>OU612095.1:19014414-24014414 GCA_914767995.1 Thecocarcelia acutangulata | reverse complement strand
TTCTTTTACTGTCTTTCTTTCATGACCTTGCAGCGAGGGAGATGTGTTCAGCGTATTTTGTGCTGGCAAAGTCTCCAACACATTTTGTTGCTCTGCGCAGCGTCGAAACTGATCAGATGAGACTAATTTAATTCCAACACTTTGTTGTTCTTCCGTTTGTTTTGGTCTATCCGTGTTCTTATTAATACGTTCAAGACAATCCTCATAAACTGTTTTCCTAGTTCCAGCACAGTTCTGGGCATATGTAGGAATCCTTCCCTGAGTACTGTATAAAAAAATAGTGGTAGAAATCTACGGGAACCTGTATACGCATCTGTAGCAGCTACAGGATGTATACTTGATTCACGTTAACGTCTGCCTTACAGTGTTATCTGACGACTGACTAGATGGCTGACTTTGATTGGATTACTCGACCAACAGTCTCGTGGTCGCAGGTTCGATTCTTGCCGCAGATCCTGGGTGTTACTGCAGACAAGCAAAAGAGCTTCGCAGTTTTTGTGTATGTTTAAATAAAAAATAATCCTCACGTGCCCCGTTTAATAAGTAGTGCTTAGTTCTGGTGGTTCTGGTCATGGGGTGAACTTCGTGTGGTTTGCAAGTTATACATAGGTTACAACTTCTGTCTTACGTTTGTAGCCATATGGACAATTCTTTGCTGAAGAGCTGGGGTCTTCTAATTAAAGCTGTGTCGTTCATGAATGGGTTAAATTGAACGGGTCATCTCATTGAACGAAGTGAGCCGGTCTTTAAAATTACCACTTTTCGTCCAATAATGAGCTGTTCAATTTGGCTAGCTTTCGTTCACTTTTCGTCCAATAATGCGCCCTTCAATTTGGATACCTTTCGTTCAATTATCGGTCATTCTTTTTATGTCATGTTCTTTTGTTTTTATTGTTTTAATATTGGGCTTGTTTGCTTTTCGTATTATATTGTTTTATATTATCTGAAATAGAACAGAAATAGAATATGAAACTAGTCAAAATTGATCCCACCTACATAAATGGTTTTTATTTAAAATTATTTTCTCTTTTTAAAATAATAAAAAATTTTGATCACTTTTTATTTCGCAATTTTGTTTTGCTTATTTTACAGAGCTGTGTTGAAAAATAATCGGAAAATTGTAGAGTTGGCACCGTGCTGTACGTTCAAAATGACCGATTGAACAATATGAACGAACGAAAGTGACCAGTCACTGAAATGAACGACCCAGCGCAGCCCTATTTCTAATCCATCCTGTACGCAATTGGCATAGCTTTTTGGGTTGGTAGACCGAAGCCAATCAAGAGCATCATCCCTTAGCCAACTCACCAGCGTAATCATTAATAGGGGCCCGTTATAATGGGTAATTTTACAAGAACTATCGGAAATTTAAAAAAAAAAACACATAAAATTCAGAAAAATGCATGAAATATTTATTTGGGTCGATATAATTTAATGTTTGAAGATTATTTCATGCAAATGTTGGCCGCGGCTGCGCCTCAAATGGTCCATCCGCTTAGTCAAATTTTGGCATACTCTTTCCAACATTTCGGCCGGTATCTCACGAATAGTGTTGGCATTGTTGGCTTCCAGTGCGTCAATCTAAGCGGGCTTGTCGCTATAGACATTAGCCTTAACATAGCCCCACAAAAAATAGTCTAGAGGCGTTAAATCGCACGATCTGGGCGGCCAATTGACTGGTCCCAAGCGTGAAATAAACTGTTCACCGAACTCGCCTCTCAATTG
Organism: Thecocarcelia acutangulata; assembly: GCA_914767995.1. Taxonomy (NCBI): domain Eukaryota; kingdom Metazoa; phylum Arthropoda; class Insecta; order Diptera; family Tachinidae; genus Thecocarcelia; species Thecocarcelia acutangulata. The sequence continues at coordinate 24,012,689 of OU612095.1, read as the reverse complement.
GTCCATTGTTTCGCGTGCTGTGTGGCATGTGGCACCGTCTTGTTGAAACCACATGTCATGCAAGTCAAGCTCTTCCATTTTGGGCAAAAAAAAAGTTTGTTATCATCGCACGGTAGCGCTCACCATTCACAGTAACGTTGTGATTCGCATCATCTTTGAAGAAATACGGCCCAATGATGCCGCCAGCCCATAATCCGCACCAAACGGTTGTTTTTTGTGGATGCATTGGTAGCTCTTGCAATGCTTCTGGCTGCTCTTCACTCCAAATACGGCAGTTTTGCTTGTTCACGTATCCATTCAACCAGAAATGAGCCTCGTCGCTGAACACAATTCTTCGATAAAAAAGTGGATCTTCATCTAACTTTTTTGCAAGCATTGTTCGTTTGTAAGACGATTCATGATTAAATTATAGACCAAACTGAAGATGTTTGACAGTGACACAAGACACAAAACGTGCGTGAGCTGTCAAAACTAGTGTTGCCAAAAAGATAATAGCAAAAAAATCACTCGTTATTACAGGTATCTGTTGCAAGACAATATTATTTTGGGGAGTATAATTAGCTCCCGAAATCCGACATGCTCCATAGTCTTCAGAGGAGGCCAATAGCCTTTGCCTGCGATTTTAGATTTAAACCACAGTTAGACCGTTTCAGCCAAGATGCTGGTAACTCAACCACGATCAGCGATAGTTTGTAAACTAGAACTTCCTGGGAGCTTGCTAGAATTTTGTTTGCTACAACATATGAGGGACTCTTATACCTCTATGCCTTAGAAAGCAGAGTATCCTGGTTAGCAGAATATCCTGGCACTTTATAAAAAAAGGACCTCCTCGCAGCATGTTAGAGCTTTGTTAGTAACAACAGATCAGGGACTTCTATACCTCAGAAAGCGGAGTATCCTGGTTAGCAGTGTATCTTGGTAGTTTGTAAAAAATGACCTCCTGGGAGTTTGCTAGGGGTTTGATTGCAACCTAAAATGAGGGACTTCTATAACTCAGAAAGCAGAGTATCCTGGTTAGCAGTGTACCTTGGTAGTTTGTAAAATAGGACCTCCTGGGAGCTTGCTAGGGCTTTGATTACAACAACAAATGAGGGACTTCTATAACTCAGAAAGCAGAGTATCCTGGTTAGCTGAGTATCCTGGTAGTTTGTAAAAAAGGACCTCCTGGGAGCTTGCTAGAGTTTTGTTAGCAACAGCAAATGACAGACTGCTATACCTCTACACCTCAGAGAGCAAGATATCCTGGTTAGCAGTGTATCTTGGTAGTTTGTAAAGCTTTGTTTGCTATAACAAATGAGGGACTCCTATACCTCAGAAAGCGGAGTATCCCGCTTAGGAGCACACTAAAGTAAAACCTGCTCCCCAATGGCGTAGCGATTATAGAGAGATATCTGTCTAGGGATTTTCAAAACGTATTCCTTTTAATAATTTTTTAAATATATATATTTCACGTAATCGTTTGCCTTTTCCTATTGTCCAGTTCTTGTGCGCTCTTTGTGGTTGGCTCAAATATTTGTTTTAAATATGTTTTGTATCCCATCGAAGTTTGTTGTGAGTTAACCAATTAATATAATTATTACTTACACACATTCTTAATTATATCCTTTTGCTCTTTCAGGCTTTAACATCTTTTTAATTTGTTTTCTTTTTCTTGATAAAGTACTAAACGATGTCTTAACTTGTTCGTGCAACGTTTTTTTTCTTTCTTTGCTTTTGCTCCAGACATATTTAATTTCAGAACTTAAATCGCAATTTGTATGCTAAAAGTGTTTTGCGTTGATGCCATAAGGGAGTTTTTCTCAGAACAAAAGCTGTTGATTTTGCTCGTACTGTGTGAATTTTCGTGGTCAAGTTTATAAATTCCCGCACTTTTAAGCCGGGTATAAGATTACATATCGTTTGTTTGTTTGTTTGTGTGTTCAACAAAATGTAATTAATATGAGAATTTAAAATGAGAAATATTCCAATAATCGACAAGCTTTGGCGCAAAGCTGCAGTGTTATTGAAAATAGAAATGTTTTTGTCTTGCAACAAATGAACAATTGTAGAAATTCTATTATTAAATCTTGTCATCATTGTTATAAAGAGCAACAAGGTTGAAATTAAGTTGTTCAAAAGGGGTTTATTGTGGCGCGCTCTCTCTCTCTCTCTCTCTCTCTTTCTATTGTCATCCTCAAGGCAAAATGACTTACTGTCTGTTTTTTATTTGAACAACAATCAAGTTTTAAATTAAATAAAGTGTATAAATAAAATGAATTCAATTGATTGAAAAATAAAAACAAAAGAAAATGGTACATAAATATTGTATGAATGCTGTGGCTTGTGGCACTCAAATACAGTCACAAGTACTGAGCAGCCAGCCATGCCAGATGTTTTCCATTGCGTGCCTTGGCAAACTGGATATACTAGCAGAAATCTCTTCTCCATGTGGTTCTTTAAATTGTGTTTAATAAAAAAAACAAGGATTTTCTTTCTAGTTTGAAGAAGGTAAATAATCGGGATATTGCTCACAATTAAATAGATTTTCATTACAATCGAACGATTTTCGTTTCAAACTGATGGCTAAACTGGGAACAGAAACTGGTCTTTCATTAAGAGCTTCCCATCTTTCAATCTAAATAAAACAATATAAGATCAATATTTGTTATTCGTCTGAAACGTATATCAGTGCCTTTATGTACGTACTGGCATATAAGCGCTTTTCGCATAGAGCTACAAAAACAAAGCGCTACAAGAAAACGTCTAACGCACTCAAGCTGCACAACTTCCGTAGCAGTGACATGTCCATGCCATCAAAGCGTTCGTGCAGGATGTCTAATGAGGTAGGATATGTACTTGATTTGTATCAGAACCTGCTATAAGGGCCTAATCTAACGGTGAACCAATAAAACGGGGAGAAATATCTCACGGTTCACCAGCACTATCATGTGGCTTGCAAGGCTAAAAAAGGTGGCAACTTCTTGTCATACATTTGTAACCCTAAGAACAAACTCTTTGCTGAAGAATTCAACATTCTAATCCCTCTTGCATTCAATTCGTAGTCAGACTAGGCTTCGTGTGTCAGCGACCTAAACCGCATCAGCCCTTAACAAACTCACTCGTCTATGCATCACTTCTGGTTTCCTACATTATCTCTTTTACTCTTTTTTCTCCCCCCGGGGAACAGGTTTTGCCTTGGTGTATTCCTAACTTAGGCGCTCTGTTTTTCGGGGAAAAGAGGGGAACGGGTCCCTCGTTTGGTGCGGCAAACAAAACTCTAGGAAGCCACATGACTTATGTTGTGTTGGCTTCCGAAACCCTTACCAAGGGTATAAATTGGTAGAACGGGGATCAGCATGGCCCCCGGGAAGTTCTGCTTGCGGTTCGACCCGGGCTGATCATGGTTGAGTTGCCTACCTTGGGTGAAACGTTCTGGCTGTGGTTGAAACCTAAATCGCAGGAAGGGAGTGTTAGTATCCTTGATAATTGTTTGGTGATGGCTTTTTTTTCGAGGGCTAACAATCTCCCGAGGATCTGTTGCCTATACAACAGATACGTGTACTGTAAGGGACCAGTGGTGATGAATGACGGGTGAGTTGGTTTAAGGGCTGATGCTCTTAATGGGCTTCGGCCTACCAGCTCATTAAGCCTTGTCCTCCATTGATTGCTGGGAAATTGCATACATGAGGGATTAGAAAGCCCGAACTCCTCAACAAGAAGTTGTTCATATGACCGCAATCATATGACAAGAATTGCTACCTGTGTGAGCCTAGCAAGCCACACGGGGGCGGTGGTGAATCGGGAAAAATTCACTTCGTGGAATTGATCCACCCTCAGGTTAGGCCGTCAAGGCAGGTACTGATGTAAATCATTTTCACAGTTACTCTTTTTTCGGGGACTCTTATTGAATGGCGGGAAACTAGGATGCACAGGAATTATCGAAAGAAATATAACAGATTTTAGAATTTAAATAAATTTATTTCATTTAATATTTAATTATTTGATCTTGTTTTGGTAAATATTTCTTATTTTTGCAGCAAAAGATCGTTTTATGTTATATAAAAAATTTAACAGGATTTATTTTCAATACTTCGATAACAATTTGTTATCATCGTCAGGAAAATTAATATGTTATTGAATAACATATTAATATTTATAAATTTATTTTAAAAATTTGTTTCTATTTTATATAAAAAAAATGTATTCAACAGTAAACAATTATAATACTTTTTTCTTTAATTTACACAATTCTAATACTTTTTGTAGAATTTTTATTAAAAAATTTACTTCTCTTTATAAAAAGAAAAAGCAAATATCTCCCGTTCGTTCTAAACCATTATCCAAATGTTGGTTGGGTTAGTCGACATTGCATTGATTGCTATAACTGTACATGTACAGTCTTGTAAGTATGTGTAAATATAATACATGTACCAGGTAGGTATTATTTATCTCTACAGCAGGGGTGCCCAAAAGTTCTATACAGAAGAGCCAATACATTTAAGGAAAAACTGATTTTATTTAATAAGCAATGCTCTTGTGTGTGTACACACACATGTGTATATTAAAGCGCACAACACAGCTAAGTGCTGTTACAATAGCAAATGAGCACTAAGCGCATAAGGCTTAGGTACTCCTGCTCTTGAGTGTCCATAAATAAATTTCTCACACAAAAGTTCAGCATTTTGCAAAAATGAATCTTAAGTGTCAACAATTTTAAAAGAACTTGGCTGGTGCAAAAACATCTTCACAGCATGCGCTACTTTTCTTTATATTGTATATACGTGTGTATACACATACATATGCATGTATGTGTTGCTTTCATGCCAAACGAAACTGAAAACTTTAGAAAATCATGTGATTTGCTCTTTTAAAGGCAGCCCCTAATTTGTTTGATTATGAGTTTATCACCATACGGCTATACTTAATAGGAATTTGAAAAAGTTTTACACAAGTTAGTGTTTTTATACACAAGAAATCAATTTTGTTAATTCAGTTGAATGTTATGCCCAAGAGATAATGTATAAATATAATAAATTGATAAAAAAAAAATATGATTTCGCAAGTTGCAGTTTTCTTATTGCTGACCGTTTTGTAAGTCTGTTTATTTATTTCTGCGCTTGTGCTGCAGCCACTAGGTAGGTTAGGTTAGGTAGGCAGTCTCCTGGATTCCTCAGAGTATGCTGGGTTCTCCAGTTCACTTGGGTCCTTATTTGTTCCCTTTGGGGTAGCCTGAAATAGGGTGGTAAAGGCAGAAGGTAGAGAAAGCTGGTTTATGGGTGATATATAAAATAGGCGGATATAGTGATTATTGAGAGGGGAAAGGTGGGAAACTGCTTAGTGTGGCTGTTATACTAGCCATCTGCCACTCCTAATGAATGAGGCTAGCGCTGTCACCGAACAAACATGATAGTTTATTCAAGCTCCGCTCGCTTAGAAATCTTAGGCTATGGTACTCCAATACCGGGCATATTCCGATGATGCGAAGAATCGTCTCGTCCTCGTCTTGGCAAACTCTGCAGAAGCCGTTATAGGATAAGCTCAAACTCCTGGCATGGTTCCTAACGGACAGTGTACAGTGATGCCTGCTACAGTAGCCCTCTGAGCTCTGGGCAAATTTCAAGCTCTTTTGTCCTCTTTAACTTAATGTGTTGCCACAGATTCCTTGGCATGTGGGCTCTGTGAACCATCTTTCCTAGACGCATTTCAGCTTGTGTAACTTTATTTTTTTCCAACACGCTGATAAGGATTGGTTGCAAAAGAGCTCAATGCCCCTGCCCTCTAGGGTTGTCCCATTTTTGCCTACAAAACATCGTTAGCGATATTATTGCCGTTATTGGAATCGTGTCCACATATCCATTTTAGAGTTATATTTAAATGTCTTGTCGCCTTATGCAATGGTATATATTCCAAACAGGGCGTTGATGGCGTCCTTGTTGTCCGTTACTATCATGATATTCCTGCCGAGTATCTTGTTAAAAGGCAACCATTTAGCCGCTTTATTTATAGCTGATATTTCTGCCTGAAGAACAGTACACCCATCCGATAGCCTGATGGATATCTTGGTGTTGAATTCTCCTTTTCTAGGTCCGTCCGTGTAAACATAGAAGGATCCATATTCTACAGGAGATTATTCAATTTGGTAACCAAAGCTCATTGAGAGAAGTTGTGGATCGCAGACTATGTCCTTTCCGAGCTCAAGTATATTAGCTTGTCACCATGGTCTACGCTGCTGTCGCGATCAGCCTGATCGCATTCAGGTCATAAGTGCAAGAAGTTCTTTGGTTAGTGTTGTCCTCATGGCCCTTGTGGTCAGTATTGGCATAGATCGACTGACTTTTTCGACCTGCCATCACTAGATTAGGTTAGTTTGTACAGGCTACAAGTTGCATAAACCCAGCCCACTTGTTTCATTTCTTGGTCCGTTGTGCTTTCTGAGGGAGATATGTGTATGAAAGCTGGATAAAATTGTCTGTTTTTTCTCATAATGGTTACAATCAATCTGGCCACCCTGTGTCGAGTTGACGTTGAGTTCTGGGACACCCTGTATATACGCGAGATCCCAACCATCCCATATACATATATCTCTACACTAAAGACAAGACACTACTTTAAAGTAATAATCCCTTTTACTTCACAACAACAACTTCTTAACCAGTGATGCCAGAAATTTTTTTTTTCGAAAAATCTTCATTTGCTAAATATAAAGTCTTAATTTGAGGAAAAAATCTTAAAATGTTTTTTTTTATATCTAAACGCAAAAATAATGTTTGTTAAAAAGCTGGCTATTCAAACAAAAGATAAAAACAAACATTTTAAGTAAAAATTCAATTCAATCAAATTTTCATCCTTAAAATTAGTAAAATATATCAAGAGAGAAATAGACTATACAAAACGCTTGGCAAAAATGCTATAATTTTATGTTTGTACAAACATGTTGCGTTGTCTATTTAAAATAAAAATTTTAGATTTTCGCGCAAACTTGTGAAGGTTTGTCAAACCACTTGTGTTATTTAGCGCAAAATTTTGTCAGTTAAGTGAAAATTTTTCAAAGTAAAGTAATAGAAACACAAGCTAACAAAATAGAGGAAGAGAAGCTGTCTTGTTCGAATTAATAGAATTGCAGAAAAGTCTGCCTTTTTTGTGGAAAAATTAAAAGCAAAATATATAGCCATAGGGTCTGAAAAAATATACTCTATTAAATTCTTGCAATGAATTTAAAAGAGAAATATCTTGAGGCCAACAAATAACAATAAAAACAATTTATATTTTGTGGTCTTCATATGGCAAGCAGGATTGCCGCAAACAATCGTCGTGTGCTGTCATTGAAGAAAAAGGGATTCATTTTTGTTTGTATAAAATATGCTTGAGTCGTTTGAATGCAAATGGGAAGCGTGTGTTTGCCAAACGGTTTGCGTAATTTATTTGGCCCTTAACTATCTACATATGTATGTATATAGTGAAAACAAGATTTGGAACCAAGAGTTAAACTATTATTTCAAGTGTCACATTATGAAAAACGGTCAAACTTCGTACGATATTTGAAAATAGTTTATACTTATTAGAATACTAAGCCTTAATAATCTTAATTTTGAGAAAAAAATCTTTAAATCTTATTTCATTTGAAAAATCTTCAAATTTATGGCAAAAATTTTCATTTTGGGAGTTACTCTCTATCGCGATGAAAGAAAAATCGTTCATAATCGAAGAATTTATGCCCTGTGTTGCATTTTTATATTTTTCCTTCACACATTTTATTTTATAATTTTGCGCTATTATTTATTTTGTGGTACCCGTGTTGCTCATTTTCAAGCTATTTCGCGAAAAAGTTGCGCAAACGGCACCAAATTATACTCTTATCGCATTTACCTTTCGCATCCAACTTACTTTCCCATCTCAATAGAGAGTAACCCTCCTGGCAACGCTGTTCTTAACTGTGAATAATTTCATTTCATTTACACAAAATAATTAGATGAAAAAACAAGAAGAAACAAACAAAAAAAAAAAAAAAAAAAAGAGAGTCAATAACCTATTTAAGCAATTTATGTTAATTTGAAATTAAAAGCAAAACGTGTTTAAAGTGATGTGGTGTTATGTCCCACAACGGAACCCACCCTTAAGATTAAACTTGGCCGCTGATGTAAAAGTGCTTGTTGCAAAGTGTAAAAGAGCCAAAAATAAAAAGCAAAAAAGGAACGTTGACAGTTTGTTGAAAACTCCCTTAAGTTAAGTGTAGAAACATGTACAGCAATCGTCGGGGGATGACAATCATTATATAAATATGATGTTTGTTTTCACAATTGTTTACATTTCCGGAGGATGAGTTTTGCCCCAGCAAGTAAAATTAAATATTTAAAGTCAATATCTTACACTTTATTGATTTAAATGGATTTTTAATAAAAATGTAAACAAACTTTGAAGTATAAAACTTCAAGGTGTATTTGGCAACGTGATAGCCTTGGGATATATTGGTGGTTGCTTTAGCGGTTCATAGGTGTAATATGGCAACACTACTTTATTTGGTAGCACTACTTTATTTGACAGCCAGCACTACTTTATTTGATTGCTTTCTATTTGCTTTTATAGGAGTCGTACCCAAAACTTTAAGTACAAATAACGAGTAAACTTAAAATCAGCCGAAAACGGGATTGTTCCAGAAGATCTTCGATATAATTTTACGAGCTGTTGATGCAACGGATTAATTAAACAAAATGATTTTTTAACTAAAAGTTTTTCTTAAAACTTGTTTTTAACACGCTTATATTAACCACCTTCTATTTGCCTCACTTGTTTGCTTATAGCTCTGGCAACCCCAACAAATAATAAAATGTGGACTTTTCAGCAACTTGCAAAAATTCCAGTAGCTGTTTTACTTCCGGGATTATTAGACAAAGTGGAGGGATTTTGGTGATTCCTAAAGCCGATTTTGGGAATTTGCAAAAAAACTAGAAACTGGTTCGGATTTTCATATATGGGGCGTGTTTTTGCTGTGAATTGTATATCTGAACTTTTAACGCTGAATTTGGTCTCGATTATACAGGTAATTATCCGGTTTTTATAAATTTTTGCACTTTTTGCCAACTTTTTGTACATTTTTCTGAGTTTGTGTGTTTTCTACGCAACGTAGTAATAGTTTTATATGATTAGGGACGGTTTTTAGTGGCTAATTAGCAAATGTCTATACGACAGAAGCAGTTATTAATATGTGAGGGGTTTTCGGTGATTCCTAAAGCCAAGTTTGGGAGTTCCCCATAAGCTCGGAAGCGCTTCGCTAACTGGCCCAGAAACGTCTTCTCATTTTCAGTGTGCGCTTTTGCCATGAAACGTGTGTCTGAACTTTTAACAGTCATTTTGGAACCGGTTATACGGGTTTTCATCCGGGTTTTAATTATTTTTAACAGTTTCTAGCCGATTTTGGGCACTTTTTGGATTTTTTTTTGTCAAGTTTATGAATTTTTCAACGTTTTCTGCCAGTTCTTAGTGCCTGAATATCCACTCGCTTTTATCATAATAATATTAGTATTTTACATTCCCTATTCTTTATTTTAAAATTATTTCTTACTTTATCGATAAGGAAGCGCGTTTTATAGTTTTTTTAACGCTTATATTAGTTTCACTTATATGTTTGTTTGCTTGTATGTTAGCAACACTCGAAACTCATGCCATATGAGTGATTACATATGTAGGTATATAAAACATTGGAGTTGCCGTATTGCTTCCGAGCAAATGGGAGATTTTGGGGATTCATGAAGCCGATATCAAGAATTTCAAAAAAAAAAATTGGAATCACTTCGCCAACTAGTTGGTGCATGTATTTTCAGCAGAACACGCATCCAAAATATAAGTTGCCGTATTGCTTCTGAGGAAGTGGTCGGGTTTCGACATTTCCTGAAGCCGACTTTGGAGTTCCCAAACACCCCGAACGGCTTCGCTAACCGAATTGGAATTCTTTTTTCATATTCGGGCCGTGGAGCGTGTATCTAAACTATTAACGGTCAATCGATTTAGTGCGCAAATTAAAGTTGCCATATTATTTCCGGAGAAGTGCGAGATTTTGGCGACTCCTGAGGCCGATTTTTAAATTTACAACAAAACTCGGAACGCGTTATACGGATAATTATTTATGTGGTTATATGGATAATATAAGAAGAAGCTTAAGCGATAGTGAAAAGACATCTTGAGACAGGCAAACTAAATTAGCGCGTCAACCCTGAAACAGAAAACGTCCGCAACTTCAAGCAACAACGACTCTCAGAGAAAACTGGCTCATAATTGAAACGACGGATGCAACTACACAAACTGTCATTAATGTTATTTTTTGTTAGATAAAAAAAGCGTTTTCTTTTATTTTTATTTTACTTCGCGGTAAAGCTTTTGAAGCTTTGGTTTTATTTACAAAATGTATGAAATTTACTAAAAGTGTGGTAATACTGTTGAAAGCTTTTCTGCTTCAAAGTGAAAGCATAAGAAAAAACGCTGCCAAAATAAAATAGATTCTACTTTACGACCGCATTCTGTGGCGTAATTTTATGTCAAATTGTATGGAGAAAATCGTCATGCCTAGTTCTATTTCATCATTCAAGCGTAATTTATCTGTCAAAAATCCACATGTTCATACAAAATGTATGAGACCAACCGAAATAGCGCCGCGTCAACGTTTTGTAATTGGAAAATCCAATTTTGACAGAGGGTAAAAGAGAAAGCTTTGCCGCCTCTCAGTAAAGTTCGCTTCAAAACAAATGTTACTCAATTTTTGCTGGTATTAGTAATCTTGTTTTAGGTACTTTCAGACTAAATGATGAAACAGAATACGGCCGCAACTTCAAGCAAAAGCGATTCTCAGAGAAAACCGGCACAAAATTGAAACGACGGCTGCAACTTCACAAACTGTCATTTAATATTCTTTTTCGTTAGGTAAAAAAAAGCTTTTTCTTTTATTTTTCTTCGCAGTAAAGCTTTTGAAGCTTTGGTTTTGTTTACAAAATGTATGAAATTTACTAAAAGTGTGGTAATATTGTTGAAAGCTTTTCTGCTTCAAAGTGAGAGCATAAGAAAAATCGCTGCCAAAATAGAATAGATTCTATTATACATCCGCATTCTCCGGCGTTATTTTATGCCAAATCGTATGGAGAAAAACGTCATGCCCTAGTTCTGTTTCATCATTAATTTAGCGACTTTTTTAATTCTATTAAGTTGTTTTTATTAAACAAAACAAAGCTTTATCGCTTTTATTTAAGTTTCTTACTACAGCGTAAAATCAAAGCACAAAATTACGTTGCGCTCAAGGCGAACTCATTGCTACACAGAAAAAAATAGATGCCATATTGATAAAAAAAAAATTGCACTATTTTTATCAAATTTCCTGTGAAAAAGATTTTTTGCCGGATTGATAATTCAAATTATAAAGTAGAAATAGCTTTTTCACTTAAAAGCAAAAATTATTGAGTTGAAAAAAATTGTCGTTAATATGTAAAATATACTTAACAAAAAAAAAATTGTTAAAGAAACAACAACTCTTCACTGTTATGACAACCTTTTATATTTATTTATTGAATAACAGTCAATAGTTCGGAAAACTATTTATTAATTGCATTTTATTAAGAGTTATTTCCAAAAATTCATTATTAATAATAATTTAATTAAGTCAATGCAAATTTTATTAAATTGATGGTTTTTTATTAATAACATAACTTGATTGAAAAAAAATCTCATCTATTTTTTTCTGTGTAGGTGAACTTGACAGCTCAGGTGATTATATTTTGCTTGCCACGTTTTTTCCAGTGATACTGTCAAATTTGTTTTCTCTTGTTTGACATTCTCAGTAAGTTTCACAATAACAAAATACATAGTATTGAATTCGCCTTCCCGCTTGCTTCACCTGTATAAATTCGCCTTGGTTGCACAGTTAGTTTTTCAAACTATATTTATTTAATTATAATTATTATAGTTCAACAATGGCTTTAAGTTCTTGCTTCAATTAAACACTATTAATTTTGATTTGACTTTTCTGTTCTAATGAAGCATACATACATATATGTATGTATGTACTTCATATTCTAGCAAAAGGCGAAAGTGATTATTCCAAAAAATCACGTTTCCTGACCAAACCTTTCAAAATATTGAATAAAACAGAAAAAACAAGCATTCAGAAATTATTCACAAAAAAAAAGCAGTCAACACTTCAAGTTCAAGCGTCGTCATGAAGGCAAGCAGGCAGGCAGGCAGGCAGGCAGGCAGCAACAAACAACCCTGTCGCTAAATAAACCCCCCGTTGAAAAACAAAACGTTGAAAATATGTCTAGACATTGAATAAGATTTTTGGATGGAAAGTTTCTTCAAGTCGTTGGTTGTTCAATACTCTGTCGCTAACTGGTGAGTGTTTGGATGTGGAAAGGGTGTTTGTTGTTATAGGAAAACAAAAATCCAATATTTATTCTTCGTTTCTTTTATTAATTTCATTCATTTTCAGAGTGTGTATAAATTCATATAGAGGCATAGATGTGTATATGAATGTAAATGAAAATAATTGCATGCATATATATATGTATGTTTGTATAAATGTTTGTTGCGCATGTATGAAAAAAAATATTATTCCTTTAGATTTAATTCATTTAGCATTTAACTAATAATTTTTTGAAACATCCAATAAATTAGTGGGATCAGCTTTAATGCTTTGCAACTGATTTATCAGGAGGCTAATTCTGTCATTCGCTTACGAGCGAGTTTTTACTCGAATGTGCGAGTTTTTACACTTTTGGGATTATCTCATTCGATATCGAGTAAAAGGTTTCGAAATTTCTAATGATGTCATTCGATAGCGAGTAACCATTCGAATGCAACCGTGCAACTTTTTACTCGTAAGCAAAAGTACTATCGAAAACCAGCCAAACAGAAAAACACAAAAGAAATGTAAATTAAAAATTTGTTTTGAATAGCAATAATAGTTAAATTAAATTGAGCATTTTTGGTTCTTAAGACTTTTTTTTAATTCATGACTAATATACACAGGTATATGTGTACAAAAAACACAAATACTTATATTTGAAGTCACATGTTATTATATTCAAGAATATTTTTTTGTTTTTTAAATGGTTGTTTTTACATACATATTTATTGCTATTTCTATTTACTTACTTTTTAATGTCCAAACACGCATACATGACAGATTTAAATTAATTGTTATTGTGAAGATATGTGTGTGTATTTTTAATGTAAAACATGTATGCAAAGTATGCAAATACATACAATTTTCGGCAGTGTTATAAAACACATTTTGGCAGCATTTTGCAACACTGAAGTGATAACTCGATTCGTTACGTAACGAGTCACATCATTAGAAATTTACACGATATCGAAATTATTTTCTACTCGATAGTAATTTCGATCACGAATGACAGAATTAGCCCCCAGTTGTGCGATTGAAAAAGGATTCAAACATATGATTGAAGCACAGCAAGCACATGATGACATGATTGGATGAGTTTTTTAATAATATAACAAATACAACCACAAAATGTATAAAAACCATAAATATCAGCGTTGTCAACTTTGAAATTTCAAAACGTACCAAAATGGGAGAAAAAAACGCGTTATATCAAAGAAAACGCACCGAAAAATTTTTTTTGATTAATTTTATACGTTTTTCACAAAATTGTTAAGAATCGGCAATATTTTCATTAAATTAATTTAGGTTACACTGTAAAAGCATAGAAATTTCCTTTTTACTTAATTTGGCGTTTACAGAAAATCAGGAGTACAACTCGTCTACAAAATTTGCGTGGAAAGCAATTTGAAAAATTTCTTTTCAAACAAATTTTCTAGATGTGTTGTTACCCCTTACACCGCTTTCACATACAGAAAGTTTACTTTTCAAAGAGAGTGACTTGTTTCCCTTGCTAGCACTTAGTTCAAGGCAAGCGTTGCCAAAAGGATATTTTACCTTAATTTTGAAGATTTTATAAGTAAACTGTGAAAATGATTTACATCAGTACCTGCCTTGCCTGCCCCCGTGTGGCTTGCTAGACTCACACAGGTAGCAATTCTTGTCATATGATTGCGGTCATATGAACAACTTCTTGTTGAGGAGTTCGGGCTTTCTAAGGATGGATAAGGCTTAATGAGTTGGTAGGCCGAAGCCCACTAAGAGCATCAGCCCTTAAACCAACTCACCCGTCAATCATCCCCATTGGTTTCTTACAGTACACGTATCTATTGTATAGGCAACAGATCCTCGGGAGATTGTTAGCCCTCGAAAAAAGCCATGACCAAACAATTATCAAGGATACTAACACTCCCTTCCTGCGTTTTAGGTTTCAACCACAGCCAGAACGTTTCAGCCAAGGTAGGCACCTCAACCATGATCAGCCCGGGTCGAACCACAAGCAGAACTTCCCGGGGGCCATGCTGATCTCCGTTCTGCCAATTTTTACCCTTGGTAAGGGTTTCGGAACCCAACACAACATAAGTCATGTGGCTTCCTAGAGTTTTGTTTGCCGTACCAAACGAGGGATCCCTTCCCCTCTTTTCCCCGAAAAACAGAGTGCCTAAGTTAGGAATACGCCAAGGCAAAACCTGTTCCCCGAGGGGTTTTTTTTTTAAGTAAAATAAGATTTGAAGATATATTTCCCAAAATCAAGATTAAGAAAAAATGTTACTCAGCTGTTTACTGGTTCCAAACTTTTTGTACGCTACATATACACAAATGTATATACCTAGTTACATTTACAGTGTAATTGACGAATAGTGCTATACGACAAAATGTAATAACTTTTTGCTATTATTTAAAGATGCTGGATGAAGATTTCACTCAGAACTCCATCGAAGCCGTAGCCATTTTAACTGGCACATAGTCAGATCTGTTATAGCGGAGCTTGAATGGAAACTTCCAGCTACACTTTGCACAGGCTCCTCAGGTCAGCTGACCTGATTGCACTAGATTTTTTTTTTGAGTTATGTCAAACAAGAGCTATAAAAAATAAAACCAAGGAACTTGACCAAGTCCATTAAACAACAAATGAGGTATTCCCTAGGAATACCAAGGAATTTGACCCAGTTCACTAAACTAATGAGGTATTCCCGGCCGCAATAAATAAGATTCTGATCAGGTATCATGATCATGGGTGCCATTTATCATGTCATAGTCTATCATCTTATCATATATTATCACTTCCCCAAAAAATACATTTGTAAATAAAATAAATTGATGAAAAAGCTTGTTTATATTTTTTTCTGCAGCTTCGTACTACTCGTACGTACTAATACTGAAAGGATGTACTAATTTTGAAAGGATGTTTTATTGAATTGAGTTTTAGCTTAATATTTTCACTTTGATCTCATTGTTATGTTAAAATAATCATCATTTTGTAATAATTGTATTGTATTGTATTTGTAACTATACAGTTGCAAATAAATTTGCAAAGTATAGGATGCACAGCATGGGCGGAGTAACGTAGACCTTATGCCAATGATGGTTAACAGTATTTCTTTTGCGGCGCTGTGACTAACTGTACCGACCTATGCCTTCGCATAGGAAGTTGCCGCGTGGCTAACAACGAAATACCTCACAAAAACTGTAAACTAATACAGTTAGTTGAGGTAGACAGTTAACCAATGAGAGTGAGACGCACAACTCTCGAAGGCCAAACAACAACAACAAGCCTGACCGCACTTAAGAAATAATTACGATGACGCGAGAGCTGTTCCCCAGCCCAGAGCTGCTTTACGTCTGATGATTTGTAATAATTAACAAACGTTACTTTCTGAGTTTGGTATAAGAAAAATCAAAAGAAACCCCTTCCAAGATTTTTTCCTCAAAATTAGGATTTTTTTCGGCAAATGAAGAGCTCCCGATACAAATATCTGGCACCATTACTCAAGATATTACAAAATTAACTTGCCGTGTGTGTAATCGTACGCTGTTGTTGATGAAATCTGCAACTTTTGCATACTTGTATAAAATTTTATTGAATGTATTACAGATATGTAGTACAAAAAGTTATTTCTTATACTAGAACCAAAGGTTATGTTGAAATTGATATGGTGCCACCGAAAATTAAAAAACGCACCGAAAATTGGAAAAAAGCGCACCGCGCTCCGGATAAGGATTTTTTCGCACAAGAAACTTCAAAAAGCACCAAGAACGGTGCGAAACGCACCGAGTTTACAACGCTGACAAATATATCATAACGACCAATAATGCAATTCACTAACTTTTAACGATTTTAAAAGAGCATAACTTAACGCGAGCTACTGTGGTTTGCACTAACGCTTATGTGATTCACTAATTTATTCATAACACCTCTGGTTGTATGTTAAAAAAATTTGAAATAATGTGGCAGCTTTGTTAAAAATAAAGAAAACCACAAAGAGGAACAGGAAAAAAACAAACAAATTTGCAAATAATTCCATGTTTAGTGTAAATAAAACTATTTATATGTTTATTATATAAAATATTTTTTGATAAATAAGATAAATTCTCACAGAGAAAACGTCTACCGACTGTTGCAGTCTTGCGACAAGTCGTATCCCAAATACAGTGAAGTTATTCTAGTAGAAATTTTAACAATATTGTTGTTAAGATAAACACCACAAAAATAATTGGTGTTTAGTTAACGCTAATCAGTCAGGCTATAAAAACAGCTGATTTAAAACGAAGACAAATAGTGTTAAAAACTGTTATAGAGTCGCGAAAACACCAACGCTAGTGTTAATTTCTCTAAACGAATTTTATTAGCGTTAAAACTGGTTAGTGAATTGCACTACAGAAATGGCCGCTTTATATGCAGTGTATTATTGTATAAGAACTACTATTTTCCTAGTTCTGGTATAATCCCCTGAGTACTGGTCCAATTAAAAAAAAAAAGCGCTTCGTTACGGCAATGAAACCACTTCCTTCACCATTGCTTCGTTGATATCATGAAAAGTTTCATTGCGGTTATAAAAGCTTTATTATTCGCATGAGAAGTTTGCTTCATAATTTTTTGCAACTGAACATTCAAGGTGTATTAACGTATACACGGTGGCAGCATTAGAACAAAATTACAACAAAAACAGGCATATGGTAAGCTATGTTTGTCAAAAATATTTGGAACTATTTTCACAATTATAAACTATGAATGTACCTTTTCATAATTATAAATTATTTTTATTTGGATTATTTTTATGTTCACAAAATAATTTGTATATGTTTAATTCAGAATAAAATACTAAATTCTCTTTCAAAAATGTAAACAATACATTTGACGTAAATAGCTTACTACATTGCAAGTAGCAAAAAACTGTCATATGCCGTAGTGCTGCCACCGTGTATACATTAAAGCATCTTGTGAACATTAGTGCGCTGGGGCTTTATTATGTAATACACTTGTAATTAAACGCTGTCAATATGCTGTATAAAAAACACTCAAACTCGTTTTACTACCAATTAAACGTTTTTTTGTTGTGCTGAATGAAACCGGCAGACGACTCTTCAAAACATGAAATTTATTTACAAACAAATTTATATTTATTCATAAATTCATTAAAAACAAAAACAAATTTATATCGCTTAATGAAACCATTTGTAAGCATAAAATAGATATAATTTTATTTATGTATATGTTATTAGAAGCAAAAAGTGTAACGCACGTCACGTAGCGTGCGTCACAAGGAGTTTATGGCTTTTGATAACAAAAACGACAAGATGTTTTAGCTGCCAATAAGTTAATTTAAGAGTCTTTTATATTCATGTTTCTTATAGATATTAGATTTTATGTGTATATAAATATTATTTTTATGTTTTAACGAATTTAATATAAACGCTAAAAATTATAAAAGCATACTTCAACTTTTAAAGTTACTTCACTCTTCTTGTAGCGTGTGCGTCACAAAACTTTAATAATCAATTATTTTGCAACAAAAACCTGTTAGAAATATTAAGCTGGCATAAATGACAGCATAAATGATAAGGCCCATTTAGCCGAACGTAAATGTAGTCGAAACAGCTGATCGTTTTTGTTATACAAGAAACCATGAAAACGCTTACCTAGTGTCTACCGCTGCGATTAACTCTGACATAATATCTGAGAAAACGTCGGCAGAATGAGAGAGCGAGTTTCTCTATGTCCATCTTCACATCTAACCAGGAGTATACGTATTGTTGTTAATCTTCTAAGAATTCATAAATCATTGAACGCCGAGAAGAAAACACTTCTTTGTCCCAATTTTCACGAGGCAATTTTAGTTGCGCAATTCTTGAGTTTGTGGACAAATAAGAGAGGAAAGAGTGGGGAGTGTAAAAATGAGTACAGACTTGCTTGTACTCAGAAAGTCGTTTTGTGCTATCATTCGTATTATCAGAAATTTTACATTTTCTTTCATTTGTGTTTCTTTTATGTATTGATATGTTGTCCGTGATGAAAGTAATATTGGCGCGAAATTGCGATATTTTAATTCATTTGAAAACAAATTATGTTTTTTAAATATGTGGACAATTTCAAAAAATACATAGCAGTATTAATTTAGAAGAAGTGAAAATTAAATGGAAAAATTTGAGAATGCAGTACATGCAAGATTAAGAAAGTGTAATCAATAGAAAACGAAAATTGCTCAAGTAAAATTGCTGTGTCTGAACATAAAAGCAAGTAGAAACGAAAATTTGATAAGAATTGCGCAACCAAAATTGCCTCGTGAAAATTGGGACTTTGAGATTAATAGAAACTTATATGAATTTTGTCTATGTGTGCATTTTGTACAAAATAAATCACTTATTGTACACTGAAAGAATTATGCGTCATATATTTAATGAAACTGTTTCATTAAATACTTTTCATTAATCCAATGAAAACTTTTCACAATAAGCATGAAACTTCATATATATTATGAAACATTTCCATCAGAATGGTTTCATTAAGTTTCATAGTTTCATTAAAAAAAAAATCATTGGATTTATGACTACAACAAAATTTATTTTATTTTTAATTCTTTGAATTTTGGTAAGATATATAAATGGGCATTTATTAATCTTAAGCTACAGTTTAAAAAATGTCAAGTTTTTTTTTATTAAAATGTAAGTTTTATGAGTTTCATAATTCCAATGAAATAGAATTCATTAGATCAATGACAAATAAATTTCTGGCTACCGACTTTGGGTAGGTATGTACATATGTGTATGTACTCAAGCATAATAATAGTTTAAAAAATTTAAATACCAGTGTATTGAAGTCATTTGAATTAATAAAATCTGTTTTATTTGGTGAATACTTGTTCAACATTTTCTTCTGTCATAATTAGGACAATTTCACAAAAGCAAGGAATAGTATTGTTTGTGTAATGAAATAAAGTATCAATGAATTAATTCCATTGATCTTATTACGTACATTTGTGAACATATTTTATTAATGCGTGTTATGATATTATTTCATTAAACAAATGTAACTATTTCATTGATTTAATGTAAATTTTTCAGGTGCTCAATGAATAATGAAATTAGATAAATGAAATAACTTCATTGACCTTATGAAGGAGTTTCATATTTTTAATGAATATATTACATTAGTACAAAGAAGTTATTTCATTAAACAAATGTAACTATTTCATTGATTTAATGTAAATTTTTCAGGTGCTCAATGAATAATAAAATTAGATATATGAAATAACTTCATTGACCTTATGAAGGAGTTTCATATTTTTAATGAATATATTACATTAGTACAAAGAAGTTATTTCATTAAACAAATGTAAATATTTCATTGGTTTAATGTAAATTTTTCAGGTGCTCAATGAATAATGAAATTAGATAAATGAAATAACTTCATTGACCTTATGAAGGAGTTTCATATTTTTAATGAATATATTACATTAGTACAAAGAAGTTATTTCATTAAATAAAAGTTACTTTTTCCTTCATTTAATGTACAGTTTTCATGTGCTTTATGAAATTGATACTTTGATCTAGAGAAATTATTTCACTAATCATATGATTTGTCTTTCATACTTTTAATGAAAAGAAGTCATGTTTCTTATTAAAATGTTTCATTACTTTTATGAAGGTTTTCATTAAAATAATCTAATGAAATTTGTTTCACTATTTCTATGAAAATTTACAATGTTTGAAAAATAATGAAAAAATTCATAAAAGTAATGTCAAAATTCAGAGAATTTCTGAACAAAATTTTTTCAGTGTACATATTAAATGTATAAAAACAAATTATGTTCCATTTAAAATAGTTTTTTTAAAAGATATTTTTTTTTTCAACTAATAATCTTTTTAAATTCTCAGCAATTTATTTGGATTGTTGGGATATAAAGTTGAATGTTTGAGAATATCTTTCAAAAATTTCCAAAGTCTACTGATGATTAGGGTAGTTCCTATGAAATGTCGACATACAGATAGCTGGGAAACATAGAAAACAAGCTATTTATAATTTTTTACTGGTATAAATAATTTACAATAAATTATCGTAACTCGCGTGATGTTTTTCTCCAAGGCCAGTAGCGAACCGCAAAAACTTTAGACTTTACATATCCTCGACCGGCCCAAAACGCGAAATTATGTGCTCATTGAAGTGAATAAATCCATTGATTGAAGCGATGTGTGGGAAGTGACGGTGTCGTGCTGAAACCAAAGGTCTCTGAGATAACGAGATTGAATTTCAGGCATCAAATAGTCGTTTATCATGGCATGATAATGGTCGCCTTTGACGGTTACGTTCGCATCGTCATCATTTTTAGATTAATGCTATAAAACTGAACAGGAAGGGTGTCAGAACATCGTACTTACAGGTCATTATCTCTGCCTTAAGAACCTGCACAGGATGGGCATTTCCAATACAGACATTTACAGATTCTGCGGTGATGAAGAGGAGTCAATGCAGCACTTAATCACTCACTATCGAACACTGGGACAGAGAAGATATAGGCTGCTACAAGCTCATATGTTAAGTGACTGTGACTTCATATCACTCCCAATGAAGGAGCTTGTCCGTTTTCTTGATATGCTTAACCCATAATGGGGCAAGGGGACGGACAATAGATCAACACTGGTCGCAGTGCAAATGGCCGGTGAGAGCCTTATCCCATCCAATAATAATAAATAATAATAATAGAGAAATGTGGACCGATAATTCCACTTGGCCACAAGCCATACCAAACCGTTGCTTCATCTGTACTTATGGATGGAATAAATATTGAGGAATTGGATGCTCTTGGTGTCCTTGGAATGAAACTAGAGTGTGACTGTGGAATTAACACAGAAGCATTCAAGTGCCTCGGGTTTTTGAAACGGAGCAAGATATACTTCACTCCATCTGATCTCCTTACTGTTTACACCACCTATATCCGGCCACGAATGGAATACAACTCTCATGTTTGGGCTGGCGCTTCAAAGTCTATTTTGGCGTTACTCGTCCGTGTGCAGGAGAGGGCGTAGAAGCTTATCGGTGACAGTAGGGTATCCCACACTATTGATTTATTGGAGCATCGACGTAGTGTAGGTTGCGTTACTCTGTTCTATCGTTACTACAATGGATTTTGCTTTGAAGAGATTAGGGATCTTGTTCCCGAAACACACACACCTTTCTACTTAACATGCATACATCGTCCAGGGCTCATGCATTTGTGGTCGATTGCCCGAGAAAACGTACAACGCATTACAGAGAGAATTAGTTTTTCAGCCGCATGCTTCGTCTGTGGAATAAGTTGCCTGCAGACGTGTTTCCCGTCTATTATAACGTTGGAAGGTTTAGGTCAAATGTTCACAAACACTACTCCCTCTTTCCCCCTCCTCACAACCTATTTCATATGTAGGGGTCATCCCCTGAGTACTGGTCCTAGATTGAATGTAAAAAAAACCGTCGTTTTTTTCTGGATGAGGTGGCAGTTCTTGAAACCCTTTAGGTTACTCTTCGTTCCAAATGCGGCAATTTTGTTTATTCACATACACATAATCGAAACAGGAACTGTTGGCGATAGCAAAAAGCGCGTTTCAGAAGTGTTTCGAAGACGGGGAAAAAAACGCTGGCGTAAATATAATATATCTGACGGATATTACTTTGAAGGGGACAAGCTAGTTATTGATGAATAAATAAATACTTTTTAAAAAAATTGAAAATAATGGTTATTTTTTTTATCAGCCGTCGTATATTTCTGTTGCACCCAATTTATAAATCTCTGAAAGAAAGTGAATGACTGCATTGTCAGTGTGAATGTGTTATCTTAATATTCTTGTTGTAAAAGAAATTTATGGCGCTGTATGCCCGGCTAGCTCAGTCGGTAGAGCATGAGACTCTTAATCTCAGGGTCGTGGGTTCGAGCCCCACGTTGGGCGAGTTATTTTTTCGTGTCAAAATGAGATTTCCTCTTAAAACTTATTTTATGATGACTGACTGCCGCCAATAAATATTATATTTTTGGCCTTAATTTTTTGATTAAGTATTTTTGTCAGCTCATATTATTGTTTCGGTTTTTTTCTCTCATCACATTCGTGTAAATTCTTTATTGCAAATTCACTTTAATGTACGAATAAATACGACTAGGTAGGTAAGTACATATGTAAAAAATTAGATAAAATTTGAAATACATAAATGCCAAACACCACTCGTATGAATGAAGAATGATTGCGAAATCTCTTCTATGAGCGAGCAGAAAGAAGTTCAAGGCAACAACCTTGAAGAGCAACACACACACAAGTCATTGACTTGACTTTTCAAAAACAATCAATTTGATTTGGGGGTTTTTTCTGTATTTCGGTTACGGGCAGCGGCACTAACATTTTGCTTATACAAACATATAACAAATACATACTTACATACGTATATACGGAAATACCCAGTTGACCATGTGTTATAGACATCTTAAACGATGGGTACAAGACAATAGAAAATCGTTGAAGACATGTTGATGATACCTCAAACAAATCGTTGACGATATTTTCGAACAAATGGCCACGTTATCACGCAAGACCACACAAGCGACAGTTTCCCTTACTGCATCGTGGACGATTATATTAATACTACATTTTCCTCTACCATGTCGTCTACGAATACATAAGTGACAATATCCACACTATCTCGTCAACGATTGTGTAGGCGACGATTTCCACCACAGTATCGGCGACGATTGGATGGACGACATAATCGTTGACGATTGTTCCGATGATATATTCACTAAACTGTCGTGAATTACAGTGATTTAATGAAAATTATTAATTAATTTTTTGTCTTTTAAAAAATTTACTCGTATTTTAAATCATTAGACTTTTCTTAATGATTAATCGTGTCATAGCACAATTTCTAGAGAATGCTAACAAATTGTCAACGAAATTTATAAAATAACATCAAAATCTTTTAAATTTTTTAAATAGTATAAAAATGTATAAAAATTGACTAGAAAACAATAATGATACCGATTTTTTTCTAATGTATAATTAATTGGAAAAATGTGTGTATCTTTTTTTTTATATACATAAAGGGTGGTTAAATTTCAAAGGCCGATGTTGATTTTGAATAAAACGCAAACTATTTAGGAAATTATTGTAATTTTATTTTATTATGATATATTGGGCGCCGCGACCACGGCGGCACACCTCCATCCGATAGTCCAAATTTTCGATGACCCTGAGGCATAATGGAGGTTCTATGCCGTTAATATGCCGAATTATCTCATCCTTTAGCTGTTGAATTGTTGCTGGCTTATCGACGTACACATTTTCTTTCAAATAACCCCAAAAGAAAAAAGTCCAACGGTGTCAAATCACATGATCTTGGCGGCCAATTGACATCGCCATTACGTGAGATAACACAGCCATTGAATTTGTTGCGCAAAAGAGCAATTGTTTCGTTAGCTGTGTGGCAAGTGGCACCGTCCTGCTGAAACCACATATCGTCTACATCCATATCTTTTAATTCAGGCCATAAAAAGTTCGTTATCATCTCACGATAGCGAACATCATCCACAGTAACTGCCTGACCGGCCTCATTTTGGAAAAAATACGGCCCGATGATGCCGCCAGCACATAAACCGCACCAAACAGTCACTCTTTGTGGGTGCATTGGTTTTTCGACAGTCACTCTTGGATTCTCATTCGCCCAAATGCGGCAATTCTGCTTGTTGACGAATCCACTGAGGTGAAAATGTGCCTCATCACTGAAGATGATTTTCTTCGAAAATTGATCATCATTTTCATAATAAGTCTGGATAACTTTAACACGTTGTTGGATTGTGTATCTCTCCATGGTTCAAATTGAATAAGTCTGAAATAGAGAAATGTCAAATAAAATTCGGAAAAAAATTTGGCGTTTAAGTGGGGTTCACATTCAACATCGGCCCTTGAAATTTAACCACCCAATACAATTTCTAGAGAATGCTAACAAATTGTCAACGAAATATTTAAAATAACATAAAACATGAATTTCATCGCAGATTTCCTGGCCGTCCAACGCCTACTAGTGAAACACTGCGACGTTTAGTCACTCGCCTCGATGAGCGAGGCACAATACGAGATGCTACCAGGTGTGTCAGACCCCGGAGTAGCCGTTCTGCAGAGAATATTGCTGCTGTAGCCGAGGATGTCATGGAAGCGCCGTCGACATCGACCAGACGACGTGCCACGCAAATGGGTATCAGTCTTTACAGCAAATTTTGGTACAAATTTGAAAATGTTTCCGTACAAAGTCCAGACGGTGCATCAGCTGTTAGCTGCTGACCACCAATCGTGTGTAACATGCGCTCAAGCCATCCCTGATCATCACCAAGAGCAAGATGATTTTTCATCAAAAATAATCATGAGTGATGAGGCCTATTTCCATCTTAGCGGGTACGTAAATAAGCAAAATTTACGCTTCTGGGGCACTGAAAATCCGAGTGTAACCCACGAAGAGCCATTACACCCGCTCAAAGTCACTATATGGTGTGCTGTTTTCGCTGGAAGAGTCATCGGAGCTTTTTTCTTCGAAGACGTCGCGGGCCAAACGGTTACTGTGAATGGTGAGCGCTACAGAGCAATGATCAAGGAGTTTTTTTTGCCGCAACTTGATGAATTGAGATGAACATGTGGTTCCAACAGGACGGTGCTACGGCACACTGTGCACGTGCCACAACCGATATGCTGAAGGATGTTTTTCCCGGACGCCTAATCTCTCGTTTTGGCGATTTGCTTTGGCCAGCAAGATCGCCTGATTTGACCGCTGCAGACTTCTTTTTGTGGGGCTTTTTGAAGTCGCAACAAGGCTCAGACTCTTGCAGCTCTTAAAACCAATATCCGTCAAGAATGTGAAAACCTATCGCCGGAAGTTTTGGCCAATGTGATGGAAAATGCTATAAAAAGGGAAACGCTATAAAAGGACAATCAACTGTGGCGGTGGCCATTTACATGACATCATATAATCGACTTGTAGTAAAAAAATTCAAAGACCAAATAAAAATAATCCGCAAGAAGAATCAAAGTTTTTCAGTTTTTTTTTTTTTTTAATTACAGCCAAAAAACATCGGGCGGTTATTTTTGCGCCACCCTGTACATACACAAGTGCATAGCTAAAGGGTGATTTTATAAGAAC
Source organism: Thecocarcelia acutangulata (assembly GCA_914767995.1). Taxonomy (NCBI): domain Eukaryota; kingdom Metazoa; phylum Arthropoda; class Insecta; order Diptera; family Tachinidae; genus Thecocarcelia; species Thecocarcelia acutangulata. The sequence continues at coordinate 23,987,184 of OU612095.1, read as the reverse complement.
TATCGGAAATTTAAAACAAAAAAAAAACACATAAAATTCAGAAAAATGCATGAAATATTTATTTGGATCGATAGTTGGGTCGATATAATTTAATGTTTGAAGATTATTTCATGCAAATGTTGGCCGCGGCTGCGCCTCAAATTGTCCATCCGCTTAGTCCAATTTTGGCATACTCTTTCCAACATTTCGGCCGGTATCTCACGAATAATGTTGGCTTCCAGTGCGTCAATCGAAGTGGGCTTGTCGCTATAGACATTATCCTTAACATAGCCCCACAAAAAATAGTCTAGAGGCGTTAAATCGCACGATTTGGGCGGCCAATTGACTGGTCCCAAGCGTGAAATAAACTGTTCACCGAACTCGCCTCTCAATTGGTCCATTGTTTCGCGTGCTGTGTGGCATGTGGCACCGTCTTGTTGAAACCACATGTCATGCAAGTCAAGCTCTTCCATATTGGGCAAAAAAAAGTTTGTTATCATCGCACGGCAGCGCTCACCATTCACAGTAACGTTGTGATTCGCATCATCTTTGAAGAAATACGGCTCAATGATGCCCCCACCCCATAATCCGCACCAAACGGTTGTTTTTTGTGGATACATTGGTAGCTCTTGCAATGCTTCTGGCTGCTCTTCACTCCAAATACGGCAGTTTTGCTTGTTCACGTATCCATTCAACCAGAAATGAGCCTCGTCGCTGAACACAATTCTTCGATAAAAAAGTGGATCTTCATCTAACTTTTCAAGAGCCCATTCACCAAAAATTTGGCGTTGTGATAGGTCGTTTGGCTTCAATTCTTGCACCAGCTGTATCTTATAAGGCTTCACACCCAAATCCTTCCGCAAAATTTTCCACGTAGTGGAGTAACAGAGGCCCAATTGCTGCGAACGGCGCCGAATCGATAATTCACGGTCATCACCAACACTGGCCGATACGGCTGCGATATTTTCTTCAGTTCGCACTCTACGTAAGCGTGTTGGTGGTTTAATGTCCAACAATGTAAATTTGGTGCGAAATTTTTTTACAATAGCCCGAATAGAAGCCTCAGTAGGTCGATTAAACTGACCATAAAATGGAAGAAGCGCGCGATGAACTTTCTTAACAGAGCACGCATTTTGGTAATAAAATTCAATAATTTGCAAGCGTTGTTCGTTTGTAAGACGATTCATGATTAAATTATAGACCAAACTGAAGATGTTTGACAGTGACACAAGATACAAAACGTGCGTGAGCTGTCAAAACTAGTGTTGCCAAAAAGATAATAGCAAAAAAATCACTCGTTATAATACATAATTTTTATTTTATCCAAAAAATGTACAGAAAAAACTGAGCATATGTCTCGTACTGCAAGTTAAGATTCAACTGAGTATAAATGCATACTAAAGTTATATACATTTTTGTAGCTTTTTTAGAGACCCGTTAATTTTTTTGCAGAAATATTTTACTTAAACGATTTGAAGACTAGATTGAAGACATTGTCGCCCATTGTGTCACTCATTTAAACACAAATATAAATTCTTGTTCAATTTTTTTAGAGTGCCGTTGCTTTTTTTGAAATATCTACATGAATAATTTGTAAACATTCTCGCTCATCTGTCCCCTACAGATGAGCGGCCAGGTGGAAGACATGGTCGCCCATATGGTCTTTTATTCATTGCAAAACCTAAACAAAAGAGTTCTCCTCTTTCGTGCATATATCTTCGAAGACAATGTCGTCTAGGACGATGCTGCCAACTGGGTAGTTTAATAATTTTATTTTTCCATTTTGTGTACAAAAATTTAGAAAATGTATTGTACTATATGTATGGAATGTTAAAACGCAGAACTACTTGTATCAGTTTAGGCGATTTCTCGCAAAACATTCTTAGATTGGATTTGGCCTCCGTATGTCTTTTAAGCCTACAAGTTAATAAACATCATAGATGAACATGACAATCTACAGCTTGACCTTGGTGTTCTTGTGTGACCATTGACATTGGTTTCATATTTCTTGACACGTAAAACGTTATTGTTGTTTTATAGGACATTAACGCGAACTTATTTATGGACATAAAAGTAGACAGGCATCGTTTTAATGACTGACTCGTTCAATGAACTATTGCCAGTGCATGAATTAAGGTGCGGGTTCTGAGCTTAATTTAGATGGGTAGGTAGTCCACGAGATTGAACCATGCTTGTGTTTAGGCTAGGTTGAGTTTAACAGGCTGCCAGCTATTGAAAAGCCAGTCCACTTGGGTTCCGTTGTGTTCTCTGGGTATGATAACTACCTACATATCGCTGGTTCGGAACCAACCCGAGGATCGCACAAAGAAGTCCAATCCATTTACATCACATTCCGATATCCCCACCAAATCATGCGGCATAGGTCTGCCTAGCTACAAAATAAGAAAGGGCTGAATATCAAAAGAGGAAGTGCCCAACACCCCCTACCTCCTCCTCGTCTCTACAACTTCTACAGCAATCATTCAATGGAATTTAACCTCCTCGCTTGAGTCTCTATGTGGCAATGTCCCATCAGGACCACCACAACAGACCGCAATCTCCGTAGGGACTGGCCCCTAAGGCCGATAGTCCTCCTGTTATCATATCTGGGCCATGTTAGTAGTGGTATTCAACAGGTAACCTCACTATACCATCTGTATTGAGCAGTTTTGAAAATTTTACGCTGTACTTGCTTCTTACAGCTCCTAAGCGGGATTCCAACGATCCCATCACAATCCCTTTATTGTAGCTGGGTACCGGCCTTTGCCAATAGGTCCGCTACAATATTTCCGAGCAATTTACTGTGTCCTTGTACACAGAATAGTTCCAGGTTCGAATGTCTCGCTGTCTCGTTTAGATACCAATCCCTGGAGTATTTGGAGCTCGAAACTGGTAGTTGTCTAAAGTCAGACCACGGGAACTCGTTCCTGGCTGGTTCTGATGAGGTCCTTCGGGAAGTAACGTGGCGGTTGTGATTTAAACTCCACCCTGAGTTCATTTGAGCTCCGTGTGGAAGTTGCATTTCAACCGGGTGGCGTGACACAGAGATCGGAAAGAGTTTTAGAAAGGCTCCACTCCTAACCAAGGGGAAAATCAAGCTTCCAAATAGCATGTGATTGAATTGGTACTTTTACAGAACTACGCCATGTGTGGGAGCGTTGGTGAACGTATTATTCTCACCTGGTGCTAAGAACACCGTGGGGTAAGGCCATCACGGAAACCGTTTTCACATCTGTCCCGTTTTGAGATATCCGGCATTCACGAACCATCCTGGACATCGTATGGACCCCAGCTCCAGGGGTACTTTACTGTGCCCTTGAAAAGCTCCAGGTGCTAATGTGTCGCCATCACGTTTAGAGCTATCCGGCATTCAAAAACCAACCTGGACGTCATATAGAACCCATCTAGTGCATACAGCGCAGCCTTACTATCAGTACAAGATCGAATATGCTCCCTGTATATCCTGTAGTACTTTGACCAGTATGACCGCGATTTCAATCTGAGCTATGCTACACTCATTTTGCAGCCTGGGGCATAAAGATACCACTACAAACTCCCGAGTTCAACTACTCCCCAGTTCTTCCTTCCCATAGTTCACAACATTTTCGTAATTCCCGTACGATTCACTGCATATATAGGGATCACCCCTTTTATACTACTCCAAGATAAAAAAATAATATTAATAAAAATATAAATTTTATGTTAAACAGCTAAAAAAATCATTAAAAATTTGAGTTGGGTAGTACAGCCTAGAACCCTATTCCACCTGATTCGTTTAGTCCCGAGAATTTGCCTGTGAATGGTATGCATCCTGCCACCCACCGGTTAAGATACGAACTAACTTGAGAGTCAGATAAAAGAATTCAATGTACATCATCATTATAGAAGAAGGAGTTGGACGTCGATAGAGGAACACTCTCATGCTCCTCATCTCTCTCAACTTTTAAAGAAGTCATTATACGAAAGATTTAACCTCCTCGTTTCTATGTGACCGGTTCCTATCAGAATAGTCACTATAATATGTAATCTCCTTCGGAATAGACTGCTCAGGATCATAGTCCTTCTATAATCAGAACTGGACTGTGTTAATCTTGATCTGCGACAAGTAAACCTCACTAAACCATCTATCTAGTACAATCCGTAAATCAAATGCTTTGTATTGAAAGGTAACACTCTCAAATCAATATTTTTACGTGTTGATTTTACACAATACGCGCGTAAGTGCAAAGAAGTTCATAATAGATTTTGTTTTGAAACGCCAAATTAAACGAAAAAAAAAAAAAGAATCTTGTCCACACATTTGTATATTTAGTCAGTGTTTATTTTAGTCTCGTCTGCTTGTGTTTGCATTACGATTATTTTGGGTTGCTGAACTCTGGAGTCCAACGAACGAATAATTTTCAGTTGAAATGGCATTGACACAAAACTGAAAACTAAAGTACGTTCACAGATGAGTGGGCAGGAGCGGACAGCCAAATATTTATTATTGGAAAAGGTCAGGGATTTTACACACATGATGTTGACCTTATTGAACTTTATTATATGAGTGTTAGAAGGTGAAAGTTTGTTTTTAATTGAATACAATATGTGAAGAGGTGTGGAAGTAGAATTTATCCAATAATTATCTAATTCTATTTAAAGTTTAGAACAAAAGCCAGAAAGAAAAATATTGATAATGAAATAAAATTTAATCAAATTTGCTTGGCGTGGCGTGAAAAGAATTTAACAGCTTTAAAGCTTAATAACAAAGGGTGTTCCAAAATTAATGCATCTTCTAATTTAAATATCTCACTCGACACTGATCATGGTTGAGGAGCCTACATTTTGGCTTAAACCTAGAATCACAGGGAAGGAAATTAGTCTTTCTTGATTACAACGGTGTCCAGAAGCTACTAAACCCAAAGATGGCTGTTGTATTACAACAGATATCTGTATTGTAAGGAAGCGGGGGTAATGGTAATGGAGAGCTGATGTTCTTACTGATCTTCGGGCTGATCCCCCCGGGGAACAGGTTTCGCCTTGGCGTAATACAAACCAGGGCACTTTTGTTGTAGCAAACAAAATTCTAGCAAACCATATGACTTATGTTGTGTTGGACTTCCGAATCCCTTACCAGGGGTATAAATTGGCAGCACGCCTCCGGGAGGTCCTGCTTGCAGTTCAACACACGGGTTGATCATGGTTGCGTTGCCTACCTTAGCTGGAACGTTCTGGCTGTGATTTAAGTCTAAAGGCGCAAGAAGGGAGAGTTAGTACCCCTGATGATTGTGTTGTGCATGGCTTTTTACGGGGGCTAACAACCCGCCGAAGTGTTGTTGCCTTGCCACAAATACCTGCAAGGAAGTAGTGGCAATAATTAGACAGGTGAGTTGTTTCAAGGACTGATGATCTTAGTGGGGTTCGACCTACCAAAACATTAAGCCTTGTCTTCCATTGATTGCTAGGAAATTGCATGCAGGAGGGACTAGGAGCTCCAAATTCCTTAGCAAAGGGTTGCATATATGTCTACAAACATGTGGTAAGATTGCGACCTTTGTGTGCCTCGTAAGCCACACGGGAGCGCTGGTGAATCGTGAGCAATTGACTCCGTGAAATTGGTCCGTCATCAGATAAGGCCGGTGTTGATATATGTAAATCATTTTCTCTGTTCTTGGGTCTTCGGCCTATTAACTTAATAAGCCTTGTCTTCCATTGACAGCCTAAGAAATGCAGGAGGGATTAGAAGGCCCAAACTCTTTGGCAAGCAGTTTGTCCATATGGCTACAAATTTATGGCAGAAATTGCAAGCTGTGTGGGCCTGGAAAACCACATGGGGGCGCTGATGAACCGTGAGCAATTCAGCCCGTGGAGTTGGTCCATCATCAGATAGGATCATCACTACTATCTCTCTCTCTCCTATTCCTCAAAACCTATATTACTAGTTCTAGACCAATACAGTGCGTATATAGCGTTCACTCCCTGAGTACTGGTCCAACATAAAAAAATTAAGCTACTGATGTAAATCACTGACAGACCAATACAGTGCGTATATAGCGTTCACTCCCTGAATACTGGTCCAACATAAAAAAAATGCAGCTACTGATGTAAATCACTGACACATTTTGGCCAATATGTGGTTTCAACAAGACGGCGCCACATGCTATATAAATCGTAAAACAATTCAAAGCAAAATCTAGTCTCCGGAAGGACACAGTAATATTATCCAAATTCGGCAAAAGGAATTGTGTTATTATGTCGGGCCCAGTAACCGTCACTACTGAACCAGCCGCATTTTCAAAAAAGTACGTTTCAATTATGCCTCCAGCCCAAAATCTGTAATATGTTGTGGATGGTCCTTCGAACCCCAAAGGCGGCAATTTTGGCGAGTAAGAAAGCCGTCACGGTGAAAATCTACTTCATTGCACCAGAAGACTTTGCTCGAAGAATCGGCATCAACGAACTCTCTTCACTGTGCGTGGTCTTTAAGATTAAGTTGCGCTGTTAAATGAATTTTGTAAGCATGGCGACACAGAGGTTTGTTTAGTACGCTTACACTGTAGCGAGCTTCTTGAAATTTACAATTCTTGCCCACGATGTCGAAATGAGGCTCCAAACTTGGCACTGATACTCTTACGTACTGCTTCGATATGAACATTTGAAAGGCTTGTTTTTATATTACTGCTCCAACGGATCTAGTCTTCCAGTATTTTTCAATTAATATCTTACTTACGAAGTTAAACACTATTCCGACCATATTTTTGTTGAAATTTTCGAACTGCGGGCGACAAACTTTCATTGGATTCTCCAAAAAGTAGCTTAGACTCTCCAGCTCACTTGGGTCATAAAGATCGCTCCCTTTGTGTGCGGTAGGATCGACCCATGCCAGAAATGACAGGCTATTGAAGCTCCTCTCGCCTAGATATCTTAGGAAATGGTGCTTCAATGGTTGTTCCCATTTTGGCTAGGTCGTCAGCGATCTTGTTGCCGTTGTTGGGCCCGTTTCCGTGTACCCATTTAAGGGTAAGGTTAGAAACTCTCGCCATCTTATTTAAAGGTGTCTGGCATTCTGTGGCCAGACTGGAATTAGAGTATATACCAATCAGGGAGTTGAGGGCTACTTCGCTGTCCGTTACTATCATGTCCGTTACTATATGAATATCGTTCCCTTTGTGATTGCCTGAAAAGTGGAATAGAAGTATTTAAGAATAAAAGTTATCCCTCACTCTCATATAGTGGGAGTGAGGGAGAGGGAAAGGAAAAGTGGGAAACTGCGTAATGTGGCATTACTTGCTGATATACTAGCCATCCGCTACTCCTCATGAAAGAAGCTAACGCAGTCGGATTGACCGAAGTCAGATTTGATAGCGTATTGAAGCTCCTCTCGCCTAGATAGCTTAGACGATGGTGTTCCAATGCCGGGCATGTTCCAAGGAGATGAATGATTGTCTCCTTCTCTACTTCGTCTTCGCAATATCTGCAGAAGTATTATAGGGCTAGCCTAGCCACCTAGCATGGTTCCCAAACGCGCAATATCCATTGGTAACAGCTTCAGTGACTCTCAGCTGAGGTCTGGGCAGTTTTAATAGCTCCCACGTTCTCTTAGATTTAATGTGCGGGCACAGATTCCTTGATATAAGGCATGTGGGCTGGGTGAGCCATTTTTCTTGTACATTTTTAGCCTGTGTAGTTTTATTCTTTTCCATCACGCTGATAAGGGTTGTCTACAAGAGGGATCTATGTCCGTATCCTCAAGGGTTGTTCCCTTTTTGACTAGGTCGTCAGCGATGTAGTTGCCGTTGTTGGTTCCGTGTCCATGTACCCATTTTAGGGTTAGACTAGAAAGTCTCGCCATCTTGTTTAAAGATGTCCGGCATTCTTAGAACCAAATGGAATTAGTATATATTCCAATCAGCGAGTTGATGGCGGCTTTACTGTCTGTTACTATCATGATATCCCTGCCGAATATCTTGTGAAACATCAGCCACCTGGCCGCTTTATTTATAGCCAATATTTCAGCTTGAAGAACACTACATTTGTCCGATAGTCTCAAGGATATTTTAGCCTTAGATTCTTCTATGTAAACGCCACCCCCAAGCTTATATCCCCTTCTGGATCTATCCGTGTCAACATTGAAGAAGTGTTATCGTAAATAACACGTCAACATTTTCGAACAAAATATATAATTTTCTTTAATTTCAATTGCTATTTGAGTTGTTGAGCTGAAAATAAATTTCTTTGAAATTAAACAAATTTCCTCAGGGTGTGTTTACATTTGCAGGCATCCATAATTTAAGTCTATTTCGTGTGCAATATAATCATGCAATAAATAATTTAAGTTTATTGTAATGAATAGCATAATAAAAGCATAATTTAGCACAGAGTTTTATTTTTTTTTTTTACAATATTACAATATAATTGAGCTAAACATACAAGCGTTCTGGCCTACTTTTGCTCTGCAAACAAAGAGGGAAAAGATAAATACTATTTTTATGGATACATAACAATAGAAGACCTCAAGAGACAAATAAAATGCATGAAACACATAACCGTCAGCAGGCTACAGACTACAAAGTGACACAAATTTAAAAAAGACAGATATGTTGGCAGCTCAGCAACATTCTTTTTTTGTAAATTGACCAGATTTCTACGGGTCACAGTTGAAAAAAGCACAAGAGAAGAAAGTCTTTGAAACTAATGAATACTATCAAGGGTCACTGTGCGATCAAACATACTCGTATGCCGACTGCTGTAGTTGGAGGGGCCAAAAACTAAATGTGAACAGTTTTGTGGTTAGATTCAAGTATATGCTCTAAATGGTCACCAAACTGGAATAACGCTACTCGTAGGTAGATAAGGAGAGTGGATTGGGAATAGTCCAATGTATTTAAACTTACTGGCAGGAGGGGATTCCTGATAATAAAAAGATACTTTACCACTTACATTAAATTTAGAATATTTATTAAAAGGCGGTAGTCTTCAAAGTAGTTGAAAAACCTCTGAGGAAGCTGCTGGTGTCGATCAGTTCAGGTTGAGCGTTCGAAAAAACAATCACCGTCACAAATTCAAAAGTCATCATCGAACCAGCAGTTTCGTTCAGTTACGTTTTCGTTCAAAAATAATAAATACATTCACAATATGTACTTATGTATAAAAGATTGGGGCACACTATTTCCGTTAATGACAACCAAATTCAAGATCTACAATGAACCAAATCATTTATGTTTAAACAAAATGAGTTACATGTTCTCGCTGAATATGGAAAACTTGCCAAATCACTTTCTTGAAGCCTTGTAATGTCGTAGAGTGGCACCACTGGCCAAATGTTTAAAATATAATGTGAATAGTTCTACGGCGGACTTATGTCAAACTGGAACTCCTAGCAAATGCAAGTCGTTAACTCGCTTAACACTCCCGTTACTATTACCCAATGAATTATTTAGTGAGATCTTTGGACGCGATCACGGTAATAAGTTTTGTGTTGCGGATGTTTCGCAGAAGTTGACCGAACTTGATTATTTAGATAAAGTAAAAGTTGTAACAGGGTTAGCTGACAGACTAATATATCCGTGGAACAATTCTTCTATCTCACGGCTCACCATCTCACACCATGCAGCTAGCAAGGCTCACACAGCTGGCAACTTCTTGCTATATGTTTGTATCCATATAAAAATATCTCTTGCTTGGGTTTTCTAGTCCCTCCAGTGTGCAATTCCCGAAACAGTCGGAGTAAGATTAGGCTTATCTACTTGATGGCCGAGGTCCATAAAGAATATAAGCCCCTCAGCTCATCCGTCTTTCCACCACTTCAGGTTACTAGCATGACAAGTATCTATGGTAAGGTAATGCCTCCTCGCAAGTAGTTCCGAGTAAATCGGACATGCACCATAATTATATGGTAGCACTAATAATCCCTCCTTTAATTCTAAAACACAACCGAATGTTACAACCAAGATTCAGGCCTTTGAAGGCCATTTTTGCATTAAGAGTCAAAATGGCGAGCTAAAATGAACCACCTGAGAGCATACTGATCCCTTTTCTGTCAATTGACTTTTGGTGACGATGTCATGCTGGAACTTCCTAAATTTTTATTTGCTAAAACAAACTTGAGAATTCCATCGCTCTATGTCCCCAGAAAGCAAAGTGCTCAAGTTTGAATAACGTCAAGGAAAGCCTATTTTTCAAAATACTTATAAAACCATGGTCTCAAATACTCGCGTAACCAGAAAATGCCTCAGAAAGCAGAGTGGCCAAGTTAGGAATATGTTAAGGTACACTTCGCTCTTTAATTTACTCGTATAACAATATCATCAACATATTCCTATAACAATGATCTTTCAAGCTCTTGGAAAAACGCTTCTTTGAAGATTTGAGCTGTCGCAGAGTTGCACCACTGACGGACCTCATATACCTTCAAAGAAACTTCTGAAAGGTTCTACAGACAACATCCTTAGCATACTCTTATACTCGTATCAATGAGATTTCAAAGCTCTTGAGAAACTCTTTCTTTGAAGAATTGAACTATCGCAGAGGGGTCTATCATTCTTCGGAAAAAATGTCTCAATGGTTCAACATACTCCAACAATAACGAGATTTCAAAACACCACTGATGAACTTCTCAGATTTCGAAAAAAAATTATTTTGAATGACTCTCCGGAATGTCTTGTTATAACAATTAGGTCACACATTTGGGAAATCACTTCTTCGAAAATCTGAGCTGTCGCAGAGGGGCACCACTGAAGTTCTAAAGATAAGGATGCCGTATATCTCTGAACGAGATAAAGCAACATTTTAACCTGGAACTTTTCTGGGTACGGGAGCACAGTGAAGTACCGGAAAGTAATGTAGCGAACGAACTAGCAAGGACCGGCTTCTGGTTAAAGTAAAGAGATATAGGTGGAATGGTTGAGATCTCACGCAAGAGCTGTAAGAATCAGGTACAACGTCAACTTTTAGGGACTGCACAGGACAGTTGGTCTAGTGAGGTTATCTGCCAAATATTAAGGCTGGCATGGCTCAGTAATGATAATAGGAGAACTATTATCCTTAAGAGATTGGTTCTAGGGTTGCGGTGCTGACGGGACATTGTCAGCGAGAATTTTAAATCTCTCATTTATTATTTTTGTACAAGTTGTAGGAATGAGGAGGAAGTAGAGAGTGTTGACCACTGCCTCTGTCGGTGTCCAGCTCTTTCTTGTATTATATAGGCACTTTGTATATTGTATGACCAAGGCTGCATGATTTGGCAGAACTATTAGAATGTGATTTAGCTGGCTTGGTCTCTTTTATCCGATCCTCGGGTTGGCTCTGAACTGGACTGGTGATTTGTAGATCTGCCGAGATACATATCGCACTCAGCCAATACAACGGAGCCAAATGGAACCCAAGGAGACAGGCTTTTCAATGGCTGACAGCCTATTAAACCTAACCTTCTAGTGACAACGTACAGTAGACTCGTATACTAGTAAAATCTTTCACACCTGGGAAAGAGTTTTTTAGAAGGCTTGAATTCTCGCAGAGTGGCAGTAGAGGAGGTTTGTCTCATCCCCGTCCTGGTCTTGACAGTTTCAGCACAAGTTGTTGTAGGATAAGCCAACCTTCACCTCCTCGGAAAATGCCCGGCATTGGAGTATCGCCGCCTAAGGTATCTAGACGAATGGAGCTTCAATAGCCTCTCATGTCTGATCTCGGTCAACCTGACCGCGCTTTCCTCATTCATAACGAGTAGCGGATGGCTAATACAATAGGATATAACACCACACAGAACGGTTATATATATACCACTATATCACTTTTCACCTCTATCTTCTCACCTATCCTTCATACAGGCAACCACAAAGAGACCAAATTCAGGACCCAAGTGGATACCTCGGGAATCCAGCGGCCTGCCTACCCAATCTTACCTAACCTACTCTTACTACTGAAGAACCTCCCATGTTTTAAAAAGAAACTTCTACTGACATCGTCCTCAATATGCTCGTATAGTAATGAGGTGTCAGGCCCTTGCCTACTTCCTTTTTCAAAGAGTGGCATCACTGAAAAATCTCTCATGTTTTGAATCATCATATGAAAGTTTCTAAGGACAACATCCTCAGCTTATTTGTATTAATCGAAAATCTCAATATGTGTGAAAACCCCTTCTTCTAAGTTTTGAGCTGTTGTAGAGTGGCAACGCTACTTCTGAAAGGTTCTACAGACAAAGTCCCTATCTTGTTCGTATAATAACGAAATATCAAGATTTTGGGAAACCTCTGCTTCTAAGATTTGAACTGCCGCTGAATGGCACCCCTGACGAACCTCTTATACTTTGCCTCATTTCTTTGTCCTTACAACAAAGAAGCGCTTAAGAACTCCCCGTGCGTTTCAAAGACAATCACATATAACACAGCCTTTATCATAAAAATATACTCGTATAGTAAAAAAAAAAAAAACAAATTTCGCAGCCGTGGCCTGATTTGCAATATAAAGAAGTGAAAGAAAAGCAAAGAAAAACCAACTTAAATTCACTTTTTTTTAAGAAAAAGCAATTGACGTAATTATCCTCTTACGCTTCAGTGTTCTTAAACAAGAAACGGCTTAGCGTATGTAGGTACATATGTATGTCCAAATGAATATATAATACAATGAATAAACGAATAAATGAATGAATGATAGCGTCGGCATAAAGTGAAAACCTTTAAATTGTTTTAGGAAGAATTTTCAATATTTGTATTCAGTCCGCATCGAAGGGACCCTATTTTGAAAGGACCACACCACTCGTTCGATGTATCATATCTCATAGTGAATCATCAAAGTACCTCATCCAATCTGCAGCCAAAAGAAATGCAGGAGTCGGCTATTAAGCCGGCACTCCGGTAGCTCACCAAGTTTGCAAATTATATAGTTCGCTAGAAAGATGTTTCTCTTGATATCCAAAGCCAGATTTTCAAAGAGAAATAACCTGCGTACTCCTTCCCTTCTCCTTATCGTTGCAACTGCTATAAAACTGTTTATATGAAAGCCAAGTTGACTTTCATGTCTTTCTGTCATCCATTGTCCAGTTATTACCGCCTGCAACCTCTGCGCCTCTTGCTGTGTGTTATAAGTTGCCTAGTTTGTTTCTCGTTGAAAGTTGACCACCTGAACTTGGACTCTTTACAGTGTCCTCGCTATCTGCTAGTAGTCTTAAGCAGAAAGAGTCTAACAATACCACTTAATAATAAACCGCATCGGAATTCTGATCCAATTACGCGAAGGATATATTGAAAATAGATCCCATTTTAACTAACACGTCTGCCTGTGCATTACTATAAAAGTCCCTATGAGCAAGAATCCAAACCAAAAGGATATTATTCATTAACAGCTCGTCCTCGACACTGAGCACTACGAAGACATACAAGTCGATTTTACTTTTCCTATAGTTAACTTTGTCGTAGTTGAAATGATAAAGACAAGGAAGAAATGGTCTTCCATTTTCTAACTGAGCACCCAGCTTTGAAGGTCAAGGGAAACACCTTTGTGGTAAACTATATAATTTCCAATTTTGATGAGCTATCTTAGATAGAACTTTATGATCAACTGTTTGGCCAATTTTCTAGATTTTGCGCCATGGATAACGCTATTGGTCCAAACAAGATTGATGAGGCCATTATCGGCAACGACGAAATGAAAACCAGTTTTATTCAGCCCAAATCCTACAATATGAAAGTAGACAAGATATAAGTAGTTATAGTTCACACAAGGTAAGCCGCCTTGCACATTCAGCACGAACGATTTGAAGAAATGGTTGTCATTCACAGAGATAACGTGAATTTTCCTACCTACAGGGTGTGATTTGATTCCACGTTTTTCTTTTGCTGGGTTTTTCAAAATCACAAGTCTGCGGCAATATGTAATTGTGGAATAGAGAAAATCGTTGCCTCTTTAGCGATTACCGATCACAGTGATCGTTTTAAAGCTTGATGACGCCTCCAGTGTAAATACCAAACCCTACAATAGCCACAAGCAGGTATAAGGGCTATTCGTGTACTCGTATTCTATTCTAAGCGTTTTTTGAAGAATCTTACTTAGTGGTTGTTCAACCAACAATTTGGTGTATCAACAAGGCTTTAAATGGTCATTAGGCTTCAGCTTTTAAGTCAACTGAAATCTGTAAGCGTGTAAACTCAAATCTTTATTCGAAACTCGCAACAGTAATGTTCATGAGATATTCAATTGTTGAGCACGGCGACGAATCGAAGTTGACGACTTTTCGGCCACACTATCGCGAACAACAGCAATGTTGGCGATAGTGTGGTAAGCACTGAAACAAAGAAATGTCAAATTGAAAGAGAAAATAACTTGACGTATCACACATACAGTTTACTTTGTAAAGTATTGAGTTTGACGGTGACGATGGCAGCGTGGCCATACCCAATTATATTTCATAGCTAAATCGACTTTAAAATAATTTTAAAAATTATGTTAAACTACCAACAAAATAACGCTAAAATTTAACTGAATTATATTTCTGTTATTTTAATTGACATATCTTTAAAATCTATTTACTTTTCATAATTCTTCCTTATAAACACTTATGAGCCATCATTTCAATAAGAAATAATGAAATATTTACTGAATATAATCTGAAAACTATAAAAAAATTATATTTCAATCAGAATGTTTGCAATTAAAAAAAAATTTTTTTTTTGTGATAACGTTTTGTATGGTGACTCTCCTAATGATTGAAGATAGAAGCTAGCTATATTTTACATTCGGTATCTTTAGGAGTCATCTGGTAATAGCTAGGACGGTTGACCTTGATATATAAGTAACTAATATTTTGTACGGGAGCCTCTTTAAGGCGGGCAGTTAGTGGTTAGATATGTTCACATGAAATGTAAAAGCAAACAGCCACTCAGAGACAGTTATGAAGTTCTGTGTGGAGTTTCTGCCTTTTTTCCCGACCTTTGCGAAGCTTTTTACCCCAATCCTACTGGCCTAATTTTTGGGCACATTCATATTTTTTACCAAACTTCACAACATAAAAGGTACTACCGTATCTAAACCTCGTTTCTAAGATTTTACATATAACACTAATTCTGCCTAAAGTACTTTCATTAGAAATTTTTAAACTCTTCAGCTGTTTCAACATAAAGCGATTATTTCTAATATTATATGATAGTATCATTCGTCTGGCGCAAGTTCAAACCTGGCTTTCGCCAAAAAAAATTTTTTTTTAATTATAACAATAACTGCAGCGATCAATAACTCTTGATCAAAGCAGCCGTATTAAAAAGACATCATGTTCGAATCCTAGGGGGTGCTGATAAGCAGTGTAGCGACTGCAAAACAGCTAGTTGTCCCCCAGCTTAGTGTATGCAATTATTTTTTCCTGTCTTCTTGGATCAAGTGTTATTAATCGCAATTATTGTTATAATTATTGTTATAATTAAAAATAAAAATATTTCTTGCCGAAAGCCAGGTTTGAACTTGGGCCAGACGAATGATACATACCATCATATAATATTATGGCGTTTTCTTTTCTAGAAAAAGTGTAACATTTTCAATATTGTTTTGCCAAAAAAATACAGGACTATACAGTTTTCTCAACTTTTTTTCAGATATTTATAGTTATTGCGACATCTTCTTTTCATCTCAATAAAACTTAAAATTTAAAACTTGAATTTTAAGAAAAAAGTGCAGCATAAAGGCAAAACTTTTTCAGAAAAGAAAACGGCATTAGATATATTAAAATAAGTTCGCCTATTAGCATTAATACATATATAAACTCTTTGAATTTCCGCGATTCTAAGTTGCAAAACCAGGAACTGCACTGAAAAAATAACCAATTCTCAGAATAGATTCTCATTTAGTGCATTTTATAATTATATAAATTTATCCAAAAATTAAAAGTTGAATACTTATTACCATTAATGTGATCTTAGTTTCTACCACTGATGTATCAAAGTTGTAATTTTTTCAGTAGTGAAATCCATCATTTCTTCTATAAAATCTTAATTTGCAATTATTTTTTTCTACAGAAAAAGTAAGTTCGTTCGTTGTCTAAGTTGACATATTAATTGATCTGTGTTTGGAATATTCTTAAATTCAATAATGCTAAAAAGTGCCAAGTATATAAGTGAAAAAAAGGCTAGAAAAAATTCTAACTGCTAAATGGAAAATTTGCAGCTAAATCAGAATAAAAACTGCTCAAATTGGCCGCAAAAATGTCAAAGTGGTCACGCTGGTGGCAAGTGAAAATAGAGTGATGTAAATACAGTGATGTTAGTGATGAAAATACAGTGATGTTAACATTTATTTTCAAAGTACTGCACGACTTTAAAAATATTACCGTAGTTTGAGTAAAATTACCGTACAAAAAGTATATCGCTGAACTGTTCGTAATAGCACCGACGCTAATAAAACAAAATTTATTAAAAGAACTAAATTTATTAAAAGAACTAAACGAACAAATGTCACAAAAATAATAAATAGTAATTTTAATCTAATTCTGGTTTCTGCAATAATTTAACAGATTTGTTAAAAAAGTTTGTATTCAGAGTGAGAGAAATCTAAATGCAAAATCTGGCAAGTAGTGTGTAAATAAAGCATTTCAGAAAACTCTTCAGTCTCAGCGTAACAATTTAAATTTATATTGTCAGCAATTTGAGTATCCACTGAAGGTGGTATAGCATTTACAAACCCAACCAATTGCAGGTGAAGAATATTGAATGTTGTTTTTGTATAACCCCCGATTTTACTTATCACACAACTATAGATGTGTTCTGCTTTTCGACGATGTAGTTTTTAACAATTCATGACTGGAGTGACCACTCCAATTAGTTTTGACGATTCTTGCAAAGGTGTATTTACTAAGATAAGTATAATAAAGCAACTATGATTTTAGAAGTATTAAAAGTGAAACCAAATGAATAAAACTTTTTTGAAAATTACCGTGCAAATAATAAAACTACCGTGCTGCCGTTTGAAGGTCAAAATTACCATACAATACGGTAATTACCGTACAGTTAACATCACTGTAACTATAAGAGAGCCACTCTCTTTTGCCTTGCCACCACCAAAATCAAGTATTTGCAAAGTAAACTCTCCTTGTGTGAAAGCGGTGTAAAGATGTGATTCACAATTAACAGCGTGCATTATTTTTGGACCACCCTTTATAACCTCTAAGCCATTTTACAATGCCAATTACAACTAAAAAAGTTGCATGTGCCTGCTTTAGAATTATTGTGATGCATATTACAGCACACCACAGTTCAAGTCAACGATATTTCTAAACACTTCCTTCCCATGAAACCACTTCAGTATTTGTATTTTACTTTTTTTTGGCATTTTTTTGCATTTTGTTTTTGGTTTTCTAATTGAGTAAATAGAAAAATAAGTTAGCGTAGATAATTATAATGTGCTCCAGTGTCGTATCACAGACACTGAAAAAAATTTGGAGGTCGTTATGATCAACAAGAATGTTTTTATTTTGAAATTTGTATGAAAACAAGAATTTTTGGAGCGAACCTGAATGGGTTATAACTATAGTTATACTATAGTCATTAAAAAAGTATACATACTTTAAAAAATATAAAGTAATGTTTAACAAAAAGTATAGTTTTTGTCTACTATAAACAAAAAAAAATCTTACTTTACTTTCAGAAGCCGGTTCTAAAGTTGAACAGAGAAAAAGCTAAGTATATTAACATAACTCTCAATAAATCAGCTGTCGTCATCAACTGATAAAATGTAAAAAAATTAAGTAAATATTGGTATAATAATAAAAATTAAAAAAATATTTAATATACAAAATGTCTACATTCAAGACATTGACGTCGACTTTGCCATAAGAAGACGCAAAATATATTAGTAAAGGTTTGAAAGGGAAAGATGCTCGAGTTAGCATCCCGTTCCCTTTTACGTTGAGCCTGTCGATAAAAGCGCAAATTTATAGATCAAAATGGTTTATAACACACAGTATCATTTTTCCATTGTAACTAATTTATAATAGGTTTTAGAAACTTCTTTCTTTTTTTAATTTTTATTCAAATTTTTTGACCGTTTGTTTTCCTCTTTATACCCTTCACAAAAATGTAAAGGGTATATATAAGTTTGTGATTCCGTTTGTAATTTCTACAGTTTTTTTTTGCGACCCTATAAAGTATATATATTCTGAATCAGAATTAATGGAAAAGTCGATTAAGCGATGTCCGTCTGTCCGTCTGTCCGTCTGTCCGTCTGTCCGTCTGTCCGCTGTTGAAATACCGTTTCTGAGAAAACCATTAGACTTAGAAACTTTTTTCTTTCACCATTCTTTTACCCCATCGATTCATGGGTTTGCTATTGAAATTCAGTAATATCGGTCCACGTATAGCTGAGATATATTCAAAATTCCGAAAAAAGCCATTTTTTTTTGCAGTTTTGTATGAAAATTTTTGAAAACAAAAGTTGTTCGTTTTGCTTCAAACTTCACACACTTATTAAGCATGGTGACTAAAAGACAAAAAAATTTTTTTTCAGATATCGGTCCATATATACCTGAGTTATAGCCCAAATCGGATTTTTAATGAAAATGTCCCATAGGCGAAGCTAAATAACTTTTTTTTGCTCAAAAGCAGTTCTGGTAATTATATAAGGCTACTTAAATATGGAAAATGAAAATTTCCGATATCGGTCCATATATACCCGAGATATAGCCCAAACCTGGTTTTTCATGAAAATGTCGCGTAAGCGAACCTAAAAAACTTTTTTGTGCTCAAAAGCAGTTCTGGTAATGAAATAGGGTTATATAAATATGAAAAATGAAAATTTTCGATATCGGTCCATATATACCCGAGATATAGCCTAGACCGGGGTTTTCATGAAAATGCCGCGTAAGCGAACTTAAACAACTTTTTTGTGCTCAAAAGCAGTTCTGGTAATGAAATTAGGTTACATAAATGTGAAAAATGAAAATTTCCGATATCGGTCCATATATACCCGAGATATAGCCCAAATCGGGTTTTTCATGAAAATGTCGCGTAAGCGAACTTAAACAACTTTTTTGTGCTCAAAAGCAGTTCTGGTAATGAAATTAGGTTACATAAATATGAAAAATGAAAATTTTCGATATCGGTCCATATATACCCGAGATATAGCCCAAATCGGATTTTTAATGAAAATGTCCCATAGGCGAAGCTAAATAACTTTTTTTTGCTCAAAAGCAGTTCTGGTAATTATATAAGGTTACATAAATATGGAAAATGAAAATTTCCGATATCGGTCCATATATACCCGAGATATAGCCCAAACCTGGTTTTTCATGAAAATGTCGCGTAAGCGAACCTAAACAACTTTTTTGTGCTCAAAAGCAGTTCTGGTAATGAAATAGGGTTATATAAATATGAAAAATGAAAATTTTCGATATCGGTCCATATATACCCGAGATATAGCCTAGACCGGGGTTTTCATGAAAATGCCGCGTAAGCGAACTTAAACAACTTTTTTGTGCTCAAAAGCAGTTCTGGTAATGAAATAGGGTTATATAAATATGAAAAATGAAAATTTTCGATATCGGTCCATATACACCCGAGATATAGCCCAAACCGGGGTTTTCATGAAAATGCCGCGTAAGCGAACATAAACAACTTTTTTGTGCTCAAAAGCAGTTCTGGTAATGAAATTAGGTTACATAAATATGGAAAATGGAAATTTCCGATATCGGTCCATATATACCCGAGATATAGCCTAGAGCAGGGTTTTCGTAAAAATGCCGCGTAAGCGAACTTAACAGCTTTTTTGTGCTCAAAAGCAGTTCTGGTAATGAAATTAGGTTACATAAATATGAAAAATGAAAATTTTCGATGTCGGTCCATACATACCCGAGATATAGCCCAAATCGGGTTTTTCATGAAAATGTCGCGTAAGCGAACTTAAACAACTTTTTTGTGCTCAAAAGCAGTTCTGGTAATGGAATAGGGTGATATAAATATGAAAAATGAAAATTTTCGATATCGGTCCATATATACCCGAGATATAGCTCAAACCGGGGTTTTCATGAAAATGCCGCGTAAGCGAACTTAAACAACTTTTTTGTGCTCAAAAGCAGTTCTGGTAATGAAATAGGGTTATATAAATATGAAAAATGAAAATTTTCGATATCGGTCCATATATACCCGAGATATAGCCTAGACCGGGGTTTTCATGAAAATGCCGCGTAAGCGAACATAAACAACTTTTTTGTGCTCAAAAGCAATTCTGGTAATGAAATTGGGTTACATAAATATGAAAAATGAAAATTTCCGATATCGGTCCATATATACCCGAGATATAGCTCAAACCGGGGTTTTCATGAAAATGTCGCGTAAGCGAACTTAAACAACTTTTTTGTGCTCAAAAGCAGTTCTGATAATGAAATAAGATTACATAAATATGAAAAATGAAAATTTTCGATGTCGGTCCATATATACCCGAGATATAGCCTAAGCTGCGGTTTTAATGAAAATGTCGCGTAAGTGAACTTAAACAACTTTTTTTGCTTAATAATAGTTCTGGTAATGAAATAGGGTCATATAAATATGGAAAAAGAAAATATCCGATATCGGTCCATATATACTCGAGATATAGCCTGAACCGATTTTTCCAATAACATTTTTTTTTTTTGCTGAAAAGCAGTTCTTGTTATGAAAGAAGGTTACGAAAATAGAGAAAATTAAAATTTCTGATATCGGTCCATATATACCCGAGATATAGCCTAAATCGGGTTTTTAATGAAAATATCGCGTAAGCGAACTTAAACAATTTGTTGTGCTCAAAAGCAGTTCTGGTAATGATATAAGGATATATAAATATGGAAAATTAAAATTTTCGATATCGGTCCATATATACCCGAGATATAGCCTGAACCGATTTTTTCATTAAAATTTTTTTTTTTTTTTTTTTTGCTGAAAAGCAATTCTCGTTATAAAAGAAGGTTACGAAAATACAGAAAATAGAAAATTCCGATATCGGTTCATATACAACCGAGCATATTTAGGTCACATTTTTAATATACTATACATATTCGTGACTATCGTGAAGGGTATTTTAGATTCGGCCCAGCCGAATATACTACACTCTTACTTGTTTTCACTTTGCCTGTCAGCGGATGGGAGATGCCACTCGTCAAAATAGTTTATAACACATAGAATCATTTTTTCATTGCACCTAATTTGTAATAGGTTTTAGAAACTTCTTTATTTTTTAATTTTTATTCAAATTTTTTGACTGTTTGTTTTCCTTTTTTTCACTTTTCCAGTCAGCTAATGAGAGCTGCCACTCGTCAAAATAGTTTATAACACACAGAACCATTTTTCCATTGCACCTAATTTATAATAGGTCTTAGAAACTTCTTTCTTTTTTAATTTTTATTCAAATTTTTTGACCGTTTGTTTTGCTTTTTTTGCACTTTGCCTGTCAGCTGATGAGAGATGCCACTCGTTTATATTTTATACCAGATTGTATACACATGTTTAAGGAATTTGATTGGTCATCCATTTGGAGCCAGTTCAAATAAGAGCCAACTTGAATTTTGACTATAGTTCAAAAAAAGTTTGCCAAGGATGCTAAAATTTATGTTGTTTTTTAAAAGAATCGACTTTAGTGTTTGACTGTAGTTATCGCCCAATATGTTTAAGATTAAGACTTAAAATCTTTTGCATTTTCATATTAATTTATTGATTTTTTGTTTGAACTTTATAATTTTAAAATTAGATTTTTGGTTTTTGTACATTTTTACATCGGGTTTTAGTTCAAGTTTTTCTTTTCATAAGTTTCTCAAGCAGGATATTTGTACAATACAAATTAGCTGTGATCAATAATTTTTTATTGAAAAAGACTAGCAAAATAATCAAACTTTTTTCGCTGCGGGACAACTAGCTGTTTCGTAGTCGCTACACTACCCATCAGCGCTCGTTTTCGGATTTGAATTCGGGTCATGATGCATCATGAACGGCCGCCTTAACCACTCAGCCAACGAGCCACTGAACTATTCTCTGTCTATATCCATCTCATTGTATTTTCATTAATTTTTCTCAGTGTACAAGTGTAAGTTTCTTATTATTTCACTAAACTTTGTTGATGTTTGATGAATAACGACGTGATTTTGTTTTTGCTTTTATATTCGTTCGTTCATTTTGTCAACATGAATTGATAGTTTTGATTCATCGTTCTTTGACTGTTGATGAATTGAAGCATAAAAGAGTTTAGCACAATTTTGGGTCACTGTGTCATGTGACCAAAAATAGAATAATTAAAAGAAATTACAAAACAAATATTGAATGGAATAGACATAAAAATTTGTTTTAGAAAAATGTTTAATATGCAGACATTGTAAGTAGAACAGTGTCGTTCATAAACAAACGGGTTAAACTGAATAGATCATATTATTGAACGAAGTAACCACTCTTCGTTCAATAGTGAGCCATTCAATTTGGATAGTTTTCCTTCAAATAAGTATCTATCGTTTGTTAAATATTAGAGCTGTGTCGTTCATGAATGAACGGGTTATATTGAACGGATCATCTCAGTGAACGAAGTGACCAGTTTTCGTTCAATAGTGAGCCGTTCAATTTGGATAGTTTTCCTTCAAATATCTAACGTTCGTTAAATATTAGAGCTGTGTCGTTCATGAATTAACAGATTAAATTGAACGTTCATCTCATTGAACGAAGTGACCAGTCTTCGTTCAATAGTGAGCCGTTCAATTTGGATAGTTTTCCTTCAAATATCTATCGTTCGTTAAATATTAGAGCTGTGTTTATTCATGAAAGGGTTAAATTGAATGAATCATCTCAGTGAACGAAGTGATTAAACTGAAAACTTTCCGTACAATAGTGTACCGTTCAATTTGAATAGCTGTCGTTCAAATTTCTTACATTCTTTCTATATCATGTTCTTTTGTTTCAGTTGATATTTTATGTACTAGAAGGAGTAGCTCTTAGGTAATTACATTATTTGCGTATCGTTGTGGTATCATTGTTTTTTTAATAAAATTTTTATTTTTTTGTTCAAATTTAAACTTTCTTATAAAAAATAAAATAAACTTAATGTCAAAAATCATTTTGTGAAATTGGTTTTCAATTGGTTTTGTGTCTTTTTCCAAATTGAAAAGTTTTTGTCAAAAACAAGCTTACCCAAAATTCACACCTAAATGTTTTTTAAAATTGCTTTTATGCTTTTAAACAATCACCCATACTGTGCAAACTAAATTAACGCGTCAAGCGTAATTTATCTGTCAAAAATCCTCATGCACATAGAAAAAGTATGAGACCAACCCAAATAGCGCGGCGTCTACGCTTCGCAATTGGATAATCCAATTTTAGCAGAGCGTAAGAGAGAAAGCTTTAATGTCTCTGAGTAAAGTTCGCTTCAAAACAAATGTTACTCATTTTTTGCGGCCATTAGTATTCACACTTTAGTTGTTTTCAGACTAATTTAGCGACTTTATCACTTTTTATTATCTCAATGTAGTGATTTTATTTAAACAAGTATATTGTGCAATACTGTCAATGGCACAGCGTTAACGCTTTTATTTAAGTTACTTACTCCAGCGTAAAATCAAAGCGTTAAATTAGGTTGCACTGATATTTGCAGCGAATCGGCCAAGGTGCATTAACGTCTACATGGTGGCAGCACTAGAGCAAAATTACAACAATACAACAAAAATAGGCATCTGGTAAGCTATGTTTATCAAAAATATTTGTAACTATTTTCACAATTATAAACTATGAATATACCTTTTCATAATTATAAATTATTTTTATTAAAATTATTTTTATGTTCACAAAATAATTTGTATATGTTTAATTCAGAATAAAACACTAAATTCACTTTCAAAAATGTAAACAATACATTTGACCTAAATACCTTATTATATTGCCAGTAGCAAAAAATTATCACAAGCCGTAGCGCTGGCATCTTGTAGATGTTAACGCACCTTGGAATCGGCATTTCTGTTATCAATATTGGCATGTATCGATAACTGCCGATATATATTTGATTTTCCACAAAAGAAAATGGCGGCCAAGGCGAATTCATTACCAGGTGAACTTGACAGCTCAGATGATTATTTTTTGCTTGCCGCGTTTTTTCCAATGAGACTGTCAAATTTTTTTCTTTTGTTTGCAAACATTTTTGCGCCATTTTAATTTGAAGATGTTTTTGGATGATTTAGTGCAATTTCAAGAAATTTCTGTGAATTTGAAAGTGAAAAACTAATATAATCTGTGATTTGAATTATAAACAATTATAAAAGTTTATATTTAACGTTTATATAACATTTTCCCCAGCTGAACAATCTTAGGCGAATTTAGATTATGACATTCACGATATGTTTTACAATAACAAAATATATAGTACTGAATTCGCCTTCCCGCTTGCATTCACCTGAATAACTTTGCTTTTGTTTAATATTCTACAAGAGAAAATGGCGGCAATATTGTCTATAAACAATAAAGATTTTAGCTAGGCGAATTCATTATTAGGTGGATGCGTCGGCGAATTCAGGCGAATTCGGTTAACACCTCTGTCAGCACTTCCTCTGTCAAGTTTTGTTTACCTTTTTCATTTAAATTTTGTACATGTTCTTTATCAACTACTTTTGACAGCTGAAGTGTGAATTCGCCTTTTTACACAAACAAAATACCTGTTGTTTTTTTTATTGTTGTATTGTTGTAGCGAAGCGGCTACCTTGTTTTTTGTATCATGGATTTTAGTAAATGGTCATAAAAAGCAAACTGAATAATATTGTCTTTAATTACCGGTTATTTTGACGTCACAGTTTTTAGCGTCGAGTTCAAACAAAAATATTTAAAACAAGTAAGAGTGTAGTATATTCGGCTGGGACGAATCTAAAATACCCTTCACGATAGTCACGAATATGTATAGTATATTAAAAATGTGACCTAAATATGCTCGGTTGTATATGAACCGATATCGGAATTTTCTATTTTCTGTATTTTCGTAACCTTCTTTTATAACGAGAATTGCTTTTCAGCAAAAAAAAAAAAAAAAAAATTTTAATGAAAAAATCGGTTCAGGCTATATCTCGGGTATATATGGACCGATATCGGAAATTTTCATTTTCCATATTTATATAACCTTATATCATTACCAGAACTGCTTTTGAGCACAACAAATGGTTTAAGTTCGCTTACACGATATTTTCATGAAAAACCCGGTTTGGGCTATATCTCGGGTATATATGGACCCATATCGGAAATTTTCATTTTTCATACCTATATAACCTTATTTCATTACCAGAACTGCGTTAAGGTGAAAAAAGTTGTTTAAGTTCGCTTACGCGACATTTTCATGAAAAGCCCGGTTTGGGCTATATCTCGGGTATATATGGACCGATATCGGAAATTTTCATTTTTCATACCTATATAACCTTATTTCATTACCAGAATTGCGTTAAGGTGAAAAAAGTTGTTTAAGTTCGCTTACGCGACATTTTCATGAAAAGCCCGGTTTGCGCTATATCTCGGGTATATATGGACCGATATCGGAAATTTTCATTTTTCATACCTATATAACCTTATTTCATTACCAGAACTGCGTTAAGGTGAAAAAAGTTGTTTAAGTTCGCTTACGCGACATTTTCATGAAAAGCCCGGTTTGGGCTATATCTCGGGTATATATAGACCGATATCGAAAATGTTCATTTTTAATATTTATATGACCCTATTTTATTACCAGAACTGCTTTTGAGCACAAAAAAGTTGTTTAAGTTCGCTTACACGATATTTTCATGAAAAACCCGGTTTGGGCTATATCTCGGGTATATATGGACCCATATCGGAAATTTTCATTTTCCATATTTATGTAACCTTATATAATTACCAGAACTGCTTTTGAGCAAAAAAAAGTTATTCAGCTTCGCCTATGCGACATTTTCATTAAAAATCCGATTTGGGCTATATCTCGGGTATATATGGACCGATATCTGAAAAAAAAATTTTTTGTCTTTTAGTCACCATGCTTAATAAGTGTGTGAAGTTTTAAGCAAAACGAACGACTTTTGTTTTCAAAAATTTTCATACAAAACTGCAAAAAAAATGGCTTTTTTCGGAATTTTGAATATATCTCAGCTATACGTGGACCGATATTACTGAATTTCAATAGCAAATCCATGAATCGATGGGGTAAAAGAATGGTGAAAGAAAAAAGTTTCTAAGTCTAATGGTTTTCTCAGAAACGGTATTTCAACAGCGGACAGACGGACAGACGGACATCGCTTAATCGACTTTTCCATTAATTCTAATTCAGAATATATATACTTTATAGGGTCGCAAAAAAAAACTGTAGAAATTACAAACGGAATCACAAACTTGTATATACCCTTTACATTTTTGTGAATGGTATAAAAATGAATAAAGAAAATTAAAATTAAAAAATAGCAATAAAATGGAAAAAACTAAAATTATGAATCCCGCCCAATTGCAAAAACTTGTAGAGGAGCTGGAAAAGAGCCCATCTCTGGCCAAAATGAAAAATGCAGAACTGCTGTCTAAGCAGTCTTCTTTCCACTGGAGACTAAATATGGCTGGAAAAACATTTTGCATTTAAAAACTTTCTCATTTTTCTTTTTCCACAAACTTTCTTATTTTGCGCAAAATTTTGTTCTAAATCAAAATGTAAACAAAACGAAGCAACTGACACATACATTAGAGATGTGTGTTGGGTTTTATTAACATAATCGATAAACCGGCAACATCAATATAAAACTGTTATAGCATGCTCACACGAAGGCTTATATTCAAGGTTCGCTCTCTCATTCGTGGTTCGCGGCCCAATTTTGATTGAACCAACATGATTCGTCATACAAAATTTTATAAGCGAACCAACTTGGTTCATTTGGAATCTTGTTGCGGACCACGTAAAAACTACTATCATCTCCAAATTTGATTATGAATTATCGCTAGTTTATCTGAACTAGCTCTCCAAAAAATGTAAACGAAGAAAAAACAGATAATTAATGTGTGTAAAATCAACAGAAACTCATAGAGCATATAAAAATTGGATACTTACATAAAGAATTAAATAAAAATCAAAAAAGAAGTAGTGAAACGTTTGCACAAAATATGTAAACATCAGTGTGAAGCAAAAACCAACCGTCTGAACACCTAGTTTCGCCACACGAGTAGTGGTTTAGAGAGCGAACCAAATGTTTCATATTACCACCTGAACATGGTATGACACATACATTAGAGATGTGTGTTGCGTTCTGTTAACATTATCGATAAACCGGCAACATCAATACAAAACTGTTAGGGAATGCCAGATTAATATTGATGTCGTCTTAAATAGATGTTGCCATACGACGGTATTGCCAACGGTATTGCCGCCGACAAGCAGAATATGGGTGAATAATTTTTTATCACATAACTATTTATTATCTTGTTTTGAGTGTCACAAATGAGATTGAGGAATGACCGGAACATTTCAGTTTAGGTGCCGCGCCTTTCGTTCGGAATAATCGAGTGAACGAAATGAGCGAAGGGATCAGTTTTTTGTAATTGAACGAAAGTGACCGACCACTAAAATGAACGATCCGGCACAGCTCTATCAAATATCTTGTGTTGGCTGCAACACAAGATATTTCTCTCCAAAAATGCTATAGCCTTTATTTCTTGAGACCCTGTGGCTATAGGCCACTGCCCATAATAATCAAACTGCATGGGATAGAGTTTTTTCATGATGATTTTTCACATAAGGGTTGCAATCAGTTCTATCACCCCGTTTCGGCTTGACGTTGTGTTCTGGGACACCCTGTATATACGAGTACTATATTTATAAAACCCGTTTTTTTCTAATCGCCCAGAAGTTAATATGAATAATAATATTCTCAAATAAAAAAAACTTTGCCTTGTCTCGTAAGTTTGTGTCTGCTTGAAGACAGTTATGCGGATGTGGGTGGCCAAGTTTCTGCATCTTCAACACCTTCATTTACTACTCCAGCTAAAACAGTAATTGACAAAGTTTTTTTGCTTACAATACGAGTATGTACATGTGTTTGTCCCTTTAAAGCGCCCGAGTAGGCGGCGGCCGGCATGCCGCATGACAGGCTAATAAATTTGCAATTAATTTGTAGACACAGGTGGCCATTTAATTAGTTCACTTGCAAAGTAATCTCTAATGACTTTGGAGCATAACACAGACTCCCCTCAAAATTAAAAACCGTCCATATTATCACAGAGACAGTAAAAGCTAAACTAAAACATTAAAAAGATGAGACAAATGTTACAAGAAAATATACTGGCGACAAAAGGATAATAAAATTAAAAAAAAAAGGATATGAAAACTCTTGCTGTGACACCATATTGTTAATGTGATGAAAAATTTTAATCAGGATTTAGGAACAACATTTCAAATAGACCTCTAAAACAAAGTAAACATTTCGCACACAAGAACAACAAGCAGACATTGCAGAGATTTGTTTTAAAATTTTGCTAGACACAATCCCCATCAACTCCTCAACAAGCAAAAAGTGATTACTCACTTTTATATAATATAGATCAGGGATGCCCAAAAGCTCTATACAAATGAGCACCAAGCGCATAGATTATTGGAAATTATGAAAATGAATTTTATTAATATAGATCAGGGATGCCCAAAAGCTCTATACAAATGAGCACCAAGCGCATAGATTATTGGAAATTATGAAAATGAATTTTATTAATATAGATCAGGGAGCCCAAAAGCTCTGTACAAATGAGCACCAAGCGTATAGGGCTTGGGTAATTCTGATTTAGACTATTGGCAATTACGAAAATGAATTTTATTACCGAACACATTTTTAGCCCACTTTTTTAGTTCTTTAGTTTATCTAAATAAAAGAGTACGGCTGAAAAGATTTGGCCAATAATTCATTCTCAAATGTTAAATTTTCAGTTGGGAATATTTACCACGACCATTTCATTTAATATATCTAAAGTCTATGTCAGTATCGTTATTTGAATAAATATTCGGAATCTTATCTTAGTCGAATAACTTTTAAAAATTACGAAATTATCAGCCATGTCACAGAGCTTAATTCCGTTCGGAAACGGAATTGAATTCTTTTTTTATTTCTTAAAAAAACGAATAATTAAAAGACTTTTCGGAATAAAATCATTTCCAATTGCAAGAATGAAACTAGTATTATCTTATAGAATTCATTTCATTTGTTCATTTTTTGAAGAATTAAAAAACCGATTCAATTCCATTTCCGAACGAAAGTGAATTCTGTGACATGGCCGTATAAATTATTCAGACATATATTAAAAATAAGATTATATAATTTTTCGCCTATAAATTTAACCGATTAATTATTCGAATAATACTAGTAATCATAAATTTTTTAAACATATTTTCATATTAAGATTATGAATATAGTCTTACAAAGTTATTCAAAAATTATCCGATTAATTATTCGAATAATACTAGTAATCAATATATCATAAATTATTTTAACATATTTTCATATTAAGATTATGTATGTAGTCTTACAAAGTTATTCAAAAATTATCCGATTATTTATTCGAATAATGCTAGTAATCAATATGTCATAAATTATTTTAACACATTTTCATATTAATAATATGTATGTAGTCTTACAAAGTTATTCAAAAATTTATCCGATTATTTATTCGAATAATGCTAGTAATCAATATGTCATAAATTATTTTAACACATTTTCATATTAATAATATGTATGTAGTCTTACAAAGTTATTCAAAAATTTATCCGATTAATTATTCGAATAATACTAGCAATCAATACGAGTATATCATGAATTATTCTAACATATTTTCAAATTTAGATTATAAAATTTTTCGAATATTTTACACTTACATAACTATTCGAAAATTTATACGATTAATTATTCGAACAATTGTTACTGAATTCAAATAATCATTCAAAAATTTATCCGATTAATTATTCGAATAATTTCAATCAATAAGATTATGAAACCAGAAATTTTTCAAATATTTCTTAAAAACTATATCAAAAAGTGTTTTTAATATTTTTAATTTTACTTACCTATTTGAAAAAAATTTCAATTATGAGTTATCCGAACATAAATTAGATTTATATATTAATAAATTTTAATTTATATAATTATTCGAATAATTATACGATTATTTATTGCCAATTATTATATCATAACTTGTTTTTAAATATAATAAAAGTACTTTTATTTGTACTTTGTGAAAGTAGTTTTAGTACCACCTTTATTCGAATAACTATTAAAAAATTTATACGTTTAATTATTCAACTAATTTTTTATTGATAATGTAATCATTTGGACACTTTTTAAAACTACATATATTGAAAATATTTTATGTATTTATGGTTTTACCTTCTAACATATTTTCAAAATTTGTTCAATTAATTATACGAATAATTAGTATTATACGCGTGTATGAAATCATAAACTATTTTAACATGTATTAAAATTTATATTCATAACTTTTTAATAAATTTTATTTTTCATAATTATTCGGAAATTTATTCGAATAATTAACCGAATAATTATTCGATTAATTATAAATATAGTTAATATAAAGAAAAATAATATAAATATAATTAATAATATAGAAATATCATAATTAACCGAATAATTATTCAATTAATTATTGCTCATTTCTATATCATCAATTATATTTTGAAAACTAAAATGGTTAATATTTGTTTCCAACAATTATTTGTTAAGTTATCTAGTTTTTCCAATTAGTTATTCGAATAAATGTTAAATATAATGCTTTACTATAGTTTTGAAATTTAGATTACATAATTTTTCAATATTTTTAATTTTAATTTTACACAACTACACACTCGAAAACTTTCTTTCGATTCTTTATTCGAATAATTATTATTTATTATTATACGATAAATTATTTTAACATATATTAAAAGATTATTCGAATAAGTTATTGTTTTTTATACTAAAAATCGTCCAAAGTACTTATACGTTTAGATATTTTTCGATTAATTACTCGAATAATTTATTATTATACTGCATATTGCTTTAACATACTTTAAAAGATCATTCGTATATTGTTTGCTTTTTGTGTAAAAACCATCCAAAGTACTTACTCGTCTAGATATTTTTCGATTAATTATTCGAATAATTATAATTCAATATTATCCGACAAACCCTTTTCACATATTTTAAAAAATCATACGAATATTTTTGGTGTTTTATTTTAAAAGTTATCCAAAATATATATTCAACCAGATATTTTTCGATTTGTTATTCGAATAATTATTATTTATTATATTCAACATATTACTATAATAAATTTTGAAATATCATTCGAATAAGTTTTGTTTTTATGCCAAGAATCATCCAGAGTATTTTTTCAAATAGATTTTTTTCCATTAATTATTCGAATAATTATTATTTGTTATTATATGACAAATTATTTTAACAGATATTAAAAAATTTTTCGAATATTTTTGTTTTTTAAGCTTAAAGTCCTACAAAGTATTTATTTAACTAGATAGTTTTTGATTAATTATTCGAATAATTATTATTTAATATTATACGATATATTATATTAACATATCGCTCCTTTATTACAACATAATAATATCTCTAAAAAATAAACTTTTCAAGTTAACAATGCAGAATTGTTAACAGTACTACATTTTATATTAATTCAAATTACTTTTAAATTGTTTCATTTAGGAGATATTTTTTAAAAAAAAGTTTCCTTAGACTTGTATGGAAGCTAAAAATTTTAAATGCGTTTTTCTCGAAACAAGCTTTTTCGAGTTATGACTATGTTGCAATAACGGAGCGATATGTATTTCAAAATATCATTGGAATAATTTTTGAATTTTATGCAAAAAATCGTCCAAAGTACTTATTCGTCTAGACTTATTCGTAACATATTTCAAAACATCATCCAAATAATTTTTGTAATTAATCGGCTTGATATTTTAGAGTTTATTCGAATAATTATGCCAATTTTATGCTATATTTATTCTTAAAGTATCTTTGCATATAGTCATCCAGAGTAATAAATAAAGATTAATCGATTAATCCACATATAATCGAACTAACCCCTTCAAAGTTTTCTAATCAACATAATGTAAATTACTTGGCAACATTTGGCAATCAAGTTTATTACAAAAATCAACTAATACGGACTAGGCAAAAACAGGGGGAGGGTATAGCAAACTCAATTAAATCGTTCATAAAGCCTGACATTAACATTTTATAACAAAAATAAAGAAACACGCATGAAAAAAAAAACAACAAAGTGTTTTAGACCAAGAAACGGATATAATAGGTCAATAAACAATTTTAACACCAGCAAAAACATTTAAACACTTAAACTCAATTTTTTTTTTAACATAAAAAGGACATATTTATGAACTTAAAGATACCGACTTGGATACACTCTTACAAACAACAAGATTATTGCCATGAAAAACAGTATGAGAGTCCATATAAGGCAGGACATGTTTATTATTAACAAAATAGTGTTATCAAAGAGAGGCTGAGAGAAGAGGGCAATACTTAAATGCAAGTAATATTTTGAAATGAGAATGCGCAAGACAGTTGAGTATAAATATATTGTATATATATTTGCTCTTAGATTTTTGAAGAGCAAATTGTGCTCTTAAATGCCCTTAAGCAGCAGACTCATTGCAATAGAGATTTGTTCCTTTTTCCTTTAAACTGGCCAAATAAACATAAACGTTATGACTTTTCATAAGCTGACTGGCAAGCTGACAGGTGTTTTGTCTCAAAGTCTTTTAGGCAATCTATTAAAGGGAGAGAGATACACAGTTTATTAAAGAGGCAAATAGAAGAAGAAAAAAACTTAAAAACAAAGAGGCATAAAACGGAATTAACAGGATATACACACACACTTCCGTTTATGTATTGGCTTTAAGACAGTACTCGACTGTGACCTCTATGCCACATATGTACATACGTGTATAAAATGATGTCTGTCGTCGTGTCAATAGAAACTTTTCAGTTTCAGTGTGTTGGTTCGCCCTTTTGGCTTATATTTTGTTTTGAGGTTTCCTTGCATCATATACTTTATGATTTGTTTACTTAAACTGTTTATGGTGGTAATTTATAACCGAGAATTTCATATTGAATGTTAAGTATGTAGCTGAAATGTTTTACAAAACGTACGAGTATGCAGCACAAAACACTTTTTCTTGTGGGTTTGCGTTTCAATTTTGTTTTATACGAGTATGCCATCAATTATAGAAAAAGGATAAACAATATGAAGAGTGTTATCAATGGCGTCAACAGAGGTGGTGTTTTCTGAGGCTTCAGATATAGAATAAGGATGACTGATACCAATTTTAACTTTTAGTTTTATTTATTTTATTTAAATCATTTAGCATATTTTGATTCTGCTAACACTATCTATCCATTTGGTTTTGATTTGACAAATTCAAATCAGCTGTGACACATTTCTCTTATCTAATTGAAACACCTAAAAAATCCCCAAATTGTGGCCCAAGCCGAAAGTCAGCTTGCAGCTTAAAACCGTAATGACAGCTACTTTTTTTAAACTTTTCCCTATCATAAATTGAAAAACTGAAATAGTCAAGGTTAGAAAGCAAGAAAAATTTGTTTATACACAAACATATTGAAAAATATATTTCTGTCGTGTATGCGAAATACTTACGGCCGTATCCATTAAAAATATTATATGTTTATTAAACACTTATTTTACAAATTTTGTATAAAAATTTGTCAAATAAACAGTTTAATAAACAAACAATATATTTTATGAATAAGACCATAAATGTATATAATAATATATATAATATATACATATCTAATTAATAAATAAAATCAAAAATGGTAAAATCTGGAGTGGAAAAAGCTGTTAGTTGAGGTTGATTTGACTTGAATTGATTTGTAACACTTACATATGTACGAGTATATAGTTAATATTTTTTTTTTTACACTTTTTACTTCTTAGCTGAGGTAAATTATCAAACAATTATTCGAATAATTATCGCACTCGTAAGTTTTAACGATTAACTATTCGAATAATAATATAAAAAGATTATTGCTTTTAACAAACCTTTTATTTCTTAATTAGACAGTTAATCGAATAATTATGTACATATTCGAAAATCTGAGCGATTAATTTTCGAATAATAATATAAAAAGATTTGTTCTTTTGATACCACCTTTCATTTCTTAATTTAGGTAAATTTTCAAACAAATATTTCTATTAATATGTAATTCGTAAATTTTAACGATTAATTATTCGAATAATAATAAAAAAAAATATATTCGCAAAAAATGTGTTCCCAAATTTTAACAAATTATTCGAATAACAATGTACAACAATTTAATAGCACCTTTTATTTCTAAGTTAAATAAAATTTTCTAAAAATTATTCGAATAATTCTATATTCAAAATTTTGAAAATAACTTATATTCGAAGAAGAATACACTGTAAAAATATGTTTGCTTTAAACAATACTTTGTATATCTTATATAAAGTGAACTTTCATACAATTATTCGAATAATATTGTTTTCGAAAATTTTTGCGAATAATAATGTGAAAGGAATTTTGCTTTTAATAACGCCTTTTATTTCTTAAATAAAGTAAACTTTAAGGACAATTAAACGAATAATTATGTATTTGAAAATTTTAACGATTAATTAATTAATCGATTAATAACATGAAAATATTTTTGATTTAATAAGGCCTTTCATTACTAATGGCGTTTTCTTTTCTAGAAAACGTGTAGCATTTTCAATATTGTTTTGCCAAAAAAATAGAGAAGTATACAGTTTTCTCAACTTTTTTTCAGATATTTATAGTTATTGCGACATTTTCTTTTCATCTCAATAAAACTTTAATTTTAAAACTTATATTTTAAGAAAAAAAAGTGCAGCATAAATGCAAAACTTTTTCAGAAAAGAAATCGGCATAAGTTAAAATATATCTTCAAAGAACTATTCGCAAAATTATGTATCCAAAAATTTACCAATTACTTATTTGAATAATAATAAAAAAAAATTTCCTCCAAATAAATGATGAACTTTTATATAATTATTCGATAAATTATGTCTTCGAATATTTTAATGATTAATTATTCGAGTAAAAAATTAATATTAACAGACTTTTGCTTTTATTTTCACCTTTTATTCCTAAATTAAAATAAATTTTCAAACAATTATGTATTCAAGAATTTTAACTATTAATTCGAATAACATATTATAAAAAAATATTTTTGCTTTTAGTTAAGCAGCTTATTTCTTAATTGAACTTTTAGATAGTTAAACGAATAATTATATATTCGAAAATTTAAACGATTAATTATTTTAATAAAACTATATAAAAAATTTGCTTCTAGTGTCATAATATATTTCTTACTTAATATGTGTAAATGTTCGAGCTTAAGGTCTTTTTTGGAATTTTTATTTTTTTTTTATGTTTTTTTTTTTTTTTTGTTTTTAATTATCTGGCAATATTTCGCTTTCCTTTGGATAGCTTCTTCAGGCCGGAAAAGCGAAAGTGAAATATTGTCAGATAATTAAAACTCAAAGAAAAAAAAAAGTAAAAATTCTAAAAAAGACCTGAAGCTCGAACAATTATGCATACTAAGAAAGAAAAAAAAAACGGTCGGAATAAAGAAATAATTAGAATATATTTCTTATTAAAACAAAGTTACAAACAACTGGTCGGATAATTATGTATTCGAAAATTTAAACGATTAATTATTTACATAGTAATAGAAAAACGACACATGATTTATTTCAGTTATTTTATTTCTTAGCTAAAATTAACTTTCAATCAATTATTCCAATAATTATGTTTTCGTATATATGAACGATTAATTATTCGAATAATAATATAAAAAGAATTTTGCCTTCAAGAACACCTTTCATTTCTTAGTTAAAATATGCCTTCAAACAATTAATCGAATAAATTTTTTTGTTGAAAATTTGAACGATTAATTATTCGATTAATAGTATAAAAATAGTATTAGCTTTTTAACATAGTACCTTTTATTTGCAAGATACAGTAAAGAATTATATATTCGAAAATGTGAGCGCATAATAATGTAAAAAGACTTTCAATAATAAAGTAAAAGACTTTTATTTTTAATATCATATTTTATTTCTAATTTAAAATAAATTTTCAAACAATAATTCGCATAGTTATGTATTCAAAAGTTGTAACGATTAATTATTCGAATAATAATAAAAACACAATATTTGGCTTTTAATGGCGTCGTATGTTACAGATCTCTACTCTTTGTTCAGCTTAGCACAGCAATTTTATTGTTTAAATGTTGTTTGCATATTTTGGAGTATCCATCAGGTGTATGAATTCATAAAGATCTGAGTGTTCCACTGGTAAAAGAGGAATTTTGTAAGTACGCGACAAGATATGTCAGTAAACTGGAACTTCATCCAAACCCTCTTACTTATTTAATTTTGCCGGCCACACTCGGCTTAGAAGAAGAGATACCGTTGCCACCATCAGAACGTTCAATAGGCGATTCTACCGATATTGCTCCCGAATAATAAAACTTTTTGTCTAGCATTGGCTGGACTTAAGTAAAAAGCACATTTAAATTTTCTTTTTTTTTCTTTTTTTATATTTAGTATTAAGATTTGAATACTTAATGTTAGTTTATTTTGAAGATTCAATAAATAAAAAACGCTAAAAAGAATTTATGAAAAACACAAACGTTATGAAATATCATCTCCCCTTTACTTAGTGTCCACAGCTGCGATAATATCTGAGATGAGAACGTCAAATTCAATCGCAGAGAGAATTTTGTTACGTGTAGACTTAAAATCAGTGTTATCGCAGTCTTATAATAATTTTTATGAGAGCGTTCTTATGAGAAATCTTATGGCAACGATCTTATAATAAGAGCTGTCAAAAAAGCGATTGTGTTTAGGTTGTTGGTTACAAAAAGACGCCAATTCAATTTTACCGATTATTAATTTTGCAAAATATCTTTTAAAAAACCATTTTAAATGAAAAATAATTTGTTTTTATGCATTAAATATATACTATAAGTGATTAATTTTGTACAAAATGTTCGCATATACGAAATTCATATACGATTTTATTCATCGCAAAGATGTGTTTTCTTCTCGGCTTTCATTGATTTATGAATTCTTATAAGATTAACTACAATACGTTTACTCCTTGTTAGATGTGAAGATGGACATAGAGATTTTCGCTCTCTCATTCTGCCGACGTTTTCTCAGATATTATGTCAGAGTTAATCGCAGTTGTAGACACTAGGTTAGTTATGAATGTCACAAGATTGGTTCCCTTGTTTTTGATGACCGAAAGATTTGTTGTTATGTAAATTAGTACCAATTTCTCAGCGAGAAGAATTTCTGGCAGATTTCTATGCAAAATAAAGTGTTCCGAAAAGAGAAAATTCAATTTTCCTACTCGATATTTAACGGAATTGAATGTAGCAAGAGATGCTCACCTCGTTACAAGCAGAAAGCCAGTGAGCCTTGAGACATTCTTAGTTTAATTTCAATGCTTTCTCTCTTTGCTTTCATTCAAATCTAGTAGAATTTGTTGAGCTGTAAATGAATTAGCATCAGTTTGTTACAATTTGTCGTATTTATTGCCGCTGCCACTAAAAATCATTCAAAATTCTTTAAAACTTGTACTTAATCTTCCTAGAAAATCTTTACAATTCGTACGGCTTTTGTTCGCTTAAATAAACCCTATCACAATATCTTCTAAGTAACTTTTCCCTGTGCCCTTTTTAACCCACATTCAACACCCTTTAACTTGTATGTTCATTTCATTTATTTTTATAGATATTTCATACTCGCACACAGTAATGATTGTAATTTCAAATACACACTCGTACACACATGTACTCGTACACATAACAGCAACAACAACCCTCTTCATGAGATTATTAAGCAGGCCTGTACAAGTAAGTACTCACTTGCCCTTAACAAAACTGTTCGGTAAAAACTGAAAGTAATTAGAATTTAAGCTCGAACAATATTCAAATAATGTTAAATTTCAACATCATTAAAATTTTAAATGGCAACGTTGTAGAGTGTTGCAAATGTGGTGAAGACGAAAGCAGAGAGCAGCATGTCAATGGGAACGTTAAGTTTTATTCATTTCCCCTCTCCAATAAAAAAATAGAATAAAAATTGCATAAATACACGCATATATGAGTACATAAATTTATAATAACAAAAGAGTCAAGAAAGTGAAAATGAATAAAAATAAGCGTAAACGGAGAATGAGGAAACCGACCCGAAATGCACTTGCAGTAAATCTATGCACGAATTGGTGTTTGGCATTATTACTCTCCATGTAATAATGATACATACATATTGCTCCTTTATTGCAACATAGTCATATCTCAAAAAATGCGCTTTTCGAGTTAACAATGCAGAATTGTTAACAGTACTACCTTTTATATTGTGGAAAAAAATTTATTCAAATTCATTCTAAAAAGTGTTTCCTTTAAGAGATATTTTCTAAACAATTTTTCTAAGACTTGTATGGAAACTAAAAATTTGAAATGTGTTTTTTTCGAAACAAGTTTTTTTTTTAATTATGACTATGTTGCAATAAAAGAGCGATATGTGCTAGAGTTGGGTAGTTCGCGAACGAACCAGTATCACTGAACCATTCACTTCAGGGGGGTTACTCTCTATTGCGTTGCGAAAGAAAAATCGAAGAATTGGTACCCTGTATTGCATTTTCGTATTTACCTTTCGCATTTTATTTTTTTACCTTTCGCACATTTTATTTTATCATTTTTCGCTTTAGTTTATTTTGTGGTACCAGTCTTGATTAATTTTCAAAGTATTTCGCGAAAAAGTTTTCGCAAACGGCTAGAGTACCAAATTATATATTTATCGCATTTACCTTTCACATCGAGCTTACTTTCGCATAGAGAGTAACCCCCCAGGGAGCTAAGTGAGCCGATCTATTCTGCGAGCTCTTTTAGCTCCGTAGTCCATGTTTCTTTCTTTTGTCTTCAAGTTTTCTTCTACGTTCATGTTTCTTTCTTTCTGGTACATATGTATGCGAAAGTAGTCAAACAGTGCTGCCAGATTTTGACGTAGAAAGTACTTACCTATGTTATATACAACCAAGGCGAATTTATATACGTGAAAGCAAGGCCAATTTATACAGGTGAATGCAAGCGGGAAGACTAATTCAATACTATGTATTTTGTTATTGTAAAAATTCCTGAGAATTCCATATAGTAGACGCCACGTAGTACATTCTGCAAGAACGATTTAAAGGTATGGGTATCTACTGCTCAGGTACTGTATGGCATGCCAGGATATGTCACAAGCCATCCAAGTTCACATGGCATAATTTTGACCAAAACAAATCAATCGGTTATAATCTCGCCATTGACAATGATGACCTTAACAGCGGGTGACGTTTTCAAAAAAGTACAGACCAATGACATTGAAGGCGCAAAATCCTCGCTAAGCCGTTAATTTGGTTGTCAATCATTGCCATCCTGTATATTGCAATTTTCCTTGTTAGCTATTCATCCAAAAATGCTTCTAATCTCTAAAATGGATTTTTTGCCGAAATTTGGATTTTTCTTTCAAATACTTTGAAAACTAATCAGCAAAAAAAAGCATCGTCTATGGTCACGATTTTTGGTCACGATTTTGCTTCAAGATCAGTTATGTCTTATGCAGTATAACTTAAATTAGGGCTCAGCAATGAGCATAGTGGAAATTGCGAGTAAGTAAATTAAATAAGACCGTTAACGTTGTGCCTTTAACAGTATGGCTCTCTAACCTTGTTTAATAAAAATCATTATATAGAAATAAAGTGATAAAGACGCTAATTTAGTTTGAAAGCACTAATATGTAATCACTAATGGCGACAAAAAAGGAGTAAGATTTGTTTTGAAACAAACTTCACTGAGAGACAGTAAAGTTTTCTCTCTGTCAAAATTGGTTTTTCCAATTGACGTCGTGCTATTTGGGTTGGGCTCATACATTTTGCATGTAATTAAGGATTTTTGACAGATAAATGACGCTGGACGCCCTAAAGCGTCAAGCGTACCATACGTTAACGCGTTCTAATCATCTGTCAAAAAAGTAGAATCAATCCAATTACATATATGAGACAAGTTACATATCACAGAGCATAGATGCGTACGATGCTAAAAGTAGGTTTACTTTCTGCTTTTGTACGCGTCATTAGCGTAATAAAACTCGTCAGCTGTTTTTTGATAGACACAGATCACAATTTATTTTGTTTTTTCACTGTAATCGCCAAGAATATTTGTGCCGCGTATTATTATTTTATATTTTTGTGTTTAAAAAAAGTTGTTTTTATCAAAATACTTCAGACAACAATACTTCAGACAAAAAACTTATCTTACGAAAAGCGTTGCATGTAACTTGACATTAGATAATAATAATAGTTCAGATACACGTTCCAAAACGCGCACCAAACATGAAAATCCGGTTTTGATTCGGTTCCGGTTTTTGGAATTCCCAAAGTCGGCTTCTAGAAACGTCAAAATCCCCCCGCCTCATATCCCCAGAAGCAATACGGCAACTCCAATTTTCGCACCAATGCGGCAACACTCTATATTTAGTTTATAAGCACACGTTTCAACTCAGTTGACACCTGAGTCGGTTGTTGTCCAAATCAAAGCGTGTATGGCTTTGTCAGTTGATTAGTTTGGCAGTTGTCGAGTTGGTTGAAGAAAAATTAAAATGTTTTGATTTTTTCAAGTTGACTAGCAAGTCAAATTCACCGAAGATTTTTGAGTGAAAAAATTATTGTTAAGTGTACACATTAAATGTCAAAATTATTCATTCTCACCATTGCGGGCTCAAAAATCAAAAGTGAACACTGAAATTGGTAAACATTTCAAAATTCATCATTGCAGAATTTCGCTCCAGGTCTCAAAATTTATATTTGTAGTGTTTTTGCAAGGAGAACGTCAAATATTTTTAAAATTGCTTATAATTTCATCGAATTTAATAGTTGAATAAAAATTTTTCAATTCAGTTTATGAAGTTTGTGGGCAATAATTAATTCAGTTGAGAGACTCAATTTACAATTTAATTGAAATGTGTATGGGCCGCTATAAAGCTACATATACAATAATCATTTATATGGTAGGGGTTTCGAGAGTGTTGCAAACATACAAATGAAACTAATATAAACGTGTTAGAAAATAGTATAGAAAAGTGTAGAATAAGTAGAAAAATTGAAACGCGTAAAAAGCGACAACGTATATATAAGCGTGGTATGGATCCTCAGCTTAATTTAGGTTTCACTGTTACGGTCTTAGGCTCAAGTGCAATGCACCAAGTTGAAGTCTGCAAAGACCGAATTGTTGCCTACAACACGGAATTGTCTACGTTGGGTTCTTTTGCAGACCTTTAGTTTATACCTATGGCTCTTTATTTTTTACGGTATGTAGAAGAATGTAATAATATTTTTGTTGAATAAGATTTATATTTACGGTTTCTATTCAATCATCTTCTTAATTACGTACGCAAGCACTTGTGATTGTATGTGTGGAAGTATGAACCCAGTTGGCAAAGTCGTCCTAGACGACAATGTCTTCGAAGATATATGCACGATTTGTCGTCTTTTGTTTAGGTTTCTTAATGGAAAGCCGACCATATGGGCGACAATGTCTTCAATATGGCCGCTCATATGTAGGGCACAGATGAACGACATTGTCTACAAATTGATCATGCAGGCATTTCAAAAAAGCAACTTTACTCTAAAAAATTGAACTAGAATTTATATTTGTGTTTAAATGAGCGACATGATGGACGACAATGTCTTCAACCTAGTCTTCAAATCGTTCAAGTCGAATATTTCTGTAAACAATTAATTAAGGAGGCTCTAAAAAGCAACAAAAATTTATAAAATTTGAGTACACATTTTTCCTCAGCTGAATATTAACAGCTGTACAAGACATATCGTCAGTTTTTTCTGCACTTTTTTTGTATGATATAAGAAAATATGTATTAAAGCTATGCATCTATATATGTATGTATATTTAAAAAAAATACTGAAACAAAA
Source organism: Thecocarcelia acutangulata (assembly GCA_914767995.1). NCBI lineage: Eukaryota > Metazoa > Arthropoda > Insecta > Diptera > Tachinidae > Thecocarcelia > Thecocarcelia acutangulata. The sequence continues at coordinate 23,945,214 of OU612095.1, read as the reverse complement.
CAGCCTTTTCGCCGATGTCGAATGAAAATGTATGTGAAAGAAAGCCAGTCACTCACATTCGAATCAATTTGGGTTTGTCTATCTCGTTATTATTCGTTCGCATGTACTTATGTATTTTAATTGAATTTTGACACATCGTTCGCATAGAATAAAGTTAAAATCCAAGTCAAATTTCTTTCGCCTAGAATGTGACATCATCGAACTGGCTGAAAAATTAATTTTTCAATATATTTGACATACATTTTTTTCGAATTAACACGGCTTTCACACACGGAAAGTTTACTTTGCACAGTCTTGAGCTTGGTGGTGGCAAGGGAAAATAAAGAGTGTAAGAGAGCCACTCTCTTTTCGCTTGCAACCACCAAACTCAAGACTTTGCAAAGTAAAATTTTCGTGTGTGAAAGCGGTGTAACTTTGAAAAAACCAATCGATATATCTGATATCGATTACTTTTTTCTCATTAATTTTCCCACTTTTTATATTATTTAAAAAATGTAAAAGACATGTTATTTTAAATATTTCGTGGATAATTCGTTAGTAGTCTCTACAAATTGTATTATGACACTACTAATAATTTTATACAAATTTTCTGTTGATTTAAAATAGAGTAAAAAAGACATCTGAAGCTGAAAAGAATTAATTTTCATTAAATCAATTACTATCATTGACGACAGTTTAGTGAAGATATTGTTGAAACAATCGTCAACGAATATGTCGCCTGTGCATTCGTCGACGATACTGTGGTGGAAATCGTCGCCTACACAATCGTTGACGAGGGAGTGTGGATATTGTCAATTATGTATTCATCGACGACATGGTAGAGGAAATTGTAGTGTATATAATCATCGACGATACGGTGAGGGAAACTGTCGCTTATGTGGTCTTGCGGGATTTCCTGGCCATTTGTGCGGTACTCACCTGGAACGTAGGCTAACATGGAAGCCTTACATTGATGCGAAACTCAGTTGAAATTAAAAGCAGTGCAACTAAATTGGCTTATGGCCAGAAATTCGGCATTGAAGTTGGATTGCAAACTATTGTTATACAACGCAATTCTAAGGCCTATATGTTACTATGGAATTCAATGATGGGGCACCCCCTCAACATCTAACATTGAAAGAATGCAAAGGCGACAAAAACAAATTCTTCGTACGAGTGCTGCAGCTCCATGGCACCTAAAATACTCACGAATTCATAAAGATCTCTGGGTGCCTCTTGTTAAAGACGAATTCTCTAAGTATGCGACAAGGTATATCAGTAAATTGGAACTTCAACCAAATCCTCTTGCACGATTCTTGCATTTTTAATTTTGAAGGCCACTCTCAGTTGAGAAGGAGAGATACCTTTGCCACCATCAGAACGTTAAATAGGTGATTTTACCAATATTGACCGTGCAAAATAAAACATTTTTGTTTAGAATTGGCTGGACTTAATTAATTTTTTGTATTTAGTATTAAGATTTGAATACTTATTGTTAGTTCACTTTGTGAAGATTCAATAAATAAATGAATGGAAAAAAAAGAAAAATTTGTGCGAAAATTTTGGCAACGATTTGTTTGAGTTGAAGTCAACATGTCTTCCACGATTTTCTATTGTGTTATACCCAAGGCGAATTCATTACTAGGTGAACTTAACAGCCCAGGTGATTATTTTTTTCTTCTCGCGCTTTTTCCAATGAGACTGTCAAATTTTTTGTCTTTTGTTTACAAACTTTTTCGCACCATTTTAATCTGAAGATTTTTTTGCAACTAAATTGGCGTATGGCCAAAAATTCGGCATTGAAGTTGGATTGCAAACTATTGTTATACAACGCAATTCTAAGGCCTATATGGAGCTATGGAATTCAATTGTGGGGTACCGCCTCTGCATCTAATATTGAGAAAATTCAAAAGCGCCAGAATAAAATTCTCCGTATAATTACTGCAGCTCCATGGTATGTAAAAAACTCTCGAATTCACAAAGATCTAGGTGTACCCTTAGTGAAAGATGAATTTTCAAAACACGCGATAAGGTACATTAACAGACTGGAGTCTCACCCGAATCCTCTCGCACGTAGCATCCTTAACTTTGGTGGCCACACTCGACTGAGAAGGATGGGCACCCTTGCAACCATCAGAGCGTTGGAAAGGTGATTTACCAACAAAATACACGCAAGAAACAACTTTTCGTCTAGCATTGGCTGGACCTAAATGAATAAAATTTTTCAATATTAATTAATTTTTTTTTATATTAATTAATGAATTTTTATTTTTAAGATTTGCATACTTATTGTCAGTTCTTTTAGAAGATACAATTTGAATTATATAGAATTATTATAGATACAGATTGAATTATAAAAAAAAAAAGATTTTTTTGTATGATTTAGTGCAATTTCGAGAAATTTGTGGGAATTTAAAAGTGAAAAACTAATATACTCTAAGATCGTAATTACAAACAATTATAACAGTTTATATTTAATGTTTATATAAAATTTTTTCCCAGCTGAACAATCTTAGGCGAATTTAGATGTTGACATTCACGATATGTTTTACAATAACAAAATACATAGTACTGAATTCGCCTTTCCGCTTGCATTCACCTGTATAAATTCGCCTTGGTGGTACCCATCGTTTAATATGTCTTTATGACATGGTCAACTGGGTATGGAAGTATCTTTGTAATTATGTGTGTAATATGTATATAAGCACGTATATTTATATGTGTGTGGGTGGGTGTGTGTGTGTGTGTGTATCTATGCATATAAAATACAAAATCTTTTAACATAATAACATTTTTAAGAAATTCAGCAAGTAAAATTGAATTCATAGTCCTGAATACGAGTGACACGCTTGTTTGATTTTCAATATGGCTGGAGCTTGTTCTGCGAACCAAAAGAGAAGAAAACAGAATTCTATTCATAATCTTTGTTTGTTGTACTTGGCATTTTTATTTCTCCCCTTATTGTGCTGTGAAGCAGAATAAGGTTGTGTTTACAGCAAATAATTTTGTTTCGTTTTTAAAAATGGTAAGTAGGAAAAAAATTTTACCATTAAAATGCGCAATTTGATTGTTGTAGGTGCATCGGTTTCTCTACACCTAAAGGGTGATATATTTAGATCAGGACTCTGTTTTTTATAGATCGCTGTTATCCTTTTGTCATTCAGTAGGCACTGCTTAAAAATTTATTACAAAGAGATTTACACAAAACAACAAATTATTTATTATTATTGCTCTGCCGAAAAGATATTTTTGCTCACTTCAAGTATCTCTGTTGCCAATAGTATCCACAACTTTTGGTCATAGGAAATGCTAGTGCAAGGCGAATTAATTATTAGGTGGATGCATCGGCGAATTCGATTAATATGGCGGCACTTTTTCTGTCAAATTTTGTTTGCCATTTTCGGCGCCATTTAAATTTTTTACATGTTCTTTATCATCTCTTTTTGACAGCTTAAGTGTGAATTCGCCTTTTAACACAAACAAAATACCTGTTGTTTTTTTTATTGTTGTAGCGAAGCGGCTACCTTGTTTTTTGTATCATGCTTGAAATCAAAGCGAATTTATACAGGTGAATGCAAGCGGAAAGGCGAATTCAGCACTATGTATTTTGCTATTGTAAAGCATATCGTGAATGTCAAAATCTAAATTCGCCTAAGATTGTTCAGCTGGAAAAAAATTTTATATAAACGTTAAATATAAACTTTTATAATTGTTTGTAATTAAAATCACAGATTATATTAGTTTTTCACTTTTAAATTTACACAAATTTCTTGAAATTGCACTAAATCATACAAAAAAATCTTCAGATTAAAATGGCGCGAACAAATTTGGAAACAAAAGAAAAAAAATTTGACAGTCTCATTGGAAAAAACGCGAGAAGCAAAAAATAATCACCTATGCTGTTAAGTTCACCTAGTAATGAATTCGCCTTGCTTGAAATCCATATCCAAGGCGAATTCATTGTTAGGTGGATGCATCGGCAAATTCCTCTATCAAGTTTTGTTTACCTTTTTCGGTGCCATTTAAATTTTTTATTCTATACAAAGAACTGAGTGAACTGACACAAAGTTGTGAAAAATATTACAAATGAGAACTTGTTCCGTTTGTAAAAATCAATTTCAAAAGGGAAATAAAACAAAACAAAAATTAATATCCAAAATGTTTTTTTATCAGGGTTATTATCGTTTAAAAATGCTAAAAATGCACATGTTTTTTTATCAACTACTTTTGACAGCTGAAGTGTGAATTCGCATTTAATACAAACCAAATACCTGTTGTTTTTTTAATTGTTGTAGCGAAGCGGCTACCTTGTTTTTTGTATCATGCCCATATCTTAATAATAGAGACAGTTGTGAGCAGAAGATGTTTGACGTCCTTGGCCCATCGTTTTGACGCCGTCTGCAACATCGGCGTCAAAACGATGGCATTTCAATACCTCGCAGTGTGGAAGGTGTTGGACTAAATTTTGCTAGTCTGAGCAGTGTCGAAGGTATATACACTGGGCACTGATCAGTTTTAACTAATTTAATTCCAACATTTTATATGCTGCAATAGGGGGTTTTCGTGTTGTTATTGTTAAAGTGAAACCTCCACGAACACTACTCCCTTTTTCCTCCTCATCATAACCTATTTTCCTAGTTCCAGTACAATGCGTTGCATAAGTAGGGGCCATTCCCTGAGTACTGGTCCCAGATTAAAAAAAAAAACATAATTGTTTCTCAACGTCTAAAAATCAAAGTCGCCACGCTTAATTTATGGCCTTAATTTCGTTTAATGAAATTGTTTAAGGGCTACTCCAGCTGGGCTCAGCTTTGCTGCATATAGGATGGATTCTGTAACTCACTGTAGCCAGCTCAATTCTAGGATTGAACAACTCAAACCGGTGTCATTTCAACGTGGCTTGAAATTTCCTTTCATTATCTATAACGTCAAAGTATGATTCTGGATAAGTTCCGGATATGATTAATTTTTACCATAAATTAAGATTTACTTCCACTCGCTTGTCGTTCAACAGAAAAAAGTTGCCAAGAGACAAAATTGCCAGTAGGAAAGCCAAGCAAGGCGAATTCTTTATTAGGTGAACTTGGCAGAGCAGAAGTTTTGGTGGTTTTAAACGTGAAAAGCCTATATAACCTGTGATTTTAGTTCCAATTATAAAAATTTGTTATAACGTTGAGGTAACATTTTTTCCCCAGCTAAACAATCTTAAGCGAATTTAAATTTTGACATTTTGAAGTTTTACAATAACAAAATACACCTTCACCTTAACTTAAAAAAAATTTTAATTAACTGATAATTGAATTAATTAAAAAATGTATGTATGAACAGCATATAAGACATATGAAAAAAAATTATTTTCAGGGTCGCCCAAGTTTCAGCCGATATTTTTTTTTACGTATTAAAAAAAAACTTAAAAATAAAAGTTAAAAAAAGGTAAAAAAAAAAAAAAATAATTTGGACACCTCGAAAACAATTTTTTGACTTGTCGTAGTGAAAATATTTTTTCCTCATGGCAAAAGCCATTGAACAAACGTTGCCACGATATTGATTACTAAATCAATCCACCCTCGTGCACTCGAAGACATTTCTTCTTTTATTTTTTGCACCCTTTTTTATGATTTTCATCATGACGGAGGGTTTGTAGCGGGTTTTGAATGAATGAAAATGTGTCGTTTTGCGTTATTCAAAAAAAAAAAGGGTATAAAGTCCGGAAAATGTTATTGTTTATTACATTGTATAACAGCAAGTTAACGAACTACTGTCAAGATTTAATGTTCAATAAAACTCTTATTGTGATGTGTTATCATCGCACTGCACATGAATGTGACGCACATCCCCACTGATGCCAAAAAGGCTTTTGAGTGGAGGTTGTAACTGTTATGAGTTTCTTTAAACACAAATTATTTTGGTAACATTATATTATAGTGGACGGGGAAACCCAACTTGTGTTATTACGCTGGAAGCAAAAGAAAAAAAATTACAGTTTGTTAAAGTGCCTCATTCCAAGCAAATTACCTCCTTTGAGTCATACACTCATAGTTATGCAGGATGTCCCAGAACTCAATGTCCTGACGAATGGGTTGTATCATGGGAAAAAAAGAATTCTGGGTAGTTTAAGTCGGGCGATATTGCTGTCCAAGCTACGAGGCCTGATCAAATTTCGTGAGTTACATATTTATGTTCGATTTTAGCATTTACGGTGTAACGACACTTACGCTTTATGCTGGGATAGCTCAGCGTGGTCTAGAGTCGTTTCAATAAAGAAACAAAGAAACAGAATTAGTCTTCAATGTTGGCTCTTTATTTAAATAAAATAATATAAGAAAATCTTTCTTATTTGTTTTTAGTACAAAATCTTTCTTCTCTTTTTATGTGTTTGGTCACGTGGGGTTGTGGCACCACCTACGGCTGATGTTAGAGTGGGGTCGCGGGCCACTATGGCGGGATTGAAAACTCTTGCACGGTAGAACTCGCTTTCCCAACGATCCACTGCCTATCGTGTGGCGCAGGAGTGGAATTAAAAACTCCTCTGGCTGATGGTGAAGGTATTAATAACACCTTCACTCTCCGTCGCCCTCCAACGTTTTCAACTGCTTTCAAGAGAATTTGAAACCCTCCCTCGAATACCACCTGACGACTAGGCAAACCTGGCAAAGATAAACCACTCAAGAGTAAAATGTAAGGAATTGAAAACTCCTCACTAACCACTAATGGGCTGCAAGAATACATTCATTTGTTCCCAGCAGTCCACAATTTACTACAATTTGCAAAGCATCCGATTGTAAGCGATTGTGTCAACAGAAAAAATCAAAATAAACACATCCAACACAACAAACAACTAGCATCCGATTCAGATTAGTATTTTTCTACTCATTTTGTTAAATTAATTGTACATAAGAAGCAAAGAAGAAAACAAATGCTAATAATATAATTTTGAACTCATCCAATCTTCGCTTACAATGTATACAGTGTTGGATGCATCTTACGGCCTAGGCCATCGCTGTGTAAATGTAAGTAGGAATTGTATACAGACTTCGGATGGGTCGCACTCACATTGTCAATGCTCTCAGATCGAAGATGTATGTGACAAAAAGTTCACTGGGTTTGTATGCGCACTAAAAATACAATATTCATTAAAATATCGAATACTTTAAGAGAGATTAACAAAGTAAAACGAAAAAAAAAACCGAAAAGAGAATGAATTGCATTTTATAGTTGGCCGTAATAAATAGATTCTGTCGTATAATCTTCGTAATTCAAATATATATTTTCTCTTATTTATAAGAGCAAAAGCACGCAAATACAAAATAACTGTTTAATACAGTGCAAGAAATATCGAATGAATGAATGGATAAAACGATTATAGCTCGAATGCACATTACATTCGTGATACTACAAAGAAAAAAATTTTGTTATGACGTAATTTGCTTTTAAGAAATGTGCGCAATAAGGAATGAAAATTTTAAATTGGAGTTGGTAAAAGAACTTTGATGGTATATTATTGTACACACATACATACATATTTATATATTTTATTATACATTTTTACATGTCTCATAGAAATATGTATACATACTTATATAGATAGATATGTATAAATACAATCGAATGCTATTTCGATTCATTCGAATGAATGAATTGAAATAGCATTTCGACTCATTCATCGCCATCAAACTTCGTCTGTGTGCCCATCAATTTCTCAACTGTGAAAGGGGACTTAGCAAACATTGTCTCATGTTTGATATTTATGCATTGTGTGGTGGTGCCACCTGCGCTGACCGTTAATTTTAAATACAATTTTCAAACTTAGAAATAATTTAATAGCGCATTTACACCAACTCAAAATCTAGTAGATTTGAATTAAAATCTACAACGAAATCTATATCGTTTACACCACCGTTTTTTGACATCTAGTAAGATTTCATTTGCTCAAAAATAATTTATGCATGCGGGTTTGACAATACAATATTATCAGAGACTGAATACACCAGCATTAAAGTGTATATTTTTTGTGCCCAGAGACTGCATACACCACATTATAGTGCAATTTTTGTTGCAGCGTAGTATTTTTAAGTACTTTTTGCAAGAAATCACAGTTGCATCGCTTAGTACGGAGTAGATTTCAGGAGATTTCGTCGAAATCTACTCATAAAATAGATTTCGATTTGTATGGGGAATCTTCTCAAAATCTACTAGATTTGCCATGAAATCTCGAATGAGCAGATTTCGCTTTGGTGTAAATAGGATATAACCTACATAACATGTAACTTATTACACTACATTAATTATTAATTTTAAGCAAATAGAACAGCGCTTCTTGCGTTAATAATCGATTCGATAAAAAAGTGGATCTTCATCTAACTTTTCAAGAGCCCATTCACCAAAAATTTGGCGTTGTGGTAGGTCGTTTGGCTTCAATTCTTGCACCTGCTGTATCTTATAAGGCTTCACACCCAAATCCTTCCGCAAAATTTTCTACGTAGTGGAGTAACAGAAGCCCAATTGCTGCGAACGGCGTCGAATCGATAATTCACGGTCATCACCAACACTGGCCGATACGGCTGCGATATTATCTTCAGTTCGCACTCTACGTAAGCGTGTTGGTGGTTTAATGTCCAACAATGTAAATTTGGTGCGAAATTTTTTTACAATAGCCCGAATAGAAGCCTCAGTAGGTCGATTAAACTGACCATAAAATGGAAGAAGCGCGCGATGAACTTTCTTAACAGAGCACGCATTTTGGTAATAAAATTCAATAATTTGCAAGCGTTGTTCGTTTGTAAGACCATTCATGATTAAATTATAGACCAAACTGAAGATGTTTGACAGTGACACAAGATAAGATACAAAACGTGCGTGAGCTGTCAAAACTAGTGTTGCCAAAAAGATAATAGCAAAAAAATCACTCGTTAGTTAATAATAAATGTAATAATCAAATGAATAACTAAATAAATATAAATATATGAAAAAAACGGGAACACGACTTCACGTGTGTTGCTCCAAAACGAGGCCTCCGACTTTGAGCGTTACAACGGTAGCGGTATTGCCGATGGCGTCCTCAATATATTCTTCCCGTGTGAACACCGCACCACACAGTAGCCTTGAGTGGATGTAGCGACTTTTTATGCATCTCATCGCGGACTTGCAGTGCCCCAAAAAAAAAAACGAAGATTTTGTTTATTGACGTAACTGTTTAAATGAAAATGCGCCTCCTCCCTCATGATGATTTTCGACTCAAAATCGCCATCTTCGTTAGAATGCTTTCACATTCAGCAATTTAGTTGTGCAATTCTCGTGTCCAAGTCTAGCGATTGTAGATGTGAGAGGTAAAAGCAGCTTGAAGGGTGAAGAATTGCTGATATTTGAGTACAGACTTGCTTGTTCGTTTTCGAACGGAAATGAATCCTGTGACATGGCTGAATATCCTTAACCTACTTGAAGGAAATTACCAAAAATATTAGCGCTAAAAAAATGGTTTTAGTAATTTTTACTAAAATCCATAGACATAAATAACTTTTGATAAAAATTCAGTCGTCAAATTTTTTTTGAAAATATGAAATTTAACTTTCTTTGAGGTTTATTTGAAAATAACATATTTTTGTGCTATCCGTCAAAACAGCAACCAAATAATGAAATGTGTCTTGCATCATTCCTTTCAACAGCTGTCAACAGCATGACTTTCATTAGGCAATGTCCATGTGACACACATACGTATGTATGTATGTGAACAAGTTTTTGAGTTTTACTAACACACTCACATATACTTATTGCATACACCAGTGATGCCCACAAGCTCTATATGGAAGAGTAAACACCGATGCCCGAGCATTGCTTATGAGCAAAACGAGTAATGCTCAATTCTGGTAATAGAAGAATGTTACTAAAAAACAGAAAATGAAAATTTCTGATATCGGTCCATATATCCATACATATGTACAATATGTGTCCTACATAGATACATATAGGGTGTTTTTTTAAGCCCGATAGAACTTGAAATTGTAAAAAATAACACAAAAAATTAAATTGTAATCAAAATTTTTTTTTATTCGAAAGATCAATACGTGACATTAACATTTGAAAATGATTTCGTGCATATGGGCACCGCGGCTGTTCTTGACGAAGCGCATTCTGGACGTCCAATTTTGGGCCACTTTTTCGAGCACTGCTGGCCGTATGTCACGAACAACACGAACAATGCTGGCCTCCAAGGCGTCAATTGTTGCTGGTTTATCAGCATAAACCAGTGACTTCACGTAGCCCCACAGGAAATAATCGAGAGGTGTCAAATCGCACGACCTTGGAGGCCAATTGACAGGTCCATTTCTCGAAATCAACTTATCGCCAAATTTTGATTTCAGTAAGTCGATGGTTGCGTTCGCCGTATGGCACGTAGCGCCATCCTGTTGAAACCACATCTCCTCCGGATCAATGTCATCCATATTTTCAAACAAAAAATCATTGATCATGGTGCGGTAACGATCTCCATTGACCGTAACGCGAGCTCCGGCCTCATTTTTGAAGAAATAAGGTCCGATGATGCCACCAGCATGAAAACCGCACCAAACAGTGCATTTTTCTGGATGTAATGGAGTCTGTAGGGTCTCTTGTGGATTGGACTCACTCCATATGCGGCAATTTTGCTTATTAACAAACCCGTTAAGCCAAAAATGCGCCTCATCGCTGAACACAATTTTGCGTCTATAAGTTGCGCGAATCGACGACTGATTTTCAAAGTAAATTTGGATAATTTCGTAGCGTTGTTCAAGCGTGAGTCTATTCATGATGATTTGTCAGAGTATACTGAAACAAATAAAAAAAATGTTTCATCAAAATTTAATTTTTTGTGTTACTTTTTACAATTTAAAGTTCTATCTAGCTTAAAAAAACACCCTTTACATACAGTGCTGTTCCTACGCTAAGCAACTCACACTGTATTTTACAAAAATGTTATTTTTCTCTCAAATAAGAAGACCTTACGAACTCATTTTAATATATATTTATCACTTATATGATAACAAAACAGTTTATAAAAAAATAACAACAAAAACCTTTTTTGATATTTCAATAACGAACAAAAACAAAACTAACTCTATGAGAGGCTGTGCCTACGCTAAGCAACTTATTAATATTTCGTATATGACCCTTTGTTTTTTATGACTGCAGCACATCTCTTGGGCATTGAGGCAATTAAATTTTGCAATGTGCTTTTGGGGATGTTTTTCCATTCATTTTGAAAACCGTTTAACAAATTTTCTTTATTTGTAAATCGACTCGATCCGAGGCGTCGTTTCACAATGGCGAACAAATTTTCGATAGGATTCAAGTCGGGTGATTGTGCCGGCCAATCAAGCACTTGAATCCTTTTCGTCTGAAACCATTCCTTGACCAACTTCGATGTGTGTTTCGGGTCGTTATCATGTTGAAACACCCATCGAAGTGGCATATTCCATTCTGCATATGGGAGCATTTTCGTTTCTAAGATGTCCTTATACACGAATCGATCCATTTTATCGTTTATTTTGTGCACAGGACCAAGGCGTTTGCCAGAGAAACATGCCCACACCATAATGTTTCCCCCTCCATGTTTCATTGTTTGCTTACAATAGCGTGGATCGAGCCGATTTCCTTTCATATGCCGCACAGTGCATATGCCGTCTGAATTGAAGAGGTTTACTTTGACTTCATCGCTAAAGAGCACACTGTTCCACTTTGTGATAGTCCAATTAATGTGTTGCTTTGCAAATTCAAGACTAAAAATTACAAAAGTCCTATAGAATTTGTTGTTAAAGTAAATTAAAATTCACTTACCGTTTTTTCATGTGTTTTTTTGTCAGCATTGGTTTTTTGACAGCCCTATAACTTTTTAAGCCCAGCTTGATGATATGTTTTCTGACTGTGCTGGAATCCACATTCAAATTAAGTGATTTCATTACCTCTTTTGAAGTTATAAATGGTTTTTTTTTATTAATATTTTAATTTGTCTGTCGTCACGGTCGGAAATTTTACGTGGAGGTGCGCCTGTGTTGGGTTTTACGACAGTGCCTATCGTTTTATAATTTTGAATCCACCGTGAAACCATTGATTTGTTAATTTTTAAATTATTAGCTATATCAATTTGACTTTGCCCTGCCTTCCACAATGATATAACGGAAGATTTGAAGCTATTATCGTATTGAACGCGCTTCATGTTGAAAATTTATAGTTTAAAGACGAAGAAAGTCTTAGTAGGACTAAACTGCATTGATTTAAGTAATTTGCAATTAATGAACTCAAATGCATCGCAAAAGAACCGTTATATTTAAGGGAAAGAGAATAAGAAAATTTGTTGCTTAGCATAGGCACAGCCTCTCATAGAGTTAGTTTTGTTTTTGTTCGTTATTGAAATATCAAAAAAGATTTTTGTTGTTATTTTTTTATAAACTGTTTTGTTATCATATAAGTGATAAATATATATTAAAATGAGTTCGTAAGGTCTTCTTATTTGAGAGAAAAATAACATTTTTCTAAAATACAGTGTGAGTTGCTTAGCGTAGGAACAGCACTGTATGTAGCCTAAAGAGATTTTTCCATAAAAAATTTTTTTTTTGCTTAAAAGCAATTTTGGTAATAAAGGAAGGTAATTTAAAGACAGAAAATTTTCGATATCGTTACATATATATATAGCCGAGATATGGCTGTGTACTTTCAGCGACAACTTGAAGCAAAAATACTTTTTTCTCCTCGTTACGGCACTATATAATGTATTCTATTAATTTTACCCTTCTTTCAGAAGCGTTATTAATAGCGTATAATGTATCAATGTGGATTTTCTGTCGGTTTGCTCTACCTTTGATCGCAATGCGTAGCCATTAGCCCCCTCCCAATTTATTGGCTCGTGCATTTTTTTTACCAAGACCTATAAAATAAGCGTATCCAAATCTTGTTTATTTTTTAAAAGAATCACAAAAAGTTGTATTAATATGGATTCAAAGATGTTTTGAAGATTTGGAAAATAAAATGCAGATTTTGCCGATTTTTTTGATAAAAATTTTTGCAGATTTTACCATTAAAAATTCTGGCAACGCTGCTTGACGTTGTTCTTATTGTAGCGAAGCGCCTACTTTATTAAATATACTTTGCACTAAGGAAAAACTACTTTTATTTAATATTTTTTTGTTGTAAAAAGCAAAAAATTTACAAAAACAATATTCACACTGATAATCGCTGTCGTCAATGGTTAACAGAAAAACATGGGAAAGTGTCGTTGCTTAGCTCTTGTGTGTGTGTGTGTGTGTGTGTGCAGTGAAGAACGACAAAAAAATATAATACGTAGTTGTTTATGTGTTTTCCATTGCTAGTGCTGAGCGCAGTATATGTGTATTAAAGAGCACAGCCCTATAGCTAAGCGCTTTTACAAAAACAATTGTACATCAAGCGCATAGGTCTGGGCATCTCTGGCATAAACGTAAACAGCATGAGTATATGTATGTATGTGCGTTCCCCTTAAGTTTCTTAATATGCTGCTCCTATGTCAATAGCTGGGTTTCCCTGTATTCTACGAGTATGGTTGGTATGTCAAAGGAAAACTTAACAAGAAAAAGTTGTTGAAATTGACTTGTAACGAATTTGAAAAGGAAAACAAAGAGCAAATCCTCAGTATTAAAAGCAACAAAACAATTTAATAAAAAGAAAACATAAGCAAGAAAATTGTTGGGTTGGTTTGAGATAATCGAAACCAAGAAATAATCGTATGTGTTAGAACGTTCAATAGCAAAATTGTTATATTTCCTGCCACGATAAACAACTAAAACAAACAAAATTTCTTCATTAATGTCTTTGAAAAAAAAAGGAAAATGAAACATAACAAAATGCAAAAAATCATCAAAGAAATAAAAACGATTTTTTTTAACTCAGTTATGACAAATAAAAAGGATTTTTGCTGGTCTCAAATGGAAAATCCGAACTGGTAACCCAGATATGTTTTTGTGTTAGTCTTAAAAAATTAAATATAGTACAAGAAAAACTCATGAACCACATCAAAACGAATATTATTATTCTGCTACAACCATTTAAATAGTTAGGAAAACCAATGCACACAAAAGAACGCTAATGAGGTGAAAGTTTGCCACTATTTTAAATTAAGAAAAAATTAAGTTTTGTCTGCTTGGATAATACAAAAAGTATTGGCAACTCTATTTCAAAGCGTATTTTTCCAACCATAACAAAAAATTGTATATTATATTCTTCAGTTTTATTTGAAGATAATCTCTATATAATTAATATATACCACTCGTATGAAAAAAATTATAAAAAAATTAGTTAAATATTAATAACAATATCAGGAATTTTTCGAGCTTGAGGTCCAATTTTTATTTTAAAATTTCCAATATTTCGCTATACTACTGGGTAGCATCATCAGGGATTTAGATATTGTTTTTTTTTTTCGAAAGAACTCTAAAAACACAAAATAGGGATCCTTTTAACTCTGCATATAGACATGCGAGTAATCTCATGAGAGTGCTGAATATGTATTATCAACGAAAATTTCTTCGAAAAACTCGAATCTCTTGCAATTTTCTGTTCTGTTTACACATGCGAGTGAGAGTTCTATTTTCTCAATTTATCTTCTCTTTATAAATTGGAGTTGTCGTGTTCTTCACATGAGAATATTTTAAGGAAATATTTGGCATTAATTTTTATTATCTTTATTTTATTGATATTAACGTTTTATAATTTAAACATTTCCATTTATAATATTAATTTTAATAAATTAACATACAATTCAACAAACAAACCAGCTAAAACTTAAGTTTTAGTTTTGTAATTATCCAGTTGATTTGCTTAAAATTATTTCAGTTTGTTTGTGTTATATTTGATGGCATGGAAATGCAAAAAAATCACTCGGAAGCAAATTTAGCTGCGAGTAGACCTGCGAGTGCGAAAAATATGATTGTGGTAGTATAAAAATGAGAGTGTATGGAGTTTTTCGAATTCTTACTCGCATGTCTAAACACTAGGTAACTTGCATGTTATTATTGTTTATAGAGTTCTTTCGTGTAGCGAAATATTGGAAATTTTAAAATAAATATTAGACCTCAAGCTCAAAAAATTCCTGACATTTTTATTTTAAAATTAGTTAAAACTCAGCTATGACCACTAAAATTGTTTTTTACTGGCGTCAAATGGAAAATCCGAACTGGTAACCCAGATATTTTTTTACATTAGTTTTAATAAACAAAATATAAGAAGGTTGCATAAATCACATCGATTACAACTTTATTATTCTTGCTCAACCATTTAAAGAGTTAGGAAAACTAATGCGCATACAAGAACACAAATGGAGGGAAAGTCGGCTTTCTTAAAACTGAGAAAAAATTAAGTTTCTATTAGTTGGGATAATACACATAATGTTGGCAACTCTACTTCAAGGCGTTTTTTTTTTTACCACAAAAAATTATTGCTTATTATATTGTTTTATTTGAGAACTCAATATTTATCACCCAAATGAGCAGAATATATAACAAAGAGTATTTTTTGCAAGCTTTAGGCCAGTGATCCCCAACAATTCTATATGGAAGAGTAAACACCAATACATTTAAGGAAAAACTACTTTTATTTAATATTTTTTGTACTAAAAAGCAAAACATTTACAAAAACAAAATTCACACTGACAATCGCTGTCGTCAATGTTTACCAACAAAGCATGCGAAAGTGTTGTTGCTTTGCTTTTGCGTGTGTGCGGTAAAAAACGAAAAAGAATATGAAAGGCGAAGTTGTTTGTGTATTTTTCATTGCTAGTGCTGAGCGCAGTATTTGTGTATTAAAGAGCACAGCCCTATAGCTAAGCGCATTTACAAAAACAATTGAGTATCAAGCGCATAGGCCTGGGCATGTTTGCTTTAGGCTATATAGCTCAGGTGTGGCCAGTCGTGATTAAAGTCAAACTTTCTTAGATTATGAAAAATTGCAAAACACTGTTGTGAAAAATATCTTTGATAATTTGAATACGACTTTTAAGCCAATTTTTTTTTTATATATGCACCTAAAATTTAAGAATGCCTCTGGACCATTATTCAAATAATTGTTCGAAAATATATTCGGCTATTTATTCCAAAAATATTGACATTATAAATTATAAACATATTTTAAAAATTATTATAGATTATATAATTTTATGTATTCGAATAATTTTAAAAATATTGAAACTATAAACAATTTAAACATATATTAAAACTTGCTATACATTATATAATTTATTACAATATTCATACGATTCATTATTAGAATAATTTTCAAAAATATTGAACATACAATTTTATGCAGTTATTCAAACGTTTATTCGATTACCCGAATAATTTTCAAAAATATTGGAATTATGAATTCTTTAAACATATATTAAAAACTATTATAGATTACATAATATTACAATTTTAATTTTAAAAAACTTAGTCGGCTAATTCTTCGAATAATTTTACATATATTTAATTACAAATTTATTCGATCAACATTTGGTAAACTTTAAAAAATTCTAAATTATATACACATATATTAAAAATGATTATAGTTTATATAATGCTTTATATTTATTCAAAACTTTATTCGATTAATTTTCAAAAATATTAAAATTACAATTTATTTAAATATATATTAAAAATTAATATTTCTAATATTATATGATGATGGGTGGGTATCATTCGTCTAGCTCGAGTTCAATCCTGGCTAAAGCCAAGAAATATTTTTATTTATAATTATAACAATAATTGCCGCGATCAATAACTCTTGATCAAAGAAGACAGGAAAAAATAATTGAATACACTAAAGCTGGGGGACAACTAGCTGTTTCACAGTCGCTACACTGTTCATCAGCACCCATTAGGATTCGAACTTACGTACGTTGATAAATAATACAAAATAACTGGTTGTTCAGCGACAGCAAACTGCAGTACAAACAACTGGGATTATAACAAATTGCATATGTGATCAATATGAGACAAATATAGACGAAAAAATAAATAAGGGCTTAGTGGCTGAGTTGGTTAAGCAGCCGTATTAAAAATACATCATGTTTACATGGTACTAAAACGATTAATTTACTTATTTCAAACATATTTGTATAACGATAGAATAATTTATCTTATAATTAATATCAGACCTTATTAAACCAGCCTAGCCAATTAAACAGCTGACGGAAAACAGTGCAAACACAAGAACACTAATGAGGAGAATATTAGGCAACGACTGAATTACAGTAAATTACAAGATATATAAGCTTTTGTTTATTGCTGCATATATATTATTTCAAAATTACTTCTCCTAAAAGAAAAATCTAATTTTCTTTTTTGTTTGGATAATAAATTTTATAAAGAATACTTTACTTTGATAATAAGTTTTATACACATTTTATGTTATGCACTGTATTTAGCAGCTCTTATCTTTTGATAACTTCACTTAAAATGTATTTTATTGGATATACATTTTTTTCTCTCACAGATGTTTCAGTGAAATTGTTAAAATTAATTTAGATACTCGTCTATATAAAAATGCGCACACACATTGTAATAATATGGATTTTTGTATTCGTTCGCAGAATGTTGGATTGTTTAAAGTTCTCTTTTGTTTGCCGGAGTATTGTGCAGTTTCCTTCCTTCCTTCCGTCATCTTTCCTCTTTCATGTTTATCTACTTGGGTGTTGCTAAACAAAACAAACACTGACTGACTGACAGTCGAACGGAAAACCATGTTTAACACCATTTCCAAAAAAAAAACTCAATATTTATTTAATGAGCTGTTCTTCAGCAACAACTTCAGAGCTGCTTTACGACCGTGGAGAGGTAATTAATGAAGGTTTTGTTTGAATTGCGGCTTATGGAAGCTGGTATTAACACCAATAGTCGAAGACTGGGTAAGATTTGAGTCTCTTTTGGGCATTGCCTCATTGTTTTCCTTTCTTTTCGCAGAAGTGCTGGGAGCTTGCGAAAAATAATAAGCGGGTAGTTGTGAAAAAGATTGGAGGAAAAGGCTTAATGAGTTGGTAGGCCGAAGCCCACTAAGAGCATCAACCCTTAAACCGATTCACCCGTCAACCATCGCCACTGGTTCCTTATAGTACAGGTATCTGTAGTATAGGCAACAGATCCTTGGAAGACTGTTAGTCCCCGAAAAAAGCCACACACCAAACAATTATCGGGAATACCAACACTCCCTTCCTGCGTTTTAGGTTTTCAACCACAGCCAGAATGTTTCAGCCAAGGCAGAACTAGCCGGCGGCCATGCTGATCCCCGTTCTGCCAATTTATAGCCTTGGTAAGGGTTTCGGAAGCCAACACAACATAAGTCATCCGGCTTCCTAGAGTTTTGTTTGCCGCACCAAATGAGGGAGCCCTTCCCCTCTTTTCCCCGAAAGACAGAGAACCCAAATTAGGAATACGCCAGGGCAAAACCTGTTCCCCGGGGGGAATAAGCGGGTAGCAAAGAAGTAGGAAAGTATGAAGATAATAAGCAACTCCTGGCAATTTCCGGACTAAAAAGTTCCATGAAATGTTTACATTCAGCTTGTGTTAGGATGGAAGGAACACGGTGTATTTAAATTAATGTTACCGACTTTTTATTTCCCCGTTGCTGGCAGAAGATAGCAAAATTGGAGTAGTCATTTGTGTTTGTATGCATGTATGAGTTAAAGTTGGTGCTGCTGATGTTCTGTTTGTAACTCTATTTAATATTTATTTTATTATTTTTCTTGATTTTCTTGTTTATAAAAATTTTTTTAGGCACAAAATTAATGTGACTTTGGCATGATATTGTATTTACTGGAATTTATCCTTTTCTAACGTCCGTTTTCTAATATTTATGTTCATGAATTGTTTCTATGAATATGGAAAAGGTCACTTAAGGGTGATTAGGGACATTGGAAGGATATTAAATAAGCAAATTTTATTTTTCTTAATCGGTACTTAGAAATCGTTATTTAAAAAATTAAAACAAAATAAATAACAACATTCAAAGACAGTTTCAACGCCACTTATTGCCACCAACTCTTGATGGGGAATAAATATTTCTGTGTTTAATGGAATGGCCCAGCAAAGCTCCATTCTTTCTCCTACTCTATTTCATATTTTTCTTAATGACTTTCAGTACAAACTTTTAACCCTAGCCACGCTTACGCGGGTGATATTAGCGTTTGCAATTCGTACTCATTAAGTTATAGGCCCAGCTCTTCCGCGATTGGGACCAAAAGGGAAAATATGCATCACACATTAAATGATAATCTTTTTGCAATCTCCAAACGGGGTCGTAAAAACGGGAACGATCTGGCAACTCGTAAGACTCAGTTTTGGTTGGTAGCACAAAGACGGTGAGTGACACTCTAATGGATGTTCTAATGGATGGTACAAATACTCAGAATAGGAATCCCTTGACATTCC
The DNA here is from genome assembly GCA_914767995.1 of Thecocarcelia acutangulata. NCBI lineage: Eukaryota > Metazoa > Arthropoda > Insecta > Diptera > Tachinidae > Thecocarcelia > Thecocarcelia acutangulata. The sequence continues at coordinate 23,925,835 of OU612095.1, read as the reverse complement.
TGCAATCAAAATTCACTATGATGTTCGCTGGACTGAACATATTTTTCATGTCTCTAAAGAAACATTCAAGTGCCTTGGTTTTTCGAAACGGTATAATATATACTTTACTCTATCCGACTTAAAATAGAATACAACTCGTACGTTTGCGCCGTTACTCCAAAGTCTATTTTGCGGTTACTCGTCCATATGCAAGAAAGGGCAAAGAAGTTCACTGAAGCATCGTTGCAGTAAGGAGCGCTTTATCGCTAGTATAGGCATGATAATAGTGACCTTGTCCCAAGATGATATTATCACCAGGTGAATACAACGAGTCTATGACTCCACACATAATAAATTACCAAGCATGAGTACCAATTCGATCTCATCAAGGTTGCACCTGATCTCCCCCTTGATAAAGAACGGAGACTTTCTGACACTCCTCCCAGCCCCATCTTTGGCTCACGGCACACGGTTGCTATGTACTCGTAGCTCTACTCTAGGTTCAAATGAACTTTATTTTGGGGTCTAAAACACAAACACCTCGCCACTAACAAATGTGGAATTGATATACATCAGCACCTGGTTTGTCGGTCAAATCCGATGATGGACCGACTCCACGAGATGAATTGTGTTTAGCTGGCAAGGCTCACACGGGTTGCAATTGTTGCCATAAATTTGTACCCATATGGATAAATCCCTGAAGGAAAAGCTCGAGCCCTCCACTACCTCCTGTATGCAATATCACGATCAGTCGAAGGAATACAATACTTAATGAGTTGGTAGGCCGAAGCCCATTAAGAGCATCAGCTCTTAAGCGACGCACCCGTCTAACCAGCACTTCTGGTTCCTTACATTACAGGTATCTGCTGCCATGCAATAGCACCTTGGGGGTGCTATTGCGTGCGTATACACGGTCGAGAAACCCCAAAATAGACTTTGGAGCGCCAGCCCAAACATGAGAGTTGTATTCCAATCGCAGTCGGATGTAGGCGATATAGTCAGGTTGATTGCTTTGATAACGTTGATTATTATTTGCTTTGATAACAATTGTTATTTGCTTTGATTACCCAAGATTCTTTTAAATGCCCTGGCAATGCTTTTATCTGATTCTCTTACGTGCGTTTCTCACTTAAAAGCTTTAGGTCTCAACCATTTGCATGTTAATTATGTGCCTGTTCCAAAATATTTAAAAGCTATATCTCTACTAAGTATTAACTTGTCTGACCACTTGATTACTTTTAAATCTTATTGAAAATCTAAACTGACTTCTTGCAACAACAAAAACCAATAAAACTGTTTACATACATTTAGTAGCACCGATATTGGCAGTTATTGTGCTAAAGCCATCAAAAGAAAATGGAAAAAAAATATTCAACTTTGAATTTAAAGTAGAAAATGTTTTACCTTTTTATTTCCTATAAAAAGTTTTCCTTCATTTCAGCTTTTAAAACACGTGCATAAAATTTTTAGCATTTCTGGTAAATTGTTGCAAAAAAATATATATATATATAAAAAATACAGGAAAACCTTTAAAGAGGTCCAGTTTATAAACTGAAAGTGGGAGTGGAAACTTCTATGCCTTTGCAGTCACTTTTATGAATATTTATTCAAACTCTTTGCCACTCATCATACGGCCACACATTTACATACAACGCAACGCCGCCACGCCACAAAAGTAGAATATAAATTGTTAAACATTCAACAAACAAATAAACAGAAGCAAAAATAAAAAGCTGGTCAAAGTAGAAAATTTCTCTGGCAATAAGACTATAAGCAAATAACACTTTTGTCTTCAACGTTGATAGCTTTGTGTCTATTGCAGTTGTTGGTTTTCCTCTGGCTGCTGCTGCTGCTGCAGGCCGAATAGTAACGAGCTGACAACTTTGCTGCAAAAACAAAAATATATACTCAATTACTGATCTGACGCTCTGGCAACTTTGTTTCCTTTTGTGTTTTAACTATCAACCATCCCAGAACACGAGCGGCAAGCGTTTTCAAAAGTTCAAAAAATTCTCATGTCCTTATGGAACATACCGAAACAACGCAACGGCAACGCTTTGCTATTGGAAAATCTGATTTTGACAATGCATTTCACAGTGAAGTAAGTTGCAAACGAGAACAATTGTAAACAAAACAAAAACAGACAAATATAAGAAAGTGAAATAAATCAGCGAATAAAAAAATTTTGTATTTCTTATTAGAAAATTGTGGTAAGAAATTATTTTTAATATGCTATAATAATCTTCCAACTCATCTCTTATTTAACAGTTTAATTATTTTATTTCCATCTAATAAAAAAATCAGCATCCGTCCAGCTGTTAAAATAATCAGGGTTGTTGTATTTATTTGTTTGATAACCCTGTTTTTATAGTTTTGACATAACGTTGCCGCACAGCGCAAAAAAACGTTCCGTTTGCCGCTCTTGTTTAGGGATGGCAGTATGACGTTTACTCAATTGGACAAACAATTTACAAATAACATTTCTCTTACCATTTAGAGAGTCCAACTTATTACATCCGCAATGAAGTATGTTCAGTGTTTTTAAACTTTTAGGGCTATAAAAATGTTCTAATTAAATTTTAACGTGGATTCCTACCTTGACGGTCTAAATCCACGGTAATTCCCTCACCAGATGAAAACAAAACATTCGTCCAGATGTACTCATGCATGGCAAAATGTCACGCACGCACCATAGACGACAAATTGCCATGCATAGGTACCATTTTCGATTAGATGCTGAGTGGCGCATGCCTTCTTAAGGCTCCTGCCGATCTCACGCTCACGGCACCCGGTTGCAGTGCAACTCCACACTGAGTTAGAAAACTCTCCCCGCATTAAGGTAGTAAACCAGAACCACCCCGTTGCCCCCGAAAGGCCTCTCACCATAGCCGGGCATGAGAAAAATGTTCCCGTGGTACCAGAAAATAATAATCTCTGGTCAGACTATCGCAGCCCTAAAAAGGCCTGCTCGCGTTTTAAACCCGTAGAAGGACTGATAGCCTTTACGGCCTTACCTGATGATAAACCAGTTCCACGCAGTGAATTATTCATGATTCACCAGCGCCCCGTGTGACTTTCTAGGCTCACACAGGTAGCAATTTTTGCCATATGTTTGCATCCATATGAGCAACTTCTTGTACAGGAGTTCGGGCCTCCTTATCCCTCCCAACAATCAATGGAAGACAAGGCTTAATGATTTGGTAGGCCGCAGCCCACTAAGAGCATCAGCCCTTAAACCAACTCACCCGTAAATCATCACCACTGGTTCCTTACAGTACAGGTATCTGTTGTTAAGGCAACAGACCCTTGGCAGGTTGTTAGTCCTCGAAAAAAGCCACACACCGAACAATTATCAAGGATACTAACACCCCCTTCCTGTGTCTTAGGTTTCAACCACAGCCAGAACGTTGTAGCCAAGGTAGGCACCTCAACCATGATCAGCCCGGGTTGAACTGCAAGCAGTACCACCCGGGGACCATGCTGATCCCCGTTCTGCCAATTTAAACCCTTGGTAAGGGTTGCTACAACAAACGAGGGACCAACTCCCCTCTTTACCCGAAAAACAGAGAGCCCTAGTTAGAAATACTTGAAGACAAAACCTGTTCCGCGGAGGACCCGGGGGGAGACAACTGAATACCTGCAAATCAAAAGTCGAAGTATGCAATCAAACTTGTAAACATCGCTGTTTCAGACTGCGCCCGCCGTAGCAGCCACATGGCTGAAAGCATATTTAAACATTATTTTATATAACTGTGTATCCAAAAAAAGCCCGTTTTATTGATGTTTGAAATATATATACTGTTAATAACTTTTATCCCATCTAACCCAGTGTGCAGCTGTTGATCTACTTGTTATAAATGTACAACACATTGACACAAACAAGATAAAACTAAAAGAACATTGTTTAAAATATAAATATTTTAAACAAAAAATATTTACATCAATGAATTTTGAACTAACTATAAAGTTAAAATATTATTAAAGTACTATATCTTGTAACATAACTTTGTTTTATCATGAAGTAACGAATAACTTATCTAGTTTATTGTGAATTATTACATATATATGTTCGAATATGCTATAAAAAATAGTCTTAAAGCTAAAAGAAAGGTATGTAGACACTTACGCACGAAGCGTCAATAAAGCCACACATAAAAGTTGAAAGATTACGGGTTTTCTTCCACGAGGATTTAATTTTCTAACAACGTCCTCCCTAAGTATTAAGAAAAGCGGTGGGCAATCTAATTTAGGGGCAAACCTACAGTCCACTCAACTCTAACTATCCAACTCCTAAATATATCTCTAACCCGCTTGCCGCATTTCTTCATGGTCCTTCTGAATCGACAAAGGCTATTTCCCAATTGAATCAGCAATACAGATTTCTGCATGATCAATTTCTGTATGGTCAATAACTAAAATCAGTGAGCTTTTGCAAATCAACTGTATTTCTGGATTGTCATCTTTACTCCCTGTAAAACGAACATGAGGTAATGTACACATTCATTTCTTTAGTTTACAACGTACATTCAGAGCGAAGTAAGTTTAAAAGCGAATAAAATTAAAAAAAAAACAATAAAACCTAAAAATACACAAAAAATCTAAAGTTAAAATTAAAATTATTGATTTGAGAGAAAAACCATATATCTGTTGTGTCAATGTGCAAAATAGAAAAAATTAAGATTGAACATTTTTAAGCTGGCATTTAAACATGAAAAAGGAATCTTTAAATGTACAAAGTTAAAGTGAACCTCATAAAAATTCATACATACATATACATATATGAATAGATATTTGTATTATTAGAAAAGAAAGCAGTTACAGAGTATCTGCCAAAGCAGAATTTAACGGGTTTGTTGCAAACGGTAAAAAAAAAAAAAATATAATAATTAAAATAAAGTAAAGAAATTAACTTGCCAAATTTCATTTAAAACCAATCTTAATTATAATAATAAAAAAAAAGTGAAGGAAAAAAATACTTTGCCGTTAGTTTTTTTGCGGCGAATTCAGAAAAGACCTATGTGCATACATACATACATACAAGTATAAAAATTATACATATGCACGTCAGCTGATGAGGCAAAGAGAAAAGTACTTGAATAATTACAACAAACTACATATATCTATATGTACATATATTTTTACAAGCTTATGCTCGTTTACAGAATAAACAAATTAACAGGCAGTCATTCTTACTGCAGGTAAAGGCACAGTACATAACTCTGCTAACGCATTTTCTCTTTTCAACTTTAAAAGAATACAAACCAAAAGAAAGCTGTAATTAACATAAAAAGCAAGCATCTACCTTAACATAAAACTGTAATTAATCGTGTCGGTGTAAACAAAAATAGATAAAACAGAGACAATACTTCAAAAATTTAACAACAAACTCCGAGGTAATTTATAAGATTTATGTACATACATTCTTTCATATATATGATTATTTCATCTCACATCCTTCTCGTATTTTTACATACATACATATGTCACTCGCTTATGTTAATGTTAACAGAAGCATAAGTGCAACACAAATTCACATACATAAGTATATGGAAATACATATGCTAACCCAGCACACAAATTTATAAAAAGTTTCAAAGTACACATATTCTTAAAATTAAAACAAAACGTAAGGAAAACAAATTTAATATCGCACTTACTCAGTGATTTTACGTTTGTTATTGCATAATGCATTTTTTGTTATTTTCCACAAAAAATTAATTAATTTGGTCGGTTCATATAAAAATAAAGAATTCGTATTAAAATTAGAACAAAAGAAAAAAAAAGTAATAGTGATCAGTTTGTATTGCTCAAAAAATTTGTGAGTTTTGAAATTAAAAGTTTAAGTGAAAATACTTAAAATACAACAGCTCACTATACTAATACAAATTTTTGTCCCGTATGAAATTGTGATTAGAAGTTTAAGCAATTCAGCCTTCTCAATTCAACAATAAATCAATTTATTGCAGTTTCGATTCGAGTAAAAACCAAATAAAATTAAAATTTTACGATTAATACATATTCGTATTGAATATTAACTAATTCAGAATCATGAGCAACCCCAACGATAGTGCCACAGAACCAAATCAATGTATTCTGTATGATAAATTTATGTTTGATTATGAATTGCTTCTTGCATTGTGCTCAAGTTTTGATAATGTTGAAATAAGTACCCAAACAGATTCAACTCTTGAGCTGAAACTCAATGATATTGATAACCGATGGAAAAAGTTAGAGATTTCTTATGAAAACTTGATGCTCGCATCACCATCCGCGGTTAGCAAGGAGATGAAAGATAGTGCCAGAGTATTTTTCAATGGCAGCTCAGAAAATTTTTATGCTTGCAAGTCAAACATTATTGATATGTTACACATTTCTGGGCTAAATCCCAATAGCCAAGACAGTTCCACACGCCTTATGTTGCCACAACAAAATACTTCGGCTCACAACCAACCAGTTCAAATAAAACTTCCCCCTTGTGACACAGAGATTTTCGAAGGTAGCTATGAGAAATGGCCCTCATTTCGTGACATGTTCACGGCAGTATACATAAATGGAACGAATTGCCCGCGTGTAGTTAAACTTTTTCATCTCCGCAATAAAACATGCAATGAGGCAGGGGCAATCGTAAAACGCTATCCCCTTTGTGACGATGGCTTTGAGCTAGCTTGGAATGCACTCAAAGCCCGATATGAAAATAAAAGGGTTCTCGTTGATCATCAATTGCAAATTCTCTACAGAAAATACACTCAACGGTAGTTGATGTGCTACAGTCTTTAAGAACTTTAGGGGTGAACACAGAAAATTGCGATTTCTTCATAGTTTACTTGGTGAGCACAAAACTTCCAAACAAAACGCTCGCTCTGTGGGAACAATCGCTCAAGTCACATCGAGAGTTGCTTAAATGGTCCCAGTTGGAGGAATTCCTTATCGATCGTTATGAAGCTGTTGAACGAATCTCTAGCATGAAGATCACACGAGAGCGTCTGAGTCTTCCAAATAGTTCAAAATTATCTACTCAATCTTACGCTTCACAAGAAAAGCTCAATATTAAGTGCAAGTTTTGTAACGAAGGTCATGCCTTGAGAGCTTGCTTAAAATTCAAAAAGTTAAGAGTTCAACAAAGAATTGACTTTGTAACTGAAAACAAAATTTGCTTGAACTGCCTATCTCCAAACCATGTAAAAGCTACATGTCCTAGCAAAAACACTTGCTTTGTATGCAAAAAAGATCATCACACATCATTACATATTCCAAAAGCTAACAATTCATATACTCAGTTTAAAGAGGGCACATTTCAAAATGATTTGCACTTGCAGTCAAATCAAAACAACCCAAATTCAAAAGAAATTATAAATTTAGATGACAGTTTACCATCAACGTCTCGTCAAGCGCTGTTATCTCAAATACAGGCTAACATCTCAGTTAACACTGAGTTTATATTGTTAAGAACAGCAATAGTTCACATAGAGCACAGGGGTGAGCTTTTCGCAGTCAGAGCGTTAATTGACCCAGGATCTCAGAGATCGTTTTTATCTGAAAAAATAAGAAACAGATTACAACTCCCCTCACGTAAAGCTCGAGTCGACATAATTGGCATTGGCGGTCAAATTCAAAACGCTACCAAGGAGTGTGATATAACCCTTGTTGCTATAAAAACAAAATTTAAGTTCTCGGTCAGCGCAGTGATCTTACCTAAGCTAACAAAACACGTTCCTGCGGTTTCATTTCAAATACCAAAAGTGAACTTAGGTACTCTTGATTTGGCAGATCCCTCATTTAACCAATGTTCACAAATTGACCTAATATTAGGCAATGACGCAGAACGGTTCATAAACCTTGATGGCATTAAAAAGAATGTTTGTGGGTTAGCCTCTGCATATAATACGGTATTTGGGTGGGTGCTCAGTGGACCTATTAAAAGTCAGCCAATTTGTTCCTTCTCAACGTCAGTAGCTCCATCGGAAACTTTCATTCTTGAGACTCTGCTTAGAAAGTTCTGGGAGCAAGAAGAGTTACCTTCCTCAAAACATATGTCAGCCGAAGATCAGTATTGTGAAGAGTTTTACACGCAAACAACAACACGTGAAAACACAGGCAGATATGTGGTACGATTGCCTTTTAAAAAAGAATTCCCAAGTTCTCTGTTTCTCGGTGCTTCCAGAATGTTGGCTTTAGGGCAATATTCACGAATGAAGCAAGCGCTTGCCAAAGACCGTGATTTAAACTCACAATACAATACGGTTCTCAATGAATATTTATCGCTTCAACACATGGAAAAAACCACATTCCGTGAAATATCTACTGACGGCAAATTTTTCTCGTCTTATCTGCCACATCACGCTGTTATTCGGCCAGACCACAAAACAACTAAAGTAAGAGTTGTATTCAATGCATCTCGAAAAACAAAATCAGGCGTATCTCTTAACGACGTCCTTTGCACAGGTCCAATACTTCAACCAAATCTTATGACTGTGATATTAAATTGGCGAAAATATCGTATAGTTTTCAGTGGCGACATACAAAAGATGTATCGACAAATTTTAATACACCACGATGACAGACCTTTTCAACGAATTCTATTCCAAAATGAGGAGAATTCGCAGGTACAAGATTACCAACTCAAAACTGTCACTTTTGGGGTAAATTGTGCTCCATTTTTGGCGATTCGAACTCTTCTTCAGTTAGCCACAGATTCCGAAACCAAATTTCGCAAAGCAGCCTTTATATTACGTAATGAAACTTACGTAGATGACATATTGTCTGGTGGTCACTCTGTGGAAGAAGCATTACAAGCTCAAGCAGAACTAATTCAAACCCTGGACACGGCTGGCTTTCCCCTGAAGAAGATAACAGCTAATAATCCATTATTACTCTCCAATATCCCTTCTCAGGATCTCTATGACTCAGAGTTTCTACGACTTCCTGAAGCAAGCACAACAAAGACTTTAGGTATCAAATGGGACGCCCTAAGTGACTCATTTACTTACTGCGTGGACCCAATTCCACAGTCAGAGAGCGAAACAAAGCGTTCAATACTTTCGGCTGTTTCAAAATTATTCGACCCCGCGGGTTGGATAAACCCAGTTGTAATAAAAGCTAAAATACTTTTGCAACAGCTTTGGCTTGAAGGGCTAGATTGGGATCAAAGTGTCAGTACTGAGTCTCTTCTTAAATGGAACAGTATTCTCTTAGATCTCGCTCACATAGGTAACATTACTATACCAAGGTGGATAAAGTTCGCACCTAAAAGCTCAGTACAAATACATGGCTTCTCAGATGCTTCGAAGATGGCATATTGTGCAACGGTCTATATAAGATGCCAAACAGAAGGTAGCACTACTTCAAACTTACTTGTAGCCAAGAGTAAAGTTGCCCCTCTACAAACTGTTTGTCTGCCTCGGCTGGAACTTAATGGTGCGGTTCTGCTAGCTAACCTGGTGCATTACATACTGAAGTTTGAGGACTACACCAATTCTGCGGTTATGTTGTGGACCGATTCCACAATCGTACTAAGCTGGTTGTCTAAGCCGCCAGTGACGTGGGAGGTCTACGTAGCTAATCGAATCGCGCAAATTCATAGATTAGTCCCCAATGCCACGTGGAACCATGTTCCAACGCATGACAACCCGGCAGATATTGGAACTAGAGGTAGTAGCGCTCAAGATCTCGCAATTAATAAGTTATGGTGGCACGGACCTGCATGGGTTGTTAATTCACGATCCAAATGGCCTACCAGAAAAAATATGCCTATTACACTACACTCGATGGCAGCTTCAGTTGGTCCAGTATCCCAGAGAAATGACATCTTGGAGCGGTTTTCTACTTATCAGAACGCGCTAAGGGTATTGTGTTACGTGTACCGATTTATTAATAACGCACTATTAAGGTCACGAATATGTCATACTACCATCGAACTCACTCACGCTGAGGTTAAGTTCATTAAAGAAAAGCTTATCAGTCTTGCGCAACAATCAGCTTATGAAGTAGAAATTTCATTGCTAACCAAGTCTCAAACGGTTCCCATAAGCAGTTCACTGATAACACTAAATCCATTTTTAGATTCCAACCATATCCTACGAGTAAATGGTCGGTTATCAGAATCACACCTTTCATACAGTGAAAGGCACCCAGTGATATTACCGGGCAACTCCCGACTCTGCCAGCTTTATATAAAGTTTTTGCACTCAAATTTAATGCATGCTGAATGCAGTCTACTTTGTAGAATGATTCAATCCGAATTCTACATACCTCGCTTGAAATCGAGGGTAAAAAAGGTCATTCGTCACTGCAAAACTTGCGTTATATTTAAAACAAACAGATGTTCTCAGATTATGGCGCCCTTACCCCCCGATAGGTGCAATCTCTCTGTACCTTTTCAAACCACAGGAGTGGATTTCGCAGGGCCCTTTCAACTCAAAACCTCTAGCCTTCGTAATGCGCCCTATCATAAGGGATTTGTATCAGTATTCGTTTGTTTCAGCACCAAGGCCATACATTTGGAGGCATGCTCAGACCTGTCCACTCCAGCATTCCTTGCGGCATTCGCTCGTTTTGTTGGGAGGCGGGGGCTCCCTTGCAGGGTTGTTTCGGATAACGGACGCAATTTTCTTGGTGCGAGCAGAGAGCTAAAAAGAGAATTCTCAGCATTTATGAAAACGACTTCAAACTGCATCTCCCAAAAGTACGTTACTCAGGGCTTTGAATGGAGTTTCATACCTCCACACGCGCCGCATATGGGAGGTCTATGGGAAGCTGCGGTGAAGAGCTTTAAGTTTCATTTTAAACGTATGGCTGGGGCACAAAAGTTTAACTTTGAGGAATTTGCCACTGTGTTAGCTCGCATAGAAGGAGTTTTAAACTCACGCCCAATATCAGCACTATCTGCTGATCCCACGGACTACACTGCTCTAACTCCTGGTCATTTTCTGCAAATGAGCAGCTAGCTGTAGTTAACCGTTGGGAAAAACTCAAAGCGCTTCAACACCAGTTCTCGATAAGGTGGAAAGAAGATTATTTGAAAGCACTGCAAAAACGTTACAAATGGAAACGATCATCTTCAAACTTAAGCCCAGACGATCTAGTTGTAGTCATCGATGATATACTGCCCCCATCAGAATGGCGTTTAGGGAGAATAGTAAAGATACACCCAGGCGCCGATAACAATGTACGCGTAGCTGACATACGAACGGCCACAGGTATCATAACGAGGCCTATAGTAAAGCTTTGCTACCTCTCACTTCTAAATGACTCAACCTCAGTTTAACCTGAACATTTTCTATATACAGCATATCTCATTCAGTTTATATTTAGTTTCATTCATTTGTTAATCTTATGTCTCAACTGCTTCAAGTTCCTCACTAACAGCGTTTTTTATTTTTTTTGTTTGTGCCATTGTCCCATTTCGTTTCTTTACAGAAAACAACATCAACACAAAAAGGATCCAAAAATCCACCAGTGTATGATATGTAAAAGCTTTCATCCCTTGCGGTTTTGCAAACGGTTTTTAAGAATGAGTGTCAAAGATCGAAACCGCATGGTTCAGCGGTATAGATACTGCGATAACTGTCTCGCCAGAAGCCATGACATGCGAGCATGTTCATCCTTAGCAACTTGTCATAAATGCAGCTGCTACCACCACACTTTATGGCATCCCGATCGTAAAAAGGGGAAGGACTTGCGTCACAAAATCGACAGCCAGCGGAAAACGGGAAATACTAGTGGCAAGCGAAATCGGAAATCTTGCCATCGCGAAAATAGTCGGCCAACTGAACACTCTACCACGTCCAAAAATATAATCTCCCAACCACCAAACACCGCACAGGAGTTCGGTCTGCCGGACCCCCTAGTCATTTCGGAAGCTATCCGATCTCTCGCGCAAGTGCTCTGCCTGCGGCCAGTAAAAAAGGTTGCACAAGTGCAAGGGGGCCGGCATGTTTAAAATATAAATATTTTAAACAAAAAATATTTACATCAATGAATTTTGAACTAACTATAAAGTTAAAATATTATTAAAGTACTATATCTTATAACATAACTTTGTTTTATCATGAAGTAACGAATAACTAATCTAGTTTATTGTGAATTATTACATATATATGTTCGAATATGCTATAAAAAATAGTCTTAAAGCTAAAAGAAAGGTATGTAGACACTTACGCACGAAGCGTCAATAAAGCCACACATAAAAGTTGAAAGATTACGGGTTTTCTTCCACGAGGATTTAATTTTCTAACAACGTCCTCCCTAAGTATTAAGAAAAGCGGTAGGCAATCTAATTTAGGGGCAAACCTACAGTCCACTCAACTCTAACTATCCAACTCCTAAATATATCTCTAACCCGCTTGCCGCATTTCTTCACAAACAAACATACATGATTTAAAGTACGTAAAATTCCTAGTAAATTTACAAATGATGTTAAAATGTTGTTATTCTTGCATTATTGGTATTTCGTTTTATTATTGTTTGTTGTTGTGACTTGCTTATTCCCTGCAGAAATTGTTGGAGTACATGATCCGTTTTAAATAAAAAGGAGTAGTTACAACATAGTCCGATGTAATGCAAACATGGACCATGGTAACTAAAAAAAATATATTTTACAATACTCGCAACACATTAAAAAAGAAAAAACAGCTATAGTAATACTGTTACGCCATGTTTTGTTTAGTGTGTTTTCTGGCAAGCCGAATGATTTTTTTATTATTATTAATAAATAAATATCTATCACAGGATTTGTTAATTTCATCTTTAACCATGGGTATGTTAAGGTCACGATGAATATTTTTATTATTCACAAACCATGTTCTTAATATTTTTGACTGGAATCTTTGAAGAATTTCAAGGTTTGAGTTACTAGTAGGTCCCCAAAGTTGAATTTCGTAAGTCCAGGTACATTATATTAATACAATTGTTATGTTTGCAACTATTTATTTATATCTTTATGTTTTTGTTTTAGCAAATGAAGAAATAAAAGTATACAAAAAATTTTCTGATTATATTTCAGTTGATTTTTTTTTCTTGCAAAAACACTCCAAAATTGCTCTAAAAAATTTTACAAAATTATTGTTTTCAAAGTAGTCTTTTGTGGTATTCCATGGAGTATTCACATCAGAGTAATTTAAAAATAGTTTCCAAACTAGTTTTCTGTGGTAATCCATGGAGTAGTGGCATGAAGTAATATCAAGACTAACCCTGTGTTAATAATTTGTGGAGTAGTTACTTGCACTAGTTTTTGGATTAGTTTGATGTAATGTTTTTTGGATTACATGGTCCTCTCCTAGGACATTGTAATGTAAAATGGAGTATGTTTTTCGCATATATTTGGATTACTTTTGGACTAGTCCTGGTCTCTTGTAGAGTACTTTTTACACGCATGTAAGGAGTAGTCTCGATTTCTGCAGGGTTGTTCGCAAGCGTATGTGTGAATGTGTATATGCGTAAGAAATACATTTCTACATTTCATTAGAACTATGAATGACTAGAAAATTCATGTCGATTATAGAAAATGATAATGAAGTATAACTAGCAGGTAGGTCGGCGGCAATCAGTCAATTCATTTTTAAGCTTTGAGCAAGACAGTCATAAGTCAAAGTAAGCAAGTCTAGTGTTTTGGTACACAGTGGTATCAAGTTTAAATAAAGTTATGAATGATTTAAGTACCGAATAACGAACTAGTGGTAGTGTCATTATTTGATTTACAAATGAAAAATTCGCAAAAATGTTTTTTTAGAGGCAAAAACGTAACAATACTTTATTATTTTAATATTATTTAAACTTGTGTAACTCTAATTAAACAACCTTAATTATTCATGAGAGAAATAAATATAACCAAAGCCATTAGAAATAAGCTAAAAGTCAGAATATCACAAATAATCGTTCTTTTTTTAGGTAAAATTTGTTAAAATCAACAATCCTCCCTCTGTGGCCAGCCTGCAGAGAGAGAGAGAGAGAGAGAGCGAGAGAGAGAATACACCCTTATTGCATGTACATGTTTGTGTATCTTAAATATATATTTATTTATATTTTTATTAAAGGCTTAATTAACGATCAATAAACGTTAAACGTGATGCCTTTAAATGTTTAATTCCATAAAGAAACAGAGACGGTTATTGAAGCCACCACTCTAATAATTACAGTCATCCCCTAATAATGGATATATTTTCGCACTTAACATCTAGGAGTTTCAACGGAAACTGCCAACGATCCCTTTTGCGACGTAATCACACTTTACAAAACACTTTAACAATAGGGGTGGAGGACTACATTTTGCAACAAAACACCGCAACACAGTTTGTGTGGAATACAATTTGTGTTGAAATTCAAATTGAAGTTGATGGCATTAGGGAAAAGGTCGTTGGCTTAGTAAAGTGGTTTGCTGTTGTTTCAAACTAATTACTTTGTGTAAATAAAAGGGAATCAAATGCAGACGAGAATTTTTCAGATCATGAGATAGAGAGAATAGAGTGAGAGAGAATATGAGAATTTAATAATGCATATACTTAAATCTCACGTGTGATTCTATTACTAAATTTTTATAGACACTTGTTTTTACTGAAGTTGGCGTTGTAAACAGCGTTGTCAACTCGGCGCGTTTCACACGATTTTTGGTGCTTTTTAAAAATTTTTGTGCGGAAAATTCTTTAGTTGGTGTGCCATGCGCTTTATTTATAATTAGTCGGTGCGTTTTTAAATTTTGGTGGCACTAAGTTTTTGTGATTCAATATGAGATGAATATAGGCAGACAATAATTCAATGGCTAGGTGACTGAGTGGTTAAGGCAGCCGTTCATTATACGTCATGACTCGAGTTCAAATCCAAAAATGGGTGCTGGTAAGTAGTGTACCGACTACGAAACAGCTAATTGTCCGCCAGCTAAAGGGTTGATTATTATTTTTCTTGTCTTCTTCAATCAAAAATTATTGATAACAGCAAATTTGTATTGTAAAAAATCCTTGTTAAGAAAACTTAAGAAAGGAGAAACTTGAACTACCGTTAAAGGCAGAATTAGTTTGTACGTTCTTTTCCGTTCTGAATCAGCTGTTATGTTTCTGTTCAATATAAACTATATGTGCACGGTTTGCTTTTACTTGTTCGTTCTGTTCTGTTGCGGACTATTCTGTTGAAAATAGAATTCAACGTTAAGTGACGGCCAGATATATGTATATTTTACTTTTTTCAGGTATGGAAACATTAATTTTTTATTCAAATGTATACAATTTTTTTTTGTCAAAAGCTAAAAAAATTTCTTTCAACTACAGATTTTTAAAAGATAGTACATTTTTATCAATTAAGCAAATGTGGATGATGAAAAGAAAATTATTTTAGCGGGGAAAAAATTATATTTTGTACAAGAAGTGTCATAAAGTCTGCAGATTGTGAGAAAGAAGTGGATTGGTTGATTACCATTTCTAAGTTATTAATGTGTTGTTTTTCTTTTTTTTTTTGTTCACACAAGATAATATTTATGTACATATTTTATTCTTCATTCCAATGTTTTTCTTTTATTTATGCTCTACTGTAAAAACAGCTGAATATTTTCACAGAAAAAGTAATTGTAAAATATTTGCTACGGAAATGAACGTCACAGAACGGCAACAGAAAGTAAAAACTAATGAGGCCTTTAGTTTCTACGTTCTTTTCCGTTCTGACTCAGCTGTTTTGTTTGATTTGCCTGGTATGTGTATGTTTTACTTTTTCCAGGTATGGAAACAAAAATTTTTTATTCAAATGTTTATATTTTTTTTTTTGTCAAAAGCTAAAAGATTTGTTTAAATTAAAGATTTTTAAAAGTTAATACTTTTTTTATCAATTAAGCAACTATGAATGATCAAAAGAATATTATTTTAGAGAGGAAAAAATTATATTTTGTATAAGCAGATTGTGAAAAAGAAGTGGACTGTTTGATCACCATTTCTAAATTATTAATTTGCTTCTTTTTGTGTTTTTTCATGTACATATATTATTATTCATTCCAAAGTTTTTCTTTTATTCATGCTCTACTGTAAAAAACAGCTGAATATTTTCACGGAAAAAGTAATTGTAAAACATTTGCTACAGCACTGAACGTCTCAAAACGGCAACAGAAAGTCAAAGCTAATGTGATCTTAATAGTTGAGATATACGTTCCACGGCTGAAATGTGGAAATATGAAAAACCCATTTTGATTCAGTTAGCGTACCGGGTCCGTTTTCAGAAATTCCCAAAGTCGGCTTCAGGAAACGTCAAAATCCCACCCTACCCCACTTATTCAAAAGCAATACGGCAACTTCAATTTTCGATCTAAAGCGATTAACCGTTTGCAGTTTATTGGCACATGAGCAGCTGTGTATATAGCACTTGTGCACTAATACAATGATAAAACCCATGAAAAACAACAACAAATTTTATCAACAAAACTGAAGTAGAACATTACTTCAATGTTTGAAATTCTACTTCAATTTTGTTCTACATCAGCTGGTTCTACTTGTTGGGTTATATTTGTTCTAAACGATTGTAAAGCAGTATTCATTATGTGTTCAGAACATTTCGGCACTGAAGTGTTAGTGTTGAAATGTGAAAGAAGAGAATGGATAGTACTTGAATATTACGATGTCTTATAAGACATTTTTTTTTGTGCTTGAGCAGCCCTGTAATTCAGAAGCATGTTCCACGGCAAAAACGCGCACCGAATATGAAAAACCAATTCCAAACCCGTTAGCGAAGTGGTCCCGAATTTTTTTGGCAATTCCCAAAATCGGCTTTGTGAATCCCCAAAATCCCTCCACGTCCCCGGAAGCAATACGGCAACTATAACTTTACAATATATAACATAATAATCACTTAAATGGTATGGATTTCGAGTATTGCAAACATTCAAAGAAATAAACATAACAAAAAACTTATCGCATCAAAAGCGTTGCATGTAACTTGAGTATAGCAAAGTGTAGAATGCGTAGAAAGAAAGTTGAAACGCGTAAAAAGCGGCAACGTATATAACGCGTGGTATGGACCTTCACCTTATATGTATTAGCGCGATTATCCTTTAGAATAGGAGTGCCCAAGCCCTATGCGCTTGATACTGAATTGTTTTTGTAAAAGTACTTAGCTATAGGACTGTGCTCTTTAATACAAACATACTGCACTTAGCACAAGCAATGAAAAACTCAACTTTGGTTATACATTTTTTTGTCGTTCTTTACTGTACACACAAAAAAGCAAAGTAACAACACTTTCGCATGCTTTGCTGTTAAACATTGAAGCCAGCGATTATCAGTGTAGATTTCGTTTGTGTAAATATGTTTTGCTTTTTACAGCAAAAAATATTAAATAAAAGTAATTTTTAAATGTATTGGTGTTTGCTCTTCCATACAGAACTTTTGGGCATCCCTGCTTTAGGGCAGGTGAACATTGCTCTAAAGTAGAGCTGTTTTAGCATTGTGAAGTAAATTTGTTTAGTAAATTTTTAGAAACAAACTAGATATTTGCCAGCAATTTCTACACTTCAAATTAAAGCTATTTACATTTAAGAAAATTTAAGAGAATTTCTTTTGTGTTTAATGAAACTTTTTTTCTTTTTGTAAGTTTGTATCAAGTGAAGCATTAAGTAGCTGCATGGTGATAAATTCATAATCAAACAAATTAGGGGCTGCTTTAAAATGAAAATCAAGTCACATGATTTTCTGAAGTTTTCAGTTTTGTTTGGCATAGAAGAAATACATACATACATACACATGTACATATGTACAATATTTCTATACATACACATATGTAAAGAAAAGTAGCACAAGCTGTAAAGATGTTTTTGTACCAGGCAAGTTTTTCAAATATTGTTGACACTTAAGATTCATTTTTGCAAAATGGTGAACTTTTGTGTGAGAAATTTATTTATCAACACTCACTCTAGAGCAGGAATGCCCAAGCCCTATGCGTTTGATGGTCAATTGTTTTTGTAAAAGCGCTTAGCTATAGAACTGTGCACAAACAACTTTGTCTTATATAGTTTTTGTCAGTCTTCACTGTACACACACACAAGAGCAAAGCAGCAACACTTATGACGAGAGTGATTATCAGTGTAGATTTTGTTTTTGTAAACATTTTTTGCATTTTACAACAATAAATATTAAATAAAAATAGTTTTTCTATATATGTATTAGTGTTTGCTCTCCCATATAACATAGAACTTTTGGGCACCCCTGCTCTAGAGATAAATAATACCTGTATGTGTGTAGTTGTATAAATTTGTGTACATATGTTCACACATAATATCTGTGCATTCGCACAGCAATCAATGCAAGCAACAACATCAGTGGTGACTATAGACCACCCAACCAACATTTGTTCACTGGCTTAGTGCAAACTACGAGTACATACAAAAAGTGTTTTTTAAGAATTTCACAAATTTGATTTGGCAGCACTGCTTATTTGACAACCCATTTAACAGCTCATAAATGCTTTTTGTGTGATAGCAAAAGGTGACATCGTTGTCCCATAAATATAACATCAAAAAACTCTTTTTAGTACACCCCCGTTCGATGACACGCCTTCGATATTTTATAGGCCTAAGCTATAGATTTATTGTATTATAAGTGTGGCGAAATTTAGTTTTTTTCCGTGCCATGTATGCGATATACAGCCAGGATTAAAATGGAATTACTGCCAGACTTCTATCCACAACAAGTTATTTCAAGAAATGGTAATGTTGATTGGCCTCCACAATCGTCTGATTTTAATGCTCCGGACTTCTTTTAGTGGAGATATCTGAAAAACAAGGTTTATACACTTATACAAGGTTTAGACGCTTAAGCAACTCAAACAAAATATTCGTGATGAAATTAATGAGATACTGCGTGATATACATATGTGAGAATGTAATCAAAAATGTGCTCGAAAGGGGTCGCATATGTAAAACTAACAGAGTCGGACATTTATCTGATATTGTATTCTATACATAATTTCCAACATTAAGTAAAACATTTAACAATATAAGATCCATTCTATTTCATTTAATGAAAAGTTATAAATAAACAAAGTAGTATATCTTCCCGGCGGATACTCTGTATGTACCTCAGTAAGTAATTAAGTCAGGTATATGACAAAGCAAAATATTCACCATTGGATTAACCGCCTCAATTTCATCGTTTTTCGAAGAAATATGGACGACCTTGTCACTCTTTTAGATCATAACTCGCATCAGATAGTAATTTTCAGTGGATGTAACAGTGTTTCGACGCAATATTGTGGACTATCCTGACTTGAACACCTGGATATCAACATTCGAAGAGGTTTTGGCGGAGTATGGCCTCAAATTTTACGAAAATTATTATTTCAGATTATACTTTCTATGAGTCAGCTGTGGCGGTCACATGACTAAAATCTTATTTGGACTTTAGCCTTATAAAATATTCTATCCAATAAAGCCCAATTTATTCGTGTATAAAATATATTTCTTTGTTTTATTACGATTTAAACTTCCTTAAATCTTATAAACACCCTCTATTATATCTAATTTTTTTTTTTTGCTTTTATTATTATTATTATTGGAAGAAAAATGACTCGCATAAAATAGTCATATTTTCCATAAAGCCATAAAATATTAAACCAAATTTTAAGGTTATATGCAGAAAAGAAGTTTTAAGCATTAAAATAATACGTGCTTACCTAAAGGAAATTCAGCAGCTTTTATTTCAATTGAAAACAATTACATTCCTGAGGTATTTGTATATTGCAAATAATTTCATTATAAAATTGTCAGATATAATTCAGGTAAGTGCACTGGTATGGCAATTAAGAAATTTGCATTTAAATGCGCCAGTAATGTATGTATTTAACTGATATTTTTAAATAGGTTTTTTTGCTAAATGCATTGGGACTTAAACATTTTACATGAACATACTTATCCGTGAATTACTTAACACCATTTTAAGCTGAAGTTTTCAAAACTCAAAATAAATTTGAATAAATCAGAATGGGTGATGAGTAGTAAAGCCACTACCAAACAGCTAGTTGTCCACCAGCTAAAGATTTGATTATTATTTTGCTTGTCTTCTTCAATCAAAAATAACTGATCACAGCAAATTTGTATTGTAAGAGATCCTTCTTAAGAAATACTTAAGAAAGGAAAAACCTGAAATAAAAGCCCGAAGTACGAATCCCTCCTTTATTGCAACATAGTCATATCGCAAAAAAGCTCGTTTCGACAAAAATGCATTTGAAATTTTTAGTATCCATACAAGTCTTAGAAAATTTTTTTAGGAAATATCTCCTAAAGGAAACAGTTTAAAAGCAATTTGAATAAATATTTGACACAATATAAATGGTAGTACTGTTAACAATTCTGCATTGTTAACTCGAAAAGCTCATTTTTTGAGATATGACTATGTTGCAATAAAGGAGCGAAAAGTACAAAAATCTAATTTAAAAAATTTTAAAAGTTCAACAAAAATTCAATAATTTAAAATTTTAGATAATTCAACGCAAATAAAAATATAATAAAAAATATATCTAAAATACAAAATGAAACTAGAAAAAATTAACAAAATAATATTCAATTTATTTTCGGTATTGCAAAAATACGATATACCAGGCATGTGATAAAAATCGAAAAAATTTTAAGTGAAATCGTGGGCACAGATACCTATGATATGTTTCAATAATGCCATTAGGACACTGAGACTTTTCCTTCTTAATACGAGGTGGCTAACGAATCGTGCTACAAAACAAAATGTAATAACTTCACACCGTTATTTAAAGATGTTGGACTAGTTTTTTTTAGAACTTTGCCGAATAGGTATGTGTATGGTGGAGCTCCAACGAAACTCCGATCTACACTTTCCGCCGGCTCCCAAGGTCAGCTCTAAACTGCACCAGACTCCTTTTAACGGGTTATGTCAACTTAAAGGCTGTTGAAAATGAAACTAAGGAATGTGACCGAGTTGAAGCAGTCCACTAAGGCATTAACTGAGCAATCCCGGCCGCAATCAATAATTGTCTGATCAGGTGTCGCAGATGCGTGAGCAAGCATGGAGGACCTTTACGGTTTGGCATCTATCATCTATCAATTATTTTTTTATAAAATTAAATTGAACTTACATAATTTACAAAAAATATAAATAATGATGAAAAATAAAAATTATTTGAATTTTTTACTGTAGCACGATTCGGCAGCCATCCGTTATTTTTTATACTTGAAGTCACATATGTAAATGTACATAAATAAAGACAAAAAAATATGTGAGGAAGAAATGTTTCGATTTCACATTCCAAATCTGTTTGATAATAAAATAGTTAAAATTTGTTTGCTTGGTTATAAATGGGTGAGTGGATATATGTGTATGGAGAGCACATGCCGTTATACCGAAGGAAATTTAAACTGGTTTTTTCATTCAACTGCAACCGAAAGCAGACAGACAGACGTTCGGTCTATAAAACGAATAAATAATGTCTTCATGTTGTAAATATTATTATGGTTGCAGTAAAACTATTTATATTTTGTTGCAAATACATACATCAACACTCCCACACGCACACACACACACAGAGACGTACATTTGTCTATTGCTCATTGTTATACTTGTAAGTACAAGAAAACATTAGAGGGGTTCTGAAAACCCGGGAGTCACCACAAGGTACATAGATATGAAAAAAGTGGCGTTTGATCAAATTAAAATCAGATCTCAGAATATTCGGAGAAATGTTAGAAGAGAGATAACAAAATTGTGTTATTTCTTTCTCTTACTTATGTATGTCTTTGAGTGTAAAATTCTTTGTTTACATATAAGAGCACAAAGCGTGCAGAGAAAGAGAGATAAATATAATTTCAATTATTTTTTGCATTGTTTCATCTCTGTTTACTTTGTGGTGTCACAAATAAGATCTGCCATATATGTAAAACTTTTTTATTTTGTAATGTTCATATAAAGTCACGTGACACAGTTCAATTCCGCTCGGAAGTGGAACATCATAACCTGTTTTTATTTTTCAGAAAACGCTAAGCTAAAAGGTTTGTCGGAATGAATTCATTTTAATTTTATAAATAAAATGAATATTTTCTGTTAAATATTAAATTCCGAAAAACTTTTTCTTTTTGTGTTTTCTGAAGAGAAAAAAAGCATCGATTGGGATCTGTTTCCGAACGAAATTGATCTCTGTACATGAAACGTAAGGCGAAAGCTATGGCGCACAGCTTGGCGAAAATTATTAAACTATCCCATCTCATCGTCGCCCATAAATTTTTATAATGTAGAAGAAATATCGTCAATATTTTAATATAAGATCTTCTCTCACAGTCTTCATGATTGTGGATGTAACTGGCTTTAAACCTGAATCTTAAGATCCATCCGTGATAACACGAATACGTCAAAATCGCTGCAGCGAACAGTGTCCAGAACACGCAAAGCTAACATTTTGAGTGGTATCCTTCACAGTCTTCCAAACGGAACTGTACACAATATTGTAAGCTGTATAAACCCTTACCGAAATAGAGCACACCTACAGTGAGCCCAATTCATGGATGTTTGCCATGGAAGCTGCACATTGGACAAACTGGCCAATAGTATTTTGATATAGATATAGATGTACACTAAAATACTGTTGGCCAGTCAGTCCAATGTCCAGCTTCCATAGCAAACATCCATGAATTGGGCTACGAATTGTACCGTGATCCAACCTATTTAGCCCCCAGTGACTATTATTTGTTCTCAAACTTGAAGTAATAGCTCGTTGGAAAGTAATTTGACTCCAACGGTCAGGTCATCTCACAAACGTTCTTTCTCCTACCCTATTTATCATTTTGCTTACCTACCTTGTAAATCAAACTTCTAACTCTATCTACTTTTTCGCGGATGACAGCAGCATTTGCCATTCGTACTCTTTTAGTTATAGGCCTAGCCCATCCGAGATCATTGCCAAGAGGCAAAACATGAATGACTCACTGACTTCTGTTAATCTCCGAATGGGGTCATAGAAACATGGTCGCCTTTAACGTTTGTAAGACCCAGTGTTGTTGTCATGGATGATATAAATATTGAGAACTAAAATACAGTGTGATGCTCGCTGGAGTGAACATAATTTTTCATGTCTCTAAAGCAGCATTCAAGTGCCTCGGGTTTTTGAAACGGTGTAGGATGTACTTCACTCTATCCGATCTCTTTACTATTTATACTACCTATATCCCACCGAAAATGGAATACAACTCTCATGTTTGGGCCGGTACCCAAAGTCTATTTTGGTAACTCGAATGTGTACAGGAAAGGGCGAAGAAACTTACCGGTGGCAGTAGGGTATCCAACTCTATTGGCTCACTAGCATCGACGCAGTGTAGGGTGCGTTACTCTGTTCTATTGTTACTACAATGGATTTAGCTCTGAGGAGAATAGGGACCTTGTTCACATCTATACGTAACACACTATATAGTCCAGAGCTCATTCATTTGTGGTCGATTGCTCGGGGAATCGTACAATGAATTACAGAGAGAATTCGTTTTTCAGCCGTACGCTTCGCCTGTGATATAAGTTGGCTACAGTATGTACGTGTTTTCTGTTGGTAATAACGTTGGGAAGTTCAAGTCAAATGTTCACCAACACTACAAATGTCTATTTTGATGACTTCGATAAATGACAATTTTCGGAAGGGATTAAAAAATTGGAGAAATGTTGGACAAAGATTAAAAGAGTAGATTAAAATACTCTTGGTTTTCATGGCAAACCTCCATGAATTGGGCTACAAATTGTTCACAAACGGGGTCATCTCACAAACAAATGTTTATTTTGATGATCAGAGTTTTGCGGAAGCGATTAATAAATTGAAGAAATGTTGGACTAAGCGTATAGAACTCAAAGCAGATTATGTTGAGAAATAAATCAAGATTTTATATAAAAAACCTACATATCATTGAAAAATTCACGGACTTATTGGTTCGGCCTCATATTTTACCATCTACTTCCAAGGACATATTCACTTCCAAATTCTATAAAAAAGAAGTCTTGAAATTGAACTTAAAGGTCTAAAGAGACTAGAATAAATTAAAAAAGTCTTTAGATATTATACCACCCTAATGTTTTTATGCAACTTTGTTTAGGTAATGAAGTGTGCAATAAATGGCAGCGGACAGACAAACAGACAGACAAGAAATTTAATCGTAATACACCAATTTATCTGCATTCAATATGCATAAAGAGTTTTTGTTATAAAATGAAAAATGTCTAATAGGAATAACATATCAGCAAGTTATTTCAAACTTGGTCGTGTGTAGAAAGTGTGTTTTACATTGTGTGAAATTTTTTTCTTATTATTATATGGAGCATAAGCAAAGCATTGCTGTCCTTTTACGGCAACAGTTTTAAAAGTCTAACTACATTTTAAATTGGCGTTAAGAGCATTTTGTATAAGATTAAACTATATAAATTTTAAAGGATTAATAAGAAAATGTTAAAAATTTCTTTGAATTCGCATTTTAATTGGGGAATTTTCTAAATGTACTATAAGTCAAATTAATCAGCTGCCATGCGGCAGCAATAATATAAAATGAATAAAAATACAAAGTCTGATCAAATAATAACCGTTATTTGCAAATTTCGAGAGTTACGTATGTTGGTTTCTCGCATTTTTTTGTGTTATGTTGGTACATATCAGAGATCTACACCGGTGCACTGCAACTATAAGTACACCGGTTATTTACCCAATCATTTTCGCATCCGTGTATTTTACACACTCTTAAAAATTGCTGCGGTGGTATTTATATCTGTCCTACGGTTGCGAAATCTTGATACATCAGAATTGTATCCAATCACTTTCGTATCTTGGGCATTTTTTTAAGAGTAAAAGTTTCACATAAGTTTGTCCTGAAAACTTATATTGGGGACAAAAACCAATAAGAGGAATTATGACTAAAAGTAGGTTTAAAGATGGGCGGAAGGTTTATTAAAATTTCAGCATTTGACACTGTGTTAATACTAGTATATTAAACAAATATTGGTTTTTGAATAATACTTTAGGGAGTTTTGCTTAATAACGATAAGTAAACTTTTAGTAAGTATTTTTGAATAAGTCTGATAAACTTTACAAAAAGTTATTTGAGTAAAATTGAGCAGTCACCCTGTATTTTCTGAAAAAGGCTGGTTATGGTTAAAAGTTTTGCTAAACAGTGTACTAAACACACTACTGTATTCTATTAATTGTACATATGTATGTATTATAAAAAAAAGACGGCGGCAGTTTGTTTTGCATACGAATTGACGGCATGGTACTGCCAACCGGCTTGGATCTCTGCAAAGCATTCGTTATTGTGCGCTCAGTTTTCAGAGTCTCATCTGATGGCATTACCTTCCTTGTTGCTTATTTGATTCCTTTTATTTTTTTCACTTCATTGTTGTATTAAATACACTTTTATTTGTTTTTTTTATATTGCTTTTTGTTGGCATTGGAACTCTTGTACAGATATACATATGCAAGTGTGTGTGTTTTCACTAATTGTGGTCTCCAGAGAGAAATGAGTGGTGTAAGAAAAAAAAACCTCCCAACGATACAAATCTCCTCATAAAAGAATTTGTTGAATTTGATAGTGGTTTTCTGTAGAACAGCATTAAGATTTTATGCTGCTTCGTATTTTTTTTTTTTTTTAAATATTTTTTGTTTATTCGTTTTTAGATTTTTTAATGGTGGTTGCTCTGAACATTTAATTTGTAGCTTTCGATCGTATCGTAATGTGTTATCTCGTTAAAGAATTTAAAGCAGCAGTTAAGGGAATTATTTAGTTGTTGTTAATTGATTTAAAGATTTTTTCCGTCTGTCTTTCAATTTCAATTGTTAAAACTGTTAAGGGAGGGGGACTTGGCATTAAAATACATATAGAAATCACTTAAGTTCACATACATATGTAACTATATACAGTATTGTGCAGAGTAAAAGCAACAGAGTGCATTTGAAACTACAATTTGCAATTTCTACTCTTATTTTTTATTATTTAAAGAGATTGTTGTTATTAATATAAATATTATTGAAATCGGTAAGAATTTAATGTTGAAAACAATAACAAAACTCGTTGACCAACAAAAGAAAGTGTGCATAACAAAAGCAACAAATCATATTGACTAAAATTTGTTTATTATTATTTTGAAATAATGGTTCTTTTCCAATCATCTTCTTTTGGGAAGATTTTTAAAGTAACCAAAGTGCATTAACGTCTACAAGGTGGCTGCGCTACAGCATGTGACAATTTTTTGCTACTGGCAATGTAAGGTGTGTTCATTTACTAAAAATTTTCACAAATTTGTAACAATTGTTACTAGAAAGCGTTCATTAACCCAACAAATTTGCAACGAGAGAGCGTCAAAAGAGCGAAACTAATTAAGAGACAGAAAAATTCTTGCAAGTTTTTACAAGTAAAATTTTTACTTGCAATAATTATTCAAACAGCTGTTTCGCGTTTGTGTTTACAAAACAATATTTCTAAATCAAGTTAAAAATAAAAATATTTTAAAAAATTTTGAGAAATTGTAAGTGTATATAAACTTTTAAAACGGTAAAAAGTAAGAGGTAACAAATTTATTTTTGTGTAACTTAGTAACAACAGAGGTAAAATAAGACGTCTAATGGCAATGAACTAAGCAACACAGTATCTGGCACATCTGTGGCAAAGGATGTTCCGGCAAATTTACTTGCTTGGATGTGTTTGAAACTTTTAGGAGAGCAATTAAATTGACACTTAGATCCTTCCATTTTTAATTATATTAATATTTTTCTAGTTTTAAGCTCTGACATGTTTTTGTTTCTTTCATTTTTACAGACCGGCTGTTATTTTTAGTATTATAAATATTATGAGTACCTAGCTACTCGGTACTTTACACTTTGAAATTAATTTGAAATAAAAATGCTGTATATGCAAGCTGTTATAACGTATAAAGCGGCCTATACACGTTTCAATTCAATTGTTGAGTCTTTCAATTGAATTGATTCTTGGCCACACACTTCATAAACTGAATTGAAAGATTTTCATTCAACTATTTATCAGATTCACTGAAATCAAAGACAATTTTAAAAATTATTAAGCTTTGACGGCTGATCAGGAGACTCAAACACACACAGTACAATGGAATTGAGAGACTTACTAACCAACTTGAAAAAATCAAAATCTTTTGATTTTGCTTCAACCAACTCGACAACTGCAAACTAATCAATTCAAATAGCCATACACGCCTTGATTTGCACAACAAACGACTCAGTTACGAATTGGATTGAAACGTGTATGGGGTGCTAATTAAAAATAGATATTTTATTCAAAAGTAGCTAATCACGCTTATAGTGCTTAGCGTATTTCGACTATGTCTAGTACTAGATTAAATAAAATTGTAAAACTTTTTATTATTATATTACAAGCCATACTCGAAAAACACCAGTCATGACAATGCTGAATATAAATGACCATAATCATATTATTTTGATAATAATATACATATATGTATAAATTGTCCAAAAGATATAAGGGTAGTTATTAAGTACTTATATATACATATACACAAGAACACTACTATAACTTGCAAATTTTTGCAATTTACTTCTTCACATTTTTGAGAGTAATTTTCAAAAATTTCTTGTTACTCTCACGTTGCTAATTTTTACTAGTGAAGTAAATGAACACACCTACATTAAACTATTTACGTCAAGTGTATTGTCTGCCTTTTTGAAAGTGAATTTAGTGATTTATTCTGAATTAAACATATAAAAATTACCTATTTTGTGAACATAAAAATAATTTGTGAACAGGTACTTTCATAGTTTATAATTATGGAAAAAGTTACAAATAGTTTTGACAAACATAGATTACCACCTGCCTGTTCTTGTTGTATTTTGTAATTTTGCTCTAGTGCTGCCACCGTGTAGACCTTAATGCACCTTGAAGGTAACGAAAAAAGTTTTCGCTCAGTTTTTCATAATCTGTGCTGCAAATCACTTATGGTGTTTTCTTTTCTGATAACTGTCACATCGAGGTTGGTCAAGGAGTTTACTAAAGACAGTAGTGAACAAGTAAGAGTGTAGTATATTCGGCTGGGCCGAATCTAAAATACCCTTCACGATAGTCACGAATATGTATAGTATATTAAAAATGTGACCTAAATATGCTCGGTTATATATGAACCGATATCGGATTTTTCTATTTTCTGTATTTTAGTAACCTTCTTTTATAACGAGAATTGCTTTCCAGCAAAAAAAAAAAAAAAAAAAATTTTAATGGAAAAATCGGTTCAGGCTATATCTCGGGTATATATGGACCGATATCGAAAATTTTAATTTTCCATATTGATATAACCTTATATCATTACCAGAACTGCTTTTGAGCACAACAAATTGTTTAAGTTCGCTTACGCGATATTTTCATGAAAAACCCGATTTAGGCTATATCTCGGGTATATATGGACCGATATCAGAAATTTTAATTTTCTCTATTTTCTTAACCTTCTTTTATAACAAGAATTGCTTTTCAGTAAAAAAAAAATGTTATTGGAAAAATCGGTTCAGGCTATATCTCGAGTATATATGGACCGATATCGGATTTTTTCTTTTTCCATATTTATATAACCTTATTGCATTACCAGAACTGCTTTTGAGCACAAAAAAGTTGTTTACTCGGCATTTTCATCAAAAAACCTGTTAAGCTATATATCGGGTATATATGAACCGATATCGGAAATTTTAATTTTCCATATTTATATAACCTTATTTTATTACCAGAACTGCTTTAAGGTGAAAAAAGTTGTTTAAGTTCGCTTACGCGGCATTTTCATGAAAACCACGGTTTAGGCTATATCTCTGGTATATATGGACCGATATCGGAAATTTTCATTTTCCATATTTATATAACCTCATCTTATTACCAGAACTGTTTTAAGCGAAAAAAAGTTGTTTAAGTTCGCTTACGCGACATTTTCATGAAAACCCCGGTTTACGCTATATCTCGGGTATATATAGACCGATATCGGAAATTTTCATTTTTCATACCTATATAACCTTATTTCATTACCAGAACTGCTTTAAGGTGAAAAAAGTTGTTTAAGTTCGCTTACGCGACATTTTCATGAAAAACCCGGTTTGGGCTATATCTCGGGTATATATGGACCGATATCGGAAATTTTCATTTTGCATATTTATATAACCTTATTTAATTACCAGAACTACTTTAAGGCGAAAAAATTGTTTAAGTTCGCTTACGCGGCATTTTCATGAAAACCCCGGTTTAGGCTATATCTCGGGTATATATGGACCGATATCGGAAATTTTTATCTTCCATATTTATATAAACTGATCTTATTATCAGAACTGTTTTTAATCAAAAAAAAGTTGTTAAAGTTCGCTTACGCCACATTTTCATGAAAAACCCGGTTTGGGCTATATCTCGGGTATATATAGACCGATATCGAAAATTTTCATTTTCCATACTTATACAACCTTATTTTATTACCAAAACTACTTTTAAGCAAAAAAAGTTGTTTAAGTTCGCTTACGCGGCAATTTCATGAAAACCCCGTTCCAGGCTATATCTGCGGTATATATGAACCGATATCGGAAATTTTCATTTTTCATATTTATATAACCTTATTTTGTTACCAGAACCGCTTTAAAGCAAAAAAAGTTGTTTAATTTCGCTGACGCGGCATTTTCATGAAAAACCCGTTCTAGGCTATATCTCGGGTATATATGGACCGATATCGAAAATTTTCATTTTTCATATATATGTAACCTAATTTCATTACCAGAACTGCTTTTGAGCACAAAAAAGTTGTTTAAGTTCGCTTACGCGGCATTTTCATGAAAAACCTGGTTTGGGCTATATCTCGGGTATATATGGACCGATATCGAAAATTTTCATTTTTCATATTTATATGACCCTATTTCATTACCAGAACTGCTTTTGAGCACAAAAAAGTTGTTTAAGTTCGCTTACGCGACATTTTCATGAAAACCCCGATTTGGGCTATATCTCGGGTATATATGGACCGATATCGAAAATTTTCATTTCTCATATTTATATGACCCTATTTCATTACCAGAACTGCTTTTGAGCACAAAAAAGTTGTTTAAGTTCGCTTACGCGACATTTTCATGAAAAACCCGGTCTAGGCTATATCTCGGGTATATATGGACCGATATCGGAAATTTTCATTTTCCATATTTATGTAACCTAATTTTATTACCAGAACTGCTTTTGAGCAAAAAAAAGTTATTTAGCTTCGCCTATGCGACATTTTCATTAAAAATCCGATTTGAGCTATATCTCGGGTATATATGGACCGATATCTGAAAAAAAAATTTTTTGCCTTTTAGTCACCATGCTTAATAAGTGTGTGAAGTTTGAAGCAAAACGAACAACTTTTGTTTTCAAAAATTTTCATACAAAACTGCAAAAAAAAATGGCTTTTTTCGGAATTTTGAATATATCTCAGCTATACGTGGACCGATATTACTGAATTTCAATAGCAAACCCATGAATCGATGGGGTAAAAGAATGGTGAAAGAAAAAAGTTTCTAAGTCTAATGGTTTTCTCAGAAACGGTATTTCAACAGCGGACAGACGGACAGACGGACATCGCTTAATCGACTTTTCCATTAATTCTGATTCAGAATATATATACTTTATAGGGTCGCAAAAAAAACTGTAGAAATTACAAACGGAATCACAAACTTATATATACCCTTAACATTTTTGTGAAGGGTATAAAAAGATTTACATCAGCACCTGCCTTTACGGCCTTATCTGATGATGGACCAATTTCACGGAGTGAATTATTCACGATTCACCAGCGCCCCCGTGTGGGTATCTAGGCAGGTAGCAATTTTTACCATATGTTTGTAGCCAGATGAGCAACTTTTTGGCGTTCTGATCTTCTAACCCCTCCTGTATGCAATTTCCGGACAATCAATGGAAGGCCGAATCCCACTAATAGCGTCAGCCCTTAAACCAACTCATCCGTCAAGCATTACCGCTGGTTCCTTACAGTACAGATATCTGTTGTAAAGACAACAGACCCTTGGGGGAAGGTTGTTAGTCACCGAAAAAAGCCAAGCACTAAACATTTATCAGGGATGATAACTCCCCCTTCCTGCGGTTTAGGTTTAAACCACAGCCAGAACGTTCCAGCCAAGCAGAAGCACCATTGGGTATGCTGAGCACCGTGCTGCCAATTTACATCCTTTATCGGCTTTATAGCCAAAATCTCCCTCTTCCCCGCAAACAATATAGAAACTTCAATTTTCACACTAAATCAAATGACCGTTAATAGTTCGGATACGCGTTGCACGGCCAAAGTGTGCACCAAATATGGAAACCCGGTTCCGATTCGGTAAGCGAAGCGATTCCAAATTTTTCTGGAAATTCTAAAAATCGGCTTCAGGAAACGTCAAAGTCCCCCACTTCCTCAGAAATAATACGGCAACTTCAATTGCTGCACAAAAGCGAATCCCCGTTTATAGTTTAGATCAAGTGTGCCCAGCCCTATGCGCTTGATACTCAATTGTTTTTGTAAATGCGCTTAGCTATAGGGCTGTGCTCTTTAATTTACAAATACTGCGCTCACCACTAGCAATGAAAAAT
Organism: Thecocarcelia acutangulata; assembly: GCA_914767995.1. NCBI lineage: Eukaryota > Metazoa > Arthropoda > Insecta > Diptera > Tachinidae > Thecocarcelia > Thecocarcelia acutangulata. The sequence continues at coordinate 23,894,301 of OU612095.1, read as the reverse complement.
ACACAAACAACTTCGTCTTATATACTTTTTTGTCGTTCTTTAGTGCACACACACACACAAAAGCAAAGCAACAACACTTTCGTATGTTTTGCTGGTAAACATTGACGACAGCGATTATCAGTGTGAATTTTGCTTTTGTAAATGTTTTGCTTTTTACAACAAAAAATATTAAACAAAAATAGTTTTTACTTAAATGTATTGGTGTTTACTCTTCCATATAGAACTTGTGGGCACCACTGGTTTAAATGCATGGTCCACTGCAAAAACACGCACCGAATATGAAAAACTGGTTTCAAATTGGTCAGCGAAATGCTTTTGAATTTTTTTTGGAAATTCCCAAAAGCGACTCCGTGAATTCCCAAAATCCCCCCCACTTCCCCGGAAGAAATACGGCAACTCCAACTTTCACACTCAAGCGGCAACACTGTACATACAGTTTTATATACCTGCATATTTGCTAATCACTCATATGGCATGGACTTCGAGTGTTGCAAACATACAATTGAAACTAACATAAGCTTGTTAAAAAATCGGATTCCTTATTCAGGTGGCAGGCAGTGTACTCGTATGTAAGTATTTATGTATGCATGTGTTTGTTTAATTTTATAATTACTCCGTTTCTTGTTGTTAAGTCGTTTTCCTTTCTCCTCTGATGTTTGTGACCTGATTCTTTGTGTCACTATGACGCTGTAGCGCTGTGCAAGCGAATTTTTTATTTTTTATTTTTTTTATTCTTTTGAGTTTTTTTTATATGATTTTTGTTTGAGTTGGTTTTTAATAGCTTCTGTAATTTCCTTTTGCTGCTGTCAATATTGTTGTTGTTAGTCTTTCGGTTTGTTGTTAAGCGGACTGCACCTTGTACCCATTTAATTAAGGGGTTTCAGTTATCATACACGTAGAAAAAAATATATGGTTGATACAACAATATTCTAAGGGCAACATACTATTGTTGAATTATATGGTTGTACCTAATAATACTATTTTGTTATATTTAAAACACCATTCAAATGACACACTATAGTATTGTAAACAAAATCATAGTATAAGTAACCATATTGTATTTGGGTTTAAAATTGGTTTAATAATAACTAACCATAGCATTTATTAAACTAAACAAACCATATTGGTGTCGTAAATAACTTTATTATAATATTGTTGAAACATATATTTCTATAATACATATAATAATTAGCTACAAAAAAGAGACAGCATATAATACAATTTTATAAAACTTATTTTAAAAAATAAATACAAATAATTAGAAAAAATAATCGGGTTGCATCTTACAGAATTAATGTAAACTCATATGCATATGAATCAGCTTATCATACATATAATAAAAACAATTATTTTAGCATTGGGTGTGACAAAAGCTATCGTTGTTTTTAACAAATTTTCACAATTGTTATTATTGCATATAACCATATCTTGAAATATATAGATGTTAACAATAGAATTACAGAAATTCACACAATAAAATATTTATAGAGAAACAAACTATAATTATGCTGATTACACAACGATTTTAACAATTATACATAATGTTATGGAATAGATACTAAGGTTGTTGCAACCATATTTCAAATTGCCTTTTTTCTGCGTGTACGATTAAACTTTTCTTGTTTGTCAATCAGCCAGAAATCGAGGAAAACAATTTATAGGTTTTTCTTCATTTTATATACATATGTACATATGTCTTTACAATAGTGTATTTTAACACATAAGCATAGCAGTATGTATGTAAAGGGTGGTCCAACCGTAATGTACGAGTACAATGTTAGTTGTGAGTCATACCTTAATGTCAAGTTGTTTTCCCCAAATTAATTTTACATTACATACTGTGTTCCAAATGACAAATTAAACTATATGTGAGTAGCGCGTTAACAATTTATTGAATACTTTTACACAAAAAGGGCAATTCGTGTAATTCTTGATTTTGTGGTCGGCAGACTTTCATTTTAGTTGATACGTTAGCGTCTTAGTTTATAGGTTACAAGCGTTAACGCTGGGCAGTTAAGTAGTCAGATTGTGATTTACATCAGGCTTTAAATCATGGGCTGTCGCCCTTATCTGATGATGGACTAATTCCCTTTCCTACGATATTAGGTTTAAACTACAGTCGGGACGTTTCAGCCAAGGCAGGCAATTCAACGTCGATATGGTATGCACGGCAGCAGGGTTTTGCAGATCCCTCTTCTACCAATTTTAACCCTTGGTAAAAGTTTCGGAAGCCAACACAACAAAGTCATGCCGTTACCTACAGATGTGAAAAAGATTTACATCAGCACCTGCCTTGCGGCCTTATCTGATGATGGACCAATTCCACGGAGTGAATTATTCACGATTCACCAGCGCCCCCGTGTGGCTTACCAGGCTCACACAGGTAGCAATTCTTGACATATGATTGCGGTCATATGAGGTCTTGTTGAGGAGTTCGGGCCTTCTAATCCCTCCTGTATGCAATTTCCCAGCAATCAATGGAGGACAAGGCTTAATGAGTTGGTAGGCCGAAGCCCACTAAGAGCATCAGCCCTTAAACCCACTCATCCGTCAACCATCACCTCTGGTTCCTTACAATACAGGTATCTGTTGTATAGGCAACAGATCCTCGGGAGATTGTTAGTCCCCGAAAAAAGGCACACACCAAACAATTATCAAGGATACTAACACTCCCTTCCTGCGTTTTAGATTTCAACCACAACCAGAACGTTTCAGCCAAAGTAGGCACCTCAACCATGATCAGCCTGGGTCGAACCGCAAGCAGAACTACTCGGGGCCATGCTGATCCTCGTTCTGCCAATTTATACCCTTGGTAAGGGTTTCGGATGCCAACACAACATAAGTTATGTGGCTTCCTAGAGTTTTGTTTGCCGCACCAAACGAGGGACTCTTTAATTTTCTCTCAAAATTGCACAAAATTTTTTACGTGGAACGCTTTTGGACTAGTTCGGACTGTTTCGTTATTCACGTGGAGCTCACCTAATAATGAAGCGAACAAAATAAAATTAAGCTCGTGCACTTCTCTGCATAAACTGATTTTATTTTATCCAAACGTCACTGGTTTCATCTCCGTATACATTGTACCAATGCCATGCATTCCTTTCTCACAATTTTGATTATGAGTGGCAATCGTGACGCCCTTCTTGGCTATGAGTCAGAAAGCAGGTTAACCAGCTGAGGAATATGCCAACACAAAGTCTCTTCTCCGGGTGGTATAATTTATGAAACTTACATACACACACATACTCAAATATTTAACCGAAAATTAGCCGTTAGTGCAAATTTTGTTTGCAGATTATTTGACTACGAAGACGAAAAAGTTTCTCAGTGACTTAAGCTATGTACACACGGTTGTCAAATCTTACAATATTGTAAGATCTGGCAACATGCTGACAATGTAGTGACAATGAAAAATTTTCCCGCAGAAGTAAATTGTGTGTTCAGACGATCGTAAGAAAATCTTACAATTTCATTGTCATACAATGGCCTGACAAATAATTCATCTGACAACAAAAATTGTCAGTTCACACTGTTGTCAGATTGTTAGATGAAAAAAATTGTCAAACATGTTGTAAGGCATTGCCACTTATGTATATTAACAACCATCTGTTTGTTAGTGTTGTCCATCAAACTTTTTTCTGACAATGATGCCATTGTCAGGTGCATTAATTTTATACATCTGACAATTAAAACTGAGCTTACAACACCAGCCAATTATCTGGCAATGCCGACGAACAGTGTTCCCACGATTGTCAGATGCCTGACAACATTGTCGTCTCACAATTGATTGACAGTAGTTTTTCTGACAACGTTGTAAGTTAAAAATTGGCAGTTCGCACGTATGTAATATATTTTCAGACAATTTTACTGGCAATATTGTAAGATCTGACAACCGTGTGTACGTAGCTTTAGGGTGTTCAAGTGTTTTGCTTCACTGGAACATCATTTCTAGAATATAATGAACTTTATTCTAATTTTATTAGAGATCTAGTCACCATAACCCAAACAAGATTCTAATTCCTGGTCAAGATATCATCCAAATGTGGTCGAAAGCTATATAGAAAACTGGCTCTTGAGCCACAGCACCGGTTTGCTTATTAAATCAGCACTCTTAGGAGGTGCATATGTATATATTTTCTAATACTTATATTTTAACAGAATTCCAGACAAATCCCACCATATCCCTTCCCACTAACTAATTATCATTCTTTGAATGACATTCCAAAAAAAAAAAAATACAAACGAGTACAATTTATTCAACAGAAATATGTTCTTAAAACTTATACAGAAAAGTCTTTAAAAAAAGCCAAAAAAAAAATTTATATTAAGATCACCCTGTATTTGTATATAATCCAACAGTGATTAGAAATTTCAAGTTTCTCTAAATCTCTATTGTAATTATTTCCTGGCCCATCCTGTTTGTTTTGTAGTTTTTTCTTCTTTTACTTTTTATGACATTAAAGAACTGAGAGAATAAAATAAGAAGAGAGGTTTGTTCCTACATTGAACTGTTGCACAAACTAAAAGCATGTGGCAATCAGAGCTGGCAAAGAATGATGCCCAATAAGCCATGTGGTTAAGACATCTTAAACGATGCGTACAAGACAATAGAAAATCGTGGAAGACATATTGGGGGGGGCAGCTCTAACAAATCACTGACGAAATTTTTGGAACAAATGGCTTCAAAATCATGCAAGAACTCACAAATAACAGTTTCTCTCGCCGAATAGATTATACTCGTACAAACGACAGCTTCATGTACTATATCGTCGCCGGCTGTTAATGTTGTTGCAATTGTGTTTCTAGCATAATGTATATATTAAACACATTGAAGCCAGCAGACTACTCGACTTTAATATGTCGCTTATGGATATATAAGCATTAACATGAGCGTGTTTATTTTGACAACTGCAAGACAACATAACGGCAAGTTGTTGTCGTTGCTGGCTTTTTAACGCGTCGTAGCATCTCCACGTAGCAATTTTTATTGTTAAACTCAAGCAGAAGAAACAGTACAGCGATTGCTAAAGGTGGCGTAAACGTAATATTGCTTCATCACAAATACAAACGAAACTCAAAGTGAAAAGTTGTATGAACAACACTGTGTTTGTTATATTTTTATATCAAATTGCAAAAACTGACAGCTCCTTGCTTGGCAATAATTGCTCAAGCAATCAGTAGAGCAATAATTGCACAATAGATTGCTACCTATAGCAATTTGCGGTCTACACATCGCAAATTTTATGGACGCAAACAAATGTGACAACTGCCGCAATAAATATTGCTACGTGTAGACGCTAGGTGAGTACATAATAAAAACAGTGTTGCCAATATAACAAACAGTTTAAAATAAAGCAGCGCTTAAACATATTTTTGATAACTCTGCAAATCAGCTGTTCTGACCCGCAAATTAAAAATAAAATTTTAAAACTTATTACGTTATTATTTAAATCTCCCGTAAATTAGACACAGTTTTCAGTACCTGGGAAAACTCTCTGAAATCAGTTCAAATATCAATATATGTAGTGTACTTAAAACGCTAAATCGAATATCAAAAATATTTGTATTAACGGCAATTCTAACTGATCTAAAAGATTAACTGATCATTCTTTGAAAGCTCTGGTGGAAAGTCTGGTTTTGTTAATTTTTCTGGTGACAGACAATCTGTCTTGAGACTTGAGTTGAAAAGAGGCATTTGAAAAAAGAAGCTGCATTAAGCCTCTACTTGCCCCATGAAGTGGCGAGTCTCTTATTTCCATGCGAGCAAAAATATGTATTTAAATTTTGTTTTTTTAGTGTTTGTTAGAAAACCACCAGCGTTGTAAAATATATTTGGCTTGCAATTAAATAAAGAAGGCCTTTAAATAACATGCCTTTTTTTTAATCACTAATATTTTCAGTAAAATTAACTGATACTTAGACAGCGAGTGGAAAAGATTTACATCAGCACCTGGCTCTACGGGCTTATCACGATTCACTAGGCGCAGACAGCTAGCAATTCTTGTCATATGTTTGCGGCCATATGAACGAACAACTTCTTGTTAAGAAGTTCAGGCCTTCTAATCCCTCCTGCATGCAATTTCCCAGCAATCAATGGAGTACAAGGGTTAATGAGTTGTTAGGCCGAAGTCTCACCATCACCACTGGTTGCTTACAGTACAGGTACCTGTTGCAAGATAACAGCACCTCGGTGGGTTGTTAACACCCGAAAAAAGTCGTACATCACACAATTATCAGGGATAAAAAGTCCCCCTTCCTGCATCTTTAGGTTTAAACCACAGCCAGAACGTTCCAGCGAGTTCGATCCACCCACATCATATTTCGTTACTTCTGCCAAATCGTGCAGAACCGGTCTGCCTAGATACAAAGCCCCTATAAAAATTAGAGCTGGACACTGACAGAGGAAATGCGCAACACTATCTTCCTCCTCCTGCTCTTCGTCATCTCTATAGCTTCTACAGAAATCCGCAAATGGAATATTTAGTCTTGTGACGTGCATCACTATTTGACAATAACCCGTCAGAACCGCCACCGTAGTACGCAACCCTCGACGGGGCAGACCCTTAATGATAATGTGCTCTAATTATCACACCTGGGCCATGTCAGACCATTACTAGACCATCTGTCTTGTACAGTCCCTAAAAGTTGACACTGTACGTGTCAGCTCTTGAGTTTGATCTTAACCATCCCATCTATATCCCCTTTTTGTAACCGGATTGCGGTCTTTGCCACTTCGTTCGCTACAACATTTCCGTCCACTTCACTGTGCCCCCGTAGCCAGAAAAGCTCCAGGTCCGAATGTCTCGCTATCCCGTTAAAGACCCCCAGAGGATCAGGTTTTGCATTGGTGTACACCAAACTAGGGCACTCTGTTTTTTGGGGCATAGAGGGGTAGGAGTTTCTAGTTTGTTGTAGCAAACAAATCTCTAGGAATCCGCATGAGTTATGTTGTGCTGGACTTCCGAAACCCTCACCAAGGGTTAATTGGTAGAACGGGGATCAGTAAAGCTATCGGCGTAATCAGCGCTGAGCACGGTTGAGTTGCTGAATTGGCTGAAACCTTCTGACTGTAGTTTAAGCCTAAAATCGCAGCAAAGGTAATTATTTTCCTTTATAAGTATGGTGCAATGCCGGTTTTCGTGTACTAATAGCTCCCAAGGTGATGTTGTCTTGCAAAGGATACCTACAATATTAGGAACCAGAAGTGATGGTTAGACGGTTAAGGACTGATACTCTTAATAGGCTTCGGCCTACCAATTCATTAAGACTTGCGTTCGATTGACTTCTAGGGAATTGCATACAAGAGGGTATAGAAGGCCATAACTTTTCAACAAGGGGTTTGTCGGTGTGGCTACAAACTTGTGATGCAACTTTTGTCACGTGAGAGCCTTGCAAGCCACACGGGGGCGCTGGTGAATTGTAAGCAATTTATCTCGTCTAATTCGTAAATCATCACATTAGGCCGTCAAGGCGGGTTCTGATGTAAATAAACTTCCACTGTCTATCCCGTTTATTGATATCCAACATTCAAGGACCAACCTGGATGTCGTATAGATCGCCGCTAGTGCATTCAACGTAGCTTGACTATAAATTGAGATATTCTTTCCGTACACCCTGTAGTATCTCAGCTACTCATTATAGCCGTGATTTCCGCCTTAACCTACACTAATTTTGCAGCCTGAAACTAATCCACTTATCATACAGGGAGACAGAATTACCCGTACTAACTCCTGAGCCCAATATGCAGCCTGAAACTAATCTTTTTGTCATACAGGAAGATAAAGTTACCCGTACATCTGTAATGATCTCAACAATGTCCTCTTTACAGTCCGTACCTGCCGGCTCCAAGACCGTGCCTGACAAAATTACATAAAATCTCTTGCCGGGCTGTAGATCCAGCCGTTGGACAGTAATCAATATTCTTTGGAAAGTCCACTATTCTTCCCATAATTGAAGCATGACCATATGTCGCCTCCTTCTATGTCCGGCTTACTCTTAGCCTGATCGCCGAATTCATGGCTATTGCCTTCACCATGAAATAAGCCAGTGCAGAATTATGAAAAATGCTTTTGATGGTATCGTACAGGAAACAGCAGTCACCATTAAAGCAGATATGGGCATTAACGTCTCTACAATATCGAAATAGGTGGCTATTTCCGTAAATCATTTCCTTATAAAATTATCACATGTAATTTTGTTAAATTCGTTGGTAAGGCAACTAACCATAATTATTTTATTATACAAGTGCCAGTTGCGCTCTTAACAGGGATTTTGTTAAATGTGTCTCTCGCTTAAAAGCAAGAAACACATTTAATTTCCTTAGACTCACTTATATACATACGAATTGTTTTATGTAATCAAGTCACATATTTTATTATTAGAAATTAAATATTAGGAATTTTTTTATTTGGGAAATTTGCTTATTAAGCTAAAATTACTTTTAATAAGGTTTCTAATTTTGTGCGTTCAAATAAATAACAATGTTGATTCGGTTAACAAATCTCAAAATTATTGGGAAAATAAGACATATTTCTTATTTTATTTACGAGTACATGTTTTAGGAATCGTTTTTTAATAACATTGAATTTTGATCACAAAAACTTCCTTTTCAAGTGGCATTAACATAATAAAACATTCTGAAGGGCCCCACTTATAGTCCTCTAATTTTACTCATGCAGATATCAGCAAACCCAACAAACACAAAACCGATGGTTTGATATACGGCACTTTGATTTAATCTATGAATCTAGCAAAGGTTAGATATTAATACACTCCATTTTATACACAAGATGAAAACAGGAAATGCCCCAGGATACCTCATCGAGCAAATTAGATATGTAGGAGACGTACAACCATACAACTTAAGAAACGATGGCAACTTCAGGCTTCCCAAAGACAACCACAACAAATATGCAGAAATCACCACTACACAAAGGATTACAACTTTTCAATATGCTTCCCCTTGAAATTAAAAATAAAATCAATAGCTCTATATTTATAAGAAAAATTTTATATATCATTAGAAGAGATGTTATTTGAGATTTTGAAACTTACCATGTATTGTTGAATTAAAAGTATTTCAAATACTAATAATAAATAAATAATAATAAAAAATGTTTATTGTTTAAAAAGGGGTTACCTTCGGACTTCAATATGGTCAGATGATATTTAAATACTTTTTTATATGTTTCTTCCCAACGTTTCGTTTGCTTTATTCAAACATCATCAGGGGTAATAATAGTATCTGTTAACATTTGAAACATATACAAATAATACAACATTAATTTGACTATAAATAAAAATATAGAATTTCCTAATTGTTCAACTTACAATTATTTCATGGCTCTCCTTTGTAAATTGAGCATTAAATAATTAAATAAATAAAAAACTGGACATCACATTAAATATTTCGTCAAACTTGTCATTAACATCGCCTGAAACTTGTCTTAAAAATTGATACATTGACATCACTAACAAAGCTTTTGCAGCCAATAAAAATTGAAATTAGTGTAATTGGACTACAACGACAAAACCAGCATGAACAACAGCCTGCAGCCGTGTGGCCTTGATGTTTTCAAAATAATCATTCTCATAAGAAAACGTGTATTTTAGTTTTGATTTTTTGTAGTCGGTAGCCTGCTGTCTCGAATGTGTTTAATGCTTTTATGTTGAAGGAGAAGTACGGAATGTGTATTTCAACTTAGTTTTCAGTTGAAAAAGGCAACGTATAACGTACGATGGATTCTATATGCCCGGCCTTTATTTTGCCGAAATCATTGCTTATGTTCAGGAATAAATATTGCGAGTGGAGTGCAGTTAGAAAAGGAAGATTTACCGACCGCTTGTCAATTTTTGCATTTGGATTTCTCTCCTACTGAATACATTTTGTTTTTACACGGTAAAATTTCCTTTATTCTTTTTTTTTTTGACAAATTTAAATATTTGTATTACCCTGTAAAGGTGCCTTAAGTGTTGAGAAGGAAATGAATTTTGAAAAAAATGCTTTTTTCCTACTTAGATAGCTTCAATATCAAGCCGCCCTCGTAATCCTACCAATACCGTTCTATTTGTGCAATATGAATTTAAAATTTTAGCTAAAGTTTTTTACATGCAACTTATAAGCTATTTTTTGTTTGCTGGGATTCTAATAAACACAAGCATTAATGTCTGTCTCCAGCAAGTATTTTAATATCATCTTTTTGTATGCTCTCTCTTTTGCTTTCGTTTATGAGAAATTCTTGTTTACCCTTGATACTCTTCTCCCACTATCAAGGCACATTGAACCAGGTAAATATTTACAATGCAACAACGACAACAACAACAACAACGGTAATAACCACAAGAAATGCAACATCTTTAGAAATTTTATAATCTTTGCTCAAACATTGTCTCATAACAAGCCGAGCGCAACAAAACTAACAAAAAGAGTAGTAAAAACTTACACAAGAAAAAAAATGCAAACGAAAACGTTAATTTTTTTATTCGATAAAAAAATAATTAAAAATAAATTAAATTAAAAACGTGCTGAAAACGCTGAAATGAAAAGTAAAGGAAATAAATGCAAATGTATAATTATTTATTGAAAAGAATTTTGGAGAATAGTAACAGATTAAAAACTATAATTAAAAAAAGAACAACAACAAAAAGAGACCATGTTATGAGAAGGATGCTTGCAGTACATGCAGGTGTGTGAATGTTTGTGCATATGAAAAGCGGAAAGTACAGTTGTTTAATAGACTTCTAAAAGAAAGAACTTTAAAATTAAATTTTTAATTAAAATAAATTTATTCAACAAAGCTTAGCTTAAAAAGTTTACCAAAAAAAAAATGCCTTAACAAAATACTTACATACATATGTACATACAAACATAATTAAATAACTCAATAAAACAATTTTAGCCAAACATTTGCTGCAAAAAAAAATTGTTTATTTAACAAAAAATTATTAATTTTATTGAGCAATTGGCCCAAGCAAATTATTAAACAAAAGAACAATTTAGTTGAAAAAAATCCGCGGCCGTTTATTGTAAAAAAACTCGTGACCAAAAACATTTTTACCTAAATATTACAATTTTTAACATACAACGAAATTTTAACATATAAAAACGTATAACGATTGTTTTTAAATATGGATTTTATAACCCTGATTATATTGTTAGTAATTTTTTCAACAAGTTTTTATGGCTACTCTAAAGTTGTTTACGCCTGCTTAAGAAAAGTAAAAATAAAAACGTCAACAAAAAACGCCGCGAATTTCAAACGTCAACGCCTAAATGATCAGCCGGGGGTGTATAGGCAGGCACCTGGACCTTTACCTTGGCCGATTTTAGGCAATTTGGCCTTATTGGGGCGTTATGCTGTGCCCTTTCAAGGCTTCACCGAGCTGGCCAAACAATTTGGCGACGTTTATTCTCTAACGTTGGGCACCACTCGCTGTTTGATAGTCAACAATTTGGATTTGATACGTGAAGTGCTGAATCAGAATGGCAAATATTTTGGTGGTCGACCGGACTTCTTGCGCTTTCATACTTTGTTTGGTGGCAACCGCAACAACTCGTTGGCGCTTTGCGACTGGTCGCAGCTGCAGCAGAAGCGACGTTATTTGGCTCGTAAACACTGTTCGCCCCGCAGTGCTTCTTCGTTTTATGAGAAAATGTCCGATGTGGGCTGCTATGAAATGCAAGAGTTTTTTGAGTTATTATCTTGCTCAGTGGGCAGCCAAGGCCAGGAGTTGGCTTTGAAACCGTTTCTACAGCAATTATGTGCCAACATGTTTTGCCAGTACATGTGCTCGAAAAGATTTAACTATGATGACCAAGAATTTCAATTAATTGTGCGTTGCTTCGATGAAATATTCTGGGAAATCAATCAGGGCTATGCTATAGACTTCCTGCCCTGGTTAAGCCCCTTCTATAAGACTCACCTGCATAAGCTGGCCAACTGGTCGACAACAATACGTGGCTTTATTTTGTCGCATATCATCAACGAAAGAGAAAGACACATCTCTGCCGACATGCCGGAAACCGATTTTACTGATGCTTTACTAAAAAGTCTCAACGAGATACAAGAGGTCTCCCGTGATACTATTATCTATATGTTGGAGGATTTTATAGGTGGCCATTCTGCCATAGGAAATCTTATTATGCTGGCCTTGGCGTTTATAGTCAAGAATCCCCTAGTTGGCCAAAAAATACAAACGGAGGCGGATAATATACTGGTGACAACTAACAAGCTTATAACGCTTAAAGAAATCGAAAGTATGCCTTATACTGTGGCCTGCATATATGAAGTGTTACGCTACTGCTCGTCACCCATTGTGCCGCATGTTGCCACCGAGGATGTTGTGGTGGGCGGCTATGGTGTTACCAAAGGCACCATAGTATTCATCAACAACTATACCCTCAACACCAGCCCTGACTATTGGTCCGATCCCGACACATTTCAGCCTGAACGTTTTCTTGTACCTCTTCATCCGCCCAAAATTGATCCGCTCACCAAACGTTTGCAGCACTGGGAGCTAAAGAAAAAAATATCCCATTTTTTACCCTTCAGTATTGGTAAGCGAACTTGTATTGGCCAGAATTTAGTGAAATGTTTTGCTTTTATAATCCTTGCCAACATTATGCACAAGTACGATGTAAGCAGCAGTGATGCCACACAAATCAAAACGTATCCGGCTTGTGTAGCAGTGCCGCCAGATACATTTTTGCTCACTCTCAAGCCACGATCATCAGCGAAGACATTCACCGTCCCTTTAACGCAGCTTTAAGCTTAAGTATATGTATAGTTAATAATTTTATAGATATGTATACATACATATGTATGTATGTATTTATGTTAGTTTTTTATTTTATTTAAATAAATTTTATTATAGATATTTTTCTTTCATATTGAAATTTTTATTATATTTACACATAAAACTTTTATTGTAAAATAAGCTCTACATCATATACCCAAAAAAAAAAAATTATAAATAAAGAACACAGTTTTTTATTATTTTATTAAATAATTTTATTTTGTATACATTTATTAAATTTACCAAAAAAAAAAAAAGGAGTACTGGGTGGTCCAACCAAAACGCATGATGTTAATTGTAAATAATCAAAAACGTTTTCAGAGAATTTTCTTAATATTTAGTTATTTGATCTTGTTTACATAGAGTTTATACGTGATATAATATCAAATATTTTTCTATCAGCAAACGTCAAACTTCATAGCAGAGAGAAGTGTATCACGTGTGGCCTTCAAAATTAGTATTATTGAAATATTATATCAGATATAACAATATTGTTTTGATAATATATATTTAGAAAACCATATCATGATATGAGCTGTCAAAAAACATAAACAAAACGATGAATTACTCAATTTTTGAAGAATTCCGGAAAAAAGTTGAATAAAAAAGTCATAGAATCATTAAAATATTTATGAAAAAGCGTTTATTGTTCTATTTATTGTTGGAATGTATAAATTTGTTTAAGAAAAATACAACATTCAACGATGTTCACTGCATGGTTGCTTAAAAATTATGATATTTGTAAAACTACTTGGCGCCATGCTAGATATAAGAGAAAATATAATTTGTTTTTTCTCATTATATAAACCGATATTACTGAATTTGAATAGCAAACACATGGCACGACGGGGTAATAGATTGGTGAAAGAAAAAAGTTTCTAAATCTAATGGCACCGCTACCCAAAGCGACTTGCCCTTACACCGCTTAGTCACGAAGCACTTTCCATCTCTTCTTACCGTCCAATTCTATAACAACAATCAAATATAATAAGAATTTAAAAAAAAAATATCCACATGTATCTTACCATTCATTTTTGCAATTGCTGTAACTTCCCTCCATTAATACTCCATTCTCTTTAAATTCCTATATCCGGAATGGCCCAAATCAAACAGATTTGTTTGGCTCTGCACCTCTTCAATTAATGTTTCGTCCATATCCATTTTCTTTCTTCTGAAATATTTTTAAACTGAATAAAAACAAGTAAGAGTGTAGTATATTCGGCTGGGCCGAATCTAAAATACCCTTCACGGTAGTCTCGTATATGTATAGTATATTTAAAAATTTGAACTAAGTATGCTCAGTTATATATCAACCGATATCGGAATTTTCTATTTACTGTATTTTTGTAACCTTCTTTTATAACGAGAATTGCTTTTCAGAAAAAAAATGTTAATGGTAAAATCGATTCAGGCTCGGGTATATATGGACCGATATCGGAAATTTTCATTTTCCATGTTTATATAACCTTATTTCGTTACCAGAACTGTTTTTAAGGAAAAAAGTTGTTTAAGTTCGCTTACGCGGCATTTTCATGAAAACCCCGGTTTAGACTATATCTCGGGTATATATGGACCGATATCGGGCATTTTCATTTTCCATATTTATCTAACCTTATTTCATTACCAGAACTGTTTTTAAGGAAAAAGTTGTTTAAGTTCGCTTACGCGGCATTTTTATGAAAAACCCCGTTTAGGTTATGTCTCGGGTATATATGGACCGATATCGGAAATTTCCATTTTCCATATTTATATAACTTTATTTCATTACCAGAACTGCTTTTGAGCACAAAAAAGTTGTTTAAGTTCGCTTACGCGACATTTTCATGAAAAATCCGATTTGGGCTATATCTCGGGTATATGAGGACCGATATCGGAAATTTTCATTTTCCATATTTATATAACCCTATTTCATTACCAAAACTGCTTTTGAGCAAAAAAAGTTGTTTCAGTTCGCTTACGCGACATTTTTATGAAAAACCCCATTTTGGGCTATATCTTGGGTATATATGGACCGATATCTGAAAATTTTTTTTTTTTGCCTTTTAGTCACCATGCTTAATGAGTGTGTGAAGTTTGAAGCAAAACAAACAACTTTTTTTGTAAAAAATTTCCATACAAAATTTCAAAAATTGATGGCTTTTTTCAGAATTTTGAATATAAGTATCTCAGCTATACGTGAACCGATATTACGGAATTTCAATAGCAAACACATGGCAATATGGAGTAATAGAATGGTGAAAGAAAAAAGTTTCTATGTCTAATGGTTTTCTCAGAAACGGTATTTCAACGACCGACAGACGGGCAGACGGACATCGCTTAATCGACTTTTCCATTAATTCTGATTCAGAATATATATACTTTATAGGGTCGCAAAAACAACTGTGGAAGTTACAAACGGAATCGCAAACTTATATATACCCTTAACATTTTTGTGAAGGGTATAAAAATGAACAGCTGTGTATTTTAACAATACAAATTTCATAGCTGCCACATATATATTTTATAATATATATCATATACACTTTTTAATTAATTCAATTAGCAGTTCATTAAAAAACTTTTTAAGTGTTCATACATACTTAATATTGCTAATGCAATTAACATTAAAAATAATCCTTGCATTTTCGGATTTATGAAAAATCCCGAATATCATGAAATTTTTCAGATATTTTTATGCATTAAGATGTAGGTGAGATTTTTTATATATAATTTATAATTCAATTACTTTATACTTATAATTCTTTAATTTCTTAATTTACTAATTATTTTTAATGAATGTATTAATGTTAAGTAGTCACACTTTAATATTTCTAATCAGCCAAATTACAAATAAAAATTCCGTGAGAGTTTTTACATATTTCTCTTTTCTCCAATTATGAACCAAAATCGAATATGACGTTTTTTTCTTTTTTCGCTCTCTTCGGTAACTGAAGGCACTGGTGTGATTTATTTCAAAACAAATATTAACGATGCTTATACTTCCACAAAGAACTATAAACAAATTTGTAGATCGTTAACACATTGCATTATTATTCATTTAAGTTTATTTCATTTATCATAAAAATAACATCACTTGAAATACAGTTATTAAGTTTTCCTGTACTGTTGATAAATTTAATATTTTTCTTTAAGTATTTTTCTATTTCAATAATAAACAGCTACTCTATGGAATACTTTCCATAATATTTGGAATTTAAGTGAAGCTGTGACACTTTCATCGCATTTATATACATATGTATGAGGAATTGCTTAAGACTGAAAAAATTTAGCTTGCCTTTAAATACGACTATAGCTTAACTTTAAATGCAAATTAACTAATTTTGTATTTAAATACGAAATCTAAAACTGGACCTTAGTAAAATTAATGTCATTTAAACTGATGTTATTAATTTTATTTGAATAATTTTTCCAAATGTAATCATTATATTATATTTTCATTCAAATACATTAAGTTTTGAAGAATTTTTGCTTAGTTTTTATTGTTTTTTAATAACTTGACCCTTTTTTTCAAAATACTCTTTTTTTGTGCCACTTTTTGAAAATTCGAAGGCAACACTGGTATCATGATATGCTGCTTTAACCACTCAGCATTTAATTATTCTCTTCTATATTCATCTCATATTGAATCACATACAGGGTTGCCAGAATTTAAAGAGGTAAAATCTTCAAAACTCAAGAATTTCTCATGAAAAAATCTGCAAAATCTGCACTTTATTTTCCAAATCTTCAAAAAATCTTCAAACTCTTATTAATAAGCCCTTTTCATAAATAATTTCAAAAATACTAACAATATATTGAAAGAAATTATGCATTTCAGAATATTAAAATGCAAATAGATTATTTAATGAGAAAACAAACATATATGAAAGTTGTTAAAATTGATAAATGTGGTAAAAATGCTGATGAATGTGGTAAAACATTATATATTTAATAAACTCGGTTAGAATTTGAACATTATGTTAGAATTAAGTAACTTTATTTTAGATACAGCTCTGTGCTGGGGAACAGTTCTCGCGTTATCATAATTATTTCTTAAGTGCGGTCAGGCTTGTCGTTGTTGTTTGGCTTTCGAGAGTTTTGAGTCTGGTTCTCACTGGTTAACTGTTAGCCTCAACTAGGTATTTTACTTTACAGTTTTTTGAGGCATTCCTTTGTTAAAAACGTGGCAATTTCTTATGTGAAGGCATAAGTCGTTATAGTTAGTCACAGCGCCGCTGCAAATTACTGTTATTACTATCATGGGCAACCCCATACTTTACAAATTTCTTTGCAACTGTACGACTATAGTCCAAAAAAAGTTATTATCAATACAGCTAGGAATTTGATAGATAGAATATTAACAATAAGTGACCGTAGATTTCATAACAAGAATAAAAGCATAATTAGGAATATACTGCATGATAATAGTTTTCCTGATGAACTCATTTGCAAGTTGATAAGTCAATTCAACATAAGAAAAAGATCAGATAATGAGAATGTTTCTGAACCAATTATATATAAATCATTAACTTATGTACCTGGGATGTCAGAAAGATTGGAGAATTCAAATATGTATGATAGTTGCAAGTATAAAATTGCACATAAAATACGTAACACGGTAGGTAGACTTTTTAGTAAAACTAAAGACAAGTTAAAAAAGTTAGAAGAGTCCAATTTAGTATATAAAATACCTTGTAATGGAAATACCAATGAGAAGTGTGATAAAATTTATATAGGAACAACAGGTAATAAACTTAAGACTAGATTAGCAGGACATAAATCTGACCAGAAATACAGAAACTATAATTCTTCACAGAAAACTGCGTTATCAACTCATTGTCGCGATTTTAATCATAATCCAGATTTTGGGGGTACATCTATATTAAATAGAGAAACTTATTGTAAACGGAGATATATGTTAGAAATGCTACAAATAACTAATGTACCGTTAGAAAAAAGAATGAATTTTAAAAAGGATATAGACGGATTGGCCCAAAATTATAGATATGAATGATTCACTGAATAGTGATCTTCTATTGGTCTCTGAATGGGGTCGTAAAAACAGGGTCGCCTTTAATGCTCGTAAGACCCAGTGTTGCTTATTGACGCACAAACAAACGACCGCTAATGCTGCTTCATCTGTACTCATGGATGGCATAAATATTGAAGAATCGGATGCTCTTGATGTTCTTGGAATGAAGATACAGTGTGACGTTCGCTGGAATGAACACATTTTTCATATCTCTAAAGAAGCATTCAAGTGCCTCGGTTTTTTGAAACGGTGTAAGATGTACTTCACTCCATCCGACCTCCTTACTATTTATACCACCTACATCCGACCGAAAATGGAATACAACTCTCATGTTTGGGCCGGTGCCTCAAAGTCTGTTTTGGGGTTACTCGACCGTGTGCAGGAGAGGGCGAAGAAGCTCATCGGTGACAGTAGGGTATCCAACTCTATTGACTCACTGGAGCATCGACGCAGTGTGGGATGCGTTACTCTGTTCTATCGATACTACAATGGATTTTGCTCTGACGAGATTAGGGATCTTGTTCCCGAAACGCGCACATTTTTACGTAGCACGCGTTCATCGTCTAGAGCTCACCCATTTGTGGTCGATTGCCCGGGGAATCGTACTACGCATTACAGAGAGAATTCGTTTTTCAGCCGCACGCTTCGTCTGTGGAACAAGTTGCCTGCAGAAGTGTTTCCTGTCTGTTATAACGTTGGAAGATTCAAGTCAAATGTTCACAAACACTACTCCCGCTTTCCCCCTCCTCACAACCTATTTTCCTAGTTCTGGTACAATGCACTGCATATGTAGGGGTCATCCCCTGAGTACTGGTCCAATATAAAAAAAAAAAAAAAAAAAAAAAATTATAGACATTTAATATACAAGAGTAAAAACAGGAGTTAAAAACGTATAAATAGGTTTTTATTTTAGATTATTTAAAAAATTTTTCATTTCTTTCTTTTTATAAAAAAATATAAAAAATATATACTATGAATAATGTTAATGTTACTACTGTTTAAAAAATTATTTTTCTCTATGTATAATTTGTTTTTTGTTACATCAATTTGTTTTCAATTTTATAAAAATTTTGTAAACAAAAATTTAGAAAGACACACAAAGGGGTGTCGAAATATCGAAACATTAATAAAACGAATAATTTTGTAACAAGTGACCTCAATAAATAAATATTTTAGATGTCTAAACGGCATTTCTTGTTGTACTGAAAAATTATCACAACGAAAACCATTTTTCATGTTTTTTCTTCTTCTAATTTCCTTTTGACTTATTTGTTATGTTTTTAAAATTGTTTTATTTTCATTTCACTGACATCGATATTAGCAAAAGGAGCAGCTTTAGCAGCTCCTTTTGCTTTAGCAGCTTTATACAGGTAGTGGCAAAATTACAATAAATACAACACCAACAAACATCAACATGTATTTTGTTGGTAGAATTTACGAATAGTTGTCAAAATTTTGTTTAAAAAAGCAAGGAAGTCTATGTGTTTTTGACAAATTTATGCAAAGGAAACGAAAACCAGTTGCGCTTATACCACTACCATATTACAGAATTAATTGTCGAAAATTAAAGACATGACTTAAAAATCGTCGTAAAAATGTAACATGATTTTGGTAACAACTTTAAAAGAGTATTATAAAAAATACTAAATTATCGTATGCATAAGCTCATATTACTTTCTAGAAACTTGCCAAAATTGCTTTAACAAAGTTATTTGTTAAACTTCGAATGCAAAAACAATCAATTGCATGTAGCTTTCAACCTTTATAATTTTTTCAAAATTTTGCTTAATTTTCTTATATAACATTCAAAAACATGTGCAAGATGTTATTCCATTTTGTCTACTTTATAACATGAACGATTGATATTTTCGTTCTAACTTCGTTCTTGTAGAACAAGTGCAAAAAGTTACTTTATTATTAAAAATTTTTAAAATCTGCGTTTTTAGGCCAAAAATCTTCATTTAGTGTTTTAAGAGAGGAAAAATCTGCAAAATGAAGATAAATCTGCATTTCTGGCAACCTTGATCACATATGCATTTTGGTAATTGCCCACATTGTATTTCTTAATTTTAGAAGGTTTTTTGCTTCTCCTCTAAAAATATAAAAAGTGTAGATACGTCCGTTTTCATTTAATATGACGATATGCAGTAGTAGTAAGATAATATTTCTTTTTGACGCGAACCTTGCGCTGCCATATTCTAGCTTTCATTCGCTCAGTATCCACCAGTTAAAATTAATTTATTAAAATTGTGTTTTATTGGTCGTGGGCCGTCAGATTAGCCACAAATCCCAGACAGGAGCTACCCCATCGGAACCGTGGGAGACATTATAATCACGAGAGATCATAATCCAAAATCATCACACGACCTATTAATAGGGTAGAACGTCAGTTCTTACCTCTACTAACGACAAATTCAACATTGCAAAAGTAGACTATAAGTCACTAAAAATATATAAACTGATTGAGAGTTAAAGTGGAGAAATTAAACAAAAATAATGTATAAAACAAACGAATACAAAAGCAAAGAGAATAAACAACAATAATTGACAATTTTTCTTTACCCTCTATATTCTATATAATCGTGGTTGTTGGTTTATTTAGGCAAAGGCCACCTCAGGCATGTTGATGTCGTCGGTTCAATAATTTAACAATAACAAAAATATCATCTTATTTATTTTATATATTGTTTTTAAAATTATTAATTTATTTAAAAAAAAAAAACTTTCCCATACCGGGAATCGAACCCGGGCCTTCTGGGTGAAAGCCAGATATCCTAGCCACTAGACCATATGGGATGTATAAATGGTCGGTATAATTCCGTTACTTTAGTGTGCTCTCATGCTTGTTGTTAGTGGTGAGTAATTACAAAGTTGATAAATAATATGTTAGTGGTGACTTAATATTGTGATTGCTTGTGATGGGGAAAACAAGTTTATATTATTTTTAGCTTATTTAGTTTTTCATGGCAATTTGTTTTTGCAACACACAATCATATACATAAGTATACACATAAGTTTTCTATTTACTTACTCACCAGAGCTGCCGTTTTTAATTATTTCGAATCTAAATTAATTCATTGTACAAGTAGATATCAGAAAATATTTTTTTATTTTTGCTACCTTTTTCCTTCATAAATAATGTTAAAGCTCTCATACCAATACACTTACTGTTGGCGGACTTTCAAAGCTGTGGGATAATTGCATGTCTTAACTGCATTTGTCGTCTAATGTAGCCTGACAGTAACAATTTATGGATTCAGTTATTTCTACAAGTACCAAGGCGAATTCATTACTAGGTGAACTTGACAGCTCAGGTGATTAACTTTTGCTCCCCGCGTTTTTCCAATGAGACTGTCAATTTTTTTTTCTTTTGTTTATAAACATTTTCGCGCCATTTTAATCGAAAGGGTTTTTTGTAGGATTTAGTGCAATTTCAAGAAATTTGTATGAATTTAAAAGTGAAAAACTAAATAAACTGTGATTTTAATTACAAACAATTATAAAAGTTTACATTTAACTTTTATATAAAATTTTTCCCAGCTGAACAATCTTAGGCGAATTTAGATTTTGACATTCACGATATGTTTTACAATAACAAAATACATAGTACTGAATTCGCCTTTCCGCTTGCATTGACCTGTATAAATTCGCCGTGACAAGTACGAACACTTCATTTCATTCAAGCAAGGCGAATTAATTATTAGGTGGATGCATCGGCGAACTCAGGCGAATTCGGTAAATATGGTGGCACTTTCTCTGTCAAGTTTTGTTTGCCTTATTCGGCGCCATTTAAATTTTTGCACATGTTCTTTATCAACTACTTTTGACAGCTTAAGTGTGAATTCGCTTTTTTACACAAACAAAATACTTGTTGTTTTTTTATTGTCGTATTGTTGTAGCGAAGCGGCTACCTTGTTTTTTGTATCATGCATTCAAGCGTCTTAACACAGGCTGCACAACAGAGACGCTTTTATCTATTTTTGAAAATTCCTTAAAGCTTATGATCCTTCGATTAGATAATCCTTTTAGGATTAATCCTTTTTATTCCCTTCACAAAAAAGTAAAGGGTATAAATAAGTTTGTACTCCGTTTGTAAGTTCTACAATTTTCATTTTCGACCCCATAAAGTATATACACATATTCCGAATCGGCGTTGATAGTAACGTCGATTATGTGATATCCGTCTGTCGGCCGTTGAAATACCGTTTCTCAGAAACCCATTAGACTTAGAATATATTTTTTTCTTCACTATATTTATTATTCGACCGATTCATGGTTTTGCTATTGAAATTTTGATAAAATCGGTTCACATATAGCTGAGATATACCCGAAATTTCGAAAATTGTTCCATTGTTTCTTGTAATATTGTATGAAAATTTTTGAAAAAAATGGTTCTTTTGCTTCAAACTTAACACACTTTTTTAACATAGCGATTAAACGGCAAAAAAAGTTTACCCGATATCGACCCATATATACCCGAGAAATAGTCTAGACCGATTTTTCAATGAAAATGCCATGTAAGTGAACATGAAGAACTATATTTGCTTAAAGGTACTTCTGGTTATAGAAGGAGATTGCTAAAGTCAGAGAATGAAAAATTCCGATATCGGACCATAAACACCCGAAATATAGCGTAAACCGATTTTTTCATGATACAATTTTTTATTTTATTTTTTCTTCTCAACCGAGTGTGACCACTAAAATTAAGTATGTTTCGTGCAAGAAGGTTTGGGTGAAGTTCCAATTTATTGATATACCGTTGCCACCATCAGAGCGTTAAGTAGGTGATTTTACCGATATAATATGCGCATAATAAAACTTTTTGTCTGGCATTGGCTGGACTTAGTTAATTTATTGTACTTAAAATTATGATTTGAATACTTATTGTTAGTTCACATTGTGAAAATTCAATAAATAAATAAAAGCTAAAAAAAAAATATGTTTTGCTTAAAAGCAGTTTTGATTATAAAAGGAAGTTACTAATATACAGAGAATTAAAATTTCCGATATTGGTCCATAAACACGCGAGATTTGGCCTGAATCGATTTTTCCATGCTACAATTTTTCTTTACCTAAAACCAATTCTGGTTGTTTAATTTTGCATAAAAGTATTAATTATATGGAGGGTGAAGATTCAATAAAATGAATATAGGTGGGGCTCCTATGATTTACTCACCATCGGAAATTGAGTTCTTTTTGTAATAAATAAATCGTTAATTATATAAATTCAGTTACATAATATATTTGGGTTGCATATCTGAAGACAAATACTTGAAGAGCCGCAGGATAAAAATAGCGTCCAGAGACCAGCAGAGAGCAGACCAAAAAGCCAAGTATTTAAAAAAAAAAGAAATACCGAACCGACCATATTTTAGCACGGCGAATATAAAGAAAAAATGGTGGCAAACTACAGATTTCAACATAACCAAACCCAAATTGATTAGAATGTGAGCGACTAGCTTTCTTTCGAAATTGGTAAATTGGCTGAAAATCTTTTTCTGTACATTTTGTGGTTTTGGTTTTTAAGAAAAATGTTCTTTTATCAGTTTGTTTCTTAAAAGCGTTTTGCTTACATGAAACTTTTTTTGTTGAAAAAAATCACTACAAAGACATGGTGTTTTTAAAAATGTTTCTTATAAGCGATTTGTTCTTATATGCGATGTTCTTATATCCGATAATTACTATATACTTTTTATTTCTTTCTTACATATGAAACATAACACATAATTTAAATAATGAATTTTTGCGCTAAAAAGTACGCCTTTTCTGTGTTTACAGCCAAATTGAAACAAATTTTTAGTTAATTTTTCTCTCTTCATTATTTTAATTTCGATTGCAAATAAACAAAAGCGGCAACGCTGGAGGTGGCAGCTCTGATACACAAATATATGCACGCCACAAGTTTTACGGCTTTTAAATGATTATTATGTTTGTTGATATGTAGCTATTTGTTATTACATACCTATTTGTCTATTAATTTATTCCAAGCAGTGCTTGGAATAATACGTATATAGAGGTATGTAGTGTGTAAATACATTCATATGTATACACATATGTACATATTTATGCTTAAATACTTAAATATGTATGTATATATGTGTATGTGACAAAACACGTGGGGCACAATTGCGCTTATTATTGCATAAAAATAAAACAATAAACGGAAACCAAAGTTTTTGTTTAATTTGGTAAATAGATATTAACTAAAGCTAAAGAGTGGCCCAACCACAATGCACCAAGTTAGTTCTTGCTCACATATTAGTTGTGTTCGATGTACGTTACGGGAACCCGAGGGCTCCCAATTTGCACGAAAAGTGTTTCTGGTGTTGAAAAATGGGCAAATTGGGTAAACGAGAAAGCTGATAAGAGAGTAATTTATGTTTCTCATTTTACCAGACTTCAGGCAGAATTAGTTTGTACGTTCTTTTCCGTTCTGAATCAGCTGTTTTGTTTCTGCTCAATACAAACTATATGTGCCTGGTTTGTTTTCACTTTTTCGTTCTGTTCTGTTGCGGACTAACATAGAGTCTATACGTGATATAATATCAAATATTTTTCGTGTAGTCGTGTAGTCTTCAAAATTAGTATTAGTGCAATATTATATCAGATATCACAATATTGTTTTGATAATATATATTTAGAAAACCACATCATGATATGAACTGTCAAAAAACGTAAACAAAACGACATAATATTCAATTTTTGAAGAATTCGCGAAAAAAGTGTAATAAAAAAATCATAAAATCATGAAAATATTTATAAAAAATCGTTTATTGTTCTTTTTGTTGTAGGAATATATAAATTTGTTTAACAAAAATACAACACTCAACGATGTTTACTGCATGGTTGCTTAAAAATTGTGAAATATTATGATATTTGCAAAAATACTTGGCGCCATGCTAGATATGAGAGAAAATATAATTTGTTTTTTTTTTTTCGTTAATTTGCTGACGTTCTCAATCATATTATATCAGAGTTAATATCAGTTGTAGACACTATGTAATCTGTTGAAAATAGAATTCAACGTTACTTAGTGTCCACACCTGCGATAATATCTGAGATGAGAACGTCAAATTCAATCGCAGAGAGAATTCTGTTACGTGTAGACTTAAAATCAGTGTTATCGCAGTCTTATAATAATTTTTATGAGAGCATTCTTATGAGAAATCTTATGGCAACGATCTTATAATAAGAGCTGTCAAAAAAGCGATTGTGTGTGTGTTTGTTTACAATAAGACGCCATTGCAATTTTAGCGATTATTAGTTTTGCAAAATATCTTTTAAAAAACCATTTTAAATGGAAAATAATTTACTGTTATGCATTGAATACATACTATAAGTGTTTATTTTCGTACAAAATGTGTGCATTTATAAAATTCATATAAGATTTTATTCACCGCAAAGATGTGTTTTCTTCTCGGCTTTCATTGATTTATGAATTCTTATAAGATTAACAAAAATACGTGTACTCCTTGTTAGACATTAAAATGGACATAAAGAAATTCGTTCTCTCACTCTGCCGACGTTTTGTCAGATATTATCTCAGAGTTAATCGCAGTTGTCAAAAAACGAAAAAAATTTGTTTCAATTAAGGATTTTGAAAAGTTAAAACATTTTTATCAATTAAACAACTATGAATGATCAAAAGAATATTATTTTAGCAAGGAAAAAATTATATTTTGTATAAGAAGTGTCATAAAGTCTGGAGATTGTGAGATAGAAATGGACTGTTTGATCACCATTTCTAAATTATTAATTTGTTCCTTTTTTCACACAAGATAATATTTATGTACATATTTTATTCTGCATTCCAATGTGTTTCTTTTATGTAAGCTCTACTGTAGAAAACAGCTGAATATTTTCACGGAAAAAGTAATTGTAAAATATTTGCTACAAAAATGAACGTAACAGAACGACAACAGAAAGTGAAAACTAATGAGGCCTTTCTTTACCCGTACAAATCGTTCAGTCAGCTGTTTAATATACATAGAATAAAAAAGTGCAAAGCTGGATTCACCCATTGTTTCCGAACAATATTTTTGTCCGGACAAATATTTTTTACTGAATATGTGCATACACATACACACATGAGAGAAAAGTAAGGAATTGCTGAGAATTGCCGAGTATCGGCAATTCTTTTTCCCTTCTTATTCCCCTCACCAACATTAAAGCTTTCTAAATTCCTTTTAAATGCCTCCTTTTTGTATAAGTTTTCGTTGTTGTCTTGATTTCCTTAAGCTACGTACACACGGTTGTCAGATCTCACAATATTGCCAGTAAAATTGTCTGAAAATGTATTACAATTGTGTGAACTGCCAATTTTTAACTTACAACGTTGTCAGAAAAGCCATTGTCAATCAATTGTAAGACGACAATGTTGTCAGGCATCTGACAATCGTGAGAACACTCTTCGTCGGCATGGCCAGATAATTGGCTGGTATTGTAAGCTCCGCTTTAATTGTCAGATGTATAAAATTAATGCACCTCACAATGGCATCATTGTCAGAAAAAAGTTTGATGGGCAACACTGCCAAACAGATGGTTGTTAATATACATAAGTGGCAACGCCTTACAACATGTCTGGCAATTTTTTTCATCTAACAATTTGACAACCGTGTGAACTGACAATTTTTGTTGTCAGATGAATTATTTGTCAGAACATAGTCTGACAATGAAATTGTAAGATTTTCTTACGATCGTCTGAACACACAATTTACTTCTGCGGGACAATTTTTCATTGTCACTACATTGTCAGCATGTTGCCAGATCTTACAATATTGCAACATCTAACAACCGTGTGTACATTGCTTTACACATGTAGTTTATAAACTTGTGCAGCAAATGTGAAAACTTGCTTCAGGCTGAATTGAATACATTAATGGTTGTAAGTTTCAATGAAACTCATTAAGACATTTAACGCTGCTATTTGTGCATTAAACATGTTCTTAGAGTTTTTTGATTGATAATTTTTTCAACGTCATGTTTAATCGGTTTCTTTATGCAATTAAATTTTTTATAAGAAAATGTAAGCCAAGTAAACAAACACACCCCCACACAAATTTAGGTTAAGCAAGTTGTATTGTTATATTTCGCTTTCTTCTTTGTCGTCAAATGTTCGGTTCAGACGCTTCAACTTTTGAGCTAATAGATGAAAAAGGAGGGTGGTAATTGCTATAAAGCTTGTACTAGAAAACTTAAACGCATTATACATGAAGTTAGCTGCAATTTAGTATTTTCGACATTTTCTTTATATTCACTACTTTTCTGCAACATAAATCACTTAGCATAAACTAGATATAATACGGGGGAAGTGTAAGTCTCATAGGCTGCACTTCTCCCTCAGGCAACACAACGGGACCAAAAGGACCCAAGTGGGCTGGTTTCATGAAACTGGCGGCCTGTATAACCTAACCTCACCTAACTATATAGCAATAAATGGCCTGAAAAATACCGGGCGTAATACATAGATGGCGATAGTTTTATTCAAAAATTCTATTCCCTAGTTTGTGAGTTATTATGCGTGACGCTACTCTTGTTATTTTCAAAACAATGAATCAAAAACAATTTAGTGACTTAATTTTACACTGCTTCTTGATAAGAAAAAATACCGTTCAAGCGAGACAATGGCTTGAAAAGTGTTATGGGGACTCCACTTCATCAGAAACAACAATAAAACGTTGGTTTGCTGACTTCAAACGTGGTCGTAGAGACACTTATGATGCAGAAAGCAACGGACGTCCATATGAGGCGGTAACACCACAAAACATAAAAAAAAATTCACAAAATCGTTTAGAATGATCGAAAAGTGAAGTTGTGTGAGTTAGCTGACATCGTAAAGATATCAAAAGAACGTGTTGGCTTTGAGTGCTTTCTCTTTAGGCAACTTGGTTTGCAATTCTATTTTTTGTTTTTGTTTATTTATTTCCTTTTGAACTTGCTGTTGTGTTCACATACAGCAATTTAGTTGCGCAACTTTTATTTTGTTTTACTTAAATTTTCTTAATAATGTGAACGGCCCTAAAAGTAAACAAAAGAAAATAGCAAAAACAAGAATGTGCGAACAAAACGAATTGCTGAGTACAAGCAAGTCTGTACTCAAATATCAGCAATTCTTCGCCCTTCAAGCTGCTCTTACCTCTCACATCTACAACCACAAGACTTGGGCAAGAGAATTGTGCAACTAAATTGCCGTATGTGAAAGCGTTCTTTATATTGCATGTGCATTTGACTGTGAGAAAGCTCTGTTCAAAGTGGGTACCGCGTTTGCTCACTGTTGAGCAAAAACCAGAACGTGTTGGTGATTCTGAACAGTTTTGGCATCATGAATTTTTGCCACAAGGCTGTACAGTCAATAAGGAATACTACCCTGAAGTTATGCGCCATTTGCGCGAAGAAATTTGTCAGAAACGTTCAGATTTGCGGAAACAATAATCATGGATTTTGCACCATGATAACGCACCAGCTCACACATCGCTGCTTGTGCGTGAGTTTTTGGCCAAAAACAAAACCGTTATCCTGCCTCAACCGTCGTATTTACCGGACTTGGCCCCCGCTGGCTTTTCCTCTTCTCAAAACTGAAGATTGAGGAGTTAAAACAAAAATCGTAAGAGAAGCTGTTGTCGGGAAAAACGCTGGCATAAGTGCATTATATCTGACGGGGATTACTTTGAAGCGGACAAGATAGTTATTGATGAATAAATAAATACTTTTTGAAAAAATTAGAAAATAACGCTTAGTTTTGATCACCCCTCGTATGTTACCTTGTGCTTTCAATAAACATGCAGCCAAAAAAAAAAAAAAATATCCTTGCCAATGTTTTCTTTTATTAAGTTTGAAGAAAAGCAAAAAGCATGTAAGTGTGTCAATTTGAAATTCCATTATCCTGCATATTGTACGACTAAAATGGCTGCTCGCAGCCAGAACCAAGAAAAAGAAACAACGTTTTACTTATTAAGTTTATTAGGACGTTGACGTAAAATAAGACTTCATTATTGTCGAAATTTTTAAGGACATTAAATATTTACAAGCAAAATCTAACAAAACACTACTCTGCGCCATAAATTTGGTAATAATAATAAAAGGCAAATAATGATAAGAAATTTAGAGAAGTTTTCAACGCTGAAGGTACAGCTGGATACACAAAATACAATTTTATTAATAAATTATGCTAATTATATTATAGCGAAGAGTAATATTAGCGTTATGCTTTGTAACATATGTAACCTGAGCCCCTAAAATACGATTTTTTATTACGTTTAATTTATTTTAAGCAATTATTAGACAGAAGAAAAAGTTTTCATAAAAGTAATTTCTATAGAAGCGGAAAATTAAACACGTACAATACCAGGATACACTTAATAAGGCAACCTCGTCAGTCGCACTGTTAAGGGCCAAATAAACCACACAAACTGCTTGCCAAACATGTCATAATTTTAGGTTTGTGCAAACATTTTTATTCGTTTGTGGGGGTGTTTGCTAGTTTGTGCAAATATCTGAAGCATGTTTGCACGCAAATCAAATATTTTTGAGTGTGACATTGTGAGTGTGTGTGTAAATTTTGTCATTTGATTGAAATTTTTGCAGAGTGAGGTGGTGGAAGAAGGAGCATACAGAGTGAATCAAGAAAATGTTGTTTTTTTGTAATAATGTATAAAATGGCGTAAAAGAATACTTTTATTGTGGTTAATATGGCGGCACTTCCTCTGTCAAGTTTCGTTTACCTTTTTCTGCTCCATTTAAATTTTTGTACATATTCTTCATCAACTACTTTTGACAGCTGAAGTGTGAATTCGTCTTTTCACACAAACAAAATACCAGTTTTTATTTTTATTGTTGCATTGTTGTAGCGAAGCGGCTACCTGGTCTTTTGTATCATGGTTTGGGTACAAGCGGAAAGCGTGTGTTTGGCAAGCAGTTTGCATAGTTTATTTGGCCCTTTACTCATCTGGTGCGGCCAAATTGTCAAAAGTTGTTTATATTCTTGTTTGTTTACAAATTATTCATTGCGAAAGAAGTTTTTTTTGTGGTTAAAGTCTGTGAAAAGTGAAATTAAAACCTTTAAAAAGTTTTTCATTATAAATATTTCACTAAAATTATTTCCATTTGTAATCTAATTTTACCAGTTTTCTATGTTTAAAAGACCTTTTCACTTTTTTCATATAAAATTCAATTAACTTTGAAGCATGTAGTGCAGTTTTGTTTTATTTTTTTCCACTTTTTCTTTTATATTTCTGTCACATACTTTTGACATTTTGGTCTCATTGCAAAAACAACATACATGAAATGTTTTTTGTAGTTGTTCTTATTGCAGCGAAACGGCTAATTTATTAAATAAAATACAATACCATACTTTATGCTAGAAACACAACTGGAGCGAGCGACGAATTTTTGGTCGCTCGCCCCAGGACGGGGCGAGCGGCCAGGACGGATTGATATTGAAGCTACCTAAGTTAGAAAAAAAGGAGCAGAGGGGACTTTCGATGGACCCACTCCAACTTTTGGCTTCAATAAGACTGTCCTTAATGAGGAGATAAAGAAGTGGACGGAGTCCATGGTTGAGCAACAGTGGAACGCGGCAGATGCTTCAAGAAATTTCTAAAATTTGATACCAAAAGGGCCGAATGTGCCCTAAAACTGGACAGGAAAAGTCTGAGAACATTAACAGGTGCACTTACAGGTCATTATCAGGCCTGTTCTGAAAACGGCGTGCTTTCAAATCACGAACCGTTTTGAAAGCACGCAGACAATCTGCAAATCACCTGATTCTAGGTTTTTCGACGTGCTTTTAATTTTTCGAAAGCGCGATTAAACAGCTGTTTATTTACACTTTTGCTTTGTTTTTTTATAGTTTTATATTCTTAACTACAATAAAAAGTGAAATTAAGTAAAAAAAAATAAACTAGCTGACTGCTAAAGAGAAAATGAAAATCACGACTATTGATAAACAGAGCAAAAAAATTTCTCACAAAACAAGCAGTGTCGATAATTCTATTAATATTTATGTTTCTGTGTGAATAACACGTCATTTTATAATATATAATAAATATAAAAATAGTTTTATTAAATTTGTAATAAAGAAACATGGAAAATAACCAAGTGATATCAAAATGTCAGCCATTTGGCTGACCGGTTTAAAAACACGTGATTTCAGTATTTTCTGTGTGCAGAACACCTTTTGCGTGATTTGAAATCACTTTGACAAAATATGATTTGCAGAACAGCCCTATATAACTGCCTTAAGCATCTGCACAGGATGAGCATTTCCAACACACCGCAGATTCTGCGGAGTCAATGGAACACTTAATCCCCCACTGTGGAGCACTGGGACACAGAAGTTATAGGCTACTACAAGTTCACGTATTTTATTTATTTACAAATTTAGTATAATTTAAATTACAATAAACTATATTTAGCAAAGCACTAGCAACTGGTGCTATCGGCTTAAGTTCACATATTAAAGGGCGTTTCAGACTATCATACAAGTCTTAAGATTTTGATTGGATTTTGTGGGACAAAAATCTAAAGATATTTGTTGCGACTGTCAAAAAATCTAACTTACCATTACATTTTGTTTTCACACTATCACACCTAAAGTAAAAAAAGGAATATGACTTGAAAATAAACAGCCAATTTACTTAACGCCTGGTTTTAATATTTTTATTATTTGCTTTTGCAAAAAGTGCAACCCTGATCCAATGAAAAATCTTATCGTTTAAACAAATTTCTAAAAATGGTGAAGTGTTATGGGATGTCAAATTTTTTACCGTATTATTTCTCATTTTCATAACGCTTTACATTCACACTATCACACTTGCACGTATTATTTGATTTTTTGACAAGTCTTAATACAAAGTGTGATAGTCTGAAGTGCCCTTAAGTGAATTTTACTTAAGCCCAGTTCAGACTATTATACTGTGTATTAATACTTGTCAAAAATTCAAATAATATGTGCAAGTCTGATAGTCTGAATGTAATCCATCATACATACGAAAAATAATACGATACAAATTTGACATCCCATAAGACTTTTTTGTTTTTTGAAACTTTTCAAAACGATAATACTTTTCATTGGATCAGGGTTGTGTCTTTTAGGAAACCAGCAGTATAAATATTTACTAGCCGACTATTTATTAGCCGATGGCGTGCCGTCACCGATAGTATTTTTTGTCGTTATAAGAAAGCTCGAAACTTGGGATTTAGCTGTCGTATATAAATTTATTTTGCCATGCTATATGTAGAACATAAAATATTTTGGTGCTTTTAAACTTGGATCTGTTTAACATAATTATTATATTAGCTGCTAAAGATTTTCAAACGCCGGCACGTCTACCGTCTACGACGAAGACCTCACCTGCCGCCGTGTTAAGTTTTATGTTGGCACATCTCTCTGCCGGATAAATAAAAAAATATGAACAGCTGTTTTCTTTTCTACTCAAATTTTTTGGTTTATATCAAGTGTGATGGTGTGAATGCAAAATCTAATTTGCATTAGACTTTTAGATAGTCGCCAGAAATGTGTTTAAACTTTTGTCTCACAAAATCGAATGAAAGTATTTATACTTGTATAATAGTCTGATCGGACCTTTAATATCACTCCCAATAAAGGAGTTTGTCCGTTTTCTTGACATATTTAACCCGTATGGGACAAGGGGACGCACAATAGATCAACACTGGTTGCAGTGCAAATGGCCCATCCAATAATAATAATAAATATTTATATTTTCTTTACAACATATTACATTTAGCATTAATTTTGCTATACATTATAATACTTCAGTAGTGAATAAACAATTTTGTTGAAAACCTTATCTGTCTATGTCTTTTCTTCAACATTCAAACCTGCTGTATCAATAGTTTTGTACGTGACGGTATGTATGATGAGCAAAAATTTTGTTGCATAGAAAAGTCTAAAATCGAAAAGTAGATCTCTAGTATCAATAACTCATACCAACATTTAAAGTAAACAAGTCATTAAGGTTTGCTGTACGTACGTATTTACATACATACATATTTGCCTTACAAAAGAATCCCTTCAATAAAAAACACACATATGTATGTACAAATATAAGCCGAAAGGACAAAAACACCAAAAACAGTGGCACTCAAAAAGAAAGAAATAATAAATTCAACGCTAGAAAAAAGCAAATTTCATTTCAATACTTTTGTATGCATTGAACTCTCAAATGAACGATTATTGAGCCCTTGCAGGCAAAACACAAACGGAAGTGTGTATGGTGGCTGTGTACCTAAACGCTGTTTATACCCTTTTTTCCCGCAGTGCTTGTAAAGAAAAATCCTGCTCCCTTTGTTCCTTATATTTCCCCGCTTTGCCAGTTTGCTGTGTGAAGGTTTTCTGACAAAACAGGCTGCTTTGCCGGCTTCACTTGTCAGTGAGTCGGATTATGAAAAGTCATTTCATTTACATTTAATATGGAGGAGGTTAAGGAATAAAGGATAACAAAACGCATTGAATCTATTTAAACGCCTGAGAATGTTAAATCTACTAGTGTATGCTCCATTAAATTTTCATGCACACTTTCTCTTACAGAAACAAGTACGAGTAAAAGAGAAAATGAGTAGAGTAGAGGAAATTTGTTTGCCATGCGCGTTATTTTTTTTTTAAGAGTGGCCCTGTTTTAGTTTTGTTGTATGATTTCTATTTCTTTTCATTAGCTCTCAAAATATTTACAAATCTTCTTTTAAAAAAGATAATATACATACAGATATATATACATATATATGTATGTACTTAATTTTAGGTAAAACCAATACACAAACATACATATGTACATATATTGCCCATGGCTGCCCATTTGCCTTGCACTTGTTGTGTTCTTATTTTTGTTAAGCATAACGCTAGAAACACAACTGTGACGAACAACGAATTTCATCCATCGCGACGAGTTCGCCGGCATATACTCGCCGTATAAATTCGTCGTGTGAAGCACAATATCTATGAACTTTTATGTAGATAACATTGTTTATATTCCGTGCAAAAAAAATATTCACCCCTATTCTGCGTTTCGATTAAGTCTCCGCATTCAGTTCCGTTGCGATCGAAAATTGGTATTCTGCTAAAAAACGGAATCGAAAGAAAAAGAAGAAGACAACAATGTTTATAAAATTAATAGCATTACTGTGGAATGTGGAAATGAAATTGCAAAATAAGCAAGTTTGTTATCGTTTTCATAAAAAAATGTCAAATTTAATACAAAAAGTTGTTTGTATACATAATTAAAAATAAGTTCTTAATAAAGTTTAATAAGAAAACAGAAGTATATACAAAAACAAACTAAAATTAATTGTTCATAAACATATTACAGTGCAAAGAATCTTGTGAAGATAAAGGTACATAATAAAAAAAAATTAATAGTGTTGTGATTAAATATGGAAAGACCAAAATAAAACTTTAATAAAAATTGTTGTTGTGTTGCAATAACTTTTTTTTTTTAATATCAATAATTTAATTTTTTAATTTCTATAACAGCTGCATTATTGTTGGTCAGAGAGGAGAACAATATGAGATATAATGAGACTGGCATTTTTTGTTGGAGGGCCAAGTGCATTGATGATTCCTGCAACTTCCTCCCAGAACACTGCTACTTCTTTCTTTGATCGCTGGTGATATCCACATGCAATGTCTGCATTAGATAACATTCAATTTGCCAATTTTTCATACTGCTCTGGTGTTGTTGTTTTTGACCCAAAATACATAAAAAACACATCACATTCGGGTACAAAAATTAATAATTAAAAACAAAAAATAAATAAATAAATTTAATTAAATAAAATAATTTTATATGTTTTTTTAATCGTTACTGAACTTTTTGTATCATTTTTTACTTACATTTTATTTAATTTTTTAACTAAAAAACAGATAACGAAAACTTCTCCGTTAACAAAAAAACAACTGAAAAAAACGGAGTTCCGATCGTAATGCAGAATACATATAATCGAAAGAAACTGAGCGGAATCGAAACAATTGGTGGACAAATTTGTTTTGCAGAGTAATTTAAAACATAGTGACAAGCACAACTAACATAAACATATTCGTTTGAACAATTAATGCTGTTATGACAGTTTCGTAAGAGCTATAAATGTTTCAAAGACGTAGAACCAATTTATTACGTTGTTTACTACATGTGAATTTTAAGTCCGAAAATCTTTTTTCACATAAGTATGTTATAATATGAATGCTATTTGGCCTTATAGACTTGATTCGATATTTTTCGTAATAAAAGTATTTCTAAGCACTAATTTGCCTCAGATATTTCGTTATGTTATCAACACTGATTTTATATTGTAGTTAAGATAAACACAAACAACTGGGCTTATTCTATTTATTACATTCTAGCTCTTGATTATAATAAAAATATAATATACAGCTTGTTTTCTATGTTTCCTAGCTGTCTCTATGTCGACGTTTCATAGGAGCTAACCTAACATCAGTACTCTTGGAAGGACCCGTGAGACTCTGGCCGAAATAAATTTATATTCAATCCCTTACGTATTCGCCGAATACCGAACTTTGGACAAAATTCTCGACGAGCAATTGCGTAGAAATCTTTACTCTTGAAAATTTCTCCACAGCGAACGCGCGATGTCCACTCGTCCACTGTGACATCGTGACTGACAAATCCTTACAAACGATAATTCCAACGGAGCGACTCTACTCCTACACCGTTTATTACTTTTTGAAATAATCGTACTTAAAAATATAAATTTGCCTCTAGACACCCTGAATTTCTAAGATCTAATTTGCATAAGATATTTTGTTATATTCTCAACATTGATTTCGTTTTTAATAAAAACAGTAAGGATTAGTTTAATTGAATCATAACGACAAAATTAGACAAGATCTTGTCGCCATGCTGCCAAGCTGTATTAACGTCTACAGGGTGGCAGCGCCACGGCAGGTGAGAGTTTTTTTTGTTTTTAACATAATCGTTCTCAAGGTGCATTAACATCTACAAGGTGGCAGCGCTACGGCAAGTGATAGTTTTTTGCTACTGGCAACATAGTAAGCTATTTACGTCAAATGTATTGTTTACATTTTTGAAAGTGAATTTAGTGTTTTATTCTGAATTAAACATATAAAAATTAATTTGTGAACATAAAAATAGTTTAAATAAGAATAATTTATAATTATGAAAAGTTACATTCATAGTTTGTAATTCTGAAAAAAGTTACAAATATTTTGATGAACATAGCTTACCAGATCCCTGTTTTTGTTGTATTGTTGTAATTTTGCTCTAGTGCTGCCATCGTGTAGACTTTAATGTACCTTGATGGTTCTCATATGAAAGTGTGTATTCTAGTTTTAACAGTTTGTAGTCGGTAGCCTGCTGCCTCGAATGTGTTTAATGCAATACTTATATTTATTTATAAAATCATTTGGTTTTTCTTCTGACGGTTTTTGTTGTTGGTGTTGCCCCCTTTGGCCTTTGTCATATTACGTTTGTATCACTAAATGATTTTCCTTTATATTATAATAAACCTGAGTACGTTAATTTTATTAATTTAGTGTCTGTGTGCGTGTATTATCCTTTTTGATGTCTATTTGGCATGACTGTTTGTGTTTCACATCAATTTGTTTATTTTCATTTGAAAAATGTGGTTAACAACATTCTGCCTGTTTTCTTGTCCCAGTAAATTTATTGACTTTCCGCACGTTCAAGTCATTTAAGAAAATGATGAGGCTAATAAAAGAAATACGTATGTAAATACATGAATGGGGTCAAACTTGTTTTTAAATTATAATTACCACAAAGTTTACTTATTTAATTGAGTGTTAATTGTTTTTAAGTGCAGTATTACCAACTTAAAAAAAATCTCTCTGCGTTTTTTTGCACACCAGAAGAAGCAAATTTATGTTAAGCTGTAATTACACGATTGGCGTAAATACATCAGTAGTGCGGTTTTCTATCGTTTTATAACAAAAGCTGTTATTCATTTATTGAATTTTTATTGAACTTTTTATAATTTTTTAAATAAAATTTTTGGTTTGTACATTTGTACAACGGGTTATAGTTCAAGGTTTTTCTTTTCTTAAGTTTTTTCTTAAGAAGGATTTTTTACAATACAAATTTGCTGTGATCAATAATTCTTGATTGAAGAAGACAAGAAAAATAATAGTCAAATCTTTAGCGCGGGGACAAGGGTTTGACAAAACAATTTTATTAGAGACTGAATACACCACATTAAAGTGTAATTTTTGTTGCAGGGTAGTATTTTTAAGTACTTTTTGAACAAAATCATAGTTGCATCACTTGTACTGAGTAGATTTGAGGAGATCTCATCAAAATCAAATCATAAAGTAGATTTCATTTTGTATGGGAAATCTTCTCAAAATCTACTAGATTTGGGTTGAAATCTCGAATGAGCAGATTTCGCTTTGGTGTAAATAGACTATTAGCAGTTTTGTGGAAGGCATACTTTAATAGCCCCTATTGAAAGCCTTCATGGCAAGTCTAATTGGAGGCCTTCGCTAGTAGACCTGATTCAGGGCTTTCTTAGCACACCTCATTTAAAGGCTTCTTTGTCTGTACCCCTTCCCATAGCAGGCCTTATACTTATATCACCTTCATTGGAAGACGGGCAAGAATGAGTATGTACCACAAAACACGTTGGTACCCCTTCCTATAGCTGGAAGTGTGTAGGCCTTCTAAACGGCCTGCACTAGAAGGCAGGCAAGGATGAGTATCGGATCTTAGAAGGCCACCAAGAAAGCCTTTGCACCGAACACCTTCAGAAGTTTCCCGCTGGTGAATTATGCGAAAAAGAACACGTATGTGTGTGTGCACATACCAGCATGTGATTGTTGTGCAATTCTGAAAAGGGTAGCACGTAACTCACAATAAATTTTCAATCTGTCACTCCACCAGCAGGCATCCTTTATTGCATCAATATTTTATTTTATTCATAAGTGTAGTTTATTGATTTTATTTGGATATTTTTTAAATAAAAACATTTATTTATTGTTTGTTCTTCAACTGGCTGAAAATAAAATTTATTTTCACTCAACGCTCATACATGCATACATACATACATATGTATATGAATATGAACATATTCTGAACAAGTTGAAAAAATAAAAATAAACTCTGCTTTTATATTTTCTTTTTCAGCTACTCGTCTTCCATAATGCCTTCCTTGTTTGCTTAATAATGCCTGTTGTATTTTTACAGGCAGCGCATTTTTGCAGCTAGTGCTTTTACACGGAGGTTTTTTTTTAAGTAAAATAGAAATTTTGGTAAAAATTATTTGTCTTGCAGCTTTCTCATATCAAATCATAATTCAAAATTTCAACTATTGACCATTGAAGGATATGCCTATGACTCCCACACTCTCACACTTACAACATCTGATGTAGTAGCGGATGAAATGGCAAAGGTCGGTGTCCAGCTACAACAAAGAGATATTGATGGGATCGTTGGAATCCCGCTTGCGAGCTGCAAGAAACAAGTACAGCGTCAACTTTTTCAGAGCGCTCAAGACAGATGGTCTAGTGAGAATACCTGTCGAATATCAAGGCTGACATGGCCCAGATATGATAACAGCAGGACTTAGGGGCTTGTCCCGACGGAGGTTGCCTTCTGCTGTAGCAGTTCTGATTAGACATTGCCACATAGGGACGCAGGCGAGGTGGTTAAATCTTCCATTTAATGACTTCTGTAGAAGTTGCAGAGTAGAGGAGAAAGAAGAGAGCGTTGAGCACTTCCTCTGTCAGTGTCCAGCTCTTTCTTATATAAGGGCATTGTACCTAGGCAGACCAATGCTGCTTGATTTGACGGAGGTATCGGAGTGCGATGTAAGTGGATTGTACTCCTTTACACAGAAAAAATTATAGTAAAAATAAAATCAACAAAATTCTTGTCTGAAAAAATATCAAAAAAATACCCTTGGATGTCGTATTTTGTTGTTGTTTCAAAAAATTATTGTTTTCGATCAATAATTATTTTTACTAAACTTTTGTTTGAATCCACGAATTCCTTTACAGGTCCGCATTCAAACAATATATTAATTGATTCAACGAATTTCGTTATTGAACACGAAAAAAAATTTTTCTGTGTTATCCGATTCGCGGGTTGGTTCTAAGCCAGTGATATGTAGATCTACTGAGATATGTACGATATCCACACGCAGAAAAAAATATATGGTTGATATGACAATATTCTAGGGCAACATACTATTGTTGAATTATATAGTATAGTATCTGATAAAACTATATTGTTAACAATTAAGTTTTTATTCGCTATTTTTAGCTTCTACCATTTATACCAATTAAAATTATAAATAGCTTGTTTTTTATGTTTCCCAGCTATCTATATGTCGACATTTCATAGGAACTACCCTAATCATCAGTAGACTTTGGAAATTTTTGAAAGATATTCTCAAATATTCAACTTTATATCCCAACAATATAAATAAATTGTTGAGAATTTAAAAGAAAAATGCTCTAATAATACCTGTCAAAACACAAAAAACAAGCCTTTTCATTTATACACCTCTCTAACATTTCTTTACACCTTTCAAACAACGGTTGTATATTTGTTTGAAAGGTGTAAAGAAATGTTAGAGAGGTGTATAAATGAAAAGGCTTGTTTTTTGTGTTTTGACAGGTATTATTAGAGCATTTTTCTTTTAAATTCTCAACAATTTATTTATATTGTTGGGATATAAAGTTGAATGTTTGAGAATATCTTTCAAAAATTTCCAAAGTCTACTGATGATTAGGGTAGTTCCTATGAAATGTCGACATATAGATAGCTGGGAAACATAAAAAACAAGCTATTTATAATTTTAATTACTATATTGTTAACTTAAAACGCCATTGATATAGCTCTCCATAGTATTGTAAAAAAAAAAAATTGTATAAATAACTATTCTATATTTTGGCTCAATATTATTATAATAGTAAGTAACCATAGTATTAATTGATGTTACCATATTAGTGTCATACTCAACCAAATGATTAGTATTGTAAAAAAAAAAATTGTATAAATAATTATTCTATATTTTGGCTCAATATTATTATAATAGTAAGCAACCATAGTATTAATTGATGTTACCATATTAGTGTCATACTTAACCAAATTATTATATTAAGTTGTCATACATAACCACATTAGTTTCATCCAAGAACTATACTAATGTTGCAAATAACTTTAATAACTAACTTTTTAATAGAACCATATTTTTGTTTTAATTTAATATACATATGATAATAAATAAAAGTTAGGATATAAATTTATGTATACATGACATAAAATAATTAGAAATAATTCGGATTATTAATCCGGGTTGTTTCTTGATGGGATGAAAGCACAAACGCCCTCTTTCATGTTGAGTTATCTATTAGCTGTAATAAATCAAAAATAGTTTTTAAGCACTTCGTTGAAATTGCGATATTAAGAATAATACATAACCATATTAATATGGTTAGATGTAACATAGTGTGGTTGATCACAACAATGGTTGACCATAAAAATTGTAAAGACTATGACAATAGTATGGTTGGGTATTACCATACTATAGTTAGCCGGAAGTATGGTTGGCTACGACATAGTATTGTTGGTTACCAGACGCATACATATGTTTACATCTTAATAAATTAACCTTTCAACTTATACTATCACTTAAAACGGGGTTTTTGTACAATTTTCATCTCATTTGCATTAAATACGTATTTAGCGATCGCGAAAATTAAAAGGTAAGTTAGTAACGAGTGATTTTTTTGCTATTATCTTTTTGGCAACACTAGTTTTGACAGCTCACGCACGTTTTGTATCTTGTGTCACTGTCAAACATCTTCAGTTTGGCCTATAATTTAATCATGAATCGTCTTACAAACGAACAACGCTTGCAAATTATTGAATTTTATTACCAAAATGCGTGCTCTGTTAAGAAAGTTCATCGCGCGCTTCTTCCATTTTATGGTCAGTTTAATCGACCTACTGAGGCTTCTATTCGGGCTATTGTAAACAAATTTCGCACCAAATTTACATTGTTGGACATTAAACCACCAACACGCTTACGTAGAGTGCGAACTGAAGAAAATATCGCAGCCGTATCGGCCAGTGTTGGTGATGACCGTGAATTATCGATTCGGCGCCGTTCGCAGCAATTGGGCCTCTGTTACTCCACTACGTGGAAAATTTTGCGGAAGGATTTGGGTGTGAAGCCTTATAAGATACAGCTGGTGCAAGAATTGAAGCCAAACGACCTACCACAACGCCAAATTTTTGGTGAATGGGCTCTTGAAAAGTTAGATGAAGATCCACTTTTTTATCGAAGAATTGTGTTCAGCGACGAGGCTCATTTCTGGTTGAATGGATACGTGAACAAGCAAAACTGCCGTATTTGGAGTGAAGAGCAGCCAGAAGCATTGCAAGAGCTACCAATGCATCCACAAAAAAAACCGTTCGGTACGAATTATGGGCTGGCGGCATCATTGGGCCGTATTTCTTCAAAGATGATGCGAATCACAACGTTACTGTGAATGGTGAGCGCTACCGTGCGATGATAACAAACTTTTTTTTGCCCAAAATGGAAGAGCTTGACTTGCATGACATGTGGTTTCAACAAGACGGTGCCACATGCCACACAGCACGCGAAACAATGGACCAATTGAGAGGCGAGTTCGGTGAACAGTTTATTTCACGCTTGGGACCAGTCAATTGGCCGCCCAGATCGTGCGATTTAACGCCTCTAGACTATTTTTTGTGGGGCTATGTTAAGGCTAATGTCTATAGCGACAAGCCCGCTTCGATTGACACACTGGAAGCCAACATGGCCAACATTATTCGTGAGATACCGGCCGAAATGTTGGAAAGAGCGTGCCAAAATTGGACTAAGCGGATGGACCATTTGAGGCGCAGCCGCGGCCAACATTTGCATTAAATCTTCAAACATTAAATTATATCGACCCAACTATCGATCAAATAAATATTTCATGCATTTTTCTGAATTTTATGTGTTTTTTTTTCTTAAATTTCCGATAGTTTTTATAAAATCACCCATTAGTAAGGAGGTCGGATGGAGTGAAGTACATCTTACACCGTTTCAAAAAACCGAGGCACTTGAATGCTTCTTTAGAGACATGAAAAATGTGATCATTCCAACGAACATCACGTTGTATTTTCATTCCAAGAACAGCGAGAGCATCCGATTCCTCAATATTTATACCATCCATGTGTACAGATGAAGCAGCGCCTGCCGTCGTATGTTTGTGTGTTAATAAACAACACTGGGTCTTACGAGCGTTAAAGGCGACTCTGTTTTTACGACCCCACTCGGAGATTAATATAAGATCACTATTCAGTAAGTCATTCAT
Source organism: Thecocarcelia acutangulata (assembly GCA_914767995.1). NCBI lineage: Eukaryota > Metazoa > Arthropoda > Insecta > Diptera > Tachinidae > Thecocarcelia > Thecocarcelia acutangulata. The sequence goes on along the minus strand of OU612095.1, from coordinate 23,852,161 downwards.
ATTTTGCCTCTTGGCAACGATCTCGGATAGACTGGGCCTATTACTGAAAGAGTACGAATGGCAAATGCTGCTGTCATCTGCGAAAGAGTGTATAGGGTTAAAAGTTTGAAATAGAAGGTCATTTTTTAACAAAACTATAGTCAGTTATGTCACTTCCGTTTTGAATATAACAATATAATGTTGTCGGCAACAATAATATAATTCAAAAATAGTATGTTACCCTTAGAATATTGTCTTGTGAACCATATATATATATTTTTTTTCTTGGTGTACAAAGTACATATGTATATATATACTACGAGTAATGTTGCTGTAACCATATTTTACACTGCGTTTTCTTTGCGTGTAATTACCATACTTATGAACTCGCTTGGGATTGATTTACATAAGTACAGATGGATTGAATTTTTTTTCAGTGTAGCAACAGCAGCGAGTAGACACATCCTCCCTTAATGTTTATGTATATAAGTAGAAACATATACATGTGTATGTATTTATATACATGTCTATATACATACTTATATACAAACGTGCGTAGTTCCTTATTTTACATTCTGCTGACTTGAAGAGCTGTTAGATTTATTGTGAAATCCATTTTCCTAAATCATAAATCTTAAGCGACAATACATACGAACCGCCGTTTGTTTAACAATGGTTTTATAACAAAAGGATCAAAATAAAATAAAAAATTTTGTTTTTCTTCTTAGTTTATTTTTATTGCTGCTTCTTCTATTTTCTATTATAACGACGTTAGTTTGTCTCCTTTTTTATGGATGTGCAATGTTCCCTTTTTAAACACAATCATTGTGGCTCATTTGTTCCCATTTATCAATTGTTACACGTACGCACAGCCTCACATACGCGCACATACTTACATATGTGTGTGTGTGTGTGTGTGTGTGTGTGTTTAGGTTTATTTGTGTGAGTTTGGAAATGTTTATGGGCGCCATGACTAAAGTGGGACAAACTTCTAATCCTTTTCTTGTGTCAAAGGCTCAACAGATATGTGACTACATATTGCTCCTCTGCTTTCAACCGACCAATCCAACAACAAAACTTTAAAGATAAAAGAAAACAGGAAAAATAATAAAATAATAAAACTGCCGCATAGTTTTCCAGTAATAGAATCTTGAAGTTTTTTTTTCGTAATAGTGATAAAAAGTACATAACCATCCGTATCATTCCCTTTCGCGTGAAAATTGCTTTCGTAAATTTCACATGATAGTTTTTGCCAAATTTTGTTCAAATATTGGACACAATCACATATGTAATATTACTTTATTATTCATTTGTATTATATTTATTATATTATATACTCAATATGTAAAAACTTTGGGAAAAACGTAAGAAATAATAAACTTATTACAAACAAACCTTAATTGATCACCACAAAACTCATGGTACCTTTTACTTTTCTATGCAGCTATGCCAAAAATGCAACTCTGTTTCATACGGGATTAAACCGTTATTCTACACAAGCATCGTACAACATCAAATAAGTCTTTTTATGTGGCAAAAAAGTCAATTAGTAAGAATTTGTGGGTAGAGTTGTGTAAAATTCGAAATCTAATATGTCCAGAAAAGAATTAACCATTGAACAACGTGAAATTATAATAAACTGCCACAAATAGGGTAAATCTTACAATGATATTGCAGAAATAATAGGAAGATCGAAATCAACTGTGCAAAAAGTGATAAACTACTTCAAAAATGAAAATAGATTTGAGAATAATCCCAGAAGTGGGCGTCCTGCAAAATTAACAAACAAGGAAAAGCGGGCAGTGACTTCCATTATCAAAAAAGATCCATTTGAAAGGGCAACCAAAATAGCATTAGATATGGAATAGTTATTTAATAAAAAAGTTTCGGCTGAAACAATTCGCAGAACTATTAAAAATGCTGGGTATCAATCACGAGTAGCTCGTAAAAAACCTCTTGTGAATGATACTAATAGAAAAAAACGTCTGGATTTCGACAAATTGTATGAGAGTAAAGGAATTTAGTTTTGGGACGACGTTATTTTTTCGGATGAGTCGAAATACAACATATTTGGCTCAGACGGCAAATCACGTGTATGGAGAAAACCAGGGGAGAGCTAAACCCAAAGAATACTTACAAGACGGTGAAACATGGAGGCGGAAGTGTGATGGTATGGGGGTGTATGTCGTCGGCAGGAGTTGGAAAATTAGTTTTTATTGACGAAATAATGACAAAAGAGGTTTATTTAGATGTGCTCAAAAGTAATTTACACCAAAGCGCAGAAAATTTGGGAATTCGTGACAGATTTTACTTCCAACAAGACAACGATCCCAAATATACTGCCGGTATTGTCAAAATGTGGATCATCTATAATACTCCCCACATCCTTCAAAGTCCGGATCTTAACCCAATAGAGCACCTTTGGGACTATCTCGAGAAACAGATTAAAAAACATGAAATAAAAACAAATCTGATCCGAGGGCTGCACTTATTCAAGAATGGGAGAAAATTTCAACCGAGTTGACTAAAAAGCTGGTCCATTCTATGCCAGATCGACTGAAAGCAACAATACGACTTAAGGGAAACCCGACTAAGTATTAAGCAAGTAAAACTCGCAAGATTTTCTCTAAAAAGTAATCGTTTACCTGCATTTGTGGAATGGTACCATGACTTTTTTTTACTTATATAATGAAAAATTTGATTTTTGTTAATTTTTATCAACAATGTTGAATTTTTTTGTGTTTTTATTTTGTATAAGAGAAGGGAAAATAAAATGTTCAAGTTCTTTTGTATATGTGATATAAACATTTTTTATTTTATGAAGTTTCAAAATAATTATTAGGGGGTACCAAGACTTATGTGACTCACGTATGTGTTCGCTGTTGAAGAACAGATGTTAGAAGAAGGCAAACTATCACTTCTCACTGAATGACAAAATATGTAATAAGTATGAAATTTAAAGAAATTGTATTGTATTGTATTTATACTATACAGTTGCAAATAAATTTGCAAAGTATAGGATGCACAGCATGGGCGGAGTAACGTAGACCTTATGCCCACGATGGTATTAACAGTATTTCTTTTGCGGCGCTGTGACTAACTGTACCGACCTATGCCTTGGCATAGGAAGTTGCCGCGTGGTTAACAACGAAATACCTCACAAGAACTGTAAACTAATACAGTTAGTTGAGGTAGACAGTTAACCAACGAGAGTGAGACGCAAAACTCTCGAAGGCCAAACAACAACAACAAGCCTGACCGCACTTAAGAAATAATTACGATGACGTGAGAGCTGTTCCCCAGCCCAGAGCTGCTTTACGACTGTAAAGAAATAAAGTGCAATAAGTTTTAAATTAAAAAATGAAACAAATATAAACATAATGGACGAGTCAGATGTTGCACTGGTTCTGGCAGTGATGCCAGAATTTTTGTAGAAAAATCTTCACTGTTCAGAAAAAAATTTCTTAATTTTAGATAAGAAATCTCAAAATGTTTTGCTTCTGACTTTGCTGACACCAAATATCGGGTGGTTAAATTTCAAGGGCCGATGTTGAATGTGCACCACACCTAAACGCCAAGCTTTTTTCCGAATTTTATTTGACATTTCTCTATTTCAGACTTACTCAATTTGAACCATGGACGTGTTAAAGTTATCCAGACTTATTATGATAATGATGATTAATTTTCGAAGAAAATCATCTTCAGTGATGAGGCACATTTTCACCTCCGTGGATTCGTCAATAAACAGAATTGCCGCATTTGGGCGAATGAGAATCCAAGAGTGACTGTCGAAAAACCAATGCACCCACAAAGAGTGACTGTTTGGTGCGGTTTATGTGCTGGCGGCATCATCGGGCCGTATTTTTTCCAAAATGAGGCCGGTCAGGCAGTTACTGTGAATGGTGTTCGCTATCGTGAGATGATAACGAACTTTTTATGGCCCGAATTGGAAGATATGGATATAGACGGTATGTGGTTTCAGCAGGACGGTGCCACTTGCCACACAGCTAACGAAACAATTGCTCTTTTGCGCAACAAATTCAATGGCCGTGTTATCTCACGTAATGGCGATGTCAATTGGCCGCCAAGATCATGTGATTTGACACCGTTGGACTTTTTTCTTTCGGGTTATTTGAAAGAAAAGGTGTACGTCGATAAGCCAGCAATAATTCAACAGCTAAAGGATGAGATAATTCGGCACATTAAGGGCATAGAACCGCCATTATGCCTCAGGGTCATCGAAAATTTGGACCATCGGATTTGGGCGATATTTTGTTCCATACATAATTGAGTAATACCAATATATCATAATAAGATAAAACTACAATAATTTCCTAAATTATTCAAAATCAACATCGGCCCTTGAAATTTAACCACCCTTTATTTTTGATAAACATAGCTTACCAGATGCCTCTTTTTGTAGTATTGTTGTAATTTTGCTCTAGTGCTGCCACCGTGTAGAAGTTAATGCACCTTGAAACGTATTAACGATTACAATTTTGGGATATTTGGGAAATTTTTTCATGGGAATGACTGTTTACGATAGGGGTGATTAAGATAATTCTCTGAAATTTTTTTGCACATCTTTTCCTTTTATTAAGCTTTTTAAACATTATTTAATAAAAAGTCAACAAATAAAATAAAATAGTGGTAATACACTTACACATATTTTCATTGCTTTCATTTAACTAATCCGTCCTTAAACAACAAAAGTTTTAAAAAGTTTAAAAATCTAAAGTTTCATTCACTTCATGTATCATTTATTAGAGCAGCTTTTATAATTTTCTCGCAAGTAAAAGTTTTATTTTAATAATAACATAAAATAAAGTAATAAAATTTAATATATATCCTTAAGTCAAACTTTCTCTATGGTTAAAAATTGCGTACGTGTATGTGTGCCTGTGTGTGTGGGTGGGTGTATCTGTTTGCATATGTATCCTGGTCTGTTGTCACCATGTTTTGCGTTTTCATACGAATGGTGTTAAAAGATTTCTGTTGTTTTGTTGCCACTCAAGTAATTTGGTATTCTAAACGAAACGTATAATTTGACAACATCTGTTAACAATCGTCGTATTCGCTGGAAAGGACACACTTTCAAAATCAGAATCGTTAAGTCTGGAAGTTGCTTTTCGTCACGCATCAGTTTCGCGTATTTTTATTAGTGTTTAAGTATTAGATTAAAAGGAAAAAAGTTTGTAGAGATGAAAGTATGAAGAAAGTAATAAAAGTAAACAGCGATTTATTTTATTAATACATACAGGGTGTTTCATAGTTGCTGGCGGTCTTAGAAAGGGAGTTGTAGCCGAAATGCACGATGTGAAAAGTAAATAAAACAAAAAGTTTTCAGACAATTATTTTATTAATCTTACGGTCTAATTCATAAAATGTTCTTATTTCAGTATTAAACAACATATGTAATAGTTATTAAAAAAATTTTTGAGTTATAAGCGTGTAATAAAAATGTATATTCGAAAACGTTTAACCCTCTAGTGCCCAATTTTTTTTTATATAAAAAAAATTATATTGCGTTTTAACTTTTTCTAAAAGTACAAAATATAAAAAAAAATCTTTTTTTTTTTGGTTGGATCAGGAGCTATAGCGCCGAAAACTTTGGTCTTGGGGTATGAAGCCAACAAATTTCAAAGCAATTTCTCTTTTTTACATTGCGAAAAAATATTTTGTTCAAAAAAAAAAAAGAAACAATTTACAACAAAAGTATGTAAAAAATAAGCAATAGTTTTAGATTTAATTTTTTTTAAGTTGATTAAAAAAGTTTTGAAAAAAATATACTTGAGAAAAACAGGGTTTGTTCAAGTTATTTGTGGTGAAAGTCGTAAAAACAGTCCTTGAGGTTAGAAAGACATAGGTTTATGTTACACTTTCGACATATAATTTGAGTTTCGGACTTGCAACCTGCAAACTTACAAGTTTTTTTACCAGCGCGTGATAAAAAAAATGCGGAAAATGGCCGACTCCATTGTAACGGATATCTGCAGGCGGTAAAAAAGATGTATGTCCTGTACACTTTTTTTTAGCTTCTTGGCGTGGGCGGCCTGTGATATTTGGGATCTATTTAAGAAATGGATCCAATAAACTCTCCTGTTTCATTTATAATACTATTATCAGGCTGAATGGTATTGTGTTGAGCAGGCTTAACGCGTATCCGTGATGGTGTAATGTTTGAAGCAATCGAAGTAGTAGGAGATAACAATTTTGCCAGTGATGCTGGACTTCCTCTTGAGGTAACACAAATCTCCGATTCCAGCATTGAATCTGACATATTCACCGCTTTATTTATCGCCTCATCAAACCTAATGTTGGTATGATACTCTATATCGCAAGTATCCACATCTAAATCATCGTCAATATCTTCTGCGTCAGTGTCGCTCTCGAAATTCATCATATCTAATATTTTCCCGATCTCTTCATCAGAAAGCGATGACAGTTTTTGAGTTTGTCGACGTTCCATGTCTATTAAAAATAATTTTTTATTTCCTGAAATGTTCAACTTTCGAACTTACATAATATATTTTTTTCCGAGTTTTCCTAAGACCGCCTTTAGACGGGCTAACTTCCAAGATCAGTAAAAAGCTTGCAAAGCCTTTTTCCCCCCTTTTTTCTTCTCTTTTTGCTTTCCTTACACAACCAGCAACACAGCAATAATTTTTTTTTTTAACTTTGTAAACTTTTATTATTTTTAAAAAATTTTTTAAATCCACACTTTTTGCAAAATAATTATTTCATCCGTATTGCACAACTTTCCAACTTCAAATATGGTGATAGCTATAAAAAGCATCAACTTGCGTTCTAAATGCAATAAAATAAATTTTTGGACTTCCCCAAATTAGACGAAGTAAAAAAAAAATTCAAAGGGAATTTGGGCGCCAAATAAGCCAACAATAAATTTACCCCGTCTAGAGGCGGTCTTGGGGACTAGAGGGTTAATAACGCTAGATTAACAATGAAACATATTTATCATATTTTTCTTTCCTATTGGCAACCTTGTTGTAAATAATTGTCATATTTTGTTCATTTAAAGCACAAATCATGGCAGCTTTATACAGGTAGTGGCAGAATTACAATATATACAACACGAACAAACATCAACATGTATTTTGTTGGTAGAATTTACGAATAGTTGTCAAAATTTTGACAATTTGCAAACGTGAGTTCCGTCAATGGATTCTATTACTCCAGTAAAATTTTTGATTGTTTTAAATTCCATCATTGTTTGACTTTCCTCCGATCGAGATGATGGCATTTTAATTTTACTACAGTCAAAATAAAGAGCTTGGTAGAAAAAAACGAGATTTAAAAGCAGTTTTAAATGAGAGTAATGAACTTATATGGGAGGATAGTGCCAAAGTTGCAGCATTTAATCAATTTTTCAGTCAAGATGTAGAAAATAAACTAGCCAAGGTAACAGTTAATCTTTATGATGACATTAATTTTTTCCGCACGTTAGCCCAACAAAGGTCCAAGTTTATTTTACAAACAGTTGACCGAACTAAAGTTGCATATGTCTTAGACAACTTTTAAATAAAGGTATGACAGTATGACAGTATAACACCAAAAATGTTGTCTACAAGGAGAGAAGTTGTGGTTGACATGCTAAAAATTAGTTTTAACAAGATTGTTGAGGAAGGGTGTTACCCAAATGGGCTTAAAGTTCACAAAATCGTTCCCATTCCTAAAGAACTAGGGTCACAGAAAATTAACCATTTTCGACCAATTTCAATGCTGAGCGTTGTCGACAAAATATTTGAAAAACTTATTTCTGAACAACTTTGTACTTATCTTGAACAAAATAACATTCTGTTTGAGCGACAATTTGGTTTTAAAAAGGGAACGGGAACGGAGGAAGCCAACATCAATGTAATAGAGTACATATGCAGTGAGCTTGATGTTGGTTTTTGTGGCGTAGCAGGAGTATTTTATGATTACTCGAAAGCGTTTGATATAGTGAATCATACTATTTTGTTAAAAAAACTCGAAATGATTGGACTTGAGGGTAAAACTTTAGCAATCTTTGAACAATATCTGGCAAACAGAATGCAATTTGTGCAGGTTAATGATACTAGAAGCACTTTGCTCCCAGTTAGGCATAGGGTACCTCAGGGCAGCGTCTTAGGGCCAATTCTGTTTAAAATTTATATAAATGATATCAAGAATATTAAGTTTAATGGAAGGTTATATACAGTATCGGACAAAACCTAAGCACCCCCTCAGCCCATTTTTTTTAAATGATATTTTTTTAAAGAAAATAATGTCATTAAAATTTTTTTCTTTATATTTTTATTTATTTATGTCCTTATTATAGAAAAAGACAAGCTTAAGGAAATGAGAATTGAATAAAAAAAGTTAGAATTCAACAATCATTTTAAGTCACAAATATAAGCGGACAAAACTAAAGCACCCCCTAATATTGTGTTTGGAAATTTTTTTATGCTACTGCGACATTACTGTATTAGGTAACGGTACCCTCCAAAAATGCAGCAGCTACTAAGTTACAATGCTAAGAATAGAATTTATGCGAAAATTGTCATTGTTTTAAAGTTTTCGTTAAGATACGAGTAATGACACGCAATAAGTACTCAAATGAATTTAAAATTAGACTTATTGATGATTGGAGAGCCGGCTTATCAAGACATCAATTGAGTGCAAAATATTCGATCAACACATCAATCATTTCTAGGCTAATTAAAAGGTTTTTGCAGTCTGGTCGCACATCTCCTAGTCATTGTGGAGGAAGGCCACGTGAAACTTCGCGACATGAAGACACCTTAATTAAAAGGACAATCCAAAATGATCCTACAGCATCTTCCAGTTACATACGAAACCGCTTAGATTTAAATATTAGCGAAAGAACGATTCGCAGAAGAGCAGTAGAAGCCGGATTATTCAGTCGACGACCAGCAAAAAAACCTTTTATATCGTCAAAAAATAAAAAAGCCCGACTTTAATTCGCCAAGGCCCATCTCGACTGGAGTGTCCAAAAATGGAGGACTGTTCTGTTTTCTGACGAATCCAAGTTTAATTTAAAGAATTCATAAGACGTGTACGCAGATCAAATGGGAAACGGTTGAATCCTAAATATTGCAAAGGCACTGTAAAGCATGGAGGCGGCAACATAATGGTCTGGGGTTGTTTCTCTTGGCAAGGAATTAGGCCACTTCATAAGATTGATGGAACTATGGATCGTTTCAAGTATCGTGATATATTAAAGGACTTGAAGTTGCCTTATGCTGAAGAAGAAATGCCACTTAAATGGACATTCCAGCAAGATAACGATCCAAAACACACGTCAAAAATGGTTAAGGAGTGGTTCCAAAACGATTTGATAGAAGTTCTCCGTTGGCCTGCCCGATCTTAACCAAATCGACAATTTGTGGGAGATCGTTAACTTAAAAATCAACCGAGAAATTTGCAAAACCAAAGAAAACTTATTTGAAGCCGCAAAAATAGCCTGGAAAGCTATATCACCTGATGTAATTAATAATTTAATATCCTCCATGCCTAAAAGATGTACGTGTGTCAACCGGAATAAAGGATTCGCAACGAAATATTGATTTCAATAATTTGTTTGTTCTTTAGATTAGGGGTGCTTTAGTTTAGTCCGCTTATATTTGCGACTTAGAATGTTTTTTGAATTTTAAATTTTTTTTTAAATCAACTCAGAATTCTTTAAGTTTCCGTTTTCAATAATAAAGATATAAATAAATAAAAAAATATTAAAAAAAGTTTTATAACTTTGTTTTCGTAAATAAACTATCATTCAAAAATAATGTGTTGAGGGGGTGCTTAGGTTCTGGACGATACTGTATGTATGCAGACGATATATGTCTATTTTATAGATATAATTTCAAAAAAGTCTTACAGACGCAAATAGAGTATGATTCCGCTATACTTGCAGAGTTTTCAAGACTAAATAAGTTAATGATTAATTCTAAAAAAACTAAGTTTGTGATATTTAAACCATATCGCTTTTCAAATGAAGATAAAATGGTTATCAATATTAAGGGCTCTACAATAGCGGAATAAGATGTTGTTAAGTATTTGGGTGTACAGCTTAACCATAACCTTTTATGGGATGTTCACGTGAACGTGATTAAAGTAAAGATTTCATCGGCAACTGGTATTCTGTACAAATTTAAGAACAAACTTCCTTGTGATGTGATATGTCACTTATACATTCTCATTTGACATATTTACCAATAATATATGGTTGTAAAGAGAGTCAGTCACTTAAATCCTTACAGTCTGCTCAAAACAAAGCCTTAAAGCTTGTTTTTTTAATCTACCATTACGCTATTCTACAGTTGACCTGTTTAGAAACCATGCTAGAAATATTTTACCCATTAGAGGCTTGTACAAGCAAAAATTGTTAGTGTATATTTTTAAAACTATTCGAGAAAACACACATCAGTCAATACAATTTCATCAAAATGTATTTCATACACAAATAAACACCAGACAATCAGAAAACTTAAGACCTTCAAGATGTCGTTTGGAATTAACAAAGCAGCGCATTACATACGCTGGTCCCCACGAATTTAATCAATTACCCACTGAATTAAAAAGTATACACAATCTCTCAAGATTTAAAAACAGTGTCAAACTCTACTTGTTGGAAAATGTTGAAACACTTCTTATGTAACTTTTCGCAAAATAATGATTGAATTTTACTTTTATGTCATTCATTACAATCTTATTTTTTATTTAAATTTTATTAAAAACTTATTTTTATTTCAATAATGTTTATATGTTGCCAAATAGCCTCTCTCAAGCCTTCAAGGCGCTGAGGCGATAATGTATTGTAAATCTCAATTTTTGTAAATAAAAATATTCTTAAAAAAAAAAATGAGCTAAGGCGCGAGCGACTCTGGCAGAAATTCTACCTACTGATGCCTGTAATAGCCCGTGAAGTTCGGCGGTATCATCTTGAACTTTAAACTTCATATTGCGCATAATGATCAGTTAGACAAAGAGTATTTCACATATACCTCTCTTCGACTCCAGCATCGTAATGACACCAAAACCTGCAAATCGACAGAGGCACCGTTTTCGAACGGTGGATTTATTGAATCTGTATCTGAATTTGAAGTTATCTTCCGACATTTCGAACGGATTGGCCCTCTTTCTAAAAGTGTTTCGAGTACGGGCAGCAGATATAACGACGATCGTATCTAATTATAATTTTCAATTAAAATCAAATTTCTTCGCACTTACGTATTCCGGAAACCAAATTAATTACATCCATTTATATTTAATTTTTAAAACAATTAAGATTTTTAAAACAATTTGCGCAGTTTGTTTATAAAGACGAAAAGAGGAAATTAATAGCAAAAAGTCACTTTATTAATCGCTTAAACCAGGGCATTGGCTACAATAAAATGTTTAAATCTTTCAGAGACTATTAAACATTTATGAATACACATTTGGCGATTTATGGCTATTAATGTGCTATCGAACTGCTAATAATCATTTATGAATTAGAGGGTTAGTATTTTTTTTTTTTTTATTATAATAGGAAAAAGATCTATGATAATAAAGTGTGAAGCAAAATATCCGCCAAAAGTTCGCCACAGCTTCGGAGTAGTCTTGGGTCATTCAAGAATGTATTAATTTAACTGAATAATTCTGTCAAGTGAAAGAATGAAATATTTCTGCATTCTTTTTCTTTTCGTTGGCTGTGTAAAAAATGGCATCACCTTTTTGAAACGTCAACGTGACCTGAACGTAAAACGTTCAGGTCCATATCCTCAATTCTAGTAGTACTCACGATAATTGCTGGACAAAACAACAGCAACATTTTCGGAGAATTGAGTGAGCGAGTGTACTCAGGTGTGTTCACATTTCTCACTCACCATAAAATTTTCGCACATTTCTCCCGATTGCGAACATATTTAGTCGATTAAGGTGATAAAAAAAAATCAAGAAGAAGTCCGTTATCCGCTCGTGATAGCGAATACCGCACACGGTAGCTGTTTAGCCGACCAAATTTGCAAAGAAATTCGTCTCGATGACGACGTCAGCCCATAAACGGCACCAAAAAGTCACTTTTTATGGCTGCATTGGTTTTTCATCAACAACTAATGGCTTCTCATTTACCCAAGTGCGGCAACTCTGCTAGAATCCACTCAGGTGAAAGTATGCCTTACCGCGTGCACGAAATAAATTTTCGTAAAAGGCTTCAACAATCGTAACGCGCTGTTCTATTGTTTACCTCAACATGATTGAATTTGTTTGAACAAAGATATTTCAGCTTAATTTTGATAAAAAAGCTTGACATTAAAGCCCAGTTCAGACTATTATACTTTGTATTAATACTTGTCAAAAATTTAAATAATACGTGCAAGTCTGATAGTCTGAATGCAATCCGTCATACTTACGAAAAATAATACGATAAAAATTTGACATCCCATACGACTTCGTTGTTTTTTGAAACTTTTCAAAACGATAATAAGTTTGCTTTTACATTTAGACAGACGATGGGCAGACATTTTTTCATTTCTCTTTTGGTCTTGCCTAAACCTTTTACATTTAAGAAATTAATAGACAGACAGAAATTTTCGTTTCTCTTTTCTTTCTTTTTTGTTGTTGTTGTTTTTTTAAGCACAGCTAGTGTGTTTATATGAAGTTGATGTTGATATGAGAATAATGATATGAAGCAACAACATAAAAAATGCGAAAAGCTAAAAGGAGAAAGAAAAAATGTTCACAAATGTCTAGTACAGAGAGTCGTGTACTACACACTCTCCCCCACCGACGATTTTCGTTTCAGCACCCTCAAATTTCGTCTGTCTGCCCATCGTCTGTCCAAATGTAAAAGCGCTCTAATTTACATTGGATCAGGGTTGTATTTTAGCAAACCAGCTAATTAAAAATTGAGTATTCGGCTATTTCGTAGCCGATGGAGTGCCGTCACTGATAGTATTTTTTGTCGCTATAAAAAAGCTCGAAATTTGGAACTTAGCTGTCATTTATAAATATATTTTGCTCATGCTATATTTAGAACATAAAATATGTTTGTGCTATTGAATTTGGATGTGTTATACATAATTATTATTTTAACTGTTAAAGAATTTCACGCGCCGGCACGTCTATCGGCTACGACGAACAGCGCACCTGCCGCCGTGAAAAGTTTTAAGATGGCACATCTATGTTGGTTTATATCAAGTGTGATGGTGTGAATGCAAAATCTAATTTACGTTAGACTTTTTGACAGTCGCAAGAAATGTGTTTAGACTTTTATCTCACAAAATCTAATGAAAGTATTTATACTTGTATGTATAATAGTCTGATTGGGCCTTAAGGTGTGAGTCACAATTAACGTCGTGCATTATGGTTGGAGCCAAGAAATAAAATTAAAAGCAAAGAGTAGCCGTGATATAATATAAAAAATTGCATTTGGCCCATGAGGGGATCGAACCCGCGACCTTCGCGTTATTAGCACGACGCTCTAACCAACTGAGCTAATGGGCCACGTGGCAGACTATTTCCGCGAATGTGTAGTCATAAAATGATATGTTAGACATGTAACCCCGCCTTTACATAGAGTCTATACGTGATATAATACAAATTTGATAGCAGAGAGAATTATATCACGTGTAGCCTTCAAAATTAGTATTATTGCAATATTATATCAGATATCACAATATTGTTTTGATAATATATATTTAGAAAACCATATCATGATATGAACTGTCAAAAAACGTAAACAAAATGACATAATATTAAATTTTTGAAGAATTCCCAAAAAAAGTTTAATAAAAAGGTCATAAAATCATTTAAATATTTATAAAAAATCGTTTATTGTTCTTTTTGTTGTTGGAATATATAAATTTGTTTAAGAAAAATACAACATTCAATGATGTTTACTGCATGGTTGCTTAAAAATTGTGAAATATTATGATATATGCAAAAATACTTTATTTTTCTCGTTAATCTGCTGACGTTATCTCTCATATTATATCAGAGTTAATATCAGTTGTAGACACTATGTTATACAAGCAAGTACGTGATGAAATTTCTTCATTATAATAAAAATTTCAAGAAAAATGTGGACTGTCTTGAAAATTACTTGTACGTTTACATGGGAAAATGAGGTTTCAATTTAATAATGTCGCCGTAGCAAAGAGTTGCCTTCTTACTTTCAAGATGCATTAGCGTCTACAAAGTGGCAGCACTAGAGCAAAATCACAATAAAACAAAAAAACAGGCATGTGGTAAGATGTGCTTGTCAAAAATATTTGTAACTTTTTTTTTTCACAATTATAAATTTAAATTATCTATAAAATCATAAATTGAAACTATTTTTATGTGAATTTCATGTAAATTTATAAATTTGTCTTATATAAAAAATATCCCCAACAATTTAAATAAATTATTGAGAATTTAAAAAGAAAAATGTTTTATTAATACCTGCCAAAGCACAAAATTTATTAACTGCATAACGCCAGAAAATTATCTCTCGAAGAAAGCAAATTTCATTTAAATTTAAAAAATTCATCCTTGTTTTATTGCATTGCTCTGTACCTCCAAAACAACACTCTTTATTAATGTAAAAACCATGAATACACTCATATTTTGGCACTCAGCTTTCAACAAAACTTTAACGAAACGAATTTTTTTTACTATTTTCTGAAAATTATATAACAGAGGTAAGCAGCGTTGCCACCTAAAAAGAATTGTACTATATTCTGGTATTGTCGTAAAGTTATAATTATAAAATTAATTTCTATTACATACATAAGAAAATAATTAAAGTCTTTTTATAAAAATAATCTCATAAAAAATTTATTATGAAAAGTTTTTCAACTATTGCCCTATAAATTGGTGTATATGATAAATTTGGCAGCTCTAATTAGTAAGCAAACAAAATAAGAATAGAGAGAAATATAACATATAACTGCCAGTTTACCAATCTCGACAGCTTGCTTGCGTTCGCAATCTAAGCGGAAGAAATTGATTTCGGTTCGTCTAACTTTTTTCTATGCGAACGATGTGTCAAAAATCAATAAAAATAAAAGGTGGTTAAATTTCAAGGGCCGATGTTGATTTTGAATAAAACACAAACTATTTAGGAAATTATTGTAATTTTATTTTATTATGATATATTGGTATTATTCAATTATGTATGGAACAAAATATCGGCCAAATGGGCGCCACGACCAAGGCGGCACACCTCCATCCGATGGTCCAAATTTTCGATGACCCTGAGGCATAATGGAGGTTCTATGCCGTTAATGTGCCGAATTATCTCATCCTTTAGCTGTTGAATTGTTGCTGGCTTATCGACGTACACCTTTTCTTTCAAATAACCCCAGTCCAAAAAGTCCAACGGTGTCAAATCACATGATCTTTGACATCGCCATTACGTGAGATAACACGGCCATTGAATTTGTTGCACAAAAGAGCAATTGTTTCGTTAGCTGTGTGGCAAGTGGCACCGTCCTGCTGAAACCACATATCGTCTACATCCATATCTTCCAATTCGGGCCATAAAAAGTTCGTTATCATCTCACGATAGCGAACACCATTCACAGTAACTGCCTGACCGGCCTCATTTTGGCAAAAATACGGCCCGATGATGCCGCCAGCACATAAACCGCACCAAACAGTCACTCTTTGTGGGTGCATTGGTTTTTCGATAGTAACTCTTGAATTCTCATTCGCCCAAATGCGGCAATTCTGTTTATTGACGAATCCACTGAGGTGAAAATGTCTCATCATTGAAGATGATTTTCTTCGAAAATTTATCATCATTTTCATAATAAGTCTGGATAACTTTAACACGTTGTTGGATTGTGTATCTCTCCATGATTCTAATTGAGCAAGTCTGAAATAGAGAAATGTCAAATAAAATTCGGAAAAAAACTTGGCGTTTAGGTGTGGTTCACATTCAACATCGGCCCTTGAAATTTAACCACCCGATACATAAGAATATGCGAACGAATAATAGCGGGATAAACAAACCCAAATTAATTCGAACTGGTTGATTGACTGGCTTTCTTTTTCAAATTCATTTTCTTTAGAAATTGTTAAACTGGCTGTAAGTCTTGAAATAGTTTAAGTATTCATGTATTTTTCAGTTAATCTGGCATCTTATCAAACACAGCGTGAGAAAGTTACAATAATTTGCTACACACAATGGCCCCTTGGTGGCAACGAATTCAACTTAAGCTACGTACACACGGTTGTCAGATCTTACAATATTGCCAGTAAAATTGTCTGAAAATGTATTACAATCGTGTGAACTGCCAATTTTTAACTTACAACGTTGTCAGAAAAACCATTCCCAATCAATTCTAAGACGACAATGTTGTCAGGCATCTGAAAATCGTGAGAACACTCTTTGTCGACATTGCCAGATAATTGGCTGGTATTGTAAGCTCAGTTTTAATTGTCAGATGTATAAAATTAATGCATCTGACAATGGCATCATTGTCAGAAAAAAGTTTGATGGCTGCCACTGCACTGCCAAACAGATGGCTGTTGATATACATAAGTGGAAATGCCTTACAACATGTCTCGCAATTTTTTTCACCTAACAATCTGCCAACCGTGTAAACAGACAATTTTTGTTGTCAGATGAATTATTTGTCAGACCACAGTCTGTCAATGAAATTGTAAGATTTTCTTACGATCGTCTGAACTCACAATTTACTTCTGCGGGACAATTTTTCATTGTCACTGCATTGTCAGCCTGTTGCCAGATCTTACAATATTGTAACATCTGACAACCGTGTGTACATAGCTTTAGTTTCAGTTTACAAACAAACATCTTTCATTGCTGTGAACTTCACAGTGTGAAGAAGTACATATGGATAAGTAAGTGTGACCCAGATGGCCATGTTTTTAAGCCACAAATTTCTTATAGCTATTTCATTTCTTATATCGAGTGGTTAAATTTTAAGGGCCGCTGTTGAATGTGAACCACAACTAAACGTCAAGTTTTTTTCTGCATTTCATTTGACATTTCCCAATTTCAGTCTAATTCAATTTGAACCATGGAAAGATACACAATCGAGCATTGTGTTAAAGTTATGCAGGCTTATTATAAAAATGAACGTTCAAATCAAAATGCATGTCGTGCACTTCGTGATTCGTAGAAATGTGCATACAATGGGAAAAATCGTGCGAAAATTGGAGCAAACCAAGTCTGTAGGACAAGTATGTCCAGCCCTACGCGCTTGATACTCAATTGTTTTTGTAAATGCGCTTAGCAATAGGGCTGTGCTGTTTAATACACAAATACTACGCTTAGCATTAGCAATGAAAAATAAACAAATAACTTTGCTTATATATTTTTTGCCATTCTTCATATTCGCATGCTTTGCTGGTAAACATTGAAGACAGCGATTATCAGTGTAGATTTCGTTTGTGTAAATATGTTTTGCTTTTTACAACAAAAAATATTAAATAAAAATGGTTTTTCCTTAAATGTATTGGTATTTACTCTTCCATATAGAACTTGTGGGCACCCCTGCTGTAGGAGATGTGAAAACAACAGTTCATGCTCGTGCAGCTCGCGTTCTGCTGAAAATATTGCTGCTATTCGCGATACGAGTAGTGTGGTTGAAGAGCCGTTTACCTCAACTCGTCGTCATGTCCAACAATTGCACCTCTCACACTCGTCGTTGATGAACATTATGCATAAAGACTTGCATTTACACGTTTACAAAGTGCAATTAATTCAAGAACTAAAGCCTCTTGACCATTCCAAGCGCCATCAATGGTACGAATGGTGGCAAGAAACGGCAACAGAGGATGATCAATTTTCGGAGAAAATCATTTTCAGTGATAAGGCACATTTTCACTTCAGTGGATTCGTCAGTAAGCAGAATAGCCGCACTTGGGCGAATGATAATCCAAGAGTGATTGTGGAAAAACCAACGCACCCACAAAGAGTGACTGTGTGGTGCGGTTTATGGCCGGTGGCATCATCAGGCGGTATTTTTCCAAAATGAGGCCAGTCAGGTAGTTAGTCTGCTTTTACATATAGACAGACGATGGGCTGACATTATTTCATGTCTCTTTTGGCCTTGCTTAAACCTTTTACATTTAAGAAATTAATAGGCTGACAGAAACTTTTCGTTTCTTTTTTCTTTCTTTTTTGTTGCTGTTTTTTTAAGAACAGTGTGCTTATATGAAGTTGATGCTGATATGAGTATTAGTAATGAAGCAACAGCATATGAAGTGCGAAAAGCTAAAACGAGAAACGATAAAATGTCCACAAATGTCTAGTACAGAGAGTCGTGTACTACATACTCTCCCCCACCGACAATTTTCGTTACAGCACCTTGAAATTTCGCCTGTCTGCTCATCGTCTGTCTAAATGTAAAAGCGCACTTACTGTGAATGGTGCTCGCTATCGTGAGAAGCTAATGAACTTTTTTTGGCTCGTATTGGAAAATATGTATGTGGACAATATGTGGTTTCACTAGGACGGTGTTACTCACTATTCAACTCACGAAACAATGGTTCTTTTGCACGACAAAATCAATGGCCGTGCTATCTCACGTGGTGGCGATGCCAATTGGCCGCCAAGATCATGTGATTGAGCACCGTTGGACTTCCTTTCTTTGGGGTTATTGGAAAGAAAAGACATAGGTCGACAACAATTAAACATATAAAGGATGATATAGTTCGATATGTTAACGGCATACGAGTAGAACCCCAATTATGCCTCAGCACACAATAGAACGAACGTTCTTTCACAATTTTATTTTTATTACTATTGACATTTACAATATGGCCGGGTGTTTAATGTAAAACTGAAACTTAAAGAAGGTGGCAACATGCCATATTTTACTTGCAAATAAAGCTGAAGGTCCATACCACACGTTACATGCGTTTATGCGTTCTAAGCGTCTGTCAAAAAAGTAGAATCAGTGCAATTTTATGGCACAAGTTACACATCACAAAGCATAAGACGCATAGATGCGTACAATGCAAAAAATAGGTTTACTTACTACTTTTGCACGCGTCATAAGCGTAATAAAAACTGTTGTTGTTTTTAATAGCCGCAGATCATAATTCGGCTTATTTTTTCAAAGTTATCACCAGGAATATTTGTGCTGTGGATTGTTATTTTATGTTATTGCGTTAAACAAATATTTTTATTTAAAAAATACTTCAAACACAACAAAAAACTAATCGCATGAAAAGCGTTGTATGTAACTTTAGTTTAGAAAAGTGTAGGAAGTGTAGGACTCGTAGGAAGTTTGCACGCGCAGTGCATATAACGCGTGGTATGGACCTTCAGTTTGAATGCGTTATTCAAGATAAACTTTTGTGAGTTAATAACTCACAATAAAAAACACGATAATTTTTTTTCTTATTTACAAATAAGCTATAAACGAGATATATGTACGTATGTGTCGAAATTTCATAAGATCTACCGTAATTATCAGTAGACTTGGAAACCTTTGAAAAAATATTTGAGTATTACTAGATACATAAAAAGTAGAAAGTTTTATGTGAGATGCATTAGCCATGCAGTCGTGTATTTGGTCAATTGGTGTTTGTGTACATACCCACATAAATAAACCAGCGTTGCCGATTACTGCGAAATTATTCAAAAATTGTGTTAAATAGAAATGTTTGTGTTATGATGTAATATGTGTTTGTAAATCAAAGTGTCAGCATATTTCATTGGAATATTTCTACTTCTAAGCAAAATTGTTAAATCAAACTATTTAACAATTAAAATTTCTTCATTTTTTAATATGTCATACTTTTGATAACTTATTTTAGTACTGTGACTCTAGAATATTGAGACTTCGAAGATTTTGATTAACATAAATATTTCAACACTTTAGACGTTGAAAATTGAGCTTTTAAGACACATTTTCTTTATCTTTGCTTTGGTGGTTTGCAGAATTAAAGTTAAAAATAAAACAATATAGTTCATACATCCGAAGATATTATAAAAAACGTAAAACAAAATTATAAAATCAAATTTGTGGAACGATCAGATAAGAAACTGTTTAAATCAATGACGTACGTACCTGGACTTTCAGAAAGGATAATACACTCTAACATTTATAATAAAGAAAATGTTCACTAAAACCAATAATGTTTCACTAAAAACCAATAACACTTTGAACAAACTATTTTCAAACACTAAAACAAAAATTGACAAATTGAACAAATCTAATCTCATTTACAAGATACCGTGCAATGGAGACGGGTCCAACATATGTGATAATATATATATTGGAACGACTAAAACAAAATTAAGGACAAGATTATCTGCACACAAATCTGATTATAAAAATTGTACGGGAAAAACTGAGCAAAAAACAGCGTTAGCGGCCCATTGTACAAAATACAATCACTCTCCCAATATTAACAGTACAAGTATATTACAACAAGAAAAAAACTATAAAAAAAGATTTATTATAGAAATGTTACATATTACAAATACACCCGCGAACATAAGACAAAAAAAAAAAAAAAAAAAGAATTGCGCGCAAACGTAATCGTAGTAAACGATTAACATTTAACACAATAAGACGGACGGCTTTACTAAAAGTAAGACAAACATTTAATGTAATAATTAACTCTCATGTTTATAAGAAAAATTTATTTGTGATAAAATTATTTATATTTTCTTTTTACCAATGTTAACGTAATCTTTTTGCAATTGTTTATATTTTTGTTAGTTCTTGAAGAAGACTACCAAAGCCACTCGAAATATTGAAAATAATAAAATCAATATTAAATAAAACAAAAAAAAAAAAAAAAAGAATTTTATGTAAAACACACAAACCCAGAGGCTGAAAATAAATAAAAAGTACATATAGAATTTCCAATCTAGTTGATTTTGACGAGATTTACCGCACAAAATGAAATTTACTTTGCAACAAGATTTCGATGAAATCTAGTACATTGCAACTATGACTCTGTTTATAACAGTACTTGAAAATACGTTGCCATAAAAAAATATCAGGCGTGTTCTCACATTCTCACGGTTTTCAAACTCACCTGGTGACTTGAGGTGTTCTGTGACTCACGCGTTTTGCTTGCGAGTTGACATAATTTGAATGTTAAAAGCGTATGTTTTACCAAAACAAATAAACTGAAAAATAAATTGAAAATGCCAGCAGTCTTCATACTAGACATTTTGGGTTAAAAATGCAATCAGAAAATGAATTCAAAGTTTATTTCCAAAAATATAAATTCCATTTGGCTAGTGTCTTAAGAATATTTTTGAAATCACGTATATTTAGCAAAATCGTATGAAACATCTTCTAGTTTTGAGGCCAATATAAATAGAACATATTTAATTTAGTATATACGTCATTTTATTCTTTATTTAAGGTTTAGTTTAATGCAAATTCATCAGTTCACTTTTCTGATTTGAAGTCGCCAAGAATCTGGCGATTGTGATTTACAGAACATCTATCTTGTGAGTGCAAGTCACAATGGATCGCGAATTTCATGCGAGATGTGAAATCCAGAAGTATACTTTTATAAGATGCATTCGTTCTTGGCAAAAATAAATATTAGGAAAATGAAATATGTATTACAAGATGAAAAAATGCGGAACTATAAACGTTTAAGATTTTGTTGAAGATTTTCATTCAAATCTCCCAGATTATTCTTTTTTCTCTTCCCTATAACCTATTTTCCCAGTTCTAATACAATGCACCTCATATGTAAAGGCAGCGTTGTTAACGCCGGGTGTTTCGCACCGTTTTTGGAGCTTTTTGAAATTATTTGTGCGAAAAATTCTTTGGTTGGTGCGGGGTGCGCTTTTTTACATTTTCGGTGCGTTTCTTAAATTTCGGTGGCACATTATCAAATTAAACTCAACTTTTTGGGTTATTGTACCACCAAAGTTTAATCAAATACGCAACATTTTTACGTTACGTTTTGCGTGGACAACGTGCCATGTCATGTGCACAACGTAAGACAATCTTGCTGTTGTATATTATACACGCTTTATATTATATTTTGGGCAATGTATTTAGCTATTTTTTTTTAGTATATACTTAGCTGGCGAGGCCTAATTTTTTTTTATGTAAATTAAAATGCAAAATCTTTAGTACATATTTTCCCTACATTTCGTGAATTTTATGTTTACTTCTTCAAGGGATTTGTCTATTTTATAAAGAAAGTTTTTTTTTTTATCAAATTACATGCATATATTAAGTAGAAAACAATATTTGAGAAACTTACCTTTTTGTGAAAACTTCATCTTTTATTTGTTATAATTTTGGAAAACTTTCGTATATATCAATAAATTTTTTTAAGGACACCGCTTACGAAACACAAACGAAATGTATAGTATGTTTAATAGAATTGCTATTAATCGAATTTAAAGGCTTGTAGTGCGATTTTGTAACTTTTAATGATCCGATAATCGTAAATACTTTAGTCTGTAATGGTTGTGACGTAATGGATGAGGCCGTAAAAGTAACAGCTGATTTCGGTCGACAGCAAATATAACTAAATGATATTGCTTAATAATAAATTTGATAAAATATCGTTATAATTATTGTAAAGGTAATATTATCTTAATAGAGGCCAAGTTTGACAAACACTAGTTCCATCCGACCCAGTTTGATTGTATAAGTCGCTTAAAAGGCTGTTTCATTGTCGTAGAAATATTGTACTTCTTAAAATACAAAAATTGAAAATATTCAAAATTCGGCGCATTTTTGTTGAGAGAACGCGATTTTTCCCCCATTTTGGTGCGTTTTAAAATTTCAAAGAGTTAGTCAAAATCGAAATAAGATTATTAATTTTGAGCCACCTTGTGGAATGGTAGTTTAAAATTTTCTTAAGATAAGTTATGGTTGCGATTTTTCGATTCTTTTCTTTTTTTTAATTTTTATATTAGCAAAAATATAAAAAATACATAAGTTTAGTTTCTTTGTAATATACGAATTTTTTTTTTCTTAAACTTTGAGTGTTTTGCGTAAAATATAAAATTAATTTCCGGCAACACTGAAATTAACACATTATGCTCAACCAAAACTGTACCTATTCTCATTCATGTTTCTCTTTTTTTCGCGGCTTTGAATAAAACATTTGTGTTCTGCTACGATTTTTAATTTCTCTTAAAAGAAAAAACTCAAACTCATTCCCGCACAATTTAGCGCTCACTGAAGCATTCAGTCAGCACAAAATTAAGTAGCTTCTAGCATAGTATTGCTTGCTTGTAGCTTCTACTCTTAACTATGAAGAGAAATTAAATGCTATGCATTAGCAGTTGAAATTGGTTTGCGTACAGATAAAGAACGATTTTATTCAAGTTGACGCTATACCTAGTTACATACGTGCGGTGCAGTGCTAAGAAAATATTGTCATTTTTAATTAAAGCAAATAGTAAGTAGGTGTGTACATATGTGAATACATTCAAATATTTACATACATATGTATTTTAAATGTTAAATAATCAAAAAGTTCTGTCTTTATACGCAATAAAAATATTTTTTTGAAAGCTGTGCTATAACAAATACTGCATTAATAATAGCATTATAAATACCTTCATACACACATACATATGTATGTGCTATGTACTCTGTAAACATGTGTTTTGAAGCCGTAATACATCTGGCAGGGTGATAATAAAGTGCACATACAACCATTCGCATACACAAAAATATGTTTGGTTATGTACATACATACATACATTTATATGCATATACTATATGTGTAAATGGTGTTCTCGCGCTTATTATGTGCATCAGAGATGGTTAATTGTCTTAAGTAAATTCAATGGAAAAAGAAATCACATTTATAGTGTAAATATGTATATGGAAATATTATTTTCTATAAATTTTAAAATAAAATTCTAGTGTACCGCTATAGTTTTATGGTCAACCCAACTAACAAAAATAATTATATTATGTATGGCAACATTTTTCAGTTACTGAAAAGTTATCGATAGTGATATTTTGATATTAGCAAACATAATTTTTGTAAACAAAAAAACATTTTTTTTTTGTAAAAAAAAAGCTACAAATTTAAATAAAAAAAAAAAAAATAACACGATTTCATTAACGGCAAAACATGCATATTGTGGTATCTTTAATAAGGCGATTAATAGAGTTGCAAAACTATCGATAGTTTTATTTTTGCCCCACTATCGATCTTTTTATCCGATAGTGATAAAAATATTTTCGGCGAGAAAAAAGCGAAAGCAAAATTGAGAAAAAAAAAAATACTCAACGGCTTGTAGGTATATGTTTGTAAATTAAATTGAAAAATAAGTTAAAAATTTTTAATTTTATAAACATAAAACATTACTAAAACTACGTACATATACTATATGTACATAATACGAAATAATCACCTTAAAATCCAAAGGCTTTATCGCCGGCTAAAACTTGAAAATATACTAATTTCTAAGATTTCTTTTAACAAAAATTGTAAATCTTTCGCAATAATATTTTTTAAGCTACTGATAACTATTAAAAGTTACCGGTTCTGATAAATTTGTTTTATTGTTATGGAGAATTTTCTGCAAGACCCAATGGTAAATCAATTATTAAAGTTGCATGCTTCTGAAGAAATTGCTTCAGTTGTAATTGAATCAGTCGTAAAGCAGCTCTGGGCTGGGGAACAGCTCTCGCGTCATCGTAATTATTTCTTAATATCTCAGATTTCAGGCTTGTTGTTGTTGTTTGGCCTTCGAGAGTTTTGCGTCTCACTCTCATTGGTTAACTGTCTACCTTAACTAACTGTATTATTTTACAGTTTTTGTGAGGTATTTCGTTGTTAACCACGCGGCAACTTTCTATGCGAAGGCATAGGTCGGTACAGTTAGTTACAGCGCCGCAAAAGAAATACTGTTAATACCATCGTGGGCATAAGGTCTACGTTACTCCGCCCATGCTGTGCATCCTATACTTTGCAAATTTATTTGCAACTGTATAGTTACAAATTCAATACAAATGATTCGTAATTAAATGTCCCTTTTTCGGACTGTAACTCACCAATAATGGAAGCCCCAAGGTGGCATTTATAAGAATATTAGCCGTGCAGTCTTACACAAATAAATTTCGACTTAATTTAAAACGAATTAAACGAAGCAGTTATAGTGAATGATGTTCGCTATCTCCAGCTGATTATAGAGTTCTTGTGGCCGGAAATTTGAGATATGTACCTTGACGGTACGTGGTTGCACCACGATTGTGCCACTTACCAACGAAACAATGGCTCTTTTGCGCAAGAAATTCAATGGCAGTGTATGGCCGCACGACGTGGCGATGTTAATTGCATGTCACGGTTATGCGATTTCACACTGATGAACTTCCTTGTTTGTGGATATTTAAAGGAAAAAGTGTGTGTCAATAAGTCAAAAGGAATTCAACTAAAGTATGACATAATTCTGCACATTAAAGATACTGAACCTCAACTGTATTTCCGAGTTATTGAAAATGTGAACCATAAGATAGCCGTAACGAGCATTTGGTCGATATTTTATTTTACACATTGTTGTTATAGATCGTTCTATCTATAATAAAGAGATATTAATATAATTCTCTGAAAAGTTTGTTTTATTTATAATTAAAATTGTGGATTTTTGTTGGGCCACCCTGTATATTTAGTCACTATACAGGGCGGCCCAACATATAGCAAACAGAAGAGACGTCAAGATTGAGCAGCATTTTAAGAAAGTTAAAAAACTTACGATCAAGATAACTTAGTAGTTTTAGTTTACATTGTGCAACATTTGCGGCTGCAATTTTTACTTTAGAGAGAGGAATTGAAAGGAGTACACATATGCCATTCTGTTTTACATGTCGAGTTAGCGCAGGTCTATCTTGAGGTTTGTTATTTTCATGTACATATTCACTATTAGATAAAAAAAGTTGTGTCAAGGAAACGCAAATGAAATTATTAAAAAGAAACGACAAAATTTGTACAATGTAAAGGCCTTGTTACACTATCATACACGATCGTACGATCTACTAAATAAAGCATGTGTGCTGAAAAAGGACTAAAAATGCAAACGTGCGACAGAGTTTTTGACAAATCGTGCGGTTTGAACAATTTTATGAAACATTTCAAAACATTATGGTTTCGGCGCTATCAGTTTGGTATATATTGTGAAAAACATGAGAATATTGTTGGTGCCTCGAGAAAAAAATTTAAGCAATGTAAAATTATTGATGATTAGTATAGCTGCTATGAAATGTGTACATTTAGACAGTTGGGAATAATTGAAAACAAGCTGTTTATAATTTTTTGATGGGTAAAATTATTATGTTAATAAAAGTTTTTAATTATTTTATTGTGTATATAAACTATTGCAATTATACTTGTATAATAGTGTGGCCTACAACACCATTTTGAAGCGATTTTTTCAAGTCGGCCAGACTTTTGAAACAGTTTCCTGTAAATGAATCGTACGATCGTGTAGGATAGTGAATCAGGACCTTTAGCTTGGACTAAAAGAAAAAGCAATCCATTTTTATTGATATGATGTGCCCTAGTAATACATTTTCTTGGGGAACAAAATCATAAGCAAGCATTGCTGATATGCTGTGCCCTAATAATGCACTTTCTTGGGGAACAAAATCATAAGCCAGCATTGCGTGTTTCTATCGAACTAATGGAATTGAAATATAGCATATATTACCATCTCAAAAATAGGAAAATATACTTTTGGATTTACAGGACCTTTAATGAATCTAACCAATACATTTAATTTTTTTTCCAGATAATGTCGATAGATATCGATCGTTTAATAGAGATGGTTCGTGGAAAAGCGCCATTGTGGGATCAGAAAAACAAACATTATCACAATCGACATATAGTGGATCGTCTTTGGAATGAAACTGCAACAGCTTTAAATCAAAAAAGTGAGTGGTTAGATACATACATATGTACTTATCTTATTTAGTCACTATAAGAGCTGATAGTCACAAAAAACTTATTTATTTTACTTTTATGCAAGAGTTTTATGCATTCAGGCATATTAGGGCGTGTCGATTTAAAAGGACCAAGATTTTTGGATATTGTGCGATGGATTTTTCAATAACACTTGGCATGAGAAAAAAAAGTTTCACTATGATTTATATGTAAAATCCAATTTTTAAAAAAATTAGGTAGTAGCATTTGTAACAGTAGTCAGCAATTTATAGCCATAATCCCAATCTGGTTTTTACAACTCCCCATCAAAAGCCAATCTAGCTGTCACACGGGACCAAAAGTAAAAATTTTTTATCATTTTGACCTTTAGCAAACTAATTCGAAGACTATTTGAAAACTTTCTTTTGTCAAATTATTTTCCTTTCTTCATCTTAAGTTATATGTTAGTGAGCTTGAAGTCAGCCATTTGGTGTTTTAAATTCATACGAATATTAACAGTCGACATTGTGGGGCAGGCCTAGTAACTTTTAAATCAAAACTTGAACGCCTTCAGCGGCCCATACACGTTTCAATTCAATTGTGAATTGAGTCTTTCAACTGAATTGATTATTGCCCACACACTTCATAAACTGAATTGAAAGATTTTCATTCAACTAATAAATTCAATGAAATTATAGACAATTTTAAAAATATATAACAAACACAGTACAAATATAAATTTTGAGACGTGATCAAGAGACTCGAACACACACAACACAATAGAATTGAAAGACTTGCTAGTCAACTTAAAAAATCAAAACATGTTCATTTTTCTTCAACCAACTCGACAACTGCCAACCTAATCAACTGACAAAGGCATACACGCTTTGATTTGGACAACAACCGACTTAGTTGCCAACTGAGTTGAAACGTGTATGGGGTGCTTTAGAAGACGAGTTTTGCAGCTGTTTATTTTCTAGTTTAATTGACTTTTTTATCTTTTCCTGTTTCAGCTATTGTTGTTAAGAAAAAATGGAAGTCGTTGCGGGATCAATTTCGGACCGAGCTCAAGAAAGTTCCACCCGGACGTTACGATGATCTTAAACCGGACAGCTGTTTTGAAAATATGCCACAATGGCCGTATTTCAAGCCATTGCTGTTTATAAAAGAGCACATGAAAACACGCAAAATAATAGATCAACCGCAGCTGCAGCCACTTTCCTTAGAAGAATACAGCTATGTTGAAAACGAGGACAACAATAGTACCGAAAATAATGAAAAATACTGTATTCAAAGTGGTTTAGATTTGTTTGAGGTGGAAACTCTGAGCACATCCCAAGAGCCCCGAGAAATATCTAAGCATCTTGATGAAGTCTACACTGAACGGAGTAAAAAAAGAAAACGTGATCAGAATTCGAAAAATGTTGTACTACGTAGCGATGATGATGAAGATATTGCCTTCTTTGTTAGCCTTTTGCCGCATGTTAGAAAAATGGATCCGGCCAGAAAACTTTTATGCCGCATGGAAATTCAAAACTCTATCTACAATCATGCATATCGAAATGGAAGGTCTGCTCAGGAAACAGTTGAGCGCGGTGATACTTCACCATTTGCGGAAAATATTTTATCAACACAAGATCCAATGCAATATGATTCGAAAGACCATGTATTTTTTCAACATCAGACCAACAACCATTAATTTTTGTAATATAAATAAAGAACAAAATTCATGTGTATGTGAAAAAATCATAATTCCATAGTTTCGATATTAATTTGATTGGGCCTTGTAATTTATACTAAATATATACATCATTTTTTTTTTTTTGCTTATATTCCGAAAAGGTCTATTTATTGACTGATTCACGGTAACCTCACACTGATTTGTCTCATTTTTAAGTTATATCTGTGATTGCTACCGTTGCACATACGTCCACACGAAATGTAAAGGTCTAACCATAACTTGCATAGATTGGCTTAAGCTTTTGCCAAGATTAAACGAAAAGCCTGTAGAGTGCATAAGTGAATCTAAAACGTCTTTTAGTTGACCATAATGTAAACTTAACGATTTTAAACCCATTGTTGCACAGCTTCGTAATATTTGTGCCTTTTCTGAGTAGATTATATAAAAAAGTACTAAAAATAACAACAAAGTATATGTATGCTACAATTTCCAAACAAATGGTAATAATAATTTTGTAGTAATTAGTTTAATTAAGAAGTGAAAAAAACTAAAACACACTTTTATTGAATTAAATACAAATGTGTTTGTTTCAATTTTTCTTAATTTTAATAATTTTTGTAAACGCCCCACACAAACTTCTGAAAACAAATGATTCCGTACAGAAGATGCGTTCAGTTTCGTACTTTGCTTAAGCAACTGACATTAGATGAAACTTAACGAAAAGTTTCATTAGGTACAATATAGTTATACACATTTGATTACATGCATTCGCACAGTTGCTTAGGCTCTGTTTTTGACTGCGTATTTAAATACAAAATTAGTTAATTTTCATTTAAATTTAAATTTTATTTAAATGCAAGTTCAGTTTATCAGTCTTAAATAATTGTTCTTATTTAAATGCGCTGAAAGTGTGGCAGCTTTACTTAAATTCCAAATATTGTGGAAAGGGTTTCATAGAACAGCTGTTTGTTAGTGGAAGAGTAGAAAAATTCTTAAAGAAAAATATTAAATCTATTAACGGCATAGAAAAGCTTAATAATTTTATTTCATGCGAAGTTATTTTTAATTAATTATTATATAGTGCTGTTATTTAGTGCAAAATTAGCATTAAAATTCAAATATCTTCTACAGGCAATAGCTTGTATGTGTGTTTTGTTTACCTTTTTTGCACTAATACAACTACAGGCACAGAAAAATCATATGGTCTATGTGAAAAACTTAAATAAAACTTAAATGAAGAAGTTTGGGCATTTAAGTTTAATCCAAATTTGTAGTGAAAACCTGATTTTCATTTTTAATTGGAACTTAAGCCATTCTATGCACATTACGGTTAGGCCTTAAGGCCGTATTTCTACTTTAAAAATTAAAAGAAAATATCACAGTTGCACAATTTCAATATTATTGTAGTTCTACGAAATTACGATTTCATTATGCCTTTTTTATTTATTTTATAATTTTATCCAACTGTAGTTACATTTTAGGTGTTGTTCATTTTTTAGGCGATTTGGAAAGTACAACATAATATAGCACTTAATTTTCCATTCCTGCTTTTCATTTCTGGTGAATTCATTACACAGAGTTGACGTATTATGAAATTTATTCCCGTTTTGGGATTTTTTTTGGCAAAAAAATGATGGCATTTAACTGGAGATTAGTGCTCTCATACTTTTTTAATCTTTTATGTGCTGAAAAAAACTTTTGGAGCAAAAGAAACTTTTTTTTTACAAATATTGAAAATTCTTATGTGGTTTTAATTTAATAAATACAGTGGTTTGCCGATTTAACGAACATTTAATTTAATGAACGCCCACATTTTTTTCTACTGAGTATCAAAAATTTTGTGTTGTTCTCGTTTTAACGAATAAATGTTAAATAAAAAATTGAAATAATAATATAATTTATACCAAAAACTCCTAAAAAGGAATGCAAATGAATATATACCATTATTTTTCTTCCGATATTTTCGTTTGCTATTATATTAGAGTAAGTTGTGTGACATTTTTACGTCAAAATGTGTAAAATAAAAAGGTTGTGCTTAAAGCAAAAAAGTTAAAGTTATTGATCATCACCAAAACGGTTTGAATATGACAAATTTGTGTGAAAACTATGGACTGCAAAAGTCCACTATAGATAGAATCATAAAATTAAAGGAAAATCTTTTAACCAATCTACCCTACAAGAAATAGATGACCGAAACTAATACACTCAAATGTTATTTTCCAACACATTCACATAAATGTTATACATATATAATATGTTTGAGAATGTGGTAGAAGAAACATCACACGTACACGAAACTTTCGGTCATTTTCTTCATATTGCCCTTAATAAGTTGATAGAAAGTTGTGACCTATGTTTCGGTCAACAATGTCAGTCAAATGACCGGTCATTTGACCGTCACTCTTCTTGTAGGGTAGAAAACCGTAAAATTGGATAACGAGATAAAAAGTATGAATTTACTACTCCGTGTTGAGTGTGATTTAAAACAGCTGAGTTGTTTGTAAACTGTACATTAGAGGGAATTAGTTTTATATGGATAAACTTTCTAACGAGATTGAGATATGGTATCCTGCTTATTTTGTGGGGGTTGGTAAAACAAATGCGTGAGCCGAAAAATTTGTGCAGTAGGATTGGGGTAAATGGCTTTGCATCGGGGCCACAGGTCGGACAAAACAGCAGAAAATCCACAAACATTTTCTTAACTGTCGCTGAGTGCTTTTAGGGGGGTAAAAGGGGGAAAAGAAAGACCGACCTCATCCAGTATTTTTCTTTATATATTTCTTGTGAACATATCTACCCTCCAACTGCCTTCCTTAAAAGGGCTGCCATACAAAACATTAGTTTCTAATATTTTAGAGTCAAACGTCCTCACTAGCCCCAGAGGGCTGCTAAAGGTAGCCAATGTACTACCAACTTCCAATATTTTTGGGAACCCAGCATTTTTGTAGAATATACCTAGCTTTTATCTTCAATCACTAGTGGAGTTGCCAAACACAACCTTATATTAGTTTTACAGTTTTCAGATATTTTATTATTTCTTAATCAGTTTGTATTGATTTCTTAATCAGCTGTATTAATTTTAAAGTTATGTTAACCATTTTTAGAATTATTTTTTGGCAGTTTAATATTATGTTTTAGCAGTATTTTTAAAGCGATTTAGCTATGAAATATATTTCCTTCCTTTATCTCGATTTCGCTGACATGAGCACATACCCTAAAGGATGAAGTTATATTTCAACAGGATGGTGACCCAAAACACACCTAAAAAATCGTTAAGGAATGGTTGACTAGGCAAAACTTTTAACTGATACGGTAAACGGGCAAAGTCCCAACTTCAATCCAATTGAGAATTTGTGGTCAATTCTCAAAAGACGGTTGGGACTATATCGAAAGGCTCCACCAATCTTAGCCGCATTATGGATACAGGTACAGTTGGAATGGCAGCACATTTCAAATGGAATTAGTCAAAAGCATTCCCAAATGCATAAATAATCACTTTTGGATACAGTCATCGCTTCTTTACTGATCTAGATATATTCTTGGGTGGGGTGCGCATTTCTTTTGTTGATCAGCTTAAATGTTTAGGTATAATACTTGACGCAAAACTTTCCTTTTCAAACCATATCGATATAGATATGGATATACTCTGCGAACCTTTCATTTCCCCTTCGTATCAGATCACAACTTTCATGGGCATTGCTAATGTCGCACATTATTTATGGTTTTGAAGTTTTTTCGGGTACATACTCCATGTATCTGCATAGAAGTAACCGCCTCATTAACATTATTGTACGTTTTGTCTATAATGTCTGCCGACGCGAACATATCTCGCCTTTCTTTGAACGATTTTTTGGTTGTAGTTTTACTAAATTTCTAATGATTCGTAATTTGGTCCTGTTTCACAAGATTATCAAGACCCTTAGAATTGTATAGGTCATTTACGTTTCTGCGCTCTTCTAGGAATCCTCAGCTATTTATACCGAGGATTTCTTGCTCTTTTTTTGATAAATCTTTTGTCGTTAGGATTGCTAGATGGTGGAATATATTACCTTTTTCTCTGCGCATATTCTCTCATTCTAATAACGTGTTTCGTTTGAAACTTTTAATGTTTTCATCTATGCTTTGAAATACTTTGCTTTTCGCCTTCATATTCTCTCTTTGGCTATCCCACTGATTTGGACGTGTTCATTCCGCGCTAAATGTTTTCTTTCTTAGTTTTTCAGCTGGGAAGCTGGTATTCGTGATTTAGCTTTTTTATTTTTATTAATTATATAATATAAAGTTGAAATGTTCTTTAAGCTTGAGATCAGTTTTGTTTTTTATATAAAAAATGCTTTAATTATATTCGATATTTCGTCTTCCTTCGGAAGACTTCTTCAGGAAAAAGCTTAAAGAACATTTCAATTTAGTTAAAAAAAAGGTCAAATAATTAGTATCAAGATAATTATATAATATATTAATTATTTTTTATTTTTGTTTTAAACATTTTTGTATACTCAGGCTATGCTGCTGTGATATAATATAATTATATTGGCCCTTGAGGCTTTGTATTGCATATTTTTGTAAATAAATGATACGAAATGAAATAGCGTATGAAAAAATAATGGGTTATGTACAAGGTACTAAAAACACAACATATTTTAGTTATTGCCTGAAGGTGCAAAATTGAGTACATAAGAGTTAATTTAATTTTATTTCGTTTTTTCTGTGAATAAAAAGTTTTTCGTTTTTATTTATACATATATATTTTTGTAAGTATCTCACTTATAAATAAAATACATAAAAAATAATTTAAATCGCTTTATTATTAAAAATAAAAAGTTTATAAAGTATAAACATGTACTCACTTCTGCTCCCCACTGTATGTAATATTTTTGCCATAAGATGTAAATGGGAATTTTCCATATAAAATATGTTGATATTTGGTGGATTTCGGGATAAGGCTTGAATATAATCTGGCAGCCCTGTGCTGGAGCGTGAAAGCACTCTCTTTAAATAGCCGCCACACTCTCAATATTTAACACCAATTTTTGTATTAGTAAATAAATAATACCCCCAAAAACGAATCTTTACGATTCACTCACTCAGTTGTTAGTTTTGTGTGATTTTCAAAGTGCAGAGGAGCAACATTTTCATGCCGGCAAAACACTCGGTTTTTATTTTGAGTTATTTTATTTTCTGTTCAGCGAAGCAAAACTTGAAGAGATGAGGGCATCGAAAACCAAATGCTGCATTGCCATTGCATTAGCGTTGGCAATAAAAAATAAACGGAAAAACAAAAAGAAGCGAGTTTGGGTGAAAGATATGGATTCATCGTGGCATGAATTTACTGCTGAAGATCTTTTGAACGAACTCAAGTTGAGTTTTCCGAATGATTTTCGTAATTTTTTGAAAATGGATGACGACATTTACAGGGAGCTCATGCAACTGATTGAACCGAAAATAAAAAAAATTGACACACTTATGCGTAGGGCAATAACGGTTAATCAACGGCTGGCCATTACGTTGCATTTTCTTGCGACTGGTGAAAAATTTCACAACTTTAAGCGCAAATTTGGCGTGTCCAGGCAGTCAGCTGCAGATATTGTGATGGAAACATGCAAGGCGATCATTAAGGCTCTGAAAGACTATCTACAAGTAAGTAAATATTTTCATCATACATACAGTTAAGGAAAAAACTCTACATACACCTTACTATTTTGAACTTCTAGGGAACTAGTGATAATATTAAACATAATTTTGAGACATCAATAGTTAAGAATGTTTTTTTTTTAACTTGGAGCAATACTAAGGGGATGACCCCTACAAATGCAGTTCACAGTGCTTGAACTAGGAAAATAGGTTATGAGGAGGAGGCAAGAGGGAGTAGTGTTTGTGGAAGTTTAAGCTAACTTGAACAATAGCAACACGAAGGACCAAAACAACCTGTATTACAGCATTTAAAATGTTGGAAGAAAAATAGTTTGAAAATTAATTATCATTTATAAACTATTGGCCATAAACTTACACAGAAATCGATGGGAAATAAGTCTACTTAGAGCATTGGCAACACTTAAACTGAGTACGAAAATGAAGCAGATAAAGGGGAAAAAGTCGTTAATGTTCTTGATTCGCTTTATTTCTCAAATATTCAACAATCATTTAAGTACAGAAAGCGATTTGTAAATTATTTTTTACTTTAAAAATGGTAAATAGCAGAGAAATGCAACAACTAGTTCAAAATTTGGTGGTGAACTTTCGAACACAAAACATATCTTATGGCGAAATGGCTAAAACAGTAAAATTAAGTCGCTCTACAGTGGAAACTATTGTCAAAAGCCATCGAAACAGCAACAGTACCGAAAACATGCCATGATCTAGAACAATGTTAGTAGTGCCCTTAAAGAAGTCCAAGAAGATCCAAAAATAAATGCGCTAAAATTAGCCGAATACCTTGCAAGATGTTCGAATATTACTGTTTCATCACGAACCGTAATAAACGTTTTGCATGATAGCGGCTTTAAAAGTAGAACAGCACGCAAACATCCATTGGGCTGTATTCATACTCAAAAATAAAGCATACTTTAAATCAGCTAAAGTCAGCTTTTTTAAAAGTCGACTCCAACTCATTCAGTTTTTTTATCTTCAGTATATTGTACCAGAACTAGACAGTTGTGAAATCGATTTATATCAGCACCTGCCTTTACGGTCTAATCTGATTATGAACTAACTCCACGGGGTTAATTATTTAGCGTCACCGAGTGGCTTACCAGACTCATACAGGCCGGAACTTTTCGCTATAAGTTTGTAGTCTTATAGACGCAGCCCTTGCTTAAGAGTTCGGGCCTTCTAGTCCCTCCTATATGAAATTTCACAACAGTCAATGGAAGAACATGCTTAATGAGTTGGTAGGCCGAAGCCAATTAAGAGCATCAGCCCTTTACCAACTCACTTTCTAATGTTTGATTAGAAACTGTTAGTAACCATTCAGCAAATAAAAGTTGACACCCACCTAAAGCCAGTTCAGTTTAAAGTATACTTACATAAATACAACAACAACTTTTTACTTCAAGATTCACTCCATCCAGTCCATGCAAAGTTGAGGATTCAAGAATCCTCAACTTTGCATGGACTTTGCTAAAGTGCATTTATGAAAGAAATGGATTTTTGCAAGAAATTTGTAAAAGGTATCTGGTACCAGACTTATAAATATTTTCAAATTTAAATAAAAAACGCAATAATTGACACAAAGTTTTATTAAGAGCATTGAGCGATAGTAAGAAAATACGGATTTTATTTTTGAAAAAGTATGTCATCCAGATGTCTTTTGTCGAGTTCAACACACTATTCAAAATGCAGCCTTGTGTTCTGCGCCCTACGCTGCAGTAAACTTGGTTCAATTGTTATGATTTCTCGATGAATATTTTCATTTAAAGCCAGTGGAGTTTAGGGATGGTCATTATAAACCTTCTCTTTGGATATAAGATCGGGCAACCTCAGTGGTCATGGTATGTCGCCAAAGCGACTGATCAGTTTTTAACCACGGGTTAAAATTGGCAGAACGGAGACCAGCAAAGCCCACGGGATATTCTGCCTAGTAGATCATCTCTGTGCTGATCGGGGTTGAGGTGCCTGCCTTGGCTGAAACGTTCTGGCTGTGGTTTAAACCTAAAATCCAGGTAGAGAAACTAGTGTCCCCAAAAACTATAGTGCATGACGATCTTCGGCGACTAACAACCCCCCAAGGTGCTATTGTCTAGCAACAGATACCTGTACTGCAAAGAACCAGGAGAGATGGTTAGACGGTTGAGTTGGTTAAGGACTGATATTCTTAATGGACTTGGGTCTATCAAATCGTTAAACCTTGCCTTCCATTGACTTACTGGGAAATTGCATACAGGAGGGATTAGAAGTTACAATTTCGTAAGGAAGGGTTTTGTCCATATGGCTACAAACTTATGGCAAAAATTTGCGGCCTAGAAATCCACACAGGGCGATGGTATAATTGTGGCTAGTTCACCCCGTGTTGATGATCCTCCATTAGATTAGTCCGACAAGGCAGGTGCCGATGTAAGTCAACAGCGAATCTGTTGGGAACCCAAAATAAGCAACCATGGTTTTTTATCGTAAATGTATAGCGGTTTTCTATATACACAAATACAAATGTATCTACCTGTTGTGTTAGTTATTTACTTGCATATTTGTACCTATTTCATGTTTTGTTAATGTAACATTCCGCCATTTGTTAATTGTCTTTTAAACGCAACAGGTGTATACGCGGTAATTATTATTGTTATAAATTGTATTGTTTGTAATTAATTTAATGTATTTAAATAAAGGTAAATCTTGGGTAGTTAAATAGAACGGAGTTCTTTTATTTATCGAAATAGACATATGTAAACGGCAGACTTTTACTTATGCAACAGTTGGCGACGAGGATAAAAATTGTGTTTGGTTGGCTTAATTAAGATTGCAATAAAGATGACTTCTTTGGAACAGGTAGTGGCACAAATTCTAGCACGGCAGCAAGAATGCATGGAGAAACAACATGCACTCATGGAAAGGTTGATTAATGCAACACAATCTTCGGCAGCTTCTAGTACCAGTGGTACGCTAACACCATATGTAAGTACTACAGCTCCGGAAACTTTAATGGACGTGCTATCGAAAAACATAAGGGAATTTGTCTACGAGCCAGAAGATAACCAATTTTTTGCGACATGGTACGAGCGTTATGAAGATGTTTTCACGGTAGAAGCAGAAAAACTCGACGATACAGCAAAAGTGAGGTTATTGCTACGCAAAGTAAGTAATACGGTATTTAACAAATACAAAGACTTTTTGCTTCCAAAGCAACCGCGCGATGTCAACTTCCAAGAAACAGTGGAACATTTAAAAAAGCTTTTTGGAAGAAAAGAGAGTTTATTCAGCACACGTGTTAAATGTATTTCCAATGTAAAGGAAGAAGATGAAGATATAATTAGTTATGCCGCCAAAGTTAATCGTTGTTGCGAAAATTTTTTATTAAATAAATGTAATGCCGATAATTTTAAATGCTTGATTTTTGTAAATGGTTTGGTAGCGCAAAAAGATCAAGAATATAAAGCAAGAATTTTAACGCTTCTTGATTGTGAATCAGAGCAGAACCCTTTGAACCTAGATAAATTAATCGCCGAGGTAGAACGCATAAACAGTCTCAAGCACGATACTACATTAAAAGTGAGTAAAACACCCAACGTTAATGCTGTCGGTAGTTCTAAGCAACAAAACATGCCCTTTAATGCAAATAAAATGCAGAAGCCAAGGCGACCGTGTTGGCAATGTGGGAACATGCATTTTGTTCGAGAATGTGCTTACTCATCTCACAAATGTTCACAGTGTGGTAAAGTGGGACACAAAGAGGGATTTTGTTCTTGTTTCGAAAAATTAAAACCAAAACCTGTCAAAAATAAGTGGCCAAACCAAAACGAAAAACGCAAAAGCAATTTTAAAAGGCGTGAAGCAGCAAAAGGCGTATACACCACATCGGAAACATGCAAAAATAGACGATTTATTTCACTAAAAATTAACAATGTAATTATTAGTTTGCAACATGATACCGGCTCAGATGTCACCATAATTTCAAAGAAAAACTGGCTGAAGATCGGCAAACCAACTTTAGAAAGATCTCACCACAAGCCAAGAGATGCATCTACAAACGAAATCAATATAGTTGGGGAATTTCAGTGCACAGTGG
This sequence comes from Thecocarcelia acutangulata, assembly GCA_914767995.1. Classification (NCBI taxonomy): domain Eukaryota; kingdom Metazoa; phylum Arthropoda; class Insecta; order Diptera; family Tachinidae; genus Thecocarcelia; species Thecocarcelia acutangulata. The sequence continues at coordinate 23,813,969 of OU612095.1, read as the reverse complement.
TCATCAATGAGCAAACGCAGCTTTCAAAAATTTTAGTGTCAGATTTGCCAAACTTAAATCTTTTCGGTTCCGATTTAATGGAGCAATTTAATTTATGGAGCAAACCAATTGACTCTTACACGTCTTGCAGTACAGTGGGAATAAAAAAAATTTTTACTGAAGCCGATTTGCGATCGGCATATCCCGAAGTTTTTAGGGATGAGATTGGGCACTGCACCCATTTTAAAGTTCATTTGCAATGTAAACCGCAAGCTGTACCTGTTTTCCGTCCAAAAAGGCAAGTTGCTTATGCTATTAAAGAACCCCTCGACAGAGAAATTGATAGGCTTCAGAACGAAGGTATCATTTCACCTATAAATTTTTCGGAGTGGGCTGCACCCATCGTGGTCGTAAGGAAGGCATCTGGGGAGATTCGCATTTGTGGAGATTATTCCACTGGTTTAAATGAACAGTTGGAGCCCCATACTTTTCCATTACCGATCCCCGATGAAATTTTTGTCAATTTCAACAATTGTTCGTATTTTTCAATAATAGATCTAAATAGCGCCTATATGCAAATTGAAGTCGACGACGAAACAAAAAAGTTGCTCGTAATAAATACCCATCGTGGCTTGTATACATTTAATCGCCTAGCACCAGGTGTGAGATCAGCCCCTGGAGCTTTTCAGCAGTGCATCGAAAAAATAATTTCTGGAATAAACGGTGTTTTTCCGTACCTCGACGATTTAATTGTTGCCACTCAAACTTACGAAACAAATGCAAAGGCCGTACAGGAAGTTTTAAAGCGTTTTAAAAAATACAACATCACCGTAAATTTTGAAAAATGCCAATTTTTTAAAACGTCATGCACATATTTGGGATACTATTTTGATAGCAAAGGTAGCTATCCTGACAAAAATAAAATTAAAAAAATTTTAGAATTTCCAGTACCTAAAAATGTTGCAGAGCTGAGATCGTTTTTGGGAGCAATTAATTATTATGGAAAATTTATCCGCGAAATGCGCAGGTTAAGAGATCCTTTAGACAATCTACTTAAGGAAACAACAACATGGAAATGGTCAACGGCATGTCAGCGCAGCTTTAAACGGTTTAAGCAGTTATTGTCATCCGATTTGTTGCTGACACATTTCAACCCCATGCTTCCTATTAAAGTAGCTGCTGATGCCTCCAACGTTGGGCTAGGCGCATACATATGTCACGTCTTCCCAGATGGTACCGAAAAGGCCATTTACCACGCATCAAGAGCTCTTACGCCTGCTGAGAAAAACATAAGGGAATTTGTCTACGAGCCAGAAGATAACCAATTTTTTGCGACATGGTACGAGCGTTATGAAGATGTTTTCACGGTAGAAGCAGAAAAACTCGACGATACAGCAAAAGTGAGGTTATTGCTACGCAAAGTAAGTAATACGGTATTTAACAAATACAAAGACTTTTTGCTTCCAAAGCAACCGCGCGATGTCAACTTCCAAGAAACAGTGGAACATTTAAAAAAGCTTTTTGGAAGAAAAGAGAGTTTATTCAGCACACGTGTTAAATGTATTTCCAATGTAAAGGAAGAAGATGAAGATATAATTAGTTATGCCGCCAAAGTTAATCGTTGTTGCGAAAATTTTTTATTAAATAAATGTAATGCCGATAATTTTAAATGCTTGATTTTTGTAAATGGTTTGGTAGCGCAAAAAGATCAAGAATATAAAGCAAGAATTTTAACGCTTCTTGATTGTGAATCAGAGCAGAACCCTTTGAACCTAGATAAATTAATCGCCGAGGTAGAACGCATAAACAGTCTCAAGCACGATACTACATTAAAAGTGAGTAAAACACCCAACGTTAATGCTGTCGGTAGTTCTAAGCAACAAAACATGCCCTTTAATGCAAATAAAATGCAGAAGCCAAGGCGACCGTGTTGGCAATGTGGGAACATGCATTTTGTTCGAGAATGTGCTTACTCATCTCACAAATGTTCACAGTGTGGTAAAGTGGGACACAAAGAGGGATTTTGTTCTTGTTTCGAAAAATTAAAACCAAAACCTGTCAAAAATAAGTGGCCAAACCAAAACGAAAAACGCAAAAGCAATTTTAAAAGGCGTGAAGCAGCAAAAGGCGTATACACCACATCGGAAACATGCAAAAATAGACGATTTATTTCACTAAAAATTAACAATGTAATTATTAGTTTGCAACATGATACCGGCTCAGATGTCACCATAATTTCAAAGAAAAACTGGCTGAAGATCGGCAAACCAACTTTAGAAAGATCTCACCACAAGCCAAGAGATGCATCTACAAACGAAATCAATATAGTTGGGGAATTTCAGTGCACAGTGGTCATCAATGAGCAAACGCAGCTTTCAAAAATTTTAGTGTCAGATTTGCCAAACTTAAATCTTTTCGGTTCCGATTTAATGGAGCAATTTAATTTATGGAGCAAACCAATTGACTCTTACACGTCTTGCAGTACAGTGGGAATAAAAAAAATTTTTACTGAAGCCGATTTGCGATCGGCATATCCCGAAGTTTTTAGGGATGAGATTGGGCACTGCACCCATTTTAAAGTTCATTTGCAATGTAAACCGCAAGCTGTACCTGTTTTCCGTCCAAAAAGGCAAGTTGCTTATGCTATTAAAGAACCCCTCGACAGAGAAATTGATAGGCTTCAGAACGAAGGTATCATTTCACCTATAAATTTTTCGGAGTGGGCTGCACCCATCGTGGTCGTAAGGAAGGCATCTGGGGAGATTCGCATTTGTGCAACAGCTGAGAATCTTCAGGTTTCCTAAGGAGATCGAGATTAATCCTCAATTTCCTCCCCACGAAGAGTTCCGAAGGCGATTTACCACGCATCAAGAGCTCTTACGCCTGCTGAGAAAAATTACTCCCAGATTGAGAAGGAAGGCCTGTCTTTAATTTTCGCAGTGGTTAAATTCCATAAATATTTATTTGGGCGTAAATTTATTCTGCAAACGGATCATAAGCCATTGCTCGCAATTTTCGGGAATAAAAAAGGTATTCCAGCACATTCTGCAAACCGCCTTCAACGTTGGGCCCTCACTCTCATGTCTTACGATTTTGAACTTCAGTATGTATCAACGCACGAATTTGGAGCAGCTGATATTTTATCACGGTTAATTTGTAACCCACCGAAAACAAACGAAGACACAGTCATTGCAACAATTCAAATCGAAGACGACATCAAACAGGTTATCAATGACATCACAACTGCTTTACCATTGACATATAAAATGATTTGTACTGCAACGCGAAAAGACGCATTACTTCAAGATGTCATGGAACACATTCGAACTGGGAATTGGCCGAAACAACTATCATCAGAAATGAGATGTTATTTTTCTAGGAAGCAAGACTTAAGCATTGTTGATGAATGCATAATGTATGGTGATCGCATCGTAATTCCTGCCTGTTTTCGGAAACGAGTTCTAAAAGAACTACACAAAGGACATCATGGTATAGAAAGAACTAAAGCTCTGGGACGAAGTTACGTTTATTGGCCCTGTATAGACGATGATATAAAAAGGTATGTACAAAATTGTTCTAATTGTGCATCGGTGTCTAAATCGTTACCAAAAACAACGCTATCGTCTTGGCCTTTAACAAAATGCCCAATGGAAAGAGTTCACATCGATATTGCGGGTCCTGTAGAAAGTTTTTATTATTTGGTAATCATAGACTCATTTTCAAAATGGCCACAGATTTATCAGATTAAATCAATCTCTTCAAACATTATTTTAAACTGTTTACGTGATTTTACATCATTATTCGGGAATCCTGAGCAAATAGTTAGCGATAATGGAACACAGTTTTCAAGTAAGCAGTTTGCCAAGTTTTGTCAAGAAAATGGAATTCAACATAAATTCACAGCTCCGTATCACCCTCAATCCAACGGGCAGGCAGAAAGATTCGTGGATACGTTGAAAAGAGCGTTGAAAAAACTTCAAGGATCGGGCACGTCAAATGAAAATTTGCAAACGTTTTTACAGTGCTACCGTTCATCACCAAATCCTACTACAAATGGTAAATCGCCTTCGGAACTCTTCGTGGGGAGGAAATTGAGGATTAATCTCGATCTCCTTAGGAAACCTGAAGATTCTCAGCTGTTGCGCAATGCTAAAATGGAAGAGCAGTTTAACAGGCGAAATGGTGCTAAAAAACGCAATTTTGATATTGGCGAAAATGTTTTTGCAAAAATATATAAGCATAACAAATTTGAATGGGCACCAGGTGTTATTAAAAGGAACTTAGGGAATGTGATGTATGAAGTAGAAATTCTAAGTAATCCAGAGCATCGGACAATCAGATCACATGCAAATCAGCTTAGGCCTCGTTATAATAATTTCGTTACATCAGCAGAACACGAAGTTTTATTGGACTATTTTAATTTAACACCACAACCGATTTCAACTGGCAATCAGAACACCAACACCGCTAGCAATGTATCACAACACAATCAAGAAGGCTCGCTAGAACGTAGTTCAACACCACCACAAACGCACAGCGGTACAACTGATAGTCAAAAGGGTAACTCATCTGACAAAGTCATTACAACAACTCCAGTCGGTCAAATAGATGAACCATCCGTTGTTGGTCTTAGAAGGTCTAGTCGCAGGAAACGTCCTCCGGCATGGACTCCAGATTATCATCTTTTTAAAAGAAAGAGAGATGTTGGGAACCCAAAATAAGCAACCATGGTTTTTTATCGTAAATGTATAGCGGTTTTCTATATACACAAATACAAATGTATCTACTTGTTGTGTTAGTTATTTACTTGCATATTTGTACCTATTTCATGTTTTGTTAATGTAACATTCCGCCATTTGTTAATTGTCTTTTAAACGCAACAGGTGTATACGCGGTAATTATTATTGTTATAAATTGTATTGTTTGTAATTAATTTAATGTATTTAAATAAAGGTAAATCTTGGGTAGTTAAATAGAACGGAGTTCTTTTATTTATCGAAATAGACATATGTAAACGGCAGACTTTTACATATGCAACAGAATCAACGAAAAAAAACCTGTCATTGAATCCACGAAAGAAGAAGAAATGTATCTCGCTGCTGAAGTGACTGTTCAATTTTGTAAAAGATATTGGATAAACATTGAAACAAATAAATGTGAAAAATTAAGTTGGCAAAACAATCTACGTTAAGGTGTGGTTCATAATTAACATCGTGCGTTATGCTAGGACCTCAGCGGCAGGTTTGTTTTCCTTTTAACTAGCCTAGGTTAGGCTAGGTAGGCAGTTCGCTAGATTCCCCAAAAAGACTTAGATTCTCCAGCTTACTTGGGTCCTGAAGATCGTTCCCTCTATGATTGCCTGAAAAGTGGAATAGTAGGGATGAAACATAGCAGTTAGAGGGATATAGTGGGAGTAAGGGAGAGGAAAAGGAAAGGTGGGAAATTAATCAGTGTGGTATTACTTGCGGATGCACCAGCCAACCGCTGCTTCTTATGAAAGTAGCTAGCGCTGCCAGATGTGATAGGTTATTGAAGTTCCTCTCGCCCAGATATGTTAGGCGGTGATGCACGAATGCCGGGCATATTCCGAGGAGATGAAAGGTTGTCTCCTCGTCTTCGCAACTTTCGTAGAAGTGGTGAAAAGTAGAAAAAGAAAGTTTCACAATTCTCAGATCATTACTTGAGTATTGAGGCAAAAATTCATAAAAGACACAACTTTCTTTACAAATCTTATCTTTCTTTCACAGACACCTAAAACACAAGAAGCCTGGAAAGCGATTGCAGAGGAATTCAATAGCTGTGCGAAATTTCCAAACTGTCTGGGAGTTTTGGATGGAATGCATATTGCCATAGCAAAACCACCGAAATCCGGTGCAGATTTTTGTAATTATAAGAAATTTTCTAGCATTGCACTATTGGCAGCCGTCAATGCAAACTATGAGTTTCTTATGGTGGACGTGGGCATCAATGGCAGAATGACGGATGAGGAAGGACCACTTAACAGCACAAGTTTGGGTACACTACTAACAGATGATAGCTATAATCTGCCAGATCCTAGCATACTACCCGCAAATGACAAACAGTTTCCCTATATTTTCCTGACAGACGATGCTTTTCCGCTAACGCATCAAACACTAAAGCCCTTCACGCATACAAATCTTACTAAAGAGCAAACATGTTTCAATTATCATCTTAATCGAGCTCGCCATGTGGGAGTAAATGCATTTGGTATATTAGTTTCCAGATTTGGAGTACTTCAGCGAGCAATTGGTCTTCTACCGGAAAAATCTCAAGCTATTGTTTTGGCTTGCTGCTATTTGCACAACTATTTAAATAAGAAAGCACCTGGGCAATATATTCCTTTGAGCTTAGTTGACGGTCAAACTACAAAAGAAGGAAGTTTTTGTGCCGGCTCATGGAGAAGAGATCATGAAATTTGTTCACTGCAACCAAATGACAGTGCGACTAGCAGAGGAATCTATATTCGGAATGAGTTTTGTAAGTTCTTCAGCAATGAAGGACAAGTTTAAGGATAAAAATATGTTTAAGAAAAAAAAAACAAAATATATGTAAATACATAAACTTGCATAAGAAATAAAATAAATATGATTATATAAAAAAAATCAAAGAGAAAATTTTTCTGCTTGCTCTATGTTCGGTCAAAATGATTATCATTTCGTTGAAAGTTGCTATGGTAATTCAAACTCGATTATCTTCTATTTAAATATAAAATTTATCGATGCCAAAATTTCACAGTAGGCGGATATTGCCGTGCTGGCAAATTAATTTAGTTAGTCGTTCAGTTGTGATTCACAACAAAGTAAAGTGGTAGCTCTAGATATTTCCAAGGATTCTGACAGAGTGTGGCATGGTGCACTACTGTCAAAACTGGTTTTGGTGTCGGTGATCATTTTTCCCGATTTATAACGAGCTTTTTCAGAGACCGCGCGTTACGAGTTATTATAGAGGGGGGGTCCTCAAATGAGTTCAAGACTAATTCAGGGGTTGCGCAAGACTCGGTTCTTTTACCTACACTTGTTCTTATTGTTCTCAAACTTCCAACCCTATCTACTCTCTTGCGGATGACAGCAGCATTTGCCATTCATACTCATTCAGTTATAGGGCCAGCTCATCTGAGGTTTGTGCCAAGAGCCAAAATATGAATAACTCACGGAATAGTGATCTGTTATTAATCTCCGAATGGGGTCGCAAAAACAGGTTCGCCTTCAACACTCGCAAGACCCAGTACGCATTAATAACACATAAACACACGACCGTAAATGTTGTTTCATACTCATGGATGGTATAGATATTGAGGAGTCGGATGCTCTTAATGTTCTTGGAATGAAAATATAGTATGATCTTCGCTGAACTGAACACATTTTTCATGTCTCTAAATCAGCTTTCAGGTGTCTTGGCTTTTTAAAATGGTGTAAGGTGTACTTGAGTCCCTCAGATCTCCTTACTATTTATACCACCTATATTCGACTGAGAATGGAATACAATTCTCATATTTGGGCTGAATCCGCGAAGTCTATTTTGTGGCTACTCGACCGTGTACAAGAGAGAGTTAAGAAGCTCATCGGTGACAGTAGGGTATCCAACTTTATTGACTCACTGCTGCATCAACGCAGTGTTGAGTGCATTACTCTGTGCTATCGTTACTTCAGTGGATTTTGCTTTGATGAGGTTAGGGATCTTGTTGCCGCATATTTTGACGTAATACCCGCTCATCGTCTAGAGTTCATCCATTTGTGGTTGACTACTCGGGGAATCGTACTACGCATTACAGAGAGAATTCGTTTTTCAGCCGTGCGCTGTGCCTGCGGAATAAGTTACCTGTAGACGTGATTCCTGTCTGTTATAATGATATAAAAAATGGAATACAACTCTCATGTTTGGAAGGTGCTTCAAAGTATATTTTGGAGTTACGGCCGTGTAGACAGTAGGATATCCAACTATAATAACTCACTGGAGTATTGCCGCTGTATAGGGCGCGTTACTCTGTTCTAACGTTACTTTAATGAATTTTGTTCTGACGAGATTTGGGATCTTGTTCCCGAAATCCACATATTTTTCCGTAATACCCGTTCATCAATTTGAGGTCGTTTGTCCAGGGAATCGTACACAGAGAATTCGTACGGACAGAATTCGTTTTACAGACGTACGCTGCGTCTATCGAACAAGTTGCCTACCAAAGTGTTTCCTGTCTGTTATAACGTTGGAAAGTTCAAGTCAAATGTCCAAAAACACTACTTCCACTTTCTTCCTTCTCATAAGCTATTTTCCTAGTTCTAGTACAATGCACTGCATATGTAGGAGACATCCCCTGAGTACTGGTTCAAGAAAAGTAGCGCCTAACCAATTCGTGCTGGATTTGATAAATATCTTTAATTTGTTCACTACAAACTAATAATGACAAGTGTGATAGTGTATTTCTTGCTGAAGGTAAACGTATCACTTTAAGCCAATGGCGGCTGGGCTATCAGTTTCCTAAACTCGTAGGCATAGGAGATGAATTCTGCTGTCAAGCTATCACATGTATACCATAAATAGTTTGCTGTGAACTACAAAGCAATATATAGATTTGGATGAGCGTCAACTCCTCAACAAGAAGAAGGCGAAAATTACTACCTGTGTGAGCCTAGACAGTCAGACGGGGGTGCTGGTGAATCGTGCATAGTTTACTCCGTGGAACTGGTCCCTCATCAGATAAGGTCGTAAAGGCAGGTGCTGATTTAGATCTTTTTCACTACTGCAGGGTAACACTCGAGACGTAAAATAGCGTTAAAAATAAAAAGAAGCGTTCTTTTAGCCACAGGAGATAACTGTACAAGCATTTTATTAATGACGTTTTTGTCAGCTTGAAAACTAAGTCTCAAAGGCACAGGCGCTCTAACAGCTGCATCATTTGCTGCATTATTTGTAGAATAACGTTTCTCAAATGGTTGACATACACAATTCCCTTTTCAGAATCGGTTCTTTTCTAGTCCACAGTTGAAGTTCGCAAAGATAGCTTTCCTCAATGGGTCTTTTCAAACCTTTTGTCGCTTTCCATACAATAGTCGGATTGATGAGTACCGCCAACAATTTTCAGATAATTTTTAAGGGAAGCCATTCTAGGAGCTTAAAGCAGATCTTTTAGATGTATACTGCATTCCCGTAGTTTGATTTTAAACTGGGGAGACCTGTGAAGTTGCCACTCTCTTTTAACTCTCCTTTTTTCTGACAGAAGGTGTTCAATTTCTGACGAATAAATTCTATCGCGCTCATTTCTGAAACTTGTTGTACCGCTAATTTACTCAAATAGTTTTTATATTTTAGCTAATTAACTCAATTGACGGTCAACGCTAATGCCGTTTTCTTTTCTGAAAAGGTTTTGCATTTATGCTGCACTTTTTTTTCTTAAAATTTAAGTTTTATTGAGATGAAAAGAAGATGTCGCAATAACTATAAATATCTGAAAAAAGTTGAGAAAACTGTATACTTCTGTATTTTTTTGACAAAACAATATTGAAAATGTTACACTTTTTCTAGAACAGAAAACGTCATAAGTCACTAAACGGGCATCGCTTATAGTAGGTGAATGATCCGATGACAACTCTAGTGAAATGGTCGCAACTCCAAAATCTTTCGTCGTTTTGACGGCAAATAAGTGGGGTGTCCACTTGAAATCACAGCTAAGCCCATTTTGGAAATGGTGTCAAAAAGCCTTTCGGAGAAAAAAAATTAAACGTGATCCCCAAAATGTATGCTTAGCGTTATAGTTGCCAGCCACTAAAAATCGAGCATTGTTTTCCTGCTACTGAAAATTGAAAAAATATATAAAAAAAAAAAAATTCCCCAACTAGCAGAGCAAGGTTTCGATCCTCGGACCTCTGGGTTATGGGCCCAGCACGCTTCCACTGCGCCACTCTGCTTCACGTATTTCAGCGTGCACTGATCGTAACACGAACTCTAAGCGATGTGAAACCAAAACTTGTTATACTAAGGTACCGGTTTTAATAAGTCAATAAATTCTTTTTTCTTATTTTTTTTTAACTAATAATACGAAATTTTATACATATGTATATGCATAAAATTAGATATCTGCAGTGTTTTTGCTCATAATACGAGTACTATGTTTGGTGTCATTTTGCTCTGACATACTCTTATAAAACAAGAAACCGGTTATTTAAATAGTTCAGCATAATTAAAAATTTTAATGTGTAAACGCCATTTAAATTGTCTATGTGATGTTTTTTTTTTTTTATCAAAAAGTAATAAAAAAAATTAAACATTTTATTTCAGCTTGTCTTAAAAACAATACTTTATTCAACGAATAAGTGCAACAAGTAATCAACTACCGACTTTTTTGTATTTATTTATGCGTCATTACTGATTTATTTTAATTATTGTTTGCCGAAAAGAATTGTGAAAAAGCAAAACGAAGTGAAAAGAATGGAAGCTGGAAACTGGTTAGAACTGAAAATTTGCCATCGACGTCTACTGCTTAAAGAGCTGGTGGGACAGAAAGTGGCGCTAAACGAAAACAAAAATACCGACATCAACAGCATGTAACGTGGTTTTGTCGTCGACTGAGGTACCAAAGCGACGTCCAGGGTCTACTTACGGATCCACAAACCTTAAGTAATTAACAAGACAGGATTTTCCTCTTTGAGGCTTACAATAATCCAAATTCTATTTATTCAGTATTTACAATAATAATAACAATGATAGGTTTAGGCTCTGGACGCTTGCGGTTCAGCTTTTATTTCGTCTGTCCTTCGTGCGGGTTTAATCTGCGGTGATGATTGCTTGTGGTCTTGTTGGATGTATACCTTCGTATTGACACACCTCGGGTTCGGTAGAACAACGGCTGCTGGTGAGAGGTCGGGTGTATTCTCGTACGAACCGGCCTCGGATTCGGCATCGCAGTCATACTCGGCATACACTTGAATCGGGTATGGCAGGAAATCTCTCAGGTTCGGTATAACAACGGTTAATAGTGAGAGTTCCTCGTAGGAAGGGTCTGGTGTCTCTTCGTACGGACTGGCTTCAGGTTGAGTATAGCAGTTGTACTCCACATACACTGGAATCGGGTTCGGTAGGGACTCTTTCGGGTTAGGATAACAGCGATCGCTGGTGATAATTACCGGTCGTGTGTATCTCGCCACAATCTGGGTACCTACGAAATGGAGAGCAGAGCAATTGTTGTGCGAACAGTCTAGCCCGAAGGCCACTGGGGGAATAGTCTAGCCCGAAGGTGCTGGGTATACAGGCAGCCGAAGCCGCTGTGGGAGCAGTCTAGCTCGAAGGCCGCTGGGTATACAGGCAGCCGAAGCTGCTGCGGGAACAGTCTGGTCCGAAGGCCGCGGGGGGAACAGTCAGCCGAAGCTGCTGGGTATACAGGCAGCCGAAGCTGCTGTAGGAACAGTCTAGCCCGAAGGCCGCTGGGGGAACAGTCAGCCGAAGTGCTGCTGGAACAATCTAGCCCGAAGACCGCTGGGGGAACAGTTAGCCGTAGCCGCTGTGGGAACAGTCTATCCCGAAGGCCGCTGGGGAACAGTCAGCCGAAACTGCTGGGTATACAGCAGCCGAAGCCGCTGTGGGAACAGTCTATCCCGAAGGCCGCTGGGGAACAGTCAGCCGAAACTGCCGGGTATGTAAAATCAGCCAAAGCTGCTCTTGAACAGTCTAGTCCGAAGACTGCTGGGTATAATGTATGCCCTGAATATTCGCGGTATAGAAATCTTTCAATATCTCCACCTGGGTGATCACCTGATGCTAATTGTAAATAAGGAATATTATGTACGAAGCAAAAATGTATGCTTCGTTACAAGCAGCTTCAGTTCGATTAAAAATATTTTGATATGCTGAACAAACTTGTTAATATTGATAAAAGATCTTAACTATAACGAATATGCCTTGAAACCATCCAAGCTCTTGTTTAGAGTCCAAGTACTGGTGTTTGGATATGCAGTAAATACCAAATCAAATTAGCATTATTATAAGACAAATGAGTAAAAAATAAAAATAATAATGCTTAGCAGTAGCTCCTTTTTTATAACATATGTATACCATACTAATTGTGTGATATGCAGAAAAAATTACTGCATTACAACAATAAAAAATTGACGATAATTACTCCCCGACGGGGAATTGAACCCCGGTCTCCCGCGTGACAGGCGGGGATACTGACCACTATACTATCGAGGACGCTTACTTTCCACGCTCTAAATTGTGGATTTAAACAGTAGTTTAAATATATATTTTTTTTATAATCAATAATTAAAATGAACAGAACCGAATTGCATAAACTTTTCTTGCAACACGAAAAAATCTTTTAAAACATACTTATACTGTGAGCGTGTAAATTACGTATACACAAATATTTCTTACAATATTGTTTGTAGGTATATCAGTCTTTTTATTTATGATAAAATTTTACATTTAGCTACTTTTAAATTAGTATGTATTCAGTTCTCTACCTTATTATAAACAAAAGAGCAAAAAATATTTACAACAACAAATGTTTTACAACGAAAATAAAAAATAGTTCATTATTTACGCGTTGTACGAACTATTTTAAATTGAATATAAAATCAATTTAGTATTTTGTTGATTTTCCTTTTGCCTCAATTACGTATTTTAGTCTTCTGAGCATCGATTCTACCGCTTTTTTACTTATACCAAATGAGATATTCTGCCATTCCTCCATTATAATCAATTTCAGTATATCCTTATTGCTAATTGTCCTTTTTCGGATTTGGCGGTCCAAATGTTCCCACAAATGTTCTACTGGATTTAAGTCTGGTAAAAACCAATGTTTTAGGAGTATGATACAGCAGCCATTCTTTTACTATATGGGATGTATATTTGGGGTCGTTGTCCTATTGAAGTGTTCTAAATCATTCCGACCCTAGATTCTCCACACTGGTTGGCACTTTGTTTTGCAAAATATTCAGGTGGTCCATCTTATTTATTACACTTTCAATAAAAACCAATTTTTTAACTCCGCTTGCCGCCATACATCCCCACACCATCACCGAACGCTCTCCATGCTTAACCGCGCTTCTTAAATTTTGGTCAGCACATTCATTACATTTTGTTTTCCATAGTTTAACTGATTTTTTTTTTTTTTTTTTTTGTAAACACTTCAAATTTACTTTCATCACCAAAAAGCACTTTATTCCAGAAAGAAACATCTTTATTCTGATACTTTTTGGCGTATTCTAAGCGACCGACCATGTAACCTGTTTTCGTGTAATACTCGTCGTATTGTACTGACACTTAAGAAAGCTACTGATGTTACCGAAACTTCATCTTCTATTTTGCCGTATTTTTCGTATTTAGCAACAACTTTGTTTGCAGTATTGCGGCTTCTGTTTATAATAGAGCAAATTTCCGTGTAAGTTTTTCCTTCATTGCGAAGTTTTATTACTAATTCTCCAATATCACTAGAAGTTTGATTACCCATTCCAAAACAAATAAATATTTACCTCATACGAGGAGTTGCTATTTTACCGATAACAATTAATTAACGTAAAATAATAAAAACGTTTCAGTATAATGCTAAAATAAGGCAAATAACTAAATATAACGGTATTCTTTTACAGTATCACACCGCTAAAATGATGCACATGCAACATGTACACTTTATTTTGACGAGTAAAATATGCAATCGAATTTGTTTTTGCTCTATAATTTATATAATTGTAAGAAATTTCTGAATTGTTTTTATAACTAATTAGAGAATAGTATACTAATATCAAAACACCTAAAATCATAAATTTAGTCTATCGTAAGAGACTAACGGCCGTATCCAAAAAAGCTTAACTAGGCTTGGTAAGCAATTGTTAAGAAAATTTTCTTAACGTTGTATGCAAAAACAATTGTTAGCTTACCATTCGTTTAAGGTTGGAATGAGAACACTTTAACTGTACGTTAAAATGACACTTGACTTCTTGATTTTTCTTAAAAATCACAATTTTGTGAAAATTTTTTGTAGAAGCAATGTTTTATGCTAATTAAATAAAGAAATTAACACATTGCATTGTATACAAATTGGAAATATTAATTTTGAAATAATAATGATAACAAATATATTAGACTTTCAATCAAACGAATACAACGAAAAAAGGTATTCGAATAATAAAATTTTTTCTAGTTTAAGTAATGTTATTAATTTTTTCTTATATTAATTAATATACTATATATTACATATTTATCATTTATTTAAAAAATAAATCTTGGAAATATTTGTCAAAAATACATTATTTTATGTAAAGGGCCAAATAATCTACGCAAGCTGCTTGGCAAACACACGCTTTCCGCTTGCACCCAAACCATACAAACACAACACATGCAAACATAATTTAGTCTCTTTAATCAATCACATTTTCTTTGTTTTTAATGAGAGTAGTCGGCCATTATGTTGCGGCAATTTGCTCACAAACATGCTTCAAATATTTGTTTAAACTAGTAAACGCCCCCACAACCGAACAAAAATATTTGGCAAGTAGTTTGTGTGGTTTATTTGGCCTTTTGCAATAACCAAATAATATTTTTTTTATTCGGTTTCCGGGTGAATATAATACTCATTTTCTTGCATCACTATTCAAAAAATTACAACTGAACATAACGACATTGCCAGCATAAAACAATTAAATTCCTTACTATAGGGTGTTTTTTTAAGCCCGATAGAACTTGAAATTGTAAAAAATAACACAAAAAATTAAATTGTAATCAAAATTTTTTTTATTCGAAAGATCAATACGTGAAATTAACATTTGAAAATGATTTCGGGCATATGGGCACCGCGGCTGTTCTTGACGAAGCGCATTCTGGACGTCCAATTTTGGGCCACTTTTTCGAGCACTGCTGGCCGTATGTCACGAACAACACGAACAATGCTGGCCTCCAAGGCGTCAATTGTTGCTGGTTTATCAGCATAAACCAGTGACTTCACGTAGCCCCACAGGAAATAATCGAGAGGTGTCAAATCGCACGACCTTGGAGGCCAATTGACAGGTCCATTTCTCGAAATCAACTTATCGCCAAATTTTTATTTCAGTAAGTCGATGGTTGCGTTCGCCGTATGGCACGTAGCGCCATCCTGTTGAAACCACATCTCCTCCGGATCAATGTCATCCATATTTTCAAACAAAAAATCATTGATCATGGTGCGGTAACGATCTCCATTGACCGTAACGCGAGCTCCGGCCTCATTTTTGAAGAAATAAGGTCCGATGATGCCACCAGCATGAAAACCGCACCAAACAGTGCATTTTTCTGGATGTAATGGAGTCTGTAGGGTCTCTTGTGGATTGGTCTCACTCCATATGCGGCAATTTTGCTTATTAACAAACCCGTTAAGCCAAAAATGCGCCTCATCGCTGAACACAATTTTGCAATTGAAGTTGCGCGAATCGACGACTGATTTTCAAAGTAAATTTGGATAATTTCGTAGCGTTGTTCAAGCGTGAGTCTATTCATGATGATTTGTCAGAGTATACTGAAACAAATAAAAAAAATGTTTCATCAAAATTTAATTTTTTGTGTTACTTTTTCAATTTAAAGTTCTATCTAGCTTAAAAAAACACCCTATACATTTAAAAGTTAACGTAATGTTTTTGCATAAACTTTTTTAACAAATGTATGATATTGTTAATGTGTTTGGTAACTAACGTATGCGTTAATACTCAAATAAGAATTTTTTTGCATATGGCCCTGAAAAAGTACTATATTGTAGAAAAAGTTATTGTACACTTTATTTAGACGCTCAAAGTAGGTATGTACTTAACTTTGTAACTTTACTACAATCGTAGAGTTACGAACAAAACACATGGAGGAACCATAAAATATAGTCACAGATCTGCATTCTACTCAGTAATAATGAGCAAACATTTGCGAAACGTTTCTCTTCAAAATATATTTTTATCACGATAACAAGTTTTTGAGTCCACAAATTGGCCTGATGTAGAAAGGCCCTAACTATTATTTTTCACAAATTTGAGTTTTTTTACTGATTCATACATTTCACATACATATGTAAGCTAAGTATTTCCTTAATGGAAATAGTAAAAAATGTATTTATTATTCTTTTCGTGTGGTCTATGACATTATTTTACATATTATTGACTTTATTCAATTTATTCAAAATTACAATTTACTTAATTTATAACTTAATTACTTGACCTAAATCTAAATTGGTGTGATATTGTTCTTAAAAGTTATTGTTTTTTGCATACCTACGCTGATTCAGTTTAAAATAATTAAATTAGTTCATAACGTTTATTATTGCTTATTTTACAAAATGTTAAAAAGAAAATATTATTTGACTTTGTTGGTTAATTAATTATTATATAAGTTCATTAACTTTTATATTGATGATTTTACAAAAAGAGTAAAAAAGAAAATTATTTGACTTTGCTGATCAATTAATGTTGCTGTTAACTTGTATGTACGAGTATGTACATATCGTAAAAAACAGTTATTTTTAAAAATTACTCAAGGAATATTTCTCTATTCTCAACAAACTACTGTTTTATTAAACTGCAAAAAAAAATATGAGCAACAACACCAATAGAAATTTTGTTCTGCTTTGTAGAGTGCACAAGCACTCATATATGTAAGTATATGAATGT
The DNA here is from genome assembly GCA_914767995.1 of Thecocarcelia acutangulata. NCBI lineage: Eukaryota > Metazoa > Arthropoda > Insecta > Diptera > Tachinidae > Thecocarcelia > Thecocarcelia acutangulata. The sequence goes on along the minus strand of OU612095.1, from coordinate 23,797,362 downwards.
GTATACATACATACTGCTTGCCTACATTTGCTTTATCTATTTACAGGTAACAAACAATAAACAAGTTCTCAGGCAGAAGAAGTATTTTTAGAATTAGTTTTTGAAGTATTTTTAGAATTAATTCTTTTTTTTTTTTTTGTTATAAAATTTTGTGCACAATTTTAAATAGTTTTATCTTTACTTGTTGTTGTAGACAGGGGGAAAAATGCTTTTGTAAAACGTGATATTATGTGCCCGGCTAGCTCAGTCGGTAGAGCATGAGACTCTTAATCTCAGGGTCGTGGGTTCGAGCCCCACGTTGGGCGAATATATATTTTTGAATGATCGAAATGTTATTTGATTGGCCGCATGCACAATGGGATGGATGAATGGTTCGATAAAGAGTGTCCCAAAAGTAGCGCAAGATATTACAGTAATGCATTAAAAACATTCGCCACAGCAGGCTTATACGAACACACGGCTACAAATGTAGCCCTGTGGCCAGCTACTTGATTATTTTGGAAGCAGCAGCTTCTGGATAAACAGCTGTCATTTGTTTCTTTTTTCATTGTTTCTGTTTTTCATTTTCTTTTGAAACTTTTGTAGTTCGGCTGCTCCAAATCGTAAAAAATTGCACACTTCCCTTTTTATCAGCCTGTTGTCACTCATTGTATTTTTTATTTAAAATTTAATAATAAATAAATATACAAAAATAAAATTTACATAGCTGCCATGAATAGTACGATCGTGTAGGATAGTTACTCAGAGCCTTAAGTTGTGTTGAGAAAATAGGAAGCAAAAAATTCAAAAATAACATCAGGGCCTCACTTCATATTTTTAGTATTACCGGACTTTATAAGATTTTAGTCTAAGACTCTGGAGTTGGCTGCGTTATAAAAGATGCCAAAATATATGCAGCACATTAAATCGAACACACTAGCACATAGTCTGTAGTCAAAATCTCGACTATACATGAAGTTTGCCACCCACTACGTAACTCAAATTTGAAAGCTAAAGTGACAACAGTAGGCACAAAAAGTCCGTGTCAATGTGTGGTGTATCCCTGAAACAAGACAGCAGTGTTAAGTCAGTTATTTATAGTGTGAAATGTGGCAACACCCCCAATAAAATTACGAAGACAGCTTCACAACTGAAAAGACATAAGAGAATATAGACGTTGGTGTACTGAAGCTCCGCGTGAGCATGGCATCGGCCCATTAGCTCAGTTGGTTAGAGCGTCGTGCTAATAACGCGAAGGTCGCGGGTTCGATCCCCTCATGGGCCAAAAACACCTTTTTTATTTTTATTTTTGTGAAACGGACTTACACGAATGCTTGAAAGAAAAAATAGAACCAAGTTATTGCTCAATTTCAAAAAGTATGTACATATAGATACATACATATATAAAATAGTGTTATATACACTTTTTAATTAATTCAATTAAGAGTTAATTAACAAATTTTCAAATGTTTACACATAATTAATATTGCTAATGCAATTAACGTTTGACAACTGACAGAAAAGTTGTTTACATTTTGATTGTGAATATTTCTTCTTGCTGACCCGCCATCTTTTGTTTGCATTTGTTTACATTTGAGTTGTCAAATTTGAACAAAGTGTGTTCATTGGGTATTATTGTGCTAACTAAACACGGTTGCTACAGTGTTTAATTTTACTAAATATTAGAACAATTAACTGTTAATTAGCATTTAAGTCAATTAAAATTTTATATGGGTAATTAAATTCAATCAAGGCGTTAATTGCAAAATGTTAATTAAAAGTTTATGTATGAACAGCATATTACGTAATTCGGCAATGAACTAGTACAACTAAACTACACTGAACAGAAAAGCTCATTTATGCCAAACCGTTTCTTTAACTATTCTTTCGTCAATACCAACGTTGCCAGAATGAAGAGTTTGCAACCAAGTTTGGCTTCTTTTATAATATGACACTTGAAAGAACTTTACCTCTTGGTTCCAAATTTTTTGGTAAACTACATCCATATACACATATGTAGATAGTTAAAGGCCCAGTTGTTCATTGCAATGTGGGAGGTGTTGGATCAATTATTGTTAATCACTGCACTGATCAGTTTTAACTAAGTTAATTGCAACATTGCAAATGCTGTGATATCGTTTGCGTAATCCTTCGGTGTTGGTATTAATAGATTCAAGTCAAACTTGCACAAACACTATTTCCTTTTTACTCCTCCTCATTAGCTATATTCCTAATTCCAGTACCATGCCCTGCATAAGTAGGGTTCATCTCCTACAAAAAATTAATAAACCACGCAAAATGTTTGACAAACACACGTTTACCATTTATATTCAAACCACACAAACATAATTCATACAAACACAAATTAATCACTTGTTTGTTTTTAATAATAGATACGGCGCTTGTGTTGCGGCAATTTTTATTTGCTATACTCGTATGCAGACCACAAAATATAAATCGTTTTTATTGTCATTACTTTGTAGACCTCAAGATATTTCTGTTGCACAAACACTATTTCCTTTTTACTCCTCCTCATTAGCTATATTCCTAATTCCAGTACCATGCCCTGCATAAGTAGGGTTCATCTCCTACAAAAAATTAATAAACCACGCAAAATGTTTGACAAACACACGTTTACCATTTATATTCAAACCACACAAACATAATTCATACAAACACAAATTAATCACTTGTTTGTTTTTAATAATAGATACGGCGCTTGTGTTGCGGCAATTTTTATTTGCTATACTCGTATGCAGACCACAAAATATAAATCGTTTTTATTGTCATTACTTTGTAGACCTCAAGATATTTCTGTTGCACAAACACTATTTCCTTTTTACTCCTCCTCATTAGCTATATTCCTAATTCCAGCACCATGCCCTGCATAAGTAGGGTTCATCTCCTACAAAAAATTAATAAACCACGCAAAACGTTTGACAAACACACGTTTACCATTTATACTCAAACCACACAAAAATAATTCATACAAACACAAATTAATCACTTGTTTGTTTTTAATGATAGATACGGCGTTTGTGTTGCGGCAATTTTTGTTTGCTATACTCGTATGAAGACCGCAAAATATAAATCGTTTTTATTGTCATTACATTGTAGACCTCTAGATATTTCTGTTTTAACTTTTCTGCAAAAATGTTATAGCCTCTTTTTCTAGATCCTGTGGCTATAGACTTTGCTTTTAATTTGTTCACATAGAAGGCAAACTTTTTTACGATTCTATAAATTCCAACAAGACAAATTTTTCTTCATCTACTTTGTGTGCTTCTTCTTCTACTACTTCTCTCTACAAAATTGTCACTGAAGCGGTTTGACAAACATCAACATGTTTGGGGGGAAATCAAAAACTTTTGCTTTTCATGCAAACATGCTTCAAATATTTACGGAAATAGGCAAACATTCCCATAAATAACTCAAAATCTTTATACAAACATAAAATTGCGATACGTTTGCCCAGCAGTTTGTGTAGTTTATTTCTCAATTTGTTACATATACTACTAATTTTAAGGTTGGAAGTTAGTTTAAATTGAAATTTTACTTAAAATTTTTTGCTTTTGTTAGTTTTTATTTTTCGTTTACACATAAAAAACATTTCGTATGCGTTTGCAGCAGCGTGTATCCCAATGCCTAACAGTGGGTGATCAAGAATCTGCAAATGTCTGTAAGGGAAAGCTCAAACTGTGGTTTAAATCTGAAATCCCAAGAAGGCAAATTAGTTTTCTTGATAACTTTGGTGCATGGTGATTTCCGGGGGGCTAAAAATCCCCCGAAGGCTGTTGTCTTGCAACAGATACCTGTAATGCAAGGAACCAGAGGTGATGGAGAGACTTGCGAGTTGTTTAAGGACTGATGCTCTTAATGGGCTTTGGCGTACCAACACATTAAGCCTTGTCTTCCATTGACTTCTGCGAAATTGTATACAAAAGGGATTAGAAAGCTTGAACTCTTCAGCCAGGGATTCGCCCATATGATTACAAACTTATGACAAAAGTTACGATGTGTGTGGCTTGTAAGCCACACACGGGGCGTTGTTTAATCATAGTTCCCCGTCTGGAGTTGCTTCATTTGCTTCATCATCAGATAAGGCCGACAAGGCAGATGCTAATATAAATCTATTCCACATTCTGTCAATGTCCAGGAATTTCTTTCAAAATACTTCTTTCCACATAATACTTGCTGCAGATCGATGATACGCATGTTCCTATCCCAGTCTAGCCTAGTTTGAGTTTTCTTTACGTGTTTCCACCAAAATGCTTTAGGTTTATCTCACAAAGCGTACTGCTTCAAAAATGCTTTAGGTTTATCTCCTGTTAAGTGAATAATAAAGAGCATTTATACATCTGATGTGTCTCGAGAATATGTACGACAGACGACATGGTGGGTGGGGCAGTTGGTGACAGGATCTGAGAGAGCTGCAACTTCATGTTGATTATATCGAATTCATTCATATGCAGTTCTCTAAAATACGATTTTTGGCCCATGAGGGGATCGAACCCGCGACCTTCGCGTTATTAGCACGACGCTCTAACCAACTGAGCTAATGGGCCCGATTGTATCTTTCACAGCAACTGTACGTTTGTTTTATACATGATGTCATAAGTGTATATAAAGAATTTATTTTTTAATTTAATTTATTTTTTATTATAGGAAAAGTTATGTTAAAAGTTTGATACAACTACAAATCAAAACTTATATATTTTGACATGGAGAAATCTGTCTTAAATCTTGTCTTAAACCGAAATAAGTTGGATAATTGTTATTACAAATCCCAACAGTTATTATATATTTTTTAATAATACAACAAAATTAAGCTGTTGAGCTTAATCTGGGTGCCAGAGAGAATCAGTGACGCTACTCTATTTATCCATCAACACCCCGTCACCCAATTTTCGTCCATTCTACACTTGGTTATTTTGGCTGAATTTATTTTTACAAAAAGGAGATTGCTCGCCCAACGTGGGGCTCGAACCCACGACCCTGAGATTAAGAGTCTCATGCTCTACCGACTGAGCTAGCCGGGCGTTGCTACACTAAAAATTATTATTCTATTTGATATTTTATGCTCTTTTCAATAAGCTAGTAATATAGCTATAGCCTGTAGGGTCCCCTAGCAGGTGCAGGATTTATTATTATGTTATAATTGTAGTCAATATGGCAAAATGAAAAGTATATTTGGGTTTTTTATACCCTTCACAAAAATGTTAAGGGTATATATAAGTTTGTGATTCCGTTTGTAATTTCTACAGTTTTTTTTTGCGACCCTATAAAGTATATATATTCTGAATCAGAATTAATGGAAAAGTCGATTAAGCGATGTCCGTCTGTCCGTCTGTCCGTCTGTCCGTCTGTCCGCTGTTGAAATACCGTTTCTGAGAAAACCATTAGACTTAGAAACTTTTTTCTTTCACCATTCTTTTACCCCATCGATTCATGGGTTTGCTATTGAAATTCAGTAATATTGGTCCACGTATAGCTGAGATATATTCAAAATTCCGAAAAAAGCCATTTTTTTTTGCAGTTTTGTATGAAAATTTTTGAAAACAAAAGTTGTTCGTTTTGCTTCAAACTTCACACACTTATTAAGCCTGGTGACTAAAAAAAAAAAATTTTTTTTTCAGATATCGGTCCATATATACCCGAGATATAGCCCAAATCGGATTTTTAATGAAAATGTCGCATAGGCGAAGCTAAATAACTTTTTTTTGCTCAAAAGCAGTTCTGGTAATAAAATTAGGTTACATAAATATGGAAAATGAAAATTTCCGATATCGGTCCATATACCCGAGATATAGCCCAAACCTGGTTTTTCATGAAAATGTCGCGTAAGCGAACTTAAACAACTTTTTTGTGCTCAAAAGCAGTTCTGGTAATAAAATAGGGTCATATAAATATAAAAAATGAACATTTTCGATATCGGTCCATATATACCCGAGATATAGCCTAGACCGGGGTTTTCATGAAAATGCCGCGTAAGCGAACTTAAACAATTTTTTTGTGCTCAAAAGCAGTTCTGGTAATTAAATAGGGTCATATAAATATGAAAAATGAAAATTTTCGATATCGGTCCATATATGTATACCCGAGATATAGCCTAGACCGGGTTTTTCATGAAAATGTCGCGTAAGCGAACTTAAACAACCTTTTTGTGCTCAAAAGCAGTTCTGGTAATTAAATAGGGTCATATAAATATGAAAAATGAAAATTTTCGATATCGGTCCATATATGTATACCCGAGATATAGCCTAGACCGGGTTTTTCATGAAAATGTCGCGTAAGCGAACTTAAACAACTTTTTTGTGCTCAAAAGCAGTTCTGGTAATTAAATAGGGTCATATAAATATGAAAAATGAAAATTTTCGAAATCGGTCCATATATACCCGAGATATAGCCCAAATCGGGGTTTTCATGAAAATGTCGCGTAAGCGAACTTAAACAACTTTTTTGTGCTCAAAAGCAGTTCTGGTAATGAAATAGGGTCATATAAATATGAAAAATGAAAATTTTCGATATCGGTCCATATATACCCGAGATATAGCCCAAACCAGGTTTTTCATGAAAATGCCGCGTAAGCGAACTTAAACAATTTTTTTGTGCTCAAAAGCAGTTCTGGTAATGAAATTAGGTTACATAAATATGGAAAATGAAAATTTCCGATATCGGTCCATATATACCCGAGATATAGCCTAAACCGTGGTTTTCACGAAAATGCCGCGTAAGCGAACTTAAACAACTTTTTTGTGCTCAAAAGCAGTTCTGGTAATGAAATAGGGTCATATAAATATGAAAAATGAAAATTTCTGATATCGGTCCATATATACCCGAGATATAGCCTAAATCGGGTTTTTCATGAAAATATCGCGTAAGCGAACTTAAACAATTTGTTGTGCTCAAAAGCAGTTCTGGTAATGATATAAGGTTATATAAATATGGAAAATTAAAATTTTCGATATCGGGCCATATATACCCGAGATATAGCCTGAACCGATTTTTCCATTAAAAAAAATTTTTTTTTTTGCTGAAAAGCAATTCTTGTTATAAAAGAATGTTACTAAAACACAGAAAATAGAAAATTCCCATATCGGTTCATATATAACCGAGCATATTTAGGTCACATTTTTAATATACTATACATATTCGTGACTATCGTGAAGGGTATTTTAGATTCGGCCCAGCCGAATATACTACACTCTTACTTGTTTTAAATTGTATTTCTGCCTAAAATTATATCTGAATTTTTGAGTCCGGAATTATTATTAGCAAATAGTTAGAAGCTTCACGAACAATGTAGAAGGTTTTAAAGATAAATAGCAGATATTCGGCAGGGGCAGAACTTAAACGTTGTGCAAAACAGTCATAAGTCAGAATAATAAGCAAGTCTAGTGTTTTAATACACCGTGGTATTAAGTATAAACACAGATGTGAAATATTTAAGTAAAGTGAAATGAAAAAATGTTGGTGTTATTATTTCATTTGCAATTAAACAATCCGCAAAAGCTTTTTTAACAGTGAAAACGTAACAATATTGTTTACAGTCAGAACAAGAACCTATTTTCAATTATTTTCATCAAAATAATTTATTTTTTAAGTGAAAATTTTGCTTGATGCACGAGAGTAATATCATTGTTATTCTTACTAACTTTGAAAATGTAAAATTAGCTCTGTCTGTTACCTCTTCACGTGGAAACGGCCCCACCGATTTATATGAAATTTGGTAGGCCGATATTTTGAAGACCGACCGAATGGGGGAAAAATATCCTTTCTTTATCAACCGATTTTTAAATATATCAAATTGTTAACAGAATTATATTAAAAGAAAACAAATAAATTGTTTTGAATGAACCGATTTTCACTTAAAAACATACTACTAAAAACAGCTGTTTTCTGTAGTCAAAGTCGTAGGTAAAAGCTAGTATTAAGTAGCACTTGGCTTACAGTTGTGAAAAGGATTTACATCAGCACCTGCCTTGCGGCAGTACCACTGAGTGAATTATTCACGATTCACCAGCGCCCCCGTGTGGCTTACCAGGCTCACACAGGTAGAAATTCTTGCCATATGATTGCGGTCTCCTGTATGCAATTTTTCCAGCAGTCAATGTAGGATAAGGCTTAATGTGTTGGTAGGCCGAAGCCCAGTAAGAGCATCAGTCCTTAAACCAACTTACCCGTCAACCATCACCACTGGTTCCTTACAGTACAGGTATCTATTGTATAGGCAACAAATCCTCGGGAGATTGTTAGTCCCCGAAAAAAGCTACGCAGCAAACAATTATCAAGGATACTCACTCCCTTCCAGCGTTTTAGGTTTCAACCACAGCCAAAACGTTTCAGCCAAGGTAGGCACCTTAACCATGATCAGCCCGGGTTGAACCGCAAGCAGTACTATCCGGGGCCATGCTGATCCCTGTTCTGCCAATTTATACCTTTGGTAAGGGTTTCGGAAGCCAACACAACATAAGTCATGCGGCTTTCTAGAGTTTTATTTGCCGCACCAAACGAGGGACCCCTTCCCCACTAGTTTCCCTCCCGTATTATTCTATATAAATTTCAGCATTGCATGGTATTGCTGAATGTAACCCAATAGTTATTCTACCTATAAGGATTGCAAGTTATGCTTGTAGAAAAATATCAATTGTAACGATTTCATCAATTTCCACCGAACATATCAGGCAGAGTGAGAGAGAGAGAGAGAGAGAGCGGGCATGTTTATTAAGAAAATCAGCTGCTGTATGGGCCCGGCTAGTTCAGTCAGTAGAGCATGAGTATCTTAATCTCAAGGTCGTGGGTTTGAGCCCTACGTTGGGCGTGTGTATTTTTAATTTTTGTTTACTTTACCGAAAAAAATTGGCAACGTTTCTTGCTGACATCATAATTCGCCCAAAATAAAAAACATGGCCCATGAGGGGATCGAACCCGCGACCTTCGCGTTATTAGCACGACGCTCTAACCAACTGAGCTAATGGGCCCATGGAACAAATGGCAATGAAACATTAAGCGATGGTCTTTACCCAACAATTTTCATATTTGCTCCCATAGAACAATTTTGATATTTATATGATATCCTTACTTGTTCAGCCCCCCAGGTACCGTACCGGTTGATGCAAACTGCAAGAACACTACAATTTTATGCTATAGGTAAAAGTAGCCCGGTAATTATTCTATCTATAAGGATTACAAGTTATTTTTATAGAAAAATATCAATTGTAACGATTTACATAATATCCACAAAGAATATCAGCATGCGAGCATGTTTATTAGGAAAATCAGCTGTTATATGGGCCCGGATAGCTCAGTCGGTAGAGCATGAGACTCTTAATCTCAGGGTCGTGGGTTCGAGACCCACGTTGGGCGTGTATATTTTTCATTTTTGTTTACTTTTCCGAAAAAAATTTGCATCGCTGCTTGCTTACATCAATCATATTTCTGCGGAATGCAAAATATGGCCCATGAGGGGATCGAACCCGCGACCTTCGCGTTATTAGCACGACGCTCTAACCAACTGAGCTAATGGGCCCATGGAACAAATGGCAAAGAAACATTAAGCGATGGTTTTTAGCCGACAATACTGCTATTTTTATCTACTGATTCCTGATGATCCCCATGAACAATTTTGATATTCATATATACCGATTCCTTAAAAGTTTATTTAGGAAAATCCTAATTTGTTCAGCGCCGCAGGTACCGTATCGCCTGATGTATATTGCAAGAATACTACAATTTATTGTAAACTATTATACGAAAACAAAACAGAAAAGAGAAGTAAGAAGTGGATTGCAGAACACCAAAGTGACTTCACATTATTTTTACTGCAGTATAGCACCAGGAACATGACCTAGGAACTATGCTTCGAAATGAGAAAACTTTTAGGCGGTAAAATTTTAAACGCTAATTTAACAAAATTTATTTCGAATTCACATTGCACACCTTACAGCACGGCCCATTAGCTCAGTTGGTTAGAGCGTCGTGCTAATAACGCGAAGGTCGTGGGTTCGATCCCCCCATGGGCCAGCCACTTTTTTTTTTATTAAAAAAAAAAACTTAAACTTAAATGAACGAACGAACGCGTGTTTGAGTGACTACGCCACGACTTCGGTAGCATACCCCTCCGTGGCTTCATACTTGTTACTATGACTCTGAGACATAATTGATGTTCAATGTCGTCAGTGTGCCAAATTATTTCATTCTTTCACTCATGAATTGTTCTTGGTTTATTGAGATACACTTTTTCTTTTCTATATAGTCCCAAATTACATGATCGTGTCAACCGCTTAGCATCGCCACGACGTTAGATAACACATATCGTTCAGGTCTGTTTCCTCTATTTCTGACCAAATGTGGCGGCAGCGAATACCAGCCCATAAACCGCACCAAACAGTCAGTTTTTGTGGATGCATCGGCTTTTCAGCAATCGCTCGAGGATTTTCATTTGCCCAAATGTGGCAATGCTGCTTGTTAAGGAATCCATTGGGATGAAAATGTGCCTCGTTGCTGAAGATGATTTTCTTTGTAAAGTCAGCACTCACTTTCGGCCCCCCGAGGAGCAGGTTTAACCTAACAAGGGCACTCTGCTTTCTAAGGCATAGAGCAGTAGGAGTTTGTTGTAGTAAATAAAAATGTACGATGCGCATAACTTATCTTGTGTTGGACTTACGCAGCCCTCACTAAAGCTTAATGTGCATAAAGGTGACGGCAAAGCGCACTGCAGCCTCTGTTTGCAATCTATCCCGACGCTGACCATGGTTGAGGTGCCTATCTTGGCTAATACATTCTGGCTGTGGTTTAAACCTAGAATCGCAGGAAGGGGAATTAGTTTCCCTGATATATATATAATGAACCGACATCCATCCATCGACAGAGTTGCATTGGTGTAATTATTGTATGATACTAGTCCCTAATTGTAATCTGGTGAAATAAACCTGTTTTCAAAAACAGCTGTTAATATACACAGTTGAGAAAGCCAGAGTGTCAAGACAGAAGAAGCCCTTCAAATATGGCTGCCCCAATCAGCAACAATGGTGGGATTTTTATTCGTACAAACATTGTTTCTTTGCAAGTTGAGTTGCATTTATTATAGTGTTTCACTCAGCGATCAATGCGTATCGTTTTGGGTACCTAACATGGAACTGAAAAAAAAATAAATAAAACATGAAAAAGATTCAAAATACGAATTCGCCCAACGTGGGGCTCGAACCCACGACCCTGAGATTAAGAGTCTCATGCTCTACCGACTGAGCTAGCCGGGCATATACGCCTTCAAACCTAATATTCATATAAAATATTGGGGAGATTTGCTTTAAATATTGCGAAAATATGCTTTTATAACTTTCATTACGATAATCGCATCGTTAAAATAATTACAATGATATTTTATTCATTTTCCTGTTTAGTAACAATTTTTAACGAAATTTGCTGTTGAATAAAATCAGCTGTTAGTTTTGCTGCCTTTTATCATAAACACAAAAATATAGCTGTTTACCAGTATTACGATTATCAGCTCGTTAAAAGAAACAGAATCGCTCTACAGATCTACTTTCTCAATAGACAATATTTGAATGCAATTTTCAAGAGAAATTGAGGTCATTATTACAATCGTCAACACTCCTTTAATTCGCAAGACATCGCCACGTTTAAACATTTACAGTCAGTCCACCAATCTCGACAGCGTGCTTGCGTTCGCAATATAATCGAAAGTAAACTGATTTGGTTTCATCTAACTTTTGTCTATACAAACGAGCTGTCGAAACTCAATAAAAATATTTAATAAGATGCGATCGAATAATAGTGGGATAGATAAACCCAAATTGAATCGAATGTGAGTGATTAGCTGTCTGTCGCATTCATTTTCTTTCGAAGTTGGTAAAATGGCTGTAAAGTTATTCTACTTTTTCAATAATCTCAATATGAGCACTAACGAAGCTATAGTTAAGCGTTGTTATATAAATAGACAGCAGAGTGGCGCAGTGGAAGCGTGCTGGGCCCATAACCCAGAGGTCCGAGGATCGAAACCTTGTTCTGCTAAGATGGTACCATCTGATGTAAACACGGATTTTTTTTTGTGCCCAAACGATTTAGTGAAAATGTAAAGTTAGAACTATTGTTATATTAGGTGTGTTCCCAACATATTTCATAACTATTTAAAAAAATTGTATTTTTCACAACAACTCAACTAGACTACTATTATAACACTACTTGCCGGGTGGCCCATTAGCTCAGCTGGTTAGAGCGTCGTGCTAATAACGCGAAGGTCGCGGGTTCGATCCCCCCATGGGCCAATGAGAATCTTTTTGGGTTAAATTTTATGGTGGAAGTGGAATATTTATAAATCCACTAGAGTGTTCTTCCCCCTCTATCCCTCGCGTTTCATCCTGGCAAACGGTTCTCATCAGCATTCTGGTATCAAGTCTCCTTTCATTGGCTGTTTGTTGCTTTGTTGTCGATTATTTCGAGAAGAATCAATTTTACCCAGGGGAAACGGGTTTTATCGGGCCTTATCTCACAGCAGCTGAGGATCGAAGGCTATCTAGTTTTGCTATTTTTGTGTGGTAATATACTTTTTTTTAAGTTTGCATCAGAAAGATGTAACTGAAATTCAATTGTATAAGGTGGCGTCAAAATATGTTTATTAATTAATTTAATTAATTAATGTTGAACCTAATATATTGACCTTTTTTAAATAATTTTCTTGTTTTTAATGGTGTGCAAAATTCAAGGTCGTTTTTTTTTATAAAAATGTTTAAATAAATTTATTCAATATTTCGTTTTCCGTTGGAAAACTTCTTCAGGAAAATAATTGTTATAATTTATTTTGGTTTTTTTTTTTCGAATTTAAAACAAAGAATAATAAAAATTTTTTCTTGAAGAAGTTTTCCAACGGAAAACGAAAAATCGAATAAATTTATTTAAACATTTTAATAAAAAAACGACTTCGAATTTTGCATATTATTAAAAACAAGAAAATTATTTAATTAATCAAGAAAACTGGAGCTAGTTATTAAAATAAAATAAGTGCTCTTCTAAAAAATTTTATATGAAAATCACTCAAAAAATTGTGTTACTTTCATACAAATTTTCTAGACGAGTTGCTCGCCTGTGTTCTATGAACAGTACAATAATATTAATTTTTCCAATTAAATACAAAATTTTTCAAGTTTTAAAATTAATTGCTGAGTAATAGAGGATGTTTTTTTAAGCCCGATAGAACTTGAAATTGTAAAAAATAACACAAAAAATTAAATTGTAATCAAAATTTTTTTTTATTCGAAAGATCAATACGTGACATTAACATTTGAAAATGATTTCGGGCATATGGGCACCGCGGCTGTTCTTGACGAAGCGCATTCTGGACGTCCAATTTTGGGCCACTTTTTCGAGTACTGCTGGCCGTATGTCACGAACAACACGAACAATGCTGGCCTCCAAGGCGTCAATTGTTGCTGTTTTATCAGCATAAACCAGTGACTTCACGTAGCCCCACAGGAAATAATCGAGAGGTGTCAAATCGCACGACCTTGGAGGCCAATTGACAGGTCCATTTCTCGAAATCAACTTATCGCCAAATTTTGATTTCAGTAAGTCGATGGTTGCGTTCGCCGTATGGCACGTAGCGCCATCCTGTTGAAACCACATCTCCTCCGGATCATGTCATCCATATTTTCAAACAAAAAATCATTGATCATGGTGCGGTAACGATCTCCATTGACCGTAACGCGAGCTCCGGCCTCATTTTTGAAGAAATAAGGTCCGATGATGCCACCAGCATGAAAACCGCATCAAACAGTGCATTTTTCTGGATGTAATGGAGTCTGTAGGGTCTCTTGTGGATTGGTCTCACTCCATATGCGGCAATTTTGCTTATTAACAAACCCGTTAAGCCAAAAATGCGCCTCATCGCTGAACACAATTTTGCGATAAAACAACGGGTCTGATTTTCAAAGTAAATTTGGATAATTTCGTAGCGTTGTTCAAGCGTGAGTCTATTCATGATGATTTGTCAGAGTATACTGAAACAAATAAAAAAAATGTTTCATCAAAATTTAATTTTTTGTGTTACTTTTTACAATTTAAAGTTCTATCTAGCTTAAAAAAACACCCTATATTTTTCATATTACTTATATTAATTAGTATAGATTTATCATGTAGTATACGTCCATGTCACATATAAGCAGAGTGGCGCAGTGGAAGCGTGCTGGGCCCATAACCCAGAGGTCCGAGGATCGAAACCTTGCTCTGCTAGTGGCAAATTTTTTTTTCTTTCGCTGTGTATTTTTGTTAGATATTTTTTGACTTATTTATCATATTAACGCATAATTTTGTTGTACAGAAAAAATGTATGTGCAGTTTACAGAATACGAACGAGTGGCGCATCTAATGTATTTATAGGAAATAATGCATAAGAAGTTAAATATTTTAGTATAGAATTTGTATGTGTTTCTTATTAGTGATCTTTAATTTGCATAGTAAAAAACATCAAAGAAAAGCGATAGTTCCGCTCCTACTTCCTTGGCGCCTAATGCTAACAAAACAAACTTTTCAGTTACTTTTAATACATAACTGATGTAATAATATAATTACATATGTTAATCAATATCAAAATACATCACTTTATTCATTATCCATCTAAAAGTAAAACACAACAAACATTTTGGTTCCTTCGACCTCTGGTTTAACTGCCCAGCACGCTGTTTTTACGCCACCCTAGTTAATAAGTACCGTTAGCCAAAACCCGATTTCCATAATTGGCGAAAAACCCGGTATGTTGAATTTTTAGATCTGGTCACACTTGTCACGAAACCCACCACAAGTTTCTTATAAACAACAATGTTGTCAATTTTTTAAATTTCAAAACGTGCCAAAATGGGAGAAAAAACGTTATTTCGTAGCAAACGCCCCAAATAATTTTTTATTTTTTAAGTTTTTCACAAAATTGCTGAAAAAAAGTTATCAAATATTTGCAATAGACGCTCAAAATGAGTAAAAGTTTGCAATTTGCGCTTTCACTTAATGTGATGCTTATAGAACACAGACAAACGACAATTTTAGAAATTTGTATGAAAAGCCTCATACAAGTTTCTAAGCAAATCACACGATCGCGCTCTATGGACATCACATAAATATTTAAAAAAAAAATTGTGTATAAAACCAATATCTGCCTGCCTCACGATATCGTTTCGTTAACGTTCGCTAATGTTTTATATTAAAAATAAATGATGTGAAGTCAAAGCTTATAAAGCATCGGAATACGTTTTTTAGCCTTAAAAATTATGACGAAAGTTTGCGAAACGACATAGTGAGCCAGCCAGGTAAATAATTATTGTACTTAAATAAAATCTACTGTGTTTTCATTTTATGACCAACTTCTTACTGTTCAGATAACTTGAAGTTGATAAGTTCTGTGATATTAGTTTGAAGTTAAACTGTGATATTTTCTTTCGATTATTTTTATACCCTTCACAAAAATGTAACGGGTATATATAAGTTTGTGATATTGTTTGTAATATCTGCAATTTTCCTTTCCGACCATATAAAGTATACATATTCAGAATTACATATTCGGAATTCTGTCTGCCTGAGAAAACAATTAGACTTAGAAACTTTTTTCTTTCACCATTCTTTTATCCCGTAGATTCTATTGAAATTCAGTAATATTGGCTCACATATAGCTGAGAGAGAGCAAAAATTCAGAAAATTTTTGCAGTCTTGTATAAAATCTTGTGAAAAAAAGTAGTTTATTTTGCTTCAAACTCCACACAATTATTAAACATGGCGAATAAGAGGAAAAAAAATGTTTTTCCCCAGATATCGATCCATATATACCCGAGATATGGCGGAATTTTGATGAAAATGTTGCACAAGCGAACTTAAAAAATATTTTTTGCTTAAAAGCAGTTCTGGTAATAAAAGAAGGTTATCTTAACATGGAAAATTCCCGATATCGGTCCATCTATACCCGAGATATAGCCTAAACTGGTTTTGCATGAAAATGTCGCATAAGCGAAGTTAAGCAACTTTTTTGCTTAAAAGCAAGTCTGGTAATAATATAAGGTTGTCTAAATATAGTAAATTTTCGATATTGGTCCATATATACCCGAGATATAGATCAAACTGATTTTTCCAAGAAAAACTTTTTTGCTTAAAATCAGTTCTGGTTATAAAATGAGGTTACTAAAATACAAAAAATTACAATTTCCGATATCTGTCCACAGATACATAGATATGCCTTTATGGAGATGACTACGCGGACGATGCAGAACACACATTCTTTAGATGTGACAGGTGGAGGCAGAAAAGATATGATTTAGAGGAGATAGTTGTTGAAATAACACTGGAAAACGTAGTAGAAGTTATGCTGAAAAGTGAGAGGAAATGAAGTCAAATAGCGACTTATATTGAGAAGATCCTACGAGATAATAAGCAGGATATAGACGTGGACATGACAAGTGCAATCTGGTAGGAACAAAGGAAGAATCCCATCCTGAAGGCTCAAAGAAAAGGGAAGGGTTTTAATGGGTACAAACTCCACATACCGGATACTGTGTGGTCACAGTATCTGATGATGCGTTAGGCTTTTCCCTTCTCTCTCCGAAAAAATATTGAAAAATTCTAAAAATAATGCCAACTGCTAAATGGAAAATGCAGCTAAATCACAAAAATATATGCTATAATTAGCGGCAAAAACGCTAAAATGGTCACGCTGGTTATAAATGTAAACCCACCACTATACTTTTATAATCCACACAATTCAATGATATATGTAAAATACAAATACATATGTGCTCACAAGAATTCTTAACCATAAATTATCTGTTTTTGCTTACTTATTAAATAATGATATGATTATTTATAATTAAGTATTAAGAATATTTCTTCTTGTGGCGGTGGTCTACACTTTATTTTACTGCATCCAATAATGTTGTTGATTCATGTCTAGGATAATTTCGTTTTACCACCTCACAACTCTAATGGTAAATTTAGAAGCAGTAATGGTGAATTTAAAAATTACCATATTGAAGTAAACCTTACAATCATAGCTGCCAGATAAATAGGGGCTAAAATCGTCAAATTCGGTGGATAACAAAATCGCAAGTTTAGTTATTGGAAATCGTAAACAAGTAAAATGATTAATTTTTAAACAAAATAATTATTTCAATGGTCAGCTTTAAGTAGTATTAAATAATATTTCTTCTACAATTTATTTCTAAATTTGATTTTATTGAGACTTCTGTGTACTTGATTCCAAATTATTTCAAGATTTACTGGATAATGGCACAAGACTATCTAATATTTTTGCTATAATTTTGGCCAAAGTAGGAGAGATTAGTAAATAATAAACCATTTTTGATTATTTGTTATTATTATTTATATTTATTATTTTAAATATTTATTAAAAATCTGGCATTTTTGTATCTGTATCTTAAAATATATTTTCGAAGCTCAGTACTTTTTGTTGCCTAAATTCGGAGCAAATTTTCCATATTTCGTATTCAACGATGAAATCATTAACCAGAGTAATAACGTTATGGCCCGCCTGCAGATTTGGGCCTATTGCGACATTCCCGTACTAGCTTGGACATAAAACTTAAGATTTTAATCCTCTAAACGGTAAGACTATCTCTAAACGGTCTTCGAAATTCGTTTTCTATAACATTATTTAAAATATTTTTGCTTCAAACTAATTGAAAATAGCTTTAAAGGGCACTTCAGACTATCCCATTTGGTATTAAGACTTGTCAAAAAATCAAATAATACGTGTAAGTATGATAGTGTGAATGTAAAGCGTTATGAAAATGAGAAATAATACGATAAAAGATTTGACATCCCATAATTCTTCAACATTTTTATAAATTTGTTTAAACAATAGGATTTTTCATTGGATCAGAGTTGCATTTTTTGCAAAAGCAAATAATAAAAATATTTAAACCAGACGTTAAGTAAATTGGATGTTTATTTTCAAATCATATTTTTTTTTTTACCTAGGTGTGATGGTGTGAAAACAAAATGTAATGGTACGTTAGATTTTCTGACAGTCGCAACAAATATCTTTAAATGTTTGTCCCACAAAATCCAATCAAAATCTTAAGACTTGTATGATAGTCAAAACGCCCTTAAAGCCCAGTTCAGACTATTATTCTTTGTATTAATACTTGTCAAAAATGCAAATAATACGTGCAAGTCTGATAGTCTGAATGTAATCCGTCATACATACGAAAAATGAAACGATAGAAATTTGACATCCCATACGACTTTGTTGTTTTTTGAAACTTTTCAAAACGATAATACTTTACATTGGATCAGGGTTGTGTTTTTTAGCAAACCAGCTAATTAAAAATTGAGTAGTCGGCTATTTCGTAGCCGATGGAGTGCCGTCACTGATAGTATTTTTTGTCGCTATAAAAAAGCTCGAAATTTGGAACTTAGCTGTCATTTATAAATATATTTTGCTCATGCTATATTTAGAACATAAAATATGTTTGTGCTATTGAATTTGGATGTGTTATACATAATTATTATTTTAACTGTTAAAGAATTTCACGCGCTGGCACGTCTATCGGCTACGACGAACAGCGCACCTGCCGCCGTGAAAAGTTTCATGATGGCACATCTATGTTGGTTTATATCAAGTGTGATGGTGTGAATGCAAAATCTAATTTACGTTAGACTTTTTGACAGTCGCAAGAAATGTGTTTAGACTTTTATCTCACAAAATCTAATGAAAGTATTTATACTTGTATAATAGTCTGATTGGGCCTTAAACAACATTTGTATACAACTCCACTGCACTAAATACTTTTTGACATATGGTATGGCAGTTGTGATCAAATTTGTAATAAACTGCTCAAATTCAATATTTTGCGGCAAGTAGTTAACATATTAGCTCGATTCACAATCTTGTGCATTTGAGGTTGCGTATTTCTGCAATTGCAAAAGTGACGTTTTTGGGTGTGTTTTGTTTTTGTTAAGTACAAATATGCTCCACTATTTTGCAAATGCAATGATGCAAGGCCATTTGCACAAGATCGTGAATAGGGCTATTGTATTTTAGATTTGTATTGTATTTAAAGTGCAAAAAGAACAAATTGCAATATAATAATAAAAATTGTATATTCGAAATGAAATACTAAAGACCGTCTCGAGAAATTGTTGCCGGTTTGTCTGTTTTATCATTTCATGGCCTCCAGATATGCATTTATTTTATATAAAAGCTTGCATGTAGAGAACGTTAATGCAAGCAATAATGTATGCAACGAAGAAACGCTTTTTCAACTTCCAAACTTCCATGAGGAAATAGCTGCAGGAATTGTTTCTTTCGAAAGTAAGCGGGACTACCGGGTTGTCAAAATGAGGATGACCCTTCATGTCCATCCAGGCTTTCCAAATATGTTTTAAGGGAAGCCAATCTATGGACTTCAAGCAGATTTCTTAACTGAGTTATGCATTCCCGTAGCCTAGTTTCAAGCTGGGGAGATCTGCGAAGTTGCCACTCTCTTCTGACTCTTCTTTTTTCTGACAGTAGTTGCTCAATTTCAGACGAATAAGTTCTATTGTTCTCATTTCTGGATCTTATATGACTAGTGGTAGCATGCTGTACGGCCAGTTTGAGGTTTTCAGAAAAATCGTTAATTGACACATCAATATCCTCAGGCGTTCTCAAGGCGATATTTTCAGTACAATGTGTGCTCAAGAATTTTTTGTATTTTAACCAATTATCTCTATTGACAGTCAACGGGGAGCCAATCTCTTGGGGGAACGAAACAGAGATTACAGTGGGTGAGTGATCTGATGACAAATCTAATGAAGGCTCCACTTGCATCCACTCTAAAGGATTTTTTTTTTCGGAATAAAAAAAAACTGTTAATAATATTGTTATTTTTTTGGCATTATAATTAAATTTTTGTTACGAAAGCAACTGAAGCATATGAAGACTTAATAGGGTCAAAATAATTATTTCAACAGAAAAAAATTAAAAAAATGAATACAAATTTTTTGAAAAAAAGTTTTTAATATTGATGTTTAATATATTTTTGGACCAAAGGAATGTGAAACATTAAATGTATTAACTATATTCTGTGTTCCTGAATGAAACAAACAATGTTTAAAATATGAACAAAAAAGATGCAACTTTCACAAAAAAAGAAATAAATATATTTAAATAAAAAATGTTTTTTTGTTTAACATTGTAGCTTAATCTATTTGTAACTAAAAAACAATATAAGAGAAACCAAAAATAATTCCCTAAACGCTCTTAATTAAAAGCCGCTAGATGAGCCTTTTCGCCCACTGTGCAGGGGTCTAATCACCGCATACGATATCAAATTACTCGTAACATTTGTAAATAAAAACCATATAAGAGAAACCAAAAAAATAATTCCCTAAACGCTATTAATTACAAGCCGCTAGATGAACCTTTACGCCCACTGTGCAGGGGGCTAATCACGGCAAACGATATCGAATTACTCGTAACTATCGTATCGAATAACATTACGATACATCTAGATTATGGCAAACGATGCATATCGGATCGTTATTTAAACAAAATGTAATAGATTGAAGACCATTTTTTTTCTAAAAGTACGAATTCACAAAAAAAAAATTTTAACTTTTTTATATCGGGTGGTTACATTTCAAGGGCCGATGTTGAATGTGAACCACACCTAAACGCCAAGTTTTTTTCCGAATTTTATTTGACATTTCTCTATTTCAGACTTATTCAATTTGAACCATGGAGAGATACACAATCCAACAACGTGTTAAAGTTATCCAGACTTATTATGAAAATGGGCGTTCAAATCGAAATGCGTATCGTGCCCTTCGTGATTTTTTTGGTCACTTTGATCGTCCAAATGTGCGTACAATCGCAAAAATCGTGAAAAAATTCGAGCAAACCGGGTCTGTAGAAGATGTGAGAACACCAGTGCATGCTCGTACAGCTCGTACTGCAGAAAATATTGGTGCTGTTCGCGATAGTGTGGCTGAAGAGGCGTCCACCTCAACTCGTCGTCGTTTCCAACAATTGCATCTCTCAGGCTCGTCGTTGATGAACATTATGCATAAAGACTTTCATTTACACGCTTACAAGGTGCAATTGGCTCAAGAACTAAAGCCTCTTGACCATTCCAAACGTCGTGAATGGGCAGAATGGTGGCAAGAAATGGCAACAGTGGATGATCAATTTTCGAAGAAAATCATCTTCAGTGATGAGGCACATTTTCACCTCAGTGGATTCGTCAATAAACAGAAGTGCCGCATTTGGGCGAATGAGGAGAATCCAAGAGTGACTGTCGAAAAACCAATGCACCCACAAAGAGTGACTGTTTGCTGGCGGCATCATCGGGCCGTATTTTTTTCCGGTCAGGCAGTTACTGTGCATGGTGCTCGCTATCGTGAGATGATAACGAACTTTTTATGGCCCGAATTGGAAGATATGGATGTAGACGTTTCAGCAGGACGGTGCCACTTGCCACACAACTAACGAAACAATTGCTCATTTGCGCAACAAATTCAATGTCCGTGTTATCTCACGTAATGGCGATGTCAATTGGCCGCCAAGATCATGTGATTTGACACCGTTGGACTTATTTCTTTGGGGTTATTTGAAAGAAAAGGTGTACGTCGATAAGCCAGCAACAATTCAACAGCTAAAAGATGAGATAATTCAGCACATTAACGGCATAGAACCTCCACTATGCCTCAGGGTCATCGAAAATTTGGGCCATCGGATGGAGGTGTGCCGCCATGGTCGCGGCGCCCATTTGGCCGATATTTTGTTCCATACATAATTGAGTAATACTATAATATATCATAATAAAATAAAATTACAATATTTAATATTTAATTATTTGATCTTGTTTTGGTAAATATTTCTTATTTTTGCAGCAAAAGATCGTTTTATGTTATATAAAAAATTTAACAGTATTTATTTTCAATATTTCGATAACAATTTGTTATCATCGTCAGGAAAATTAATATGTTATTCAAAAATTTTTCAATTTGAAAAATTATTGTCAAAAAATTCCTATATACAAAAAATCTATACACCAAGAAAAATTATTAGTTCATACACAAAAAAAAAATTCTTAACAATTTGAACAATTCTTATCAAATTGAAAAATTTTAAATTGAAAACTTAAAAAATATCTATTTAATATACTGACAGAAACATTTTTGGGTTATTAAACAAAAAAAAACCAAAAAAAAAAAAAAAATATGATATTAATAACAATAATGACAAACATAAAAAATAACATAAAAACCAAATTAGGTTAGTTTGGTTTTTATGTTATTTTTTATGTTTGTCATTATTGTTATTAATATCATATTTTTTTTTTCTTTTTTTTTTTTTGTGGTTTTTTTTTTTTTTTTTTTTTTTTTTTTAATAACCCAAAAATGTTTCTGTCAGTATATTAAATAGATATTTTTTAAGTTTTCAATTTAAAATTTTTCAATTTGATAAGAATTGTTCAAATTGTTAAGAATTTTTTTTTTTGTGTATGAACTAATAATTTTTCTTGGTGTATAGATTTTTTGTATATAGGAATTTTTTGACAATAATTTTTCAAATTGAAAAATTTTTTAATAACATATTAATTTTCCTGACGATATTAATTTTCCTGTTAAATTTTTTATATAACATAAAACGATCTTTTGCTGCAAAAATAAGAAATATTTATAAAATTATAATAATTTCCTAAATAGTTTGTGTTTTATTTAAAATCAACATCGGCCCTTGAAATTTAACCACCCGATATTATTGCAATACAATTCATTCGATATCGTAAGCAATGATACCAAAATTTCGATAGTATTGCTCGAAGTCGTATGCGGTGATTTGACTGCAGGTTCATCAAATTGCTGTCGTTGCTGCTCTTCTTTGAGGGTGAAAAGGCTTTTGCTATAGAAGAGCTTTTAGCTTATGTAGGTAAATTCGCAATTTCGATTGGGGATTTTCGGGATTTGGATTTGGAATTGTAGGCTTGAGATTGGCTCTCTCTGGCTTAAATAATATAAACGCTTTACATTAAAAAAGAAAATTAATTTTCTTTTGTTTTTTCATTTTCAATAATTTTATTTAATAATAATTTTATAACATTTTGATTTTTAAATTTTTTATTTAAATAAAAATTTGCTAAAAACATTTTGCTAAAACGAAAATTATATAAAATATACACACAGCTTGTTGGAATTATGGAAAACTACATATAATTAGTATACATATACTTATGTGTATGTATGTATGTATGTATGTATGTATGTATGTAGGTATGTATAAATGTAAGAAAAACGACAGCCTAAATGTTTAAAATGAGTAAAAATATTTTATATAATTAATAATAATAACAAAAACTAAATCTTAAACAAATATATCTAAACAGCCTAAAATGTTGATCAAACGAGCAAACACGCGTCAATTATTATTATAATATTGCATTATTTTATGGTTTATAAATTGTATTAAACAATTACATATGTATGTATGTATGTATGTATGTATGTATGTGTGTGGAGATGTTGTATGAGTTAAAAAATAAAAAACCAAAAAAGAAAAACAAACAAAAAAAAAAAAATATGGCAAATTGAAGGAATTGAATGTTTATAATGAGTATCAAGTCTGCGGCATTAATTTTTATTAATCTTCACAATATGCGTGCAGTTCCGAATAGCCGCACGGACGGCGACAGCACTCGTGGGCAATGCCACTTGATGTGGGCCGGAATATGACGTCCTCGTCATTCGGCACAAAACGCCTCAAAAGACTTGACCTTCGATTGCCAAAACTTTCGGCTGATTTTCAAAAAAGAAAGAAAAGAATTTAATTACGATTTATTTATAACGAATTGAACAACTTACGATATTTGCTGGATAGTGAATTGGTACGACCCTCGCATATGAGTCGTATGGCCTCAAATAATGCTGTGCTGCAGTAACGTCTGTTCGCCACATCACTATCTTGCGGTGTCAGTGGATGCGTTTGGGCAGGTAAGGGCATATAAATTATCACAATTAAACAAATTATTAAAATAATTGTTGTTAAACTTAAAATACGATGAATTGAGGAAAACATTTTCTGCAAAGAAAAAACCAAAACAAGAAATTAATTAATATATGATTAATATTTTTTGTTTTTTTATAACTCAGTTATTTATTGTATCTTCTAAAAGAACTAACAATAAGTATGCAAATCTTAAAAATAAAAATTCATTAATTAATATGGAAAAAAAAATTAATTAATATTGAAAATTTATATTTACTTAGGTCCAGCCAATGCTGGACGAAGAGTTGCTTCTTGCTTGTGTTTTATAGGCAAATCACCTTTCCAACGCTCTGATGGTTGCAAGGGTGCCCATCCTTCTCAGTCGAGTGTGGCCACCAAAGTTAAGGATGCTACGTGCGAGAGGATTCGGGTGAGACTCCAGTCTGTTAATGTACCTTATCGCGTGTTTTGAAAATTCATCTGTCACTAAGGGTACACCTAGATCTTTGTGAATTCGAGAGTTTTTAACATACCATGGAGCTGCAGTAATTATACGGAGAATTTTATTCTGGCGCTTTTGAATTTTCTCAATGTTAGATGCAGAGGCGGTGATCCACAATTGAATTCCATAGCTCCATATTGGCTTTAGGATTGCGTTATACAACCAAAGTTTACAATCTAACTTCAAGATAGAATTTCTGCCGATGAGCCAATTTAGTTGCACCGCTTTTAATTTCATCTGAGTAACTTTAGCGTCAATGTGAGACTTCCACGTGAGCCTCCTGCCGAGATGAATACCAAAGTATTTGACCTCACTGTGCTGCGGAACAATATGGTTGTTGATTTTAATAGCCGAGCAGACTTTTCTACGTAGTGTAAATGTAACATGGCTACATTTTTGTTCATTTACTTTGATTTTCCAAAGTTTCAGCCATTTCTCCAATATAAGAATATGTTCTTGCAAATTTTGTGATGCTAATTTATAGTCTTCATGGACACTGATGAATGCTGTATCATCTGCAAAGGTTGAAGTGTGAATTTTGCAGCTCGTTGGCATGTCTGAAGCATAAATCAAATATAAAGTTGGACCCAATATGCTACCCTGGGGAACTCCAGCTTCAATTGGCTGAGCCGAGCTTTTGAAATCACCTTCCTTAACGATGAATTTCCTGTCGTATAAGTAGCTCTCTAACAGCTTGTGTGTGTTTGCAGGCAAATTTAATTTTATTTTATGGGTTAAGCCTTTGTGCCACACTTTGTCAAAAGCTTTGGAAACGTCAATAAATAGAGCTGAGCAATATTTTTTTTATCTTCGAACACGTTTCTGATAACATTCACCAGTCTGTGTGTTTGTTCTATGGTGCTATGCTTAGCCCTAAAACCGAATTGATGGTTAGAAATACATCCTACTTCATTCAATATTGGGGTCAACCTCGTCATTAGCAATTTCTCGAACAGTTTTGAAATTGTTGGCAATAGACTTATCGGCCTATATGACTCAACTTTTGTAGGATCCTTTCCTGGTTTTGGTATCATAGTAATGACAGACACCTTCCACTCAGTAGGAAAATACTCGAGACGTAAAATAGCATTAAAAATAAAAAGGACGAGTCTTCTAGCTACTCGGGGTAACTGCACAAGCATTTTGTTGGTCATTTTATCAATACCTGGAGCTTTTCTCGGGTTTAAGTTACTAATAGCATTATCGACATCTTTAAAACGATGTCTAAAAGGTACGGGAGGTCTAACTGCATATGGCGGCATATCATGATTAATATATAATAATTAATTGATTAATATAGCTTTAACTGGTCCCAAGTGAGCTGGAGTTTTCGGGTACTTGCTGGAGAATCCAGCAGCCTGCATACCTAACCTAACCTAATATAGCTTTAAACACATAGACGAAAGCAGACAGCAATCTGTCAAAAATAAAATACATGTGTTTAAATGCACACGATTATTTTAACGACATCACAGCAGCACGCCTTCACAACAGCATTTGCTGCTGCTGCCAACTTAGATTAATTTGTATTTTCGTAAGCAGCAAGCAAGGCGAATTCATTACCAGGTGAACTTAACAGCACAGGTGATTATTTTTTGCTTCTCGCGTTTTTTCCAATGAGACTGTCAAATTTTGTTTCTTTTGTTTACAAAATTTTTCGCACCATTTTAATCTGAAGGTTTTTTTTTGCATGATTTAGTGCAATTTCAAGAAATTTGTGTGAATTTAAAAGTGAAAAACTAATATAATCTGTGATTTTAATTACAAACAATTATAAAAGCTTATATTTAACGTTTATATAAAAATTTTTCTCTGCTGAGCAATCTTAGGCGAATTTAGATTATGACATTCACAATATGTTTTACAATAACAAAATACATAGTACTGAATTCGCCTTTCCGCTTGCATTCACCTGTATAAAGTCGCCTTGGCAGCAAGAAGTAAATGCAGTGCTGCCACTATAAATATAAATTGGCAGCAATTAAAACTAAAATTTCTTTGAAATATTTAATAGAAATAAACATCACATATATAAAATAATACAAAATAAACAAATAAATTGATGATTTTTTACAGTTTTGCAAGATATTATTACGTTTTCAGTCGGTAATTTTAATTTTATTCATGTAAAATATATATGTGGCACCTCTGAAATTTGTATTGTTTAATTACAAATAGTGCTGCTCAAGGCGAATTCATACCAGGTATATGCAAGAGCAATAAATGCAACACTACAAAAAATAAATCTTTTTCAAATGTCAAGGGAAGTATAAATACAAAAAGGAATTGAAAAAAAAATATAATAATAAAAATTTACAAGAAAAGACAAACTTTTAATTATTTCGTGAAACTTTTAAAATTTTCTTGAAAATTAACGTCGCAGAACATAGAGCTCGCGAAGGTGAAAATGGCCAGTCAGAATGGAGAGGATTCTTGATGATAACTGACGCTCCAGATACAATACGTAATTCAAAATATGGTTTTAATTTTTTTTTTCGAATTTCTATTAAAAAAATTTACAATAAAAGAAAAACTTAACTATTTGGAGAAACTTTAATTATTTCATGAAAATTAAAGTCTCAGATCATAGAGATTGAAAAGGTGAAAATGGCTAGCCAGATTGAGGAAGATTCTGGGTGATATCTGGTGCTCAAGATGCAAAACATAATTTAAAAAACTTTTTCATCATTTTTTCCCCCAATTTTGTTTTAATTATGCCATTGACATCTGAAACAGTTTAAAATTAAAAAAAAAAAAAAGTTATCAGCTGCGCTGTCAATTTCACCTGATATGAATTCGCCTTGGTGCTGCTGCTGTCTTTCAAATAATTATGTTGCTGGCGAGATGGCAGCATTTGAAGCTAACTTCATTTGTATTCGTGAAGTTGTGAAGTCTGCTGTCGTCTAAAGCATTAAACACATTCGAGACAGCAGGCTACGAGCTACAAAAGCTCAAAATTAAAATACACGTGTTCTTATGGGAATGATTATTTTGAAAACAGCAAGCAGCACGGCTGCAGGTTGTTGTCCATGCTGATTTTGTCGTTGTAGTCCAATTAAACTAATTTCTATTTTTGTTGTCTACAAAAGCTTTGTTAAGGCCAAGGCGAATTTATATAGGTGAATGCAAGCGAAAAGGCGAATTCAGTGCTATGTATTTTGTTATTGTAAAACATATCGTGAATGTCAAAGTCTAAATTCGGCTAAGATTGTTCAGCTGAGAAAAAATTGTATATAAACATTAAATATAAACTTTTATAATTGTTTGTAATTAAAATCAAAGGTTATATTAGTTTTTCACTTTTAAATTCACATAAATTTCTTGAAATTGCACTATATCATACAAAAAAATCTTCAGATTAAAATGGCGCGAAAAAGTTTGTAAACAAAAGACAAAAAATTTGACAGTCTCATTGGAACAAACGCGAGAAGAAAAAAATAATCACCTGTGCTGTTAAGTTCACCTAGTAATGAATTCGCCTTGGTTAAGGCCTTGTTACACTGTCCTACACGATCGTGCAATCTACTAAATAAAGCATGTGTGCTGCAAAAGTACTAAAAATGCAACCGTGCAGTAGAGTTTTTGACAAATCGTGCGATTTGAAAGATTTTATGAAACTTTTCAAAACATTATGATTTCTGTGCGATCAGTGTGATATACATATATTGTGAAAAATATGAGAATATTGTTGGTGCCTCGAGAAAAAAATTTAAGTAATGTAAAAGTATTATGTTAATAAAAGATTTTAGTTGTTTTATTGTGTAAATAAATTATTTCAATCATACTTGTATAATAGTGTGGCTTAAAACGCCATTTTGAAGCGATTGTAATTCAAGTCGGCCAGACTTTTGAAACAGTTTCCTGTGAATGAATCGTACGATCGTGTAGGATAGTGAATCAGGGCCTTTAGTGGTGTCAATGTATCAAGCAAAGTCAAATAAATTAGCGCTTTGCGAGCAAATTCACAAAATGTATTCATAAAAATGTTAAACAGTTATTCAAATCATTTTTAGAGGAAACACGATATGCTGTATTCATAAAAGAATTTTAAGTTAAAATGTTCTGTAGAACACTCTTTTCAGTCAAACGTTTTTAAAACTGATTGCATCCTTTTCTCAGACAATTTTAGTGATTTTAGATATTGTTTTTTTTTATTTTATATATTGTGAAAATTCTTATTTAAATCTAAAATCTTGATCAAAATAATTAATGAAAAGTCAAACAATTAAGTTTTTTATTCGCTATTTTTAGCTTCTACCATTTATACTAATAAAAATTATAAATAGCTTGTTTTCTATGTTTCCCAGCTATCTATATGTCGACATTTCAAAGTCTACTGGTGATTAGGGTAGTTCCTATGAAATGTCGACATATATTTAGATAGCTGGGAAACATAGAAAACAAGCTATTTATAATTTTTATTAATGAAAAGTATTGGTTGAATGTTGGATAATTTTAGTTTTG
Organism: Thecocarcelia acutangulata; assembly: GCA_914767995.1. Lineage (NCBI taxonomy): Eukaryota > Metazoa > Arthropoda > Insecta > Diptera > Tachinidae > Thecocarcelia > Thecocarcelia acutangulata. The sequence goes on along the minus strand of OU612095.1, from coordinate 23,768,437 downwards.
TGTATTTATTAAAAGAAGCAATTATGTTTTATACCTTTTTGATTTTATTATTACTAAAATTTTGTTTAGGAATTCATAAATATATAATGTACATTAGTGATGTGTAAAAAACGAAACTGCCATGTGTTACCATTTATGTCCATGTTATAATATAGGGTGGTTAAATTTCAAGGGCCGATGTTGAATGTGAACCACACCTAAACGCCAAGTTTTTTTCCGAATTTTATTTGACATTTCTCTATTTCAGACTTACTCAATTTGAACCATGGAGAGATACACAATCCAACAACGTGTTAAAGTTATCCAGACTTATTATGAAAATGATGATCAATTTTCGAAGAAAATCATTTTCAGTGATGAGGCACATTTTCACCTCAGTGGATTCGTCAATAAACAGAATTGCTGCATTTGGGCGAATGAGAATCCAAGAGTGACTGTCGAAAAACCAATGCACCCACAAAGAGTGACTGTTTGGTGCGGTTTATGTGCTGGCGGCATCATCGGGCCGTATTTTTTCCAAAATGAGGCTGGTCAGGCAGTTACTGTGAATGGTGTTCGCTATCGTGGGATGATAACGAACGTTTTATGGCCCGAATTGGAAGATATGGATGTAGACGATATGTGGTTTCAGCAGGACGGTGCCACTTGCCACACAGCTAACGAAACAGTTGCTCTTTTGCACAACAAATTCAATGGCCGTGTTATCTCACGTAATGGCGATGTCAATTGGCCGCCAAGATCATGTGATTTGACACCGTTGGACTTTTTTCTTTGGGGTTATTTGAAAGAAAAGGTGTACGTCGATAAGCCAGCAACAATTCAACAGCTAAAAGATGAGATAATTCGGCACATTAACGGCATAGAATCTCCATTATGCCTCACTGTCATCGAAAATTTGGACCATCGGATGGAGGTGTGCTGCCGTGGTCGCGGCTCCCATTTGGCCGATATTTTGTTCCATACATAATTGAGTAATACCAATATATCATAATCAAATAAAATTACAATAATTCCCTAAATAGTTTGTGTTTGATTCAAAATCAACATCGGCCCTTGAAATTTAACCACCCTTTAGAAGGCAATTAAATTCCCTTATTAAATACTCATATTGTTTTTAATTTATATTATTTGTTTTATTTATTTTTATAGGTTATGTTTAGTTCTTAAAATAAATTCTTATTTAAAATAAGAAGAAAAATCTCATCTCATAATGTAGGAGATCTCGAGAAAGAGATTTGTTCTCTTCTGAGTTTTGAATATGTCCATTCATCAAACGGGCGCACAATACATTTTCAATTCGGAATAGCCACAAGGTCTTAGGCAACATTCATGTATTCGATCGGTTTGCAGATTTTTATTGTGGATATCTTCATCATTTGCCAGACGATTCAAATTATATGAACTGAACGTGCCATTCGTGTTCGCTGATGTGAGAAAGAGATGGGAAGACAAAAAGAAAAAAAAATCAGTCAATATTTTGGACTCAGTATTTCGCTTTTCTTGTATTCTTTTTTTTATTAAATTTTAATGGAATTAATTTTTGAAGGATTGTGTGTTGGAAACTTACGATAGTGAGCAGTTTGCTGCGAACTAGTACGTCCACCACACAGCAGTCGTATTACATCAGACAACGAATTGCTGCAATACCGTTTGTATTCAAAATTTTGATTATTGCCACTGGGTATCAAGGGTTGTGCTTGTAAGGGTGCGACTATTACAAGCACTATAATACCAATTAATATTGCTGATACACTCATCAGATGAACTGAAGTGGCTGCGGAGCAGTCATTGAGCGAAGGCGAAGTGTATGTTAAATAATCCTTTTGGAACACCATCTGCAATGATTTAAACATCATTTGTAATGATTTAAATTGTTAAGCAAGTTTCACTGATATTATAAACAGATATTTAGGATTTTATAAAACTTCATCTACATACATATGTACATATGTACATATGTACATATGTATATATCTCAAGAGGCTTAAAAGCGCCAACTGAAATGTATATATATTTATCATAAAATAAAAGTTTTTGGGGATCTCTGCCTCGCAGTGTTTCTTTTTTCGTTAGAGATGGTCTCTAGATTAAAAAAATTTGACTCTTCTCCCATCAAGGGATAAAGGCCATGTCAGACAACACTTTGTCGCTTTGCGTGACGTTTAAAACTTTAAAAGAAAAACGCAAAGCAAAAGGTGTATGTCACAATAAAAACTTTGGCAACGCTCGCGAGTTGTTTATTTATCTAAAAAAATGGTTGTTCATTTTTATATTTAATTATTTGTTATGATAATAGAAGTTAGAAATATTATGGGACGATCTACTAAAATTGGTTCTAATTGTGTTTCTTAGTGCATAAAGCTATTAGAAAAAACTTGAACGCGTAAAAAGATAAAAGTTGCCGAGTTTTTCGCTTCACGTTGCGTTAACCTAGTGTCTACAACTGCGATTAACTCTGACATAATATCTGAGAAAACTCCAGCAGAATGAGAGAGCGAATTTCTCTATGTCCATCTTCACATCTAACAAGGAGTAACGTATTGTTGTTAATCCTATAAGAATCCATAATTCATTGAAAGCCGAGAAGAAAACACATCTTGGCGATCAATAGAATATTGTATATGTGCACATTTTTTTACAAAATCAATTGCTTATAGTATATATAATAATATTTATTTAATTCGTAAAAAAAATTATTTTCAATTTAAAAGGGTCTTTTTAAAGATGTTTTGCAAAACTAAAAATCGGTAAAATTCCAATAGCGTCTTGTTGTAAACAAACGCATACACATGCGCTTTTTTGACAGCTCTTATTATAAGATCGTTGCCATGAGATTTCTCATAAGAACGCTCTCATAAAAAATATTATAAGATTGCGATAACACTGATTTTAAGTCTACACGTAACAGAATTCTCTCTGCATTTGAATTTAATGTTCTCATCTCAGATATTACCGCAGGTGTGGACACTAAGTAAAAGTACTTCATGCAACATGTTTCATATAAGTATGTATATTTTATCTCAGATGTCAAAGCGAATTTCCAACGCAAAGTGAAGCCAAAGTTTTATCTGACACGGCCTTAACCAAGGCGAATTCATAATAGGTATATGCAAGAGCAATAAATACAATACTACAAAAAATAAATTTTTTTTAAATATCAAGAGAAAAATATAAACACAATAAGGAATTAAAAAAAAAAAAAATCAGTCGTAAAGCAGCTCTGGGTTGGGGAACAGCTCTCGCGTCATCGTAATTATTTCTTAAGTGCGGTCAGACTTGTTGTTGTTGTTTGGCCTTCGAGAGTTTTGCGTCTCACTCTCATTGGTTAACTGTCTACCTCAACTAACTGTATTAGTTTACAGTTTTGTGAGGTATTTCATTGTTAACCACGCGGCAACTTCCTATGCGAAGGCATAGGTCGGTACAATTACTCACAGCGCCGCAAAAGAAATACTGTTAATACCATCGTGGGCATAAGGTCTACGTTACTCCGCCCATGCTGTGCATCCTATACTTTGCAAATTTATTTGCAACTGTATAGTTATAAATACAATACAATACAAAATAAAAATATAATAAAAAAATTACAAGAAAAAAAAGCATTTTTAAATATTTCGTGAAACTTTTAATTATATTGTGAAAATTAAAGTTTCTGATCATAGAGCTTGGAAAGGTGTAAATGGCCGCCAAATTGGGGAAGATCCTGGAAGGCGCTCAAAAAATTATTTTTTTTTTATATTTTTTTCAACTTTGTTTTAATTATGCCTTTGACATCTGAAAAAGATTAAATTAAAAAAAAGTTATCAGCTGCGCTGCCAACTTCACCTATTATGAATTCGCCTTGATCAACACCCAGGCGAGTTCATTACTAGGCGAACTTGACAGCTCAGGTGATTATTTTTTGCTACTCGCGTTTTTTCCAATGAGGGTGTCAAATTTTTTTTCTTTTGTTTACAAACTTTTTCGCGCCATTTTAATCTGAAGATTTTTTGGCATGATTTAGTGCAATTTCAAAAAATTTGTGTGAATTTATAAGTGAAAAACTAATATAAACTGTGACTTTAATTACAAACAATTATAAAAGTTTATATTTAACGTTTATATAAAATATTTTCATAGCTGAACAATCTTAGACGAATTTAGATTTTGATATTCACGATATGTTTTACAATAACAAAATACATAGCACTGAATTCGCCTTTCCGTTCGCATTCACCTTATAAATTCGCCTTGATCTATACAAAACTGTTAAGTGAGGTCTCCACCTGACATGAAAACACTAACTTTGACGCTAACTTTCAGTTAAAGTTAAGTGTGGACCGCTCATGTTGAAGTTTGGTTAAAGTTATAACTTGGTTGTTAAAACATTTCATATCGAAACTCTGTTATAACTTAAATTGACAACAGCCTGCTAATTGTAGTTGTTTTTCGCCATTTTTATTTTTTTATTATGAGAAGTTATAACTCTAACATCACTACGTGAACGCCGACTTTAACAGACAGATATATAAACAGCAAGTTTTAACTTTATGTGTTAACTGCGTTCCAAGTTAGGTGTAGACTGCATGTTAGGGAATGCCAGATTAATATTGATGTCGTCTTAAATTGACGTTGCCGGCGACAAGCAGAATATGGGTGAATATTTTATATATTATGTTCCAAACAAAAAAAGTCAGAAAGTACTTGTAATAAGACTTTTTAAACGGAGTTTGCCGTAACTAAACCGTAAACATCTCAGATGACTTAAATTTAAAATAATTCATATTTTTTCAGACTTATGACAACCCTTTGAATAATTATCTTTAATGCAGCGGGTGTAACTATATTTAATCCACCGGTACTTGGATATCATGTTATGACATCATTTGAATTCAGTTTGACAGACTGCCTAATATGGGTGATTTTATAAGAACTATCGGAAATTTAAATAAAAGAACACATAAAATTCAGAAAAATGCATGAAATATTTATTTGGATCGATAGTTGGGTCGATATAATTTAATGTTTGAAGATTATTTCATGCAAATGTTGGCCGCGGCTGCGCCTCAAATGGTCCAGCCGCTTAGTCCAATTTTGGCATACTCTTTCCAACATTTCGGCCGGTATCTCACGAATAATGTTGGCAATGTTGGCTTCCAGTGCGTCAATAGACATAGCCCCACAAAAAATAGTCTAGAGGCGTTAAATCGCACGACCTGGGCGGCCAATTGACTGGACCCAAGCGTGAAATAAACTGTTCACCGAACTCGCCTCTCAATTGGTCCATTGTTTCGCGTGCTGTGTGGCATGTGGCACCGTCTTGTTGAAACCACATGTCATGCAAGTCAAGTTCTTCCATTTTGGGCAAAAAAAAGTTTGTTATCATCGCACGGTAGCGCTCACCATTCACAGTAACGTTGTGATTCACATCATCTTTGAAGAAATACGGCCCAATGATGCCGCTAGCCCATAATCCGCACCAAACGGTTGTTTTTTGTGGATGCATTGGTAGCTCTTGCAATGCTTCTGGCTGCTCTTCACTCCAAATACGGCAGTTTTGCTTGTTCACGTATCCATTCAACCAGAAATGAGCCTCGTCGCTGAACACAATTCTTCGATAAAAAAGTGGATCTTCATCTAACTTTTCAAGAGCCCATTCACCAAAAATTTGGCGTTGTAGTAGGTCGTATGGCTTCAATTCTTGCACCAGCTGTATCTTATAAGGCTTCACACCCAAACCCTTCCGCAAAATTTTCCACGTAGTGGAGTAACAGAGGCCCAATTGCTGCGAACGGCGCCGAATCGATAAATCACGGTCATCACCAACACTGGCCGATACGGCTGCGATATTTTCTTCAGTTCGCACTCTACGTAAGCGTGTTGGTGGTTTAATGTCCAACAATGTAAATTTGGTGCGAAATATTTTTACAATAGCCCGAATAGAAGCCTCAGTAGGTCGATTAAACTGACCATAAAATGGAAGAAGCGCGCGATGAACTTTCTTAACAGAGCACGCATTTTGGTAATAAAATTCAATAATTTGCAAGCGTTGTTCGTTTGTAAGACGATTCATGATTAAATTATAGACCAAACTGAAGATGTTTGACAGTGACACAAGATACAAAACGTGCGTGAGCTGTCAAAACTAGTGTTGCCAAAAAGATAATAGCAAAAAAATCACTCGTTATAAAGCTATCATATAAAAGGCTTAGTTGATAACTTTTTGCAGCCACTGTATTCGAGTCGTGAAAGTACAATTAAAACATGTTGTGAAATAGAATTTAAAGTTAAAATTGTTATTGTGTCGACACGCATAATTAATTCAAATTCATCAATTGACGGGGAAGTGATACAATTGCAATTTTGCTAAAATACGAACAATCTGTTAAATAACAGTTTTCCTTAAGTGATATTTTAATAATTTTGCCAAAGAGTGCAAAAACCTTTTAACCTTGATCGAAACGAGTGTGCTGTCTTCTAGTCTTCTTTTATTAAATTAGTGTTCAGTTAAAATGTTGTTATTTGAATTTGGAAGACAAATTTGTGTCTAAAGATGTTATTTTATTTGTACATACCCCTACAAATGTATGTAAGAGTATACCTACATACACACATACTTACATATTTGCAAAAAAAAAAAAAAAATGCTTATGAGATCGTTGAAAATAAAAAGAAAACTTTTTAATTTAATTAATTCTAAGAAGAAGCCTGAAAGTGAATAAATTAATTTGAACTTTGAGTTCTAACAATTTTAGAAAATTTTGCACATAAAAATTAAAAATATTTGCAAAACGTGCTTCCAATAAAACCGTAACAGGCAAAAGATGTTCAGATGTGTGTACAGTGGGGAAGAAACTATAAGTGGAAATGTACGTTGATGTTATCAATGGTGAAATTGAGGAACAAATTTTACTTTTTAAATTGAAATTTAAAAAAACTTAAAATGTTGTAGGTGAGGAACATTTTTTGACAACTAAATAATTTAGTTAGCGAGTACATAAATAAAACTTAACAATGTAGTACTAATTATGGCGCCCGAAGGACCAAATGTAGTAAATCTACTGATTTTCAGCGCAATATTAAAACTGCAGAAAAATCGTATAATACATGCCACTAACAGTAAAGAGACACGGCTATATAATATAGCTGTGAACACGAAGTGAACTATCTTGCGACTCAGCGGCGCTTCCATGTGTCTGGCAAGTCTTACACAGATGGCAACCTCTTGCCACATGCACAAATGCCGTGTTGAAGAGCTCAGGCCTTCTAGTCCCTTCCGCATGCAATAGTGAACTATCTTGCGGCTCAACGGCGCTTCCATGGACTTCTACAAAACAGAACAACGTCCAAAAAATTTTTTAATTTTATGTTGAAAATCAAAGGTCAATTGTTTTGACGCAAAGTGCTTATTGTAATGAGAGTACTAGTCCTTCAGGACTACAATAAACCGTGTGGTTGTAAATTTTCGACAACTTGGTACAGTAAGACACCTTCCATGTGCTGGAAGACCACGTGCAATCCACACGGAAGAAAATATGCAATGTGTTACGGATAACATACAGGATAGTCCAGATTAAACCTCTGCATAAATGGATTTGTTTTTAAGTAGTACTCCTGAAGTTCAGAGTGTGTACTCTTACTCGAACTTAGTCGAAAAAAATATGTTCATATATTTCATATATTTGGCTTTGTGTTTTCTAGTTAAGTACAGGTTTGTTTTACGCTCGCACTCTCAACGTACACGAAGAGAACGTATCGAGTATGAAGCGACAATCAAACTTCACGAAGTACTTACAGTACTACGAGAAGTCTTGCAAAAATTGAATATTTTGTTGTGACCATCATAAGAAATGGAAATAAATGAGACAAGTTTATAACATATTTACAATAGTTATTCATTGAAATTTGCAAAAATTAAAATTGTTATTTAGGTAATAAATTTATAGAAACTTATTCTTAAATCTTTTTGGGTTATTGTACTATTTCTTATTTGCACTTTTAACTAACGGGGTTTATCTATACATACATATGTGCATATACATATGTATATATGTACATAAATATATAAGAACCTGCGCTACTTATACCTTATTTTTATGCTTTTTTTCAACTAACATACCTGAACATTTTTTATTTTGAATTACAAGTTAATTCTTTATTTTTACTTTATCAAGAATAAAATGTATTTTTGTCCGATGAATTAACTCAATGAAATTTGGCTTGTTGTATTTTTAATGCATGTAACCATTACATCATTAAAAATTCTTAGCTCAAAATAATAACAATAATAATCAGAGATATTTTGACAAAATTTTGAATTTGTACTTTTTTATCTTTTAGACTGAATTGGTCAACTGTAAATAATTTAAAAGATATAGGGCCATATCCAAAAAAAATTCTTACTTGAGTTTTAACGCATACGTTAGTTACCAAACACATTATCACTAACATACATTTGTTAAAAATTTTTATGCAAAAACAGTACGTTAACTTTTAAATGTAGTAAGGAATTTAATTGTTTTGTTCTGGCAACGCCGATATGTTCAGTTGTAATATTTTGATTAGTGATGCATGAAAATTAATATTCGAAAACCGAAAAACAAATTTAAAAAATAAAAAATTATTATTAAGACATAAAATAACACATTTTTGGCAAACATTTACCTGGATTTACCTTTTTAATAAATACTGAAAATATAATATGTAGTATATTAATGAAATTAAGAAAAATTATTAGGTTTACTTACTAGAAACATTTTCATTATTCGAATAAAGTTTTTTATTATATTCGTTTGATTGAAAGTGCATCACTAGCATAATTGTTATTTATATTATTCTTTCAAAATTAATAGTTTGAGGTTGTAATGGTTTTATTTCTTTATATAATGAAAGTAATAAATAGTTTTATTCTTTAGTTTTCGCAAAATTTCAATTTTTAAGCAAAATAACAATCGGCAAGTCAACTGTCATTTTAACGTAGAGTTAAAGTGTACCCAATTTAACTTTAAGCGCAAGGTAAGCTAACAATTGTTTTTGCATAAAACGTTAGGAAATTTTTCTTAACAATTGCTTACAAAGCAAATTGCATATTCATAAAAATTTAAATGAATTTGAAATGTGTTTTAGTACAAAAATTCCATACAAAATTTTTCTAAAATTCATTTCAAATACGTTTTAATTTTTTATGAATATGTACATATATATATAAATACATATGTAAATACATGTTATCAAAGTAAAAACCTTTTTTTTCTTTCTTTCAAAAATACTTGCAGTACCATATGAAGAGAACATTATTTGTGAGTACTTTTTTCTTTTTTGTTCACATTCGACATGTTCCTTTTTTTCGGTACTATATTAACTTCAATTACTTGCTTGTTGGTATTTACTAAACAAACATTCTCTTCACTTCCCTATTTTTGCTCTGAGTTAAGAGTACAAATATATACGACATTCGACAGCGAATTTCACACATGAAGAAAAAACTTACTCGCTGCAGATGTGTAGTCCGGATACATTAACAAGACGTTCGGCCTATCGCGGAGATTCAGAGGCTTTTAGCCACATTTTACATGTTCCTGTATAAGGTTCAGCTGGTTCAAGAATTGAAGCGGAAAGACTACGAACAGCGTCTTAGTTATGTCATTTTACACCAATCATAAAGGTAGTTCTGCGGCACCCTGTATTCCTGTCACATACTGTATTTTAATATGAATTTAATGCACAACAAGTTTGCAAATACGTAATTCAGATTATCCGTACAAAACATAATAAACAATAAAATATGGAATTTAAATTATCAGAATATTCTAATTACATATAAACATAAATTGTATATACATATGTATGTACACACATGTGTTGATATGTAATTAAGCGTTGACATTTAATAGTATTTTTTTTTGTTAGTTATAAAAAAGTGTTTTGAAGAAAAGTGCGTGTGATCAAGTTTGTAAAAATAAAAACACAATAAAAATAGCATTCTTATCGTTTATTTTTGTATTTTCTTGAAAGAATTTCAAGTAAAAATAACTTCAAGATATGAAAAATTTTCCCTTCGATATGAAATAAAATTCCTATTCACAATCTTGTATATATGAAATTATAAATTTGTGCAATGGCAAGAATTCGCTCTCGATTGTGAATGACTTATTTTGGCTGTCTGGCTTACGCTCTCTGATTGCCAGCTGTTCATTTAGATTTGTTGTATGCTCAGAGTGTAAATATAAACTACTAAAGGCACGTTCACATGGTAATACAAGATATTTAGATTTTGTGATAGCAAAATATTACGAAATTCTTTCCGTATTTAAAAAATGTCAACAAAAGTGTGTTGCAAGTATTTTTTACATTTACACTTGTGGGTAAATATAAACAAAGTATTATTATGAAAGTCTAATAAAATTTGCTGATGATTACAATTCTACAGCATTTACAAAAACAACATGCAATCTTCTTGAACTGCAATTGTTTGGGTTTCTAAATTGTTGTATCACCTTCAATAAATGCTCGAAAAGCGGCCAATACAAATATAAAAATACACCTCTGATGCGATGAGAATACAGATTTTTCTACAATCGTTTAAGTGCGGTCTCCACCTGACATGAAAACACTAACTTTAACGCTAACTTCAAGTTGAAGTTAAATGTGGACCGCTCATGTTGAAGTTTGGTTAAAGTTATAACTTGGTTGTTAAACATTTCATTTGGAAACTCTGTTATAACTTAAATTGACAACAACCTGCTATTTGTGGTTGTTTTTCGCCATTTTTAATGTTTTACTATGAAAAGTTATAACTCTAACATCACTACATGTACGCCGACTTTAACAGATAGATATTTAAACAGCTAGTTTTAATTTCATGTTTTAACTGCGTTTCACGTTAGGTGTAGATTGCATGTTAGGAAATGAAGATTTACCGGTAAATTTTCGCATTTGGATTTCTCTTCTACTGAATACATATTGTTTTTAAATAGTAAGATTTCCTTTATTCTAAACACATTTTTGGCAGATCCAAATATTTGTGTTACCATGTAAAGGTTTGCATTAAACACATTCGAGGCAGCAGGCTACAGACTACCTGTCAAGAATAAAAATACACGCATTCAAAGATGTCAAACTCAAAAATCTCAAGTCGGAGAATAACATCTTTAAATCATATATTACTTAAAAACACATCAACATTAAGGTAAAATCTTCATTATATCAACGCTGGTCGTAGAATGTTTTTTGTAAGCTATACGAACGTATTCCGCTAATCAGTTTGTAAGAAAACCATTCAAAAGGGTGATAGGTTTTCACACAAATTTGGGAATTTAATCAATCGTTTGTATTATGAAAACAACATCTTAACCCTTAATATCCTGATGTTTCTAATATTATATAATGGCATTTGTTTGGCCCAAGTTCAAACCTGGCTTTCGCAAAGTATTATTTTTAATTACAACAATAATTGCTGCGATCAAGAACTCTTCATCATAGAAAACAGGAAAAAATAAATAAAAACATCTAGCTGGGGGACAACCAGCTGTTTCGCGGTAGCTACACTGCTCATCAGCAACCACTAGCATTCGAACTCGGTACCATGTAAACTTGATGTATTTTAATATGGCCGCTTAACCAGCTCAGCCACCGAGCTCTTATGTTTTTCTGAACTAAAGAAATATGTACTACATAATTAATCACTTTTAATAGGATTTATTCTTCAGATTTTGTTTGTTTGTTATGTTAAGCTTATAAAGGTAAAAAAAATACCCGGGTGATTGCTAGCTAGGTTCTTGAGAGTGCTCTCTAGAACGAGGTACCTTCAAATAGTGTGCCGGCCACTTCTAACAGGAAGCTTAGGCCTAGGGGAAGAAAAACGTTGAAGGATGAGTAATGCGGATAATGTAAAGTTCATTGAAGTTGGCCTGGAGGTCCCGGTGCCGGGGAAGCTAGAATCGAAAGATAATTTTCTGGAGACTTCATGGTGAAATAAGACCAGGTGAGCTCATGCAGGAACTTTATGAACCTAGGAGATATGATGTCAACGTACATTTGCAAGAGGAGTGTGCCTATGGCTAGAGCCATGGAAGTTTAGTGAGAGGACATTTAACAATCTCACTCTGGAGGAGGTCCACAACTAAGATATCTGTGCTAACGTTAGTTGGTTCCTGGGAATACCGCTAGGATCTCTAGAATGAAGGGATCTTCCGATAGTGTGATGGCCACTTCTAACAGGAAGGCAAGGCCTAGGAAAAGAAACACTTTGGAGGATGAGTTATCGAAGAGTTGAAGCTCGAGAGGTTTAATAGTGATGGCACAGAACATCTTGAGGTGGTACTTGTGAAGCTCATAGCGGAAAATGGGCGAATGAGAGAGCGTGTGAGGGTTATTGCAGTTGGTGCATCCTTTAGTTAACTGAAAGGACTGTAGGTGCAGTAACGATTCCAGTTCTCCCGGACTTACCAGCGGTCAAACCAGTGTTAACCTGGTAAGTTGTGGTTAAGAGTAAGGGCGGTAAGAGCTCTAAAGCGAAGGTGGGAAAGGTTGTAGGGGAAGTGTACGCAGTTAAAGATGGTGTCATAATCCGTACTCCCGCAAAAGCGGACAGGAAGAATATTGCGGATAGTAAAAGGATCGTTTAAGTTGGCCTGCAGGTCGTGGAAGCTGGGATCGAAAGATATTTGTGTAGAGGGCCATGGCGAAATCAGACAAGATGAGTTCATGAAGGAACTTTACTCTATGAACCTTGGGGATATAATGTCAACGGGCAGGAAGCCGACGCCTAGGGGGAAAAAACGTTGGAATATGAGTAATGTGGAAAGTTTGTTGAAGTTGGCCAGGAGGTCACGGTGCCGGAGAAACTGGGATTTTAAGATATTTTTCTGAAGGGTTCATGGCAGAATCATACCAGCTGAGTTCATGAAAGAACTTTACTCTATGAATGTTGGGGACATGATGTCAACGGACATTTGAAAGGGGAGTGAGTCTTTGGCTACCCCGCCATGGAAGGTTGGTGAGAGGGCATTTAACAATCTTATTTTGAAGATGGTCCGCAGACGCAACTAAGATATCTGCGCTAAAGTTAGTTGGTAGGATCTCTAAAATGAAGTACCGTCAGATAGAGGAACGACCACTTCTAATAGAAAGCCGAGGCTTACGGGAAGAAAAACGTTGAGGGATATGTTCTCAAGGAGAGAAAGGAGAAGTGGTTTGATGGGGATGTTTTTGCTGGAAGGTGTCGCAGAATGTCTTGAAACAGACTGCAAGATGGGGATGGTTTTGGTTGATGGGGTGGATAGGAGGATGGCAGAGAACGTCTTGAAACAGGCTGCCAGATATGAGGTGGCACTTATGAAGCTCATAGCGGAAAATGAGCGAATGAGAAGGCGTGTGAAGGCTAGTGAAGGTTAAACCATTGTTGGGGGCTCCTATGGTTAACCTAGTATAAGGACTGTGGGTGTATTACCAATTCCAGTCTTTCCGGCTTTACCTGGGGTCAAAGCAGTGGAATCCTGTCTGTCTGTTGTGGTTAAAATTAAGGATGGCAAGAGCTCTAAAGAGACGGTGGAAAAGGTGGTAGGGAAGGTAATACCCACGGAGAAGCTGGAGCAAGTTTACTCTATTATCCTTGGTGACATTATGTCAAAGGACCATGAAAGGTTAGTGAGAGAACATTAAACAATGTTACCCTAGAGTTAACCAGTCCGGTTGCGGACTACTTGCGTTCTACTGGCACTTACATGTGGCACAGATTTGCGGAACGGGTGTTGAACGGGTGGTAGCTCCGTGCTTTAGAAGCTTCGTGAATGCAAATTCCGGACGGATATCGGCAGAAGATAGGGTGCTGCTGGACATTTGGCAAATCAACGCTACAATGAACTTTGGTGCAGGGACTCGCAGAGCTCTTCAGCTGTTCTAAAACAGCGTAGCTTATAAAAACTATATAGTCATTTCAAAAAGTCTAAGGAACCATTTGAACAATAGGTATGTAATTACATATACAAATAGTTTTAACTACCAGCGGCTGGCGGTTCTGCAAGGAGCCGCCATTTAAATATGTACTTACAAGTGTTTCTATACACAGTACTGCTAATGTTTTCTTTTTTAATGATTTCAATGTACTTTGCGCAATTTGTTTTTCTCTAAGAAAGAAAATATACAAAAATACGTTTTTGAGAGGCGCTACGACAACACTGGACACACACAATTTGTGTGGCAGTTGATCAACGTAAACAGTAGCATTTGCATCAGACAACAAATTGTGTGCCTTGGCTACCAGATTGTAAAATAATCGTTAAACGTATTTTTAAACTTTTCTGGTTGGTTCCTCAGGGAACAACTGGGCTTTTAAGGTTGAAGAAGTACGCGGGCGGCATAATAATATGTTCAAAAAAATTTATAAATAAAATGAAGTCATTCCTTTAAAATTCTGTATATTAAGTGTATATTTAGGTATTAAGAAAATTTACTCGTACTTACTTTTGTGGTTTTCTAACTGAACGATCCTGCTAAATGTTGAGTTGTGACTTTTGTTCATTATACAATCGGCCAGAGCTCTCTAAATGCAATTCTTCGTGTCTTCTTGATGGCAGGAGTTTAAATGATTGCAATTATCATTGCTAGCAGAGAACAGTTTGCTTTTGCGAAATTTCTGTTTGCTTAGTTATTTAAAAATTTATATATTTTTCGTTTTTCTAAATCACTTTTTACAGGAACTTAAATTTTTTTTTTTTTATAATTGGAATTCTTTTAGTTGACGAGGATTGCAATTGGTGGACAAACAATATATTTAAAGAGATTTGTTTATCACACTCAAGTTATTTGTTTTTAAATCACAATTTATTTTTTACTTAAATTTTAATTTTAGGATTTTCAAATCCTTTTTTCTGCTTCTTCTTCTGCTTAGAGTTTATGCAAACAACAAAAAAAAAAAGTCTAGCGTTTGTGAGGTTACGTTGCAAATTTTCAGCTATTGTGATTTTTGTCTTTAAATCACATTAAGTGTTAATTTATTTTTCGATTTTGACAAAGATTCGAAAAAAGAAAATAATGCGAGCAGGGTGCGAGCGCTGTACACTGTTCCGTAACGAGCTCAGCATAGCTCTGGTCATAAAGATCGTTTGTGATGAACGTTGAAACCTTCGTGTGCTAGTGTTTGTGTGTGATGTGTTTAATGGTTGTAATGCTTGACGAAGCGCCTTTTATCGTTGGTGTTGTTGTTGTTGCTGTTCCTACTGCTACTGCTGATTTTGTTGTTATTAATAAATATAATATATACAGTGATTTTCCAATGTTTGTTGTCACCGTTGGAGTCAAACATTCAACTTGTTTGAAAAGATTTATTGTAGTTCTTTTTTATTTGTTCGCTATTTTCTTCTGTTTACTTCAGTTATTTTTGTTGTCGATGCATCGCCATCATCATTATTATTATTAGTATTACTGTTGTTGTTGCTGTTGTTATTGTTGTTGGCAGCTTTTGTATTATGTTGTTGGTTGAATAACGTAGTTGTTGTTGTTGTCATTATTACAATGCCTATGCAACAAACATAAATATTATTTTTATCATTTATGAAGTTATTTTTAGCTTTTCCTTAAACAAACACCACTAATATCTATGTATGTATGTACGTATGTATGTGTGCATGCATGTGTACATATGTATGCACGCGTGCATACATATGTACACGTGTATGTATGTTTGTTTGAAATGCGGGCATGCAGATAATAACAAAATTCGATCCCTGATGCTATTGCTATTGCAGTTGTTGTCACTTTATCTTTAGGCATACACATGTATGTATGTATGTAGATATGTAGTAGACAAGTGTTTATTTGTGTTCTTGTTTTCAAATGTTGTAAACAAAATAAAAACAAAAACAAAATATTTCATGGTAACACAATCAGCTGGTTTTAGTTTTCTTTAGTTTGTTTACGTGTTTACAAATATACGAGGGCGGCTGTAGAACTACACGAACTGATTTGTAGATACCAGCAGCTAAACAATATATAACTGTTGTTAAAAATGCCAACATTATTGGGCTAAATTAAAATATATATTAATTTAACCCTTTCGCCCCTACCGGGATCATATGTCGCAGCAAAGTTCTGTACACTATGACTTTTGTTTTATCTTTTATACTTTAATATCTAATATGTCCCAAGGCGAATTCATTACTAGGTGAACTTGACAGCTCAGGTGATTATTTTTTGCTTCTCGCGTTTTTTCCACTTTTAAATTCACACAAATTTCTTGAAATTGCCTTAAACCATACAAAAAAATCTTCAGATTAAAATGGCGCGAAAATTTTTCTAAACAAAAGAATAAAAATTTGACAGTCTGATTGGAAAAAACGCGGCAAGCAAAAAATAATCACCTCAGCTATCAAATTCATCTAGTACTGAATTCGCCCTGGGTGAATGCAAGCGGGAAGGCCAATTCAATTCAAACAATTTAACAAAAACACACAAAATTGTTTCGAAAAAAATTAATTTGAAAGCCAGAAGAGTATTAATTATAATATATATGTACGTATATAAACAAAATGTAGGATACATAAAAAAAATTTGGCAAAAACGGAGAAAAAAGTATTTCAGAAAAAAATTAAGGAGAAAAACACACACGCAAACAATTGACCAAGGCGAATTTATACAGGTGAATGCAAGCGGAAAGTCGAATTCAGTACTATGTATTTTGTTATTGCAAAACATATCGTGAATGTCTAAATCTAAATTCGCCTAAGATTGTTCAGCTAAGAAAAAATGTTACATAAACGTTAAATATAAATTTTTATCACTGTTTGTAATTAAAATCACAGATAATAATGGGGTTTCACTTTTAAAATCACAAAAATTGCTTGAAATTTCACTAAATCATACAAAAAAATCTGCAGATTAAAATGGCGCGAAAATGTTTGTAAACAAAAAAATAAAAATTTTACAGTCTCATTGGAAAAAACGCGAGAAGCAAAAAATAATCACCTGTGCTGTTAAGTTCACCTTGTAATGAATTCGCCTTGCAATTGACATATGATAAATAAATTGTGTTTTTTTTTTTAAATTTTTCCAAATGACGTTTTTTGAGTGATGCCACAAGAATAATCGACATTATTGCTACTTTTCTACTAGTGACACTGAAATAATCGAACGATGTTAAACGGAATAACATGATATAGGAACATTTTATAAAGATGTTGACTTTTAGTACAATGTATTTCTTATGGGAAGATGTTATCATCTTCAAAAACTGATGGTAGATGTTGTTCAGTCTAATCACATGTAGCATTTTATTTTTAAGAGAAGAAAACGCCATAAACCCAAGGCGATTTTACACCAAGTAAATGCAGGAGTAATAAATACAACCTAGCAAAAATAAATATTTTTCAAATGCCCAAAAATTGTTGAGTGGAACGCTTTTGGACTACTTTGGACTTGTTCGGACTGCTTCGTAATTCACGTGGAACACACTTAAGGCCCCATCAGACTATTATACAAGTATAAATACTTTCATTTGATTTTGTGAGATAAAAGTCTAAACACATTTCTTGCGACTGTCTAAAAGTCTAACGTAAATTAGATTTTGCATTCACACCATCACACTTGATATAAACCAAAAAATTTGAGTAAAACAGAAACCAGCTGTTCATATTTTTTTATTTATTCAGCAGAGAGATGTGCCAATATAAAACTTTACACGGCGGCAGGTGAGCTCTTCGTCGTAGGCGGTAGACGTGCCGGTGTTTGAAAATCTTTAGCAGCTAATATAATAATTAAGTAAAGCAGATCCAAATTTGAAAGCACCAAAATATTTTATGTTCTACATATAGCATGAGCAAAATACATTTATATACGACAGCTAAATCACAAATTTCGAGCTTTCTTATAACGACAAAAAATACTATCGCTGACGGCACGCCATCGGCTAATAAATAGTCGGCTAGTAAATCTTTATACAGCTGGTTTCCTAAAAGACACAACCCTGATCAAGGCAAATTCATTACCAGGTGAACTTAACAGCACAGGTGATTATTTTTTGCTTCTCGCGTTTTTTCCAATGAGACTGTCAAATTTTTTTTCTTTTGTTTACAAACTTTTTCGCGCCATTTTAATCTGAAGGTTTTTTTGCATGATTTAGTGCAATTTCAAGAAATTTATGTGAATTTAAAAGTGAAAAACTAATATAATCTGTGATTTTAATTACAAGCAATTATAAAAGCTTATATTTAACGTTTATATAAAATTTTTTCTCTGCTGAGCAATCTTAGGCGAATTTAGATTATGACATTCACGATATGTTTTACAATAACAAAATACATAGTACTGAATTCGCCTTTCCGCTTGCACTCACCTGTATAAAGTCGCCTTGACCCTGATCCAATGAAAAGTATTATCGTTTTGAAAAGTTTCAAAAAACAACAAAATCGTATGGGATGTCAAATTTTTATCGTATTATTTTTCGTATGTATGACGGCTTACATTCATACTATCAGACTTGCACGTATTATTTGAATTTTTTACAAGTATTAATACACAGTATAATAGTCTGAACTCGACTTTACTGAAACAGTTGCCGTAAGCAAAATTCCCAGTGGTATAGGAGACTAGCTGCATCTACATGTAGATACTTTGGCGTAGTCCCTAATCTTTATACAATCTACCTCATATGCGTTTTAGTGATGAATTTAAAACACGAGCTTGTAATTAGAGCTGGAGGATTGGACCAGTATTATTTGAAAATGTTGAATAATTTTAGTTGTGAGTGCATTTTGAATAGTCAAAAGCAAAAAATTGTTAAGGATCGAAGAAATCTATTTTCGTTTCCTAATAAACAATATTTTCCCACCATTTTACAGTGCCTCCTAAGCACTTAAAACTAATATAATTATAATTCTTACCGCATTTTATATGAATTATGTATTAACATGCTTACATAAGTATGTATATATATCGTATTTATAAAAACTATTGAACCTATATTTTTCAAATTCGGTAGTTGGCAGCGCTGTTATTTATTATTGTTTATGTGTGTATCAAGATGTATTAACGTCTACAAGGTGGCAGCGCTAGAGCAAAATCACAACAATACAACAAAAACTACGTGCCTGTAAGCAGTATAAAATATGAATGTACTTCACAATTATAAGTTATTTTGATTTTCATTAAAATTATTTTTAAATGTTTAATTGAGAATAAGTCACTAAATTCACTTTCAAATATATAAACAAAGCATAAACAGTAAGTTAAATTTTTTTTTTGCGAATAGCTAACTCACGAAAACAATTACTGATTAAAACCTTATTTGCAAATAAGGTATAAAATGTTGCCACTTTATTGCACAATTTCAAAGATTTCGTCGATGTGGCGCACTTGAAATATGGTAAAAATTACGTGCAGCAACAAATAATCAAAAGTATTCATTTTTATTATTATTGGCTTTAAATGAATAACAAAAAACATTTAATTTTATGATTTTTCATGTTGATCCTAATTATTTGACCTTTTTTCTGTTGGAGATGCTACAGATTATTGATGTACCAATAGCTAATAGAATTAATTTTAGAAAAGATACAGATTTTTTGTGTATGTTTTTATGTATGTTAAAATTGTTTTCAATATGTTTTCAAATATTTTTGATCTTGTAAACAAAACTAAAAAAATTTTTTCCTGAAGAAGTCTTCCGAAGACGAAATATCGAAGATTTTATTTTGTATGGGATATCTCGTCAAAATCAACTAGATTTGATTCGAAATCCAGAAAGTAGTAGATTTGACTTAAGGCCTTGCTACACTATCATAGACGATCGTGCGACCTACTAAATAAAGCATGTGTGCTGGAAAAGTACTAAAAATTCAACCGTGCGGCAGAGTTTTTGACAAATCGTGCGATTTGGAAAATTTTATGAAACTTTTCAAAACATTATGGTTTCTGTGCGATCAGTGTTGTATATATTGTGAAAAATATGAAAATATTGTTGGAGTCTCGAGGAAATAATTTAAGTAATGTAAAATTATTATGTTAATAAAAGTTTTTAATTGTTTTATTGTGTATATAAATTATTTTAATCATACTTGTATAATACTGTGGCCTACAATGCCATTTTGAAACGATTTTTTCAAGTCGGCCAGACTTTTGAAACAGTTTCCAGTGAATGAATCGTACGATCGTGTAGGATAGTGAATCAGGGTCTTTAAGTGTAAATGGCCTATTAAACAATAGTGAATGAAAAATAGTAGTATTATTATTAAAATATGACTGAGAACGGCTTACGCTTAATTCACAATAATACTAGTATTTTTCATTCACTATTGTTTAAGCTTCTTTTTAAAATTATTTCTTTAGTTTTAAGCTGCGAATCGAAGCGTTTTTTATAGTTTTTTAAACTATATTTTTTGTATGAAGTATGCAGATCAATTAAGAAAATCTCAATAATGGTGTATGTCTGAACAAGACATAGATAACTCTCATTAGGCCGAGATATTGTGGAACATACCTATTCTATGCTAAAGTATTACAACTTTACACAAAAATTTCTTGTTTTAGTACAAATTGTTGTATATTTTTTTTATACCCTTCACAAAAATATAGAGGATATATGCATGATACAAAAAACAAGGTATCCGCTTCGCCATGATACAAAAAACAAGGTAGCCGCTTCGCTACAACAATACAACAATAAGAAAAACAACAGGTATTTTGTTTGTGTAAAAAGGCGAATTCACACTTACGCTGTCAAAAGTAGTTGAAAAAGACATGTACAAAAATTTAAATGGCGCCGAAAAACGTAAACAAAACTTGACTGCGAAGGTGCCGCCATATTAACCGAATTCGCCTGAATTCGCCGATGCATCCACCTAATAATGAATTCGCCTTGCGCTTCGCAACAACAATACAACAATAAAAAGTACAACAGGTATTTTGTTTGTGTAAAAAGGCGAATTCACACTTCAGCTGTCAAAAGTAGTTAATAAAGAACATGTACAAAAATTTAAATGGCGCCGAAAAAGGTAAACAAAACTTGACGAAGGAAGTGCCGCCAATTTAACCGAATTCGCCTGGATTCGCCGATGCATCTACCTAATAATGAATTCGCCTTGGGTATATGTAAGTTTGTGATTCCGTTTATAATTTCTACAATTTTTATACTTTTTTATATTTTTTAAATTTATAACTTCCGCAACTCTTTTATTTGTGAAAAGTTTTGACAGCTCTAGCGAGAAACTTCTCACAAAAATTTTAATACAGAAACAAGTATACTCACAAACTGTCAATGAATTACGTCAAAAAAAATTATTTTGAGAGATATTTCTCGCTTCTCAAAGTTACAGAAACATTTGTGTGAGAAACTCCACATTTTGTTTCAATTCGCATAGTTTTTCTTTCAATTCCTTTGTTTCTTGTGAGAAACTTCTTGAGGCGAGTAATACAGAAACGAGGCACAGAATTAATAAAAAAGTCGATTAAGTGATGTCCGGCTGTAGGTCCTTGAAATACCGTTTCTGAGAAAACCATTAATTGGACTTAGAAACTTTTTTCTTTCACCATTCTATTACGCCATCGAGTCATGAGTTTGCTATTGAAATTCTGTAAAATCGGTTCACATATAGCGGAGGTATGTCCAAAATTCCGAAGAAAAGACATTATTTTTTGCAATTTTGTATGAAAATGTTTGAAAAAAAAATTTATTTGTTTTGCTTCAAATTTCACACACTTATTAAGCATGGCAACTTTTTCCCCCGATATCGTTCCATATACATACAGCTATGGACAGAGAAATAGCACACCTGTATTCTAAATTGTAAAAAACGTATAACTTTAGAAAAAGAGCGTTAATAATATTTATATTAATGTGATTCTCCTGCTCGATTCGGTTTTTCTAAAAATTCTTTGGAAAAAGTCCCGTTAGATTTCGTAAGTTTTCATTTTTGTTATATTTTGCTAAAAGTAACGTTTTTTGGTTGGACAATGAAATAGCGCAATGCTATTTCGACTACCAACTGATATAGTTTATGCTATTTTAAATGATAAATTCTTGTGTATTATAATTAATAATAATGTTTATTTTTAACTTCGCTAATTAAAATGGGCAGAGGACCACTGGTCGCAAGAGAAAAGAAAGGTTATTTGGAAACTCCTGCCAAGAGGTACAAAGCAAATGAAAATATCCGAAATTATTGGATGTTCCCGAAAAATTATTTACAATGCCATTAAACGTGTTAGTTAAGATGCAAATTTGCATAATACGAAGAAGAATCGGAAGAAATCACAGCGAAAGACAACGAACCGTTGAGACAAGGCAAGGTTAGAAAAAGTAAGGTACACCCTTTCAAGTCGTCGAGAAAAAATGATGATGAAAAAATTAGAAATTTGGGTTAAATGTATCCAGTAGACTTATACGAAGATGTCTCAATGAAAATAATCTCTATGGCCGAGTCAGCAGAAAAAACTCCCCTCTAACAAAAAAGAATATAACAGACTGTTTGCCTTTGGCAAAAATGCTCTGGAGTAAGGACATTAAATTCTGGAAACGAGTTCTTTTTACAGATGAAACCACAAGAACTTCGATTGGCCCGAACGGAAAAACATTTGTACATCCAGGAAAAAACTTAGAATTCAAGACCCATTATATTACAAAAACAGTGAAGCACGCTGAAGGTAATCTGAAGGTTTGGGGATTACTTTCTTGGCATTGGATTGGGTCTCTAGAAAGATTAAATGAAAATAAATATATTGACAAATACTATGGAGCCATGTTACTTTGAGCTCATGCCCCTGAACTGGATCTTTATGCACGATAATGACCCAAAACAAACGGCAAAAGTAGTAAAAAATTAGCTCTACAGAAAAAATGTCAATTTGGCTAATTAAATTTTTAGGGACTTATTAAACAATGAAATGTCACATTGTGTTTTTGTTACGTGTTTTTAGTTTAAAACTAAAATAAACTAACAGTTAAACTCAAAATAAACGTGTAATTTTATGTATGAATCAAATTATAAACTTTTCTATCTTGCATTATCAGGGATTTAGACCTGATGATGCTACCCAGTGGTGTAGCGAAATATTGGAAATTTTACAATAAAAGTTAAAAACTTGACCTCAAGCTCGAAAAAATGCCTGACATTTTTATTTAACAATTATAAAGGTCGAAAAATCTATCAATAACATTACGAGGTAATAAAAATACAGAAAATGGAAAATTCCGATATCGGTTCATATATAACAAATTCATATAGCCTAAACCGATTTTTGCCTGAAAATTTCCATGAAAGATATCCTTTTTGGAAGGGTGATTACAAGGCACAAATATTTTTTCCCCGATGTCGGACCATATTTAGTTCAAAATTTGTAATATATACTATATATGTATATAGAGGTGACTATCGTGAAGATTCAGCCCAGCCGTATACTACGCTCTTACTTGTTTTAATTAATTCTGTGCTTCCTCATTGATCGATTGTGTTGTTTTAGAACCATCCTCGTATATGTTTGTTTGTTTGACAAAGTTTGTGATTAATTATTATTGGGTTGTGTGGTTGGTTGGTTTGGTTTGTTTGAATTGTTTAACGTTGGCGTTGGTTGGCAAGCGATAGTGGTGTCGTTCCAGTCGATCTAATTTTAGACTGGCGCCTGTTTAGCTTAGCCAAAGGTGTATTTTAGTATTATTTTTAGCAAAATATTTACTTTTTTATTGTGTGTATGTTTTTTTCTTCAAGCAACAAATTTTTTTCTATTTTTTTGCACAAACATATCTATTAAGTTTATTATGTATTTCAAAGCGTGTTTGATTTGTAATCTGTTGTATATTTTTAATGGGGTTTTACCGGTTTTTGTTAACACCAACAATGTAAAAAAAATTGCTTAAAATTTTTTTTTTTTTGTATTTATTATTACTTTTATTATTTTTAATTAAAATAGAAAAACGCCCGTGATTGCGTGTGCTTGAGAAGTGTGTATTTCACTATTTTTAGCTCAAGTTGCTTTAATAAAAATAATCATTTCTGTTTTAGACTTCTCTTCTTCTGCTTCTCGTTAAATTAATTTTATTTTTAGTTTGCAAATGTATTTAAAAGAAATTTTTTACATTTAATTTATGTATTAAAAAAAAAAAACAACTTAAAATAATGCTTGAAATTTTTTGTTTTTCTGTTTTTTTTTTTGCTTGGTTCGCGTTTAAGTGCCTCCGTTCACAGCCGTTTAATAAAAGAAGATCCGCTTAGATTTGCACAAGCATATGAGCGAGCAGCTAGAGGCAAACTCTTATTCGTAACTATTGGTACGGACCGTTTTGTTATTGTTTTCATTCATTCATTATCTACAAATTCTTAAGAGTTTTATTAACTTCTGGTTGTTTATTTTATTTGCATTTTTTATTCGCATATTTTTATACATATGCATTTGGTTGTTTTTTTTTACAAAAGAATGCACTTTGGCAAATTAATATAAATGCATTTGTAAATTGCAACATTTTACAAATTATTTAAATTAAAAGTTATTTTTAGTGAGAGATGAATGAATGTATGAATCCTACAAGAAGTCTAAAAAATCATTTAAGTTTTATGACAGCAAATTATTGCACACCACTTATATTGCACATATGTTTGTATAATGTAAGGTTAAGTGTATACATTTTGTGTCATACACACTTAAATGCATGCACACTTATATGCACACATATGTACATATGCAAACATGTACAATTAAGAAGGGCAAACTATTAAAGCTGAACAGACATACTACATACATAACAAGTTTACTAAATAATTGTGTAGTATTTTTAATAACACGAGTGTATTCTATGACTGAATTTAAACAAAGTTAAAAGGTTATCATGCAATTCGAATCTTGTAAACATCCAGGCATACAGTAAGTCATGGATAATAACCCCCCTACAATTTATTTATTTCTTCAATTAAAGTAATACAAAGCCATAAGGCCAACTCATATAAACATATGTATATACTTAAAATATATTTAAGTTTATATGAATATAAATATTAATTTATTAAATTTTGGTTGAATTTTTAAATTAGATTTTTGGTTTTTGTACTTTTGTACATCGAGTTATAGTTTAAGTTTTTTTTTTACTGAAGAAGACAAGAAAAATAATAATCAAACCTTTAACGGGGGACAACCAACTGTTTCGTAGTCGCTACACTGCTTATCAGCTCCCATTTTCGGATTTGAGCTCTGGTCATGACGTATCATGAACGGCTGCCTTAACCACTCCGTCAGCGAGCCATTGAATTATTCGCTGTCTATATTCATTTTGTTAATTGCCCGAATTATTATTATTATTTTTTTTTCTTGGACCAGTACTCAGATGATAACCCCTACATATGCAGTTCAGTGTACTGGTACTAGGAACTTAGGTTATAATGAGAAGGAAAGAGGGAGTAGTGTTCGTTAACAATAACAACACGAAAGACGAAAAAACTAAATTTGTACAGATTTTTATAAATACCAATAAAAAATTATTAATAGCTTGTCTTCTATGTTTCCCAGCTATCTATATGTCGACATTTCATAGGAACTACTCTGATCATCAGTAGACTTTGGAAATTTTTGAAAGATATTCTCAAACATGCAACTTTATATCCCAACAATCCAAATAAATTGCTGAGAATTTAAAAAGAAAAATGCTTTTTTCTTTTTTCAAAAAAGAACATTAAATGACAGTTTGTGAAGTTGCCGCCGCCGTTTTAATTATGTGCCTCTGTGACTCTGCAAGTCGTTTTTGCTTGAAGTTGGGGACGTATTCTGTTTTATCATTTAGTTCTGTTTCATCATTTACTTATATAGACATACTTTCTGTCTCACCTACAAAAAATTTTTACTTTAATTTCTCTTAAATTAAGTATAAATATTTTATACATTTTGCAATTAAAGAAATAGATAATACTTCTCCTCTTTTCTGCACGTTTAGGATATATTTAACTATCTTGTTTTGTTTTCTTTCTAATTCCGCATTGTTTTTATTTGGGAAATGTTTTGACGGCTACTTCTCACAAAATTTATGTACAGAAACACATTTACTCCCATCTTTCCAATAATTTACGTTAAAAAGCTCAAATGACAGTTAGTTTTCACAAAAATTAATTGTAGAAACACTTGGGTGTGAGAAAAGATTTGTTGTTTCAATTCTCATTGTTTTGCTTTCGATTCCCATGTTTCATGTGAAAAATTTCTCGATGTGAGAAATACAGAAGAAACGAGGTATTGTTTTCTTTGCATAACGTTGACAATTATTTTTTTGTTTTACATTTGAAACAAATAACAAACTAGAAGCAGCTGCTTTCTACATGCAGATTTGCCAATAATTTTTATATTACTTCCCGGGATTCCGCAAAATAAAATCCCGAGAAAGCGGGAAATTTTAAAATGAGAATTCCCGGAATTTCTCGATGCGGAAATTCCCGGCACAAAACTCTAATTATATCTGAGAGGGATTACTTTGAAGGGAACGAACTAGTTATTGATGACGCAGAAAAAATATATGGTTGATACAACAATATTCCAAGGGCAACATACTATTGTTGAGTTGTATGGTTGTGTCTGATAATATTATATTGTTGCACAATATCTAACAGCCAGTTTACCAATTTCGAAAGAAAATGAATGCATTTTGATTGAGTTTTGACACATCGTTCGCATAGAAAAAAGTTAGACGAACCCAAATAAATTTTCTTTCGCTTAGACTCCGAACGCAAGCACGCTGTCGAGATTGGTAAACTGGCTGTAAAACTCCATTGGGGCTCGCAATAGTATTGTAAAAACATACTATAAGCAACTACACTATATTTTGGTTCAACATTGTTAAAATAATAAGTAACCATAGTATTAATTAAAGTTATGAAGGAATTGTCATACTCAACCATATTATTATACTAACCATTCATACGTTTTCTCATATGTAGCCGTATTACTTTCATGAAGTAATCTTACTAATATTACAGATATAATAATTACACAAAAAGACAGCTTATAATATATTTTAATAATATGTATAATAAAAATTAGACAAAAATAATCGGATTTCATCTCTACGGAATTAATGCACAAAAATTTCCGATTTGATGTTGATATATCCATCTGCTGAAAGAAAACAAAAATATTTATTGAGAATAATTAAGTTTTTTATTCGCTATTTAAGCCTCTAACATTCATACCAATAAAAAATTTATAAATAGCTTATTTTCTATGTTTCCCAGCTATCTATATGTCGACATTTCATAGGAACTACCCTAATCATCAGTAGACTTTGGAAATTTTTGAAAGATATTCTCAAACATTCAACTTCACATTCCCACAACATAAATAAATTGATGAGAATTTGTAAATCGTTGCAAATCGTAGCAACCAACGGTTGTTCATTTGTTTGAAAGGTGTAAAGAAATGTTAGAGACGTTTATAAATAGAAAAGCTTGCTTTTTGTGTTTTGACAGATATTATTAGAGCATTTTTCTTTTAAATTCTCAACAATTTATTTATGTTTTTGGAATATAAAGTTGAATGTTTGAAAATATCTTTCAAAAATTTCCAAAGTCTACTGATGATTAGGGTAGTTCCTATGAAATGTCGACATATAGATAGCTGGGAAACATAGAAAACAAGCTATTTATAAATTTTTTATTGAGAATTTCATCTGCAATTACAATTTTAAAAGTCATACATAACCATAGTAATATGGTTGCATATATTGTTGGATGCATATGCTTACATCTTAATATTCAACACACTTACCTTTACATATTCGCAAATACTCAATATTTATATTTTTAGCAATTTCACGTTTTTTTATCGTTTTTAAATAAAGCTGAACAAAAGTAAAGTAAAATTTTAATATTAAAAAAAATAAAAAAAACATCTTTTTATTTCTAACGAAAAAATCAAACTGAAAAAAGTTATATGTCAGCGAGTAGAAGGAAAATATTATTAACAACGACAATAGTAAATTTATTTTGTAACTTAAGCTATGTACACACGGTCGTCAGATGTCACAATATTGTAAGATCTGGCAACATGCTGAAAATGTAGTGACAATGAAAAATTGTCCCGCAGAAGTAGATTGTGTGTTCAGACGATCGTAAGAAAATGTTACAATTTCATTGTCATCTGACAACAAAAATTGTCAGTTCACACGGTTGTCAGATTGTTAGATGAAAAAACTTGTCAGACATGTTGTAAGGCATTGCCACTTATGTATAGCAACAACCATCTGTTTGGCAGTGTTGCTCATCAAACTGTTTTTTGACAATGATGCCATTGTCAGGTGCATTAATTTTATACATCTGACAATTAAAACTCAGCTCACAATACCCGCCAATTATCTGGCAATACTGACGAAAAGTGTTTTTACGATTGTCAAATGTCTGACAACATTGTCGTCTTACAATTGATTGATAATGGTTTTTCTGACAACGTTTTAAGTTAAAAATTGACAGTTCACACGATTGTAATACATTTTCAGACAATTTTACTGGCAATATAAGATCTGACAAGCGTGTGTACGTAGCTTTACTTTTGTTGCATATGAATTAGAGTATCAGACATATTAGAAAAACAAATACTTTGGTATTGGGTGTGATAAAAGCTATTGTTGTGTTTAAAAATATTTCACAATTGCTATTGTTGTATGAAACCATATTTTGAAATTTATAAATGGTAAAAATAGAATTACAGAAATGCAAACAGTAACATATTTATAAAGGAACAAACTGTATTTACAGTTGTGTTCAACAGTAATACACAATGTTACAGAAAATATAATAATGTTGTCGCAACCATATATCAAACTGTCTTTTCTTTACGTGTACTTTTTGACCTCGTATATCAGCAAATGTTTGTGCAGGTATTAAATACTTTCCTGTATTCCTGTATACGAAACCTTTTGTTCTTTATGCTTTTGTAAATTTCGTATCCAGTTATTGAAGATTAGACATTAGAATGAACAGTACTTATTATTCAAAGATTATTAGTGCGGCACCAAAATAAAATTTTGTTTTTTACAGTTCCTTTAAATGAATTTGAAGGAGTGTGAACGCTGTTTAAAAACTGAATTTTTCGTTTTGTTCTTCATTCAACGTTCAGACAGTCTACTAGCCCAAACATTAAAAATTTATTGTCGATATTATTATCAGTTTAATACACCCAGTCAATTAAGTGCTGTTTATTTTTAATATTTTTAAATGCAATAAAAAACAACACATATGCTTGTGTGTGTGCGTGTATGTGTGCATTGTACAATCGATTTTACTAAATGTCAGCCCCGTTCTGATTAAACATTTGTCTTTCGTATTGTTTAATTGAATTGATCAATCGTTCCATCTATCGTCCAATTAATGCTTGTTCACATGTTGATTATCAATAATGAAAACAAAACACACAAACAAAAAAAACTTTACTGGAGTTCAGGCTGTTTGGCGTCAAGTCGGCCTCTTCATATTTAAATTTCATGGAGCATAATTATGAAAAGTCTAAAAATAGACTTAAGAAATGGGTTTATGATTATGAGGAAGAAAGAAAAAAAAATTAAGCCTACACGCGCAAACAAAAATATTACAAATTGTAGCGATTATCGACTTGGTAACCAACTGAAATAGGAGACAGACATAAATATTTACAAGCATGAATATATAGATATGTATGTACTCGTGTATTCAGATTTAATTAAAAATAGTGAACATGCGTAGATATTATGTGACAATTAACATGTTTTACAATTTAATAGGGCGAACCAGAAAAACAATGATAATTAGAATAGAATATGTCCCAAAAAGGTCCCTTGATCTGCTGTGCTTCCCCTTAGCCCCTCATGGGTTGAGTACGTCAAGAAACTGGACTAGCTTGTAAGCAAATTTTTTTTTTTTTTCACTCAACGTACGAATTTGCATCTGCTAGTATTTCCTGTGGCAAAATACTCTCCGATAGCCAATCAGTGCTGAAGGCCCTGAGCAGTTGTGTCTTCACATCCAAGTTAGTACTGGAATGTCACAACAGAGAGAGCCGAACGTGCTCTAAAGCTGGACCAGAAAAGTCTCAGAATATTGACAGGTGCACTTACAGGTCATTATAACTGCTACAAGCACCTGCATAGGATGGGAATTTCCAACACAGACATTTGCAGATTCTGCGGTGATGAAGAGGAGTCAATGGAGCACTTAATCACCCAATGTGGAGCCCTGGGACACAGAAGATATAGGCTACTACAAGCTTATATGTTAAGCGAATGTGACTTAATATCACTCCCTATGATTGAGCTTGTCCGTTTTCTTGACATACTCAACCCATAATGGGGCAAGGGACGCACAATAGATCACCATTGGTCGCAGTGCAAATGGCCGATGAGGGCCATATCCCATCCAATAATAATAATAAATCTCCTGTGGCCTTTCATCCCACAGTAAGCGATCAAGGGTTCCGTTGACTTCTCTGCAAATGTCTGTATTGGAAATGTCCATTATGCACAGATGCTTGAGATAGGTATAAACACCTCTAAGAGCATCTATTAGTGTTTTCAAGCTTTTCCTGTCCAGTCTAACAGTACATTCAGCCTTCTTTACATCATAGCTTAAACATTTCTTGGAATGCTCGGTTTGTCTCGTTCCAATGTTTTTCCACGATGGACTCAGTTTAACAGTACGTTCAGCCTTCTTTACATCATAGCTTAAACATTTCTTGGAATGCTCAAGACGGTTTGTCTCGTTCCAATGTTTTACCACCATGGACTCAGTTCATTTCTTCAGCTCCCTATTAAGCAGACTTTTGTTGAAGCCAAAGTAGTGAAATCGATTTACAACAGTACCGGCCTATATGGCCTAATCTGAGGAGGGACCAAATCCACGTAGTGAATTATTCAAGATTCACCAGTTCCTCTGTGTGTGTTACCAGGCTCACACAGGTCGCAATTTTTCGCTTTGAGTTTGTTGCCTTATAGACGAGCCCCTTGCTTAAGGGTTCGGGCCGTCTAACCCCTCCTATATGCAATTTCTCTACATGACAGTTGATGGAAGACAAGGCTTAATGAGTTGGTAGGCCGAAGTCCATTTAGAGCATCAGCCCTTAACTAACTCATCCGTCTAATCATCACTCCTGCTTGCTTAACATACAGATATCTGTTGCAAGTCCTCGACAACCGGCATGCACCATAGTTATCAGGTGAACTATTTCGCCTTCCTGCGATTTTAAACCACAACCAGAATGCTTCAGCCAAGGTAGGCACCACAACCATGATCAGCACCAAGACATCTACAAGGCAGGATTACCCGGGTGCTTTGCTGATCCCCATTCTGCCAATTTTAATCCTGGGTACGGGTTTCAGAAGTCCAACACAAGTGACTTTCTAGAGTTTTGTTTGCTATAACAAACGAGCGACTCCTTCCTCTCTATGCCCCAGAACACAGAGTGCTTTGGTTTGGTATACGCCAAGGCAAACCCCGTTCCTCACCACTTCATTTAACCTGTTGTGTTAATGCAGCACTAGCTAGCACTGCTTAGGGTTTTGTGCAGGTTGAGGAGGGAGGTTTTTTTGGTTGGCAACGCAGTGGGTGGTGTGAATGAAGCTCTAACTAGCTTTGAGGTGAATAAAAATTCAGCTAAAGCTAGTACTTTATACTCACTGGCATAATTTAGTTTTTCCAGTGTGGACTTAAAAAAGGCGTGATTAAAAAGTAGTGAATGCTTACAAATATTAGTTTATTCTTTTTTTTTCTTAAGCAAGTGGGTGAGGTGCTTGAAATTGGTTTTGTTATAATGAAACTAAAAGGAAATGATTTAAATTTTTTAATAATGCCAGCTTTTATGAATATTCGCCAAAGGAAGGAATACCCCATTAGGACACATTCTCATCCAGTAAACTATTTCAATTTACACAGGTTTCACGAAGAAAATGTACAGCCAGTTTACCAATCTCGACAGCCTGCTTGCGTTCGCAATCTAAGCGAAAGAAAATTGATTTGGATTCGTCTAACTTTTTTCTATGCGAACGATGTGTCAAAACTCAATCAAAATACATAAGAATATGCGAACGAATAGTAGTGAGATAGACAAACCCAAATTGATTCGAATGTGAGTGACTAGCTTTCTTTCGCATTCATTTTCTTTCGAAATTGGTAAACTGGCTGGTAATGTAGCGAACCATTTTTTGGAAGAAATTATAAAAAGAGAGGAGCATCGTTGTCTCAAATTAAAAGAATGGAAATTTGGAACAAATCTAGTTTATCTAGAGAATTGAAGAATATTAAGAAAATATGATCTGGCAATATTGAGGGGTTGAAAGAATGTTCGTATTGGATCACCCAGTATATTGGAAAACCAGTTTAAGCCAGTTGCATCATAAGAGTGTTAATCTACACGCGTACACACATACTCGAAAATAAACACAAACAAATGCACACAGTTGTAATTAATATAGGCACTGGAAAATTACATTGAACTTCTATTTTTAGAATTGTTTTTGTTTCAAAATTATAAATATTTAATTTGGAGATAAATTTGAAAGAAAAATAGCTTAAGAAATATGTAAACATTTTGGGCGGATGTTTGTTTGTACGGGAAATATTTGTGATTAGTTGACACGCGCTGTTTTTTTTTGTAGGTCTGTTTCCTTACTTTTTTTGGGGAAATTTCATACAAATGAGAACAAGCTTAAGTTGCCTGTAAAAAAAAATGCCAGAAAAGAAAAATATCCAAGCAATGTAATTTAAAGTCTAGAAAAATATACGATTTTTTCACATTTTTGAGGTCTTCGGTATATATATATTTTTTATTTAATATTATTATAAAATCATTAAAATGTTTTGTTTATGGGTTGATACAAATGAACTCAAGGTGCATTAACGTATACACGGTGGCAGCACTAGAGCAAAATTACAACAATACAACAAAAACAGGCATGTGGTAAGCTATGTTTATCAAAAATATTTGTAAATATTTTCACAATTATAAACTATGAATGTACCTTTTCATAATTATAAATTATATTTATTTCAAT
This sequence comes from Thecocarcelia acutangulata, assembly GCA_914767995.1. Classification (NCBI taxonomy): domain Eukaryota; kingdom Metazoa; phylum Arthropoda; class Insecta; order Diptera; family Tachinidae; genus Thecocarcelia; species Thecocarcelia acutangulata. Next base: position 23,735,490 of record OU612095.1, on the reverse strand, counting down.
TATTTATATGTTCACAAAATAATTTATATATGTTTAATTCAGAATACAACACTAAATTCACTTTCAAAAAAATGTAAACAATACATTTGACGTAAATAGCTTACTATATTGCCAGTAGCAAAAAATTGTCACATGCCGTAGTGCTGCCACCGTGTATACGTTAATGCACCTTGAATGAACTTTTATGTTTGTTATTGTTAACGTTTAAAACAGCTGATTGCTTTACTACAGGGTGGTACAACCATAATTTGCAACGTGCAAATTGTGAGCCACATCTTAAAGTCAAGTTTGTTGGCCGACTTAATTTGTCATTTCTTTGTTTCGGTGTTGGACAGATTCAACCAACATTAAAGAGGTGTATCATTGAGTAACGCGCTAAGATTTCTGAAGCCTTTTACGCAAATGGGCGTTAAAATCAAAAAGCTTGAAACACATCGTGTTATTTCTGGGATAATCATTTCGTTAACAAGCAGAATTATCGTATTTGATACATTCACAAAGAGTAACTGTTTGGTGCGGTGTGTCGGGTCATACTTCTTCAAAAATGCGGTCGTCTAAAAGGCACTTCAGACTATCACAGTTTGTATTAAGACTTGTCAAAAATTTAAATAATATGGTAAGAGATTTGACATCCCATAACCAGTGTTGTTGCTTTTTAAAACTATTTGTGCGAAAAATTCTTAAGTCGGTGCGGGGTGTGCTTTTTTTGAACTTCCGGTGCGTTTTTAACATTTCGGAGGCACAAAATTCGGGAACTCATTACGGTTTTGACAATTGAGAAATTATCAAATTCTTACATAAATTAAAAAGTTTTTTTCAAAATGTTTCCATTAAATGTTGATTATGGTATAATCAATCTTTTATTAGTTATAATTCTGGCATATTTTCGTATATTTCAATAAATTTTTTTAACGACACCGCTTACACAGTGTTTTATATAATTGTTATTAATCAAATTTAAAGGCTTGTAGTACGATGTTGTTACTTTTAATGATCCGATAATTGTAAATTCTTTCGACAGCAATGGTTGTAAGCAGGGACGACGGTAAGCAGGTATTTTGGGTCCCTGATAATAGGCAGTAAAAGTAACAGGTGTTTTTTGTCGACAGCAAATATAATTAAATGATATTGCTTAATAATAAATTTGATAAAATATCATTATAATTATTGTAAAGGTCACATTATCTTAATAAAACTAACAGAGCCATACTAGAGGCCAAGTTTGACAAACACGAATTCTAGCTATTGAACGAATTTGCTGGCATGTCTTCAGGCGGTGCTACCAGACTTAGTTTGATTGTATACTAGTCGCCTAAAAAGCTGTTTCATTATTGCGTTTTTTAAATAAAATATCGTACTTCGTAAAATATAAAATAGCTTTTTAAAAATGAAAGGAAAATTCGGTGCGTTTTTGTTAAAATAACGCGCTTTTTCCCCATTTTGGTGCGTTTGAAATTTCAAAGCTGACAAGGCTTTTTGAATTAGTGGCCCGAAGTCCAGAAAGAGCATCAGGCCTTAACCAACTACTACGTCTATCCAGTACTTCTGGTTCCTTCCATCACAGGTATCGGTTGCAAGACAACATCACCTCGGCGCCTCCAATTGATGATGGATCAATTCCACGGGGCGAATTATTTCTGATTCACTTGTGCCGTGTGGCTTGAAAGGATCACACCAGTCGCAACTTGTACCATAAGATTGTAGCTATATAGACAAACCCCTTGCCGAAGAGCTAGGACCTTCACTCCCTCCTGTTTTCAATTTCCCAGTCAATGGAAGACAAGCCGTAATGAGTTGGTAAGCCGAAGTCCATTAAAAGCACCAGCCTTTAACCAACTCACCCGTCTAATCATCACCTCTGGTTCCTTATATTACAGGTATCTGTTATAATTCCCCTTCTTGCGATTAATGTTTAAACTACTGCCAGAATGTTTCAAGTCAACCATAAACAGCACTGGGATACTCAGCAAAGTATATAGAATCTCCCTAGGGCTTTACCAATTCATTCTTGGTGAAGGTTTAGTAAGTCAAACATAACATAAATCTGCAGTTTTATTTGCTGTAACAAACGAGAAACTTCTACCCTTCTATGCCCCAGAAAGCAGAGTGCCCAGCTTAGGCGTACACCAAGGCAAAACTTCCTTCCCAAGGCGAATTACCAAGGAATACCAATAATATCTCCCTGCAATTGTACATCTTACCTACTGCCAGAACATTTCAGCCGCGATACAAGCACTTCAACCACGATCAACACCAGGATGGTCTGCAAACAAAACCTCTTAGATGATTAGATTCTGACAATTAAGTTCCAACATCATCTAAGCTAAAACGGGACATACACCTCAATTATTAGATCACAATTAATTGCCTCTCCCTGCGGTTTTAGGTCTAAATGGCTGCTAAAAAATTTCAGTCAAGATGCAGGCACCTCTACCAGAAGATCAGCATTAGGATGATATGAAAAATGGAATCTCCTGGAGGCATGATGATACCCGTTATGCTAATTAACCTTTGGTGAGGGTTTTTGTAAGTCCCAATACAGACTTCGTGCAGATTTATATGCTACAGCAAATGAAGTAAGCTTAGCTCCCTATAAGCCAGCAAGCCGAGTAACCCAGTTAGATCACGCCAAAGCAAAACCAACTTTCACGAGGGATATTAAGAGCTCCTAGGCTCTTTTATTTTCATAATAAATAATTAAATAAACAGAGCGTGAGTGCTGACAGGTTTCTTACTGTTCCATTCACTTTTTGCTTTAAGCTATGTACACACGGTTGTCAGATGTTACAATATTGTAAGATCTGGCAACATGCTGACAATGTAGTGACAATGAAAAATTGTTCCGCAGAAGTAAATTGTGTGTTCAGACGTTCGTAAGAAAATCTTACAATTTCATTGTCAGACTATGGTCTGACAAATAATTCATCTGACAACAAAAATTATCAGTTCACACGGTTGCCAAATTGTTAGATGAAAAAAATTGCCAGACATGTTGTAAGGCATTGCCACTTATGTACGTATATCAACAACCATCTGTTTGGCAGTGCTGCCCATCAAACTTTTTTCTGACAATGATGCCATTGTCAGGTGCATTAATTTTATACAAAATTGTCGTCTTACAATTGATTGACAATGGTTTTTCTGACAACGTTGTAAGTTAAAAATTGACAGTTCACACGATTCTAATACATTTTCAGACAATTTTACTGGCAATATTGTAAGATCTGACAACCGTGTGTACGTAGCTTTGCTCTTTTCTGTTAAAAACGTCACGTAAAGCGGCGAAGTTGCATTTGAAACGGCTTAAGAAATTAGTCGTCTTTAGTACTTTGCATTCACGGAGCTGTAGGGAACGCAACAAAGATCACATGATAACAAGAATTATGTATTCCAATTTGGTTGTTAAGTAAAAAAGACACGGATGACTTAGAACGGATTATATTTGACTCGACCATTACTTCTATTTTAATAAGTATCTTAGCAAAAAATATATGCTGGGACTTCCTGGAGCTTTATTTACTACAACAAATGAGGGACTCCTTCCTACTTCTATATATCCCAGAAAACGCTGTTAGGCAGGCTGGGTTGGCGATTTCGCACATAAAGAGGAAGCATACTGTTCTTACAAAATCGATATCATTTGCCAGAGTCAAGCATGGGAACACCTTTCTACTCAAACTAGATTCAGGAAACAGAACGGACTGGTAACAAATTTTAAATAATTTTGGTAATAGAGAGAAAAGGGGGCCGTTGTACCTAAATGCTATAGCAGAGGCTCGAAAGACCTTTTTTAAGACAATAAACATCTTTTCATTTGATATTCCATAGCTTTAAAAATAAATACGTACTATAGTGACACAGATTGGTTATAACTGGCTGATACTGATCCATTCCTGTTTCGGAAATGGGATTTTCTTAAATCATAGCGTATCGAAAACATTCTATCTTATTTGAAATAAGGTAACTGAAATGAAAGTAAACATCAGCAATTCCTCCAATTGCTATTTTAATAACAAGAAAGTTCAAACGATTGACACCACCAGAGATTTCGAGGAATCGATTTAATCAGTACTTTAGGAGGAAACAAAGAAATTGAAAAAAAAAAAATAAAAATAAAATATATCAACAATATAAATCATTGTTTACATGTTGTTTTTCATTACAATTATTTAATAAGTATGTACTCGTATGTATCTGCCGTCTTCACAATCTATTTTAAGCTTCGGAGGATATTTTTATTACTTAGACAGTTTCCCAAAGTATGAAATTATCTGGTAAGAAATTTATTCATATTGAGAAATTATTTTTGTTATATGGATACAATTGGGAAACTATTTTCCCCATTTTCATTCAAAATGGGTAAGGTAGCACCGTCTAATGGCATGCCATTAAATTCGTTCAATAGCTAGAATTCGTGTTTCTCAAACTTGGCCTCTATTACGATTCTGTGACTTGCATTGTATTTTTACAATAATTTTAACGATATTTTATCAAATGTATTATTCAGCAACATTATTTAATTATATACGCTGTTGACCGAACTTAGCTTTTACGTTTACTTACTGCTTATTATCAGTTATATAAAACTACAGCTGCTTACCGTCGTTAAAATTATACTTCAGGAGCACCCAATCGTTACTGCAAGAAATGACATAAGTATGTCGAAGAAACTTGCGAATATCGTATCATTAAGAGTTATAGAATCGCGCTACAAACCATGAAACTCTATTAATAGCAATTCTATCAAACACAAAGTAAATTTCATTTGTGTTCTCGGAAGTGAACAGTGCATATCAGTTTGCTAGAGGGAGTGTCTTTTAAAGAATTTATTGAAATATTTTTTTTTTTTTATCTTGGACCAGTGCTCAGGGGGTGACCCCTACATATGCAGCGCATTGTACTACTAGGAACTAGGAAAATAGGTTGAGGAGGGGGGAAAGAGGGAGTAGTGTTTGTGAACATTTGATTTGAACTTTCCAACGCTATAACAGACAGGAAACACGTCAGCAGGCAACTTGTTCCACAGACGAAGCGTACGGCTGAAAAACGAATTCTCTCTGTAATGCGTAGTACGATTCCCTGGGTAATTGACCACAAATGGATGAGCTCTGGACGATGAACGCGTGCTACGTAAAAATGTGCGAGTTTCGGGAACTAGACACCTGATCTCGTCAGAGCAAAATCAATTGTAGTAACGATAGAACAGAGTAACGCACCCTACACTGCGTCGATGCTCCAGTGAGTCAATAGAGTTGGATACCCTACTGTCACCGATAAGCTTCTTCGCCTTCTCCTGCACACGGTCGAGCAACCCCAAAATATACTTTGGGGCACCGGCCCAAACATGAGAGTTGTATTCCATTTTCGGTCGGATATAGGTGGTATAAACAGTAAGGAGGTCGGATGGAGTGAAGTACATCTTACACCGTTTCAAAAAACCGAGGCACTTGAATGCTTCTTTAGAGACATGAAAAATGTGATCATTCCAACGAACATCACGCTGTATTTTTATTCCAAGAACATCGAGAGCATCCGATTCCTCAATATTTATACCATCCATGAGTACAGATGAAGCAGCACCTGCCGTCGTATGTTTGTGTGTTAATAAACAACATTGGGTCTTACGAGCGTTAAAGGCGATTCTGTTTTTACGACCCCATTCGGAGATTAATAGAAGATCACTGTTTAGTGAGTCGTTCATATTTTGCCTCTTGGCAACGATCTCGGATAGGCTGGGCCTATAACTGAAAGAGTACGAATGGCAGATGCTGCTGTCATCCGCGAAGGAGTGGATAGGGTTGGAAGTTTGGTATAACAGGTCATTTAGGAATATAAGGAATAGGGTAGGAGAAAGAACGGAGCCAAGTAGGACCAAGTAGGATTTTGTCCTGAATAATTATATATTGGGGGCAAAAACCAATAAGAGAAATTACGACAAAAAGCATAGAAACTCAGTCAAAAAAACTAAGGTTAGTTTTACCGTAGGTTCCAAGATGGACATTTGAATCGAATCTGAATTAATATACGTACATATATTAAGCAAATATTGGTTTTTGAATAATACTTTAGGGAATTTTGCGTAATAACGATAAGTAAATACTAAACGTAAACGTTTAGTAAACTCTTTTGAATAAAGATATTTGGCTGTAAAAAATTGATGCAGAACAAACTTTTAACTTTTTTTTAAAAAGATGCATTTTTTCCATTTTTATAAATTGGCAATTACAAATTTTCACAATCGCAAAAATTGTGTCTGTTTTTTTTCCGGCTCTCATTGGCATTTAAGTAGGATAAGTTTTGTACATATGATCAGGCAAAACAATATTGCCAATTAATCGAAAATTGATTGAATTAAAATTATATATATTAGGGCCATTTTCACAGTCTAAAATTAATTTGCCATTAAAAAATTATTAACTAATTGCCGGTTTGCTTAACGGGCACTGTTTTAACCAACAGTTAGTAATTTGGATTAAATCATCTTTCGCTTACTTAACAGAAAACAATTTAAAAAGTGTGGTAATGTTAGTTGTATTTGTTTACGAAAAATAGTGTAATGACGAACACAATTTTTAGAAAGAAGCTTTTTTTTATTTCTGCAGCTTTCTAATTTCAAAAATATTTTTCAAAAAATTTTATTTAAAAAAAAAACGATGAACGGATAAGTTCATTGCTCGGAAAATGAGCAAGTCTTCTTGCGAACTTGGCATTTTTATAAATGTTCTTGACAGCTTTGCAATTGATTTTGAAACCTTTTTTACAACGCGGCTAGCTGCTGCAATTGAAACCCCACAATGATCACCTACAACCATCAGGAAGCTGCCTGTGGCGTAAAATCTCAAAGTCAATAATACCATTTGCCTAGGAGATAAAGAGTGATATCTAAAAGATAATAATTATAAACATGATACGTATATATGTGGAAGTTCACATGATGTATCTCACCTAGTTGTTGCAGTCTTTATATCAGCATGTACGAGCTTGGTAATGTATAGTATTGCAGGCTTTGACAATCTATATCTTTGTCTAAATTCTTCATCACATAAGGAAAAATCATTTCGGTGCTTGTGAATATTTCTTTTTCTACCACAAGCATGTTTATAATTAAAAATATTGCAAAAATATAAATGTTGATTTCTATTCACGTCCATTTTATTATTATTTGTTTGTTTTTTCTTTATTTGAGTTCTGATTAACTTCTTAACCGGCGAATTTTGATCGGCTGAATTTAACAGCAACTTTTCTGCTAAATAGTGAAGGTTAAATGATGAAACAGAATACGTCCGCAACTTCAAGCAAAATCGACTCTCAGAGAAAACAGGCACATAATTGAAACGACGGCTGTAACTTCACAAACTGTCATTTAATCTTCTTTTTTGTTAGGTAAAAAAAGCTTTTTCTTTTATTTTAATTTTTCCTCACAGTAAAGCTTTTGAAGCTTTGGTTTTGTTTACAAAATATATGAAATTTACTAAAAGTGTGGTAATATTGTTGAAAGCTTTCTGCTTCAAAGTGAGAGCATAAGAAAAATCGCTGCCAAAATAAAATAGATTCTATTTTACGACCGCATTCTCTGGCGTTATTTTATGCCATATTGTATGGAGAAAAACGTCATGCCCTAGTTCTGTTTCATCATTAAGACTTAATTATACATTGTGAAATACATTTTTCTCTAACCAGCGGTTAAAGCCTTAATTGAAATATAACCAGACTTGGTGTAAATGGCCGTTACATGATTTAAGTTTCCGTAACTCTAAAACAAACACCGTGTATTTATGTACATAAATAGGTGTGTATGTATGCCTGCATCTAAGAAAAACTGCTTACTTACATACAATACGTACTTATGTAATCCATTTTTTCTTCTGCCTATAAAGAGTGAATTCCTTTAAATCAACATTGAATATGTCTGGCATCTGTGCCGCTTATCAATTGTTGACAATTCTGCAAGACTATTTATGAGACAATAAAAAAAAAACAAAAACAAAATACCATATACAATAATATGTACCGTTTATTGACACTTTTGCTGGACAAAGTCAACAAACAATGAAAACAAACAACAAAAAACGTATCACTATTCCCAAAAATTTCTTACATATGTACATATGTATATACTCGTGCATACATACATATGTATGTTTATGCATGTAGGTAAGTATGTATAGATGTAAATTCATATGTATGTACAAGCACATTTCATGTTGCGCCTCACGTAAACATTAAATAATTGAACAAGTCGTTAGCAGACAGATACTTATATGATGACCATAAAGAACAGTTATTTTTAATCAAGCCACCAGGGATTTGTTTGAATTGTAGGAGTAAGTACGTGTGAACTTATTTTTATTGCAATTTTCACACAAATTTTTTATACATATGTATCATGAGAAGTGTTTACTTTTCGTAACACGAAACAGAAATATCAGCTTGCTCTTTGCAGACGAAACTTAAGAAAAGGGTGATTGCGTAAAAGCGAGTACACTAAAATTCGCTTATAGTCCACTGCTTCAAATGCACGCTTTTTTTGGACTATAAGGCGAATTGGACTATAGTTAGATTTTTATATAAGCCACTTTTTAGCTTATAAATGAATTAGCATATAATAATTGATTTTGACTATATAAAATCTGAAAGCAGTTTTTTCAATGCTCTCAGTGGCAAAAAAAAAAACACATTTAACGTTGCAAACATGTGTCAAAAATGAAATAACTACATAAAAAAAAGTGTTGCATTTTTGTGCTCCGTTTTTGTCTAGGAAAATTTTTATTAAATTTGCATTTTGGATTTAATCTTTAATAACTTGCATGAAATTAAGTTTTTTCACACCGCAATATAAGCGAAATTGGACTATAGCTCTGATGGACTATGTAACAAATATTTTGCAGGTATTTTATTTATTGATGGCAAAAAATTGCACATTTTGGACTAAATCTACTATAAGCGGTGTGGCTTGTAAACGAATTTTACTGTAATATAATAACTTTGGATGAAACATTTACTCACTTAAGGCCCTGATTCACTATCCTACACGACCGTACGATTCGTTCACAGGAAACTGCTGCAAAAGTCTGGCCAACTTGAAAAAATCGCTTCAAAATGCAGGCCACACTATTATACAAGTATAATTGAAATAATTTATATACACAATAAAACAATTAAACACTTTTATTAACAATAAAACAATTAAACACTTTTATTAACATAATAAGTTTACATTACTTAAATTTTTTTCTCGAGGTTCCAACAATATTCTCATATTTTTCACAATATATACCACACTAATCGAACAAAAACCATCATCAAATTGCACGATTTGTCAAAAACTCTGTCGCAAACGCAAAAATGCAGCACACATGCTTTATTTAGTAGATTGCACGAGCGTGTATGATAGTGTGGCAAGGCCTTTAAGGGTGTGACTCACTATCCTACAAAATCGTGCGATCTATCAAATATTACATGTACTAAAAATGCAACTGTGTGCAGATTTTTTTTTGGCAAATCGTGCGATTTGAAAAATATTATGATGATTTTCATAAAATGCTATCAGAGCATAATATGCTACCAGATTTTCATAATATGCTATCAGAGCAGTAATTATTGTGAAAAATATGCGAATATGATAAATAAATTGAAATAATGTAAAATTATTATGGTAATAATAACTTTTAACTTTTAATATGTAATTTTAATATGTATATAAATTATTGCGATCACACTTGTGTAATAGTGTGGCCTATAAAGCTATTTTAAAGCGATTTTGTAAAGTCGGCCAGACCTTTAATACATCTTCCTGTGACTGAATCGCCAATGTAACGCCAGTTTCCAAAAAGGGTGAGGCAAATAACCCTGAAAATCACCGCCCAATTGCAATTTGCTCTGCACTTTACAGAGTAATGGAAAATATGATTAACTACCTACCACCTGCTCCGCTATCTAGAGTGGCATAAATTACTTTGCGATCGCCATTACGGAGTTGGTAAAGGTCGCTCTACTGGCGATTTTTTAGCATATCACTCAATCCATCATTTCGGTGAAAAAAAAAAGTAGTGACTCTGGATATCTGCAAAGCGTTTCACAAAGTGTGGCAAAACTTATTACTTGTTGGCTCGGTGATGACTTCTCTCGGTTTATAGATTTCTCAGAAACCGCACTATACGAGTTGTTATAGATGTGGTCTCATCAAACGAGTTCAAGATTAATTCAGAGGTACCGCAAGGCTCCGTTCTTTTTCCTAGCCTATTTCTTATTTTCCTCAACGACCTTCTATATCAAACTTCCAACCCTATCCACTCTTTCGCAGATGACAGCAGCATTTGCCATTCATACTCATTCAGTTATGAATAATTCACTGAATAGTGATCTTCTATTAATCTCCGAATTTTTTTTTAAGCGTTTATTTTATTGAATCTTCAAAAGGAACTAACAATAAGTATTCAAATCTTAATACTAAATATAAAAATAAAATAAAAATTAAAATGTGCTTTTTACTTAAGTCTAGCCAATGTTAGATCTGTAAAATCACCTATTGAACGTTGTGATGCTGGCATCGGTATCCCTTCTTCTCAAACGAGTGTCGCCGCCAAAATTAAATATATTAGGCGCAAGAAGGTTTGGATGAAGTTCTAGTTTACTGATATACTTCGTCCTCTTTTACCAGCGGAACACTCAGATCTTTATGAATTCGTGAATTATTCACGTTGCATGGAGCTGCAGTAATCGTTCGAAGAATTTGCTTTTGTCGTCTTTGAATTTTTTTCAATCTCCAAAAGGGGTCGTAAAAACAGGGTCGCCTTTAACGCTCGTAAAACTCAGTGTTGTTAATTAACACATAAACACACGGCCGCTGATACTGTTTCATGTATACTCATGGATGGTATAAATATTGAGGAATCGGAAGCTCCTGATATGAATATGCAGTAAGATGATCGCTGGAGTGAACACATTTTTCATGTCTCTAAAGAAGTATTCAAGTGCTTCGGTTTTTGAAACGGTTTAAGATGTACTTCACTCCATCCGATGTCCTTACTATTTATACCATCTACATCGGACCGAAAATGGAATACAACTCTCATGTTTGGGCCGGCGCTTCAAAGTTTATTTTGTGGTTTCTCTGCCGTGTACAAGACAAAGCGAAGAATTTCATCGGTGATAGTAGGGTATCCAACACTATTAACGCACTTGAGCATCGACGCAGTGTAGGGTGCATTGTTGTATCCTTACCACAGTGGATTCTGCTCTGACCCAGCCGCAAGCTTCGTCTATGGAATAAGTTGCCTGTACACGTGTTTCCCGTCTGTTATAACGTTGAAAAGTTCAAGTCAAATGTTCACAAAAACTACTCCCCCTTTTCTCCTTCTCATAAACTATTTTCCTAGTTCTGGTACAATATGGTTCTGGTGCATATGGGTTATCCCATGAGTACTGCTCCAGTATAAAAAAAAAAAAACTAAAAGCTTTTGAGTATGTGGAAGAAGAAAAGTTGGACTACTTTCCTTAAACCTTTCCTCGTAGATTAACGAATAGGATTATAGAGATGTTGAATCTGCCACAAAAGGTGATTATATATTCTCGCGGGACTTACTAATTATAATAGGGTAGGGATGGAAGAAATAAAAGTTGAAGTTAATTGTTTGATTTCAGGATTTTATTTCAATAATTTGATAAACAATGTTAACTGGGCATAGCTGGTCACAGTGAGGATGGGTTAGTGAAGCGGTGCCGAGTTTTTTCGGTATATCCAAAATACCCCACATTCCTGGAAACAATGCGGCAACTTCAATTTTCGTACTAAAGCGGCAACACTGCATATACAATTTTATATACCTACATATGTAACCATCACTCATACGACACGTGTCTCGAGAGTTACAAACATAATAGTATAAATCAGTGGTGCCCAAAAGTTTTATATGAAAGAGTAAACACTAATACATTTAAGGAAATATATAATATTTTTGTTGTAGAAAGCAAAACATTTACAAAAACAAAATTTACACTGATAATCGCTGTTGTCAATGTTTACCAAGAAAGCATGCGAAAGTGTTGTTGCTTTGCTTTTGTGTGTGTGCAGTGAAGAACGACAAAAAATATGTAAGACGAAGTTGTTTGTGTATTTTTCATTGCTAAGCCTATAGCTAAAGGCCCGATCAGACTATTATACAAATAAGTATAAATACTTTCATTCGATTTTGTGAGATAAAAGCCTAAACACATTTCTAGACTGTCTAAAAGTCTAACGTAAATTAGATTTTGCATTCACACCATCACACTTGATATAAACCAAAAAATTGTAGTAGAAAAGAAAACAGCTGTTCATATTTTTTTATTTATTCAGCAGAGAGATGTGCCAACACAAAACTTAACATGGCCGCAGGTGAGCTCTTCGTCGTAGGCGGAAAACGTGCCGGCGTTTGAAAATCTTTAGCAGCTAATATAATAATTATGTAAAACAGATCTAAATTTAAAAGCACCAAAATATTTTATGTTCTACATATAGCATGAGCAAAATACATTTATATACGACAACTAAATCCCAGATTTCCAGCTTTCTTATAACGATTATCGGTGACGGCACGCCATCGGCTAATAAATAGTCGTTTAGTAAATCTTTATACAGCTGGTTTCCTAAAAGACACAACCCTGATCCAATGAAAAGTATTATCGTTTTGAAAAGCTGCAAAAAACAAAAAAGTCGTATGGGATGTCAAATTTGTATCGTATTATTTTTCGTATGTATGATGGATTACATTCAGACTTGCACGTATTATTTGAATTTTTGACAACTATTAATACACAGTATAATAGTCTGAACTAGGCTTAAGCGCTTTTACAAAAACAATTGAGCGTCAAGCACATAGGCCTGGGCATGCCTGGTATAAATAATATAAGCGTGTTAAAAATAGCGCAGGATAAAGTTATGTAATCAAATGGATTTTCATAAAAGTTTTAATATTTTTCACAAATCGAATATTTTGCAAACTTTTTTTTTTAAGCATTTGTTTTTGTTTACAATTTATCCACTGTTGTAAAGTGAATTTTATACGCTTGTTGTGAATAGTGAAATAGAAATTCGATTCGTTTCATGTGAAGTAACTGCATGAAAGTATTTCATACTCTCGCAATTAACAGATTAGACCGCAATAGGAACGAAAAAGTAAAACCAAGCCATACACATATAAGGTGTATTCCACGTGAATAACTGAACAGTCCGAACTAGTCCAAAGTGGTCCAAAAGCGTTCCACGTAACAATTTTTGTGCAATTTTGAGAGAAAATGAGAGAGTAATTTTTTTCATTTCCTGTACAAATTAGCCCGAACTTTTTCTTCGGGTAAGTTCGGACTAGAATCAGCTGTTTTATGTTTACATACATTTGAAACTGAAAATGTAATCAGAAAATTTGCAAATTGGAAAAAAGTTTTTGTTTAAAAATTAGTTAAAAGCAAAATGAAATATTCCCCAAACTAAAAATAACATTGTGAAGTTTTAAATAAAGGGTGGTTAAATTTCAAGGGCCGATGTTGATTTTGAATAAAACACAAACTATTTAGGAAATTATTGTAATTTTATTTTATTATGATATATTGGTATTGCTCAATTATGTATGGAACAAAATATCGGCCAAATGGGCGCCGCGACCACAGCGGCACACTTCCATCCGATGGTCCAAATTTTCGATGACCCTGAGGCATAATGGAGGTTCTATGCCGTTAATGTGCCGAATTATCTCATCCTTTAGCTGTTGAATTGTTGCTGGCTTATCAACGTACACCTTTTCTTTCAAATAACCCCAAAGAAAAAAGTCCAACGGTGTCAAATCACATGATCTTGGCGGCCTATTAACATCGTCATTACGTGAGATAACACGGCCATTGAACTTGTTGCGCAAAAGAGCAATTGTTTCGTTAGCTGTGTGGCAAGTGGCACCGTCCTGCTGAAACCACATATCGTCTACATCCATATCTTCCAATTCGGGCCATAAAAAGTTCGTTATCATCTCACGATAGCGAACACCATTCACAGTAACTGCCTGACCGGCCTCATTTTGGAAAAAATACGGCCCAATGATGCCGCTAGCACATAAACCGCACCAAACAGTCACTCTTTGTGGGTGCATTGGTTTTTCGACAGTCACTCTTGGATTCTCATTCGTCCAAATGCGGCAATTCTGTTTATTGACGAATCCACTGAGGTGAAAATGTGCCTCATCACTGAAGATGATTTTCTTCGAAAATTGATCATCATTTTCATAATAAGTCTGGATAACTTTAACACGTTGTTGGATTGTGTATCTCTCCATTATTCAAATTGAATAAGTCTGAAGTAGAGAAATGTCAAATAAAATTCGGAAAAAAACTTGGCGTTTAGGTGTGGTTCACATTCAACATCGGCCCTTGAAATTTAACCACCCGATAGAACATGCAATTGTTATTTGGCTATTAATTTTATAAATATGATTATAAAAATCTATTGAAAATTTTACATTGCTTTTAATTTTACAGCTGTTGCCAATAATTCAAATCTTTTGTTTATATGATGTTATGCGTTTTAAGCGTCTAAAAAATCATTAAAACTGCGTTCCAGCAGTTTTGGGTAAAATTTGCAAATTTAGAGAGTAATTTGCTTTTTACGCTCATTAGTCCGAACTAGTCCGAGATCTCCGTGCAACACACCTATAGTTTCAATTGAACAGAAACAAAACAGCTGTTTCAATACCGAAAAGAATGTACAAACTAATTTTGCCTTTAGTGTAAACGTGCTTTTACCGTAGACTTATTAAAATGGCGCCAAACTGCCGCAACTGTCAATCATTTTTTATGATAGATTTTTTTATTATTATTGTTTTTCATTTTTCCACTGCTTGTGAGTTCTAGGCCTTCTTGTAAACGAAACAACAGCGAAAGCAACAACAACAACAAAAAAAGGAAAATTATTTCAATGAATATTTTTCTTTATTAAGTAGTCGACACTTAAGAACAACATTAAATGATAATAATAATTAGCAACATTGTATTGAGAGCAATTAATCAAACATAAAATTTATGAGAAGCATACAAAATTACAAGATACGCTCAAATGGATGGATAGAAAGAATCCCACTCAAAGTTAAAAAATAAGAACTAGACCAGAAAAGTGCACATACTAAAAGCATGTTGCATGATGAGAAAAAAAAATACAAAACAAATTTATTAAATAAACAGCCACCATTCGCTGGCGGGCGACAATCAACGACATCACTAGACTTTGTCCTATGCAAAGCAAAAAAAAAAAAAGAAAGAAGAAAAACAACAATGAAAATAGATGGAAAACAAAAATGCAAGCTCTTACTTCTTGTCTCTTGCCTGTCTGATCGTTGGAGTCGTTGGCTTCTCTGCGTCTGAACACATCTGTTCCATAAGCTAAGTAACTTTGCCTGCCAGATATGCTCATAAATGAAAATGATTGCAACGATCGTTCAATCAGTAAAGTTGGCTGACTGGGCTTGGCTTGGCTTGGCATGGCATGGCGCGTGCTAAAAATAATTTTATAATTATCGATAACATTGTTGTTATTTTCGTTATTAAGAACTAGATCACGACTTAATCACGTTGAATGGCAGTCTGATACGAAACTCGGCTGGAATTTCTGTTCCGATCAATTGCACACTACACTTAGTGCGAAGCAAACAAGTGCATTTAGGACTAATAAATTGTTGCTGCATACAATGAAGTTTAGCTATATATGTATATACATACATACATTCTCGTACATACAAGGTGGCGCAAAATTAAGTAGCCATTTTCAGTTTTGATTAACTTTGGGTGTTTTGGAAATCTTTACATGCAGTCTACACCTAACTTGAAACGCAGTTAAAACATTATGTTAAAACTTGCTGTTTAAATATCTATCTGTTAAAGTCGGCGTACACGTAGTGATGTTAGAGTTGTAACTTTTCATAGTAAAACAATAAAAATGGCGAAAAACAACTACAAATAGCAGGCTGTTGTCAATTTAAGTTATAACAGAGTTTCCAAATGAAATGTTTTAACAACCAAGTTGTAACTTTAACATGAGCGGTCCACATTTAACTTTAACTTGAAGTTAGCGTTATAGTTAGTGTTTTCAAGTCAGGTGGAGACCGCACTTTATTTGAAACAACTTTATCTGCAAACTTATCAGCCAAGGTGCATTAATGTCTACAGGGTGGCAACGCTACAGCAAAAAACGCAACAAATACAGTCATGTAGTGAGCTGTTCATGTAAAAAATATGTGTAACTTTTTCACAATTATAAATTAAGAAAATGCCATTTCACAATTATTATATTTACAAAAGAATTTTTAAGTCAGAATAAACCATTAAATTCATTTTCAAAAATTTAAACAATACATCTGATGTTAAGTGTTCACTATATTATCAGTAGCAAAAAAGCTCTCACTGCCGTAGCACTGCCACCTTGTAGACAGACGTTAACCTTGATATCAGCCAACTGGCTGCCACCAGTGTTGATACAGATTTGTGCACGACTTATCACATTTTCCATAACTTTCCTCAATATTTCTAAGGATGTTCATATTCCCGTCGAACATTCTTCCCCCTGGGGAACAGGTTTTGCCTTGGCGTATTCCTAACTTGGGCGCTCTGTTTTTGTAGGAAAAGAGGGGAAGGGGTCCCTCGTTTGGTGCGGCAAACAAAACTCTAGGAAGCCGCATTACTTATGTTGTGTTGGCTTCCAAAACCCTTACCAAGGGTATAAATTGGTAGAACGGGGATCAGCATGGCCCCGGGGGTTCTGCTTGCAGTTCAACCCGGGCTGATCATGGTTGAAGTGCCTAAACGCATGGTTGAAAACTAAAACGCAGGAAGCGGGTGTTAGTATCCTTGATAATTGCTGGGCGTGGCTTTTTTCGGGGAGTAACAAACTCCCGAGCGTCTGTTGCCTTTACAACACATACCTGTACTGTGAGGAACCAATGGTGATGGTTAACGGGTGAGTTGGTTTAAGGGCTGATGCTCTTAGTGGGTTTCGGCCTACCAACTCATTAAGCATTGTCCTCCAGTGATTGTTGGGAAATTGCATACAGGAAGGTTTAGAAGGCCCGAACTCCTCAACAAGAAGTTGCTCATACGACCGCAATCATATGGCAAGAATTGCTACCTGTGTGAGCCTGGTAAGCCACACGGGGGCGCTGGTGAATCGTGAATAATTCACTCCGTGGAACTGGTCCAGCAGGTGCTGATGTAAATCTTTTTAACAACTGTCGAACATTCTTAGCAGCCCTTTTTAGCCCTTTTCAATTCCGGCAGTAGCCCTTTTCAATTCCGGCAGTAAGAAGTCGCTTATCATGGCCGTGTAAAGTTCGCCAGTAACTGTACAATGGCATCCTCAAAACATACACTACAATCACTCCTCTTGGGTGAAAACCGCTCTACAAAGTAGAATTAAGCGGTTTACCCGGGTTTTCATGCATCATGCGAGGATTTTCAGAGCGAATATTTGTTTATTGACGTCACCGCTTAAATCAAAATGCGCTTCATCGCTCATGATGATTTTCGACTCAAAATCGTCTTCTTCATTGTTTACATTGAGGATGGCTGTATAGTAATTCACACGCGACTGGCGGGCAGCAGGCATTAACTGACGCACTGTTTGCACTTTGTATGATAACAAGTGTAAATCTTTCGCTGCAGGGTCCGCCTGGTGACCCCCAACTGCGTGGCACATCGTCCGGTTGATGTTTCTTTACACTCAGCAACGATATTCTCGATAGAACGATGAGTCCAGTGACGGTCACGAACTGAAATATCTGTTGTGGTTCTAGTCTGTTTGAGTCTTCATGCTCGATGTTTGTCTGCTTGTATTCTGCAGCTGTCTAGTTCACCAATGTCACATACGTTTAACAGGATTAATTAATTTTGCGCCACCCTGTACATATGTTTATGTGTGTAATCTAAGCGTATTTCTTTTCAAATATACATACATACATCCATCCATACATACATACATACATACACACATACATACATACATACATATGTGTAATAAAATTTTCCGCTCAGATCTTTATCAACAGTAAAGTTCACAAATTTCATTCAAGTGTGATCTACTATTAAATATGATGAATAATTAGTTTAAAATAAAATTTACGCCTACTGGAAACTATTACGAGTAAATATACGAAGATCACTTTAAGGACCCGTCAAATTTGACAAGGTAATGATTGAAAGCAAACATAAGCGTTAAACACATTCAATACAGCAGGCTGCCAACTACGAACGTCGCTAGCAACAACTTTACTGCTGATAAGTCAGCTACTTAATTATTTTAGAAGCGACAGCAACATAACAACAGCTAATCTGTAGTTTTGGCCTTCAATTTGTCAATGCCCCCATTAAATTTTTTTTTTCTTAAATATTTTCTGCGTAAAACATTACTATAAATAAATAGTCGCTAGACATATAATAAAATATAAGCTGTCCAAAATTGAGATTTTGTAATCGTCTTAATTGTAATAAAAAAAATTAATTTTTCCTACAATCGCAGGTAGGGACATTAGCCTTCATAGACAATTAAAGTGCATACCGGTTATTGGAACCTTGTCCACATCCCCATTTGAGCATTAGGTTAGAATGTCTCGCCATCTTGTTTAAAAATGTCCGGCATTCTTGGACTAGATGGGAATTAGTGTATATTCCAATCACGGAGTTGCTGGCGGCCTTGCCGTCCGTTACTATCATCATATCCCTACCGAATGCCTTGAAGCATCAGCCATCTGGCTGCTTTATTTATAGCCGATATCTCGGCTTGAAGAACACTACTTCCGTCTGGTTTTCTGAAGGATATTTTAGTGTTCAATTCTTCTATGTAAATGCTTCTCTCAATCTTTTCTGCCTTTCTGGACCCATCCATTGAAACATACAATGGTCCAGATTCTCAGGGAGATTCCTCGATTTGGTAGCCGAAGCTCCGTGAGAGGAATGGTTTTGGGGTGCAGTAGTCAATTAGATCGGGGACTTTTCAATCTCAAGTATATTTGCATGTCGCCATGGTCTGTGGGACCATTCTCCCGTCACGTTCAATCGTTATCGCGGCATTTAGTGCTATCTGCCTGACCTAGGTGCCATGGCACCTAGCTCATAAATGCAAGAAGTGCTTTAATTGGTGTTGGTTGTTGTTGACCTCTGTGGTTAGCATTGACATGGTTCGACTGATCTTTTCAATTTGCCGTTTGTTTGTTGCTGAGTCCAGTGATCTCCAGCATACTGATACTCCAAAGAATATTAGCGGTTTATAACCATTTTAGAAAGCCACACAACTCCTTTTGTTTGTAATCCCCATGTTGAGCCTATTGCTCTTTTACATAGATAGATGGCTGTTGTAGCCTTGGCTACTCTAGCCTTTATATTCTCTTTCCATGATAGTTTGCTGTCCAAAATGACTAAGTATTTTGCCTTGTCCGATAGGATAAGTGCTGTGCCATTCATTTTTGGTGGTTTGAAGTATGGAATTGTATACTTTTTACTGAAAATACAATTTCCGTTTTCGCTGGATTTGTTCTCAATCCGCATTGTACACTCCATTTACTCACCAACTTTAGAGCGTATTCTAACTGCTCGGTTATAGAGTCTAAATCGGATTCGTTCCGTAAGATTGCTACATGATTGTAACAAGCTACATGATTGTGAGAAAACGAGTAGACTTTGTTGCTTTTTCAAGCAAAAGAGATACAAAATGTTGACATGACGTGTTATGTTTTTTGGTGTTGTATTTATTGCAATTCTGAGACTACCTGGTAAGAGCGATTTCACATACGGCAATATAGTTGCGCAAGTCTTGTGGTTGTAGATGTGAGAGGTAAGAGCAGCTTGAAGGGGGACGAATTGCTGATATATGAGTACTTATGCTTGTACTCAGCAATTCGTTTTGTTTGCACATTCTTGTTTTTGGTATTTTCTCTTGTTTATTTTTCGGGCCGTTCACATTATTAAGAAAATTTAAGTAAAACAAAATGAAAGTTGCGCAGCTAAATTGCTGTATGTGAACACAGAAGCAAGTTTAAAAGGAAATACATGAAAATAAAAAATAAAATTGCGCAATTATGTTGCCTAATGTGAAAGCAGTCTAAAGCTGATTTCGTCGTGTGTTAAATTTGGGTAACAGTTTCTATATGTTTTATCCCACTGCTATAAAATTGCAATCAAGGCGAATTCATAACAGATGAAATTGACAGCGCAGCTGATAACTTTTTCTTTTAATTTTAATCTTTTTCAGATGTCAATGGCATAATTAAAACAAATTTGAAAATAAAATTTTTTTTTCAACAATTTTTTAAATTATGTATCTTGAGCGCCAGGTATCATCTAGAACCCTTCCCAATCTGGCTGGCCATTTTCACCTTTCCGAGCTCTATGATCTGAGACTTTAGTTTTCACGAAATAATTAAAAGTTTGATTTTTCTTGTAAATAGTTTTTATTATATATTTTTTTCAATTCCTTTTGTTGCGGGCGGGTTACCATATAGGTACCACCTATATGGTGTGATGATGAATCAAAAACAGTGAGTCTGGAAAGTAAATAAAAAGAATATGTGATAAAAAACTGAGCAAATTTAGTCCATATTACTTGCTTGCCTGATCCATGTTCTTATTAGCCCAGATTCACCTGAATGCATATACATAAAATTCACACATGTGTACATTCATTCTTATGTAGGTCCTTGTTCAGGTGAAATGTGGTACTAGTGTTTGGATTCAGTCCTTTACCTTTGGACAATCAGAGCAGATGAATGGTTCAAAAATTTGTTTTCCTCAAAATTTTTTATTTTAAATCATAAATTGTTCGTGGTATGTCCGTCCTATGTTTTGGTTTTATGTGGTGAATTTATGTCTAAATGTCAAAATGATGGGCGTTTCTACGCCTGTGAAAAAGCAGTACACCACTGACAGAATGGTGCGAGTAAGATGGGGTTGCAAAACAAATTTGATTGGTTTCAAATTGCAACATGGATGGGAAGGCCAACTATCAGGGAAACAACATCTGTAGTGCAATTCACTAACTTTTAACGATTTTAAAAGAGCATAACTAAACGCGAGCTATTGTGGTTTGCAGTAACGCTTATGTGATTCACTAACTTATTCTTAACATCTTTGGTTGTATGTTAAAAAAATTTGAAATAATGTGGCAGCTTTGTTAAAAATAAAGAAAACCACAAAGAGGAACAGAAAAAAAACAAACAAATTTGCAAATAATTTCATGTTTAGGGAAAGTAAAATATTTATATGTTCATTATTTAAATATATTTTTTGATAAATAAGATAAGTTCTTCTCACGGAGAACATGCCGACCGACTGTTGGAGTCTTCCGATAAGTCATATGCCAGATACTGTGAAGTTATTCCAGTAGCATTTTAACGACATTGATGTTAAGATAAACACCACAAAAATAATTGGTGTTTAGTTAACGCTAATCAGTCAGGCTAGAAAAACAGCTGATTTAAAACGAAGACAAATAGTGTTAAAAACTGTTATAGAATCGCGAAAACACCAATGCTAGTGTTAATTTCTCTAAACGAATTTTATTAGCGTTAAAACAGGTTAGTGAATTGCACTACTGGTCCTGAAAAATCGGCGGGATTTGTGTGTGTGTGTGTGCATCTGTAAAAGTTTTGCTTTTTTTTTTTTGAGTCCGTTTGTAGTGAACATTTGTAGTGTGTTGTGTGAGTGATTTTTATGTGCTTCGTACCCAGTGAGAGGGTTGGAACCCACTGAGATGTGCCACCTCGCTAGTCGGAACACTCGCTGGTCACTGTGTTGCAACACTTTTTGTGCTTAAATTTTTCCCTTGACATTTGAAAAAGATTTGTTTTTTTTAGTGTTGTGTTTATTACTCTTGCATATACCTGGTATGAGCTCGCCTTGTTTGCAATTATGTTAGTTAGGGCGTTTCTACATAAAAACAACGACATGAAAAACTTTTGCCGGAACAAAAATTTTGCTCGTATACTGTGGCTAGAGTCCAACTTTAATGCCCTCGCTGCAGCTTGTCTACAACGTTCATTTTCTTTTGTTACTTTTACTTTTATTTTCTTTCTTTTCCCGATAAATGCGACTGCTTTCTTAAACACATCTTTAGTTAGTTTCGTAAATGAGCATTCGCCTACTTTTAATATTTAAATTAAACTGTATTCTTTGTATGATCGTAAGTTGTACATCGATTTAGCTTCATCAAGCACGTTAACTGACATCGAAATACATACAGCTATGGACATATAAATGGCACAAACTCCAATTGAGCATAAATTCACGCGCTTTACAACAAAAAAGTTTCAAAAATACAAGTTTTTTTGTTTTCTTATTATTCGTTGTAAGATTAATTATCTCAACAACACTCAAATGTTCCGTTATATTTCGTTAATAATTCACCGTTATATTTTTTTTTTATAAAAAATGCTAATTTTAAGTGGACATATAAATGGCACAATTTACTTAAAGAAGGCAGTTCTCGCGAAAATTTATTTCAAACCACTTCTTATTTTTCCTAGTTAAAAATTAATCGTAAAGTGTGAAAATTTTTTAAAAATGGGTTCAGGCAAACATACAACATCTGAGGAAAGGCGAATAATATGGAAACTGCATGAAGACGGAAAAAAAGTGTCAGAAATTGCTGAAGTAATGAAAGTTTCTAGAGAAAAAGTGTATAACGCAATCAAATCATGTGTTGAGAACCCCGATGTATTGATTAAGGGTAAAACTCGAAAGCCAAGGCCTCGAAAAACAAATGTGCGTACGGATGGAGCTATTGTCAGAATGGCGAAAATTGATCCATTTAAGTCCTCACGACAGATAGCATCTGAAATTAACGAATATTTAGGCGCGGAAATATCTAGCAGACTTGTTAAAAGAAGATTAAATGAGGCAAATCTCTTTGGGCGAATTTCCAGAAAAAAGCCACTCCTCTCAAAAAAGAATATTTCCAAACGACTAGTCTTCGCCAGAACGCACAAAGAAAAACCTATTAGTTTTTGGAAAAACGTATTATGGAGTGATGAAACTAAAATAAATAGAATATGACCAGATGGCAGAACCTTTGTACATCGTCCTAAAGGATAAGAATGCAATCATCGGTTCACTCAGAGGACGGTAAAATACGGCGGAGGTAGCATTATGGTATGGGGTGCATTTTCTTGGCATGGCGTAGATCCTTTTGTAAAAATTAATGGGAAAATGGACAAGTTTCAGTACCTAGACATTTTAAAAAACCATATGGAACCATACGCTTTCGATTCGATGCCAATTAAGTGGAAATCCATGCAAGACAATGACCCCAAACACTCCTCCAAACTAATAAAAGATTGGTTTAGTGCAAAGCAGATCGACGGTTTGGATTGGCCAGCCCAGAGTCCTGACTTAAATCCAATAGAAAACCTTTGGAACGAACTCAAGGTTGAAATCGCGAAAAAAAATTATAAAAATATGGACGATTTGTGGTCAGCCGCGCAAGAAGCTTGGTATGCCACACCCAAAGCAAAATGCCAAAAACTTGTGGAAAGTATGGGTCGTAGGTGTGAAGCGGTCATCGGAAATAAGGGTTACAGTACCAAATATTAACAGTAAAATACTTTTACATACCAAAAACCCAAATAATTCAATATTAAAACCATTTTTTTCTTATATTTAGATATTGTGCCATTTATGTGTCCAGTTTTTTTCACTGGTGTTTTTTTCTTTTAATAATACAATTTTTTTTAACTAATGAATTTTTATTTTAGTTCTTATCAATAATAAATATACTTAATAACTCTTAAAAAAAAACTAAAAACTTGTTGCTTGTTAATTGTTTTTACCCAATAGTAGCATACGAATGAACTCTCTGTAAGATGTGCCATTTATATGTCCATAGCTGTATGTATGTCTGTCTGTACATGTGTATGTATGTATCGCTCTATTAGCGATTTCAAAGTTCACTTTTATTAACAACACAATTTATTTTACTATTAATTTTGATGACATCAACTTCCTATTACGATTCTAAACGTTCTTTTAGTTCTTGTTAAAAAAATACATACATATGTATGTATGTATGTACATACAATATGTACATATGTATACTATTTATGTATGTATGTATAATGCTTGTTATCATAGAAATAATGTCAAGGCCAAATTTAGTATATCTCAGGACTTATGCTCTTTATAAATAGCCAACGTAAAACAAAGACAACGATAAGAAAGAATGAACTTTATTTTTTTATTGTATAAACAGACTTTAACACAGACCAGCCAGCAGCTTAATTCTGACAGCATAAATAATTCTAATTCAAGCCAATCACAAGGTTTATCTGAAAAACCAACCCAGTTATTTTAAGCTAGAAGAAAAATATTTACATATAGTACATACATATGTGTGTATGTATGTACATGCGACTGCCTAGTTACATATACACACTTACATACTTATATACATACATATGTATATGAATTTAGAATACTGGGGCTCGCAAGTTTTTTTTTTTTTTTTTTGAGAATTCAGGTCATTTGTAGCTGTAAAAAATAAAAAATTATAGAAAAAAAAAAATAATCTAGGCTTTGATATGATCCAAAAACAAAAAAAAAATTGTTTACAATTAGAATGAATAATAACAGAAACCATAATAAATCATTTGGTTTGTATTTGCAATTTGTATGTCAGTTTACACTGTGTGAAAAAAGTTCAAATGCACTAGATCAACGCGAATTTATTTCACCAGGTGAAACTGGAATGAATTTATCACACAAAAAAAACAAATTTTCCTGAAGAAGTCTTTCAAAGGAAGACGAAATATTATACATTAAAAAGGACCTTAAGCAGAAGGAATTTATTGCAAATATTGATATTTTTTATGTATTTATGAACAATATTCTCATACTGTTCATAAATTTATATATTTTATGAACAATATTCTCATATTTTTCTACGCAAAAAATATGAGAAAAATGTTGTATGTTGTTTGGAGCAGAAAAAAATTAATGGCAACTTTACCAACAAAATCATCAAAATCAGCTACGGGACACACTTTCACTTTCGTGGATTCGTTAACAAGCAGAATAGCTGTTTTGCTTACTTTATTTATTATAAATTTAAAATATCATGTTTGCAATAAATAAATAATAATATAATAAAATTTGTATAATTTACATATGTATATAAAAATACCAAGTACACATGTTTATCTTCTTTATTTTTAATTTAAGCAGATTTATAATTTTTCCATAACCACAAGCTTTTTTTATATCCGAATAACAAAAGTTGAAGAAAATACAACTAAATTTGACAGTTTATGTCAAGGTGCATTTACGTCTACACGGTGGCAGCACTAGAGCAAAATTCCAACAATACACAAAAACAGGCATGTGGTAAGCTATTATTGTCAAAAATATTTGTAACTTTTTTCACAATTATAAACTATTAATGTACATTTTCATAATTATAAATTATTTTTATTTTTTTATTTATTTTTTTTTATCTGGCACCAGTACTCAGGGGATGACCCTTACATATGCAGCGCATTGTACTGGAACTAGGAAAATAGGTTATGATGAGGAGGAAAGAGGGAGTGGTGTTCGCGGAGTGTTAACAATAACAACACGAAAGACTAAATCAAACTCTATTGCAGCATCTAAAATGTTGGAATTAGATTACTTAAAACCGATCAGTGGCCAGTGTATATACCTTCGACACTGCTCAGATTAGCAAAATTTAGTCCAACATCTTCCACACTACAAGATAATGAAATGCATTGAAAATAATATTAATATTGAACATACTGGGTGGCCCAGAAAGACCGAAGTGGTGTGAATTCCTTATAACTTTTTTATTATAATTTTTTTTTTCTTTTCTTTTCAGTATTTTGTAAAGAAGACTTGGATAATTTATAATGGAGCAATACACAATTGAACCACGTGCCCAAATTGTTGAAATTTACTTTTCAAATCAACGGTCCATTGTGTTGACTCAGCGTGCATACCGTCGTCAATTTAATGTGCGGGTTGCACCCTCTCAGTCAACAATAAACCGTCTGGTTGCAAATTTTCGAGAACAAGGAGCAGTAAGGAACCTTCCTGGTCCCGGCAGACACCGAACTGTCCACACGGCTGACAATATTCAAGTGGTACAGGAGAGTATTCGGGAGGATCCAGAAACATCAACCAGGAGACGTTCGTCACAACTGGGCCTCTCAAGGACGTCGCTGCAGCGAATTTTGCACACCATAGGATTGTTTCCATACAAAATTCAACTTGTCCAAGAATTGAAACCAACAGATTACCAGCAACGACTTGACTATGCAATTTATTTCCAGCAAAAAGCACAAGAGAATCCAAATTTTATTCATAACTTAATAATGAGTGACGAAGCCCATTTTCAATTAAATGGGTTCGTTAACAAGCAAAACTGTAGGATATGGGCTACGGAAAACCCGAGAGTACTTCATCAACGACAATTGCACCCAGTTAAGTGTACCATTTGGTGCGGTGTTTCTTCAGAAAGGATCATTGGCCCATTTTTTTTTGAAAATGAACAAGGTGTCGCCATTTCCGTCAATGGTGATCGATATCGGGCCATGTTGCAAAATTTTGTAAGGTCAGCCGTGGAAAACCATCCGCAAATATGGTTCCAACAGGATGGAGCCACAGCGCACACTGCGAGGGCCACAATGACTCTTTTACGCGACATCTTTGGTGAAAGAATAATTTCTCGTAACAGCAATTTTAATTGGCCTCCGCGTTCCCCGGATTTAACCGCTCCAGACTGTTTTCTTTGGGGCTATTTAAAAGGAAAAGTTTATGTTAATAAGCCTAGGACTATTGAGGAGTTAAAAACCAATATTCG
This sequence comes from Thecocarcelia acutangulata, assembly GCA_914767995.1. NCBI lineage: Eukaryota > Metazoa > Arthropoda > Insecta > Diptera > Tachinidae > Thecocarcelia > Thecocarcelia acutangulata. Next base: position 23,708,645 of record OU612095.1, on the reverse strand, counting down.
AGAAGAAATTAACAACATACCACCGGAAGTTTTGCGAAAGGTCATGGAAAATGTGTTGGAAAGAGCACATTTGTGCGAAGCAGAATATGGCCACCACTTGCGGGATATCATTTTTAATAACTAATCCAAAAATATTCCCCATAAATTTAATGTATTTAAAAAAAAAAAATTAAAAAAATATCTCTTAAATAAAAAGTTATAAGCAATTCACACCACTTCGGTCTTTCTGGGCCACCCTGTATAAAGAAAACACGGACAACGGTGAAAAAAAAAAACTTGTGATTTAAAAATTTTGCGTTCTCAGCACATGGCTGAATATTAATCCGCCCTCGTAAACAAAAAAACAAAAAAAGTGCAATAATAACCCACGTGTGCGTGTTTACAAAGCTTCAGATAGCCGTTTTTTGATCTTGGAATTTTGTAACATAGGAATTTTCGAATGATTATTTGAAGTGTGCTAAAACCATAAGTTTTATATGTATCGTTTTTATTAAATACATGTATAATTACATAGATAAAAAGGAACAGACATCGTACTATTATTTTTTATTTTATGGTTTCTGTGAACCACAGGCGGTGAGTTTTTTGTTTGTGAAAAGTTGTAGTGAAAATATAAAACAAATAATTGAATCGAGTTTGTGAAAACGCTTACGAAAAAAAAAACAAAAAAAAGCAAAAAAATAATTTAATTATTTTATGTTCAGAAAATAGTTTTTATATGTTTAATTCAGAATAAATTCACTTACAAAAATGTAAACAATATACTTGACATAAATATTGCCAGTAGCAAAAAATTGTCACATGCCGTAGCGCTGCCACCATGTAGATGTTAATGCACCTTGGTTTATGTTGAACATTATTTCTTCAAAAAAAGTGTTAACAACTATTTCGCAATGTATTTGCAAATAAATGTTTTTGCCGGTGTTGGCGTGGAGACCCCAAGTAATGGCCGCAAAAAATGAGTGACATTTGTTTTGAAGCGAACTTTACTGAGAGGCAGTAAAGCTTTCTCTCATATGCGTTGTCAAAATTGGATTTTCGAATTGCAAAGCGTTGACGTCGCGCTATTTGGGTTGGTTTCATACATTTTTTATGTGCATGAGGATTTTTTATAGATAAATGGCGCTTGACGCGCTGATTTAGGTTGCACAGTTAGTGGTTTTTATTAGACAAGCTATTCATGACACAAATTTAACGCTATTATTTAAGTTACTACAGCGTAAAATTAAAGCATTAAATCACGTTGCGATTTACGCCCTAATTGGGTCGCACTGTTACCAACTAGTAATTCGAAAACCTCTTTTGGTTGCTGATCAGTCCAAATGCGCCAATGTATAGTACAATCCATTTAAAAAAAAGCAAATACATACATACATATGTAGTTAACCTCCAAAAAAAGACGGCCATTTTAAAATGTCCAGTAGTGTTTATCTGTCTTCGGACTTGTTCTGTATTTTTTATTTGTAAATTGTACTGTTATATTGTGAAATTGAACTGTATTCGATTTATATGAATGTACTTATATGTATGTGTGTTTGTTTGTTTATTTAAAGCTAAGGCCTTTAATGTCAATTAAAATTATAAAAAATTAGATCTTCAGTACAAAATTTTAATGTTAAATTATATATAATTTAGGTCTACTACTGCGGGGTGGCAACAATTTTTTTGTTTACATACTCATGTACATACACAATTATTTGTGCTCTTCAGCTATTACTTTTCCAGTTATACCAACATACATACATATGTATGAATATCTACCCAGCACGGAACTTCTAAGGGTCTTCATCAGGAAGGGTTTCTTGAAGGAATTCTAAGACAGTATTCTAGCTCCGATAATCATTCTGGCAAGGTGCATTAACATATACACGGTGGCAGCACTACGGCATGTGACAGTTTTTTGCTACTGGCAACATAGTAAGCTATTTACGTCAATAAAATAAATATGTAAATAAAAATGTAAATACGTGTTTGGGCAGGCAAAAAAAGTTTTTTTTTTTGTATTGCAGGCCTTGGTATGATAAGCTGGATCAGTACGGACAGAGTCAGAGTCTTTATAGGTGGAGTTGGGACAAAATCCTTTTCTTTGTTGCTGATCTTCTTAGTAATTTTTTTTTTTTTATTATAAATTGCTCGCGGTATGGCCCTCCTATGTTTTGGTTTTATGTGGTGAACTTCGGTCTAATAGTCAAAATCATGGGCGTTTCGACACCTGTGAAAAAAGCAGTGCACCACTAACGGAATCGTGCGAATAAGAAGGATAATAAATAGAAAACAAGATACTGTTAGGGTGAACAGGATAATACTGGGTTTTCATGGGGTTGCAAAACAAATTTGATTGGATTCAAATTGTAACATGGATGGGAGGGCAACTATCAGGGCAACAACATCTGGCCCTGAAAAATAAACAGAATTTGTGTGTGTGCGTGCCGCCGTTAAAATTTTTGTGTTTTTTTTTTTTTTTTTTAGTCCGTTCGTATGGAACAGTTGTAGTGTGTTGTGTGAGTGATTTGTATGTGCTTCGTACCCAGTGAGAGGGTTGGAACCCACTGAGATGTGCCACCAAGCAAGTCGGCACACTCGCTGGTCACTGCGTTGCAACAGAAAAAAGAATCGGGCCTTACGGTGTAACAAATTGTTTACAAAAATCTTTTAAATTTAGTCAAAATCTAGTCCCAAAGTTAAATGGACTTCGAAATGCCACATGATTTCACTATGGTGTAACTAGGCTATAAGAGATAACGTGTCATAGTGCAAGAACTACCTACAACAGGTAATTTTAACTGTTTTATTTAATGCTGATTTTACTTTTACACACAGGAATAGAAATCGAAAACACTGCGTGCTCTATTCAATCATTACGAAATTAACTCATTGCACATCAAACTGAAAGAGAAAGTATAGTAAACAAATTTGCTCTTATGTAGCGGAGGCTGTTACGCAGTATGCAAAAAAAAAATGTTCTAGAAAGCAAAATATATGTTTAACAAAAAGGTTCTCAAGCTTATCCATAAATGCATTTAGAACACTGAATTAAACAAATTGGATAGTTGATCAAAACAACTTTGTTTATGATTAAATTCGATATGCGTGTACACATGCACACAGTAATATCTGGACAATAGTTTATTTACGTACATGTGTACTTAACTTCAGTTACATGCATAAATTTAAACTTATATATTTATGTATGTACAGTACCGTGCAAAATAATAGGTTCGAGTACGCTGAATTCAATGGCATTAATCGTTGTTCGAAGTTAGCGCTCGTATTTGCGATTTAAAATTTGTACGCTAAACTACAAATAAAAATGGTATTTTTATGCTTTTTTGACCAATATTTAATTTTAACTTTAGAAATGCACAGCAATAAATAGAACATTTTAGCGACTTTTTTCCGCGATTTTCTTTCGCAATTTGTTTTTTTTTTTTTGCTTCGAGTTTGAAATTAGTTCGAATATGCTGAAATTAATCGCGCGAGATGTTTTCCGAAATTACCACTTATAACTAATTCGCTAATTTTGATTGATTCTATTTTGATAAAATTTATATATGGAGCATGGCAAGAGTAGCATAATGTGTCTATTTGTACTAAAAACAAAATTTAAGCACGTATAATAATCACCTCAACTATGGACTTGGGGATCCGACCAAATCATTGGAACAGCAAAGGGCATACAATCAACCTCACCTTTCTTCCATCTATTTAATAAAGACAAGCATCCAGTACAATCAATAGATGGAGCCCACTCTACATTACGAAAAACTGCCTGATTAAAGTATCAGTGATAAAATTATGGCAAATCGTCGCCGAATTTGCGTAATGGTACCTTTTCCGCAATCATAGCAAAAATTATTAAAAACCACGTGCTGCTCCATTTTGATACAATTAGTTTCACTGCTGAAAATTTTTACAACAATGATATTTTTGCAAAAAAATATATTAAATTTGACACTTAACTGCTATGCTACTCTCGTCATGTTCCATATTTAAATTTGATTAAGTTGATTGATTAAAATCAAAGTTCGCGAATATTGCTAACACAAGTGATAACTACGAAAAACATATAGCGCGACTACGTTCAGCGTATTCAAATTAATTTCAAACTCGAAGCAAAAAAAGAGTTTACAAAAAAAAAGTTCGCATAAAAAAATCGCAACAAAATTCCTGTAAAACAAATCTTAGCGAAAAAATGGCAAAAACTTTCTATTTATTGATAAGCATATTAAAAAAAAAAAATCTGAATTAAAAAAATAGTTAAAAAAGCATAAAAATACCATTTTTTTGTTGTACTTTAGCATACAAATTTTAAATCGCGTATACGAGCGCTAACTCCGAAAAACGCCTGATACCATTGAATTCTGCATACTCGAATTAGCTTACTAGCACATTTGATATTCGTACACAAAGTACAATATATCTGTCTCGCGCGACGCAACTCTCCATCAGCTGACAAGGCGGTTTTACAAAAGTCACTTCTGACGCCTCTGTGTACTCTGTGTTACCAGCAAGGTGCCGAGGTCGTTAAAATTTGCAACTAGCACGGTGTGATTAAAATACACTTTTTGTGCGTTCTCGACACCTATTTAATCGAAAAGTAAAATTACTTACGATGGCTTGGCAGGTAGACTCAGAGATGGCTGCCTTTTCGTGACGGATATTTTCCTTCAAATACGCCAGTGAAGTTGGTTTTTTTTTGGCGTAAACTTTAGATCTAAGATAACCCTATAGGGGTTAAATCTTAAGCTTCTGACTGGCATATTGGGGCTTTAGTTCTTGCACGAATTGAACTTTGTAGGGGTGCAACTTTAGGTATTTGAGCATGCGTTGTAATGATGATCTATGCATATTTAAAGCACTTTCACTTGTTTTTACCGTTCCTGATGACCTAAGGCACCCGGATTTTGCTTATCCAGCCTTTTAAACTTTTTAATCATTGAAGCGGCGGAAACCCCGAATACTGTAGAATTTTTTACGCCCTACAGTCGCCGAATCAACGTTTTTGTAAAACTCTAGCGCGTACAATTTGCAGTCCGTTCCCCAGAAATACTCCATAGCGACTGAATTCCCAAAAGCCAGGCTATCGATTGGCATAATCCCCGTGCCCCTCCGATACGTTGCGTTCACGTAGTAAGCTAAATAAATATGAAATTTCTTTTGAAACACCTTGTAAAACGGTGTTTTTTAACGGTTAGCTTTTTTAGCAAAATATCAGCGTTGTTTACCCAATTTTTGATGCTTTTTACAACTATTTGTGCGAAAAATTCTTTAGTCGGTGCGTGGTACGCTTTTTTTAATTTTCGGTGACACCAAATCTAATTCAGCTCAAGAAAAAAATTTATTCAAGTGCCCAAAATTTGTAGAGCACAGTCAGAACATGGAAAACACATCATATTATGTGCACAAAGTAAGACAATCCTGCTGCTGTATATTATTTTAATTTCCGAAAGAAAACAAAAACATTTCGTTTTATAAAGTTCGCTGCTTTAAGAGCGTGTTTTGTAATTAAGCGATAAAACCAAGTTTGTCAAATATTATAATAAATGCAGACACTGAATAGTGAAGTTCGTATTTTTGATGGCACGCGAATTCATTACTTTTCTGGTAATTGATAAATTAGCAAATTATTAATTAAATTATAAAAATTTTCCAAAATGTTTGCATTAAATATCGAATATGGTTAACTCAATATTTTATTTGTTATAATTCTGGCAAATTTTCGTAAATTTCAATCAATTTACTCACTATAATAAAGACACCCACTCTAGCTAACTGATTTCCACTAGAGCTGGGTAGTTCGCGAACGAACTAGTGTCACTGAACTATTCACTTCAGGGAGCTAAGTGAGCCGATCATTTCTGCGAGCTCTTTTAGTTCCGTAGTTCTTGTTTCTTTCTTTTGTCTTCAAGTTTTCTTTTTCGTTTATGTTTCTTTCTTTCTGGTAGATATGTATACGGAAGTAGTCAAACAGTGCTGCCAGAATTTGACGTAGAAAGTACATATCTATGTTATATACAACTATTCAGAATATTAGGCAACACAATTTTACTTTGGTTTTTTGTATTATAAAAATAAATGATATGATATGCGACCATAATTGAATATAAAAACATCCAGACATCATCGTAAATATTTCGTTTTTTTTTTTTTTTTTTTAATAAAATTATTTTTTATCACACCCGAGCATTTCTAATCTCACCTTTTATTAATCCTTATAATAATTGTACTTTTTATTGGTTTACAGCAATTTTGTTTTGCTTTTCTTTATCATGAAACCAGAACAGAGCCGTTCATTGAAAATATTATTTACGGAGCACTGAACTATTGAACTAAAAGAAAGACATATTTCAGTAAAAAGAGCTGAACTAAAAAGAGCACTCTCTCAAAAGAGCTCATGAACTCAACTCTAATTTCCACTATTCGATTACGAAAACAGAAATCAGATTTTCACCGTGTTTGATGGAATTACAGCTGTAGTTAGATGTACCTGGTACCTGGTAATAGGCAGAAACAGCTGATTTTAGTGGACAGCGAATAAAATTAAATTATATTGCTGAATAATAAATTTGATGAAATGTCGTCATAATTATTGTTCAGATACCATTATCTTAATAAAAGTAACAGAGTCGTACTAAAGGTCAAGTTTGACCTTTGATGGCAACCCATCAGACGGTGCTATCACACCCAGTCTGATTGTATAATAGACTGTTTCATTATCGTGCTTTTAATATAAAAATTTTATACTTTTTATAATACAAAATGGATTTTTAAGAATTAAAAGAAAAATTCAAAATTCGGTGCGTTTTTGTTGCTTTTTTCCCCCATTTTGGTGAGTTCTGAAATTTCAGTTGTTGACAACGCTGTAAAATATTCTAATACTTTAGGGTTGCCATTCGATAAAAAAATTAATTATAGAAAGAATAACACATAAGGCAGATTTATTAAAAGTAAAAAGATAACTGCTATTATTTCGCATGGTATTGTATACATATTCATCTGTATGTAATAATAGGCCTCACATACTTATACTTATGTATTTACATGTTTGCATGTAACTTGTGTTCGTACCTCTGATATTGACTGTCTGTTTCGTTGTAAACAAACAAAAAAAATTGTTTACGCTTTTTTTTCAAACTGTAAGTTTTGTCAGGGATTCCTCGAGAGAGAACACGATTAAATACATATACTTAAATACATATGTAAGCACTTCTATGTATAATATGTAAGTAATTTTCATTTTGTAATATTTTTTGTTAAATATAAATTACTATTTATAAAAATTTCATATTAATCACGCATCTAGGAAGTGATTTATGAGAGTTGAATTTCGCTCAATATGAGAACAACAGAAGCCAACTCTTCGTAATAAGATTAAAATGGAAATGGTGCATAAAATGTGAAGTAAACAAGTATAAATTTAAAATATTTTTCCAAGATTAAAAAATGAATTTAACAATAACAACAACAGTAACACAAGAACAACAACAACAACAATAATAATTTTACTCATGTTTGCAGTCGCCTTAATGATTTGTTTAGTCTGTGGTCAGACAGAACGATTTTAATTGCCGAACTTTTTAGCAATTTTCTTTTGGAATTGCTTTCTTGTCCACACACAAAAACTTTTTTCGGCAATTCTTGAGCAATTCTCTACCTTTTGCTTTATGCAATTTACATTGTATATGCACATACACATACACACATGAGAGAAAAGTATACACACATGAGAGAAAAGTAAGGAATTGCAGAGAATTGCCGACTACCGGCAATTCTTTTTCCCTTCTTATTCCCCTCACCGAAAGCTTCTATAAAGTCAAGAATTGCCCAACTAAAGTTGCTGTGTGTGACCATACACTTATGTTTAAGGAAAAAAGAAAAAACAACGTCAACATTTATTTATGATTAGGGCGAACGAACATTTGCCAGCATTTGCTGAATATTTCAGTTGTTGCATAATAAAACGCTTTCAAGCGATTTTGCTGATTTCAAGGTGCATTAAAGTCTAATGAAATACAAAAAAAAGCAAAATTAAATTACGTTCTATTGTTTTACATGCTCACTAACACCACCACTTTACCTTTACCCATTAGTATCTCCCACAGCAAAGCCCTTCTGGCTGGTGTTCTACCAGGATCGGCAACCCTAACCTTTGGCAGTTCTATGGAACTTCACCTTGATGGTTTGTAACCGAACAATTTAATTTTCTAACCCTCCCTAATCTATAGTTATTTTTTGAACAGTCATAATTTTCGAAAACGTTACTGCCCGTTTACATTAGACATGAAAAGCCGTTAAGACACCGTTAAAAAATACCTTTGACGGCCCGATTGTTACATGGTGAAGTACCCGTATGTCTTGATTTTTCATTACTTCAACTCCGTCAACAAAAGCACATCACTTTTTATGTACTTTTTTATAGTTTGTGGAAGAAAATATGTTTTTATTGCAAAATTTGCAATCTAAATTAAGAATTTGAACTTTTTTTGTAATTTCTTTTAATTTGAAACTATTTTTATTTTTTTTATATTAAAATGTCATTTTCTGTTAAGACAGAGCTTTTACTGGTGGTCTCCATTAGCCATGAACATGGTATGAGCATCATGGCGAACATCGCAAATGGCTAATGTAGACCGTTCATGCTCATGTTTCGTTCATTTTTGCCACCAGGTTAGCCTTGTCAACCAGGGGTCTAATCACCGCATACGATATCGAATTAACTATCGTATCGAAAACATTACGATACATCTAAATTATGACAACCGATGCATATTGGATCGTAATTTAAACAAAATGCAATAGATTGAAGACCATACGTTCCCTAAAAGTAGGAATACAAAAAATAAATCCTTTAACTTTTTTATATTATTGCAATACAGTTTATTCGATATCGTATGCCGTGATACCAAAATGAAAAATTTCGATAATTTTGCTCGATATCGTATACGGTGATTTGGCCCCAGGTCGGTGAATACTTGGTCATTCTTTAAGATAGTTGGAATTAATGAACTAGCACTGTTCTTTACTCTCTTAACTAGAAGCCAAAAGGTATTACTGCCCCGGGGAGCTGTAAGGACCTTGCCACGAAGACGCTGTTCCTGAAGAAACTTTTCACGTCTATTTGTTTAAATGCCTATTGCTGAATGCTTCCTCTCTGGATTTGAGTGCGGTTTTGCACGTCTGATTAAGCCAAGATTTCACTCTTAGTTTAATCGAAATCTGCTTGGAGAGGATAAATGATGCTTTTATCCTTAGCAAGATAATATTTTCGACCAATTGTGTTGAAGCACCTGTGTCATTATTAAAGGCGCGATCAGACTATTATACAAGTATAAATACTGTCATTCGATTTTGTGAGATAAAAGCTAAACACATTTCTTGCGACTGTCTAAAAATGTAACGTAAGTTAGATTTTGCATTCACACCATCACACTTGATATAAACCAAAAAATTTAAGTAGAAAAGAAAACAGCTGCTCATATTTTTTTATTTATCCAGCAGAGAGATGTGCTAACATAAAACTTTACACGGCGGTAGGTGAGCTCTTCGTCGTAGGCGGTAGACGTGCCGGTGTTTGAAAATGTTTAGCAGCTAATATAATGATTGTGTAAAACAGATCCAAATTTAGAAGCTCCAAAATATTTTATGCTCTACATATAGCATGAGCAAAATACATTTATATACGACAGCTAAATCCCAAATTTCAGTTAAAAGAAATAACGACAAAAAATATTGGTGACGGCACGCCATCGGCTAATAAATAGTCGGCTAGTAAATCTTTTTACAGCTGGTTCAGCTGGTTTCCTAAAAAACACAACCCTGTTCCAATGAACAGTATTATCGTTTTAAAAAGTTTCAAAAAACAAAAAAGTCGTGTGAGATGTCAAATTTTTATCGTATTATTTTTCATATGTATGATGAATTACATTCAGACTATCAGACTTGCACGTATTATTTGAATTTTTGAGAAGTATTAATACAAAGTATAATAGACTGAACTGGGCTTAAAAAAGCAAATTTTCCAATTAAAATGCTCATAAAATTGGTTGAGCGCAGTCCAGCGAGCCTTCGTAAATAAATTTTGACCATTTCGTAGCTTCGTAATAAGATTAAAATGGAAATGGTGCATAAAATGTGAAGTAAACAAGTATAAATTTAAAATATTTTTCCAAGATTAAAAAATGAATTTAACAATAACAACAACAGTAACACAAGAACAACAACAACAACAATAATAATTTTACTCATGTTTGCAGTCGCCTTAATGATTTGTTTAGTCTGTGGTCAGACAGAACGATTTTAATTGCCGAACTTTTTAGCAATTTTCTTTTGGAATTGCTTTCTTGTCCACACACAAAAACTTTTTTCGGCAATTCTTGAGCAATTCTCTACCTTTTGCTTTATGCAATTTACATTGTATATGCACATACACATACACACATGAGAGAAAAGTATACACACATGAGAGAAAAGTAAGGAATTGCAGAGAATTGCCGACTACCGGCAATTCTTTTTCCCTTCTTATTCCCCTCACCGAAAGCTTCTATAAAGTCAAGAATTGCCCAACTAAAGTTGCTGTGTGTGACCATACACTTATGTTTAAGGAAAAAAGAAAAAACAACGTCAACATTTATTTATGATTAGGGCGAACGAACATTTGCCAGCATTTGCTGAATATTTCAGTTGTTGCATAATAAAACGCTTTCAAGCGATTTTGCTGATTTCAAGGTGCATTAAAGTCTAATGAAATACAAAAAAAAGCAAAATTAAATTACGTTCTATTGTTTTACATGCTCACTAACACCACCACTTTACCTTTACCCATTAGTATCTCCCACAGCAAAGCCCTTCTGGCTGGTGTTCTACCAGGATCGGCAACCCTAACCTTTGGCAGTTCTATGGAACTTCACCTTGATGGTTTGTAACCGAACAATTTAATTTTCTAACCCTCCCTAATCTATAGTTATTTTTTGAACAGTCATAATTTTCGAAAACGTTACTGCCCGTTTACATTAGACATGAAAAGCCGTTAAGACACCGTTAAAAAATACCTTTGACGGCCCGATTGTTACATGGTGAAGTACCCGTATGTCTTGATTTTTCATTACTTCAACTCCGTCAACAAAAGCACATCACTTTTTATGTACTTTTTTATAGTTTGTGGAAGAAAATATGTTTTTATTGCAAAATTTGCAATCTAAATTAAGAATTTGAACTTTTTTTGTAATTTCTTTTAATTTGAAACTATTTTTATTTTTTTTATATTAAAATGTCATTTTCTGTTAAGACAGAGCTTTTACTGGTGGTCTCCATTAGCCATGAACATGGTATGAGCATCATGGCGAACATCGCAAATGGCTAATGTAGACCGTTCATGCTCATGTTTCGTTCATTTTTGCCACCAGGTTAGCCTTGTCAACCAGGGGTCTAATCACCGCATACGATATCGAATTAACTATCGTATCGAAAACATTACGATACATCTAAATTATGACAACCGATGCATATTGGATCGTAATTTAAACAAAATGCAATAGATTGAAGACCATACGTTCCCTAAAAGTAGGAATACAAAAAATAAATCCTTTAACTTTTTTATATTATTGCAATACAGTTTATTCGATATCGTATGCCGTGATACCAAAATGAAAAATTTCGATAATTTTGCTCGATATCGTATACGGTGATTTGGCCCCAGGTCGGTGAATACTTGGTCATTCTTTAAGATAGTTGGAATTAATGAACTAGCACTGTTCTTTACTCTCTTAACTAGAAGCCAAAAGGTATTACTGCCCCGGGGAGCTGTAAGGACCTTGCCACGAAGACGCTGTTCCTGAAGAAACTTTTCACGTCTATTTGTTTAAATGCCTATTGCTGAATGCTTCCTCTCTGGATTTGAGTGCGGTTTTGCACGTCTGATTAAGCCAAGATTTCACTCTTAGTTTAATCGAAATCTGCTTGGAGAGGATAAATGATGCTTTTATCCTTAGCAAGATAATATTTTCGACCAATTGTGTTGAAGCACCTGTGTCATTATTAAAGGCGCGATCAGACTATTATACAAGTATAAATACTGTCATTCGATTTTGTGAGATAAAAGCTAAACACATTTCTTGCGACTGTCTAAAAATGTAACGTAAGTTAGATTTTGCATTCACACCATCACACTTGATATAAACCAAAAAATTTAAGTAGAAAAGAAAACAGCTGCTCATATTTTTTTATTTATCCAGCAGAGAGATGTGCTAACATAAAACTTTACACGGCGGTAGGTGAGCTCTTCGTCGTAGGCGGTAGACGTGCCGGTGTTTGAAAATGTTTAGCAGCTAATATAATGATTGTGTAAAACAGATCCAAATTTAGAAGCTCCAAAATATTTTATGCTCTACATATAGCATGAGCAAAATACATTTATATACGACAGCTAAATCCCAAATTTCAGTTAAAAGAAATAACGACAAAAAATATTGGTGACGGCACGCCATCGGCTAATAAATAGTCGGCTAGTAAATCTTTTTACAGCTGGTTCAGCTGGTTTCCTAAAAAACACAACCCTGTTCCAATGAACAGTATTATCGTTTTAAAAAGTTTCAAAAAACAAAAAAGTCGTGTGAGATGTCAAATTTTTATCGTATTATTTTTCATATGTATGATGAATTACATTCAGACTATCAGACTTGCACGTATTATTTGAATTTTTGAGAAGTATTAATACAAAGTATAATAGACTGAACTGGGCTTAAAAAAGCAAATTTTCCAATTAAAATGCTCATAAAATTGGTTGAGCGCAGTCCAGCGAGCCTTCGTAAATAAATTTTGACCATTTCGTAGCTGATTTCGAAATGTTACGAAGTTCAGAGACCGAAAAGGACGAACGGTACAATGATTCGAATTGCCGACAGGTGCACCAACTTTGGCTTCGTACTTTTCAGGGTGTGAAGTCACAATAAGCGCATATTCCTGCGACGCATGGAATATGCGCTGGCTCATTCACTAATTGCACTAAGTGGCTGTGTGCAGCGAATAACTCGACCTATTCACACATATTCTGCTTGTCGGCGGCAATACAAGACGACGCCGATTTTTAAATTTTACAGCGAATTGCTATTCCTGTTATCAATATTGGCATGTATCGTAACTGCCGACATATATTTGATATTCTAACGAGTGATTTTTTGCTATTATCTTTTTGGCAACACTAGTTTTAGTTTATGGTCAGTTTAATCGACCTACTGAGGCTTCTATTCGGGCTATTGTATAAAAATTTCGCACCAAATTTACATTGTTGGACATTAAACCACCAACACGCTTACGTAGAGTGCGAACTGAAGAAAATATCGCAGCCGTATCGGCCAGTGTTGGTGATGACCGTGATTTATCGATTCGGCGCCGTTCGCAGCAATTGGGCCTCTGTTACTCCACTACGTGGAAAATTTTGCGGAAGGGTTTGGGTGTGAAGCCTTATAAGATACAGCTGGTGCAAGAATTGAAGCCAAACGACCTACCACAACGCCAAATTTTTGGTGAATGGGCTCTTGAAAAGATGAAGATCCACTTTTTTATCGAAGAATTGTGTTCAGCGACGAGGCTCATTATAAGCGAAAATGGCGGCAAAATTGCCTTTAATTGCCGGCTATTTTGTCGTCACAGTTTTTAGCGTCGACTTCAAATAAAAATACTAAAAAATTTAATAAAGAAAATTTAAACAATTGGAATAAAATGGAAAAAATTAATATTACGAACCCCGCCCAATTTCAAAATTTAGTAGAGGAGCTGGCAAAGAGCCCATCACTGGCCAGAAATAAAAATGCATGACTTTTGTCTCAGCTGTCTTCTTTCCACTATTAAGTTTGTTTTGTTTACTTCGTCACTGGTGTCTGAATATGGCTGGAAAAACATTTTTTATTTAAAAACTTCCTCAATTTTCTTTTTACACAAACTTTCTTAGTTTGCACAAAATTTCGTTCTAAATCAAAAGGCAAAACAAAACGAAGCAGCTGACACATACATTAGAGATGTGTATTGGGTTTTATTAGCATTATCGATAAACCGGCAACATCAATACAAAACTGTTAGGGAATGCCAGATTAATATTGATGTTGTCTTAAATTGATGTTACCATAATATTGCCGCCAACAAGCAGAATATGCGTGATTGGCCTTCTGGAGTTGTACGACTCGAATGACGAAGCCAAGAGAAGTTGTGAACATTGAAACCACCAGCAACAGCGAGTTTACGGCTCGGACAACTCTCCAAGATCTTCGCTATGGAGACGGAGAGGGCAGGTACTTCTGTATAGATACCCGAAATGCAAAAAGTGTTAATGGTATTGCAACACAACTTTATTACGAACGTAAAATGCAAGGCCCTGATGGAAATTGAAGAGGTATCAGCATTCTCAGATACCTATGTCTCACACAAGGCGAAAATATCCGGCCAATGGAGACAAGTGTGAGTATATACCCCAAAAAATCGCTCTCAGTTCACGTATATTGCAATAAACAATTTTAAAATTAATGCAAAACAATGCAAAAACTGCATGAGGAGGAAAAAAATGTCCATTCATTTTAAGCTCACTTTTTATTTTATAGCACTTACAATTTCTGTACTATTTTTCATAGGCACAATATAAACAATATTTCTCTTCAAGTCCAAAGGTTTTAATACATGATTAAGACGGTCACTTATGATAACATCCACCCCCAATGTTTTAAGATATTTGCGCTGGTCTTCATAGCGCGTTGCTATGCCCCAGCTAGCAATAAACAGGCCACGATCATGTAAACCAGTAATCTTTTCCGGGCTATGCAAAATATTTGCACAATTAATGCCAATACCCCATAGTTCCATAGCATAAGCGAAATTAATTCCCAAGTCTATGGTTTTAAGAGGATTAATATATATTTGATCATCATTGGATTTTGATGCAAGCATTATTGGATAAAGATTTTGTTTGAGGCGTACCATAGTGCAAATATCGGCATCACATGAGGAGAATATAATACGACGCGAGCCAGCATTTTTTACAATTACAGACAAAATTAAATTAACGTATTCATTTTTATCAAAATCTGTTGTTAGAGCTAATTGTTTGTTGCCTTCCACTGCAAACTTTTGGGGCCATTTGAGGTCGACAACAAACCCAGTTTTAACACTAATTTCTTTTAAAACTTGCTGCAGAGTAATAAATGGCCGATTGTGGTCTTTTTCTGTAGAACAAGCTAATCTTTCTGTTTGATTGGGCTCATACACCTTAACACGGCTGAATTGTTCCAGAGTAAGTTTACTGAGCGGTATGAGGGAGAATTCTTTGTCTATCTTTATTGTGGAAGATTTCAGCTCACTTATTTCTTTCTGTGTAAGAGGCAAATGCAAGATATCATTTTCCCGCAGATTGAAGTCAAAGCTTTTCGATACGCACAATTGCGTATCATGATAGATTATCGGTATCAAATCCTTAGTCAATTGCACATCAAACTCAATCATATCTGCTCCATGTTCTATGGCCAAATTAAAGGAATTCAGACAATTCTCTCTGAGTATATTATTTTGCAACCAAAAACTGCGGCCACAGCCTCTGTGTCCACAATATAGGCCTTGCTTGTTTGGGTTCCAATAGCTTTGAAAGGTTTTGTTCAAATTAAACTTGTAAGAGGACTTCATGGGTTTGACCACCAAGTAATCACACTTAAAGACACCTATAGGACGATGTCTTATAGCACAGATTATAGCTAATTCAAGTGTGCCACCAGAGTTCTCCAGATCTCCTGGCATAACATACTGATAACCAAAAAGAGTTGGCGGTACATCTTCATAATTTTTCGCCGGCATGTTATACAAATCTATCAAGAAAGCGCATTGCTCTATAACATTTAGCGTAATATTAAATATTAAAAAATTATTGGCTCCACAAGGCTTGCCGTATTTGGTTTGTTTGCGAAACTCCCCATTTTCATCTTGCAGTGAGGCAACCTCACAAAATGCAAATGCTGCATCAACTTTTTCTTTATTGCAACTTTCTACTAAAGCATCTTTTGGCTTACCATACTTCAAGCCAGTTTGCAATTTAATGGGAGTAACTTTAACCTGCAGCAGTATATTTTCCCCACACGAATCCAGCATCATAAATGGAGCTTGATAAAATTTCAATTGGACCACAGTGACGAATGACTTTAACCAACCCCGTTCAATTTTCAGTTGATTGTCTAGAAGACCAAATATTTCACATTCCATTGAATTGACATCTTGAAACTGATTTTGTTTTATAAGACGTCCACCAAAATGTGTTTCCCAAAAGCGCACAAATTTACGACCTCTAAAATCTACAGCGCACACAAAATATCTATAAAATATGTCACAACTGCGTGGCAAGACAACCGTTAAAGTCCAAAATGCAGAGTCCTCGTCACGCACAAGAGGTACGGATGCTTGTAGGTCCCAATTCCCTAAGCTGGGACAACTGCCGGATATTGCCAAAAATTCGTTGGGGCAAAGCTGCCACTCACATTCAACTTTAAACGACCAATTCGCTTCAGGAACAGACGAAACCGCAGATGTTGCCGAGATTTGAGATTGGCAGGTTGACAGCGGATTTGGATTTTGGCAAAAAATTTCATCATTTGCAAAAAACCAGCGATGCATTGGAAAAGATATTATTTAAATTTTTATAGAAAACAGAAAAAATAAAATTAAAATTAATAAATGAAAGTAATTGAATAGAAAACAATAGGTTCGTTCCATCAGCTTATAAACTTATTCACCCCTATCGTGAATAAAATGGGAAATATTTGTTCCCATGAAATGTTCAATTCCCATTAAGGGGAAATTGCTATCCTGAATTTCAAGGGAACTCTTGCGCGTGCTATCAGCACATAGTGAATGTAAAATAAGTAAGAAGCGTAATTAATAAAAATATCAAACTGTTAGAGCAGTGAAGAAAAAGTGCGAAAATTTGTCTAATTGAAATTAAAATAAAATGTTTAGAATCGAAGCATGAATTGAACTACAGGAGGAAGAATCTCGACAACACCGCATTGGTCGGTGTTATTTTATTCACCCCTATCGTGAATGAGATGGAAAATATTTGTTCCCATTAAGGGGAAATTGTATTCCTGAATTTCATGGGAACTCTTGCGCGTGCTATCAGTACATAGTGAATGTAAAATATGTAAGAAGAGTAATCAATAAAAATAAAATAAAATGTTAAGAATCGAAGCATTAATTGAACTACAGGAGGAAGAATCTCGACAAAAGTTACTTATTCTATTAAAAAATTGTGTGTGTAAATAAAATTTATTTTTTAGCTTAATTTAACATTATAGGGTAATAAAGCCGCATTTATATATGTATATTCTAGAAGATACCAATACATACCAATAACAAAAACATCATTTGAAATAACGCCACTAATAAAAGTGTGTGCCTGCCTGCGGTTCTTTGCAGAAGGTGGATACCAAAAAGGTGTAGCCAGAGATTATCAGGTAGCAAATTTCAGCGATTATGGAGTCATTAAAGCTATGCTGCCACGTCGACGTCCAAACCGAATATTCACGGTCCCAAGGTCATATTCAGTATTTGGCGGCACCAGCTCGCCGTAGTGTATTATGAGTTTGTTAAAAGCGACGGAAAAAACACAGACGATAGTTATCGAATGCGTTTGAGCCGCGCATTGAAAGGCAAACAGCCGCAATACAAGGAGAGACATTATAAAATAATATTACAGCATGACAATGCTCGACCCCATGGGGTGAATGTGGTCAACACTTACTTGGAAACGTTGAGATGGGAGGTCCTAACTCACCCGCCACTTGTTTCGAATACTCACACACGTCCTGGCTGATCAGCACTTCCAGCCTTATAGGAGAAGTAAGCAATTGGATCGCTTTATGAGGTGATACGTTTTTTCAACGTAAAATTCGTACGCTGCCCGAAAAATGGGAGAAAATAGTGGCCAGCGATGGACAATACCTTGAATCATAAGCTTATAACCAGTTTTTTCCAATAAAGACTCGAATTTCGGAAAAAACGGCGGATACAAAGTTATACACCTATGTAATATAAATGTTTCTATATATGTATTTACGAGTATGTACATACATATATCAACTGAGATGTTAAGCCAACTTCTGGCATTTCAGCTGGGGAGACATTCCAAACTAAACTTTTGTTGAATAAACTAAATCGACTAACATACTAAAGCCACTTTTACACACTATGTACTTTACAGTGGCGTTTCCCGCTTTAGACTCATCTGTAATTTCACTGAATGCCAAAAATTACATTTTATAACGTTTTAAAATGTGTGTGAAACACTTACGTCTTAAGTTCCTTTTGACATAACCTCCAATATTTTTTATCACTTTTTTCAAATAATTATGTGTATAAAAATTCAATTAATTCTAGAAATTTGACCTCAACGCCTTGTAGCCGCAGTGGTCCCCACGAGGTGCAATTACCCTTGAGGGCGTTGCGGTTTAGTCTAAAGTGTTTCAGTTTTTCATCAAATTTTGTAATTTAAAATTTCAGCCCGTACTTTTTCGTCGGGCTAGTTTGGACATGTAGTTAAACAATCAGCTGTTCGAAAACTAAACAATAACAAAAAAAAAAACAAAGTTCACTTGAATCAACTCGTATACAAATCATTTCAGTGTTTTTATATAAATATTAAATAATAAAAAAAGGATTGTGCAAAAGACTTTAAAAGCAAAAAAGTGTAAAATGTCACAGTATTTTTTTGTAAAACTATATGACAATTTTTGTTGCCACATCAATACACAGCATATGTTTCTTTTTGGGCTAGAAATGTGGCTTTTGCGTTCCCGTACTTTAGGTAAATTTTATCTATATTTGAGAGAAACTTATGCAGGCTCTTTTTTGCGCGAAACTTGCCCGGAAAGTATGCTTTTTGCAAAGCGAAATGTGATAAGCACACAGTAAAATTCAAACAGATTTAATTTCATTTTCACATAAAAGTCGTTTATGAATGCAGTTTTATGAAATTTTCTCTAAAAATTATTTACAGCTGTCAGCGTGTAAAAATTTGTTTAAGTGAAGAGACAGCAAAAGTATTTTATTTGCTTAAAGAACCATTATTGGACGGCCAAACACATGGCCCATTAGCTCAGTTGGTTAGAGCGTCGTGCTAATAACGCGAAGGTCGCGGGTTCGATCCCCCCATGGGCCAAGTTAATCTTTTTTTGTCTTTTAGGCAGAACCAAATAAAAACAAATTTATGTGTTTTTTTATTTATTGCTATATTTTATTATCTTCTAATTTTATTTTATTTTGCTTATTTTTCCAGTTTTTAGTTAAAACGTTCTATATTTTCTTTAAGGAAAACTAAATACTTAGCGAGATCACACACCAGCTATGCCATAAAACATTAGTGGGGACTTTCAAAAAGCTAGTTTAAACATCTACCATTCACAATAACAAATACACGTTTTCTAGTATGACTAAAATTAACAATATAATAGTTTTCTACCACTGCTGGTGATTTCAAAATAACAGCAACTTATCACAATTTATAAGGTTAGTTTTAGTCCTCTAAGTGCGCTTTTACATTTGGACAGGCAATGGGCACACATTTTTTCATTTCTCTGTTGGTCTTTTACATTAAAGAAATTAATAGACAGACAGAAACTTTTCGTTTCTGTTTTGTTGTTGGTCTTTTTTCAAGCACAGCTAGTGTGCTTATATGAAGTTGATGTTGATATGAGAATAATGATATGAAGCAACAACATAAAAACTGCGAAAAGTTAAAAAGAGAAGCAAAGAATATCCACAAATGTCTAGAACAGAGAGTCGTGTACTACACACCCTCCCCCACCGACAATTCTCGTTACAGCACCATCAAATTTCGCCCGTGTGCCCATCGTCTGTCCAAATGTAAAAGCACACTAATCGCGTTCACAGATACCAGACTATTTTTTTGTTATTGCTGGGATATTAAGTAAACTTGTTTTCATTTTTTTATAACCTAGCGTCTCCACCTAGCAATATTTATTGCGGCAATTGTCAAATTTGATTGCGTCCATAAAATTTGCGATGTGTAGACCGCAAATTGCTATAGGTAGCAATCTATTGCGCAATGATTGCTCTACTGATTGCTTGAGCAATTATTTCCAAGCAATGAGCTGTCAGTTGTTGCAATTTGGTATACAAATATAACAAACACAGTGGTGTGTATACAACAAACACAGTGTTGTTCATATAACTTCTCACGTTGAATTTTGTTAGTATTTGTGATGAAGCAGCAATACGTTTACGCCACCTAGAGCAATTAGCAATCGCTATACTGTTATTCTGCCGAGGTTTTTGCTTGAGCTTAGCAATAAAAATTGCTATGTGGAGACGCTAGGTAATATACATGCAGTCTACCTACACCTAACTTGCTGTTGAAATATCTGTCTGTTAAAGGCGGCGTACATGTAGTGATGTTATAGTTATAACTTGTCATAAGAAAAATGCCGAAAAACAACTACAAATAGCAGGCTGTTGTCGATTTAAGTTATAACAGAGCTTCCTAAAGTGCGATCTCCACCTGACATGAAAACACTAACTTAAACGCTAACTTCAAGAGATGTGGACCGCTCATGGCTGTTAAAACATTTCATTTGGAAACTCTGTTATAACTTAAATTAACAACAGTTTGCCATTTGTAGTTGTTTTTCGCCATTTTTATTTTTTACTATGAGAAGTTATAACTCTAATAGCAAATATTTAAACAGCAAGTTTTAACTTCATGTTTTAACTGCTGTTCAAGTTAGGTGTCGACTGCATGTAAAGAAATTCGTTCTCTCATTCTGCCGAAGTTGTTTCAGATATGATATCAGAGTTAATCGCAGTTGTAGGCACCAGTAGTGCGATTCACTATACTTTTTAAGCCCCAATTATTTCGGTTAAAATTATTAACCACAAAATTAACCTTTTTCCTATTCACAAGTACTTTAAACACCATGTGCTGGGGTTAAAAGTCAGCTGTTTGAGGCAGCTGTTGTATTTAACCACATAAATAGGTTTTAATTAACACCCCAATATTTTGTGAGTTTAAAAAAGTGTTGATTTATATTGTTTACATTTATTTATTTAATTTATGTAATAAACTATTTGTCTAATAAAAAAAACAATAAAAGTTAGTAAACAACAAAATTAAATCTTGAGAATAATATTTTTGTATAAAACAATAATTAAAAATTTTTTACTCAATATGTATTTCGTTTTCCTATAGAAAACTTCTTAAGGGAAGTATTTGTTGATCGATTATAAAATCAAAAATGTTTTGATAGGCAATAAAATAACATTCTTTTTATGTTAAATGTAATTATGTATGTATGTACATATGTGTTAAAGCTCTTCATGTTATTTTATTTCCTATCACAAACATGTTTTTAATTTTATAATTAATCAAAAAATACATTCCTTAAGAAGTTTTCTAAAGCAAAACGAAATATTCAATAAAAAACGTTTAATTATTGTTTTATATAGAAAGGATCTCGAGCTCATATATTATTTTTAAGATTTTTATACATATATATATGTAAAAAGATCAAAGTTACAAAAGGTGAGGAAAACATATAAAAAAAGACATTCAGTACAATAGATAATAAAAATGAAATGGAGAGTTGCCACGTTATAACAATCTGAACGTGAAGAAAAATAAAACCCTTTACGGTGGCTAAATATAGTTAGAGAATAACGTAGGAGTTAGTGCAAACAACAAAATGTGTGGTTAAAGTTAACACTTCTAATTGGGGTGTAAAGTTAGTGAATTGCGCTACAGGTTAGAGAATTGATATGTAAGCTAATTTATAATAAAACGAAACCTGTGTGGAGATATTTAGAACTCTTTCTGGCTGTTTATAATTTAGAGTACGATATGTTCATATGCTTTGTTTTATACATTTTGATGAACTCTAGCGGCATTATTTAAAAAAACTTACTAAGCGTTTACTTATCGTTATTAAGCAAAATTCCCTAAAGTATTATTCAAAAACCAACATTTGTTTAATATACTGATATTAACTCTTTGTCAAATGCTAAAATTTTAATAAACCTTCTGCCCATCTTTAAACCTACTTTTATCGTATTGGTTTTTGCCCTCAATATAATTATTCAGGACAAAATCTTATTTGGTCATATAAAAGTGAGAACATGCATGCCTGTGTAAATATGTATTTATATACATATAAATATGAAAAAAAAAAAATTTTGAAATAAAAATTTTATTTGATATTGAAAAAATGTGTCCAAATACATATGAATTTGTATGTAAAGGGTGTTTTTTTAAGCTAGATAGAACTTTAAATTGTAAAAAGTAACACAAAAAATTAAATTTTGATGAAACATTTTTTTTATTTGTTTCAGTATACTCTGACAAATCATTGAATTGAAGCCACGAGACCATTGTATGCGTCGTTCTTTCGCCGATTGGGCTCTAGAGCAGTTGGCAACTGACCCGTTGTTTTATCGCAAAATTGTGTTCAGCGATGAGGCGCATTTTTGGCTTAACGGGTTTGTTAATAAGCAAAATTGCCGCATATGGAGTGAGACCAATCCACAAGAGACCCTACAGACTCCATTACATCCAGAAAAATGCACTGTTTGGTGCGGTTTTCATGCTGGTGGCATCATCGGACCTTATTTCTTCAAAAATGAGGCCGGAGCTCGCGTTACGGTCAATGGAGATCGTTACCGCACCATGATCAATGATTTTTTGTTTGAAAATATGGATGACATTGATCCGGAGGAGATGTGGTTTCAACAGGATGGCGCTACGTGCCATACGGCGAACGCAACCATCGACTTACTGAAATCAAAATTTGGCGATAAGTTGATTTCGAGAAATGGACCTGTCAATTGGCCTCCAAGGTCGTGCGATTTGACACCTCTCGATTATTTCCTGTGGGGCTACGTGAAGTCACTGGTTTATGCTGATAAACCAGCAACAATTGACGCCTTGGAGGCCAGCATTGTTCGTGTTGTTCGTGACATACGGCCAGCAGTGCTCGAAAAAGTGGCCCAAAATTGGACGTCCAGAATGCGCTTCGTCAAGAACAGCCGCGGTGCCCATATGCCCGAAATCATTTTCAAATGTTAATGTCACGTATTGATCTTTCGAATAAAAAAAAATTTTGATTACAATTTAATTTTTTGTGTTATTTTTTACAATTTCAAGTTCTATCGGGCTTAAAAAAACACCCTATATGTAGTTCTTCCATTCATATTTCAATTTTAATAAATTTGTATTTTTGAATTAGAAAATTTAACACTCACAAAAGTGATGTACAAAAAAGTAAAAGTAAAGTTATTCGAGTTCATTTTATTCTCATTTGCCTTCAGAAATAACCTCAATTTGGTTTTATTAATACATTTTTTAACTTTATTCATTAAAATTTTTTACTAAAAGATAAAAGCAAAGAAATGTTTATTGTACGCAAATGTTTGTTTATTATATTTGATATTTAATTATTTGATCTTGATTAAGTAAATATTTCTTATTTTTACAGCTAAAGATCGCTTTTTATTTTTTATAAAAAAATCACAGTATTTATTTTCAATAGTTCGATAACAATTTGTTATCATCGTCAAGAAAATTAATATGTTATATTTAGCTGCAAAAATAAGAAATTCTTTTTTTTTATTATTTTACAACTAAACAGTATTCGAAAATTCGGCTACCGATTAATATAAGACATATTTTTTGCATCATTAGAACATAAGCCACAATTTTTTTTTTTGGAATTTAAGAGGCAATTTTATGTATACTATTACCAGTTCAAAAATTCAAAATTGCTGAAATCACATATCAGTTAATATGTGTTTTATGAATACAAATTTCTAATAAAAGTTTGTCAAGCTTTACTCATTTGGTAACAAATATGTAAATGAAACCAAAAGTAATTTTTTTTTTTTTTAATCAGGCTGTAGGTATCTATTATTATTGCCTGTAGTATACATTAAAACAGAAATGTTCTGCTTATCACACTTTTGAACCTTTCATTTATTTTGCTCATCTGGCAACTACAATTATAATATTTCAGCTGCTTGGCAGGTGGTTCATTTGTTGTTGGTAAATTTTTATCGGTCTTAATTATTCTAAGTAAAATAATTTACATATAAACAAAACTGTATTATTTCTTAATTTGGAAACACTTATATACTAAATAACAATGTGTGTAAAGCGAAATAAATATTGGGTAGTGATTAAGTAACAGGCTTGTAACTTTTTATCAGAAACGTGACAAAGTCTGCAGTATCGGTAGAGCTTAATTAAAAATGCATTCAGGTTAATTTAATTAAAACAAATAAACTGATAAAGTGCATTAAACACCGGCGAAGTGCTACCTTTTAGTGTTTTCATACAGTCAAAAGTGCTTTTAAAAATTATAAGATGTATTCACCAATTTGACTTCCTCTGTCTAAACTTTAGACTGTTTTAAGGGATGTCAATATGCATTTTGTATGCGAAACTCTTAAGGATTAACTTTTGTGTTCCCAACATCTTAAAATGTTATTGTACTGATGTGAGGATTATTTTTTTCCGTTTCATAGTTAAATGTATATATTTTTCCAAGACTGGTCCTTTAAAAAATGTAAAAATTAATTTAAAAAAAAAATATCAACATTTTATGTTTTCTAGCTGTCTATAATTATACATACACTGCCGCTCAGTTAAATAGGTTCACATTTTTCTTAACATACAATTCACTTTTTTTTTGCAAACTACTAAGCTTATTGATTATTTTAAAATTTAAATTGGTGAATTTTGGCGTTAGTTATAGTAAAAAGGGTAAACATTTTACAATTAATCAAAAATTGTTTTTTAAAACTGCTTTAAAAAAAAAAAAAAAAAAAACTGGTTTATGAGCATCGTATACCTATTTGGCTCACTTGAATAGCTTCAACACCATTAATTGAAAAAAGCAACAGTAAAATTTATTCAATATATTTATTTTTACATTTTAACGGCCGTATTCATAAAAAAACCCGTTCAAACCATTTTTAGGGAAAATTCGATAAAACTGTATTCATAAACGAATTTTTCGTTAAAATGTTCTTTTTAGCAGTTTTTTAAGTCTACCATTTTTAAAACTGGTTGCACCCAATTTTAAGACAATTTTAATGTGATATTTGTGTTTTTTAGTTATTGTTTATTTATATGTTGCGAAAATTTTTATTGCATATTTATCAGAAATCCCATGATATTGATAACTATAGATGTGTGTTTTTAATAGAAAATATGAACAGAAAACTTTCAGGCAAAGAAGTAATTTATTTTATTCTGGATTCCAAATAAGTAATTACGCTTTACATTTTTTCCAGTCTTCTTATTTTAGTTATTACTAACATTTTATTTATTTAAAATAATATACGTTAATAAAATGCCATGTACATCAGTGATGTGTAAAAAAACGAAATAATAAAAAAAGCTCGTTATTCATATTTTTTCCTACGCGTAAGCAAAAGGAATCAAAGTAAAACTTTTCTGACTCAGTATTTTTTGCTATTTAATTGAAAGACAAAATGGAGTTGATATTTATTTATTTGTTTTAAAGTCGATTTTCATAAAAAACCATACAAGACATTTCTTTACATGACTACTATGTGAACAAAAAACCGTTTTTATCGCAGCACTATGGTTCTGATGAGAATTGCATATGATGGCGTTGCCAATCACAAATAGAAAATTTCAATAAAATGATTTTTAGCTAAAATGCTGTTTATGAACACGTTTTTATAAAATGTGTTTTTTTTGTCGAAAATTCTGTTTTAACTAAAAAGTTGTTAAAATGCTGATTAGTGTTTTTTTTATGAATACGGCTGTAAGTATTTAATGCTTTCACAATAAAAAAATTAATAATGGGTACTGCCTCCTTTATTTGATATTACCTCAAAAATTCGATTTGGGATAGAGTTGTAAAGTTTCTCAATAACTGACAGCGAAATTTCGGTCCAGGCTTTTTTAATTCCTTCAACCAAGGTCTCTTTTGTCCCGTATTGTCTGCCTGACACGTATACTATTCGAGGAAGTAATCCCCATACATTTCAATCCAAAATTTTAACGTCCTGTCCACGAATCCACTGTTTTACTACCCTGGCAGTATGGATCGGGGCATTATCATGTTGGAATTCCCACGGCACAGGTCTTAAATCATGAAAATAATATTTGTATCCATCTAGCCCCTCTAAATTAAACTTTTGTTCATCGGAAAAGACAACGCAATGCCATTCGCTTTTGTAGCCCATATATTTCGTGCGTATTGGAGTCTTTTTTTCTTTGTGTGTAGTATTAAGTGGTGTTTTTTTTTTTAATTTTCATTCTTTGCAAATGCTTAGCGCTACGAATGATGCGGAATCAACATTCTGAATCTGCTTCCTTACCAACCTATAAGATATCATAAGAAAGGTTTTTTTTAAGGCGCGTCCAATTGTATATACAATTTGTCCAAGGACGATCATCCAGGTCCTTTTTTGAAATTTTAAGAATATTCTGTAAAATGGAACGGTTTTTAAATTTTTTGTTCGGCCTTGTTTGCAATAAAAATGCCAAATTAGCATATTTTAATAAAATAGAGGTCAGAGGTTTTTTTAAATTCGTGATAGTTCGCGATTTGACAAAAATGCAAGGGGGTGGTAACCCTTCGTTTTAAATAGGGCAATATGAATATTACACATGCCATAGACCAGTGATGCCGAAAAGTTCTATATGGAAGAGTAAACACCAATACATTTAAGGAAAAACTACTTTTATTTAATATTTTTTGTTGTAAAAAGCAAAACAATTTACAAAAACAAAATTCACACTGATAATCGCTGTCGTCAATGTTTACCAACAAAGCATGAGAAAGTTATTTGTGTATTTTTCATTGCTAGTGCTGAGCGCAGTATTTGTGTATTAAAGAGCACAGCCCTATAGCTAAGCGCATTTACAAAAACAATTGAATACCAAGCGCATAGGCCTGGGCATGTTTGCCATAGACTATGCGACCGTCGCTACAACACATTGGCTTGCCGAGTTGTGTGTTTTACAAACAAACTGTGCGACATTACCTCACAATTTCATTTCTTAAAAAATTCTGTTGAGTAAAGATGACCGCAGATTCAACAATTGTATATAAAAGTAAGAGGAAATCAAAATAAAGTTGTACAAAGTGCTCCTAAATTTTACAACCAGTCGATACAACTACCCAAAAAATCAAAACTTTTTAATCTTTCCTATAATCGAGACAAAACTTCATACGACAACCCCACACACTTAAGGATGAAACGATACCACCACGGTATCGATACTTATACTCGATACGGTATCGATCGCAAAGTATCGATACCCACTCCGTATCGAAGAAAAAGCATCGATACATACTTGTATCGGTCGATTTCTCCATACGATAGTGACAAAAATCGAGCCAAAAACCAAAATCTGCGTTATGGACTTCATCTTCTTATCTACTAGCCGAAATTAAAGTGTATTTTTAATTAGGATCACGGAAAAGAAGATTTTTAAAAATCTAGAATTCTATCATAACAATTCTTCTGGTGCATTCACCAAATAGTTTACCTTCTAACTGTGTGACAGATTTAATGGAGGAAGAAAAACTTTGAAACTTTATTGTAAAACAATTTATCATTGGTATAATCTTCAATAAAATCATATAGTTCTGGCCTGAAGATTCTTTAGTGATAAATTCGAATGGCCTTTATAACTGGATTATTTGTTTTAGTATCGCAAGATCGTGACCGTAATATTATCGTCTTTTTTATATTTTGGTGGTCCCATTTGGATGCACGGATTTATTTTATAACCATTTTGAAAAGAAATAAAAATGGTAAAAATGGTGTTCAACACATATTTTTTGCTTATCAATGCTCTATCACACACGAGAACAATTGTTTTGACAGCTTGTAAGCGAATGGGATGAAGGGGGTAATATTTTGTCGGCATAATTTTTTCAACCAGCTTTATACCCACACAAGCAATCAAATGAATAAAAACATTAACTAATGCATACAATAATTTAACTTAAGCTGTTATGATAAAACGCCGCAGATATGTATGCCGCCAACATTTGGGGATCATTTCTATGTTTCTTTCTTTAGTCTTATTTTCATCTATACATGATCTAGAAACTAATTCCGCTAAATGTACAAAAATCGATCCTTTTTCAAAATGGTCCAGCCCACGAGAGGTCAAAACTAGAGCCGAAATGTTTTAGATGTCGTCATAAAAAATACTAATGTTCATTTTGAAGCGGGTACACCTGACACGAATTTCGCTTCCATACAACTTGAGTCGCTCTAATGTACAATAGACATACATATGAATGCATGTTTTACTTCTTATCTGAAAATATCATAAATAAGTTTAATACCATTTAAAACACATTCACTTTTTTGGTAAAGCTTTTAATATCTACCGTAGTAGTAAGTAATCCATCACTTTTTTTATTGATAACTGTTATTTTGCGAAATGTTCATGCTTAAGTTTGTACATACTCATTTATAATTATAATGACTTTGGATAGTACTTTTTTGTTTGTTGAGATTTGTATGTGAATATGTTATTACCATGGTCATAAAATAGAAAAATATACATACATACTCGTATACATTACCTTAACAAAACTCGTTAGTTAGTCAGCTAAAAGAGCCTCCAAAATATACTCGAAGTTATTTAAGAGCATTAAGTTTCACTCTCTAAAATCTATTTAACTGTAAGTGCTGCTATTTCAGCGCTTAAAACCAGGGTAGGAAAATTTTGTGCTCGCGAATTAAATTTTATTTTATTCGCTCGTTTTTAAATTTGTATTTCCGAATTTAAAAAACAAATTCGCGTAAAGAATTTAATTTTAAATTCGCGAATTTTTTCTTTGTTTGCACGAACGAAAAAAATAAATAAAAACTGATTAAATTCGTTTGCGAGCAGAATGAAAAATTCGGAATTTATAATAAAATTGTGATCGCGAATTGAAAAATAAAGTTCGCGAATTTATAAATAAACTTTGTCAGCTCAACTTTACAAACAAGAAGAACAAAGAAAGAAAAATGGTTTAAAACATTTAACAGAGCATGATGAGAGTTGTTTTTGTTTTGAGGTTTGCCAAAATGATAATTTTAACACATTTTTGATGATTTTTGAACCGAAATTTGATTTGATAATTTTTTCTCAATTGATGATTTTTTGTGATTTTAAACCGGTAAGCTAACTTGCAATCAATTTGAAATCACATCCTAATTTTTGCACGTACTTTGCTATAAATTTCATAATTTATTATATTAATAAAGAACTTAATGTATTTTTTATTGATTGTTTAAGAATTTATACGAAATAATTCAATAAATTAACAGCCCGTTCGAAAGCTAGTCACTCACATTCGAATCAATTTGGGTTTGTCTATGTCACTATTATTCGTTCGCATGAACTTATGTAATTTAATTGAATTTTGAAATCGTTTTCGCATAGAATAAAGTTAGAAAAACCCCAAATCAAGTTTTTTTCGCCTAGAGTGCGAATGAACTTATCCTCTCGACATCGCTTATTTTGTTACAAGTTTTGTTATATTATTTTGTAATTTGCTTTATTTTATTTTACCTTTTATATTTATTAGAAGAAATTAACCTTATTTTGCAAATAATACCGCGAATAAAAAAAATCAACCTGAAAGTAAAAATATCAGTAAATTGAAGCACAAACATATGTTTTTTTTTTTGTGATTCAAAAGAGTGTTATAAATCGCATCGAAAATCACAGAAAATTGTGATTTGCAGAACAGCCACAAATCAGATTTGTGCTTTTGAAACGGCATGTGCTTTGAAATCACGTGAGTTTTAGGACAGGCCTGTATGTTGGGAAATAAATGGTTTTTGAACAAAAAAAAAAAAATTTGTTTCCTACTTAGGTAGCTACAATATCAATCCGCCCTCGTATTTATATATATGTATCTGCAAATGCTTGCCACTGTATGTACTAGTATATTTTTGTTGTTTGTTATTTTTTCTTTTCTTGTGGCTTAAAGGAGCACATATGTAAATATAAATATGTATGTAAATATATACATAAGTATGTATACATTTTACTCTTTAAAGTTTAAACAATAAAGCACAACAAAATATAATAAAAATTCCGAATTCTAAAGAAATAAAATATTTATCTGTGTAATTTCCACAAATCAAGTTCGTTTGAATGTTTTTCTCACTTGTTGACTGATTTCACAGACATGAATTAGAAACAAACGAACTGTGTTAGTCAGCGGGTCGGGTCGTTGATTGTGTGAATTTGTCATACTCTTGACTAGTTCAACAGCGTAGACGCTCATTCAAACACAAAACATTCAGACAATCAGCAGTAATCATTCATCATTGTAAGAAATCGGCGGTTTTTTATTATTAAAATTATATTCTTTTTTTTTTGTCGTAACTACGAAAACATAATTAAATATAAATGTCATTTAATTTAAAATTTAATGGTGTAAATCATCAAGTTTAAAAATAAAAAACAAATTTATAGTGGAAAAACCCAACAACCGCTTCATCAATTAAATTGAAATTTTTAATCTTATCAGGTTGAAGCTGGCACATTCCTTTACAGTGGCAACAATAATTTATAAAATCTTTTTAAAATTAAACAAGTCAACAGCACTTTCTTCCTCAGGAAGTTTATTAAAGTGTAATAAAAATCAAGGAGCCTTAAAAACTTCAGTGGGAAACTTAAAACATTCTGAAAGGTCAGTAATCATTCTCATTATTATAAATAGAAATGAAAACAAAACAAAAACAACAACTTGCAATTAATGCGAATGCCTGGCATTTTTGTTGGTTAAAAAAAAACACACACACACCTACTTATGAGTTCATACAAACATATTGAAAAACATTGTCAACAGGTTTTGTTCGTTTTCATCTCCTACGCCAGCAGCGGCAGCAGCAGTGCATGGACTGAAATTGTGTTTGTGTTCTTTCCCAAGGCCGTTACGTCATTGTTATCAGGGACAGAGGCAGCAGCGGCAGCATTTGTGGCAGCAATTAAATTCCAAACGCTTTTTTATAATGGGTTCCATTAATTGCAAAGAATATGTGACCAACCGTGATGTCAGCACAAATCAGCCAGAGAATGGTAAGCTTTTGATTTCATGTCGCGTTTTTTGTTTCCTTTAAAGAGCTGAAAAATAACAACAACAAAAAAAGAGAAAAATATTGATTAAAATTCTGTTTTCTGGCTGCTAAAAAAGCCTGCACTCACTGTTTTGTGAGAATTTTTGTTTCTCCCGGATGATGAATCCGTATTAATTGGAAGACATAAAAAGTATGTAAAAACAAACGAGATGTAATAATGCCTGTAGAAATTAAATTAATTCCCTGCTAGCAAATTCATTTCTTTAGTTTTACATGCCTGCACTATAAATAGGAGTATGAATGCAAACAATAGCTGTGTTCACAAGTACTCGGATCAGTGTTGCCTTTCTGATACTAAATTGTCAATTTGAACCTTTTTTGATGTCTATGAAACTTTTTATGACACTTTCTTTAAAATTTCCTTTTTGACTCTTTTAATGATCGAACAGCTCCTGTACATATGTAGTCATAAATAACAGCTGCCATACTTTCATCGCATTTAAATACATAAAAGCAATTACTCAAGACTGAAAAAATTGAACATGCATTTAAATAAAACTTAAATTAAAAACTGAAAATTAACTATTTTTATATTTAAACATGAAATCAAAAACTGGGCTTAAGGTAAATTATTATAATTTAAATTCATGTTATTAATTATATTTGAATCATTTTTCTAAATGTAATCATGATATTATATTTTCATTCAAATTCATTAACTTTTAAAGAATTTGTCTTTAGTTTTTAATGTTTTTTTTTTAATAACTTGACCCTTTTAGTGACACCTTTTTTCTAAAATACCCTCTGTGCCACTTGTGGAAAATTGCGAAGGCAACGTTGACTCGGATAAGTTCTGACTAATGAGCAGTGTGCCCATTTTAGCATTTTCGGTGCGAGATTTAGCACTTCTTTTGTTGATTTACCCAGCGTTTAGACATACGAGCAAGAGTTCGAAAAACTCAATGCACTCACATTTTTTTACTACCACATTCACATTTTTCGCACTCGCAGTTCTACTCGCAGCTAAATTTGCATGCGAGTGATTTTTTGGCACTTCCATGCAATCAAATGTCAAACAAACAAACAGTGTTACCGTGTAAATAATTTTAAACAAATCAACT
Source organism: Thecocarcelia acutangulata (assembly GCA_914767995.1). Lineage (NCBI taxonomy): Eukaryota > Metazoa > Arthropoda > Insecta > Diptera > Tachinidae > Thecocarcelia > Thecocarcelia acutangulata. Next base: position 23,676,417 of record OU612095.1, on the reverse strand, counting down.
GGATCATCATAAAATTAAAACCTAAGTTTTAGCTAGTTTGTATGTTAATTTATTAAAAATAATACTATAGATAGAAATGTTTAAATTATAAAGCGTTAATATCAATAATACAATGACAATACAAATTAATGCCAACTATTTTCTAAATATATTCTCAAGTGAAGAACACGGCAACTCCAGTTTATAAAGACAGCCAAAGAAACAAAATATATGAAGGAAACAAATTGTTTGGAGTTCACGTGCTGACGACAAATTTAAAATGAACTCTCACTCGCATGTGTAGACTGAAATGAAAATTGCAAGAGATTCGAGTTTTTCGAAGAAATTTTCGTTGATAATACATATTCAGCACTCGCATGAGATAACTCGTATGTCTAAATGCAGGGTTAGTAGCACAATTTTCGATTTACGAGGGCAGATTGATACTGAAGCTACCTAAGTAGGAAAACCATTTTTTTTCCAAAAACATTTACTTCTCAACATAGTCTCCTTGTAGGTCAATACACTTAGTAAGACGATATTCTAACTTTTTTATACCATCTCAACCATACGATTTTGGAAACCTCTCAAAATACGCGTTAGTTTCGGTAATCACTTCTTCGTTTGAGATGAATCTCTTTCTTGCGAGACATTTTTTTAAGTTTTAAGGAAAAAGTCACTAGGAACTAAATCTGTGAATGATCAACCAATTCGAAGTGTATTTCTCGTAATTTTAGCATCGCATCTAATGCTGTGTCAACCGGTGTATTGTCTTGAAGAAAGAGCTCTTGTTTCTTCTTTAAATGTGGTCGGTTTTTCCTGATTGCATCAATCAATTGATCCAATAATGCACAATAATAATTTCCTGAACTGCGCGGCGCATCTCTATCTGATGGTCCTAATTTTCAATGATGCTGAGGCATAATTGAGGTTCTATGCCGTTAATGCGCCGAATTATCTCATCCTTTAGCTTTTGAACTGTTGCTGGCGTATCGACGTACATCTTTTCTTTCAAATAACCCCAAAGAAAGAAGTTCAATAGTGTTAAATCTCATGATCTTGGCGGCCAGTTGACATCGCCACAACGTGAGATAACACGACTATTGAATTTGTCACGCAAAAGAGCCATTGTTTCGTTAGTCAAGTGGCACCGTCCTGTTGAAACCATATATCGTCTAAATCCATATCTTCCAATTCGGCACATAAAAAGTTCGTTATAATCTGACGATAGCGAACACCAATCACAGTTTCGGTATTGTATTTTATTTAAAAATTCTTTAAAATTAAGTTAAAATCTTCATTCTGGCAATGCTGATCACAAGATATGTTACGTGGAACCAATGTTGTAATATTTGTTTTCTATAAACCTTCAAAAACCTTTTTTTCGACCTTAAAAACTTTTTTGTTTGTGTTTTGGGTTGCACTTTATTCAAAAAATATAAAAAAGTATGCTGCCCCCAATTCCAAAAAAAAACTTCATAGAAAAAATTAAAAAATATATATTTTCGTCTTCTCAAAAAACCAGAAAAAAAGATAAATCTTACGATCTGACAACACTGTTTGAAGCGCTTTTGGACAACTTTAAGCTATGTACACACGGTTGCATATGCTACAATATTGTAAGTTCTGGCAACATGCTGACAATGTAGTGACAATGCAAAATTGTCCCGCAGAAGTAAATTGTGTGTTCAGACAATCGTAAGAAAATCTTATAATTTCATTGTCAGACTATGGTCTGACAAATAATTCATCTGACAACAAAAATTGTCAGTTCACACGGTTGTCAGATTGTTAGATGAAAAAAATTACCAGGCATGCTGTAAGGCATTGCCACTTATGTATATCAACAACCATCTGTTTGGCAGTGTTGCCCATCAAACCTTTTTCTGACAATGATGCCATTGTCAGGTGCATTAATTTTATACATCTGACTATTAAAACTGAGCTTACAACACCAGCCAATTATCTGGCAATGCCGACGAAGAGTGTTCGATTGTCAGATGCCTGACAACATTGTCATCTTACAATTGATTGACAATGGTTTTTCTGACAACGTTGTAAGTTAAAAATTCGCAGTTCACACGATTGTAATACATTTTCAGACAATTTTACTGGCAATATCGTAAGATCTGACAACCGTGTGTACGTAGCTTTAGGCTAGTTCGGAATGTTTCGTTATTCACGTGGAACACATTTATTAATTACATCAGTTTTTGTTTCAAATTTATCTGACTTGGAGTCAGAATAAATTAATTGCGTTATGTCGTGTCGTACTCGTACATTTAATAACTGCACACACGAAAAGTTTACTTTGCAAAATCTTAAGCTTGTTCAGTGGTGGCAAGGGAAGAGAGAAAGAAAGAGAGTAACTCTTATTTTTTCGTTGCCACCACTAAACTCAAGACTTTGCAAAGTAAACTTTCCGTGTGTGAAAGGGTTGTAATACTTTATTAAATTCAATTACAATGTTGCGTGCTATTAATATTTTAATCTAAGTGCAAATAAAGTTAACATTAAGTGTTCACTATCCCACAGCTCTAAAACAACAATTAATTGGGTATTTAACTGACATTATTGATAGGCATATCTACCAAATTTTCGGCCAACTATTTCTTATAGGGAAGAAATAGCTGATCGAAACTAGCACACTCAAAAGTATTTTCTAACACATTCGGATAAAGTTTACTTCTATTAGAGGCATATACCAAAGTTTCTCACATCATCTACAGACCCAGTTTGCTCGAATTTTTCCACGATTTTTCCGATTGTACGCACATTTGGACGATCAAATTGACCAAAAAAATCACGAAGTGCACGATATGCATTTTGATTCGAACGCCCATTTTCATAATAAGTCTGGATAACTTTAACACGTTATGGGATTTTGTATCTCACCATGGTTCAAATTGAGTAAGTCTGAAATAGAGAAATATCAAATAAAATTCGGAAAAAAACTTGGCGTTTAGGTGTGGTTCAACATCGGCCCTTGAAATTTAACCATCCGATAAAATGAACTTTCACTTTCCTGTGTAGACGAACAAGAAATTTTCATGAAAGTCGTCTATTTCATTGAAATTTTTTTTGTGTAATGGCAGCGTAAATTACATAAAAATGCAAAAGAGAGTTACAAATTGATATAGAACACAGTTATGCCAGTAATAGTTATAAAATCAAATAGATATGTAAGTATGTGTATATTTTTGAGTAACAAGCATGTTTAAAAGAGAATTTGTCAAACCGGTAAATTAAAACAACAGCTTGACTATCAACTACTAAACGTTTAGTATCGAACGTTAAACATTCGAGTCAACAACTAACTTTTTGTTGTATACAATATAATTACAAAAACAAACAAAAAATTCTAAAATAAGTAAGACTTTACTGAATGTTAAATTATATTGCGCCTCATTTATGGAATTGTTGTAAATTTTTTAAATGAAATATTTTATTGTGAATAAAACATTAAATAATATGAATTTAGAAAAAAAACGTCTTAAAAAGTATGCCAAATAAAAACATTTGAACATAATACGTACATACATATGTATGTATGTGTACAGTGCTTTTACATGTGTACCTACTACTGACCATTAAAAACAATTAAAAGTAAAAACCATGATTAATTAGATTTTTAATGAAATATTTGATTGTTTTTGCTCAAGGCTATCCAGTTATAAATATAAACATACAAAAAAAAAAAAAAAACGACTGTCTTTTCATTGTACAGAAGTACTTATCGCTCTTTTATTGCAACATAGTCATATCTCAAAAAATTATCTTTTCGAGCTACCAATGCAGAATTGTTAACTGTATAATTGTGCCAAAAATTTATTCAAATTACTTTTTAACTGTTTCCTTTAAGAGATATTTTCTAAAAATATTTTCTAAAACTTGTACGGAAATTAAAAATTTGAAATGTGTTTTTTTTCGAAATAAGCTTTTTTAGTTATGACTATGTTGCAATAAAGGAGCGATATGCACATCCAGATGTTTGATATGAAAAGCCTTTTATTAAGAAAGTTATTAAATTTTCTTTATCCTAATTTTTCGACCTTTTTCTTAAATTAAGATGTAATGATCTTCAAGCTTGAGGTCTTTTTTATAAAGTTATTAAACTTAAACGGATACGTTTTGATAAAGATCACATTTTCACAAGATCACAAGATTTTCCTTTCTGGAATAAGGTAATTAATGTTCACAGACGAAAGCAAATATAATATATTTAGGTGAGATGGAAGAGCATACGTGTGGAAAACTATCTGGAAAGAATTAAACACGGCTTGGGGTTAGTTATGATGTGGGGTGCAATGTCAGCTGCTAGTCCCGGTAACCTTCACATTATAGAAGGAATTATGGATCATCAATATTATATCAAAATCCTATGTGCTAATCTTGCGGAAACGGCGGAGAAATTGGGCTTAGGGAATGACTATTTCTTCTACCAAGATAATGACCCGAAACACACTGCTCACAATGTAAAGTGTTGGTTGCTTTACAATTGCCCACATGCGCTTGAAACGCCACCACAATCATCGGATCTCAAACCGATAGAGCACGTGTGGTCTTACTTAAAGCAAAAAATTAAAGAAACACCAAATCAGTTTTTCCCCTAAAATTGTTTCCCATTTCCCAAAAGTGCGATCATGAATAATTTTTCCCGTAAAATGTGTTCCCATTTTCTGATATGTAATTCAGCAGAGGATAACATGCACAAAAAAAAATGTTCCCATTCAAAATTTCACCTTATCATGAATGGAGTTTTCAAGGAAATTTTTCACATATTTTTTGTCAATTTGTTCATTTTATTTTCTTTGAAGAACTAGAACAAAATGTAAGTAGTTGTTACATTTTAAGGGATATATAAATTAACTAAAAACTATTTTAAACATTTTATTTTCTTTGGGGAACTAGAACAAAATGTAAGTAGTTGTTACATTTTAAGGGATATATAAATTAACTAAAAACTATTTTTAGGTCTAAATCAATAAATAATGTGCAACTTGACATGCTTCTCAATAGGATGCAAAACAAGCTGCAATGGATCGGTTATTTTTTATTATTATATGTGGTTTTGTGAAAGTTTCTAAGGATGTGGTGACTGAGTTTTGGAAATCGCTCCTATTAAAAAAGTTCATGAATGGAAAATGGATTAAATATTTTACATTTTTAAACATGCACACATATAATGGGTGATTTTATAAGAACTATCGGAAATTTAAAAAAAAAACACATAAAATTCAGAAAAATGCATGAAGTATTTATTTGGATCTATAGTTGGGTCGATATAATTTAATGTTTGAAGATTATTTCATGCAAATGTTGGCCGCGGCTGCGTCTCAAATGGTCCATCCGCTTAGTCCAATTTTGGCATACTCTTTCCAACATTTCGGCCGGCATCTCACGAATAATGTTGGCAATGTTGGCTGCCAGTGCGAAGCGGGCTTGTCGCTATAGACATTAGCCTTAACATAGCCCCACAAAAAATAGTCTAGAGGCGTTAAATCGCACGATCTGGGCGGCCAATTGACTGGTCCCAAGCGTGAAATAAACTGTTCACCGAACTCGTCTCTCAATTGGTCCATTGTTTCGCGTGCTGTGTGGCTTGTGGCACCGTCGTTTGGCTTCAATTCTTGCACCAGCTGTATCTTATAAGGCTGTATCTTATAAGGCCGCAAAATTTTCCACGTAGTGGAGTATCATAGGCCCAATTGCTGCGAACGGCGCCGAATCGATAATTCACAATCATCACCAACACTGGCCGATACGGCTGCGATATTTTCTTCAGTTCGCACTCTACGTAAGCGTGTTGGTGGCCTCAGTAGGTCGATTAAACTGACCATAAAATGGAAGAAGCGCGCGATGAACTTTCTTAACAGAGCACGCATTTTGGTAATAAAATTCAATAATTTGCAAGCGTTGTTCGTTTGTAAGACGATTCATGATTAAATTATAGACCAAACTGAAGGTGTTTGACAGTGACACAAGATACAAAACGTGCGTGAGCTGTCAAAACTAGTGTTGCCAAAAAGATAATAGCAAAAAAATCACTCGTTACTACATGCATACGAGTATGTACATATATAACTTGCAGTAGATGTGGATAGAACAAAAAAGGTATGTGCAGTCAAAAGCATCCGTATGTACAGTCAAAAGACAGTTGGTTGAAAACCCCAACGAGAAACCGGAGGTGGATCAAACCAGACCAAAATCTTGTCAGCTAGTGACAAGCTTTGGTTTACCAAAAGACGTTTATAAATGCGAAAAAAATGAAACAACATTATTACGTGCTCTTGATAATGGAATAAGCTCTGAAGCACCCACCACCATCGCCACTAGCCACTACAATGAGAGGAGAGTCCAGTAATAAAAAAGCTTCCTCCATGAAAAGAAGAAGAATTGAGCCACAGGAAAAATTAACAACTGAAAAAGGGTTGAATACCGAGGAAAACTTGTGCTCTCCACAATCGTTGAAATGTTCCAGCCACTTAATCTGTGGTCAGACAGAACGATTTTAATTGACGAACTTTTTAGCAATTTTCTTTTGGAATTGCTTTCTTGTCCACACACAAAAACTTTTTTCGGCAATTCTTGAGCAATTCTCTACCTTTCGCTTTATGCAATTTACATTGTATATGCACATACACATATGAGAGAAAAGTAAGGAATTGCTGAGAATTGCCGAGTACCCTTCCCTTCCCTTCTTATTCCCCTCACCGAAAGCTTCTATAAAGTCAAGAATTGCCCAACTAAAGTTGCTGTGTGTGACCATACACTTAAGAACCACAACAAATAAGTGGAAGTTATGATGAAAAGGGTATCGCTCCTTAGAAGAGAGCAACGACTTAAAATCGAAAAATATAAGAGACTTGGAGCGTCACAACTCAGTTATTAAAAAACTTCGCGAAACAGAAGTTGCAGATAAAATACAAATTTTTTTATGTTAATTATAAAACTTACATTTAATTTCTTTTAACCACAAATTTTCAATAATTTTTACTTTGTTTTTATATTTTCTTCTTCCCTGTTGTACACTCACTACATATTGATAGCAAAACAAACATTCCCATCATATTCATGATAGCAAATTTCCGTACATGGGATATGAAAATTTTATGGGAATAAAAATTTCACATTTTATTCACAATAGAGGTGAATAAGTGCTCTGAAAGGGGAATGGGACAGAATTACCCCAGAATACTATCAAAAACTTGTTCAATCGATGCCCAATCGAATAAAAACAGTAATAGAAATAAAAGGACTTCCGACTAAATGCTAAACATTCCTGTTACTATATTACTTTGTCCCATTATTATTTTGGCTAGAAATTTATATGTTCTTTAGTTTTAACCTCTTTTTTATTTTGACAGTTGTCAATTAACTTTTTATTTATGTTCTTAATAAGCAATAAAAATTAATGTATAGGGTGTTTTTTTAAGCTAGATAGAACTTTAAATTGTAAAAAGTAACACAAAAAATTAAATTTTGATGAAACATTTTTTTTATTTGTTTCAGTATACTCTGACAAATCATCATGAATAGACTCACGCTTGAACAACGCTACGAAATTATCCAAATTTACTTTGAAAATCAGTCGTCGATTTCCCGTTGTTTTATCGCAAAATTGTGTTCAGCGATGAGGCGCATTTTTGGCTTAACGGGTTTGTTAATAAGCAAAATTGCCGCATATGGAGTGAGACCAATCCACAAGAGACCCTACAGACTCCATTACATCCAGAAAAATGCACTGTTTGGTGCGGTTTTCATGCTGGTGGCATCATCGGACCTTATTTCTTCAAAAATGAGGCCGGAGCTCGCGTTACGGTCAATGGAGATCGTTACCGCACCATGATCAATGATTTTTTGTTTGAAAATATGGATGACATTGATCCGGAGGAGATGTTTCAACAGGATGGCGCTACGTGCCATACGGCGAACGCAACCATCGACTTACTGAAATCAAAATTTGGCGATAAGTTGATTTGGAGAAATGGACCTGTCAATTGGCCTCCAAGGTCGTGCGATTTGACACCTCTCGATTATTTCCTGTGGGGCTACGTGAAGTCACTGGCTTATGCTGATAAACCAGCAACAATTGACGCCTTGGAGGCCAGCATTGTTCGTGTTGTTCGTGACATACGGCCAGCAGTGCTCGAAAAAGTGGCCCAAAATTGGACGTCCAGAATGCGCTTCGTCAAGAACAGCCGCGGTGCCCATATGCCCGAAATCATTTTCAAATGTTAATGTCACGTATTGATCTTTCGAATAAAAAAAAATTTTGATTACAATTTAATTTTTTGTGTTATTTTTTACAATTTCAAGTTCTATCGGGCTTAAAAAAACACCCTATATAAATATAATTTAATTTTTTTCCTAAAACAATGAAATCAATAAAAAAATTTAAGTTTTTAAATTAACTGTCCCATTATAACTTTGATTGACTGTATGTAGATTATTTGTCGTTAGAAATGCTATTAGAATGATATAAACCCTAATAACGTAGAATGATTTCTTAGTTTTGGGATCAGAGAGTAATTAAACCTAAACATTTGCTTTCAGACTCCCAAATTTCTTTTATAGAAGACAAGTTAGCTTAAAAGTTTGTGTGGCATAAGCACGCAAAAGCTAGACGAACCAGTTCAAAAATGAACTCATTTTTCTTGAGTGCTCATCTGGGCCGCTAATTCACAAGTCTTCTATAAACGAGCCTATAACAAACTCTTAATTGATTTCTGATCTCGAATCTAATAAGCCAGAGTTGAATTTTGCCAGCTAAAATATGTCTTCTTTCTTTTATGCACAGGTACGACAGGAACGGGATCCTATCAGTCTACTATGGAAAAGAAAATGCATGAAGAATACACTGACTCGGTGGCCGTTTGCAATGTTAACGACCTGCAAGAACATGATATGAAACAATACGATTTCGATGAAAACACCAAAGTTTTGGTGATCAAACAAAACAATCAGATTAAGGCAGTGGGCAGTAAATGCACCCATTATGGTGCACCTTTGCATACTGGGGTATTGGGCGAGGGACGTGTGCGTTGCCCGTGGCATGGCGCCTGTTTTAGTATCGATACCGGAGATATTGAAGACTTTCCTGGCTTGGATTCTTTGCCCTGTTTTAAAGTGGAAGTTGAAAAGAATGGGCAAGTTTTGCTGCGAGCCAAACGCAAAGATCTGGAAAATTCAAGACGCTTGAAGAATATGGTTAAACGTGATGTTAAAAATCATACTACCTACGTAATACTCGGCGGTGGTCCTTCGGGAGCGGTATGCGCGGAAACTCTGCGCCAAGAGGGCTTCACCGGTCGCATTGTTATGGTTTGCAAGGAACAATATTTACCCTATGACCGTGTTAAGATCTCCAAAGCCAGTGACATCAAGATGGAAACAATTCAATTCCGTAAACATGAATTTTATGATGAGTATGGCATTGAAACTTTAATGTCCACTGAAGCCATCAAACTTGATTGCGAATCGAAGACTGTTTATTTGTCCAACGATGGCACACTTAAATATGATAAAATGTTTATTGCTACCGGTTGCAGTGCTAGCAAACCGCCCATCAAAGGGGTTGACTTTAAAGGTGTAGCTGTCGTTCGCGAATTTGAAGACGTTCAACAATTAAATCAATTAATAAAACCTGAATCGAATGTGGTCTGTTTGGGATCCAGTTTCATAGCTTTAGAATCGGCACAAAATTTTGCGAAGAAAGTTAAAAGTGTAAGTTAGATATTTCGAGGTTTATTTCTGGGTACTTGACTAAGGTCAGCGTTTAGTGCAAGAAAAGCAAAAATCCTTTGTGATTATTAACAAACATCATGTTGCTTCAAACACTCAACTAGACTCAAATGTGCCCTTTAAAATCTATATATATAATTCTAATAATAAAAAAACTCTTTCCAGATGGCGGTCGTCTGCCGCACTGAATTCCCCCTAATGGCAAGTTTTGGCTCTGCCATTGGTGAACGTGTACTGCGTTTATTCCGCGACCAAGGCGTCAACATGATTATGAGCAGCGGCATAAAAGAAGCAGTTGGTGATGCTAACAACAATTTGACAGGTGTTGTGTTGGCGGACGGCTCTACTCTACCCTGTGATATACTCATTTTGGGCACTGGCTCTAGATTTAATACGAAATTTTTAATGGGCTCTGGTTTGCCAATCAATGCCAACGGTTCCATCGATTCCGACCTGTATTTAAAATCGCTTGTCGATAATATTTATGTTGGCGGCGATATAGTTAATGCTCCAGTGTTTGCATACGCCAACAAACGTGCCACTATTGGCCATTATCAATTGGCTCAATATCATGGCCGTATTGCGGCCATAAACATGGTCGGTCATGCTCCTCAAGAGCTAAGAGCCGTGCCTTTCTTCTTTACCATGTTGTTTGGTAAAGGTTTTCGTTATTCCGGCTATGGCTCGTATGAAGATGTGCTGATTGAAGGCGATTTGGAAAATCTGAAGTTCGTCGGCTATTTCATTGATGGCCAAGACAAAGTGGTAGCGGTGGCTTCATGTGGTCGTGATCCAATTGTGGCTCAATTTGCTGAGCTACAAAGTCAAGGCAAAAGTCTGCATCGCAAAGATTTACAAAATCCGAGTGAACCAACTGCTTGGACGAAATTACTCAAAGAACCAGTCAAATGTTACTAAAAATTAATGCCTTAATACAATAACTATTTAACGTATTATTAGTTTTATTTAATCTAAAGCTTTGTAATGTATACATATTTTTTACAAAATCTTATTTTGTATTTTTACTGCCACTTCCACTATTTCGAATAAATATTTTCATTCGCATAAAAACATTTGAAACAAAAACAAAATTTGAAAATTTGTTTTTGTTTTAAATGTATTTATGCGAATGAAAATATTTATTCGAAATAGAGGAAGTGGCAGTTAGTTTTAATTTAAACGAACAGTTTTAGAAGGTGGCCACAGCCACTGGTACAAATATATCAATCTAGAATAGATTAGTTGTTACCGCCAATTAGTTCTGTTGTTTGCATAATATGCGTCAAGCTTTTCCGTCCACTTGCTTTATTGTGGGTCCAGTAAGAACGTTTTCTACGTTTCAAACGTTTTTAATTTTTGTTTTTTTGTCCAAAGTGAAATGGCGATATGGCCGTTTTTTTCTCATCAGTCATTGCTAAAGCTTCCACAATTTTTTATTTTGCAAATAAAGTACATTGGCTATTAAAACTTAAAAATAAAAAATTATAAATAGCTTGTTTTTTTTGTTTCCCAGTATATGTCAAGATTTCATAGGAACTACCCTAATCATCAGTAGACTTTGGAAATTTTTGAAAGATATTCTCAAAACATTCTACTTTATATCTCAACAATCTAAATAAATTGCTGAGAATTTAAAAAGAAAAATGCTCTAATAATACCTGTCAAAACACAAAAAACAAGCTTTTTCATTTATACACGTCTCTAACATTTCTTTACACCTTTCAAACAACTGAACAACCGTTGACAGGTATTATTAGAGCATTTTTCTTTTTAAATTCTCAACAATTTATTTAGATTCTTGGGATATAAAGTTGAATGTTTGAAAATATCTTTCAAAAATTTCCAAAGTCTACTGATGATTAGGGTAGTTCCTATGAAATGTCGACATATAGATAGCTGGGAAACATAGAAAACAAGCTATTAATACTTTTTTATTGGTATAAATGTTAGAAGCTAAAATAGCGAATAAAAAACTTAATTGCTTAAAAATAAAAAGTCCACAGAACAATAATAAAGTACAATATGTTTTCATTTATTGTTATATTTAAAAATTTATTTTTTATTGCTTTTCGCAAGTTTTATCAAATAATTGTCATTGCTAAACAATTAGTTTAATACACTATTGATAACAAAACGGATCAAATAGACAAACAAAGATGATGCAATCAAACTGAAGAATAAACGATTGCAAAAGTATGACATTCAGTGGAAAATTGAATATGGATTTCTCGATGCGGGAATTCCCGGGATAAAACTATAGAAGACAGACGAGCACTCGTGTAAAAAATTTTATATGGAAATCACTAAAAAAATTGAGTAAAGCTTCAAACACATACACCACAGCAGACTTCACAACTTCACGACAGCAAATGCCGCAGCCGGCAATTGTATAGTGAAAGGCCAATGTAAGCGGCATGCGGCAACAATGTTACCGATTTACATAAAATTAGTTTTTTTTATAAAAATATTCATACAAAAATTTCAATATGTTGAGTTTAATTTAATTTGGCAATGCCGTTAAAGGCGGCCGAGCGGCAATGTTGAATTCAATTTAACTTTTTACTCTGCCGCTCCAATTTGTCAAACCAAAAAGTAAAGAAAAAAAATAGAAGAAAAAGATTTATTTTCTTAATTTTTGGTTTTAAAATTTTTAAGAATTAAATTTATTTATTTATTTTTGCGTTAAAAACGTAAAAATATTTTTTTGTTTAAATTTCGGCATATACATTTTTACTTCAATTAGCCGCGTTCATTTGCCTACATCAAACAAATTCAAGCGGCAATTATAACAGTTGGTTGCCGCATGTCGCTTACATTGGCCTTTCACTAATATTTTGAACACGGCAGCAACATAAATTCATTTGACTAAAAGTATACATCAGTGTGGCCACCTTAGAGTTTTCAGCTTTACAAAATTCCATTGTTTTACAGAACGAGTTCTGGGGCCAAATCACCGCATACGATATCGAGCAAAATTATCGAAATTTTTCATTTTGGTATCACGGCATACGATATCGAATAAACTGTATTGCAATAATATAAAAAAGTTAAAGGATTTATTTTTTGTAATCCTACTTTTAGGGAACGTATGGTCTTCAATCTATTGCATTTTGTTTAAATTACGATCCAATATGCATCGGTTGCCATAATTTAGATGTATCGTAATGTTATTCGATACGATAGTTAATTCGATATCGTATGCGGTGATTAGACCCCTGTTTATATCAATCCCTCATGAAAAAAGTTCTCTCTTAAAAACGGCCTTAAAATCGAAAACAACAAATTAATTAAAAAAGCTTTTGTTTTCTACGCTTAATTCAGGTTAGGCGGGTCTTAAAAGTTGAAAATATAATCTTTTGATCTATAATGGGAACAATATTAAAGAATTAAACATTTATACCGAATTTTTCAAAATTTGGATAAAAATAATTCGACTCGAGAAAGAAAAATTTATGTTTATAAATTATAAAATTGTTCGTCGAAGATATGCAATTAAAACTACTCATAAATGAAGTTGTATGTTATGGGGATGTTGTAGGTTAATCATTTGAGAATGTTTTTACCACAAATGATACAGCGAATAATTCAGCTGAATTACCGTCATACGCTGTTAGACCGCCTATGTCTTTCAGACTTAGTTTTCAAGATGTTGAAGATGTTATTCGTAACACAAACCCCAGGAAAGCTCCAGGTATTGATAAAATTACTGGTAAAATGCTTGAGCAGCTACCTTGTGTAGCTCGTAGAGTTCTTCTTTTTATTTTCAACGCTATTTTACGTCTCGAGTATTATCCTGCAGAGTGGAAGGTGCCCATGATTATTATGATACCCAAACTAGTGAAGGATCCCACTAAAATAGAATCATACAGACCAATAAGTCTACTGTCAACAATTTCAAAACTGTTCGAAAAATTGTTAATGGCAAAGTTGAATCCAATGTTGAACAATGTGGGATGCATCCCTGATCATCAATTTGGCTTTCGGGCTAAACACAGCACCATAGAACAAACGCACAGAGTATATTTCAATATTAGAGAAATGGTTAAAACTTTGGAAAATTAAAGTTAATGAACAAAAGTGTACTCACGTTACATTCACGCTGCGTAAACAAACATGTTCAGCTATCCAAATTAACAATTCACCTATTCCGCAGCAAAATGAAGTCAAGTACCTTGGTATTCATCTCGACCCTAGGTTAACGTGGAAGTCTCACATAGATGCGAAAGTTACGCAGTTAAAGTTAAAAGCAGCGCAACTGAATTGGCTTATGGGCATAAATTCGACAATGAAGCTGGATTGCAAACTTTTATCATACAACGCAATTCTAAAACCTATATTGTCCTATGGAATTCAATTATGGGGCACCGCCTCCACTTCTAACATTGAGAAAATTCAAAGGCGACAAAATCAAATTCTTCGGATGATTACTGCAGCTCCATGGTACGTAAAAAACTCCCGAATTCATAAGGATCTCTGTGTTCCTCTTGTAAACGACGAATTTTCAAAGTACGCAACAAGGTATATCAGTAAATTGGAACTTCATCCAAATCGTCTTGCACGCAATATACTTAATTTTGAAGGCCACTCTCGGTTGAGAATGAGGGATACCCTTGCCACCATCAGAACGTTAAATAGGTGATTTTACCGATATTGACCGTGCAAAATAAAACATTTTTGTCTAGCATTGGCTGGACTTAATTAATTTTATGTATTTAGTTTTAAGATTTGAATACTTATTGTTAGTTCACTTTGTGAAGATTCAATAAATAAATGAATGGCACAAAAAAAAAAAAAAATAAATGAAGTAGCTGGTATATATCTAAAGAGACAAATAAACTATGCAAACCTTTCGGCAAACACGCACATTCCGTTTGCTCATAACGATACAATTACAAACACAAATTAATAAATTTTTTTCAATGAGACGATTATGCTGTGCCAGTGTTCTCGCCATATGAAGTTTACAACACATAAATCATTTTATAATTTGTTTTATCCTCTATTTCTGGATATTCAGTTTCTATAATCTTTGTTTGTTTTTTCTATTTCTACAAACTTTAATACAATACTAAAAATTCTAACAAGAATACTTTTTCATGATTGGTTTTATGTGCTTCTTCTTCCAATACTTTATTGTGCATTCTTATTTTGAGGATAAATATGTATGCACATATTTAACAGTAGAACAAATAAATTTTTTAATTTATTTAAAAGCCCATATAAATTTTGTTCTTTTATTATACTTTGTTAAAAAGTAAAATATTTCCAAGAGAAAAATTTTGTTACATATTTTTTTTATATATTGGTTACACTGTTTGTATTTTGTAGTCAACAAAAACAGAAATTAGTTTAATTCGAGGACGGCAAAAATATCAGCTTGGACAACAACCTGCAGTCGTGTCGTCTTGCTGTTGTCTAAATAAACATTCGCATTTAAATGCATGTATTTTATGTTTGACATATTGAAGTCGGTTGTCTGCTGGCTTCAATGTGTTTAATGCTTAATTTTCATACAAATTTTCTAGACAAGTTGCTCGTCCGTGTTCTATGAACAGCACGTTAAAATACCTATAAAACGAATTAAAATTAAAAAAAAAAAAAAAAAACAATTTATATAGACATCAAATTTCTTTATTAGGTACATATGTAAGTATGTACATATGTATGCGTTGAACTTTGTTGCTGTATTTTTGTGGATTACAAACTCAGAATGTGTACAAAATGTGTTGATTTTACTCAGCGTTGAACTTTGTAGATTGATTTTTGTTGCTTACAAATTTTAGTGTATGAGACAATCAAACAAAAACATGATTTTTGGTGATCACTGGTATGTATGTTCGAGTAATATAAACATACTGCTCTTTTATTGCAACATAGTCATAACTAAAAAACAAGTTTGTGTCGAGAGAAACACATTTCAAATTTTTAGTTTCCATACAAGTCTTTGATTTTTTTTAGAAAATATCTCCTAAAGGAAACACTTTAAAAGTAATTTGAATAAATTTTTGCCACAATATAAGAGGTAGTACTGTTAACAATTCTTCATTGCTAACTCAAACAGGAAATTTTTTGAGATATGACTATGTTACAACAAAGGAGCGATATGTATCTGGAAATTATTATTATTATTCATAAAGTGCTGCTTATATACTTATGGTTTCATTTATATTTTATTTTATTTATTTTTATATCATTGTTCATAAAGCTTCAAATAGTTAATTACGTTTTTTTATAGTTCAACAAAACGATTATAGGTTTGCCTAAAAAACGATTTTATAGCGTTCCAAGGGTTCTGTTTAATATTACCAAATGCATTGGATATGCTTGGCATTGGATTTACGTGGGCAGCCATTTTGTTGTAATTATTCATACCATTTCCAAAACGCGATTTTAATTTCGACCAAAAGTTCGTTTGCTGAGGAGCCCTGAACAGAAGTCCTTTGAGTTTGTTTTTGAACATAGACTTGCGGTTGTTTATGTTAAAATTATCGTTGGAGGGTATAAATGATGGATAGTGTCCATGATGATTGCAGGGTGGATTTTGTGGATGTTGAGTCAGCCCAGACAAAGAGAGCAGATCTTTATTCCTTAAGTCATGGACAGACATGGTAGGAACATTTTTGATGAACATTAACAACAATAGCAGTTGAGGTAATAGTAAAATTGGATTCTGTAATAGAAAAGATATTAAAAAATATTTGCATATGTATGTATATAAAGGGTAAATTAAGTATTATTTAGATGTAATTTTTCTTTTTTAAAATTACTAATTATTTCGGCATAGAGTTGTTTGTTGCCATTACTTACCATTGTGAAATCTAAAATCGTACTAATTCTTCATCTTATTTCCTTTTCTTTTATAGCCAACACCTCATTCATTTTTCTATCCTAGAGTGAAGTATGCCTTATATTTTCTACGAAAGGTATTTTCACTAATTACTTTTAAGAACTACATGCATACATACAAGCAAATATGTGTGTATGGGTTTTGTGTACTTTAGGTAACAGCCCGACGGAAAATCCACCAGGTAAATTCCACATATTTATTTTGAAAACAAAAAGATTTTAACAGAAACAACTTCAAACAAAACTTACCTGCTCAAAGAAAATGTGACAAGGCCACACTATTGCAGTAGTTAACGTTTGTCCTCTCAGAGATCTTCAAGAGCAAGAAAGAATTTGAGTTCGATCAAAACTCAACAGTTCTGCTGATCGAACAAAAATAATCAAATTGAAGATGATGCTTGCAAATCGCTCATTACATATTATTATGACCGGTTAGTATTTGTTTTTGATAATTGATCTGTATTCTGTAAATTTTTAGGATTTGCTAAGTTGTTTATAATAGGTGTGTTCCACGAGATCTCGGACTAGTTCGGACTAATGAGAATAAAAAACAAATTACTCTCTAAATATGCAAACTTTACTCAAAACTGCTGGAACGCAAAAAACCACAATTGTATATCTTGCATTAGTGGGGCTGCTTACTTGTTAGATTATAGTATATATTAGTGATTTTAGACCCTTATAACATATAACATCATACAAAAAAAAAAAAAAAGGTTTGCATTATTGGCAACAGCTGTAAAATTAAAAGCAATGTAAAATTTTCAATTGATTTTTATAATCATATTTATAAAATTAATAGCCAAATAACAATTGAATATTCTGTTTACAACTTTGCAATATTATTTTTGATTTGGGCAACCTTCCATTCTGCTTTTAACTTATTTTTAAACAAAAACTTTTTGCTAATTTTCTGTTTACATTTTCAGTTTCATAAATACGTAAACATAAAACAGCTGATTATCCAATTCTAGTCCGAACTTACCCAAAAAAAAAGTTCGGGCTAATTTGTACAGGAAATGGAAAAAATTACTCTCTCATTTTCTCTCAAAATTGCACAAAAATTGTTACGTGGAACGCTTTTGGAGTAGTTTCGTTGTTCACGTGGAACACACCTTATGTTTAGCCACGGCCTAATTTTTCATTTACTTATCACTATTAGCAAGAATTATTGTTGTTAGGCAGAATTACAATAAATATAACACCAACAAACATCAATATGTATTTTGTTGGTAGAATTTACGAATACAGTTGAATCTCACAAATTCGAACCGTCCACAAATTAGAACCGGTCATTTCCATGTATTGGACGCTCTGAAATTAGAAATTTCAGGGCGATGGTTGGTGATGACCGTGAATTATCGATTCGGCGCCGTTCGCAGCAATTGGGCCTCTGTTACTCCACTACGTGGAAAATTTTTCGGAAGGATTTGGGTGTGAAGCCTTATAAGATACAGCTGGTGCAAGAATTGAAGCCAAACGACCTACCACAACGCCAAATTTTTGGTGAATGGGCTCTTGAAAAGTTAGATGAAGATCCACTTTTTTATCGAATAATTGTGTTCAGCGACGAGGCTCATTTCTGGTTGAATGGATACGTGAACAAGCAAAACTGCCGTATTTGGAGTGAAGAGCAGCCAGAAGCATTGCAAGAGCTACCAATGCATCCACAAAAAACAACCGTTTGGTGCAGATTATGGGCTAGCGGCATCATTGGCCCGTATTTCTTCAAAGATGATGCGAATCACAACGTTACTGTGAATGGTGAGCGCTACCGTGCGATGATAACAAACTTTTTTTTGCCCAAAATGGAAGAGCTTGACTTGCATGACATGTGGTTTCAAGAAGACGGTGCCACATGCCACATGCCACACAGCACGCGAAACAATGGACCAATTGAAAGGCGAGTTCGGTGAACAGTTTATTTCACGCTTGGGACCAGTCAATTGGCCGCCCAGATCGTGCGATTTAACGCCTCTAGACTATTTTTTGTGGGACTATGTTAAGGCTAATGTCTATAGCGACAAGCCCACTTCGATTGACGCACTGGAAATGTTGGAAAGAGTATGCCAAAATTTGACTAAGCGGATGGACCATTTGAGGCGCAGCCGCGGCCAACATTTGCATGAAATAATCTTCAAACATTAAATTATATCGACCCAACTATCGATCCAAATAAATATTTCATGCATTTTTCTGAATTTTATGTGTTTTTTTTTTTTTAATTTCTGATAGTTCTTATAAAATTTCTGATAGTTCTATAAAAATTAATAGACATAAAAAGTACTGTCGTAGAATAAGTTTTTGTTCACTTGGAGTATTTTGACGCTCACAGTATCTTGTAAACAAATTTACGCAAAGGAAACGAAAGTCAGCAGTGCATATACCACTACCACGGTAAAATGCCTTGGTTGTTAGTTAACTGTTTCCGCAATAGATTTTCCGGTTTATTGTGTTTTTATACGTACTCGGGTATAGAACATGAAATAGCAACAATTTCGGCGCCAACATTTGTAAAAAAAAGTTCCTTTGCACACTTGGCAGCACTAAATATAACAGTTGAAATCCGGCATGACCATTTAAATAAATATGCCATTATATGGCACTGCCATTGTTTCAACAGCTACAAAACTTTCCCCTTCTTTTGTTAGACATCTAAGTACGGCAACACGCTGTTATGTCAAACTTATCAAAACTCACAACTAATCAAACGAAGCAAAAGAATTTTTTCAACTAAACGCCCAAAAAATTACATTTTTTTTAATAAAATTTTATTTTGCAAAAGTTTAAACATTATCAACATTCCAATTGCAAAGTGAATTCTACAAGCAAGTCGTCGAGGAATCAAAACAGATATGAACTTTTTAGGTTTTGGACAATCGGCCGAAATCGATATTGTTTTCGATGGTGCTGAAAGTAAAAAAATGACTGAAGTCAAGGGAGAGGATGGAAAAATTGAAAAAATGTTACTTTATTATGATGGTGAAACGGTGTCCGGCAAGGTAAACATTAAAAGGATCTATTACTTTTTTATTTAGTCAGTAATGAAGATTATATAAATTTAATAATTGTGCGTTTTCAATCTGTTCCATATGCATACATACATATGGGCATACAAACAAACATACATTGTATATAAAAGCATTTTGTTTGTGTATAAAAATTTGATGATGTTGTTTTTGTCTTGCATAGAAGTGAAGTGACACAGATTGCCACCGCATCGTTCCAAACAGGGAGCGGGTAGCGGTTTTATATATGTATATATTTTTTTATCATCACTGCCACTTGTTTGTCAATTAATTTGTATTCATTTGATTTATGTTTATAAGTTTTTGTGATCGTAACGTTAGAAAACATTTCTATTAAGAATCTAACTAGCTATAAAATGTTTTAACCGACTAAGATGCTGTAGCCTGAAAAATTACAATACAGCACAAAAATTGTTATTAAAAACAAAACTCTGAACGGATGTATTACGTGGTCCGTTGCGTGATATGTATTATTTTCTGATGTGGCTGACCTTCTTTAAAAATATGATAAGTGTTTGCTTTAAATTTGTACGAATTCAAATTGAAAATAAGTAAAAAAAGAAATGTCGAATTGAAAAAAACTTAAAACGATATTCATTTCCTTGGTAAGATTCAATAAAGATAAGTTTAATATAAGAATTATTTACTGCCGTTTTAGAGTTTGCAAATAAGAAAGATTTAAAAGGTTTAGTAAAGTTTGTTTGCATTTTTTATATTATGGGATGTTTTGCTTGTAACCACTTATCTTAAAAGGAAATTTAGATTTAGCTACTAAACAATATCAAGGGCGCCGGTTTCCTACTAAAAAACTAGTATCTGAGCAAAACAGTTATACAGTGCTGGACAACTCAGTTGAAAACTTTATTTCTCTATACTATTAGAAGTCGAAAATCTAATATGTTTCCTAAATAAAACTTTCAAATATTGTAGAATTAACTCTATAGTGTACTTTTGATGCAACAAGAGGTAAATAACGACATTGCATTGAAGTCAATTTATAGCATAATTTTTTATATATTCCATGAGGCTCCTAACAACTTTGTAGAATACAGAGATCCTAATATCATAAAGTGGATAATATCTAATCCTAACTGGAATACTATTTACTATACTAATAATGCAAATTTGGAACTGGAAATATTGCAACTCAGCCTGCTAATAAAGGAAAACATTTCTCTAATTTATTTCAACATAGACATATCTCAAAAAGTTAGCTGTTCGAGTTAACAATGCAGAATTTTTAACAGTACTACCAATTATATTGTACCTAAAATTTATTAAAATTACTTTTAAACTGTTTCCTTTAGGAGATATTTTCTAAAGAAAAAAATTCTAAGACCTGTATGGAAACTACAAATTTGAAGTGCGTTTTTCCCGAAACGAATTTTTTTTAGTTATGACTATGCTGCAAAATTTGTTTAATGTAGAGAAAGTTAAGGTAGCTAGAAATCTAAGGGATCTGTCATTTAAAGCATATAAAGCGGAATAATTGGAGAATCTACTGTACGCTTAGAAACGCAGTAAAAAAAAGTTTTGAGAAAATATAAGACTCAATTTTGGGAAGCCAAGTTTGAAAACAGTTCCAGCAGAGATGTGTGGAAAATTATTAACAACGAACTTAAGAACAGTACAGAGCTATCCAGTTCCCTACATCCTGAGGAGTTTAATGAACATTTAATGTTTCGCAATCTGGCTTGTAATAGAATGAAATCAAACGTTTAATACAATCATAATGACTTCATGTTTTCCTAGTGTATAGAAGACTTCAAGAATAATATAGAATATAACCCGTTGTACAAATGTACAAACCAAAAATTTAATTTACAAAATTATAAAAAAGTTCAACAAAAAATTCAATAAATTAATATTTACATCTCTGGATACGGAGAATTAATTAAATACAAAAATATGTATGTTAATAACTAAAAGGAAATACCGGTAGTTCTGAGACAGCAAACGCTGTACAAACAATGTGGGCAATTAACAAAATGCATATGTGATTCAATATGAGATGAATATAGATAGAGAATAATTAAATGCTGAGTGGATAGAGGTAGGTGGCTAATTGGTTAAAGCAGCAGATCATGATACGTCATGACCCAAGTACAAATCCCAGTGGGTGCTGATGAGTAGTGTAGCGACTACGAAACAGATAGTTGTCTCCCAGCTAAAGATTTGATTATTATTTTTCTTGTCTTCAATTAAAAATTATTGATCACAGCAAATTTGGAATGGAAAAAATCCTTCTTAAGAAAAAAATTTAAGAAAGGAAAAACTTGAACTATAACCCGTTGTACAAATGTGCAAACCAAAAATTTAATTTAAAAAACTATAAAAAAGTTTAACAAAAAATTCAATGAATTAATACTTCAAGAATAGTTCCAATTAAGAAAAAAAAAAGATTAGAGGATTCCCGCCCTATCAGTATATTGCCGTGTTTAGCTAAGATCTTTGAAATAGTCCATGGACAACGTTCAGGAGCTGTTGAACATCGTCAACGATGATCCAGATTTCCTCAAAAAGCTCATAACTGGTGACGAGTCAAGGGTTTATGGTTTTGACATTGAAACCTAAGTCCAATCATCCCAATGGAAGCGTCCAGTAGAGCCAAGGAAACAACAATCATGGATTTTGCACCATGATAACGCACCAGCTCACACATCGATGATTGTGCGTGAGTTTTTGGCCAAAAACAAAATCGTTATCATGCCTCAACCTCGGTATTCACCGGAATTGGCCCCGGCTGACTTTTTTTTCCTCTTACCAAAACTGAAGACACTGATGAAAGGAATGCGTTTTGTTACGATTGAGGAGATAAAAGAAAAATCTAAACGGGAGCTATTGGCGATACTAAAAAGAGCGTTTCGGGAGTGTTTCGGGGATTGGAAAAAACACTGGCATAAGTATATTATATCTGATGGAGATTGCTTTGAAAGGGGTAATATATCGGGGTATAATGCTTTACACTTTCGAATCACTGACACAAACCATTAGTGCAATTTTCTGCTGCAAATTACCATTTTTAAGATGGTTAATAAGCAGTTTTCTTTGGTCTAAGGTCGTGCGTGGTCCTTTTGCTAAAATATGCGATTCTAGTTCATTTAACTACAGTGAAAGCTAATGTAAATAAAAGCAAATATAGCTATGAATAAAACTTGGAAATTTGCTGCCTACTAGTGGGCTAATACTAACTTAAACAGGTCTCAGAATTACTTGGTTGAAATAAGTTGTGCACATGCGCTTTTGGTTTTCCGGTAACGTCTCTTTTAATTTAATATATGAAACTAAAGATTATATATAAACTCTGGGAATTAACTATATTTTCCCATCAACATTTTTCAACATATTTCTTTTCTAAACGATGTATTGCAATCTTTTAAAAAAATGCTGTTTGAAACAAGTCGTGAGAATTTGTATGTCGGAATAAACACAATAAATGAGGAAATCTTGGGTAAAATACAACACATTATACTTCCAAAGATATTAATATGATTAGAGAAGTATAGTTTAGAGTCTAAAGTAAGGCCCAGGCATTTCAAGTGGTCCACCAATTACGTACAAACACTATTCAATGTAATGTTCAACTCCGAAAAGTAGCGACATGTAGAAATTTGCTAAGATTCCATTTCTGTAAATAAGTTGCTCTTAATTAACGAATACTAAGGATATAGTCTTTAACAACTTGCATGTGTCTGCCTATAATAAAGAACCTGCATCAAGTTCTGTTTGAAGTATGGTTCATTTTTTTCGTAATATAATAATTTGTTCATTATTTCGTACACTTTTAACTGATACTTAATATTAACTCTTGCTTTTGTTGTAGTCATAAATAACTTCATGTGGTTTGCAAATTGTTTATTAAAACTTTAAATAAATATACATTTTGAAATCTATAAGTAGCATTAGAATTGAAAAGAATTAAATGTGATTCAGAATTGCCAAGTGCCGCTCAGAAATATTTGACGGCAGAACTTTAAAAATACTCTAAAATATTTCATTCGAATTTCTTTCAAGGTATTAATAAATTTACTAAATTTTGAAATTTTCTTTCTGTGTTATAAACGATTTGTTAAAAAAAAATATTCAATTACACTAGCCAACAAGATTTTTGACTGGAGCAACCAAATACCGTTCCTAGTGTAATTTAGTGCGCTGAATTCGAATCTGTAAATGGTTTTTCTCTATCACGTCAGGTTTTCGAGATATAAAAAAAAGTGTTTGTTGGATGCAAGCGTTTCTTGCATACCAGTCAACAAACCAATGACCTGAAACAGATTAAAAATAAAAACTCATCGGAACATTTATTTGCACATTACGGGTTGAATTTAAGAAAGAAAATTCGTTTAATAGTAAATGAGGGCGTCCCGTTCTCATCATTTTATAGAAAAAAAGTAAATATCGTATTTTAATATAGTCGTTAAATTTGCACTTTAAGAAAACAGGAACAAGCTCAGAAGTACGATTATGTTCATATATTCGAATATTATACATGTAGCGGATAGCCTTTAGGCATTATAAAGCCTTCTATAATATTTAAATTGTAAATCCATGTAGCAGAGAAAACTTCAATACAGTAATTTATTCTTGACATGATAAGCGCAGAACAAAGTTGAATCCTCACACTGTATTCCTTAATAGAATACAGTCTTCTAAAACCTAGACAGCATTTGTTTGCAATAAAGTTAATATGTTATTGAACATTTAATTTAGAATCAAGAAAAATACCAAGACATCTGAGTGATTCAACAAAGTTAACTTCATGATTGTTTAAGAAGATTTTGGGGTTAGTATAAACATAATTCTGCATATGAAAAAGCAAGGCCTTCGTTTTGGCGGGGTTTATATCAAACGCATTTAGTTGCATCCAGTTCGATATTGAATGCATTATTTATTTGCAATTCTAGACCATCCAAATTTTCTACGCCACTATTATAAATTAAATAAATATCATCCGCAAACGCGAAAGATTGGCAAAAATAGTTATCTACTGTCGAAAAGCAGTACCTTTAAACTGTACTTAGAACCATCAATAAATAATCTCCTTTCAGCTTTGTCATATAACTGGTTCATTTTTCGAAATAAGCCATTAACATCAGTGCAGTACAGAATAGAGCCTTTTTTTTTAAAAATGCAGCCAATTCCAAACCTCTGCTGCATGCGTGAAGCTAGTATTTCTGCGTCTCGCTTCGTTAAATGCAAGTCCCGTATTAGATCACTCAGCTCAGCTTGAGTCACTAAATGGCGTTCATTATCAGCCTCATACAAACTACAACTGCTAGTGAAAGATATTTCGGACTCACTGCTCGTAGCACCGTGAATGACTGATAGTGTCAGTTGACAGACGTTGAACTGGCATAGAAACTGATAGCACATTAGGGTAGGTAATACTTTTCCGATTTTTCATATTGAATCCACTAACTTTTGATAAACAGAAATAACAATCAGTTTGATGGTTACTTGACTCTCTCCAAAGTACTGGAATTGAAAAATCTTAAATAGATCTCGCCATTTGACCCCTTGTATAAAATAGTGCTGCAACGATTGCAAAACATTGTCGGTGTCCACGGTTTGTCCGAGTTTCCGACAGCAAAACCAAAATAATGTAGATATGCATATTTTAGTGATTCTGATATTGCATATCCTCTTTTCCCAATCAAACATTCACCACACACAAAGCAAAAATAGCTCGGATTAGTAACATACGATCTCACTGTCATGCTTAAACTATATCTTTACACAAATTTATAACGAATGTAGACTTTTGTCAAATTAATAACTGTGAAATTGTAGCGTCAGTATTAATTATTTTACAGTATTGCCAGCATGCGATAAAAAACGAACTGGACGTGATGGCCCAACTTTGTTGCCAGATTCGAATTCAGCCCACCCAGATTAGCTCAAAAACATGCTTCGTTTCCACAGTCAAAATTTTTTGCCTAATTTGTTGGCCAGTGTTATGTTTGATGAAATTTTTTCAATCGAAAATTTTAAAATCTGATTTATTAAGTTTTTTTTTTTTCATAACAAAAAAAAAATCTTTTTTTGAATGCATTCCATCAAGTCTACAAGGAGTGTTTTGTTGGATTTGTTACTTTTTGAGGGCAACGAGAAAGCTGATGAAATATTGTATTACGAGGGCGGTTCGGAAACTTCTTAGTCTATCAATGTAAGAGAATAGTTAGTTTTTCAAAGATATTTTTATTTTTCAATATAATCTCTTGAAACTTCAATACACTCAGTCCAACGCTTTTCTCGCAATTATATCCCTTGATTAAAATAGTTTTCCTCAAGGTCTTCAAAATAGTGGTTTACAACTGTAATTGCATCTTCATTTGAGGTAAAACGCTTGCCAGCAAGCAATTTTTTTTTTTAGATTTGGGAACAGGTAAAATTCACTGGAAGCTAAATCAGGAGAATAAGGTGGGTGGTCAAGCAACTCGTACTTTAATTCGTTGATTTTAGCCATTGTTAAAAAACACTCTTGTGCACTAGTGCGTTGTCTTGATGACAAATTATTTTTTTGTATTGTAAGCCAGCACGTTTTTCTCGAATTTGTACATTTAATTGATCCAAAATGTTGCAATAGTACTCTGAATTTACTGTTTTACCCTTTTGCAGATAGTCAATCAATAAAATACCTTTGAAGGCCCAAACCCCCGTTGCCATCCCCTTACTAGTCGATTGAATTGTTTTTGCCTTCTTTGGGGCACTTCCTCCGGCTTCAGTCCCTTGTTTGGATTGTTCTTTTGTCTCTGGAGTATAGTGGTGGATCCATGTCTCATCAACAGTTGTGAAATGACGCTTGAAATTCATTTTATTTTGCTTAAAACGATCCAAACAAGCTTGAAAAATGTTCCAGTTTTTGGTCGACTGTTAACAAATGTGGCACCCATCTTGCAGAAAGCTTTTTCATCTGTAGTTCTTCATGCCAAATTAAATGGACTCGATCATTTGAGATGCCCATGATATTAGCTATTTCACGCACTTTTATTCGTCGATCATTTAATACCATATCATGAACTTTGGCTACAATTTTAATCTGTTGTTGTTGCTGTTTTTGGACGTCCACTACGTGGTTCACCTTTAATGCTTGTACGACCACGTTTAAATTCAATTCAATTTTTTACTGTTGCCTATGAAGGAGCACTTTCACCTAACACATTCACCATATCATTATGAATTTCTTGTCCCGATAAACCTTTTTATGTGAATATTTAATGATACCACGCATTTCGAATTTTTCCATTGTAAAAAAATCGCCGATGCCTTTTGTGAACACTTGTTTCTATATGAAAAAGTTACCAGATCGAAAAAAAATTTAACATGTGTTTATAGCCGAGATGGAAGTTTCACAGCCTGTTCGACGATACCGAATGAAAATGTATCCGAAAGAAAGCTAGTCACTCACATTCGAATCAATTTGGGTTAGTCTATGTCACTATTGTTCGTTCGCATAAACTTATGTATTTGAATTGAATTTTGACACATCGTTCGCATAGAATAAAGTTAGAAAAAACCCAAATCAATATTCTTTCGCCTAGAGTGCGAATGAACTTATCCTGTCGACATCGGCGAACTGGCTGTCAATCTAGAAACACTTAACTTTTTTCTGTTTATACCGCGCTTTTTGTGCTAGGCTAATTGTGCATTTGAATGCATTTTCACAAATCAAATCACAAAAATGATAAATCTTTTCTATTACATTCATTATTCTTTAATCTATTACAAAATTGTCGTAGACGTTTTTTAAATGCGCCAACTATGATTTTACTTGCAATAAAACCTTTAAACAGAACAAATGAAAAACTTATGTTTTCCCTCATGTCTTTTTTTTTTTGTAGGTAAATGTGTCACTCAAAAAGCCTGGCAGTAAATTAGAACATCAAGGCATTAAAATCGAATTCATTGGTCAAATTGAACTTTTCTACGATCGCGGTAATCATCATGAGTTTAAGTGCTTAGCAAAAGCCTTAGCACGTCCCGGCGATCTCCTACAATGCAGTAGTTATCCCTTTGAGTTTCCAAATGTGGAGAAACAGTTTGAAATCTACAATGGCGCAAATGTTCGTTTACGTTACTTTTTGCGCGTCACCATAGTGCGACGCATTAGCGACATAACAAAAGAAGTCGATATTGCCGTTCACACGCTCTGCAGTTATCCGGATGTAAATAATCCCATCAAAATGGAGGTGGGCATAGAAGATTGCCTGCACATTGAATTCGAATACAACAAGAGTAAATATCATTTGCGGGACACTATTATTGGTAAAATATATTTTCTGTTGGTGCGCATCAAAATAAAACACATGGAAATCGCCATTATTAAGCGAGAATCGACCGGCACTGGACCGAATATATTTACGGAAAATGAAACAATTGCAAAATTCGAAATAATGGATGGAGCGCCAGTGAAAGGCGAAAGTATACCAATACGTGTATTTTTGGCCGGCTATAATCTTACACCCACCATGCGTGACATAAATAAAAAATTCTCGGTTAAATATTTTCTTAATTTAGTGTTGATGGACACAGAAGATCGCCGCTATTTCAAACAGCAAGAAATAACGTTGTGGCGCAAAGCTGATATACCCAGATATCAAGCTCACAGCCAGCCGCAGCAGGCTGCCGTGGCGGGCCATAATACCCATCCTCAGCATGCGCCTCCACATTTGGTAAGTGGACCACCAGCGCCCGTTGCTGCACCCCATTTGCCCAACAGCGATCCTAATGCAAATACGAATACAGCCGCACAGCCGGCAGCGGCTGCCGGTAGTTTGGCGTCTGAAGGCAAAATGGGTCTTTTCACAAGAGAAAGCCCTAACCAGGAATTTAGCCAGCAGTCTCAAGACTCCTTACCTACATCGCCCGTAACACCGACTGCAATGCCCATAGAGCGTGGCATGGGCGATGGTGCAGCTGCCATCAGCACATCGCCCGTAATGCTGTCAACAACGCCACCGCCTCTGCCCACGTTGGCGGCAAACGCCTCAACCAACGAACACAAAGCGGAAGCTGTCCACGATTTCCTAGAGCCCACAATCGAGGTTCCACTCAACGATGATAACGACGATGCTAGCGTCAACGAAATTGAAAATGGTGTAGACGGCAAGCGCCAGGTAGTGCCACCAGTAGCTTCAAGAGATTTCTTAGACAGCGAAGAAGCTGTAACAAGTGGAGCTTGATGTTATGGCCCCAATTGAGTGTTTCTATATATACGACTGAAACAATCTGGGTCGTATAAATATTGCATCAAGTGCTTAACTTAGACAGTGAAAAAGTGAAACGAAAACATTTACATATACAGAGAAGTATCACACACATACATACATACGTAGATCCTTACACAATCTCGAACAACATACACGTCCTAATCCAATACATATAATTAATAAGGGCTTTTTTGAACAGACGGGAAAACAAATTAAACTAAAACTACATACACTATTTACAATATTTGAAATTAACGAAAATTATTAAATAAACAACAACAACACTAACTGAATCTGAATACAACATATACTACATATATAATTAAACATTCGACATATTTAGCAAATTAATTTGAAGGTAACCAGAAAATCAAATGTCACTTTTTATTTATTTTGAAAAGTCCATAGTTTGTAACATAAAAAAAAAATAAAAATTAAAGTATTAAATTGTTAAAAATTTATAAATAGCTTGTTTTCTATGTCTCCCAGCTATCTCTATGTCGACATTTCATAGTAGCTACCCTAATGATTAGGGTGTCTACTATGGAATATCGACATATAGATAGAAGCTATTCATAATTTTTGATTGGTATCAATGTTAGAAGCTAATATAGCGAATAAAAACTCAATTGTTTGTATTAAATTGTTATTGTGTAGGCCAAACACGCGCTAGTTTGTACACTAGTACTTACAAACAACAATTATAAACAAAAGGAAACGTTAAACAATTGTTTAAATTATTTAAATCAGCCACTAACTAATATTTTCTCTTTAAAGCCCTTTATATTAGACTCTTAACTCCACCTTCTGCTAGTTTTACTTCCTCGATCTATCTATTCATTTTAAAGTTAAAACAAGCGTAGAAAAAAAAGAATACAAGTTTAATCTAATTTTATTTTTGTTTTGTTTCCACGCCACACTTGTTTGTCTAGATCAATCTCTTGTTTACACTTTATCATGCAAATTACAGAATATTTTAGCTTTTGTCTCTCATTCCTTTTAAAGATAAACTATATACATTCATACATGTATATGTGTTTATTTAATTCGTCTTTGTTTTAAAAATTTTAAATTATTATATTATAATTATTATTTATTGCCTGGCAAATAAAAACAAAACTTGAAACAACACATGCCTACAAACACTTAAAACTGCATGCATACATACATATGTATGTATTGTAAATTTTCTTACTCCAAAATATACACTTACATACATAGATACGAGTACATACATATTTATATCATCATCTCCACTTGTCCTGTTTTAAACTCAAATCAACTGCAATTAATTCGAAATGTACTTTATTTTATAAGAAGTTAAACGAAGTGAGATAATGAAACCCATTTAAAAAACAAAAAATTTAAAAGAACAATGCGTTACGCAATTATTAAGAATAAGAATTAACATAATGAAAATCACAAATTTGTAAGAAATCTTTAAAGCGTTTAGCAAATATTATTTTCTAATAATAATAATAAATAATTAAAAATAGAATAAAGAAATATATAAAAGAAAAGAAAAAAAACAGCAACAAAAAATACTAAATATTTTTATTTTGGTAGTTTTTAAGATGATAAAAATGATTAAACAAAATTAAGAATAAACAAAAATGATATATTCAAAATATATTATTATGTATTAACCAAGTTATTAAAAAAAAAAATTTAAATAAAAAACTATAAAAGCACTTGTCTACGCAATCATTTTATTTTCTAACTGCCTTATTCAAGGCGAATTCATATCAGGTATATGCAAGAGCAATAAATACAACACTACAAAAAATAAATCTTTTTCAAACGTCAACGGAAAAATAAATATAAACACAAAAAGGAATTCACAAAAAATATATAATAAAAAAAATTTACAAGAAAAGATAAACTTATAATTATTTCGTGAAACGTTTAACTATTTCGTGAAAATTAAAGTCTCGGATCATAGAGCTCGCAAAGGAGAAAAAGGCCAGCCAGATTGCGGAGGATTCTGAATGATAGTTGCAATACAAAACCTAAAAAATTATTTCAAAAAAAATTTTTTTCTCAAATTTCTTTTAAAAAAATTTACAATAAAAGAAAAACTTAATTATTTCGTGAAAGTTTTAATTATTTCGTGAAACTTAAAGTCTCAGATGATAGAGCTTGAAAAGGTGAAAATGGCCTGCCAGATTGAGGAGAATTCTGGATGATACCTGGCGCTCAAGATACAATAATAATATAAACAATTGTTAAAAAATTATTTTTTTTTTAATTTGTTTTAAGTATTCCATTGACATCTGAAAAATATTAAAATTAAAATCAGCTGCGCTGTCAATTTCACCTGTTATGAATTCGCCTTGGCCTTATTTATAAAAAGTTTTTCATGTTTATTAAGCTCTTATTGCACTAATTTCTATAGAAAATTTTTGTAATAAGAGCTTAATTAGGTAACACACGATATATTTTTAAAAATGTATATGTAATTTTTCACAATGTAAAATGTCTACATGTCGTCTGTTACCTCAAAAACTTTGCGCCTGAAAAAAAAAACATGAGCAAAGTCATGTGACAAAATTTCAAATAGAATGTGTTCTATTTTGTTATGTTTAAACATCTGACATTAGAACTCTGTGCCGTGCGAACGATTCAGCGGCGGTCAAAATTGGGCGGAATGAAATTTTAGTCAGGAAATTTTAACGAGTTAATCAGCCATGTTCTGAGAAACGCGCGTTCTGAAAAACGCTTAATTGATTTTTAAGTTTTCTAAGGAACGCGCGGTTTTACTGGTGTTTCGGAGTTCTTTTTCCGAAAAAGTACTACATGTGTATGTGGTATTTAAGTATATAAAATGGGAAAAAAAAAATTTTTGCAACAAATAGAAACATTTTTCAATTTACAACATGTTCGACGATATTGAATGAAAATGTATGCGAAAGAAAGCTAGTCACTCACATTCGAATAAATTTGGGCTTGTCTATGTCACTATTGTTCGTTCGCTTGAATTTATGTATTTTAATTGAACTTTGACGCATCGTTCGCATAAAATGAAGTTGGAAAAAACCAAAATCAATTTTCTTTCGCCCTGAATGCGAATGAACTTATCCTTTCGACATCGGCGAACTGGCTGTTACAGGCAGTTTACCTATTTCGAATGAAAATGAATGCGAAAGAAAGCTAGTCACTCACATTCGAATCAATTTGGGTTTGTCTATCTCACTATTATTCGTTCGCATATTCTTATGTATTTTCATCGAGTTTTGACATATCGTTTGCATAGAAAAAAGTTAGACGAACCCAAATCAATTTTCTTTCGCTTAAAATGCGAATGCGAGCACGCTGTTGAGATTAGTAAACTGGCTGTTAGTTTTTTTTAATTGAAAATGAGTAAATTCTTTCAACTTTTTATTGAAATAAAAAGAAAACATATTAACAGACAATAGACAAACCCAAATTTATTCGAATGTGAGTGACTAGCTTTCTTTCGCATACATTTTCATTCGATGTCGTCGAACAGTCTGTAAATTTTAATTGTGAATAATTTTATTGACTTTTACAAGTTCAGTTTTAGCAAATTCAATCAGTTCACTTGAATATACACATGCCAGTTGAAGTCGCCAATTTTAGGCGATATACGTTTTCCAGAACACCTATTTGGCGATTTCAAATTGAAAACGCTAAATTTAAGTGACTTGCGTTTCTCAGAACATGCCTGAATATTTTAATATGTTTTAAATAATTATTTTTTATAATAATAAAAAGCATAGACAATGTCACACGAAAATGTACATGTACGTTTGTGAGCAAATTTTAAAAACCATCTGCAAAAATGAAAAATTTTGACAATCATGAAAAAATACATGAGGAATTACATATTAAATTTACACTGCGTTTAGACATACAAGTAACTTGTTACAAGTTGTGTGTACATATTAACAACCAATACATCGAAAAAAGTAATAAAAACACTTGCAATTTGCACGATTGTTTACACACTCAAGTGCAAGTTCATTTTCAAAATGTCGTCGAAGACAAACGTTGTACGCCTTTGTACTACATGCGCTTTTAATGTCTGTGCTGCCAAAGTTTTAGCATAGCAATATTACAGGGGAATTATATTATGCACACAATTTTTTCACAATTTAAATAATAAATTTGTATTCCAAATAAAAAATAAGTTATAGATGTTTATTTATTTTCGTGTTTTTATATTATGTTTTCGGCATACAATTAAAAATTTTAATATTTTAAAAAAATTTCCTTGAAAAATACCCATTAAGGTTAAAATGAAACATCTATTGGCAACACTGTTTGTTTCTGCTTGCATGCAAGTGAAAAAATCACTGCCAACCAAAATCAGTTGCAAGTGAGGCTACTACTTGCAGGTGTGTGAATGTATTAGTAAAAATATGGGTATGTATTGGGTTTTTTGCACTTGCACTTGCGTGTGTAAACATTGAGTTATTATGAGGAAATACATACGCAAAAACATATCGTCTGTGGGTGCCTTTAATAAACATGAAAAATTCTTTATAAATACAGAATACCCGTATGCCAGCAAAAAGTTTCAATTTCTTTAGTTTTCTGTCAGGAAAGCTGTCAGCGTGCAGTGGTCGTCAATGTATGATTTGGCGGCCAAAAATGCTTCTTTTATAGTTATCAACGTGAAACTTCGGTCACGGTTTAAATATACATATACTTATGTACATCAGAGTCATTTTATAATAAAATGAGTATTTTCTGATGATAACCTCCCATCCACCACATCCGTTGGGTTTTCAATCAGTTGTGAACTTTTTTTGACACGCTTTTATTAAGCTTTTTTCAGACGGTTGTTACATCTGACAATAGTTGAGGAACTCGCAGGCTCCCAATTCGCAAGAAGAGTGTTTCTGGTGTTGAAAAGTGGGCAAATTGGGTAAATGAAAAAGCTGATGAGAGAGTAATTTGTGTTTCTCGTTTTACCAGACTTTACCCGTACTTTTTTCGTGCAAAATGGTAAAATTATGTTTATTCGTTTACTTTACAGTAAAACGCAGTAAATGAGTAATTTTTCAGCAAATTATAAAAATTACTCTCTGCAAACTCTCTTGTCCAATAAACTACTCGAGCAGAAAATTAGTAAACAGCTGATAAAACTGCACTCATATGTAACAGCACACACAGGGGTAATTGCAGATCTGATTAGCCAAAAATTAAGATTGTTAAACGCATTTTAGACACTTCCACGTAAATAAGTAAATTTTGGTATCAAAAAAAAAAAAAAAGGTTTTTGGCTTTATTTCGCTAACTAAGCGTCCCAGAGCAAAAATAATCAAAGTTTGGTGTCAAAAAATTTTTTTTCAAAGAAAATATTTTGGCTTTATTTTGCTAAAAAAACAAATTTTGGTATCAGCAAAAATTTTGTCCAAAAATTTTTTTGAACAATTTTTTATTGTGTTTCACTGCATTTTACTGAATGCTGCTTACCCAAGTTGCAGTAAATGAGAACACAAAAAAGAGAGTAAAGTGACAGTTCTTTTACTGAGTACTTACAAATTTCCACTTTAGTAAGATAAAAACTTACGGTAAACAAACAAATGTAAACAAAAGAAAGTAACCAAAAACAGACAATTTTTTAGAAAAGTTAAGAATAATATAGAGTTAAACGATTATTGCTTATAAAAATTAATCGGCTAGCTATTTAAAAGGTAGTAGAACAATTGTGCACTTATAGTAATCAGTCAGGACCCAGTAATCATGTAAAAAAAATAGTTAAAGATTGTGACGCTGCACATAGTGGTATATCGCAAATTCGCCTTCCCAAAAATTTTTTAAGTTTTGTGTTATTTGAATTTTGTTTTGATTTTTATTAAGACAATTTATTGTTAGTCGCAATAATTAGAAACAAAACTATCAAATATTTTGTTTACTTATAAATAAAGTTTAATATGACGTTTCTACATCACAAGCAAGTGACTTGTCAAGAAATTTTACATGAAAAGCACTCAATTTTTGTGTGGCAAACTTTAATTTTGCTTTTAACTAATTTTTAAACAAAAACTTTTTTCCAATTTGCAAATTTTCTGATTACATTTCAGTTTCATATGTACGTAAACATAAAACAGCTGATTATCCAATTCTAGTCCGAACTTACCCAAATTAAAAGTTCGGGCTAAATTGTACAGCAAATGAAAAAAAAATTACTTTCTCATTTTCTCTCAAATTGCACAAAAATTGTTACGTGGAACGCTTTTGGACTAGTTCGGACTGATTCGTTATTTACATGGAACACACCTTTTCGTTATTTAATAATGTAATAAGTTGTGAAATTCATAATGAAGTACCAGCAAAAATGGGAATGTGGTTTTATATTGATGGCAAGTTAGCACCTTTTTTGTGATTTCAAAACACTTTCACAAAAAGTGATTTGCAGAACAGCCCTGAAACAGGTTCTTACTAAGGACTCAGTTAAACATATGTATGTATGTACATTGTCTTGAGATTCTCATTATAATAAATTGCGTCGTTATTCTAAAGATGACAACATACATATCGCTCCTTTATTGCAACATAGTCATAACTAAAAAAAGCTCGTTTCGAGAAAAACGTATTTCAAATTTTTAGTTTCCATACAAGTCTTAGAAATTTTTTTTTAGAAAATATATCCTAAAGGAAACAGTTTAAAGGTAATTTGAATATAAAACGTAGTACTGTTAACAATTCTGCATTGTTCACTCGAAAACCTTATTTTTTGAGATATGACTATGTTGCAATAAAGGAGCGATATGTATGCATACATATGTGAATTGCTAAAATTGAAAAATCATAATCTATGTATGCACGCACATACTTATGTAAACATGCGTGCTCAACAGTTTCTGCCGTCATCACTTCAATTAACTGTAAATTTTCACAAGATAATAATTAAAAAAAACCGCCGTTTTTCTAGCAACAACATAAAATTGTGCAAATAACAGCAGCGTATTATCATTTTAGCCGAAGGCAAATATTTATCACTTCTTAAACTTATCATCACAATCTCTTTTGTTTGTAGAGATTGAAGTAGTAAAAAAAAATAAACGTCAAAATTTGCTAATTTAACAGAAATTTTATTTGATGGTATTTTATTTTTACCCTACATACAATAAGATACTTATCTATTTTAATAATTCGTTCAATTGCGCGCACCGTCGTTGTCGTTTGCCAGCGGCGTCCTTGAAAAAAAAGGTCCGATGACTCTTCCAGTGTGAGTGAACCGTGCGGACCATGCAGCCACTGGAGCGGGTGTAATCGCTCCTTGTGTTAAAGCTGCAAAACTATCAATAGTCGTCCACATCGATAGCTTCAAGAAAAACTATCGATACTATCGTTAAGCGCTACTTTTGGCTGTGAATCTGTAACTCAAGTGGAAGTTAGTAAACATATTCATTTGCTTTTTGAATGAATAAAGCTTTGTATCACACACAACTGACTACGAAGTCGCTCATATTCTATTTTAATAAAAACAAATAAATGAATACACAAACCGAGCGAATAATGATAATAACTCGACTCGTGGAGAAACAAATACAACCACATTCAAATAGAACGAAAACAAGAAGAAAAAGTTTCAAATATATTATCATTCGAATGAATCGAAGTAGCATTTGACTGGATTTATACATATCTATCTATATAAGTATATATATTTCTATGAGGCATGTAAAAATATATACAGCCCAATTACAAATGAAAATTCCTTGGGAGTTTTTTCACTTTTCTCTTTTCTCCAATTATGAACAAAAAGTGAGTATGATGTTTTGTATTATTTTCTTCTCTCCATTTCCTGAAAATACTTAAAGGTGATCAACTCTTCTTTCTTTCTTAGTGTCGAGTTAACGAAAATTGAGCTTTCTGCTTTAATTCAGAAAATTACTTTATTTGAAAAATAAATTCCGAGAGGAATAAATTCCTTGAGAATAGTCATAATTGGGCTGACAATAAAATAAATAAATATGTAGACATTTATACTCACGTATGTATGTATTTATGTAAGTGTGTACATCAAAGTTTTTTACCAACTCCAATTTAAAATTTTCAGACCTTATTGCGCACATTTCTTAAGAGCAAATTACGTCATAACAAAATGTTTATCTTTGTAGAATAACGAATGTGATGTGCATTCGAATTATAATCGTTCTATTTATTCATTCGTTCGATATTTCTTGCACTCTATCAAACAGTTATATAGGGTGTTTTTTTAAGCCCGATAGAACTTGAAATTGTAAAACATAACACAAAAAATTAAATTGTAATCAAAATTTTTTTTTATTCGAAAGATCAATACGTGACATTAACATTTGAAAATGATTTCGGGCATATGGGCACCGCGGCTGTTCTTGACGAAGCGCATTCTGGACGTCCAATTTTGGGCCACTTTTTCGAGCACTGCTGGCCGTATGTCACGAACAACACGAACAATGCTGGCCTCCAAGGCGTCAATTGTTGCTGGTTTATCAGCATAAACCAGTGACTTCACGTAGCCCCACAGGAAATAATCGAGAGGTGTCAAATCGCACGACCTTGGAGGCCAATTGACAGGTCCATTTCTCGAAATCAACTTATCGCCAAATTTTGATTTCAGTAAGTCGATGGTTGCGTTCGCCGTATGGCACGTAGCGCCATCCTGTTGAAACCACATCTCCTCCGGATCAATGTCATCCATATTTTCAAACAAAAAATCATTGATCATGGTGCGGTAACGATCTCCATTGACCGTAACGCGAGCTCCGGCCTCATTTTTGAAGAAATAAGGTCCGATGATGCCACCAGCATGAAAACCGCACCAAACAGTGCATTTTTCTGGATGTAATGGAGTCTGTAGGGTCTCTTGTGGATTGGTCTCACTCCATATGCGGCAATTTTGCTTATTAACAAACCCGTTAAGCCAAAAATGCGCCTCATCGCTGAACACAATTTTGCGATAAAACAACGTCGCGAATCGACGACTGATTTTCAAAGTAAATTTGGATAATTTCGTAGCGTTGTTCAAGCGTGAGTCTATTCATGATGATTTGTCAGAGTATACTGAAACAAATAAAAAAAATGTTTCATCAAAATTTAATTTTTTGTGTTACTTTTTACAATTTAAAGTTCTATCTAGCTTAAAAAAACACCCTTTAGTATTAGCGTGCTTTTGCTCTTACAAATAAGAGAAAATATATCTTTGAATTGGAAAGAGTATACGACAGAATCTATTTCACCTCTTTCACATAGGAAAAGTTTACTTTGCAAAGTCTTGAGTTTGGTGATGGTAAGAGAAAAGAGAGTGGCTCTCTTACACTCTTTTTTTCCTTGCCACCACCCAGCTCAAGACTTTGCAAAGTAAACTTTCCGTGCGTGAAAGCCGTGTATTACGACCAACTATAAAACGCAATTCATTCTCTTTTCTGTTTTTTTCTCGGTTTACTTTGTTAATCTCTCTTAAAGTATTCGATATTTCAATGAATATTGTATTTTCAGTGTGCATACAAAAAAATGAATGTATTCTTGCAGCCTATTAGTGTTTATATTACGATGTTCAAAATTCGTTACGTATCTACCGTTTGCCACGCGTTATCCGTTTTTCCCTTGACTGTTTGTTTCATAGTGATATCTGATTATTTGATGTTATTGTTTATTTTTGCTTTTCTCTTTTTTTTCTTTTGGGATAATTTACAAGATTAGAGATAATTTTACTACTTGAAATTTTAAATAACGGTTGTCAACAACCCAAATATACAGTTAGTAAGACTTTAGACAGTGTGATGGAATGTTTTTATTTTCTTAAAGAATTTGTGCAAAAATTTGATCACTGTTGAGTTTAAAATGTGGTGTTTGGGAAATTAACAAAGCATTTATTAGTCATTAATGAGTAGGTGGGGGTCTTAGCTTAAGGATAAAATAAAGGATCTGCGAACTTCTTACGAGTAGAAAAAAGAGGATATACAACAAAATGGTAGCAAAATCGAAAAGCAATTCAACAAGTGGTAAGAAAAAAAAATAATAAAGAAAATACCAGAATTATAAACAACAAGGCAGCTTTATAATTGGAAGTGGCAGAATTACAATAAACACAACACCAAAAAACATCAACATGTATTTTGTTGGTAGAATTTACAAACAGTTGTCAAAAATGTGTTTCAAAAAGCAAGACAGTCTATGTGTTTTTGACAAATTTACGCAAAGGAAACGAAAGACAGCTATGCTTATACCACTACCGTATTAAAGGCACCCACAGACGATATGTTTTTACGTCTGTTTTTTAAAATGTAATTCCTCATGTATTTTTTCATGTCTGTCAAAATTTTTCATATTTACAGACGGTTTTTAAAATTTGCTCACAAACGTACATGTATATTTACGTCTGACATTGTCTATGCTTTTCATTATTTTAAAAAATAATTATTTAAAACATTTTAAAATATTATTGCATTAAAATTTCCTCAAGCCGACTACTTATACCGCCCAAAAACGGCTATTGAATTGTTCGCAAGGCATAGAGTTATAATGTCAGATGTTTAAACATAACGAAATAGAAAACACTCTATTTGAAATTTTGTCAGATGACTTTGCTCATGTTTTTTACAGACGCAATGTTTTTGAGGTAACAGATGACATGTAAGCGTTTTACATTGTGAAAAATGACATTTACATTGTTAAAAACATATCGTGTGTTATCCACTTAAGGCTGCCTTCATAAACAACACGTCGCCTGATGTTTTGTGTTGTCTAAGCTGTTGAAAAAAAGTCTTTCAATTATATATACATACATATATACTTACTTATATACTTTGTTAAGATCAAACACTTGGTGATATTGAAATGCCAGCCAACTTTGAAAAGGCCATTGCAACTGCTGGATTTGGGAGATTTAATATATTTTTATTGCTGGTAGCCAGCCCGGCCGCCACGTCTGCGGTTTTTGACACGGCTGTTATATCATTCATTCTTCCAAGTGCAGAATGCGATTTGAAATTAGATCTGCTGGACAAAGGCATTCTAAATGCCATAACTTATTGCGGTAAGTTAATTTCTTTTAACTTTAGGATATGTAATTTATGTATGTGCTGTGTACAGAACACAAACCACCAACTCAGCTAGAAAATTTGTAAGAAAATTGCTCAATTTTTTTTAGCGCTTTGCAGAAAAATTCATAAAAACCAGTCGCTCGCGCCTTTTAATTCATAATATTCGTCTGTACTCGAGAAGTCACTTTCACCACAAATACTTGCTCGTCTCATTTTTACATTCGTTATGGCACCTTTACACGGTAATACAAGTATTCAGATCTGTCAAAAAATATGTGTAGAATAAAGGAAAACTTACCGTGTAAAAACAAAATATATTCTGGAGATTTAAATGAAATACTTGAACAAAATTTTAACCGTTTACACTTCCGTTTTTTGACATCTAAAAAGATTTCATTTTCATAAAATCATTTTTTGCAAATGGTTTGTTGACAGCAATCAGCGTTGTCAACTCGGTGAGTTTCACACCGTTTTTAGGTCTTTTTAAAATTTTTGGTGCGAAAAGTTCTTTAGTGGGTGCATGGTGCGCAGATCACAGTCAGAACATGGAGTTATAATGTGGAAACGCACCTTATTATATGCACAAAGTAAGACAATCTTGTTCTATTATACATATTCTCGAAAGAAAAATAAACATATCGATTTATCGTGCTATACTATTAAACGATCAAACCAAGTTTGTCAAATATTACAATAAATACAGACACAGATACTGTTTTAGTAATTGATAAATGACTAAATTATTAATTAAATTATAAAATTTTTCCAAAACGTTTGCATCAAATATTGATTACGGTAAACTTCATTTTTTATTTGTTCGGGAAAATTTTCGTGTATTTCAATAAATTTTTTTAAAGACGCCCACTCTAGGCAACTGATTTTTGCTGTTCGAATTGTGCACTGTGTTTGATATAACTACTATTTCATATATAATTGCTGTTTAATGGCTTATAGTACGATTATGTAACTTAATGATCGGATAAAAATCTTCGACATATTTCATCCCTGCAGTAAGTAAGCAGCTGTAATTTTATGTACCTGATAATAGGCAGTACAAGCAATAGCTGATTTCGATCGACAGCGAATTAATTAAATAATATTGCTGAATAAAAAACTTGATAAAATATAGTTATAATTATTATCAAGATACCATTATCTTAACAAAAGGAACAAAACTAAAAGCCAAGTTTGACAAATATAAGTTTTAGCTATTAAATAAATTTGATGGCATGCCATCAGGCGGTGCTACCAGACCCAGTTTGATTGCATAATAGTCACTTAAAAGGCTGTGTCATTATCGTGGTTTTTAATACAAAAATATTATACTTTTTATAATACAGAATTGGTTTTTAAAAATGGGGTTTAAAAATTCGGTGAGTTTTTGTTGAATTTTTTCCCCATTTTAGTGGGTTTTGAAATTTCACATTTGACAATGCTGACAGCAATAACTATATCACAATGAATTCATCAAGGTGCATTAACGTGTACACGGTGGCAGCACTAGAGAAAAATTACAACAATACAACAAAACCTGCATGTAGTAAGCTATGTTTATCAAAAATATTTGTAATTATTTTCACAATTATAAACTATGAATGCACCTTTTCATAATTATAAATTATATTTATTTGAATTATTTTTATGTTCACAAAATAATTTGTATATGTTTAATTCAGAATAAAACACTAAATTCACTTTCAAAAATGTAAACAATACATTTGACGTAAATAGCTTACCATATTGCCAGTAGCAAAAAATTGTCACATGCCGTAGCACTGCCACCGTGTATACGTTAATGCACCTTGGAATTCATCATGCAAAAGTATGTTTTTTTTTATTGCAGCTTAGTATTTTCAAGTATTATTTTGAAAAAAAAAATCACAGTTGTGTAATAGAGTACTTCAAAAATTTACCAGATTTCATCAAAATCTAGTCACAATCTAGATTTCATGCTGTATAAGAAATCTCGTCAAAATCAACTAGATTTAATTTGCAGTCCCGAAAGTAGGAGATTTGGCTTGTACTCGTAGGCCATTTACACCTAAGCCAAATCTAGTACTTTCGAATCAATTCAACTAGATTTAACAAGATTTTTCATACAAATAAATAAAAAATACATACTTTTACATGATAAATTCATTGTGACGTAGTTATTGCTGTCAAACTCTTTGCAAGAAAAGATTTTATGAAAATGAAATCTTGTTATAGGTCAAAAAATTGAAATGTAAACGGTTAAGAATCTACGAAATTTTGGGTCGACGTAAATGCCTTATTATAGCGCATTTACACCAACTCAAAATCTAGTAGATTTGAATTGAAATCTACAACGAAATCTATATCGTTTACACTACCGTTTTTTGACATCTAGCAAGATTTCATTTGCTCAAAAATAATTTATGCATGCGGGTTTGACAATACAATATTATCAGAGACTGAATACACCAGCATTAAAGTGTATATTTTTGTGCCCAGAGACTGCATACACCACATTATAGTGCAATTTTTGTTGCAGCGTAGTATTTTTAAGTATTTTTTGCAAGAAATCACAGTTGCATCGCTTAGTACTGAGTAGATTTCAGGAGATTTCGTCGAAATCTACTCATAAAGTAGATTTCATTTTGTATGGGAAATCTTCTCAAAATCTACTAGATTTGGCTTGAAATCTCGAATGAGCAGATTTCGCTTTGGTGTAAATAGGCTATTAGAACATTTCAGAAAATTCTGTATTCCCATCACATCAGAGGTGTATTTTTAACTTTGCATTGGCAGCACTTATAGCGCATTTACACCAACTCAAAATCTAGTAGATTTGAATTGAAATCTACAACGAAATCTACATCGTTTACACCACCGTTTTTTGACATCTAGCAAGATTTCATTTGCTCAAAAATAATTTATGAATGCGGGCTTGACAACACAATATTATCAGAGACTGAATACACTGAGTAGATTTCGTCGAAATCTACTCATAAAGTAGATTTCATTTTGTATGGGAAATCTTCTCAAAATCTACTAGATTTGGCTTGAAATCTCGAATGAGCAGACTTCGCTTTGGTGTAAATAGGCTATTAAAGTATTTACGGAAGGTGGTACAACATTTACAAACTCAAAAAATTGCTGTTCAAGAATATTGCATTTTGTAAATGTTGTAGAATTGCAACCATCAGTAAATTTATTACGGCCGTATTCATAAAAAAAGTTAAACAGCCGTTCAAACCATATTTAGGGAAAATTCGATAAAACTGTATTCATAAACAAATTTTACGTTAAAATGTTCTTTTAGCAGTTTTTTAAGTCAACCATTTTTAAAACTGATTGCACCCAATTTTAAGACAATTTTAAGGTGATATTTGTGTTTTTTAGTTATTGTTTATTTATATGTTGCGAAAATTTTTATTGCATATTTATCAGAAATCTCATGATATTGATAACAATAGATGTGTGTTTTTAATAGAAAATATGACCCAAGCTTTGAATAGCTGGCAACAGAAAACTTTCAGGCAAAGAAGTAATCTATTTTATTCTGGATTCCAAATAAGCAATTACGCTTTACATTTTTTCCAGTCTTCTTATTTTAGTTATTACTAACATTTTATTTATTTAAAATAATACGCGGTAATAAAATGCCATGTACATCAGTGATGTGTAAAAAAACGAAATAATAAAAAAAGCTCGTTATGCATATCCTTTTCTACGCGTAAGCAAAAGGAATCAAAGTAAAACTTTTCTGACTTAGTATTTTTTGCTATTTAATTGAAGAAACAAAATGGAGGTAACATTTATTTATTTGTTTTAAAGTCGATTTTCATAAAAAACAATACAAGAAATTTCTTTGCATGACTACTATGTGAAGAAAAAATCGTTTTTATCGCAGCATATGATGGCGTTGTCAATCACAAATAGAAAATTTCAATAAAATGATTTTTAGCTAAAACGCTGTTTATGAATACGTTTTTATAAAATGTGTTTTTTTGCTGAAAATTCTGTTTTAACTAAAAAGTTGTTAAAATGCTGATTAGAGTTTTTTTTATGAATACGACTGTTAGTTTTGTGCTAGTCAGCTGTGATTGAATGTTGTTTATAATTTTGCTAGAGATAACATAAAGTTCGATTACTCAAAACGATATTTGTTCGCGCGTATTTTAGAATCTATCGATAGTGAGCCGTCGAAAGTGAACGTTCGACCACATTTAAAGAAGAAAAAATTGCTGTTTCTGCAAAATAACGCACCGGTTGACACAGCTTTAGATGCAATGCTAAAATTACGCGAAATACACTCCGAATTGGCTGATCATCCACCTTATAGTACAGATTTAGCTCCAGGTGACTTTTTCCTCTATCCAAACTTGAAAAAATGGCTCGTAGGAAAAAGATTCATCTCAAACGAAGAAGTGAAACTAAAGCGTATTTTGAGGGGTTCCCATAATGTATAAAAAAAGCTGGAGTATCGTCTTACTAAGTGTATTGAGGAGATTATATAGGTTTTGGAAAAAAATTGGTGGCTTCAATATCAATCGGTCCTCGTAGGAGATCACTATTCAGTGAGTTATCCATATTTTGCCTCTTGGCAACGGCCACGTATAGGCTGAGCCTGTAACCGAAAGAGTACGAATGGCAAATGCTGCAGTCATTTGCGAAATAGTGGAAAGGGTTGGAAGTTTGACATAGAAGGTCGTTTAGGAATAATAATAATAATAAGGTTAGGGTAGAAAGAGTCCAAATATGCGTTTGATTCAGCGCAGAAATGCCTTGATTGTGTTATGTATTCATTTATTTATTTAAAATTTTCTTTTGTAATCATTTTAAAAATATATATCTTTTTTAATTCAAGGCATGATAATATCAGCCGTCGGTTGGGGCTATTTATCTGACAAGAAAGGACGTAAGAACATAATGGTATTTGGTTACCTGGCGAATGTCCTTGTTTCAATTGGTGGTGCCATGAGTCAAAATGTTTTGCAACTAATGATTTCGAAATTTCTCGGAGGTCTTATGTAAGTTATAGTTAAAAAACCTTGGATACTGTTATAAAACCTTTGA
The DNA here is from genome assembly GCA_914767995.1 of Thecocarcelia acutangulata. Taxonomy (NCBI): domain Eukaryota; kingdom Metazoa; phylum Arthropoda; class Insecta; order Diptera; family Tachinidae; genus Thecocarcelia; species Thecocarcelia acutangulata. The sequence goes on along the minus strand of OU612095.1, from coordinate 23,631,567 downwards.
TATTGATTGCAACGCAATAAGCATGTGTGGTCCGTTTGCGGTGTTAATGTCTTATTTAACTGAGTTTCATGGTACCAAACATAGAGCTCGTATCATGATGTTGATTGGTGTCATGTTCTCTATAGCTTCCATTATATTACCCGTTATGGCTTTGCTTATTTTGCCACAGGACTGGAATTTTCACATAATTGGAATGAAGTGTAAGTATAGCACAGCTGTATAACATGGGAAACCAGTGGCTGTGTTCTGTAACTTTGGCGAGAAGCGCGCGCATCGAAAACTTGTGAAACAAATTATTCCATAGGTTCTCGAAAAATGAGCAAAAACTGTGTCTGTAACTCATATCGAAAGCTATACAAAGCGATTGAATCGTTACGTTAGAAAAGTCAGAAAATGTAAAACGATACCAACATGCAATTTTAAAAAATAAGAGCGTCAGCCACAATTAGTACCACCGCCGACCAAAAATTACTAAATTTAAGAAATTTTTTTCGACGGCGTCAAATTATAACCGCCGGCTATTCCAGAAAATGTATGTTTTGGCTCTAATGTTTACATTTTATTTGCAAATACAAGTTAATAGCATATTCACACTTACTCACATTTTACATCTTTTATCCCCCCGGGGAACAGGTTTTGCCTTGGCGTATTCCTAACTTAGGCACTCTTTTTTTCGGGGAAAAGAGGGGAAGGTGTCCCTCGTTTGCTGCGGCAAACAAAACTCTAGGAAGCCACATGACTTATGTTGTGTTGCCTTCCAAGGGTATAAATTGGCAGAACGGTGATCAGCATGGCCCCCGGGAAGTTCTGCTTGCGGTTCGACCCGGGCTGATCATGGTTGAGGTGCCTACCTTGGCTGAAACGTTCTGGCTGTGGTTGAAACCTAAAACGCAGGAAGGGAGTGTTAGTATCCTTGATAATTGTTTGGTGATGGCTTTTTTCGAGGGCTAACAATCTCTCGAGGATCTGTTGCCTATACAACAGATACGTGTACTGTAAGGAACCAGTGGTGATGGTTGACGGGTGAGTTGGTTTAAGGGCTGATGCTCTTAGTGGGCTTCGGCCTACCAACTCATTAAGCCTTGTCCTCCATTGATTGCTGGGAAATTGCATACATGTGGGATTAGAAAGCCCGAACTGCTCAACAAGAAGTTGTTCATATGACCGCAATCATATGACAAGAACTGCTACCTGTGTGAGCCTAGTCAGCCACACGGGGGCGGTGGTGAATCGTGAAAAATTCACTCCGTGGAATTGGTCCACCATCAGGTTAGGCCGTCAAGGCAGGTACTGATGTAAATCATTTTCACAGTTTACATCTTTCATCATTTTGCCAAGATATTAACACCTTCCTATATAAAGTCTATGTGAAAAAAACTCAACATCTCTCAACATTTTTACAAGATGTTCGTTTCTCATTTTGCTGGACTCAACATCTTTCGATTATTTTACTGTCATCACTAAAAAAGTCAAAATTCATACCATCACTAGAAAATAAACAAGTGTCAAAAATGTTTACAATGAGCGGGAGCGAACAATTTTAGTAAATTTTAATTTAATTAAATATAATATAAACAATACATTTATTTACAGTAAAAAAGAAAAAAATAACTTGTGTTGTATGGTCTGCTCTGACGAGAGTATGCTAATAGCCTTCGACGTGAAAAATTGCAGAGTGAGAGGAAAAATTCGCACATTTTACAGGAAATCACAGTGAACTTGTAAGAACCATTCGATCCATTTGTTGTTGTTTATATTTATTGGTTCAAATCTTAATAAATTATTTAAAATTCTAACAAATGACCACAGGCATCTCGGACACGTTGCGTGTAATGTAGATTTCGTCCTAATCGTCACCGTCGTTTTGCATAATTTCTAACAGTTCTGCAAATTAAAGCAGTAACTGTTTTTGCTCTCTAAGACCAATAATTGCAGAATCTTTTAACTCCATTTTATCAGCCAGTTTACCAATTTCGAAAGAAAATGAATGCGAAAGAAAGCCAGTCACTCACATTCGAATCAATTTGGGTTTGTCTATCTCACTACTATTCGTTCGCATTTTATGTATTTTGATTGATTTTTGACAGATCGTTCGCATAGAAAAAAGTTAGACGAACCCAAATCAATTTTCTTTCGCTTAGATTGCGAACGCAAGCACGCTGTCGAGATTGGTAAACTGGCTGTATGTTTGAATGTTTTTTGTTTGCTCAAACACGTGAAGTAATACTTGAAAAATGAAATATGTTGAGAATGTAATGTAATGAAATAATGATACTTAAAAGCGGAAAATCTTTTCGCAAAAATTTTACAGATACAGTTTTTCTGTAAAATGGCGAATAATTTTCTTACGTGACAGCTATTACTCACCCAAAAATGTTATAGTTTCAACCAAGGCGAATTTATACAGGTAAATGCAAGCGAAAAGGCGAATTCAGTGCTATGTATTTTGTTATTGTAAAACATATCGTGAATGTCAAAATATAAATTCGCACAGATTATATTAGTTTTTCACTTTTAAATTCACATAAATTTCTTGAAATTGCACTAAATCATACAAAAAAAATCTCCAGATTAAAAATGGCGTGAAAACGTTTGTAAACAAAAGACAAAAAATTTGACAGTGTCATTGGAAAAAACGCGAGAAGAAAAAAATAATCACCTGTGCTGTTAAGTTCACCTAGTAATGAATTGGCCTTGAGTTTCAACGTATGAGAATTTTGTTTCATTTCACACAGTGCAACCTAAATTCGGGCGTAAAGCGCTACGTAATTTAACGCCTTGATTTTACGCTGTAGTAAGTAACTTAAATAAAAGCGTTAACGCTGTGCCATGAACAATATTGCTCAATTAACTTGTTTAATAAAAATCGTTAAATAGAAATAATAAGAAGTGATAAAGTCACCAAATTAGTCTGAAAGCACCAAAAGTGTGGTTACTAATGGCAGCAAAAAATGAGGAACATTTGTTTTGAAGCGAACTTTACTGAGAGGCAATAAAGCTTTCTCTCTAACGCTCTATGAAAATTGGATTTTCCATTTGCAAAGCGTTGACGCAGCGCTTTTTGGGTTGGTCTTATACATTTTGTATGGGCATGAGGATTTTTGACAGATAAATTACGCTTGACGCGCTAATTTAGGTTGCACAGACACGTTTCAGTCGAAAAGTTTCACGTGGCGAGAGTTACAGAACACAGCCATAGAACGTTTGGTTTAAGAAAGGGTGTTTTCTTATAGTGGTATAGAACTTTGAAATGGTATAAAACAAAAACGTATTTTTTTTTTTAAATTTACTTTATTCAAAAGATACTCTTCTGGCATTATAATTTAAGTATGACTTCTGGTATACGACCGCCACGGCTGGCTTAGATGTAGTCTTACCTGGAAGTCTCATTTACAATTATTTTTTTCCAACATTTGCAGCCGTATATAGGCAATAACGTAGCGAATATCGCCCTCCAAGTGGTCAACCGATTCTGGCTTGCCGACGTAGACCACCGACTTCACATATGCCTACAGAAAACAGTCTAGCGGCGTTAAATCGCACGATCTTGGAGGCCAATTCACGCTTGCAAAATGAGAAACTATGTGGTTACCAAACTTTTACTTCAATAAATCACTAGCTGCGCGACACTTTACGCCATATTGTTGAAACGACAATACCTGCACATCATGGTTACTCAATTGATAAACGAAAAAGTCAGTAATCATGCCTCTATAGCAGTCACCATTGACTATAACATTTTGACCAGCATCTTTTTTAAAGTAGAACGGAACAATGGTTCCACCAGCCTATAAAGGTACGCCCAACAGTTTTCCTGGATGTAAAGGTGGCACAACATATACTTGAAAATTGTCATCACTCCTAATACGATAGTTTTGTTTATTGGCGTATCCATTTCATAAAAAAAGGTGAACTTCATCGCTAAACAAAAATCAGCCTCAATGACAATCTTGTTTTGGGCGGCCCAGCGAAGCTACGCCTTTCTACGTCTGTTCATGTTGAAATAACAAACTAAACATAAATCACCTAACAGCTGATAAAATGGCGCCAGTTAAAAAAGTGCTGCCAAATCAAAGATTCATGCCTCTATAAAAACATCTTTTACTCGCAATTTCGACCATAGAAACCTTAATCGCTGAGCTGATTAATCTTGTAGAGAATGGGGTAAGGTATTTTGCTCATGAAGTAAAATACCTCACCCCGTTCTCTAAAAGTTAATCAGCTCCGCCAATAAGACTTGCCTAGTGGAAACTGCAAGTTATATGTGTAGACTGTATTTTAATTTATAATCAATTACAATAAATTATTTTAGATGACTTAAATATATTTAATTTAAAAAATTTTCAGTTCATTCTTGGCAGGTATTTCTTGCTATTTCCACTACACCGTGCTTAGCAAGTGGTATACTCTTATCGTTGTTTCCTGAAAGTCCACGCTTCTTGATGTCGCAAGGCAGAAATAGAGAAGCCTTGAAAATATTTCAAAAAATATATGCCATCAATAAAGGACAACCAGCTGAAAGCTATCCGGTAAGTTAAAGCACAAGTTTTAAAATTTTAGTTAATAAGTGCCAGGTCAGACACAACAACTTAAGTTGGGCAATTCTTGACTTTATAAAGCTTGCAGTGAGGGGAATAACAAGGGAAAAAGAATTGCCGGTACTCGGCAATTCTCAGCAATTCCTTACTTTTCTCTCATGTGTGTATGTGCATATACAATGTAAATTGTATGAAGAAAAATGTAGAGAAAGCACAAGAATTGACGAAAAAAGTTTTTGTGTGGGCAAGAAAGCAATTCCAAAAGAAACTTGCTAAAAAGTCTGGCAATTAAAATCGCCGTGTCTGATCTTACTCTTACTTCGAATTTGCATATTAAGTTTATTTGTGTCTAAAGTGATATTTAAAACTACTTTAGGGGAAACCCCTAAAGTAGTTTGTCTAAATAATTATAGTTTTTAACTACGCTGAAAGTATGGCAACAATCATCTAATTTAGCTTTTCATCACAAAAAAAAATGTTTTGAGTGCCCTGATCCTACACGATCGTACGATTCATTCAGAGGAAAATGTTTTAAAAGTCTGGCCGATTTTACAAAATCCCTTCAAAATAGCAATATAGGCCACACTATTATACAAGTACGATTGCAATAATTTATATAATTTTACATTATATAAACTTTTTTGTCGAAGCGCCAATGACATTCTCATATTTTTGTACAATATATACCACACTGATCGCACAGATACCATAATGTTTTGAAAATGTTCATAAAATTTATCAAATCGCACGATTTGTCAACAACTCTGTTACACAGTTGCAATTTTAGTACTTTTTTAGCACACATGTTTTATTTAGTAGACCGTAAGATCGTGTAGGATAGTGTAACAAGACCTTTAAACTTGTACAATTATTTATTTTATATGCTTATTATTTCTTTATTTCGACCGTTTTTTCCTTTCTTAATATGTGTAATTGTTCGAGCTTAAGGTCTTTCTTGGAATTTTTAGTTTTTTTGGTTTTTAATTATCTGGCCAGATAATTAAAAACCAAAAAAACTAAAAATTCCAAGAAAAACCTTAAGCTCGAACAATTACACATATTACTTATTTTAATTGGAAAATATGATATACCATTTGTGCCCGCTCTCGCAATATTTCTGGTGATAACTGTTTGCATTCCTGTCGAATACTCTCCTTAAGGGCTACGATTGTCTGGAGGCTTGCTGGCATAAACCCACAACTTTAATTAGCCCAAAAAAAAAAAAGAAATCTGGGATGTTTAAAACAAACCAATAAGGGAGCCTACTCGACCAGTAAATGCTTCCTTCATAATATCTGTTGTGGTTCCTACAGTGTGTGCATTAGCGCCGTCTTGTTGAAACCATATGTTCACCAAGCCCCGCTCATTTAATTCCGGCAGTAAAAAGGCACTTATCATGGCTCTGTGGCGTTCGCCAGTAACAGTAACTGTATTGCCGGAGTGGTCCTCAAAAAATCACTCCTCCCGCTTTAACAGCGTATCCCATAGTAAAGGCCGTGATACACTATCCTGCATGATTGTACGATTTATTCACAGAAAAATGTTTTAAAAGTCTGGCCGACTTTACAAAATCTCTTCAAAATGTCGTTGTAGTCCACACTATTATACAAGTTTAATTGCAATAAATTATAAATATAGTAAAATAATTAAAAGCTATTTTTACAAAAGCTAATTTTACATTATTTCAATTTATTTCTCGAGGCGTCAACAATATTCTCATATTTTTCATAATATACACCACACTGATCGCATAGAAATCATCTTGTTATGAAAATGTTCATTTGAAAATTTTCAAAAACTCTGTCACACATTTGAATATTTAGTACTTTTTTAGCACATATGTTACATTTGGTAGATCACATGATCGTGTAGGATAGTGAATCACGGCTTTAAATAGAGATATGAAAACCGATAAAGTCGCTAAATTAGTCAATAAGCACCTAAAGTGTGATTACTAATGGCCGCAAAAAATAAGTTTGAAGCGAACTTTACTGAGAGACAGTAAAGCTTTCTCTCTTACACTATGTCAAAATTGGATTTTCAATCGCAAAGCGTTGACACCGCGCTATTTGTGTATACACATGAGGATTTTTGACGGATAAATTAAGGCCGTGTCAGATAAAACTTTGTCGCTTTGCGTGAAATTTAAAACTTTAACAGAAAAGCGCAAAGCAAAAGGTGTATGTCACAATAAAACGTTAGCAACACTGACGATTTGTTTATTTATCTGAAAAAAATGGTCCAAGTCACCCTGACCCTTCATGACATGAAGGGCATCATGGCAATTAAATGGCTGTTATTTACGCCAAGAAAAGAGCAGAGGGGACTTTCATTGGACCCACTCCGACTTTTGGCTTCAATTAGGGTCTCCTGAATGAGGACATAAAGAAATGGACGAAGTCCATCGTTAAACAACATTGGAACGAGACAGCTGGTCTTGAACACTCCAAGAAATTTCTAAACTTTGATAAAAAGAGGGCCGAACGTGCTCTAAAACTGGACAGGGAAAGTCTCAGAACATTGACAGGTGCACTTACAGGTCATTATAACTGCTACAAGCACCTGCACAGGATGGGCATTTCCAACACAGACATTTAAAGATTCTGCGGTGATGAAGAGGAGTCAATGGAGCACTTAATCACCCACTGTGGAGCACTGGGACAGAGAAGATAGAAGCTACTACAAGCTTATATGTTAAGTGAATGCGACTTAATTTCACTCCCAATGAAGGAGCTTGTCCGTTTTCTTGACATACTCAAACCATAATGGGGCATTTCTTATGATAATAAAAGTTAGAAATATTATTGAACGAACTAGTGAAATTGGTTCTAATTGTTTTCTTAGTACATAAAACATTGAAGCTATTAGAAAAAACTTCAACGCGTAAAAAGATGAGAATTGCCGAGCTTTTCGCTTCGCGTTGCGTTGAAAGTTCTTTATGTGAGAGCTATTAGAAAAAACTTCAACGCGTGAAAAGATGAGCGTTGCCGAACTTTTCGCTTCGCGTTGCGTTAAAAGAGCTCTATGTGACATGTTTCATATAAGTATATATATTTTATCTTAGATGTCAAAGCGAATTTGCAACGCAAAGCGAAACAAAAGTTTTATCTGACACGGCCTTTACGCTTGATGTGCTAATTTGTTAAATCTTTCTTCTAATTTTCTCTAATTTATTTCACATTTCAGATTAAATATCTAGTCAACGAAAATCCCAACCATAAAGGCTCTGATCCACCTGACAATCTTAGTATAGTTACAATTGAGGCTGCTGTTATAACAGAAAAGTTTGAAAAAAGCGACGAAAACATTGTTGCCAGCAATAATGAGAAAGAAATTCAAAAGCTACCTTCAGGCATTAAACCTTTGTTTGCTAAACCTTATTTTGGATTATGTTTAATTGTGTGTCTCTTGAATTTCTTCATATTGTTGGGGTAAGTAAAAAAAAACAGTTATTAAAATCGTAACGAGCTTCAACCAGCATAAAACCACTGGTGTAAATAAATAAATATAGCAGACAAATTTTAAAGTGCGATGCGTAACCTGCCATGTGCTAATTTTTTAATACGATGTTACTTAAGGCCCAATCAGACTATTATACAAGTATAAATACTTTCATTAGATTTTGTGAGATAAAATTCTAAACACATTTCTTGCGACTGTCAAAAAGTCTAACGTAAATTAGATTTTGCATTCACACCATCACACTTGATATAAACCAACATAGATGTGCCATCATAAAACTTTTCACGGCGGCAGGTGCTCTCTTCGTCGTAGGCGATAGACGTGCCGGCGCGTGAAATTCTTCAACAGTTAAAATAATAATTATGTATAACACATCCAAATTCAATAACACAAACGTATTTTATGTTCTAAATATAGCATGAACAAAATACGTTTATAAATGACAGCTAAATTCCAAATTTCGAGCTTTTTTATAACGACAAAAAATACTATCAGTGACGGCACCCCATCGGCTACGAAATAGCCGACTACTCAATTTTTAATTAGCTGGTTTGCTAAAAAACACAACCCTGATCCAATATAAAGTATTAAGGCCTCATTAGTTTTTACTTTCTGTTGCCGTTCTGTGACGTTCTTTTCAGTTGCGAATATTTTACAATTACTTTTTCCGTAAAAATACTCAGCTGTTTTTTACAGTGGAGCCTAGCTAAAAGAAAAACATTGGAATTAAATAAATTATCTTGTGTGAAAAAGCAAAAAAGAAACAAATTAGTAATTTAGAAATGGTGATTAAACAGCCCTCCCCTTTCTGCAGAGTTTATAACACTTCTTATATGAAATATAATTTTTTCCTCGCTAAAATAATATTCGTTTGATCATCCATAGTTTATTAATTGATAAAAAATGTACTAACTTTTAAAAATCTTTAATTGAAACAAATTTTTTTTAGCTTTTGACAAAATCATTATATATAAAAAATAAATGTTTTCATACCTGAAAAAAGTAAAACATACACATATCTGGCCGTCACTTAACGTTGAATTCTATTTTCAACAGATTAGTCCGCAACAGAACGGAACGAAAAAGTAAAAACAAACCATACACATATAGTTTATATTGAACAGAAACAAAACAGCTGTTTCAGAACGGAAAAGACCGTAAAAACTAATTATGCCTTTATCGTTTTGAAAAGTTTCAAAAAACAACAAAGTCGTATGGGATGTCAAATTTTTATCGTATTATTTTTCGTATGTATGACGGATTACATTCAGACTATCAGACTTGCACGTATTATTTGAATTTTTGACAAGTATTAATACAAAGTGTGATAGTCTGAAGTGCCCTTTAGTGACGACATAATGCGTGTTTTGTATTTCTATCTTTATAGCGCATTTACACCTACTCAAAATCTAATAGATTTGAATTGAAATCTACAACGAAATCTATATCGTTTACACCACCGTTTTTTGACATCTAGCAAGATTTCATTTGCTCAAAAATAATTTATGCCCGCATGCATAAATTATTTTGACAATACAATATTATCAGAGACTGAATACACCAGCATTAAAGTGTATATTTTTTGTGCCTAGAGACTGCATACACCACATTATAGTGCAAATTTTGTTGCAGCGTAGTATTTTTAAGTACTTTTGCAAGAAATCACAGTTGCATCGCTTATTACTGAGTAGATTTCAGGAGATTTCGTCAAAATCTACTCATAAAGTAGATTTCATTTTGTATGGGAAATCTTCTCAAAATCTGCTAGATTTGGCTTGAAATCTCGCATGAGCAGATTTCGCTTTGGTGTAAATAGGCTATTAAAGTTTTTCTTTAATTTTAAAAACTAATTTTTTTTTATAAAAATTTCAGTCACAACACAATACGTTTGTGGTTGCCACAGCTTTTTGCATCACTAAACGAATACGAACAAATTTCCAGCGATGCCACCAGTATGTGCACGATCCTAGAATACAGTGTCAATAAAACTGAACTGGAGCGAAGCTCTCTTGAAGAGTGTGTTGTGGTAATTGAAGTTTATTATTATTATTATTTTTTGTTGAATTAAATTATTAATAAATTTTCTATTTGCAATAAATTAAGGTAATCACGCCTGCTACTTACACCAATAACATCATTGTATCTGGAACGGGGTTTGTGGCTTATTTACTGGCTGGTTCACTTGTAAATGCTTTGGGCAACAAGTTCATACAAGGTAAATTACTAAAGGGGCCTTTAATAAAATAAATAATATTAAAAAATATATATATTTTTATGTGCACAGTTTTTGGTGGCATTATAGCGGGCTTGTGTGGCATTGCCCTGTACTGGTCCTCGTCGACTTTAGCAACACTGGTAATAACTTCATTATACATAAATATGGGAAGTATAGCATCGACTTCGGTTATAGGAACATCAGTGAATTTGTTTCCTACTTCATTAAGGTAAATAGAATGAAATTTTTTTAATTATTTCCATAAACTTACTTACATGCCAGAAAATGTCAATGAGTACCTCTGAAAAACTATACCAAAAGCTGAAGGTCCATACCAAGCGTAATATGCATTAAAGCATTCTAAGCAGCTATCAAAAAATTAGAATCAGCGCAATTGTATGAAACAAGTTATATATCATGGCATAGTACATACAGTTATATAGCATGGGATGCATACGACGCAAAAAGTAGGCATACTTGCTATTTTTGCATGCGTCGCAAACGTGATGAAAACGTGTCAGTTGTTTTTCATAAACAAATATAACAATTTATAGGTGTGTTCTACAAGATCTCGAACTAGTTCGGACTAATGAGAGTGAAAAGGAAATTACTCTCCGAATTGGATTTAACGACAAATCGTCGTTATTTGAGCACGTTATCGTTTTGACGATTTTTATGCTCAAATTTAGCAAAAGAACGATTTGACGATTTTTGTTATACGAAAAGTATGGCAACACTAAATTTTTTATACATGAGACACAAAGTGTATCTAACTTGGGGGTTACACGACCAAGTTTTGCCTTTCAAGTTTTAATACATTCTCACTTTTTTACTAATCCATTCATACTTTTAAAACTTGATGCGAATTTGATACGAATTTGCTTTCCAACTCTGTGTTCAAATTTATAGGCAAGAAAACAGCTGATAGCTATCTTAGTGAACAAATTTTTCATTTTTGTGTTTAAAAATTCTGCCGTTTTGTTTGTTAATTTATTAGAAAATAAATTAAATTTGTGCTGATTATTAGAAATTAATTTTTTTATTTATAAGGAAGCATTATTTTTAATTGTTGTTTTTTTGACGCCGGCATCTTGAAAATAAAATTGCTTTGAAATTGCGTTACAGCTTTCAATTTTCTTAAATTTTGACAAGCAGTATGTGTAAAAAACTTGATACTGAATTGATAATAAATTTGATGGAATAAAAGCGTATCAGAACGTTAAAAAGTAAATTGCATGAAGTCACAAAAATTTACGCTTTGTGTTTAACAAGTGACAAAATTTTCCACAGAGTTGAGTAAATAGGTAGGCAGTGTCGGGTAAATAAATGAAGGGATTTTTAGGAAATTTTTGGAATTGGGATACAATATCTTGGGTAATTAACCAAAATGGGTACTTAAAACAAAGTTAATTAATCGTGTATTTTTGTATGAAAATAAGTGAGAAAAAAAACCGGGACTAAGAGGTGAATAAACGGAAAAGGTATTTAAGCGGTGGGTAATTATACGGGATATACTTTATTCAATATTAAATTATTAAATTTATTTCTCGAGGCGCCAATAATATTCTCATATATCAATTTTTATAAAATTTCTCAAATCGCACGATTTGTGAAAAAAATCAGCCACATAGTTGCATTTTTAGTACTTTTTCAGCACACATAATATATTCCGTAGATATCACAATTGTGAACCACGGCCTTAAGAAGCAAATTTATACAGTTGTTGCAAAAAAAAAAAAAAAAAAAAAATATGAATTGAAATGCGAGCACTTCCAATGTATTCAAAATTATTCCAAAATATTGCCCTCTTCTTTTGCAACGCTGAGGCATACTTGAGATTCTATGCCGTTAATGTGCCGAATTATCTCATCCATTAACTCTTGAATTATTGCTGGCTTATGGACGTACACCTTTTCTTTCAAATGACCCTAAAGAAAGAAGTCGTATGATGTCAAATCACATGATATGGGCGGCCAATTGACATCGCCACCACTTGAGATAACAAGGCCATTGAATTTGCCGCGCTAAAGAGCTATTGTTGCGTTAGCTGTGTGGCAAGTGGCACTATCCTGTTGAAAGCACATATCTTCCAATTCGAGACATAAAAAGTTCGTTATCATCTCACGATAGCGAACTCCATTCACAGTAACTGCCTGACCGGCCTCATTTTGGGGGAAAAATATGGCCCAATGATGCCGCATAAACCCATAAACCGCGCCAAGCAGTCACTCTTTGTGGTTGCATTAGTTTTTCGCCAATCACTTTTGGATCATCATTCGCCCAAATGCGGCAATTTTGCTAATTGACGAATTCGTTGAGGTGAAAATGTGCCTCTTCACTGAAGATGATTTTCTTTGAAAATTGTTCATCCACTGTTCCCATATCTTGCCACCATTCTGACCATTGACAATGCTTGGAATATAACAATAATTCTTAAATAATTTGTGTTTTATTCAAAATCAACATCGGCCCTTAAAATTTAACCACCCTTTCACTATATGAAATTGAGTAGCAAACACTTGCCCAGGTATGGGACTATGAGTACATACATATTTTCGATAACTAATAAAAATAATTTTTCTTTAATGTTAGACATTATAAAATATGATAGGAACATGCAGCTGAACTATAAACGGTCATTCCCTTTAATGCGAAAATTGAGGAAGTGGGGGGATTTTATGTCTCCTGAAGACGACTTTGGGAATTTGCTAAAAACTTGATTCTGCTTCGCTAATCGAATCGGAACCGATGTTTTTTCAATGTTTATTTAGCAAAAAAAAAAAATTTTATAGTTAGACTAAAGGCAGTATTAGTTTGTACGTTCTAAATCAGCTGTTTTGTTTCTGTTCAATATAAACTATATGTACATGGTTTGTTTTCACTTTTACGTTCTGTTCTGTTGCGGACTAATCTGTTGAAAATAGAATTCAACGTTAAGTGACGGCCAGATATGTGTATGTTTTACTTTTTTCAGCTATGGAAACATTAAGTTTTTATTCAAATGTATATAATTTTTTTTTGTCAAAAGCCAAAAAAAATTTGTTTCAATTAAAGATTTTGAAAAGTTAAAATATTTTTATCAATTAAGCATCTATGAATGATCAAAAGAATATTATTTTAGCAAGGAAAAAATTATATTTTGTATTAGAAGTGTCATAAAGTCTGGAGATTGTGAGATAGAAGTGGACCTTTTGATCACCATTTCTAAATTATTAATTTGTTTCTTTTTTCGCACAAGATTATATTTATGTACATATTTTATTCTGCATTCCAATGTGTTTCTTTTATTTATGCTCTACTGTAAACAACAGCTAAATATTTTTACGGAAAAAGTATTTATAAAATATTTGCTACAGAAATGAGCGTCACAGAACGGCAACAAAAAGTGAAAACTAATGAGGCCTTTAGAAATAAACAAAACAATAGTTTAGCTAACATTATTCTGTGTATACACTGTTCCGTAAAAGAGCTCTCTAGCAGAGATCTGCAACCGGCGCCTTTTTTATTGATCTAAGTACACCCATCTTAAATCGAGTTGCGGTGTGATTGGCCACTGCGTGACTGCTCAAGTATATTTTCTACTCGTTAGAGCCTGCGTCTGTTAGCTAGAGTACATAACATACCCAATCAAGTTTGTATGCGGTGGCTGCTTGATTAGGTTTGTAAATTACTTTTTTCACATTCGGCAATCGAACTCGTACTTCTTTTTAACAACGAAAATAATATTTGTATGTAGGTAAGTCACACATTTACCTTACCCATGAGAGTGTGTGTGTTCAGTTTTATGTATTTACTTACTCACACTCGGTAAACTTATTCGTACTAAACGCGGCGTTGCCAGAAGGTTTTCAAAACATCATGTTTTGGGGATCGTGTTTTGGAGGATATATATACACATATATTTTTTTTTTTAACATATTTAGTACAAAACCGATAAAAATAATAACTCTTTAACCAATTGTGAAAAAAATGTTGCTTGAGTTGAACTTTCGTTTCAGAATTTTCAGCAAAAACAATCTTAAAATCATCATTCAAAATCGTCAAAATGGTTGTAAATTATTAAATCTGATATATCTTCTGATTTATAGTGAGAACAGTGTTAAAGAATTGAGATTTTGCGACAATAATCGAATTTTTCAAAAAGTAGACCAATAAGAATTCGACTCGAGAAACAAAAATTTATACTCGTCTCTTTTAAAATTTTTTGTCGAAGATATACAATTAACGTGCTGTTCATAAAACGCAGGTAAACAACTCGTCTAGAAAATTTGTATGAAACTTGCTCAATTTTTTGAGTGGTTTCTATATAAATTTTTTTAGATAAGTGCTCGTCTGTTTTCTATGAACAGAATATAAAACTACTCGTTGGTAAAACTATTCTATTTTATAAAATTTTAAATTTCTAGTTTTGATTATAAGTATGTATGCATATATTTAACAATAATGCAAATAAATTTATTAATTTATTTAAAACAGCATTTAAATGTTGTTGTATATTTTATGTTATATTAGAAAATAAAATATTTCCAAGAGTTAAATTGTTTTACATATATTTTTTACACACTGGTCACACTGGTTTTATTTTGTAGCCAAGAAAAATCGAAATTAGTTTATAGCTTATTTACTCCAAAGCGAAATCTGCTCATTCGAGATTTCAAGCCAAATCTAGTAGGTTTTGAGAAGATTTCCCATACAAAATGAAATCTACTTTATGAGTAGATTTCGACGAAATCTCCTGAAATCTACTTAGTACTAAGTGATGCAACTGTGATTTCTTGCAAAAATTACTTAAAAATACTACGCTGCAACAAAAATTACACTATAATGTGGTGTATGCAGTCTCTAGGCACAAAAAATATACACTTTAATGCTGGTGTATTCAGTCTCTGATAATATTGTATTGTCAATCCCGCATGCATAAATTATTTTTGAGCAAATTAAATCTTGCTAGATGTCAAAAAACTGTGGTGTAAACGATATAGATTTCGTTGTAGATTACAATTCAAATCTTCTAGATTTTGAGTTGGTGTAAATGCGCTATTAGTTCGAATGCAGCAAAAAAATTAGCATGGACAACAACCTGTACTCGTGTCGTCTTGCTGTTGTCAAAATAAATGTTTGCATTTAAAGACGTGTGTTTTATATTTGACGCATTAAAGTCGGTTTTTGATGTCTTCAATGTGTTTAATGTTTAAATTCTTATTATATTTTCCAAAAATCCGCTTGTGTTTTACAAATTAAAAATGTAATATACATATGTACATATTGTTAGGTCTTTGCCTCGAAAAACGCTTGGCGGATTCTTCAATTGCATGAAATAATAACACACACACTTGTTCATTATACAGTATTTATATAATTCACAACTTTATTTACACTTAATACCTCTGTATACTAAAACACTAGACTTGCCTACTTTCTCACTTATGACTGTCTTGCACAAAGTTTAAAAATAAACTGACTCATTGCCGCCGACCTGCCTGCTATTTATACTTCATTATCATGATCACGATTTTTCTAGTGATTCATAATTCTAGACTCAAATGTGCAAATGTAGTTCTTACGCACATACACACTCGCACAAATGCTTGCAACATTAAGCATCTATAAATCTGGTTTAAAATCGTCAAATTGTCAAAAAATCGTCAGTTAGTAAAATTAATTATTTTTGAATGACACTAATATTTTTGCTATAAACTTAGTCAAAGAAGGATAGTTTATTCCAAAAATCTAACGTTTTTATGTTTATAGCGTAAAAGAAATTGTCCATGTTTAATAGAATTCGTTACTTTAACTCGTATTAAATTACTCGTTTTTCGAATTCTACGACGAAATAAGAAAATTCTTTCATTATGTTAGAAAAAATACACTTTCTTCTGTTATAATTTTGTAAGGATTTATAAAAGTTAAAGTTTTGAATTCATCTTCAAATTTAGGCTCCTTAAAATATGATCACACGTTTTTACATAAGTACATATAATATTTTAAATTCATATGATATTCTTACATATAATATTTTAAATTCAGCTCTAACATGTAGAATATATGAATACTCTCCATCAATCCATCATTTCGGTGAAAGTAGGGTGGTGGCTCTTGATATTTCAAAAGCGTTTGACAGAGTGTGGCATGGTGCACTATTGGCAAAACTTACTGCTTTTGATGTCGGTGATGACTTCTCTCGGTTTATATCGAGCTTTCTCAGAGACCGCTCTATACGAGTTGTTATAGATGGGGTCTCATCAAACGAGTTCAAGATTAATTCAGGGGTACCGCAAGGCTCCGTTCTTTCTCCTACCCTATTTCTTATTTTCCTCAACGACCTTCTCTACCAAACTTCCAACCCTATCCACTCTTTCGTGGATGACAGCAGCATTTGTCACTCGTACTCTTTTAATTACAGGCCCAGCCTATCAGAGATCGCTGCCAAGAGACTAAATATGAATGATTCACTGAATAGTGATCTTCTATTGGTCTCTGAATGGGGTCGTAAAAACAGGGTCGCCTTTAATGCTCGTAAGACCCAGTGTTGCTTATTGACGCACAAACAAACGACCGCAAATGCTGCTTCATCTGTACTCATGGATGGTATAAATATTGAAGAATCGGATGCTCTTGATGTTCTTGGAATGAAGATACAGTGTGACGTTCGCTGGAATGAACACATTTTTCATATCTCTAAAGAAGCATTCAAGTGCCTCGGTTTTTTGAAACGGTGTAAGATGTACTTCACTCCATCCGACCTCCTTACTATTTATACCACCTACATCCGACCGAAAATGGAATACAACACTCATGTTTGGGCCGGTGCCTCAAAGTCTGTTTTGGGGTTACTCGACCGTGTGCAGGAGAAGGCGAAGAAGCTCATCGATAGTAGAGTATCTAACTCTATTGACTCACTGGAGCATCGACGCAGTGTGTGATGCGTTACTCTGTTCTATCGATACTACAATGGATTTTGCTCTGACGAGATTAGGGATCTTGTTCCCGAAACGCGCATATTTTTACGTAGCACGCGTTCATCGTCTAGAACTCACCCATTTGTGGTCGATTGCCCGGGGAATCGTACTACGCATTACAGAGAGAATTCGTTTTTCAGCCGCACGCTTCGTCTGTGGAACAAGTTGCCTGTAGAAGTGTTTCCTGTCTGTTATAACGTTGGAAGATTCAAGTCAAATGTTCACAAACACTACTCCCGCTTTCCCCCTCCTCACAACCTATTTTACTAGTTCTGGTACAATGCACTGCATATGTAGGGGTCATCCCCTGAGTACTGGTCCAATATAAAAAAAAAAAAAAATACTCTAAAATAACTCTCACATAATATTTCAGTATTACAGACATACATATATGAGTATGTATATATACGTACCATAAATATTACTTTAATTTCCTACATAAATTAACTTAAAAACCGAAGTATGCTTGTAGTGGCTTGAAAGATATGACAGTAAAAATTTGATCTACAAAAATCGTCAGAAACAGACCTTAAATCGTCATATTGTCAAAGTGCTATTTTCAGCAACCAAAATCGTCAAAATGACGATAAATCGTCAAATATGGCAACCATGAGTGACAACAACAAAAAATAACAAACGGAATACGAAAAGTTAAATAATAACAACATCATTTTTAGTTGATTTACTTGGAATTTTGTGTGCTTTAAATCATGTATGTTTTTGTTTGTTTGTGTATTATGTTTTTAATTTTATCTTGTTTGTGTTAATGTGTTGTACATTTATAACAAGCAGATCAACAGCTGCACACTGGGTTAGATGTGATTAAAATTCTTAACACTATGTAATACTAATGTACATATATGTATGTATATTGTTATTAGAGCTGCAAGAGAGATGAATGGTCACCTCAGGCTGCTTATCACGAATTGTAATATTTCCACTGAACTTGTTTCCTTTTACAAACAATAATCACTTTTAACTAAAATTTCTCATATATAAATATATATCCCATTTTAGAACCATGATCGTTGCATTATCCATGGTGTTTGGGCGTTTGGGTTCCATTGCTGGCAATGTTTTTTTCCCCATTTTCATGAATTTCGGCTGTATACCACCAATTCTGATGGTGGGCTCTGTAATGTTTAGTAAGTATAAATAAGAATTATTTATTGAAATACTAAAACTAATTTTTTCTCTTTATTCCTGTAGTTGCTGCTACTTTATCTGCTGTACTTCCCAATACAAAAAAGATTGATCTTAAATAATAAAGAATTTTTCGATCGTTACAAGAACAAATTGTACTAATTTTGGTAACATAAATACATGTGTATATTTATTTTCAATAAATGCTAAAATATTTAACTATAAGATTTAAACAAATAATTTATTTTTCAGTAAGCTAAAAGCATAGATATGTATGTGCTTGTATATTAAGCATCCCATACACGTTTCAACTCAGTTGGCAACTGAGTCGGTTGTTGTTCAAATCAAAGCGTGTATGGCTTTGTCAGTAGATTAGTTTGGCAGTCGTCGAGTTGGTTGAACAAAAATTAAAATGTTTTGATTTTTTCAAGTTGACTAGCAAGACACAAAACTCCACAAAATGTAAATTAAAATGTCAAAAAGTAAATTATATGTCAATAAAATAAATATCAACAAAGCGTGTTGCCGAGTACCGAACACAAAATCGATTCTCCCTTCCCCACCGGTAATTTGCTAACAAACTAAATGTTTCCCTTCCAAATGTTTTCGTGTCTAAATGCAGACTTACATTTGCTTGTGTTGTATTTGTATAGTTTGAGTGCAAGCGGAAAGCGTGTGTTTGGCAAGCGGCTTGCGTAGTTTATTTGGCCGTTTAATTAAAGGTACTTTCGGGCTAAACATAGCACCATAGAACAAACACACAGACTAGTCAACGTCATAAGACAGACTTTTCGAGGACAAAAAGTACTGTTCAGTTCTATTCATTGACATTTCCCAAGCTTTTGATAAAGTGTGGCACGATGGATTGAAGCACAAAATGAAGTTAAACATGCCTGCAAACACTCACAAGCTTCTGAAGAGCTACTTATGCGTCCGGAAACTTGTTATCAGAGAAGGTGACTTTATAAGACCCTCACAGCTATCGCAGCAGGAGTTCCCCAAGATTCTAGGACCCCTTTTATATCTGATTTACGCCTCTGACAAGCCAACGAGATCCGGAATCCACGTTTCAACTTCTGCAGATGACACAGAATTCCGCAGCGTTCATAAAAATTTTCATTTTCACGAAATTTGCGGTAGAATATTTCAATATTAGAGAAAGGATTAAAACTTTGGAAAAACAAAGTTAATGAACAAAAATGTGACAGGAATGCAGTGCAACTTCAACATTTTTACCACTGGAAACTCCAGCAAACGTTGACGTTCAAATTATCATCGGTGCTGAGCGAAAACCAGAAACAACTAACGAATTACAAATTTCGTAGAAAAAGATGAATGGCCAAAATCGACTAATATATTTATAAAGAAATTCGAAAATGTAAAGATATGTATATACACACGTATGTAAGTATGTATGTATATGGCTGTGAGTATATAATTAAAAGCCTTGCCGTTGATTGTAGATTATTTAATCTATTTATTGTTTTTTATATCTAAGTTATTTACTGTTTGAATTTGTACTATCTGGGATACCACACGTCGCCTGTTAGACGATTGTGTTTGATATACAATCCCCAAAAGAATCATCTGATGATTATCTAACAAGGATTTGCCTTTGTAATAAGTAAAGTAAACCAGCTGAGCAATATTTTTATTGAATGTCTTTCCGATTTTCAGTAAGAGGAAATCAATATTCACATGTTTTCATATCGACTTTTAGCGGCTGGCGACTTTAATGCTAAACACACTTTTTGGGGATCACGTTTAAGTTCCCCGAAAGGTCGCGTGCTTTTTGACACCGTTGCCAAAGTGGGCTTAGCTGTGATTTCAAGTGGACACCCCACTTATTGGCCGTCAGACCGACAAAAGATACCAGACGTTATAGATTTTGGAGTTGCAAAAAATTTTCCTTTAGAATGGATGCAAGTAGAGTCTTCATTAGATTTGTCATCGGACCACTCACCCACTATAAACTCTGTTTCGTTCCTCCGGGAGGTTAGTTCGGCGTTTAGTGACTTGGCGTTGACTGTCACTAGAGTCAATTGGCTAAAATATAAAAAGTATTTGAGTACTTATTGTACGGAAAATATTGGCTTGAGAATCCGTGATATTCATGTGTCAATTAACGAATTTTCTGAAAACGTTAAACTAGCCGTACAACATACTACCACTAGCTATATAAGATCCAGCCAAGGCGAATTCATTACCAGGTGAACTTAACAGCACAGGTGATTATTTTTTGCTCTTCGCGTTTTTTCCAATGAGACTGTCAAATTTTGTTTACAAACTCTTTCGCGCCATTTTAATCTGTAGATTTTTTTGCATGATTTAGTACAATTTCAAGAAATTTGTGTGAATTTAAAAGTGAAAAACTAATATAATCTGTGATTTTAATTACAAACAATTATAAAACCTTATATTTAACGTTTATATAAAATTTTTTCTCTGCTGAGCAATCTTAGGCGAATTTAGATTATGACATTCACGATATGTTTTACAATAACAAAATACATAGTACTGAATTTGCCTTTCCGCTTGCATTCACCTGTATAAAGTCGCCTTGGATCTAGCAATGAGAACAATAGAACCCATGGTGCAATTAACCAGGTGGCATCACTAGCGCAGGTGATAATCTTTTGTTTCATAAAATTGTGGGTGTCAAAAATTGTTTATGTTTACACAAACTGAAGCGAAAAAATAAAAATATTTTAAACAGTTTGAAAAAGGGCAAGAAACACATTAAAGAACTTTTCAAAAATATTTTAATTGCTTAAAATGTGTTGAAAGCAATTTATAAAAACAATTATATTCTTTATTAATTTTTTTATATAAGCGTTTCTTTCTTCATTTTCTTCTGTTTTGTAAACATGTTTTTGACAGCGTCCGTGATTTTTACAGAAACAAAATATTATTTATGTAGTACAACAACTCTTGTGCTGCCACCTAATAATTGCACCATGATAAAGGGTGTTTTTTTAAGCTAGATAGAACTTTAAATTGTAAAAAGTAACACAAAAAATTAAATTTTGATGAAACATTTTTTTTATTTGTTTCAGTATACTCTGACAAATTATTGAATTGAAGCCACGAGACCATTGTATGCGTCGTTCTTTCGCCGATTGGGCTCTAGAGCAGTTGGCAACTGACCCGTTGTTTTATCGCAAAATTGTGTTCAGCGATGAGGCGCATTTTTGGCTTAACAGGTTTGTTAATAAGCAAAATTGCCGCATATGGAGTGAGACCAATCCACAAGAGACCCTACAGACTCCATTACATCCAGAAAAATGCACTGTTTGGTGCGGTTTTCACGCTGGTGGCATCATCGGACCTTATTTCTTCAAAAATGAGGCCGGAGCTCGCGTTACGGTCAATGGAGATCGTTACCGCACCATGATCAATGCTTTTTTGTTTGAAAATATGGATGACATTGATCCGGAGGAGATGTGGTTTCAACAGGATGGCGCTACGTGCCATACGGCGAACGCAACCATCGACTTACTGAAATCAAAATTTGGCGATAAGTTGATTTCGAGAAATGGACCTGTCAATTGGCCTCCAAGGTCGTGCGATTTGACACCTCTCGATTATTTCCTGTGGGGCTACGTGAAGTCACTGGTTTATGCTGATAAACCAGCAACAATTGACGCCTTGGAGGCCAGCATTGTTCGTGTTGTTCGTGACATACGGCCAGCAGTGCTCGAAAAAGTGGCCCAAAATTGGACGTCCAGAATGCGCTTCGTCAAGAACAGCCGCGGTGCCCATATGCCCGAAATCATTTTCAAATGTTAATGTCACGTATTGATCTTTCGAATAAAAAAAATTTTGATTACAATTTAATTTTTTGTGTTATTTTTTACAATTTCAAGTTCTATCGGGCTTAAAAAAACACCCTATAGAACCCAAGGTGCATTAATGTATACACGGTGGCAACACTACGGCATGTGACAATTTTTTGCTACTGGCAATATAGGAAGCTATTTACACCAAATTTATTTATTTATTACATTTTTGAAAGTGAATTTAGTGTTGTATTCTGAATTAAACATATATAAATTATTTTGTGAACATAAAAATAATTCAAATAAGTATAATTTATAATTATAAAAAGCTACATACATTCATAGTTTATAATTGTGAAAATAGTTACAAATATTTTTGATAAACATAGCTTACCAGATGCCTGTTTTTGTTGTATTATTGTAATTTTGCTCTAGTGCTGCCACCGTGTATACGTTAATGCACCTTGAATTCATTTAAATCAGTCATGTATGCGTGTTTGTATATTAAAAAGTAAGCAAATAGAAATAACAATTCAATAAATATGTATGTAAAAAACAACTATTTAAGTATGTATAACCATATGTATGTATATATGAATTTCTAAAAAAAACAAAAATAATTCTTGAATATAATAACATGTGACTTCAAATATAAGTTTTTGTGTTCTTAGCAATACTCATCTTTATATACATATACCTGTATATATACGTCATATACATCATCGTATGAATTGAAAAAATCCTTAAGAACCAAAAATTCTCAATTTAACGTAACTATATACTATTGCTATTCAAAACAAATTTTTAATTTACATTTCTTTTGTGCTTTTCTGTTTGGCTGGTTTTCGGTAGTACTTTTGCTTACGAGTAAAAAGTTCCACGGTTGCATTCGAATGGTTACCCGCTATCGAATGCCATCATTAGAAATTTCGAAACCTTGTACTCGATATCGAATGAGATAATCCCAAAAGTGTACAAACTCGCACATTCGTGTAAAAACTCGGTCGTAAGCGAATGACAGAATTAGCCCCCAGCTGAAATTGAGCAACTTCTGTCAAAAAGAAAACAAAGAAGAGTTAAGGCCGGGGCACATAGAATCCTTCGTACTTTATCCGCCTCTTTTTTTCAACTGACATCAACGTATACAAAGTATAAAGTTGACATAATCGGTACTTTATTATCGGATATAAATTCAGCTGTTTTTTTTATTTTTTATTTTAATTTGATTAAAATCTTTTGATGTATTTTTGAGACACAGCACAAAAAATCAAAATTGGTTATTACGGGACAGCAATAGCTTATTAAAAGAAAACCACCCAAAATACAATATATAAAAATAAAGAAATAATAATAATAAATTCAAAATTGAAAATTAATAATGAACAACCGTCCAGATCAGGGCTTTTATGGCCTACAGTCATTGTGCCCTTCTCCTTTAAAAAAATAAAAAAACAAAACAAGTGTTTTGCTGTGCTGAAGATGTCGGGTTGATTGACGTTTACTTTATAGTATCGAAGGTATACACACTGGATGCTATAAAGTCATTCAAGTGGCAATTAAATCCGGCTTCGCCAGTACAGCAAAAATAAACGACTTACATTTGGTAATTGAATTTTCCATCGAAATGGCAGGAAAGTTTACAATTGACTATTGTAATAAACGTGGGCTGAGAGCGAATTTTTTCTCTGTTTATGCTCACACGTGTCTCCATCGGCCGGATGTTTTCACCTTGTGTGAAACCCAGGTATCTGAGAATGCTGATCCACAGGATTTTCATATACCTGGGTATCAACTTCTATCCCTGTTTAATTTCCATCGGGGCATTGTAATTTACATTCACA
Organism: Thecocarcelia acutangulata; assembly: GCA_914767995.1. Classification (NCBI taxonomy): domain Eukaryota; kingdom Metazoa; phylum Arthropoda; class Insecta; order Diptera; family Tachinidae; genus Thecocarcelia; species Thecocarcelia acutangulata. The sequence continues at coordinate 23,607,630 of OU612095.1, read as the reverse complement.
ATGAAGTTGTGTTCCAATGCCAGCAACCATTAAGCATGTATGATGCCGAATTTACCTGTCTTTGGGTTAAATTCAGAATCAGGTCACACTTCTTGCACTTCGGGTTTCTTTACAGAAGTCCAAACGCGGGAAGGGATACCACCTTTTCTGGTTTCGATGCCCTTTCCGACTCGAAGATCCTGGAAGATTGTCCGAGCAGTGAAATCGTTGTTGCTGGTGATTTCAATGTTCACAACTCATCCTGGCTCCGTCATTCGAGTCACACAACTCCAGAAGTTATTCGCTGCGCACAACCACCTAGCGCAATTAGTGAATGATCCAACGCATATTCCATGTGTTGAAGGGCACCATTCAAACACACTTGACCTATTCCTGACTTCACACCCTGAAAAGTCAGCGGTAGTGCACCTCTCGGCAATTCGGATCATTGCACCATTTCTGCCTCCTTTTCGGTCTCTGAGCTTCGCAACGTTTCAAAATCAGCTACGAAACGATGAAAATTTATCTACGAAAAGGCTCGTTGGGCTGAGCTCAACCAATTTTATAATCATTTTAATTGGAAACTCTGCTTTCTAGACAACGACATAAATGCTTCAGCAAAAATGCTCGTGAACATGATATTGCTGGGGATGAAAATATGCTTCCCCTCCAAGCAGATTTCCATTAAACCAAAAGCAAAATCTTGGTTTAATCAGACGTGCAAAAACGCAGTCAGATCCAGAGAGGAAGCATTCAGTAACTGGCGCTTAAACAAAACCCGAGACACTGATTTGCTACGCAAAAAGGCAGGATCTTCAAGTGCCAAGGTACTTAGGCGTGAAAAGTTTCTCCACGAACAGCGTTTTTTGCACTGTGATGTACCGTGAAGTTCACCACACACAACTTACAATAGGCCTTAGTATGGCCAAATTCTTGGCAGTTTAGGTATTGAACATGCCCTAAACGCTTATGAGGATCCTCAACGGTAACCTTACGATGCAAAAGATATTTGAGGTTATAAATGGGATGCACTTCATTTACATACCTGTCCATGCCTACTTGTGTTTTCGACTTATCTGCATTAACTGAACTGGTAGATGGTTTGTCGTCTGTTGTAACAACTATATGTGGCAAACCCGAGCGCGTGCGGTTTCTTTCTCTTAAGGCCTTGCTACACTATCATACACGATCGTGCGATCTACTAAATAAAGCATGTGTGCTGAAAAAGTACTAAAAATTCAACCGTGCGACAGAGTTGTTGACAAATCGTACGATTTGAAAAATTTTATGAAACTTTTCAAAACATTATGGTTTCTGTGCGATTAGTGTGGTATATATTGTGAAAAATATAAGAATATTGTTGGTGCCTCGAGAAAAAAATTTAAGTAATGTAAAATTATTATGTTAATGAAAGTTTTTAATTATTTTATTATGTATATAAATTATTGCAATTATACTTGTATAATAGTGTGGCCTACAACGCCATTTTGAAGCGATATTTTCCAGTCGGCCAGACTTTTGAAATAGTTTCCTGTGAATGAATCGTACGATCGTGTAGGATGGTGAATCAGGGCATTAAATTGAAATTTTTAAAAAATTTTTGTTTTGAAAATACTTTTTTTACAAACTGTATTTATTTGTATAGGCTTCTACTTTTGCGTTTATTATTTTATGGTCATATAATTGACTGCCGGTAACTTTAATGTTTAGAATTATTCAATATTCAAGATAAAGGGTGTTCCAACCTCAGTGCACAATGTTAATTGTTAATGTCAAGTTTTTTGCTCAACTTATTTGACATTTCTTCGGTTCAGTGTTTGACAAACAGGGAGAGGTACAAGCTTGAGCAGAAGACCTTTACGAAAATGGACGTTCAAGACAAAATGTATTTCATGCACTCCGTATTTTTTGTTTGTTAGCATAATCAACAAAATGTGTCTGCAAGTGGGAGAATTTTTCACAAATTTCAGCAAATCGGGTCTCGCCGAGAATATGACACATTATTTACAACAAGGTTGCCAATAGAAAAGAAACAAATGCGTAACGTGTTTCATTGTTAATCTAGCGTTATTAAACTTTTATATATGTATAAATGAATTACATGAATGAACAATGAATTAGCAGTTCAATAGCCCATTAATAGTCAAAAATTGCTAAATGTGTATTTATAAATGTTTAATAGTCTTTTAAAGGCCCTGTTACACTATCATACACGATCGTGCGATCTACTAAATAAAGCATGTGTGCTGAGAAAGTACTAAAAAAGCAACCGTGCGACAAAGTTTTTGACAAATCGTGCTATTTGAAAAATTTTATGAAACTTTTCAAAACATTATGGTTTCTGTGCGATCAGTGTTGTATATATTGTCAAAAATATGAGAATATTGTTGGTGCCTCGAGAAAAACATTTAAGTAATGTGAAATTGTTATGTTAATACAAGTTTTTATTTATTTTATTGCTGTTTATATAAATTATTGCAATTATACTTGTATAATAGTGTGGCCTATGTTCCGTGAGCAATTATTACAATGAGAACTCGCTTTAGGGTCATGGTTGTAAACATATAATATGGTGGTTTACCCAAACGTTTTGTTTCACATTTTACGGGTGGCAGCTTGTGCGTACTGATAATACCACTAGCGTAACACCTACAACGTCATTTTGAAGCGGGTTTTTCAAGTCGGCCAGACTTTTGAAGCAGTTTCCTGCGAATGAATAGTACGATCGTGTAGGATAGTGAATCAAGGCCTTAAAGCGTTATAAAGTCTCTGAAAAATTTAACAATTTTATTATAGCCAATGCCCTAGTTTAAGCGATTAATAAAGTGACATGTTGCTATAAATTTTCTCTTTTCGTCTTTATAAACAAATTGCGCAAATTGTTTTAAAAATTTTAATTGTTTTAAAAATTAAATAAAAATGGATGTAATTAATTTGGTTTCCAGAATATGTAAGTAAAATTATAGATACGATCGCCGTTATATCTGTTGCCCGTACTCGAAAAACTTTTAGAAAGAGGGCCAATCCGTTGGAAATGTCGTAAGATAACTTCAAATCCAGATACAGGTTCAATAAATCCATCGTTCGAAAAATTATTGAAATGGTTAAGCCGGAAATACAAGAGGTTGTGGTACCTCCGTCGATTTGCAGGTTTTGGTGTCATTACGTTGCTGGGGTCGAAGAGAGGTATATGTGAAATACTCGTTGTCTAACTTGTTATTATGCGCAGTTTAAAATTTAAGGTCCTTGATGATATTGCCAAACTTCACGGGTTATCCCAGGATTCGCTCGTGCCTTAGCTCTTTTTGCCTGTAGTAAAATTAAAATGCCATCATTTGATTTGAAAACGGAGTGGCTACAAACTTTATCCATATTTATTCCCCCCACTTAGTAACCCATACAATGAAAAAGAGATTATTTATAATGCCGCACATATAAGCACTAGGAACACTATCGAACGTTGCTTTGGCGTTTAGAAACAACGCTTCCGCTGCTTACTGGACGGCTTGACAGTAAATTTATCAAATGAAAAAAATATTGCTTGTAGCCTTGAAGCCTTGTTACACTACCATACACGATCGTGCGATCTATTAAATAAAATATGTATGCTGAGAAAGTACTAAAAAAGCAACCGTGCGACAGAGCTTTTGTGGAATTATACTTGTATAATGGTGTGGCCTACAGTGGCATTTTGAAGCGATTTTTTAAAATCTTTCAGACTTTTGAAACAGTTTCCTGTGAATGGGTCATACGATCGTGTATAATAGTGAATTAGGGGCTTTAGCATTGCTCCACAATATTGATATTGAAGAAAACGACCGTCAACGTGAATTCATTATTAGGTTAATATGGCGGCACTTTCTCTGTCAAGTTTTGTTTACCTTTTCGGCTCCATTTAAATTTTTCTACATGTTACTTTTGACAGATACAGTCTGAATTCGCCTTTTTACACAAACAAAATGCCTGTTGTTTATTTATTTTTTATTGTTGTATTGTCGTAGCGAAGCGGCTACCTTGTTTTTTGTATCATGCATGTAAGTAATTAGATTTGTTCTTCTGTCTTGCAGTTTTTGCTGTCCATGTTTTCTTTTTGAACGAACAAAATATGACAGTTATTTACAACAAGGTTGCCAATAGGAAAGAAAAATATGATAAATGTATTTCATTGTTAATTTAGCTTTATTAAACGTTTATGAATACACATTTTTATTACACGCTTATAATTCCAAATTTGTTTCTACTATTCGTAGTTTAACACTGAAATAAGGAAATTTTATAAATTAGATCGTTATTGAATACTTTTGGAGTATTTACTTTTTACTTTCGATGTAGGACACCCAACTGACCATACACGAGATAGAAATAGAGAGAAAAGCGGATTATTTGGGTTTTCTTCAATCCACTTTATTAATACAATGATTTTAATTATGGTAAGGTAAAAGCGATGAGCATAGAGGCTTGTGTTTCAAAGTAATAATAAATTAAAAGGTTTTTAAAAGTTACGGTAACCTTAGCTACGATGCAGCGGCACCAATTCGCCGTGTTTTTTAAACTTTTTTTTGTTTAATTTGAATTCATATATTTGTTCAACTTTAGTTTGAACCAAGGCGAATTTATACAGGTGAATGCAAGCGGAAAGGCGAATTCAGTACTGTTGAGAAGGCTATAGGCCGAGCCAGCAATTTCCCTGGGGACTTTGAACAAAGTACAAAGCGTAATAAAAGGCTTGATTTATTATGCAGTGTAGTTTTATTAAAATTCCTTATAAACAAATAAAAAATAATTATACATTTTAATATTAATTATATAGAAAATTCAAGGAAAAAATACTATACTTTTTGGTAGGGAAATTTCTGGAAATTTAGATTTTTTGGTTATATTCAAGAAGTTCTGAACCGCCTCGTGATTAAATCTGTACAAAATGGCGAGGACGTGGCCTTTTTTTTTAACAACCAAACTTACGTAATTCTAATTATTTTTTACGATGTTTAAATAGGGCTGCCAGATTACACGCATTTAATTATGGCGATTTTGGGAGTTGCGTTAACAAGTACTATGTATTTTGTTATTGTAAAACATATCGTGAATGTCAAAATCTAAATTCGTCTAAGATTGCTCAGCTGGGAAAAAATTTTATATAAACGTTAAATATAAACTTTTATAATTGTTTGTAATTAAAATCACAGATTATATTAGTTTTTCACTTTTAAATTCTCACAAATTTCTTGAAATTGCACTAAATCACGCAAAAAAATCTTTACATTAAAATGGCGCGAAAAAGTTTGTAAACAAGAGAAAAAAAAATTGACAGTTTCATTGGAAAAAACGCGAGAAGCATAAAATAATCACCTGTGCTGTTAAGTTCACCTTGTAATGAATTCGCCTTGGTTTGAACACTAATAATCCCATTAAGAATAATCTTTTTCTTTGTTCTTAAATATTTGTGTTATTGTATAAGTTTAAGCAATTCTCTATAATCATTAGTAAATGCCTTCCGTGCGCGGCCGGAGCAGTCAGCTAGTATAGTAATAAAATTTTAAGACAATTCTCTGAAAATTGTTTGTTTATTTACAATGAACATTGTACGTATGGGTTGCACCCCCCTTTATATGTATGTATTCATTTTCGCCTTTATTGCTTTATGATGATATGCTTGAGTATTGGTAGCTGGCGTTAACCATTTTTCCCTGGAACTCCTGTATTTGTTGTGATATCGGTTATTTGACGTTTTTGGAGAAATTAACAAATTTATTACCTGAAATTTTAATTAACGGTTGTCAACAACTAAAATATACAATTAGTAAGACTTTAGACAGTGAGATGGAATGTTTTTATTTTCTTAAAGAATTAGTGCAAAAATTGAGTTTAAAATGTCGTGTTTGAGAAACTAACAAAGAATTTATTAGCTATTAATAAATAGGTGGGAGTCTTAGCTTAAGGTTAAAATAAAGGATTTGTAAGCTTGTTAGTAAAAAAAAGGATATAAAACAAAATGGTAGCAAAATCAAAAAGCAAATCAACAAGTGGTAAGAAAAAGAACAAAATAAACAAGACATCACCTGATGTAGTGTTGTGTGTAAACTTTAAAAAAAAAATCTTTCAAATATACTTCGTTAAGATCAAACACCGGGTGATATTGAAATGCCAGCCAACTTTGAAAAGGCCATTGCAGTTGCTGGTTTTGGAAAATTTAATATATATTTATTGCTGGTAGCAAGCACGGTGGGATTGGCTTCAATTGTCGACTCTTCTGCTATATCATTCATTCTTCCAATTGCAGAGTGCGATTTGAAATTAGATCTGCTGGATAAAGGCATTCTCAATGCCGCAACCTTAAGCGGTAAGTTAACTTATTTACTTAGATTTTGGAGATTTGCAATTTTCTCACATTCTTTTATGACATTTTTTTTAATATATTAGTTTTCTGAATCAAAATACTATAAAAAAAAACTATAAACAGCTTGTTTTTCTACATTTCATAGGAGCTACTTTAATCATCAGTAGACTTTTGGAAATTTTTGAAAGATAAGGCCTCATTAGTTTTTACTTTCTGTTGACGTTCTTTTCTTTAGCAAATATTTTACAATTACTTTTTCTGCGAAAATATTCAGCGGTTTTTTTTACAGTAGAGCATAATTAAAAGAAAAACATTGGAATGATGAGTAACATATGTACATTAAAATTATCTTGTATGAAAAAACTAAAAAAGAAATAAATTAATAATTTAGAAATGGTGATCAAACACTTCTTTCTCAAAATCTACAGAATTTATGACACTTCTTATACAAAATATAATTTTCTTCCGGCTAAAATAATAGTTTCTTTAATCATCTATTGTTGCTTAATTGATAAAAATGCATTAACTTTAAAAAATCTTTAACGGGCACAAAAAAATTATAGACATTTGAATAAAAAATACATCTTTCCATACCAGAAAAAAGAAAAACATACACATATCTGGCTGCCACTTAAGCCCAGTTCAGGCTATTAATATATGTGTATTAATACTTGTCAAAAATTCAAATAATACGTGCAAGTCTGATGAATGATGAATGCAATCCGTCATACTTACGAAAAATAATACGACAAAAATTTGGCTTCCCATACGACTTTGCGGTTTTTTGAAACTTTACAAAACGATAATACCAAAAAGAAAACAGTATGGTTGTAACAGAACTATTTAAGAAAAATCATATCACAAAATACCAAAAATACTTGATGACTTCCCACGCGGCAACAGCACCAGAACTTTATGGACTACCAAAAATACACAAGGAAAACGTCCCAATCAGACCAATTTCATCTTCAGTCCAAGTGCCCTGCTACTATTTAGCGAAGCATATTGGAGAAATCTTAAAAATATTGATTTCCCCAGTCTACAATGTTAAAAATTCCTTAGATTTAAGAACCAGAATAAGTACACTCAATCTTAATGAGAATGATATCATAGTGTCTTTTGATGTTGTTTCGCTATTTACTAATATACCTACACACCTAGCAATTAGAAAAATAATGGACAAATGGGACACCATAAAAGAACACACAACCATACAAAAACCTCATTTCCTCAAGCTCCTAAGATTTTGTTTAAATGACAACAATTACTTTAGCTTTGATAAAAACATTTACCATCAAACATATGGTATGCCAATGGGAAACCCATTATCACCCACCATTGCTGACATAGTGTTGGACACTCTACTTGACGAAGTAATGGAAAACCTAACGCAGAAATACATACATACATTTTAAATTTTTATCAAAATACGTGGACGATCTGCTAGCAGTAATTAACAAAAATGACGAAATTTCCATACTTGACGCACTCAACTCATATCATAACAAATTGAAGTTTACCATAGAAAAGGAAGAAAATAAACAAATCCCATATTCAGACATGAAAATAATAAGAGAAGGCAAAAACATCATAACAGACTGGTACATGAAACTGACAGCTTCAGGAAGACTTATAAATTATAATTCAACACAACCTATAACTATCAAAATTAACACTGCCTCAGCTTTCGTTAAAAAAAGTAATTCGTCTAAGTGATAAAAAAATTCGTAAATAATAATTTAAGGCACATAAGGGACATATTATCGAAAAATAACTACCCAAAACACAACACAGAAAATAATTAAGAATAACATGACCAAAGAAAAACCACAACCTAACAAAGAAAACAAGGAAAAACATTTTTACAGTGTACCATTAATACCGCGATTGACAGAGAGAAAATTATTAACAAGTATTATTAATGATGAGCACATAAGTATTTCACACAAATCTAACCAAACACTAAGGACTCTCTTTACAAAAAAAGAAAAAACAAATGACATACTAAAACGGGATAATGTGGTTTATGAACTAACATGTGTAGGCAATGAAAGGGAGCAGTGCAATAAAGTTTATGTAGGAACTACGAAGAGAATGCTTGAAACAAGACTAGCTGAGCATCAAAGAGACATAAAAAATGGAAAAGAGGCAACGGGTTTATCACAACATGTTAAACAAAGCAAACACAACATAGATTTTAAGAGCGTCAAAGTTTTAGACAGAGAGAAATCTGCAAATAAAAGATATGCGATTGAGAGCCTTAGAATTCAACAACGTTTACATAAAGCTTTAAACACAAAAGAGGATAAAGATAACACAAAGCATCTGTATTCAGCTGCAATAAAAAATAAAGTACTATGATATAGTTTTAAAGATCTATGTTTTTGTTGTTTAAAAAGTCATTTATTTGTTCGTTTAATTAATTTGTTGTAAAATGCAAAAATTATAATTATTGTTTTGTTTATGTATTTGTATTTATATATGTAATATCTAAAACATATATAATATATATGTTTCTTTTTCTTTAATAAAAAGCATACATACTTCTGAAGAAGTCGACAACCCACATCGACGAAACGTTGAGTAAGCACATGAAATAATTGGTTTTTATTTAAATAACCTCTGACCATATTAGCCCGGAAATATAATCAAATAAATTTAAAGGAAAATTTGGTCAAAAAACAAAGTTCATTTAAGATAATACCTTTCATTAGATCAGGGTTGTGTTTTTTAGCAAACCAGCTGTTTAAAAATAGAGTAGTCGCAGCCGATAGGGTGCCGTCACTGATAGTATTTTTTTGCCGTTAGAAAAAAGCTCGAAATTCGGCATTTAGCAGTCGTTTATAAATTCATTTTGCTCATGCTATATGTAGAACATAAAATATTTTTGTGCTATTTTATTTTACATAATTATAATTTTAACTGTTGAAGATTTTCAAGCGCCGGCACGTCTATCGAGCTCACCTGCCACCATGTAAAGTTTTATGTTTGCACATCTATTTGCTGAGCAAAGTTTTACATATTTAAAATTTCTAAAATGAGCGAAGATATTGTTATTAAGGTATGTTATTATTTTAATTTATGTTATTCTTTTAACTAAAATATATACTGCCACAACTCCTAAAGACATCTTTTTTCTTTATTTTTGGCTCATAATTTTTTAAATTTGTAAGTTTTATAATTTTTTTCTTTAAACATTTTGATCACAGCAATTTTACACGATAAAAATAGTCACAATTTATTGTTTTGTAAAAAACGAACAGCTGTTTTCTTTTCTACTCAAATTTGTTGGTTTATTTCAAGTGTGATGGTGTGATTGCAAATTTTAATTTACGTTAGACTTTTTGGCAGTCGCAAGAAATGTGTTTAGACTTTTATCTTACAAAATCGAATGAAAGTATTTATGCTTGTATAATAGTCTGATCAGGCCTTTAGTTTGCTTTTACATTTAGACAGACCATACGCAGACATTTTTTCATTTCTCCAAGGTGAATTTATACAGGTGAATGCAAGCGGGAAGGCGAATTCAATACTATGTATTTTGTTAATTTAAAACTTACTGAGCATGATACAAAAGACAAGGTAGCCGCTTCGCTACAACAATAAAAAAAAACACCAGGTATTTTGTTTGTGTAAAAGGCGAATTCACACTTAAGCTGTCAAAAGTATTTGATAAAGAACATGTAAAAAAATTTAAGTGGCGCCGAAAAAGGTAAACAAAACTTGACAACGAAAGTGCCGCCACATTAACCGAATTCGCCTGAATTCGCCGAGGCATCCACCTAATAATTAATTCGCCTTGTTACTGAGAATATCAAAATTTAAATTCGCCTAAGATTGTTCAGCTAAGAAACAAAGTTCCATAAACATTAAATACAAATTTTTATAATTGTTTGTAATTAAAATCACAGATTATAATGGTTTTCACTTTTGAATTCAAAAAATTTCTTGAAACTTCACTAAATCATACAAAAAAAACTTCAGATTAAAATGGCGCGAAAATGTTTGTAAACAAAAGAAAAAAAATATGAAAGTCTCATTGGAAAAAACGCGGCAAACAAAAAATAATCACCTGAGCTGTCAAGTTCACCTAGTAATGAATTCGTCTTGGCCTAAATCTTTTACATTTAAGAAATTAACAAAACGGAAACTTTTCGTTTCTCTTTTGTTGTTGTTTTCGTGAAAATTACAACCAGTTTACCAATTTCGAAAGAAAATGAATGCGAAAGAAAGTTAGTCACTCACATTCGAATCAATTTATCTATCTCACTATTATTCGTTCGCATATTCTTAGGTATTTTCATTGAGTTTTGACAGATCGTTCGCATAAAAAAAATTAGACGAACCCAAATCAATTTTCTTTCGCTTAGATTGCCAACGCAAGTACGCTGTTGAGATTGGTAAACTGGCTGTTAAAGTCGCGTATCAGAGAGCTCGGAAAGGTGAAAATGGCCAGCCAGATTGGGGAGGATTCTGGATGATAGCTGGCGCTCAAGATACAATACATAATTTAAAAAATTGTTTTAAATTTTCTTTTAATTATTCCATTGACATGTGAAACAGATTAAAATTAAAAAAAAAAGATATCAGCTGCCCTGTCAATTTCACCTGTTAATAACAGGTCATGATACAAAAAATATAAAAAATAATTAATTCGCCTTGATAACCGGTGAAATTGACAGTCTGCCAGGCTGTTATGAATTCGCCTTTTGTAGCTTGTGCTATGAATTCGCCCTGTAGACCATTATAACAGAAAAAAATGCGAAAATCGAACATATGCATGTAAGTGATTCACGAAATTTGAAGATAACGCTTATTTTTTTATCAAACTGTATGATGTATTTTTAATACGGCCGCTCTACCAGCTCAGCCATCGAACTCTTTAATTTATTATTTCATCTATATTTGTCTCGTATAGATCACATATGCAATTTGTTATAGTCCCAATTATTGTACAGGGGCCAGATTCCGCAACGATGAATTTTGAAATGTTCACCAATTTCAGTGTTCACTTTTGATCTTTGAGCCCGCAATGGTGAGAATGAACAATCAAAAACCTTCGGTGAATTTTCGATTTTTGTAAAATATTTTGAACTTGAAAAAAATAAACAAAAGGATTATGTATGTATATTAAAATTATCTATTAAACAACTTATGTGACACAGTAAAGGCCTAACCATAATGTGCATAGATTGGCTTAAGCTTTTGCCGAAATTACACGAAAAGCCTGTCAAATGCATATGTGAATCCGAAGCGAATTTTAGTTGGCCATAATGTACTTATATGAACTAAATGGTTTTAAACCCATTGTTGCACAACTTCGTAATACTTGTATCTTTTCTGAGTAAATTATATAAAAAATTACTAAAAATAACAACAAAGTATTTGTATGCAATAATTTCCAAACAAAAAGTAAGAAGAAAGCTAAAACACATTTCTATTAAATTAAATACAAATGTATTTGTTTCAATTTTTCATTATTTTAATAATTTTTATAAATACACACACAAACTTTTGAAAATAAATGATTCCGTACAGAAGATGCGTTCAGTTTCGTACTTTGCTTAAGCAACTGACATTAGACGAAACTTAACGAAAAGTTTCATTAAGTATATTATAGTTATACACATTTGTGCGAACGCATGTAGCACAGTTGCTTACAGTGGCTTGAGCCAGTCTATGCACATTATGGTTAGGACTTTAATTTGACAAATCAGCATATCGTTCAGCCTGAAGAACCACATTCAGCACGTACACACGGTTGTCAGATCTTAGAAAATTGCCAGTAAAATTGTCTGAAAATGTATTACAATTGTGTGAACTGCCAATTTTTAACATACAACGTTGTCAGAAAAACCATTGTCAATCAATTGTAAGACGACAATGTTGTCAGGCAGCTGACAATCGTGAGCACACTCTTCGTCGGCATTGCCAGATAATTGGCTGGTATTGTAAGCTCAGTTTTAATTGTCAGATGTATAAAACTAATGCACCTGACAATGACATCATTGTCAGAAAAAAGTTTGATGGGCAACACTGCCAAACAGATCGTTATTGATATACATAAGTGGCAATGCCTTACAACATGTCTGGCAATTTTTTTCATCTAACAATTTGACTACCGTATGAACTGACAATTTTTGTTGTCAGATGAATTATTTGTCGGACAATAGTCTGACAATGAAATTGTAAGATTTTCTTACGATCGTCTGAACACACAATTTATTTCTGCTGGACAATTTTTCATTGTCACCACATTGTCAACATGTTGCCAGATCTTACAATATTGTAACATCTGACAATCGTCTGTACATAGCTTAACAAAAATTCATAGTTGCGGAATCTGGCCCCAGCACTCGACTGTCACTGAATGTACATTTATAAAAATATATATTTTTTAATTAAAGGTATGTTAATATCAGCAGTCGGTTGGGGCTATTTATCTGACAAGAAAGGACGTAAGAAGATAATGGTATTTGGCAACCTGGCGAATGTCCCTATTACAATATGTGGTGCCATAAGTCAAAACGTTGTACAACTAATGATTTCGAAATTTGTCGGAGGTCTTATGTAAGTTATAGTTTAAAAAAAGAAAAATTTAGATAATATTATAACACCTCTGATATTGATTGCAATGCAATAAGTATGTGTGGTCCGGTTGCGGTGTTAATGTCATACATAAACGAGTTTCATGGTACTGCACAAAGAGCTCGTGTCATGATGATGTTTGGTGCCATGTTCTCAATAGCCTGCATATTACTACCCCTTTCGGCTTTGCTTATTTTACCACAGGACTGGAATTTTCACGTACTTGGAATGAACTGTAAGTATAGCACAGCTGTTACACAGGGGTAACTATTCTAGTTCGTTTCGTTTAGTATATTGTATATACAAATCGCTCCTTTATTGCAACATAACCATATCTCAAAAAATGAGCTTTTCGAGTGAACAATGAAAAATTGTTAACAGGCCCACCTGTTATATTGTACCAAAAATTTATTCAAATTACTTTTAAACTGTTTCCTTTAGAAGATATTTTCTAAGAAAAATTTCTCAGACTTAAATGGAAGTTAAACATTTGAAAGGTGTTTTTCTCGAAGCAAGCTTTTTTGAGTTATGACTATGTTGCAATAAAGGAGCGTTATGTATATACATGTGTGCATGTAGTAAAATAAATTATCTCCAATAACTTAAAATTCTTTAATTAATAAAATTTTCAGTTCATTCCTGGCAGGTATTTCTTGCCATTTGCAGTACACCGTGCTTAGTAAGTGGTACACTCTTATTGTTGTTTCCTGAAAGTCCTCGCTTCCTGATGTCGCAAGGCAGAAATAGAGAAGCCTTGGAGATATTTCAAAAAATATATGCCATCAATAAAGGAAAGCCAGCTGAAAAATATCCGGTTAGTTGAAGAGCAAGTTTAAGTATCTATAAGTAAATAGGCAAATGTAAAAGTTTACATCCCTTTTCCTCTTCCATTTATTAACTGATTTTCTTCATTCTTTTACCGATTAGTAGATATTTTCGGGCTTTACAGCATTCAGTTTGTAAATAGCAAATCAATTTGTTACCACTACTTACATGCTCACTACAATAATATTCGTGTGCACTATAAATATCATTGGGATGATCACGAATACTTTGTTTACATTTTAATAGAGATCATTAAACTAGTTTATTTTTCCCTACGTACAAGATTCCAGCGGCGAACACTGCCAACCACATTACTTCTCATCAATTTTTTTTTGTTCATTCATTTATTTATTGAATTTTCAAAATATGAACTAACAATAAGTATTCAAATCTTAATACTAAATATAAAAGTTATTTAAGTCCAGCCATTGCTAGACAAAAAAGTTTTATTTTGCGCGAATAATATCGGTAGAATCACCTAGTTAACGTTCTGATGGTGGCAAGGGTATCCCTTCTTCTCAACCGAGAGTGGCCGCCAAAATTAAGTATGTTACGTGTAAGTGGATTTGGGTGAAGTTCTCTTCAATGATGTGTGCCACACTGTGTAATCAATGAAAGAATGCTAAGTTGTCAAAATCGTCAATCTATTTTGGGGTTACTCGACCGAGTACCAGAGAGAGTGACAGTAGGGCAGCCAACTCTATGGACCCACTGGAACATCATCGCAATGTGGGATGCGTTACTCTATTCTATAGATACTACCACAAGTTTTACTCTGATGAGATTAGGGATCTTGTTTCCAAAACAAACAGTATTTTCATTGCCCGGGGAGTTGTACAACGTATTACTGAGAGAATTCTAAGATCTAATTTCCATGAATTTAGATGTATAAACACTTGCAAACACTTTAATCATAAGTATCTCGTAAAGGAAACCTTTACATGGTAATACAAATGTTTAGATCTGTCAAGAATGTGTGTAGAATAAACGACATCTTACCGAGTAAAAACAAAATATATTCAGTAGAGGAGAAATTCAATTGCAAAAATTGACAAGCGGTCGGCAAATCTTCATTTACTAAACCACATCAGGAAATTCTGTATAAGGCAGCTTTAATACGGTAGTGGTATAAGCACCAGAGATCTGCAACCGGTGCCTTTTTCAATTATCTAAGTACAACTGTCTTATATCGAGTTTCGGAGTGACTGGCCACCGCATATTATTTGCGCAAGTATGTTTTCTAATCGTTAGATCTTGTGTTTGTTAACTATAGCCAGGGCTGGGCAGTATTTGAAATACTTATATTTGAAACACAAATACGTATTTTGTATCTGTATTTCAAATACACGACCTGAAAGTATTTAGTATTTTGTATTTCAAATACATGTGGCTCAAAAATACATTTTTACAAAATACATTTATTTATTATAATAAATTGAAAACAAGTTATTTCACAAAAGCTAAAACCGCTAGAAACTACAACCATTAAAATGTTTATCATTTTGCAATCTGTAGCTTTCATTTATACAGAGCTAATACATTTTACACTAATCGGGTGATATCAGTAAGAATTTCTATATATTTGCCAACAGCTTTTTATATACAGGGATATAATTTTTATTATGGAAAACTTTAGGCTGCGAGAACCAGATTAGATCCACTGCAATATAATACTTTGAGGCATTTAAGTTGTATTTTAACAAAATTAATGGAGAGCTTGGAAATAAGATTTAATGAGTTTCTCATGCTGACACCTGGAGCAAATAGAGTCATATCGGTGACATGTTTCCATCCTAGTTTCAAAATTAGCTGATTGCCAGAAAGCATCTCAGTAAAAGAGAGGCAAAAAATTTTAAATCTTGCAATATATACCATGGAGAAAAATTGCAAAAAACGTGAAACCATGACTGGATGCAGAAGAAGTAGTAGTTGAGGTAAAGATAATGAAGATTTTATTGTTGTTTTGGACAATACAGTGATCAACCTCGTAAATCAAATTTGGAACTTGAGCTTATCAGTTTTCAAAATGATAAAAGCAAGCTCCTTGCTATTCTGGAAAACTATCCAAGAATCAAAAATAAACTATCCAAGAATAAAAATAGAATTTGACAGCAGCTTGTATTCCTCAGGACCTGTAGAAAGATTATTGTTTGTCAGATAACTGATTGAAATATCTAGTTTTTATTAAAGGAAATACTTATTTTGCCGAATGAATTTTTTATTTACTATCTATCAAATGCTAAATATTAGGTTTGTTCCTTTAAATTCTTAGCAAGTTTAGAACAATCATATGAATATACAACTTAGTTTAAGTGTATATGTAAAATAAAATGTGTATCTAAAGCCAGACGGGTACATTTTTCTGAGACCAAATTACAAAAATTTATTTGTATTTTGTATTTGAAATACACAACTTGAAAGTATTTTGTATCTTGTATTTAAAATACACTACTGTAAAGTATTTTGTATTTGAAATACACTCATGGAAAGTATTTTGTATCTTGTATTTGAAATACATAATCTGTGTATTTTGCCCAGCCCTGACTATAGCATATAACACACCTAATTAAGTCCAAGGCGAATTAATTATTAGGTGGATGCATCGGCGAATTCAGGCGAATTCGGTTAATATGGCGGCACTTTCGCTGTCAAGCTTTGTTTACGTTTTTCGGCGCCATTTAAATTTTTTACATGTAATTTATCAAATACTTTTGACAGCTTAAGTGTGAATTCGCCTTTTTACACAAACAAAATACCTGTTGTTTTTTTTTATTGTTGTATTGTTGTAGCGAAGCGGCTACCTTGTTTTTTGTATCATGATTAAGTCTGTATGCGGTGGCTATTTGATTTGGTTTCTCAATTATGTTTTCCACACTCGGCAATCGAACTCGTACTTCTTTTTAATATTTGTATGTAAGAATTTGCAGTCACACACAAGGCGAATTCATTACGAGGTGAACTTAACAGCCCAGGTGATTATTTTTTGCTTCTCGCGTTTTTTCCAATGAGACTGTCAAATTTTGTTTCTTTTGTTTACAAACTTTTTCGCGCCATTTTAATCTGAAGGTTTTTTTGCATGATTTAGTGCAATTTCAAGAAATTTGTGTGAATTTAAAAGTGAAAAACTAATATAATCTCTGATTTTAATTACAAACAATTATAAAAGCTTATATTTAACGTTTATATAAAATTTTTACTCTGCTGAGCAATCTTAGGCGAATTTAGATTATGACATTCACGATATGTTTTACAATAACAAAATACATAGAACTGAATTCGCCTTTCCGCTTGCGTTCACCTGTATAAAGTCGCCTTGGTCACACATTTACTTTACCCATGAGTGTGTGTGTATGTGTTCAGTTTTATGTATTTACTCACTCACACTCGGTAAGCGTGGAGTTGCCAGAAGGTTATTACAACATCATGTTTTGGCGATCGTGATTTGAAGAAAATATATATACACATATTTTATTTGAATATATTTAGTACAAAATCGGTAAAAATAATAACTTTTACTTTAAAAAAATCGAAATTTTTATGAAGCACATTTTCATCAAATTTCTTTTATTTTATGTTCCTTCATTTATAATAATTTTCATTATTTGGTTTTAATCACCTGGAGAGATTTCCTTCATCCCACAAACACTTTTTTCCGATCTAAATATTTGTATATCTATGTAAAGTAGAATAAAAATTTTAAATACGGAAATCCAAACTAGACCGTTTACATATGTCGTAAGTCGATCCTGAAATATATATAAAATTAAAACATTAAATGAAATAAAAAACGCTTGATTAAATTTTTTTAATTTTCTTTATTTCAGATCAAATATCTAGTCAACGAAAATCCCCACCATAAAAGCTCTGATCCACCAGATAATGTTAGTATAGCTACAATTGAGGCTGCCATAATATCAGAAAAGTTTGAAAAAAGCAACGAAAATATTCTTAACAACAATAATATGAAAGAAATTCAAAAACTGCCTTCAGGCATTAAGCCTCTCTTCGCTAAACCGTATTTCGGATTATGTTTAATTGTGTGTTTCTTAAATTTCTTCATAATGTTGGGGTAAGTAAAAAAGTAAACAATGCAGCTTTGTTGAAACTTCAGGGGCTCGGTATAGGAAAAATATGGCACAATAATACTAATATTTTCCATTTAGTATTGTGCAAATTTAATTTTTTAAATAATTTTTACTATTTAGTTCGATATCGAAGCGTTGGCATCACACCTAGATCGTTTTTGATTTCGGTTTTGAAAACGATCGTTTTTCATTACATATGTACGTGACTATTTGTTTGCTTCACAGTTTGTTTAACTCCAATAAACAAATTCTTAATATTTCTTTTTAAAATTGAGTTAAACTAAAGAGAGTATGTAAGTAAAATGAATAACGATTTCTTTTAATTGATTTTGAATGTTTGCCGAATTTGAATTAAGAAAAACGAAAGAAATAGAGAAAGAATGCAGAAATATTTCATTCTTTCTCTTGAAAGAATCATTCATTTGAAGTAATTCACTCATGAATGATACAAATCTAGTTTCCAAGTCTACCGATGATGAAAAGGGTGTTTTTTTATTGATATTAATATTACACCGCTTTCACACGCGGGAAATTTACTTTGCAAAGTATTGGGTTTGGTGGTGGCAGGGGTAAAGAGAATAGCTGTCTTACACTCTCTATTTTCCCTTGCCATCACCAAACTTATATCTTTACAAAGTAAACTTTCCGTGTGTGAAAGCGGTGTTAGAAACTAATGTAGTAAATAAACTCAATTGTTTGCATATTTTTCTAATATAATTTCAGTTACAATACAGTGCGTATGTGGTCACCACAACTCTTTGCATCTCTAGACGAATACGAACAAATTTCCAATGCTGGCACCAGTATGTGCACCATCATAGAATACAGTATCAATAAGACAGAATCGGCACAAAACTCGACCGAAGAGTGCGTTGTGGTAATTAGAGACTTTTTTTTAATGAAATTAAAATTAATAATAAATAAATTTTTTATTTGTAATAAATTAAGGCAATCACTTACGCTAGCTACAGCAATAACATCATCGTGTCTGTAACGAGTTTTGTGGCCTATTTAGTGGCTGGCTCACTTGTAAATACTCTGGGTAATAAGTTCATAGAAGGTAAATTGCTCAAGGAGCCTTTTTAATACAGAAAATACAACTTTTTCATATATTTCTCCTTATCTGCATAGTTTTTAGTGGTGTTACGGCGGGCTTGTGTGGCATTGCTCTGTATTGGTCCTCGTCGACTTTACCAACACTGGTAATAACGTCGTTATACACAAGTATAGGAGGCATAGCAACAACATCAGTTGTAGGAACGTCCGTGAATTTGTTTCCTACTTCATTAAGGTGAATAGATTGAATTTTTTATTTCATCAGAGATTTGTATGATTACAACTCAAACAGCATAATTTTATATTTTCTAAAATAAATTGGCTTTATCAGATGAAACAGGAATTACAATAAGTACAAGAATGTAAAAACCAGAGATCTGCAACTGGTGCCTTTTTTAATGATCTAAGTACACCCGTCTTAAATCGAGTTCCGGTGTGACTGGCCGCCGCATATTGTTTTCACAAGTATGTTTTCTACTCGTTAGAGCTTGCGTCTGTTAACTAGAGCATATAACATACCCAATCAAGTCTACATGCGATGGCCGTTTGCTTTGGTTTCTCAATTATTTTTTTCACATTCGGCAATCGAACTTCTTTTTAACAACGAAAATAATATTTGTATCAAGGTGAACTTAACAGCACAGGTGATTATTTTTTGCTTCTCGCGTTAATTCCAATGAGACTGTCAAATTTTGTTTACAAACTCTTTCGCGCCATTTTAATCTGTAGATTTTTTTGCATGATTTAGTGCAATTTCAAGAAATTTGTGTGAATTTAAAAGTGAAAAACTAATATAATCTGTGATTTTAATTACAATAAATTATAAAAATGTGTATTTAAAGTTTATGTAACATATTTTCTTAGCTGAACAATATTATAGGGCATTTACATCTACCCAAAATCTAGTAGATTTTAATGAAAACCTTCAACAAAATCTTAATGACCGTGTACATTTTCATAAAAATCTTTTTTTGCAAAGGGTTTGACGGCAATAACTATATCCCAATGGATTCATCATGTAAAAGTATAGTTCTAGTTATCGCAGCGTAGTATTTTAAAGTATTATTTGCACAAAATCATAGTTGTGTAATAGAGTACTTACAAAATTCTATCAGATTTCGTCAAAATCTAGTCGCAATCTAGATTTCATTTTGTATGGGAAATCTCGTCAAAATCAACTAGATTTGATTCGAAATCCCGAAAGTAGTAGATTTGGACTATGTGTAAATGGCTCTTAGGCGAATTCAAATTCTGACATTCTCAGTAAGTTTTACTTAGTGTCCACACCTGCGATAATATCTGAGATGAGAACGTCAAATTCAATCGCAGAGAGAATTCAGTTACGTGTAGACTTAAAATCAGTGTTATCGCAGTCTTATAATAATTTTTATGAGAGCGTTCGTATGAGAAATCTCATGGCAACGATCTTATAATAAGAGCTGTCAGAAAAGCGATTGTGTGTGTGTGCGTTTGTTTACAGAAAGGCGCCATTGCAATTTTACCGAATAATAGTTTTGCAAAATATATTTAAAAAAAAAAAAACATTTTAAATGGAAAATAGGTTGTTTTTATGCATTAAATAAACACTATAAATAATTACTTTCGTACAAATTGTGTGCATTTACAAAATTCATATAAGATTGTATTCATCGCAAAGATGTGTTTTCTTCTCGGCTTTCATTGATTTATGAATTCTTATAAGATTAACAAAAATACGTGTACTCCTTGTTAGATATTAAAATGGACATAAAGAAATTCGTTCTCTCATTCTGCCGACGTTTTGTCAGATATTATCTCAGAGCAAGGCGAATTCATTATTAGGTGGATGCATCGGCGAATTCAGGCGAATTCGGTTAATATGGCGGCACCTTCGCAGTCAAGTTTTGTTTACCTTTTTCGGCGCCATTTAAATTTTTTTTACATGTTCGTTATCAAATACTTTTGACAGCTTAAGTGTGAATTCGCCTTTTTACACAAACAAAATACCTGTTGGTTTTTTTATTGTTGTATTGTTGTAGCGAAGCGGCTACCTTGTTTTTTGTATCATGATCTCAGAGTTAATCGCAGTTGTAGGCACTAGGTTACAATAACAAAATACATTGAATTCGCCTTCCCGCTTCACCTGTACAAATTCGCCTTGATCTAACCCAAATTTAATTGTGGCGAATTGGTGTCCTATGAAAAAATTTTAAACATAAATATAGTGTTAAATGGACGAATTCTTCTTATTACAAGTGTTACAAAAAAAGGAGCTCACACAAAAAGTTAACTAACTGAAGAAATTAAAAATATTGGCGAGTATTGCCCACTTGAACATAAGAACAATATTGGCCGAAATTCCTGCATTTACCAATTAATTGTGCAATCACGCGATTGTGGTTTAAAAATGTATGAAAATTGGTGCCTAGCGGCAATCATGTGATCCTGATTAAAGACTATTTAGCATGAACTGGGAAATTACCACCGAATTTGTTTATTTTTAAAATAAAAAAAAATAAAAAAAAAATTCTTCTAACTTCCATTTGTTAAACATTTATCCTTTTAGAACCATTATCATCGCATTATCCATGGTGATCGCGCGTTTGGGTGCCATTGTGGGCAATGTCTTGTTTCCAATTTTAATGACGTCCGGTTGCCTACCACCATTTCTGATGGTGGGCGTTGTAATGTTTTGTGAGTATAAGCAAAAAAATTTGTAATGAAATAAAACTAATTCCTGTTTTCTCTGTTTATTTTTTTAAGTTGCCGCTGCTCTATCTGCCGTACTTCCCAATACAAAAAAGATGGATCTTAAATGATAAAAGATTTTTGGATTATGTTAAAAAAGAAATTGCACGAAGTTTGGTAATATAAATACATGTGTGTAGATATATGTATGTATATCTTATTATATGTATATCTATAACGAAATGAGAAAAACATGTAAAACACAAGTTGTACCTCATATCACATTTTAAGGTGCTTTTACGCGGTAATACAAATATTTAGAGCTGTCAAAAATGTGTGTAAAATAAAGAAAATCTTACCGCGTAAAAGGTGAAGAAAATGGTCATGTGCTCGACAATTAGGCTAAAAGCCGATGGGATGTGGAAAGAAGCGACAGAAGGTCATGCTTCGATAATAGAAGGTATAATGGACCTCCCGGAGTATATTGATGACTGCACACCAGCTCTACTAGAATCGACGTAATCTTATCATGGACGGCCTTGGCAGCGAACCAAGTGGGTCGCCAAGAGAACGTGCTTGAAATTTTCACAGATGGATCCAAGTCGAACATGGGAGTTGGTGGCGGCATCTTTATGTCCCAGTATCAGAGTAGGATCAGTTTTAAGCTATATGATGAGTATAGCGTAATGTAGCCTAAAATTACAGCTATTTTGAGAGCAGCTAACTGGTTTAGGTACTATAGGGTATACGGGGTGAATATCCCTATCTGTACTGATAGTAAGGCGGCGTTAAAAGCACTAGTGGGTGTCTATACGACGTCCAGGTTCGTTCAAGAATGCCGGATATCTGTTAATAAATTAATAGAGATAGCGAGACATTCAAGCCTGTTGCTTTTCTGGGTACTGAGGCACAGTGGAGTATCCGGAAATATTGTGATGGATAAGCTGGCGAAAGCTGGGCTCGTCTACAACAAGGGGACATTGATACGATGGTAGGAGTCCCGCTTTACAGTTGTAAGAACCAAGTGCAGCGTCAACTTGTAGGGACTGCACAGATGGTCTGGTGAGGTTACCTGCCCAGTAGCAAGGCTAATATGGCCTACGTATAAACGTGGAAGGACTATGTTCCTAAACGGTCTTCCCCATTAAAGGTTGCGTACCTTGGTGGCAGTTCTGACAGGACATTGTCACATAGGGACGCATGCTAGGAGGTTAAATCTTACATTGAATGATTTCTGTAGAAGATAGATATATCGGAATGCCGAGTGAATGGACTGGATGCCTTTATCCGGCTTTCGGGTTGGTTTGGATCTGAACCGTCGAGAGAAGTATAAGTCTCATAGGCTGCACTTCTCCCTCAGGCAACACAAAAGACCAAGTGGGCTGGTTTCATAGCCTGTACAACCTAACCTACCGCGTAAAAGCAAAATGTATTCAGTAGAAAAGAAATCCAAATGCAAAAATTGACAAGCCATAAATAAATGCTCATTTTCCATATCTTTTCTGTGTAAAGGCAGGGTTAAAGAGCAACATGGAAGTTAATTTTAAAAATGTCAGCGAAAAAACAACTCCGAAAGCAGCATTAACATAAAAAAACCATAATTCTATTTTTCGGTGAAATGAATAGCATAAATAAAATAAATAAGTGAGTTAGAATTACTTTTAACGTTTTCCAACTCAAAACGGCATTTGCAAGGCAACACTGTTGTTTTGATTGTCATTTGACTTTCAGCAACACTGCGTTTACACGTACGAGTGCTTGCATGGAAGTCCTGTGTACGTATTATCAACGAAAATGTCGAAAAAATACTAGACTTTTTTGCAAGTTGCATTAGTATTTAAAGAGTAACATGGATGTTCAGTTTGAAAATGACAGCGGGGAGAGAACAGCTCCAAAAACAGCATTACAATAGAAAATTTTTCGGGGAAATAAATAGCATGAATAAAAAAAATAAATAAATGAATTAGAATTATTTTTAACATTTTTCTACTCAGCCGTTTTTAAACTGCTAAATCAATCAAAAAATGTGAATTATTTAAAAAATATATTTTGAAAAGGTTAAATAGCAGAAAAGCATTATATTAAATCCAGTTAGTCTCCGCAAAACTTCTTGTAAGGCAACACTGTTATTTCAGTTGCCATTTGACTTTCTGAAATTTCTTGCCAGTTCAGTTGAAAGTTGGTTGCAAGTGCAGAGATTGTGCGTGCGTTAGTAAAGAAGTTTGAATGTATTGAGTTTTTCGAACTTGCACCTGCACGTGTAAACACTACTCGTACGTAAGTGCCAAAAAATCACTGCCTTCTGAAATTTCTTGCCAGTTCAGTTGAAAGTTGGTTGCAAGAGCAGAGATTGTGCGTGTTTTTTGTAAAAAAGTTTTATGTATTAAGTTTTTCGAACTTGCGCCTGCACGTGTAAACACTACTCGTACGTAAGTGCCAAAAAATCACTGCCTTCTGAAATTTCTTGCCAGTTCAGTTGAAAGTTGGTTGCAAGAGCAGAGATTGTGCGTGTGTTAGTAAAAAAGTTTTAATGTATTGAGTTTTTCGAACTTGCATCTGCACGTGTAAACACTACGTAAAAGCAAAAAAATACTGCCTTCTGAAATTTCTTGGCAGTTCAGTTGAAAGTTGGTTGCAAGTGCAGAGATTGTGCGTGTGTTAGTAAAAAAGTTTTAATGTATTGAGTTTTTCGAACTTGCGCCTGCACGTGTAAACACTACTCGTACGTAAGTGCCAAAAAATCACTGCCTTCTGAAATTTCTTGCCAGTTCAGTTGAAAGTTGGTTGCAAGTGCAAAGATTGTGCGTGCGTTTGTAAAAAAGTTTTAATGTATTGAGTTTTTCGAACTAGCAGATAACGTGTAAACACTACGTTACAACCCCAAACAGTTTTAGGTCAAGAATATGTTATAATGACATGTTGTTTATGTAAAACAGAATGTGGAATTGTAGCTATCAGTACTTTTATTAAACTTTCCTAATTATACTTTGATTTTAGTTATCTTACAAACGTAAACATGAAAAATACTGAAAACATAGTTTTTTCACTTTTTTATATACAAAGAGTATTTCGTAATATTTTGCTTCCTTTATCGCTGCAAAAAAAGGCATGGCATGAAATCATCATATAAATCCCCATTTTAAATTGTATGATATATGTAACTACTCTAGATTTATTTTCCCCCGGGTGCAATCTTAAGTTATGAAATCACTTTTAAAAGAACGTCAAGTGGTTTTTTATCAGATCGCAATATATATATTATAAATGCATATGTATATATGTGCATATAAAGGGTGTTTTTTATTCAGGTATAGAATTTCGAAATGGAATAAAACGAAGACGATAGTTCAATACGCATTCCATGGCCAAAACGCGCAGCAATTATGAAAAACCGGTTCCGATTCGGTTGGCGTAGTGATTCCGAGTTTTTTGGGAATTCTCAAAGTCGGCTTCAGGAAACTTCAAAATCCCTCCAATTCCTTAGAAGCAATACGGCAACTTGACAATGCATGTTCAATCGAAAAAACGGGCACCGAATATGAAAAATCGATTCCAAACCAGTTGACGAAGTGATTCCGAATTTTTCCCAAAATCGGCTTTGTGAATCCCTAAAATCCCCCCACTTCCCCGGAAGTAGTGTATGTAATCTGTAAGTTTATTTAACGATTACTTTTTTCAAAATTTGTGGCCGTATATTGGCAATAGCGCATTTCAGGCGTATCGGCGTAGACCAGCAACTTCACATATCCCCACAGAAAGTAGTCTAACAGCGTTAACGATATTGTATGCAAGCTCACGGAGCCGAAATATGAAACTATGCGCTTACCAAACGTTTTCTTCAATTAATCAATTGCTGCTCGAGCTGTACGCCACTGTTTATCTTGAACCAGTACTCAGCAGATGGCCCTTCCAAATGCAGTGCATTGTAGTGGAGATAGGAAAATAGGTCGTGAGGAGGAGGAAAGAGGGAGTAATTTTTGTGAACATTTGACTTGAACCTTCCAACGTTATAACAGACAGGAAACATGTCTGCAGGCAACTTATTCCACAGGCGAAGGAAAAATAATTGAATACACTAAAGCTGGGGGACAACTAGCTGTTTCACAGTCGCTACACTGCACCCACTAGGAAATATTAAAAATACATCATGTTTACATGATACTGAGTTCGAATCCTAGTAATAATATGTCTGTTTCGGAAACAAAATCGCGTCGCAGCAAAATTCTTTGTATTAACGATCAAATAGAAAAACGCACCCCACGTTGCGACGATGTGCCAATGAATCAATAGAATTGGATACCCTTTTATCACCGATAAGCTTCTTCGCTCTGTCTCGCATACTAACTAGTAACCTCAAAATAAATTTTGAGTTACTAGAGTTGTATTGCATTTTCAGACTTGTTGCAGCGTCTTCTTAAAACTACAGCTCCTGCTTATTCCTGTGGTGCAATTGACGATGTTCAACGAAAAAGTCAGTAATCTATGCCGATAACCATTGACTGTGACGTATTGACTAGCATCGTTTTTATAGAAGTACAGACCAATGATGCCACCAGCACGTTAAGCACATCATAACGATCAGTTGGTTAAGGATTATCATCACTCCAAATACGCAGTTTTGTTTATTGACGTATTCATGCAAACAAAAGCGAGCTTCATCACTAAACACAATCCGCTTATGAACATTGAAATCAATGGCAACCTTGTTTGGCCCATTTACTGCTTAGGCCTCAGTCTATTCATGTTGGAATGCCAAACCAAACATAACAGTGCAACCGAAATTAAGGCGTAAGGCTTAAACTTAATTTAGCGCTTTGATGTTACGTTGTAGTAACTTAAATAAAAGCGGTGAAGTTGGGACATAAACAATATTTTTCACTAACCTTGTTTAATAAAAATCACTGATTAGATACAATAAAAAGTGATAAAGCCGCTAAATTAGTCTGAAAGCTTCTAAAATGTGATTACTAATGGCCGCAAAAATTTAGTAACATTTGTTTTGAAGCGAACTTTACTGAGCGACAGTAAAGCTTTCTCTCTTACGCTCTGTCAAAATTGGATTTTCCAATTGCAAAGCGATGACGCCGCGCTATTTGGATTGGTCTCATACATTTTGTATGTATATGAGAATTTTTGACAGATAAATAACGCTTGACGCGCTAATTTAGGTTGCACAGTAAAGCACTTAACAAGGTGTATTAAAGTCTACAAGGTGGCAGCTCTACAGCATGTGATAATTTTTTGCTACTGGCAATATAGTAGGCCATTTACGTCATATGTATTGTTTACATTTTTGAAAGTGAATTTAGTGGTTTATTCTGAATTACACATTTTGTGAACTTGAAGATGATTCAAATAGAAATAGTTTATAATTAAGAAAACATACTTTCATAGTTTATAATTGTGAGAAAGATACAAATATTTTTGACAAGCATAGCTTACTTACCTGTTTTTGTTGTATTTTTGCTCTAGTGCTGCCAACTTGTAGACGTTAATGCACCTTGCCACTTAACAGTTGAAAAAATTACCGCCCCGTTAAAAAAGTGCTGTCAACATAATTTTATATCTCTGTAAAAACACCCTTTACTGACAGTAACGTCCGGTTACTTCTGTTTGTTTTAAACTAAAAATAAAAACTTGAATGAAAAGACCACTTTATATGCATGCACATACATACGAGTACATATGTATATACATACATACACACATACATTTCATATCACCTGTAGTCTTTCTACTGATAAGATTAATTGCAAGTTCTTGATAAAAGCATTCGTTCTGACACTTGAGAGTCGAGTAATTCAGCACAGAAAGTTTAGTTATTAAAATGAATTTCACCGGAAAAGTTGTTTTAATTACGGGCGCCAGTTCGGGTATTGGAGCTGCAACCGCTGAAGCGTTTGCCAAAGCTGGTGCTAATGTTGTTATTGTTGGTCGCAATATTGACAATCTGAATGTAACTGAATTGAAATGTAAACAAGCTAATGACAAAGTCGACTGTCTGGCTATTGTGGCTGACGTCACCACGGATGCGAAAAGAATTATTGACGAAACAATCAACAAGTTTCAACGTTTGGATGTTTTAGTTAATAATGCTGGCATTTTAGCTTCGGGTGGCCTGCTTGATATAGATATAGAACAATTTGATCATGTTATGAATACAAATTTACGCGCTGTCGTCGTTTTAACACAACTGGCTGGTCCGCATTTGATCAAGACTCAGGGCAGCATTATAAATGTATCCAGTGTTGCCGGCCTGCGTTCGTTTGCGGGACATTTAAGTTATGGTGTTTCTAAAGCCGCTTTGGATCAATTTACAAAAATTGTCGCTTTAGAAATGGCTCCTCATAATGTGCGTGTAAATTCGGTTAATCCAGGAGTAATTGTTACCGAGATTCATAGACGTGGCGGCATGTCCGACGAAGCCTATGCCCAGTATTTGGAACATTGCAGGGAAACCCATGCCATGGGTAAGGTGGGTGAAGTTGTGGAAGTTGCGGAAACTATTGTGTTTTTAGCTAGTACAAGTGCTAGCTTTATTACGGGAGCTTGTGTGCCAATCGATGGAGGTAAACATGCCATGTGTCCAAGATAAGCTTAAGAGAAACTCAATAATGAATAATCTTAAAATCTGTTATGTTTATTTATGATATAAACGAATTAAAATTCAGTCATTTGATATTTTTTCATTAATAAAACCTATTTTATTTACAAATACTGTTTAATTAATATTATATCACTGTGCTGCATAATTGGCGAGTTAATTTAATGATGAAACAGAACTCGGACTTAACGATGTGGCAGCACTAGAGCAAAATTACAAAAATACAACAAGAACAGGCATGTGCTTGTCAAAAATATTTTTATAAATAAGGCCGTAAATGTTTAATTCAAAATAAATCACTTGTTTAAGAAATTAAACTTGTTGCTCCGAATGCTCTTTTAAGGCCTTGTCACACTATCATACAAGATCGTGCGATCTACTAAATAAAGCATGTGTGCTGAAAACGTACTAAAAATGCAACCGTGCAACAGAGTTTTTGAAAAATCGTGCGATTTGAAAAATTTTATGAAACTTTTCAAAACATTATGGTTTTTCTGCGATCAGTGTAGAATATATTGTGAAAAATATGAGAATATTGTTGGTGCTTCGGGAAAAATATTGAAGTAATGTAAAATTAGTATGTTATAAGAGCTTTATTGTTTTGTTTACGATCGTGTAGGATATCTGCCTTTAACAGGCAGATATTTAAACAACAAGATTTAACTTCATGTTTTAACTGCGTTTCAAGTTAGATGCAGACTGCATGTAAAGCTCAGCGGAAAATAATGTATTTCATTACCTTGTAGTGTGGAAGGTGTTGGACTAAATTTTGATAATCTGAGCAGTGTCGAAGGTATACACACTGGGCACTGATCACTTTTAACTAATTTAGTTCCAACATTTTATATGCTGCAATAGAGTTTGTTTCAGTCTTTCGTGTTGTTATCGTTAACATTTCGCGAACACTACTCCCTCTTTCCTCCTCATAATACCCTATTTTCCTAGTTCCAGTACAATGCGCTGCATATGTAGGGGTCATCCCCTGATTACTGGTCCCAGATAAAAAAAAATGTTACGATTGCCGCTCTTGTTTAGGGATGGCAGTTAGGAATCTAGAAGTAATCGGCATAATTTTAATTCTTGTTTATATGTATTTAAAGAATTATTAAATGCAGATAATCTTAAATATAAAAATTCCACGAAATTCTTCCTTGGAGGTGTGTCTTTAGATAAAATATATTTATTGCTAAACTGATACTAAATAAGTTAATTATTTATTTACTGCGATCAAAGAACATAAAACACACATTAATATTTAATTATTTGATCTTGTTTTGGTAAATATTTCTTATTTTTGCAGCAAAAGATCGTTTTATGTTATATAAAAAATTTAACAGTATTTATTTTCAATATTTCGATAACAATTTGTTATCATCGTCAGGCAAATTAATATGTTTTCCTGACGATGATAACAAATTGTTATCGAAATATTGAAAATAAATACTGTTAAATTTTTTATATAACATAAAACGATCTTTTGCTGCAAAAATAACAAATATTTACACACATTAATAAATAAAAAAGACTAAATTGTTCCACGGAACATAAACCACTGGGGAATAAACAAAATAAAGATGATGGCAAACTGAAGATTGAGAAAAAGGCTTAAAAAAGTGATGGCCCAGTTTTTATACAATAGTTGTTAGTGCACGTGAGCATCATCTGGCGGCCCTGAATGCCATTCGCTGGGTGGTGAAGAGTGCCAGTCATTATTGCTTATTTCGTGATGAGGTTCATCGTGAATGATTGGCTCTTCGTGATGGTTGGCGGGCTTTAAAATGGTTACCACTTCACGTGGTTGTTCTACAGGAATTGGAACCGGTACCTGAAAATAAAATAAAAAAGGCAATGAAAACTAAGTATATACAATAAATAACAAAAATTATATGATGGACAACTGAAGAAATGTATGTATTAATGTCAAATAGTCGAACTTTATTTTTAATATTTCTAATATTATATGATGATGGGTTGGTATCATTCGTCTAGCTCGAGTTCAATCCTGGCTAAAGCCAAGAAGTATTTTTATTTATAATTATAACAATAATTGCCGCGATCAATATGTATTTTTAATACGGCATGAAGAAATGTAGTGCCTGTTTGTGGAAGTCGAATCTGTTCGTTTGATTACATATTTATGTAAAGTAGTGGGAATCACCAGACGACGCAATCGATCGCATTCTTTCTTTTACCGCTCTTAAATAATGCACTTTCATATAAAATAAACCCCACAAACATTTTCTTTACACACAATTGACCACACTAGTTTTATTTTACTCGATGATGTAATACGGCCAAAAAAAGGCATATTAAAAAACGTGTTTGCGTATTAATTATGTATATAGATGAAGTCAAACTTTTACTTACAGATCTTAAAAGAAAAACCCTTCTTAATTTGTATTGTAAGGAGTCAAGATTTGTATGAACATTCTGATCGGGTGTCACCAACCCACGAAACTATTAAAGTTATTATTTATTTATTTTTTTTTTTTTTGCCTCATGTAGAAACGCCTTAACTAACATAAATGTGACTTACAGCAGAAGAAAAAAACTTAACAGTAGCTGTTACTTAAGCCCAGTTCAGACTATTATACTGTGTATTAAAACTTGTCAAAAATTCAAATAATACGTGCAAGTCTGATAGTCTGAATGTAATCCTTCATACATATGAAAAATCTATATATGTATATAAAAATAAGTGTACACTTCAATGTCACCACTAACTGGCCAAACAGGTCGACGGATTTTGGCCAAAATTTAAAGGTGTGTTGGCTCTGAACTGTAGATGGTTTATGTGAAGTTTGCATAAAATCAGCATTTAGATTTTCTTATATATTCCCACACAAATATCAACAAAATTCCCTCCATTTTCCATATTATTATTTTTTGTCACTTGAAAAAATACCAAACTATGTATAGCAATGTCTTATCTATACAACGACATTCGAAGCTGAATCTTTTCAGGCGTTGTTTCGATCGTCATTTTCTTTCTTCGCTAACCATTCGATTTTTCACTTCCTTTATACGATTATTTTATCAAGGGTAATGCCATGAGCTGCTCGATCAAAATTTAAAGGAGATCGCAAGCTAACTTAAAGTCAAATTGCTACAATTTGAATCTCCACCCGATCCACTCCATTCATTGGTTATTAGAACGTCAGCAAGTTCCAAGCATTTTTGGTTCATATTCATCAATACGGCATTTCAAATGACACCTTTCGGTGTGATAACAATGATGAGAGATAAATAAAAGCCGACGAATATTTATTTGTAAATTTTATGGGCCGTAAATCGTGTTCCTGTGTTTCACATTTGTCTGGTGGATACTTGGGAATTTAGAAAAAAAAACCATTTTAACTGACTCCGCAAAGCAGGGAAAGAAAAATTAAAGTATCACGTAAAATTTGTTTTCTGTGAACGCGAATCCATAATGTAGAATACCAACAATTGATATGCATTCATTGCATTTATACAAAAACGTAAGTTCAGGATATTACAGACTGATAGTGTTTGAAAATAAGGCCAATCACATATTGAAATAAAGTCGTCTATTGAGGTCAGTTACTTTCAAACATTTTACAAAAATCATATTTAGTTAACCGAACGTGATGTCGTCGATTTGAATTTTCGGAATCAAAGTTAAACTGCTCGCGAATAGATGACGTAGAAAATGGTGACTCTTTTTACTTCCCAAGATAAGGCCGTCAACTCTACAACGCAGTTTTTCAACTCGCTAGAATTAATTAAAGTCAGATCGGTAACAATAATTATATGTAGAATAAACCAACCATGTCTTTGTAATGCCTTTTGGCATCCGATGAAAAATTTGATGATATGATGAAAGTTTAAAGGTGAGGACGTTTTGATACCATGAGTCCTAATAGTTGCAAAAGACATAACATTCCATTTTAAGCATTTGATATTGTCAATATGGCTTGCACTGGCAATGCCAATTTAAAAAATTTAATGTCATTCATATCACATAAATAAAATTTGAAGGCAAAACAACGTTTGCCTGATCAGCTAGTAATACGATAAAAATTTGACATCCCATCCGACTTTTTTGTTTTTTGAAACTTTTCAAAACAATAATACTTTTCATTGGATCAGGGCAAGGCGAATTCATTACCAGGTGA
The DNA here is from genome assembly GCA_914767995.1 of Thecocarcelia acutangulata. Taxonomy (NCBI): domain Eukaryota; kingdom Metazoa; phylum Arthropoda; class Insecta; order Diptera; family Tachinidae; genus Thecocarcelia; species Thecocarcelia acutangulata. The sequence continues at coordinate 23,575,353 of OU612095.1, read as the reverse complement.
ACTTAACAGCACAGGTGATTATTTTTTGCTTCTCTTCCAACGAGACTGTCAAATTTTTTTTCTCTTGTTTACAAATATTTTCGCGCCATTTTAATCTGAAGATTTTTTTGTATGATTTAGTGCAATTTCAAGAAATTTGTGTGAATTTAAAAGCGAAAAATTAATATAATCTGTGATTTTAATTACAAACAATTATAAAAGTTTATATTTAAAGTTTATATAAAATTTTTTCCCAGCTGAACAATCTTAGGCGAATTTAGATTTTGGCATTCACGATATGTTTTACAATAAGAAAATACATTCTTCATTCACCTGTATAAATTCGCCTTGGATCAGGGTTGTGTTTTTTAGGAAACCAGCTGTAAAAAATTTACTAGCCGACTATTTATTAGCCGATGGCGTGCCGTCACCAATACGACGAAGAGCTCACCTGCCGCCGTGTAAAGTATTATGTTGGCAAATCTCTCTGCTGGATAAATAAAAAAATATGAACAGCTGTTTTATTTTCTACTCAAATTTTTTGGTTTATATCAAGTGTGATGGTGTGAATGCAAATTCTAATTTACGTTACACTTTTAGACAGTCGCAAGAAATGTGTTTAGACTTTTATCTCACAAAATCGAATGAAAGTATTTATACTTGTATAATAGTCTGATCGGGCCTTTTTTAAAGTACTCCAGTAAATCTTTGTAACGAGGTGTACTTGCGTTATTTTTTTATCCGACCATGTATATACACATGTGGGATTTCACGGTTTTATTGGTTTCAGCAGTGAATTTTATATGAGAGTGCATTATTTAAGAGCGGTAAAAAAATGCAGTCGATTGCATCGACCAGTAATTCTCACTAGTTTTATAAAAATTTTAAATTTTGCGACTCACCTTAACTGTTACTGGAAACGGTACAGGCCTGGGCACAGGAAACGGCACAACCGGCGGATAAAACTTTTTGGCAATCAAAGCATGTAACAGAGAAGCCACACTTAGTGTGGCTGCAGTGTGAGCTGGTAAAATAATTGGTGCTGGGGCGGGTGCTGCAGGCGGTGGCGGTGGTGGTGGTGGCAGAGGTGGTGGAGCTGGTAAAGGACAAGCAAATGGAGCAGGTGGATTAGGATAAAATGGCAATGGAAAGAGCGGTGGAAAAGGTGAAGGCAAAGTGGCAGGTGAAGGTAAAGGTATGGGTGGACCTAAGGGCGCTGGAAACGATGGTGGAAATGGCGGTGGGGGGAAAGGTAGTGGTGGAAAAGGCGGTGGAGGGAAAGGCGGTAGAGGAGCCGCTGGAAAATAAGGGCCAAATAAAGGCATTGCACCGAATGGTGCAAACGGTGGCGGTCCATACGGTCCATCGATTATGCTCCTGCGAACCTTTGTTGATGTTGTGTGTGTCTCAGAGCTGAAGGCACACAATTTTAAAATTAAAACAAACACCTGAAATGATGGTTAAAATTAAAGCTTTGTAATACACATACATATAATCCGTGGTGTTTTATCGTAACAGCTTAAGTCGAATTTTAATAATTGAAAAAGTATATCTAATTTGATTAAGTATATAAAGGGTCGATGTTGATTTCGAATAAAACACGAATTATTTAAGAATTATTGCCATTTCTTTTTATTTTGATAATATTGGTATGGTTCAATTACGACGGCGCATCGATATTGAACCTAACTAGCGCTAGATGACAGCACAAACACAGATATTGTGATCTGTCAAACGTCAGCTGTTAAAATTTCCCCCAAATTTATCGTTTAGTTTATTTGTTGTAGTCGCTTGAAGTAAGCAACTTTTGTGTGCCTTGAAAAACGATAAAAAGTGAATTTCGTGCAGTGATTAAGCACTATTATTTGAAAGGGAAAACGGCAAAAGAGACAAAAGAAACCCCCGATAAATATTAGGGTGAGTCTGCTCCATCAGACTACATGGTAAAATATTGGATTGCTGAATTTAAACGCGGCCGAACAAGCAGTGCAACAATACCATCAAGGCCAAAAGATAATATCAAGAAAATCCCCCATATCCTTATGAATGAACGCCGAGTCAAGTTAGGTGAAATTGTTGAAGTGGTAAACATATAATATGAACGTGTATTCAATATTTTGCATGACCATTTTCATATGAAAAAGCTATCGGCAAAATGGGTGCCGCATTTGCTCAGTGTCGAAAAGTTCGACAGACCACTTCACATCGGTGTTTGGACATGATAAAACGTAATCCTGTTGATTTTTTGCATCGATTAATAACTGATTATGAAACGTGGAAACCTGAAATCAAAAATAAATCTAAACAACGGGTGGAAGCTGGCGGAAGTGCTCCGAAGAAGGCGATGACAGTGAAATCGGCTGGCAAGGTTAGGCCCACTGTATTTTGGAATGCATACAGAATATTGCCCATCGATTATCTTGAAACAGGATCCATAATCACAGGAAAGTATTACCGTGCATTATGAGATCATCCACTGTTGCCAGTCTTGCCACCATTCTGACTATTGACAATACGTTGCTCGATTGTGTATCTTTCAAGGCTTCAAATTGAATAAGTCTGAAATTGAGATGTGTCAAATGTTACGTTTAGGTGTGGTTCACATTCGATATCGTCCCTTAAAATTCAACCACCCCCACAATTTAACCACGATATATAACATTTTTGTTTGTCAGAATATTTTTTCGTATTATTGAAAAAATTTTGTTCTAATTTAGTTTATTTTCATTTCATCTTCAATGTAACGAGTGATTTTTTTGCTATTATCTTTTTGGCAACACTAGTTTTGACAGCTCACGACGTTTTGTATATTGTGTCACTGTCAAACATCTTCAGTTTGGTCTATAATTTAATCATGAATCGTCTTACATACAAACGAACAACGCTTGCAAATTATTGAATTTTATTACCAAAATGCGTGCTCTGTTAAGAAAGTTCATCGCGCGCTTCTTCCATTTTATGGTCAGTTTAATCGACCTACTGAGGCTTCTATTCGGGCTATTGTAAAAAAATTTCGCACCAAATTTACATTGTTGGACATTAAACCACCAACACGCTTACGTAGAGTGCGAACTGAAGAAAATATCGCAGCCGTATCGGCCAGTGTTGGTGATGACCGTGAATTATCGATTCGGCGCCGTTCGCAGCAATTGGGCCTCTGTTACTCCACTACGTGGAAAATTTTGCGGAAGGATTTGGGTGTGAAGCCTTATAAGATACAGCTGGTGCAAGAATTGAAGCCAAACGACCTACCACAACGCCAAATTTTTGGTGAATGGGCTCTTGAAAAATTAGATGAAGATCCACTTTTTTATCGAAGAATTGTGTTCAGCTACGAGGCTCATTTCTGGCAGCCAGAAGCATTGCAAGAGCTACCAATGCATCCACAAAAAACAACCGTTTGGTGCGGATTATGGGCTGGCGGCCTCATTGGGCCGTATTTCGAATCACAACGTTACTGTGAATGGTGAGCGCTACTGTGCGATGATAACAAACTTTTTTTTGCCCAAAATGGAAGAGCTTGACTTGCATGACATGTGGTTTCAACAAGACGGTGCCACATGCCACACAGCACGCGAAACAATGGACCAATTGAGAGGCGAGTTCGGTGAACAGTTTATTTCACGCTTGGGACCAGTCAATTGGCCGCCCAGATCGTGCGATTTAACGCCTCTAGACTATTTTTTGTGGGGCTATGTTAAGGCTAATGTCTATAGCGACAAGCCCGCTTCGATTGACGCACTGGAAGCCAACATTGCCAACATTATTCGTGAGATACCGGCCGAAATGTTGGAAAGAGTATGCCAAAATTGGACTAAGCGGATGGACCATTTGAGGCGCAGCTGCGGCCAACATTTGCATGAAATAATCTTCAAACATTAAATTATATCAAATAAATATTTCATGCATTTTTCTGAATTTTATGTGTTTTTTTTTTTAATTTCCGATAGTTCTTATAAAATCACCCATTATAAAGTGTCTTCCACAAGATCTCATACAAGTTCGGACTAATGAGATTAAAAAGCAAATTATTCTCTAAATTAGCGAATTTTATACGAAACTGCTGCAACGCAGACATGTGTTCAACACCCATAATTGAGCCGGTGCCTCGAAGTCTATTTTGGGGTCACTAACCCTGCGCAAGAGACAAAGCAGGGGACAGTAAAGCATCCAACTCTATTGAGCTGATCTGTTAAAGTCTGCATTTAAACTCATGCACACATATGTGTATGTATGTATGTATATTTCCATTTACCAACTGACGCATTAAATTTTATATATTTATTTAACTTACCCCAACAAATAAAATATGTTTCATGTAAAACATTGTTTATCTATTAATTTTAATTCAAAGAAAAACTTTAATCCAACTTATTCAATTCACTTTCACAACACAAATCCAAATGTCACCTCTGCGTTGAACTGTCTTACTATTTATACATACGAGTACACTTGGCTTATAATAATATTCCAATGTCAAGGTTTAGAAAATTATCTCTGCAATTACATACAAAATTATGAATATCGTTAGACAATTAGAAAAAAATTGCATTTTTAACAGTCATCTTTATGCATTTAGGTGATAATACGAGTGCGCATAATCAATATAATTTCACTTTCTTTTATGACGCCAAATGATCATTAAATGGGAAAGATTAATTCATTTATGTTAGTATGTACATATGCATTTCGTTATTTCAAATCTAAAAATATATTTAATATTCGACAGAAAGAATTTTGAAGATATTAGCAAATGTTACAGAACAACCAATACAACGGCCTAAAGACAGGAAGAAAGGAAAATTGTCTTACTCAGGAAAGAAAAGATTAAACACAATGAAAACGGAAATCATTATAAGAGACGATGGACAAATTCTATCAGTGTCAAAGTCGCACAGAGGTCGCATTCATGATTTTAAGATATGAAAACAGGGGAAAAAATGTTGCCAAAAGAGAACATAAAACTTTTAGTTTCACACTCTAAACCCATGCCAAACTCGGAGTTGCCATATTGCTTCCGGGGAATAGGGTGGGAATTTTGGGGATTCAGCAAGCCAATTTTGGGAATTCCCAAAAATCTTCGGAGCCACTACACTAACCACTTTTTTATATTCGGTGCGCGTTTTTGTAGTGGAACAAGCATCTGACCTATTAACGGTCATTCGATTTAGTGCGCAAATTGAAGTATTGTTTCCCGGAGTATGGAGGATTTTGACGATTCCTGAAGCCAAATTTGGGAAAATTATCTGTTTATAGGGATAATTTAAGAAGAAGCTTAAACAATAGTAAATGAAAAATTGTAAATTTGATATCGAAGCGTGTTTTTTAGTGTTATATGGTATATTATTATTTAGTTTTGACAGGTATTATTAAAACATTTTTGTTTTTAACTTCTCAATACTTTATTTCGACTATTGGGATATAAAGTTGAATGTTGGAGAATATCTTTCAAAGGTTTCCAAGTCTACTGATGATTAGGGTAGCTGCTATGAAATGTCGAAATACAGACAGCTAGAAAACACAGTAAACAAGCTGTTTATAATTTTTTGACTCGTATTAGTATTAGAAGCTAATAAAGTGAATAAACTCAATTGTTTGAGTATCAAAGTTCTATACCTCTATAACAAAACACACCTTTTACAATAGGGTGACAATATAATGTCATTCTGAAACGATTTTTTAAGTCGGTCAGACTTTTTTAGCCTTTTCCTGTGAATAAATCATACGATCGTATAGGAAAGAGAATCAGGGCCATTAATATAGGGATGAAACGATACGAGTAAATAAAATACTCGTTACTTTTCTTTCGATACTAAGTACTTTTGGTATCGATGCTTTACTATCGAGTACCAAGTAGGTATCGGTCCAAACTACTAGTATCGGTCAGAAATACTCGTTTCTTAGTGACAGGCAAAAAACTTAGTCTGTCACCATTGTTACCATAATTTTATTTGTTTTCAAAGTTTTTATAAAATAAATCTATGCAACCCGGGTGTATGATTGCATTTCATAAAAATAACGATAAGGTTGCGGTCACGATCTTGAAATACTAAAATAAATACTCCAGTTACTAAAACCATTCGAATTTGTCACTAAAAAATCTTCAGGCCAGAATTATGTGACTGTATGTTAGGTTAGGTTTAACAGGCTGCCAGCTATTGTAAAGCCAGCCCACTTGGGCCCAGTCTGGTCCCGTTGTGTTGCCTGGGTGTGATATGTATCGCAAGACATCTACATATCACTGGTTTAGAACCAACCCGAGGAACGGATGAAGGAGTTCAATCCACTTACGTCACATACCGATACCTCTGCCAAATCATGCAGCATTGGTCTACCTAGACACAATGCCCTCATATAAGAAAGAGCTGGACACCAACAAAGGTACTGCTCAATGCTCTATACTTGCTCCACGTCTCTGCAACTTCTACAGAAGACATTAAATAGTACAGGGTGGCGCAAAAATAACATTTTTGGCTGTAATTAAAAAAAATGAAAAACTTTGAGTCTTCTTGTGGATTATTTTTATTTGGTCTTTTAATTTTTTTACATCAAGTTGAGAATATCATGTCATGTAAATAGCCGCCGCCACAGTTCATTGTCATTTGAGCCCTTTTTATAGCATTTTCCATCACATTGGCCAAAACTTCCGGCGATAGGTCCTCACATTCTTGACGGATATTGTCTTTAAGAGCTGCAAGAGTCTGAGGCTTGTTGACATAAACCCGCGACTTCAAAAAGCCCCACTCACCATGCACAGCGATCACCATTCACAGTAACCGTTTGGTCCGCGACGTTTTCGAAGAAAAAATGTCCGATGACTCCTCCAGCGAAAACAGCACACCATAGAGTGACTTTGAGCGGGTGTAATGGCTCTTCGTGGGTTACACGCGGATTTTCAGTGCCCCAGAAGCGTCAATTTTGCTTATTTACGTACCCGCTAAGATGGAAATGGGCCTCATCACTCATGATTATTTTTGATGAAAAATCATCTTCATCAATATTCCGCGTTCTAGAGCAGTGTGGAGTAGAACATTGTTTATTAACGTATATTACGCATGTTTTTACTACACAAATGTCAAAACAGAACTGACATTAAGGGCCAATCGCAAAATTTATAGCATTTTGTGATAGAAGGATTACTTGTGCGCCACCTTGTAGTAAATAGTCGCCTGCGTCCCTATGTGGCAATGTCTCATCAGGACCGCCATAGCAGAACGCAACCTTCGTTGGGGCAAGCCCCTAAGAATGATAGTCGTCCTGTTATCATATTCGGGCCATGTCTGCCTTGATATGTGACTTTGTCGAAGTTTATACTAACGATAAATTGTCTTACATCCAAGCTACAAAGTTTTTCTTCTCCCATTGAATATGGTAGACAGTTACAAGACAAAATATTGGGTGAATATAACAGAGGAATCATGGTAACAGAGGAATTATGGTAGAATTCTTGCGTTCTAAAAATCTTCATTTCCGCGATCCTAATTACGACACCTCAATTTCAGCCAGTAAAGCAGAAGATCCAGCCGAAAACAAAGACTATGATTTTTGGCTCTATGTATTGTTCCCTGCCACTAATTGACCGCTAAAAGTAAGTATCGATGCTTTTTATTCCATGCCGATTAGGTATCGATACTTTGCGATCGATACCGTGTTGAGTATAAGTATCGTTTCATCCCTAAGCCAATCTTTCAAACCTTTCAAATGATAGAGGAAACGAAAACTTGCGAACATTAAGAAAAACAACATTTAGGAATTTACTGATTTTCTTTTTAATTTATAATATATTTATATATAAGTATATGGTAGATTAATATTATAAGGAAAAAGGAGGGAGCATAAATTAACTATTTACTATACAATACATTTAAATACATAAATGGATAGAAAAGAATAACTAAGTTCAATTAGTTCAAGGTAAGTAAGTGGTAGTAGGTAGGTAGGTAGGTATACGAGTACATACTTTACATTTCAATTACAAAGAAAGATAAAAATTTACATTTAAAATAATTTAAATATGACTAGATTTTTACTTTTATTATATGAAAATAGACATACATACAATAACCTGAAGGAGGGTGCCTACAACAAATCAGTAGGGTCTCAATTGAATATATTTTCCTTATACTTGTGTGTTTAAACTTTTATCGATTCAGTTGCAAGTATTTAAGTAAAACTGGTCTTTAAGTGTAGGTGTGTGTGTGTGTGTGTGCCCTTAAATATTTTATAAATTACGAAAGTGTCGTATGGCCAAATCGACCGGCAGATCAAAATCATATTTTGTCAAAGTGTCGATCGAACGCAAAGCATCACGAAACCCGGTGCAGGCAACATAACTGGAACTTGTGTAATAGTTTTCGATTAAATCTGTGCAGCTAAATATTAAGTTCAACCATTCAACCAATTGATGGCAACTGTAAGATAAAATGTATACATACATGTAGATAAAACAAAAATGGTATAGGATATTTGAAAGCAACTCACTTTAGTCCGGCGCAAACAAAGGCCTTGAAGTGGGCATTAAAAGTTCTTTTGTAAGGACGATGCATGGCAATTATGCTGCCCACAACGCTCAGCAAATTTTGCTTGGCTGTCACCGCTTGAGAATTGACTATGTCCAAATTGAAGCTTTGCGACAGTTTACGGGCCGGTGTATTGTTATACTCATCACCATGCTTCAGATAATAATAATCCAATATTAATTCCCAGGCATGCATGGGCCGGGTGCTGCCGGCAGTGAAAAATCCACCACCACCACCCTCACCGGCAAACGAATCCGAGCCATCGTTTCCCTCATAAGCGAATGATGCTGATGATGACATAAATGAAGAGGCGTCAAAGTCACGCGCCCGATAATTGTGTTCGGCCAAGAACACGGGGGACGGATTAAGGCAGCGCATAAAGGGCACTATTAAACTAGATGTTACCGGCGGCATGGACTCTACTCTGAGGCCGTGTTGCATTAGTTTCATTAAAGTCATGGCAAAGTTTTTTCTTACAGCTGTGGTTAACTCTTTGCTAAGAGTATTAATGGTATCGCCGCGTACCCGAGCATATTGTACCATGCGCCTGTTGTTATGCTGTTGCCAATCAAAATAATCATATGCGTCTAAGTCCTCGTCATCAGAACCGGAAGAAACAGTGTAGGATTTCAGCTGTTTTTGCTGCTTAAAATTCGACAATTTGGAATGAGTTTTACTGCACGATGGCGGCGCTTTAGTGATGATGCCATTTTTTAGAGCAGCATTTTCAGCGCTGGCAAAAGTTTTCGATTTCTTCATGGCTTTGCGCAAATTTGTCAGTTTTTCGCGATCGAAGCTTAAGGTGGCGGCCAGCGATGCCACCTCTTGTATGTCCACTTCCAATTGGGCACGTAAATCTCTAGAAAGAAAAATATAATAAACGGTTTTGATGATAAAGAAATCAACTTTTTATAATTTTATAATTTTTTTTTTGTTTTCTTAAACTGTTGCGACTGCGACGAAACAGAATTTCTTAGTACATGAAAGTGTGTACCCAATACCTTCCATCACTCCGAAATTCTAGTTTAGATGCATGTTCCGCGGCTAAAACGAGCACCGAATATGTAAAACTGGTCCCCGAGTGGTTCTGAATTTTTTTTGGAATTCCCAAAATCGACTTTGGGAATCTCCAAAATCCCCCCACTTCCCCGCAAGCAATACGATAACTCCAATGTTCGCATTAAAGCATCAGCACTGTACATTTGGTACTCTGTGCTGTTTGCGCAAACTGTTTTTGCGAAATAGTTTGAAAATGAAACAACACTGGTACCACAAAATAAACAATAGCGAAGAATGATAAAATAAAATTTGCGAAAAGGAAAAATTAAATACGAAAACGCAATACAGGGTATCAATTCTTCGATTACGAAACATTTTTCTTTCGCATCGTAATAGAAAGCAACCCGCCAGTTTTATATACTTGCATATGTAATAATCACTCATATGGCATGGATTGCGAGTATTGCAAACAAACATACAAGGGAAACTTATATAAGCGTGTTCAAAATTAAGGGCCTGTTATACGATTACGAACGTTAACGTTCGCATTCACCAAAAAACATATTTATAGCTCAAAAAAAAATTTTTTTTATGAGTTGAAACAGTTTTTTCTATATTTTCTTACACTATTTGGCCTTTCAGCTCAAAAGTGGTTTGGAAATAGGAGTTTTTACCATGACAAAATATTTGAATGTTTAAATAAAATACACATTCCCGGATACCAAATCTTTTTTAGCTATAGCACTGAAAAATATTAACAACTTCTTACCCCCAATGATTTCCTTTGTGAGTTTTCTTTAAAGTATTCTTTTGAAATTGTTCCTGTTTCGAGCCAAAGTGAGTAGTGGCGAACATTTGCATCAAAAGCGAAGCCTTATCCATTAAACCGTGAGCTTTACTATGAAGACTTTCCCGCTTTCTTAACGAACCGCCAGAATCAATACTTTTATTCAACTCGACGTCTGAACTGTTATTAGTCATTATCATTGTGTCTTTCTTGTTTACGTCATCGGACATTCTTGCAGCATCAGCTTTACTTTTGTTGGATTCTTTTTTCTTCTTGGCAGCATAACTATTATAAGCTTCACAAGACTTTTCGCTGCCGTTAAGGTTTTTCATTTTGCTCTCATCTGTGTCGCACTGCAGAAAAGCAATAAAACGTTCTAAATCAGTGATTTGTGTTTTCAGTTGCGCAACCAATTGCTCTTTCATTTTTAATGGACCAACGAATTCACCAATGGCCGTATCCACTTGAGATTTCAGCTCATCAGCCGTAAGTTCGGGCAATTTATTCTCGTCGACTTTAAAATTAAGTTTCTGTTTCAATTCATCGATAATAATTTTCTGTTTTTCCAATAAAATATGCTGAGGCAGAACAGGAGCACCCGACTCGTAAGCAACCTTTTCTAATTCTATAAGTTGGTTCTTTAGATGATCGATGAGTTCAAATTGTTGCTGCTCGTTAACTGAGCCAGTGGCTTTATTTTTCATAACTCCAGCAACTTGTTTGGCTGAAGGTGTTTCTGGTATGCCTTGAAAAGCAAATTCTTCTAGATCTTTTAGCAACTGGTCACGTTCGTTGATGGGTGCTTCGACAATTTGCCGAACTCTTAATTGGACATGAGCAAAATGAGTGGTCAATGCCATTAGGGAAGATGTTAACATTTCTTGTTCTTCTTCCAAGCCTTTCAAACGAGCAATTTCGCCAGCTTCATCTTCATGCTGATGATAATCCAATTTATCTTGACTATCAGAACTTAACAGCTCTAATTCAGATTCCGGACTTAATAGCTCAGATGAAGGAGTAGCAGCATCGTCATAATTTGCTCCCAAAGGCGACCACCGTTCACTCAACGGCTGTAGGCCATCATCGAAATCTAATTGAGCCTCATCATCAAAAGCACCCGTCATTGCATCAAATTGTTCTGTCAGCTCTTGCTCTTCGGCTGGTGTCAATACCACTGCAGTGCAAGCAGCAGGTTGTGATAATTTCACTGTCTCAGCACAATTTATGTGGGTGGTGGCAAATACATTCTCGTTTATCTCTTCCTCACAGCTGTTGAAAGTTTGAAATGCAATTTCCTCTTTAATGTTAAAATTCTTTTCATCTTTAATCTCTTTGTCAATTGCACTAAACGTTTCGACCTTATTATCTGCAATTTCCGTCTGTCCCCCTTCATTTTTAAAATCATCGAAATTTGCCTCAAATTTTCCTTGAAAACTCACATCCTTTCCAAATTTACACTCAATTTTCTCACAATCTGTTGTATTCATATTTATTTAATTAATTTCAAAGCATTATAAATTTAAAAGTGTGTTTTATTAAGTTTTTAGTTCATTGTTAAACTTTCACTTATTTTCTTTTATTTCCGTAAAAATCAATTTTTCAAGTACATGGGAAAATGATTGTGTGTGCGTGTGTGTGTGTGTGAGAGAGTGTTTATACTTTTTTTGTATATTTTTTTTTTGATTCAATTATTGTATGTCAAACTGTTATAAACAGAAAAGTACCATCAGAATTTCCAACAAGTAGAGCAATAAAAAGGCAAGCATATTTTGAGGCGAAAAGAGCTAAACATCTATAAGTGTTACCATCCAGCGCTTTTGCAGCTATAATCATAGCTGTCGCTTCTGCTCATTTTTAACAAAATTGGTAAAATTTTTCTAATATTTTTTTCATTTTGTTTAATTTTTTCTTCTGTAAATACAATGAAATCTTTCATAACTTGTAGTGCGATTCTGCAACAATAACGATAATCGAATCGTTAAAATAATTATAACAATATTTTATCGAATTTGCTATTCTGTAACACGTTTTTAACGATATTCCACGTCTATCAAAATCAGCTGTTAATTTTACTGCCGATTGTCGATATCCTAAAAACAAAAATTTTCTTGCTGCTTATTCAATCGTTAAAGTGTATTTTTTTTAATTGTGCTTCCATGAAATAAAGTGCTAATAATCTGATTTTTAATACATAAAAATATTTATTAAATACATAAATAAATACATAAAATATTTATTAAATAGATTTTCAAAAACAAACATTTCACTATAATTTTTTAACCGGTAAAGTTTGTTTTGTGTTGAAATAACTATGAAACGTTTGTCATTCGGACTTGGAAGGGATGAAACAAGTTTGAAACATTCTGCTTGCGAATAATTTTAGTAAATTTTTGTTTTGTAAAATTATTAATTTAATTCTTATTACTTAAAATAAAGTGGTTTCTCTTAAAGCATTGCTACACTATCATACACGATCGTGAAATCTACTAAATAAAGCATGTGTGCTGGAAAAGTACTAAAAATTCAACCGTGCGACAGAGTTTTTGACAAATCGTGCGATTTGGAAAATTTTATGAAACTTTTCAAAACTTTATGGTTTCTGTGCGATCAGTCTGGTATATATTGTGAAAAATATGAAAATATTGTTGGCGCCTCAAGGAAAAATTTTTTTTATTTTTATATATATTATATTTATTGCTAATCTAGACGGGGGTTTAATATAACAGCTTTTGGAATCAGATATTTGTATCTACATTTACCTTATCTTATTCCCAGTTTCCACTATGCAAGTCTTATTGCTGAACTGATTAACGTTTAGAGAACGGGGTGAGGTATTTTACCTCATCCAGTAAACGAGTTCATACTTGCATGTACTTGCAATTCGTTTTGCTTTCATATTCGTATGTATACTATTCAAGCTAAAATCAGTTCAGTTTAAGCAATAAGACTTGTACAGTGTAAACGGCAAAGAAAGTTCAAAGAAGAAAATGAAAAATTGCAATCTTATTTTCTTGTATAGTGGAATGGGCACTTAACAGTGCGACTACACAGGCAATCTGTTGTGTCTTAATACTAGCAATAACGTCGGCAGAATTACCATGCGATAAGATATTTACATGGCGAACATGTAAATATCTTAAAAAATAATTTGATATATTTTGGCAAAGAAGGTTACGTGTGTTTTAATTAAATGTAATTGTTATATTTTTTTTTATTCTTTTAAAAATGATGCATCAATCTCCGAGCACTCCATTTTTTTGTTTTTATGAACTAAAAAATGTAAATAATTAAATTTTTTCTGTTGATAAAATTACTTTTTATAATAATTTGTACATTTACATATTGAGGCGTATTCTTGTATGTTCATAAACATCAGTGAATTTTGACAGCTTATCGATAATAAAACACCGTTAAACCTTTTTTATAAAAAACAAAAATCATTCAAAATCTTTAGCTGGAAAATTTAGAAGAAAAAAAATGTATGTAATATTGCATTTATTGTTCTGCTGCATTTACCTGTTATAAATTCGCCTTGGTTTATAACACAAAAATTGCTTCTGTTTCCTATAGTATTTCTGGTAGCACTGGCGAGTTAGAAAAGGCAGCACACTCGAACGGGGAAAGAATTGGCATTACTAATTCTGCTCAAACAACATATGGAGTTTATTGTTGCTTTTATTAACAGCTGGCCTCTGTTTGCTGTTTTTTCCCTTCATACTTACATATATGTATGTTATATCTCTAATTCGTAAAAATCTATTAAAAATTATTGAATTTAAGCCAAAAAAAGTTTAAACAATGTCTACACGTCGTCAAGCAATACGTTTATACAGGCATTTATTAAGAGAGGCTGAGAAAATACCGGCCTATAATTTTAGGTATTGTGAAATATGCAAGTATTCTGTCTGAATTATATATTAAACAGATATTTTGTTTTATTACAGAATGTATGCTATGCGTAAAATACGTGACTCGTATCGTGATAATAAAAGTCTAAACGATCATGATAAAATTGATCAGCAAATATTGTTCGCAAGGGAAAGTTTAGAGTTAATACGCCGGCAGGTATGTACATTTGTATGTAACGTATAGAAAGAAAAAAAATTGCACAATACTGCAATCCCCCATATTCCATAAGGCGTCATCATCGTCACATGAAGTCGACACAAACATATTTTCATTTATTTACTCGGTGCCAAAAACAATTTAATGTCGACAGCTTCTATCAAAGAATACAACTTATTTAAGAAAGCGAATAGTTTTAACTATTTTAAGCTACAATTGAGATTGATTCGCTTTATTAGTTTGTAACGTGTATATCAAGCAAAAAATTATAAGCAGCTTGTTTTTTATCTTTCCTAGCTGTCCATCTATAGGGCGACATTTCATAGGAGTTACTCTAATTATCAGTAGACTTGAAATTTTTTGAAAGATATTCTCAAACATTCAAAAAGAAAGCTGTAAAGAAAAGTAGAGACAGGTATTTTTGAAACACATTCCTTTTTTACATTTTCAATGATTATTTAGATTATTGTGGGACATGAAAGTTAAATGTTTGAGAATATCTTTCAAAATGTCCAAGTCTACTGATGATTAGGGTAGCTCCTATGAAATATCGACTTATAGATAGCTGGGAAACATAGAAAACAAGCTGTTTGTAATATTTTGATGGGTAATTTTAAGCTACCTTAAAAATCTGTTTCCTCTTGGACAATAAAACAACTTGTGCTAGCTGCTAAGTTAGTTGAACTAGCTGCTAAACTATTTTTGAATTCCCAGAAAGGAAAGATAACAGCAAATTAAGTAGCACAAGATTTTTTATTATGCATAAAGAATTTGAAATTTATATAGACTTATCTTAGACAAAAGCTTTTTTTTTTTTATTTGCAAATGTTGAAAATATCTAACAAGTGGTTTTATTCTTTTTTAGGCAATAATTGGCTGTTTATATGCTGCTGAAAAGCTTGTTATCGAAAGGAAGCCGACTTTGCGCCCTTCAGAGGATTAATCATCAGATTTTTTATTTCGAACAACATTATTAACTTAGTTTATTACTACTTGGTGTGCAAATGCAGAAAAGAAATATCATCTGGCTTTGCATTTGCAACTTTTTAAAACTGTTTGCACTACATGCCGAATTAAGCTGAGCTTGTTGTTACAAAGTTCTGCTGT
This sequence comes from Thecocarcelia acutangulata, assembly GCA_914767995.1. Classification (NCBI taxonomy): domain Eukaryota; kingdom Metazoa; phylum Arthropoda; class Insecta; order Diptera; family Tachinidae; genus Thecocarcelia; species Thecocarcelia acutangulata. The sequence goes on along the minus strand of OU612095.1, from coordinate 23,559,897 downwards.
AGAAATACGGAAGCAACTTTTTATTGTTAATGTTCTTTTGCATTTTAGAATTCATACATTTATTTATGAAAAATATCAACTATAAAACAAAAGATTGTTTAATAAAAACAAAAAACATTTTAATTAAATGATATAAAAATATATTTTACAACAACTTTTAAACCCAAGAACAAATTAAGAATAGATTTTTACAAAATGCAGGCACATGGATTTCTTAAATCTTAGCCACAAAGGAAACTTCTTCTGGAATGCTCCATTTTACATTTACATTATTCGTATAGGAAAACAATAACTGTTTATGCATCATATGTGCTTGCTGATACATTACCACCAGTACCAGTCCAATTTGTATGCACAAATTTACCTTCTTGCCCCAGAAGTTCGTACGTGTGTGCGCCAAAATAATCGCGTTGAGCTTGCAGCAAATTGGCTGGTAATCTTTCGGCACGATAACCATCATAGAAGGATAAAGCTGTTGACAAAGCGGGTACAGGTACACCCCACAAAAAGGCTTTCGAAACCACTTGGCGCCAAGAAGCTTGTCCAGTTTCTATGGCTTTTTTGAAAAAGGGATCCAATAGCAAATTCGATAGTTTAGGATTGCTGTCGTAAGCATCTTTTATGTTGCCCAAGAACACACTAAAAAGTTCATTTTAAATTGTTGCTGTGTTTTTAAATTTATTTAATAACTTCTTAGCTTACCTTCGTATAATACAACCACCTCTCCACATTAAAGCAATGCCGCCATAATTTAAATTCCATTTGTTGACATTGGCTGCCTCACGCATCAACATGAAACCCTGAGCATATGATACGATTTTCGAACAATATAAAGCATGCTTAATATGATTCAAAAACACTTTCAAATTGTCTACTTTAATGGCAGTATTAGGGCCATGTAGTTGCTTACTGGCCGCTACGCGCTCATCCTTGAGGGCTGAAAGGCAACGTGAAAAGACAGCCTCTCCAATTAAGGTCACCGGTATGCCATATTGTAAAGCAGCTATAGCAGTCCATTTTCCAGTGCCCTTTTGGCCAGCTGTATCACGTATGCGCTCCAGTAAATGTCCCTTGACATCTTTATATTTCAATATATCGGCTGTTATTTCTATAAGAAATGAATCCAGTTCTTCACGATTCCATCTGCTAAATTCTTGAGCAATTTCATCTGGTTTCATGCCCAAGCTGGTCATAATGTGATAGGCCTCGCAAATCAATTGCATATCACCATACTCAATGCCATTATGAACCATTTTAACAAAGTGTCCAGCACCACCTTCGCCCACCCAATCACAACAGGGTTGACCATCAGCTTTGGCACAAATAGCCTGGAATATGGGCTTAATTAAAGGCCAAGCCTCGGGATGACCACCTGGCATCAAGGAAGGACCATAACGGGCACCCTCCTCTCCACCACTAACACCAGAACCCACAAAAAGTATACCCTTCTCTTTCAGCTCATCACAACGTCGGGCGGTATCGACATACTCAGAATTGCCGCCATCAATTATAACATCACCGGCAGACAACAAAGGAACAAGTTGTTGTATAAAACTGTCCACAGCTTGGCCGGCTTAAAAATCAAAGATATAAAAAATTTTTTGAAATATAAGAAGGCATACATGTGTACATACATATCGCTCTTTTATTGCAACATAGTTATATCTCAAAAAATGAGCTTTTTGATTTAACAATGCAGAATTGTTAACAGTACTACCTTTTATAATGTGCCAAAAACTTATTCAAATTACTTTTAAACTGTTTCCTTAAGGAGATATTTTCTAAACTTGTATAGAAACTAAAAATTTGAAACGTGGTTTTCTCGAAACAAGCTTTTTTGAGTTATGACTATGTTGCATTAAAGGAGCGACATGTGTATAGAATTATATGACAGAAAGTGTTTATATGCATATCTCAATTTAATAAATGTATAACAAGGTTTTTCTGGTAATGAACTTGAAATAATGCGTGCAAAATTTCAAGATAAACTTGAATGAGTACATATGCACATACATATGTATATAAGTGCATGACTATACAATTAATTAGAATGTAGATCTACAAGTACCTACACAAACAAGTATGTACAGGGTAAACCAGAAGTTATCATGGGGTTTAAAACTTTAATAAATTTTTCGTTTATATATATATGTATATTTTTTTATTTTTTCAGATTATATAAATAACACTTGGAGAATAAATAATGGAATAATAAATTTTATTATTTAAATCAGAGATCAATTATTTTAACGCAATTTCAGCATTTCGTCGACATTTTAACGTCAGAATTTCGCCCTCGCAAGCAATGATTCGTTGTTTAGTTGATTGTGATCACCAACATGGCACAGTAACAGATTTCCCTCGAACCGGTAGACCACGTTTAAGTCGCACTGCGAAAAACATTGAACGGGTGCAGCAGTGTTAACGAAATACCAAAAACGTCTGCCAGAAGGCGTTCTGCTCAGCTAGGAATGTCTTGTACGTCACTAGGGCGCATTTTAAAAAAGATTTACAGTTATTAGCATATAAAGCGCAACTAGTGCAAGAATTAAAGCCCGCAGATCATCGACAATGTCTAAATTTTGCAGTTAAATTTCAAGAGTTGGCCAGAAATGAAATCAACTTTATTGAAAATTTGATTATGAGTGATGAAGTTCATTTTTATTTGAATGGCTTTGCTAATAAGCGGAACTATAGGTTCTGGGACAGTCATCAACGCCAATTGCACCCAATTAGGTGTACAATATGGCCCTAATTCTTCGAGCATGAAGACGGAAGTGCTGTAACCGTAAATGGATAGTAGTATCGATTTATGATAGAACATTTTTTACGTCCTACTCTTGAAAACAGACTTAGTATGTGGTTTCGGCAGGACGGAGCCACTGCCCGAGAAACAATGGCACTTTTAAGTCAGATTTTTGGACAGTGAATCATTTCCAGAAATTCAGAAATTATTTGGCAAATTATTAGATTTGACATAACCGGTTATTTTCTTTGGGGTTATATGAAGGAGCAAGTGTTTGTGAGCAATCCAGAGACAATCCTTAAACTCAAGGTAAACATTGTTGCAGAAATTCGAACGCTACAGCCAAAAATTTTTAAAAATGTTGGGAAAATGGTCTAAAACGAGCCCTTCAACTAAAACTGTCCATTTTGCATGTTATATAATCTGAGAAAAAAAAGTCTCATGGTGACTTCTGGCCCCCCCATAATCTACGAAAAAGCTATTAAATATGGTAACTTCTGGACCACTCGTACATTTGAAATACAAAATAAATTTTTAAACAGAAAAGAAAGACATTTTGGAATGATAAGTCTAAATGTTGAGACATCAAAATCGATACGGTTGTGGTATAATAAAAATGGAAGAGAAGCAAATTTTATTCATTTTGTAAACCTTTTTATGGATTTTTTTTAGATTAATAAATTTTTTAATTATTAATTTTAATTGCTGCAGTTTACCAAAGCCAGATATCAATAAATTGTTCAGTAAAAACTTTCGAAATCAAACCACGATCCCTTTACCGCATACATACTTATGTATATTGGGTACCCCAGAACTCAACGTCAAGCCGAAACAGGGTGGCAAGATTGGTTGTAACCATAATGAAAAAAATCAGAAACATAATGTAAAATTTCCAAAATGTAATTATTTTTTGGACCCATACCTTGGACGTTCCAACACCACAACGCCCCGATTCATACTGCCAGAGCAGTAAAACAATGTAGTGATCAAGAAGGTTTAAACTTTTGCATAGGCCATCATATTCATCAGACCTGAATCCAATGGAAAACGTCTGGGATTGGATTGCAAGAAAAGTTTATGAAGGAGGAAAACAATTTGAGACGATAGTCTGTAAAGGATGAGTTCAATTTCGCTAAATTGCTTAAGAGTATGCAAGTCGCTGCCAAATCCCATTTTTGAGCTTATTTCTCAAAATGGTGGCAGTACCTATTACTAATTCTATGCTAAAAGATAATAATAACTTTTATTTATATAACCTAATATTTAAAAAAAAATTACAGGTTGCTTATTTTTAAAATGGCGGTCTAGACGGATCATTCCCACATATGGTTGCAGGCCAGGAGTTTAAATCTTCCATTTAATGACTTCTGTAGAAGTTGCAGAGACGAAGAGGAAGTAGAGAGTATTGAGCACTGCCTTAGTCCGTGTCCAGCTCTTTCTCTTACGTAAGGGCTTTGTATCTAGGCAGACCGATGCTGCACGATTGCAGGACTCCTTTATCCGATCCTCGGGTTGGTTCTAAACCAGTGATATGTAATCTGCTGCGATACATATCACACCCGGGCAACACAACAGGACTAAATTCGACCCAAGTCGGTTGGCTTTCCAATGGCTGGCAGCCTATTAGACCTAACCTAACATAGTTTTAAAATATTCCTTATTCAAGTGACTCACGAAAAAGTTCCCAGAAATACATATGGACATGTTCATAAAAATTTAAATGAATCTGAAATGTGTTTTAGTTCAAAAATTCCATACAAAATTTTTCTAAAACTCATTTCAAATATATTTTAAATTTTTATGAATATGCACAATAGTCTTTAAATAATTGCATAATTTTAATATAACTTAATATGTATATTTTTTATTTCTTCAGGAAACTAAAGCCAACACCTGGAAATTTGATTGTGCATAAAATAGTTTTTCTCTGAAATTTAGTTTACGAGATATACTTAATTAAAGTAAAAAAAAAGTGATTCCTTATTCAAGTGGCGGGCAGTGTATGAATACATATGTGTATAAAAACTAGCAGCACATTTTCATATCTACATAATAGTATATACTTAAGTACCTAATAAACTTTTTTAATTTGTTTTTGTTTCCAAATAGTTTTTTTAATTTATATTTATTTACTCACATTTTATAATTGAATATTGCAAAAAAAAAACAGTTTACTAATATTCTACAAAAACAATTTACAATGTAGAAGAAGAAGAAGAATATTACTCTGTTAGGTACTTGGCAAATAAATAACTTTTCTAACGTTTAAATGCATTTATAAATATGTTTTGAAAACAAATTTAGTAGCAAAACATTATTTAAGCCAAATTAAAAATAGCTTTCTAAAGTTGTAACTTGTTGCCGGTTACCTTTTAACTCTATTTCAGCCATTGCACGTTAAGATTGAACGTTAATCAAGTTAGTGACGTATTTACATAATGAATACCTACATGTGTAGTAGATATGTATGTACATATTTGTGTAAAATCAAAAGCTGTTCTATAAATGTGTGTTTGTAGTGCGGAGAGAAAAGTAAGCAAGCAAAAGGTATTGCGATAATGAAATTAAAATTAAATCTTGATTTGTCAATTCACCATTTCTTTTCCCTTTTTTTTGTAAGTAAACGAACTGTTTTACATACATATGTATGTATGTAAATACTTATGTCATTGCACTAAACACTTACCTTTCACCAATAACATGATTTTGCGTGGAGTTTTCAACTTATTAACCATATCGGCCAAAGATGTAGCGCCAATAATTTTCGTACCCTTGGCTTCATTCTTTAGAAAGTGTTCCACCTGATTGAAATTTCAAGGTTATAGCAACGACTTATATTTGAAAAAATGTTTTTAAATAAAATATGTTACCTTATCTACTGTACGATTGAAGGCACATACAACAAAACCTTTCGAATCCATGTTCAATATCAAATTCTGGCCCATAACGGCCAAACCAATCAAGGCAATATCGGCTTTTCTATTTGTGAAAAGAAAAACAAATCATGTCATAAAAAATCTTTAAACATAGAAAATATATACGTAAGTATATATGTATGTATAAATTAATACATGCATTGACTGTCATTAGCTTGAACTTTATACTTAATATTACATTAAGCACAGCACATTTAGTACGATGAACATTAATAAGATTTTAAGTGTATTTTTGCTAAGTATACTATGTACTTACTGTGACATATTAAATTTGTATTTTTGGCAAATATTTTTGTAAGCCCGAGAAAACAGTTCAGAAGTTTTTCCAAGTTCTTATTTATAACCCTCTTATATTAGCGATCGCGCGATTACTAAATTTTATTTTGTTTGTGCACAACTTAAAACACGTTCTCTTTTAATTATATTATTATTCAGACCTGGGAAATGTAGTGTAGTTGAGTTTTACAGTAGGGAACAAGAGCTCCGGTTTGAAAAAAAGGTAAATAGGAGGGGTTTAGAAAATTGAAAAATAAGAAGGAAATGTTAAGTGAAAAAATCGGCGGAAACGCATAGCTACCGAGTTATGGACCTCTGAAATTTTGATATACGTGTGCATGATATTGTGATTTTTCATTGCACTTTTTGTTACGAACGCAGAGACCAGTAGGACCTCCAGCCAGCTTAAGAAGATCTCAGTGGACTCCAACCCTTTCCCACTTACAATATCTTTTCGCGAAACTTCTTCACACATACCTTTTTTTACACAGGACTAGGTGTTCCTCCTGTAGTAGCCCATCCCAACCATGTTGCAAATAAATCCATAAATCAAGTTTATTGCAACCCCTTGTTAATCAACATTCTATGCCCAGCAGATTGCCGCAACATTCTCAAGGAGTTTACACAAAATTGGTATGATTCGAAAGCTTTTGAATAGATATGTACATATTATGCAAGAATCTTTTAATCTTTAGCAGTTTTTATAAAACTTTTAATTTATAGCTAAAATAATATAAGGTTAATATATAATATTAATATTTTTTTATAAAATTGAAAATGTGTTTAAAATTTTTGTAAATAGCACTGTATTAATTAACAAAATTGTCTTTATGTTGGGGGAGAGGTTTTCTCCTCGCTTCGCTGACTAAAGTTTCTCATTATATAATAAATAAGCCAAATAAAATGATTTCTTTATACCTTAACAAATCACTTATATTTTCTAAAAATTATCCTGCTTCCAAAAGGGTTAAAAAATATAAAAAATTGCTTATTGGGAGGCTTTCAAATGATACCAATTTTGTCTACATAACTTTGAAAATGTAGTGAAAAATCGCAATTTCATGCATTTTTTATATTGAAAATTCAGAGGTCCATAACTTCCGCCAACTTTTTCACTTAAGATTTTCCTCTTATTTTTTAAATTATATAATTTTTTTCAATTCGGAACTCTGTGCGTAAACTGAACATAAATAAGCCTACAGTACTACTCAAATATGTCATCCAATGAACTTTTCCACATAAAAATTAAACGTTTATTAAATTAAATTATACAATTGAGTTTCTTATTCGCTATTTTAACTTCTAACATTGATACCAATTGTTGCGGCTTAAATACATATTTCATAATTACCTTTCTGACAACACTGTACAATTTGAATTTAACTGAACAATGACATTAGTATATCAGCTGTTGTTTAAATCAACTCTGCGTTGATTGTTATGCCTTTTTTCTGATGGCGGGCAGATCTAATGCTCATTTTCTTTTTACTATTGGACGCATAACCACGAAGTGGTTAAATTAAAGTAAAGAAATTTTCGTTTTTATATCTGGAGAAATTCAGAGGAATATTGAAAGGACAGAATTGAGTAAGATTTTATTTTTCTTTTTTGTTTAAAATCATTAATGTGAATTATATTGGGGGCTATTCTGCGTTTCGATTCGGATCGAAATTTTCTCCGTCTGGCAACTTGAGTATTCTGCGTTTCGATTCCGCTCAGTTTCTTTCGATTGTATGTATTCTGCATTACGATCGGAACTCCGTTTTTTTCAGTTGTTTTTTTGTTGACGGAGAAGTTTTCGTTATCTGTTTTTTAGTTAAAAAATTAAAAAAAAATGTAAGTAGAAAATGATATAAAATGTTCAGTAACGATTAAAAAACATTTAAAATTATTTTATCTAATTAAATTTATTTATTTATTATTATTATTTTTTTTTGGTTTTAAATTATTAATTTTTGTACCCGAATCTGATGTGTTTTTTTTATGTATTTTGGGTCAAAAACAACAACACCAGAGCAGTATGAAGAATTGGCAAATTTAATGTGATCTAATCCAGACATTGCATGTGGGTATTACCAGCGGCCCAAGGAAGAAGTAGCAGCGTTCTGGGAAGAAGTTGCAGGAATCATCAATGCACTTAGCCCTCCAACAAAAAATGCCAGGCCTCATTATATCTCATATTGTTCTCCTCTCTGACCAACAATAATGCAGCTCTTATAGAAATTAAAAAATTTAATTATTGATATTAAAAAAAATAATAATAATAATAATTGCAACAGTGAATTAATCCCCTACAATTTTTATTAGTTTTATTTTGGTCTTTCCATATTTAATCACAACACTATTAATTTTTTATTGCGTACCTTTATCTTCACAAGATTCTTTGCACTGTAATATATTTATGAACAATTAATTTTAGTTTGTTTTTGTATATATTTCTTTTTTCGTATTAAACTTTATTAAGAACTTATTTTTAATTATGTATACAAACAACTTTTTGTATTAAATTTGACATTTGTTTATGAAAACGATAACAAACTTACTTCTTTTGCAATTTCATTTCCACATTCCACAGTAATGCTATTAATTTTATAAACATTGTTGTCTTCTTCTTTTTCTTTCGATTCCGTTTTTTATCAGAATACCAATTTTCGATCGAAACGGAACTGAATGCGGAGACTTAATCGAAACGCAGAATAGGGGTGATTAATTGTCTCTGTAGATAATAAAACATATATAAACCATAAATCTAACAAATAAAACAGTGTTTGAGTTTACGAGCCGCCGTTTATTGGTTTGTAGTTTTTTTATTTTCCTGCCCTGACTCGGTTTTATTCCGTAACACCGGGACGCAGTTACAGCCGTAACACCAATAAAAAATTATAAATAGCTTGTTTTCCATGTTTCCCAGCTACGTATCTATATGTCGACATTTCATAGGGACGGACTACCCTAATCATCAGTAGACTTTGGAAATTTTTGAAAGATATTCTCATACATTCAACTTTATATCCCAACAATCTAAATAAATTGTTGATAATTTAAAAAAGAAAAATGCTCTAATAATACCTGCCAAAACACGAAAAACAAGCTTTTTCATTTATACACGTCTCTAACATTTCTTTACACCTTTTTTATTGGTATAAATTAAATTATTTTAGAACGTCTTAATTTTAGCTGAATTCGTAGCCTTGTATCTGTTTATTAAATTGCTGTTGAAGGAGGTAAAACAAAAATTGTTTTTTCTACGGACAGTGATTTAGCTCGAAGTCACGTAAGTACTAAATTTCTAGACAATGTAAATGCCCTAATATTTATTCTTCATTCTTTTAAGTTTCTTTTATCTTTTATTCTTGCATAATTTTTGGAGTAGAATATGAATTATATATATGTATGTGATGTTTCGACATCACAAGCAAGCGTCTTGTTAAGAAAGTTTATATGAAAAGCATCCAATTTTTTTTAGTGATTTCTATACAAATATTTCAGACAAGTCGCTTACTTGTGTTACGGAAACATATTAATGTCATAGACTTGATTATATTATTTTACTACTAAATAAATAAATAACTAAATATCAGACTTTGACAATTTCCATTTCACTGAAATTTGTACATATCGCAATGCAAACGGAAAATTCAAATATCGAACTTTTTTTTATTGATTATTCTTTTTATGAAGTTTACATATTCACGCAAATTGTTAGATCCCTGGTTGTCGATTCTGGTTCTGTGAAATGAAAAGTTTTTTCACTTTTTCATAGCAGTTTTTATTCGCGTTCTGTGAAAAAACGACAAAATACGTCATAGCGTTTTCATATGGATGCAACACTGGAATGAAACGGTTTTTTTATCTTAACACTACTTAGCGATTCTGGTTTTGTGAAACAGTGCAACCAACTGTCAAAATGTATTCATATGAAAAGTTTTTTTTCACAAGCTAATTATACGTGAAAATGGAGAAGTCGGTTAGAGGAAAGCGCGCTAGCGAAATTCAAAAAGAATTTTTAATAAATTATTTGGAAGAGAATCTGGATCTTGCCAATGATAAGTAAGTAAAAAAATGTAAGAAATATGTAATATAATATTCTAATAAGAAATTACTTACAGATTTGTAACTGCAAACGGTGCGAAACATAGGGACGAAAAGTGGAAGCAGCTAGCGATGAGTCTGAATGCTTTGGGTGATACTCAAAAAGACGGCCAAAAATGGAAAAAGTACTGGAGTGATTTTAAGTAAGCTTAATTTTTTATCATTCATGTTTAAATATACATACATATGTAACTAAATATGAGAACTTGATGCAAAAAATTCAAACGTGCAAGAATACTTATTATTATGAATATGAGTGATAAAAATCAATACTTAAAACAATTCGTTTAAAAAAGAGAAAAGTGTTATAAAAATATTATATTCGTTTTGAAAATCAAAGTTAAAAAATTCGTAAATAATCAGAAAACGATAATGCTTCAAACGATCGGTTTCCGTCAAGTACCTGGTTGCTTTATAACGTTTCCTTTTTTTTAACAGCTTAAAAAAATGGGCAGCAAACAATAAATAACATTTTTTAATTGAAAGAACTGTATTTGTATATATAATTTCTGAGATGTGATGACGGCTTTCGTTAAACGATTGCTGTCATGCCAAAATCAAAGTTATTATTAATAAAAAAAATTAACGATTTTGTTTATAGTATATATTTCATATTTATTAAGCTCTTTTAGATAAATTTTATATAGAAATCTGTGCAATAAGAGCTTAAGAAATTTATTCATTATAACTTACGTAATTTACTAAAACTTAATTAGAAAATATTTACATATGTACATAAACACAATTAACGAAATCTACATACATACATTGAATAAATTAAATTATTCATTTCTAATTCAAAACTTTATAAGGATTTAAAATACAATTAGGATCTAAAACTTGTTTCATTTTTCGCATCATTTCTATAGCTTCACGATTTTTTGAGTATTTTAAATAATTTCTTTTCAAAAAGCCGATACCATGTTCAGCACTTATGCTACCTTTTAATTTGGCTGTATATTCATAAACATAGGGTTCGAGCATTCTATACAGTTCAGCTGAATATTCTTCACACGACACATTCAAATGGAGATTGGAATCTCCCAGATGACCATAACCGCAAACACGTTTCGCCATATGACCCACACGTTTATCAAGAACATTGACAATCTCGTAAAAGGAACGTAGTGGTAGTGAAACATCATATTTAAAACAGTAGCCATCTCTGGTCAAAGCTGTTGAAATGAATTCACGAAGTTTCCACAATTCTTGCATTTTGCTTGGTTCATTAGTGCAGGTGCCATCGATAACATCACCTTTTTCCATTATATATTGTAGGAAATTATTCACTTTTTCCATATCATGATCAGCATTACTTCCAGAAGTTTCGATCATCATGTAGAAAGGAAAACCTTCGATGGGAGATCTTTAATAATTAAATGTAATATCTTTAAAATGAAGCATTATTGAAAAATATAAAAATTTATAGCACTAAGTGAACAGAGAAAAGACAAAAAAAAACTAAGAAAATATATTAATGACTTTCATTTGTTCTCGTAAACAAAGAATTTTGTAACCTCGAAGGTAATTAAGAGATAGCACAATTTAAAATTTCGGTGATATCTCACCGAAAATTTAAAAATTTTTTTAACGTCACTTTTTTCATATCGGAGTACTTTGTGTTTTTAGATTCTTACTTTAGATTGAAATTCTCACAACTAGCAGCTAATGATTTCGCATCAATCATTTCACAAGAAGACAATATTTCACCCAAATGACTTTTAGCATTTTTAAATGTTTGCAAAACACTATCAAATGAATTCAGGGCTGAAATTATGAAAACAAAAACTTTAAAAACCTTAATTTTATTTACATTGCGTAAAAGTTCACCTAAGAACGATAAATTTACGGATTCTGGAATGGGCGGACAAAGTAAAGCTAATTTTGTTACCACTCCCAGTGTGCCCTCCGAACCAATAAACAAATGTTTCAAATGATAACCAGTGTTGTCTTTTTTAAAATCTGACATAAGATCCAATACTTTACCATCAGCTAATACCTTTTTTAAACAAACATAAAAGTTCAATACTATATCCTTGAAAGTTAGAATTACTTACAGCTTCTACGCCCAGCACGGAACCGTGTAAATTCCCATAACGTATAACACGCAAGCCACCAGCATTTGTTGATATATTGCCGCCGATATGGCAACTAGATTTGGCGCCCAAATCAATTGGCACTACTAATCCGGCTTCTCGCGTTTTAGCGTCAAGATTTTCCAAAATGCAACCCGATTCACAAGCCGTTATGCCCGTTATATCATCAATACTAATTATTTTGTTTAGACGTGCCATAGATAGAACGATTTCATCACATACTGGTACCGAGCCTCCAACTAAACCAGTGTTGCCGCCCTGAGGACAAACGGCTAAACGTCTATCGTTGCAGTACTTAAGGATTTTAGAAATTTCCTCTGTTGAGCCGGGCCTAAGTACTAATTTACTATTACCACGTACACTGCGTAAGAAATCTACATTATAGCCCCGCAAGTCATCTTCACCATCCTTTAATATATTTGTGTTACCAATCACGGATTCAAAAAATGTTACATCTTTGTTATTTAATTCAGCGTAATCACCCCGTTTCACGTTATGACGTATCTGAGAATGATTGAAACAATACAAATTTACTTTAGTAATCTAGTTTTACACGCGTATAATTATGTATACAAGTGTTTTTAATAAAAAATGTTAAAATTTAGAAATACCTAGCAATCTAGGTCCAATTACGTAAAAAAATTATCACAACGTAATATCACCAAAGAAAATTACATGCATACTTAAGTATTTGGTTTTAAATTGCACAATACCTGTGTTAATTCAGGTAGTTTAGCTGACTTATTGTACTTGCGAAGTGAAGGCGACAACAACAACGTATTTTTAAATATAGTCGATGTTTTAAAACGTTGCATCTGTAAAAAAAAAAAATAATAGCGTTATAATCTAGATATAAATTATTTACTTTCCTAGTTTAGGTTAGATTAGGTTTCATAAGCCGCCAGCCATTGAAGTTCCAGCCTTCTTGGCTCCAATTTGGCCCCGTTGTGTTGCCTAAGGGTAATACGTATTTTAGCAGTTCTATATAGCGCTGGTACAGTTCCAAACCAACCTGAGGATCGGGTAAAGGAGTCCAACTTACTTTGTTGGTTTATTTCAAGTGTGATGGTGTGAATGCAAATTCTAATTTACATTACACTTTTTGGCAGTCGCAAGAAATGTGTTTAGACTTTTATCTTGCAAAATCTAATGAAAGTATTTATACTTGTATAATAGTCTGATCAGGCCTTTACCAACTACTTTTGACAGCTGAAGTGTTAATTCGTCTTTTACACAAACAAAATAGCTGTTGTTTTTTTATTGTTGTAGCGAAGCGACTACCTTCTTTTTTGTATCATGCATACACGTATATCAATATTTCAGGGGTCCATAGCCCGGAAACTACGAGTTTCCGCCAACTTTTCCATTTTTTTCCATTCATTTTCTTCATATTTTTAAATTTTCTACCCCCTATACGTACCTATATATTTTTCTTTTAATTTGGTGAACTGTGTGTAAACTGGACTTGTTCCAAAGATACTAATACTTTGCTTGATGATTTAATATATTTTATTTTGTAGATTTATATTTATCCACTCTATTATGCCACTCATTCTCAACTTTATCTGGCAACATGGTCGACTTGCACATGACATGAACATAAAGTCGGTAGAGCGAATGTAAAAATAAGTTCATGTTCTTGATGTAGCGTATACGTATGTTCGGATTTGCCTTATCAAAGTGTTCAGTTCGGCGCCATTTTGTGCATTTTTGTAAGTGATGGCCAACTTCATGGCGAACATCGATGCTAAGCCATATGCTCGAGCATCGATATCAGAGCATGAACGAAACATGATCATGACCAGTCCACATTAGCCATTTGCGATGTTCGCCATGATGCTCATACCAAGTTCATGGCTAATGGAGACTCCCAGTAATAAGTAGTGGCCATGATACAAGGTAGCCGCTTCGCTACAACAATAAAAAAACAACATGTATTTTGTTTGTGTAAAGGACGAATTTACACTTCAGCTGTCAAAAGTAGTTGATAAAGAACATGTACAAAAATTTAAATAGCGCCGAAAAAGGCAAACAAAACTTGACAGAGGAAGTGCCGCTATATTAGCCGAATTCGCCGATGCATCCACCTAATTAATAATGAATTCGCCTTGGTAGTGGCAGAATCAAGCGAATTTAAACAGGTGAATGCAAGGCGAATTCATTATTAGGTGGATGCATCGGCGAATTCACGCGAATTCATTTAATATGGCGGCACTTTCTCTGTCAATTTTTGTTAACCCTTTCAGCGCCATTTAAATTTTTGTACAAGTTCTTTATTAACTACTTTTGACAGCTTAAGTGTGAATTCGCCTTTTTATACAAACAAAATACCTGTTGTTTTTTTTATTGTTGTAGCGAAGCGGCTACCTTTTTTTTTGTATCATGGGTGAATGCAAGGGGGAAGGCGAATTCAGTACTATGTATTTTGTTATTGTAAAACATATCGTGAATGTCATAATCTAAATTCGCCTAAGATTGTTCAGCTGGGAAAAAATTGTATATAAACGTTAAATATAAACTTTTATAATTGTTTGTACTTAAAATCACAGATTATATTAGTTTTTCACTTTTAAACTCACACAAATTTCTTGAAATCGCATAAAATCATACAAAAAAATCTTCAGATTAAAATGATGCGAAAATGTTTGTAAACAAAAGAAAAAAAAACTACCGTTTCATTGGAAAAAACGCACGAAGCAAAAATTAATCACCTGAGCTGTCAAGTTCACCTAGTAATGAATTCGCCTTGGACAGAATTACAATAAATACAACACCAAAAAACATCAACATGTATTTTGTTCGTAGAGCTTACAAACAGTTGCTCATGCCACTACCGTATTAAAGCTGCCTTGCATACATCCATACGTATCTTTGGTTGTTTTGTACTGTATAATTTTCATAACAAACTTGGCAAGTACATTTCATATGTATGTACCTATGGAGATATTTAAGTTCGAATGCAAATTATTAGATTTTATGTTCCTACCTTGGTCAAAAATGCACTTTTAATATTTTGATAACGCTTAACTGCAGACACTTCACCGACTGATAATTATAAAGTTATTCAATTTTTTTCGGTTCTTTGTATAAACAAAACATGTATGTACGTGTGTGTGTATTGCTACCACAATAAGAACTGATGGTAGTGCAGCCAAGTCGCAAAAATCAGCAGAAGATGAGAAAAATAAAATAAAATCTTGACAGAAAATAATAAATCGTACTTTGAAGGTATTTAAAAAATAACACAAAAAAATATAATTGTAAAAAAGCTCAACATGCCACTTCAAAATGAGGAAAATAGTAAAATGTAATAAAAACCAATATGAAAAAAATAAGCAGCACAAATCGTCTCGTTTTTTACTCCCACGACAAAAAACAATAAACATGATTAAGCAGATTCAAGACGGCTGGCTATCGGCTACACAGCGACAAATATCAGCAACAATAAAAAAAAAAACCATAAATAAATAGTCCCGATATTATCTTGTCGCGGTGTTTCACCGAATTTTCACGATGATTTTTACAAACGTCTTTAAATCATGTCTTTCATATCTGTGGCCAAACTTGGTAGAAATGAAAGAGGGGTAAATAAAAAGACTCGAACTACGTTTTTCGTGTTTTTTTCCTAATCCCTTTTTGTTATCATTTGTAATTTTGTTATTATTTTTCATTTACATTCGTTTGGCAAAATGACTAACATCGATACTAACAAAAGGATAAAAAGAGACAAACGATATTATTTTGCAACTACAATTGAAAAAAGACAAGTCTTTAAAAATCATGATGAAAATGTAAAATGATTTTGGTAGCAGCTTTAAAATAAAATAAAAAACAAACATGTCTTTAAAAGTCGTAGTGAAAATTGGGTGTTTGTTACCAAACTACTACGAAACGGCTGCACTGATTTGAATGAAATGTTGTGTGAATACCGCTATCTGATAATCGGCGTCTAAATGATAAGACTGTCCTACCCTTGAATTTTGTTTTTATTTACTTAACAACAATTTTTACTTTATTCTGATTTAGCCCTGAAAAATTCATTTTCAATTTTGTTCCCTTCTAACACAGAGCGAGCAACGCAATCCTCCCAAATCCCCCCACTTCCCAACTCCAATTTTCGCACTCAAGCAGCAACTCTGTATATACGTATGCAAAATTGTTTAATATGGCGGCACTTTCTCTGTCCAGTTTTGTTTACCTTTTCGGCGCCATTTAAATTTTTGTACATGTACTTTATCAACTACTTTTGACAGCTTAAGTGTGAATTCGCCTTTTTACACAAATAAAATACCTGTTGTTTTTTTTATTGTTGTATTGTTGTAGCGAAGCGGCTACCTTGTTTTTTGTATCATGATACGTATGCAAGGCGAATTCGCCTTTCACATATATAATCATGATACAAAAAACAAGGTAGCCGCTTCGCTACAACAATACAACAATAAAAAAAACAACAGCTATTTTGTTTGTGTAAAATGGCGAATTCACACTTCAGCTGTCAAAAGTAGTTGATAAAGAACATGTACAAAAATTTAAATGTCGCCAAAAAAGGTAAACAAAACTTGACAGCGGAAGTGCCGCCATATTAACCGAATTCGCCGATGCATCCACCTATGGCATTATGGCCATCATCGCTTTTCAAGTTTTTTGCTAATGTAGTGGTGTTTCGCCGAATGCTTATGGATTATCCTTATTCCAAATACCACAACTCTGTTTATATAAGTTTTTTTTATGAAAAATGTTTTTATTACTTCAAAGTTTTACAATACTCGTAAGTACAATTTTCATTTATTAGGAAATTTAGCTTTTATAGATTAAACAAATTTATTTCAATTTCTGCTTACATAAGTGTGAGTTCACATACATACATATGTAGGTGTATACTGCAGCTACGAGCAATTTTTAAGATACAATTTTATAAGGATTTAAAATACAATTTGGATCAAAAACCTGTTTCATGGTACGCATCATTTCAATTGCCTGTGGACTTTTAGAGAATTTTAACAAATCTTTTTTAATAATTCCAATACCATGCTCAGCACTTATGCTGCCTTTAAGCTGAGATGTGTATTCAAAAATGAACGGTTCAATCAATTTATGCAACTCTGATGAATACTCTTTACAGGACACATTTAGATGAAGATTCGAATCTGCTAAATGTCCAAAACCGCAAACTCGCGTCGACAAATGACCAACACGCTTGTCAAGCACATTGACAATATCGTAGAAAGATTGCACGGGCAAAGAAATGTCATAATTAAACCAATAACCATCTCTACTTAAAGCTGGAGCAATTAATTCGCGAAGTTTCCACATTTCTCGCATTTTACTCGGCTCGTTAGTTGTAGTGCCATCAATAACGTCTCCTTTTTCCATGCAGTATTTTAAGAAATTATTAACTTTTTCCATGTCATGTTCGGTATTGCTGCCAGACGTTTCTAGCAGCAGGTAGAACGGGAAGCCATTAATGGGAGATCTGAAAAGTTTTATTAAATTATTAATATGCAATATATGATAATATATAATATACGATGGCTCAGAAGTCCCTATGAGGCTTAAAAATTTAACAACTTTTTTGTTTATATATTTTTTTACTTCTTTTTTCTGATTAAAGTCACTTTTTAAATTTTGTGGTATGGCCGACGGTTGTACGTCGCACTTATTGTATTTTAATCGCCATCTGTAATTACATATGGCATTATACTTTTTGACATATTTAACGTAACGACGTAATTTTCTGTGGGTGTTTTCGACATGAGTTGCAGACACAGATTTTTCTCACTTTTCGAGAAAGGATCGGTTAGTTTGTTGCACGCTTTTTCGACACGAGAACTAAAGGGCGATTAAATTTTAAGGTTCGATGTTGATTTCTTTTTATTATGATAATATTGTTATGGTTGAATTACGTATGGAAAAAGTTATCGGCCAAATGGCTCTGCGACCTCCAAATTTTCGATTTTTTTCCTCACTCCAAATGCGATAACTTTGATTGTTTACACACAACGTCTCCACGTAGCAATATTTATTACCACAATTGTCAAATTTTATTGCCTTAGACCGGAATTTGTCATCTATAGCAATCCATTGCGCAATATGAGCTCTATAGATTTATTGTGCTCTATAGATTTTCGTGTCGGTTGTCTACTGGCTTCACTGTGTTTAATGCTTTACATTAAAAATTTTTTATTTTTCATGAAGCAATATTACGTTTTCTTCACATAAAGCAATTAGCAATCACTGTGCTGCTGTTCTCAAAACGTTTTAGCATGAGTTTAGCCATAAAAATTGCTACGTGTAGACGCAGCGTAAATAAGCTGTCAAATACAGAAGGGTTACCAACTCAACTTTAAGAACCTCTAAAAACATTTTAAAAGAACTGTGCATATAAACTAGTTTTCATTCAGGCATTTTGCGCTTATAAGCACAAAAAGTCAATATTTTCATGCATATAAGCGACAAATACTAAGCCGTAATACATACTTTAAATTGAAGTGTTCACAACTTGCCGCCAAAGATTTTTCGTCCATCATTTCACAAGCTGACAAAATTTCACCCAAAAAGCGTTTAGCATTCTTAAAAGTTTGAAGAACACTATGAAATGAATTAAAAGCTGTAAATATAAATTAAATGTATGTATATTGACTTTCATAATGCTATACGAGTATATCAAGGCGAACTCATTTTACGAGGTGAAAAACAGATGTTTTACTTTCTTCGTTTTGTAAAACATTACAAGGCGAACTTAGCAGTGCAGGTGGTAATTTTTTGCTTCCCTAATTTTTTTTCTGAGACTGTCAAATTCAGAGAAAATGCCGCCATACTAATCGAATTCGCCTGAATTCGCCGATGCATCCACCTTATAATTAATTCGCCTTGGGTGGATACATCGTCGAACTCAGGCGAATTCGGTTAATATGGCGACACTTCCTCTGTCAAGTTTTGTTTACCTTTTTCGGCGCCATTTAAATTTTTGTACATGTTCTTTATCAACTACTTCTGACAGCTGAAGTGTGAATTCGCCTTTTTACACAAACAAAATACCTGTTGTTTATTTTATTGCTGTATTGTTGTAGCGAAGCGGCTACCTTGTTTTTTGTATCATGACTAATACAAAATACATAATTCTGAATTCGCCTTCCCGCCTACATTCACATGTAAAAATGCGCCTTGGTGTGTATGTATGTATCTATTATTTCCTATACGATTTTTTGACATTGGCATTGTTGTACTTATTGTAATCCCCGTTTCAGCTGATAAAATGAATTCGCCTTGCTTTATATTACCCAAGAGTGATAAATTCACAGATTCACAAACAGGGGGGCATAAAATAGCTACTTTGGTAATCACACCCAGTGTACCTTCCGAGCCAATAAACAAATGCTTTAGATGATAACCAGTGTTGTCCTTTTTGAATTCTGACATAAGATCCAATATTGTACCATCAGCCAATACCTTTAACCCATTAAATTTAAGAACACGTAAGTTTGTTTGCATAAAATTACGTAGCAAATAATATCAAACCTACAGCTTCAAGTCCCAATACGGAGCCTTGCAAGCTTCCATAACGTACTACCCTCATTCCGCCAGCATTTGTGGACACATTACCGCCAATATGACAACTTGCTTTTGCTCCCAAATCAAGTGGCACTATTAAACCGGACTCTACAGTTTTAGTATTTAAATTTTCCAGTGTACATCCAGCCTCACATGTAGCTATTCCAGTTATGTCATTTACGCTTATGATTTTATTAAAACGAGCTAAAGACAATATAATTTCATCGAAAACTGGCACTGCTCCTCCCGTAACACCAGTATTACCACCTTGAGGACAGACGGCCAAACGCTTTTCGTTGCAGTATTTTAAAATATCGGAAATTTCCTGTGTAGAACCGGGTTTTATTACCAGTTTGCTACTGCCTCGCACTGTATGCCAAAAATCCACATTGTAACCTTGCAAATCATCTTTGACGCTGTTCAAAACATTTGCTTTGCCAACTAATGTTTCAAAAAAGTTCACGTCCTTGTCATTCAATTCGGCATAATTGCCACGTTTAACATTGTATTTTACCTGAAAATAAGATAATGAATGCACAATATAGTGTTGTGAAAGTATTGAGTATTGCAGTACTGAATACTGCCTATTTTTTCAAGTACTCAATACGCAAAAGTAAGTAATCAATACTTTCAGAGCTGAATTTTACAATATGTTATATGTATTTTTGCAAATATTTGCTTTAAGGGCAGCATTTGCCATTCGTACTTATTCAGAAATTGACCCAGTCTATCCAAGATCTGTGCCATGAGGCAAAATATAAATGACTAACTAAATAATGATCTTATTTTAATCTCTGAATGGGGTCGTAAGAGCAGGGTCGACTTCTACACTCGTCGGACCCAGTGCTGTTATGCACAAATTGATTACCGTAAATTCTGCTTTATAGGCACGCATAGATAGTATAGATATTGAGGAATCGGATGCTGTTAACATCAAGAGCATTGGAGTGAAAATTCGCTGGACTGAACACATTTTTCATATCTCTAAAGATGCACTTTCTTGCATCTTGGTTTTCTGAAACGGTGCATGAAATACTTTACGCCATCCGATCTCCTTACTATTTATACCATCTATATCTGACCGAAAATGGAATACAACTCTCATGTTTAGGCCAGTGCCTTAAAGTCCATTTTCGGGTTACTCGACCGTGTGCAGGTATCCAACTCTATTGACTCAGTGGAACACCGCCGCCGTGTGGTGTGCCTTTTCCTGGCTTATCGTTACTGCAATGGATTTTGCTCTGACAATATTAGGGATCTTGTACTCGAAAAACAAATATTCCCCTGAATGTGTGTTCCACGTGAATAATGAAACAGTTCGAACTAGTCTAAAGTAGTACAAAAGCGTTCCACGTAACAATTTTTGTGCAATTTTGAGGGAAAATAAGAGAGTTAGTTTTTTCCTTTCCTGTACAAATCAGCCCGAACGTTTTCTTTGGGTAAGTTCGGACTAGAATCAGTTGTTTTATGTTTACATACTCTGAAACTGAAAATGTAATCAGAAAATTTGCAAATTGGAAAAAAGATTTTGTTCAAAATTAGTTAGAAAATTTGCAAATTGGAAAAAAGTTTTTGTTTAAAATTAGTTAAAAGCAAAATGAAAGGTTGCCCAAACTAAAAATAACATTGTGAAGTTTTAAATAGAATATACAATTGTTATTTGGCTTTTAATTTTATAAATATGATTATAAAAATCTATTGAAAATTTTACATTGCTTTTAATTTTACATGAAGCAACAATATAAAAAATGCGAAAAGTTAAAAGAAGAAATAAAGAATGTCCTTAAATGTCCAGTACAGAGAGTCGTGTACTACATACTCGCTCCCACCAACAATTTCCGTTACAGCCCTTTCGTCTGTCTAAATCTAAAAGCGGACTTTGCAAAGGTAGAGTACTGATTCTCAGCGTTGTCAACTGGGTGTGTTTCGCACAGTTTTTGGTGCTTTTTATAATTATTTGAGCGATAAATTCTTGGGTTGGCGCGTGGTGCGCTTTTTTTAATTTTCTGTGCGCTTTTTAAATTTCACCAAACCAAATTCAACTCAACTTTTTGTTTTATTATAAGAAAAAAGTTTATTTATTTCATTTTCCAGAGCGCAATGAGAACAAGGAGTTATAATGTGAAAGACGCACCATATTATATGCACAGAGTAAGACAATCTTGCTGTATTATATGTACATATTCTCAAAAGTAAACAAAAAATTTCGTTTCATAATATTTGCTGCTTTTATTACGTGTTTTGGTATTAAACGATCAACCCAGGTTTGTCAAATATTACAATAAATGCAAACACAAATATGGAAGTTCGTATTAACGATGGCGCGTGAATTCGTTACCTAAACAGTAATTGATAAATGATTAAATTACTAATACAATTATAAACGTTTGCATATTTATCATCTTTTATTTGTTGTAATTCTGGCAAATTTCTGTATATTTCAATAGATTATTTTAAAGACATCCACTCTAGCCAATTGATTTTCACTGTTCGCTTACGAAAACACAAATGAAATTTATATTGTGTTTGATAGAATTGCTGTTAATAGAGTTTGATCGCTTGTAGTGCGATTCTGTAACTTTTAATGGACATATTTCTTGCAGTAACCACTGTATGGTCGTGCAATATAATGGTAAGCAGCAATATTTTTGTACACCGGATAATAGGAAATAGGTAAAACTAACATCCGATTTCGGTCGACAGCTTATATAATTATATAATATTGCTTAATAATAAATTTGATAAAACATCGCTATCATTATTGTAAAGATAACTTTGTCTTATAAATATCGCACTAGAGGCCACGCTTGACAAACACAAATTCTAGCTATTGCCCGAAAAGGCCGTTTCATTATCGTGTTTTTTAATATAAAAATATCATAATTTTTATAATACAAAATAGGTTTTTAAAAATGAAAAGAAAATTAAAAAATTCGGTACGTTTTTGTTGAAATATCGCGCTTTTTTCCCTACTTTGGAGCGTTTTGAAATTTCAAAGTTGACAACGCTGCTGATTGTCATTTCTTATCTCTAAGCACATAAAGTTTTGTTTAATCTCCTCCGTGGTGGCTTTTCTTTGTTTGAATATTATCTGCCTTGAAGAAATTATTTCTTTTTTGTGCAATATACATACATACATACATATGTATGTATAAAAGTTTTTGCATATAAAGAGCGTTGCAAAATGATGACGTCACTCAATATTTATTTTTTGAAACAAAAATTCAATTAATATTCCCAAGCGAAAGTACTTACCAAGGCGAATTCATTACCAGGTGAACTTAACAGCACAGGTGATTATTTTTTGCTTCTCGCGTTTTTTCCAATGAGACTGTCAAATTTTGTTTCTTTTGTTTACAAACTTTTTCGCGCCATTTTAATCTGAAGGCTTTTTTGCATGATTTAGTGCAATTTCAAGAAATTTGTGTGAATTTAAAAGTGAAAAACTAATATAATCTGTGATTTTAATTACAAACAATTATAAAAGCTTATATTTAACGTTTATATAAAATTTTTTCTCTGCTGAGCAATCTTAGGCGAATTTAGATTATGACATTCACGATATGTTTTACAATAACAAAATACATAGTACTGAATTCGCCTTTCCGCTTGCACTCACCTGTATAAAGTCGCCTTGGTACTTATAAAATTCTTGTTCAAATGCGACTCTCTGATGAATTATTGGTTCTCATTTATTTACCGTTAATTTTATTAAAACAACAAAAAATAATACATGGGCCAAAGTGCATTATTGTATACACGGTGGCAGCACTACGGCATGTGACAATTTTTTGCTACTGGCAATATAGGAAGCTATTTACGTCAAATGTATTGTTTACATTTTTGAAAGTGAATTTAGTGTTGTATTCTGAATTAAACATATATAAATTATTTTGTGAACATAAAAATAATTCAAATAAATATATTTTATAATTATTAAAAGGTACATTCATAGTTTATAATTGTGAAAATAGTTACAAATATTTTTGATAAACATAGCTTACCACATGCCTGTTTTTGTTGTATTGTTGTAATTTTGCTCTAGTGCTGCCACCGTGTATACGTTAATGCACCTGGAAATGGGCATTTTAAAACGCGCCAAAATGTTAAGTTCAGTATTTATTCAGCTGCGGACGTTCACACGTTGCTTTTTTTTTTTTATAAAAAGTTTGTTTTTTATAAAAAGTTAATTTTTATGCAAAATGGATAGAGGACAAGCTTTGTTTGAACAGGAGAGAGGCCAGATTGACGCCTACGTTGAAAATCAAATGGGATTGCGTGAAATTTCAGGAACACTAGGTCATTCGATTTGTGTTGTACAAAATTATTTAAAAGATAGACAAAATTATGGAAAAAAAACAAGTAAGAGTGTATTATTTTTTTTTTATCAGTGACCAGTACTCAGAGGATGACTCCTACATACGCAGTGTATTGTACTGGAACTAGGAAAATAGAATTATGAAGAGAAGGAAAAATGGAGTAGCGTCTATGAACGTTTGGCTATCAACAACAACATGTAAAGACTAAAGCAAAACAAATTAAATTAGTTAAAACTGATCAGGGCCCAGTATTTATACCTTCGACCAAAGACAATAAATATATAAAGATGGTGCACTCTGAACATTTAAAAAACAAAAATCATAAGCTGCTTGTTGAGAGCGGAAGTAAACAACAGGGGCTAATATTTTCCGTAAGCAAAAGCAGACATCAAGAGAGCAATGAAGGATGAAAACATCTTGAACTTCCTTTTTATTTAAACGGCAATGTTACCAAACAAAATTGTCGAGTATGGAGTAAATCTAACCCAAAGATACTCAATCAGATGCAATTACATCCACTTCACATCACAGTGTGGTATGCAGTTTCTTCAAGGTTCATTGTCGGGCCTTACCTTTTCAAGAAAACGGTCTTACTATTACAGGCAATGGAGACCGTTACTTAAAAATGTTGAATGAGTTGTTATTTCCAGAATTACATCAAAAGAGAAGCCCTTTCAACAAGATGGGGCAACTTGTCACATGGCCACGCCTGTTATGACATAATTGAGGCAACAATCTCCCAATAAAGGGATTTCAAGAAACTCCACATTCCGTTGGCCTCCCAATCCTGTCCTCACTGCATCTGATTTATTTTTTGCGGGGTTATTTCAAACAAGAAGTTTATAAAAGACACCTAACAAATTTCGATCATTTAAAGCAGGTGTGCCCAAAAGTTCTTTATGAAAGAGCAAACACTAATACATTTAAGGAAAAACTACTTTTATTTAATATTTTTTGTTGTACAAAGCAAAACATATTTACAAAAACAAAATTTACACAGATAATGGTTGGCGTCAATGTTTACCAGCAAAGCATGCGAAAGTGTTGTTGCTTTGCTCTTGTGTGTGTACAGTGAAGAACGACAAAAAAAAAATATATAACACAAAGCTGTATGTGTATTTTTCATTGCTAATGCTGGGTACAGTATGTTCACAGCCCTATAGCTAAGTGCTTTTACAAAAACAATTGGGCATTAAACGCATAGGGCTTGGGTACTCCTGATTTAAAGCAATCCATTCGAATGCTAATTGAGACAATTCCCGCTGCTACAATCCAGGCAGTAATGAATGACTTTTTGATAAAATGTCGCACATGTGTCAACGAGGGTGGAGGCCATTTAAATTCAATTATTTTCAAATTTTCGTGAATTACTTTAATAAAAATGTATTCTTTTTCAAAAGAATTACTAAAAAATAAATTACATAAACTTTACAAAAAGTTGTTTGAGCTTCTTAATGTGGCAAAATTGATCAGCCACCCTGTGTATGTATTTTAAAATTCTGCAATCGGCTAAAAATGGCCAAAGATACAGGCTTCAGTATACAGAATTTTTAGTTCCTTTAAATCAGTGAACAGGAGTGTATGTACAGTATGTCTGTTTATCGTTAAACAAATTTAAATCATAATAAAACAAAGAAATATATTTTTAATAATCAGTCGTAAAGCCGCTCTGGGCTGAAGAACAGCTCTCGCGTTATCGTAATTATTTCTTAAGTGCGGTCAGGCTTGTTGTTTTTGTTGTTCGGTCTTCGCGAGTTTTGCGTCTCGCCCGCACTGGTTAACGGTTTGCCTCAACTAACTGTATTGGATTACAGTTTTTTGGAAGTATTTCGTTGTTAACCACATTGCAACTTCCTATGTGAAGGCATAGATCGTTATAGTTAGTCACATCGACGCTACAAACGTACTGTTAATACCATCTTGGACATATCGCTCCTTTATTACAACATAGTCATAACGCAAAAAAGCTTGTTTCGAGAAAAACACATTTCAAATTTTTAGTTTCCATGCAAGTCTTAGAAAAATTTTTTAGAAAATATCTCCTAAAGGAAACAGTTTAAAGGTAATTTAAATAAAATTTTGGCACAATATAAAAGGTAGTACTGTTAACAATTCTGCATTGTTAACTCGAAAAGCTCAATTTTTGAGATATGGCTATGTTGCAATAAAGCAGCGATATGGTCTCCGTCACCCCACCCATGCTGTGGATCCTATACTTTGCAAATTTACTTTGCAGCAGTATAGTTACATAGAAATATTTTTACACAGCGTCTCCACGTGGCAATTTTTATTGCCACAATAGTCATGTTTGAATTCTGTCAAGGTGTGTAATGTTTACTTTACCTGTGTTAATACCGGTAATTGAGACATGTTGCGAAACGGTTTCCAAAAAATTGAGTTCACCTGCTGCACTAATTTCAAATGATACATCTGCAAAGAAAAAAGGTTTTTTATTGTTACTTAAGTGTTTTTTGTTACAAGTTAAAAAAGTCGATTTGGTCAACATATGATCAAATGCGTGAATAATAACAAATATACGAGTATATTTTTTTGAAGTAACCTCAAGACTTTGCAAAGTAAACTTTCTGTGTGTGAAAGCCTTTGAGGAACATTAAATATTTTCTTTTATGAATAATTCCATAAATGTTTAATTATGCTGATTATTTAAGTGGCTTTTCTCTTTTTTAGAAAATAAAATCTCACTATTGCCAAACTCGTACCAAAATATAAACTCAGGTAGCTACCATACATATGTATGTATTTTAGAATACAAAAATTAAAATTCTTCAAGACTTGATATTAATATTCATATTGTGTTTAAATAATACTTTATTATAAATAATATTGAATAATTTTGTAAGCAAGTATAAAGAAAACACCTTTCTCGTTGACGATTTAAGAATATCTGAATATATTCTCAACCGGTAGATAAAATGCAGTCAGGTGAAAATGAAAGAAACATTTGATAAATTATTAATATTAAACCTTTTTATAAGATCATCAACAATGAAAGATAACGATAACATTTTTAAAAGTGATTACTTACTTAATAGAAAATGTTCTGGGGTGGGAAACATGCATACGTATATATACACAGAATTGCTTTGTGGCTAACAATTATTTATTTATACTAGGCTTATTCCTGCTAGACCCACCCTTAAGGCCCTGATTCACTATCCTACACAATCGTACGATTTATTCACAGGAAACTGTTTCAAAAGTCTGGACAACTTGAAAAAATCGCTTCAAAATGGCGTTGTAGGCCACACTATTTTACAAGTAAAATAGCAATAATTTATATACACAATAAAACAATTAAAAACTTTTATTAACATAAGTTTACATTACTTAAATTTTCTTCTTGAGGCACCAACAATATTCTCATATTTTTTACAATATATATCACACTAATCGCACAGAAACCATTATGTTTTGAAAAGTTTCATAAAATTTTTTAAATCGCACGATTTGTGAAAAACTCTGTTGCACGGTTGCATTTTTAGTACTTTTTCAGCACATATGCTTTATTTACTAGATCGCACGATCGTGTATGATAGTGTAGCAAGACCTTTAGGAGGGGAAACACCAATCCGATATGTTCCGAAAAAATGTTGTAGAGGAAAAGTTATTGGTTGCTGATTTTACATTTTAGCCTATTAGGAATGAGTCAAGAGCAGTTGTGAATTATTTCATAAGTTTTTAGTTCTCTATTCCCAACTTTTACCCCGATGTGACGCTACTTGCTATTCACTACTTTATCTACTTACTTTTTGACTTGTGCATTTTTTTCCAACTACACAAAATGAGGGGCGGTAGCACATCCCAATCCTGCACTAACACTATTCCATAGCAAATCTACAGTGCAGATTTTACTAGTATTCGGCACATTCATATACAAAAAGAAACATGTTACTACCGTTGTTCTGCCCGCGCACAATGGGGTCAAACCAAAAAAAAAAGGTAATAAATCGGTAGTTTTGAAACGTACGATATGATCATAAAGCAATAAATGAAGGAATCATAGAGGAGTAAATTGGCTTTACGAGTAATGAAATCAGAACCACCTTGTTACATCACATGGTGATCAGTGATCACCAAAAATCGTGTTTTTGCTTGATTAATTCATACACTAAAATTTGTAATAAACAAAAATCAGGCAACAAAGTTCAACGCTCAGTAAAATCAACTCGTCTTGTAAACATTCTAAATTTGTAATCAGCAAAAACCAAAATGAAAAATTTGTGATATTCGTTTAATGGTGGATGTCAATAAATTTAGTAAATTTCAAAGTCTATTCTTTGACAATATTAAAAATAAATTTTTTAATAGTTTTTTTTTCAGAAAAACATCAAACAATTAAGCACCATTTTTGTCAAAATTTAACCATTTATCACTCATTTTTCAGCAACTTGATTTTAGTCTCTTTGCACGAGCACATGCTTTGAGATAATTAAAAAATTTCTTTTGTGTATTGAATATGAAATGAAATTAAAGAATATCTTAAAATCTATATAATAAATTTTTTGTAATTTTCTAAAACGAAATTTCAAAATTAAAAGCCAAATATCTTTGAAAATATTACCGATATCTAAATAAAATAAAATGATTCTTTTTTATCTTTTTATTAGCTTTCCAAATAGTTTAAATTTATTCAAATCAGATAGTATTTACAAAAGTTATGAGGCGAACAAACTTTTTATCGTTCCCGAGGTAGTCAGCTTGGACACACTGTAGATCACCATGTGATATAACAAGGTGGCTCAAATTTAATTATTCTTAAAACCTATTTCAAGGTGCATTAACCAGGTGTCATCACTAGCGCAGGTGACAATTTATTATTTAAAACGACCGGTAGTGTCAAAAGTTGTTTATGTTTACACAAAGTGAAGTGAAAAAATAATAATATTTTAATCGTGCAAAAAAAGAAATAAAAAGTGCAGAAAAAAAACAATAAAGAAGTTTTCAAAAATATTTTAATTGCGTTTAAGCTGTTTATGTTTACACAAAGTGAAGTGAAAAAATAATATTTTAAACAGTTTGAAAATGTGTAAAAGAGACAATAAGAAAGATTTCAAAAATATTTTAATTCCATAATATGAGTTGCTGTCTGCTATGTAAAAAGGAAATTTCTACTGCTTATCGACATTCCTCGCTTCAAAAATAATTTAATTGCTTAAAATTTGTTGAAAACAATTTATGAAAATAATAATACACAATTAATTTTCTTTATATACATTTTTTTTTCTTCATTTTCCTCTGTTTTGTAAACATGTTTTTGACATTATGGTGGAATTTTTATACAAACAAAATATTATGTATCTAGTACAGCAACTCTAATGCTGCTACCTAATAATTGTACCATGACCTATTTCCTCCTCTATGATTCCTTCATACATTGTTTTATATTCAGATCGCACGTTTCAAAGTTACAGATTTATAACCTTTTTTTTTTGTTTAGCCCCACTGTGAGGTGTCATCTTCAACTCTATTGCACGTGAAGAGAAAATTAAATAACGATTACGATGGAAACATATTTGAGAAATGTTAGCATACCTTAAGGAGCTTTATTAAATATGAGTAGTATATTTTACATGATATAAAATATGCATTCTCTTTTTATTATTTTTTTTTTTTTATTTAGGTTTTTTGAAGTTTAATATTAAGGCTAATTTGAGTCCAAAATTTCGTGCGAAATTCTGTCAAAATGCATACAAAAGTGATTTGTATAAAATATTTGCGAAATAAGTTGATAAAAGTAGTACTGAGTTTTTTAAGTGAAAACACGCAAAATGTATTTTAAACTAAAATTGTTTCTGGAATTATTTGTTTTTCAGCTGCGAAATAACATAAGCGAAGCTTTTTTCGCACGAAATACGTACAAGCATACTTAAAATTAAAAAAAGAAAGGTGAATAATAGAACAAATGGGCAAAGTTGAATACACATCAATTTTTTCGTACGAAATAAGTAATGTTGCTGAAAAATTTTCGCACATTCAATCTCAAGACTAGTCTTTAGAGAGAAATGTAAAAAGGCGTTGCCACACTATGAAATAAGAAAATGTAGGAAAAAAATTTTTTGAAATTTGTAATTGCATTGTGCATACTAGCAGAAACTATAAACTGTTATATGTAAGTAGATATCTGTGGTCGCTTTGTTAGCTAAATTAAAATATTAAGCATATATGTATACTATTAAGTGTTGAAAAAACTTTTTGGTAATAAAACATGAAATAGACAACTAAATATAAATACTAATTTTTACACAGAAAATTATTTTTTTCAGGTTCAGTAATGAAATTGGTTGAATCAATTAATAAATTGTTTGAATGAGGACCTGTAAAGGAATTCGTGGATTCAAACAAAAGTTTAGTAAAATAATTATTGATCGAAAATAACTATTTTTTTAAACAACAACAAAATATGATATCGAAGGCTACTTTTTTAATATTTATGTATATGCATACAAACTACTTTTTCAGACAAAAATTTTGTTGATTTTATTTTTACTATAATTTTTTCTGTGTACCTTTCATTTGCCAAAACTTATAAACACCCTTTCAAGTATGTTTTACGTTCTTTAACATATTCGTTAGTGCATTTTTCATTTGCACAATTTTCATTTATCCTTTTGAAATTACTTACTAAAGATTGTTAAAACCAAGTTTATGTTTGAATTGTGTAATAAAACAAATTGTTCATCTGTTATTAACAGAAATATTTTTTATTAATTTATATTTTCGTCTCTTTTGGTAACCCAATTTTCGATATCAGTGTTCGATATTATCGTCACAGAATTCGAGTCCGTTGGGAAGTGTTTTTTGTTTATTCGGAAAACGAAAAATCAAAAAATATTTCAGAATAAATTTTTATTTTTCTTCTCAAGAATGAATATATTTTCTGTTAAAAATGATTTCATTGTAAAAAAACGTTTTATTCTTTAGTTTTCTAATGAACTAACTAGTAAGAGTGTGGTATATTTAGCTGGGCCGAATCTAAATTACCCTTCACGATAGTCACGCATATGTATAGTATATATTACAAATTTGAACTGATTATGCTCGGATATACATATATGGACCAATATCGGCAAAAAAATATTTTTGCCTGGTAATCACCATTCCAAAAAAGAAATCTTTCATGGACATTTTCATGGAAAAGTTTGTTTAAGCTATGTCTCGGTTATATAGGAACCCATATCAAATTTTCTATTTTCTGTATTTAAGTAACCTTCTTTTATAAAGAGAATTACTTTTCAGCAAAAAGAAAATGTTAATGGAAAAATCGCTTCAGGCTATATTCCGGTTATATACGGAACGATATCGGAAATTTTCATTTTCCATATTTATATAACCTTCTTTTATAACAGAACTGCTTTTAAGCAATAAAAGTTGTTTCATGAAAACCCCGGTTTAGGCTATATCTCGTGTATACATGGACCGATTTGCCTTCTAGCCACCATGCTTAATAATTGTATGAAGTTTGAAGCAAAACAAACAACTTTTGTTTACAAAATTGCAAAAAATAATGGCTTTTTTTGGAATTTTGAATATATCTCAGCTATACGTGAACCTTTATTACTGAATTTCAATAGCAAACACATGGCACGATGAAGTAATAGAATGGCTTTTTCGGAATTTTGGATATATCTGAATTTCAATAGTAAACCCATGAATCGATGAGAAACGGTAATTCAACGATCGACAGATGGACATCGCTTAATCGACTTTTCCATTCATTCTGGTTCAGAATATATGTACTTTATAGGGTCGCCAATGCAAATTGTAGAAATTACAAACGGAATCACAAACTTATATATATATATATATATATATATATATATATATACCCTTAACATTTTTGTGAAGGGTATAAAAAACGGATTGCAATCCGTGTTGAATTGTATTGTGCTGAATGCTTTATGTTACATGTTCTGTATGTGTTGTATTGTATGTTACATGTGCTGTAATTGTACATTGTTGTTTCTGTATAATGTGACTGGAACCACGTTGGGCGCCATTTTGTTGTGTGTTTGCTATCATACGTCATACGAACAGTCGCATGCTCTACACCATTTAAAAAAAAAAGCAAAGCACTTACAAAACAGGATATACATGTCGGACATCGCTTGCGTACAGCTCCGGCTAGGTCTCGCCGTCTTGGGGTGGTTCTTGGCTTTCATCCCATGCTTCTGTGTCTACAACAACAACAAAAAAATCATGCCAGCTAAAACGTCTTACGACCAACAAACAAATAAGATATATGAGGCCCGAAAGTGAGAATGCGTATACTGGCTAAAAGAAAATCACTTAATCAGATTAAAACCAAAATGTTAACTGCTGGTCTGCTGGCCACACATTGTTCAACCCCTTCAAACCACTACCAGGTGTTCGGTAGCTTCGGCTGCCTTCCCTCTGAGAAACTCACGCACGCTTAAAATTTCTTGTCATACAACAATATAAAGATTATATAAAAATATAGATCTTATCTTAAGGGTTAAAACTATCATTAATGAAAACGTTTAACTAATACAATTATTATAGCTGATAATTAAGCTAATGGTAAGGTAATTCACTTTATTATTTACAACTTGAAATGAAGTACAAAAGTGGATATCACCAAGACTAACGTGCCTTAGAGTTTCCACAAACTCATGGGAACGATAAGGCTACTAACTTTGGTAGAATCTCTTAATGGTAAGAACCATCAACGGTTAATGTCAAATAATACAACGTGGCTCGTCCTAGATTAAAGGAAAAATAGTGGTCCTTAAACCTTTGATCAAATTAATGAAAGGGGGATGCTGTACGCTAATCACTTGAGAAATGTGTTTAGACCTCCCGTATCTTTTAGACTTCGTTTTCAAGATGTCGAGAGTGCTATTAGTAACTTAAGCCGCAGAAAAGCTCCAGGTGTAGATAAAAATGCCAACAAAATACTTGTGCAGTTACCCCAAGTAGCTAAAAGAATCGTCCTTTTTGCTATTTTACATCTTGAGTATTTTCCTACTGAGTGGAAGGTGTCTGTCATTACTATGATACCCAAACCAGGAAAGGATCCTACAACAGTTTACTCTTATAGGCCAATGAGTCTATTGACAACAATTTCAAAACTGTGCGAGCAATTGCTAATGACGAGGTTGACCCCAATCTTGAATGAAGTAGGATGTATTCTTAACCATCAATTCGGTTTTAGGGCTAAGCATAGCACGAATTTATACGAATTTTTTTTAACACAAGCACCCAGTCTCACAGACCAGTAGGTTGCCATTGGAGGGTTAAAGTTTAAACGACTTGCTTAAAGTTCTTACACATCTATAGCCCAAAATCATACATAACTCCTCCGCAGATCTATCCGATACAATTTTCAACCTTAAGGACTGCAATACAATTTTAAAATTTGTTCACTTTTTTTAGTTTCAAAAAACTTTCGAAACAGCCTATCTACATAAGTATTACTTGATTATTCTAAAACACTGATGTCCACTTCATAGCACAATTGTGCTAAACAACTCACACGTATTTGTTATGCTCTTTCATTTAGTCATCGTTGAGTTAGCGATGAAAACACATGCGACGGATGATTATAACTTTTTTTCAGGAATTCATGTCCAACAAAATTTCATTTGAAAACAACGAAGCAAAGTAAAAAATTGTGTGTGTTTACATTGTTGTAAATTTTACAACAAACAAAAGCATACACATTCTTATTTTATTTAATGTTCACTAAGCCAGCGTCGAGTAAACACATATTCTTAGCGGTTCGTTGAATTTTTTTTATTAAAATAAAATGAGATGCGAGAAGTATTTTATGATAAGCAATGCTTTTAATTCGCATTTAAAAAGTATTTTATTAATTCGAAATT
This sequence comes from Thecocarcelia acutangulata, assembly GCA_914767995.1. NCBI lineage: Eukaryota > Metazoa > Arthropoda > Insecta > Diptera > Tachinidae > Thecocarcelia > Thecocarcelia acutangulata. Next base: position 23,526,018 of record OU612095.1, on the reverse strand, counting down.
CTCATGAAAGCATCAATATGGAAGATATAATTAAAGACAAACAAAGTTCACAGCCTACATAAAACAGCTCAGCTTATGTTTCTTTTTTTGTATTTTAAAAGAGAACTTCATAAGAACGTCTTATATTAATTCTTATATTACGATTAATTTAATTTTGATCTACTGAACTCTGTTTTTTTTATTTTCATTTCAAAACTAAAATACATATCCTCCATTTCTTTAAATTTATCAGTTTGAGAATGAACAAACTTTCAAATTAATTTTTAAAATATATTATAGGATTTTCTTTTTTACACGTTTAACGTTATGTTTGCTGGGTAGCTCTCGCACCAACACAACTGTATTTTCATTTTTGGACACCAATGTTCTAAAACTATCCTAACTGTAAAATCGCCGGGACTTGTGAAAAATGAGTTTTATACACTTACATATGTATATACTAAAGAGTTGCATGAGCATGCTTGATATTTGAGTATGCTCATATGCTCGAACATTGAACAGAGTAACGATAATACCCTAATATCAAGAAGCAGCAACGAACACTGTTGTTTTAAACAAAATGCTTACTTGAAAAAACGAACAGTGTCCGGTTATGGTTTGGTTATGGTCGCTTAATGCCCGTAGTAAAAAAAGCGAAACTATTAAACGTTACCACTTTTTTTAAAACTCTCAAATTTTTTGTGCATATTTTCTGGAGATTTTTTGTGTATTTTAAAATGAATGTAAGTAAATACCGTTTATAAATATTACCTGGTCAAGTAACTTTTACAAAAAATGATTTTCTTTGAAATGTTTTTGTTTGACCTCACAGTTTTATTAAATTAAAATCTGCTCTTGTTGATGTGTTCATTAAATACAACTTTTCTTGCTGAGTTTCTAACAAAGCGTGTTAATTTCTAAAATTAAAAAAAAAAATGTATTTAAGTGTCCGGTTATGGGGAAAAGTATTGTGTGGAAAAATAGGAATATTTGGGTTAAAAAAGATTGCCCGTTTATGCCAGTAGTAAGTGCCCCTTTGGATAAGTTTCTCTGTATATATGAACGCTGTCAACAAAACTTTATACTACTAGACTAGATTATAACTTTAAGATAATTCCAATGTAAGACCATATAAAATATTTGACATTTCTTTAACCTGGTTGCTAGCACCAGAAAATTGTCTAATTAAGTAGTGATATTTTTTACAGTTAACGATAGTAAATCATGGACGATTTAAGTTTAAAAGTACAACTTTTATTTCTTTCTAACATATTTCCTTAACAAAACGAGTAGTTTATATAAGAAATTTGAATCCTAAAAAAGGGGGCATTCCAATTGGTTACAGCCAATTTGAAACAAATATGCATAATTTTTGTTTTCGTCTTGAGCAATTGCTAGACTATTTAACTATAAAGTGGAAATATATTTTGTATAATAATGCAAATTAGATTACATTTTTTCTATTTGCCAATTAAAAAAATGCATATTAATTTTGGTAATTTTTTTTTTGCACATTTGATGTTTTTAAAAATTTTAGTTGTAATAATTTTTGGTCATGGCAGCACTGTATTAAGAAAAATACTGTATTGTAATGTAATTTTCGATTTTTCAATTAGTATATTTTACCACTGAGAAGTTGAAAACAAACAAAAAATAAATCGCATATTTATTATTAATAAATGTGAAAAACAACAAAAACTACTTTAATAATTTCCAATTGTTCCTTTAAATTTATTTTAATATTTTCTCTCAGTTAAACGCTAAAAAAAATTCTAAAAAACCAAATAATTTAATAATATTTCATTTGTTGTTGAATTTAAAACAAAGATGATATAATATTCAATAAATTCATAATTGTTTTAAGAATGAAAACAAATTTTGCACGTCATAACAAAGAGCAAAACTCATAATTTCTTTCAGTATAGTATTCGTATTTTAAATCTGTTTTTGTTTGTGAAGACCAGATGCCCGAGTATTGGTTATGAGCAAAATGAGTAATGCTCATAAATTTCGACCGCTTCAGACTGTCCACTCATTACTGTTTATTGCTTATAAACGCTAGCTTATAAGCAACGCCTGATATGGACAAGCATGAACAGAGCATAAAATAGAAACCAGTGTGATCATATGCTCGAATTTCAATGCTCGTGCAACCCTTTAGTATATACATTCAAAAATTATGTATAAAAAAAGTATTGAAACATATACCAGTAAAAAATTATAAATAGCTTGTTTTCTATGTTTCCCAGCTATCTATATGTCGACATTTCATATAAATGTTAGAAGCTTAAATAGCGAATAGAAAACTTAATTGTTTGTATTGAAACATATTTACAAAATATAATTCAAGTATTCCTCCACTGCAAAAATATTAATTGTGCCATAAAAAATACTTAAATATACAACTGTGTTTCAACAAAGCACCACCTTCCCCTCAATTATTGTTAACTAATTTCACCACAGCGAACATTTTCTCCTTATGTGAGTATGCAGATGAACGGCTTTCTTTCACCAAATGTGTGTAAAAGAGAATGCTGTCTTTATATAGTTTCTTTTCTTTCGCTTCAACCCTCAACCACTCGTGTGTTAATGGGGCTCAACAAAAAGGGGCGTTAACAAAATGTACCAGTTTATTTAAAAATGGAGGCAAATGGTTTCAGCGACGGCATTTTTTTTTTGGCTTCTAATTTTTCCATACATTTATTTATATATACATTCATACATATGTGTTTATTGTGCATTATTGAAGATGGCGTTTGAAATGAAATAAATGAGGCTGACATTTTTAGAAAATTTTTGGGAACAACAAATAAAATGATTTAAGTAAAATGAAGACACACAAAAGCCCTGTCATGGCAGATCAATTGTTTTAAAATCATTTACGTCGTTTTGGTAACAAAATATTTACATACTGTGAGAGTCGAAATAAAGTGTAGGTATAAAAACTTTTTCTACAATAAAGTACTTTTTTAGTATTTTAAAATATGACTAAATTTCTCATTTTAGGGTTTTTGATATTAATAGGTATACTATTTTCTAATTAGTTATAAAAAGACAATGAGACAATAATACGAGTATAAATTATATGTACATACATCAAGGCGAATTTATACAGGTGAATGCAAGCGGGAAGGCGAATTCAGTACTATGTATTTTGTTATTAGCCCCAGCGGCGAACACTGCCTACCACATTACTTCTCTTCGATGATGTGTGCAACACTTTGTAATCAATGAATGATAACTTACAAAGTGTATGGCAGTAGTATATGGAGTTCCCAAAAATGAATTACGTTCATCTTTTGTACCACATTTATAAGTGCGTATTTTATTTTTTAGTTGTAAATCAAACGTTCGCCGTCTTTATCAGACAACGCTGCAAAAATTTTAATTAACATAATTAGGTAAAAGTGCCTAGAAAACAATTTAAAAAAGGTACAAGAAAGATAAAACATTGTGCAAAAAATAAAAGAATGCAGTTAAGAAAAAACGGAACAAATTTATTTAATGGAATATTTCCAAAAAAATGAAGTGCGCAGTACGTACGAGCTGCCTACTGCCGGCTTACAATGTATGCGAGATTGTATCCGAGCTGCCTACTTCCGACTTACAAAGTATGCGAGATTGTATTCGAGCTGCCTACTGATAGCTTACAATGTATGTTAGGAAGTAATGAGCTTTTGTTGGATGAACACCATACTAGCTCGCTTACTTTGTGTGCAGGTGGTAGGCGTTCACTCTACAAATGCGGCAATGTGTATGAAAAAGTATACTAGGATCGTATATGAGATGGTGTGCATTACTGACTTACAAGTGTGCATCGGATCATCGCTTACGTAAGCGAAACTTTGGCCGCTGGGAGCTTTGTTCGAGGAAATTTCGGATAAAGTCCGGTAAAATAAGAGTAAACAAAAAATACCTACTCTCAGAAGAGAACAAATTTGCCCAAAATTGCTGGAACACAAAAAACCACATTTCAAGCCCGGAACAGATGTTATCTAGGTATTTATACAATTTTCAAACTCAGTGTTCTCAACTTTTAAATTTTACAGCGCAATGAAATCCAATAAAAAGCGCGAACTTTTACAAAAATACACGCAGTTGAACATTTTTATTATTATATAAAATTAACAAACAAATAATATTCACTTTAATAAAAAAAATTTCCTTTTTACACATATGAGAAAAATAATTAATTATGTATCACTTGGTTATTTTTCGAATTTTGTTCCATTTAAAAATTAAATTAGCTTATTTATACATATAAGCAAAGTTTTTTTATTCAATAAATTGTTGCGTATTTAGTTTGTGGTTTTAACAAATTTCATATAACATCAATTTTTTTTATAGATGGTAACAAATTATTAGCAAAATATTAATGTCAAATAATATTTCTAAAATTTTGGTACAATAAATTGAGATTAGTGCCAGCAACAATTTATTGAAAAGCCAAAACGAAATGCAAAAAATATACAGTCACTCACATTTAAAGTCGGGCAAACATTGTCGAAAATTTATGATCTTAATATTTATGTTTTGATGAAAGATGATGCATTTAACTTTTTTTTGTTTTATCATAAAAACTCTTATTAATAGAAAAACCAAAGAAATTTTATTTTAAGTCCTGTTATAAAATACATAAGAATAACAAAATGAGAAAAAGTAAATTCTGTGTCTCACATTGAAAGTCGGGCACTTAATGTTTTGTACAATGAAAAAGTGAAATATACCGTTATTTCCACTTTTTTCTTCTTTTGTCTCCAAAACTATTATTTCTTCTTACACAATCATTCGATCAGTGAAGATTATAAAAGTTTTTTGAAAAATGCCGCACAAAATTAAACAATCCACCTTCGAAGAACGGAAAATAATAATTGAGTTGCACTTAGATGGAAAATCTGAAAGGGAAATATCTAATTTGATAAAAAAAGCAAATCTACAGTGCATGATATCATTTCTAGATATAAAGAAAGTGGTTTGGTAGCAAATAAAAAACACGGAGCCCGAGCAAGAAAGCTTTCACTCAGAGATGAGAGCATGATTTTAAAACAGGTGAAGAAAAATCCTTGTATTGCTGCTCCAAAACTGACAGTAATGGTCAAGGAAGCTTCTGGGACGGAGGTAAACCCAAAAACAATAAGAAGACTTATTCGCAAGAATGACTTTCATGGCCGAGTGGCTCGGAAACAACCTCTTGTAAGTAAGAAAAACCAAAGCGAACGGCTTGTTTTTGCTCGTCAATATATGACCAAAGATTTTGATTTGTGGAGTACCGTAAGTTGGAACAAACATAAAAATTTAATTCGGCTTATTATTAATATTTAGGTATTGTTTACTGATGAAAGTAAATTTAACTTATTTGGGTGCGATGGAAGAGGCAAAGTATGGCGTAAACCAAACAAAGAGATGGAAGGCAAGAATTTAAGAAAAACAGTAAAGCATGGTGGTGGATCGGTTATGGTTTGGGGATGCATGGCAGGCTCAGGAGTTGGAAATTTGCTTTTCATTGACGGTGTTATGAATAAGAATGTTTATTTAAATATTTTGAGAAAAAATTGAAAAGAAATCGTAAAAAAAACTCGGCATTGAAACTAATTTCCAATTTTACCAGAACAATGATCCTAAACATTCAGCATATGATGTAAAGGATTGGCTGCTCTATAACTGTCCGAAGGTTATTAAAACCCCTGCACAAAGTCCGGACCTCAATGTTATTGAACATTTGTGGGACGAATTAGGCCACCGGATGCAGGACAGGCAGTGTACGTCAATTCCACAACAAAAGAATGCCTTACAGGAAGAGTGGAATAATATAAGTCCTGAGGTTTGCAAAAAATTAGTGGCATCTTTGTCTAACCGCTTACAAGCTGTTGAAACCCAAAAAGGTGGATCTATAAAATATCAATTTTGCGTTATGTTCACATAATGCTAATTTTTTATTAAGTGCCCGACTTTAAATGTGAGACTGAAAAGTGACCTTATTTAAGTTAAGCCTTCGTATACATATAATAAAAGAACTTGGAATAAATTGTTTTTGTTGTTTTTAAATAAAAGAACTTTCATGAAAAAAATAAACAAAATTAAAACGACTTTTTCTTCCGTCAGCCTATAAATATTGGGACTAAAATTTTTTACATGCGTCTGCCCGACTTTAAATATGAGTGACTGTATATAAACAAAGCTATCAGTACAGTTTGTTTGAATCCTCGTAAAAGAAAATGATATAAAAATTAAATAAAAGCATCGTGCATTGATTTAAAAATTCTTTGTGCGATTTTTAAAAACAACTAAAATTAGTGTGAAAAGCTCTGAGTTGACAGCTCTGTTGAAATTCGAACAAAAATTTTTGCTAATTTATTTAAACATTTTGAGCTAGATAAAAACGTAAAATAACAATACGTCATATTTTCAAATGTTTTTTTTTATGATTTGCACTTTGATATTCTACTTTGTGCTCTTATATTTTATTTTTCCTAAATAACAAACAGCTGATTACCTATATGATTTAAGAATTTTACCATTTTGCACGGAAAAAAGTACGGGTAAAGTCTGGTAAAATGAGAAACACAAATTACTCTCTCATGATGCTTTCTCATTTACCCAATTTGCCCAATTTTTAATACAAGAAACACTTTTCGTGCAAATTGGGAGCCCGCGGGTTCCCACGGTAACGACGTCGAACACAACTATTGTAAAACATATCGTGAATGTCAAAATGTAAATTCATCTAAGATTGTTTAGCTGGGAAAAAATTTTACATAAACGTTAAATATAATCTTTTATAATTGTTTGTAATTAAAATCACAGATTATATTAGTTTTTCACTTTTAAATTCACACAAATTTCTTGCGTGGCATGTGTATGTATAAAAATGGCGGTTTGCGCAACGGTCTTTCTTTCTGGTGACAAACGAGTATGAAGACAGTTGTGGTGCGGAAAAATATTGAAAAAGATGCAGAAAGTTCGAAGAACGTGCGGCAGTGCCGGAAAGTAGGCGTCAGTATCGGAGACGGATCGATTTTATTGTATCACTGGAAGCAATGCGTTTTAACAAAGGTCTTAAAAACGTTTCAGCACAGCGACGCCAGTGAGCAACTTTGGTTTCACTAGTGCGAAACAGGTCTAAAATAAAAAAAAATAAAAGGGGTTCTCCAGCAACAAGCTTTCATCACCTCAACGTCATCAACTCCACCCAAAATGGTCACAATCAATATATTCATCGACGCCTCATTTTTCGTCCACAACAAATTTTTATCACTGCCAAGTATTTCCGCCACCAAAACCTTTCATTACGACCAAAATTATCATCAGCACCAGCTTTCTGCCGTCGCCAAAAGTTCTTCACCACCAGATGTGACTTTCACCCAGTTTTAGCAATCACATGTGTTTTATTCATTTTTCAACACCATAAAGCTCTAAACACTTAGACGACAGCAGATTTCACAACTTCACGGCTACAAATGAAGTTAGCTTCAAATGCTGCCGTCTCGTCAGCAACATAATTATTTTCAAAACAGCAGCAGCACAATGTGTATTTAAACAATGCAGATTTTAGAGGTGCCGCATATATATTTTACATGAATAAAATAAAAATTACCGACTGAAAACGTAAAAATATCACGTAAAATTGTAAAAACTCATCAATTTATTTGTTTATTTTATTTATATGATGTTTATTTCTATTAAATATTTGAAAGAAATTTTAGTTTTTATTGCTGCCAATTTATATTTATAGTGGCAGCACTGCATTTACTTTTTGCTGCTTACGAAAATACAAATTAATCTAAGTTGGCAGCAGCAGCAAATGCTGTTGTGAAGTCGACCTGCCGTGATGTCGTTAAAATAGTCGTGTGCATTTAAACACATGTATTTTATTTTTGACAGATTGCTACTTGCTGTCTGGTGTCGTCTATGTGTTTAAAGCTTAATTTTACATCAAATAGGTATGCATCAATAAATTTTTCATCCAGAGGTGTTTTTCATCTAGTTTTCGCCAAAAGTTTTTCATCACCGAATGTGATTTTCATCCATTTGTCGCTAACAAAAGCTTTCTACAACAACGAGTGTTTACCACCAACGTGTTTCCATTAAAATTACAGTAACGAATGTCAGATTTTTACTCTGCATACACTCATAGAAAACCCGTCATAACTGTGATGTATTTTAACATCAATGCAATGCCAAATGTCATCATTTTTGACCCCATGACACTTTTCATCGCTGTGATCAGCGATCATCAGTTGCTCTAATTATCATTAGCAGTAATTAACTCAATTATTTCATCAAGGACATGTTAAAATGGCATCAAGGTGATGCTTTATTGGAATACGTTTGATGTGAGCTGATCACATGTTCAGTGACAATGCAGTGACTCTAATATCGAAGAAATGACTAAATTAAGCCAATACAATGGCAAAATATTATCAATAGTATATCACACTAACATCAGACCAACTATAATTTGTTTTCAATATGATATAAAAATCTCATTGATGTGTTGGCTTATTAACATCAGAAATTTACTAAGTGAAGTAAATTTTATGACAAAATGTCATCAGTAACATGACATGCTATTACCAACTATACTTATGCTCTAGTTATATTTAATTTAATTCAAAAATATGCTCAAACATATAACTTTTTATTTCACTATTTTCAAGATACTAATGAGAATTCAACATCTTCTAATAGTTTTGATGATATACTGTCATCATTATTATGTCTGTGTGTGGCATTAGCATTTTACTCTCTACGCTCTAATTGTATTCGTTATTTAACTAACGCCACATGTGATGACAAAGTGTCATCAAAATGATGTATTATCGTTCATTTCTATATTCGCTTTATACGTATTTGTCTTTGCTTAAACAATATTTCAACTGATTACAAATTTACATCAGAATGATGCATTTTTTTTGTTCTTCTTCAAAATTAATTTAAGTTTAAAAATTATGATTTTAACAAGAAAATTCTTATTCAACAATAAATTGAAAATATTATAATACTATTAACCTTTTTTTTTTAAACAAAGTTTGACCATTTAGGTGTATTATAATTATTAATCAAATGTGTCATTGAATTGATGTCACCATAGTTGTGTAGCATTGATGATACTCAATGTATGACAAAATTTTCTGATGACTTTTGTCACTGAGATTGATATCTGTTTTCTCATTACTGATGACTATTTACATAATATTGATGTTACAATTCTGATGTCCCGCCGTCATTAATATGAAGACGCTGTTTTCTATTAGTGTATTTTATGGACCAAATTTCAAGCGGCATCAAGTTTGCATCGCCACCGCATTTTTATTTGCACCAAACCCCTTCGTCACTACCTACAGTTCCAGCGACACCAGAAACCTGCATCAGCAGCGAAGTTCTATCAATGCCAAATTTTCATTGATACAACAAACGAATTTCGCGTCTACAGTATCACCGTAAGTCGGTCCAACGCCACCAGCTACATTCATTTGGTTCACACCATCACCAGGGGCCAGATTCCGCAACTATGAATTTTTTTTTTACCAGTGAACACTCAAAATAAAATTCACTGACAGACACAGTCTTCACTTTTCATTAAAAAGCGATTTCGTAAAAAACAATGAATTTTATTGCGCTGAATGTGTTTCTTCAGGCTGAATGATATGCTGATTTGTCAAATTAACTGTGTCACACAAGTTGTTGAATAGATAATTTTAATATACACACATACAGCCAGTTTACCAATTTCGAAAGAAAATTAATGCGAAAGAAAGCTTGTCACTCACATTCGAATCAATTTGTGTTTGTCTATGTCACTATTATTCGTTCGCATATTCTCATGTATTTTCATTGAATTTTGACACATCGTTCGCATAGAAAAAAGTTAGACGAACCCAAATAAATTATCTTTCGCTTAGATTCCGAACGCAAGCACTCTGTCGAGATTGGTAAACTGGCTGATAATAATTTTGTTTATTTTTTTCAGGTTCAAAATATTTTACAAAAATCGAAAATTCACCCAAGATTTTTGAGTGAAAAAATTATTATTAAGTGTACACTTTAAATGTCAAAATTGTTCATTCTCACCATTGCGGGCTCAAAAATCAAAAGTGAACACTGAAATTGGTGAACATTTCAAAACTCATCGTTGCGGAATTTGGCCCCAGAAGTGTACCAAACGCAAAAGAAGTAACCGTCATCAGACTCTCCAGATTTATATAGTGCCGACAAAATTCCAGCTACACTACAGCACTACTGTGACAACCTCAATTAATAACCATCTTCTCCAGTTTCCATCCAGCGCTACGGAGAAACCTCAGCTACAAGTATACACCACGGTAGAGCGCAACCACGAGTCTACCAAAGAAGTCCGGCAACCGAAGCAGTTAGTATAAGATAAGTTGTCGATTATTTCTTTGTTTCAATGTTATATGACCGCAAACATAATTTAAACGCCCTAGTGAATTTAATTATAAAAGTGAACGCAATGTAATGTTAGAGTTGGTAGATGAGATGTTGGTCTAAATATAGAAAACGGAAGATTTACCCTAATGATTTAAACACCAGTAGACTGGTACCAAATTACAAAAGAAAAAAAAAACGAACTGTTAATTTAAGAAAAACTTCCATTTGAATTAATAGATATAGTTTATTTATATAAGTTTAAACGTAACCAAGTCCGTCAAACTCATAACAGCAGAGCCAATGGGCATAAGTCCTTTTGCAATTTAATTAAATTTATAATGAATTTCCAAACTTGTTGTTAAAGTGGTGGTAGAGCAGAAGGGGTAAGTATTCATCGGTGATGTGCAAACGTAAGGGGCAGTTGGTGGATTTTAGTCCAATTGGCTTAGTTAGGAAGTAAGTTGCAAATAAGTTTTTAACAAGGCGAATTTATTACCAGGTGAACTTGACAGCTCAGGTGATTATTTTTTGCTTGCCACGTTTTTTCCAATGAGACCGTCAAATTGTTTTTCTTTTGTTTACAAACATTTTCGCGCCATTTTAATCGGAAGTTTCGCTTTGTATAATTTAGTGAAGTTTCAAGAAATTTTTGTGAATTTATAAGTGAAAACCCATTATAATCTGTTTTTAATTTTAATTACAAACAATTATAAAAATTTGTATTTAACGTTTATGTAAAATTTTTTCTTAGCTGATCAATCTTACACTCAGAAAAGTATGTACGTAAAATTAACTGAAATTGCATTTTAAAAGAAATGAAAGTTCAGTTAAAAACCGGTCTACTAACATTTCATTTAAATTTAAATGCAGATTCATTTAATTTTTAACAGTAAAAATATAACTGATTTAAAACCGTAAAAAATACGGATTTTTTCTTTTATAATGGTTGATTTAACTATCAAAAAAACAATTAACATATCCCATAAAAACAAAAGCTTTTTTCCTTTATTTCTCTGACACATACTGTAATTTATTTAACTGCAGATTCTGTAGAAACAATAGACTGATTATTTTATTTTAACTGTCCGAAATTTAAATGCAGATTCCGTAAAAACAAAAAGATTTTCCTTTATTTACTGTTTTAGTTTTACTATCACATATTTAAATAGAATTTCCGTAAAATCAAATGATTTTTCCCTTATTTCTCCGAATTCTATCATTGAATTTTTAAATGCAGATTCCGTAAAAAGCAAGAGATTTTTCCTTTATTTTTCCTAATTTTACTTTCCCTTTAACGCTTTAAAATTAAACACAGATTTTGTAAAACGGTATGATTTTTTCTTTTATTTAAAAGTATTTTTATATACATACATACTTACAAATATATATAATAATAATCGTATTTATGTATAATAACAAAAAATAATAAATTCATATTTATTAAACATAAAATTGAATAATTTTTAATTCAGAGAGTTAAACATATGTATTTCTTAAAAATATAATTTGCAACACATGTTTTAATTAAAATGAAATTAAATAAGTTTTGTTATTAAAGAGTACTATTTAAGGTATATGTATATGTTATAGTAATATGTACTTTCTATTTATAAATTAACAAAATTATATTCATTTTTGCGAGTCGAAATATAGTGATAACCCACGCAACGAATTACCTGCATTGTCGCCTTTTAAATTAATATTAAACAGAGTTTTTTGAACAAATAACCAAAAATTTTTACATTTAGTATTATATTCTAAGTTGAGAATCTAACTTTCTCCACTGGTGTTAATAAATTTAATGAGTGTAGCGCATTTATCAATTTATATTCACTGTCATAGTTTTTAAACATATTTTTAGTTATATGAAACAAAAGATCAAGTAAAGTTATTTGAGATTTAGTTTCTATGAATGGTAATATAACAGATTTAATGACACTTACGATTTCAAGCAGTATGAACTCTTTAGTTGAATCTATAATTTCAAACACATCTTTTCAATTAATATTATTTTTAGAAAACAAAGACAATACAAATTTAAGTGCAGAATCATTCAAATTAGCAAAATTATTTGGTGAAGTGCTGCACGAATCTGTATTTTTACTTTCCGTAACATTAAAAAAATCTTTGTAGGGAGTTGCAGTTCTATCTACTTTTTTTGGGGAGGTAGAAGGCGTGTTTAAACACACACTGATTTTTTCACTATTGAAGTGGGCATTTTTCATGTGCCTTCTAAAAGCTTCTAAAGATTGAAAAGACTTATTTTGGCATTCTACACAAGTAAAATAGCTAAACTTTGAAATATAGTGAATTTTTAAATGATTGAAAAATTCCTTGTGACACTTGAACAACTTTTTGCACACAAAACATTCTGCCATATTTTAATATATTAAAGAACATACACAAATATATCTATAAGTATGTATGCATATGTTATTTTAAACTAAAAAAAGAAACGTATGCACATATGTATATATTTAAATTTAAATACTTTTTTGTTTTTAATTTTAAATTCACTCACCTCTTACACTTTTTTTATTATTTTTTTATTATTTTAATTGCTTCTAAATATTTTGAAAAAAAAACGGTTTTTTCTGATTTGTTACCACACTATTCATCAACTTTTTTTTAATACAACTAACGTTTTAAACAACGTTGACTACTTTTAAATTTAAACAAAAAAACACTTGGTTTCGTAAAGAAATGATTGCTTTATTCATATACATACATATTATTAAACAACTGACAATTTTAAATGTAACTGAAAATCAGTATTTCTGTGCAGTTATTTTTTTAAATAAATGGGCGAATCAGTTAAAACTAAAATTTCTTTGTATTTTGAAAGATTATTCATTTAAAAATAACTGCACGGACTACTTCCTCAATAAACTACAGTCAGTTACTGTAAAAATATTCTGAGTGTAGGCGAATTTATATTTTGGCTTTCTCAGTAAGTTTTATAATAACCAAGGCGACCTTATACAGGTGGATGCAAGCGGAAAGGCGAATTCAGTACTATGTATTTTGTTATTGTAAAACATATCGTGAATGTCATAACCTAAATTCGCCTAAGATTGCTCAGCAGAGAAAAAATTTTATATAAACGTTAAATATAAGCTTTTATAATTGTTTGTAATTAAAATCACAGATTATATTAGTTTTTCACCTTTAAATTCACACAAATTTCTTGAAATTGCACTAAATCATGCAAAAAACCTTCAGATTAAAATGGCGCGAAAAAGTCTGTAAACAAAAGAAACAAAATTTGACAGTCTCATTGGAAAAAACGCGAGAAGCAAAAAATAATCACCTGTGCTGTTAAGTTCACCTGGTAATGAATTCGCCTTGATAATAACAAAATATATGTATAGTGCTGAATTCACCTTCCGGATTGCATTCACCTGTATAAATTCGCCTTGGTTTTTAAAGGCCATGTTACACTATCATACACGATCGTGCGATCTACAAAATAAAGCATGTCTGCTGAAAAAGTACTAAAAATGCAACCGTGCAACAGACTTTTTGACAAATCGTGCGATTTTGAAACTTTTCAAAACATTATGGTTTCTGTGCGATCAGTGTGATATATATTGTAAAAAATATAAGAATATTGCTGGTGCCTCAAGAAAAGAAATTTAAGTAATGTAAAATTATTATGTTAATAAGAGTTTTTAATTGTTTTATTGTGTATATAAATTATTTCAATCATATTTGTGTAATAGCGTGGCCTACAACGCCATTTTGAAACGATTTTCTCAAGTCGGCCAGACTTTTGAAACAGTTTCCTGTGAATGAATCGTACGATCGTGTAGGATAGTGAATCAGGGCCTTAATCAGTAATTATTTTCATAAGTTAGCTATTCGCAAATAAAAATTTTATTTACTGTTTATGCGGCAATTTTTGGTATTTACAATTATTATTCGCAAATAAGCTGCACGTATAAACGTAGTAAAAAAAAAAAAAACAAACTGACAATCGGAAATGGCTGATATTGCAAACATATATATATATATATATATATATATATATATATATATATATATATATATATATATATATATATATATATATATATATATATATATATATATATATATATATATATATATATATATATATATATATATATATATATATATATATATATATATATATATATATATATATATATATATATATCTATAACAGACATGTGTCCCATCATAACAGAAAAAAATGTGAAAATCGAACACACGTAACCAAGGCGAATTCATAACAGGTGAAATTGACAGCGCAGCTGATAACTTTTTTTTTTAATTTTTATCTGTTTCAGATGTCAATGGCATAATTAAAACAAAATTGTGAAAAAAAATTTAAAACAATTTTTTAAATTATGTATTCTATATTGAGCGCCAGATATCACCCAGAATCCTCCGCAATCGGGCTGGCCATTTTCACCTTTTCAAGCTCTATGATCTGAGACTTTAAGCTTCACGAGAAAATTAAAAGTTTCACATTATAATTAAGTTTTTCTTTTATTGTAAATTTTTTTTTTATCGAAATTTGAAAAAAAAAATTTTTCAAAACAATTTTTTAATTTATGTATTGCGTCTTCAGTGCCAGCTATGATTCAGAATCCTCCTCAATCTTGCTGGCCATTTTCACCTTTTCAAGCTCTATGATCTGTGACTTTAATTTTCATGAAATAACTAAAAGTTTCACCAAATAATTAAATGTTTGTCTTTTATTGTAAATTTTTTAAATATATTTTTTTTAATTCCTTTCTGTGTTTATATATTTCTCTTGACATTTGAAAAAGATTTTATTTTTTGTAGTGTTGTATTTATTGCTCTTGCATTTACCTGGTATGAATTCGCCTTGCACGTAACTCATAAATGCCCAGTGAAGGAATGAAGGAGTACACAGGCCTGTTAGAAGGCCTTATTTGGCAGACACAAGACCTTGCTATTGCATTCCATACTCATATATTTTTTACACACGATGTCCTAGCCAGCCAAGGTCTTCCACGCTCCCTTACTCAGAAGGCCTGATATAAGGCCTTCTTCAATAGGCCTGATAGAAAGTCTTCTTAAACAGGCCTGATAGCAGGCCTTCTTCAACAGGCCTGAAAAGAGGTCTTCTTTGGCCTAAAAAAACTCATTTAATTAAGAACCATTTCATTTTAGTGTCCTTTTTGTTAATATAAAATATAATATTTAATATTAATTTGTACTTAATATTTTTTAAAACTTTTGATTAATTTGGTTTTTATAATTTCACTCACATTCGAATAAATTTGGGTTTCTCTATGTCATTATTGTTCGTTCGCTTGAACTTATGTATTTTAATTGAATTTTGACACATCGTTCGCATAGAATAAAGTTAGAAAAACCCCAAATCAATTTTCTTTCGCCCTGAATGCGAATGAACTTATCCTTTCGACATCGGCGAACTGGTTGTTAATTTCAGTCTGTTAGGTTACAACGTGTGTTAAGCTTTAAACACATTGACTACAGCAGACTTCACAACTTCACGACAGCAAATGCTGCAACCGGCAATTGTAGTTGTGTAGGCGGCTACTGAAATATTTTGAACACGGCAGCGAAATAAATTCATTTTAATAAAAGTATACTTCAGCGCGGTCACCTTAGAATTTTTAGCTTTACAAAATTCCATTGTTTTACAGTACGAGTTTTGTTTATATCAATCCTATATGAAAAAAGTTCTTTCTAAAACAAGGCCTTAAAATCTAAAAAAAAAAGTTAAAAAAACTTTTGTTTGCTACGCCTAACTCAGGTTAAGTGGGTCTTGAAAGTTGAAAATATAATCTTTTGATCTATAATGGGAACAATATTAAAGAATTGAAAATTTATATAGAGTTTTCAAAATTTGGACAAAATATATATATAAATTATAAAATTGTGCGTCGAAGATATGCAATTAAAACTACTCATAAATGAAGTAACTGGTATATGTATATCTAAAGAGACAAATAAACTGTGCAAACCTTTCGGCAAACACGCGCTTTCCGTTTGCTCATAACGATACAATTACAAACACAAATTAATCAATTTTTTTTCAATGAGAGTACACGGCGATTATGCTGCGGCAGTTTTCTTGCCATATGAAGTTTACAACACATAAATCATTTTATAATTTGTATTAGCTTCTATTTCTTGATATTCTGTTTCTATAATCTTTGTTTTTTCAATTTCTAAAAGGGAGGTAAACTTTAATACAAGTAGAATACTAAAATTTCTAACAAGAAAACTTTTTCATGATTCCTTTTGTGTGCTTCTTCTTCCATCACTCCATTGTACAAAATTTTGCGTTAGACAACACAAACATTCAAGATGTTTGCGCAAAAATTGTGCAAGCACGCTTCAAATATATGTACAAACAAGTAAACACGCCCTTTAACAACGCTAAATGTTAGTACAAATGTTTTTATATGTTTGTTAAGCTGTTTGTGTAGTTTGTTTGGCGCTCAGCTAGTTCTTATTTTGAGGCATTCTTATTTTGAGGATAAATATGTATACATATACATATTTAACAGTAGAACATTTGTTCTGTTGTTAAATATTAATTTATTTAAAAGCCCATATAAATTTTTCTCTTTTATTATGTTGTATTAGAAAATAAAATATTTCCAATAGCAACATTTTTTTATTACATATTTTTTTTTGTACATTGGTCACACTGTTTTTATTTTGCAGTCAACAAAAATCAAAATTAGTTTAATTCGAGGGCGGCAAAAACGTCAGCTTGGACAACAACCTGCAGTCGTGTCGTCTTGCTGTTGTCTAAATAAACATTCGTATTTGAATGCATGTATTTTATATTTGACATATTGAAGTCGGTTGTGTGCTGGCTTCAATGTGTTTAATGCTTTACTATAATAAATAATATTTAATACTCATTTGTACTTTATATTGTTAAAACCTTTAATTAATATAATTGCTTATAGTTTTTTTTTTAATTTTTCTTTACTCGTATATATTTGATTTTTATTTTTAGATGCATTTTTTATATTTGTTGTTTTATAAATGTCGAAAGTTTCTAATTTGATAGCTTTAAAAATTAAGGGATCCAGTTTTGTATATATCGGGTGGTTAAATTTCAAGGGCCGATGTTGAATGTGAACCACATCTAAACGCCAAGTTTTTTTTCCGAATTTTATTTGACATTTCTCTTATTCAGACTTATTCAATTTGAACCATGGAGAGGTACACAATCCAACAACGTGTTAAAGTTATCCAGACTTATTATGAAAATGGGCGTTCAAATCAAAATGCATATCGTGCACTTCGTGATTTTTTTGGTCAATTTGATCGTCCAAATGTGCGTACAATCGCAAAAATCGTGGAAAAATTCGAGCAAACCGGGTCTGTAGAAGATGTGAGAACACCAGCGCATGCTCGTACAGCTCGTACTGCAGAAAATATTGCTGCTGTTCGCGATAGTGTGGCTGAAGAGCCGTCCACCTCAACTCGTCGTCGTGCCCAACAATTGCATCTCTCACGCTCGTCGTTGATGAACATTATGCATAAAGACTTGCATTTACACGCTTACAAGGTGCAATTGGCTCAAGAACTAAAGCCTCTTGACCATTCCAAACGTCGTGAATGGGCAGAATGGTGGCAAGAAATGGCAACAGTGGATGATCAATTTTCGAAGAAAATCATCTTCAGTGATGAGGCACATTTTCACCTCAGTGGATTCGTCAATAAACAGAATTGCCGCATTTGGGAGAATGAGAATCCAAGAGTGACTGTCGAAAAACCAATGCACCCACAAAGAGTGACTGTTTGGTGCGGTTTATGTGCTGGCGGCATCATCGGGCCGTATTTTTTCCAAAATGAGGCCGGTCAGGCAGTTACTGTGAATGGTGTTCGCTATCGTGAGATGATAACGAACTTTTTATGGCCCGAATTGGAAGATATGGATGTAGACGATATGTGGTTTCAGCAGGACGGTGCCACTTGCCACACAGCTAACGAAACAATTGCTCTTTTGCGCAACAAATTCAATGGCCGTGTTATCTCACGTAATGGCGATGTCAATTGGCCGCCAAGATCATGTGATTTGACACCGTTGGACTTTTTTCTTTGGGGTTATTTGAAAGAAAAGGTGTACGTCGATAAGCCAGCAACAATTTAACGGTTCATCAATTTTTGTTGCTACAAACGTATAACGCGTACAAGAATGTAGTATATGCGTGCGTATGTAGATACATATAATTGCTTTAGAAGGGAGTTACTAGGCCTTCCTGGGAAGGCAAGCGAGAATGAGTACTGGATCTAAAACAAGGCAAGGTGCATTAACGTATACACGGTGGCAGCACTAGAGCAAAATTATAACAATACAACAAAAACAGGCATGTGGTAAGCTATGTTTATCAAAAATATTTGTAACTATTTTAACAATTATAAACTATGAATGTACCTTTTCATAATTATAAAATATATTTATTTGAATTATTTTTATGTTCACAAAATAATTTATATATGTTTAATTCAGAATACAACGCCAAATTCACTTTCAAAAATGTAATAAATAAATAAATTTGGTGTAAATAGCTTCCTATATTGCCAGTAGCAAAAAATTGTCACATGCCGTAGTGCTGCCACCGTGTATACATTAATGCGCCTTGAAACAAGGTGTAAGAAGGCCTTACAGAAGGCCATATAAATGATGACCATGTATATATGTACATGCGTTGAGAACGAGGACTAAATGTTAGAAAAATTTTAATATTGCCTTCATAAGAATGTGTTGAGGATTTAATTATATACATACATATGTGTAACCAAAAGTCAGTATAACTTTTTGAAAAAGAGTTAGCATCATCAAAAAACTGTATTGTGTTTGTTCTGTTTGTATTGACCACCATTTTTGTAAAACGCCTGGAAGATGTTGAAAATGTCAAGCAGTCGTTTACAGTTTTCTTATCGCTCACAACAAATATAAAAATCTACCATCATTAAAAAATGGCAGACGCCATTGGTGGTAGTAATATGTACACACATGTGTATGTATGTACATAAGTATGCGTGTTCATATTTGCATACAAAAATACTGTTAAATAAAACAATGCAAATTGCCAGGTCAGACAGCAACTTTAGTTGGGTAATTCTTGAGTTTATAGAAGCTATCGGTGAGGGGTATAAGAAGAGAAAAAGAATTGCCGGTACTCGACAATTCCTTACTTTTCTCTCATGTGTGTATGTGCAAATACAATGTAAATTGTATGAAATAATAGGTAGAGAAAACTCAAGAATTGCCGAAAAAAGTTTTTGTGTGTGGACAAGAAAGCAATTCCAAAAGAAAATTGCTAATAAGTTCGGCTATTAAAATCGCTCTGTCTGATCTTACTTAAATCAATGTTTTTAATTGAAGAGTTCATTAAATAAGTATGTAGGTATGTATGAAGAATGATAGAACATAAAATTACGGTAAACCGAACACAAAAAAAAAAAAAAATTTGCGCAGATTGATAAAATGACGTCACGAACCGTGATGCCAGAAATTTTTATAGAAAAATCTTTTTTGAAAAGAAGTCGTAATTTTAGATAAAAAAAAATCAAAATAGGTTGGTATACTTTCTTTTGACTTTTTTTTGGCACCAAGTTGTTAATCACTACAAAAAGATGATTACTTTAACTATACCGGAGCATAAACACAAAAATGCAATGCAATCAAAAAAATTTTTTTTTTCAAAATTAGAAAAGAGTGCACTATTTAAATGTAGAGTGCACAATTTATGTATATACAATCACTCACATTTAAAGTCGGGCAGACGCATGAAAAAACTTTTAGTCCCAATATTTACAAGCTGACGGAGGAAAAAGTCGTTTTAATTTTGTTTATTTTATCACAAAAGTTCTTTTATTTAAAAACAACAAAAACAATTTATTCAAGTTCTTTTATTATAAGGCTTAACTTAAATAAGGTCACTTTTCAGTCTCACATTTAAAGTCGGGCAATTAATAAAAAATTAGCATTATGTGAACATAACGCAAAATTAATATTTTGTAGATCCACCTTTTTGGGTTTCAACAGCTTGTAAGCGGTTAGGCAAAGATTCCACTAATTTTTTGCAAAACTCAGGACTTATATTATTCCACTCTTCCTGTAAGGCATTCTTTTGTTGTGGAATTGACGTACACTACCTGTCCTGCATCCGGCGGCCTAATTCGTCTCACAAATGTTCAATAACATTGAGGTCCGGACTTTGTGCAGGGGTTTTAATAACCTTCGGACAGTTATAGAGCAGCCAATTCATTGTCCTGCTAAAATTGGAAATTAGTTTCAATGCCGAGTTTTTTACGCTTTCTTTTAAATTTTTTCTCAAAATATTTAAATAAACATTCTTATTCATAACACCGTCAATGAAATGCAAATTTCCAACTCCTGAGGCTGCCATGCATCCTCAAACCATAACCGATCCACCACCGTGCTTTACTGCTTTTCTTAAATTCTTGCCTTCCATCTCTTTGTTTGGTTTGCGTCATACTTTGCCTCTTCCATCGCACCCAAATAAGTTAAATTTACTTTCGTCAGTAAACAATACCTAAATATTAATAATAAGCCTAATTAAATTTTTATGTTTGTTCCAACTTGCGGTACTCCAGAAATCAAAATCTTTGGTCATATATTGACGAGCAAAAACAAGCCGTTCGCTTTGGTTTTTCTTACTTATTAGAGGTTTTTTCCGTGCCACTCGGCCATGAAAGTCATTCTTGCGAAAAGTCTTCTTATTGTTTCTGGGTTTACCTCCGTCCCAGAAGCTTCCTTGACCATTGCTGTCAGTTTTGGAGCAGAAATAAAAGGATTTTCTTCACCTGTTTTAAAATCATGTTCTCATCTCTGGGTGAAAGCTTTCTTGCTCGGGCTCCACGTTTTTTATTTGCTACCAAACCACTTTCTTTATATCTAGAAATGATATCATGCACTGTAGATTTGCTTTTTTTTATCAAATTAGATATTTCCCTTTCAGATTTCCCATCTAAGTGCAACTCAATTATTATTTTCCGTTCTTCGAACGTGGATTGTTTAACTTTGCGCGGCATTTTTCAAAAAACTTTTATAATCTTCACTGATCGAATGATTGTGTAAGAAGAAATAATTGTTTTGGAGACAAAAGAAGAAAAAAGTGGAAATAACGGTATATTTCACTTTTTCATTGTACAAAACATTAAGTGCCTGACTTTCAATGTGAGACAGAGAATTTAATTTTTCTCATTTTGTTATACTTATGTATTTTATAACGGGACTTAAAATAAAATTTCTTTGGTTTTTCTATTAATAAGAGTTTTTAGGATAAAACAAAAAAAGTTAAACGCATCATCTTTCATCAGAACATAAATATTAAGATCATAAACATTCGGCAATGTTTGCCCGACTTTAAATGTGAGTGACTGTACATATGTATAACGTGCACTTTTTAAATATAGTGCCATTATTTTTTATGCAAGTGGCGGTTGTCACATATGTTTATTCTGATTAATCTTATCTTATTAAAAAAACAATTCTTGTTAGTATATATGTATATATATATATATATATATATATATATATATATATATATATATATATATATATATATATATATATATATATATATATATATATATATATATATATATATATATATATATATATATATATATATATATATATATATATATATATATATATATATATATATATATATATATATATAATATTGGTCCGTTTTAGGTTTTTAGCCACTTGTAATGTCGAAAACGGTTTCAATGATTTTAATGAAAATTAGTATCTAGGGGGTTTTAAGGATGAAAAATCGAGCTAGAGTGTCCCTGGCGCCGGGAATACCCATTTTGTCCCGGTTTTTGTCTATTTGTAAAACGTTATTGTTTCTCGAAAACGGCTCTAACGATTTCAATGAAAATCCGTTTCTGGTGGGGTTTTAAGGTCAAAAAAGCGATTTATATTGTCCCCGGTCCCGAAAACCCCCATTTTGTCCAGGTTTGTACCCATTTGTAAAACTTTTATAAGTTCTCGAAAACGGCTCTAATGCTTTTAATGAAAGTCAGTATCTAGGGGTTTTAAGGTAAAAAAGCGATCTAGAATATCCCCGGTCCCGGGAAGACTCATTTTGTCCCGGTTTTTACCCATATGTAATACTTTTATTTGTACTCGAAAGCGGCTCTAATGATTTTAGTGAAAATCAGTAACTAGGGGGGTATTAAAAAAGTGATCTAGAGCGTATTGTTAACTCGAAAAGCTCATTTTTTTAAATATGATGTTGCAATAAATGAGCGATATGTATATCCCAGTATAGTCTAAACCGATTTTTTCAGTTCTGGTTATAAAAGGCAGCTACTAAAATACAGAAAATGAAAAACTCCGATATTGATCCATATATGTATACACTAGATATAGTCTAAAATGATTTTTTCATGAAAATGTTGCGTAGACGAACTTAAACAACTTTTTTTGTTTAAAATCAGTTCTGGTAATATAAGGAGGTTATCAAATACAGAAAATTAAAATTTTCAATATAGGCCCATGTATGCCAGAGATATAGCCTGAACATATTTTTCTATGAAAAAAAAGTTTTTTTGTGTAAAGGCAGTTCTGGTTAAAAATAAAATTTACTATGTACCGGTATCGGTCCATATACACCCGAGATATAGTCTAAACCAATTTTTCAGTGAAAAAATTTTTTTTTGCTTAAAAGCAGTTCTGATTATAAAAAGGAGGTTAGTAAAATACTGAAAATGAAAATGTCCGATATCGGTCCATATACCCGAGATTAATAATATTTTTGCATGAAACATTTTTTTTTTGCTTGAAATCAGTTCTGATTAAAATACAAATAATGAAAATTTCCGATAACGGTACATATATAGCTGAGATATACATACATACATAGGATAAACCGATTTTTCCATGAACATTTTTTTTTTGCTTAAAAGCAGTTCTCGTTTTAAAAGAAAACTACTTAAATATAGAAAATGGAAAATTTCCGATATCGGTCCATATATAACCGAGATATAGCCCAAAACGGTTTTAAATGAAAATTTCCACGAAAGACATCCTTTTTCTTATGTGGATTACAAGGAAAAAATAGTTTTCCTCGATGTTGGTCCATATATGTATATCCGAACATATTTAGTTCAAATTTGCAATATATACTATATATGTAAGTGACTATCGTGAAGGGTATTTTAGATTCGGCCCAGCCGAACACACTCTTCTTCAAGCCAAGACGCTTAAATGATCCAGCGGCCAAAGTTTCGCTTACAGAAGCGATGATCCGATGCACACTTGTAAGTCAGTAATGCACACCATCTCATATACGAACCTAGTATACATTTTCATACAGATTGCCGCATTTGTAGAGTGAACGCCTATCTCCTGCACACAAAGTAAGCGAGCTAGTGTGGTGTTCATCCAACAAAAGCTCATTACTTCCTAACATACATTGTAAGCTATCAGTAGGCAGCTCGAATACAATCTCGCATACTTTGTAAGTCGGCAGTAGGCAGATCAAATACATTATCGCATACTTTGTATACAAACAGTAAGTAGATTGCAGACTTATTGCATTTCAAAAACGATTTTGGAGAATATTCCATTAAATTATTTTCTTCTAATGAACAAATGATAGAAAAGGACTTAGTGAAAGTAATGTAAAATGTTTACTGAAAAAACGAAATAATCGCAATAAACAGAATATAATTATTAGCTGTTGCAGTACGCTTTTCCAGTTGCTGCTAATTAAGGTATTTGGTACAGTATTAATATGTAAGTCTTGCCTTATACCTATATTCTCATAGCGCGAACCAACAAACTGTAACTAAAATAATAATACACAATTTTTAACAATACGGTATACCCCGTGTAATTATCCACCGCTTAAATGCCTTTTTAGTTTGTTCACCCCTTATATTCAATCCCGGTTTTTTTCTCACTTATTTTCATACAAAAATACACGGCTAGTTAACTTTCTTTTAAGTACCCATTTTGGTTAATTATCCAAAATATTGTATCGCAATTCCAAAAATTCCCTAAAAATCCCTTCATTTATTTACCCGACACTGCCTACCTATTCACTCAACTCTGTGGAAAATTTTGTCACTAGTTAAACACAAAGCGTAGGTTTTTGTGAATTCAGCCAATTTGCTTTTTAACGTTCTGATGCGCTTTTATTATATGTATGTACATACATACATGCATGTACTCCTGCTATTTTTTTCTATATATGTATATATATATATATATATATATGTATATATATATATATATATATATATATATATATATATATATATATATATATATATATATATATATATATATATATATATATATATATATATATATATATATATATATATATATATATATATATATATATATATATATATATATATATATATATATATATATATATATATATATATATATATGTATATATATGTACAATTTTTGTGATAATGATTTTGTTTGTTTTTATTGAATAAAATATTTTATTTTGAAAACTTCTTTTGCCTTAATTTTTATTTTGACGTATGTAACGACTTTGATTTAATTTGAGTCCGTTTAGATAAATGCCTTCGTAGAGGTACTTAAGCGTCTTCGCATAATTACCTCTATTAGGTAATTAAATGTCTCCGCTCAATTACCCAAAACTTACAGCAGCTTGAGTGAGGTAATTAAGCGGGGTTTACTGTAATACACAAAGTTATACGAGTAGAATATACCTATATTAATGTTGTTGCAACCATATTTCAAACTGTCTTTTCTTTGCGTTTCACAGGGTTTAATTTTAAATAATACTTTTGTAGGCAAACTTATGCTGCCGAGAGAATACGTACCTACATAAGTATGTACCTACATACACATAAATGTATGTACATAAAAATATTTCTTAACAAATTTATTATATTTGTTGACCACGCCTCGTAATCTACATACATATGTACATAGGTAACAAATTTAATGTGATAAAACTTAAAGGTCATTCAGCATGTATGTATGTATGTACATTTCTACATACATATATAAATATGTACGTATGTATGTAGGCAACAGTTACATCTTAAATTTAAGGCACGGCACCATCCCTTAAAATTTTCAAGTACCTTTAATACCAACGTGTTAAAAAATTTGAAAAGGGGTGTGATAAGAAATATTCATGAGTATTTAAATACATACATATGTATGTATGTACCTATCTATATGAAAATATGTACATATGTATGTTTCTGAGTATGTCCATACATATGTATGTACATTTGAATGCATGTATGTAAGTGTACAGAACGCTAAGACAAAATTTTAATCCTTATAACAAGCACGCACAATCCCTATATCAGTAAACTAAAACCCATTTACAGTTCAAAAAAAAAAACATCATGAATTCCCAAGAAGAAATAAAAAAGATCAAGTATACATTTATTGTCTCAGCTTAAACAACATGAAGTCGCTCTCTGACGATAACATCGAAAATATACAAACCATACGTGGTACATGCTCAGAATACAAAAAAAAAAAAACTAAATAAACATTTAAAAAATGGCAAACAAACAACATGCAGTACTGTACCAAAGAATGTTTGCTTTAAAACAACAACAACAAAATATTAAAACGTTTGGAAATCATAAAAAATAACTTCAAACCACCACTTTATAGCGTACAACAACTTTTTTTATTCCATTTTAAAACACAAAGTTGTTTCCCCTCAGCCGTCTTCGGTAACAACTTCTTGCTTTAATATTTCCTCTCTTTGCGCGCTCCTTTTTCAAACAATCATTTTATTTCTGTTTGTTTTGTGTGTCGGTCTCCTTTACGCGCATGTTCATTTTAATGGCATTGCCGAGGAGAAGAAAACGAAGATAACGATAAAATATAAAACTGACAAAAGTGGTAAAGAAAAAAGAGAAATTAAAAATGAAGTAAATACTAAGAAAGTAACGAAAAATATTACAATTGAATATGGCGACAAAGTACAGCGTCGTGTGCAAGTAAACGAAATAATAATAAAATATACTCACACACACTCGACATGTTGTTTGTTCAATTTATTGAATGATTTACAACAGTACATACTTGCATATGAATGTATGGAGTACGTATGTACATAAATTTTGAGCACTTGAGCCCAACAAAAAATGTCTGTTATTTCAAGTCTATATGGGAGATAAGAGAAAAACGTATATACCTATGTATGTATGTGTTAATGTTTGCTTGCAAAATTTGTAAGGCATGGAATTTTTTATTTTGAGCTGCCAAAATGTTTGCAAATTGAAGTTGCCAGAGGGGAAAAAACATTAATTCGAAACATAGTTATGTAACTACTTGTTTTTTTTAAAACATACCTATGTAGAGCGAATTTTTACGATGATAGCTATAGTAATGTCTAAAAGGCAATTCTATTTTTGTTTACAAAAAATTAAAAAAAAATTGATAAAAGGTATGTTTTCCGTTTTCGATTTTCATTTTCTGGTAACCGCGTCGATACTCAGCGGGAAATTTCTGAAGGTTTTCATCAGAAAGACTCGTGAAGGCTCTAAGGCATTCTTTTAGATTCGATAATCATCCTTGTCTACTTTCTGATCAAGGCCAAGGGAGTATCCCTGCTATAGGAAGGGGTACGGTGGTGCTAAGAAAGCCTTGAACAAGGTCTTCTAAAGAAGACCTTCAATTATACCTGCAAAGAAGGTCTTCAAGAAGGCATAACAAAGTACGTATTCCATGAGACCTTCAATAAGACCTACCTAGTAAGAGGGTGTGTAAGGCTTTGGCTGCCTTGGACATCGTATGTAAAATTATTATTATTATTTTTTTAAGCGTTTTTTTTTATTTATTGAATCTTCAAAATGAACTAACACTAAGTATTCAAATATTAATACTAAATATAAAAATTTGAATTCTTGATCCTATTTGCTTTGACCTTTATTTAATTCAATATTTGCAAATAATTATTTTAGATCAAGGTCCTTTTTGTTTTTTTTTTATTTTAAATGTGTAATGTATTTGTCAATATTCAAATTTTGTATTGAATTTACACACAAAAAAACAAATTTTCCTGAAGAAGTCTTCCAAAGAAAGATGAAATATTGAAAAATACATTAAACATTAAAAAAAAAAAAAAAACAAAAAGGACCTTGAGCTGACCGAATTATTTGCAAATATTGAACTAAATATAAAAAAATGTGCTTTTTACTTAAGTCCGACCAATGCTAGAAAAACAAGTTTTATAATTCGGGAACTAGTATATCGGTAAAATCACCTATTGAACGTTCTAACGGTAGCAAGGGTATCCCTTCTTCTCAACTGAGTGTGGCCGCCAATATTAAATATATTGCGCGCAAAAGGATTTGGGTGAAGCTCCAGTTTACTGACATACTTTGTCGCGTACTTAGAAAATTCCTCTTTTACCAGTGGAACAGCCAGATCCTTATAAATTTGTAAATTTTTTACGTACCATGGAGTTGCAGTAATCGTTCGAAGAATTTGATTTTGTCGCCTTTGAATTTTTTCAATGTTTGACATTGAGTCGGTGCCCCATAGTTGAATTCCGTAGCACCAAATAGGCTTTATAATTGCATTGTATAACAAAAGTTTGCAATCCAACATCAAGGTAGAATTTCTGCCCATAAGCCAAAATAAATGAATGTGTAATCGAGTAAGAAGTACTTCTTTCTGCCAAATCATGCATTTCAGGAAACATGCTGACTCCTTCTATTTACCAGTGTGTACTAGCAGAAGGATAAAAAGAGACCAATGAAATTTTTAACCACAACAATTAAAAAATATACATGATTTAAAAATCATCGTAAAAATGTAACTTTAAAAATCTATTATAAATCAAATATGGTTTAAAAGATAAAAAAACACGCTTCGATATCAAACTAAAAAGTAAGAAAGAATTTTAAGAAAAAGCTTCAACAATAGTGAAAGAAAAATACTAGTATTATTTTGAATTAAGCGTGTGGCGTTTTGAGTCATATTTTTCATATATTGAGCACTCGATGCTTAATTCACAATAATACTTGTATTATTCATTTCATTCACTATTGTTTAAGCTTCTTCTTAAAAATATCTGTTAATATTTAGTTTGAAATGGAAATGTTTTATTTTTTACTTTATGGTTGTTTATCCTTAGTGAAAAGATTTCGAATTTTTTGGGCACTCCCAAAATCAGCGTCAAAAATTCCCCACTTCCCCAGAAACAATATGGCAACTTCAATTTTCGCACTAAATCGAAAGCTATTAATAGTTCAGATACACGGCAAAAATACGAACCGAATATAAAAACCCGCTTCCGATTCGGTTGGCGAAGCGGTTCAGAGCTTTTTGGGAATTCCCAAAGACGGCTTCAGGAAACGTCAAAATCCCCCCATTTCGTCAAAAGCAATACGGCAACTTCAATTTTCGCTCTTAAGCGAATGACTATTTCTATATCATATGCATGTCCCACGGCAAACACTCGTACCGAATTTGAAAACCGCTTACAACCGGTTAGCGAAGTGGTTTCGAATTTTTCTGTTAATTCCTAAAATCGGCTTCGTGAATCCCCCCACTTCCCCGGCAGCAATACGCCAACACCAATTTTCGCACTAAAGCAGCAACACTGTATATACTGTTTTATATACCTACATATGTCATAATTACTCATATGCCATATGCTTCGAGTGTTGTAAACATAAAAGCATACAAGTGAAACTGATATAAGCGTGTTCAAAAGGCATGGCTTTAAATCACCGTGTAAATAAACTCATATATTAAAAAACTGTGTTTGTTTGTATGAGAAAAGTGGGAATTTATGTATAAATATTTTCGAAAAGCATTCAGCTAATACCCTGAAGAGAATCTGGGGGGAATGTCTTCAACTGATCACATTCTTGGATTATTTTTCTGACTTGTTGGTGATATTTATCTCGTCAGCCCGGGTTGAAATGCAAACAGAACCACCCGAGGGCCATGCTGATCACCGTTAATTTAGTAATGGTTTAATAAGTCATGCCGCTTAATATAAGTCATGCCGCTTCCTAGAGTTTAAATTGCTACAACAAACGAGGGACTCCTTCCCCTCTAGGCGCCAGAAAACAGAATGCCCTGCTTTGTTCTACGCCAAGGCAAAACCTGTCCCCGGGTGGAGAGGGGGGGAGGGATGCGAATTTTATATAGGAGGGATTGCGAAGATCGAGCTCTTCAGCACGCGATTTGTTTATATGGCTAGAAATATATGACAAGCAGCTGTTACCTGCATAAGTGTTTTAAACCACACGGGGGCTAGTTCATGCCGTGAAATTAGTCCGATATAACAGGGGCTGCAATTACACATCTGTCTATAATAAATTACACATTTGTCTATAATAAGTATATGGTCCTAATATCCTCCAAGTAGAGTACCAACTCAGTAATATTTATTGAACTAGACCAGTGTCGCCCAAAATCTGATTTACTATATTCGCAAGTATAGGGCAAAAGTTCACATGTACGTTAGAAAAACTTCTTGTGCAGTATAAAAATCCTTGTGATAGGCACATTTTTACATTTCAACAAATATCATCAGATTAATTATTATTATTATTATATATTAATAGATTAACAACTAAATCTATAAATGGCATAACTTATTAGTTGTAAGCCAGCTTGGCGCAATTCTAATAGCTTAAATATTATTGTTTGTATATAATTTTTAACAAAATTATTTTAAATATTTGGATAGAAAAAGAACGGAAAGACCACCAGATTAGTTCCTCTTTAGACTTTACTGAAGTAAGTAAGATACTAATACAAGCGTATAACGGTTTCTTGATATTTAAAGTAATGATCCCGATACTGATGCGAAACAGATCTGGTGACAAGACATTAAGATGAAAAATACCCTATGAGAGTAACTTCTGCATACTAAATTTCTGATATCACTTATGGCTTTTAGCATTTCGGTAAACCATTACGGAGAATTAATTCTAGCTCCTTTAATTAATATATAAGATTAAACCAGTCGTGATCGTTTCTGTGCGATCAGTGTTGTCGGCTCGAGAAATAAAGTAAAATTATTATGGTAATAATAGTATTTAATTGCTTTACTAAGTATATAATTCCAATCATACTTGTATAATAGTGTGGCAACGCCATTTTGAAGTGAGTTTTTAAAGCCGGCCAGACGTTTAGAACATTTTTCTGTGAATAAATCGTACGATAGTGTAGAATAGTGTATCAGTACCTTTGGTAACATTTCTTTATATTTGGTAACATGATCTATATTTTTCGTTGAGGATTAAACTTTCAGATATCTTCCAACCAGTGTAGTCTTATTTTTTGTCAAAAAATCTTTTATTTTCTGAAGAAAAAACTTTTTCCGACGAAAACAAAACATTTTTATGTGTGTTTTTGATTCAATTTTATTCAAAACTTATAAAAAAGTAAGCAGCAAAAATTTCTCAACAACTTTTTTCGTAGAAAAAAATCAAAAAAAATCTTTTCAGCATCTGATTTGACAACACTACTTGCAACGCAGATAGAACAGAGCTGCCAAGCGTACACATAATCAGTGTTCATGTATACGTACTGCTTTTGCACCACTGTTAAGGTTGTTAATGTCTAAAAATAATCGCTACTTTGGCAAAAGCTTTAAAATAATCGTAACCAAGTGTCAAACATACTTACATACTCGTATGTGTGAAAAATATTTACATCAGCACCTACCTTTACGGCCTTATATGATGTTGGACCGAGTGAATTATTCGCGATTCACCAACGGCCCCGTGTGGCTTGCTAGGCTCACACAGGTAGCAATTTATGCCATATGTTTGTAGCAACTTTTTATTGAGGAGTTCGGACTTTTCTAATCCCTCCTGTATGTGATTTCCCAGCAATCATAAGTTGGTAGACCGAAGCCCACTAAGAGCACCAGCCCTTAGACAAACTCACCCGTCTAACCATCACCATTGGCTCCTTACAGGTATCTAACAGCCCCTCGCTGTTAGCGCCCAAAAACAGACTTGCGTTAACAATTATCATGGATACTAATTCCCCCTTCCTGCGTCTTTAGGTTTAAACCACAGCCAGAACGTTCCAGCCAAAGTAGGCACTTTAACAATGATCAGCCCGGGTTGAACTGCAAGCGGAACCCCCAGAGGCCATGCTGATCCCTGTTCTGCCAATTTAAACCCGTGGTAAGGGTTTCGGAAGCCAACACAAGTCATGCTAGGAAGCCGCAGGAGTTGAGTTTTATATGCTAAAACACACGTAGGATCCCTTCCCCTCTCTACACGGAAAACAGAGTGCCCTGGTTAGGAACACGCCGAGGCAAAACCTGTTCCCCGGGGAGATATGTATGTACACTAATACGCATGTTCATATCTATGCAAATATATGCCAGACGGTTATGATGTGCATGAACACACGATAGTGTTATTCGCCGCACAACACATTAGGGTCAACTAAGGCGGATCATCGACGACATTATGAAACAAGTGTCGCGAAAATCGCACACTACACGTAGCAAGGCAATGTCTGCCATATTGTCGTGGATAGACTTTGAGGAAGGTCAAATTATTTGATATGTCGATTATAAACTTCTATAAAAGACGATGTCAATTATTTTTTCGTGCACGACATTTCCTTCAAATTGTCTTTTATAAATCCAGCAGTACATGTCGTGCATAAGTCGATGGACAATGTCATCGATGACAACTTTGCCAACTGGGATGCTATACTAAAATTAATTAAAAAATAACTAAATGAATCTCCACTGATGGTCAAACACATGATTCCTCAAGGAAGCTGATACGATAGAATACCAATGGCAGCATTAACTGAGGACGTTCACTTACTATCGAGAATATACGCAAAATCATAAACTTAAGGTAGTCCCCAATGGCTTTCGAAAAAGTTAAATATGTATGTATGTACATATGTTACTTTTTCGAAATCCAACGCAAAAGAAGAACGTTAAAAAAACTTTGTGTCATGATGGTCTCTTATGACATTTATTCTTCCGGGCATTGAAACATGAAGGTATTATACAAACAGTGGAGAGCAAATTAATTCAAATATACATATTTCAGAGAATATGACTGGCTGAAAACCATCTGCCAACAGATAGTAGTGGATTATATGTCAAAACAGGGAAACAAAAATTTTGTAGTGAAATATTTCCCGAGCTCTTTCTGCTGGCTGTAGGTATCTAAAGTTAGAGGGACTTTTTTTAAACCCAAAGAATTATACACGTTCCTTTCTATGGATACTTTTCATTTTCCTTTAGCATTGTTGCTGAATTGGCGCTGTCTATTACATTTTCCGCGTATGACCACTTAAATGCCTACCTGGGAGTTTTTCAGCAAGAGGTTTACCCATATGCCAAGGCAAGTGGTGATGTAAATCCATGACCCATTCTATTCGGGTACGTTCAGCCCAGAAAGCAGGTTTTGCTTCGACCTTTTCTCAACTTGGGCGCTATACTTTCTAAGGTATAGAGGGGTAGATGTTCCTTGTTTGTTGTATCCAGTAAAGCTCTTGGAAGTCTTAGCATGGCTTATGTTATGTTGGGACTTCTGAAACCCCTCATCAAAGGCCAATTGACAGAACGGAGGTCAGTACACCCCCAGGGCTATATGATTTGTAGACTATATTGACACTGATCGGTTGAGGCGACTGTATCTTGATTGAAAAGTTATTATCGTAAATCGCAGGGAAGAGTTATTAGTATAATCTGATAATTACAATGATGTATACCGGATTTGGGACAACTGAGTGGAGTCCCCGAGATGCTGTTGCCTTGTAACTTTTTTTTTATTTTTGTACCCAGTACTCAGGGGATAACCCCTACATATGTAGTCCATTATACCGGGGCTAGAAAAATAGCAGGGGGAAAGAGGGAGTAGTGTTTGTAAACATTTGACTTCAACTTTCCAACGTTATAACAGACAGGAAGTAGGTCTGTAGGCAACTTATTCCATAGGCGAAGTGTACGGCTGAAAAACGAATTTTCTCCGTAATGCGTTGTACGATTCCCCAGGCAATCGACCACAAATGAATGAGCTCTGTACGATGAACGCGTGTGACATATAAATGTATGAGTTTCAAGAACAAAATCCCTAATCTCGTCAGAGCAAAATCCATTGTAGTAACGATAGAAGAGATTAACGCACCCTACACTGCGTCGATCCTCCAGTGAATCAATAGAATTGGATACCCTACTGTCACTGATAAGCTTCTTCGTTCTCTCCTGAATACGGTCGAGTAACCCCAAAATAGACTTTGAGGCACCGGTCCAAACATGGCAGTTGTATTCCATTTTCGGTCGGATATACATAGGTAGTATAATTAGTAAGGAAGTCGGATGGAGTGAAGTACATTTTACGCTGTTTCAAAAACACGAGGCACTTGAATGCTTCTTTAGAGACATGAAAAATGTGTTCACTCCAGCGAACATCACAAGGTAATTACAAAAAGACTTCTACTAGTTTTAGCTCTAAGTACTCCAAGGGCTGGTGCGCCTAACATAACTAAACTCAACCCATCATTTCGGTGAAAGCAAAGTGGTAACTCTATATATATCCAAAGCGTTTGACAGAGTGTGGCTTGCTGCACTACTGGCAAAACTTACTGTTTTTAGTGTCGTTGATGACTTTTCCCCGTTATATCGAGCTTTCTAGGAGACTGCACTATACGAGTTGTTATAGATGGGGTCTCATCAAACGAGTTCAACGGTACTAC
The DNA here is from genome assembly GCA_914767995.1 of Thecocarcelia acutangulata. NCBI lineage: Eukaryota > Metazoa > Arthropoda > Insecta > Diptera > Tachinidae > Thecocarcelia > Thecocarcelia acutangulata. Next base: position 23,491,943 of record OU612095.1, on the reverse strand, counting down.
AAGGCTTTGTTCTTTCTCCTACCCTATTTCTTATTATAGCCTGGCCAGTGGTTTAATTACTGGAACTACGATTGCCGTATATAAAAATACAAGTTTGTAAATGAATGCATAATTAGTATAACAAAATATGTATAAATTTTATTTCTTCAGAAAACTAAAGCCAACACCTTGGAATTTGGTTGTGGAAAAATTTTTTTTCTGACCTTTAGGAGATATTCTAGGTCCGATAAAAAAAATATTCATTATTTTAAGTTTTTTTCAAAGATAATTTATATATTCAAAAGTAACTATCTTGTCTCCTTCAAAGTAATCCCCCTCAGATATAACACACTTATGCCAGCGTTTTTCTCCATCCTCGAAACACTTCTGAAACGCGCCTATTTAGATGCTTCTTTTATCTCCTCAATCGTAGCAAAACGCTTTCCTTTCATCGGTGTCTTCAGTTTTGGGAAGAGGAAAAAGTCAGCGGAACAAAACAAAATCTTCACATCTTACCGAAGGTGAGGTGATTTTTTCATCCTTGGCGCTTCTGGACGCTTCCATTGGGGTGATTGGGCTTTGGTTTCAATGTCCCTAATTCGTCACAAGCAATGACCTTTTTGAAGAAATCTGGATTGTCATTGACGCTGTTCAACAGCTCCTGAGCGCTGTCTAAGCTAGGTTGTTTTTGCTCAGAATTTAGCAGTTTTGAGACAATCTTCGCTACCGCACGTTTCATGCCTAAAACAATCGTAAAAATTGCTTGGCATGGGCCGAATGGTATGCCAACATCATCAGCAATCTCTCTGATGGCGATTCGAAGATTATCCAAAATCATTTTCTTCACTGCTTCAATGTTTTCATCGGTGGTTGACGTGCTCGGGCGACCAGGACGAGGTTGGTCATTGACACAAAACTTAATAGTTTCTTAAAACCATTTTTTCGAACAGCAAAAAATCGAAATTTGAAAATAACGGTTACTTTTTGATCAGACCTCGTACTTAATTAAAGTTTAAAAAAGTGATTCCTTATTCAAGCGGCACGCGGTGTGTGTAATGATATTTGTTGCGTCTGCCAAAATATTTAACGTACCGTTACATATTGTTAGCACACCACAAGTAAAATGGAAAATATGTTTAGAAAATTAGCAGCCAATTTGGTTAACGTCTAGTTTGACTACTTTTACAAAAAAAAGCAACTCTGATCCACTGAAACATTTTATTGTTTAAACAAATTTCTAAAAATGATGAAGTGTTATGGGATGTCAAGTCTTAATACAAAGTATGATAGTCCTTTAAGTGAATTGCTTTGGTGGGAAATAAAAATATGCCCTGTACCGTGGCTGCTTTGATAGCAAGCAGGCTATTGGAGTTAGAAATGAAACGATACGAGTAAATACAAGTAAATACTCGATTCTTTTCTTTCGACACCAAGTACTTTTGGTATCGATGCTTTTCTATCGAGTACCAAGTACCTAATAGGTTAAAACTACTTTTGGCATCGATGCTTTTCCATCGAGTACCAAGTACCTACTCGGTTAAAACTACTTATATCGGTCAGAAATACTATTTTCTTGTTGACAGTCAAAAACTGTCACCATTTTTACCATAGTTTTACTTTTTTTTAAATTTTTATAAAATGCATGCATGCAAATGGGACTACCATAAACGGTTGCATTTCATAAAAGTGACGGAAAGATTGCGGTCACGATATTGATATATTAAAATAAATAGTCCAGTTACTAACACCATTTGAATTTGTCACTAAAAAATCTTCAGGCCAGAATTATGTGACTTTGTCGCAGATTTTTTTTATCTGGGATGAACCCTACATATGCAGCGCATTGTACTGAAACTAGGAAAATAGGTTATGATGAGAAGAAAAGAGGGAGTAGTGTTCGCGGAGTGTTAACCATAACAACACGAAAGACTAAAACAAACTCTATTGCAGCATTTGAAGTGTTGGAGTTAAATTAGTTAAAACTGATCAGTGCCCAGTGTATATACCTTCGACACTGCTCAGATTAGCAAAATTTAGTCCAACATTGTATGTATTGAAAATAATATTAATGTTGAACATATAAAGAAAACACGGACAACGGTGAAAACAAGACAAAAAAAAAAAAACAAACATTTGTACACATACTCGTACTGCTATTTATTCCGGTGCACTTTGATTTCATACGAAATTAGTGATGAGATTATACTAATGATAAATTGTCTTACATTGGATGTATTGTCTTACATCCAAGCTACAAAGATTTTCTTCCTCCTTCGAATGTGTCAGATTGTTACAAGACAAACTATTGGGTGAATATAGCAGAAGAATCGTTATGATAGAATTCCTGCATTATAAAAATCTTCGCTTCCGATATCCTAAGGAAAACACCTCAATTTGAGCCAGTGGATCAGAAGATCAAGCCCATAATGAAGATTTTGATTTTTGGCTCCATGAGTTCTTCCCTGCCACTAATTGTAAGAAGTAATCGAAAACTACAAGTATATATCGATGCTTTTTATTCGATAGCGAGTAGGTAATGATACTTTACGATCGATACCGTACCGAGTATAAGTATCGATACACTGCTGGTATCGTGTCATCACTAATTGGAATAAGTGTTCATTTTGCTAGCCATCACAAGCAGTTATTAATTGGCGTGTAATATTGTAAAACAGTTTTGGCAATTTGTATAAAAAACTTGATAGAATGAATCATAAAGATCATAGAAGGAATCATAAAGATCATAGAATATATCATAAAGATCATAAGATTGGAAAGTTTTAGCAGCCACTGTTTTTTGAATATGTATCAAGTGACCGTCATGTTAATAAATTCAAAAGCACAACAAACTCTGACAGGCAATCATTTTTTATTTTATATGCTGCTTTTGTTTATTGTCTAAAATGAATACATGTCCATTATTAGTAAGTGTTTTTGTGTAAGTGTCGGTGTGTTTGTAAAAAACCAGCAAAAGAAAATGAATTGAATGCTTCAAAAATGAAATTTTTTTTGAACTAAACAAAGAGAAAAAAAAACATTCACAACCTATTGTGCGCATGTTGTAAAAATAAAATTAAGAAAAAAAAAAAAACAACAACGTTTAATGAAGGCAATCGTCTGCAAAATATTTCTCACAGACGCATACACACTCAGTTTTATAACAAAATAAAGATGAAAGAATCATTATCAACAACATGAAATCTTGTTTTCGAATACACAGCGTTAAATTTAAGAGGGATGGTGGGAACAGCAGGGGCCCCAAGCAGAAAAGATAACAAAGCAAATACAAAATGTGGTTGTTAATAGTCTGGCCTGGCTGTATGTGACAGCAGCTGCTGCGAAAATAAAACAATAAAAACTCAAACAAACTTTATGGCATTTTTTCTTTCGTTTCTACAAAAACTACCTACTTGACTGCTTCCACACTATACCACCACCTTTGGAATTAAATCACACAGTTGTACACATGCAAACAGCTTACCCACCACCACCACGTTAAAGAATCTTTTTTTGCCCAAGAGTATACAGAGCTATTTTTAATTTCACTAAAAATATGAAAAACTACAAACAACCCGCATGAAGAAAAAGAAGAAAAGTATCCATTAAAACGTTTTTATAGTTATACAGCGAGATTGAAATCGAAAAACAACGTATGTAGGTAATGCGCCAGAAAGAGAAGGAACAACATGTATTTATGATACTTGCTTGACATGTATTTTGTTATACAGAATTTTTCAAATAAAAACGGAAAGAGCAAGAGACTACAGTGTAAAAACCAGTTTTCTGTTAAAGAGAATAATGCTCAATTTGCATTCATTTTACACAGAGTTGCCGTTTAGTACGTGTTCGCTAGCTAGGGAGTTTGGTTGTTTCGTGAGGGATGCGTTTATTTCGTGTGTGTGTGACAAAGTATTGAAATAAAAAATTATGTGAAAAAAATTAATGAATTTAAGAAAATAAAATGTGCATTAAAAAAGTATAAAATTTAGTATGTACTGCACAACAAATAAATAGTAATATGAAAAATAAATTGAGAAAGTAGAAAAGTTTAACAAAAAAGTTAACTAACAGTGGCAAAGCAAAAGTTTTTACATCGTTGTTAGTGCGTTTACATAAGTGCAGCTACTCATCATCAGCAGCAGTTTTGTCAATGCTAATTAACAAAATACGCCCGTGATATTAAAAATACTAGCTATACAGGTGCTTCACCTTAATTTTTATTTGTTATACAAATTAATTATTTAATAAAACAAAAAGCAAAAAAAAAACGAAGAAATAAAAAAAACCCAGTTTGTCTCTACAACTTTCAAACGGAAAAAGTTAAAAAAAAGAAAAAACACCACCTTTAGTAGTTACAACTACATACGTATACACATGTATAGCTACATATGTGTTCGTGTGTGCATGTTTTAAGATACAAACGTTTGTGTGGGTATACACAACAGCAGCAATTTTTATTGTTTTTCCCTGAATGTTTTACCCTAAATTTTGCAGTTGTGTTGAACTTTTAGTTTCAGTTTATACTTTTTTTTTTGTTTGTTGTATAAATGTGTTTAAAAAAAAGTGTGAGGCAAATAAATTGGTTAAATATAAACAAGAAAAAAATAAAGGAACTAATGATGTTGCATGCTTTATTAATTTCATTTCGTTTAAATTCGATTTTATTTTAAACGATGGATCGTCGTGCCTTAAAAGTTTATCCAAGAAGGTATTATTTTCTTACATTATTCTTATTTTTTTTTTATATTAATTTAATTTAAGTTTTTTTCTTATAAATATCTAGTTTTTAATTAACTTTTGCTTTTTTTTTCTTAATAATGTAAAATGCTTTTCAGGCCTGTTTGAAGTTTGTTTTCTAGTTTTTGCTTGTTCTCTTGTTTTTTTTTGCCTGTTTGCTTTTCGTGCTCTCTTTAGCTTTGTATTCTCTCTTATAGTTTTGTTTTCCTTTTGTCTGGTAGAGCAAACACAAACAATACAGAGTTGCATTTAAAATAAGGGATTTTGGAAATTTATTAAAGCAATTTTATTTTCTTATGTAGTTATAGAAATTGCTTTGTTAAAGACAGAAATTGCACCTTTTAAATTTAAAATAACAAAAATATACTTTAGCACAAGTATTTAATGTTCACTTTTGTTAATTTATCTCTAAAATCAATCTTTGTATCACCCTATTAAAGTTGTTATGAATGGTGGTAATAAGTTATTAATTAAAACACAAGAAATTATGTTTTATGACACTAAAAAAAAAGTTGCCAAGTCTCATTAAAAAAATTGTTGCAGCACAGCAATGTTCATTACGACAAAATTGCTTTTGGCATGCAATACACTTTCTGAATATGTTGTGTGTGTTGGTGTGTGTAAGCAATAGTACGTCTTCTTGGCCTCTCTTTTGATTTTGTTTTTTTGTGGTTATGTCGGTTTTTTTTGTATATTGTTTTATGGCAAATTTTGCTTTTTTGTTTCTTTTTTAACTTACGAATGTATAACCAGCGTCTGCTAATAATGTCTGGTGTATTCGTTAGATACGTTTTTGTTTTCGTCTGACTTGGATGGATGAAAGCAACAACTTAGAAATACATCCGTATGTACATACAGTGGTGGCAACATAAATATAATCTCTCCTTTCGTTATTTTATATGACCTATTGTAATTTCAACGGAACTTTTCCACTGCAAAGTTAAGTTTAATCTCTTTTACACTTGATTCTTTTTTACATTCAGTTTTCTTAAGAAAAATAAGTCATTATTTAGTGAAAAGGTAGTTTTCAAGTGGACACATAATTAAAACATTTTCAGTTCTGCTGTTTGTAATAAAGTTATTTTAATGTCTAATTTCGTTTTGTTGTGAAAATTTGCTGGTAGGTAATGTTTTAAATGATATCAGCAACATTTTCTAACAATATTAGTCATTAGGTATTGTATAAAGATCAAGTTACTCTAAAGGCCGTGTCAAATAAAACTTTCTCGCTTCGCGTGAAGTTTAAAACTTTAACAGAAAAGAAAAAAGTGTACCTATGCCACAATAAAAACTTTGGCAACGCTTACGATTTATTTATTTATATAAAAAAATCGTCATTAATTTTTATATTAATTCATTTCTTATGATAATAGAATACAGAAATATTATTAGTTCTAATTGTTTTCTTAGTACATAAAGCTTTGGAGTTATAAGAAAAAAACTTCAACGCGTAAAAAGATGAGAGTTGCCGAGTTTTTCGCTTCACGTTACGTTAAAAGTGCTTTATGTGACATGTTTCATATAAGTATACCTATATATTTTATCTTAGATGTCAAAGCGAATTTGCAACGCAAAGCGAAGCAAAAGTTTTATCTGACACGGCCTTAAAGAAGAAAGGCAGTTAATCGAGAGTATGGTGAATAACCTTTCTCAATTACTTGTTTCCTCTAGACGAAAGATTTATAATGCAATTCAGAAAAAAAAACATTAAAAAGCCAATGAATTTTCGAAAAACTCTTTTATGCCGTGACAAATCCAAGTTTTGCCGATAGACATAAGATGAAAAACGCTATGAATGGCGCCTAGTTAACCAAGAACCCAATCTCAGATATATCATCAAAATAATAAGTTAATTTAACAATATATTTTAATTATATGGCCACCACTGTACTTGTATTTATACATATGTATTTTGATATTATGGAGAAACTCGTTGCAGTCTAGAGATACAACTATGCCAGCGACTATACGCACTGCCAATGTATACTCTAAACTAATTGCTAAACGAATTCTATTATTGAATAAGTTCAATTGAGTTTATTATTATTTACTTTACTAGCTATTAATAATTATACTAATCAAAGTCCTCCGACTGGAAGGATCATGGACAAAAATTGGTTCTTTCGGACTTTAAAAGCAAATTTGAGATAACCAATTTTACTTTATGCAAAGCTGAATTTGGATATATAATATAATTAACTCGGTTTGAGTTAATTATAATGGGTTTGGGAGAAAAGAAATCAAATAAAAGAAGAAAAGAAATCAATAAAATTTGCAGTGCTTACTGTGGGCGATTGTGAGCAGCGTTGCCGTTGCTGGTCTTTTGCGACCAAATTTGGTCGGACATTATTCGTTTGGTCGGCTGGTCGGCTAAATCTTATTTTTGGTCTTTTTGCGAACTTTTCAACTCCCCTAATTTTAAAATCTTGTTGACTGTGGCCATGGGGGGTTACTCTCTATTGCAATGCAAAACTAAGTTCGATGCGAAAGATAGATGCGATATGAGCATAATTTGGTATTCAGTGCTTTTTGCGCAAACTTTTTCGCGAAATAGTTTGAAAATGAAGCAACACTGGTACCACAAAATAAACAATAGCGAGTAATGATAAAATAAGATGTGCGAAAGAGAAAATTAAATGTGAAAAGAAAATACGAAAACGAAATACAGAGTACCAATTCTTCGAGTTTTCTTTCGCATCGTAATAGAGAGTAACCCCTCTGATATTATTAGTGAATCTTTTCCCAGACTTAAATATTTATTTATTTTGGGACCAGATTAATTCTATTGAAAACGGACCAAAGCAGAAAACTGGAGATCTGGCTAGCTTTTTATTTAATTTACAGCTGCTGAGCGAAAGTTTCTACACTTTTTTTTTAAATGAAAACAAAGAGGAGGAATAAACTTGAGGTAAATACAATTAATTAACAGTATAATGCTTTGAATAAGATCAGACAGGACGATTTTAATTGACCAACTTTTTGCCAATTTTCTTTTGGACTTGCTTTTGTGTGGACATAAAAACTTTTTTCGGCAATTATTGAGTTTTCTCTAGCTTTAATTTCTTAGTGCCAGGTCCGGCAAGACAACTTTAGTTGGGCAATTCTCGACTTTATCCAGGCTTTCGGTGAGGCGAATATGAATATAACACTAATCCAACCCTAGCGAGCATACCCGTTTTACTGTGCCAATGTGCCCTATTACTAGAAAATTTTTCTGTAAACACAAAAAACTTCTAATTGCACTAGCAGAAAAAGTCGGCACAATTATACACAAGCGTATTAAAATAAATTTTTCAATAAATCAGAATGACCGGAATCAGTAAAAAGGAACAGATTGGAAACTTTTTGCCAAATATTGGTCTTTATGACGTTTAGTTTGGCTTGTATCTGGATGTCTTCTTATTTCTTTGCTTGTGCAGTTTCTTCACCCTATTCCACTTGATTTTAATGTTTTTTCTCTTAAATAGTAATAGCACGCACCGCATATGAAAAACCGTTGCGAACCGGTTAACAAAGCGGTTCCTAGTTTTTTTTGGAATTCCCAAAATCTGCTTCCATAATCGCCAAAATCACTCTACTTCCCCAAAAGCAATACGGCAACTTCAATTTTCGCATTAAAGCGGCGGCAACGCACACCGAATATAAAAAACGGTACCGAACCGGTCAACGGAGCGGTTCCGATTTTTTTGGGGATTCTCAAAATTCGTAACTAATATAAGCTTTAAAAACATTGATATAGCGGAAATAATATATAAACGTAATGTTTTTATGTTTCCTAACTGTCGACATTTCACTTGAGCTACCCTAATCATCAATGCTATTTGCAAAATAACATTTAACTACATCAATTATTTTAAATAAAACAATGACAATTTAAGAAGTAAAAAGTAAAGTTTTTTGTGTTTGATAGGAAAAAGAAAACTTTGCAGAAAATTATCTTCATATATACCACATCCTGCAATTTAGCTTTACAAAACCATTCAATTGGGCTTCATGGCTTACTATCAAATTGCGAATGAAATTGCGATCTTCGCCTGCTTTTTGTCGGAATGAAATGACATAATTAGACGCTGTTCGTAGTCTATCGGCTTCAATTCTTGAACAAGCTGAACCTTATACGAGAACATGTGCAATGTGGACAAAACTCTCTGAAAGGACCTCCGCGATAGCCACCGTTTTGCCGAACATCTTCTCGCTAATGTTTCTAGACTATCCTGTACACTATCCGCAACTCGTTGGATATTTTTTTCTTACCATTTGGTCAAAAATTTTCAACTAGGCAGTATATTGTTCCAGTACTCACATTAAAACAACGACGATAAGCACGTTGCGTCAAAACAATTCACCTTGATTTTCAAAATAAAATTCAACAAACTGATCTGTTGTGTAGTGTGCCATGTTAAATTCCCCAAGTCTTCTTCGCAAAGTTCTGAAATGAAAGTAAGAAATATAGATAAACTATAAAAGTTATTGAACATTTAAACCACTCTTTCACACCCATCACAAAACCTTTTCAAATAATTTTTTATTTTTTTTGAAAAATTTTCACGGGTACTGCAGTCTAAATACAATTTTTATTACCTTTTTGCAATAATAAGTCAAAAAGAACCAATTGTAATACTAGTTAGAAACATAAATACATACCTTCATATGTACATACATATAAGTATATTTATGAAGTCAATAGAGCAAATACAACGGCACTAAAAAACTAAACGGCGGTCGCTTCGTTGTGCCGAACGTCTTCTTGTTGATGTTTCTGGACTATCCTGTACAGCGTTGTTAACTTTAAAATTTCAAAACGCACCAAAATGGGGGTAAAAAGCGCGTTATTTCAACAAAATCGCACAGTATTTTGATTTTTTTCCTTTCATTTTTAAAAACCTGTTTTATTTTATAAGAAGCACAATATTTTTATATTAAAAACACAGCAATGAAGCAGCCTTTTAAGCGACTATTATACATTCAAACTGGGTTTTATAGCACCAGCTGATGGCATACCGTCAAATTCGTTCAATAGCTAGAATTCGTGTTTGTCAAGCTTGACCTCTAGTATGTCTCTGTTAGTATTATTAAGATAATGTTACCTTTACAATAATTATAACGATATTTTATCAAATTTATTATTAACCAATATCATTTAATTATATTTGCTGTTACTTTTACTGCCTATTATCAAGGACACAAGAACAAAGCTGCTTAACGTCGTCAAAATTATATTGCAGGAGCATCAATCATTACTGTCAAAAGAATTTACGATTACAGTATCATTAAAAGTTATAGAATCGCACTTCCAGCCTTCAAATTCAATTAATAGCAATTCTATCAAACACAGTGTACATTTCATTTGTATCTTCGTAAGCGGTGTCTTTAAAAGAATTTATTGAAATATACGAAAATTTGCCAGCATTATAACATATAAAAGATGCAGTTTACCATAATCAATATGCAAACGTTTTGGAAAAAATTTAAATTTTTATTAGTAATTTGTCAATTACCAAAACAGTAACGAATTTACGAGCTATCGTAAATATCGCTCCTTTATTGCAACATAGTCATATCTCAAAAAATGAGCTTTTCGAGTTAACAATGCAGAATTGTTAACAATACTAATTTTTATATTGTGCCAAAAATTCATTCAACTTACTTTTAAACTTTTTCCTTTATGAGATATTTTCTAAAAAATTTTTCTAAGACTAGTATGGAAACTAAAAAGTTGAAATGCGTTTTTCTCCTAACAAGCTTTTTTGCGTTATGACTATGTTGCCATAAAGGAGCGATATGAACTTCACTGTTCAGAGACTGCATTTAACACTGCATTTGACAAACTTGGCTTGATCGTTTAATAGCAAAACACTTTCTAAAAGCAGCAAATTTTATAAAATGAATGGTTTCTTTTTCTTTCGACAATATGTATAAAATACAACAGCAAAATTGTCTTACTTTGTGCATATAACATGGCACGTTTGGCACGCAAAACTGAACGTGAAAATTTCGGACACTTGATTAAACTCTTCTTACTTTGAAAAAAAAATGTTGAGTTGAATTTGATTTTGTGCCACCGAAATTTAAAAAACGCACCGAAAATGTAATAAAAGCGCACCCCGCACCAACTAAAGAATTTTTCGCACAAATAATTGTAAAAAGCACCAAAAACGGTGCGAAGCGCACCGAGTTGACAACGCTGGTCCTGTACACTAGCAGCAATACATTGGTTACGCTGCCATTACACAAGAAAGTACTTTCATGAAATTTTTGTATACGTATTACAAATAAAAATTTCAATGAAATAGGCGACTTTCATGAAAATTTCTTGTTCGTCTACACAGGAAAGTGAAAGTTCATTTTATAAATGTCGCCGAGGCAAAGAGTTGCAAAATTTTCCTCTACTTCTCTCCACTCTTATTTTGTTTGCTTACTAATCAGAGCTGCCGAACTTATTACATATACAAATTTATGGGGCAATAGTTAAAAAAACTTATCATTATAAACTTTTCTATGATGTTATTTTTATAAAAAGACTTTAATTGTTTTCTTTATGTATTAAATATACAATACAATGACAAGTGATCATAATTATTCTCATAGACTTGCAAAAGAAGTTAATTTTATAATTATTATTTTACTACAATACTGCAACTTTGTATAATTCTTTGTATGTGGCAACAATGTTTAGCAATTTGTCATTTTACTTTCAGAAAACGTCAAAAAATTTGTTTCATGAAATTTTTGATGAAAGCTGAGTGGAAAGTAAGCAATATGAGAGTGTGTTAGTAAAAAAGTGTGAGTTTATTGCAAGTTTTACGAAATTACTTTCCTGTCTAAACGATAGGTTATTTTCTTCCGTGTAGACCGTACATGGAAGGTGTCTAACTATACCATTTCGTCGAAAATTTTTAACTAGACAGTTTACTGTTCCAGTATTCACTTAAAAAAAAAAGACGATAAGCACGTTGCGTCAAAACAATTGACCTTGATTTTCAAAATAAAATTCAACAATTTTTGATCGCTGTTCTGTTGTGTAGTGTGCCATGTTAAATTTCCCAAGCCTTCTTCACAAAATAAATAATATAGATAAACTATAAAAGTTATTGAACATTGAAACAACCCTTTCACACCCATTACAAAACCTTTTCAAAGTTAAATTTTTTTTATTGAGTCTAAATACTATTTTTATTGCCTTTTCTTTTTGCAATAATAAGTCAAAAAGCAGCAATTGTAATACTAGTTACAAACATAAATACATACCTTCATATGTACATATTTACATACATACAGGTATATTTATTTCATAGTATTTTTAAACAGAGTCCATGAAGTCAATAGAGCAAATACAACGGCACAAAAAAAACTAAAGTAAAATTTGGAAAATAACATTTTTTCGTCATCTCTTTTTTTCGTTAGTTTATGCTTAAATACCAACAACAATAAACGTGAGAGGCAGTAGCTTCGTTTTGCTTGTGAGACATATCGTTATTGTGGTTGTTTGTCTGTCTTGCATATTTTCGAATTTCCAAAATGCACATTTAACAAAAACCAGTTTCCCGCTGTGTTGACAACTGCTGCTTCTGCTTGAGAATAGGGTTTGTTGTTGTTGTTCTTGCGTTCTTCTTCTTTAATGTTTTTATTAATTCAAGTGTTGCCTTCGCGCACTTTAAAGTCTTGACGTCCAGTTTTTTTTCTGTTTGCAATGGATTTTCTTAAGTTAGTGTTATGCCCTTACTAACTTCTCTTTGAGTTTTCTGCTTGCGCTGGGCTTTATAAACACAGTTGTAAATGTATTAGTGTATTTGTATGCATTTTCAATGTGACGGTGGTTGCTTTTTCGCTTTAGCTGTTTCCTTATGAAGGAAAATCATAAACATTGCAAAATAAGAAAAGGCCAAAGGAAAAGATTAAATTACAACAAAAAAAAATATTAGCCAGACGTCAGTCAAAGCAAAATAAAAAAAAATTTATTTTTTGCTGATTTATATGGGGGGTAAAAGAGAGTTACCACTTTCTTTTAAAATTAGAATGTAGAAACAAATGTTGATATAGATATGTGAACCCAGCAAACAAGCAATTTTAAGTTCGAACGATAATGTTTTTAGAGAACATAAAAGTATCTGTTATATACATACATACACAAAGAGAGTACTTAGTATATTAATGGATAAGTGCGACTACCCTTGAGGACATTGTGTGATGATCAATGGTATACAGGCGTTCAAACGATATAGCAGAGCACTGATCGGCTAGAGCCGAAAATAAATCGGCTAGCCGAATTTTATACGGCTACCTGGCTAATTGAACAAAGCATGTAATAAATTCAAAGCAAAGTTCTAGAAATTGCTGCCAAAGAGCAAAATTTAGAATAATATGAATCTGAATAACATTTGTTTTGCTTTTTGAATTAGTTATTAAAGTAAACAGTATCCAAATTACAACTGCATTTGTAATACAATTATATTCAGGCCTGTTCTAAAAATCACATGATTTCAAAGCACATGCCGTTTCAAACTGTTCTGCAAATCACAATTTTTTCTGACTTTCCATGTGATTTCTACTCCTCTGAAACACAAAAAAAACAGCTGTTTTTTGATTCAATTTATTGATATATTTATTTTCAGGTTCAATTTTTGTATTCGCGGTATTATTTGCAAAATAAGGTTAATTTCTTCTAACGAATATAGAAGTTAAAATAAAATAAACCAATAAACCAAATCACAAAATAATACAACAAATTTTGCAACAAAATAATCATATCTACTTTTTTTCTTAATTTAGTGAATTATTTCGCATAAAATAAATGATTTTATTTAAATAATCAATAGAAAACAGATTAACTTATTTATTAATGTAATAAATTATAAAATTCATAATAAAGTACGTGCAAAAATTGGGATGTGATTTCAAATTGATTGCAAGTTAGCTAACCGATTTAAAATCACTAAAATAAAAAATATTTTATGTGCAGAACATCTTTTTTGTGATTTCAAATCACTTTCACAAAAAGTGATTTGCAGAGCAGCCCTGATTCTGTGACGTTTTATCATCACAGCTTAAGTCGAGATAAGATCAAAAAAAGTTTTAAAAAGAATACCATATTTATCCAAATAATCAATATTTTTAAAAATCGACTTAAGCTGTTATGATAAAACGCCAAAGATATATTTAATTGTTGAATTATACGTATTTTGTGTATTTTTCAAAAATTCGAAAAGAAAAAAGTATTTGAAATAAATTTTAACAAAATTTTGTATGGAATTTAAAAAAAAATGTTTTAATAATTGTTTTCAAACACAAAAAAAAATTTGCATTAATTTTATTCAGCGCAAGATCCTTTTGGTTTTTTAAATTATGTTTTGTTTTATTTCGATATTTCGTCTTCCTTGGAAGACTTCTGCAGGAAAAACTTGTTTGTGTATTATTAAACTAAATAAATGGCAAGAAATTAGGATCAAGAAAAATAAGTAAAATTTTGTTTTTAACGTTTTTCTACTTACCAACTTTTATACAAATACACTATTGAGTTTTTTATTACTAACTTTATTAGTTACTAATACTTTTACCAATCAAAAAATATTTGCAGTTTGTTTTTTTTTATTTCCTAGCTGTCGAAATTTCATAAAAGCTACTTTAATCGTCAGCAAACTTGGAAACTTTTGAAAAAATATTTTCAAAAACATATTTTAGGCAAGAATTGCTTTTTTAGTACAATTTTATTATGTAGCGCCATCTGCCCGAAATAATTCCACACAAGTGATTCATTGCAGTCCTCTTCACCAATAAAATCTTACGCTTTTTTTCGTTTCTGCTTTTGCGTTGATAATTCTGACAATCAAAATTCACTTTAGTTTCTTCAGTGTCGGAAGTTGTTTCAGACTTATGATCTGCACTAATCATTTTTTTTAATTGGATAATTTTTGAACTTTTGTTCATATTACATATCACTTTTCCGTTTTGCACTTGTATAATTTATTTCTTTTTCTACAACGAATAATATGAACCGCTAACTTCAGTGGTGCTATATTTACTTTAAAAAAATCACAATAAGCATGTCGGCAGCTCTGTTTTAGCCAATTTTATCTGCGAAATAATCGGAGGCGGCTATCACAAATACCGTCGGCGGCTTAGCTCTCTCAAATGCTCTGCGACATAGTCGTCAACAATTAACAAACGTCATGCCCTTTTTCACGTTCAATTTGAAGGAAAATGCTGTGGACGATAAATTAGTAGATACGATAAAAGGAAAATTCAATCTATCTGGGGGCTAATTCTGTCATTCGTGATCGAAATTACTATCGAGTAGAAAGTAATTTCGATATCGTGTAAATTTCTAATGATGTGACTCGTTACGTAACGAGTCGAGTTATCACTTCAGTGTTGCAAAATACTGACAAAATGTGTTTTATAACACTGCCGAAAATTGTATGTATTTGCATACTTTCTATACTTGTTGTACATTAAAAACTAAATAAACACACATACGTTCACAATAACAATTCATTTAAATCTGTCATGTATGCGTGTTTGGACATTAAAAAGGAAGTGAATAGAAATAACAATTCAATAAATATGTATGTAAAATCAACCATTTAACTATGTATAAGCATATGTATATATGCATTTCTAAAAAAACGAAAATAAATTCTTGAATATAATTAATAACATGTGACCTCAAATATAAGTTTTTGTGTTCTTAGCTATACTCATCTTTATATACATACATATACATCATCATATGAATTGATAAAATCCTTAAGAACCAAAAAATCTCAATTTAATTTAACTACTATTGCTATTCAAAACAAATTTTTAATTTACATTTCTTTTGTGTTTTTCTGTTTGGCTGGTTTTCGATAGTTCTTTTGCTTACGAGTAAAAAGTTGCACGGTTGCATTCGAATGGTTACTCGCTATCGAATGCCATCATTAGAAATTTCGAAACCTTTTACTCGATATCGAATGAGATAATCCCAAAAGTGTAAAAACTCGCACATTCGAGTAAAAACTCGCTCGTAAGCGAATGGCAGAATTAGCCCCCTGTACTTCAATCAAAAGTACGGATTTTCTTAAGGCAAACATAACCAAATACAAGTAGAACCAATTGAATTAGAACAAAATTGAAGTAGAACTTCAAGCAGTGAAGTAATGTTCTACTTTAGTTTTGTTTACAAAATTTGTTGTTGTTATTCATGGTTTTGTTTTTGTAGTGCACTTGCTATGTTTTACTATGAGTCGTCGTTTATTTGCTTCAGTCTGATGTTTTGTTCTGGTTTTTGCTATGAAACAGAATTCAAGTACTGTCGTATGTGTGTTTCAAAACTATGAAGTGTTTGTTCTGTTTCCACATGTTCTACTGCTTGTTTGTTTTGTTTTAAAGATTGTTCTAAAATGCAATACTTGGAACTACTGCATAGTAGTGAGATGTGTTCTTTAGATTATTTTATACATTTTTTCTTGGACCAGTACTCAGGGGATGACGCCTACATATGCAGTGCATTGTACCAGAACTAGGAAAATAGGTTGTGAGGAGGGGGAAAGAGGGAGTAGTGTTTGTGAAAACTTGACTTGAACTTTCCAACACTATAACAGACAGGAAACACGTCTGCAGGCAGCTTGTTCCACAGACGAAGCGTACGGCTGAAAAACGAATTCTGTCTGTAATGCGCAGAACGATTTTGATAAATTCTTTTAACGATTGAAACACGTTGGTTTATCGAATAAATAATTTTGCCACGTGTGTTTACCAAAATGGCGGCAAAACAAAGTAGTATACCTTCCCGGCGGATACCGGGAAAAATAAAAATTTTTGGGAATTAAGTTCTTATTTGGTAAAAAGTTATGAGTTCTATTAAAGATATATTTTTATAAAAGCTGGTAACTCTGTTACACCATCCCATCCAACTATTGCAGTTTTTACTCGAAACATTACGCACTCTATCTTTGTTTTGCTTTATACCAATTGCAAGAGTTTTCATTATACACATAGTTATCTCACTCTGGCTTGGCCATAATTTGTTATCATTTTACGTTTGTCCGTAAATATGTGCAGTATTAAAAGAACTGTAAAGTTAAAAAATCTGTATCTAAAACAAATCGATAAAACGCTAAGTAATGCGCGCGCACTTAAACCCACTACCTTGTTCTTTGAAAAAATGTTTTTAGCAGAATGAGCATAGGAATCAGTAAAACAAATGTACACATACATACATGCATATGTATGTTATTAATTTGTGTATGTTTGTGACTGAAACCTGAAATCTTATTAAAATGAATAAAAAACACAAAAGGATGGCTGAAAAGAAGAAAAAACAAAAACAATGACGACCACCACATGTAGTGGAGTAACATTAGGAGAACAAAAACAATTTCATCCAGAAAAATGTGCATGCAAACGCACAAAGAACAACAACAACAACAAGCATTAAAAATTGTTTGTACCTATTACGAGTTATGTTGTTTTTGTATAGTAAACGTAAGCTATATATCTCAAAGAATGGATGGATGGATGGCATGTGTTATAATTTATTTCCATCGTTATTTAGTTTGTTTGCTGCTGGTCCCAAAAAGGGATTAATTTTTGTTTCTTTTGTTGGGTTAATAACATTTGTTATTTTCATTAAGTTACGAACCTTCATACTAATTAGCTTTGTTTTTCGTTTTGCGTGTGTTTGATTGAATACCTACATACCTACCTAGAAATGGCTGGGCTCTTTTGAACTTTTATTTTGTTAGTGCCTACGATTTTCTCACTTGAAATGAAAATACATATGTGCATAGTATGTATGTAGTCAATTCGTTTTGTTTTACTAATACAATACTTTTGATGGCGTAAATATCATAAATAATAAAAGCAAATAAGGCATTTAGGTATTTGAAAAAATCTCTTCACACCATTTCGTGAATCGCAGCAGTGAGAGAAAGAGAGAAGACGACTGAATGCACGATGTGTTTCTCGAAATCTGTTACAGTATTTGTTTTAAGGTTCATAATACTGCTAACATCTCCATTTCGTTAACCATTGTTATTGCCTGCAAGCCATACATGCATAGAACCATAAGTATACCTATTTGTAAGAAGCTGGGTCTAGTTCAGTGTTGCAACATATTTTCTCCCCTCTCAGTTAAAAGAGCTATAAAATAATATCAGAAACAGGTCGCGAGTTTTTTCCCCCAATTCTTTGTTCACATTAGTTTTTTCATCTCTTTCCTGATTTAAGTGTCTTGTATACATTTTTGTTTGTGTGTTGCATACCCAACAAGCACTAAGGTTTGATTTCAAATTGAGAGTGACTTGAATTCAAACGTTTTCTCAAACGACCTTTGATACTGATTTGAATTCAAATTGAAAAATATAGTGTTCTCAACAAAAAGGGGAAATTATTTGCAAATTGAGAAACTCATTTAATCTCAACTTAGTTTCAAACGTAATTCTTAAATGTGGATTATGATGTGGAATA
This sequence comes from Thecocarcelia acutangulata, assembly GCA_914767995.1. Taxonomy (NCBI): domain Eukaryota; kingdom Metazoa; phylum Arthropoda; class Insecta; order Diptera; family Tachinidae; genus Thecocarcelia; species Thecocarcelia acutangulata. The sequence continues at coordinate 23,473,781 of OU612095.1, read as the reverse complement.
TAAATAAAAACTAACTGCCTGGCCCACTATATCACTCGACATCGATCGCTCGCATAAATACATGCATACCAAAAACAAAATTTTAAAATTTGTTTTTGTTTCAAATGTATTTATGCGAGCGAGCGATGTCGAGTGGCATAGTGGGCCAGGCAGTAATTTTTACTTTACAAATTCATATTTCTGTTGATTTATTTGCGATATTTAATTTAAATTTTCTATTATTATTTTTCTTAGTCTTGATATTTTTGAAAGGACAAAGTAATTGGTTCCTCTTGGATCTAAATCGTGCTCAAATCAGAGAATCTCATTATTTCTTAATATTTCACTTTTTTTTTCATGCGATTTTATATATTAATACTATTTTTTGCTCACAGTTAATTGCATATTGCTCACAAACATCGCATTAATCTTTTCCCGAATTCTTAAAATTTGTTTTGTTGATGAATTTATAATGTTTATATTTTTTCAGTAATTGCTGACACATTTGCTTTACGATTGGTAGTTACACTCAAAACCAAATTGATAAAACATTAAGTATCAAATGTTTATATAGTAAAATTACTTTATAAGCCACACCGCTTATAGTAGAATTAGCGATTTAGTCCAAAATGTGCAATTTTTTGACATCAATAAATAAAATACCTGCAAAATATTTGTTACATAGTCCATTAGCGCTATATTCCATTTTCGCTTATATTCCACATAGCTGCGGTGTGAAAAAACTTAATTTCATGGAAGTTATTAAAGATATAACCCAAAATACAAGTTTAATAAAAATTTTCCTACACAAAAACGGAGCACAAAAATGCAACACTTTTTTATATGTACTTATTTCATTTTTGTTTGCAATGTTAAATGTGTTTTTTTTTTTGTCAATGAGAGCACTGAAATATCTGCTTTCAGATTTTATACAGTCAAAATCAATTATAATATGCTAATTCATTTACAAGCCAAAAAGTGGCTTATATAAAAATCTAAATATAGTCCAATTCGCCTTATAGTCCACAAAAAGCGTGCGTTTGAAGTAGTGGACTATAAGATAATTTTACTATATATGCAAATGGTTCTTACTTTAAATTCAAATGTTAAAATCAAACTATTGAAAAAGGTTTGAAAATTATGTTTGATGTCAAATGCTAAAGTCATTTCATATCAAATATTTGATTTCGTGTTTGTTGGGTAGAGAGTAGGAGTTTGACTAGATATATACAGCTGTTGACAACTAATTAGAAATGCTTTTTTTTTAATTTAGGGCAAAGTCAGTAAGAAACAAAATGTGTCCAAAATTTACTATTATGTTGTCTTCCAAATAATTTTATTTATTATTTAGTTTTGTCTTCAAATGATTTTACTTATTAAGCATTTCAGTTACCGTTATTTTTTGCTAAACTGCAGACCTGTTCCTAGAAGTCTCAATTATACGTGCGACTTATTTGCAAATAAGAGTGCTTTGTATGTAAATACCTGTAGGACTGTGTGAATTTTTGCAATTCAACTTGTACGCCCTTTGAACCGTTCGAATAGCCGTGCTAACCGAGCTCATCGGCCATCTCCGCATAAATATGACTATTTTTGCGGTGACCACGTAGGCCATCCATTCTGCTCGCCAAAATGGCCAGCAGAGCTGCTTCACTGGCCTCAATCCAACCTATTCGTGTTTTCTAAGTTTTGTTAAAAATTAATTATTTTGTTTATTTGCTAATTATTATAAATTTAATTTCAGTAAACTTACCTCGTCATATTTTTGTTGCTTACTTTTTTGACATTTGAGTAGCTTTTGTGAATGATTTTACTCACTGAACATATCTGCAGCAGTGTTGTATTTCAAATTGTACTCAATCTTATAACAATTTCGTGCTAATTGTTCAATAATTTAATTGACTTTTTGTATGTAATATTGAAATCAATTAAGGCGTTAATTGTGGTATTCTTAATAATTGTGTTTGTCGGAACACACTATGAAACCTGAAACATATGATTGATGCATTTGTTAACATTCATTTTTATATAATTAATTCTTAGAATATATAAGGTGTTGTTTGTGTTTTGTGTTATAAGCTCCCTGGTCGACAGATTCAGGCTTCTAGGAGCCTTAGTCTAATATATAATTTTATAGACGCGTAATCACTTTCGCTAAAAAAAGGGTGTAAATAATTGAAATTTACATATTTCTAACAAAAATTTTAACGTTTTCATGCAAATGTTTTGTGTAATCTTAATTTTGAGTGTAATATAACTGTACGGCCTATTTATAACGCTACTTTACCCTTTAACCTTAAAGTGCGAATTCAACCCTTTTAAAAATATATATATTTTCCTTATTTTCATCATTAAAATTTCACTTATTTTCAGTAAAAGGGTTTCCTTTTATCTGCTAATACATTCGTACATGTGATATAATATATTCGATCCACCCTTAAAAATAAGTATTATAGTAAGTGAATTTACTAAGTAAATCGAGAAATAACAGTGTTTGCAAAAAGTATTTAGTTCCTCCATTTAAAATGTACTCGCAGTGTGTTTTTGCATTCTAATCCCACACATTCATACGGTTTCTGTTCCGTTTTAATTTTATGCTATAATTTTCAGATTGCATTAGAAAACAAAATTTATTGTTAATAATATGGTAATTTATACAGAATTTAATTTTCGAGTTATTTTGTGTCTTGTCTTCCCTCAAAAAATCCGGCTGTAAAGAATTAAGAGGTACGTACATTCGTTCGACAGTGTGGCATGAAAAGTTTTGTGGTGGACGGAGGTGTTTGCTGTACACCCCCTGAATTGCAAAAACCGTATCCAACGCCAAGTACACACATGCAGACTTGATTCGGGTTGTGGTTCTTTTTTCATGTATGGCGGAAGTGTTGTAATATTTTCCATTTTTTACCTTTTGATTAGAAAAACATAAGGGATGAGGTTTTAACAAATTCGCTGTTTTATATGTGTGTAAAGAGGGATGCGAACAGTACGTACTTTATAAAGTTCTATGTATGTTAAATGTGTTTTCATAAAAAGAAAAACCAAGTGAATCTGAAATAATTGGTGAAGAAGCCATTCTCCCCATCGAAATACATTTTCTGTTCAAATGCTTCTAATTCGCTTTTACATTGTGTTTCATTTGTGGCTCGAAAACAACAAACAAATCTCTGCTGGGTTGCTAACGGCAAAAAATTATGCCGTAGGTAACAAGGATGCCAGATGGGATGAATTTTGTCATGTCATGTTTATTTACAGATTTCATATATCCCATTATTGTATTTACTAGAAATTTTTAAACAAATCCTTAACAAAAAAGGGCAACAAAATTATATCATGAATATTTTTTCAAGTTTTTGAATCATTTGTAATGTCATACTATATGCTATATGTGCGTGGTGAAGATAATATGTGTTACTTTTTTTTTAGCTTTTATTTATTTATTGAATCTTTACAATGTGAACTAACAATAAGTATTCAAATCTTAATACTAAATTCAAAAAATTAACTAAGTCCAGCCAATGCTTAACGAAAAGTTTTATTATGCGCATATTCTATCGTTAAAATCACCTATTTATAATCAATTACGAGTACATTGCTACCCATAAGGTTATTCGAACCATCAGATGTTCTCTAAACTTCTGATGAAGCCACGTTTAACTGAACCTTAAGCTTCTGCTTCATCTTCTTCTTATCTATGGTTTTGGTTAAGTCACCTGTAATTGAACCTTAAGCTTATGTTTCATCTTCTTCTTATCTATGGTTATGATTAAGTCACGTCTAATTGAACCTTAAGCTTCTGTTTCATTTTCTTCAGCCAATTCCTCTGGTGATCTTAAGTCTATGGCAAACTTTTGCCGGGTGAGTGTTATTTTATAGCTGTTTTCATCGCTGCCACTCTCTTTTACCTTGCGTGAGTGGTCTTATTTACCTTCGCTCTGCCGACGTTATGTTCATGTCATGTTCTAGTTGATGATGGCTCCTGAAGACGTGCCATCGACTTGAACATGACATGAACATAACGTCGGCAGAGCGAATGTAAAAATAAGTTAATGTTCTTGATGTGGCGTATACGTATGTTCGGATTTACCTTATCAAAGTGTGCAGTTCGGCGCCATTTTGTGTATTTTTGTACGTGATGGCCAACTTCATGGCGAACATCGATGCCCAGCCATAGAGTCTGAACACAATGTTTGCGGTGCGCTACGATTTCCCGTTGCGGGAGAGAAAAATAAACATAATACAACGGAAGACGGCGACGGTAATACTTGTCATTGTTAGTTTAGATTTTTATTAATTTATTTGTGCATAGGAGTAAATTTTTATAAAAGTTTTTAAAATATTTACTGTTTGTGTAACGTATTTTTTAATTTGGCAGTAAATAAAAATTTGGTAGTAAATAAAAAATTTATAGCTGTTAAAAATTTTTAGTTTGGTAGAAGCCACGTTTGATTTGTATGTGGAATTAAAAACTACGGCACATCCTAACCGGATACGGTGGGTAAGATGCGTTAATGCACCAATTGTCCTTTTGCTTCCACTTTTTATACGTATCGCGTAAATTTAGATTTTTTTTTGCTTCCTCAGCTAAAATTAAATAAATTTTAACAAAAAATAAGGTAACTGAAAGAAATTCACGTGGTACGCCAATATATTTGCCAATTTTGCACCAAAAATCAATCTTCTTTATACTGGAAGTTTTTCTAACTACCCGACAGCAAATATTTCATGAAAAAAACAAAATAATCCAAAATCCTGTTTTTTGTTTACAATAATGTTGTGAAAATCTTCAATTTTTCAAAAGAGATGGCAACATCGAAGAGTGAAAGGGAATCAAAAATTGAGAGAATGAGAAAGTCCGCAATGAAAACAAAATAAATTTTAATTTTATGCCGCTCTGCACTGCGATTTTTTACTTCAAATTCGTATGGAAAACCGCACCACAATAAATTATCATTACATTGTGTTCAGACTCATATGCTCGAGTATCGATGTCAGAGCATGAACGAAACATGAACATGAGCGGTCCACATTAGCCATTTGCGATGCTCGACATGATGCTCATACCATGTTCATGGCTAATGGAGACCCCCAGTAAAAGAGATGAGCTGGTAACACTTGTAAAAGATAAGAGCCGTCCACATATGTATGTGGCGGTGTAGTTAAAAACATTCGGCTTTGGCGCTCATATGACTTGAACTTGTCAAATTTTTTTTGTATTTGCGCAAGGTTAGGCAGACAGGCCGCTGGATACCCGGAATAATCTAGGTTGTCCAGCTCACTTCCCTTTGTGATTGCGCAAGCTTCAAATAAAATTTCTTTGAAGAAGATTCAATTTTGTAGTTTTGATAATAAGCTAGTTGATAATTGCGGAAGTTAGCACCCAATTGAGACGTCTATATCAGATTCTGTATCTTCACTAGCCTTGTATAAATCAATATTTTTCGCCGTCTAAACAACATGGTCATTAAATTTCTGGACATGAAGCTTTTATTTGATAATTGGTTTATGGGCGAGGAGCTAACAGTCTTCATTTCACCACGTTTTCCTCTTATTTTTCTTATTGGCCTTTTAACGGTCTACATAAGTGTTAAGTATGTAAATATTTAAATACGTATATATATATACAGTACTGAACAATTCAATGGAAACTTTTCTAAAAATTTATTTATTTATTTTTAGAAGTCGAAAATCACAAATTATTTCTAAAGAAACTTCACAAGTATTTTAGAATTTCATTTTATAGATTCTTTTTGATATATAAACAAAAAAATAATAACATAAAAATAACGTAGTTCTAAAATTATAAAGAAAAATTAAAAGTATCAAATTTTGAGGTATTGACAAAACAATGGAAACTTAAAATTTACTCCAATACAAACCTTCGGCCTATTATCAAAAATTAATATTTTGTTGGGTATCCTTTGTTTTTAATTACTGCATCACAGCGACGATGCATTGACCCAATTAATTTGTCAATTGTATCCTTTGGTACCTTTTGCCATTCACTCAAAACTGCATTGGATAAATCTTCCTTCCATGTGTAATTTCGAGTTCTTATCTTGCGTTCTACAATTTCCCATAGATTTTCTATGGGATTGAGATCCGGGGATTGGGCAGGCCACTTCAAAACACGGACCTCATTTGATTGTAACCAGTCAGTTACAACCCTAGAGGTGTGTTTTGGATCATTGTCATGCTGAAATCTCCAAATTAGTGGCATGTTCTCCTCTGCATATGGATACATTATGTCGTTTAAAATGGATCTGTAGCCGACACCAGTCATTGTATCCTTTATAATGTGAATTGGGCCCATTCCTTGCCCAGAAAAACAGCCCCACACCATAATATTGCCACCTCCAAACTTGACTGTCTTGCTTGTGTACTTTGGGTCTAGTCTCTTTCCCTTTGGCCGCCTTACAAATGATCTTCCATCATTGCCCCTTAAATTATATTTGGACTCGTCTGAAAAAAGGACAGTGTTCCATTTCTCTTTAGACCAATTTATGTGCTCTCTGGCAAATTTTAAACGAGCAGCACGGTTTTTCTCCGATATCAGAGGTTTTTTCGCAGGGCGGAAGCAACCAAGACCAGCCTCGCGGGCTCTACGGCTAATTATTCGAGAGCTAACATCCAATCCAAGAACATTTTTAACCTCTCTTGATGCCATTTGGGGGTCTTTTTTGAACTCTCTTGATATTAAATTATCCTGTCTTGGAGTAGTTTTACGTGGTCTTCCTCCTGAATGCAGAGTTTTAACAGTACCCGTTTCACGAAATTTCTTGATAATCTTCGAAATTGCTGATTTATTCATCGAATATTTATCACAAATAGTTTTTTGTTTTAATCCAGCATTAAAATCATTTATTATTTTTATTTTTAAATCTTCACTTATCTTGACTCTAGCCATTTTTACTAATTATGTATTCAAGATTCTTGTGTTTAAAATATTTGAAAAAAGAAGCTGGCAAGAGAGTAATTTAAAAAATAACGGTAAATTATTATGCATTTTGCCTCGTTTTTTCATCAATACATTTTGCTTTAGTCATCTTTCGTGCAGAAGTGTAAAAGTTTCCATTGTTTTGTCGAACCCCAAAAATTTTATACTTTTAATTTTTCTTTATAATTTTAAAACTACGTTATTTTTATGTTATTATTTTTTTGTTTATATATCAAAAATAATCTATAAAATGAAATTCTAAAATACTTGTCAAGTTTCTTTAGAAATAATTTTTGATTTTCGACTTCTAAAAATAAATAAATAAATTTTTAGAAAAGTTTCCATTGAATTGTCCAGTACTGTATATATATATGTGTGAGTGCGTGTGTGTGTGTGTGTGTGTGTGTGTGTGTGTGTGTATGTGTGTGTGTGTGTGTGTGTGTGTGTGTGTGTGTGTGTGTGCATGTGTATCATTAGCCATTTTTTAATAACGCTGAGAATAATAATAAGTATTTTTATAACCTTGCAATTGAATTCTAGCACTCACTTTTATTAAATATAAAAGCTTTTATGGCATCGTAATTAATCTGTTCTATTACCTGACATTTTTAGAAATACGGCCACAAGAGAAAGTGAAAACACAGCAACAACTGGAAACTCAACATATCTGCCAACGCAACCTCTAAAGGATAACTCAAATATAAGGTTAATTAAATTAAATGCCGAACAGTCGCATTTAGTTGAGCAGAAGCAACAACAACAAATTGTTACACAAGCACCTCCGCTAGCAAACGGCAACAATACCAATCACTCCAATTCATACTTGTCAAACTCAAAAGGCTCGAGCAGCAACGCCAACGCAGTTTCAAACGGTACCAACACAACCAAAGTTTCCAAAACAAGTGGTGGTGGTGGCAACGAGCGGCCTCTAAAGTGTTTAGAAACTCTAGCACAGAAGGCCGGTATAACATTTGACGAAAAGTACGATTTTGCTCCTACAACACCTGTTGTCAACACAACTTCGGACACGGCGCAAATTTCGTACGGTCAATTGCATTTGCAGGCAAATAAAGCATCTGTGAGTTCTGCTTCAAATCCCTGCTTTGGTAACTTTAGTAAAAGCTTCACGCTGGAGAAATCACAAAGTCCAGCCCAACAGGTGGCACCAGGTACGGTGCCCCTACAGATATCGCCAGAACAGTTGCAGCAATTACAGCAGTACCATCAGCTGCAACATGGCTCACCATTTGCTGCCATTCAGGTTAAACAGGAATTTCCTACACAACAACATACTCTTACTGGTCCGGGTGGAACTGGTACCGAAATTAAACATCCCGGCTTGCTTGATGCTGCCACTCAAGGCCAACTGCAGCAGATGCAAATGCAATTGGCGCAAGCAGCAGCGGATGCCAGTGGAGGCGGTGGTCCTAACAGCCCTGCGAACCAGCATACACCAACTAGTGCTGGAGCTGTAGCAGCTATGCAGCAACAGCATTCTACCACCATCAGCACCATGTCGCCCATGCAATTGGCCACTGCCACAGGTCAAGTCACAGCAACCGGAGATTGGACGCAAGGCCGCACGGTACAGCTAATGCAACCCTCAACAGGATTTATTTACCCCCATATGTTGGTACCCGGCAATCTTATACAATCGGGACTTGGTCAACAGCCTATTCAAGTTATAGCTGCCGGCAAGCCTTTTCAAGGAGCTACGCCGCAAATGATAGCTACGACTCAAAACACAAAGCAAATGGCAATTGGTAGCAATACTGCCTTTCCCAGTGGCACAACGTATGCAATACCCTCCAGCCAATCACCACAGACTTTACTATTCTCGCCGGTTAATGTTATATCGCAGTCGCCGCAACAGCAGCAACAAAACATTTTGCAAGCAATGACAGCTGCTGCCAATGCCCAACAACAACAGCAACAACAGCATCAACAGCAGCAACAACAACAGCAGCAGCAACAGAAAACCACTGTAGATAGTCGAAAAAATCTGCAACAAAAAGTAGTGCAAAAAGTTACCACTACCACGAACTCTGTACAGTCAGCTGCTGGGGCAGTAGCCGCTGCTCAACAGCAGCAGCAAGCCGCGCAGCAATGCGTACAAGTCAATGCTCAAACGGCGGGCATGCCAGCCGGTACTACTCAGATCATTAGCCCATTACAGCAGACCACAGGGCAGCCGCAACCTTTGCAAATAAATGCCACACCCTGGGTACAAAGTGTACCCTTTTGGTCCAATGGTTTGCAACAGCTAGCGCAAAATCCTATTATTATAAGGGGAACGCAAGCAGACGGTACTCCAGGAGTTTTCATACAACAGCCGAGTGGTCAGACATTGCAGACTCAGCAACCAAATCGTAAGTTTACTTTAAACAATTACCCAAAACGCAGGAATATATTTTTTTGTTTTCTTTATTTCATGTAGAAATTACCCTGCAGTGTAATGTCACTCAGGCACCCACAAAACAGCGTACACAACTCGAGCAGCTAGCTGCTGCTAAACAACAGCAAACTGCTCAGACTCATGCACAACAGGTGGTCCAACAACAGGCTGCACAACTGCAAGTGCAACAGCAACCACAACAACAGGTCACTAATGTGCAACAACAGCAGCAGCAGCAGCAACAGCAAGCTGTTGTACAGGCGCACCTTCAGCAACAAGCAGCAGCCGCTGTTGCTGCTGTTAACCAGCAACGAGGGCAACCTCAAATTCTACCACAAACTAGTGGCACTCAAATACGTCCTGCTTCATCAGTTTCAACGCAAACTGCTCAAAATCAAAGTTTACTAAAGCAAAATATGCGCACCAAGCAGCAGGCTGTGCGTCCTGCTCTGCCAGCTATGAAGACTGAACCACAAACTGTTCAACAAGTGCAGCAGCAACAGGTGGCTAAAACAACTTCCGTAGCTGGTCTACAACAACAAATCACAGCAGCTGTTGCAGCACAGCAACAACAACAACAACAGCAGCAGCAGCAGCAGCAAACCCAACCGACTATGCATCAAGTTGTTACATCAGCGGGAAACAAGTGAGTTAATTAAAAGATGTAGAGTTTTTTAAAATGCTTTTAGAGCATTATAAAAATCGCAAAATTGTATTAAAATAAACACTGAATTTGATCGGACATTGCCTTTCGGCGTTTTCAAAATCATTACTGTAAATTAGTGAATTTATATCAAACCAGAAAGTAGGCTCATTTCAACCCAGCATAAATACATTTCGAATTGGTGAGCAATTCCAATTTCATGTCTTAAAAAACTCCTACATTAAAACGCATGCCCTGAATGCTATTGATGGAAATCAAAAGTGACTTTCAATTAATTTCAGTAATTTGGAATCCGCTGTATAGCTTTTATATAAAAAAGGTAAAGTCGGTACCAAAACAATTCCTGCTGTTAATCATCTCCATTGAAACTCAGCAGTAAATTTACCATCACACCGCAGCCAACTAGCTCTTATTTACCTCTCTACATTGAAAAGCCAAACAATTATATCAAACATATTATTCTTCGATTCATCTTCGCGATAGAATAGACATTAATATTATGCCTAACAGGCAGCTAAGATCATACGTACTACTGTATCCTCAATTTCATCGATCAAGCTTCTTAAATTTTGATCCGTTCCGTGAAGTTTGTGGCGAAGTAAACAGATTTTATGTTCTCAACGACTTATCTGACAACATTCATGTTACTAAGAGAATACTTCTTTTGTATTTAAACTCTAGTGATTATATTTATAACTGTTTGTAGTTTTCTAATATAATTTTTGATATATTCACCCCTATAGCAAACAGTCATTCCCATGAAAAAATTTCCCATTTCCCAAAATTGCAATCGCTAATACTTTCCCCTAGAAATGAATTCACACTTTCTATGTGTAATTCAGTTTGGAATAATAACACTAAAAAAATTCACATTCGTCCAAAATTCACCTAATCGTAAACATTTATTTCCCACGTATTATTTTTGTTTTCCCCTTTGATTTGTTCACATCATTTTTGCTGGCGAACTGTATTCATCATGTAAGTAATTGTTGTAGGTTAGGTTGTACAGGCCGCCAGTTTCATGAAACCAGCCCACTTGGGTCCTTTTGGTCCAGTTGTGTTATAAGTAATTGTTTCTTTTAATTAAAATGTAAAAGCTTATATTCAGCTATTTTAGAACTAGCTTTGTTAATAAGACGCAAAATGATATTGTGCTCAATATAATGTAAAATTTTGGAATAATTTTACGGAAGATATAAATAGTACAGGCTTCTGGATATGTCGCATCAACAAATCTTATTCTCTGGCTACATTCTCTGCAAAGAACCGCGGTTTTATTTACCCTACAATGTTGAATAGATTTAAAACAAAAAAAGTTATGTACAAACTCAATTTGTTTATAGAATAAGTAACTTCAACAAAGTAGATCAATTCGGTGTAGTCGAGACGCTTCCTCCTGTAGTTCAATTAATACTCCGATTCTAATTATTTTCTTTTAATTTCAATTAAACTAATTTTCTCACTTTTTCTTCAGTTTGATATTCTTATTAATCACTCTTCTTAAATATTTTACATTCACTATGTAGTGATAGCACTAAAAGAGTTCCCATGAATTTCACGATAGCAATTTACCCTTCCAAGGAATTGGAAATTTTATGGGAACAAATATTTCCCATCTTATTTACGATAAGGGTGATTAATTCTATAGATTTCCTTGTCATACTGATTTCTCAGCTGTTAAATATTTAGCTGAAATAAATAAATAAAATCAAATATACTTATCAATATACGAGTACACAGGGCTTTGCATCTCGCTGGCAACTGCATCCTTAAGCTGCAAGTCATGCGTTGGCATTCGCCAGGAACTCTACCGGTTAGGTAGGTAGGCCACAGGATTCTCCAGAAAAAGTACCTGGATTCTCTAGCTCACTTGGGTCCTGAAGATCGTTACCATTGTGATAACTCTAAATCAAAATATGTTTATCATATGTTTTATTGCTGAAAAGGGCTCTTTCGCTCAACCAAACGTGTATTTATTGCCCACTTTCAATCCGATCCGCTTTTGCCTGATGATTTCCATTGACTGTCAATTCATTCATAACAAATTAAAAAACTTTAGCTTTAACCATTTTTAAGATATACAAAAATCAACAATTACTTTGTATGGGAGGCGCCATGCCCACTTGTCCCATGTCATCTACCTTTTGACTTGAGTCATATTTACTAAATTTAGAAAGTTTAGCTTGAACCGCTCTCAAGATATAGAAAAATCACTACTAACTTTGTGGACAGTTTGTGGACAGCTTGCTTAATGGTTGATTATTCCGATGAAGCCGATTTTCATAAGCGAATTTTGTTTGAATGGCGATGTCAATATACAAAACTACTGTATTTGGAATGATTTAGACACCGTTAAATCCACAGAAGCAGACTGTTTGGTGTGCTTTATGGGCTGGTGGAATCATTGGTCCGTACTTCTTTAAAAACGATACTGATCAGAACGTTACAGTCATGATTACTGACTCTTTCTTTCATCGATTGAACAATCATTATGTGCAGGAGCTGTGGTTACAACAAGACGTCTTGTTGTAATCAATAATTTATTCTTCAATAATTCAATTGTGGCACTAGTAGTGCCACAAATGATATCACTTTTGTCATGATGTTTCTTTTATATATCAGGATGTCTAGTTTCCATTTCTATTTTAAAACTCAACAATCGGTTCAAAATTGCAAAAGAAACAGACTACTGAATATGGAATTTTTAAATATCCTCTTTAATTTGACTTTTACAGAATGGTGGTTATGAGTGCAGGCACCCCCATCACAATACAAAACGGCCAGACGCTGCAGCAGGCCGTTGACAAACAACAACAGCAACAGCAATTGCAACTACAGCAAATTCAGAAACAGCAACAACTCTATCTGCAGCAGCAACTGATTCAGCAACAGTTCGCCCAAATACAACAGCAACACCAGCAGCAACAACAGCAGGCGGCAGTTCACCAACAACAACAGCAACAACTGCAGCAAGTTGTAGCTGCTCAGCAGCAACAGCAACAGGTTGGACAACAGCAACAGCAACAACCCCAGATTCAGCTACAAGTTGGTCCTCAGGGTTTTATCACCGCTCAACAGCAGCAACAGTTGCAAAATCAGCTAATACAGCAACAACAACAATTGCAACAGCAACAGCAGCAACAAAGGGATCAACAGCAATCGCAAAATATCATACACCAAATTGTGGTCCAGCAATCGCCGCAGCAGCAGCCACAACAACAGCAGCAAACGCAGCAGTTGCCACAACAAATTACTGCAGTTCCATTTTCGGTTTCATCCTCGACGCCAGCTTCCATAGCAACATCACAGGCGCTACAGCAACATGTGGCGTATCAAACAAAAACCTCAAATTCACTGCCCACCACTTCAGTTGTGACCATTTCTAATCAGACTGGACCGTTAGTTACAAGTACGGTCGGACTTAACCAAGCTTCAGCCCAACTGCAGCAACAGCAATTGATTGCGGCTACAATTGCTGCCTCCCAGCAACAACAGCAGCAGCAACAACAACAACAGCAGCAGCAATTGCAACAGCAGCAACAAACCCAACACTTAGTAGCTGTTGCGCAACAACAGCAACAGCAGCAGCAACAACAGCAAACTGTTATGCCACCACCTTCTTCGCCGGCACAAAATCCCATTTTAGCTATGGCATCTATGATGAATGCCGCCGCTGGAGGTAATCTAACTGGCAATACAACTCTCACCACTGCCGTTGCCATGACTTCACCCATAGGCAACACAACAACAACAACGAACGTTTCCTCCTTGCCAGCCACACCTACGAAAATAGCCATAGAACAAATGAAAACTGTTTCGAGTGCTCCCAATACACCAACCACAGCAAGCATTAATATCAACTCCGCTGCTTCTGCACCTTCCACTCCCGTTCAAATTCCCCACAACGAATTGCAAACAAAAGACGCATCCACAAAAACCCATGAAAATAAAACTATTGAGGCTTCCACATCTGTATTGGCAACAAACACTACTTCTACTCTCTCTACCACAGCATCAATTGACGCCACTAATAGTGCTGCTGCTGCTACTCAACAACAAACACAACAGCACCAACTTTCACCCACAGTTTCAGCAATAAGCCATACGATTCCAGCCCCTACCGAAACGCCACAGATGGCAGTGCAACCCATAAATACAACAGAAAGCCAAAACGAACCGCCACAACCTGTAGCCACCAAACATACCACCAACTCAAATGGAGTGGCTTCAACTACACAAACAACTGAAAGTATTAGTCCGCCACCTACTAAATCTCTCAGAACTTCCGCAACTCAACAAGTTGCCGCAAATGAAAGTGAAAAATCATGCACCCAAGTTGCACCAGTTGTTTCTTCTTCCCCTGAGGAAACTAATACACCCACAAGCTTACCAGCTGTTAGCACCACCTCTTCCACCAGTTGTACCACATCGATAACCACCACTTCTACTAACAATACTTCGAATACTTTTAATACAACAACAACTTCTACCACAACTACCACCAGCACAGCTGTGAGTAGCAAACCCAGCGGGCCACCACCAAAGTCCACGCCAGGCGCTACAATTGTGAAGGTGGAAAAAGATCTGCCAAAAGCCATGATCAAGCCTAATGTGTTGACGCATGTCATTGATGGTTTCATAATACAAGAAGCGAATGAACCGTTCCCAGTAACACGTAAACGTTATACCGATAAAGATGATAGCGATGAATTACCACGTAAGTAATCACTATTTTATTGAGTTTATGCTAGGAGCTTTGAAAGATGAGAGTAGTATTACATTTTTGGGCGGAAATAACTGGTAAGAACAGTAAGGTGATGGGATGGAGTGAAGTATGCCCTGCGCCATTTCTGACAACCCGGGCTTTTAAATGTTTCTATTGAGATATACAAAATCTGTTTAGTTCAGCGAACATCACAGCGGTTTCTAATTCCTTGACCATTTCGTCAAGAGATACCAATTCCTCAATAACTATTAATTCAGCTTTTATGCGTAAGCTGACAATACTGAGTATTGCGAGTTTTGAAATCGATCCTGTTTAAACTTCCCCAGATCGTTCTTTCACATATTAGGTTTGTTTCTTTACTTTCCGGGTAAGTTTCTTGCAAACGAGAGCATGTATAAGTTTATCTCAAATGCAGATAAAATTTACCTAAAGTACGGGAACGCAAAAAGCCAAATTTCTAGCCCAAAAAGAAACATATTTAGTTTTACGAAAAAATACTGTGACATTTTACACTTTTTAGCTTTTAAGGTCTTTTGCACATTCATTTTTATTTAATATTTATATAAAAACACTGGAATGATTTGTATACGATTTGATTCAAATGAACCCTGTTTCTTTATTATTGTTTATTTTTCGAACAGCCGATTGCTTAATTACATGCCCAAACTAGCCCGAAGAAAAAGTACGGGCTGTTTTGTGCAAGAAGAGGAAGCATACTATTCTCTCAAAAGCGCTCTCATTTGCCCAATTTTAAAGTATGGGAACGCTTTTCGTGCAAATTGTAATCCCGCGGGATCCCAAAGTAAAGAAACACGCCTATTGTTTGATGTTTTAACGATAATACTCGTGAATTGTTCTCTTTTTATACCCTTCACAAAAATGTAAAGGGTATACATATAATATAACATAATATAATATATAATATAATATAATATAATATAATATAATATAATATAATATAATATAATATAATATAATATAATATAATATAATATAATATAATATAATATAATATAATATAATATAATATAATATAATATAATATAATATAATATAATATAATATAATATAATATAATATAATATAATATAATATAATATAATATAATATAATTATATAGGTTTGTGATTCCGTTTGTAATTTCTACAATTTTCATTTGCGACCCTATAAAGTATATATATTCTGAATCTGAATGAATGGAAAAGTCGATTAAGCGATGTCCGCTGTTAAAATACTGTTTCTGAGGAAAAAAGTAGACTTAGTAACTTTTTTCTATCACCATTCTTTTACCCCATGGATTCATGGGTTTGCTATTGAAATTCAGTAATATCGCTTCACATACAGCTAAGATATATTCAAAATTCCGAAAAAAGCCATATATTTTTTTTTGCAATTTTGTATGAACGTTTTTGAAAAAAAGTTGTTTGTTTTGCTTCAAACTTCAAACAATTATTAAGCATGGTGACTAAAAGTAAAAAAAAAGAAAATCCAGATATCGGTCCATATATACCCGAGATATAGAAAACCGGGGTTTTTATGAAAATGACGCGTAAGCGAACTTAAACAACTTTTTTTGCTTAAAAGCAGTTCTGGTAATAAAATAAGGTTATATAAATATGAAAAATGAAAATTTCCGATATCGGTTCATATATACCCGAGATATAGCCTAAACCGGGTTTTTCATGAAAATGTCGCTTAAGCTAACTTAAACTTTTTTTTTTGCTTAAAAGCCGTTCTGGTAATAAAATGAGGTTATATAAATATGGAAAATGAAAATTTCCGATATCGGTCCATATATACACGAGATATAGCCTAAACCGGGGTTTTCATGAAAATGTCGCGTGAGAGAACTTAACAATTTTTTTTGCTTAAAAGCAGTTCTGGTAATAAAATAAGGTTATATAAATAATGAAAATAAAAATTTCCGATATCGGTCCATATATAATCGAGATATAGCCTAAACCGGACTTTTCATGAAAATGTCGCGTAAGCGAACTTAAATTTTTTTTTTGCTTAAAAGCAGTTCTGGCAATAAAACCAGGTTATACATGTAAATATAGAAAATGAAAATGTCCGATATCGGTCCATATATACCCGAGATATAGTCTGAACCCATTTTTCCATTAGCATTTTTTTTTTTTTTTTGCTAAAAAGCAATTCTCGTTATAAAAGAAGATTACTAAAATACAAAAAATAGAAAATTCCTATATCGGTTCATATATAACCGAGATATAGCTTAAACAAACTTTTCCATGAAAATGTCCATGAAAGATTTCTTTTTTGAAATGGTGATTAAAAGGCAAACATATTATTTCCGCGATATCGGTCCATATATATCCGAGCATATTCAGTTCAAATTTGTAATATATACTGTACATATATGTGACTATCGTGAAGGGTATTTTAGATTCGGCCCAGTCGAATATACCACACCCTTACTTCTTTTTTATTGAACAAAAGAAGTAGTCTTATACATATATCTATGTATCATCTTAATTTCTTATATGATTTATATATTAATTGACGTTTATTTTATAATTACAGAAAAGAAACAAGCTCTGGAAGATGCTGTCAACAATACAAATAACAATAATAATATATCCACCAGTCCTTTGCCAGTTGATATGGTGGCATGTGAACAATGCGGCAAACCGGAACATAAAACTAAACTGAAAAAGAAACGTTTCTGCTCCCCAGCCTGTGCACGCCAGGCTAAAGCTTCAATTAGCGAGCAAATTACTCAAGCTCAACATCAGCAGCAGCAGCAGCAGCAACAACAGCAGCAATCAGTGGAAAGTATAAACAATAGCAATAGCAACAATCTGAATGATGCATCTAACAACAGCCACTTAAACAATAGTGTGCCAATGGATATAAGCCATTCTCTGGCTCCCACAGCAAACGTTGGAATAGTTGATAGATTGCCCACAGAGAGTACAATAATGCAAACTTTGCCAACTGTAACAACGGCCAGTCAGCTGCAAATGCAACAAACCTTGCCGCCAACATCAACATCAGCTGGCACCATTTCAGCTGTTATAAATGAAACAGCAACCTTAGCTCCAGTGGCAGCTGCAGCTCCCACTATAGAACAACAGCCACAAATGGCCAACTGGACTGTTTCAGATGTTTGTGAGTTCATAAAGAATCTGCCCGGTTGCAGTGATTATGTTGATGATTTCGAGCAACAAGAAATTGATGGGCAAGCCTTGTTGCTGCTGAAAGAAAATCACTTGGTTAATGCCATGGGCATGAAACTGGGCCCGGCTCTTAAAATTGTAGCCAAGGTTGAATCAATGAAAGAAGTTTCTGCTGCCGCTTTAGCTGTTGCCAATAATGCTATGGACAGCAACGCTGCTAGTGCTTAAAAATTAGTATTTAAATAACAAATTTTAAATTGTAAATAAATCGGACTTTCAAAAACTAAAAAAAAAAAAAACTAAACAAATTAAGGCTGTATAATACTAAACAAAATCACTCCTTTTTTAATAGAAACTAAAAAGTAAAAGAACTCTAGCTATCTAGCTTATGATTAAGAAATAATTTTGTACATAATTAAATTTAAAATTTCATGGAATAAGTGTTTTTTTCGATATTGCTGCATATGGAAATATGAAATAACTTAATGGAAAACTACATTTTTAAAATTATATTTAAAGCAAGATTAATTACATATTAATTACATATATTTGAATTTTATATAATAATAAAAAAAACATGAATTTAAAATTTAAAGCATCTTTAAGACAAATTAATAATAATAAAAAAATGCGACTTTACCACTTGCACCAACATAATGATAAAAGATATCTTCTTAAATTTCATTGTTCTATTATTTAAAAAAAATTTTGTTTTTCAAAATTTCAAAATAAATTTAATGTGAAGCGTTTTATAATTAATGCACTGTGTATCTTTTAAATTATCGTTTATAAGCTTGCCATACTGGTGAATTATTCGATTTACGCTGCATCTCCAGTTGAAAGGTGCCTTAACGTATACACGGTGGCAGCACTAGAGCAAAATTACAACAATACAACAACAACAGGCATGCTTATGGCGACATCAATTTAAGACGACATCAATATTAATCTGGCATTCCCTAATAGCATGTTCACACGAAGGCTCATTTGCGAGGTTCGCTCTCTCATTCGTGGTTCGCGGCCCAATCTTAATTGAACCAACATGATTCGCCATACAAAATTTTATGAGCGGACCAACTTGGTTCATTTTGAATCTTGTTGCGAACCAAGCTAAAACTACTGTCATCTCCAAATTTGATAATAAATTATCGCTAGTTTATCTGAACTAGCTGCAAAAAGAATTCAAACAAAGTAAAAACAGATAATTAATGGGTAAAATCAAAATAAACACATTGCAAATGTAAAAATTTTATACTTATATAAATATTTAAATAAAAATTGAAAAAAGAATTAGTGGAACGTTTGCACAAAATATGTAAACATCAGTGTAAAGCAAAAAACAACCATCTGAACACCTAGATTCGCAATAGTGGTTCAGAGAGCGAACCAAGTGTTTCATATTACCGTCTAAACATGGTATTACAGTTTTGTATTGATGTTGTCGGTATATCGATTATGTTAATAAAACCCAACACACATCTCTAATGTATGTGTCAGTTGCATCGTTTTGTTTACATTTTGATTTAGAACATTTTGTTCAAAATAGGAAAGTTTGTGGAAAAAGAAAAATAAGGAAGTTCTTAAATACAAAATGTTTCTCCAGCCATATTTAGACTCCAGTGACGAAGAAAACAAAATAAGCTTAATAGTGGAAAGAAGACTGCTTAAGGCCCGATCAGACTATTATACAAGTATAAATAATTTCATTCGATTTTGTGAGATAAAAGTCTAAACACATTTCTTGCGACTGTCTAAAAGTCTAACGTAAATTAGATTTTGCATTCACACCATCACACTTGATATAAACCAAAAAATTTTAGTAGAAAAGAAAACAGCTGTTCATATTTTTTTATTTATCCAGCAGAGAGATGTGCCAACATAAAACTGTACACGGCGGCAGGTGAGCTGTTCGTCGTAGGCGGTAGACGTGCCGGCGTTTGAAAATCTTTAGCAGCTAATATAATAATTATGTAAAACAGATCCAAATTTAAAAGCACCAAAATATTTTATGTTCTACATATAGCATGAGTAAAATACATTTATATACAACAGCTAAATCCATTGTTTTTTACATTTTGTTTTCACACTATCACACCTAAAGTAAAAGAAGGAATATGACTTGAAAATAAACGGCCAATTTACTTAACGTCTGGTTTTAATATTTTTATTATTTGCTTTTGCAAAAAATGCAACCCTGATCCAATGAAAAATCTTATTGTTTAAACAAATTTCTAAAAATGGTGAAGTGTTATGGGATGTCAAATCTTTTACCGTATTATTTCTCATTTTCATAACGTTTTACATTCACACTATCACACTTGCACGTATTATTTGATTTTTTGACAAGTCTTAATACAAAGTGTGATAGTCTTAAGTGCCCTTTAAAGATATTTTGCAAAACTAATAATCGGTAAAATTGCAATGGCGTCTTTTTGTAAACAAACACATACACATCCGCTTTTTTGACAGCTCTTATTATAAGATCGTTGCCATGAGATTTCTCATAAGAACGCTCTCATAAAAATTATTATAAGACTGCAATAACACTGATTTTAAGTCTACATGTAACAGAATTCTCTCTGCGATTGAATTTTGACGTTCTCATCTCAGATATTATCGCACGTGTGGACACTAAGTATGGGATGTCAAATTTTTATCGTATTATTTTTCGTATGTATGACGGATTACATTCAGACTATCAGACTTGCATGTATTATTTGAATTTTTGACAAGTATTAATACACAGTATAATAGTCTGAACTGGGACAGAAGTCCTGCATTTTTAATTCTGGGGCCGAATCACCGCATACGATATCGAGCAAAATTATCGAAATTGTTCACTTTGGTATCATGGCATACGATATCAGATAAATTGTATTGCAATAATATAAAAAAGTTAAAGGATTTATTTTTTGTATTCCTACTTTTAGGGGACGTATGGTCTTCAATCTATTACATTTTATTTAAATTACGATCCGATATGCTTCGTTTGCTTTAATCTACATGTATCGCAATGTTATTCGATACGATAGTTAATTCGATATCGTATGCGGTGATTAGACCCCTGGCTATTGATGGGCTCTTTTCCAGCTCTTCTAATAATTTTTGAAATTGGGCGGGATTCGTAATTTTAATTTTTTTCATTTTATTCCAATTTTTTTTTAAGTTTAATTTTCTTTATTAATTTTTTTTGTTTTTTTTTTGAACTCGGCGCTAAAAACTGTGACGACAAAATAACCGGCAAATAAAGACAATATTGTCGCCATTTTCTCTTGCAGAATATCAAACATGTGTCGGCAGCTATCGATACATGCCAATATTGACAACAGGAATGCCGATTCTCCGCAAAATTTAAAAATCGGCATCGTCTTGTGTTGCCGCCGGCAAGCAGAATATGGGTGAACAATAAAGCCAGTTTTGATTGATGGTGGATGCAAGCAATGTAAACAGTGTTTCACTTTTTCAACATTTTCCATGCTTTTCACAAAGATGTTAATCCGTGTAAAAAGCTTATTAAGGCCCGGTTTCACTATCCTACACGATCGTACGATTCATTCACAGGAAACTGTTTCAAAAGTCTGGCCGACTTGAAAAAATTGTTTCAAAATGGCGTTGTACAAGTATGATTGAAATAATTTATATACACAATTAAACAATTAAAAACTTTTATTATCATAATAATTTTACATTACTTTAATTTTTTCCTCGAGGCACCAACAATATTTTCATATTTTTCACAATACATACAACACTGATCGCAGAGAAACCATAATGTTTTGAAAAGTTTCATAAAATTTTTCAAATCGCACGATTTGTCAAAAACTCTGTCGCACGGTTGAATTTTTAGTACTTTTTCAGCACACATACTTTATTTAGTAGATCGCACGATCGTGTATGATAGTGTAGCAAGGCCTTTAGGCGCTTACGATATTATCAGTAGCAAATAAAGGCCTCTTCAGGGGTCTAACCACCGCATACGATATCGAATTATCTATCGTATCGAATAACATTACGATACATCTAGATTTTGGCAAACGATGCATATCGGATCGTAATCTAAGCAAAATATTGCTGCATATCGTATGCGGTGATTTGGCCCCAGATTATTACACTTTGTATTAAGACTTGCCAAAAATTTAAATAATTCGTGCAAGTGTGAACGTAAAACATTGTGAAAATGAGAAATATTACGGTAATAGACATCCCATAACACTTCACCATTTTTAGAAGTTTGTTTAAATAATAAGATTTTTCATTGGATCAGGGTTGCCTTTTTTATAACAACAAATATTAAAATATTAATCCCAGGCGTTGACCAAATTGACTGTTTATTCTCCACACATATTTTTCAGTTTACTTCAGGTGTAATAGTACGTTAGTTTTTTTGACACTCGCATCAAATATCATTAGATTATTGTCTCACAAAATCTTAAAACTTGTGCGATAGTCTGAAACACCCTTAACTGTTACATGTCGTAGCGCTACCGCCTTGTAAACGTTAATACAACTTGAAAGCCACTAAAGGCGTTTTTAAACGCGCCAACCACGATTATCATTATATTATTGAATTTTACGACTTACGCAGTGCAAAAAATTGTTTTAAATTGAATTTACTTTTTGATTTTCAATATCTTTCATTTTGTTTTAAATACAATCTATTGAATAAGCATTTTTTTTTGTGTTAATTAAGTTGTAATATTTTAGATTGATAAACACTTTCTTAATTTAAATCTAAACTTTATATACATAGTTTTATTTTTTTAATGCATCTTAAAGTAACTAATAATTATACTACATTAAAATAAAGTAATCCACTGCAAAGTGTTTAAAAAATTATGAAAAATAAACTGAATTTTATTTCAAAACAAAATTTCAAACTGAAAATAATATAGAGTGAACAGACCGTAGCCACAGAGCCGATGGGGGGTTGCTAAACTGGAGACCGGTCGTTAGCTATTTAGTACCATGAAATCCTTTAGCCGAGCACAACGCGTATTTTGCGTATGCGAACACTACCGCAACAAGGATTCTGCGACCGCAGCTAAACTCAAATTTTGTTATCATTTAATATTCGAGATAGAAATCCTTCTCCAACGAGTCAAACCGTTAAGCAACGGGTCCAAGAGTTTGAGATGACTGGATCAACATGATCAAAACGACGATCCGAGTGTCCTAAAACATCAAGGTAACTGGAAAAGGTAGAGCGAGTACGAGCATCTAGTAGAGAACAACACAACCACTCTAATCGAAAGTAGTCTGAGGTTTTAAATATGAATCGATTATCTCTAAATCGAATTTTATAACAAGATGGGGTAACATGCCATACGTCAAAAGGCTCGTTGGCTGCTGTTCGAAAGGAGGTAATATTATGCTAGGAACACAATTGCGACGAACGACGAACTTCGCCCATCGCGACGAACTCGCCGGCTGTATACAGCCGCCGTGTGAAACACAATATCAACGATCATTACTTGCAAAGAAAAAAAAAAAATGAATATAAATGAATATAAATGAAAATAAAAAAAATGAATATAATATAGGGTGTCTTTTTAAGCCCGATAGAACTTGAAATTGTAAAAAATAACACAAAAAATTAAATTGTAATCAAAATTTTTTTTTATTCGAAAGATCAATACGTGACATTAGCATTTGAAAATGATTTCGGGCATATGGGCACCGCGGCTGTTCTTGACGAAGCGCATTCTGGACGTCCAATTTTGGGCCACTTTTTCGAGCACTGCTGGCCGTATGTCACGAACAACACGAACAATGCTGGCCTCCAAGGCGTCAATTGTTGCTGGTTTATCAGCATAAACCAGTGACTTCACGTAGCCCCACAGGAAATAATCGAGAGGTGTCAAATCGCACGACCTTGGAGGCCAATTGACAGGTCCATTTCTCGAAATCAACTTATCGCCAAATTTTGATTTCAGTAAGTCGATGGTTGCGTTCGCCGTATGGCACGTAGCGCCATCCTGTTGAAACCACATCT
The DNA here is from genome assembly GCA_914767995.1 of Thecocarcelia acutangulata. Lineage (NCBI taxonomy): Eukaryota > Metazoa > Arthropoda > Insecta > Diptera > Tachinidae > Thecocarcelia > Thecocarcelia acutangulata. The sequence goes on along the minus strand of OU612095.1, from coordinate 23,449,948 downwards.
CCTCCGGATCAATGTCATCCATATTTTCAAACAAAAAATCATTGATCATGGTGCGGTAACGATCTCCATTGACCGTAACGCGAGCTCCGGCCTCATTTTTGAAGAAATAAGGTCCGATGATGCCACCAGCATGAAAACCGCACCAAACAGTGCATTTTTCTGGATGTAATGGAGTCTGTAGGGTCTCTTGTGGATTGGTCTCACTCCATATGCGGCAATTTTGCTTATTAACAAACCCGTTAAGCCAAAAATGCGCCTCATCGCTGAACACAATTTTGCGATAAAAGTTGCGCGAATCGACGACTGATTTTCAAAGTAAATTTGGATAATTTCGTAGCGTTGTTCAAGCGTGAGTCTATTCATGATGATTTGTCAGAGTATACTGAAACAAATAAAAAAAATGTTTCATCAAAATTTAATTTTTTGTGTTACTTTTTACAATTTAAAGTTCTATCTAGCTTAAAAAAACACCCTATACTAAATATTAAAAGTAATCCTGTATTAATCCCATCCGAAAGAGGGATTTTTAAACAAATTATTAGAGGTACTTTATATTTTGAAAATATCTTCATAAATTTTTTACTACATGGATTAAAAAAAATTATAAAAAGTATTATGTCGTGAAAAATACTTTTTTTTTTATGTAAGAAACCTGGTCACCTGATACTGCTTTGTTCGTCGTTCGCTGACGAAACAATTAGAAATGAATCTATTTCCGATATTAACGAATTAGTTGTAAGTTCGAGTCCAACTTCAGCCAAGAAGAAGGATTATTTTTAATTATAACGATAATTGCTGTGAAACTATAAGAAAATAATTGAATACCATTAGCTGAGGGACAACTACTACTCATCAGCAACCACTGGGATTCGAACTCGGGATCATGTATGAACATGATGTACATATTTTTAATACGGCCGCTTAACCAACTCAGCCACCGAGTTCGAGTCCAACTTCTTCTTGACTGAACTCACAACTAATTAGTTAATATCGTACATATGTATATAACTAAAAGTTCAATTATTAAAATATTTACATACAAATACGTCTCACAATTAGGAGAATTATTAGTAAATAAAAAATTAAAAACTGGTTGTTCAGTGATAGAAAATCCTGTACAAACAGCTGGGGTTATAACTGAGTTGGTTAAGCGGCCGTATTAAAAATACATTTCCCCGAGTTCACATGATCCCGAATTCGAATCCCAGTGGGTGCTGATGAGTAGTGTAGCGACTACGAAACAGCTAGTTGTCCCTTAGCTAATGGTATTCAATTATTTTTTCTAGTAGTTTGTCTGTTTGTATTCTGCAGCTGTCTACTTTACAAATGTCAAATATGATTGAAGTAAAACGCCGTTTGCAAAAGCTATTACATTCTTCGATAGGATCCTATTCTTCGATAGGATTTTTTTAAATTTATTTTTTTATAGCTTTTATTTATTTATTGAATCTTAACAATGTGAACTAACAGTCTTTGGATTTCTTAATTGAGTTATGCACTCCCGTAGCCTGCTTTTAAGCTGGGGAGACCTGCGAAGTTGCCACTCTCTTCTAACTCTTCTTTTTTCTGTTAGAAGTTGTTCAAGTTCAGACGAATATGTTTTATTGCTTACATTTCTGGATCTTATATGGCTAGTGGTAGCATGTTGTACGGCCAGTTTAAGCTTTTCAGGAAATTCGTTAATCGACACATCCAATATCCTGATATTTTCCGTACAATGAGTACTAAAATATTTTTTATATTTTAACCAGTTGACTCTAGTAACGGTCAACGCCAAGTCACCAAACGGGGATCCAACCTCCGGTGGGAACCAAACAGCTATTATAGTGAGTGAGTGATCTGATGACAAATCTAATGAAGACTCCACTTGCATCCGCTCTAAAGGAAAATTTTTTGCAACTCCAAAATCTATAACGTCTGGGTTCTTTCGTCGATCTGACAACCAATAAGTGAGATGTCCGCTTGAAATTACATCTAAACCCATTTTGGAAACGGTGATCCCCAATAAGTGTGTTTAGCGTTATAGTCGCCAGCCGCTAAAAATCGAGTCCCAAGTGATTTGAAAAAATGTGAATATTGATTTTCTGTTACTGAAAACCGGGGTGGGGAATAAATCCAGGAAATAACAATTTTATCACGAAAATGTTCAATACATATTGCTCCTTTATTGCAACATAGTCATATCTTAAAAAATGAGCTTTTCGAGTTAACAATGCAGAATTGTTAACAGTACTACCTTTTATATTGTGCCAAAAATTTATTCAAATTACGTTTAAACTGTTTCCTTTACGAGATATTTTCCAAAAACTTTTTCTAAGACTTGTATGAAAACGAAAAATTTGAAATGTGTTTTTCTCGAAACAAGCTTTTTTGCGTTATGACTATGTTGCAATAAAGGAGCGATATGTTTGTTGAAGGAGATACTCTTCACATGTCTCATTTAGCAAATAGTGCTTAATTCTAGTTTTTATCAAAATTGCCGAACCTCCGCAAGATCTTCCACGGGGATCTTTAGTATCATATAGTGTGTAGCCATTAATTTTGAAATAGCTGTTGGTTGTCAAATGGGTTTGTGCAATCAATATTATGTCGATTTGCTTTTCCGTAAGGAAGTGCTTAAGTTCATTTTTATGTTGGCGGATGCCGGTTGCGTTCCAGAAACATATTTTAAACCAGCTCATTTGTTTAAAATTGCTTCTATCTTCGATAGGATGATTACATACGTTAATATAAGTACGTGTATCGTGCTCAGTGCTGGGCAAAATACTCAAAATAAGTATTTCAAATACAAAATACAAGATACTTCCAAGTTGTGTATTTAAAATACAAAATATAACTAAAGAAATACAAATAATTTTTTATATTTAGGTCTCATAAAAATGTATTTCAAATACTTGCCCAGCCCTGGATGTACTTACATATGGATGTATATACCGTCGTTTTTGGGTATAAACAGTTATGTCGGTATATACATTCACATATACATATGTATATTCTAAAAAACTTCGAGATAAATTCTGGTGGCCATACAAACATAGCTGCCAGATTTGACGATAAATCGTCATTTTGACGATTTCCATGCTCAAATTTAGCAAAATGACGATTTTTGTCCTAAAAATGACGATTTTTGCATCATTAATTTTTTTGAATTATTTGTGAGCTACAAAGTATGTCCATAAGGATTTTCACCTTTTTTGCAACTTTTAAACTTGTAGTGCATGTTATGGTTGATCGCGTGAATACCCGTTTATTTTTGTGGAAATGTGCCCTATTTCTAGAAACACAAATAACTTCTGGCTCCATTAGTAAAAATGTAAGAAACTTAATTATGTAACTTGTTTAAATTTTTACATTGAATTTGGTAATCAAATATCGAAAATAATTGATTTTGAAAAAAAACTCTTGATAATATTTTCAATAAAAACAGCAATTTCCCTCATTTCATAAAAGGCCATGTTACACTATCGTGCGATCTACAAAATAAAGCATGTGTGCTGAAAATGTACTAAAAATGCAACCGTGCAACAGACTTTTTGACAAATCGTGCGATTTGAAAAATTTTATGAAACTTTTCAAAACGTTATGGTTTCTGTGCGATCAGTGTCATATATATTGTGAAAAACATAAGAATATGGTTGGTGCCTCCAGAAAAAAATTTAAGTAGTGTAAAATTAATATGTTAATAAGAGTTTTTAATTGTTTTATTGTGTATATAAATTATTTCAATCATACTTGTGTAATAGTGTGGCCTACAACGCCATTTTGAAACGATTTTTTCAAGTCGGCCAGACTTTTGAAACAGTTTCCTGTGAATGAATCGTACGATCGTGTAGGATAGTGAATCAGAGCCTAAATAAATATGAAGATCTGTATTCCTAGTATTCCGAGTTAATTCTTTTAGTTTCTGAAGCCATTTTTAAGAAGTAAGATAAAAATTTATGTAGTTTTTGTAAAAAAAAATGAATTAAAAGCCGAGCGTTTCCAATATATTTAAAATTATTCCAAAATATAGTGACACTATCCTATTCTTCTGCAACGTGGATATATGTAGTATTCAGCAAAGTTAGTTAAAATAAGACAAAAATACGAAACTCTTTAGAAAATGAAACAATTGAAGGCAATATTTCTTATTAAGACTAATTAAAAGGAAATCCTTAAAAATTCTTTGATACTGCAGTTAAATTCAATTCATTAGAATTAATAAATTCACATACTTATTCTTAAATTTTCGGAAAGTTCAATGTATGAAAGTGTATTTAATTTTTAATACCCTACTACAAGTACATACTCGTACATACGAGTATTGCTTGCATTTAAAATCTGTTGCATTTTCATATAAAAATTTTAAATATACTTAAAATTTGGTAGTTTTATAAGTCCAATTTTTTTACGGTATTTCAAAACCAAAATGACGATATTTTAAAAAATCTTCGGGATTTTGACGATTGCTTCCAAGGTGCATTAACGTATACACGGTGGCAGCGCTACGACATATGACAGTTTTTTGCTACTGGCAATATGGTAAGCTATTTGCTATTTTTTCTGGCAGCCCTGCATACAAACCTTTCCCATTTCTTATAAAAATAAACTTCAAGTCAAAAATTTTTAGAGCGCTATACTGTGAAAATTGAATTATTTTATTGGTTCTTAAAAGATTTGTGATTTATATGTACTTATTTATTTCTGTTTTGACTTTTTTTGCCGCATTCGCTTTACACACTTTATGCTGCCGCATACAACTTTCATTCTTCATTTTGTTGCATATAACTTTCATTAAAATGAAAATTGCTTGCAGCAAAAATGCACAATGAAAACGCGGCATTTGTTTTATATTTAAATCTTAAAACTAAATATTTTGAATTATTAAAAAAAAAATGATAACTGTTTTTCTTCAACTAGGCAATTTAACTATTTTTTTTTAATTTTGAATTTCAAGCTTTAAAGAATTTTATTTGAGTTTCTTTTAATTTTTATAAAAAAATCAAGGACTTAAAGAATTAAAAGTTATTATTTTAACGCTTTTTATCTCATTTTTTCTAGTTACAATTATTTATTTATTTACAAAATTATGTTTAATTATAATTTATATATATTTTTTAATAATAAATTGCTACGAGTGAAATTTGTTTGGACGAAAATGTTATTTTTTATTGTTTATTTATTTTAAGTTAATAAAATTTGAATTTTATTTTAATTATGGAGAAATTTAATTTTTCATTTATTTATGTTTGATTTCTATTTAAAAAAAAATGTTAATGAATGAAATTGACTTTTTCATAATTTTCTTTGATTTTGCCAATTTTGTTATAGTTCTATTATTAATTTTTTATGTGGTTTAATACAGAAGTTTTAAATAATTTTTCGTTTTAAAGCATTCTTTTTAATTATTCACAGCCATTTTATGCTCCAATATTTATTTTTGGTTTTAATTAAATTTTACTCTTTCTTTAATTTTTTTTTATTAAAAATTTTCTAATTACTGGTCCATTTACAAACTTTTTCTTTCGTTTTATTAGACGACTTTTTTCTTTTTCTTATTTTCTTTTTCTTATTAATTAATGTTTATGAAATTAAAATTTTGGAAATGAAAAATTTGAGAGACAAAAATTCAGACTGGCAACATTATTCTCAATACTAATAAATCATAATGTATTTAATTTCCGTGAAGTTAACAAACTAACTGTTCCCCTCAATTTCCAGAGAGCAACACCAGTCTGCAAAGACTGTGTGCTGCCAATAATTGAATACTGCTGTGCAGATCAAATTTCTAGTGCTACCAAGTTGTTGAATTTTAGAACATTTTTTTACCATTAATACGGCAACTTTTGCAAATATGTACTCTTCTTCTTGTTTCGTAAATTCATTAACTGCGTGAATTCATTCACATGCATTTGAAAGTTAGTGAAAACAAAGACAACGACACTTCCATGATTAATAAGAAGAAAAATGCATGGAAAGTAATAAAGGAAATTAAGGCTTCCGTAGGCTCCGAACGCTCAGTGCGTTCGGATAAAAATAAATGCCAGAAAAGCTGTTGCAAACGTAAAGCGTGTCTCCGTCGCAACAAGAAATTCAGTGGTCACTCCCGAACCGAGTACAGAAAATGAATTAGCGCAAGCTATGATTTCACATGAATTTATAGAAGATGATATTTTGATGACAGTAACTGTACGTTTGAACAAGTTGAGAGTCCACCTGTTGAGTTCTTAGATTGCGAATTTCTATATGAAGAACCAGATGGCGAAGAATTTTTGAAACCTGAACAAAGCCCACTAAAGGCCCGATCAGACTATTATACAAGTATAAATAGTCTCATTCGATTTTGTGAGATAAAAATCTAAACACATTTCTTGCGGCTGTCTAAAAGTGTAACGTAAATTAGAATTTGCATTCACACCATCACACTTGATATAAACCAAAAAATTTGAGTAGAAAAGAAAACAGCTGTTCATATTTTTTTATTTATCCAGCAGAGAGATGTGCCAACATAAAACTTTACACGGCGGCAGGTGAGCTCTTCGTCGTAGGCGGTAGACGTGCCAGCGTTTGAAAATGTTTAGCAGCTAATATAATAATTATGTAAAACAGATCCAAATTTAAAAGCGCCAAAATATTTTATGTTCTACATATAGCATGAGTAAAATACATTTATATACAACAGCTAAATCCCAAATTTCAGCTAAAAGAAATAACGACAAAAAATACTATTGGTGATGGCACGCCATCGGCTAATAAATAGTCGGCTAGTAAATCTTTTTACAGCTGGTTTCCTAAAAAACACAACTCTGATCCAATGAAAAGTATTATCGTTTTGAAAAGTTTCAAAAAACAAAAAAGTCGGATGGGATGTCAAATTTTTATCGTATTATTTTTCGTATGTATGATGGATTACATTCAGGCTATCAGACTTGCACGTATTATTTGAATTTTTGACAAGTATTAATACACAGTATATAGTCTGAACTGGGCTTAACTAATAATACTAAATGTGGCGAAAATGTTAGTACACCGCAGCAAAGTACTTTTGAGAAATGAAAAATGAAGCAATCTGTTTCGTTTTCCAAACTTAAACGCCTAAAACCCCTTTCCAAAACTCCATCAAAAACTGATATAGTTCTAAAAAGGCAGCGACAAATAAGTGAAGAATCTTCGTACTCTGAAAACAAGAACTTCACAGTTTTAAATTGCAGCAAATTCAGAGGCAAATAGAATATGATAAGGAAATACACGTTTCAAAAGTTAATCTGTTACATCGTACAATGAATGTTAAAAATTTAAATCCAAGCTAATTACTCGTAATAGTTATTTTTAAAAAACTAATTTCTTTTTTAAGAGTTTTTTACATTTTGTCAATTGACGGCGAACATCTGATTTCTTTAGAGTTATGTTAATTTAATTAAAAGCAGCATTTTCTCTGTCTAAATTTAGAACCGGCTTTTGAAATTAAAGTATGCTTTTGTTTGTTTATAGTAGACGAAAAGTATACTTTTTATTAAACATTACTTTACATATTTTAAAGCATATTTTTTAATGACTATAGTTATAGTCCAATATTTTTTGGCAAAAGCTAAAAAAAATTGTTTCAATTAAAGATATGAATGATCAAAATAATATTATTTTAGCGAGGAAAAAATTATATGTTGTATAAGAACTGTCATAAACTCGGCATATTGTGAAAAAGAAGTGGGCTCTTTGATCACCATTTACAAATTATTAATTTGTTTCTTTATTTGTTTTTTCATACAAAATAATATTTATGTACATATTTTATTCTTCATTCCAATGTTTTTCTTTTAGTTACGCTCTACTGTAAAAAACAGCTGAATATTTTTGCGGAAAAAGTAATTGTAAAATATTTTCTATAGAAATGAACGTCACAGAACGGCAACAGCAAGTAAAAACTAATGAGGTCTTTAGTCAGGCAGTATAATTCTGCACAGTAATGAGAAATTACTAATTTTTCTGCAAACGTGCGCCATATAGTCTCCCTCTCTTTGAGCGGAAAAAATAGTTTGTTATCTTAGTTTGTTAACTTTTCGTCCGCCGCAAACTTTATGGCTCTACTGTATAAATGACAATTTTGAGAAACATGGAGAGCTACCAGTACAAAAGCAAAAACATGTCGTCTGTGGGTGGCTTTAAGCGGCACATACACGTTTCAATTCTATTGCGAATTGAGTCTTTCAACTGAATTGATTATTGTGGACACACTGCAAAAACTGAAATGAAAGATTTTCAATTCAACTATTAAAATCAATGCAATTATAGATAATTTTAAAAATATATAACGTTCTCTTTGCAAAAACACTACAAATATAAATTTTGAGACTTTATTAAGAGACTCGAATACACACAACACAATCGAATTGAAAGACTTGCTAATCAACTTAAAAAAATCAAAACATTTAAATATTTCTTCAACCAACTCGACAACTGTCAAACTAATCACCTGACAAAGCCATACACGCTTTGATTTTGACAACAACCGACTCAGTTGCCAACTGAGCTGAAACGTGTATGGGGTGCTTTATATTGATGAAACAGTTTTTTACACTGGCGTTTTAAAGTTTTGTATTTTTTTTAAGAGGATTTATTTTATTTTAAGTTACTTAAAATTAATATTTTGGTTTTGTATTAAATATTTGTTTATACTTTGTATGCTTGATGTTGCTTTAAAAACAAATATGTTTCATAATAATCTTAAAAATAATATATAATATGATAATTAAGTTTCTAAAACCCAGCACCAATTTGTTAAAAGTATAAAATTTTATAAAATAAAACAATATAAATATGTACATATGTATTTGTTAATGACTTCATAAGATATGAGATATGTTAAACTACATTTTAACTACTTTCATTATATTACGTTTAAAATCGTTGTGATTTGAAGTGAAGTTGGTGGTGGCTGATATAAAAATTATATATTATAATTTTTTAAAATCAAATCGAGTCAAATTAATCATATTTATTTAATGTTTTTATTTTAGTTTTAATAATGTGTATTATTAATTGTAAAATGTAAATGTTTAAAATATGTCTGTTTTTTTTTAATTGTATATGTTTGTTTGTGATTAGATATTTTTTTTACTTGCTAAGTTTATTTTCTAGATTATCACTTTAAGATGAGTTTTTATTATCTCTTATTTTATTTTTATTTTTTAATATATTTGTTTATTTTTCCTACATATTGCATTCATTAATATATTACATAAGTATTTAATTATTTCCATTAATGATTGAGTAAAAAACTTAATTTTAGATTTATAATGTTACTTTAACAATATTATTTAAACATATAAGAAATTAATCAAATCAAAATTATTTAATAAAATTTATATTTGCGAAAAGTGTTATAAATGTTTAATTAAAATAACCGATCCAACTCGCATTTCAAGTGGTATTAAAAACTTGCAATTTGTCAAAATAGTCGGCAATAAAAAGTTTATAGATAAAAAAATATTTTAAGCGGCTTGACCCAAGAACAAAATTAGTTTTCTTGCCCCACATACAGTGAAACCTTTCATAGTGGAACATTAATAACATGTTCACACGAAGGCTTATATTCGAGTTACGCTCTCTCATTCGTCATTCGCGGCCCAATCTTGATTGAACCAACATGATTCGCAGTACAAAATTATGAGAGCGAAACTACTTGGTTCATTTTGAATCTTGCTGCGAATCATGCAAAAACTACTATCATCTCCAAATTTGACTATCAAATCATCGCTAGTTTATCTGAACTAGCTGCAAAAAGAATTCAAACAAAGTAAAAACAGATAATTAATGGGTAAAATCAAAATAAACACATTGAAAATGTAAAAATTTGATACTTACATAAAGATTTAAATAAAAATTAAAAAAAGAATTTGTGAAACGTTTGCACAAAATCTGTAAACCTCAGTGTGAAGCCAAAAATAACCGTCTGAACACCTAGTTTCGCAATAGTGGTGCAGAGAGTGAACGAAGTGTTTCATATTACCGTCTGAACATGGTATTATATTGGAGTTACGCTCTCTCATTCGTCATTCGCGGACCAACCTTGATTGATCCAACATGATTCGCAGTACAAAATTTTGAGAGCGAAACAACTTGGTTCATTTTGAATCTTGCTGCGAATCATGCAATAACTACTATCATCTCCAAATTTGACAATAAATTATCGCTAGTTTATCTGAACTAGCTGTCAAAAAATTTAAACGAAGAAAAAACAGATAAATAAATTTAATTTTTGCTGCTTAAAGCTCTAAACACTTAGATGACAGCAGACTTCACAACTTCACGGCTACAAATGAAGTAAAGCTCTAAACACTTAGACGACAGCAGACTTCACAACTTCACATGTATTTTATTTTTGACAGTTTGCTGCTTGCTGTCTGCTGTCGTCTATGTGTTTAAAGCTTAAGATCTTTGTTTTTTGTTTTATAAAAAATTAACTATTAAAAATCGTTTATTTCTCGATATTTCGATAACAATTTTTTATCATCGTCAGGAAAAATTAAATGTTAATATTTAATTTTAAAAAATGCATTTAAATTCAAACAATAAAATATTTTCCATTTGCCCAAAACTGTCAAAAACTAAATAGAAGAAGAAGGAAGAAAGGTACTTCAAACAATACAAATTGCAAAGAAAAATTTCAGTGTGGACACGAATGCAGTTTCAAAAGAGAATTTAGAAATATTTTGCAGCAAATGTTTCATAGTATGGACGGGGACTAACCACGTAATGAAATTCTATTTTCTACAGGTTGAGACGCAGTGTTGTCATCTTTGAAATTTCAAAACGCACCGAAATGGGGGAAAAGCGCGTTATTTCAACAAAAACGCACCGAATTTTTAACTTTTTCGTTTCATTTTTAAAAGCCTATTTTGTATTTTAAGAAGTATAAAATTTTTACATTAAAAACACGACTCTGTTAGTTTTATTAAGATAATGTTACCTTGATAATAATTATAACGATATTTTATCAAATTTATTATTAAGCAATATCATTTACGAGTAATTATATTTGCTGTCGGCCGAAAGTTGTTACTTTTACTGCCTATTATCACGGACACAAAAATACGGTTACTTATCGTCACCAAATTTTATTGCAGGAGCATACAACCATTACTGTCGAAAGAATTTACTTCTTTCGGATCATTAAAAGTTACAGAATCGCACTACAAGCCTACAAATTCGTCTCGCAATTATATCAAACACAGTGTACATTTCATTTGTGTTTTCGTAAGCGGTGAAATGTGCGACAATTTGTCAGAACAATAACAAATAAAAGATGAAGTTTACCATAATCAATATTTAATGCAGACGATTTGGAAAAACTTTATAATTTATTTAATAATTTGATACTCGTAATTTCTCAATTACCAAAACTGTAACGAAGCCATCATAAACACGAACTTCACTGTTTAGAGACTGCATTAATTGTAATATTTGACAAACTTGATTTGATCGTTTAATAGTAAAACACTTTCTAAAAGCAGAAAATTTTATAGAACGAAATGTTTCTTTGTCTTTCTTGAGTGTGTTATACAATAGCAAGAATGCCTGACTTTGATTCAACGTTTTTCTTACATTAAAACAAAAAGTTGAGTTGACTTTGATTTTGTGCCGAAAGAATTTTTCGCACAAATAATCTTAAAAAGCACCAAAAACGGTGCGAAACGCAACGAGTTGACAACGCTGTTGAGACGTTACGGTTACATTTCATTACAGTTCTCTTCTTCTCAATTTTTTGCATTTGGATTTTTCCTCAACTGAATACATTATGGTTTTACACAGTTAAGCTGGATTCACCCATTGTTTCCGAACAAAATTTTTGTCCGGACAAAAATATTTTAATGAGAGTTTTCTGCAGCACGATTCACCCATTGCAAGAAAATGTTCCGAAAAATCAGAGCTGCCATATATAAACAAAATCTATTAGTTTTACAAGGTGGCAGTACTGCTTGTTATAATTTTGGTTTATTTTCTGGCGTAGTTTACATATTCTCAATTATTAGAATATATTGTGTGATAATAATGGAAAAAAGAAAACTGCTTTTGCTTATGGCCATTGACATATGTACATAAAGCATTATTATTAACCAAGTACATATACATATATAAAAAAATTAAAAAGAGTTGCAGTGAAAAGACTTTTTTAAAGCAAAGAAGAGCAATGGGTTATTTGTCGTACATACACTCTCTTTCTGGCTTTTTCATTTCTTCAATAAGTTTTTGGGCAATCAATTCATTTATTTCCATATTAAAATTATTACTTATTTTTTAATAACTATTAAAACTATGTATATACATACGTATATCAAATGGCAGTCACTATTGAAATTTCATCAGAATAAAATTACTATTAAGATCTTTAGCTGGAAAATTTAGAAAAAAAAATTATATATAAACAAGATCAAATAATAAAATATTTAATTAATATGTAAATTTTTTATTTGATGGGGCAACTCAATACAATTTTGTATGAAAAAATGTATCCTATTGGCATCTCAGTTCAATTTTGTCCGGACCATGGTGCAATTATTAGGTGACAGCATAAGAGTTATTGTACTACATACATAATATTTTGTTTGTGTAAAAATTCCGGAAGCTGTCAAAAACATGTTTACAAAACAGAAGAAAATGAAGAAAGAAACGTTTATATAAAAAAAAAATGAACAAAGAAAATTAATACAATTGTTTTTATACATTGTTTTGAACGCATTTTAAGCAATTAAAATATTTTTTAAAACTTTTTTATTGTGTTTCTTGCCTTTTTTCCAACTGTTTAAAATATTTTTATTTTTTCGCTTCAGTTTGTGTAAACATAAACAATTTTTGACACCCACAATTTTATGAAACAAAAAATTATCACCTGCGCTAGTGATGCCACCTGGTTAATTGCACCATGGTCCGGACAAAATATTAAATTAAAACAATTCAATTTGGGAGTTGTTCGTAAAAAATATTTTCTCTCTCTCAAGAAGAGAGACGTCAAACTACATATAAAAAAAATTTTGTCCGGACAAAAATTTTGTTCGGAAACAATGGGTGAATCCAGCTTAAGATTTCCTTTATTCTACACACATTTTTGACATATTGAAATATTTGTATTACCATGTAAAGGTGCCTTAAAAGCTACTTTAAACAGGATTTAATTTATTTCATTTACAACTTTGCATTAAAAATGTTTTAAAAATTTATTTTGCAAATATTCAAATTTTAATTTAAATTAGATATCTTAGACAATAGGTATAACAAATTCAATATACATATGTATGTAGGTACATAATTTTGGTTGGTGTTTGGCTTTTTTTTAACTTAAAACTATTTTAAATATACTTTTTTACATACATATTACATATGTAATTGTGTTAAGATTAAATAAAAATCTATACTCTTTAAAGGTACTTTGGTATCTTGGTTAAATATGTAGGTATGTAATCTACTTAATAAGAAAACTATATATACTTATTTAAGTATATACATATATGTGTATGTATGTATGTAAATAAAATCAACAATTTTTTTCAACCTAATACCGCGCTCCCTTGCTGCTCAAATGTCATAACTCCAACAAATTTAGTTTTTAGTTAAACCAGATATAAATTCTTTATATTGCAATAAAAATTCAATCATTTAACGTTTTCTTTTTATTTATTTTTCTAAAAACAAAAAAATATTAAATGAAACCAAATATTATAAATTGTTACTGTTTTATGAACATATGCATGCAAATGAGCGGTGAGTATATATATATATACATATGTATGTATAAGTAAGTAGTTGAGAGAGGTAATATAAAAAAAATAATATGTTTGAATATACGAGTATGTTTGAGTGAATGCAGTTATGCATATTATAGGAGTACTTATGGGTGGATGTATGCATGTATGTACATATATATACGCATGCCATTTTATGAAGGATACTCACAGTTCATTGAGTTTGCACATTAAACTTTATTACACTTACAAATTCAATAAGAGATCGGTGTGACAGGTATAACAAAGAGTCTATACGCGATATAATATTAAATATTTTTCTATCAGCAAACGTTAAATTTGATAGCAGAAAGGATTATATCTTATGTAGACTTCAAAATTAGTATTACAGTAAAATTCGTTTATAAGCCACACCGCTTATAGTAGAATTAGCGATTTAGTACATAATGTGCAATTTTTTGGCATCAATATGTAAAATACCTGCAAAATATTTGTCCATTAGCGCTATAGTCCATTTTCGCTTATATTCCACCTAGATGCGGTGTGAAAAAACTTAACTTCATGCAAGTTATTAAAGATATAATCCAAAATGCAAATTTAATAACAATTTTCCTAGACAAAAACGGAGCACAAAAATCCAACAGTTTTTATATGTACATGCTTCATTTTTGACACATGTTTGCAATGCTAAATGTGTTTTTTTTTTGTCAGTGAGAGCATTGAAATATCTGCTTTCAGATTTTATATAGTCAAAATAAATTATCTGCCTGGCCCACGATGTCACTCGACATCGCTTGCTCGCATAAATACATGCAAACCAAAAACAAAATTTTAAAATTTGTTTTTGTTTCAAATGTATTTATGCGAGCGAATGATGTCGAATGACATCGTGGGCCAGGCACTATTATATGCTAATTCATTTATAAGCCAAAAAGTGGCTTATATAAAAATCTAACTATAGTCCAATTTGCCTTATAGTCCACAAAAAGCGTGCATTTGAAGCAGTGGACTATAAGTGGATTTTACTGTATTGCAATATTATATCAGATATCACAATATTGTTTATTGAAAATATACTTTTATTTAGAAAACCGTATCATGATATGAACTGTCAAAAAACGTAAACAAAACGACGAAATATTCAATTTTTGAAGATTTCCGGAAAAAAGCTTAATAAAAAATCATCAAAATATTTATACAAAATCGTTAATTGTTCTTTTTGTTGTTGGAATGTATAAATTTGTTTAAGAAAAATCCAACATTCATACAGGGTTGGGCAGTATTTGAAATACAAATATGTAGTTCGTATTTGTATTTCAAATACACGACCTGTAAGTATTTGGTATTTTGCAAGGCGAATTAAGTACCAGGTGGCCTCGTTAGCGTAGCTGATCGACAGCTGTTTTTTTACCCAACTATCAGAATTTGTTTATGTTTTCATATTTTTTTACACATTTTCATGCGCGCCATTTCATATTTCCTGGGGACTAATTCTGTCATTCGCTTACGAAAATCTTCAGATTAAAATGGCGGAAAAAGTTTGTAAACAAAAGAAAAAAAATTGACAGTCTCATTGGAAAACACGCGAGAAGCAAAAAATAATCACCTGTGCTGTTAAGTTCACCTAGCAATGAATTCGCCTTGCTATAAGCTGCAACCAAGGCGAATTCATTATTAGGTGGATGCATCGGCGAATTCGGTTAATATGGCGGCACTTCCTCTGTCAAGTTTTGTTTACCTTTTTCGGCGTCATTTAAATTTTGTACATGTTCTTTATCAACTACTTTTGACAGCTGAAGTGTGAATTTGCCTTTTTACACAAACAAAATACCTGTTGTTCTTTTTTTATTGTTGTATTGTTGTAGCGAAGCGGCTACCTTGTTTTTTGTATCATGGCTGCAACAAACTGTGGGTGTCCTAACTTTTTGGTCATTGTTTACATTTATGAATGTATGTGTGTGTGTATACATATATATACATATGTACATGAATACACGTTTTAAAATGTTGTACATGAATTAATTTCCTAGTTTTAGTTTATTTTTAAGCTTTTAATTCTATTTGATAAAGAATTATTTAAAATGGTTTCTAATTCATTTATTTCTTTTCGTTTTCTTTTTTGAAAGTTTTATAAAGAATTTTAAATTGTTATTTAATGAGCGGTTTATTTCGTTTCGTTTAAATTCTACGATTTTAATAAAATTATTATCATTATCATAAATTGGTTGCATTTGATTTTTGTTATTATAATTGTTTTTATCTAATTTATAATTTTTAATTTGTGTAAAACAATTAAATTATTATTATTATTATTTATACGCTTCTTTTAATAGTTTTAATTGAGATTTTTAAATATTATGAAAAGTATTAAATATTAAAGTTTTTAAAACGGGGTTTCTTAGTTTGTTTAGTTGTTGTTGTTGTTGTTGTTGTTGTTGGTATTGTAGTTATTAATTAATATAAAAAAAGTGTGCTAATTTAAAGTTAACTATCACTTGGTTTTTTCTCCTTTTGGGAAATATACTTATGTATATATATTTTTTTAAATTTTGTTTTTAATGAATTTCATTTATTAATATTTTTAGGGGATTTTTTTTTATCTGCAGTTAAAGTTTTGGAATTTTCTTTTATCTGTTTGGGGTTTTTTTTTAATTTAATTTTTACATTAAAGGTCCAGTTCTTCAGTATTCTGAAATTGTATAGTTAAAGACTAAAAATATTTTGTTATATTATTTTTTTGTTTTTATATTTATATATTAATAAATATAAAACTAAAAAACTGGTCCTTATTTAATTTTACAGATTTAATAATAATTTTATTGAATTTATCTAATTAAAAACTTAAATAATGTTTGCTATTTGGCTCAAGTTATAAGTTGAGGTATGAGTTGCCCAAGAAGGTCAGCATTATGGTGGAAACTGCCAAAGGACTGAGAGTGGGTGCAGCCGTACTATTGCCCGCTAAAATTTGAGCTCTTTTGCGCATGCGTTCCTATTTGAAAATTTAGGCAAAAATTTTAATTTGCTTAGAGGTTTTTAAAACACCATAAATGATAATGCACAGTGGACTTTAAGTATTATAAAACAAAATAACACTGCAGAAAGTTTACTCTGCAAAGTCTTGCGTTTGGTGGTAGTAAGGGAAAAGAGAGTGCCAGCTAGAATGCTCTCTGAAGCCTTGCACCGTTGCTGGAATGCTAGAATCAAGAAAATTCTACACAACTTCACGAGTACAAATGAAGTTAGCTTCAAATGCTGCCGTCTCGTCAGCAATATAATAATTATTTTAAAGACAGTGGCATCACTTTGTGTATTTAAACAATACAAATTTCAGAGGTGCCACATATATATTTTACATGAATAATATATATATCTTACTAACTAAAAACCTAATAAAATCACATAAAACTGTGAAAGCTCATCAATTTGTTTGTTTATTTTATTTATGTGATGTTTATTTCTATTAAATAAGTCAAACAAATTGTAGTTTTTATTGCTGCCAATTTATATTTATAGTGGCAGCCCTGCATTTATTTTTGGTCTTTACGAAAGTAGAAATTAGTCTAATTAACAAGTAACAAAATGCATATGTGATGAATATAGATAGAAAATAATTAAATGCTCGGTGGCTGAGTGGTTAAAGCAGCAGATCATGATACGTCGTGACCCGAGTTCAAATCCCAGTGGGTGCTGATGAGTAGTGTAGCGACTACGAAACAGCTAGTTGTCCCCCAGCTAAAGATTTGATTATTATTTTTCTTGTCTTCTTCAATCAAAATTATTGATCACAGCAGATTTGTATTGTAAAAAATCCTTCTTAAGAAAAAAACTTAAGAAAGGAAAAAACCTGAGCTGTAATCCGTTGTACAAACTTAAAATTTAATTTAAGATATTAGTCTAAGTTGGCAGCACCAGCAAATGCTTTTGTGAAGTCGTGCTGCTGTGATGTCGTTAAAATAATCATGTGCATCTAAACACATGTATTATATTTTTGACAGATTGATGCTTGTTGTCTGCTGTCGTCTATGTGTTTAAAGCTTAAACTATTGAATATTAACTAATGTTGTGAATGTCTGGCAGCCCTCTTATATATAACATGAATTATATAAATACTTCTGTATCTGAATTTGAGCAACTAAAGCTATGTACACACGGTTGTCAAATGTTACAATATTGTAAGATCTGGCAACATGCTGACCATGTAGTGACCATGAAAAATTGTCCCGCAGAAGTAAATTGTGTATTCAGATGATCGTAAGAAAATCATACAATTTCATTATCAGACTATGGTCTGACAAATAATTCATCTGACAACAAAAATTGTCAGTTCCCACGGTTGTCAGATTGTTAGATGAAAAAATTGCCAGACATGTTGTAAGGCATTGCCACTTATATCAACAACATCTGTTTGGCAGTATTGTCCAACAAACTTTTTTCTGACAATGGTGCCATTGTCAGGTGCATTAATTTTATATATACATCTGACAATTAAAACTGAGCTTACAACACCAGCCAATTATCTGGCAATGCCGACGAAGAGTGTTCTCACGATTGTCAGATGCTTGACAACATTGTCGTCTTATAATTGATTGACAATGGTTTTTTTTGACAACGTTGTAAGTTAGAAATTGGTAGTTCACACGATTGTAAAGCTACGTACACACGGTTGTCAGATCTTACAATATTGCCAGTGAAATTGTCTGAAAATGTATTACAATCGTGTGAACTCTGTTCTATCGTTACTACAATGGATTTTGTTCTGACGAGATTAGGAATCTTGTTCCCGAAACTCGCAAATTTTGTAACACGCGTTCATTGTCCAGAGTTCATCCATTTGCGGTCGATTGCCCGGGGAATCATACAACGCATTACACAGAGGGTTCATTTTTCAGCCGTACGCTTTACCTATGGAATACGTTGCCCACAGACGGGTTTCCTGTCAGTTTTAACGATGGAAAGTTCAAGTAAAATGTTCACAAACACTACTCCCTCTTTCCCTCCCCCTCATAACCTATTTTCCTAGTTCTGGTACAAGGCACTGCATATTTAGGGGTTATCCCCTGAGTACTGGTTTAAGATAAAAAAAGAGAGGAAAGCGTTTTGCTACGATTGCGGAGATAAAAGAAATATCGAAACAGAAGCTGTTGGCGATACCAAAAAGCGCGTTTCACAAGTGTTGCGAGGATTGGAAAAAACGCTGGCATAAGTATATTATATCTGAATGGGATTACTTTGAAGGGGACAAGATAATATGGGCTAAAAGTCCCGGGCCTAACACAGAAAATAATTTTTTGCTTAAAAATTAGCTTTATTCATTAACGTAATCACCATCAAGAGCTACGTAATCAATCCAGCGCCGCTCTAACATTTCAATACCACTTTTGTAGAACGATTTATGTTTTGTCTCAAAATAGGCCTCAGTTTTTCAACGGTGGACTTTGTCCATTTCTTTATCTCCTCATTCAGGAGACCCTTATTGAAGCCAAAAGTTGGAGTGGGCCCAATAAAAGTCCCCTCTGCTCCTTTCTTGGCGTAAATCTCAGCCATTTCATTGCCGTGATGCCCGTCATGTTCTGGCACCCAGATCAGGGTGCCAGGTTCTTGCTTAAAGGTTAGTATTAACTGAAGATAACTACAATAAAACTAGCGCCATCTATGTGTTAGGCCCGGGACTTTTTAGCCCATGTAGTAGTTATTGATGAATTAATAAATACTTTTGAAAAAAATGCGTGGGTAGTACCATTTTTGGCTTTTTACTACAAAAAAAATTTTTTTAATATCTGTAGAACAAATTATGCTCTAGCCGACTTCGTAACGCGTTTAACATAAGTGGAGTGATTCTAATAATTTCCATACCCTTGTTGACGTTGGTCTAAACGTTAATATAATTAAGCCAAAAATGTCATACCACGAGCTTTAAATTAGTGTAAGGTCTTTTTAATAATAGCCTGTAAGGTTTATATCCATTGGATAGTAAATTAAATAATTAATAAAAAAAATAAAAAATCCTCAAAAGATTAAAAACTGTGATTTCCATTTAATTAAAATCTGGCGTTAATTTTTGGTTACCCTGTATTACAAAACTGTTGTAGGCGCTGTTTTTTAAACGCAAACAATGATAAAGAGAAAAGTATGAAAAGCTTTCCATCATGCAAAGTTTTGTGCAATCAGTGTGATCTGTTGTTGGGCTCTGAGAGAAAAGATCTATAGTCATATTAGTGGATAAGTCAAAGAAAGAGCATAGAATTGGAAATTTATTGAGAAATTTATTTTGAAGAAAATATGATAGAAGAACACTGAAGTTATAGCTTTAATATCAATATCATCCACTGTGCATTATAGTAATATAGCAACAATACTCACCTGATATTTGTTATCTTCCCCTGGCGGATCCAAACACTCAAATTCACAACATCTCTCTCCAACTCGAAAGTTTTTACAGAACTATATCCCACCAATTTTCGTTTTTTTGCGTACATTTAATGGCCATAATAAATAAATAGAAAAAAAACACGTAAACAAGAGCAATTAGAGAGAGAGAAAAAAACAATGAAGTTTAGTGTCAATGTCAAAAACATTATGGCGGAGTAAACTAAAAGCAAGTGTGTATGTTTGAACTAGTAGCTAGTCCTTCACACTGCTATTCTCTTGGCAATAAATATGTCTGTAAGTACTTACGTAGGGGGGATCACAGTAAATGGCTTTACACCACAAAGGCTCCGAATGATAACACACACATAGACTGCATACGCCGGGCCCTGGTACATATAACATGCCGTGATTTACCGAATTACCTTGAAAATCAACACAGTCTTCCTCCAGACACGCTATCGCATGGAATGAAACGAAAAGAAAAAACCAACAAAAAAAAGAAAAAAAGTTAAAAATATATTTGTAAGTTCAGGGTGATTGGTAATTTTCATTATTACTTGTGTTTTTTTTTTCTTTTGTTTTTGTTATTACTTAAGTGTTGAAGACTTGTTGTTGGTGCAAACCAGAGATCTGCACCGGTGCACCGCAACCATAAGTATATTACACCGGTCGTTTACCCAATCATTTTCACATCCGAGTATTTTACATACTCTTAAAGATAGATGCGGTCGTCATAGATGCCAGATAAATATGGCTAAAAATCGTCAAATTCGATGGAAAAAATCGTCAATATGATTATTGCAAATCGTCAGCTAGTAAAATTAATTATTAAGAGTATTTTACATACTCTTAAAGATAGATGCGGTCGTCGTAGATGCCAGATAAATATGGTTAAAAATCGTCAAATTCGATGGAAAAAATAGTCAATATGATTATTGCAAATCGTCTAACAATCGTCAGCTAGTAAAATTAATTATTAAGAGTATTTTACATACTCTTAAATATAGATGCGGTCGTCATAGATGCCAGATAAATATGGTTAAAAATCGTCAAGTTCGATAGAAAAAATCGTCAATATGATTATTGCAAATCGTCTAACAATGTCATTTAGTAAAATTAATTATTCTTGAATAAAAGGTTTATTTCAACGGCGTAAAGTATAGAAAAACAATTCGTGGTGGCTTTTAATAAAAAACTATCGCATTTGAAGTTACTCATATAACAAATATATACTCCTACAAACATGAAGTTAGTTTCATAAGTTTTTGAAATATATTTAAAAAAAAAAAGATATAATTTAATAAAAGGCACTATTATTGTACTAAACACTTCTGTTAAATCGGGCATATCTAAGTCATAAAAGTCACAGTTGCAAAGTTGTAGATGCGAGTAGTCTTTTGTATACGATATTTTCTCCGAAAGGGGTCTCTTCAACTAATTTCTCACTTTGGTTCTGTTAAGTTCTATGTTGCTGGATGCAAACTCACACTTTTGCAGAAGACGATAAGACTAATATTTTTTTTTTTTTTTTTTTTTTTTGATATAAGCTTAGTCATAGAAGCATAGTTTTTAATAGTTTTCTTAATAATGCCTAAATCACGTAGTCCCACAATTAACCTTTAAAAAGAACACTTTCGACAATTTCTTTTGTTGTGTATTTGCGTCACCTTTTTTTAAGATTAACTGTAGTCGCGGCTGCCAGATTTAATGATTTACAATCATTTTGTCGATTTTGAAAGTAGTATGAATGATGAAAAATTTTAAACGAAAATGCAATTCAAACAAATTTTTTTCCGCAATTAGTTATATGTTATGGGTTAACACCAAGAAATAAAAATTATTATAAATGAAAGAATTAAAATAAAAATAAAAAAAATTTATTAAGATGTGCTTAATAAAAAATAATATTATTTTAAGTAAAATTTATTGCTTTTACCGATTTTGTACTAAAAATTTTAAAATAAAATATGTGTTCGTATATACGAGTATATTCTTCAAACCGGATTGCTAAAACATGATTTTTTAAAACCTTCTGGCAATGCCGCGCTCAGTACGAATACGTTTACCGACTGTGCATGAGTAAATACGTAAAACTGAACGCACAAACTCTTACGGGTAAGATAAATGTCTGACTGCAAATTCTTACATACAAATATTGTTCTTGTTGTTAGAAAGAAATACGAGTACGATTGCCGAATGTGGAATAAATAATTGAGAAACAATGGTGCAATTATTAGGTGGCAGCATTAGAGCTGTTGTCTGATTTACGTAATATTTTTGTTTGTGTAAAAATTATCGAGGCCGTCAAAACCATGTTTACCAAAAAGAAAAAATTGAAGAAAGAAAAGTTTATATAAAGGAAACGAACAAAGAAAATTGTTGTAATTGTGTATAATTATTTTCATAATTTTGTTTTCAACGCATTTTAAGCAATTAAAATATTTTTGAAAACTTTTTTATTGTGTTTCTCTTGCACTTTTTCAAACTGTTTAAAATCGAATTATTTTTTCACTTCACTTTGTGTAGCCATAAACAACTTTTGACATTACCGGTTGTTTGAAACAAAAAATTATCACCTGCGCTTTTGATGCCACCTGGTTAATTGCACCATGTGAGAAACCAAATCAAGCAGCCACCGCATACAAACTTGAGAGGGTATGTTATATACTCTAGTTAACTGTTATATACTCTAGTTAATGGTTAACTGCTCTAATAAGTAGAATACATACTTGTGCAAACAACATGCGGTGGCCAGACGGGTGTACTTAGATCATTAAAAAAGACACCGGTTGCAGATCTCTGGTGCAAACATTTAAATAAATGATGTTTAATTTATTTAATAAAAACATATTTTCACATTTACCACAATTAAAATCAATACGATTTAATTGTTGTACTAGAAAAGAAATTGTTGTTTATCAAGGCTTTTAAGTTAAAAATAAAACTCTTTTTATTGAGTTTTTCCAAGTCAATTAAATATATTAATAAGGACAAATATTAACCTTAATATCGCCACCTGCTGATTTGTGACATGAGGAAAATTCTTCATTAACATTTAATCAATGTCATGATATACATAATTATCAAAGCTGGCATGACATGCTAAATCGCATTTAAAACTGCTTTTTATTTATAAAAGTCACGATGAATAAATATGGTTTAAAAAACACATTTTAATGCTAAATTTAAATAATTGTCCCTAATATTATATGATGGTATTATTCGTCTGGCTCAAGTTCAAACCCGGCTTTCGCCAAGAATCATTTTTATTTGTAATTATAACAATAATTGCCGCGATCAATAACTCTTGATCAAAGAAGACAGGAAAAAATAATTATTTATATAACCAGATAATTATTCCTATAACGCGTTCAGAGTTTTTTTTTTTTTAATTCCTAAAATCGATTTCAGGAACTGCCAAAATCTGCCTTTTCCCCGGAAACATTATGACAACTTCAATTTTCGCGCTAAAACGAATGACTGTTAATTCAGATACACGGCCAATATGAAAACCCGGTTCTGGTTCGGTTAGCGAAACGGTTCCGCGTTTTTTTTTTTGGAATTCCCAAGGTCGGCTTCAGGAAACGTGAAAATAACTTAAAAAAAAAAAAATTTTCATACACTGATAGAAAACTTTTCATAGCTATAACAATTTTATACCCTTCATAAAAATGTAAAGGGTATATATAAGTTTGTGATTCCGTTTGTAATTTCTACAATTTTCATTTCCGACCATATAAAATATATCAGCCATATTCATAAAAAATGCCTATTGTGTACTTCAAGAGTACAATTGTTATGATACAATTTGTCTTCAATAAACCTTTTATAAAAAAATTGTATTCATAAATCAACAATAACAGCACTGTAGCTATTAAAGCTGTTTAATGAATTTATGATTACGTCCGGCAACTCTGTTCTTATTTGGTTGTCATTTTGGTAATAGTGACGGTCTATGTTACTGTTCGATTTATCCGGTAAAAATGTTTTTAAGCATAATTTTTGAGTACACATTGTACTGAAAATGTCGCCTTGAGAGCGCCTGAGGATATTGATGTGTCAATTAACGATTTTTCTGAAAACCTCAAACTGGCCGTACAGCATGCTACCACTAGTCATATAAGATCCAGAAATGAGAACAATAGAACTTATTCGTCTGAAATTGAGCAACTTCTGTCAGAAAAAAGAAGAGTCAGAAGAGAGTGGCAACTTCGCATGTCGCCCCAGCTTAAAACTAGTCTACGGGAATGCATAACTCAGTTAAGAAATCTGCTTGAAGTCCATAGAATGGCTTCCCTTAAAACATATTTGGTAAGCCTTGACGGTACCCCTCAATCTAATTATTCCTTGTGGAAAGCGACAAAAGGTTTAAAAAGACCCGTAATAGGTAAGCCACCTTTGCGAACTTCAACTGGCGACTGGGAAAGAAGAGATTATGAAAAAAAGATGATGTATGTTAATCATTTGGGAAATGTTTTTACCACAAATGATACAGCGGAATTACCTCCATATTTTGTTAGACCTCCTGTGCCTTTCAGACTTAATTTTCAAGATGTAGAAAATGTTATCGGTAATACAAACCCCAGGAAAGCTCCAGGCATTGATCAAATTACTGGTAAAATGCTTGAGCAGTTACCTCGTGTAGCTAGAAGAGTTCTACTTTTTATTTTTAACGCTATTTTACGCCTTGAGTATTATCCTGCAGAGTGGAAGGTCTCAATGATTACCATGATTCCCAAGCCAGGAAAGGATCTGACTAAGGTAGAATCATATAGACCAATAAGTCTTTTACCAACAATTTCAAAACTGTTCGAAAAATTGTTAATCGCGAAGTTGAGTCCAATATTGAAAAATGTGGGATGCATCCCTGATCATCAATTTGGCTTTCGGGCTAAACATAGCACCATAGAACAAACACACAGACTAGTCAATGTCATAAGACAGACCTATGAGGAGAAGAAGTATTGCTCAGCTCTATTCATAGACATTTCTCAAGCTTTTGATAAAGTGTGGCACGACGGCTTGATGCACAAAATAAAGTTGAACTTTCCTGCAAATACTCACAAGCTTCTGGAAAGCTATTTATATGGGCGGAAATTTGTTATCATAGAAGGCGATTTTATAAGCCCAACTCAGCCAATCGAGTCAGGTGTTCCCCAAGGTAGCATACTGGGGCCTACTTTATATTTGATTTACGCGTCTGACATGCCCACGTCAACCGGAATCCACACTTCAACCTTTGCAGATGACCACCAATTAGCTTCACGAAATTTACAGGAATACATTTCAATATTAGAGAAATGACTAAAACTAAAAAAGGTTACCAAATATAGAAAATTAAAATTTTTGATATCGGTCCATACATACTAGAGATATAGCCTAAACATATTTTTCCATGAAAATTTTTTTGTTTGTTTAAAGGCAGCTCTGGTTATAAAAAAAGGTTACTTAAATACACAAAATGAAAATTTCCGATATCGGTCCATATATACCCGAGATATAATCTGAACCGATTTTTCAACGAACAAATTTTTTTTGCTTAAAAGCAGTTCTGATTATAAAAGGAAGTTAGTAAAATACTGAAAATGAAAATATCTGATATCGGTCCATATACTCGTATTCCCGAGATATAGCCTGAACCGATTTTTCCATTAACTTTTTTTTCTTTGCTGAAAAGCAATTCTCGTTATAAAAGAAGGTTACTAAAATACAGAAAATAGAAAATTCCTTAAACAAACTTTTCCATGATAAAGTCCAGAAAAATTTCTATTTCTGAATAGTAATAACAAGGCAAAAATGTTTTATCCCCGATATCGATTTATATATATCCGAGCATACTTAGTTCAAATTTGTAATATATACTATACACTCGTATATACGTGACTATTGTGAAGTGTATTTTACATTCGGCCCAGCTGAATATACCACACTCTTACTTGTTTGCATTAATATTACGATTTGTCATTATTTTTTAGTCAACGTAAAGCTTCAATTGTGCTATGAATATTTTTTCATTAAAGAAATAAAAATCGTTAATAGAATGGGATTTGTTCACTTATGAAAAAAATGCTCTGTGGCAGACATCGAACCTGCAACTTTGAGACTGTTGGAAGAGCCACTCTACCAGATCAGCTATCGAGTAAATAATGAAAGTCTTACATTTGTAACATGTAACCACATTGTTTCGTAACTGTTACGAAAGTCTTACATTAGTACAATGACATATGCTCCCTATATATACCATACATCACTATATGCACTATACTGTCTATAATGAAATTTTTATATTTTCATGCAAAAGTTTTTCGTAACACGAAATAAATAAGTAATAAATTATAAAGTGGTGCTACGCAAATTTTGCATCCCTTTGATGAAGCTTTCATAACCGAAATGAAACTTTTCATGGCGTTAAAAAAAGAATGATGAACGAAATGGTTTCATTCCCACAACGAAGCGTTTTTCTTTCGCCGGAAGGGGAATTAGTTCCCCGAGGTGTTATTGTCTTTCAACAGATATGTGTAATGTAATGATTAGACAGGTGATGCTCTTAATGTCCTTCGGACTAAAATTCATTAACCCTTGTCTTCCATTGACTGTTGGGGAAATTGTATACAGGAGGGATTAGAAGGCCCGAGCAATGCAGTTGTTCATATGCCTAAATATATATAACACAGATTGTATAGTCCTAGCAAGTCACACGGGGACGCTAGTGCATCGCGAATAATTCACCTCGTTAAGTGCATCAGATAAGGCCGACTAGGCAGGTGCTGATGTAAATCAATTACACATTCTCCCTGTTTTTACTTTAAATGCGCAAAACTTAAAAGGCAACGTTACGAAAGTTGTGATATGACCAATGTTTCATAAAAAATAAACTTATTAGTGGGATTCAAATTTGTGTTTTGCCGTTTGCTTGAAAATGTACACTTTCGTGATTGTAAAATATTTGCGTATGTGTATACATACATAAATATGTATATAAATTTTAACAAATAAAATTCTATAATTAATCAAATTCGCATTTACATAAATCAATCAAGTTCAAAGGGTTATCGGTTCTATACGAGTATAAATTTATAATATAAAAATAGCACGTTAAGAAAATGTTATTTATTAAATTTTGCAAATGTTTCACGTTTTTAATTAGTTATTTTCATTTTACATGTGCAAGCATTTCTATTACATATATGTATACACATATACTTTTCGGAAATAAGTAAATATATATGTACGTACACACTAAAATAATCTATTTAATTAAAAAGAAATGATAATTTTAAAAGCGTACTTTAAACGATTGGTCAGTTTTGTAATCACAAGTGCTGATAAAAACCGGTTTAATTACTAAAGGTCTCTCAATTTGAACCCCGACAACTACTCAATTATTTAAATGCGTCTAATATCAATCGTTTAATGCGCACAAGTTCAGAGGGCACAGAATTACGTTGTTGTGTGCGCCCTGTCTACGAAAGCAGGTGAGTGAACTAATAACCCGACCGCGGAGTTGCCATCGCGAGGTATTATGGCAGGGTGAATGAACGGGTAAAAAGGAGGAGAAGAGAAATGTCAAATTAACAAGAAAACTTGCTGAAGAAAACTGGTCCGCCAAATGGCGTGGCGTGATTTCAAAGAAAAATATGGCACTGGCCGATTTTTCTGTATCGAAAAAGAAAATGGTGAGTTAAGAAGGGATAATATGCATAAAGGTTTTGTGCATATTATCATGGTAGAGTTGACTTCAACTCTAAGAGGGAGGTCAGCCGAGGCTTGCCATCAACATCTGGCAGCTAAAATTGTGGTGTACCGGGACACAACGGTGGATGGGTAAGGCAACATCATGTATTATGGCAGTTTTTTTTGCGACATTTGCTTTTATTAAACTTTCATTTTAGGGCCTGAGATTTTGTATTTTTTTTTTTTTTTTTTGTATTTTGGATTTTCAGGTTTCAGTCAATGCTGACATGATTTTTTTTTTTGTTATTGTGGCTGATTACAGCTACAACAAGACGCCAAGACGGCGAGCTCTAGCCGGAGCAATACGCCAGCATGTCAGCGCGTTCGGTGGTCTAGTCTAACAAAGAAGGTTTTCCAATTTTGAATTTTTCCTGTTTTTTTTTTGCGAAAGCGGTGTGCAACAGCAACGGCAATTGCAATTATCGGGTGGTTAAATTTCAAGGCCCGATGTTGAATGTGAACCACACCTAAACGCCAAGTTTTTTTTTCGAATTTTATTTGACATTTCTCTATTTCAGACTTATTCAATTTGAACCACGGAAAGATACATAATCCAACAACGTGTTAAAGTTATCCAGACTTATTATGAAAATGGGCGTTCAAATCAAAATGCATATCGTGCACTTCGTGATTTTTTTGGTCAATTTGATTGTCCAAATGTGCGTACAATCGCAAAAATTGTGGAAAAATTCGAGCAAACCGGGTCTGTAGAAGATGTGAGAACACCAGTGCATGCTCGTACAGCTCGTACTGCAGAAAATATTGCTACTGTTCGCGATAGTGTGGCTGAAGAGCCGTCCACCTCAACTCGTCGTCGTGCCCAACAATTGCATCTCCCACGCTCGTCGTTGATGAACATTATGCATAAAGACTTGCATTTACACGCTTACAAGGTGCAATTGGCTCAAGAACTAAAGCCTCTTGACCATTCCAAACGTCGTGAATGGGCAGAATGGTGGCAAGAAATGGCAACAGTGGATGATCAATTTTCGAAGAAAATCATCTTCAGTGATGAGGCACATTTTCACCTCAGTGGATTCGTCAATAAACAGAATTGCCGCATTTGGGCGAATGAGAATCCAAGAGTGACTGTCGAAAAACCAATGCACCCACAAAGAGTGACTGTTTGGTGCGGTTTATGTGCTGGCGGCATCATCGGGCCGTATTTTTTCCAAAATGAGGCCGGTCAGGCAGTTACTGTGAATGGTGTTCGCTATCGTGAGATGATAACGAACTTTTTCTGGCCCGAATTGGAAGATATGGATGTAGACGATATGTGGTTTCAGCAGGACGGTGCCGCTTGCCACACAGCTAACGAAACAATTGCTCTTTTGCGCAACAAATTCAATGGCCGTGTTATCTCACGTAATGGCGATGTCAATTGGCCGCCAAGATCATGTGATTTGACACCGTTGGACTTTTTTCTTTGGGGTTATTTGGTGCTTTCATTTTTAAAATTGCATGTCGGCATCGTTTTATATTTTCAGACATTTCTAACGTAGCGACGTAATCGCTTTGGAGAGTTTTCGACATGAGTTACAGGCGCAGTTTTTTCTCACTTTTCGAAAAACGATAGAATAATTTGTTTCACAAGTTTTCGACGCGAGAACTTCTCGCAAAAGTTACAGAACACAGCCACAGGACACGTTTTCTTCACATGCACTTTTGTTTTTTGTTTATAAAACCACACGATACGGTTTTACATGTTCTATAAGTGCTACTACATTTACATTTACGTTACATTTACATTTACGTTACAGTTACAATTTCTACGGTCGGCTAAATTGGCCTTTAGACAAGATTTGGGGTAAAATTGACACTTTAGTACCAAAAGAGCAACGCTGACCACAGTAACTTATAGGGCATTTACATCTACCCAAAATCTAGTAGATTTGAATAAAAATCTTCAACAAAATCTTAACCGTTTGTTGACATCTAACCAGATTTCATTTTAATAAAATCTTTTTTGCAAAGGGTTTGACAGCAATAACTATGTATATCACAATGAATTCACCATGTAAAAGTATAGATATTTTTGCAGCATGGTATTTTAAAGCATTATTTTGAACAAAATCACAGCTGTGCGAAAAAGAGTACTTACAGAAATTAACCAGATTTTGTCAAAGTCGCAATCAAGGCGAATTCATTACTAGCTGAACTTAACAGCACAGGTGATTATTTTTTGCTTCTTGTGTTTTTCCAATGAGACTGTCAAATTTTTTTTCTTTTGCTTACAAACTTTTTCGCGCCATTTTAATCTGAAGATTTTTTGTATGATTTAGTGCAATTTCAAGAAACTTGTGTGAATTTAAAAGTGAAAAACTAATATCATCTGTGATTTTAATTACAAACAATTATAAAAGTTTTTATTTAACGTTTATATAAAATGTTTTGCTGTTGAACAATCTTAGGCGAATTTAGATTTTGACATTCTCGATATGTATTACAATCAAGGCGAATTAATTATTAGGTGGATGCATCGGCGAATTCAGGCGAATTCGATTAATATGGCGGCACTTTCTCTGTCAAGTTTTGTTTACCTTTTTCGGCGCCATTTAAATTTTTTTTACATGTTCGTTATCAACTACTTTTGACAGCTTAAGTGTGAATTCGCCTTTTTACACAAACAAAATACCTGTTGTTTCTTTTATTGTTGTATTGTTGTAGCGAAGCGGTTACCTTGTTTTTTGTATCATGTATTACAATAACAAAATACATAGTACTGAATTCGCCTTTCCGCTTGCATTCACCTGTATAAATTCGCCTTGGTCGCAATCTAGATTTCATTTTGTATGGGAAATCTCGTCAAAATCAACTAGATTTGATGCGAAATCCCGAAAGTACGAGTAGTAGATTTGGCTTAGGTGTAAATGGCCTATTAAACAAACGGTCAGATTTTAATTAAAAAAAAATGTGTGTTGTTGTAAATAAATGATTAAATCTCAACAATAATCTCATAAACAAAATTTTTCAGTGATTTTAACTAAACAACAAACAAGCGACAATTTTTGTTTATCATCTCATCACTCTGTTGTTATTAAAAACTCAAGAAAAAAACAAAAACAAATAATAATATTAAGAGAGATTTCTAATGACTTCTCTTTTATCAAAGACGTCACGTGAAATTTGTTCGATTCAAACATTCCAAAAACGTGTTGCGGCACATTTTTTTTGCTGCTCAAATCGGGGTATGAAAACGAACAAAAATGTCAACATTAGTACAATAACAGCAACAACAAACAAACCACCATAAATATTAACAGACAAAAAAGTAGCAGCAGAACCCAACAACAAATACTCATAACATCACGAAGCAGAGCCGAGAAGAAAATTGAGAAGAGTGAGCTTTAGGTTACAACTTGTTATAGGCTAGACAAGCAAAGACGAAGAGAGGTTGGGCCACAAAACATAATTATCGTATAATATAAAAGTGGGGTGAAGGTGACAGTTTACGTACATGCTGCATATGAGAGTGGAACACAGGAAACTAAAACAAATTACTACCGGACGGCGTCGTTGCCGGAGTAAGAAGCCATGATAAACAAAGTGTAAAGAAAATGTCAAGAGACACATACACATGAATAATTGCAAATATTTTTGTTTAAAAATAATATTTTTGATAAAAAAATTGTCTTTGATTTAAGATGAGTACTCTTCTTCAGGCAATTAAGTTGCGTTTTATATGTGAGTGTTGCTATTGAGTGACTTACGGAAGTTTTTTTTTAGCTTGGATCAGTACTCAGGGCATCCACTGAGCTTGCACTGCATTGTACTGGAACTAGGAAATATATTATAAGCAGGAGATTGTGAAATTGATTTACATTAGTCCCTGCCTTGACAGACTAATCTAAGGATGGACCAACTTAACGGGATGAACTATGCACGATACAGCAGCACTCCCATGTGTCTTACAAGGCTCACACAGGTTGCAACTTTTTGCCACAAGTTTGTAGGCTTTTTTTTATCTTGGACCAGGGGGATTACTCTGTATTGCGATACGAAAGTATGTTCGAAGCGAAAGGTAAATGTGATAATAGTATAATTTGGTACATTGTGCCGTTTCCGCAAACTTTTTTGCGAATTTGTTTGAAAATGAAGCAACACTGGTACCGCAAAATAAACAAAAGCGAAGAATGATAAAATAAAATGTGCAAAAGGGAGAAATTAAATACGAAAGAAAAATACGAAAACGCAATACAGGGTACCGATTATTCGATTACGAACCATTTTTCTTTCGTATCGCAATAGAGAGTAACCCCGCAGTATTCAGGGGTATTGAACTAATTTTTATTATTCTGTGTAGTGTCGAAGGTATATACACTGGGCACTGATCAGTCTTAACTAATTTAATTTCAACACTTTAAACGCTGTGTTAACGTTTGTTTTGATCGTTCCGTGTGTTAAGTTCACAAACAGTACCCCCTCCTTCCTCCTCATAATCTATTTTCTTAGTTCCAGTACAGTGCACTGCATATGCCCCCTGAGTACTGGTCCAACATAAAAAAATAATAATTTCTACATATGCAGTGCATTGTATTGGAACTGGGAAAATAGATTATCAGAAGGATGGCTGGGGGAGCAATGTTTGTGGGCATTTGACCTGGAGAGACCAAAACAAACGTCATTCACAGCATTTAAAGTATTGCTTAAGAGTTCGGGCCTTCTAATCCCTTCTGTATGCAGTCAATGAAAGACAAAGCTTAATGATTTGGTAAAGCATCAGCCCTTAGGATAGGTTAGATTAGGTAGGCAGACCACTGGATTCCTTAATGTATCTTAGGTTTTCCAGCTCACTTAAGTCCTAAAATTGTTCCCTTTGTGATTACCTGAAAAGTGAAAGGTTAGAAGCTAGAAGTGAAAAATAGAAGTTAGAGGGATATAGTGTGAGAAGGGAAAGGTGGGAAACCGCATAGTGGAATGTTACATACTATTGTACTAGCCATCAGCTGCTTCTTATGAAAGAAGCTAGAGTGGTCGGATTGACCAAGGCCAGACGTGATAGGCTATTGAAGCTTCGCTCATCTAGATATTCTAGGCGGTTATGCTCCAGTGACAGGCATGTTCCAAGAAAGTCAAGGCAACTTCTGCAGAAGTAGTTATAGGATAAGCCTAGTCTCCTGGCATGATTCCCAAATGGGCAATATCCAGTGATGACTGGTACAGCGACTGTCAAGTGAGATCTGGGCAATTTTAAGAGCTCCCATGTTCTCTTAAAGTTAATATGCGGCCACAGGTTTTTTGATATAAGGCATGTGGCTCTATGAGTTATTTTTCTTTGGTACGTTCCAGCCTGTGGAACTTTATTCTCTCCTGTTTGCAATATCCCAGTAGCCAATAGAAGACAAGGATTAATGAGTTGGTAGACCGAAGCCCACTGAGAGCATCAGCCCTTAAACCAACTCACCCATCTAACCATCACCACTGATTCCTTACAGTACAGGTATATATTGCAAGGCAACAGCACCTCGGGGGTTAATAGCCCCCGAAAACCGACAGGCACCAAAGTTATCAGAGAAACTAATTCCCCTTCCTGCGATTTTAGGTTTGAATCGCAGTCAGAACGTTTCAGCTAAGGCAGGGACCTCAACCATCACCGGCGCTGGAATGGTCTGCAAGCAGAACCTCCCGTGGGCTTTGCTGATCCCCGTTCTGGCAATTTTAACCCTTGGTAAGTGTTACGGAAATCCAACACAATATAAGTCATGTGGCTTCCTAGAGAAATCAGAGTGTCCTGGTTGGGTGTACAGTGTACACCAAGGCAAAACCAGTTCCCCGAAGGGCGGCGGCGTGTATAGTAGACAGTAGTAAAAGTGATTTATATCAGCATCTGCCTTCACGGCTCTATCTGATAATAGACCAATACCACGAAGTGAATTATGCAAGATTCACCAGCGCCCTATGTGCCTTACGAGGCACACACAGGTCGCAATTTTTACCATATATTTATAGCCATATAGGCAAACTCCTTGCTTAAGGGTTCGGGCCTTCTTATCCCTCATACATGGAATTTCCTAGCATTCAATGGAAGACAAGGATTAAAGGGTTTGGTAGGCCAAAGTCCTCTAAGAGCATCAGCCCTTGAACCAGCTAACCCCTCTGACCCTCACCACTGATTTCTTACAGTACAGGTATATATTGCAAGGAAACAGCACCTTAGGGGGTTGCTAGCCTCCGAAAAAAGCTATGCACCACACAATTATCAGGAATGCTAACTTCCTATTTCTGCGTCTTTAGGCCATAATGTTTCATGCATGGGTACCATTTTCGATCACATGCTGAATGGCGTATGCTCTCCCCATGGTGAGGGGCGGACAACAACCACAACCACGATGCCTTTAAGTACAGGTATATATTACCAATATACGGCATCTTAGGGGGTTGATAGCCTCCGAAATAAGCTATGCACCACCCACTTATCAGGAATGCTAACTTCCTATTCCTGCTCCTTTAGGCCATAATGTTCCAGCATGACAAATTTTCACGCATGGGTACCATTTTCGATCACATGCTGAATGGCGTATGCTCTCCCCATGGTGAGGGGCGGACAACAACCACAACCACGTTGCCCCCGAAGCATCCCACTATAGCCGGGCGAGAACAATGTTGCCAGAGTTCCCAGCTGCCGTTGTACCTCTGCCTCTGGCCAGACTAGCGCAGCCGTGAAAATGGCTACTACAATTTTAAGAACCAAACGGTTCGAGGTAGGTGTAGAGCAGACAGTCAGAGTAAGTCTAAGCTTTTCGAGTTGGTTGCCCGAAGTCCATAAAGAGCGTTAATATGGCAAATGTGTCTTTGAGAAAATAGCTGCTATCAACTGTCAAAGTCCAGGAGTGCATATTGGCAGATGCATATCAAAAATATATTTATTTTATATTCCTGTTACTTGAAAACAAGCTATTTATAATTTTTTACTGGTATAAATGTTAGAAGCTTAAATAGCGAATAAAAAACTTAATTGTTTGAATTTTTGTTCTCTGCTTTTCGATACTTTCAAAAAGCAAATCGTAGCAACCAACGGTTGTTCATTTGTTTGAAAGGTGTAAATAAATGTTAGAGACCTGTATAAATGAAAAAGCTTGTTTTTTGTGTTTTGCCAGATATTATTAGAGCATTTTTCTTTTTAAATTCTCAGCAATTTATTTGGATTGTTGGGATATAAAGTTGAATGTTTGAGAATATCTTTCAAAAATTTCCAAAGTCTACTGATGATTAGTGTAGTTCCTATGAAATGTCGACATATAGATAGCTGGGAAACATAGAAAACAAGCTATTTATAATTTTTTACTATTTTAAAAATATTTTAAAGGGTATTTAATAGACCACTATAACTGGTTTTCTGTTGCCATTTTTGTTTTCTTTTTTTTCAAATTCAAAGGATGAAGGCATCTCAATATTTTGGTGGTTGCGGAATGTAATGAAATGAAAATAGAAAAAATACTGCAGCCGTTTTTGTGCTGTCTTTCTGTATTTTAAATGTTTTATTTTTTTCTTCTTTTTTTCTCGGGGTTTTTTCTTTTTTTCAACTTGTTTTTGTTTTCACTAAAAAGCCTAGAAAATGTTTCGCTTATTTCCAACATGAAGATGGAAGAGAAAGCGAGAATAAACGGCATCATGTATTCATTGTGCAAAAATAGAATTTTTGTTTATTTTTCTAAATGTGGAACACTGAGTCTTAAATATTAATAAATGAAAAGGGTTAAAATATGTATATGTGTATGTGGGGATGTGTGTGTGTGTATGTGTGTATGTATATGCCTGGGAACATTTGTGTAGAACACAATAGTCGTATAATATACCCGTAAAATATATCTGATACAACTTGTTTCTGTTATCAATGTAAATGTTGCACTGTGGAAAAATATCTGAAAAAATAGGATGAAATAAATATGAATCAAGTAGTTGGCTTTAGTTGGGGGAATAAAATACAAAATTTAAATGATAGTACAGGGTGGCACAGAACTACCTTTATGATTTGAATGTTCAATAAATTTTTTAGTTTATTTTATTTATGATAGCGATTAACGCCTAATAAGCTTTTTACACTGATCAACATCTTACGTTTATATGCTGTTCATACATTCACTTTTAATTCAACATTTTTAATTAAAGTCTTAATTGATTTTAATTACCCATACAAAATTTTAATTAATTTAATTGTCAATTAACAGTTAATTGTTTTAATATTTAGTAAAATTAAATATACAACTCTGTTTCAACCGTGTTTAGTTAGCACAAGAATACCCAATGAACACACTTTGTTCAAATTTGTAGTGTGTAAAAAAACAAATTTTGTTTTTTTTTTACTTTATTATTTTATTTATTGAATCTACATAAAAAATGTAATGACAATAATTATTGAAATCTTAATACTAAAAAAAATTGTGATTAAAGTCCTGCCAGTGCTGGAAAAAAATTTATTTTTATGCGAATAATATTTCAGAATTCAGTCATCTGTTTAGAGCTCTAATGGTAGGCAAAGTATCCCTCCTTCTCAGACGGGTATGACCACCAAAGTTAAGAATATTAACTGCCAGAGGATTTGAATGGAATTCAAGTTTGTTAATATATCTTGTCGCGTACTTCACAAATTCAGATTTCACAAAAGGTACGTTCAGATCTGCGTAGATTCGTGAGTTTTTAACGTACCATGAAGCGTCTGTAATTCTACGGAGTATTCTATTTTGACTTCTTTGAATTTTTTCAATGTTGGATGCCGAGGCTGTGCCCCACAATTGAATCCCATAGCACCATATTGGCTTTAGAATCGAGTTGTACAGCAAAAGTTTACAATCAAACTTCAAGGTCGAATTTCTGTCTATTAGCCAGTTAATTTGCACTGCTTTCGATTTCATTTGCGTTACTTTT
Source organism: Thecocarcelia acutangulata (assembly GCA_914767995.1). Taxonomy (NCBI): domain Eukaryota; kingdom Metazoa; phylum Arthropoda; class Insecta; order Diptera; family Tachinidae; genus Thecocarcelia; species Thecocarcelia acutangulata. The sequence continues at coordinate 23,413,262 of OU612095.1, read as the reverse complement.
GCCTCGATGTGCGTCTTCCATGTTAGTCTACGGTCACAATGAATACCGAGGTATTTGACTTCACTGTGTTGAGGTATTACTTTATTGTTAATAGTAATGGGTGATCATGTTCCTAGACGCATGGGCACACTTTTGTTCTTGATTTTCCAAAGCTTGAGCCATTTCTCTAGTTTGTCGATATGTTCCTGTAAATTTATTGATGCTTGCCAGTGGTTACTATGTATGCTAAGGAATGCTGTATCATCTGCAAATGTTGAAGTGTGAATGTTGGTGCTTGTCGGCATGTCAGATGCGTAAATCAAATATAAGATAGGCCCTAATATGCTGCCTTGGGAAACTCCAGCTTGAATAGGCTGGGCGGGGCTTATGAAATCGCCTTCTTGTATTATAAATTGGCGACAATATAAATTCGATAAGCCAGCAACAATTCAACAGCTAAAGGATGAGATAATTCGGCACATTAACGGCATAGAACCTCCATTATGCCTCAGGGTCATCGAAAATTTGGACCATCGGATGGAGGTGTGCCGCCGTGGTCGCGGCGTCCATTTGGCCGATATTTTGTTCCATACATAATTGAGTAATACCAATATATCATAATAAAATAAAATTACAATAATTTCCTAAATAGTTTGTGTTTTATTCAAAATCAACATCGGCCCTTGAAATTTAACCATCCTTCAGAAGAAGCTCCACCACTCACTGCCTCTTTCAGAAAAAAAACTCCATCTTGACTTTTTCTATCCAAAAAGTCACAAAAAAAAACTTTTCGTTTTTCTATGCATACAACTTATGCCCAGTGTTGTCTACCCTCACTATTTTTTCTACCACTGTTGTGTCAGCCCAACCAAAAATACGAATTCCCACACCGCAAGGTTTACATGACAAATTTGACTACACAAATGTGAACAAATGCAAACAAAAGATGGCGAGTCAACAAGAAGACATATTCACACTCAAAATGTAAACAACTTTTCTGTCAGCTGTTGTCAAACCTTAATTGCATTAACAATATTATGTATGTATATGAACACTTAAAAAAATTTTTAATTAACTGATAATTGAATTAATTAAAAAGTGTATGTATGAACAGCATATAATGCTGTTTTATATATGTATATGTATACACTTTTTGAAATTTAGCAATAACTGGGTTCTATTTTTTTCTTTCAATCGTTCGTGTAAGTCTGTTAAGTCCATAATTGCATAAGTATTCACAAAAATTTCCAAATTTTAGAAAATTTCCTAAAAGTTGCTTAAGTCGCAAGTCTTCAGTCCCACCAAAAGCCATGAGATTGGTAAAATTCAACCTGACTTAAGTGCCACAGATATGGAAAATTGCTTATTTTAGATAGGAGAATTCACAATGCTGTATTCAGTATGTACAAAGTTCTTTTAACAAAATTAACGTTTGCGGTTAATCATTCAGAAAGGCGCTACAGTTTTCACCCCTGAATTATGTTCGAATCTGTAGTTTGCCATATTTTTCTTTATATTCGCCATACTAAAATATGGTCGGTTCCAAGGTGAATTTATTACTAGGTGAACTTAACAGCTCAGGTGATTATTTTTTGCTTCTCGCGTTTTTTCCAATGAGACTGTCAAATCTTTTTTCTTTTGTTTACAAACTTTTTTGCGCCATATTCATCTGAAGAATTTTTTGTATAATTTAGTGCAATTTCAAGAAATTTGTGTGAATTTAAAAATAAAAAAATAACAGCCAGTTTACCAATCTCGACAGCGTGCTTGCGTTCGCAATCTAAGCGAAAGAAAATTGACTTGGGTTCGTCTAACTTTTTTCTATGCGAACGATCTGGCAAAACTCAATGAAAATATATAAGAATATGCGAACGAATAATAGTGAGATAGACAAACACAAATTGATTCGAAAGTGAGTGACTAGCTTTCTTTCGCATTCATTTTCATTCGAAATTGGTAAACTGCCTGTATTATAAAAGTTTATATTTAACGTTTATATAAAATTTTTTTCCCAGCTGAACAATCTTAGGCGAATTTAGATTTTGACATTCACGATATGTTTTACAATAACAAAATACTGAATACGCTTTTCCGCTTGCATTCACCTTATAAATTCGCCTTGTTCGGTTCAGTGTTTCCTGTTTTTCCTGACACTTAGCTTTTTGGCGTGCTCTCGGTTGGTCTCTGGACACTTTTTTCATCCTGCGGCTCTTCAAGTATTTTGTATCCTTTTAATACAACTTTTAATTCATAATTTTACTGAAATAAATTATGTTAGTGAATTTATATAATTAACGCTTTATTAATTATAAATAGATCGTAATTTCCTACGGTGAGTAAATCATATTAATATTATTATATTAATATTATTGAATCTTCATAACCCACACTTTTTTAGTATATTTTTGCAAAATTAAATTTGGTCCTTTTTGAGCGTGTTTCAAACGATACTATGTGACCTGTTGGCAACTTTGGAAAATTATACAGTCCACAGTTTAGTTTCATGAAAGTCGTTGGCGGCGAAAACTAGTGTGCAGCATAGAACACATCATACTCGTTTAAGGCCTTGCTACACTATCATACGCGATCGTGCGATCTACTAAATAAAGTATGTGTGCTGAAAAAGTACTAAAAAAGCAACCGTGCGACAGAGTTTTTGACAAATCGTGCGATTTGAAAAACTTTATGAAAATTTTCAAAACATTATGGTTTCTGTGCGATCAGTGTGATATATATTGTGAAAAATATAAGAATATTGTTGGTGCCTCAAGAAAAAAATTTAAATAATATAAAATTATTAGGTTAATAAGAGTTTTTAATTGTTTTATTGTGCATATAAATTATTGCAATTATACTTGTATAATAGTGTGGCCTACAACGCCATTTTGGAGCGATTTTTTCAAGTCGGCCAGACTTTTGAAACAGTTTCCTGTGAATGAATCGTACGATCGTGTAGGATAGTGAATCAGGGCCTTTACTGATTAATAAAGGAATAAGTAGTGCAAATTTTTATCACGACAAAACAAATAGATAATTAGTGAGTGCACAAATTTATTGGATGGTGGAGAAAAATAGAATAACGGGGACAGGACGACCGCTGGTAAAATTTGTCATCTCAGGCCTACAAACCCATGTATGTAGACACGTGCATATAGATGTATGAATATATGTTGCGGCGGCACAGCAACTTTACATAAAGTACAGAATTGATTTGGAAGTTGGCGCTTAAAACTAAAATTCTTTTGGGAAAAGGTTGTTCGGTTGGTGGTAATAGCGATTTTTGGGATAGAGCATAAGATATTGGATTTCGTTGTAAACTGTAAGTACGCACATATGAACACTTTAAGCCATATAGAATATTCATACATATGTATGTATATACGTGTTTAATCCCACATGTCTAGATCTTTTAAGCATTAAGCTGAAACGTATATTGTGTTTACTTTCAGGTGTTAATATTCATGGCCCTTAATTAAATACCCGTTTTCTATTTTCACAGCATTTTTCTTATTTTGTCAACTAAGATAATTTAAATTTACATATTTGTAATTGCTACTAATTGAGAGGATGTTTCTAGCTGGTCTCAACGATGCCATCCTCTTCCCCATAATCTTTGCACTGCATGACAGACAGCTATCAGAACTACAGGGGGTCCTGATAACTATTTGTATAGTACAAAATTTGAACAAACATTATCGACGAAACGTTGAAGGTAGATGATGGAAAATTAAAAAATATCCCTCAGCAACAACAATTCTTTTAAACTTATTGTACTATTACAACAACATTGTTGCCAACATTTGAACTGCAGGACCTGGTTGCTCCACGTGTTCTTGTAAATTCTGACATCTTTGACTAGTGAAAAGTTTGCATGTTTGTAAAAGTGTTAACTGTCTTTTGCAAGTCAGTCATTTGTTAAATAATTTACAGCAAACTGAAGCCATATGGCTTTATGTGTATAAATGTTGGATCTCACATTAAACAGCAAGACGAAAGATGGCAAAAAAGAACATTAAAAAGTGCCAAAAATAGAATTTCAGACTTTTTTTTTTTGTTGAAAATAATTTCACATTTAGTTAATCTCAGTGGGAGAATGTAAAGTTTGGGTAAACAATTGATTGGCGTATTTGAGAACTATAAGAGTAAAAAGGCATAATGAGCGATGTTAACTGTTGGTGTTGTTGTTTAGGTTAGATTAGGTTTAACCGGTTTTCAGACATTGGAAGATCAATCCACTTGGGTCCAATTTGGTCTGATTGTATTGCCTGAAGATGATATATATCTCAGCAGATCTACATATTACTTACCGGTCCAGTTCTAAACCCAACCGACAATCAGAAAAAAGAGTTTAATCCTTTTACATATACCGAGCGTTGTACCAGAACTAGGAAAATAGGATGTGAGGAGGGGGAAAGCGGGAGTAGTGTTTGTGCACATTTGACTTGAACTTTTCAACGTTATAACAGACAGGAAACACGGCTGCAGGCAACTAATTCCACAGACAAAGCGTACGGCTGAAAAACGAAGTCTCTCTATAATGCGTTGTACGGGCAATCGACCACAAATGGGTGAGCTCTGCAGGATGAATGCTTGTTATGTAAAAATGTGCGAGTTTCGGAAACAATATCTCTAATATCGTCCACTGGCGAAGCGTACGGCTGAAAAACGAATTCTCTCTGTAACACGTTGTACGATTTCCCGGGCAATCAACCACAATTGAATGAGCTCTGGATAATGAATACGTGTTACCTAAAAATGTGCGAGTTTCGGGGAAAAAAGCCCTAATCTCATCAGAGCGAAATCCATTGTAGTAACATTAGAACAGAGTAAAGTACTATTCCCTGCGTCGATACTCCATTAAGTCAATAGAGTTGGATATCCTACTGTCACCGATCCGCTTTTTCGCTCTCTCTCTCTCTCTCCTGTACACGGTCGAGAAACGCCAAAACAGACTTTGAATCGCCAGCCCAAACATGAGAGTTGTATTCTATTCGCGGACGGATATATGTGGTAGAAATTGTGAAAAGATCGGATGCAGTGAAGCACATCTTACTCGTATCTCGTATCTAGTCGAGACACTTTAATGTTTCTTTAGAGACATGAAAAATATGTTTACTCCAGCGGACGTCACACTGTATGTTCATACCACGACCAACAAGAGCATCCGATTCCTCAATACTTATACCATCCATGAGTAGAGATGAAACAGCACATGCGGTCGTTTGTTTGTGCGTTAATAGACAGCACTGGGTCTTACGAGCGTTGAAGGCGGCCCTGTTTTTACTACCCCATTTAGAGATTAATAAGAGGATCACTATTCAGCGATTCATTCATATTTTGCCTCTGGGTAACGATCTCGGATAGGCTGGGCCAATAACTGAATGAGTACGAATGGCGAATGCTGCTATTATCCGCAAAAGGATTGGAAGTTTGATACAGAAAGTGGTTGAGGAAAATAAGAAAAGGGGTAGGCGTCCAATGTTTCTGACAAGTTTCTTTAGACCGATGCTATGGTCTGCCTAGATACAAAGCTCTTATACTCGTATGAAAAAGAGCTGGATACCAACACTCAACACTCTCTTTCTCCTTCTTATTTGCACAATTTCTACAGAAAACGTTAAATGGAAGATCTAATCTACTTTCCTGTGTGACAATGTCCCGTCAGAACTGCCACAGTAGGACGCAACCTCTGCCAGATCAGACTCATAAGGATAATATTACTTCTTTTATAATAATTGGGCCATGTTAGCTGCGATATTCGATAGGTTGCCTCTCTAGACCATCTATCGTACCTGGCTATTACAGCTCTTGAACGGAATCCAAACCACTCCATCTATATCCCCTTATTGTAACTGGTCCCCGATCTTTGCCAGTTCATCCATTACATCATTGCCGAGCATATCACTGTGCCTCCGCACCAACATAAGCTCCAGGTTCGAATGTCTCGCTATCTCGTTTAGAAAGAGATTTCCTCTCGAAGAGCAAGTTTTGCCTTGGAGTACGTTTAACCAGGGCACTATGTTTTCTGGGGCACAGACGCATGAGAGTTTCTCATTTGTTGCGGTAAATAAAACTCTAGCATGCCGCTAGACTTATGTTGTGTTGGACTTTGGAAGCCCCTCACCAAGAGTTAATTGGTTGAAAGGGGTTCGACAATGATCCCAAGAAGTTCTTCCTTGCAGACCATCTCATCAAACGTTCTGGCTGTGATTTAAACCTAAAATCGTAGGGAGGGGTATAAGTCTTCCCTGATAACTATCGTACAGTTGCCTTGCAACAGATACCTGTACTGTAAAGAATAACTATTTTTGGTTACAACTCACCGGAGTTGGTTATGACATAATGCTAATGGACTTTGCCCTACCAACTGCGTCTTCTATTGACTGCCTGGGAAATTTTATATGGGAAGAAGGCCCCAGCTCTTCAATAAGAAGTTTGTTCTTATGGCTACAAACATATGACAGAAGTTGCAATCTGTGAGAGCTTTGCAACTAGGGACATATTGGTACATAATCAAATAAGGCCGTCAAGGTAAATGACTGATACATACCATTGAGACATGTCCGTTATACACGAACTAACATGGACATCTCATAGACCACTGCTAGGGCATTCAACGGAGGCTTAAAATTGTACTGATTGAATTCGGGTACACTTCCCGTCCTGTACCTACATATATATAGTACCTCAACCAGCTAACTGCCCTCATTATAGTCGTGATTTTCGTTGACGTTGCGCCGTACCCTTTGCGAAGCCTAAAGCTAATCCTCCTGACATTCGAATAAAAGATAAGATAAACAGATAAGATATACAGCGGGATAAAGTTATCCTCACCAACTCACGAGTACGTCTGGAATCCATCAGTAAAGATCTCAAGCACGTGCTCTCAATGATCTGAGACCGCGTTTGACCAAATTATATCAAATATCTTGTCGGACAGTATAACCGGTGAATGTTGATCTATATTCACCGGAGGACTTATTGGGACTCGTCGATTCTTTTCACCTCCCGCTTGCTCTTAGACTGGTTGCTGAATTGATGGCCATTTCCTTTACCATGAGATCAGCAGACAGCCATTCAGCACTGTAAAAGTGCTCTCGATGATCTGAGACCGTGTTTGACCAATATGATCAAATATCTTGTCGGGCAGTATCACCGGTGCATATTGATCAATATTCTCCGGAGGGTTTTCTAGTCTTCCTATAATTTAGAAATGACCATTCGTCACCTCTTTTCAGCTCCCGCTTGTTCCTAGGCTGATCGTTGAATTTATGGCCATTTCCTTTACCATGAGATCGGCAGGCAGCCATTCAGCACTGTAAAAGTGCTCTCAATCGCATCGTGCAGGGAACGGAGTTAATTATCAAAGCGGATACATTGTTGTTTAAACTAACCTCACTTTAATGATACTGGGTATAATTTTTGGCTTCAATCATCACCCTTTTTCCGATTTACTTAAAAGGATGATGTTAACAACTTTTTTCATGACATGTGTACTCATATAACAAGTAAGTAATTGTGCAAGACTTGCATTTCTTTGGCTTTCCTCTTGTTCACTACATTCACATTTGTCTTCATCCGTATTTTCATGACACTTTCAGAGACGAGTAGGCAACTTAAGGATTTCGGAAACATGGCAACAGTAGTTAAATTAATAAATTGATGTGTTCGTAAATATATGTAAGTGTGTTTGTGTATTGCATGTTTGTATAAACTACATTTTTACTGCATGTATATACTATACATACACATATACGTATGTACATGTAAATATAAGCAAGTTTTGTTTTGTGAAGGCAAGAAACTGCTTGTTTTAAGACTATATTTTACATGCGAAAAAAAAGAAATCTTTTCAAAATTAAAAACAAAATTTTTGCCGACACTTGCTTTACACTCAGATGATTAAAAGCAGAAACAAATATTCTGCAATCGTTGGTTGCAGTTGGATTAAAGCGAAGCATAAAACGTAAAAAATAAGCACTGCAACTCACTAACACAGATTGTTAACAATGCCTTCAAAAGAGGAAAAATAAGCGTGGTATGGCTCAAACATACGTATTAAATAATAATGCTTACAAAATTACCACATCCTATTTAACAGGGCACAGTGGGACACAAGCAAGATTAAGTGCAAAGGAAAACATATATTAAAATAAAATTTTTAAGTGTCATTATCCAGCGGAGAAGATGTGTCAAATATTCCATAACTTTGGATTAACATAATTAAGCTTGTGGCAATAGAGAACTGATATAAAGGATGCTCCAAATTTAACAAATATTAATCTCCGAACGGGGTCGTAAGAACAGGATCGCTTTCAACACTCGTAAGACTCAGTGTTATTGACTAACACACTAAACAAACAACCGCGGATGCTGCTTCAGCTGTACTCATGGAGGGTATAAATATTGAGGAATCGGATGCTCCTGATGTTCTTGGAATGAAGATACAGTCTAAGAATTCAAGTGTGCCTCGGGTTTTTGAAACGGTGTAAGATGTACTTCACTCCGACCTCCTTACTATTTATACCACCTACATCCGACCGAAAATGGAATACAACTCTCATGTTTGAGCCAGTGGCTCAAAGTCTATTTTGGCGTTACTCGTCCGTGTGCAGGAGAGGGCGAAGAAGCTTATCGGTGACCGTAAGGTTGACTCACTGGAGCATCGATGCAGTGTAGGGTGCGTTACTCTGATCTATCGTTACTATAATGGATTTTGCTCTGACGAGATTAGGGATCTTGTTCCCGAAACTTGCACATTTTTAGGCATTTTTCGTCCAGAGTTCGTCCATTGTGGTCGATTGCTCGGGAAATCTTACAACGCATTACAGAGATAATTCGTTTTTCAGCCGCACGCTGTTTGCTGTCTGTTATAAGGTTGGAAAGTTAAAGTCAAATGAGCACAACATTACTCCCTTTTTTCCGGCTCAGCATAGTGTTTTTTCTCAATTGCAATTTAATTTTTCGGTGTTTTTAATTTAAAAAAAGATCATCCATATTATTTTTTTTAATTATTAACAAAACAATTTTCACTTATTAAAACAAAATAAAACTATTTGTATTTTACAGCCAATTTTGATTTTTTTTTTGTCAATTATTGTCGGCTGTTCGAAACAGTGTTGAGCTTTTCAACATAGTGATGGGCACTTTTATATTAGTTTTCGTACTTGCTACAGTCAAATAAGTACCAATTGGCTTCAAGATATATAAAGTGTGTGTTTAAAGAAATAGTAGTACACATATATTTACGTTTCTATTATCATTATTCAAACTTAATCTATTTTATTAAATAGTATTCTTATAACTATTATGCTAAAAATTGCTAAAACCGTAAATTATAATATTATTTTTGCATCATTAAAAAAGTTCCAAAAAAGGGGTTAATGTGACAGAATACTATCTCTCATATAAGAGTTCCAGCACTGGTCTACAAATGTCACGTAATAACGGCTTCAAATTCTATTTTAAACAGGTTGAGACGTGCCGGCAACGTGACAGTTAATTTCAGTAAGCACCTACATTATTAATGTATACTTAAATACTAACGACCGTTCCATAAACGTACGTGGACGTTCGCATAATTGTACCTTTAGCTTTAAGTCTCAATTCAAAGCTTCCAACATTATTTTATGTGTTACCCACTGTGCACTCACAAGCAACTTAACATACAAATATATGTTAAGTATTCTGACAATAAACAGAAGAAAATAATCCCTGAACGGAAAAAGTACAACTCTTAAAACTAATTAGAAACTTAAAGCACTTTCTTTCAAAAAGCCCAGGCCCTTAATGCTTTGCGTACTAGTACTCGCATTTTAAAAATACACATGTGGCATAAATACAGGTCAAATGCATAAAAAATTGTTGGCATTTTTTGTAGTTGTTGTTGTTGTTAACCAAAATATTTTTAAACATCAATAGTTTGACCTATGACCTTCCAGAAGCATATTTACTATCTGTGCACGCTGCATAACAAGTGTTTTACAAACACAAAGTAACGAAAAATTCTATATTTACTCGTTCTTGTGCGTTTTCAATTTCAACTTTAAGAAAGTTTAAAAAATGCAAAATGTTTTTCAGTCTCTTTATTTTCGAAGATTACGTTCACATTAAAACTGAGTGAGAAACAGAGGAAAAATATTCTCCATAAAAGAGAATTAAATCAGTAAAAGTGAATAATCAAAGTTAGTGCTCATTTAAATGCAATACCAACTTAAAAGCAGAGTAAATTAAATTTAGAGACAGGAGGATTTATGCTACAGGGGAGATTATATTTAAGAAAGAAATTTTGCTGGTAAATTGAGAAATTGCAGAACAAAATATACATGTTTTAATTTTGAGGAAATTTCTTAATTTAATTACTGCATTTTATTGTGCACATTTTATTTGTGCACAAATTATCGCTTAAAGGCATCTTGCTTAACTTCGTTGTACTCATAAATGAGTCATATTCTTTTTACATAAAAGTACAAGATGGTCAAAAATGGCCATTTTGAATTTCTTTTAATTTTTAACACTCTTTGTTTGTATGTTTGCAATACTCGAAACCCTTGCCATATCGCTCCTTTATTGCAACATAGTCATAAAGCAAAAAAGCTTGTTTCGAGAAAAACACATTTCAAAATTTTAGTTTCCATACAAGTCTTAGAAATTTTTTTTAGAAAATATCTCCTAAAGGAAACAGTTTAAAGGTAATTTAAATAAAATTTTGGCACAATATAAAAGGTAGTACTGTTAACAATTCTGCATAGTTAACTCTAAAAGCTCATTTTTTGAGATATAACTATGTTGCAATAAAGGAGCGATATGATTATTATATCCAGGGGGCTAATTCTGTCATTTGCTTACGAGCGAGATCTTACACGAATGTGCGAGTTTTTACACTTTTGGGATTATCTCATTCGATATCGAGTAAAAGGTATCGAAATTTCTAATGATGTGCATTCGATAGCGAGTAACCATTCGAATGCAACCGTGCAACCTTTTACTCGTAAGCAAAAGTACTATCGATAAACCGCCAAACAGAAAAACAGAAAAGACATGTAAGTTCAAAATTTATTTTGAGTATAAAAGGAAATGTATAAATAATTTTTTATTTCAGGTCAGCAGTAGCGAAAATTAATTTTACACAAAAAGAAATTTTGACCTATTTTATGGCAGTACATACCGACTTGGCAAAAGGTGTTTTACCCAATACTGCGCAAGGGAAATATAAAGCCAACCAATTGTGGCAAGAGCTTGCTCTGAAGTTGAACAATTCTGTTCCACCAATTAAAGATGTAAAAATGTGGCGCAAGGTAAAAATAATTAATATTATTAGTAGTAAATTTGTTTATTTAATTTATATATGTACGTATATACATATGCACATACATATTCATTATTATGATCGTATTCATACATACATATGTATGTACATTTACGTAGGTGTATGCTGATCAAAGCAAAACGTTAAAGAAATGTCTTTTAATAAAACATCCTTGAAAAAATCTGGAGGTGAACCCTACGAAGAAAAAGTTCCAAGTTGAGGAACAATTAGTGGTTGCGGCAGGCTTGGAAGTTTGTGTTGAAGGGTTAAGAGCCGTTAAAACTTTTGGGTCAACGAAAGTGGTGAACATGACATAGCCAAACGCCTTTGACAGCTGTCCTAAGTTGCCTTCGACTTCAGCCGAGGTTGATTATTGTGATTTATCTTTTATAATATCATACGATATTATATTCTCTTTAGCCCAGGTTAAAGAGAATATAGATTCCTAGAAAGTGATGTGGGAAAAAATCTTATCACAAAGAAAAAACATTTACGTGCGAAAAATTTCCAAAAATCCCTGCTGAAAAAAATTTGATTTCAACAGAAACTTACTGTATTAAGAGTACCGTTTCGTTGGAGTCAGACGATGATGCATAATATAATAATATTGGGTCCATTTCTTTTGCGTTTTTATTTTTATTGAATTTGTTGCTCGTAAATTTCAACTTGTTTTGTCAAAGCATATGATTTTTGTTGACAATTTTCGGCAGTGTTATAAAACACATTTTGTCAGTATTTTGCAACACTGAAGTGATAACTCGACTCGTTACGTAACGAGTCACATCATTGGAAATTTACACGATATCAAAATTATTTTCTACTTGATAGTAATTTCGAACACGAATGACAGAATTAGCCCCCTGATCATCTGATTAGGTCTGATAAAAAAATAACCGTTATTTACAAATTTCGTGAGTTACGTATGTTCGATTTTCGCATTTTTTCTGTTATGTTGGTACACATGTCTGGTATATATGTTGGAAATATCTGCCATTTTGCATTGTCAGTTTGTTTTTGACAGATAAAAAGGTTGGTCATGTTTTGATGCTCTCTTCGATTTTTTACTATTCGAAAAAATTGCTCAAAGAAACTGTATTAAGTTTTTCGTAAAAAATTAAATTCAATGCGCAAGGATATTTGAAATGTTGACTGTGGCGTTTGAAGAGCAGAACACAAATTAACCGGTTTAAGGAAGACCGAAAAGATGCCAATGACGATGCACGATGAAAACATTGAAGCAGTGAAGAAAATGATTTTGGATAATCGTCGAATCACTAGCAGAGAGGTTGCTGATGTTGTTGGCATATCGTTTGGCTCATGCCATTTTTACGGATGTTTGAGGCATGAAACGTGCGGCAGCGAAGATTGTTCCAAAATTGCAAAATTTTGAGCAAAAAAAAAAACGTCGCATGGACATCGCTCAGGAGTTGTTGAACATCGTCAACGATGATAGAGATTTCCTCAAAAAGGTCAAAACTGGTGAAGAATCATGGGAGTATGACTATGACATTGACACCAAAGCCCGATCATCCCATCCCGATCGTCCAGATGAGCCAAGACCGAAAAAAATCACCTCAAGTTCGGTCAAATGTGAAGGTTTGGCTCACTGTTCTCTACGACTTCAATGGCGTGGTGCATCACGAATTCTTGCCACAAGGTCGTACGGTCAATAAGGAATACTACCTTGAAGTTATGCGCCATTTGCGCGTAGCAATTCTTTAGAAACGCACAGAATTGTGGAAAAAACAATCAGGGATTTTGCACCATGATAACGCACCAGCTCACACATCGATGCTTGCGCGTGAGTTTTTGGCCAAAAACAAAACCGTTGTCATGTCTTACAGGTCTGTTCTAAAATTCACGTGATTTTAAAGCACATGCCATTTCAAAAGCACAAATGTGATTTATGCCTGTTCTGCAAATCACAATTTTTTGTGATTTTCGATGTGATTTATACTCTTCGGAAATACAAAAAAACAGCTGTTTTTTGCTTCAACTTACTGACATTTTTATTTTCAGGTTGAATTTTTTTATTCGCGGTATTATTTGCAAAATAAGGTTAAATTTCTCTAATAAATATAAAAACCAATAAACGAAATCACAAAATAAAACAACTAATCTTGCAACAAAAAAAAAGCGTTTCTAGTTTTTTCTTAATTTAGTGAATTATTTCGCCTAAAACAAATCATTTTACTTAAATAATCAATAGAAAACACCTTAAGTTATTTATTAATGTAATAAATTATGACATTAAATAATAAAGAGCGTGCAAAAATTAGGATGTAATTTCAAATTAATAGCAAGTTAGCTTACCGGTTTAAAATCACAAAAAATAAAATTATTTTGTGTCCAGAACAACTTTTTTGTGATTCCAAATCACTTTCACAAAAAGTAATTTGCAGATCAGCCCTGTTAACCACCGTATTCACCGGGCATGGCTGCCGCTGACTTTTTCCTCTTCCCAAAACTGAAGACACCGAGGAAAGGAAAGCATTTTGCTAAGATTAAGGAGATAAAAGAAAAATTCGAAACAGCAGCTGTTGGCGATAGCAAAAAGCTCGTTTCAGAAGTGTTTCGAAGATGGGAAAAACGTTGGAATACATGAGGGGGATTACTTTGAAGGGGACAAGATAGTTATTGATACATAAAAATAAATACGTTTGGAAAAAATTGTGATCACACCTCGTATCTACATACATTTCCATATTTACCACAAATTTGTATTTTTGTTTTCCTTTAATATGTCATCGTTTGATTACAATTATAACGCATTTACATCAAACCAAGATTGATATTGTTGACGTTTCATATAAATATGAATGCCTATGATACAAACGTTGTAGATTTTCTGACGTCAACAATTTACAACTGCCTTTCAAAAATTGCATTTAATATTTATTGTCAATCATTACAGGAATACATTAAAATTTAAATTATTATTATAAAAATGTCAAAGGATTTAAAAGGATGACATTTTAATTGAGTTAAGAAAAGATATAAGTACATATATGTACATTGTACATACATATATACATTACGTTATTAAATGTTATTTTGATTTACACAATGATATGTGAAATCCATAATATTAATATTAATAAAATAAAACAGGATATGAAGCAATTCGATGCTAAATTACTTAATTAAGTATTTTCTACTTGCTTTTAGTACGAGTTGCACTCAAAAATTTAAGTGGGAATAAGGAAAACTAAAGCAACGATAGTTTCAAATCAGTTCAAGATTCGCGACAATACCTAAGATTCTTGAATCAGGTGCAGGGAGATTAATTCTCTTATTCGCTTACGGTCGAGTTCTTACACGAACGTGCGAATTTTTGCACTTTTGGAATTCTCTTATTTGATATTTAGGAAAAGGTATCGTAATTTTTAATGATAGCATTCCATAGAGAGTAATCAGTCGAATGCAACCGTGCGACTTTTTACTCGTAATGGAAATTAATTTCTTGTTTTTTTAATTCAAAATTATATGTGTAAACTCTTTTTTATTTGATGTCAACAACTGTGAAAATGATTTACATCAGTACCTGCCTTGACGGCCTAACCTGATGGTGGACCAATTCCACGTAGTGAATTTTTCACGATTCACCACCGCCCCCGTGTAGCTTGCTAGGCTCACAAATGTAGCAATTCTTGTCATATGATTGCGGTCATATGAACAACTTCTTGTTAAGGAGTTCGGGCTTTCTAATCCCTCATGTATGCAATTTCCCAGCAATCAGTGGAGGACAAGGCTTAATGAGTTGGTAGGCCGAAGCCCATTAAGAGCATCAGCCCTTAAACCAACCCACCCGTCAATCATCACCACTGGTTCCTTACAGTACACGTATCTGTTGTATAGGCAACAGATCCTCGGGAGATTGTTAGCCCTCGAAAAAAGCCATCACCAAACAATTATCAAGGATACTAACACTCCCTTCCTGCGTTTTAGGTTTCAACCACAGCCAGAACGTTTCAGCCAAGGTAGGCACCTCAACCCTGATCAGCCCGGGTCGAACTGCAAGCAGAACTTCCCGGGGGCCATGCTGATCCCCGTTCTGCCAATTTATACCCTTGGTAAGGGTTTCGGAAGCCAACACAACATAAGTCATGTGGCTTCCTAGAGTTTTGTTTGCCGCACCAAACGAGGGACCCCTTCCCCTCTTTTCCCTTAAAAACAGAGCGCCTAAGTTAAGAATACGCCAAGGCAAAACCTGTTCCCCGGGGGGATTTGATGTCAACAGTAACAAATATTAAATTTTAAATATTAAAATTAAATGCGTTTACAAATGCTTTCACTCAACGCTTACCAATGGCGATGAATTTCTGCAGTAATGTATCGATCCTCTCAGCGTAATCAGGACTTCTGTAGTTTCCCGAAAAGTTGTGAACGATGTCCTGAAATGCTTCCCATGCCTTCACTCTTTAAATGCTTGGTCATCGACGGAAAAGGCATTCAATTACCTCCACAAGGGTTTGAGTGGGACCATACAGCGAAAAACACAGAAGTACCGTAATCTAAAAAACGGTACTTAGAAAAAAAACTAAATCGTATTACACACCGAAACACACAAAAGTACCGTAATCTAAAAAACCGTACTTAGAAAAAAAAACTACCGCGTTTTTCGTGTTCAGGACTTCACAGTTAACTTATCTAGGCATATGGAGTTCTTTGTAAAACTTTGTAAGACAATTTATTATTAGAAAAACCTTCGACAAAGCCACGTATCATGGCTGACATGGCCCAGATATGATGACAGGAGGACTATCATCCTTAGGGGCTTACCCCGACGGAGGTGGCGTTCTGCTGTGGCAGTCCAGACGGGACATTGTCACATAGGGACGCAGACCAAGAGGTTAAATCTTCCATTTAATGACTTGAGTAGAAGTTGCAGAAACAGGGAAGAAGTAGAGAGCGTAGAGCTCTTCCTCTGGCGGTGTCCAGTGCATTCTTATATATTGCTTATACATGCTACTTTCACCCAATGGTGAATGTAGCAGACAAATTATTGTGATAGAGTTCCAACGTTTTAAAAATCTTTGCTACCGGGATCCTAATTAAGACACCCAATTTCAGTGGATCAGAAGATCAAACCGAAGTTTTTGATTTTTGGCTCCATGTGTTCCTGCCTGCCACTAATCGTGAGAAGAAATTGACCGATACAAGTATGTATCGATGTTTTTCATTCGATACCGGGAAGGTATCGATACTTTGCAATCAATATCGTATTAAGTATAAGTATCGATATCCTACTGGTATCGTTTCATCCCTAGTCCACTCAAACAGTGGGGTTTATTTTATCCACCACACGACTTAAAGTCCTCTCCGATAAAGGAGGAATGTTGCCAGTGTGTGTTTTTTTTTGACAAGCGTAGCTTTCAACTAAAAGAGTTGTCCCATAATTCTATTGTTTTTGTTAAAATGTTTAATATCCTCAATTTATCTTACTTATACTATTACATATTTCTTTTTTCTGTAACGACATAATATTTTTACATAAGTGCTTTTGCTGCTCGTTAAAACTGAATAAGAAAGACAAAGTGTTTAAGAAAGATAAATCCCATTATTTCACAACATTTTGAATACAGCTTTAAGTATCTATCAATTACAATAAAGTTTCCTATACCGCCGCTTGATGTTGGCATTAATGCATTTCCCATCAGAGCCAACAAAAGCATTTATATTCATTTTTCTTTTACATGCAAGCATGTAAGTACGGATATGTTTGTTCGTTGGTGTGTGGTGTGTGTTTGACTAGTGTATGCATATGATTGTCAACATTTTCTTTAAGAAACTCAAACCACTTAACAACAACAACAACACACATGCTTGAAAAGTGACATTTTCGAAGGTGAAAATGGCCTCAAGTCATTTTTATTTGCTGCAAAAGATTAAATGTTGCGGCAACACGTCACTCACTACGAATATTAAATTTTAAAAACTATGCAAATTTTATAAAATGATAAAATATGTAATTTGGGACATTATTCATGTAGTGAGGTGAATAAATCACCCAGTACACACAAGCACGTAGTGTTATATAATGAGTCATATAACACAGATGCTGCTAAAAAACATGCAATGAGAAAAATTACTGAAACCAATAATATTAATGTTATTGTTGCAGGGCACTGAGTGTACGCGGAGTTAGCTATAAAAGTGTGTCAATGGAAATATTACGTCACATTATACGAAGGTGAATCAATCGGCCATGTCACAGAATTCACTTCCATTCGGAAATGGAATTGAATCGGGTTTTCAGTGCTCAAAAAACGAACATCTGAAACTTTTTTCGGAATGAAATCAATTCTATAAGACAATACTAGTTTTATTTTTGCAATTAGAAAAGATTTCATTAAGAAAATATTTTAGTCTTTATTTTATGAAGAATTAAAAATATACAGCCATGTCACAGAACGTAATTCCGTTCGGAAACGGAACTGAATTCTTTTTTACTTCGTCAAAAAAAGAAAAACTAAAAAAATTTTCGGAATGAAATCATTTCTGATTGCAAGAATGAAACTAGTATTATCTTATAGAATTGATTTCATTCTGAAAAAGTTTTAAATTTTCGTTTTTTGAACAATTAAAAACCCTATTCAATTCCATTTCCGAACGAAAGTGAATTCTGTGACATGGCTAATAATCAAACTCCGTTTCCGAACGGAACTAAGCTTTATGACATAGCTGTATAAGACCGTGACTTTTTGAATTTCTCTCCTCTTAATTGAAATGGCAGCACTACTCCTCAACAACAGGCAAATGTCAATCTTGTTTAAATTTGAACAAGCTGTGCCATTTCGTTTATGCCACGAAGTAAACAGAGACGAAACAAAACTAAAAATAAATCATGAAACTAAATATAACACGACTGTTCTAAAAACACGGTGATTTTAAATACCGAACCGTTTTAAAATCACGTAGGTGATTTTAACTTTTCCCAAGTAATTTTCTCCACCGAAATTACGTGCAAACTCCGTGACCACAGATGTATCTTCATATAAAACACAACAGCTGACTGCTAAAAATCACGAATATTGCCAAACAAAATAATTTTTTCCCCTATAATTTGTGGAATTTTGAATTAGTTTTATATAAAAATTCAATGCCATCGCATTAATATATAAAATAGGCTATATTGGGTTCACAGCAAAATAAACACAATATGTGAACGAGATATTTAAAATCTGCAGCCAGTTTCAAATCAGAGAGATTACTAGAATGTTTGTGTGGAGAACACTAACTTAGTCTCAGTTTAATTCGGATATCGGTCCATATATACCCGAGATATAGTCTGAACCGAATTCTTCAGAAAAATTTCGCATACGTAAACTTAAACAAGCAGTTCTGGTTATAAGAAAATATTACTAAAATACACAAAATGAAGATTTCCGATATCGGTCCATATCCGGGATATAGTCTAAACCGATTTTTCAACGAAAAAAATTATTTTTGCTTAAAAGCAGTTCCGATTATAAAAGGAAGTTAGTAAAATACAGAAAATACAAATATCTGATATCGGTCCATATACATATATCCGAGATATAGCCTGAACCTATTTTTCCAAACAATTGAGAGCATTATAACTTTTGCTTTTTAATTGCAATTGTTGGCTGGGTTGTGGCAACTGTTGTTTTTCTTCGGTTCAAGCACTTCCACTTAAGTGTCTTCCAAAGACAATCATCAAGAAAAAGTGCGAGTGGGTGGGTGTTGGGCTATTTTCTACTACAAACTACTTGTAGAAACTATTCTTAGCATAGTCGTATGGTTCAGTTTTAAGTGCAGAGCACATACTTACGAGTAAAACAGGCACATTCGCTTACATTTGTGTGACAACAGAAATGACATCTCTGTAAACATGCCTAGATACATATAAGTAGTTATATTCTTGTGTAAGGATACATTGTACTTTTCAATAGATATGCTAAAGAAATAAAACCATCAAGTTTTCAAAAAAGCATTAGAAGATGCCAGACCATCAGATGTGTAATAGATTTATGTCAGCATCTGACCTAATAGGATGGAGGAACTAGTTCATGATTCATCAGCGCTTCCATTTGACTTGCAAAGCTCATACAGATGACAACTTCTTGTCATATATTTGTAGACATGTGAATAAACTTTTTGCTGAAGAGGTCGAGTCTTCTACTCCGTCATGTATGGAATTCAGCAGACAGTCAGAGACAGACTAGACTAGACAGACTAGACAGTCAGAGACAGACTAGACTAGACCCTTACCTAATGGATCGATAATACCGCTAGTCCATAAACTGAACCAGTCAGTCACTTTTTATCAGCTACCACATATCGTTGGGGGTCACCAGTCCCCGATCTCAAGATGATAATGGACTTCTGTGACCGAAAATTGATGATATGGACCTGAACGGTGCCACTAGCCACACAGCCAACGAAACGATGGCTCTTTTGAACGAGAAACTCAATGACCTTATTATCCAAAGTCGGGCGATATCAATCGGCCGCCACAATCAAGTGGTTTGACACCGCTGCAGTTTGGAGCTATTAGGTAGAAGAAAAAGTTTACCTCAATAAGACAAAAACAATTCAAGAGCTAAAGGATGAGATAAATCGGCTCATTAACGACACCGAACCTTAATTAATGTACTGTTCACAGAATACAGACGAGCAAGTCGTCTAAAGAATTTGTATGAAAGTTACAAAATTTTTTGAGTGATTTCCATACAAACAAAGTTAAATTTTTTGAGTGATTTTCATACAAATTTTTTAGATGACTTCATCGTCTGTGTTCTATAAACAGCATACAATTTTTAGAGTCATTGCAAATATGAAGCATCGGATAGAGGTATTCCACCTTAAGCGTGACAAGCATTTAACCGATATTTTGTTTCACACGCAAAAAACTGTTAAGATAATTTTCTCTGAAAACTATTCGTTTTCAATTAACATCGTGCGTTTTGGTTGGACCACCCTTTATAATTTATACTCATTTTTATCTAACTAACTTTTATTTATTTACAATTTGTCCCTTTTAAACTTTGATAAAATTTCTGCTTTGTCTGCAAATTTTTGTTGAATTTTGCCAAACAATTACATAATTAGTTGCCGCAATGTTAATGACGTTTTTATATTTTCAAACATAAAACAATTCAAGCGTTAATTACAAATAACAATTTAATTACATGCAGCGCTTCATTAGCTGCGACATCCTGCTGTGCTGCTTAGAGAAGTGCACTTGGCGCATTTGCTATAGAAATTGAAATCATTTTTCTCAGCTTTAAAGTAATTCACTCTTCGCTCAGCTGACGTTTATTTACTCGCAGTGCGTTGCAATCTTATGATTTTGCTTTTCGGTGAAAACATTAGATTGCTTTGAATGTAGTTTGGCGTCCTTGAACAAATGAAAATTTATAATTCATCAACTTTCATTCTGTGTGCGATTTAGGTTTAGGTCCCATTCACATGTACTCGTAACTACAATTAGATTTGCAGCGCGTTTTTGGCCAATTATTGACACAATTTAATTATATTTACGCACAGCACCTCTCACTTCCTCTCTCTCTCTCTCTCTCTCTGGCAGTACCAAAGTATTGTAACAGAAACACAATTTTTTGGTGTAACTTTTTTTGTGTATTTCCTTTTTTGTTTTGAAAGGAAATAAAATAAAATTAATGACTGCGTGGCAAAATTAAGATTTAGTTTTCACAAACACGCAAAATGAAATTGTGCTTTAATTTAGATAAATCAATTGATAAATTGGTCAAATACAAAAATAATAGATATACCTACACATACGAAGGCGGATTGATGTTAACCTAACGTTTACCTAGTGTCTACAACTGCGATTAACTCTAACATAATATCTCAGAAAACGTCGGCAGAATGAGAGAGCGAATTTCTCTATGTCCATCTTCATATCTAACAAGGAGTATACGTATTGTTGTTAATCTTATAAGAATTCATAAATCAATGAAAGCCGAAAGGAAAACACACCTTTTCGATGAATAAAATCTTATATGAATTTCTTATGTGGGCACATTTTGTACAAAAGTAATCACTTATAATATATATTTAATGCATAAAAACAAATTATTTTCCATTTAAAATGGTTTTTTAAAAAATATTTTGCAAAATTAATAATTCGTAAAATTGCAATGGCGCCTTTTGTAAACAAACACACACACAATCGCTTTTTTGACAGCTCTTATTATAAGATCATTGCCATGAGATTTCTCATAAGAACGCCCTCATAAAAATTGTTATAAGACTGCGATAACACTGATTTTAAGTCTACACGTAATAAAATCCTCTCTGCGATTGAATTTGACGTTCTCATCTCAGATATTATCGCAGGTGTGGACACTAAGTTAGACAAGATAGTAATTTCATGAAAGTTGTAATACACTCACACTTTTTCACTAAAGCTATGTACACACGGTTGTCAGATGTTACAATATTGTAAGATTTGGCTGACATGCTGACAATGAAAAATTGTCTCGCTGAAGTAAATTGTGTGTTCAGACGATCGTAAGAAAATCTTACAATTTCATTGTCAGACTATGGTCTCACAAATAATTCATCTGACAACAAAAATTTGCAGTTCACACGGTTGTTAGATTGTTAGATGAAAAAAATTGCCAGACATGTTGTAAGGCATTGCCACTTATGTATATCAACAACGATCTGTTTGGCAATGTTGCCCATCAAACTTTTTTCTGACAATGATGCCATTGTTAGGTGTATTAATTTTATACATCTGACAATTAAAACTGAGCTTACAATACCAGCCAATTATCTGACAATGCCGACGAAGAGTGTTCTCACGATTGTCAGATGCCTGACAACAGTGTCGTCTTATAATTGATTGACAATGGTTTTTTTGACAACGTTGTATGTTAAAAATTGGCAGGTCACACGATTATAATACATTTTCAGACAATTGTACTGGCAATATTGTAAGATCTGACAACCGTGTGTACGTAGCTTAACACATTCACATTTTGTTTACTTTCCTTTCAGCTTTCATCAAAAATTTCATGAAACAAATTTTTTGAAGCTTTCTGAAATTAAATTGACAAATGGCTATACATTGTTGCCACATACAAAGAATTATACAAAGTTGCAGTATTGTAGTAAACAGCCATGTTCCGAGAACGCGCGTTCTGAAACCGCAATGCGTTTTGAAAAACGTTTAATTGGTTTTTAGGTGTTCTAAGGAACGCGCGTTTTACTGGCGTTTAGGAGTTTTCTCCGAAAAAATACAACATGTGTTTTACATACGTATGTATGTATGTGGTAGTAATATAAAACGAAAAAAAATTTGACAACAAGTAGAAAATTTTTTCAATTTAGTTTTCTTAATGGAAATGTGTAAAATTCTTTAAACTTTTTATTGAAATAAAAAGAAAACATATTAAATTTTAATTGTGAATAATTTTATTGCCTTCTGCAAGTTCAGTTTTAGCAAATTCAATCCGTTCACTTCAATATATACATGCGAGTCGTAGGTGTCAATTTTAAGCGATATGCGTTTTCCAGAACACCTATTTGGCGTTTTCATATCGCAAAACCATACTTCTTGCGTTATGCGTTTCTCAGAACACCTATTTGGCGTTTTCAAATCGAAAATGCTAAGTTTAAGCGATTTGCGTTTCTCAGAACATGCTTGAAAATAGTAATTATGAAATTAACTTCATTTGCATGTTATGAAAATAATTATAATATTTTTTCCTTTTAATGCATATAAAAAAAAATAATTAAAGTCTTTTTATAAAAATAATCTCATAAAAAATTTTATAATGATGAGTTTTTTCAACTATTGCCCCGTAAATCTATATAAGTAATAAATTTGGCAACTCTAATTAGTAAGCGAACAAAATAAGAATGGAGAGAAGTAGAGACAAATTTTATGACTCTTTGCTTCGGCGACATTTTTAAAATGAACTTTCACTTTCCTGTCTAGACGAACAAGAAATTTTCATGAATGTCGTCGATTTCATTGAACTATTTATTTATAATACGTATACAGAAATGTCATGAAAGTACTTTCCTGTGTAATGGCAGCGTAAAGCTACTTCTCACCATACAGCCATGTTCCGAGAAACGCGCGTTCTGAAACCGCAAAGCGTTCTGAAAAACGCTTAATTGATTTTTAGGTGTTCTAAAGAACGCGCGTTTTACTGGCGTTTCGGAGTTTTTTCCGAAAAAATACAACATGTGTTTTACATACGTGGAGTTTATATAAAATGAATAAAAATTTGACAACAAATAGAAAAGTTCTTAATTTATTTTTTTTAATAGAAAATGTGTAAAATTCTTTCAACTTTTTATTGAAATAAGAAGAAAACATATTAAATTTTAATTGTAAATAATTTTATTGCCTTTTGCAAGTTCGAGTTGAAGTCGCCAATTTTAAGCGATATGCGTTTCCTAGAACAACTATTTGGCGATTTCAAATCGCAAAACCATATTTCTTGCGTTATACGTTTCTCAGAACACCTATTTGGCGTTTTCAAATCGAAAACGCTAAATTTAAGCGATTTGCGTTTCTCAGAACATGCATGAAAACCAAAACATATTAAATTTCAATCGTGCATAATTTTATTGCCTTTTGCAAGTTCAGTTTTTGCAAATTCAATCAGTTCACTTCAATATACACATGCGAGTTGAAGTCGCCAATTTTAAGCGATATGCGTTTTCCAGAACACTTATTTGGCGTTTTCATATCGCAAAACCATACTTCTTGCGTTATGTGTTTCTCAGAACACCTATTTGGCGTTTTCAAATTGAAAACGCTAAATTTAAGCGATTTGCGTTTCTCAGAACATGCCTGATAGTCTCCTTTTAGCCCTATACATTTAGTAAGACGCTATTCCAACTTTTTTAATAGCATCTGAATAATACGATTTTGGGAACTCCTCAAAATATGCGTTAGTTTCGACAATGAGTTCTTCGTTTGAAATGAATCTTTTTCCTGCGAGCCATTTTTTCAAGTTTGGGAACAGGAAAAAGTCTTTTGGAAGTAAATCTAGACTATAAGGTGTATTTCACGTAGTTTTAGTATCGTATCTAATGTTGTGTGAACTGGTGCGTTGTCCTGAAGATAGATCAATTTTTCTTTTTTTTTTTATATTGGACCAGTACTCAGGGGATGACACCTACATATGCAGTGCATTGTACCAGAACTAGGAAAATAGGTTGTGAGGAGGGGGGAAGTAGGAGTAGTGTTTGTGAACATTTGAATTGAACATTCCAACATTATAACAGACAAGTAACACGTCTGCAGGCAAATTTTTTATTTTTTTTTTATCTTGGACCAGTATTTAGGGGATGACCCCTACATATGCAGTGCATTGTACTGGAACTAGGAAAATAGGTTATGATGAGGTAGGAAAGAGGGAGTAGTGTTCGTGGAGGTTTAACTTAAACAATAAAAACACGAAAGACTAAAACAAACTCTATTGCAGCATTTAAAATGTTGGAATTAAATTATTTAAAACTGATCAGTGCCCAGTGTACATACCTTCGACACTGCTCAGATTAGCAAAATTTGGTCCAACACCTTCCACGCTACAAGGTCATTACCATTACATCATACATTATTCCACAGACGAAGCGTTCGGCTGAAAAACGAATTCTCTCTGTAATGCGTAGTACGATTCCCCGGGCAATCGATCACAAATGGATGAGCTCTGGACGATGAGCGCGTGCTACGTAAAAATGTGTGAGTTTCGGGAGCAAAATCCATTGTAGTAACGATAGAACAGAGTAACGCACCCCACACTGCGTCGATGCTCCAGTGAGTCAATAGAGTTGGATACCCTACTGTCACCGATAAGCTTCTTCGCCCTCTCCTGCACACGGTCGAGTAACCCCAAAATAGACTTTGAGGCACCGGCCAACTTCTTCTTTAAATGTGGGCGTTTTTTCTTGATTGCATCATTTAATTAAGCCAATAATGCTCGATAATACTTTTCTGTTCTCTTTTTCAAGATAATTGATGAGCAATATTCCGTGTGCATCCCAGAATACAATGATCATAACCTAGCCAGCCGATTTCACTGTTTCCGCTTTCTTTGGAGCCCTTCCACCAGCTTCCACCCATTGTTTCTTTTGATTTTTGTTTTCAGGTATATAATGGTGGACTCACGTTTCGCCAACAGCTATTAATCAACAGTATTACGCTTTATCATGTCCAAACACCGCTGTGAAGTGGTCTGCCAAACTCGTTTTTGTTCGACACTGAGCAAACGCGGGACTCATCTTGCCGATAGCTTTTTCATATGCAAATGTTCATGCAAAATGTTGAGCACACATGATATGTTTACCATTTCAACAATCTCGCGTAACTTGACTCAGCGATCATTCTCAACGATATCGATGACTTTCTTGATATTTTCTCCTTCTCTTTTGGCCTTCTTGTTGACGGTATTGTTGCAAAAGTTGGCTTGTTCGGCCGCGTTTAAATTCAGCAATCCAATATTTTACCATGTAAGCTGACGGAGCAGACTAACCGTAATGTTTATTGAGTTTTTCTTTTATCTCTTTCGCCGTTTTCTCTTTTAGAGCATAGTGTTTAATCACTGCTCGAAGTTAAATTTTTTCTCTTTTTCGAGAAACACAAAAGTTGCTTACTTCAAACGACTACAACAAATAAACTATAGTAATCCATGAGTTTGGGTGAAATGTTTGAGAGATCGCAATTAAAAAAAAATTAATACAATTTTGTATTTGCTCTAGCGCTAGGTAACTTTAATAGCAATCCGCCCTCGTACACGTATGTATGTATGTGTTAGCTAAAATAAGTTACCTCTGTGCCAAATTTCAATGTAATCAGTTCAAGGATACGCCATCTCCCATATATTTTTTTAAGAATTTAACTTTATGTACAGTTTTAAGCTGAAACATTAAACTTATTTATTTTGGTTTCACATTTCAACCCAATAAGCTCCAATATAACGCTACCTCCTGTATATCCTTTTTTTTCAAAATGATGCTTTTGACCAAATTAAATTCACAAAATATCAAAAAATCATTGCTTTTTACATATCACATATAATTTTAGTAAATCCGAATTTAAGCCTATGTTGCATATATCCTTTATTTTAAAAATCAAACTTTCCGAAACGACTTGAGTAGAAATATGTATATTAACTAAAACAAATTATCTCTGTGCCAAATTTCAGTGCAATCAGTTGCAGGATACGTCGAGCTGTCACATATCCTTTTTTCAAAATTAAATTTTGCGCAATTTTTTGCTATAAAATGACATTAAGATATAACTTTATAAATTTAGATCATTTTTATATCAATTCATGCAATAAGAAATCCACTTCCCATATACTCTTGACATTAAAAGTTTGAATAAAGTCACAATTTTAATCAGAAACCTTTAAAAATGCATAATAACTTTAGAAACTATATGATTCATCTCTTTAGAAAATTTTACTACAATCAGTTGAACGATATGCTCGCCTCCCGAATGTCCTTTATTTTAAAGTTTTGTTTAATGTAAAATTTTTTATCAATATATATAAAGAATGTATAACAACTTCAGGAATTTTAAAGTCACGACGTTCATCAGGAAATGTTTAAAATACATAACAACTTTAGTATTCATATTATTTAAATCTGTGCAAAATTTTAATGCAATAACTTCAGGGACTCATCTCTTCATCTCTTTAAAAAAATTTACTACAATCAGTTGAATGATATGCTCGCCTCCCGAATGTCCTTTATTTTAAAGTTTGTTTAATGGAAATTTTTTTTAAAATAATTTTTTATAAAAAATGTATAACAACTTCAGGAATATTATTATTTGAGCCGGAGTCAAATTTTAATGCAATTAGTTAAAGCATAGTGCTGCCTCTAGTATATCCTTTTTTTAAAATTAAGTTAAGCCACAATTTTAATTGAAAAGTACCAACAAATCCAATCAGAAAATTTATGCCTCTGAAATGTTTTCAAAATGAGTTGAAGGATATGCCCGGTTCCTTAATACCCTTTACACTGAAACTTTGTTTAAAGTCACAACTTTCATCAGGGAATATTTAAAATACATAACAACTTTAGTAATTTTATTATTTAAATTTGTGCAAAATATTAATGCAATCGCTTCAGGAATATATTCGCCTCCTCTATATCCTTTATATTAAAAAATCAAGTAAAGTCACAATTTTAATTAGAACTTATTAAAAACATATAATAGTTTCAGAATCGGTATACCTCAACTTTTCAACTGATTAAAAAAAAAATATATATTAAAACAAGGATATGCCTGCCTTCTGAATATCCTTTATTTTAAAATTTTTTGTGAAGTCACAACGTTTATCAGAAAATATTAAAAATACATAACAACTTTAGGAATTACGTTGATTGAGTTTATGTTAAGTTTTAATGCAATCGGTTAGAACACATGCCTCCCTTACATATATCCTTTATTTGAAAAATTCAAGTAGAGTCTCAATTTTAAGCAGAAAACATGAAAAGCTTTAGAAACTATATGTTTCATATATTTTAAACATTTTATTATAATCAGTTAGAGGATATGCCTGGAATCTGAATATTTTTTGTTTTAAAAATTTTTGTGTAAAGTCACAATTTTAATCAGAATATATTAAAAACGCATAACAACTTCAGGAATGATATTATTTACGCCTGTGTAAAATTTCATTATAATCGCTTGAAGTATATGTCTGCCTCCCCTATATCCTTTATTTTAAAAAATCAACTAAAGTCACAATTTTAATTAGCACTTATTGAAAAAGCATGATCACTAGAGAAACCATATACTAGAAACCTTTTTCCAACATTATTGTAATTAGTTGAAGGTTAGGCCTGATTTAATATCCTTTATATTAAAACTTTGTGTAAAATGGGAACTTTATCGGAAATAATGTATTAAAAATACACAACAACTTCAGGGATTATATTATTTAAGCCTGCGTAAAATTTCAAGACAATCGCTTGAAGGATATATCTGCCTCTACTATATCCTTTATTTTAAAAAATCAAGTAAAGTCACAATTTTAATTTGCACTTATTAAAAATGCGTAAATAGCCACAGAAACAGTATACATCAACCCTTTTTTTAACATTATTGCAATCAGTTGAAGGTTATTCCTGACTTAAAATCCTTTATATTAAAACTTTGTGTAAAATTGGAACTTTATCGGAAATAATGTATTAAAAATACACAACAACTTCAGGGATTATATTATTTAAGCCTGCGTAAAATTTCAAGACAATCGCTAGAAGGATATGTCTGCCTCTCCTATATCCTTTATATTAAAAAATCAAGCAAAGTTACAATTTTAATTATTAAAAATGCGTAAATAACCACAGAAACAGTACACATCAACCCATTTTTTTAACATTATTACTATCAGTTGAAGGATATGCCCGCCTTCTGAATATCATTTATATTAAAAATTTGTGTAAAGTCACAATATTGATCAGAAAATATTTAAAATGCATAACAACTTCCGGAATTATATCCTTTGAGACTATGTCAAGTTTCATTACAATCGGTTAAAGGACATGTCCATCCCCTGTATGTCCTTTATTTCGACAATGAAAATCTAGACAACAAAAATAACGAAATATTAGTGAAAACTGTTAATTATATCTAAAGCAGAAAAAAATATCTTATAACTGTATGTATTCGTCTATTTTAGCAAATTATCTGCGCAATTTAATAATGAAATTTTGTATAGAAAAATTGTTTTCGTTTTAATGAATGCAAATTGTGATAAATTACTTGTAGCAGTAATAACACCAATTAACATGTTCATATAATGTACGATTATAAAATAGCTTTGCTGGCATAGTGTTTCAATTAAAACAGTGTGGGCTTTGATTCCCGCACGGGCATATTCTATAATATACTTTTAAATGCGTTAAAAGCACTCTAAGAAAAAGCGTTTACGTTGGAGAAAAGAAAAAGAAAATGGTTAATTACCGTCAAGTGAATATTCGTACTTGACTTGACTTGTCGTTTACTTCCCTGTTGAATAATTTTAAGACGCATTGTTTGTCGGCCTGTATGCGAGGCAAGACTACCCAGCTATTAAAACAAGTGGCTTGGCAGTAAGAGAAAGATAGAGAGAGAACGAGAAGAAAATAGCACAAAACATATCTATAAGTTGTTTAACCACTAATAGACTAACATAATTGTATTAAGTTTTCTTTTCAACTTTCTTACTTTCTATTTATACAATTTCTTATTTATTTATTGCTTTAGCTAATTTGCCAGGTAGCTTTTGTATTGAGACTTAATAAAATTAGTGCAAACAAGCAAATAGACTATTCATTTCACAAGTGTTAAGGTAAATTTTGCTCCTACTTGTCTGCGGTTTGAAAACACATAAATTTTTTATTGTTCAGGCGATCAAGAAGGTAATATGCTTGAAATGAACGATAAGCACTCGATAAGAGCAATTTTTATTTATGAAATAATGTTTTGCTATTTGATGTAAATTAAGAAAATAAAATATTTTAAATAATACTTTTGCAAACGAATAATGGTTTTGTGTTAACTACAGTTTGCAACTATCAAGAGTTTACTGTACTTATTTATTGTATGTACATTACTTTCAAGTTGCTTTTAAGTAGTTTATTTTATTTGCAATTTAAATGTAAAGTAAATTTGAAAAGAGCACATTCTTGACAGTGACAGAGTGAAGTTCAGTGAAATAATTAATGTTTTTAACAGGACTAATTTAAAAAGAAATTGAAATAGTTACTTGAACTTAAAGTTAATGAGTTCTTGTAAATAGCTTAGTTACATTGTACTGGCTGGGTGGTTTCATGAAGCCCACTTGGTCACTTTGTGTTGATGAAGATATGCAGCCTGTTAGATCTATATTTCCCCCGAGGGTTCCCCAACAAACCATTAACCCGTGTTCTGATGTGTCTGCTAACCCTTTCCTTAACGATCAGCACAAATAAAGGGTGTTTTTTTTGAAGCCCGATAGAACTTGAAATTGTAAAAAATAACACAAAAAATTAAATTGTAATCAACATTTTTTTTTATTCGAAAGATCAATACGTGACATTAACATTTGAAAATGATTTCGGGCATATGGGCACCGCGGCTGTTCTTGACGAAGCGCATTCTGGACGTCCAATTTTGGGCCACTTTTTCGAGCACTGCTGGCCGTATGTCACGAACAACACGAACAATGCTGGCCTCCAAGGCGTCAATTGTTGCTGGTTTATCAGCATAAACCAATGACTTCACGTAGCCCCACAGGAAATAATCGAGAGGTGTCAAATCGCACGACCTTGGAGGCCAATTGACAGGTCCATTTCTCGAAATCAACTTATCGCCAAATTTTGATTTCAGTAAGTCGATGGTTGCGTTCGCCGTATGGCACGTAGCGCCATCCTGTTGAAACCACATCTCCTCCGGATCAATGTCATCCATATTTTCAAACAAAAAATCATTGATCATGGTGCGGTAACGATCTCCATTGACCGTAACGCGAGCTCCGGCCTCATTTTTGAAGAAATAAGGTCCGATGATGCCACCAGCATGAAAACCGCACCAAACAGTGCATTTTTCTGGATGTAATGGAGTCTGTAGGGTCTCTTGTGGATTGGTCTCACTCCATATGCGGCAATTTTGCTTATTAACAAACCCGTTAAGCCAAAAATGCGCCTCATCGCTGAACACAATTTTGCGATAAAACAACGCGCAAATCGACGACTGATTTTCAAAGTAAATTTGGATAATTTCGTAGCGTTGTTCAAGCGTGAGTCTATTCATGATGATTTGTCAGAGTATACTGAAACAAATAAAAAAAATGTTTCATCAAAATTTAATTTTTTGTGTTACTTTTTACAATTTAAAGTTCTATCTAGCTTAAAAAAACACCCTATACAAAACTGTTATAGAAAAATGAACCGTACACCGTCAGAGGAAGTACGCAACACTCTCTTCCCCTCCTCCTCATCTCTAAAACTTCTAAAAAGATCTTTAAATGAACGATTTATATAATATTTCCACAATGTAAGCAAGCCCTGCATTTGGCTGAAATATTTGTATAGAAATCACACAAAAAATTGAGTGATTTTCATTAAAAATTTCTTGACAAGTCGCTTGCTTGTGATGTGAAAACATCAGATAAATCTACTCACATGCGTTTCTATGAGAAATTACCCGCTCAGCAGCCTCACAGTTGTGAAATCAATTTACATCAGGGGAATCACAAAGGGAGGAGTACTCTTTGGAGAATCCAGCGGTCTGCCTACCTACATCAGCACCTGTTGTTACGACCTAATCTAATGATGGACCACCTTTATGGGGTGAACTATTTACGATCCACAGTGCCCCCGCATGGCTTGCTAGGCTCACATATGTTGCAACTTTTCGCTATAAGTTTGTAGCCCTATAGAAGAATCCCTTGCTTAAGAGTTTAGGTCTTCTAACTCCTGCTGTATGCAATTTGGTGTGTGTCTTTTTTTGGGGACTAACAATCCCCCAACAACAGATACCTGTACTGTAAGGAACCAGTGTTGATGGTTGACGGGTGAGTTGGTTTAAGCGCTGATGCTCTTAGTGGGCTTCGGCCTACCAACTCATTAAGCTTTGTCCTCCATTGATTGCTGGGGAACTGCATACAGGAGAGATTAGAAGGCCCGAGATCCTCAACAAGAAGTTGCTCATATGACCGCAATCATATGGCAAGAATTGCTACCTGTGTAAGCCTGGTAAGCCACACGGGGGCGCTGGTGAATCGTGAATAGTTCACTCCGTGGAATTGGTCCATCATCAGATAAGGCAGCCAGGCTGGTGCTGATATAAATCTTTTTCACAACTGTATGCAAATTCCCAGCAGTCAATGGAAGACAAGGCTCAAAGAAGGCCGAAGCCCATTAAGAGCATCAGCCTAACCATCACTTCTGATTCTTTACATATCTGTTAAAAGACAACAGTACCTAGAAGGGGTGTTTAGCCCCCGAGAACCGGCTTGCACCATAGTTATTAGGGAAACTAATTCCCCTTGCTGCAATTTTAAGTTTAATGTTTCAGCCGAAGCTCGTTAATCTTGATAAGCACCAAGAGATCTACAAAGCAAAATCTCCCGGGAGCTTTTCTCCTTCTGGCCAATTTTAACCCTCGTTACGGGTTTCGGAAGTCCACAGCATAAGTCATGCGGCTTCCTAAAGTTTTGTTTGCTACAACAAATGAACGACTCCTTCCCCTCTTTACCCTAGTTATGAATACGCCAGGACAAAACCTGTTCCCCGGGAGGAGTTTGTTTTTGACAGAAAATTGGTCGTGTTTTGGTGTGCTCTTCAATTTTTTACTTTTAATTTCACTTGTACGTCCGTTTGCTATAAAACATGAGGGACTCTTTCCCTTCTATGCCCCAGAAAACAGAGTGACCTGTTCTCCGGGGGAACAGAACCACTACGGTAAAATGCAACCTCCACCGAGACATGCCCCTCAGGATATTAGTTCTCTTATTATTATACCTGGGTTATGTCAATCTCTATATTCAACAGGCTACCTCAGTAGACCATCTGTCTTATACAGTCCCTAAAAATTGACGCTGTACCTAGTTTTTACAGATTACCTTTGCATCTATTAAAAGTGACAGTCTGGTGTGCAATTTGGCCACGAGGGATCATTGGCTCTTACTTCTTTGAAAATCAAAACGGCATAACAATAACTGTGAATGAGGAGCGATATCGTGATATAATTGAAAACTTTTTAACGCCACCATTGCATACTTTGGGCTTGATTAACATGTGGTATCAACAAGACGGTGCCAAATCGCATACAGCTAGGATTACAATGGAATTATTGCGGGTAGTATATCTTCCCGGTGGACACCCTGTACAAATAATATCGTGCGTTTTGGTTGGGCTATTCTTTATTATTGATTATTTGGTTGCTTTGTTTCTGTTTTTAATAACAACAAAATTTTGCTAAGGACTCTTTATTTGTGCGTTCTTTTTGTCTTAGCACCTCGACAAAAGACATATGATTTATGTGCTATTTAATTTATGCAACATTCTTTGTCTCAACTGTTTAGAAAAGTGTAATTTACCCAGGAACACAAAATATGCATTTAGTTGAAAAGAAAAAAACGAACGAACTAGAATAGCATGATTTTCGATAGTATTTTCCAAACACTTGAAGAAGAAAAAACAAACAGTCAAGGCCAAATTTTAGCATGAACCAATTACAGCATTAAGAAGGTTAAATGTTCATTTAGTTGAACACACAAACTATGTACAAGAAGAAATGTATATACATACATACATACGAGCATGTGTGTAAGTATGTGTATGTGGTTCAAAAGTAAAGAAGACAAAAGTTTAAAGAATGCAACAGCACCAAAAAAAAGACCTGACCTGTGTAGTTCAAGGGGAACAAAATGCAGAATATGTTTTTAACAAAATCTTAAGTCGTAAACAATTTTTATTTTTTTTAATAATAATAAAACCAGACGGAAGGTAAAAAAATAAATAAATATTTTGCTGAATATATTTAAATCGATTACCGCTAATTAAGTGCTAAAATCTGCGCTTAAATATTTATGAAAAACGCCAGACGTAAATGCTGTAAAAGCGAAATTCTTTAAAATACAAAAACAATAACGCTTAACCCTCTAAAGGCTCTTATTTTCATTTTTATTTTTTTTATTTTGGACCAGTACTCAGGGGCTGACCCCTACATATGCAGTGCATTGTACCAGAACTAGGAAAATAGGTTGTGAGGAGGGGGAAAGAGGGAGTAGTGTTTGTGAACATTTGAATTGAACATTCCAACATTATAACAGACAAGTAACACGTCTGCAGGCAAATTTTTTATTTTTTTTTTATCTTGGACCAGTATTTAGGGGATGACCCCTACATATGCAGTGCATTGTACTGGAACTAGGAAAATAGGTTATGATGAGGTAGGAAAGAGGGAGTAGTGTTCGTGGAGGTTTAACTTAAACAATAACAACACGAAAGACTAAAACAAACTCTATTGCAGCATTTAAAATGTTGGAATTAAATTATTTAAAACTGATCAGTGCCCAGTGTACATACCTTCGACACTGCTCAGATTAGCAAAATTTGGTCCAACACCTTCCACGCTACAAGGTCATTACCATTACATCATACATTATTCCACAGACGAAGCGTTCGGCTGAAAAACGAATTCTCTCTGTAATGCGTAGTACGATTCCCCGGGCAATCGATCACAAATGGATGAGCTCTGGACGATGAGCGCGTGCTACGTAAAAATGTGTGAGTTTCGGGAGCAAAATCCATTGTAGTAACGATAGAACAGAGTAACGCACCCCACACTGCGTCGTTGCTCCAGTGAGTCAATAGAGTTGGATACCCTACTGTCACCGATGAGCTTCTTCGCGCTCTTCTGCACACGGTCGAGTAACCCCAAAATAGACTTTGAGGCACCGGCCCAAACATGAGAGTTGTATTCCATTTTCGGTCGGATGTAGGTGGTATAAATAGTAAGGAGATCGGATGGCGTGAAGTACATCTTACACCGTTTCAAAAAACCGAGGCACTAGAATGCTTCTTTAGAGACATGAAAAATGTGTTCAGTCCAGGGAACGTCAAACTGTATCTTCATTCCAAGGACATCAAGAGCATCCGATTCCTCAATATTTATACCATCCATGAGTACAGATGAAGCAGCATTTGTGGTCGTATGTTTGTGTGTTAATAAACAACACTGGGTCTTACGAGCGTTGAAGGCGACCCTGTTAATACGACCCCATTCGGAGATCAATAGAAGATCACTATTTAGTGAATCGTTCATATATAGCCTCTTGGCAGCGATATCCGATAGACTGGGCCTATAACTAAAAGATTACGAATGGCAAATGCCGCTGTCATCTGCGAAAGAGCGGATAGGATTGGAAGTTTGATAGAGAAGGTCGTTTAATAGAGAAGGTCATTTAAAACAAAAAGTGTCATACAAGAATTTAATCCGAAATCTAGATAAAGCAATGCCCTCGAAGGTAATCACTCTTATACTCGTACATTTATATATCTAGTGTTGTCTTTATGGGGACTACCGATATAAAGTGGCTTCCATTAAGAGCGGGTAGAACGGAGTGATGCAAGCTGCAAGGGTACTGCTTGCTTTATATCTGTGGCGTTTTATCATAACAGCTTAAGTCGGGATAAGATCAAAAAAATTTTGAAGGGAAATTTGAATGAAGAACTAAATTTAAGAAGAAAAAAAGATAAATCATAATTATAACTAAATTTTGTGAATAATACGAAAAATTATTTCTGCAAACAAGAATATCATATTTATTCAAATAATCAAACTAGCAGCAATTTTCACAATTTTTCAAAATCGACTTAAGCTGTTATGATAAAACGCCACAGATATGTTCTTTATTAATTTGTTTTCAATGTAAAGTTGGTAGCGCTATAGACAAACCCCTGGGTTAAGAGTTAGGGCCTTCTAATACCTTCTGTTTGCAATTTCCAAACAGTCAGTGGAAGACAAGGCATAATGAGTTGGTAAGCCAAAGCCCATTAAGAGCATCAGCCCTTAAACCAATCATCAAGAAAACTATTTCCCTTTCCTGCGATTTTAGGTTTAAACCACAGTCAGAATGTTTCAGCCAAGGCAGGCACCTCAATCGAGATGGTATGCAAAGAAGAACCTCTTGGGGGCTTTACTGATCCCCGTTCTGCCAATTTTAATTTAGTCTGGTACTGAACTGCAAGCAGAACCCCCGTGGGCTTAGGAAGTCTCAACTTTATTTGCTACAGCAAGTAGGGACTCTTAGAAAATGAGTTGTGGGGATGGGGAAAGAGGGAGTAGTGTTTGTGAAATCTGAATATCATCCGCCAACACATGGGTGCTGCCGAAATTAATACTCTCAAACACATCGTTAATATATACTATAAAAAGTAAAGGACCTTAAACTGACCCTGGTGGTACACACCTATCTAGTTCTTTCACCGTAGACCTAGTACCTGCCATTGAAACTTATTGCCAACGATTTGAAAGAAAGGAGAGAACAAGATGACATGCCGTTTTTGAAAAACTAAGTTTATTAAACAATTCATTAATCAATAAGTTGTGTCAAATGCCATCAAAAGCTTTCGAGAAATCTAAAAATATTCGCACAGAAATTGTTTCCTTATCTAAATTTTTACGTATCAGTAATACTGAGCAAGACAGAAGATGTACTAAACCCAACGCTATATCCTGACTGAAATTTGTTTATCAGGTACCGACTAGTAAGGTATTCTATCAGCTGATTTTTAAGAATTATTTCCAATATTTTTGAACACATTGATAATATACTAATACAATGAAAAAATTTTGTTCAGAAATTCTCTGAGTTTTGACATTACTTTTATGAATTTTTTCATTATTTTTCAACCAGTGTAACTTTTCATAGAAATAATGAAACAAATTTCATTAGATTATTTAAATGAAAACCTTAATAAAAGTAATGAAACATTTTAATAAGAAACATGACATATTTTCATTAAAAGTATGAAAGACAAATCATATGATTAGTGAAATAATTTCTCTAGATCAAAGAATCAATTTCAATAAAGCACATGAAAACTGTACATTAAATGAAAGAAAAAGTAACATTTATTTAATGAAATAACTTCTTTGTACTAATGTAATATATTCATTAAAAATATGAAACTTCTTCATAAGGTGAATGAAGTGATTTCATTTATCTAATTTTATTATTCATTGAGCACCTGAAAAATTTACATTAAATCAATGAAATAGCTACATTTGTTTAATGAAATAATGTCATAACATACATTAATAAAATATGTTTACAAATGTACGTAATAAGATCAATGGAATTATTCCATTTATTCATTGATACTTTATTTCATTACACAAACAATACTATTCCTTGCTTTTGCGAAATTGTACCTAGTTATGATAAAAGAAAATGTTGAACAAGTGTTCACCAAATAAAACAGACTTTATTAATTCAAATGACTTCAATACACTGGTATTTAAATTTTTTAAACTATTATTATGCTGATTTGAGTACATGCACATATGTACATACATATTCAAGTTCGGTAGCCAGAAATTTATTTGTCATTGATCTAATGAATTCTATTTCATTGGAATTATGAAACTCATAAAACTTACATTTTAATGAAAAAAACTTGACATTTTTTAAACTGTAGCTTAAGATTAATAAATGCCAATTAATATATCTTACCAAAATTCAAAGAATTAAAAAAAAAAAATTAAATTTTGTTGTAGTCATAAATCCAATGATGGTTTTAATGAAACTATGAAAATTAATGAAACCATTCTGATGGAACTATTTCATAATAACGAGTGATTTTTTTGCTATTATCTTTTTGGCAACACTAGTTTTGACAGCTCACGCACGTTTTGTATCTTGTGTCACTGTCAAACATCTTCAGTTTGGTCTATAATTTAATCATGAATCGTCTTACAAACGAACAACGCTTGCAAAATATTGAATTTTATTACCAAAATGCGTGCTCTGTTAAGAAAGTTCATCGCGCGCTTCTTCCATTTTATAGTCAGTTTAATCGACCTACTGAGGCTTCTATTCAGGCTATTGTAAAAAAACTTCGCACCAAATTTACATTGTTGGACATTAAACCACCAACACGCTTACGTAGAGTGCGAACTGAAGAAAATATCGCAGCCGTATCGGCCAGTGTTGGTGATGACCGTGAATTATCCACTACGTGGAAAATTTTGCGGAAGGATTTGGGTGTGAAGCCTTATAAGATACAGCTGGTGCAAGAATTGAAGCCAAACGACCTACCACAACGCCAAATTTTTGGTGAATGGGCTCTTGAAAAGTTAGATGAAGATCCACTTTTTTATCGAAGAATTGTGTTCAGCGACGAGGCTCATTTCTGGTTGAATGGATACGTGAACAAGCAAAACTGCCGTATTTGGAGTGAAGAGCAGCCAGAAGCATTGCAAGAGCTACCAATGCATCCACAAAAAACAACCGTTTGGTGCGGATTATGGATTGGCGGCATCATTGGGCCGTATTTCTTCAAAGATGATGCGAATCACAACGTTACTGTGAATGGTGAGCGCTACCGTGCGATGATAACAAAATTTTTTTTGCCCAAAATGGAAGAGCTTGACTTGCATGACATGTGGTTTCAACAAGACGGTGCCACATGCCACACAGCACGCGAAACAATGGACCAACTGAGAGGCGAGTTCGGTGAACAGTTTATTTCACGCTTGGGACCAGTCAATTGGCCGCCCAGATCGTGCGATTTAACGCCTCTAGACTATTTTTTGTGGGGCTATGTTAAGGCTAATGTCTATAGCGACAAGCCCGCTTCGATTGACGCACTGGAAGCCAACATTGCCAACATTATTCGTGAGATACCGGCCGAAATGTTGGAAAGAGTATGCCAAAATTGGACTAAGCGGATGGACCATTTGAGGCGCAGCCGCGGCCAACATTTGCATGAAATAATCTCCAAAAATTAAATTATATCGACCCAACTATCGATCCAAATAAATATTTCATGCATTTTTCTGAATTTTATGTGTTTTTTTTTTAAATTTCCGATAGTTCTTATAAAATCACCCATTATATATGAAGTTTCATGCATATTGTGAAAAGTTTTCATTGGAATAATGAAAAATATTTAATGAAACAGTTTCATTAAATATATGACGCATAGTTCTTTCAGTGTAGGACGATAATCAGTCACACTTCTTGGGTTCCTACTGCTTTCCTCTAACATGCTGGATAGCAAATGTTTGTTGGGTATGCATAAGAGTTTTCGAAACTACTGTGGCCTGCATAGAATGTATCACTTAAATATTTCAGAATGCATTATGTTCAACTTTACGTAAAAAATTTTTGTGCTGCCTTTCTAAATAAAGCAGGACCAAAAAATACTCTAAAGACATTTTTAAGAGTTGTGGCTTATTTTTGAGTAGTATACCTTCCCGGGGGACACCCTTCCCAGCGGACACTTTGAATGAAAATTATATACATCTTTGTTTCATTTATTCTGAAAGAATAACGTTTTACAGATTCTTTGTTTTATTATAATTTAAATCTGTGCAGCTCTTAAAAATTACCCTGTGGCTTACTTATACATATTTATTTATATTTAAATCTTGTGGCACTTACCTGCTAATGTTATGCACATACAGAAGAATATCAGTAGTACTTTTTGCGGCATATTTGGTGAAATTAAGTGTTGATGTCTGCTAAACAGAGTTGACTTTCTGCGTAGTGATGATATTTTATTTAAGTTGGCTGATTTTGTAGACGACAACGATGTTGAGGAGGTTGTTAAATTATCATTTATCAAAGAAATATACATTTTGTATTTTTTTCTTTAAACAAAATTATTTCCTCACCGTTGAATTTCTGTTAACAGGCAGTTTATTTATTTTTTCTCTCTTTTTTTTCTCTCTTTATTATTCTTTTAATCAACTGATTGGCAGAGTTTGTTGTGTACTTTTGTATAAATATTTGCGTTTCTCTTTTTTTTATATATTTATCTACTTATATAGTATTTCTTTCAAATGATTTCTTTTGTTGGATAATTAGCTGTTTAAAAAAAAAATTTGTCAATTGAGATTAAACGATAAATTTATTGTTACACTTAATTTGTGTCTTTTTTCTTTCTTTTCTTTATTCTTGTCGATTCTCAAATTCAAGTACAAGTTTGAGTGCGTTCTAGTTAAATTTAAGTGTGAGCTTTAAGAAGAAGAAAAAAGCACAACTATAAGATAATAAATATTTTCCCTTTTTCAATTAAAGAAGATAAACATTAGTTCGTTAAATTAAAAATAGCAGTATTATGTCTGTAAATGAGAGACAAGTAGTTAATTTTCACATTAGAAGAAATTTACGCTTAACGAATATTTAAAGCGCAATAATGAACTGTTGTACATATCACTCCTTTATTGCAACATAGTCATAACTAAAAAAACTGGTTTCGAGAAAAACACATTTAAAATTTTTAGTTTCCATACAAGTCTTAGAATTTTTTTTTTTAGAAAATATCTCCTAAAGGAAACAGTTTAAGAGTAATTGGAATAAAATTTTTGCCGCAATATAAAAGGTAATAATGTTAACAATTCTGCATTGTTAACCCGAAAAGCTGATTTTTTGAGTTAAGACTATTTGCAATAAAGGAGCGATATGTATTTTAATGAATATGTATTTAATGTACAATAGGCTAAGTGTTTCTTAATTTTTTTATAGGAAAAAGTTTTGAAAAACTAAAATTTATTGGGTTTACAGTTTAACAATGACGATTTAGACAACATATGACATAACTATCACATATGGTTTGTGTCCATAATAACAAATATCTGTTAAGCTTAAGAACAAATCGGTGCAAGAGGTCTTCAATGAAACAAAAATCGCATCGTTATGATTTAAATGCTGTGCACACAAATCGCCGCACATCGTAAAAGGTAATAATGTTAACAATTCTGCATTGTTAACCCGAAAAGCTAATTTTTTGAGTTATGACTATGTTGCAAAAAAGAGAGCGATATGTATTTTAATGAATATGTATTTAATGTACAATAGGCTAATTGTTTCTTAATTTTACTATAGGAAAAAGTTTTGAAAAATTAAAATTTATTGGGTATACAATTTAACAATGACGATTTAGACAACATATGACATAATTACCACACATGGTTTGTGCCCGTAATAACAAATATATCTTAAGTTTAAGAACAAATGGCCTACAATGAAATGAAAATAGCATCGTTGTGATTTAAATATTGTGCACATAAATAGCCGCACATCGTACATAATTACGATTTGAATAACATATGGCATAACTCTCAGATATGGTTTGTGTCCATAATAACAAATATATCTTAAGTTTAAGGACAAATCAATACAAATGGTCATCAATCAAACAAAAATTGTTTCATTATGATTAAATAGTGTGCACACAATTCTTGGTCCTACGAAACATTATGAGGTTGTTTCACGACCTCAAAGATTAACGTGCGCTTGCTACATTAACGTGAAATAAATTGATTTTTGTCCAGACGAAATATTGAAAAATACATTAAACAAAAAGGACCTTAAGCTGAACGCATTATTTGCAAATATTGAAAAACTGTTACAAAATTTTGTCAACAATAATCCTGATTAGGAACCAAAAATTTATCTTTTTGTCGGTCAGAATGCATGCGAACGTTAACGTTCGAGATCGCGAAACAGGCCCCTTAAAAATTTGAAGGATCCTTTTGTTTGTTCTAAACAGTTTTCTAATGATGAAATTATAAATGAAATTTTTTAATGTATCAATGCTGCATTTAATGCAAAAACGCATGCTGAGTCTGATCCAGTATATAAAGAAACAAGTTTCATCGAAGTTCATGCGTGATTGGGAGGCTTTATATTCATATAGCGTTTTTAAACATTACTGCAGAGATTACTGCAATGAAAGCCTTAACTGAGCTCAATATTCCATACAAAAAGTCAATTAAGCTATTGAGCAATTAGCACGAAATTGTTATAAAACTGAGCACACTTTTGACTACAACACTGTTGCAGGTATGTTCAGTAAGCAAAATCATTCACAATAACAATTTAAATGTCAAAAAAGGAAACAGCAAAAAAGGCGAGTCAAGTTGATGGTAAGTTTATTAACATTAAAGTTATTATAAACCGCTTATATAATAAATTTATTATTAAATAAACAGTATACAAAAGCAAGAATAAGCGAATGGGTTGGTGTGAAGATAGTTAAGCAGCTCTTCTAGACATATGGCTTTGGCCACAAAAATTGTCATATTTATGCGGAGATGGTCGTTGAATTTGACCAGCATGGCTATTCATATAGACCAAGGACAATGATGCTATTGTCAGGTGCATTAATTTTATACATC
Organism: Thecocarcelia acutangulata; assembly: GCA_914767995.1. Taxonomy (NCBI): domain Eukaryota; kingdom Metazoa; phylum Arthropoda; class Insecta; order Diptera; family Tachinidae; genus Thecocarcelia; species Thecocarcelia acutangulata. The sequence goes on along the minus strand of OU612095.1, from coordinate 23,371,128 downwards.
TGACAATTAAAACCGAGCTTACAATACCAGCCAATTATCTGACAATGCCGACGAAGAGTGTTCTCACGATTGTTAGATGCCTGACAACATTGTGCATTTAAAAATTGGCAGTTCACACGATTGTAATACATTTTCAGACAATTTTACTGGCAATACTGTTAGATCTGGCAACCGTGTGTACGTAGCTCAAGCGAAATTGAAAGTAAAAAATTGAAAAGCACACCAAAACATGACCAACTTTTTTATCCGTCAAAAACAAACTGACAATCCGTAGTGGCTGATATTGCCAACATATTTACGCAACCTTTTTGTGTTCGGAGTTTTATCATGTTTCAGAACAAGTTCACAAAAAACTAAAACTGGTTCGCAACAAAAATATTGTTCCGAAGCAATGGTTGAATCCACCTTTAAATTACGTTACGCTCTGCGCCCTAACTTAAGCTGCACTGTTAGGCCCAGTTTTTTAGTTCGTATTTAAATGTTATTTAGCTTTAAATTCCATTTAAATACGAATATCCGTTTTTCACTAATAATTTGAACTAAACTTAAATGCCCAAACTTCTTCATTTAAGTTTGTCTCATATGCCATATGGGTTTTGTGTGCTTGCATTTGTATTAGTGGAAAAAAGGTAAACAAAACACACATACGAGTAATTGCCTGTAGAAGATATGTGAACGTTAAATGCTAATTTTGAACTAAACAACAGCACAATATAGTAATTAATTAAAATAACAATATTATTAAGTTTTTCTATGCCGTTCAAAAATTTAATATTTTTCTTTAAAAATTTTTTTAAATTTGAAATTTAACTAAAGCTGCCACACTTTCATCGCATTTAAATAAGAACAATTATTTAAGACCGATAAACTGAACTTGCATTTAAATACAACTTAGATTTAAGTGAAAATTAACTAATTTTGTATTTAAATACGCAATCAAAAACTGGGCCTTAGTCTTACATATGTATGTGAAAAAGTGTAACAAATGCCTCTCCATATATTCTCCTAGTGTAAAGCAAAACTATACTCGGCCATTTTATAAATGCTATGATGCAAAGTCGCCATTTGCCCAATATTGAGAATAATGCTAGATATATATTTTGATTTACATATACATACATATATAGTCATTGCAAATTTGAAGTAAGATTTTGAAAATTAATGGTGCATAAAATACGTTTATTACTTTCCTTTTTGTCTAATACAATAAATTTGCAACATCTGCACACCTATGCACTTGAACATTAGCTGGCAAACACACACATCTATTGAATAATATGCTCATAAATAGAGAAGCACCAACAACACCAATAGCAACAATAACAGCAACATCAACAATGCAATCATGCTCATAATGACAAAAAAGAAAATTAAATGAAAATCGTTTATCTTGAGCTGATAAATTACAAATGTCTTTCTTGCTTTGTCTGTCCGCCGTTCACTTGTCTAAATCTTAGTAATGGCTGTTGTTGTTCTTTTGCTTTCTTGCTCTTGTTTTAATTTTCATTTTGTAGAGAATTTTATCTCATATCCAATAGAAGAGAAAAAAATGCAGAAAATATGCGGATAGAATCGACACACTGATCGGAATTGTTGTTGTCAGTTGTATTGTTTTTTCTGCCGTCTTTTTGTTTTCAATAATATTTTTTGGTGTTTTTGAAAAAAAAAACGTGTAAACAGACATATACACACGCACACGCACGCATTTGCTCACTCGCAGAGCTGCATTTTTATAACCAGCAGGTACTGCAACCTGAAACAATAAAGAGGGCGTCTTAAATTTGCAGAATAGAAAAATACTCAATCATTTTGCTGTTGTTGGCTGTGCGAGGAAGTAGAAAACAAAGAAGATTCAAATTCTAATGGTGACAATGGTTTGTTTACTTTTTTTTTTAAACAAAATTCTTATAAAAATAAAAAAAATCATTATTTTCCTGTTCATTTCTGGTGAGCACTTTTTAGGAGTATTTTATTTTAAGCGTGAGTGCGTTTGTGCTGTTATTCTTGGCATCTTCAAAACCAACAAAATTTTCGCTTGGTTAAACTCTTTTCGTTTGTTGTCGTTATGCTTTGGCTTTTTTTTTTGCACTCTTTATATTCGCATGAGTAAAGCACAACGCATAGTGCTGCATGGCAGAGTAGAGGGGGGAAACAAGTTATATAGTTTTCATAATCTTTGCTTTTTTGTGTTTACAAAAGTTATTACAGTACACTCTCGCTTTGCTTACACTTCTCTATAGCGAATATGTTCCATTAACGTGTAATAACATCTGCAAGGTGGCAACGTTGCGGCAAGTGACAGCTTTTTCCTACTTTTAAAATCAACGTCAAAAGTTAAAATTTTCCAAAGTGAATTTAGTGGTTTATTCTAAATTCGATATTTAAAAATAAATTTGTGAAAATAAAAATAGTAAACGAATATAATTTATAATTGTGTAACAGTACTTTTATGGTTTTTTAAATAAATTTTGACAAATTAGATGTATTATAATTATTATTAATAAAATGTGTCATTGAGTTGATGTCGCCGCAGTTGTAGCCATGATATAAAAAATACAAGGTAATTTCATTCTCTTTTTATTATTTGTAATAAGAATTTTTGAAGTTTATTTTTAGACAGAAATATAAAAAGGCATTGCCACATAGTTGAATTAGGGAATTTACTCCTAGAATGGATTTTTTCGGAAATGTGTAGTGCATTGTTCATATAAGAAAAAGCTAGAAATAATAAGCTGATGTAAGTAGGCATCTGTGGTCGTTTTGAAACCCATGTTAGGTTAGGTTAAACAGGCTGCCAGCTAATGTAAAGCAAGCCCACTTTGGTCCCAAAAACTAAAAGCACGGACTTCTGCTTATCAGTAAACTTTACAGTAGCATTTAAACGAATGAATATTTTAAAGAAAATATTATTATATATAAAAGAAAGTACTCTTTAGATATTAAAAGTAAAGGGACAAGTTTATTGATTATAGTTTAAAAATATATAAATAATTATTTCTACTAGAATGACCCAAGATGCAGCGACAAAACTAACGCATGTAACCTTGAATATTCTCTATTACTTTCAGTACGAAAATCCTACTTCCAAAAGATGTCATTATTTGTTTAAATATCAAAGTAAGCCTGCATAGCGACAATTTGCATATAGTTTTCCGTCGTTTCCGTGCCTTCAAACTTGTTCTGGACGTGACTTGTAACTTCTCTAACAAATGGCGCGATATAATTATTCAGTGCATTTAAGAGAAAAAATAATAGCTGATTTTAATAACAGCCAATCAGTGACCACATTTGCAAAAAAATTCGACATTCACCACAGCGTTATATCAAGATCGTTGTTCGGGTACTTTGGTTACAGAACATAAAGGTGGACGTTCCCGAAAAACCAGCAAACGAGATGGCCAGGCAATAATACGTTTGATAAAAAAAGACCGATTCGTGTCGTCAAGAACCATCGCCATACAATTGTTATTAAATGTTACCCCCAGAAGGATTCAAAGGCAGGCTGCAGAACGCGGACTAAAAGCATACCATACAAAAGTGTTAAAAAGATCATTATATCACGGAAAAACAGACTGGCCAAGTTGGAATTTGTAAGGGAACATATTAATTTGACCACTACACTAAGGAATTCCATAGTATTCTCCGATGAGTCCAATTTTCATTTAAAAGGTTCCGATAGATTAAGACTGGTTAGATGACCGAAAAGCCAACGTCTTAGTCCACGTTATACTAAAGGCACATTGAAACATGGTGTCGGTAGCATTTTACCCTGGGGCCAGATTCCGCAACTATGCATTTTTTTAAACAGTGAACACTCAAAATAAAATTCACTGACAGACACAGTGTTCACTTTTCACTAAAAAGCGATTCCGTAAAAAACAATGAATTTTATTGCGCTGAATGTGTTTCTTCAGGCTGAATGATATGCTGATTTGTCAAATTAACTGTGTCACATAAATTGTTGAATAGATAATTTTAATATACATACATAATCCTTTTGTTTATTTTATTCAAGCTCAAAATATTTTACAAAAAACTGAAATTCACCGAAGATTTTTGAGTGAAAAAATTATTATTAAGTGTACACTTTAAATGTCAAAATTATTCATTCTCACTATTGCGGGCTCAAAAATCTAAAGTGAACACTGAAATTGGTGAACATTTCAATATTCATCGTTGCGGAATTTGGCTCCTGGCTATGTTTTCCAGGCCATTTTTATAAATTTTAGATTTATGTATGTATTTTATTTAAAAATTTTTACTTATTTTTCTTAGAAGTCACAATTTTATTATTATTTTTGGACACAACTTCAAACAAAACTGAAAACAAGGGAGTGTATAAATTAATACGGTAGCACAATTTTATGGAAAATGTCACAATCCTTATACTTGTCAGATGGTGATTGTTTAGGAAAATTGAGAGAATAAAACTGCCTTGTATTTTTAATATCATGGTTGTAGCATTGATGGTACTCAATATATGACAAAAGTCTCTGATGACTTTTGTCATTGAGATTGATGTCAGTCACATTACTGATGACTACTTAAATAATATTGATGTCACAATTCAGATGACATGCCGTAATCGATATGAAGATGTTTTTGTTTCTATGTTTCAATGGGTCGACATCACAGCAATGAAAAGTGTCATGGGGTCAAAAATTATGACATTTATCATTACATTAATGTTAAAATACGTCACAGCTATGACGGGTTTTCTATGAGTGTACTACATGATTTCTTTTGGCATCCAGATAATATTGCAAATCTCTGATTTAATATAGCCACCACGTTTGCTTGATTTAGTGCCTTCCGAGAACAAAGCGTTAGGAGCTGAAATTTTAAGAAACGTTGTAGGAAATGCGGAAACCTGTCTGTTTTACTCACAAGCCTCTGGAAAGCTATATATATGGGCGGAAATTTGTTATCAGAGAAGGCGGTTTTATAAGCATAACTCAGCCAATCGAGGCAGGAGTTCCTCGAGGTAGCATTGTGGGGTCGGGCCTACTTTGTATTTGATTTACGCCTGTGACGTGTCAACGACATCTGGAATCCACACTTCGACTTTTGCAGACGACACAGCGTTTTTGAGCGTTCATGAAAACCATCAACTAGCTTCACGAAATTTACAGAAATATATTTCAATATTAGAGAAATGTTTAAAACTTTGGAAAATCAAAGTTAATGAACAAAAATGTATTCATGTCACATCCACACTGTGTAAACAAACATGTGCGCCTATCCAAACAACTCACCTACTCCGCAGCACAATGACGCCAAGTATCTTGGTATACACCTCGACCGTAGCCTAACGTGGAAGTCACATATTGAAGCAAAAGTCACGCAATTGAAACTAAAAGTAGCGCAACTAAATTGGCTTATGGGCAGAAATTTGCAAACTTCTGTTATACAATGTAATCCTAAAGCCTATATGGTGCTATGGAATTCAGCTATGGGGCACCGCCTCAACGTCAAGCATTGAAAAAATTCAAAGGCGACAAAACAAAATTTTTCGAACAATTACTGCAGCCCCATGGTACGTAAAAAACGTAAGCGAATTCATAAAGATCTGAGTGTTCCGCTGGTAAAAGAGGAATTTTCTAAGTACGCGTCAAGGTATATCAGTAAATAGAACTTCATCCAAATCATCTTGCGCGCAATATACTTAATTTTGGCGTCCACAATCGGCTTAGAAGAAGGGATACCGTTGCCACTATCAGAATGATAGGAATAGGTGATTTTACCGATATGGCTCCCGCATAATGAAACTTTTTGTCTAGCATTGGCCGGACTTAAGTAGAAAGCACATTTTTTTATTTTTAAATTTAGTTTTAAAATTTGAATACTTATTAATAGTTCATTTTGAAGATTCAATAAATAAAAAACGCTGAAAAAAATGTCCGTTTAAAGCAAACAGTTTGGCACCATTTAGAAGAAAGCTAATTATTGAATGCATAAACTTATTCTCTTTAATCTATTACAAAACTGTCGTCTACGGTTTTTAACTGCGTCAATTACAATGACTTCGAACTTCGAAACATAATGTTTCACATGTTTCGAAACTAGGATACTAATTTTAATAAATATATGCAGGATATTATAAAAGAATAATTAAATTAAATCATTAAATAAAAAACTACGTTACATATGCGTGCCTCTGTAGAAATTTCCTGTCCCCATATATGCAGTTAATTGTAAAAGTTCTTTAAATTAGACCTCACAAGCTTTAGTCACCAATTTAATTGAAAAGTGTTATTCGCTTTCTTTTTAAACAGATTTTATTTTGAGTTTTTAAGCTTTGACAATTATTTTTAATGGGAGGAAAATGCAAAGTTTTGTAAATTTGTTTCTTGTTTGCATCTGCTAGTAATCAGGAGCGGGGCCAGCTGAAGCTTTGAGAAAGAGGGGCATTTCGCAAAAGAAATAAAATGAAATTACAAAGTTTTTATATTGGCAAAGTGCTTTTTAGCGAAATAAAAATAAAAAATATACTTCTACTGGAAGGGGAAGGGGGAGAGTAGCATTGCTTCCCTCTTTTAGTTACATATATTCTTTAAGCTTTAACTAACAATAAAATTGATAACGAAGTATTATTTTGAAAAACAAGAAATAATATTTGATATACGAGGGGTGTTTGTTAGCTCCGTGCTGTTGTCAATTACCGTCTCCTACTAAACTACTAATAAAGTTTGAGTGCGGCTTTTAGTTTGTGGTTATTAAAAGCAGACAATTGCGCGACAATTGCGATGGATTAAGTTGCAGCTGATTATAAACCGATCAGTTTATAAGGCTTCGTAGATCAGTATTGAATCTATCTTGAAGATAACAAGTACCACAGCCATTATCATCACAAAGCAATTACACATAACATTGAGCATAACACTATATCTTACAAAACATTACCTCCCTAAACAAGTCGTTTATGTAAATCATAAATAATAACGGATCCAAAATAAATCCCCGTGAAACACCGCGGTAAGTATTTTGTATGGAGGACGTTTGGCTGCTGAAATGTGTATATTGAGCTCTTTTGCCCAGAAAAAAAAAACAAGCTTAACCACCACTGAGCCCAGCTTAAACTGATCGTTCAGTTTACGGCACAGCATAAAATGGTTCAATGAATCTTTACTAAAACCTAAAACCACTATAGCAGTATTCATTCATTTAAAGAAGAAAAAAGTGCTTTTTCTTCAAGACGACGCACTGGTTCCCGCAACACTAGATACGATGCTAAAATTACGTGAAATACACTTCGAATTGCTTGATCATCCTTATACCTTATAGTTCAGATTTAGCTCCCAGTGACTTTTTCTTTGTTATTGTTTTGAAACTTGAAAAAATTCTTTAGACGGTACGGAGTGCGATTTTTTTTTGCATTTTCGGTGTGGTTTTTAAATTTTGGTGGCACAAAATCAAATTCAACTTAACTTTTTGTTTTAATGTAAGAAAAAAAGTCTAGCGTCCAAAATTTTCACGTTTCATTTTCCGTGAAAAACGTACCATGTTAAAAACCAAAGTAAGACAATCTTGTTGTATACAATATATTATAGATACTGTCGAAAAACAAAGAAACATTTCGTTTCTCAAAATTTGTTGCTATTTGACTATTTGTTTGACTATTAAACGATCAAGCCAAGTTTGTCAAATATTGTAATAAATGTAGTATCTGAACAGTGATGTTCTTATTTAAGACGGCTCGTGAATTCGTTACGTTTTGGTTACAGCAAATTTTCGTACATTTCAATAAATTCTTTTAAATACACCGCTTACGAAAACACAAATGAAATGTGCACTGTGTTTAAGAAAATTGCTATTAATTGAATTTTAAAGGCTTGTAGTGCGATTCTGTAACTTTTAATGATCCGATAATCGTAAATTCTTTCGAAAGTAATGGTTGTATGCTCCTAATAAATTTTGACAACGGTAAGCAGCAGTATTTTAGATATAGATTTAGATATATAATTTAGATATATAATTATATATAAATAAGTATATAGATTTAGATATATAATTATTTAAACGTACACGTTGTTGACGACCAACAAGAAAAAATGTCGAATATAGAGTATTTCTAACCCACAGATGCTCCATTAGATGCAATTACATCCACTTTGCATCACGATGTGGTGTGCAGTTTCTTCAAGGTTCATTGTCGGTTCTTACTTTTTCGAAAAAAAAAACGGTCTTACGGTTACGGTCAATGGAGCCCGTTACTTAAAGATGTTGGAAGAGCTTTTCTTTCCAGATGTGCACCGAAAGAGGATCATTTTCAACACTATTTGATTTCAACAAGATGGGGCAACTTGTCACTTAGCCACGCCTGTTATAACAGAATTGAGGCAAAAAATTGGTTTTCCTACTTAGGTAGCTTCGATATCAATCCGCCCTCGTAGATGTTTTAAAATTTCTACTATTCTTTAAATGCAACAAAACTGTTCTCTCCTCTTTTGGCTTGAAGTTTTGTTTTCACTTTCATACTTGCAGCTGCCGAAAGATGAAAAGAAAAGGAGAGCAAAGGGAGCAAAACGAGAGAAAGTGCAGATGGCGAAAATCTTAGAAATTTATTTATTTTCTACATAAATGGAATTTTTTGTTTGGTAAAACTCAAAAGAAATCGCTGGCAGGAAAACAAAGCAGAGAGCTGGAAAGTTTTCTTAAAGAAATGTTTTAATTTTTGATTATATTTTGCGAATTGAAATCATAACGCATGATGATTTTTCTAGGACGAAATTGGCAAAAGAGTTTAAAGTCAATTGAGGCTATTTTTTTTTCTTTGTAAAATACGAAATGTTGCTGTAATTAATTTTCACTTTTTATATTTTGTCTTTCGGTTCACTTCTTCACCTTTAATGAATTATGAATTGATTTTTTTTTGCTGCTGTTGTTGGTTGTGTGCGGGTATGCGTGTGTGTGTGTGTGTGTGTGTCTAAATGTGTGCAATAATATGGGTTTAGTTGTAATAACACCAGCAGTCAGTAGCTGCAACATTTGTGGAAAAAAAATGCACGTAAGCCTGATAATAGTTGAGCTTATTTTTTTTCTATGCGAATTTTCTTTTTCTTGTATTATTTAATTTCCTTTATTTCCATTTATTTTTCACATGATCTGGGTTTAACATATTTTTCAAGGTTATTTTAAATTTTGCACGTGCTTAAATTTAATTCCTGACGCTTTTTTTTTCTTTGCTTTTTTATAAAAATTAAATTTTACTAAGAATAAATTCCATTTTGCTGGCATTTAATTCAATAATTTTGCAAATTACCGTTAAAGATATTTTTTTATAAACAATTGTCTCACACTTTGTTGTTTGGCATCAATTAATTATTAATATATTTTTAATTTTATTCCTTAAAAAATCACAAGAGTTTTTTTTTCTTCTTTCAAATGGCTGTAATTTTTCTTATTTTTGTTTTAAATCCTTTAAAATTTTCTACCAAATTTTCTTTAAAAAAAAAGCAAAACAAAATAAGGAAAATAATATATATATAATTAAATTTTCATTTAAGAAAATAGTCAGCCATCAGCAGCACAACAACTACAAACTATTCTTGTTTAGATTTCAATTGCAACTGACGTACACGTTTGTCGAGTGTTAAGGTTTTAAATGAGCTCTGTTAACAAACTGAACTGAACTCGGATAGAAAACTTTTTCAAACAGCGTAAATAAGTGTAAACTTTCGCCTGTTAATGTAGTTGTAATTCGTTTAAGTGGTAGTTAGTGTGCATACGTATGTATGTATATGTAACTGTGTGTTTGTGAACTTAATCGTCTTCTCTCGTTTAATGTGCGTTTTTCACTTTTTTATACCCTTCACAAAAATGTTAAGGGTATAAATAAGTTTGTGATGCCGTTTGTAATTTCTACTATTTTCATGTGCGACCCTATAAAGCAGGAGTGCCCAAGCCTTATAGTTAATTGTTGAGATATTTCTATAATTATTTTCCCAATAACTTTTAGTTTTATTTTTTTTTTAAAGAATTTTTATATTATTTCTTTCTTTAATAAAAAAAAAAAAAAAAAAATATATATATATATATATATATATATATATATATATATATATATATATATATATATATATATATATATATATATATATATATATATATATATATATATATATATATATATATATATATATATAACATTTGATTTTTATTTTTCTTGTCTTCTTCCATCAAAAATGATTGATCACGGCAAATTTGTGTTGTAAAAAATTCTTCTTAAGAATAAACTTAAGAAAGGAAAAAACTTGAACAATAACCCGTTGTACAAAAGTACAAACCAAAAATTTAATTTAAAAATTAGTTTTTTTTTTTTAAAGCAAAGCAATACACTTTCGTACGCTTTGCTTATTAAATAAAATTAGTTTTTCTTTAAATGTATTGGTGTTTGCTCATCCATATAGAACTTTTGGGCACCCCTGCTATAAAGTATACTTATGCTGAAACAGAATTGGTAGAAAAGTCCTTCTGTATGTCCGTACGTCTGTCGATCGTTGAAATATCGCTTCTGAGAAAACCATAAGACTTAGAAACTTTTTTCTTTTACCATTACTCTATCGAATCATGAGTTTACAGGGGAAATTCAGTAAAATCAGTTCACGTATAGCTGAGATATGGAAAAGTGGGTGGGAACCGTTTAATGTATCGTTACTTGCTGTTGTACTAGCCATCCGCTGCTTCTTATGAAAGGCTAAGGCGGTCGCATTGACCGAGGCCAGACATGATAGGCTATTGAAGCTTCGCTCGTCTAAATATCAATGACGATGATACTCCAATGCCGCGTACGATCCAAGGAGATGAAGTCTCCTCCTCTTCCTCATCTTGGCAACTTCTGCAGAAGTTGTTATAGGGTAAGCCTCGTTTACTGGTATGTTTCTCAAACGAGAGAATGAAAAATTCCGATATTGGTCTTTATATATACCCCAGATATAGTCTACCCCGCTTTTTCCATGAAAAAAAATTTTTTTTTTGCTTAAAAGCAGTTCTGATTATGAAAGGAGGTTACTAAAATATGGAAAATGAAAATTTTCGATATTGGTCCATATATGTATACCCAAGACATAGCCTAAACCGATTTTTCGATGAAAAAGGTTTTTTTTTTTGTTAAAGGCAGTTCTGGTTATAAAAGGAGGTTACTAATATACAGAGAATGAAAAATTCCTATATCGGTCCATATATACCCGAGATATAATCTAAACCGATTTTTCCATGAATTTTTTTTTTTGCTTACGAGTAAAAGCAGTTCTGGATACTAAACTACAGAAAATGAAAATTTCCCATATTGTTTCATATATACCCGAGATATAGTCCAAGCCGATATTTTCATGGATTCGTGAATGCATAAAATATTTTAGCAAAAACTCTTGGTGTCTTAATGTTTTTTCTGGCAAAATCTAATAGGGATTTACACTTTTTTTTTTGGAGACTAATGTTTTTTTCTGTGCGATGCATTCACGTAAGGCTTTTTGATTAAGCCTCCGTCGAATAGATTCAGATGATATATGGCTACTTTTAGCTGCTTAGAGCTTTTAATTCGGTCAGTTTTAGAGGTACTTACTACTATTCTGACGTCTCTGGCTGTAGTTTTACATGATTTGGAGGTTCTCGGTACATTATTTGAGCTCCCAAATTTATCAAGATGCTTCATTGCATTATACATTTTTCCTCCAGAGCAAATAAGTAATTGAGAAAATGTATTCACCCTTTTCTCGGAGCCTCATTAATCTATGACTTATTTGCAAATATCTAATGATTATCTTCCTCTCTTCTTCGGAGCAACTTGGTCTTTTTCCCATACCTAGTGGCTAATATTGGTATACAATTTTACGGATATCATTTAAAACATACCTAACAACAAATTTTCGCAACAAAACGAAATTAGATATTAGAGTAACTATATTCAAATAGCAGAACTGAAAATGTGTTAATTATGTGTCCACTTGAAAAACATTTCTTTCACCAAATAATGAAAGATTACATTTATGTTTTAAATACATGTCCACAACTGTATATTCGAGCAGATTTAGTTCAAATTTGTAATATATTCTATATATTTACATGACTATAGTGAAGGGTATTTTATATTCGGGGCAACCGAATATACTATACTCTTGTTTTTGTTTCAGTTTGTTATTTTGTTTTACTTTTTGCACTAAAATGATTTGCTTCTCCCTCCCATGTCGTGTGTTATGTTTTGCTTAGTTGTTGTTGTTATTGTTGCTGCTCAAGTTCGAAAGCATCACATACTACATTTTGTATGATGCCCTTTCGTTTTTTTTCTTCTTTCTGTTCAAGCACTTTGCATCATTCACTGTGTCACAACATGTTCGCTGGTTGTTTATGCTTGATTGGTTTTACTGTTTCGCATTCGCTGCTGGCAACGAAAAGCTTTTTGTGGCAGCAAAAAAGCTTTCGCATATAAAATTCTCGTTAAGCAAGTTGTCGTATTATAAATTATTTACATTTGTATTGTATTAAAAATTAATCATACGTACCGCAATATTGTGGATATATTTTTATAGCAATTTCATTAATGTCACTTGCAATTCGAATACAGGGGGTTCAATAAAGTGATTGAACGGTTATTATTCGACCGGTTTTTATCGGAGGAGGGAGGTTTTTTTTTTGGTTTTACTGAAACCGGCGGTTTTTTAAATGGCTGTTTTTCGAATATCGTATAAACCGGGGTGAACAAATTGCTTTGTATACTTTCCTTGGGATGTAGTTTTGATGTAAACAATTCTGTTAAATATTCGTACTATTTGATCTTGTTTATATTGTTTTCTTCTAAATTTTTCAGCTAAAGATCTTAATTGATTTTTGTTTTTTGTAAAAAAGGTTTAACGGTATTTTATTTCCGATATTTCGACAATAATTTGTTATCATCATCAGGAAAATTAACATAACATTTTCGTTATCTTGAAGAAGGAATACTTTTTTTTTCTTTAAATATGGTCGATTTTTGTTGATTGCATCAATCAATTGATCCAATAATGCACGATAATACTTTCCTGTGATTGTGGATCCTTTTTCAGGGTAATCTATGAGCAATATTCCGTATGCATCCCACAATACAGTAACCGCAACCTTGCCAGTCGATTTCAATTCTTCGGAGCACTTCCCGCAGCTTCCACCCATTGTTTCGATTGATGTTTAGTTTCGGGTGCACCAATGTTTCATCAACAGTTATTAGTAGACGCCAAAACTCAACAGGATTACTCTTTATTATGTCCAAACACCGCTGCGAAGTGTTCTGTCGAACTCATTTTTGATCGACACTGAACAAACGCGATAGCTTTTTCATGTATATATATTTTTTTTTAACTTCGACCAGTACTTAAGGGATGACCCCTACATATGCAGTACATTGTACCAGAACTAGGAAAATAGGTCGGGGAAGAGGGAGTAGTGTTTGTGAACATTTGACTTGAACTTTCCAACGTTATAACAGACGGGAAATACGTCTGCAGGTAATTTGTTCCACAGACGAAGCATACATCTGAAAAACGAATTCTCTTTGTAATGCGTAGTGCGATTCCCCGGGCAATTGACCACAAATGGATGAGCTCTGTACGATGAACGCGTGTTTCGTATAAATGTGCGAGTTTCGGGAACAAGATCCCGAATCTCTTGAGAGAAAAATCCATTGTAGTAACGATAGAACAGAGTAACGCACCCCACACTGCGTCGATGCTGCAGTGAGTCAATAGAGTTGGATAACCTACTATCGCCAATGAGCTTCTTCGCCCTCTCCTGTACACGGTCGAGTAACCCCAACATAGACTTTGAGGCACCGGCCCAAACATGAGAGTTGTATTCCATTTTCGGTCGGATGTAGGTGGTATAAATAGTAAGGAGATCGGATGGAGTAAAGGCTTCAAAAGCCCGAGGCACTTAAATGCTTCTTTAGATACATGAAAAATGTGTTCAGTCCAGCAAACATCACACTAGAACATCTTCATTCCAAGAACATCAAGAGCATCCGATTCCTCAATATTTATACCATCCATGAGTACAGATGAAGCAGCATTTGCGGTCGTTTGTTTGTGTGTTAATAAGCAACACTGGGTCTTACGAGCGTTAAAAGCGACTCTGTTTTTCAGTCAGTCATTCATATTTTGCCTCTTGGCAACGATCTCGGCTAGGCTGGGCCTATTACTGAAAGAGTACGCATGGCAAATGCTGCTGTCATCCGCGGAAAAGTGGATAGGCTTGGTGGTTTGATAGAGAAGGTCGTTGAGGAAAATAAGAAATAGGGTAGGAGAAAGAAGGGAGCCTTGCGGTACCCCTGAAATAATCTCGAAATTGTTTGATGAGATCCCATCTATAACAACTCGTATAGTGCGGTCTCTGAGAACGTTTGCTATAAACCGAGAAAAGTTATCCCCGACGCCAAAAGCAGTAAGTTTTGCCAGTATGCAAATGCTCATGCAAAATGTTGAACACGCGTACATATGATATTGTCTACCATTTCAAAAATCTCACGTAACTTGACACGGCGATCATTCACAACGATATCGAGGATTTTTTTGATATATTCTTCAGTAACCACCTCTTTTGGCCTTTGTGTTGATCGTGCTCGTATTGTTGCAGTGCTTGTTCGGTCCTATTTAAATTCAGCAATCCAATATTTTATCATGTAATCTAACGAAGCAGACTCACCGTAATGTTTATCGAGCTTTTCCTTTGTCTCTTGCGATGTTTTCTCTATTCAAAGTAGTGACTGTGGAATGCAGTACAAACAACTCGGATTATAGCAAATTACATATCGCTCCTTTATTGCAACATAGTCATAACTAAAAAAAACTTGTTTCGAGAAAAAGACATTTCAAATTTTTAGTTTCCATACAAGTCTTAGACAATTTTCTTAGAAAATATCTCCTAAAGGAAATAGTTTAAAAGTAATTTGAATAAATTTTTGGTACAATATAAAAGGTTGAACTGCTAACAATTCTGCACTGTTCACTCGAAAAGCTCATTTTTAGAGATATGACTATGTTGCAAAAAAAGGAACGATATGTGATCAATATGAGATCGGTGGCTGAATTGGTTAATTGGCCGTATTAAAATACATCATGTTTTCGTGACACCGAGTTCGAATCCTAGTGGGTGCTGATGAGCAGTGTAGCGACTGCGAAACAAATAGTTGTCCCCCAGCTTTAGTGTATTCACTTATATTTTCCTGTCTTTTTTGTTTAGGAGTTATTGATCGCGACACTTATTATAATTAAATAAAAAAATATTTTTTTGAAAATGCCAGGCTTGAACTTGAGCCAGACAAATAACATCATATAAGATTACAAATATTCAATAAGTTCAACTATTTATCTTTAATATACATAAATAAGAAATATAACTTTTTTTCACAAAGCGTCTTATAACGAGTGATTTTTTCGCTATTATCTTTTTGGCAACACTAGTTTTGACAGCTCACGCACGTTTTGTATCTTGTGTCACTCAATCATGAATCGTCTTACAAACGAACAACGCTTGCAAATTATTGAATTTTATTACCAAAATGCGTGCTCTGTTAAGAAAGTTCATCGCGCGCTTCTTCCATTTTATGGTCAGTTTAATCGACCTACTGAGGCTTCTATTCGGGCTATTGTAAAAAAATTTCGCACCAAATTTACATTGTTGGACATTAAACCACCAACACGCTTACGTAGAGTGCGAACTGAAGAAAATATCGCAGCCGTATCGGCCAGTGTTGGTGATGACCGTGAATTATCGATTCGGCGCCGTTCGCAGCAATTGGGCCTCTGTTACTCCACTACGTGGAAAATTTTGCGGAAGGATTTGGGTGTGAAGCCTTATAAGATACAGCTGGTGCAAGAATTGAAGCCAAACGACCTACCACAACGCCAAATTTTTGGTGAATGGGCTCTTGAAAAGTTAGATGAAGATCCACTTTTTTATCGAAGAATTGTGTTCAGCGACGAGGCTCACAAGAACAAGCAAAACTGCTGTATTTGGAGTAAAGAGCAGCCAGAAGCATTGCAAGAGCTACCAATGCATCCACAAAAAACAACCGTTTGGTGCGGATTATGGGCTGGCGGCATCATTGGGCCGTATTTCTTCAAAGATGATGCGAATCACAACGTTACTGTGAATGGTGAGCGCTACCGTGCGATGATAACAAACTTTTTTTTGCCCAAAATGGAAGAGCTTGACTTGCATGACATGTGGTTTCAACAAGACGGTGCCACATGCCACACAGCACGCGAAACAATGGACCAATTGAGAGGCGAGTTCGGTGAACAGTTTATTTCACGCTTGGGACCAGTCAATTGGCCGCCCAGATCATGCGAGTTAACGCCTCTAGACTATTTTTTGTGGGGCTATGTTAAGGCTAATGTCTATAGCGACAAGCCCGCCTCGATTGACGCACTGGAAGCCAACATTGCCAACATTATTCGTGAGATACCGGCCGAAATGTTGGAAAGAGTATGCCAAAATTGGACTAAGCGGATGGACCATTTGAGGCGCAGCCGCGGCCAACATTTGCATGAAATAATCTTCAAACATTAAATTATATCGACCCAACTATCGATCCAAATAAATATTTCATGCATTTTTCTGAATTTTATGTGTTTTTTTTTAAATTTCCGATAGTTCTTATAAAATCACCCATTATTTTATCTCTAGAGCAAACTGCTTCTCTAAAAAACAAACTTTAAAACAGCTTTTAAATTACATATCAATTTTAGAACTCTGAGGTGTGAAAAAAAAAATTTACTGATATAGAAGTTGTCAAATGGCAAAAGCTTTCTGTCTTTTATGCTGATTTTGAAGCTGTAATATTATCTACAAATGCTGAAGCAATCAGTTAAATTGACAATAATTGATAAAAAAAAAGAAAGAAGAGATAAAACATTTTTATGGATCTAAAGATACAACAAACATACTACATATCAGGTAGTAATTAAATTTGAGAGTTATCAGCCTCTTTAGCTCAGTGGTAGAGCACTGGTCTTGTAAACCAGGGGTCGTGAGTTCAATCCTCACAGGAGGCAAACCTTCACTTTTTTTATTAAAATTTTTATCATAATACATAATATTTGTTGAAAATTATTGAATTTCCCATTCAAAAAAGAAAAACAAAAACAAAACTAAACGCAGTTTAATTAATCAAAACTTTTCTCATAGACTCGTCCAGCGGCGGTATGGCCTCTCTAGGTATCAAGAAGGTAGATAAATTAAACAGATCCAAGAAAACTTTATATCGATCACTGGAAATAAGACATAAAATGTTTTTGTTAAAATCGTATAAAAACAAAAATCCGCTCAAAGCGGACTCACCTTAAAGTCGAGCGCAAATATTGATAACCAGAAGAGCCACCAGTACCCAACTGCTGCGAACCAATCATGCGTTGAACCATCATGACATGATTATCTGTACAAAATGGAAAACTTTAAAGCTTTAGAAAATAATTCATCTGATTTTTCGAGCTTACAACGCCATTTTGTTATTAGAGAATCAATATCCATCAGCAGAGTCAACATTTGATGCGGCTGACTGAAACGTGGCTCATCCCGATAAAAAGTTATCATAATGGCTCCCTGTAATGCTTTGTGGCTAAACCGGCGATCACCGCGTGACACCAGCGCCTCATGCACAGTGGGATCGAAAATGCTGCGATAGACCTCACGCCGTTTTTCAATATCCATTAAGCGATAGTTTTTCGCAGTTTCAACTTTTTCCATCTGGAAAATTACAAAAACTTTTGTCAGGTGTAAGTTTTCAAAAAGGCATCCTTAATTTTAATACTCGTATTAGTAATTGTACTCGTAGTAAGGAATTTTATAAAAGGTACTTTTTTAAAAGATATGGTTTTTTAAAAAGTAGTTTTTTAAAAGGTACTTTTTAAATAGTGTTTTAAGAGGCACTTTTTTTAAAAGTTACTATTTTAAAGGGTACTTTTTTAAATGGTACGTTTTTAAAAAGTACTTTTTTAGAAGGTTGTATTTTAAGAAGTATTTTTTGCAAGTTCCTTTTTTAAAAGATATTTTATGAAGAGTACTTTTTTCACAGATACTTTTTTAAAAGGTTTTTTGTAAGGTATTTTTTTTAAAATAGTACTTTTTAAAAGGTACTTTTTTAAATAACACTTTCTAAAAGGTATATTTTCAAAAGGTACTTTCTTAAAGGGTACTTCTTTAAGTGGAACTAGCTTTCATAAAAATTACTTTTTTAAATAAATATATAAAAGGCACTTTTTTGAAAGTTAATTTTTTAAAAGAAACTTTTTAAAATGTATATTTTTAAAACGTAGTCCTTTGAAAAGTACTTTTTGCAAGGTGTTTGTTTTTAAATGTAGTTATAAAAACCGTGTTTATTTTAAGGTACTTTTTTAAAAGGTACTTTACTAAAATATACCTTTTTTTCAGAAGGTACTTTTTTAAAAGATACCTTTTTAAAAGTAATTTTTTAAAATGCTCTTTTGCTAAAGGTACTTTTTTAAAATGTACTTATTTAAAAATTACTTTATTAAAAACTACTTTTTTAAAAGGTACTTTTTAACAGATTTGTTTGTAACAAATAGTTTTTTAAAAAGTATATTTTTAAAAGGTAGTTTCTTAAAAGGTACATTTTTAATAGGTATTTTTTTACTTTACTAAAATATACCTTTTTAAAAGACACTTTTTCAGAAGGTACTCTTTTAAAAGATACCTTTTTAAAATACGTTTTTAAAAATAATTTTTTAAAATGCACTTTTGTTAAAGGTACTTTTACGTACTTTCAAAAGGTACTATTTAAAAACATACTTTTTTAAACACATTAAAAGACACTTTTTCAGAAGGTACGCTTTCAAAAGATACCTTTTCAAAAGTAATTTTCTAAAATTCACTTTTGTTAAAGGTACTTTTTTAAAACGTACTTTCAAAAGGTACCATTTTAAAACATACTTTTTTAAACACATTGGTTTTTGACAGATAGTTTCTTAAAATACACTATTCTAAAAGGTACATTTTTGAATGGTACTTTTTTAAACGGTACTTTATTAAAAGGTATATTTTTAAAGAGTACTTTTTAAAAGTTACTTTTCTAAAAAGGTATTTCTTACAGGTACTTTTTCAAAAGGTATTTATTCAAAAGACACTTTTTCAAGTTTGTTTATTTAAGAGGTACTTCTTTAAAAAATACTTTTTTAAACTACACTTTTTAATAGGTAGTTTTTTAACGGATAATTTTTTAAAGATCATTTTGTGCTTTTTTAAAGGTACTTTTTTAACAGGTACTTTATAAAAAGGTACTTTTTTAAAAGGTGCTTCTGCTTTGGAAAGTAAATATTTTAATTTATGTTTAATATTTAATTATTTGATCTTGTTTTGGTAAATATTTCTTATTTTTGCAGCAAACGATCGTTTTATGTTATATAAAAAATTTAACAGTATTTATTTTCAATATTTCGATAACAATTTGTAATCAAAATATTGATAACAAATTGGTACCAAAAACCAACTGCATCAGGGAGATTAATTAACTATTTTTCAAAGCATAGCAGAAATATAATAATAAACACAGCTAAAAATTTTGTAGAAAGGGTTCTTACAATAAGTGATGAGGAGTTCCATAGAAAGAACATTATAAAGATTAAAAACATATTGGAAGACAACAGTTTTCCAGCTGAATTTGCTTCTAGATTTGTAAGTCAGTTTAAAAATAGAAATGTACAGAATTTAGGTAACTCATCAGAACCCAAAATGTATAAATCTTTAACATATATACCAGGTTTATCAGAACGATTAGCAAGGTCTAATAACGAGTGATTTTTTTGCTATTATCTTTTTGGCAACACTAGTTTTGACAGCTCACGCACGTTTGGTATCTTGTGTCACTATCAAACACCTTCAGTTTGGTCTATAATTTAATCATGAATCGTCTTACAAACGAACAACGAATTTTATTTCCAAAATGCGTGCTCTGTTAAGAAAGTTCATCGCGCGCTTCTTCCATTTTATGGTCAGTTTAATCGACCTACTGAGGCTTCTATTCGGGCTATTGTAAAAAAATTTCGCACCAAATTTACATTGTTGGACATTAAACCACCAACACGCTTTTACGTAGAGTGCGAACTGAAGAAAATATTGCAGCCGTATCGGCCAGTGTTGGTGATGACCGTGAATTATCCACTACGTGGAAAATTTTGCGGAAGGATTTGGGTGTGAAGCCTTATAAGATACAGCTGGTGCAAGAATTGAAGCCAAACGACCTACCACAACGCCAAATTTTTGGTGAATGGGCTCTTGAAAAGTTAGATGAAGATCCACTTTTTTATCGAAGAATTGTGTTCAGCGACGAGGCTCATTTCTGGTTGAATGGATACGTGAACAAGCAAAACTGCCGTATTTGGAGTGAAGAGCAGCCAGAAGCATTGCAAGAGCTACCAATGCATCCGCAAAAAACAACCGTTTGGTGCGGACTATGGGCTGGCGGCATCATTGGGCCGTATTTCTTCAAAGATGATGCGAATCACAACGTTACTGTGAATGGTGAGCGCTACCGTGCGATGATAACAAACTTTTTTTTGCCCAAAATGGAAGAGCTTGACTTACATGATATGTGGTTTCAACAAGACGGTGCCACATGCCACGCAGCACGCGAAACAATGGACCAATTGAGAGGCGAGTTCGGTGAACAGTTTATTTCACGCTTGGGACCAGTCAATTGGCCGCCCAGATCGTGCGATTTAACGCCTCTAGACTATTTTTTGTGGGGCTATGTTAAGGCTAATGTCTATAGCGACAAGCCCGCTTCGATTGACGCACTGGAAGCCAACATTGCCAACATTATTCGTGAGATACCGGCCTAAATATTGGAAAGAGTATGCCAAAATTGGACTAAGCGGATGAGCCATTTGAGGCGCAGCCGCGGCCAACATTTGCATGAAATAATCTTCAAACATTAAATTATATCGACCCAACTATCGATCCAAATAAATATTTCATGCATTTTTCTGAATTTTATGTTTTTTTTTTTTAAATTTCCGATAGTTCTTATAAAATCAACCATTATTATATTTTTTATTTTTCGAATTTTTCTTTTTAATAACCCAAAAATGTTTCTGTCAGTATATTAAATAGATATTTTTTAAGTTTTCGATTTAAAATTTTTCAATTTGATAATATTGCTAAGAATTTTTTCTTTGTGTATGAATTAATAACTTTTCTTGATGTATAGATTTTTTGTATATAGGAATTTTTTGACAATAATTTTTCAAATTGAAATATTTTTTAATAACATATTAATTTTCCTGACGATGATAACAAATTGTTATTGAAATATTGAAAATAAATACTGTTAAATTTTTTATATAACATAAAACGATCTTTTCCTGCAAAAATAAGAAATATTTATTTTAATTTATGTTGATACTAATTTTTGACTTCTTTATATTATTCCCTTTTTTTAAATAGTTAGCAAATCCGTGGTCGTTTTTATTTAAAATATAAATTTTTTCAATATATTGTTTTTGTTGGCAACGAAATATTGAAGAAACTTATATATTAAAATTTTTTATAAAAAACTTAAAAAACGACCTCGGATTTGCTAACTATTTAAAAAAAAGTTAATTTTTTAAAGTATACTTAGTTAAAAGATATTACCTAAAAGGTAATTTTGTTTAAAGGTGATTTTGAAAGGTACTTATTAAAACGTACTTTTAAGAAGATACTTTTAAAAAGTTACTTTTAAAAAAGTTTTTTTTTAAAAGTACGTTTAAAAAGGTACTTTTAAAAAGGTACTTTTAAAATGCTACTTATTCAAATTGTAATTCCTTGAACGGTAATTGCGTCAAAGGTACTTTTTAAAACGGCTTCTCTTTCCAAGGAACTTTTTGAAAAGGTACTTTTGTATAAGGTTCATTTGTAAAAAGAACATTTTCAAAATATACATTTTTAAAAGTTACTTTTTCAATAGGTATTCTCTAATTAATTTAAGAGGTACATTTTCCAAAGATACATTTTGTATTTATTTTATTTAGAGGTATTTATTGAAAATGTATGTCGTTCAAAGGTAAAAGAACTTTTTGAAAAGGTCCTTTTTTAAAGCTTCGTTTTTAAAGTATCCTTATATAAAACGTAGTTTTTTAAAAAGGTACTTTTTTAAAAGGTTCTTTTGTAAAAGGTTCATTTTCAAAAGACACTTTTTTAAAAGGTATTTTTTCAAAAAGTAATTCTCTAAAAGACATTTTTATAAAGCTTCGTTTTTAAAATATCTTTATTTAAAACGTAGTTTTTGAAAAGGTTTTTTTAAAAGGTAGTTTTTTAAAAGGCAAAATTTTAATGGTTATTTTAAGCGTAGACTTTTTAGGGAGTACTTTTTTATATTGTATTTTTTTAACAGCTATTAAGTGATATTTTTTTTAAAAGCTACTTTTTCAAAAAAAGGTACACAAATGTTTTGAAACCCAGTTTTTCTAAAAGGTGCTTCTTTAAAAAGTCAACTTTTTAAAAAAGAAGTATGTTGCTGTAACCTTATAACTCACCATTGCACTTTTAACTTGTTCGGCCAGAAATTGATCCACACTCACTTGAAACTTATGCCAGAAATTAAAACCACTCTCTTCTAAGCCCGGCGTACGCTCCAACCATTTTTCAATCAGCTCCAAAAGCGAAGGTTCCATTTCCGATTGTATGATGGCGTTTATGGCCGAACTGTTGCCACCGAAAGCCTCGGAATACTTTTGATTGTATTTGACGCGATGTTCGGATTTTACACCCAACTTGTTTTCAATCAAACGAAATTGTAAACTTTGAAACCCCGAAGCGGGCGCCAAGTAGTTGCGAAAATCCATAAAGTCTAAAGGAGTCATGGTCTCCAAAATGGGAACTTGATCGACCAGCAGCTGTGAAGGAAAACAAATTCAATTTTACATATTCAAGCAGCTTCCAAAAAAAAAAAATTTACCTTCAATATGAGCACAATGCGATTGAGACGTTTCAGTATTTCCAGCGTTTTGGTCTCCTCGATGACTTCGTCATTCAACATTTCCCGTATAGAATCAAGTTCAAATATGATTTGCTTAAACCAGAGTTCATAAGCTGGAAAATAAAATTTTTTATGTGTACATGAATTCAATAACAAAAAGATGGAAGAGAAGAAGGTGTCGAAGAAGATGGTCAGTCGATCTGTTGGTTGTTTGGCCGATTTTTTGTACGATAAGGAAGTACTTTACTTTATTTTGGAAACTTTAATGCAACTTTTACGGTATGAAAACTAAATAAAGCAGATATGAACTGGTTTTTTTGAAAGTGGTATAAGTCCATTTTTTCATATATTGAGATATTTAAGGGTTTGCGTTTGAATCAAGTTAAAAATATTGGCCAACTTTAATCAGTTCGAGTGATGTTATTCACACTATAAACCTTTTAAATTTTGTTGTGAAATAATAATTACTAAAATTATTTGAAAAAATAAACGATTTTCTTAACTCCACATGGACTTATGCCACTTTCAAAAATAACATATTGCAAGACATAAAAATAGTAGCGTAATAAGTCCATATATTTGCAGACATAAATGCTTTACCGAATTGGATTTTTATGGAAAAAGTAATAGTTAAAATGAAGACATATAAATATACGAATAATCAAGTTTAGTAGGAGCTTATTTCAATTATTATAAAAATCATTAAGAGCTTTCTGGCGCTTACTTACCAACATCACTTTCAGACCAAATTGACGGATTGTCCTATTCTTCACAAGTATATGAATTTATTGTAACAAGTAATATTATTTATTTAAACGTTTAATTTTATAGTTTATATATTTAAATAATACTATTTGCATAAGAACCAAGGCCCGTAGGATAACTATACAAAACTTCTCATCATTTCTTTGTTTGTTTTTGCTGAGCTTTATAATTTTTAAATTAAATTTTTTTTGTATGTATTAATGTTAAATAGTCGAACTTTTATTTTTAATATTTCTAATATTATATGATGATGGGTGGGTATCATTCGTCTAGCTCGAGTTCAATCCTGGCTAAAGCCAAGAAATATTTTTATTTATAATTATAACAATAATTGCCGCGATCAATAACTCTTGATCAAAGAAGACGGGAAAAAATAATTGAATACACTAAAGCTGGGGGACAACTAGCTGTTTCACAGTCGCTACACTGTTCATCAGCACCCATTAGGATTCGAACTTAGTACCATGTAAACATGATGTATTTTTTTAATACGGCTGCTTAACCGCGGCAATTATTGTTATAATTATAAATAAAAATATTTCTTGGCTTTAGCCAGGATTGAACTCGAGCTAGACGAATGATACCCACCCATCATCATATAATATTAGAAATAAATTTTTTTTGGTTTGTACATATCGCTCCTTTTTTTATATTGGACCAGTACTCAGGGGATGACCCCTACATATGCAGTTCATTGTACCAGAACTAGGAAAATAGGTTGTGTGGAGGGGGAAAGAAGGAGTAGTGTTTGTTGACTTGAACCTTCCAACATTATAACAGACAGGAAACACGGCTGCAGGAAAATTATTCCACAGACGAAGCGTTCGGCTGAAAAATGAATTCTCTCTGTAATGCGTAGTGCGATTCCCTGGGCAATCGACCACAAATGGATGAGCTCTGTACGATAAACGCGTGTTTCGTATAAATATGCGAGTTTCGGGAACCAGATCCCTAATCTTGTCGGAGCAGAATCCATTGTAGTAACGATAGAACAGAGTAACGCACCCCACACTGCGTCGATGCTCCAGTGAGTCAATAGAGTTGGATACCCTACTGTCACCGATGAGCTTCTTCGCCCTCTCCTGCACACGGTCGAGTAATCCCAAAATAGACTTTGAGGCACCGGCCCAAACATGAGAGTTGTATTCCATTTTCGGTCGGATGTAGGTGGTATAAACAGTAAGGAGGTCGGATGGAGTGAAGTACATCTTACACCGTTTCAAAAAACCAAGGCACTTGAATGCTTCTTTGGAGACGTGCAAATGTGTTCAGTCCAGCGAACATCACACTGTACCTGCATTCCAAGAACATCAAGAGCATCCGATTCCTCAATATTTATACCATCCATGAGTACAGATGAAGCAGCATTTGCGGTCGTTTGCTTGTGTGTTAATAAGCTACACTGGGTCTTACGAGCATTAAAGGCTACCCTGTTTTTACAACCCCATTCGGAGATTAATATAAGGTCACTATTCAGTGAATCGTTCATATTTAGCCTCTTGGCAGCGATCTCTGATAGGCTGGGCCTATAGCTAAAAGAGTACGAATGGCAAATGTTGCTGTCATCTGCGAAAGAGTGGATAGGGTTGGAAGTTTGATAGAGAAGGTCGTTGAGGAAAATAAGAAACAAGGTAGGAGAAAGAACGGAGCCTTGCGGCACCCCTGAGTTAATCTTGAACTCGTTTGATGAGACCCCATCTATAGCAACTCGTATAGTGCGGTCTCTGAGAAAGCTCGATATAAACTGAGAAAAGTCATCAACGACACCAAAAGCAATAAGTTTTGCCTGCAATGCAGCATGCCACACTCTGTCAAACGCTTTTGAAATATCCAGAGCCACCACTCTACTTTCACCGAAATAATGGATTGAGTGGCACCATTTCTCTGAGAGATATGCCATAAGATCGCCAGTAGAACGACCCTTACGAAATCCATATTGACGATCACAAAGTAGTTTATGCGACTCTAGATACCTCATAAGGTCATGGTTAACCATGCTTTCCATTACTTTG
Organism: Thecocarcelia acutangulata; assembly: GCA_914767995.1. NCBI lineage: Eukaryota > Metazoa > Arthropoda > Insecta > Diptera > Tachinidae > Thecocarcelia > Thecocarcelia acutangulata. The sequence goes on along the minus strand of OU612095.1, from coordinate 23,345,412 downwards.
GAAAGTGTAAAGCAAATTGCAATTGGGCGGTAATTTTCAAGGTTATTTGCCTCACCCTTTTTAGGTATTGATGTTACATCGCTCCTTTATTGCAACATAGTCATATATCAAAAAATTAGCTTTTCGAGTTAACAATGCAGAATTGTTAACAGTACTACCTTTTATATTGTGCCAAAAATTTATTCCAATTACTTTTAAACTAAAAAAATTTCCTAAGATTTGTATGGAAACTAAAAATTTGAAATATGTTTTTCTCGAAACAAGCTTTTTTGCGTTATGACTATGTTGCAATAAAGGAGCGATATGTACATCGGGCTTAAGTTCAAGTTTTTCCTTTCTTAAGTTTTTTGTTAAGAAGAACAATACAAATTTGCTGTAATCAATAATTATTGATTGAAGAGGACGAGAAAAATAATAATCAAATCTTTAGCTGGCGGACAACTAGGTGTTTCGTAGGCGCTACACTACTCATCAGCAACCACTGGGATTTGAATAATTCTCATCATTTCATCAGAACAATAATACCTTTATTTTGTTAGCAATGTTGTCTTTAATGCATTAGCACTAGATAAGCGATCAGTGTGCAATAATCAATAATAATTGTTATAGGAAAGTTGTTTTAATTATATACTTATGTATTAGGAATGGACTTATTTCACTTTCAAAAGAAATCTGTTTGCGATAACATTGTACAGCTAAACTGTTTTTGCTCATTTTATTTAAAAAAAGAACCGTATTGAAACTGTGATTTTTACTCTAGAGAGAAGGTGTCTGTAGCTCATTAAAACTACCGTTAACTTAGTTTTTTTTTTAAAGTGGACTTATACCATTTTCAAAAAAACAGTTCATATATTGAATATCTAGCGAAAAACATATTTCTGTGATCTACGAGACACTAAATTTTAAGTATAGCTTATAATGAGTGTGTATGAGCCGCAGCTATTACCGCCTCTAACCTACGGCGGGAGGTATAGATATCATTATAATGCCATCAAGAAGACCCTGCATGTTTCAGAGCTCATAATACCTTCACAGAGCTTGGATAAACAAAAAAACATTTCTGGTTTGTACATTTGTACATCAGGTTGCATGCAGTTCAAGTTTTTTTCTTTCTTAAGTTTTTTCTTAAGAAGAATTTTTAAATAGCTTGTTTTCTATGTTTCCCAGCTATCTATATATCGACATTTCATAGGAACTACCCTAATCATCATATAGATAGCTGGGAAACATAGAAAACAAGCTGTTTATAATTTTTTATTGGTATACATGGTAGAAGCTAAAATAGCGAATAAAAAACTTAATTGTTTGAAGAAGAATTTTTTTTACAATACAAATTTGCTACGTCATGAACTGCTGAAGAGCAGTGTAGTGACTACGAAACAGCTAGTTGTCCCCCAGCTAAAGATTTGATTAAAATTTTTCTTGTCTTCTTCAATCAAACATTATTGATGACAGAAAATTTTTGGTGTAAAAAAATCCTTCTTAAGAAAATGCTTAAGAAAGGGAAAAACTTGAACTATACAGCGTTATACAAATGTACAAACCAAAAATCGAATTTAAAAATTATAAAGTTCAAGAAAAATTCAATACATTGAAAAAAACATTTCTTTCCAGAAAAATATATAAGTAGGGAACTGCTGGCGGGAGCCTCTTTAGCTCAGTGGTAGAGCACTGGTCTTGTAAACCAGGGGTCGTGAGTTCAATCCTCACAGGAGGCATCACAAGTATTAACTTATGTAGAATATTGTCTTTCCATGCTGTTTCCAAGCTAAGGAGAATAATTAACAATACATTTTTTATTATATATTAATTTAATTACAAATATGATGATTTCGCTATTGGCAACTTTGGTCAGAAGTCAAGTTTTTTTTTTATTCAGCGACTTCGTTGTGCTCTAAAGCAGTGATGGGCCGCGATGAAGGTTTTAAATAAAAGAGAAAAGTAAGTTGCCACATTTAGCCAAATTTAAAACAACTGGAAGCACAACTTCAATTGTGATACAACCTTCAAAGTAATCTCCCTCATATATAATACACTTATGCCAGCGGTTTTTACAATCCTCGAAACACTTCTAAACCGCCTGTTCAGCTCCTGTTTCGATTTTTCTTTTATCTCCTCAAAATCCTAGCAATTTTACCATTCAAAATATATTTTTTAGAAAAGCAAAAATTGGCAAAATCATCGGTGTCTTCTGTTATGGGAGAGGAAAAAGTCAGCGGGGGCCAAGTCCGGTGAATATGGGGGTTGAGGCATGATAACGGTTTTGTTTTGGGCTAAAAACTCACTCACAAGCATCGATGTGTGAGCTGGAGCTCTATAATAATCATAGTGCAAAATCCATGATTGTTTTTTCCACAATTCTGTGCATTTACGACGATTGGATTCGCACATATCTTCAAGGTAGTTTTCCTTATTGACCATACGAACTTGTGGCAAGAATTCATGATACACCACGCCATTGCAGTCGAAAAAAACAGTTAGCAAAACCTTCACGTTTGACCGAACTTGACGTGCTTTTTTCGGTCTTGGCTCTTTTGAACGCTTTCATTGGGATGATTGAGCTTTGGTTTGGATTGGTGTCATAGCCAAACGCCCAGTTATTTGCTTTTTGAGGAAATCTGGATCGTCGTTGACGATATTTAACAGCTCCCGAGCGATGTCCATGCGACGTTGTTGTTGTTCAAAATTTAGCAATTTTGGAACAATCTTCGTTTCATGCCTAAAAGATCGATAAAAACTGCTTGGCATGAGCCGATCGATCTGCGAACATCATCAGCATCCTCTGTAATAGTAAGTCGACGATTATCCATTTCCAATCCAATCATTTTCTTCACTGCTTCAATGTTTTCATCAGTTGGTGACGTACTCGAGCGACTAGGACGAGCATCGTCATTGACATCTTCTCGTCCTTCTTTAAACCGGTTGTATCACAATTGAACTTGTGTACAACTTTGCTTCGGCCGGTGTGCAATGGATGGCTGCAGCGGTAAGTCGCAATAAATAGATCATGGATATCATAATGTAAGCTATGATATTTGTAAACATAACGCCATCAAAATATTTGGCGATTTGATGTCGGCCTACGAGCCAAATTCTCATCATTTCCGGGAGGCTTTAATTTTCTGTTTAATGTGAAGAAATCTGCGGCTGAGGCCAATCGAATACTCTTAAATACTAATGATCAAGCCACTTTTAGTGAAAAAACATATTGAGACGTCAGGATTAGTGATTTTGACGTAGCAGACCAGCATGAAAGTTTTTGAAGATGCAGAATTCAAAGAAAAAATTTTCGAAGATGCAGAATTAGAGGCATTACTTGATACAGAGTCGTGTCAAACGCAACAAGAATTGGCAGGATATTTGGCAGTGACACAAAAAGACAAACGCAACAAGCATTGATAGAATCATTGGAAGTGATGCAACAAACTATTTTCAAACGTCTAATAGCCTGGGAAAGATTTAGAAACAAGGAAATTGGGTACCGTAGGAGTTGAAGACGAGAGATGTTCAACAGCGTTGTGCGAACAGTTGCCTGCAAGACAAATATGAACAAAAATTCTGCATCGCATTATAACAGGGGATGAAAAATGGGTTCATTAAGATAATCCTAAGCAGAGAAAATCATCGGGATCTTCCGGCTAAACTACCAGGTCGATGGCCAAACCCAATATTCATGGTTCTAAGGTCATGCTCAGCACTTGGTGGGACCAACTCGATGTAAAGCGTTATGAGTTGTGAAAACCTACTGAAACAATCAAAGACGATCATTATCGATGCTATTAATGCCTTTGAGTCGAGCATTTAAAGACAAACGATCGCAATATAACGAAAGATATAACAATGTTCGATCCCATATTGTGAAGGTTGTCAAGACACACTTGAAATCCTTAAAATGGGAAGTCTTACCCTACCTATGGCAACCAATTTCCTTATTTCTGCATCATGCCCATGATCTTTAACCGTTTGGAAATGGCACATCACTTATAGAGTAATGCTTCCAATCTTCGAAAACCTTCTCTCTCCCACCGCCAGGCTGGTCTACGACTTCAAAATCATGAATCGTTGAAACCACTCTCGGCACGGTCTTTCACTAAGAGCAGCTTCACCGTAATATGTGTTTGAAAGCATTCTAGGTATTTGAGATTTCTTCAAATTAAAGTAGAAAATTAGGTTAGTTTAGGTAGGCAGGCCGCTGGATACCCGGGATAATCTAGGTTGTCCAGCTCACTTGGGTCCTATAGTCGTTCCCTTTGTGATTGCCTGAAAAGAAGAGTGAAGAGGACAAGTTATAGGAAAATGATAGTGAGTGGAAAGGATGGGCGGGGATGGAAAGGAGATGCGGGAATCTTTTAGTGTAGCGCTACATGCTGCTATACTAGCCATCCGCTGCTTCTTATGAAAGAGGCTAGCGTGGTCGGTTTGATCGAGGCCAGACAAGATAAGCTATTGAAGTTCCGCTCGCCTAAGTGTCTTAGACGATGATGCTCCAATGTCGGGCATGTGCCGAGGAGGTGAAGGATCGTCTCCTCCTCCTACTCGTCTAGGCACTTTCTACAGAAGTCGTTATAGGGTAGTCCTAGTCTCCTGGCATGGTTCCCAAACGGGCAATGGCCAGTGATGACTGTTACAGTCACTCTTAGTTGAGATCTGGGCAGTTTTAAAAAGCAGAAAATTAACACCTCCCGCAAATGACGAGAATTTGGCTCGTAAGCTGACATGTTTAAACTAGCATAGCTTAATGATGCAGACATAAATCGCCTTATATTTCGATGGCGTTATGTATACCTTCGCTTATTGTCGTCGTACATCTACCATCTATTTATTTCGATTAACACTTACCGCTGCAGCCATCTATTTCAAAACGACGGAAGCAGTGCTGTACACCTAATAACTTCTTTTGGCATATCGTAATTATCGATTTTAAATTCATTTCTTGATGGTGAATTCATAATTTTTTTTTTCGAATCTAAAATCAGCGCTATAGAACTCGTGCAGGCTGTGCTTTAGAAAATTGTAAATAACATATTGTAGGGAAAATTTTTAGCTTTGCAGCAACTCTGGTTAAAATAAACAACATAAATAATTGGAAATATAACCAACCACTTCGTATTTCAAACAAGCAATTGCCCTTCAATGCTTTGAATTACTATTTGCCATTAAATTGTGATCATTTGGGGGCAAGAAGTCTTTTGTTTACTCCATTATGTTACAAACTCCAATAAAAAAAAGGAAACGGCCTGCCTCCTGTGAGGATTGAACTCACGACCCCTGGTTTACAAGACCAGTGCTCTGCCACTGAGCTAAAGAGGCCGATAACTCTCAAATTGGCAGACGATTTTACCTGAAATGCGATTAGTTTTTTTTACAATACCTTAACTTGAAAATTAATCAATTTATGTAATAAAAGTTTTATTAAAACGCGAACGTTTTTGTTTAGCAACATTTATACACAACAAAGCTGGATTTTGAGTTATTTTTATTTTAGCTTTTGAGTTATCTCCATACAAATTGTTTAGACAAATCGCTTGCCTGCGTCGTGAAAACCGAACAATAATGTTTAAAAACAAAGAGAAAATAGTAACTTAGTATCGAGGCTAATTTTGACTTCAATTCGTTTTGTTTTCAAAACCGGACACTCATCACAAGACTTTATTGAACTTGTGTTATTTTAAGACAGTTGAGACACACACATTTTATTTCTCACGCCTCCCGTGAGGTTTAAACTTAGAATATTTGGCTTAAAAACCCCGGTGGTCGGTCACTGCGCTAAATGCATGTACAGTCAGAGGCTTAAATCTTCGTACACCTCTACTATATCGTTAGTCTCACGTAGAAAGGCCCTAACTCGCATTTTCCCTGAATTGAGCTCTTTCAGGGATTCTACTACGTTTCATACAAGTACACAGTGTCACAAAGATTTAATTATATAATTTCATACATATCGCTTTTACAAGCAATTGAGTTATTAAAAGTTACTTTTAGATGCACCTATTTATACAGTTTCCATTACGATTTTTCCTTCTCCTGTAAAATTGCAATTATTTTACTTAGGGCCTTTCTACATGAGAGCAACGATATATTATAAAGGGTGGTTAAATTTCAAGGGCCGATGTTGATTTTGAATAAAACACAAACTATTTAGGAAATTATTGTAATTTTATTTTATTATGATATATTGGTGTTACGCAATTATGTGTGGAACAAAATATCGGCCAAACGGGCGCCGCGACTACGGTGGCACACCTCCATCCGATGGTCCAAATTTTCGATGACCCTGAGGCATAATGGAGGTTCTATGCCGTTAATGTGCCGAATTATCTCATCCTTTAGCTGTTGAATTGTTGCTGGCTTATTGACGTACACCTTTTCTTTCAAATAACCCCAAAGAAAAAAGTCCAACAGTGTCAAATCACATGATCTTGGCGGCCAATTGACATCGCCATTACGTGAGATAACACTGCCATTGAATTTGTTGCGCAAAAGAGCAATTGTTTCGTTAGCTGTGTGGCAAGTGGCACCGTCCTGCTGAAACCACATATCGTCTACATCCATATCTTCCAATTCGGGCCATTATCATCTCACGATGATAATGGTTCGTTATCATCTCACGATAGCGAACACCATTCACAGTAACTGCCTGACCGGCCTCATTTTGGAAAAAATACGGCCCGATGATGCCGCCAGCACATAAACCGCACCAAACAGTCACTCTTTGTGGCTGCATTGGTTTTTCGACAGTCACTCTTGGATTCTCATTCGCCCAAATGCGGCAATTCTGTTTATTGGCGAATCCACTGAGGTGAAAATGTGCCTCATCACTGAAGATGAGTTTTTTCGAAAATTGATCATCATTTTCATAATAAGTCTGGATAACTTTAACACGTTGTTGGATTGTGTACCTCTCCATGGTTCGAATTGAATAAGTCTGAAATAGAGGTATGTCAAATAAAATTTGGAAAAAAAAAACTTGGCGTTTAGGTGTGGTTCACATTCAACATCGGCCCTTGAAATTTAACCACCCGATATTTGCTACTTAAAGAGTATCGGCAAAAACATTTTCAAATGAAAATGGAAAAGGGTTTTATTTACAGATGAAAGCAAGTTTAACTTGTTTGGAAATGATGGAAGCAGAAAAGTGTGGCATATAAAGCAACACATATTGTTAAGAATTTTTGTTACATCAAACCCAGTGTGCAGCTGTTGAACTAAACAGCATAATACACTAACTAAAAATATAATACACAAATAAACAAACATACATGATTTACAGCACGCAAAATTCCAAGTAAATCAACTACAAATGATGTTGTTGTTATTCTTGCCTTCTGGGTATTTCATTTTATTATTATGGTTTGTTGTTGTCACTGGCTTGTTGTTCGCAAGCATGTGTGTGAATGTGTACTCGTATATGCGCCAAAAATTATATTTGTACATTTGAGTCTAGAATTATGAATGACTAGAAAGATGGTGATGATTGTAGAAACTGCTAATGAAGTATAAATAGCAGGCAGGTCGGTGGCAGTTTATTTGTAAGCTTTGTGCAAGACAGTCATAAGTCAGAAAGTAGCAAGTCTAGTATTTTGGTACACAGTGGTATCAAATGTAAATAAAGGTGTGAATTATTTAAGTACTGTATAACGAACCAGTGTTTGAATCATTATTTTATTTGCAATTGAAGAATCCGCAAAAGCATTTTTAGACCTGAAAACGTAACAATATTTAATATTTTAAGTATTTTTTATATTATGTAATTGTAAAAAACATTTGAAATTCTCAACTAATTTGGCCATAAAGGCTTGTAGTTCGTAATAAATTAATAAAAAGAAAGAAAACCATTTACAGGACCAAACAAAGTTTGCCAACAATCAAAATATTTTTCCATTTATTTAGTAATGAAGTTATGCGAAAACGAAATTGGTTGATTAATTTTGTGCCACCTGGTATTTATCACTCTACAAATATTTTGATGCAACTTTTCTCGTGAATTTTATGTCTCAAGTGTCACAAGCCTCTTTAGCTCAGTGGCAGAGCACTGGTCTTGTAAACCAGGGGTCGTGAGTTCAATCCTCACAGGAGGCAACTTTGTCTCATTTATAAGTTTTGCTATTGTTACAATTTCACTATCAATAGTTGAAAGTTCTGCACAATTATATTTATTTACATGAAATACATCCATGTGTATTACATTAGTTTGCATGAAATACATGTGTAGTGGCAAATTGGAATTGATAGTATCAAAACAATAAAAGCGTATAAATTTTGACAACAAAAGAATGTTTCGAGTAAAACAACTAGTTGATGTTCCTCTTGCTTACTGCTGTTGAAGACATGTTCAACTATTTGTATGAATAGACAACGATCGTGATATCAACACTATTGTGATAATTCCACAAACTATACTAAAAATATAGTTAAAAAAAAAACTTAAAAACAAGCTTCGATATCAGACTAATTATGGATATAAGACATTCATACAACGCGTTCTTAGTTTTTTTTTTTTGAATTATCAAAATCAGGTTCAGGATTCGCCAAAGTTACCTACTTCCCCGAAAACAATCATATGGCCGTTTATAGTTGACTACACGTTCCACGCCCAAAACGCGCGATGAATATAAAAACCTGGTTCCTATTCAGTTAGAGTAGTGGTTTCGAGATTTTTGGGCGTTCCCAAAGTCAGCCCACTACCTCAAAAGCAATACAGAAATTTAATTTTTCGCACCAAACCTATTGACATTTTATAGTTCAGATGCAAGTTTAACGGCAACAACGTGCACGGAGTACGTGAAAGTGCGACTTCAAACCGGTTAGGTTTGGCTCCCAATTTTTTGAGAATTCCCAAAATCGGCTTCAGGAGTCCCCACTTCCCCGGAAACAGTATGGGAACTTCAAGTTTCGCAAAAAATCAAATGGCCGTTAATTGTTCAGGTACACGCTTCACGCCCAAAACGCGCAGTGAATATGAAAAAACCTTGAGTTGAATACTACTTTCTATTTATAACGTATATAACGCTTAACAACTATGCAAAGAAAAAAGTTTTAACAAAACTCGAAAAACAAGCTTTTTCATTTATACACGTCAAATATTATTAAAACTTGTTTCTTTATAAATTCTCAATAATTTATTTAGATTGTTGGAATATACAGTTGAATGTTTGAGAAAATCCTTGAAAATTTTCGTTCTACTGATGATTAGGTTAGCTCCTATGATATGTCGACATATAGACAGCTGCAAAACATACAAAAACAAGCTGCTTATAATATTTTTTGATTGGTATCAATTTTAGGAGCTAATATAGTGAATAAAACTCAATTGTTTAAGCATTTACCTAAAGATTCATACTTTACTAAAAGCTTGGGGATTGTCAATGAAAAGATTTAAATCTTTCAATGTATTTCTTTTAACATATACTAGACTGTGTGTTTGCACTATGGCTCGCTAAATCCGAATTTATGACTTATACTTTCTTGCGTACAAACATAAGAACAAAGAACTTCTTGTTTTCTTTTAAAAAAACAAAGAAAAGCTTTCTTGTAAGTAAAGAAACAAAAAAAAAAATATTTGTTTTAATAATTTGATTCGAAATAAAGTCAAACAGTAGCAGTTTCCCATTTATACCTAAAGTAATGTGTAGTAACATTGTTAAATAGATTTGCCACGTTTTTACTATTTACTCAAGGCGATTGCAGTTGAGTACCTAAACACGACATATATGTAATGTTTCTAGAAGGCAAGCAAGCGACTTGTCTGAAATATTTGTGCAAAAATCAATCAAAAAATGGAATGTTTTTCACACGTTTATATTAGTTTAACTTGTATGTTTGTCTGTTTTTATGTTTTTAGCACTTAAAACCCATGCCAAATGAGTGATTATTACATATGTAAAACTGTATACACAGTGTTGCCACTTTAGTGCAAAAATCGAAAGTGGGGAATTTTGGGGATTCACGAAGCCGACTTTGGGAATTCGCAAAAAAGTGTGAAACCACTTCACTAAGCGATTTGGAACAACTTTTTAATATTCGGTGCAATTTTTTGCCGTGGAACATGCATCTGAAATATAAAATATCATTTGCTTTGCTGCGAAAACTTAAATTTCCGTATTGCTTCAGAGGATGTGGGGGAACTTTGACGTTTCCTGAAGCCGATTTTGTGAATTCGCAACAACTCGGAACTGCTTCACTAACCGAATCGTAACCGTTTTTTCATATTCTGTGCGCGTTTCGTCTATTCAACATGTAGCTAATGTATTAACGGTAATTCGATTTAGTACGAAAATTGAAGTTGCTATATTGTTTCCGGGGAAGTAGGGAAATTTAGGGGATTCCTGAAGCCGATTTTGGGAATTCACAAAAAAGTGCGAAACTACTTTGTTAAACGGTTTGGAACAGGTTTTTCATATTCGGTGCGACTTTTTGCCATGGAACATGCATCTCAGCTATAAAAGGTCATTCTCTTTAGTGCGAGAATTGAAGATGTCGTATTGCTTCCAAGGAAGTGGAGGGATTTTGACGTTTCTTGTAGCTAATTTTGGGAATTCCAAAAAAAACTGGAAACCACTTAGCTAACCGAATCGTAACCGTTTTTCATATTCGTTGCGCGTTTTGATTTTTTGCGAAACTTGAAGTTCCCATACTGTTTCCGGGAAAGTGGGGACTCCTGAAGCCGATTTTGGGAATTCCCAAAAAATTCGGAGCCAAACCTAACCGGTTTGAAGTCGGGTTTTCTCGTACTCGGTGCACGTTGTTGCCGTTAAGCTTGCATCTGAACTATAAAATATCAATAGGTTTGGTGCGAAAATTTAAATTTCTGTATTGCTTTTGAGGTAGTGGGCTGACTTTGGAAACTCCCGAAAATCTCGAAACCACTACGCTAACTGAATAGGAACCCGGTTTTTATATTCATCGCGCGTTTTGGCCGTAGAACGTGTAGTCATCTATAAACGGCCATTTGATTGTTTTCGGGGAACCTGATTTTGATAATTCAAAAAAAAAAAAAAAAAAAAAAAAAAAACTAAGAACGCGTTGTATGAATGTATTATGTGCATAATTAGTCTGATATCGAAGCTTGTTTTTAAGTTTTTTTTAAACTATATTTTTAGTATAGTTTGTGGAATTATCACAATAGTTTTGATATCACGATCTTTGTCTATTCATACAAATAGTTGAACATGTCTTCAACAGCAGTAAGCAAGAGGAACATCAGTCAACTAGTTTAGTTAGTTTACTCGAAACATATTTTTGTTGTCAAAATTTATACGTTTTTATTGTTTTGATACTTTCAATTCCAGTTTGCCACTACACATGTATTTCATGCAAACTAATGTAATTGTGTAGAACTTTCAACTATTGATAGTGAAATTAAAACAATAGCAAAACCTATTTATGAGAAAAAGTTGCCTCCTGTGAGGATTGAACTCACGACCCCTGGTTTACAAGACCAGTGCTCTGCCACTGAGCTAAAGAGGCTTGTGACACTTGTGACATAAAATTCACGAGAAAAACTGGAGCAAAATATTTGTAGAGTGATAAATACCAGGTGGCGCAAAATTAATCATGCAATTTCGTTTTCGAATAACTTTATTACTAAATAAAAGGAAACATATTTTGATTGTTGGCAAACTTTGTTTGGTCCTGTAAATGTTTTTCTTTCTTTTTTTTTAATTTATTACGAACTACAAGCCATCGCCAAATAAGCTCAGAATTTCATATACTTTGAGTGTTGGCAAACTTTATTTGGACCTTCACAAAAAAAAAAAAATTTTTTAAATTAGTTGTTAGTTTTTCCACATTTTTACACCGGCTATTAGTTCAAGTCTTTCCTTTCTTAAGAAGGATTTTTTACAATACAAATTTGTTGTGATCAATAATTTTTGATTGAAAAAGAAAAGAAAAATAACCAAACCTTTTTACTAACTAGTTGTTTCGTAGTCACTACACTACTCATCAGCAGCACCCATTTTCGAATTTGAACTCGAGTCATGACGCATCATGAACGGACGCATCATGGTGAGTCTAGCATGCCACACGGGGGCACCGGTGAATCGTGAATAATTTAATCCATTGATGGGATCATCATTAGATTAGACCGTTTAGGCAGGTGCTGATGTAAAGCAAGTTCGACTATATTCGCGTTCCAGTCGAATATTCCCCTTAAAACAGGAAATTGCACGATCAGGTAATGCTTCCTTCAGGTAATGCTTCCATTGTGGGGGCTGCTGTGTGTACGATCACACCGTCTTGTTGAAACTACTTGTTTATCAAGCCGCGCTCATTGAATTCCAGCAGTAAGTAGTTGCTTATAATGGCCCTGTAACGTTCGCCAGTAATAGTAACTGCATGGCCAATGGCGAAAAAAAAAATACAGTCCACTCACTGCTTCCACGTGAATACTTCACCACATAGTAGCCTTAAGTGGATGTAACTATTTTCCATGCATCACACGTAGATTTTCAATAGCCCAGAAACGAAGATTTCGTTTATGGACGTAACCGTTTAAATGCAAATGCGCTTCTTCAATTATAATGATTTTCGACTAAAATCGTTCTCTTCATTGTTGAAATTGAAGATAGCTCTATAGTAATTCACACACGACTGATGGTTAGCAGGCGTCAGCTGATGTACTGTTTGTTCTTTGTGTGGAAACACGTCTTTCACTTAAATTTACCTATAGGGCCTTCGTCTGGTGACAGCCAATTATCTGGCGTGTTGTCTGATTGATTCTTTTTTGTTCTCATCAACATCAGCAGCCATAGTGGCGATTTTCTCGACAGTACGCTCAGTCCGGTGGCGGCCAAGACCTAAAATATCTGTTATGGTTCCAGTCTGTTCAAGACGAGCAGCTAAGTTGCGTATTGTTTGTCCAGCAAGCGCAACAGAATTAGGAAACCTACAACGAAACTCACGCTGAGTTAACACCAGCGCCCGTTTACTAGTTAAAAATGAACATGATCTACGCTTTAGCGCTTCATTGTTTGTCGGTTTGTATTTTGCAGCTGTCTAGTTCACAAATGCCAAATATGATTGTTATAAAATGGCATTCGCAAAAGCGAATCACGCCACCCTGTAACATCTTATCGGAATAAATGATTCTTTTCTAAAAACAATCCCTCCAAAAAAATTATTTATTTCTTAACTTTTTTTGTCATTGAAATCTTCCCCCGGGGAACAGGTTTTGCCTTGGCGTATTCCTAGCCAGGGCATTCTGTTTTTCGGGTACAGAGTACAAGGAGTTTCTCGTTTGTTGTAACAAATAAAACTCTAGGAAGCCGCATGACTTATGTTGTGTTGGCTTCCGAAATCCTTATCAAGGGTATAAAATGCCAGATAGGCGATGAGCATTGCCCCCAGGTGGTTTTGCCTGCAGTTAAGCCTGGGCTGATCATGGTTGAGGTGCCTAAGAGTACCTTGGTTCCAACGTTCTGGCTGTGGTTTAAACTTAAAACGCTGGAAGGGGGAGTTAGCATCCCTGATAATTCCTCGGTGTGTGGCTTTTTTCGGGGACTAACTACCTCCCGAGGGTCTGTTGCCTTTACAACAGATACCTCTAATGTAAGGAATCAGTGGTAATGGTTCCTTATAGTAGAGGGTAAGTTAGTTTAAGGGCTGATGCTGCTAGTGGGCTTCGGCCTACCACCTCATTAGGCCTTGTCGTCCATTAATTGCAGGGATATTGCATACAGGAGGACTTAAAACGCCCGAACTCCTCAACTAGAAGTAGCTCATATGGCTATAAACATATGGCAAAAAATGCTAACTGTGTGAACGTGGGCAACCACACGGGAGCGCTGGTGGATCGTGAAAAATTCACTCCGTGGAATTCATCAAATTATTTATTTCTGCAAGCAGACCTCCACAAAGAAAACATTAAAAAATCTCACTAACCTTGATGTGTGATTATGAAGAGATGCTCATCATGCACGGGACGCTTGTCTTCTTTCGAGAGCATGCATTGAGCGGCTAAAAGTTTATCCAGCATCAAGTACTCGCCATAAATTTTGCCCACCTCTGTACTGAGCGGCATTGCGTTATCATCATGTTCTGATCTAAATGATGGAAATAGAACAATAGCAATAAAACACGAGCCGTTAACATTTAATCGATTATTATTTTATGTTTTTCGTGTATTTCTTTCACAAAATAATCACCCATTGAGAGGAGAGGAGTAGGGGCAACTCATGTTCGAAGAAAATCAAATGAATTTTGTATTTTATCAAATATATTTTAAACAATTTTGGTTTGTGATATAATAAGAAACAAGATTGCGCAAACAGAAACACGAATTGCACTTTGTTGCGTTGTAAAACGATAAGAAAATACAACCGCTTAAGACGAATTCAAAACTAAAACTGAATTTGAAACTATTAATTTCAATCCACTCTTGAAACCAATCCAAAGCTAATTTTAAGCGGCTTTAATATTTGTTAATGCTTTGTGGCAGGCGTTTAAAAGAATGTTTTCATTGAGCGGCGGATTTTGGTGGCCTGGCTAACGGCGTTATCTTAGGCTGGACTCACTCATGGTTTCGGAATAAAGTTTTTGTGCTGAAACATGTTTTTTTTTTATATCGTTGGTCTCATGTAGAAAGGCTCTAACAAAAATAATTCAAATTTTACAGGAGAAGTAAAAATCGTAATGGAAACTGTACAAATAGGTGCATCTAAAAGTAACTTTTAATAACTCAATTGCTTGTAAAAGCGATATGTATGAAATTATATAATTAAATCTTTGTGACACTATGTACTTGTGTGAAACGTAGTAGAATCCCTAAAAGAGCTCAATTCAGGGGAAATGCGAGTTAAAGCCTTTCTACGTGAGACTAACGATATGTAGTTTGACGTTTCTGTTTTTAAGAGCGAAAGCGAAAGAGAGCTAATTTTGTTCGAAACCATTTCAGCTTCAATTTGTTTAATTTTATTTTTGGTTCCGAACTGTGCTGCCAGCAGCGTTGTCAACTTTGAAATTTCAAAATGCACCAAATTGAGGAAAAAACGCGCGTTATCAACAAAAACGCACCGAATTTTGAGTTTTTCTTTTCATTTCTAAAAGCACATTTTGTATTATGAAAAGTATAATATTTCCATATTAAAAATATGATAATGAAACTCTTTTCAAGCGACTATTATACACTCAATCTAGTTCTGATATCAAATTCGTGCAATACCTCGAACTTGTGTTTGTCAAACTTGGACTCTAGTACGATCCTGTTACTTTTATTAAGATAATGGTGTCTTTACAATAAGTATAGCGATATTTTATCAAATTTATTATCCAGTGAAATCAGCTGTTACTTTTAATGCCTATTAGCACGAACACAAAACTACAGCTGCTTACCGTCGTTAAAGTTATATTGCAAGTTGTACTGCAAGGGATGAAATATGCCGCAAGAATTTACGATTATTGGATCATGAAAAGTTACAGAAACGCACAATTAATTGTTGCAATGTTACTAAACACAGAGTAAATATCATTTGCGTTTTCGTAAGCAAACAGTGAAAATCAGCTGACTAGAGTGGGTGTCTTTTAAAGAATATATTGAAAGAATTTATTGGCAGCATTATAATGAAGTTGAAGATGAGATGAAGTTTACCACAATCAGTATTTAATGCAAACGTGTTATCATTTAATTAATAATTTGGTAATTTATCAATTATCAAAACAGTAACGCTCCTTTATAAATACGAACTTCACCATTCAGTGACTGTATTTATTGTAATAATTGACAAACTTGACTTTGTACATATGTATAATATGGTGCATTTTCCACATTATACTCGTAACTCACTGATTGTGCTCTGCAAAAGGATATATAAAATTTAAGAGAAAAAGTTTACTTGAATTTGACTTTTTGCCACCGAAATTTAAAAAGCGCATTGAAAATGAAAAAAAACGCACTACGCACCCACTAAAGAATTTTTCGCACAAATAATTTTAAAAAGCAACAAAAACGGTGCGAA
Organism: Thecocarcelia acutangulata; assembly: GCA_914767995.1. Classification (NCBI taxonomy): domain Eukaryota; kingdom Metazoa; phylum Arthropoda; class Insecta; order Diptera; family Tachinidae; genus Thecocarcelia; species Thecocarcelia acutangulata. Next base: position 23,329,459 of record OU612095.1, on the reverse strand, counting down.
ACGCACCGTGTTGACAACGCTGGCTGCCAGCTAAAGGGTGGTTAAATTTCAAGGGCCGATGTTGATTTTGAATAAAACACAAACTATTTAGGAAATTATTGTAATTTTATTTTATTATGATATATTGGTATTATTCAATTATGTATGAAACAAAATATCGGCCAAATGGGCGCCGCGACCACGGCAGCCCACCTCCATCCATTGGTCCAAATTTTCGATGACCCTGAGGCATAATGGAGGTTCTATGCCGTTTATGTGCCGAATTATCTCACCCTTTAGCTGTTGAATTGTTGCTGGCTTATCGACGTATACCTTTTCTTTCAAATAACCCCAAAGAAAAAAGTCCAACGGTGTCAAATCACATGATCTTGGCGGCCAATTGACATCGCCATTACGTGAGATAACACGGCCACTGAATTTGTTGCGCAAAAGAGCAATCGTTTCGTTAGCTGTGTGGCAAGTGGCACCGTCCTGCTGAAACCACATATCGCCTACATCCATATCTTCCAATTCGGGCCATAAAAAGTTCGTTATCATCTTACGATAGCGAACACCATTCACAGTAACTGCCTGACTGGCCTCATTTTGGAAAAAATACGGCCCGATGATGCCGCCAGCACATAAACCGCACCAAACAGTCACTCTTTGTGAGTGCATTGGTTTTTCGACAGTCACTCTTGGATTCTCATTCGCCCAAATGCGGCAATTCTGTTTATTGACGAATCCACTGAGGTGAAAATGTGCCTCATCATTGAAGATGATTTTCTTCGAAAATTGATCATCATTTTCATAATAAGTCTGGATAACTTTAACACGTTGTTGGATTGTGTATCTCTCCATTATTCAAATTGAGTAAGTCTGAAATAGAGAAATATCAAATAAAATTCGGAAAAAAAGCTTGGCGTTTAGGTGTGGTTCACATTTAACATCGGCCCTTGAAATTTAACCACCCGATAAGTATGTGCATGCAGTCCTACTTTTTCGGTTACACGTATTAGATGTCGGCTCTGATTGCTGAAAATCAAAAACTTTTGATGTGTAATTGTTTTGATAGTCTCCAATTGTGATTGACGATAGAAAATGTCAGTTTTGTTATCGAATGGGACAACATAAGTAAAATAAAAAAACTACATCCATATTTATTATGATTATTGAAATTTTTTTTATTTTATTACTATTTTTCATTTATTACTACTTTTCATCCATAGATTTTTTCTTTTTTTCATATTGTTAAGAATATGTTGTCACATTTAACACAGTGTGCAGCTGTGGATCTACTTGTTGAAAATATACAACACACACACATTCACATAAACAAGATAAAACTAAGAAAATAATATACAAAGAAACAAACATACATGATTTACAGCCAGTTCGCCGATGTCGAAAGGATAAGTTTATTCGCACTCTAGGTGAAAGAAAAATGATTTGGGTTTTTTCTAACTTTATTCTACGCGAACGATGTGTCAAAATTCAATTAAAATACATAAGTACATGCGAACAAATAATAATGAGATAGACAACCCCAAATTGATTCGAATGTGAGTGACGAGCTTTCTTTCGCCTACATTTTCATTCGATATCGTCGAACAGGCTGTTAAAGTAAGTAAAATTCCAAGTAAATCAAGAGTGATTTTTTTGCTATTATCTTTTTGGCAACACTAGTTTTGACAGCTCACGCACGTTTTGTATCTTGTGTCACTGTCAAACATCTTCAGTTTGGTCTATAATTTAATCATGAATCATCTTACAAACGAACAACGCTTGCAAATTATTGAATTTTATTACCAAAATGCCTGCTCTGTTAAGAAAGTTCATCGCGCGCTTCTTCCATTTTATGGTCAGTTTAATCGACCTACTGAGGCTTATATTGAGGCTATTGTAAAAAAAATTCGCACCAAATTTACATTGTTGGACATTAAATCACCAACACGCTTACGTAGAGTGAGAACTGAAGAAAATATCGCAGCCGTATCGGCCAGTGTTGGTGATGACCGTGAGTTATCGATTCGGTGCCGTTCGCAGCAATTGGGCCTCTGTTACTCCACTACGTGGAAATTTTTGCGGAAGGATTTGGGTGTGAAGCCTTATAAGATACAGCTGGTGCAAGAATTGAAGCCAAACGACCTACGACAACGTCAAATTTTTGGTGAATGGGCTTTTGAAAAGTTAGATGAAGATCCACCTTTTTTATCGAAGAATTGTGTTCAGCGACGAGGCTTATTTCTGGTTGAATGGATACGTGAACAAGCAAAACTGCCGTATTTGGAGTGAAGAGCAGCCAGAAGCATTGCAAGAGCTACCAATGCATCCACAAAAAACAACCGTTGGGTGCGAATTATGGGCTGGCGGCATCATTGGGCCGTATTTCTTCAAAGATTATGCGAATCACAACGTTACTGTGCGATGATAACAAACTTTTTTTTGCCCAAAATGGAAGAGCTTGACTTGCATGACATGTGGTTTCAACAAGACGGAGCTACATGCCACACAGCACGCGAAACAATGGACCAATTGAGGGGCGAGTTCGGTGAACAGTTTATTTCACGCTTGGGACCAGTCAATTGGCCGCCCAGATCGTGCGATTTAACGCCTCTAGACTATTTTTTGTGGGGCTATGTTAAGGCTAATGTCTATAGTGACAAGCCCGCTTCGATTGACGCACTGGAAGCCAACATTGCCAACATTATTCGTGAGATACCGGCCGAAATGTTTGAAAGAGTATGCCAAAATTGGACTAAGCGGATGGACCATTTGAGGCGCAGCCGCGGCCAACATTTGCATGAAATAATCTTCAAACATTAAATTATATCGACCCAACTATCGATCCAAATAAATATTTCATGCATTTTTCTGAATTTTATGTGTTTTTCTTTTTTTAATTTCCGATAGTTCTTATAAAATCACCCATTATAATTACTGTGCAATGTGGGGCTTGAAAGTAAATCTCGGTAAATCTAAAGTAGTAGTATTTCGATCTGGTACAAGAATTTCTGCACATTTAAACTGGAACTATGGTGGCGTTAACATTGAAATAGTTAATAGTTATAAGTATCTCGGAGTCGTTATTACTTACAATCTCTCTTTTAAAAAACATTTTATTAATAAATTATCAACCTCAAAATTAGCTATTAACTCTACTTGGTTGAATTATATAAGCAATCCGCAGATATCGCAAAACAACAAACTAAAAATATTCCAGGCTGCCTCCAGGTCGATTATGTTTTATGCGGCTCAACTTTTCAGGTTTTTTACAAAAAAGATGCTGTGTTTGCCTAGCGCAACATCTAATTATATGCTGTGTATTGAAACAAATCTTGACTCGCTTTATGTATCGACCTTAAATCTTCATCTCTGTTACATTAATAACGTAATAGATATGAAGCCACATAGATTACCACGTATTTTAGCATTAAAAATTATAGAACAAAACATATATTGGGCTAAAGAATGGGAAAAGATTTGTCAAAATATACAGTTTTTTCCCGGTAACACTATGCTATGTAGAAAATGGAAACTTTTATTAAATCTTCTAAAAACTCAAGAACGAAATACTTGTGTGCAAAATGCCAAAAGTTCACAATTTCACGACCTATATGCTAAATTAGATTACAATATTTCATCACTTTACTCTTCAAACTTTTCACCTCGTGTAGTCAGTTTAATAATAAATGCTAGAGGTGGCTTATTAAACCTTAATGCAAAATCCTTCAGCAACAATACTGTTGGTATTTGTACTTTATGTAATTTAGATGCTTCTGAAAATACGGCTCACTTCATAGGTGTTTGTCCAGCATACAAAGAATTCAGAGTGCAATATTTTAGTAAATCCATACTAAATGAAAATGAAGTTATATGTATACTAAATGGCTTAAATTTTGTTTCTCTTTACAAATACATTGAAGTCTGCTTAAAATATAGAAAACTTATTTTAAATGAATCTGTACCTTAAACTTTTCTGTGATAAAATAAAATATCTTGTCTTCTTTTCTTTTTCTATCCAAGTATTTAAAATAATTTTGTTAAAAATTGCGCCAATCTGGCTTAGAACTAATAAGTTATGCCATTTATAGATTTAGTTGCTAATCACATTGTAAATGAATTATAAAATATGTAGATACTTTCTAAATCTATTAATAAATAATAATAATATTTCGTAAAACAGCTGATATTTTTCATATCTCTTTTCTACGAATTAATTCATTTAAAGTCCGCCTGTTTAATTAAACAGCATCTTATTTCAACTCAAATTGGTTTCGTACGTGTTTTTGTTTTTGTTGTAGTTGATGTTGTTGTTGTTTATTTTCCTTTCAGTTTATTATTCATTCATTGGTGTCATCTATCAGTTCTGCAAGATTGAGTTGAAGTGAAGGTTTCTTATCAGTTCTAGTAATAATTTATATATATTTATACGTATGTGTATACACTTTTAGACATAAGTATATACTTATATATATATACAGTGGTGGTCACATAATTAAAACATCTATTGTTTTGATGGTATATCTGAGATTTTGTTGTTGGATAACTAGAAGCCATTCAAAACGTTTTTCATCTGATCGCCACCGGAAAACTTTGGTTTCGTCACTCTATAAAATATTTTTCTGAATGTTTTTTCTGACAAAATCCAATCCGGACTTAAAACTTTTTTTGGACACGAACCTTTTTTCTCTACGTAAGTCTCCGTTGAACAGTTCTACATGATATATGGATACCATTGAACTTTTAAATCGGTCAGCTTTAGACTATTCTATTGTCTCCGGTTGTGGTTTTACGTTATTTGGAGGCTCTGGGTACATTATTCGAGTTCCCCAATTTATCAAAATGGTTCATTGCACTATACATTTTTCGTCTCGAGTAAATAAGCAATTGAGAAAATTGATTCACCGTCTTCTCGGAGCCTCATTAATCTAACGATTATCTTCCTCTCTTCTTCGGAGCAACTTAGACTTTTACCCATACCTCGTGGCTAATACTAGTGTACAATTTTACGGTTATCATTTAAAACATACCTATCAACACGAAATTATACATTACAATATCTCTATTTAAATAGCAGAACTGAAAATGTTTTAATTATGTGCCCACTTGAAAAACATCTCTTTCACGAAATACTGTCTTATTTTTTTTTAAAGAAAATTGAATAAAAAAATAAATTTAAAGAAATAATCATCTTTGTAGTGGAAAAGTTCCGTTGAAAGAACAATGGATCATATAAAACATCGAAAGAATAAAAGATCACATTTATGTTTTAATTACATGTCCACCACTGTATGTGCAAAAAATTTTTTTTTGTATACCAACCCCAATCCCTCTGTTTCCGGTTTAACCATGGCGCTTTCTAACTTTTTCGGAGATGCACATTTTCTATTGTATTCTATTTGTAATCTATTATTAACTTTCTATTCTATGCCAGTAAAAAATTATAAATAGCTTGTCTTCTATGTTTCCCAGCTATCTATATGTCAACATTTCATAGGAACTACCCTAATCATCAGTAGACTTTGGAAATTTTTGAAAGATATTCTCAAACATTCAACTTTATATCCCAACAATCCAAATAAATTGTTGAGAATTTAAAAAGAAAAATGCTCTAATAATATCCGTCAAAACACAAAAAAACAAGCTTTTCTATTTATAAACGTCTCTAACATTTCTTTACACCTTTCAAACAAATGAATTTTAATTTTTTACTGGTATAAATGTTAGAGGCTTAAATGGCGAATAAAAAACTTAATTCTTTCTATTCTATATTAATTAAATCAGGTTAAATTCTAAGGGCCGATGTTGAATACCTAAGCCACAAGTTTCTTTTTGCATTTCATTTGACATTTCTCAATTTGAGACTAATTCATTTTGCACTATAAAAAAATACCCAAGTAAGCAACGCGTTGAAGTTATTCAGGGTTGCTATAAAAATTAGCATTGAAATCAAAATGCATATCGGGAACTTCGTGATTTTATCGCTCAATTTAGTCGTCCAAATGTGCGCACAAATCGGAAAAATCATGCAAATATTTGAGCAAACCGGGTTTGTAGGAGATGTGAAAACACCAGTCAGCGCATGCTCGTACAGCTCATACTGCAGAAAATATTGCTATTGTGTGCGATAGTGTGGCTGAAGGAACCTCAACTAGTTGTCGTGCCCACCACGTGTTGCACCTCGTATTTGATAAACATTATTTATAAAGACTTTCATTTACACACTTACAGGGTACAAGTGTCTCAAGAACTAAAGCCTCTTGAACATTCCAAGCGTCGTCAATGGGCACAATGGTGGTAAGAAACGTTAACAGTGGATGAAAATCATCTTCAGCGAAGCAAATGACAAAGGACAACACTACAGAGTCTGATAAAGCAGTTAGTGACAGCACAATACTGAATGAATTTAATGGCAGACGTCCCAGAAATAAGACTTTTAAGACCTTTTAAGACTTTTAAGAAATAAGACCTTTAGTTTACACATCGCCGTACACTCACTTTTGATCATATATTATTGACTCTTTGTTGTAAAGTATAAAAACAGAAATTATATTTAATTTCAGCTATTTTTCCTATTATAACGTTATAAATAATGAATAAACGATTTTGTTATTGTAAGTAAAATCGATTTGTATAATATGATTTCCTTATACGAAAAAACAAAACACTGGTGTTGACACACTTTTGATTCTCATAGTATGTTGAAACCCATTATGTTTAGGTTTGGTTAGGTTTGACAGGCTGCCAGCTATTATCTCAGTAGATCTACATATCACTGGCTTAGAACCAATCCGAGGATCGGATAAAGGAGTCCAATCCACTTACATCGCATTCCGATACCATGCAGCATCGGTCTGCCTAGGTACAATGCCCTTATATAACAAAAAGCTGGACACTGACAGAGAAAGTGCTCAACGCTCTCTTCTTCCTCCTCGTCTCTGCAACTTCTACAGAAGTTATTAAATGGCAGATTTAACCTCCTTGCCTGCGGCCCTATGTGGCAATGTCCCGTCAGAACCGCCACAGCAGAACGCAACCTCCGTCGGGGCAAGCCCCTAAGGATAATAGTCCTCCTGTTATCATATCTAGGCCATGTCAGCCTTGATATTCGACAGGTACCCTCATTACACCATCTGTCTTGAGCGGTCTGAAAAAGTTGACGCTGTACTTGTTTCTTACAGCTCGCAAGCGGGATTTCAACGATCCTATCAATATCTCTTTGTTGTAGCTGGACACCGGCCTTTGCCAGCTCATCCGCTACTAGATTTCCGGGCACTTCACTGTGCCCTCGTACCCAGATAAGCTCCAGGTTCGAATGTCTCGCTATCTCGTTTAGAGAGAGCCCCCCGGGGAACAGGTTTTGCCTTGGCGTATTCCTAACTTAGGCGCTCTGTTTTTCGGGGAAAAGAGGGGAAGGGGTCCCTCGTTTGGTGCGGCAAACAAAACTCTAGGAAGCCACATGATTTATGTTGTGTTGGCTTCCGAAACCCTTACCAAGGGTATAAATTGGCAGAACGGGGATCAGCATGGCCCCCGGGAAGTTCTGCTTGCAGTTCGACCCGGGCTGATCAGGGTTGAGGTGCCTACCTTGGCTGAAACGTTCTGGCTGTGGTTGAAACCTAAAACGCAGGAAGGGAGTGTTAGTATCCTTGATAATTGTTTGGTGATGGCTTTTTTCGAGGGCTAACAATCTCCCGAGGATCTGTTGCCTATACAACAGATACGTGTACTGTAAGGAACCAGTGGTGATGATTGCCGGGTGAGTTGGTTTAAGGGCTGATGCTCTTAATGGGCTTCGGCCTACCAACTCATTAAGCCTTGTCCTCCATTGATTGCTGGGAAATTGCATACATGAGGGATTAGAAAGCCCGAACTCCTCAACAAGAAGTTGTTCATACGACCGCAATCATATGACAAGAATTGCTACCTGTGTGAGCCTAGCAAGCCACACAGGGGCGGTGGTGAATCGTGAAAAATTCACTTCGTGGAATTGGTCCACCATCAGGTTAGGCCGTTAAGGCAGGTACTGATGTAAATCATTTTCACAGTTATCTCGTTCAGAGATATCCGGCATTCACGAGCCAACCTGGATGCCGTATAGACTCCAGCTAGTGCATACAACGCAGCCTTACTATCAGTACAAATTCGGATATCATTCCCGTATAGCCTGTAGTACCTTAACCAGTTAGCTGCCCTCATAATGGCCGCAATTTCGGCCTGCGCTACGCTACACTCATTTTGCAGCCTAAAACTCATCTTCCTCTCATACAAGGGGATAAAGATGCCCCCACCGACTCCCGAGTCCAACTTGGATACATCTGTAAAAATTTCAAGCACGTCCTCTTGACGATCTATGCCAGTCGTCTCCGAGAACGAGCCTGATAAGATTACATCAAATCTCTTGTCGGGCAGTAGAGCCGGCGACCAGTAATCAATATTCTCCGGAAGGTTCACTATTCTTTCTATTATTGAGGCATGACCATATGTCGCCTCCTGCCACGTCCCGCTTGACCACAGCCTTATAGCCGAATTCATGGCTATTTCCTTCACCACGAGATCAGCCGGCAGCCATTTCAGCATAGTGAAAAGTGCTTTCGATGGCGGAGTGCCGGAAGCACCAGTCACCATCAAAGCAGCAGTACGCATTATCTTTTCTGCGATTTTGCAGTAGGTGGTTGTCTCCAACGACTTCCACCACACGAGCGCTCCATATGTTAGAATGGGCTTTAAAAACATGCTGAAAAGCCTGTAGGAGTTCATAGGATTTATTCCCCAGGTCTTGCCAATGGCCCTTTTGCTTCATCTGTACTCATGGATGGTATAAATATTGAGGAATCGGATGCTCTTGATGTTCTTGGAATGAAGATACAGTGTGATGTTCGCTGGACTGAACACATTTTTCATATCTCTAAAGAAGCATTCAAGTGCCTCGGGTTTTTGAAACGGTGTAAGATGTACTTCACTCCATCCGACCTCCTTACTATTTATACCACCTACATCCGACCGAAACGGAATACAACTCCCATGTTTGGGCCGGTGCCTCAAAGTCTATTTTGGGGTTACTCGACCGTGTGCAGGAGAGGGCGAAGAAGCTTATCGGTGACAGTAGGGTATCCAACTCTATTGACTCACTGGAGCATCGACGCAGTGTGGGGTGCGTTACTCTGTTCTATCGTTACTACAATGACTTTTGCTTTGACGAGATTAGAGATCTTATTCCCGAAACGCGCACATTTTTACGTACCACGCGTTCATCGTCCAGAGCTCATCCATTTGTGGTTGATTGCCCGGGGAATCGTACTACGCATTACAGAGAGAATTCGTTTTTCAGCCGTATGTTTCGTCTGTGGAACAAGTTGCCTGCAGACGTGTTTCCTGTCTGTTATAACGTTGGAAGGTTCAAGACAAATGTGCACAAGCACTACTCCCTCTTTCCCCCTCCTCACAACCTATTTTCCTAGTTCTGGTACAATGCACTGCATATGTAGGGGTCATCCCCTGAATACTGGTCCTATTCTGCTGCCAGGATAGTTTGGAATCCAGGTAGGTGCCCTGTCTGACAACACTAGCTCAACCCCCCTTACGGTTGGCAGAGTAAACGATGGAGTCTTGTATCTTCGAGTGAAGAGCACAAGCTCCGTTTTTGGCGGATTCACACTTAGAACCCATTATGTTTGCTTTTTGTACTATATTTAGTTCCGGCTACTTTCCCAAATCCAATTTAATGTTTACACTGCAAAAAAAAAGTATGTTTATCAGCTGCTTTCTTAATGATATGGCAACTCCTTTTCTTTATCTATGAAATAAAAATGCACTATTTATAATATATATATATATATAAGTATGTATATATTTTCATTTTCTTTTAATATTTACGAGTTATTTACTCAGTCATATATTCATTAATAATGTATGTATGTATATTTTCTTTTATAATTATTACAATAAATAATATTTTTTTTCTGTTTTCATATCTTTAAATATTTTAAATTATTTATTTATGTATGTATGTATATGCTTGTCATAATATTCAGTGTTTGTGTGTGTGTGTGTGTTTTTTTTTTCTTCTTTTACTGCTTTTAAAACTAGTTTGCTAATATAATTTCTTATATATAATTTTTATTTATATATAATATTTCAATACGTTATATTTATAATAAAATATTTTTAATTTTTTTTTTGTTTACTTAAAAAGTATTTTTATGGTATTTTTGTCCAGCTAATTTTATAAATTATAAACAAAATTTTCTTATAAGCTGTTTACAGAACGCAGACGACCAACCCGTTTAGTTAATTTGTATAAAAAGTGCTAAATTTTTTGAGCATTTTGCAAGCAAACTTCCTAGATAAGTCATTCGTTTGCGTTATATAAACACATCTATAAGCTGTTTACAGAATACAAAGGAGAGACCCATTTAGTTAATTTGTATAAAAAGTGCTAAATTTTCGAGCATTTTGCAAGCAAACTTCCTAGATAAGTCATTCGTTTGTGTTATATAAACAGATCTATAAGCTGTTTACAGAATACAAAGGAGATATCCATTTAGTTAATTTGTATGTAAAGTGCTTCATTTTTCGAGAATTTTTCAAGCAAACTTCCTACATAAGTCATTCGTTTGCGTTATATAAACACATCCATAAGCTGTTTACAGAATACAAAGGAGAGACCCATTTAGTTAATTTGTATGTAAAGTGCTTAATTTTTTTTTAGCATTTTTTATACAAATTTTATAGACAAGTCACTCGTCTGTGTTATGTAAACAAATAAAAAAACTTTTTACAAGAACACAGACAAGACGTTCGTTTGGAAAATGTTTGTGAAAAGCACTTACAAAATTGAGCACTTTTCACACTAATTAATTTGCTATTCATAGAACACAAACGAGCGAGTTTTCAAAAAAACTTTTAGGGAAATCACTCAAAAATTTGAGTAACTTTTATAAAAATTGTTTAGACGAGTTGCTCGTTTGATTTCTATGAACAGCACGTTTATGTGCTTTTCATAGAACACAAACGAGCGACTTGTTGAAAAAATGTTTAGGAAAATTACTCAAAAATTTGAGTAACTTCATAAAAATTCTTTAGACGAGTTGCTCGTTTGTGCTCTATGAACAGCACATTACCGTGCTGTTCATAGAACACAGACGAGCAACTCGTCTAAAGAATTTTTATGAAAGTTACTCAATTTCTTGAGTTATTTCCATACAAAATTTTTTTACAAGTGCTCGCCTGTGTTCTATGAACAACACATACTTGAACAGTCGTTCGTTTGCGTTCTGTAAACAGCATTTTAACAAAAAATTGTTTTTTATAAAACACATTCAAATGTGTTAAATATACATATGTGCTGTTCATAGAACACAGATGAGCGACTTGTCTAAAAACTTTGTTTGAAAATCACTCAAAAAATTGAGTGACATTCATACAAATTTCCTACACGAGTTGCTCGTCTGTGTTCTATGAAAAGCACATTAACGTGCTGTTCATAGAACACAGACGAGCGACTTGTCTAAAAAATTTGTATGAAAATCACTCAAAAAATTGAGTGACTTTCATAAAAGTTTCCTAGATGATTTGCTGGTCTGTATTCTATGAACAGCACATTAACGTGCTGTATATAGAACAGAGACGAGCGACTTGTCTAAAATTTTTTTATGAAAATCACTCAAAAAACTGAGTGACATTCACACAAGTTTTCTAGACGAGTCTGAACAATGTATCCTATGAACAACAGAATAAACTGAAAATACGTTTATACAATACAGGCGAGCGACTCTTCCAGTTATGTGTTGTTTACAAAACACTGATAAGCAGCTCCTGTAGAAAATTTTTATTGAAACCACTTAAAAAATAGAGTGCTTTTTATAAAAATGGTCTAGACGGATTGCTCGTCTGTGTTCTGTAAACATCACAGCTATGTACGGTTTACAGAACATAGACGAGCAACAAGTCCAGCAAGTTTGTATGAAAATCAATAAATTTTTCGAGTGGTTTCCATATAAATTTTCTACGCGAGTTACTCGTCTGCTTACTGTAAATATTATTTAAGTAGCGAAAAAATTTTCATTTCTTTGAGTGCTTTTCTTACATATCTTCTCAATATATTGAGTGCCTTCTATACAAATTTCATACATGAATAAAAACGTCTGGTCTGTAAACAGCTTCTTAAGCAAGAAAATTTCTTTACGTGTTACAGAAACAGGCTGGATTTTCATTGTTTATTATTATTATTTAAATGTATTTAAAGATGAGTTTTATTTATAAAGTTTTAAAGTTTAATAAAGAAAAAATGTTAACAGACAGACAAACACATTTAAGGCTAAATACAAAACATTTACACGGTAATTTTTTTTTTTTTTTTAATAAAAATCAAAAAAAAATATGTTTATGATAAAATTTAATTATAAGACATATTACACAGCCATGTTATAGAGTTCAATTACATTCGAAAACGATATTAAATTCTTTTTTGAGTTCCTCAGAAAACGAAAAGCTATAAAACTTTTCGGTATGAAATCATTTCTAATTTGATCCGCTGTTCACAAAACACAAACGAGCAGCTCACCAAGAAAATTTTTATGCAATTTACTCAATTTTTTGAGTGATTTTGATACAAATTTTTTAGACAAGTTGCTTGTCTGTGTTCTAAGAACAGCAGATAAAGAATGAAACTGGTATTGATTCACAGAAATTATTTCATTCCGAAAGAAAATTTAAATTTTCGGTTTTTTGAGTAATCACAAAATGGCTTCAATTCCGTTTCTGAATGGAATCGAATTCTGTGACAAGGCTGATAGACTTTAGTGCCATTCGGAAACAGAATTGAATCCGTAATTTGCTATTTCAAAAACAAAAAAAAAAAAAAAACGAAAATTTTCAAAGCTTTTCGGTATCAAATCCTTTCTAATTTCATGAGCAAAATTAATATTTTCTGTTAGATATGATATTATTTTGAAAAACTTTTTAATTGTTCGTTTTTTGCAGAGCCAAGAAAAGTGACTAAATTCCGTTTTCGAACGGAATAGAAGACTGTGACATGGCTGTATAAGATATGTCATAGAGTACAATGCCGTTGGTAAGTGGTATTCTAGCTGTTTTTTTTGGTGATTTAGAAAACGTAAAATCAAATCATTTATTTTAAAAAATATTAATTTTCTCCTTAAAACTAACATACATATTACAGTGGGGCTCAATTTCATTCGAAAACGATATTCAATCCGTTATTTTTGTGATTCTTCAGAAAACCAAACACTAAAACACTTCTTATAGTAGATTAGATCTAGTGTTAACAGAAAATATTAATCTAATTCTGGAAATTAAGTATGTTTGAATTCCGAAAACCCATTTGGTTTTTTGTTTTGTATGTATTTCGCGTAAGTTTTGTGGTGTCTAAGAACCAAAGGATTGAATTCCACTTCTGCATGGAATTGAACTTAAACACATACGGCTATGTCACAGAATTCGTTTCCTTTCCGGTAACGGAATTGAATCCGTTTTTTGGTTATTCAATTAACGAACATTTAAAAATTTTTTCGTAATAAAATCATTTCTATGAGACAACACTTGTTTCAATATTGATATTAGAAATGATTTTATTCCGAAAAGTTTTTTTAATTATTCACTTTTTGAAGAACCAAAAAATGAACTTAAATCCGTTTCCGAACGGCATTGAGTTCTATGATACGGTTGATAGATATAAATATATAGCCATGTTACAGCATTCGCTTCCGTTCGGAAACGCAAGTGAATCCATTTTTTTAATAATTAAAATAACAACATTCTAAAATTTTTTTCGGAATGAAATCATTTCTATGAGAAAATACTAGTTTCTTTCTTGATATTAGAAATCATTTCAATTGAAAAAGTTTTTTAGTTCTTTGTGTTTTGAAGAACCGAAAAAGGAATTCCATTCCGTCTCCGAACGGAATTGGGCTCTATGGGATGGCCGATATTTTCAAAAGAGTTAAAGAAATGGATTGAATTCCACTTCCGAATGGAATTGAACTTTGAGGAATGGCTGTATATATTCAACCATATCACAGAGTTCAGAAGGGCTTACTCTCTACTGCGATGCGAAAGAAAAATGATTAGTAATCGAAAAGTGGTACCCTGTATTGCGTTTTCATATTTTACTTTCGCATTTAATTTTTCCCTTTCGCAGATTTTATTTTATGATTCTTCGCTATTGTTTATTTTGTGGTATCAGTATCGGTTCGTTTTCAAACTATTTCGCAAAAAAGTTTGCGCAAACGGCAAAAAGCACCTAATTATACTCTTATCGCATTTACCTTTCGCATCGAAATTACTTTCGCATGGCAATAGAGAGTCACCCCCCAGTTCTGGTCGGAAATGGAATCGTATATGTTTTCTGGTTCATAGAACAACGAAGAACTAAGAATTTTTTTGGCATAAAATCATATTTAAGAACAAATATAAGGTTCATTATTGATATTAGGAATGATTTCATTCCAAAAGATTTTTTAGTTGCTCGTTTTTTTTTTTTTTTTTGCAGAATCCATAATTTGGATTTAACTCTGTGACAGCTGATAATTTCGTTCCAAAAATCTCTTTAGTTTCTAATTTCTGAAAAAGACCAGATATAAGAATTGAAATCCACAGAGTTCGTTCAGAAACGAAATTGCGTATGTGGTATATATGTAATATACGTGCAGTTCATAAAACACATACGAGCAACTCGTCTAGAAAATTTGTATGAAAGTTACTAAATTTTTTGAGTGATTTCCATATAAAATTTTTTAGACGAGTGCTCGTCTGTGTTCTATGAACAGCACAATAGTTTCCGTTTTTGATCGGAACTTTGTGACATGGTTGATAATTTCTTTCCAAAAATTTCAGCCCTGAGAGAAGAATTGAATTTCACAGAGTTTAATTGCATTCGGAAATGAAATCACGTGTATTTCTGGTTCATAAAGAAATGAAAACTTACAAATTTTTTAGAATAAAATGGTATTTAAGAACAAATATAAGGTTCATTCTTGATATTAGGAATGATTTCATTCCGAAAAATTTTTAGTTTTTCGTTTTTTTTTTTTGCAGAACTTAAAATTGGTTTCAATTCCGATTTTGATCGGACTTAACTCTGTGACATAGTTGATAATTTTATTCCAAAAATTTTTTAATATTTCGATTTTCAAAGAACTCTTAAATAAGAATTGAAATCCACAGATTTCAATTCCATTCGGAAACGAAATCACGTATTATTCTGGTTCATACAAAAAATGAAAAATTAAGAAGTTTTTCTGGCATAAAATCATTTTTAAGAACAAATATACAGCCATGTCACAGAGCATAATTCCGTTCGGAAACCGAATTGAATTCTTTTTTTACTTCTTCAAAAAACGAAAAAACTTTTCGGAGTTAAGTTATTTCTAATTGCAAGAATGAAGCTATAGAATTGCTTTCATTCCTAAAAAGTTTTAAATTTTCGTTTTTTGAAGAATTAAAAAAACCGATTCAATTCCATTTCGGAACGGAAGTGAATTCTGTGACATGGCCGATAAAGTTCATTCTTGATACTAGGAATGATTTCTTTCCGAAAGACTTTTTAGTTTTTCGTTTTTTTGAAGAACCCAAAAATGGTTTCAATTCCGTTTTCGATCAGATTTAATTTTGTGACATGATTGATAATATCATTTCAAAAATCTATTTAGTTTCTCCTTTTCTAAAGCTCCTAAAGATAAGAATTGAATTCTATTTCACAGAGTAAAATTCCTTTCGAAAACGAAATCGCATATGTTTCTGGTTCATAAAAAAAATAAAAACTTACAAGTTTTTTTTTGGCATAAAAACATTTTTAAGAACATTTATTCTAGATATTAGGAATGATTTCCTACCAAAAGACTTAATATTTTATTTTATTTATTTATCTTTTTTTAAGAACCCAAAAATGGTTTCAATTTCGTTTTCGATCGGACATGACTGATAATTTCATTCCAAAAATCTGGTTAGTTTTTCGTTTTTTAAAGCTCCTAAATAGAGGGTGTTTTTTTAAGCCCGATAGAACTTGAAATTGTAAAAAATAACACAAAAAATTAAATTGTAATCAAAATTTTTTTTTATTCGAAAGATCAATACGTGACATTAACATTTGAAAATGATTTCGGGCATATGGGCACCGCGGCTGTTCTTGACGAAGCGCATTCTGGACGTCCAATTTTGGGCCACTTTTTCGAGCACTGCTGGCCGTATGTCACGAACAACACGAACAATGCTGGCCTCCAAGGCGTCAATTGTTGCTGGTTTATCAGCATAAACCAGTGACTTCACGTAGCCCCACAGGAAATAATCGAGAGGTGTCAAATCGCACGTCCTTGGAGGCCAATTGACAGGTCCATTTCTCGAAATCAACTTATCGCCAAATTTTGATTTCAGTAAGTCGATGGTTGCGTTCGCCGTAAGGCACGTAGCGCCATCCTGTTGAAACCACATCTCCTCCGGATCAATGTCATCCATATTTTCAAACAAAAAATCATTGATCATGGTGCGGTAACGATCTCCATTGACCGTAACGCGAGCTCCGGCCTCATTTTTGAAGAAATAAGGTCCGATGATGCCACCAGCATGAAAACCGCACCAAACAGTGCATTTTTCTGGATGTAATGGAGTCTGTAGGGTCTCTTGTGGATTGGTCTCACTCCATATGCGGCAATTTTGCTTATTAACAAACCCGTTAAGCCAAAAATGCGCCTCATCGCTGAACACAATTTTGCGATAAAACAACGCGCGAATCGACGACTGATTTTCAAAGTAAATTTGGATAATTTCGTAGCGTTGTTCAAGCGTGAGTCTATTCATGATGATTTGTCAGAGTATACTGAAACAAATAAAAAAAATGTTTCATCAAAATTTAATTTTTTGTTACTTTTTACAATTTAAAGTTCTATCTAGCTTAAAAAAACACCCTATATAAGAATTAAATTCTATTTCACAGAGTTCAATTCCGTTCGGAAACGAAATCGTGTATGTTTGTGGTTCATAAAAAAATGAAAAACTTACAAGTTTTTTTGGCGCAAAATCATTTTTAAGAAGAAATTTAAGGTTTATTGTAGATATTGGGAATGATTTCATTCCGAAAGAGTTTTTAGATTTTCGTTTTTTTGAAGAACCCAAAAATACTTTCAATTCCGTTTTCGATCGGATTTAACTCTGTGACATGATAATTTCATATCAAAAATCTGTTTAGTTTTTCATTTTTTAAAGAGAACAAAAATCAGAATTGAATTCTACTGCGGCATGGAATTGAACTCTGTGAAATGGCTGATTCATTTTCTAAAGATCCAAAGCAACGGATTGAATTCCACTTTTGACTAGAATTCAATTCTGTGACAAGGCTGAATGATTCGTTTTTGGTATAGGTGTTGTAAAGTTGTATGAAAATTACATTATTATTTCAAAAATCTGTTAGTTTTTCGTTTTTTAAAGCTACCATAAGAATTGAATTCCACTGCGGCATGGAATTGAGCTCTGTGACATGGCTGATGATTTTGTAGTTTTTCGTTTTCTAAGGGTCCAAAGAAACGGATTGAATTCCACTTTTGGCTAGAATTCAATTCTGTGGTATGGCTGAATGTTTCGTTTTTGGTAAAGGTGTTGTAAAGTGGTATCAAATGTTCACAAGTTTTCCCAACGGGTGAATTTAAATCGTTGCAGGTTTGTTTGCTTGAAACGGGTTTATTTGTTTTTTTATATTTATTTTGTTGTCGATTTTATGAAAATATTTTCTTATTGTATTAAATCTATAATTCTTATTTCATTTTTTTTATTATTAACATTTTTCATTTGTTGTTTTTTTAGTTTATATCATTAAATACTCGTATCTTAAAACAAATAAAATGTTTTTTTTTTTAAATAATATATATTTTTTAGTTTATTAATTTCTACTTATGATCTGAGTATTTGGATCTACAATTTTTTATATTCTATGCTATCAAGTTTGAAAATTTAATGTCTATTTTTTTCTAATTCCCTCAAGAGTGAAATTTGAAACTTAAGTTTTGCAACTTAAAGAGTTTTGTTTTCTTTAACTAATTTTGAAACAGATTTGTTTTTTTGTTCAAATAATTAATTTATTAAGTTTATTTTCTACTAATGATGTTTTTTTTAATATAACTAAGGTGCGCGTTAAAATGATAAGGTTACTTGAATTTCAGTTTTGGAATTGGTGAAAACAATTCACATGTGATTTTGAAAACTATTCGCATCAGCCGTTAAGATATACAACTAAAACACTCTGGGCTTCAAAACTTTTTAGGCATTTTGCTAAATTAATTAATTAATTTTTCCAAATTAATTAAAATTTTTCGTGAAAGTGATTTGAAATCACCAAAAAAAAGGAAAATGCAATGCACACAGAAATTTATTACTTAATTTTTCGTGAAAGTGATTTGAAATCACTTAAAAACTAAAATGCACTGCACACAGAAAGTGATGAGCTTTTGTGATTTCATAACATTCAGCTAAGCGGCTGCCGAGATTCCAAATGGTTTTGTCAACGGAATGTTCAGTCAGGGGCTGGTTCTTGGTTTTTCTGTAAGAAGGTGAGTCGGAGATCCAGTATTGTCGTTAAGCTCAACTTAATGTATGAGACCTATCTAATTCTGTAAAATCGTAGAGAGGGTAATGCATAAATCTGCTTCTATGGTGAACGATGATTTCTGCAGCGCTGGCTGCAAAGGGATCACATCATCAAGGAAATAGACCTCAATTCGGCTATCAAGCTAAAGGCAAAAGAGGTGCGGAAGAAGGTGACAATTCTTAATGCTTTAATTGCTCGTATAGGAAAGATAGTGGACCGTAGTGAAAATATTTATTACTGTTCACCAGCTCTATTTGATGGAATTGTTGAGGTCGGTATACATCAAGAGGATTTGCTTGAGATCTTTACAGCTGGAACCAAGTCAGACTAGAGAGTTGCTGGAGGTATTTTCATTCCCCAATAACAAAGGCAGATTTTTTTTATCTACATATGCAGTGCATTGTACCAGAACTAGGAAAATAGGTTGTGAGGTGGAGGAAACAGAGAGTAGTATTTGTGAACATTTGACTTGAACTTTCCAACGTTATAACAGACAGGAAACACGTCTGTAGGCAACTTATTCCACAGACGAAGCGTACGGCTAAAAAACGAATTCTCTCTGTAATGCGTAGTACGATTCCCCGCGCAATCGACCACAAATGGGTGAGCTCTGGACGATGAACGCGTGCTACGTAAAAATGTACGAGTTTGGGCAACAAGATCCCTAATCGCCAGAAAAAAATCCATTGTAGTAACGATACAATAGAGAAACGTACCCTACACTGCGTTGATGCTTCAGTGATTTAATAGAGTTGGATACCCTACTGTCACCGATAAGTTTCTTCGCCCTCTGCTGCACACGGTCAAGTAACCCCAAACTACACTTTGGGGCACTGGCCCAAACATGAGCGTTGTATTTAATTTTCAGTCGGATATAGGTGGTATAAATAGTAAGGAGGTCGGATGAAGTGACCTCCGCCACCGTTTCAAAAACTCGAGGCACCTGAATGCTTCCGAAAATGTGATCATTCCAGCGAACATTTCAAAAACATTAAGAGCATCCAATTCATCAAGATTTATGCCATCCATGAGGACAGATGAAGCAGCATTTGCTAGTTTTAGACGGAAATCACGGCTACAATAAGTACAGCTGATTGGCTGAGGTACTGCAAGTTATACCATGACAAATTGTCATACATGGGCACTATTTTTGATCCCATGCTGCATGGCACATGCTATCCCCCTTAGTGTAGGGTGGAGCCTTACTAAAATTCCTTCTGATCTCAGGGTCACTACACCCGGTGGCAGTGCTACTCCACACTGAATACGAAAACTCTCCCCGCATTTGGGTATTAAACCACAGCTGCTACGTTGCCTCCGAATGACGTTATTATAGCCGGTCGAGAGCAATGTTCCCGGGGCTCCCGTGGTACCAGCACATAATAGCCTCTTGTCAGACTATTGCAGAATTAAAAAAGAAGTGCTACAATTTTAAACCCAAACGGTTTAAGGAGCTGCCCCCATAAACAACCACACAACAGCACCTATTACACTTATTAACATAAAAATCACAATGAACACAGGTAAATTGGAAACCATTCCTGGAACCAGCACTATATAAATAATAATATCAGGAACCAACAACAGCAATACAGGAACTCAGGACTACATATATACAGCAAAGAACAAAGCATCACAAAAAAAAGTTAGCAATACTGGAAATCAAGAATACCTTAACACAGCAAACACGATAATCTGGAACTAATATAAGGTTATCAAGGGAGACGAATAAGTTCTATCTGTGAGTTTAGGTTTTAACCACAGACTGAAAGTTTCAGCCCAGATGCAGGTACCTCAATCATGATAAGGGCCCGTATGATCTGCAAGCAGCACCTCACGAGGACTCTGTCAGCCGTCGTTCCGCCAATTAACCCTTGGTAAGGGTTTCGGAAGTCCAACGCAGCTTAAGACATGCGGCTTCCTAGACTTTTATTTGCTAGACCAAACGAGGAACTCCTATCCCTCTAAGCCCCAGAAAACAGAGTGCCCTGGTTAGGTGTACACCAAAGCCTGCTCTCCGTTTTGCGGCCAGATAACAGACAAACAGTTGTTGCCAGAACCATTGCGGAATGTTATGAATAATGCGTTAGATTTGCACTTGGCTGATATCATGTTTTCGAACTATCAGAACACCCATTTTTTTTTTTTTTTTTTTTTGTAAATCATTAATCAGTGAACTTTTAGTTATATACATATGTACGATATTAACTAAGCAGTTGTGAGTTCGAGTCCAACTTCAGTCAAGAAGAATTTTTTTTTATTTAGTAAAACGTTATTCAAAAACGAAGCCCCATTTTTTAGTTGTAGTTTCATGGCGAAACAGGCAGCTGAAAACACCTGCGCTCCGCAGACGAAGTCGCTGGTAAAAGCTAGCTTTTCTATATCTTAAAAAATAATTAAATTGCAGAAATGAGAGTTTGTAATATAAATAAAAGTTTTTAGTGGAATATGACAGTTTAGTGGAATATGACAGTTATTCTTAAATTGAGTTAAGCGGTTTATGTTTGTGATCACTTAAATGTTATTATTAACAAGCATTCAAAATTCAAGAAATATTAAACTATTATCACCCACATATTTCTATAATCATTACTAGGGATTCATTAGACAATCTTCTTGTGTTTTTTGTTATTGTTTTTTTTTTTGCAGCACAGCAGTGAGTGATCTAAACATTTTGACGCACAGCCCATGAGTAAAAGACTCATATTTACTATTAAATTTATTTATTTAACTATAAAGTTGAAATGTATAGGATGCACAGCATGGGTGGAGTAACTAAGACGATATACCCACCAAGGTATCAACAGCAGTGCTGTGACTAACAATAATGAATTATGCCTTCACATAAGAAGTTAACGCGTAGTTAACAAAGAAATAACTCAAAAAACTGTAAACTGATACAGTTAGTTGAGGCAGACAGTTATACAGTGAGAGCGATACGCAAAACTCTTGAAGGCCAAAACACAACGATGAAGCGAGAGCTGTTTTCCAGCCCAGAGCTACTTTACGACTAAACCACTGACTTTAAAGGTAAAGGATACTAGGGCAGGGCTTGCAGTAACAAATATGAGGAATGTACCAATTTCCAAGAAACCAGGCTGCGAGGGTACTATTCCTGATGTTACCCTAGATTCTGAAGGGTTTGGATAGAAGGATAGGAAACTGGAAGATTCTAGAGACATACACAGCAAGCGATCACCAATATATTTCATACTCCTTGGCCACGAATGGCACGGGGAATGGTGGGAGAGGACAGCAAAGCTCGTCTATTTGAAGATGCAATGTGCTAAGGCCGAATAAGCCTGCACTGTTGGCGGAAATCGACAGATATGGTGGTGACGTGCATATCGTGAGAGACACTAACACAATCGTTGAAACGACCATGAAAACTATGTGACAAAGTTTTGTGAAATATCAATGCCATTCATTTCTTGACATTGATCTCATCGTTCCACCAGTTCAACGGATTCAAATCGCCCAATATCGTTGAATGATCATAATCATTACCACAGATTTATTACCGTATTTTCTTGTGTTTTGGATATTGTTAACATTTTGACGCACAGAACAAGCACCTGAAATTCTAGAGGATTCCAAACGCCCTTGACGTTGAAAGATCATAATCATTACCACAGATTTATTGCCATATTTTCTTGTGTTTTTGGTTATTGTTGTTTTTTGCGGCACAGCAGTGAGTGATCTTAACATTGTGACGCTTAGAACAAGCACCCAAAACTCTGGAGGATTCAAATTGTCCAATGCCGTTGCATGGTCATACCGTATTTTCTTGTGTTTGTTGTTTTTTCCGGCACAGCAGTGAGTGATCTTAACATTTTGACGCACAGAACCAGCACCTGAAATTCTAGAGGATTGAAATCGCCCTTGACGTTGAAAGATCATAATTGTTACCAGAGATTCATTACCGTATTTTCTTATGTTTTTGGTTATCGCTGCTGTTTTCCGGCACAGCACTGAGTGCCCTTAACATTTTGACGCACAGCCCACGATTTAAAAACTCATATTTATAATGAAATTTAATTTCGTTTTTAAGCTGAAAAAGCTGCTTTTGTTTTCATGCTAAAAATTTTTAGTAGAATTTATTTTCAAAACATGGATGTAAATGTATGGATGTATAGTATGTCTGTATGTATGTTAATATGTATGTATGTATATGTTTTAAATAAATAATATTTCGTTAATTTATTGCTGCTAATATATTCGAATTGATTTCACAAAAATATTCAAAAGTCGTATTTTTTTTTTTCTTTTTTTTTTTAAATTGCACACATTTGTTTGTTTTTTAATATAATTTAAAATTAATAAATACAAATTGAAAATTTTAATAGTAAATTTCAAAGTTTTATAAAAAAAAAATCTTTGAAAATTTTTTCCTCTTTTTTTTTTGTTTCCTTTTTTTTAAACTATTTTCAAAACGATCTGCAATTGAGTATTGAACATTAATTTCTCGATATTTTCCACGTCTGCGCTTTTCAAATTTTGGTGTAAATATTTTTTATTTTTTTAATTTTCTTATTCATAAACGAAATTTCATTATTATTTTTTTTATACTTATTTCTATAATTCATTTAAATTTAAATTCCTCTGTAATCAATCTGTTTCGAATTTTTTTTTAGTTGTGTTTTTCTCTTTAAAATCTTGTTTGTTTTTATGTTTTATTTTTTATATATTTTTTTTTTATTATTTTATTTTTTTTTTCTTAAGTGGAAGTAGTTATAGTAAATTTTTACTTACATATTTATAATATTTATTCAAAAAATGTTTATTTTTTCAAATATTGTTAATCAATTTTTTTTTACTATTTTTATATTATATTACTAAAAATTTATGTTAAAATGTTTTCTTTTTTCTTTTTCGTGAGTGTTTTTTTTATATTTTATACTAAAATAACTTTGGCACTGTTTTTTTTTTTATTTTTTATTTTATTTTTTTTAACGATTTTTTAAATTTTAATTATTAAAGTAAAACAAAACTGTTAAATATTTTAGAAATAAAATTTATACAATATAAAAATATTTAAACTTATATCAAAAAATTATTTTTTATAATTAAAAAAAATATTTTAAATAAATTTAACTTTTTTTTTATAAATAAATTTTAATTTATATTATTGGATTTAACCAATAACTGAAAAATGCTTTTTAAATTTGATTTAAAAACCGTTTTGAGCAAAATCTTTTCGTTAATCCAGGAGAGGCAAAACAAAACGTGCTTTTTTCGGTTTCAAAACCACTAGAATTTTGTAATCACTGGCAAACAGCTTTACAATTGTGATTGGTTATAATTACATGGTCAATATTATACAGAGTTAGGCGGTTGAATGGTTATTATCTCCGCGTTGGCAATACTGGCAAATTGGTAATGCCAACTATGTCAAATTCATAACAACGACAGCTGTTTTTGTGTGAATGCAGGCCAACAGATATGTATCTGTATTTGAATTGTGACAGAAATTGCCCTAATCTGCTGGTGGAACTAGTTCATGGCTCGCCAGCGCCCCAATGTAGCTTGCAAAGCCCAAACAAATGTCATTGTTTTGTTTGTAGTCAGATTAACAAGCATTTTGCTGAAGAGCTAAGGCCTTCTAGTGCCTCCTGCATGCAAATCCCCAAACAGAGGAAGACTAGGCTTTGCGATTTGATCACAAATACTATCAGCCCTTAACCCAGTCTCATCTGCTACTGGTTGGATGTTGATGTTGCTGAGAAAAAAAGAAACATTCACCAAATGGCGTGCCATGCAATTGGGCCATGATAAGTGATTTCTTATTGCCGAGAAGCAGGTTTTGCCTTGATGTACACCAAACCTGGGCATTCTATTTTCAAGGGCATAGATGGGAAGAAGTGTGTCATTTATTATAGCAAACAAAACCCTAAGAAGTCGCATGACTTATGTTGTGTTAAGGATTTCCGAAACTCCTACCATGGTTTCAAACTGGTAGAACGGAAATCTGCTTTGAGGTGCCCGCCTTGGCCGAAATGATGTGGCTGTGGTTTAAACCTAAAAACTCAGTTAGGGGAATTAGTTTCACTGCTAACTTTGGTGCTTGCCGGTTTTCGGGGGCTAACAGCCCCTCGAGGTGCTGTTGTAGAGATACCTATACTTAAAGGAACCAGTTACAAGGGTGAGTTGGTTAAGGGCTGATGCTCTTAACGAGCTTTGGCCTATAAACTCATTGAGCCTTGTCTTCTGCTGAATGTTGGGAAATTGCAAACAGGAGGGATTAGAAGGTCTACAACTTATAGCGAAAAGTTGTGGCCTATATGAGCCTAGCAAGGTACACGGGAGCGCTGGCGGATCGTTAGTGAATCATCAGATTAGATCATCATGGCAGGTGGCTCATGTAAATCAATTTCACAACTTTCGGAATTGCTGCCCCTTGGGGAGCAGATGTACTCTATTAGGTATACGCCAAACCAGAGACACTGGAACATAGAGGGGTAGGATTTCCTCGTTTGTTGTAGCCAACTTGGAAGCCGCATGACTTATGTTGTGCTGGACTTCCGCACCCCTTACCTAGAGTTAAATGGCAGAACGGGGATCCGCAAAGTCCATGGGAGGTTCTACCTACAAACAACCCCTGCGCCAATCATGGTTGAAGTGCCTGCCTTGGCTGAAACGTTCTGGCTGGGGCTTAAATCTTAAATTGCAGGGAAGGAAACTAGTTTTCTCGATAACTATGGTGCATCTCGACTTTCGAAGGCTAATAAACCCCGAAATGCTATTGTCTTACAACAGATACCTGTAATCTAAGCAGCCAGTATTGATGGTTATGACAAAACATGCAATCTGTGAAAAAATTCAACAGGAATGCGAATAATTACCACCAGAAGTACTGCTGACAGCTATGGAAAATTTGATAAAACGGCACGAATTTGTACCAACACTGGCAGCAGTCACTTGGCTGATATTATACTTTCCATTTATCTGAAAAAATTGCACAATATTTAATATAATTTTGTTTTATTTAGTAAAAAAGTTATTAATAAACAAAATTGGATGATTAATTTTACGCCATCAAATTTAAAAGATTCACCACAAAAAGCACGTTTTGTTTCAATACTCCTTAAACGGAAGGCAAATACAATTTTCGATGAAAATTCTCAATTGTTTTAATAATAAAAACATAAACGGATATATATCGGTAGGCATGTAATATAAAATAGTGATTAAACTCGTAAGAAATGTGTTTTGTGCGGCAAAAACATATTTGCCAGATATCACGGCTGTGTCAAATTAATATTGATTTCATATCACGTGATTTTCCAAACAATTCAAATTGTTTTCGAAACAAACAGATTTTTATGGACTGTAAATGCCAGCTCATGGATGACGAAACCTGTTCACCCGATCTTGTATTGAAATTGCACAAATGTAGTCTAGTGTAATAAAATCACATGATCATGGCGACCAATTCATATCATCTTTGCGAGAGCTAGACATGGCTTCAAATTAATCATACAGAATATGTAGCGAATTGAAACCCCACAAAAACAGTCTGGTGGAATCAAATCACATGATTAAGGTGACCAATTCATTTTACCAATACAATTCATGTACGAGAGATAGACATGCCTTCAAATCAATCATATAGAATATACATCGTGGCTTCTACTGTGCGGGATAAGTTGTCTATATCGTTCACTTAAAAACCAAAAGAAATCGCACAAATGCAGTCACTGAAATCGAATTGAAACCGCACAAATACACGATCACGACTTCATCTTTGCGAGAGCTAGACATGGCTTCAAATCAATCATGCAGAATATGCAACGAATTGAAACCCCACAAAAACAGCCTGGTGGAATCAAATCACATGAACATGGTTGCCAATTCACTTTACCAATACACTTCATGTACGAGAGATAGACATGCCTTCAAATGAATCATGAATATAGAATATACATCGTGGCTTCTGCTGCACGGCACAAGTTGTCTATATCGCTCACTTAAAAGTAAAAGAAATTGATTATCTCGCAGTAACTAAATGAGGCAGATGCCATCAAAAACGCCCTTAAAGTCACAGGCCGCCAACAGCAATCTGTATGATTTCCGCGTTTCTTTGGAAGCCGATAAAAAACTAATAAACTTATTGCTCCGTTGTCAATATATAGCAACTGTTAGGAACTAATATAAAAAGAAAAATGTCAAACTTCACTGAAATCGAATTGAAACCGCACAAAAATAGTCTGGTGGAATCAAATCACATCATCATGGCAACCAATTCACTTCACCAATACACTTCATCTACAAAAGTTAAACATGCCTTCATATCAATCATATAGAATATACATCGGGGCTTCTGCTGTGCGGCACAAGTAGTCTATAACGTTCACTTAAACTAAATAAGACAGATGACACCACAAACACCCTGGTCACCCTGGTTGAAAAACCTTATATGACTTCCACGTTTCTTCGGAAGCTGACAAAAACTAATAAACTTACTACTCCGTTGCCAGTATACTATGACAAGTGTTTTAGTTCCAACTAATACAAAAGATATATCATATATAAAAGATATAAAATGTCACTGAAAACGAATTGAAAACGAATTTGCCTCAAACCGAATCATAATTAGAAACCATATATAATATTATTTTGAAGTAAATTTATGTATATGCCAAAAACTGTGCGTTTAGTTTTGTTTTGCTGTTATTTTGTTGTCTTCTTTCTTTTCCTTAGTAAAATTATTGCTAAAATCCATTTCGTTGCGGAATTGGATTCGCATCAGTTTTAATTTTAAACAATTTTATTTGCTACTTTTAACACAAGTACTCTTAAAGCCAATTGAAAATTTAAATTTTAAAAATACTTACTTCATAACTACTGTGTGTAAATTGCTAAATTCCATAGTGGCGCTGATCTCTTTTTGAGGTTCGAAGAAAGAGGCTGCTGTTGGAAAAAACAGGAGAAATAGGAAATGGGTGGGTAGGACAGAAGGTATTTTGTTTGTTGTTTAGTGTCTTAAATTATCTCACTCTACCGCGTACTCAGCTGCACCGATGACGATGACATTTCAACACGTTGGCATTGGCGGCGTTCCACTATAACCGCCGTCGACATGGACTAATCGACAGTGGGTCATACGTTCATGGCATAATACACGGAACCTTGGGCCGCCGCCGTTTGCATATTGTTTTGTATTTGAGGCTGGACTTGCTGTTGCTGTTGGCAATTCACCTGTTGCTGTTGTTGATGCTGTTGCTGATGCTGCTGCTGCTGTTGTTGTTGTTGCTGCTGTTGGGCTAATTGTGCTCCCTGTTGTTGTAATTGTTGCTGATGCTGTTGTTGCATGGCAATTTGTTGGCCTGTGGTTGGTGAAATCATGCCACTGTTGTTGCAATCACTGTGCGAAACAGCTGCGGCACCTTCGGGTACACCACGCTCACTGAAACCCGCCATACTGGCTTCTTGCGCAAATTGATAACGTTGTGTCATGATACGCTGATGCTGGTGATGGTGTGTTTGAGCAGCCGCTGCTGTGGCATATTGTGCTGCGTGACCACGTCCCGCTACAACATGCAGCTGCATGCCCGGCAAAGCATAACCAATGGGAACACGAATAGTTTGTTGGGTTACCTAGATAAGTGAAATAAAATTTGATTTTTTTTTTATATCCAGTTTGTAGAAAAATTTTCCATATAAAACTTGTAATATTAATAGAAATAGGAGTGCTTTATTCGGCTAAGCCGAATTCGAAATACCCTTCACCACCTTATAACAGTCAGATCACAAATCTAAACTATGGTAAAACTAGTGACTGCTTTAAAATTTTTCTCTATTCTTTAAATATTCACTATTACTTTTTTGGGTAGAAGCCTAAAGGCCAAGTCACATGGAATCCACTAACGTAACAACGCAAGAGCAAGATACGAGTACAATGAGTACTTTGCTGACGGATGTTTAATCGCATAAAAAGCTAAATCAAACCATTCTTAAAAAATCAAGCCATACCTGTCAAACGTGGCAATGGAAGAATTAAATCAATCAACTAGAAAGTTAAATTGAAACATCCGAAAAAGCCAAACGATACCTGTCAAAGTGTACAAGATATATCCAAAGTTGCCCAACTTTTGCACTTTACGCTAATGAAGACGAATTACATGTGATAAAGCTTATAAGATAACATGTATTTCAACTTAGTTCTCAGTTGAAAAAGATGACGGATAAAGTTCGACTGATTCTGTGTGTCCCGGTCTGGTCTTCTGATCATGATTTCTAGAGAAGTAGTCAAATTGAAGACAAGAATATTGTAGTCGTATGAAATAACTCCAGTTTCAAAGTTACCGTCCTGTCTTTGTGATATAAGAGCGACTTGTTTTGATAGCTCAATATTGCATAGCAAGTAGACATGGCGGAGTGCAATGTAAACGGGACAGATTTATTTATTCGACCCCAAGGATCCCTCTGGTCATATTTTCGCCCCAGGGAGCAGGTTTTACCTTGGTCTACGCCTAACCATTATACTTTGCTTTCTGGGAAAGATTAGAAGTTCTTCGTTTGTTGTAGCAAATAAAATTCTAGGAAGCGGCATGATTTATATTATATTGGACTTCCTCATCCCTCAACAATAATTACTAGCCAGAGCGTGAATCGGCACAGCCCCCGTTCAGCACATCCCGTCGCAGATCATGTCTGAGGTGCCTACCTTGCCTGAAACCTTCTGGCTGTGGTTTAAACCTCCCCCCGGGGAACAGGTTTACCCTTGGCTTACTCCATTCTGTTTTTCGGGTAAAGAGGGGAAGGAGTCCCGCGTTTGTTGTAGCAAACAGATTTTGCCTTGGCGTATTCAATTCTGTTTTTCGGCTAAAGAGGAAAAGGGTTCCCACGTTTGTTGTAGCAAATAAAACTCTAGGAAGCCGCATGACTTATGTTGTGTTGGCTTCCTAAACTCTTACCAAGGGTTTAAATTGGCAGAACGGGGATCAGCATGGCCCCCACGTGGTTCAGTTCAACCCGGGCTGATCATGGTTGAGATGCCTAACTTGGCTGCAACGTTCTGGCTGTGGTTGAAACCTCAAACGCAGGAAGGAGGTGTTAAGTGTTAAGGTGATAATTGTTTGAGGTGTGGCTTTTTTCAGGGACTAACAATCTCCCGTGGATCTGTTTCCTTTACAACAGATACCTGTACTGTAAAGAACCAGTGATAATGGTTGACGGGTGAGTTGGTTTAAGGGCTGATGCTCTTAGTGGGCTTCGGTCTACCAACTCATTAAGCCTTGTCCTCCATTGATTGCTGGGAAATTGCATACAGGAGGGACCTTCTAGTCCGAACTCCTTAAAAAGAAGTTGCTCATATGGCTACAAACATATTGCAAAAATGGCAACCTGTATGAGCTTTATAAGAATCATGGGGGTGCTGGGCAATCGTGAATAAATCACTCCGTGGAACTGGTCCATCATCAAATAAGGCCGTAAGGCAGGTGCTGATGTAAATCTTTTTCACAACAGTGGTTTGAACCTAAAAAAGCAAGGAGGCGAATTAGTATTTCCTAATAGCTGTGGTACATTCCGGTTTTTTGTGACAGCCGAGGGAACGTGCGTACAATCGGAAAGATTTGAGTAAACTGGGTATGTGCGAGATGTGATGGCATCTTGTGCGGAATCTATTGCAGCTGTTCGCGATAGTACACCGGAAAGCAGTCTACCTAAACTCGTCGTCGTGCCCAATAAATATTATGTATGAAAACTTGCATTTACGAGTACACGCTTACAAGCTGCAATTGATTTAAGAACTAAACCCCCTTGATCATTCCAAGCGTCGTCAATGCTCAGAAAGTTGGCAAGAAATGGCAGCAGTGGATGATTAATTTACTAAGAAAATTATCTTCAGTAATGGAGCACATTTTCACCTCAGTGGATTTGTCCATAAGCAGAATTGCCGCATTTGGACGAATTATTATCCAAGAGTGATGGTCGAGAAGCCAAAACATCCACAAAGAGTGACTGTTTGGTGAGGTTTGTGTGCTGGCCGTATTTTTTCCAAAATATGCCCAGTCGGACAGTTATTGTGAATGGTGTTCGCTGTCGAGAGATGATAACGAACATTTAATGACACGAATCAGAAGTTATGGATGTGGACGATATGTGGTTTCAACAAAACGATGCCACTTGTCACATAGCTAACAAAACAATGGCTCTTTTGCACGACAAATTCAGTGGCCGTGTTACCTCACGTAGTGGCGATGTCAATTGGCCGTCAAATTCATACGATTGGACACCGTTTGACTTCTTATTTTGGGGTTATTTGAAAGAAAAAGTGTACGTGGATAACCCAGCAATAACTCAAGAGTTAAAGAATGAGATTATTCTGCACATTAAAGACATAGAACCTCATCAAAAATTTGGATCATTGACTGGAGCTGTGCCGCCGAGGTTGCGATGGCCATTTGGTCGATATTTTTTTGCATACATAATTGAACCATACCAGTACTCGTATTATCATAATAGAAAGATATGATAATGATTCCTAAATAATCTGTGTTTTATTCAAATAAACATCGGTCCTTAAAAATTAACCACACTTTAGTAAATCCTGCGATTCCCAAAGAACCCTCCACGATGCAATTATAATATAATATTAAATCCTGCGATTTCCATGGGACCCTTCAAAATTAACTATAACATTTATATAAAAATAATAATAAAGTATTTGCTGCTTTTCCTCTAGGAAAGACTATAACAATATAGTCGTTTTTGAAACGCATCTTAAAATGAACTAACGAGACTAGTCGTCTTGGTTTAAAAAGAACAGTGCGAGACATATTCAAAAGAGACATCGAAACTTTTGTCTTAAATAAATTCGTTAGTAAACATCCAATTTCCGCACCAGCAGCATTAACTTGAGGAGCCTAGTACCGAATTATTTTTTCTGTCAGGTCTAAATGCAGCAAAAATGCTCCTCCAAGGTTAACTGCGGCTATCCTCCCTGTGTGATATCACACTTCAAAATGTTTCTCTATGGGATGTTGTGAAGTTTTTTCATCATAAGGCCAGCTTCGAATAAAAATTTCCCCGCGTTAGTGCGGAACTCTATAGAAATCGAGACCTTTTGAATGGACCAACTACACTATACGAGTACTGAGCTGAGTACTGAGCTGAGGCTATCCTCCCTGTGTGATATCATACTCCAAAATTTTTTTCTTAGGTATGTTGTGAAGTTTTAAGCCTTCGTCAATAAGCCAGCTTCGAATCAAAATTTCCCCGCGTTATTGCGGAACTCTATAGAAATCAGGACCCTTCAAATGGACTAACTACACTATGCGAGTACTGAGCTGAGGCTGTGATATCTCCGTGTGATATCATACTTCAAAATGTTTCTCTATGGGATGTTGTGAAGTTTTAAGCATTCGTTAATAAGCCAGCTTCGAATGAAAATTTTCGAGCGTTGCGAAACTCTATAGAAATCAGGACCCTTCGAATGGACTAACTACACTATACAAGTACTCGTTGCCAAAATCTTAAATCAAGTCTCAAGAGCTTATAATTTCGGTTCAGCTAGTTCTTTTTATTCCAACTATTAAAAGGTTTTAGTCGAACGCTTGCAGGATATTTAAAATCTATAAAATTTTCCCGGTGGTGAAGAGCTAAAGTGCTTGGCTGACTTTTTCGTTTGCCAGCGTTCAAATGTTACAGGTATATACATACATACATTTATAATACATATTAACACACTTATTTACAATTACACTTTTGATCAATTACCACAAGAAAAGCAAACAAACAAACAAACAAACAAATACTTTAACAAACATTAAATTTAGAAAAAGAAAATAAAAAAAAGTCGATCTTACTTGTGTCATTTCGCCTACCTGTTGGTATTCCAAAATATTTTGCCGCTGTATATGGGCTACTTTTGGATCCATATTGGTAGTGGCGAATTGTGAATAGGTTTCAGCATTGTACGGTATCAGTACCATGGTCTGATGATAGTTGCGTAACGGAGGTGGGGATTCGGGTCGACGAGTAGGACTACGAGCATAATGGCCATAATGAGGCTGCGGTTCAATGGTGGTGGCCATGGCCTGGCAATTTTGAGCATAAAGCATGGCTTCTTCGGGGCCATGTTGCTGATGCTGGTGTATCATTGTATGACGAAACATAGCACCAGCCGGAAGCGTTTGGTAGTAGGTTTGTTGCATGGCCGCTGCAGCACTTTCTACAGGCAGATGCTGCTGTTCACCAGCACCGCCTGTTTCACTGTAAAAGCTCCAAGTACGTTGCTCGGTTTGCTGTTGGGCTATGGCGGCATTGGCTGGTATTTGCATGGCAGCTGCTGCTGCGACAGCACTACAGATTTGCTGTTGTTGCGGCAGCTGTTGCTGTGATGTGGCCACTGAGGAATGGGGCATATTTTGTGGAGAGGGTTGTTGTTGCTGCTGTTGCTGTTGCAGCTGTTTGGTCATGGCACTGGCGCTAGATTGTTTGGGTAAAGTGTAGCTCTTCATGGGCTGTGGCAGGGGTTGGGAATGGGCCACACTGGGCATTTGTTGGGACAGCTGGTCTTGCATTTGTTGTAAAATTTCATTGGTCGAGCTGAATTTTGGTTTAATGCCCCGTACCGAAGGACGCTTATTGAAGCCATAGTCATTGCCTTCATCATCGTCCGAATTCGTTTCTTTGTTAGTTTCTTTGGTGTTTATGGGTTCGTTGCTATAGCGTTTCTTAATTTTATCCGTGCGATTGGCTTCTTGCTGGGCAAAAGCAGCCAACTCATCCTGTTGCTCCTGGCCGGGCGTGCCAGCTATAACATCTGGTGCCACTTTGCGCACCTCATCGCCCGTAGTCTGCGATATACCCGTAGTATTCTGCTCGCCCGTCATTATGGCAGCTAAATTATATTCAGCCGCATGAGCATTCTGGGCAGCCTGGTTGTGGTGAGCAGCTGCCAAAGTATAATACGAAGATAAATCATCCTTGTTGCCGGCTACGCAGGCGGTCAGGGGTGCCAAAGTGGAGAGGAATTGACGTTTTGGTTCTGCTTGTCTGGGAGGGGTGCGATGGATCTGTGTATGCACTACAGGTACTTGTATACCCATACCCAAATCAGGAGCTGCGGGACAACGGCATTCCTAAAATATAAATAAATTAGTGAAGTTAAAAACAAAGAATATAAAATGTCTTGTGGTTTTATATTCACCTGAGGTATTATAACAATAGGACTCTCTTCCATTTCCATGATTTTTTCCTGATTTTTCTTTTCACGATTGAAAATTTCCGTAATTTTCTTATAAGCCGACGAACTGCTTGACGAACTAGAGACAGAAGAGTTGGGCGAAAAACTTTTATCGCTATTGTTTCCATTAATATTAAACTTTTGTGGATTCTCTTCACCGGCCGGACTGTCACGATGCGAGAGATCAGTGCTGTCTTCGTTTTTACTATTATCGTCCTCACCCATATCCTGTGTCAGCTCATCGTTGTCTTCATCAATGCCGCACGTGAGCTGTTTAATACGCTCCTCCAAAGAGATGTCGGATTTGACAGCCTTTTTTCTGCAAACACAAAATAGTTAAATGCGTTTTAGTGGTTTGAGGGTTGAAGTTATGGAAATAAAGAGCTTGTTATTGAGAGTGGTCCAACCATAATGCAAGATGTTTATTGTGAGTCACAGCTTAACGTCAAGTTTTTGTCCAACGTAATTTGACAACTGTAGGAAATGCGGAAAGTGCATGCCCGTTCTCTAGAAGATGTTGCTGTTACTCGCGAAAGTGTGGCACAAAAATCGCCAATCGCGACTCGCCCTTCGCTCCGAACAATTGCGCATCTCTCAAACACCACTGATACAAATTTTGAATACAGATTAGGTTTTACAAATTTGCAAGGTTCAAATAATATTGTTATATTATTATAGTTGCTTTTACAGACAGATTGTGAAAATTGATTTATATCAGCACATGCCTTATTTAATGATGGAACAACTCCACAGGATGAATTATTCACGATTCACCAGCGCCCCCGTGTGGCCTGCAAGGTTCATTTTGGTACAGACAGGACTGATCTGAGGATGGATCAACTCCACGAGATAAATTATTCACAATTCCAGTGCCTCCGTTGGCTTTCAAGGCCCACACAGGTCGCAAATTTTTGCCATAAATTTGTAGCCATATAGACAAACTCCTTCCTTAAGAGTTCGGGGATTCTTATCCCTCCTGTACGCAATTTCCCAGCGGGACTATGTAGACCGAAGTCCATTAAGAGCATCAGCCTTTAACCAACTCACCCGTTTAACCATCACTCCTAGTTGCTTACATTCCAGAACCTCCCGCTTTGTTAATCTCCTTTCTGCCAATTTTAGCCCTTGGTAAGGGTTTTAAAAGTCCAACACAACATAAATCATGCGGTTTCCTAGAATTTTATTTGCTGCAACAAATGAAAGACTTTTTCCCCTCTATGCCTTGGAAAGCAGAGAAGCCTGGTTTGGTGTACGACAAGGCAAAACCTGCTTTCCTGGGGAGTATATTTTACAGATAGAAGTGAATGGTGAGTCTACGAAGAAAACCATCTTAAGCGACGAGGCACAAATTCACCTCATGGGATTCGTTAACAACCAGAACTGTCACGTTGAAATGCTGATGGATCCACAAAGAGTAGTTGTTTGATGCGGTTTATGGGCTGGCGGCGTAATTGGGCCGTACTCCTTCGAAAATGAGGTTAGCCAAGCAGATACCGAGAACGAAGTTGGCTATCAGGTGATGGTAACGAACTTCTTATGGCCAGAAACTGAAAATATGGACGATATGCACTTCCAGCAGGCTGCTACCACTTGTCGCTTAAGTATCGAAGCAATGTCTCTTTCGACAAGAAATTCAAAGGCCGTCTTGTCTGCCGTTGTGGCAATGTTAATTAGTCGCCACGACCATGTGATTTGTTACCTTTGGACTTCTTTGTTTTGAAATAGTAAAAAAAAGTAAAGGAGCTTAAGGGTGAGATAATTCAGCACATTAACGACAGTGAGTCTCAGTTAGTTCTCAGAGTGCTTGGGCCGTAAGATAGAGGTATGCTTAATAGTGATAAAGGTACGCTGAATAGTGATCTTCTATTAATCTTCGAGTGGAGTAGTAAAAACAGGGTCGCTTTCAACGCTCGTAAGACCCAGTGTCCTTTATTAACATGCTCTTGATGTTCGTGGCATGAAAATAAAGTGTGATGTCCGCTGGACATTTTTCATGTCTCTAAGGAAACGTTCAAGCGCCTCGGGTTTTTGAAATGGTGTAAGATGTATTTCACTCCATCCGATCTACTTACTGTTTATACCACTTATATCCAACCGAAAATGGAATTCAACTCTCATATTTGGGCCAGTAACTCAAATACTATTTTGGGGTTACTCGAACGTGTGGAGGAGAGGGCGAAGAAGCTTATCGCTATTGACTCACTAGAGCATAGACGCAGTGTACGACGAGTGCATTACTCTATTCTATGGTTACTATAATGGATTTTGCTCTGACGAGATTAAAGATCTTGTTCCCGACACTACTGGTCCTAAATAAAAATAAAAAAATCCCACCGAAGCTGTGGTTAGAATCCGACCATTATTTTGTTTCTCACATAATTGTCAGCTTTCTCTTATAATAAAAAGTATTAAGGTAATTTTCTAAAAATCTTGTATTTTATTTTCACAGCGTGCGTTCTGTTTGGACCACCTTATATCAAAATTAGCCTTAAGCTTTTATTTTGTTATTAAAAAATTAGTTTTTATTATTTAATATATTTGTCTAGACTTGTTTTGATAACTATTAAAAACAATTTAATTTGTGTAACTGTAATTGCCTCATCTTCCCAAGGCGAGGGCATGTTTGTTCATGTTCTTTTTATAAATTTTTTGTTTGTTTATATTAACTTACTTTATTAACGAACGTCTTAGAATATTCCTTTCCATGCTGCGCCTTAAAGTGTCCGAATCACCTGTACTGCCCGGTAGCGTTGACACCAAACAGCCAGCTCTCTTGGACTCATCAAAAGCACGCAATGCCTCTGAGGTAAGTGTCTGATGCGCCACCGTACTGGGAAACAACTGCTGTACAGCTGAATTGGGTCGCAAAGCATTTTTGAAGAGGGTTGAATGTTTCTTAATCGGTATTAGTTCGTTAATTTGATTATCTTCATCATCAGCGTTTGTTAGCTGGCCATCGACTTCATCGTTGTTAATATCTTCGGTAACAAAACGCACCGAACGTTTAATGGTGCCATTTGAAGTTGAACCAGCCTCATCTTCAGAGGTGGTATTATTTTGGTCATCAGAATGCTAAATGAAATACAAAAAAGGAGAAAAAAAAAGTAGAGAATATTGCTTAGAGAGTATTAAATTCAAAATAGAAATGTGCTTTTAAATTTGTTTTGCTGCTAACAGGAGTTTTTTTTTTTTGTATTAATTACCTGTGAAATTGAATCTTGTTTCCAGAGTTTGCCACCTTTTAAAATACCGCTTATTTGGGTAGTGGGTGAATTTTCTTTAGGTGGTATGGGTGGTGGTTTCTCTGCATCTGGCATATCATTGCTGAGGGACGTTGCACCCGGTTTGGCTGGCAAGGCAGGTGGCAATAAATCACTTTCGCCACCACTTGCTGTTAAAGTAGATGTCGCTGATGCCGTTACCGTTGTGGCTATTGTTGATGAGGTGGCGGCAGCGGCAGCAGCAGCGTTTGAAGCTGAGCCTGCTATATTGGCTGCCAAATCCTCAGTGGCCTCTCGTATAATACGCCTCTCTGACACTGTAGTGGTAGTCATAGTTATGGTTTCAACAACGTATCTTTGATTGTTTGTTTTTTGTACAGTTATAAATTTATTTTTGTTTTTGCTTGAATCTCTTCTATTTTTGACTACACAAACATGGAGCGCCATATTACATTTTACAGAGTACAAAACAAAGTAATGAATATTACAGTTACATTAACACATATATGTACACACGAACATTTGTTAGTTAGTTAGTTAGTTATTATAGTAAAGGTTTGTTTACATTATAAAAGCAAAATGATGGGCAGGATAATGAACATTAATAATTTACATATATTTTTTTTTTATTTATTTTGGTTGCAAAATAAATTGTGTTTACAAACGCAGTCATATGTAACAGGCATTCAAGTAAAATTGTATGCATTAGTGTGTGTGTGTTAAATACCACGCACACAATAACACATGTGGTATAATCACATAATAAAAAGTAAAACAAAAATTAAAAAATTGTCGAGTCATTTATTTATTTTATTTTTATTATTATTTTTTTTTTTATTGGTTGATTAATTGTTTACAAACGCAATGAGGAAGAGCGTAGCGCATTTAAGAAGTGGCAAAATATTGATTTTGTTCAGTTCACATACCAATCATATACACATATACATACATATTTATCGACAGTGTTATCGTTGTTTTGTGATAATCGCGTTGGTATTGGTAGTATAGCAAATGGTGTTTCATCATTTACAGTGGGTTGTAGTGGTTTTATACACATTGTATATGCAGATATTTTTTTTTATTGTTAAGTTGCACGAGTTTAACGTCAGACCGCAATAATAATGAGCAGCAGTGAAAAATTAAATACATACATACATACAGAACGACAAAGTTATAACCGAAAACCAACAGACAACAATTGTGTGGTGGTGATGGCGAGATGGTGATACATATTGGTGACAGTGTTAATATTTTGTTATTGGTGGCAGTGATGCAGAGCAAGGGACAAAGACAGAAAGAGAGAGACAGAGAAAGATGTGTTTGGTATATGAAAACAATTCAACAACAATAGTTAACGCTAACAATAACAAAAAAATAATTAAAAAACAGCAGAATATGGAACACAACTACTCGATATGGCGACTATCTCCCATAAAGGTCTACTTAAACTCATGCAATGAGGTAACTAAGCAATTGTGTTTGAGCACTTGCAAACATTTAACAGAACACAATGCAGCAATAGCAGTGGTGTTATTTTAACCGCAAGAAAAAGCTATTATGATTTTGCTTGATTTTAATTTAAATGAAAATAGTTTTATGGCTAAAATAAAAAGATTTTAAAACGAATAAGAGAAAATTATAAATGAAATGTTTTCATTTGAAAAAAAAACATAGCACACTTTTATACTCTTCAAAAAAAAAAAAAAAATAAAGAGACTTTCTAAAACCCCACCAAGTGTTAACTGGCAAAACGCGGATCAGCAAAGCCAAAGGTGGTTCTATTTTACAGATCATCCTGAGCGTGGTACGGTATCGGCGGCAGCGGTCGCAGTTATAGCAGGTATGATCCCAATATATCTACAGATCCTAGCGCGAAGGAAGGCATCAAGGCAGACTAGCCATGCAGACCTTGGAAGGATGCAGCATATACGGGAGGATATGTTACACACTTGGCAGTCTAGATGGTGTACTGACACTAGGGGTACGGACGGGTATGGACGGAGCGTCTCATTCCCAATATCGAGAAATGCTTGAACAGACGGCATGGGAATGTGAACTATTACCTGACTCAAATGCTGTCAGGTCACGGCTATTACCGGAACTACTTATACAAAATGGGCAAATGTAATACACACTTTTGTTTATACGAAGAAGAAGAAGTCGTAGACGACGCTGAAAACACTTTCTTTAAGTGTATTCGATGGGGGAACACTCGTGGAGAACTGGAGATGGTAGCTGGCTCCATAACGGTAGATACTGTCGTGGACATCATGATAGGGAGCGAGGCCAACTTTTTAGAGGAATTGCGATTCTGTGGGAAAGTTCTGCTGATGAAAAAGTCAGATCTGGACGCCACAGAACAATATCATATTCAGGATCCAAGACGAAGAATAGTATAAAGAGAAGGGCTGATTAAGCCATTAGGAATCCACCCCGAAGCAATGCTAAGGCGGTCCCGCGGTGGAAGTTTTTATCGCAGGAAGAAGAGGGTGTTTTTTACTCGGTAAGTTCACTGTGGTGATCAGTGCGACACAAAGCGGAGGGTACGGACCCTCTGGTCAGTGCGTAACGCACTTTTCCCCCTTGCCAAAAAAAATATAAAAAAATGTAAAGCGTTATGAAAATGAGAAATTATACAGTAAGAGATTTGACATCCCATAACACTTCACTATTTCTAGAAATTTATTTAAACAATAAGATTTTTCATTGGGTCTGGGTTGCTTTTTTACAAAAGCAGACCAGCATGGACCATAATTATAAGGGAAACTAATTCCTCCTCCGGCTATTTTGGGTTTCAACCCCAGCCAGAACGTTTCCGCTAAGGCAGGCACCTCATTCATGATCAGCACCGAGAGATCTGTAAGATAGAATCTCCTGGGGGCTTTTCTGATCCCGCTCTGCCAATTTTATCCCTTATTACGGATTTCGGAAGTCCTACACAACATAAGCCATGCGGCTTCCTAGAGTTTTATTTGCTACCAAAAACGAGGGATGTGTTCCCCTCTATGTCCCAGAAAACAGTATGCCATGGTTTGGTCAAATTTATACAGGAGGAATTAAAAGCCCCGGGCTCTTCAGCAAGGCCTTTGCCCATATGGGTACAAATATATGACAGAAGTTGCGATCTGTGTGAGCTTTGCAAGCCACACGAAGCCGTGGATAAATCGTGAATAATTCACCATGTGGAGTTGGTTCAACATCAGATAAGGCCGTGATGCCAGATACTGAAGTAAATTAATGACATATCCATTCGTCCTCCCCCTTTAACACGTCCAAAATTAAAAATACATGTTTGTCAATAACAAAATTTAATTCACTTCTTTTTTTTTTTTCTTAGACAAAAAGTCGTGATAAAAATTGTAAACATGAAGAAATGTTAGTGCTATTTATCTGCTCATTGCTGTAGTTTAAATACTGCATTGGAAACAAATACTTCTCTGAGTGTACGTGCGTTCGGGTAAACGTTTGACTTTAAATACTTTGTATAAATTTTATACTTAATGTCATTAATTTAAAACATAAAACTATAGAGAAAAGCAGTCAGCAATAGCAGTTTACGTTTATTTTACTTCTCGCATTTCAATGAAAAACTTGAACCCAGCAGATGATATTAAACTAAGGAAAATATTAAACATGTTTTTTAAGTAGAGTTTCCTGCAGACAAAAAAAGAGGAAATTTGTAATCAGAATGTATTAATAATTTTCTCAAATCTTGGATTTTCATGAATTTTTTTTTTGCTAATTTCGATTATACTCAACATTGTCCTTGATTTATTTTCGGAAACAAGAAGCCCTCAAGTAAATCTACGAGTATATGCAAATGAAAGTGGTTGCAAATCTGCAATGGTAATTTCCTTACTTTTCTTTTATTGCTTTTACACATACACACACGTCATGCATGCAGGATTTTCTTTCATTTTTTGCAAGGATACACTTGAATTTACGTTTTTTATATGTTATTTTTTAATGATTGCATTTTTCAGGTACTACAGTTCGTTTATACGAGTAGTTGGTTGGTTGGTCTCTTGATAATTGTGATAATTGCATTGGCAATTTAGTAAAGAGACAGAAAACAGCAATTTAATTAAAGAATTTATTTAGTTACTTCTCTTAAAAATATATTAAAATTATTTTAAAATTATCCAATTCATTGAATGAATGCACATATGTTTTTTGGCAGGAGAAGAAAGTGCCTGAATCTTAAGTGAAAATATTCTGCTTTACTTTATATGAAATTGAGCTGGTTCATGGTCATTGCAGGTAAAGTATGGTCCAATTAAAATGTACAATCATAGTTGTGAGTCAACCAGCCCAATTTGACATTTTTTCTTTCAGTGTTTGAAAATTTCATGCAGGAATAGGTACACAATTAAGCAGCGCGTTAA
Organism: Thecocarcelia acutangulata; assembly: GCA_914767995.1. Taxonomy (NCBI): domain Eukaryota; kingdom Metazoa; phylum Arthropoda; class Insecta; order Diptera; family Tachinidae; genus Thecocarcelia; species Thecocarcelia acutangulata. The sequence goes on along the minus strand of OU612095.1, from coordinate 23,288,083 downwards.
GGTTCTTGAAGCCTTTTACGAAAATGGAGGGCCCTTACGGAAGTATTGTGATGGTTGTGGTTTAATCCCAATTTGCGGGGAGAATTTATTTGAGCTGGTTGTGGAGTCTGAAGATTGGCGTAATTACTGGTACTTGTTCCCGCCCGGCTATGGTGCGGAAGTATCGTGGTGGTTGTGATTTAAACACAATTCACAGGGAAAATTTATTTGAGCTCATTGTGGAGGAAAGTGAGAAAGCTATTCAATTTAATTTGATTGATATCCTATTTATGTCAGATAGCATATCAAAACATGTACCGGGTAGCGTGACCGAAACATCGTTCGGATTTTTAGTAGAGCTTCACTACTAATCAAGGGAAGACCACTACTAATCAAGGAAAGATCATGTCCAAAGGATCATGTGATTGATTTATGTTGCATCGCAGTGACCAGCGAGTGTTCCGACTAGCTAGGTGCACATCTCAGTGGGTTCCAACCCTCTCACTGGGTACGAACCCACTGAGATGTGCCACTTAGCTAGCCGGAACACTCGCTGGTCACTGCGATGCAACATAGTATTATGCCAAGTATGGCAGATGCATTGATTTTATCCGCACCACTGTGGAGTTAGATTATCATGGCATACACTGGTCGTGAAGCAGTGTTCTTTTACTCTTGCGCGTCCATTAGCACGTCTATTCAGCCTACTTTACCATGTTGGTAAGTTCCCATCATGCTGAAAGGTGGCTAATGTAACGCCAACGGGTGAGACAAATAACCCCGAAAATACCGCCTAATTGCAGTTCGCTCTGCGCTTTCTAAAGTAATGGAAAGTATGTTCAACTATCACCTTATGAGGTATCTAGAGTCGCATAAATTACTTTGTGATCGTCAATATGGATTTCGTAAGGGTCGTTCTTTTGGCTCTCTCAGAGAAATCCATCATTTTGGTGGGAGTAAGGTGGTGGCTTTGGATATTTCCAAAGCGTTCGACAGAGTGTGGCATGGCAAAACTTACTGCTTTTGGTGTCGGTGGTGACTTTTCTCGGTTTACATCGACCAGCATTTAACACTCGTACTCTTTTAGTTATAGGCCCAGCCAATCAGAGATCGCTGCCAAGAGGATAAATATGAATGATTTACTGAAAAGTGACTTTCTATTGATCTCCAAATGAGGTCGCAAAAACCGGGTTGCTTTCAAGCCTCGTAACACCCAGTGCTGCTTAGTAACACCCAAACGGACGACCACGGATGCTGTGGCATCTGTGCTCATGGATGTTATAAATATTGAGGAATCGCGTGTTCTTAATTTTCTTAGAGTGAACACACAGTGTGATATTCGCTGGACTGAACACATTTTTCATGTGTTTAAAGAAGCATTCAAGTGTCTTGGGGTTTTGAAACGGAGAAAGATGTACTCGTACTTAACTTCATCCGATCTCCTTACTATTTATAACACCTATGTATATCCGACTGAAAATGGAACACAACTTTCACATTTGGGCCGGTATCTCAAAGTCTATTTTAGGGAGAGTCGACTGTGAGCAAGAGAGAGCGAAAAAACTTATCGGGACAGTAGGGTATCCAAGTCTATTGATTCACTGAAGCATCGACGCAGTGTAGGGTACATTACTCTGTTCTATAGTTACTACAATGGATTTTGCTCTGACGAGATCAGTGATCTTATGCCTTTAACTCGCACATTTTTACGCAGCACCCGTTCATTTTCCAAAGCTTATCTATTTGTGGTCGATTGCCCGGAGAATCGTACAACGCATTACAGAGAGAATTCGTTTTCCAGTCGTAGACTTCGCCTCTGGAAAAAGTTGCCTGAAGACATGTTTCCTGTGTCAAATGTTCACAAACTCTACTCCCTCTTTCCCGCCTTTTCACAACCTTTTTTTCCAATTTCTGATACAATGTAATGCATATGTGGGGGTTATCGCCTGAAAACTGGTCCTAAATAAAAAAAGGTATTCACGATAGTCGTTTTCACAACTGTCTAACTATCATCTGTCATTAGCACATGCGGTTTACATTAGCTCAGTTACCAAAAGTTCGGTTGATTCATGGATAGCCTTAAGAAATAAGCATACTTCGAGCAAAATTATCGAAATTTTTTATTTTGTTATCATGCCATACGATATCAAATAAATTGTTTTGCAATAATATAAAAAAGTTAAAGGATTAATTTTTTGTATTCGTACTTTTATTAAACATATGGTCTTCAATCTATTACGTTGTGTTTAAATTACGATCCGATTATGCAACGTTTGCCATCATCTAGATGTATCGTAATGTTATTCGATACGATAATTAGTTAATTCGATATTGTATGCGATGATTAGACCGCTGGATTCTAAAAGCTGTCTAAACTATAAGAAAATGTATTTGCTAGTGATGGAAAATACTTCAATTAAACTACCGTTTAGACAGGAAAGTAATTTCATGAAAGTTGCAATACACTCACACTTTTTTACTAAAACACTCTCATTTTGCTTACTTTCCACTCAACTTTCATCAAAAATTTCATGAAACAGATTTTTTGACGTTTTCTGAAAGTAAAATGACAAATTCTAAGCACTGTTGCCATATACAAAGAGTTATAATGGGTGATTTTATAAGAACTATCGGAAATTTAAAAGAAAAAAAGCACATAAAATTCAAAAAAATGCATGAAATATTTATTTGGATCGATAGTTGAGTCGATATAATTTAATGTTTAAAGATTATTTCATGCAAATGTTGGCCGCGGCTGCGCCTCAAATGGTCCATCCGCTTAGTCCAATTTTGGCATACTCTTTCCAACATTTCGACCGGTATCTCACGAATAATGTTGGCAGTGTTGGCTTCCAGTGCCAACATTGAGAAGCCTCAGTAGGTCGATTAAACTGACCATAAAATGGAAGAAGCGCGCGATGAACTTTCTTAACAGAGCACGCATTTTGGTAATAAAATTCAATAATTTGCAAGCGTTGTTCGTTTGTAAGACGATTCATGATTAAATTATAGACCAAACTGAAGATGTTTGACAGTGACACAAGATACAAAACGTGCGTGAGCTGTCAAAACTAGTGTTGCCAAAAAGATAATAGCAAAAAAATCACTCGTTACAAAGTTACAGTATTATAGTAAAATAATAATTATAAAATTAACTTCTTTTGCATATAATTATATGCAAATAATTAAAATATTTTTTCCTTATATTGTATATTAAACACATAAAGAAAATAATTAAAGTATTTTTATAAAAATAATATCATAGAAAAATTTATAATGGTAATTTTTTTCAATTATTGCCTCATAAGTTTGTATATGTAATAAGTTCGGCAACTCTGATAAGTAAGCAAACAAAATAAGAGTGGAGAGAAGCAGAGGCAAATTTTGCAACTCTTTGCCTCGGCGATATTGTAGACGAACAAGAAATTTTCATGAAAGTCGTCTATTTCATTGAAATTTTTATTTGTAATACGTATACAGATATTTCATGAAAGTACTTTCCTGTATAATGGCAGCGTAAACTACCGTTCTCTTACAATAAATACTTTTTTTTTTGTGAAAAAAAAAATGGCAGAAGCATATTTGTCACCCTGTTTAATAATTTGCCAAATAAAATCAATAATGTGAACCTGTTTTCTGTTGAAAAAGCTTGATAAAATGCCACAAAACAAAAGCTTCACTAATAGTACATTCAATGATTTGCAATAAGAGTAGTGAGTAGTATTCAAGCAATGAGATGATGGCATTCAATGGTTAATTATGATTTATACAATAAATTTTTGCCAATTACAATTTTTGAGTTCATTAATTTTGCAACCATCAGTTATTTAGATGAAGTTCGTATTCATACTCATTCGTATGAGTATTTGGTTGAAAGCATATCAATTTATATCAATCTGAAGCAGTTTATAAATTAATTTGTATGTACATGATATGTTAATGTTAGCAGATAATTTCCAGGTATATTTTTACATATTTTTGATTTTCTTTTTTTTTGTTTTTGTTTTTGTAATTTTAATATGGCGCACGTGCATGATTGTTGCTGCTGTCATGGCATTTTATTTACAATGATAATAGAAAAGATATATATTTGTTTTTTTTTTCGTTTCGAACAGCAAAACTTATTGCATGAAATAGCATTTAATTTGATTTCATTAAATAAAGTGCAAACAACAAATAAAAATATAATACTTGTTGTAAAAAAAAAGTAAAAACAAAAATCATAGTGATGCTTGATAATTAAAAAAAAAAAGGAAAATAAAAAGTTAAAGCAAATGTACCTGGTGATGATTTATATTGGGCTTGCAACACGTAACGTGGGCGTTCTTCGCCCGCTATAATTTCTTTTTGTGTCATGCGACGTTCCGGTGAACTGGTGTGTATTGGCAATAAAGCAACAGCAGGCACACCTAAAGGTGCTGTCAAATCCTCTTGACACTGAGGTGAATTACATTCTGAAATGAGCACAAAGTAAAGCAAAATATTAATCAACATCTATAATTGCGCAATTAAACGAACTTAATACACAACAAGATTTATACAAAGGGTGATTTTTATAGAGGAATATAACTTTAAAATAGAATGAAACAAATATGAATTTATTTAAATTGGCCTGAAATTTAATTGCGCAATTAAACGAACTTAATATACAACAACAAGATTTATACAAAGGGAGCTTTTTATAGAGGTATATATCTTTAAAATAGAATGAAACAAATATGAATTTATTTAAATTGGCCTGAAATTTACTTGCGCAATTAAACGAACTTAATATGCAACAAGATTTATATTAAGGGGACTTTTTATAGAGGTATATAACATTGAAATGGCATAAAAAAAAGATGAATTTATTTAAATTGGCCTGAAATTTGCTTGAGTAATTGAACGAACTTAATATGCAACAAGAATTATATAAAGGGTGCTTTTTATAGAGGTATATAACTTTGAAATGGAATAAAATAAAGATGAATTTATTTAAACTGGCCTGAAACTTACTTGCGCAATTAAAAAAACTTAATATGCAACAAGATTTATATACGGGGTGCTTTTTATAGAGGTATATAACATTGAAATGGCATAAAAAAATATGAATTTATTTAAATTGGCCTGAAATTTACTTGCGCAATTAAACTAACTTAATATACAACAAGATTTATATACAGTGTGCTTTTTATAGAGGTATATAACTTTGAAATGGAGTAAAACAAATATGAATTTATTTAAATTGGCCTGAAATTTACTTCCGCATTGACCGAGCCTAATATACAACAAGATTTATATAAAGAGGGCTTTTTATAGAGGTATATAACTTTGAAATGGCATAAAACAAAGATGAATTTATTTAAATTGGCATGAAATTTACTTGCGCAATTAAACGAACTTAATATACAACAAGATTTATATAAAGGAGACCATCTATAGAGGTTTAACACTTTGCAATGGAATAAAACGAGGATGAATTTATTTAAATTAGCCTGAAATTTACTTGCGCAATTAAACGGACTTAATATACAACAAGATTTATATAAAGGGTGATTTTTATAGAGGTATATAACTTTAAAATAGAATGAAACAAATATGAATTCATTTAAATTGGGCTGAAATTTACTTGCGCAATTGAACGAACTTAATATGCAACAATATTTATACAAAGGGTGATTTTTATAGAGGTATATAACTTTAAAATAGAATGAAACAAAATGAATTTATTTAAATTGACCTGAAATTTACTTGAGCAATTAAATGAACTTAATATGCAACAAGATTTATATAAAGGGGACCTTCTATAGAGGTTTAACACTTTGCAATGGAATAAAACAAAGATGAATTTGTTTAAACTGGCACGAAATTTACTTGCGCAATTGAACGAACTTAATATGCAACAATAATTATATACAGGGTGCTTTTTATAGAGGTATATAACTTTAAAATAGAATGAAACAAATATGAATTTACTCAAATTGGCCTGAAATTGACTTGCGCAGTTAAACGAACTTAATATGCAACACTATTTATATACAGGGTGTTTTTATAGAAGTATTTATTTATTTATTTTATTTATTGAACTTATAATTAAAATTATAAGCTAAAATTAATAGGAGGCAATGGCATCGTAGGCCTTCAGCTCAAAATAAATAGTATGAAAAAAGGTTTTAATGCAATTATAAATATAAGTGAGTGATATATCATTATATGTATGTATCAATATAATTACAGGAGTTTCAAATTTCGTTATAAAGATACAATTTTCTAAGAAACTTAATCAGAAGTGTAATATTTTCGGTTGTGGTATTGGAAAGTAGTTGTATAGGATCTTTGTTGTGGAGTATTATTAGCCTTGTGATTTGGGTTTCGGGGCAGCCGTTTAAAAATTCGGAAGGGTTGGTTGGATAGGATATGTTATAATCACAGAAATGAGTTAATTCAGAGTAATGACCCATGAGTGAGCCTTGTGTGGCCCAGACGAAATCGCATTATTTTGAGCTGCTCTAATCTGTTCAACCCTTTTTGGCCTGGTGTAAAAAAATAGATTGATTGAGATGAATTGTTTATCATTCTGTACCAGGGAGAACTTTGAGAGTAAATGAGGTTTCTGTGTCGTGTATAAAAGAACTCATCTATCATTTCACTAATGTCCTTACTCGAAAAGTTGCATGTAACTTAAATAGAAGTATATAACTTTGAAATGGAATAAAATAAAGATGAAATTATTTAAATTGGCCTGAAATTTACTTTATTCGAAAGATAATCTACTGGTGTCACAATTTTATTAAATTAAAATATCTGGCATATGGCCGCCAGGGCCGAATTGGGCGTAGTATAATCTGTAGGTTCAATTTTGGATGACGTTTTTCAACCTTTGTGGTCTGATTAAAAAACAGTTACTTCCAAAAAACTTTTTTTTATTACCTTCACAAAACTGTATATACATATAAGTATATGATTCCGTTTGTAATTTCTATAAATTTCATTTGCGACCCTATAAGTATATATGTATGTATATATTCTGAATCAGTATTGATAGAAAAGTCGATTAAGCGATGTCTGTCTGTCGATGGTTGAAATACCGTTTCTGAGAAAAACATTAGCCATAGAAAATTTTTTCATTTAACCATTTTAATTATCCCATTGATTCATGGGTTTACTATTGAAATTCAGTAAAATCGGTTCACATATAGCTGATATATTCAAAATTCCGAAAAAGCCATTATTTTTTGCCATTTTGTATGAAAATTTGTGAAAATAATAAATTGTTTTGCTCCAAACTTCACACAATTATTGAGCATGACGATTACAAAGCAAAAAAATGTTTTCCCGATATAGGTCCATGTATATCCGAGATATAGCTTAAACCAATCTTTTAATGAAAATGTCGCGTAAGCACACTTAACAATTTGTTTTTGCTTAAAAACAGTTCTGGTAATAAAAGGAGGTTACTTAAGCACAGAAAATGTAAATTTTCGATATCGGTCCACATATATACGATATATAGTCTAAAACGAATTTTCCATGAAAATGTCGTGCAAGTGAACTGAAGAATTTTTTTTTGCTTAAAAGCAGTTCTGGTTACTAAAATACAAATTTCCGATATCGGTCCATATATACACGAGATATAGCCTAAACCGATTTGCCATGAGAATGTCGCGTAAGCAAACTTAAACAACTTTTTTTTTGCTTTATAGCTGTTCTGGTAATAAAAGGAGGTTACTTAAATACAAAAAATGCAAATTTCCGATATCAGTCCATATACTCGTATACCCGAGATATAGCCTGAACCAATTTTTTGATGAAAACGTGGCGTAATCGAACTTAAACAACTTTTTTTTACTTAAAAACAGTTCTGATAATATAAGGTTCTTTTATTTAAATTTAAATTGAAATTTCCGATATCGGCCCATATATGCCCGAGATATAGCCTAAACCAATTTTTCCATGAAAAAAATTCGAGGAAATAACAATTTGTTCATGAAAATGTTCAATGCATATATATTATTATTATTAGTTGCCTGGAGATACACCTCACGTGTCTCATTCAGTAAATAGTGCTTAATTCTGGTTTTTAGCAGAATTGCCGACTTAAACAATTTACTGATGTTAGTGAGCCATTACATCAATGAACTTTTTACATCAAATTGAACGTAATCTATAGTTGGTCTGATGATATGATGCCATTCTATTGATGATATTTTGTCATTACATTAACTTCATTTAGTAATTTTGTATTGATCACATGCTTACATCGAACGTATTCTGATAAACCATCCCCTTGATGTAAATATGACATATTATTGACGAAATTATTGTCATAATTGGCGCTAATGATAATTAGATCAATTGGTGTAATAGGTGACATGACATCGATGAAAAGCGGAATGGAGTCAAAAATGATGGCATTTGGCATTGCATTGAAGTTAAAATACATCACAGTTATGGTGGGTTTTCTATGAGTGTAGGTATTGAGATATGTGAACTGAGCCACATTATATCATGTATTGCTTCCTACATAATCCTACATCCATAAACTTTTCGAATGAATGAAAAATTTTATACAATATCTCATAAAATATTGTTATATTTAAATTTAAAAACAGTAAACACATAATGAAACCCCTCTTCGAAATCCAATATTGCACGCTGGATTATCATATACATATTTCTACATAAGCTGAAATATAAAGTAACTTTTTCTGCGTAATTTTAATATTTATTAATTCCATTAAAAACTTGTATAATCTGAAATGAAAAAACAGTATTGCAGTGCGTTATACGAAAACACTCATTTGCCAGAATATAAAAAGAAAATTAATTTAATATGTCACAACAAAGTTTAGTTTATGGACTGACTGATTTGTTGCAAACAAATAATTCCATGTTTTATATTATTTTTACCAATTGCTTTAGCTTAGCTGTGTTTTTCTTCGAAACGGAATTATGGTTGAAGGATTTTAAAAAAAATTTTTCAATAAAAAAAAAACAAAGTTTTTATTTTGTGGTATGCAGCAAAAACATTCCGTTGCTTCAACGACAAACTGAAAAAATTGTTTCATGACTTTTCACTGCTCCACAAGGGGTGGAAGAATTAATTACCAATTAATTCAGCCAGCCAGTCAGTCAGTCAATCATTTATTGTTTAATTAAACAAAAAAAAAATTTTAGGGATTGGTTGAACGCGCTTTAAATAAAAGATTTCATATACAAAAGTTAATGTTGGCCAGTTGGCCGCAGTTGAGCCAGAGCATCAGTTTGGAATACATGCTAAACTTAGTTTAGCGTTTGATTGGTTGGTTGATTTTTGGGTTAGAGAAAAAAACAGTAAACTTATTTTTGAGTCCATATTTTTTATGAGCTTAAGGCGGCAAAATTTGGGTGTATGTTTTCCAACACCTTTACCAAATACGGGGTGTTTTTTCTAAAGTTACACAAGTTTAAATCATAATAAAAAAATATATTTCTTTATTAAACTATACAAATGCCACATAAATTTGCAAAGTATAGGATGCATAGCATGGGCGGGGTAACGAAGACTACATGGTCGGATCAAACAATAAACGTTATTTTCAAATTTCCTGAATTAGAGCGCTTTCACATTTGTCAACTTAGTTGACAAGAATAAAATATTCAAAATAAAATATTTTATTCAATAAAAACAAACAAAAACAATTTCATTATCACAGAAATTTTACATACATATATAGAAAAAAATAGCAGGAGTTCATGCATGTACATATGTATATAATAAAAGCGTATCAGAACGTTAGAAAGCAAATTGGCTGAATTCACAAAAACTTACGCTTTGTGTTTAACAAGTGACAAAATTTTCCACAGAGTTGAGTGAATAGATAGGCAGTGTCGGGTAAACAAATGAAGCGATTTTTAGGGAATTTTTGGATTTGGGATAAATATTTTTGGTAATTGCCCAAAATGGGTACTTAAAAGAAAGTTAATTAAATTAATTAAATAAGTGAGAAAAAAAAACCGGGATTGAATATCAGGGGTGAATAAACGAAGAAGGCATTTAAGCGGTGGGTAATTACACGGAGTATACTTTAATTGGCAAAAATGTGGCTGTCGCCAGTATTGATATACATTTGTATCCGTTATATCGTATTTTCCATAATATTTTAGGTGATAACTGTTTGCATTTCCATTAAATATTCACCTAAAGGGTGCGATTATCTGGTGCTTAGTAACGTAAGCCCGCGACTTCAAGTAGCCCCAAGAAAGAAGTGTGGGAGAGTTAAATAGGGCAATCTTATGTTCATCCGTACTCATGGATGGTATAAATATTGAGGAATCAGTTGCAGTTAATGTCATTGCTTTAACACGTTGACTGCCACGCGTGTTTACAACAAAATCCCCGTCAGGCCACCCGTGCCACTGTAAGATGCGTGCTCTGCTACCGCATGTCTGCTTACATTTCTTTCGGTACTCTCACCCCGATATCTATTACGATCCTCATTTATCACGTTATTACTCTGCACGAGCAGTTGTAATCTTTGCCGTGTACTGAGTAGTACAACTAATATCTCTGCCCATAATTTTTCAATAGTGAAGAGAAAGATGAAAAAGTCAGTGTGCAGTGATTCATATCGCAGTGAAAGGAAGACTAGTCACGCTAGTTGCTCAAATTCGGATAGCAGCGATGAGGAAGTGATCAGATTGCCCAAAAGAAGAAAAGTATATCGTATCATCTATTATCTACTGGGCACGTCAATTGTAAACGCTTTGCTCGTTTACAAAATTGCGACAAAGAAAACTGTAAATATTAGACGATTCAGAGAACTGATTGCTGCAAAGTTACTAGGACTGAGTGAAGATTTAACACTGTCTTCTGTTCGACGAAATACGCATTGCATCGCCGTTCGCAGAAATAATTTGGGGAAAAGCCTTAGATGCGCATGCAAGCGGTGTTACGCAAATAAAAGAGAAGAACTGGAACGATCAAAGGCACGAGCAAATCTCAGAAAACCCACTACTTTTTGTCCAAGCTGCCCTGGTCAACCGCAACTTTGCAGTGAATGCTTCAATATTTTGCACTGTAAATAATTTTGTTAATAAACGATTTTTAAAAAAATTCAACAGTATTATTATCTCCTGTCATATATTTATCTAAATATGTTCGGAAATCCTTTGGAAGGAGTCACCCGACGTGGCCTGATGAGAACTCTTGCTGTCACCCGAATACGGGTGACACGGCAGTTAACGTGTTAATGAGTTGGCCACTAAAGCAGTGCTGCCAACTCAAAGTTGCAGGCCCCAAAATAACACACACACACAAAAATTCCATAGTAGTGTTTCAACTGATGTTTATACGAGTATCTACATTCATGAATAAACAACTGTTCACATGTATGTACATAAGAGTATACGCATAAATAGTTTCACATTAATGCCGTTCGGAAATGTCTGATATAAGAAAAAAAATGTTCTTATTTATCTTCTTCATATTCCATTATTATTATACAATAATTGTTATGGTTGATTGGAATTCTCAACATAGTTTTATTATTGAAGCCATGGTTTCAATAACGAAATTGTAAAATGCTTTAAATAAAAACAAAAAGAAAAGAAAATTAAAAAAATAAACATATTCATACATCTATCTATATGTACACACATATTTAAAGAATAAGACGAACATTTTATTCAGCCACTCTCAACCTTTTGCAACAAAGTACAAGTATTTAAAAAAAATGTCTGGAATTTTTCGAGCTTGAGGTCAAGTTTTTAAATTTTATTTTAAAATTTCCAATATTTCGCTACACCGCTGGGAAATATTGAAAAATTTAAAATAAAAACTAAAAACTTGATCTCAAGCTCGAAAAATTGCTGACATTTTCATTTAACAATTATAAAGGTCGAAAAATCTATCATTAATATTATATTAAAAAAAAAGTTTAAGCCCAGACGATATATCGAACTTAAAACGGTGGCATGTCATAACATCCAGTGACATAAAGTCCATGGACGTTGTGACACACTTAAAAGTGTCATAAGGTCCATGGACGTTAAGACACTTTTGAAAGTGACATATTGTCCATCACGGAGGTGTCGTAAAGTCCGTGGACTGTATGGCACTTTGGGGAGTGTCATAACGTCCATAACTTAAGTAATAATAAAAAAATGTTAGAAGCTAAAAATTTTGATTTTAATACCTTTATCATAACTATATACGAGCATTCGAGCGTATAGCTACACAAAGAGAAAAACGACGCTATTTAATTTTTGTCAGCAAATGATAATGCATATCTCGTTAAATTGTGGACACATCGTTGTCAAACTGTGAACATACCGCCGTCAAATTGCGAATAGATGGCACAAAAATACCGGTATTAAGTTGAGAATGTCTTGTTGTCAAGATGAGATCGCTTTGTACAATTAAGAACGAATGTTGTCAAAACGACAACACCTTTTGTCACCTGATATGATTTGTTTATAATTTTGCCATTACGATTGCTGCTATTTAAAAAGAAATACATATGTACATACATATATAATAATATAAAAGACGAGCAATTTGATTTATCTGATAAGAAATCAAATGAAAGGAACCTATTTTATGTATTGTTGGTAATATTAAAAACCTCAGATACTGATATATGTATGTCTAGTGTCAAGTTTTTGGATTTGATAATCTTTATTACTTTGCATTGGTTGATCACTCATAAAGGAAGTATGAAGGAAAAATCGGCGCCGATTTTTCCTTCATAAAGATTATCAAATCCAAAAACTTGATCAGCAATTGGACACTTTTTTTATACTTTTTTTTTAGTATCTGAGGTTTTTAGTATTATAAAACAATTTTCTTTCATTTGACTGCTTATCAGATAAAGCAAATTGGTAGTCCTTTATATTATTATAATTTCTTTTATATTCATAGTAATCAATCAATGCAAAGACATATAGACTATTAAACAATAAAAAAAAAAGATATTGGAGAAGAAAACGATTCAGAAACAAAAGATATCGAAGAAAATGCTATCAACATCAATAGTCAGGTGACAGAAATCTTAAAATGCGTTACATGCTTGGCAGAGCTAAGAAATGCAGATATTTTACAATTTGTTCTTCTGGTTTTCAAAATTTGGACACTAAATCTAAGAAACGTAATTCAATTTTGTCTTACTATAGAAAAATGTTTGAACGTGATATACTCCTAAATATATCTCAATAAGCGATTATTTATTTTGATAATAAAGTACTTTTTACTTCTGTGAAAACTCATTTCTGTAAAAAAAACTCAAATTTTGGTTTAATTTTTCAAGTGAATTTAATTCGTAGATTTAAAGAGAATATAGCAAAGTTCTGTATTGAAATGATTACATCTTTAATCAAAAAGAGTGAAAATGAGAGTGGGCCAATTCAGTAATGGGAACGGCTTTTATTGGCTCACATTATCACTGAAATATACGGCTATCTTCATATATAAACTCTTTTCTAATCATGGATCTTATGACATTTTTAAAAATGACATAATGTCCATTTGCAAAGTGTCACTATGCCCATGGACACTATGACATTTTCAAAAGTGTCTTAACGTCCATGGACCTTATGACACTTTTAAGTGTGTCATAACGTCCATGGACATTATGACACTGGACCTTATGACATGTCACCCTTAAAACGAATTAGCTGTATCACGATATTGAACGTTTGCGTTCACCAGTATTCAGTGAATCAGAAAATGAATTTCGAAAGACTGAAAGTATTAATGAACTTTCTATTGAAAATTTACTCATCGCTCGCATTAATGGACTCCGACCAGAGAAGCAAGCCGTATTGGCGTAGTTGCCGACTAGGGAATTTTTATAGGGACCCTGCCGCCGCCGAAGCGCTTGGCTGATCAGGACTAGCTGCGCCGTCTATTTTTTATAGGGACTCTTCCGCCGCCAAAGCGCTCGGCTGATCGGCCGCTCAATATTGGGTAGAAAATAGTTAATATATCAAACCTGATTATCATCTACTTTACTTTAAATAGTCTTGACTGCCGATTATTCCGTTCAATATAGAAATTATTTGATCTACAACGGACTTTTCATTTTGTTAATATAGGCAAGTATTGAAATTTAAGTGTTGATGCAAATAAAATGAGGCGAAAGCTAGAGAACTATTTTAAATCGCATAATGATAATAAAACACATAGTGTGCAATCACAGGAATTAAATTATGTTCTAAGTAACACATACATAATATTGCTAATGTAATTAACGTTTGACAACAGGTGACAGAAAATGTGTTTAAATTTTGAATTTGTGAATATTGCTTCTTCTCGACCCGCCATCTTTTGTTTGCATTTGTTTACATTTGAGTTGTCAAATTTGAAGAAAGTGCGTTCATTGTGTATTATTGTGCTAACTAAACACGGTTACCACAGAGTTGTACATTTAATTTTACTAAATATTAGAACAATTAATTGTTAATTGGCAATTAAGTTGATTAAATTAAGGCGTTAATTGCAAAATTTTAATTAAAAGTGTATTTTAATTAAAAATGTAATGCCGTTTTCTTTTCCGAAAGAGTTTTGTATTTATGCTGCACTTTTATTCTTAAAATTCAAGCTTTAAAATTTAAGTTTTATTGAGTTCAAAGGAAGATGTCGCAATAACTATAAATATTTGAAAAAAAGTTTAGAAAACTGTATTTTATCTCAATATTATTTGATCTTCGTTTGTTAACGAAATATCGAGAAATAAAAGATTTTGAATTGTTAATTTTTTTATAAAAAACCAAAAAACCAAGGTCTGAAGCTGCAAAAATTAAGTTTGTTTAGAAAACTGTATAGTTCTGTATTTTTTTTTTTTGGCAAAACAATATTGAAAATGTTACACTTTTTCTAGAAAAGAAAATGCCGAAAACCGATTATTCATTGAAAATTTTTTTTTAGCTTAGAAGCAGTTCTGGTTATGGAATACAGATAATGAAAATTTTTGATATCAGTCCATATATAACCGAGATATAGCTTCGTTTATTTTGATTTTGAATTGTTAATTTTTTTATAAAAAACCAAAAAACCAAGGTCTGAAGCTGCAAAAATTAAGTTTGTTTAGAAAACTGTATAGTTCTGTATTTTTTTTTTTTGGCAAAACAATATTGAAAATGTTACACTTTTTCTAGAAAAGAAAATGCCGAAAACCGATTATTCATTGAAAATTTTTTTTAAGCTTAGAAGCAGTTCTGGTTATGGAATACAGATAATGAAAATTTTTGATATCAGTCCATATATAACCGAGATATAGCTTCGTTTATTCAATGAAAATTTCCATGAAATAATGCCTTTTTGGAATGGTAATTACAAGGTAAAAATATTTTTTCCCCGATATCGGTCCATATATATTTTATTTATTTATTTGTTTATTTAAGTCTATAGACTATAAGTCCTTACAGACTAAAGAAAAAATATAAAGGAGTACAATTTCGTATTTAAGTACAATATTATTTTTCGTTTTAGAACATCATTAATTCAGAGATATCTATAATATGATAAAATTTGTTAAATATTTCACATATGCGACGAAAGGGATCATTGTTAGCATAGACAGTCCTGTGATAATCTAGACTTAGTAATTGATAGTTACGGGTTGCTCTTGTTGGTACACAGAAGTTTATTTTGCTCAGCAGAAACTTTGAATCAACTTTATCGCGAATCAATCCGAGGAAAGAGATACTAAGCATGGTTCGACGACTTTTCAAAGTTGATAATTTAATGAGTCCAACCCTACTTTCATATGATGGCAGTACATACGAGTTCCATCCGAGTATATTTAGTTCAAATTTGTAATATATACTATACATATACATGACTATCGTGAAGGGTATGTTAGATTCGGCCCAGCCGAATTACTTGTTTTATTTAAAAAATTGGGGAACCTCGAAATGGGTCACGTGTTATAAATAACTATTAACTTTAGATTTCTTTAGGTTTGTTGTTTATTCACAAATAAACAAGATATTCTTTTGCTATTTTCAAAACGGATTATTTTTTTTAAGAGCCGTAGAGAAAGCGGCTAGTTTAGCAATTAACGGCTACTACCTGTTTCCAGATGCCGCTGTTGACTCAAAGCGGCTATTTTAGCAATTAACGGCTACTACCGGTTTTCAGATGCCGCTGTATACTATTCTCATCAGACGCCGCCGGTAATAAAAATGCTTGGCGCAGGTTTCTGGTCATAAGTCTCTACTAGTCAATCAATGTAAGTACGAGCTGCCAAGGCCGTAACTAAGTTTGAGTCCCTGCACATAGAGAATAACAGCAGTTAAGCTAGCCAAAACTCGATATGCTTTATATATCTCTATATCAGTACCAAAGTGTTAAAGAAAATGTTAGGAAATCACTGGTAAAAATTTGCTTTCCTACAATACATTTACATATTGTTCATATTTTAAAGGTAATATTATTTTATCAACAATTATGTTAATGAAAGCATGCAGCGCATGTAAAATAAAGATACACAAAAACCAATAAGTCAAATGAAAATACAAGAACAAGAGAATTATCAAATGAAAATTGAAGTTTTGTGTTCACATACACATATGCATGTGCACACATACATATACATATGTATCTATGCGTTTTATGTTACGCATCATTGACCACAAATTTTTCGGTTTACAAATTTTTTCTTTGCAACAAATACTCGTGTATGAGTATATTGAATATGATATTTAAAAAAACAAATGAAAAGTCATAAAATGTATCTAAAAATGTACTGTTGACATTTATTTTAGTAGTATAAAAAGTTATTTACTTCTATTTCTATATCCTCAAATATATCCTTAAATTACAAAGGAAAAAAACCTAACTTCCTTCTTAAAAGAAATCTCTTTATTCAATTTTTATACAATTTGCAAATTTATTTACATATAAATTAATTCAAAAATAAACCACAAATTTTAAAAATGTCCTTAGGTTTATATTTTGGTCCTGCTTTATTTGGAAAGGCAGCACAACAATATTTTATGGAAAGTTGCACATAATGCACTCTAACTATAGCAAAAAAAAAAAAGAAATATTTAAGTGATACTTTATATGCAGGCTTCTAATACCACAATAGTTTCGAAAACTCTTATGCATACCCAACAAACATTTGTTATCAGTGGCTGTGTTCTGTAACTTTCGCCACAAGATACTTTTCGATTGAAACGTGTGAAATGAAACAAAGTTGAAACAAACAGCTGCTTATCTCACTAAACTATAGCTATAACTTTTTTTGGTGAGTAATAGCTGTCACGTAAGGAAATTACTCGCCATTTTACAGAAAAACTGTATCTGTAAAACTTTTGCGAAATAATTTCAACTGTCATTATTTGTCGCAAATAAAAAGACTGTGAGATAGTATCGGGTGGTTAAATTTCAAGGGCCGATGTTGAATGTGAACCACACCTAAACGCCAAGTTTTTTTCCGAATTTTATTTGACATTTCTCTATTTCAGACTTACTCAATTTGAACCATGGAGAGATACACAATCCAACAACGTGTTAAAGTTATTATGAAAATGATGATCAATTTTCGAAGAAAATCATCTTCAGTGATGAGGCACATTTTCACCTCAGTGGATTCGTCAATAAACAGAATTGCCGCATGTGGGCGAATGAGAATCCAAGACTGACTGTCGAAAAACCAATGCACCCACAAAGAGTGGCTGTTTGGTGCGGTTTATGTGCTGGCGGCATCATCGGGCCGTATTTTTTCCAAAATGAGGCCGGTCAGGCAGTTACTGTGAATGGTGTTCGCTATCGTGAGATGATAACGAACTTTTTATGGCCCGAATTGGAAGATATGGATGTAGACGATATGTGGTTTCAGCAGGACGGTGCCACTTGCCACACAACTAACGAAACAATTGCTCTTTTGCGCAACAAATTCAATGGCCGTGTTATCTCACGTAATGGCGATGTCAATTGGCCGCCATGATCATGTGATTTGACACCGTTGGACTTTTTTCTTTGGGGTTATTTGAAAGAAAAGGTATACGTCGATAAGTCAGCAACAATTCAACAGCTAAAGGATGAGATAATTCGGCACATTAACTGCATAGAACCTCCATTATGCCTCAGGGTCATCGAAAATTTGGACCAATAGATGGAGGTGTGCCGCCGTGATCGCGGCGCTCATTTGGCCGATATTTTGTTCCATACATAATTGGGTAATACCAATATATCATAATAAAATAAAATTACAATAATTTCCCAAATAGTTTGTGTTTTATTCAAAATCAACACCGGCCCTTGAAATTTAACCACCCTTTATTTCAAATAACAATAATCATCATTAAGTGAAAAATAATACTGAAAAAATAAGTATTTTGCTGTTAAATTAAGTTTAATATATATAAACAATTAAGTTTTTTATTCGCTATTTTTAGCTTCTACCATTTATACCAATAAAAATTATAAATAGCATAGAAAACAAGCTATTTATAATTTTTATTTAATAAGATATATTTACACAGTTTAGAATGATTGTTTTGTTTTTTATTTTAACTTTTTAATTCATTTTTATACCCTGCACACAAGTTTTAAGGAAATACTTAAGTTTGTAATTTCTACAATTTTAATTTTCAGCCCAACAAAGTATATTGTAATACTTTTATAATGTTTTTTTTTCAGAATTCACAAACTGCAATTGTTTTTTAATTTTACAAAATTTTATACATAAATATGTATGTATGTATTTGTAAATAAAATGTAAACGTTAGAGCCATACCATACATTTTCTAGAACAGCCGGCGGTTATAATATAACGCCGTCGGACAAAATTTCATAACTGTAGTAATTTTTGGTCGGCGGCGGTGCTAATTGTGGCTGACGCTTTCATTTTTAAAATTGCTTGTCGGCATCGTTTTACATTTTCAGACGTTTTTAACGTAACGACGTAATCGCTTTGGATAGTTTTTGACTTGAGTTACAGACGCAGTTTTTTCTCACTTTTCGAGCAACGAGGGAATAATTTGTGTCACAAGTTTTCGGCGCGAAAACCTCTCGTCAAAGTTACAGAACACAGCCACAGCTATAATAGCGAAAAACATTAAGAAATGTGTCACACATAATATTGGTCCATAAGAAAAGTTTATATTCTACAGGCTGTCCGGTATACTACTTGCAGTAGTTCTATTGTAATCCTAGCTGCATAAGATGTGTCACCGTCTCTTCGATACCACATGTTAATCAAGCCCAAATCATGCAGTTGTGGAATTAAAAAGTTGTCAATCATATCACAACATCGCTCCCCATTCTCAAATACGGCTATGCCGTTTTCATTTTCTAAGAAGTAAGGTGATTCCTCCTGATAAAAATGCACATCAGACCTTAGGAATAATTTGAGGGATTTCCATTGCCCAGCATCGACTATTCTGTTTATTCACATATCCATTCAAATTAAAATGTGCCTCGTCACTTATTACGATTTTTTCACGAAAATCGGTATTGTCATGGGCGAACTGTAAAATCATATTTGTAAATGTAAGACGGCGTAAATGGTCTTGCTATTGTACCAACTGAATCTTAAATGGAAACAAATGCAAATCCATGTAGAAAATTTTGGCTAAAGTTGTTCTTTGAAGACCAAGCTCCTAAGCACGGCATCAAATTGAGGTTGATGGATTTTTTTGAACACTTTCTTGAGCAGCAGTATGTTTGCATGGGCTAGCTATAACATCCTATTGGCATATGCCAATATATATGGCGTAAATAGTCTTGTGAAAGAAATCAACTGAATCTTAAATAGAAACGAATGCAAATCCTTGTAAAAAATTGTGGCCAAAGTTATTCTTTGAAGAGCTAGCTCGGCGTCGAACTGAGGTTGAGGGATTATTTTAAACACTTTCTTGAGTAGCAGCAATGTTTTCAGCCTATCTTGCAGTACGTTGTGGTCCATGCTTGGGCCTATAACCTACAGATTCTCTTTTTATGAATCATTCACTACACGATAAATAGTTCGTTTTGTTGGAACGTTGTTTCTGTCTTTGGAATTTCACGTACATTTCACATCGTCAGAGTAATCGATGATTGATTTTGATAAAATATTTTGATTAAAATATTTTAAAATACTTCCTTTCTGATGAGAAATTCTACCTTATGAGTATGTAACATTTTTTTCCGTTTACCATCGTCCTTAAGTGGTGATACATTTCTGGCCCTTTTAATCTCACAGACAATCCTTTTTTCCTCAGCTGCTGATGGCTTACATTACTTATATCTGTTGCGAGACAACAGCTCCTAGGGGACTACAATTATCGTTATTAGCGAACACTAATAATAACCTCTCTAGACCAATTTTCTAATACACTTATATTAGCTTCATTTGTATGTTTGTATCTTTCACAATCCCTGTTACATCCAGTGTGTACTTTTGAGGAATCTGAAAAGAGTATAGCTCTAAAAACTTAGACGACAGCAGACTTCACAACTTCACGACTACAAATGAAGTTAGCTTCAAAAGCTGCCGTCTCATCAGCAACATAATTATTTTAAAGACAGCAGCAGCACTATGTGTATTTAAACAATGCAAATTTCAGAGGTGCCACATATATATTTTACATGAATAAAATTAAAATTACCGACTGAAAACGTAAAAATATCACGTAAAACTGTAAAAACTAATCAATTTATTTGTTTATTTTATTTATGTGATGTTTATTTCTATCAAATATTTCAAACGAATTTTAGTTTTTATTGCTGCCAATTTATATTTATAGTGGCAGCACTGGATTTACTTTTTGCTGCTTACGAAAATAGAAATTAGTCTAAGTTAGCAGCAGCAGCAAGTGCTGTTGTGAAGTCGTGCTGCTGTGATGGCGTTAAAATAATCGTGTGCATTTAAACACATGTATTTTATTTTTGACAGATTGCTGCTTGCTGTCTGCTGTCGTCTATGTGTTTAAAGCTTATTGCTGCTTTAGTGCTAAAATTGAAGTTGCCGTATTGTTTCCGGTATTGTTCCCGGAAAGTGTGAAGATTTTGGTGATTCCTAAAGCTGATTTTGTGAGTTTCCAAAAAACTCGGAAACGGTTCGGAACCGGGTTTTCATATTAGGTGCACGTTTTTGTCGTATAACTTGCATCTGAACTCATTTTGGATCCGGTTATAACTACCTGTAGTAATTATCCGGTGTTTTGCAGTTTTTGCCTGTTTTTTGAAAATTCCGCCAAGTTTATGCATTTTGTGTGCAACGCAGTAGTATTTTTATATGTTTCCTACTAGTTTTCTGTGGTTGAATAGCTGCTATCTACACATCAGGTTATTAGCACCCTTTATACTCGTATATGGTTGTCGAATAGGTACTTGACAACCTTGAATTTAATTTGTGAATGCTCTTTTTCACTGATCATCTAACTGTTACTTTTCTTTTGTGTTCGGTAAACTCAAAATTTTCATCATGGTAAAGAACACGAACGAACAACGTATGTAAATTATAAAAATGTACTACCGCTACTCGGAATCAGTGACCGTAACTTTAAGAGCATTAACTCCAACTTTCGCTCATTATTTACGCCTTAGTAGAAAAGCAGTATCAAGCTTAATGCAAAAATTTAAGTCTGTATATTCATAACATCGCTGCCATTCTGGCGTCCATAGCAAACGATCCAAATCAGTTGATTCCGAGGCGTTCTCAAAAATTGGGCATCGCCAAGACCATTTTATGGCGAATTTTGCATAAAGATCTTGATTTACATCCATACAAGATCGAACTGACTCAAGAAATTAAACCAATGGACCATTTCAGGCGACATACGCTCTACGATTGAACTCTTGGAGTTCAATCGTCATCGGAACCTATTTTTTCGTCGACAATAACTAATACTATGTATGGCGATCGTTGTAGCGCCTTGATTACCAATTACTTTTGGCCTGTAGAGGAAAAAATGGACGTGTAGCTTGAGTAGTGTTTTGTCTTTCGTTTTGTGCACACGTGTTTTTCATTGTTGTCCGTCATTATTAATTTGTAAAAACGAAATTATACCGGAATAGGCAGAGTTTTGTTTTGCACCATGTGCACACGTGTTTTTTTATGATTTTATTTTTTTACGCCCGTTTTCTTCTATTTTTTATTATTAATTTCTTTCTTATGTTCTTGCTATGTATTTTATTACCTTGCACTGTTCTCGGTGTTGAACTAATTTTTGTTATTCTGAGCAGTGTTTCGAAGGTATGTAAACTGGGCAGTGATCAATTTTAACTAATTTAATTTCAACACTTTAAATGCTGGGATAACGTTTGTTTTGGTCGTTCCGTGTGTTAAGTTCACAAACATTACTTCCCCTTTCCTCCTTCTCATAATCTATTTTCCTAGTTCCAGTACAATGCACTGCATATGTAGGGGCTATCTCCTGAGTACTGGTCCAAGATAAAATAAATAAATAAAAAAACAGGAAAAAAGTGTTGCCGCTTTAGTGCAAAAAAATGTCCATATTACTTCCCAGATTATTCCGGGGAACTCTGAACCGGTTCGCTAACTGGATCTGAACCGGTATTTTCCTATTCGGTGCGCATTTTTGCCATGGGACGTATATCTGAACTTTTAAGCGACATTTTTTTTATTGCCTTGTAATCGCCATGCCAAATAATTGTTGTCAAGTTTGAAGCAAAACAAACAATTTGTTTTTTTTCTTTTTAAAAATGTTCAGGCGAAATTGCAAAAAGAAATGGTGTTTTTCGAAATTTTTGATATATTTCAGCTATATGTGAACCGATTTTATTGAATTTCAATAGCAAACCCATGAATCATATGGAGTAATAGAATGGCGAGGGAAAAAAGTTTCTAAGTCTAGTGGTTTTCTCACAAACGGTATTTCAGACAGACGGACAAACGGGCAGACGGACATCGCTTAATCGACTTTTCCATTCATTCTAATTCAGAATAAATTTACTTTATAGGGCCGGAAATAAAAATTGTAGAAATTATCAGCCATGTCACAAAACTTAATTCCGTTCGGAAACGCAATTGAATTCTTTTTTTCTTTTCCAGAAAACGAAAAACGAAAAAACTTTTCGGAATGAAATCATTTCTGATTGCAAGAATGAAACTAGTATTATCTTATAGAATTTATTTCATTCCGAAAAAGTTTTAAGTTTTGAACAATTAAAAAACCTATTCAATTCCATTTCCGAACGGAAGTGAATTCTGTGACATGGCCGTATAAATGGAATCACAAACTTGTTTATACCCTTTACATTTTTGCGAAGTGTATAAAAAACACCAAAACCGGTGCAAAACGCAACGAGTTGACAACGCTGTTCATTGACTGTCGTTGATTACAAAACAAAAAAAAAAAAACAAAAAAACTTCATATGTACACATGTACAAACCAAAAATTTAAATAAAAAGAAACTTCGTCATGCGCTATCATCGAGACGACACTAAGCTGAGACATCTTCAGAGCATCCAGCTTCCAAATGTTGACAAAAAATAAATAAATGAATGTGTATGCAAATTCGCCAAACACATACACACATACATATGTAAACTGCACAACACAAAGAAACCAAACCAATTGCGTGAAAGATGTTGTCAAAAGCCATTAGAGTCACCCTAGACTAATTGCATCATTGCCAGTCACCTCCAGCATAATTGAGCAAATGAATGCTTGTGAAAATGAATGGCAATGGGAAGGAAAGGATTGCTGTTTGGTTGAAAAGTTTTTACACATAAAGCATATGCACTACATAAAACTAGTGCAAGAGGCCTGTTTCAAAAAACAAAAACAAAAAAAAACAAAAAAAAAACATGAAGAAAGAAATGGGCAAATGGGTGGCATAATAATGATGAGGCTAAATTTGTTGCAGCCACATAAGTACATATGTATATCTATCTCAGTTAGTAATGTTGTGTTTATGTCCTGAAAACATGTAACTTACAATAAACGCACAAGTTAATGCTCAAACAAAATGTTTAACTGACGAAAGCATTTAATAATACATTTATGAAAATGTTAAATAGTGCAATAAAATTGTATTATTTAAGGAATTTTCAAACAGTGAATTCTGCATATGAAATGAGTTTAAACAAGAGATACAACAAACTTATGTTACGAGATAAAGAATGTTTCATAATGTCTTTCAAAGGTTTCCAAGTCTACTGATGATTAGGGTAGCACCTATGAAATGGCGACATCTACACAGCTAGGAAACATACAAAACAAGCTGTATATATTTTTTTGATTGGTATCAATTTTAGAAGCTATTAAAGTAAATAAACTCAATTCTTTGAATATTTGTTCTCTACCTTTAGAGACTTTCTAAAAATCAAATCGTACTCGTAGCAACCAACAGTTAGTTGTTCATTTGTTTGAAAGGCGTAAAGAAAATTATAGACGTGTAAAAAAGAAAACCCTGGTTTTTGTGTTTTGACAGGTATTTTTAAAACATGTTTCTTTTTAAATTCTCAATAACTTATTTAGAATATTGGTATATAAAGTTGAGCGTATCTTTCAAAGGCTTCCAAGTATACTGATGATTAGAATAGCTCCTATGAAATGTTGACTTAGGAAACATAGAAAACAAGCTGTTTATTAATTTTTTGATTGGTATCAATATTAGAAGCTAATAAGGTAATTAAACTCAATTATTTTAATGTTTTTGCTCTACTTTTTGAGACTTTCAAAAAATCAAATCGTACTCGGAGCAAAAAACGGTTGTTCATTTGTTTGAAAGGTGTAAAGAAAATTAGAGACGTGTAACACGTTACAGGTACTATTAAAACATTTTTCTTTTTAAACTCTGAACTATGTATTTAGATTATTGGGATATAGAGTTGAATATTTGGGAATATCTTTCAAAGGTTTCCAAATCTACTGATGATTACGATAGCTCCTATGAAACAAGCTGTTTATAAATTTTTTGATTGGTATCAATATTAGAAGCTAATAAAGTGAATAAACTCAATTGTTTGAATGTTTGTTCTCTACTTATTGCGACATTCAAAAAATCAAATCGTGCTCCTAGCAAAAACGGGTTTTCGTTTGTTTCAAAGGTGTAAACAAAACTAGAAACGTGTAAAAAACCTTGTTTTTGTGCTTTGACAGGTATTATTAAAATATGTTTCTTTTTAAATTCTCAGTAACTTATTTAGAATATTGGGAAATAAAGTTGAAAATATATTTCAAAGGTTTTCCGATTATTAAAATAGTTCCTATAAAATGTCAACATATAGACAGCTTGGAAACATAGACAACAAGCTGTTTATAATTTTTTGATTGGTATCAATATTAGAAGCTAATACGTAAAGTGAATAAATTCTCAATAACTTATTTAGAATATTGGGATATAAATTTCAAAGGTTTCCAAGTCTACTGATGATTAAAATAGCTCCTATGAAATGTCAACATATAGACAGCTAGGAAACATAGACAACAAGCTGCTTATATTTTGTTTATTGATATCAATATTAGCTAATAAAGTGTATAAACCCAATTATTTATCAAGTAAAACTCTTAGGGTTTTATTTTATACAACGAATGAGGGACTCCTACCCCTCTTTACACCAAAAAGCAGAGTGTCAGCATTAGGAATATGTTTAGTCAAAAGAGCAGAAGTTTTCTGTAAACAAAGAGGCGATTTTGTATGATTTGTGAAGGAGTATGTAGAAGGTATTTTTTTTATTCATTTATTTATTGAATCTTCAAAATAGAAACTATCAATAAGTATGCAAATCTTAATGCTAAACATAAAAAATTAACTAAGTCCAGCCAATGCAAGACAGGAAGGTATAAACTACACATATGGGTAAGGCTCTTACAAGAACCCAGAATAAACTCCAGAGGCCGTTCTGCTTGCTCTGCTGGGTTTTGATAGTGGCTAACGATGTGGTAGAATAAGCAGAATGCACGATAGTGGCTGCAAGATACCTCAAAAGCCAATAGATACTTTTTTCCAGCTGCTGGGCTTCTATGACAAAAGAATTACCAAGCACTTTTATATCTTTTTTTCATTAATTTCTTTGTATCAATCGAATTTGTAAACTTTTATTTTATTTATTTAAGTTAGGCCAACTTTTATTTCACGTATTCCGAACTTGTCCAATCTGCTTTTTAAGACATAGAAGGGTGAAAGTTCTTCATTTGTTGTGGCAAATACAGCTATGAAACGTCTCAGGTTATGTTGGGACTTCCAATAACCCATCAAAACAGTGACTAGCATGATCCCTGTAGATTCTGTTTTACAGATCAACCTCACGCTAATTCTTAAGGTTTTTCAAAAATTATTGGAAGGACTTCAATCAGATACCTGAATTTTTTTTCTTTTGCTCAATTGAAGAACCTTAGTTTATCAAAACTTAAAGATCAATATACTCGTACTGCCTCTTATTTAATCGTTTACCGAGTTGTTAACTTTTGTCCTTCAATAATTTCTTTATCCTGTTTATTTATTTAAGAAAATTTTGACTTGCTACTTCCTTTTTCCCCTGCATAATCAAGTCATTCGTTGATTTATTCATTCGTAGCCTCTTTTAATAACAACGAAACAAAAATCTTTTGTAATGAAAACTTAATTTACCTGCATCCTGCTGCAATTGTTTGGCCGCACACTCTGCACATTCCGCACACTCAGTACACACTCCTTGTGTATCATCATCGGGCGAATGTTGAGTTGCACTCGTATTCATGCTATTGTTGCTGACAACTGTTGTAGCAACAGCTGCTGCTGCTGCTGCTGCTGCCGTGGCTGATGATGGTGTTGATGATGAATTCAGTGGTGATGAAGATGAGCATGTTGATGACGCTGTAGATGATGATTGTTGATTTACAGATGCCTGACCTGATGAGGGATTTGATGTGGCTGGTGGTGGCGGAGGCGGGATTTGAGTATTATTTCTGGCTGCCAGCATGGCGGCACGTTGCTGTTGCAAACGTTGTATAACCTGCAATTGCTGCAGGTGTTGAGCACCAAAAATGTGGCCACTCAAAGCACCTCCAAGTGTATTTTTCAAGCCATTATCTTTGTAGCCGTCAGGAGGACTTAAAGCAGCTTCGTCAACAAACTCAATGGGTGGTGCATATTTAGGACTCTGTAATGACAATGAAAACACAAAAAACGCTTTAATAATGACTTTATATAATTTATTGTAATGAGAGTATATCTTGTAGTGTTGTTAGTGAAAAATAACAAAGGAAATTAGTTTTCTTTAAAATGATGTTGAAACAAAAACACCTTTCTTATTTTGCATACTAGTAGTAGAGTCTAAGAAAAGGAGAGAAAAGAAAAAGTTTCAGTTGGTTGGATAACGAAATATTTTGCGTGTTTAGTTGAACATGTTTTTGTGTGGGAATTATCTTATTTTTTCATAAATTAGGTTAGGTTGAACAGGCTACCAGCTCCCCAGTCCGACTTGGATTGATTGGCAAAAATCTCAAGTACATCCTCTAAACAAACCACACCCAAGACCGAGGCTGATAAAATTACGTTAAATCTCTTATCGTGCAGTATAATCAGTATTCGGCAGAAGTTCTACTATTCTTCATATAATTGAAGCATGTCCATCTTTACACATCCTGCTTGTCCTTAGCCTGTTCGCCGAATTCAGGCAATTGAAGTTTGTAAAAATGCATTTGATAGAGTGGTGTAGAAAGAATCTGATACCAACTAAGCAGATATGCTTAGTTGATATCACCTCTACGATCTTGCAGTAGGTGCTTTTCTCCAAGGATTTCCATTACGCGAGCATCATATTCATTAATATGAGCTTAATAGCCCTGCGGAATCGACAGCAGCAGCTTTAAAGCTTTATTCCTCAATTTTGCCCAAAGGCTATTCTGTCCGCCGTTCACTGGACAAGATAGTTTGGAATCTAGGTAGACACCTAGATATTTCGCACTGTCTGCCAGTTGGAACTTTATTCCCCTTACGATTGGAAGACCATACATGGAATTTTTGGGCACCCCTGCTCTACGCTCTCATTATATACGTTATTTAACTAACGCTGCATATGATGACTAACTGTCATCAATATGATGTGTAATAAAGTAGATTTATATATTCTCTTTATAGTTATACTTATTTGCTTAAACGATACTTGCTGTGATTACAAATTTATATCAATATGACGAATTTTTTCTACTCCTTGAAAATTG
Organism: Thecocarcelia acutangulata; assembly: GCA_914767995.1. NCBI lineage: Eukaryota > Metazoa > Arthropoda > Insecta > Diptera > Tachinidae > Thecocarcelia > Thecocarcelia acutangulata. Next base: position 23,260,039 of record OU612095.1, on the reverse strand, counting down.
ATTTAAATTTAAATATAATAATTTTGACAACAAAATTCCTTTTCAACAATAAATAGAAAATATTAAAACACTATTTATCCTTTTTTTAAATAAATTTTGACAAAGTGTAGGTATTATAATTATTATTAATAAAATGTGTCATTGAATTAATGTCACTACAGTTGTAGCATTGATGATATTCAATGTATGACAAAGTTCTCTGATGACTTTTGTCGTTTAGTTTGATGTCAGTTTTCACATTACTGATGACTATTTACATAATATTGATGTCACAATTCTGACGACTTGACGTCATCAATATGAAGATGCTTTGAGTGTAGTAAGGTTACTTGTCGGATAGCGAGGATAGCATGGCTTGTGTAAGATTGTTGAAAGACTACAGTCCTGAGGGGTCTTCCTCAGCGAAAATTGCATACAACGAGATTTAGTGATTTCTATAGAAGTTGTAGGCGTGAGTAGGAAGAGAGTATGGATCACTTCTTCTGTCAATGACCGGGGCTATCTTCTATGACAGCGTTGTTTCTGGGCAGGCAAATAGTGCACGGATATACCAGAATGCCGGGTGGGCGGGTTGGATACTTTTATTCGGATTTCGGGTTAGTTTGGATCTGAACCGTCGAGGCATGTGTAGCTCTCACAAGCTGCATATCTTCTTCGGGCAATACAACAAGACCAAGAATGAAAATATTCTGGTTCTTTTCATGAAACTAGCATTCTACAATATAACCTAATTTCAAGACATAATGGCGTGGACAACAATGATTGGGAGTGCTTAATGAAGGCCCTTTAGAAAGGATGTAAAAGTTTGAGTTTACTGAAAAGCAGATTGACGCTTAGTTCATGGTTCAGGGATATAAAGTAAGCAACGAAGCAAAAAACTTTTGAAAGTTTTTGTATTATGTTTTCTCATTAAGTAAAAGCAACATTGATTGATGTTAAGTATACATGTTTACTCATATAGATTTTATTTTTTACACTCGTTTGTATTCGTTACAAATATGTATCTCTGTCACCATTAGAGATGAAAATTTTAACACCACCAAATGCGCTTTTAGCGGAAGCAACCAAATGCATAACACATCTCTAGGGTTTAATTCGCAAAAAAAAAAACAACAAAAAATCTTAAACATAACTTGCAATAACTGCATCCTTCTTCTAACATCACATGCAAATGCTTGCATGCATACATATGTTTGAACTCTTTTACATGCCCTTTTTATGTTCATGTACAAAAAACGAAAATGTTACGCCAAACTAATCACAAACACAAAACAAGAAACTTTTCTCAAGGAATTGGGTTTATGTGCTGATTTGATGTGAAAGACGAATAATGAAACAGAGCCAAAACAATTTATGAACATCTTTTTACATCGACTTAATGATGTTTTTGCCTTCGTCTTTATGTTAATGACAAAAGGGGTCGATACGAGAATAAGAAGTAATTTTTGCCACAAATTTATATTCTTACATTCAGATACTCGAATCTTTTGAGACACACTCACACACACACACACACAACTCAGCTTTACATAAATACACATGTAAATAGATACATGCGAAAAAAAAATGAGTGTTAAGGACTTTTATTTGAGCTGCTTAATATACATGGATACGCATTACAGCACATTAAGGGGGTTCAATTTATGTGCCTAGATGATGGCGGCAAACTTTTCTTAAGCCTAAAAGTATGCATCACTTACAACATGAAATCTACATATATAGTAAATACCTGTAATTTACCAATAGGCGAGAGAGAGAGAGAGTACTCGTTGAGAGCATTAGTGTTGGAGAGATCAGTAAGAGATAATCAATCAAATTGGCGAGACAGATTCCTCACTAAGAGTATGAGTTTTGGAGAGATCAGTGCGATAATCGATCAATTATTATCACGGCTAACTCCATTGAAGAGCTTGTTTTTGCAAGTCAAGGTTAACTGCATAGTGCGAATATCTCTGTAAGGCTAATGAATTGACATGGAGAGTCAGTGGTGGAAAAATGGTAAAACAGTTAACTGGTAACTCTGTTTGTGAACCTGCCTTAGAAATGCAAAGGTAACTGCATTGCCTTAGGGAACGCCCCTGTCTAATTTAGGCAATGACCTGAAGTCGCCAATAGATCTGTTTGCAAACCTGTATTAGAAATATATAGTCTTATTAGCTTATTCTAAACAGCTAAATAGGGATGCCAGTATTGAATGAATTGCTGAGACAATTAAATACTTTCTATCATACGGACTCCATTGAAAACCCTTCCTTTTAAAGATAGAAGTGTTCATAATTATATTAGCATACTCTTAGGTACTATTTAGCTCACTTTGGATAGGGAGAGATTGATGATACAAAAAATTTTTTTAATTCGAACGTAACTACCCTGTCTCAAGCAAGTTTATATCAAAAACTCTATCTGAAAACGTCTATTTTATGATCACATAGATCGCTTTAGTCTACTTTGGAAAGCGAAATGAAACCACCAACGAATTGGCCAAAAAAGATTCTCACTGTAGGAAGACAACCAAAAAACCTGTCTCAGAGAGACTGCATACTCTATCTGAAACTTTTATTTTAGAGCACATGGATCACTTTAGTCTACTTTAGCAAGCGAAATGAAACCGCAAACGAATCGAGCAAACAGGATTCTCACTGGAGGGTTCAGTTGAGGATATCGGTGAGACAACTAAAAAACCTTTTTTAGAGAGACTGCTTACTATCAAGGGAAAATTAGTCCACTGTCGACATGGCAATTTAATAACGAACGGGTTGGCAAGTTAGGGTTCTCACTAACGGAGCCGGTATTGAATAGATCAGTAAAACAACTATTCATTTTCTATAGCAGGTAATTCCGTTAAATAATCTACCCTTTATAGGCAGAGATATGCACTATTGTCTTGTCATAGTCTTAGGAACGACTTAACGTATTTCAGACAGGAAGAGATCGCCGAAATATTCAACCAACTACTATCACAGGGAATCACGGGCTCTTAATAGGAAGCGCAGGATCTTAAATAAAGTTTTACTTGCATTCAAAAGCAAGGCCACTGAAAAGCTTGCGTTTTAAAGATAGAAGTATTTGTAATTCTTTTGTCATACTCTCAGGGAAAATTGACGCTCTTTAGACAGGGAAACAATCTTGGAAATATGAAGATGACTGTGCTGTATCAAGGTTAATATCAACTTCGATATGGTGAATTCAGTGAGACAACCACCCAAGTTTCTATCCCAAAAAAAAAAAAAAAAAAAAAAAAAAAAAAAAAAAAACTATCTAAAAACCTGCCTAACGTACCCGTTTAGGGTATGCTTTAGTCTATCTTAGAAGGTGAAATGAGACCGCTAACGAATTGAACAAACAGGGATCTTTACTGGAGGAGTTAGCTGAGGTGAGCCGATGAGACAACATTCAATTACTGCCACAGAACTCTATTTATTACTCTGTCTTAGAGAGACTGAAGTAACCATTTTGGTCACTATAGACAAGACCATTTTTGTCACTATAGACAAGATAATTTCGTGGTTAACGAATTGGCGTAATAAGGGTGTCGCCCACCATTAGCGATATCAGTGAGACAATTAATCAGTTTCTATTACAAGGAACTTTATTTAAGAATTTGTTTTGAATTTGCATAGTTTGCGTAGTCATACAAAACAATTTTTCTCATTTTAGAGATTGCTATCAAATATTCAGCAATCATATTGTGACGAATTTTTATCACATGTAACCCAGTGTGCAGCCGTTGATCTGCTTGTTATAAATGTACAGCCTATTCACACTAAAAAGATTAAACTAAAAGCATATTATACAAACAAACAAATATACATGGTTTAAAATATGCAAACTTGCAAGTAAATCAATTACAAATGATGTTATTTTTGTTCTTGCATTCTTGGCATTTCGTTTCCTATTGTTTGTTGTTGTTACTTGCTTATTGCTCGCAAGCATGTGTGTGAATGTGTATATGCGTAAGAACTATATTTGTACATTTGTGTCTAGAAGTCGGAATCATAAAAAAATCATGATGATTGTAGAAGATGACAAAAAAGTATACGAGTAAATAAAGTTAAACGTTGGACAGAACAGTCATAAGTCATAAAAGTAGGCAAGTCTAGTGTTTAAATGCACAGTGGTATTAAGTGTAAATAAAGTTGTGAGTTATTTAAGTACTGTGTAACGAGCAAGTCATTATTTTATTTGCAACTGAAATATCTGCAAAAACGTAACATATCGACGTGTCTTAAATAGCCGTGTCTTGAGCAGATACTGTAATCTATTACTATTGAAGAAACCCCTATTTAGGAATCATAGAATAAAATAAATGTTCACCTGACTTGAAAAGGCACATGTAAAAACATTCTGCATTTGGGAATAATTCAGCCCATTTTAGACAGAAAGATTGGTAAGACAACCGATCAATCATTATCATTGAGAACTATATTTTAAAACCACAAGTTTTGAAATACAAATATACCTGCCTCGGCAATGCTGATTTGACTATATAGTTTTGAGGGCAACTTTACATGCTATAGACAGGACAACAGAGGCGTTGCATCTACATGGGCGTAAATTTTTTTAGAAACACTATACTTGCTACCATGATGTCAGGGCTACAAGATGTCGATGGTAAGAAGGATCTTTGTGCCAGAAAAATGAGGAAAATGAACACCATTGAGCAAATTTTGATCTTTATTGTAGATTATTTCCCAAAAGGCTAAAGATGCAAAGCTGCTAGTTCTTTGACCGGGTCTGCGATGATCCGAGTAAAGATTGAGCCGAATCGTTCACTTTATCAAGGCAATAATATGGATTGTAGTAGAAAGCGGGATAAAGTCACGACTTCTGCGGATTGATCTGATGAGTTGATCTGCTGAGTTACCTCGCTCTGCATCACCCTTCTTTAGATGGTGTCATTAACTCAATGTTCTAAAAAACTACACCCGTTACAAATACTTGTAAAAATTATCTCCTTCTAAAAAAGAAAGAAAACTAGAAGGAGGCTATTGTTCAATTATTTTTTTGTTTGTAAAAAAAAAGTTCATTTTCATTACGATAGAAACATTTTCTTGGAACTTTTTATTATAAATGCTTAGAAATCCAGCTGTATTAACATACATACTTTACTTTTATTCCTATGGTTGTGTGTTTGTATTAGTGTTGAAGGACTTTTCTATTAAACCTAACATAAATGCAAAAACACTTCATACGCCAAATTGCTATTGTTCGTAATAATATTTTTTTCCTAAAGGTCCTTGTCCGCATCAGTAATTGTTGGAACTGTTTGATAATGTCTATGGCTAAGTGTTAATGTGTTTAATAGACTAAGAGGAAAAAAAGAGAACGAGGCAGAGAGAGAGAGAGAGGGAGCAGACATAGACGATTAGTTTTAAGCATGGCTATAAATTACATTTGAAAATTATTTCAAAACTATAACAATTATTATGATATCGATAAGGCATTGGATTTTATTTAATAATTTTTCATGACACTATAATATTACAGATAATTTTATTATTCATTTCTTGCAGGATAATAAAGAAATTTAAGATTTTATTATAATAGTTTCATATTAAAACTAATTATCAGGGAGGAAGATGAAAAAATAAAATTTTTCTTTTGGTATTCCAAACTAGCTCTAGGGTTAGGTGATTAGAAAGCTAGCAACTTAATGTTGGCAATACTGACACATCACCTGTGTGGAGGGACTAGAAGGCTCGAAGTCCTCAACAATAAATTGCTCATATGGCGACAAACATATGGCATAAACTGCTACCTGTGTGAGCCTAGTCATCCACACGAGGGAGCTGGTGAGTCATCAGACTGTTAAGGCAGGTACTGATGTAAATCTAATTCACATTCTGCCTGCAAGCTCTATATATACCTCCTGTTGTAGATTATAAGTTGTCTAGTTTGTAGATTATAAGTTGTCTAGTTTGGGTTTCGTAAAATCTTGGCCACATTAATCTGGCCACTCTACATATCTCTAGACTTTCCCTTCTGCTTGTAGTTTTCTGCAAAAAGAGTCTAAGGATGCCACTTTTAATAAAGCAGACTGTTTCCGCGAAAGATATATGCAAAGTAACTCCAATTTTGGCTAGCTTGTGTATCCGTTTTTTACTAGAAAAGTCTCTATGCAGACTAAAATGATGTTAGATAGATGCCCCAGTCTGTCCAGCTTTTATTTACACTGTCTGACAAGTAAGGAAGTTATAATTTAGTAAGAGAAGCGCTGCCTGACTATCGTCAAAAAATACAATATTTAAACGCGTTTAACGGACACATAGCAATTTACAGGCCACTATCATCACAAATATTTTTGCGATAAAGGCACTACATTTATAAGAGTAGCGATTAGAGCCGTGTATCCGAAACTTGTCACAACATACTCCAGAACCCATACCATTGTTGGTTCTAAAGCCATCCGTGTATACCTTGGTGAAATACTCATCCAACAGGATCCACATCCACATCTCTCCCTTGAATTTCAGGATTAAAACTAGGAGTAAACTAGTATGATGACTAGTTTAAGACCGTAGGCAGCAAGTTCAAAATTCTTATATGTCCGCTAGCTCTTGATTTCCAATAACTAGCCGCATTTCATCTCGATGCGCTACAGGTAGAAATGCGCATAATATAAAGATTAATGGGAACAGATTGAAGAATACCCAAAGCTATTTTAAAACTCAAGTTTGTTTCAAACTCATATTTAGGGATGTTTTGGGGCAGTTTCCGGATTGCGTAATTATTTAAAGGGTGGCTAGATTGTATTGAAGAAGGTGTATTTATTTTTTCTGTTTATAGAATTACTTTGTATGAAATATGTTTACGTGATATCAAATCGCCTGTGATTTTAAAACCACAAATTGATTCTCCATTAAGAAAGAAAGTGAATACTTGCATATTATTTTTATACATAACATAACATTATATGGAATATAATTGTATGATTTCAATCCACATGTGGTTTCAAAATCACTCGGTTATTTTATTTCAAAAGAAAGCGAATATTTGTGTTTGTGTATGATTTTTATATGAGATATGTATATACGTTTTCAAATCACATGTGATTTCCAAACCACACGATGATTTACAATTAAGAAAGTAAGTAAAATACTCGTATGTTATTTTTATCAACAATATAATATAGAATAAGTTTACATTAGTGCAATTCACTTGTGATTCTAAAATCACATGCTGATTTTTTGTTACAAAAAATCAAATATATATATGTAAAAATAAATTATTTGTGCTTTTTTTTGCTAATAGAATAGTTTTATTATACATGTTAACATGATTTTAAATCGCATGTGATTTAGGTCTAAATGTAAGTTTTATATAGGTATATAACTGTGGCATTATATCGTAACATCTTAAGTCGAATTAAGACTAAAAAAACTTTTTAGGAGAAATTTCAATGAAAAAGTATAGCTAAGAACAAATGAAACTAAACCAAAATTACAACAAAGCTCTGCCAAAAATACGAAAAAATATTTTTACAAATAAAAATTGTATATTTATTAAATTAATGAGATGAGATGCCATTTTTTCAATTTTAAAAATTCGACTTAAATTGTTATGATAAAACACCACAGATATTATTCACTTTATTCGAGCTCTTAATGGAAGGGGAATAACGTAAAAAAGAAATATAACAAGCAAACAAATTTTAATTTACATAGAAATTTTTAAAACAATAAAATACTATTTAAAAAAAAACTCCAAACTTAAAAAAAGAAAATTGAAAATTTTATGTAATGAGTAACTTTATATCCAGCAATATATCTGTAGCGGTATCCTTGAAATTAAGTCATTCATTTAAGAATATTATTCCATTCAATTTACAATAATCACAAATAAGCAGAAGCCACTGACATATTCATGGTTTTTAGTATCTCTTTATACAATCTGACTTTCCTACTGCGAATAGTGTAAGAGTAAGCCTGCAGCTAATAGTATAATAAATAATAAAAGACTGTGAGTTAACTCCCACAAAAGGAAAATTCATTATTATTCTGCGAAAACAAAAATGTAATCAATCAACATTTAACGCATGAAAGCAAATACTGCTACAAGGCGATAATGTTTAACACGGCGCGCATTGGTCAGAAAACTATTTTTGCCAAAACAATTGTATAACTACACAACAGCGATAAACAACTTAACTATTGAATATTTAAAATTATAGTCAATGTTATGACTTAAATACAAGTATTAAAGATGCTAATGTGACCGCAGTTTGTTTAAGAAATGTTTTTATTTCTATCAGATTTTAAAACCACACCATGTTTTTCGATTAAGAGTAAAAAGTAAATATTGATATACACAATATTATTAATATTGTATTATCTAAAGTATTCAATTCACATGAGATTTTGAAATCACTTGACAATTATATCAAAATATAAACGACCATTTGTATTTGTTTAAAAAAATAACTTTTTTTTTAAATATGTTTACATAAATTCAAATCACATGTGTTTTGAAAACTACCCGTTTATTCTCGTTCAAGAAAAAAAATTATTATATATATTTTTTTCTATTATAATATTTTATACGTTTTATATGCTATATTTTATACGTTTATATTGTTGCAACTCACATGTGTTTTTAAAATCACTCGGCTATTTCGTTCAAAGATAAAGCAAATATTTGTATTTGCTTAGTCTCTTAAAAGGATAACTTTATATGAAACATGTTAAAGTAATCTCAAATCACATGTGGTTTGAAAACCACATGTTTTTTCTCGTTCATGAAAGAAAATTATTATTTTTATTGTATTTCTTTTACTAGAATAGATTAAGTTTATATTATTACAACTCTTATCTGATTTTAAAACCACTCGACTATTTTATTAAAACATAAACGGACATTTGCTTTTGTTTAATAGAATAACCTTTTCTGAAACATGTTTACATAAATGAAAATCACATGTGATTTGCTAACCACACGATTATTCTCTTTCAAGAAAGAAAAACTAATATTTGTATATTATTTCTATTACAACATTAAATAGAATATGTTTATATTGTTGCAACTCACATGTGATTTTCAAATCACTAGGTTATTTCATTAAAAAGGAAAGCAATTAATTGTATTTACTTATGGCGTTTTCTTTTCTAGAAAAAGTGTAACATTTTCAATATTGTTTTGCCAAAAAAATACAGAAGTATACAGTTTTCTCAACTTTTTTCAGATATAATCTTCTTTTCATCTTAATAAAACTTAAATTTTAGAACTTGAATTTTTAGAAAAAAAGTGCAGCATAAATGCAAAACTTTTTCAGAAAAGAAAACGGCTTTAGTCTCTTATAAGGATAATTTTGTATGAAATATGTTAACGTGATTTCAAATCGTATGTAGTTTTAAAACCACACATTTATTCTTGTTCAAGAAAAAGATTATAGCTGTATTGTATTTCTATTATAACATTGTACTGTTATGTAAGTGATTTTAAAATCACTCGACAATTTCATTGAAAAAGGAAGCAAATATTTGTATTTGCTTAGTCTTTTAAAAGAATAAATTTGTATGAAATATGTTCACATAATTTGAAATCACATGTGATTTGAAAACCACACGTTTATTCTCGATTAAAGAAGAAGATGAATATTTGCATTTTATTTCTATTAATATTTCTATACATAGAATATCTTTAAACTGTGTGAATTCACATGTGGTTCTAAAATCACTCGCTTATTTTATTGTGATTGCGTTTGCTTTTTTGTTAGAAGAATAACTTTGCGCAAAAAATCTGTAGCGTTAAATCACGATCTAAAACTACACACTGATTATGGAATAAGATGGTATTTGTATATGTTGAATACTTCAATTTGCTAGTGAATTTGAAATCACTCGCTAATTATTTTGCTAAAACTAATCGAATATTCATTTAATTTTTCTGCTAATAGCATAAATTTGTTTAATATAATGTATTAACAATATGAAGTTATAATTATATAATATGTTAACATAATATTGAATCATATGTGAAAACAAACCGAATATTTTTCCAGTTTATAGAATAATATTTTATAAAACATTTATTGTAGTAGTGATAGTACATGTGATTGTAAAAGCAACTATATGATTTTAATGATCTTGTACAAATCACATGCAAAAATTATTTTTATGTTTCATTAAATTTTACATGAAACGGATAGATTTAATAAAACCTTGACGATACTTTAGACTTTTAACGGTTCACCACTTACGTATATGGATCGTAACAACAACCGAAGGATACGTAAAAATAATTAAGACTTACTACAACTGTAGTGGATCAAACGTATCAGCCAAAGAAGGCAACTCAACCGTTATCAGCGCAGACTATCTCAGCGAAATAGTCTGCAAGAAGAACCACTCGGAGGCATGCTGATCCCCGTTATGCCCACTTATATCCTTGCTAACAGTTTCAGAAATCCTTAACACAACATAAGACATTCGACTTCGTAGACTTTTGTTTGCTACAACAAATGAGGCACCCCTTCATGTCTATATCCTAGAAAACGGAATACTTTGGTTTGGCCTACGCCAAAGCAAAACCTATTTCCCAAGGGGGGAAAAAGATTTACATCAGCACCTGTCTTTACGGCCTTATCTGTTGATGGGCCAATTCCACGGAGTGAATTATTCACGATTCACCAGCGCCCCCGTGTGGTTGCCTAGGCTCATATAGGTAGCAATTCTTGCCATATGAGCAAGTTCTTCTTGAAGACTTCGGACCTTCTCATCCCTCCTGTATGCAATTTCCCAACAATCAATGGAAGGCAAGGACTAATGAGTTGGTAGGCCGAAGCTTACTTGAAGCATCAGCCCTTAAACCAACTCACCCGTCAACCATCAGCACTGGTTTCTTACAGTACAGGTGTCTGTTGTAAAAGCAATCGGCAAATTGTTAGTCCCCCAAAAAAGCCACGCACCAAACCATTATCAGAGATACTAACTCCCCCTTCCTGTGTTTTAGGTTTCAACTACAGCCAGAACGTTTCTTGTTGAAGAGTTCGGACCTTCTCATCCCTCCTGTATGCAATTTCCCAACAACCAATGGAAGGCAAGGACTAATGAGTTGGTAGGCCGAAGTTCACTAGAAGCATCAGCCCTTAAGCCAACTCACCCGTCAACCATCAGCACTGGTTTCTTACAGTACAGGTGTCTGTTGTAAAAGCAATCGGCAGATTGTTAGTCCCCCAAAAAAGCCACGCACCAAACCATTATCAGAGATACTAACTCCCCCTTCCTGCGTTTTAAGTTTAAACCACAGCCAGAACGTTTCAGCCAAGGTAGGCACCTCAACCATGATCAGCCCGGGTTGAACTGCAAGCAGAACCACCCGGGGGCCATGCCAAACCCCGTTCTGCCAATTTATACTTTGATAAGGGTTTCGGAAGCCAACACAACATAAGTCATGCGGCTACCTTCCCTTTTTTACCCGAAAAACAGAGTGCCCTGGTTAGAAATACGCCAAGATAAAACCTGTTCCCTGGAAGGGGAGGGGGGGGGGGGGGGGGGGGAGGACTTATTGACAATAAAATGCCTATTGTTGTTTAATTTAAAGTGTTTATTTTTACAAAAAAACATCTGCAGCAAAATTAAACCCGCCATTAACCATCGCCGTCAACTTTTTAAGCGGGGCTTAGAACTTCTATTTACAATTTAAATAATTCTTCTTTGCAAAACAGAACATTAATATTCAATTAAGAGGACAAGTTCCAAATTCAACAAAATTACGAATATTATTTAATCTTTGTGATTTATTTTGTATAAAAATGATTTATCCATTCTGCCTGACCATTTTCTAAACAGGTGTGTGAAGGAGGAAACATCTGACAGATTAAAAACGTTAAAAAGTGTGTTTCTGTTACAATGAATAATTCTGCGCTTTTTAAACAGAAAATGCAAAGGAAATGTTCTAAATTCAAAACCGAACATAAATATTCATTTAAATGAAGCAACCTACAAAATGCTCCCTAACCACAATACAACATCAATCACAATTCATTTTAATAAATAACATGTTTAAAAGGGATTTAAAAACATGAAGAAGAAGAAGCAGAAAAAAACTGAAATAAGTTTTTGTGTTTATGAAATCTAAAAAAAAAAAAAAAAACAATGTTTACAATTTGTTATGGTAATTTACCTGTGGCGTGCGGTTGTCATCTGTTGACGCTGTTGTTGAGTAGTTGCACTGACAACCCTCTTCGCAACACAAACGCACCAATTCATGTTCACCACACGTGCACGGCTCTTCGTCTTCCTCATCGTAGGCACAATCTTCGCGTATCAAAATAATATAATCGGCTTCGAAAAATTCATTACGCGTTTCATCGAACACGACACGATTTTTACGCGCTGGAGGCGGCCGGTTGGGTTTTTTAAGTAAACCACGCAGTTGACCGTTAACTTCACGCATTTTGTTATTTGTTGTTGTTGCTGTTGCTGCTGCTGCTGGCTGTGGGGTGGTGTGATATTTTATGGCTTCAGTTTCGTTTAGTTGCTGCAAAGGTATCACGTTCGGTGTTATTGTTAAGAAACAGTCACGATTTTGATCTATTTCTGGTTGACAATTATCGCATGTGCAGGGCGACGAGCTATTGGAACTTGTAGAATTTATATCGTCTTGCAAGTCATTAACGTCTACTGCTGACGCTGTTGCTGCAGTAGTTGTTGTTTTTGTGGGCTCAAAGTTGTCATTTAGTGAAACGTTTTGCTTGAATTGCTGTCTAGTTTCGTTTGGAAACAGTTCATCATAGCAATAGGGCAATTGTAGGGGTTGTATAAAATTCGTTGTATATAACGGATATTGTTCGGGCAACACGTGGGCTATAAAATAGTTATGATTATTGTTGTTGTTGTTATTGTTGTAAAGGTTATAGTAATAGCAATTATTATTAGTGCTGCTGTTGATATTTTGGGAAGTTGTTAAATGTTTATTTATGTGGAAAAAATCACTGAAGCGTTGCGTATCAAATTCCGATAAAGAGTTTGTTGCCGTTAGTGTGTTGAGGTTTAAAAAAGAGGTTTTTATGTTTGACAGCTTCTCGTTGCTGGCCTTTAGGGGCTGAAAAGTTTTATATATTTCCGGTTTTGTAGCAACAAATGCACTTTTATATTCATCAGCTATTTGTTCTTCATTTACTGAATTCGTTTCTACTTCAACTTGAGCAGGTTTTAAAATTTCTTCTCCCTTTCCTTCTTCTTCGTGTTCTTGTTCTTTTTGTTGTTGTTGTATTAATTGTTTTGTTTTCTCAATATGTTGTAAATTTTGATAGCAAATTTTATTTGTTAATATTATTGGCTTTAAGTCTACTATAGTGTCCGTTTTCTTGTTAATATTTTCTGCCAAGGGAAACCTTAAATTTTCTGAGTTTTCAGTTGTTTCAATTAATTGTTGTTGTTGCTGTTGTTGTTTTTGTTCATCTGCTATATCTCTGCTGAGCAAAAGAGTAGTTTGTTGAGTTTGTGGTTGTGTCAGGCGCACTTCTTTCTTGCTGACATATGCCTGTGGTGAGTTTCTCACATATTGCTGTGTTGAGTTTGTTGAATATTCTTTATTTTGCTTATCTTTTAATTTCTCGCTGTTTATATCCTTTATTTCATGTGTCTTTTTTAAACTTTTTTCAATATCCAGCTTTTTTTCTATACTTTCTATTTGACCATGTTCCTTTTCGTTATTTAATTCATTGGGTTCTTTTATGCCTGCTGCTGAGTCCTTTGTAAGCTGGCAAGTTTCTTTAGTTTCAATTAACGGTAATTTATGTGCATTAGCATGTAATACGGACGACCTTTCGAAAGTTATTTCACAGTCTGTTTGAAGTTTGTTAGCCTTCGTTATAAAACACGAATTTGCCTTCGTCTCAGTATCTGTCGTCGTTGCTTCATTAAACACCCCCTGTGTGGTATTATTTGTTAAACATAAATCGTCCTTTGAATGTCTTGCTATTTCTGTTTTCAAGGATTCGAAGGATTCTGTTGTGGCTGTTGTTGTTGTTGTTTTAGTTTGTTTATAGTTATTGAATTGTTTGGTTGTTGGTAGTGTATCGTAACGTGTTCGTATTTGTTGATGTTGTTGCAGCAAACGTTTTAAACGTTGACTAGCCTCGAATTCCTCTAGACTTGTATAGTCGTTCTCTTGTGCCTCATCCTCCTCCTCCTTATTCCTTAAAAAATGTTGCTGATTTTGTTTTTGCTGCTTAGTTTTTAAACTATGCTCTTTTATATCATTTAATCTTTTAAGATTGAGGTTAAGTGTATTTTCAATGTTTTGTTGTAGGCAATTACTTTTCGTTTCATCGAAATCTAGTTTTTTAGCTTTCACATCAATTTTTTCTTTACAATAAAGCCTACAATTTTCTTTACATTTTTCGTTTTGCTTATTTGGTTCACTTTGTTTAGTTTTATTTGGAAAATTACTAAAATTTTCTTTAAGACTTTCGAAATTAACAGAATTACAATTGTCCGACACTAAAGCTGTTTTTTCTAATTCGTTTTCATTTTTTGTTTGTGGTTTAACAATTGAAAAATTTTGCCTTGAATTGATTGCAAAAGGACCTTGTTTTTTATGTTCCCCGTTTTGTTTATCTATTAATATTCTTTGTTCCAATAAATCACCATTGTCTTCGTTATTGGTGACTATGCTTTCGTTTGACTTTAGCAAATATCCTTTATGGCTGCCCTCAACATGATTTCTGTTACAGGTTCCATATGTTTTGCCTAAAACTTTGGCTCTCTTTGCAAATTCCTCATTTTCCGCTTTTGCAGCTTTTTCTATTTCGTTTTCCCCTTGGTCGTCGTTACCTTGTCGTCGCGTCGTCACCACCTGGCCTTCGTTTTTTGTTGGCCATACAAATGTTAAATACAACAATGGTTCGAAATTATTTTCTCTGGTATAGATTTTTTCTTCATTACCATCAAAATTTAATTCATTATTGCAATTTTCCAAATCCTTAAAATTTTCTTTGGTATCCTGCTGCTCTCTTGACGGCGGGCAGACGACGTTTTTCAATAGCTGGTGACTGGTATCACTTGTCTGGGCGTTTGGTCCTTTTGTAAAGCAAAATTTAGGTGTTGACAAATTTTCAATTTCCAAAAATTGTGTATCCTTTAATTCCTCGATTTCAGTTTTTAACAAAATATTTCCGTCACTTAATTCACAATTGCCAGCAATTTCTTGCGAATTTAGAATATTTTCTTGCAAAAACTTTTCTTTCGTCTCTTCTTTAACATCTAATAAATTATTTTCTAAAGGAAAATTTTTATTATATAAAATATTTTCTTGAAAACTTTCTTCACTCAAAACAATATTATCATCATCCAATGGCGATTTTTTATCGTGAAACACTTTATCATTATTTGTAGTTGAAACAATTTGTTTGTTTTTGTTTAAATTGTAATAAGAATTTTGCAATTTTTCTGTTTTATTTTCATTTTTTTTATTTTCATTTTGTAAGAAATTCAATGTGTATTTGATGTCCTCGTCTGGTGATGGTTTTAGACATTTTGCAAAATCTCTTAACGTATACGCACTGGTGAACTGGTCTGGTTGTGCGAGTATTTGATTTTCTTGTTGCTGCCGTTCGTCAAGTGGCGAGTAGTGGTGGCAATTATCGTTATATTCAGCAAAGGATAAAGCAATACTTTGTTGTTGTGTGGCAGCCAGTAGACGACAATTGTTGGTGTTCGCTTTCAATTGCAAATTAAGGCTTATTTCGTTTGCTTCTGTTTTCGCTGTTAATGGTGAAATATTTTCGATCGATTTTGTTGAGCAAATTTGATTGTTTGTTTTAATTTCTTCATCTAATGGCTCTTGGGTCTCTATGCCACTAACCGCTGTCACTGTTGTGACTTTACAACTGTTGGGATTTTGACATGACTCTTTTGACTGTATGAGCGCGCATGTGTCTTTAATATTTTTAATAACTTCCCTATTGTTGCTCTTGTTGGTGGTATTTGTTTTAAAATTTATACACGTAACTGGTGTTTTTGCTGTCGTTTCATTCACCTCATCCACCATCAGAATGTTTGTAGCATTGAATTTGTTGTCGTCGTTTACGTTGTCGCCAATTCTCCGCGTTTCATTTACTTCAGTTAATGTTTTCATTATTTTCTCTGTTTCCATTTGTGCTGGCGGCGGCGTTGGCGTTGTTGCAGCGCTTTTTAATTCTAAAATCTGTTTACTCTCCAATAAATGTTGTTCTTCTAATGTTTCGTTTAAATCACAATAGAGTAGATTTTCTAAATTGCAGTGATCGGGCATATCGGCGTCTGAATTTATTATGTTTTCTTGATATTGCAATTTATAGCATTCATTAGTTAGCTTGTTTACTGTAAAGAGAGAGAAAAATATATAAAATAGCATTATTAGAAAGCTAGCAATACAAGAACAGAAGCTTTAAAATTCACTATCCCACACAATCGTGCGATCTACCAAATATGTCAAGTAAGCTGAAAAGGTATGCTAGTGTGTATTAAAAACGCAACTGTATAACAGATTTTTTGACAAGTCGTGCGATTTGAAAAATTTAACGAAAATTTTCATAAAATAGTTTCTTCGCGATCAAAGTGGCAGTTATTGTGAAACATATCAGAATATTAGATTTTTGGTTTTTGTACATTTGTACATTTGTACTTCGGGTTTTACTTCAAGTTATTCCTTTCTTAAGTTTCTTAAAAAGGAGTTTCTTACAATAAAAATTTGCTGTGATCAATCACTTTTGATTGAAGTACACCAGAAAAATAATCATACTTGTGTAGCTGGGGGACAACTAGCTGTTTCGTAGCCGCTACACTACTCATTAGCACCCATTTTCGGATTTGAAGTCGGGTCACGACCGTTTTTACCACTCAGCCATGGAGCCATTGAATTATTTTCTGTCTATATTCATCTCATCAGATGAATATAGCCGAAATTCAAGGCTTTATTGCAAAAAACTGGTTATACGTATATGATTCAAAGTATTGTCCATCACTGGCCACTACTTTCTCCCATCTTTCGGGCAGCATACGAATACCGCGATATACTAATCGATCAAATTTTTTACTTCTTTATAAGACCGGAACTGCGGATCAACCACGCCGTGTGCCAAGTTATATTCCAAGGTAACAAGGTCTGGAGAGTACGGTAGTTGGGGTAGAACGTCCCATTTCAACGTTTCCAAGTATGTCTTACCACTTTCGCAACATGTGGTCTAGCATTGTCATGCTGTAAAATCACTTTATCATGTCTCTCGTTGTATTACTACCATTTGCTTTTTAGTGTTCAGCTCTAACGATTTAACTGCATTCGATAACAATCGATGGAACCGTAAATATTTGGTTTGGCCGTCAACGTGGAAGCATGGCCAAATTATCTTAATGAACCCATTATTCCCCCGTCACAAAGCTATTCAGAAATCCCTTCCGTCTTCGCCTTGCAAACAGCTGTTTACAAGCAAACATACGCCGCTCAACATCTCTCGGCTTCAACTACTGCGACACCAAATTTACTTGTTACTGAATCATTTCCATGATTTTCAGGCATTTTAAAATGGCTTGTTTTGCCACTCCCAATGATTCTGCTAATTCTTGTTGCATTTGACACGAGTCTTGATCAAGTAATGCCTTCAATTCTGCATCTTCGAAATCCGTCTCTCTTCCACCGCCATGACATCAAAATCACCGTGCTCGGCACATTCTTTCACGAATAGCGGCCTCACCACAGGTGTTTGAGAGCAGTCGATGAGCCTTAGTCACAGATTTTTTTCATATTATAGCAGAAAATTCAAACCTCCCGCAAATAATGAGAATTTGGTGCGTAAGCTGACATATTTAATCGAGAATAACTTAAAAATGTGCGAGTTTCGGGAACAAGATCCCTAATCTCGTCAGAGCAAATTCCATTGTAGTAACGATAGAACAGAGTAACGCACCATACACTGCTTCTTCGCTCTCTCCAGAACACGGTCGAGAAACCCCAAATAGACTTTGGGACACCAGCCCAAATAAGAGAGTTGTATTCCAGTTTCGTTCGGATATAGGTGGAATAAATAGTAACAAGATCGGATGGAGTAAAGTACATCTTACACCGTTTCAAAAAATCGAGGCACTTGAACGCTTGCTTAGAGACATGAAAATTGTGTTTACCCCGGTGGACATCACACTGTATTTTCATTCCAAGAACATCAAGAGCATCAAATTCCTCAATATTTATACCATCAATATTTACACCATCCATGAGGGGCATAGGGAAGGAGTCTCTCGTTTGTTATAGCAAGCCGCATGACTTATGTTGTGTAGAGCTTCCGAAATCCGTACCATGGGTTAAAATTAGCGAAACGGGGAGATCTTTCGGTGCTGATTATGGCTGAGGTGCCTGTCTTGAATAAAATTGCAGGAAGAGGAATTAGTTTCGCTAGTAACTTTGGAACCAGTAGTGATAGTTAGACGAATGAGGTGGTTAAGGGCTAATGTTTTTAATGGGCTTGCATACAGGAGGCATTAAGAGGCCCGAACTGTTAAGACTTATAAAGAAAAGTTCCAACCTATGTAAGCCTAGCAAGACACACGGAGGCGTTGGTGAATCGTGAATAACTCACCCCGTAGAGTTGGTACATCATCTGATGTAAATCAATTTCACAACTCTAGCACTTCAACTCCATTTTGAAGCGATTTTGTAAAGTCAGTCAGACTTTTATAACAGTTTCATGTGAAAGAATGGTCCCATCATGTAGGATAGTTCATCAGAGCTTAATGGTGAGATCAGAACACAAAAAGATATAAAAACTACAAGAGCGGGCCAATAAATCCATGACTTTTTAAATATCTCGGCTGGCAACACTGCTTCAGTCAACAGGCAACTGTCAGCTGAGTCCTGTCTAAACTTGAACAAGCTGCGTTATTTACTTTGTGTTTGGTAGCCGTTCATAGCAAATTACCGTGCGATTTGAAAAGAAAATGATATAGGTAAACTTCACGGTGATATTAAATCACGAACGGTTTTAAAAAAAAGAAGGTGATTTGTTGGTGTTCTGAAAATCACGAGATTTTAAGTTTGTCAAAGTGATTTTCTCTGCTGAAATCACGAGCAAACTCCGAGAATCTGGTAGCTATCCATATATTTTCATATAAAGCAAAAAGTAAATCAAGAGCACTGCCAAACCAATAATTTTTTTTTCTTTAGAAAAAAGCAACGCCTTCAATAATTTTGAAATTTGTTTTGTTTATAAAATACAATATTATTGCATTAATAGGTAGAAGACACTTTATATTAAGTAATCAATCGGTTTTTATTGAGTTCATAGCAAAACAAACACAATACATGAGCGAGTGATTTAAAATATGCAAAAATTTCGCTTACCGGTTTCAAATCACGAGATTACTTAAAGTTACGTGAGCAGAACACCATCTCGACGATTTGAAATCACTTTCGTTAAAAGTGATTTACAGAACATATCTGATAGTCCCCACTTTTATTGTTTTTTTCCAACTTAAAATATATTCGACTTTACCCGAGCTTATTATGGTTACAACTCTGTTTTAAAATTTTAAGGCAGAATTGATCTAAAGAATCAATTATATGGTCACTCCAACCCGAAAAAAAGAATGTAAGTAAAGAAAATGTTTATAAGCGAAGTAAAAAAATTAAGTGACGTTTTTAAACACACATAATTTTTTGTGTGCAAAATCCCTAAATTTATATTGCTAGTTTAATCTACCGCCAGAAAAATTTCATTTTCTGTGAAAGTTTCAGCTCTCTAGCCACCACGGGTACCGCTAAAACATATAACATACGACATACGTCAATTAAAAATTTGAGTTGAAAAAAAAGAATGTAAAAATAATAAAAAAAAAATAAAATTTAAAAATAATTTAAACTTACCTTTTGATTGTAGAGGAAAATTTGCTGGTTCATCACTTAAATCAATCAAATCATGACATTCAGCTACGGTAGGATTCAAATTCCTGTTTTCTAATTTAACTGAATTTAAAAATTTCTCAAAATTTTCCAGCACACTGTCTACCGGACTAACAACTGACGAAGCAAGATTATATTCAAACGAATTTCCAATTGGGTCTTTAACACTCTCGCCATCACACTGAGCAATGCAATATTTTTGCTCTCCCCAAATAGGCAAGTATTCAGCTTTAGTTGCTTTATTCGTAGTAGAACTATTTTCAACAATAGCATTAGTAGTAGCAGAGCTAGCAGCAGCGTTAGCAATAGCAGCATTTCCAATGTTTTTATTTCCGTTTTGTATTAAATTTCGTGTTTGTTGTTTGCGCTCATTCTCGCATGTTAACGGAGAGCACTCAAGCATTAAAAAACTATTTGTATTCAAAATAACATTACTCGTATTTGTATTGTTGTTGCTATAACAGTTGTTATAATTGTTGTTGCTATTATTGTGACATAAACAACCACCATCATAAACATTATTAACATTATCGTCATCATTGTTATCATGAGTTGCATGAAAGCCGTCACCATCGTTATTTAAGCTGCAAATTTGTTTAGTGTTTTGCAGAGAGGGGTAAGAGGAAAAGGGTATATGCATACTTTTGCTGGCGGCTTTGTTAAGGCAAATACTAAATGGTAGACAACTACAACTATTACACTCATGTTTTAAAGTCTCTGCTGCTGCCGCTGCTGACTGCGGTGCTAAAGCAATAGTATTAAGGTCGACATTATTTTGAATACAATTTGTCAACATTTTTGCTTGCACTCGATGTGCTTTGTTTTGTTCAGTGTTATCATTATTTAAAGCTTTAAATGTATGGGAGGTAGAAGTGGTGGTGGTGGCAGTGGTAGTGGTGGCAATGGTAGTGGTTGTTGCAGATGCATTTCGGTTGGTGGTTTTACCAACAACGTTGCAGTTGTTACCGTTGTGGTGGCTGTTGTTTATGGCAGGTACTCTGCCCCATTCCGCGGCACAAATATTTTCATTTCCATTTATGTTGATGTTATTATTTTGTTGTTGTTCTGTTTTTTGCTCTTCTTCCTCTTTTTCTGGCTTTTCTTGGGGCATTGTATTATTGTTAGTAATTGTCGTATTATTTTCAATTGCTGTCATTGCTGGTTCGTCATTAAGCTTTTCATTATTATTATTTTTAATAATTTCTTTTATTTTATGTGATGAAGGCGACGGCATCTTTTGAAGCAGAAATTTTTCAACCACTTTGTTTTCGTGCTGTGGCTGTAGGTGTTGCGGATTTTGCTGTTGTTGTTGTTGCACTAGTTTGCATTTATTTGTTGTCTTTTCACATGTCTCGTTATAAGTAGTTGTTGCTGTAATCAGTGGTATTAAATTTCTAACAGTTTGATTTTCTTGACTTTTAAAAACTGACGTTGAAAATGATGTTGTTGTTATTGTTGGTGGAAAAGTCGTTGCTTTTTGTTTAATTGATTTTGTTGTTGTTCGGTTTAAACTCAACGAGTCTAAAATAAACATTTTTATTTATTTTAAACATTCCAATGTTTTTTTATCTGCAAAATAATCAAAAATATAAAACAAGAAATTTTATTTCATTTCAAAACATATAATTTTACTAAAATAATTTTACCAATAATTGGTTACAAAACAAATTTCAATAAAACAATTGCTTTTAATTAAGTTTATTTATATTACCCTCCTTCAAAATACATCCACTTATATGATCATTTATTTTAAATTTATTAGTTTAAATATAATTGATGAAATGTTTACGCTTGATTGAACAACGAAAAATTGTGTGACGCAACAGATATGCCCCTAAATATTCGTTAATTTTATTGAGAATTTTTCTTACATAAAGTTTACTGAAAGTCAGGATATTAAAGCTATTAATCTTGAGGTAATTTTACATTAAAGTCTTTCATTTTTTACAAAATTCTTTATTTTTATTTTTATCCTGAAGAGAGTACTGGCATTGCATTGTACCAAAACCAGGAAAATAGGCTATGGGAAGGGAGTAATGTTTGTGGACATTTCAATTGAATTGTCCAAAGGGAACTTGGTCTACAGACGAAGCATGCACTGAAAGAAACACACATCGTTATGGGCATGAAACCGTTTCGTTCACCATTCTTTCGTTATTACCATTAAAAGTTTCATTTCATTTCTGAAAGCTTCATTAATGGGATGAAAATATTGCATGGCACTACTTTTTTTACAACTTCATTAATGTCTGAAAACTTTTGCGTGACAATGTGAAAATTTCGTTTCAGCTACTAAATAGTATAGTGAATATAATGAAAATATTTCATTGTATTAATGTAAGACTTTCGTAACAGCTACGATACAATGTGGTTAAAATAATGGGCATATTTCATTATATTGTATAAATGTTAAACTTTCAATATACAGGCCTCAACGTCAAGTCGAAACGGGGTGACAGGATTGATAGTAACCATCATGAGAAAAAGCAGAAAAAACCTCTCCCATGCAAATTATGGGCATTTAAGAAAGGATTGTAAAATGGTACAATACTTTTTAATTTCATACTAAAAAAACTACTAAAAAAGTAAAAAATCTCAAGTAACCCGATTTTTGCTGCCCATTTTATTTAGTTCAACTGGTTTTATTCGCACAAGCTCTGGGTTGGTTTTTAATTTATGGCAAAATAATGAGAGAGATGGATAGAGGACATAATTACCATGAGTGATCAAAATTCTAGGTTTTTCTTAAATGCCTATAATTTTCAAACTGTATGGGATAGACTTTTTTCCGATTTTTCTAATGATGCTCACAACAAATCCTATCACCACGTTTTGGCTTGACGTTGAGTTCTGTGACACCTTGTATGCTCGATGGCGATTTAGTAGAGTACTCGACCAACAGGCTCGAGGTCGCATGTTCGACTCCTTCCACAGACTCATTTTTCATAAAAAGAACAAATTTCATTCTATTTACGATTGCTATTTCTTTAATGAAACTATACACATAACCGGAATGAAGCTCTACATTGGCCCAAAAGCAACGACAAAATCGTAATATTAATGCAAAAAATCTTTATATCTACGAAAGTTTTTCTATCAGTGTACACTTCGAGTTCTCATCAGCCTCTTTTCAAACTGAAGCTGAACAAATAAATGTCCAGTATCGCTAACATGGTAGCCCTAATCGCTGCGAATTGATGTCGCTGCACCGCAGCGTTGCCGTAACTTTTACAAAAACTTATTTTTTCTGACTTCCTGTAAAATCAACACTCAACAATCATCTTTTGCTCTTAACATACTTTTTTATAATAATTACCAGGAACACAACTGTGACGAACGAGGAATTTCGCTCATCGCGACGAATTGGCCGGTAAATATTATTTGTATAAATTCGTCGTGTGAAGCACAATATCAACGAGCTTTTATGTAGATAACTTTGTTTACATTCCATGCAAAGAAAACAGTGTGATTAAAGACTATTATTTGAAAGGGAAAACGGCGAAAGAGACAGAAGAAGAGCTCGATAAATATTACAGTGAGTCAGTCTCATCAGATTACTTGGCAAAATAATGGATTGTTAAATTTAAACGTGGCCGAACAAGCACTGCAACAATACCATCATCAGGAAGGCCAAAAGAGGTGGTTACTGAGGAAAGCATCAAGAAAATTCTCGATATCGTTATGAATGATCGCCGAGTCAAGTTACGAGAGATTACGTGAGTTAAAAATTTTGCATATGAAAAAGCTAACGGCAAGATGAGTGCCGCGTTTACTCAGTGTCGAACAAAAACGAGTTCGACAGACCACTCTACAGCTATATTTGGACATGATAAAACGTAATCCTGTTAATTTTTGGCTTCGATTTTTAACTGTTGATGGAATGTGGGTCCATCACTATATACCTAAAACCAAAAATCTATACAAACAATGGGTGGAAGCTGGTGGAAGTGCTCCAAAGAAGGCGAAGACAGTGAAATCGGCTGGCCACTGTATTTTGGGATGCACACGGAACATTGAAAAAGGGTTCGCAATCACAGGAAAGTATTATTGTTCATTATTGGATCAATTGATTGATGCAATGAAGAAAAAATTATCACATTTAAAGAAGAAAAAAGTGCCCTTTCCTCAACACAACGCACCGGTTCACACAGCATTAAATACGATGCTAAAATTACGTGAAATACACTTTGAATTTGTTGATACTCCTGGTTATAGTCCAGATTTAGCTCTTAGCGACTTTTTCCTGTTTCCAAACTTGAAAAAAAGGCTGGCATGAAAATGATTCATCTCAAATGACAAAGTGATTACCGAAACTCACGCTTATTTTGAGGGGCTACCAAAATCGTATTACTCAGATGGTATAGAAACAGTTGGAATATCGTCTTACTACGAGTAAGTGTATTGAGTTAGAAGGAGACTATGTTGAGAAATAAATGGTTTTTGAAAAAACAAAATTTTTCCTACTTAGGTAGGCTTCAATATCACTCCGCCCTGGTATATCTATTGTAAATCTCAAAGTATTGTAGTTAATCTGAACCTATACATACAACACACAGTCGTAAATCAGCTCTGGGCTGAAGAACAGTTCAGGCGTCATCACTTTAGTGCAGTCAGGATTGTTGTTTTTGTTATTTGGCCTTCGAGAGTTTTGCGTCTCCCTCGAACTGGTTAGCGGTTTGCCTAACTGTATTGGTTTACAGTTTTTTAGACGCATTTCGTTGTTAAACACGCTGCAACTTCCTATGTGACGGCATAGGACGTTATAGCTAGTTACAGTGACGCTACAAATGTACTGTTAATACCATATTGGGCATATGGTCTCCGTCAGCCCGCCCATGCTGTGCATCCTATACTTTGCAAATTTATTTTGCAAGTGTATAGTGAAATAGAATAGAGAATAGAAATACAACACAACGGGACCAGATTGTACCCAAGTGGGCTGGCTTTTCAATAGCTGGCAGCCTGTTAAACTTAAACCTATAAATATCAATTATTGCTGTTGGATTAATAAACTTAATTGAGACAAATTGTAAACCTCTGTCTGATTAATTCGTCTATGGTCAATTGGGTACCCTAAATCCGAAGATGAAGAGAAGTAAATACTCCAAAAGTAAAGGCAATTTTGTGTATTAGCGTAGCCATTCAGCCAGAAATATGCTTCTTCACAGAACAAAATTTCAAAATAAAACACTGCATTTTCATTGAGGTTTTCCCAAACCCATTCACTGACATTAAAACGTAACTGTTTCCATGATGACTTGCCAAATGATACTGAGCAAAAATGGCAAAATAGTTTGATTTGGTAAAAAAAAAAAAATTATCTGGCAAAAAAACATCTTGAAAATCAAACCTCACGATTGATCACCCATCCACAATTTTTTTTAGCATTTTTTTATTTATTGAATCTTCAAAATGAGCAAACATTAAGTATTCAAATCTTAATACTAAATTTAAAAAAAAAAATTAAAAAAAAAATAATAATAATGTCTACAAACAATATAAAATTGGTCTATTTACCGTTTCATAATTTATTCCAGTTTAATATTTCACTTAATTGCACAATTTTATCTTTTACCTCCATGTTATTTTTCTCACACACTTTTTAAATTAAAAAAAAAAAAAAAAAACAAAGAAGGAAAAAACTTATTTGCATTTTTAAACATTTTAGATAATTTTTCTTTATTTTCAACATTTCCTTATCAAAATGTTATATAAACACCACTTGTTGGTTGACTTTTGTTACGGTGGGAAAATTTTATTTCAAACATTTTATTTTAAGCCACGAAAATTTGCTGTTGAGGAAGTAGAACTGGCATTTTTGTATATTTTTGTTCCAAAAACAAAATTCACTGGTTTTACGTTTTATTATTATTTATGTATTTTAAAGCGCAAAAATAAACAGGTGTATAAATACACGTGACTCTTAAGCCCACCACAACTCAAGGATGTACTTGTACATATTTTTGTTGTTGTTTACTTTAAAGGACATTTACACTGAAACACACACATTCCCACACTCATTTATAAAAACGTTTGTTTTGTTGCTCTTAAAAGGGGCTGATCATGTTTCGATCATTGTTGTTGTTAGAGCGAGTAAGTTAGAGGGGTTGTTACGCTTGAGTAGCATTTGCGCGTAACTACGAGACCGTTCTTAGTTTGTTTGTTAAATTTTTCTTTTAGAATTTATTTTGTTTTCGCTCAGGCCTTTCAATATCTTTATATTTTAAATTGAAACAAAAAAACCCTCATACGAAAATACACGTCCGTTCTCGAAGACATTTGAAAGTGAACTAAAATTTAAGTCACTGATAAAAAAAATACCAAGCTCTTAAAAAATGGCAGGGAAAATTGCTTGTCTTTTTTTAGGTACATATTTTCATTGTTGTTTAATTTCTGTTTTATTTTACTGCCAAGCCACCTTTTTCTTTAACGAACATGTCTTGATTACTGGATTTTAATACATAAGAGAGATGAGATCATTGTCACGCTTGATCACTACAAAAGTATAGCAAGAAAAGCTAGCAGACGTATTTGCGTAAAGAGTCACCCTAAGAAAGTCCTAAAGACTATTTTATTTTTATTCTTAAAGCAAAGACGTGTGGGAGCTTTTCTAGATATATTTTTATAGTGATCACGCGTGAGTAGTGAAGGAAATATAAATACTAACTTTATAACAGGTTTTTACTGTTTCGTTCCTAGCCACAATCACTACAAAGTATTAAAGTATCAATGAAAGATAAGACTTAATGATTTGGCGAGCTGAACTCCATTAAGAGCATCAGCCCTTAATCAACCCACCCGTCTAACAATCACTTTTGGTTCCTTACATTACAGGTATCTGTTGAAAGACAACAGCACCTCGAAGGGTTATTAGACCCCCCAAAAACCGGCATTGTACCACAGTTGTCAGGGAACCAAATTTGCCTACCTCCGATTTCAGCCCAGGTAAGCACCGCAACCATGATCAGCGTCTACAGGCGTCACCTTAAGAGAGCTTTGCTGATCCCCGTTTTGCCAATTTTAACCCTTGGTGAGGGGTTGGGTATTCTAACACAACATAAGTCATACGGCTTTGTAGAGTTTTATTTGCTACAACAAACCAAGAACTCTGCAGCAAACCAAGAAGCTCTATGCCCCAGAGAGTAGAGTTCCTGGTTAGGCGTACACCAAGACAAAAGCAGTTCTCCGGGGGGATGTTAAAATTGATTTACGTCAGCACCTGCCTTTTCAGCCATATTTGATGATGGGCCCTCTCCACGGAGTGAATTATTCACGACTCACTTACGTCCCCGAGTGGCTCGTGCATTTTGCAAGAATCACACAGGTCGCAACTTTTGCCATAAGTTTATAGCCATATAGAAAAACCCATTGCTGAAGATCTCGGGCCTTCTAATCGCTCCTTTATTGCATACAGAAGCGATGGAAAACAAGGTTTTATGAGTTGATAGGCCGAAGCCTATTAAGAGCATCAACCCTTAACCAACTCGCCCGTTAAACTGACTAAAGAAAGTAAAACACTTCAAGGAAATGTTTCGCTTTTGAATACGATCACTAAATATTATAATGCGAAATGTCAAATAGAAATATATCTATTGAAAAGCTTTCCACTTATAACAAGCTTCATCCTACGACATAATTGTGTGTTGTGTTCTATAAGCTACATGTGAGCCTTAAGCTCTGAATATACAACACCATTGGTCCATACTCTCTTCTTTGAACCATGCTCATAGGCTTTTTATGTGAAGAGGTGATCATGATAACTGCAAAACGACTTCATAAACTAGACTCATTCCTTAAATCTAGGATCAGTCGTCGCTCACGTGTGTTTATTGTGTGACACACAATAATCACTTGTTTATAGATCACCATCTCTCATGCAGTCAGCTTAATTCCCATTGTTTGATATTAAGTAGTGTTTTAGTCGGTTTTTGCGTTAGGTTGGGTTCTTTCATTTCTTGCGATTGTTGAAATAAAAATTAAATTAAACATTTATATGCTCTCAGGTTTAGAAAACAATACGAATTCACAAGAAACTGAAGTAAAAAATTCTCACTATAAACAATCATCATTAACGTGATGGCATTGGGACAGTGATGCCTATATAAGTAATAACAAAAAAAGCGTTAGGAAAGTAAAAAGAGTTTGCTGAGAGAAGAATAAACTATATTTGATTATATACTAGAATATGCAAAATAAGCTTTTAAAATAATTATTATCAGCGATTTTCATGGAAACGTCAGAATTTTTTTTTTTTGTATAAAATATAAAGCTCGTAGCGTCCGTCTGTCTGCCTCTGTAAAAGATTTTTAGATAAGTTTTTAGCCGTGATCCAATATATGTTCCGCCATTAGCAGTGACATTCTGATCGTCATCATTTTTGAAGACATGTGAACCAATGAATCTGTCAGCCAATAAGGCGCGTCTAGTCGTAATTTTGTGAGGACGTAATGGTGTTTCGACAAAAACTTGTTGACTTAATAATCTACAAGCTTTTGTCAAAATCGCTGATACTGAAACAATTCTGCTTGTTTACATACCTATTCACTTCAAAAAAGACTCTATCGGAGAACAAAATTTTGAATGGAAATTCCATGTAAATTTGTGTTTTAGCCCAATCGGCTGTGGTGTAATTCTATCCCTAATTTAATGTCAAACAAAACTAAACAAATAGCAACTTAAATGAATTAACAAATAAAGCAATGTTGCCAATTCAGTCTGATTCCCAAAAAAAACTCCCTTTAAATTTATCTCGAAGAAAGTAAAAACCTCGAATGTATTAATCACTGAAATTGCAGATTTTAAACCCCCCGTATTCCAAGAGGCGTCATCGTCGTGACATTGAAACAACATCAAAAAACTCTTAATTGTACACTCGTCTTCAATAACAATTATACTTTTTTTATATTGGACCAGTACTCAGAGGATAACCCCTACATATGCAGTGCATTCTACCAGAAATAGGAAAATAGGTTGTGAGAAGGGGCAAAGAGGGAGTAATGTTTGTGAACATTTAACTTGAAATTATAATTTCAAAATTATAACAGCCAGGAAACACTACTGCAGGCAACTTATTACACAGACGTACGGCTGAAAAACGAATTTTCTCTGTAATGCGTTGTACTATTCCCCCGGGCAATCGACCACAAATGAATGAGCTCTGGAGGATGAACGCGCTTACTTAAAAATGTGCGAGTGTTAGGAACAAGAACCTAATCTCGTCAGAGAAAAATCTATTGCAGTAACGATAGAACAGAATAAGGCACCCTACACTATCTATTCTTTGATAGGTCTATTTCATAGACTTAAGCTATAGATAGAGACTGTCGATAACATGCAATCCTTGTTGGCAACGAATAAATGAGTGCCAAATTTTTTTACGCCGACTTCATGTGACTGCTATAACGCCTATTGGAATAAAAGGGAGCAATTTTGATTTATTGTGCATTGCGCAGAAGCGGAGACGCTCTTATATCATGTTCACACGAAATGATGAAACAGAATTAGGGCATGACGATATTCTCCATACAATTTGGCATAAAACAGCGCCAAAGAATGCGGTCATAAAATAGAATCTATTTTATTTTGGCAGCGATTTTTCTTATGCTCTCACTTTGAAGCAGAAAAGCTTTCAACAAAATTACCATACTTTTAGTAAATTTCATACATTTTTTAAACAAAACCAAAGTTTCAAAAGCTTTAGCGCGACAAAAAGGAAAAATAATAGAAAAAGCTTCTTTTTACCTAACAAAAAGGAGCTTTAAATGACAGTTTGTGAAGTTGCAGCCGTTAATGATGGAACAGAACTAGGGCATGACGATTTTCTCCATACAATTTGGCATAAAATAACGCCAGAGAATCTATTTTATTTTGGCAGCGATTTTTCTTATGCTCTTACTCTGAAGCAGAAAAGCTTTCAACAATATTACCACACTTTTAGTAAATTTCATACATTTTGTAAACAAAACCAATGCTTCAAAAGCTTTAGGGATCAAAAAGTAAAAATAATAGAAAAAGCTTCTTTTTACCTAAAAAAAAAATAACTTTAAATGACAGTTTGTGAAGTTGCAGCCATTAGTTTTAATTATTATGTGCCTGTTTCCTCTGAGAGTCGTTTTTGCTTGAAGTTGCGGACGTATTCTGTTTTATCATGAAGGCTTATATTCGAGGTTGGCTCTCTCATTTGCGGTTCGCTGCCCAATCTTGATTGAACCAACATGATTCGCCGTACAAACTTTTGAGAACGAACCAACTTGGCTCATTTTTAATCATGTTGCGAATCATGCAAAAACTACTATCATCTCCAAATTTGATAATAAACTATCGCTAGTTTATCTGAACTAGCTCCCAAAAAAAAAAAAATTATAAACAAAGAAAAAACAGATAATTAATGTGTGTAAAATAAAAAAAAACACATTGTACGTACAAAAATGGGATATTTACATAAAGATTGAATAAAAATTAAAAAAAAGAAGTAGTGAAACGTTTGCACGAAATATATAAACATCAGTGTGGAACAAAAACGACCGTCTAAAGGCCCTTATTCACTATCCTACACTATCGTATGATTTATTCACAGGAAACTGTTTCAAAAGTCCCCACTATTATACAAGTATAATTGCAATAATTTATATACGCAATAAAATAATTAAAAACTTTTATTAACATAATAATTTTACATTACTTAAATTTTTTCTCGAGGCACCAACAATATTCTCGTATTTTTCACAATATATATCACACTGATCGCACAGAAACCATAATGTTTTGCAAAGTTTTATAAAATTTTTAAAATCGCACGATTTGTCAAAAACTCGGTCGCATTTTTAGCACTTTTTTAGCACATTTGCTTTATTTAGCAGATCGCACGATCGTGTATGATAGTGTAACAATTGCTTCATTTTGCCTTCGGAACATGGTATTCAGTGCTTCAAAAATTATCGATATCTTCTTGGAAAAATCTACTGCAACGAAACTAGTTGCGGCTTCCTTACTTTGAGCTACAAATTCAGACACCATTTACTATCAGTTCAATTACTTTTATTTAAACACGCTTAAAGTGTTACATATATAAATACATTGGCAGCACTCTGCTTTACACTAAATTGTCACCACTACGGAAGAAGAGGAAATAGAGATTTCAGCAGTTACAATACAGCGGCGTTACAATTTCATTAGAACTGGCCGGCCAAGTAAGTAAATCATTATATAATAAACAAGTTGGTCATTGTCACTTTGTTATTGTGGTTTTGAAATCACTCTTAAGATGGCCCATACGTCCGTCCATTCCCTTTTGTAAGTCATTTGATCTAAATGCTTGTTGATAAGTCTGACTGATTGTCAGACTGTTTTCATGTTTCTTGTTTATCTTTCATATAGATCTTAAATTTGTATTTAATCTTTTATTATTATATTACCATTGTTTAACAACATTGTCTGTCTGCGTGTGTCTCTTTTCTTCTTTTATACCTGCATAGTCTCATAGGAGTACCTAAAATCTTAACATATCAATTGAGCATGCGTCACATACTCGTACTCGTACAACAGTCTGCCAACCTGCCGCAATAATACGTCATTGTATTTTATATTTATGTAGGTTTTTTTTAAGAAGTAATAAAAGTTTGAAAAAAATTTGTCAAAAACAAAACCAACATGGTCTCTTGCTGTTGTAGGAATATCGTCTGCCTTTTTAATTGCGATTTAAATACTTGAATGGTACAGAGCCTTTGTTTGCTTTATTTTAGGAATTATTTAAATATTCTCACGCCAAGTTGTGTTTAAGAATACCCTACAGTTCTTGCTGAGAATAATTCCATGGCTCGGTGGCTGAGCGGTTAAGGCAGCAGATCATGATACGTTAAGGGCCGGGTTCAAATCCTAATGGGTGCTGATGAGTAATGCAGCGGCTACGAAATAGCTGGTTGTCTCCCAGCTAAAGCTTTTATTATTATTTTACTTGTCTTCTGCAATCAAAAATATTTGATCACAGCAAATTTGTGTTGTAAAAAATCCTTCTTGAGAAAAACTTAAGAAAGAAAAAACTTGAACTAAAGCCCGATGTACAAATGTACGAAAAGGAAAAACCTAATTTAAAAAGTTCTTGCTAATATATATTTATATATTATCAGGGGATGTACCAGAACTAGTGCATTGTACCAGAACTAGGAAAATAGGTTGTGAGGAGGGGGAAAGAAGGAGTAGCGTTTGTGAAAATTTGATTTGAACTTTCCAACGTTATAACAGACAGGAAACACGTCTGTAGGCAACTCATTCCATAGGCGAAGCGTATGGCTGAAAAACGAATTCGATCGAAAACGGGCAATCGATCACAAATGGATTAGCTCTGTACGATGAACGCGTGTTTCGTATAAATGTGGCGGTTTCGGGAACAAGACAACTACTTTGTTCGAATTTAGGAAAATTGTATTGTATACAAGATTTTTTCTATTTCTGAAAAAACACAAAATCAGATGAAGAAAACTGCTCAACAACATATTGATAAGTTTCCATCGCGGTTCCACAAAACGAAAGCATAAATTCCACAACGAACTTCGTACATCATTATGCGAAATTTTCTCCTTTTTTTAAGGTTTTGGTTTTATAAAAATTTCCTAGAAATCGGGTGATTGGTAAGTTGCCACCGTGTCTCCCTAAAACGAGAACACATTGCTCATTCGAAATCGTGGTTCTTGAAAACAACAGCAGAAATTCTACAACGAATTTCATAGATTATTACACAAAATTCCTTCCATTTTTTAGAAGGGTTTGTTTTTTAAGAAATTTCAAAGAAATCGGGTGTTCAATAAGTCTCGATCGTGTTTCCATGAAACGAGAGCGAAGTGCTCATTCAAAATCGTGATTCCACATAACAACAGCACAAATTCCACAACGAACTTCGTAGATTATTCTGCAAAATTCCCTCTTTTTTTAAACAGTTTGGTTTTTTACCTTGGCCCAGTACTCAGAGGATGACCCCTAAATACGAGTATGCAGTGCATTCTACCAGAATTAGGAAAATAGATTGTGGGGAGGGAGAAAGAAGGAGTAGTGTGTGTGAACTGTGACTTCAACTTTCCAATGTTATAACAGACAGGAAACACGTCTGCAGGCAACATATTCCAAAAGCGAAGTGTACGCCTGAAAAATGAATTCTCTCTGTAATGAGTTGATTCCCCGGGCAATCGACCACAAATGGATGAGCAAATTCACTGTAGTAACGATGAAACAGAGTAACGCACCCTACACTTGACGCTGCAGTGAGTTAATAGAGTTGGATAACCTACTGTAACTGATAAGCTTCTTCTGTCACCGATAGACTTTGTGGCACCGGCCTAACTTGAGAGTTGTATTCCATTTTAGGTCGGATGTAGACGGTATAAATAGTAAGGAGGTCAGATGGAGTGAAGTACATCTTACACCGTTTCAAAAACCCGAGCCACTTGAATGCTTCTTTGGAGAAATGAAAAATGTGTTCAGTCCAGCGAACATCACACTATATCTTCATTTCAAGAACATCAATATTTATAATATCCAAGAGTACAGATGAAGCAGCATTCGCGGTCGTTATTAATAAACAAGATTGGGTCTTACCAGCGTTGAAGGCGACCTGGTTTTTACGACCCCATTTGGATATTAATAGAAGACCACTATTCAGTGAATCGTTTATAGTTAGCCTCTTGGTAGTTATCTCTGTTGTCATCCGCGAAAGAGTGGATAGGGTTGGAAGTTTGATAGAGAAGGTCGTTGAGGAAAATAAGAAATGGGGTAGGAGAAAGAATGGAGCCTTGCGGTACCCCTGAGTTAATCTTGAACTCGTTTGATGAGATCCCATCTATAACAACTCGTATAGTGCGGTCTCTGAGAAAGCTCGATATAAACCGAGAAAAGTCATCAACGACACCAAAAGCAGTAAGTTTTGCCAGTAGTGTAGCATGCCACACTCTGTCAAATGCTTTGCAAATATCTAGAGCCACCACCTTACTTTCACCGAAATGATGGATTGAGTGATACCATTTCTCTAAGAGATATGCCATAAGATCGCCAGTAGAACGACCCTTACGTAATCCATGATGGTCACAAAGTAATTTATGCGACTCTAGATACCTCTTAAAGTGATAGTTGGCCATACTTTCCATTACTTTGGAAAGCGCAGGGCAAATTGCAATTGGGCGGTAGTTTTCAGGGCTATTTGCCACCCCTTTTGGGAATTGGCGCTATATTAGCAGCCTTCCAGCCTATGGAAACTTACTAGCATGCTAAAGTATGCTGAAGAGGTGGGCTAATGGATGCGGAAGCGTAGTATAACACTGCTTCAAGACCAGTGCTGGAATGCCATCCGGTCCAAGAGTCTTATTTCTGACAAGGTCGGGCAAAACCCTTTTAACTGCTCGAGTCCGGAAAAATATCTTTGGCATAGTTAAAGTTACTCTTTCGAGCTCGGGAAGTGGTTGACTGCTTTCCTGCAAGCAGGAATTGCTTGCAAAAATTTCAGGTTAGCTTTGTTAACCGAGGGTGAATGCTTAGTCATTCTTTATAGAAATTCCCTAGAAATTGGGCGAACAAAGAGTCTCTTCGTCATATTGGTAATTTACAACCAAGTTGCTCGTTCGAAATCCTGTTCAACATAACAAGGGCACAAATTCCACAACGAATTTCATAGATCATTATACGAAATCCCCCCCCCCCCCCCCTGTTTTTAAAAGGTTTTGGTTTTATAGAAATTTCCTAGAAATCGGGCGAACAAAGAGTCTCTTCGTCATATGGATAAGTTTTAACTGTTTCTGCTTGAAACAGGACCAAGGTACTCGGTCGAAATATTAATTACCGTAACACATTTATCGCCTTTCGTAGATGGCCATACAAAACTTTTTTATATCTGAAAAGTTTCGGTTTCATAAACATTTCGAAGAGTCGCTGCAGCTTCGATAAACTTTACAGGCAAGTGTCTTTAATACTATTCCGTAACTTCAAATAAGAATTTCTGGGGTTAAACTTAAGACCCAAAATATTTTTTATTAAACCCTTTGACGCTCTCTTCTCTTGCAACTTTTCTTTGTTTGATCTTGTAGAGAGTACAATGTTTTTTGTTAATTTTTTTTCCATATTAACTTGAAGTTATGGGAATTTCATATGACATCGTGGGAATATAGTTAAATATTCCATTGTTGTTGTTGTTGTTTCTGTTTGCTACCATTTGCTTCACCAACTATTTAACACACAATGGAAATATGAAAAAGTCTCACAACCATCCAGCATACTCGTATGTTTGTATGAACAACGTAATCGTAATAATAACAATAAAGTGGTTGTATCAGGGATCGCCGTTTTTGTTATTTGAAATCATTGCAAACCGTCAGATAAGAACACCTCGACAGCGGAACACCCTCATACTCGTACATACATACTTACGTGTAAACTTTCTCAAACACATCTTCTGGCTTCTTTCAAGAGGTTTTTATTGTTTGCAATGTTGTTTTTTACACGCGACTCAAAGGAAATTGAACTTTTTATGTTGTTATTAAATTGAATATTTTGTTTTTATTTAAAAATATTATCATTCTTCTATTGCGTGTTTAAGTTCACATTTTCCTTGATACGAGTGAAATAGAGATGAAAAAGCTTTAAAACGGGCAGAAAAATACTCCATTAAAAATTCATTACATATCGCTAATTATGATTTCTCTGCGTTAAAATGCAAACATTGAAATTTATTCAGAGCATTATATTGTTTAGCATTCGAAATGACCGATTATTAATCTTTTATTTATTACATTGTTGCTACTGAGAGGCAAAAGCTTGGGAACCCAAGAAACTGCAACTATAAATTGTTAAATGTGTAAATGATTGTTAAAAACGAAAAAAATGGGGTATAACTCATGGTAGACATTATGCTCCAAAGGGAAGGGGGAGGGGGGCTTCTGAACTTTAGAAAGTTGATAGCAATTGCATTGCTTCGGTAACATCCGTCGAATGGGCAGTTGTGAACAAGATTTACATCAGCACCTGTCTTGCAGCCTTATCTGAATATGGACCAGTTCCACGCAATGAATTATTCACGATTCACCAGCGCCTCCGTGTGGCTTGCTAGGCTCACACAAGTAGCCATTTATGCCATACGTTTGTAGCCACATGAGCAACTTCTTGTTGAGGAGTTCGGGCCTTCTAATCCCTCTTGCATGCAATTTCCCAGCAATCAATGGTAGACAAGGCTTAATGAGTTGGTAGGCCGAAGCCCACTAGCAGCATCAGCCAACTCACCCGCCAACCATCACCACTGCTTCCTCACAGTACAGGTATCTGTTGTAAAGGCAACAGAGCCTCGGGATTTTGTTAGTCCCCGAAAAAAGCCACGCCAAGCAATTATCAAGGATACTAACACTGCCTTCCTGCGTTTTAGGTTTCAAGCACAGCCAGAACGTTTCCTCCAAGGTAGGCCCCTCAACCATGATCAGCCCGGGTCTAACCGCAAGCAGAACTATCCAGGGGCCATGCTGATCCGCGTTCTGCAAATTTATACCCTTGGTAAGGTTTCGAAAGCCAAGACAGCATAAGTCATGCGGCTTCCTAGAGTTCTGTTTGCTACAACAAAAGAGGAACCCCTTCCCCTCTATACCCGAAAAACAGAGTGCACTAGTTAGGAGTACGCCAGAGCATCTGTTCCCCGGGGGGCCGTCGAATGAACAGAAATATCTTCAATATCTTTTACGAAATCGACAAGAATGTATAAGATGTTCTGCCATACATGCAAATGATGCCATTTAAAAGTGGTCCAACCATAACGTCAAATTGCATTTTGTACATTTCGTGATATTTTTGTTCAGCATACTTTCACCTCAGTGGATTTCTTAGCTAGCAGAAATTCAACAATTGGGTCTCGGAGACCGCACTATACGAGTTGTTACCGATAGAATCTCAGCAAATGAGTTCAAGATTAATTCAGGGGTACCGCAAGGCTCCGTTCTTTCTTCTACCCTATTTCTTATTTTCCTCAACGACCTTCTCTATCAAACTTCCAACCCTATTCACACTTTCACGGATGACAGCAGCACTTGCCACCCGTACTCTTTTAGTTATAGGCTCAGCCTATCAGAGATCACTACCAAGAGGCTAAATATGAACGATTCACTGAATAGTGATCTACTATTAATATTCGAATGGGGTCGTAAAAACAGCGTCGCCTTCAATGCT
Organism: Thecocarcelia acutangulata; assembly: GCA_914767995.1. Lineage (NCBI taxonomy): Eukaryota > Metazoa > Arthropoda > Insecta > Diptera > Tachinidae > Thecocarcelia > Thecocarcelia acutangulata. Next base: position 23,222,983 of record OU612095.1, on the reverse strand, counting down.
CGTAAGGCCCAATGCCGTTTATTAACACACAAGCAAGCGACCGCAAATGCCGCTTCATCTGCACTCATGGCTGGAATAAATTGAGGAATCGGATGCTCTTGATGTTTTTGGAATGAAAACAGTGTGATGTTCACTGTAATGGTCACATTTTTCATGTCTCTAAAGAAGCATTCAAGTGCCTTTGGTTTTTAAAACGGTGTAAGATGTACTTTACTCCATCCGATCTCCTTACTATTTATACTACCTTTATCCGGCCACGAATGGAATACAACGCTCGTATTGGGGCTGGCGCTTCAACGTCTATCTTAGGGTTTCTCGACCGTGTACAGAAGAAAGCGAAGAAGCTTATCGGTGACAGTAGGTTGTCCAACACTATTGACTCAGTGAAGCATCGACGCAGTGTAGGGTGCGTTACTCTGTTCTATCGCTACTACTCGTACAACGCATTTTTCTCTGATGAGACTAGGGATCTTGTTCCCGAAACACGCACATTTCTACGTAGCATACGTACATCGTTCAGGGCTCATCCATCGATTGCTCGGGGAATCGTACAACGCATTACATAGAGAATTCGTTTTTCAGTCGTACGCTTCGCCTGTGGAATAAGTTGCCTGCAGATGTGTTTCCTGTCTGTTCTAACGTTGGAAAGTTCAGGTCAAATGTTTACAAACACTACTCCCTCTTTCCCCCTCCTCACAACCTATTTTTCTAATTCTGGTACAATGCACTGCATATGTAGGGGTCATCCCCCGAGTACTAGTACAAGGTAAAAAAAAAATAGTCATGCAAAAGTAAGGTGATCGTTTACGGTCTATCATTTACAAAAACAATTATTAGTATAAAATTGCATTAAAATTTTTATACGGTACAAAAACAAATGAATGAGAGATGCATCTAGAATACTTTTATGAAATGTACTCAATATTTTGAATGCATTTCATACGGATTATCTAAACTTTTCACTCATTCGTGTGCCATAAATACCACATAAAGTTCTTATTGTAACACAATTGGTGCATCAGCCTGCACGTGCACTTGGTAACATGAAAGATGTTCTAGTATTAAAGCCCTTTACGCAGATGCCTCCTCCGATCCTAGCTCCAATTCCGGATTGCTTTGGGTAGACACAGATTGAAAACTCGGCTTATTATAAGTTTTATTAGAATTTATTTTCACTCTAATTTTTTTAATACAAAATTAACTTATTTCAAAACACCCTCTAGGGACTAAAGCTTTAAATAGGAGCCATAAAAATCAATTTATCTCAAATTAAGCTTAAATTCTTAAGTTTAATTTAAATTTGTACTCGTATTAACAACACAAACTCCTATTTGAATATATCTTAACGATAAGTATCATTTAAATCCAAAGCTTTAAACAGACTCTAACTCGTAAAAGTAAAACGTGCTTTGACCTTTAAAGATTTAATTGTGGCCATAATTTCATAACTAATTCTAATTTTAGACGCAAGAGCTGGTTAGAAATGTGCTCGCTGCAATATTGTGTAAGAAAAACGTAACGACGCCGGGTGTTTCATTGATGCCACTTATCCAGCAGCACGTTGTTGTAACACATACCAATCAACCTTATAGTTGTTCATGTTTGCCTGTTTGTTTTTCTTTCTCTTTCAGAGAACGAAAGCTTTTCATTATAATTTCTCCATACACTGACAGAAAATTATGAGGTTGAATTATATTTACTTGAAAGATAATTTATTTCTATTAAATAATCCTAATTCAAGCGAAAACTACAAATTGAGCATATGAGTAGTCAAACAATATTTTACGTTCTTATAAAAATGTTTTACGTTCCTATAATAAATAAAATGTAGTTTAAAAACCTGAAAAACACCAGATAATTATCCGTATAACGCGTTCCGAAATTTTTTTTGGGAATTCCCAAAATTTGCTTCAGGAATTGCCAAAATCTCCTACTTTCCCTGAAACAATATGGCAGCTTGAATTTTCGCTTTAAATCAAATGACCGTTTATAGTTCAGAAGCATGTTCCACGTCAAAAATGCGCACCGAATATAAAATCCCGGTTTCTATTCAGTTAGCGAATTTTTTTCCAGCTTTTTGCGAATTCCCAAAATCGGCTTCATAAATCCCCAAAATCCCCTCACTTCCCCGGTAGCAATACGGCAACCCCAATTTTCACACTTAATTAGCAACACTTTATATATAGTTTAATTTACTTACATATGTAACAATCACTTAAATGGAATGGGTTTCGAGTGTTGCAAACATACAAGTGAAACTAATATAAGCGTGTTAAAAAGCGAGCAAAATTATTATAAACGGAAGTTGGAAAATTAAAAATATGAATCCTTCGAAAACCCCACTTTTTGACTCATTGTACGCAATATCTGTCGGCGTTTCTCGTATAACACGACTAATATTAGCTTCCAATCAAGCTGATTCAAATCTGACTTATTGATAAAGACGTTTTGGTCCTGTAACACTATGTCGAACGTTACCGTAGGAGTTCCTCATTTTTTGTAGCAAATAAAACTCAAGGAAGTTTCAACATAATGTGTAATAATGTGAAATCCGAAAATCCTTACCAAGTGATAATTGCCACAACAGGGATCAGTATTTCCTAAGAGATTTTGTTTCTCAGACTATCTTGGCGCTGACTGCGGTTAAGGTGTCTACTTCTTGACTAAAACGTTCTGGTAGTGGTTTGGACCGAAAATCGCGGGGAAAGGTTATTAGTATTCCCTAATAATTATGGCGCATAGCCAATATTCGGGGAACTAGTTAAATGACCTGAAGTGCTAATTTCTTGCAACAGATACATGTAATGTAAGAAATCAAAAAAGGAGGCTGATGTTCTTTATGGACTTATCGTCACCATCTCGTCAAGCCGAATGTTCCTCTGAGTGAGAATGAGAAATCATCTGTGTGAGCCTTGCAAGCCACATGGGGAAACTGGTGAGTCATGAACTGGAATCACCCCGTAGAATCAGTCCACCGTAAAATGTTATCATCACGACAGGCGCTGACATAGAACAATAACACACATTTGTTCAATTGTTGCTGGTTTATCGACATAGACAAAACACTTTATATAATCTCAAAAAAATGGTCTAATAGGGTTAAATCACACGACCTTGGAGGTCATTCGACCATTACGTGAAACTATTATTTCACCATGTTCATTGTGTATCTAAGTAAATCAAATGTAGCGCGATGTTTGGCAAGTGGATTCATTATGTTCGAACCGCATGACAGCAAAATTAATGCCAGATAGTGAAGGTACAAAATATGTCTAATCGTGTCCCTTTACCGTTTACCATTGACAGCGAAGTTCTGATCATCATCTTTTTCGAAGACATACAAAGCGTACTAAATTCGAATTTTCTATTAATGTTATGGTGTTTCGATAAAAACTTGTGGATTATATTCACGCTTAAAAGCTATTAAACCACGATACAGACCTGCTCAAATCAGATGGTCTATTGAGGTTAACTGTTGACTATTGAGACTAACATGTTGCAGTTATGATGATAGAAGAACTATTATTCTAATTGGTCTACCCCGACGGATGTTTCATAATGTAGTTGGCGATATATGCGTGGAGGTGAAGAGAAAGAGGAGGAAAGTCTTGAACATTTCCTCCCGCGGAACAGATTTTGCCTTGGCGTATTCCAAACCAGTGCACTGTGTTTTTCGGGGTATAGAGGGCAAGGAGTCCCTCGTTTGTTGTAGTAAATAAAACTCTAGGAAGCCGCATGACTTATGTTGTATTGGCTTCCGAAACCCTTACCAAGTGTATAAATTGGCAGAACGGGGATCAGCGTGGCCCCCGGGTGATTCTACCTGTATTTCAATTCGGTCTGATCATGGTTGAGGTGCCTACCTTGGCTGGAAGCTTCTGGCTTTGGTTTAAAACTGAAGGCGCAGGAAGGGCTAGTTTTTATCCCTGATAATTGTGTAGTGCATGGCTTTTTTCGGAGGCTACCAACTCCCCTTGCAGCAGATGCCTGTGCTGTAAGGAACCAGTAGTGATGGTCGGACTGGTGAGTTGGTTTAAGCGCTTGGACTTCGGGTTTAAGGGTAGTGGGTTTCGTCCTACTAACTCATTTAGCCTTGTCGTCTATTGATTGCTGGCAAATTGCATACAGAAGGGATTAGAAGGCCCGTGCTCCTGAGCAAGGGGTTGCCTATATGGCTACAAACATATGGTAAGAATTGCGACCTGTGTGTGTCCGGTATGCCACACTGGATCGGTGGTGAATCGTGAATAATTCATTCCGTGGAATTCAAATAAGGCCGTCAAATCTCACAGTTACATAAGGGCAATGTATCTAGGTAGATCGCGATATTCTATGACTAGGTAGAAATATCAGAATGCGATACAGGTGTGTAGGACTCGTTCTTCCGATCCTTAGGTAGGTGGGTGATATATAGATCACTAGCAGGCATATCAATCTCAGGCAACACAACGCAACCTAATTTAGTGGACCGAAATTAGCTATATATTTTCATATTCAGGCAGCCTGTACAACATAACACATCATCCTTACTCCAAATACGAAAACGCTGCTTATATACTTATTCATTCAACTTAAAATGGGTTTCATTGGAGAACAAATTTCTGAATCTATCCATAATGAAATGTCAAACCAAACTGAGCAAACAGCAGCTATCAGCTGCTTAAATAAAGCAGAGCTGCCAACTCAAAGTTGGGAACTTCTAAAAAATATTTTTTTCATTCTACTGAATTTTTTGTTTAAATTGTGAAACAAGAATGCTCCTACTGAATTTTCCGTTTTAAAAGATACTGTACACGTTTGTAACTGGTTGGTCTCGATTATGAAACTGATTGAAAAAATTAATATTTCTTTATATTATTCAGACTTCTTGGTGTTCCAAATGCATTAATAAAACCCCACCGGTTTCCCAACGAACACGTTCAATGAAATGTAATACACGTTCAGCTAAAAATATGTTCGTCTCATTTGTTTAGAAACTTATTGAAGAAAATAAAAACAACAACCAAAACATTAGATAATCAGAACTTTTTTTTTGCCTGCCAGACAACGTGAATGTTTTCATGTGTTGGTGCATCTGTCTAAACAGCAACGGGTTGTTTACTTACTACCTTTTACAAATAAACATTTTGGTTCAAAAATCAACAGAATGATATTGCAATAACTGATTCATTCTTCTTTCCACAGTGAAAAGTTATGTGCATATGTACAACGCTACATACACATGCACACATACACAAACACTCATCAGAAATACTACAATCTGTTTAAGTAGAATAAATTCACGTGTTTAAGTTGCGTGACTGTTATTGACAGCTTTAATGAAATAAGAACGCATCTACTCGTACACACAGCCACACATAACTTTGTTAAGCTCCAAAACGAAAGAGTAACAATACGAAAACAAACGAACTACACCCATTCGCCAAAAGAGAAACAATGCAATGCAAAACAACTTTCGCTTTCTCTGTAGAAGCTATGAAAGGTAAAAGATACTTCTAGTTGAATAAGCAATATAAACAAACATACACTGAAAGAAATTATATGACTATTAGTGAATGGATGATGAATTTTGTAAAGTTAGCGTTAACAAGTGAAAAGTTTGCTGAATAGCATCTTGATTTTTTAGTTCTTGGATTAATGTTTAATATTATACAGGTGCAAATTGAGTCAAGTTTGTTGACAGATTGTTCGTTTCGTCGTCGACTAACAGCACAACCTAAACTAGCGCGTCAAATATAATTTATCTGTCAAAAATCCTCACGCACATACAAAATGTCCGAGACCAACCCAAATAGCGCTGCGTCAACGCTTTGCAATTGAACAATCGGATTTTGTCAGAGAGTAAACTTTACTCCCTCTCGGTATAATTAGTTTCAAAACAAACTTTAATAATGCCACAAAATTGAGTTTTCCATACAATTTGACATAAAATTATGCCAGATAATGCGGTCGTAAAATATAATCTATTTCAGTTTGACCAAGGCGAATTTATACAGGTGAATGCAAGCGGAAGGGCGAATTCAGTACTATGTATTTTGTTATTGTAAGATGCTATGAAAAAATTTTATATAAACGTAAAATATAAACTTTTATAATTGTTGTAATTAAAATCACAGATTATATTAGTATTTCACTTTTAAATTCATACAAATTTCTTGAAATCGCACTAAATTGTGTACAAAAAATCTTCAGATTAAAATGGCGCGAAAAAATTTTTAAACAAAAGAAAACAAATTTTGACAGTCTTATTGGAAAAAACGCGTGAAGCAAAATATAATCACCTGTGCTGTTAAGTTCATCTAGTAATGAATTTGCCTTGAGTTTGACAGCGATTTTTCTTATGCTCTCTTTTTGAAGCAGAAAATTTTTCAACAATATTACCACACTTTCAAAAAATTTCATAAATAAAAATAAAAGAAAAACTTTTTTTACCTAAAAGTCGTTTTTACTTGATGTTGCGGTCGTATTCTGTTTCACCATTTACTCATTTTTTGCGACAATTAGTAATAACACTTTAGGTGCTTTCATACTAATTTAGCGACTTTAGAACTATTTACTACTTCTCTTTTTATCAAATAAGATAAGCGAATAATATAACTTTAAAGCTTTTATATTATTATTATTTTATTTTTATTTTATTTTTATTTTATTATCAATTGAAACAATGATTGCTGGTGGAAGTGCTCCGAAGCAGGCAAAAATAGTGAAATCGGCTGCTAAGGTTATGGCCACTGTATTTTGGGATGCATACGGATTATTGCTTGAAAAAGAATCCTTAATCACCGGAAAGAATAGTTTCGTGCATTATTCCAATAAAAAAAAACGACCACATTTAAAGAAAGAATAAGTGTTCTTTCTTCAAGGCAATGCACCAATTCACACAGCATTAGATACGATGCGTGAAATGCACTTCGAATTGGTTGATCTTCCACCTTATAGTTTAGATTTAGTTCCTAGTAACTTTTTCCTATTTACAAACGTGAAAAAAAGCTCGCAGCAAAAGGATTCATTTGAAAATCGTATTATTTAGATACTATTAAAAAGGTTGGAATATCGTCTTAATAAGTGTATTGAGCTAAGAGGAGACCATGTTCAGAAATAAATGGTTTTTGAAAAAAAATGTTTTTTTCCTACTTAGGTAGTCTCAATACCAATACGCCGTCATATGATCCAGAAAAACAGCTTCCTCAGTAACAAGTAATCGATCCCGGTCACAGTCTTCCAACCTGTTTTAGTTACAGTTTTCTAGGTTCAGATCCCATGACAAGAGTCAATAGTATAATGGCTGGAATATGGCAGGAAACAGAACTTTCGTAGCTATTTCAGGCACTGAAAATGATAATACAATCCGATAATAAGGTAATGCAGGCAAAAAGTTGTAAATTAACTATCTTTCTGACAACCTGTAACATAAAGTTGCCAGTTTGGCAACCGAGCTAAAATTCAAACAGATCTAGTACTCATTACCATTTGTCGCGACGATCAATCCTATATTGAGGTTTGTAACACTCGCGTGTATTTGATTAAGATCAACGGATGGATAAAAATCTATCCCAAAGTGAATAGAAATCATTATTCAAAAGAATAAAACAGGTCCCTCAACTTTATGAATACAATTTGTTTTTTATATGAAATAATCGAGAAGTTATTTTTCAAATCCGTTTTCACTGACATCAGTAACCTTGGCCTGTAAGTCGACTTAAACTAATGATGGCCAGAAACACAAGTTTAGAGCTGATTACAGCTCCAGTATTTCTTGCATAGATTATTCAATGCCTTTAGAAGGATCTTATCTATTTAAAACTTACATTTCAGATACAAGACTTAATTTTAAAAACTTTCAATAGCAGATTTTTAAATTTTTTATGTGAGTAGAAATTTGTATCTGAGAAATGAATCCTTTCAGTGACTTCTTTCCGATCAGTGTAATTGATACGAGATGATATTTAGTTAAAAAATGGACAAATCGTGTTTTTAAGCGTGTACTCAAGTGTTCATGTTGGCATTACGGTGTCATTAATTTTGTCATAACTAGCAATTGAAGTGATGAAACAGGATCGGAGCAGAAAATACCCGCGTGCATATAACTTTTCTTAGTAAAAGCAATGAAAGAAGATACATACATATGTGTGTATATATACATATATGTATATGTGAGTACGAGTACAAATATATTTTGCTTGTATTGTCAATTATGAAAAATGAGAGTGTTACGAGGATAGTTTAAACAAAATTAGAAAAAAGCTTTTCAAAAAGAACATTAGGAAAACACAAAATGATTTAGAATCAAGAAGGGGACGTGTACAGTGACAAGCTTCCTTAGATAGACAGTTTGTTTGCTGTTACATACGTTTAGTCTTCCAGACGAAACGGATTCGTACGACATATTCAGATTTGGCAACATTGATAACACATTTACATAGCAGTATTGAAATATTCTGATGGAATTTAATGGCCTGCAACTTTTTTTAAAGAATGATATAATGAAGAAGGCGTCTTTCAATATGAAGACGAATAATGTGCTAGAATTTCCAATCAGATTATGTCTAGTATTTAACTTTTGCAGTTAGGCTTCGCCGTAACGAATCTAAATGGGAAAAAAATTTCGAAGAGTGTTTTTGATCGTCGACCAGCTCAGTTTTTAATCGCAACCAACTCCTCGCACGAGAGTAGCTGATTCTTCTATGAAATTCTTACACAACTCAGAAAGGGGAATCGTCTGAGACTCGTGGAGATATTATCTTACAACTCATTAAGGAATCAGGCGTATAACTGTTGCATGATTCATAAGGGAAACAGCAATAGACTTATTTGATATTTTCATAATTTTCATACTATATAATTAGAAGAGTGGTGAACATGCAGGTGTGAAATTCCAAACATGAAAGGTTGTTTGTTTTTGATTATTTATAATATAAAAAAATCATATAAGTATAAGTAAAAAAAGAAACAATAAGTTTATTAATCGTCTAATAAACATTACAAGTGCTGAGCCGAGTGTTTCAGAAAATATGTAAAAAGAAATAAAAAAGTAGATATTTTTGTTCGCGCTACCATTGATTTATTAAAAAAGCGTTAAGTAACCGCATAGTCTCACATTCAAGTCTGTGATTCGGCCTCCAATATTATGCGATTTAACGCGTATCTCGGTATTGCATGATTTGGCAGAAATATAATAGTGCCTAGACGTGTTGGGCTCGTTCAACTGATTTCCAGTTTAGTTCAGATCTAAACTACTAAATGATATGTAGAATTCTTAAGAGGAATATAAATCTTACGCAACCCTACGGTACCATATTGGATACAAGCGGGCTGGCTTTTTTTCAATAGCTGGCAGCCCGTTTAATCTAACCTAATCAAAATACATTCGTTGTATTGATTTTTTCGATATATCAAAATTTGTTATATCGAAGTTTGGCTATATGCATTCAGGTGCTTCCGGCCTAAGAAGGACACTCTGCTTCCTGGAGCATAGAGGGTTAGGAGTTCTTCGTTCCTGTATTGTAGCTAATAAAACTATAGGAAGCCGCATAATTCAAGTTGTTTTCGATTTCCGAAGTGCTCAGGACTTATGAACAAAATGAAGATCGGCAAAGACCTCGAGAGGTTCTGCTTGTAGACCAGCCCGGCGCTGATAATGGTTAAACTAAAATCGCAGGGAGGGACTTTAGTCTTTCCTAATAATTATGGTGCATGCGAGCTTAGGAAGCTAATAGCCCATGAGGTGCTGCTGTAGATCTTGGCAATTCCGGGTGCTCAATTTTGGTGCTCATTTTTGCCGCGGAACGTGTATCTGAACTTGCAGTTACTCGGAGGGCAATTATGAAGCTTATTCTGAGGATTTTCTCATGTATGATCGTTTTCGAACCATTTGCCATCAAACTTGCGTCCCAACCAAACCTCTCCTTTTTGACTCATGCTTTTTTCCAAATTTCACAAAATTTTGCAATCAAATTTTGTTACTTATTTGTCTTTCTTCATGCGACATTTTTCCCAATCGTAAAGAACAAATTCAAAATGCGTTGGAAACATGTATTTTGGAGTCCAGAAGCTTTTTTAGCTGCATTGCATAAAGCAACCCTCGCTTAATGCAACTTAATGTCTTACTAAACAGAGAATTTCAACAGACTACTCTTGTCTTTAAGTTTCTATAAAAGCTCGCAAAAAAAAACAAAAACAAAGTTTGCAACTAAAAACCTGCCACTAGGCATTTTCTCCTCCAACAGTTGAACATTCAGTATTCATATGAGACTGTCGCTGATAAGTCGGTTTTAAGATACAAAAAAAAAGGAAAAAAAGAAAAGGGAAATAAATAAAATTTTTTGAAAGTGCAACAGTGATTAGTGAATGATAAAAATATCATATTTTTAATCAAAAAAAAAAAAATATATATATATACGGAAAAAAGTGAAAGAACATTGAGCAGAATACTTTAACAAAGAAATATTTATTTATATATTAAATTAATATTAAAAATAATACAATAAATGAAAGCAAATTAATAAAAAGTATTTTTTTACTAAAAGGTAATTTGAAAACAATATGAATCAATACAAAATTATTACAAAACCAAAAGATTAGAATTATTTTGTTAATAAAAATTGAGTGCAAAACAATATTTAATTACAGTATTTGTAACAAAAACAAGTGCACGACCGTATTCAGAGTATTCGGCCATAAACACAAATAGAAATATTTTTAGCAGAATTCGCTGCTTCAAATAATAAAATATGTATATATTATAAAAATTACATTAAGTGAAATTTATGTTTGAAAATTCTTTAAATTTAGTTTAAAAGCAACCAAAAATACACTTATTCAGATCAACATAAGTTCAATTTAGCTGACGGTAAAGTATTAAACACCGAAACCTTTACACAGAGTTTGCTGCTATATGATAAAAAACCACACTGAAAAAAATTATAGTAAAAATAAAATCAATAAAATTTTTGTCTGAAAAAATTATTTGTATGTACAGTCAGCTTCAAAATGTTACGAGTAGTAAGACCATAAAACACGTTGGTGGTTCAGGCATTTTAAAAGCAAACAAAGAATAGGATTGGTTCTTACAGCAACGCAATGAGCCTAAGCATACCGCTCGAAATGTGAAGGAATGTTAGCTTTATAGAACATCAAAAAATCCTCCCCCCACCCCCCATTGCCATCAAACAGACGGGAATCCCATCTAGGGAAAAATAGCCATCTCTAAAGTAGATAACACACGAGATGTTTTTAACAATGTAGAATGTCGTCTGTTACCTCAAAAACATTGCTTCTGTAAAAAATATGAGCAAAGTCATCTGACAAAATTTCAAATAGAGTGTGTTCTATTTTGTTATGTTTAAACATCTGACATTAGAACTCTATGCTTTGCGAACCCTGTTGTGACATTCGAGTACTAACTTGGACGTAAAGACATAGCTGCTCATAGCTATGCCTTTACGACTATCAGAGAGTATTTTAACCAGCACTCCCTTGTGTCTCCTCCACTTTTCCCGCACCAACTTCTTGGAGTGTTTTGGATCCATCTGTGTACCACTTTTGTGAACCATCTCGCAGCGACCCTCGGTACCTGTCCCATTCTTCCCTTCTTGGGAAGATGATCCCAAACTTCCTAGTAAAGAAGTCAGTTGGATCTATAAGGTCACTTGTTTGAGATATATAAAATACGTCTCTGATATACTTTAGGCTTGCAAGATGACCAATAAAAACGCCTGTCTTTAGTTTTCCTCTTTTGTAAATTGCGATCGCCTGTAGCTCAATATCTAAGACGCTAAAGTAATGTTCTATATTTAGTGGGATCAGAAGGACGTTTTGTATTATGAGCTGCTGAAATCGAGTCAGACAATCACAGGGGATCTGTACCGAAGACATTTGGTTCGTTTGAAAAGAGCAATCAGCTAAAAGTTCGACCAGATACGAGGCCATAATCTTCCATCGTGACAACGTCTAGCCACATATTGCAAGACCGAAAAACAGTGGTGGAAAACAGTGGAAGAGAAGTTTTAGTTTACACGCCTTATAACCCAGATCTTGCCCATTCCGACTACCATAGGTTTCGATTGATGCCTAATGCCTTTACTGAAATACGCTTCTTTTCAGAACAGGGTAAATCCCATCTATTATTTGTTCCTTAATAATGTCCTTAAATTATATCCGGTCTGACTCATTTTTATTTTGCCGCAATGTTTATTATTTTCCAGCGAATGTTATTAGAATTGTTTTTACAAATTTGTATTTATTTCTAAAATAAGTGCATATGTATATATAGCTATTTACTATTATTATTGCACTAAGTTGCTAAAAATAATTGAAAACAAATTCGCACATTGAACATTCATACATACTGACACATCACATATATACACACTCGTATACATACGTAAGCGTCATGCATCCATTCACATTATTTTTGTGTAGACATATGAACTTAAAATGTGAACAAACTAAACGTTAACGAACGGCTGTAGATTATAAATGTTGTTTGTGTATTACAAATGTTTTTGTTAGAATGATTGTCACACTATTATCCAAACTAAAACGTTGTTGTCGTAACATTAACAGCAACTGAATTCAGTGCTGCGACAGCGGCATATGTTTTTGCACGTGAGTTCTATTATCCGATACATTCATAATAAAAGCTTTTTTTTTATCATCTACTAGTTTTGTAGAAAATACCTCTCTCTCTATATATATACAAGTATTAATATACATTGTGCATATTTTTCTCTTTACACACTGAGCAAAAAAAAAGTTACTCAAAAGAAACGGCTTAAGAAAATTAATTAATCCCGTAAACTGTATTGGAGAAATAATAAGTTCAACAGCTTACTTACGAGTATGTTCAGAGTTCTGAGCAGGAAGAGAACACTGGTGTCGTCACTATTAAAGGCCCAATCCGACTATTATACAAGTAAAGGGTGTTTTTTTAAGCCCGATAGAACTTGAAATTGTAAAAAATAACACAAAAAATTAAATTCTAATCAAAATTTTTTTTATTCGAAAGATCAATACGTGACATTAACATTTGAAAATGATTTCCGGCATATGGGCACCGCGGCTGTTCTTGACGAAGCGCATTCTGGACGTCCAATTTTGGGCCACTTTTTCGAGCACTGCTGGCCGTATGTCACGAACAACACGAACAATGCTGGCCTCCAAGGCGTCAATTGTTGCTGGTTTATCAGCATAAACCAGTGACTTCACGTAGCCCCACAGGAAATAATCGAGAGGTGTCAAATCGCACGACCTTGGAGGCCAATTGACAGGTCCATTTCTCGAAATCAACTTATCGCCAAATTTTGATTTCAGTAAGTCGATGGTTGCGTTCGCCGTATGGCACGTAGCGCCATCCTGTTGAAACCACATCTCCTCCGGATCAATGTCATCCATATTTTCAAACAAAAAATCATTGATCATGGTGCGGTAACGATCTCCATTGACCGTAACGCGAGCTCCGGCCTCATTTTTGAAGAAATAAGGTCCGATGATGCCACCAGCATGAAAACCGCACCAAACAGTGCATTTTTCTGGATGTAATGGAGTCTGTAGGGTCTCTTGTGGATTGGTCTCACTCCATATGCGGCAATTTTGCTTATTAACAAACCCGTTAAGCCAAAAATGCGCCTCATCGCTGAACACAATTTTGCGATAAAACAACGGGTCAGTTGCCAACTGCTCTAGAGCCCAATCGGCGAAAGAACGACGCATACAATGGTCTCGTGGCTTCAATTCCTGCACCAGCTGGATCTTATACGGGTGTAGGCCGAGATCTTTGCGCAAAATTTTCCACGTAGTGGACGGACAGAGCCCCAATTCATGCGACCGACGACGAATCGATAAATTTGGATCTTCTTCCACACTTTCGTTTACAGCGGCGATATTCTCTTCAGTACGCACATTCCTTCGACGTGCTGGTGTTATTGCATCCTCCAGAGAGTATATGGTACGAAATCTATCCACAGTTCGACGAATGGCTTGTTCAGATGGACGATTATGTACGCCATACAAATGACGAAGTCGTCTATAAGTTGCGCGAATCGACGACTGATTTTCAAAGTAAATTTGGATAATTTCGTAGCGTTGTTCAAGCGTGAGTCTATTCATGACTAGTTTCAGCTGTGTTTTTTCCTGACCTGCAAAGTTGCATTTATGTTAACGTTTGATATTCTTACAAATTCCATCACAAAACGCAAATACCAGTTTGAATTAGACCAAATCACTTAAAATAATTTATTTATATAGCTAAACACATACATACTTTTTTAATCAAATGAATTATTTAAGTTATATTTTTGACACTACTTTTTAGCAAAAATTTCTACCTCTTTGTACATAAAATAAACATAAAAATAGTATAAAAATAATTTATTTGCGCAAAATTTAAATGAAAAACTGCGTAGGGAAAAATGTAGGGAAATATTTTTTGATTGTAGGGAAAAATAAATATTTTTATGCGCTATGATAGGGATTTCACAAAAAATCTCCTGGCAACACTGTAGGCGATAGACGTGCCGGCGCGTGAAATTCTTCAACAGTTAAAATAATAATTATGTATAACACATCCAAATTCAATAGCACAAATTTATAAATTAAATTTTTGGTTTGTACATTTGTACAACGGGTTATAGTTCAGGTTTTTTCTTTCTTAAGTTTTTTCTTAAGAAGGATTTTTTTTACAATACAAATCTGCTGTGACCAATAATTTTGATTGAAGAAGACAAGAAAAATAATAATCAAATCTTTAGCTGGGGGACAACTAGCTGTTTCGTAGTCGCTACACTACTCATCAGCACCCACTGGGATTTGAACTCGGGTCATGACGTATCAATGATCTACTGCTTTAACCACTAAGCCACCGAGCATTTAATTATTTTCTATCTATATTCATCTCATATTGAATCACATATGCATTTTGTTAATTGCCCACATTGTTTGTACAGCGTTTGCTGCCTCAGAACTAGCGGTATTTATTTTATTTATTAACATATGTACATATTTTTGTATTTTAATATTCTCCGTACCCAGAGATGTAAATATAAATTTATTGAATTTTTGATGAACTTTTATAATTTTTTAAATAAAATTTTTGGTTTGTACATTTGTACAACGGGTTATAGTTCAGGGTTTTTCTTTCTTAAGTTTTTTTTTTCTTAGGAAGGATTTTTTTTACAATACAAATCTGCAGTGATCAATAATTTTGAGAATATCTTTCAAAAATTTCCTAAGTCTACTGATAACTAGGGTAGTTCCTATGAAATGTCGACATATAGATAGTTGGGAAACATAGAAAACAAGCTATTTATAATTTTTTATTGGTGTAAATGTTAGAAGCTAAAATAGCGAATAAAAACTTAATTGTAATTCATGAAGTTTTGAAAATAATTGAATTCAAATGGTCTCCACCATTACTGCCTGGACTGTTGCAACGGGAATTGTTTCAATTTCCATTCGAATGGGTTGCTTTCAATCATCCAAATATGTTGGGTTTCTTTTGTAAACTTCTTGTTTGCAATAAGCCCACAAAAAGATATCAGGTGCAGTAAGGTCAGGAGACCTGGGAGGCCAACGGGATGTGGAGTTTCTTGAAATCAATTTGTTGGGAGATTTTTGTTTCAATTCTGTCATAGTAGCCGTGGCTATGTGACAAGTTGCTCCATCTTGATGACAACGAACAGGCCGTTGGCCCCCGGGAAGTTCTGCTTGCGGTTCGACCTGGGCTGATCATGGTTGAGGTACCTACCTTGGCTGAAACGTTCTGGCTGTGGTTGAAACCTAAAACGCAGGAAGGGAGTGTTAGTATCCTTGATAATTGTTTGGTGATGGCTTTTTTCGAGGGCTAACAATCTCCCGAGGATCTGTTGCCTATAGAACAGATACGTGTACTGTAAGGAACCAGTGGTGATGATTGACGGGTGAGTTGGTTTAAGGGCTGATGCTCTTAATGGGCTTCGGCCTACCAACTCATTAAGCCTTGTCCTCCATTGATTGCTGGGAAATTGCATACATGAGGGATTAGAAAGCCCGAACTCCTCAACAAGAAGTTGTTCATATGACCGCAATCATATGACAAGAATTGCTACCTGCGTGAGCCTAGCAAGCCACACGGGGCGGTGGTGAATCGTGAAAAATTCACTTCGTGGAATTGATCCACCATCAGGTTAGGCCGTCAAGGCAGGTACTGATGTAAATAATTTTCACAGTTGACACCGAACAGAGTTCAAAAGGATTTTCTTTCGGCATAATTCTGGAAGGAAAAATTCTTTCAACATCTTTAAGCAACGGTCTCCTTTGACCATAACAGTGAGACCGTTTTCTTCGAAAAATTAAGGCCCGACAATGAATCTTGAAGAAACTGCACACCACACTGTGATGGGAAGTGTATGCAATTGCATGTGATTGAGTATCTGTGGGTTAAAATTACTCCATATTCGATAATTTTGTGTGTTAACATTGTCGTTTAATTCAAAATGTGCCTCATCAGACATAAAAATGCAGTTCAAGACGTTTCCATCCTCTAACACCATTTGAATGATCTTCTTACAAAACAGGATGAGGCGATTGCACAAACAGCTAGAGTTTCAATGAATTTGTTTCGGAAAATTTTCCCATGGCCACTGAGGTCGTTAGATCTAGCTCCCTTTTCTTTAAGACTACCTTTTTTTAAGGCTACCAAGTTTACTGCAAAGTGTGGCACACAACACAGTGTTTCGTTTTGAATAGTTTGTTTAACTCGACGGAAGACATCTGGATAACATACTCTTTAAAAAATAAAATCCGCTTTTCCACTCTTAATTAAACTTTGCGTCAATTATTACGTTATTTATTTAAGTTTAAAAATATAAATCTGCTACCAGACACCAGGCAACACAACGGGACCAGACTGGACCCAAATGGGCTGGCTTTACAATAGCTTTCATCCTGTTAAACCTAACATAACCTACCAGACACCCTGTTTATTGTAGATTCTTTAAATTTTAATTAAATATCTCTTTTACAGATTCAACGTTTGCAGTTCAAGACTGAAGAAAAACAGTATTTGTCACATCTACTCAAATGTGTTTATGTGAAATTTGTTTCATAAAACGTAAAGAATATTAAAAGAAAACTAGTGGAATAAAAAACCAAAAGTGTGAAATAAAGAAATAATATATTTAAAAACTTTCAAAATGGAAGGAGAATCAACTGAATCAACTCACAACACAAAAGTTTCGGATTCAGCATATTCAAACAGCTGCAGCAACAGTCAATCTCAGAGAAGGTACCTATAAATAAACACATTCGTATGGGCTGTTCATAGAACACAGACGAGCAACTCATCTAGAAAATTTTGTAGGAAAATTACTCAATGTTTTGAGTGATTTCCATATAAAATTTTTTAGACGAGTGCTCGTCTTTTTAGACGAATTATTTTTGATGAAATTGAATTATTTATTAACGAAAAAAAAATGAAATTTCTGATCCTCGAAAATGAATTTTTTGATATGTCGTAGTAGAACTTTTATACCTCATGCTAAAAGTCATCAAAAAATCCATGGCACAATATCGACAAATTTTGGTATTTCCAAATCGACCCACCCTACTCAACACTCGCAATTATACAGTGCACATATTTGCCATTCGAAGTGGTGAATTATGTAAAAAAAGAACCGCCCTTATAGAGTGCGAAAAATGTTATAGAAACGAACAGGAAAGAAAAATTACATTTTTTTTGTAGAAAAGAAAACTACATTAGTTAATAATGTATTGGTATACTTTTGATAGCAAATTGCTTTCTTTTCTCTCATAAAATAAAAATATGGTATTCTCTTTTGTGGCCCAGTGTGTTTACAATTGCTCCCTTCAAACCTTTTTCAATCTCAGTTTTCACAACTTAAGTGATATTTTTTCAAACATTTGAAAAATTAATAATCTTGAAAACTGTTGAATCTAAACTTTAATAAGTAATATGCAGTCGTACAGACATATGTATGTCCTATGTACGAGTATGTACATATGTTTTGTCATGAAACACTCGCACTCGCACAATTTGCAATTGAATTTAAAAAAATATATATTAAAATTCAATTAATCGCGGATACAAGTAAAAAAGTAGGTGAACTGAATTTAATAAATATTAATTCAGTTGCATATAAGACTTCTTTTGCAAAGTACGAGTAAAGGGTGGTCCAATTAAAACGCAGAATATTAATTGTAAATAAAACAAAAAAATTTCAAAAAATTATCTTAATATTTTTTATCAAGGTAAAAGGATCTATGACAAATATGAGTCCAACAAATTATCGGCCACGTCTTTCGGTGGCACATCTCCATCCGATTGTCGATATTTTCAGTGACTCTGAGGCATAATTGAGATCCAATGTCGTTAATATGCTGAACTATATCACTCTGTAGCTAATGAATTGTTCTTAGCTTGTAGACATACACTTTTTCATTAAAATATCCCCAAAAAAAAAAAGAACTCGAACGTTGCAAATCACGGCAACTGAATTTCTTGCGAAAAAGAGCCATTGTTTGCTTGGCAGTGTGGCAAGTGGCACCATCCTGTTGGCACCACATATCGTCTTGGTCGATATCCTCAATTTCTGGCCACAACAGGTAACCATGGTAACCAATTCCACGAATTATTCACGATTCACCAGCGCCCCGTGTGTTACCAGGCACATACAGGTAGCAATTCTATGTTTTTAGTCATATGGGCAACGCCTTGTTCAGGAGTTCGGGCCTTCTTATCCCTCCTGTATGCAATTTCCCAGCAATCAATGGAAGGCAAGGCTTAATGGGTTGGTAGGCTGAAACCCAATAAAAGTATCAGCTCTTAAACTAACTCACTCGTCAAACCATCACCACTGGTTCCTTACAGTACAGGTGCCTGTTGCAAGAAAACAGCACCTTGGGGGTTGTTAGCCCCCGAAAAAAGCCACGTACCAACAATTATCAGGGATACTAGCTCGCCCTTCTTGCGTCTAGGTTTATCCCACAGCCAAGGTAGGCACCTCAACCATCATCAGCCCGGGTTGAACTGCCAGCAGAACCACCCAGGGGCATGCTGATCCCCGTTCTGCCAATTTATACCCTCGGTAAGGGTATCGGAAGCCGACACAACATAAGTCATGCGGCTTCCTAGAGTTTTATTTACTACAACAAACGAGGGACTCCTTGCCCTCTATACTCCGAAAAACAGAGTGCACTGGTTTGGAATACGCCAAGGCAAAACCTGTTTACCGGAAGGAAGTGTTCAAGACTTTCCTCCTCCTCTTCCTCCTCTTCATTTCTGAAACTTCTACCTCCACGCATGTATCGCCATGTGATAATGTCCTGTCAGAATAGAAACTGCTACATGAAAATCCGTCAGGGTAGACCACTCAGGATAATAGTTCTTCTATCATCAGAACTGGAATATGTTAGCCTCAATAGTCAACAGTTAACCTCAATAGATCATCTGATTTGAGCAGTCCGTAAAAGCACGAGTTTCGGAAGCCAACACAACATAAGTCATGCGGCTTTGTAGAGTTTTATTTGTTACAAGGGACTTCTCCTCTTTAAAAAGCGCCCTGGTTAGGAATATGCCAAGACAAAACCTGTTCCCCGGGAGGACAATTCCTCAGACAGTCATGGCAAGTTAATAGCCAGGAGTCTATTAATAGCATCAGCCCTTAACCAACTCACCAGTCTCGCCGCTACTTTTGATCCCTTGCATTACAGGTATCTGTTGCAAGACAACAGTACTTCAGGTACCAACAATAAGTTCCATGAAAACCTGCATGCACTATAATTATCAGGAACCCGAATAACGCCTCTCTGTGATTATAGGCCTAAATCACGTTTCAACTAAGATGTAGACATCTCAATCACGATCAGGATGGTCTGTAAAAAAACCATATAGGGCTTTGCTGATCCCCGTCCTACCAAGTAACACTTGGCGATTGTTTAGGATTTTCCAACTTAGTCCAAGTCATAACGAAACTACCTAGAACTTTATTTGCTACAGCAAATAGGAACTCCTAGACCTCTATACCTCAGAAAGCAGAATGCCGTGGTTAGGCAAAAGCTGCTCTCCGAAAGGTGGTGAGCACTGCAGAAATAATGATAATCGAAAGCTGCTCCCCAAGAGGTGGTGAGCACTGCAGAATGCTGATAACCGACTCCTTTTCAGTTACTTGACGCACACGGCGTGCGCCATGATGCATTATATGCTTGAACAAATTGGTGGATGATTAATCTATCGTAAAGACTACTTAAATTTGCTTTTAAGACTGTAGGATTTTACACTACTAGACTTTTTCTTGTGGGGAAAGCTGCAATCGATCGACACACTTAAAATCAATATAGCCGAGTCTATTGCTCAAATTCAGCCGGATCTGTGCAGCAGTCATTGTAAATTGGACTACTCGGATCCCTGACACTGTAAGAAGCCGAGGCGGACATTTGAACCATATTATTTTTCATGCATAACGGCATAGAGAATAATTTATTTAACACCTCACACATACATATCGCTCCTTTATTGCAACATAGTCATAACTAAAAAAAAAGCCTGTTTAGAGAAAAAAACATTTAAAATTTTTAGTTTTTATACAAGTGTTAGAATTATTTTTCGAAAATATCTCCTAAAAGTTTAAAACAGTTTAAAAGTAGTTGGCACAATATAAAAGGTAGTACTGTTAACAATTCTGCATAGCTAACTCGAAAAGCACATGTTCTGAGATATGACTATGTTGCAATAAAGGAGCGATATGTAGCTTGTCTTATTACATTTCAACATCTACCCGCCTTTATTGCAAGCTCCTTTAAAATCATGATCTATCTAAGTATCCGAAGCACTTCCATGTGCTTTAAAGTCTTATGCAAATACTAGAATTTCCGCAAATAAAGAGAATACCTCTTGACATTAAAACCACTTTTCAATTCGAAATTATTTACTTTAGAATTTTTGCTTTTACAGTGGCAGCTCAAAGTCCCGCCTTAGTGGAAGTCATTCATCCGGAAGCAGTGGCTATGGCGGTAAACCCTCAACACAGACAAGCAGGTATGTTATAAAAAAAAAATTAAAAAAAAAATGGAAAGTTTATGTTTCTTAATTGCAGTGAAATACATCTTAACAAGCGTGGCAAGGACAAGTCACGCAAGAAGAAGAAACTTAAGTGCTCGACAAGTATTAATTCAAATGTCTTGGAGAATCAAGAAGATGTGGTCAAAGCAACTGAAGTTCCAGACGAAAAAGAAATCGATCTTAATGACGTCACAATGAGTATGCACAGCAAGAAAAAGTTATTTATTGCAAACAAAATGAAAACAATTTGTTTCTTTTTTTTCCCAAACATTTTAGCACAATGTTCTAGACAAAAGGATAACAAAGAAAATTTGGAAACAGAAATAATTGAACCGAAATCCGAAAAATCTTTGTTGCAATTTCCCACACCATCTCCATTATCAGGTAATTAACGAAATCCAAACATTTCATTCCTTTTATTTTAGCGCTTCGCTCGAAGTTATGCAACTTAAATTTAGCGTGTATATTGAATGTAAATCCCTTACTTTCAATGTTTTTTGGTCTCTATGTTTGTGTCGCTGATTCGTTTTGTCCATAATTACAAAACCTACGGAAATCAGCAAAGCCCCCGAGAGGTTCTGCTTGCAGACCATCCCAGCACTTGATCATGGTTGAGAGGTTCTGCTTGCAGACCATCCCAGCACTGATCATGGTTGAGTTGTCTATCTCGGATGTAACGTTCTGGCTGTGGTTTAAACCTAAAATCGCAGGAAGGGGCATTAGTTTCCCCGATGACTATGGTGCATTGCCGGTTTTCAGGGGCTAACAACCTTTCGAGGTGCTGTTGTCTTGCAACAGATACCTGTAATGTAAGGAACTAAAAATGATGGTTAGACGGGTGAATTAGTTAAGGGTTGATGTCCTACCAACTCATTAAGTCTTGTCCTCCATTGACTTCTGGGAAATTGCATACAGGAAGGATTACAAGGCCCGAGCTCTTAATCAAGGGGTTTGTTCGTATGGTTACAAACATATGACTGAAGCTGTGATCTGTGTGAGCAGTGCCAGCCAATCGTTGGTGCTGGTCAATCGTGAAGAATTCACCCCTTGGAATGGGTCCTTCATTAGATAAGGCCGTCAAGGCAGGTGCTAATGTAAATCAATGACATGCTCTGTAACGAATGAGGATCATTGCATTTGCGGACTTATCTACAAAAAAGTAAAGTCAATATCCGCACTAGATGGTTGCTCATAGTTGGTGCATGTATTTCCATTGATTACATAAGGATTTTTGGAGCCCACATTCCAACAGTGTGTTCACAAAAGCATTCAGGTGAAAAAGCGTTTCATCAGACAAGATCAAGTTTTCACAATTATAACGCGTTGTTCCTTCATAAAGCACTCCATTTTTAATGATCGCAATGAACATATGTGACAGCAGCCAAAATTTCAGAGCTGCCTCTCGCACAAAAAATGACTCTAAATTTAAAAAATGTTCTCTTAGTCCGCTTTTAGAGTTTGGAAATTGAAAGGCAGACATTTTTCTCATTCTGCTTTGAACTTGCCGAAACCTTTTAGAGTTGCGAAATTAATAGACAGACAGAAATTTTTCGTTTCTCTTTTCTTTCTTTTTTGTTGTTGTTGTTTTTTAAGCACAGCTAGTGTATTTATATGAAGTTGAAGTTGATATGAGAATAATAATATGAAGCAACAATATGAAAAAATGCGAAGACAGGCAACTTCAAACGAAAAATGTTTTAAAATGTCCAGTACAGTAGAGGTTTACCGCACACTCTTCCTCTTAAATACATCGCCTACAAACTTCGTCTGTCTGCCCATCAACTTTCTCAACTGTAAAAGGGGACTTAGTCTGCATTTAGACACGAAAACATTTGGAAGAGAAACATTTAGTTTGGTAGCAAATCACCGATGGGGAAGGGAGAATAGATTTTGTGATCGGTATTCGGCAACACGCTTTGTTGACATTTACTCTATTGACATATAATTTACTTTTTGACATTTTAATTTAATTTACATTTTCTGGAAATTTTAATAAATATAGAATATAAATATTTGTACAGGAAAGAGATTATCGGTACAGTGTGCGATCCAAAAAATATATGGACCGAATAAAGAAATAAAAAATATTTTGGAGAAGGAAATGTTTGGTGTGACTGTAGCAGACATTAAAAATAAATTTATTTATGAAAAACTTTAATTTTATTATTTTTTATAATTAAAATTTGTCATAAGTCAAAAAATTAACAGACAACATAACGAAAAATGTAAAAAACAAATAACAATGGAATGTTGCCGGCAACATGTTCAACTGTGTGAATACGAAAGAAAAATCAAAAGGGAATTCCAAATGTTTTTCTTCCAAATATTCGCTCGTCTAAATTCAGACTTATTGGGACGCTGAATAGAACTAGCTGATTTTAATTTCCGATACGATTTTATGTTTCAGACTTTTTATAACAAAATGTAAAACTTTGTCATTATTTCGTCATCTAAATATTATTTTCAGCTGCAACACAACATGGCGTAAAGTCGGAGAAAACATGCGAGTCAGCGCCTGGTAAATTAGAATCCTCTGGCAAAACGGACAAACTCAAAGAGGTAGTTCAATTTTCAGCTTTCGGTTAAACAATTTCTATATTAATACTTTCTTTCTTTCAACAAAATAGGATAGTTTCTGTTGTGTTATTTCCATGCACGATGGCATTGTCCTCTACACCACACCCAGTATAACAGATGTGCTGGGCTTTCCAAGAGACATGTGGCTGGGACGTTCGTTTATTGATTTTGTTCATACCAAAGATCGGGCAACTTTCGCCAGTCAAATAACAACTGGCATACCAATAGCTGAGTCGCGTAATAGCATGCCCAAGGATGCTAGAACTACATTTTGCGTTATGCTAAGACGTTATAGAGGTCTCAAGTCGGGTGGTTATGGCGTTATAGGACGTTCGGTAAACTATGAGCCTTTTCGTTTAGGTTTGACATTCCGTGAAGCACCGGAAGAAGCCCGTTCTGATAGTTATCTGCCAAGTGGCACTAATATGCTGTTGGTTATATGTGCCACGCCCATTAAAAGTGCTTATAAAGGTATATTTGATTTGTGTAGCAATATGAAAGTAACTATTTCGAAATAACTTTTCTTTTCATATATTCAAATAACAAAAATTTAGTTTCGGATGAACTGCTTTCGCAAAAAAGTGCTAAATTTACCATACGCCACACAGCCACCGGCATTATTTCCCATGTAGATAGTGCTGCTGTTTCGGCTTTAGGCTATTTGCCCCAAGACCTGATAGGACGTTCAATTCTCGATTTTTATCACCACGAGGATCTGATAGTGCTGAAGGAAATCTATGAGACTGTTATGAAGAAAGGCCAAACTGCTGGCGCCTCCTTTTGCAGCAAGCCCTATCGTTTTCTTATACAAAATGGGTGCTATGTTTTACTCGAAACCGAATGGACTAGCTTTGTTAATCCTTGGTCCCGAAAACTGGAATTTGTTATAGGACATCACCGAGTATTTCAAGGTAGTTAAAAAAAAGTAAATTTTATAACTCCCAATAGAAGTTTAAAATGCTCCTTTTCTCTTTAAAAATTAGGACCGAAGAATGTGAATGTTTTTGAGTCGCCACCAAATACCAAACCTAAGTTATCAGAAGATTCTCAAGCTCGTATAGCCAGAATCAAGGAAGACATTGTTAAACTTCTGGCCGAAACTGTTTCGCGGCCGTCGGATACTGTTAAACAGGAAGTTTCGCGTCGTTGTCAGGCTCTTGCTTCATTTATGGAAACCTTAATGGAGGACGTTACACGCACAGATCTTAAAGTAGAGCTACCAAATGAAAATGAATTAACGGTCTCCGAAAGAGATTCGGTAATGTTGGGCGAAATATCACCACATCATGATTATTATGATAGTAAGAGTTCTACAGAAACTCCGCCTTCTTACAACCAACTCAACTACAATGAAAACTTGCAACGTTTTTTCAACAGTAAACCTGTTACAACGCCGGTAGACTTCGATCCTATTAAAATGGAGCAAACCTATAATGCGCCAACTGATGCACGCAGTACTCTTAGCCCCTTGCAGTGCTTTGAGGGTAGCGGCGGCAGTGGTTCTTCAGGAAATTTTACGTCTGGCAGCAATTTGAATATGGGCAGCGTAACTAATACCAGCAACACTGGTACCGGAACCTCTTCGGGTAGTGTACCCATGGTCACTTTAACAGAATCTTTACTCAACAAACACAATGATGAAATGGAAAAGTTTATGCTTAAGAAGCATAGAGAATCTCGTGGACGCAGTGGTGAGAAGAATAAAAAGAGCTCTGAGAAAATTATGGAGTATACAGGTCCCGGTCATGGTGTCAAACGAGTGGGATCCCATTCGTGGGAGGGCGATGCCAATAAACCCAAACAACAGCACACAAATCTCATGGATATACAGCGTGATTACAACGATCACCATAACCAACCCTCTACCAGCAACAAGCTTTTTAATAATCTCCAAACGACACTTGGCGGCACTGCTTCAACTGTGCCCTATACAACAGGTTTATCCTGTTCCCGTAACGTTAATTTATGGCCACCATTCTCGGTTGGTCTCACCACACCCACTTCCCATACTACACAAATAGCGCAAAGTAGTTTTACGCCTCAGCATAGTCTTTTCCCCACATTTTATTATATACCTGCTGCCACAACCGCTACAGCGGCAGCTGCTGCTGCCGCCAATCAAGCGCAAAAACGTTCCTCCATCGAAATGCCAAGTACCACAAACCAAGCTCTACCCCTCCAGTATATGGCGGGTGTTTTGTATCCACATCCTTCATGGTTTTATACCCATCCCGCTGCAGCAGCTACCGCCATGATGTATCAACCAGTATCATTTTCAAATGTGGCCAATACCATTAATTTGCCACCCGAACAACAAAGTTCATCGACTGATTACAAAGCGGTATTTTATAATATGACTACTTTCAAAGCTTTGCAACAGTATTAATTTTTATTTACATTTTATTTTCTTTAGGCCCAAACACTTATGGTAGCTCCCACAACAACAAAACCCCAACAACAGGGGGCCTTTCATTCCATAACACCTGCGCAACTTCAACGTCCCTCCTCTCAAGCAACGTCAGTTAAAGCTGAGCCTGGATCAAATATGGTAAGTTTTTTTTCTGAAAGTGACAATATTACAAGTAATATTGTCACTTTCTGTAATGCATCGATTGCAAACAAACTACAGTTGAGTTGTCAATCGTGGATAATTACTGGCTTTTTTAAAATGCAAATGGCAATTTAAGTTTGAGTTTCTTTAGAAAGGGTAGTCCAACTAAAACGCACGATGTTAGTTATAAATAAAATAAAACAAAAAGTTTTCAGAGAATTATCTTAATATTTTTTACTATAATAGAAAGATCTAAGACAACTACATATGTGTGAAATACCTGCCACGTTTGGCCTACCTCTATCCGGTAGTCCACGTTTTCAATGAGTCTGAGACATAATTGAGGGTTAATGTCGTTAATGTGCCGAATTTTCTCATCTTTTAGCTCTTCCGCCAAGGAAGCAGATTTTTCCTTGGTGTAAGCCTATGCAGAGCAATCTGCTTTCTGGGGCATAGAGAGGCAAGAGTTGCTCGTTTTTTGTAGCAAATAAAACTCTAGCAAGCCGCATGACTTATGTTGTGTTAGACTTCCGAAGCCCCGCCAAGAATTAATTGGCAGAACGGGGGCAGGCAAAACCCCCGGGAGGATCTTCTTAACAAACCATCCTGGCGTTGATCATGGTTGAAGTGCCTTCAATTTGGCTGAAACGTTCTGGCCTTGGTTTAAAGCTAAAATCGCAAGGAGGGGAATTAGTCTTCATTAGGCTTTTCAACAACATCTCGTGGGTTATCACTTGCCAAATATGGCATTTCACGGCTGAGGTGATGAGAACTTTCGACAGCTAGAAAACGCTTGCCGCTCTTGTTTATTGATGGTTGTTAGGCTTCATTTTTTACGCCAATTGAACCTAGTACGTGTATAAATTGAAATCTTTATTCAAAATTCGCATCAATGATGTTTGTAAGATGTTCAATTGCGTGGACACGACGACGAGTACAGGTTGACGGTACTTCTGCCACACTATGGCAAACAATAGCTAAGATTTCCCCAAAATGTGCTAGACGAGCATACACCGGTGTTTTCACATTTTCTACAGACGCGATTTGCTGCAATTTTCGCACTATTCTCCCAATTATGGACACATTTGATCGATTATGCTGACCAAAAATATCACAAACTGCACGAAATGTATTTTGATTTCTACGCCCATTTTCGTAAGAAGCTTTCACAACTATTAAGCACTGCTCAATAGTACGTATACCTCTCCATGGTTGAATTTGTCAAACACTGAAACAAAGAAATGTCAAGTTTGGCAAAAAGCTTGTGCATTATGGTGGGACTATCCTTTATCTTAACAATTCAGTTGCTCTGTAAAGAACTTGAGGACGTCCTCTTGGCGGAGAAGTAATCTTGCCTCGACAAAATTGGCTCAAATCTCTTGTTGGGCAGTAGAATTAGTAATTAATATTCACCGGGAGGTCCACTATTTTGTATATTATCAGTTAAAGGACCCATTAGGGATTTTTATACCAATAGAAAATCTCATAAAAAAATTATAATTACTCATTATTCGGGTATGTTCTTGATTCTACTTTGAAGTGAAAATAGTTTGAAACCACTTCAATTTCAAGCTTCGGAGTTCTACATTCTACTCTTTACTTTTCATTACTGTTTTGTTTTCGAACATTAATTTGAGTGAATTGTCTGGTTCTTGAAACTACTTTTACACAAAAAGTAGTAGTTTGAAAACACTTTTTAATTTCGTTGTGAAAATGAAAACTTTTACAGAAAAACTGAGTATAATTGCAATCCCATTAAAATAAGAGGGTTAGATGAAGAAATATTTATTTGAAATACAATTGGACAAAATAAGGAAAGTAGTATATTAGAAACTAATAATTGTTATTTTATTTGCTAAAGTCGATTGGCGATATCATCTCTTATTACACCGGTACGGAATCACTAATTCATCCGATCATCATCGTCATCACTTTCATGTCTTGGGTTTACCCCCATCGGCTATATCAAATTTTTGAATAAAATGGCACTTAAAAAATTATCTTCATCGTTGTTGAGGGAGAGTTTAATAAACCTAACTAAATTTTGCTCTTATAAAATAACACGCATTAGATTGAAAATTTTGCACGTCGTTTTTTGGGCAAAACGTGTATCACAAAATATTAAATAAAATTGCAAATATGGTTCATTTCAGTACTGGTTTATATAAAAAAAAAACAAATAAAGCTGAAAACGCGTCAGTACTAGTTATTTGAACATTTATCCAAGTTTTATTTTCGAAGTTCAGTTCGAACGAAAAAATAAAACAGCCAAACTACTACTTTTTCAGAACAACAAAAATGAAAAGTTAACTTTTCAAATCAATTATTATTTTCATTCTACTACTTTTCTGGAACATGCCGGATTATGTTGTTTCTTTAGTCATTTGTTTGTTATTCATTTGCTGAGATCTTCTTTGTGTTTACTTTAATTGCCTGCCTCACGATATCGAACGTTCGAACATTCGCCAGTATTCATTCTGTAAATCATAAAATTGATTTGAAAACTATTTATGAATTTTCTATTGAACTCCAACATGTTGCGGTTCGATCAGTTGACTTGGTGTTAAGTTAGTTTCTAGCATATGTTAGCGAACGTTAACGATCGTTATCGTGGGACAGACCCTATGTTTCTATTTACAGTCTGTTAGCTTTGCATGTGTTAGCCAGAATAAATAATAAAATAAATTTTATTTTTATTTTGTTTTTAATTTATGCAGGCACCATCTGATTCATCGAAAAAAGGTATTGCAGATTCGCCTATTCCCTCCGTTATGGGTGAATTTGTGTCAGATCAACACAATGCCAATAGTTTAAAAGTAAAAACAAACTCAAATATAATATTCGCATTTTATTTATGAATTTAACAAAAAATTTTCTTTAACGTTTTTTTTACAATTACAAAATGATTAGCCCAACACAGACAGCAATGGCAACAGTGACGACATGGATGGCTCTAGTTTTTCATCTTTTTATTCGTCATTCATTAAAACTACTGATGGATCCGATAGTCCACAAGAAAATGACACCAGCAAAGATTCGAAACAGAGATCGTTTAAAGTAAAGCTATTACAATTCTTAAATTTTTCAAGACACTTTGTTATTAAATAATTTTATTTAAATAGGTACAGTCAAGCAATAAATCCATGGAAAATGCTGAAGAGGATCAAACACAACACGGCGACAGTTAAACTTATAAGCAAAAAAGATGTATTTAATATGAATTTGCAAGAGAATTTACAAAATTTTAGAGAAAAGGCTTTAAATTATGAAGTGTACAATTCGCTTCAGTGATTTGTTTTATAAATGATTTTACAAAATATTATATATTGTTGTATTGTATTGAAAGAGAAATGTGCATATTTTGTGTGTATGTACTTGAATATTAAGATTCTTACTTCTTTATGTATTTTTATATGTGTATTTTAAAACTTAAAATAAGATTTTAGAAAATAAAACTAAACAATGTTTGAAATACAACATAAAAATAAACAACTACGTGTAAATTTTATTTTTTACGTTTCTTTTTGGAATGCTGCAAAGATGATGTTGTGGTGTCTGCTTCCAAATTGTTTTGAAACTGCTGCAGCTCTGAACAAAATAATACCTTAAATATTAAAAAAAAAAAAAAAAAATAAACTAATCCAAAAATGTCTACAAACTATTATTACTTACCGCTTGTGTCCAGCCCGCAAACGGTCCATAGATTTTGCGAAAATTATCAGCAATTTCTTCATAAATTTTGGGCGTTACAGCCTTGACACCGGCCAACTGCGGCATATACACGTTTTGGGCAATTTTAAATATATGCGTATCGATTGGTACAGACTCTAAATGTCCTAACGACATCAAACATATACAATCGGCTACTTTAAATCCAATTCCGGGAAGTTTGACCAATTCATTACGTGCCTCTTGATATGGAAGACAGCGGAGTTTTTCAAACCACGCCAAACCGCCAAATTCATTAATTTTTGCTACAGATTGTGCTATAAATTTTGCCCGGTAACCAAATTTGGCACAACGTAAACGATTTTCTAACTGAAATGTAAAAAATACTTGTATCATTATGAATGTAAGTTTAAATTTTGTCATTTCAATCAAATTTTTGCAGAGTGAGGTGGTGGAAGAAAAAGCACACTACGTGAATCAAGAAAATGTTTTCTTGTAACAATCTTTTGAATTGTATAAAAGTTTACCTTCGTTTTAGAAATTTAAAAGATAAAGATTACGGAAACAGAATATCAAGGAATAGAGAGTATAACAATTTGTATCTTGCGAACTTCATATGGCGAGCAAATTGCAAATTGACGCATAAACAGTCAGTTAATAATTTGCAAATAGTTTTTATTTGCAAGTAGGCTGTGCATAAACGTAATAATTGAAAGCTAATTTACTATCGAACATCGAACAAAATTCGAAAAATAACTAAGTATACACAATTATTTTTCTCATAAATGTAAAACGCGTTGTTTTTTATTGGAATTCAATGCATTATAAAATTTAGAATTTGAGAGCACTGAATTTTAAAATTGTATAAATAAACAACAGCTGTTTTTAATTTCGGGCTTGAAATGTGGTTTTTGTGTTCCAGCAATTTTTGGTAAATTGTTTGTTTTTTGAGAGTATTTTTTGTTTACTCTCATTTTACCGGACTTTACCCGGAATTTCCTCGAACAAAGCTTTTGTGTCTAATTTACATGGAATTTTGTGTTCTTTAAATTACATATGTTTGCTTATTTGTGTATTATATTTTTAGTTTTTATGTTGTTCGTGTGGATTTCCATATAAAATAACAAGCAGATCAACTGCTTGCACATTGGGTTGGATGTAATAAAAATTCGTAACAATATGATGCATAATGGTTAGATGCATATTACAAGTAGGGCAAGTAAAAGATTGGGATCTCTCCAGTAAATAAGTGCTAATAATACGCTAATCTGCAGTGGCCAATTCTCATCCTTTATAGTTATTTATATTCTTATAGTCGTGCTGGTTGTTGGTCTAATTGATATGATAAGCTTCAAGCTTGTGAAATATTCTATTATTAAATTGAAAATATCATTCTTTTCTAAAGTGTGAAAGTAATGCAAGGCATCGATTTCCTTGTGCTACCACGGTGTCAGCATATTCGTTACCAACATGTGATGGAACCCACATAAACTTAATTTTATTAGATATTTATTTCTCCATATTGCAATACAAATATTTATGATGTAGGAAATAAGAGTGTCATGCCAGATATTCTTTAATGTCAAAAAAGACCATGGATAGCTATAACAAATTTCAGTTATGCGTTGCATATTTAGCTACAGTGCGCTTCGGTAGTGAAGTTGGAACAGTGCTCCTGAATTTGTTGATACTTAGTCTGGGTTCGCGCTATAGAAGTTTTTTTTTAACTTTGTGATATACATTCACGCATACACAAGTTTAGAAGAAGGGTTTTCGCATTAAAAAAATACTTTGACAAATAACGAGTTTCCAATCAAAAAAATGTCGTGATTTTTCTTTTTTTTTATAAATTTAAAATTAATAATGTGCTGTTCATAGACCACAGACGAGAAACTTGTCTAGAAAGTTTGTATGAAACTTACTCATATTTTTGAGTGATTTCCATACAGTCTATGTCCTATGGGCAGCACAGAGGTTTGATGAATAAAAAAATCCATTTTTATGTACCTATTTTTTTCTTTTTTTTTTTTTAATAATTTTAATTAATATACCGATCCGCGGATCAAATTTTTTTCAATATTTCTTTACCTCGTTTTGTGACTTAATGAAAGATTCCAATTTGGGAAAATTATAGACATCATTTGATTCTGCATTATCTATTTTTTCGCCATAATTGGTACACAGCCATTGAATCATTGTAGATATTCTGAAATCATTCATATATATGTAAGTACATTTACTGGCTGTTTTACGATT
The DNA here is from genome assembly GCA_914767995.1 of Thecocarcelia acutangulata. NCBI lineage: Eukaryota > Metazoa > Arthropoda > Insecta > Diptera > Tachinidae > Thecocarcelia > Thecocarcelia acutangulata. The sequence goes on along the minus strand of OU612095.1, from coordinate 23,190,878 downwards.
TCGTGCGTTGACGTCCGCAAGCATCAACGGGGAGGAAAGCCCCATCTGCGGCTATTTTTACACTTAAGCGCGAAGTTAAACAAGAAAATGAAAAAAAAGAATATACATATGTACATAGGTATCATCCCATCGTAAATTCCGCTTCAAAAGCTTGGAAACGCTAATATTCGAAATCGTGAAACAGGCCTTATTATTTATGTATGTTTACCTTTTAATTTGAATTGTTATTTGTTGTTGAGCTAGTGGTCTTCTTGGTTTGGTTAAAAGTACGGTTTTTATTTTTCAATATTTCGACACTCCGTTGTGTGTCTTCTTCAGGAAAATTTTTGTTTTTTGAATAATTGTGTATACAAAATAATAAATTTGAAAACTCATATTAAAATAACAAAAATAAAATATTCAACTACATTAACATTTACAATGAAGAAACATATTTAACATTATTATAACATTAAACATATTATATAATACTTTTTTAAAAAGAAATGAAAAAGTTTTTAAACAATTTTAGGTGAAATACCTATCTACTCCTGTTTTTGTTTTTATGTATTAAATGCCTATGAACTCTATGTGCATAATACTGTAGGTAGAATTTTTAGTAAAACAAAAGATAGGTTGGAAAAGTCGGATATGTCTAGTTTAGTGTATAAAATACCATGTAGTGGTAACAACAATGAAAATTGTGACAAAGTATATATAGGGACAACAGGAAATAAACTTAAAACTAGGTTAGCGGGTCATAAATCTGACCAGAAGTATAGGAACTATAACTCTTCGCAGAAAACTGCATTATCTATCCATTGCCGTGATTTTAATCACTATCCGGATTTTGGAGGAACGTCTATTTTAAACAAAGAAAATTATTATAAACGTAGATATATGCTAGAAATGCTACAGATAACTAACGTGCCTGTAGATAAGAGGATAAATTTTAAGAAGGATGTAGACGGATTAGCGCAAAATTATAGGCATTTAATACATAAAAACAAAAACAGGAGTAGATAGGTATTTCACCTAAAATTGTTTAAAAACTTTTTCATTTCTTTTTAAAAAAGTATTATATAATATGTTTAATGTTATAATAATGTTAAATATGTTTCTTCATTGTAAATGTTAATGTAGTTGAATATTTTATTTTTGTTATTTTAATATGAGTTTTCAAATTTATTATTTTGTATACACAATTATTCAAAAAACAAAAATTTTCCTGAAGAAGACACACAACGGAGTGTCGAAATATTGAAAAATAAAAACCGTACTTTTAACCAAACCAAGAAGACCACTAGCTCAACAACAAATAACAATTCAATTTAAAAAAAAAGGGTCGAAAAATTAGAAGCAAGCAATTTACCTTTTAATATTATTGTTTTGGCTGCATATAAATGACAATATATTTTCTAATGGTTCCTGATTCAATACACGCACAGATTTCATATAAGGCGCCAACTTATCGAAATGGGTATGTGATTTACGCCACTGCTCAACTTGGGAAGGAAGATCAAAATCTAAACGTAAATATCGTTGCAGAAGTTCATTAAAATATTGTTGATTTCGTTTTATTTCATTTCGGGCATCGCCGGCTGTATAAACTTTATAAAATAAACTATTTTCATCTTGTGTTAAGATCCAATAAGCATCATAAGCTACACCAAGCCATTGGCTTTCTTCTTTCCTTATACGTTTTTCCCATCTGGATAATAAACAAATTGTTTTTAGTTTTATTATAAAGGCCCACAAACTAGAGCGCCTTATTATTAATGAATTTACCTATAATTTAGTTTTATATATTTACCGAAAACTTTGTCCTCCTAATAGCGTTAAATCTAAATTAAGATCTTTAGCTTTTATTTTCACAGTTCCTTGGATTATAGATGCCATTCGTGTTTTGTTCATTAAATTGATTAATTACAATATAAAAATCCAAAGCGCCAAAATTAGTTTTTAAGTGCACCTACACACATATGTAAATATTTTCTCAGCTGTGCTGTTAGTTACATGTAAGTGCTGTATAAAACCGGTTATCTCCGAACTTTAAATCGAGTAATACAATAATCAAGTTGTTAGTCATGAAGTTATTTAATGATTAAATATAACAATTTCTAATTAATATGTCGTTTGTATAATCATCCATTCAATGCGAATTTATAAACGATGAATTATGAACAGCAAAGCTGATCATTTATTATATAATAATGATAATTGGATTTTTGAACAGTAAACTCAAAACAAATTCATTAAAGCTGAAGTTGAGAGCGCAGCTGTTGACATATTATATATTCTATGACAAATGTCCTAGCATTACAATTTTTACTTTTAACAATGATTTAACAAATATAATATAGATACTACATTTTAGTGTTTTTATCGCGCGATGTTGTTATTGCACTGACAAGCTAAGATTTGGAATTTGCTTTACTGCCACTGTGTTAGAACACATAAAAACAATTTTTAATCCGAAGAATATTTTGTTTTTTCTTTTTTTGGAACACACAATTTGATTCCTTGCCTTGTTTTGTAGTTTTTAGTAGGCAAGGTCGTTTTCGTATCTACAAAATTTATTAACTCGAATATCTATAGCCCAGAGTTAGCAGCACTACTTACTATTGTGAATTGTGCTTAAAGTTATTATGTTGTCAGTTAACTTTGATTGTTCCGTTTTTACACAAAAAAGAAGAATATTGTTTTGTTTATATATTACATATTACTAGTAATTTTAAGAAAACTATATAATAAAGAACATTAAAGCACAACATAGAGTAGCAAACATAATGCCGAGAAAGTTGTGGGGAGAATTTGTTGAAGAAGACAATCGCCAACAAGAAGAGAATTCCAAGATGATACCTTTAGGAGCTAAACGTATTAAATTAACTGAAGTGCAAAACCAACAGCCAACAGAAGCTAACAAGAAGTATGTAGATTCTATTATATTGTATAAATCTTTTTAAGAAGAACCTATAATATCTTTTTTTAGTGTTTTGGTTAAAGTAAAAAATCCCCTTGTAACTCAAACAATAGAAGTTATGAAGCAAACAGAAATGTTACAATCGCTGATAGATACATATTCAAACAAATCGGTAATTTTTTTTATTTCTCAGACTCTAAAGTGTTTGTTATTGGTTTTATTTTTAGGGAACTTCAAATTATTTGTTAAACCCTTGTCAAATGATACCTGAAGTGGATTTTCCTCCTGAAAATGCTGCAGATCTTGTCTCAGATGATAAATTTGCAAAACCCATCTGGTTTGTTCCGCCGCGGGATAGCAATTTCGCCAAAGGAGTACCTCAACACTATCCACAAATCAATTCGGAAATTTGTCGAGCTTCCTTACGAAAAGCAGTTTGCGGTCAAATGAGAGTAGCCGGATTCACAGATACAGCTGAATCCGCTTTAATTTTATTTGCAGATGCTTGCGAAGAGTTTATTCTTAATTTAATGCAGCATGTAAGAGAGGTCCATGCAAATGATGGTAAATTAGAAACACAACGGGATATTGAAGTGAAGAATTTGGAAAAGGCCTATTTTTCAATGACGAACAATTCTTTAACTCAAGTTCATAATTACTTTAAACACCATTTGATAGCTCGCAATCGTATGGAAATTTCAGAGTTTAACGGAGCTTTCCAAGAGTATGATAAATTAATGAAAGAAAGCCAGAACATGCAAAAAGAAGAATTTCAAGAAGGAGATTTTATGAATATATTTGAAATGCCTACAACTTCTGACGGCAATGCAATGGGATTGCAAGATTTTACAGGCGCTGTAGCAAGTACTAGCAGCGGAGCAAACGCAAGCAATAGTGGAAATAATGTTAACGTTGTACATCAAAATGCGCTAATAAGTCTCTTAGATGGCCAAAATCAAATAGCAGTGCAGCAAGATACTCAACCAACCACAGTTGATATAAACGCGTACAGTAATGAAATCAATACGAATTTTCAAAGCAATGAATAAATTTAAAATATGAAATAATATAATCTACATGTCAACAGTTCATTTACTTCTCGATTATATGTCACTATGCGCGCTAGCTCAATGGAACGTTTTACAAAACTTAAAGTTACCGGTCATTACAATTGAGATTTTATCTTGAAGTGCTGAGCACATAAAATTCTTATTTCGTTTTTTTTAATAAGCAAACAAAGAATTTTTAGTAACGAAAATGTTTAATAAACACATTTACAGATATAGTCCTTTGACGTTATCGATGATTTGCAACTACCAATATTATTTAATTCCAGTATTTATCTTATTCGTTAATACAGCAAAAATATTATTTTTAAGCACTAAATAAATTATATCTTAATTTAGTAAACATGGACAAGACCGTTTATCATAGTTGATTGTCTGTAGTTGAAATCAATTAAGCAATAGATTTCGCTGACGTCCTGATGGAATTAGCCCATGAGATAAGTTGAAAATTACTATACATAAAACTGAAATCATAATGTACGTTATCTTACGATACGTACGGGTAATCCAACTTTTGTTTCTGTGCTATCAGTTCGTGGTGAATCGATGAGCAAAATCAACACGTGAAGTTTGTTTACAAACAAAAATCTGTGAAAAAAAACTTTTTATATAAACCTGGCTAAAAATGTCAAGTGATTCTGATTCCGAAGATGATTCTCAAATAAGGCAATTTTTGGAGGCTGCAGACACTAATCTACTGAATAATTCTATGTTTCAGAACAAAGACAAAATCGTTGTAGAACAAAACACTTCACAAGATGTATGCAATGGCATTAAAGAATTAACAAATGGTATGTGTTTCTCTAAATAGATTTTTAATTACACAATAGTTGAATTGGTAATGTTTTATTAAGCCTTAATTTAAGCCAATTTAAATAGTTTGCCATATAATAGTTTACTGTGTGGTCAATGGAAAATACAGTGCAATGCAATTATTCTGCTTAAAGATCGTTCAAACGAGAGGTGGCATAACTTTCTCTCATAAAGAAACGAAGTTTAAGACCAAATTGCTGACCCAGCAAATCTTGTGCAATATTTTGATACTGTTATGAAAAATGGCAATTTGATTTTACAAAAAGTTAAATTTTACTTTTGCATATAAAACTACAACTTAGAATCAACAATTTACTTTTATTATTGTTTACGTACGTTTCTTTGCAGACTTTCCAAAATCGCAACGTTATATCATTGATGATACTGAAAACTCCGGCGCTGATTTTTGTTTGCCTGAATCCGTGCAGAAACACTTAGCTCAAAAATTCAGAGAAATTTCAGAAAAACATTATGAATTTTATGATGCTCCTAAGAACAACATACCAAAAATTAAAACTAAATATAAAAATCGTGTAAAGTTGCTCAAAGATAGTGACTGTTTTGTCAATTCCTATGAAGATTTTGAATACGATACGAAAGGACCAACTAAAAAACCTGTGATAAAGAGAAGAATAGTTGATGATCAATTAGACTCTGGCGCTGTAGAAGATACTTTGAAATCAATTGCTATCGATGGTAACTTCATATTATCAGGCCAAGAAGTTAATACATGGGCTAAGAAAAGAGATCGTAAGGATAAGATTTTTTATTATAAAATGGCAAGCAATGGTGTTTTGCATGCTAAAGAAGAAATAAATGAGTTTACCAAAGTAAGAAATAAAAACCAGTGGAACGAAAATAAAATAAAAAATTTTAGAAAAACTTAAATAAATAGTTGTGTGTTAGTAACAAAAGTTTTAAATAAATTCTCTGCTTTAAGCCTAAAGTATTAGAATTGTACTACACTGACAGACTATTCGTAATAGAATACAAAGTTTATTTGTATACCTATATACATATATTAACAACGTTAAACTGCAAAAGTTTCCATTAATTTTAAAAATTGAAACTAATTGCTTCCTATCCCATAAATTACAATTTATATACTATAAAGTGCATTGAGACGATAAAAAAAATCTTCAATCAGTGCATACGTGTATTTTTGAGCTTATTTTACACGAATCTAAAGTATATCTATATACAGATATACTTTGAAAAGAAGTAGTCAATCACAACAGAAAATGATCAACCTTCAAATAAAAATGTCAAACGAATGAACGAAAAAGTGCAACTACACACGTACAACTATGTGATTAATGGGCTTGTGATCGTTTACATAACTCTTTAAAAAATGTGTAATTCTTAAAAGATATCGTTAGATTTATATAGATTATATTTGGGTTTTTCACAATCAAGACTCTAATTATTATGAAAATCCCGTTCAAATTGGCATAATTTTATTCAGACTTAACACAAGTACTTTAAAATAAATTTCAAATACATAAGCGCTAACAGAATGCAGTAAAACAAAAAAATTTAAAGCATTAACAGTAAATAAAAAATGCGCTGTTATGTGTTCATGCAAGATCAGATGTCGTCTACCGACAAGGGGTTAAATTATTTAGCGCAAATTCCCCTCATTTTGACGTTTTTGTTTCTTAGCAGTACTAAAAAAAATTCGCTACGTCAGAATAAACAATCAACTGTTCGTCTATTGTGAATTGTAGTTTTTAATAAATTTTCAGTCCAGTTATAATTTTATATTTTTACTACTTTTGAGATTATATTAATTTTTTAAATTAAATATTAAACAACCATACATGTTTATACTATATTTTATTTCACCATAAAGGAAATAAATATAAAAAACCGTTGGTCAATTCTTTTCAATTATCACCATGATGGACCTACGAGACTTACATGCTCCAGTCGACTTAAATAAGGTAAACTTTGTTGTAATTTCGCCCATATAAATAGTACCTTAAAGTTTATATTTTTCATTTCATATAAAAATTAAAGACGCTGGAGGAAATGACACCTGATGAAAAAATTAGGTATGTGGATGCACATGTGTAAGATTAACAATATAATGTACGTATGTATGTATCATCATCTGAAATGCAAAACAGCGTTCACAAAGGATAACTCATTTTTTGCACCACGCAGCTCCAAATTAAATAAAAAGTACATAGGGTGATAGAGAATTGAAAAATATTAAATGCTGAAATTGGGGACACGCATGGTTTTCGAAGAATGTGCCTCAGAAATTTAAATATATACATATGTACATACAACTTGCGAGTGATTTTCCACTACATTTGTAAACATATGTATATGACCAAAATAGGAGTCATTTGAAAGATTTTGAATAGATTTTTCAAAAAATGCACAACTCTTTATGTGCCAATTCAGTTCTAACAAATTTTTTTGTCCAAATATTATAGAACTGCGCTAGCTAAATATGTACAAGTTTTTTTTAGATAAAAATGTAAATATTTGTATAAAAAATACCGGCTTCGCATATTAAAATTTTCCCCCTATAGCCGAGCGCAGTGGTCTTCCCTCTGGAATAATAAACACCAGCTACGCCAACTAAAGTTTCGCAGCATAGCCGGCTTTTAACCTACCGAAGAAATGTTCTTCTCTATTTTATAACAAACACTAGCGAAGCCAAAACTTCCCTAAATAGCAATTAATACATAAATAATGCAACAATTAAAAGAAAAACAATACTAACTCGGAAAAAAATATGTATAAACAACAATTGTCCATAATAAGAACTGCTCGCACTTTTTTGATGCAAAGTTTAGTTGAAACTGATTTGGCACATAAACACTTAGACGTTTTTATATAAATTTTGTATCTCTGAATGATCAAACAAATCACAATTTTTACTTATATGCTTGCATAGAACAGAGAAAAGCGAATCTTGATTCCGTTCAGAAACGGAATTAAATCTTTTTTTTTTTTGATTATTCATCTAGAATCAGCAATCTAAAAATTTTTCGGAATGAAAACATTTCTATGAGACAATTCTAGTTTCATTCCTGATATTCCGAAAAGCTTTTTAGTTTTTCGCTTTTTAAAGAACTAAAAAACAATTCCGCTTCCGAACGGAATTGATACGGCTCTCGAAATCTGGGAGAATTTGTAATAGATTAAATAAAGTTCGGGTATTCTCTCTAGTCTATTACGAACTGTCGAAGATTTCAAAAATGATAATAATTATGAACATTTATTTATATAGTTGTTTATTGAATTTTAGGTATGAACATCAAATGAGACATGAAAAACACAAAGGACATGAAGCAATGCATTCCGAAATGGTGTTCATATTATTTGTCACACTGGTAGTGGCTCAAATTGCTTTAGTTGAATGGAAGAAAAAGCACTACAGATCATATTCGGTAAGAAAATATGTATGTGGTATATTTTAACCCCACATTTGATCACTTTCGAAACATTCAAAAGTCATGACGATAAGAGTTTAAAATCAAAGGACTATACATATGTAAGAATATTAATTTGGCTTAAAGCTGATGACACATTTTAATTTTTATCGACATCAATTTGGCTATAAGCGCCTGAAAAATACATTCTTATTAACGCAAAGAATGTTATTTGTATTAAGTTTTAATCGGCAAAAAAGAAATAAATTTTTAAAAATCTGTTTCATGTGTAAATTCCCTTAAGGCCGTAACGCTCTTGGCGATGTGGGCTTTACCTTTGGGCATATCATTTTTCTATGGCTTTATACGCTTCATTATCATTTGGTCTGCATTTTCAATTGTCACGGCGTTTGTAATAAGAAGAGCCATAAGTAAACCCATTCTAGGAACTACACCCAGGTATTTATATATTTCTTTCTCAGCCTCCAATATAATATTTTTCTTACCAATTATATGAATTTTCAACAGACTGGTGTACAAATGGTTTTATTTCGTTTACAAATTAAGTTACGGACTAGGCATCATTGGTTACCTGATAATTATGGCGACCTTTTTTGGTTTAAATTTTGTATTTAATCAATCTCCAAACGAATGGATGGATGTTGGTTTAATGTTTGTATTTTATGGTCTTTATATTGGAGTTTTGGGCAGAGATATATCAGAAATATGCTCAGAAAAGATGGCAGCTTTAATTGGTGTTAGTTGAAAGAAGTATTGGATTTAAAAATATGTAAAGTTTTAAAACGTTTTCGATTTTAGTATTATACGCCACAGGGCATACCTACAAGGCATTTGGAGGAAAATGTTTGCGCAGTTTGTGGTAATCAACTGCTGGTTAGTGAAAAAGAAGAAGGGATTATAGAAAATACTTACAAGCTGTCCTGTAATCATGTGTTTCATGAATTCTGCATACGAGGCTGGTGCATTGTGGGCAAGAAGCAAACCTGTCCGTATTGCAAGGAGAAAGTTGATCTTAAAAAAATGTTTTGCAATCCGTAAGTTTATAAATTTGCCAACATATGCACAAAATGTTGATTTAGTTTTTGTTTTTTATTTGCAGCTGGGAGCGACCACACGTTTTGTATGGCCGTTTGCTGGATTGGATAAGATTCTTGGTGGCGTGGCTGCCATTAATATTTTTCATTGTTCAGGGAATTAATTGGTTATTGGGCTTAGAATAATAATTACTTGCCTCGGATTCTAGTCAAATTAGTTCTTAATAATCTGTTAAATATTGAGAAATATTTCTGCCCTGCTCTGAGCACATTTTGCCTAATCAATTTATTATTTATTTTAAGGCGTCAAAATATTTTGTGATTTGTAATAATTATTTCTTGACGTCGTGACTTTTATTAAACGGACCAAATAAGTATTGTTTGAAATTAATATATATAAAAAATTTTAACAAACCATTCACATTTAACAAGTAGAATAGAACAGACTCAGAATTCTGTTTTTTAAATTTGTATAGAAATTTTATGTTGTCTTAAGCATATTTTTTATTTTATTTTGTGAGATTGTTATTTAATTAAAAGTAATAAAAAGAAATACAGACTAAATACAGGTAATGTGTTTTAAACAAATAAAAAATATTTAAATTATACATATTTAAATTATGTATACCAAGGCGTATTCGTCTATACTTCTAATAAGCATATGCGCGGATAAACTCAAAGTATACAAACTTTTGAAATTTCATCTACTTGTAATTCTTTATGAGTTTTCCAATGTTTCGTGTACGGATGGTTATTGTTCTTTTTTACATAAATTGAATGGCTATAAACGCAGCGCTTATGTCACTAACATAATTGTTTTACTTCGTATCATAAAATAAATGTGTAATAAAGAACCGAAGCATACTTCTTGTTTATACTTTATGCTTCTTATTACGTCTTAAACAAAAAAAAAGTGCGAACTAAATGCAACGTCCCTCGACAAACTACATGCGCGTGTGTAAATGTATGTGTCTTCGCGTGCATACCATCACACAAGTTGTATGATAAATTTTTACAAAAGGATGTTTGTCTTGAACAAAAAATAACAAGAAACCATAAATATTTTGTTGACTGGATAAAATTGAGTGTGGTAGTAGTAATAAAAGCCTCTTGCGGCTCGACATAAAGAATAATCAGACAGAGGAGTACCATCATGACTTCAAGAAAAGCATTCTCTGGACTTCAAGCTAATTTCTAATTTTCAGATTTTTTGCATTTCCGTAATCAGATTTTCTCAATTTTTGTGACAGAAGTTGTTCGAATTCTGAAGTACAAGTTCTATTATTAAAATCACAAATAGCCATATCAATACCCCAGATTCCAAGAGGCGTCAACATCGTCACATCAAGACGACATCACAAACACTCTGTTTACATTCGCTTTCGACAGCAGTTATGTATTCTCTGATTGGCTTTCGATATTTCCTAGACCGAAGCGATAAATGAAGGCTGTCGACAACATTCAATTGATAACGAATGAATAAATGCCAAAATTTGTGTAACGACGATGACGCCTCTTAGAATATGAGGGAAAATAATCGAGCGTTTTCCGTACAATGAGTATTTTAATATTTTTCACATTTTAATCGATTCACAGTTGAGACAGTCATAGTTAAGTCACAAAACGGGGATCCAATCTCCTGGAGGAAACAAGCAGAATTAATTGTAGGTGAGTGAGTTGTTTTGAATTTATTTGAATTAACGGCTACGTTTTGTCATTTATTTTATTGCTTGAATATGTAAATCAACTCTGATACTTATTATTTTACTATGTAAATCAACTCTGACACTTGGTACTTTTGCTTTGGTTTGTACTCGGTACTGAAGTAATCTTAGTCTTACGCTACAATTTGAACGATAGAAAACCGTAATTCCAGAACAGAAGTCAAGCCCGAAAGAATTGAGTAAATTTGTAAAAAAATTTGTTATGTTCTTTTTCATATGTTTCTATTCACCCATATTCTGCTTGTCTGCGGCAATACAAGACGACGCCGATTTTTAAATTTTGAGGTGAATCGACATTCCTGTTGTCAATATTGGCATGTATCGATAACTGCAGACACATATTTGATATTCTACAAGAGAAAATGACGGCAATATTGTCTTTAATTGCCGGTTATTTTGTCGTCACAGTTTTTAGCGTCGAGTTCAAACAACAAACGAGTTAGAGGAGCTGGAAAAGAGCCCATCAATGGCCAGAATTAAAAATACAGGATTTAGAGAGAAGTCTTCTTTCCGCTATTAAGCTTGTTTTGTTTTTTCGTCACTGACACTAAAGATGGCTGGAAAAACATTTTGTATTTAAAAGCTTCCTTATTTTCTTTTTCCACAAACTTTCTTATTTTGCACAAATTTTTGCTCTAAAACAAAATGCAACTCACACATACATTAGAGATGTGTGTTGGGTTTTATTAACATAATTAATAAACTGGCAACATCAATACAAAACTGTTAGGGAATGCCAGATTAATATTGATGTCGCCATAATATTGCCGACAGTATTGCCGTCGACAAGCAGAATATGGGTGATTGTCTTTAATTGCCGGTTATTTTGTCGTCACTGTTTTTAGCGTCGAGTTGAAACAAAAATATAAAAAAAATTTATAAAGAAAATTAAACTTAAAAAAAATTTGAATAAAATGGAACAAATTAAAATTACGAATCCCGCCCAATTTCAAAAATTATTAGAGTAGCTGGAAAAGAGCCCATCAATGGCCAAAATTAAAAATGCAGGACTTCTGTTCAAGCAGTCTCCTTTCCACTATTAAGCTTATTTTGTTTTCTTCGTCACTGGAGTCTAAATATGGCTGGAAAAACATTTTGTATTTAAAAACTTCCTTAATTTTCTTTTTCCACAAATTTTCCTATTTTGAACAAAATTTTGTTCTAAATCAAAATGTAAAGAAAACGAAGCAACTGACTCATACATTAGAGATGTGTGTTGGGTTTTATTAACCTAATCGATAAACCGACAACATCAATACAACCAACATGGTATAACAATACTGTTATACCATGTTCAGACGGTAATATGAAACACTTGGTTCGCTCTCTGAACCACTATTGCGAAACTAGGTGTTCAGACGGTTGTTTTTTGTATCACACTGATGATTACATATTTTGTGCAAACGTTTCACTAATTCTAGTAGTTTTTGCTTGGTTCGCAACAAGATTCAAAATGAATCAAGCTGGTTCGCTCATAAAATTTTGTATGGCGAATCATGTTGGTTCAATCAAGATTGGGCCTCGAACCACGAATGAGAGCGCGAACCTCGAAAATACGCCTTCGTGTGAACATGCTATTAGGGAATGCCAGATTAATATTGATGTCGCTGATTACTTTTTTTAATATAATAATATTTGTAAAATTATCATTTAGATAATAAAACCAAACCAAACAGCTGCCGATATTTGAAAAGTTTGCGTTTTATTATAATTCAAAGGTACCGCCGTAACACGCTTTTAAATTGCTGCCGCAATATGAGTGATCCGAGGAGAAATCTAATGACGACACGCACCATTTGTATCAATTTCAAAGACAAAATTTTTGCAACTATAAAATCCGTAACCTTTCGCCGGCCTGACGTCCAATATGTGGGGTGTTTGAAAATAGTGTCGAAAAGCATACGACCTTCTGGGGAGATTAAATATGAGCCCCAAAATGTATGTCTAGCGGCTCTATGTCTATTAAAATTTGAATACGTACAAAATATACAAACATATTTTAATTTAGCGTACAAATTTCTATTTTATTTATGACTACTTATTTTTATATATATTTTTTTTATATTTAAGTATATTGTCATTTACTTAAACTTACTTTTAATCTCTGTTTAATTAAACTAAACAAATGGCTTAGTTAATTATTACCAATAGAAATAAAAAAAAAAACAATATGTATTGTAATTTCTTTCAGTAAAAAGTATAAGGCAAATATTTAACCTTTATTTTTCATTTTTTGTTTGGATTAATTTTACAAGTCTTAATAAAATATTACTGCAAAAAATCAGGCACTGGAAAACCTAAATCAAGGTAAAAAAAAAGAGAGGGGGATACGCTTAATAATAAATAAAATGATTACGAATAGTTAGAAAAACCATTGTACATAATTTTATATCTTAGAATGTTTTAAAAGATTTAACAAACTTTTTACAATATGCGCATGTGTGTGTGTGTGGAATTATGTAAAAAATATATGTATGCTCTATCAACAAATAACAACAATTTTATGAATTTGTTTCTGATGATCTCGAATTAATGTTGAAATAATTATTTTTTGTTCATGGCCTGTTTAATAACTCGACGCTCCCAACATTGTGCGTATCTGTTCGAAAGATAACCAAAAGGTAAGAGACCAGGGAGCCATTCGTATCCAACATGGCAAAAAGCCTTTATAAAGCGCTGACAGTCCTTCTTTGTTAACGGTTTGACGCAAACAGTCTACGGAACCTTTATAAAGTATACCTCTGAAAAATAGAAAAAAAGAGTCATATTGTGTTGCTTATAATATCTATGGTGCAATATGCACGAGGGTGGATTGATATTGAAGCTATCTAGCGCTAGATAGTCATATTGTGTTGCTTATAATAGCTATGGTGCAATATGCACGAGGGTGGATTGATATTGAAGCTATCTAGCGCTAGATAGCAGCACAAAAACAATTTTTTTTAAATGCAAACTGTCAGCTGTTAAAATTTCACCCAAATTTATCGATTAGTTTATTTGTTGTAGTCGTTTGAAGTAAGCAACTTTTGTGTTTCTTAAAAAATGAATTTTACACAAAACTTAAGGCCCTGATTCACTATCCTACACGATCGTACGATTCATTCGCAGGAAACTTTCAAAAGTCTGCCCGACATGAAAAAATCGTTTCAAAATGGCCACAATCGTTGTAGGCCACACTATTACACAAGTATGATTGAAATAATTTATATACACAATAAAACAATTAAAAACTCTTATTAACATAGTAATTTTACATTACTTAAATTTTTTTCTTGAGGCACCAACAATGTTCTTATATTTTTCACAATAGATATCACACTGATCGCAAAGAAACAATAATGTTTTGAAAAGTTTCATAAAATTTTTCAAATCGCGCGATTTGTCAAAAAGTCTGTTGCACGGTTGCATTTTTAGTACTTTTTCAGCACACATGTTATATTTGGTAGATCGCACGACCGTTTAGGATAGTGAATCACGGCCTTAATCTTTTTATCTGGCTGATACTGCCAACATATATAACAGACATGTAGCAACATAATAGAAATAATGCGGAAATCAAACATACGTAACTCACAAAATTTTAAAATATCAGTTTTTTTTTTATCAGACCACGTATGTGACAAGCCCGAGACAATCGAACAATATTGTAGCAGAAATTGATCGATATCACAATAAACTTTGCAAAGTGTTAGGGAAAATGCTCCAACAAGTGTCCATCATTGCGAAGGACATATTATTTTGAAAAATTAAAAAATATATGTATATACACGATAATGTAATGAAATTTTTAAACACCCCCATCTGATAATTTTGGGTCAACCTGTATAAATAATACATGTAATATTTTGATACATACCTGCCTTTATCATCAGTAGGCTGATTCATGATACGAGTCTTAACAACATCAGCAGGTGTACCCATAACAGCTGCAACAAATCCAGCACATATGGACGCTAAGACATGAACTGTATGACAGTCTGGCATATTTAATTTATTCATAATCATATGCTTGATAGTATCGTATGTGGTTAAATCACCTAAAATACAATTCAAATTTAAGAACTCAATGCTCGGCAGAGGTACTCGTATATTATAATTTAATTCTAACCCAGATTTACTAAAGCAGCACGTTGTACATTTGGAATACTGCCTTTCCACAGACCCTTAACTCCACCTCTTTTAACTATTTCTTTCAGAGCATGAGCCGCTCCATGAACACGTGGCGCCTCTCCCATTAGACGTCTTTTGCCCTCCATTTGTATTTGTACCTTCACTAAATCGGCTGGCGAGGCCAACCATTGCGCCAAACCACCTGAGAAAACGCCACACAAGGCTGATTTGTACAATGGCAGCGATATATTTTTATTATTTTCATTTTTTGCCAATTTTTTGCGCATAAAATCATAAGTACATATTCTTACACCACTGTTAAAAATTGTAAATGTGATATATTATAATACTTGAAAATATTTGTCAAATTTGTTAATAGAATGTACCTATAAACGATATGTCTGTACAGGGCAGGGGTAACGCCTTGCCAAAGCTTAAGTACACCTTCTTCCCGAACAATGCCAGCCGCAGTTGCCAACATGCCTCTGTATTGAACCTGTAAATAAATAGGAACAAAATTTAATAAATAAAACTGAAAAATATTTATCCTTAAACAGACGGTTTTATTAGGTGTGTTCCACGTGAACAACAAAATAGTTCCAAGTTGGCCAATAGTGCTCCACGTAACAATGTTTGGGCAATTTTGAGATGAAATGTAAGAGTAACCAGGTCCCTGTTAAAAAATTTAGTGTGAACTAAAGCGACGGAATTGATTTATGTGACCCAATCAGTTGAATATAAAGAAACGTTTAAAAAAAATACATTTGAAATTTTGAAATCTAAAAATGGACCTTTTACGAAAAAATGGTACCTTTTACGAAAAAAAAAATCTCTTTCGGCCATGTTGTTTTTCTAATTTCAATTTTTTTTTTGAATTGGAAAAACTGTTACGACTTTTTACCCGTGGACAATGTTACAGACGGCCTAAAAGCTCTGATACACTATCCTATACGATCGTGCGATCTACCAAATATAAATGTGTGCTGAAAAAGTACTAAAGGCCTTGCTATACTATCATACACGATCGTGCGATCTACTAAATATAACATGTGTGCTTAAAAAGTACTAAAAATTCAACCGTGCGACAGAGTTTTTGACAAATCGTGCGATTTGAAAAATTTTATGAAACTTTTCAAAACATTATGGTTTCTGTGCGATCAGTGTGATAATTATTCTGAAAAATATAAGAATATTGTTGGTGCCTCAAAAAAAAAAAAAATTTAAGTAATGTAAAACTATTATGTTAATAAGAGTTTTTAATTGTTTTATTGTTTATATAAATTATTTCAATCATACTTGTGTAATAGTGTGGCCGCCATTTTGAAACGATTTTTTTATGTCGGCCAGACTTTTGAAACAGTTTCCTGTGAATGAATTGTACGACCATGTAGGATAGTGATTCAGGGCCTTAAGGAGTAATAACTCCAATAACGGACCAAAGTCCTTTTTCAAATTTCAAAAGTCCATTTATTGAATTTTTTTTTTTTTTTTTTTTTTTTTTAGCCTTAGACATTGTTACGGACGAACTAAGGAATAATCCCCAATAATTTTTTTGCATCCATCTCCAACAATTTTCGTAAAAGAGACCAAAATTCTTTTTCGAATTTCAAAATTACATTTTTTGACTCTTGAGAATTGTTACAGATTTAAACCCACTGCCTACCATCAAAGTTGTTTTTAAAATTATGGAAGTGAATTTTTTGAAAAATGTCTGTTATTTCTAGAAAAACACATTGTTGCGACCTTTGAACTTTGGACATTGCAACAGACAGCCTTAGATTGATCATTTTTTTGCCTATATTTTTTTTTTTTTAAAAATTGTAGTTTTTATAATTCCAATAAAAAATTATAATAAAGTGAATAAACTCGGTTATTTGAACTATTATTAAACTAATTTCTTACGATTTTCTTTATTACTGGGCTCGTTTCAAATTCTTGTGATTTAGAAGTTATAAATTTTGATTCAAGATATAATCTTAAATCGTTTCATATAAATTTGTTAAACTTATTGGTTAAACACCTTTTTGTTTATTGCTTAAATTACAATTTTTATCTTTAACAGAGCATTAACAAAGGTATATATAGCAGGTTTATGGCTGTGGTTAAACATTTTTGAATTTATCTTCACATACATTATTTAAATAACATTATTTATTTATTTCCTTTAAGATACTGGTAGCCAATAGGGCTATATTTTGAGTACGCAACGGAAAAAATTTGATAATTTTAGGAATGGGAAATATATCTGCTTTATGAGATTGATAAAGGGTTAAGATAACGAGGATTAGATTTGTAAATCTGTAGCTCACAAATAAGTCAACCAAGATTGATCCAATAGACAATCAACTTAATTTGCAGAAAAATATTTATACAATTGAGTTTATTTACTATATTAGCTTCTAATATTAATAACAATCAAAAAAATACAAACAACCTATTTTTTATGTTTCCTAGGTGTATAGCAAAAGTTTTGAAAATATCTTTCAAAGGTTTTCAAGTCTACTGAAGATTAAGGTGCTTGTAGCTCCTATGAAATGCAAGCTGCTTGCATATATATATATATATATATATATATATATATATATATATATATATATATATATATATATATATATATATATATATATATATATATATATATATATATATATATATATATATATATATATATATATATATATATATATATATATATATATATATATATATATATATATATATATTTTTTTTTTTTTTGCTACAGAAATCTAAATAAATACAGATTCTCAAGCAAAAGCAAGGCGAATTAATTATTAGGTGGATGCATCGGCGAATTCAGGCGAATTCGGTTAATATGGCGGCACTTTCGCTGTCAAGTTTTGTTTACCTTTTTCAGCGCCATTTAAATTTTTTTACATGTTCTTTACTGGGGGTCTCCATTAGCCATGAACATGGTATGAGCATCATGGCGAACATCGCAAATGGCTAATGTGGACCGCTCATGGCCATGTTTCGTTCATGCTCTGACATCGATGCTCGAGCATATGGCTGAGCATCAATGTTCGCCATGAAGTTGGCCATCACGTACAAAAATACACAAAATGGCGCCGAATTGAACACTTTGATGAGGTAAATCCGAACATACGTATTCGCCACATACAGAACATGAACTTTTTTTTTACATTCGCTCTGCCGACGTTATGTTCATGCCATGTTCAAGTCGATGGCACGTGAAGACACGGCGTTATCAAATACTTTTGACAGCTTAAGTGTGAATTCGCCTTTTACACAAACAAAATACCTGTTGTTTTTTTTATTGTTGTATTCAAGGCGAATTTATTCAGGTGAATGCAAGCGGAAAGGCGAATTCAGTACTATGTATTTTGTTATTGTAATACATATCGTGAATGTCAGTCTAAATTCGCCTAAGAATGTTTAGCTGGGAAAAAATTGTATATAAACGTTAAATATAAACTTTTATAATTGTTTGTAATTAAAATCACATATTATATTAGTTTTTCACTTTTAAATTCACACAAATTTCTTGAAATCATACGAAAATCTTCATATTAAAATGGCGCGAAAAAGATTGTAAACAAAAGAAAAAAAACTTTTACAGTCTCATTGGAAAAAACGCTAGAAGCAAAAAATAATCACCTGTGCTGTTAAGTTCACCTAGTAATGAATTCGCCTTGGTTGTATTATTGTAGCGAAGCGGCTACCTTGTTTTTTGTATCATGAGCAAAAGTCAAAACTAAAGTAGATAACACACGATATGTTTTTAACAATGTATATGTCATTTTTCACAGTGTATAATGCCTACATGCCGTCTGTTACCTCAAAGACATTGCGTCTGTAAAAAACATGAGCAATGTCGTCTGACAAAATTTCAAACAGAGTGTGTTCTTTTTTGTTATGTTTAAACATCTGACATTAGAACTCTATGCCTTGCGATCAATTCAGCGGCAGCTGAATTTGGGCGGTATAATTAGAGCTAATTTTCACGATGATTTAAAGCCATGTCTAAAAGGCATGTTTTTTCTTTTGTACTGAAATTTTTGAAAATTAAAAAAAGCCATGTTTTCTGTTTTTCAAATTTTTTTTCTCTAATTTCTTTTTGACTCGTTTGTTATTTTTTTAAATGTTTTATTTTCATTCGACTGCCAATGTATGTGGTTATGTGGATACTACCAAAAAGGTAAAAAGAGACAAATGATTTGACTTAAAAATCATAGTAAAAATGTAACGTGATTTTGGTAGAAGCTTTAAAAGAGTATTATAAAAAAAGACATGGCTTTAAATCACCGTATAAATCAGCCCTTAGACGGCTTGGGAAAATTTTAACGAATTGATATTTTAATATGTTTTAAATAATTATTTTTTATAATAATAAACAGCATAGACAATGTCAGACGTAAATGTTCATGTACGTTTGTGAGCAAATTTTACAAACCGTCTGTAAAAATTATAATTTTGACAGACATTAAAAAATACATGAGGAAATACATATTAAAAAAACATACGTAAAAACATATTGTCTGTGTGTGCCTTAACAAACCTACTACATACATAACTACCTCCCTATTTATTTACAAATGCCTTTCTCTTAAATTAAAAAACGATTTCATTTTGTAGTCAGTTCTATGAACTTTTCTATTATAATTGTTGCAAATGCATAAAAATACCGTTTTAAACAACTAACATCATGCACATGCATTTGTTAACTTTGTCGAAATTTTAAAATAAGTACATACGTATATACATTCATGTGTTTGTATTTATATGTTTGTGTTTGGAAATTATAAAAAATGTTACCTGTGGTTTCGCGGTTTTGCTATTACCAATCGCATTAAGCGAACTTGCTGCTGCTTCACCCTGTATTTGTAATCTTGTCTTTGTAAGATCCAAAGGATAAGTCACTAGTTCAGCATTTGAAGCTGCTACAACAGACACAATATATGTACATGCAAAACTATCAGCATAGTCATACTTTACTGGACGCATTTGATTGCGGGTGTTTAGAGAGGAGTCGGTACTTGCGGTAGCTGTGGCTGGAGAAGTTGTAGCTTCAGCTGCAGACGAAATTGTTGCAGCCGCAGCAGTTGCTGCTTGTTTTTGACTCTGCATGATTGCACTAAAGTTAATTTTGATGAATTTGGCGTATAACAATAACAAATATATATTAAACAAAACTTGTTCTTGCTCTTTGGCTGATTATTTGTTTAAAAAAAATGTATGTAGGTATGTTATATATACAATTAATATTGGGGTACAATAAAATTAAAAAACAAATTGACAACGAACAAGATCACTTGTTGGAAGTGAATGGCGCAGTGGCTGTTTGCAATAATAGAAAAAAAATAAATAAATTGGATTTCAAACACAGTGCATATGTAGATGAAAAGACGCCAAGTATTGAATAATAATTTATTTAAATATTTTATCAATGCATCACAAATTGTTTCAACCTTAAAATAAATAAAAAAGAGAAGAACGTTTAAAGAATTGCTTTTGTATCACTATATTTATATAGCCCAACCAAACTCGCATGTCCTCCTTAATCATGTGGCTGGCATTTAGTAGATATTTGGAATTTCTTCGTTTAATTATTATGGGTTTTTATCAACTGCACAACCACTTTCGCCTTCGAACAGTAATATCAAAATGAGGCCACTATCACAGTTTCTTCCACATTTGTTTTTATTTTGTAATTTGTTTTTTTATGTAGAAACATATATATGTACATATGTATTTTATTCACTTCTATTGTGTCGCCATCCACTTTATGTAACTTTTATTTAATTTTTGGGATTGCACAAATTTTTTATATAAAAAATGTTCTTTTATTCACTGAACCGCCGCTAACATCTTCACTATTTCTGAATAGTTGAATGCAAATGTATTAATTTACTCATTTTATTTTTATTTGATTTTAAAGTTAAATCAAGTAAGTGTCTTATCAGGCTGTGGTTTTGCATTTGTAAAAAACAAATACAATAAATAAAACAACTTTAAACTGGTCCAAGAGAAAAAACAAAAACAAAAATGCCGACTGCCAGCTGATTGAAATAATTGCAATTGATAAGCTCCAGAGTTGCCGAGCTCAGCAAAATATAATTCCTTACAGTGCAACCTGAATTAGAGCAACATAATTTAACGCTTTGATTTTACGCTTAAATACGAAAATCAATTTTTCACTATAAATATGAGTCAAACTTACAGCCAGTTTACCAATCTCGACAGCGTGCTTGCTGTCGAGATAGAAAAAAAACGTGAAAAACAGAGTTCGTGTCGTTTTGTTTACCGCTCTTTCATTTCTATCAAATTTGCCAACAAATATGAAAGACTTAAAGACGTTTGAAAAAATCACCGTGAAAATTGGGTGTAAGCGACAGAAAATTGGTTTGAGTTCGTCTAACTTCTTTCTATGCAAACGATGTGTCAAAACTCGATCAAAAAACAAGAATATGCGAACAAATAATAGTAAGATAGACAAACCCAAACTGATTCGAATGTGCGTGGCTATCTTTCTTTCGCATTCGTTTTCTTTCGAAATTGGTAAACTGGCTGTTAAATGCCGAATCTTCTTCATTTAAGTTGTGCATGAGTTCAGCTCATTTATTATATAATTTTTGTGTTCTTGCTTTTGTATTAGTTCGAAAAACGTAAAAAAAAAACACAAATATGAGCTATTGCCTCTAGAATATATTTTAAAATTAGTTGCTAATTTTGTGCTAAACAACAGCACATGATATTTAATTAAAGATAATATTGCATGAAATACAATTACTAAGTATTTCTCTGCCGTTGATAAAATTATTATGTACTTTAGTGTATTCAACTATTTTTTCCTGTCTTCTTTGATCAAGAGTTATTGATCGCGGCAGTTATTGTTATAATTAAAAATAAAAATATTTCTTGGCTAAAGCCAGGTTTGAACTTGAGCCAGACGAATGATACCAGCATATAATATTAGAAATTATTAGTTTCTTTAAGAATTGTTGCATTCTTCCAATAACAAACAGCTGTTCCATGCAACACTTTTTATAAAATTTAGAATTAATGAAAGCTGCTACACTTTCGTCGCATGAAAAACTGAGCTTTTAAACACAACTTAAATTTTAATGAAAATTATCTAATTTTGTATATTAAATAAAAATCACTAAGTAAAAATAATAAACTAAGTAGAACTAATAAAGTGAAAGCATATTTTAGTAGCCATATTTTTTACTTGGCAGTAAAATTGGCAATTAAAAGTGGGCTTACAAAATAAAAACTGTTGACAATAACGTCGATAAGAGCGTTTCAATTCAAATAAATATTAAGGTGATACTTCAAACTTTCAATTTTCAATAATAATATAAATGATAATGATAATATAAATCTAATACAATAAATAATTCAGAAAAATACAAAAGCAAATAATTATATAAATAAGCTCGATATCAAATTAGAACAATAATAACAAAGCATTTACTGCAATAATGAAGCTCCATTGACTATATTTTTTTAGCTCATTTCTGTAACTCTCCTAGAACGTGAATTTTTAAACAAACCCGATAAAAATTATATGGACCTGAAAATTTCAACACACATACTTTCCAATATTTCAAATTCTGATAGCTGTCTGTCACTTAATTAATTATGCTGCTTGCCAAACACACGTTTTCGACTTGCACCCAAACAATACAAATACAACACATGCAAATGTAGTTTAATCACACATACAAATTAATCACTTTTTCTTTATTTTCAATGAGAGTAGATGGCCTTTGCTTTGCGGCAATTTGCTCCCCATATGAAGTATTGGGAGATACAAATTGTTTTGCCCTCTATTCCTTGATATTCTGTTTTTTAATCTATATTTTTTTAATTTCCACAATAAAAATAAACTTTTACGCCTTATTACTAAGCATTATTACAAAAAAAAAAAAATTCTGGATTCACTCTGTATGCTTCTCCTTCAACCACCTCACTCTGCAAAAATTTAATTGAAATGACAAATTTACACACACACACACACACTCACAATGTTTGATTTTCGTGCAAACATGCTTCAAATATTTGTACAAACTAGCAAACACCCCCACAAACGAACAAAAATGTTTACACGAATCTATAATTTTGCCATGTTTGGCAAGCAGTTTGTATGGTTTATTTAGTCCTTAAGCTGAAACAAAAACTTTTGCAAAACAACAGCACAGTAATTGGACTAGTTGGAGAAAACGTAATGTTTCTTCATCACGTACTCAAAATTTTCAATGTTTCAATGTTTGTTTGTAGTTTCTCCCAAGGCGACTTTATACAGGTGAATGCAAGCGGAAAGGCGAATTCAGTACAATGTATTTTGTTATTGTAAAACATATCGTGAATGTCATAATCTAAATTCGCCTAAGATTGCTCAGCAGAGAAAAAATTTTATATAAACGTTAAATATAAGCTTTTATAATTGTTTGTAATTAAAATCACAGATTATATTAGTTTTTCACTTTTAAATTCACACAAATTTCTTGAAATTGCACTAAATCATGCAAAAAAAAAACGTCAGATTAAAATGGCGCGAAAAAGTTTGTAAACAAAAGAAACAAAAGTTGACAGTCTCATTGGAAAAAATGCGAGAAGCAAAAAATAATCACCTGTGCTGTTAAGTTCACCTGGTAATAAATTCGCCTTAGTTTCTCCTCAACTGTGATTTTTTTTTTTTTTTTTTTGTTATTATACTCAAAGCGAATTCATACCATGTAAGTGCAAGAGCAATAAATACAACATTACAAAAAATTTTTTTTTCAAATGTGAACGAAAAAAGGAATTAAAAAAAATATACTAAAAAAATATTTACAAGAAAAGAAATTTTAATTTAAATATTTCGTGAAAATTAAAGTCTCAGAACATAGAGCTTGGAAAGGTGAAAATAGCTGCAGGATTAGGGAGAATTCTCCATCATTCCTGACTCTCAAGCTACAATACACAATTAAAAAATTGCTAAAAAAAATTTTTTTTTTCAAGCTTCTTTTAATTACTCCATTTGCATTTGAAACAAATTAAAATTAAAAGTTATGCACTTTCAATTTCACCTGTTATGAACTCGCCTTGATTATACTTATAAAAAAAAAACTGACAGACCATTGCCTAGCAATAAGCAATCAGTAGAACAAGCATTGCGCAATGTAGTACTACATATGCGAATTTATCAAATCGCAAATGTTATTGACGCAATCGTATGCTTTATTTTGCGCGCTTTAACTAGTGTCTACAACTGCGATCAACTCTGACATAATATCTGAGAAAATGTCGGCAGAATGAGAGAGCGAATTTCTTTATGTCCATCTTAATATTTAACAAGGAGTATACGTATTTTTGTTAATCTTATAAAAATTCATAAATCACTGAAAGCCGGTGAATAGAATATATGAGTTTTGTCTATGCGCACATTTTGTACAAAATTAATCACGTATAGTATATATTTATTGCATAAAAACAAATTATTTTCCATCTAAAAGCGGGGTATTAAAAGAAAGTTTGAAAAACTAATAATCTGTAAAATTGTAATGACGTATTTTTGCACACAAACACAGTCGCTTTTTTGACAGCTCTTATTATAAGATCGTTGTTATGAGATTTCTCATAAGAACGCTGTCATAACACTGATTTGAAGTCTACACATAACAGAATTCTCTCTGCGATTGAATTTGACGTTTTCAACTCAGATATTATGGTAGGTGTGGACACTAACTACCCGTCCACACGGATATATAATGAAAATAAATACTGCTACATGGAGACGATGTAAATAATCGACAAAGTTTCAGAATGCCACAGACTCTGGCAACATTCAATATTTTGACATTACTTTTGCTCAATTTATTTTTCCGCAAAGTTTATCAGCTACTTGATTTTTGCAAACTTTTTCGTAAAAAAGCTTTGCATTTTTCTTTTAAGAAAAGTAATTTAATTTAATTTTGAAATCAACAAGCAACATAAAATATTGTTTTTATTGCTATAATTGCAAACATTGTTAAGGAGTAAGTAGCTTAAATATTAGAAAACAAAATGACGCACGAAAAATTGAGCTCGCCATTTGTTGATTTTGGCAAGCAAAGAGAAAGGCGATAACGGCATTAGGAGAATGTTGATGTCTATAGTAAACTGGCACCTGGTTAAAAAACGTATTCTTATTTTTTCTTAGCACTTGGAATAAACCATGGGAGTACCAAAATTTTTTCGCTATATAAGTGAACGATATCCATGCCTTAGTGAGTTGGCTAGAGAACAATGTGTAAGAGTGCAATAAAGGCTTACAAAAACAAAACTGATATATATGCTTTCTCCAATTCTATATAGATTCCCAAATTTGACAATTTGTATTTGGACATGAATGGCATTATACATAACTGTTCACATCCCGATGACACAAACATCCATTTTAATATTACAGAGGAGGAAATGTTTACAGATATTTTTAATTACATCAACAAATTGTTCTTTTTAATTAAACCTCAAAAATTATTCTTTATGGCAATTGACGGAGTTGCTCCTCGTGCAAAAATGAATCAACAACGAAGTCGCCGTTTTCGTTCAGCTAAAGAAGCTGAGGTTATGGAAAAATTGGCCAATAGTCGAGGTGATGTTAGGCAGCATGAACGTTTTGATAGCAATTGCATTACTCCCGGTACAGAATTCATGGATCGTTTACATGAAGCTTTGCGTTATTTTATCAAAAGTAGGATAAGTGCTGATCCACTTTGGCAGAGATGTCGTATAATACTCAGCGGTCATAATGTAAGTACTATACATTTTTATGATATTTTTCTCTTCGAAATTGCAGTGCATAGCGGAACAATTCGTAATAGTGTTAAAATACTTAGTTCTCTTCAATAGGGTGATACGCAATCCTCCAATCCTTCGTTTTATACCTATATAATTTTTAATCAAATTCAAAATATATATATAATTTAACAACATGAGTACCCTAGTACCAGTAGGGCATTAGCGGGACCAGTTGGCAATGATCTTTTATGAAAGAAAACGCTTAAAATTCTTAACAAAAAAATTTATTTAAAAAATAAAAAATTGAATCATAATTATTTGTTTAATTAATAATTGATTCCATTACATAGAGGCATTTCTTAAGCCACTTTAAAAAGTGAAACTCATTGTATATTTCTTAAATTGGTTGGAAGGCGATTAAACTCACGAGCATCGAATGTATTTTATCTTTTATTTATTTCTTTCTAATCTACATCTCTTCACTAAGAGACAGGCGCTCGTTCGAGTGTTAAAGTTAGCTTGAGTTACTCTAAATTCTATAGACATATACATTTAATAATTAAATTTTATACAAGCCATAGATCAAATAATTTTTGCAACCACATTACAAATAGATCGTGTAAAATATAAACGCGGTAGAATGAACACAACTTTTAAAGCTTTATTTTGCGCGCTTTAAAGTATTTTGAAGTCTGAGGGGTTACAAGCACAAATCATTGGGAAATAAGTTAAAAGTGCTATGGATTAATACGTTATATAACTAAAGGCAGAATTAGTTTGTACGTTCTTTTCCGTTCTGATTCAGATGTTTTGTTTCTGTTCAAAATAAACTATATATGCATGGTTTGTTTTTACTTTTACGATCTGTTCTGTTGAGGACTAAGCTGTTGAAAATAGAATTCAACGTTAAGTGACAGCCAGATATGTGTATGTTTTACTTTTTTCTGGTATGGAAAAACAAATTTTTTTAGTCATATGAATACAAATTTTTTTTATCTTAAGCTAAAATAATTTGTTTTAATTAAAAATTTTTCAAATTTAATATATATTAATCAATTAAGCCACTATGAATGATCCAAAGAAATATTGTTTTAGCGAATAAACATTATATTTTGTGTAAGAAATGTCGTAAATTCTGCAGATCGTCAGAGAAAAGTTGGCTGTTTTGTCACCATTTCTAAGTAATTAAATAGTTTCTTTTTTCGTTTTTTTTTTTCAAATAAAATAATTTTTACGAAAAGTCTTAATTCCAATATTTTTCCTTTAATTTTGCTTTACTTAATATGTGTAATTGTTCGAGCTTAAGGTCTTTCTTGGAATTTTTAGTTTTTTTGGTTTTTAATTATCTGGCAATATTTCGCTTTCCTTTGGATAGCTTCTTCAGGCCAAATAATATTTATTTAATTTCAATTTGTAGAATACACGGTACAATAATATATAGGTAGTGTCGCAACTGTGGCCGACATTTTTTTTTTTTTTGAAAAAAAAAAAAAATGTTCCAATAATAATTTTCAAACGCAAAAACAGCTTCAAACACAACAGACGGCTTTTTCTTGATCTTTATTTATATATTTAATTTATTTTACGACTTTTAAATGCAAAAACTTATTGAAAAATTATTTGTAAAATAAAGACACGAATAAAAATATACGTTTATTTTTTTATT
The DNA here is from genome assembly GCA_914767995.1 of Thecocarcelia acutangulata. NCBI lineage: Eukaryota > Metazoa > Arthropoda > Insecta > Diptera > Tachinidae > Thecocarcelia > Thecocarcelia acutangulata. Next base: position 23,163,406 of record OU612095.1, on the reverse strand, counting down.
TTCTTTTGTGTTCTTTGACAGTTATAATCATAAAGCAACAATAAAAAGCCATGTTGTTTTTTTATTGTTGGTTTGTTGTAGTTCCGCTTTTACCTGTTATATTATTGTACCATGGTAGAATATTTGAAAAATTAAAACAACAAAAACAAATAATTTGAAATAAAAATATTTTCTTTTCCTTTCATATTTTTCTATATATAATGGGTATAATTTCTTACAAATTCATATAGGTACATAGTTAAAAACAACAACAAACACAAATAACAACATTTTACAAACAACCCTTAATTTTAACTAAATACTTATATGTTTGGGCTATATTCTCAATATCTGTCTTAAAATTAATTCTCCTATCCTCTGGTGTGTTAATAATTTGTAACATCTCTAGTGTAAGTCTACGTTTATTATAATTATTCTCTCTATTCAAAATTGTTGTGTCTTCAAACTTAGGGAAATGATTTGAACTTGTACAATGTGCAGTCAATGCTGTCTTTTGTGTTGAGTTCCTCATTCTATATTTCTGATCTGATCTATGCCCAGCTAATCTAGTTTTAAGTTTGTTTTTAGATGTTCCTATATAAACCTTATCACAATTTTCTATATCATTTCCACCGCACGGGATTTTATAAACTACATTTGATATCTCAAGTTTGTCTGTTTTATCTTTAAATTTACTGAACAATGTACTTAATGTTTTATACGTCTTTTCTTTATTATATATCTTAGATTTTTCCAACCTTTCTGATATTTCCGGGATATATGTAAAAGACTTGCAAGTTTTTGGTTCTATTGTGGTTACATTATTGTGTGTCCCTTGAATTCTATATTGTTTTACTAATTTATTTGTAAGTTCTATTGGAAAGCTATTTTGCGTCAAAATATCTTATTATCCAAAAACTTACAAGTCATTTACATATATCCCGGAAATATCAGAAAGGTTGGAAAAATCTAAGATATATAATAAAGAAAAGTAAATAAATATTATTTGGCCTGAAGAAGCTATCCAAAGGAAAGCGAAATATTGCCAGATAATTAAAAACCAAAAAAACTAAAAATTCCAAGAAAGACCTTAAGCTCGAACAATTACACATATTAAGAAAGGAAAAAACGGTCGAAATAATAAGCATAATTTTGCTTTACTGTAAAAATCAGCTGAACTTTTTCACAGAAAAAGTAATTGTAAAATATTTGCTACAAAAAACAACGCCACAGAACGGCAACTGAAAGTAAAAACTAATGAGGCCCCTAAGCTTTAAGGGGCCATATCCAAAAAAAAATTCTTACTTGAGTTTTAACGCATACGTTAGTTACCAAACACATTAGCACTACCATACATTTGTTAATAATTTTTATGCAAAAACAGTACGTTAACTTTTAAATGTAGTAAGGAATTTAATTGTTTTGTTCTGGCAACGCCGTTATGTTCAGTTGTAATATTTTGAATAGTGATGCATGAAAACTAATATTCGAAAACCGAAAAACAAATTTAAAAAATAAAAAATTATTATTAAGACATAAAATAGCACATTTTTGGCAAACATTTCCTGGATTTACCTTTTTAATAAATACTGAATATATAATGTGTAGTATATTAATGAAATTGAGAAAAATTAATAGGTTTACTTACTAGAAATATTTTCATTATTCGAATAAAGTTTTTCATTGTATTCGTTTGATTGAAAGTGCATCACTAGCATAATTGTAGTTTATATTATTCTTTCAAAATTAATAGTTTGAGAATGTAATGTTTTAATTTCTTTATAAGTATAATGAAAGTAATAAATAGTATTATTCTTTAGTTTTCGCAAAATTTCAATTTTTAAGCAAAATAACAATCGGCAAGTCAACTGTCATTTTAACGTATAGTTAAAGTGTACCCAATTTAACTTTAAGCGCAAGGTAAGCTAACAATTGTTTTTGCATAAAACATTAGGAAATTTTTCCTAACAATTGCTTACCAAGCTTTGTTAAGTTTTTTTGCATACGGCCGTAGATCTATTGTAAAAAATGGTTTTAACTTTCAAACGTTGGTTGCTACGATTTGTTTTTTTTTAAGTATTAAAAAGCAGAGAACAAGGCAGCTTTATCAGGGTAATAGTATAAGCACAACTGTCTTTCGTTTCCTTTGCGTAAATTTGTCAAAATTTTGTTTACAAGATACATAATTTTGAAAAAATATATTGCTTTTTCAAACAATAGAAAAACGAAATTTTGACAACTTTTCGTAATTTCTATCAACAAAATACATGTGATGTTTTGGGTGTTGTATTTATTGTAATTCTGCCACTACCTATTAAAGCTGCCTTAGCAGAGAACAAACTTTCAAACAATTCAGTTTATTCACTTTGTTCTAATATTGACACCAATCAAAAATTTATAAACAGCTAGTTTTCTGTTTTTCCTGATGATAATCAGAATGAACAATGAAATTAACAATCAACAATTATATAATAAACGAAAATGGACATTACGAAATATATATTTTATAATTTAAAAAATAATAAAAAAATATCACAGTTTAACTTAAAACTAATATCACAGAACTTGTCTTGCTTGTCAAATGTTAACTGAACAAAAAAAAGTTGGTCATTAAATAAAAACATAATTGTTTTTAATGTGTTTGTATTATAAAAATACTATACTTTTTATAAAAATGTGTGTATGGTGTCGATAGAGTACGCTCGAGCGACTTGCCTACAAAATTTATATTCAGTTTTTATAATGATTTTCATTTAAACTTCCAAACGTGCTGTTCATCTGTGTTCTATAAACAACACATCAAACAAAATGGCAAATTTTAAGCTTTTATTATTTTTGAGCTTCTATTGCAAATATTTGATAATTTTTTTTTTTTTTTTTTTTGACAATTATGTTAAAAAGTTATTAAAATAACAAAACAAACAAATTTTTTTTTGGTGCCTTTTTTTCGAAATGACGCGTTTTTCTCCCATTTTCGTGCGTTTTGAAATTTAAAAGTTGACTACGATGCCTGTTACCCATTACATATACAAGCAGCACGATTGCATTTTGCTTCATTTGCGTTTTGAGTAGCAGTTCATGTGCTTAAGCACTTTACCCATTTTAGCACATTCGGTGCTAGATTTATCACTTTTTTTTGTTGATTTAGTTGTTTTAAAAGATTTCTGCTACCAAATTGTATTTAAAGGAGACCATTTCGATCCTGTAAATTCATGCTTAGACGATTTATTTGTGGCAATGCCGTATTTTACTTATAGTTTTGAAATTTTTCTAAGAAAGAAACTATAGGCCTTATATATAATAAAAAACCTTGTGTTAACTAACTAGTTGCTATCTTTCGCTTATGGGAATTTACACACAAAAAACTTAGCAGCTTAGTTAGCATAAGGATTTTGATTATACATAAGGCCGTATAAATAATAATTACGAATTCTATATCGCAGTTTTATTGCTCAGTTGAATTATCAGTTACGACAACGTTTGCCAAAAAATTTTCTAAGCTTTAATAATACATTTTTTTTCGTATTGATTTTTATTTATTTTTAGGCTCTAGGTATATGTTGTTTAATTTTTTTGTTGTTGTTTTATTTAATATTGGTTTTATTATTTTCGATATTTCAAGTACCTTTGGTATTCTTCTTCAGGAACTAACAAAAATAAAGACAAAATGCAAAAAGATTACATTAACATTCATAAGAATAAAATAAAATTTATAATTAATTTTACAGCCAGTTCGCCGATGTCGAAAGCACAAATTCATTCTCATTCTAGGCGAAAGAAAATTGATTTTGGTTTTTTCTAATTTTATTCTATGCGAACGATGTGTCAAAATTCAATTAAAATACATAAGTTCATGCGAGTGACATACACAAACCCAAATTTATTCGAATGTGAGCTTTCTTTCGCATACATTTTCATTCGATATCCTCGAACAGGCTGTAAATAATTAAGAAATTTTTTTATAAAAAGGTCTCAAGCTTGCATATTGTTACATTTGATTGTAAGAAAAAGGTCGAAAAATTAGGATAAAGAAAATTTTATACACAAATTCTAATTATATGTTTTCCGCTTTCAGCCAAACATTTTTGTTAATATATTGTTTGTTTAATTTTTTTTTGGTTTGTTTGTAGGCTCCCGGAGAAGGTGAACATAAAATTATGGATTATATACGCTACTTAAAATCTCAAAGTGATTTCAATCCAAACACTCGCCATTGTCTATATGGTCTGGATGCTGATTTAATAATATTGGGTCTTTGTACTCATGAGTTGCATTTTGTTGTTTTGCGCGAAGAAGTTAAATTTGGCAGAAAAACAAAAAAGGCATCTGTGGAGGAAACACGTTTCTTTCTGTTACATTTAGGACTATTACGTGAATATTTAGAATTGGAATTTGATGAGATAAAACAACAAGATCCAAATTTTAATATCGCCAATTTAATAGACGATTGGGTATTAATGGGCTTCTTAGTAGGTAATGATTTTGTACCCCATTTACCCTGTCTGCATATATCATCGAATGCTTTGCCCTTGTTATATAAAACGTATAAAAAGGTTTATAGCAGCTTAGGAGGTAAACTTTAAAGTTGCCCAAAATTGGGTTAGTTTTATAATAAGTCACTATTTATGGTTAATTCAAGGCAACATTAATGAAAATGGAAAACTTAATTTGGTGAGATTGGAAAAATATTTTGCAGCTTTAGCCGAAGTTGAATATGATCTATTTCAAGAAAATTACGCAGATTTGAAGTATTTTGAAGCAAAGCAATCCAAGGTATTTCTATTTATATGTACAATATATAAATCATTTTATTTTATTTTTTTTATTTTTTTGAACACTAAAATATAAACTTTTTTAGGGCGGAGTTGATGAAGCCTTTGATTTTGATGTTAGTGAAATTAATAATGAAAATACGGATAACGATTTGGCAGCTTTAATTGAGAGTAGTAGACAGGTATAATATGAAAACAAAGTGAGTAAACGTTTACAAAAAAGAAACCAAATATATAAATAAGGAGTTTGTTTAACTTAAGTGGTGTTGTCCCTTGAAATCATAAAAGTTGGCAAGCAGATTGAACGACAAAAAATGTCTCTGAAAGATTTCAAATTACTTTTCGTTTCAAAATCACAAAAGTGTTGGGTAGATTTAATATTCGGTGCGGTTTAATGTTTCCGAAAACACAACAAACTTATGGATTTAAAGGTCCCACAAAAAGAAAATAAATAATAGAAATTTATCGCTTTTCCCAAAATATTAAGTGGAATAAACGAAAATTTATGCTGTTCTCTTAAAAAATTATACCATTTTCTGTTGATTTTCTATTACATACATACTTACATACAGTATCGGACAAAACCGAAGCACCCCCCATTTTTTTTAAATTATAATTTTTTTAAGAAAATGTCATTAAAATTTTTTTTTTATTTTTATTTATTTATATCCTTATTATTGAAAAACACAAGCTTAAGGAATTGAGAATTTAATAAAAAAAAAGTTGGAATTCAACAATCATTTCAAGTATAAGCGGACAAAACTAAAGCACCCCCTAATATTGTGTTTGGGAATTTTACTATGTGACACTTACTGTGACATTACTGTGTTAGGTAACGGTACCCTCCAAAAATGCACTAAGTTACAGTGTTAAAAAGAAGAATTTTTTTTTAGAATTTATGCGAAAATTGTCATTAAAGTTTTCGTTAAGATAAGAGTAATGGCACGCAATAAGTACTCAAATGAATTTAAAATTAGAATTATTGATGATTGGAGAGCCGGCTTATCAAGACATCAATTGAGTGCAAAATATTCGATCAATAGACCAATCATTTCTAGGCTAATTAAAAAGTTTTTGCAGTCTGGTCGCACATCTCCTAGTCATTCTGGAGGAAGGCCACGTGAAACTTCGCGACATAAAGACTCCTTAATTAAAAGGACAATCCAAAATGATCCTACAGCATCTTCCAGTTACATACGAAACCGCTTAGATTTAAATATTAGCGAAATAACGATTCGCAGAAGAGCAGTAGAGGCCGGATTATTCAGTCGACGACCAGCAAAAAATCCTTTTATATCGTCAAAAAATAAAAAAGCCCGACTTGAATTCGCCAAGGTCCATCTCGACTGGAGTGTCCAAAAATATAGGACTGTTCTGTTTTCTGACGAATCCAAGTTTAATTTAAAGAATTCAGATGGCATAAGGCGTGTACGCAGACCAAATGGGAAACGGTTGAATCCTAAATATTGTAAAGCATGGAGGCGGCAACATAATGGTTTGGGGTTGCTTCTCTGGGCAAGGGATTGGGCCACTTCATAAGATTGATGGAACTATGGATCGTTTCAAGTATCGTGATGTATTAAAGGACTTGATGTTGCCTTATGTTGAAGAAGAAATGTCACTTAAATGGGCATTCTAGCAAGATAACGATCCAAAACACACGTCAAAAGTGGTTAAGGAGTGGTTCCAAAACAATTTGATAGAAGTTCTCCGTTGGCCTGTTCAATCTCTCGATCTTAACCCAATCGAGAATTTGTGGGAGATCGTTCGTTAACCAAAGAAAACTTATTTGAAGCCGCAAAATAGCCTGGGAAGCTATATCACCTGATGTAATTAATAATTTAATATCCTCTATGCCTAAAAGATGTGCGTGTGTCATCCGGAATAAAGGATTCGCAACGAAATATTGATTTCAATAATTTTTTTGTACTTTAAATTAGGGTGCTATAGTTTTGTCCGCTTAGAATGTTTTTTGAATTTTAACTTTTTTAAATCAACTCTGAATTCTTTAAGTTTGCGTTTTCAATAATAAAGATATTAATAAATAAAAAAAAAATATTAAAAAAAAGTTTTATAACTTTGTTTTCTTAAAAAAATTATCATTTAAAAATAATGTACTGAGGGGGTGCTTAGGGTTTGACCGATACTGTATATGTTGACACTAAAGCTGTCGCAGTTCCTAAAGCCGTGACACTTTTTTAGACTTTTCTCAAACTAAGCTTGAAAAAGTGAAATAGCCAATAATAGATAGACACGATTATGCAAGTTACAACAAAATAACTTATGTACACATAAATCCAACATTTGTAAACAAAACGATAATAACATGCAATTTTATTCAAAAATAAATTTTTTTCGTGTATTTTGTTGAAATAAATTAGTGGAAAATTATTTACAAATTGTATTTATTTACTTAAAAGTGTTTCTTGTATAAAATATAAATACATACAAACTTCCTTTAAATTTTTTGTAAACATTTACTAACTTTCACTTACAAAATATAATATAATAAACCTAATGTTTTATTACAAATTGAAACATTTACTGTTTGCCTTAATGTTAGTTTTTAGAAGATGACGATGAGGACTTATCGGATAACGAACAACATATAAGTGATGAATTTGAAAACTATAAACGTAATTATTATATGAATAAACTGAATAAGGACAATTCTAACAGGTAATTTCAAGTTTCTCTTGTTTTATCAGTCATGTTCTGGCAGCCGTAAAACGCTTTTCAAATACTAACAGATGTTATGTCAAACACATATCGTTTAAAATTCGATTTTACATATTGATAGCGCCAAAAAAAAAAATCTTTGATGCACACATATCGGTTAAAATTTGCGTATTCAAATCGTGTGTGTATATTATACTGAACTGAGATCGTGGTTGGTGAATTTAAAACACACCTGCAACAGTTTTGTAATAGATTAATGAGTAAACTTACTCGAATTAAAGAGAACAATTCGATGGTGGTCACATTCATAGTTATGCGCTTGTTTTACTAGCAGCCAAAACTATTGTGTATTTTATTTAATTTTTGCTTTTATGCAGATATTTTTGTAAATCAAACACAAAAAGTACAAAGCTTTTTGCTTCTCTGCAAAAAAACATAAAGTCTTTGATAGGAATCGAACCAGTGATCTCGTGGTTCCATCAAGGCACATTTCTTACTTCAATAAAATCTAACGACAAAGGATCAACCAAATGTAAGCTTTTGTGAATATTTTTTATTTAATTTTTTAGGGAATTTAATATGGAACACTACACACCAGAACAACGATCAAAAACTATTGAATTTTATTTTGAAAATCAAAGGTCAATTGTTTTGACGCAACGTGCTTATTGTCGGGTTTTTAATGTGAGTACTGGACCTACAGCACCTACAATAAATCGCCTGGTTGCTGATTTTCGACAACATGGTATAGTAAGACCCCTTCCATGTTACTGCAAGACCACATACGTTCCACAGGGAAGAAATTATCCAACTAGGGTACAGGATACTCCAGAAACATCAACAAGAAGACTTTCAGTACAACTGGGGCTATCGCAAACGTATGTTTTGAGAATGACGTTTAAGGTTTAGCTTCTTCAAGAATTGAAGCCGATAGACTACGAGTACGAACACCGTCTTAATTATGTCATTTCATTCCGACCATAAAGGTAGTTTTGCGCCAAGCTGTGTGCTTGCAAAAAATTTGCACCATAAAGCGTGAGCGACTATATGTATTGAAATTTAATTAAAAGCGCATCACTTGGTACAGTTTCAAAAATCTTTATGTATAAAATTTGACCGCATGCTTTTTAAAATGTGCATAACATCCATGACATTCAATTCAAATAGGTTAGGTTGTACAGGCTGTCAGTTTTATGAAACCAGCCCATTTCTTGGTCCCGATGTGTTGCCTGGGCTATGCAGCCAAATCAACTCCAAAGCCGGATAAAATAATCCCATGTACTCTTCCCGCATTCCGATATGTCTGCCTAGATACAACGCTCTCATAGAGGAAAGAGCCGGACGTCGATAGAGGAAATGCTTAACACCCTGATTCTTCTCTGTATCCATATAACAGAAATATTAAATGGGAAATTAATTCTCCTCGTCTGCGTCCTGCGTGACAATGCGCTGTCAAAGCTCGTAAGTGCTCTCAGCGGATTCTTTGGACCACTTTCAAGACCGTGCTCTGCAAGATTACTTCAAATCTCTTATTATACAGTAGAGCTGGTCAACAGTAATCAACATTTCATATTAATTCAAATACGTAATTAGTCTTCAACTTCTGAATGCTCTAGCAGATATTTTAATATCTGTTGAGTTTCTTTTGTTGCACAATTTCTTCTCAAGTGCTCTTTTTGATTATTTTCTCCATATACTCGTAAATGTAGAAAACAAAATTAAACCAAATATTTTTGTTGGCTGTTGTATTGTGGTATATGCAAGGTGGCGCAAAAGTAATCCTACTATCAGAAAATGCTATGCACTTTGCTATTGGCCCCTAATGCCAGTTCTGTTTTGACATTTGTGTAGTAAACACATGCGAAATACACGTTAATAAACAATGATGATGATTTTTCATCAAAAATAATCATGAGTGATGAGGCCCATTTCCTACTTAGCGGGTACGTAAATAAGCAAAATTTACGCTTCTAAGGCACTGAAAATCCGCATGTAACCCCCGAAGAGCCATTGCACCCGCTCAAGGCCACTGTATGGTGTGCTGTTTTCGCTGGAGGAGTCATCGGACCTTTTTTCTTCGAAGATGGTTACTGTGAATGGTGAGCGCTACAGAGCAATGATCAACGAGTTCTTTTTGCCGCAACTTGATGAATTGGGATTGGAAAACATGTGGTTCCAACAGGACGGTGCTACGGCACACACTGCACGTGCCACAACCGATATGCTGAAGGATGCATTTCCCGGGCGCCTAATCTCCCGTTTTGGCGATTTGCACTGGCCAGCTGCAGACTTCTTTTTCAAGGCGCGGGCTTATGTCAACAAGCCTCAGACCCTTGCAGCTCTTAAAGACAATATCTGTTAAGAATGTGAGGACCTATCGCCGAAAGTTTTGGTCAATGTGATGGAAAATGCTATAAAAAGGGCTCAAATGACAATCAACTGTGGCGGCGGCCACTTACATGACATCATATTCTCGACTTGATGTAAAAGAATTAAAAGACCAAAAAGTAAAAATAATCCACAAGAAGAATCAACGTTTTTTCATTTTTTTTTTAAATTACAGCCAAAAAACATCGGAAGGTTATTTTTGCGCCACCCTGTATAATACATGTGTGTTACGCTACATTTTCGTTGTTACAATGGTGTAGTAAATAAAAGCTCAGTGTTGCAGTGTTGTAAATACTAATAATTTAACTAAATACTGTACATCAACAAGTTCTAAATAAATACAAATAATTTTATCACACTTGCTACACTTACAAGAGTACTTTACCACCAAGGGTGAACACCGCTGCTGTTGCATAGTGTTATTTTAGATTTGTAGGCTCTACATTTTAACCATTTTTATTTACTTCCTTTTGGTTTCTGGCATATAAACTGGAAAACGCACTGAGTTCAGCAATTTGTTAATTTATGAAATATTTTTTTATTTTTAATTTATGAAATATTTTTTTAAGTTTTAATGGCTGCTAAAACTAACAATAAACTTGTTTCATATATACAGTGGTGACCACGAATTTAAGACACGACATATGATTGACTTGGTTGTGCTAATTTTTACAACCCTGTTATAACAAAATAGAAATTCTTCATTCTTCTGTGTAACCTGTCACGTTAGGAAAAATTACCGTTATTTTATTTTGTTTCTTTTTAAAATTTTGTTGCTCTTTGAACATATTATTGTCAAAACGTCTATTTGAAACTGGTCACGCATTTAAGACAGTTCAGAAATATCTGTTTTTTAAGTGACTTTTTTTGTGTTTTTTGAAGCTAAACGGTGAGTAACGACTGTTTAATTTTATTTTATGTTGGAATACATCGAAATATTTAATTAGAAATGGCCAAAAGGTACTTGGAGTTCCGATGCCGAGCGAAAACTGATTCAACGTCTAAAATCCGGAGATATCCAAGCTCCTTAAACATTCTAAGTGTAAGATTTACAATGCGCTGGAAAACATCAAGCAACATAAAAATGTTAAACAGCAGCCTAGAGCTAATAAAACTACACCCCAGGAGGATAGTTTAATTTATACAGGCCTGTCACAGGAATCAATTCCTACTCCGAAAAAGCTTCTTCAGAAAATTAAAATCGATAAATTTTCTTGAATTGAAATCACTTTTATTTTCGCGGTCGAATTGGAAGTTTATATATCTAATAGCATAATAAATGTCAAAATATTACTATTCCAATGAAGAAAATTGTTTTTAAATTATTAAACACAATTTATTGATGTGTTTATTTTTTATTTTATTTTTAGTTATTTCTAAAAATTTTCATGTTTGTATTAAAAAAAATCATAAGCAACAAAAACTTTAATTAGCTGCTGCTGTACATTATTGCCACATATTTAATAAATTATATTGCCACACTTACATAAAAATACTAAAAATAAAATTTGTCGGAATGAAGCAAATCGATCAAAGTCTGAAGAAGGCAAAACAAAATCGATCGAAATGAAAATTCGTAATCAAAACCATTCCGAATAATTTCTGTGACAGGCCTGATAAAGTAGCTGCTAATAATGCTTTCACGAGCTCAAATAAAAGAAAAACTGAAATAGCATCGGATTTTGGTATCGATATTTCAACTAGGACAATAAGAAGACGTCTAAATGAAAAAAGACTTACGTGGGGGTATAGCACAACGAAAACCCTTTGTGTCAAAAAAAGTATCAAGTTCCGTCTAGCATTTTCGAAAGAACATCTCAATAAACCGAAGATATTTTGGAAAAATATACTTTGGAGCGACGAGTCGAAGTTTTTTTGCTTCGGCTCTGATAATAAGAAGACGTCTAAATGAAAAAAGACTTACGTGGGGGTATTGCACAACGAAAACCACTTGTGTCAAAAAAAGTATCAAGTCCCGTCTAGCATTTTCAAAAGAACATCTCAATAAACCGAAGATATTTTGAAAAAATATACTTTGGAGCGACGAGTCAAAGTTTTCTCGCTTCAGCTCTGATGGACAACAGTACGTATGGCGCCCTCCAAAGTATCCAAGGAGTATCATCCAAAGTACACCCTTAAATCGGTCAAACATAGTAGAGGAAATGTGATGGTGTGGACAGCATTTTCCTGGTATGGTGTAGGTCCCATTTACAAAATTAATGCAAAAAATGCACCAGCACGTTTACAAAAACATTCTAACACACACTATGATACCATTTATTTGCTGAAGATAACATGCCTCTAATATGGAAATTTATGCATGATAATGACCCTAAGCACACTTCACGTCTAGTGAAGACTTGCTTAGAGGAAAACAATGTCACTGTTCTAAAGTGGCCAGCTCAATCTCCGGACTTCAATCCAGTTGAGAACTTTTGTAATGATGTTGAGGAATATGAACGAGCAGTAAAACCAAAAAATTTAAACGATTTGTGGCAAGAACTCCAAAAAGCTTGGTATGCTATTCCAAAGCAACGCTGTATGGCATTACATGCAGTCTACACCTAACTTGAAACGCAGTTAAAACATGAAGTTAAAACTTGCTGTTTAAATATCTATCTGTTAAACTTGGCGTACACGTAGTGATGTTAAGAGTTAAAAATTTTCATAGTAAAACAATAAAAATTTCGAAAAACAACTACAAATAGCAGGCTGTTGTCAATTTAAGTTATAACAGAGTTTCCAAATGAAATGTTTTAACAACCAAGTTATAATTTTAACCAAACTTCAACATGAGTGGTCCACATTTAACTTTAACTTGAAGTTAGCGTTAAAGTTAGTGTTTTCAAGTCAGGTGGAGACCGCACTTAAGTCGTGAGTTTACCCATAAGATGTGCTGCTGTAATCCAAAATAAGGCATTTCCCACCAAATGCTAGAATTTTTTTTATAAGCCTGAGCCTTACTTTAGTGAATTAAGTTTTCTTTATCTTTAGAAAAATTTTCTTAATTTTTTTGTTTATAAATTATTTGAAAGGAAATGAAAATAATATTAACATACATACATAAATACATTCTACATAAAGTGTCACAAAAAATTAAAATACACAAAAAACATTTTTAACATAATGTAATTCACATAATAATAGAGTTCTTAATATGCTAATTTATTACTTTATTTTTATAAATTAGATGCTTATAATTCTGAGCTAAACTTTCCGTATCTTTTCTAAAATTAATTCTATTTGCTAATGGTACATTAATTATCTGCAGCATCTCAAACATATAACGTTTCCTATAACTATTTTCTGTATTCAATATGGAAACACTATTAAAATCTGGGTTATGATTTAAATCTCGACAATGAATAGACAAAGCAGTCTTCTGAGACAAATTAATATTTCTATATTTCTGATCTGTCTTATGTCCTGCTAATCTAGTCTTCAATTTATTCTTCGTTGTTCCTATATATACCTTGTCACATTGTTCACTATCATTACCGCTACAAGGTATTTTGTACACTAAATTCGACTTATCTAGCTTCTTTTATTTTATTATTATATTATTATTTTGTTTTATTAAATAATCCTCCAACTGTTTTATAAATCTTGTGTGCCATTTTATATCTTCTTTTATCAAATATACTAGAATTCTGTAACCTTTCAGACATTCCTATGTCTTAAATTCATGACCAGGAAAATAATTCTATATAATATGTGTGAATAAAAATTCTTAGCCAAATATAGGTAGCAAAATAGTATTAATTTTTCTTCATAATATTACTAAAATCTTAAAAAAATTATCATGGACCCAAACGTTTTTCGGTAATTTGTAAAAATTATCACAAATATATAAGTAAAATGTCATGTCTTAAATTCGTGGCCACCACTGTATGTTCTATATATTTAATTTTAAAATTGATATTCCTTTAGCGAACTTGCCAAAGAACAGGCTATATGTTATATAACAGCTTTGCAATGGATATTAGACTATTATTATCGTGGTGTACAATCATGGGATTGGTATTATCCCCACCACTATGCTCCATTTATAAGCGATCTGAAAGGGTTTCAGAACTATGAAATTAAATTTAATATGGGCGCCCCTTTTTTACCCTTTCAACAGGTTTGTAAACCAAATTTTCTTTATTCGTTTTATTATTTTCTAAAGATGGTAACAAATAATTTAATTAAATAGTTATTGGCTGTGCTGCCAGCCGCTAGCAAAACTCTGCTACCGGCAGCCTACAGAGATTTAATGACAAATGAAAACAGTGAATTGATTGACTATTATCCAGAAGACTTTCAGACTGATTTGAATGGCAAGCAACACGAATGGGAGGCTGTTGTTCTGATACCCTTTATTGATGAAGTACATACACATTAATATTAACTGCTTGTATTTTTAAAAATTATTTATGTTATTGTTTTTTATGTGTCTTGCTTAGAAAATATTATTAGATGCCATGTCAGCTTGTGATCAAAATTTAACTCCTAGTGAACGTAAACGTAACCAACATGGTCCCATGTTACAGTACGACTATAATCCCCAGTCTCAAGGCCAACTGCCGGGCATATATTCTTTTAAGTCTTTGCATCAGGTGTTTTGTACAGAAAAGCCCTTTTGGTCTAAAGACATTCTAGTTTCACCCCTAAAGACTGTTTGTGTCGAATTGCCTAAAGCAGCTCGCACAGAATTTTTTCCAGGTTTTCCTACAATGAAACATTTACAATATAAGGTTTGGTGAAAATTTTTAATCGAATGCAAAAACACGAAGAGTTGAAATTTTTATAAATTATATTCCAGTTTCAAATCAAAAATGCTCGTGTCAAAGTGTTCGACTATCCCAGTCGCAATGAAGCTATGATACTTCAGCCGGAGAAACGCAAAAATCATGATGACATTTATGCCGTGGCAGAAAAATATCTTCACCAGATTGTTTTCACCGGCTGGCCGCATTTAGTTAAGGCAAAAGTTGTTGGCATATCAAATGCAGAAAAGTATATAGATGTGGATGGTATTAAAGATTTGGAACCAAAAGTATTTGAATTTAAAATGAAAAACGCCCAAGAACAGTTGAGTATAACATTTAATGCATTTAGATTAAAGGTCATTTTTAATGAAGAAAAAAAAATGTATTTAGTTTATTGACACGTATGGGCATAGAGTTTCCAGATTATTCGGTTTTAGTTCATGTGCGTACTCACATGGGTACTTCCTATACGTGCGGCACCCAAGGCAAAATTTTCATTAACGAAGTTTGGAGCAAGTCAACGATTGCTTATCCTGCCCAGGGTGTGGTATCAGATATTTCCGTTCACCCTTCTTCCACCGTGCAACACAAGAAAATTGAGCAAATGTTTCCTGAAAATAGTAAAATATTTTTTGTTGGCAATCCGTATTATGGCAGCGAGGGTGTTGTTATGAATCCCCTTTTGTTTTACGAGTGCGGCAGACTCCAAGGTTAGAAACAATTCTATTAAATCATTTTTGATTCCCTACAACTTTTAACTCATTTCATAGTTAATATAACCGTATTGCCGGAACCGAAATTCGATGAAGCAAAATCTGTTCAAGGCAGTCTTGAAAACGATTACGTTAATACGTATCAGGCAGCCGCAGTGATTGGTATAAATGTCAGGATATTGGCTCGCATTATCGGCTCTGTATTGGTTGTTAAAGGCGCCAAACGTCCTAAATCCAATTTGCCCGAAAATCTGCCTAAACTTAATATAGGTCTTCAATTTAAATATGTAAAACAACAAGAAGAACTGGCCGGGTATGCGAGACGTGTTGAAAATCAATGGTTTTTATCTACGAAAGCTATAAATCTCGTACAACTATATGTGACAAAATTTCCGGTGGTGCTTGATTGCTTAAGCAAAGCACCAGAGCGTGCAGAACTGCTTTACGAAGAGGATCTGTTTCCCACAGAGGTGGGCCAGAAAAAACTGGAAGAAATAGTGGCCTGGTTAAAAGAACAGGAGCACATGAAAGCCGAAAAAGTAGCATGTGGTTCAAAAACAATGGAAAAAGAATCAGTACAAAAGATTTTGGAAGCAATTGAGTATTTAAAGGTTTGTGTTTAAACAAATTTTTTATTTCTCTAGGAAGTTATTACTCTTTCTCTTTTTGTTTTAATTATATTTACTTTTATATCAGACTTTACCCGTCAAGACTGTAAAACTGCAAGTTAAGCCGCATCTGTTGCTAAAACCTGACATCAGTTTGCCGGATGTTTATAAGCCAAAAAGCCCAATTAAACTTTTTGATCGTGTTGTTATTGTAAAAACTACTTATATGGTAAGTTCTGATGTTCTACAAAGTTATTTAATATATTTTGTTGTTTTCTAAAAAACGGATGGAAGCGACTCATGCTGGACAGTTCAGTGACAACATAAAATTACTTAAATAATATAAATGTAAAATATAAGTATACATATAGTCGTAAAGCAGTTCTGGGCTGAAGAACAGCTCTCGCGTCATCATAATTATTTCTTAAGTGCCGGCAGGCTTGTGTTTGTTGTTCGGTCTTCGAGAGTTTAGCGTCTCACTCGCACTGGTTAACGGTTTGCCTCTACTAACTGTATTGGTTTATAGTTTATTTTAGAGGTTATTCATTGTTAACCACGTAGAAACTTCCTATGTGAAGGCATAGGTCATTATAGTCAGTCACAGCGACGCTACAGGAGTACTGTTAACACCATCTTGGGCATTATGGTCTTTGTCACCCCGCCCATGCTGTGCATCCTATACTTTGCAAATTTACTTTGCAACTGTATAGTTACTAAATAAATAAATAAATAGGTATACATACATATGGTTGAGTTTGCAGTTTGAGTTGCCGTATTGCTTCCGAGGAAGCTGGTGGATTTTGTGGATTCACGAACCCGAATACACAAAAAAAGTCGGAGCACTTCACTAACTGGTTCGGAACCGGTTTTTCATATTCGGTGCCCTTTCTTGCCCTGGAACATGCATCTGAACTATAAACGGTCAATCGCTTTAGTGCAAAAATTTAAGTTTCTGTACAGCTTCTGAGGAAGTGGGGAGATTTTGACGTTTTCTGAAGCCGACTTTGAGAATTCCCAAAAAACTTGGAACCGATACGGTACTGGGTTTTCACATTCGGTGCGCGTTTTGTACGTGGAACGTGTATCTGATCTATTCATATTCATTCGAAAATTGAAGTTGCCATATTGTCTCCGGGGAAATGGGTGATTTTGGCGAATCCTGAAGCTGGTTTTCGGAATTTCAAACAAAAACTCGGAGTCCTATTGTATTAAAAATCTTTTCATTCCATTCTCAATTTTATTATATATATATATATATATATTTTTTTTTTGTAAAGCATTCGCGATGGGCCATTTTGACTCGGCGAGTAGATGTTTGTTAGATCAAATCTAACTTGCATGCAATTTACGGAATATGAATTGAGTGACATGTCTAGAAAAGGTGTATGAAAAATTTTCAATATATTGAGTTTTTTAATTTTTTAGGTATCAGTTTTTAACCGGTTGCAAATAATTTTTTTTTTGTTTTTGTAAACTTGGTCGACATACAACACACACACATATTTCAAAGAAACCCAGCTGGCATTTTCAATCGTCAAAGATTAGCCTTGTCAACCGGTTCGGTGAATGCTTGGTAATTCTTTAAGAGGATTGGAATTGGTGAACTATCCCTGTTCCTTACTCTCTTAACGAAAGACCAAAAGGTCTTACTGCCCCGGGGAGCTGTAAGGATTTTGGCATGAAGGCGCTGTTCGTGAAGAGACTATTCACGCCTAAGTACCATGGTACACAAAGATCTTGCCTTTTTGCGTAGCAAATCAGTGTCTGGGTTTTTGTTTAATCGCCAATCGCTAAATGGTTTCTCTGTAGAACTGACGGTATTTTTGCGCGTCTGATTGAACCCAGATTTCGGTCTTCGTTTTATCGAAATCTGCTTGGAGGGGATGAATATTTTTATCCCTAGCAAGATCATTTTTTCGCCCATTTTTGCCGAAGCATTTCTGTCATTATCTAGAAAACAAAGTTTCCAATTAAAATGCTCGTAAAATTGGTTGAGCTCGGCCTAACGAGCCTTTTGGTAAATAAATTTTGACCGCTTCGTAGCTGATTTAGAAACGTTACGAAATTCAGAGACGAAAAAGGAGGCAGAATTAGTACAATGATTCTTTTGGAGATTGTAAATTGAATACAATCGTCTAACAATCAACGTATGCTAGCTGGGAAATAAAGAAATTTATTTATAACAATATTTATTTGTACAATTGAGTTTTTTATTCGCTATTTTAGCTTCACACATTGATACCAATAAAAAAATTATAAATAGCTTGTTTTCTATGTTTCCCAGCTATATAATGTCGACATTTCATAGGAACTACCGTAATCATCAGTAGACTTTGGAAATTTTTGAAAGATATTCTCAAACATTCAACTTTATATCCCAACAATCCAAATAAATTGCTAAGAATTTAAAACGTAAACTGCTCTAATAATATCTGTGAAAACACAAAAACACGCTTTTTCATTTATACACGTCTCTAACATCTACATGTCGACATTTCATAGGAGCCACCCTAATCATCAGTAGACTTTGGAAATTTATATTTATTTATAATTTTTTATTGGTATCAATGTTAGAAGCTAAAATAGCGAATAAAAAACTCAATTGTTTGAATTTTTGTTCTTTGCTTTTCGATACTTTCAAAAAACAAATCGTAAATAAATGTTAGAGACCTGTATAAATGAAAAAGCTTGTTTTTTGTGTTTTGCCAGATATTATTAGAGCATTTTTCTTTTCAAATTCTCAGCAATTTGTTTAGATTGTTGGGATATAATGTTGAATGTTTGAGAATATATTTCAAAAATTTCCAAAGTCTACTGATGGTTAGTGTAGCTCCTATGAAATGTCGACATATAGATAGCTGGGAAACATAGAAAACAAGCTATTTATAATTTTTTAATATTTATTTGTTCAAAATTCAAAACTCGAAATTAACTTGAACTTAACATATAAAATGAACTTTGTAGGTTCCTCTAGGCTCTAAAGGCACAGTAGTTGGAGTTTATCCTGTAAGTGATCCGAATCCTGTACGTTTAGAGTGTGTCAAGGCTGTGGACTACTTTTATGAAGTTCTATTCGACAAACATATACCTAATGGTAATGATATGCATGGCATTGCCCATCAACGCGTATATAAAGTACCAGAATCATCCGTCCTCTTAATATATACTCAAGGTACATTAATGGTTTTTACAAAAATATTTCTTCGTTCGATTAACCTGTACTAAATTAAACAAATTTTAGATCAGAAAAAACCTGGAAATATGACGGAACCCCAAACAACTGCACCGTTAGAAAATAAGCCAAACACAACAATAAAATCATGGAGAAGTCAAGGAAACGGTGCTACTGTAAACTCAAACAGCATAATGGGAACGGCTACTGAAAAGAAACAAACACAAATAACGCCAAAAGACGGAGAAAATTTTTGGATGCCGGCCGTGAATACAAAGCAAAAGCATTCTGATAATATGAGAGAAATTCAAAATCCTTTAAATCGCTCTAACAACGAAGCTAAAACGCAAATAACACCACCAACAACTATAGTATCAGCCGTAGAACGACAAGAATGCAATGATGGCACACGACTGCTTAAATCGTTGTTGGGTTTATCTTATCAGACCGCAGCTACAGTATGATGTTTTCTTAATTTTTGTTTATTTCAAATATTTAATAACAACTTTTTTAACATTGCAGCAACCACATTTACCACAACCACCCACCAGTTGGCGTGCAGATGCTCAAAAGCCGCCAATCTTATCTCATAACTTTCCAAATATGTCTCTGCCACAAAACCCGAAATGTTTGGCACCGAATGCCCCAATGACTCATATAGGAGCCAATATTTTTTCATCGCCTGTCGCTCAAACTAAAATTCCAAAATATCAACCACAGCCTCAAGTAAATACTATAATAATGCATATACTCGTATATTTAACAATATTTCTACAAATTCAATATGTTTGTTTGCAACAGTTACAATACCACCAGCCAGCAGCAGTACATTCAACAACTTCGTCTTCCACACACTTTCAGCAACAAAATTTGAATAGTTCTTGGAACAAGAGATTCAGTTCGAATAGCTTAAACCAGAAAGGCGCATTTATACCACTGCAAGTATCTCGGGGAAGCTTTGCCACATCGCCACAGAAACCAACATCACGCGCAGCTAGCCAAAATGATACTTCATCTTCGAAAGATGTTATTGTTACACAAAATGTACGCAATTTTGAATTTCCACACTAAGTTTTAATTTGTTTTGCTTACTTTTTTTATGTTTTATTATTATTAGATGAATGATTTGTCGTTGGAGGGTGATGGGGCGGCTGCCAATGCTAACCAACATCAACAAATTTGTATTAAGGTAATTTTTCTTTTCTTCAAAATTTATTTGGTTTTTGTTTAAATTTATATTTAATTTGTTTTAAATTTTTTTTAGCCCACATATGGACAGAAAAAGCCACCACGTGTGCCAAAAATTGGAGCTAAATTTGATTTTGCATAGTAAAGTAAAAACAAGAAAACGTCTCTTGACACAGTCTTGAAAAAGTGTTATTATGTTTCGAAACTCGAAATTGTTTATATAAACGTTTTGTCATTGATTTTACTATATTTAATTTCACATGTGTATAAGGTTTTTTTTTTCTTTATCTGTGAATAACTAATATAATTTATATTTTAAGTTGACAAGCCGAAAGAAATAAAAAAATATGTTTTTAATATTATGTTTAAATAAACAGGTATAGAATAGGAATGAATTATGAAAACGATTCATTTTAAATAAACATAATAAATATACATATGTATAAATCATTAATAAGCGTACCTTTAATTATTACATATGTACGATTTTAACTAACTAGTTGTGAGTTCGAGCCCAATTGCATCAGTCAAGAAGAAGGATTATTTTTAATTATTACAATAATTGCTGCCAAAGAAGAACAGAAAAAGTAATTGAATACCCATGGTACAATTATTAGGTGGAAGCATTAGAGTTGCTGCACTAGATACATCAAGGCATACAACACATCATACATACAACACTACAAAAATATATCTTTTTCAAATGTCAAG
Organism: Thecocarcelia acutangulata; assembly: GCA_914767995.1. NCBI lineage: Eukaryota > Metazoa > Arthropoda > Insecta > Diptera > Tachinidae > Thecocarcelia > Thecocarcelia acutangulata. The sequence goes on along the minus strand of OU612095.1, from coordinate 23,142,445 downwards.
GGACAAATATAATTACAAAAAGGAATTAAAAAAAAATATAATAAAAAAATTTTACGAGAAAAGAAAAACCAGTAAAAAATTATAAATAGCTTGTTTTCTATGTTTCCCAGCTATCTATATGTCGACATTTCATAGGAACTACCCTAATCATCAGTAGACTTTGGAAATTTTTGAAAGATATTCTCAAACATTCAACTTTATATCCCAACAATCTAAACAAATTGCTGGGAATTTAAAAAGAAAACTGCTCTAATAATATCTGTCAAAACACAAAAACAAGCTTTTTCATTTATACACGTTTCTAACATCTATATGTCGACATTTCATAGGAGCCACCCTAATCATCAGTAGACTTTGGAAATTTATATTTATTTATAATTTTTTACTGGTATAAATGTTAGAAGCTTAAATAGCGAATAAAAAACTTAATTGTTTGAATTTTTGTTCTCTGCTTTTCGATACTTTCAAAAAGCAAATCGTAGCAACCAACGGTTGTTCATTTGTTTGAAAGATGTGAAGAAATGTTAGAGACGTTTATAGATAGAAAAGCTTGTTTTTTTGTGTTTTGACGGATATTATTGGAGCATTTTTCTTTTTAAATTCTCAGCAATTTATTTGGATCTTTCAAAAATTTCCAAAGTCTGCTGATGATTAGGGTAGTTCCTATGAAATGTCGACATACAGAAAGCTGGGAAACATAGAAAACAAGCTATACTTAATTGTTAGAAAAGAAAAACTTTTAATCATTTCGTGAAACTTTTAATAATTGTGTGAAAATTAAAGTCTCAGGACATAGAGCTTGGAAAGGTGAAAATGGCTAGCCAGATTGGGGAGCATTCTAGATGATAGCTGGCGCTCAAGATACAATACGTCATTTCAAAAATTGTTTAAAAAAATGTTTTTTCCAAATTTCTATTAAAAAAATTTACAATAAAATCAAAACTTAATTATTTCGTGAAAATTAATAAAGTCTCAGATCATAGAGATTGAAAAGTTGAACATGGCCAGCCAGATTGGGGAGCATTCTAGATGATAGCTGGCGCTTAAGGTACAATACATAATTTAAAAAAAAACTGTTTGAATAAATTTTTTCCCAATTTTGTTTCAATTATGCCATTGACATCTGAAACAGATTAAAATTAAAAAAAGTTATCAGATGCGCAGTCAATTTTACCTGTTTGTGTAAAAATTCCACCATAATGTCAAAACATGTTTACAAAACAGAGGAAAATGAAGAAAGAAATTGTATATAAAAATTAATTGTGTATTATTTTCATAAATTGTTTTTAACGCATTTTAAGCAATTAAAAATGTTTTGAAGCTTGGGAAGTCGATAAGCAGTAGAATTTTCTTTTCACATAGCAGACAGCAACTCATATTAAGGCATTAAAATATTTTTGAAATCTTTTTTATTGGGGGCTATTCTGCGTTTCGATTGGGATCGATTTTTTCTCCGTCTGGCAACTTGGGTATTCCGCGTTTCGATTCCGCTCAGTTTCTTTCGATTGTATGTATTCTGCATTACGATCGGAACTCCGTTTTTTTTCAGTTGTTTTTTTGTTGACGGAGAAGTTTTCGTTATCTGTTTTTTAGTTAAAAAATTAAAAAAATGTAAGCAGAAAATGATATAAAATGTTCAGTAACGATTAAAAAAACATTTAAAATTATTTTATTTCATTAAAAAAATGTAAGTAGAAAATGATATAAAATGTTCAGTAATGATTAAAAAAACATTTAAAATTATTTTATTTCATTAAATTTATTTATTCATTTTTTTTTTTTTTGTTTTAAATTATTAATTTTTGTACCCGAATCTGATGTGTTTTTTATGTATTTTGGGTCAAAAACAACAACACGAGAGCAGTATGAAAAATTGGCAAATTTAACGTCATCTAATGCAGACATTGCATGTGGATATCACAAGCGGTCAAAGGAAGTAGCAGAGTTCTGGGAGGAAATTGCTGGAATCATCAATGCCCTAGGCCCTCCAACAAAAAATGCCAGCCTCATTATTTCTCATGTTGTTCTGCTCTCTGAAATTAAAAAAAAAATTAATAAATGCAACACAGTGAATTAGTCCCCTACAATTTTTATTAAAGATGATCTTTCCATATTTAATCACAACACTTACATTTTTTTATTATGTAGCTTTATCTTCACAAGATTCCTTGCACTGTAATATATTTATGAACAATTAATTTTAGTTTGTTTTTGTATATATATTTCTTTTTTCTTATTAAACTTTATCAAGAACTTATTTTTAATTAAGTATATAAACAACTTTTTTTGTATAAAATTTGATATTTATTTATGAAAATGATAACAAACTTGCTTATTTTGCAATTTCATTTCCACATTCCACAGTGATGCTATTAATTTTATAAACATTGTTGTCTTCTTTTTCTTTCGATTCCGTTTTTTTTAGAATACCAATTTTCGATCGCAACGGAACTGAATGCGGAGACTTAATCGAAACGCAGAATAGGGTGGATTGTTTCTTTTGCACATTTTGAAACTGTTTAAAATGTTAGTTTTTCACTTTACTTTGTATAAACATAAACAGCTTTTACGCAATTAAAATATTTTTGAAAACTTTATTGTTTTTTGCACTTTTTCACTTTTTATTTCTTTTTTATAAGATTAAATTATTATTTTTTTTCACTTCAATTTGTGTAACAACTTTTGATACTACCGGTCGCTTTAAATAAAAAAATTGACACCTGCGCTAGTGATGCCACCTGGTTAATACACCTTGTGAATACCATTAGGTATTCAATTACTCATCAGCTGGGATTCGAACTTGGGATTCACATGGAACATGATGTATTTTTAATACGGCCGCTTAACCAACCCAGACACCGAGCTTTTTAATTATTCTTACGTTAATGTTCGCAGCATATTGATCACATTTACGCAATTGTTATAACCCTAGTTGTTTGTACAGGACCAGTTGTTAATTTTTTATTTACTAATAATTTTCCTAACTGTGAGACGTATTTGTTTGCGGCAAACATTAACGTAAGAATAATTAAAGAGCTCTGTGGGCACCGCGTTTTGTGGTTTTCTACGTAAACAAAGAATTTTGTAACCTCAAAGTCTCTATGTCATATATTTTTTTTCACAAAATCTTGAAAATTTTTTTTTACAAAAAAAAAAACTTTTTTCAACAAAAAAAACTTTGTATGTGTTTTTGGTATAATATTACTATGTTAGCAGCACAAATTTCCAAAAAAAAAAAAAAAAATTCCTAGAAGAAGATTTAAAAAATCTTTTCAGCATCTCATGTGCTATAAAAACGTGTATGCGTATGAGTAACAATGTGATTACCCCTCCCCATAAATAATCACTCATACGACATTGCTTGCAAACACCCACCCAACAAACACGAAATCGAACATTTTTTATCATTTGATATCAAACATAATTTTCAAACCATTTTCAATGGTTTGATTTTAACATTTGAATTTAAACTAAGAATCATTTGAATATAAACATTTGATAAAACATTTGATACTATCTTTATATAGGTAGTGGCAGAATTACAATAAATACAACACCAACAAACATCAACATGTATTTTGTCGGTAGAATCTACGAATAGTTGTCAAAATTTTGTTTGAAAAACCAAGGAAATCTATTGAGGGATTCAAACGGTGTCATAGCATGTATAATGTCATAATATTTTATATTGTGCTTCGAACAAAATTGTCAGAAAGTACTCGTAATAAGACTTTTTAAACGGAGTTTGCTGTATCTAAACCGTACACATCCCAGTTGACTCAAAATTTAAAATAATTTATGTCAGAATGCTCACAGTATTCATATTTTTCATACTAATATTTTAAGACCTATGACTTTATGACAACCCTTTGAATACCGTATATGTGTTTTTGACAAATTTACGCAAAGGAAACGAAAAACAGCTCCGCTTATACCACTATCATATTAACCCAGCCTTGGATACTAGAATAACACATTCAATCAACATTCATCAACTTGATTTTGATTTTTTCATAAAACAAACGTGTCAGTAATTACTGAAAAAATCATAATTTTAAATTTATTTACAAAAAAGAAAAATTAAGAATTAGTACAAATTATTAATGTGATTTGTTTGTGAGCAATATGTAATTCAATGTGAGCAAAAATTAGTTTTAATAAGTAAAAACGCATGAAGAAAAACAAAGTGAAATAATAAGAAATAATTAGATTGTCTGATCACGATTTAGAGGGCTTTCGAGAGTTTCAAAACTATTGTGCTATTCAAAGAACACAGAGGAGCAAGTCTTCAACATAATTTGTATGAAAGTTACAACATTTATTGAGTGATTTTTCTACAAATTTTTTAGGCAAGTCGCTCGTCTGTGTTCTATGAACAGCATATAAGAAAAATAGCAATAATGAAATAAATAATAATGCTAGAAAATTCAAATTAAAATTGCAAATAAATCAAAAGGAATATGAATTTGTAAAGCACAGACCAGTTTTTATTTGTATTCCACCATCACAAACTACATTTGAAATAACATTTGAGAATTACATTTGAAACCAAGTTAAGAATATATGAATTTATTAATTTTAAAATAGTTTCTCCTTTTTGCTGAGAATACTATGTTTTTCAATTTGAATTCAAGTCAGTATCAAACGTTTGCCGTTTCAGAAAACGGTTGGTTTCAAATTATTCTCAATTTGAAATCAAATTTGAGTGTTTGTTGCGCATATAAAAATAAAAACTTACAAACATACAAGTGACGCTAATATAAGCAAGTTAATAAGCGCTCCTGTCGTGTAGATACCAGCCGTTCAGTCACTAAAAACGGCAGGAAAGATTGAAAAGTAATACAGCATTGCAGATTAAGCTCATAACTAGACAAAATGTTTAAAAACAAACGGCAAAAAGTGCAAAAAAGCCGGTAAACCCCAACAAAAGAACCGGATAAATGGCCAAAAAGACGCACCGAATATGAAAAACCGGTTCCGAATTGGTTAACGAACCGGTTTATAGTTTTTTGTTTGTTAATTAATAAAATCACTTCAGGACTCCCCAAAGTCCTTTCACTTCCCCGGAACAATCCTGGAAACGATGCGTCAACTTAAAATTTCGCACTGAAGCGGCAACATTGTTTTCTCTAGCGGATTATCAAATTCCGCAAAAGTCAACACTGTATATAACAGCAATTGCCAGAATTACAAACATGCAACCAAAGACATATACAAGTGAACTATTAGCTTCACTTCACGCGTGTTAAAAAGGAATATCAACTAACACAACTTCCAAGGCGCAGTAATATCAAAGGTAGCAAGCACTAAAGCTGAAGGTGGCAAAACAACTTTTTCATTGAGCTAGTTTGTGAAGTACTCGTCAATCATTTTTTCAGTTACGCTTACTGAAAATCATATTTTTCAAAACGATCAGTTTTCATCACACCACTAAATCAATCGGAATACATACTTTCGTGTAGGTTTGTTCATTGGGTTTGCAGAACACCGAAAAACTATTCGGATTAATTCCACATGAAATGGAATTTATTCCGATATGATTTACAACACATACGATTAATTTTATTCTCATTGAGCTATAGTTTTCAAACAGAAATATTACAAAAGTTATAAATATTTTCAAACTCGACTCTTTCCATTACGCTTTCTGAAAACTGGTTGAAACCCAATCGATCGGTTTCTATCACACAACTAAATCAATCAATATTATTATTAATGGAACTTATTATTTGAAGAATTCCTTTACAAATTGTCTTAAACCTCTAAACACGCGAAGCAAAATAACTTGTCTGCAGGAATAATCCAGGAATAAACAAAACGAATAAAATATTCTGAATTCGGTTTACAGACTACCAACAAATTATTATTCCACTTGAAATGGAATTTATTCGGATTCGATTGGCAAAACGAATAGTTTTATTGTGATTGATCTGTAGTAAAACGAATAACATATTCTGAATTCGGTTTACAGACTACCAACAAATTATTCGGTTTTATTCCGCTTGAAATGGAATTTATTCGGATTAGATTGGCAAAACGAATAATTTTATTCTGATTGATCTGTAGTAAAACGAATAAAATATTCTGAATTCGGTTTACAGACTACCAACAAATTATTCGGTTTTATTCCACTTGAAATGGAATTTATTCGGATTCGATTGGCAAAACGAATAATTTTATTCTGATTGATCTGTAGTTTTTAAACAGCAATATTATACAACAATCAAATTGTCCACTATATATTTCAAAATATTCTGTTTTCCATTACGCCTTTTGAAAATCATGTTTTCAACATCGTTTTCCTTACAGATCTAAATGACTTGTTAAAAAAAAGTACGTGTACAATTGGAAGAATCATAACAAAATTTTGTCAGCAGATAATCCTAATAGGGTTCTGTTCATCTTATGTTATTGATTTTAATTTTAAAATTATTTCACACTCATAAGCAAATTCAACAGAGTCATCTACTCAGTTTCCAATCAAATAACTTATATGTATATTTCGTTTACTTGCATGACTTCTTGTGCTTTAAAATGTCAATTTGACTCATAAAAAGTTCTTTACAACATTTAACACAATTGTATTTAATTTTATTTTTGCTGCCAGCCGAAATATTGTCCTGCGGATGTGATGTTGAGGTATTTTTCATATTATCTTTATGTTCATAGTACTTCTTTCGTTTGTAACAATCTGTAGGGAAATAAAATAAAATTTAAATATATTAGTTATAAAAAAAAAACTTTCCGCTTAATAAAAGATATAAGTATAGAAATATATAATTATATTGCCACCTGTTAAAATAATAAAATAATATTTTTGATAACACTTATCTTGACAAATCTTAAAAAAAGAAGCTTTTGGTAATCGAAGTTGATTTGGCGATTTCATAATAGCTGGACTTGAGAAATCAGCTGATAATTTTTTACGGCTTATTCACGGTTGGATGTCAAAATTTCGAGAACAAAGTTATTCTCTTCTCTTCTATCCTCCTCAGGGTTGTCAACTTTGAAATTTCAAAACGCACCAAAATGGGAGAAAAGCGCTTTATTTCAACAAAAACGTACCGATTTTTGAAATTTTTAAAAGCCTATTTTGTATTTTAAGATGTATAAAATTTTTACATTAAAAATACGATAATGGAAGCCTTTTAAGCGACTATTATACAATCAAACTGCGTCTGATAGCACCATATGTGGCATGCCATCAAACTCGTTCAATAGCTGGAATACGTGTTTGTCAAACTTAGCTTCTAGTATGACTTTGCTAGTTTTATTAAGATAATGTTACCTTTATAATAATGATAACGATATTTTATCAAATTTATTATTAAGTAATATCATTTTTTTTAATTACTTTTGCTGTCGGCACTACTAGCCTTCAAATTCTATTAATAGCAATTCTATCAAACACACTGTACACATAAATGAAATAGTGTTTTCGTAAGCGGTGTCTTTAAAAGAATTTATTGAAATTTACGAAAATTTGCTAGAATTATAACAAATAAAAGATGAAGTTTACCATAAAAAAACCTTATAATTTATTTAATAATTTAGTAATTTCTCAATAAATACGAACTTCACTGTTAAGAGACTGCATTTATTGTAATATTTGACAAACTTGGCTTGATGGTTTAAGAGCAAAACACTTTTTAAAAGCAGCAAATTTTATTATTAAAAATTTTGGACTTGGAATTTATGGGTATAAATTTGTGCTAGCAAGTGCTTTTTTTCCAATAAAAAGGCGGTATGGCTATATTTAAAACCAGATTTATTTAAAGCAACATGAGCTGTTGGACTCTATAGATCAAGTAAGTTATAATAACATAAAAGTGATTTTATGACCGTTCAAAAATTAACTTGGGGCTTTTCAAAGCCGAGTTTAAACATATAATTTTGTATTTGTTAACTTCATTAACATTACAAGAGAACAAATTAGGGAAAAAGATAAATGTAAATATTGTACTAAAATTAAAGCGGTTTGCACAATAGTTCATTTCACCAATTTTTTAAGTAATTCATAATGTAAGTCATTTCAAGAATAATTTAAATAATTCAGTAACGCTTATAAAAACAGAAAAATATAAAATAAAAATAGTAAAAGTAAAAAACCTGAAAAATATATAGTTGACCAAATTGGTTTGGACAGACTTGATTCAAATTCTTTCTTATATTAAAACAAAAAGTTAAGTTGAATTTGATTTTGTGCCATCGAAATTTGAAAAACGCACCGGAAATGTAAAAAAAGCGAACCCCGCACCGACGAAAGAATTTTTCGCACAAATAATTTTAAAAAGCACCAAAAACGGTGCGAAACGCACCGAGTTGACAATGCTGATCCTCCTTTCTCCTCTCCTCTCCTCATCACTTCTTTTCGTTTATTTTCTCTACTCTTCTCTTCACTTCTTCTCCACAATCAATTAATTTTCTGACTGATTTTATAACTGAAAACATCGTTTATTTGCAAAACGTTTTATGTTGTTTATAGAACACAGTCAACACACTCGTCTAGAATATTTGTATAGAAATTGCTCAATACTATGTGCTCTTTGCGTACAAATTTTCTAGACGAATCGCTCGTCTGCATTCTGTAAATAGCACATAATTTTTATTTGAAATACTCATAGTCATTAAATGTGTATTCTTGGAACTTTTACAACTGACAGCAGATCCATATTATTGAAGCTGCAGTTGCTTATTCGGCTGTCATTTTCCGAATCGCCACGGACGAGCATTGCGTGCAATAACACGTTCCGATATTGGTAATTGTTTTACCAAAATAAGCGTTCAAACAATGTGTAGCGAAGTATTCTAAAAACAATCTTATCTAAAGAACTGTTGGCGATGTGTTACCTGAATTTGAGTCCGTTGGTTCAGTAAACAATGAACCAACATCCGTAAGACGAAGCACAACATTATAAAGGGTGTTTTTTTAAGCCCGATAGAACTTGAAATTGTAAAAAATAACACAAAAAATTAAATTGTAATTAAAATTTTTTTTTATTCGAAAGATCAATACGTGACATTAACATTTGAAAATGATTTCGGGCATATGGGCACCGCGGCTGTTCTTGACGAAGCGCATTCTGGACGTCCAATTTTGGGCCACTTTTTCGAGCACTGCTGGCCGTATGTCACGAACAACACGAACAATGCTGGCCTCCAAGGCGTCAATTGTTGCTGGTTTATCAGCATAAACCAGTGACTTCACGTAGCCCCACAGGAAATAATCGAGAGGTGTCAAATCGCACGACCTTGGAGGCCAATTGACAGGTCCATTTCTCGAAATCAACTTATCGCCAAATTTTGATTTCAGTAAGTCGATGGTTGCGTTCGCCGTATGGCACGTAGCGCCATCCTGTTGAAACCACATCTCCTCCGGATCAATGTCATCCATATTTTCAAACAAAAAATCATTGATCATGGTGCGGTAACGATCTCCATTGACCGTAACGCGAGCTCCGGCCTCATTTTTGAAGAAATAAGGTCCGATGATGCCACCAGCATGAAAACCGCACCAAACAGTGCATTTTTCTGGATGTAATGGAGTCTGTAGGGTCTCTTGTGGATTGGTCTCACTCCATATGCGGCAATTTTGCTTATTAACAAACCCGTTAAGCCAAAAATGCGCCTCATCGCTGAACACAATTTTGCGATAAAACAACGGGTCAGTTGCCAACTGCTCTAGAGCCCAATCGGCGAAAGAACGACGCATACAATGGTCTCGTGGCTTTAATTCCTGCACCAGCTGGATCTTATACGGGTGTAGGCCGAGATCTTTGCGCAAAATTTTCCACGTAGTGGACGGACAGAGCCCCAATTCATGCGACCGACGACGAATCGATAAATTTGGATCTTCTTCCACACTTTCGTTTACAGCGGCGATATTCTCTTCAGTACGCACATTCCTTCGACGTGCTGGTGTTATTGCATCCTCTAGAGAGTATGTGGTACGAAATCTATCCACAGTTCGACGAATGGCTTGTTCAGATGGACGATTATGTACGCCATACAAATGACGAAGTCGTCTATAAGTTGCGCGAATCGACGACTGATTTTCAAAGTAAATTTGGATAATTTCGCAGCGTTGTTCAAGCGTGAGTCTATTCATGATGATTTGTCAGAGTATACTGAAACAAATAAAAAAAATGTTTCATCAAAATTTAATTTTTTGTGTTACTTTTTACAATTTAAAGTTCTATCTAGCTTAAAAAAACACCCTTTAGTATGCAGCTGCCCTGGAGAGTATGCAGTAAACTCCAAGGCCGAGTTGTAGTCGCAGATCAGGACTTTTTTATTTTTTTTATTTTTATTGAAAACAAACACAAAAACTGCGAAGCTTTTTTTCTTGTCTGCAGTAACACCCAGGGCCTAAGGCAGGAATCGAACCTGCGACCTCGAGACTGTTGGTCGAGTGCTCTACCAAATCAGCCACCAAGGCTTTGCGATTTCGGCGGTGCACCCGCAGGAAATTTGAATGATTCAAGAGCTTAACGTAAACAACCATAGATAACCATAGATAAGAAAATGTTCACTAAAAAATCTTCGTTTTTTGAGATGAATCAAAAATATGTAAATTTGAAGCGTTAGTAATCCAGATAAGATTGCAAAGAATTCAATGCATCCTGACTTAGCCACTACTTAGCTTGGATTTTGGACTACGGCTGACTGCACTACGCCTTCTGAAGCACTTTTTACAATGCCGCACTGGCTGTCAGCTGATCTCATTTTGAAGTATATGGCCATAAATTCCACAATCAGACTAAAGGAAGGAGTGTGGAAGTAAGCGACGGATGGTCATGCTTCAATTATGAGGATATTGGACTTTCCCGGGGAATATTGATTGCTGACTTCAGAGAGGCTACAGCGGTCAATTGTAACATTGTTACCTTTCATACACAAAGGCATTTAATGAAAGATACACTAAATTAAAACAATTAATTAAAAGCGTTTTTAAGGTGGCGATATAAAAGTACGTTTTTTACACGTTTATAATTAATTTGTAACTTACTTGTTTTATGCAGCAGTTTTTCAATGACATTAAATTCAATTTCGATGTCGCAATAATTGCAAATCCAGGTATGTGAACTCAATTCCAAATCCATGTTAAGAGACCATTGCTGTTCTTGAAGGCTGCAAACAAAAAAAAAAACCAAATACTTTTAACATTCAACTTTTACAGAAAAAAAAAATAATCATGCTTATTTTACTTATTTACCCTATATATGCAGTGTGTTATACTAGAACTAAGGAAATAGGTAATGAGGAAAGAGGGAGTAGTGTGTATGGATGTGAATGTTTGTCTAAAACTTCCAACGTTATATATGAGAGTAAACAAATCAGCAGGCAACTTGTTCCACAGACGAACCTAACGGCTGAAAAACTAGTTCACTCTGTAATATGTTGTGCGATTCGCTGGACAATCGACGACAAATGAATGAAATATGGACGACAAAAGCGTGTTGGGAAAAAATATATTGCTTTAGGGAATAACATCCCTAATCTCATCAGAACAAAATACATTGTAGTTACGATCAAACAGAGAAACGAACACAACACTGTGGATACCATACAGTCGCCGCTAAGTTTCTTTTCTCTTTCTCTCTCTCTCTCGTACTCGATCGAGTAAGTCCAAAATAGACTTAGAGGAACCGACCCAAACATGTACTCGATTTTCGGTCGGATATAGGTGGAGTGACATTCTCGAAATATCCGAGAGTTCGTAATAGTCTAAAGAAAAAATACTCGAAATTTTCTTTTCTTGTAAATATTTATTATATTGTTAATAATTTTTGTCACATCTAACCCAGTGTGTCGCTGTTGATCATACAAACAAGATAAAACTTAAAACATAATACACAAACAAACATACATGATTTAAAGTACGTAAAATTTAAAGTAAATCAACCACAAATGATGCTTGTTGTTTTTCTTATATTCTTAAGCTGTTTTGTTTCCGAACAAAATGTTTGTCCGGACAAAAATTTTTTTCTGAGAGTTTTCTGCAGCACGATTCACCCATTGCAAAAAATATTCTGGAAAATCAGAGCTGCCATATGTAAACAAAATCTATTAGTTTTACAAGGTGGTAGTACTGCTTGTTATTATTTTGGTTTATTTTCCTGGCGTATTTTACATATTCCCAATTATTAGTAAATATTGTGTGATAATAATGGAAAAAAGAAAACTGCTTTTGCTTATGGTCATTGAAATACATAAAGCATTATTATTAGCCAAGTACATATACGAGTATGTGAAAACAAATTAAAAAGAGTTGCAGTGAAAAGACTTTTAAAGCAAATAAGAGCAATGGGTTATTTTTATACATTTTATCGTACATCCACTCTCTTCCTGGCTTTTTCATTTCTTGAATAAGTTTTTGAGCAATCAATTCATTTATTTCCATATTAAAATTATTATTTATTAATAACTATTAAAACCATGTACCTATATCAAATGGCAGCCACAATTGAAATTTCAGTAGAATAAAATTACTACGTACATTTTTTATTCGATGGGGCAACTCAATACAATTTTGTGTGAAAAATTTTATCCTATTGTCATTCATCTCAGTTCAATTTTGTCCGGACAAAATATAAAATTAAACCAATTCAAGTTGGGAGATGTTCGTAAAAAATATTTTCTCTCTCTCAACAAGAGAGACGTCATATATATACATATAAAAAAAATTTTGTCCGGACAAAAATTTTGTTCGGAAACAATGCATGAATCCAGCTTTAGTATTCGTTTTATTGTTTTTTGCTGTTGTTACTTGCTTATTGTTCACAAGCATGTGTATGAATGTGTATATGCGAAAGAAATACATTTGTACATTTGATTCTAGAATTCATGTCGATTATAGAAACTGATAAAGATGTATAAATAGCAGGCAGGTCGACGGCAATGAGTCAGTTTATTTTTAAGCTTTGTGCAAGAAGTAAAAGTAAGCAAGTCTAGTGTTTTGATACACAATAGTATCAAGTGTAAATAAAGTTGTGCATTATTTAAGTACTGTATAACGAACGAGTGTGTGAGTCATTATTTCATTTACAATTGAAGAATCCGCTAGAGGTTTTTTAGAGGCAAAAACGTAACAGTATGTAAAACACATGTACTTTTGCGGAAAAAAAACTTCGAAACGCCAGTAAAACGCGCGTTCCTTAGAACACCTAAAAGTGAATTAAGCGTTTTTCAGAACGCTTTGCCGTTTCAGATCGCGGAAAAAAATAACTCCGAAACGCCAGTAAAACGCGCATTCCTTAGAACACCTAAAAGTGAATTAAGCGTTTTTCAGAACGCTTTGCGGTTTCAGATCGCGCATTTCTCAGAACACGGATATTGGTTTTTTTAATTGAAAATGTGTAAAATTCGTGCAACTATTTATTGAAATAAAAAGAAAACATATTAGCTCTGTTCACAGTCTCGTGCAAATGGAATTGCATCATTGCATTTGCAAAAAGGTTTAGCATATTTTTACTCCACACTAACAAAATACACAGCAATGCACTTGCTAGCCTTATGTGTATATGCAATACTTAAAAGCTTTAGTTTTTATTTGCTCTGCTTATGCACAAGTTAATTGCAAATCGACAGCTAACAATCAGCGATGCAAGCCGCTTAGTTGCCGTCGCTCATCCCGCATTCATATAACATCAATCGATGTCTATACTTAATTAAATTCGCTTTTTCTATTAAAAAGTCCATTAACTGCTCCTTATTTTTATTAAAATTTCAGTAAACTATTTTCTACTCTAATTATCAATCAGCTGTGAATTTCGTGCTTTGCAAAAAGTTGTGCAAACTAAACCAACAGAAGTGGTTCACAATTGATAGCATATATTTGCAATTGCATAAATTTGCAATCACAAATGCACAATATTGTGAATAGAGCTATTAAATTTTTATTGTGAATAATTTTATTTCCTTTCGCAAGTTCAGTTTTAACAAATTCAATCAGTTGACTTCAATATATACATGTGAGTTGAAGTCGCCAATTTAAAGCGATATGCGTTTACCAGAACACCTATTTAGCGATTTGAAAACGCAAGACCATTCTTCCAACCAACCCTACGACATGATGTTTCTAAATTCCACTTGGAGTAGCCCACAAAACATATAAATTAAAATTCGTTATTTAATTTAAAATATTTCGACCAACATTATTAGTCATCCTCAGGGTGTTCTTCAATTGGCTTCGAGTGTGGTTTCCAAAAGGTAATCATCAATAAATTGTTCAAAAACTATTTTCAAAATCGATCGTTTTTTATTACACCTTCTAAAAATAATGATTACCTAAACGATCGGTTTTCGTTATACCCCCAAATCGCGTAGTTCTAAATATTTAAAAACTTTTATTGTAATCGCAAAAAAAAACTTACCAATTATAAACCACATTTTCGCTGACATTAATTCCACCTTTTTCCAAATTAACTGCTGTTTCATAGTCCTTATCAAATGGATTATTTTTGAATTTTTCGACAAGATCCTGTAAAGGATTGTGATTGTAGATGTTCTTTAAATCTGCCGGCAATAAACGTTTTATAGTATAAGCAGCTTTGGCACTCATATAATCAATTAACTTCTGCCATAAATCTTCTTCCTCATATTTTGTTGATGCTGACGATGATTTTGAAGATGATGATGGATTCTCAGCATTTAATTCTAAGTCTGTTAAGGGAAAAATAATTATAATAAGAATGTAAAATTTAAAAAAAATAATGCCAGCTTTATTACCATTTAACTTATTGGTCAGGAGTTTGTTCCATAATCGGCGCAATCTAATGGCTCTTTGCAACAGTTCACACCCCGCCTCGGGTGTGGGGAACTCTAGGCACAACCAAGAGTCACAAATCAATCGTGTTATTGACGCATTTGTGTCTATTGTATAGGAAAACAAAAGCAAACTTTGGGCAGCCGGCATGCGGATACAATTCATTAAATAAGGTTTAGCAGTCTCTAATAAATTTCTAAAAAAAAAAAAATATTGAGATTAAATTTTTTAAGAAACTTTGCGATCAATAGAAACTTATATGAATTTTGTATACGAGGGCAATTCGGAAATTTCTTAGCCTAACACAAAAAGCGCAGTATAAACAGAAAAAAGTTAAGTGTTTTGGAAACTTCCATCTCTGCTATGAACACATGTTAAACATTGTATATGTGCACATTTTGTGCAAAATTAATCACTTAGGGCCATTATTACAATATAACGATAAAGTTCTTGATAGTTAATCTTAACATTAATTAACGTGAACGATAAAGTCACTCACCATTAAAATTTTTCCATTTTTATGCCCTTCACAAAAATGTAAAGAGTATATATATAAGTTTTTGATTCCGTTTGTAATTTCTACAATTTTCATTTACGACCCTACAAAGTATATATGTATGTATATTCTGTATCAGAATATCCGTTGGTCCGTCTGTCGGTCGTTGAAATAACGTTTCTGAGAATACTATTAGAATTAGAAATTTTTTTTCTTTCACCATTTTTTACCCCATCGATTCATGGGTTTGTTATTGAAATTCAATAAAATCGGTTCACATATAGCTGAGATATATCCAAAATTCCGAAAAACCCCATTATTTTTTGCATTTTTTTTTTTTTTTTTGCTTAAAATCAGTTCTGCTAATAAACGGAGGTTACTTAAATACAGGAAATGAAAATTTTCGATATCGGTCCATATATACCCGAGATAGAGCCTAAACCGATTTTTCCATGAAAATGTCGAGTAAGCCAACTTAAGATTTTTTTTTTGCTTGAAATCAGTTCTGATAATAAAAGATTACTAAAATACAGAAAATTAAAAATTCCGATATCGGTCCATATGTACCCGAGATAGCGTAAACCGATTTTTTAATAAAAAAATTTTTTTTGAAAGTTAAAAGTTAAAAGTTGTCCCCCAGCTAAAGATTTGATTATTATTTTTCTTGTCTTCTTCAATCAAAATTATTGATCACAGCAAATTTGTATTGTAAAAAATCCTTCTTAAGAAAAAAATTAAGAAAGGAAAAACTTGAACTAAAAACCTGTTGTACATATGTACAAATCAAACAATTTTTAATTTAAAAAATTATAAAAGTTCAACAAAAATTTAACAAATTAAAAGTTTTTTGCTTAAAATCAGTTCTAGTAATAAAAAAAGAGGTTAAAAAAATAAAGAAAATAAAAATGTTTGATATCGGTCCATATACCCGAGATATAGCCTAAACCAATGTTTCCATGAAATTTCGCGCAAGCGAACTTAACAATTTTTATACTTAAATTCAGTTTTGATAGTAAAAGCAAATACAGACCCGAGATATAGCCAAAACCGATTTTTCATGAATGTAAACAACTTTGTTTTTGGTTAAAAGCTTTTCTGATAATAAAAAGATGTTACTATTCGAATATCGGTCCATATACTCGTATACCCGAGATATAGACTAAACCGATTTTTCCAAAAAAAAAGTTTTTTTTGCATAAAAGCAGTTCTGGTAATAAAAGGAGGTTACTAAAATACAGAAAATGAAAATTTTCGATATCGGTCCATATACTCGTATACCCGCGATATAGTCTGAACCAATTTTTCCATTAAACAAATTTTTTTTTTTTGCTTAAAAGCAGTTCTGATTATAAAAGGAGATTACGAAATAGATATGTATATATAGCCGAGATATAGCCTGAACATATTTTTTCATGAAAAAATTTATTTTTTCTTAAAAGCAATTCTGGTTATAAAAAGAGGTTACTTAGATACAGAAAATGCAAATTTCCGATATCGGTCCATATATACCCGAGATATAACCTAAACCGACTTTTCATGAAAATGTCGCGTATCGAACTTAAACATGTTTTGCTTAAAATAAGTTCTGATAATATAGAGAAAATTAAAATTTACGATATCGGTCCATATATACCCCAGATATAATATAAACCCTTTTTACCATGGAAAACATTTTTTTTTTTTTTTTTTTTGAAAATCAGTTCTGATTATGAAACGAGTTTACTTAAATACAGTAATGAAAATTTCCGACATCGCTCCTTATATACCCTGCTGCTTAAAAGTAGTTCTCTTTATAAAAAAAAGGTTACTAAAGTACACAAAATGGAAAATTTCCATATCGGTTCATATATAGTATAGTTTATATAGTATAAATCGCTTTTACCATGGAAAACATTTTTTTTTTTTTTTTTTTTGAAATCAGTTCTGATTATTTTTATTTTATAACCTAAACCGACTTTTCATGAAAATTTCGCGTAGCGAATTTAAACATGTTTTGCTTAAAATAAGATCTGGTAATATAGAGAAAATTAAAATTTCCGATATCGGTCCATATATACCCGAGATATAGTATAAACCGATTTTACCATGGACACATCATTATTATTATTTTTTTTTTGAAAATCAATTCTGATTATAAAACGAGGTTACTTAAATACAGTAATGAAAATTTCCGACATCGGTCCATATATACCCTGCTGCTTAAAAGCAGTTCTCTTTATACTACTGTTACTAAAGTACACAAAGTGGAAAAATTCCCATATAGGTTCATATATAAGGGAGGTATAGCCTAAACCGGTTTTTCCATGAAAGATTTCGTTTTTGGAATAGTGATTACAAGACAAAAACATATTTTCCCCAATATCGGTCTATATATATCCGAGCATATTTAGTTCAAATTTGTAATATATACTATATACATATATACTTGCTATCGTTAGGGATATTTTAGATTCGGACCAGCCGAATATACTCACTCTTACTTGTTACAACTGAAGTTACAATTTGTTCAGCAGAAAGTATAGCAGCTTCAAATGCTTAAAGTTAACTTTACCATGTGGATAAACCTGCCGTCAAGTTATCAGTAACTTTTCAGGTTAATGTTAACTTGTAATAACCAAAAGAAAAATTATTTGTAAGATAAAATCCTAACTGCCCGTCTACATTACACATGAAAAGCTGTTAAGACATACTGTTAAAACAAAGCTTTGACATCCCGATTGTTACATAGTGGAGTATATGTATGTCTTGATTTTTCATTATTTTTTTACTCCGTCAACAAAAACATTACTTTTTATGCCCTTTTTTATAGTTTGTGGAATAAAATTTGTTTTTATTGCAGAGTTTGAACCATGATATAAAAAAATACAACTGTGTGGCAACGTCTTTTTATATTTCTCTCTAAAAATAAACTTCAAAAATCCTTATTACAAATAATAAAAAGAGAATGAAACTACCTTGTATTTTTTATATCATGGTTTGAACTCTTTTTTGATCATTTCTTTTAATTTAAAACTATTTTTACTTTTTAAATATTAAAATGTAATTTTCTGTTAAGATAGAGCTTTTAAAACAGACGTCTTAACCTGAAAACAGTAACATTTGCAGTCTACACCTGACAGTAACAGTATTTTGCTGTTCCTGTTATTGTTCTCGTGTCAGGTGTGGACAGCACTTTATATTAACTATTAGTCAGTTGTAATAACGGCCCTTATAGTATATATTTAATGCATAAAAACAAATTATTTTCAAATTCACAAATTATTTCGCATTGTTTTCAAACCATGTTGAACATGCCATTTTCGACTTCCAGAAAATGGACATAAAATTGTAGTTTTATCTTGAACACTTACTGATAGCATAAAACTTGATGCACTTCACTCAACACTTGTTTAGGCGTGTAATACGAAGGTTTATCTAATATATCGCTATCATTAAGTTTTAACAAATCGAATGATTTGGCAAAATATGAATTCGGATGTACGGATATAAACGGTTTTAGAAATGTATGGAAAAACTGCTGGGAACCGCCTTTGCAGTAATTGAATTCATCTGCTATCGCTATTTGAGGATAAAAGCCGCTAACAATGATAAGCTTTAGCAAAATAACGTCACGCAGCTTATCGGTTTTAGACGAGTTGATTAAAATCTGAAAATTTTGGAAAAAAAAAACATTTATTTAAAATTCTACAAGCATTTCTTTATAGTAAACGTAAATACCTCTAGTTTTGCACTATCGTTATGTAGACGAAAATCTACATCCCGTATATCATCACCAGCATTACCGACATCATCATCATCGTCACTATTTTGAGTTGTGTTATGTTTAAGAAGTTTGCGTTTACGTGGTTCTTGATATTTTTGTTTACGTTTGATGGCTTTCAACATGCGTACTTCACCATGTCGTCGGGCCCTTTCCGAACTGGAAAGCTCTTCAGCCGTTTTGCAAGTAGCCATATTGCAAGATTCCAAAATATTTTGGAATTGATTACGTAGTTTTGTGATTTCATAAAACCTAAAATAAAGACATACATAACTCAAATTATTCAGGTATGTGATGGAAACCGACCGTTTTGTGAAAAGATCGTTTTCAGAAGCTGTGATAGAAAACGATCGCTTTTGAAAAGGTTTTATAGAAATTTTTTTTTTTTTTTTTTTTTTTTTTTTTTTTTTTTTTTGCAAACTACACTATTATATAAAGTACAATTAAAATTAAAGTATTAACCAAAAATATATTTCAAAAGTTGAAGAAAAGTGATTACTTGTTAATTTTTATATATTCCCTAAACGATTAAAATATATTCATCACGCCTTTTTAAGGAAATCTCGCAAGAAAATCAAACCACATAGATTGCCTCCCTGGAAGATTTTCACTAATTCAAACATGTGATTACTCTAGCGCATAAACCAGACCGAGTTGAATCAATAACGTGAGTTGTATTGGATTTAAGTTTTGCACATGCTTAAGGAAAAGTCATAATAAAATAAAAACGAACTGATCAAAACGCTCGAATTCGATGGCCAATTCAGGTTATCTGCACTTAAGAACGCATGGAAATGTTCAATTATACGAGTACATGCATAAAAGGGACTTACTTTGATCAGTGACACGGCTTATATTGGCTTTAAGAACAGCATGGGCTTGTGGCTTAAGAAGATCTTACAACGCAATCAAATCACACGGCTTCTAAACGGTCAAATCACACGATTTTATTGGAAAAATCAGATCAACTCCACGTAAAAAAAATCTTACATAGAAATCAAATCGCACGGTTTCTAACCAGTCAAATCACACGATTTCACTGGAAAGTGCAGACTACTTCCAAATAAAACGCTTACGCATTCATACCTGATAATGGCGTGTAAGTCAGACTGTGTTTGACCAATGATATGAGATATATTGGCTTTAAAGTCGGCATAGGTTTGAGATTTAAGAAAATCTTACAAAATCGCATAATTTCGAACTGATCAAACCACCTGATTTCGGTGGCCAGTTCAGAACATCACCATATAAGATGTTCAAGCAACCAAATGCTCAATTACAGACAACTATAGTGCATAAACGAGACTGAGTTTTACCAATGGCAGGTTCCATATTTGCTTTAAGCACAGCATAGGCGTAAGAAAATCCTTAATAAATCAAATCGCGTGTTTTCGAACTGGTCAAAACGAACATCTGTAGTGATCATGCTCTCAAATCGCTCGAACATCACGATTAATGTGTGACAGATTGCATACCAATGTACTTTGTATCATTCAATTGAGGACGAAAAAAGTGGATATATCAATAAAAAGTGTCTCAAAAGAAGTTTTATATTTAGTGGATCGGTTAAAAAACGTAACTCGTATAGAAAAAATGTTTATTACTTATTAAAATGCACTTTCAGGGGATTTATTTCTTAAAAATAATATCGTCTAAATGTAGACCCTCGCGTTCTCGTTATTCATTTACTCGAGCAGTAAAATTACTTATAGTGTCACGGCAGGTGGGACTCAGGAATGACTGCTATTTCGTGACGGATATTTTCTTTCAAATGCTCCAGTGAAGTCGGTTTGTTGGCGTAAACTTTAGATTCAAAATAATCCCATAAGAAAAAGTTCATAGGAATAAACATGGACTGCATAGAGGTCA
Source organism: Thecocarcelia acutangulata (assembly GCA_914767995.1). Classification (NCBI taxonomy): domain Eukaryota; kingdom Metazoa; phylum Arthropoda; class Insecta; order Diptera; family Tachinidae; genus Thecocarcelia; species Thecocarcelia acutangulata. Next base: position 23,121,553 of record OU612095.1, on the reverse strand, counting down.
ATTTATGTCACCTCTTCGGGAAATCAATTTGCCTGAGAAAATTTCGCGAACATGTATGGTAGAGACATATTTTACGTGTGTGAAGTTGCTACCACCTGTTGGAACCATGTTCTTTGGTTACAGCCAGGGAAATTTTGCAGTTTAGATACCCAAAAGTTGTCTTACATCTCCACATAACGCTCTGAATTCATTGTAACTGCAACGCCTCCTTTCGTCTTCAAAACATTAAGGGCCGATAATTCCTTTAGGCGAATGAGTCCGATGTTTGCGTTTCGGATTCGTTGCATTTCATTAGCACCAGTTCTGCTTATTTACGTGGCCAAGATGAAAACGAGCTTCATCTGAAAACAAAATCTTGGTAAACGTTGAAAATCGCTCTATCACCTAATTTACGAAATTAAGCCTCTGACTGGCATTTTGGGGCTTTAATGCTTGCACCAATTGAATTTTGTAGGGGTGCAACTTTAGGTCTTTGTGCATAATGCGATATAAAGATGACCTATGCACATTTAAAGCACTTGAGCCTTTCCGAATCGAAAGGTTCGGTCCGCCACGAACGGATTGATTATCATGTTTTCTACCGTTTTTCATGACCTAAATCGCCCGGATTTTGATTTATCAGCGTTGTATATTCAAAACTTGTAACACAATGTCGATTGAGAGGATTGCTAGGCGCATAATTTAAGTGGCAAAAACCTCGAACACGGTCTGCTCTCAAGAAACGCTCCATAGGGACTAAACTTCCCAGAGCCAGGCTACTGGTTAGCGTAGCCTCCGCGCCCCTCGGATACGTTGCGTTTGCGCAATAAGCTAAATAAATATAAAATTTCTTTTGAGACACCTTGTTATATACAAGGTGTCTCAAAAGAAAGCTATAACGGTTGCCATTGGCATTGATAATTTGATCAACGCCATGGTGAAAGAAATATGAGGCTATCATAGCACTAGAGCGAAACTCACACTAACCATTGACTTTTTAAGAGATGCAATGACTGCCTGCTTCGATCGATGTACTATATATATTTTTTTACTTATAAGTGTGGGAATCATTCAGAAAGTGTTTAATAAAAATTAGGCCTAGTTCCGAACAAGGGCTTACATACATATATCATTAATGAATCTTTGCTTTGAGCTCTTGTAACAGTTGAATTTTGTATGGGAGGGCGCCCAAGGCAGGACAAAAATAAAACGAATGACGGAGTTCTTGTGAGCGATGTAAAAGCAACTATCTCGAATAACCCAACATACTCTCATTCCAGCTGAAATCTAGTTTTTAGTTCTTCGTCTTAATAGTCGCTGGTTAGTTGTTTACCCAACCGATAATTAAGTTAGCCACCATAATACGGTTAGTTCTTTCGGTGGGACAATTTAGATAACCGTAATCGTTGACCCTGCAAAGCACTCATTACGATAAAACATTTAAAAGAATTGTTGAACGTTGTTTCCCTCCATGTTGACTTGGCAAGACAGCCTGAAGAAATTGCAACAAATTCTACAGATTTAGTTTCAGCAACTTGACAGTTATCAATTCTCAAAGTATGGATATGCCTTGATGGACAAGTTAGCAGAATGCTTGACCAATAATTTCGAGGGGCTACTGGTTCGAGTTTTACCAAAGACTCTGGTTATTCTGTTTCACAGTTTTTGCCTTTACTTAAAATAAGTACCTATTGAAAGCCAATTATAGACTGCCGAAAATATTTTTCGAATATGCATGCATAAAACTGAAATGGTAGATGTGTTCCACGAGATCTCATACTAGTTCGGAATAATGAGAATATTTTATTTATTTTTTTTACTCTCTAAATTTGCAACGTTCACCCAAAACGGCTGGAACGAAAAAAACCGCAATTGCACATCTTGCAAGTGTTGCTTACTTTTTAGATTAAAGTATTGTTAAGATATTTTTTGTCACATCTAATCTAGTGTGCAGCTGTTGATCTGCTTGTTAAAGGTGCACAAAACACATTCACCCAAACAAGATAAAACTAAAAACAATAACACACAAACAAACATACATGATTTAAAGTACATAAAATTCCAAGTAAATCAACTACAAATGGTGTTGTTGTTTTTCTTGTATTCTCGATATTCGTTTTATTATTGTTTGTTGTTGTTACTTGCTTATTGTTCGCAAGCATGTGTATATAGGTGTGTGTGTGCGAAAGAAATACATTTATACGTTAGGAGCGACTAGAAAATTCATGTCGTTTATATAAACTAACGGCCTTATGTATAATCAAAATCCTTATGCTAACTAACTAGCTGCTAAGTTTTTTGTGTGTAAATTTCCATAAGGGAAAGATAGCAGCTAGTTAGTTAGCACAAGGTTTTTTATTATACATAAGGCCATAAGTGAGGAAATTATCCCTTAAATATGGACATACATATTTAATTGTTAAAATTATATTAAAAGAAATTAACGATATGTATATTTTTGAACAATAATAGGCTTTTACGTTCCCACGCTTTTGATAAATTTTGAATTTTTTAGAGAGATTCGCCTAATTTACCTAAAAAGTTAAAAAAGTTATTGTACTATTCGAACTATAGAACGTTTTTCGAAGTTTTGGAAAATATTTGCTTATTCCCTAAATACATTATACCTTTGTTCTTCAATGCCTAATTTATGGCACCATTTGCGGGAATTTTCTCGTTCCCTCTTTATTTGCAGCCATTCGTGATAGGCTCTCATTAAAGTAAACACATCTCCTTGATCTGATTCCAGAGAAGCGCGAGCTTCCTAGCAAAGAAAATAATATATAAACAATATCATTTGAATTTATTTATATTTCTAAAAATTATACCTCACACTTGGGATCATTATAAGCTCGATTAGTAAATGGGTTCTGAACACTAATCACAGCGGCCAAAGTCAATATCATTTCCACGTCTGGAAAAACACAGCCCATTAAAAGCATTTTTCCAATAGAAATTTCAACAGGTAAATTTGACAAGGATTTTCCCAAAGCTGTTATTTTTTCATCAGAAGTTAAAGCGTTCTGAAAAGAAATTCGGTATAAAAATTAATTAACGTATTAACTACAAAATTAAAAACGTTTCTATACATGCTGTTTTAAGCCTAATATGGTTTGCTCAATATTTTCTTCCTCTGGCGACTCTATAAAAGGGAATTGACGCACATTTGGTAAGCCCATTGATATCATTTGCAGCAGTATGGTGTCCAATGGTACGCGAAATATTTCGGGAGTTGGATAGGCTTCAAAGGAGGCATATTGCTTTTCCGAAAATAAACGGAAACATGTCTGTGTGCCAATTAAAAAACAAAAAAATCTTTTAATATTATATATAGATATGATAAAAAGAATGGAAAACAATATCTTACCCCCGGTCCTGTACGTCCAGCACGACCTTTACGCTGTTCAGCAGATGATTTGGATACCCAAAACTCTTTAAGCCTCTGGCCCTTGCAAGTTGCATCATATGACATTTCCTTAACTTTGCCGGAGTCAATCACAAACCTTACGCCGTCTACAGTCAAAGAAGTTTCAGCTATATTTGTAGATACAATACATTTGCGCATTCCTTCAGGGGCATAATCGAAAACCTATTAAATATTGTTTAATTTGTATAAAATGAAGCTCATGAAGGTGTTACTTATATACTTTATCCTGGTCAGCTAAGGAGAGACCACTGTGTAGAGGTAATATAATCCAATGAGCCTGCTGTTCGGCATACTCTTTGGCAGCATCACAAACTGTAGTGATCTCATTGACACCACTAACAAAAATCAAGACATCACCACGCTCATTAGCTAAATAGAATTTAAGAAAAATACTTAGCAAACACGAAAAATATTGTTATAATTCACATACGGGAGTACTTCTGGTCAATTAAATTAAGCACTTGTACAAATGGGGCTGGATCTAAACGGGTTGCTTGTTGTGAACGCGAAGAGCTTTTGCCTTGTAGCTCTAAAGCTGGCGGTGGCATATATACTGTTTTAATAGGAAACAAACGTCCCGGAACTTGTAAAAGTTTTGCTTTCTCCTCTTGAAAGTAGTTGTGAAATAATTCCACATTAATTGTGGCTGACATTAAAATTAGCTTCAAATCCGGTTTAGCTCGTAAAAGACATTTAGTAACGCCCAAAAGAAAATCACCAAAAAGGTTACGTTCATGTATTTCGTCAAGTATTAGAACATCATACTGATCTAAATTACTTTCCACTGCAAGCTGTAGACAAATAAAAATGTTTTTTCTACCAAGATTTCATATGCCATGGAAAGCTTACTTACCTGCCGTAAGAGCAGACCTTCGGTGATAAACAATATATTAGTATGCATTGTTTTATTCTTTTCGAAACGTATCTGAAATCCTACCTTGGAGCCATAGTCTTCTAACATTTCGTGCGCAACCCGCTTGGATAATGAAACACAAGCCAAACGTCGTGGCTGCGTACATGCTGCAGGGTAACATTAGCAAAGCTCTTTCATAAATTTTTAAAAGTTTTTACTTACCAATTTTTTTATAACCGCATTGATATAAATACTGTGGTACTTGGGTTGATTTGCCACATCCAGTGTCTCCGGCAATTATCAGAACCCGAGCCTCCTCTAATGAACTTTTCAAAGAATCTTTAAATTTCCATATTGGCAGAGATCTTTGGCTCTTTTTTAGTTTTTTAATTTTAGCAAATCTTTCTTTTTGCTTAAAGTCCAAATATACGACAATTATTTCCTGAAATTGCTTTATCCTTAGCGGGGTTAGTTGAGAATCCCCCGAAAAATGCTTTTGTTCTGTGCTTGTTTGGTTTGAGCTTACTTCATCATTTAATTGTAAACAAATACACTTTAATCGGTGACTAGGCGAGATATTTGTATATTCACTTTTGTTTAGTGGATTTCCTAAAATTGGTTGACCTAAATTCTTTAGCATAGTTTCATATTTGTTAACAAATCTCCAAAAGTCTTGACGATCATCAATTAAGGTTAAGCGTTGATCCCGACTTAAAAGTAATGGTTCATATGATGACTTGTAGTCACAAAACGAAAAGTTTATTAAGTTAGTTTCATCTTTACGTGTGTCACAGGGTTTTGAAATATTTTTATTACGTTGTTTTTCCATTTTTTCCGAAGAGCAAAATATGAAACGTTTGAAAAGTAAACTTTATTAACTGGTTAAGTTTGCACTTTTTTGTTTACAAAACAAAAAACAGCTGTTTCATTATCAACGGCGACTCATAATCACTGTCGCCGTCAACTAACATAGGTACACAACATTTATTTATATCTTGATTTTTTTTTTAATTTTTAAGTCATGACTTTTTCGGGTCATATTGGAGCGAGTAAAACAAGAAGCGCTAAATAAACTACGCAAATCGTTTGGCAAACACATGCTTTCCGCTTACACCTAAACCATGCAAACGCAATTTAATCACACACCCAAACACAAATTAATCACTTATTTTGTTTTCAATGAGAGTAGGCCATTGTATTGCGGCAATTTGTAAATTGTTTTATCCTCTATATAAATATATTATAAATTGTTTTATTCTCTATTTCTGGATATTCTGTTTTTTAATATTTATTTTTTTTTTAATTTCCGCAATGAAGGTAAACTTGTACGCAATTCCACACATTATTACTAGAAACCATTTTCTTGATTCACTTTGTGAGCTTCTTCTTCCACTACCTCATTTTGCAAATATTTCTGCTTGCACGAAAATCAAAATTTGTAAAAACACCCCATAAATGAACAAAATGTTTGTACGAACCTAAAATTTTAACATGTTTGGGAAGCAGTCTACACTGATTTTATTTCGCCTCTAGGACAGAATAAAAAAAAAAATTTATAGCTTTATTATTTATATTTGGGATTAAGTCCTCCAAATTAAAAAAAAAAATTATATATAGTACCCCCCTATATATAAAGCTGACAAATAGGAAATAGTTTCCGAGCTATAGATCTCTGAAGTTTTGATATATGCGTTCATAAAGTTTTCACTACATTTCTCCATATATGATATAGACAAAATTGGTATCATTTGAAAGCCTTTGAATTAAAAATATTATTCTATTAAAACATTCCTTAAGTGTTAATACAGTTTTAAAAAATTTTAGATAGAAGTGCTCGAGTTTACTACAAATATTTTAAAAAAGTTGGTTGGGTTTAGATAAAAGTGCTCGAGTTTACTACAAATATTTTAAAAAAGTTGGTTGGGTTTAGATAAAAGTGCTCGAGTTTACTACAAATATTTAAAAAAAAAAGTTAGATTGCAATTTTATTAAATAACACAAGATTAACTAACAAAATTGTCTTTGCATAGGCGGTCTGCGGCCGGGCGAAGGGATTGTCTCCTCTATAGTACAACAAACACTGTCTTCGCTGACAAAAGTTTCCCTGCATAACCCGCCTTCGGCCAAGCGAAGGGATTTTCTTCTCTATGGTATAATAAACACCGGGTTCGCTGACAAAATTTCACTGCATAGCCGGCCTTCAGTCGGGCGGAGGGATTTTCTTCTCTATGGTATAAATAACACTGACTTAAATTACTCTAGAATAAATATATTTTTATACTTTATCCAAAACCCTTACATTTTTAAAAATTTGGAAGTGTAGTGAAAATCGCAATATATAGTGACAGATGTCGAAGGCTCGGAAACTGTCCGTTTCCGCCAACTTTTTCATTTAATATATTATTTTTGCTTATTTATCTATTTGATTAATTCAGTAATATAAAGCCAAAAATTTACAAAATAACAATATAACCTAGTAATTCAGAAAAATATAAGTATATTTGCAATATACATGGTATATTTATAACAATTATATAAATAAATATATTTTCATCTTATTTTTAATTCTCTAGTCCCTTCAATTTAGAGGACTGTTCGTAAACTCGACTTGGCCTATATTTATTTATTTATTTGTTTATTTGTTCTTATTTGATCTTATTTTGCAAAAATTAGTATTTGGCGCAAAACAACAACTGTTGAATGACTTATTAACCAAAACAAACCGCTACATTAGTATTATAAGTTGGCATGGTGGAATCAAAGGTGCAGTAACGTCTAAAAGGTGGCAGTACTACGGCATGTGACAGAGTTTTGCTACTGCCAGTACAGTAAGCCACTTATGTCAAATGTATTGTTTACATTTTTGAAAGTGAATTTAGTGGTTTATTCTAAATTAAACATTTAAAAATTATTTTGTGCACATAAAAATAATTCAAATAAAAATAATTAATAGTTGTGAAAAGGTTGTTTCATAGTTTATAATTATGAAAAATTACAAATATTTTTGACAAGCATAGCTTACCCCGTAACTGTTTTTGTTGTAATTTTGCTCTAATGCTTCCACCTTTTAAACGTTAATGCACCTTGGTATAGTCTATGGTGAATTAAATCAAAGTAAACAACGTTTCCAAGCAACTTGTTATATTTAAAAAAATTTTGATTTTATTAGTTTGATGACAAGCCAGAAACTTTAAGATAAATAATTTTCATCCAAATGAGCCTTAATCTGAATGAGATTTGTGAAAAGCTGCAGTCAAACGACAGGAAAGTGAAAAACACTGCCTTGGAAATATTGCAGCAAAAATGTTTGGATACCAAGCAAACTTCCGATGCAGAAGTGTTGCAAGTCTTCAATGAAACCTATTTATATTTATTGAAATGTTATAGTGATCGTTTCGAAAGTGTTCGTGATCAAGCCATTCAGACGGTGAACATGTTCATAAAACGCTTGCCACCAAATGATTTCCATTTGGTTAATATTGTATCGGCGTTGGTTGATCGCATGGGCAAGGAAGAAACCGTAGAAGAAAGTGAAGAAATTCGTTTGTTAATCATGGAACAATTATTTAACTTGGAAACCCGATTTCTATCCACGGGAAATAGAGACTCTCTGCAAGATTGCTACGAAGAAATTGTCCGTATTATATTAAAGGCCTTGAAAGATCCTTTTACATCCGTTCAAAAAGAAGCCTGTGCTTGCATTGTTGCTATAGCTGAAACTGCTGACACATATCTGTTTAAACCTTTTGCTGAATATTTAGCTAAGGGTTTGTATGGGCTGTTAAATCATAAACATTCCCAGGCCCGTATTTGCGCAGTCAAAGCTTTAGGATATGTTGCTTTACACATAGATGCTAGCGGAGATGCTCTATCGAGGCTTTTAATGGAAGTATCGCCACTGTTAATGGACTCTATGCCGTTGGTAAGAAGAGAATGTGGCGAGTTGGGTGTACGATTGTTATTGGAATTGCGTGATCGTTATTCTTACTTTGAGAGATTGATTCCTTTGGTTTTGTGTTGGTAAGTTGGAACAAAATTGTAAAATAAAACCTATAGCAAGTCTATAAAACGTTTAACTTTAATTCTATTACTATGTTAATGCTAAGCCTTAAAGACGATTCTCCTGAAGTACAGACTTACATTTTACCCTTGTGGGAAAAATGTGGTAAACTATACTACGAAGAAAATGAAGCAGAATTGAGTAAGCAAGATATTGTTGATGTAAAACCAGTAAATTATCCCTCTAATGTAATACGTCCAACAATTGGATGTCGGGGCATAGTACAGCGTTCTTTACGCATTCTTAAATTAATAATGCGAGAATCGAATGATTGGAAAGAAAATGTACGTTTGCATTCACTTAAGCTGCTGTATCAGTTCGTTTTGCATGCTGAAGCTGCTATGACAGCGAAATTTTTCGAAATCTATGCTGATATAGCAAGAACTTTAAGAGACGTTGTTCCTTGTGTGGTGCAAGAAGCGGTAAAAGTATCTGATCTTATGGGACGTCTTCTGAATTATAATGATTGGTGTGAACATGGCTTTGAGGGTTTAGAACGAAACGACAAAGAAGGATATTTAAAATGTTTCTATTACATGTACACGGCGTCGATAGGTGCCCAATATGAGCACAATTTACGTTTATCCAAATTGCTCACACAACCAGAATTTTCTCAAACTTTAAATACAAGCTTAATGTTGTATTGCTTAAAAATGATCGAAACCATTTTATACAAATGTGAAGCAGAAAAGAAGCATAAGGACTCGTTAGAGCTTTATAAAAATTGTTATTGTACGACAATTAAAGTAATGTCCTTATCTTTAGAAATGGAACAAACTAAAAAAGATGAATTGCAAAATAAAGGCTTAAACATATTACAACAGCTTGCGGAATTTTATGAATGCAATATAGATGATCTGCACGAACACTTTTTCGCAAACGCTTTAGAATTTGTGGAAAATATAGATGCACATTTAGACGCCTTAAGTGAACCAGTATTACTTTTGTGTGGGCTTTTATATTTGGCCAAGTTTCGCGCACCTTATTTGAAAAAATTACAGCAAAAGATTAATGTTGTATTTGAATTTTGTGCAGACGAGTCTAAAGTTAAAGTATTTGGAGCAGTGTCTGTTGCAATGTTGGAGTGGAGCAAAACAATTAGACGAGAAGTTGGCGAGAGCAGTGATTTGCTGAAGAACTTTTTGCTTCACGTTGTCGAGCCGCATTTAGGTTGGAGAGCAGGAGCTAATGCAGAAGCCATGCGTTCTTTAGCAACTGCCACATTATGTGCTGTGTCACAAGGTGCTGCTGAAGAAGCAAAAGTAGTGTTGCCGAATTTTGCTAAATACATGACTCCATTGCTGGAGGATCAATTTGTTTCTACACGTCATTACGCCATTAAAAGCCTGTCTAATTTTGGTGAAATTGATCTCGAACATTTGAAGCCTATTGCATATGGTAAGAGTTAACCGAAAACCGCAACTTCCTTAACGGGCATTGAAAGTTAATTTTGCAGGTTGTTTGCAACGCTTAAACGATCCCTCCTCTGGAATCCGAGTATTAGCTGCTTCAGTCATTCCGAAACTTCGCGTAAAATTATGCGAAGAAACAAATAGCAGCAATGACTCCGGTATTTGGCTCACGTTCATTAAAAACTGTTTTGATATGTTATATATACATTACGATAATCCTGATGAGCGTTTGCAAGTGGCTATCAGAGGTGTATTATAAATATTTATTCCAATTTTTTTTCTTTCACTTTGAATAACATCTTAAACTTCTTGCAGATACAATTATTGAGCTGAGTAAACAATATCCTAAAATTTCAAAGGACGCATTTGAGCGGGCTTTGGTAGCAACGCATAATTGTTATAATTTAAAAGAGCTCAAAATACAATTACCATCTGTGTAGTTTTTACGTTATTTATTAAACAAACTAATTAAAATAAATATTTTTACTTGTAAAAAGTTATTGTTATTACCACATTGCTCTTTGGACACCAGATAACTTATTGTAATCAGCTAAATGACGCCAAACTATACGGCTTAGCCGGTATTTGTGCACCACACCGCGGGAACGTGACGTAAATGCGCAGCGCTCGCGTACACGGACCAAGCTTGAATCTCTAGGAAATGCCGCTATTTCAGCATCAGCTACTTCTCTTAGCTCAAGAGGAAGAATATCATTTTTACGCAAAGCGTTGACCCGCAAGCGATCTTTCGCATGCTCTACTACACATTTTCGGCGTTTAACATCCTTTATCATTTTCCAATCGGCATATTTTGTACGAACTTGTTGAAGCTGCAACAAAATCAATCAAAAATAAAAAAAAATGAATATATATTATATAACTAACCCCATATCCAGCAAATTGCAGGGATTTGTTTACAAATCCTCCAACTCTCGCCAAAGAATTCATCAGAATATCACTTGTGCGGAAAATGTTACTGGAAAAAAATGGGGCTAGTTGGATAACCCAGCTGATTCGCTTTTCAGCCACTTTTTCAGTGTTGGTAAATGTTTTTTCTTTACTTTCACTATGGTTCCAAAGAATTTTAGATCAGGGATAAAAACTTTGATTTTTAAATTTGTTCAATATTGTTGACTGTCAACAATTTAACGATTCATTACATTTTATTTCCACACCATTACACCTGAAGGAAAATGCAAAATATGTGTAGAAAATGATTAGCCAATTTGGTCAACGTCTAGTTTTAATACTTTTATTATACACTTTTGTCAAAAGTGCAACCTTGCTACAATAAAAAATCTTAAGTTTATTTGATATTATAGATGGGATAATATCGTCAGAGTTTATGTAAACAACAACCACAAAAAAACATATGTTGAAGAAAAAGGGGTTTAAAAGAGGAGAACAATTTTTTGTTCTTTTAAGAACAGACAAGACTATTTAATCCGGCATAACATGTATGCGTATACACAGCATTGTGTAGGTATTCGTGTTTTTGTATACATTTGAGTGCTTGGCTTGTATTTGTATTGCTTTGTCCTGCTTGTGCCGGCATAAAGTTGGTTGAAAAAATTATGCCGACAAAATATCACCTTCATCCCCCCGTTCGCCAACAAGCTGCAGAACAAATGTTATCGTCTGTTAAACCTCAATCACTGTAAACTTCTTTTTCTTGGCTCTTACCCAGTGTTTAGACATACGAGTAAGAGTTCGAAAAACTCAATACACTCACATTTTTTTACTACCACATTCACATTTTTCGCACTCGCAGGTCTACTCGCAGCTAAATTTGCATGCGAGTGATTTTTTGGCACTTCCATGCAATCAAATGTCAAACAAACAAACAGTGTTACCGTGTAAATAATTTTAAACAAATCAATTGGATCATTATAAAATTAAAACTTAAGTTTTAGCTAGTTTGTATGTTAATTTATTAAAACTAAGACTACAGATGGAAATGTTTAAATTATAAAGCGTTAATATCAATAATATAATGATAATACAAATTAATGCCAACTATTTTCTAAAAATATTCTCAAGTGAAGAACACGGCAACTCCAGTTTATAAAGACAGGCAAAGAAGAAAAATATATGAAGGAAACAAATTGTTTGAAGTTCACGTGCTGACGACCAATTTAATATGAACTCTCACTCGCATGTGTAGACAGAAATGAAAATTGCAAGAGATTCGAGTTTTTCGAAGAAATTTTCTTTGATAATACATATTCAACACTCGCATCAGATTACTCGTATGTCTAAATGCAGGGTTAGTCCGCTATTACATTTGCACAGACGATGGGCAGACATTTTTGCATATCTCTTTTGGTCTTGCCTAAATGTTTACATCTTGTTACTTGTTTTTTCATTGTTGTTTTCTTTAAGCACGGCTAGTGTGCTAATATGAAGTTGATTATTTTATCAATAATAATGATATGAAGCAACAATATAAAAATGCGAAAAGTTAAAAGGAGAAACAAAAAATATCCACAAAGGTCTAGTACAGAGAGCCGTGTACTACATTCTCCCCTATTGACAATTTCTTGATTTTGAGCTATATTTTATTCTTGGTAAATATTGGAGTTGCATCAAAAACATATATTATATTAAATATTTTTTACATATTATATACATATATAAATATATATACAAAAACATTATTTGTATAAATTGATTAATTTTTCTTTGTACACACAATGATTTACACAAAAAACCAGTAACTTATTTATCATTACTGCTAGATGTTATAACAAATAATGAACTAAAAAATGAATTATTATTTTAAACAACTAAAAACAAAGATCGTTAAAGCTATATCACAGTGATTTCTTTTTAACTGCAGCTGAATACTGAAGCTTTGTATTACATTTATCCTCTTTAGTGCTTAAAGCTTAATGAAAACGTTGTTCAAAAAGGAAATAACGTTCACAAAGGTAATAAAAGAAAAAACAGACAAAAACTTCAGTGTAGACAAGAATGCAGTTTCAAAAGAGAATTTAGAAATCTTTTGCAACAAATGTTTCATGGTATGGACGCGGACTTATAGAATATTTATACCAATTTGTTAATAACAAGTGTACTCGTTTTATCATCTCAGGCTAAGGCTGACAAACTGCCAAGTTTTTGTTGCATTTGACGTTTCTACAATCATTCGTGCATGTGCATATTATCATTTTCAGTTTTTGGTGTTGGTTAATTTTAGAAGTGTTTTTGATTGTATATGTGTATTTTGTGCCATTCCCTTTCAATCATTTTCCATTTTTCCATCTTTCAGGAAACCTCGATTTGCTCGTGGTTTCCACGGAACAATAGTAAAATAATAAACAGATATATTGTGCAAAAATAAAAGGATTGACAAAAGTACAAAGTTTTTAACGAAGAACATATGAAACATCCATTAGATATCGGAAATATTATCTTAAAAACATAAATTTGTGTAGTGGTCAAACACGTAAATTTAAAGCGTGCTTATCTATACAACCTTAGTTCGCAGTCACAGTCAGCAGTTTAACCGGTGTTTGCAAAAGCATTAAAGACCACTGAATAGACAAGTTAAAAGAACAAAATGCCTTCCAGCGATCCACTGCCTCAAAAAGAGAGTGCACTCTTTAGGAAATTAATGGTAAAATAATTTTCATAAATCTATAGAATGCACACACACTCACACATACATTTTTATAGGCACAATGCATAAGTATGTATATACATTATATGTATGTGCGTGTATATAGCTTTATTTTGTAAGATGATAAAATAAGTAATCCCTTTTTTATAATTATAATTATTTGGAACCTATAAGTTTGTAAAACTTAATTTATTATATTAATTAAACTATATAAGCTATTGTTATACAAAGTTTTCAGTTTTTCGAAAAGATATTTGCAAATTCAATTCAACCTAACCTCAAAGTTGAGGGTGCTACCTAACTTGGCCCCCAATAATAAAACACAATAGCATATACTTATGCATGAATATGTACATACACCTCAACTAGCAAATAATAATTTTTAATTCATTATTGATGTTATTAATGATAATGATGTTGTACTAAAATTATCATAAAAAAAAAACTAAACCATTGCAAATACCTGCAGTGACGCTACAAACATACATACATATATACATGCTTATGTACTTGTGGTTTCAAAGTTACGAAAAAAAAAACTAAATAACGTCGATTTATATTTTGCTGCTAAATATATAAATATATGTATGCACGTGCATATGTCTGTATGTAGATATATTCATAAGTTCATTTTATTATCCTGTGAATTCGCCTTGTCCTTAGTCGTTGTCTTTTGATTAAAGAATTGTCAATTCCTTCACTTTTAACGCGTACATTTGTTTTCTATTATTTATTGTTGGCTTGATATGCAGAATAGCCAGAAAAACAAGATTTTAAGCCAATCTATTTATAGAAAATCAAATCAAGATGTTTGTGGACACATAAACAAGCAGGTGCATATTAATTGCAATAGTAAAAATGCAGTAAGATGCACAAAAATTCAAATTTGCATGAAACGCACATTTATATGCGTATAATGCCTACTATGTGGAACAAGCAAGTAAACCTATTGAACGCATGCTTATTTAAACACTCAAATACAGGTCTCCATAATATTTGATTTCTTCGTTGTAATACCTGATTATCAGGAATTTGTGAAAATGTCATTAATTATATAAAATGTTTAAATCACCCTATTTTAAGTTTTATAGAACTTGCTTGCATAAGTAGTTTAATGCGAAAGACAATAGTTTTAAAACGTTCTACGAATTGCGTGCTTTCAAATGTAACAACTTTGGTGAAAGAAGTTCACAAGATATTCAATATATGTATGTCTATTTAACCTGCTTGAAAAACATATAAAAACCACAATAATGTAACTTATTTTATTGTTTTCTTTTAGAAATGCTATGAAATGAAACAATACAAAAATGGTCTGAAGCTTGCCAAACAAATTCTTTCGAATCCAAAGTATACTGAACATGGAGAAACATTGGCAATGAAGGGCTTGACTCTGAATGGCTTGGGACGGCGTGAAGAAGCCTACAAATATGTACGTTTAGGTTTGAGAAATGATTTGCGATCGCATGTGTGTTGGCATGTTTATGGTCTGTTGCAGCGCAGCGATAAAAAATATGACGAGGCAATTAAATGTTATCGCAATGCTTTGAAATGGGAAAAAGATAATTTGCAAATTCTTAAAGACTTGTCCCTATTGCAAATACAAATGAGAGATTTGGAAGGCTATAAAGAGACCCGGCATCATTTATTTCAACTACGGCCCTCTCAACATGCATCATGGATAGGTTTTGCTATGAGTTATCATCTTTTGGGTGATCTAGAAATGGCCAATAGCATATTGGATGCTTTTAATCAGTCTCAAACGTCAGTGGTAAGTTACAAATCAAAACACAAAATACAAAATATTAAATTTAATTAAAAAAATAAAAAAAATAAAAAATAAAATAAAAATAAATAAATAAAATAAAAATAAATAAATAAAAAAAAAATAATAATAATAAAAAAAAAAAAAAAATAAAGAAATATGAATACAATTAGTAAGTAATAAACAAGGCGAATTCCTAACAGATAACACCGCCCAAACCATACATACATACATCACAAAATAAATCTTTGTGAAATCTCCGGGGAAAAATATAAACACAAAAAGCATTTAAATAATATATATTTTTGCAGCTTAAGGTCTTTTGTTTTTTATAAAAAGTAACGGTTTTTTATTTTATTCTAAAAAATTTCGATAACAGTTTGTTATCATCCTCAGGAAAATTAAAATGATAAACTGTTGAAATATTTGAAAATATAAAAAAAACCGTTACTTTTTATAAAAAACAGAAAATCTCAAGCTGCAAAAATATTAATTATTCAATATATAGGAAGATTAAGGAATATTAGGATAAAATTATAGAAAAATCGAATTTTTTCCTGTGTTTAGTAGGTAGTATTTATTGAATACTTTTAAATTTTCAATAAAAATATTAAATTATACGAATATTTGACCAGTATTCCTAATAAAATTAACTAGTTTTCTTCTAAAACAATAATAATTTTCTTAATTTTTAACATTAATTGGCAGGGAATTGTAAACATTTAGCTCTTTGTGGAAAAGAGATCTTTGAGTTAAAAAAAAAAAAAAAAAATAAATAAATAAAATAAATAAATAAAAAAATATATAAAAAAATAAATAAAAAAATAAATAAATAAAAAAGTAAAAAAATAATAAATAGATAAAAAAATAAATATAAAAATAATTAAATAAAATAAATAGAAAACAAATTTAAAAAAATATCAATAAAAAAATAATAAAAAATAGAAATAAAAAGAATATATAAAAAAATAAGTAAAAAAAAAAAAATAAAAAAAAAAATAAAAATAAATAAATAAAAAAATAAATAAAAAATAAATAAGTAAAGCAAATTAATAAATAAAAAAAATTAATAAATAAAAACAAATGAAAATAATAAAGAAAAAAATTTATAAAAGAGAAAATCAAAAAAATTTAAACAAAATAAAATTAAATAAGTAGAAAAGAAAATAATAAAGTAAGCAAATTGTAAAACGGAATAGAATAAAATTAAATATAAAATAAAATTATGTATAAAGTTAATAATGAAGAATGTAAAATTAAAAACAAAATAAAGAATAAATTAAAAAATCTAGGAATGTAAAATTAAAATAAAACAAAAAATTATATACGAATATAAATCTATATAAAATAAAAAAATACGAAGTAAAATAAAAAGAAAAAAAAAAAAAATAAAATATAAAGAAAAAAAAAAAAAAAGAAAAAATGAAATAAAAAGTAACAAAATAAGAAAAAAAAATATACTATAATAATAAAAAAATAAAAATAAAAAATTGAATTAAATATAAAATAAAAAAGTAAACTAAAAATAAAATAAAAAAAGTGTAAAGCAAAATATTTTTATTTTGCGAACGAAAGCGGAAAGAATAATATAATATAAAATAAGACACAAACTAAAAAAATAAATACCAAATAAAATAAAAAATATAAAAAATGAATTACGGAATAAAATTAACAAGAAATATTTAAAAAGTAAAATATAAATAGAAGTATAATAATAAGCTATATTAAATAAAAAATAACAAATAATGTAAAATAATATAAAGTAATATAAAATAGTATAAAATAAAAAAAATAATAATAATAAAAAAAAAAATAAAAATAAAAATGCATACATAAATATATATAATAAAAATAATACAAAAAATAATATAAAAAATAATATAAAAAAATAATATAAAAAATAATATAAAAAATAAAATAAATAATTTAAGAAAAGCATAAAATTATACATAAATCTACATAAATATGTATATATTTTATTAAACAAAGTAATTGTATTCAAACAAAAACCTAACTAAGAAATTTTTATTTCTTCATCACTTTTAGGAGCCAAATGACTATCGCCACTCGGAGTTGCTACTTTATCAAAATCAAATACTAGTAGAGGCTGGCAAGTACCAGGAGGCGTTGGATCACTTAATTAAATACGAGAACCAAATGGTAGATAAGTTGGCTGTTCAAGAATGCATGGGAGATTTGTACATCAAATTGGGCCAGCAGCCCAAAGCTGTGCCAATTTTCGATGAACTGATACGTCGCAATCCAGAAAATACTCTTTATTATGGTCAGTACTTTTTGGCCAAACAATTGGAGAATGTGGATGAAAAATTGTTGGCATTTAAACAACTGCAAGAAACTTATCCTCGCGCCATGTGCCCCCGCCGTTTACCCTTAGACGTTGCTGCAGGTGATGCTTTCCGCTCGGTGTTAGACGACTATCTCAGACGTGGTCTTCGCAAAGGTGTGCCACCATTGTTTGTCAATGTACGTTCACTACATTCGCAATCAGACAAGGCGGCAATTGTGGAAAAGCTGATCCTGCAGTATTATGAAAATTTAACGCGATCTGGCCACTTTTCACGCGAAGACGCTGACAGCAATCTGCCGGTGGAGCCAGCATCAGCCGTCGTGTGGACACTTTTGTTCCTAGCCCAGCACTATGACTACAAGCGCGAAACCGACAAAGCACTAGAATACATAAATGCAGCCATCGAACACACACCTACTCTTATAGAATTGTTTATTGCCAAGGGCCGCATTTACAAGCATGCTGGCGATCCTGTGGAAGCATACATGTGGCTGGATGAAGCTCAAAGTATGGATACAGCCGATCGGTACATAAATTCAAAGTGTGCCAAATACATGTTGCGTGCAAATCTAGTGAAGGAAGCTGAGGAAATTTGTGGGAAATTTACACGTGAGGGTGTATCTCCTATGGAAAACCTTAACGAAATGCAATGCATGTGGTTCCAAACTGAATGTGCTTTGGCTTACCAGCGCATGGGACGTTGGGGAGAAGCTTTGAAAAAATGTCACGAAGTAGATCGGCATTTCTCAGAGATAATTGAAGACCAGTTTGATTTCCATACATACTGCATGCGCAAAATGACAATGCGAGCCTACGTGGGCTTGCTGCGCTTAGAGGATGTTTTAAGACGTCATCCCTTCTATTATAAGGCGGCAAAATGTGCCATAGAGGTAAATTAGTTAACAGTTTAATTTTAGTTTAAAGAATGCTAAAAAACGAAATTTTAATTTCAGGTTTACATAAGACTTTACGACAAGCCTCACAAGTCTGAGGAAACAATTGAAGAAATGGACACTGGTATGTTGTTTTTTGTGTTATTTACAGATTATTTTTTACCCTTTTTCCTATTTCTTTCCATCATAGAAAATTTACCACCTTCCGAGCTTAAAAAGTTACGCAGCAAACAGCGTAAGGCAAAAAAGAAAGCCGAACTAGAAAGCCAGCAAGCAGCTCAAGCACAAATCAAACGGGAACAACATCAGAAATCAAAGCAACAAGCCAACCAGGAAGCCGATTCAGAAGCTCCCCAATTGGATGAGTTAATACCCGAAAAATTAGAACGGCCAACTGATCCCCTGGAAAAGGCCATTGAATTCTTAAAGCCACTCCAGCTTTTAGCCAAAGAACGCATTGACACGCATTTGCTGGCTTTCGAAGTTTATTCGCGCAAGAGTAAAATACTTTTAATGATTCAGTCGATTAAACGTGCACGCGCCATCGATGCTGAGCATCCTGAAGTGCATCGTTGTTTAACTCGTTTGATGCAAGTACTGCCAATATTGATGAAAGATTTGAATGTACATGTAAAAACGGTCGTGGATAAAGCTATACAAGAACTGATAGGTACTAAGAGCGTTAAAGAATTAAACGACGAGTTCATAGCAAAAAACAATTCTTCGGTAATGCATTTATACGAAGCAGCGCGTATTATGTATGATTTAAATAGCAGTAATCAAGAAGCGGCAATTAAACTAATTACCACATTCGATCCGTGTAAACTTAAGCTTGAGGTAAGTTTACAAAAATGTATAGCAAAAATGATATGTTTATGTTGTTTTTGCTAACAAGCCTAAAGATTTATAACTTAAAGAAACTCACACTGTACCAACTGTAAGATATGCTACAGACCAAGACAAACTAGCTACTAGTTACAATTAGTATGCACAAAAGTAATTTTACTAGCTAACTACGGTAACGTACATGTTTTTTTTTGTACCAAAAAAATGTAAAAACGTTGCTTGTAAGCTACATAATTATGAGAAAACATACATATTAAACAGATGTATTTTGTTGCTTTCAAAAGCAAAATGCTTGTTTGTCAACTCAAATAATAGCGGTAATAAGTTTGCGCGCATATTTTTTTGAGATATAAAAAGCTGGAGAGGTATACAGATGAATAGATAAATATAAATTAATATAGGGATATATAGAGATGTGTGGAGAAAGAGATGTTGGGAAAGAGAGCTAGAAAAGATGAGAGGTGTGAGGGGTTAAAGAAAGGTAGAGAGAGATAGCAAGGAAAGGTAGAGGAAGCTAGGAACAGCGATGCCAGAAAGTAGATTTTTCTTAATTTTGAAGATTTTGCTAGCAAAAATTTCGCTTTGTAACAGGCTATTGCATACACATGTTTTCCGCAGGTCACGGGTAAATGCTGGTACTATATATATCAGCAATATATTCAATACGACTGTGGAAAATTTGTTCGTTTAATTTTACAGAGCAGAATAAGAATAAAAGGTAATGAGGCAAAAATAAAAAACACCAATTCTTATGCAGAAGTAAAACAGTCTACCTGTTGTATTGTATTTGTATCATATAAAGGATATCTAAAGGATATTTAAATTAAAAAAAATTTTTTTCACAGTACCAAAAAAAAAGTCTATTGTGACAAGTTTATATTTATTTTTTTAAAATCAGGGATATTATATTTTTTAAATATTTGTGTTGTCGTAGACAATCGATTCGTCTAGAAAATTTGTGCAAAAAGCATTAATTTTTTTGAATGCTTTCCGTACAAATTGCTTAGACGTGTCGTTCATTTGTGTTCTATGAACAGCACATTATGTAAAATAAAAAGCTTTAAACTTTTTTTAATTGAGTCTTTGTTATAAATATTTGATACTTTATAACAATTTTGTGAAGAACTTTTTAAATTAATAAAGATAAAATTGCAACGTTTTTTTTATTAAACAACGCCCTTTTTCACCTATTTTGTCGCGTTTGAAATTTCAAATTTGACAACGCTAAGAGAGATATAGTAAAATAGAGAGATATAGAAAAATGGAGAGATTTATGAAGAGAGAGAGAAAGGGAGATGTGCAATTGACTCTCGATAGCACCTGCCTGGACAGCCTAATCTGACGGGGGAACAGTTCTACGGAATGCACTAGTTCACGGCTAACCAGCGCCCGCATGTTGCATGTTAAGATTTGAATACTTATTGTTAATTCAATTTGAAGATTCAATAAATAAGAAATGTTTAGAAAAATGTTGCTTGCAAGGTGGCGCTTGGGGAGTGCCTTCTAACCTAGACAGTCTATCGGTGACATTAGGTATCTAACCCTATTGAAACACTGGAGCATCGGTGCAGTGTGGGGTGCGTCTCTCTATTTTGAGGTTACTCGACTGTGTGCAAGAGGAAGTAAAGAAGCTTAGGGTTGCCAGCTATATTGATTGACTCCCCGGAGCAGCGCCCCAATGGATTTCGCTCTGAGACTAGGGATCTTGTTCATGAAACCCAAATTTTTTGCGCAACACGCGTTCATCATCCAAGGTTCATCCATTTGCTTAGCGATCGCACAGCACATTATAGAAAAAATCCGTTTTTCAGACGCACAATTGGCCTGTGGAACAAGTTACCGGCACACGTATTTCCCGCCACATATAACGTAGGAAGATTCAAGTCAAACGCCCACAAATATTCCTCCTTTCCTCATCATAACCTATTTTCTTAGTTCCAGTGCAATGCACTGCATATGAAGGAGTTATCCCCTGAGAATTGTTCCAAGATAAAAAAAAAAAAAAAAAAATGTAGAGATATTGAGAGAGCAGACTTCAAAGCATGCATAATTCTAATACCTACTTATTTAGAGACCCATCTTAAAAGAGATATAGGTGACATATGCAAAGAATATGCAAATTCTTATGTGTACGAGGCATTGTAATGGACATCAGCTTCGTCTATCGCATCCGTGTACTCTTATTAGGAAATCATGGCGCAAAATAAAACGTGGTGATGAGGAGTTGCACATTTTTCACCCGAAACAAAGGCGGCAATACCACCAAAAGCTGCTGAAACGAGCGTGGAAAGATCTTATATTGAAGTAATTTCAATACGAGTAGTAATACTGCTATTGATATATTTATCCCCGCTTCTGGGAAAAATTGTTTTCCCCAAAACTCTTAATAATTCGCATAATATTATCTAGTATTGAAAAGGTGATTCTCTACTCATCTATTCAGTTTTGCTAAATTTCTTTTCGATTATTTTGTTTATATAAATACAATATTCTATCAGAAGCAGACATGTAATAATAATTCTTGTACGTAAAATAGAGAAAAGGAAGTGAAAAGTTGTTTAATATTTTTTTCTGTAGCAGTTTATCAGGTTTACTTTAAAGGGCATTATATAGAAAAGTTTTATGTTATGGGGTTGCTTTTATAACTATCATCATTACATGTGTCTTCAGAAGCAATTATTAAAGATGCTAAACGTTCTCGCTAGGTTAGGTTAGGTAGGTAGGCCGCTACATTCCCCAATATGTCTTAGGTTCTCCAGCTCACTTGGGTCCTAAATTTGTTCCCTTTGTGTTGCCTATAAAATAGAGAGGTAGAAGAATAGAGGTGAAAAGAGAAGCTATAGAAATATAGTGGTATAGGGATACGCGAGGGTGGATTGATATTGAAGCTACTTAAGTAGGAGAAAAACATGTTTTTTCAAAAACCATTTATTTCTGAACATAATCCCCTTTCAGCTCAGTACACTTTTTTATTCCATCTGAATAATACGATTTTGTGAATCCCTCAAAATACGCTTTAGTTTCGGTAATCACTTCTTCGTTTGAGATTAATCTTTTTCCTGCGAGCAATTTTTTCAAGTTTGAAAACAGGAAAAAGTCACTAGGAGCATAATCTGGACTATAAGGTGGATGATCAACCAATTCCAAGCGTATTTCACGTAATTTTAGCATCGTATCTAATGCTGTGTGAACCGGTGCGTTGTCTTGTAGAAAGAGCACTATTTTCTTCTTTAAATATGGTGGTTCGTTTTTCCTTGAGTGCATTATTCAATTGATCCAATAATGCACGATAATACTTTCCTGTGGTTGTGGATCCTTTTTCATTAGCAATATTCCGTGTGCATCCATAATAACCTTGCCGATTTCACTGTCTTCGTCTTCTTCGGAGCACTTCCACCAGCTTCCACCTATTGTTATGATTGATTTTTGGTTTCAGGTTTGTAATGGTGGACCCATGTTTCATCAACAGTTATTAATCGCCGACAAAAATCAACAGGATTACGCTTTATCATGTCATGTGTTTGTGCTGCCATATAGTAATAGGTAGCTTCAATATCAATCCGCCCTCGTAGTTAGGTGGGTAGAAGGCTAGGAGGGGAGAAATTGGTAACATGTTCTGTGTGGCATTTCATGCTATTGTACTATTCATCCGGTACTCCTTACAACCTGACCGCACTAACCTTATTGAAGCTCCGCTCGCGTAGATACCTTAGGCGGTGATGCTCCAATGCCGGGTATGTTTCGAGGAGGTAAAGGATCGTCTCCTCCTCGTCTACGTCTTGGCAACTTTTGCAGAATTTGTTGTTGGGTAAACTCAGTCTCCTGGCATGGTTCCTAAAACGTTCTTTCTAGATTCATAATAAATTAACTTCTGGTCTTTAAATTACTAATGTATTCTTTCTGTTCATTTTTGTTTCCAGGAAGCCACCAAGGTATACGAATCGCTGCGCGACGGTATCTTTGGAATATGTGAAAATGCTGTGCAAAACTACAAAACAACCTGTCATAAACGTTTTAAATATGCTCGTCTATTTCGTGATAATCTAGAAGAATCAGCAGTTCCCATGAACACCTTAACCGGCAAAGACGATTCAACAACAGCTGCTGTTAATCATAAAGAAAGTCAAGTGACAGCAGATTTGTAATAAAACTCTTCAAACTATCGAAATGATATTTTCACTCCTAAAGCAAATAAAGCCACAACAAACGCTAGTTAAAACAAAAGCAACATCTCCGAGTATCAAATAATCGAATAAATGCTGCAACACCTACAACACTGACTGGTCTTGAAGAAAAACAAAAGAAAAATAACAATAAATAACACCAAATATCCATTCAACCAATACAACTGCTAAATGATGAACAAGAGAAAACTTAATTATATTTATAAACGCAAAAGAAACATCATCAATAAAAAAGATTCTAAACTTAAAAAACCACACAAGAAGAAAACTATAATTGAAGCTTAATTTTATATGAATAATCTAGAACAAAAACGAAATTTCTTTTTTCAATCTTCCCTTCTCTATAAGTTTCTTTTTTTTTATTTTTATTCACTTGATTCTTTTACACTAAATCATTCATACAATTTTAATATTTAAATTTAACTAAATGCTAGATTTTGAATGAATACCATTGTTAAATTATGTTAAACAAAAAAAGAAAAAAAAAGAAAAAAAGGAAAAAATATTTGTTGTTACATTCAACTTAAAATGACCATTTCAATTTTTTACTCTGTGAAACTGTTCTATTGAAAATTGTTGTTAAGAAATCTAAGAACGTAAATAAATGAACAGCAATGTTTATAATATCTACTATTATGTACACACAAATGCAATTTTCAATTCTATTCAATATCATATAATTCATATGCATAATACATACATACTTAAAAACACTTACACTTATATAAACACATACATATGTACATATACATATGAAGTAAATAAATAGATCGCAAAAAAAGATGAGGCAGGAAAAGAGAATAAAATTAAATTAACAACAAAATCACCCGCAACTTCTTATAATTAATAAAAATAAAAAAACAAAAATTTTAATATATTTTATATATAAATAACAATTAAACAATAACAAATAAGAACTCGAAAATAATAAATAAATTCAACTCTTAATTACAAATTGTAGTTAAGATCAAATACAAAGTCAAATACTTATCTGTATTTACTTACTTGCGTGCAAGTACAGGGTGTTTACATGTGAAGAGTGGACTAAAATTGCCGAATAGGTGGGTTTTCAAAATTTACTAAGGTTTTCGTTTGTACAAATACTACAAGTGCTGAACAGTTCTGGGCCTTACAAATGATGCCACCAGTTTTATTGCAGGCTTGTTTTTTTCCACTTAATATTAACCTTCAAAAGACAGCTGTTAAAATTTCATGATATTCTATTAATTAGTGACGCTGCTTTTGTTATTTTCAAAACAATGGATAAAAAAACAATTTCGTGTTTTAATTTTACTCTGCTTCTTGATGAGAAAGAATACCGTTTAAGCGAAGCAATGGCTTGAAAAGTGTTATGGGGACTTTGCTCCATCAGAAACAACAATACAACATTGGATTGCTGACTTCAAACGAGGTCGTAGAGACACCGATAATACAGAACACAGTGGACGTCCAAATGAGGCGGGAACACCAGAAAACATAAAAAAATCCACAAAATCGTTTCGAATGATCGAAAATTGAAGTTACGTGAGCTAGCGGACATCGCACAGTGGGCGAAAAGGCTAATCTAGCGGTGTTTAATTAATATCGTTTAGAGATTTTTTTTTGTTTGTTTCTCTTATATATTTTTTTTAGTTAAAAATAGAATTAGCTACAATATTAAACAAAAAAATATTTTTTTTGAAATTTATTTATCTTTTTTTGTAAAAATTGAAACTTTTTTTCATATTTTAAACATTGTTTGTTTCATTCAGGAAAACAAAATAAAGTTAATACTTACATTCAATATTTCACATTCCTTTGGTCTAAAAATATATTAAACTTCAACATTAAAAACATTTTTTCAAAAAATTTGTATTCATTTTTTAAAAATTTTTTCTGTTGAAATAATTGTTTTGACCTTATTACATCTTCATATACTTCAGTTGCTTTCGCAACAAAAATTTAATTATACAGCCATGTCACAGAGCTTAATTCCGTTCGGAAACGGAATTGAATTCTTTTTTTACTTCTTCAAAAAACGAAAAACTAAAAAATTTTCGGAATGAAATCGTTTGTAATCGCAAGAATGAAACTAGTATTGTCTTATAGAATTGATTTCAATCTGAAAAAGTTTTTAATTTTCGTTTTTTAAAGAATTCAAAAACCGATTCAATTCCATTTCCGAACGGAAGTGAATTCTGTGACATGGCCTATAATGCCAAAAAAATAATATTATTAAGTTTTTTCTTATTCCGATTGATAACTACTAGATGAATCTAAGGTGGAAAGTGGTACACTATGTTGTGACAAAAGCTGTAAAATATCATTATCGACATCCTTCTTTTTTGCTTTATACGAGTATAATAATAATAATACGAGTATAATAATAATAATAATAATAATAATAATAATATAATAAACTGCACGTTGTAGCTACTACGAGCTCACTGTAAGGTATTTCCTCAACAGTTTGGGAGACTTTACTTAATTTCGTTTTATTGGAATATTCGTCGAACATCTTATCGGGTCTTCCACGATTAGTCAGTAGATTAACTAATAAAAGTTGTCCATCTAACCACTTCTTGTTGTTTTCTTAAAATTTGTGGCTACTTCTATGGTTCAATTTCCATTTCTCAACAAATTTCGCTACAAAGTTTCTATTTCTATTTTTTTAAATTTTATTACTCTTATACGTATTAATATAATTATATTATTAAATATATGACCTTCAATGGCAAAAAATTTTTTAATAGGCACGGGCTCGTTGCGCCATAGTAAATAAACTTCTCGTCTGAGCACCGACATTGTTTCTAAAAAATGGAATATCATATAAAGTTGCAGATGGCTGCAGATAAATTTGCACATTTTACAATCACAGGCCAACATAGGGCTGATTTATACGGTGATTTAAAGCCATGTCTTTTTTTATAATGGCTTCTACCAAAATCACGTTACATTTTTACTATGATTTTTAAGTCATGTCGTTTTTTCAATTCTTGTTAAAAAAATCGTTTGTCTCTTTTTACCCTTTTGGTAGTATCGATGTGGTTACCTTGGCAGTCGAATGAAAATAAAACAATTTAAAAAATAACAAACGAGTCAAAAAGAAATTAGAGAAAAAAACTTGAAAAACAGAAAACATGACTTTTATTAATTTTAAAAAATTTTCAAAACAAAAGAAAAAACATGCCTTTTAGACATGGCTTTAAATCATCGTGAAAATTGGCTCATAGTAATTAAAAAAAAAAAATATTCTAGCGCGAATACCCAAAAATAGCAGAAGTTCCGGTCCACAGAAGTCTTTTTTGGCTTTTTTCAAGCAGTTAGTCGTATAGTCAACATGTACCACACATATTTTCTACAACACTTCAGCACAGGTCACAAACAAATTTTTTTAAATTAATACATAGCTCTAACTATAAATAAAACCAATTTTCTTCCACTTAATTGAGACGAACGCAACTTTAGAAAATATTTGGCAATGCGAAGAAAATACGTGTTAAAGCTGATATACCGGCTGAAACATATGTTATGTTTCACAGCTCAGCTGTTCAACTAGACCATGTGAATCAAAATGTAATCGATATGTAGGTTCAGTGGTATATTAGTAATCGATAAATACACAGTTTTGGAGCAGTTAAACACGTTGAAAATTGAATTAAACAACGCTAGATTGACCATTTCTTTATATTGCTTGAGCTTTATATTGCTATGAGAAAGCTGTGTTCAAAGTGGGTGCCGCGTTGGCTCACTGTTGACCAAAAACGAGAACGTGTTGATGATTCTGAGCAGTGTTTGGTCATGTGCTCAAACGTAACAAACCGGAAATTTTGCGTCGATATGTGACAATGGATGAAACATGGACTTCACTCCAGAATCAAAACGATCGTCATCTGAGTGAACAGCAACTGGTGAACCTCGTCCAAAGCGCCCGAAAGCACAACGATCGGCTGCAAAGTTTATGGCCTCACACAGAAAAATGCGATTTACGATTTTCTCCTAACAAATGATTTAAAAGTTTTGCGTTTCTCAGCACATGGTTGATAGAGTATAAAAAAGCTATTATTATTATAAAAACTATGCGTAAAGTGTATTTAAAAGGTTAAAATTGCGCAAAAAAAAACGTATTTAAAACCTCGAAGTAAATTGTGAACTGTGGGCAAATGCAAGCAAAACGATGGAAAAAAAATCTAGTGAGAAATTGTGCTAAAGACTAATTTTGTGTGTGTTTTCAACAAATCTTACTTCAGCTGTGCCCTTTTACAGTTTTTAAAAAAACAGTGAACAGCGAAGAAAGCTCGTTGGATAATTCGTAAATTATATTTTAAACAGGACAATTTAAAAGAAATTTGCAATATGAAATGGGTAAGATAAAAAGAAGTATTTTGGTTTATGCAGTTCTTTGTGTGAGCACCTCTAAAATTGAAACCGGGAGTAGTCGCGACTATATATATCAGTGCTATCAGCACTGAAATGGATACACTACAATGTGAAGACCAAACGAATAAACACCAACACTGATACAAATGTAGACAGTTTGCAACTGTGCACAAAAAATTTAAAAGTAAACAAGTTACTTGCAGCAAATTACTTAGAAAAACATTTAGTTGAAACAACAAATAATGTAAAAGTAAGTGAATAAGTGAGGAGAATTTTTTTTAGATGTAAGATGCACTATAGAATAAAATAAAAATTAATCAAAATATTGTTAAGAATAATTTGTCACATCTAACCCAGTGTGCAGCTGTTGAGCTACTTGTTAAAAATCTCTAATACAACACATTCACCCAAACAAGATAGAACTAAAAACATAACACACAAAGAAACAAACATACACAGTTTAAAGTACGTAAATTTCCAAGTAAATCAACTACAAATAATGTTGTAGTTTTTCTTGTATTCTTGGTATTCGCTTTATTATTGTTTATTATTGGGACTTGCTTATTGTTCGCAAGCATGTGTCTGAATGTGTAAATGCGCAAGAAATACATTTGCATATTATGAACGACTAGAAAATTCAGGTCGTTTGTAGAAACTCATAAAGACGTATTAATAGCAGGCAGGTCGGCAGCAAGCAGTCAGTTTATTTTTAAACTATGTGCAAGACAGTCATAAGTCAGAAAGTAAGCAAATCTAGTGTTTTAGTACTAAGTGTAGATAAAGTTGTGAATATTTAAGTACTCTATAACGAACAACCAGCGTTGTCAACTCGGTGCGTTTCGCTCCGTTTTTGGTGCTTCTTAAAATTATTTGGGCGAAAAATTCTTTAGTGGGTGCGTGGTGCTCTTTTTTACATTTTCGGTGCGCTTTTTAAAATTTCGATGGCACCCAACCAAAGTTTTGTTTTTATGTAAGAAAACTTTTTATTCAAGTGCCCAACATTTTTACGCGTCATTTTGCAGACCACAATCAGAATACGTGTGAAAAACACACCTTATTACATATATGCACAAAGTAAGGCAATCTTGCTGTGCTATACATATTCTCGAAAGAAATAGAACTATTTCGTTTTATAAAGTTTGCTGCTTTTAGAGTGTGTTTTGATATCAAACGGTCAAGCCAGGTTTGTCAAATATTAAAATAAATGTAAGCACAGATATGGAAGTTCGTATTTATCATGGCACGTGAATTCGTTACTGTTTTAGTAATTGATAAATTACTTAATTATTAACAAAATTAAAATTTTTCAAAACGTTTGCATATTGATTATGGTAACCTTTTGTATATTTCAATAAATTCTCTAGGCAGTTAATTTTTACTGTTCGCTTACAAAAACACGAATGAAATTTCCATTGTGTTTGAGAGAATTTCTGTTAATAAAGTTTGATGGCTTGTAGTGCCATTCTGTAACTTTTAATGATCCGATAATCTTAAATTTCTTCGACATATATCATCCCTTGTGGTAACGATTGTATGCTCCTACAATATAATTTTAAGGACGGTAGGCAAGCAGCTCTATTTTAGTGTACCAGATAAAAGGCAGTAAAACTAACATCTGATTGCTAAATAATAAATTTGAAAAATATCGTTATAATTATTGTAAAGATAATATTGTCTTAATAGTAGTAACAGAATCGCACTGGAGGCCAAGCTTGACAAACACGAATTCTAGCTATTGAACGAAAAGGCTGTTTCATTTTCGTGTTTATTTTTTTTTTAATAAACAATTAAGTTTTTTATTCGCTATTTTTAGCTTGTACCATTTATACCAATAAAAATTGTAAATAGCGAATAAAAAACTTAGTTGTTTGAATTTTTGTTCTCTGCTTTTCGATACTTTCAAAACGCAAATCGTAGCAACCAACGGTTGTTCATTTGTTTGAAAGGTGTAAAGAAATGTTAGAAACGTGTATAAATGAAAAAGCTTGTTTTTTGTGTTTTGACAGGTATTATTAGAGCATTTTTCTTCTAAATTCTCAACAATTTATTTATATTGTTGAGATATAAAGTTGAACGTTTGAGAATATCTTTCAAAAATTTCCAAAGTCTACTGATGATTAGGGTAGTTCCTATGAAATGTCGACATATAGATAGCTGTGAAACATAGAAAACAAGCTATTTATAATTTTTTTTCTTTTTTTTTTAATAAAAAATTTTATACTTTTTATAATACAAACTGGGGGTTTTAAAAATAAAAATAAAAATTCAAAATTTGGTGCGTATTTGTTGAAATAACGCTTTTTTCCCGATTTCAGTGCGTTTTGAAATTTCAAAGTTAACAGCACTGCGAACAACACTGACAAGAATTGAAGAATCCACAAAAGCGTTTTTAGAGGCAAAAACGTAACAATATAAATAACAAAAACTGATAATTTAGTAACATAAACAAATCGTATAATCTAAATGATATTTAATTTTTTCATATTGTTAACAAATAAGTAATAAATTAAAACGAAATTAAAATATGAAAAACATAGAAAACAAGCTGTTTATGTTTTCTATGTTTTCCAGCTGTCTATATGTCGATATTTCTCATAGCTGTCTATATGTCGATATTTCTCATAGCTGTCTATATGTCGATATTTCTCATAGGAGCTACCATAATCATCAGTAGACTTTGGAATTTTTAGAATTTTTTTCTTTTCATATTCTCAATAATATATTTAGTGAAAGCGAGTATGCGTATGAGTAATAATGCTCTTATCTCTCCATACAAATAATTATGCATACGACAGGTGTTGGAAGAACGCAAAAATACAAGTGAAGGTAATATAAGCATGTTAATAACCGCTCCTGTCGTTTAGATACCAACTAAATATTCAGTTACTAAAAACCGGTAGAGAAGTTGAAATGCCCGTTGAAATTAAAATCACTTGCAATTGTAAAATCCACTTATTTTGTGCGAATTGTCTTTAATTATTTAAATTTATAATGAAAGAAAATTATAATAAATATGTTATAATTAATTACAATTTTATTTTAAATTATTATACGTAGTTGTAAATAAATAAAATAGTATTGCTTACCCAAGCACACCGTTTATCTAATTATGGTGAAGCGCGACCAAAGTATGATTCTATGTCAATAAAGCTATTTATGACATTAGTATGATTTTTTTAATGAAAGTAATATGGTTACATGATATAATGGTTGGCATAATAACATGCTTAGGTGCCACATTAATATGTTAACTTTTGTTAGAACTGTGGTTGTTCACAATTATAATAATGTTGAACCAGAATATAGTGTGGTTATTTATAAAATTTTATTTTACAAAACCATACAGAAGTACATCAATGACGTTTCAAATAAAACAATATAAAATTACCACCAACCACATAATTCAACAATAGTATGTTGTCCTTAGTATATTATCAGGTCGACCACATATTTTTTTCTTTCTTAAATTTTTGAGTACGACTCGTATTAAAAACATGCAAGTAGAATACACTTAAATTTAGTATGAGCTTTTTTCTTTCCATGAATTTATAAAGTGTTTTTATTGACACATGTTTTATTTTAATGAACATACTTACAATATTTGTTATTATTTCACCACAAACAAGTAAAAGATACTTATAAAGAATTATAAAAAAACAAACCTGAGCAAATAATATGGATCAAAATGTTTCATGTCACAGTCAGTTTCCTATACATTGTGTTTGCAATCTCATCGCTGGGTGAAAGCCAACAAATAAAATATTTATTTTGAAAAAAACCCGTTACAAAAATTGAAACATACTGACAACAAACAGTTTTAATATTGTGGTCATATTTCAGAAGACAGAATTCTGACAAGATTAAATAAGGAAAAAAAAAAATAAACATGGAAGAATATTGTTTATATTTTTGCTGGTGGTTTTGCACTAATAGATTGTTGACAACATTTTTTATAAGCTTAAAAATAGCATGCGTTTATTTTCAAGTATAAAACGCAAATAGAGGATTCCTTACAGGCATTTGGTTAAACATACTTACATGTTCGTGTTCGGTTTCAATAAAAAATTTGTTTAAGAAATATTCTGAAAATACAAAACAGATTTTCATCCTTCAAATAACGTTTACTATTAAAGGAATTTCTGCAATATTATATTAACCTCCATTGCAAATGATTTTGCTCAAGAGAAAATACAAAATATTATAAGCTGTTATCATTAATATATGAATACACTTAAAAGTATATAGAAAGCTAGGGGGATTTGGCAAATTTAAATTTTTGCAATACCTCTTGCATTCAATATTAAGCTTAATAAAAGTATTTACATTAAGGATTTTAGTCGCTAGCGGCACTTTTGCATAATCACAAATATAAAATATAAGTAAGAAAATAAGAAACCTATTAAAAAGTCATACTTATATAATTCTTTTAAATTAACTTTTAAAGAAGATTTTGCAACAAACTATAAAGAAAAATTTGATTATAGCGCTAAACTTTTCTAATACTTTCTAATAAAAATAACTGGATCTACTAGAATGTATTAGTTTTGCAAGAAGCAAATTCCAAATATTAAGGAATTGTATAAAAAAAATATTAATAATAATATGAGCTAATAAATAAATTTTTAAATATGCCATTGCAAATGGTTTTGCACAAGCCTAAATGCAAAGTGTCAACGATTTTTAGCAAGAACATGTAAATTAGAATAAAATTTCATAAAAAGCTAAGGTTTTCAAAATCAATTTCCCATGTTACAATATCATTTGCAACAACATAAAACTTAAGAAGCCTATGCGAATTAAGATTTTTTTGCAGTTATTTTTACAAAAGTGCAAATGCACAAATATTGAAGCATGCACAAATAAATATATAAAATAGCCTACTAATTTCAAATAGCTTACTAAATTTACTAGCTTACTAAAATCAATAGGTATTGCAAATAAGTTTGTAAGAGTTCAAATACAAAAAATAACCTAATAAAAGTTAATAGGTATTGCAAATGAGTTTGCAAGATATCATATACAAAAAGTAATCTAAGAAAAGCTAATAAGTATTACAAATGAACTTGTAAGATCTCAAACGTTTACAAAGTAAATCTCAAACGTTTACAAAGTACAAAGCCATTTTGCTAACTAGCTGTGCCAAAAATATTTAGAAAAGCATATAATATCTTATATTCAGACCTAAAATAACTTACCAAAAGTTATAACAAGGTTATAAAAGTGTGATGCAAATTATTTTGGCAAATGTAAAATTATGAGAATTTTAACAAAAAATGTGGGTCGGATTAATATCTTGTATTTAATTTAAATTTTAAAAAGACATTTGCAGCGTACATTGTACTGAATTAGTCTTTGACCCTGACTTTTTGCTCTTGCAAATGCTTTTCAATGGTCGAAATGTGAACTATTAAAGAATTTTTAACATAAACAATTAATACTGTTACATCAAATGGCATTATAGAAGTAGCTTGTCATTGCCAATAGTTTTGCAAAAAAGCAGATACAAAATATCAAAGATTTTATAAAGAAAAAAATAATAATTTTAATAAAGTTTTTCTTATTTCTCTAATTTAAAGTTTAAAAATGCATTTTGCTGATTAAAGTGATCAGTTTTATATACATATATGCGTAAAACGTTCAATGTCTATACTTTTCATTGTTGCAAATTGATTTAGGTGTAAAAGAATTAAAAATTAGAGTTTTATTTGTTTGGCATAAATAAACTTGGCTGATTAATTTGCACTTGCAAATGGTTATAGAAACGTGCAAATAAAAAACGTCTTTTTAACTATTAGCCTTATCCACAATTTTGAGCAAATGGCCTTGCGTTTGCAAAGTAAAACAATGTATTTTTATTTTAAACTAACAAAATAATCACAAAATATTATATTTTTCAATTACATAAATACGCCATCTCAAATGCGCAAGATGGTCAGTAGAGGTATTGTTTGCTTATTTCTTAGTAAAAGTTGCATTTTTTTCAATTTTTTTTCCAGTTTTTTTTAATCCATTTATTACAGCATTAAAAACACCTTAATCTTATGGTCAAATTATTGTTTTCACTTTGGTATTGCAAGAATAACGATAACGAACTAATTTGGTATTGCAAATGCTATTGCAAAATTGGAAATGCAAAAGCAGTTACATTTTTTGCAAAATTGTTATGAAAACTTAAGTCTACGATACTTTGCAACGCTCACCAATTTCTGCTCTCTGTTCAAAATAGTAAACATTGATTGCATCAGTTTATTTATTCACTTCAATTGAAAACCATTTTTTTGGAAAAACCTTTTCTAGCACTACCCTCGTTTGTTTGACAAAACTTTATGTCTTTTTGCACGGTTGTGGTGAAGTTTTTCAACACATGAAGTTTTGCTTTAAAAATATTTATGTGCGTTTGTATGTATTTGAAATTTGAAACGATTTAAACAAGTAACACAATAATGCCAATAACAGCAATTTCAGTTATTCTTACGAGTATGAACAACGTTAATAGTCCCTTAACTTTTCTACAATGCCATGCAGCAAGAGTTTTTGACAGTTTTGCACTTTGCTTCGCTGTTGAAAATATTTATTTTATTTTTTAACATGACAACTTATTGGCTGCTTCTTGTTTCCCTAAAAAGCATATAAATTTCTTGTTAAAAATGTACGAATTTGTGTCGTATTTTTTTAAAATAACAAATGTTTGTTTGGATTTTAACAAAGTAATAAGGAGCTTCGTTGAGATGGTGGGCGAGGGGGGGAGGGGGAAGAATTTAGAAATATATTTAGAGTATGGGGTTTTAAATAAAACTGAGAACTTGTTAAGGCCAAAATGTTAAAAATTTTTAAACATTTAAGATTTCTTTAAACGCTCTGAAATATAATAGTTTTCGCTTAATTGCTTCCTCGCTTAATTGCCTTATAATAACAGTGATGCTAAATTGAACGGTCACTTGGCTGATAGAGTTGATAGATATATCGGTTAAAAGTTTCTATCAAGTTCTTAAGAGCAATATTTTATGAACCACCTTACAAGAAATAGCTGACGGAAAATAATACACTCAACTGTTATTTTCTAACACATTCGCAAAAATCTTCTACACATATCGCTCCTTTATTGCAATATAGTCATATCTCAAAAAATGAGCTTTTCGAGATAACTAAGCAGAATTTTTAATAGTACTTATATTGTGCCAAAAATTTATTCAAATTGCTTTTAAACTGTTTCCTTTAGGAGATATTTTCTCAAAAAATTTGCTAAGACTTGTATGGAAACTAAAAACTTTAAATGCTTTTTTCTCGAAACGAGCTTTCTTGCAATAAAGGAGCGATATAGAAAATTTGCTAGAAGAATGTGAAGAAGAATCAAGCGTTGTTTCAAAAATGTTGGTGGCAAAGTTGTATAGTGTTGAACGTCCTACGTATGGGAGCAAAAAAATACTACCTTGAGATATTAAACATAACCGTTCACCACACATTTCATTTTAATGGGTTCAGTATTTTGGAATTAATACGGCTATTAATTTGTTACTAGCACTAACGAACAAAATATGTGTATGTGTTTGGTGTAAATACCCAAACACACAAAATCAAACATTTGATTTAAAATGACTTAAACATTTGATATCAAACATAATTTTCAAACCTTTTTCAATGGTTTGATTTTAACATTTGAATTTAAATTAAGAATCATTTGAAAATAAACATTTGATACTCAATATTTTATCAATTTGCTTTTGAGTGTAACTACCAATCGTAAAAAAAATGTGTCAGCAATTACTAAAAAAACATCAACATTTTAAATTCAATTAAAAAATTATAAATTATTGTTTTCTATGTTTCCCAGCTATCTATATGTCGATATTTCATAGGAACTACCCTAATCATCAGTAGACTTTGGAAATTTTTGAAAGATATTGTCAAACATTCAACTTTATATCCCAACAATCTAAATAAATTGCTGAGAACTTAAAAATAAAAATGCTCTAATAATACCTGTCAAAACACAAAAAACAAGCTTTTTCATTTATACACGTCTCTAACATTTCTTTACAGCTTTCAAACAAATGAACAACCGTTTAACTAAAGTCTACTGAGGATTAGGGTAGTTCCTATGAAATGTCGACATATAGATAGCTGGGAAATATAGAAAACATATTGAACCCTAGGTAGGGACTTCCCGATTCGCTTGGAATTTTGTGAGTAGATCCTTCAAATGCTGTCAGATGATAAAAACGTCTTGAACTGCATTTTTATGTCTGACGAGGCACATTTTTATTTAAATGGCAATGTTAACAAACAAAATTGTGGAATATGGAGTAATTCTAACCCACAGATACTCAATCAGATGGGATTACATTCACTTCGCATCACAGTGTGGTGTGCAGTTTCTTCAAGGTTCATTGTCGGGCCTTACTTTTTCGAAGAAAACGGTTTTACTGTTACGGTCAATGGACACCGTTACTTGAAGATGTTGAAAGAGTTTTTCTTTCCAGAATTGCGCCGAAAGAGAATCTCTTTTAACACTGTTTGGTTTTAACAAGATGAGGCAACTTGTCACATAGCCACGCCTGTTATGACAGAGTTGAGGCAAAAAATTCCCTATAAACAGATTTTAAGAATCTCCACATTCCGGTGGCCTTCCAGGTGTCCTGACCTCACTGTACCTGATTTTTTTTTGGGGTTATTGCAAAGAAGAAGTTTACGAAAAAAACCCGCCAACAAATTTGGATGATTTAAAGTAATTCATTCGAACGGTAATTGAGACCGATCCCGCTGCAACACTCCAGCCAGTAGTGAATAACTTTTTGATAAGATGTCGTACAGGTGTCAACGAGGGTGGAGGCCATTTGAGTTCAATTATTTTCAAAACTTCATGAATTACTTTAATAAATATGTATTATTTTTCAAATGAATTTCTCTAAAATAAATTACATACACTTTACAAAAAGTTGCTTAAGTTTTTTCCATGTAGCAAAGTTGATCAGCCACCCTGTATATTAATTTCGAACAATTGAGTTTTATTCACTATATTGATTTTTTGAAAGATATTCTCAAACATTTAACTTTATATCCCAACAAACTAAATATATTGTTGAGAATTTAAAAAGAAAACAATTAAAAAAATTCCAAAGTCTATTGATGATTAGGGAAGCTGCTATGAAATGTCGACATATAGACAGCTGGGAAACATAGAAAATCAGCTGTTTATAATATTTTAATTTCGTTTTTATTTATTACTTATTTGTTAACGATATGAAAAAATTAAATATTTTAGATGTATATATATAAAAAAAAAATATTAAAAATTCATAATTATATTTAGATACGATGATGATGAGCCACCCTGTATTACCAAAAACATTAGCTCTGATCACTATGCCAAATTGTGATTATGTTGCCACATTATTAATTATTGATTTTATTATGTCTTCTGCTGATCTTTTGAAAAAATAATTTTGACACTTGTTTAACAAATTTTTCTAAAGCATTTAAAAACTTTAAATTCATTTATGGAATCTTTAAATATAATTTATTTAAGAGGAAGTTTATTTTTTATTTTTGCTTTGCCTTTTTCATACAATTATTGATTTACCATCAGTGTTTGAGGTTAAACTTTTTTAGTGCTGCAGCTTTTTTGCTCTACAAAAGTGAACTGATGTGAACTTAAATAAAAGCAAATGTTACTTTTAAATGAAAAGAAAAAACGATATTCCAATTACCCAATTTCCTTTTCTTTGTGTGATTTTTTCTTTTTTTTTTCCTCATTTAGGTCACAAAGCACACACACACACAAAGAACACAATCGTTTAAACTCAAATTACACATAAAAGTCTATTCGGTTAGAACAGAAAGTTCAAGTGGTTAGGAAGGGATTTTCTGTTCCAGAAATCAACCATACATAATTTATCGAACACTCCATTGGACCAACCACCCGCAAAACCAAATGTTTCCTTTCATTCACAGAGAAAAAAAAAATGTTTTTTGCATTTTCATTTTATGTACTAATTTCACTTTTCCTTTAAATCAAGGTTCAATTGAATGTTGTTCTATTTGAGTATTATTTTGGACTAGTAATGTTTGTAAGTGCGTCCAGTTGTCTGTCTGCTGTTTGTATGTTTTCCCTACAAGCAGCTTAACTTTTTTATTTTTTGCTGCAAATATTCCAGATTTGATTTTTTTTTGAAAGAATGATGTTTTAAATTGAAAAGTTTTTCGTTACACTTTAAGATTAGTTAAAAGGAAATGATAAAGTAGCATTGCTGCAACCACAATATCTATTTTTTGAACAATGTTTTTGGTGTGGAATGGGGAGAGCGGTGGGAGCGTAGAGGGTTTAAGCTTTCTATAGAGCTGTCTTCAATAGAAAACTTGATAGCTGCCAAACACGCTTGAACACCTCAAACATCTCACCAACTCCTGATCATTATACTCGTATGTAGTCACAGAAAAAAATGTTTTTTTTTTTCAAACAGTTGAGTTTTATTCACTATATTAGCTTCTAACATTGATACCAATTCAAAAATTATAAATAGCTTGTTTTCTATGTTTCTTAGCTATCTATATGTCGACATTTCATAGGAGCTAACCTAATCATCAATAGACTTGGGAAATTTTTGAATATTTGAGAATATCTTTAAAGAATTTCCAAAGTCTACTGATGATTAGGGTGGCTCCTATGAAATGTCGACATATAGGTAGCTGGGAAACATAGAAAACAAGCTATTTATAATTTTTTTAATGACTTTCCGTATCAATAACAAAATTCGCTGTATCACTTCATAAATTCTTTGGATACAGACCATTAAAGCAATTCATGGATTCAAACAAAAGTTCCGCAAAAGTAATTTTTGATCGAAAACAACTATTTTTTAAACAACAACAAAATACGGTATCCAAGGCTATTATTTTGGTATATCGGCTGGTTAAATTTCAAGGGCCAATTTTGAACATGAACTACACCCAAACCTCAAAAATTTTTTTTTGCATTTCATTTGACATTTCTCAACTATTTCAACTCAATTTCAGACTAAGAGGCCTGTTCTGAAAACGACGTGCTTTAAAATCACGAACCGTTTTGAAAGCACGCAGACAATTTGAAGCTATTCTGCAAATCACGTGATTTTGTGGTGTTCGACGTGCTATTAATTTTTCGAAGCTGTTAATTGATTTACATTTTTGCTTTGTTTGTTTATAGTTTTATATTCTACAATAAAAAGTGAAAATGAAGTAAAAAAGAAATAAACCGGCTGACTGCTAAAGAGTAAATGTAAATCACGACCATTGGTAAACAAAGCAAAACAATTTCTCACAAAACAAGCAGTGTCTATAATTTTATTAATATTTATGTTTCTGTGTAAATAAAACTTAATTTTATTACAGAAATTAATAAACAACACATCATTTTAAACGCATAAAAATAGTTTTATTAAATTTGTATTGAAAAACGCAGAGAAAATAACCAAGTGATATCAAAAAGCCAGCCATTTGGCTGACCGTTTTAAAATCATGTAATTTCAATATTTTCTGTGTGCAGGACACCTTTTGCATGATTTGAAATCATTTTGACAAAAAGTGATTTGTAGAACAGCCCTGTAAATTAATTTGACTGATGGATAGATACACAATCAAGCATTGTGAAAATGGTGGCAAGAAATGGCAAGAGTGGATGATAAATTTTCGAACAAATCATCGGATTTTCACCTCAGTGGATTCGTCAATGCCGCATGTGGACGAATGATAATCGCAGAGTGATTGTCGAAAAACCAATGTACCCACAAAGAGTGACTGTTTGGTACGGGTTATGGACTGGTAGCAACATCGGGCCGTATTTTTTCCAAAATGAGGCCGGTCAGGCAGTTAATGGTGTTCGCTTTTTCAGGCCCGAATTGGGCGATATAGATGTGGAAGTATTAGTAGATGTGGTTTCAATATGATGATGCCACTTGCCATAAAGCCAACGAAACCGTCGGCCGTGTTATTTCACGTTCTAACAATGTTTATTGGCCGCCACGATCATGTCATTTGACGCCGTTGGACTTTTTGTTTTTGGAGATATTTAAGAAAAAACTGTACGTAGATCAATAAGCCGAGAACAATTCAAGAGCTAAATGATGAGTTATTGATCGCAGCAATTATTATTATAATTATTATTATTATTTATTAATATATTTAGAAAGTACATATTTTATAATTAATTTACAATGTGGTTAACAACTAACTGCCTTATTTATAAAAAATGTTTATAAATAAGGCCGTAAATTTATAAATGTCATAACTTATTAGTTGCCAGATTGGCGCAATTCTAATATCTTAAATATTATTTATGTATATAATTTTTAACAAAATTATTTTAAATATTTGTATAGAAAAAGAAAAGAAAATGAGATATGTATGTACGTTTATTTTATCACAGAAAAGTTTAAGATACAAATTCATTTAAAATGAGTTTTATTATTGTTATAATTAAAAATAAAAATAATTCTTGGCTAAAGCCAGGTTTGAACTTGAGACAGCCGAATGATACCATCATATAGTATTAGAAATATTTTTTTGCGTTAAGCCACTGTGCAAAAATTTTCTAGGACTTTGACAGCTATATTTTAAATACGAATCCATATATTTTGTTATTTGCACTAAATATATGCACATATTTATATAAAAATATAAATAAGTGTTATTAATTAATTTTCGCTGAGTACTCGTATGTCTTAAAAATCATAAATTAACTTAAAATTATTTCAATACGTTTCCTTAAGAGATTTATGAGATTCGACTAACTTCTCTTTTCCTGACTATATTTTGATTATATTTTCACCTTTAAAATCCCGCCTAACATGAATTAAGCGTAGCAAACAAAAGCTTCTCTATGTTAAATGCCAATTTTTTTTTAAACAGAAGTACTTTTTTTATGAAAATTGAAATTTTGTAAAGCTAAAAACTGTAAGATGGCCACATTGAAGCATACTTTAATGTATGTTGCTACCATGCTTAAAATAATTCAGTAGTTGACTACAGAACTACAATTGTCGTTTGCGGCGTTTGCTGTAGTGAAGTCGTGAAGTCTGCTGTGGTCAGGGCTGGGCAAAATACACGCCTTATGTATTTCAAATACAAGATATAAAATACTTTCCCGGAGTGTATTTCAAATACAAGATACAAAATACTTTCCAGTAGTGTATTTAAAATACAAGATACAAAATACTTTCAAGTTGTGTATTTCAAATACAAAATCCAACTACAAAATACAAATACATTTGTGTAATTCGATCTCAGAAAAACTGGCTTTCGATACATATTTTATTTTACATATGCACTTAAACGAAGTTGTATATTGTCATCTAAAACCTAAAAGGACGTAACTGGCAAGATATTGAAAGTCTATTAAAATGTATGGATAGTTTTATTATTGATAATAACACCTCATTTAATAATAATTTTGAAGTAGAAAATTTTTGACAGCTACGCTCTTTTGCGTTTTAGGCGACAGTATATATGTTCATACTTACAACTGCATATTTATCTATGTATTCAAATATTAGAAATATAGTTGTCTTATATTATATAAAAATTTTCTATTTTTTTATATACACATACATTTTACATATATACACGTACGGTATACGTATGTATATTCACATGATTATTCTAAACTTGCTAGGAAATTAAATTAACAAACCTAATATTTAGCATTTGATAGATAGTAAATAAGAGATTCATTCGGCAAAACAAGTATTTCCTTTTATAAAAACTAGATACTTCAATGAGTCATCCGACAAACA
This sequence comes from Thecocarcelia acutangulata, assembly GCA_914767995.1. Lineage (NCBI taxonomy): Eukaryota > Metazoa > Arthropoda > Insecta > Diptera > Tachinidae > Thecocarcelia > Thecocarcelia acutangulata. The sequence goes on along the minus strand of OU612095.1, from coordinate 23,080,079 downwards.
ATAATCTTTCTACAGGTTCTGAGGAGCACAAGCTGCTGTCAAATTATATAAATGCATTTTTGATATTTGGATAGTTTTCCAGAATGGCAAGCTCCTTGCTTTTATCATTTAGAAAACTGATCAACTCAAGTTCCAAATTTGATATACAAGGTTGAGAACTGTATTGTCAAAAACAACAATCAAATCTTCACCTCAACTACTAATTCTTCTTCTGCATCCAGTCATGGTTTCACGTTTTTTGTAATTTTTCTCCAAGGTATCTATTGCAAGGTTTTGATTTTTTTGCCTCTCTTTTATTGAGATGCTTTCTGGCAATCAGCTAATTTTGAAACTAGGCTGGAAATTGACACCAATATGGCTGTATTTGCTCCAGTTGTCAGCATGAGAAACTCATTAAATCTTCTGTCCAAGCTCTCCATTAATTTTGTTAAAATACAACTGAAATGCCTCCAAGTATTATATTGCATTGGATCTAATCTGGTTCTCGCAGCCTAAAGTTTTCCATAATAAAAATTATTCCCCTCTAATTATCTAAAGCGTGAGAAAAAAGCTGGTGGCGAATGTGTGGAAATTCTTACTGATATCACCTGATTAGTGCAAAATGTATTTGCTCTGGGCAAAACAAATGAAAACTGAATTGCAGTATTGCAAAATGGTAAACATTAACATTTAAGCTTTTGTGTGAAATAACTTATTTTCAATTTATTATAATAAATAAATGTATTTTGTAAAAATGTATTTTTGAACCAGATGTATGTGTACAAAATACTATTAAGTTATGTATTTGAAATACAAAATACTAAATACTTTCAGATCGTGTATTTGAAATACAGATACAAAATACGTATTTGTATTTCAACTACGTATTTCAAATACAAGTATTTTAAATACTGCCCAGCCCTGGCTGTGGTCTATGTGTTTAATGCTTAATAGTGGCAGAACAAAGTAGTATACCTTCACGGTATACAACGTCAACGGAATCAACATCTGGAGATCTTCTGCTTTTACCGAAAGTTTATATTGTAAATTCATTATACTTACCTGAGACCAACTTACTGCAATCTATTGTTAAAAAGATGAATAAAATTACAAAATACTCGTAAACATTCCCTAAGCTAAAAGAAAATATATTTATCCTGTTTGTTTCTTTTCCCTATTTCTACCACATAAATTACTCAATCTGAGGAACTTATATGAATAATATGAATGAGAAGCTCATTTAAAATAGAGTTATTTTCGCACAAAATTAGTTAATCGCTATTTTGTTAATGGTTAATCACAAATCGCTAATCGAATATAACCCGAGAAAATTTCAAAATTCACTTTACCTAATGAACAGTTCACGTCTGCTTGCATGTAAGTTTGTCCACCAAATAAAAAGGAAGCACAAATTTTATAGTAATTTTTTAATTTTATACTTCCTTTTCTTTTTTTAATTTTTCTTAATAAAATTCATAAACAAAACGCGTTAAAAACATCACGACAAAACTTATTTCCTGAGCAAATTATCAAGAAGGACAAGAATGCAACCTTAAGTCGTATTAAATTTACTTGCTGCACAGCCAACAATAATCAAGAAACTTCCCAAATTAATTCATAATGCTGTTGTCTTGTTTAAACTGCTTTTAGTGTAAACAAAAGCTGTCAACATCACTTTATTTTTATATGTTCGGGGGCTTGTGAAAACTTGTTGCTCGTTCTCCATAATTTGCAGCTATTATTATTTTTTGTTTGTTAAAGTTTAGCAGCAACGCAACGCAAAGCAATGAAATTATTGTTGTTGTTACTTTTAAATGACACTTTTATCACTTTAATTTGTATTTTTTTTTCTCAACATTTCATTATGTTGGCCAAACCCTAGGGAAATTTTGCTGAGTGGCATCTACCAGCTTTAAGATATTTAAGAAGATGTACATGCGGCAGAAGCCAGGCAACAGCTAAAATAAGGACAACATAGATATTAGGAACAAATAAATTCGATTTTATAAAATTTGCAATCATTTCTTTTAATTTTCGGGCTATTTTTTCAAGCCAGAGAAAATTTATTGCTTAAGAGTTGATACATACTACATTTATACATATATATGTGTCGGTTATTGGCGAATAAAAATATTGTAGATAATAAAACTTGCCGCATAAACAGTAAATTAACTTTTCATTTGTTAACTCACGAAAACAATTAAGGCCTAGGCACATAGAATCCGTCGTACGTTATACATTGCCTTTTTCAACTGACAACTAAGTTGAAATGCATGTATTCTTATGAGTTTTGTCACATTCCGTACTTCTCCGTCAACGCAAAATATTAAACTTGAGCAACTTTCAACTTTTAACGTACGTTTAAAACTTTGATAACTATCTGGAAATATTTTTTGTATATTTTGATATAATTTTTATGTTCAAAAATTAAATAAATTGAAAAAAAAATTGTGTTGGATTTTTTGTGCTGTGTCTAATGTAGAAATGTCTCAATAATACACTTTGATGTTTGGTTTATTTTTAAATAAGTAAGGTATTTCAAGTTTTATTTCAAAATTTATAGTGTATTTAAAAGTTTAATAATATTTTAAATGAAAAAAAAAAGATTTACAAATTAAATAATTATATTTCATTAAAAGATTCAAGTTCAGTAAATTGTCCGTCCGAATTTTCAACTTCTTTTACAACTTTTACAACTTCTTTTTATCTACTTTGCTGAATCAACTTTTAACAACTTTACCATCGGAGGTCTACAACACGACTGTCAAATTCTTCACTCATCTTCTTTTCCGTGTTTTCCTATTCGTCTGTGTTGTAATATTTAGTACGTAAATCTGTCTGATCAACTCTACTACCCTACATAAATTCAAAGATTTTGATTAAATTAAAGTAAAATGCAGTAGATTTTATATCCGTTAATGAAGTACTGATTGTGCCAGCTTCATACTTTGTATACGTTGATGTCAGTTAGAAAAGGAGACGGACAAAGTACGACGGATTCTATGTGCCCCGGCCTTTAGTGATTAAAAACTTATTTGCAAATAAGACATAAAAAGTGGTCACTTTACTTCACAATTCCAAAGATTTTGTTGATGTGTCAGCCATAAAACATGGAAAAAATTACCTGCAGCAACATATATTTAAAATTTTTCATATTTTAGTAATCAAAATGCTGTTTAACTAACAATTATTTAGATTTTGTACATATGCCATATTAAAAAAAATCAAATTTTTTCATGGACAATTTAGCGTATAAACTGTGAGTTAAGTGCCCTGCAGTGCAATTTAATAACCTGTTTTAACGCTAATAAAACTCTATTAGAGAAATTAATACTAAAGTTGTCGTTTTCGCTATTGTGTAACAGTTTTTAACACTATTGGACTTCGTTTTAAATCAGCTGTTTTTGTACAGCTATGTTTTAACAGCAATTATTTTTGCGGTGTTTTTTTTAACAGCAGTGGGCTATAACTATAGTCGAACACTAAAATCGGTTTCTTTTAAAAACAACTTAAATTTTAGCATCTGCTGCTAACTTTTTGTCAACTATAGGGAAAATTAAAGTTGGTTCTAAGTTGAACTGGCTCCAAATCATTAAACATTTGCATACAATCTAGTATAAAATATAAACGAGTGGCATCTCTGATCAGCTGACAGGCAAAATGAAAAAAAGGAAAACACACGGTCAAAAAATTTGAATAAAGATTAAAAGGAAAGAAGTTTATAAAAACTATTATAAATTACCTAAAACAATGGAAAAATGATTCAGTGTGTTATAAACTATTTTGATTAAAAATTTGCGCTTTTATTGACAGGGTCAACATAGAAGGGAATGGGATGCTAACTCGAGCACCTTTCCCTGGCTGTATCGCGAAAAAAAACCGAAAAGGACTAAGCCTTTGCTAATATATTTTGGGTCTTCTTATGGTAAAGTTAACGTCAATGTCTTCAATGTGGACATTATATATAAATATAAAGAAAGAAGATATATATATATATATATATATATATATATATATATATATATATATATATATATATATATATATATATATATATATATATATATATATATATATATATATATATATATATATATATATATATATATTACTACAGCTTATTTATTTAGAGTTATGTTAATATACTTAAAAACAGCTTTTTCTCTCTTTAACTTTAGAACCGGCTTTTGAAAGTAAAGTAAGCTCATTTTTCTTTATAGTAGACGAAAAATATACTTTTTGTTAAACATTACTTTATATTTTTTAAAGTATACTTTTTTACTGACTATAGTTATAGCCCAGTGTCATTAAAATTTCTATTAGAATAGCTTCAGAGTATTTGGCATACGGCTTGTTGCAAGATCAGCCTACTTTGAGTGCTCCAACAGTCGATTGGTGTGTTTTCCATGAAGAGAACTTATCTTATTTATCGAAAAACATTTTAAATAATAAATTTATAAGTTTTACTTCCTTTAAACATGTAATTATTTGCATATTTGTTTGTTTTTTATTCTGTTCCTCTTTGTGGGTTTCTTTATTTTTAACAAAGCTGCCACATTATTCCAAATTTTTTTAACATCCATAAGCGTTAGTGTAAACCAGAATAGTTCGCGTTAAGTTATGCTTGTTCAAAATCATTAAAAGTTAGTGAATTGCACTACCGGAGACGATAAAAAAACACGTCAACGTTCTAAGTGTGTGTGTGTGCAGTCGCGCTTTTTCGGGTACACCTAGTTTGACGGGTACACATAGATTGGCTTTGATTGATGAAAATCAAAAACTTTTCATATTTTATTTTGGCGAGTAATTATTTTGCTGATTTCCAATTGTGATTGATGATAGAAAATGTCTGTTGTTGTATTATCGAAAGGCACAACAGTAAGTAAAATATAAAAAAAACATCCATATTTATTATGATTTTAAAATTTTATTTTGTTTATATATGTACGGCCTTATTTATAAGAATTTTTTCATGTTTATTAAGCTCTTATTACACAAATTTTCTATAGAAATCCGTGCAATAAGAGCTTAATAAACTTTTCATCCATAGTTTTCTTCTCCATTTCATGTTTTTTTAAGTAAAATTTCATGTGCAATTTATAATACAATAATTCATCAGCCGATGGCGACATATTTAGAAACGAACGCGGCGAAGTCGAAATACAAATGATGATTGGCGATTTTATTTGTACGTCTCCCTGTAAATGGCAAAAACACGACTTTCTCACATATGTACTGATTGACGTGTTTTTTGATCGTCTCCAGGGCACTTGAGTTATTTGGAAATGGATTTTATTTGAGAATAGGCTGCGTATATGTTGAGAAATAAATGGGTTTTGACAAAAAAAAAAAAAAAAAAGTTTTTTTTCCTACTTAGGTAGCTTTCATGTCAATCCTCCCTCGTAGTTTCAACGCAAAAGTTTTATGAAAATAATAAAGTTGTACACCATTATGCTTGAACTACCTTTTATTAAGAGGGACTTTTAATGACTCTATACTTATTTTAGCTTAAATATTTAGGGCCATATCCAAAAAAAATTCTTACTTGAGTTTTAACGCATACGTTAGTTGCCAAACACATTAGCACTACCATACATTTGTTAAAAAATTTTATGCAAAAACAGTACGTTAACTTTTAAATGTAGTAAGGAATTTAATTGTTTTGTTGTAATTTTTTGAATAGTGATGAATAAAAACTAATATTCGAAAGCCGAAAAACAAATTTAAAAAATAAAAACTGATTATTATTACATAAAATATCATATTTTTGACAAACAGTTCTTGGATTTACCTTCTTAATAAATAATGAATATATAATATGTAGTATATTAATGAAATTGAGAAAAAGTAATAGGGGTACTTATCTAGAAAAATTGTTATTATTCGAATAACGATTTTCATTGTATTCGTTTGATATAAAGTGCATCACAAACATAATTGTTATTTATATTTTTCTTTCAAAATTAATATTTTCAGTTTATATAAAATGGAATGTTTCAATTAATTTATGTAATAAAAATAATAATATCTTTTGTTTTAAAATTTTCCCAATATTGTGTTTTTCAAGAAAAATAATAATCGGCAAGTCAAGTGTCATTTTAACGTACAGTTAAAGTGTACTCAATTCAACTTTAAACGAATGGCAAGCTAACAATTGTTTTTGCATACAACGTTAGGAAATTTGTCTTAGCAATTGTTTACCAAGCTTTGTTAAGTTTTTTTGCATACGGTCGTTAGTATATGACAACATGGTTTTTATACTTCATTTTGAAATCTTTTAACACTACATACATTGATATGTATATTCTTTCTATTTTAAAACATATAAATATTTAAAAATTGTAATTAAAACACAATTCTTTTTTTTTCGCTCACGAAAACTGATTAAACATGTTTACACCCTTGTTCTAATCATCACCTTATAATCACTGATAATGATAATGAATGTATTTAAAATGATAAAACTGAAAGTTTTCAACATTAAGCACACACAAACACTCATTCATTAACATTTGATATGTGTTTATATATAAATTTTATATGAATTCATATTTAGACGTTTTGTTTGGTGAGTGCATTTTAAGTGCACTTTAAAGTTTAATGGCAGGTTGGTTAGTTGGTTGGCTGGTGTTTTATAATGCAACTAGTATTGCCTTCAAAGTTCCCATTATAGTTTATATAGAGTTATGAAATTACCACCGCAATGCTATCAACCTCATCATCTATCAGCGATAAAACAAAATGTATGGATCTTCTGAACAACTGCTGGTGTTATGAATTGTGCAGTTTCCTGTTTTGGCTAGTTTTAGAGTTGAATTTTATATGCCGACAAATTATGTATATTGGTTTTTAGTTGCGAAACCTTAAATCAGCTTTTAACATATTTCAAAATGTATATGAAGAGTAAGTGCTGTGAATTAATTACAACAATGCAAGGCAAGTAATATTATATCGTTCTCATAGCAAAGCCAAATGACGAATATTTATTTATTTTGGTATTTGGAAATCATTTTTTAAGCTTGTTAAATAAAGTAGCTACAAGTTTATTTAAACTCTCACTTATATGCAACAATTACTATTAATCTTATTTGTATTTGTAACTATACAGTTGCAAATAAATTTTCAAAGTATAGGATGCACAGCATGGGCGGAGTAATGTAGACCTTATGCCCAGTATTTCTTTTGCGGCGCTGTGACTAACTGTACCGACCTATGCCTTCGCATAGGAAGTTGCCGCATGGTTAACAACGAAATACCTCACAAAAACTGTAAACTAATACAGTTAGTTGAGGTAGACAGTTAACCAATGAGAGTGAGACGAAAAACTCTCTAAGGCCAAACAACAACAACAAGCCTGACCGCACTTAAGAAATAATTAGGATGACGCGAGAGCTGTTCCCCAGCCCAGAACTGCTTTACGACTGTATCAATCTTATTAACAGTGTTGTCAACTTTAAAATTTCAAACGCACCAAAATGGGAGAAAAAAACGCGTTATTTCGAAAAAAAACGCACCAAAAAATTTTTTTGTGTTAATATTATAAATTGTTCACAAAGTTATTAAAAAAAAAAATGATCAAATATTTGCAATAGATGTTGAAATTAATAAAAGCTTAGAATTTAGCCTTAGTGCTGTTTATACGACACGTTTACAAATTTGTATGAAAATCATTAAAAAACTGAGTGTTTTTTATACAAATTTTCCAAGTAAGTTGCTGGTCCGTGCACTATGGAAATCACATAAATATTTTTATATAAAGTATATTTTTATATTAAAAACACGATGAAAACAATTATGTTGTTATTTTATGACCAACTTTTTATTGTTCCTATAACTTGAATTAGTTTTAGGTTAAACTGTGATAGAAATTAAAATATTTTCTTACCGAATATACAGAACAATATGAAAGGAAAAGAAAATATTTTTATTTCAAATTATTTGTTTATGTTGTTTTAATTTTTCAAAAATATTCTACAAATTGAAATTAAATAAATATTGTTTGGCCTGAAGAAGCTGTCCAAAGGAAAGCGAAATATTGCCAAATAATTAAAAACCAAAAAAAAAAAAAAAAAATTACAAGAAAGACCTTAAGCTCGAACAATTACACATATTAAGAAAAGAAAAAACGGTCGAAATATAAAAATAATTAGCATATTAAACTGTGATATTTTCTTTTGAATATTTTTTAAATTATAAAATAAATTATTCATGATGTCTGAAAAAAATTGAGGTTTTATTTCTCAACATCCACATAGGTTGGCAGTGAGGAATCACAGATGGGTTAATGCCAAGCTAATGTGGATGTCTAATTATAATCACTCAGTAGTAATTATATTTAGTAGCGGTTATGGGAAACCAAAAGAAAGAAATTATTAGTTTCTTCAGGTTTAACTGGTTGGATATGTTTACCCTTTGTAAAACACTTAAAAGGGATAATACCTTTGGTTTGGTTGAATTCAATGGGATTTATTAATGTGAACTTAACAGCACCCAAGTTAAAAAGCAGGTAAGTAAAAAATGGTAATACAAAAAGTAGTTTCAAAAATATAATCAACTAAAAGCTACATAGCGGAAGTATTTCAATGTTGATAACATATTTTTACGTTAGCAAATAATTCACATTTTAATGATTTTTTAAATGATTTTTTATATAGAAAATAAATACAAAATTTATAATAATTAATCTCCAATGAATTTGGACAATGTCCATTTTCGTTTATTATATAATTGTTGAGTGCTGTAAAGAAAAATAATATATTGACAATAAAAATTTTTCTGAGGATGTTGGAAAAAAGTCGACGAAACGTTGAGGTAATAAAGTTGTAAAAAAGCATATCTGAAAACTAGTCATGTTTGTACTGTAAAAACATAAAAGGGACAACAAATTTAAAAAATTATACTTATATTCGTTTTTATTAGATAATATACATAACCTAAACAACAAGACTGTTTTACTTTGTGTTATATGCACAGAAAAAAATAGATGCCATATTGATAAAAAAATTGCACTATTTTTATCAAATTTCCTGTGAAAAAGATTTTTTGCCGGATTGATAATTCAAATTATAAAGTAGAAATAGCTTTTCCACTTAAAAGCAAAAATTATTGAGTTGAAAAAAGTTGTTGTTAATATGTAAAATATACTTAACAAAAAAAATTGTTAAAGAAACAACAACTCTTTACTGTTATATGACAACCTTTTAAATTTATTTATTGAATAACAGTCAATAATTCGGAAAACTTTTCATTAATTGCATTTTATTAAGAGATATTTCCAAAAATTCATTACTAATAATAATTTAATTAAGTCAATGCAAATTTTATTAAATTGATGGTTTTTTATTAATAACATAACTTGATTGAAAAAAAATCTCATCTATTTTTTCTGTGTGGTTTTGTGCATTTTATACATCATTATTCCGTGTGCTACAAAAAGTTGTGTTGAATTCGGTTCAGTGCCACCAAAAATTAAAAAACGCGACGAAATTTTAAAAAAGCGCGCCGCTTACCGGCAGATGAATTTTTCGCACAAAAAATTTTAAAAAGCACCAAAAACTTAGCGAAACGAAGCGAGTTGACAACGCTGCTTATTAATAAGAAATTCTCCTAAAAATGTGCCATAGTTTTTTCATAAGATAGGTTATACGTTAAAATATTACTCATACGTAAATAGGTGCATTGAGTTGGGTAGCAAAGAATTTGTTCATAATTATTTCAAGCAGTTGCGTATGAGTCATATTTAAATTAAGTTTCAGCTATCATACGTTACAATATATTTTGTAAAAATCATTGTAATTTAGTAGAGTGATTCAGTAACTTTTATCGGGATAATTGTGTCGTTAAAATAATTATAATTACGGTAGTCAAAGGGTGGTCGTAAAGAGATTAGTGTTAAAATTACAGCATACAAAATAAGACGGCTGTGAGCATGCTACCATTCCCCAGAAATTGAAAAACACGTTTAATATTTTTTAAAATATGCTATTAATTGACAATTAAAAATAAATGCCAAAAAATTTGAACAATGATAAATTTCAAGTCATTTGTTATTACAGTATAATGTCGATAATCCAGACAATTAAATTTCGAAATGCCCAAATCTCCGAAATACGAGAAGCAAATTTTGATATATGTATAAGCTAACTTTCAACTATAAATGATCAAAAATTTTGTTCATTGGATTTGCAATTGAAATTCACAATTCTATTCTTATATTACTTTTCCTTACTAACTTCAATAACTTTCACCACCTCCGGGAACTTAATACTGAACAAAGATAATAATTGTTTGAAGTTAGAAATCCAAGTAAGTTTATTATACTAATCTAAATACTAATTTAAAACATGGTTGTAAACAAAAGTAGTATGAGAAAAGTTTAACAAAACATATTATATATGAATGACAACAGTGCAATATAAATCCGTTAATTTATATATCATCAAAGAAATGTGAAATGATAGCAATGTGTAGAGTTGTATATATAAAAATTGCGTTAATTTCAAAACAGAATTTGAAATAGTATATTATTAGAAATAAAAGTAAAATAATTTGTATTTATTTATAAAGTATTTGCAAAATTCTTGCTTTCAAATTAACTTACGAATACATATAAAGCATTTTTATAAAATGCTTTTATTACTTACTGTACAAATACTTAGACACTTAGTTTCATTTTACTTTTTGTACTCAATATCTCTAAGTTTTGAAATCGCTCCCAAAAAAAAGTCATCACTTTAATAATAATAAAAAAAAGAAAATAATCTTATGCCTTTATTTAAGTGAACTAAAAAAGAAAGTACATTTTTGAACTTATTTTTATGAATTGCTCAAAAAAAATTGTTTAGTTAAGAAAACACTTTTGTTATGTCTCAAGATGTCTAGCTTCCATTTCTATTTTAAAATCCTGCAATCGATTAAAAATTGCAAAAGGAACAGGCTTCTGAATATGAAATTTTTAGTGCCTTTAAATAAGTGAACCGGAGTGTATATAGAAATATTCAATAAGTTCAACTATTTATCATTGATACTTATAATTTGAGAAAATATTTAAATAGCTGAACCTTTTTCTCTATTTTTAAGACTTGACTTTTATCTAACATTTTTTAGCATTTTCATTGTCAACCAAAATCACTTGTTTTCTTTTTTCTAACTACCTAAAAATATTCACTTTTTAAGTTCCAATTAAACGCTAAAAAGTAATAAATAAAGCTCATGATACACACATTAGTTTAAAAAATTATGTTACAAGTTCTTTTATGCACTGATTAAAATTGGAGGTAAACTATGTTGTCATTATAATTTTACACCGTCATGAAATTGCTGATGTGCTAAAACATATACAAACGTTCTTAATATTAATCTGCCATGGAATTGCGGAATGTGCGCTAAAATATGCAGTCATTAAAAAGACATTTCCAATAGAGATATATAAATTTTTAATGAGCAAAATCATGCAAATACAAGGTGGCACAAAATTAATCATCCAAATTTGTTGTTGCATAACTTTCTTACAAAAAAAATATTATTTTTAGTGTTGAAAATTTTTATTTAGACCTGTACAATTTTTTTCTAGTACTTGGTGTCCAAAGTAATTTGGACAGTTTAAATTAATTTGTTTTTTTTTCAATTTATATGTTCAATTTTCAATATAAAATAAAAAATATAATATTGCTGGTATGATGGTAAGGCTTCAAATGTACTTAATTTACTTACTTAGTTTAGCATAATCTAAATCCTTAGTTTTCATACTTATCATAGTGTTATACCCACGCTATCTATACTATATACTTACCCAAACTGTTGCACCCTAAACAAATTCAAAGCTGGCCACACTGAGGATGGAACATTCGCAAGCCTTTCGGACTCCAAGGTTTTCACAAGACCGAATAGTTATTGTTTGAAAGTCGTCATTAACTTGCATATACGACCAGGAAATAATGCTCCCTTTACAATATCCACTTACGCAATTCCAACCACTGTGAAAAGGATTTACATCAGCACCTGCCTTTACGACTTAAGCTGATGGTGGACTAGTTCCACGAGTGAATTATTTACGATTCACCAGCGCCCCCATGTGGTTGACTAGGCTCACACGGGTAGCAATTCTTGCCATATATTTGCGGCCATATGAACAACTTCCTGTTGAGGAGTTCGGGCCTTCTAATCCTTCCTGTATGCAATTTCCCAGCAATCTGTGAAAGACAAGGCTTAATGCGTTGATAGGCCGAAGCCCACTAAGAGCATCAGCCATTAAACCAACTCACCCGTCAACCATTACCACTGGTTCCTTATAGTACAGGTATCTGTTGTATAAGCAACAGATCCTCGGAAGGTTGTTAGTCCCTGAAAAAAGCCACACACCAAACGATCATCAAGGATACTAACACTCCCTTCCTCTGTTTTTCGGGTAAAAAGGGAAAGGAGTTCCTCTTTTGTTGTAGCAAACAAAGCCCTAGGAAGCCGCAAGACTTATGTTGTGTTGGCTGCCGAAACCAAGGGTATAAATTGGCAGAACAGAGATCAGCATATCCCCGGGAAGTTCTACTTGCAGCTCAACTCGGGCTAATAACGGTTGAGGTGCCTTCATAGGCTGGACCGTTCTCACTGTGGTTTAAACCTAAATACGCTGGAAAGGGGAGATAGTATCCCTGATAATTGTTGGCGCATGGCTTTTTTCGGGGGCTAATACCCCCCAAGGTGCTGTGGCCTTGCAACAGATACCTGTACTGTAAGGAACCAGTGGTGATGGTTGGACAGGTGAATTGTTTTAAGGGCTGATACTCTTAGTGGGCTTCATTAAGCCTTGTCTTCCATTAAATGCTGGGAAATTGCATACAGCAGGGAAGAGAAAGCCCGAACTCCTAAACAAGGGGTTGCACATATGGCAAGAAATGCAACTTGGGCGTGTCTGGTAAGCCGCACGGAGGCGCTGGTGAATCGTAAATAATTCAATCCATGGAACTGATAAGGCCGTCAACATCAGATAAGGCCGTAAAGGCAGGTGTTGATGTAATTCTCTGTGTCTAGTTTACTGATTGCCCAGACTATGATGACATTAGGAGTGTAGCGGACTTGAGAATTTATCAAGACGGGGGAATTTGGGATTGTAGTAGGGTCTTAGAGGACGATCGGACTTTTAGTAGGTTGGACGTTTTTGCACGCGGAGTTTTTAATAGAAGAAGGTTAGGACTACATAGCGGAGGCAACCCTCCGTTGTAGCCTTTTTGCAACCGAAGTCTCCCATAGCCTTTGTCTGCCTGTTGCTTACGGCTGCTGGATTGTTCGTTGGCTTTTGCCGCTGCACCACCGCTTTGAGATGATGATGTTGCTGCTCTCCATGTGTATTTTGCTGCCTCCTTGCCTTATTGCTGTTGTTCGTTCTATTTTCCTGGTATTAGTTTCAGTTTACCTGTTTTACTATGTGGGTGTGTTGTTGGTGATTCCGGGTTTTGCTGTTTTTGTAATGCTGTGTTCTTTGCTCTATATTTGTTTTCCTGAGTTCGAGTGTTCCTCTTCTTTGTTCCTGATTTTATTATTTTTATAATGCTGAGTTCTTTTCTGTATATGTATTCCTGAGTTCCAGTTTTCCTGATTTTATTATTTTCTGTGATGCTGGATTTTTGCTGTACTATCGGGTGGTTAAATTTCAAGAGCCGATGTTGAATGTGAACCACACCTAAACGCCAAGTTTTTATCCGAATTTTATTTGACATTTCTCTATTTCAGACTTATTCAATTTGAACCATGGAGAGATACACAATCCAACAACGTGTTAAAGTTATCCAGGCTTATTATGAAAATGATTATCAATTTTCGAAGAAAATCATCTTCAGTGATGAGGCACATTTTCACCTCAGTGGATTAGTCAATAAACAGAATTGCCGCATTTGGGCGATGAGAATCCAAGAGTGACTGTCGAAAAACCAATGCACCCACAAAGAGTGACTGGTTGGTGCAGTTTATGTGCTGGCGGCATCATCGGGCCGTATTTTTTCCAAAATGAGGCCGGTCAGGCAGTTACTGTGAATGGTGTTCGCTATCGTGAGATGATAACGAACTTTTTATGGCCCGAATTGGAAGATATGGATGTAGACGATATGTGGTTTCAGCAGGACGGTGCCACTTGCCACACAGCTAACGAAACAATTGCTCTTTTGCGCAACAAATTCAATGGCCGTGTTATCTCACGTAATGGCGATGTCAATTGGCCGCCAAGATCATGAGATTTGACACCGTTGGACTTTTTTTTTGGGGTTATTTGAAAGAAAAGGTGTACGTCGATAAGCCAGCAAGAATTCAACAGCTAAAGGATGAGATAATGCCTCAGGGTCATCGAAAATTTGGACCATCGGATGGAGGTGTGTCGCCGTGGTCGCGGCGCCCATTTGGCCGATATTTTGTTCCATACATAATTGAGTAATACCAATATACCATAATAAAATAAAATTACAATAATTTCCTAAATAGTTTGTATTTTATTCGAAATCAACATCGGCCCTTGAAATTTAACCACCCGATATATGTACAGTTCCTGTTTTGCTGATATGTGTTCCTGCTTTTATTATTGTGTTAATGGGTGTGATGTGTTGTTGTGTGGTTGTTTATGGGGACTAGCAGTTCCTCGAACAGTTTGGGGTTTAAAACTGTAGCAGCCCTTTTTAGGACTGCGATAGTCTGACCAGAGGCTATTATTTTCTGGTACCACGGGAGCCGGGAGCCCCGGGAACATTGTTTTCACCCGGCTATAGTTGAGGAGGGTTGAGTTTTCGGACTCGGTGTGAAGTTGCATTGCAACCGGGTGCCGTGACCCTGAGATCGGAAGGAGTTTTAGGAAGGCTCTGCCCTACACCATGGAGGAGAGCATGCGCCATTCAGTATGTGATCGCAAATGGTACTCATTCATGACGATTTGTCATGCATGGCGACGTCCGGGTGAACGTTTTTTTGCCTTGTGAGAGAATCACCGTGGGGTTGGGTGGTCAAGGCAGGAACCCACGTAAAACATCTTCTGATTCTGTCTAGTTCACAGATGCCAAATATGATAAATGTAACATTGCATTTACAATAGCTGTTACAGCTTACGATAGAATTTTTTAATTTTGAGCCACCCTGTATGTTTGATAAATTGTTTAATCCATAATTGTTAAATCCATTTCCATATGGATGATTTTGTATAATAATTTGTTGTAAAAGAAATTTTGAAATTGGAAAGCAATTATTTGTACAGCAAATGTTTGCATTTTAATGACTAAGCAGTTTAAAAGTTTAAATCTAAGTTGTGCTGATATTACTTTGTAAATATGTATAAAGAAAATACAAATTGAGTTTTTTCTATTGCTAACTTTGTTGAGTAATCAAGATGGGAAAGGCAGAAAAGCTCGCCAATTTGGCAACAATTGTTCACTTAAAAATGCATATACGAGTATTGTATTTAACCCATAAACCCAAAATAATGAAATCAACATGTGAAAGTGTAAAAAAACTTTAAGAGTTTTCTTTTCATTTTGCCTTGAAAACTTTACCAATACGAATTTTCAGTTGCAACATTCTTTCCTTTAAGCTGAATGGGAGGGAAATCATTTTGTAAAGCACACAAAAGAGTTTCAAAAAAAAAACTGTCTTAGTTCATAAGCTGTTTGTTATTACAAACAAATAAACTTGGTATGAAAGGAAAATTATGAAACTCCTGGTTGTTGCCTGAAACCTCAAGCAAAAAGAAAAGAAACAAGTAATAATTGTAGAAATATTTTTTTGCTTTAAATAAAACTTTATAGGGCCAAAGAATAACTAATTGATTGAAATTGAAAGCGTTTGATTGATGATAGAAATAAGTACATTACTTTGTTCTTTATACATCTCACCGGTTTACGATATTGAAAAAATTATCGGCCCTGTCACAGAATTCACTTCCGGTCGGAAATGGAATTGAATTGGTTTTATAATTCTTCAAAAACGAAAATATAAAACTTTTTCGGAATGAAATCAATATTTATATTCTTCAGTACAGTAATATATCACTGGGCGTCGTCTGAAGCCTACAAAGTCAATAAACTTAGTTATAGCCCACATGAATCAAAACATTGTGGTAGAACCTGTCCGGTAACTTTAGGACATCAAAATATTTCAATTGTAGAATCAACTAAAAACCTTCGAATAATTTTCAATAAATTTCTTCAATGGAATACCTACTCGTATATAAACTACGTTTCAGGAACAATAGACAGAGTTACTTTCACTTGTATAATAATTAGTAAATAAATAAGTTAATCTGAAAAAAATTGTGAATTTTGGGCCACCACGTATCAGTGAAAATATTAACATATAGGTATGTATATACCTGTTTTAATCGTAAAACAGCTTTAGGCTAAAGAACAGCTCTCGCGTCGTCGAGATTATTTCTTCGGTGCAGTCAGGCTTGTTTTTGTTGTTTGATCTTCGAGAGTTTTGCGTCTCACTCGCACTGATTAGCGGTTTGCCCCAGGTTAGGTTAGGCTAGGTAGGCAGGTCGCTGGATACCCCGAATCAGCCTAGGTTTTCCAGCTCACTTAGGTCCTGAAGTCGTGCCCTCTACAATTGCCTGAAAAATGGTATAGTGAAGTGAAGAATAGAAGTTAGGGGAATATAGTTGTGAAAAAGATTTACATCAACACTTGCCTTGCAGCCAGTTCCACGGAGTAAAATATTCAGGATATACCAGCGCCCCCGTGTGTCTAACTAGGGTCACACAGGTAGCAGTTTTTGCCATATGTTTGCAGCCATATGAGTAACTTCCCGATGAAGAATTTGGGCCTTTTATTCCCCCTTGTATGCAATTTCCCAGCAACAAATGGAAGCCAAGGCTTAATGAGTTGGTAAGCCGAAGCCCAGCAAGAGCATCAGCGCTTAAACCAACTCACTCGTCAACCAACACCACTGGTTCCTAACAGTAAAGGTATCTGTTGTAAAGGCAACAGACCCTCGGGAGGTTATTAGTTAGAGGGGGAAAGAGGGAATAGTGTTTGTGAACATTTTACTTGAACTTTCCAACGTTAAAACAGACAGAAAACACGTCTGCAGGCAACTTATTCCACAGACGAAGCATACGGCTGAATAACGAATTCTCTCTGTAATGCGTAGTACGATTCCCCGCGCAATCGACCACAAATCGATGAGCTCTGGACGATGAACGTGTGATACGTAAAAATGTGCGAGTTTCAGGAACAAAATCCCTAATCTCGTCAGAGCAAAATCCATTGTAGTAACGATAGAACAGAGTAGCACATTCTATGAAAGGGGGGATTGTAAACCTCCCTGGGGTATAGCCTTGCATACTTTTCTCATAATTCTGGAGTTCCCCCTTGTGGATGTTATAGCTCTGCGCTTTGATATGCTCGTAATGAGCATGATTGTAGGTCGATCAACCTTCAGACCGTCAAGTGCATCTATGACTGCCTGTGTCTCGACAATATTGAATGCACCTTCAATATCCATGAAGGCCACGAAGGTATAGTTTTTGTATTGATTGGACCGTTCAATATGACTGATCAAACTATGTAGCGCCGTTTCAACTGATCTGCCCTTTGTGTAGGCATGCTGAGATGGCGACAAATGGGTTTTGCTAATTTTGGGGCGGTTTACCCCCACTAAGTAACGTTTACAGTTTCGTTGTTCACCACTCTGAAACTTCCTATGTGAACGCATAGGTCGTTATAGTTAGTCACAGCGACCCTACAAGTGTACTGTTAGCCATCAAGGATATATAGTCTCTGTTACCCCGTCCATGCTGCGCATCCTGTACTTAGTAAATTTACTTTGTATAGTTAAATAAATAAATATACTCGTATGTATATTCTTACTAAAATCAGAAAAGTTGCCTTAAACATAATTGCTTCATTAAGATTGTGTAATAGTTTACCAAACTTTAAACCTTTTTCAAATTTAACTTTAATATTTATGGATTAATCTGGTTTACGAGTACGACATCAAAAAATACTTCTGAATGAGTTTACTGTAACGAAAACAAAATGCATAAAATAAATATTGAGTTGAAAGAAAAAATAAATCCATAATAAAATATTTAAACTCACTTTTACAGCAACGTAAAGAAGCGATAATATTGACTTGTTGTTTTTGTTGTTTTTTTTTCGAGTAAAATGGCAACAAAGAGGGAAAAGTTTTACTTGTATTACTTTTTTGAAATATATGTAACCTTCATTAAGGTGGCTCAAAAATTTGTGAAAAAGGAGAAGTTGTGGAAAGAATTTTAAAAAGCTTTATATAATACTAGCTTTTGCCTAAGGCTTCACTTGCGTTAAGAAGTTTTATTAGTTATTTATTAGGCATAAGTTTTAGCTTTATGCATGCAAAGTCTCAGCAAAATTGACATGCACAAATTCGTACAAACCCTCCAGGAGGAGGGATTTTTTTTATTAGATGTTTCCGGTGGAACTCGGAGAGTTTTTTTTTTATCGCGGGTGTACCTCACCATTCTATAGTATTCTAAAAACCGATCATACTATTTTTGTCCAATATTGTGCTACGTTACATCCAACCATATTAATATGGTGCATGAACAGAAAATTTAATTTCTTATCGCTGTCTGTAGAGCAATACATAAGTGGAGGAGTATACTTTAGTAATAAAGTTTTAATGAATTGTTAAGTCTACGTAACCGGCCTTTCGATTGCCGATTCAATTTTTTTTAATTTTTTATTTATATAAATATATAACTTAAAGGCGACTAATCTATCAACACATAGCCCATGCATGCTGGAAGATGTTATGACGTAGGCCTCCATTAAGAAAGGATTTTGATTAATTCTTCGAAAGAAAAATTTGCCACGCCTACTATGGAGGATGCTGTTACAAAGACTAAAATACCTTGATTCTGTAATAGTTGATAGTAGACTGCCTGCTCTGATTTATTTAAAAGTATTTAAACTTAAACTTAAAACATAAGATACATGTGTGTTTAATATGAAAGAGAGAGATTATAATAAGTGATACATATGTGTGTTTAATATGAGAGAGAGATTATAATAAATGATACATTTGCATTACACCTTCCTTCTTAAGAAAAAAAAAAATTTTATGTAATTTTTTTTTCCTGTCACGGTCGCCATATGGAGACTGCCTGCTCTGATTTATTTAAAAGTATTTATAACTTAAAACATAAGATACATGTGTGTTTAATATGAAAGAGAGAGATTGTAATAAGTGATACATATGTGTGTTTAATATGAGAGAGAGATTATAATAAGTGATACATTTGCATTACAAAATTTTAATTTAGAAATTCTTTTTTAAAGATTTTAAAAATCGAACGCAAGCAGTTTTTCTAATTTGGACAGGATAGCGTCTGTCGGAAGTAATCGACATATGCGTGAATATGCTCAAGGTGCTGATTCGACTGACGCTGTGCTGTCCAAACAAGAAAACTATGCATGCGACAATCTCATGAAAGATATAACATAGCACAATAGTAGAAAAAATAGTATGATTGGTTTTTAAAATATTATAGAATAGTGAGGTACAACCGCGATTAAAAAATTTTTCCGAGTTCCACCGGGAACTTCTAGAAAAAAAAATCCCTCCTGCTTCATCCTTCACAGCTTTCATACGAACTTAAACAACTTTTTTCGCTTAAAAGTAGTTCTGGTAATATAAGGAGGTTACTAAATTAAAAAAATTAATATTTCGATATCGGTCCATATACCCGAGATATAGTCTAAACGGATTTTTCCCTAAAATTTTTTTTTTGCTGAAAAGCAGTTCAGATTATAAAAGAAGGTTACTAAATTACAGCAAATGAAAATTTCCGATATCAGTACATATATACCCGAGATATAGTCTGAACCGATTTTTTCATGAAAATGTCGCATAAGCGAACTTAAACAACTTTTTTTTTGCTAAAAAGCAGTTCTGGTAATATAAGGAGGTTACCAAATTCAGAAAATGAAAATTTCCGATATCGGTCCATGCATACCCGAGATATAGCCTAAACCGGATTTTCATGAAAATGTCGCATAAGCGAACTTAAACAAGTTTTTTTTTGCTTAAAAGCAGTTCTGGTAATAGAAGGAGGTTACAAAATTCAGAAAATGAAAAATTCCGATATCGGTCCATATACGCGAGATATAGTCTAAACCGAATTTTCCATGAAAAATTTTTTTTGCTTAAAAGCAGTCCAGATTATAAAATAAGGCTACTAAAATACAGAAAATAAAATTTTCAGATATCGGTTCATATACTGGTATACCCGAAATATAGTCTAAACCGATTTTTCCATGAAACATTTTTTTTTTTTGGCTTAAAAGCAGTTCTGGTTATAAAAGAAGGTTACTAAAATACAGACAATGAAAATTTCCGATATCGATACACCCGAGATATAGCCTAAAGGATTTTTTAATGAAAATGTCGCGTAAGCGACCTTAAACAATTTATTTTTGCTTAAAAACAGTTCTGATTATAAAAGGAGAGAAAATGTAAATTTCCGATATCGGTCCATACGAGTACATATCCGAGATGTAGTCTAAACCGATTTTTCTATTAGAAAATTTAAAATAGAGAAAATACAAATTTCCGATATCGGTCCATACGAGCACATACCCGAGATATAGTCTCCTTAAAATTAGGAAAATGAGAGCGCTTTTGAGAGAATAGTATGCTTCCTCTTTTTGCACGAAACAGCCCGTACTTTTTCTGGGAGCTAGTTTGGGCAAGTAGTTAAGCAATCAGCTGTTCGAAAAATAAACAATAACAAAGCAACAAAGTTCTTTTGAATCAACTCGTATATAAATCATTTCAGTGTTTTTATATAAATATTAAATAAAAAGGAATGTTCAAAATACTTTAAAAGTCCAGAAGTATAAAATATCATAGTATTTTTTCGTAAAACTAAATCCCAATTTTTGTTGCCACATCAAAACACAGCATATGTTTCCTTTTGATATAGAAATTTAGCATTTTGCGTTCCCGTACTTTAGGTAAATTTTATCTGTATTTGAGAGAAACTTATGCATGCTCGCTTTTGCAAGAAACTTGCCAGGAAAGTAAAGAAACGCACCTATTTACGTGACTATAGTGAAGGGTATTTTAACTCGTTGAAAATAGAAATAAAAGAAAATTATATGCAATTATTTAAGCTTAAAATAAATTTGAAAACTAATTTTAAATATTAAAGAATTAGCCCAATTATAAATAAAAATTCCATAGGAATTTTATCACTTTTCCCTTTCTTTCAACTATGAACCAAAATTAAGTTTGAGGTTTTTTAATTTTTATTCTCTCCATTCGTTGAAACCGCTAAAGAGAGATCAACTCTTCAATTCTTAGGGACGAAAATTGTGCTTGTTTCCTTAACTTGAATTGGAAAAAGTACTTTATGTGAGAAATAAATTCCGTGAAGAATAAATTCCGTGAAGAATAAATTCCGTGAGAAATAAATTCCGTGAGAATATTCATAATTGGGCTGAATATATTTTCATTACTAACCTGGCTGCCCTAATAAACGTTTTATTTATATAAATTTTTAAAACAGCAATTTTCTGCCAGCAAACACTAAGCAAACACTTTGCGTTAAGAAGAGAAAAACAAAGCGGAAATTTAAAATCTCCAGTTTTTTAAAGCTTTAACGCTGTCATTTGCTAAAGTTTGTATACGAGTACATATTTTTTTTGATGAAATTGATTGAAAATATAAGACTGTTTGGGACTTGAAAATAAATTTTAAAAAATATACAACACTCTTCCGCTTCACTGAAGTGTACAAGTAAATCTCTCCCAGCTTTAGACGTGAAGCATTTAAAACGAACACTTTAAATTAAGCAGAAAAAAGGCAAAAAAGCAACAAATAGATTAAAAAATAGTATAAAAATGGAAAATGTCATAAAAGTTGTCTTGAAAATAATTATAAAATAATCAAGTTTTTTTTTGAAGGTTATAACATAAATCATTATAATTATCTTTGTCGTTTTGCATGCTCATGCATGCATCCTGTAGCAGAGGTTTCAGGGGTGGCACTAATACTTCAAATGATTAAAATAACTGTGGTCTCAGTTCATTATTTTTGTTTATAATAAATAAAAAAGATTTCATCCGAAAGAAGCAGTGGTTTGATGATGCAGTTTAAAACATATATTCCAATAACAATCACAGCAGGCTGACTAGAAATAGTTTGAACATGTTAAGAACTCTACATGTTTTTAATTTTTTATTCAATACTGATGGCCAGACTTAACACTGCACTTAGATAAACAAAGTGCTTGCATAGAAGTCCCGTGTACGAGTATGTGTACTAGCGTCTAAACAGTAGTATGAAAGTTTATTTTAAATATGTCATCGACAAGAAAACAACTCCAAAAACAACTTTACCATTAACAAAACATAATATTTTGAATTTTATTTGAACTTTAAATTCGATTTTTGGTATTTTTACATTGGACTTTAGTTCAAGGTTTTCCTTTTCGTAAGTTTTTCTTAAGAAGGACAATAATTTTTGATTGAAGAAGACAAGAAAAATAATAATCAAATTTTTAGCTGGGGGACAACTAGCTGTTTCGTATTCGCTACACTACTCAGCAGCACCCATTCGGATTTGTATCATGAGCTGCTGCCTTAACCACTCAGTCTATGATGCATGCCGATTTCTGCAGGTTTACAACCCCCCGAGGTGCTGTTACCTTGCAACAGATACCTGTAATATAAAGAACTAAAAGTGATGTTTGGACGGATAAGTTGGTTAAGCGCTGATGTTTTTAATGGACTTAGACCCACCAACACTTTAGTAGAGATTAGAAGATCCGAATTCTTCCACAATCACTTTATCCATATGGCTAAAAACTTATGGCCAATATTGCAACCTGTGTGAGCCTTGCAAGCTACCTAAAGGCGCTGGTAAATCGAGAATAATTCACATCCCGCGGGGTTGGTCCATCATTAGATAAGGCCTATGGGGAAGGTGCTAATGTAAATCAATTTCCTTATTCTCCTCAGAAAAGAGTGTAATTAATAGGTCCCAAACGTGAAACTATGCGATTAACAAACGTTTTCTTCAATAAATTAATTGCAACACGAGCTGTGCGACATTTTGTTGAAACCACAGTTCCTGCACATCATGGTTGTCCAATTGGTGAACGAAAGAGTCAATAAACATGGCTTTATACCATTCAGTATTGACAACAACGTTTGTAAATAAGTGCGTTCCAATGATTTTACCTGCCCGCACTTGAGGATTATCATCACTCCCAATAGTGCAATTTTATTTATTGATGTAACCATTCAAACAAAAGTAAATTTCAATTTATTGAATTTTTCTTGAACTTTTTAATTTTTAAATTAGATTTTTGGTTTGTAGATTGGTACATCGGGAAAAACTGGAACTAAAACCCGATACACAAATGTACATACCAAAAATCTAATTTAAAAAAAAGTAAATTTCATCGCTAAATAAAATTCGCTGATAAAATCACGATCAACGGCAATCTTGTTTTGGGCCCATTCACCGAATCTACCTACGCCTTGCTAGGTGATCGTGTGATTTCAATGGTTGCAAAAGTTGAAGAAAAATGTCAATGATTATATTGACCTTAAAATGGACGTAATGTGCGATAACTACTTTGAACAGTAACCGATGATTTTCAAAGTAAATTTGCACAATTTGGAGACATTGTCTAGGCGACAGTCTAACCATGGGCTGAAAAGTCCCAGGCCTAACGAAGAACCCACAGTCCTTTTGGTTCAGAATTAGCTTTATTCATCGATGTAATCTCCATCAAGAGCAACGCAATCATTTCAGCGTCGCTCTAACATTTCGATACCACTTTTGTAGAACGATTTAACTTTTGCCTCAAAATAGCCCTCAGTTTCAGTGATCAGTTCATTCGTGCAAAATTTCTTACCACCGAGTATTTTTTTCAGGCCTGCGAACAGCCAATAGTCACTGAGAGCCAAATTTTGATTCAGGAGTGAAGTGATGAATCCATGTTTCATCCATTGTCACACATTAACGCCAAAATTCCGGTTTGTTACGTTTAAACATAACCAAAACACGTTCTCGTTTTTGCTCAACAGTGAGCAACCGCGGCACCCACTTTGAACAATGCTCATGCAATATAAAGCAAACAAGTTTCTTTGATATCTTTAGGATGTCCGCTAACTTACGCAACTTCACTTTTCGATCATTCAAAATGATTTTGTGGATTATGCTTTACGTTTTGGGCGTCCACGGCGTTCTGCATTTGAAATCAGCAAACCAACGTTTTATTGTTGTATCTGATGGAGCGGAGTCCCCATAACACTTTCAATCCATAGCTTCGCTTGAACGGAATTTTTCACCATCAAGAAACAGTGTAAACTTAAAACATGAAATTGTTTTTGATGCATTGTTTTGAAAATGGCAAAAGTAGCGTCACTCTTAGCACAATAACTCACAAGCTAATGAATAGAATACTATGAAATTTTAACAGCTATTTTTCGAAGGTTAGTATTAACTTAAAATAAAACTGGCGTCATCTATTTGTTAGGTCCGTGACTTTTCAGTCCATGTAGTATTTATGTTGAAATGCCAAACTAAACATAAATCACTTAACAGCTATTAGCTGATTATCTCCCCGGGGAACAGGTTTTGCCTTGGCATATTCCTAACTTGGGCGCTCTGTTTTTCGGGGAAAAGTGGGGAAGGGGTCCCTCGTTTGTTGTAGCAAATAAAACTCTAGGAAACCACATGACTTCTGTTGTGTTGGCTTCCGAAACCTTTACCAAGAGTATAAATTTGAAGAACGGGGATCAGCATGGCCCCCGGATGGTTCTGCTTGTAGTTCAACCCGGGCTGATCATGGTTGAGGTACCTTGGCTGAAACGTTCTGGCTGTGGTTGAAACCTAAAACGCTGGACGGGGGGTGTTAGTATCCTTGATAATTGCTTGGCGTGGCTTTTTTCGGGGACTAACATACTCCCGAGGGTCTGTTGTCTTTATAACAGATACCTGGGGCCAAATTCCGCAACGATGATTTTTGAAAGGTTCACCAATTTTAGTGTTCACTTTTGATTTTTGAGCCCGCAATGGTGAGAATAAATAATTTTAACACTTAAAGTGTACGCCTAATAATAATTTTTTCACTGAAAAATCTTCGGTGAATTTTGGTTTTTTGTAAAATATTTTGAAGTTGAAAAAATAAACAAAAGGATTATGTATGTATATGAAAATTATCTACTAAAAAACTTGTGTGACACAGTTAATTTGAGAAATCAGCATATCATTTAGCCTAAAGAAACACATTCAGCGCAATAAAATTCATTGTTTCATACGGAATCGCTTTTTAACTAAAAAGTGAACACTGTGCCTGTCAGTAAATTTTATTTTGAGTGTTCACTGGTAAAAAATTCATAGTTGCGGAATTTGGCCCCTGTACTGTGAGGAACCAGTGGTGATGGTTGACGGGTGAGTTGGTTTAAGGGCTGATGCTGCTAGTGGGCTTCGGCCTACCAACTCATTAAGCCTTGTCTTCCAGTGATTGCTGGGAAATTGCAAACAGGAGTAATTAGAAGGCCCGAATTCCTCAACAAGAAGTTGCTCATATGGCTACAAACATATGGCATAAATTGCTACCTGCATGAGCCTAGCAAGCCACACGGGGGCGCTGGTGAATGGTCAATAATTCACTTCGTGGAACTGGTCCATCATCAGATAAAGCCGCAAGGCAGGTGCTGATATAAACCTTTTTCACAACAGTTGGCTGATTACTTACATCCAAACACTCGAATACAAAATTTCGAATTTAACAGACAGTTCGCCGATGTCGAAAGGATAAGTTCATTCGCAATCTAGGCGAAAGAAAATTGATTTGGGTTTTTTCTAACTTTATTCTATGCGGACAATGTGTCAAAATTCAATTAAAATAGTTTATGCGAACGAACAATAGTGACATAGACAAACCCAAATTGATTCGAATGTGAGTGACTAGCTTTCTTTCGCATACATTTTCATTCGATATCGCCGAACAGGCTGTAAATTTATATAAGTATAAAAATTTAAGAATGATAAAATCATTTAAATTTTTTTATTTCCAACCAAGAAAAAAATCCCTAATTAACGATTCAGCAACTTTTATATGCTTTTTAGCAGAAAAAAATTATATAGCACACGAATATTTCATAGAAGATGCCATATTATCAGCGTACATCTGTTAATGTAGCATTTTCGCCTACACCTTTTGATTATCTTAAGGCACTTAAGCCAAACCTCTTGTTTCATGTTTAAGTTGATTTTCCACTCAAACATGTAATTGAAATATCAAAACAATTTTGACAGTTTTCTTAACACTTTCACTTTCTGCTTTCGCCAATTTTCTTCATACAGATTCCTGCTTATGTTAAAAGAAAAGTTTTACAAATCAGTCAAGCAAACAAGTTTATCCTTTGCATCTGTTTCAATGTGATGGAGTGGTGCGGAAGAGATGGCATCATCATGAGCATTTGCTGATTAACTGGCATAAATTGTCAAATTTTTTAATCAAGATTGACATTTAAGATTAAAAGTATTTCAAAGCATAATAATCTGTAAATTCACGCTGCCTTTAAAACTTTTTCAAAATTTCCCCATACAAACAAACAAACAAACAAACAGATGTACTCCTGACTAAGCATTTCAAATCACTTAACTAATTTCCTTTTGAGTTTAGGCTGAAAACATTTCTTTTCTGTTTTGTATTTTTATTTGTAAGAAAATAATTCATGAATTATTTTGTTTTTATTTTATTAAAAACTGACAGACAGAGGCTGAAAAAAATACATTATAAGTGTAAAAGGTTTGTTCCAAAGCAATAAATAAAATATTGTTAAACATAAAGTTAATAATAAAATTGTAAAAATAGAAATAAAGAAGGTGTAAAAAAATTGTATAGGAAAATGTACGCTGTCACTTAATTTCAGGAGAAGATGTGTAGTACATATCGCTCCTTTATTGCAACATAGTCATATCTCAAAAAATGAGCTTTACGAGTTAACAGTGCAGAATTGTTAACTCATTTTTCAATTGTTCACAATTGAATTGTACTGCCTTTTATATTGTGCCAAAAATTTATTCAAATTACTTTTAAACAGTTTCCTTTAGGAGACATTTTCTAAAAAAAATTGCTAAGACTTGTATGGAAACCAAAAATTTGTAATGCGTTTTTCTCGAAACGAGTATTTTTAGTTATGACTATGTATGGCGAGTCAACTAAAGAGTTGTTTTCATTGTTTTACATTAACCTCATCATGCTTAAATGCTGAAGAAAAATGTGAGAGG
Source organism: Thecocarcelia acutangulata (assembly GCA_914767995.1). Classification (NCBI taxonomy): domain Eukaryota; kingdom Metazoa; phylum Arthropoda; class Insecta; order Diptera; family Tachinidae; genus Thecocarcelia; species Thecocarcelia acutangulata. The sequence continues at coordinate 23,052,836 of OU612095.1, read as the reverse complement.
GGATTTATTAGGTGCGCAACTTTGCTTCCGCCGTTTTGCAATAGATAGCTGTAGCGGTAAGTGATGATCAAAATAAATAGATCATAGATGTCATGCAATGAGTTTAGGTATTTGTAAATATAACGCCATCGAAATGTTAGTCGATTTGTCATCATAAAGTTATGCTCCATTAAAGTATTAAATACATAGACCACAGCAGACTTCACAGTATAGTCGACTACTGAATTATTTTGAACAGGGCAGCAACATTTTTTTTTTTTTTTTTTTTTTTTTTTTTTTTTTTTTTTTTTTTTTTTTTTTTTTTTTTTTTTTTTTTAAGCATTTTTTTATTTATTGAATCTTCAAAATGAACTAACAATAAGTATTCAAATCTTAATACTAAATTTAAAATTAAAAAATGTAATTCTTAAGTCCGGCCAATGCTAGACAAAAAAGTTTTATTATGCGGGAGCTATTTCGGTAAAATCACCTATTGAGCAATCTGATGGTGGCAGCGGTATCCCTTCTTTTAAGTCGAGTGTGGCCGCCAAAATTAAGTATATTGCGAGCAAGAGGGTTTGGATGAAGTTCCAGTTTACTGACATACCTTGTCGCGTACTTGGAAAATTCCTCTTTTACCAGCGGAACACTCAGATCGTTATGAATTCGTGAATTTTTACGTACCATGGAGCTGCAGTAATCGTTCGTAGAATTTTGTTTTGTCGCCTTTGGATTTTTTCAATGTTTGACGCTGAGGCGGTGCCCCATAACTGAATTCCGTAGCACCATATAGGCTTTAGTATTGCGTTGTATAACAAAAGTTTGCAATCTAATTTCAGTGTCGAATTTCTGCCCATAAGCCAATTTAGCTGCGCTGCTTTTAGTTTTAACTGAGTGACCTTTGCTTCAATGTGAGACTTCCATGTTAGCCTACGGTCCAGGTGAATACCAAGGTACTTGACTTCGTTGTGCTGCGGAATAGGTGAGTTGTTAATTTGGATAGGCGGACATGTTTGCCTACACAGTGTGAATGTAACATGAGTACATTTCTGTTCATTAGCTTTGATTTTCCAAAGTTTTAGCCATTTCTCTAATATTGAAGTATATTCTTGTAAATTTCGTGATGCTAAATGGTGGTTTTCATGAACACTCAAAAACGCTGTGTCATCTGCAAAGGTAGAAGTGTGGATTCCAGATGTCGTTGGCATGTCAGAGGCGTAAATCAAATATAAAGTAGGCCCCAGTATGCTGCCTTGGGGAACTCCTGCCTTGATTGGCTGAATTGGGCTAATAAAGTCGCCTTCTCTGATAACAAACTTCCGCCCGTATAAGTAGCTTTCCAGAAGCTTGTGTGTATTTGCAGGCAAATTTAGCTTTATTTTGTGCATTAAGCCGTCGTGCCACACTTTATCAAACGCTTGAGAAATATCAATGAAAAGAGCTGAGCAGTACTTCTTCGCCTCAAAGGTTTGTCTTATGACATTGACTAGTCTGTGCGTTTGTTCTATGGTGCTATGCTTAGCCCGAAAGCCAAATTGATGATCAGGGATGCATCCCACATTGTTCAATATTGGACTCAACTTCGCCATTAACAATTTTTCGAATAGTTTTGAAATTGTTGGTAAAAGACTTATTGGTCTATATGATTCTACCTTAGTCAGATCCTTCCCTGGCTTGGGTATCATAGTAATCATTGAGACCTTCCACTCTGCAGGATAATACTCAAGGCGTAAAATGGCGTTAAAAATAAAAAGTAGAACCCTTCTAGCTACACGAGGTAACTGTTCAAGCATTTTACCAGTAATTTGATCAATGCCTGGAGCTTTCCTGGGGTTTGTATTACCGATAACGTTTTCGACGTCTTGAAAATTAAATCTCAAAGACACAGGAGGTCTAACAACATATGGTGGTAATTCCGCTGTATTATTCTCTGAATCATTTGTGATAAAAACGTTTCGCAAATGATCGACATATAACATTCCCTTTTCAGAATCGCTTCTTGCCCAGTCGCCAGTTGAATTTCGCAAAGGTGGCTTACCTATTACGGGTCTTTTTAAACCTTTTGTCGCTTTCCACAAGGAATAATGAGATTGAGGGGTACCATCAAGGCTTTCCAAATATGTTTTAAGGGAAGCCATTCTATGGACTTCAAGCAGATTTCTTAGCTGAGTTATGCATTCCCGTAGCCTAGCTTTAAGCTGGGGCGACCTGCGAAGTTGCCACTCTCTTCTGACTCTTCTTTTTTCTGACAGAAGTTGCTCAATTTCAGATGAATAAGTTCTATTGCTCTCATTTCTAGGTCTTAAATGACTAGTGGTAGCATGCTGTACGGCCAGTTTGAGGTTTTCAGAAAAATTGTTAATTGACACATCAATATCCTCAGGCGTTCTCAAGGCGATATTTTCAGTACAATGTGTGCTCAAAAATTTTTTGTACTTTAACCAATTAACTCTATTGACAGTCAACGGTGAGCCAATCTCTTGGGGGAACGAAACAGAGATTATAGTGGGAGAGTGATCTGATGACAAATCTAATGAAGGCTCCACTTGCATCCACTCTAAAGGAAAATTTTTCGCAACTCCAAAATCTATAACGTCTGGGATCTTTCGTCGGTCTGTCGGCCAATAAGTGGGGTGTCCGCTTGAAACCACATCTAAGCCCATTTTGGAAACGGTGTCAAAAAGCACACGGCCTTTCGAGGTAATTAAGCGTGATCCCCAAAAGGTGTGCTTAGCGTTATAGTCGCCAGCCGCTAAAAATCGAGGCCCAAGTGATTTGAAAAAATTTGAATATTGGCTTTCTGTTATTGAAAATCGGGGCGGTGAGTAAATCGAGGAAATAACGATTTTTTCATGAAAATATTCAATGCATATATTAGTTGCTTGGATATACTCCTCACGTGTCTCGTTCATTAAATAGTGCTTAATTCTGGATTTTATTAGAATTGCCGATCCTCCGCAAGATCTTCCACGGGGATCTTTTGTGTCGTACAGTATGTAGCCATTAATTTTGAAAAAACTGTTGGTTGTCAAATGAGTTTCAGCAATCAACATTATATCGATTTGCTTTTCCATAAGGAAGTGCTCAAGTTCATTTTTGTGATGGCGGATGCCGTTTGCGTTCCAGAAACATATTTTTAACCAATTCATTTGTTTAAAATTGCCTGCAAAATAGTGGATTGCATTTTTAGCATTTCCTGCATCATGTTTGTCATAGAAACGGTAAAAGTGTTTATGGACTGAACAAGAGTCTGCAGAGTTGCCTCAAGATTGCTAAAATTTGGATCGGATTTTGGAGGCTTGGGCTCTTGATCCAAGTTTGGTTTATCAGATTTTACCACATTTGCATAAGAAATTTGTTTGGGGTTTTGCAAGTTTACATGGCTGGTTGACTGGCGTACCTGGGGAAAATTGTTTGTAGAAGTGGTGTTTGACTGCTGGGGTGGCATATTTGAAATTGGTGACCTATTTGTCATTGACCTCTTGAAGTGAGTGTAGACAGGGCAACCCCTGTAGTTTGCAGTATGGTTACCTCCACAGTTACTGCATTTCTTAACGCTCGCGTCAGTCTTAGGTTTTTTGCACTGTGATGTACCGTGAAGTTCACCACACACAACGCAAACTGCGGGCAACTTGCAATAGGCCTTAGTATGGCCAAATTCTTGGCAGTTTAGGCATTGGACGGGCCCTAAACGCTTATGAGGCTCCTCAACGGTAACCTTACGATGCAAAAGATATTTGAGGTTATAAATTGGATGCACTTCATTCTTTTTCAGGAGAACATCTCTAGGTTCCAATTCAACCCTAAACATGGGTTGAGGAATTTTTTCACGGTTTCTAATATTAACCACATTTTTAATTTTGAAGCCATTGTCTTCTAGTCCGGTTTTGACCTCATTCGTGTCAACAAAAGGGTCAATACCTTTTATAACGACCTGAATACCTTTGGCACTTTTAAGCTGATATGTGTAAAATGATCGCTTCTCCTTCTCTAGAACGTCAGACAACTTTCGGTATTCATTTTCACTGTTTACCTGGATTTTTGTTTCATTTATGCCGCCGTGCTTAACCGATGTTACGTTAAACGTGTCTTTGCCGATTGCCGCAATAAGTTGCTTTACCAGGTCACTAGAGGTAGGCTCTCGCAAATATATTGGTGGCGGCTTAAAGGTTTTTTTAGATATTGTTGGCTCATCTGTTTGCAGTATAGCAAACCTATTACTATCCGTTGCCGAAGTCCTATTATCATCTTTAGAAATTTTCGGTTTAGATGATATTTGAGCTGATTTGGGGCTTCGCTGTCTCTTAACCACGGTTATGTACCTGTCCATGCCTACTTGGGTTTTTGGCTTATCATCAACAATTAAACCGGAAGATGTTTTGTCTTCAGTTGTAACAACAATATTTGGCGAGCACGATCGCGGGCGTTTCCTATCTCTTAGAGACAGGAAATTTTCCAGTGATTTTTTCACAGATTCTTCCTCTGAAATCCAAAGATTTTTTCTACCGGAGCTAAGCTCTTTTTCAGAATTACATCTGATAGGTGCACTCATGCAATTAATTGTTTCTATTTTTTATTTACAATTTAAAACAGTATTTAAAAAATGTCACAAAATTTTTCTTTTAAACAAAAACACTCTGTTCACCTATTACGGTTTTTACTTAATCCCGTTATATTTTTTTTTTTTTTTTACTTTGCGATCAAAAAAACAAACACGTCCGTTCACTATCGAAGCTAAACAACGACTGAGGCAGCAACATAAATTCATTTTCATAATAGTGAAAGGCCAATGTAAGCGTCATGCGGCAGCGGGCGACAACAATGTGTCCCATTTACAAAACTTATATTTTTTATAAAACTATTCGTACATAAATTTCAACATATTCAAGTAAAGGATTACCCCATGAATCGATGGGGTAATAGAATAGGGAAAGAAAACAATTTCTAAGTCTAATGGTTTTCTCAGAAACGGTATTTCAACGGCGGGTATCGCTTGATCGATTTTTCTATCATATTCTGATTCAGAATATGTATACTTTATAGGGTCGGAAATGAAAACTGTAGAAATTACAAACGGAATCACAAATATATATATATATATATATATATATATATATATATATATATATATATATATATATATATATATATATATATATATATATATATATATATATATATATATATATATATATATATATATATATATATATATATATATATATATATATATAATTTTTCTGAAGGGTATAAAAAGTGTTTGTTTACTATGCTTAATTTTTTGGTTTGGCGTGCCTTCAAAGTTTAAAATATAATCGGATATATCTTCTACTCTATGATGAGAACAGCATTAAGGAATTGAAACTTTACAACAACATATCGAAGTTTTCAGAATGTGCACCAAAACTAATTCGACTCGAGAAAAAAAAATTTATATCCTTCATGATAAGTCCCTCGTCATAAAGTTTTATCAGATCAAGTTTTATGTGGAGAGGTGGTAAAATTATATTTTTAGTGTCTACTAATGGTGTATGTTGCACATTAGCTTTTCCGCAAACTAACTCTGACCTTTCAGGTCAAACTTTTGCTTTTCAGTGGCTCGGCTGTCCCAGAAACAAAGTTCATTTTATTATAATCAGATGAACTTTTTACATAAAAAATTATTTTAGTTACAATAATAGCAATATTTATTTAATTGTTATGATTAAAAACACATGTTCTAAAAGTCAATAAATTGTTTTAATTATTACTTATGACTTGAAACAGAATATTGAGTCATTCAGACATTTGATCATTTATGTTGCAAAATAGTCTCATTTACTCGTGCTTTTTTTTTTTTTTTTTTGTTAATATTAAAATGTATATTTCCAGTTGTTTGAAGTTGCGATTGTAATTGAGCAATGATTTCGTAATTATTTTAATTGATTGCATCATGAGTCCTTTTGCAAACATGTAACGCATTCCACATGATTGCATAAATATGTACATATGTACATACGAGTAGATATGTGTTCAGCGGAAGAAACTCGTTTAACCTGTTACGTGTTCAAATAACTTTTAAATGCTTTAAAACATACGGCAGGTTATCTGGTTATCTCTTAAATGTAATGGAATAATTAATATACGACAACAGTTTGAAAAGTCGTTTAACATTGTTGAAAAGTAGAGTTATTTATTATTATTATTGGATGGGAAGCGGTCCCCATCGGGCACTTGTACTGCGACCAGTATTGATCTATTGTGCGTCCCCTTGCCCCATTATGGGTTAAATATGTCAAGCCAACGGACAAGCTCCTTCATTGGGAGTGATATTAACTCACATTCACTTAACATATGAGCTTATAGCAGCCTATATCTCATGTGTCCCAATGCTGCGCAGTGGGTGATCAAGTGCTCCATTGACTCCTCTTCCTCACCGCAGAATCTGCAAATGTGTGTGTTGGAAATGTCCCTCTTGTACAGGTGCTTAAGGCAGATATAACGACCTGTAAGTGCACCTGTCATTGTTCGGAGCGTTTTCATGTGCAGTTTTAGAGCACATTCGGCCCTTTTTGTATTAAAGTTTAGAAATTTGTTGGAATGTTTAAGATCAGCTGTCTCGCTCCAATGTTGCTGAACGATGGATTTCGTCTATTTCTTCATCTTTTCATTAAGGAGTCCCCTATTAAAGCCAAATGTTGGAGAGGGTGCAATAAAATTCCTCTTGGCTCTTTTTTGGGCGTAGATGTTAGCCATCGCATTGCCGTAGTGCCCTTCATGTTCTGGTACTCAGATCAGAGTAACTTGGTTCTGGCTTACCCGTTCATTTAGCCTATTGCGACATTCTAGTACTAACCTGGAAGTAAAGACACAACTGCTCAGGGCCTTGAGTACTGATTGGCTATCAGAGAGTGTTTTTATCAGCACTCCCTTGTGACCCCTATCGGAGAGTATTTCAACCACTTCCCTTTATTGCATATAATACCGTTTGGATGATTGTAGGGTTAAGTATCAAAATATATAAATTAGAAAATTAAAAGACAAATTTAGGTGATACATATTGTTACCCAGATAACAGCTGTAATTTAAAACAAGTAAAAGTGTAGTATATTCGGCAGGGCCAAATCTGAGATATCCTTCACGAAAGTCACGTAAGTATATAGTATATATAAACTATTTGAACTAAATATGCTCGGATATATATGGACCGATATTGGGGGAACAATTTTTTTGCCTTTTAATCGCCATGCCAAATAGATAATCTGCCATTGAAATTTTCATGGAAAAATCTTTGTAGGCTATATCTCCGGCATATATGGACCGATTTCGGAAATTTTCATTTTCTATATTTTAGTAACTTCCTTATATTACCACAACTGCTTTTAAGCCAAAAAATTTATTTGAGTTCGCTTATGCCGCATTTTCATGCAAAAATCGGTTTAGGCTATATCTCGGGTATATATGGACCGATATCGGAAATTTTCATTTTCTATATTTAAGTAACCTCCTTTTATTACCAGAACTGCTTTTAAGCAAATAAATTTTTTTTTTTCATGGAAAAATCGGTTTGGGCTATATTACTACTACTATTACTACTACTACTACTTTTAAGCAAAAAAAAAGTTATATATAAAGATAGTTGTTTCCCAGCTTTGGTGTATTGAATTATTTTTTCCTGTCTTCTTTGATCAAGAGTTATTGATCGCGGCAATTATTGTTATAATTAAAAATAAAAATATTTCTTGGCTTTAGCCAGGATTGAACTTGAGCTAGACGAATGATAACAACTCATTATATAATATTAGTAATACAAAAAAAGTTATTTGAATTTGCTTACGCGACATTTTCATGGAAAAATCGGTTTAGACTATATCTCGAGTATATGGACCGATATCGGACATTTTCATTTTCTGTATTTTAGTAACTTTCCTTGAAGACTGAGTTGTGAGTTTAGCTTGTATTCAATGTCTTAAAGTGGTTCATTTCTAATACCAGCTGTAGCTATTAAACAATGTGGTAAATATAATGAAAATTTTTCTTTGTATTAATGTAAGACTTTCGTGGCAGCTACGAAACAATGTGATTAAAATAATTGGCATATCGCATTTTGTTATATACTCGATACCTGCGATTGGATAGACGGCTGGACCAACAGTCAATGGGTTCGATTTCTGTCACAGAATCTGGATGTTGATGCAGACAAGCTTCGCAGCTTTTATGTTTGTTAAAAAAAGTATATCGATACACGATATATATAATTTCATGTATATATCGGGTACCAGAACTGCTTTTAACCAAAAACAGTTATTGAAGTTCGCTTACGCGACATTTTCATTGAAAAATTGATTTAGGATATATATCGGATATATATGGACCAATATTGGGGAACATTATTTTACCCACTGATGCTAAACTTTATTCCTAGCAAGAGACCTGCACATGCATGTCCCAGTTTGCTCACAGTCATTGCTATTTAGCAACATTGAATATATTGTTTAATTTTCCAACCAGTATGAAACTTCTTTTGCTACAACCTTTATAAAACAACCTATTTCTGCTGTTGTGTCTACACAAATTCTGTGTTCACAAGCCATAAGTGCTTAAATTGAATTACTGAAAAAAAAGGTTTAATTTTTAATGCGATTGTGTCATTTCTGACCTATAGCTTTGCGAAATAAATTTTTTCATAAAACCATTAAATTTTTATTGTTTATTTTATAAAATATAAACATAAAACAGTGCTGGATAACATTATGTGTACTTCAAAACGATGTAAGCTTTTATGGCTTGTGAGCCACAGAATTATGTAAAGATTTGTAGTTTATTTTTATATTCTTGCTTGTAAATTGCTGCTTAATTTTTTGTATATTTAAAATGAGTGTTGTATACATATGTGCATATATAAATAAATATTTACAAAACCTTATATACATATAGCATTGCTCATACGTATAGGAATTTCGTAGCACGTATACGCCACAGATAATGTTGCAGCAAACATTTGCAACTCAAACAAGTATCTGAGTATCTGAGTATGAGTTAAAGTTTTTTTGTTGTGCTCCGTAAAATAAAACTACTAAATGCAAACATTCGTGTTATTTTTTTGGGCATTTTTACTATGAATTTTACTTGTATGTGCAATCATTTTGGAAAATCTTATGCAAACATAAACTTTAAATGTATGACTTTAGCAATTTAAAAGAAATAAGAATGCAAATAAGGCAGATTATAAATTAAAGTTAAAACCAAATCGTTTATATGAATTTCATTAAGCAAAAATTGTAAAACAAAAGCAATTATTTTTGTGAGTAGTTAAAAGAAAATGTAAAACATGAAAGGTGATAAAAATAGTTTATTTTTTTGTTTTTTTTTTTGTTAAGGTATAAAAAGCTTGACATAGTTTTCTTCTGGCTGCATGTTTGCCAAATAAAAATATATTTTAAATCCGAAAGTTTGTAAGTATATTTTGCAAAGCTATAAATTACTTTTAGTTTTAAAGCAAGTATATAATAAATTTAATAGCAAAAGTTTCCAGGCAAAGAGTGACAACATTTTCATGCAGACAGCCTCAATTTAAACAAACGTTTGCACTTGTTTAATTTTAATTATACTGAACAACATGAAATTAAGAAAAAGTTTCTGCCGACATATTCTGATAAGCATACGATTTATTTTTGGAGTTCAAGAAAAATGAAAAGAAATATTTTTAATTTCTTTTAGAGACTTGAAGGTTGAATTGTGTGGTTAGCTTGTATTCAGTGTCTTAAAGTGGTTCATTTCTAATACCAGCTGTAGCTATTACACAATGTGCTAAATATAATGAAAATATTTCCTTGTATTAATGTAATAGTAAATAGAACGGGAGAGCTATTAAAACTTCCCAGATCTCCCCTAAGAATGACGGTAGCAGTCATCACTGGACATTGCCCGTTTGGGAACCGTGCCAGGAGACTAGGCCTACCCTATAACGATTTCTGTAGAAGTTGCCAAAGCGATGAAGAGGAGGAGACCATCCTTCATCGCCTCGGTACATGCCCGGCTTTGGAGCACCATCGTCTAAGACGTTTAGGCGATAGGAGCTTCAATAGTCTATAATGTCTGCACTCAGTCAAACCAACTGTTATAGCTTCTTTCATAAGAAGTAGCGGATAGCTTGTGTATCAGCAAGTAATGCCACTTTAAGCTGTTTCCCACCTTTCCTTTCCCTCTTCCGCACTCCTTTTATATCCTTACAACTTTTAGTTTTCCTTCTATCATACCCTAACTTTTCAGGCAATCACAAAGGGAACGACCTTCCGGACCCAAGTGAGCTGGAGTATCTGGGTACTCTTTGGAGAACCCAGCGGCCTGCTTACCTAACCTAACCTAGTGTAATACTTTCGTAGCAGCTACGAAACAATTTGATTAAAATAATTGGCATAGCTCATTTTGTTATATACTCGATGGCTGCGATTTAATAGTGTTGTTGACCAACAGTTAATGGGTTCGATTCCTGCCACCGAGTCTGGCTGTTGATGCGAACAAGTTTCACAGGTTTTGTGTTTGATAACAAAATACATCGATGAATTCATTTCATTATATCTAAGATTCAATTATATATAAGATTCCATAAATAAATAAATGAAAAAAAAAAATCATTATATTAGGTATCCGCCGGGAAGCATGGGCTGAAAAGTCGTGGACCTAACACATAGACTAATTTAATTCTAATATTTTAAATGCTGCAATAGGGTTTGTTTTAGTCTTTCGTGTTGTTATTGTTAAAGTTAAACCTTCACGAACACTACTCCCCCTTTCCTACCTTAACATAACCTATTTTTCTAGTTCCAGTACAATGCACTGCATATGTAGGAGCCATCCCCTGAGTACTGGTCCAAGATTAAAAAAAAATAGATGGCGCTAGTTTTATTGCGGCCACCTTGGTTTTTCATATTAAGCTTCAAAAGACAGCTATTAAAATTTCATGATATTCTAGTTATTATTTTGTGAGTTATTATGCTTAGAGTGACGCTACTTTTGCTTTTTTCAAAACAATGGATGAAAAATAATTCCGTATTTTACTTTTAAACTGCTTCTTGATGGGGAAGAAATACCGTTCAAGCAAAGCAATGGCTTGAAAAGTGTTATGGGGACTTTGCTCCAACAGAAACAACAATAAAACGTTGGTTTGCTGACTTCAAACGTGGTGGTAGAGACACCGATGATGCAAAATGCAGTGCACGACCAAATGAGTCGGTAACACCAGAAAACATAAGAAAAATCTACAAAATCGTTTTGGATGATCGAAAAGTGAAGTTGCATGAGTTGGCAGATATCTTTACGAACTGAAACCGTTACAAAAAAACCGATAACAAATTTCAAAAAAATTCAGAAAAATCTGAGAATTAATAAAAATCTATTTTTAATAAAATTTGCGTAATACAAACATTTCCACGAGTCTGGATGCAAAAATTCAGCTTGATTGGATCACGGAAAAAAGGATCACGGTAACGTATCCAAAGTCTTTCACACAGGCAGACAGACGGACACTACGAGCTTTATATTTTATGCAAAATTAAATAAAAAATTCTGACGTGTACATGAAATTCGCTGATACACGTGTATTTTTATTTTTTCTCCCCTTTCCGAAGAAGTATATATATGTAGTTGTGAAAAAGATTTACATCAGCACCTGCCTTGCGACAGGTTCATGGGAGAGAAAAATAGTTCATTTTTGTAACGCGGTGTTATGTACTCGTATAAAAACACCCTTTATTAATTTTTTAGTCATCGTCTACTAATCACTCAGAGCTTGAAAGAGGAGCGTGCAGAAAATATTTTAAATCAATTAAAAATTATATGTTTCTGTTATTATTTTTAATCAGAAAATTATCAGAAGACTATTTTAGGAGTTTTATATTAAATACAATCCTTTAATAAATATTGTAACCTGGCTGGGTTTTTTTCATATGTTCAAACAATTAGTTTTGTGTTTATACACAAACACTTAAAGCAAAAGTTTGAGAGAAGCTTTGTTAATAAAATACAAGTATTTTAATATTAACATTTTGAACTAAACACTTATGTACATATGTATGTACAATATTATTTTGTTAGTTTGTAAGAGATGATGAGGCAGAAAAAAACGATGATGAAAATGCTTTATATTATATTATAACTACACTGATGCACTCGCATATAAAACATGAATTAAAAATGTTGTTTTAAGTATGTACAAAAAAAAAAAAAAGAGAAAGAAAACACAAAAAATTCATATGGTATAAATTTGCTAGTCATGTAAATTAAAAATGCACTCTCGTATGCAGCCACATGAAAGTAATTTACGAAATGGTTCTTCAAACTGTTGAGAACGTAAATAGCGTTGAGTGTTAAGGTATGTATGAGTATGTGTGCATGTGTGTAGCAAGGTATTAAATTACTCATTTTCTGCCTCTTGGTTATTGCTGTTGTTGGTTTGAAGCGCCAGTCATTGCCCAACTAATGTCAGATAACGGTCAAAATACAACAAAGTTATTTTATGAAAGAGCCTCACACCGACATGAGAGCTGCACTTTAATGTTGCAATGGATTAAACGAGTACTCACTCGTACATATTAACATTTTGCTAATGTGTTAATCTTAACACGATGCCCGTGAACACAGCAGACGCGTATTGTGAAGCGATTTTTTAACCTTAAGGGATGTCAAAACTCTTCAGCCAGCATTAATGTTATTTTTTCCCAGTAGAAGCTTTGAAGCATTAAAAAATTACTCATTCCAATAGCAATGTTTAATTAACTTGAAATAATGCAAAGAGAAAAATAATTTTTTAGCGGAGCGTTTTTCAAATGCTAGAATTTAAAATCGGTTTATGTTTTAAATTTTGTAATTATATTTATATTAAATAAATTAAATGTAAAAATCTTACTTTTTAAATCATAACCGAAATATTAGGGTAAAATTAGTTTTATCTTGAATGTAGTGTTTGTTATTTATTATAGCTTGAAAAATAAATAATTAATTTTTATAAAAGCAAGTGACCTCACACCCAACATAAAAACTCGGTTACGAACCGGTTTTTTTTTTGGGAATTCTCAAAATTGGTTTTCAAAAACTTATTTTCTATTAAAAAATAAAAGTACTCTTTTCAACAAATGCTTTTCTGAAATGTTTTTTAAAAACATACTTTTTGAAAAGTACTTTTTAGTAGGCAGTTTTTAAAAGGTACTTTTTAATAGGTACTTTTTGAAAAGTACTTTTTAATAGGCACTTTTTAAAAGGTACTTTTTAATAGGTACTTTTTAAAAGGTTCTTTTTAAAAGGTACTTTTTGAAAGGTGCTTTTTAAAAGGTACTTTTTAAAAGCTACTTTTTAAACGGTACTTTTTAAAAGGTACTTTTAAAAGTTGTTTTTTTAAAAAGGTGCTTTTTTCAAGAGATACCTTTTCAGGCGACAGGTTCTCTAAAAGATCCTTTTTGGAAAAGCAGTTTTTATAATTTATTTTAGGTTTTAATTGTTGAAAAAAGAAAAGATGATTTAAAAAAATTTTTTTTGTCTCAGTCCTTTTGCAAAAAATACTTTTTGAAAAGCAATTTTTTAACAGGTTTTTGTTTGAAAATAATTTTTTTATAAGGTACTTGTTTTAAATATTACTTTTGGGGGCTAATTAAAAAAAATCTTTTTCTAAAGAAATATCAAACAATTGAGTTTTTTATTCGCTATTTGAGCTTCTAACATTGATACCATTAAAAAATTATAAATAGCTTGTTTTCGAAGCTATCTATATGTTTTACTGGTTTTTTACTGGTATAAATGTTAGAAGCTTAAATAGCGAATAAAAAACTTAATTGTTTGAATTTTTGTTCTCTGCTTTTCGATACTTTCAAAAAGCAAATCGTAGCAACCAACGGTTGTTCATTTGTTTGAAAGGTGTAAAGAAATGTTAGAGAGGTGTATAAATGAAAAGGCTTGTTTTTTGTGTTTTGACAGATATTATTAGAGCATTTTTCTTTTTAAATTCTCAACAATTTATTTAGATTGTTGGGATATAAAGTTGAATGTTTGAGAATATCTTTCAAAAATTTCCAAAGTCTACTGATGATTAGGGTAGTTCCTATGAAATGTCGACATATAGATAGCTGTGAAACATAGAAAACAAGCTATTTATAATTTTTATTGGTATAAATGGTAGAAGCTAAAAATAGCGAATAAAAAACTTAATTGTTTTCATGTTTAATAATAATTTAATTTACGTTACAATACATATTTTTCTGATTGTGTTAGTTTTTTAATGAAAAGATCTCTCCCCTGCCGTATTTCCTCTGCTTCATCAGATGCCAGTGTATAGATTTTGTATCCATGGTAGATAATGAAGTGAAATACTACTTCTTTCTTAGTATTTCACGTATATTAAGTTTTGTTAAACCAGCACATATTCACTATATACGTTAAAAATATATGTTCGAGTATGCCTTATTTAATATGAATTTTGTTTTAGTTGGTTTTATACTACTTACATGCATATAAAGCATTATACAATTAAACGTTTGTTCAGTTCTTTCTTTCGTAGCTGTTTTAACGTTCTGCCATTCAAGAAATACTACAAATCGTGCTAACCAAATTTTTGTTTTATGGAATTTAAAAGAAGAATCTATGTAAATTTTGGCCAATTTTGTTTTGTTTTAAACTATCACCAAATATTGAATAACTAAAGTTGATTTTTATGAAAATAAGGTATGTTTTCAATTCATCTTTCCTCTGTAAAGTAAGTCATCCTGTCATATCCTGCATGTCTTTAGAATGTGTAGACTATCTCCCCTGGTCACTTAAAGTATCAGCAAAATAGATTACTTGACTGGCTAGTATTCAAACTACCTGATTTTTTATATTGAAAAAATTTATTATTTTAAACATTTTATATATATATATATATATATATATATATATATATATATATATATATATATATATATATATATATATATATATATATATATATATATATATATATATATATATATATATATATATATATATATATATATATATATATATATATATATATATATATATATATATATATATATATATATATATATATATATATATATATATCGAAATTATTTCTTTAGAAAGTAATTATTATTAATATTAATAATTATTTTTGATATTTAATTATTTGATCTTCTTTTGGTAAATATTTCTTATTTTTGCTGCAAAAGATCGTTTTATGTTATATAAAATATTTTACAGTATTTATTTTCAATATTTCGATAACAATTTGTTATCATCGTCAGGAAAAGTAATATGTTATTAAAAAAAATTCAATTTGAAAAATTATTGTCAAAAAATTCCTATATACAAAAACTCTATACACCAAGAAAAATTATTAAATCATACACAGAGAAAAAATTCTTAACAATATTATCAAATTGAAAAATTTTAAGTCGAAAACTTAAAAAATATCTATTTAATATACCGACAGAAACATTTTTGGGTTATTAAAAAGGAGAATTCGAAAAAGAAAAATATAATATTAATAATAATATTAATAACAATAATGACAAACATAAAAAATAACATAAAAACCAAAATAACCTAATTCTGCAACCAACACATGTTTTGCAACATGTCGTTTCTCAACTAGCAAAACAAATGTTGTTTACAGAATCACATGGAAATATTATTAACATAATTTAAAAAATTTTATCCTAACATTCATTCTTAAACAATTCAAATCTAGAATTTCTTATTAACTAAATATCTATAATTCTGTGCTAATTTTTCTGCGTCTACCTTGAAGTTAATTCTCTGTGTTGTTGATGTGTTTATAATCTCTAACATTTCTAACATGTAACGCTTCTTATAATTATTTTCTGTTCTTAAAATTGAAACATTTTCCAAAGTTTGGAGAATGATTAAATTTTGAACAATGAGAAGATAAAGCAGTCTTTTGTGAATTAATATCCCTATATCTTTGATCTGACTTATGCCCTGCAATTCTAGTTCTCAATTTGTTTTTTGTAGTTCCGACGTAAACTTTACTACAATTTTCTTGGTCATTACCCTGACAAGGAATTCTATAAACCGAATTTGAAATGTCCCATTTATTAAGTCTATCTTTAGTCTTACTAAATAATTTACCTAACGTATTATAGCTTCTATGAGCCATTCTATATCCTTCTTTATTATATATATTAGACCTTGCCAATCTTTCTGATAAACTTGGTATATATGTTAAAGATTTGTACATTATGGGTTCTGATGAATTAACTAAACTTTGTACATTTCTATTTCTAAACTGACTTACAAATCTAGAAGCAAATTCAGCTGGAAAACTGTTGTCTTCTAATATGTTTTTAATCTTTATAATGTTCTTTCTATGGAACTCCTCATCACTTATTGTAAGAACCCTTTCCACAAAATTTTTAGCTGTGTTTATTATTATATTTCTGCTAAGCTTTGAAAAATAGTTAATTAATCTCCCTGATGCAGTTGGTAACAAGTTTGTTAGCTCTAATCTCTCTATTGTACTATCCAATAGTCTTTCGATTACTATATCAGCAATAATTGGAGAAGGTGGAGATCCCATAGGAAGTCCATTTATCTGTGAATATATCTTACCATCATACTGAAAATACCTGTTATCTTCTATACAAAATTTTAAAATGCGCAAAAATAGACTTTTCTCTATTCTTGTATGTTGGGTTATTACATCCCACTTATCCTCTATTGCGTTCATTGCTAAATCAACTGGTATACTAAGAAACAAAGAAACTACATCCAAAGAAATTAATCTTTCATCACTATCTATATTTTGACCTTTTATTCAATCCTTAAATTCCAAAGAATTTTTAATATTATATACAGAACTATAAAAAATTTTTCTTAAAATATTTATATTTTCTTAAAATATTTACAAAGTTCGTATGATGGTGAATTAATAAACGAACAAATAGGTCTTAAAGGAAAATCTATTTTATGAATTTTGGCAGTCCATATAACCTAAGAGCAATAGCTATATTCGTTTTAATTATTGTTTCTTTTCTTAAAAACTTTCTTATTTTAATACGTACTTTTTTTCTAAATGAGACATTTGCCTTTAATTTCAAAAGGGGACTTTTTTGGTACTTTTTTATACTGCATCTCTTGTATAAAATCCTTTTTTACTTAAATTTGTCAATAAATTTCTTCTTTAATTAAACCAGCATTTTACAGATATCCTCTCCTTCCATCACTCTTAGAAATATTTACAGCAAATGTTATAAATCGTGTAGCAACAAATTAGTAATTTCCATCACTATTAGCCGCTGCAACACACCACATATGCTGGTGAGTGATTAAAGCTATACTGTAGCAAAAAAGCAATACATGAATCACTAAACTTTCTTACATTGAGTAACACAAAAAATGCAAATCATTTTAACAGAATAGTTTCATTCTAAAAAAAAAACAACAATTTATTTGACAAACTGTCATGTTCAGTTTAATAATAAAATATTTTTATAAAAACGCGAAAAAATAGTGGTGAAAAGAATACCAACAAAAAACCTGATGATGGCAAAGCATGAGTATCATGACGTGTTCATGTCGTGCAGAAAGAAAAGTGTGAAAAAAATTCCCACATATAACAACAAACTCATCCTTTAAAATCAGGATGCGTGTGAAGACAACATTCACTCATGTTCTTGTGCAAACTGGCAGAAAGAAAAGCTTCTGGAGAAAAGTGACAAAGTAACTGAAAATATTAAATTTAATAAGTCATAATTTAATTTTTCTTAATGGCAACTTAATGGGCGTATATATGAGAAGAAGAAAGTTTAAACAATTTTTTATTTTGCACAAAATAAGGCCATAATGTTTCTGCGCCCATTTATTATTCATTTTGTAAAAAATAAATTTTGTTAGGAAAATATTTTTGTAAGATATTTCTGTTACTGATGAATTTTTAATAAGTTAAAGTGCCTATAAAGAAAAGTTTAACGATAACATAAATTTTCTATATATTAAAAAATTTATCGATGACAGTAAAATTTTGTTTCTTTAGATGATTGCTTCTATTGATGTCATAAAATATTTAATACAAAATGTCTACAATTGAAAAACTTCTTCACAAACAATAATTTCCATCAGTTTTTTTTATACAAAATTACTGATACGGATAAATTTTTTATTGGAGAATTTCTGTTTTTGATAAATTATAAAATAAAAATTATTTTGCCAATTTCTATTGAAAATTTTTGTTTTGTAAGAAAAGAATGTTCACTGATAATTTTCTGTATATAAATTTTATTTAGAAAATTTTTGTTATGGATAAATTTTCTGTAAATAATAATTGTTATCCAAAAATTTTTATACCCTTCACAAAAATATGAATACCGATAAATTTGATACCGATTAAATTTTTATCGGAAAATTTTTGTTTTTTTTAAATAAAAAAAATTATTTTGTTTTTTTCTATTGAAAATTTCTGTTTTGTAAGAAAAGAATGGTCAACGATAATTTTCTATATATAAATTTTATTTAGAAATTTTTTGTTATGGATAAATTTTCTGTAAATAATAATGGTTATCGATGCGATTTTATACCAATCACATTTTTGTATTCACATGTAAGTATATAAGTGTATAAGCATGGGTTTGCTAATGAAATTCAGTAAAATCGGTTCTGATATATCCAAAATTCCGAAAAATTTTTTTTTTGCAATTTTGTATGAAAACTTTTGAAAAAAAAAAACTGTTTGTTCTTCTTCGTACTTGACACATAGCATAGCGATTAAAAAGCAAAAACAATTTTTTTCTCCAATATCGGTTGATATATATCCGAGATATAGCTTAAACCGATTTTTAATTGTGATTTCGCATAAGCGAACGTAAACAATTTTTTTTGCTTAAAAGCAGTTCTGGTAATAAAAGGAGGTTACTGAAATGCGCGAAATGAAAATTTCCGATATCGATTCATATATACCCGAGCTATAGCCTAAACCGATTTTTACATGAAAATGTAGCGTAAGCGAACTTAAACAACTATTTTTGCTTAATTTTGCTTCTTATTATTGATAAATTTTCCAAAGAAAATACTTACTATTTATAGATTTTCAAGAACTTTCTGCTTTCGATAAACTTTTTATAGACGATTTATATCATTGATAAAGCTTCTAATGAAATTTTTTTTTATTGAATAATTTGCTGTCAAAAATGTGTTGATCAATAAATTTTCTATACAATATTTTCGTAGTCGATAAGTTTTTTATAGATGTTTGATGTCGATGAACTTCTCAAAGAGTTTCTTTAAAAGATTCAACTATTACTATATATGCTGCTCAAGTATTTAGTTATGGAAAAACGTTAAAAATGTTTGTTATGGATAAATTTTTTATAGAAAAAATTTTGCTGGTAGTAAATTTTCTATTTTAGAATTTTGCTGTAGAAACATTTTTTTTGATGAATTTATCGATAAATTTTATATAGGAGATTTAAGTTATCGATTAATTTTCTGTGGAAATTTTTGCTATTGATAAATTTGCTGGCGCAAGCTTGTTTTATCGAAAACTTTTATATAGAAATTTTCGGTTATCGTTAAATATTCAATAGAAAATTTTCATGGTCGACAAATTTTCTAAAGACAAATTTTGTTATCGATAAATGTTTTGTCGAAAATTTGTGCTATCCAAAAAGTTTTCTATAAAAAATTTCTGTGGATATATTCTGTTCTCGATAAAATTCCATTTTAAATTTTTTGTGGTGGACTAAGTTTCTATATTAAATTTATAAATAAATATAATTTATAATAAATTTTGTACAGAAAATTTATATCGTTGATAAAGTTTCTAAAGAAAATTTTTGTTATAGATAAATTTGCTGCCAAAAATTTGTTGATCAATAAATTTTCTTTACAGTATTTTCGTAGTCGATAAATTTTTTATAGAAGTTGTTTGATATCGATGAACTTCTCAAAGATTTGCTTTAAAAAAGGTTTGTTATCGACAAATTTTTTATAGAAAAAATTTTGAAAGTAATAAATTTTCTATTGTAGAATTTTGTTATAGAACCATTTTCTATGATGAGTTTCTGCACTCGAAAAATTTCGTATTAAAGATTTATGTTATCGATTAATTTTCTACAAAAAAATTTTGCTATTGCTAAATTTGCTGCTGCAAATTTGTGTTATCGAATACTTTTATATAGAAAATTTCGGTTATCGTTAAATTTTCAATAGAAAATTTTTATGGTCGACAAATTTTCTAAAGAATTATTTTGGTATCGACAAATTTCCCGACAAAAATTTAAGCCATAAACATTTTTTCAAAAAATATTCTTCAAAGTTTTCCAAGTTTATTGATGATAAGGTTAGTTCCTATGAAATGTCTACATATAGACTACTAGTAAACATGAAAAACAAGCTGTTTATATATCTTTTTATTGTTAACAATATTAGTAGCCAATAAAGTGAATAAGCTCAATTGCTTGTATTTTTAAACAAAAGTTGTACGAATAAATTTTCTATAGCTGAAGTTTGTCTTCGATTAATATCTAGAGCAAATATTCAATGTAATTCTTTTTATCTTAATGCTGAAAAACTAAGTTGTTAAATTATTTTTGAAACTTCTTTTCCCCCTTGGTCATTTTGGTTTAGTCATATTTCTGAAGGCTACATGGTAAATGCCACAAAGTAGTGAGAGATTATTTCAGCTTAGCAAATAAAAAAAAAATCAATATAATCTCTTTGCTTATGAAGTTGTCTGCTCTAATAACAAACATTGTGCAAATACTCGTATTTGGTAAAATAATTTCTTTGTTGTTTGCATTTCAAAACAAACAAGGGAAGCAAGAATTGAAACAAGAGTAAAAAAAATATACTGAATATTTCCTCTGATTTATATTTTAGTGTCGTTTTCAAAAATTACTCTACATTTAAGAATTAAAACTTTTTGCATGACTTTGCTAAACTGACCACATAATTGCTGCAGTAAAAGAGAAGAAAAATATAATAAATTAGTAAAAAAAATTAATATTACACATGTATATGCAAAAATAATGTGTTGTTGGAACAGATTATAATTTTATATATACACAAACATGTATATAAAAATGTTTTTTTTTTTTTTTATAGGGGTATAGAACGTTGAAATTAAGTAAAACATTGATGAATTTTTTAAATTGACATGAAATTAATTTTATTTAAAGTGCTGTCCACACCTGACATACATAAGTACACTAATAGGAACGGCAAAATACTGTTACTTTCAGGTGTAGACTGCAAATGTTACTGTTTTCTTGCTGTCTTGAAAGTCTGAACACAATGTAACGATAATTTATTGCGGTGCGGTTTTCCATACGAATTTGAAGTAGAAAATCGCAGTGCAGAGCGGCATAAAATTAAAATTTATTTTATTTTAAGTATTAAACACATTGAAGCCAGCAGCCAACCGACTTCAATATGTCAAATATAAAATTAAATGCATTTAAATGTGAATGTTTATTTAGACAACAGCAAGACGACACGACTGCAGGTTGTTGTCCAAGCTGATTTTTTTGCCGCACTCAAATTAAACTAATTTCTATTTTAGTTGACTACAAAATAAAAACAGTGTGACCAATGTAAAAAAAAAAAATATGTAATAAAAAAATTTTGCTCTTGGAAATACTTTATTTTCTAATAAAGCATAATAAAAGAACAAAATTAAATGGACTTTTAAATAAATTAATAAATTTATTTGTACCACTGTTAAATATGTGCATACATATTTATCCTCAAAAAAAGAATACCTAATTTTATAAAAGAACTAGTTAAGCGCCAAACAAACTACACAAACAGCTTAACAAATATTCAAAAACATTTATACAAACATTAAGCGTTGTTAAAGGGTGTGTTTACTTGTTTGTACATATATTTGAAACATGTTTGCACGATTTTTGCGCAAACATCGTGAATGTTTGTGTTGTCTAACGCAAAATTTTGTCATTTCAAAGAAAATTTTGCACAATGAAGTGATGGAAGAAGAAGCACACAAAATTAATCATGAAAAAGTTTTCTTGTTAGAATTTTTAGTATTGTATTAAAGTTTACCTTCTTTGCAGAAATTGAAAAAACAAAGATTATAGAAACTGAATATCAAGAAATAGAGGCTAAAACAAATTATAAAATTATTTATGTGTTGTAAACTTCATATGGCAAGAAAACTGCCGCAGTATAATCGCCGTGTACTGTCATTGAAAAAAAAATTGATTAATTTGTATTGGTATCGTTATGAGCAAACGGAAAGCGCGTGTTTGCCAAAGGTTTGCATAGTTTATTTGTCTCTTTATATATATTCCAGTTTCTTCATTTATGATTAGTTTTAATTACATATCTTCGACGAACAATTTTATAATATATATACATACATTTTTCTTTTTCGAGTCGAATTATCTTTGTGCGAATTTTGAAAAGTTCCATATAAATGTTCAATTATTTAATATTGTTCCCATTATAGATCAAAAGATTATATTTTCAACTTTTAAGACCCGCCTAACCTGAATTAAGCGTAGCAAACAAAAGCTTTTTTAATTAATTTGTTGTTTTAGATTTTAAGGCCGTTTTTAAGAGAGAACTTTTTTCATGAAGGATTGATATAAACAGAACTCGTTCTGTAAAACAATGGAATTTTGTAAAGCTAAAAATTCTAGGGCGGCCACATTGAAGCATACTTTTATTCAAATGAATTTATGTTGCTGCCGTGTTCAAAATATTTCAGTAGTCGCCTACACAACTACAATTGCCTGTTGCAGCATTTGTTGTCGTGAAGTTGTGAAGTCTGCTGTGGTCTATGTGTTTAAAGCTTTAATTGCGGACTTTCTCATTCTCTCAATTTTTGACTCCCTTTCTCTCTTCGATGTTGCCATCTTTTTTGAAAAATTGACGATTTTCACAACATTATTGTAAACAAAAAACTGGATTTTGGATTTTTTTTTTTCATGAAATATAAAAGTTTAAAAAATATATTAACGGAAGAGTAAGTGTATTGGTTTACAATTTTTTTTAGAGGTTATTCATAGGTCGTTACAGTTAGTCACAGCGACGCTACAAAAGTACTGTTAATACCATCTTCGGCAATATGGTCTTTGTCACCCCGCGCATGCCAGACATCCTATACTTTGCTAATTTATTTTGCAGCTCTATAGTTACTAAATAAATAACTATTAATGGAAGAAGAAAAAAATTAAATAGGAAGTAGGAAGTATGACTGTCTTTATAATTTGCAGTTGGGTAGTTACAAAAACTTCCAGTATACAGAAGATTTTTGGTGCAAAATTGGCAAATATATTGGCGTACCAGGTAGGTGAATTTCTTTCAGTTACCTTCTTTTTTTGTCCGAATTTAATTAATTTTAGCTGAGGAAGCAAAAAAAAAAAAATCGAAATTTACGGGATACGAATAAAAAGTGGAAGCAAAAGGACAATTGGTGCATTAGCGCGTCTTACCCACTATATCCTGTTAGGATGTACCGTAGTTTTTAATTACACTTACAAATCAAACGTGGCTTCTACCAAACTAAAAATTTTTAACAGCTATAATATTTTATTTACTGCCAAATTAAAAAATACGTTCCACAAACAGTAAATATTTTAAAAATTTTTATAAAAATTTACTCCTATGCACAAGTAAATTAATAAAAATGTGAAGTAACAATGACAAGTATTGCCGTCACCGTCTTCCGTTGTATTATATTTATTTTTCTCTCCCGCAACGGGAAATCGTACCGCAACGCAAACATTGTGTTCAGACTCTGACACGGCTGTTAAGACATCTGTTTTAACAGAAACAAAAACTCCGAATGGGGTCGTAAAAACAGGGTCACCTTTAACGCTCGTAAGACCCAATGTTGCTTATTAACGCACAAACAAACGACCGCAAATGCCGCTTCATCTGTACTCATGGATGGTATAAGTATTGAGGAATCGGATGCTCTTGATGTTCTTGGAATGAAGATACAGTGTGATGTTCGCTGGACTGAACACATTTTTCATGTCTCTAAAGAAACATTCAAGTGTCTCGTTTTTTTGAAACGGTGTAAGATGTACTTCACTCCATCCGATCTCCTTACTATTTATACCACCTACATCCGACCGAAAATGGAATACAACTCTCATGTTTGGGCCGGTGCCTCAAAGTCTATTTTGGGGTTACTCGACCGTGTGCAGGAGAGGGCGAAGAAGCTCATCGGTGACAGTAGGGTATCAAACTCTATTGACTCACTGGAGCATCGACGCAGTGTGGGGTGCGTTACTCTGTTCTATCGTTACTACAATGGATTTTGCTCGGACGAGATTAGGGATCTTGTTTCCGAAACTCGCACATTCTTACGTAGCACGCGTTCATCGTCTAGAGCTCATCCATTTGTGGTTGATTGCCCGGGGAATCGTACTACGCATTACAGAGGGAATTCGTTTTTCAGCCGCACGCTTCGTCTGTGGAACAAGTTGCCTGCAGAAGTGTTTCCTGTCTGTTATAACGTTGGAAAATTCAAGTCAAATGTTCACAAACACTACTCCCGCTTTCCCCCTCCTCACAACCTATTTTCCTAGTTCTGCTACAATGCACTGCATATGTAGGGGTCATCCCCTGAGTACTGGTCCAATGTAAAAAAAAAAAATGACATTTTAATTTGAAAAATAATAAAAATTGTTTCAACTTAGAAGAAACTGTCCAAAAAAAGTTCAAATTCTTATTTTCGATTGCAAATTTTGCAATAAAGGTATCTTTTTTCCACAAACTATAAAAAAGGGTATAAAAAGTAATGATGTGCTTTTGTTGACAGAGTTGAAATAATAAAAAATCAGGACATATGTGTACTCCACCATGTAACAATCGGGCCGTCAATGGTATGTTTTAACAGCACGTCTTAACAGCTTTTCATGTCTAATGTAGACAGGCTGTAAATATAACGATCGTGTGTCAAAGACCTATAAATAAAGCTTAAAAAACTCACGATTTTTAATTCTTTCATTGTTTACTGCTTGAGCGTCGCTAATTTTTTTTTCCTTTTAGCAACCAAGTGAAAAGAATTCATAAAAAGGGAAACATTTAATAAGTGCTGACATCAATGGAAATTGTTCTTTAAATTTGCATTATCAATTCTTAAAATGTTTTTCACAGTATTGAAATTTGCATTACAAGCTTAAAAGCATTTTCTTCTTTTAACAAGTCTTCTCATACGAAATTTCATCATTTTTCCGGTTTTCCTTTTTGTATTTTGCTTTTTAGCAACTGAGTATTAAGTTAAATCTATTCAAAATACTTAAAGAAAATCTGAGTGCAATTTTTCAAATAATAAGAAAAACATTTTCTTAAGAATTTTCAAAATTTAGCAGTCAAAGCAAATCACATTTTCCCATGAAATTTCTGTGATGAAAAGAAAAAAAAAAACTTGTTTGCAAAAAGAAGATTACTGTCACACTTTAAGTACATTTAAGTCAATACGATGATGGCATTAAATTAAACTGAAGACCTTGAGAAAAGCTGCAAAGCGAAGCAATGAATTTTTTCTCTTAAATAATATTTAATTTATAATAGTTTAAGAAAATGTTGTTTTTTGAAGTGCATAAAAGATAAAATTGTATTTTCTTCTGTTAGTGTAAAGTTAATTTTGAGAACAACTTTAGTTTGTTTGTTAAGATCGGTAAAAAAATATGAATGACATGCTGAACAATGATCTTTGCACAATCTCCGTATGGGGTCGTAAAAGCGGGATCAATTGCAATGTTTGCTAAAGCACACGCTCTTGAACTAGAACGCTGCTACATCTGTACTCATGAATGGTATCGATATTGAGGATTTGGATGGTCTTGATGTTCTTGGAATGAAAATTCTGTGGGATGATCGATGGGCTGCACACTTTTTTTATATGTTTAAAAGAACCCTTCAAGTTCCTCGGTGTTTTAAAACGTTGCAACACATACCTAACTCTGTCCAATATTCTTACTACTTTTCCCAGCTATATTCGATCAAAAATGGAATACAACATTTATGTTTGGGTCCACACTTTAAAGTCGTTCCACGTAACAATTTTTATGCAATTTTGAGAGAAAATGAGAGAGTATTTTTTTCATTTCCTGTACAAATTAGCCCGAACTTTTTCTTTGGGTAAATTCGGACTGGAATTGAATAATCAGCTGTTTTATGTTAACATACATATGAAACTGCAAATTTGCAAATTAGAAAAAAGTTTAGTTTAAAAAGTAGTTAAAAGCAAAATGGAAGGTTGCCCAAACTAAAAATAACTTTGTGAAGTTGTAAACACAACATGCAATTGTTATTTGAATTTTATTTTTATAAATATGATTATAAAAATCTATGGAAAATTTTACATTGCTTTTAGTTTTACAGCTGTTGCCAATAACGCAAATATTTTGTTTACATGATGTTATACGTTTTAAGCGTCTAAAATCACTTAAATATACTTTAATCTAAAAAGTAAGCAACACTAGTATTGCAAGATGTACAATTGTGGTTTTAGGCGTTCCAGCAGTTTTGGGTAAAATTTGCAAATCTAGAGTGTAATTTGCTTTTTACTCTAATTAGTCCGAACTATAACCCATGATATAAAAAATACAAGGTAGTTTCATTCTCTTTTTATTGTTTTTTTTGTAATAAGGATTTTTCAAGTTTATTTTTAGAGCGAAATATAAAAAGGCGTTGCCACACAGTTGAATAAGGGAATTTACTCCTAGAATGGATTTTTTCTGAAATGTGTAGTGCATTGTTCATATTAGAAAAAGCTAGAAATAATAAGCTGATGTAAGTAGGTATCTGTGGTCGTTTTGAAACCCATGTTAAGTTAGGTTTAACAGGCTGCCAGCTATTGTAAAGCCTAATTGGGTTCAATTTGGTCCCAAAAACTAAAAGCGCGGACTTCTGCTTATTAGTAAACTTTACGATAGCATTAAAACGAATGCCTATTTTGAAGAAAATATTATTACACTTAAAAGAAAATACTCTTTAGATGTTAAAAAGGGACTAATTTGATGCTTGTGGTTTAAAAATATATAAATAATTATTTCTACTAGAATGGCCCAGGATGCAGTGACAAAACTAATGTACGTAAACTTGAATATTCTTCCTTACTTACAATAAGAAAAACCTACTTTCGAAAGATGTCATTTGTTGAATTCACAAGCTCAGTCGTATCGTGTATCGATGTATTTGGAGAGAAACTGCCTGGCCCACTATGCCACTCGACATTGATCGCTCGCATAAATACATGCATACCAAAAACAACATTTTAAAATTTGTTTTTGTTTCAAATGTATTTATGCGAGCGAGCGATATCGAGTGACATAGTGGGCCAGGCAGAAAACTTCAAACACAAAACTTCAAAGCAAAAACAATTTTCAAATATATTTTTTGTGAGTTTAATGTTTGTGTTTGAAATTTTCTCTCCAAATACATCGATACACGATACGACTGAGCTTGTGAATTCAACAATTATTTGCTTAAATATCAAAGTAAGCTTGTATAGCGAAAATTTGCATATAGTTTTCTGTCGTTTCCATGCCTTCAAACTTGTTCTGGACGTGACTTGTAACTTTTTTAACAAATGGCGCGATATAATTATTCAGTGCATTTAAAAGAAAAAATAATAGCTGATTTTAATAACGGCCAATTAGTGACCACAACTGCAAAAAAATTTGACATTCACCACAGCGTTATATCAAGAATTATAAGCCGTTTTCGTTGTTTGGGTACTTTGGTTACAGAACATAAAGGTGGACGTTCCCGAAAAACCAGTAAACGAGATGGCCAGGCAATAATACGTTTGATAAAAAAAAAAAATACCAATTCGTGTCGTCAAGAACCATCGCCACACAATTGTCATTAAAGGTTACCCCAGAAGGATTCAAAGGCAGGCTGCAGAAGGCGGTCTAAAAGCATACCATACAAAAGTGTAAAAGAGATCTTTATATCACGGAAAAACAGACTGGCCAGGTTGGAATTTGCAAGGGAACAAATTAATTTGACCACCATACAAAGGAATTCCATACTATTCTCCGATGAGTCCAAATTTAATTTAAAGGGTTCCGATAGATTAAGACTGATTAGGTGACCGAAAAGCCAATGTCTTACTCGTAATCCACGTTATACTAAAGGCAAATTGAAACATGGTGTCGGTAGCAATTTAGTCTGGGGATGTTTTTCAGGCCACTTTTATATATTTTCGATTTATTTATGTATTTTATTTTAAAATTTTTGTTTATTTTTGTTAAAAGTCACAATTTTATTATTATTTTTAGACACAACTTCAAAGAAAACTGAAAACAAGGGAATGTATAAACTAATACGGTAGCACAATTTTATGGAAAATGTCACAATCCTTATACTTGTCAGATGGTGATTGTTAAGGAAAATTGAGAGAATAAAACTACCTTGTATTTTTTATATCATGCTATAACCTATAAATTACTAAATAAATGGCCGCCAGTTGAAAAAGTAATGCCAACTTAGAGTTTTATACTATTACCAAAAAAAAAAAAAAAAAAAAAGAACAAAACACCCTTTAACAGTACTGACAATTCTCTTTTTTAAAAACGGTTGCTGAGTCAATAATTATCCAATTAATTTGTTAAGCTCACATTATATTCAATCATAAAACAAATATACATATTTATAAATTCTTTAGAAGTTAAGTTAATTTACAATAATTTGTTTTAAATTTAAATAGTAATATAACGTTATACGATTATTTTCAGTTTTTTGCAAAACTGTTTATCATTTGACTCCATTTGCTTAGTGGTTTTTGTCACGAATTGAGTTTCTATGTATACTGCTCTTACGCATAGTTAAAAATACTATATTTTGCTCATAGAATTCCTAGAGCAGCCAGAAGCAGCAGTCGATATGTTAATGACCTCAAGTCGTTTTCCCATTCATAAGCAACAAACTTCTATTATTATACCCGTATTTTGTTAAATTTTGTTTGCTTATATCAAGAATTTGAAAAAAGGTTTTGTTTTTCATTATTGACTTGTTGTCAATGAATACTAAATATGAATGGATACACAGAGACAAAATATGTGTGTAACTTAATATTCCACAAATACTTTTGCTGGAATTAGTTTAACTGGAAAGTGCCAGCGCAGTATTTTTCTATGGATTTCTGTTTGATATAATCCATTAGAAGTTCTTGTCTATCTTTCTTTATTTTTATTTGCTATTCTGTGCTAGTATGTGAAAATATATATTTTTTTTCGGTGTATCATATAACCATATATAATTTCTGGCTTTTGTTTAGCCAAAATTGGCAATATGAAAGAAAATTTAATAAGCTGAACACGTATAGACAGGCATCTTAATTGCACAAAGAGAACAATAATAAAAATTGAATGTCTATTTCGATAATCGATTCTATTTGTATTTGTTGATGATTTCTTGCATAAAGTCAGGCAAACAATTTAAATAAGAAAATTAAGAATTATTTCCATCAGTGTTATTTTATAAAGAGTCTTTGAAATGAAAGTTTATTTAAAAATATATTCAGAAAGTTTAATTGGCGAAAAGGGCTGTGTTTGGTTCAAAGCATTGCTTTAATGTACGACATGATAAGCAAATAAATAAATTTTCATCACTATGACAAAAAGGTTTAAGAAAGAAAACTTTTAGGGTTTCTTATACAAAGTGCTGCAAAATTAGTCGCCCTATCGTAAGGTGCAAATGGCGTTTTACTTCAACCATACGGAAACTTCTTAGCCTAGCACAAAAAGCGCAGTATAAACAGAAAAAAGTTAAGTGTTTTGGAAACTTCCATCTCTGCTATGAACATATGTTAAATTTTGTTTCGATCTGGTAACTCCTTCATATAGAAACAGGTGTTCACAAAAGACGCATCCGCGATTATTTTACGATGGGAAAATTTTAAATGTGTGGCGTCATTAAATATTTACATAAAAAAGGTTTATTGGGACAAGAAATTCATAATGATATGGTGAAAGTGCTCTTTCATATGCAACAGTAAAAAATTGGATTGCTGAATTTAAACGTGGTCGTACAAGCATTGAAGATGAACCACGTAGTGGACGTCCAAAAATAGCAACAACAACAGGAATTGTAGCCAAAGTCAATGATATGATATTAAATGATCGACGAATAAAAGTGCGTGAAATAGCTTTTATCATGGGCATCTCAAATGATCGAGTCCATTTAATTTTGCATGGAAAACTACAGATGAAAAAGCTTTCTGCAAGACGGGTGCCGCAGTCGACCAAAAACGCATAAGAATGAACATTTCTCAAGTTTGTTCGGATCGTTTTAAGCGAAATAAAATGGATTTTAAGCATCGTTTCATAACTGTTGATGAGACATGGATCCACCACTATACTCCAGAGATAAGAGAGCAATCCAAACAATGGACTGAAGCTGGAGGAAGTGCCCCAAAGAAGGCGAATTGTTTTTGCCTCGGCTGGTAAGGTTATGACAACGGTTTTTTTGGGACTTCAAAGGTATTTTATTGATTGATTATCTGCAAAAGAGTAAAACAATAAATTCAAAGTACTATTGCAACCTTTTGGATCAATTAAATATACAAATTCGAGAAAAACGTCCTGGCTTACAACACAATATCACAACTTTTCATCAAGACAATGCACCAGCGCACCAGAGTGTTTTAAAGTACAAGTTGCTTGACCACCCACCTTATTCTCCTGGTTTAGCTCCCAGTGACTTTTACCTGTTTCCAAATCTAAAAAAATTCCTTGCTGGCAAGCGTTTTACCTCAAATGAAAATGCAATTATAGTTGTAAATCACTATTTTGAAGACCTTGAGGAAAACTATTTTAATCAGGGGATAGAATTGCTAGAAAAGCATTGGACGAAGTGTATTGAAGTTTCAGGAGATTATATTGAAAAATAAAAATATTTTTGAAAAACTAACTATTCTCTCATTGATAGGCTGAGAAGTTTCCGATCCGCCCTCGTGTATGACATTTGTGAACTAGACAGCTTTACAAAAAAATAGACAAACAATGCAGCGCCATAGTCCGCATGTAGAGGCGTCCTCAATCTCAATAATGAAGAGGAAATTTTTCAGTCGAAATTCACTACGAGCGGAGAGATGCATTTTCCATTAAACAGTTATGTCAATAAACCAAATCCCCGTTTCAGGGGCACTGCTTTTTTTCTTATCTGGGATCATTACTCAGGGGATGACCCCTACATTTGCATAGATTGTACTGGATCTAGTAAATAGGTTATGAAGAGGACAAAAGAGAGAGGGATTAGTGTTTGTGGACGTCTGATTTGAATCTATCATAACAACAGAGAAGGACCAAAATATATGTTATCACAGCATTTAAATGTTGGAATTAAACTAGTTAAGCCTGATTATTTGCCAGCGAATGAAAAGCGTTACATCTACTCAGAATTATTGCATAGTGCTGTGCTTACGCGGGAGATAAGACTGGTTGGGCTATATTTTTTTTCAGGATGCCGTCGGCAATACAGTTACTGATGTAAGTGACAGGACCATGATAAGTAACTTTTTGTGGTCGGAATTGATTGAGCGGGGCTTGTTGAATACGTAGTTTCAACAAGACGGTGCAACTGCATATACATCAGTATGCTTTGCAAAGGAAGCATTTCCATGTCGTGTTGACTTCTTTTTTGTCGATTTGGCATGGCCTACAAGATCGACCGATATGGAAAGAGTGGTGGGTTTGTTAAGGACTTTATGCACTTCGGGACACCAACTAATGGTCTAGATATCCCTCGAATATCTAGGGAATAGTATACAGGGAAGATAACAAGGCACGAGCTCTTCAGCAAACGGTTTTTTCATATAGCTACAAACATATGACATGGACTTGCTGAACAGCTAGGATCACTTAATTCCTCTTGTATATAAATTCCCTATCAGTCATTGGAAGAGAAGGATTAATAAATAGATGAGCCGAAATCCATGACAATCATAAGCTCTTAATTAACTCACCGATCTAACCGTCACTTCTGGTTCCTTTACCCGTAGATCGGTATGGCTGCATATTTATCAGGGAAACTAATTCCCCTTCTTGTGATTTTAAGTTTGAACCACAGCCAGACCGTTTCAGGCGAGCTAGGCACTTTAACCATGATCATATGGGAAACCGATTATCATGCCATATGTACATCACTGAGCTGACTCCCCTGCTGCAACCTCAACACCAGATGAAAACAATACGTCCACTAACGCTCATATACGTGATATAATGTCTCATACGTGATGTAAGGCTATGATAACAATACGATCGCTATTTGAAACATAATCTCCCCCAATACGATCGCTACTTGGATCATGATCTCCCTCCTGATAATAAGCTGAGCCTTTATAAAACTTCCGCTGATATCAGCGAACCTAATGGAACTCTTTTTGCGATTGGGTTTTAAACTATAAGCTACACGTACCTCTCCAAAGGGCCTTATTCTAAGCCAAGCAGAAATGAAAGTTATTGTGGCTTCGGGCGGGTGCGGTTGTAGGTAGATTTCGTAGTACCAAAAAGACTACCAAATAATTCGGGGGCTGGTGGCCCTGCCTGCTGGGTAACGCACTCGTACGAGTACATACAAGAAAACGATTGTTGTGCCAAGACGTGAGTCAGTGAAGGACCTCACCATAGCCGGCTTAGAACAACGTTTCTAGAGCTAATGGTACCCATGGTACCACTAATTAAGCCATTAATCAAACTTCGTAGTCTCAGAGTCACAGTCAGTCCGAAGACCTTATAGTGAACAGTTAGCTCAAACACTGCTAGGAGAGTAGTCAGCTGAAGCTGTTGGGTAAATGTATTGCGTGAAAAATATCTTGCCGCAGGCTATTGTATTAGTTTGTAGTGTTGATATTGTTAATTGTCTCCACTTTGGTGACCAGCAACTTTGTGCCATTTCGTTTGCACGTTTTCCAATATCAAATAGTCTTTAATCGTTTATGATTGTGTGATGTTCCAAAGATAATTTGATTAAAATAGCACATTAAGCCAAAGAGACATTCAACAAATTTGGAAAAGATATCATGCGGCATAAAGTCGTTTCACAAATTGGCAAGTTTAGAAAAAATAATCTCACACAGCCTTTTCAAGTCTCTTTTTGCAATGTTTTCAAAGTAAGTCTAATAAGGAAAGAAGTATTTTTAAAGATGCCATGAACAACTTTGCAGTTAAGTCAACTTAAGGTAATATTTATTCTTTAGGGTAAATATAACATTCACATTCGTTTTGTATCCTTTTCCATCAGAAGTTTGTTTTCGTTTTATACGAGTACTCGTATTAGAAACTTAAAAAAAGTTTAATGATTCTTTAAAACTTTTATTTAATACCAGAAGTTGCTTGATAAAAGCTTTGTTCTTTTCTCTTACGTTTTGTTTTTTTTTGCTATCTATTATCCTCGTAGTTTTAATAAACTACACTTGAAATTTCATTATATAAAGAAGTTTTTCAAGTTATATTTGCTAAGAGACTGCTGCCACATTAAATGGCAATTGTGTTTTTATTTTTTATATCTTTCCACGGCACTTAGTAGCTGTAGTATGTATTCCAGAGCTTACTTGACTTTGTTTGCGTATCTTAAACAGGAGGATAAAAGAAAAAATTAAAAGAGATAAGATAAAAGAATCAGCACAAAAGAAATAATTTGTTTCAATTGCAGCTTATAAGAAATCAAAACAATTTTTATAAAACATATGGTAAATTGATTATATTAAGTTAACAAGCAGACCAGGTTATGATAAACAATATAGGTGGTATAAGAACCTACTTTGGCTACAATGGGGTCGAGCATTGTCATGCTGTAAAATGACTTCATCATGTCCCTCGTAGCGATGGCGTATGCTAACCATTTGAAAAACGTTTTTATAACTCATGAAAAAGCAAATGATGCAGCTGAATTACAGCTCTATGCTATTAGACCGCCTGTGCCTTTGGGACTTAGCTTTCAAAATGTCCAAAAAGTTATCAGGATAGCTGCAGGTATTGATAAAAATACTGGTAAAATGCTTGTACAGTACCTCCTATAGCTAGAAGAATTCTTTTTTGCATTTTTAACGCTATTTTAAGTCTTGAGTATTATCCTGCAGAGTGGAAAATCTCTAGGATTACTAAGATACCCAAACCTGGGAAATATGCCACTAACGTGGAGTCATATAAACCAACAATTTCAAAACTGTTCGAAAAATTATTTATGGCAAAGTTGACTCCAATATGGAATGATGTAGAGTCCCAGCGAAAACTTCTATTGCATAGTAATGTGTTAAAATGTTAATAAACGTACTCATCACTACTTCCACTTTGGCATTTTAAGTTATCATTGGCTGCAAGTACTTACCATTTTAGCTTACGATGAACTATTTCAAAATGTCCTTAAAAAAACTAATTAAAAAGTCCTTAATTTACGAGTTGGTGTCGATAAAAAACTTTTTAAGACATTTTGTATAAATGCATAAAAAGTAATGGATAGCTTTATATAATGCAAAAAAGTCATGACTTTAAATCATGGTATAAATGTTACTTTTATTAATTTATTTCTACAAACAATCAGGTCTATTCGAGAATTCACCCTTCACTTCGTCGCCGTCGAATATTCACTTTCGACGGTCCGGTATCGACAGATTCTAAAATACGCGCGAACAAATATCGTTTCCAGTAATTGAATTTTGTGTTATCTCTAGTAAAAATATACACAACATTCCACACAGCTGACTAGCACAAAACTAAATTCAAAATAAAAATAGTGAAAATAAAAAAGCATATATATATACCTTTAATTTCTTTGTCGGGCTCAATCAAGTTCGTTTCTAAATTATTGCTTGTGATTAATATTTGTTAAAGAAGACAAGAAAAGTAAAAAAGGATGGGCCAACATAAATTCACCATTGCTCTAAATTGCTGCGACGATGTTTGCTTTTTAGTTCTTTATACATATGTATGTATTTTATTGCCGAATATAGTAAAAATGCATATTTTCTTATATTTTTCACAAATAATAAATTTTGTTGTTGTTAATTTGTGCTTTACGCGGTAAAATCCGCGTCAAACAATATTGGGGCTAAAATGCAGTGACAAGGTATTTTAGAATATAGACAATGTGAAAGGAAACATATGTTTTCTGCTTCTATATATTTTCTAACGAATACAGATACATATTTTAGAATAGTAAAAATTGACACGAGCTCGTATTGGTAGTGACTTCTCGAATAAAGAGGAATATCTTTTGAAAAATGCCAGATGTGACGCATGTGTTTCTTTTCAAAAAGCTTTTTTGAATAAAAGTAGCACTTATATTCAATATTTTTCTTAAAAAACTTTTCCATAAAAATTAATTTTTAACATCATGGAATTCAGTACGGAACTGCTTTTTAGCACTGGAACTTAGCGTTTTTAAAATTTATAGGTAATACATTTGAAAGAGCCTGCCGGCACTGCCGGTATTCATATCCTGT
This sequence comes from Thecocarcelia acutangulata, assembly GCA_914767995.1. Lineage (NCBI taxonomy): Eukaryota > Metazoa > Arthropoda > Insecta > Diptera > Tachinidae > Thecocarcelia > Thecocarcelia acutangulata. Next base: position 23,017,465 of record OU612095.1, on the reverse strand, counting down.
AATGACACCAAACAAACGACAAGAGTAGTAAAACTGCCAGAATAGTCAAATTTACAAAAGAAAATATTGATTTACAACATTTCTTAATTTTTAAACTCGTTTCTATCAACTTACCCTCTTATACGAGTATCACCTTCTAACAAATTTGGGCAAATCCAAGTATTACTCAATTTCTTTTATTCAATTTTCATTGCAAATATTGTACGTAAACATTTGCCAAGAACAACTCCTTACATACAAACATATACAACAGATGTTAAGCAAGTCATTACTTAACTAAGCATAAGTAATGCAGGCGGTAAGTACTATGATAATGAAAAGCATGTTAGTACGCATTACCAAGTTTTCTCTGGGATGCATCTCTAATCATCAATTCGGCTTTCGACCGAAACACAGCATCATAGAACCAACACACATGCTAGTAAATGTCATAAGAACGACTTTTGAGGAAAAAATTATTGTTCAGCTCTGTTCATTAATGTTGTCCCAAGCTTTTGATAAAATGTGGCACTTCGGTTTAACGCACAAAATAAGTAAAACTTGCCTGTAAACACTGATAAGCTTACGAAAAGAAATTTGCTACCAGAGCAGGCGATTTTATAAGCCCAAATCAGCCAAGCGAGGTAGGAGTTCCCCAAGGTAGCATACTACTTTATATTTGATTTACGCCTATGACATGCCACCGAAATCCGGAATTTACGCTTCAACTTTTGCAGATGATACAGTATTCTGCAGCTTTTACGAAAACCATCAATTAGCTTCACTAAATTTACAGGAATATATTTCAGTATTAGAAGAGAAATGGCAGAAGCTTTGGGAAACCAAAGTTAGTGATCAAAAATGTAATCACGTTACATTCACACGACTCAAGCAAATATGTTTGCCCATCAAAATTAACAACGTACCTATTCCGCACCACAATGAAGTCAAGTACCTGGATACCAAGGAACTTGAATGCAATTCTAAAGCCTATATGGTGCTATGGAATTCCGCCTCATTATCTGACATTGAAAAAATTCAAAGGCTACAAACACAAATTCTTCGAACGATAATTGCAGCTACATGGTACGTAAGAAACTCACGAACTCATAAGGTTCTGAGGCGAATTTTCAAAGTACGTTGCAGAACATAAAAGTAAACTGGAACTTCACCCAAATAATGACTCACACACTTGTTCGTTATACACTACTTAAATAATTCACAACTTTATTTACACTTGATACCACTGGGTATCAAAACACTAAACGTGCTTACTTTGATTTATGACAGTCTTGTACAAAGCTTAAAAATAAACTGACTCATTGCCGCCGAATTGCCTCCTATTTATGCTTCATTATCATATTCTACAATAATCAAGATACTTCTAGCCATTCATAATTCTAGACTCAATGTACAAATTTAATTCTTATGCATATACACATTCATACACATACTTGCGAACAATAAGTAGGTCACAACAACAAACAATAATAAAACGAATATCAAGAATACAAGAATAACAACATCATTTGTAGTTGATTTACTTGGAATTTTACGTACTTTAAATCATGTATATTTGATTGTTTGTGTAATATGTTTTTAGTTTCATATTGTTTGTAGGAATGTGTTATACATTTATAATAAGCAGATGAATAGCTGCATACTGGGTTAGATGTTATAAAAATTCTTAACAATATATAACAATAACATCGAAACAATCTACTGAAAACACATGTTCTCCGCACACAAAGTCACGGGTACGAGGGCAGATTGATATTGAATCTATCTAGCGCTAGATGGCGGCACAACACACAACTTTTTTTAGTTATGGTCTGTCAAACGTCAACTGCTAAGAGTCCACCCAAATTCATCGATTAGGTAATTTGTTGTAGTCGTTTGAAGTAAGCAATTTTTGTGTTGCTTGAAAAATGGAAACAAGTGAATTTCGCGCAGTGATTAAACACTATTATTTGAAAGGGGAAACGGCAAAAGAGACACATGAAGAGCTCAATAAATATTACGCTCAGTCTGCTCAGTCAAATTACATGGCAAAATATTGGATTGCTGAATTTAAATGCGGTCGAACAAGCACTGCAATAATGCCATCGGCAGAAAAGCCAAAAGAGGTGGATATTGAAGAAAATGTCAAGAAAATTCTCCATATTGTTATGAATGTTTGCCGAGTCAAGTTAGGTGAAATTGTTGAAGTGGTAAATATATCATATGAACGTGTGTTCAAAATTTTGCCTGAACATTTGCATGTGAAAAAGCTATCGGCAAGATGGGTCGAACAAAAACAAGTTCAACAGACCACTTCACAGCGGTGTTGGGACGTGATAAACCTTGTTAGTTTTTGATGTCGATTAATAACGGTTGATGAAACATGGGTCCGTCACCACAAACTCGAAACCCAAAATCAATCGAAACAATGGATGGAAGCGGTGGAAGTGCTCCGAAGAAGTCGAAGGCACTGAAATTGGCGGGCAAGGTTATGACTACTGTATTTTGAGATGAGCACGAAATATTGCTCATCGATTATCTTGAAGAAGGAGCCACAACCACAGAAAAGCATTATCGTGGACTATAGGATCAATTGATTGATGCAATCAAGAAAAATTTACCACATCTAAAGAAGAAAAAAGTGCTCTTTCTTCATGGCAACGCCCCGATACGATGCTAAAATTATGTGAAACACACTTCGAATTGATCGATCATCCACCTTATACTCCAGTTTTAACCCCTAGTAACTTTTTCCTGTTTCCAAACTTGAAAAAATAACTTTCAGAAAAAAGGTTCATCTCAAACGAAGAAGTGCTTACGGAAACTAACGCGTTTTTTTCGAGGGGTTCCCAAAATCATATTATTCAGATGGTATAAAAAAGTTGGAATATCGTCTTACGAGTACTAGGTGTATTGAGCTAAAAGGAGACTATGTTGAGAAATAAATGGTTTTTGCAAATACATATTTTGTTTCCTACTTAGGTAGCTTCAATATCAATCTGTCCTTGTGTCTTAATATTTTTTAAATTTTTGTTCTGTTTTTTCCAAAAAAAAAAGCGAAATTTCTTATATTAAAGCTGCCTTTAGCAAAATGCGTGTTTTTTTAACTTTTTCAATAAACCAAATAAACAAAAAACTTTTTGAATGTAGCATTTGCCTATCAAGACTCTAAAGTCCTGTTAAAAAGTTCGCTAAACTGCAAAAATTTGATACGGATATTTAACAGAATAATCAAAAGAAAAACAAAAAGAAATAAATTGAAAATATTATTTGTTACTTCCTTCATTTAGATTTGAATACGCAGTAAAAAGATGTATATATTAGTTTTCTTTTTGTTTATTTGTTTACAATAATAAAAACAAATTATTAGCTTAAAGTCATCATCATCAGTTTATAGTAGTATTTAATTTGCCTTTGACACATTTCTTTATTACACACAGTTCTCAATTTTATTTATGGTTTTATTTAAAATAGTAATTTTAATAAAATTTATTGTTTGTTAAAAAAATTGGCGCCAAGGTACGAAATTTCAATTTGTTAAATACCTCAAAATACAAAATATTCGCAGTTAAGCTTTTTTATCCTTAAAGCTTTAACAGACTATTTCCGGCTTAACTATTTTGCTTATCATGACCTTGTTGTTGTTTGCCCTTGTAAATCATTTTCAGTTTGCTTCAAGTTGTTTTTGAATTTCCATTCTAATATATTTTATATATTTATGATTTAATTAAAAGCATATAAATTATCTTTGTTAAAGTTGATTCAAGGGAATTTTTCATGAAACTTTGCAAATTATTTTACATTATTTGCCTATTAATTGCTTGAGTGATTTTGACAAAAACAAGCATCGTTTAGTGCATGAAGTTGTAATAGCTAAGCAGGCTTGATTTTTTGCTCTTAATATTAAATTTGTAAACTATTGAAGAATAATGTGTTCACACATGCATCCTAATTGAGTTAATTAACAGACATGTGCTCACATAATGGAATTTTTAGCAAAGAAAAAAAAGCTTTAATTTCGAAAGTTGAATTTTAAGACAATGGCAAGCAAAACGTGTCTGCAGACCTAAATTTAACACAGGGTGTTGGGTGGCAAATTTATATAATATATTTCCATTATCGGAAATGACAATTTCAATTTTCATAAAAAAAATCATAATGAGTGACGAGGCTTATTTGCATTTGAATAGATATGTGAATAAACAGAATAGTCACTTCTGGGTAATGGAAAACCCTCAAATTATTCATCAGTCACCTTTGCATCCATTAAAAGTGACCGTCTGGTGTGCAATGTAGTCGGAAGGAATCATTAGGCCTTACTTCTTTCACAATGGAAACGGCATAACGGTAGAGCGATATCGTGATTTGATTGAAAGCTTCTTAACGCCACAACTGCGTGTTTTGGGCTTGATTAGCATGTGGTGTCAACAAGACGTGCCATATCGCATACAGTCAGGATTACTTTGGAATTATTGCGAGACCTCTTTCCTCAAATTCAACTTTAAACCACTAAGCAATCAAATTATTCACCTTTTGAAATTAGTCAGGAGGAATCACCTTACTACTTTGAACCTTATTTCTTGGAAAATGGACCTTACTTCTTTTTTAAGCATTTTTTATTTATTGAATCTTCAAAATGAACTAACAATAAGTACTCAAATCTTACGAGTAATACTAAATTTAAAATTACTTCTCTGAAAATTAAAATGGCGTAACGGTACTTAGGCGTGAGAAGTTTCTTCACGAACAGCGTCCTCGTGCCAAGGTCCTTATAACTCCCCGGTACAGCTGTGAAAATGATTTACATCAGTATCTGCCTTGATGGTTTAACCTGATGGTGGACCAATTCCACAGAGTGAATTTTTCACGATTCACCACCGCCCCCGTGTGGCTTGCTAGACTCACACAGGTAGCAATTCTTGTCATATGATTGCGGTCATATGAACAACTTCTTGTTGAGGAGTTCGGGCTTTCTAATCCCTCATGTATGCAATTTCCCAGCAATCAACGGAAGACAAGGCTTAATAAGGTGCTAAGCTGAAGCTCACTAAGAGCATCAGCCCTTAAACCAGCTCACCCGTCAAACCGTCACCACTGGTTCCTTACAGTACAGGTATCTGTTGTATAAGCAACAGATCCTCTGAAGGTTGTTAGTCCCCGAATAAAGTCACACAGCAAACAATCATCAAGGATACTAACACTCCTTTCCTGCGTTTTAGGTTTCAACCACAGCCAGAACGTTTCAGCCAAGGTTGACAAAGCTAACTTGCGGGCTGAAATTTTTGTAAGCAATTCCTGCTTGCCGGAAAGCAGTCAACCACTTTCCTAACTCGAAAGAGTAACTTTAACTATGCGAAAGATATTTTTCCGGGCTCAAGCAGTTAAAAGGGGGTTCCCCGACCTCAACATAAATACGACTCCTGGACCGGATGGCATTCCAGCACTGGTCTTGAAGCAGTGTTGTACGCTTGCGCGTCCGTTAGCACACCTCTTCAGCATTTATTATTATTACTAGTGGATGGGGTATGGCCCTCATCGGCCATTTGCACTGCGACCAATATTGATCTATTGTGCGTCCCCTTGCCCCCATTATGGGTTGAGTATGTCAAGAAAACGGACAAGCTTCTTCAATGGGAGTGATATTAAGTCACATTCACTTAACATATAAGCTTGTAGTAGCCTATTTCTTCTGTGTCCCAATGCTCCACACTGGGTGATTAAGTGCTGCATTGACTCCTCTTCATCACCGCAGAATCTGCAAATATCTGTGTTGGAAATGCCCATCCTGTGCAGGTGCTTATAGCAGTTGCAGTGCCTCTTTAGCATACTTTACCATGTTGGTGAGTTCCCATCGTAATGAAAGTTTGCTAACATCAATTTTTAAAGAGGCTGATACAAGTAACCCTGAATATTACCGCCCAATTGCAAATTGCTCTCCGCTTTTCAAAATAATGGAAAGTATGGTCAACTACCACCTTGTGAAATATCTAGAATCGTATAAATTACCTTGTGATCGTCAATATAGATTTCGTAAGAGTCGCTCTACTGGCGATCTATTGGCATATCTCTCAGAGAAATAGTGCCATTCAATCCATCATTTCGGTGAAAGTAAGTTGGGGGCTCTGGATATTTTCAAAGCTTTTGAAATAGTGTGACATGCTGGACTACTGGCAAAACTTACTGCTTTTAGTGTCGGTGATGACTTCTCTCAGTTTATATCGAGCTTTCTCAGAGACCGCACTAAACAAGTTGTTATAGATGGAGTCTCATTAAACAAGTTCAAGATTAATTCAGGGGTACCCCAAGCCTCCGTTCTTTTTCCTACGCTATTTCTCATTTTCCTCAGCGACCTTCTATATAACGACGTGAAGTATGTGAGAATGTAATGAAAAATATGCTCAAAAAGGCTCGAATTGGTGAGGCTAATACAGGAGCCTGTCTGTCTCCTATCCAGTTTAGGTTAGGTTAGGTTGGCCGAACTAGTCTCTATAAGCCAGAAAGCAAAGTGTTCTAGGCAAGGAAAGTTGAGGCAAATGTGCTTCTCACACGATCATAAGCCTAACAATTAGAAGTATTCGTATGTCTCTGAAATACTCTATGAAGTTGTTGCAATTCTCAAACACGGTACCTGGCATCATGTAACTTAACAATGAAACATCGATTCTTTGCCGAAATTTCTTTTTGCATTTTTTGATTTGTAAGTTATTGGCAGACTTAGCAGAACTCTGCATTGCCCGGTATTGTATTATTTTTAATTTATTTTCTACAAGAAATCAGTTGTATTAGCAAGAATGCTTTTAAGTAATTTACAAAATGTCTAGACAAACTACTATTTTTTTTTGTTGCGCCACAAAAAACTAAATACAAAGCAGCCAAGGGAATGAAGCAATCAAATGCATTTTACAAATAATAGTTCGCTTTTGAAAGTGGAAAAGAAAAGACATTTTTCTTGCAGTGACTACATTTCCCTGAAGTCCATTGTTTTATTGCGTTTCCGTTGGGGAATTGGTTGCAGCCATAACAAGAATTTGTGCTGTAAAGTACTTACAAACATACGTAGACAAAAATGTATGGGAGAGAAGAAAATAAAACTTAAAAGCTAAAATTTTCTTTTAACTTTAGTATACAAAAACGTTAATTTCTTAAAGTAAAGTGAACAAATGCAAAGGCTTTTTTATATTCTTTAGAGCAAACAACAAAAAAGGACAAAATTGTAATAAATCCTTGTGAGAGACCAGCCATAACAGGATGTTTGTTAGGATTCATAAATAGAAGATAATCAATAAAGAATTATTCTAAGCGAAACCAATTCAAACTATAAATTAATACAGGGTGTCTAGCGGCAAGTTTATATTCTTAAATACGCGTATTTCGAAGAGTAATAAACGGAGCAGGCGCAGGGTGGCACCATTGGAATTATCGTCTGTGCGGATTTGTTAGTCATGAAGTCGTAATGGTCGAGTGTGCATCGCGCGTTTGCTGTGGAGGTATTTTTTAAGAGTAATGGTTCTTAGGTAATTGCTCGTCGATAATCTTGTTCAGTAAATAAATAAAGTTCGGTATTCGGCGAATACGTGATAGACCGAGTGTAACGTAAATTCGTTTTTGGCTGCAGATATTCTTCTCAACTGCTTTGACTATGAGTACCGCAGGGACAGAACCCAGTCGATCTTTAAGGATTTCCGAAAACATTTATCTGATTGAAAGCAGTTCACGTGAAAATCCGCGACTTTCAATCTGGAAAAGACCAGCCTCACTGAAACTTTCAAGAACGATTATTTATGTAATTTTAGATTTAGAAGGATGTGAAGTTCCATCCTTTTAAAATTCAAATCGCTCAAGAACTGGTAGAAAGTGACTTACATTTTACACAAAAATTTTTGTGTAAAATGTAAATGCATCCTGTAAATCCCATTTTTTTTGGAGCGAGTAGGCTCATTTTCCCTTAAACGGCCCAGTCAACCCGTAAAACTGCCGTTACTGGTCTTCAAGAACCATGATATTGCCTCAGGGCAACTGTTTGGGTATCATGAGATATTTGCACCATTTTTTTTTCGGAAGCTCTCGAGGCCAGGCGACTAACGACAATGATCAATATTATCGACGCATGATTATGGAATTCTTTGCCAATCGTATCCATCCGTCGTATTCTTCAAACACTTGGTTGCAAGAGGATGGGGTGACTACACATATAGCCAGGGTTTCAATGAATGTGCAAATTCCCACCCTCCCAACAAACTAATTACTCACTTTTGGGACATCAAGTTCGCCAGATCTAACTTCCATGGATTTTTTATGGGGCTACCTCAAAAAGAGATTATATAATGACAATCCCTAATCTCTTGTGGCCTTAAAGGAAAATATTCCTCGAGAAATCAGCTTAATTGAACCAATTTCACGTCAACGTGTGACACAAAATATAAGGCACTGTTATGAATAGTGTGTTCAACTCGATGAAAGACATTTGGATGACATACTCTTTAAAAACTAAAATCCTCATTCATTTCATTCTAACGTTCAGTTGTTTTAATAAAATATTGTGTCAATTATTACGTTTTTTAATAAATTATAAACAGTTTGTTTTTTATGGTTCCCAGCTGTGTATATACGGACATTTCATAGGAGCTACCTCCTATTCTCAAACATTCAACTTTATATCCCAATCTAAATCAATTATTGAGAATGCAGTTCATTCAATTTGAATGACCAAAATTTGCACATAAATAATCTTCAAACAGTAATGTTCAAATTACCACAAAAAAATCCTTTTCTACTCTTAAAATGTTGAAACTGCATATCCATGTGGCAACCATAACAAATATACAAGTATAATCTATTTTGCTGGGAATCTTCATTCAATGTGAATTGATGCTCAAAGTTTGCACATCAATGATCTTCCGGATTACAAATTTTCAAACTGTTACAAAATCCTTTCCTACTCTTAAAAGAGAAAAATGCTGAAACTTCTTATACATGTGGCAACCATAACAAATACATAACTTATTTTTCTGGGAATGAAGTTCATTCAATATGAATGAATTCATTCAATATGAATGATTAGAATTTGCACATAAATAATCTTCATACTCGGACTACAAATTTTCAAACTGTTACAAAATCCTTTTCTACTTTTAAAATGACAAACTCTTAAAACTTTTTAACCATGTGGAAACCGTAATAAATATATAATTTATTTTTCTGGGAGTGAAATTCATTCAATATGAATTAATGCACAAAATTTGTTTGTGCAAATTCAAATTTGGCCAGAATTTTTTAACCGCCATTTTCGACTTTTAAAATAATAATATATTGCCAACTCGTTCCGTGTGGCCACTATGACTAACATAAAATTTATTTTTAAAAGAATTAAATTAAATCAATATAAATTGGTGTTTAAAATTTGTACATAAATAATTCAAATTCGGACCAAAAATAGTCAAACTGTCATAAAATCTTTTTCGACTGTTAAAATGGCAAAATATTGAAACTGCTTGACCATTTGGCAACAATAACAAATATATAATTTATTTTTCTGAGAGTGAAGTTCATTCACTGTGAATTTATGCTCAAAGTTTGCATATAAATAGTCTGGAAACTCGGACCACACATTTTCAAACTGTTACTAAAGCCTTTTCCGCTCTTAAAATGGCAAAATATTGAAACTGCTTATACATGTGGTAACCATAACAAATATATAGTTTATTTTTCTGGGAGTTCATTCAATATGAATTGATACTATAATTTTGCAATAGTCCTGAAACTCGTACCATAAGTTTTCAAACTGTTACAAAATTCTTTTCCACTCTTAAAATAGTAAAGTGTTGAAACTTCTCATCCATGTGGCAACCACAACCAAGATATGTGTGATTTTTCTGGGAATGAGTTCACAAAATTTGTGTATAAACAAATTTCAAATTCGGCCAGAAACTTTCAAGCTGTCACAAAATCTTTTTCAACTCTTAAAATGACAAAATGTTGAAGTTGTTTAGCCATGTGGCAACCAAAACAAATACATAATATATATTTTTTGCGAATTAAGTTATGCAAAATTTATACAAAAATTTGAATATAAATATATTTCAAATTCAGCCAGAATTGTTTTAAACGGCATTACAACTCGTCCCATGTGGCAACCATGGCAATAATATAATTTAATTTTATAGGATTTAAATTAAATCAAAATAAATTGATCTGACAAATTTTCACATAAATAATCTTCAAACTTGAACGAGAAATTTTCAAACATCATAAAATCCTTTTCGGCTCTTAAAATGGCAAAATATTGGTTGCCACATGGATATGTGACAACCTTAACAACTAAATAATTTATTTTTCTGGGAATGAAGTTTATTCAATATGAATTAATGCACAAAATTTGTAGGAGTATATAAATAAACTTTAAATTCGGCTAGAATTTTTTGGACGGCCATTTTCGACCCTTAAATGTCAAAATATTAACAACTCGCCTGATGTTGATGATGATGGTAACCATGACAATCATATCGCTCCTTTATTACGACATAGTCATATCTCAAAAAATGATTTTTTTTTAAGTTTATTTATTTCTATATTATTGTAATTACACAGTAATATTTTTATGCCTCAGCGCCAAATGGCTTTATAGAGGCTTAAGGGCAACTAGGTACAATTTCGTAAAAAAAAATTCAATACATATTTACAATGTGTTAAAAAAATTGCACAAAAATTACTCAGAAACTGAACACAAATAAAAAAGAATTGACTAATTCTCATATGCAAGAAGTAAACTTACATTTTCAAGCAAATAATCTTTTAATTTATTTTTAAAGGTTGGTTACACCGGAATATTTTTTAAACCTTCTGGTAGTATGTTATATTCACTTGGACCGCTAAATTTAATGCGCTGCTTAGTAAGCTCAAGGCGACACCGCACAATGTTCAGGTCTCTTGACTGTCTAGTATTCATCCTGGATGTTGATATGTTCTGTTGAAATAAAACAGAATGCGAACCAATTCTGTTTATACTTTTGAAAACATATAGAAGCAGTTGGTATTTAAAAAATCCTCTTATTGGAAGAATTGATTTGGCATAGCTTTGGAAAAGGCTTACTGTTGAAAATCTTATTGGAAGGTTGAACACAGTTTTCAAAGCCTTATTCTGAGCCGATTGTAACGTCTTTAATATGGTACTTGATTTTGATGCATAAATTATTGGAAGATATGTAAGATGCGAGTGAACTAATGACTGATACAGTAACAGTTTTGTTGTAGTAGGCCATTTGTTTCTAAATTTATAAAGAACACCAATCCCGGAAGAAATTTATGCCTTCAAGGCAGTTATATGATTATCCCACAGAAGATTATGACTTAATTTAATGCCAAGATATTTGACATTTTCAGATTCGCATATTGTATTTCCATCAATGTGTATTTCCATAAATTCTTCTGTTCTATAAACATACGGCTTAAATTTGATAACGTTTGTTTTTTTAGCATTCAACATCAATTTATTCAGCCTTAGAAATTCTGACAAGACCACAGCATCATGCCCAATTTGCGTTTGTAGAACTTTCTCATATTTATATTTATAAAGAATGCATATGTCATCTGCGTACATAAATAATTTTCCATCAAATGCTATATTTTTCAAATCATCGATATAAATTTTAAATAAAAGTGGTCCTAACACACTTACTTGTGGAACCCCTGACAGTACATCTACCTTTTCACTACTTGCATTATTTATTGTCACAAATTGATTCCTACCTCTCAAATAATCCTTAATTAAAGCAAGAGAATTATGTTGGAATCCAGTAAACCGAAGTTTTTGGCATAAAATATCATAAATCAAATGCTTTTGACAGATCAAAGAAAACACCCGCAACCCCTTTATAACCATCATCCAGTCCATTACAAACATATTCAATCACATTTACAACTGCTTCTTCTGTTCCATATCCTTTTTTAAAACCATATTGCCGACAAAATAAAATATTATTTTCTTCCAGATAAGTAGTGAGTTGCTCAGAAATAATTTTTTCTTCGATTTTATCAACTGTGGAAAGTATAGATATAGGACGAAAATTCTCAATATTATTCATTCCCGAAGATTTCGGTATTGGAACTATCTTATGAGTTTTCAGTACGTCAGGGTATTTTCCTCCAACAATCATTTTTTTGAACATTTGTAGTACAGCTTCAGAAACAGTATTTTTGCGCACTAAAAGCATTTTCACAGTAATACTGTCAGGTCCAGGACATTTATTCAATTCGAACTTTTCCATTATTCTATCAATATACATTTTGTCAACATTTTTAAAAGTAAAGCGGTTGTTTATTTGAACTAACGTTCCAAATGAGTTTACATATATGTCATTCGGCGTTAACAATGCAGAATTGTTAACAATACTACCTTTCATATTTTGCCAAAAATTTATCCAAATTACTTTTAAATTGTTTTCTTTAGGAGATATTTTCTAAAAAAAATTTGCTAAGACTTGTATGGAAGCTACAAATTTGAAATGCGTTTTTCTCGAAACAAGCCTTTTTGAGTTATGACTATGTTGCAATAAAGGAGCGATATGTTGTATTTTTAATATAACAATATTACGTGTTATGATTATATGCTTAATGAAGACTATTTAAGCGTTATGATATTTATATTAAAACAAAATGATGTTAGTATCTACATACAGCTGAAGTTGCCAGATACAATATTACAATGATTGTTATAAACATACAATACATTTGATGTACTTATAAATATAGATGAGCAAAATATTCGAATACGTGTTCTGTGCCTTAAGTTTTATCTCAAAATAGGATTTTAAGATTCTGTGTATGCTTCTATGTATGTGTGTATTTGTATTTTATTTGTGTATGTAAATATGGATGTATAATTATTTATAAGCTTAGAGGCACATTCATTTACTTATGTATATGTTTATACAATACATATGTATGTTTATTAAAATTTATTTACGTGACTGTGAACAGAAACATATGGTTACTGTTCAAACAATTTTATTTATAGTATATAATAGAATACAAAAATTGTTAATGGAAGCAACAAAATGGTTTCAGATATTTTATGTTTAATTTAAAAATTTTTTTTTATTAAAAACTCTAAGGAAGAAACTTTACTCAGTGTAGTCTCTGTCATTGACACTCCACGTACATGTCTCCAAACTTTATGTATTCCTATGCTCATAACCTATCTTATACATGAAGCTGAGTCTAAATCAGACATCTTTAGTTGTATAGGGCGGATAAATCATATTGATGTTATAACGGTCAAATGGAACTGGTCGCCTAGAAACGAAAGTTCTTAGGCCTGGGACTCTGTAAAAGTGGCAGGAAAGATGCAACACTAACAACAGGGGAAAAGGGATGACAAGTTTATCTGGAACATTAAAAAGCAAAAAATGTGCCAAGGAGAATGGCTATTTAGTCCAGTTATTACCAGGTCACGAATATTTTTGTAAATTCCTATAAAAATAAAGAAGTTTACATGAAAAATATAGTTTGATAGATGACGCTGAGTTTTTAACTACTACCGCTGGGATGTGAATCAGAAGTTTAAGCGGGAAACAGATTTATTGATTGTAGCATATATCATGCCATGATTTATATGAAACCTACGACATAAATCAGACAAAAAGTTTTCACTGAATTACCTTCATATATTTCTTATTATGATAAAAGAATCAATGATAATTATGTGTGAAACAAATTATCGGACAACTGCTCGTCACGGCTTCGGGGGAATACCTTTATACGACGGTCCATATTTTCAAAGACACTGACACTGACACATAACTGACGTGCAATATCATTAACCAATTAAATAATTAATATCGTGCTTTATAGCTGGACCACTCTTTACAATGATAATTCAAAAATTTGTTGATATAAAGTATTTTTATAAGTTTAACGGTAAGGTATTATCTTCTGTTAAGTAAGATCTAATAAACCCTTTAAGTTTTGTATTTGGAAGTAATAAAGTAGGAAATAATAAAGTAGAAATAAAATAATTTTTATAATATATATTATCCAACGATTTTGTTGGATAATATACCACCTCTTCATAAGTGTTCATGTTCATACAATACTTTTCCTTTTTATACCCTTCACAAAAATGTAAAGGGTATATATAAGTTTGTGATTTCGTTTGTAATTTCTACAGTTTTTATTTGCGACCCTATAAAATATATATATTCTGATTCAGAATTAATGGAAGAGTCGATTAAGCGATGTCCGTCTGCCCGCTGTTGAAATACCTTTTCTGAGAAAAACATTAGACTTAGAAACTTTTTTTTTCACCATTTTTTTACCTCATCGATTCATTGGTTTGCTATTGCAATTCAGTAATATCGGTTCACATATAGCTGAGATATATCCAAAATTCTGAAGAAAGCTATTTTTTGCAATTTTATATGGAAATTTTTGAAAAAAGTTTTTTGTTTTGCTTCAAACTTCACACACTCATTAAACATGGTGACTAAAAGGAAAAAAAAATATTTTTTAGATATACCATATATATACCCGAGATATAGCCCTAATCTGGTTTTGCATGAAAATGTCGCGTAAGCGAACTTAAACAACTATTTTTGCTCAAAAGCAGTTTTGGTAATGAAATAAAGTTATATAAATATGGAAAATGAAAATTTCCGATATAGGTCCATATTAAACCCGAGATATAGCTTGAACCGATTTTTCCATTAACATTTTTTTTTGCTCAAAAGCCATTCTTGTTATAAAAGAAGGTTACTAAAATGCAGAAAATAGAAAATTCCTATATCGGTTCATATATAACCGAGCATATTAAGTTCACATTTTTAAATATACTATACATATACGAGAGTATCGTGAAGGGTATTTTTGATTCGGCTCAGCCGAATATACCACACTCCTACTTGTTTTATAATATGTAATATATACCAACGATTTTGTTGTATAATATACTACCTCTTCATAAGTGTTCATGTTCATACAATACTTTTCCTCATATATTTAGGACCTATTATAGCTGCTAGTTTCTAATAACTTTTAGCTTATTTATGAACATATTTTGTTAATAAACGAATGTGTATATACAGGTGTTCAATCGTCTATGTCGTATCGATTGTGGATGTATTCTAAGTGACTTTACATGACCCCAAAAACAAACATAAAAGATTTTTGCATTTTGTTATATCACACAATCTTGGTGGCCTACGAGGGCGGTTCGAAAACTTCTTGGCCTATCAATGAAAGAGAATAGTTAGTTTTTTAAAAATATTTTTATTTTTCAATATAATCTCCTGAAACTTCAATACACTTAAACCAACGCTTTTCTAGCAATTCTATCCCTTGATTAACATAGTTTTTCTCAAAGTTTTCAAAATAGTGGCTTACATCCGTAATTGCATCTACATTTGAGGTAAAACGCTTGCCAGCGAGGAATTTTCTTAGATTTGGGAACAGGTAAAAGTCACTGGGAGCTAAATCAGGAGAATAAGGTGGATGGTCAAGCAACTCGTACTTTAGTTCGTTGATTTTAGCCATTGGAAAAACACTCTTGTACGCTGGTGCGTTGTCTTTATGAAAAATGTTTTTTTGTGTTGTAAGCCAGGACGTTTTTCTAGAATTTGTACATTTAACTGATCCAAAAGGTTGCAATAGTACTCTGAATTTATTGTTTTACCCTTTTGCAGATAGTCAATCAATAAAATACCTTTGAAGTCTTAAAAAATCGTTGCCATAACCTTACCAGCCGATTGAATTGTTATTGCCTTCTTTGGGGCACTTCCTCCAGCTTCAGTCCATTGTTTGGATTGTTTCTTTTGTCTCTGAAGTATAGTGGTGGATCCATGTCTCATCAACAGTTATGAAACGACGCTTAAAATCCATTTTATTTCGCTTAAAAGGATCCAAACAAGCTTGAGAAATGTTGATTCTTATGCGTTTTTGGTCGACTGCGGCAACCCATCTTGCAGGAAGCTTTTCCATCTATAGTTCTTCATGCAAAATTAAACGGACTCGATCATTTGAGATGCCCTGATGATATTAGCAATTTTACGCACTTTTAATCGTCGATCATTTAATACCATATCACGCACTTTGACTACAATTTCTGTTGCTGTTTTTGGACGTCCACTACGTGGTTCATCTTCAATGCTTGTACGACCACGTTTAAATTCAGCAACCCAATTTTTTACGGTTGCATATGAAGGAGCACTTTCACCTAACACATTGACCATATCATTATGAATTTCTTGTCCCCATAAACCTTTTTTATGTGCGAGTAAATATTTAATCACACCATGCATTTCTATTTCCATTGTAAAAAAATCGCGGTTGCGTCTTTTGTGAACACCTGTTTCTATATGTTGGAGTTACCAGATCGTAGCAAAATTTAACATGTGTTCATAGCAGAGATGGGAGTTTCTAAAACACTTAACTTTTTTCTGTTTATACTGCGCTTTTTGTGATATGCTAAGAACATCCGAATCGCCTTCGTATTAACTTAAATAAAGGCAGCTGTTAAAGCAAATCAATTCCATATCTGTATCCTCTAACTTTTTGCATTTCTAGTAACGTCATATGTTCAAACATATGGCGTTTATGTTTTGTTCTGGTTTAAGTAGCTATTTAGGAATTTTTGTATTCAAATCTTGTGCTTTTCACATTCTAGGTAAATAGTGTTTCTTAAACATTATTATGTTTTAAAATATGTTGGCATTCTTGCCAAATTAGGCTGGTTCCTAAAAGCCAAGGAGCAGTCAAGTCTATGTAAAAACACATTTAAAAGAATGCCTGTTTGTTTTCCTTTTTACTTTTAATAATTTAAACATATTTAATTATCTTATAACTTTTTATTTTAGCAAATAAAATAAAAATGTTTTAACGTGGTTTAGTTTAACTGAAATGCCCTAATAAATGGAAACATTTTGCTGGAAAACATGCTGCTGCAAAATGTTAAAGGATGTGCCGATGAGCAACAACAGCAACTCTACAAAGTATCGAAATTTAACACACAGTCAAATATGTTAAAAAATTGTCACGTAATTGTCTGTCGTGTTGCTCTTTGAAAAGCAATTTCGAAAAATGTTATTGTTCAATTGAATGTTGAAAGGGTTTTCAGCAGCATCTTCAGCAAATTTTGTCTACATTTTTCTCTTGACAAAATGTAATTTTCCAAGTGTGGAAACAATTGTCACATATTTATTTGCCAAAAGAAAGAGAAAAAAAAAGAAAACACATTATAACACATTTAATGAAATTTTCTTAAACGCAAAACAAACACAAAATATAGGAAAAAAGAAAACCATTTCCAAGATAGCAAAATATTTTCGCATGAAAAGTAAATTTAGTTTTAAGTAGAACTTGGTATTGAAAAAGATATTTGTTTTGTAATTGATATTTTGTATACGAATACTCTGAAAAATATTCGTTTACTGAAAGGCAACAAATGATGCAAAACATTGATTTTGGTATAAGATAATCTTAAAATAAAATATTCTGTTTAAAGCGTATAGTGTATGAACGTGTGTGAGCGTGGATATTGATTTACATTTGCATCTGTCTTATCGGCGTTATCTGAAGTGAATTATTTAGGATTCGTCAGCGCCCCTGTATGTATTGCAAGGCACACATGAGTCGCAAGTTTTGCCATAATTTTGTAGCCATGTTGACGGACAAACCCCTTTCTGAACAGTTCATCCCTTCTAGTTCCTCTTGTAGGCATTTTCCCAGGCAGTCAATGAAAGACAAGACTTAATGAGTTGGCAGTCCAAAGTCCATTAAGAGCACCTGCCCTCCAGAAATTCACCCGTTTAACCTTCACTTCCGGTTCCTTCCTGGTAATATGTTGCAAGACAACAGCACTATAGATAGCAGAGAAATTAATTCCCTTTTTTGCGGTTTTAGATTTAAACACCAGCTAGAGTGTTACAGTAAAGGCAATCATCTTAACCGTGATCAGCGCCGAGATGGCCTACAAGCAGAACCTCTAGGGGAGGGGGTTTCCGTACTCGCTCTGCCAATTAATCTTTGGTGAGTGTTTCCGGAGACCAACATGACATAAGTCAAGCAGCTTCCTAGAATTTTATTTGCTAACGAGGGCCTCCTACCCCTCTATATTGCAGAAAGCCGAGTGCACACACACCGCTGCTTCCAGCGGGGAGGTAAAAGGAAAAAAGAAAGGAAGACGGAAAGAAAGAAAAAAAGAAAGAAAGAGAGAAGAAGGAAAAAAGAAAGAAAGAAAAAAGAAGGTAAAAAGAGAAAGAAAGAAAGAATAAAAGAAAGTAAGAAAGTAAGAAGAAAGAAAGAAAAAAAGTAAGGAAGGTAATAAAAGAAAGATAGAAAGAAAGTAAAAAGAAAAAAGAAAGGAAGACGGAAAGAAAGAAAAAAAAAAGATAGACAGAAAAAAGAAAGAACAAAAGAAAGAAAGAAAGAAAGAGAAAAAAAGGAAAAAAGAAAAAATGGAAGAAAAGAAAAAAGGTAAAAAAAGAAAGAAAGAGTAAGAATAAAAGAAAGAAAGAAAGGACGAAAAAGAAAGAAAAAAGAAAGAAAGAGAAATAGACAGCAAAATGAAAGAACAAATGAAATCAAGAAAAGAAGAGAGGAAGAAGGAAAGAATGAAGGAAAGCAAAAAAGAATGAAAGAAACAGAAGTAAAAAGAGAAAAAAAAATAAAGAAAAAAGGACACAAAACAAAACAAAAGAAAAGAAAGAAAGAAATTTTTTATGGCGAATTTTCATTGTTTTGGTTTTTTATATGTTTTTTATATACTTTTCTCTTTTTTTCCACAGGTTTCTTAATAATTCATAAAATTTACTTTTCTTTATTGGCCAAATTTAAGGCCATGACATCAAACAAAAATCAATTCCACTTATTAAACAGAAAGCAAGGAATGAATATTAGATCAACTAAAACTAATCTTGTACTTTGACAAAGTTAATGATGATGAGATGCTTGTAGATTAAATAATGGAAAATTGCTTTTCTATTTCTCTAGGATGATGAGTGGTAGCAGGCAAAATACAAGGTGGCACAAAATTAATGATATAATTTCGTTTTTGAATAACTTTTTTACTAAATGAAAGAAAAAAAATCGGTTTTAACAACTCATAATACACTACGCTGAGCTGGTCTCACCAAATACTGAGCAACCCCTTGGATTCGTAAATATTCCATTGATTTGACCGTGACCGAGATATCTCCATAATTTTCTCCGATTGGAGCTATCGTAGTGAACTCATTTTTCGTCCCCAGTTACAATGCAGAGGACTCTTTTATCTTTGCCTTCCAAGCAGCTGTTCACAGTCAAACAAATGCCACTCAACTTGTTTCGGCTTAATCTTTTGCTGCACTCAATTTCCTTGTTTCTGAAACATTTCCATGAC
Organism: Thecocarcelia acutangulata; assembly: GCA_914767995.1. NCBI lineage: Eukaryota > Metazoa > Arthropoda > Insecta > Diptera > Tachinidae > Thecocarcelia > Thecocarcelia acutangulata. The sequence goes on along the minus strand of OU612095.1, from coordinate 22,998,120 downwards.
TTTCAGGCGTAGAGAAATAGCTTTTGACAAACAAACGCCGTTCAACATCTCTTGACTTCAACTCATATGGCACCCAATGTCATTGGCTCTGAATAATTTCCATGACTTTCAGACGTGTTGAAATGGATTGTTAGGTCACTTCCAATGAACCTGCCAGTTCTTGTCTCTTCTACCGCCATGCTGATTTTTGATGTCAAAATCACAGCTTTTGAAGCGTTGAAACTACTCTAGGCACGTTGTTTCACTAAGAGAGGCCTCACCATAATAGATATTGAGAGCATTCGATGAGCCTCAGCCACAAGTTTCTTCATATTAAACAGCATTGCCAAAATGAAGATTTTACCTTAATTTTCAAGATTTTAGAAGCAAAATAAGATTTGAGGATCTTTGTCTCAAAATTGAGATTTTTAATAATTCGTATACTAATAAATATTGTGTAAATCATTGATCATCACACAATGCTCTCAAGAGCAATAGCACGTATACATTGACATAATGAGTGCTCCCTTTGTGGGGAAACTATTTTAGTGGTGTAAACTATTTCCAAACAATTGATGAATATTGATTTTTTCCATAACATGAAACTTAGAACAAGTTTTACTTTTAAACGCAACACATAAATATGTATGTATATCATTGATCGTCACGGAAGGTCCTCAAGTTTATATATTGATACAATAAGTGTTCTCTTTGTGGAGATCACTGATCTATATGTATGTATGTATACTACGAATTTGGAATGAAATTTTATGGAATTTAATATTCGTTTTTAAATTTTGTATGTGCTTGTTTTGTTAGAAGAACTATATCTTTGGTACAGTTAACTATTTTGTGTCAAAAAAGTAAAAAGAAAAACCTTTTTATGATATTTTTTATAAAATTAAGATTTTTTTGTTTCTGACAAAAGTTTCTGGCATCACTGATATTAAAGCAGAAAATTAATGCACTGTTTATGAAACACAGACGAGCGACTTGTCAAGAAAATTTGTATGAAAAAAACTAAATTTTTTGAGTGCTTTCCTTAAACATTTTCTAGACAAGTCGCTCGTCTGTGCTCTATGAACAGTGCATAACACCTCCCGCAAATGATGAGAATTTGGTGCATAAGCTGACATGTTTAAACGAGAATAACTTTATGACGCAGACGCAAATCGACTAATATTTTGATGGCGTTATTTTTACAAATTCTTAAGCTGACTGTGTGTGAGCTCTGCGATCTATTTATTTCAACTAGCAGTTCCCGCTACAGCCATCTATTGCAAAGCGGCGGAAGTAAAGTTGTACCGATAATACATATATGTAAAACTACAAAGGGAACGATCTTTAGGGCCCAAGTGAGCTGGAGAGTCTATGCTACTTTTTGGAGAGCTGCATTGGGTGCTATATTCCATATTTTAGTTCCAGTTTATCTGTGTTTACTGTGTGAATGTGTTACTGAGTTCACGTATTCCTGTTCTTTCTTCCTGATTTTTTTTGCTGTATATATATAGTGCTGGTTCCAGAAATGGGTGCCGGTTTACCTATGTTCATTGTGGTGTTAGTAAGTGTAATAAGTGCTGTAGTGTTGTTGTTTATGGGGGCTAGCAGTTCCTCGAACCGTTTGCGGTTTAAAACTAAAGCAGCCCTTTTAGGGCTGCGGTAGTCTGAACAGAGGCTATAATTTTCTGGTACCACGGAAGCCGGGAGCCCCGGGAACATTGTTCTCGCCCGGCTATGGTGAGGTCATTCGGGGGAAACGTGGTGGTTTTGGTTTAATACCCAAGTGCGGGGAGAGTATTAGGACTCGGTGTGCAGTTGCACTGCAACCGGGTGCCGTGACCCTGAGATCGAAAGGAGTTTTAGGAAGGCTCCGTCCCATACCATGGGGAAGAGCATGCGCCATTCAGCATGTGATCGAACCCATGCATATCGATTTGTCGTACATGGTCATGCGTGACAATTTGTCATGCATGGGGATGTCCGGGTGAAAGTTTTTTCCACCTTGTGAGAGAATCACCGTGGGGTTGGGCCGTTAGTGCAGGTACCCACGTTAAACTTTTCCTGATTCCACTTTTTGGTACTGGCCTGCCTAACCTCATATATGTATATAAATATTATTAGGTGTCATAAAATAGTGGACAAAATGTTACTTAACTATAAATAGGGGAAAAAACATTCAGTCTTAACTTTTATAAGAAGATTTTTTTCAAATCATTAAACATTTGCCTATCCTTGTGTTTGATAGTGCCACACACCTACTCATACACTTTAAAATATGTCCTGCCAAATAACTTCAGAGGTGAATTTAAATCTGTTAAATTTGACAAAGTTGATATAAATTGCTTTTAAAAGTCCTGCGGTTGTGGTCCTGTGATATGACACGAAATTTTTAATGCAGTTTATGCCCTGAAGACAATTTAAGATGATTGGTGTGTAAACTTGTTGTTTCTCTTCTCATCTATTGTTTCCTGGTGAAAGAAACGAAATAGTTTAGTTAGGAAGGCAAAATAAAAACATTTTTATTTTGTATTTATTTACTGTTAAGCCCTGAAGCTTATTGCTGTTGTCGGTTTAAATAAATTTTCTATAAAAAAAGAAACAAAATAATATTTCAAAATATGTGGAAAAAACTCTGTTTCACTTTTGGGTAAAACTATGTTGTACATATTTTATTGTTTGGAAAGAAATTTGCTTGTGACTGAGCATATCCTGGATGACAGTTATTCTTTAAGTGCCCATAGAATGTCTGCATATGGAGACAATTATTCGGGGATGTAGAAATAATGTCAACAATCCATTGTTTAAATTCCAGTTCGGTTTGTAAAAATGCTGTCATCAGATGACATAACTGACTTATTTTCATTGGTGACAGAGGAAGGTGGAAAATTATGCAGAAAAATAAACTCACAAAAGAAAGAGCATGGAACAAATCACACGTGAAAATAAGCCACACGTGGAATAAAAACACGTACAAATTGAAATTTTTCAAATATTCAGCATATGACACATACGTGTGACTATTGTCGCAAATATCGGTTCGTTAAATGTAAAAAACTCGCTATCATTTCACGATAGCGAACACTATTCGCAGTAGCAGCCTCTAAACCGCACCAAAGTGGCACTCTTTGTGGATGCATTGGCTTTTCGACAATCACTTTTTGGATTATCACTCTCGATAAATTGTTTTGTTGTGTATATGAGTCACCGCAATGCGTTTTGAAAAACGCTTAATTGATTTTTAGGTGTCCTGAGGAACGCACGTTTTACTGGCGTTTAGGAGTTTTGTTCCAAAAAATACAACATGTGTTTTACATACGTATATATGTATGTGGTAGTAATATAAAAGGAAAAAATATTTGACAATAATTAGAAAAAATCTTCAATTTAGTTTTCTTAATGAAAATATGTAAAATTGTTTAAACTTTTTATTGAAGTAAAAGGAAAACATATTAAATTTTAATTGTGAATAATTTTATTGCCTCTTGCAAGTTCAGTTTTAGCAAATTCAATCAGTTCACTTCAATATATACATGCGAGTTGAAGTCGCCAATTTTAAGGGATATGCTTTTTCCAGAACACCTATTTGGCGATTTCAAATCGCAAAGCCATGTTTCTTGCGTTATACGTTTCTCAGAATACCTATTTGGCGTTTTCAAATCAAAAATGCTAAATTTAAGCGTTTTGCTTTTCTCAGAACATGCCTGTAACATTAACTGAAATCATGGCTGCCAGATTTAATAATTTTGAACCATGTTGACGATTTTGAAATTAGCACACTGAATGAGGATTTTAAGATTGTTTTTGCTGAACAATTTTAAACGGAAATTCAATTCAAACAAAATTTTTTCCTTGGTTAGGGATTAAAACCAAGAAATAAAAATTATTGTATGTGAAGGAACATATTATAAAAGAAATTTGATGAAAATGTGCTTCATAAAAAAAAACTATTTTTTTAAGTAAAAGTTATTATTAAGTTTTTTATTCGCTATTTAAGCTTCTAGCATTTATACCAGTAAAAAATTATAAATAGCTTGTTTTCTATGTTTCCCAGCTATCTATATGTCGACATTTCATAGGAACTACCCTAATCATCAGTAGACTTTGGAAATTTTTGAAAGATATTCTCAAACATTCAACTTTATATCCCAACAGTCCAAATAAATTGCTGAGAATTTAAAAAGAAAAATGCTCTAATAATATCCGTCAAAACACAAAAAACAAGCTTTTCTATTTATAAACGTCTCTAACATTTCTTTACACCTTTCAAACAACGGTTGTTCATTTGTTTGAAAGGCATATAGATAGCTGGGAAACATAAAATACCCTTAAACCTTTTTTATAAAAAACAAAAATCAATCAAGATCTTTAGCTGGAAAATTTAGAAGAAAAACAAAATAAGCTTAAAATAAAAGTAAACGAAAAATACCAGTATTGCTGTGAAAAAGGCTTGGTCCGCTTTGTGCCATATTTTTCGTGTATCGAGCACCCGACGTGTTTTCGAAATGCTACTAGTATTTTTCATTCACTATTCAACTTGAAAAGCTTATTATTAAAAGTATTTCTTAGTTTTTAGTTCAATATCGAAGCGTGTTTTTTATTTCTATACCTTTTAATAAAAGTTCATTTTCTGTAACTCCAAAAGAAACACCCTATATGTGCTTAATGTATACCTTTGTCTTGTAATTTTGCTGTTCTCTCTCTCTCTCTCTCTCCTTTTGCCTCGAAAAAAGCTTTTACATTTTGTTATGTCATCTGCCTGTAGAAGAAAGGAAATTAGAAAATATATTCCCAGAAAAATTTAGAATTAAAATTCAGTTTTACACTGCGTTTAGACATACAAGTAACTTGTTACAAGTTGTGTGTACATATTAACAACCAATACATCGAAAACAATAATAAAAACACTTGCAATTTGCACGATTGTTTACACACTCAAGTGCAAGTTCATTTTCAAAATGTCGTCGAAGACAAACGTTGTACGCCTTTGTACTACATGCGCTTTTAATGTCTGTGCTGCCAAAGTTTTAGCATAGCTATATTACAGGGGAATTATATTATGCACACAATTTTTTCACAATTTAAATAATAAATTTGTATTCCAAATAAAAAATAAGTTATAGATGTTTATTTATTTTCGTGTTTTTATATTATGTTTTCGGCATACAATTAAAAATTTTAATATTTTAAAAAAATTTCCTTGAAAAATACCCATTATGGTTAAAATGAAATATCTATTGGCAACACTGTTTGTTTCTGCTTGCATGCAAGTGAAAAAATCACTGCCAACCAAAATCAGTTGCAAGTGAGGCTACTACTTGCAGGTGTGTGAATGTATTAGTAAAAATATGGGTATGTATTGGGTTTTTTGCACTTGCACTTGCGTGTGTAAACATTGAGTTAAGAATATCAGATAATAAATTACATTTCTCACATTTTCTTTGTGAGCAAGAAATACAATTGATAAACTTTTGCTTATTTATTTTTTATATTCTATCACTTAAGGCTAAAAATGTTTCTGTACTCTATTTCCTCAAAACTAATAAAACATGACTTTTAAGTTCAATAGCAATAAAAATACCTGGATATTAGAAAGTAGAAGCAGCAGAAACAGACAACATTGATTTTGTTGTCTCATGGTCATAATAATTTCCAAATATTCCTGAACTCACAATAGAAGACCACAAAGATATTAAGCAATATAATTAAATAAATCTGTTTTCTGGGTCTCTTATGGCTTTCGATATCAAATCTTTTTGACTCTGGCCTTGATTTTGAATATTGAAAAATGGAAGTAAAACTATTGCAATAGAAATGCATTTACTCGTTCGTATACGATAAAAATAGAACATAAATTTACAGCAAGCAAAAATATATGACGATTAAAATGAAGAAGAATTTAACTTCAATTATGTTTTAGCAAGATTTTTTCTTTGATACTTGTTTGATGACATACATCGAAAAGGAAAAGGGAAATTGATGGGAATAATCTTGCTGAGAAAAACTAAACCATAAAGGAAAAAAACGGGTAAGACGAACTTCAAAAAAAGAAAAAATCTAACAAAAAGTGACAAAAGTGGTTTTAGAAAACAAATAAAGAGAGAGAGAGAGAGAGAAAAAAATAACATCAAGTTAAGCAAAAAAACAAAAAAAAAAGTGATGACAATAATACGACAATTTCCTGGCTTGTGATATTTTTTTTTTTGGTGCACAATGTTTTTTAGGGGTTGTTTTAGAAAACTTGAACTTCTTTTGCACTTTTTAAGAAATCGTAAAAAAATTTTGCTAGATTAAATTTGAAAGATTTACACATTTTTGCAAAAACTTGCCATGGCACCATTAAGGGCACATGACCTTTGAGGCACAACACTCTCATGAACTATCAATAAATGCATTTTTTATGCGCGAAACATATTTATACTAACTGCATATGCTAAACAGCATAGATGCCACATAAATCTGGTTTAAAATTACCAAATTCGGCGGAAAAAATCGTCAATATGATTTTCGCAAATCGTCAAAAAATCAACACCTAGTAAAATTAATTATTTTTGAACAAAATTTTATTTTTCAATGTGGTAACTTTCTACAACTATTTTGTAGCAGGTTCGCGACTTCCACTTTTTTTTTTTATCTTGGACCAGTACTCAGGGGATAGCCCTACATATGCAGTGCATTGTACTGGAACTAGGAAAATAGATTAAATTAAATTCAGTGTAATGTTGATCTCTTTTGCGACCTTTCCATGTACCCAAAAAGCAGTGGTGAGTTGGAAGACCACGCTTAATACTCATGAATAATCCGCCCACTTTTAGATCGCAGCATATTTTCCAATTAAAGCATAGTACTTTATCAGCTGTAATATTAATTCCATGCCTGCGTATGTTTCTATTTGTGGCATATGCCATCGGGACAGATGAATGTTTGTTACCGATATGAAGCAGCACGACTTTAAGGCTGTTGACCGATGCATTGATGAAAAGTCGCCGCTCCTATGAAACATAAGGGTAATCAATTTTTGCAAACATCGAATCAATATCATAACAATAAGCTAGGGTTTTTTCCCGACCTTCGCGCAATTTAGAAAATTCGTCATATGGAATAGTGCTACCACGATCACAAGCGGCTGTTATTTTAAAATCAGCCGCCACTATATTGCAATGCTTAAAGCGTGATGCAAACAGTTCCATTGTTCTCCTCGGCAAATTTCCGTATCGTACAAAGTCATTGAAGTCAGCTTGTGTTACTAAATGCGGCACTGTAGTCGCAAGTTCACTGGATACTTCTGAACTCTTGCATCTCGTATCCGATGCAAGAAACGTTGGTAGCATTGTTGGGACTACTATTGATTTTCCATCGCTTTTTTCGGGAACATCATCTAAAATCGCCACTGAAGACGCTAGACGTTCTTCTGGTGAGTACAGAACCGCTGGAATAACCTATTCTACATCAGCTTAGCGAATTTTGTTGCGGCGAAAGTATTGGTACCCTTTAGTTTGAGGAAAAGTTAGGCAAAAGTAGCAGAATTCATTGCAGTGCTCCGTACGTGGTAGCCAAATTGTTGGTAGAGCGTACTTTATTGTTGATTTTCCATCAGTAAAATGGCATAAGTTTCTATAACAATAGTCGCACAAGTCTTCCGAAGTATACCACAAGTAAGGAACATAAGCCATTTTTACTTGGTGCGAATAAGCCACAAACGTAACAAAAGCTATTTCGAGTCAGACACTGCATTGATAAATTGCAAATATATGGAGTAGGATGGATCGAAAAGCAAATTTTTTTTCCCGAACTCTTTAGTAGCTTAAAGTCCCTTCAAGTTATGCTGAAAGAGAGAGAGAGAGAAAAAAAAACAATAAAAAATCTGAGAATTGATAAAAACCTATTTTTTTTTAATTTGCCGTGATACAGACATTTCCACAAGTCTGCCCGCAAAAATTCAGCTTGATTGGATCACGGAAAAAGGGTTAAAAACTTATCCAAATTTTTTCACACAGGCAGACAGACGGACACTACGAGTTTTATGTTTTATACAAAAAAATAAAAATAAAAAAATAGACCAGTAAAAAATTATAAATAGCTTGTTTTCTATGTTTCCCAGCTATCTATATGTCGACATTTCATAGGAACTACCCTAATCATCAGTAGACTTTGGAATTAAAAAATACATCTGACGTGTATCGCTGACACACATGTATTTTTATTTTTTCTCCCCTTTTTGAAAACGCATATTAGGCTCATGGGTAAGAAAAAAAGTTAGTTTTTGTAACGCTGTGTAAGGACTAATAAAAGTTAAAGTTTTGAATTTATCTTCAAATTTAACTCATGCTCTTTTACATAAAAATTTTTACAATTTGTAGCTTATATTTATTTCAAGTGCTATTTACATATGATCTTTAAAATACATCTCTAACATATAAAATATATTTAACTATATTCCGAAATAAATAGCACATAACGTTTCAGTATCACATACATATTTATGTGCATATTTATTTTACTACCGTTTTTTTCATTTCGTCATAAATATTACTTTCATTTTTTATATAAATCAACTTAAGAAAAAGAAGGGCAAGTATATACGTATTGTAGAAAGGTGGATTTACTAGCCCTTTCTCAGGTTTTATTTTAAATCAGCAAAGCCAGGACCAGACAAGAAAACGTCCTAGTTGGTTAATGCTGTTTAAAATAATTAGTCTTAAGGGACAAATCGGACTATAAAAGTCTTAAGTTGTCCACTTGTTGGAAAAAAATGCAGCTTTTAATATTAAGGGACTGTTGCCGTCCAATGTTCGTATGCGAATGAATCTTTATTTTGAAAGAAGTTTCTTATATACAACTAAAACATACAGTTAATTATTAAAAAAAATTAAACTGAGTTCAGTTGTGTCGCATTGCATCGAAATAAGAATTAAAATACAAAGTATGCAAAAGAGAAAAAAACAAATAACAGTTATGAATAAGGTAAATCATTTAAATCGAATGTTAATTGTTATTGCAATGAGAGTTTAATATGAATTAATGTAACACTCAATCAAAATAAAATAAATGCACTCAATTTAAACAAAACAAATTTTAGTACAGGACATCAAATTTAGCAAATTATTTAAAATTAAAGAATAATAAATGTTGTTCTGCTACACTCTCCCCCTCTGGCTCAGAAATTGTCCCAATGATGAGGCAGCTAATTTCCATATCTTTCGGGTTGTTTTCTCTCCCGTTGGGGTCTTCTATATGTAGTGGTGTTTGTACGTCTAGTAGCTCCAAAATGTTTAGCTTTGTTTTTGTCATCTTTAGAGTTGTTGGTTTTTATATTATAATTTGAAGTATTATTAGTTGATTTGTTTGGCGTTATATTATTTGTTGCATTATCATATTTGAAGTTTTTCGGACGTCCTCTACGTTTTACAGCATAAACAGGCTCTTCAGTATTTCCCTCATAGAAGGTTAAATCTGAGACGTGATATGTGGACAAAGGTACACTAGGGTTATGTACTTCTGCAATGGTATAACATGAAGATCCCTTCTTGGCAATTATTACATATGGGCCATCCCTCCGTGGTACAAATTTTGCTGTTAAATTGTTGTCTTTTTTGCTTAAAATATGTGTTGCAATTAATACTTTATCTCCAACTTTTAAATTTTGTTGTGGTTTCCGTTTCAAATCCGCATATAACTTGTTTTTATCCTGCATCTGCTCTTCTGTTTCTCTTGCTAATTTAAGAGTATCTGCAAGTCGAATTAAATGTGGTGTTATCTGAGGCACAAAGTTTTCAGCATTCACAATTGCTTTCAAATCATTTTGGACTTCAAAGGCAGACCTAAGCTCTCGTCCAAAGGTTAAATAGGCAGCTGTGTATCCAGTTGTCGCACATTTAGCTGTATTCATTGCATATCTTATAGAGGGTAATTTCAGGTCCCAAGTAGTATGACTTTTTCCAACGCAAATAGACAATTGTACCTTTAAGTCCCTGTTTTTCCGTTCTACGGGATTAGCTTCTGGGTGATAGACAGGTGTAAATGATTGTTGAATACCTAGGCAATATGTCAATTTTTGCATTACTGCTGAAATAAATTGTGTTCCATTATCCGAATGTAATCTTCTAGGGATCCCGAATCTTAAAAAAATTTCATTTAATAATAATTCTGCACAGTTTTCGGCTGAGGCGACTTTTAGTGGAAATAATTCTATCCAACGGCTGCATAAATTTTCAACAATCAAAATCCATTGATTTCCTTGCGGTGTTTTTGGTAAAGGACCAAATAAATCGATTGCGATAATTTCGAATCTGCGATTACTGCTTACAGTTTGGAGAAGACCAGCAGGTTTCATGTTTGTAGGCTTATAACGTTTGCATTCAATACATGATTTGCAATAATCTGTTATTTCGGCTCTCATTTTCGGCCAATAAAAGTGTGGCGTGATTCGATTTATTGTTCTTTCGATTCCATAATGACCAGCTGTAGGGCTATCGTGGTAGTTAAACAGAACCATACTACGCATTGATTTTGGTACTACAAGTTGTCCGTTCTCTGAATCTTCAGAGGAACAAAACCTATATAAAACACCATCGAGCATTATATAACCTCTGTTGGTATGTCTTAAAGTGTTTTCATCATTATTTTCAAATGAATTTATTATTGTTTTTAAATCAGGATCTTCCATTTGCGCTTTCCTAAATTCATTAGCTCCATTTCTTGGAAAATCAACGAGTATTGTCATGCACTCACATTTTATATCATTGTGTGATTTTAGTGGGCATGGTGGTCTTGATAACGTGTCTGCTACAGCATTTTGACGACCCGGTGTGTATTCAAACTTAATATTATACATTTGTAATTGTAGTGCCCATCTGGCAAGGCGGCCTGTGGGTGTTTTTAGACTAAAAAGCCATTTAAGCGGCTGATGGTCAGTAAGGACCAAAACTTCTGACCCTTCAATGTAGCCTCTGAATTTCTGAATTGCCCAAACAACTGCTAGGGCTTCACGTTCTGTTGTGGAATAGTTTCTTTCTGCTGGTAAAAGAAGACGACTTGCATATTCAATTATGCGTTCAGATTGTTTCTCCCCCTGGAGTAAAGCAGCTCCAATCGCGTAATTACTGGCATCCGCTTTTATTACAAAAGACATATCTTCATTTACTTGTTGCAAAATTGGAGGTGATGTTAAAAGCTCTTTTAGAGTGTCATAGGCGTTTTGTTCTTTTTTTGACCAACGCCAAACTGCATTTTTTTTTGTTAAATCCGATAAAGGTTTTGATATGTTTGAGAATGACGGTATAAAACGTCTATACCACGAACAAGTTTGCAGAAAAGATAACACTTCTTTTGAGTTTCGCGGGTTTTCTCTCATCAATATAGCTTTTGTTTTTTCGGGGTCAACTTTCAATCCACCTGTTGTAAGTATGTGCCCCAGGTACTTGACTTCAGGTTTACAAAAGAAGCACTTTTCTCGATTGAGATGTAAATTAAATTCTTTTAGTCTTTTAAAAGTTAATTTTAGATCGGAGATATGAGTTTTTAAGTCTTTCGAGCATATAATAATATCATCCAGATAAGCTAAAATCAATATATTCGGTAATCCAGTTCGAAACTTATCAATTAACCTCTGAAAAGTGGCCGGGGCATTTTTTAACCCAAACGGCATTCGATTAAAAACAAAAATTCCGAATGGTGTTGTAAAAGCTGTTTTAATCTTATCTTCCTCAGCTACTTTTATTTGCCAATAGCCAGAACGTAAATCTAACGTAGACATAAATGGGGTTGTTTTTGCAGAGTGTAAGAGATCGTCTATTCTAGGCAACGGGTAAGTATCTGTTGTTGTAATCGCATTCAAACGACGATAATCTACGCATAATCTTACACAACCATCTTTCTTGGGTACCAAAACAATTGGAAAAGCCCATGGAGATTCTATTTCTTCAATAATACCTTTTTGCAACATTTTGTCTAGTTCTTGTTTCAATAATATTTTCATTTTTGGTGAAATTCTGTACGGTGGGTTTGATATGGGCTCATGTTCGCCTGTTTTAATATAGTGCTCTACATGAGGAATAGGCTTTTCTATATCGTTGAATATTTCTTTTTCAGAATCTAACAACTCATCTAGGCTTTTCCTATCATTAGTTGATAAGTGCGAACCCTCATATGGCCGTAATTGTACATCTATTGAATTCAATTCAATTGGTTTAAAAATTTCATTGCAGTAATCATCCTTTCTTAATTTTTTCAAAGGTGGAAATAAATTTGATTGTTTTGGTGACTCATAATTTTCCGGAATAGAGCTTCCAAAAATTTTCTTTATCCCATTTGGTGAATACTCATTGTTACCCTTTTCAAACTAAGATAAAAAAATCTTTAACTTCATTCGGCATTATGTTTTCTGAAAGCGATATGTTACTAATAATTTGTGGTTGACTTGTTTTAAAATCGAAAAATTTTGACTGATCATCTTTAAAATACCACATTCGCTGAGCTATATCTAGTACGATACCGTTTTTTTCTAGAAAATCAATACCAATTAATGTTCTGTTGCACGTAGCTTTTGGCAAGCATATGAACCTTATTTCCTTAAAACGATTGCCTATTATAATATTGACAGTTGTTGAATATACAATTTCATTTTGTTGGCTACCATCTGCTAAAATAATCTCAGCACACACTTTTTGGAATATTACACCTTTTTTAATTAATTTTTGGTATAAAAGAAATCCTGCAACACTGGTTCTAGCAGCAGTGTCAAAATAGGCCTCGCCTTTCAATCCTAAGACGTCAATTTCTACGACTGGGACATTTCGACCCACCAAAGAGGTATGCAGTGAATTGAAATCAAGCTTTTCTTCTCCTGTGCTTGCATTATCTTTATTGCAATATGGGCAATTTGAGCGGTAAAAGCCATCTGCTCCACATCCATAACAGTTAAGTTTTGTTTCTGGCTGTTTCATGTTTTTATGCCTTTCAGCTTCAATTTTCTTAAAACAATTTTCAGCTAAATGATTTTTTTTTCTGCAAAACGTGCATCTTAAAACTGAGTTTGTATGGTTTTCAATTGGTCCTCTTCGCTCTATTCTGTTCTGAGAATTTTCTGAAACAATTTGTTCTATTTCTCTTGCCCTGTGTAATAATTCTTGGAAATTTGAAATGTTATCGCGAGGCAATTTTTCTCTAATTTGTATATTTAACTGACCAAATATCATATCCAACATTGTATTTTCAGGTAGTTGCTCGGATAATTGAGCAAAGAGTCTTCTCTTTCTACATACAAAGCTGTCAGTAGACTCAAACACTTTCTGCTTTTCTTGAAAAATTTCATTAAAAATTCTCCAATTTGGCTTTGGAGGGGCAAAAGCTTTTCTCAAAAGCTCAACCGCATCATCAAATGTCTTTGCTTCATTTTGTACTCCTTGCCACCAGGAAGAGGCATAACCTTCTAACAACAGGGGCAGGCTAGCAAGAGCATATTTGTCCGAAATATTTTCAGCTTCTTTATAGACTAGAATTGTAGCTAAGAAATCTTCAATTTTTGTGGAACTGCGACCACCATTAAAGCGTGCTGTGCAATTACTAAATGTTGACCTTATGTCCTGCCTTGCAGATAAACCACCTAAAAGTTCTCTAAACTGAACATCTGTCAGTACCATATTAACTGAAGTATGTGATTGTCCAACACTTGATGCAGAAGCACTACTTGCGGTTCGTGGAACGTTAACCTGATTGTGATTTTCAGCATCATTTTGTGCGTTAGTTGAAGTATTTCGAGGACTGCGTCTCATGTTTCACGGAATTTAAATAAAAAATTATCGAACTTTTAATTTCGAAAACAAAATTGTTTTATTTTTCCTCCTTTTTTATGATTCTTAAATTTTCAGCCTGATACTCTAATTAGCTTTTCCAAAGAGAGAAGAAATTTTTCGTTGGGCGCCAAATGTAGAAAGGTGGATTTACTAGCCCTTTCTCAGGTTTTATTTTAAATCAGCAAAGCCAGGACCAGACGAGAAAACGTCCTAGTTGGTTAATGCTGTTTAAAATAATTAGTCTTAAGGGACAAATCGGACTATAAAAGTCTTAAGTTGTCCACTTGTTGGAAAAAAATGCAGCTTTTAATATTAAGGGACTGTTGCCGTCCAATGTTCGTATGCGAATGAATCTTTATTTTGAAAGAAGTTTCTTATATACAACTAAAACATACAGTTAATTATTAAAAAAAATTAAACTGAGTTCAGTTGTGTCGCATTGCATCGAAATAAGAATTAAAATACAAAGTATGCAAAAGAGAAAAAAACAAATAACAGTTATGAATAAGGTAAATCATTTAAATCGAATGTTAATTGTTATTGCAATGAGAGTTTAATATGAATTAATGTAACACTCAATCAAAATAAAATAAATGCACTCAATTTAAACAAAACAAATTTTAGTACAGGACATCAAATTTAGCAAATTATTTAAAATTAAAGAATAATAAATGTTGTTCTGCTACAGTATGTAGTTGTGAAACCAAAATTGCTTGAAAGAAGAAAGTAAAACTGTAATTTACAATAATCGCCAAAAACAATCCTTAAACCGTCAAATCGTCAAAGTGTTTTTTTTTTCATCAGCCAAAATCGTCAAAATTACAATAAATCGTCAAATATGGCAACCGTGTTATACAGATTATATAAATAAAAATCAAAAAATTATAAACAGCTTGTATTCTATATTTCCCAGCTGTCTATATGTCAACATTTCATAGGAGCTGTCTTAATCATCTGTTTATTGTTTTTAAATCATTTAAAAGTGATATCGCAGACCCAAAAAAAAACTCAATATTGAAGTGCGAAATTCAATCATGGCTGGCAAAAAGCAGACTACTTATGAACGCTTGTGGAATTAACTGCTTTGGTATCACCTGTACACTCTCAATAACACCGGTTGTGGCATTACAAAAATTTATAGTGCGAATATTCGTTTTTTGTTGCCAGATTACGGTGACTGTAAAATGGATAAAGTGTCTATTTGTGTGAAATGTTGAACTTTATATCTAAAAGTTTTATGCTGATTATATGATTGTCAGTTTGACAGCTGTTGTTACAACAATATGCCACCTGTCAACTGTCAGAGTGCGGACGTTTCTCTGGAAGATTATTGAAAACGTTGTATAATATAAATATTTGTTTTTTTTTAGAATACTGTTTAATTCCTTTGTTGGATGTATTAGGAGTACAAATAAATTTTCGCCGTTTCAAGAGAGATGGTGACTGTAAAATTTCTGAATTGTCTATTCGTGTGAATTGTTGACCTTTATATCTAAAAGTTTTATGCAAGCTGATTATATGATTGTCAGTTTGACAGCTGTTGTTTCAACAATATGTCACCTGTCAACTGTCAAAGTACAGAAGTTTCTCTGGAAGATTATTGAAAACTTTGTATATTATAATTATTGTATTTCCTGCTAATTTTTAATATTGGTTTTTTCTTAGAAGTCTTTTTAATTTCTTTGTTGGATGTATTAGGAGTACAAATAAGTTTTCCTCATTTTAAGAGACATGGCATGTCAAGTGTATTCTTTTATTTGCTGGCAGATTACGGTGACTGTAAAATGGCTGAATTGTCTATTCGTGTGAATTGTTGACCTTTATATCTAAAAGTTTTATGCAAGCTGATTATATGATTGTCAGTTTGACAGCTGTTGTTTCAACAATATGTCATCTGCCAGCTGTCAAAGTGCGGAAGTTTCTCTGGAAGACTATGGAAAATGTTGTATAATATAAATATTTTTTTTTTTTAGAATACTGTTTAATATCTTTGTTGAATGTGTTAGGAGTACAAATAAATTTCCGCCGTTTCAAGAGAGATAGCATGGCAAGTGTATTCTTTTATTTGTTGACAGATGACGGTGACTGTAAATTGGATGAAGTGTCTAATCATGTGAGTTGTTGAACTTATTTCTCTAAAAGTTTTATGCAAGCTGATTATATGATTGTCAGTTTGACAGCTGTTGTTTGAACACTATGTCAGCTGTCAACTGTCAAAAAGTTTTATGTAAACTGATTGTATGATTGTCAGTTTGACAACTGGAGTTTCAAAAATCAAAGTACGTTAGTTTCCGGGGAAGATTATAGAAAACTTTGTACATTATAATTATTGTATTTCCTGCTAATTTTTAATATGTATTTGTTTTTTCTTAGAATTCTTTTTAATTTCTTTGTTGGATGTATTAGAGGTACAAGTAAATTTCCGCCGTTTCAAAGGAGATGGCATGGCAAGTGGTAAATGACCAACGGCTTGAAAATTAGGTAGCTTCTTGAAGAATATAACAATCTAAATATCATGTTATTAACTTTGTGTTATCATCCAAAAATGTCTACATTGGAAACAAATAAAGGCAAGTTGAGCAAATTTGCTCACGTACGAGTAATTAAAAAAATCTACAGCTGAGACATATCGATTGCTCGCGGAAGTATAAAATGAGACTACATTGAGTGAGAGATCATATCGTGAGTAATTTTAAAATCATGAATTTAGCGTGGAAGCCAAAAGTTTATAGTGGAAGGCCAAAAATATACGAGGGTGCAGAATTAGAGAAGCTATTGTAAGAATATGCGTCTCAAATACAAAAAGAAGTTGCTTTTATTTTGAAGGTCACTCAGAAGGCCGTCCCACATCGTTTCAAATCGTTAGTAGTAATTTATAAACTAGATAATTAAGTTACACGCGGATGTTGAACAAGGATTATGCAAAAGTGAAATGCTACTAGGCAGGCGCAGAAAATTTATTTTTACATCGAATTATCTCTGGTGATAAAGAATGGATATATTACGATAATAAAAAATCATAGAGTTTAGGTGGTTACATGACAAAGGTCATGAGAAAAAACTATTATGCTGTTTATTTAGTGGAATTAAATGTGAGTGAGTGAAACATTGAAACTCTATGCCAAATACAATTGTTGAGATTAATCCCAAATATAGTAAAAATAAAAACCGACAGCGTCCTTAAGCCTTTACTATCTAGCCTTAGAGTAAGTTCAGATCTCTTAGCATCAATAAAACATCTTTGCTTAGGCTTTTCTTGGCTTGTGTTAAAGCATGATTTACTCTCTAAGCATCAAAACGTGGAAATTAGCGTCTTTAAGCGTTTACTATCTAGTGTTAGAGTAAGTTCGGATCTTTTAGCATCAAAAAAACTTCTTGGAACATTTGCCTCGTTGCAATATTTCTTTACAATTGAAACAGCGTATTTTTCACCTCACTCGTGGGAAGATTTTAAGGCTTCTGCTTAGGATTTTCTTAGCTTGTGTTAGAGCAAGATTGGCTCTCTAAGCATCAAAACGTGGAAATTTCTTGGAATATTCAAGACTATTTGTTTTGTTACTATATTTCCTACCAATTGACGCCGTCCATTTCTTCACCTCCCTCTTCGAGAAACTCCTGTTGAAACTTCCGTTAACAAAAATGCTGGAAATTTATTTATGTTCCTAATAATTTTTGATGTCCTGTCTATAAACGTTTTAGCTAAATTATTGAATTCTTTAAAAATAATATGTTGCTTTTAATATATTTTCTTTAACAGGGAAATAAACTTTTCAAATGTAACAGCCTTGACTTAAAAGATACATTTTACTTTTAACAACCATTTCCAAGGATTCTTGAGGAAGCACGCTATTTTTTTTTTAAGAAACACTTTGACGAGCCAGGAAAGAAAATCTACAGCAGCATACTGTTGCTTAAGATGTTAGAAAAAATTTAAGCACTTTAGTTTTAAAGTGATGGTAGATATAGCAAAGGGTGATCCAACCATAATTCACGACCATCTTTAATTTGACAAATGTTTGTTTCAGCGTTTGACAAACTCAACCACAACACAATTGAGCAGCGCACTAACATTGTTCATGATTTTTTTGGTCAGCTTAATTGAGCAAATGTATCCACAATCAGGAGAATTGTGCACAAATTTTAGTAAACCGGGTCTGTAGGAAATGTGGAAATACCGGTGAGTACGGCGCCCAGTACGTTCTCAGGAAACCATTCATATTGTTTGCCATAGTATAGCAAAGGGCCGTCAACCTCGGCTCACCGTAGCGCCAAACAACTGATCATCTGACAAACATCATTGATGCGAATTTCGAATAAAGATTTGAAGTTGCACGCTTACGAACTTCAATCGGCTCAAGAACTGAAGACTTATGATCATTTCAAGCGTTGTCTGTATACCAAATGGTTGGTTGTACAGACAGATTGTCTGAAACTGAGTTACATCAGCATTGCCTTGTCGGCCTAATCTGATAATGGACCAACTTCATGGTTAGTTTTAAAGTAATGGTAAATATAGTAAAGGGTGATCCAACCATAATGCACGATGGTAATTGTATCATCTTTATTTTGACATGTCTTTGTTTCAGTGTTTGACAAACTTAACCACAACATAATTGAGCAGCGCCTTAAGATTGATGCAGCTTTTTATGAAAATGGTCCTTCAAATTAAAATACTTCATAATTTTTTTGGTTAGCTTAATTTCAGTAAACCGGGTCTGTAGGAAATGTGAAAATACCGGTGTGTACGGCGCTTAGTACGTTCTCAGGAAACCACTGATATTGCTTGCCATAGTATGGCAAGCAATATCAATATGCGATGCATGCAAAGTCTCAGTCCGATCGGTTTAAAATTGACAAAGTTTCATATAAACTTTCATATCCTATTTTATCCCATTTGGGGGTAGAATTAATCAAAATCCTTTCTTAGCGGATGCCTACGTGGCATGCAGGTAGATGTTATGACGATCCGTCCTGTGGGTTGGGCTGAACGTTGATAGATCACTATGTCAGTCATTCAGGCAGTCACCTTTGAGTTATATATATATTTAGATTAACAGCGTGAATTTCGGTTGGACCACCCTTTACTTACATATATAATTCTAATGAAGATTGACGTTTTAGAAAAATATTTGTTTATGGTCTCATGTGAATATTTTTTTTTTTTTTGGGTGCGAAAGAAGTTATTTGAATGGGAATAAAAATGTGGACAGTAGATATAACTTTGAGGAAATAAGGATTATTACGCCTGTGAAACACAAGACAAGCATTTCTGATTGACAGCGAGAAATTCGGATCTTAACTTTTTACCATCTGTATCGTTTTCAATACACTTTAGATATTCTCAACAGTGTCAAGCAAAATCACATAGTCCTGTTTTTGATGAAGATAAACAGGAATGAAAAAAAAAGAATTAAAAAAAAAAACAACTTTTCATTTTGGATGTTTTAAAAAAGTAGTAGGTGTTTAATATTTTCATTCGAAATGAACTTTGGAAATAAAACTTGGCAAAATTTACAAATAACTAGTACGGACATGAACCATTTGTTTCAATTTTATTTTCAAATTCAAATTTACTTTATTATCATAATATTATATTTTCATATAATTAATTAACAGTAAAGAGTTCAAGACAATTATTTTTTTCTACTTAGTTATTACATTAACACAACGTGACCAAATTGGACCCAAGTGGGTGGGCTTTACAATAGCTGGCAGCCCGTTGAACCTAAAAACTAGTTATAAGGTTATTTGTGTTACAATATTAATATATACATTAGAGCGACTCTAGTTGTATGGGAGTATTAGGAGTACCCCGCTCAAAATGAACATTGTTATTTTAATGATGACATTTATAATATATCGGCTGTAGTTTTGACTTCTTGTGAGCTGCATTATTTAGAAAATGGTTCTATTTTTGCTTGTTTTGTCAATTTGAGAATATGTTTCCTTACCAATATATACGAAATCCAACATACATATACCAAAATCATAACAAACGTTCTTTTAAAATATATGACAGATTGTGAAATTGCCTGTCTTGCCCACTTAATCTGATTGATAGACCAATTCCAAGGGGTGAACTGTTCAAGATACACCGGTGCCACCGCCTGGCGTGCTAGGCTCACAGGTCACAGCTTTTTACCACAACAATGTAGCCATATAAACAAAACCCTTGCTGAAGACTTTGGGCCTTCTACGGGTTTCGGAAGTCCAAAACATCATAAGAGAAACGAGAAACTCTTACCCTTCTATGCCCAAGAAATCAGAGTGCCTTGATTTGGCGTAAGCCAGTGTAAAACCTGCTCTCCGGGGAAGATAAATACATAATAAGGTGTTGCCACCAATGTTACTTTTGTAAGAAAAGAAAAGAGGGAAATGGTGATTCGAGAAATAGTTCCGTCCGTGGAATTGTTCCGAATTAGAAAGTTACGGCAGGTGCTGATTTAATTAGTTACATATCTGTCGCTGAGGCAGGGTTGTTGTGCCTTTAAATTTAATACTGCTGCCGGCACTCACCGCCTTTATATATAATAATATTAAATCGTGATGGCCATGACGAGCACGTAACGTCATGAATTTTAACCAAAATGAAAAAAGTGTGTAAAAACGATCAATAATATGGCAACTCTGCCCTATCAATTGCAATAGATAAGAAGTAGTTTACTGAGTTTTATTCTTGTCGTGCCAGTACAAGCGATGCTATACGTTGATGTTATCACACGAGAAACGGTTGATAAAGTATCTCTTATTCCAATAGTTTTGGAGCTATTAAATAGCTCTGTTGTCAGATGTTGTTCATCTTTTTGGAAAAAAGTAATTTTCATCGCTGCAACACAAAACATTTTCTTTTATTTTATCACTTGTATTCACTTGACTGTAAGAAAATAATTGTCATTATTGAAGTTTACACTTTTATTCGATATAAGTGTAACATTTTTATCCAGCAATTAATTCACAATTACTTTAACTCATTGCATCATATTTCCTTTGGCAAACAATTAACGATTGCGGTTGATTGCACTTATTGGATCTCATTTTATCTGTTGCATGTTCAAGTAGCCATTAACGTGGCTATAATTTAAGTGGAGAATTTGAAGATTTCCAGGCATCAACATGAAGAATGAAATTTAAATTAAGCGCATCACATCGTGGGCAAACAAATGGAATAATATGTGACAAAATGCATTCAAATGGGCAAGTAAGCTGGAAGATCATTGTTATGGGTTAAAGAGGGCTGGATATTGAGAAGATAGAGAAATTTGTGGTACTGGTCTGGTAGTGGGTTATGCCGCTGCTTATGCGGTTTTGTTGACGCCTCGGGTAATATATGTATACTGAATTTCCATCAAAAATTTTTCTCATTTTTAGTTAACAATGTAAGCTTTAATTTGCAGTAGGTCTCTCACACATGCCGCTGATGAACATTATGCATAAAGACTTGCATTTACGTGCTTACAACGAGCAATTGACTCAAGAACTAAAGCCTCTTGACCATTCCAAGCGGAGTCAATGATCAGAATGGTGGCAAGAAATGGCAACAGTGGATGATAAATTTTCGAAGAAAATCATATTATCGTTAATGAGGCTCATTTTCACCCCAGTGGATTCGTCAATAAGCAGAATTGCTGCATTTGAGTGAATGATAACTCAAGAGTGATTGTCGGAGTGAGTGTTTGGTATGTTTTATGGGCTGACAGCATCATATTGCCGTATTTTTCCAAAAAGAGGCCGGTCAGGCTGTTACTGTTAATTGTGTTCACTATCGTGGGATGATAACGAACTTTTTTAGCCGGAATTGGAAGATATAGATGTGGACGATATTGTGTGTTATAGTATTTCCTGGAAGGTCCCTTAGCAGTCGCAGGAAATACTTTATTTATTAACTTGTTTGTATAAAAACGCAAGAAGAGTTAATTTTAAGTAATATTGTGATTGTTTATCTTGTTCAATAACTTCTGGCTTATATACATTTATTATTTTATACAATTATTTTGCTGCTGCTGCTGTTCTAATTGTTGCTACCTGTTTTACCAGCATACCGTGTTGTCAGCAGTTATAACTTTGTTAGTTGTTGCGACATAATTGTTTCACAGCTGCTGACATCACACGTGGTGCTGATGTCAATTGGCCGCCAAGATCATGCGATTTGACACTGTTGGACTTCTATCTTTGGGTAATTTGAAAGAAGAACAATTCATGAGCTGAAGGATGATATAATTAGGCACATAAACGGCATATAATCTTAATTATTCCGCAGCGTTATCGAAAGAAGAGTTTTATGTCGGTAAGCTAGCAGCAATTAAAGAGCTAAAGGATGAGTTAATTAGGCACATAAACGGCATATAATCTTAATTATGCCTTAGCGTCATGGAAAATTTGAGCCATCGATTGGTCTCAGCAGCCATTTTCCACACATAATTGACCTATAGCAATATTATCATAATAAAAAGAGATGCCTAAATAATTTGTGTTTTTATTCCACCTCGGCCCTTAAAATTTAACCACCTTTTATAAGCGTGTCAAAAAAAGAGGTTATCTTTTCTTATATTATTTTTTTATATATGTATGTATTCGTATATAAAAAAATAACTTTATCTTGCATAACATACTACATACTTAGTTCTTTCTATTATTATTCATATGTATTAAAATTCAGCAGCACGTATACGCCACCACCGAGATTGTTTGCAGCAACTAAACTTCCGTTTGCTTGTGTGTTGTTGTGAGAGCTGTTTGCATTTTGAAAACTCACTACGGTTAACAGAGGAAATATTTCTTAAATTTTAACCACCACAATATATGCAATCAGTTTGTGGAATCTTTTCTGAATACAAAGTTTTAATAAATGACTTCAACAATTTTAAAGACATGTGGAATGTAAACAAGGCAGAATATAAATTCAATTAAAGAAAAGGAATTTGTTTGCATTAAGTTTAGCTAAATGGAGAAAATATTTCAAAGCAAAAAGAAAACAAACAGACTAATGAAAAAATGTGGCAAAATTTTTATGTTTGTTAGTAAAATAGCAGAACAAAATTTCGATTTAAAAAATTTTTGAGAATAATTGATATTTAATTATTTGATCTTGTTTAAGTAAATATTTCTTATTTTTGCAGCTAAAAAAGATCGTTTTATTTTTTATGAAAAATTCAACAGTATTTATATTCAATGTTTCGATAACAATTTGTTACCATCAGGAAAACATATTATTGTCAACACATTAAACAATTTTTTTTCATTTGATAGCTTATCAGATAAATCAAATTGCTTACCCTTTATATTATTATACTTCCCAATAAAGAATTATAAATATCGGGTGGTTAAATTTCAAGGGCCGATCTTGAATGTGAACCACACCTAAACGCCAAGTTTTTTTTTTCGAATTTTTTTTGACATTTCTCTATTTCACACTTACTCAATTTGAACCATGGAAAGATACACAATCCAACAACGTGTTAAAGTTATCCAGACTTATTATGAAAATGGGCGACAGTGGATGATCAATTTTCGAAGAAAATCATCTTCAGTTATGAGGCACATTTTCACCTCAGTGGATTCGTCAATAAACAGAATTGCCGCATTTGGGCGAATGAGAATCCAAGAGTGACTGTCGAAAAACCAATGCAGCCACAAAGAGTGACTGTTTGGTGCGGTTTATCTGCTGGCGGCATCATCGGGCCGTATTTTTTCCAAAATGAGGCCGGTCAGGCAGTTACTGTGAATGGTGTTCGCTATCGTGAGATGATAACGAACTTTTTATGGCCCGAATTGGAAGATATGGATGTAGACGATATGTGGTTTCAGCAGGACGGTGCCACTTGCCACACAGCTAATGAAACAATTGCTCTTTTGCGCAACAAATTCAATGGCCGTGTTATCTCACGTAATGGCGATGTCAGTTGGCCGCCAAGATCATGTGATTTGACACCGTTGGACTTTTTTCTTTGGGGTTATTTGAAAGAAAAGGTGTACGTCGATAAGCCAGCAACAATTCAACAGCTAAAGGATGAGATAATTCGGCACATTAACAGCATAGAACCTCCATTATGTTTCAGGGTCATCGAAAATTTGGACCATCGGATGGAGGTGTGCCGCCGTAGTCGCGGTGCTCATTTGGCCGATATTTTGTTTCATACATAATTGAATAATACCAATATATCATAATAAAATAAAATTACAATAATTTCCTTGAAACTTCACCACCCTTTAGCTTGTTTTCTATGTTTCCCAGCTATCTATATATCGACATTTCATAGGAACTACCCTAATCATCAGTAGACTTTGGAAATTTTGGAAAGATATTCTCAAACATTCAAATTTATATCCCAACAATACAAATAAATTGCTGAGAATTTAAAAAGAAAAATGCTCTAAAAATACTTCCCTTTACATTCATACTTCCTTTATGAGTAATCAAGCAATGCAAAGTAATAAAGATTATTAAGTCCAAAAAAAGTAAAAAGCGAATCAAAAGCAAAATATATCGAAGAAAATGCTATCAACATCAATAGCCAGGTGACACAAATCTTAAAATGCGTTATATGCTTGGCAGAGCCAAGAAATATCTTATTAACGTCTTGCAAGGCGTATTTTACAATTTGTTCTCCTTGTTTTCAAAATTTGGACACTAAATCTAAAAAAAGTAATTCAACCTTGCCTTGCCCTTACTACAGACAAATTTTTGAAAGTAATATACTCCTATTTCAATAAGCCATTATTTTTTTTTGATAATAAAGTACATTTTACTTCTGTGAAAACTCATTTCGGTACAAAAATTTCAAGCTGTTGGTTCAATTTTTCAAGGGGTTACTAATTCGTACATTAAAGAAAAAAAAAAATTCTGTATTGAACAAATACGTTGGCCACGTAAAAAAAATTCTGTATTGAACAAATACGTTGGCCACACACTGTATGACTAAAGCATTAAACACATTCGAGACAGCAAGCTACACGAACACACGACTACAAATGCCGCTGGCTACAAATGTAGCCTGTAGCCAGCTACATAATTATATTGAAGGCGGCAGCTACATAATAAACAGGTGATATTATTTTCTTTATCTCCTTACAAATATTAAAAAGCTTTTTGTGCTTATAAAATGGCTGAGGGAAATTTAGATAATTCTATAATGGCATTGCTAAAATAGTTTGAGCTACTTAGTATTCGATGTAATAGTATATATAAATATTAAACAATTAAATATTTGTAAATCACAATCAAAATCCACAACTAAATTGAAACTTCTGAAATATAAACAGCTGCTTTTTTGCATTTCAATGGTGCCACTTAGAATTTTTTTTTTAGCTGTTTCTAAAGCTATCAACTAGGTATTGAGGAGTAAGAAAAAAGCAAGAAAATGCAATGAACTATTTAAAGACTAAAGTAATTTAAATATAACTCCGTAATTTATAAACCAATATACGGAAATAATTTTTTGGCAAAAATTATTGTTAAACATTTTCAATTTAGAAATATACACTTTCATATACATATAAAAGAAGACGTGTGTGTGTTTCCATAAATGATTGTTGCTTTAATAATATTATAATAACAGAAAGAAATATATAAAACACTACCAAACATCTGTAATAATTTGCAATACATGTAAGAACATGAATTTTTGTTTCGGTTTACGGATACGAAATTTCAGGTTATAAAAATCAGTTTTTATACACGGAAAACTATCATGTTGATTTTTGCAGGTATGAAAATTTGTTTATGTGTATTTTAGTTATTTAACAACTAAATTTGAAGTTATCCTCTTATATCTAAATGGTTCATTGTTTTCTGGCTAATAAAGTTCGAATTTTATTTTCCAATTATAACAATAATTGCTGCGATCAATTACAATATGTAATAATACCAGAAAATGTAAAATTGATTGCTTTTACTCTTGAGCCACATTTCCTTTTTATAAGCACACAGAACTGAAATTATCCGACATTATAAATAACAATACTTTTTGCCATTTCTTTTAACAAAAAACAGCACATATGAGTATATGACGAATAAACAAATTTTTAGATTTAAATAAGACTTTTTGCTATATGTATATAATATACTCGTATAAAGAAACAATATCTGAAAACACAAACATCGCCTTGAACTTGTCTTAAAAATGGGTAGAATAAACTTTTAAAACGGTTAACTTAAAAAGTGCTGAACAGAACATTTAAAAAAATAGATAAAATTCTTGTATGAATACAGTTTTGTTGTATTTGTCTTAAAAATTATTGCTAAAGCTGTTTAACTTTTTTATGAATACAATTTCTAAATTTCTTTTCAAAGCACTAATTTATTTGCATTCGGTTGACACATTGACATCACTAACAAAGCTTTTGTAGCCAACAAAAATAGAAATTAGTTTAATAGGACTACAATCAGCATGGACAACAACCTGCAGTCGTGCTGCTTGCTGTCTTCAAACTAATCATTCTCATAAGAACACGTTTGTTTTAATTTTGCGCTTTTGTAGCTTGTAGCCTGCTGTCTCGAATGTGTTTAATGCTTAATGATTGTAACATTATAGGTTTTTTCCCACTGAACAACATTTAACATCAACCATCAGTTTTTGAAGATGGTAACATCTTTCCATAAGAAATACATTGTACAGGAAAACATTGACTTTTAGTCAACATTTTTCAACATCTTTATAAAATGATCCTATCTCATTTTATTCCATTCAACAGTTTTCGATTATTTCAGTGTCATCACTAAAAAAGTGGCAATAATGTCGATTATTCTTGTGGCGTCACTGAAAAAACGTCATTTATTTTGAAAAAAATTAAAAAAAAAATCATAATTTATTTATCATGTGTCAATGGTTTGCATGTGTTTTTTTTTTGCTTAATTTTTGTTTTCTGTAATATTTTTTTCTGTATTTTTGTAAAATTTTGTTTATAAGGCCTACATTTTATTTATAGACATTATTATTACTAGTGGATGGGGTATATGGCCCTCATCGGCCATTTGCACTGCGACCAATATTGATCTAATGTGCGTCCCCTTGCCCCATAATGGGTTGTATGTTTATAGACATGCATATGTACATAAATTTTATAATCCTCTTTCGTTTTTAGAATATATTTTTTCCAAAAAATTTTACGTGATTTTGTTAAACTGTTTGAAAATTTAAAAAATTACATTTTTGATTGATAGTAGATGTTAGATGTGAGCAATGTAAACAGTGTTTCACATTTTCAACATCTATCATGCGTTTCATGAAGATGTTGATCAGTGTAAAATGCCTATTAGTGGGTGCAGTCAACATGTGTAACTGAACCAAATTTAGGGCATTTCAATGCAATTGATTATGAGTCAATATCATATGAAATTGAGTGCATTGAAATGGATTGATTTGTGATTGGTTGTTGAATACCAACTTCATGGCATCGAGTGAAAAAGAAATGTAAAATAGATAAGCTAGAGTAAGTTAGAAAGGCTAAGAACGCTTTTCATAAGTTGTATATAAGATGTATAATTTGTATTTCATTTATTTCTCTTCAACAACACGAGGTTTTACAATACTTGTTCTTAACCTAAACTTTATCTTCAAACCTCTAGTATAGACTTGCCAACTCTCAGTTATATCTAAAGTAAGAGTTACCATACCTTATACTACATCCCTCTCTTTTAGTCAATTATATACTCACTCAAATAGAAGGGTGGATTTATTTTCCTACCTACTCTAGATCTCTTTGAGGTCTCAGGCTCTGGTTTTAGGCACCAATCCGAAAGGGCGTGGGTTCGGATCCCACCGCTGTCACCATGTATAATTTGTATTTCATTTATATCTCTTCAACAACACGAGGTTTTACAATACTTGTTCTTAACCTAAACTTTATCTTCAAACCCCTAGTATAGACTTGCCAACTCTCAGTTATATCTAAAGTAAGAGTTATCATACCTTATACTACATAAGACTAGGATTTTGTTCAATAAAGTTAGACTTTTGATTGTAAACATAATTCGGCAACATCTGCCTTTGTTTTATTTCTTAAGTTTCAATCTTTTGGCATCCTTTAGAACGCCTAAGTTTTAGCTGTGCTCAACAGCTGTGTTAAACATAAATGAGTAATATTTTTTTTATACAACAAAACAAGTTATGCCACAAAGTTTTGCCACCGAAAGTGTGAACCAATTTGATAATGGGAATGGCTTTATTGGTTCACATTATCACTCAAATATATGGTCATTTTCATATTAACCTTCTTTTTTTATTATGGACCTTATGACAATTTTAAAAATGACTTAATGTCCATTTGCAATGTGTCACTATGGTCATGGACACTATGACATTTTCAAAAGTGCCATACTGTCCATGGACCTTATGACACGTTTATGTTTGTCACAGTGTCCATGGATATTATGACACTAAACATTATGACATGCTACCTATATTTGTGCTAATTGTAACAAATATATTGTTCCAGCACAATAAAGCTATCTCTGATAATAATATGATTACTTCATGAATGTAATATGTTACATAGGTTACATATGAGAAAAAGCATCAATCGTCAGTAAGTAATAATAAAATTGAGTAGAACAATTTTTTGATAACTTTAATTAATACTATGGTTATTTATAATTATAACAATGTTGAACTAAAATATAGTATAGTTACTTATAGTATTTTTTTATAATACTATAGTGACCCTAACTATCAGATACAACCATATAATTCAACAATAGTATATTGCCCTTATAATATTGTTGTATCAACCATAAATTATTTTCTACGTGTAGCATACACATATATAAACTTTTTTAGTTCTGCGACTTTTTGTGGAGTTCATTTTACTTATTAATTGCTCAAATACATGTAAGTATATATACCACCATATCTAGATATACCTTAAATATTCCTACAAATGTCACTTGAATCTATACGCCACTCATTTAATATAACAACGCATTTAAAAATACAAATATATATATTTTATTATGGGGACAGCACACGACTATAAATAATAAAATATGAAACAATAAAATTCGCTGTCATGTTCAGTTTGAAAATATTATATTTGTTAAAATTACAAAGAAAGGTGTGGGAAACAGCTAAAAAACTGGATGAGAAATGAATGTCATACTTATTACATGCTTCGCCCAGACAACCATAAATCTTGCAACATTTTTGCATAAGAACAATATTTTTTACAGCTTGTGGAATACAAGTGTAGAAAAGGTGTTAGTTCTTTTTATTTTAACTAATTTAAAACAAATATATAAATAATTCAGTGAAATATGAAAACATCTTACTAATTTTTATTTTGCTGATTCTGGGTGATAACAGACAGAAAAGATTATTGCTAGTTTTGGGGTGATAAATAGCATAATTTTATGTTAAACATATTTTGCTAAACATAAATATGTCTGGACATAGTTATATCTTAACATAGTTATATCTTAATTATAGGACATAGTTATATCTTAGCATAGTTATATCTTAACTATATTATGTCATGATACTTTCCTTCCACGAATAAAAGCAGCCCGTAAAACTGTGATTTTTTTAGTCAGCAAATTTCATTAAACCGGGCTTACTGGAAATATGAAAACACCTGTGCATGTTCGCCCAACTTCCTGCCCCGGAAAACATTGCTATTGTCTGCGATAGCAAGGCCGAAGAGATGTCAACTCTAAGTCCGTAAATGGACTTTGGGTTGACATCTCACTATGGTAAGATGATACCGGATTTCTTGTGGTCAGAAATTAAGAATATCGAACTGGACAATATGTGGATCCAACAGTATGGTACCACTTGCCACACAGCCTTCGAAACAATGGCTTTTTTGCACCAACAATTCAATGGCTGTGCTATCTCATGTCATGGCGTTGTTAGTTGAATGCCACGACCATGTGATTTGACACCATTGAATTTTTTTTTATTTGGGAGGTATTTAAAACAAAAAGTGTATGCCAATAATCGAAGAACAAGTCAAGAATTAAACGATGAGATAATTTAGCACATTAACGATATTGATATGTCTCAGATATTAAACTATGTCTCAGAGTCAATGAAGATACGGATAACCAAATGGAGATGTCTAATTGAAGTGAGGCTAGTATTTTGCCGATATTTGATTTCACACATATGTAGTTGTCATAGATCCTTCTACTCGTATGATAGTAAAAAGTATTAAGATTATTAACTGAAAACTTTTCATTTTATTTACCACTAATATCATGGGGCTTTAGTTTATAAACAAAAATTTAATTGTTTGAAAGCCTTTTACACTCATACGTACGAGTACATGTGTGTGTACATACTAGAGCGCTGCTCAAGCCCTGGAAAAATGTCTTACAAGATATCGTAATATTTTCAAGTATTATCGATTCTCTTCTTTCACATTTGAAAACGAACATTACTGTCTTATAATCCTTTAGGGCAAACAGAACCAAAACCACGTAGTAGAACCAACTAAAGTAGAATAAAATTGACTAAACTAAAGTAGAATAGAATACTAAAGCAGAATAGAATTGAAAAATTTTACAAGACATCGTAATATTGTCAATTATTGTCCATCCTCTTCTTTCACATTTAAAAACGAACAATTCTGTGCCGATATGTTCCAAACACATATACGAATACTGTCTTATAATACTTTAGAGCTAATCACGAGTAGAACCAACTGAAGTAGAACTTCAAGCACTGAAGTAATGTTCTACTCAAATTTTGTTTATGCAATTTGTTGCTGTTGTTGTTCATGGTTTTTGTCTTGGTATTAGTGCACAAGTGCTGTATACATAGTAAGCTCATGTGCCAATGTGTTAGTGCCCTCGCGTTTATTTGTTGCAGTCGGATGTTTTGTTTTGGTTTTTGCTATGAAACAGAATTCAAGTACTGTCAACCACTTTCGTATATGTGTTTCATAACCATAAAGTGTCTGTTCTGTTTCCAAATGTTCTACTGCTTGTTTGTTTTGTGTTAAAGATTGTTCTCAAATACAGTGCTTGGAACTACTGCATAGTAGTAAGATGTGTTCTTTAGAACATTCTATGCAGCCTTTTAGTACATACATATGTATAGTTTTAATTTATGTATATAAAATTTAATAATTAATTTAATTTGTATGTATATGCTCAGTAGAACCAAATAAAGTTGATCAAAATTGAGGTAGAACTGCAAGCAGTGAAGTAATGTTCTACTTCAGTTTTGTTTATAAAATATGTTGTTGTTGTTCATGGTTTTTGTCTTGGTATTAGTACACAAGTGCTGTGCACACAGTAAGCTCATGTTTCAATGTGTTAGTGCTGATGGTTTAGTGCATTCGCTAAGTTTTGCTATGAGCCATCATTTATTAGCTTCAGTCTGAAAGTTTTTTTTAGTTTCTGCTATGCAACAGAATTCAAGTACTGCCAATTACTGTCGCTTATGTGTTTCAAAACTGAGAAATGTTGGTTCTGTTTCTAACCGTGCTACTGCTTGTTTCTTTTGTTTTAAAAATTGTCCTCAAATACAGTGTTTGGAACTACTGCTTAGTAGTGACATATATTCTTTAGAACACATGTTCTATGCAGCCTTTTAGTACATACATATGTATGCATATATTTAATACATATAAAATTTAAGTCCCTTCCTGTTAAACACATTCTCCCACTTACTTAGGCTTAAGTGCCCATTTAGGAATAAACATTACTACATGTTTTTATACCACTGCTTTAATCCTTTTTATATCCGGCTGTCTGAATATTATTTTTTATCTTTACAAATTAGGAACGAACACTTAAATTCCTACAGCTTTGTGGCTTTAACTGTCTATTTTACTTAGATTTCATTCTCGGGACAAGAACAAAAAAAAGAAACTCTTTTGAAGCAAGCACACCACACATTCACATGCACTTCAAAAGTGATATTTAAATTTTAGTCTACTTAAAAGTAATACCACTTAAGTTTGCTCTAAATTTTACTTAAAAGTGTTGCTTTTATGTTGCTACATGAGATATATTAAATGTTTCTTTTTATGGCAAGTCTTTGCTAATGTTTGAATATAATTTTTCTTTCAGTTGTTGCTCTAGAGTGCAGGAAAACACATTGGCTTTAATAAAGTTCAAGCCAGAAATCGAAGCTGCAAGAATCAACTAAGAAATAATTTTTTTTTCTCTAAAAATGTTCTAGTTTTATAATAGAAAGGTAGTTTTTATAAGATTTAAATAGTTCTTTAGCAAACATGTGTTTACGTGAGCAGAGAAGTAGAAAAATAAAACTTTCTAGCGAAAGAATCCTTAAGCAAATAAAATTTTTTTTATGTATTTATTTATATTAATTTATTGAATTTTTGTTTATACTAGTACTCGTATAATTTTTAAATTATATTTTTTTATTTTTGTACATTGGGTTCTAGTTCAAGTTTTTCCTTTTTAAGTTTTTCTTAAAACTATGGGACAACTAGCTGTTTCGTATACATATATCGGGTGATTCATCGTGAGGTTTGTTGTCCAGTACATATCAACTATTTAATAGTTTGGCAGCATCTTTTTAAATGAAAGGCGAATAAAAGAAAAAAAAGAGTTCAAAATTAAAAATTCATTTATTGGGTGATTCATCGTGATTTTTGTTGTCCAGTAAATAACAACTACCGAATAGTTTGACAACATTTTGTTAAATGAAAGGCGAATGAAAGAAAAAAATAGTTCAAAATTAAAAACAACAGGTATCGGGTGATTCATTGTGAGCTTTGTTGTCCAGTACATATCAATTATTGAATAGTTTGACGATATTTTGTGAAATCAAAGGCGAATAAAAAAAAGAAGAGTTCAAAATTAAAAAAAAGTGTATCGGGTGATTCATTGTGAGGTTTGTTGTCCAGTACATAACAACTATTGAATAGTTTCACAGCATCTTTTGAAATGAAAGGCGAATAAAAAAAAAGAGTTCCAAATTAAAAATTCATTTATTGGGAGATTCATCGTGAGGTTTGTTGTCCAGTAAATAACAACTATTGAATAGTTTGACAACATTTTGTTAAATGAAAGGCGAATGAAAGAAAAAAAAAGAGTTCAAAATTAAAAATACTTACTCGGGTATATATAAAGCGTGTGATTCATCGTGAGGTTTGTTGTTCAGTACATTTCTTTTTCATTATTTTATTTATTGAATCTTTAAAATATGAACTAACAATAAGTATTCAAATCTTAATACTAAATATAAAAAATTAACTAAGTCCAGCCAATGCTAGACCAAAAGTTTCATTTTGCGCATATTATATTGGTAAAAATCACCTACTTAACGCTCTGATGGTAGCCAGAGTGTCCCATCTTCTCAACCGAGAATGGCAGCCAAAATAAAGTATGTTGCGTGCAAGAGTATTTGGGTGCAGTTCCAGTTTACTGATTAGAGAACTTGTCTTTTACCAGCGGAACACACAGATCCTTCTGACTTCGTTAGTTTCCTACATACCATGGAGCTGTAGTAATCGTTTGAAGAAATTGGTTTTGTCGTCTTTGAATTTTTTCAATGTCCGATGTTGAGGCGGTTCCCCATAATTGAATTCCATATTACCATATAGGCTTTATAATGGGTGTTTTTTTAAGCTAGATAGAACTTTAAATTGTAAAAAGTAACACAAAAAATTAAATTTTGATGAAACATTTTTTTTATTTGTTTCAGTATACTCTGACAAATCATCATGAATAGACTCACGCTTGAACAACGCTACGAAATTATCCAAATTTACTTTGAAAATCAGTCGTCGATTCGCGCAACTTATAGACGAAAAATTGTGTTCAGCGATGAGGCGCATTTTTGGCTTAACGGGTTTGTTAATAAGCAAAATTGCCGCATATGGAGTGAGACCAATCCACAAGAGACCCTACAGACTCCATTACATCCAGAAAAATGCACTGTTTGGTGCGGTTTTCATGCTGGTGGCATCATCGGACCTTATTTCTTCAAAAATGAGGCCGGAGCTCGCGTTACGGTCAATGGAGATCGTTACCGCACCATGATCAATGATTTTTTGTTTGAAAATATGGATGACATTGATCCGGAGGAGATGTGGTTTCAACAGGATGGCGCTACGTGCCATACGGCGAACGCAACCATCGACTTACTGAAATCAAAATTTGGCGATAAGTTGATTTCGAGAAATGGACCTGTCAATTGGCCTCCAAGGTCGTGCGATTTGACACCTCTCGATTATTTCCTGTGGGGCTACGTGAAGTCACTGGTTTATGCTGATAAACCAGCAACAATTGACGCCTTGGAGGCCAGCATTGTTCGTGTTGTTCGTGACATACGGCCAGCAGTGCTCGAAAAAGTGGCCCAAAATTGGACGTCCAGAATGCGCTTCGTCAAGAACAGCCGCGGTGGCCATATGCCCGAAATCATTTTCAAATGTTAATGTCAAGTATTGATCTTTCGAATAAAAAAAAATTTTGATTACAATTTAATTTTTTGTGTTATTTTTTACAATTTCAAGTTCTATCGGGCTTAAAAAAACACCCTATAATTGCGTTATATAACAAAAGTTTGCAATCCAGTTTCACTGTCGAATTTCTGCCCATAAGCCAATTTAGTTGCGCTGCTTCTAATTTCAACTGAGTGACTTTCGCATCAATGTAAGGCATCCACGTTAGCCTTCGGGCGAGGTGAATAGTGTTTTATGAGTTATTAAAAATAATTGAAACGATCGCAAGCGATCGTCATCGAATGCTTTTGAGCCGAGCATTGCAAGACAAACGGCTGATATACAAAAAGTGACATGATAAAGTGATTTTACTGCATGATCGAGCGCATGGGTGCGAAAGTGCTGCAGCATGCTTCAAAACGTTGAAATGGGAAGTCTTACCCCACTTGTTGTATTCTTCAGATGTTGCTTAAATGCGCGAACTTTGAAGGGCACTTGCCAAGCACACTTTAGTACATTTTTTTCTTAAAGGAGGGCATTTCAAAGCCGACTGGTTTTGAAAATTTTAAGTTCATAGTTCAACAAATAGTCTTAATTCTAGAAAACTTGCGGCAAATGTGTAATTACTACAGAAATGTTATTTAGAGTAACAGTTTCAAAGTTTTAAGAAACAAAAATTATTCACATTAAGCAAAAAATAGTTATAGTTTGAACAAATTTCTAGTTTTTTTTTTGTCTTGGATTAGCACTCAGGGGATGACCCCTACATATGCAGTGTATTGTCCCAGAACTGAGGAGGGGGAAAGAGGGAGTAGTATTTGTGAACACTATACTTGAAATTTCCGATGTCATAACAGACAGGAAACACGTCTGTGGGCAACTTATTTCATAGGCGAAGCGTACGGATGAAAAACGAACCCTATCTGTAATGTGTTGTACGATTCCCCGGGTTTTTCTTAAACGCCCATAGTTAGGATTTTTCTCATGATAGTTACAATCAATACGTTAAATTCTGGGACACCCTGTACAATGAAATATGCTCATTCTTTTAATCATATTGTTTCATAGATATTACGAAAGCCGTACATTAAAACAATGAAAAAGCCAGAAAGAAATTTTAACATTTTCAGGTAAAATTTGTTCTATTTGATATTTAATTATTTGACCTTGTTTAAGTAAATATTTCTTATTTTTGCAGCTAAAGATAGTTTTATTTTATGTAAAATATTTAAAAGTATATATTTTCAAAATTTCGATAACAATTTGTTATTATCGTAAGGAAAATTAATATGTTATTAAATACTGTTGAATATTTTATATAAAATAAAACGATCTTTAGCTGCAAAAATAAGAAATATTTACTTAAATAAGATCAAATAAATAAATATCAAATATAATTCAATGAGCACGAACCAAGAGGGTATAATAACATATTCATTTTCCTGGCGATGATAACAAATTGTTATCAAAATATTGAAAATAAATACTGCTGAATATTTTATATAAAATAAAACGATAGTTAGCTGTAAAAGTTTTTCATTTTTTTTATTTATATTTTATTAATACTTTAGTTTAGTAATAATTTAGTTGCAATTCAGTACAAGAACAATAAATTAATTAATTCATTTATAATTTATATATATATGGCATAGCGTTATTGCTGTAAGACAGGTTGGTATGTTTATTAAAAGCACATAGACTGATAATATAGTACTAAAATATTATGAGTTGGTATTAACTATTAAATTCATTCAGTATTTGAGATCTATATTTTAGGCATGTTTCAAGACATTTGTGTAGTGCGTGAAAATTAGAACCGTTTAATATCTTCAATACAGCGTTGTAGCATAGTATAGACTGGCCAAAGTATATGACTCGAAATTCTCTATAACAAGACAAATTCCGATGAGGTGTTAGGTGTTTTCGGGGGCCGTCTGTATTACTTTTAAAGCATCTAGAGTTTAAATCAAGAAGGCCACCTCTGGCTTTAATAAGTAAAATTTTTTCTTAATACGAAGAGAGCATTTTTTTACTAATTTTTATTTTCGAAAATCATTTTCTTTTAATAAAAACACATAAAATATTTCTAAAGAGGTACGGTTAAGGCTACCTTACATCTATAACAATTTATCAATTCATGAATACGCAAATGATTTGGAATAAATTTTTTAAATCGGAGAAGGAAAGAAAACATTTTCGTGCATTAATAAAGTTGTAGAAAATAGTAAACTGGTGCTACGCAAAAACTTTTTTCCCATTAATTAAGCTTTCATAACCGAAGTGAAACTTTTCATGGTATTAGCGAAAGAATGATGAACGAAGTGGTTTCATTTCCATAATGAAACGTTTTTCGATAAATGGTATTGATTTGGCCAGATTTTAATTAGATGCTAGTGATTATTTAATAAAGTTGTTTAAGTTTATAAATCAACAAAAGTTCTTTGAAGTTCAAGTTTGGTCTACAGGACTACACTCCACATAACAAAATTTAAAGCCTTTGTGGCCGTTCCAAACACCAGTGTAAATGGAAATCATATATTTTTAGCAATTCTTTGTTATTAAAGGATGGGCGTATTACAAACAAAAACAACAAAACAAAAGAAAAAAGTTGTGTTAAAACAAGTATCACCGAAACCATTTATCAAAGAGTTTACTCTTTGAACAAAACAAAAAGGAGAAAAAGGATACAAATACTGAACGCCCAACAAAGCAGGAAAACCAAAAGAACTTGAGTTTAAATAGGTAAAAGTTAAAAACAATTTGCCACAAGCCAACACAGTCTGTTGAAGTTACTCAAACAGAAAAAAAAATGAATTAGCCGAAATAGTCCCACGCAACTTAATAAAGTCGAAAGGATTTAACAACAAAATAAATGTGTAATATGTATGTAATATGGTTTATAAAAAAGCCAATAACAAACATCTGCTGTTTTGTTAGTGATGAATGAATATATTAAACTTTGTAATGCAAGAAACTTTTTTAAGTAGTAAAAAAAAAAATGCTTGATAGTTGATGGAAAATTTTGGGATAAAATTGACACCTTCAAAAAACAAAAACAAAAACTTGAGACTATAAAAACTGAAAGCATAAAGATAAAAAAGTTGGCAATTTATTTTTTTTAATTTTATTTAATAATTCATATGATTGTACAGGGTGTCTGGTAGCAGATTTATATTTTCAACGTTAAATAAAAAACGTAATAATTAACACAAAGTTTTATTAAGAGCATTGAACGATAGAAAGGAAATGCGGATCTTATGTTTTAAAGAGTATGTCATCCAGTTGTCTTCCGTTGAGTTGAACACACTGTTCAAAACGAAGCCTTGTCACACACTGTCGACGACTAATTTCCTCTAAAGCCACCAGGGATTGGGTTGTCTTTATACACCCTGCAGCTCGATGGTACGTAAAAACCTAACGAATTCATAAGGATCTCTGTTTTGAAGGCCACTCTCGGTTGAGAAGGAGGGATACCTTTGCCACCATCAGAGCGATTAATAGGTGATTTTACTGATATTGATCGTGCAAAAAGAAACATTTTTGTCTAGCATTGGCTGGACTTAATTAATTTTGTGTATTTAGTATTAAGATTTGAATACTTATTGTTAGTTCACTTTGTGAAGACTCAATAAATTAATGAATGGAAAAAATTATACACCCTATCTTTCAGACAGCTCCAAAAAAGGATCCATAGGAGTTAGATCAGGTGACTTGGGTGGCCAGGGGATGTACTCAAGAGGACTGATTAGTTTTTGGGGGGAGATTTTCATCGATGCTGTGGCTATGTGTGCGGCCACGCCATCCTATTCAAACCACGTGTGTGAAGAGTACATTGAATGCACTCGCAGTTTTGACAAAAAGAATTCCGTAATCACGCGTCGATAATTTTCATCGTTGACATTCGTCGCCTGGCCTCGAGACCTTGCGACCAAAAAAGATAAGGTACACCCCAAACAGTTACCTCGGGGCAGTGCAATGGTTTTTGATGTTTCAAAGGAGGGTTACGGACTCTTGGAGGCCAGTAACAGCAGTTTTGCTTGTTAACGTGTCCGTTTAAGTGAAAATGGGCCTCATTGATCCAAACATTGCGGTTTACCATACGAAAACGCCCCAACAATGTTTCGCAAAAATTGTTACGTAAATCAAAGTCATTTTCCTTCGGTTCTTGAACGTTTTGAATTTTAAAAGGATCAAATTTCAGATCTTCTTTTAAAAACAGTGGTTAGTTTCATAATGTTTCTCAAATTTTTACTTGGTGCGAATAAGCGACAAATGTAACAAAAGTCATTTCGCGTCGGGCACTGCATTGATAAACTGCAAATGTATGGAGTAGGATGGGTTGAAAAACAATTTTTTTCCGCAACGCTTTAGTAGTTTAAAAATTTGAAGTCCCTTCAGCCACACAGCTAATGAAACAATAGCTCTTTTGCGCGAAAAATGGCCGTATTATCTCACGTGGTGGCGATGTCAATTGGCCGCCAAGATAATGTGGTTTGACACCGTTGGACTTCTTGCTTTGGGTTTATTTGAAAGAAAAGGTGTACGTCGATAAGCCAGCTAAAAGATGAGATAATTCAGCACATTAACGGCATATAATCTAAATTATGCTTCAGCATCAACGAAAATTTCGACCATCAGATGGAGGTGTGCCGCCAAAGTTGCGGCGGCTCCTTAGCCGATATTTTGTTTCTTACATAATTGCATTAAACTAATATTATCAGAATAAAAAGAAATAGTAATAATTCCTAAACAGTTTGTGTTTTGTTTTTAATCAACATCATCGCTTAAATTTTAATCACCCTTTAAATTTATGAGTCAAAGTATTGTCCATCCGTTGTACTTCTTTCTTTGCAGTTAGTTGAAAGAAAAGGTATGTGTCGAAAAGCTAAAGGATGAGATAATGTGGCACATTCATGGCATAAAACCTCAATTAAGCCTCAGCGTCAACGAAAACTTGGATCATCGAATGGAGGTGTGACGCCAAAGTCGCGGCTGCTATTTGGCGGATATTTTATTCCGTACATAATTGAACCGTATGAATATGGCCATAATAAAAATAAATTATAATAATTCTCAAATAGTTTGTGTTTCATTCCAAATCAACATCGGCCCTTAAAATTTGAACACCCTTTACTTTGTAAGTTAGCATTCATGGAACATAAAGTGTTGCACACATCATGGAAGAGCGGTAATAAGAGGCAGGCAGTGTTTGCCGCTTGGTTAGAAAACGTTTCTTTAAAATTTTCAATTAGCGAATCAGAATTATTTTGACTGTTGCCATTGACTTTTTTTTCAAAATGCTAGCAGTGCCTTTTACTGCCGATTTCGTTTGAGCTTAAAAAATACAAATTTTAGCCAAATTTCTTTATTGTTTGCCATTTAAAAATTTATTTTTAACGATGTTTGTTTAAAATTATCTTAAAAAGTTTTAATTTCCGTGTAACAGTTGTTTTTTTTTTTTTTTTTTTTTTTTTTTTTTTTTTTTTTTTTTTTTTTGAAGGAAAACTTTTGGTTTTTACGCAAAAACGATGAATATTCTAAAACTTTTTCCACTTTTTTCATATGATGGTTTCAGTTACTTTTTGTTTATTAAACACATGTTCTGCTGTAGCAATAAAAAGTCAAGTGGAGGCAATAAAAAAAACACGAGGTAATCATGACAGTTTACCAGGAAACTCAAAGCTTATGTAACTTACAGAAGATTACATTTTTCTTTTGAGGAAAGAATTTATGAAATTAAAATTAAATTATTATAAACAGTTGATGTTCAGCTGCTGAAAATTATTTAATCAGGTACTCAGAAAATATTGAAATTTTATGCGGATTGTGTTTGAGTTAAGCACAAGGATAATACAAAATTTAAACAATCTCTTTGCTGAAAGAATCCTCACAATATTAAACAGAAACTTTTCATGCAGCAAAAAAATTTAAATTGTAAAAGAAAAATATAACAAAATATTTCAGCCACTTTTAAGCAACAAATAATTTATTATGTATTAATTTCTGTGGCGTTTTATCATAACAGCTTAAGTCGAGATAAGATCAAAAAAAGTTTTGTAGAGATATTTGAATGAAAAACTAAATTTAAGAAGAAAAGAAGATAAACCAAAATTAAACCTAAATTTTGTGAATAATACGAAAAATTATTTCTGTAAACAAGAATACCATATTTATTCTAATAATCAAATTAGCAGCAATTTTTACAATTTTTAAAAATCGACTTAAGCTGTTACGATAAAATGCCACAGATTTAATAAATTTTTTTCTTAATGCATTTCACTAGATTTAACACGTGTTTCCTTTATTTTGTTTTGTGACGATTGTGAGAAATTTTTGTCAGATTATAAAATATTGCCTTTCATTGTTTTCGCCTTTTGCGGGTAAAATGAAAAGGTGGATTTGAGAAATTTTCATGGTCAATTGGAAAGGAAAATGAACAAATAAATAAATAAATCAAGGTGCCAGAACAGCATTTTAAATATTTTTAGGTTATTCAAAAAGTTTCCTACAAATATGCACATGTTTTTGTTAGAAGAGAGAATAAATGTTTCTAAATACCCAGTGGTGAAAATGGCTTGACCTTAAGTATTTTTTTTAGGAACTATGTAAATATATATTGGGTGGTGGTGCTTTTCATTTAACATTTCTCAATTTCAGACTAACTTAATTTGAGCCATGGAAACATACACAAATCGAGCAATGCGTTAAAGTTATTCAGTCTTATATAGGGTGTTTTTTTAAGCTAGATAGAACTTTAAATTGTAAAAAGTAACACAAAAAATTAAATTTTGATGAAACATTTTTTTTATTTGTTTCAGTATACTCTGACAAATCATCATGAATAGACTCACGCTTGAACAACGCTACGAAATTATCCAAATTTACTTTGAAAATCAGACCCGTTGTTTTATCGCAAAATTGTGTTCAGCGATGAGGCGCATTTTTGGCTTAACGGGTTTGTTAATAAGCAAAATTGCCGCATATGGAGTGAGACCAATCCACAAGAGACCCTACAGACTCCATTACATCCAGAAAAATGCACTGTTTGGTGCGGTTTTCATGCTGGTGGCATCATCGGACCTTATTTCTTCAAAAATGAGGCCGGAGCTCGCGTTACGGTCAATGGAGATCGTTACCGCACCATGATCAATGATTTTTTGTTTGAAAATATGGATGACATTGATCCGGAGGAGATGTGGTTTCAACAGGATGGC
Organism: Thecocarcelia acutangulata; assembly: GCA_914767995.1. Lineage (NCBI taxonomy): Eukaryota > Metazoa > Arthropoda > Insecta > Diptera > Tachinidae > Thecocarcelia > Thecocarcelia acutangulata. The sequence goes on along the minus strand of OU612095.1, from coordinate 22,956,785 downwards.
GCTACGTGCCATACGGCGAACACAACCATCGACTTACTGAAATCAAAATTTGGCGATAAGTTGATTTCGAGAAATGGACCTGTCAATTGGCCTCCAAGGTCGTGCGATTTGACACCTCTCGATTATTTCCTGTGTGGCTACGTGAAGTCACTGGTTTATGCTGATAAACCAGCAACAATTGACGCCTTGGAGGCCAGCATTGTTCATGTTGTTCGTGACATACGGCCAGCAGTGCTCGAAAAAGTGGCCCAAAATTGGACGTCCAGAATGCGCTTCGTCAAGAACAGCCGCGGTGCCCATATGCCCGAAATCATTTTCAAATGTTAATGTCACGTATTGATCTTTCGAATAAAAAAAAATTTTGATTACAATTTAATTTTTTGTGTTATTTTTTACAATTTCAAGTTCTATCGGGCTTAAAAAAACACCCTATACATATGTACGAGATTAACTAGTTGTGAGTTCGAGTCCAACTTCAGTCAAGAAGAAGGATTATTTTTAATTATAACAATAATTGCCAAAGAAGAACAGAAAAAATAATTGAATACCATTAGCTGGGGGACAACTAGCTGTTTCGTAGTCGCTACACTACTCATCAGCACCCACTGGGATTCGAAATCGGGATCATGTAAACATGATGTATTTTTAATACGGCCGCTTTAACCACTTCAGCCACCGATTTTTCACAGCAATTATTGTTATAATTAAAAATAATCCTTCTTCTTGACTGAAGTTGGACTCGAACTCACAACTAGTTAATCTCGTACATATGTATATAACTAAAAAAGTTCACTCATTAATGATTTATTCAGTCTTATTGTGAAAATAGGTGTTCCAATGAAAATGCATATTGCATATTATTATTTTTTTAACAATTTAATCGCCCAAATGTGCATACAATCAGAAAAATTGTGCAAAAATTTGAGCAAACCGGGTCTATGGGAGATGTGAAAAGACCACTCGTATAGCTCGTTCTGTAAAATATGTTGCTGCTGTTCGCGATAGTGTAGTTAAAGAGCCGTCCATCTCAGCACGTTCTCGTGCCCAACAATTGCACCTCTCACGCTCGCCGTTGATGAACATTATGCATAAAGACTTGCATTTACATGCTTGCAGGGTGTAATTAACTCAATAACTAAAGTGATAGACAGGCAGTCCGCTGGATTCTCCAAAAAGTACCTGGATTTTTCAGCTCACTTGGGTCCTGATGATCGTTCCCTTTGTGATTGCTTGAAAAGTGTGATAGTAGAGTTGAAGAATGAAAGTTACAGGAATATAGTGGGAGTGGGGGAGAGGGAAAGGAATAGTTTTGTTGGATTTGTTACTGTTTGAAAGCAACAAGGAAGCTTATCAAATATTGTATTTAATTGTGTGTTTGAATGCATTCCATGAAGTCTACAAAGAGTAAATGGTAACAGTGGATGATCAATTTGCGAAGAAAATCATCTTTGGTGATGAGAACCTTTTTACTTCAGTGTAATCGTCAATAAGCAGAATTGCCGCATTTGGGCGAATGATAATCCAAGAGTGATTATCGTAAAATTATTGCACCCACAAGAAGTGACTATTTGGTGTGGTTTAGGGGCTGGTGGCATCATCGTTCCGTATTTTTTCCACTAGCCCAGGCAGTTACTGTGAATGATAATGAATTTTTTATGGCCCGAATGGGAAGATATGGATGTGGACGATATGTTTTGATCAATGGCACACGGCCTGGCAGACCAGCACTTCCCGTCTATTTACTGGGGCGTAGAGGGAAAGGAGTCCCTCGTTTGTTGTGGCAAACAAAATTCTAGGATGCGCATTACTTATATTGCGTTGGACTTTCAAAACCCTTACCAAAGGTAAATTGGCAGAATGGAGATCAGCAAGGCCCCTGGAAGATTATGCTTTGTAGAACTCTGTGCTGATCATGGTTGTGATGCCAACCTTGGCTGAAATGTTCTGGCTGTGGTTTAAACCTAAAATCGCAGGGGACTTTGTTACCCTGATTACTATGGTACAGGCTGGTTTTGGGGGGCTAACAACCTCCCAAAGTGTTGTTGCCTTGCAACAGATACTTGTATGTAAGTGTTATAATCTTCGGTAAAATGTACTGTACTTGCCAATCTGGCAACCATATAATCTGTCAGTTTTAATAGTTAAAATGGCATGCGCTATTTCCGTTTGCCTGTGACATCATTCTTCTGATTCTTCGCCTTTCTCACCGCGTGCATTTTTCAAGACTTTTAAAAGAAGTATTGTAATATTAGAATTAAATAAATAATAATATACTGAATTAAAATATAGAACGAGCTTTTTATTTACTTAAAAGTACAACAGTAAGGAACCAGGAGTGATTTTTGCACGGCGGAGTTGGTGATGCTCTTAACCAACTTCAGCCTACCAACCTATTAAGCCTTGTCTTGCATTGCCTGTTCGGAAATTGCATACAGGAGGAGTTAGAAGGTTCGAACTCTTTAACAAAGAGCTTTGTCTATACGGCTATACACTTATAGCGAAAAGTTGCGACGTGTGTGAGCCTGGTAAGCCACATGGTGGCACTGGTGCATGGTGATTAATTCACTCCGTGGATTTGGTCCTTCATCGGAGTAGACCATAAAGTAAGGTGCTGATGTAAATCGATTTCCCAACTGTATGCAGAAAAGGAAAGTCTTTTCCACATCATCAGTACGACGTAATGCGCTTTTGTATTCGATAAAGGTACTTAATATAATTCCTGATGGCAGTTGGATGGTGTACCAATTTACCTGCTCGCTCTTCCTTTTCATCCAAAAATATTTATTTATTTTGCCACGCCCACAAATACCGCGTTTTTAGTATTTTATTCAGTACGTCGTCGTCATTCTTTCTATTCTATGTTTATTAAAATATGCTCAGCTTCATGTTATTTTACAGCGAAAAAACAGTGCATGCACATGAACACTAATGGGGGGAAAGTTTGTCTGCCTTCGACTACAGTATTGTTCTATGAAAATGAACCAAATATTTGTCCTGACATTTCTTGTAGACTGCTTTACTTATTAATTATCACTTATTATTTTATTTTAGTTAGTAATGTAACGCAAATGAAGCTTGTACAAAATATTTAATCTTAATTTAATTGATCTACTAAAGTACAAGTGACAAAAATTATATAAGAATTTATTTGCTTTCGTGTTTATCACACTTAAGCTAAAATTTTAATAAATAAATCTATTTAATTAAACTTGTATTTATTTATTTGTTCAGCCATCTTAATTTTATACTTAATAAAGCATTTGAAAAATATGTAAAATATGCCAGAATAAAATTTAACGCCTTCAGTAGCCAACAGATTTGAATGGAGCAATAAGCCAATTTCAATTTGTTGCAATAACTTACAGGCCAAATAAAACCCAACAAATGCAATTAGTCTTTCAAAACAATAATAACATTTCATTTCATTTGTTCATTAGATAGAGATTATTTGTGCATAATTGCAAATTATGAAAATCATTTCGAATTCTTTCAATTGAAATACCATTTAATCCTATTTGAAAATAAATGTTACAAAATAGTTTTAAATGCTATTCAATACTATTATAATATGATATTATTATACACTAGATCAGTGGTGCCCACAAGTTCTGTATGGAAGAGTAAACACCAATACTGTTACCGACAATAATTTCCTTACCAAATAATACAACTATGCATAACCTTTTATTTTCTACCTTTGCCTTTTTCTAATAGATACACATTTTGTAAAACTGAAAAGAACACGTCAGTTCTTGAAAATTTAACCAATTGTAAATCATATAAAAAATGTAAAGTAAAAGGTAAAATTAATAAAAATTTGTAAAATATTTATTAATAAAGTTTCGTCCTTTGAATTTTAAAGCGACGATAACAGTTGGCTATTAAAACTTGGTTTTATTTTTTACAAATACATTTAAGGAAAGTTACTTTTATTTAATATTTTTTGTTGTAAAAAGCAAAACAATTTGCTAAACAAAATTCTCACTGATAATTGCTGTCGTCAATGTTTACCAGCAAAACATGCGAAAGTGCTGTTGCTTAGCTCTTGTGTGTGTGCAGTGAAGAACGATAAAAAAAATATATAAGACTACGTTGTTTGTGTATTTGTCATTCCTAGTGCTGAACGCAGTATGTGTGTATTAAACAGCACAGCCCTATAGCTAAGCACTTTTACAAAAATAATTGAGCATCAAGCGCATAGGCTTGGGCAGGTCTGCACTAGATGAATACAATTAACAGTAGCAGGCACATGCAAAAATATGTGCTTGTCATGAAACATTATTTCATTTAGCATTTACAGGCTCAGGATCCAAGCTAACACTTTCAGGATGGAGAGAGGGCGTGAAGAGGGGAAATTTTACATGGTATACTAAAAAAAAAAATAAAAATATTTATATTGTTTAATTGTTCATACGAAATAATAGCAACTTTATTTTACATTTGGTGGGAGGGGGATGTTTCACGTATATTACTATTATTTCGTGGCCTAACTTTATTGTATTTTACAACTTTGAAAAACAAACAAAAATTGCTTCATTGGCGTTATGGAAAATTTTTGCATGAAAATGCAAGAATATCGTTATAGCTACTAAACAGTTTAATAAATATAATGAAAATATGTCACTGTATTAATGTTAGACTTTCGTTACAGCCACGACAAAATGTGATTTTAGTATTAGGCATAGTTCATTATACTTTTTTTTACCACTCTTAACTAACGCACTCTCATATAAAATCATATGATACCAATAAAACCGTGGAAACCTATAAATATATTCATTACTCATATTTGGTTACACTGTTTTTGTTTTACTTGTATTTAAGTCATGTTTTGTTTGTTAGTGTTAGTAACAAATTAATAGCCCTATTACTAAAATACTAAACCGATCAAAAAGAAATTAAACTCGTTCCCTTCTCTGATGTATTTTAACATCAATGCAATGCCAAATGTCATCATTTTTGGGACCATGGCACTTTTCATGGATGTCATGTCAACTATTACATCAATTGCTCCAATTATTATTAGCGGCAGTTATGATAATAATGTCGTCAATAAAATATCATACTGACATCAAGGGGATGCTTTATTGGAATGCGTTTGATGTAAGCATGTGATCAATATAATGACACTCTAATACCGGAGAAATGACTAAATGAAGTCAATGAAATGACAAAATACCATCAACAGAATGGCGTCATATCAACAGACCAACTCTACGTTGGGTTCAATTATGAATAGAAAAATTATTAAATTTAGTACATTTTATGACAAAGCAGCATCAATACCATGGTACGCTATCATCAGCTTAAACTTAAACTCCGATTCAATTTAATGATTTCAAAAATATGTTCACACATATAACTTTATATTCTACCATTTTCAAAACATCAATGAGAATTAAACATGTTCTAATAATATTTTTGATGACTTACTGTCATCAATATAATGTCTTTATGTCGCACTATCATATTTTAATTGTGTGTATGCTTTGTACGAGAAAATATGATCTTTCTGTGTTTTGTAGTTACTTTTTTTATTTTACTCCCTACGCTCTTATTATATTCGTTATTTAACTAATGCCCAGTGTTGTCAACACGGTGCGTTTCGCACAGTGTTGTTTACATATGACTGTTAAAATTGCAATCGAGGACGAAATTGTTAATAAATATTTATGTTTTATTGAAGCAGATCGAAGACAAGATGCAGTTCAATCATTTTTACCAATTTATATTAAACATAGTAGTATTAAATATATTAATTTTTTTTATTTATCTTTATTTAAATTTACAATCTATCTTAATTTAAGATAATAAGCAAACTTGATGGAGATTAAATTCACATTGATAATTGTACTCTCTGAAGTACAATTATAAGTTATTAATCATTACAATTATATAACAATTAATATATTAATTATAAGCTGTTTTTTTTTTGTTGTAGTTATTATATATATGTATTTGTGATACTTATGACAAAAATATCGTTTTATTACAATAAAGAGATTTGAGATATTAGTATGATTATTTCATGAAATTAACATGGTTACATATGAGAAAAGTATATGTGGTTAGTATAAAAATATGGATGAGTATGGCAATTATTTGAAAACTTTAATCAATATTATGGTTACTTATTATTGTAACAATGTTAAACAAATATATAGTATGGTTACTTACAATATTTTTTAACAATACTATGGTGTGCCCTATCAATGGCATTTTAAATGTAACTATGTAGTATTATCAGGTACAGCCATATAATTCAACAATAGTATGTTTCCCTTAAAATATTGTCATATCAACCATATAATTTTTAATACGTGTAGATTAGCGATTTTCTTTAAACCTAAAGATAATAATTCAATTCCTCCATGCCATAACCTGCTTATGGGGGAATTGTTCTTTGAGTATTTTTCCAATACACAACCAACAACTTTTCAAGCAAAATTAATTCTCTTGTAAACCTTGTTTTATTGTTCAAATGCTCGTATATGTATGCGCCTTTTTCACATCATTAAACCAATGAAAAACCCATAATCGGTTTTAATATAATTGAATAACAACACCTTATAAAAGAGGGGGATCACTAAAAATTTCCATCATAAAATCTAAATGATTGGCCGTAAAAGAAATACTGACAATAAAAGCAAAATTCCGCAAACATAAATTTAATAAATGACTTGTTGTTTTTATTTTGCTATTTGTCTTTTGGCTAAAACAACCATAAAAACGTGGCAAAAGAAATAAAAACAAATTTCACAAATTTGCAAATGTTTGTATTAATGCTCATGATGATGATGATAATAATGATGATGATGACGATTGATTACTATCTTCATTATTAAATGGTAAGACACAGAAATCGAAAGTTAAAGCCACCAACGAAACGTCATAAAATATCCAGGACAAAAATAAAAAGGAATAATAGATAATTGAGCGAAAAATATCAAAAATAATATTACAGCGATAAAAATAAAAAAACAAACTTAAACTGCATTTCTGCTATAAAAGTAAATGTGGCGAAGGCGGGAGGTTCTAGAAGACTTTGTGGAAAAGTTGTAGTACGCTATATGTTGCCTTTTTCAATTGACAACTAAAGGCCCTGATTCACTATTCTACACGATCGTATGATTCATTCACAAGAAAGTGTTTCAAAAGTCTGGCCGACTTAAAAAAATCGCTTCAAAATGGCATTGTAGGCCACACTATTACACAAGTATGATTGAAATAATTTGTATACACAATAAAACAATTAAAAACTCTTATTAACATAATATTAATTAAATTTTTTTCTTGAGGCACCAACAATATTCTTATATTTTCACAATATATACAACACTGATCGCACAGAAACCATAATGTTTTGAAAAGTTTCATAAAATTTTTCAAATCGCACGATTTGTCAAAAAGTCTGTTGCACGGTTGCATTTTTAGTACAGCACACATGCTTTATTTTGTAGATCGAACGATCGTGTATGATAGTGTAACATGGCCTTAAGTTGAAATACGAGGGCTGATAAAAAATAACAGTTATTTTAATTTTTTTCAGAAAGTATTTATTTATTCATCAATAACTATCTTGTCCCCTTTAAAGTAATTCCCCTCAGATATAATGCACTTATGCCAGTGTTTTCCCCCAGCCTCGAAACACTTGTGAAACGCGCTTTTTGGTATCGCCAACAGCTCCTGTTTCGATTTTTCTTTTATCTCCTCAATTGTAGCAAATCGCTTTCCTTCCATTGGTGTCGTCAGTTTTGGGAAGAGGAAAAAGTCAGCGGGGGACAATTCCGGTGAATACGGTGGTTGAGATATGGTAACGGTTTAGGTTAGGTTAGGTAGGCAGTCCGCTGGATACCCCGGAATAGTCTAGGTTATCCAGCTCAATTGGGTCCTGGAGTCGTTCCCTTTGTGATTGCCTGAAAAGTAAGATAGTGGAGTGAGGAAAAGAAGTTATAGGAATGTAGTGTGAGTGGGGTGGATGGGCGGGGATGGAAAGGAAAGGTGCAAACCTCTTAGAGTAGCGTTACATGCTGCTATACTAGCCATCCACTGCTTCTTATGAAAGAGCATGGTCAAACCGACCTCGGTTTTGTTTTTGGCCAAAAAACTCACGCACAAGCATCGATGTGTTAGCTGGTGCATTGTGATGGTGCAAAATCCACAATTATGTGCGTTTCTGACGAATTGCTTCGCACAAGCGGCGCATGACTTCAACGTAGTATTCCTTATTGACTGTACGACCTTGTGGCAAGAATTCATGATGCACCACACCATTGTACTTGAAGAAAACAGTGAACAAAACCTTCACATTTGTCCCCGAACTTGAAGTGCTTTTTTCGATATTGGCTCTTCTGGACGTTTCCATTGGGATGATTGGGCTTTGGTTTCAGTGTCATATCCATGATTCGTCACCAGCTATGACCTTTTTGAGGTAATCTGGATCGTCGTTGACGATGTTCAATAGATCCTGAGCGATGTCCATGGGACGTTATTTTTGCTCAAAGTTTAGTAAATTTAGTTTAGAGCTCACCAAAATACAACTAACTGGTCTGTCAAAAGCAAACACAATCCAAAATGGCTGATATTGCCAACATATATAACAGACATGCCCGCCAATATAACTGAAAAAAAGCGAAAATCGAATATTACGTAACTCGCGAAATTTGGAAATAACGGTTATTTTTTGATCAGACCATGTACATGTAGTGTTACGAACGTTGTCATTTGGTTTTTTTATTTGAATTCCCAAAATCGGCTTCAGCAATCGCCAAAATCCCCTCGGAATAACCCAGGTCCCTCTTGCTTGGCACTTCATTTTCTGGATGTTTCTTTGTTCTCAGTAACATCAGCAGCCACAGACGAAATATTTTCAACAAGACAACCAGTATTCTCCAGAAATCTCAGTATTCTCATCAAATCAGAGTCGTATTTTTTTTTAAATTTACATTGGCAGCACTTTGAGTATTTATTGAAGGCGGTGCATTATTTATAAATCCAAACAATTGTAGTTCAAGGAAATTGCATGTTCTTTTTGTGAATGTTGTAGAATTGTAACCATTTTGTCAGACTTTCATAACAATACTTTCCTACAAATATAAACATACATTTGTTTGCTTTTTTGTAAGTACAGAGGAAATTTCGTAATATGTTGCTCCCACAAAATCTAAATATCTTGTATTACCAGGTAAACGTGCCTTGAGCGTTGTAATATGTAATCAGTTAGCACGACCCGATTAAGAAATCTACGACGAGATTCACGCTGAGCTAACACTACCGACCGATTATTGGTAAAAAAAAAAACAGACAAAACTATTACACACTCTTCCGGAGTATTGCGCTCCATTTGTCTGTTTGAATTCTGCAGCTGTCTAGTTCACAATTGTCAAATATGATTGATGTAAAACGTCATTTGCGAAAGCTCTAATATCTTACGATAGGGTGATTAGTTTTGTTCCTTGATGTTCAGCTTTAGTTTTACCATTTTGGTTTACATTTTTTTTAAATTAGTATAAAAATAATCCATTTGTTGAAAAAAAATCTCTCCCAAAAATAAAATACAAACTACTTTGCAATTTATTTTGCTTTAGATATATATTTATTTACTCTTGTGTTACAAATTCCATAAAAAAAATTTGATTAAAAAACTCGCTATTTATTACGGCTTTAAAAAGCATTTATTGCTTTGTTATTCAAACTCTTACATCAGCCCGCCGTTGCTAAAGAACCAGCACTAACTGTGTTTACAAAACAACTGAAGTTTGTTTTCAAACAGCAACAAACTCACAGAAAACCAATCAGCTGTTTAAAGTAGCAATCAGCTGTTGGCTGAATGAAAATAATAATAATGGTTTTAAGAGCTGTGAAATTAAAAAAAAGGAACCTGCGCAAACAAACTCTTTGCTATTAAGGTATTTCCAAAGAAAATTTTAATATGGCAATACAAATTCTCTCTTAAAACATTAGCAAGAAAAGAGAAAACTCAGTGTTATTCGCTTGTTTACAGATGTAGGGAGTAGACTGTTACATTACAGATTATTATATTACAAACAAAAACTGTTAACAACAGCTTATTTACACACTAGTTGTTGATTTACTTTATTAGTAGTAATGATTATTAAACATTTACAATAATATCTGTTTGCTTTAATTAAATATGCAGAAAAATATACTCTCCTGAATTTAGTTATAGTAAAATCAAAACGAAACTGTTAAGCTCGCTGTTTGTTATCACGAAAAGTTTGCAAGTTTGTGACAAACAGGCACTAGAAGAAAAGTTGTAGATAACTCATCAAAACTGGTAGAAGAAAATATTACAAAAAATATAACGGCTATCCGCAGGGAAGGTATACTACTCGCAGTAAATCCATTGTACGCAATTTTTTTTTAATCCTAGACCAGTGCTCAGGGGATAACTATTACATATGCAGTGCATTTTACCAGAACTAGAAAAATTGGGAGGAGCAGCAAAAAGAGAGAAGGGGGAAGGAGGGAGTAGTGCTTGCGAACATTTGACTTGAATTTTCCAACATTGTAACAGACAACTGTGAAAATGATTTACATCAGTACCTGCCTTGACGGCCTAACCTGATGGTGGACCACTTCCACAGAGTGAATTTTTCACGATTCACCACCGCCCCCATGTGGCTGACTAGGCTCACACATGCAGCAATTCTTGTCATATGATTGCGGTCATATGAACAACTTCTTGTTGAGGAGTTCGGGCTTTCTAATCCCACATGTATGCAATTTCCCAGCAATCAACGGAAGACAAGGCTTAATGAGTTGGTAGGCCGAAGCCCACTAAGAGCATCAGCCCTTAAACCAGCTCACCCGTCAAACCGTCACCACTGGTTCCTTACAGTACACGTATCTGTTGTAAAGGCAACAGATCCTCGGGAGATTGTTAGCCCTCGAAAAAAGCCATCACCAAACAATTATCAAGGATACTAACACTCCCTTCCTGCGTTTTAGGTTTCAACCACAGCCAGAACGTTTCAGCCAAGTTAGGCACCTCAACCATGATCAGCCCGGGTCGAACCGCACGCAGAACTTCCCGGGGGCAATGCTGATCCCCGTTCTCGCCAAATTATACCCTTGGTAAGGGTTTCGGAAGACAACACAACAAAAGTCATGTGGCTTCCTAGAGTTTTGTTTGCCGCACCAAACGAGGGACCCCTTCCCCTCTTTTCCCCGAAAAACAGAGCGCCTAAGTTAGGAATACGCCAAGGCAAAACCTGTTCCCCGGGGGGATTGTAACAGACAGGAAACACGTCTGTAGGCAACTTTTTCTATAGGCAAAGCGTACGGTTGAAAAATTAATTTTCTCTGTGAGGTATTATACGATTCCCCGGGCAATCGCCCGCAAATGGTTGAGTTCTGTACGATGAACGCGTGCTACGTAAAAATGTGCAAGTTTCGGGAACAAGATCCCTAATCTCGTCAGAGCAAAATCCATTGTAGTAACGATGGAACAGAGTAACGCATCCTTTTTCCTTTGCTGAAATAGCAATTTTGTGGTAAACATAATTCTACTCTATCGAAAGAATTGTGGATACACTAAACTCATAGTGAGAAAATTGCACACAGGTTTTCTGAAAAGTAAACAATAAAAGACAGTTATTGCATTTTTAATACAGGGGAAATTTGTTTACAAGGGCTTACCTTATAGCTTAGAAACTCACAATATTTGGTGGTAGAAAATTCCGACTCGAAGATTTTTGGTGCTGAAACTATCATTTTGACTATTTGACGATTTAAGGTTATTTACTTGCTTATCTTTCAAGTAACTTTGATTTTACAACTACATACTTTCATTTTTTTAAAGTAAATTTCCCCAGAGCATGAAAAGTTACATACTGATTTGGGAACATTAAAGGAAACATGAGCAAGTTTTTGTTAATGTTCCGTTGTTTGCAGCGGTGTGACTTGTTGAAAATCATGTTTCCTTTTTTGTTTCCAAAATATCAAAGTTATTTGATATACGAGTATAGCATGTTTCCATTATACGAAACTGATGAACGTTGTTTTTGTTCTAAGTCCCTCCGTGAGGTGAGTCGTGTCTTATTCTTGTTTTTATCCGGGATGGCTAACGGACTCATCCGTGAGGATGAATGTTGAATGTTTGTGTTATGTACCGAGTGTGTTCTATGTTGCGGAGATGCAGTTTTGTCTGTTCTCGCTGACGTTCCGGTAGTTCCTAATCTTTGTTGTTACTGTTTTTGTTGCTGTTATTGCTGTGTTCCTGTTGTGTTGTATGGCGTATTGCTGATATGTAAGTATTTTGTTGCAGGGGGTCACTACTCCCCGAGCCGTTTGGGGCTCTACTGGTGGTAGTCCGTGCACAGAAAAAAATAGATGAGATTTTTTTTCAATCAAGTTATGTTATTAATAAAAAACCATCAATTTAATAAAATTTGCATCGACTTAATTAAATTATTATTAATAATGAATTTTTGGAAATATGTCTTAATAAAAGGCAATTAATAAAAAGTTTTCCGAATTATTGACTGTTATTCAATAAATAAATTTAAATAAATTTAAAAGGTTGTCATATAACAGTGAAGAGTTGTTGTTTCTTTAACATTTTTTTTTTTCTTAAGTATATTTTACATATTAACAACAATCTTTTTCGACGCAATAATTTTTGCTTTTAAGTAAAAAAGCTATTTCTACTTTATAATTTGAATTATCAATCCGGCAAAAAATCTTTTTCACAGGAAATGTAATAAAAATAGTGCAATTTCTTTTTATCAATGTGGCATCTATCTTTTTCTGTGTGCGCTACGAAGTCTGACCAGAAACTTAAATCTGGTACCACAGGAACCGGGAGACCCTGGGACATTGTTCCTGCCCGTTTATGGTGTGGCCTTTCGAGGAGTATCGTGGTGTAAACCAAGGTCATGTCCAAACAACATGAGATCGAATTGATACCCATGCATGGCAGTTTGTTATGTATGGGTGCGTTGGTAAACGTATTGTATTCACCCGGTGATTAGATCACCGTGGGGTAAGATCATACTGGCAGGTAACCACGATAATCGTTTTCACTACTTCACTGTTTCAGTTTCGGTTGCATGATGCGTATTGATTAGGGAAACATTGATGAGTCGATGCTCCAGTGAGTCAATAGAGTTGGATACCCTACTGTCACCGATAAGCTTTTTCACAGAGGCATGAGAGGGTGGCAGTAACCTGAAAATAGATTTTGAGGTACGGGCCCAAACATGAGAGTTGTAGTTCATTTACGGTCGGATATAGGTAGTATAAATAGGAAGGAGATCCGGATGGAGTGAAATACTTCTTACATCATTTCAAAAAACTAAGGCTCTTGAATGCTTCTTTAGAGGCATGAAAAATGTGTTCAGTTCAGCGAACATTATGTTGTATCTTCATTCCAAGAGCATCCGATTCCTCAATATTTATACCATCCATGGATATGGATGAAGCAGCACTTGCGGTAGTTTGTTTGTGTGTTAATAAACCACACTGGGTTTTGCGAGCGCTGAAAGCCACCCTGTTTTTACGACCCCATTCGGAGATTAATAAAAGATCACTATTCAGTGAATCAGTCCAATATATACGTTAGTTGAATAATATTTGATTGTAAGTCACTTATTTTTAATATAAAACGTTAGCGAACATTAACGAAACGATATCTTGAGCCAGGCAGTTAAATAAATTATGGTTAAACGAAAGTACCTTTTTTTTGTCAGAAATACTTTTTAGTTAAAAGCAATTTTTATCAAAAGTGTTTTTTATCAAAAGTACTTTTTACTAAAAGCTATTTTTGTCAAAAATACTTTAGAGCCAAAGTACATTTTAAAAAAGTACTTTATATAAAAGTATTTTTTAACAAAAGTATTTAAAAAAGTTTCTTAAAGAGAAATATTTTTTAAAGAAAATATTTTTTAAAAAAGTTTCTTAAAGAAAAATATTTTTAAAGAAAATATTTTTTAACACAACTACTTTTTGAAAAAATTAGTTTATAACAAAAGTTTTTTTGAAATTATATTCTTCTCTAGCCCATAAAACAACAAAATTCTTTTAAAAAAAAGTATTTAAAAATATATATATTTTTATAAAGAAAAATGTTTTGGAGCCAAGAATTACGTTTTTAAAAGGCCATTTTTAAAATATGACCGTTTGAAAAGAGAGTCTTACAAAACTAAGTTTTACAATAAGTTGCATTTAAAACAAGTGGCCAGTAAAAAAAGTTCTTTTTTTCTTCTTTTGAAATATACTTTTAAAAATAAAAACATTATAAAAAATTTATTTATATTCTAGGTTCTAAAGATAATTTTCTACCCGCTGTAAAACATGAGAAAAGTTGAATTGAAACGAAGAAGATTACAGTGTATTTTACAAGACAAAGTTTGTGATTAATCTTTTTTTCATTTCCAACAAGTTTTTGACATAAAAACTCCATTAAAATATAATAATGCCAATGCCTTCCGCAATTTCTACCAATAAGTGCTTAAACTGAAGGCAAGATATATACTACAATACATACATATATAAATTCTTAATAAACAAATGCTACTGATAATATCATGCACTTGCGGCCATTAAGCAAAACAGCAAAAACTGCCAATAGATTCATTCATTGGCTACAAGACTCAAGATGCGGAGTGACAAGAAGCCTGAAAGCATTAACAACCTGACGGCCATCAGCGCCATCGATATTATAAGCATTAAAGAGCGCATTAAGTAACTATGGAAACGTAAAAAGCATCCTAAAAGGAAATGAAAGAGGAAAAAAAATCGTAATATTTTGTTTTGCTAAATTTGTCGGTTTGCAACACTGAACAACAGTGCTGCAAAATATGGGCTTGAAGTAAAGTTGGCACATGGAAATATTTACAGCCGTATTCATAAAAAAAACTAATCACCATTTTAACAACTTTTTAGTTAAAACAGAATTTTCAGCAAAAAAACACATTTTATAAAAACGTATTCATAAACAGCATTTTAGCTAAAAATCATTTTATTGAAATTTTCTATTTGTGATTGGCAACGCGATCATATGCAATTCTCATTTGAATCATAGTGCTGCGATAAAAACGGGTTTTTGTTCACATAGTAGTCATGTAAAGCAATGTCTTGTATTGTTTTTTTTATGAAAATCGACTTTAAAACAAATAAATAAATGTTAACTCCATTTTGTCTTTCAATTAAATAGCAAAAAATACTGAGTCAGAAAAGTTTTACTTTGATTTCTTTTGCTTATGCGTAGGAAAAAATATGAATAACAATTTTTTTTTATTATTTCGTTTTTTTACTCATCACTGATGTACATGGCATTTTATTAACGTATATTATTTTAAATAAATAAAATGTTAGTAATAACTAAAATAAGAAGACTACAAAAAATGTCAAGCGTAATTGCTTATCTGGAATCCAGAATAAAATAGATTACTTCTTTCCCTGAAAGTTTTCTGTTGCCAGCTATTCAAAGCTTGGGTCATATTTTCTATTAAAGATACACATCTATTGGTATTAATATTAGAGTTGAGTTCATGAGCTCTTTTGAGAGAGTGCTCTTTTTAGTTCAGCTCTTTTTACTGAAATATGTCTTTCTTTTAGTTCAATAGTTCAGTGCTCCGTAAATAATATTTTCAATGAACGGCTCTGTTCAGGTTTCAAGATAAAGAAAAGCAAAAGAAAATTGCTGTAAACAAATGAAAAGTAAAATTATTATAAGGATTAATAAAAGGTGAGATTAGAAATGTTCAGGTGTGATGAAAAATAATTTTATTAAAAAGAAAAAAAAAACGATATATTTGTGATGATGTCTCGATATTTTTATATTCAATTATGGTCATATATCATATCATTTATTTTTATAATACAAAAAACCAAAGTAAAATTGTGTTGTCTAATATTCTGAATACTTGTATTTAACATAGATATGTACTTTTTACGTCAAATTCTGGCAGCACTGTTTGACTACTTCCGTATATATATGTACCAGAAAGAAAGAAACATAAACGAAAAGAAAACTTGAAGACAAAAGAAAGAAACATGAACTACGGAGCTAAAAGAGCTCGCAGAAATGATCGGCTCACTTAGCTCCCTGAAGTGAATAGTTCAGTGACACTAGTTCGTTCGCGAACTACCCAACTCTAATTAATATCATGGGATTTCTGATAAATATGCAATAAAAATTTTCGCAACATATAAATAAACAATAACTAAAAACACAAATATCACCTTAAAATTGTCTTAAAATTGGGTGCAATCAGTTTTAAAAATGGTTGACTTAAAAAACTGCTAAAAAGAACATTTTAACGTAAAATTCGTTTATGAATACAGTTTTATCGAATTTTCCCTAAAAATGGTTTGAACGGCTGTTTAACTTTTTTATGAATACGGCCGTTAGATTTTATAAGATATTAAAATTAAAGGCGTTTTCTTTTCTTAAAAATAAAAAGTTACATGTGATTAAGCAACATTTTTTCATTCTGTAACTCGCTTAGCTAAAGCTAAAACTCGATCGCTTAAATGCTAAACAAATTTAGGTCAAATATTTTAGCGATGTCGCTAAATCTGTATTCTGTAAGTTAAATTGCTTAGCTAAATTTTTATATTTTCGCCGCAGCTAATTTGCTAACTGTATACTATTTCTTTCTTTCTGCTTTGATCAACTTCTGTTAAAAAGAGATAAACATAATGTAATAATTTTTGCAAATTCATTACAGTGTTACCTTACTTTATATTATGCTTCCCGTAAATATTATTAAAACTTCTCTTCAATAACTTTTTAAAGTATGTTTTGAAATCTCGATTTTAAATGGTTATTGTGAAAGATCTATTCAAAATGTATTTTGTTTTTGACAATAATTACTTAAACAGCACGTAAGTCATGATACAACCAAATGTGGAGTTTATGGGAAAATTTTCAAAATATGGCATCACAAAAAAGTATTTGTTTATTTACATTTTAAATAAACAAAAAACACGTTCATAAGGTTTAGAAAAAATTGTCTGCATTTTATAATAATAAATATTTAAAAAAGTGAAAATGAGCAGTTTTTATCGGCTTCGTAATATAATGAATGCATTAAGTGCAATTAGTGAACGCAATAAGCTAATTGTGAACAGGAAACTTTTATGGAATTGACAGATTTAAAAAAAAAAGAATTTTTGTGTTTTGCTTCACTTTAAGTTGAAATTAATTTTGTGCCCCTCCAAATACTGAATAATCCTATATTTTTACTCTTATGTAATTCTTCTTGTTGTTTTTTCCATTATATTGTAATAATATTTTTTTTAACAAGAAACAATAGAAAAAAGAAAACATTTGTAATTTACCTACATTTTAGCACTTAAAAATTTTCCGTTGCTAATATTTTAGCGTTTTAGACAACAGCAGCTACTTATTTGGTGTTAGAGAATACAAAATTTAAACATTTTAGCGATGCCACTAATCGCTCAAATTGCGGCAAATTCAATTTTTATGTCATTGCCAAATTTAGCTATAGACGTTACAGAGTTACATTTGTGGCCAAAAATCGCTAAATCATCCATATAGATTTTTAGCGATGGAGATTTAGCTTTAGCGAGTTACAGAATACGGCTGCTGATTTCTAAGAAGTGTTACATATTTTACGTTTACAAAGGAACACAAAATATTGTGTAAAACAATAAAAAGCAATTAGCGTTTCAAATTTGAAGTGCTTTTATGCCAAAACTTGCTGTGTAGAAAAAAAAACGTTGGCATTATTAATTTAAAACACATACATATTAATAATTTTACGGCCTTTTTTCTCTATTTTTAAATAATTGTCAATAAATTATGAAAACTAGAATAATTATTTTTGCATAAAACATAAATATAGGTCAGTATAAATCAGCATGCAGGTTAGTAAAACAGGGCAATATCTCACCCTGTGTTTGAACCAAAGGACAAAATATGCCTCATATATTGCCCTTCTTCATGCAGCATGTTTAGAAGAGAACACGTTTTTTGTTTACACTGTTGCCTTCAAGGTGCATTAACATCTACAAGGTGGCAGCGCTACGGCATGTGATAATTTTTTGCTACTGGCAATATAGTCAGCTATTTACGTCAAATGTATTGTTTACATATTTGAAAGTGAATTTAGTGTTTTATTCTGAATTAAACATATTAAAATTATCTTGTGAACATAAATATAATTCAAATAAAAATAATTTATAATTATAGAAAGGTACATTCATAGTTCATAATTGTGAAAAAAGTTACAAATATTTTTTGTAAACATAGCTTACCACATACCTGTTTTTGTTGTATTGTTGTAATTTTGCTCTAGTGCTGCCACCGTGTAGACGTTAATGCACCTTGGTTGCCTTCTTTTTAGAAAAGAACATAAAAACGGGCAAAGAGCACAAAAATTGTAAAATTTTTGTTAGAAAAGAAAACGCCGTAAGCGAAAGAAAACGCCGTAAAACGTTGTAAGAGATTAATTAGTTTAATTTATTTAATATGGAGGTTAAGTTTTACATTTATCTCACTTTTGCTGGCCAGTGTTTTCAATACATGTTTTTTTAACACTAGAGGAAATAAGATTTTTTTTTTTGTTACAGAAAAAAATTTAAAATAATAAAAATATTTTGCTTATAACTAATAAAGAATTTTGTTTACTCAGTGAGAAAGATAATTTAAAGACGATAAATTACAAATGGGGGAAATTTATTTTAAGTAGAACAACGCTAAGGGAATGTTCAATAAAGAGTGGTCCAACCAAAATGTGCGAAGTTAGTTTTAAATAAAATACAAAGTATGTATTAATGATAAATTGTCGAACTTATTATAATATTTCTAATATAATATGCAGATGTGATCAATATGAAACAAATATAGATGAAAAAATAAAGAACAGCTCGGTGGCTGAGTTGGTTAAGCGGCCGTATTGAAACTACATCATGTTAAATGCCACTGCGTTCGAATCCTGATGTGTGCTGATAAGCAGAGCAGCGACTGCGAAACAGCTAGTTGTCCCCCAGCTTTAGTGTATTCAATTATTTGTTCCTGTCTTCTTTGATCAAAGTTATTGATCGCGGCAGTTATTGTTAAAATTAAAAAAAAGTATATATGTATTTTGGCTAAAGCGAGGTTTGACACCATCATATAATATTAGAAATAAAATTTAAAGTTTGTAGAAAGTTATCTTAAAGTATTAAATATATTGTTACGTTTTGGGTTAAAAAATGCTTTGGCGAATTGTTCAATTGCAAATGACACACTTGGTTGATACACAGTACTTAAATAATTCACAACTTTATTTATTTATGACACACTTGGTTGATACACAGTACTTAAATAATTCACAACTTTATTTATACTTAACACCACCGTGTATTTACACACTAGACTTGTTTAGTTTTATGACTTATGACTCTTTTGCACAACACGTAAAAATAAGCTGACTCACTGCTGCACCACTGTGTATTAAAGCACTAGACTTGCTTACTTTTATGACTTATGACTGTTCTGCACAACGTTTAAAAATATACTGACTCGTTGCCGCCAAACTGCCTGCTATTAATTTTTCTTTACCATTTTCTACAATAGTCATGATCTTTCTAGTGATTCTTAATTCTAGACTCAAATGTACAAATGTAATACTTACGCATATACATATTCAAACAAATGCTTGCCAACATTAAGCAGGTGACAACAACAAACAATAAGAAATGATGTACTAAGAATGCACGAACAACAACAACATCATTTATAGTTGATTTACTTCAAGTTCAGTTCTCATATTTTCAGTTACAATACTTGTTTCGACTACATGTAAGTTAACTTTCTGTTGCGTAGCGAAAAAAAACACAAGTTCTTAAGGTTAGGATTCACAAATAAGTTTTCCGTTTTTATAATAAATTTTACAATTATTTTTGCTTACTAAATAAACGTACAATTTTTTATAAACAAATTTTGTTTGATTACTATTTTGAAACCAGAGCGTTGTCTGCCGGGCCTCTAATTTTCTGTCTAATATGCTTAACTATAGCTCTATAAAGCTGTTTGTTTTGGATTAATCTGTAACCCTGTATAATGGATTTCACATTATGGATCCATGAAATGTTTTGCCTTGGGTTTCCTTCGTAAAATTTGAAGATCTTTTACGCAATCCGGCAATTTCTTAATTGATTCTAATTCTTCTTCATATCTGATTCAGTTCTTGAGCTTACTGTTGGTTGTTCCCTAATTTCTAGTTGGGCCAGACGGCTTTCAAGAACACGCAACTGTTCAATTTGGGCACTAACTGCATCTGTAAGATGAATTAGGTTTTGTTGCAATTGTTCCATATTTAAGATACTAAATATTTATAGATCGAACTTTTTTTTGAATATGCAAATCAAGGGATTTGTTTCAGGCACTTATAAAAATGTTTTATTGATTTATGAACTATTAATAATAATATTTTCTTATTCTTACAATATTTGTTAACTGAGATAATTTTTAATGATATAGTGTTAGCTTTGGTTCCATTACCACAATGTTCTTATGTTAACTGCGATAATTTTCATATAGTGTTCTTATGTGAACTATATGTTTTTCTTAGCTTAAGCTAGTTTTATTTGAATTACTACAATATTTTTATGTTAACTGTAGTAATTTGTTAACATATAATGTTCTTATTTTTTACCTACAAAATTATAAACATTGCTGGCTGAAAGGTTTGCTATTGTCCTTTTCAGCGAGTACTAAGGGGCAAGGTCCGTCACTAATGCCAGGAGTGTGTTCGACTTTATAGATGGTCTTATTTCTGCTGCTTTGCTGCTTCACTTCAGAATTCAGGATTTGTAGAGGATTATTCCGTATTATTATCTCCAGAATTATTTTAGAGATTCTGAATTGTAGCTGCTTAAAGGATGCTTGGCCACTTCAGGATCCAGGATTTGTAGACATTATTCTGAATTATTACCTTCAGAATTATTTTAGGGAAAAAATACTATATTTCTTTTTAAGTTTATTTTAAGGGATTCTTAATCGCTCGGGCACCTTTCCTTGTTTATTGCAGAACTGCAAAATTAGAAAATTCAGTTCATAGAAATGAAGAATATTATTTAGTTTCAACATTGTTGTTTATGCTATATCGCAACGTGATAACTTGTATGTATTTTACCGATGTTAAAAAACTTTTCGAAATTAAGAAATAATTACATTTGTTATCAGTGCCATGAGGCAGGGTTTAGCATTGCAGGGTTAATATTTTTTGTTTATTTATTTATTGACATATTTATTATAATTAAAATTATAATAAATCTGAAAGCTAAAAGCACTAGCATCAATGGCTATCAGGGTTATTTTGTTTCCATGACAATTATGTATAAAAATAAGATCAGTCAAATGCTTCCATGTCTTCAATGGCGTCCTACTAGCCGATAACATATATTTTCAATGACTCTGAAACAAAATTGAGGTTCATAGTCATTAATGTGTCAAATTATCTCATTCTTTAGCTCTTGGGTTGTTCTCCGTTTATTGTCTTAAGTTTTTTTTCTTTTAAATATAGCCAAAGAAAAAAGTCCAACGGCGTCAAATCACATAAACGCGGCGACCAATTAGTAATGCCGCGACGTGATTCATTTCTAACGCAAAAGAGTTATTGTTTCATTAACTATGTGGCAAGTGACACCATCCTGTTGGAACCACATATCGTCCAAGTCCATATCCTTAATTTCTGGTCACGAAAAGTCCGTTATTATCTCGCAATAGTAAATACCATTAATTGCTTGCCGATCTCATTTTTAAAGAACTACGGCCCAATGCCGCCGTCAACCCATAAAAGGAGCCAAACAGTCACTCGTTTTAGCTACATCAACTTTTCAACAATCACTTTTTGATTCTGAGCTACCCAAATGCGAATCCACTTAGGTGAAAGTATGCTTGACGACGTGCATGAAATGCATTTTGATTTGCATGCCCATGTTCGTAAATGGCTTCAGCGAACCAATGACATTGCCAACTCATAAACCACACTGAACAGTCACTCGTTTTAGCTACATCAACTTTTTAACAATAACTCGTTGATTCTTAGCTACCCAAATGCGAATCCACTTAGGTGAAAGCATGCTTGGCGTCGTGCATGAAATGCAGTTTGATTTGCGTGCCAATGTTCGCAAATGGCTTCAACAATAATAACGCATTGCTTAATTGCAGAAGTGTACCTCTTTAGGGTTGTATTGATCAAATACTGACTGTCAAATTGGGTTGGGCAAAAATGTTTACGTTAAAGTTTGACTCACAACTAACATTGTGCATTATGGTTGGACCACCTTTCTAAAGAAAGCCGTAAAATTTTTAAGATATGAATTTATTAATTTTTTTTTACAAAATAGAATTTTAAATAGTAAAGAATACTAAATAAAACATTTTAGTCCATTTATCTTAAAATTGTAGTCAAGATGCAAAGAAAATGTACGTTCGTGTTTTTTTTTTTGCCTAAAAGTCAGCATAGAAAATGGGGGAAAAATATTTGATGTCCATCAGTTTTTTAAGTAATAAATTAAAACAAAATTTAGAGAATAAAAAGATAAAATAATTTGCTCTTCTTTCCTTTTTATTTTTCAAAATATTAGCTTCCGCAGAAGTGTTTGTAGAAGGGCAAAAATTGGGGGAATGTGTTAAAAATATTTTACCCTTCAGGAATGAAATGCAATTGCTTAAAGAAAATATATATTGCAATTAGATTTATTTTACGGTTACGCAACAACTTTCAACATGTTGAACTATAATAAAAAGCAACGATTACTGACTCCAAGGACTTAATATCAAAATATACTGTATTGCGCAGTGGCCTCTTGTAGTCTGCTATGAGCTTGACACTTAATCCAACGTTCGTCCAATTTCTTTAGCTATTCCGAAAATTATGATTATTCGAAGTCATCCAAATAGGGATTTGTTTGTGAAATGAATTCATCGTTGGAGTCAAGTCACTTTCCGCCGAACCATGTCTTCAAGTTTGGGAACAAGATCAGGATCATTTTCCCCAACAAGGGGAAGAATGGGGCACAAACCCAAGGGGTTGCGGGATGGTTCACAAAACTGGTACACGGATGGATCCAAAACGCTCTAAGGAGTTGGAGCGGGTATAGTGGGGCATAAAGCACGAAGGTATATAACTCTTAGTAAAGATACTACAATCTTCCAAGCAGAACTATACGCAATAAGGGAAGAGATTGAAATACTCTCCAATAGGGGGCACAAGAGAGTGCTGACAAAAATATTCTCTGATAGCCAATCAGTACTAAAGGTCGTGAGCAGTTTTGTCTTTACGTTCAGGTTAGTACTGAAATGTCGCAACAGTCTAAATGAACTTGCAAGCCAGAACCAGGTTACTCTCATCTGGGTGCCACGACATGAGCGGTACTACGGCAATGAGTTGGCAATGAGATGTCAAAAAACGAGCAGAGGGGACTTTTATTGACTCCACTCCAACATTTGGCTTCAGTAAAGGTCTCCTTAATGAAGAGATGAAGAAGTGGATGGAGTCCATCCTTGAGCAACATTGGAACGAGACAGCTGGTCTTGAACATTCCAAGAAATTTCTAAACTTTGATACAAAGAGGGCCGAACGTGCTCTAAAACTGGACAGGAAAGCCTCAAAACACTGACAGTTGCATTTACAGGTCATTATACCTGCCTTAAGCACCTGCACAGGATGGGCATTTCCAATACAGTCATTTGCAAATTCTGCGGTGAGGAAGAGGAGTCAATGAAGCACTTGATCACCCACTGTGGAGCATTAGGACACAGGAGATATAGGCTGCTATAAGCTCATACGCTAATAGAATGTGACTTAATATCACTCCCAATGAAGGAGCTTGTCCGTTTTCTTGACATGCTTAACCTGAAATGGAGCAAGGGGATGCAAAATAGATTAATAGAATAGATGGTCGGAGTTTAAGTGGCCGATGAGGGCCACATTCCATCCAATAATAATCATAATAATAATTGGGAACAAGAAATACTCACTGGAGAGTATTTCTCAAATCGCCAATTCATGAACTTTTGTTATGGAAACTTTTCTCTTGACATTTGTCTCTTTTTTACTCAATTTCTCATTGAATTGCCCCAACTAAGTAGTATATCATCGCCATTAGTATTTTTGTTTTGTTGCTCTTTTGAAGGCAACCAATGCGAATTATTCGGAGTGCATCCCAAAAACGGTTGTCAGAGCTTAATTCACTCCTAGAAGTCCACTGTTTTGATTACGGTTTAGTTTCCGGTATATTGTGATGGATACACGTTTCGTCCTCGGTTACGAAATTGCGCAGAACTCGTCCATATTACAGTTGAACAACGACAAATACTCCTATAACTTTGTGAAAAATTATCGTTTGTGGCGGATTGTGAGCAAACGTGACATCCATCGTATGGATATCATTCTCATACTCAAAATGCAAAATTGAAATCATTGAGCCTTGTAAGATGCATATGGCTTCTGCAACCTCACTCACTTTCAATCTCCGGTGCACTAAAATCATATAGTGATTTTTTTTCATTGGTTCGGATGTAGATACCTCAACTTGGTCGTCATCTTATGTGCTTGTATGGCTACATATAAATGCAGTATACCACGTCTTCCATAAGTAGTGGATGACGCAGAGTTTCTAAAATATTTACCAAGCTCAGCGTAAGCTTGAGTGATGCTTAATGCGCTCACTAAATTCACTTTTTTTTTTAGTTTTTTTTTTCTCAAAACGTCCGGTAGTCTGCTATCAATAGCTGGAACAAAATTTGCAAAGAGTAATGTGACAGCTGTCTGTTGACAGTAGCACTGCCATTTAAATTAAGAGGCGAGAAAGTCAAAAAGACGAAGTGTTACTATAGTGTGACTCAGACTAAAATCGTCGCTATTACACAGCAGTTACCTGATTGAGGTACTATAAATGGGGTAAATATCAGAATCTGTACTGATAGTATGGCTGCTTTGAATGCACTAGTGGGTGCCCAGATAAGTTCATGAGTGCCAAATATCTCTCAAAGAGATAAGATGTGTCACTTGCTTTACATTAGCATGTACTCTGACGACTTTATCCGATGATAAACATACACTACGCGGTCAATTATTCACGAATAAACACACTTCTCGTGTATGGGTTACAAGGCTTCCACAGCTCGCAACTCTGCCATGCGGTTACAGCCACACAAGCAAACCCTTTGCTGAAGAACTCGGGTCTTCTAGTGCCTCCTGTAGGCAGTTTCGCAGACAGTCATTGGAAGACGGAGTTTTATTACTTCATAGATCGGAGCTATTTGAAAGCATCACCCCTTAAACGAATTATCTCGTTTTACCATCACTATACATTACAGGTATCTGTTTCCCGACAACGGCAGCGCGAAGTTTATTAGCCGCTAATAGCCTTCATGCACCATAATTATCAGGGAACAGTAATTCGCCAACCTGCGATTTTAGGTTTAAGACACAGCCAGAACGTTACAGCCAAAGGGCTTCAGAAGTCCAACATAACCTAAGTTACGTGGCTATCTACAGCTTTATTTGCTACAATAAAAGAGGGAAACCTACCCCACTATGCCAAAGAAAGCACAGTGCCCTGATTGGACGAAACCTAAGGCAAAATGTGTTTAAAAGATATAGCGGGTGTTTAAAGAGATAGCGAGACTCTCGAACATGCAGCTTTTCTGGGTACCGGATATGTGGTAGTGGTTATAATTTCAAAGCGCCGCTGGATGGCAGTCGTCACGTTTAAAAGCTGTAAGAACTAAATGCAGCGTTAACTTGTAGATACTGCTTAGGATAGATGATTTGGTGAAGTTACCTATCATATAGCGAGGCTAGCATGTTCTGTAATTGATTTTAGCTGGACTATAATCCTAAAAGGTATTTTCCCCCGAAGGTATCCCCCTGTTCAGCAATGCATTATTATATTCTGTACCTGGTATCCTACTTGCAGTTTGAGCAGCTTGTAATGAGTCCAAAGTATTCGGCGAAAGTATTTTTCTAATGCTCCTAATAAAGTTGCTAACATTATAATTCACTTCATATTACAGCATGATAATACTCGTATTCCTGATAAAAAATAAAAAATTAGGTATAAGAGCAAGTGAAGTAGGAGCACATTTGGCCCAACACTCATTTCCTTTAATATATTGTAACTAAAATAAGAAACATATGCTAATATTCATACAACTATTACTAATAGACCCTTCTTTTGTTCTCCAATGAAAAATGTATAGGCAAAATCTATACTCCATAACTTATCACTTTGCAGTTTCACACCGATAATAGAAATCCTAAATATTGTTTGATAGAAAAATTTATGGATTCAAAATGTCATATAAAAATATTGCTTGTAATATTCTTTGCCATTTGATCGATTATATTTTTTAATTAATTTAAATTTAAAGTATTACTTGGAAACACAATTACGAGGATATGCAAACAGGCAATAAAATCGTCCTGCTCTGAAATCATAATTTTTTATGCAGTTTTTTAATAATTCTGTTTGATGTCAACTGCTGCTCGATTACACTTATTTGTAATAAAATACTTTTTATCAACATTTATATATTACAAGGAAAGCAGGCAAAAAGTTTAAATTTGTATCAATAAAAAATCCTTTATTTTTTCCCAATAAATTTCATATAATGTAATTTTTTCCATGACTTTAATTACACTATTCCTTTAGGACATTTTCAATTACCATGACAAGTCTATGACTGTTCGAACAGAAATGTGTATTTATTTTCACACAACATTCATATTCAACTTATTGTTAAATTTTTGTTTGTTTTTATCTCTTAAATCAAGTTTTGTTAAACAAAAGTTTTTTTTTCCTGTTTCCTAAAAGAGCCTTATTGAGATTTTATTGCAAACAATGCATAAATAACAATTGTCCTAATTGAATAATAATTTTGGGAATAGCAGAATGAATTGAAAATTTTAATTGATTTTCATAATTTTTATGTGTGTGTATGCGTATGTGTGTGTGTTAAGTTTGTACAATACAAGACACAAAGAGTTGTTAAGTTGACAGGACAATGTTGTGTAAGTGACAGGAGCTTATTGCAAAATATGCATATTTGCCATATAAAATAAATGAAGCAAAAATATCATAGAAAAATTGGAAAATACAGAAAAAAGTAAAATACATGTATGTACATAAATATGAAGACTACAAAGGATCAAATTAAACACAAACATTTTCTCATTTTCCCCAATGAAGACTTAAGAGTGAGCACCTTTGACTGTCAGGCATGTTTGATGAACTCGAGTGTTCGAAATCTTATCCTCAGAAGATAAAGCTTAGGACTTTGTTATGTTGTCCGGTACATAAAAACTACAACATTTTGTTAAATGAAAGGCGAATAAAAGAAAAAAAGAGAGTCTAAAGCTATGTACACACGGTTGTCAGATGTTACAATATTGTAAGATCTGGCAACATGCTGACAATATAGTGACAATCAAAAATTGTCCCGCAGAAGTAAATTGTGTGTTCAGACGATCGTAAGAAAATCTTACAATTTCATTATCTGACAAATAATTCATCTGACAACAAAAATTGTCAGTTCACACGGTTGTCAGATTGTTAGATGAAAAAAATTGCCAGACATGTTGTAAGGCATTGCCACTTATGTATATCAACAACCATCTGTTTGGCAGTGTTGCCCATCAAACTTTTTTCTGACAATGATGCCATTGTCAGGTGCATTAATTTTTGTACATCTGACAATTAAAACTGAGCTTACAATACCAGCCAATTGTCTGACAATGCCGACAAAGAGTATTCTTACGATTGTCAGATGCCTGACAACATTGTCATCTTACAATTGATTGACAATGATTTTTCTGACAACGTCGTAAGTTAAAATTGGCAGTTCACACGATATTTTCAGACAATTTTACTGACAACCATGTGTACGTAGCTGAAGTTAAAAAAAAGTATATCGTATATACATTTTCAGACAATTTTACTGACAACCATGTGTACGTAGCTGAAGTTAAAAAAAAGTATATCGTGTGATTCATCGTGAGGGTTGTTGTTCAGTACATAAGAACTATGGAATAATTTGACAACTTTTGTTAAATGAAAGGGAATA
This sequence comes from Thecocarcelia acutangulata, assembly GCA_914767995.1. NCBI lineage: Eukaryota > Metazoa > Arthropoda > Insecta > Diptera > Tachinidae > Thecocarcelia > Thecocarcelia acutangulata. Next base: position 22,928,731 of record OU612095.1, on the reverse strand, counting down.
AAAGAAAAAAAAAAGAGTTAAAAATTAAAAATACATATATTCATCGTGAGGTTTGCTGTCCAGTACATAAAACTGTTGAATATTTTGACAACATTTTGTTAAATGAAAGAAAAAAAAAGAGTTAAAAATTAAAAATACATATATCGGGTGATTCATCGCGAGGTTTGTTGTGCAGTACGTAAAAACCATGGAATAATTTGACAGCTTTTAAAAATTTTGACAAATGAAAGACGAATAAAAGAAAAAAAGGAGTTCAAAGTTAGAAAAAGTATATCAGTTGATTAATCGTGAGGTTTGTTGTCCAGCACATAAAAACCACTCAAAACGAACATCTGAACATCTAGACGGAAAATTTACGTTAGCGAAACGTATAGCTCACCAAAATAACTTCTCAAAAAATCCATTGTTTCACGCGCTTTATGGCTCGTTGAAACCAGAGCCCAGCGAGACCAGGAGCTTAAATTTCAGGAAGCTTATAGACCGTTAACACGGTGCATTAAGCATTGCCATTGACGATGATACTACGATTCGGGTCATTAACATGCTTATATTAGCCATGTGCGTTTATTTGTAACTCTCGCAAGTCTGGTTATATACAGTCTGTACTTTACAGGAATTTGATACTCCGCAATAGATAAGAGTGTTGGCGTTTTAGTGCGAAAATTGAAGTTGCCGTATTGCTTTCGGGACTGGAAGAAAGGTTTTTGGAGATTCCTTATGCTGATTTGGGGTATTCCTATAAAAGTCGAAACCGGTTCGTTAACCGGTTTTCCATATTCTGTGCTGATTTTTGTCGTTAAACATGCATGTGAACTGATTAAATTTGTAGCATGAATTTCCCAAATGCCCTCCGATTTGGTTTTATCACCTAATTCCTCGATGGATGAGTGCAGAAAAGCTGAATACGTTGAAGTAATTTAATCAATTCACAGCTTTATTAAAATTTCACTTATACTACTCCAACGACAATAAAATAATATAATTTTACTTATTGTCCACACCTGCGATAATATCTGAGATAAGAACGGCAAATTCAATCGCAGAGAGAATTCTGTTACGTATAGACTTAAAATCAGTGTTATCGCAATATTATAATAATTTGTATGAACGCGTTTTTATGAGAAATCTCATGGCATAAATCTTATAATAAGAGCTGTCAAAAAAAGCGAAAAGACACCATTGCAATTTTACCGACTATTAGTTTTGCAAAATATCTTTAAAAAAAAAAACCTTTCAAATGGAAAATAATTTGTTTTTATTCATTAAATATATTCTATAAGTAATTAATTTTGTAAAAAGTGTGCACATATACAATATTCATGTAAGATTCTATTGATTGCAAAGATGTGTATTCTTTTCGGTTTTCAATGATTTATGAATTCTTATGAGATTAACAAAAATACGTACATATACTCCTTGTTAGATATGAAGATGGACATAGAGAAATTCGCTCTCTCATTCTGCCGACGTTTTCTCAGCTATTATGTCAGAGTAAATCGCAGTTGTAGACACTAGGTTATGAAAAAGTTTAATTAAAACTTAAGCTTTCTTTTGTGTTTGCTGCTCAGCTGCTGGTAGTACTCTCCCTTTACAAAGTCGCTAAGAGGGTTTCTACACCACCACCATAGCTCAACTAAAAAACTCACCTCACGCACTTGCGACAGCGATTAAAAGTTGCCAGATGTTTTTCTTTTTCTCTTTTTTATGATTGTTGTTTAAAATTAGTTTAAATATGAACTTTTAACTATCATTTTAGACCGACTCTACGGTAGTTATCCTGTTTTCTGGTGGGCTATCTCAGTTTTCCCCGTTTCTTACCGGTTTTTGGAATATTTTGCCGGTTTTTTAATATTTTGCCGAGTTTGCGTGCTTTTTATATATCGCAGTAGCACTTTCCTGTGTTTGCTGCCGCGATTTACTGGCTATACAGCTGGTATTTACACGAAACGAGCGGTTATTAATACGCTTATATTATCTTCATTCGTATGTTTGTAAATTTATCCCATATTTTCCGCTTACCGAGCGTCCGATACGTTTTTCATAATAATATTAAAATTTTTCATTCACTATTGCTTTAAGCTTGTTATTATTTAAATTGTTTCTTACTTTTTAGTTCGATATCGAAGCGTATTTTTCAGTTTTTTAACTATATTTGTTATTGAATATAAATGGCAAACAACTATTTATGACATATGTATACTCATAAGGACAAACAGATGGCATAAAATGCTTGAGGCGAAAAATTGGTAGCAGTTATATAAAATGGCAAAATTAACCACAACAAATAATAATGAGGCATCATAAACGAGTACTTATGACATTATTGAATAAGTTTTCATATTATTTAATTTTAAAAATGCTTTTCATTGTGCCAATTTGGTTTTCTCAATATTTGCTGAAGGAAAAATTATTAAAACTGTCAACGTATTAAAAACGTTTTCGCTAGAACAAGTACGTGTTAACACATGTATATAAGTATATATAAAATTAAGTTACCCACATGACAACGTTTTCAAAACAGTTGCACACAACCATTTCTGCTAAAAGTGAGGTTACAATATTAATTTTATGTTATATGTTATATATTATGTGTTATATGTTATATGTTATATGTTATATGTTATATGTTATATGTTATATGCTATATGTTATATGTTATATGTTATATGTTATATGTTGTATGTTATATGTTATATGTTATATGTTATATGTTATATGTTATATGTTATATGTTATATGTTATATGTTATATGTTATATGTTATATGTTATATGTTATATGTTATATGTTATATGTTATATGTTATATGTTATATGTTATATGTTATATGTTATATGTTATATGTTATATGTTATATGTTATATGTTATATGTTATATGTTATATGTTACATGTTATATGTTATATGTTATATGTTGCAAGTTATATATTATGTGGTTCTAATCCTTTTTAAAAAGTTTTGGCCAAAATGACGAGTTGTTTGAAATTTCCGTTTCTATGCACGATTTCCATGCGCTTCATATCTGCACCCATATTTCTCAACTTTTTGTACCAAACTTCGAGAGGTTTTCATTAAGCTGATCTTTTTATCAAAGTTTCAGATGCCTGCTTTGCAACGTTTGTCTTCTGAGACATTTATTAATATAAAAATATTCCAACCTCATGAATCAGAATTCTTCTACATCTCTTAGTAATTTTCGTATTTCTTCAATTTTGTCTCTTTTAATTCTTCAAGTTTACACTTCAAGAGATACCCGAAAAGTTTTCTGTGTGCTTCACTTTGTTGTTGAAAACTCAGCAACAGAAATTGGAGACATATATGAAAGTCAAGTACCGTGGTATTCATCTCGACCGTAGTCTGACGTGGAAGTCTCACATTGATGCGAAAGTCACTCAGTTGTTATTAAAAGCAGCCCAATTAAATTGTCTTATGGGCAGAAATTTTACATTGGAGTTAGAATGCAAACTTTTATTATACAACGCAATCCTAAAGCCTATATTGTGCTATGGAATTCAATTTTGGGGAACACAGACGGGCACCCTATAAATAAAAATAAAAATAAAAGGTGTAAATAGAACACTTGATCATTAATGGTGTAACACTGGCATACAGGAGATACAGTATAGATCAATATCCCATTAGCTAGTTGAAAGATACTTGCCAATACTCTTACTGCGGCAGCTGGTTCGGCTTCGTAATGATTGAATATAGACTCTAGGTATATTTTACAAAAATGCCAAAGTCTCCAAAATATTGGAAGTTGGTCGTACATCGGATACCTTTAGAAGCCCTATGGGGATAGTGAGGACGGTTGACTATAAAATATTAGAAACTAATGTTTTGTATGAGAGTCCCCTTAAAGAGGGCAGTTAGAGGGTAGATATGTTCAGAAGAAATGTAGAAAGAAAAATATTAGCTGAGGTCGGTCTTACTTTTCACCCATTTTATTCCCCTTAGAGACAGTTGAATAGCTGTTGATGGATTTTCTGCTGTTTTGGTCGACTTTTGATCTCGATACAAATCCATTTACCCTAATCCTATCATACTAAGTGATTGAGAGTGTTTCATAGTGGTCACTATTTACTTATAAAACCTAATTTGTAACTCTAAATAATACCCGTTTATATCATAATCTTGATAATATTTACGGTTTAATTATATAGATAGATGTAGAAAAAAATCTTGGCAATGAGAATGTGGTCAACTGGGAAATGTATTGATAATAAAATAGTTTGTGGCAGGTATCTGCCTTAGTATTGTCTTATTGTAATTGCTGTTTTATTTTTCTTCGCCATTTATGAGAGTTTTCCTTTTTTTTGTTCCTTCTTTAATTTCGTTTTCCTTTCCATATTTTTTCTTCTTCATTTAAAACGAGTGTCAAGTGAATTTATCATTTTTAATGAGACTCAATTATATTTTATTGGCATTTATATACACTTGGGGAATTCAGAACTGTATGACTGACGGAGTTAAGTTGCATTAATAATAACTTTGTGGTGGTGTTAAAACACTATAAAAGAAGCAAGAAACTCATACCAGGCTACATTTGGACACATGTACTATTAATAGAAAAGTCAACCCAAAACAGTTAAGAAAGAATTGTATATTAGAATATTTATTATAACAAAGGCTACAATATCCAAAAGGTCTTTGTTCTTCACTGAAAACTATTTTTTCTACTGTTATTTTTGCAAACTCTCGAATATTTTTGACTTCCAAGTACTATAGCCGGCTTCTCCACGAATACTAAATATCATTAAGATGTTACCATTATTTGAATGGGATATGATCCACAATAACTTGCTCTGCGATCATTTTTGTTGTATTTGCTTACCCTTACCCCCTCACGGGTTAATTACCGCAGAACAAACTGACTATAGGGAGTGATGGCAAAATAAGTTCAATCAACGTATAAGCTTGTAGCAGCCTGTATCTCTTGTGTCCCGATGCCCCACTGTGGGTGACCAAGTTCTATTAAGTACTCCTCCGCACCGCAAAATCTGCAAATGTCTGCATTGAAAATCCCCGTAATTTACAGATGCCTAAGACAGGTATAATGAGCTCTAAGGGCACCTGTCAGTGTTCTGAGGCTTTTCCTATCCAGTTATAGAGCAAGTTCGGGCCTCTTTGCATTAAAGCTTAGACATTTCTGAGAATGTTCAAGAACGTTTGTTGCTGCAAGCTGGACTCCAACCATTTCTTCATCTCCCCATGAAGGAGGCTCTTATTGAAGCTAAATATTAAAGTGGGGCAATAAGGGTCCCCTTGCCCCTTTTTTGGCATAAATGTATGCCATCTCATTGCCATAATGGCCCCTCATGTTATAGCATCCAGATCAGAGCAAACTTGTTTTGGCTCATCAGGTCGTTTAGCCTGTTGTACTAAGCTGGCCGTAAAAAATCAACTGCTCAAGGCTTTGAGGACTTATTGACTATCAGTGAGTATTTTTATCACAACTCCCTTATGTTCCCTATCGGAGGGTACATGGTCTGATCAAAAAATAGCCGTTGAAGAGAAGTAATGTGGTAGTCAGAGTTCTCCACTGGGCACCTTGAAGTTTTGGGCCGTCTGCGCGAAGCAATCCGTCAGAATCGCACAGATTTGGGGAAAAAATAATCATGGATTTTGCACCATGATAACGCACCAGTTTACACATTGATGCTTGTGCGTGAGTTTTTCGCCAGAAACCAAACCGTTATCATGCCTCAACCACCGTATTCAACGGACTTCGCCCCCGCTGACTTTTTCCTTTTTCCAAAACTGAAGACACGGATGAAAGGAAAGCATTTTGCTACGATTGAGGAGAAAACAGAAGAATCGAAACAGGAGCTGTTGTCGATACCAAAAAGCGCGCTTCTGGAGTGTTTCCAGGTTTGGAAAAAACTCTGGCATAAGTGTATTATAAATGAATAAATAAAGACTTAGAAAAAAATTAAAATAATTTTTTTATCAGCCCTCGTATATCCATCGCTTCCCAAGTCGAGACAGACGCTGAGAGTGTTCTGATAATTGTGGTTTATGGCTGGTTTTCGTTGAGGCACTTGTAACGGAGGCCGCTAGAAGTGATAGATTTACGTGTTAATTGGTTAAAGGCCATGTCTTCCCTTGAGTATTTGGGAAATTGCATACAAAAGGAACTGCAGGGCCCGTAAGCATCAGCAAGGAGTTTGCTATATGACTACAAATGTATTAGAAGTTGTTACCCGTGAGCCTTCTCAGCCACTTGGGGTCGCTGGTGAACCATCAGATAGTTCCTAATCGATCCACCACCAGATTAGGTCGCTATGGTAGGTGCTGATGCAAACCAATCACACAGCTATCCCACAGTTTTTGTGTTCACTGTTCTTTCGTCACAAAAGTTTTTACTTTATGTCATTTTTTTCTTCTACCTAATTAGTGTCTTATTAACTGCAGTCTGGCCTTAAACTTAAGCTTAATTTATTACATTATTATACTTTATATTTTCAATTCGGTATTGGTAAATTTTGTGTATCCTTTTGTATGTCTCGTTTTGTAAAGGCGGCGACTGGCAAGTTAAAATATTGTTTAAATGACAGCTACAATAAGTGATGGCATTTGTTAAGGTGATGTGCTTTTGAAGTTGTCAATTATTATTGAAATGTGTTCGTTTCAAAATAACAAACATTTGAACAAATATAAATAGTTTATTGGTTTGTACTTTTGTACATAGGGCATTATTTCAAATTTTTCGTTTCTTAAGTTTTTTCTTAAGGAGGAGTTTTTTATTATACAAATTTGCTGTGATCAATAATTTTTGATTGAAGAAGACAAGAATAATAATAATCACATCTTTGGCTGGGGGACAACTAGCTGTTTCGTAGTCGCTACACTACTCATCAGCACCAGTGATCACCAAAAATCATGTTTTTGCTTGATTAACTCATACACTAAAATTTGTAATCAACAAAAATCAGGCATCAAAGTTCAACGCTGAGTAAAATCAACTCGCGTGGTAAGCAATCTGAATTTCTAATCAACAAAAATAAATTAAAAGAGCAGTGAAACAAGTGAAGTTTTTGTTATATGTATACCATTGTGTTTTTTGACAAATGTTCACAAATAAATACGAGTATATATGCACATTTGTTTTTTTTTCTATGAAAACCTTAGAGAATTCGTCTTTTACTATACATATTTATTCGTTGGATATCAAGCCAAAGATTAAAGTCTTTAAACATCAAATTTTATACTCGTGATATATAAACGTAATATATTGTGCCTGTTATTTGAAGACAGATTAGTAAAAGTGGTGATATTTGCCGCTTCACTAGTTTGTTCACATTTCGCATAAAAATATACATTCTAAACTTAAAGCAGCTTCCGTTTGCTAGTATGGTTGCAAGAGTTTTCAACAAGTAAAAGTACATGTGCTTTGAACCTAAAATAAGAATACGAGTACATACTGACATATAGAAGTTATTTTATACTAACTCGTACATAACGCACACATTGATGAATTCTTTACATAAGTATTGTATATATCCCTGTGGTTTAAGCAGAAACTGTAGCCTTAAGTCGAACACGAAGTGGTGTGGGGTTTCATTCTACAAACGAAATGGTATGCCACTCGGTTACTAAATCTGTGCCTATTTAACAGTAGTTGTAACAATTGCTGCCCTTTACGGCACTATCATTCATAGCAAGGGGTAAGAAATGGACGCAATCAAAACTAAAATACAGAGTATTCCAGAACTCAATGTCAACCAGAACATGGTGACAAGGTTGATTGCAGCCATCATGAGCAATTTTTGTAATTTATTTATTTTTTTTGATTTTTCGCATGATGGTTACAAACAATCTTGTCACCCTGTTTCGGTTTAAAATTGAATTCTGATAAAAATATCAGGTACCTGATATTAGTAAATACAAATGCCAGACAACATCCAACCACATATTCACCACACTGAAATTATATTCACCAGACCAAGTTTAGTTAAGACAACAACCTTTTGAGTACATATTTTGACTCTAGGGGCGCTGGCGCATGCTCTAAATTTTGTATGGAAAAAGTGACCCAGAAGGTACACAAACCTACTACTAATAAGTAGTGATGTTTGGTCTCTGAGTTGGTTAATAGCTGATGCTCTTTATGGAATAGTAATTCTTAGAGGGTGTCATAGGAATCGCAGGATTTACTATTATATTATATTATATTATATTATATTATATTATATTATATTATATTATATTATATTATATTATATTATATTATATTATATTATATTATATTATATTATATTATATTATATTATATTATATTATATTATATTATATTATATTATATTATATTATATTATATTATATTATATTATATTATATTATATTATATTATATTATATTATATTATATTATATTATATTATATTATATTATATTATATTATATTATATTATATTATATTATATTATATTATATTATATTATATTCTTTCCTACTTTAATTAAAACATTTGTTGGTTTTTGTTTACAAATCATTATTACTTCTAATAAACACCTCAGACACCAACTTCTCCCTGATCACTCCAATTAACTGCCATTAACCAATTTCTTTGGATAAGTTGTCACCTCTTTTATAGTAGGTGAAAACTGCTACTGCTGTCGCAGCTGCCGATTTTGCTGTCGGAGTCGCTGCCGCAAACGTAGAATCAAAAGCTATATGTTGCTCACAGGTTCTTGTTGGCGGTTCCCGAATTCATTCCCTGCACCAATATTTTTGCCGTGTTAGCAATTTCCACGGTTTGCTAGTTTTAGCTGTTAGCAGCTTTTTTGCTGGTTTGGCTGTTAATGTCTTATTAATTTAGAAGTCACTTAACACGCTTTTATTTTTCTTAACATTTTTGGTTGGGAGAAGAAGCGTTTACTACTGCAGGCCGGTCATTCGACACCAAGTCATTAGCAGTAGTTAATTGTTGTTTGTATTGTAGACTGGGGAGAATTGAGTTTTAACTCGCAACATTTCGTCTTCCATTGAGTGTTTGAGAAATTGCATACAAGGCTGTGTGAGTTTTGCAAATCATTTGGGGGCACTGGTGAATCCTGAACAATTCCTCCCATGGAGTTGGTTTATCATTGGCTAAAGTCGCCAATGCATTTGCTGATGTAAATTAGTGACATATATATCCAATCACATGATCTCACCGGCAAAGTAACACCACCATGACAAGGCCATTGAATTTCACGCGCCAAAGAGCTGCTTTTTTAATGGCTGTCTGGAAAGTGGCACTATCTTTTTGGAACCACACATTGTTCTATAATCTTAACTTTTGCCTACAGTAAGTCTGTTAGCATCTGGAGATAGCGAACACCCTTCAGTAATTGCTTGACCAACCTCATTTTCGTAGAAGTACTACCCGTTGACAGCGCCAGCCCACAAACCATATCACTCATTGTGAAGGAATCGGCTTTTCACCAATACCTCGAGGATTGTCAATTGCAGAAATGCGAAGCTTCTGCCGTTTAATGGATTCACTGAGATGAAAATTTGTCTCGCCGCTGAAGATGAAGAGCACGTAATGCTTTTTGATATGGATGCAAAGAAATGTGAAATTTAATTTGGCAAAACAACTTGACGTTAAGCTGTTACTCACAATGAACATCGTGCATTATGTACGGAATTGGTCCCTTATACCACTGGGTTTTATATGTATACTCGTACATATACGCGTAAAGAAAATGTTAAATAAGTGTAAAATTGCAAGCAACAACAAAATGAAACAAAACACAAACATCACGAAATGAAAAAGAACGTTTCCATAAATTTCACTTATGCAAGTTTAATGCACTCTTAGATAATTATTGCTGGAAAATAAACCGAAAAAATTTTATAAAAACTGAAAATAAAACTACAAACAGCAGCACAAAAAGAGCTATTACACTTACGTCTACACAAACAAACTTATGTCTGCATGTACATATGTGTTAGATATTATAGATTTTCAAAACTACAGCTGTCAAATGACGTTGACTGTTATAACGACTCGAATATCAAAATATCATTTCCATTCACAGCGCACAAAAAAGAGTATTCAAATACAAATCCACATGCTTGAATGACAAAGTGTCAGTCAAACAGTCTCATGTTGTTTGTTTATTGTTCCTTTGCGTTTCTTTTTAGAAATATTTAATACTGTTGTCACAACTTCTTCAAACCGAAAAGTGATAAGTTGGAAAATAGCAAATTTTTAAAAGACTTTATATACATTAAATACAGCAAGCTTCTCACGGTTGATTAGTTGATTATTAATTTTATTGTTTTTAAATAAATTGTAAATTTTTTTAAGCTGACTTATTTGAGTCATAATTTTCAAAATCGAAATCCTTAGAAACCTTTTCGGCCTGTTTTCAGGAGACGTACAAACAGCATTGTCTACTATTTAAACTCAGAACGCATTATAAACTCATCTAAAAAGCTAAAAAGAATTTTTTTTCTGTTGGGGAGGGGAAATTCCTAACGTATCGTCAGATACTGTGGCCATATAGTATCTGGTATGTGGGACTTGCACGCACTAAAACCCCTCCCTTTTGTTTGAGCCTTGTCTCCATCCCGGTTCCGCTTTCGCTTTGCTTCAGGATGGGGCTCCTCCTTTATTCCTACCGCATTAAACCTGCCATGGCCACGTCTATATCCTGCTTCTTGTCTCCTAGGATCTTTTCAGTATAAGTCGCTATTTTACACCATTTTCTCCCACTTTCCATCATAACTTCTACGACGTTTTCCGGTATTATTTCACCAATATCCTCCTCTACCTGTCACATCTGAAGAATGTGTGTTCCGCAGATCGATGTGTCTGTCTTCTCCATTCTATGAAGGTATTCCAGAAAATACCCATGTCCAGAAAGCATCTGTGTTATATAGTAATCTATCTCACCATGCTTTCTGTTTATCCACTTGTCTATCTCAGTGATCAATCTCGCTGTCCATCTGCCACGTAATTCGTTTTTCCATCTTTCTTGTCACTTCTGCATAGTGTCAGCCCGTGCTGATCTTTCCGTTTTTGATAAAGAATAAACTATAGATATAGTATGGTAATAAACTATAGATACATAAAGATATACCTTTTATTGCTATCACATAAAAGGTGTGTTTTTAGAGATAAGTAACTATCAATTGCCAACACTGCTTTATTTGGCAATACTTTGAACAGCTGATAGTTACTTTTTGTACAGTTTGGTTTGATATTTATATTTATGAAGTGGCTCACATGAGAACAACGCCAGTTACACGTTAGCATCAACTTTATTTTTTTGCCCATTTTAATTTGTCAGCTTTTTGCTTTAGTGCTGTGATGGCAATTTTTGCCGGAAAGTCTTCATTTGTCAAATATGACATCTTAATTTCAGGAAAAAAATCTTAAAATGTTTTTATTAAGTCTAAATGCAAAAATAATATTTGTTGATTATTAAAAAGGATGACTATTCTAACAAAAGATAAAACCAAAAATTTTAAGTAAAAATTCAATTCTATTTCCTGCCTTCGATTAGTAATATATGTAAAGGTGAAATAAACTTCGCAAACTGCTTGGCAAACATGCTATAATTTAAACATTTTGCATTGTTTGTGGGAGTGTTTATCTGTTTGCACAAATATTTGAGGTATGTGTGTGCGAAAATCAAAAAATTTCGATTTTCTATCGAATTTCTTTCCTTCAATTACTAATATATGTAAAGAGTGAAATAAACTTCACAAACTGCTAAGCAAATATGCCATGATTCAACGTTTGTACAAATATTTTATGTTGGTTATGGGAGTGTTTGTCTGTCTGCAAAAATTTTTGAGGTATGGGTGTACGAAAATCAAAAATTTTCGATTTTCGCGCAAACAAGTTGATGTTCGTCAATTCTATCAAATTTCCTTTCTTCAATTAGCAATATATGTAAAGTGTAAAATAAGCTTCACAAAATGCTTGGCATGTATGCCATAATTTAACGTTTGTACAAACATTTTGTGTTGTGTTTGCCTGTTTGCACAAATATTTGAAGTATGTGTTTACGAAAATCAAAAATTTCCGATTTTCGCGCAAACATGTGGATGTTTGTCAAACCTCTTGTGTTGTTTGGTGCTAAATTTAATAATTTCAGTGAAAGGTTTGCAGAGTAAAGTAGCAGAAAAGTATACAAAATAGATCAAGAAAATGTTGTATTATTAGAATTTATAGAATTGCAAAAAATCTGCCTTCTTTATGGAAAAATTAAAAGCAAAGTATATAGCCACAGGGTCTCCAGAACTAGAGGCTATAATATTTTTGCGAAGAAGTTAAAAGAGAAATATCTTGAGGCAAACAAAGAAATTACAAAAAAAATCAATTTATATTTTGTGGGCTTTATATTAATTTCAGGCAAGTAAAAATGCTGCAAGGTGTGAAAACGGGAGTAGGGGACCTAAGGGCAGGCAAAGCGAAAATACTTAGACATTGCAATCTTCCGAGCGTAACTACACACATTAAGGAAAGCGATGGAAATAACATCCGATAGGCGACACAAGGGTTAAAACAGGTATAGCACCAAAGTTATCAGGGAAACTAAGTCCCATTTTTTGCAATTTTAAGTTTAAACCACAGCCACAGCTAGACGTTTCAGCTAAGGTAGGCACCTCAACCATAATCAGCGCCGAGATGGTCTGCAAGCAGAACTTGGCGTGGGCTTTGTTGATCTCCGTTATAACTAACCCTTGGTAAGGATTTTAAAAGTCCAACACATCATAAAACTTGATCTCTCTCTGACAATCAATCGGTCCTCAAATGTTGTGTTTTTAACTCCAGGAATGTCCAAAGAAGCTAAATAAACTTGCTAACTAGTACCAGGAAAGAAGCGACATTGTTGTGATGAGTTGGCAATCATCTGTGTCGAAAACGGAGCAGAGAGAACTTTCATTGGACCTACTCCTATCTTTGGTTTCAACAGGAATCTCTTTAAGAGGGGGCGAATAAATAGACTAAGTCTGTCAGGGAGAAATATTAAAGCGACTCAAATGGTCTTGAACATTCCAATAAATTTCTATACTCTGCTACAAAAAGTGCTGAACCACCTCCAAGACGGGATAAGAAAAGCCTAAGAACACTGAATTGTCCACTTAAAGGTCACTATACCTGCCTTAAACCTGTGTACAGAATAGGTTTCCAATACAGACATTCGCTGATTTTGCGGTGAGGAAATAGGGCCAATGTACCATGCGATCACCTAATTTGTAGGGCGTTTGGACACAGAAGTTACAGACTGCTACAACCTCATATGTTGAGTGTGAAGGTCCTGCTAACACTCCTATTGAATGAGTTAGTCCTGGTTCTAGACGTACTTAAGCCATGAGAGGTATCGGGAATTATGCGTACTCATACCCCCTCACTGGTTAGGTATAGCAAACAACAATGGTTGCTGCGCAAGGGGATGTTTTTGAGGCACACCACTTTCTGATAATAGTTGGAACACCCTTTACCATTTCGCTGCATGGCAGGTTTTGAAACGAGCATCGAACTACCAAATATAACATGTGTGCTGAAAAAGTACTGAAAATGCAACGCTTTACACACTAATATAGGTTGCCCCTGCCAAATATACCAGCGATGCCAGACTATAAAAATCAACAGGACTACCTTTTTAGCTAAACGTTTTTGTAAATTTTATATAAAATTTTGCTTTAGCACTTTCTAGAAAAAAGTCTGTTAAATATCTTCACTGTGTTCAACTTGATTATGAAATAATCAACGTGTTGCTGCTGACTGCTGACTGCAAAAATAAAGAACTGCTATAATTATGTTGTAGTTTTGCTTTAATTTCTAAAGTTAAACAATCCATCATTTTTGCTTTTCGTTTGTTTAGCACAAAATAAAGTTAACCATACATACTTACACACTTACATACATAAATACAAGCAACATGACTTTTGTTTTAATTAAAATTCCTCCTTTTAAATTGCAACAGCAACTGCAAGCAGGCAACAATGATTTCAACGTGCAGCACAAATCTAACGATGATGAAAATGTTCATCTCAGTTAATACATATTAATGGCAACAAAACCAAAACAAAAACTACAAAAAGGATACGAAAAAAAAAATATATGTGTTATCCTGAATATGTTTTCATATTAAGAGTGAGTTTTGTTGTTGTTAATATTTACAACAAGAAACAACAAGATATTACTGCGAGTTATTTTCCACATAAAAACAATAATGAAACTTTATAATCACTATCGAGAAAATAGAACATTATGTCTGCGTTAGGAGTTGCTTAACCTCCGGGGCACTTTCACATATACTCGTGTAAAATTTTAATTCTCTTATATTTTTATTAAAAAACATACAAACAAACTTCACTTCTGCAGTGGTACTTGGAATCCTTCTGAACAAAGAATATTGCCAACAATCTTGTGTGCGTATGTGCGTGCGAGTGTGTACTCGTGTGTGTGCGCGTGTTTGTGTGTTTTTGAAATAAACCGGAAAACGGTAACGGAAAGCAGCCATTTTTCAAAAAAAAAAAAAAAAAAACTATTCAAAACGTTTAGTTGCAGCATGCTGTTCTTGTTCAACATTTCGGAATATGAAGTCTTTTGTTTTATGGCAGACAACTCATAGCAGCAGGATGCTGGAGCAACTGACAAAATACTTCAACTCTCTTCTATTGTCCATCATAAATCTAAAAGTAGATTGTAGCGCATAACTTTTGCCAAGAAGAGAAATTATAAAACAATAAATGTTTGTTGTTATTGTTGTCAGCTTACTACTAATATGTCGCTTAAGTGCAGTAGTCTCATGAATAATAAAAAAAGACATCTTTCACAAATTATGAAAAGAATGCAGGCATTTTGGGTGAAAAAACCCCACTTCAATAACTTTGCTCTGTACACTCATAGCAAAAAGCATCTTCATATTGATGACGGCGATATCAATGTTATGTAGGTATTCATCAGTAATGTGAAAACTGACATCAATCTCAATCATAAAAGTCATCAGAGAATTTTGTCATATATTGAGTATCATCACTGCTACAAGTGTGGTGACATCAATTCAATAATGCAGGGTGTCCTCCAGGCTATTTGTTCATAGGTTTTGTTTAAATGAAAGAGTGTATTGATCTTGTATTGATAAATGTTTTATCTCATGCCGGCAATTTTGTAGGGAATACAATATCAGATAAACGGGCGCCTCTGTTAGCTTCATAAATGCAAACTCTTTTGAGCACATTTTTCATTAGTTTCTGAAGCGTTTCTGGTTTGTTTGCATAAACCTTGTTTTTCAGATATTCCCACAAAAAAAAAGTTCGCATTTAGCCACGAAAACATTTGGAAGGGAAACATTTGGTTTGGTAGAAAATTACCGGTGGGTAAGGGAGAACCGATTTTGCGTTCGGTACACGCTTTGTTGATATTTACTTTATTGACATTTTTATTTAATTTACATTTTCTGGAGTTTTGTGTTCTTTAAAAAATTTTGCTATTTCTGTTAATGGTATGTAAAAAATTCTCGAATTCACAAGGACCTAAACGTACCTTGAGTAAAAGATGAATTTGCCAAATATGCTGGAAGGTATATAACCAAACTTGAAATCCACCCAAATCCACTTGCTCGAGACATCCTTACCTTTGGTGGTCACACACGATTAAAAAGAAGGGACACCCTTGCTTCCATTCGGGAACATAACAGATGATGTCCTGTGGCACGGTATTCTGATACATTCGCTGAATCATAATTTTTTGTCTAGCATTGGCTGGACTTAAAGAAAATTTTTTAGTTATTAAGATTTGAATAATTGTTGTTAGTTCTTCTTGAAGATTCAACAAATAAATGAAAATTGATAAAAAAAAATCTCTTAAAGAGAACGAAATTTTAATAAATATTGAATATAAATGGGAAAGAAAAATTGCGGAAAAATTAATCTTAGTGAAGATAATTTTGTCGTTATTATTACACATCGAAATATTTGCTGAAACAGACAACATAAGGAAAAATGCAAAAAACAAATAATAATGGTGCCGGCAACATGTTCGACTATGTGAATACGAAAAATCGAAAGAGAATTCCAAATGTTTTTCTTCCAAATGTTCGCTCGTCTAAATTCAGACTTACGACTTTGACTTCCAGCCAACTCAAAAAGATCTCAGTGGATTCCAACCCTTTCCCACTGGGTGGTGCTTCGTACATTAAAAAAATAATCTCACACAACACAATTTACAAATAAAAACCAATTAAAACATATTGTATCCACTTACAATATTTTTTGGCGAAATTTCTTTACACATACCTTTTTACACAGGACTAGGTGTTCCTCCTTTAATAGCCCATTCCAACCATGTTGCAAATACATCCAAAAATCAAGTTTATTGCAACCCCTTATACAAACCCAATTCTACGCACTCACCTAGCTCACTTCCAGCCTTACCAAAAACCAAATTATTCCCATATGATCACTTATATTTTCAACTAATATCAAACTTAGGTAATTTTTATTTAAATAAAACTTCGTAAAAAATAAATACTTTATTCTAGGTCCTATCTATATTTAAAAAAAAAAAATTACTTTTCTGAACAATACAATTAATTTATATTCCATATTCTAGATACCTTTAGCGACATCGTTTGTCAGGGTTATTTTCTACTATCTTTTCCAACAATACCTACCTGCCATCTTAACTAATGTGACCGAAAGTGGTACTGCCTTATCGACGCAGCGTGTACACATGGGATATGTTTTGAAAAATAATGCAGTTGGCTTTTTTATACCAATATACGCAAGTCTTGAATTACTCTCCTTCTCCATTGTAAATTTAATATTAGGATTAAAATCGTTCAAAGCTGTAAACATATCCGCAACTGCTGAATCAGTAATGAAACAAAACAAAATATAGTCATTACTCTCGGTTTTATATTCAGCCTTTCTATGGAGTTGTCTAATAACTTTACCATTACAATATTAGCAATAATTGGGGAAGCTGGAGATCCCATCGGTAGTCCATTTATCTGTTTGAATTATGCTGAAAATATCTATTATCTTCTATACAAAATTTCAAAACTCTTAAAAGTAAACTTTTTTCTATCCTCGTATGCTGTGTTTTACTTACTTTTTTTTCAAGTAATGCTCAAAAAAAAAAAAAAAAAAAAAAAAAGATATTGTTCGTCTCATGTAGAAATGCCCTAACAAACATAATTGCAATTTTACAGGAAAAGGAAAAATCGTAATGAAAACTGTATAAATAGGTACATCTAAAAGTAACTTTTTTGCTCAATTACTTGTAAGAGCGATATCTATGAAATTATATAATTAAATATTTGTGACACTGTGTACAGCTGTTTATTAAATAATTTAAAATAATCTTCCGCTGTCTTTCAGTTAAGAACAGAGTTCTGCTTTTAAAATATATTTTTTCTTGTTTATAGTGGAAAAAAAGACATAAACATTTTTTTCATATATAGGGTGTTTTTTTAAGCCTAATAGAACTTGAAATTGTAAAAAATAACACAAAAAATTAAATTGTAATCGAAAGATCAATACGTGACATTAACATTTGAAAATGATTTCGGGCACATGGGCACCGCGGCTGTTCTTGACGAAGCGCATTCTGGAGTCCAATTTTGGGCCACTTTTTCGAGCACTGCTGGCCGTATGTCACGAACAACACGAACAATGCTGGCCTCCAAGGCGTCAATTGTTGCTGGTTTATCAGCATAAACCAGTGACTTCACGTAGCCCCACAGGAAATAATCGAGAGGTGTCAAATCGCACGACCTTGGAGGCCAATTGACAGGTCTATTTCTCGAAATCAACTTATCGCCAAATTTTGATTTCAGTAAGTCGATGGTTGCGTTCGCCGTATGGCACGTAGCGCCATCCTGTTGAAACCACATCTCCTCCGGATCAATGTCATCCATATTTTCAAACAAAAAATCATTGATCATGGTGCGGTAACGATCTCCATTGACCGTAACGCGAGCTCCGGCCTCATTTTTGAAGAAATAAGGTCCGATGATGCCACCAGCATGAAAACCGGACCAAACAGTGCATTTTTCTGGATGTAATGGAGTCTGTAGGGTCTCTTGTGGATTGGTCTCACTCCATATGCGGCAATTTTGCTTATTAACAAACCCGTTAAGCCAAAAATGCGCCTCATCGCTGAACACAATTTTTCGTCTATAAGTTGCGCGAATCGACGACTGATTTTCAAAGTAAATTTGGGTAATTTCGTAGCGTTGTTCAAGCGTGAGTCTATTCATGATGATTTGTCAGAGTATACTGAAACAAATAAAAAAAATGTTTCATCAAAATTTAATTTTTTGTGTTACTTTTTACAATTTAAAGTTCTATCTAGCTTAAAAAAACACCCTTTATTTTTGATGACTATAGCTACAGCCCATGGAGTTTTTCTTATTTGATTAAATGACACTAACAGTAATAAAGGGTGGGCCAACCATAATGCCCGATATTGATTGTGGGCCACAACTGAATGTTAAGTTTTTGTACGCAACTTAATTTGATGTTTCTTTGTTGCAGCGTTTGTTGTGTTTGACGTAGAAAGATACAATATTCAGCAGCACGTTAAGATTGTTGAAACCTTTCTAGGAAAATGGGCGTTCAATTCAAAATGCATTTCAAGAACTTCGTGATTTCCTCGGGCAGCAGAAACGACCAAATTTGTAAAAAATCGATAGAATTGTATTCAAATTTCAGCAAGCAGAAGGTTCCCTAGGAAATGTGGAAACACTGGCTATGACTGTTTGCTTCGGCTTAAGGGCTGGCGGAATTACAGAACCGTGGGTTCGGCCAAACAGTTACAGTTATGAAATTGATTTACATCAGCAACTGCCTTTATGGCCTAATCTGATGATGGACCAACTCCATGGGATAAATTATTCAAGATACACCAGCGCTCCCGTGTGGCTTGCTAGGTTAACATAGGTTGCACATTTTTTGCTATATCTTTGCAGCCGTATAAACAAACTCCTTGCTTAAGAGTTCGTGCCTTATCCCTCCTGTATGAAATTTCCCAGCAATCAATGGAAGACCAGGCTTAATGAGTTGGTAGGCCGAAGCCCATTAAGAGCATCAGTCCTTAAACCAACCCACCCATCTAACCAACACCACTGGGTTCTTACAGTACAGTTATCTGTTGCTGTTGTTGGACTTGTTAGCCCCCAAAAAAAGCCATGCACCACACAATTATCAGAGATACTAACTCTCCCTTCCTGTGGCTTTAGGTTTAAACCACAGCCAGAATGTTACAGACAAGGTAGGCATCTCAACCCTGGATGAACTATAAGCAGAACCATAATCAGGCCTAGATAAACTATAATCAGAACCATGCTCAGGCGCATGCTGATACCCGTTCTGCTAATTTTAACCCTTACTACGGGTTTCGCAAGCCCAACACAACGTAAGTCATGCGGCTTCCTAGAGTTTTGTTTGCTACAACAAATGAGGGATTCCTTCCCCTCTATGCCCCAGAAAATAGAGCGCCCTGGTTTGGTCTACGGCAAGGCAAAATATCTTCCTCGGGGAGGAGCCAAGAAGTTACAGTGAATAGTGTTTGCTATCGCAAGATCATAGCCGGCTTTGTGGCCAGAAATATGGACCTGGATGTTATGCCGGGGAATCAACTAATTAATTGCTTTAGCACGAGAAATTCAATGGCTCTGTTATCTGACATGGTGGCAAAGTTAATTGGTCGTTACGATCATGTGATTTGCCACCTTTGGACTTCTGTCTTTGGGAATATTTAAAATTGATGGCTTAATCTGATGATGAAGGAACTGCACACGGTGCATTATTCACGGTTTGCCAAGGCGTCCGTGTGGCTTTGTCATATGTTTCTAGCCATATCGCTCCTTGGTTGCAACATAGTCATATCTCAAAAAATGAGCTTTTCGCGTTAACAATGCAGCATTGTTAACAGTACTATCTTTTATATATTGGGCTAAAAATGTATTAAATTACTTTTAAAGTGTTTCGTTTCGGAAATATTATCTAAGAAACATTTATAATATTTGTATGAGAATTAAAAATTTGAAATGTGCTTTTCTCGAAACAAGCTATTTTTAGTTATGACTATGTTGCAATAAAGGAGCGATATGAACAAACTGCTTGATGAACACGTCATGGTTTCTAGTTTCTCCTGTAAGCAATTTCCCAGAGAGTCAATGAAAAACAAAGCTTATAAGTTAGTAGGCAGAAGTCCATTAAAAACACCAACTCAGCAATAATCTGGGTCCTTACACTACAGGTAACTGCTGTAAGACAACAGCACTACGGGATTATTAGCCCCCGAAAACCGGCATGCATTATGAGGAAAGACGGATTTACCTTTTTACAATTTAGGTTTAAACAGAACAGCCAGAACGTTTCAGCCGAATAAGGCAGCGCAGCTATGATCAGTGCTGAGAAGGTGTGAAAATCAAAACTTTCTACTAAATTTGCCGTTCAGCCAATTAATCCTAGGTGAGGGCTTTGGAAGTTGAACACAACATAAGTCATAAGAATTTTTCCTACAACAAACAAGGAACTCCTAACTCTCTATTCCCCAAAAAGCAGAGTGCCCTGGTTTTGTGTACAGCAAGGCAGAACCTACTCTTCGGGAGGAGAAGGGTGAGCAGAGCTAAAAGGTGAGATAAGTTAGTACATTAACGACATTAAACCTCAATTATATCTCAGAGTCATTGAAGTCATGGACCATTAGATAGAAGAATGACATCGTAGTTATTGCGAGCATTTGTCAGACAGAGTGTCCTGGACAGAGGACCCTGGTTTTGTGTACACCAAGACAAAGCCTGCTCTTCTGGAGGAGAAGGGTCTACATTGCTAAAAGATGAGATAAGTTGGTACATTAACGACATTAAAACTCAATTATATCTCATATATGAGTCATTGAAATCATGGACCATTGGATAGAGGAATGACATCGTAGCTATGACGAGCATTTGTCAGATATTCTTTTTCAGACATTATTGTCACCGATTTTGCTATCATAATAAAAGATATTAAGATAATTTTCTGAAATAATCTTATTTTATTTCCAATTAATATTATGAATTTTTGTTGGACCACTCTTTATATCCAATTTTAAAAATAAAAAATTTTTATCTTGACAATTTTTTTTCTCTTGTAATTTCTTTCCTTTTTGTACAAAATTGTTATCTTTTTGAAGACATTACAGTACCAATTAGGGCTGACAAGTGCCAGTAAAAATATCCCTACTTGATAGTGATACATTTTTAGTTTGTTTAGTGAAGTAAAAAATAAAAAGAAAAAGTACGAGTAACACCTGACAGTTCAATGGAAATTTATTAACTTCAAAAAAAAAAAGAAAAAAAAAAAAAAAGAAAGAGATCAAACGGAAGTTGACAAAGGAAAGTGAGCGAGGAAATGACGCCTGAAAGGACATGTATTAGAAAGACAGCCAACAAATTAATTCTTTATCAAATAAGAAAGATTGAACAACACTATACAGCAAAACTAATTTAAATGCCAGAACTCAAAATTGCTGTCAATAGTAAGCGATAAAAATACTCAATAATTGTACTACGAGTAATATTAAACAGGGTGTTTTATTTAGAGGTTTAAACTTTCAATTGGTAACACGACTTTAGGCAATTGAGATATTGTCCCAAAATTAAGGCCACTTGGCTGAGATTATAATTTCCAATTAACAGAAAAAATTGTACTGGTCCAAATAAAGATTTACAACACTCAAAATATAGGGCGTCTAGTGGCAAATTTATATTTTTAAATATTTGGAAAAGTAATACGCTGTACAAGCGGAAGGTGCCGCTATCGGATTCTTACGCAATTGCTCGTCGACAATTTTTTTTAGAAGTCCGGTATTCAGTGAATACGGTTTGGAACGATTGCAAATCCAATTCTTCAGCGTGTGCGCAGATTTCGTGCGACTGTTTCGTCTATTCATGTCTCTCAATCATGGTCCAGTAATGGAAACTGTATAAATAGGTACATCTAAAAGGAACTTTTTTACCTGAAGCCGATTTTGGAAATTGTCAAAAAAAAAAAAATCGGAATTACGTCACTAACCGGTTTGGAACAGGTTTTTCATATTCGGTGACCATTTTTGCGTTGAACATGCATCTAAACTATGAACGGTCATTAGCTTTATTGCGAAAATTGAAGTTGCCGTTCTGCTTCTGAGGAAGTGGGAGGATTTTGACGTTTCCTGAAGCCAAATTTGGGAATTCCCAAAAAACTCTAAACCACTTCCCTAACCGAATCAGAATCGGTTTTTCATATTCGGTGCGCGTTTTGGCCGTGGAACGTGTATTGATCTATGAATGGTCATGTGATTTAACGCGAAAATTGAAGTTGCCATATTCGGAACTACTTCCCTAACCGATTTGGAACCAGGTTTTTACGTTCGGTAAGCATTTTTGCGTTGAACACGTATCTGAACTATAAACGGTTTTTAGTTCTAGTGCGAATGTTGAAGTTGCCGTATTGCTTCTGGGGAAGTGGGGCGATTTTGACGTTTCCTGAAGCAAAATTTGGGAATTTCTAAAAAACTCGTAACAGCTAGACTAACCGAATGAAAACGGGTGTTCATATTCTGTGCGCGTTTTGGCTGTGGCACGCGTATTGAACTTTTAACGGCCATTTGTATTTAGTGCGAAAGTTGAACTTGCCATATTGTTTCCGGGGAAGTGGGGAATTTTGGCGATTTATGAAGCCGAATTTGGGAGTTCCAAAAAAAATTTTAACCTCTTCTTTAACCGGTTTGGAACCGGTTTTTCAAATTCGGGGAGCCCTTGAACATGTCTCTGAACTAGAAAGGGTCATAGCTTCTGAGGAAGTAGGGGGATTTTGACAATTGCTGAAGCCAACTGTTGGGAATTCTCAAAACTTTGGAATCGCTATCCTAACCGTACTGGAACTGATTTTTCATATTCGGTGCG
Source organism: Thecocarcelia acutangulata (assembly GCA_914767995.1). Lineage (NCBI taxonomy): Eukaryota > Metazoa > Arthropoda > Insecta > Diptera > Tachinidae > Thecocarcelia > Thecocarcelia acutangulata. The sequence continues at coordinate 22,905,837 of OU612095.1, read as the reverse complement.
CGTTTTGCCGTGGAACGAGTATTGAACTATTAAAGGATATTTACATTTAGTGCGAAAGTTGATGTTGCTTTATTATCTCCGGGGAAGTAGGGAATTTTGCGATTTATGAAGCCGATTTTGGGAATAAAAAAACTCGAAGTGCGTTATACGAGTAATCATCTAGTTATATAAATTAGTTTGATATTGAAGCATGTTTTTTAGTTTTTTAAACTCTTCTTCTACAACTTTCAAAACAAGTACCCTGTATATATTTTGTATATTTGCTAAGTAATGAAAAGAGTTGAGTTTAATGCAGTGATGCCCACAAGTTCTATATGGAAGAGTAAACAGCAATACATTTAAGGAAAAACAATTTTTTTTCAATATTTTTTGTTGTAAAAAGCAAAACACATACAAAAACAAAAGTCACACAGATAATCGCTGTCGTCAATGTTTACCAGCAAAACATGCGAAAGTGTTGTGACTTTGCTTTTGTGTGTGTGCGGTGAAGAACGAAAAAAAATATGAAAGACGAAGTTGTTTGTGTATTTTTCATTGCTAGTACTGAGCGCTGTATATGTGTATTAAAGAGTACAGCCCTATAGCTAAGCGCATTGACAAAAACAATTGAGTATCAAGCGCATAGGGCTGGGCACACTTGGCTTAATGTATTAATATTATTTTTTTAATTTAACTAATTACCTATTTGTATTACCTTAATTTGAACATCTACAGGTTAGAGTTTGCATGACAATGCCATGAAAACAAAAACGAAATTTGGTCGTTGTGTTGATGTCATAATACATCAATACTACGACAAGACTGTTTGCAAACTTGCGGAGCTAAAACGCAAGTGGTTAAGAGCAAACCAAAAATATTAAGCAGTTTAATTATCTGGTGTGTATACGCTCACTCAACACCTGAAATCATCTGTAACAAATGTCTTTAATAATCCACTTGATAAGTTGTTGAAAAGGTGCTAAATTAGGATGATGGCAACGAAAACGTGTGGTATTAAGCCATGAGTATTAACATGTTTAAGACATTGTTTTAATAATACAAATACTGATAATGCTCTAACATGTTGCACCACAATATTGCAAAGTAAATATACAATATCTTATGTATTATCTTTAAGTAGCTAAAGTGGTGTAGAAAATGTGGTCGGTTGCCAAAAGGAGCGTAATTTAATATTTACACATGTGCTCGTACGGTGTGGCATGTGCTGCTTTCTGATTAATTTCTGGGAATTGGTTTAGCGAGAATTTATTTTATTATTGTTGTTAAGGGAATAGCTGTGGACAGATATATTTGAATATTATACATATGTATATAAATAAATAAACACCGAGCATAAAACTAAAGTAACAAATAAGTCAAAGTCAACAATAAGAAAATGTTTATTTGTTTTGTCAGAGAACATGTGATTTTGTGTGGCTTTGCCCAGGTGATAGAATTCGAAAGCAATCAGTAAGTCTTTTCTCACTAATCGTTTGCCATAATTTCTATAATATGACAAGGATATAAATAATATTTGAAACTAAATTTGAATAAAGAAAGAAATGGCAATGTAACTACTTTACAGGACTTTTTTGTCTTTTAAACTTTAACTAAGTTACGGGTATGGAGAATCATTAAAATACAAAAATATCGGTGATTTACTTTCGCCACACGAAAAGACGTACCCAGGGGTTGACAATAACGTACGCATTGCCGATGTGCGTACCGGTTCCGGAACGATAACTCGCCCTATCGTTAAGCTTTGTTACTTGCCTTTTCGTAACGATGACAATTCTATTACAGATTAGTGTTGAAGGGAACAACAAACCCCACAGCCAAAATTCTCACATCCACTTACATACTTAAACAACCTTATCATAATATCTCTTAATAAGATCAGTACTATATTCTGATATTACAAACTAAAACTAATTAATTTTACAATTTATACAGATCTAACCGTCGTCTAAAGTCAACCCGCCAAGCTTACTCGCATCGCCAATGCAGCCGTTCCAAGCAAACGGAGTCAGAGATTAACCAGTACAAGCTGTGCAGAAAGTTTCATGCCCTAAGCTTTTGCCGTAAATTTCTAAAAATGGATGTTAACGAAAGGGAAGATTTTGTTGATAGGCACAGATATTGCACCAACTGTCTTGCAAGAAGTCACAATTTGATGGGGTGCCGTTCGAAGGGTACCTGCAGGAAATGTGACCGATGTCATCACACGCTTCTGCAACCACAAGGGAGCAGAGTACAACAATCATGACGCATTGAGACGTGGCAGCTACGGCAGCGTCGACGACACCGGCAGCATCAGTGTCGCCGGTCCGAAACTAGGCCATCAGCGACTCGACAACCGTCAACGGGTCAACAGCCAATCAGTCAACCCACACACCCAAGCATATCTGCAGCCCCAAGTGCCAAGGCCATAATTGAAGCCATTAAATCGTTAGCGCACGTGCTATGTGCTAACGTGAGCCCTTCACATGTTGACTAATGTCAAGGCGGGCACTATGTCCAAACAGTGTTTGGACACACAAATTGTTGCGAAACAATTCACTAGTGAATCAGTTGGAAATTAAATAAAAATGGTTTTATGGAAATGCATTCGTATATAACTACCCGTTAGTGAATAATTTCGTTATTTTACTGACTGGGGAGTTTCCTTTGAAATTTTAGATTATGATTGAATTATCGCTTGCGTGAAGCCTTAAGCCAAAGTATTTACTATTTTCTTAAATCATTGTGAAAAACCCTTATGACTAAGTTGAATTAATAAATTTCTGTAACTATTCATGTAGACAATTCTCGTGCATTGATCACTTGTGGCAAACGTCCGAGACTACTCAAAAGGTGAGTGGGCAATTAACTCCACCAGCAATGAGCAGGAAAAAACTAATACCTACTCTTGCTCTCTTCCCTGCAACGTTGCTTTCTACTGGAGAAACCAATTGTTGCTTCTCCTTGTAAAGTGGCAACATATACTTTTGTTTCCAAAGTTTGATATTCCCGCGATAGGAGAAGCAGCAAAAGCTTAACCACTCAGTAAGCTTTTTTTCAGTATGTTAATAACTAAAAAAGAAATACCGCTTGTTCGGAGACAGCAAGGGCTGTACAAAATGCATATATGATTCAATATTAGTTGAAAATAGATAAAGAATAATTAAATAGCTGAGTGGTGAAGGCAGCAGATCATGATACGTCATGACCCTGAATTCCAATCCGAATGGGTGCTGATGAGTAGTGTAGCAACTACGAAACAGCTACGAGTAGTTGTCACCCAACTAAAGTTCTATATGGACTATCAAACAATTGAGCTAAAGCGCTTTATTAGCTTCTAATATTAATACCAATCAAAAAATTATAAACAGCTTGTTTTTTTATGCTTCCCAGCTTACTATATGTCGACATTTCATAGCACGACAAGCTATCCTAATCATCAGTAGACTTGAAACCTTGGAAGGCATTCTCAACTTTATATGCCAATATTCTAATTAAGAGACTGAGAATTTAAAAAGAAATATATTTTAATAATACCTGTCAAAAACAAAGAAATAAGCTTTTTCTTTTGCACACGTCTCTACTAAAGTAGTAAAGTAGTAAAGTAGTAAAGCAGTAAAGTTGTGCAATTAATGTTAATATACTAGACTTGCTTATTTTTCTGACATATGTCAGTCTGCACAACATTTAAAAAAAACTATGCCGAACATCTGCCTGCTATTTATACTTCTTTATTATCATCAGCATTGTTTGTGAAGTTTCTTGCTAATGCTATTAACAATTTGTGTGAATGTCCATGTACATTTGTAACAAGCAGATCAACGGCTCGCACAGTGGGTTAGAAATGACATAAATTCGTAACAATATGATTTTTATTTCCTTAATGCTATTGATTTTTTTTTTCTTAACTTTATTATTTTATTTATTGAATCTACATAAAAAATGTAATGACAATAAGTATTCAAATCTTAATACTAAAAAAATTGTAATTAAAGTCCTGCCAGTGCTGGACAAAAACTTATTTTTATGCGAATATTATTTCAGAATTCAGTCATCTGTTTAGAGCTCTAATGGTAGCCAAAGTATTCCTCCGTCTCAGACGGGTATGACCACCAAAGTTAAGGATATTAACTGCAAGTGGATTTGAGTGGAATTCAATTTTGTTGATATATCTTGTCGCGTACTTCACAAATTCCGATTTCACAAAAGGTACGTTCAGATCTGCGTGGATTCGTGAGTTTTTAACGTACCATGGAGCATCTGTAATTCTACGGAGAATTCCATTTTGACTTCTTTGAACTTTTTCAATGTTAGATGCAGAGGCTGTGCCCCATAATTGAATCCCATAGCAGCATATTGGCTTTAGAGTCGAGTTGTACAGCAAAAGTTTACAATCAAGCTTCAAAGTCGAATTTCTGTCTATTAGCCAGTTAATTTGCACTCCTTTCAATTTCATTTGCGTTACTTTTGCCTCGATGTGCGTCTTCCATGTTAGTCAACGGTCAAGATGAATACCGAGGTATTTGACTTCACTGTGTTGAGGTATTACTTTATTGTTAATAGTAATGGGTGAGCATGTTCCTAGACGCAGTGCGAATGTAACATGGGCACACTTTTGTTCATTAACCTTGATTTTTCAAAACTTGAGCCATTTCTCTAGTTTGTCGATATGTTCCTGTAAGTTTATTGATGCTTGCTGGTGGTTACTATGTATGCTAAGGAATGCTGTATCATCTGCAAATGTTGAAGTGTGAATGTTAGTGCTTGTCGGCATGTGAGATGCGTAAATCAAATGCTATTGATTGAAAATAATTTTGCATGGTACGTGTTGTTTCTTACTAAAAAACAAGGCCCGAATCAGTCTATCCTCCAATGAGTACAGAAATTTAATAAGTTTCATTCACTCGATGAAAAATTTTCCACTTGATGAAACATTTTGTGAAAAGGTTCTGAGGTGATTGTTTACAAAATCTAGCTCGCGTAACAATTGAAACCACACGATCATCTAGTAAAAATCAGTTTTGCCGCTAATCCCGATTTTCAAAAGCGAATTTGGATGGGCGATGAAGCTTAGTTTTGTTTGCATGGATACGTCAATAAAAAAACTGCCATGTTTGAAGTAATGATAATACTTAAATATATAATTAGGCACCTTTACATTCAGAAAAACTGACTGATGTGGTTTATGGGCTGATAGAATCATTGATTCATATTTATTTAAAAGCCAGGCTGGTCAAAACGTTATAGTCAATAGTGACTGCCTACAGAGCCATTATTGCTGACTTTTTCGCTCATCAATTGAACAGCGTTGCTGTGTGGGAACTATGGTTGCAACAATACAGCGCAACATATCACAGCACGTAATTTCCCGATTCGAACCCACAATTTTGTACCCAAGATTGTGCAATTTCATGCCGCTAAACTATTTGCTGTGTGGATATATAAAGTCGCTAGTCTAAGTTGATAAACCTGAAATGATTGACCACTTGTAGGACAACATTTGCCGCATTATTGCCAATATATGGCTACAAATGGTAGAAAAATCATTAAACATTTTACCAATTGAGTTTTTTATTCGCTATTGTAGCTTGTAACATTTATATCTATAAAAAATTATTGAATATCTTTCAAAAATTTCCAAAGTCTACTGATGATTAGGGTAGTTCCTATGAAATGTCGACATATAGATAGCTGGGAAACATAGAAAACAAGCTATTTATAATTTTTTAATAATTTAGATTAGACTATAGACATCATATGCCAGAAGTCATATTTATATTATAAGTCCATAAGATTATCTTGCGAATAAAGTAGATTTCATGTGAGTTTACAAAACTCGAAACTACTCTTTGTTTTATTCCATATAAAAGTTCTGTACCTCTATAAAAACCACCTTTTACATTTAATAACAAGTGGTAATCGAGATTTAACAGGAAGTACTTTGAAAATAGTTTTAAATGTTATTTGAAGAAATAAATGTACCTATAGTTTTTGGTCCTTCGGACTTCTTGCTTGAAAAAAGATTTTTATAGTTCACTTTATTTAATTGTTTAAATCAATAAAATTGACAATCGATCGTAATCGAAATGTACTAACTATGTTTCAAAACATAATTTTAATCTTATTTTCAGAAAAAATATGTATACATAATTTGGTCCTTCGGGCTTTTTGGTTGAACTGAAGAGTAAAGTTATAAATAAATTTTCTTACGCTTTTGCTTGAACAATTAAAATTTTTTGAAATAATTTAATGTAAATTTATACCAGCATTAACCATGAAATTTACCTTTCATTAATATTTAAATGTATTAATAAATACTGTTACGCAATTTTAAATTATGCTTTAAATTACCAGTTTAAATAATTTTTCTAAAACAATTTTTCTTTCAAGCTTTGCCTTAAATTCTTAAAGAATTACAGTTTTTGATACTGTTTACGAACACATTCACACATTATCTGTGTTTGTTTGTCGTCCTTTTGTTTGTAAATGTTTCATTTCATGTGATAATATTTGCTTCCTATAGATTTGTAAGTGTGTATTTATTTAGTAGGTTTATAAATTATATAAACAAGGACACTTGGCATACGATTATTTGACAGCAAACATCCGTTTTATTCTCCATAAAGTCTTATGTTTTAGTAATAACACAAACAAGCAAACACATCTCTCTGTCTATATATTATATATCCTTTTAAATACTTTATACACGAATCACTTTTAAATACTCTAGTGTTGGACGTAAAATTATCTGTTCAAAACAGTGGCTAACAAAATAGTTTGTAAAAATAAAATTATTACAGTGGCATTTAAAAGTGACTAAAGAGACATTTGGCTAGAGAGCTTTTTGTAAAGGGTGATATTATTCTATGGTCTATATTCTTCTTCTATGGTCTATATTCGCAATGACTCTGAGACATAATTTTTTTATTTTTATCTTGGACCAGTACTCAGGGGATAACCCCTACATATGCAGTGCATTGTACTAGGAAAATAGATTGTGAGAAGGAGGAAAGGAAAGGTTAAACATCGTTAACGTGCCAATTATTTCATCTCTTAGCTCCTGAATTCTTCTTGGCTTATTGATTTACAAATTTTTCTTTAAATATCCCCAAAGAAAGAAGTCCAGTGTTTCTATTGTTTGTCGGTGTTGCTTATCGTAAAGAGTCTCCCTCGATGTAATCCCTGTTCATTGTTGTTTTTGTTTTTCGTTAATGATATCCATGGCTGGTATTATATTTTGGCCATTGGCTTAACCGTGAGAGTGATTGTTTGTGCTGGTTTTTGTTTTTGTAATTTGTGCCCAATGTGTGCTGATTATGTGGGTGCTTGCTTTTATGTTTTGTGTAGTACTATGTTCCTGTATTATTAAACTCATGTGCTCCTGTATAGCTGTTTTTTTTTTTTTGTATTACAATTTGGTGTTGCTGTGCATGCATTCTAACAACCGCTAAAGCTGCTAAGCTTATCTCACACACACACAACCAGAGTCTTTACTCATAGTAGGAATCGAATCTACGACATCATATCTGTTGGTCGAGCACTTCTCCCACTGTCCCAATGAGACACTCTCAAGCCATTTGGGGATAAAACTGTAGTAGCTCTTTTTAAGATTATGCAAGTCTGACCATAGGCTGCTATATTCTGGTATTACTAGAGCCGGGAGCACCGGGTTGTGCGAGGGCGGTTCGGAAACTTCATAGCCTAGCACAAAAAGTGCGGTATAAACAAAAAACACATGCTATGAACACATGTTACATTTTGTTTCGATTTGGCAACTCCGTCATATAGAAACAGGTGTTCACAAAAGGCGCATGCGCGATGTTTTTTCAATGGAAAAATTAGAAATGCGTGGTGTTATTAAATATTTACATAAAAAAGGTTTATCGGGACAAGAAATTCATAATGATATGCTGAATGTGTTAGGTGAAAGTGCTCCTTCATATGCAACAGTAAAAAATTGGGTTGCTGAATTTAAACGTGGACGTCCAAAAACAGCAACAACAACAGAAAAAGTAGCCAAAGTCAATGATATGGTATTAAATGATCGACGAGTAAAAGTGCGTGAAATAGCTAATATCATGGGCATCTCAAATGATCGAGTCCATTTAATTTTGCATTAAGAACTACAGATGAAAAAGCTTGCTGCAAGATGGGTGCCGCATTTGTTAACAGTCGACCAAAAATGCATAAGAATGAAGCTTGTTTGGATCGTTTTAAGCGAAATAAAATAGATTTTAAGCGTCGTTTCATAGCTGTTGATGGGACATGGATCCACCACTGTACTCCAGAGACAAAAGAACAATCCAAACAATGGACTGAGGCTGGAGGAAGTGCCCCAAAGAAGGCAAAAACAATTCAATCGGCTCGTAAGGTTATGGCAACGGTTTTTTGGGACTTCAAAGGTATTTTATTGATTGACTATCTGCAAAAGGGTAAAACAATAAATTCAGAGTACTATTGCAACCTTTTGGATCAATTAAATGTACAAATTCGAGAAAAACGTCCTGGCTTACAACACAAAAAAATATCACCATTTTTCATCAAGACAACACACCAGCGCACAAGACTGTTTTTCCAATGGCTAAAATGAACGAATTAAAGTACGAGCTGCTTGACCATCCACCTTATTCTCCTGATTTAGCTCCCAGTGACTTTTACCTAAAAAAGTTCCAAAATCTAAAAAAATTCCTTGCTGGCAAGCGTTTTACATCAAATGTAGATGCAATTACGGATGTAAACCACTATTTTGAAAACCTTGAGAAAAACTATTTTAATCAAGGAATAGAATTGCTAGAGAAGCGTTGGACTAAGTGTATTGAAGCTTTAGGAGATTATACGAGTATTGAAAATTAAAAATATTTTTGAAAAACTAACTATTCTCTTTCATTGATAGGCTAAGCAGTTTCCGAACCGCCCTCCTATGTATAAGTTCCTTCGAGGCCAATACTCTGGTTTATGATTTACCACCCAAATAAGGTAAGAACACAAGTCAAACTCAGTGTAAAGCTGAATTGTGACTGGATGCAGTGACTGTGAGAGTGGCAGGAGTATTGGAAGTTCTCCGCTTTTCTAAAATGGTATTCAAGCATGGCACGTCGTCATACATGTAAGAAAATAAGTAATTTTATGCATTATTTTATTATGTTTGGAGAAGAGTTCACTAATGGCTTATACATAATAGTTTGTATGGCTTGGGGGCGTGTTCTTTTCAGCCGGTCAGATTCGTCTTGTGAGTGGACAATGGAGATAGGTGGCCACGTAAAGCATAAAACATCATCTGACACTTGATTGTCTGGCAAAGTAATGTGTACTCGTATGTTTGATTGTTTGGAGTCAAGGAACATCATGTGACTCTTTATTTATGGAAAAGGAATGAATATGTATATTTGATTATTTGGAGTTGTGGAACATCATCTGACACTTGATTATCTGGGAAAGGAGTATGTATATTCGATTATTTGGAGAGCAGTATACTTCCCGCATGTTCTAGCTATCACCCCATTTTGGGTTTGATCACAAGTTGAGGATATCTACCTTAGTTAAAACATGCTGGCAGTGGATTAAACTTATAATCACTTTATGGTTGAGGGTTGGACCCTCGTCGTGGCACTATTTTCTTACAATAAAATAAGGAAGTAAATGACGGAAGATATCAAACGAATTGGTTTAGGGACTGCTGCCCTTTCTTTCGGCTTACCATCTCAGGGCCCCTGGGGAACAGGTTTTGCCTTGGCGTATTCCTAACTTAGGCGCTCTGTTTTTCGGGGAAAAGAGGGGAAGGGGTCCCTCGTTTGGTGCGGCAAACAAAACTCTAGGAAGACACATGACTTATGTTGTGTTGGCTTCCGAAACCCTTACCAAGGGTATACATTGGCAGAACGGGGATCAGCATGGCCCCCGGGAAGTTCTGCTTGCGGTTTGACCCGGGCTGATCATGGTTGAGGCGCCTATCTTGGCTGAAACGTTCTGGCTGTGGTTGAAACCTAAAACGCAGGAAGGGGGTGTTAGTATCCTTGATAATTGTTTGGTGATGGCTTTTTTTCGAGGGCTAACAATCTCCCGAGGATCTGTTGCCTATACAACAGATACGTGTACTGTAAGGAACCAGTGGTGATGATTGACGGGTGAGTTGGTTTAAGCGCTGATGCTCTTAATGGGCTTCGGCCTACCAACTCATTAAGCCTTGTCCTCCATTGATTGCTGGGAAATTGCATACATGAGGGATTAGAAAGCCCGAACTCCTCAACAAGAAGTTGTTCATATGACCGCAATCATATGACAAGAATTGCTACCTGTGTGAGTCTAGCAAGCCACACGGGGGCGGTGAAAAATTCACTTCGTGGAATTGGTCCACCATCAGGTTAGGCCGTCAAGGCAAGGATTTACTGATGTAAATCATTTTCACAGTTTCCATCTCAGGCCTTAACTACCTTGACTGTGGGGAATTGCTTGCAGGTGGCAGGATTATAAAACCTGAGCCCTTGAGCAAAGGTTTTGGTGTATGGCCGAGTCTCATGCATTTACATAAGATTGCATACCATCTGTGTGATATATGAAGGTGATAGTGTTTACCCCACTAACTTGGCCAACATGAGGTTAGATCGAAAACCAGGTACTCATGTAACTTATGTACTTCATATGTGTTATAGCTAAAGATACTATTTATCCTCACGTTTAGCCATGTTGATGTCATGTCCTTTTATAAGATTTGTTGATGAAATGATACATATTGTGGGTTAGATTTTCATTGTTTCTGTATGTGTATGTTTCAAATTTATGCCAAAATCAGTTGTCTTAAAATTCATATCAAATAAATTTTGGTTTTATTATTGACATAAGACAATAATAAACTTCCAGTTTTTTACTCTTATGTTTTCTTCTTTTGGCTTCTTGTCTTTCTGTATTCCTTGTCTCCTGAGCATTTGCATTCTTATTCTCAAACAGTTTGAAGCCCACACTTTGTAGCATTTAGTTAAGACATACTCTGCTGTTAATATACAACCGCTTTGGGGTTTAATTATACTTGTGTTGAAAATCCTGCAAATGTATGCTGGGATGTCATAGTACTCGTATTGCTTTAAGCTTTAACTAACAGTTAATGTGCACAAATATGTTTATATGTATTTTGATTTGGACTTATACGGCATACACACATGAAACACACAAGCGTATTAATACGAATCCTCAATTCACTACAAATCCTGGGAATATAGAAGCTTAAGTTTTGCCTTCTTTGGAGAACAAAAACATATACATAAATCCTTCCTCGAAGACAAAACTAATTGTCATGTGATTTCTTGAAGCTTTAATAATAAATAAGCAAAGCCTGAAAAGGAGGTAAGTTACACAGAGAACAGCAGATAAACATCAATTTGTTGGTGCCTAGATAAAATGCCTGTTTCAGATGGACATGTCTTACATATAAAAAGCTCTTTAATAAATATTTATTTATGGGTTTTATTTCATTATGAAGGATTTTTAAAATATTGAATTTAGATCAATTCTATAGTAAATAAATTCTAAGGAACGTTTATTGATTTTGACGTTTTTTAAGCCTGAGGTATCAGAGCATTTGCCAGTAAGAAATATATTTGAGAGATTTTAAATGAAGTCCCAACATTTTAACAAATTAAAAGGATTTCTTATTCTTGAAGTTGGTAAGTAATTTAGTACATAAGTTAAGAAATTACTTTTCACTTCAATATCTGACTTGTTAATCTAACCAGATGGCGAACAAAACCACTCATTAGCTCCTTGAGGTATTTATCGCCCAGTACTTACAAGAAGAAAAATCTCCAGCCTTTAATGGAGGATGACTAAGAGGATGACTGTGACAAATGCAATATATTGTACTGAAACTATACGGAAACTATGTGACGTTTGACTTGAAGCTATCAATAACAATATATACACGCTCCTCGGGGAAAACTGAAAGAAAGAGATTTTTAAATTGATTTACATCAGCGCCTGCCTTGTTGGTCTAATCTGGCGAATAGTTCACCAGCACACGCGTGTGGCTTGCTAGACTCATAAAGGTCGTTTTTGTTTTTGCTATAAGTTTGTATCCTTACGGACAAATCTCTTGCTTGAGGATTAGAGTCTTTTACTCCCTCCTGTATGCAATTTCTCAGCAGTCAACGGAAGACACGGCCACCAATGAGTTGGTGGGCCGAAGTCCATTAAAAACATTAGTCCAACCAACCAAACATTAGTTAGCCAACTCACCTGTTTAACCATCCCCCTTGTTTCCTGACAGTACAGGTACCTGTTGTAAGGCAACAGTACCTTGGGGGTTATTAGCTCTCGAAAACCGCCATGTACACAAAGTTATTAGAGGAACTAATTCCTCTTCCTGCAATTTTAGGCTTAAACCTCAAACAGAATATTCTAACTAAGGCAGGCACCTCAACCATGATCAGCGCCGAGATGATCTGCAAGCCAGAACCTGCCGGGGGCTTTGTTGAAACGCCTGATATCAATTAAACCCTTAGTGAGGGTTTCGGAAGTCCAAAAACAACAGTGATCAGTACCAGGATAGTCTGCAAAACAGAAGTATCTGGGGTTGTTCTAACCCTCTTTATACCCATTAAACCTTTTTAGAGTTTTCGAAAATTCTCACGCTGGGACTTTCCACTGTTTTATTTCCAGCGATAAAAGAAGTAACGCCGACTACTCTATGCCCAGAAAGTGACAAAAACGCGAACCGAATATGAAAAACCGGTTCCGAAACGAATAGCGAACCGGTTACAATTTTTTTGATAGTTTCAATACTCGGTTTCAGGAATAGCCAAAATTGCATCACTTCCCCTGAATAACCCGGGAAGCAATACGGTAACGTAAATTTTCGGACTAAAGCGGCAACACTGTTCCTCAAAAATACAGACTGCATATAACAGCGGTTGCGAAATAAGCCTGTTGGAAACAGCGGTGTAGAGGAATTATTTTATACATAAATTTCCAGAATTTTTAATTTTCAGATATTGTTGCATGTCCTGTTGTCTCTTAAATATTTGCACACCAGTCCAGATTTTTTTTATACCATAATCTTAAATAAGCTGACACAAAAAATAAACCCCCTGCAACTAATTTTTGTGCCGTTTTTAAGCTGCTCCCATATTATGCCAACTTATAGTGTGTATGTAATTCAAATATGCCTTAAGACATTCAACTTGATCCTTCAAGATGTTTCAAATAGCAAACTGTCTGCATTACAGCTATCTTTCATATTTATAAGACAAATGGTTGTTTGTAATTTTTTATTAAAATAATTACCTTTTATAATCTTACAGTCAAGTTTGCAAGTACTTGTCACAGCGACCATTCAACAAACACACCAAACTGTTTCAATTACAACTGCAATATTAAGAACAAGGACAATGTCTGTGACCTGCAAGAAGTAGCAACAATATTGATAATGATGATGTTAATGTTTTCACTCAAAATGTTCGCAAAGATAACAATGACAACAATGGCGGCCACAACAACAATAATAATTAAGTCGTTTATTACTCAAGTTATTTTAATTAATTCATTTTAAATGAAAAGTTGCCAAAGAACTTTAACTCTGAATTATTTTGCCAGCCAGTAAAGAAGCTTTAGATAAAATACAGGATATTTAAGGACAGTAAAATTTGTTTACAAATACAAAAATATAAACAATATTATAAAATGAAAACAATAAGGAAGTTTTATGGATAGTGGAAGCGGAATTTACAAATAACTTGCTTTTATAGGACGACGCAAAGAAATAAATTATACAACAATGAAAACTAGAAAGATATAGGGCAGATAGAAGTATTCTTACAATTAATCAAGTGATAAGGACTAGGAAATATTTTGTAGTATTTGATTTTTAAATTTAACATGAATTTATGGCTTAATTCAAATAAAACTTGAACAAAAACTCGATTTTGAAAAAAGGATATATGGGTGAAAGTTATATCCTTAAAGCTATAAAAGAATAATTCGCTACAGCAGTATAGAATATAATTCTACAAGTTGTTTGCTAATTTGTACTACACTCTGATAATTAAAAATTTTAATAACTTTTTTTTTTAAAGGTAGATGCATATGTATATGGGAGTTAGTAATATTCTTCTTTTTTAGCCTTAAAAGCAAAAATTTTAAAAATTCATATTACTGGAGCAACATTTGTATATGCTAATAGCAAAGTTGGCAAACACGTATTTTTTATATAAAGGATATATGACAGATAGAAGAATCCTTACAGTTAATCAAGAGATAAAGGCTAGGAAATATTTTGCAATATTTGCTTTTTATCATTAATATAAAATTTTGGCTTAATTAATTCCCGAAAATGCACGAAAACTCAGTTTTGAAAAAAAGGATATATGGATGAAAGTTATATCCTTGAAGCTATAAGAGTATAATTCGCCACAGCGGTACAAAATATGATTCTAGAAGTTGTTTGATAATTGGCATTACTTTCTGACAAATGAAGGTAATAAAAAACCCAAGTTTTTTGTTAAAGGTACATACGAGTACATATATAGATAGGGGTTATTTATATCCTTCTTTTTTAGCCGTAAAAGCCAAAATTTAAAAAATTTAGATTACTCGAGCAACATTTGCACATACTAATAGGAAAATTGGCAAAAAAGTATTTTTTTATATAATTGATATAAGACATATAGAAGTATCCTTACAGTTAATCAAGGGATAAAGGCTGGGAAATATTTTGCAATAGTTGCTTTTTATCATTTACATAAATTTTTGGCTTAATTAACATCCGGAAATGCACAAAAATTCGATTTTGAAAAAAGGATATATGGGTGAAAATTATATCCTTAAAGCTATAAAAGAATAACTCGCTACAGCAGTATAGAATATAATTCTACAAGTTATTTGATAATTTGCACTATACTTTGATAAAGAAAATTATTGGAAACTTCTTTTTTCTAGAGGTAGATACATATGTATATGGTAGGAGCCAGTTATATTCTTGTTTTTTAGCCTTAAAAGCAAAAATTTAAAAAATTCATATTACTGAAGCAACGTTTGTACATGCTAATAGCAAAATTGGCAAAAAAAGTATTTTTTATATAAAGGATATATGACAGATAGAAGCATCTTTACAGTTAATCCAAGGATAAAGGCTATGAAATGTTTTGCAGTATTTGCTTTTATCATTTATATAAATTTTATGCTTAATTAGCACCCAAAACTGCACAAAAACGTAGTTTTGGAAAAAAGGATATATGGGTGAAAGTTATATCCTTAAAGGTATACAAGTATAATTTTCCACAGCGGTACAAAATATGATTCTACAAGTTGTTTGATAATTTGCATTACATTCGTATAATTAAAAGTAATGAAAAAACTTGTTTTTTTTCTCAAAGGTACATACGAGTACATACATACATATATAGTTAAAGTTTAGTTATGTTTTCCCTTTTTGGCCGTAATAGCCGAAATTTTAAAATCTTGATTACTCGAGCAACATTTGCACATTTAATAGCAAAATTTGCAAAAATGTATTTTTTTATAAAAAGGATATATGACAGATAGAAGTATCCTTATAGCTAATTAAGTGATAGAGGCTAGGAAATATTTAGTGTTTTATATATAATTTATTTAAGTTCACACCAAAACTTGTATGAAACTCAGTTTTTAAAAAAAGGATATATGGGTGCACATTATATCCTTATAGTTATAAAAGAATAATTCACCACATTAGTAAAGAATGTAGTTTTACAAGTTTTTTGATAATTTGCTTTACACTTTGATAACTTATATTATTGAAATAGCCTTTCTTTAATTGAAAGGTACAGTATACCGAAGTTTTAAGTTCTTGTTTCTTATCCATATATTTAAAAATTTAGATTAGTGGAACAACATTTGCTAAATATTAATGTCAAACTTTTAGTAAAGGAGTATTTTATGTAAAGTTCATGTATATTGCAGTTTGAATTATCCTTATAATTATTTAAGTCATATAAGATACAAAATATTTTGATATATCTATATATATTTTAAATTTTATATAAAATTTGTTTTAATTGACACCAAAACTTGTATAAAAACTTACTTTTGAAAAAAAGGATATATGGGTGAAGCTTAAATCTTAAAGCTGTAAAAGTATAATTCATTACATTAGTAAATAATGTAATTTTATAAGTTTTCTGATAATTTGCATTACACTCTGATATTTGAAATGAAAGGTACTTATATATATAAAAGTTAATTATATTCTTTTTTATCCGTAAAAGCCAAAATTTTAAAAACTTACTCGAACAGCTTTTGCTATATACCAATGGTAAACTTTGGGTAACAGCGTATTTTTCATAACGTATATACATATATGACAGTTGGAATTATCCTTACAGATACTTTAAAATATTTTGTATATATACAAAATATTATAAAATATTTATTTTTCTAATTTTATATACAATTTATCTTAATTCACATAAAAATTTCAACAACAATTTAAATTTGAAAATAAAGGATATATGGGTAGAAATTATATCCTTTCAGCTATGCAAGTATATTTCGCCACAGCTGTTTAAAATATAATTTTGCAAGTTGTGTGATAGTGAGTATTCCATTCTGATCATTAACAAATTTATTTTTTTATCTAATGATGTATAAATATATAGAAAATGGTTATATACTTGTTTTTACAAGAAAACTCCAAAATTTTGAAAATTATTTGTCATGTATTAGTACCAAATTTTATATTAAGGTAGTTTTTAAATAAACTTTATATGACAGATAGAGATATCCTTACAGTTATTGAAGTGATACAAATTAGGAAGTATTTTGAAATATAAATTTTTTATTTTAAGATAAATTTTGGCTTACTGCACAGCCAAACTTGAAAAAAACAATCAGTTTGAAAATAAAGGATATATAGGGAGAAGACATATCCTTTAAGCTATTGCAGTGATATTTATCATATTAGTACAAAACATAAGTCTGCAAGTTGTTTGATACTTTTCATAAAATTTCTATGTTTAATGGCTATTGAAAAATTTTTTTTAGTTAAGCGTGTATGGAAATTTATTTTATGTATGCTTTCTACAAGTAATGGATATTATATCCTTTAAAATATATATATAAGTAAAACTTTTCACAATAATAAAAAACTTTAGTTTACAAATTTATATTTTTCTAATATTATTTCTAATATTTTATGCTGATGGGTTGGTATCATTCGTCTAGCTCGAGTTCAATCCTGGCTAAAGCCAAGAAATATTTTTATTTATAATTATAACAATAGTTGCCGCGATCAATAACTCTTGATGAAAGAAGACAGGAAAAAATAATTGAATACACCAAAGCTGGGGAACAACTAGCTGTTTCACAGTCGCTACACTGTTCATCAGCACCCACTAGGACTGAGTTCGAATCCACTGATAAAGGTGTAGGAGGTGCTATAGCAGCAGGTAATCAAGAAGAAAAAGGAATTTGAGCACTTTTTGTTGTAGCAGCTAACAAAATGGTTAGCTGCTATAATGGTTTTACATTATTTTACATAACATTGTCTGTGATATGTAAAACCACATTATTACTAATAACTTTTGTTTGCTGCATTTGCAAGTTTTTAATATTTGTATGCGGCAAAATTGAAATATTCAATTCTTATGCAAAATAAATGCTGTACATATTTACAAATTTGTCTTCATCTTCATTAGGCAAATTTAATTTAAATAAACAAAATATTTCTCCATATGAGTCGTAATAACTTCTTTGAATTTCTAATGAGTTTTAGTGAATGTCTGCATATGATTTACTGATTCGCTTTTTTTTTTAATTTTGGCTCCAGTTTTAACTTGTAATTTAATAATTGTAACATAAAGATTACAAACTTAAAACAACATTTTTATAAATTATGCATACAAAGTAGTTTCTTTTAACTTAAAAACTGACAGAAACATTCAAAGATCCAAGTTGCAAGTAAAATGAAATAAATCATTAAGAAGAATTTCTTTCTGATGTCCATTTTTAATTTAATCACAGAAAATAAAAAAATAAGTAAATTAAGAGAAAGAAATAAATAAATTTGCTTAAAAGTTATGAAGCGTAAAATAATAAACCTTTTACTCTTTAACATTGAAAAGTTTAATTTTTGAATCTTCGTTTTTTTTTCATATAAACGTTTCCTATTTTTAATATTAAAATAGAATAAAGTGTTTTTGAATTCAAGTTAAAAATTGGAATTGTTAGAAAAGCTTTCCGCTATAGATATTATATAATCATGTCAGTAAACTTTGCGACTTTGCAAATGAATTCAATTTTCTCTAGCTTATGCAGTTATTAAAATAAAGGATATATGAGTAGAAGTTATATCCTTAAAGCTATAATAGTACTATTCGCCGCAGCAATCAAAAACATAATTTTACAAGTTGTTTGATGATTTGTGTTATATTTTTATGCTAAAAGTGATTTAAAAATAATATTTACAATAAAGGTACTCATATAGAAGTTATTTATATACTTTTTATTTACTTCAAAGCGCAAAATTTCAGGAATTTAGCTTACATGTGGAAGACTTACTACATGTCAATAGAAAATTTTGCTTGCAATCAATATTTGTAAAAGGATATATAACAGATAGCAGAGTCCTTTTGAAAGGATATATAACAGATAGCAAAGCCCCTTTGAAATATTTATTTTCTTTTTTAATTTAATGTGAATTTGAGCTTAATTCACACCAAAACTTGAACATAAACTAAGTTTTGAAGAAAAGGATATATGGCTGGAAGTTATATCCTTAAAGCTCTAATACTACAATTCGTCACAACAATCAAGAATATAAATTTACAAATTGTGTAATGATTTGTGTTATATTTTTATGCTAAAAGTGATTGAAAAATATTATTTACTTTAAAGGTACTTATATAGAAGCTATTTATATACATTTTATTTGCACTAAAACCCAAAATTTTCAAGAGTTTAGGTAACATGTAATGGACTTACCCCATGTCAATAGAAAATTTTACTTGCAATCATTATTTGCATAAAGGATATGTAACAGATAGCAAAGTCCTTTTGAAATATTTATTTTCTTTTTAAATTTAATGTGAATTTTGGCTTAATTCGCAACAAAACTTGAACAAAAACTCAGTTTTGAAAAAAAGGATGTATGGCTGGAATATATATCCTTTAAGCTATAAAAGTACAGTTCGCCACAGCAGTCTAAAATATAATTTTATAAATTGTTTGATGATATAAAATCATAGAAAGAAATATTTAAGAAGAAGGTGTTTATATAGAAATTAGTAATAACCTTGTATTTTATCCGTAATATCCAAAAAGGGTAAATTTTTTTTACATCAGCAATGTTTGCTACAATTTTTGTAAAAACATATCTCGCCTTTCTTTGAACGATTTCTTGGTTGTAGTTTTGCGAAATTTCTAATGATTCGTAATTTGGTCCTGTTTCACAAGATTATGAAGACTTCCACACCTTTAGCATTGTATAGTTCATTTACGTTTCTGCGCTCTTCTAGGAATCCTCAGCTGCTGATACCGAGAATTTCTTGTTCTTTTTTTGATAAATCTTTTGTGGTTAGGATTGCTAGATGGTGGAATTTTTTACCTTTTTCCCTGCGCATATTTTCTCATTCGAATAACGTGTTTCGTTTAAAACTTTTAATGTTTTCATCTATGCATTGAAATATTTTGCTTTTCACCTACATATTCTTTCCGTGGTTATCCCACTGATTTGGACCTATATCTTCCGCGCTAAATGCTTTCTTTCTTATTTTTCTCAGCTGGGGAGCTGGTATTCTCAAATATGATTTTTATTTTTTATTTTAATTAATTTTATAATATATTGTTAATTATTTTTTATTTTTGTTATAAACAAAGCTGTATATTCAGGCTATATACTACTATGATGTAATATAATTATATTGGCCCTTGAGGCTTTGTATTGCATATTTTTGAAATAAATGAAATGAAATGAAATGAAATGAAAAACATTATTTGTGTCAAGGATATCCTTACAGTTATTCAAATGCTACAGGCCACGCAAAATCTTTAAATATTCCCTTGTTGAATTAAAAAAAACAATTTGGTTCAAGTCAAAAAAAAACTTTAACAAAATTTCAGTTCTGAAAGAAAGGATATATGGGGGAAATCTTAAACCTTAAATCTATAAAAGTACAGTTCGACCCAGCAGTCAAGAATATAATTTTACTAATTGTTTGTGGTTTGTATTATATTCTGTTGGTTAAAACTACTCAAAAAAAATTTAAGACACTTATATAGAAGCTTTTTATATCCTTGTATTTTTAACATTTTTTACTGTATACCAAGAGAGAATTGTTGCTTGAAAGTTTATGAACACTATTTACTATATACCAATAGAAACTTCTTGCATTATGTGTATAAGAGATATATGACAGATGAAAGTTTCCAGTTACTCAAATGATTCAGTTTAAATGGCATTTTTAGTATCAGTAGCATATGACAGGAGGTTATAGCCTTCTGCTGCTAAAAAAGTATATATATAATAATAAAACAAAAAAAAAAAAAACCGAAATTTTATAACAATTAAAACAAGATAAACCAATTTTTAACTTATGCAAAGAGGATTAACAGTACACGCAGATAAAGAAAACTGTAAATATTGCAAAAATTAAATATTCCAAATAAAGGATATATGGGAGGCTTACAAATCCTTAGGGCTAGAGAGCAAATAAATTCTGATAAATATTTGAAACATTAATCCACAAGTTTTCTGCTAGTTTCATTGCATTCAGAACATTTTTCCATTAGTAAAATGAATAAATAAAAAACTTAAAAATTACTTTGCTAAAATAAAATGCGTTATCTTGTAAAACAGCTTATTTTTAATAATATTTTTCTTAAGGCGGCTGATTTATTGTTAAACAAGGATGTTCTATGTGATGTAGTTAAGAAATTTTCTTACAAAATCTTACAACGATAAAAATAAGCATATAAATGGGCAAATTGCTAAAGCTAAATATAATACATATTAAAATCAATAATAAGGACTCATGTCAGTTAGAAATATCCTTGAAATTAATTATGAAAGATTTTTGACTGTATATCTCCTTCTATTTACTCCTCTTTTTAGCTTAATTATAAACCATAAATCAACTAAATATGAAATTAAAAAAAAGGATATATGAGTTGAAGTCATATCCTTTAAGGGAATTTTTCATGGATATTAAACATATACTTTTTAAACATTTAATGATACTCTTTAAAGGCAACTATAGTTTAAATGAAATTTTTAGTATTAGGAGCATATGATAGGAGCTTACATCCTTCTGTTGCTAAAAAAAAAATATATACAAAATTTTATAACAACTATATAACAAAGAGATAAACCAATTTTTAATTTATGCAAAGAAGATTAACATTACACGAAGATAAAGCAAACAGTAAATATTGCAAAAATGAAATATTCCAAATAAAGGATATATGAAAGGCTTACATGTCCTTAGGGCTAGAGAGCAAATAATTTCTGAGGAATATATGGAATATTAGTCTACAACCTTTCTGCTATTTTCATTGCATTCAGAACATAATTCCAATGGTTAGACGAATAAATAAGAAACTCAAAACTTATTTATTAAAATAAAATGTGTTATCTTGTAAAACAGCTTGTGTTTAGTAATATTTTTGTTAAGGAGGCTGATTTATTATTAAACAAGGATGTTCTATGTGTTGAAATTAAGAAATATTCTTAAAAAATGGTATGATTATATATATTTTCATGGATAGGAAGAATGTCCTTTGCAAACATATAATGATTTTCGCTGTACTCTAAACGAAAATATAGTTTAAATGACATTTTTAGTATTAGGAACATATGGAAGGAAGGTATATCCTTCTGTTGTTAAAAAAAATAAAAATTTTTATAACAACTGAAAAGAGAAAAATTAATTTTTCATTTATGCAAAGAGGATTATGGTTAACAAAGATAAAACAAAAACTAAAAATTTTGAAAAAATATAAATTTTTCAAATAAAGGATATATAGCAGGCTTACATGTCCTTAAGGCTAGCGAGCAAAACATTTCTGAAAAATATTTGGAACATTAGTCTACAACCTTTCTGCTATTTTCATTGCATTCAGAACATTATTCCATTAGTAAAATGAATAAATAAGAAACTCAAAAATTACTTTACTAAAATAAAATGCGTTATCTTGTAAAACAGCTTATTTTTAATAATATTTTGGTAAAGGCGACTGATTTATTATTAACTAAGAATATGATGACAACTATTCATATAGAGTATTTGTAATAAAATTAAGATATTTTCAAATATAGAAATCTTACAATAATAGAAAATGTCTGTATTTATTTTGTCTTCAATTATAATTTTCACATCTTAATGTTATGTGTTATATATTATTTTTTGTTATTTAAATATGCCATTTAAGATACTTATGAAATTGTTTATTTTATGATTTAATTAATTATGAAAATTCATAACAACTTAATTGTGGCTTTTTGCTTTGCAAATATCCTTTAGGTTTGCTTTCTATTACCTAAAGTGTTGGCTTATGAAAAAGACTTAAATTAATTTCCTCTTTTTTTTTGTAACAGTTCATAGTCAAAAGGAAATGAATAAAATTGTTTAAGAGATTACAGCAATTTTTGGAGAAAATGAACAACAAATCTTGAAACAGCAAATTCTAAGGTAAATATTTGGCCAAAGACAAGTTGAAGTCTCTTCTGGTTTCTGCTACAGTATTTTGGGAAGCTTAAGTGAAACGTAAAAGTAAGCTGTAAGACTTTTATATAAAGTTATTTATTAACTAAGATGGTGTTTATGTGTTTTTGTTAACCGGTTGCTGTTGGATTTAACCACCATCAAAGCACTTTTGCTTGTTATTTTTCATATAACTGCTGTTAACAACTCAAAAGATTAATAAGCCAAAAGTAATTACGTGTTGTATTGGCTGTAAGTTATTTATTTCAACTTGATTAAAAAAAGACGGGTGTTAACAAGCGGAAGCATAAATATTTTATTTATGAAAATCTAATAGATTTCTAGAGTATAATTAATTAAAAGGACCTTAAAATGAAATCAAGACAGCATTAATTTAAGCTAAAAGCAAAATATATGATGTATAAAAACGACCAGTTTGATGAATGATCTATTATCACAAAAGAAAAGTGATAGATTATAAATGAAAGCTGTGAATAACACAACTACTAACATCAAAACGTAATGAGAGCAGCTAACTGGTTGAAGTTCTATAACGTATGAGGAGAGATTATACGACTTTGTGCTGATACTAAGGCTATATTAAATGCAGTAGCGGAGAATTCCGGGCTCGAGAATACCGGAATTTCTCAATGAGATAGCCCTGTGACTGATTTGCGCCAGTGACGACCTAACCGGACGTAAGACCAATTTCTGGGAGTGAACTAGCTCACGGCTCCGAAGTGAAAAAAGCTTATTAGGGGGTTAAGCTGTTTCGTTCGTTCTCCTTGCATTGCTGGCGCCCACCTGTGGGAACAGAAGGTGGATGTGGACAATAAACAGGGAGAAGCAACCTGTAGAAAACAAGTATTGTAAGATACAGATAAATAATTAGGAATAAGTGTTTCATTCAGTGGCGCAACGGTACGTTCGAACTCACCTTTTGAGTAGCGTTTCTGCCAATAAGTACCAATTGAAAGCTCATGTTGTTAAAGGTTTATTTGCATAAGTTATTTCAATTATTACAATTTAAATAGATACGAAAAACTAGTAGTTCTATATAAGTAAAATATTATCATTAAATTCAACGATTTAAAGCTGAAGGCTTCACGCAAGAAATTAACAAATATAAAGACTAAGTTTAATTCATTATGGAAAATTAATAAATAGCGGCTAGTTTGCATACATTCAGCAGTAGCAGAAACAAGTTCATCTAATTTTGTTGTTGCCTAGAAATGATTTTTTTAACAATTTATGTGTCCAAACCAGAGATCTGCAACCGGTGCCTTTTTTTGAATGATATAAGTACACCCGTCTTAAATCGAGTTGCGGTGTTATTGGCCACCGCATATTGTTTGCACAAGTATATTTTCTACCATGATACAAAAAACAAGGTAGCCGCTTCGCTACAACAATACAACAATAAGAAAAAACAACAGGTATTTTGTTTGTGTAAAAAAGCGAATTCACACTTAAGCTGTCAAAAGTAGTTGATAACGAACATGTACAAAAATTTAAATGGCGCCAAAAAAGGCAAACAAAACTTGACAGAGAAAGTGCCGCCATATTAATCGAATTCGCCTGAATTCGCCGATGCACCCACCTAATAATTAATTCGCCTTGATTTTCTACTAGTTAGAGCTTACCTCTGTTAACTCGACTATAAAACATACGCAGTCACACTAACGAACCCTTGTTGCATGAAATAAAAGTTTGTGATTGCCTAAAAAGTGGGATAGAAGAATAAAAGTTTGAGGGATATAGTGGTAGTGAGAGAGAGGGAAAGGCAAAGGAGTGGTGGGAAACTGCTTAATTACTTGCTGATGTACTAGCCATCCGCTATTCCTTATGAAAGAAGCTAACGCAGTCGGTTTGACCGAGACCAGACATGAGAGGCTGTTGAAGTTCCGCTCGCCTAAGTAGCTTAGACGATGATGCTCCAATGCCGGGCATATACCGAGGAGATGAAGGATGGTCCCCTCCTCCTCCTCGTCTAGGCAACTTCTACAGAGGTCGTTATAGGGTAGGGTTAGTCTCCTGGCATGGTTCCACGGTCAATGTCCAGTGATAACTGCTACTGTCACTCTTAGGCGAGATCTGGATATTTTTAATAGCACCCACGTTCTCTTAGAGTTAATATGCGACCACAGGTTCCTTGATATAAAGCATGTGGGCTCTGTGAGCCATTTTTCTTGGGCACGTATCGATTAACCCTTGGCTTAGGGTTAATCGGTAATTGTAATTGCCATTAACTACTTGGAAGTTCCTATTGCAATGCTCTGGATCAAACAATATCTAAACATATTTCCAAATATATATTATAACAAATATTACCCACCAATTTCTCGTACAGCATGTAGACAACAAACGTATAAGAAAAAAGCCTACTTGAGCCTTAGAAATTTTATATTTATTTCAATATCTGTGAACACTTTACTCATCCAAACATATTCTATATTAAATTTCCATTAACCAAACAAATGTTAACAACAGCATAAACACGTTTTTAGGTTTTTTGCCACGGACAAATTCGTAACACAAGCGTACAATAATGACGCACTTTAAGCTATTCGAACGTAATTTAGTCATAAATATCCTCGAAGATGAAAATATATATGTGAGAAAAAAAAGAATGCTCTCTTTATGCACATCGTACACGTATTGAATGAAAAATATTTTTATGTTTCTTCCATTAATGGATCCATTACTTAGGTTAATAAATGGCAATAGGCAGCATAGACGTTATATTAATATTGATTCAACATAAAGTTCTTTTAATGATGTAAAAAACTGACTTTTGTTTTGAAAAATTAACAAATATTTGTCAAAGGATTTCAGCAGATGGGAAAACGATAACTGTAACTTTTTACTTATAGAAAAAAAATGAACTGGTTGAAAAATGTTAGCAAAGGAAACGTAAAAGATAACAAGTGAAATTGTAATCGTAGTTTTAAAATTTATAAAGACACAACAAATGACTCTTATTTTATTAAAAAATATATATCATGACAATGTTTAAACAAGATCCTGACCATACGGCGCATTCAAAGCAAAAAATTTAACAGCAATTTCTGTAAACTTTTCAAAGCTTTTGCAGCCGTATTTCCCAAATAAATCGTCGGATGTTATTATTATTATTACTGGATGGGATATGTTCCTCATCGGCCACTTGCACTGTGACCAGTGTTGATCTATTGTGCGTCCCCTTGCCCCATTATGGGATAAGTATGTCAAGAAAACGGACAAGCTCCTTCATTAGGACTGATATTAAGTCACATTCACTTAACATATGAACTTGTAGTAGCCTAAATCTTCTGTGTCCCAGTGCTCCACAATGGGTGATAAAATGCTCCATTGACTCCTCTTCATCACCGCAGAATCTGCAAATGCCTGTGTTGGAAATGCCTATCCTGTGCAGCTGCTTAAGATACAGATACACCTGTAAGTGCACCAGTCAATGTTCTGAGACTTTTCCTGTCCAGTTTTAAAGCACGTTCGGCCATCTTTGTATCAAAGTTTAGAAATTTCTTGGGATGTTCAAGACCAGCTGTCTCGTTCCAATGTTGCTCAACGATGGACTCCGTTCACTTCTTTATCTTTTCATTAAGGAGATCCTAATTGAAGCCAAACGAAGGATGGAGGGTCCAATAAATGCCCCTCTGCTTCGTTTTTGACGTAGATGTTAGCCATCTCATTGCTGTAGTGCCATCTCATGTGCTGGCACCCAGATCAGAGTGACCTGGTTCTGGCTTGCCAGTTCATTAAGCCTGTTGTGACGTTCCAGTACTAACCTGGACGTAAAGACATAACTGCTAAGGGCCTTCAGTACTGATTGGCTATCTACCTTGTGTGTCGGATGTTGCTACAGCAATAATCTCACAACAGTTGATGCGCTGAAAATAACATTATTGTTGATTTATCTGAACGCATTATATACTAGAGTTGGAGAGTTCGCGAGCGAACTGGTAGAACTGAACTAGTATAACTGAACTGGTATAACTGAACTAGTATAACCAATCAATTCTGCGAGCTCTTTTAGCTCCGTAGTTCATATTTCTTTCTTTTGTCTTTGGTTTCTTTTCGCTCATGGCTATTTTTTCCTTGTATATGTGTACGGCATAGCCAAAAAGTTGTGGCTCAATTTGACGTAGAAAATACAAAATTAGACAACACACCATTGTTTTTTGTAGTGTTATTTAAAAATGTCCGGTATTACTGGACTAGACTAGAAGTAGAATCAGAGATATTCCAATTGGGAAGCTGCTGTCCGTTACTGTCATGATATCTCTACCACATATCTTATGAAACGTCAGCCATCTGGCCGATATTTCAGCTTGAAGAATAATACATCCTTCTGCCAGTCTGAAGAATATTTTAGTGTTGGAATACCTTGAGAAGTTTATTTTTCTACTTAAAAAGGTTTTACAGTAGAAATAATATTCAGACATATCTGAGAGTTGAGAGGTAGGGTTGTACAAAAAAGTAGAACCCTTTTTTTTGCTTATTAACATATTAATTATTTTATCCAACTTTCCATGAAATGAAACATTTTCAATGTTTCCTTGTCAACAGCTCTTTCCCGCTTTTCCGTAATAAACTTGTGTCTTAATCAGCATATTTGGGGTTTTAAAATTCCTTATGGTACACCAGCCATTTAAAACAAAACATTTACAATTTAATGACATACAAAAATAAACAAATTTAAGTCATTACGTAATTAATGGTGTATCGTTAAACGAGATTTATAATGAACGTGCTCCAAGTTTTTGCCGGCGCCAGCCAAAAATAACTTTCCCCCATGTCTCGTTTAAATAATTTTAAAGGAAAAACAACATTTAATTTATTTTCATTTGCAAACGTTTAATAAATTTACAATTATTCTGCCTTGAAGATACAACACGTTTTAATTAACATCATTTAGCGATGGATTTAATTAAATAAATATTTCGCCATTCCTCAGCTAATGATGAGAATATCTTATAAACTTCCTTTACGAACATCAACAGCTTTTTTTAATTTCATTTTAATGGAATCTTCGAGCCTACTTGTTATTGTTGTTATTATTGGCGAATAAGCGGAATATTGTTGAATGTTTAAAAATTTAATTTACCACCATCGATTTAAATAAATCGTTGTACAATAAAAGGTTTTTTAATACTTATTTTATTAAAAAAAAAAAAAAAAAGTTTTATGAAAATCCCCTTTAAAAGGATTACAAGCAAAAAATTGTTAAACTCGGAAAATAAATCAGAATTTATTCAGTTTTTAAAAACTATTTTTTATTACGGCAGCTCATAGCTTAAAAAAAAACTTTTTGGCAAAATTTTCCAAAGAAAAAATAATCTGTAAAGTTAGTAATGAGGTAAACAGTATTGAAGAAGAGCGGGGGAAAGTTAAAAGAGGTGCGTTACTCTGTTGTATCGTTACTACAATAGATTTTGCTCTGACGAAATTAGGGAACTTGTTCCCGAAACGCGCACATTTTTTTATCTTGGACCAGTACTCAGGGGATGACCCCTACATATGTACGAGGGCGGTTCGGAAACTTCTTAGCCTACCACAAAAAGCGCAGCATAAACAAAAAAGAGTTAAGTGTTTTGGAAACATCAATCTGCGCTATAAACACATGGTTAATTTTGTTTCGATCTGGTAACTCCTTCATATGGAAACAGGTGTTCACAAAAGACGCATCTGCGATTTTTTTTTAAATGGAAAAATTAAAAATGGGTGGTGTCATTAAATATTTACATTAAAAAAGGTTTATCGCGACAAGAAATTCAGAATGATATGGTGAATGTGTTAGGTGAAAGTGCTCCTTCATATGCAACAGTAAAAAATTGGGTTGCTGAATTTAAACGTGGTCGTACAAGCAGTGAAGATGAACCACGTAGTGGACGTCCAAAAATAGCAGCAACAATAGAAATTGTAGCCAAAGTGCATGTTATTGTATTAAATGATCGACGAATAAAAGGGCGTGAAATAGCTAATATCATGGGCATCTCAAATGATCGAGTCCATTTAATTTTGCATGAATAACTACAGATGTGAAAGCTTTCTGCAAGTTGAGTGCCGCAATTGTTAACAGTCGACTGAAAACACGTAAGAATGAACATTTCTCAAGCTTGTTTGGATCGTTTTGAGTGAAATAAAATGGATTTTAAGTGTCGTTTCATAATTGCTGATGAGACATGAATCCACCACTATACTCCAGAGACAAAAGAACAATCCAAACAATAGACTGAAGCTGGAGAAAGTGCCCCAAAGAAGGCAAAAACAATTCAATCGGCTGGCAACGGTTTTTTGGGACCTCAAAGGTATTTTATTGACTGACTATCTGCAAAAGGGTAAAACAATAAATTCAGAGTACTATTGCAAACTTTTGGACAATTAAATGTCCAAATTCGAGAAAAACATCCTGGCTTACAACACAAATAAATAATTTTTCATCAACACAGCGCACCAGCGCACAGGAATGTTTTAACAATGACTAAAATCATTGAATTAAAGTACCAGTTGCTTGACCACCCACCTTATTCTCCTGATTTAGCTCCCAGTGACTTTTACCTAAAAAAGTTCCCATATCTAAAAAATTCCTTGCTGGCAAACGTTTTACTCAAATGAAGATGCAATTACAGTTGTAAACCACTATTTTCAAGACCGTGAGGAAAACTATTTTAATCAAGGGATAGAATTGCTAGAAAAGCGTTGGACTAAGTGTATTGAAGTTTCAGGAGATTATATTGAAAAATAAAAATATTTTTGAAAAACTAACTATTCTCTTTCATTGATAGGCTAAGAAGTTTCCGAATCGCCTGTGTAGTGCATTGTAATGGAAGTAGGAAAATAGGTAATGATGAGGAGAAAAAAGGGAGTAGTGTTTGTGGAGGTTTAACTTTAATAATAACAACACGAAAGACCAAAGGAAACTCTATTACGGCATTTAAAATATTGGAATTAAATTAGCAGATTAGCCCACATTGTTACGTAGCACGCGTTCATCGTCCAGAGTTCATCCATTTGTGATCGATCGCACGGGGAATCGTACTACGCATTGCAGAGAGAATTCGTTTTTCAGCCGTACGCTTCGTCTGCGGAATAAGTTGCCTGCAGACGTGTTTCTTGTCTGTTATAACGTTGGAAAGTACAACTCAAATGTTTAAAAACACTTCTCCCTCTTTCCCCCTCCTCATAACGTATTTTCCTAGTTCTGGTACAATGCATTACATATGTAGAGATTACCCCTGAGTGCTGGTCCAATATAAAAAAAGGAGAGGAGAACTAAACCCTAGAACGTCGTATGACTGATATTGTATTAGACTTTCTAAACGCCTAACAATAGTTAATTTGTAGAATGGATCGGCAAAGCTACTAGGAGATTTCGCTTCGGGAGTTAGTTTTCCCTGATAGTTATGGTGCAGACTAGTTTTGATGCCTAACAACCCCGGAGGTGCTATTGTCTTGCAACAGATAATTGTAATACAAGGAACCAGAGGTAATGGTTATACAGGTGAGTTGGTTCAGGATTGAAGCTCTTAATGCACATTAGTCTACCAATTCATTAAGCCTTGTCTTGCATTGACTACCTGATAAACCACATGCAGGCACGTTATATATTACTACAAACATATGACAGAAATTGTAACCTGTCCACAAACTCTACTCCCCCTTTCCTCCTCCTCATAACCTATTTTTTCAGTTTCGGTACAAAGCGCTGCAAATGTAAATATGATCATTGAAGTACTGGCCCAACATAAAAAAGACATATTACCACGATTGCAAATAAATAAGCAAGAGCGGCCGAGCATTAATCTATGAAGATTCTTAGACCTGAATAGATCGTTAAAACATCTACGTTTAAATGACATTGAAAGACAAATGCTGTAAATATATTAGTAAGATTACTTTACTGTTAGAACTAAAGTTTAGTAGATAAAATATCATAGCGCAGAATAAGAAGCCATCATAGCTTATGTATTTTAAGAGACAGCGTGGACAGTACTGAAAATAGTAATAGTGAAATGAGGTTGCATATTTCTGCAATTGCAAAAGTGGCCATTATGAATGTATTTTGTTAGTGTAAAGTAAAAATATACTCCATTGTTTTGCAAATGCAACGATGCAAGGCCATTTGCACAAGATTGTGAATAGGACTAATGTTTTCAGCTGATCTTGTAGTACGTTCTTTGCTCCTAACCTTGGCGCTGAATTGAAATTG
Organism: Thecocarcelia acutangulata; assembly: GCA_914767995.1. Classification (NCBI taxonomy): domain Eukaryota; kingdom Metazoa; phylum Arthropoda; class Insecta; order Diptera; family Tachinidae; genus Thecocarcelia; species Thecocarcelia acutangulata. The sequence continues at coordinate 22,874,988 of OU612095.1, read as the reverse complement.
AGGTATTGTTTGAAGCACTTTTCGAGCAGCCGTAGTGTTTTCAGCCGATCTTGTAGTAAGCTGTGGTACATGCTGGAGCCTCTTTCTTCGAAATCATTCACTGCAAGCTAAATAGTTCGTTTTGTTGGCTCGTTGTTTCCCCCACACATTTCGCGTAATTTTCTCATCGTCACAGTAATCGATGATTGATTTTGATAAAATCTTGTAACGATTAAACACGTTGGTTTATCGCAGATATGTCCATAATAAATTTGCCACGTGTCCACTTCACGACTGTCCAATATGAAGTGTGAAGACTAATATTTACCAAAATGGTGACAAAACAAAGTAGTATACCTTCCCGGCGGACACGCGGTACGAATGTCAAGGCAAGATTGCTTGGCTAAAAATTTGTATAAACGGACGGATGTCCAGGGAATATTTCTTTATTTATAATAAAGGTATCCAAAAGATTGCTGCTTACGAATATAATTTCTACATTTTAATATGAACTTTATAAAGAAATGTATCTTTAAATAATTCTATTGCTAACAAATAAGTGTGTTTTTATTATTAAAATAATAAGCAATATATTACAACACGCACACAAACTGTCATCACATCTCAATGGGGACCACAAGCAACTCAACATGAAACTTACTACAACACGGAAAAAATTCAAAATAAATGAATTTAAACAAACAGGAATAAAAATTGCCAAGAAGAAGTTACCGTGTGTAGCAGTGAAAGGAAAATAGTAAAATGTGTAACATTGTTTACATAATATATAACAGCAGAAGAACACTATGTGGCAGATCGCACTGCCCCCCTCCCCACCACCCACCACCCACCACATGATAACAACTCACTGTAAACTGAAATGAATGTATGCGAAATGCACATAAAAAACAAAAGTGAGATAAATAAAAACAAATAAAAAATACATAAATAAAAAACTAAGGAAAGGTCCAACAATAATGAATGATGTAAATTGTGAGTTACACCTTAAAGAAGCCAGAACCAGGTCACCCTGATCTGGGTGCCAGGACATGAAGGGCATCACGGCAACTAAATGGCTGACATTTATGCCAAGAGATGAGCAGAGGGGACTTTTATTGGACCCACTCTAACTTTTGGCTTCAATAGAGGATCTCCTGAATGAGTAGATAAAGAAATAGACGAAGTCCAACGTTGAACAACATTGAAACGAGACAGCTGGTCTTGAACACTCCAAGAAATGTCTAAACTTTGATAAAAATGGACCAACATATGCCTCGCATATGTTGGTCCTTCGAACCGGAACCGTATAATACCCTTGCAATCGTCTCCAGCTATTTGCAAACCCCATATAAATCAGACATATTGCTCTTTTATTGCAACATAGTCATATCTCAAAAAAACTCGTTTCGAGAAAAACGCATTTAAAGTTTTTAGTTTCCATACAAGTCTTAGCAAATTTTTTGAGAAAATATCTCCTAAAGGAAACAGTTTAAAAGCAATTTGAATAAATTTTTGGCACAATATAAATAGCAGTACTGTTAACAATTCTGCACTGTTAACTCGAAAAGCTCATTTTTTGAGATATGACTATGTTGCAATAAAGGAGCGATATGTACAGCTTCATATGTATACATACATGTAAGTAATTTAAAACTGAATAGAATCGTAGTTTTCTATCAAAAAAAACCAAGAGTTATACATATAAACGTTAATATACGAGAGCGGATTGATATTGAAGCTACCTTGCGCTAGATGTCAGAACAAACGCAATTTTTTTTTTGAAATTACGATCTGTCAAACGTCAGCTGTGAAAATTTCACCCAAATTCATCAATTAGTTTATTTGTTGTAGTCGTTTGAAGTAAGTAGCTGTTGTGTTGCTAGAAAAATGGAAAAAAGTGATTTTCGTGCAGTGATTAAACACTACTATTTGAAACAGAAAATTGTGAAAGAGAGAAAAGAAAAGTTCGATAAACATAACGATAAGTCTGCTCTGTCAGATTACATGGCAAAATATTGGATTGCTGAATTTAAACGCGGGCGAACAAGCCCTGCAACAATACCATCAACTGCAAGGCCAAAAGAGGTGGTCACTAAAGAAAATATCAAGAAAACCCTCGATCTCATTGAATTTTTTTTTTTTTTTTTTTTTGTATAATACAATTATTTATTGTATCTTCTAAAAGAACTAACAATAAGTATGCAAATCTTAAAAAAAAATTCATTAATTAATATAGAAAAAAAATTAATTAATATTGAAAAATTTTATTTACTTAGGTCCAGCCAATGCTAGACGGAAAGTTGTTTCTTGCGTGTATTTTGTTGGTAAATCACCTTTCCAACGCTCTGATGGTTGCAAGGGTGTCCATCCTTCTCAGTCGAGTGTGGCCACCAAAGTTAACGTTGCTACGTGCGAGAGGATTCGGGTGAGACTCCAGTCTGTTAATGTACCTTATCGCGTGTTTTGAAAATTCATCTTTCACCAAGGGTACACCTAGATCTTTGTGAATTCGAGAGTTTTTAACATACCATGGAGCTGCAGTAATTATACGGAGAATTTTATTCTGGCGCTTTTGAATTTTCTCAATATTAGATGCAGAGGCGGTACCCCACAATTGAATTCCATAGCTCCATATTGGCTTTAGGATTGCGTTATACAACAAAAGTTTGCAATCTAACTTCAAGATAGAATTTCTGTCGATGAGACAATTTAGTTGCACCGCTCTTAATTTCATCTGGGTGACTTTAGCGTCAATGTGAGACTTCCACGTGAGCCTACGGTCGAGGTGAATACCAAGGTATTTGACTTCAGTGTGCTGCGGAACAATGTAGTTGTTGATTTTAATAGCCGAACAAGTTTTTCTACGTAGTGTGAATGTAACATGGGTACATTTTTGTTCATTTACTTTGATTTTCCAAAGTTTCAGCCATTTCTCCAATATAAGAATATGTTTTTGCAAATTTTGTGATGCTAATTTATAGTCTTCATGGACAGTGATGAATGCTGTATCATCTGCAAAAGTTGAAGTGTGAATTTTGCAGCTCGTTGGCATGTCTGAAGCATAAATCAAATGTAAAGATGGACCCAATATGCTACCCTGGGGAACTCCAGCTTCGATTGGCTGAGCCGAGCTTTTGAAATCACCTTCCTTAACGACGATTTTCCGGTCATAAAAGTAGCCCTCTAACAGCTTGTGCGTGTTTGCAGGCAAGTTTAATTTTAATTTATGGGTTAAGCCTTTTTGCCCCACTTTGTCAAAAGCTTTGGAAACGTCAATAAATAGAGATGAGCAATATTTTTTATCTTCTAACGCATTTCTGATAACATTCACCAGCCTGTGTGTCTGTTCTATGGTGCTATGCTTAGCCTTAAAACCGAATTGATGGTTAGGAATACATCCTACTTCATTCAAGATTGGGGGCAACCTCGTCATTAGCAATTTCCCGAACAGTTTTGAAATTGTTGGCAATAGACTTATCGGCCTATATGACTCAACTTTTGTAGGATCCTTTCCTGGTTTGGGTATCATAGTAATGACAGACACCTTCCACTCAGTAGGAAAATACTCGAGACGTAAAATAGCATTAAAAATAAAAAGGACGAGTCTTCTAGCTACTCGGGGTAACTGCACAAGCATTTTGTTGGTAATTTTATCAATACCTGGAGCTTTTCTCGGGTTTAAGTTGTGAATGATCACCCAGTCTAGTTACGTGAGAGTGTTGAAATGGTAAACATATCATATGGTCGTGTGTTCAACATTTTGCATGAGCATTTGCATATCAAAAAGCTAGCGGCAAGATGGGTGCCGCGTTTGCTCAGTATCGAACACAAACGAGTTCAATAGACCACTTAGTTTTGAACAAAGCAAATTAATTTCCTTTTTACTACAAAGCAATTAAACTCTCAATAAAACACAAACTGTATATATAACTCATATTATTTATTTATTCACTCAAGTTAATAGTATTTAGTTCAACCAAAGTGGACTGTATTTGTTGAATGTTAATTTACGACTGACATAACCCGTCAGCGTACTCGTTCGTCAGAGTGGCAGAAAAGTAAAGTTGTGTTTGAAGGAAGGTTCCCTAACACCACTTAATACGTGGAAGCTGGTGGAAGTGCTCCTAAGTAGGCGAAGACATTGAAATCGGCTGACAAGGTTATGGCCGCTATATTTTGAGAAGCACACGGAATATTGTTATTCGAGTATCTTGAAAAAGGATCCACAATCAAAGGAAATAATTATCGTACATTATTGGATCAATTGATTGATGCAATCCAGAAAAAACGACCACATTTAAAGAAGAAAAAAATGCTCTTTCTTCAAGATAACGCACCAGTTCACACAGCATTAGATACGAAGCTAAAATTAAGTGAAATATACTTCGAGGTGGTTGATCACTCACCTTACAGTCCAGACTTTATCCTGTTTCCAAACCTGAAAAAATGGCTCACAGGAAAATGATTCACAGGAAATGATTTTGAGGGGTTCTTAAAATCATATTATTCAGATGGTATAAAAAAGTTGAATCGTCCTACTAAGTGTATTAAGCTAAAAGGAGATAATGTTGAGAAATAAATGGTTTTTGAATAAACTAAATATTTTTTGTAAATCATTAATCAGTGAACCTTTTTAGTTATATACATATGTGCGATATTAACTAACTAGTTGTGAGTTCGAGTCCAATTTCAGTCAAGAAGAAGGATTATTTTTAATTATAACAATAATTGCTGTGAAACAAAGAGACCAAAGAAGAACAGAAAAATAATTAATACCATTAGCTGGGGGACAACTAGCTGTTTCGTAGTCACTACACTACTCATCAGCACCCACTGGGATTTGAACTCGTGATCATGTGAACATGATGTATTCTTAATACGGCCGCTTAACCAACTCAGCACCCGAGCTTTAAATATTTTTTTTCCTACTTAGGTAGCTTTAATATCAATCCGCCGTCGTACATTATAAGTATATATTCCTTTTTCCTCATCCCCCTAAAACGCCGAATAAATGAGTGAATACTTTCACCCCAGTGAATTCGTTAACAAGCAGAATTTCTACATTTTAGCAAAAGAGAATCCACGACTGATTGTTGAAGAGCTAATGCATCGACAAATAGTGACTGTTTAGTGCAGTTTATAAGCTAGCGCTGTCAACGGGCTGTTCTTTTTCAAAATAAGGTCGGCGAAGCAGTTAACGTAAATGCTGTTTACTACCACGAGATGATAAAGGAATTCTTGGTAGCTAGAAATTGAGGATAGACAAAAAGCCGGACAATGTGGTTCCAAATGGATGGTGCCACTTGAAACACAAGAACAGCCAACAAAACAATGGCTCTTTTACGCAAGAAATTCAATGGTCGTGCTATCTCACGTCGTGGCTATGTTAACATGGCCAACGCAGCCATGTGATGTGACATCATTGGATTTCTTTCTTTGGTAATATTTAAAAGAATAAATGTAGCTCAATAAGCCCTGGAACAAGTTAAGAGCTAAATAATGATATAATTTGCTTAATTAATAACATTGAAACTCAGTTTTGTCTCAGAGCCATTGAAAATATGCATCATCGAACAAAGGAAGCTTACGTGGCTAGCAGTTGTCTGATATATTACTTCGTACATCTTCAATTGTCATAGTTTTCTGTCATAATCCGAAGTATTAAAACTTTTCTATGAAAACTTTTTGTTTTATTTACAGTAAACATCGTGCATTTTGGTTGCACCACTCTTTAAGACAATTAGCCCATATTTCATGTTTGCGTAAATAACTGAACAGAATCATCTGCCAGTTTTTATGATTACTTTTTATTAACAATATTTTGTAACAGATATTCATGTTAAATATATTTTAAAACACGCATTAACTATAAAGGATATAGAATTGAAAGTTAAATTTCCTTAAATTAATCTTAATTTAAGCCAGAAGAAAATAATTGCTCTGAATCCTTTGCAGCCTGCTGCTAGGGAACTTTTTCAAAGGTATTATAAAAATAATTGTTATTAATTTTGATTAAATGGGTGAGAAAATTAGTTCTGTGGGTACCTGCTAGTGTGATCTTATGCCACAGTGAATACAATGCATTTACTAGAGCCCCCACAAATGACACATTACCATGGATGACTACCAATATGATCACATGCTGTTTGGACTTGATCTCCCCCTGGAAGCGGAGTCATTATAATATTCCTACGTATTTTTCGGTTTCTCCCTGAGATTTGGGTCTAACCCACAACCACCATGATACTCCCCGAAGGTTCGCTCTATAACAGAGTACATACCGATTCTCGTGGTATCAGTAGAGTGGTATCAGTAGAAGCCCAAACCAAAAAAATCAAAAAAATAATTTTACATTACCATTTAAGTTATCTACTGCAATTGTAAAAAAAAGGTCTAAGCATCTATATAATATGTGCATTCGCCAACGTCTATTGGACGACTAATCTAAAGAACATAAGAAAAAGATGGCGTTGCTTATAAGCAATTGTTTATTTTTAAACGTTGTGCAAAACAGTCATAAGTCAGAAAATTAGGCAAGTCTAGTGTGTACATACACAGTGGTGTTAGGTGTAAATAAAGTTGTGAATTACTTAATTACTAAGGAACGAAGAAATGTAAGTGCCATTATATCAGTTGCAATTAACACACAGACAAACGACGGCAAGTGCTGCTTCATCTGTACTCATGGATGGTATAAATATTGAGGAATCGGATGCTCTTGATGTTCTGGGAATGAAAATGCAGTGTGATGTTCGCTGGAACGAATACATTTTTTATGTCTCTAAAGAAGCATTCAAGTGCTTCGGGTTTTTGAAACGGAGTAAGATGTACTTCACTCCATCCGATCTCCTGACTATTTGTACCACCTATATCCGACCGAAAATGCAATACAACTCTCATGTTCGGGCTTGTGCCTTAAAATCTATTTTGAAGTTACTCGTCTGTGTGCAGGAGAGGGCAAAGAAGCTTATCGGTGACTGTAAGGTATCCCACTCTATTGACTCACCGGAGCATCAAGGCAGAGTAGGGTGCGTTACTCCGTTCTATCATTACTACAATGGATTTTGCTCTGACGATATTGGGGATCTTGTTCCCGAAACTCGCACATTTTACCGTAGCACGCGCGCGTCGTCCAGAACTCATCCATTTGTGGTCGATTGCCCAAAGAATCGTACTACGTATTACAGAGAGAACTCGTTTTTCAGCCGTATGCTTCGACTGTGGAATAAGTTGCCTGCAAATGTATTTCCTGTCTGTTATAACGTTGGAAAGTTCAAGTCAAATGTTCACAAACACTACTCCCTCTTTCCCCCTCCTCATAACCTATTTTACTAGTTCTGGTACAATGCACTGCATATGTAGGGATAGTCCAAGATAAAAAAAAAATCAAGACTCCGCAAAAGCGTTTTTAGGGGCAGAAAACGTAACAATATGAATCAGTCAAGTGGACACCGTCAGTGTTGACACGCATTTGTGCCCGTTCTAACGCAATTTTCATTAAATTTCCGGAATATATCTGGTGTATTGGTTCGAATTCCTTTCTTCCGGCGAGCAGAACGAAATTCGGGCACTCTATTGTATGGAGCATAGAGGGGAAGAAGTTCATCGTTTGTTGTAGCAAATAAAATTCAGGGAAGCTGAATGTTCTGCTTGTAGATCATCTCGGCACTGAAAACTTGGCTGAAACGCTCTGGCTGTGTTGTAAGCCTAAAATCACAGGGAGGGAAATTAGTTTCCAGGATAATTTTTGTGCATGCTGGTTTTTAGGGGCTAATAATCCTCGATGTTCTCATATCTTGCAACAGATACCTGTAATATAAGGAACTCATAGTGATTGTTAGGCGGGTGAGTTGGTTAAGGGTTAAGCTTCTCAATGAACTTGGGTCTACCAACTCATTTAACCTCTCCTATATGCGATTTACTAGGTAATAGAAGATGATAGACTATCAGGTAAATCGCATTTGGGAGGGACTAGAAGGCCCGAGCACTTCAGGGAGAGGTTTATTCATATGGCTACACACTTAAGACAAAGGTTGCGATCTGTGTAGTAAACCTTGTAAGCTACCATGGAGGCGCTGATGAATGGTGTTCACCTCGTGGAGTTAGTCCATTATCAGATAAGGCCGTCTAAGCAAGTGCTGATGTAAATAAATGACACATTCTGTACAAATAATTGTTAATAGTGTATATTTTTAAGACTCGTTATATTTGCTATTAGTTTCAGAAGGGCTGTCAAGAGTTGTAAACAGCAGTGTGGCCAATCCAATCACTTTGATTGGCATTTCTGTTTTTTGTCAGAAAATTCTAGGATATTTTCACTGAAGAAGTTAATCCTTGAATGTTAAAACATTATTGGTATCCACAATATGCTTAACCCCAAAAAACTTATGAACATATTACGGCTGAAGCTTTTTCTCTGTTTTATTTATAGTTTTCTTTCCAATTCATTGGCTTTTATTTTATTTTTTTTTATAATAGTGTTCTGATTTTTTGCTGGTTATTGTCAATCTCTGTTGATAAAAAACACAAACAGTGAAACTACTCGTACTAGAAAATATGAAAAAAAAAACAGACATATACTTGACTTAATCCAATTTTGGAATGTTGGTTAATTCGCTGAGCCAACAAGAGATTTGGCTGTGGAATTGTTGTCAGTGTCAGTTGTTATTATTACTCTTGTTGTTGCTGCTGTTGACTTTAATACGCTGCCTTAACCACCAAACGGGAGCCACAAAACTGAAAATGTTGTTCATGTTACACTAATTGCCTTAAGTGAAGTAGATGATTTTCTGTTTTGGTCTCATTTATTTTTATTTTATTATATATATTATTTCATTTCATTTCATTTCATTTACTTCTCAATGCTACCAGTATTTTTATTTTCATTTCTGCTGAACAATAGAACTTTGCACTGTAATTGTTTGTTTGGCATATACAATTTTCTTTATCGTATGCTGGCAGTTCTTTCTGCCTTCTTTCTTTCTGTGCCTTAACAAAAGACTTACAATAATGGCTGGCAAATATTAAAAGGCTCAACAAAGATAAGTGAGCTCAAGAATGCAAGTACTGCCACCAAGTAGAGCAGAGTGTTAATTGCACTAAAGCTACTCCAGCACTATGAGTGCAAGTCATAATAAAATTATAAAAAGATATTGGTTGCAAATGTTGCCAAGGTAACATTATATTCTACTTGCTGCAGAAGTTGATTGTTGGGGGGAAGGGATATTTTCAAAAATAGTATGCCCTTAATTCAAAGGCTTTAATCGTGACTAGTTTAGCTTAGTATAAAAATGTCAACCCATTGGGGTTAAATTAGGTTCCTCTATATTGCCTATCGATGATACGTATCTCCGTAGATCTACTTTATATTCCAGTTCTGAACAAAGCTGAGGATTGGCTGACATAGACCAATCCACTTTAGTCGCAGTTCTATAATTCTGCCTTATGTAAAAAATAGCTGGATAGTGACACAAAAAGAGTTACACACTTTCTTTTTATTTTTAACTTGGACCAGTACTCAAGAGAACTCCTACATATGCAGTGCAATTTACCAGAACCAGGCAAATAGGTTGTGAGAAGGGGGAAAGAGGGAGTATTGTTTGTGAACATTTGACTTGATCTTTCCAACGTTATAACAGACAGGAAATACATTTGCAGGCAACTTATTCCACAGTCGAAGCGTTCAGCTGAAAAACGAATGCTCTCTGTAATGCGTAGTGCGATTCCCCGGGCAATCGACCACAAATGGATGAGCTCTAGACGATGAACGCGTGCTACGTACAAATGTGTGGGCTTCGGGGACAAGATCCCTAATCTCGTCAGAACAAAATCCATTGTAGTAGCGATAGAACAGAGTAAAGCACCTTACACTGCGTCGTTGCTCCAGTGAGTCAATAGAGTGGGATACCCTACTTTCACCGATAAGCTTCTTCGCCTTCTCTTGCACACAGACGAGTAACCTCAAAATAGCTTTTGAGGCACCGGCCCAACCATGAGAGTTGTATCCCATTTTGGGTCGGATGTAGGTGTTATAAATAGTAAGGAGATCGGATGGCGAGAAGTACATCTTACACCGTTTCAAAAAACCTAGGCACTTGAATGCTTCTTTAGAGATATGAAAAATGTGTTCAGTCCAGTGAATATCACACTGTATCTTCATTCCAAGAACATCAAGAGCACCCGATTCCTCCATACTTATACCATCCATGAGTACAGATGAAGCAGCATTTGCGGTCGTTTGTTTGTTTGTTAATAAACAGCTCTGAGTCTTACGAACGTTAAGGGTGACCCTGTTTTTGCGACCCCATTTGGATTAATAGAAAATTAATATTCAGTGAATCATTCATAATTCTTCGCTTAATCGCTACAACTGGGATAGAAATAATTAAATGGAATATATAATATTCTCGCCTGCATTTCTGGATGACAACGTAAACTGTCACCATAGTACACAGCCTCCTTTGGAGCAGAGTTCTCAGGATAATAGTTTTTCTATTATTATACCGGGACCATGTCAGTCTCCATATTCGAACTTGACTAGACCTTCTGTTCTATGCAGTTCCTAAGAATCGATGCTCTACATTGTTTCCAAACATTTTCAGCGGTATCCTATCATCCCGTCTTGATATAACCGGACCTCATGTTTTACTTGTTCATCCACTATAGTATTTCTAGGCGGCACATCATTGAACTCTATACCCAGAAAGGTTTAAGGTTCCAATATTTTGCTGTCTCATTAACTAGTACTATTGGTTCATATCCGGTTTGAAGGACCATGAATACACTAACTGTCGGTTTTCCTAAATGGCTTCTGCTCCGGGATTGTAAAAGGAGCTTAAAGTAGCTAAAATACGAGTACGTATATGCTCTATTTTCTTAATTTACAACGTTTATTAATCTTCAATCTTGGGGTTGTCTGGTCAGCTATGCAAATTTATAAATTCCAGGATATTTAAATAGGCTTAAGTGTATTAAAATAGGTTAATAATTTTCTTATACTAGGGTTTAACTTTAAGCTGATGCTGCCTAAAGGCTGGTAAAATCGTAATAGTAAAAGCCGGCAGGTCACATTTCAAAAAGTAGCTGCTGTATTTCGAAAACCACCACAAAAGTCCTGCTGCTCAAATTCACCTCCTGCAATAGCGACAAATGTTAAAAGTTACCAGATAACTCGTAGTGGATTGCAATTTTAGTTACATCATTTTGTTTTGTATTGTTCAAATTATATAAAATTTGTTTAATATCTTTCACAATACAAATATTTTAACGGTATTGCCATATTAGGCGAATATTTTGTCAAAAAGTGTAGCCACCGTTTTTGTGTATTTTAATTTAAAACTTGAACGGTACGTAAAATAACGTTGAGGGACAACTATTACTCGTTTATTGGTACTTGAATATGGTATGGCTCAAAAGGGACTTTGCACTACGATCATTGTGGATCTTGTGTGCTTCCCTTTACCACCTCGTGGGTTAATTACATCAAGAAACCAGACTAACACCTTCAATTGGAGTGATAGCAGGTACTGTTCACTCAATGAGCTTATAGTAGCCTGTATCTCCAGTGCCCCAACACCTCACTGTAGGTAATCAAGTGTTCTATTAACTCCTCCTCCTCCTCACTACAAAATCTGCACATTTTTGTATTAGAAATGCCTATTCCGTACAGATGCTTGAGGTAGGTATAATGTACGTGATCCTGTTAGTGTTTTTGATGTCCTGGCAGCCAGAATAAAGTAATCTGGTTCTGTCTTGCCAGTTGATCTATTCTGTTGCGACATGCCAATACTAGCTTTTACGGCCCCCCAGGGAACAGATTTTACATTGGCGTATTCCAAACCCGGGCATTCTGTTTTTCGGATAAAGAGTGAAAGGAGTCCTTCGTTTGTTGTATCAAATAAAATTCAAGCTAGCCGCATGACTTATGTTGTGCTCGCTTCCGAAACTCTTGCCAAGGGTTTAAATTGGCAGAACAGGGATCAGCATTGCCCACGGGTGGTTCTGCTTGCAGTTCAACCCGAGCTGATCATGGTAAATAGAAGTGCCTACCTTGGCTGAAACGTTCTGGCTGTAGTTTGCACCTAAAACGCAGTAAAGGGGAGTTAGTATACCTGATAATTGTAGTCCCTGAAAAGAGCCACATACGGCTTTTTTCGGGGACTAACAACCTCCTGAGGGTCTGTTGCCTTTATAACAGACACCTGTACCGTAAGGAACCTGTGGTGATGGTTGACGGCTCAGTTGGTTAAAGGGCTCTTAATGGGTTTCGGCCTACCAGGTTATTAGGAGTTGTTTTTTTTTACTGCTGGGAAATTGCATACAGGAGGGATTAGAAGGCCCAAACTCCCCAACAAGAAGTTGCTCATATGGCAAAAAACATATGGCAAACATTGCTACTTGTGTGAGCCTAGTTAGCCACACGGGGGCGTTAGTGATTCGTGAATAATTCACTCCATAAAATTGATCCATCATCAGATAAGGCCGTAAAGGCCTTACTGACTGATATAAATCTTTTTCACTACTAGGTTGTACGTAAAAACACAAATGCTTAAAGCTTTGAGGACCGACGAATCGTTAGAGAGTATTTTTATCATAACACGTTTTTGTGCCTTTTTGGAAAGCATCTCACTTTTGTTTTAGCGTATAATTCCCCTTGAAAGATTATGGTGTCCTTACTAAGAGGTATTTTCCTGTGTGCTCTAGGCGCCATTATACTCGCTCCTACTTCCGGAAGTTTTTACCCATCCTTGATTTCATACCCCATTATTCCCTTGTTGGGAAGATTATACTAAACTTCTTGATAAAATCATGAATTGGATCCATTCCATTTATTTTTCTGATTCCGTTAATGATTGAACGATGGCCAATAAGGTTACTTGACTTTTAGTTCTCCTTTAGTGCCACGGTATAATCTTTAACGATCGGGTAATATTAACTTATTGCTATATATTTGTCGCTTGCAGTTATCGTTGAAATTGTGTTTATGCCACTTTCAATGCCTTTAAGACAATTTTTGGCGATAAAAACAGCTGTGACTTTTTCTATATAAGATAATGGGCAGTAAAAGTAGCAGCTGATTATGGTCGACAGTAAATATCATTAGAAAATATTATTGAGTAATAAATTCGATAAAATATTGCAACATTGCAGGACTGAATTATAATAAAATATATATCCATTATGAAATATATTACCAAATGAGTGTTACTCTCACATTTAATTTATTTACACAGTAGCATTAAAGTATTGGCTTACGTTGTCAAATATTTGCCAAAAGTGACCATACTTCAATTTCCATCGAAATAAGCAAGTTCATTTACCTGTTATTTATTTAGGTTCAGGCATGCTATAAATAATTTATAAGAACATCTTAAAATTTTTGCAAACAGTCGTTATCAGGTTGTTGCCGTTTGTGGGAAAACATTATCGATTTTAAGCATTTTTAGTTCGCAGTAATTTCCTAAACTTGTACAATCTTGCCCTCACCGCTACTTGCTGTCTTCACAGCTTTCAAGGCAACTCAGTTACTAATAGAAATGTACACGCCTACATTGTATAGCACAAAAATTAATACATCAAAACTTGGTTGTGAGCTTTGGCAGGTAGTTTGTGGTTGTATAAAGTCAAAAAACTTTGTTGGTAAGTTGGCTACAAATTACAATAGCAAGTGGAAGAAATCATACCTCACCCTTGTCCAAACCTTTATCAGTAGCAAATTGATGTATTTGTGTTTTTCTAATAAAACAAAAAATTATACATTTATAAAGTGAGATACCAAAGCAGGCTGCCACTATTTTCGGTACCTCATCCTAAGCGTTAGAATATGTAATTGATTTTCTGGTGATTTGCTGTTTTGAGAGTCTTCTAAGCCAACGGTTGAGTTCTCTGGTGATGGTTTTGATGTTACATTGCCTTATAGGTATGCTTGCTTTTTTTATTAAATCTTTCATTTAATGATTTCTGTAGAAGTTGTGGGGAAGGAGCAGCAGAAAGAAGAAGAAACTAATGAACAATTCCTTGGTTGGTGTGCGGTTCTTTTGAGAGCCTTTTATGTGGATAGTCCATAATTTGGCATATACACAGAAACATTTTTTTTCGTGTTCAATAACGAAATTCGTTGAATCAATTAAAAAATTATTTGAATGCGGACCTGCAAAGGAATTCGTGGATTCAAACAAAAGTTTAGTAAAAATAATTATTGCTCGAAAACAACTTTTCTTTAAACAACAACAAAATACGATATCCAAGGTTATTTTTTTGATAATTATGTATATGCACAAAAATTATTTTTTCAGACAAACAATTTTGTTATTTTTTATTTTTAATATAATTTTTTCTGTGTACATATAAAAGAATTGGGAGAGAGTGGACTGTATTATTTTATACGGCTTCTGGGCTGGTTCGGATCTGAAACGTTGGGTGACGTTGGGTCTCACAGGCTACTTATCTCCCAATGTAACGGGAGAAAGTAAGAACCCCAATTGGCTGGTTTTTTATGAAACTGATAGCCTGCGTAGCCTTTACAGCTTAGGTAGGAATAAAGATTATATGCAGAGCTATAATTTTGATCTTTTCAAGTAGCAGTGGTTTATCATTTGTTTGTATGTTTGTATATTTGTATGTTTGCGCGTTTGTGTGTTAGTATGTTTTATGTTTGAATGATTGTATGTTTGTATATTTGCAACACTCGAAACCCATTGCATATGTAGGTATATAAAACTGTATAAATAGTATTGCAAATACATATATAAGAATTGGGAGAGAGTGCACAGTATTATTTTATACGGTTTCTGGGTTGGTGCGGATCTGAAACGTCAGCTGACGTCGGGTCTCATAGACTACTTATCTCCCAATATAACGGGAGAAAGAAAGAACGCCAGTGGGCTGGTTTTTATCAAACGAATAGCCTTTTAGGTAGTAATAACGATTATAGACAGAGCTATAATTCTTTTTTTCAAAAAGCAGTGGTTATCATTTTAAGAAACTTTAGCCTAAAACTCTTTAACACTTGTATTAGCCTGAAACTCTTTTCACTTGTATTTTTGTTTGTTTGATTGTTTGTATGATTGTATGTTTGTACGTTTTTTTGTTTGTATGTTTTTATATTTTTATGTTTGTATGTTTTTATGTTTGTATGTTTGTATATTGTTTTTAAATTTTTATGTTTGTATGTTTTTATGTTTGTATGTTTGTATGTTTTTATATATGTATGTTTGTATATTTGTTTGCTTGTATATTTGTATGTTTGTATATTTGTAGGTTTGTACGTTTGTATGTTTGTGCGTTTGCAAGTTTGCATGTTAGTATGTTTTAGGTTTGAATGCTTGTATGTTTGTATATTTGTATATTTGCAACACTCGAAACCCATGCCATATGTGTGATTACATATGTAGGTATATAAAACTGTGTATATAGTATTGCTGCTTCAGTGGGAAAATCGGAGTTTCCGTTTTGCTTCCGGTGAAGTGGGGAATTTTGTGAATTCACGAAGCCGATTTTGGGAATGCCCAAAAAATTCGGAATCACTTCGTAGCCGGTTTGGAACCGGGTTTTCATGTACAGTGCGCGTTTTTGCCGTGAAATATGCATCTGAACTTTAAAGGGTCACACCGTCAGAGCGAAAATTGAAGGAAGCAGGGAGATTTGGATGTTTCCTGAAATTGAGTTGCCGTATTGCTTCCGGGGAAGTAGATCGATTTGGAGATTCAGGAAGCCGATTTCGGGAATTGCCAAAAAAAAAAAAAATAAATAAATAAAATAAAAAAAAATTGGAACTACTTCGCTAACCGGCTTGGAACCGGTTTTCCATATGCTATGCGTGTTTTTTGTCGTGAAATATGCATCTGAACTATAAACGGTCATTCGATTTAGTGTGAAAATTGAAGTTGCCGTATTGCTTGTGTGGAAGTGGGCGGGTTTTGACGTTTCCTGACCAAAAAAACTCGGAACCACTTCGCGAACGGAATCGGAACCGATTTTTCATATTCGGTGCGCGTTTTGGCTTTGGAACGTGTATCTGAAGTATTAAAGCTATTCGATTTAATGCGAAAATTGAGGTTGCCGTATTATTTGCGGGAAAGTGGGAAATTTTGGCGGTGCCTGAGGCCAATTTTGGGCATTCCACAAAACAAAATATTCAAAACATGTGATACGAATTATTTATGAACTATTTATTTATTTATTTCACAAGTTTCTTAAGCCATAACGGCCAATAAACTATGACAATATTCAATATGACATTTAGCGTATATATATACATAATTCATTGCTTAATTTTAATTAAGTAAATTAATAAATCAATCAGAAAAGAAAAATGAAAAAAAACAACGTCTTCCTATTACTCATCCCCCCATTGCCCAAACTCTGAAAACACGGAAGCCCTATTGCATAACATCTATAGATATGTGAAATTATCTGGTTGTATGGATAATTAGTTCTATAACGAAGCATGTTCTTAGGTTTTTAAACTTTATTTATATTAACTACACTTGTATCTTCGTAGCTCTCGCAACCCTTGTTACGAATATATACAGTATGTATTTGTACGCTATAGAAATGAAGGTTGCCACTTTAGTGCAAATATTGAAGTCTATTTTAGGAATTCCCAAAAAAGTCGGAACTTGTTGAGTAACCTGCTCGGAACTGGTTTTTCATGTTCGGTGCGCGATTTTACCACGGAATGTGTATCTGAACACTAAACGGTAATTTTTTGATCCGGTTTTACGGATAATTATGCGGTTTATTATGGGTTTTTACCAGTTTTTGTAAATTTTTACCGGGGTTTTCGGGGCTTTGGTACTTTATGTAGTGCTTTTTTTACGTTTTACCGATTTTGTGCACTTTTTATGCAACGAAGTGGCACCTTTCAAAAGTTTTTTTAGTGGCTGGAAAGCTGTTGTCAACACAATGGGTTTGCTTATTAATACACTTATATTAGTTTCACTTGGGTGATTCTATTCCATATTTTTTTTTTTTGCGGTCATTGGCTTTGAAACAATTCGAAGTGGATCTTTACTTGCCCATAGGCGTAAATTCTGTTTGTTAACGACTACACTGAGGTGAATATGTATCTGAACGCTAAACGGTCATTTTTTCATCCGGTTATACGGGTAATTATGCGGTTTATTATCGGTTTTTAAATTATTAAAATTTTTTTGTAAAATTTTACCGGGTTTTTCGGAGTTTTGGTACTTTATGTAGTGTTTTTTTTTGACGTTTTACCGATTTGGTGCGCTTTTTATGCAACGAAGTGGCACTTTTCAAAAGCTTTTTTGTGGCGAGAAAGCTGTTATCTACACAATGGGAGTGTTTATTAATACGCTTATATTAATTTCAATGGGGTGAATCCATACCACATTTTTTGTGTGGGCATTGACTTTTCAACAATTCGAAGTGGATGCCCACAGGCGTAAATTCTGTTTGTTAACAACTCCACTGGGGTAAACGTGTGCTTCGTTGCTGAAGGCGAAGTGGGTGAAATACTGTTTGATTTAAACGCCCATTTTCGTAAAGACTTCCACAATCTTAATACTTATATGTGTACCTCTTCATAGATAAATTCGCCAAACACTGAAACAAAAACATTTCAAATTAGTTTCGACAAAAAAACTTGACGTGTGGTTCACAATTAACATCGAGCATTATGGTTGAACAACCCTTGAATTTAAACAGTAGCATAATTTTGTTAGCCACTGTTATCATAAGAAAGAACAGCAGATTTTAATTAATGACTTAGTTGGCCTAATTTAAATATTTAGTTGACAAAAAGACACTAACTATTAAACGAATTCACAATTAAACTCACATTCAACCCCATTTTCTGCCAACTCACTAACACCACGACATCTTTTGAGCACAAAAACACATTCACTGCAATGCCTACCAGAGAAATTAGGTCCTTTCCGACAGCAGAAGTCAATGGCAAACTAAACAGATTTGAATAAATATTCAACAGCCAAAACGAAAGTGTAAAATATTTTTAAGAAAAAAATTATATACGAATAACATTATTTATCTCCAAGAAGTTGCTTGAAAGCAAAAAATAAAAGAAGAAAAATCTTATTGGTTGGGAAATAATTTTTTATTCATTTTCTTCCAAGTGGCACATTAAGTGGAAGAGGAAAACATACAGAAATGGAATAATGTCGTTAAACACTTTTACTTATGAGAACTCATTTCACACATTTTTCTTATATTATTTTCTTCCTGCTTTCCTATATTCGTTTTTTCTCTTTTTTTGGCTCAACTACTTTTTAATATTTATAGTGAAAAAAGTGTCATTCAAATTGTTTGCTGTTTGCCAGTCGGCTGCTGGCGGCTGGCTGAGTGCGTGCTTGAGAGTGTGTGTATGTGTGTAAGTGCTTTATTGGTCAAAAATTATTGGCTGCTTGCCAGCAGAGTTCAACAAGAAAGTTTAACTTATTTTAATGTCAAAAAATAAACATTTTTTAAGCTGAAATAAAAAGTAAAAGCTTTTTATTTTAATTCATGTATGCGTGCAAATTGGGCGATAGAAAAAATACAAGATTAATGGCCGAAGGAAAAGACAAGTAGAATTTTCTTTAAAAGGTTCAGCAAACTGAAAGCCTTTTGTTTTTATAACAATTAAAGAATTGCTTTCCAAACGTATATTTTCGTTTGGAAAGTTGTTGCAGGAATATTTCTACTATTTTCAATTATAAATTTGAATTAGAAAAGCAAATCGTGTAATGGAAATAATGTTCAAACATACACAATAACATTTAGCAGAAAAAGTTATCTTAAAGAAAATATAGTATAAAAAATCATTTTGAAGAAAAGTCTGTTTGCTATCTTTAAGCTGCACAGTGAATGTAGTGAGAGGCGGATGAAAATCACGGCTATAATGAGGGCAGACAATATCCCAACTGCGTTGAAGTGTATTAGTGTGTGAAGTGCACGACGTCCAGCTTGGGTAATTGATTTGTATCAGCACCTGCCTTGACGGCCTTATGTGAAGGTAGAACAATTCTATGTGGGAACAAACTATTACATGATTCTCCAATATCCTCAAATAAATGCAACGTGATTCGCAACTACCTGTCACATGTATGTTTTCAGCCAAGCCCTTGCTAAAGTGCTGAGGCCTTCCCTATACAGCCAGAGTTAGGGCTAGGCTTTGCGAGTTGATGGCTTTAAGTTTGTAAAGAACACCAACCCGTAAATTTCACTTAGATCTCCACCATTACTGGTTCTACGCACTACAGTAATACAACAACATCTCTAGAACTACAAAATGTGGAAATTGATTTACATCAGCACAAAGCTTGACGGCTTTATCTGATGATGGACCAACTTCACAAGGTGAAGTATACACGATTCACCAGCACCTCCATGTAGCTTGCAAGGCTCACACAGCTCGCCACTTACGTCATATGTTTGTTACCATATGAAAACACTCCTTGCTGAAGAACTTGAGCCTTCTAATCCCTCCCGTATGCAAACTCACAGCAGTCATTAAGAGCATCAGCCCTTAAACAATTCACTCATCTAGCCATCACTTCATGTTCCTTACACTGCAGGCATCTGTTGCAAGACAACAGGATCTTGGGGGGGGGGGGGGGGGGGGGAGGTTGTTAGCCCCTGAAAACCGGCATGCACCTCAGTTATCCGGGAAACCAATTCCTCTTGCTGCATTTTAGGTTTAAACCACAGTCAGGACGTTTTAGCGAAGGTAGGCACCTCAACCATGATCAGCACCGAGAGAACTGCAAGGCAGAATCTTCTGAGAGCTTTGCTGAAGTCCAACATAACATAGGTCATGCGACTTCCTAGTTTTAATTGCTACAATAAACGAGGGACTCCCCTCTATGCCTCAGAAAGCAGAGTGCATTGATTTGGTCTACGCCAAGGCTAAACCTATGTATATACAACTGTGAAAATGATTTACATCAGTACCTGCCTTGACGGCCTAACCTGATGGTGGACCAATTCCACGGAGTGAAATTTTCACGATTCACCACCGCCCCCGTGTGGCTTGCTAGGCTCACAAAGGTAGCAATTCTTGTCATATGATTGCGGTCATATGAA
The DNA here is from genome assembly GCA_914767995.1 of Thecocarcelia acutangulata. Lineage (NCBI taxonomy): Eukaryota > Metazoa > Arthropoda > Insecta > Diptera > Tachinidae > Thecocarcelia > Thecocarcelia acutangulata. The sequence continues at coordinate 22,854,963 of OU612095.1, read as the reverse complement.
CAACTTCTTGTTGAGGAGTTCGGGCTTTCTAATCCCTCATGTATGCAATTTCTCAGCAATCAATGGAGGACAAGGCTTAATGAGTTGGTAGGCCGAAGCCCATTAAGAGCATCAGCCCTTAAACCAACTCACCCGTCAATCATCACCACTGGTTCCTTACAGTACACGTATCTGTTGTATAGGCAACAGATCCTCGGGAGATTGTTAGCCCTCGAAAAAAGCCATCACCAAACAATTATCAAGGATACTCCCTTCCTGCGTTTTAGGTTTCAACCACAGCCAGAACGTTTCAGCCAAGGTAGGCACCTCAACCATGATCAGCCCGGGTCGAACCGCAAGCAGAACTTCCCGGGGGTCATACTGATCCCCGTTCTGCCAATTTATACCCTTGGTAAGGGTTTCGGAAGCCAACACGACATAAGTCATGTGGCTTCCTAGAGTTTTGTTTGCCGCACCAAACGAGGGACCCCTTCCCCTCTTTTCCCCGAAAAACAGAGAGCCTAAGTTAGGAATACGCCAAGGCAAAACCTGTTCCCCGGGGGAACCTATGTATATACAGTGACTTTCTGAATCGGTACTGAAAGTAAAGCAGTGATAAATGCACTTTCGGGTGTCCTTACGATGTATAGGTTGATTTATAAATGCCGGATATCTCTTAATAAGATAGCTGTGTAATTCTATTCACTACTAGTTCCTTACCTTACAGTTATCTTCTGTAAGACATGAGAATCTTGGGGGTCATTAGCCTTTGAAAACCGGCATACACCATAGTTATAATTAAAACTGATTTCCCTTTCTGCGATTTTTGGTTTAAACCACAGCCAGAACGTTTCAAGCAAATTAGACATCATAGCACCGAGTTGGTCTGCAAGGCAGAACCTCTCGGGGACTTTGCTGATCCCCGTTTTGCCAATTTCATCCCCAGGTAAGGGTTTTATTTGCTACAACAAACGAGCCAAAGAAAGCAGAGTGCGCTGGTTTGGTATACGTCAAGGTAACCCCTTCTTCCCCGTGGGAAAGCTGGAGGACCACAGTTAGGTTCCTAAAAATCAGCCATGAATTGTAATTATCAGGCAATACTTATAGCCTTTATCTATAATTTTAGGTCTTAGCTACAGCCAGAATGTTCTAGCTATGATGCGGGCACCTAAACCAACAACAAGCATAAAGATAGTCTGCAAATCACAATCACATGTGACGTGCCGATTTCCGTTTTGTGAATTAGCTCTGACTGAAGGTTTTCGAAAGTCCCTGCAGCATTTTGTTTTATTTGCTGCTAAAAATGAGGACTCTTGATCAACCAAACATCAGAAAGAATGTTTCCCTGGTTAAGCAAACTCAGGGACAAAAGCTGCTAAAATCCCAATGAGATAGCGAGGAATTTGCGGAGACCTGCGAAGTTGCCACTCTCGTCTAACTCTTCTTTTTTCCAACACAAGTTGCTCGATTTCTGACGAATATGTTCTATTTTGAATGTTTCTGCGTGTTAAGTAAACGCTAGAAGCAAGTTCAGCGGCTTGTTTAAGGTTTTTGCTAAAGTTGCTTAGTGACGTATTTATATCTTCAGGTGTTCTTAAAACAATATTCTCAGTGCAATGGGTACTCAAAAATTGTTTGTATTTTAGCCAATTCACTCGGGTGACAGTCCTATGCAAATTGTTAATCGGAGACCTGGGGAAAACGCACTGAAATAATAGTAGGTGAATGATCCGATGACAAGTCCAACGAAGTCTCAGCTTGCATCGATTCCACAGGGAACCTCTTTACCACTCCGAACTCAATCACATCAGGAATCTTTCGCCGGTCAGTCGGCCGGTAAGTGGGATGGGCTTGATATTACGTCTAAGCCCATTTTTGAAATTGTATCAAAAAGCACCCGACCCTTCGGGGTGATTAAACGTGAGCCCCAAAAAGTGTGTTTTGCATTGTAATCTCCAGCTGCTATAAAACAAGGTCCTAATGAGGTGAAAAAACTTGAATATTGTGATTCCGTCACTGAAATACGAGGCGGCGAATAAATCGATGAGATAACCAATTTGTAATGAAAATTTTCCACACAGATATTAGTTGCTTGAAGATAGTCCTCACATGTGTCGTTCAACAAAAAATGCTTTATCCTAGATTTTATCAAGATTGCGGAACCCCCACAAGCTCTTCCACGGTGTGTGTGTATTGCAACTTTCATGAAATTACATATGCACCTGTCTAAACGATAGGTTAACTAACTTGAAATTATTCCACAGTATTACCTTATAATAAAAAAAAACCCCAAGTCTTGTTAGAAGCTGTTTCCTTGTGTAAAGAATTGACTGAATAAATGACAGCCAATAGGAGATATTCATCTGCAACATTATGTCCGCTTACAGCTGTCAAAGTTTGAAAAGCTGTAAAAAAAACTGAAATTTTTCGTTTAAAACAAATGGCTTGTAATCATTTTAAATATTTTGCCGACTTGCAAAATGAAACAATATTTGCAAAAGTTTATAAATTTACCACAAGAAAAAAAGTTCAATGCAAACTCTAGTGCTATTCGTTCCATAAATAAAAATACCAGTGAAAATGAAAAATTGCCAAATATTTTTAAAAGAAACCAACAAAATTTCTGCCTTTTCTTTGTTTTCTATACTTTACTTGTATATTGTAATGATTTCAGCTTTTGATACCACATAGAAATATTCGTATATGGGAAAACCAAACTGTCTGCCTCCTAAAAAAAAAAAAAAACAGAAAACACTCCTGATTTCTTCATTGGCCTCTCGAAGTTTTTGTTGAATTTTTGTTTTATTTTTAAATTTGTTTCCCCTACTTTTCAAAGCGGTTAAAAGCAAAAGCAACAAGGGTGACAAATGTCTTTGAAAAGAGTTTTTTTGTTTGAATTTATGTTGGCTGGTTGACTGGTGTTGGGTTGGGTTTTTGTAGGTTTGTGAGTCAGTTGTTATTGTAGTTGTTGTTTTTGTTGTTGGCCATTAAGTTAAGGAAAGAAAAATGACACTTTGTTAAAGTTTGGCACTTCATTTGTTTTCTATTATTTCAAGTGTTTGTTTTGTAATTCTCTTTTAAAAAGTTCAACCGATCGAAAAAGGGATAATAAGTATTTATTTATATTGTATGCCCTAAAGTAGCATTCATTTGCTTAATTCATAAAATAACAATGTCTGAGTAATGTTGACTTTTCATACATAAATTAAGGTAATTTATGTGTAAGCAAAATGTAAACAAACAACTTTAAAGATTTTTGAAAAGATTTAAAGTGTTTCAATCAAATTAAGCATAAAAACTCTTAAAGTATAAACTTAAAGGTAAACAAATAATAAATTTAATTTAAAAATTGTATACACAGGGTGGCGCAAAGTGAATCAGCCTATCGTAATATGTGAAAGCTATTGCATATGACATTTAAGATTAAGTTAGGCAGGCAGGCTGCTGGATTACCAGTATGCCTGTCATGTGTAAACATATTGTCGATAAGGCAGTACACATTTCGGTCAGTTATGGGTTAGGCAAGGTGCATTAACGTAAACACGGTGGCAGCACTAGAGAAAAATTACAACAATACAACAAAACAGGCATGTAGTAAGCTATGTTTATCAAAAATATTTGTAATTATTTTCACAATTATAAACTATGAATGTAACTTTTCATAATTATAAATTATATTTATTTGAATTATTTATATGTTCATAAAATAATTTGCATATGTTTAATTCAGAATAAAACACTAAATTCACTTTCAAAAATGTAAACAATACATTTGACGTAAATAGCTTACTATATTGCCAGTAGCAAAAAATTATCACATGCCGTAGTGCTGCCACCGTGTATACGTTATTTCTCACAATGTAAATTGTGAGAAATAAAAGCTAGACGAAGCTCAAGAATTGCCGAAAAAAGTTTTTGCGTGTGGGCAAGAAACCCAGTCCAAAAGTAAAATGAGGAAAAGTTGGGCAATTAAAATCGCCCTGTCTGATCTTACTCTAAATAAGAAAAAAATTGCACATGGCTGCTTCGGTACAAAGATATTACTGAAAGTCCTGGAAAAAATATAAGATGGAGAAAAAAAAAATGTAGTAGTTGTATCGAAAGAATTGCGGGAAAGAAAGATGGAGATTTTTTTATGTTAAAGGGGAACGGTAGCATATTTTGAAGAAAGTATACGGAGGTCGGGTTTTTGTTTTATCGAGAAAAAATTGGTTTGGCAAGTTTTAAATCCAAAATTTAACATTTATTTAAAAAGAAAAATGAACAAGTAAGAGTGTGGTATACTCGGCTGGCCGAAGCTAAAATATCCTTCACGCTGCCACGTATATGTATAGTATATTTACAAATTTGAACTAAATATGCTTGGATATAATGGGTGATTTTATAAGAACTATCGGAAATTAAAAAAAAAACACATAAAATTCAGAAAAATGCATGAAATATTTATTTGGATCGATAGTTGGGTCGATATAATTTATTGTTTGAAGATTATTTCATGCAAATGTTGGCCGCGGCTGCGCCTCAAATGGTCCATCCGCTAAGTCCAATTTTGGCATACTCTTTCCAACATTTCGGCCGGTATCTCACGAATAATGTTGGCAATGTTGGCTTTCAGTGCGTCAATCGAAGCGGGCTTGTCGCTATAGACATTAGCCTTAACATAGTCCCACAAAAAATAGTCTAGAGGCGTTAAATCGCACGATCTGAGCGGCCAATTGACTGGTCCCAAGCGTGAAATAAACTGTTCACCGAACTCGCCTCTCAATTGGTCCATTGTTTCGCGTGCTGTGTGGCATGTGGCACCGTCTTGTTGAAACCACATGTCATGCAAGTCAAGCTCTTCCATTTTGGGCAAAAAAAATTTTGTTATCATCGCACGGTAGCGCTCACAATTTACAGTAACGTTGTGATTCGCATCATCTTTGAAGAAATATGGCCCAATTATGCCGCCAGCCCATAATCCGCACCAAACGATTGTTTTTTGTGGATGCATTGGTAGCTCTTGCAATGCTTCTGGCTGCTCTTCACTCCAAATACGGCAGTTTTGCTTGTTCACGTATCCATTCAACCAGAAATGAGCCTCGTCGCTGAACACAATTTTTCGATAAAAAAGTGGATCCATATTTTAGTTATTGCCTGAAGTTCCAAAATTGAGTACATAAGAGTTACTTTAATTTTATTTGCTTTTTTCTGTGAATAAATAGCTTTTTGTTTTAATTTGTAAATGTTTTTGTAAGTATCTAACTTATAAATAAAATACATAACAAATAATTTATATCGCTTTATTATTAAAAATGTTGTACGCCTGCAAGTCCATAAACTACACACATGTACTCACCTCTGCTCCCCACTGTATGTGCATGTAAAATGTCCTGTGGTCCTCCATCTCTCTTAGGTTCTAAACTTGGTCCCTTTGTGTTTGAAGAGATAGATGTGAAAAGGAATATAGGTATATAGTTAGGTGCGGAAAGAAGAAAGAAGGGGAAAAAGGTGAGAAATTGTTGTATGTGGCGTTACATGCTAGCCATCTGCTACTCCTTATGAATCAAAATAGTCCCGTCAGGTTGACCATCCTCTGATTAGAAATAAACATTTTAGTGCATATGGGTTTTGGAACCTAATCTTATTTTGATAAAGTCAGTTTTGTAAAATAGAGCTAGCAGAGAAGAGATGCTTTTATTTTAAAAATAATAACTTTACCGTATTATCGCTTAAATAATTCAATGTAAAGCATCAATAAAGAAGTTTGTTTTTATTTCGATATAAATTTATGTAGTTGTAAAAAATTATTGTAAACAATAGGCAGCATAAAAAAATAATTTCTATTGGTAATTTAAATTCAGTTGAAATAAGTTGAAACTATTTGGAATTTCTTCTATATATTTGTTTTTATGATGCTCTTGTTCCTGTGTCCAAGAGTTAATGTATTCTATATTGTTCGTTTTTGGTTGGGGAAGCGAAAGAGCCCTCCAACAAACAAAATGAAGACATAAAGTTTATTGTTGAACCACAAAAAAGGTCACAACTAAAAATTCTTTCAAATTATTATTATCACTGGCTCCTTAGAGTAGTTAAACTTTATATGGACAGAAGTTATTTTTATTTCTTTTCCATTTTTTGCGTTTTCCGTAAATTGTTTTGATTATAATAAAATGTTCATGTTGGCTGTTGAAAACTCCTTGTTTTTGTCTTGCCTTTTCCTGATGTCAGCAAAACCACAGACTAAGACTTAAGTTATATGAATGTACTTATTCTGTTTTGTATCTTGGGAGGCTTTTTTTTTAGAAGGATATAAAATGTATTTGACATTCGAGAAAAGTAAATAGAATATAAAAATTGCGCCGCAATTTTACACAATTGAAATTATTTTTAACAGAGTGGTGTATATCAAGGTGCTATGCGTGGCTGGAACTGCGAGTGTATAGGCCCGTCATGATAAATAATATGAGAAGTTATGGCAAAAACCAAATATAAGGTGGTGCAGAACTACCTTTATGGTTTTAATGTTCAATAATTTTTTTAGTTTATCTATATTTTTATTTTTATTTCAGAACTTTGTGAAGAATACTTAGGGAATTTAACATGGAAGAATACATAACAGAACAGCAATCACAAATTGATGATAAACGTCAATTTTTTTTGACGCAACGCACTGACAGGGGACCTTTAGCACTTATAATTAACGACCTGGTTGCAAATTGTACGACATCCTTTATGTACCGGAAGTTTACGTACCCTCCACATGGAAGAAAATATCCAACGTGTTGCGGATAGTGTACAGGATAGTCCAGAATCATTAACAAAAAAAGGTTTGGCACAACTTGGGCTATCGCGAAAGTCCGTTCAGAGGATATTGGCCACTTTGGACATGTTCACGTATAAGGTTCAGCTTATTCAAGAATTCAAGCCGATAGACTATGAACAGTGTCTTAATTATGCCATTTTATTCCGACCATAGGTTGGGTAGGCAGGCCGCCAGATACCCCAGAATAGTCTAGGTTGTCCAGCTCACTTGGGCTCTGTAAGTCCTTCCCTTTCTGATTGCCTGAAAAGTAGGATAGTGGAGTGAAGAAGTTATAGGAATATAGTGTGAGTGGAATGGATGGGTGGGGATGAAAAGGAACATTCCGGCCATAAATGTAGTTATGCGCCACCGCATAAAATATGATTATTGTAATAGAGGAGACAAAATAACAGCCAGTTTACCAATCTCTACACAGTGCTTGCATTCACCATCTAAACGAAAGAAATTTGTTTCGGGTTTGTCTTACATTATTTCATGCGAACGATGTGTGGAAACTCAAATTAAAATACATAAGTACCTACAAACCAATAGCAGTGTAATAGGTAAACCCAAATTGATTTGAATGTGAGCTGTTAGAGTAGACTAGACTAATTTGCCTTACACTATCAGGCATGTTCTGACAAACGTAAGTCACTTGAAGTTAGCGTTTTCGATTTGTGAACACCGAATGCCTCAAGGCACAGGTTTTGCCTTGGCGTAGACCTGATCGGGCATTCTGCTATCTGGGCTATAGAGGAAAACGAGTCCCCCATTTGGTGTAGCAAAAAAAAAAACTTAGGAAACACAAAGTGCCCCAGGGAACAACTTTTGCCTTGGCGTAGATTAGATCAGGGCATTCTGTTATCTGGGCTAGAGAGGATAACGAGCCCCCCGTTTGTTTTAGCAAAAAAAAAAAAAAAAACTTTAGGAAGCCGCATGACTTGTATTGGACTCCGAAAACCCTTCCCATGTCATTAACAAAGCCCCAGGAGGATCTTTTTACAGACCACTAGGGTTGAAATAGGCAAACCGGGGAACAGCAAAGCCCCGGCAAGTTCTGTTTCCGGATCTCTCCGTGATGATCATAGCTGAGGAGCCTGCCTTGGCTGAAATGTGCTAGCTGTGTTTGAAATCTAAAACCGCAGAAAAGGGAATTAGTTTCCCAGATAACTATGGCGCATGACGGTTTTCGTTTCACCCGTTTGACGGGTGAGGTGCCTAAGGCCTAATGTTCTTAGTGGGCTTCGGCAAATCAATTCATTAGGCATTGTCGTCTATTGGGATTTTCCATACAAGATTTCCGAAACCCTTTTACCAGGGGTATAAATTGCAGAACGGGGGTCAGCATGCCTCCATTTGGTTCTGCTTGCAGTACATCTCCGACTGATCACGGTTTAGGTGCCTACCTTGAATGAAACGTTCAGGAAGAAGGAAATAGTGTCCCTGATAACTGTGGTGTTTGCCATTTTTCGGGGGCTAATAACCCTCCAATTGGCTGTTGCCTTGCCAAAAGATACTTGTAATGAAAAGAACCAGTGGTGATGGTTGGACGGGTGAGTTGATTTAAGGGCTGATGCTCCTAGTGGGCTTCGGCCTACCAACTTATTAAGCTTTATCTTCCATTGATTGCTGACTGACTACATACAGGAGGGACTAGAAAGACCATACTCTTATGCATGGCGACAAACATATGGTAACAAGTAACAATCGATACCGCATTGAGTACAAGTATCGATACCTTACTGGTATCGTTTCATCCCTAAATGTTGGCAATATTCTACTATTTATCATTAGTGATTTTATTTAAATTTAAATTGAGATATCGAGTAGATATCGATACTGTATTGAGTATAAGTATCGATACCCTACTGGTATCGTTTTATCCCTAAATATTGAAAATATTCTACTATACATCATTAGTGATTTTATTTAAATTTACATTGAGGTATGGAGTAGGTATCGATACTTTGCAATCGATATCGTATTGAGAATAAGTATCGATACCCTACTGGTACCGTTTCATCCCTAAATATTGGAAGTATTCTACTATTTATTATTAGTGATTTTATTTAAATTTAAATTGAGATATCGAGTAGGTATCGATACTTTGCTATCGATACCGTATTGAGTATAAGTATCGATATCCTACTGGTATCATTTCATCCCTAAATATTGGAAATATTCTTCTATTTATCATTAGCGATTTCATTTAAATTTAAATTGAGATAGCAAAAAAACTAGATGTCATCCAAAACTTCCTGTGAAATTTATAATTTGCTTAGTTTTTGAAAACTGAACGAATTGGGTGGTGAAAAAGGGGGGAGATTTGGAATTAATGGTTTTGCTTGTGTTCTAAATTTACATTTTAATGGATTTTCGTTTAATGTTTAAATAATGAGCTAAAGATTTTCATGTGGGGGAAGAGCAGAAAACGAGTGACAGCTAAACTGTTACAAGACTTGTGATAACTACTGATTTTCAATGCGGAGAATAATTTCTAAAGATAGTTATTAAGACCACAAGTTTCTTGCAACCGGTTTGCATATAATTTTCATATTTAATTCACATCATTTCATATACTTTTACGTTAAATTTAGCAAACTAAAAAAATATTTAATAATTTAAAGAGTTTTTTTTAGCGATTTATGTAAATGTTGGAATTCAAACGAAATATAAAAATAAATTTCAATCTAATTATGCCAGAGGGCTTAACACTTGCATTTGCTCTGGAAATGGCTTTAATACAGGATTTGTTCCTTACACACACACACACACACGCACACACACACACACACACAGCATACAAACACTTTGATAAAAAAACATAAGAGTTTGTAAAATAAATTGTGTAAATATAAATTGTTCCACCGGGAATAGGTCTTCTTAAACAAAGGGACTTATATACTCGTATGTCTGTATGTAGAGGAATTTAAAGCTAAACAATACTTGACTGGTCTAAAAGCATCTACTCACAAAACACAAGAATACCACAAACAAAAATTTGTATTTAAAGTCGTTTATTAAAATTGGATACTAGTAAAAGATAAGTATGCACGGCATGAAAAATTTAGTCATCTATTTTAAGCTCATTATTATTTAAATATAAAACAAAATATATATTTCCTTAACAGGATCTTAAATCTTAAAAGTTTTTCCGACAACCTGCAGCTTAAATTTTACTTGATTTTAGTGCTGAAACCATCTCTTTTATATATCTGAAGTAACAAATTATTTTAGTGTATGTTTGTGGCAATATTTGTTAGGCATATTGTTTAAATGTATCGTTGGTTGAAAGGCAAAAGCACGTAAGATTTTTACAATATTACGAAAACAGCTGTGCCAATAGTCAGCCGAACCTTTTGGGTCCGAAGACCACTGGGTAAGCAGTCAGCCAAAGCTGCTGGGAAAACAGTCAGATCGAAGACCGCTGGGTGAACAGTCATCCGAAGCTGATGGGTTAATAGTCAGCTGAAGCTGCTGGGAGAGCAGTCAGTCGAAGCTGCTGGAAAAATAGTGATAACTGTGAAAATAGGAAACAGTTAGCCCGAAAACTGCGGTGTCAATAGTCAGCCGAACCTGCTGGGAGAATAGTCAGTCCGAAGACTACTGGGTAAACAGTCAGCCAAAGCCGAAGCTGCTGGTAAAACAGTCAGACCGAAGACCGCTGGGTGAACAGTCATCCGAAGCTGCTGGGTTAATAGTCAGCTGAAGCTGCTGGGGGAGCAGTCAGTCGAAGCTGCTGGAAAAATAGTGATAACTGTGAAAATAGGAAACAGTCAGCTAAAGCTGATGAGGAAACAGTCAGTCCGAAAACTGCTGCGTCAATAGTCAGCCGAACTTGCTGGGGGAATAGTCAGTCCGAATACCACTGGGTAAACAGTCAGCCAAAGCTGCTGGGGAAACACTCAGCCGAAGCTGCTGGTAAAACAGTCAGACCGAAGACCGCTGGGTGAACAGTCATCCGAAGCTACTGGGTTAATAGTCAGCTGAAGCTGCTGGTGGAGCAGTCAGCCTAAGCTGCTGGAAAAATAGTGTTAATGCCAGAAGTCTTGCTTTACCTAAATTTTAACTTTTCGGTTTTTATTCGAATATTATTGTAACGCTCTTATAAATAAAAGCTGAATAGTACGCAACTATTCCCAACACTGTTTTCTTGCCGTTATATCGTATAATAACGTTTTACGATATTATCACAAATATTCATTTCCGCTAATTTCATAGGCCTTCTATTCCCTACCGTCAAACTAAAGTAATAAAGATTTATTTATAAGAAAAATTCATTCGTCTTTCTTTTCATCACATTTCATCATCACAATACTGGTTTTCTACTTCACTGAGAATTTACGAGTTTCCAGATCTGCCAGCCTATTCATCCATTCCATACAGTCTACCTATACATTCCATCTTTAGAAATAGTCAGCTGCAGCTGCTGGTTAAACAGTCAGTCCGAAGACCGCTGGGTGAATAGTCAGCCGAAACTGCTGGTGAAACAGTCAGTACGAAGACCGCTGGGTGAATGGCCAGCCAAAGCTGCTGATAAAATAGTTAGTCCGAAAACCGCTGGGTGAACAGTCATCCGAAGCTGCTGGTGGAACAGTCAATCCAAAGACTGCTGGGTGAATGGTCAGTCGAAGCTGCTGGTACAACAGTCAGTCCGAAAACCACTGGATGAACAGTCATCCGAAGCTGCTGGGGGAACAGTCAGTACGAAGACCGCTGGGTAAACAATCAGCCGAAGCTGCTGGTAAAACAGTCAATCCAAAGACCGCTGGATGAACAGTCATCCGAAGCTGCTGGTGAAACAGTCAGAACGAAGACCACTGGGGGAACGGCCATCCAAAGCTGCTGGTAAAATAGTTAGTCCGAAAACGGCTGGGTGAACAGTCATCCGAAGCTGCTGGGGGAACAGTCAGTACGAAGACCGCTGGGTAAACGATCAGCCGAAGCTGCTGGTAAAACAGTCAATCCAAAGACCGCTGGGTGAACGGTCAGCCGAAGCTGCTGGTAAAACAGTCAGTCCGAAAACCGCTGGGTGAACAGTCGGCCGATGATGATTGTCTAGTTGGGGGGGAGAGTCGTTGTCAGCCAACCCGAAGTCGCTGGGTAAAATGTATACGGCAAAGTACATGTATATTGGCATTCATGTGCATACAATTATAGTCCCAACTTCTCCGAGCACGGTACCAGAAGGCAAAATAGGAATGGCTTCTTTTATTCTCCAAATAAGGTCGTACAAATAAGGCCGACTTCAACGCCCGTAAGACCGATGGTCGCTTTGTAATACACAAACTCATGAGCATGAATACTGTTTCATATGTACTCATGATATTGAGCAATGGAATGGTCTAGATGCTCTGGGCATGAAAATTCAGTGTGAACACATTTTTTATGTCTCTAAAGAAGCAGTTTCATTTTGGCGTCTAATAGGTTCATTAAAATTTCTACTATTTTGCTTAATGTAGGGAAAACAAATTTAAGGGGTTATGGATCAATCAGTATCTTCAGCTTCGCATTTTTTTGTTAGTTACGTGGTTTTGTATTTCAGCTAACGTTATGTACTCGTATGTAAGTAGATTAACATATTTGCACAGAATGATACGTTGTTGGATGAATGAGTGATATATTATTCACAAGTAAGACAGTAAAAGTACCCAACGCGCACAGTGTGCTGCCAAACAATACACACACGTGCACATACACACAAACACCCAAACACTTCAAGCAATATATTTTCACACATTTATATACTTTGTTAACAAAAGCATATGCCCGCACACACAAACATATAAACAAGTGTATATTCATCACATCTGCGCCCAGGAATTGAAGACTGCTTTCAAATATGTATATAACTTAGTGCGAATATACATATGTATGTGTGTGGGTATATGTATATGTTTGTATGGGAGTGTGCGTACATGTACAAATAAAAGTCTGTCATGCACATTTGAATAAAATAAAACAAATGGTTACAAAATAATAAAAAATCGTGCAGAAAGCAGAACTAAACGAAAAAACATTAATAACAAATAAAAGACACCGGAAATATGAATATTATGCCAAACAATTTACATATAACGCACACACACACACACACACACAAACACATTCTCGTATACATACCTACGCAGAATATAAATGGGAATATTTAACCAGAAACAGTCAAACACATATATGCAAATATATCCATATGTATGAGTGTAAGTATGTATGCAGATGAGTACGTGGTTGTTTTCAACACATACAATTTCATAAAGAGCGCTTTGTTCCCAACAAACACGAATTCAAAATTTTGTTATAAAATGACTTTATCATTTAATATCGAACATGATTTTTTAGCCTTTTTCAATGGTTTCATTTTAACACTTGAATTAAAGTTGAGAATAATTTTTTTTTATCCTTGAACAGTTTTTAGACGATGACTAATAAAATAGACTACCTGAAGGCGGAAAGAAAGTGTAGTGTTTGTGGATGTTTGATTTCAAGCTTCCGGCTTCATATTTAACAGAATGTCACATATAATGTCCTGCTTTGACAGCCTTATTTGTTAATGAACCAACTCCATGGGGAGAATTATTGACGAGTCGCCAGCATGTGACTTACAAGGCTGACACCGGTTGCAACTTTTGCCATAAGTTTGTAACCATATGGACAAACCACTGGCTAAAGATTTCTAAACCCTCCTGTATTCAATTTCTCAGACAGTCAATGGAAGACTAAACTTATGAGTGGTACAGCAAAGTCCATTAAGAACATCAGCTTAATCAACTCAATTGTCTTCTAATATTACTGGTTCCTTACATTACAGGTATTTGTTGCAAGACAACAGCAAGCACCTCGGAGGTTTATTAGCCCGAAAAAAGTATGGTGTAACTAGTTTCCCTTAGGAAACTAAGGGAAACTAGTTTCACTAGTTTCCAAGGCGCATAATAGTTATCAGGGAAACTAGTTTCCTTTAGGAAATTGATTTCCCTAGTTCTTCAGGAAACTAGGACTTCCGAGGTAAGCACCTCAACCACGATCAGCACCGGTACGAGTATGTTTTGCAATACTAACCTCGGTTCTGCCAATTAACGCTTGGTTAGGTTCTGCTTCGGAAGTTCAACATGACTTAAGTCATGCGGCTTCCTAGCGTTTAATTTTCCCCTACCCCTCTGCACCCCACAAATCGGGGTGTACGCCAGGGCAAAACCTATTGCCCGGTGGCATTATAGGTGAGAGGAGACACGTCTGCAGGTAACTTTTCACTTAAAAGAACCGTACGATTGAAAAACAAATTCTCTGTGCAATATATTCTGTGAATCGCTGGGGGAAAAACCACAAGAATAAATGACAATAATTTCCAAGTAATTCTTGTTTTATTCAAAATCATCTTCGTCCGTTAAAATATAGCCACGTGAGAAGTGCAACGACGATGGTTCGAGGTGGATGGCTGTTCAGCTACACTATCGCGTACAAAAGCAATATTTTCTGCAAAGCGTGCTGTACGAGCATGCACTGGTGTTTTTGCATCTTCTACGGAACAGGTTTGCTGAAAATTTTGCACTATTTGACTTGAACGCCAAGATTTGAAAATTTTAATGCGTTGCTCAATGGTGTATCTTCCCATGGTTCAATTTGAATTAGTGTGGAATTGAGAAACGTCAAATGGAATAGAGAAAAAAATTGTCGTTTAGATATGGTTCACATTCAGATTTAAAACTTAACCAACTGATATATAAATATATACCAAATAAATGTAGTTTAAAAAACTAAAACGTTCGCTTCGATATAAAACTAATGATCCGTATTATCAGACGATTTTTCATACGACACGTTCTAAGTTTTTTTCTGGAATTCCCAAAATTGCCTTTAGGAATCGCCGAAATCCCACACTTCTCTTGAAACAATTTTCCGTTAATAGTTCAGATACACGTTTCACGACCAAAACGCGCACCGAATACGAAAACCCTGTTCCGATTCGGTTAGCGATGTGGTTTCGAGTTTTTTGGCAGTTCCTAAAGTCACGGCCAGGAAACGTCAAAATCCCCCCACTTCCGCAGAAGCAGTATGGCAAATGTTCGCACTAAAACGAATGACCGTTTACAGTTCAGAGGCATATTCCACGACAAAAAACGCGCACCAAATATAAAAAACCGGTTCCAAACCGGTTAGCGGTGGTCCCAAATTTTTTTTTTTTTTGGAATTTCCAAAGTCGGCTTCGTGAATCTCCAAAGTCTCCCATTTCATATTAATTATATAACAAGTTAAACTAATATAAGCGTGTTAAAAAATAACCTTGGATATTATATTGTTATGAATTTTTGTCACATCTAATCCAGTGTGCAGACGTAGATATGCTCGTTTAAAATGTACAAGGTCATTAACACAAACCAGATGAAAAACTAAAAACATAATATACAAACAAACCATCATTTAAACAACGGAAAAGTGCAAATAAATCAACCACAACTGATTATTGTTGTTCTTGCTTTCTTATTGTTTAGCAAGTACATGTGTGAGTGTGCATATGTGCAAGAATTATAATTATACATTTGAATCTAGACTTAACAATAACTATAAGGCTCACGGAAAATGTCAAAGATAACAAAGAAGTATACTCGTAAATAGCGGCAGACAGACAGTTTAATTTTAAACTTTGTGCAAGAAAGTCATAAGTTAGAATAGTAAGTAAGTCTAGTGTTTTAAGAAACTGCCTCATTATTTGATTTGCAATTAAAGATTCCGCAGTGCGGTTTTAAAGGCAAATAACAATTTTTGTTGTTGTTAAAAAAATATTGTTTTCATTCAATTTTTCTTCTCCTAAAGTTTCATTTAAATCTGGGATTTCTTGAACAGGTCCGCAACCAAACAATTTATTAATCGCTACAACAAATTTCGTTATTGAACTCAGAAATAATATTTGTTTTGTGTGGCATTGGAGAAACCCTTAGATTTGAAATTACTATCAATTTGAAATCAATACTTAGTGTTTGTTGGGCTTTAGCTGCACATACTCGTCCAAATTTCTTTATTTGTTTATTTTTAAAGTATTGTTGTTTCGTTTTTTGTTTCAAATATAGTAATAAATGCAAAAATGTTAAATTGATTTATTAAAGAGATCTCTTAACGAATAAAGAGAAGACTTGTATTAAATTTGAAAAAAAATCTCTCAATTTATATGCTGCACACTAAACAGGATTGCAAGGATAAATTTGTCGTTAATATACTCATACTGAATTGGTACACAAGAATTGGTCTTGGTTTACTGAGGTACACTTTTGCTTTTAAATGTCTCTAAAGAGAAAAGTCAAACGGCGTCAAATTACACGATCATGGATGGTATAAATATTGAGGAATCGGATGCTCTTGATGTTCTTGGAATGAAGATACAGTGTGATGTTCGCTGGACTGAACACATTTTTCATGTCTCCAAAGAAGCATTCAAGTGCCTTGGTTTTTTGAAACGGTGTAAGATGTACTTCACTTCATCCGACCTCCTTACTATTTATATCACCTACATCCGACCGAAAATGGAATACAACTCTCATGTTTGGGCCGGTGCCTCAAAGTCTATTTTGGGGTTACTCGACCGTGTGCAGGAGAGGGCGAAGAAGCTTATCGGTGACAGTAGGGTATCCAACTCTATTGACTCACTGGAGCATCGTCGCAGTGTGGGGTGCGTTACTCTGTTCTATCGTTACTACAATGGATTTTGCTCTGACGAGATTAGGGATCTTGTTCCCGAAACTTGCACATTTTTACGTAGCACGCGCTCATCGTCTAGAGCTCATCCATTTGTGGTCGATTGCCCGGGGAGTCGCACTACGCATTACAGAGAGAATTCGTTTTTCAGCCGTACGCTTCGTCAGTGGAATAAGTTGCCTGCAGACGTGTTTCCTGTCTGTTATAACGTTGGAAAGTTCAAGTCAAATGTTCACAAACACTACTCCCTCTTTCCCCCTCCTCACAACCTATTTTCCTAGTTCTGGTACAATGCACTGCATATGTAGGGGTTATCCCCTGAGTACTGGTCCAATATAAAAAAAAAAAAAATCTTGGCGGCAAATAAACGTGGCCACGAGGTGATATAATGCGTACATTGAATTTCTTGCCCAAAAGAGCTATTATCTCTCTGTCAAATGGCACTATACTGTTCAAACTTCATGTCGCTCAAATCTATATCCTCAATTTCTGACCACAAGAGGTTCATTTTCATCTCGTGTTAGCGAACACCATTCACGATAACTGCTTGGCCTATCTTATTTTCGAAGAGTTCCAGCCCGATGATGTCGTCAGGCTATAAATCTCATCAAACAGTCACTCTTTGCAACAATCTTCGTCAAAAGCAGCCGTTCTGCTTGTTCGCCAATCAACTGAGATGAAAGAGAGTCTCGTCACTGAAAATGAAGTGTACGAACGATTTTAATGACCTTTATATTACTGGGTAGCTAGAACCATATATCGTCCAGGCTCACATTCTTAATTTCTGGTTACAGGAAGCCCCTTATACCTCGTAGTAGCGAGTACAATTCATGATAACTGCTTGGCCGACCTCAGTTTCGAAAAAGTGCAGCCCGGTGATGCCTCCAGCTCATAAGCCGCACTAAAAATTGTATTTTGTAGAGGCATCGGCTTTCCAGCACTCACTTGAGAATTCTCATTTGCTCAAATGTGGCAAATATGCTTATTGGCCAATCTATATTTGGTCGACTATGATGACCAATAAGATCAGGAAGTGCATGAACTGCATTTTTTTTATCAAGGCCCATAATCGTAAAGGTAAAGTTAGGTTAAATAGATCACCAGCTATTGAAAAGCCGGCACACTTGGTTCAATTTAGTCCCGTTGTGTTGCCTGAGTGTGATATGCATCTCAGCAGATCTATACATCACTCGTCCAGAACTAACCCAAGGATCGGTTGAAGGAGTCCAATCCGCCCGATATTTCAGCATCACATTCCGATATTTCAGTCTAATCGTGCAATATCGGTCTGCCTGGATACAAAGCTCTTATATAAGAAAAATCTGGACACCGACATAGGAAGTGCTTTACACTCTCTACTTCCTCCTCGTACCTACGACATCTACAGAAAACGTTAAATTGTCATTGTGATAACGATTATCGTGAGTACGTACCAGTATGGCTCTACCCCGTGGTGATCTAATCACCGGGTAAATACAATGCGTCTACCACCGCCCCTATACACTTGGTTGCAACAAAACACTTACAATCAGCAACAAGCCATACATCACAATAGCAATTACAGGAAACAGGAATAAGAAAACAGCAACAAAAACATGAACGACAAGAAACAGCAACCACAGGAACGTCGGCGACAACAGCAAACAGCAGCCACATAACGACGAAATTGAGCATTAAATTATGATTTATTCTTTTTTGCTTGCATCACGATATGGCAATCTACCACCAGGAACCGTCAGCGAACAAATTTTGCCTTGGCGTATTCCTATTCAGGGCATTCTGTTTTTCGGGTAAAGAGGGGAAGGAGTTCCTCGTTTTTTCCAGCAAATAAAACTCTAGGATGCCGCATGACTTGTGTTGGCTTCCGAAACTCTAACCAAGGGTTTAAATTGACAGAACGAGGATCAGCATTGCCCCCGGGTGGTTCTGCTTGCAGTTCTACCCGCTCTGATCACGGTTGAGCTGCCTACCTTGGCTGGAACGTATTCGTTGTGATTGAAATCTAAAACGCAGGAAGGGTGAGTTAATATCCCTGTATAGTGTGTGGCTTTTTGCGGAGACTAAGATCCTCTCGAGGGTCTGTTGCCTTGCACTAGATACCTGTACTGTAAGGAACCAGTGGTAATGGTTGACGGTTGAGTTGGTTTAAGGGCTGATGCTCTTAGTGGGCTTCGACATACCAACTTATGAAGCCTTGTCTTCCATTGATTGCTGGGACCTTGCACACAGGAGGGATTAGAAGGCCTGAACTCCTCAACAAGCAGCTGCTCATATGACTGCAAATATATAACATAATTGCTTGAGCCTAATAAGCCACACGGTGGCGCTGGTGAATCAGATAAGGTCGTAAAGACAGGCTCTGATGTAAATCTTTTATACTACTATCCCACCAGTATCGCCACAGCAGAAGCCAACCAGAGGTTGACCAGGCCGCTAAGGATAATGTCCTCTTATTATTATTACTGGAACACGTTAGCCTTGATATTCAACAGGTAACCTCACTAGACGATCTATATTGTGTGGTCTCCATAATTGACACTGTACTTTTTTCTTACAGCTTTGAGCGGGATCCTAACGATCCCGTCTATATCCCTATATCCGCTATAACATAGAATGCTTCAAAAATTTTAATTCGCTACTCAATTGTGTACCTTTGAAGCAGGAATGCCCAACCCCTATGCGCTTGGTGCTCATTTGTTTTTGTAAAAGCACTTGGCTATAGGTTGCGCGCTTTAATATACATATGAGTGTATACACACACAAGTGCAAAGCCACAACACTTTGGAATGCTTTGCTTATTAAATAAGTTTTTCTTTATATGGATTGGTGTTTGCTCTTCCATATAGAACTTTTGGTCACCCCTGATTTAAATACTAAAGCAAAGAAATGTTGAATTAAATTGGGCGAAACACCAGACGTTAAGATGTGATTCGCAATTGAAATCGTGCATTATGTTTGGACCAACCTTTTGAACCAGAAATAGTCTTTAAACTAATTGGACCAAATCATTCGAAAAAAAATCAAAGTGATGGTCACTATGAACGCCTATATAACTGAGAGATTCAATAACCGGAAATGTTATACGAGTACCCTGAAATATTAATTTTGGAAAAGTGCGGTATGCGGTAATCATTGTGAAATGTAATAGCCCTCATCGTGCTAGCATTAATGTTCAACTTATTAGTTAGCCTTCAAAATGAAGGCTGAGGCAACGTCAACAAATTTAAATTTCGGTGCTTCGAAAATGATTTTTTGAATATGTTGTAGTGAAATTTTTTTTTAATTACGCCAAAAGCTATCGTAAAATCGAAGACATAGTATCGAAAAAATGCTGCTGCTTCCCAATCGACCCACCCAACTATATATACAAGTACATGCCGCGATCAACTAATTACATTAGCCAGCGACACAGCGTACAACCAACGTAAAGTAGGGCAGCTTTTTTTTTTGTTTACTACAACAATTAATGTCACGGCCACAGAATCTGTTACACTGGCTTCTGCACGCCAATTTGCACATACACATACACAAAACAAGCGCAGAAATTTGAATAAATCTAAGCCTTAAGGCAATTTTATGACAACAGCGGGCGGCGTAGGATGAGGAGAGAAGGGCTGGTAGGTAATAGAACAAAATTAAACAATATTTTTCATATTATTTGCACCATAAATACAAATTAATGAGCGAACGAATGGTCTGGTCATTAAAAATTCAAAAAAAAAAAAAAGCAAAAAGAAAAATGTAATGTTCGCTAAACGACAATCGTCGGCAGCGCAAACTAGAGCATTGCAGAAATAATTGTTTTTTAAAACAGCAGTTACATGTTTGTTGTACAAATTACAGAACCCGCACATAAAGTGCTATAACATTAATTAAGAAAAAAAAAATAAAGGCATAAACCCTTTTGAAAATTATTTCATTTTAACTTAAAAGAACAGCAGAGCAACGCGCAGATGTTTTGTGTATAAGTTGTTGATACGTTTATTTTGAAGGGCTAATTTTCATTTCAATTAAGACCTAAAGCTAAAATTGTTTTGGAATACATTAAAAATTGCCCATGAAGCTAAAAAAATAAATATATATTAAAAGTATTGCAGCGCAAAAATTTACGTAGATTTAATTACATGGATTCAATTACATTGTTTGTGATTTAAGGACTTGTGAAGCTACGAGGGCGGGTTAATAATACCATAAAGTTTACAATATCAGGCGTTTAATTGGAATGGCAACTCTAACTGCTGTACAAATGTTAAACCTCCAGGCTTACTGGGGCATAGAGGGGAAGGTATTCCTCTTTTGTTGTAGTAAACAAAACTATAAGAAGCCGCATGACTTATGTCATGTTGGAATTCCGAAACCCGTACCAAGTTTCTATATCGCGCCTTTTAATTGGAATGGCAACACTAGTCCTGTCAACTATCAGTTGACTGCTATACAAATGGGAACTGTCCGGGCTTTCTAGGGTATAGAGAAAAAGGTATCCATCCCTCTTTTGTTGTAGTAAACAAAACTATAATAAGCTTCAAGATTTATGTTGTGTTAGAATTCCGAAACCCGTACCAAGTTTTCTGTATCGCACCTTTTAAATGAAATGGCAACACTGGTCCTGTCAACTATCAGTTGACTGCTGCACAAATGTTAACCCTCCGAGCTTACTGGGCCATAAATTGGAAGGTATACGTCATTTGCTGTAGTAAACAAAACGTTGGACTTCCGAAACCCGTACCGAGTTTTCAATATCGCGCCATTTATTTGGAATGGCAACACTGCTCCTGTCAACTAGCAGTTGACTGCTGTACAAATGGGAACTCTCCGGGCTTTTAGGGGCATAGAAAGGAAGGTATCCCTCATTTGTTGTAGTAAACAAAACTATAAAAAGCCGCTTGATTTATGTTGTGTTGGACGTCCGACCCCTTAACAAGGGCTAAAATTGGCAGAACGGGGATCTGCGTTGCAGATCTCTTGATGCTGATTATGGTTGCGGTGCCTACTTTGCCTGAAACGTTATGGACAAAGTAGGTTTAAACCTAAAATTGCAGGAAATTCCATGATAACAACCTCTTGAGGTGATGTTGTCTTGCAACAGATACCTGTACTGTAAGGAACCCTTCGGGGAAACAGGTTCTGCCTTGGGGTATTTCTAACCAGTGCATTCAGTTTTTCGGGTAAAGAGCGGAAGGAGTTCCTCGTTTATTGTAGCAAAAAAAAAAAAAAAAACTCTAGGAAGCCGTATGACTTATGTTATGTAGGCTATCAAAACCCTTAATAAAGGTATAAATTGGCAGAACGGGGATCACCATTGTTCCCGGGTGATTTTGCTTGGCTGATCATGATTAAGGTGCCTACCTTGGCTGAAACGTTCTGGCTGTGGTTAAAACCTGAAACACAAGAAGGGGGGTGCTAGTATTCTTAATAATTGTTTGGGGCACTAGCAACCTCCCGACGTTCTGTTGCCTTTATAACAGATACCTGTTTTGTAAGTTACCCGTGGTGATGATTGACGGGTGAGTTGGTTTAAGGGCTGATGCTGCTAGTGGGCTTCAGCTTATCAACTCATTAAGCCTTATCTTCCATTGAAGGCTGGGAAAATGCATACAGGAGAGATTAGAAGGCCCGATCTCCTCAACAAGTAGTTGCTCATATGGCTACAAACATATGGCAATAATTGTTACCTGCGTAAGCCTAGTCAGCCACACGGGGTCGCTGGTGAATCGTGCATAATTAACTCCATGGAACTGCACCATCATCAGATAAGGCCGCAAGGCCAGTGCTGATGTAAATCTTTTTCACAACCGTCCGCAAGTGTGAGAATGAATATTTTTGACAGTTACTGTGAACACTAGGGAATAATTTTTTCACTCAAAACTCTGTGGTAAGTTTGGATTTTTGTAAAATATTTTGAACTTGAATATATAAACAAATTAAAATTACCATTAGACAACTTGCGTGACAGCAGACTTAAGCATACAGCTCGTCATTCTGCATTGCAAAGATATTTAACACAATAAAATTGAGTGATTCTTATGGAATCGCTTTTTATTCAAAATTGAAAACTACGCCTGTCGGTGAATTTTACTTTGCGCGGTGAATTTTACTTTGCTAAGCTTTTTAAACCACAATTATTTCGTTTGAAACACAAAATTAACCATTTTGCAATTCACTAACACTTTAACACTATGTACTAGCGTTTAAAAACAGTCAGCTGTTATTTTTAACCATACAAATTGTGGTTTATTGACGACGGTAATATTGGTGTGGTTTAATCTTTTTCGAAAAGTGTTAATTTCTTGTGACATCCTTATATTGTGAAATATAATGTTGATTGAGTATTTATGCTACAATTTATCAGAAATTTAGTTCTTTGATAGTGCTCCCTCAGTCAACCGGCGTGATTTTCGCAATTTGGACAATCCTTTTGAGTTGTCAGCAACAGAATTTAGGAAGTTCTAAATGCGGAATTGGCAGATGAAATTATTTCGTAACTTGGTAGTCATTCAAATAGGGTACAAATGGTTCATAAGAAAAAAATTAACACCTACATGTTTTCTTAGACTATTTATAAGCTACGTAAACCAGTTTGTAGTTAAAAAAAAAAGTTCTATAAAAATTTTTTCAAAAATTATCTATATCTAGTGATATTGCCAATTTTATTATATAAAAATGATGAAATAAAACAACATTATTTGTTTATTAATTTACATAAATGCACCGCCATGATTATTAAGGGTTTCTCACAATTCCTTCCACATTTTGTCGCTTTCCAGTTTTCCGTGGAGCTTCTTCAATTTCCCGCCAACAAAGCCCGGATTATTTACCATGAAGTCAACTATTTGACTCAGCTGCTCTGTAGACGTGCGGCTCCTTTCGATAGCAGTAGTAGCCATTCATTTAGAATATCTAAAAAACTAACTAAAAAATAATAAAATATTAAAAAATAATAATGTTTTGCTTACCTTGCAAGAGACTTTGCAAAATTTGTAATTTACGGATTTTGGTTTAGTTTTCTTGTAATCTTCTTTGTGGTTTTCTCTTAATTTCACATATGGCTTCGCAGAGTTGCCTTGTTTTATCAATTTGAATATAGAAGAATATAAAGCTGTTTACCGTGGTTAACAGTAAGTTAACCTGATCATCAATTTGGCTTTCGGGCTAAACACAGCAACATAGAACAAACGCACAGACTAGTCAATGTCATAAGGCAGACCTTTGAGGAGGAGAAGTATTGCTCAGCTCTATTCATTGACACATCTCAAGCTTTTGATAAAGTGTGGCACGAGGACTTGATGCACAAAATAAAGTTAAATTTGCCTGTAAACACACACAAGCTTCTGGAAAGCTATTTATGCGGCCGGAAGTTTGTTATCAGAGAAGGCGACTTTATAAGCCCAACTCAGCTAATCGAGGCAGGAGTTCCCCAAGGCAGCATACTGGGGCCTACTTTATATTTGATTTATGCCTCTGACATGCCAACGAGAGCCGGAATCCACACTTCAACTTTTGCAGATGACACAGCATTCTGCAGCGTACATGAAAACCATCAAGTAGATATTAGAGAAATGGTTAAAACTTTGGAAAATTAAAGTTAATCAACAAAAATGTACTCACGTTACATTCACATTGCGTAAACAAACATGTTCAGCTATCCAAATTAACAATTCACTTATTCCGCAGCAAAATGAAGTCAGGTACCTTGGTATTCATCTCGACCGTAGGTTAACGTGGAAGTCTCACATAGATGCGAAAGTTACTCAGTTAAAGTTAAAAGCAGTGCAACTGAATTGGCTTATGGGCAGAAATTCGACATTGGAGCTGGATTGCAAACTTTTGTTATACAACGCAATACTAAAGCCTATATGGTGCTACGGAATTCAATTATGGGGCACTGCCTCAGCGTCAAACATTGAAAAGATTCAAAGGCGACAAAACAAAATTCTTCGAATATATACTTAATATATACTTAATTTTGAAGGCCACTCTTGGTTGAGAAAGAGGGATACCCTTGCCACCATTAGAACGTTAAATAGGTGATTTTACCGATACTGACCGTGCAAAATAAAAAATTTTTTGTCTAGCATTGGCTGGACTTAATTAATTTTATGTATTTAGTTTTAAGATTTGAATACTTATTGTTAGTTCACTTTGTGAAGATTCAATAAGTAAATGAATGGTAAAAAAAAAAAACAGTAAGTTAGAGAACCATATGATGGTTAGTGCAAACACCAAAATTGTGGATAAAGTTAACACTTATTAAAGTATTAAAAGTTAGTGAATCGCACTACAGGAGTCATTCCCTGACTACTGGTCCGCGGTAAACAAAGATTAGGGAGCATCATATAAGCTTTTCTTCAGGTTTAAAACCTAGTAACTATTTCTTGCTCTCAAACTTGAAGATATGGCTCAGCGGAGAGATCTTTGACAACAATGACGCAATCATCTCACAACTTCGAAAGGCGTAAAATAAAAATTGTAAAATAAGAATTATTGATCTACGAACTCTAGGAAGAATGTGATGAAAAATACAATAATAAATATAGACGAAAAAATAAATAAGGGCTCAGCAGCCGTATTAAAAATACATCATGTTTACATGGAGCTGAGTTCGAATCCTAGTGGGTGCTGATGAGTAGTGTAGCGACTATGAAACAGCTAGTTGTCCCCCAGCTTTAGTGTGCTCAATTACGTTTTCCTGTCTTCTTTGATCAAGAGTTATTGATCGCGGCAATTATTGTTATAATTATAAATAAAAATATTTCTTGGCTTTAGCCAGGATTGAACTCGAGCTAGGCGAATGATACCAACCCATCATCATATAATATTAGAAAAATATAATAACTTTTTATATAAACTTTGGTGTTACATTCAAAATCTGTTATTGACCCGCCCTCGTATTTCATAAGCATTTTAGTTAAAAGTAAAATGTTATTAAAACATATTTTGATACAGTCCTAGCACGGTAAGTGTAAAATATATTTATTTTTTAAGTAACATAGGGACTGCGAAATTATAAAATTGCCCCTCCCCTCAGCTAAAAAAATGCTTATTTATTACTGTTATTGTCTTCTTTAATAATTGTGTTAATTAGAAGTAATAAGTTAAAAAAATGTTTTTCTTTTTAATTTAATAAGAAAGAAAAGCTCATTTACATAAAAATAATTATAGATTAACTTTAACCTAGATTTTCTTTTTCGGAAATTTTATAATTATAATGAAAAAAAATTTTGGACTTTACTTAGATTAAAAAGATTACTGAAATAATAAAGTTAAACTTCGATGTGATGAATCTGGAGGGGATTCCAAAATACTTCGTTAAAGCAACACTGGCAGATAGATATCCACGATTATCATTTTCAAACTTGTAGAAGCAATATGGATTATTTTTATTTATTTATTTATTTAGCTTATAATTACAAATTATAAGATAAATTTAAGGAATAAGCAATAGCATCGTAGGCCTTCACCTCAACTAAATTTTAAGATATGCTACGTTATTTTATATTTACATGTATTGACTTATTACTTATACATATGTTCTTTTATATGTTAGGTTAGATTTCATTATTAATTTTTTTTTTCATTTAGATTTCATTATTGATTTTTTAAGAAATTTCGTTAGTAGTGCTATATTTTGCATTGTTGGATTGGAAAGAGTGGATAACGGATTTGAGGTATACAATATTGAGGTTCGCACGTTTTGTAATATAGGACACTGGAGAAGGAAATGTTGGGGTGTCGTAGGATAATCGACGTTACAATTACAGAAGGGATTAAAGCTGGTGTTGAATAGATTTCCATGCATCAAACTTGTGAGATCTAGTCTTAGCCTTATGAATTTGGTACAATCTATTCTATAAATTCCTTTTCCATAGTCTCACATATAATCGCATGTTGTTTTCCTGTCATTATTAATCGTTCGATACCAGTTGGGGCAGGTTCGAGTTCGATTGGCATATTACAGAGTAATAATCATGAAATATTCACATATCACATATGATTGTGATACCAAAGTAGAATCAAGGATCAGGTTTGTAATAATCATGATTTATTACATATGGTTGTAATACTAAGGGAGAATCAAGGACTATGTTTGTTACAACATAGTAGCAGTCAGAGGGCAGACTTTATAAAAACCATTTAGGTACAGGGTGGTTGATCAATTTTGTTACATTAAGAAACTCAAATAATTTTTTGTAAAGTTTATGTAATTACCAGTAAAAAATTATAAATAGCTTGTATTCTATGTTTCCCAGCTATCTATATGTCGACATTTCATAGGAGCTACCCTAATCATCAGTAGACTTTGGAAATTTTTGAAAGATATTCTCAAACATTCAACTTTATATCCCAACAATCCAAATAAGTTGAATGTTTGAGAATATCTTTCAAAAATTTCCAAAGTCTACTGATGATTAGGGTAGCTCCTATGAAATGTTGACATATAGATAGCTGGAAAACATAGAAAACAAGCTATTTATAATTTTTTACTGGTATAAATGTTAGAAGCTTAAATAGCGAATAAAAAACTTAATTGTCTGAGTTTATGTAATTATGTAATAAAATAAAACAAAGCAATAAAATAAAACAAAATGAAATGAAACGAATATAAATAAAATTAAAAAAAAATAAAAATAACAATAATAATAAATAAATATATGTACAATTACATGGCCAGATCAGTTAGAAATTACTTTGTAATGCTAGGGATGCCGGGTTAAGCGTTGTTGATCATTATAGTATCAAAAGTATATACACTGGATATTATATCATCAACTCAGCAACGATTAATTTCGGTTTTCACCTGTACTGCAAAAATAACATTTGTTTGTTGATCTTACACCGGGATGACAGGCAGCTTTAAAATAGACTTCTGTAACATACGTGGGCTAAGAACGAATTTCTTTTTTGTATATGCCCACACTTGTCTCTATCGGCCGGATATTTTCGCCTTGTGTGAGACCCAGGTATCTAAGAATGCTGACCCACAGAATTTTCACTTACCTGGGTATCAACTTCTATCCCTCTCTAATTTCCATCGGGGCCTTGTAATTTACGTTAGGCATGCATGATGCCGAATTTACCTGTCTCTGGGTTAACTTCAAAATCAGGTCACACTTTTTGCATTTCGGGTTTTTATATAGAAGTCCAAATGCGGGGAGGGATATTGCCTTTTCTGACTTCGATGCCCTCTCCGACTTCATATCGAAGATCCTGGAGAGTTGTCCGAGCAGTGAAATCGTTGTTGCTGGTTTAATAAGATTGAATTATTTATAAAATTGTTTCTTTATTTATTTTAAAATTTTATTTAATTTATTTGATGAGCAACGCGAAGTTGCTCGAACCAATTTTGTGTCTTCAATTCTTTCTTAATTACAATTGCTTATATACTACTTATGAGAAGTTCTAGACGACTCATCTATACTAATTGTTGTACTATCTAAATTAATGTATGGGAACCAAATTTGGTTCCCACGTCTTAGGGGTAAGCTGATCAGACGTCACATACATGCATAGATGGTTCAAGGCCATAAATTATTTCTTTGGTACGTGCATACATATGTACGAGTGCGGCGTGATTCAAGCGTTTTTAGTTTTAATTATTATAGTGCCACACACATGCTTACATACCTTCACAACCCATATCATTCGCAGCTCAAGTAAATTTCAAATGATTGCACTCAATAGGCGCACTGTCGCGACGACGGTCAGAGGTGTCAAGTGACGTGGGTTATGAATTGTTTAAAATGTAACCTAATATTCTTTTCGTTATTTCTTATGCATGCCTTTAATAGGATGCATTTATGTTATAGCTAAAAGAGTGAATTTATGTCGTGATCATGCTACACTGGTGATTTCAATGGTCACAACTCTCCCTTCCTTAGCCATTCGAGTCATACAACTCTAGAAGGCCAATATGTTGAGTTATTCGCTAGCGCAATTAGTGAATGAGCCAACGCATTTCCATGTGTTGAAGGGCACCATTAAAACACTCTTGATCTATTCCTGACTTAAATCAGTGGGGAAAAAATACGAAAAAAACTTTCTCATATCTTTGAAACTTTAAATGTTATTGTTAACAATTTTCTTCATTTCTGCGGCCTTTTAACTTTTCTTTTCTTTCAAAAGTTATTTTCCCTTTTAGCAATTTACTTACTTTAAAAAGTATAAAAAATTTTATTACTATTTTAATGGCTGGTGAGTTGAGTATTCATTTTTATTATTTAATATTCTAAAGGCTTTTTTCCAATTGTATCGCAAACCTTTCACGCAAGTTTCGTTTATTTGTTGCCATCTTTTAATATTTTCTTATATGTGTATCTACTTTTATTGGCACTTTGTTTATAAAACGAGTTTTCATTCCAGTCAAATTAACTTTACTTGTTAATATTTGTATTTGCCATTCAAATCATACACATTTTCCTTCTGCCTTTTGTCTTCATATGATGTTTCTGTATGCTGCTACGTTTCATAATATTTTTCTATACAAACGAACCCCAAGGACATCACCTTTAATTTGAATTTCTCGTTTTTCTTTTATTACTAGTATTGGAATTTTTCACATTTTACAGCTTTATTTCTATTTGAACAATAGAAAGTCATGCTTAATACAAAAATATTTGGTTTATTTGAAAGTGTCTGTTCTTTTTACATACTTATGACTTTTGTTTTTTGTTCAAAACTAACACTAGAGACTTGTTGTTTGTGCTCATCGGAATATCTTCAAGTGTTTGTGTATCAATGTTACTAAAAAGGATTCTTTACGGTGTCAGTAAAAACAGAAGAATATTTTTCTAGTTGTATTTCGATGATTTATCTGCTGCGCTATTTGGTTTTTGGATATGAAGTAAAAGATACGACGGAGAACATGATAATGAAAAATTTGAAATAAGCGTTGAGTTGATGTGATCCTCCACCTAGTTACTTACAGTACAGATACCTATTACAAGACAACAGCTCGTCGAAGGCATTTAGTCCTCGAAAGGCATTTAGTCCGAGGCCATAACTTTTCCAGCCGATTGTTGGGCTTTCGGGTGCTTTGGAGGAGGTTCACCAGTTGCTGTCCACTCAGATGACAATCGTTTTGACTCTAGAGTGAAGAGATGGATCCATGTTTCATTCATTGTTATCTATCGATGCAATAATTCCGGTTTGTTACGTTTAAACATGACAGAACACTGCTCAGAATCATCAACACGTTCTCGTTTTTGCTTAACAATGAGCAAACGCGACACCCACTTTGAACAGAGCTTTTTCATAGTCAAATGCTCGTGAATATAAAACCAACACGTTCTGTAACGCTCAAAGTCGGAGGCCTCGTTTTGGAGCAATACACGTGAAGTCGTGTTCCCGCCAGAGGAGTTTTTAATTCCACTCCAGCGCGACACCAGAGGCAGTGTGTAGGTGGGGAAGCAAGTGCGTCCGTGCAGGAATTTTCAATTCCTCCATAGCAGCTCGCCACCCCGCTCCAACTTCAGTCGTAGGTGGTGCCGCAGCCGCACTTGACCAAACACATAAGGAAGATTTTGTACTAGATTATTTAAATAAAGAACCCACACTGAAGACTAATTCTTTGTTTTTCTTTGTTTCCTTTATAGAAACGACCCTGGACCACGCTGAGCTATCCCAGCATAAAGCGTAAGTGTCGTTACAGTTCTTTTGATGTCTTTACGATGTCAGCTAATTCAAGCAACTTCACTTTTCGATCATTCAAAACGATTTTGTGGATTTTGTTTAATGTTTTCTGGTGTTACCTACCGTCCCATTTGGGTCTCTACGACCACGTTTGAAGTCAGCAAACCAATGTTTTATTGTGGTTTCTGATGGAGCGGAGTCCCCATAACACTTTTCAAGCCATTGCTTTTTGCTTCAACGGTATTTTTTCCCATCAAGAAGTGGAGTAAAATTAAAACACGAACTTGTTTTTGATCCATTGTTTTGAAAATAACAAAAGTAGCATCACTCTTAGCACAATAGCTAACAAACTAATGAATAGAATTAATTATGGAATTAATTAACACCTTTCTTTTGAAGGTTTGTATTAACTGGAAGAAAGATGACTGCAATAAAATTAGCGCCCTCTGTGTGTTAGGCCCGGGACTTTTCAGTCCATGTAGTAATAAAAAGTATCAAGATAATTCTCTCAAAACATTTTTTTTTTTACAGTTAACCTCTTGCGTTTTGGTTGGACCGCTCTTTAATAGAAAATAATATTTATTTTCCAGTTAAAGTTACAAATTTGTATTCAATTGTCGAATACAATTGAACACTTTCACAGATCAAAGCAATAAACTGCAAAAGTTTTTTTTTTTTATAAATATTTTATTCTGCTTGCTTCTATTAACACAACAGGAACGAGGGCACAATCGTACAAAACGAAATGGAAAAGTTTTGAAACTTTATGTTGTTGGTAAATATTTTTGTTTGCCTGTGTGCGCACACGCATAATAACAATGAAAATGTTTGTGTTGTTACACGTGTTACACCACTGACAGACACAAATTAATAGCTGCATTCCCATACAACATACAATACATATCATTTTATTCTTTTCAAATTCTAAAACTTTAACTTGTGTATTTTTGTTGTTTTTTTTTTTTTTGTGCACAAATTGTGCGTTTGATATTTGTTCTCTCCTTTTATTAGCACTTCCGCCTCAAAGGAAACGGAAGTGGTGTTCGCACCAATGCATTTGTTAGAGAAAACAATAGAAAACTTTTTCTTTTTTTTATATATTTTTTTTTGCCAGAAAATGAAAAGAAATCTTGTAGGAAACTTTTGACTTAACAAAAAGTTTTTAGAAATTCATTGTAATATTACAATTTTAGACGACGTTACTGTGAAAGGCAGCATATGCAAACGGAAAGTTCCATTGACATACATTTAACTCTGAGCATGTCTTATGAATTTCTTTTCACCGCTTCTACTGTAATAGCACTGTACAGTAGCAAAAATGTCCTTTAAATAAAAGTATGTGGATAAAAAATATGTTGCTACACTTAACAATGAGAGATTTTTTTTACCTCCCTAACTTAGGCCTGTTAACCCCAAAAATTACAACACTACTCGAAAGTAACGAGTGATTTTTTTGCTATTATCTTTTTGGCAACACTAGTTTTGACAGCTCACGCACGTTTTGTATCTTGTGTCACTGTCAAACATCTTCAGTTTGGTCTATAATTTAATCATGAATCGTCTTACAAACGAACAACGCTTGCAAATTACTGAATTTTATTACCAAAATGCGTGCTCTGTTAAGAAAGTTCATCGCGCGCTTCTTCCATTTTATGGTCAGTTTAATCGACCTACCGAGGCTTCTATTCGGGCTATTGTAAAAAAATTTCGCACCAAATTTACATTGTTGGACATTAAACCACCAACACGCTTACGTAGAGTGCGAACTGAAGAAAATATCGCAGCCGTATCGGCCAGTGTTGGTGATGACCGTGAATTATCGATTCGACGCCGTTCGCACCAATTGGACCTCTGTTACTCCACTACGTGGAAAATTTTGCGGAAGGATTTGGGTGTGAAGCCTTATAAGATACAGCTGGTGCAAGAATTGAAGCCAAACGACCTACCACAACGGCAAATTTTTGGTGAATGGGCTCTTGAAAAGTTAGATGAAGATCCACTTTTTTATCGAAGAACTGTGTTCAGCGACGAGGCTCATTTCTGGTTGAATGGATACGTGCAAAAGCACGTATCCATTCAAAGCAAAACTGCCGTATTTGGAGTGGAGAGCAGCCAGAAGCATTGCAAGAGCTACCAATTCATCCATAAAAAACAACCGTTTGGTGCGGATTATGGGCTGGCGGCATCATTGGGCCGTATTTCTTCAAAGATGATGCGAATCACAACGTTACTGTGAATGGTGAGCGCTACCGTGCGATGATAACAAACTTTTTTTGCCCAAAATAGAAGAGCTTGACTTGCATGACATGTGGTTTCAACAAGACGGTGCCACATGCCACACAGCACGCGAAACAATGGAGCAATTGAGAGGCGAGTTCGGTGAACAGTTTATTTCATGCTTGGGACCAGTCAATTGGCCGCCCAGATCGTGCGATTTAACGCCTCTAGACTATTTTTTGTGGGGCTATGTTAAGGCTAATGCCTATAGCGACAAGCCCGCTTCGATTGACGCACTGGAAGCCAACATTGCCAACATTATTCGTGAGATACCGGCCGAAATGTTGGAAAGAGTATGCCAAAATTGGACTAAGCGGATGGACCATTTGAGGCGCAGCCGCGGCCAACATTTGCATGAAATAATCTTCAAACATTAAATTATATCGACCCAACTATCGATCCAAATAAATATTTCATGCATTTTTCTGAATTTTATGCGTGTTTTTTTTTTAATTTCCGATAGTTCTTATAAAATTATAATATGTATCATCAGCGTTGTCAACTTTGAAATTTCAAACCGCACCGAAATGGGGTTATTCATTTCGACAAAAACGCACCGAGTTTTTAACTATACCTTTCATTTTTAAAGACATATTTTATATTTTAAGAATTAAAATATTTTTATATTAAAAACACGATACTGAAACAGCCTTTTAAGTGATAGCACTGCCTGATGGCATTTCATCAAACACGTCTAATAGCTAGAATTTGTGTTTGTCAAACTTGGCCTCTAGTACGACTCCGTTAGTTTTATTAAGATAATGTTACCTTTTTTAAAATTAAAACGATATTTTACCAAATTTGTTTTTAAGTAATATTAATATCTTTTATTTATATTTGCTGCCAACCGAAATCAGCAGTTACTTTTACTGCCTGTTATCAGGGACCCAAAATACCTGCTTACCCTCATCAAAATTATATTTCAGGAGCTTACAACCATTACTATCGAAAGAATTTATGATAATCGGATCATTAAAAGCTACAAAATCGTATTATAAGCCTTCAAATTCGATTAATAGCAATTCTATCAAACACAGCATAAGCGGTGCCTTTAAAAGAATTTATTGGAATATACGAAAATTTGCCAGAATTATAACAAATAAAAGATTAAGTTTACCGTAATCAATATTTAATGCAAGCGCTTTGGAAAAATGTTATAATTTATTTAATAATTTTGTAATTTCTCAATTACCAAAATCGTAACGAATTTACGAGCCATCATAAGTACGAACTTTTCTGTTCAGAGACTGCATTTATTACAATATTTGACAAACTTGGCTTGATCGTTTAATAGCACAACACTCTCTAAAGGCAGCAAATTTTATAAAACGAAATGTTTCGTTTCCTTTCGAGAGTGTGTATAATATACGACAGCAAGATTGTTTTGGTTTGTGATGTATGAAACGTTAAAATTTTGGAAAATCGATTAAACTTGTTTCTTACATTGAAACAAAAAGTTGAGTTGAATTAGATTTTGTGCCACCGAAATTTAAAAAATGCACCGAAAATTTAAAAAAACCGCACTCAGCACCGACTAAAGAATTTTTCGCTCAAATAATTTTAAAAAGCACCAAAAACGGTGCGAAATGCACCGAGTTGGCAACGCTGTATATCATCTAGTGTTGATATTATTTGTATTTCGGAAACGTGGTTTCTATCTTATATCTCTGATTCAATTCTCAAACTGCAAGATAGGAGAATCGCTATTGACAATCTTGAGATTAGAGCAAAGGGTGGCGGGGTTGCAGTATACTTTTGCAATGATATTTTCTGAAAAGCCATACAAGATTCAGAAATGAGAGCCATAGAACGTATTCGTCTAAAATTGAACAACTTCTAACAGAAAAAAGAAGAGTTAGAAGAGAGTGGCAACTTCGCAGGTCTCCCCAGCATTACTCAATTAAGAAATCTTGAAATCCAAAGAAAAGTTTAGCTTCAAATTATCTGGAAGGTTTTGATGGTACTCTACAATCCGACTATGCGCTATGGAAAGCGACAAAAGGTCTGAAAAGATTCGTAAGAGGTAAGCCACCTGTGCGAACTTCAACTGGCGACTAGACAAGAAGCTATTCTGATGGTGTCTGTTAATCATTTGAAAAACGTTTTTAAAGGGTGGTTAAATTTCAAGCGCCGATGTTGATTTTGAATAAAACACAAACTATTTAGGAAATTATTGTAGTTTTATTTTATTATGATATATTGGTATTACTCAATTATGTATGGAACAAAATATTGGCCAAATGGGCGCCGCGACCACGGCGGCACACCTCCATCCGATGGTCCAAATTTTCGATGACCCTGAGGCATAATGGAGGTTCTATGCCGTTAATGTGCCGAATTATCTCATCCTTTAGCTGTTGAATTGTTGCTGGCTTATCGACGTACACCTTTTCTTTCAAATAACCCCAAAGAAAAAAGTCCAACGGTGTCAAATCACATGATCTTGGCGGCCAATTGACATCGCCATTACGTGAGATAACACGACCATTGAATTTGTTGCGCAATAGAGCAATTGAGCAAGTGGCACCGTCCTTCTGAAACCACATATCGTCTACATCCATATCTTCCAATTCGGGCCATAAAAAGTTAGCTATCATCTAACTATAGAGAACACCATTCACAGTAACTGCCTGACCGGCCTCATTTTGGAAAAAATACGGCCCGATGATGCCGCCAGCACATAAACCGTGCCAAACAGTCACTCTTTGTGGGTGCATTGGTTTTTCGACAGTCACTCTTGGATTCTCATTCGCCCAAATGCGGCAATTCTGTTTATTGATGAATCCACTGAGGTGAAAATGTGCCTCATCACTGAAGATGATTTTCTGCGAAAATTGATTATCCACTGTTGCCATATCTTGCCACCATTCTGCCCATTCACGACGTTTGGAATGATCAAGAGGCTTTACTTCTTGAGCCAATATCACCTTGTAAGCTTGTAAATGCAAGTCTTTATGCATAATGTTCAGCAACGACGAGCGTGAGACATGCAATTGTTGGGTAAGACGACGAGTTGAGGTGGACGGCTCTTCAGCCACACTATCGCGAACAGCAGCAATATTTTCTGCAGTACGAGCTGTACGAGCATGCACTGGTGTTCTCACATCTTCTACAGACCCGGTTTGCTCGAATTTTTCCACGATTTTTGCGATTGTACGCACATTTGGACGATCAAATTGACCAAAAAAATCACGAAGTGCACGATATGCATTTTGATTTGAACGCCCATTTTCATAATAAGTCTGGATAACTTTAACACGTTGTTGGATTGTGTATCTCTCCATGGTTCAAATTGAGTAAGTCTGAAATAGAGAAATGTCATATAAAATTCGGAAAAAAACTTGGCGTTTAGGTGTGGTTCACATTCAACATCGGCCCTTGAAATTTAACCACCCATTAGAAATATTTTTGTAAATTTATTAAAAAGATATTGAAAAACCTCTTATGAAGCATCTTTTTATATTGTATCATAATCATTAATTTGTGAAACAACACATTGCTGAATTTTCAAACAACCCCCTACCGAAAGTAGTAGAATATCAACAGCCGTAAATCAACAATAAAGGATTGTCCTGTGGAGCAGCAATAATCACCTAAATCCAATCTAATATAAAACTCATTTTAGGTTAAGAGAAAAGCATACGCACAAGATTTATAGCTACTGGATAACTGCTAGCATCAGAAAAGGTTCATCTGCCCATACATGTGGTTTGTTTGAGCTTTCTTTCCAGCCAAGTGGCTCATTTCACAACACCACAGAGTTGTTGTTTCAGCACCTGCCGCAATTATTTTGCCATTTTTAATACCAGTATTATTTTTGCTGTTAGTTGCTCTACTGCTGTTCACATTCGTTTAAAACCGAAAGCGGTCAGTTGTGTGCTTATGTAAAATACTTCACATATTCGTACATACATATATTAACAGTGGATGCAAAATAACTTTCATTTTTCAAAAAATATCAAATGAAAATTTGTTCATTAGTTTGCTGAAAAGGATGAATGAATCTGAGCTTCTTTATATCACTTCATCATATTTTTCAATTTGTTTTCAATCTGTCTTTTATTTTTGTTTGTTATACTGTCATTACAATATGTTTGCGTAAACAAATGAATGCTTGCACGAGCTTGTTTATGCTAAATACTGTTTTGAGGTTTTCAAACAAAGAAAACAAAAGTGTTTTTGGCAGAGCCAGAAATCAGTTAAAGTTTTTCTTTTTTTGTGTTCGCCTTTCATTTTATGAGTCTAGAAACAAAAGGTCCTTTTATCAAGTTTTCTAAGAAACAAACTTGAACTATAACTCAATTAACTTTAATTGCTTAAATTGAGCAAAATTTATAAGTGAAGTGAAGCATTCAATAACAAATATATATAAAAAAATCATAAAAAAAATAGTTATTCGAACAGTTGGATATGTTATTACTTGAATACTCAATTACTCAAATTGTGGGACACTCAATTGAAATATGATTTAAATATTGGATCCGATTATTGATTGAGTGCCGCGGCTGCGGATAACACTTTTTGTACAGAAGCAAAAATTTGCAGTTATTCATTCCGCCGCTGCGGTATCCTTTCGTTATTGCGGTATTGCCATATTATTGATTTCGCAATATAAATATTTTTCTCCATTTTGCTTACGCTCAATTTTTATGGCGGAAAGTTAACGGAAAGAAAAAAAACGTAGAGAGATGTAAAATTTTGAATAAAGTGTTGTTTAATTGTGTAATTAATTTGTTTGTTTTTTGTTTATTTTTATAGGAGCAAGAGAGAAAAAATAAAATGCAAAAAGAAGCAGTGATAGATTTAATAAAAAAAAAAAAAAATCAAGACATTGCTTGTGGCTTTTGCCAGCGCGCTCTGGCAGACGTGAAAAAATTCTGGGTTCCGGATCGGCTTTTATAAATACCAGTGGTTGGAAAAATTGTACTTTTAAATGTTTTTAATGTGATTATAACTTGGTCTTACATTATAGGTATGGACATATTATAAAAGTGGTTTAAAGAAACTAACCAAGAGTAAACAGCTTTTAGCCGGAACGGGAGCTGGTCCATACAAAGAAATTCCACTAACCGATAGAGAAGAAGAGGTTAGCGTTCTTTTAAATTTAAATACAGCTGTTTATGGCAAAGCAAATATTAATAGTTTTGGTGTTTCGAATGCTGCATTACCTAAAAGGCACGATAATTCAAGTTTTTCAGTTATATGCCTTCAAGAAATAGGTGCACCACTTGAACAAAATTGCGTTAACGTTGAACAGTTGAGCAGTTTTTCATAAATGGCACTTCACAATCGCTTTATAGCGTAAAACTCTTCTTTTCAATCGGATGTCCAAAGAATCACTGTCACTACTATCTTAAAAAAAGGCAATTGTATCCATATTTTATTTATGCATAATAAAAGAATTAACACTCGCATCTAAAATCACATCTAAAACCTGATGTTTTTTCCCATCAGCTGACATAATAACAACTCATAATCACTTAAAACAGGGATGTTAAATTAAGTTCGCGGCAAGAGTATACCGTAGGAATGAATAATTGCAATTTTCATATCTATCGATATTTCTTTCCGCTAAATTTTCCTTTCCATGCGGAATCAATAATACCACCCATTATATAGCCATTTATTCAACTACTAGACTAGTCGAATAATTTAATAATTAATTAATCGATTATTCGTATATTCTATTCTAGGTTTGTTTGAATGTTAATATGACTGACTCATTAATGAAATATTTTATAGTAAATTATTCGAATAACCGAAAACTTTATCAGTTGATTATAAGAATATTCAATACCAAGGTTGTTTCCATCAAAAGAAAAAAACTAATTATCATATAATTCCGCGCTCAATCATTTGAAAACTCAATTAGTTAGTTAGTAGAATAATAAAATAATTAATCGATTATTCGCATACCTAAGAAAACAAATGTTTCAATGTAACAAATAGCCGTTTGTTAAACGCTACAAGTAGCAATTTATTAAAACGCACGTAGTAAATTATTTGAATAATAATATACCCAATTAATCGATTGTTCGAATATTCTCGAATATTCAATTCCAGAGTTGTTTTAATCCAAGGAAAAGTAATTGAAAACATCGCTTAATGATTAAATACACTCAAATAATTAATAACTCGTATAATCAAATAGTCCAACACTTAATTAATCGATTCTTGGAATATTATATTTCAAGGTTGTTTGAATGTTACAATTACTCACTTTTTGTCAATGCATTATATAGATCGTAACTTATAATAACAATCGAATACTTAATTAAATAATTAATCAAATATTCAATATCAAGTTAGTTTGAATGTTAAAATTTGTCATTTGTTAAAAGGCTGATAGTAAATTGATGCGAATAATCGAATACTCAATTAATTGATTATTCAAATATTGTTTCAATTCAAGGTAAAGTAGTTGAAACCATCGGTTAATCTTTTAATACACTCAAATAGGTAATCATTCAAATAATCGATTAGTCCAACACTAAATAAAGCCATTCTTATTAAAATGGCTCACTTTTTGTTAGTGAAATATTTAGATGGCAATTATTCGAACCAGAGAATACTTAATTAGTTGATTATTCAATTTCAAGGTTATTTAAATGCTACAATTATTAATTATTAGTAATTTATCAAAAACCAGGTTAATTAAACGATTATTCGTAAATCCAAATTCTGGATTTTTTCAATCCAAGAACTAATGGGTGATTTTAAAAGAACTATCGGAAATTAAAAAAAAAAACATTTAAAATTCAGAAAAATGCATGAAATATTTATTTGGATCGATAGTTGGGTCGATATAATTTAATGTTTGAAGATTATTTTATGCAAATGTTGGCCGCGGCTGCGCCTCAAATGGTCCATCCGCTTAGTCCAATTTTGGCATACTCTTTCCAACATTTCGGCTGGTATCTCACGAATAATGTTGGCAATGTTGGCTTCCAGTGCGTCAATCGAAGCGGGCTTGTCGCTATAGGCATTAGCCTTAACATAGCCCCACAAAAAATAGTCTAGAGGCGTTAAATCGCACGATCTGGGCGGCCAATTGACTGGTCCCAAGCGTGAAATAAACTGTTCACCGAACTCGCCTCTCAATTGGTTCATTGTTTCGCGTGCTGTGTGGCATGTGGCACCATCTTGTTGAAACCACATGTCATGCAAGTCAAGCTCTTCCGTTTTGGGCAACAAAAAGTTTGTTATCATCGCACGGTAGCGCTCACCATTCACAGTAACGTTGTGATTCGCATCATCTTTGACGAAATACGCCCCAATGATGCTGCCAACCCATAATCCGCACCAAACGGTTGTTTTTTGTGGATGCATTGGTAGCTCTTGCAATGCTTCTGGCTGCTCTTCACTCCAAATATGGCAGTTTTGCTTGTTCACGTATCCATTTAACCAGAAATGAGCCTCGTCGCTGAACACAATTCTTCGATAAAAAAGTGGATCTTCATCTAACTTTTCAAGAGCCCATTCACCAAAAATTTGGCGTTGTGGTAGGTCGTTTGGCTTCAATTCTTGCACCAGCTGTATCTTATAAGGCTTCACACCCAAATCCTTCCGCAAAATTTTCCACGTAGTGGAGTAACAGAGGCCCAATTGCTGCGAACGGCGCCGAATCGATAATTCACGATCATCACCAATACTGGCCGATACGGCTGCGATATTTTCTTCAGTTCGCACTCTACGTAAGCGTGTTGGTGGTTTAATATCCAACAATGTAAATTTGGTGCGAAATTTTTTTACAATAGCCCGAATAGAAGCCTCAGTAGGTTGATTAAACTGACCATAAAATTGAAGAAGCGCGCGATTAACTTTCTTAACAGAGCACGCATTTTGGTAATAAAATTCAATAATTTGCAAGCGTTGTTCGTTTGTAAGACGATTCATGATTAAATTATAGACCAAACTGAAGATGTTTGACAGTGACACAAGATACAAAACGTGCGTGGGCTGTGAAAACTAGTGTTGCCAAAAAGATAATAGCAAAAAAACCACTCGTTAGTTATTTAAACCGGTTTTTACTTTTTTAGTAGAATTTTTTTTCGAATTTTAGTCGAATAGTCCAACACTGAATTAAACGATTAATCGAATACCTAATAAAAAATGTTTCAGTATAACGAAAAGCCATGTGTTAAAATACTAAACAATTTGATATATACGGCCATGTCACAGAATTCACTTCCGTTCGGAAATGGAATTGAATCGGTTTTTTAAAAAACGAAAATTTAAAACTTTTTCAGAATGAAATCAATTCTATAAGATAATACTAGTTTTATTCTTGCAATTAGAAATGATGTCATTCCGAAAGGTTTTTTAGTTTTTCGTTTTTTGAAGAAGTAAGAAAATAATTCCATTCCGTTTCCAAACAGAATTAAGCTCTGTGACTTGGCTGATAAATAGTAAATAATTCGAATAATCGAATTGTCAAATACTCAATTAATCGGCTTACTAACTCATTAAGCCTGGTCTGCCATTGAATGCTAGGAAATTGATTACAGGATGAATTAGAAGTCAGAAGTCTTGTATGAACCTTGCAAACCACATGGAGGCGCTGGTGAATTGTGAATAATTTAAATCAGGGATTTGGGCAATCATCAGATAAGGATATGAAGACAGGTGCTAAGGTAAAGCAGTGGCACATCTTGTTCCTAGATAACTATAGTGCATTCCGTAGTCCAACACTGAATTAAACGATTAATCGAATACGTAATAAAAATTATCTCAGTATAACGAAAAGCCATGTGTTAAACTATTAAACAATTTGATATATATAAATAGTAAATAATTCGAATAATCGAATTGTTAAATATTTAATTAATCGGTTCGATGATGGTTCGACGGGGGCGACCTAATGCTCTAAAATAGCATGGTCTTCTATTGAATGCTAGGAAATTGATTACAGGATGAATTAGAAGTAAGAAGTTTGTCCATATTGTTGCGACCTGTATGAACCTTACAAGCCACATGGAGGCGCTGGTGAATTGTGAATAATTTAAATCAGGGATTTGGGCAATCATCAGATAAGGATATGAAGACAGGTGCTAAGGTAAAGCAGTGACACATCCTGTTCCTAGATAACTATAGTGCATTCCGTTTTTCGGAAGTTAATAGCTCATGAGGTGCTGTTGTCTTGCAACAGATACCTATAAAGCATGGAGCCACGTTTTGATGGCCAGGCGGGTGAGATGGTTAAGGGCTGATGCTCTTTTGGCCGTCTGGGATACAAACTCATGAGGTCTTGGTTTCCATTGACTGCCTGGGAAATTTCTTACAGGAGTGATTCGAATGCTTGAGCTCTTCAGCAGGAGGTTTAGCCTTGCAAGTTACAGCCGCTAACTAAAGAAATTGTTCCATCGCCATCACTGGAATTGGGCCATTAAGACAAGTGTTAAAGTAAATCAATTACCCATCCTGCCCTGAGTGGTTTTAGTGTATAATTCACATATAAAACTGACAGCTGAATATATTTTTTTTTTATATTATCGCTTGAAATCCCCAAAAATTAATATGAATTTTATTTGGTTTCCGCTTTCCATTAGATTGACTTTCAAATGAGATTCAAATTGCAACATCCTAATAGAAACAAGAACGAAGTCTTAGTGGGAGCAAAGTTCTAATAACAATTTTCTCTTCTTGTTTATGCATTCAGTTAAAATAAAGAATAAAGGAAATGTAATGGCTTAGTAAAAATCTAATTTAATACCAACACAGTGATGGCGGGGGCTTGCATGTAAATAACTTCATTAGCAACTTGCGATGTGTGATTTTTCGAAAAGTATTTCTTGGTTGGAAGCATAAGAAAAAACTTTGTTTCTTTGCTTAAGAAACCGTCAGCAACAAAAGTCAGGCATTGAATTCCTTAATAGAGCACAATAAATATACGTTCAATAAAATGAAAATAAAAGGAAAAGGGGAGCATAATTTATGTTTGTTGTTGGTAGGATATAAATAAGATAAAAGCTGACTGGTGGTGAATTTTTAAAATGATTACAGAAAAAGTAAAAACTTGTGTGATTTTAAATCACGCAGGAAAAATTATGTCATATGTTAAACCACATTTCTAAACAGAAAAACTTTAAGTTTAAATTTTATTGATTTAAAATTTTTGCTTCATTATCTTTTCCATTTTTCGATACATTAATACGATGCCCACATCCTGCCACCAGCAAACAATTTGCTTAAGTAGGAAATTGTTGACATTTTATTCTTCCGATATGCACACCTGGTTTGCTTTTACGTCTTTAGCCTGCTGCACTTTAGTTGACATCATCTCCGTTACAACTTGTACCATCATTCATTGGCCTTCACTGCAGCTCACATGAGTATGATATCGAGTTTTGAGTCAACAACTTTTCTACTGAAGAACGAACTTCAATTTGTGTTCAGTTAAATAATGAAAACTTCATACACAGACCATCATTTCGTATAGGGTTCAAGGTAAGTGCAGACAAGGCAAAAATAAATCACATTGAACTTTAAAAAATATGCTACTAACTGTTTAAATTTAGAATTCTCTGTTGGAAGACCTCTTAGTAGTAAGTATGCAAAAAATACTTGCTGGACAAAAATACTACAAGTTACTTCTATATTTTCATTATTTGCCTAATCTGACTACACCATCACAGCCGTCCATGACAATGCATTAAAACAACTGAAGTGAAGCGTTTTATTCTTCAACTAGACAAAAATTTAACTACAAACTAATGGTAACATAACAGTTTGCTTTAAAGTTTTTAATTAAAAGAAATAAAGGACTTAAAAATAGTTAGTCAGGACAACAGATGTAAGGCGATATGTAGCACTCATAAACAATTAATAGATTCAACAATTAGAGATCTTAATTGAAAACAGTTCTTTAAGAAAAACGAATAACAAATTTGCCGACTATTTTTTGATTGACGAAAATACATTTTCAGGGCATCTTTGCTTAAGGCCTGATCAGACTATTATAAAGGATGATTAAATTTCAAGGGCCAATGTTGATTTTGAATAAAACACAAACTATTTAGGAAATTATTGTAATATTATTTTATTATGATATATTGGTATTATTCAATTACGTATGGAACAAAATATTGGCCAAATGGGCGCCGCGACCACGGCGGCACACCTCCATACGATGGTCCAAATTTTCGATGACCCTGAGGCATAATGGAGGTTCTATGCCGTTAATGTGCCGAACTATCTCATCCTTTAGCTGTTGAATTGTTGCTGACTTATCGACGTACACCTTTTCTTTCAAATAACCCCAAAGAAAAAAGTCAATTGACATCGCCATTACGTGAGATAACACGGCCATTG
Organism: Thecocarcelia acutangulata; assembly: GCA_914767995.1. NCBI lineage: Eukaryota > Metazoa > Arthropoda > Insecta > Diptera > Tachinidae > Thecocarcelia > Thecocarcelia acutangulata. The sequence goes on along the minus strand of OU612095.1, from coordinate 22,811,303 downwards.
AATTTGTTGCGCAAAATAGCGTTTCGTTAGCTGTGTGGCAAGTGGCACCGTCCTGCTGAAACCACATATCGTCTACATCCATACCTTCCAATTCGGGCCATAAAAACTTCGTTATCATCTCACGATAGCGAACACCATTCACAGTAACTGCCTGACTGGCCTCATTTTGGAAAAAATACGGCCCGATGATGCCGCCAGCACATAAACCGCACCAAACAGTCACTCTTTGTGGGTGCATTGGTTTTTCGACAGTCACTCTTGGATTCTCATTTGCCCAAATGCGGCAATTCTGTTTATTGACGAATCCACTGAGGTGAAAATGTGCCTCATCACTGAAGATGATTTTCTTCGAAAATTGATCATCATTTTCATAATAAGTCTGAATAACTATAACACGTTGTTGGATTGTGTATCTCTCCATGGTTCAAATTAAGAAAGTCTGAAATAGAGAAATGTCAAATAAAATTCGGAAAAAAACTTGGCATTTAGGTGTGGTTCACATTCAACATCGGCCCTTGAAATTTAACCACCCGATACATTGCGTAAAGACCACATACCTGGCAAAATGTTTAAAAAAACCGGTAAATAACTAGAAAAAACGGGTAAAAATCAGTGAACCGCCGTAAAAATCAGCAGAAAAACCGAACCATTAGCCGTTAAACCAGGTCCAACATGACAATTATAAGTTCAAAAACACGTCCCAAAATGCGGCAAAAATGTGCACTGAATATAAAAAACTAGTTCCAAACCGGTTAGCGCACCATATCCGAGTTTTTTGGGAACTCCTAAAATCGGCTCAAGGAATTTCCAAAATCCGCATATTTCCCCGGAAATATGTCGGAATTTAAGCAGCATCTTAAATTTTCACATTAAACCGACAACACCCTGTATGGTCTACAATTTTATATCGCGTGTTAATAATGAAGGCTGAAAATAGGTTTTTATTTCGTTAGCTGTGTAGATCCGTCATGGATCCGTTCGAAATGTCAAAATCACTGGTTGTGCAAAAACTCACTAGAAATCTGTGTCTCTACAGTTAACACAACTACTGGTATATGTTGCAAGACAATAGCATCTCGGCAGTTGCTAACATCCGAAAGCCCGCAAGCACCATACTCGTAGTTATCAGCGAAGACCAGATAACTATGGAGGCAGATTGTGAAACTGATTTACATCAGCACCTGCTTTGTCGGTCTTATCAGATAATACACTAACTCAATAGGGTAAATTTGTAGCTGTATAGACTAACCAGTTGCTTAAGAGTTCGGGTCTTCTAACCCCACCTGTATACCAATTCCCCGCAGTCGATGGAAGACAAGGCTTAGTGAGTTGGCAGGCCGAAGTTCATTAACAGCATCAGCCCATAACAAACTCACCTACCTAACCATCCTTCCTGGTTCCTTACAGTACACATATATATTGCAAGATAACAACACCTTGGGAGATTATTAACTTCTGAAAACAGGCATTGCGCCATAATTTTCAGGGAAACTAATTCCCCAAGGTAAGCATGATCAGCGCCAAAATGGTCTGCAAGCAGAATCCCTCGTGGGCTTTGCTGATCCCCGTTCTACTAATGTTATGGTTACGGAAGTCCAACATAAGTCATGTGGCCTCACGAAGTTTTATTTCCAGCAATAAATAGGGACCTCCTTCCCGTTCTATGCCCCAGCAAGCAGAGTTCCCTGGTTAGGTATACATTAAAGCAAACTTTACTTCCCGGGGTGAGCTCCTGAATTAATTGTAACTTGTAAGCGTTTAAATTCAAATCTTTATTCAAAATTTTACTCAGTGATATGCGTGATATGTTCTACAGGCCCTGTTATTCGATTGTGGAATTATTCGGATAATTATGCTGATCAAAAATTTCAGGAAATGCACGAAATATTTGTTAATTTGCATGTAATTCCTAAAAGGCTTTAGTAATCTTAATGTGCTGCTCAATTGTGTAGATCTTCACGGCTGAATTTTTTAAACACTAAAAAAAGCATGTCGCAAAATTAGCATTTAGTGTTATGGTAGGACCATCATTTATAAAAAATTTTGAAATTCGCATAATATTTCAAACATTTATAACTTTTACTAGAGTTATCCTAGCAAAAACCTTCACATAGCAAAACGTCGGACATTTTACTTTTTTTTTAACAATTGTATCGTCTGCTGAAGATGTTTTGCAATCGGTGTTTTAAAAATCATTTTGATTTCACTTCTCTTGAACTTTTCACGTTCCAACGATATTGAAACAACTTCAAAAGGAAATTGGAACTGACTGACTTTGTAAATATTCAGTAAAATATTTTAAAACTGTGAAAACATGCAAAAGCCTACAAGAAAAACACATTTACATTTTGCAAATTTCAAGGTGAAATTGGCGTCAAGACAAATGTCTATGGAATTCTGTCAGTAGCGGTTTTAATGGTGACGTAATGTACTTGTAACTGTGTCACTGTGTGAGTAACAGCTTGCAATTGAATGCCTGCTGCCAGAGTGAAGCAATCCTTGTGGATTTGCATGCATAAACCAAAGATGAATGTTGTGGTTTAAAGATTTTCTTTTCCATTTGCTTTAGTTTGTTACACTTCTGCTTCTCTTTTTTTTAAGTTTTGGCCTAATTGAAAAACTTTTTCTTTTATTTACTCGGATTTGAATATATTTGTTGGTGTTTAAATCTCTCCAACTGCAAGTGTTTCTTAATTTTATTTTTTATTTATTTTTGTTTTGTCGTAAACTTTTACTGCCAACAAATTTTGAAAAAAATAAAAAGAAGCTTGATTATAAATAAACCTACCAGGTCTCTCCCCTGGCAGATTTGTGCTTGCAAAGTCTAGGCCATATGTGTACTTAATAAAGTAGTGATTGTTGATAAACGTATTAAAACACTTCTTGAATTTATTCAAGCCTATCTCTTAATCAAGTGTATCTCCTCTGGTTGATCAAATTATTTGAAGATACGATCAGTATTTTTTTTATTACTGCACGATAAATTATTTACTAGCAAGAGCAAAACAAACACTTTTTAAATACAAGTGTCTTTCCCCTGGTCTTAGCTATAACTATATACATATAATTAAAATTTAGATGAATACTTTTGAGTTGCATCAATCAAGATAATTTGATTTAATAAGTTTATTTAAAGAAACTTTATTTGGCTAGAAAAGTGTTCCTTTTATGTTGTATAAAATGTATATTTCCTGTGGTCTGTTTCACAATTCAGTATTATATAAGATTTACTTGAATACTTTTCAGGTACAAAAAAAGCTTTCATTTCTTAATTTGTATATATTAGTAAAAAATTATTTTAAAATTATTTTTTAATTTTCCCCTGGCTAGTTCCATAATTAACTATCTGGCACACGATATCATTCGACATGGCTCACTCGCATAAATACGTTTGAAACAAAAACAAATTTTAAAATGTTGTTTTTGGTTTGCATGTATTTATGCGAGCGAGCGATGTCGAGTGACATCGTGGGCCAGGCAGTAAGTTTTATTTATCATTTCTATAAATATTTTCAACACACCACAAAAAGAAAATAAATTCGTTGATTCAGTTGAGATAATAAAGCGTTATTTAATAAAAAATAAAAAAAATTATGCTCCATAGAAACTTTCCCCTGGCAAGTTTCACAATTAAGTTTTATTTAGCATTTATTAAAATATGTTCAAGCAACCAAAAAGCGTACAATAATTCTGTTTTTTCAGGTTCATTTAGTTCTAAAATATATTAAAATCTTTCCCCTGGCTTGATTCAAAAGTTTTGCTTAACATTTCTTTAAATATTTTCAAGCAAGAAACAGTTTTTCAAAATAGAATGGCTTCTTTCCTCTGGTCTTGTCCGAAAACCGCTGGGGGAATACATAGCTGAAGCTGCTGGATAAACAGTCTAGTGCACTGGGCGAACAGTCAGTCGAAGCTCCTGGGCAAACCGTCTAGTCTGAAGACCGCTGGGGGTATAGTCAGTCGCAGGTGCTGGGAAAAGAGTCTAATTCGTAGACAGCTAACTTCTAGTCCGAACACCGCTGGGGGACCAGTCAGCTGCTGGGTAAATAGTCTACCAAAGCTGTTGAGCAAACAGGCAAGTTCAAAGACCGCTGGGGGCACAGTCAACCACAGCTGCTGGGCAAATAGTGTAGTCCGAAAACCGCTGCCTTTAAGGGAGAAAACTCTTCGAATAAGAAATCGTTTCTTCGCGGTGCAGGTACATCTTAATACACTTCAGTGATTACCAAATTCCTCCGTATGAGTTTGTTCTTTACCATTGTATATTTCTGTGCGCATAAACTGAATGAGAATTATTATTAACTACGGCTTTAATCAATTCACAGCAACAATTATCTATCGTGAGTTTTGTTGTATTTTGCCAGTCTGTGTGTGCCCTTGTGCAATTAATCACGTTGATTGCTTGATCTACATTATAAGTCAAAAATATTACATTGGATGCGATATAAAAATGTATGCTTCGAAGAGAAAAGAATATGGCTACTCTCACGCATGCTCATACATGATGTCCCAACGTTACGCCGAAACAAGATTGATTGTAACCGTGATGAGCAAAATCCGAAAAAAATCTAAAAACAAAACATTTTACTCAGTTCAAATGTTCTTTTTCGCACAAACTCTTGTATCTTTACTGATACCCTGTTTCGGCGTGACGTTGAGTTCTGGGACACCCCGTATATGCTCTTTATACCACATCAAACTAAAAAGTAAAAAATTAATATTGTTAAAAAAGAAATAGTTTTAAAATAAGTTTACAACAATAATGAACGAAAGATACAGGTATTATTGTAAAAAAGCGTGGGGAGTTTTGTGCCATATTTTTCGCCTTTTTCACAATGATCTACATAATATTTTTCGTTTACTATTTTTTAAGCTTATTTTTCAAGTTATTTCTGACTTTACAGTTTGATATCGAAACTTGTTTTTATTTTTTAACTATATTTAGTTTACTGTAATAGTTTTTTCGACTCAATTTTCTCCCAGCATTTTTCTTGTTTGCATACAAATAAAATTAACGACCTCATACATGATGTCCCAACGTTACGCCGAAACAAGATTGATTGTAACCGTGATGAGCAAAATCCGAAAAAAATCTAAAAACAAAACATTTTACTCAGTTCAAATGTTCTTTTTCGCACAAACTCTTGTATCTTTACTGATACCCTGTTTCGGCGTGACGTTGAGTTCTGGGACACCCCGTATATGCTCTTTATACCACATCAAACTAAAAAGTAAAAAATTAATATTGTTAAAAAAGAAATAGTTTTAAAATAAGTTTACAACAATAATGAACGAAAGATACAGGTATTATTGTAAAAAAGCGTGGGGAGTTTTGTGCCATATTTTTCGCCTTTTTCACAATGATCTACATAATATTTTTCGTTTACTATTTTTTAAGCTTATTTTTCAAGTTATTTCTGACTTTACAGTTTGATATCGAAACTTGTTTTTATTTTTTAACTATATTTAGTTTACTGTAATAGTTTTTTCGACTCAATTTTCTCCCAGCATTTTTCTTGTTTGCATACAAATAAAATTAACGACCCCTGCCATTAGCTTACGTTTTGCGTAAGTGTTCCTTTAGAAGCCTTTTTCCCCCAACGACCATAATTTTGTAACATACAGAATAAATGATTGTCAGTCTTCCAACTCTGTCAATGCAAACTGGCACAAGTGTGTCTTCCCTCCAGTAGCTGGCAGAACAACTAAACCGCAAACAGCCTACAGAGACCAAAAGTTTTTGTCGTCTCTTTTACAACAAACACTACGAGTACAAAACCTGAAAGCAAAAATCTACTTAAATGAAAAACATTGACTCATTGTGTCTGTCAATGTTTTTGTGTCTTAATTAAACATTAAAAATTTCTTAAGTACCGTAATTTCTCCATTTTATCTTGTTCATGCTCTCGTTTTGTGAAATTTTTTTTTTTTTTTGGTTTTAGTTTTTTTTTCTCTCTTTTTCTTGCACAAATTTCAACATGAAAGCAAAGATTTTTAAGTTTGTTCCCTTTTTAAAACTTGTTTTCAACATGACTCTCCTTAAAAAACAAGAGCAAAAAAAAAAAGCAACAACAACTAAAGAAACTTTCTGTTTCTAGAGTACTCGTATCGTGTACATTTTCTGTGTAATCATGAGCTATTTAGCATGTAAGTACGTGTAGTGAGTGAGACCTTCAATCCTTGTTGACTGTTGTTCTTATCTTGGGGTTAAAGATGCCAAAGCAACTATCAACTGAAATAAACTTGCAACAATTGTAGTAAATATGCATAAAAGTCAGAAAGTTATGTATGTTTTCTTATTGTTGTTGTATTCTGCTCTGTTCTCTTCTGTTGCTGCAAGTGGTTTGAAGTTTTGCATTGCATAATTGTATATTGTAATATAATGAGAAAATTTTTAATTGCCTGAAATTTAGTGCAAAGCCATTGTAAAAAAATATTTATTTAACACTTATTTAAAAATGAAAATAAAATATATTTTTTTGGTAACAAAGTCAGCCCGTGAAAACGTTGAACGCGTCTCTTAGTTTTTAAGATATATCTGCTCTGTGTTTAGTTGCAAATTATAAGAAATTGCCTGAAAAATACTGTTGAATACTGAACGAAAAATACTTTGTTATGGGAATGAAACAGGGTAGCTGCTGAAAGCTGCTAAAAAAAAAAAAAAAAACGTAATAACTTATTTTCTGTGTAACTAACCTGTTCCATTTTTATTGTATTTTATATAGTATTTTGTAGATAGTTAAACTAAAATGGAGAATTGGGTTAATGAAACAAGAATATGGATAGTGCAACGCTTTCACGCTTTAGAGTCCGTTGTTTCCGTCCAAAGAGAATATAGGCGTACCTTTGGTGGCATTCTTCCTAGCTAATGGACTCAATGAGGCTCGTGAAGAAGATTGCCGAGCGTGGCACAATTGCGAGAAGGCCTTTTCATCAAGATCCCTCAGTTCGACCGCTGGAAACTATCGCTACTGTAGCTGCTGCCATACAATCCCGTCCTAGAATTACGACACTCCAGTGGGTGTCAGCAGACAGTCACTGGAGACAATTTTGCGCCAAGATTTATACTTATTTTCATATAAGATTCAATTAACAAACAAACTGAATCCTGGAGACTTCCCGATTCACTTGGAATTTTGTGAGAAGGTCATTCAAATGGTGTCAGAGGATGAAAATGTTTTGAACTGCATTTTTATGCCTGACGAGGTATATTTTGATTTAAACGGCAATGTTAACAAAAAAAATCCTTTGTTAATATTGTTTAATCATTGAGTTTTTTATTCACTATATTAGCTTTTAAACTTGATACCAGTCAAAAAATTATAAACGGCTTGGTTTTGATGTTTCTGAGCTGAAATTTTATATGAGCTAACCATCAGTAGACTTGGAAATTTTTTAAAGCTTTCTGAAACATTCAACTTTTACGAATTACTATAGAAAAGACTACATATATATGTCTACCTTATATTAAAAATTTTTAGTTTTAAAATAATTGAATACAAATTTTAGTGCTCAATGAAGGCATCGAAATCTTAAAATATTCCTTAAAAAACACAAAAACTCGCCATAAAAAAATTTTAGGAAAAAGTTTTGGTACTGAAAAATTTGTTTAGAAATTTTTTAACACTGGAGAATATTTAAAGCTTAAAAAAATGTCTAAAATAAATTTTTGAAACAGAAAAATTTGATAGGAAATTTTTAGTACAGAAAATTGACTTAAAAATTATTTGGTACTAAACCATTTTTTTAGATTATTTAAAACCAAAACAATTTCTTGATTTTTATTACTGAAAAATTGCTAGAAATATGTTTAATTTCTAGTCTAGTTTCTATAAAAAAAAATTTAGTACAGATTTTTTTTAAGATTATAAAAACTCAAATATTTATGAAAAACTTAAAAAAAGTTAAATTACTTTAAACGAATTTTCTAAAGACAATTTTTAGTACAGAAAATTAATTAGATAGTATTTTAAAAACTAAATAAGTAGTAGTACTAAAAAGTCACCATATCGCTCCTTTATTGCAACATTGTCATATCTCCAAAAATATGCTTTTCGAGTTAATAATGCAGAATTGTTAACAATACTACCATTTATATTGTGGAAAAAAATTTATTCAAATTACTTTTAAACTGTTTCCTTTAGGAGATATTTTCTGAAAAAATTTTCTGAGACTTGTATGGAAACTAAAAGTTTAAAATGTGTTTTTCTTGAAACGAGCTTTTTTAGTTATGACTATGTTGCTATAAAAGAGCGATATGTTGGAAATTCTGTACGAAGAAAAAGAAAAATTGTAAATTTCAGTAATTCTGTAAAAATAGCTTAGCAGAGAAGTGACAATATATTTTTATTAATTGGGAGGGAGGATATCATATCACTTTCTTCTCCCTTCTCTAAATCCAAAGCCTTCATTCGTTTTTTTTTTTTTTTGACGTGATGATTATGAGGATATAGGCGTATTTAGTATTATTTTTTTCAAACGTTGCTCCAAACCTAATTTTTCGTGCAGAATGCAAATTTGCTATCTTACAAAGAAGTTTAACTTTACAACAATTAAATCGCAAATTGAAATGATATTTATAGTGCTAGATCCATCATTTATATATGTGTACTCGTATATACATATGACTTATCACTTAATTTCTTAATTGCAAATCTCAAATTTTCTTACACTTTGTTTTAGCCCACACTGTATTTTGCAAACAAAAATAGTTTTCCATATAGCTTGGGTATGAATAATACAATAGTTTCTTTTTTATTTGCTTTATCTGATTGTCTACTTATTTCAAATAATTAAATGTACTTTTCTCAAAGTATAATGCAGTTTTCTTTTCTTATTCAAATGTCTTGAAGCAACTCAAAGTATTCATCAAATAAAACTTTTTTATTTTCTCTTCATTATATCTCAATACAAAGCAGTTGTCTTTAAGTTAAACATAAGCTTAAATAAACATGCACCGACATGCTTTAATATATCTTGTATTATTTCATAAAGAGTGGTCCAACCATTACGCGTGATGTTAATTGTGAGTCACAGTTTAACGGCAAGTTCTGTGCCCAACTTAAATCGACATTTCTTTATGTTAGTGCTTGACAAATTTAACCAGGGAGAGGTACACAATAGAACAGTGCGTTGAATTGTTGAAGCTTTTCATGAAAATTGTAGTTTCGTTCACTTCGTGATTTTTTAGTCAGCATAATCGAACAAATACGTCAACAATCGGGAGAATTGTGTGTAAATTTCAGCAGACTGTGTCTGCAAAGAAAATGTGAAAGCATCTGGTGCATTCTCGGCTACTTTTTTCTGTCGAAAAAATTGCTGCTGTTTACGATAGTAGCTTGGCTCGTCACCTTGGCTGACATCACTTTAAATAAAAATTTGAATTTGCACGCTTACAAGTTAGAATTCACATAACGGCTGGAGCCTAATGACCATATCAAGTGCCCGTAATAAGCCGAATAGTTGGTTGACCCGACAGGATGTTTATATATGATATATTTCAGCTTTCAGCACCTGTCTTGACGGACTTATCTGACGGTGGACCAATTTAAAAAATTTAATTTTTCTTGTGTACTTGTAGCTATACAAACAATCCCTCGTTAACTAACTCACCCGTTTTTCCACCACTTCTAGTTTCTTACATTCTGTTGCAAACTAACAGCACGTCGGGGACTACAATTAGCTTCACGATTACTGTACGTGCATCATAAAAATCAGGGAATACTAACAACCTCTTCCAGTGGCTTAAGACTATACCTCAGACGGTAACATTTTAGCTAAAACGGAAGGAACGTCAACCACCATCAGCACCAGGGTGGTCGGTAAAATGGAACGTTCTGCAGACTAGTTGGTTCGTGTTCTGCCAACTAATCCTTGGTGAGAGCTTTAAACCTCCAAGGCAACCTAAATGGTGCGAATTCCTAGAGTTTTATTTGCTACAACAAATGAAAGACTATTACCCCTCTATTAACCAGAAATCAGAGAAGAAACCCTGCTCATTGCGGGTGAGCGAACAGATAAATCAGTCATCGGTTTACATTAGCACTGTCCTTGGTGGCTTAATCTGCTGATGGACCAACTCCACGGGGTGAAAGATGCACTAGGGCCCCCGTGTGGGTTTTACGGCTTACGAGTACACAAGTCGCAGTTTGTGTCATATATTTGTAGCCATACGCACAAACCTCTTGTGGAAGAGCTTGTGCCTTCTAATGCCTTTAGTATGCAATTTTCCAGGCAGTGAATGTAAGATAAAGCTCAATAACTTGGTAGGCCGAAGCCCAATTAAGAGCATTAGGCTTTAAACCAACTCACCCGCATAGCCATCACTACTAGTTGCGTGCATTACAGATATCGTTAGCAGAAGAACAGGACCTGGCGGGTTATTAGCTACAGAAAAGAGGCAGTGCACCAACTGTGGTTGGGAAACTAATTCCCCTTTCTGTGATTTAGGTTTACGCCACGGCCAAGATGTTTCAGCCAAGGTAAGTACAAGATCAGCGATGGTGTAAGCCAAACATCCCGTGGGTTTTGCTGATCATATCCGGGCTATGTCAGCCTTGATATTCGACAGCTAACCTCACTGACCAGTCTCAAAAAATTGACGCAAGTACAGCGTCAACTACTCCTAAGCGGGATTCTAACGATCCCATCTATATCCGTTTATTACAACTGTCCTGTGCCAGTTCATCCGCTACAGCATTTACGGGCAGTTTACTGTGCCTTCGTACCCAGAAAACTCCAGGTTCGAATATCTTGCTATCTCGTTTAGAGATCTCCGGCATTCACGAACCAGCCTGGATTCTGTATAGACCCCAGTAGTAGCTAATAGTGTAAATCAAGTGTGCTCGGCCCTATGCGCTTGGTACTCAATTGTTTTTGTAAATGCGCTTAGTTATAGGGCTGTGCTGATATGACACCGTTGGACTTTTTTCTTTGGGGTTATTTGAAAGAAAAGGTGTATGTCGATAAGCCAGCAACAATTCAACAGCTAAAGGATGAGATAATTCGGCACATTAACGGCATAGAACCTCCATTATGCCTCAGGGTCATCGAAAATTTGGACCACCGGATGGAGATGTGCCGCCGTGGTCGCGGCGCCCATTTGGCCGATATTTTGTTCCATACATAATTGAGTAATACCAATATATCATAATAAAATAAAATTACAATAATTTCCTAAATAGTTAGTATTTTATTCAAAATCAACATCGGCCCTTGAAATTTAACCATCCTTTAGTACGGATGGACTGAATTTTCCTTTCAGTGTAGTTTCGTCTATCATAACATAAAATAATAAAACAATTCCCAGAAAACCTTATGCTTTACTTACAACGTACATCGTGCGTTTTGGTTGGACTACCCCTTACAGCAATGACATGAAATTTTTAAAAAAAGTTTAACTTGACAGCGTGTGCATACAAAGGATTTAATCGTTCTTAACATATTAAAACAGACAATTTATTAGAGTGTATTTAAAACATTTAATCAGCAAATATTGCCTAAATCAAATAACAATTTGGCAGCTCTCATGCTGCCAATCATATTTATCGCACGAGATTCTGATGCCTGTTAGAGTCTTTCAAAACTTTTCATCTATTAATGGCATTCCATCACGATGTTTGACTTGAAAAACATTTTTTTGTGGTAAGTAGCAGCACAGAAAAATATTTATGAAAATGTCGCTACACTGGAAAAAACAACACACACTTTGTAGTGTTTGAATGTAGATTTTTCAGATGAATGAAATTTTATGCACAACAATTACAAAATTAATGCTAAAGTTTATAGTGGCAAATGAAATCTTGAACCTCTTCATAACGAATATGTTTTTTTTCTGTGTAGCATTAGAAATTCATAGAAAAAAAAAACAGTAAATTATATGGCAGGCATTGATTTTGTGCTGCAGCAGTCAGTTTAATTTAATGCCGTTAACAATTAAACACTTCCTGAATTCCGAACACACAAAAACCTCCACTTCATGTTACTGGTTTTGCTTTTTGCATTCTGATTTTCCATTACAATTTCAATTTGCATTTTATAGCATAGAAAATGCGAGGAAAAAGGCAAAATGCATGTTTCTTGCCATTCAACCAGAAAATGAGAAAGAAACAGATCTGCAAGCAGCAGCAGCAGCAGTTGAAAAAATATTAAATTTTTGTTTGTCGTCATTATTTTCAAACGCAAGAACCGCTAAAGGAAGTAGGAAAAAATTGTTTTTTTTTTCAGTAAAAAACAGCAGAAGCTTTATAAGTCTAAGGTCAGACAGAGCGATTCTAATTTCCGAACTTTTTAGCAATTTTCTTTTGGAATTGCTTTCTTGTCCACACACAAAAACTTTTTTCGGCAATTCTACCTTTTATTTTATACAATTTACATTGTATATGCACATACACATGCACACATAAGAGAAAGCAAGGAATTGCTGAGAATTGCCGAGTACCGGCAATTCTTTTTCCCTTCTTATTCCCCTCACCGAAAGCTTCTATCAAGAATAGTCAAGAACTGCCCAACTAAAGTTGCTATGTGTGACCTGGCACTAAGCGGAGAAATTAATTTTTTGCTTTGTCTGAAGTAAAAAGATAATGATAGCAACAACAAAAACAAGAAGAATTAAAACTGTAGTGGAGATTTTTGCTACAGCATTTTCTTTCTTTTTTTTAATTAAAATTTTTCCTTTGATTTAAAAGATTTAAATACAAGAAATAGTTTTTTTCCGTATAAATTTTACATGCAATAATTAAAAATATATATATTTTCCTCGGTGGAACTTTAACCAGCGTTGTCAACTTTGAAATTTTAAAACGCGTTACCTGAAAGAAAACGCACCAAACTTTTTTTTTTTTTTTTGTTAATTTTATACGTTTTTCATAAAATTTTTTAAAATCGGATAAATTTGCATTAAATTAACTTATTAAAAGCATATAAATTTCCTTTTTGCTTGATGTGGTGTTTACAGAACACACTGTGCAACCTAAATAAGTGCGTCAAACGTAATTTATCGGTCAAAAATCCTCATGTACGAGGGCGGTTCGGAAACTTCTTAGCCCATCAACGAAAGAGAATAGTTAGTTTTTCAAAAATATTTTTATATTTCAATATTTCAATATAATCTCCTGAGACTTTAATACACTTAGTCCAACGCTTTTCTAGCAATTCTACTCGTATCACTTGATTAAAATAGTTTTCCTCAAGTTTTTCAAAATAGTGGTTTACAACTGTAATTGCATCTTCATTTGAGGTAAAATGCTTGCCAGCAAGGAACTTTTTTAGATTTGAGAACAGGTAGAAGTCACTGGGAACTAAATCAGGTGAATAAGGTGGGTGGTCAAGCAACTTGAACTTTAAAACACTCTTGTGCGCTGGTGCGTTGTCTTGATGAAAAGTTGTGATATTGTGTTGTAAGCCAGGAGGTTTTTCTCGAATTTGTACATTTAATTGATCCAAAAGGATGCCAATTTTGCCAATAGTCAATCAATAAAATACCTCTGAAGGCCTAAAAACCCGTTGCCATCACCTTACTAGCCGATTGAACTGTTTTTGCCTTCTTTGGGGCACTTCCTCCAGGTTCAGTCCATTGTTTGGATTGTTCTATTGTTTCTGGAGTATAGTGAAACGACGCTTAAAATCCATTTTATTTCGCTTAAAGCGATCCAAACAAGCTTGAAAAATGTTCATTCTTATGCGTTTTTGGTCGACTGCGGCACCCATCTTGCAGAAAGCTTATTTATTTGTAGTTCTTCATGAAAAACTAAATGGACTCGATCATTTGAGATGCGCATGATATTAGCTATTTCACGCCCTTTTATTTGTCGATCATTTAATACCATATCAGGCACTTTGGCTACAATTTCTGTTGTTGTTGCTGTTTTTGGACGTCCACTACGTGGTTCATCTTCACTGGTTGTACGACCACGTTTAAATTCAGCACCCCAATTTTTTACTGTTGCATATGAAGGAGCACTTTCACCTAACACATTCACCATATCATTATAAATTTCTTGTCCCGATAAACCTTTTTTAATGTAAATATTTAATGACACCACCCATTTCTAATTTTTCCATTGTAAAAAAATCGATGACGCGTCTTTTGTGAATACCTGTTTCTGTATGAAGGAGTTACCAGATCGAAACAAAATTTAACATGTGTTCATAACAGTGATGGAAGTTTCCAAAACACTTAACTATACTATACCGCGCTTTTTGTGCTAGGCGAAGAAGCTTCCGAACCGCCCTCGTACATACAAAATGTATGAGACCAACCCAAATAGCGCGGCGTCAACGTTTTGCAATTGGCAAATCTACTTTTGACAGAGCGTAAGAGAGAAAGCTTTACTGTCTCAGTAAAGTTCGCTTCAAAACAAGTATTACTCAATTTTTGCGGTCATTAAGGCCGTGTCACAAATAAAACTTTGTCGATTTGCGTGAAGCTTAAAACTTTCACAGAAAAGCGCAAAGCAAAAGGTGTTTGTCACTATAAAAACTTTGGCAACGCTCACGATTTGTTTATTTATCTAAGAAAATTTTTGCTAATTTTTACATTTAATCATTTCTTATGATAACAGAAGTTAGAAATATTATTAGACGAACTACTGAAATTGGTTCTAATTGTTTTCTTAGTGCTATTAGAAAAATCCTCAATGCGTAAAAAGATGAGAGTTGCCGAACTTTTCGCTTCGCGTTGCATTAAAAGTGCTCTATGTGACGTGTTTTATATAAATATATACATTTCATGTATGTATTAATGTTAAACAGTCGAACTTTATTTTAATATTTCTAATATTATATGATGATGGCTTGGTATCATTGGTCTAGCTCAAGTTCAATCCTGGCTAAAGCCAACAACTATTTTTTATTTATAATTATAACAATAATTGCCGCGATCAATAACTCTTGATCAAAGAAGACAGGAAAAATACACTAAAGCTGGGGGACGACTAGCTGTTTCATAGTCGCTACACTACTCATCAGCACACACTAGGATTCGAACTCAGTTCCATGTAAACATGATGTATTTTTAATACGGCCGCTTAACCAACTGAATTCTTATTTATTTTTTCGTCTATATTTGTCTAATATTGGTCAGATATACAATTTGTTATAATCCCAGTTGGTTGTACTGCAGTTTGCTGTCACTGAGTAACCAATTATAACTAAATATAAAAAACAGACGTCTGCAGGCAACATATTCCACAGGCGAAGCGTACGGCTGAAAAACGAATTCTCCCTGTAATGCGTAGTACGATTCCCTGGGCAATCAACCACAAATGGATAATCTATGGATGATGCACATGTATTACGTATAAATGTGGGAGGTTCGGGAACAAGATTCCTAATCTCGTCAGAGCAAAATCCATTGTAGTAACGATAGAACAGAGTAATGCACACTGCGTCGATGCTCCAGTGAGTGAATAGAGTTGGATACCCAACTTTCACCGATAAGCTGAGTAGCCCCAAAATAGACTTTAAGGCACCGGCCCAAACATGAGAGTTGTATTCCATTTTCGCTCGGATGCAGGTGGTATAGTTAGTAAGGAGGTGGGATGTTGTAAAACACATATTACACCATTTCAAAAACACGAGGCACTTGAATGTTTCTTTAGAGACATAAAAAATGTGATTATTCCAGTGAACATCACCCTGTACTTTCATTCCCAGGAACATTAAGAGCATCCGACTCCTCAACATTTATACCATCCATGAGTACAGCTGAAGCAGCACTAGCGGTCGTATGTTCGTGTGTTAATAAACAGCATTGGGTCTTACAAGTGTTAAAAGCGACCTTGTTTTTACGGCCCCATGCGAAGATTAGTAGAAAATCACTGTTCAGTGTATCATTCATATTTAGCGTCTTGGCAGCGATCTCTAATAGGTTGGGCCTATAACGAAAAAAGTACGAATAGCAAATGCTGCTGTCATACGCGAAAGTGTGGATAGGGTTGGAAGTTTGATAGAGAAGGTCGTTGTGGAAAATAAGAAATAGGGTAGGAGAAAGAACGGAATTTTGTAGTACCCCTGAATTAAACTTGAACTCGGTTGATGAGACTCGTATATTACGGTCCCTGAGAAAGTTCGAGATAAACCGGGAAAAGTCATCACCGACACCAAAAGCTATAAGTTTTGCCAGTAGTGCAGCATGCCACACTCTGTCAAATGCTTTGGAAATATCCAAAGCCACCACTTACATACTCGTATACATTTATTGTGGTTGTATCTTGTAAAAAAAAGGAGGAAATTTATTTTCTATATAAAAAAGTATGATAATAAATGCAAGTGCTGCCAAGTTGTGAGACAACAGCACCTTTGGAGCTAAAATTAGCCCTCTCTGTGATTTTAGATCTAAAACACAACCACAGCGTTTCAGCCAAGATGCAGACATTTCATCGCAATGAACAGCGCCAGAATATCTGGGTACATGCTGATCGTCGTTTTGCCAACTAAACCTTGGCTTCGTAAGGCTCAACACAATCTAAATATTGCCTGGACTTCTTAAACCTCTCTATACCGCAGAAAGCAGAGTGCCCTAGTTGGAACAGCAAAGCCTGTTCCACGGGGGATATCACCCTAGTGAGGAAGTGTCATTGATTTACATCAGCAGCTGGCTTGATGGCAATATCTGGTGATGGACCAACCCCACGGGGTGAATTATTCACGATTCCCCAGCGCCCCGTGTGGCATGCAAGTCTTACACAGTTTGCAACTTCTGCCACAAGTTTGTGTCCATAAAAGCAACTGATTGTTGAAGAGTTCGGGCCTTCTAATCTCTTCTGTATGGTAATTTCTCGGCAAACAATGGAAGACAAGGCTTAATGAGTTGGTAGGCTGAAGGCCACTAAGAGATAATTGCAAACTGAAGTAAAAGTAAAGTCAGTTAAGTTAATAGTAAAAGCATTTGGAAATGAAAACTTAAAACCAAATTTAAAATATTAAACTTTAATTTTCAGAACAAAAAAAAAATATTTATTTTAAACTTTTCTTTTTAGTATTTTGTTTTTGCAATATTCTCAGCAAAACCACTTTCTGCAATTCGGTCAAAAAGAGAGAAAAAAGGGAAAAAATATTTAACGAAAAAACCTGAAACTCATAATGACAATGTTACGCGAACGCCTGCAAGTATTTTGGCTGCTATTGATATTATTTCATTAAAACAACATAAAGTTGAGTTGAAATTTCTTTCACCAAACTGTTTGCTTTCCCTACAACTTAACACACACCAAAAAAAAAAAAATGTAAAGCGCATACACCCACTACATGTGTTCTTGTGTCGTTAGCAATAAACGAGAATTGAGGTGCCTGAAACTAAAGAAAAATAAACAAAGAGCTAGCTGAATATAAAACATATAAAACCTACATACGAGTAGATATTTACGGTGGTTGAATCTTGTCAAAAAAAAAAAGAGAAAATTTATTTTCTATATAAAAAAGTATGATGATAAATGCAAGTGCTGCCAATCTGATGACAAGCATTTGTGTGTTTGTTTTGCTAAGAAGCAGCCAGAAACTTTACCTTAAAACAAAAAGTTTTCATGGCTTTGTTTTTTTTTATTTTCATTTGAAGAGATACAAGCAACTAACTTTTAAAATTTAAAGAAAAGTTTTGTTTGTGAGAAATTATTAAAATTTTAAGTATTTTATTAACACTTCAAAAGGAAAAATTTTGAGAAAACTTTAAGCTGCAAAGTTAAATTGAAAAATGGTATTGTCAAAAAACTATGATTTCAAGTGATGCGAATGGTAAAGGGTGTTTTTTATGTATTTTACGCATTCACTGCCAACTACGAGTTATCTCGTAGTCGACATCCGTATCGATAACGCCAGCTGCGGGATACCTCGTAGTAATTATGATTTCATTGCACATAATATAATTTTAGCATGGCATGTGGAGTGTACTTCATTTGTATTTCTATTTCTATATAGTTATACAGTTGCAAAGTAAATTTGCAAAGTATAGGATGCACAGCATGGTCGGGGTGACGGAGACCATATGCCTAAGATGGTAATAACAGTACATTTGCAGCGTCGCTGTGACTAACTATAACGACCTATGCCTTCACATTAGAAGTTGCAGCGTGGTTAACAACAAAATACCTCTAAAAAACTGCAATCCAACACTTGTTTTGAGGCAAACCGTTAACCAGTGCAAGTGAGACGCAAAACTCTCGAAGACCGAACAACAAAAACAACAAGCCTGACCAGCACTTAAGAACTAATGACAATGATGCGAGAGCTGTTTTTCAGCCCAGAGCTGCTTTGCAACTGACTTCATTTACATGTTTTGGCCAGCGTTGTCAACTTTGAAATTTCAAAACGCACCAAAAGTAGGAAAAAATCGCATTATTTCAACAAAAACGCACCAAATTTTGAATATTTAAAAAGCGTTTTAGATTATAAAAGGCATATTTTTTATATTAAAAACAAGGTAATAAAACAGCCATTCAAGCTGCTTATATATACTCACACTGGTTCTGATAGGACCGCCTGATGGCATGCCTTCAAATTCGATCAATAGCTAGAGCTCGTGTTTGTCAAACTTGGCTTCTAGTTAGATTCGATCAATAGCTAGAACTCGTGTTTGTCAAACTTGGCTTCTAGTTCGATTCTGTTACTTTTATTAAAAAAATTATAACGATATTTTATCATATTTATTATTCAGCGACATTATATAATTATATTCGCTGTCGACCGAAATCAGCTGTTACTTTTACTGCATGTATTTGTCACATCGCTCCTTTATTGTAACATACTCATAACGCAAAAAAGCTTGTTTCGAGCAAAACACATTTAAAATTTTTAGTTTCCATACAAGTCTTAGTAAATATCTCCTAAAGGAAAGAGTTTAAAGGTAATTTAAATAAAATTTTGGCACAATATAAAAAGTAGTACTGTTAACAATTCTGCATTGTTAACTCGAAAAGCTCATTTTTTGAGATATGACTATGTTGCAATAACCGCAAGGCTCCTTTCTTTCTCCTACTCTATTTCTTATTTTCCTCAACGACCTTCTCTATCAAACTTCTAACCCTATCCACTATTTCGCAGATGACAGCAGCATTTGTCACTCGAACTCTTTTGGTCATAGGCCCAGCCTATCAGAGATCACTGCCAAGAGGCTAAATATGAACGATTCACTGAATAGTGATCTTCTATTAATCTCCGAATGGGGTCGTAAAAACAGGGCCACCTTTAACGCTCGTAAGACCCAATGTTGCTTATTAACGCACAAACAAACGACCGCAAACGCTGCTTCATCTGTACTCATGGATGGTATAAATATTGAGGATTCGGATGCTCTTGAAGTTCTTGGTATGAATGTCCGCTGGACTGAACACATTTTTCATGTCTCTAAAGAAGCATTCAAGTGTCGCGGTTTTTTGAAACGGTGTAAAATGTACTTCACTCCATCCGATCTCCTTACTATTTATACCACCTATATCCGACCGAAAATGGAACACAACTCTCATGTTTGGGCCGGTGCCTCAAAATCTTTTTTGGTGTTACTCGTCTGTGTGCATGAGAAGGCGAAGAAGTTTATCGGTGAAAGTAGGGTATCCAACTCTATTGACTCACTGGAGCATCAAGGCAGAGTAGGGTGCTTTACTCTGTTCTATCGCTACTACAATGGATTTTGTTCTGACGAGATCTTATCCCCGAAGCCCACATATTTTTACGTAACACGCGGTTATCGTCCAGGCTTCATCTATTTGTGGTCGATTGCCCGGGGTATCGTACAACGCAATAAAGAGAGAATTCGTTTTTCAGCCATACGCTTCGACTGTGGAATAAGTTGCCTGCAAATGTATTTCCTGTCTGTTATAACGTTGGAAAAATGAAGTCAAATGTTGATAAACGCTACTCCCTTTTTCCCCCTTCTCACAACCTATTTTCCTAGTTCTAGTACAATGCACTGCATTTGTAGGAGTTATCCCCTGAGTACTGGTCCAAAAAAAAAAAAAAAAAGAAAGGAGCGACATGTATTTGAAATGCAAAATACTTTTAAGTTATGTATTTGGAATACAAAATAATAAATACTTTCCGGTCGTGTATTTGAAATACAGACACAAAATATGTATTTGTATTTGAAATACAAGTATTTCAAATACTGCCCAGCCCTGGCTAATGGCATTAACAATGATATTTTCGTTATCGTCACTAACATTTCAGTTTCATTTTGTTTTTTTTCAGAAAAATATCTCTATAAACGTTGATATGTTGATGTAAACACAAATCATGAAAATTGCACAAAATCCCCGTTTTAAGTGATAGTGTAAAATTAGTGTTGTGGGAATCACAACCTCCTACGCATCATATACAACCGTGTACGAAAGTACTAAAGCCAGCCTGTGCTAATCTTAACATGATTTTTACTTTTTTTTATTGTACCCGCCCATGTGCTCAGACATAATTTCTTATATTGTATTGATTTAACCTAACTACGCATTAAATAGATGGATTTTAACTTTTTGGATTTATAGAAATTAATACAGAGTTATTATTTTAATCGGTTAAACCACATCAGTTAGTTGCTCTGATCTGATAACCAACAATACTATGTTGTGGCCAACCATAATATAGTTGTATCCATCCATGATATAGTTGTATCCAACCATTTTATTGGCATAGTCATTAAAATTTTTATAGTCAACTATACTATTGTTGTGATCAATCGTACTATATTAGATACAACCATATAAATATTGTTTATATATTACTCTCAGCTTCAAGCCGATTTAAAAAAAAATTTTTTTAAATCGCTTATTCAATCAAGATATTTATTGCTAAGTAACATATATAAACAAATGTTATTATTATACATAGCTTAATAGTAAGGTTATACTCTGTCCCAAGAACGGGCTCTCAAGTATACTATATAAAACATTTATTCTTTATATTTTCATTTATAATAGTAAATATGCTTATTATTTAATCTTTGAATGTTTATGTCATTCAGGCAAAGGAAATCAGCTTCAAGCCGAAACTGAGTGCCAAGATTGCTTGTAACCATCATGAGAAACATCAGGAAATAAATCTAAGAAAAAACAAGTAAGAGGCTGGGCCGAATCTGAAATACCCTTCATGATAATCACGAAAGTATATAGAATATTTAACAAACTTGAACGAAATATGCTTCGATATGTATGGACCGCTATCGGGGAAAAATTTGTTTCTTGCCTTGTAATCACCACTCCAACAATGTAATCTTTCATAAAAATTTTCATGGAAAAATCGTTTTGCGCTATATCTCGGGCATATATGGAGCGAAATCGGAAATGTTAATTTTATGTATTTTAATAGCCTCCTTTTATAATCAGAACAAATTTTTAGCAAAAAAAATATTTTTTCTTGGACAATTTGGTTTACACTTTGTCTTGGGTATATATGGACCGATATCTGACATTTTCATTTTCCCTGTTTGGTAACCTCCTTATGTTACCAAAACTGCTTTTAGGCAAAAAAAAGTGGTTTAGACTACCTCTTGGGTATATGTGGACCGATACCGGAAATTTTCATTTTCTCTAAAAACAAGTTGTTTAAGGCCGCTTACGGGAAATTTTCATGGAAAAATCGGTCTAGAATATATCTCGGTTATATATGGACCGATACCGGAAATGTTCATTTTCTGTGTTTTAGTAACCTTATATAATTACCAGAACTGCTTTTGAGCAAACAAGTTATTAAAGTTCGCTTACAAGACATTTTCATAAAATAAAATCGGTTAAGCCTATATCTCGGGTATTTAAGGACCGATATCGGTTTTTGCTATTCGTCGCCATGCCAAATAATTTTGTTAAGTTTGAAGCAGAACAATGCTTTCTTTTTTGTAAAATATTTTTATATAAAATTGCAAGGAATTGTTTTTCTTTTGGAATTTTAAATATATCTCAGCTATACGTGAACCGATTTTAATGAATTTCAATAGCAAATCCACGGCACGAGGGGGAAAACGAATGGTAAAAGAAAACAAATTCCTAAGTCTACTGGTTTTCTTAGAAACGGTGTTTAAACCGCGGACAGACGGATATCGCTTAATCGAATTTTCTATCAATGTTGATTCAAAATATGTATTTTTTAGAGCAGAGATGCCCAAAAGTTCTATATGGAAGAGCACACACCAATACATTTAAGGAAAAACTAATTTTATTTAATGAGGAAAGCATACGAAAGTGTTGTAGCTTTGCACTTGTGTGTGTACACACACATGTGTATATTATAGCGCACGTCCTATAGTTAAGCGCTTTTGCAAAAACAAATTAGTACCAAGCGCATAGGGTTTGGGCAGTTCGAAATTAAAATTGTAGAAATTACAAACGCAATCATAAACTTATATATACTCTTATGGGTATATTCATAAAAATTTAAATGAATTTGAAATGTGTTTTAACTCAAAAATTCCATACAAAATTTTACTAAAACTTATTTCAAATACATTTTAATTTTTTATGAATACGCACATTAACATTTTTGTAAAGGGTATAAAAAAATACTTGGCTTGTGCATATAAAAAACATTTGAACTGAGTCAAATATTCTTTTAATAGATATTTTATTTTTCTCATGATGATTACAACCAATCTTGTTTAACCTGTTTAGGCTAAACGTTGAGTTATGGGACACCCTCTTTTTACCAAAATAATAATTTTGGATATCATTTTGTTTATTGTTCAAAACCTCCTGCTCTCATTTACAAACATTCTATTTGAAAACGCGAATTTTTTATAGGACGGTATTGAAACCATTTATTAATTGCTTCAGAGATTTTTGTTATTGAACCTGAACAAATGTTTTTCTATATGTCTGCACGATTATGATGGAAATGAAATTTTGTAAACTTTGCTCGAAGGTGTCATATACTTTAATAAAGCAATATGATCATTTGCATGTGACATTGAAATCGATTTCCATGCATAATGATTTGACATATTAGACTGGATAAAGGGCACTAATAGAGGACCAGTTCCGCAAATTTGGTTTCAAATGCAGTAACTTCAGTAATATGACGTCATTGGTGTACCAAATATCACAAGTTTCTATTGGTACCTATCAAAACTTAATTGTTACAAAATCAGATTTCGTTTTAAGTTTATTCGCAGTACGAAAGAGCCCCAGGAATAAAAGAAAACCTTCTTAATTAAACTGCTTAAAACGCAACTGCGTTTTTATAATTTTTTTTCCTCTAAAACATACAAACACACACACACACACTCATATACATTTTTATGCCCTGCTTTGCTGTTTAAATTGTTTATTCCGTTTTTTCTTTTGCTGATGGCGCACACAAAAAGCAATTATGGTGTCGTTTTTAAAACCACACATTTTTATGCTTGGCATGCAAAAGTTTATTATGCGGAAAATCGACGGGTTCGAAGAAGATAAAATTGACGCAAAAAAAAAGATGACAAACGCAGAGCTTGATTTTAACAATCGTTTCACACGCGTGCATACACACGCATACACACACATACAGACATTGTAACATAACGCTCACTAACACAGAGATAACATATATACCGAGAAATAAGAAAATAATAATCTTTCTTGAGTACTTTCTTGATAACGGCAACATATTTCTTAAATATAAAAGTTCGCTTAAGCTAAATTTTAAAATTTACAAAGAAACAAATTTTTACAAATATTTTGATTCGTATTTGAAATCTGTTCTGCTTCAAGTCAATTGAGGACAACTTAAAGAATTGTTAAATGCATGGTAAATAAAGGGTGGTCCAACCCAAACGCTTGAAGTTAGTTTTAAACAAATCACACTTTTCAGACAACTGTTTTAATAATTCTTTATGACAAAGGATCTGTAGATATTATCATATTATGTAATATTAATATTATTATCAATCTGAAACCTAATTGAGGGGTATTGATGTTAATGTGCCGATTCATCTCGTCCTTTAGCTGTGTATCTCTCGATGGTTGTGTTTGTCACACAAAGAAACGCCAATTAAATTCGGCAAAAACCTAGTCTTTACTCGTAAGGTGCGACTCAACATAAGCTTCATACATTCTGATTGGACCACCCTATATGTGACAAGTGTTAACAGACCTTTTATTTTATTGTCATGAAAAAAACGCCAAAAAAAACACGCTTAAAAAATAAAACATATTAAATAAAACTCATCGCAGAAAAATTTGATGTTGCAAACCATTTGAGCCTCTTTAACAACATTAATATTTTCTTGGAACAATATTTAAGACTTTATTTTAAAGCCTGTAAATATATGAAATATTCTGTAACTTTGTAAGGTTGTGCTGTTTTCTTTTCCTCTGTGACATGTAAAAATTTATTTATTAAAATATACATTGAAAATACATTTGTAAGTCTTTCTGTACACATATGGAAGTGTGTTTCTTCAGCGCCGTTGTTTGCTTGCGTGTGTGCCTTTTTGTGGCACACACCCAGCAGGCAAATTCTGTTTGCGATTTTTTCCCCTTTTTTTCTTTTTGCTGCCAAAAAGTGCAAAAAATGAGGAAGTATTCATAAACAAATTGCGGGGAAAATATACGTACATACCTTTGAAGACATATATTTGTCATACATTTCCATGGTTTAATGTAAAAGGGCCTATCTCAGTTTGTTGTTACTTCACACAAGACGAAAAGAAACTGAAAAAAACAAAAAATATTCTAAAGAAAGAAAACCATAGTATCGACTTTACATTATAATAATGACCTAATATAAAAAGGGCTTAACTGACTAAATCCACAAAAATCTTCCACACAGGAGAAATATAGTATCGATTTCGAAAAATACATATTAATGTCGTAATATAAAAAGGGTTTATCTCTACTTTTTTTAACTTTGCAGGAGATGGTATAAAAATGGGAAAAATTCTAAAAATTTCCAATACAAGAGAAAAAGAGAAAGCTTTATATGAAAAGGATTTATCTGGATATTTTTACTTAATTTTACTGCGGAAGAAAACGGAATAAAATAAAAACCTTCAATGCAATAGAAAATAGTATCGGCTTAGAAAAAAATCTCAAGGCCATAATTTAAAAAGGGCTTATTTGCATTTGTTGTTATTTTACAAAAAACCAAGCTGTATAAAGCCCAAAAAACTTTAAAGCAAGAAAAAAAATAATATTGATTTGGAAATATATATTTTGACGACATAATACAAAAAGGGCTTATCTTAGGTTCTTTTACCTAACATAGACAAAATACAAAACTGAATAAGCTGAATAAAATCAAAAGAATCTTCAAAGCAAGAGAAAAACTAATATTGATTTCTAAATATATTGACAACATAATACAATAAGGGCGTATCTTAGCGTTTTTTATCTAATAGGAGCCGACTCAAATCTGCATAACATCCCAAAAATCTTCAACAAAAGAGAAAAACAGTATCGGCGTAAAAAAACATATATTGACGGGAAATATATATTTTGACGATATAATACAAAAAGGGCTTATCTTAGATTATTTTGCCTAACATAGACAAAATACAAAACTGAATAAGCTGAATAAAATCAAAAGAATCTTCAAAGCAAGAGAAAAACTAATATTGATTTCTAAATATATTGACAACATAATACAATAAGGGCTTATCTTAGGGTTTTTTATCTAACAGGAGCCGAATCAAATCTGCATAACATCCCAAAAATCTTCAACAAAAGGGAAAAACAGTATCGGCATAAAAAAATATATATTTTGACGGCTTAATAAAAAAGGGCTTATCTCGCTTTTTGTTAATCCACAGTAGATGTTAAAAACTATATAAAACTCGAAATCTCTTGAATGCAAGAACAAATTGCATCGATTTAGAACATTATAAATACACCATCAATAGATTAATATAATAAGGGCTTATCTCGATTTTTTTTCTAATTCTAAGCTGAATAAAATAACATAAAAATACTTCTATACAGGGGAAAAATAGTAACGGCTTAGAAATATCTATAATAATGGCTTACTATAAAAAGGCAATATCTCGTTTTATTGTTACTTTACGGGAGACGGCATAAAAATTAATAAATATTTCGATGCTTTTGTTAGTTTACAGAAGACAAAAAACTGAATAAAATCCCAAAAATATTATATAAAAAAAAAGTTTAATATTGGTTTGGAAATTATTTGAAACTTAATAGTAAAAACTTAATAAAAATTATAATAAAAACTTAATAAAAAAAGAACATATCTCGATTTTTTTGTTACTTTACAGAAGACGGTATATAAATGAAAAAAAGACTCTAAAGATCTACAATGCAAGTGGAAAAATTAGAGTTTATCATAAAGCAAACACGAAGTTATGTCTAAGCAATATTTTCCTAGGAAAATATTGTATCTTTATTTTAAAATCATCATATTTTCTTATTACTTGTGTCAATACGAGGCTCTTTATTCTTGTTGTTTATGTTTGAAATATTTCTTGCCACCACTTTAATGATTTTTAAGAGCACTCAAGCAAATAAAAACAATTAATCATTTAACTTATTGCGTTGTAATAACTTCTAATATCGTTTCTTACTTAAGACAAGGAGAACTCATCAACATGTAAAATTGGTTTCCTTTTATTCATGGAATTTCAGTGACAAAATTTTGTGGTTAATTTTTTGGAAACAAAAAAAAAAAAAAGGAAGAAACCAGTACGAATATCGATGTCTGATAAAAAAATAACCGTTATTTTCAAATTTCGTGAGTTATGTACGAGTATGTTTGATTTTCGCAATTTTTTTCTGTTAACACATGGGCTGAAAGGACCCGGGCCTAACAAAGAAAACACAGCTTTTTATACCATTCACAAATCATACTTATACCTTTAGAAATGTAAAGGGTATAAGTGTATAAGTTTGTGATTCCGTTCGTAATTTCTACAAATTTCATATGCGACCCTATAAAGTATATACATGTAAGTGACTAAGTGATGTCCGCCTGTCCGCCGTTGAAATACCGTTCCTGAGAAAACGATTAGACATAGAAACTTTTTTTCTTTCACCATTCTATTACCCCATCGTACTATAGGTTTGCTATTGAAATTCAGTAATATCGGTTCACATATGGTTGAGATATATTAATTTTTTTGCAATTTTGTCTGAAAATTTTTGCAAAAAAAGTTGTTTGTTTTGCTTGAAACTTCATACAATTATTTAGCATGGCAACTATAAGGCAAAAAAAAAAATTCCAGATATCTGTCCATATATACCCGAGATATATAGATCTATGAAAATCTCGCATAAACGAAGTTAAACAACTGTTTTTGCTTAAAAGTAGTTCTGGTAGTAAAATAAGGTTATATAAATATGGAAAATGAAAATTTTCGATATCGGTCCATATATACCTGAGATATAGCCCAAACCGGGTTTTTCATGAAAATGTCGCGTAAGAGAACTTTAACAACTTTTTTTGATTAAAAACAGTTCTGGTAATAAGATGAGGTTATATAAATATGGAAAAAGAAAATTTCCGATATCGGTCCATATATACCCGAGATATAGCCTTAACCGGTTTTATTAATGAAAATATCGCGTAAGCGAACTTAAACAACTTTTTTTCTAAAAAGCAGTTCTCATAATATAAGAAATTACCCAATACAAAAAATGAAAATTTCCGATATCGGTCCATATATGTATACCCGAGATATAGTCTCAACCTATTTTTCCATGGATTTTTTTTTTTTATTGTTTAGAAACAATTCTGATTATAAAAGAAGGTTATTTAAATACAGAAAATGAATAACTCGGATATGCCCAAGTCCATATATACCCGAGTCCGTATATAGCCCCGGTCCATATATAACCGATTTTTTCAGGAAAATGCCGTATAAGTGAGCTTAAACAACTTTTTTTACTCAAAAGGAGTTGTAGTAATATAAGGAGTTTACCAAATAAAGAAAATTTAAATTTCCAAAATCGGTCCATATATACCATATACATATATAGCCTAAACATATTTTTTCATGAAAATTTTTTTTTGTTTAAAGGCAGTTCTGGTTATAAAAAAGGCTACTAAAATACACAAAATAAAAACTTCCGATATCGGTCCATATATTCCCGAGATAAAGTCTAAACCGTTTTTTCAACGAAAATTTACATTTTGCTTAACAGTAGTTGTGATTATAAAAGGAAGTTAGTAAAATACAGAATATAAAAATATATGATATCGGTCCATATACTCGTATACCCGAGATATAGCCTAAGCCGATTTTTCCATTAAAATTATGTTTTTGCTTCTTCTGTTTTTAAAACGAGGTTATTAAAATACAGGTAATGAAAATTTTCGATATGGGTCCATATAAACCCGACAACCGATTTTTACATTAATGTTTTTTTTGCTGAAAAGTAATTCTCGTTATAAAAGAAGGTTACCATAATACAGAAAATTAAAAATTCTGATATCGGTTCATATATAACCAAGATATAGCTTAAACAAACTTTTCCATGAAAATGTCCATGAAAGATTTTTTTTTGGAATAGTGATTACAAGGCAAAGACATTTCTTCCCCGATATCGCTCCATATATATCCGAGCATATACAATTCAAATTTGTAATATATACTATACATATACGTGACTAAGGGTATTTCAGATTTGGCCCAGCCGAATATACCACATTCTTACTTGTTGGGTTTAAAATTAGCTTTATACATCAGCGTAGTCTCCATCAAAAGCAATGCAATCTTTCCAGTGGGGCGCTCTAACATTTCAATATCACTTTTACAGAACGATTTATCTTTTGCCTCAAAATAGGCATCAGTTTCAGCGTTAACCTCTTGATTTGAGCGTAATTTCTTACCGACTAGCTTTTTTTCATGTCTGCCAACAGCCACAAGTCGCTGGGAGCCAAATCTGGTGGCGAATACGATGGATGTGGGAGGAGTTCGAAGTTCAATTAATGTAGTTTTGCCATTGTTTTGATTGACTTGTGACACGGTGCGGTGTCTTGATGAAACAAGTTTTCTTTCTTTGCAATATGCGGTCGTTTCTTAGCAGTTTCGGCCTTCAAACGCTCCAACAACGCTATATAATATTCATTGTTACCATCCCATCATATAAGATATATTCATTGTGAATGGTATTTCCTGTCTCAAGATGGTCGTTGAATATTACACCACGCTATTCCCAAAATACCGAAGCCATAACCTTTCCAGCCGATTGTTGTTGATGGTTATTTGTTGATCAGGCCTCGTATAGCTGAAATATAATTTAAACATTTTAATGAATTTATTTTGCAAAATATTCTCACACATCCAACAGATTATGATGTAAAAGAATTATGTGTAAGAAAAACAAAAAAAAAAAAACCCAACTACGTTTCAAATATTTTTGCCTTTTTGCGTTTCAGACATTCATATTATCAGACATTAATATACTCATACTTACGTACAAATGAACTTATGTACGTACATACAAGGTATCGCAAAATTAATCCTTCTATCAGAAAATGCTATAAATTTGGCGATTGGCTCCTAATGTCAGTTTGGCTCCTAATGTCAGTTCGTACAGTAAACACATTCGAAATACACATTAATAAACAATGTCACGCTACACTGCTCCAGAACGCGGAATATTGGTGACTATTTATTTGACCCTAAGAGGAAGATGATTTTTCATCAAAAATAATCATCAGTGATGAGGCCCATTTCCATCTTAGCAAAATTTACGCTTCTGGGGCACTGAAAATCCGCGTGTAACCCCACGAAGAGCCATTACACCCGCTCAAAGCTACTACATGGTGTGCAGTTTTCGCTTTTACCTTCGAAGACGTCGCGGACCAAACGGTTACTGTGAATGGTGAGCGCTACAGAGCAATGATCAACGAATTCTTTTTGCCGCAACTTGATGAGTTGGGATTGGAAAACATGTGGTTCCAACAGGACGGCGCTACGGCACACACTGCACGTGCCACAACCGATATGCTGAAGGATGCATTTCCCGGGCGCCTTATCTCTCGTTTTGGCGATTTGCACTCGCCAGCAAGATCACCTGATTTGATCGCTGCAAACTTCTTTTTGCACGGCTTTTTGAAGTCACGGGTTTATGTCAACAAGCCTCAGACTTTTGCAGCTCTTAAAGACAATACCCGTCAAGAATGTGAGTACCTATCGCCGGAAGTTTTGGCCAATGTGATGGAAAATGCTATAAAAAGGGCTCAAATGACAATCAACTGTGGCGGCAGCCATGTACATGACATCATATTCTCGACTTGGTGTAAAAAAATTAAAAGACCAAATAAAAATAGTCCACAAGAAGAATCAAAGTTTTTCATTTTATTAAAATTACAGCCAAGAAACATCGGAAGGTTATTTTTGCCCTACCCTGTATATGTTGATGAAAATTATATATGTATGCTAATGTATTGTAACTAAATTCAAGTCATGTATACAATTCATGTCGTACACATGTGTAATGGAGACTATTCAAATTGGTTCAAGAGAGTTGACACGCGATATAATTTAGTTTTGGACTTTTTTTTTTATAATAGACAATTTATGTTTTATTAAATAGCAATATAAAACATATTGTGAACTTGATTTTCGTGTTTGGTTATTTTCCAAAGTCACTACACAGAGAAAAATATAAATGGCTGACAGGACTGCGAGTATTTATTCTAAATAAAACTTTTGTCGCTGAATTATATACTTATAATTATTTAGTCATATCAACATATCGCTCATTTATTGCAACATAGGCATAACTAAAAAAAAAGCTCTTTTCGAGAAAAACGCATTTCAAATTTTTAATTTCCATACAAGTCTTAGAAAAAATGTTTAGAAAATATCTCCTAAAGGAAACGCTTTAAAAACAATTTGAATAAGTTTTTGGCACAATATTAAAAGTGTAACAGTTAACAGTTCTGCATTGTCAACTCGAAAAGCTCATTTTTTGAGATATGACTATGTTGCAATAAAGGAGCGATATATAGTTTTATAAACTGAATATTATAAATAACGAATACTATTTTCAAGTTCAAAAATGTTCTAATACAGGCTATCTTCCGAGAAGGTATACAAATCGCAGTAATTTCATTGTAATCCTGACTGAATCAAGCCCATAGTATGCAGTTGTGGCGTTAAAAAGCTTTCAATCATATCGCTCTCATTTCACGATATCACTCCCAATTAACAGTTACCATTAAGCCGTTTTCATTTGCATAGAAGTAAGCGTCAATAATTCTTCCTGACTAAATTACACACCAGGCAATCACTTTAAATCGATGCAAAGGTGATTCTGCCAATCTTAACTCTTGGTACCGGTTTCGGAAGTCCAATACAACAATAAGTAATGGGGACTCTTAGGCCCAGTTTTTGAGTTCGTATTTAAATGTTATTTAGCTTAAATGCCCAAACTTCTTCATCTAAGTTTTCTCATAGTCCATATGGTTTTTGTGTGCTTGCATTTATATTAGTGCAAAAAAGGTAAACAAAACACATATACGAGCTATTGCCTGCAGAAGATATTCGAAAATTAGTTGCTAATTTTGCACTAAACAACAGCACAGTAGAATAATTTATTAAAAATAACTTAGCGTAAAGCAAAATTGTTAAGTTTTTCTATGGCGTTAATAAATTTAATATTTTTCTTTAAGAATTTTTCCATTCTTTCACTTACAAACAGCTGTCCTGTGGAACACTTCCATAATATTTGGAATTAAAGTAGAGCTGCCACACTTTCGACGCATTTAAATAAGAACAATAATTTAATAGTGATAAACTGAAGTAGCATTTAAATACAACTTAAATTTAAATGAAAATTAACTAATTTTGTATTTAAATACGCAGTCAAAAACTGGGCCTTAGAATTTCGTTTGCTATAACAAACGTGGGATTCCTTCCCCTCAATGCTCCAGAAAACTGAGTGCCCTGGTTTAGTCTACGCTAAGGCAAAACCTGTTTCCAGCGAGAGTTGATCAGTTAGGCAGTTAGGAGTCCATTATAAAGAATTATATAAAGCCAACGTAGATCTATTTATCTATGTAAAACAGCAATAGGCTCAACATGGGGCATACAACCAAAAGAGTTGTATGGCTTTATGAAATGGTTATAAAATCAATGAAAACCATTGGACTCTACAACCAACAGACTGCAAATGGAAAAAGTCAGTCGAACCACAGGGACCATTAGGACAACACCAACCAAAGCACTACTTGCACTTATGAGGTGGATGCCATGTTGCTTACACGTAGAAAAAACTATATGGTTGATACGACAATATTCTAAGGGCAACATACTATTGTTGAATTATATGTTTGTACCCAATAACGCTATATTGTTATATTTAAAACATCAAAACAAACATATTATCAGTAACCATACTATATTTGGTTTTAAAATTGTTATAATATGAAGTATTAATGAACATCACCAAGTAATTGTCACACTCAACCATATAATTGTGCCAGCCAATCATACTTTTCTCATACATCTTCATTAAATAACCATACTAATGTTATAAAAATAGCTTTATTGTAAACATATATTTCTTATAATTTGCACAAATTCGTATGCATATATAATTAACTACAAAAAAGTGACATTATATCACGTGGTTAAATTTCAAGGGCCGATGTTGAATGTGAACCACACCTAAACGCCAAGTTTTTTTCCGAATTTTATTTGACATTTCTCTATTTCAGACTTACTCAATTTGAACCATGGAGAGATACACAATCCAACAACGTGTTAAAGTTATTCAGACTTATTATGAAAATGATGATCAATTTTCGAAGAAAATCATCTTCAGTGATGAGGCACATTTTCACCTCAGTGGATTCGTCAATAAATAGAATTGCCGCATTTGGGCGAATGAGAATCCAAGAGTGACTGTCGAAAACCCAATGCACCCACAAAGAGTGACTGTTTGGTGCGGTTTATGTGCAGGCAGTTACTGTGAATGGTGTTCGCTATCGTGAGATGATAACGAACTTTTTATGGCCCGAATTGGAAGATATGGATGTAGACGATATGTGGTTTCAGCAGGACGGTGCCACTTGCCACACAGCTAACGAAACAATTGCTCTTTTGCGCAACAAATTCAATGGCAGTGTTATCTCACGTAATGGCGATGTCAATTGGCCGCCAAGATCATGTGATTTGACACTGTTGGACTTTTTTCTTTGGGGTTATTTGAAAGAAAAGGTGTACGTCAATAAGCCAGCAACAATTCAACAGCTAAAGGATGAGATAATTCGGCACATTAACGGCATAGAACCTCCATTATGCCTCAGGGTCATCGAAAATTTGGACCATCGGATGGAGGTGTGCCGCCGTGGTCGCGGCGCCCATTTAGCCGATATTTTATTTTATACATAATTGAGTAATACCAATATATCATAATCAAATAAAATTACAATAATTTCCTAAATATTTTGTGTTTTATTCAAAATCAACATCGGCCCTTGAAATTTAACCACCCTTTATAATATAATTTTAAAATAATTATTGTATAAAATACATTCAAATAAACAATTGATTGATTCACTTCATGAGCTTTTAATATGGATACCAATCATAAACAGTATAAGCAGTTTGTAAAATAATTTTAAAAAATAATCGGGTTTCATCTCAGCCGAATTAATGCACAAATTTCTTTTTAGAAATTGAAATGTCCATTAGTTGTAATAAAACACAAATAGTTATTATTATATATTAAGTATTTCATTGAGATTTTAATTATATAAGTCATATTTAACCATATTAATATGGTTGCATATATTATTGGCTTCACTATATATACTTATATGCACATCTTAATATTACTTTTTTAATTTCGAGAATATGTAATTTGAATATGTGGTTTTTCGACTTTTTCTTTTTGTTTTTAATACATATTTTTGTATATTTTTTTTATTGAACAAAAAACATTTTTTAGTTTCCAAAGAAAAACACAAACTGGTAGAAAATTATATGCCAACGAGTAGAATGAAAATATGGTTAAGGGCAACAATAGTAAGTTTATCCTATAAATTCACTTTTATTGCATATGAATCAGCGTATTATACATATGATTATAACAATTATTTTAGTACTGGGTGTGACAGTAGCTATCGTTGTTCCCAAACAATTTTTACAATTGTTATTATTGTATGTAACCATATCTTGAAATATAAAGATGTTAACAATAGAATTATAGAAATGTAAACAGGAAACTATAGAGAAACAAACTATAATTTTATTGATAATACAACATTTTTAACAATAATACATAATACCAATAAAAAATTATAAATAGCTTGTTTTCTATGTTTCCCAGCTATCTATATGTCGACATTTCATAGGAACTACCCTAAGCATCAGTAGACTTTGGAAATTTTTGAAAGATATTCTCAAACATTCAACTTTATATCCCAACAATCCAAATAAATTGCTGAGAATTTAAAAGGAAAAATGCTCTAATAATATCCGTCAAAATACAAAAAACAAGCTTCTCTATTTATAAACGTCTCTAACATTTCTTTACACCTTTCAAACAAATGAACAACCGTTGGTTGCTACGATTTGCTTTTTGAAAGTATCGAAAAGCAGAGAACAAAAATTCAAACAATTAAGTTTTTTATTCGCTATTTAAGCTTCTAACATTTATACCAGTAAAAAATTATAAATAGCTTGTTTTCTATGTTTGGTAGGTAGTTCCTATGAAATGTCGACATATAGATAGCTGGGAAACATAGAAAACAAGCTATTTATAATTTTTTTACTGGTATAAATGTTAGAAGCTTAAATAGCGAATAAAAAACTTAATTGTTTGAATAATACAAAATGTTATAGAATATATACTAGTGTTGTTGCAACCATATTTCAAGCTGCCTTTTCTCTGCGTGTAGAAGCCAGGCAATAGCACTAAAAACCGCGATTAGGTTAAACGCGACAGGAGCATGGACGCAAAGACCGTGGGGATACGCCAATATACTTGAGATTGAAAGGGATCTGGCCACCGATCTAATTGACTACTGCATACCAAAACCCCACTTCTCAAGGAGCTTCGGCTACCAAATTGAGAAAAGTGCAGTCCGTTGCACTAAAAACGCACACAAACTGTGCTAAATGTCTGAAAAGCCAGCAGAGAGTGTCAAAAACTAATGAAACTAAGCAAAAAACTGCTAGAAATCAACAATCATCCGGTTAAAACTGTTTAATTAACCATATAACTGGTTCAAAAATGGCGTTAGAAGTTCAGATATACGTTCCACGGTAAAAACTACTGCCGAATATAAGAAACCGGTTCCAAACCGGTTAGAGAACCGATTCCGGATTATTTTTTACCCGTGTAACTGGATCCAAAAGGTTTTTAAAGTGTAGATATACGTTCCAAGGCAATAATGAACACTGAATATTAAAAAAACGGTTACAAACCGGTTTGCGATCCGGCTGTGAGTTGTATTTATTTGGAATTTCTAGCTCATTTCCTGAGTACTAATACAAGGTGAAAAATATATATATTTGAAATCACTTTAGCAACATTTTCAGGGGACTTTTGAAATTAAAACTGACTTCATAAAACTATATACAACACTAGAGAGTAAAAACTGGCGTTGAGTTTTCTTTCCGTGCAGCAGTGAACTGTTATTAGTTTGACTTTTTATAAAAGTCATTTTACTCTCCACCCTGACATTGAAAGGGAGGAGTTAATGAAATCAAACCCTATTCATAATTTTGAGAAATTAATTTATAAATAAGAAATGATATTTACTTTCATAAACACTAGACTAGACAGTTAAATATGAAGGTAATTAAATGAATATTTAAATTTAATTTATGATACTACTCGTATACGAGTATGTAGAGAAGTAGAGTGAGAGAAAATTACGTGTGTTATAACTAAAACCCAAAATAGAAAGCATTTGGTAATTATTTTTCTGCCGTTTAAATCTATATTTTAATTTGATTTAGAATTTTATGATTTTATATTTCTTTCACTGCCTTTCTCCATTTGTTGGTCACGAATTTGAATACCGAAGAAAAAACGTATGCATATTTGAGATTGCTTTAAGCGCAAAATTCAAACCTCTACTGAATGAAAGTGGTTGGCTGCACGCACAGATTTGTTGCTTTCAATTTGTTGACACAAACAAAAGCGACCAAATTATTAAAATTTGAATAACAAATAGAAATTCGGTGATGTTGCTGTGTGTGTGTGTGAGTGTTATTAAATATGTATGAATATGTAAAATACATTTGTTCTATTTAGATATCATGAGGACAAACGCCGGCAGACTTGATTTTACATAAACCACAGTAGAATCCAGAAAAGATTATGTTACGGGCAGTGCATTAATAATGTAAAAATATATACATGGTCTGCTCAAAATATAACGGTTATTTTCAAATTTCCTGAGATACGAGTACGTACGTTAAATTTTCGCTTTTTTTTATCTGTTCTATTGGTACACATGTCTGCTATATATGTAGGCAATATCAGTCATTTCGGATTGTCAGTTTGTTTTTTTGACACATAAAACTGTTAGTCGTGTTCTGGGGTGTTGGTTACTCTCTATTGCGATGATAGAAAAATGGTCTGTATTGCGTTTTCGTATTTTCCTTTCGTATTTAATTTTCCCCTGCGCATATTTTATTTTATCATTCTTCGCTATTGTTTACGAGTATTGCTAGGAACACAACTGCGACGAACGACGAATATTTGGTCGCGAATATTCGTCGCCAAAAATAAAACATATTGGTGTATATGAAAATGCACACAATCATGGTGTTGGTCGAAATTCGTCATACTGAGCGAAAGTTGAGATAGATTCATTTCTAAAGGGTGGTTAAATTTCAAGGGCCGATGTTGGTTTTGAATAAAACACAAACTATTTAGGAAATTGTTGTAATTTTATTTTATTATGATATATTGGTATCACTCAATTATGTATGGAATAAAATATCGGCCAAATAGGCGCCGCGACCACGGCGGCACACCTCCATCCGATGGTCCAAATTTTCGATGACCCTGAGGCATAATGGAGGTTCTATGCCGTTAATGTGCCGAATTATCTCATCCTTTAGCTGTTGAATTGTTGCTGGCTTATTGACGTACACCTTTTCTTTCAAATAACCCCAAAGAAAAAAGTCCAACAGTGTCAAATCACATGATCTTGGCGGCCAATTGACATCGCCATTACGTGAGATAACACTGCCATTGAATTTGTTGCGCAAAAGAGCAATTGTCTCGTTAGCTGTGTGGCAAGTGGCACCGTCCTGCTGAAACCACATATCGTCTACATCCATATCTTCCAATTCGGGCCATAAAAAGTTCGTTATCATCTCACGATAGCGAACACCATTCACAGTAACTGCCTGACCGGCCTCATTTTGGAAAAAATACGGCCCGATGATGCCGCCAGCACATAAACCGCATCAAACAGTCACTCTTTGTGGGTGCATTGGTTTTTCGACAGTCACTCTTGGATTCTCATTCGCCCAAATGCGGAAATTCTGTTTATTGACGAATCCACTGAGGTGAAAATGTGCCTCATCAAAAAATCACGAAGTGCACGATATGCATTTTGATTTGAACGCCCATTTTCATAATAAGTCTGGATAACTTTAACACGTTGTTGGATTATGTATCTCTCCATGGTTCCAATTGAATAAGTCTGAAATAGAGAAATGTCAAACAAAATTCGGGGCAAAACTTGGCGTTTAGGTGTGGTTCACATTCAACATCGGCCCTTAAAATTTAACCACCCGATAATTGTTTCGTCAGCGAACGACGAGCTAAGCAGTAGCAGTATCAGGTGACCAGGTTTCTTACATAAAAAAAGGTATTTTTCACGACATAATACTTTTTATAATTTATATTAATCCATGTAGTAAAATATGTATGAAGATGTTCTCAAAATATAAAGTACCTGAGATAATTTGTTCAAAAATCCCTCTTTCAGTTGGGATTTATATAGGTTTACTTTTACTATGGCCACATTAGTATTTATATTAATTTTTCTTTCTTTGCGCGGAATGTAAACAATGTGCGTTGATATTGTGCTTCACACGACGAATTTATACAACGAATATTTGCCGGCGAATTCGTCGTGATGGGCGAAGTTCGTCGTTCATCGCAGTTGTGTTCCTAGCATATTTTGTAGCACCAGTGTTGATTCATTTTCAAACTATTGCGGGAAAAAGTCTGCGCAAAGGGCACTGAATAGCAAATTATACTCTTATCGCACACTGAAAAAATTTTGTTCAGAAATTCTCTGAAATTTGACATTACTTTTATGAATTTTTTCATTATTTTTCAACCATTGTAACTTTTCATAGAAATAATGAAACAAATTTCATTAGATTATTTTAATGAAAACCTGCATAAAAGTGATGAAACATTTTAATAAGAAACATGACTTATTTTCATTAAAAGTATGAAAGACAAATCATATGATTAGTGAAATAATTTCTCTAGATCAAAGAATCAATTTCATACAGCACATGAAAACTGTATATTAAATTAATGAAAAATTACCTTAATTTATTTAATGAAATAACTTCTTTGTACTAAAGTAATATATTCATTAAAAATATGAAATTCCTTCATAAGGTCAATGAAGTTATTTCATTTATCTAATTTTATTATTCATTCAGCACCTGAAAAATTTTGATTAAATCAATGAAATAGTTACATTTGTTTAATGAAATAATATCATAACACGCACTAATAAAATATGTTTACAAATGTACGTAATAAGATCAATGGAATTATTTCATTTCTTCATTGATACTTTATTTCATTACACAAACAATACTATTTCTTGCTTTTGTGAAATTATACCTAATTATGATAAAAGAAAATGTTGAACAAGTGTTCACCAAATAAAACCAATTTTATTAATTCAAATGACTTCAATACACTGGTATTTAAATTTTTTAAACTATTATTATGCTGATTTGAGTACAAGCACATATGTACATACATACCCAAGTTCGGTAGCCAGAAATTTATTTGTCATTGATCTAATGAATTCTATTTCATTGGAATTATGAAACTCATAAAACTTACATTTTAATAAAAAAAACTTGACGTTTTTTAAACTGTAGCTTAAGATTAATAAATTCCCATTAATATATCTTACCAAAATTCAAAGAATTAAAAAAAAAAATTAAATTTTGTTGTATTCATAAATCCAATGATTTTTTTTAATGAAACTATGAAACTTAATGAAACCATTCTAATGGAACTATTTCATAATATATATGAAGTTTCATGCATATTGTGAAAAGTTTTCATTGGATTAATGAAAAATATTTAATGAAACAGTTTCATTAAATATATGACGCATAATTCTTTCAGTGCATTTACCTTTCGCATCCTCCCACCCCTTTGGCGTGCTCTTCGATTTTTTACTAAATTGACTAAATTTTGAGCACAAACAACATGGCGTGGACATCGCTCAGAAGCTGTTGAACATCGTCAACGATGAAAGGTCATAACTAGTGACGAATCGTGGGTGTATGGCTATGACATTGAAACCAAAGCCCAATCTTTCCAATAGAAGCGTCCAGATGAGCCAAGATCGAAAATAGCACGTCAAGTTCGCACAAATTATAAAGGTTTTGCTCAATGTTTTGTTCGACTGCAATGGCGTGGTAAATCATGAATTCTTGTCACAAGGTCGTACGGTCAATAAAAAATACTACCTCGAAGTTATGCGCCATTTATGCAAAGCAATTCGTCAGAAACGCAAAGAATAGTGGAAAAAACAATCATGGATTTTGCACTGTGATAACGCACCAGCTCACACATCGATGTTTGTGCATGAGTTTTTGGCCGTTATCATGCCGCAACCTTTCTATTCACCGGACTTGGCACCCGCTGACTTTTTCCTCTTTCCAAAACTGACAACACCGAGGAAAGGAAAGCTATTTGCTACAATTGCCGAGATAAAAGAAAAATCAAAACAGGAGCTGTTGGCGATACCATAAAGTGCGTTTTAGAAGTGTTTCGAGGATTGCGAAAAACGCTGGCATAAGTATGTTATATCTCAGGGGATTATTTTGAGGGAGAAAGATAGTTATTGATGAATAAATAACTAATTTTTGAAAAAAAATTAAAATAACGACATGTATGATATAATTTATAAATGCAATTTTCCACATCCAGAAAAAACCACCACTTCGTTTTTCTTGAGCAAGTGATGTTATTGCACATTTGGTCTAATGTGTCTACACTGAGCCATTAATTTACCTAAATAATGCAAAATGTGTCTACACTGAACCAACAATTTACCTAAACCATGCAAAATGGGGTGTAAACTTGAACCAATGTAGGCTATTTACAATCTACAAAATATTTTATTCAAATTTACTCGGAATTTCAACTATTGTGATTTATTTAACTAAAATAAAATAAAGAAATTTCTTCATTTCTACAGGTATTTATTCAAAAACACATATTTTAAGTTAAATGGAAAACTATTATTCAGGTAGAATAAAATAAATTAATGGAATATAGAAAAAATGTATTAAAATTTACAGGGTGACTTTAGTCAAATAAACGAATGTTTTATTCAAACTAACATTCTTTCAGGATGTAAACTTTAATATTTATGTGTGCTTTTGTCTTATTATTAATTACTACTGTTTTAACTAAATTTTTCCTGATTCAATAAAATTTGGGCTACATTTTTCACAAATCTTTTTTGAAATGTACAAATTTATACTTTTAACAAAACCCACTGGAGTTGAATCGAATAATATATGTATGTTTATTTAAATAAATTTTGTTTCGATCTGAAAAATAATCTCTTGATTTGAATACTTATTTTTAGTGAAGGGTTTACTAAATTTTTTAGTAAATAATACCGACGAAATTTTGTTCAGTGTACGCGTCTTTTGTGGAACTTTGAAAAAATTGAAAATAACGGTTGTTGTTTGATCAGCCCTCGTATACTGATAATGCACACGAAATTCATGAAACTGTTCGTGCAAAACCGAAATTATGTCACATCCTCTCATTTTTTTTATTACAATACTTATGATAAAATAAGTTGACGGTTGTGCTTCCGGCAGCACAAAGTGCTTTACACTATTATTATGCATTAAATTGTGTTTCTTCAACCAGGCTAACGCTTTACGTTGCTAATGAAAATGCAAGCAATTTTAATTTTCTTTTCATAAAACAAAGTAAATTTTGATATTGTTACACTTTTACCTTTTAAAAACGTTTTAA
This sequence comes from Thecocarcelia acutangulata, assembly GCA_914767995.1. Lineage (NCBI taxonomy): Eukaryota > Metazoa > Arthropoda > Insecta > Diptera > Tachinidae > Thecocarcelia > Thecocarcelia acutangulata. The sequence goes on along the minus strand of OU612095.1, from coordinate 22,770,210 downwards.
ATATGTTTTTTATTCTGAATTAATTAAACCACACATTGCCGGAAGCAATTACCATTTGAACCTCATTTGCAGCTATTTTATAAGGCTCGTCCAACAATTTCAACTCTTTTTAACTAATGACTGACCCCGCCATCAAGGCTAACCTACTGGCTGAATTCTCTCCGCTTGGCAGCACTGACTACTATGCAGTGGTTTCAAGCGCTGTATTTTTAGAACAATCTTGAAAACAAAACAAACAAGCCGTAAAATATTTGGAAACAGAACAAACACTACATAGTTTTGAAACACATATACGACACTACTAAAGTTCCATTTCAGAGCCAAACCACAACAAAATATCAGACTGAAGCAAATAAAGTATGACTCAAATAAAACATAGCGAGTGCACTAAAACATTGGCACTAAGACATTGACACATGAGCTTTCTTTGTGTACTTTTACAGAGACAAAACATGAACAACTACAACAAATTTTATAAGCAAAACTGAAGTATAGTACTACTTCAGTGCTTGAAGTTCTACTTAAAATTTGTTCCACTTCAGTTGCTTCTCCTTGTATTTGGTTCTGTTTGCTCTAAACGATTTTAAGACAGTATTCGTTTATGTATTTAGAACATTTCGACACTGAAGTGTTTGTTTTGAAATGTGAAAGAAGAGGATGGATACTACTTGAATATACTACGAAGTCTTGTAAGACATTTTTCTTGTATTTAAACAGCCCTCCGGTTTGTATTAGTAATTTTATTTATTAAAATATACATACGAGGGCTGATCAAAATATAACTATTATTTAAAATTTTTTCAAAAAGTATTTATTTATTCATCAATAACTATCTTTTCCCCTTCAAAGTAATCTCCTCACATATAATACACTTATGCCAGCGTTTTTTCCAATCCTCGGAAGACTTCTGAAATGCACTTTTTGGTATCGCCAACAGCTCCTGTTTCGATTTTTCTTTTATCTCCTCAATCGTACCAAAACGCTTCCCATCGATGTCTTCAGTTTTGAGAAAAGAAAAAAGTCAGCGGGGGCCAAGTCCGGTGAATACGGTGATTGCGGCATGATAACGGGTTTGTTTCTGGCCAAAACCTCACGCATAAGCATAGATGTGTAAGCTGGTACGTTATCATGCTGCAAAATCGATTATTGGTTTTTCCACAATTCCGTGTGTTTCTGACGAATTTTTTTGAGCAAACGGTGCCTATCTTCAATGTAATATTCCTTATTGACCGTACGAACTTGTGACAAGAATTCATGATTTACCATGCCATTGCAGTCGAAGAAAACAATGAACAAAACCTTCATAATTTGACGGAACTTGACGTGCTTTTTTCGGTCTTGGCTTCTCTGGACGCTTCCATTGGGATGATTGGGCTTTGATTTCAATGTCATAGCCATGATTCGTCACCAGTTATGACCTTTTTGAGGATATCTAGATCGTCGTTGATGATGTTCAACAGTCCCTGAGCGATTTCCACGCTACGTTGTTTTTGCTCAAAGTTTAGCAATTTTGGAACAATCTCCGCTACCGCACGTTTCATCCTAAAACATCCGTAAAAATTGTTTGGCATGAGTCGAACGATATGACAACATCATCAGTAACCTCTCTGATAGTGATTCGACGATTATAAAAAATCATTTTCAAATAATTTAGTTTTTTATTCGCTATTTTAGCTTCTAATATTGATACCAATAAAAAATTGTAAATAGCTTGTTTGCTCCTATGAAATGTCGATATATAGATAGCTGGGAAACGTATTTATAAAAAATCATATTCTTTACTCCTTCAATGCTTTCATCGGTTGTTGACGTGCTCGGGCGACCAGCACGATAAACGTCATTGACATCTTCTCGGTTTTCCTTAAACCAGTTATACCACAATTGAATATGTGTTCTGCTCATAGTAGACTCGTCAAACGCCACAGTCAACCTTACAAAGGTCCTGACGCATTTAAATTCATTTCTTAAAAAAAAACTTAATACAGTTTCAATGTTCGGTGGCTGAGTGGTTAAAGCAGCAGATCATGATACGTCATGACATGAGTTCAAATCCGAAAATGGGTGCTGATGAGTAGTGTCGCGACTACGAAACAGCTAGTTGCTTCCTAGCTAAAGTTTTGATTATTATTTTTCTCGTCTTCTTCAATCAATAATTATTGATTACAGCAAATTTGTATTGAAAAAATCCTTCTTAAGAAAAAACTTAAGAAAGGAAAAACTTGAACTACAACTCGATGTACCAAAAAAATTTTTAATTTAATACAATTTCTTTGATCAATTTTTTCGCATAGTAAAACATTTACGAGCAGACCAAAACACGACTGAGAATCGTAAGTTCACTACTTCATTTGAGATTTACCCAATTTTGATAGAAAATGGTGTTTTAACTAAATTTCAATTAAAAAAAAAAAATACATATTTTTGCTGTTGCTTTGTTTGTACGGCAATGAGCTCATCTATGCTCTGTGGTAATAAAATCTCCCCCCAAAAAAAGGCCAAAAATGACGAACAAGTGTTAACAACGCATACATTTAAGTCAACTACACATTTGAATAGACTTGCAGCTGAATGGCAGGCAAATTGTTTGCCGTCCTATTAAATTTCATACCTGACAGCAAACACTTGATGGCACCGGTTGTGTGATCTGTTATTGTGCGAGCTCTCTTACGGCTTGAATTTTGTCTATTTGTATTTGCATTTATTTGAAAAACTCGTTGAGGTTTGAATATTAATATGAGACGACATTGTGTCATTTGTGGCAACTGATGTTAGTTGAGTGGGGAGGCGGGGCGAGAAAGACGGTAGAGTTAGGATTTGCTGTTGATAATATTTTGGCCTCGTATGTCATTATTTCACTTTTCAATGAGCACAATTTCAATAAAATGCCACAAAATGTGGCAAATGTTGATATTTTTACTTATTATTATTATTACTTTTTTTTTTTTTTATTTAAAGTGTCAATAAAACGTTGTGTTGCGGTTTTAATTGGAGGTGCTGTTTTCAATGTAATTTGAAGGTTCATTTTGTTTAAATTTAAATAAATATAATAATTTTAGTTCTTGGAACTGACATACAAATGGAGTTTTGATATGTTTAGTTTATGTTTTATTTTAAAGTTATAAAAAAATTATTTAAACTGTTAATGAAGATGAGAACTTACTGGAATTTAACTTTAACAGTCTATTTCTAACACACGAGTCGTATATAGAAAGCACTAACTTATGTGCTGTTCACAGAACGCAGACGATTTTTTTATATGGCAACTTTAATACAATTTTCCTAAACGAGGTGCTCGTCTGTGTTGTATGAACAGCACGTTAGCAAGGTTTTTCTGTTTTTGGTTTATATATGACGACTATTGACGATTTTTGTGAAAAGACGTAACATCTATCAATTTATATTGGTTTGTACAACACGACTTAACTCACAATAAGTGTTAAAGGGTGACAAATAAAAAAACATATTCGTCAGGAAAAATAGTGTTTAAAAACAAATAAAAAGTTATAAAAATAAGTGCGATTTTAGTTTTTATTATATCGTTAAAAAACTTCTGTTAAATTTAAATGAATTTTCAAAAATTTGGCCCTGGTTTGGCGTAAAAGTGGGTAACAGTACGCTTTGTATTGTACATGTAAAACCATCTCAATACTGTTTGCTTTGTGTTGTCATCAATGAGATTATCTTTAACCGAGGCAGGCTATTGCCGATGGAAGATATAAAAGCGAAGTTGATGGTAAAAGTTATTAAAACAATAATATATAAATATGTTTCCGAAAAGAATGTATTCTTATTAAGAGCAGTGCAAGATTAAAATAACGAAGAGACAGAAGTGCTGAAAGAAATTTAACCATACAAAGTGCAAGCGCTCAGCAATACTCTAATTATTTTATAAAAAAAACTCGATCGTTTTTGTGTTCATTCCTTTCGAAATCATGGAAAATGTTAGCCGCTAAGGCCGGTTTCTAACGAGTGATTTTTTTGCTATTATCTTTTTGGCAACACTAGTTTTGACAGCTCACGCACGTTTTGTATCTTGTGTCACTGTCAAGCATCTTCAGTTTGGTCTATAATTTAATCATGAATCGTCTTACAAACGAACAACGCTTGCAAATTATTGAATTTTATTACCAAAATGCGTGCTCTGTTAAGAAAGTTCATCGCGCGCTTCTTCCATTTTATGGTCAGTTTAATCGACCTACTGAGGCTTCTATTCGGGCTATTGTAAAAAAATTTCGCACCAAATTTACATTGTTGGACATTAAACCACCAAGACGCTTACGTAGAGTGCGAACTGAAGAAAATATCGCAGCCGTATCGGCCAGTGTTGGTGATGACCGTGAATTATCGATTCGGCGATGTTCGCAGCAATTGGGCCTCTGTTACTCCACTACGTGGAAAATTTTGCGGAAGGATTTGGGTGTGAAGCCTTATAAGATACAGCTGGTGCAAGAATTGAAGCCAAACGACCTACCACAACGCCAAATTTTTGGTGAATGGGCTCTTGAAAAGTAAGAGGCTCATTTCTGGTTGAATGGATACGTGAACAAGCAAAACTGTCGTATTTGGAGTGAAGAGCAGCCAGAAGCATTGCAAGAGCTACCAATGCATCCACAAAAAACAACCGTTTGGTGCGGATTATGGGCTGGCGGCATCATTGGGTCATATTTGTTCAAAAATGATGCGAATCACAACGTTACTGTGAATGGTGAGCGCTACCGTGCGATGATAACAAACTTTTTTTTGCCCAAAATGGAAGAGCTTGACTTGCATGACATGTGGTTTCAACAAGACGGTGCCACATGCCACACAGCACGCGAAACAATGGACCAATTGAGAGGCGAGTTCGGTGAACAGTTTATTTCACGCTTGGGACCAGTCAATTGGCCGCCCAGATCGTGCGATTTAACGCCTCTAGACTATTTTTTGTGGGGCTATGTTAAGGCTAATGTCTATAGCAACAAGCTCGCTTCGATTGACGCACTGGAAGCCAACATTGCCAACATTATTCGTGAGATACCGGCCGAAATGTTGGAAAGAGTATGCCAAAATTGGACTAAGCGGATGGACCATTTGAGGCGCAGCCGCGGCCAACATTTGCATGAAATAATCTTCAAACATTAAATTATATCGACCCAACTATCGATGCAAATAAATATTTCATGCATTTTTCTGAATTTTATGTGTTTTTTTTTTTTAAATTTCCGATAGTTCTTATAAAATCACTTTACTTTTCGTTCACTACTGTGTTAAGCTTATTTTTAAAATTATTTCTTAGTTTTTTTTTTTTAACTGTATTTATTAATTTGTACTGTAAGAGTTCAATAAACTGTTGCTGGTTAATGCTCTTTACTATCTAAACGTGTTATTTTTGGCAAAAGGTTGAAAACATAAATTGTCATATAAATTGCTTTATGTTCAACATTATTACTTACTAAAGTTCACATTTAAGCCTGAACTTGTTTTGCATTTGTGTATGATTATTGGCTTTATATAAAATAGAGTTTTATAATTTTAATATAAAAACAATAAATGTTAATTATGGCAACAACTTTTTGGCACTTTGAACTTAAGTGTTAAGAGAAATAAAAAAAAAATTATAATCTTACACAAATAAAAGTGTGTTTGAAAATAATGAAAGGTAGGATTTTAAGCAAGCAAAGAATTTAAGCAAACTGTATAGGACATATTCTATGTAATAGGACATATTCTATATAAAAATCCAGTATATGAAACTGTAATTTCTTTACATCTGAGGTGTATGTTGTACTCAGCAGTTTTGTAGAAAATGTTATGACAAAAATGTTTGTGAAACATATTAACTCTGTAACTTGCCCTCATAGCACCATTTATTCCAGCTAAAACGTAAAAAGCATTCCTAAAAAAGGGATGGCTGGGGATGAAATGTTTTGAAAAAAATGTTGAGCATAAAATTTTACTATGTAGGTAAGAACAGACCGCTAAAGTCCAAAACTTAACACAAACACCAAAAAAAAAAGCAACCAAATTGCCAGTTAGCTCTTTAACTGTTATTTTTGTTATTATATTACTTATAGCTCGATTATGGATACCAGCCGAACATTAGTTCGGCTGCTACAAAAAATTTTGTATTATGTTTAGCAACTATTTTTAGATGCTGAAAAGTTATCGATAGTGATATTAGCAACCATAATTTTTGAAAGTTACAAATTTTATACCAATTAAAAATTATAAATAGCTTGTCTTCTATGTTTCCCAGCTATCTATATGTCGACATTTCATAGGAACTACCCTAATCATCAGTAGACTTTGGTTATTTTTGAAAGATATTCTCAAACATTCATTATATCCCAACAATCTAAATAAATTGTTGAGAATTTAAAAAGAAAAATGCTCTAATAATACCTGTCAAAACACAAAAAACAAGCTTTTTCATTTATACACGTCTCTAACATTTCTTTACACCTTTCAAACAAAATGTTAAATGTGAGGACGTTTTGATACCATGAGTCCTAATGGTTGCGAAAGACATAACATCCCATTTTAAGCATTTGCAGTTGATTACCACAGTGAACTTACCGACTAAAAAACCCCTTTTCTACCTGAGATAAAAGTTTCCACCGCCTTAGCATTTGTTCGGGGTGGACTCCCAATGGCTTAATCAGCCCTTCTCTTTACACTAACCTTCGTCTGGGATCCTGATTATGATCTTGTTCTGCGGCGTCCAGATCTGGCTTTTTCGCTAAGAAGTTGGCCTCGCTCCCTAGCATGATGTCCACGACATTTTCTACCGATATTGAGCCAGCTACCATCTCCAGCTCTCCACGAGTTTCCGCCCATCGAATACACTTAAAGAAAGTAAGTTTGGCGTCGTCCAGGACTTTTTCTTCTTAGCATCAGCAAAAGGGTGTGGTACATTGGCCCATTTTGCATAACAAGCTCCGGTAATAGCCATGACCATGCCGGCTATTTAACCATATCTCGATATTGGGAATGAGACGCTCCATCCATCTGCCCCTAGTGTCAGTACTCCATCTACACTGCCAACTGTGTAACATTTCCTCCCGTATTTGCCGCATACTTCGCTCTTCCGCCTTCCTTCGTGCTAGGACCTGTAGTTCTATTGGAATCATACCTGCTATAACTGTAACTGCTCCCGCCGATACCGTACGGTATGCAGATGTGACCTGTAAAGCAGCTACCATGATACAAAAAACAAGGTAGCCGCTTCGCTACAACAATACAACAATAAAAAAAAACAACAGGTATTTTGTTTGTGTAAAAAGGCGAATTCACACTTAAGTTGTCAAAAGTAGATGATAACTAACATGTTAAAAAATTTAAATGGCGCCGAAAAGGTAAACAAAACTTGACAGGGAAAGTGCCGCCATATTAAATGAATTCGCCCGAATTCGCCGATGCATCCACCTAATAAAGAATTCGCCTTGGCAGCTACCCTTTGCACTGCTAACAGTGGTTTTGCTCTACTTTGTATCCTAACCAACATGATAGGGATTACAGGTAATAGAATAATTTTCCAAAATACTACGGACCAAAGAAATGTATAAAGATTTGAGGCTATATACATCCTTGAAATCTTTAGAATTTCTTCGTATGAAACCAAGATACAATAAGCTTGAGAAACAACATAATAAATATGCACAGAAAAACTCAATTTACTAGAAAAAAAAATACGCCTAAATTCTTTACTTCAGCTAAACGTTTAATTGAGAGGCCATTAATAGAATAAACGAACTTAAATGGGTTTAAGATATGAGTTTAGGACACCGAGGAACATTTTGATATATTAACATGTATATCAGTTTCAGAACACCAGTCAGATAATTTGTCAAGATCAGCTTGTAATTTATGGCAGTCTCCCAGATGGGAGACACAAGAGTACAATTTTAAGTTATCAGCGAATAACAGACATCTAGGAAACTTAAAAGTTGATGGCAAACCATTGATAAAAAGTAATGGTCCAGTTGATCTCATGGCGAAGGAAGTGGCCATGTGCTCGGCAATTAGGCTAAAAGCCAGTGGGATGTGGAAAGAAGTGACAAAAGGTCATGCTTCGATAATAGAAAGTATAATGGACCTTCCGCAGTATATTGATTACTGTGCACCAGCTCTAATGCCCGACAAGAGGTTTGACGTGATCTCATCAAGAACGGCCTCGGCAGCGAACCAAATGGGTCGCCAAGAGGACCTGCTTGAAATTTTCACAGATGGATCCAAGTCGAACAAGGGAGTTGGTGGTGGTATCTTTATGCCCCAGTATCAGAGGAGGATCAGTTTTAAGCTATATGATGAGTGTAGCGTAATGCAGGCTGAAATTACAGGTATTTTGAGAGCAGCCAACTGGTTGAGGTACTATAGGGTATACGGGGTGAATATCCGAATCTGTACTGATAGTAAGGCTGCGTTAAATGCGCTTGTGGGTGTCTATACGACGTCCAGGTTGGTTCAGGAATGCCGGATATCTCTTCATGAGATAGCGAGACATTCAAGCCTGGAGCTTTTCTGGGTACCGGGGCACAGTGGATTTCTCGGAAATATTGTGGCGGATGAGCTGGCGAAAGCCGGAGCTCGTCTACAGAGAGGGGACATTGATACGATGGTAGGAGTCCTACTTAACAGCTGTAAAAACCAAGTGCAGCGTCAACTTGTAGGGACTGCACAGGACACATGGTCTGGTGAGGTCACCTGCCGAGTAGCAAGACATGGCCTTCGTATGATCGTAGAAGAACTGCGGTCCTAAAGGGTTTTCCCCGTCAACGGTTGCGTACCTTGGTGGTAGTTCTGACAGGACATTGTCTCATAGGGACGCATGCTAGGAGGTTAAATGTTCCATTTAATGATTTCTGCAGAAGTTTCGGGGATGAGGACGAGGAGGAAAGTGTTGAGCATTTCCTCTGTCGACGCCCGGCTCTCTGTTCTAAGAGACCGCTGTATCTAGGCGGACCGATGCTGCAAGGGTTGGCAGATATATCGGAATGCCGAGTGAACGGACTGGATTCCTTTATCCGGCTTTCGGGTTGGTTTGAATCTGAACCGTCGGGAGAAGTGTAAGTCTCGTGGGCTGCACTTCTCCCTCAGGCAACACAATGGGACCAAAAGGACCCAAGTGAGCTGGTTTCATAAAACTGGCGTCCTGTACAACCTAACCTAACCTAATGGCCCAATATGTGTTCTCTGTGGAATACCATAATAAGCATCTATTAAAAAATTAATATTTTCACGGTATTATGGAAAGACTGGTAGCAGAAACGGTTTCATTCCCATAACGGAGCGTTTTTCTTTCAGTGTACAAATAGGATATGAGTACTCTTCCCACCAACACCTGGCAAACCACATTTACTATTGTCTGATGGCCTATAATTTCCTCAAAAGCATATATTGCCCTTTATAGCAATAAATGTAAGAAGAGTAATATCCTTATTCATAAAATATTTGTCATATTTTATCTAAAAATTTATCAAATAATCGTTTAATAAACATAAAACTTTTTATGTTCTAATTCGCATAAACAAAATTTAAATCCCTTGAAACTAATTTGCTATTTTTAGAAGTTAAAGACAACAGGTTGCAAACTTTTTTAAGATTAAAGCTTCTTTTTATTAAACTGAAGGACCTCACTACTTGCAGGATAAATTAGGTGATAAGGATACCGTTTGACAGCACAATTTTCAGAAAAGTACTTGTATGTAGGGTAATAAAATAAATGCTCTTTTGTTGTAGAAATAATGAAATATTGTTTCAAATAGCCTTCAAATCATTAAACTACTTTCATATGCTTGAGTGTAATTTTTTCATGTCTAACAACCATTTATTTCTTTCAAAACGATTAATGAAAATGTAGTAAATTTAATTGGTATTAAAGCCATAAATTATTCAACAAAACTGTTAATCCATTCAAGTGACATTACTTTCCAGTTATACCACAATTTATTAATAAATTTATAACACCTGTTCTATTGCACGTATTATACCAACAATAAAAATAAAATATTACATATTTTCGTTACTAGAAATATTGGAAACACTTGTTACTTCTGAGCAAATCACTGGATATTACTTCGAACGTGGGGAAACGTTTTTCCTTTTTTTTTTTTTTTTTGTAAAATTGATTTTCGTTCTTCAAACACTGTTCATTCGGCAGGTGTAAAATTAAAAGTTGTTTTCTTTAGAAGTGTGCTTGTAACTACAGTATAAACGTATTTTATATCCTTTAATATCACTTGAGTAGCCAAAAGCATTTTAATGTTTTACCCAAAATCTTTTCTAATTCTAAACCGTACCCGTGTAACTTATAGATAATTTGTTAATGAAAGAAAATAAATCAGTTATAGTTGAAAGCATTTTGTTAAGAGAGTCATAGTAACAAATTGTAATTTTGTAAATCCTTACAAAGACAATTGTCTTTGCAAGGATTTTAAGAAGCTTTCATTCGCAAAAGTAGACTTAAATAGAATTCTGTTTAAAAGCAGGCTAAGAAATGATTACAATGAATAGCAAATAGCACATGAATTTAATACAATACCATTTTCTCATTTGTAAGGATGTTGTGTTAAGAATTAAACCATTAATTGAACATAATTACATATAAGTAGTATGCAGTGGGACAGTTAATGTATTTAAAAATTTTGTAAAGTACTGCTGCCCAACCATTCTTGCCATTTTTCTCTAATACATACAAGATTTCCTAAATTTAATTACAAAAATTTTTTAAATTAATTACTTGTGACGTAAAACTGACATTACTCCTACGAACCAAAAAGTAAAATGTTTTAAGTTAATGAAAGGTCGTAGAATGCTGCCCATAAACTCTGTTTTAAATTTTACTTAAATCGGTGCAATGATTTGGAAGTCCTCCATATATCCTTTTTTTAATAATGAAAATTAGATGAAATTTTCAACTAAAATTAATAAACGCCAATGAGATGTGGTAAAAACCAGTAACAAAAATATAGTAAATTGTAGCTGTACCTTATTCTGCATAGTCCAAGTAACAGTAATTATGGGAGAAGTGTATTACAAGTTGGTAAAGGGTTGTAAGATATAGTCAATAAACTCCTTTCCAAATTTTATTTGAAGCTATAGAAAGACTTGCAAATTGCCCACATATCATTTTTTTAATTTTGATGAAATTATTAATTAGAACTACTAAGTATAAATGATAATACATATCATTAATATAAGTAGAATAGATATTAAATTATAATAATGGGTGATTTTATAAGAACTATCGGAAATTAAAAAAAAAACACATAAAATTCAGAAAAATGCATTAAATATTTATTTGGATCGATAGTTGGGTTTAATGTTTGAAGATTATTTCATGCAAATGTTGGCCGCGGCTGCGCCTCAAATGGTCCATCCGCTTAGTCCAATTTTAACATACTCTTTCCAACATTTCGGCCGGTATCTCACGAATAATGTTGGCAATGTTGGCTTCCAGTGCGTCAATCGAAGCGGGCTTGCCGCTATAGACATTAGCCTTAACATAGCCCCACAAAAAATAGTCTAGAGGCATTAAATCGCACGATCTGGGCGGCCAATTGACTGGTCCCAAGCGTGAAATAAACTGTTCACCGAACTCGCCTCTCAATTGGTCCATTGTTTCGCGTGCTGTGTGGCATGTGGCACCGTCTTGTTGAAACCACATGTCATGAAAGTCAAGCTCTTCCATTTTGGGCAAAAAAAGTTTGTTATCATCGCACGGTAGCGCTCACCATTCACAGTAACGTTGTGATTCGCATCATCTTTGAAGAAATACGACCCAATGATGCCGCCAGTCCATAATCCGCACCAAATGGTTGTTTTTTGTGGATGCATTGGTAGCTCTTGCTATGCTTCTGGCTGCTCTTCACTCCAAATACGGCAGTTTTGCTTGTTCACGTATCCATTCAACCAGAAATGAGCCTCGTCGCTGAACACAATTCTGCGATAAAAAAGTGGATCTTCATCTAATTTTTCAAGAGCCCATTCACCAAAAATTTGGCGTTGTGGTAGTTCGTTTGGCTTCAATTTTTGCACCAGCTGTATCTTGTAATGCTTCACACCCAAATCTTTCCGCAAAATTTTCCACGTAGTGGAGTAACAGAGGCCCAATTGCTGCGCCGAATCGATAATTCACGGTCATCACCAACACTGGCCGATACGGCTGCGATATTTTCTTCAGTTCGCACTCTACGTAAGCGTGTTGGTGGTTTAATGTCCAACAATGTAAATTTGGTGCGAAATTTTTTTACAATAGCCCGAATAGAAGCCTCAGTAGGTCGATTAAACTGACCATAAAATGGAAGAAGCGCGCGATGGACTTTCTTAACAGAGCACGCATTTTGGTAATAAAATTCAATAATTTGCAAGCGTTGTTCGTTTGTAAGACGATTCATGATTAAATTATAGACCAAACTGAAGATGTTTGACAGTGACACAAGATACAAAACGTGCGTGAGCTGTCAAAACTAGTGTTGCCAAAAAGATAATAGCAAAAAAATCACTCGTTATGTATGTAATAATAATGAAATTTTAAAATATATAAATCACCGATAAATTACCTGCTAATGTTAATTATAAGGGCTTTATTTGGTAAAAGATTCCAAAAAATTCTTAATAGCTGTTTAGAAGTTTACTTCAATTTATGTATGCCTTTTCTGAATATTAGTTCCAATAGAGGTTAAGTTGATAATAAGTTGTAAGATATTGTCTGCAAGGCTAGTTTAAAAATTAGCTTTAACCCATGTAAGGATATTCATCCCTGCCTTATATCCTTTATTTGATAAAAATAATTTGCTTAATATAAAAACTAATAATAAAGCGAAAATACTAGAATGTGACTCATGTGACATTATTGAAAAGAAAAATTAATTGCAGCATCAATATAACAACAAAAAATAGCGAAAGTTGATAAAAGCTTGTGAAGTTATATCATAAGTCCTCTTACTTAATTTAACTTCAATACGAGCTAGAGCTTACAGTCACTTCAAATGTCCTTTTTTTAAGCAAAATTTGTATGACCCTTCAAATTATGCTATTTTACGAATTTTATAATTATTACATTAAACATGTTTTAATGCAAATTCTAATTATCGCTGTCACAATGTGCTTACGAGTATGTGTTTCGAACGCAAATAGCTGGTGTGTAAACAAAATTGTGCGGAAATTGTTTTTGCCAAACCTGAGCTAATAAAGTTATCTGTATATAAATTTATTCAAGCAGAATTGCTGTAAATGTATATATTAATATACCGTGTTAAAAATATAAATCAAATTTACAATGACATAATTCTTCCACAATTTATTTTATTACAAAACCACAAACAATTCACCACAAGCGCAAAAAACTTTTTGCACTTTTTAAATTTACAAAAAAATTAAAATTTTGTAAAAACACGCACATTTAAATAATGCTCTTATAATTTATAAAATAAATTAACTTTTTAATATCAAATAATAAAATTAGTAAACAGCGCACGACAGTAGCAATAATAAGTAAAAATATTATGTATAACTTTTAGTGCTGAAAAAACTCCAGTTTTATGTATTAGTGCAATAATTAGAAGAATAGTTTGCGGCAATTATAACGAATTTAGCATTCACTATTAGCAAAATATTTCTTTTGAAAAAATTTTTGTGCAGTTTTTCCCTAAATTAATGTATTTTTGAAAACTAGAATAATTTCACTGATTTTTTCTTTAGTTCCTTCTAATAGCTTTGGTCAGGTTGAAGAGGATGTTAGCTATTTTTTTTTTCTAAACAAACACACAAGAACTGCGAAGCTTTTTTGCTTGTCTGCAGTAACACCCAGGGTCTAAGGCAGGAATCGAACCTGCGACCTCGAGACTCAACTAAATCAGCCATTATATTAAAAAATTCAGCTCACTTGGGCTCAATGTATTCTGTTGTTTTGACTGAGGAGGATATAGGTCTTAGCAGATCTACCTATCATCCACCGGTCCAGTTCCCAACAAACCTGAGGCTTGGATAAAAGAGCGTAAACCACTTATAACGAATTCCAATATTTCTGCTAATTCATATAGACCAGGTCAGCCTAGATAAAACGGAGTTATATACGAAAGAGAATATGAACTTTTCATAATGGGACAATTGAGTTTATTTACTTTAAAGCTACCCTAATTATTAGTAGGCTTGGAAACCTTTGAAAACAATTTTCAAACATTTAACTATGTATATCCCAACAATTTAAATTTAATAAATATAGTTTAAAAAACTAGAAAAAAACGCTTCGATATCATAATATTAAACCACATAGCCAGATAATTATTCGTACAACGGGATCCTATTTTTTTGGAATTCCCAAAATTGGCTTTAGGAATCACCAAAATCCCCACTTTTTTGGACACAATATGGCAACTTCCATTTTTGCACTAAATCGTATGACCATCAATAGTTCACATATACATTCCATGGTCAAAACGCCCACCAAATATGAAAGCCCGGTTCCGATTCGGTAAGCGAAGTGTTCCTAGTTTTTTTGGAATTCCCAAAGTCAGCTTCAGAAACGTCAAAATCCCCGACTTCCTCAGAAGTAATACGGCAACTTCGATTTTCGCACTTAAGCGAATTAGTTTATATGTAGCTCAGATGCATGTTCCACGGCAAAAACGCGCACCGAATATAAAAAACCAGCTCCAAAGCGATTCGCGAAGTGGTTCCGAATTTTTTAGGAATTTACAAAATCGTGTTCATGAGTCCCCAACATCCCCCCATGACCCATGTCAGCCGCGATGTTTGACAGGTAACTTCGTTATAACAACTGTTTTGTGCAATACCCACTAAGGAGCAAGTTTTGCCTTGGTGTACACCTAATCTGGGTACTCTGCTTTCTGGGGCATAGAGCAGTACAACAAAGGTTGACAGAATGGGGATCGACAAAGTTTCGCGAGTTTCTCTTTTGCAGACCATCCCGGCACTGATCATGTTTGAGGCGCCTATATCTTGGCTTAACGATTCTGGCTTTCGTTTAAGCCTAAATTCGCTGGGACGGTTTTCAGTCTTCCCTGGTAATTATGATGAACGCCAGTTTGCTATAAGCTGATTACTCACCGAGGTGCTATTGTTTTTCAACAGATACATATAATGCAAGAAACCAGTAGTGATGATTAGAAGAGTGAGTTGGTTTATTAGTTGATGCTCTTTGGGTTTGAGCCTATTAACTCGTTGAGCTTTGTTTTTTATTAACTGTGGAGTGTATTGTATATAGGAGGGCCCGTACTCTTCAGCAACGAGCCTATGACAGAAGTTGCGACCTATGAGAGCAATGCAAGTCATGTGGGGGCGATGGCGTTCAGCCCGTGGAGTTGATCTGTCATCAGATAAGGCCATCAAGGCAGGTGCTGACGCAAATCAATTTCAAATTCTGTTCTGTGAAGTCTTTCCTTCCCCTGAGTAGCAGGTCATATACAACACTCTGCAGCATAGATGGGTAGGAGTTACTCGTTTTCTGTAAAAAAAAACTCTAAGAAGCCACAGCACTTAGGTTGTGCTGGACTTCCGAAGCCTTCACTAAGATTTAATTGGTAGAACGGGGATCTGAAATACACCCGGGAGGTACTGGTTGCAAACTATCTCGGCACTAATCATGGTTGAGCTGCCTACCGTGGCGAAACAGTTGTGGTTTAAACCTAAATCGAGGAAAGAGGAATTAGTCTTTCCTGATAACTGCAGTAGATACCTGTTATGAAAAGAACCAGCTGTAATGTTGAGCCAAGTGAAATAGTTTAAAGGCTTTGGTCTTCACACTACAAACTCATTGCGCTTTGTCTTCCATTGACTGCATGGTAAATTGCATACAGGAGAGCTTAGAAGGCGTGACCTCTTCAGCAAGAAATTTGTTAATATGCCTGAAAACTTATGACAGCAATTGCGATCTGTGTGGGCCTTATAAGCTACACGTAATTCACCCCATGGAGTGGACCCATAATCAAATAATGCCACCAGGGTAGCTAGGTAGTAGGTAAATCAATGACACATCCTGTTCGACGGAATCTCTGAATGTTGACGCTGTACCCGTTTTTATAGCTTTTGATATAATACTGTGGATAAATTATTCAATAAGAAAAGGTCAAATAATTAGGATCAAAATACTATTTGTAGAATATACATATGTCATTTTACTGCATTTTTACTAAAAGGAATCAACTGACAAAAGATATTTCAGCAAATATTTAAAAATAGATATATGTTACAAACCGCATTGCCAACTTTTTATACTGGTACTGGATTTAACAATAACATTTAAAACTAGTATCAATACACGTTTATTTTTTTTTTTTTGGCATAAATTTAAATGTGTAATTGTGAATTGCTGAACAATTGAATTGTTTTTGTTACAGCAAAAAACCCAAATCTCATGGCAACTTAATAAATTAATGCGGTTCTACAATATCATAAATGTGTGTAAGTAAGCATGTACAAATCTTTTTTTTCAGGCAATAACATATTAATAAATATTTCGTATTTTTTTTTTTTTTTTGCAGAAAAATAAAAATATGCAATAAAATTTGAACGCCGTCATATAAAAAAGTACTTGACCAATTAAGCTAAAATTTATTATATTAGTTCAGGCAAGACGTATGTATTCTATATCATTACTGTCTTTTTACCCGGCTTCGCTGGGTTCTTAAATTGGTCCTTTATAAAAAAGATTTTCAGAATTTTACTGAATAACTTGAAGTTTTTTCCCAATGAAACTTTTTATTATATTAAAATTTTTTTGGTTTGTACATATGTACATCGGGTTCTAGTTCAAGTTTTTTCCTTTCTTAAGTTTTTTTTTTCCTTAAGAAGGATTTTTTTACAATACAAATTTGCTGTGATCAATAATTATTGATTGAAGAAGACAAGAAAAATAAATAATGAAACTTTTTATTCCTGACTAGTATACTGTAATTTCCAGGTTATAAGGAAGAGGATACTAGAAAGGCAAAGAACGATTTTTGCTAGGCTGGAACTTGAAAAGCCTTTAGCGTGGTCTAGTTGGCTGAACAGACGACAACGTGACCCTGGGATGCGTGGAAATACGCATTTTAGAGTTAGTCATAGATAGAGAAGTCTCTATCTCAGCTCAAACTATTATCCATTTGAGACCATTGCAACGATTATTTTAATAATGATAGTAAACGGCACCGCTTTCGCAGTATGTGACTAACAAGACACATGGCAGACTAAAAGGATGTTCCAACCAAATCGCACGATGTTAATTGTAAACAAAATAAAAAATTTTCAGAGACTTCTCTTAATGTTCTTTTATACAATTGAGTTTTTAATCACTTCTAACATTGATACCAATAAAAAATTTTGAATAACTTATTTTCTATGTTTCCCAGCTATCTAAAGGGTGGTTAAATTTCAAGGGTCGATGTTGATTTTGAATAAAACACAAACTATTTAGAAAATTATTGTAACTTTGTTTTATTATGATATACTGGTATTACTCAATTATGTATGGAACAAAATATCGGCCAAATGGGCGCCGCAACCACGGCGGCACACTTCCATCCGATGGTCCAAATTTTCGATGACCCTGAGGCATAATGGAGGTTCTATGCCGTTAATGTGCCGAATTATCTCATCCTTTAGCTGTTGAATTGTTGCTGGCTTATCGACGTACACTTTTTCTTTCAAATAACCCCAAAGAAAAAAGTCCAACGGTGTCAAATCACATGATCTTGGCGGCCAATTGACATCGCCATTACGTGAGATAACACGGCCATTGAATTTGTTGCGCAAAAGAGTAATTGTTTCGTTAGCTGTGTGGCAAGTGGCACCGTCCTGCTGAAACCACATATCGTCTACATCCATATCTTCCAATTCGGGCCATAAAAAGTTCGTTATCATCTCACGATAGCGAACACCATTCACAGTAACTGCCTGCACATAAACCGCACCAAACAGTCACTCTTTGTGGGTGCATTGGGTTTTCGACAGTCACTCTTGGATTCTCATTCGCCCAAATGCGGCAATTCTATTTATTGACGAATCCACTGAGGTGAAAATGTGCCTCATCACTGAAGATGATTTTCTTCGAAAATTGATCATCATTTTCATAATAAGTCTGGATAACTTTAACACGTTGTTGGATTATGTATCTCTCCATGGTTTAAATTGAGCATGTCTGAAATAGAGAAATGTCAAATTAAATTCGAAAAAAAACTTGGCGTTTAGGTGTGGTGCACATTCAACATCGGCCCTTGAAATTTAACCACCCGATATATGTCGAAATTTCATAGGAGCTACCCTAATCATCAGTAGACTTTGGAAATTTTTGAAAGATATTCTCAAACATTCAACTTTATATCCCAACAATCTAAATAAATTGTTGAGAACTTTAAAAGAAAAATGCTCTAATAATACCTGTCAAAACACAAAAATACAAGCTTTTCCATTTATACATGTTTCTAAAATTTTTAATGTTTACTACTGCTAACTGTCACACAATTCCCGACTTTACTCCCTGAAATTGATTTTATTACTGAAATCACCATTCACGACGCTTAAAATGGTCATGGAAATAATATATTAAACCGGGCAGGTAGCTGGGAGTTAAACAGTGGGTCGTAATTAACGTCGTCTGTTAGGTTTGGACCACCCTTTCAAATATGACAAAATGTCAATTTTGATCTTAAAGCCAAACGATCGGCGGTTCTTCTTAGCAGCTTAGTGTATTTAGTCATGTTTTGAATACTGTGTCAAAAGCCTTTAACGCCATAATATGTCTTACTGGCTTTTACTGCTTTAATGAGTTTGCTCATCTTAAAAGTAAATGTAAATATATATCTTTATACTCAATGAATTAATAATATGCATTTAAGACAATTTTCATGATATTTCATTTTACTTTAATGAAATTTTATTCAAAGTAGAGCGCATAAAAACATTTTTCACCAACTTTGATTTGAATTTGGGCAAATACTGAAAGAAATTGTTGAGTCCTTTTTCACTTAATATGCAAGAATGCGTTTTGAACCTAAAACTTACTTTGATCAAATGGCTGACACTGCTGCTTCGATTTGCTTTTGTGAGTTTTAATTTGTTTGCAATATAACTTGGGTCCATCTTGGCGCCGTTGTGTTTAGAGGAGCTAGAAAGAATGTTTTAGTCAAAGCTTTATGTCTTTGTAATAATTTCCTGTCTGTTATAACATTGTAAAGTTCACGTCAAATTTTCACAAACACTACTTCCTCTTTCCCCCTCCTCACAGCCTATTTTCCTAGTGCTGGTACAGTGCACTGCATATGTAAGGGTCATCCCCTGAGTACTGGTCGAAGAAAAAAAAAACACATCTACGTATGCACGATAATTGCAAAACACACGTGTTTCTTCTAATTTAGTCTTGTTCGAAGTCAGCTGATTAGAGATGACACTTTGTTTTTAGCATACTGTATGAAAGAGCTTACGATGTTAATTGTTCAACCCAGTTGAAACTGACTCCGCCTAAAACGCACATTATCTTTGAGTAAAGGACTCCCTTCTTCCACCTCATCCCTACAATCTCCACAGCAATCATGACAAACTTAGTACACAAAACTTACTGGGGAAAACATCTTAGGACCATAGACCTCCACTTATCATACCTAAGCCATGTCAGTCGCACTATCTAAAAGTTAACACCACCAGACCATCTGACATGTGCAGTCCTTGCAAGTTGATATATCACTCATTTCTTATAGTTTTTCAGCGGGACTCCTATCATTCTTTCAATATCCCTCTGTTACCCCGGTATTTGCCTGTTTGCCCATTACAATATTTCCAAACACTTCACTGTGTCTCGGTACCAGTACCCAAAAAAGTCCCAGATGTGAATACTTCGCTATCTCATTAAGAGTCCTTCTGGGTAGTAGGTTTTGCCTTGGCATAAACCTAACCAGGTTATTCTGCTGTCTCCAATATAAACGAAAAGCAATGCCCCATTTGCTGCAACAAATAAAACTCTAAGTAGTTCCAGCATAACTTAAGTTGTGTTCGCACTTCCCAAATATACTCACGAGGATCAGCAAAAAGTCTGGGAAGTTCTGGCTTAAAAACTATTTTAGGATTGATTGCGCCTGCTTCGCAAAAAAAAATCTTCGCCAAAACGTTATGGTTTCAGTTTAAACCTAAAATCATAGCGAGGTGTTTTTAGTATATCCTGTTAATTACGGTGCCCACCGGTTTTCGGGGAGCTAATTATATTCTCTGTGTTGCTGTCGTAGTGCAGCAGATACTTTTAACGTAAGGAGCCGTAAGTGATGGATAAGCGGGTGAGTTGGTTAAGTGCTGATGATCTTTAGGAACTTGTTTCTATGAACTTATGGAACCTTATCTTCCATTGACTATCTGTGGAATTGTCTCAAGAATTTGTTCATATATCTGGAAACATAAGACGAGAAGTTGCAACCTGCATGACAATACTCATATGTGCGCTGCTGAACCATGACATAGTTTACGCAGTGACATTGTTCCAGGCATTAACGTAACTGAATTATACAGCTATCTCATTAAGAGATATCCGGCAATTATACGTTAACTTAGATGTCGTAAAGACACCCGTAGTCGCATTTATTACAACTTTACTTCCCGGAGAACAGGCTTTGCTGGGCGTAGACCAAACCAAGGCACTCGGTTTTTTTAGGTATATAGAGAAGTCTCTCGTTTATTGTGGCAAACAAAACTCTGAGAATTCCCATGACTTATGTTGTGTAGGACTTCAGCAAAGCCCTCGGAAGATTCTGCCCTGCAGATCTTTATACTGATCGTGGTTGAGGTGCCTACCTTGGCTGAAACGTTCTGACTGTGGTTTAAACCTAAAATTACAGCAAGGAGAATTGATTTCCTTCAAATGGTCCATCCGCTTAGTCCAATTTTGGCATACTCTTTCCAACATTTCGGCCGGTATCTCACGAATAATGTTGGCAATGTTGGCTTCCAGTGCGTCAATCGAAGCGGGCTTGTCGCTATAGACATTAGCTTTAACACAGCCCCACAAAAAATAGTCTAGAGGTGTTAAATCGCACGATCTGGGCGGCCAATTGACTGGTCCCAAGCGTGAAATAAACTGTTCACCGAACTCGCCTCTCAATTGGTCCATTGTTTCGCGTGCTGTGTGGCATGTGGCACCGTCTTGTTGAAACCACATGTCATGCAAGTCAAGCTCTTCCATTTTGGGCAAAAACAAGTTTGTTATCATCGCACGGTAGCGCTCACCATTCACAGTAACGTTGTGATTCGCATCATCTTTGAAGAAATACGGCCCAATGATGCCGCCAGCCCATAATCCGCACCAAACGGTTGTTTTTTGTGGATGCATTGGTAGCTCTTGCAATGCTTCTGGCTGCTCTTCACTCCAAATATGGCAGTTTTGCTTGTTCACGTGTCCATTCAACCAGAAAGTGAATCTTCATCTAATTTTTCAAGAGCCCATTCACCAAAAGTTTGGCGTTGTGGTAGGTCGTTTGGCTTTAATTCTTGCACCAGCTGTATCTTATAAGGCTTCACACCCAAATCCTTCCGCAAAATTTTCCACGTAGTGGAGTAACAGAGGCCCAATTGCTGCGAACGGCGCCGAATCGATAATTCACGATCATCACCAATACTGGCCGATACGGCTGCGATATTTTCTTCAGTTCGCACTCTACGTAAGCGTGTTGGTGGTTTAATGTCCAACAATGTAAATTTGGTGCGAAATTTTTTTACAATAGCCCGAATAGAAGCCTCAGTAGGTCGATTAAACTGACCATAAAATGGAAGAAGCGCGCGATGGACTTTCTTAACAGAGCACGCATTTTGGTAATAAAATTCAATAATTTGCAAGCGTTGTTCGTTTGTAAGACGATTCATGATTAAATTATAGACCAAACTGAAGATGTTTGACAGTGACACAAGATACAAAACGTGCGTGAGCTGTCAAAACTAGTGTTGCCAAAAAGATAATAGCAAAAAAATCACTCGTTACTTTAAAAACAAAAAAAGATTTTACTTGCAGAATAAAATTCATTAATTTGCATTAAAAAGTTTAATTAAAACATCTTGAATTGTGTTACACTCGTTAAACGAGATTTCACCTGTTCCTTTTTTTTGCTTCAGTGTAATTAAAATTTCAACCAACTGCAGCATTCAGTTGGTTAGAAGCAACATCAACAGCATTAAATAAATAAAAAATAAATGTTGCAAAGCTTTCTTGCTGCTGCTGTTGCTGCTGTGTATATTTCCTCGAGGACAACGATACTTTGTGAGCATTTTATGCAGTGTTTTATTTTTTCACAAACACACATACATTCGCACAAACACACACACACACTCACAGAATACATTTTTATGTATAGTTTTATTTATTTAAATGTTGAATAAGCAAACTACATGCATCTCAACATATAAAGACAAATTTAAGTGTGTTGCTACATGTGTTTGTACATGTGTATTTGCCGTTATTGTTGCCTTATTACACACACACACACATTCACACCCATTTTTTTTTAGAAGGTTGTTTTTTGTTACTAAATAGAACTGAAAATATTTTTTCTATTTAATGAAATGTTTGGAAAAATAATTATTACAAAAACATAAATAAATAATTCTTTACTTTTTCCTATTAATATAGTATGATACCCTTCAGAGTGGTCACAGCTTACATATCTACAGATTTACTTTTTAGAATATATTTTGTTTTATGAAATTTAAAATTAGTCTGAAATTCGCACTCCTTGTCTGGTACAAGTCATTAACGTTTCCTGTAAGAAGCTCGTGATTAATCTAACTAACTTAATTCCAGGCTTTTAAATGCTGTAATAAGATTTGTTTAGCTCTTTCCGCATTGTTATTTATATGTGGAAGTCAAAAGTCCACAAATACTACTCCATTTTTACTTTGCTCTTCCTTCAATTTTAGTTTCCTAGTTCCAGTACAATGCAATGCTTATGTAGGGGTTAGCCGCTGAGTACTGGTCTAAAATAAAAAATAAATTGAGAAGTTTTTGAGGGAAATTTAGATTAAGTGCTATATCAACTTGTAAACCACTCGTGCATCCTTGGTTCACAGCACTACATTTCTATTGAAAAAGCCGATAAGATCACGAATGACAAACTAGTGGTCTAAAAAACTTATCTCAGGTCATCAAAACCTACCTAAACAGCATAATAGTTTGCCTTGATAACATATCTTTCATAGCACGAAGAATAAATCTTTCACTGTCGGCAAGACAACGCTTTCAAAAAATTTAATGTGAGAACTTATAGCTCATTCACTATAAATTAGCAAAATGTTTTTGGATTGAATACTAAGCTGAGTAAACTTTATATATATTAGTAGTTTCGAAACAGAAATTCTCTGCAACAGGTATAATATTTATAGAAAGGATAGAGATACTAATACAAGGGGTGGTGGTGTTTTGATTGCCGTTCTTAAAACTTTTACTTCGGAGGAATTGCCTTTGAATGTTCCAAAGGGTATTGAATTTATTGGCGTACACATAAAGTTGAGTCAGAAAAGTGTTTTCATTACCTGTTCGTATATCCCTCCTTGTCAGAGTAATAACGCCCTTATATATTATGAGCACTTAAAGTTGATTGAATCTACAGTATTATTGTCTAAAACAAACGATTTAATTTTTATAATTGGCGATTTTAATCTACACAATATATCGTGGAAATTTTTGCCTGATGTTTTTTTCTATGCTCCTTTTAAAACTGTCGAATGGATTGATGCATTGCTTAACAAATTATATGATCTAAGTCTTTTTCAAATAAATGGAGTGTTTAATAAATTTGGAAAGCTTCTGGATTTGGTTTTTACAAATGAAGTTACTAACTGTTCCCTATCACGTATTAGTAAAGATTATTTTTTCCAATTATTTATATTTATTTTATATAAATGTTATAAAATTATATAACATACTTTCTCTTTTTTGCGCTTAGTTTTTGTATTTGTGTCAATTATAGGAAAAATATGTTTGCACAATGTTACAGTAAAATATTTATGACATCAATATGGTTATACGAGTATATGAGAAAAGTATGGTCATTTAGTATAATAATATGGTTGAGTATTTCAATTACTTGATTACTTTAATTAATGCTATGGTTACTTATTATTAAACCAGTTTTAAACCCAAGTATAGTATGGTTACTTATAATATGACTTTTTTTAAAATACTATGTCATATCAATGAAGTTTTAAATATAACACTATAGTATTATTAGGCACAACCATATAGAGCAACAATAGTAAGAAGAATATTGTTGTATCAACCATATATTTTTTCTACGTGTGAATTCGTCAATAAGCTAAATTGCCGCATTTAGGAGAATTATAAGTCAAGAGTGATTGTTGAAAATCCAATGCAATCACAAAGAGTGACTATTTGGGTGCTGTTTATGAGCTGGCGGAATCATCAGTCTGTATTTCTTTCCAAAATGAGGCTGGTCAGGCAGCATGGGCCCTCAAAATTTAACCACCTTTTATATATATTTATTTAATCATGTGTATATTTCTCATTCTAAGCATCAAACTAAAGCTTATTTGTCCCTTTTTAAAAGTTTTCAAATATTTTACCCCCTTAGCTGTGGCAACAAATTTATGAAAGGCCCACAACTGTGCCGGTTGCTGAAAAAAGTTTAATCATTCATTAATCTATTACAAAACTTTCGTAGACATGTTTTTTTTTTTTTGCATTTTTGTTTTTTTATTTGTTAATGAAGTAAAAAATATTATTCACCATCACCCAGTTTTTAATCGTTAAGAAATTTCTTTTTCATGCCTTTTTCTCAAATTGCTGCTTTGTTTGTATGTGTCAAGGTTGTTTATTCACTAGAGTGTAGTCGACTTTTGTTTTATTAAAAACTACTCACTCATTCACATCCATGTTCATACGTGTGTGTATTTGAATTTGTATTTGTTCGTTTCAATTCATACACACATACGTAACGAATATAAACACATGTACAGGCACACATACACACGAGTACATACAGAAAAACATCATATTCTACATAACTTGTATATTTCAATTAAAGGATTCACATTCTAACATTTACATTCTAGCAGTTACAAGAATATAGAATCTTCTTATATCAGTTTAAACGAGAGTGGTTGCAAGAGTGTAGAAATATGAAATTAAATTTTAAAACTAGTTGCAAAAACGTTAAATAATTATATTTAGTTAGGTTAGGTTAGGTTTGACAGGCTGCCAGCTGTTGTAAAGCCAGCCCACTTGGGTCCAGTCAGTAGTGCAATTCACTAACTTTTAACGAATTTAAAAGAGCATAGCTTAACGCGAGTTATTGTGGTTTGCACTAACGCCTATGTGATTCACTAACTTATTCTTAACACCTCTGGTTGTATGTGAACAAAATTTGAAATAATGTGGCAGCTTTGTTAAAAATAAAGAAAACCACAAAGAGGAACAGGAAAAAAACAAACAAATTTGCAAATAGTTCCATGTTTAGGGTAAGAAAACTATTTATATGTTTATTATTTAAAATATTTTTTTATAAATAAGATAAGTCCTTCTCACGGAGAACACGCCGAACGACTGTTGGAGTCGTCCGACAAGTCGTATGCCAAATACAGTGAAGTTATTCTAGTAGAAATTTTAACAACATTATTGTTAAGATAAACACCACAAAAATTGAAATTGGTGTTTAGTTAACGCTAATCAGTCAGTCAGGCTATAAAAACAGCTGATTTAAAACGAAGACAAATAGTGTTAAAAACTGTTATAGAAATCGCGAAAACACCAACGCTAGTGTTAATTTCTCTAAAGGAATTTTATTAGCGTTAAAACAGGTTAGTGAATTGCACTACGTCCCGTTGTGTTGCCTATAAGTGATATGTATCTAAATAGATCGGGTTTAGAACCAACCCGAGCATCGGATAAAGCAGTCCAATCTACTTACATTGCATTCCAATATTTAGTTACTTAAAGAAATATTAATAAAATTTCGAATAATGTGTTATGATCTTTAGTAAACATTTTGTGATTTTTATTACCACGATAGATCAATAGATCAATATTGGTCGCAGTGCAAAAGGCCGATGAGGGTCATATCCCATCCACTAATAATATTACCACGATAAAACGTTCTTTGTCCCACGTAAGGGCTTCTTTAGCAATAACTATTTAAGTAGAGTTTAGGCGAAAACGGTTGCTCACACTGCAACCATTGTTGATTTATTGCGCTTTCCCTTACCCCCTTATGGTTTGAATACGCCAAGAAACCGCACTAACTCCTTCAACGGGAGTGATAGCAATTCCTGTTCTCTCAACGTATGAGCTTGTAGCAGGCTGTATCTCCTGTATCCCAACGCTACTTATTAAGTGATTAAGTGTTACTTGCGTAAATCAAAGTCACATGCTTTTAGATCTTGAACGATTTGAATTTTAAAAGGATAGAACTTCAGATCCTCTTTTAACATTTTATGGACAAGTGCTCCTGGAAGTACAATTTTCATTTCCGACCCTATAAAGTATATCTAATATGGATCAGCACTGATAAAAATTTCCATCAGCACTGATAGAATGCCCGTCTGTCGGTCGTTGAAATACCGTTTCTGAGAAAACCATTAGACTTAAAAACTTTATTCTTTCACCATTCTTTTACCCCATCAATTTATGGGTTTGATATTAAAATTCAGTAAAATCGATTCACATATAGCTGAGATATATCTAAAATTCCGAAAAATACATTTTTTTGCAATTTTCTGTATTGAAAGTAGAGGATTTTCACGGAAACTACTTTCAACCAGTTCAATGCTTTCGGCAGTCCTTGACAACCGACTGGGTCCTGGCAATTAAACATTCATAGCCGAAGCTGTTGTGTGGAATCTCGGCACACACGATCGAATTAAACTTACACTCGCCGAATACCGAACTTGGCACCAAATTGTCAACGAGCAATTACATAAGAATCATTGCTCTTCAAAAATGTTTCCACAGTGAATGCGTGCTGCTCACTCGAGCACTGCGATTATTTCACCAGCTCTATTTTTCCCCCTATTAAAATTTGTGTATGACCTCTTAGAGCAGCCCACCTTTATTTGTTTAGCTCTCATATTCTTTAACATACTATAATATTCCTTAAATAAAAACTAAAACAAGAGTGAATCTTAAAAATGGACTTCAATGTTTTTCTTGCTGAAAATTTTATTTCTATGGCAATGACTACATCAACATTGATGTTACATTCTAAATGGGAACAAGTTCGTATTTAAATGTATGAATTTTTAACATTTTGTAATTGGAACTGTTTAAATTTTGAAAGAGTCAGTGGTAAACAAAGTTAACAAATTTATTTTGTATAATAACACTTTTATAATAAACATTTTGTTGCTGGGCGCCACTCAGAGTTTAGAGAATTCCACTTTGCACTAAAGACAAGTTTTGATTTTTAGGACTTCCGTATAAAGATCAAAAGACTAAAAATTATGTTTTTTATTTGAGTCAAATCTTGAGTTAATTTTGGTCAACTTTGATTGACTTTTGCAATAGTAGTAACAAAACAATAGCTTGGCTGATTCAATACCGATTGCCGAGCAGTTGCTTGGCAAGTACTTGAAATTCATTTCAGTACTTTCAGCTCCTTAAATCTACATCAATTTGGTTCTGCTCATGTGAAGTTGTTAGAAGGAATTTAGTAAAAAAAGAATACTTTATATATAATAGTTTATTTTCTAATATTGCATGGTGTTATTTTTGAAAAACTTAATTGAAAAGAATTGAATTAAATCAATACCTGAAACTTGTTCAGTACACAAAAATGTAAAGGGTATATATAAGTTTGTGATTCCATTTCTAGTTTCTACAATTTTCATTTCCGACCCTGTAAAGTATAACTAATCTGGACCAGCACTGATAGAAAATTCCGTCAGCTCTGACGGGATGTCATTGAAATACTGTTTCTGTGAAAACCATTAAACGTAGAAACTTTATTCTTTCACCATTTTTTACTCCATCGATTTATAGGTTTGCTATAGAAATTCAGTAAAATCGATTCACATATAGCTGAGCTCTATCCAAAATTTCGAAAAAAGCCATTCTTTGCAATTTTGTTTGAAAATTTTTGAAAAAAAATTTTTTGTTTTGCTTCAAACTTCACACAACTATTAAACATGACATGATTAAACAGCAAAAAAAAATGTTACCCTACATCGGTCCATATACTCGAGATATAGCCTAAACCGATTGTTTAATAAAAATTCAAAAAAAATTTTTTTTTGGTTAAAATCAGTTCTGGTAATAAAAAGAGTTTACTAAGATACAGAAAATTTTAATTTTCGTTATCGGTCCATTTATGCCCGTGATATAGCCTAAACTGATTTTTCCATGAACTTAAGAATTTTTTTTTCCATTCTGTTCTGCTAATAAAAAGAGGTTGCTAAAATATAGAAAAAGAAAATTTCCGATATCGGTCCATATACTCATATACCCGAGATATAGTCTCAACCGATTTTTCAATGAAAAAAAGGAGGTTGCTAGAATACATAAAATGAAAGTTTCCGATATCGGTCCATATACCCGAGATATAGCCTGAACCGATTTTTTCATGAAAATGTCGCATATGCGAACTAAAACAACTCTTTTGCTTAAAAGAGTTTCTGGTAATATAAGGAGGTTACCAAATATAGAAAACGAAAATTTCCGATGTAGGTCCATATATACCGATATATAGTCTAAACCGATTTTTTCATGAATATGTAGCTCAAGCAAACTTAAGAAATTTTTTTTTCCTTAAAAGTTGTTCTGATAATAAAAAGAGGTTGCTAAAATACAGAAAAAGAAAAATTCCGATATCGGTGCTAGAATACATAAAATTAAAGTTTCCGACATCGGTCCATATACTCGTATATAGTCTTAACCGATTTTTCACTGTAAAAGTACTTCTAGTTACGAAAGGAGGTTACTATGACAGATATTATTAGATCATTTTTTTTTTTCTTTTTAAATTCTCAACAATTTATTTAGATTGTTTTGATAAAAAATTGAATGTTTTGCTAATATCTTACAAAAATTTCCAAAGTCTATTGATGATTAGCGTAGCTCCTATGAAATGTCGACATATAGATAGCTGGGAAACATAAGAAACAAGCTATTTATAATATTTTACTTTATTTAAATTTTTTAAGGTTAATGAACAAAAGTGTGCCCATGTTACATTCGCACTGCGTCTAGGAACATACTCACCTATTACTATTAATAATAAAGTAATACCTCAACACAGTGAAGTCAAATACCTCAGTATTCATCTTGACCGTAGACTAACATGAAAGTCGCACATCGGGGCAAAACCGATGAAACGCAGATGAAATTGAAAGCAGTGCAAATTAACTGGCTAATAGGCAGAAATTCGACCTTGAAGCTAGATTGTAAACTTTTGCTGTACAACTCGATTCTAAAGCCAATATGGTGCTATGGGATTCAATTATGGGGCACAGCCTCGACATCTAACATTGAAAAAATTCAAAGAAGTCAAAATAGAATTCTCCATAGAATTACAGATGCTCCATGGTACGTTAAAAACTCACGAATCCACGCAGATCTGAACGTACCTTTTGTGAAGTCTGAATTTGTGAAGTACGCGACAAGATATATTAACAAACTAGAATTCCATCCAAATCCTCTTGCAGTTAATATTTTTAACTTTGGTGGTCATACCCGTCTGAGAAGGAGGGATGCTTTGGCTACCATTAGAGCTCTAAACAGATGACTGAATTCTGAAATAATACTCGCATAAAAATAAATTTTTGTCCAGCACTTTAATCTCATTTTTTTTTTTTTTAGTATTAAGTTTTGAATACTTATGGGCATATTCATAAAAATTTAAGTGTATTTGAAATGTGTTTTAACTCAAGAATTCCATATAAAATTTTACTAAAATTCATTTAAAATACATTTTAATTTTTTAATGAATATGCACATTATTGTCATTACATTTCAATAAATAAAATAATAAAGTTAAAAAAAGAAATTAAATTTTTTTCTCGAGCCACCAACAATATTTTCATATTTTTTACAATATACTCGTATACCACACTGATCGCACAGAAACCATAATGTTTTGGAAAGTTTCATAAAATTTTTCAAATTTGCCAAAAACTCCGCCGCACGGTTGCATTTTGAGTACTTTGTCAGCACACATGTTTTATTTAGTAGATCGCACGGTCTCAAAAAGCCAGATGTGGTAAAAAAGAATTTATTTTTAATGCAAGACAGGCACAAGAACATTCGTCCTAATAAATGCTAAGTTTGCTAATTCAACTCGAAAACTGGTTTCAGTTGCCTAGTAAAAGGCCTATTTATTATACAGAAGTTGTTATATTTTATAATAGCTTTTAATAAACAAGTGGATTTACATTTAATAAAAACCCTTCGTTTCGTGTCTAATTTAGACAACAAAAAACTGTCAATTTTCCCAACATGTCCTGAAATGTCTTCCTTCACAAAGCCGAAGACCATTAAGCTTTAACATTTATTTTATTTTTTTCATACTCTTTCCTCTTTATTTCTTCATGGTATATAAATAAAATTATATGTGCACATCAGAGAACAACTTTGAGTGATTCCAAAAAAATCATACTTATTCAACAACATGAAAACCATTTCATTTCGTTTCAATATGATTTTGTATTCAGCCGCACAAATGCGAATGATTTTTAATCAGTAAACAAAATGAGCAACAACTTCGCTCATCGTTAAGGTTCGTGTTTGAATATAAATGAATGCGCATATAGTTCGGCGTTCATTTCTTGTGTTTGAATTTTTCATTTGGAAGAAAAAAAAATGAACAAAAATCAATGCAGTGATGTATTCAACAGTTTTTTTGTATGCTTCTGTTGAAAAAAATTGAAGTAAAATACACATACATACATAGAAACAAAAGCTTTTCATAGAAAAAAAACAAATGTCCATATGTATATATATGTATTTATTTTAGAACATTTGCTAAAAAACACAATGGTATACTTATAACAAAAACTACACTTATTTCACTGGGATTTTAAACTAACTTTGCCCTTTAAACTAACATACAAAATATATATCGCTCCTTTATTGCAACATAGTCATAACCCAAAAAAGCTCGTTTCGAGAAAAACGCATTTAAAATTTTCAGCTTTCATACAAGTCTTAGAAAATTTTTTTAGATAATGTTTCCTAAAGGAAAAAGTTAAAAGGAATTTGAATAAAGTTTTGGCACAGAAGGTGGTACTGTTAACAATGCTGCATTGTTAACTCGAAAAACGTATTTTTTGAGATATGACTATGTTGCAATAAAGGAGCGATATATAAATATGTTTCAAATTTGTTTATACAACACACAATTGAAGCAACATCTAACGTTTAAGCGATTTTATTCAGTACTAAAACGATCGCGCAATATTTACAAGGCGAGTTGATTTTATTCAGCACTGAGCTTTCTTGCTTGATTTTTGTTGATTACAAATATATCGGGTGGTTAAATTTCAAGGGCCGATGTTGAATGTGAACCACACCTAAACGCCAAGTTTTTTTCCGAATTTTATGTGACATTTCTCTATTTCAGACTTATTCAATTTGAACCATGGAGAGATACACAATCCAACAACGTGTTAAAGCTATCCAGACTTATTATGAAAATGGGCGTTCAAATCAAAATGCATATCGTGCACTTCGTGATTTTTTTGGTCAATTTGATCGTCCAAATGTGCGTACAATCGCAAAAATCGTGGAAAAATTCGAGCAAACCGGGTCTGTAGAAGATGTGAGAACACTAGTGCATGCTCGTACAGCTTGTACTGCAGAAAATATTGCTGCTGTTCGCGATAGTGTGGCTGAAGAGCCGTCCACCTCAACTCGTCGTCGTGTCCAACAATTGCATCTCTCACGCTCGTCGTTGATGAACATTATGCATAAAGAC
The DNA here is from genome assembly GCA_914767995.1 of Thecocarcelia acutangulata. Classification (NCBI taxonomy): domain Eukaryota; kingdom Metazoa; phylum Arthropoda; class Insecta; order Diptera; family Tachinidae; genus Thecocarcelia; species Thecocarcelia acutangulata. The sequence continues at coordinate 22,738,345 of OU612095.1, read as the reverse complement.
TTGCATTTACACGCTTACAAGGTGCAATTGGCTCAAGAACTAAAGCCTCTTGACCATTCCAAACGTCGTGAATGGGCAGAATGGTGGCAAGAAATGGCAACAGTGGATGATAAATTTCGAAGAAAATCATCTTCAGTGATGAGTCACATTTTCACCTTAGTGGATTTGTCCATAAGCAAAACTGCCGCATTTGGGCGAATGAGAATCCAAGAGTGACTGTCGAAAAACCTGGGTGCATTGGTTGCAAAGAGTGACTGTTTGGTGTGGTTTATGTGCTGGCGGCATTATCGGGCCGTATTTTTTCCAAAATGAGGCCGGTCAGGCAGTTACTGTGAATGCTGTTCGCTATCGTGAGATTATAACGAACTTTTTATGGCCGCAATTGGAAGATATGGATGTAGACGATATGTGGTTTCAGCAGGACGGTGCCAATTGCCGCACAGCTACCGAAACGAGTGCTCTTTTGCGCAACAAATTCAATGGCCGTGCTATCTCACGTAATGGCGATGTCAATTGGCTGCCAAGATCATGTGATTTGACACCGTTGGACTTTTTTCTTTGGGGTTATTTGAAAGAAAAGGTGTACGTCGATAAGCCAGCAACAATTCAACAGCTAAAGGATGAGATAATTCGGCACATTAACGGCATAGAACCTCCATTATGCCTCAGGGTCATCGAAAATTTGGACCATCGAATGGAGGTGTGCCGCCGTAGTCGCGGCGCCCATTTGGCCGATATTTTGTTCCATGCATAATTGAGTAATACCAATATATCATAATAAAATAAAATTACAATAATTTCCTAAATAGTTTGTGTTTTATTCAAAATCAACATCGGCCCTTGAAATTTAACCATCCTTTAGAATGGTTACAAGACAAGTAGATTTTACTCAACGTTGAGCTTTCTTGCTTGATTTTTGTTGATTCAAATACAGATTGTTTACCAGGCGAGTTGATTTTACTCAGCGTTGAACTCAGTTGCCTGATTTTTGTTGATTACAAATTTTAGTGTATGATTTAGTCAAGCAAAAACATGATTTTTGGTGATCACTGGTACATACGAGTATGTAAGTCTGCATATATGTATGTAAGTTGCATACAAAGATATATATTTTTATTTGGCTCATTATTATTGTTGTCGCTTTGACAGTCAATATATTTCACAAGAAATTTAAACTACATTTTATACATCGTTTACCTAAAAACTTTATCTATCCTTACAACAACAACAACAACGTAAAAGTTGTAAGGATTCTTACAACGCGTTTTGTATTACTACTACACATCTACAAAAATATGCTTTTACAAGTTTTATGCGAAAATAAAAGTGTTTATTATACTTTCACAAATATTTGATCGCACACTAAAAACGAAAATGTATTTTTATGGTTTCTTTACACTTTCCCCGCTACAGCAGCACACGGCTACGAAGCACTATAGTTACACGAAATGCCAGTGAATGTGTTGTATTTTTTAAAAAACTAATATTTGTTGGCAGGAAAACTATAAAATCCTTATTTCTCGCAATTTAATTTTATTATGTTATTTGTGTGTTGGTTTTCCTTCTTTCCCAAAATAAATGGTCATTAAATGTGTTCAAGAAATCCTTTCTTGACCTCTAACTTTTGCAAAGCAATTCGAACATGAAACTACACAGAACACAGTGCTAAAAATTGATTTCCATGAGAAAGTTTGTTGAAATAATTTAAAAAAAAAAAATAGTTTTTAGTTTCGTTTCGTTGACCAAAATAATTATTACCAAAAAAAAAATAGATAAAATTGTATTTGATCCTTTTTTTTATTATTATAAATTTCAATAAAATTTGCGATTAAATAAATGATTAAGGAATATTGATAGTAAAAATAATGCTAAAGATTGTTAAATTTATTTTTGATAAGTTTAACCCATTTTTGTACTTAGTACGAACCTGGCAACGCTTACTCGTATATTGTCGGTATATAGCTTTACCTATTTTGCCTTAAAAATAGCAGAGTATTCTCTGATGCTTAACATGCTAGCCCACTTTGACGTTCAGGATCGTGAAAGAGGCCTTGAATTTAACATATCGCACCCTAAATACAAAAGGGTCATAATATAAAATTTTCCAAAACTGAATTTTCCATAAAATTCAGGGGCCGAATTACCGCATACGTGATCGAGTAAAACTGTTCGTAATTTTCTATACCCTTCACAAAAATGTTAAGGGTATATATAAGTTTGTGATTCCATTTGTAATTTCTACAGTTTTTTTTTTGCGACCCTATAAAGTATATATATTCTGATTCAGAATTAATGGAAAAGTCGATTAAGCGTTGTCCGTCTGTCCACTGTTGAAATACTGTTTCTGAGAAAAACATTTGATATAGAAACTTTTTTCTTTAACTATTCTATTACTCCATATTGTCATCTGTTTGCTATTGAAATTCAGTAATATCGGTTCACGTATAGCTGAGATATATTCAAAATTCCGCAAAAATCCATTTTTTTTTTGCAATTTTGTATGGACATTTTTGAAAAAAAGTTGTTTGTTTTCGCTTCACACTCATTAAATATGCTGACTAAAAACAAACAAACAAAATTTTCAAATATCGGTCCATGTATAGCCCAAATCGGGTTTTTCTTGAAAATGTCGCGTAAGCAATTTGAAACAACTTTTTTTGCTCAAAAGCAGTTTTGGTAATGATATCAGTGCCACGTTTCTGTATTACTCGCATCGAGAAATTTCTCACAAGAAACAACGGAATTGACATAGAAACTATGCGAATAGAAACAAAAAATGGAGTTTCTCATACAAATGTTTCTGTATCTTTGAGAAGCGAGAAATATCTGTCAAAATAGTTTTTTTGACGTAATTCATTGGAAGCTTGTGAGTAAACCTGTTTCTGTATTAAAATTTTGTGAGAAGTTTCTCGCTAGAGCTGTCAAAATTTTTCACAAATAAAAGAGTTGCGGAAGTTATAAATTTAAAAAATATATAATTGATATTTATACACATATTGTCGTATTCATAAAAAAATAATTTACAATTAGTAAAAGTTTACTTGACATACATATTTTTACACAAAATTTTTCAATTAAACCTTTGTTATGTATAAATTATTTATTATGAATACGGAAGATATTGAATGTACTTCATTATTCATTACTTCTTTTTATTTTAGAAAATTGAAAGAATTTCCACGGAGATATAATAAATATATAAAAATTATGAATTAATTTTTTTCGGTTTTTTCTTTATTTCTTAATAATTATGTACATACATACATACAGTATGATAAATTAAAAATTTAATGGCAAAATCTTAATTTTAGCCTGTCTCGAATGCGAGAAGCTTCCCTCATCGGTTCAGGAACTAAAAACGGATCGGTTGCAGCCCTTAATCTCTGGCTGTAACTGCGCAACATGTTTCGCCGGTCATATTGGTCAGCAACCATCACCACAAAACTATGCCTTATTGAAAGTTTTTTGTGAAATTTATTTATGATTTGAATGTTTTTTTATTTATGTACACGTGTTGTTGATTGACACAATTTTATTTTAGATATTTATAACACTAAATTCAATTGTTTTATTCACTGCTAAACTTAAATTTTCTTTTTGTTTGATAAATTTTTCCTATATTCGTCTTCTTATTTGTTTACTTTTTGCATTTTGACAGCTGCTTAATGGAAATATTCCAATAAAGACGTAATTAGTATTGCCTCTTTTCGATTTAATATACAGAAACGCTGTTTTTCTCGATAGTCGAGAAACGATGGAATTTTATGTTTCGTAGTTTTCGATGCGAGAAACTTTTCACTAATCTTACAGAAACGAGGCACAGGTTATATAAATATGGCGAATGAAAATTTCCCATATCGGTCCATACATATATGTATATAGATATAGCCTAAGCCGGGTTTTTCATGAAAATATCACGTAAGCGAACTTAAACAACTTTTTTGTGCTGAAAAGCAGTTTTAGTAATAAAATCACACAGAAAAAATTATAGTAAAAATAAAATCAAAAAATTCTTGTCTGGAAAAATATCAAAAAATAAGCTTGAATATCGTATTTTGTTGTTGTTTCAAAAAATTATTGTTTTCGACTAATAATTATTTTGACTAAACTTTTGTATGAATCCACGAATTCCTTTTCATTCAAACAATATATTAATTAATTCAACGAATTTCGTTATTGAAAACGCAAACAATTTTTTTCTGTGCAGGTTATATAAACATGGAAAATGAAAACTTCTGATATCGGTCCATATATACCCGAGATATAGCCTCAACCGGGTTTTTCATGAAAATGTCGTGTAAGCGAACTGAAACAACTTTTTTTGCTTAAAAGCAGTTCTGGGAATAAAACCATGTTGTATAAATATGAAAAATCAAAATTTCCTACATCGGTCCATATATACCCAAGATATAGCCTAAACCGGGGTTTTCATGAAAATATTGCGTAAATTAACTTAAACAACTTTTTTTTCCTTAAAACCAATTCTAGTAATAAAATCAGGTTATATAAATATGGAAAATAAAAATTTCAGATGTCGGCCGATATATACCCGAGATATAGCCTGAACCGATTTTTCCATTAATATTTTTTTTTTGCTGAAAAGCTATTCTCGTTATAAAAGAAGGTTACTAAAATACAGAAAATAGAAAATTCCGATATCGGTTCATATATAACCGAGATATAGCTTAAACAAACTTTTCCATGAAAATGTCCATGAAAGATTTCTTTTTTGGAATGGTGATTAAAAGGCAAAAATATTTTTTCCCCGATATCGGTCCATATATATCCGAGCATATTCAGTTCAAATTTGTAATATATACTGTACATATACGTGACTATCGTGAAGGGTATTTTAGATTCGGCCCAGCAGAATATACCACACTCTTACTTGTTTTTATTGGGATTAGTTTAGTCGTTAACGAACAGTTACTATCGTAATTTGAGCTTACAGCATACGATATCGAGTGTGCAATCGAGTATCAACTGTTTAAATTGCACTCGTTAGCTCTACAGCGATCGAACAGATGTTTTTTGTGGTTAAAGCACGCAGAGAAAATAAATTTCTTCATATTGTTATGCCAACATTAGTATGTATTCTATAAAATTTTGTGTTGTTGTCACATTCATTTCAAATATGATTGGATGGAATAATATTATTTAAAAAATATAGTTTGAATACGATAATAGCTATTGTTATGTGTATACAAAAGCATTTTATTTTAAACACTTGTATCTTAGACTCACTCACTGGCAACACATGTATGTTTACAGATTAAACTTATTATTGTTGTTTTTGTTCTAGACATTGACATGTAATTTTATTTCAGTTTTATTTTTCTACGTGTACAAACCAAAAATTTAATTTAAACATCTTTTACATCATTTTAGCAATTCCAATGTGTGAGCTATCGAATGAAGGAATCTGTGTATTTCACGAAATTGTGTTCGATACGAAAGCATACTCGATCAGGTATGCGGTAATTCGACCCCCGTTTTTTATGCTTTCGCAAACATAATATTTTTTTTCTGTTCATTCATTCATTTATTGAATCTTCAAAAGATGAACTAACAATAGGTATTCAAATCTTAATACTATCTATAAAAAGCTATTCAAGTCCAGCCAATGCTAGACAAAAATGTTTTATTTTGCACGAACGAAATATCGGTAAAATCACCTATTTAACGTATCTCTTCTCCTCAACCGAGTGTGTCTGCCAAAATTAAGTATATTGCATGCAAGAGGGTAAAAGTCCCGTGACCGACTTGGATCTATCTGTAAAAATGCCAAGCACGTTCCCTTGCCGTCTGTCAGTCTGGCAGTCCTCTCCAAGACCGGGCCTGATAAAATTACATCAAATCTCCTGTTGGGCAGTACACTGAAAAAAATTTTTCCGAAATTCATACATTTTGACAAAACTTTTATGAATTTTTTCATTATTTTTCAACCATTGTAACTTTTCATAGAAATAATGAAACAAATTTCATTAGATTATTTTAATAAAAACCTTCATTAAAGTAATGAAACATTTTAATAAGAAACATGACTTATTTTCATTAAAAGTATGAAAGACAAATCATATGATTAGTGAAATAATTTCTCTAGATCAAAGAATCAATTTCATAAAGCACATGAAAACTGTACATTAAATTAATGAGAAAGTAACATTTATTTAATGAAATAACTTCTTTGTACTTGTTGAATTGAAATAAGAGCTCCGGAAAAATGAACTGGCTGGAAAAAGGATGGAAGTCTCTGAATCAAGCAAGTAAACAAAATGATCGTGAATTTTGATCGATCCGTATTTTGTTTACTCGTACACCGAAGGAAATTCAAAATACCAATGAAAAATGCAAAAGAAATAAAACCAAAGGAATTAGTATTTTGAATTATGACAAGAAACTGATTTTATTGTTACCTTTCGTATTCGCTTCACAAGGACAAGGTTGACATTTTGGAGTTGTAATTTGCGTTTCAAAACTATTTACCTTCTTATTGGAATTCCCGGCTCTGGGTTTTGAATCACTGAGTTTAGAGATGTTCGTATTTGAGTTACGACTTTCAGAAACTGATTCTAAAGTTCTATACCTATTTGTCAAGAACTCGTCTAACTCAGACCAATTCGGGATTGCGGTTTTGTCCTTCAATTGTTGTTCCCATAATGTCAAAGTGTTTTCCGGAAGTTTATTTGTACAAACAAATACAATAATTGGATCCCAACTCGACACATCGATTTTATAAAGCCTGAGCGTTGAAATGCATGAGTTTATAGTTCTTTGAAGCTGCTTCAAAGACTTCCCCGATTCAGCACTAATAGCCGGGAGATTGAACAGAATTTTCAACTGGCCATTGACAAGAACTCTTCGATTTTCGAACCGAATGCACAAGTCTTTCCACGCCTGCTCAAATCCTTCATTAGTAAGCGGACTCTTTTGAACGATTTCCCTAGCCTCCCCTTTAGTTTTTTGCGTCAGGAAAAACAACTTTTCAACGTCACTTGCCTTTGAATTAGAAATAACCGCAGTAAACATGTCCCGGAAAGTAGGCCATGAATTGTAGTCCCCATGAAATGTTTCGATGTCAATAGGGGGAAGATTGAGATTGCGTGATTTTAAAAGAATAGAACTTTGAATGGCTAAGTCTTTGTCCACGCCCATTGCCTCTTCTGGGCTGACGAGCTTTCGGCCTTGACAAGCCTCTGACAATTCGCACAATTTGGACATACAATTGCAATAAGTAATATACGTGGTTTTATATTTATTTTTATAAGCTGTTATACTCCCTGTGGCTTCAGAATCGTCGGCATCGTCGTGATCTTTCCGATCAGCTTCATGCAAAAATTTTTCATAGGCTTCTTTTAGCCGACTCCAGCAGGATTTTAATTCATTGCGGTGAATAGAAATCGCATATGGCGAAGTAAGTGGAAATAGATTGTCGTTAAGATCTGCCTCGAACTCGACAATGTTATCAGCCAGTCGAATAAATTGATCTAATGACATGTTGAACTATTTTGAACAATAAACTTAAAGAACTCCAGAAAGTGCAATAGAAAAAAAAAAGTTGAGTAAAGGCTACAAAATTAAAGATCGAAAACCTGCTTCGTAGTATAAGTAAAAAAATTTATTGCCCCAGGAGCGACAAAACTAATATGTTTCTTAGCCAAACTCAGCTTACAACTATTTTGCAAAAAAAATGCACTATATTCTGGACACACTGTAAAACATCAATCAGCTGTCTACAAGAAATCAATAAACTTAAGGTCATTAACCTTTAATTTGTAGGAAGAAACCGAAATATTCCAAAAGCAAATTATTAATATTAGTACCGTTCGCAACAAATCCCAAAATAGAAATGAATGTTGAGGAAAAAAAAAATTTTAAAGTTGGTCTTTAGATGAAAGTATTATTTCGGAAAAACAAAAACTAAGCATTAATTAAAGTTTTACACAAATCATTTATTTTTTAATAAATGTAAGTCTTGTTTCGCTTCAAATTATTATTTTATTTTTTTAATAAAATGAGGGAAAAATCAAAGCAAAAAGTTTAAGATCGTTAATCCCGACTGCACCTATTGTTGCACCGTTCAATCTCTCAATTTTTCCAAAAGAAAAGAAAATTCCAATTATTAAAGAGAAAAATGTGAGAAAATGGAAAGAATTAAAAATATTTTATTGAAATATCCTATACTTTGCAAATTTACTTTGCAACTGTATAGTTACATAAATAAATAAAAAAATTTTATTGAACTACCAAAGTTCTTGAAGTAAATCTTTAGCACAAAAATTTAAAATGCGAAATAAAATTTGAATGGAAAGAAAAAGTTTAACCGCTCTTATACAATGACTCATCCAAATGTATAAAATAAAGAGAGAACGATAAGTCTTAAGAGTTTATTGTAACTTTGGTTTAACCACGCACTTGGTTTAGGGGAAATAAATTAAAGAGAATATGATGTAAAAAAAAACTGTGAACATTTAATAAAATTTTATATTATATTCCAAATTTTGCTGGAAAAAAAAAGAGGGGAAAGAAATTTATCACATATCCATACATATGCATATCATAGAACCTGGAAAAAAAACGCGATCTTGTTGAGTACAAGAAAAAGAAATACCCAACACACAAATTATATGGAAGAAAGAACCACGAATATTTACCATTGAAATTTTTGTCAGCTTTTTTAACTACACTTTTTGGCACGGCACTATATAAGCTCCCCACAGAACTTTTCGCCAACTTTAGACGTCCCGTTTTTTATTCGTATATTTTTACATGTATATTTGTTTTTGTTTCTTTCCCGTTAAGATTTCTCTTCTATTTCTTAGAAAGTTTTCCCGCTATTTTTTTTTTTTTTTTTTTTTTAGAATTTCTTATTTTTAACTATTTTATATTTTATTTTTAATTCCTTTAATAAACGTTTAATTTTATACGTTTATTTTTATATTTATTTAATTTTATACCGTATTGATCAAAAAACCTAATCCTGCGTGGAATGCACTTTTATGACTAAAGCAATACACTAAAACGTACCTGTGTTAATGTTGGTTTAGTTGGAATTTGTACAGCAACAACAAATCGATGAAGAAATCTCAGAGACTAACTTCTTTTCCAAATCTGGTTCGAATGGATCAAATGTTGAATTGAAATAAGAGCTCCGGAAAAATGAACTGGCTGGAAAAAGGATGGAAGTCTCTGAATCAAGCAAGTAAACAAAATGATCGTGAATTTTGATCGATCCGTATTTTGTTTACTCGTACACCGAAGGAAATTCAAAATACCAATGAAAAATGCAAAAGAAATAAAACCAAAGGAATTAGTATTTTGAATTATGACAAGAAACTGATTTTATTGTTACCTTTCGTATTCGCTTCACAAGGACAAGGTTGACATTTTGGAGTTGTAATTTGCGTTTCAAAACTATTTACCTTCTTATTGGCGATTCTCGAAATATAACATAATCAAGTTTTTTTTTACCTATTTCCAGCTGATAATGCCTAAAGGTACGTCAAAGTCGTCCAAACCAAAATCTCAGTCTTCGTCAAGGGACTTTATCGCAAGCTACAAGTCATATCCTTGCCGTCTATGCAACCGTCCACATCCCTTAAGGACATGCCGGAGCGGGAAAACTTTCTAAGAAATAGAAGAGAAATCTTAACGGGAAAGAAACAAAAACAAATATACATGTAAAAATATACGAAAAAAAAACGCGATCTTGTTGAGTACAAGAAAAAGAAATACCCAACACACAAATTATATGGAAGAAAGAACCACGAATATTTACCATTGAAATTTTTGTCAGCTTTTTTAACTACACTTTTTGGCACGGCACTATATAAGCTCCCCACAGAACTTTTCGCCAACTTTAGACGTCCCGTTTTTATTCGTATATTTTTACATGTATATTTGTTTTTGTTTCTTTCCCGTTAAGATTTCTCTTCTATTTCTTAGAAAGTTTTCCCGCTATTTTTTTTTTTTTTTTTTTTTTAGAATTTCTTATTTTTAACTATTTTATATTTTATTTTTAATTCCTTTAATAAACGTTTAATTTTATACGTTTATTTTTATATTTATGTAATTTTATACCGTATTGATCAAAAAACCTAATCCTGCGTGGAATGCACTTTTATGACTAAAGCAATACACTAAAACGTACCTGTGTTAATGTTGGTTTAGTTGGAATTTGTACAGCAACAACAAATCGATGAAGAAATCTCAGAGACTAACTTCTTTTCCAAGTCCGGTTCGAAGGACCAAATGTTGAATTGAAATAAGAGCTCCGGAAAAATGAACTGGCTGGAAAAAGGATGGAAGTCTCTGAATCAAGCAAGTAAACAAAATGATCCTTGTGAAGCGAATACGAAAGGTAACAATAAAATCAGTTTCTTGTCATAATTCAAAATACTAATTCCTTTGGTTTTATTTCTTTTTCATTTTCCATTGGTATTTTGAATTTCCTTCGGTGTACGAGTAAACAAAATACGGATCGATCAAAATTCACGATCATTTTGTTTACTTGCTTGATTCAGAGACTTCCATCCTTTTTCCAGCCAGTTCATTTTTCCGGAGCTCTTATTTCAATTCAACAGTACTAATGCAATATATTCATTAAAAATATGAAACTCCTTCATAAGGTCAATGAAGTTATTTCATTTATCTCATTTTATTATTCATTGAGCACCTGAAACATTTTGATTAAATCAATGAAATAGTTACATTTGTTTAATGAAATAATATCAAAACACACATTAATAAAATATGTTCACATATGTACGTAATAAGATCAATGGAATTATTTCATTTCTTCATTGATACTTTATTTCATTACACAAACAATACTATTCCTGGCTTTTGTGAAATTGTACCTAATTATGATAAAAGAAAATGTTGAACAAGTATTCACCAAATAAAACAGATTTTATTAATTCAAATAACTTCAATACACTGCTATTTAAATTTTTTAAACTATTATTATGCTGATTTGAGGACATGCACATGTACATACATATCCAAGTTCGCTAGCCAGAAATTTATTTGTCATTGATCTAATGAATTCTATTTCATTGGAATTATGAAACTCATAAAACTTTTATTTTCATAAAAAAAACTTGACATTTTTTATACTGTAGCTTAAGATTAATAAATGCCCATTAATATATCTTACCAAAATTCAAAGAATTTAAAAAAATTAAATTTTGTTGTAGTCATAAATCCAATGATTTTTTTTTAATGAAACTATGAAACTTAATGAAACCATTCTGATGGAACTCTTTCATAATATATATGAAGTTTCATGCATATTGTGAAAAGTTTTCATTGGATTAATGAAAAATATTTATTGAAACAGTTTCATTAAATATATGACGCATAATTCTTTCAGTGTAGAGCTGGCGAGCAGTCACCAATATTCTTCGGATGGTTCACTATTCTTCCTGTTATTGAGGCATGATCATATGTCGCCTCCTTCCACCTCCCGCTTGACCACAGCCTGACAGCCAATTGCCTACAGCATGCGATCAGCCGGCAGCCAGTTCCGCATAGTGAAAAGTGTTATTGATGGCGTAGTGCCGGAAGCAGCAGTATACGTTATCTTTTCTGTGATTTTGCAGTAAGTGGTTTTGTCCGACAACTTCCACCACACGAGCTTAACAACTGTGTTGAAATGTCCACAAATTCCATTTTTCCTCCTCCCTACAATATATGTTCCTAGTTCCAATACACCTTGTATTGCATGTGTAGGGGACCAAGATAAAAAAGACACACAGGTGCGCTGTTGTTACGTGAATAATTTACTACGTGGAGTTGGTACATTATCAGGTAAGGCCTGAACCCCATGTTGGCTGTAGATTTTTTTTATTTATAAATTTTATTTCACAGTACAATTCATTTACAATAGGCATTGTAAAACCACACATTTTTTTGTTTGCATTAACCCCTACGTTATTCACTAACTATATTTAGCCTCCGTAAAGGGTTTTATTTTTCTTCACGTTCAGATTGTTATAACGTGGCAACTCTCCATTTCATTTTTATTAGCTATTGTACTGAATCTCTTTTTGTTTATATGTTTTCCTCATCTTTTGTAACTTTGACCTTTTTATATACATACATATGTATAAAAATCTTAAAAATAATATATGAACTCGAGATCCGTTCTATATAAAACAATAATTAAAATTTTTTTATTGAGTATTTCGTTTTGCTTTAGAAAACTTCTTAAGGAATGTATTTGTTGATGAATTACAAAATCAAAAACATTTTTGTGATAGGAAATAAAATAACATGAAGAGCTTTACACATACATACATACATAATTACATTTAACATAAAAAGAATATTATTTTATTGCCTATCAAAACATTTTTGATTTTATAATCGATCAACAAATACTTTCCTTAAGAAGTTTTCTAAAGGAAAACGAAATACCTATTGAATAAAAAATTTTTAATTATTGTTTTATACAAAAATATTATTTTCAAGATTTAATTTTGTTGTTTACTAACTTTTATTGTTTTTTTATTAGACAAATAGTTTATTACATAAATTAAATAAATATGTAAACAATATAAATCAACATTTTTTTTTAAGCCCACAAAAAATTGGGGTATTAATTAACACCTATTTATGTGGTTAATTACAACAGCTGCCTCGAACAGCTGACTTTAAACCCCAGTATATGGTGTTTAAAGTACTTGTGAATAGGAAAAAGGTTAATTTTGTGGTTAATAATTTTAACCGAAATAATTGGGGCTTAAGAAGCATAGTGAATCGCACTACTGGTATGTATTGCATGATTATTCCTCATGAAATGGATCGTGCGATGCCCAGTATTGCGCAAATAGTTGCATTTTGTAGATACCAAATAGAGGCAAAATTGTTTAGCAATAATCAACATACAAGGATATGGTTGCATATCTAACCGGAAGGTTGTATACGACTTTTAAGACTTTGTTTTGCATTCTTTGAAGTGCTTTAAAGTCATTAGTTTTCTTATAACCATATAAAATTGCTAAATAGTTTAACTGGCTTTGTATTAAAAATTTATTTTTAAATTTATATAAACTTCCGACAGCTTGTGCAACTTTGTCTTTTAGGGATCGTATATGTTCATTCCAAGCGACATTGTTTTGTAAAATTATGCCCAAGTACTTTATAGAGCTGTCCTCAAAAATTTCCGCACAATCAACAAATACCGAAAAGTCATTGTTGTGGGAGCTAGGCTTAAATCGCAGTAATTTCGTTTTATTTGCATTTAAAACAAGTTTGTTTACTCGCGCCAACTCTGCTATCAAAGCTGCATCGCGCTGTATATAGGCTTTGACAACCGTTTTAGAAAAATGTTTATATGGATAAAATAAACAGATATCATCTGCATACATGAATATTTTCCCAGTAAGGTTAAGGTTGTGTAAATCATTTAGAAAAATAGAAAACAACAAAGGCCCTAGAACACTGCCCTGAGGTACTCCGCATAAAACCGCACGTAATGAGCTTTTGGCACCGCCAATCTGTACAAATTGTTTTCGTTCAGTTAGATAACTTTTTAGTAAGGACAACTCATTTCCACATATACCATAGAATTTTAGCTTTTGCAGATGTAAATCAAAAGAATAAAAATGGAAATGAAGCACAATCTTCAGGTTAACAAGCTTGTTAACAGCGTTGTTATACTACTCGTATATTTGATACAATTCAAAGTGGTACAACAGTCTATACTTGGCTCGCTCAGCATAGAGTTCCTTTTCCAAAAGCTTAGTAAGCAATTCCTTAAAACTTAATATAAGCTCAAAAGACTTTAATTCCAAACATTTGTGTACTCTAATTGCTGTTTGCTGCTTTGTTAAATATCCATGTAAAGCATTTATATTAGATTCAAATCCAGCTAAATTTCTTTTGCATCCATTTGAAGACAAAAGCATTTTTGATGTTCTAGTGGACTTTGTTCGAAAACATTCTTTCCTTTAGTTTTATTGTGTTAAACATTTCACTCTTTTCTATTCTACAAAATGTTGGTTTTTTTTTTTCTTCTACAACACTTGTATAGTTTTGGGCAAAAACAAGAGAGAAAATTCTTTACAGTCTAGTAACTTTACAGCGGAAAACTTTTTCCCATATGAGATTGTCCCCTTTTGCACAATTTTGCTTTTCATTTTATTTTTTTATTTTTGGTTTATTTGAGCGCAAACATTTTTTGACATCAAATACTAAATTTTGGCAAAATAAAACAAAAAGACTTTTATGTATGTTGGCCAGAGAAAAGTCTGAAAATAATTTTGCAGGACATGATGGTTAAAAACATATAAAAATATTCACATACTCGTACTTGTAAGTTGGCCGGAGTGTATTTTTAATTCTTTTGTTTCCTTCTGTTTGTAAGTAACATCCTGGCATAGTTTTTCGTATTTAGTTTGGCAGTTGGGCAAAAAGAATAAATATAAAAAAATGAGGAAAAAAAAGAATACAGTGTCAACGACAAGAAAGGAATTACATTCAAGTTTCATCTTAATCCTGTAACATTTCATATGTTTGATTTTACTTTTTCTCTTGCTCTTTCTGTTTGTGCCATAAAAACAACGAAAGTTCTTAAAGCGTAACTAAATTTACACAACTTGAGCAAATGTAAGCAATTTCCAGTAACAACTAGAGTATGAAAGCCCCACAACATACTCGTACAAACAGATAGATGATATTCAAGTGTCTCTTCTTGTATGCAAGCGAATTGAGGACAATATTTCGACGTCCTTTTTTTTATAATATTTTTACCTTTTCAAAGCACTAAAATCTAGTAGTAAAGTAGTTAAAATATTTACGAGTAAGTTTTCGAATTGTCAGAAATCTGTTAACAATTTTTTTCATAACACGGGATGGTCCAACCAAAATGCACGAATAAATAAAACGAAAAGTTTTCAGAGACCTATTTTACGAGGGCAGTTGGGAAACTTTTTAGCCGATCAATGAAAGAGAATAGTTAGTTTTCCAAAAAAATATTTTTATTTTTCAATATAATCTCCTGAAACTTCAGTATACTTAGTCCAACGCTTTTCTAGCAATTCTACTCATATCCCTTGATTAAAATAGTTTTCCTCAAGGTCTTCAAAATTGTGGTTTACAACTGTAATTTTATCTTCATTTGAGGTAAAATGCTTGCCACCAAGGATTTTTTTTAGATTTGGGAACAGGTAAAAGTCACTGGGAGCTAAATCAGGAGAACAAGGTGGGTGGTCAAGCAACTGGAACTTTAAAACACTCTTGTGCGCTGGTGCGTTGTCTTGATGAAAAATTGTGATATTTTTTCTTGTGTTGTAAGCCAGGACGCTTTTTTTTCTCGAACTTATACATTTAATTGATCCAAAAGGTTGCAATATTGCTCTAAATTTATTGTTTTACCCTTTTGCAGATAGTCAATTAATAAAATACCTTTGAAGTCCCAAAAAAACGTTGCCATAAACTTACCAGCCGGTTGAATTGTTTTTGCCTTCTTTGGGGCACTTCCTCCAGCTTCAGTCCATTGTTTGCATGGTTCTTTTATCTCTGCAGATTAGTGGTGGATCCATGTCTCATCAGCGATTATGAAACGACGCTTAAAATCCATTTTATTTTGCTTACAACGATCCAAACCAGCTTGGGAAATGTTCATTTTTATGCGTTTTTGGTCGACTGTTAACAAATGCGGCACCCAACTTGCAGAAAGCTTTTTCATCTGTAGTTCTTCATGCAAAATTAAATGGACTTCACGCACTTTTATTCGTCGATCATTTAATACCATATCATGCACTTTGGCTACAATTTCTGTTGCTGTTGCTGTTTTTGGACGTCCACGTTTAAATTCAGCAACCCAATTTTTTACTGTTACATATGAAGGAGCACTTTCACCTATCACATTCACCATATCATTATGAATTTCTTGTCCCGATAAACCTTTTTTATGTAAATATTTAATGCCTTGCTACACTATCATACACAATCGTGCGATCTACTAAATAAAGCATGTGTGCTGAAAAAGTACTAAAAATTCAACCGTGGGACAGAGTTTTTGACAAATCGTGCGATTTGAAAAGTTTTATGAAACTTTTCAAAACATTATGGTTTCTGTGTGATCAGTGTGGTATATATTGTGAAAAATATAAAAAATTTAAGTAATGTAAAATTATTATGTTAATAAGAGTTTTTAATTGTTTTATTGTGTATATAAATTATTGCAATCGTACTTGTATGATAGTGTGGCCTACAACGCCATTTTGAAGCGATTTTTTCAAGTCGGCCAGACTTTTGAAACAGTTTCCTGTGAATGAATCGTTCGATCGTTTAGGATAGTGAATCAGGGCCTTTAATGACACCACGCATTTCTAATTTTTCCATTGTAAAAAAATTGCGGATGCGTCTTTTGTGCACACCTGTTTCTATATGAAGGAGTTACCAGATCGAAACAAAATTTAACATGTGCTCATAGCAGGGATGGAAGTTTTTTTTTATCTTGGATAATGTAATGAGTAATGTTTGTTAACTTAACACACGGAACGACCAAAACAAACGTTATCACAGCACTTAAAGTGTTGAAATTAAATTAGTTAAAACTGATCAGTGCCCAGTGTATATACCTTCGACACTGCTCAGAATAACAATAATTAGTTTAACACCGCGCACACCGTAAGGTAATAAATACCTAGGAAGAACATAAAACAGATATTAATAATAAGAAATAGAGAAAATACAAACGGCAGTATAAACATAATATAATAAAAAAACACGTGCACACATGATGCAAAACATAACTCTACCTATTCCGGTATAATTTCGTTTTTTAGAAATTGATAATAAACATAAGTATAGTACAGAAATGAAAAACACTTAACTTTTCACTTTTCCAAAACACTTAACTTTTTTCTGTTTATACCGCTCATTTTGTGCTAGGCTACGAAGGTTCCGAACCGCCCTCGTAACATCTTGATATGCGTATACCGTATTTACCTCAGAATTTATTTCACGTAGAAATCCCCGAAACTCAGCACTTAATGCTTTTAATGCACCAACGAAATTCGTACCATTGGCAGAGTGCATATTTTTGGGGCACCCACGTCGCGATATAAATCTGGCAAATGCTGCCAAAAATGCCGGCTGCTACTAAATGAATCGCTTTCGGTGCGAAGCACGCAAAAATACACACGTAACCTTTTGTTATTTAGCACGCCCGTCCGGTAAAGTTTCGGATTTCAAAGGTGCCAGTAAAATCCACTGCAGTTGTGGTAAAAGGCCGTGAAATAATAGTACGAGAAACTGCAAGTGCAGCCATAATTTCCGCTGAATCGTACAGCTTTTACAACGTCCTAATATACACTGAAAAAATTTTGTTCAGAAATTCTCTGAATTTTGATATTAGTTTTATGAATTTTTTCATTATTTTTCAACCATTGTAACTTTTCATAGAAATAATGAAACAAATTTCATTAGATTATTTTAATGAAAACCTTCATTAAAGTAATGAAACATTTTAATAAGAAACATGACTTATTTTCACTAAAAGTATGAAAGACAAATCATATGATTAGTGAAATAATTTCTCTAAATCAAAGAATCACTTTCATAAAGCACATGAAAACTGTACATTAAATTAATGAAAAAGTAACATTTATTTAATGAAATAACTTCTTTGTACTAATGTAATATATTCATTAAAAATATGAAACTCCTTCATAAGGTCAATGAAGTTATTTCATTTATCTAATTTTATTATTCATTGAGCACCTGAAAAATTTACATTAAACCAATGAAATAGTTACATTTGTTTAATGAAATAATATCACAACACACATTAATAAAATATGTTCACATATGTACGTAATAATGGAATTATTTCATTTCTTCATTGATACTTTATTTCATTACACAAACAATACAATTCCTTGCTTTTGTGAAATTATACCTAATTATGATAAAAGAAAATGTTGAACAAGTATTCTCCAAATAAAACAGATTTTATTAATTCAAATGACTTCAATACACTGGTATTTAAATTTTTTTAAACTATTATTATGCTGATTTGAGGACATGCACATATACATATTCAAGTTCGGTAGCCAGAAATTTATTTGTCATTGATCTAATGAATTCTATTTCATTAGAATTATGAAACTCATAAAACTTACATTTAAAAAAAAAAACTTGACATTTTTTGAACTGTAGCTTAAGATTAATAAATGCCCATTAACATACCTTACTAAAATTCAAAGAATTAAAAAAAAATTCAGTTTTGTTGTAGTCATAAATCCAATGCTTTTTTTAAATGAAACTATGAAACTTAATGAAACCATTCTGATGGAACTATTTCATAATATATATGAAGTTTCATGCATATTGTGAAAAGTTTTCATTGGATTAATGAAAAATATTTAATGAAACAGTTTCATTAAATATATGACGCATAATTCTTTCAGTGTAGTTTTAATTAGATTTTACGCTCGAGGGAGAAAACATTCAGTACGCAGTACCCTTACCGTGTAAAGTAAGTTCATGAATAAAATTTAGTAGTAATGTGTCGAAGTGGCAATTCCTAGGCAACAAAATAGGAAACTTCTCATTCCTCTCGTTAAATTAGGGGCATGTGCAAGGCGACCAATCACACGCATTAACCCTGTTTTATCTGCAAAAGGATTCAAATTTAACAATTTGCTTGCCACCGTCTAGACATTTGTTACTTGAAAGTTTTTTATATTCATTGCCAAAGTGAAACTTTTGGGCGATAATCATCAGTTTCTCTTTTGCTAATTTCAACTCATTCGAAAAAATTTCGGTCGACATGAACGACACTCCTTCGGCGCTATTTGTCGGCGAGTCATGTCTTATAAATAGGCTGTAAGTCGAACCTAAAAGTACTTTCAGTTTTTTTGCTTTTCGGTTTTCAACATATACGAATACCACATTCAACACCAGTCATTTAACCATATGCCACATTAAGCTAGGCAAAAAAAAACTTGACATTGAGGTGTGACTCACAATCAGTGCCAATTTCACGATAACGAAGCTAATCGTTCGTTCGCATAATTGCATTTAAAACAATATCAAAATTTTGAATGTTGTTTCTGTTTTAAATGTAATTGTGCGAACGAACGAACAGCTTCGTTATCGTGAAATTGGCACTTAATATCGTGTATTATGGTTGGACCCGCCCTTCATAAAATCAGCTGTCATTTTTCGAAGTTGACTTCTTTCTGCATATTATCTTTGCTGTTATATTTGATTATTACTTTGCATTTGCTAGGCAGGCTTTTAATTAATCTATTCATCATTAACGTTTTACTATGAATATTTTATTTTTATTTTTATTTTCTTTCAGAATTATGTTAAAACATTTTACCTCAAGTGTTGCTGCAAGTCTTTTTGCTCCGCTACGAGCAACTTTATTTCGTTTTATTCATTACACTTATTATTTGAATATAACAATCTTTAGAAGGAACTTATGTACATATAATTAATACCCTGTTACTTAATATCCTTATGTCAGATAAAAACACAGGAGTACTTACATACACACATACTCGTATATCTGTTGCCAGTAAGCGAGCAAACAAGTGAGCAAGCAAGTAAAGACGCAAGTAAAGTAATATTGTTTAGCAAGAATGTTAAAACAGTTGTTATGACTGTATTTTGTTCTTTTTTATGGCAGCCGGAGTTGCCTCTAAAACTTGCATTTGCTAATAAAAAAATAAAAAAAAAACACTAGACGATAAGAAGTGGAAATAAACGCTAGTTTTAAGCATTTTATTACTTGTTTTTATTGCTTGTGTACTGAAGTGTTTTTTCTTTTATATTTATTGTAATTTTCTGCACTTACTTGCTGGAAAAAACTTTATAAAGAAATAATTTGATTTTGTTGTTGTTGTTGGTGTTATTGTTGTTGTTGTTGTTTTGTTTTACTGCTTAGAAAACAAGTACGCCAAGTAAATAGCTGTTGCCCGAGTAACCGATAAAAATAATTTTTATAGCTCTAGAAGTATTTAGCAAATAACAGAAATGTTTAAAAGTATAATCAAGTAGAAAAAAAAAACTAAAGTTTTTAATTAACACTACACCCAGAAAAAAAAAAAGAAGTATTAGATGTAAAAAGTTTGCTGCATAATGGAAATTTAATTATGTTTGCAGCTAAATAAGTAGAGCGGACGGAGGCAATACATTTTTATGCTAATTTTTATTTTTAGAGTAAAAAAAAAGATCGGGTCAATAAGTTCGTGACTTTTTGAATGAAACACAGGTTTTTATATTAAAAGTTATTTTGTTTTTCAACACAGTCTCCATTGATCACTTAAGGCCCATTTAGCCGACTGTAAAAATTGTAACTGTAACGTAAATGTAACGTAAATATAAATGTAGTAGCACTTATAGAACACGTAAAACCGTATTATGTGTTTTTGATACAAACAAAAGTGCATGTGAAGAAAAAGTGTTCACTTATTAATGATTTACAGAAAAAGTGTTCTGTTTTTAAATTTTATATTATTGTAACGAGTGATTTTTTTGCTATTATCTTTTTGGCACCACTAGTTTTGACAGCTCACGCACGTTTTGTATCTTGTGTCACTGTCAAACATCTTCAGTTTGGTCTATAATTTAATCATGAATCGTCTTACAAACGAACAACGCTTGCAAATTATTGAATTTTATTACCAAAATGCGTGCTCTGTTAAGAAAGTTCATCGCGCGCTTCTTCCATTTCATGGTCAGTTTAATCGACCTACTGAGGCTTCTATTCGGGCTATTGTAAAAATATTTCGCACCAAATTTACATTGTTGGACATTAAACCACCAACACGCTTACGTAGAGTGCAAACTGAAGAAAATATCGCAGCCGTATCGGCCAGTGCTGGTGATGACCGTGAATTATCGATTCGGCGCCGTTCGCAGCAATTGGGCCTCTGTTACTCCACTACGTGGAAAATTTTGCGGAAGGATTTGGGTGTGAAGCCTTATAAGATACAGCTGGTGCAAGAATTGAAGCCAAACGACCTACCACAACGCCAAATTTTTGGTGAATGGGCTCTTGAAAAGTAAGAGGCTCATTTCTGGTTGAATGGATACGTGAACAAGCAAAACTGCCGTATTTGGAGTGAAGAGCAGCCAGAAGCATTGCAAGAGCTATCAATGCATCCACAAAAAACAACCGTTTGGTGCGGATTATGGGCTGGCGGCATCATTGGGCCGTATTTCTTCAAAGATGATGCGAATCACAACGTTACTGTGAATGGTGAGCGCTACCGTGCGATGATAACAAACTTTTTTTTGCCCAAAATGGAAGAGCTTGACTTGCATGACATGTGGTTTCAACAAGACGGTGCCACATGCCTCACAGCACGCGAAACAATGGACCAATTGAGAGGCGAGTTCGATGAACAGTTTATTTCACGCTTGGGACCAGTCAATTGGCCGCCCAGTTTAAATGGTACCTAAAATTTCTAATATTTCTTTTTCTGTCTATTGTCGATATTTCATATGAGCTACAGCTGGGAAATATAAAAAACAAGCTGTTTATAATTTTTTGATTAGTACCAATGTTGGAAGCTAATATAGCGAATATATCTCAAATGTTTGAATTTTTCTTCTCTGCTCTTTGGTACTTTTAAAAAACCAAATTTAATTGCTTATAATATATAATAATATTAATATAATATATAATAATATTAATAATATTAATATATACATATATATAGTATATATTAAAAATTTGAACTAAGTTAGGTCGGATATATATGAACCGACATCGGGGAAAAAATTTGTTTGCCTTGTAAACCAAAAATTGGTTTATTCTATATCTCGGTTAAATATGAACCGATAATGGAATTTTCCATTTTCTGTATTTTACGAGTAATTACCTCATTTTATAATCCGAACAGATTTCAAGCAAAAGAAATTTTTCACTAAAAAATCGGTTTAGACTATATCTCGAGTATATATGTACCGATATCGGAAAT
The DNA here is from genome assembly GCA_914767995.1 of Thecocarcelia acutangulata. Taxonomy (NCBI): domain Eukaryota; kingdom Metazoa; phylum Arthropoda; class Insecta; order Diptera; family Tachinidae; genus Thecocarcelia; species Thecocarcelia acutangulata. The sequence goes on along the minus strand of OU612095.1, from coordinate 22,716,392 downwards.
TTTCATTTTCTCTATTTATTAACCGCCTTATATTATCAGAACTTCTTTTAAGCAAAAAAACATTTATGTAAAAATCAGTTTAGGCTATATCTTGTTGTTGTGTTACATATAATGTGACTGTTGCAAAAGGTTGGCGTTGTGTATAAATTATGCTACCATGTCTATTCATTTTGCGTATTTTACAGAAAAATCTTATATTTATTAAAACATATTATGTGTGTATACAAATATAACTATTTAAATATTGCAATTATCAAATAAACAAGAAGTACGAAAACCCGGGGTTTTGGGCCATCCTGCCATTCACAATAATATATACCATCACTGACTACATTTGTCACGTAAACACGTAATGAAATTCTATTTTCTACAGGTTGAGATGTTACGGTTACATTTCATTACAGTCAGATAAGCATTTACATTGTTTCTCGTATAACAAAACCGATCAGCTGTTCCGACTACAATTACATTTCTACATTTACGGTCGGCTAAAAGGGTATTTACGCTTAGTCCAACGTTTCTTCAATTTTGTTATCACTCTCAATGTTGGTTTGGTACCCACTTTTGTTGTGGCTAACAGAAGGGAGGTTCTGGATATCACGATAGTTAGCACTAAGCATTGGGAGGATGAAGTGTATCGCCCTTTCTCTGCTTACAGGTAGTTTGAATTCGAGACAGAAAATCCAGAGAAGAGAATAATACCCAGAAAAAAAGGTGGCAGAAAAATCCGTATAATCGATAGTTCCGATGGCGCCATCCTCCTCTGACTGTATCATTTATTACTTTTTGAAATAATCGTATTTTAAAATATCAATTTGCCACCAAACACCTTGTACTTTTCTGGCGCGGCTAATTCCCCGTGGGGATCAGGTTTTGCTTTGGTGTATTCCAAGCCCGGGTGCTCTGTTTTTCGGGTAAAGAGGGGAAAGAACCCCTCGTTTGTTGTAGCAAATACAACTCTAGGAAGCCGCATGACTTATGTTGTGTTGTCTTCCAAAATCCTTACCAAGGATATAACTTGGCAGAACGGGAATCAGCATGGGGCCCTCGGGTGGTTCTACTTGTAGTTCAACCCGGGCTGATATTGGTTGAGGTGCCTACCTTGGCTGAAACGTTCTAGCTGTGGTTTAAACCTAAAATACAGGAAGGGGGAGTTAGTATCCTTGATAATTGTTTGGTGTGTGGCTTTTTTCGAGGGCTAACCAACTCCCGACGGTATGTTGCCTTTACAACAGATACCTGTACTGTAAGAAACCAGTGGTGATGGTTGCCGGGTGAGTTGGTTTAAGGGCTGATGTTCTTAGTGTGCTTCCACCTACCAACTTATGAAGCCTTGTCTTCCATTGATTGCTGGGAAATCGCACACAGGAGGTATTAGAAGGCCTGAACTCCTCAACAAGAAGGTGTTCATATGACTTCAAATATATGACATAAATTGCTACCTCTGTGAGCCTAATAAGACACACGGCTGTGCTGGTGAATCGTGGATAATTCAATCCGTGAAACTGGTCCATAATAAGGCCGTAAAGGCAGGTTCTGACGTAAATCTTTTTCATTACTGTCCCACCATTGATTGCTGGGAAATTGCATACAGGAGGGATTAGAAAGGCCGAACTCCTAAATAAGGGATTGGCTATATGACTACAAACATTTGGCAATAATTGCCTGGTAAGCCACATGGGGACGCTGGTGAATCGTGACTTATACGAGTAAATCTTCTTCAGTCTCCTGCGAGGCCAATTTTCATGCAGCCTTTTTATTGTGAACATTATTATTATTTGTTACTTTATGTTTGCATTTGGATCCTTTTTTATGTCGCTTGCCAAAATTTGTTCTGTCTGACTTAATTTTTTCTGGCACATGTTTTTTTAATTTAAGTTTTAAGAAAGAAAAAAATGTCAAGATGATAATTTGCCAGATTTTATGAGCCCTTCAAAACATTTTCTTTTGTTTGCCTCTTATACGAGAAGATTGATACAAAATATGATTATTTAAAAAAAGGGAACAAATAAATTATAAATGTTTTCTTATTTCATTCACAAAATGGCAAATTTGTTAAGAAAAAACAAAAAAAAAATTTACGGTTTTCGTTGCTGTTCTCAAACAAAAGATGTCCCGACAATTTCTGCGAAAAAGTAACAAATTGTATATTTTATACACATACGAGCACATACATATTGGATTTAACGAGCTTACAACAATACAAACATAAAGTTACAATCTTGCAGGGCCCTAGAAGTCCTTAAAAGTTTTATATCAAAATAACAAAGAAACAAAATTTGAATAAGCAGCATTGATGCACAAAAGACAGCATGAACATGCAGGCACACATATCGTCAATTGAAAGCAAAAGGGCCTAACAGCTACAAAAAGTAAAAGTAATGATAATCGTTCATGGTTGCAGATAGCTGTGTCCTTCTATCGCCGGGCACAATTACTTTTCTTCCATCTCTGTAGTAAAGTTATAGAAAGTTGGGACTAGTACCTGTTGCATTGCAGGTAACGACAAATATGAGCACCACTAAAAGGAGACACAACAAAACATGTTTATGTGGATATATTTTTCAATTCAGTTAAGTTGTTTCAAGCTTAAATGTATGTACAGAGGAGCAGCCAGGCACAAGCGAAACTAAGTAACAAAAATTTTTCTATTAAAATACTAGTTTAACCCGCTACGCTGCGCTACCCTCCCCGGTTTTAAAATGAAATAAAAAGAGTTTATATTATTAAAAGATATTGTCTTAATATATACGTTGCTTTTATGTTCAGATACAGCAAAATTACTTGAGCAACTTTCGCTTTCTATTGCTTACACTTTCTTAAACTTGCATGTACTCCGTTTTCAAATTTTTTAATTTAATTTCCACATCTTCCAAAATAATGCTGCTGTCTGTTTTTTATAACTTTCACAAAACTGTAAACTATATATATAAGGTTGTGATTCCATTTGTAATTTCTGCAATTTTCATTTCCGACCATATAAAGTATACATATTAAGAATCAGCATTGATAGAAAATTCCGTCAGCACTGATAGAATGTCCGTCTGTCGGTCGTTGAAATACCGTTTCCAAGAAAAACATTCTACTTAGAAACTTTATTCTTTCACCATTCTTTTACCCCATCGATTCATGGGTTTGCTATTGAAATTCAGTCAAATCGGTTCACATACAACTGAAATATATCCAAAATTCCGAGAAACCCATTTTTTTGCAATTTTGTATAAACATTTTTGAAAAAAAAAACTGTTTGTTTTGCTTGAAACTTCCTACAATTATTAAACATGGTGACTAAAAGACAAAAAAAAATGTTCCCAGATATCGGTCCATATATAGTCGGGATATAGGATAAACCGATTTTCCATGAAGATCTTTTTTCTTGCTTAAAAACAGTTCTGGTTATACAAGAAGGTTACCTAAATGAAAATTTTCGATATCGGTCCATATATACCCGCGATATAGCCTAAACTGATTTTTCCATGAACTTAAAATTTTTTTTTTTAAAAGCTGTTCTGCTAATAAAAAGAGGTTGCTAAAATACAGAAAAAGAAAAATTCCGATATCGGTCCATATACTCATATACCCGAGATATAGTCTAAACCGATTTTTCAATGAAAAAATTTTTTTTACTTAAAAGCGGTTCTGATAATAAAACGAGGTTATTTAAATACAGATAATGAAAATTTTCGTTATCGGTCCATACATACCCGAGATATACGGGATAAACCAATTTTTCCATGAAGATTTTTTTGCTGAAAAGCAATTCTCGTTATAAAAAAGGGTTACTAAAATGCAGAAAATGGAATGGAAATGGATATCGGTTCATATATAACCGAGATATAGCTTAAACAAACTTTTCCATGAAAATGTCCATGAAAGATTTCTTTTTTGGAATGGTGATCGCAAGGCAAAAATATTTTTCCCCCGGTCCATATATATAGCTCAAATTTGTAATATATACTATATACTCGTATATACGTGGCTAGCATGAAGGGTATTTTAGATTCGGCCCACACTCTTGCTTGTTTTCTTTAAAAGTATTCTAAGAGTAATGTTGAAAAGGCCAAGAAATTATGCAGTCCGTGTAAAATTGCCAAAGAATACAGCAACATTCAGCGTGCGAAATCACTGCTATACTAAAGGCTAGGTCAGATAAAACTTTTGCTTTACTTTGCATTGCAAATTCGCTTTGACATCTAAGATAAACTATAGATACTTATATGCATAAGCGAACTTAAACAACTTTTTTTTTAAATAAAAGCAGTGCTGAATATAAAATAAAGTTATTTAGAGATGGAAGATATAAATTGAAATAAATCTGGTAATTAAAGACGGTTATATAAATACAGAAAATGAAAATTTCCGGTATCTCTGCATATATGTATGTAGAGCTATATATAGCCTAAACCGATTTTTTCGCGCAAGCGAACTCAACCATTTTTTTTTTTTTTTTTTGCTTAAAAGCAATTCTGGTAATATAAGGAGGTTACAAAATACAGAAAATGAATATTTCCGGGATCGGTCCATACATATATATCAGAGATATAGTCAGAACCAATTTTTTCCCTGAATTTTTTTTTTTTTTTTTTCGGCTTAAGAGCGGTTCTGATTGTAAAAGGAGGTTACTTAAATACAGAAAACGAAAATTTCCGATATCGGTCGATATACTCGTTTACGCTAGATATAGTCTGAACCAATTTTTTCATTAAAACTTAAGCCACTCTCCAAATAGAGAAAATGAAAATTTCCGATATAGGCCCGTATACCGAGATATAGCCTAAACCGACATTTTCATTAAAAAAAATTTTTGTTTTATTTTTTTTTTTTGGCTTAAAAGCAGAAGTATATATAAATACAGGAAATGAAAATTTTCCATATCGATCCATATAAAGGGTGGTTAAATTTCAAGGGCCGATGTTGATTTTGAATAAAACACAAACTATTTAGGAAATTATTGTAATTTTATTTTATTATGATATATTGGTATTAGTCAATTATGTATGGAACAAAATATTGGCCAAATGGGTGCCGCGACCACGGCGGCACCCCTCCATCCGATGGTTCAAATTTTCGATGACCCTGAGGCATAATGGAGGTTCTAAGCCGTTAATGTGCCGAATTATCTCATCCTTTAGCTGTTGAATTGTTGCTGGCTTATCGACGTACACCTTTTCTTTCAAATAACCCCAAAGAAAAAAGCCCAACGGTGTCAAATCACATAATCTTGGCGGCCAATTGACATCGCCATTACGTGAGATAACACGGCCATTGAATTTGTTGCGCAAAAGAGCAATTGTTTCGTTAGCTGTGTGGCAAGTGGCACCGTCCTGCTGAAACGACATATCGTCTACATCCATATCTTCCAATTCGGGCCAAAAAAAGTTCGTTATCATCTCACGATAGCGAACACCATTCACAGTAACTGCCTGACCGGCCTCATTTTGGAAAAAATACGGCCCGATGATGCCGCCAGCAAATAAACCGCACCAAACAGTCACTCTTTGTGGGTGCATTGGTTTTTCGACAGTCACTCTTGGATTCTCATTCGCCCAAATGCGGCAATTCTGTTTATTGACGAATCCACTGAGGTGAAAATGTGCCTCATCACTGAAGATGATTTTCTTCGAAAATTGATCATCATTTTCATAATAAGTCTGGATAACTTTAACACGTTGCTGGATTGTGTATCTCTCCATGGTTCAAATTGAGTAAGTCTGAAATAGAGAAATATCAAACAAAATTCGGAAAAAAAAAACTTGGCGTTTAGGTGTGGTTCACATTCAATTTCGGCCCTTGAAATTTAACCACCCGATATATCATAGCATATTTAGTTAAAATTTGTAATATATACTATATATTCACGTGATTATCGTGAAGGCTATTTTAGATTCGGGCGAACCTAAAATACTACACTCTTACTTGTTTTTAATCGTTTGACACGAATTAATGTACATACATATGTGGGGTTTCATTGATTAAAACCTTTCTTTTCAAATAAGTTCAAATATCACAACTTCGCGCCAATATTGCTTGCACCACGGACAAAAAATCAATACATAAAAGAAACATAAATAAAAGAAAATATCAAATTTCTGACATTACAAATGACAGCACATAACGACTATTCGAGTACAAGCAAGTCTGTACTCATTTTTACACTCCCCACCCTTTCCTCGCTTATTTGTCCACAAACAACAAAGACTTGTGCAACTAAAGTTGCCTCGCAAAAATCAGGCGTAAGGGCATAAACACTAAGCACTACAATTCTTATAAAGGGTGTTTACTCGTACAACCAAAACGCATGACATTATATCGCATGCTGTATAGTACTTATGTTCTGCTTCTTAGCACGCAAAATTGCAGTTAAATATTCAGTGTTGTTTAAATTAATGGTCCTATTCATAAAAAATATTTGTTGGTCGTTAAACTTTAATAAATTATATTGCCAAACAAATGTCGTTTAATAAACTTTTAATGTACACGTATGTAAAATTATTTTATGAATACCACCACGTACACTATTGGATTGTTCACTGTAAAGGAAGATCGTATTTATGCCAGTTCACTGTAGCTGTTTGTTATACATATTTAGTTAGCAATCTTGGAACAATCTTTAAGTTAGTTATTATTTTTGCCGTTCTTTATATCCATCCAGCTATGCGAATTTGGCGACATGTATTTATTGGTTTAATAATTATAACAAATTAACTTGGCAGCACTTTTCAAAATCAAAAACTTCTGAAGCATAGTTTCAGGCTGTAGACAAAATTAGTTAGCTAGGTTTTATTGAGACTTAATTTTCTTTCATAAAACAGGAAAAACCAACATAAATTTAGTGAAGACAAAACTATTGGCGCATATTCAGAAATGATATCTATATATAAATATAATTAGAACCAATTTCAGAAGTTCGTCCAATAATATTTCTAACTTCTATTATCATAAAAAATAGTTAAATATAAAAATTATCAACCAGTTTTTTAGATAAACAAACAAATCGTGAGCGTTAACAAAGTTTTCATTGTGACATACACCATTTGCTTTGCGCTTTTCTGTCAAAGTTTTAAACATCACACAAAGCGGCAAAGTGTTATCTGACATGGCCTTAAATTCTGTTCTTATAAAATAACAAGCATTAGATAAAAAATTTTCCACGTCGTTTTTTGGGCAAATAATAAAATGAAATTGAAAATATTGTTCATTTCAGTACTGGGGCCAAATCACCGCATACGATATCGATACGATCCTATATGCAACATAATTTAGATGTATCGTAATGTTATTCGATACGATAGTTAATTCGATATCGTATGCGGTGATTAGACCCCAGGGGTCTAATCACCGCATAATCATCTAGATTATGGCAAACGAAGCACATCGGATCGTAATTTAAACAAAATGTAATAGATTGACGATCATACGTTTCCTAAAAGTACGAATACAAAAAATAAATCCTTTAACTTTTTTATATTATTACAATACAATTTATTCGATATCGTATGCCATGATACCAAAATGAAAAATTTCGATAATTTTGCTCGATATCGTATGCGGTGATTTGGCCCCTGGCTTGTATAATAAAGGGTTGCACGAGCATTGAAATTCGAGCATATGATCACACTCGTTTCTATTTTATGCTCTGTTCATGCTTGTCCATATCAGGCGTTGCTTATAATCACTAGTGTTCATAAGCAATAAGCAGTAATGAGTGGACAGTTTGAAATGATCGGAACTTATAAGCATTACTTGTTTTGCTCATAAGCAATGCTCGGGCATCTGGTCTTCACAAACAGAAACATATTTAAAATACGAATATTACAGTGAAAGAAATTATGAGTTTTCTTCTTTGTTATGACGTGCAAAATTTGTTTTCATTCTTAAAACAAATATGAATATTATATCATCTTTGTTTTAAATTCAACAAAACTTAAAATATTTTTTTAGCGTTTAACTGAGAGAAAATATTATAATAAATTTAAAGGAACAATTGGAAATTATTAAAGTAGTTTTTGGTTGTTCATTAGTAATAAATATGTGTTTTATTTTTTGTTTCTTTTCAACTTCTCAGTAGTAAAATATACTAAATGAAAAATAACAAACTATACAGTATTTTTCCTTAAATGTTCATAGAATATAGGTACTGTACTCATTAAATATTTTGTTTTAAAAATTTGCAAATACCTAATTTACACGAAAAACAAAAATTCTTATATTTATATAGCTACACTTCTCAGTGTAGCAAAGCAAAAATATTAGCTCTCTTTAAAATTTTCATAACATAAAAAAATCCGCCATGTCCCTACTCTGTTGAAAGCTACCAAGCTACTGAATGAAATTTGTGTTTTCGCACATGTTCTTTTGTTGTAAATATGGATGCCACTGTCACGAAGAAAAGAAAGCGTGTGGATTTTTTTATAAACCATTTGTAACGTTATAAAATTTCTTAAATTTTTGATACAAAAATAGTTAAATTCAAAGATGATAATAATGTAATGTAATGTAATGTAATGTAATGAAGATTAACTATACAATTGGTTTTGGTACATATTAAGAAGCTTTTTGGTAGTAAGTTTTTAAATCTGGAGCAATCCTGGTTGGATTATTCACGAAGAGAATAAGTAATTACTCGAACAACTTCGTCAGCTGCGTAATATGTTGTAAACTGTGCTGCCATGACCAAAAAATTATTACAACAAAAATTAAAAAAAAAAATGACCAAATGTGCAAAAATAATTACCAAAACTAATATAAATTTGTTTACTTGGCAAATATAAAAAATGTAATCTAATTTGCATTATTATATAAAATATATTTCCACTTAAATATTTAAATAGTCTTGTAATTACTCAAGAAGAAAACAAAAATTTTGCATATTTGTTTTAAATTGGCTGTAACCAATTCGAATGCCCCCTTTTTAGAACTCAAATTTTTTATATAAACTACTCCTTTTGTTAAGGAAATATGTAAGAAAGAAATAAAAGTTATACTTTTAAACTTAAATCGTCCAAGATTTAATATCGTTAACCGTAAAAAATATCACTACTTAATCAGACGATTTTCTGGTGCTAGCAACCGGGTTAAAGAAATGTCAAATATATTATATGGTCTTACATAGGAATAATCTTAAAGTTATAATCTAGTCTAGTAATATAAAGTTTTGTTGACAGGGTTCATATATACAGTGAAAGTTATCCAAAGGAGCACTTACCACTGGCATAAACGGCAAAAAATCTCCACAAAATATTTTAGAGGTTTTAAAAAAGTGGCAACGTTTAATAGTTTGGCTTTTTTTACTACGGGCATTAATCGGCCATAACCAAACAATAACCGGACACTGTTCGTTTCTGCTTCTTGATATTTGGGTATTATCGTTACTCTGTTCAATGTTCGAGCATATGAGCATACTCAAATATCAAGCATGCCCATGCAACTCTTTATTGTATAAAAAACAAATAAAATTGAAAACATGGTTCGTGTCAGTACTAGTTACTGCACAATTTATCCAAGTTTTATTTTCGAAATTCAGTTCGAACGAAAGAATGAGACACACAAACTACTACTTTTTCAGAACAACAAAAATGAAAAGTTAACTTTTCAAATCATTTTTTTTTTATTTTCATTCCACTACTTTTCTGGAACATGCCAGATTGTAAAAATTTCTTTGGACCACCCTTTATTTCATGTTCTTACCCTTTGAATAATATTTCATAAAATTCTCGTTTTTTTTTAGTCTTCAAATAAAACATATTAATTTATTAGTTTATTTTTTAATAAAAAAATGTTTTCTTTATACATTTATTAAATATTTAGAATTTTTTCTTTTATTTTGTGTTTGTTTTTCTGTTTTTTCATTCTGCGTTTAATGATTTTCATTAAATATAATTTTATATTTATTAATACTATATATATTTATATTTATAGAATTATTATTACTAATAATAATAATATATGGATAATGATTAATTTGATTTTTACAACTTTCTATTAATTTTTATAATTACAACAATTTGTTGCATAACTAATGAATTGTTGAAATTGCTTTAAAATACAAAAATGAATAAAGAAAAAAAAAGGCCCAAACAACAACAATAATCAAATAGTTGATCAAGTTAAAACTGTTAATTGAAATAATTGAAAGGAGTATTGAAAAAGGAAACAACAACAACAACAACAGCAAAAAGTGTTGTTGTTTTGAGTTAATTACAAATTTTGCAGCATGAAAGCAAAACACAATTACTATTATTATTATATATAATATTAAATGCTATCAAAAATATATAAATAAATATATTTAAATGATTTTATTAACAATTAATGTAAATCATTATGACAATACAGATTTCCGTGAACAAATATCAAAGTTATAAAAAATCGTGTATTCAAAATTGTAGCACGACAAAAGGATAAGATTGCTTTTTTTTAAATAAAAATTAAAAAATTATTTTATTTATTTTTATTTATAAAAAGTCTTAATAAAACTTATGCTGCCTTTGAAAAATTTTTAAATTTTTGTTTAATGAGTTTTTCACAAAAAATAAAAGTAATCTTATCACTTTTCTGCTTAGTGTGGGCTATAAATCATATTTTAATCCTCAACTTTTATAAGCGATAATATTGAAAAAGTCGTGTGGTTTTAAAACATTAAATTATATTTTGTAATGAAAAAATTTTATTTTTGTTTTCACAAAAACGTTTAAAAATTTAAAAATATATGTGTTTAACTGATGATGAAAAAAAAACCTTATGTTTAACTTAAACTAATTATATAAATTTAAATTATTGTTTTAAATTAATTACAAAAATATGTAAAAAAATGGTAAATTGTACTCGTTTAATAAGTTTTCGTTTTTGTATTCTGATTTTTTTTTTGTTTAATAGATTTCGTTAATTTGAAAAATCATAATAAAACAATATAAAAATATATAAATATTTATTTTTAATTATATTTCTTAGAAATAGTTCCTTAGGGCTAGAAAAAAAAGTACCAATTAAAATTTTAACTATCTAAGGCCTTACATCTACATACAAACATTTACAAATACATATACATTCAAAAAAGTAATAGAAAATTAAAAAAAAAGTATTCACACAATAGTACTATTTCATATAATAATTGCAAGCATATAAACAAATCACGATATAGAAACATTCAAATCATGTTAAACTATAAGAAAATTTAACTTAATAAACTAAAGTTATTATTAATATAATTTCATTAAATCTGCCCTGTTAAAGCCGCTAAAAGAAGAATAGTCTGTTTAAAAGAATATTTGTTCTTAACCAAAGCTACAAATACAAATTTAAAATTTAAAACAAAAAGAAACAACAAAGCTTTCAAATATCAATGCATTATTTCCCATTACAAGTGGTTTTGAAACCACATGCGGTTTTAAATTCGCATGAGTTGCAAACAATTCAACTGGTTGAATTGAAATTATCTACATGTAATTTTGAAATCACATGTGATTTCGAAATCGAAAACACGAAGAAAAAACCAAGCAAGTGATTTTGCCATAACAAGCGGTTTAAAATCACATGAATTTTAAATAATTCAGCTGGTCGAAGCTCCAGTGAAATTATCAACACCTAATTTTTAACTCACGTGTGGTTTTGTAGTCGAAAACACGATAAAAACAAAGCTTTTAAACATAATAATGCATAATTTCCAATCACAAGTGATTTTGAAATCGCATGCGGTTTTAAAATCACAAGGATTTCAAATAATTCAGCTAGTCGAAGTCACATTAAAATTATTTACATGTGATTTTTAAATCACATATGGTGTCGGAATCGAAAACACGGAGAAAAAACCAGGCAAGTGATTTTGAAATAAAATACGGTTTTAATAGATTTCAAGTAATTCAACTAGTCAAAGTCACATTAAAATTAACTACGTGTGATTTTTAAATCACAATCAATGCATTGTTTTAAATCACAAGTGATTTCGAAATCCCATGTGGGTTTAAAATCAAATGGGTTTCAAATAATTCAACTGATCAAAGTCACATTAAAATTGTCTACATGTGATTTTTAAATCACATGTGGTTTTGAAATCGAAAAGAAAAAACAAAGCTTTCAAATATCAATGATTTATATCAAATCACAAGTGATTTTGAAATCATATGCGGTTTTAAAGGCACTTGGATTTCATATAATTCAACTGAGCGAAGTTGCAATCAAAGTATCTACATGTGATTTTTAAATTACATGCGGTTTTGAAATCACATGGTTTGCAAATAATTTTAGCTCAGCAAATTACACGAAAATTCTTCTAGCTCATTTTTAGGTACAATTTGTAGTTTTGAAGTCACATGATTTTTAAATAATTTTAACTTGTGAAATTGCACATGTTTTAAATTCAACATCTAATTGTAACATGTTTTAAATTCAACTGGTGGAAGTTTTATTCAAAGTATCTACATGTGATTTTTAAATTACATGCAGTTTTGAAATCACATGGCTTGCAAATAATTTTAGAAATTATACGAAGAACATTTCTAGCTTGTGCTTAGGTGCCCTTTGTAGTTTTGCAATCACTTGCGGTTTTGAAATCACATGTTTTTAAATAATTTTAACTTATAAAATTGCACCAAAAACTTTTGTAACATGTTTTTAAGTAAGCAATGTGGGTTTTAACTCACATGTGATTTGGAAATAACACGATTTTTCAATAATTTAAACTTATTGAAATCACCTATAAAACACTTACTTATCTTGAATTACACAAATACATTGAAACTATCACATGTTGTTTTGAAATCACATGGTTTCCAAATAATTTTAGTATGGGAAATTGTAGAAAATATTCTAATAACTTGTTTTTAGGTACCCTTTGTAGTTTTTAAATCACACGCGGTTTTGAAATCACATGATTTTTATATAATTTTAACTAGTGAAATCACATTAAAAACTCTTATACCATATTTTTAGGTAAGCTATGTGAGTTTTAGCTTACATGTGATTTTAAAATAACATGATTCTTCAATAATTTTAGCTTATTGAACAAATCTATAAGACACTTATCTTAAGCGAATTATGTGATTTTAAACTCAAGGAGCTATAAAATAATAAGATTTTTCTTTTCTATAAATAACGTTGGTTTTCATTTGCTTTTTCTGTGATTTTAATCCGCCAAAATGCCTATTTATTTTGCTTTTTCTGTTAATTATGTGATTTTGGAATCACACAGCGTCTAACTTTATACTTTTTTGTAGGTTTGTGTCTTACCATATTTTATTATGATTTGCTGAAATTACGCTTATTTTTTAAGGTCAATTAAGTTGAAGTGATTCCAAAATTACATACGATTTTTTAATCTTTTGGCTGTTAAACAAATTAAATTTGTCGAAATTACAAGCAAAATATTTATTTATCTGATTTTTTAGGCGAATTATATGATTTTGCAATCAGTTGTGATTTTTAAATTAAGATATTTCCCAATAACTTTAGCTAAAAGAAATCACACGTAAAACCCTTAAATATTATGTTTTGTTTGGTGAACAAAATTTGGCATCATTTGTGATTTTTGTACTTCACACTTATCTTTTACTGTCTAATATGTTGAAATTTCTTTTGCTCAAATTGCAGGAAGTTTTAAAAAAGTGTGTGATCTTCTGTTCTACAAATAGATTCGTGTTGTTTTGGTTGCGATTCTAATTTGACGAATTGCAAACCACTCATTTATTTTGCTTTTTTTTTACCATGTGATTTTGAAATCACACAATTTTCAATAATTTGATCTTGTTGAAATCTTATAGAAACGGTTGAGTTATTCCGTGTTTTATGTTCATCATGTGACCTTGATATCGCAAGATTTCTAATCACATGTGATTAAAAATTTTGCATGATAAGATTTTTAAATTAGATAATTTTGAAGCTAACAAGTTGTGTTCTTCGTGTTTCATCCTCATAATTTTCGTACAGTGGGATTTTATGGTACAGTGCAACGAAAAGCTTATAAATAGAATATAAGAAAAATTTTAAAAGTTATAAAATGAACTTATATTTAATATTTGATATATTTGAATACTATTTTTCAAAATTGTTCGTCAAAACTTAAAATGTTTAAATGAAAAGTTTAATGCATAAGCACAGGTTGTATAGCATATTTTCTGAGCACCCTCCAATTTCCAATCCCTTTTATAAAAAAAAAAGTCCAGCACTTCAATATGAGTTGTTTTCACTGTTTTTAATAGCATGTTTGCCAGACTTAATAAGCATTATTAATATTAATAAAATTTTCATTTTTTATAACATACAAGTCTCGCCTAACCAACAGCAACAACAGCCCCAATCAATGTTTAATAAAAATTATTTGCTTGTTATCAAATAAAAGTATTTTATAAATGGTTCTGTTTTATTTCAACCCTTCGGTTCGTTAAAGATTTCGATGATTTCAAAGTCTACTTAAAAACCAATTATATAAATTAAAATATAAATTCATTTTTCTTTAAAGTGACCCTCAATAAAGCTTCCATATAAATACACATTAAAAAAATATAATTGAAAGCGATACTGTTACACTTACTGCATAGTTATAACAAAATTCTTTAAGTTTTGAAATATTACAATGAGTACAAAATATTATTGTTTTGCAAACTAATTAAATTTGAAATATGCGCGTAATAAATATTATAATACAAAATATATATAGATTTTTTATACAAAGGTTTTAAAACTTTTAAGCCAACGTTGTTTTTTTTTTTGCTTACGATCATATGTGGCTTCAAAACCATATGTGATTTTAAAACCACATGCGATTTCAAAACCACATGTAATTTCAAAACGACATACGAATTAAAAAAATTAAGATCATATGTGATTTCAAAACCACATGTGATTTCAAAACCACTTGCGATTTCAAAGCCACATGCAATTTCAAAAAATTAATACCATATGTGATTTCAAAACCACATGTGATTTCAAAACCACTTGCGATGTCAAAACAACATGCAATTTCAAAACGACATACGAAATAAAAAATTAAGATCATATGTGATTTGAAAACCACATGTGATTTCCAAAACACTTGCGATTTCAAAACCACATGCAACTTAAAACGAAATGCGAATTAAAAAAAATTAAGATCATATGTGATTTCAAAACCACATATGATTTCAAACCCACTTGCGATTTCAAAACCACATGCAATTTCAAATCCATATATGGATTTAAAAAAAATTAAGATCATATGCGATTTCAAAACCACATGTGATTTCAAAACCACTTGCGATTTCAAAACGCCTTGCGATTTCGAAACCATATACCATTTCAAAATAACTTGCTATTTCAAAATTCCTTGCAGATTTGAAAATATACATATGTAATTTCAAAACCACTTGTAATTTCAAACAACCGATATTGAATTTAAAATAAACATATGTACATTAATTTTTATAATACAATTGGAGTATTCGAACGGTGTCATTTCTCGCATAATACCATAATATTTGATGACAGCATAAAAATATTGTTGCTACGCCTGGAACAAAAAAATCATAAAACAGTAAAACTTTTTAAACTGTGTTTATATTATTTGCGCTAAATAAATCATAAACATTTCAGCTGACTTAATTTTAAAATAGCACACTACATTATGACAGCTGTTTAGAGCAGTCAAAAATTTTTTTCTGCTATTTTTTTTATTGAATAGCGTATATACATACATATATAAAAAAAAAAGTTTTTAACTTTTTTTATACAAATGGTCTATGACTTTTCATTGACGTTTCTTATTTTTTATTTAAAGGCAGCTTTTAATTATTCATCTTCATAACGCTTTTGTAATGATGTAAGTTTAAAACCACATGTGGTTTTAAAGCCTATATGGTAAAAAAATCATATGTGATTTTAAAACCACATGTGATTTTAAAGCCTATATGATAAAAAAAATCACATGTGATTTTAAAACTGCATTTGATTTTTAAGTCTATGAAATGTAAATTTTTTTTTATGAAAGAACTGGACTAAAACATTCTAATATTCTAAGTAATATTAAATTCGAATTCGTAATTAAATATTGCAAAAATTTATTTTTCAATCCCGATTAAATTTAAAAATGTGTATTTAGTTTGAAATCACTAATAATTTCTAATTGAAACAGAAATGTTTATATGTTTAGTCAAATACGTTGTATTGAAATCGTGCTAAAATTAATATAAAGAAATTTTTCTTAATGTGGAATAAATTCGCAAATGCTTTTAATATTTCGAAAAGCCAAATAATTAAAATTTTTTATAAACTAAAATCGAAATATTTACATGTTTTAAAAATATATATAATATCGCAAAGTTAAAAGAAAAACCAAAAATTTGAACTCGTTTTCTGAATACGCTTAAAGACTTAACGAGAATTGTAAATATATATATTTTAAAATAAATTTTTAATATCAAAAGCGAAAACAAAATTTTATTCAATTTGGAATATATAAATTTCTTCCTATATTTTCGAAGATCAAACATAATATCATTTAAACAAAAGATTATAATATAATGTTAATAATATAATGTTATTAATTAAAGTAATAAAAATCTGATTTGATAATACTTTCGAACATTTCAACTAAAACTGCAAATCGGAAAATTATACTCGAAAACTACAAAAAATTTAAAAAGTCTGCAATCACAAAACATTTGAAGTTCAAAAAAAGAAAACGTTGGCTTCACAGTTTTAAACCCTCTACGGTTTTAGACATAATGGTTTTTTTTACTAATTTTAATTATTTATATAATAATTTTTTTTGTCGAAAATATTTTTTTGTACATACTCCTAACTAAAAACTATAAAAAAGTTATAAAATTTTTTTTTTATTTGAACATTAAATTTTATATGTGATTTTTATCGCATTTTTTTTTTATTAAAAACTAATTTTTATTTTTATTACTATATTATAATGAAGATCATGGTTTTTTCTCAATTAATTATTAATATTTATATATATATTTTTTGTTATTCAATATTTAAATTACAAAATTTTACACTGCAGCTCAAAAAGTCCAATTTTATACATACATATATGTAAGCATACATATATATTTCTTTTCTTTCTAAATTTAATTTCAGTTTTGAGTTAAAAACTATATCAGTCATTTGGCACACAAATCTGGCTAAAAAATCGTCGTTGTGTTTGTAGTTGAAAACCAAATTATAAAAAAATTATTATTAAATGAGATCATAAACATTTTTGTGGAAGAAGAAAAAACTTCATCAAACTTTTTTTTAATATATTTATTTATTGTTAAACAAAAACAAAAAAGTGTCATACGTCAATATGTTTAACAAATAAACCTCAAATACCTTTCAAAACCAATATTGAAAATATTTTTGCTTTTGTCAGAAAGTCAACTCAATTAATTATTTTGTTGTAGAAAACAAAAGGATGTTGTATGACTATAGTTTGGGAAAAAAATTATTCTACACCATTTCAATTAAAACTTTCATGCAAGTAAATCGTTTTTGCATACCTCGAAAAGCAATAGATTTGCAAAAAGTTATATTTATTAAAAGATATACTTTCGAAATAACTATAACGGAATTTTATAAATATTCGAAATATAACTTTTAACTAAAGGAACTTTTAATAAAAGTAAATTTTAATAAAAGTACCTTTTAATAAAATTACCGTTTAATAAAAGTACCTTTTAATAAAAGTACGTTTTAATAAAAGTACCTTTTAATAAAAGTAAATTTTAATAAAAGTATCTTTTAATAAAAGCATTTTTTAATAAAAGTACCTTTTACAAAAAGTACCCATTAATAAAATTACCTTTTAACAAAAATACATTTTAATAAAAGTATTTTTTAATAAAAGTACCTTTCCGTAAAAGTACGTTTTAATAAAAGTACCTTTTAATAAAAGTACTATTTAATAATAATACCTTTAAATTAAATTAACTTTTAATAAAAGTACTTTTTAGTAAAAGTTTAACAAAGGTATCTTTTAATAAAAGTTCCTTTTAATAAAAGTACCTTCTGATAAAAGTACCTTCTAATAAAAGTAGCTTTTAATAAAAGTGCCTTTTAGTAAAAATACCTTTCAATAAAAGGACCTGTTAATAAAAGGTACTTTTTGATAAAATTACCTTTTAATAAAAGTATTTTTACCAAAAAAACCTTTCAATAGAAGTATTTTTACTAAAAGGACCTTTTACCAAAGGTATCTTAATAAAATTACCGTCTGATAAAAGTACCTTTTAATAAAAGTACCTTTTGATAAAAGTAACTAGTAAAAAAAGTACGTTTTAATAAAAGTACCTTTTAATAAAAGTGTCTTTTAATAAAAGTACCTTTTAATAAAAGTATATTTTAATAAAAGTACCTTTTAATAAAAGTACATTTTAATAAAAGTACCTTTTATTAAAAAGTACATTTTAGTAAAATTAGCTTTTATTAAAAGCGCCTTTTAATAAAAATATTTACCTTTCAAGAACAGTACCTTTTCATAAAAGTACCTTTTGTTAAGTTACCTTTCAATAAAAGTATCTTTTAATAAAAGAACTGTTTAATAAAATAATCATTTTAGTCCAAAAACCTTTAAATAAAAGTACCCGTTATTAAAAATAACTTTAAAAAACAGTAGATTTTATGAAAAGGTCTTATTTAAAAAGGGTTCTGTTAAAAAAATGCTATTTAAGAAGTACATTTTACTAATAGAGTATCTTTAAAAAAATATATATTTCTAAGCTAAACATAGAAATAGGAAAACTTAAAAAAATTAATACTTCTTAAATAAAGCACTTGTTACTATATTATATTTATTGATAATAATGGATACTCTTTATACCATTATTCAACATGCAATATCCTCAAGGGCTATTGCTCTTACACATTGGCATACTGTTAGCGGAGACCACTAATCTATATCCATCAAAACTTCCCATTTAAGAAATGTATACCTTTTAAAAAGGTATTTTGTTTATATTTTTATATTTGTTTTGACAACTATTCGTAAATTCTACCAATAAAATACTTGTTGATGTTTGTTGGTGTTGTATTTATTGTATTTCTGCCACTACCTGTATAAAGCTGCCTTGGTTTAACTTTTTAATCTCAAAGATCTTTGTTTTTTTTTTTTTAATTCCGTCAGTTAAAATGTTTATCAAGCACTTTAATTCGAAACCCCTTTTTAAGGACAGGAAATTGTTTTTCATTTAATTGTCAATAAAATTTCATAAAATATATCAAATTTAATAATTTTGTCGCGGTCTTCTTTTTTTTTTGGCTCAAACACAACGACGAAACACAGCAAGATAAAAAACAGAGAGACAAATGCAATAAAATAACGGTGAGTTTGCCTTTTAGCATAGAGTAAAATAGTTTTTGATTACTCAATCAATTATTATGCAAAAATAAAAAATTCGTTTTATGTGGTTTAATTGTTGTTCTGAGAAGGCAGAGAATCGCCAACTGATTGGAATATTCAATTATTTGAAAAACCAAATCATTGAGCGGGAGAAAAGGCAAAAAAAGAACTGTTAAATAAATAAACCAAAAAAAACAATAAAAAGAGAAATAGAGAGGGAAAGAGATCAACTAAATAAAATATTTGTCCAAGAAGCTGGTGAAAATTTTGTGTGACATTGATAAAAAGCAGAACTTGTTGTTGGTATATTGCAGGTAAAATCATGTAAAATGGCTGTGTGTCAGTAGAGATATTTTTTTAAAATTATGCATGTATGAGATGGTGGTACAAGTTTTGAGAAGGGTTTTTTGTTGGTGGTGATTGTGTTGGTGGCATTGGTGGGTGGTGACGTAATTGGTTGGCTTTAAACGTTTATAGTATTTGAACAGCTGTTGTTGTTATTGCTGCGGTGAGTTAATAAAAATACTCTGCTAAAAAAAATAGTAAAAAGCAGCATTACAAATAAGATAAAAAAAAAAAAACAAACAACATGAAAACGTTTAAATCAGGGCAAATACATACAAAAAAGGATATTGATGTCTTTCTCATATATTTCAACACCATTAAACATTACGTGAAAGTGTGTCTGTGTGTGTGTTTGTGTAAATGTGTGTTTTGTGTTATCGGTACATTTGATTTGGAAAGGAAGGCATTTCGTTTTTTTCTTTTTCATTTTTTGTTCGCACAAGCTAACAAGACGAAGATGAAGTGTCGCCAGCAACAACAATGACACAATCATTAAATGCATCAGTGCCACTACAGGTGACAGCAGCAACATCTTCGTCCGTTGCCTGAATTTTTAACTAAACTTCAGTACCATCTTCACCTTCGTCATCGAACAGTTGACTTGTGCTGCCATGACCACTGCGTGTTGTTGTAACAGACATTTTCTTTTTGGGTTTCGGTGGTGGTCGTGGTGGTATTTTCGTTAGTTTGGTTGGCTCAGTAATGCTACTTTTCGAGGGCGAGCTGGTAGCAGAAGAGCCAGTGTTATTGTTAATACTGGCATTGTTGTTGTTAATAATACTGCTGCTGCTGGTACTGGTGGTGGTGGCATTGCTGTTGGGCACAATGGTAAGGGCAGGATGATGATGTCTTGCCGAGCCATATAGGGGCTCTGTATCCGATGATGTGGCCGTCTGTTGTAGTTGATTTACTAGCTCATGTAATGGTTCATAGATTTTGTTGGCATTATGTGTCATATGGCTGGGATGCTGTTGTTGGGGTTGCTGTTGCTGTTGGTGCTGCTGCTGTTGGTGCTGTTGCTGCTGCTGCTGCTGTTGGTGCTGCTGCTGGTACATTGAATGCTGGTGCTGATTTTGGTTGGAACTCACCGAAGTGAGACTGGGTGTAGCCGGCAAGGGACGATCTCGCATATTATAACGTTGTGCTGTCTCTGGCAAATGGCTCTTATTCAAATTAAGCGTAGAGCTGCCGCCGGCGGTTGTGCGCAAACCCAAATTATCATAAACCGGCTCAACGGTGAGTTCTGCCGTTGTGGCTGTGCCCGATTCACTGGGATTGGGTGAGGTGGGTGATTGGAATTCACTCAGCTGTGTCGAATGAGTATTCGAAGAGGAGGGCGCCCAGCTCGGCACTCGCGGTTTACGCGGTATTGTCATATAGCCCTGTTTCATTACAACTGAAGCTGTCGCTGCGGGCGAATAAACAACTGGCGCTGGCACAAATGGTGATTGTTGCTGTCTGCTGTTAGCTGCAGCAATAAGTGCTAAATTACGTGTCTTCGGATGTTGCAATGTCATAAATCCATTCGGTGTAGCTGCCGCAATAGTGGTTGTACCATATATGCCATGTGGTGTCATATGTGCATAGACGGGACTGGTCAGGGGTGGTGAACGTATGCCATAAATAACCTGTTCGGGTATATTAGATTGTGATGATTGCATTGAGGGTGATGTTGGTGGTACACGAGCTGGGAATGCTAATAAATCGGGTGGCAGGCTGGTGCCGTAGGTATCATCAATGTATGTGTGGCGTGTACGTGGTGTTGTAGCATCTGACATGGCGACCGAATGCGTTTCATCATCACGTGTATGGTGATTGCCTGCAAAAGAGAAAGTAATAAAATATAAGAAACATGTAAAAGTAAGTAAAGGGAAAAAGATTCAATGTCTTAAAATGTGATGTAAACAAATTTATTACAATACTATTTCAGAAATATTGCTTTACTTCATGCCAAAATAAACCAATCTCATTGCAAGATGTGTTTTTTTTTTTTTTTTTTTTTTGAAATTGAACAATTTGTTTGGTTAAATTTGTCCTTAACCTATAGCCAAACATAGAAATCTCATTACATACACTAAAGTTACTTAAATCTAGGAGTGTCTGTGTTAGAGAGAGTTCTTCAAGAAAATGATTTCAAACTTTAAAATTAATTTAAATTATTAATTTGGGTCTTCAGATAGTTGAATATACAAATAACATTTATACGATATCTTACGCACATTTTCAGCAAAAGTTTTTGCTTAGTAATTAATGTTAAAATTCTTGCTTAGAATCCCTTCTGAAACAAATTGTCCTTTATATTAAAAACACTGAAAAACCTGTCTTAGCTCCTATGTATTTTAACATGAATGGAATGGCAAGCGTCTTCGTTTATGACCTTACTATTTATACCACCTACATTCGACCGAAAATGGAATACAACTCTCATGTTTAAGCCGGTGCCTCAAAGTCTATTTTGGGGTTACTCGACCGTGTGCAGGAGAGGGCGAAGAAGCTCATCGGTGACAGTAGGGTATCCAAATCTATTGACTCACTGGAGCACCGACGCAGTGTAGGGAGCGTTGCTCTGTTCTCTCGTTACTACAATGGATTTTGCTCCAACGAGATTAGGAATCTTGTTCCCGAAACTCGCACATTTTTGCGTAGCACGCGTTCATCGTCCAGAGCTCATCCATTTGTGGTTGATTGCCCGGGGAATCGTACTACGCATTACAGAGAGAATTCGTTTTTCAGCCGTACGCTTCGTCTGTGGGACAAGTTGCCTGTAAACGTGTTTCCTGTCTGTTATAACGTTGGAAAGTTCAAGTCAAATGTTCACAAACACTACTCCCTCTTTCCCCCTCCTCACAACCTATTTTCCTAGTTCTGGTACAATGCACTGCATATGTAGGGGTCATCCCCTGAGTACTGGTCCAATATAAAAAAAAAGGTCAACACGGTGATGATACTCGATATGTGGCAAAATGCTCTGATGATTTTTGCCATTGAAATTGATGCCTGTTTTCACAATACTGATAATTAGCTAATTATCTGACAAATATTTTTTTTTTAATTGGTTGACTAGCCGATTGATTAATCACACACTTTTTTGATTTGTGTGAGTTACTGACCTAAGAGCAAAATAGTTGATTAATACATCGATTAATTGATCTATGTTTGTTTGATTGAAAGTATGATATAATGATTGATCGATGGGCTGAAAAATGGATTGAGTGAGTGATTATTTGATTGGTCAACTGATTGGTTGGTTGATCAATGAATTACTATTGGCATACTGATTGATTTGAATTCATCAATTGATTCATTGATTGAACCACCATTGATTGATTGGTATATTGATTGGCCGATAGATTTAACGATTTGTTGAGTGATTCGTTTTTTGATTAAAGAATTACTCGTTAAACGTATTTATTGACCAAACAATCAATTGGTTTATTTGTCAGAACAATTTGAGTATTTTAGTTTTTTTTTCATACATTATTAGTTTAGTTTAGTTGCATCTTTTACAGCTCCACTGTTTATTGTGGTCATGTTTGCAAGTGTGTTTAAATTTCTTTTGAAAAGTAAAATTCCATTATATTCGATTTTTATGTATTAAAATTCAAAATATATTTTCAAGCTTTAATGTTCTTTCTTCTTAAACATTTTATTTGATTTTTTTACGATTTTCGTAGTTGCTCTGTTGATGAAAGCGTACAGCGTTCTTCCTCTTTGAGTTTATTTCTCTGTATCTCAAGATGCTCTAGACTTATAGCTCCGGGGCAATATTTGTTTTTTATTTTCTCCGTCATTTCCTTTCTAAAGTGGTTGCAGTTGTTTACAGTTTCTTTTTGCATTAAAGTCATATCGTGTAAAAGATGATGTTCATACAAAATGATTAAATTAAAGACTTTTAAATTTACTTTTTCCAGCAACGGGCAAAATAAAAGGAAATGGCGACAAAACAGATAAGTAAAAAGTACAGTTAAAGTAAAGGTGTGTGCGAAGGCACTTGAGTAATGGGTGCGGTGGATGGAATTTATGCAACTTTGTAACGGTTTTTGCAAGTAAAAATTTGTTTTCTTTTTAACAATCTTCTGTAGTTTAAAAAGTGCTATTTTCTGATTGACTGTCTGGAGGTTTTGTTTTAAATAAGTACAAATTTAATTGGTAAATGGTTACATAAACCATAAATTAATGTTGCAAAAAGGAGTTCCCTATTTTTAAAATTTTAAATTCCATCATTGTCTAAAGCCAATTTAAATCTTAAAAGTAATTTTAAAAAGCAAAATTCACTTAAAACTATATTCCTTTGACCCGCAGCCAAGAAAGTAATAAAATTAGATGGAATTACTTTAAATGCTTAAAACCGCTTACAACTTTAATTCCCCTGGCATAAAAACAAAACAAAAAATAAAAAATTATGCCAGGAAAATAATTTTATTTAAGGAAAAAATATTCTTAAGATTTGATTAAAAACGAGTACTAAAAATTTAAACTCTCCTGATATCAACCTAAACAAACAAAAAATTTCATGCCAGGGAAATGATAGTATAAAAAAATGAAAAATTAAGTTTTAAAACTGATTAAAACTATTTAAAATTTAAATTCCCTCATAAAATTAGATGGAGGCGAAGTTGTTTTATTATATGAATATGAATATTAAATTAAATTATTAGTATTATTAAAAGTATCAATAATTTATATTCCCCTGCTATAAACAATATAATATGACGTATGACAGGAAAGTGAAACAGAAAATTATAGATTTTTTTTTAAATGGTTAAAGTATTTAAAGTGAAAAATAACACTTTATAAGTTATTCAAAATATCAATAATCACTCATAATTGATTAAAAGTATCAATAATTTATATTTCGCTGCTATCAACATTGTAACAAAAAGTATGACAGAAAAATGAAAAGTGTGGAACAGAAAATTATAGATTTTTTTTAAAATGGTTAAAGTATTTAGAATGAAATATAATACTTTACAAGTTATTCAAAATATCAATAATTTATATAATATAATAACTACTCATTAATGATTAAAATTATCAATAATTGAAATTCCCCTGCCATTAAAAAAAAATTATGACTGGAAAGTGAAAAATGTAAAACAGAAAATTATAGATTTTTTAAAATGGCTAAAGTATTTAAAGTGAAAAATAACACATAATAAATTATTCAAAATGTCAATTATTTATATTATTCTGACCAGACAAAAAAAAAAAAAAATAAAAAAAAAATAAAAAAAAAAAATAACAAAAAAAATAAATAAAAAAAAATAAATAAAAAAAAAAAAAACCATGACAGTAAAATGAAAAGCAACAAATAGAAAATTAATACTGTTTTAGATAAAAAATTATAAACAGCTTGCTTTTATATTTCCTAGCAGATTATATGTCGTCAATTCATAGGAGCTACCGTAATCATCAGTACACTTGGAAACTTTTGGTTGGTATCAATATTAGAAGGTAATAAAGTTTATACACTCAATTGTTATAATGTTTTCTCTCTACTTCCCGACAATTTGAAAAAAAACCTAGCATCCACGTTGTTCATTAGTTTGAAAGGTGTAAAGAATAGTAGGCACGTGTGTAAAAGAAAAAGCTTGTTTTTTGTGTTTTGACAGGTATTATTCAAACACTTTCTTTTTTAAATTCTCAATAATTTATTAAAAATGTTGGGATATAAAACTTTATGTTTGAGAACATAATTCAAAGGTTTCCAAGTCTACTGATTATTAGGAAAGCTCCTATAAAATGTCGGCAGATATCTAAGAAATATAGAAAACACACCGTGTGTAAGTTTTTGATGGCTATTGGAAGCTAATAAATGAATAAATAATTTTTTTTAAATATTCATATAGCTGAAGCACCTAAATTCCAATAAAAAAGAAACTAATATTATTATTCCTTAGACATGTTTAAACTTCCCCGGCATTAACAAAACACGAAAGAAATGTGATGTCATTGAAGTAACACTAGTAAAACTATGTTTTTAAAAATGATTAAAAGTACTTAAAACTATAATTGCTTTAAAGCTTAAATTGCATTAAAACTTAATTTCCCTCGCTCAAAGTTACCGTAAAGCTTATTGCCCGGCTCACTATGTTGTTTCGTAAACGTTCATCGTAATTTTTAAGGTCAGTAAACCTATTCCGATGCCGTTTATAAGCTTTATTTTTAACTAATCTGGTATCCTCCCCCGGGGGACAGGTTTTGCCTTGGCGTATTCCTAACTTGGGAACTCTGTTTTTCGGTGAAAAGAGGGGAAGGGGTCCCTCGTTTGGTGCGGCAAACAAAACTCTAGGAAGCCGCATGACTTATGTTGTGTTGGCTTCCGAAACTCTTACTAAGGGTACAAATTAGCAGAACGGGGATCAGCATGACCCCCGGGTATTTCTGCTTGCGGTTCGATCCGAGCTGATCATGGTTGAGGTGCCTACCTTGGCTGAAATGTTCTGGCTGTGGTTGAAACCTAAAACGCAGGAAAGGAGAGTTAGTATCCTTGATAATTGTTTGGTGTGTGGCTTTTTTCGGGGGCTAACAATCTGCCGAGGATCTGTTGCCTATACAGCAGATACATGTATTGTAAGGAACCAGTGGTGATGGTTGACGGGTGAGTTGGTTTAAGGGCTGATGTTCTTAGTGGGCTTCGGCCTACCAACTCATTAAGCCTTGTCCTCCATTGATTACTGGGAAATTGCATACAGGAGGAATTAGAAGGCCCGAACTCCTCAACAAGAAGTTGCTCATATGACCGCAATCGTATGGCAAGAATTACTACCTGTGTGAGCCACACGGTTGTGCTGGTGAATCGTGAATAATTCACTCCGTGGAACTGGTCCATTATCAGATAAGGCCGCAAGGCAGGTGCTGATATAAATCTTTTTCACAACTGATCTTGTATCCCTTGCCTTGTCTACCTCCTGTTCTAGTCTATATCCTTTAGTTGAATAATAGTTGACTATAAGTCACTTATTTTTAATATAAAACATTAGCGAACGTTAACGAAACAACATCGTGAGCCAGGCAGTTAATTTTCTCTGGCATAAAAATTCAAAAAACTTTAAAGTAAAGTATTTTAAAATATGAAATATTTAATATAAATAAGAAACAAAAAACAACTAATAAAGTGATAGTGATGGTATTAAATCGAAAATTAATTTAAAAATTAGCTAAGATAGTGATGGTGTTAAATAGAAAATTAATTTAAAAATTAGCTAAGAATACTTAAAATAAAAATGGCCACAGACCAGTTAAAAAAAGTAATATTACTAAAAACATATTCCTTATAATTAGTTAAATTTATTGACAAAACTTAATAAAAAATGTCAATGAAGTGACATTATTAAATTTAAAACTAGTGTATGTATTAATGATAAAGAGTCGAACTAATTTTTAATATTTCTAATATTATATATATTCCCCTGGCTCAAATTCAATATCCTGGCTTTAGCCAAGAAATATTTTTATTTTTAATCATAAATTAAAAATTTTTTGGTTTATACATATGTACATCGGGTTCTAGTTCAAGTCTTTCCTTTCTTAAATTTTTTCTTAAGAAGGATTTTTTACAATACAAATTTGCTGTGATCAATAAAATTGATTGAAGAAGACAAGAAAAATAATAATCAAATCTTTAGCTGGGGGACAACCAGATATTTCATAGCCGCTACACTGCATATGTGTGTTTTTTTTTTTAAATTATTTTTTATTTTTAATTTAAAAATTATAAAGTTCAACAAAAATGTAACAAATTAATATTTTTAATTATAACAATAATTGTCGCGATCAATAACTCTTGATCAAAGAAGACAAGAAAAAATAATTGAATACACTAAAGCTGGCGGACAACTAGCTGTTTTGCAGTCACTACGCTGCTCATCAGCACCCACTAAGATGCGAACTCAGTATCATGTAAACATGATGTAAATATTTTTAATACGGCCGCTTTTTAGGCACCGCCAAGTTACCTCCACATCAGTGTTCCTGAGTAAGCATTGCTTAACCGACTAACAAGATGATTAGAATTATATAAAAATAGGTAGGTCTTTATAAATCATAGAGGTAAAAGTATATAAGAATTATTTGTATTTAAGAACATAATATTAAAGATTTTGTTTCACTGATATTTTCTATCGATTTAACATGATTTCATGTAACATTTCTATGCCAATTTCTCAGGCTGCCTTCTCTTTTACTTTAAAGAATTATCACATCCATTAAAGCAAAAATTCCTTTATTAAAACGAAGAAGAGTTTGTTGCCTGTCGTTAATGAAAAGTTTTTTGGTTTTTTTTTCTTTGCCAAAAACTTTGTTTTTAAAAGGAAATTTTGCCTGTGGTCTGGTATTCACTTTCTTAATTTCCATTTAGTTGCTGGTGTGAGGCGAGAGGGTGTTAAAAGTTGTTACGTTATATTTATATATAAATTTCATTTTAATAGTGCAGATCTCCCTGTAGCTTGTCTTGTCTACACATCCGTTTTGTATTTTATTTTCTTCTTTTTTTTTTGGTTCTTTCTTAATTACAAAACATGTTCAATTAGGAAAGTTTATCAACATCTTAAAAGTATGAATATTTGCACTACAAGTGCTGAAGATTTCTTTTTTGTCTATGTAAATGTGAACAACTTTATAGATTAAAATTACATGCAAATGCATGCAAATGCATGTTTAGTTTTATTGTTGTTAAGGGCAAAACAGTTTCTGTGGGAAACATGAAATACATCTTTTTAAGTGTGTGAACATCTAACACCTGATTTTACACATCCATCCAATTAAAACTTTAATATTAAACTTTTGGGATTTTTTCTTTAATTGAATATTTTGAAATAAACTCAAATTCAATTGCATTCAAAATGCTGTTGTTATTGATTTATATATTTTGAAGCTATAATAATTATGTTGCTCCATTTTAAAATACAATATTACCCACAAAATCAATTCTCTAAATGTGAGATGCATGAATTGATGAAATTTTCCATTCATATTTCGTAGGAAATTACAAAATCGATTTAGAGCATTTGCTTGCGACTGAAGCAAAAGTTTCGACTTTATAATGTGGCATAGCTTTTAATGATGACGATAACAAGTGATAATTTGTGAAATTTGTATTTAAGTATATTTTATTTGCAAATAAATACCAAAATTCAATTGAAATGTCCCAAAAGAATAAGTAAATTATAATAACTAAACTGCAAGTAGATAAAGTGATAAATATGAACGATTTTGATTTTGAGAATTTTCTCAAATTTTTACCACATTGGCCACAAATTAAAAATTAATAATACGAAGTGTTATGAATTGGTCGGTTCATAATCAGCTGCAACTTAATCCATCTAAAACTAGAGCAATGTGGTTTTCACAGCTTAATGTTACTCCATGTCTTAGGTTGAACAATGAGTTCATAGAGTTTGTTGCCTATTGTAAAGCTCTGGGAATTTTTATAGACAACAAGCTTAGTTTTGATAACCATTTAAACTATGTAACGTCTAAAGTTAACTTTGTGACTCGACGGTTATACAATACGGCAGTATATCTGCCGGAGCTAGTGAAGAAGCAAGTTGCTCTAGCGCTATGTTTACCTATTTTTACATATGGTCTGGAAATTTTTTCTGGTATGTCGCAATACAATTTAATGAAGCTAAAACAGTGTTTTAATAGAGTTGCTCGTTATATTTTCGGGCTTAAGTATAGAGATTTTAGGCACATAACGCCTTTCGTAATAAAGTTGTTGGGATGTGATTTTGATGACTATATAAAGTTGAGATTGCTTATTCAATGGTATAAAATTTTTAAATTTGGATCTCCGGCTTATCTTCTTCAAAGATTTAGTTGTGGTTCTTCAACACGTATTCATGCTCTGAACATTCCACTCTTTTCATCTATGGTAATGAATAGATCCTTTGTAGTTAGGGTTACGCGTTTGTGGAATCAGATAATTCCTTATGAAGAAAGGCAGTTTTCAAAATCCATTTCGAATTTTAAAAAAGTAACTAGGTCGAGACTCTGAATGTATTTTGCTGCTTTCTGTGAGCCACACTTTCAATAATAACTTGCTATATTGTTCTCATTGATAGTGCAGATGGGGGGGAAGTATTTTTGGATACTTAGAATTTTTTTTTAATATAACATAAATTATGCAATAAATTGTAAAAGCATTTTTTGTTTGTATATTTAAATATATTTTACACCTATGTTTTGGTAATTAACTTAATGTTATTTTTTATATTATGGGTTATAGCTAAATTATTTCTTAAGCAAATTTGGCCCAATGGGCTTATTGTTTTGATTGAATAAATAAATAAATAAATAAAAAAAAATAAATAATAAGTTTCATTAAGACCTCTTGTTAGAAATATTAGGTCGTATGGCTTCCTTGGTACATACATATGTATGAGTAGTTAAATAAACTTACATTCTTTTAACCCTTTGACGACTACAGGGATGGACAGCGGTGTACCATTCCGAAAATATTGAAAAACACTTCTAACGCAATAAGGCAGTTAGTACATTTGCTGACTAACTTTCTACTGCCTATAGAAACAGCTGTTGTAAAATGCAAGACAGCTGGTTCACTTGCAAGATTTTATGTAAAACGCCCCCAATTTGTTGCACACTACAGTAACAATATGGTTTGAGTTGAACTAATGGATCAACGTAGGGTGTGCCAGGAACTTGACTCTTTATCAAAAATAAAGTATTATCTTCCACTATTCTTCGATATTTTTGATAAATCTGCAAACAATGTACATACTCGTTTATACTATATATATTATCCTTCACAATAAAAACGAAATAGAAGGAAGTCTGCTGTCAGTTTACAGTTCAGAGAAGTGATAGCTCGGAATTTGATCAGCGGTTTTACAGCCAGACAGTGTGAGGTTTCCATTCCAAAAGCAAGGGCAGTGCGTAAATCTGTAAAGTGTCAAGTGTCTCATGGAAAAACATTTAACACCGGAAAGCGATGTGTATATTGTATTCAGAAAATAAAATTGGACAATATATGTAACACATGGGCTGAAAAGTCCCGGGCCTAGCAAAGAAAACACAGTTTTTTTGACTCAAAATTAGCTTTATTCATCAACGTAATCTCCATTAAAAGCAACGCAATCCTTCCAGCGCTGTTCTAACATTTCAATATTACTATTGTAGAACGATTTATATGTTGTCTCAAAATAGGCCTCAGTTTCAGCGATAACCTCATCATTCGTGCGAAATTTCTTACCGGCGAGCATTTTTTTCAGATCTGTAAACAGCCAGTAGTTGCTGGGAGCCAAATCTAGTGAATACGGCGGATGTGGGAGCAATTCGAAGTTCAATTCATGTAGTTTTGCCATTGTTTTGATTCACTTGTGACACGGTGCGTTGCCTT
Source organism: Thecocarcelia acutangulata (assembly GCA_914767995.1). Classification (NCBI taxonomy): domain Eukaryota; kingdom Metazoa; phylum Arthropoda; class Insecta; order Diptera; family Tachinidae; genus Thecocarcelia; species Thecocarcelia acutangulata. The sequence continues at coordinate 22,685,391 of OU612095.1, read as the reverse complement.
AATGAAATAAAATTTTTTTCTTTATCATATGCGATCGTTTCTTTGCAGTTGCAGCCTTCAAACGCTCCAACAATGCTATATAATATTCACTGTTAATGGTGTTTCGTTTCTGAAGATAGGCGATGAATATTACACCACGCACATCTCAAAATACCGAGGCCATAACCTTTCCAGCCGATTGTTGTGCTTTCGGGCGCTTTGGACGAGTTTCGCCAGTTGCTGTCCCCTCGGAGGACGATCGTTTTGATTCCGGAGTGAAGTGATGGATTTATGTTTCATGCATTGTCACATATCGACTCAAAAATTCCGGTTTGTTAAGTTTAAACATGGCCAAACACTGCTCAGAATCATCAACACGTTCTCGTTTTTGGTCAACAGTGGCAAACGCGGCACCAACTTTGAACAGAGCTTTTTCATAGTCAAATATTCATGCAGTATAAAGCCAACATGTTTCTCTGGTGTCTTTACGAAAACTATTTTGTGGATTTTTTCATGTTTTCTCTTGGCCTCATTTTGACGTCCACTGCGTTCCGCATCATCGGTGCCTCTACGACCACGTTTGGAGTCAATAAACCAACATTTTATTGTTGCTTTACTGTAGTGATATGTAGATCTGCTGAGATACATATCACATACAGGCAAGACAGTGGGGCCAAATTGGACCCAAGCGGATTGGCTTTCAATGGCTGGCAGCCTTAACCTATTCAATGCCCGTGGCCTGCTAATGTGCTGTTCGAAAATTCAAACGAGCAACTCATCAAGAAAATTTGTTTAAAGTTACTATATTTTTTGAGTCATTATCATACAAATTTTTTAGACAAGTCGTTCGTCTGTGTTCTATCACATTAGTGTTATGTGATAACTCACACTGAAACATATGAGTATATCTACATAGTTAAAAGGCATTTTCAATAGAGATTTCCGAAGTTTACTCTTTGCAGTCATTTGTTTGAAGTGATCGTTTACAGGATAATAGAGAGACTTTGTAACAAGAGAATCCTTTTCGTAATGAACTGTCTAACAACTTGCAATGAAATGAATATGATAATATGGTAGTTGTCATACGTCAAAAATTAAAAATTATATATGATAAAAAAATAATCGTTATTTTCAAATTTCGTGAGTTACGTACATACATATGTTCGATTTCCGCATTCTTTTCTGTTATGTTGGTACATATGCCTTTAATATATGATGGCAATATCCAACATTTCGAATTGTCAGTTTGTTTGTGATTTGGTGTGCTCTTCAATTTTTTACTAAATTTTGAGCAAAAACAACGTCGCATGGACATCGCTTAGGAGCTGTTGAACATCGTCAACGATGATCCAGATTTATTCAAAAAGGTCATAACTGGTGACGAATCATGGGTGTATGGCTATGAAACTAAAGCCCAATCATCCCAATGGAAGCGTCCAGAAGAGCCAAGACTAAAAAAAGCACGTCAAGTTCGGTCAAATATGAAGGTTCGCTCACTGTTTTCTTTGACTGCAATGACGCGGAGCATCATGAATTCTTGCCACAAGGTCGTACTGTCAATAAGGAATACTACCTTGAAGTAATGCGCCGTTTGCGCGAAGCAATTCGTCAGAAACGCGCAATATTGTGGAAAAATTAATCATGGATTTTGCACCATAATAACGTACCAGCTTGTGCGTGAGTTTTTGGCCAAAAACATCATGCCTCAATCACAGTATTCACCGGACTAGGCATCCACTGACTTTACTCTTCTCAAAACTGAAGACATTGATGAAAGCAAAGCGTTTTGCTACGATTGAGGAGATAAAAGAAAAATCGAAACAGAAGCTGTTGGCGATACCAAAAAGCGCGTTTCAAAAGTGTTTCCAGGATCGGAACAAACGTATGCATAAAGGAGGCAAGATAGTTGTTGATTAATAAATTAATACTTTTTGAAAAAATTTAAAATAACTGTTATATTTTGATCAGCCCTCGTATGTAAGCAAAATTTTTTAAATGCGTGGTTTCTCATTTAAATGAAAACGGAAGAATTGTTTTTTCTCCATCACTGTCATGAGGACATGAAAGGACATGAATATTTGTTTAGACTAAACCCAAATTCCTGTTCACGAGTTAAAAAATTTAAAGAAACTAAAAAGAAAAACAAACATGACCATACGATACCATCGAACAACAAAATAACCATTTAATCCTGCTAATCCTGCTATTGCTGTCTTTTGCATTTTTCTTTTTGATGGCAATTTTCTCAAACAACCATCAAGTCTAGCAGGCAGGAAAAAAATTTGTGATACAACATAAAAAAAGTAAAAGGTGCTTGTTGTTTACTTACCAAATTGTGTTTCATCCAATAAAGTTTTTTTAATCTCATGCCCATCATCGCCACTACCGCCGACGCCATCAATACTTTCCAATTCAGTGCGACGTGGCGGCTTTTCAACGGGATTAACTTCTGTCAAAAGGCTTTTTTGCATTTCCATGATGACTGAACCTTCAAGCATCGAACCATTATGAGTTTTATCCAATTTTGAGGAGATTAAACCATTTTCACTTAACATGGTGCTATCCTTTTGATATGTCTTAATACGACGGCAATACCAGCATATAACCAATACAACGACCAACAGCAACAGCAGCAAGGTGGTAACAATAAGACAAATGATGAGCAAAATATTTGTTTCTCTGTCGGAAGTGCTGGTACTGATGCCACCAAAATTATTAGCAGCACCGCCAGTGCCGTCTAAGGCACTATAGTTATCACCATTGATGAGCAAAAGAAACTCAGCCTCCGCCTTGCCACCACGATTGTCAGCTATACAGGTATAGGAACCTTTGTCGGTGGAACGTACACCAAAAATACGCAATTCGGAATTGAGCAGGTGAGGACTTTCATTGCGCTGCTGTTCCACAGAGTTGAGTACACGAAACCGTATATCATTGGGATTGATGGGCCGTTTATTGTACAGCCAGGTAACATTGGGCCGTGGTGAGCCCTCTATGCGACAGGGCAGAGTAATGTTGTCTGACTGGGCCTCCACATAGGATCTAATGGAACCCAAAATTCTGGGCATACAGGCAAAGTTTTCCGATGGTATTTCATTCCACAGCTTGCCCTTGAGAATTTTCGGTTCATTGCAATCGGTAGGCGGCGTATAGAGACGATGGGCGATGGCAAAGTCACGAAACTCTTGCAGCTCACAAGTACAATTCCAGGGATTATTGGCCAAAGATAAATGCACTAGTTTAGGTGTACGCTGGAAAGTTTCTCTTCTCAACACTGTTAGGTTATTCGATTCCAAATAGACCGCAGATAAAACTGGCAGCTGGCCAAAAGCATGTATATCCACACGTTTCAGTTTATTGTTTTTAAATTCCACACGCGATAGAAAATGCAAATCGGCAAATAAATGATTCTCCAAAACTTCTATCTGATTATTGTTCATCACCAAATTGCGCAATTTGGCCAGACCATTAAATGTGCCCACATGCAGCTCCTTAATGAAGTTGTGAGACAAATCCAATTCGATAAGTATGGCCAGACCTTTGAGAGCATCTCGATTCAATTCTTGGATGGTGCAATTTCTCAAGAAAATCTTGTGCAAATTTTGCAAACTTGCCTCCACAAATTCCTCTCTTCTCAGTTCGGGTATCATATTGTTCGAAAGATCTATGACTTGCAATTCATTGCTCAGGTCAGTGGGTATGACGGAGATCTGGCGATTCTTACAGTCGGCAGTCTTTTTGCCCGAATTCCAATGGCAATGACACATGCCACAGCTCTGCATCCAATCAGAGTTGGCATTTGTTAAGGGTACCTGAAGAAGCAGCAATAAACTTAATAGATAAACAAGTTTCGTTAACCCGTATAAGGGGTAGTGTAATGTCATTTTGTTGTTGTTGGTCGTTTTAGTTTCATGGGGTGATGGGGAGGGGAATTTCCTCAAATTGCGGCAAATCATTTTATTTTAACGTGTTTGAGTATATTTAAAAGATAAATATGGAACTGAATGTTGGCAAATTAAAGTGTTCAATGAAAGAGCTTTAATTGCTTTTTAAGTATTTAATAGCTAAAGCTAATTTACGTCTGCTTTATAAAACTGATACTCTAGTTTGGATATCCTTAACGGCAGCACAAAAAATGGTCTCAATTTGGGACAACTTGTTTGATGCTTGAATGAGTTACAGTTTGTTATTCTCCGCTATTTCTGCTGCCTCTTTCTATCTCAATATCTCTCTCCCTCTCTCTAATTCTCACTTTTCTTCTGTTGCTTTTTGTAAAATTCTCAATTAAGTTGTTAATTCCTGTGGAATGTTCAATGGTTACAAAGTAAAATCCAGCATTTAAGGTTTGTTGTTGTCGAACACACTGACAATGTTGACGTTGATGTCAACGTCAATGTTGCTGTTGCTGTAGCTGATGATGGTTTCGTTGTTGGGATTTGTAACGTTTACTTGTTATTAATTAATGTCCTTGTTCGCTTATTTCGTTGCTCCTGGCTTTGTTCACTTCTTCTTTTTTGTTTGTTTGTTTGTTCTTGGTTGCTCTGCTGCTGGCGTGTCTATTTTCTTTTTTGTTCTTACTATTGCTCTCGTTATTGTTGTTGTTGTAGGTGATGTTGACACTCCTTTAAATGTCAGCATTTGTTTGTGGATTTACAGCTGGTAATTAGCATAACATCTTTGTTGTTAAATTTAACGCATACATCCACAAATAAATTAACACTGTTCGTTCTCGTTGGTGAAGTATCTACAAAAGAACACAACAAAAAAAAAGGAAAAATTATCTTTTTTTAAGTATAATGAAAATCGTAAAATAAAATTGTATCACTAGAAGAAAATACAAAGTAATTTTTACTAGTGTAAATAAGTTTGATAAATATATAAAAAGTGCTTGTGGTGAATCCTTTAGCTTTCATTCTCTTTTACCCAACCACAAATTGTAGCTGCTGTCAAGTTAACGTTAATTTACACTTGAAATGTTAATCGAAAATGTTTAAAAAAGGGCAAATGTGTTCATTCATGGCAAGTAAATTATAAGTAATTAAATAAAGTTCAAGTCTTTGTCAAAAATAAGCTGTTATTTTAAAATAGACAGCAAACCAAAGACCGAAGGACCATATAGATAATACTTTACAATTGAGAAAAAAAAAAACTACAAGAAACAAATATACTAGAAAAAAGCAATTATCAAAAGTGGACAGAAAACCGAGGAAAAAGGTAATATTTCCTAGTTCTTGAAACAAACTGATATATATTTTGATTAAGACAACAGGTTAAAAAATGTTAAGTTTCTTTCAAACTTAAAATGTTTTCACAAGAAATATATTTAAGTGATGTTTACCCAACAAAAGCAATTAAATAAAAAAATTAAAAACACGCTCCGATATCAAAAAACTTTCTACTTTTCATATAAGGTTACTTGACAAGTCGCTTTCTTGTGTTGTGGAAACCAAAGACCTGCACCGGTACACCGCAACCATAAGTGCACCGGTTGTTTACCCAATCATTTTCACATCCGAGTATTTTGAACACTCTTAAAAATTTATGCGGTGGTATTTATACCTGTCGTTCGTTTGCGAAATTTTGATACATCAAAAATGTATCCAATCACATTAGTATCTTGTGTATTTTTTAAGGGTAAAAGAAACTACGAAAGAGCGTTGTTGTTACTAGCACTTAGTAAAAGAAACATTTTGAGTATTTTCTATTTACGTTTGTAATCGTTTTCTTATTAATACAGCGTGGCTGATCAATTTTGCTACATTAAGAAACTCAACTAATTTTTTGTAAAGTTTATGTAATTTATTTTTTAGTAATTCATTTGAAAAATAATACGTTTTTATCAAAGTAATTCATTAAGTTTAGAAAATAATTGAATTCAAATGGCCTCCACCATGATTGGCAAAGTTATTCATTACTGCCTGGAGTGTTGCAGCGGGAACTGTCTCAATTACCATGTGAATGGATTGCTTTAAATCATCCAAATTTGTTGGGTATTTTTTTGTAAATTTCTTGTTTGCAATAACCCCACATAGAAAAATCAGGTACAGTGAGGTCAGGAGACCTGGGAGGCCAACGGGATGGGAAGTTTCTTGAAATCAGTTTTGCCTCGAAAAGTTTCCCCTTCTTGCTGAAACCAAATAGTGTTGAAAGGGATTTGCTTTCGGCACAATTCTGGAAAGAAAAACTCTTTCAACATCATTAAGTCATTGACCGTAACAGTAAGACCGTTTTCCTCGAAAAAGTAAGGTCCGACAAAGAACCTTGAAGAAACTGCACACCACACTGTGATGCGAAGTGGATGTAATTACATCTGATTGAGTATCTGTGGGTTAGAATTACTCCATATTCGACAATTTTGTTTGTTAACATTGCCGTGTTAATCAAAAAGACGTTTTCATCCTCTGACACCATTTGAATGATCTCACACCATTCCAAGGGAATCGGGAAGTCTCTAGGGTTCAGTTTGTTTGTTAATTGAATCTTATATGGAAACAAGTTTAAATCTTACTGCAGAATTGTCTGCGGTGGCTGTCTGCTGACACCCATTTGAGCAGATAAGCTTCTTGTCGAAACTCTAGAATTGGATTGTTTGGGAGCAGCTACAGCAACGATAGTTTCCTGCGTCCTTTAAGGGATCTCGATGATCTTGTGATTGTGCCACACTCGGCAAAATTCTTTACAAGCCTCATTATACTCCATCTGCTAGGAGTTTTCAAATCGAGAACGCTAAATTTAAGCGATTTCCGTTTCTCGGAACATGCCTGTATATTTAGTTTATACTTTTTAGTTTGATGTGCTATGAAAGCGTGTGAGTAACAATATTTTTATCGCTCACTATAAATAATCACTCACACGACATGAATTGCTAGAGTTAGAAACATAAAAACTTACAAACATACAAGTGAAGCAGAACTACTTTTATGGTTTGAAGGTTCAATAACTTTTTTAGTTAATCGACATTTTTTTTACTTATATTTCAGAACTTTGTGAAGAAGACTTTACGAGTACTAATATGGAACGCCATTCAACAGAACAACAATCAAAAATTGTTTAATTTTATTTTGAAAATCAAAAGTAAATTGCTTTAACGCAATATGCTTATCGTCGTTTTTTCAATGTGAGTACTGATTTCAGCACCTACAGTAAACCTTCTGGTTGCAAAATTTCGACAACATGATACAGTAAGACACCTTCCATGTAGCGGAAAACAACATATGGGCCACATGGAAAAAAATATCCAATGTGTTGCGGATAGTGTACAGGATAGTCCAGAACCATCAACAAGAAGACGTTTGCCACAACTGAAGCTATCGTGGAGAACCGTTCAGAGAATTTTTGCCACATTGCACAAGTTCCCATATAAGGTTCAGCTTGTTCCAGAATTGAAGTCAATAGATTACGAACAACGTTTTAATGTGCCATTTCATTCCGGGAAAAAGCAGAAGATCGCAATTTTATTCACAATTTGGCAATAAGCTTCACTGCCCATTTCCAATTGAATGATTTGTAAACAAGAAAAATTGCAGAAGAATCAAAGGATAGTTCATTAGAAACATTTACACCCAACTAAATGTACTATTTGGTGCGGTGTAACGTCTGAAGGATCATCAGTGCATATTTCTTTGAAAATACACATAACGCCTCTGTTAGTGTTAATGGTGCTGAATATCTAATCATAATGGAGAATTTGTTAAGGCTAGCTATAGAAAACTATCCGCAGTTATGGTTTCAACAAGATAGATTCATTGCCCACACTGCAATGCGTTCGCCAAGGTACCTTGGCGAACGCATTGTTTCGCGAAGAAGGTTGAACATTCTACAAGGTGGCGTGAAATTAATCAACCAATTCTGTTTTGGAATAACTTTTTTACTCAATAAAAGAAAATTATTTTGATCGTTGTTTCTGTTAATCGGAATATATGATAACAGCCACAGAGGATGCCGCCGCCAGTGTTGATATACATTTATGCCCGTTTTTTTACATTTGTCGAATAGTTTCCTTAAGGGCTGCAATATACATAAGCTCTCCACTTCCAGTAGCTCCAAGAAAAGAAATTTAATTTATACTCGGTGGACCGAATACCGAACTTTGAACAAAATTGTTGCCAAGCAAATACGTAAAAACCATTACTCTTCAAAAATTTAACCACAGCGAACGCGCGATGTTCACTCGACCAATTCGACATTGTGACTGACAAATCCGCACAAACCATAATTGCAACCGTGCCACCCTCTGCCTGCACCGTTTATTACTTTTTGAAATAATCGTATTGAAAGTTATAAATTTGCCACCAGACACCCTGTATAAGTAATCTTGAAATTTGTATATCAACCTGCCTTCAGAATCAAGAAGCAGCAACATAACACTTAAATAATAATACTGTTAATTATAAAAAAAGATAACACCGATATCATCTTTACCTCAGAGCATACACGAGTAAGTAATTTGAAATTTTCTTGTTACAATTTTCAGTAGGATTAAAAATATTTAAATATGTTTGTACGCGAATCTGTTAGAGACACCAGCAAGTCAGAAAAACATTCAACAGAAGTGTTAAACACTTGAGTGGCTTTTGTTTTCGGATGTTTAATTTTATTTTATTGTCTCTTTTTTTCTACAGCGATTCATTCGACAGTCTGCGCTGCATTGTCGGCATTTTTCTTCCATTTTACAAAATCTTCTTTATTAAGCACGTTTTAAATTTTGACGGAACTTTAACTCTTGGTTTTAATTTTTTCTTATTTAACCACCATTTGCTCTTTTTAATTGGTGTTTTCTGCGGAACAGCTCTTAAATATGAAAACGTTTTACTCAACGGAAGTAATTTAATAGTGCTGCAGACTTTTGGGCATTTTGTTGTGTTTAAAAAAGTATAGTGCCAGGCGTTGTAAGCAAATTAACTTGATTTGAAAAATTAAGATATTATTTACAACAAGTATATTTTATCACAAAATAGTACTACTTTAAAAGTAGAAAAAAACTAAAAAGTAGCTTTTAAAGAAATACGTTTTGCATAATTAGGTCTTAAAAAGAGTGTCTCATAAAAAAAATAATTTGTATGTATTAATGTTAAATAGTCGAACTTTTATTTTTAATATTTCTAATATTATATGATGATGGGTGGGTATCATTCGTCTAGCTCGAGTTCAATCCTGAATGTTGAACAGTGTAGCGACTGTGAAACAGCTAGTTGTCCCCCAGCTTTAGTGTATTCAATTATTTTTTCCTGTCTTCTTTGATCAAGAGTTATTGATCGCGGCAATTATTGTTATAATTATAAATAAAAATATTTCTTGGCTTTAGCCAGGATTGAACTCGAGCTAGACGAATGATACCCACCCATCATCATATAATATTAGAAATATTAAAAATAAAAGTTCGACTATTTAACATTAATACATACATATATATCTCCAAGCACAGAGACTGTCAACATACATACGTACGTTGATAAATAATACAAAATAACTGGTTGTTCAGTGACAGCAAACTGCAGTACAAACAACTGGGATTATAACAAATTGCATATGTGATCAATATGAGACAAATATAGACGAAAAAATAAATAAGGGCTTAGTGGCTGAGTTGGTTAAGCAGCCGTATTAAAAATACATCATGTTTACATGGTACTAACATGATACAAAAAACAAGGTAGCCGCTTCGCTACAACAATACAACAATAATAAAAACAACAGATATTTTGTTTGTGTAAAATGGCGAATTCACACTTAAGCTGTCAAAAGTAGTTGATAAAGAACATGTAAAAAATTTAAATGGCGCCGAAAAAGGTAAACAAAACTTGACAACGAAAGTGCCGCCATATTAACCGAATTCGCCTGAATTCGCCGATGCATCCACCTAATAATGAATTCGCCTTGGGTACTAAGTTCGAATCCTAATGGGTGCTGATGAACAGTGTAGCGACTGTGAAACAGCTAGTTGTCCCCCAGCTTTAGTGTATTCAATTATTTTTTCCTGTCTTCTTTGATCAAGAGTTATTGATCGCGGCAATTATTGTTATAATTATAAATAAAAATATTTCTTGGCTTTAGCCAGGATTGAACTCGAGCTAGACGAATGATACCCACCCATCATCATATAATATTAGAAATAAAAAAAATAATTTTAAGAAAGGTTATTAAAAAATATTTTTATAGAACATAAGGGTTTATTTTATTTAAAATGTATATTTTGAAATTGACACAAAAATTACCTTTCAAAGTAATCACCCTTATTGTGTTTGGCGTTTTTATGGCGAAAGACGGGCGTTTGAAAAATGGTACCGTGATTAGCGAAAAACGCCAGTGAATACGACAAATTTCAGATCCATTACAAAAACGCCATTAAAATAGTAAATCGGTGGGACACACCGTTTGCGAAAATTTAAATTATATTGGTCCACCATCACGTTCCGTTGAGGGTTGTACGAAGGCCTGGACTTATTTTAAACATATGTGAATAAACATTTATAATACAATATTTTCTAACATATTTTTTGTTAGAAAGCAAAAATATTTTCACTTGTTGCTGTCTCAGCTGCTTTTTTTATAGAATTAGTTTAATGTTTGCTTTTCCACTTTATATTCAGAGGTTGACACAACATTTTCGTCAAGTTCGGTGAAATGTGAGTATTTTGCTTACTGTTTTCTTTGACTGCAATGGCATGGTGCATCATGAATTCTTGCCACAAGGTCGTACGGTCAATTAGAAATACCACCTTGAAGTTATGCGCCATTTGCGCGAAGCAATTCGTCAGAAACACCCAGAATTGTGGAACAAAGAATAATGGACTTCGCACCATGATAACGCACACATCGATGCTTGTACGTCAGTTTTTGGGCAAAACCAAAACCGTCATGCCTCAACCACCGTATTCACCGGACTTGGCCCACACTGACTTTTTCCTGTTCCCAAAACTGAAGATCCCGATCAGATAAAAGAAAAATCGAAACAGGAGCTGTTGGCGATGCCAAAAAGCACATTTCGAAAGTGTTTCGAGGATTGGAAAAAACGCTGGCATAAGTGTATTATATCTGAGGGGGATTTCTTTAAAGAGAACAAGAACAAGAAGTTATTGATCAATAAATAAATTCTTTTTGAAAAAATTTAAAATAGCGGTTATTTTTTAATCAGCCCTCGTATGTAACAATTTTTAAGCTTTTGACCAAATAAAAGTAAATGTTTGGTGGTCGTAATGGAAAGTATGGTTAGCTTTCACCTTATGAGGTATCCGGAGTCGCATATATCACTATGTGACCGTCAATATGGTTTTCATAAGGGACATTCCACTGGCGATCTTATGGCATATCTCTCAGAGAAATTATGCCACTCAATCCATTATTTTGCTGAAGGAAAGGTGGTGGCTCTGGATATTTCCAAAGCGTTTGACAGAGTGTGGTAAAGTGCACTACTGGCTAAACTTACTGCTTTTGGTGTTGGTGATGACTTTTCTCGGTTTATATCGAGCTTTCTCGGAGACAGCACTATACGAGGTGCTATAGATAGTTAAGCGTGAAAATGGAAGTTGCCATATTGTTTCCGGGGAAAGTGGGGGATTTTGGCGATTCCTGCAGCCGATTTTGGGAATTCTAAAAAAAAATTCGAATTGAATTATACGAATAATCGTTTGATTATCTATTAGTGTAGTTTGAAGCGTGTTTTATAGTTATCTAAATTATACTTTTTTTACTAATTTTAGAAAAATACTTTTAGTAAAATACTTCCCAAAAAAAAGTACTTTTTATAAAAATTATCTCATAATAGAGTTTGTTTTACAAAAAAAAACTACCTTTGCACATTTTTTTTACCGTTGTCTGTATATTCTTTATATGTTCATTATTAATTTCTTTTGAATGCATTTCAGTACCTTGTAGTGTGGAAAGTGTCAGACTAAATTTTGCTAATCTGAGCAGCGTCGAAGGTATATACACTGGACACTGATCAGTTTTAACTAATTTAATTCCAACATTTCAAATGCTTGTTTTAGTCTTTCGTGTTGTTAAAGTTAAACCTCCACGAACACTACTCCCTCTTTCGTCCTCATCATAACCTATTTTCCTAGTTGCAGTACAATGCCCTGCATATTTAGGGGCCATCCCCTGAGTACTGGTCCCAGATAAAATAAAAAATAAAATAATAATAAAACTTATAACGTTTTTGATATTTAAAGTTGTTAAAAAATGTTAAATCTCTTTAAATAACTTTTTGCTATTTGACAAAATTATTTTCTGTTTTATTTAAACATTTACTTTATTAATCTTTCTTTCTTTTTTTTTTTTGTGCTGTAGTTTTGTTTTAGATATTAAATTTAAGTTAATTTTTGAAAAGAACAAGTTCATTTGCCTTAATTAGTTATATATTTAAAAATTGTGCAAAAAAGTAATTTGGAATTTCAATGAAAAGAAATTAAAAATAACTTTTATTTTTCCAAACAAATAAGGATCAAGTCAAATAATGATGCCGAAAACAAGTTTTAACAAGCATTTCAAATTAGTTTTGCAGATGTGTAGCATTATTGTTGCTTTCTAACAACCAGAACTAAAATATTGTGGCGAAATGGAGTTTTTCTTTTTTGCATTTAGTTTTATTGTTATAATTTGTTTATTTGTATATTGAACAAACAGTATATTTTTAACAATAAAATACATATAAAAGAAAAAGTCGTAAACTTTGGTGAAAACTTGTGGCATAATCAGCAACGAAATGCAACACAAGGATATTTGTACGAGTAGGTACATGAAAGAAAGCAGCGCATTACAAATTGAGAAACCATGAAAACGGCAGCCACAGCAACTGCAGCAACAAAAGTATGAAAATTAAAAAATAAATACTGCTTTTTAGTAAAAAATGTAAAAAGTAAAAGATAAATAGAAATAAGAAACATAACAATAGAATACCATGAACACAGCAAATTGCGAAAATCATTGAAGCACTGCAATGAAATTCTAAACTACAGCATAATGAGATGTGCGACTGTTGCCAGTTTTTCCCCGCTCTATTGGTACTTATATTTCTTGACGTACAAAACGCTGAGGGTTTAGTTTTTTTTTTCAAGATTACGATTCACTATTAAAACCTATACATACATACAGTACGAATGCTAAGCATTCATTGCAGTCAATCTACGTATAACCTCGCTACTGCCCCCTCTATTTAACAAATACAAATAAGCGATTTTGTTTGCTGATTGTGGCAACCGCATTTGCCACATGACGCTCAACTACAGCAGCAAAACAGTTTTAAATTTCAATTATCGAGATCAGTGCTATGAAAAAAAAAAATGCAAATCGAAAAGGTCATTGAGCTGCAATGAACACCACTGCTATCGTATTATTATCATTATTATTATGTAGTTCCTTGTCGTATTGAAAGAGTCAGCAGCAGCAGCAGCAACAGCAACAGCGTGAGTTTCTATTGCTTATAAGCATTTGAATTTATAAAACATTTATTATACGATTTCATAAGTTTCAATAGATTGATTATTAAAACTGCGTTGTTGCTTCTTCAAAGATATAATCTTTCAAATAACCTCCAGCAGACAGTAAGGGTGGCCAGCAGTTAAAATGTTGTTGAGCAAAAATTGCTCTTCAAACAAAATAACAACAAAAAGTAATAGTTTTCAAAAAAATGTTTTGCAAAAACGAAAAATGTATGTAATTGTTATACCTTTGGGTTTATTTAAAATTTCCCAAAAAACGGGAATTTTTTAGCACGTTTAGTTTCACAGGCATGTTTGTTTGTTTTGTATGTATGTTCGTAACACTCAAAACCCATGCCATAAAAGTGATTATTACATACATATGTAAGCATATATAACTGTCTATACAGTGTTGCGGCCTTAGTGCGAAAGCTGTAGTTGCCGTATTGCTGCCGGGGAAGTAGGAGGATATTGGGGATTCACAAAGTCGATTTTGGGAATTGCAAAAAAAAAATTCGCTAGCCGGTTTGGAATTGGTTTTTCATATTCTGTGAGCATTTTTGTCATAGAATATGCATCTGAACCATAAGTGGTAATTCGCTTTAGTGCGAAAATGAAGTTGCCGTTTTGCTTTTGAGGTAGTGGTAAGACTGACGTTTCCAGAAGCCGATTTTGCGGTGGTGCGAAAGCTAGAATTGCCGTATTGCTTCCGGGGAAGGGGGGGATATTAGGGATTCAGGAAGTCGATTTTGGGAATTCAAAAAAAAAAAAACAAAAAAAAATCGGAACCACCTTGCTAGCCGATTTTGAATTGGTTTTTGATATTCGGTGAGCTTTTTTGCCAAGGAACATGCATCTGAACCATAAGCGGTCATTCGCCTTAGTCGAAAATTGAAGTTACCGTATTGCTTCTGAGGTAGCAAGGAGACTTTGACGTTTCCAGAAGCCAATTTTGCCATAGTGCGGAAGCTGGAATTACCGTATTGCTTCCGGGGTAGTGGGGGGATGGGGGGATATTGGGGTTTCACGAAGTTGATTTTGGGAATTCCAAAAAAAAAAAAAAAATCTGAATCACTTTGCTAACCGGTTTGGAGTTGGTTTTTCATATTCGGTGAGCATTTTTGCCAAGGAACATGCATCTGAACCATAAGCGGTCATTCGCTTTAGTGTGAAAATTGAAGTTGCCGTATTGTTTCTGAGGTAATAAGGAGACTTTGACGTTTGCAGAAGCTGATTTTGTAAAAGTGCGAAAGCTGGAGTTGCCGTATTGCTTCCGGGTAAGTGGGAAGGATTTTTATCATTCACGAAGTCAATTTTGGGAATTCCCAAAAAAAAAAAAAAAAAATAAAATAAAAAATTCGGAACCACTTCACTAGCCGGTTTGGAATTGGTTTTTCATATTCGACGAGCATTTTTGCCATGGATAACTGAGCCATAAGCGGTCATTCGCTTTAGTGCGAAAATTGAAGCTGCCGTATTGCCTCTGAGGTAGTGGGAAAACTTTGACGTTTCCAGAAGCCGATTTTGGGAATTCTAAAAGAAGAAGAATTCGGAACGCGTTACGGATAATTAAAATTAAAAAAAGTTATCAGCTGTGCTGTCAATATCACCTGTTATGGATCCGCCTAGCTTGTAAGCAAATGAATTTATGTTGTTGTCGTATACAAAATAATTCAGTAGTAAATAAAACGACGAACTAATGAAGCCTATTGTGGTATAATTATTTAACGCTTAAAGCGTTATCTGTTAAAAATGTTTGTGAACAAACAAAATATATGAGACAGACTCAAATGGTGCTGTGTCTACGCTTTGTGGTTGGAAAGCGCGAAAGAGAGTAAACTTTAGACTTTATTCAGTAAAAGTTGGCACCAAAACAGCTTTTACTCTTCTTTGTGGGAATTAGTCATACTTTAGCTACTTTTAGACCGATTCAGCGGCCTAATCTGTGTTTATTTATTGATTTTGTATTTTAAACGTTTCATCGTAGAACGTTATCGCGTTTACATATATTAACTACTTATTGCAGCGTAAAATGTGCTAAATTACCTAGTACCTAGCTAAATTACCTAGTCACTAAGAAATATGAGTATTTTTTTCTTTAATTTTTTCATTTATCACACAACAAAAAACTGTTTTAATAAAAAACAAATTTTTAATGAAAAGAAAAAAATTGTTGAGTAAGAGTTTCCCTTCGTTTGCTGAATTGAAAATGTTTCTTACTGGGAAATTTTCAATACAATTTGAGTACTGCAATATTGCAAAATACAATTTTCTTCCTGGGAAATTTTTAATTAATGAGTTGACTTTACATTTTTGGCGAATATTCTACATGAAATGTATCAAACAGTATTAAAAAGATATTATAAGTAAGAATCAATATCTAAATTTTTGATTTAAGCAAATGTAAAATTTTCGGCAAAAACTATGCAGAAAATTACCAAAAAGTTATTTAAGTATCTTACAAGTTACAAGTAAAACGTTGCTGTGAAGCAAATTTTTGGAAAATTTTCAATTTCAGAGCCAACGTAAAATTTTCGGCAAGAACTAAGCAGAAAATTACCAAAAAAGTATCTTACAAGTAAAACGCTGCAATAAAATAAAATTTCCCTTTTTGGGAAATTTTCAATTTAGCGCAAAATATCCTAAAAATAAATAAAACTCTATTGCTATTGGGAAGAAGACGAAGAATGTGTTGAGCACTTCCTCTCTTAGTGACTGACTTTTCCTCCTATAAGAGCATTATATCTGGGCACCCCGATATTGCTCAGTATGCATATCTCACTCAGGTACCAAGAAAGGAACCGTCAGGAGATGTGCAGGTGTCTCAGGACACATATCTTCTTCAGGTATCGTACTTGTACCAAAAATGGACCCCAGTAGGCTGGTTTCATGTACCTGGCAACCTATGCAGCTTTACCCAACCTTTGTAATCCAAACAGACACCAAATCAGGCTGAGTCCAGTCCTTTAAAGTGACGCAATTGATAGCATTGCAATATTTACAGTGTAATATTAAGGCACACTTACATACACAATCATTCAGCACACTTATATTGTACTCGCATGTACATGGAGCAACAACAGACCAGAAAATGTTTTAAAGCTTGGCTGACTCAATAAATGAATGTTTTAGGGCGTTTGTTGTTTTGAGACGAATGGTTGGGTTGGTTATGTTGCTTGCTTGGTTGGCTGCATCTTTCTTTGGTTAGCTGCTTGGCTGAACTTTATCTACACTTTACAATAATAACATTATTTGTAATCATTATTGTCAACATTATTATCTGCTTCATAAGCAGAGATTTGCTCGATGCAAATGCAAGTTTAAACTTCACTTTGATGAGGAATTGTATTGATAATAATTGATTTTTTTAACAGCATGACGACCTTATGAATTCTCAAATTCCAATCATTTAGTTTTCAATTGAACAATTGTTCTGTAACTGTTTAATAGACAGACAGACAATAAACTGAAGGCTTGCATACAATGAATGACAACGGACTTGTTGATGGAAGCCATGCAGAAAACTTATATTTTTTTACTGTTGCTGCTGCTGCTGTTTTGACGTCATGCCATTTAGCTATTGCTGTTGTTGATAGTGCTGTGGCTGCCACAGCCATTTGCAACATTTCACTTGACATTACAGTTGAAGACCATACAAACCCCATGAAAGAATGCAGCAGAGTCACTGGCGGCTGAATGTGCTTAATTTACATACAAAATAAACACTAGGCAGTGAATAATGAAGATATAAAATGAAATATATACCTTGTTAAAGCGCGTGTTTTAAATTAGAAAAAAATGTTTTGTTATTAGATTACAATTATCTGTAAGCATATCAATTTGTACTTAAAGAAAAGCAAGAAAACAAAACATGAAAAGAGTTTATTAAAGCTATAAAGATAAATAATAAACTAAAAAAGATAATCCCGGTAAAGATGTCAGGACTTTTATAGACCACTTTCTTTTTTATTTTTATTAGGATTAATACTCAGAAAACGACTCCTACCTGTACAATGCGCACTGGGCTAAGTTTGAAAAAAGACTTACGGAGAGAAAGAATGAGGGAGTAGTGTTTGGGAATATTGAATCCAATTCTTCCTGTATTGTAAGTGACATCATATACCAGGGCGGATTAATATTGCAGCTAACTAAGTAGGAAAAAATTTTTTTTTTCAAAACCCGTTTATTTCTCAACATAGTCTCCTTTTAGCTCAATACACTTAGTAAGACGATGTTCTAACTTTTTTATACCATCTGAATAATACAATTTTGTGGACCCCTCAAAATACGCGTTAGTTTCGGTAATCACTTCTTGCTGCGAGATGAATCTGTTTCCTTCCTGCCATCTTTTTAAGTTTGGAAACCGGAAAAAGTCACAAGGCGCTAAGTCTGGGCTGTAAGGTGGATTATCCACCAATTCCAAGTGTATTTTACGTATTTGTAAACATAACACTATCAAAATATTAGTCGTTTTGTATCTGCATCATAAAGTTATTCTCGATTAAACAGCTTACGAACCCAATTCTCGTCTTTAATAGTTTTTTACCAGCACTTCAAACTGTAGTCATGACTTTTAAAGACTGGATTCGTACCCAATCTAATGCCAAATATTTTTGAACGAAAGTAAAGCCCTATTATTTTCATAAAACATTTGCGTCGAAACTACGAGGGTGGATTGGTATTGAAAAAAACATTTATTTCTGAACATAGTCTCCTTTTAGCTCAATACACTTACTAAGAGGATATTCCAACTTTTTTATACAAGCAGGAAAAAGTCACCAGGAGCTAAATCTGGACTATATGGTGGATGATAAACTAATTCAAAGTGTGTTTCACGCAATTTAAGCATCGTATCTAACGCTGTGTGAACCGGTTTTTTGAGATATGACTATGTTGCAATAAAGGAGCGACATGTTCATATGATATTTTTACCATTTCAACAATCTCACGTAAATTGACTCCACGATCATTAATAACGATATTGAGGATTTTCTTGATATTTTCTTCAGTAACCACCTCTTTTGGCCTTTCTGATGGTAGTGCCGCGTTGGAATTCACTGTTTCAGCACCCTGAAAAAGTCCAATCCTTCTATGATGGCTTCTGCAGATTATGCAGTTTCAGTCTGCCCAGATACAGTGCATTCATAAAGGAAAAACCTGGACGAAAGACAAAGTGTTCTACACTCCTTTGCTACTCTTTATCTCTATAACTTTTCCAGAAATCATTAAATGGAAGATTTAGTCCCTTTACATGCGTTCTTATGTGACTGCTCTGTCATAACTGCCAACGTAGTACATAGCATGCATTGGGTCATAACAGTCTTTCTATAAAATCATGCCTGGACAATATTAGGGCACCCTGGCGAGAATATCTGTTCTGTTCAGTTGCTAAAATTTGCTGCTGTTCGTGGTTCCTACAGCTCTTAGGTGGTATCCGTACCAATCTGTCTATATCTCTACATTATAACTGGACCTCAGACGTTGCCAGAACGTCTGCTTTAATATTATCTAGAATACTTAGAGACATGGACATGTGTTTCGTTAATTTTTTCATATTTTCCTTACGATCCTTAGCATCCTGTCTATATCTCCTCATTGAAACCAAAGCTCGGCATTTGCCGGATCGGCTGCTTCAATATAATCGGGGATGTTTAGAAGGCATAAGCCCAGACGTCAGTAGTTTTTGTTCATATTGCCCTTAAGAACACGATAGAATCGTTTAACTAACTTTTCTTTCAATACTGTCGGTAAAATGGCCGGTCAATTGACCATCGTTGTTTTGGTAAAGTAGTTTCCCAGTACAAACATCTCTAGCAATTACTCGCATCTTTTTTTTCCATCTCTGGTACAAACGTAAAACTTCAAGCATTTGAGCCGGGGCATATTGTCTTCTGTTTCAATTTCGCTTTATTATAATTAACGTTTAATTCCTTTTTGCGAATATTTCTTGCTGATTTGCCTCTGAAACTATTATACGAGTAAGTGATGCAAAAAGCTGCCTTGTTTTGTTTCCTTTTTATTATATTGTTGTCTAATTGTTCTTTATTCTTTTTAATATTGGTATTATTTTCTACAATATTTATTTGAAATTCTTCAATTAAATCCAAACAACTTATTTAACTTTTACAGTCTGTGCAATTATTTGTTGCATTCACAAGATCGTATTTGTTAAAAAGATTATAAAAGAAATTCCCTTATAAGGAATTATAAACTTTTATGGACATTTTGGTAGTTGTGAAATAAATCCTTCTTTTTTGCTCTGTAAATCAAAAAGTATTTAAACGATTTCAATTCAAAACGATTTGAGTTTAGAAAACAACACCAGCGTTTCTTCCGACAGTATATAATTGTCGAGAAAACGTTAACGTTCACTTGTTGTATTTAGAGGATCCCGTTTTCTGTAAAGCTAGTCGTTATAACTACTGTTTAATACAAAAATCGTCAATAAGTTTTTAGTTTTTTGAAGTAAATGCAGAAAAAATGTATGTTTTGTTCTCAATCAAATGAAAATGCTCACTGGACCAAAAGGTCCAAATGTTTCTTTATCTATATCCAGCTTTGCTTTAGATTCTTATATTTATAAATAAAATATAATTAAGACAATAAAGCAAATGAGCTTAAATCGAAAAGCAATATTTAATACTTTTTAAAAGTCACAAGCTTTCCACGCAATATATTGGACCAAATGGTTATAAATTAGCAGGAATTTTTAAATTAAATTTTTTATAGTCACTATTAACCTCAGATTTGGTCCAGTGCTCTACGCACTATTTTTTAAATATGCTACATAAAAGTCATTTTACAGCAATACTAAAAAAGGAGAAATTCTATTTAAATTCAAAATATTGTCTCTCCCCTGCAAGGACAAAAATCCATGATACTTTAAAAACCAGCTTTTCATTTTAAACCATGTTTGAAATGAAAAGCTAAAATTATTAAGGCCTCATTAGTTTTTACTTTCAGTTGCCGTTCTGTGACGTTCTTTTCTGTAGCAAATATTTTACAATTACTTTTTCTGTGAAAAAGTTCAGCTGTTTTTTTTTTTACAGTAAAGCAAAATTAAAAGAAAAATATTGGAATAACGTCACTTAACGTTGAATTCTATTTTCAACAGTTTAGTTCGCAACAGAACAGAGCGTAAAAGTAAAAACAAACCATGTACATATGGTTTATATTGAACAGAAACAAGACAGCTGGTTCAGAACGGAAAAGAACGTAGAAACTAATTCTGCCTTTAGTTTAATAAAAAAAGAGCATACCGATAACTTTGTCTTTAACAGAACTCTGTTAAAAATGAAAGTTGTACTATATTTTATACTCATATTCAAACATATTCTTGGCCCCACAAACAAAAACTTAACCTAACTTTTTTTAATTGTATCTTGACTATTTTCTTTCATAACAGAATTCAAACAGAACTCTGTTAACGTTGAAAGATATATTATACTTTATATCCATATTCAAAAATAATTTTTTTGGCTAAAAAAAAGATTTTTAAAACACCACAAACAAAATCTTAAATTAATATTTTTGGGGTTCAGGATATGACTATTTTCTTTTTTTATAACAAACCTATAACAGAACTCTATTGACAATAAAAGATACCATAGTTTAGGTGGCATGTCATAACGTTCAGTGACATAAAGTCCATGGATGTTATGACACACTTAAAAGTGTCAAAAATCCATGGACAATAAGACACTTTTGAAAGTGACATAATGTCCATCAGGGAGGTTTCTTGAAGTCCGTGGACATTACGGCACTTTGCAGAGTGTCATAATGTCCACAACTTAAGTAATTATCAAAAATTTTTAGAAGTGGAAAATTTTAATTGTAATACCTTTATCATAACTATATGCCAGTATATGAACGTTTAGGTATACAAAAAGAAAAAAGACGTTCTTTAATTTTTGTCAGTGAACGATAATACATATCTCGTTAAATTGTGGACATACCGCTGTCAAATTGCGAATAGATGGCACAAAAATATCGGTATTAAATTGAGAATGTCTTGTTGACAAGATGAGATCGTTTTGTTCAATTAAGAACGAATGTTGTCAAAAAGACAATACCTTTTGTCACCCGATATGATTTGTTTATAATTTTGCCAATATGGTTTCTGTGTTTTCTAAGTGCTGTTATTTCAAAGGATATGTATACGTATATAATAATATAAAGGGCAAGCAATTTGATTTATCTGATAAGCAATCAAATGAAAGAAAATTGTTTTATGTATTGATAATAATATTAAAAACCTCAGATACTGATATATGTCTGTCCAAAGTCAAATTGCCAGTCAAGTTTTTGTTATTACTTTGCATTGCTTGATCACTAATAAAGGAAATATGAAGGAAAAATCGGCGCCGATTAAAACGCATCAGAAACAAAAGATATCGAAAAAGTGATATCAATATCAATAGTTAGGTGACAGAAATCTTAAAATGCGTTATATATATGACAGAGCCAAGATATGTCTTATTAAGGCCTTGCAAGTATTTTACAATTTGTTCTCCTTGTTTTAAAAATTTGTAATTGAATCTTGCTTTGCCCTTACTATAAACAAATTCTTGAAAGTAATATACTCCAAAATATATTTCAATAAGCAATTATTTATTTTGATTATAAAGTAATTTTTACTCCTGTGAAAACTTATTTCGTTAAAAAAAAATAAATTTTTTAGTTTAATTTTTTAAGGGAATACTAATTCGTAAATCTAAAGAGAATATAAAAAATGTTGTATTTAAATAATCAGTTGTTTAATTAAAAAGAGTGGAGTACCAATTTCTTGTATGCAATATAAGTAAGAGTTATGCGTCAAAGTTTTGCCATCGAAAGTGTGAACCAATTTGATAATGGAAACGGCTTTTGTTGGTTCACATTATCAAGCAAATAAAAGGTTATTTTCATATTTAACTTCTTTCTTAATTATGGACCTTATGACATTTTTAAAAATGACAATGTCCATTTGTGTCACTATACCCATGGACGCTATGACACTTTCAAAAGTATCATACTGTCTGTGGAGCTTATGACACGTTTATGTGTGTCACAGTGTTCATGGACATTATGTAACAGGACATTATGACATGCCACCATTGTTTATATTAAAAAATTATTTTGTTGCCTAATAAAATTAAGATTTTTCGAACACCGCAAATAAACAGGCAGTTTACCAATTTCGAATGAAAATTAATGCAAAAGAAAGCTAGTCCCTCACATTCCAATCAATTTGGATTTGTCTATCTCACTATCATTCGTTCGCATATTGTTATGTATTTTGATTGAGTTTTGACATATCGTTCGCATAAAAAAAAGTTAGACGAACCCAAATCAATTTTTTTTCGCTTAGATTGCAAACGCAAGCATGCTGTCGAGATTGGTAAACTGGCTGAAAATCTGAAATTAATGTTCGTTAGGTTTAGATCATGACTTTTCTTTTCTATTAAAAAAATTCAAAGTTTGCAAAATATTTTATTCATATAAAGAGATAATCCAGATATGAAGCTGCAAAAGTTTATATTATTAAATTAACTAAGATTAGCTGAAAATATATAAATATTTAAAATTGGCCCACTGTCTATCTCTAATTCATTAACTTATTTTACCACATTTATTTTCTTTGCTTTCTTGTTATGTAATTACACAACAGCTTCAATAACAGCTTCAACAACTGTTTGTGAATTGAGTTATTATTTTTAATTAAAAGGATTTTTTTGATGTTTCTATAAGGATTTGTTTGTTTTTTTTTATGTGATTGGTTGTTTGCAAATTTATTTTCCTTTATTTGTCTCTTATGCAAATTTTGTTGTCAGGGTTCTTTTCAAAATAAATTATTTTTCTTTTTTTTTTTAATTCTCTTCTTTGTTATTTTAAATGCATATGAATTAAGTTGGTTTTACTGTTTAGATATTTATTTTAATGTTTATTTTTTTGTTTAATTATTGTTTCTTTATCGCAAAATTACAACTATTGTAGTATAGAGTGTCCAAACTGCAATTGTGAACAGTCTGCATGATTTGGTGATGGTGTTTAAAAAGGCTGCAGGCAAATAACAAAGGACAAGAGCCTGGGGGAAAAAAGCTTCAGCAAATGTTTAAAAGTATATATATATATATATATATATATATATATATATATATATATATATATATATATATATATATATATATATATATATATATATATATATATATATATATATATATATATATATATATATATATATATATATATATATATATATATATATATATATATATATATATATATATATATATATATATATATAATATAATAAGGCAGGCATGTTCTAAGAAACGCAAATCGTTTAAAATTAGCGTTTTCGATTAGAAAACGGCAAATAGATGTTCTGACAAACGTATAACGCAAGAGATAGGGATTTGCGATTTGAAATCGTTAAATAGGTGTTCTGGAAAACGTATAACTCAAGAAGTATGGCTTTGTTTTTTGAAATCGCCAAATAGATATTCTGACAAACATATAACGCAAGAAGTATGGCTTTGCGATTTGATATCGCTAAATAGGTGTTCTGGAAAACGCATACCGCTTAATATTGGCGGCTTCAACTCGCATGTCTATATTGAAATGAACTGATTGAATTTGCTAAAACTGAACTTGCAAAAGAAAATATAATTATTAATTTTTTTTTTTGTTTTTCTTCTAACATTTAACATTTTAGTTTTCCTGAGAATGAAAATATAAATAAAATATAAAATACCTCTAAACCTTTTTCATAAAAAACCAAAATCAATCAAGATCTTTAGCTGGAAAATTTAGAAGAAAAATATAAACAGGATCAAATAATACGAATATTTAAAATTTAATATGTTTTCATTTTATTTCAACTAAAAGTTGTAAGAATTTTACACATTTTCAATTAAAAAAAATAATAATTTAAAAAAGTTCTCTATTTGTTTTAAAATTTTTTTCGTTTTATATAACTATCACATACATATATACGTATTTAAAACACATGTTGTATTTTTTCGGAAAAAACTCCAAAACGCCAGAAAAACGCGCATTCCTTAGAACACCTAAAAGTAAAATAAGCGTTTTCTCAGAACGCTTTGCGGTTTCAGATCGCGCGTTTCTCATAACAAGGCTGATGGGTTTCTCAAATCTTTTTTTAACTTACAGCCATTTTCCGAGAAAAGCGCGTTCTGAAACCGCAAAGCGTTCTGAAAAACGCTTAATTGATTTTTGGATGTTCTACGGAACGCGCGTTTTACTGGCGTTTCGGAGTTTTTTCCGAAAAAATACTACATGTGTTTTACATACGTATATATATGTATGTGGTAGTTATATAAATAAAAAAATTTTAAAACAAATAGACAAAATTTTTAATTTAGTTTTTTTAATTGAAAATGTGTAAAATTCTTTAAACTTTTTATTGAAATAAAAAGAAAACATATTAAATTTTAATTGTGAATAATTTTGATGCCTTTTGCAAGTTCAGTTTTAGCAAATTCAATCAGTTCACTTCAATATATACATGCAAGTTGAAGTCGCCAATTTTAAGCGATATGCATTTTCCAGGACACCTATTTGGCGATTTCAAATCGCAAAACCATATTTCTTGCGTTATACGTTTCTCAGAACACCTACTGGGCGTTTTGAAATCGAAAACGCTAAATTTAAGCGATTTGCGTTTCTCAGAACATGCATGTTAATTTCATATTTACATGTATCAAAGGTTTTGATGAAAAATTTAAGTTTTCAGTAGAATATCAGACACAATTTGGCCCTGCGAACTTATTGGATCATTCAATACAGCTGAGTATATGGGTCTATATGTATCTACGATCTTAGGCAGTAATAATTTTATAAGCTTTGAATAGTGATCATCGAATCTCACGGCTTTCGATTGTCCTGCCGCCTATTCCACAAAGTGCTGTTGAGTGACAACCAAAAATGTGTCCATATATGGCCAAATTCTTTCGCAGATCACTTATTTTCCACTAAGTTCAGATTTAAAATTTTGTTCAAAAAACTCTCAAATACAATTGAGATCAGCTACTTATATCGGCGTTTAGAGGACACTCTTAGCTTCCGTCTCCATAAGGTCCTGTTGAGTGTCAACAAAAAAGTGCCCATTTATGAGTATGGCCAAATTATTTCGCAGATCACCACAAAGTTCAGATTTAAACTGAAAAAAAACTCCCAAATACAATTGAGATCAGCAATTTATATTGGCGTTTAAAGGACTCTCTTGGCTTCCTACTCCGCAAGGTCTTATTGAGTGGCAACCAAAAAAAAGCCCATATATGGCAAAACTCTTTCGGAGATCACCAATTTCCCAATAAGTTCAAATTAAAAAAAAATTTTAAGCCCTCCAATACAAATGGGATCAGCCACTTATATCAGCGTGTAGAGGACACTTTTGACTTTTTACTTCATAAGGTACTATTGAGCGACAACCAAAAATGTGCTCATATGCGGCCAAATTCTTTCGCAGACCAACAATTTTCCACTAATCCCAAATACAATTGAGATCTGCCACTTTTATTGGCGTTTAGACGGCACTATGAGTTTCATACTCCATATGGTCCTATTGAGTGACAACCAAAAATGTGGCCATATACGAGTATGGCCAAATTCTTTCACAGATTTCCAATTTCCCACTAAGTTCAAATTATTATTTTTTTTTTTTAACTTTCAAATACAATTGAGTTTGGCGTTTAGAGGACACTCTTGGCTTCCTACTCCACAAGGTCTTGCTGTGTGACAACCAAAAACGTACCTTTATTTGATCAAAATCTTAGAAATTGTTACATATGTATGTTCTACGTTAAAATTTCAGCATTTAGTTGAGATGTTTTCAAATAATATTTGTTTATGCTGTATTTGCAAGAGTTTTTTGCATTTTAAGGCGTTTTGTATTTTTTTTTTAAATATAAGTTATTTCAAGCACATAAACATCTATCTTCACATTTAAGTATCTCGCTACGTCATTACATTACGTCAAACATATTCAACTCGGCATATTTAGCTTCACACACATTAGGAGTTTTCCCCTCCCCAACCTAGAAAATAAATTATTTTTCTTTTTTTTTTTTACTCTCACTATCCACCTCCTTTAAGGTCCTTAGAAACGTGGCCACAGTCTGTTGTGAAATTCTATTTGCTCTTACTTTCTTTACCCCTTTTAGTTTTTGTGTTGTGTTCTATACATTTGTAGTTTTATTATTATTAATTTTTTCTCTCGAAAACTTTTTCCATTAATTTTGCTATTTTTCGCTTAAAATGCGTTTATAAAGTGATTTTCTGTGTTTTGTTAATTAACTTGTGGCCAAGTTTTTTAAACTTTTTTCTATGCTTTAAATAAATGTTTTTGCATTTTTTTTTTTTTAATTCTATGCAAGTTTCAGTTTGTCATTATTTGTGTCGAACATTTTTTTTTAATATTGCTAAATGCATTAAAATTATTTCGAACAAGAAATTTCAATTCCGTTCAGGATAGAACATGACTTTTAGAATTTGAAAAACATTTAGGGTGAAGAAGTGCTAGTAGCATGCTGGGTATTGCGTTAAAAACATACATTAAGCAGCGAAGAGTGTAAGGAAAATAAAGACTTCGGATTAATAGGGAAGAATCGTCAACAAAACAAGAAAAGTATTTTCACATAACATCTGCAGTTGTAAACTCTTGATATTTCTTTAGCGATAAACTGGGGCAAATACGAGTATACGCTAAGAAAAAAATAAACGATGTTCTTAATTTTTCGAAAAGTATTTATTTATTCATCAATCAACAATTCATCCTGTGCCCTTTAAAGTAATCTCCCTCAACTATAGTCCCCCTCAACTATAATCCCCCTCAACTATAATCCCCCTCAACTATAATTACCTTTCGAATTTCTTCCGAAACGTGATTATTGGTATCGCCAACAGCTCCTGTTTCGAATTTTCTTTTATCTCTTCAATCGTAGCAAATCCTATTCTTTTCATCGGCGTCCTCCGTTTTGGGAAGAGGAAAAAGTCAGCGGGGGCCTAGTCCGGTGACTATGGTGGTTCCGGCATGATAACGGTTTTGTTTTCGACCAAAAACTCACGCACAAGCATCGATGAATGAGCTGGTGCATTATCACAGCGCAAAATCCATGATTGCTTTTTCCCACAATTCTTTGCGTTTCTGACGAATTGTTTCACGCAACCGTCGCATAACTTCAAGATAGTATTCCTTATTGCCCGTAAAACATAGTGGCAAGAATTCATGATGCACCACGCTATGGCAGTCGTAGAAAACAGTGAGCAAAACTTTCACATTGGGCCGAAATTGACGTACTTTTTTCTAGACGCTTTCATTGGAATGATTGGGCTTTGGTTTCAATATCATAGCCACACACCCAGGATTCGACAACAGTTGTGACCCTTTTGAGGAAATCTGGATCGTCCTTGATGCGACTTTGTTTTTACTCAACATTTAGCAATTTTGGAACAATCTTCGCTGCCGCACTTTTCATGCCTAAAACATCCGAAGAAATTGTTTGGCATGAGCCGTACGATATGCCAACATCATCAGCAGCAACCTCTCTGATAGTGAGTTGACGATTATCCAAAACCATTTTCTACACTGCCTCAATGTTTTCATCGGTTATTGACGTGCTTTGGCGACCAGGACGAGCATTTTCATTGACATCTTCTCGGCCTTCCTTAAACCGTTTACACCACAATTGAACTTGTGTTCTGCTCATACTAAACTCCCCAAATGCCGCAGTCATTTCAAATGTCCTTGCGCATTTAATTTTATTTCTTACACAAACTATAATTATTATTATAATAGACCCAAGAGAAAAAGGTGAATGATTTCGCGAAGTTGGTAAAATTTTGGGAACACACCACACCTCTTTAAAAAAAATTTGGAGAAATTAAAAAACTTTAAGAAAACACACAATTTTAAGCGAAGATATCGTCCAAAGCTGTTAACTAAAAGAGAAGAAAGAAGGATTGCTGGCATAGTTAAAAATATACCATGTTCTAGTGCGGTACAAATTGCCAAGGACATTACTACAGAGTCTGATAAAGCAGTTGGTGACAGCACTATACGACGCATTTTGCATAGATATGAATTTATTGACAAGACGTCCGAGAAGTAAGACTGCACATACATTTAGTTTCTACATCGTCCTATACTTACTTTTGATCATATATTTTTGACTATTTAATGTAAAGATTAAAAAAATTAAATTATATTTAATTTAAGCAATTTTTCCTATTATAACATTAAAAATGATGAATAAAAAATTTTGTTATTGTAAGTAAAATCGATATGTGTAATATAATTTCATTGTAAAAATTCAAAGAAGTCAAAATAGAATACTCCGTAGAATTACAGACGCTCCATGGTACGTTAAAAACTCACGAATCCACGCAGATCTGAACGTACCTTTTGTGAAATCTGAATTTGTGAAGTACGCGACAAGATATATTAACAAACTTGAATTCCATCCAAATCCTCTTGCAGTTAATATTCTTAACTTTGGTGGTCATACCTGTCTGAGAAGGAGGGATACTTTCAGATGACTGAATTCTGAAATAATATGCGCATAAAAATAAATTTTTGTCCAGCACTGGCAGGACTTTAAACACAATTTTTTTTTTAGTATTAAAAATTGAATACTTATTGTCATTACATTTCTTATGTAGATTCAATAAATAAAATAAATAAAAAAAAAAAAAAAATTTATTAAAAAAGAAGAGACACTACTGGTATTCATTTATGTGAACAAGGTATCGAATTCCCCATCCCTGATGTGTGTGATCAATGTCCACCATATACCTGTCGCAACATTAATAAAAGGCAATCATCGTTTTTACCATAATCCGAACATCTATCGTGGCTAAGAATAACTTTAATCGAAGCGAGCAGATAACCAGTTTGTTGCCCATAACGAGTTTTTTTATAATTGTAGTTAATTCTATAATTCTTAGTGATTGTGGTAATAGTGCAAATTATTAATAGTGTAAATTGAAACATATAGTAAAACCCAGATTTGAAACTAATATACATACATAGACATACATAATAAAGGTCAATGACCACTTTATATACTTTGGTTTTATAACGTTTCAAGAAAAACGGGGTGTTTTATTTAACATAAAGACTTGGAAGAATAAGAACAACTGGTGTTAACTCACTTCTGATGCTCATAGTAGATCATTAAAAAAGGTACTGGTTGCAGATCTCTGGTTAGTATAACAATATGGTGTTGTTGACTCACTTCTGATTCTCATAGTAGATCATTAAAAAAGTCACCGGTTACAGATCTCTATTTAGTATAACAATATAGTTCGATATAACAATGACTTGATAATTTTAATCAATACTATGGTTACTTATTATTATAATAATGTTAAACCAAAATAAAGTATGGTAATATTTTACAATACTATGGTGTGTCCTATCAATAGCGTAACAATGTAGTATTATCAGGTACAACCATATAATTTAACAATAGTATATTAAATTATATGGTCGTAGAATAGAAAATAATATTGTAGTATCTACTATATATTTTTTCTACGTGCTATTTCCGATATATGTATGTATGTATGTATGTATCTCACAAAAGAAACGTATTTACAAATTTGAACAAACGATTTGTTGTATTTTCAAACCATTAAAGTTTATTCATTAGTCTATTTAAATAAATCATTATTATTACGTTTTTCGCTGTTGGTATTTATTTCAAATGAGTGTCCACTATAATGACAGCTTTGCTGAATTGTGTTTTTTTTTTTTTTCGTTTTATTAAATATGTTTATTTTTAAACAATGTGAAAATGACCGTTAAGATTTTTATGGTCGATTTACATTTAATAGTCTGTGTATACGATCAACAAAACTGATAGAATAAAAATAAATGCGGTTTGTATTAATGATATTATTGAATAAATGTGTTTAGGTTGTATTCAAAAACATTCTCATTTGAAATTGCTGATGTTATTTGTAAGCGCTTGCTTATCCTAATGTTACGTTCGTATGTACATACGAATATGTGCATATCTGATGAACAGATGCTGAATGTACAATAATGAAATGACAATTGTTTTATAAATATTTTTGGGGCCAGAAAAAATACAAAAAGACATCACACTACTCTATTCCAAAGAAAAACACTGTGAGAATTCCTAGAAAACCCTATTACTTAAAACCTATGTAGTAAAGTTTTAAGTGTTTTTATGATAATATAAGTAATAAGTATTATTGGAATTAAATTTTATATCTTATTATAATTTGGCAGATAAGTTCCTGTTATTAATATTCTTCAACCATGCATATATTCTTCAAACCATGTATCACCAGCTTGAGTAGATACAACTCCTTATACTCGTATAATAAAGAGAAGGACAGCACCAAAGGAAGTGTTCAACACTTTCATCTTAATCTTCTTACCAACAACTTCTACAGAAGTTATTATGCGAAAGGTGTAACTTCGTCACATGTATACCCACGTGAGAGGGTCCTGTCAGAGCAGCCACTACAATACCCAACCTACGTTGTAGAAGCCCCCTCAGGTCCATAGCGCTCCTACAATCATACACGGGTTGTGCTAGACTCCCTTTGAACATTACAGACACAAAAAGCAATGAATTTTGAAAGTAGTGCACCATTACATACCTTGTCAAATAACTTGGAAATTACCGGAGCCACAAATTTGTTTTCATCAAAATTATTCACCCCACTTAAACGATAGAAACGCAAGAATATAATTTGTAGAGATTTCAAGAACAAACTTTTTATTTGTTATTGAAACGGGCTCATTATGATTGCCTTCATCGGCTTACGAGTTCTGTGCAAATATTGAGCAGCATTGTAAAGAAATTTGTAAACAAATTTATAGGAAATTATAAACAAATTGTTTAATTTTTTATAAATTTCTTAAAAAAAAAAGACAAAACACATATTTTTCGATAAAATTATAGTAAAACCTAAAATCGACTTGAATTTAACTTATTATTATTCTTAAAATTAGTATTGATTTAATATTTTTAATAAAAATTTTAATATTTTGCTGATGGCTGATTTGAGACCAATAGTCTCTAGGTCGCAGGTTCGATTCCTGCCACAAACCCTGGGTGTTACTGCAGACAAGCAAAAAAGCTTCGCAGTTTTTGTATATGTTTGTTTAAAAAAAAATAAATAAAATTTTAAAAATACAACAAATTTTTTTTTTCAATCAAACTGGTTATTCCAGCCCTTAAAAGAGCCATTTAGTAAGTGAAAGTTTCAAAAGGGATGTAGAATATTGCTTAAAAGTTGTCTGTTGAATTTCATTGAAATATTTTCAGGCGTTCACTTCAGTCCTTAATGTCCTTTTTTTGGATTTTGGCAAAAAGTTTGATATTGTTTTATAATTATAACATATTTTAATACAATTATTTTTAAACAAACTTTCATGAATTTAAGGCATTAAATTGTTTTATTTTTATCTCCATTATGTTGTGCTCTTCTTTTTGTTGATGTGTTACTCTACTGCTATAAATAAAATGAAATATTTGTCTCAGACTAATAGCGAATTTCTCGTTTGTCCTGGGAATACAATTTATTTTGTAATCGTCTATTTGTCTATCTCTTTGTTGAACTTTCTCTTTATTTTGTTGTATTCAATTCATTTCCGTTTTTATTTAATAATCAATATTTGAACTATATCCAAAAACCAAAACCGAGAAAAAAAATCTATGAACGAATCTACATGACTTTTGAAATTGTATGAGCTGGCTGATTTTTTTTTTTCTTTCTTTTTTTCAAATAGCTTACAGCATTTTACATTTTTTCAAATAAAATATTTTTACATGGGAATTTATATTAAAATAACCATGAACTAAAAGCCAACACCAAAACTCTGGCTCCCAGCCACCTTTTTCACCAATCAGCCAACCAACGAACCAACGAAATGCGCCAAATAATTTTATTGGTAAAAACAAAAATAGTAAAAATATCTCACAATTTATTGATGGCATTAAGGCAGCAACAATATTTAATACTTTTCGAGGGGCAGCCGTGGCAGCAGCGATATCAAATGGTTTGTTTTTGGCTGCAGCAGCAAAACTACCAAAAACTTGAAAATACCCTTTTAAATCGAATTGTAAACAGTTGTGTGACAGATCCACAATGAATGAACAAATAAAATGAATAAATGAAGCAATTTGTTTGATAATCTCTCGCTTTTTCTCTTCCAACCAACGCTGCTGCAAATGCATCTTTTGATCCCATCTATTTTCTATTCAACTATAACAAATTTTTGCAAATAAAACAAATATCAACAAAATTGAAAAGGAAACCAGAAAACAAAAACAGCAAAAAAAAAAAAAACTACGAGTAGAGAAAACAAATTGATACAAAGTTAAAACAAATAATGGGAAAATACTCACTTACAAATATAAAAAATTTATAGCAAATGTAAAATGGTTAACATTATTTGTAATTCTTTTTTTGCAGCTCCAGTGCAACATTTTGCTCCAAAAACTTGTTATTGGGGCCACAAGCATAGCGGTCAATATATATGTAGATGAATAGACGACGAATTTTTTAAGTATTCATCTTGCTTTGGCTGCTAGAAATTGATGTGAAGTCATTTATTTTTGTGTTAGCGTTACGAAAACAAATAAGAGGATTATTGTCTTGGAATCAGAAAAGAGTTTGTAATATGTCGCTTAATCGGGTATAAAAATAATTTATGTAAATTTTTTTTCCAATAAAGTAAGAAAGTTATAAATTTCCAAACGAGTGTGGTTTTCTTTGTCAAATGATGCATATAATGCACAAGTTAAAATAAAATGTAAAGCATAGTTCAAAGGATATTTAAAATTATGTTAATGAAACTAAAAAAAAAAATTTAACAAAGGTTTAAATAAATTGTCTCAGTTGCAAGACTTCTGCTCCTAATAATGCTATAAACGAACGTACTGTGTAGCCGTTGGCACCATCTTGTTGGAATGCTATATTGTACTGTTCGTAATAAACCATAATAAGATCCAGTTGCCCGGGAATTGATAAACTTGGATTGTGCGGCAACGAAGAGGCAGCTTTACCAGTGCGCCAGGATGATAAAAATGCGTGATCACATTCGTAGCCAATGCCACAATTACAAAATTTTACCTGAAAGCAAAAATAGTTTGCCATTTTATTTAAATAAAAGCAATGTAATAAAATCCAGAAAAAAGGTCATTAAGCACTGAAGTAAACGGCTAAAAAGATTTAAACGAAATTAAGCAGATAGCTTATAAATAATATTTTGCAATCATTTTGAAAATTTCACCTACCAGATAGATTGTTTAAGGATTTTATTGCAGTTTGATTGAAAAGTTTATTTATTTTTGTTTTTTTAGTAAAGTAAGATATTAAGTAGTATTTCGTTAATTAAGAAATAGAGGTCGAATAAAAACCAAATAGTAAAGTAAGATAGTTAGAAACTTCTATAAAAAAGGTGGTTTACTTTAACAAATGTTGCATATATTGCACAAGTTAAAATAAAGTTTAAAGTATAGTTTAAGGGATATTTAAAATTATTATGGAACTCCTCAGTTGCGAAACATCTGCTCATAATAATGCTGTAAACGAACATGCTGTTTGGCTCTTGCCACCATCTTCTTAATATCCCATAGCGTCTAGTTCGTAATAAACCATAGTTAAGCCCGGTTGCAATGTAATTAATAAGTGCGGATTATCCGACAAGGATGTGGTATTTTCGCCAGTGTGCTATGATGTTGCAAGTGCGTGAGCATATCTGTATCGATGCCATAATTAGACAATTTTACCTAAAGGTAAATAAATTTTGCCATTTTATTTCAATAAAAGCGATAACAAACATTTTACTAAAATCCAGAAAAAAGGGCATTAAGGACTGAAGCGAACGCCTGGAAATGCTTAGATAAAATTGAACAGCTGGCTTATAAACAATATTTTGCATCCAGTAGAAATCTTCTTCTACCAAATGGCTTGTTTAAGGATTTTATTGCAGTTTGATTGATAAAACTTTTTTTTAGGTTTTTAGTAAAGTAAGATAGTTATAAAATTCTTAGAGTGGGGTTTTCTTTGCCAAATGCTGTATATAATGCTACATAATTTTAAAAACTTTAAACTATATTGTAAGGGATACTTAGTATTATTAAATAAAAAAATCTTAACAAAGGTTAGGAGTAGTTGTCTCAGAATAGTCAAAACCTGGCTATAATTGATTGCCATCTTATTCAAATCACATATCATCCAGTCCCTAAAACGCTCTAACTTCCTGTCAAATAGCCGCGACTTTTAAGGAATTGTCAAAACCGCAAAGCCCGCTACATAACCGCTAATAGCAGCGATGTCTTAAGCCAGTAGGCATATGGAGATGATGCAAAAGTCTACAGCACATCTGCATCGATGCCATAATTATAAAATTTTAACTAAAGACATATATATTTTGGCATTTTAATAAAACAAAAGTAAAATTAAGAATTTCTTTATAATTCAAAAAAAGGACCTTAAGAACTGAAGTGAACTTGTGGAAAGATTTGAATGAAATTCAGCGGGCAGCTTATAAAGAATATTTTACATTAATTTTGAAATTTTCACCTTCCAGGTGGCTTGCTTACATATTTTTATTACATATGTAAAAAAGTTAAAAAAAAACAGATGTTAAATGTCAAGAAAATATATCTACTCTTAAAATAGTTTTAGCATAAAACTGTAACGTTTCCTAAATTAACTTTATTAATAATGACTGAATGCCTGCTTTGATAGTTTTGATGTTTTAAGAAAATTTGATCAAAAAGGATACAAAGGACTTCTATAAATCTCTAAAAAAAACTTCAGAGAAATTAAACAATAATAAAAAAGAACACTTTTGAAAAT
Source organism: Thecocarcelia acutangulata (assembly GCA_914767995.1). Taxonomy (NCBI): domain Eukaryota; kingdom Metazoa; phylum Arthropoda; class Insecta; order Diptera; family Tachinidae; genus Thecocarcelia; species Thecocarcelia acutangulata. The sequence goes on along the minus strand of OU612095.1, from coordinate 22,650,139 downwards.
ATTCGATGAGTGCCAAAGTTGAAAAACAAAATTATAGTTTTCAGCAGTTTACATTAAAAAGGATATTCGGAGAAATAACAAATGTTTATATGGATTCTAATGAAATTTGGCACAAAATGGAAAAAATCATATAAATAGTAGCTAGTTTTTAGAGGAGACAAATATACATACTCTTTTTTCAACGTTTATAGTATTTTTTTTTCTTTGAAAAAAGGACACGTGCAGCCTTTCAAAGTCTTAGAAAGTTACACTTAAAAATAGCTAATTAGCCAACATACTTGCGCCAGACAAAAATATTTTGCCGTTTGAATAAAACAAAAGCAATATTAATAATTTGTATATAACTCAAAAAAAGGACATTAAGAACTGAAGTGAACTTGTGGAAAGATTTAAATGAAATTCAGCAAGCAGCTTATAAAGAATATTTTACATTCATTTTGAAACTTTCACTTTCCAGGTGGCTTGCTTACATATTTTTATTACGTATGTATATATAAAAGTTAAAAAAAAACAGATGTTAAATATCAAGAAAATATATTTACTCTTAAACAAGTTTAAGCATAAGACTGTAACATTTCCTAAATTAACTTTATTAATAATGTCTCAATGACTGTTATGATAGTTTTGATATTTTAAAGAAATTTTATTAAAAAGGATAAAAAAGACTTCTATAAATCTTTACAAAAAGTTCAGAGAAATTAAACAATAATAAAAAAGAGCACATTTGAAAATATTCGATGAGTTCCAAAGTTGAAAAACAAAATTATAATTTTTAGCAGTTTACATTAAAAAGGATATTCAGAGGAATAACAAATGCTTATATGGATTCTAATGAAATTTGGCACAAAATGGAAAAAATCATATAAATAGTAGCTGGTTTTTAGAGGAGACTAATATACATATTCTCTTTTCAATGTTTATAGTAATTTCTTTTTTGAAAAAGGACACGTGTTAAAGTCTTTAGAAAGTTATACTTAAAAATGGGTAATTAGCCGACATAGTTGTGCCTGACAAAAATGTTTTGCCGTTTGAATAAAACAAAAGCAATATTAATAATTTGTATATTTTCCAAAAAAAGGACATTAACAACTGACGTGAACGTGTGGAAAGATTCAAATGAATTTCAGCAGGCAGCTTATAAACAATATTTTATATTCATTTTGGAACTTTCACCTTAAGCAAATTTGATCAAAAAGTATACCAAAGACTTCTATGAATCCCTACAAACAGTTCGAAGAAATTCATTAATAAAAAGGGCACTTTTGAAAATATTTGATGAAGGCTACAGTTGAGAAAGAGAATTATCAGTTTTAGCAGTTAGCATTAAAAATGATATCTGTAGGAATAGCAAATTCTTATGTGGTTTCTAATAAAATTTGGCACCAATAATATACGAATACATAGTTTTTTCCAATATTTTTTTTTTTTTTTTTTTTTTTAAAGGACACGTGTAGCCTTTCACAGTCCTTAGAAAGTTACACTTAAAAATAGCCACATATCCAATATAATTGTGCCAGAGTTAATCATAATAACAATTATCTTGCAATCTTGCAAGACTAAAGTTTCATTTAAGTAGGACGAGAGGAAAATATGCAGGGGTTTTTTGTATTAATATATATTTTTTGAACAAAACTCTTTCTACTAGTTTATATTTTTCTTTATTAATGATTTGTATTTTAAACTGTAAATTTTTTCTCAACCACTGTGTCCTACGTTTCCTGTAAAACTCTTAATATAAGTGTTTGTTGAAACTCTTTACATGTATCTATTTATTAAGCAAATAATTTTAGTCCAGACTTAAACCAGTTATGAAATTAGTTCTCTAACTAACGCTTTAGCTTCTTTGGAGCAAGATGGTATAAAAAAAGATAGCAGCATTTGCTACTCCCTTGACGTAATTTTAAGTTAAATGTGGTTGCTTTTCTTTTAAACTTTTGGTCGTCCTGTTAAATTAAGAAAACCCAAAAAAAAAACCTGTACTTCGAACAAACAAACAGACCTAAAGGCAGGAAATACAAAAGTGTGGACAAAAAATGAACGAAAAATATGTTCAACAAAGCGTTAAATTAAATTGCATTTTCCGGACACGAAAAGTGTTTGTGTGCATAACACAAATAGACTCTCCTGCTGCTAACAAACACTGTGGCATTTCAACAAAAGGATTTAAGGTTTCCTTGAACTTTTGCTAAATTTTCGTGAGCAAAGAAAGCAACACAAAAAGATTCTTTAACAAAAAAAAAAAAAAGGGAATTATACTTTATAATTGTGTCGAAAATATTAAAATTAAAATACAATTTGTGGCAAAATTGTAACATGTACATAGTTTGCTCCTTGAGGGGCCCTGGGAAACTAAAAATGAATGCAATTAAATGTTATAAAAATCTTAAGTATAAAAATGCATTTCAAAGAAAAGCTGTTAAGATCTAAGATATTTTAAAAGGAAGAAAAGCAACACATACAAACACAAAATTCAACATTTAAGAGCAAGTTTTTGTAGCCCAGTAAGTTAGAATAGTATAAAAAGAACTATGTAAGAAAAATTATTATGGACAATAAATTTTAGTTAAGACCACATGGCACTGGTGGTCATATCATTCAATTCAGGCCAAATGAAATTGTAATCATCATGTTAATGATATAAGTGATAGTGTGGCCAACTTTGTTCTAAATGAAATATGCAAAGAAGTGCCAGCTGGAAATCTTTAGCAAGCAGTAGACGCTCTGGGACAAGTTTGTTTGTATATATCCTTTCTTGTCCAGAAATGAGTCCTGTTGCTAAAGTTAATTTTTTGATTAAAATAAGTGCCGTCGAGGACCCACCCATGAACTCCGCTTAAGCAGGCATTAGATTGATCTTAAGCAGAAAAAAAAACAAAAAATTTGGTCTAGAGAAGAAAACTGTTTCCATGCAAAGTGTTTCTACCAACGACCCCTTGATAACGGTTTCAGAAGTTCCATGCATACCATGACATGCTTGGACTTCCTAGATTTTTATTATGAACTCATGCCTCTCTGTATCAAAAAAGTAAAGCCAAGACAAAACCTTTTGCAGAAATGTTGTATATTGTGCGCTGATGCATTTTTCAATTCTCATTCGTTTCATGCGAAAACTAAATAAAGCCTTCTTTGCATCTCAATATATTTTTCAATTTTTTGTTATTTTTTGTTTCAAATGTTATTTTAAGAGTTTCAAATATCAATATTAAACATAAAAAGCCAGCAACTTTGCAGTTCTAATTGCTACCACTGTTTTTATATATTTTTTTTCTTATTACATACCCACTCCCACTTTGTTTAAAAACCATGAACAATGGTCCAATATATATTTCCGTTTTTAATTTTTTACTTTGTAAAGGAAATTTATATCGAAAATATATCATTTGATTTTCGCAAGAATTAAGTTCACAGCAACAATCATTTCATATGCAGGCAACAAGATGTCCTTTGTTGTTCCTGTCTCTTGATTAACGTTGATTTAACTCACTTTCCAATAAAGTTTTCTTAACAAACTTGCTTGCTGGCATTCTCTTTCATGGAGGGCTTAACTTTTGTATTTTATTGCCAAAGAAGTACGCAGAATTGTGCCTACGAAACGACTGTAAATGAGTGAGAAAGACTGAATTTAAAATAAGCCCCTATTAAAATATTTACATACATACACAATATGTGGAAATTTTTCCATTTCGCTAAAATTGTGAATGGGTATTATGCGCTGCTGCACAAAGAAACAATGACAATGCGAAACTGATGAAACAGTTTCATGCCAATTCCACTGCAATGGAATTAAAACCCAAAAAAAAAAATCAATTTCATTTTAAAAAACAATGTTAGCAACAAATTCTTGAAACATGACAAATCAAAAAGAAGAAGAGTGAGTAACTTTTTGAATTTATTTTTCTTTTCTGGCTGTTGATTTTATTTATTGGTTGCACGTGCTGCCTTCATTTTATTATGCGTTGTTTTGTTTATTTTTGTTTTCTGTTTTTTTTCCATTTCTCTCTTTCTCATTTGGTTAACTTTAGCAACGCTGTTTGTGTTTTGTGTTTCTACAAATTACAAAACATTTGCACGAACGTCCAAACAGCAATAGGGCATTATTAAGAATGATGTAAAATTAAGTACAACATTTTGCAATGATTTCGTGCGAATATTTCCAAAGTATGCAACAAAGAATATGGTTGAAAGAATTCAGAAAATTAAATCAGGCTTCTTTTTTGTTTGCGTCGCAGCGGTTCCCAAACAGAGATGTACGGTTAGCTGGGAAACAGAAATTTTTTAGATGTGAAAAGATTTAAATTTAGGACGACATACATATTTGCTGAAGAAACAAAATTGTGTCCTTGATTTGCTTCAGCGTATGCCAAGATAGCCTTATCTGATGATGGAGCACCTACACGCGGTGAATTATTCACGATTCAGTAGGGAACCCGGATTTCCAAATTATCTAATTTTTTCTCCCCCCGGGGAACAGGTTTTGCCTTGGCGTATTCCTAACTTAGGCACTCTGTTTTTCGGGGAAAAGAGGGAAAGGGGTCCCTCGTTTGGTGCAGCAAACAAAACTCTAGGAAGCCACATGACTTATGTTGTGTTGGCTTCCAAAATCCTTACCAAGGGTGTAAAATGGCAGAACGGGGATCAGCATGGCCCCCGGAAAGTTCCGGGATCATGGTTGAGGTGCCTACCTTGGCTGAAACGTTCTGGCTGTGGTTGAAACCTAAAACGCAGGAAGGGAGTGTTAGTATCCTTGATAAATGTTTGGTGATGGCTTTTTTCGAGGGCTAACAATCTCCCGAGGATCTGTTGCCCATACAGCAGATACGTGTACTGTAAGAAACCAGGGGTGATGGTTGACGGGTGAGTTGGTTTAAAGGCTGATGCTCTTAGTGGGCTTCGGCCTACCAACTCATTAAGCCTTGTCCTCCATTGATTGCTGGGAAATTGCATACATGTGGCTTAGAAAGCCCGAACTCCTCAACAAGAAGTTGTTCATATGACCGCAATCATATGACAAGAATTGCTACCTGTGTGAGCCTAGCAAGCCACACGGGGGCGGTGGAGAATCGTGAAAAATTCACTCCGTGGAATTGGTCCACCATCAGGTTAGGCCGTCAAGACAGGTACTGATGTAAATCATTTTCACAGTTATCTAATTTTTTAGCTCTTAAATTATCGATGGCTTATCGACGTACACCTATTCGGTCAAATAACCTCAAAGAAAGAAGTCCAACGGTGTCAAATCACTTAATCTTGACGACCAATTGACATCACCACCATGCGAGATAACACGGTCATTGAATTGTTTCGTTAGTTGTATGGCAAGTCGCACCGTCTTGTTGAAACCACATATCATACATCTCCATATGTTCTAGTTTGGAACCCCCCGGGGATAGGTTTTGCCCTAGCGTATTCCTAACTTGCGCACTCTGTTTTTTGGGTATACCGAAAATTATATAATTTTCGGGATTACGATATAAGGATGCCAATCCTTATATCATTGTTATACAACAAATAAGTTTGTATGTAAAATTTTCGTATATATGTGTAGTTACGTCTTATTGCATTTAGAAATACACGCACTTGTAGTTACGTCCATTTGAATTTCGTTAATAAAATCGCCAATTTTAATCGTAGGAATCTAAAATTTTCGATAAAAAACTCAATTTCGAAAATTTGTGTAGTTACGTCCGTGACGATATGTATCTAATCACATACTACTTATTTAATAAAATTAAGTTTTCTTGTTTCGAGCCTAAGTATGTCTGCATATATTTAACAACAGTACAAACAAATTTATTAATTTATTTAAAACAGAATATAAATTTTGTTGTTTTCTTATAGTGTGTTTCTATATAGGTGTTTTGCTCGAAAACAAGTGTTTTGGGCAAAAAATGTAGAAATAAACATGATTTCCCATACATTTTTGTAAAGAGCAAAACATCTCAAACTACGTGTTTCTAGCAAAACACTTCGAAAATGTTCTGTACAACACTGATCTTACTCAATAATAAAATATACAATACTGGGCTATCCATTAAAAGTGAGTAACCATTTCGAAAAAAAAAATTAAATTGTCACTTAAAAATAAAAAAACAAAACAAAATAGTCGACATAATAAAATATAAAATATTCAAATCGTCTCCGCTCAGTTCCGAGACGGTCTAGAAAACCTACGACAATATTTCGACTCTCGAAAATGGGACTTGTGGCGCGTTCAACATTTTATTCCTGATGTTAAAACTTCCCTGAGACTAAAAAAGGTGTTATACAAACGAGGCACCTCAACAGTAATCAGTTTTGTACACTGTGTAAGAAAATCGTTCTGGAGACTTAGCAATCCGCTTTTGCCAATAAAGTTTTGCATAACTAAAAGGCTATGCATTCCCTCCCTTCATTTGAGAGTGCTGAACTACGCAATATATCTATGCATCTTTACAATCCAGTGAGCTCCATTCTCTGGCTTGATATACATACACCTCAAGGAGCTTAGAAATATATATGTGGTTTCAAAGCATTGTTCTCCTTGTTTGCCAGAAAAAAATAAACCATAATTTGAAATAAATATCAGTTATTTTAGTTTATTATTTTTTCCATTTTCACTTTATACTTAATCTTAATACTTAAATCTATCTACTGATAACTACTAAACGTTAAAATGTGTGTCGCACCAAAAACACTTGAGCTTGAAATGCATGTAAATATACATGCATACGTCATTTGACAATACTCTTGTATCCTTACCATCCCCTCCAGTATCATCCTAAATAGTTTCGCTATGGGGACTTTTTTTTTGTAGCGTTCTTTATTTATTGAATCTTAAAAATACTAACTAACAATAAGTATTCAAATCTTAATACTAAATTTAAAATTAAAATTAAAAAATATGTGCTTTAAAATTAAAAAAAATGTGCTTTATACTTAAGTCCGGCCAATGCTAGACAAAAGGTTTTATTTTGCGGGAGCTATTTCGGTAAAATCACCTATTGAGCAATCTGATGGTGGCAACGGTATCCCTTCTTCTAAGCTGAGTGTGACCGCCAAAATTAAGAATATTGCGCGCAAGAGGGTTTGGATGAAGTTCCAGTCTATTGACATACCTTGTCGCGTACTTAGAAAATTCCTCTTTTACCAGCGGAACACTCAGATCTTTATGAATTCGTGAATTTTTTACGTACCATGGAGCCGCAGTAATCGTTCGAAGAATTTGTTTTGTCGCCTTTGAATTTTTTCAATATTTGATGCTGAGGCGGTGCCCTGGGACTTCTTAACCTTTTCTTTTAAATAGGAAGGTCTAATATACTTTTTTGTTCGTTAGGGTTTGTTTTCGTGTTTGCCATTGCCGGACTGAATGATGAAGCTGATATGCCGCCATATGCCGTTAGACCTCCCGTACCTTTTAGACTTCGTTTTCAAGATGTCGACAATGCTATTAGTAACTTAAACCCGAGAAAAGCTCCAGGTATTGATAAAATCACCAACAAAATGCTTGTGCAGTTACCCCGAGTAGCTAAAAGACTCGTCCTTTTTATTTTTAATGCTATTTTACGTTTCGAGTATTTTCCTACTGAGTGGAAGGTGTCTGTCATTACTATGATACCCAAACCAGGAAAGGATCCTACAAAAGTTGAGTCTATAGGCCGATAAGTCTATTGCCAACAATTTCAAAACTGTTCGAGAAATTGCTAATGACGAGGTTGACCCCAATCTTGAATGAAGTAGGATGTATTCCTAACCATCAATTCGGTTTTAGGGCTAAGCATAGCACCATAGAACAGACACACAGGCTGGTGAATGTTATCAGAAATGCGTTAGAAGATAAAAAATATTGCTCATCTCTATTTATTGACGTTTCCAAAGCTTTTGACAAAGTGGGGCAAAAAGGCTTAACCCATAAATTAAAATTAAACTTGCCTGCAAACACGCACAAGCTGTTAGAGGGCTACTTTTATGACCGGAAAATCGTCGTTAAGGAAGGTGATTTCAAAAGCTCGGCTCAGCCAATCGAAGCTGGAGTTCCCCAGGGTAGCATATTGGGTCCATCTTTACATTTGATTTATGCTTCAGACATGCCAACGAGCTGCAAAATTCACACTTCAACTTTTGCAGATGATACAGCATTCATCACTGTCCATGAAGACTATAAATTAGCATCACAAAATTTGCAAAAACATATTCTTATATTGGAGAAATGGCTGAAACTTTGGAAAATCAAAGTAAATGAACAAAAATGTACCCATGTTACATTCACACTACGTGGAAAAACTTGTTCGGCTATTAAAATCAACAACTACATTGTTCCGCAGCACACTGAAGTCAAATACCTTGGTATTCACCTCGACCGTAGGCTCACGTGGAAGTCTCACATTGACGCTAAAGTCACCCAGATGAAATTAAGAGCGGTGCAACTAAATTGTCTCATCGACAGAAATTCTATCTTGAAGTTAGATTGCAAACTTTTGTTGTATAACGCAATCCTAAAGCCAATATGGAGCTATGGAATTCAATTGTGGGGTACCGCCTCTGCATCTAACATTGAAAAAATCCAAAAGCGTCAGAATAAAATTCTCCGTATAATTACTGCAGCTCCATGGTATGTTAAAAACTCTCGAATTCACAAAGATCTGGGTGTACCCTTAGTGAAAGATGAATTTTCAAAACACGCGATAAGGTACATTAACCGACTGGAGTCTCACCCGAATCCTCTCGCACGTAGCATCCTTAACTTTGGTGGCCACACTCGACTGAGAAGGATGGACACCCTTGCAACCATCAGGGCATTGGAAAGGTGATTTACCAAGGAAATACACGCAAGAAGCAACTTTTCCTCTAGCATTGGCTGGACCTAAGTAAATAAAATTTTTCAATATTAATTAATTTTTTTTCTATATTAATTAATGAATTTTTAGTTTTAAGGTTTGCATACTTATTGTTAGTTCTTTTAGAAGATACAATAAATAATTGAATTATAAAAAAAGGGTTTGTTTTGTTTGAATAAAATATGCGTCAAACTAATTTCGAAAATTCGAAATTTAAAACACTTCATATTGTAGTGGAAACACTTCGACATGTTTTCGTTAAAATACATGTTTTTCTTTGCAGTGGAAACATGCTATTAGGTTATATTACAAAATAAATTGTTTCTTATGTTTTTATACACATCGGTCACACTATTTATATTTTGTAGTCAACAAAAATAGAAATTAGTTTATTTCGACCGCGACAAAAATCATCTCAGACAACAACCTGCAGTCGTGTCGTCTTGCTGTTGTTAAAATAAACGTTGGCATTTAAATGGATGTATTTAATAGTTGACATATTGAAGTCGGTTGTTAGCTGACTGCAATATATATATCGTGAGTTTTGGTTGGAACAGTCTTTAGTTTCCAAACATGGATATAAACAAAGAATAATATTTTTGAGTTTCTGCTAATACAGTAATCTTTCTATTTCTAAAACAATTTAAATTTGTTAAGCGACTTCCGTTGATTTATTGAATTTGAAAACAGAGGAAATAATTTGTTTATGGATAAACGGAAGGCCCTTTATTAAATTATTCCATATTGTTGCAAAAAATACCTTTAAAATATATATTTAGTCAATTTTTTTAAAGAGTACTTTTACAGTTTCCTTTTATTATTTTTCAACTGAAAACGAAACATGTTAATTTAGATTTATATGTTTGAAAAATGCAATTTTAGGCACGTTTTTTGTATGCCTACTTATTCCATCAATTTGTGACATTTTTCAAATGCTTTCGTAAGGTTTTTAAGACTGAGGAAAGCTATTGTTTTAGCTTTCAATTGAAAAAATTACTTTAAGTAAAATAAACACCAAACGCTTGTTTTCCAAATAAAATCTTTCTTAAATATCTATTGTAATATTTGTTTTATTTGCTAATGCTGCAGGCTGATGCTGATTAGTTAGAAATTATAATAAAGTTTACGCCAAAAAAGTGTATTTTTTGATTTATTGAAAACGTGCAAAAAGACATGACTTTTTAATGTCGATAAAAATGGCAAAAAAATAAATAAAATGGCTAAGAGAACTAAAATAAAGACTCTACCCTAAAGTGTGTATAATCGAACAGCTGACTTTATTGCGCAGACATTAGTGCCAAGAAAGCGTGTAAAGAAAACTTTAGTTATCAAGAATAACAAAATGTGAAAACAAAAAGAAAATGTTAAAAAAGTGATAAAGAGTTTAGAAGAGAAAAAAAGAAGTTTTTATTAAACTAGTTTACTAATCCAACAAACTACTTGTCTTATTTAAGAAATATTTCTTTGCAAAATTTTCCCACAACTAAAAATAAACAAAGTTTTGTGTTAAAAATAACAACTTTATTTTGCTAAAATATTTATCAATAACAATCGTTTTTTATTGACTGTACTAGTGTTAACAAACTCAGCAAACTGAAATAAATTAATGTGTGAAATGGAGAAATCCTGGAAACTTTTCCAAACAACAATACAGGTAGATATTAAAATTGATGCCTTTGCCCGACAGTAATTGTAACAATGTAATTTAGTTAAAGTTCATAATTTCGATTTTTTGGTTGAAAAATGTATTTATTATAATAACAAAATGACTTAATATATTATTCAAAGTATTGTCCATCGTTAGCCACTACTTCTTCCACTCTTTCTGTTAGCAGTTGTGAAAAAGATTTACATCAGCACCTGCCTTGCGGCCTTATGTGATTATGGACCACGTCCACGAAATGAATTATTCATGATTCACCAGCGCACCCGTGTGGCTTGCTAGGCTCACAAAGGTAGCAATTTATGCCATATGTTTGTAGCAATATAAGCAATTTCTTGTTGAGGAGTTCGGGCCTACTAATCCCTCCTGTATGCAATTTCCCAGCAAACAATAGAAGACAAGGCTTAATGAGTTGGTAGGCCGAAGACCACTAGCAGCATCAGCCCTTAAACCTACTCACCCGTCAACTATCAGCACTGGTTCCTCACAGTACAGGTATCTGTTGTAAAGGCAACAGACCCTCGGCAGTTTAATAGTCCCAGAAAAAAGCCACACACCAAACAATTATCAAGGATACTAATACCCCCTTCCAGCGTTTTAGATTCCAACCACAGCCAGAATGTTTCAGCCAAGGTAGACTCCTCAATCATGATCAGCTCGGGTCGAACCGCAAGCAGAACTACCCAGGGGCCATGCTGATCCTCGTTTTGCCAATTTAAACCCTTGGTAAAGGTTTCGGAAGCCAACACAACCTAAATCATGCAGCTTTCTATAGTTTTATTTGCTACAACAAACGGAAAGGGGTCCCTCTTTCCCTCTATACCCATCCGTACACATGGATGGTATAAATATTGAGGAATCGGATGCTCTTGATGTTCTTGGTATGAAGATACAGTGTGATGTTTGCTGGACTGAACAAATTTTGCATGTCTCTAAAGAAGCATTAAAGTTCTTGGTTCTTGAAACGGTGTAAGATGTACTTCTCCTTATCCAATCTCCTTACTATTTATACCACCTACATCCGACCGAAAATGGAATACAACTCTCATGTTTGGGCTGGTGCCTCAAAGTCTATTTTGGGGTTACTCGACCGTGTGCAGGAGAGGGCGAAGAAGCTCATCGGTGACAGTAGGGTATCCAACTCTATTGGCTCACTGGAGCATCGACGCAGTGTGGGGTGCGTTACTCTGCTCTATCGTTACTACAATGGATTTTGCTCTGACGAGATCAGGGCTCTTGTTCCCGAAACGCGCACATTTTTACGTAGCATGCGCTCATCGTCCAGAGCTCATCCATTTGTGTTTGATTGTCCGAGGAATCGTACTACGCATTACAGAGAGAATTCGTTTTTTGGCCGTACGCTTCGTCTGTGGAACAAGTTGCCTGCAGACGTGTTTCCTGTCTGTTATAACGTTGGAGGGTTCAAGTCAAATGTTCACAAACACTACTCCCTCTTTCCTCCTCCTCACAACCTATTTTCCTAGTTCTGATACAATGCACTGCATATGTAGGGCTCATCCCCTGAGTACTGGTCCAAGTTTAAAAAAAAAAAAAAACAGAGTGCCCAAGTTAGGAATACGCCAAGACGAAACCTGTTCCCTGGGGGGTTTTTTGAATGGTTGTGGAAGTTAATAAAGTGGAGAAAATCGAGTGTTTGAATTTGTTAAATATTTTTGTTTATTCTTGGAAATACAATTTAAAGAGATGTTAAATAAATTACGAACAAAAGTTACATATTTCAGCTATCAAATATTATTTAAATAAAAGTTATTTAAGCTTGTCAATACTTACAACTTATTTTTGCACTCATTTCCCCTTGAAGTTATTACTAAAAAGAAAAGAAAACAAGAAAATTTATGAGATTAATTGACTAGATATTGAATATTAAAAAAATTTTAACAAATTAAATAAGTACCTAAAAAAATATATATAATCTAATAACTATTATTTGAAAAAACTAAGAAATATGCTGCGATATCGAATTAAAAAGTAAGCCATAATTCAATATTTGCAATAAATTTCTTCAGTTCAAAGTAATTATTTTTTTTTAATTTTTAATGTATTTTTCGATATTAAAATCATTAAAATCTTTTTAGAAAACAAAAAGGATTTGTTGAATTGAAGAAATTTATTGCAAATATTGAATTAAATAAAGGTCAAAGCAAATAGGATCAAGAAGCCATGGTTTAAAAATAAGGTTAGCAGTGAACGAAAAGTAATAGTATTATTGTGAGAAAAAGTGTCGGGCGCTCAATATAAGGAAAATGTGTCGCAAAGTGTCTATCCTATACAGATGCTTAAGGCAAATATAGTGACCTTACGATTCGGTTAGCGAAGAAATTTCCAAAGTTCTGGAATTCCTAAAGTCAGCTTTAGGTAACGTCAAAATCCCCCCACTTCCTCAGAAGCAATATAGCAACTTCAATTTCTGCACTAAGCGAATGACCATTTATAGTTCAGATGCATTTTCCAAGGCAAAAATGGACACCGAATATGAAGAACCGGTTGGCAAAGCGGTTCTGAATTTTTTGGGGAATTCCCAAAATCAGCTTCATGAATCGCCAAAACCCCCCCCCCCCCCCCCCCCCCACTTCCCTGAAAGCAATACGGCAACTCTTATTTTCGCACTAAAGCAAAAGGAAAATTATTTTTAATTTTTAATTCAATATTCGCACTAAGCTAATGACCATTTATAGTTCAGATGAATTTTCCAAGGCAAAAATGCGCATCAAATATGAAAAACCGGTTCCAAACCGGTTGGCGATGTGGTTCTGAACTTTTTTTGGGAATTCCTAAAATCAGCTTTGTGAATCCCCAAAATCTCCCCACTTCCCTGAAAACAATACGGCAACTCTTATTTTCGCACAAAAGCAGCAACACTGTTTGCACAGTTTTGTATGCCTACATATGTAATAATCACTCATATGTCATGTTTTTCGAGTGTTGCAAACATACAAACGAACAAACATACAAGTAAAACTAATATAAGCGTGTTTAAAACAAATAGCCACATGTTTACAAAACGAGGGCGTGTTACTCTCTATTACGATGCGAAAGTAAGTTCGATGCGAAAGGTAGATGCGCTAAGAGTATAATTTGGTACTCAGTGCCGTTTCCGCAAATTTTTTTGCGAAATAGCTTGAAAATGAAGCAACACTGGTACTAAGAACTGAACAATAGCGAAGAATGATAAAATCAAATGTGCGAAAAGGAAACTTAAATGCGAAAGGAAAATACGAAAACGCAAAACAAGGTATTAATTCTTCGATTACGAACCATTTTTCTTTCTCATCGCAATAGAGAGTAACCTCTCTGTTTATTTATTATGAAAGTAAATGAAGTAGGGGTTGGCACTCCTAAAGGTTGGTCTTTAGTTTCGTAGTCGTCCAATTCCGTCTCCCCCCGATCGCACTGCTGCTATGGTCTGTTCAAATGTTAACAGACTTATGGTCCCCTCTGTATAACTCTGTTATTGCTGCCAAATTCATTTTCGGGGTAACTCCAGTTCTACAACATTTTTGCACAAATTTGCAGTCTTTTTCTATTTAATCATTTGATTTATATTTAACATATTGAAAGACTTTTAGTTGACTTTAGTGTTCATTTATATGTGTGCTATATATATCAAGTTTCTTAATTTATGGGTCTTCTTTAACTCATTATTTATATAAATAACATACAAACATGCGTTAAAGAATGTGTAATATATAATGCATGTTTGAACATGTTCATGTGTAATTAATAGTTTCCTTTATTCTGATTAAAAAACATAGTTTTTTTACAATATTCTGCAGCAAGCTGTGTCGCAAGCTATGCGCTGTTAATTTTAATTAATTTTTTTATACCTTTTATGCAATAATAATATTTTTTATCATTGTCGGATATTTAATTTATATGGTTGGTTTTTTTTAAGCAGATTATCAATTGAGGTCAATAAATTCAATTAAGAAATATCTTGTTCGTGCTTTTTAATACAATTTTCAGTTGCGATAACAGCCAACACTTATAATTCATTAACAGCCAGTTATGTATTTATGTATGTTCGAGGCAAGAAGGTTGGACGATAATATAGGAAATATAAAATATAAAACTGTTTTGTGAATGTTTAAAAATAACATTCCTTTCTCGAATAAATAAAAGTGATTACAAAACAATACTGAAAATTTTCAAGTGAATTCTCTTCTGGCCGCTAGAAAAATGATTGCCTTAAAAAGTGATTTTAGCTGAATAAGTATTTTGATGAATTTATTTTACAAAAGATCTACTTTATATAAGAAATATAAGAGAAAGAATATGTGAGAATTATTGAAATTTTTTATTCCTTTTTTAGCAATTACAAAGGGATATTTTGAAAATAGCTTTGCCCAGGCCTTTATCGTCAACAGTCTATGAATACTAATTTAAAATTAAAACTAACTATAATGCCTAAAACACAATCAAGGCAGCAGGCTAACAACTGCAATGGGAATTGGGGGTTTGTCCCCAAACAAGCCAGTATACGATTTCATAGATGTTGGCGCGTTTTGCTGGAGTCCAGTTGACTGCTTCATTTTTTTTATTTGTTTAAGTATTACTTTTTATATTCCAAGAAATGCCTAACAGGAAGTGAAAGTTTCTGGACATGTATTCGACTGACTGGTCGTTTATGCGAACGCACTCATTGTTAGACCTAAATCTGACATACAGAATTGATGCAAGTATCAAAATTAAAATTTCTTGCGGCTCATACTTCACTTATATGTTTGTTTGTAACTCTCGCCACACTTGTTGCTTGTGTACTTTTGAGGAATTTTATATTCCGGTGCAGATAAGGATGTTGCCGCTTTAGTGCGAAAACTGAAGTTGCTGTATAGCCGTCGGGTATGTATTACACCGTTTAATTATAAATGAAAAGATGTTTTTCTTGTGGTGGATGATTAGCCACTGTTTTGTCTTTATTATTAATATTCTTCTTAAACCTATTATTAGTGATGGCACTACATATGTTTTGGTGTAGTGAAGGGATTTTGATGATTACTGAAGCCGATTTCGGGAATTCTTAAAGTACTTGGAACCGGTTTTACATATTCGGTGTGCGTTTTTGACGCAGAACACTTTTAACCGCTCTTTTGGATCTGGTCACAAGGTCAATTATCCAGGTTTTTGTCGGTTGTTACCGGATTTTTGGTGGCTTTTACTTGTTTTTGTTGATTTTTTTGCACCCTTTACCGTTTGGCCGATTTTAAGTGCTTTTTGTGAAACGCAGTAGCACTTTTCAATGTTTCCTGCAGGTTATTAGTGGCTGAGTAGCTGGTATCTACATGACAGAAACGCTTGTTAATATACTTATATTAGCTTCACTTGTATGTTTATGACTCTCGTAGCCCCCCTGTCAATGTGGATTACACCGCGTGTATCCCAAAAAACGGTCACCTTGACTTTGTTGGCTGACAAGCCCACCTTAGATCTACGTTTTGTCAACGGTTACTAAATGGCGGTTGAACATAATTTACCAAACAAATTTGTAATTATAGCAAACCAGCGCCCTTTGCTGTTTTAAGGCCTATTGCCTTAATTGTTCAGAGCAAATTTAAAACTATATTTTTAGCAATTGAATTATCGTTGCCAATTAAATTAAACGCTGTTATAAAATATTATCGGAGTATTTTTCTGTTTTAATTTGGAGTAGTATAATATATTTGAATTAATGTTTTAAATTTCGTTTTTGCTTCACGTGTGTACGTGTTGCATGTCAAAAACTGTACCTATATTTCTATTCTCTACATTTGCTAACTTTTTAATTAAAACAATCCAAAATTAAGGCAAAATTAAAATAATGTGTTTATATTCTTTTCATTTGTTAAAAGTTTTGTTTTTGCAAAAACTTGTGCCATTTATAGAACGACTGGATTGAAATTGAAACAAACTTTATTTATAAAAAGTTACGTTTGCTAAATAATACCCAGTTGACCATATTTTCATCTACCATATTTATAAATGTAATTTGATACTACCGCTAACAACGGATGTGGAAACAAATTGGAATATTTTGTAGCATTGTTTCGTAGACCACAACTAAAGCAAGCCACAGACTATGCAACTACTTGTACAACATGACAATGTTGGTTATTAGATTGTAAAGTGTGTGGGGTCGTCGTATGAAGATGTGACTCGGTTGTACGAAAGATTGAAAAGTTTTGATTTTTTGGGTAGTTGTATCGACTGGTTGTAAAATTTAGGAGCATGTTGTACAACTTTATTTTGATTTGTTCTTATTTTTATATACAATTGTTGTATCTGCAGTAATCTTTACTCAACAGAATTTTTTTGAAGTATGAAATTGTGAGTTAACTTCGCACGTTAACGTTTGTGCGCAAAACACACAACTCGGCAAGCCTACGTGTTGCAGCAACAGTTGCATAGTCTAAGGCATGAGTAAGAAACCTCACTTTACTTATAATAACGGAATGAGTACTTACTTTAATAATATGTTTTTCATGTTAGTTTTGTACTTGGTGGATGTTGCCGATGGGACAATTGGTGGGTGCTGAACCAATAGCCACGAGGTAGCAGGTTCGATTTTTGCCAAAGACTACGCAGACAAGTTAAAAGCTCCGCAGTACTCGTATATATTTCTTACTAAAAAATTTTAAAACAATTAACTTATGCACTTCATTGTAGCTGAACCAGCAACATACACACTGAGTAGAAAGAAAGAGAGAGAGAGAAGTGTTTTTGAAGTTTCCAACATTGTAATTAACAGGAATCGTACGACTAAAAATAAATTATTTTTGTAAAGTATTCTACGAATCACAGGGTAATCGACCCCAAATGGAAGAGCCATTGTGGGTTTCGGGAACAAGATCTTACAACTCATCACGGCGAAATCCATAGCAGTAACGATAAAACAGAATAACGTACCCCATACTGCTACAGTGCTTCAGTTAGTCATTATAGTTGGAATAATATCTTCGCCCTTTTCCCGCATGCAGTCGTGTAACTCCTAGATAGACCTTGACGATCAAACATGAGAGTTATATGCCACTGTTGCTCGTTTGTAATTGGTATGAATAGTAAGTACAACGGATAAATTGAAATATGTCTTGCATCGTTTCAGGAATTCCCAGTGTCTTGGATTTCTGAAACGGTGCTACTTTTGAGACACGAAAAATGTTTTCAATCCAATTAATATCACACTGAATTTGCATTCCAAAAATATCAAGAGCTTTGGATTTCTCAATATCTAAACCAGGTGTGCCCAGTCTTATGCGCTTGATGCTCTATTGTTTTTGTAAAAGCGCTTAGCTAGAGGGCTATGTTCTTTAATACACACATACTGCACCCAGTACTAGCAATGAAATATACACAATATAACAAATATAACTTTGTCTTAAATATTTTTTTGTCGTTCTTCACTGTACAGTGTACACACGACAGCAAAGTAACTACACTTTTGCATGCTCAAATCTTTTACCATTGACGACAGCAGTTATCAGTGTAGATTTTGTTTTTGTAAAAATGTTTTTTTTACAACAAAATGTATTAAATAAAAATAGTTTTTACTTACATGTATTGGTGTTTGCTCTTCCATATAGAACTTTTAGGCACACCTGCCTTAAACAGTCTACTTTCGAACTGTTTTACAACAAAATCAAATATTGCGTTAATTTTGGTACACCCGGTATACATAGTTTTTAACAAGACAATTAAGTGAACTTATATGAAATTGCAGTTACTAGAAAAAAAATTAAGAATAGGAAGAAGATGAATATGAAGAAGACGAATTGTTTGGTGAGCTGGGTTGGCCAAATCCCAATACATTAAGCCTACACAGACTGAAGTATTAAGTACGTGCCTTTCTTTAAGTTTGTGCCAAACAAATTACAACACACAAGACGAAAATTACGAAGCTCAGTTCTTTGTTTTAATTCATGTTGTTCATGTAGAAAAAGCTTCACTGATTAGCTGTCATGAAGAAAGCATCGGCTTCATTTATTATAAGCATCAAAGCTTTTAAACATATGTGTAAATATATATATAGGATGTTTTTTTTAGAGCTACACAAGTTTATAGAATAAAATAAAGATATATGTGTTAAACATTTTTTTTTTTTTTTTTTTTTTAAGCATTTTTTTATTTATTGAATCTTCAAAATGAACTAACAATAAGTATTCAAATCTTAATACTAAATTTAAAATTAAAAAATGTAATTCTTAAGTGCGGCCAATGCTAGACAAAAAGTTTTATTATGCGGGAGCTATTTCGGTAAAATCACCTATTGAGCAATCTGATGGTGGCAGCGGTATCCCTTCTTTTAAGCCGAGTGTGGCCGCCAAAATTAAGTATATTGCGAGCAAGAGGGTTTGGATGAAGTTCCAGTTTACTGATATACCTTGTCGCGTACTTAGAAAATTCCTCTTTTACCAGCGGAACACTCAGATCGTTATGAATTCGTGAATTTTTTACGTATCATGGAGCTGCAGTAATCGTTCGTAGAATTTTGTTTTGTCGCCTTTGGATTTTTTCAATGTTTGACGCTGAGGCGGTGCCCCATAACTGAATTCCGTAGCACCATATAGGCTTTAGTATTGCGTTGTATAACAAAAGTTTGCAATCTAATTTCAGTGTCGAATTTCTGCCCATAAGCCAATTTAGCTGCGCTGCTTTTAGTTTTAACTGAGTGACCTTTGCTTCAATGTGAGACTTCCATGTTAGCCTACGGTCCAGGTGAATACCAAGGTACTTGACTTTGTTGTGCTGCGGAATAGGTGAGTTGTTAATTTGGATAGGCGGACATGTTTGCCTACACAGTGTGAATGTAACATGAGTACATTTCTGTTCATTAACTTTGATTTTCCAAAGTTTTAGCCATTTCTCTAATATTGAAGTATATTCCTGTAAATTTCGTGATGCTAAATGGTGGTTTTCATGAACACTCAAAAACGCTGTGTCATCTGCAAAGGTAGAAGTGTGGATTCCAGATGTCGTTGGCATGTCAGAGGCGTAAATCAAATATAAAGTAGGCCCCAGTATGCTGCCTTGGGGAACTCCTGCCTTGATTGGCTGAGTTGGGCTAATAAAGTCGCCTTCTCTGATAACAAACTTCCGCCCGTATAAGTAGCTTTCCAGAAGCTTGTGTGTATTTGCAGGCAAATTTAGCTTTATTTTGTGCATTAAGCCGTCGTGCCACACTTTATCAAACGCTTGAGAAATATCAATGAAAAGAGCTGAGCAGTACTTCTTCGCCTCAAAGGTTTGTCTTATGACATTGACTAGTCTGTGCGTTTGTTCTATGGTGCTATGCTTAGCCCGAAAGCCAAATTGATGATCAGGGATGCATCCCACATTGTTCAATATTGGACTCAACTTCGCCATTAACAATTTTTCGAATAGTTTTGAAATTGTTGGTAAAAGACTTATTGGTCTATATGATTCTACCTTAGTCAGATCCTTCCCTGGCTTGGGTATCATAGTAATCATTGAGACCTTCTACTCTGCAGGATAATACTCAAGGCGTAAAATGGCGTTAAACATAAAACAACGGACTTTATTGAATACAAAATGTTATGACATTAAGGTTTAAGTGCGACTTTAGTCTCAAGCCCGTTATGGCTGGCGCGTACCATTATGTAATTGATCTGTGTCACCACTTCAGTTATTAAACTAATCTAAAGATTTACATCAGCACCTGCTGATGATGGACCAGTTCTACGGGATGAATTATTCACGATTCACCAGCGCCCCCGTGTGGCTTGCTAGACTCATACAGGTAGCATATGAGCATCTTCTTGTTGAGGAGAGCCTTGAGAGGACAAGGCTTAAGGAATTGGCAGGCCGAATCTGCCTAAGAGCATCAGCCCTTAAGCCAACTCACCCGTCAACCATCACAAATGGTTCCTTACAGTACAGGTATCTGTTGTCAAGGCAACAGACCCTCGGGAGGTTTTTAGTCCACATACCACACAATTATCAGGGATACTAACACCCCGTTCCTGCGTTTTTGTTGTAAACTACAGCCAGAACGTTCTAGCCAGCGCAGGCACCTAAACCATGATCAGTCCGGGTTAAACTGCAAGCAGAACTACCCAAGGGCAATGCTGATCTCCGTTCTGCCAATTTATACTCATGGTAAGGGTTTCGGAAGCCAACACAATATAAGTCATCGGATTCCTAGAGTTTTATTTGCTACAACAAACGTGGGACCCTTTCCCCTTTTTACCCGAAAAAGAGTACCCTGGTTAGGAATACGCCAAGGCAAACTCTGTTCCCCAGGGGGGCTCGTGGAACACAATAACTGCAATTATCTGAGGAGACTTACAACCCCTCCCTGTGACTTTAGTTCTTTACCACAGACAGAACGTTTCGACCAAGATGCAGGCTCTTCAACGACGTTCACAACCAGGATGGTCTATAAAACAAAATCTCGTGGACCAGAATGTTTTAGGCAACACTCAACTACTATAAGTAAAAGAATGATCTGTTAAATGGAATCTCTTGGGTACCAGGTTTATCCCTGTTCTGGCAATTAACCCTTGTTAAGAATTTTTGAAAGTCAGTATATAGACCAAGTCATGCTGGGACTTCCTGGAGTTTTATTTGCCACTACAAATGAAGGACTCCTATCCAGAAAGCAAAGTGAACTAATATGCCAAAGCTAAACCTGCTGCCCGGGAGATGATAACATTTTGACAGTAGTGGTCTTTAAACCCACTTAAGCAACTTTCAGTAAATATAATGGTGCTGCCGTAATATGTCGTAGATTAGCCAGACTACAGATACAAAAATTCTGTTTAATTATGTACCAACCAGGAATCAATTTTAGTGAAGGGTACGACAAATTAGACGAACAGAGCTATTATTTTGATAAAAATTTTATAAAGGGTGTTTTTTTAAGCTAGATAGAACTTTAAATTGTAAAAAGTAACACAAAAAATTAAATTTTGATGAAACATTTTTTTATTTGTTTCAGTATACTCTGACAAATCATCATGAATAGACTCACGCTTGAACAACGCTACGAAATTATCCAAATTTACTTTGAAAATCAGTCGTCGATTCGCGCAACTTTTATCGCAAAATTGTGTTCAGCGATGAGGCGCATTTTTGGCTTAACGGGTTTGTTAATAAGCAAAATTGCCGCATATGGAGTGAGACCAATCCACAAGAGACCCTACAGACTCCATTACATCCAGAAAAATGCACTGTTTGGTGCGGTTTTCATGCTGGTGGCATCATCGGACCTTATTTCTTCAAAAATGAGGCCGGAGCTCGCGTTACGGTCAATGGAGATCGTTACCGCACCATGATCAATGATTTTTTGTTTGAAAATATGGATGACATTGATCCGGAGGAGATGTGGTTTCAACAGGATGGCGCTACGTGCCATACGGCGAACACAACCATCGACTTACTGAAATCAAAATTTGGCGATAAGTTGATTTCGAGAAATGGACCTGTCAATTGGCCTCCAAGGTCGTGCGATTTGACACCTCTCGATTATTTCCTGTGGGGCTACGTGAAGTCACTGGTTTATGCTGATAAACCAGCAACAATTGACGCCTTGGAGGCCAGCATTGTTCGTGTTGTTCGTGACATACGGCCAGCAGTGCTCGAAAAAGTGGCCCAAAATTGGACGTCCAGAATGCGCTTCGTCAAGAACAGCCGCGGTGCCCATATGCCCGAAATCATTTTCAAATGTTAATGTCACGTATTGATCTTTCGAATAAAAAAAATTTTGATTACAATTTAATTTTTTGTGTTATTTTTTACAATTTCAAGTTCTATCGGGCTTAAAAAAACACCCTTTATTTAGATGCATTGCTATGATCTATCGACAATTAAATATCCAACCAAGCTAAGGAACAAGTACTTGTAACTATCAGCTGTTAAATAGTTTAAGTGGGCAAAGAAAGCAATGCTGCCAACTTAAAGTTGTTAGCCTCTAAAATAAAACCCCTTTACGCATAAGTAGACTCGCTTGTAAGTAGACTTACAAGCGATTATAATGGATAATACTTTTACCAATTTTTTTTTTTGGACGGGGGCCAGGAAGATAGTTGGTGAATATCTTCTTTTCCAGCTCCTCTAAAGCCAAGCACCTGGTATAAGAGTATACATCTCTTTGTATGAATAGAGTTAAAATAAATTTTTACCGTTCTACACTTTTCTTATTTTGAATTTTTTTTTTTTAAATATGTGTTGTTGCAGCATTACAATAAATTTAATATTGTTAAAAAGTATCTCTTACTTAATACTCAGTTTACTTAATTTACCCAGACTTTATGTAATTCAGCAAGCATGAATTAATTTCATTCTGAACAAAAACTAAACAACAAAATTGACAAACTTTTGCGTAGAATGAAGCACGAATAAAGAACTTCTTTCGCTCTTCATTCTCTAATCGAAAAACAACAATAAACAAAATGTAAACACACACGCAGTCTTCGAAATTTTAATGAATTAGTTACATAACAAATCTATTTTGTAAAATGTGACATTCTCTCACAAATAAATTGGAAATAAGAAAAAGTTTCCATTGTAACACTTTTTAAGTTTCTAAATATTTTCACATATAAGTTAAATACAACTTTACATTTCATTAAGTAACTGTAGGGTTTTGGCATCAACGACATCTCCTCTTCAGAAACTCAGACCAAATAATAATAATAATACATAATTTACTGATGTGGAAGCAAATATTTATTGAATTAAATAGCAATAAAGAATAAATAAAAAACATGAAGCAAAAATGTTTCTTCCTTTTGAACGTTTGCTCAATTCTGTCAATCTCGTTGGCTTTTCCCTACCGTCCGTATAATCATGGTAATTTGGGCATCTCGGCCATTCATTTGGAAGAAAAACACGAAAACTGTAGTAATCACTCTACAGTGCCGCCGACGACTGCGAAATGCATTCCCACCACAACCGAACCCTCTACCGCAAGTACAGTACCCAGCCAATCGGAGTGTCCTCATGCAAAAGTGCCAACGGTGAACCCCATTCAAATTACAACGCCTCCAATAACCAGTACGGTGACTACAACAGCAAACGAAAAATGCATTTTAAAACCAGAAAGCACCACTGAAACAGCAAATATTGCTACCTGCACCGAACCCTCAGAAACAAGCACCGAATTAATAGCTCCCACAACCGAAACAGCTGTAACCTGCAGTCAAGCTAAAGAATCCAGCACAAAATCTACTACCACGACTACTAATGAAGTAACAGCAACAGGCTCCATTGCAAAACATATCTGCCCCAAAACAAATGAAACAAATACGGAAAAAACAACAGCAAAAACTGAAAACAGTGAAACCTGCCCTACAGTGAAAGAGACCAGCACCAAAGAGACAGACACTAGGTCTAAGCCAGCGCAAGCTTGCATGGAATCAAGTACTGAAACCGTCACTAAAGTAACAGCAACCAGCACTGTAGCAAGTGAAAAATGCTTTCAAGGACATCAAACCAGCACTGAACCAACGACAGCCAGCACTAAGCCTAAAAAAATCTGTGTCGAAACTAGCACTGAAACAACGACAACCAGCACTAAACGAAAGGATATATGTATTAACTCAACCGAAGCCAGCACTGAAGCAACGACAACCAGCCCTAAACCTAAAGAGATCTGCATCGAAAATCAGAAGACTAGCACTGAAACAACGACAACCAGCACTAAACGAAGAGATATATGTATCAACTCAACCGAAACCAGCACTGAAGCAACGACAACCAGCCCTAAACCTAAAGAGATCTGCATCGAAAATCAGAAGACTAGCACTGAAACAACGACAACCAGCACTAAACGAAGTGATATATGTATCAACTCAACCGAAACCAGCACTGAAGCAACAACAACCAGTACAAAACCCGTTGAAATCTGCAATCCCGAAAGCAGCACTGAAACCACCAAACGCATCACCAAAGCACCTAATATAGACTGTAACACAAACGAAATTATCACCAAAACAAGCACTGCGACCACTCAGCCAACCGATTCCACAGCTAAAATAAACGAAACCTGTAGAGATGTACACGAAACTACCACAAAGCCAACTGAAATCTATTCCATATCAACAGAGAATAGCACTGAAACGACCAAAACCAATACTGAAAAAACCGAGGCAAGAACTGAGGCAACCCAAACCCAAAGCATTCCAACAACAGAAACATGTATTTCAACAACTGAAACCATCATTAAACCAAATGAGCCAACAATTGAAGCACTCATTAAAATTGAGTCCGAAAATAGCACGGAAACAAGCACAAAACAAACTGAAACAAACCTAGAGACGACAGAAACAGACACTGAAGCAACGCAATACAGCACCGAAACAATACAAACCAGCACTGAACAAACACAAACTAGCAACGAAACAACCACAACCAGCAGTGCAACAACACAACCCAGTACTGAAACCACCGAAACAAGCAGCAAAACAAGACAATCCAGCACAGAACCAACAGAAAGCAGCACCGACACAACACAAGCTAATACTGAAACAAATGAATCCAGCAGTGAAACAACACAACCAAGCACTGAACCAAGAGAAACCAGCAGTGAAAAAACGCAAGCGAGCACTGAAGCAATAGAAACCAGCAGTGAAGCAACTCAAGCCAGCACTGAACCAACAGAAACCAGCAGTGAAACAACACAAGCGAACACTGAAGCAATAGAAACCAGCAGTGAAACAACACAAGCGAGCACCGAAACAACCGAAAACAGCAGAGAAACAGCACAAGCGAGCACTGAAACAACCGAAATCAGAAGTGTAACAACACAACCCAGCACTGAAACAACAGAAATCAATAGTGAAACAACACAAGCAGGCACTGAAGCAATAGAAACCAGCGCTGAACCAACACAGGCCGGCACTGAAACAACAGAAAGCAACAGTGAAACAACACAAGCAAGCACTGAAACAACAGAAAGCTACAGTGAAACAACACAAGCAAACACTAAAGCAATAGAAACCAGCAGCGAAACAACACAACCTAGCACTGAAATAACAGAAATCAACAGTGAAACAACACAAGCCAGCACTGAAACAACAGAAAGCAACAGTAAAACAACACAAGCAACCACTGAAACAATAGAAACCAGCACTGAAACAACACAAGCGAGCACTGAAAAAACCCAAACTAGCAGAGAAACAACACAAGCAAGCACTGAAGCAATAGAAACCAGCAGTGAAACAACACAAGCTAACACTGAAACAACCGAAATCAACAGTGAAATAACACAAGCTAGCACTGAAACAACAGAAAGCTACAGTGAAACAACACAAGCAAGCACTGAAACAACACAGTCCGGCACTCCAACAACAGAAATGAGCAGTGAAACAACACAAGCAAGCACTGAAACAAACAAAATCAGCAGTGAAACAACACAGGCTAGCACTGAAACAACCGAAAACAGCAGAGAAACAACACAAGCCAGCACTGAAACAACAGAAAGCAACAGCGAAACAACACAAGCAAGCACTGAAGCAATAGAAACCAGCACTGAACCAACACAGGCCGGCACTGAAACAACAGAAAGCAACAGTGAAACAACACAAGCAAGCACTAAAACAACAGAAATCAACAGTGAAACAACACAAGCAAGCACTGAAAGAACAGAAAACAACAGTGAAACTACACAGGCTAGCACTGACACAACAGAAAGCAACAGTAAAGCAACACAAGCAAGCACTGAAACAATCGAAACCAGCAGGGAAACAACACAAGCGAATACTGAAACAACAGAAAGCTACAGCGAAACAACACAAGCAAGCACTGAAGCAATAGAAACCAGCAGTGAAAACACACAGGTCGGCACTGACACAACTGAAATCAGAAGTGAAACTACACAGGCTAGCACTGAAACAACAGAAAGCAACAGTGAAATAACACAAGCAAGTACTGAAGCAATAGAAACCAGCAGTGAAACAACACAGTCCGGCACTTCAACAACAGAGAGCAACAGTGAAACAACACAAGCAAGCACTGAAGCAACAGAAAGCAACAGTGAAACAACACAAGCAAGCACTGAAGCAGTAGAAACCAGCAGTGAAACAACACAGTCCGGCACTTCAACAGCAGAGAGCAACAGTGAAACTACACAAGCAAGCACTGAAGCAACAGAAAGCAACAGTGAAACAACACAAGCAAGCACTGAAGCAATAGAAACCAGCAGTAAAACAACACAACCTAGCACTGAAACAACAGAAATCAACAGTGAAACAACACAAGCAAGCACCGAAGCAATAGAAACCAGCAGTCCAACAACACAGGCTAGCACTGAAACAATCGAAGCCAGTAGAGAAACAATACAAGCGAATACTGAAACAACAGCAAGCTACAGCGAAACGACACAAGCAAGCACTGAAGCAATAGAAACCAGCAGTGAAAACACACAGGCCGGCACTGAAACAACCGAAATCAGAAGTGAAACAACACAAACAAGCATTGAAACAACCGAAACCAGCAGTGAAACAACACAAGCAAGCACTGAAGCAATAGAAACCAGCACTGAATCAACACAAGCCAGCACTGAAGCAATAAAAACCAGCAGTGAAACAACACAACCTAGCACTGAAACAACAGAAATCAACAGTGAAACAACACAAGCAAGCACTGAAGCAATAGAAACCAGCAGTGAAACAACACAAGCAAGCACTGACACAACTGAAATCAGCAGTGAAACAACACAAACAAGCACAGAAACAGCAGAAAGCCACAGCGAAACAACACAAGCAAGCACTCAAGCAATAGAAACCAGCAGTGAAACAACACAAACAAGCACTGAAGCAATAGAAACCAGCAGTGAAACAACACAACCTAGCACTGCAACAGCAGAAAGCAACAGCGAAACAACACAAGCAAGCACTGAAGCAATAGAAACCAGCAGTGAAACAACACAACCTAGTACTGAAACAACAGAAATCAACAGTGAAACAACACAAGCAAGCACTGAAGCAATAGAAACCAGCACTGAACCAACACAAGCAAGCACTGAAGCAATAGAAACCAGCACTGAACCAACACAAGCAAGCACTGAAGCAATAAAAACCAGCAGTGAAACAACACAAGCTAGCACTGAAACAATAGAAATCAGCAGTAAAACAACACAAGCCAGCACTGAAGAAACAGAAAGCAAAAGTGAAACTACACAAGCAAGCACTGAAGCAGTAGAAACCAGCAGTGAAACAACACAGTCCGGCACTTCAACAGCAGAGAGCAACAGTGAAACAACACAAGCAAGCACTGAAGCAACAGAAAGCAACAGTGAAACAGCACAAGCAAGCACTGAAGCAATAGAAACCAGCAGTGAAACAACACAACCTAGCACTGAAACAACAGAAATCAACAGTGAAACAACACAAGCAAGCACTGAAGCAATAGAAACCAGCACTGAACCAACACAAGCAAGCACTGAAGCAATAAAAACCAGCAGTGAAACAACACAACCTAGCACTGAAACAACAGAAATCGACAGTAAAACAACACAAGCAAGCACTGAAGCAATAGAAACCAGCAGTGAACCAACACAAGCACGCACTGACACAACTGAAATCAGCAGTGAAACAACACAAACAAGCACTGAAACAACTGAAAACAGCAGAGAAACAACACACGCCAGCACTGAAACAGCAGAAAGCAACAGCGAAACAACACAAGCAAGCACTGAAGCAATAGAAACCAGCAGTGAAACAACACAACCTAGTACTGAAACAACAGAAATCAACAGTGAAACAACACAAGCAAGCACTGAAGCAA
Organism: Thecocarcelia acutangulata; assembly: GCA_914767995.1. Taxonomy (NCBI): domain Eukaryota; kingdom Metazoa; phylum Arthropoda; class Insecta; order Diptera; family Tachinidae; genus Thecocarcelia; species Thecocarcelia acutangulata. The sequence goes on along the minus strand of OU612095.1, from coordinate 22,621,927 downwards.
TAGAAACCAGCACTGAACCAACACAAGCAAGCACTGAAGCAATAAAAACCAGCAGTGAAACAACACAAGCTAGCACTGAATCAATAGAAATCAGCAGTAAAACAACACAAGCCAGCACTGAAGAAACAGAAAGCAAAAGTGAAACTAAACAAGCAAGCACTGAAGCAGTAGAAACCAGCAGTGAAACAACACAGTCCGGCACTTCAACAGCAGAGAGCAACAGTGAAACTACACAAGCAAGCACTGAAGCAACAGAAAGCAACAGTGAAACAACACAAGCAAGCACTGAAGCAATAGAAACCATCAGTAAAACAACACAACTTAGCACTGAAACAACAGAAATCAACAGTGAAACAACACAAGCAAGCACCGAAGCAATAGAAACCAGCACTGAACCATCACAAGCAAGCACTGAAGCAATAAAAACCAGCAGTGAAACAACACAACCTAGCACTGAAACAACAGAAATCAACAGTGAAACAACACAAGCAAGCACTGAAGCAATAGAAACCAGCAGTGAAACAACACAAGCAAGCACTGACACAACTGAAATCAGCACTGAAACAACACAAACAAGCACTGAAACAGCAGAAAGCAACAGCGAAACAACACAAGCAAGCACTCAAGCAATAGAAACCAGCAGTGAAACAACACAACCTAGCACTGAAACAACAGAAATCGACAGTAAAACAACACAAGCAAGCACTGAAGCAATAGAAACCAGCAGTGAAACAACACAACCTAGCACTGAAACAGCAGAAAGCAACAGCGAAACAACACAAGCAAGCACTGAAGCAATAGAAACCAGCAGTGAAACAACACAACCTAGTACTGAAACAACAGAAATCAACAGTGAAACAACACAAGCAAGCACTGAAGCAATAGAAACCAGCACTGAACCAACACAAGCAAGCACTGAAGCAATAAAAACCAGCAGTGAAACAACACAAGCTAGCACTGAAACAATAGACATCAGCACTGAGCCAACACAAGCAAGCACTGAAGCAATAAAAATCAGCACTGAACCAACACAAGCAAGCACTGAAGCAATTGAAACCAGCAGTGAAACAACACAACCTAGCACTGAAACAGCAGAAATCAACAGTGAAACAACACAAGCAAGCACTGAAGCAATAGAAACCAGCACTGAACCAACACAAGCAAGCACTGAAGCAATAAAAACCAGCAGTGAAACAACACAACCTAGCACTGAAACAACAGAAATCAACAGTGAAACAACACAAGCAAGCACTGAAGCAATAGAAACCAGCAGTGAAACAACACAAGCTAGCACTGAAACAATAGAAATCAGCAGTGAAACAACACAAGCCGGCACTGAAGAAACAGAAAGCAAAAGTGAAACTACACAAGCAAGCACTGCAGCAATAGAAACCAGCAGTGAAAACACACAGGCCGGCACCGAAACAACCGAAATCGGAAGTGAAACAACACAAACAAGCACTGAAACAACCGAAAACAGCAGAGAAACAACACAAGCCAGCACTGAAACAGCAGAAAGCAACAGCGAAACAACACAAGCAAGCACTCAAGCAATAGAAACCAGCAGTGAAACAACACAAACAAGCACTGAAGCAATAGAAACCAGCAGTGAAACAGAAGAAAGCACCAGCGAAACAACACAAGCAAGCACTGAAGCAATAGAAACCAGCAGTGAAACAACACAACCTAGCACTGAAACAACAGAAATCGACAGTAAAACAACACAAGCAAGCACTGAAGCAATAGAAACCAGAAGTGAAACAACACAACCTAGTACTGAAACAGCAGAAAGCAACAGCGAAACAACACAAGCAAGCACTGAAGCAATAGAAACCAGCAGTGAAACAACACAACCTAGTACTGAAACAACAGAAATCAACAGTGAAACAACACAAGCAAGCACTGAAGCAATAAAAACCAGCACTGAACCAACACAAGCAAGCACTGAAGCAATAAAAACCAGCAGTGAAACAACACAAGCTAGCACTGAAACAATAGAAATCAGCACTGAGCCAACACAAGCAAGCACTGAAGCAATAAAAACCAGCACTGAACCAACACAAGCAAGCACTGAAGCAATAGAAACCAGCACTGAACCAACACAAGCAAGCACTGAAGCAATAAAAACCAGCAGTGAAACAACACAACCTAGTACTGAAACAACAGAAATCAACAGTGAAACAACACAAGCGAGCACTGAAGCAATAGAAACCAGCACTGAACCAACACAAGCAAGCACTGAAGCAATAAAAACCAGCAGTGAAACAACACAAGCTAGCACTGAAACAATAGAAATCAGCAGTAAAACAACACAAGCCAGCACTGAAGAAACAGAAAGCAAAAGTGAAACTACACAAGCAAGCACTGAAGCAGTAGAAACCAGCAGTGAAACAACACAGTCCGGCACTTCAACAGCAGAAAGCAACAGTGAAATAACACAAGCAAGCACTGAAGCAACAGAAAGCAACAGTGAAACAACACAAGCAAGCACTGAAGCAATAGAAACCAGCAGTGAAACAACACAACCTAGCACTGAAACAACAGAAATCAACAGTGAAACAACACAAGCAAGCAGTGAAGCAATAGAAACCAGCAGTGAAACAACACAACCTAGCACTGAAACAACAGAAATCAACAGTGAAACAACACAAGCAAGCAGTGAAGCAATAGAAACCAGCAGTGAAACAACACAACCTAGCACTGAAGCAACAGAAATCAACAGTGAAACAACACAAGCAAGCAGTGAAGCAATAGAAACCAGCAGTGAAACAACACAACCCAGCACTGAAACAATAGAAATCAGCAGTGAAACAACACAAGCCAGCACTGAAGAAACAGAAAGCAAAAGTGAAACTACACAAGCAAGCACTGAAGCATTAGAAACCAGCAGTGAAAAAACACAGGCCGGCACTGAAACAACTGAAATCAGCAGTGAAACAACACAAACAAGCACTGAAACAACCGAAAACAGCAGAAAAACAACACAAGCAAGCACTGAAGCAACAGAAAGCAACAGCGAAACAACACAAGCAAGCTCTGAAGCAATAGAAACCAGCAGTGAAACAACACAACCTAGCACTGAAACAACAGAAATCAACAGTGAAACAACACAAGCAAGCACTGAAGCAATAGAAACCAGCACTGAACCAACACAAGCAAGCACTGAAGCAATAAAAACGAGCAGTGAAACAACACAACCTAGCACTGACACAACAGAAATCAACAGTAAAACAACACAAGCAAGCACTGAAGCAACAGAAACCAGCAGTGAAACAACACAAGCCAGCACTGAAGAAACAGAAAGCAAAAGTGAAACTACACAAGCAAGCACTGAAAAAACTGAAAACAGCAGAGAAACAACACAAGCCAGCACTGAAACAGCAGAAAGCAACAGCGAAACAACACAAGCAAGCACTCAAGCAATAGAAACCAGCAGTAAAACAACACAAACAAGCACTGAAGCAATAGAAACCAGCAGTGAAACAACACAACCTAGCACTGAAACAGCAGAAAGCAACAGCGAAACAACACAAGCAAGCACTGAAGCTATAGAAACCAGCAGTGAAACAACACAACCTAGCACTGAAACAACAGAAATCAACAGTGAAACAACACAAGCAAGCACTGAAGCAATAGAAACCAGCACTGAACCAACACAAGCAAGCACTGAAGCAATAAAAACCAGCAGTGAAACAACACAACCTAGTACTGAAACATCAGAAATCAACAGTGAAACAACACAAGCAAGCTCTGAAGCAATAGAAACCAGCAGTGAAACAACACAAGCTAGCACTGAAACAATAGAAATCAGCAGTGAAACAACACAAGCCGGCACTGAAGAAACAGAAAGCAAAAGTGAAACTACACAAGCAAGCACTGAAGCAATAGAAACCAGCAGTGAAAACACACAGGCCGGCACCGAAACAACCGAAATCGGAAGTGAAACAACACAAACAAGCACTGAAACAACCGAAAACAGCAGAGAAACAACACAAGCCAGCACTGAAACAGCAGAAAGCAACAGCGAAACAACACAAGCAAGCACTGAAGCAATAGAAACCAGCAGTGAAACAACACAAACAAGCACTGAAGCAATAGAAACCAGCAGTAAAACAGCAGAAAGCAACAGCGAAACAACACAAGCAAGCACTGAAGCAATAGAAACCAGCAGTGAAAAAACACAGGCCGGCACTGAAACAACTGAAATCAGCAGTGAAACAACACAAACAAGCACTGAAACAACCGAAAACAGCAGAGAAACAACACAAGCAAGCACTGAAGCAACAGAAAGCAACAGCGAAACAACACAAGCAAGCTCTGAAGCAATAGAAACCAGCAGTGAAACAACACAACCTAGCACTGAAACAACAGAAATCAACAGTGAAACAACACAAGCCAGCACTGAAGAAACAGAAAGCAAAAGTGAAACTACACAAGCAAGCACTGAAGCAATAGAAACCAGCAGTGAAAAAACACAGGCCGGCACTGAAACAACTGAAATCAGCAGTGAAACAACGCAAACAAGCACTGAAACAACCGAAAACAGCAGAGAAACAACACAAGCCAGCACTGAAACAGCAGAAAGCAACAGCGAAACAACACAAGCAAGCACTGAAGCAATAGAAACCAGCAGTGAAACAGCACAAACAAGCACTGAAACAACAGAAAGCAACAGTGAAACAACACCAGCAAGCACTAAAACAACAGAAAGCAACAGTGAAACAACACCAGCAAGCACTGAAGCAATAGAAACCAGCAGTGAAACAATACAACCTAGTACTGAAACAACAGAAATCAACAGTGAAACAACACAAGCAAGCACTGACAGAACAGAAAACAACAGTGAAACAACGCAAGCAAGCACTGAAGCAATAGAAACCAGCACTGAACCAACACAAGCAAGCACTGAAGCAATAAAAACCAGCAGTGAAACAACACAAGCTAGCACTGAAACAATAGAAATCAGCAGTGAAACAACACAAGCCAGCACTGAAGAAACAGAAAGCAAAAGTGAAACTACACAAGCAAGCACTGAAGCAATAGAAACCAGCAGTGAAAAAACACAGGCCGGCACTGAAACAACTGAAATCAGCAGTGAAACAACACAAACAAGCACTGAAACAACCGAAAACAGCAGAGAAACAACACAAGCCAGCACTGAAACAGCAGAAAGCAACAGCGAAACAACACAAGCAAGCACTGAAGCAATAGAAACCAGCAGTGAAACAGCACAAACAAGCACTGAAACAACAGAAAGCAACAGTGAAACAACACCAGCAAGCACTAAAACAACAGAAAGCAACAGTGAAACAACACCAGCAAGCACTGAAGCAATAGAAACCAGCAGTGAAACAACACAACCTAGTACTGAAACAACAGAAATCAACAGTGAAACAACACAAGCAAGCACTGACAGAACAGAAAAAAACAGTGAAACAACGCAAGCAAGCACTGAAGCAATCGAAACCAGCAGTGAAACAACACAGGCTAGCACTGAAACAATCGAAACCAGCAGAGAAACAACACAAGCGAATACTGAAACAACAGAAAGCTACAACGAAACAACACAAGCAAGCACTGAAGCAATAGAAACCAGCAGTGAAAACACACAGGCCGGCACTGAAACAACCGAAATCAGAAGTGAAACAACACAAACAAGCACTGAAACAACCGAAACCAGCAGTGAAACAACACAACCTAGCACTGAAACAACAGAAATCAACAGTGAAACAACACAAGCAAGCACTGACAGAACAGAAAACAACAGTGAAACAACGCAGGCAAGCACTGAAGCAATCGAAACCAGCAATGAAAACACTCAGGCCGGCACTGAAACAACCAAAATCAGAAGTGAAACAACACAAACAAGCACTGAAACAACCGAAATCAGCAGTGAAACTACACAGGCTAGCACTGAAACAACAGAAAGCAACAGTGAAACAACACAAGCCATCACTCCAACAACAGATATCAGCAGTGAAACAACACAAGCCAGCACTAAAACAACGGAAAGCAACAGTGAAACAACAGAAGCAAGCACTGAGGCAACACAAGCAAGCACTGAAGTAATAGAAACCAGCAGTGAAACAACACAGGCTACCACTGAAACAACCGAAACCAGCAGTGAAGCAATGGAAGGCAGCGCAGAACGAACAGAAACCAGCAACGAAACAACGCTAGCCAGCACAGAACTAACAGAAACCAGCACGGAAACAACACAAGCAAGCACTGAAGCAACAGAAACCAGCAGTGAAACAACACAGGTTAGCACTGAAACAACACAGTCCGGCACTGAAACAACTGAAATCAGCAGTGAAACAACACAAGCAAACACAGAAACAACCGAAATCAGCAGTGAAACAACACAGGCTAGCACTGAAACAACAGAAAACAGCAGAGAAACAACACAAGCCAGCACTGAAATAACAGAGAGCAACAGCGAAACAACACAAGCAAGTACTGAAAGAACAGAAAGCAACAGTGAAACAACACAAGCAAGCACTGAAGCAATAGAAACCAGCACAGAACCAACAGAAATCAGCAGTGAAACAACACAAACAAGCACTGAAGTAATAGAAACCAGCAGTGAAACAACACAAGCAAGCACTGAAGCAATAAAAACCAGCAGTGAAACAACACAGGCTAGCACTGAAGCATCCGAAACCAGCAGAGAAGCAACACAGGCTAGCACTGAAACAACCGAAAGCAGCAGTGAAACAACGCAAGCCAGCACTGAAGCAAAAGAAACCAGCAGTGGAACAACACTGAGCAGCACAGAAATAACTGAAACCAGCAGTGAAACAAACCAGGCCAGCACAGAACCAACAGAAACCAGCAGTGAAACAACACAAACAAGCACTGAAGCGAAAGAAACCAGCAGCGAAACACCACAAGCTAGCACACAAGCAAAAGAAGTCAGCAGTGATGCAACAAAATCTAGCTCTGAAGCAAATGAAATTAAAACTGAAGTAGCAGAAACTTGCGCTGATATAATGAAAATAGAAACTAGCACTGAAGCTATCAGAACGACCACTCAGACAACTGAAAGCAGCGCTAAAATAGCTGAAACTTGTGCTGAAGAAGCAAAAAGCAGTACTGCCACAACAGAACCCAACACTAAAACAACGCAGTCCTGCTATGAAACAAGTACTAAGACTACTGAAGCAACAACCTCAACGACAGCTACTCTTTTTAACACAACAGTTGCTTGTCCAGCCAAACCAGATTGTGTAAATGACAACGAGAATAAAAAATACAAAATTATTGTAACGGTTGAAGTTGAAAAGGAGAAAAGTAATCCCAATTGCAAAACGCCAACTAACGATAAAGAAAAGATATTCAACCAAAATAGTTCACAGGACCGAACCATGGATACGAATATGGTGAGTTTGAAAGAGAAAAAATCTAATATTTATATTAATTTTGTGAAATTATTAACAAAATTTTTGTTTATCTGTTTAGGTATTCCCCACATTACAACAAATAATTCAACCCAATATTCAGAGTGGATACCAACCGCTGCAGTTTGCCAAACCGAGGCCACGCATTATTATACCTTACGAATATATAATGCAGCGATAACAACTTTTTTCTAATAAAATATTAAGCAATTATTGTCTACAGCACATATTTATAGTTTAGCATGTGCTTACAGACACACGATTATATTCACATTTAAGTATAAATTGATAATTTTTTTTTAAATGTGGGATTATTGTGGAAAATAATCTTAAAAATATATACGAGTATTTATTAAAGATAAGAAATTGTATGGAATCACCTAATAACTGGTTTTTATTGCAGAATAGCTTGGCCTGATATGCTTTGCTACCTTCTTCGTCGGACTTGAATCCAGTTTTCGATTCTTTAAAAACGAACAACTAAAAATATTTTCATAATAAAACCTTTTTTAAGGGAAAAAGTGGATTTCATTCTTAACATTAGAAATTATTTCATTCCGACAAACTTTTAATTTTTTATCGGGTGGTTAAGTTTTAAGGGCCGATGTGGTACGTGAACCACGCTTAAGCGTCAAGTTTTTTTCTGCTTTTTTTTCACTATCTCTTTTTTCGCCGTTGTCCCTGCTTTCTTTATGTGTTTATCTATAATATCTTTTAAATGTACTTCCTTGCCTTGTAGTGTGGAAGGTGTTGTACTAAGTCTTGTTGGTCTGAACAGTGTCGAAGGTATATACACTGGACTAATCACTATCAGTTTTAACTAATTTAATTCCAACGTTTTAAATGCTGTAATAGAGTTTCTTTTAGCCTTTCGTGTTGTTATTGTTAAAGTTAATCCTCCACAAACACTACTCCCCGTTTCCTCCTTATCATAACCTATTTTCCTAGTTCCAGTACAAGGCACTGCATACGTAGGAGTCATCCCGTGAGTACTGGTCCAAGATACACAAAATTGACATTTATCAATCCCAGACCAATTCAATTTCAGGCTTATTATGGAAATGGGTGCTCAAATCAAAATGAATATGGTGCACTTCATGATTTTTGTTGGTCAATTTAGCCGTCCAACTGTACAAAAAATCGTACAAAAACTTGAGCAAACCGGGTCTGTACCTACCAGTGCATGCTTGTACAGCTCGTTCTGCAGAAAATATTGCTGCTGTTGGCAATAGTGAGGTTGAAGAGCCGTCCACCTTAACTCGTTGAAAATGGTATAAATCCACTTAAAAAAAAAACTAAGTTAACGATAGTTTTAATGAGCTACAGACACCTTCTCTCTATAGTAATAATCACAGTTTCAATGCAGTTCTTTTTTGAAAAGAAATGAGCAAAAACAGTTTTGCTCTACAATGTTATCGCAAACAGATTTCTTTTGAAAGTGGAATAAGTCCATTCCTAATACATAAGTATATAATTAAAACAACTTTCTTCTAGCAATTATTATTGATTATTACACGCTGATCGCTTATCTAGTGCTAATGTATTAAAGACAACATTGTTAATAAAATAAAGGTATTATTGTTCTGATGAAATGATGAGAATTGTTCAAATCCCAGTGGGTGCTGATGAGTCGTGTAGCGACTACGAAACAGCTAGTTGTCCCCCAGCTAAAGATTTGATTATTATTTTTCTCGTCTTCTTCAATCAATAATTATTAATTACAGCGAATTTGTATTGTAAAAAATCCTTCTTAAGAAAAAACTTAAGAAAGAAAAAACTTGAACTAAAACCCGTTGCACATATCGCTCCTTTATTGCGACATAGTCATAACTCAAAAAAGCTTGTTTCGAGAAAAACAAATTTCATATTTTTAGTTTCCATACAAGTTTTAGAAAATTTTTTTAGAAAATATATCCTAGGAAACAGTTTAAAGGTAATTTAAATAAAATTTTGGCACAATATAAAAGGTAGTACTGTTAACAAGCCAATTTTTTGAGATATGACTATGTTGCAATAAAGGAGCGATATGTACAAACCAAAAAAATTTCATTTAAAAATTATGAAGTTCACCAAAAATTTAACAAAGAAATGATGAGAAGTTTTGTATAGTTATACTACGGGCCTTGGTTCGCACTGATTAAAGTTGATTTTGTAAACAAAACTAAAAAATTTTTTCCTGAAGAAGTCTTCCGAAGGAAGACGAAATATCGAATATAATTAAACCATTTTTTGTAATTATAAGCTTAAAGAACATTTCAATTTAATGCAAATAGTATTATTTAAATATATAAACTATAAAATTAAACGTTTAAATAAATAATATTAGTTGTTACAAAAATTCATATACTTGTGAAGAATACGACAATCCATCAATTTGGTCGGAAAGTGATGTTGTTAAGTAAGCGCCAGAAAGCTCTTAATGATTTTTATAATAATTGAAATAAACTCTTTTTTTATAAACTTTGTTTTTCGTAAATTTATATGTTTTCATTTTAACTATTACTTTTTACATAAAAATCAAATTCAGTAAAGCAGTTATGTCTGCTACTATTTTTATATATTGCAAAATGTTCTTTTTGAAAGTGTCATAACTCCATGTGGAGTTAAAAAAATCGTTTATTTTTTCAAATAATTTTAGTAATTATTATTTCACAACAAAATTTAAAAGGTTTATAGTATAAATAACATCACTCGAACTGATTAAAGTTGGCCAATATCTTTAAAATGATTCAAACGCAAACCCTTATCAGGGGTTAATTGGCAGATCGGCGATTGGTAAAGCCCTCATAATGATCACCGTTTTAGGAGCCTATACTTTAAATGAAATGTTCTAGCTGAGGGTTGACAGTAAAATCGCAGGTACAGGTAATAGTATTTCCTGATAAATATGGTTCATGCCGGTTTTCGGGGACTAATACCCCCGAGATGCTGTTGTCTTGCAATAGATGCCTCTAATGTAAGAAACCAGTAGTGATGATTAGGTGGGTAAGGTAGTCACGAGCTGATGCACTTACATAGGCTTCGGCGTAAATCTTGTATTTACGCCGAAGCCATTTACTGTCTGGGAAATTGTATACAGGAGGGATTAGAAGGCCCGTAGTGCAATTCACTAACTTTTAACGATTTTAAAAGAGCATAACTTAACGCGAGCTGTTGTGGTTTGCACTAACGCCTATGTGATTCTCTAACTTATTTTTAACACCTCTGATTGTATGTTAAAAAAATTTGAAATAATGTGGCAGCTTTGTTAAAAATAAAGAAAACCACAAAGAGGAACAGAAAAAAAAAAACAAACAACTTTGCAAATAATTCCATGTTTAGGGTAAATAAAACTATTTATGTGTTTATTATATAAAATATTTTTTGATAAATAAGATAAGTTCTCACAGCGAACACGCTGACCGACTGTTGAAGTCTTCCGACAAGTCGTAAGACAAATGCAGTGAAGTTATTCTAGTAGAAATTTTAACGACATTGTTGTTAAGATAAACACCACAATAATAATTGGTGTTTAGTTAACGCTAATCAGTCGGGCTATAAAAACAGCTGATTTAAAACGAAGACAAATAGTGTTAAAAACTGTTATAGAATCGGGAAAACACTAACGCTAGTGTTAATTTCTCTAAACGAATTTTATTAGCGTTAAAACAAGTTAGTGAATTGCACTACCGAGCTCTTGAGTAAGGGGTTTGTTCATATGACAGCAAACATATGATAGAAGTTGCGACCTGGGCGAGTCTTGCAAGCCACACGCAGGCGCTGATGAATGGTGAACAATTACCTCCCTGAAAATGATCCATCATGAGATAAAGACATCATGGCAGGTGCTGATCAGTGACACATTATTAAAAAAAAAATATCTCTCTTAGCTAAGAAACAGAAAACTATGACCTTTAGCCTGATTGAATAATTAACAGTTAAAATTAATATATTTAAATATACTCATAATAATAATAAAAAAATATCTATACATGTTCCTTCATGCATCCAAGTTCATAAATGTTTAATGATTTCTGCTGCATTAAAATAAAAATGCCAACAATTATCCTTTTTTTTCACAGCCTATTTTTATGACCAACCAATAACATTTATGTATCTATTTGTATGCGCCCATGTTTGTGTCTTTGTGTATTTATTGTAATTTCCAATCGACCAAATCTAATGGATATTTACATGAACATAAATCAAGCATAAAAATGGCAAAAGTGCTTACTGATGTAGAGTTTACACACACTGAGGACAACATACTCAATGTGCATGCACATGTGTGCCTAGTTGAGTATAAAATGATAAGAAAATGCTATAAAATGACCATATAAAATCTAAAACATGAGCATTTCTGTTCATAATACTCAAACACATACTTGTACATAAAATAATGGAGAGAAAAGAGAAAAAATGTAACTGAAAGTGTATATCGATATCTAAATAAGTGTAAGTAAGCATGTCATTCAGTTTGTTAGACTGGTCCTGCAAATGAAGGCAGCAAATTGTTTCATAATTAAACTTTAGTTTTTACCTCGAGGAATTTAATAAAGAAAACTTTATTATCAGTCATGTTATAAGAGTTTAAAACCACCCGGAAGCAGAGTTTAAATCGTTTTTTGGTTGTTCTAAATAATGAAAATCTAAAAAGTATTTCGAAATTAATCGTTTTCATTAAATAGAAAGTAATAATTTCATTCTTGAATTTTTTTTTTATCTTGGACCAGCATTCAGGGGATAACCTCAACATATGCAGTGCATTGTACCAGAACTAGGAAAATAGGTTATGAGGAGGGTCAAAGAGGGAGTAGTGTTTTGTAAACATTTGACTTAAACTTTCCAACGTTATAACAGACATTAAACACGTCTGTAGGTAACTTATTCTTATGTAGGGCGAAGATACGGCTGAAGAACGTATTTTCTCTGTAATGCGTTTTATGATTTCCCGGGCAATCGATCACAAATGGACGAGCTCTGGAGGAAAAACGCGTAGAGTTTTGGGAACAAGATCCCTAATCTCATCAGAGCAAAATCCATTGTAGTAACGATAGCACAGAGTAACGCACCCTACACTGCATCGATGCTTCAGTGAGTCAATAGAGCTGAATACTCTACTGTCACCAATAAGCTTCTTCGCCCCACTTTTTCTTCAGGGGTTTCCTGAAATCACAAGCAAAATAGGAGTGAAAGCCTGCAGTGTTGGTTTAAGCATTTTGTATAAACTGGTGGCAAAATTTTCGCCTGGTTTTTTTTTTCAAAAAATAATTAGAAAACTCTTTAAGCAAAAAGAAAACACCTTTAAAATGCATACAAAATGCAACCAACATTATGAATCACGCCTAATACTGTTATTATTAATTGTTTACGGCTGCCTGCTTATTGAAGTATGCAACATTTGTAGTTTGTGTTTTGTATTTGTGCTGGTGCGTAGTTACGACTACAATAATAATAACCATAACAAACACAACACTATACGATTACCACAGCTCTTAACTCCCTCACGGCACGATAACCAAATTCCGATATGATTGTGTTGTAAACGTTGCAAAATGTTGAAAATGAAAATATAAAAACAGGAAATTTGCTCGCTGGCAAAGAGAATGCAGTTAATAATATGAATGAAAACAAAAACCAAAACGGTTGAATAGCTGGAGTATTACAACTTAACGTATAAAGGGGCCACTGTTGGGTGTAGAGTAAGTGCCGTATGATAAAATCATGGCCAACTATATGGTATGCTCGTATATGTGTATCAGAGATCTGCAACCGGTGCCTTTTTTAATGATCTAAGTACACCCATCTTAATTCGAGTTGCGATGTGATTGACCACCACATATTGTTTGCACAAGTATGCTTTCTACTTGTTAGAACATTTTTTTTTCTTGTACCAGTACTCAGGGGATGACCCCTACATATGCAGTGCAATGTACCAGAACTAGGAAAATAGATTGTGAGGAAGGGGAAAAAGGGAGTAGTGTTGGTGAATATTTGACTTGAACTTTCCAACGTTATAACAGACAGGAAACACGTCTGCAGGCAACTTATTCCACAAGCAAAGCGTACGGCTGAAAAACGAATTTTCTCTGTAACGCGTAGTATGACTCCCCGGGCAATCGACCGCAAAAGGATGAGCTCTGCACGATAAACGTGTGATATGTAAAAATGTGCGATTTTCGGGAACAAGATCCATAAGCTCGTCGGAGCAAAATCCATTGTAGTAACAATAAAACAGAGTAACGCACCCCCACTGCGTCGATGCTCCAGTGAATCAATAGAGTTGGCCACCCTACTGTCACCGATGATCTTCTTCGCCCTCTCCTGCATACGGTCGATTAATACCAAAATAGACTTTGGGGCACCGGCCCAAACATGAGAGTTGTATTCCATTTTCGGTCGGATATAGGTGGTATAAATAGTAAGGAGATCGGATGGAGTGAAGTTCAACTTACACCGTTTCAAAACCCTGAGGCACTTGAATGCTTCTTTCGAGACATGAAAAATGTGTTCAGTCTAGCGAATGTCACACTCTATTTTCATTCCAAAAACATTAAGACCATCCGATTCTTCAATATTTATACCATCCATGAGTACAGTTGGAGCCTCTTGGCAGCGATCTCCGTAGTCTACGCCTATAACTAAAAGAGTACGAATGGCAAAAGCTGCTGTCATCCGCGAAAGAGTGGTTAGAGTTGGAAGTTTAAAGTCTCGCTCCGTAAACTTGCGTCTGTAAACTAGAGCATGTAACATATCCAATCAAGTTTGTATGCGGTGGCTACTTGATTTGGTTTCTTAATTATTTTTTCCACATTCGGCAATCGAACTCGTACTTCTTTTTAACAACGAAAATAGTATTTGGATGTAAGAATTTTTAGTCATACATTTACCTCACCCATGAGTGTGTGTGGGTTCAGTTTTATGTATTTACTCACTCACACTCGGTAAACGTAATTGTACTAAGCGCAGCGTTGCCAGAATGTTTTAAAACATCATGTTTTGGTGATCGTGTGTTGAAGAAAATATATACACAGATTTCATTTGAACATGTTTAGTACAAACCTGGTAAAAATAATAACTTTCACTTAAAAAAAAAATTATTTTTTTTATGAAGTAGATTTTCATAAAATTTGTTTTATTTTATTTTGCTTCATTTATAATAATTTTTATTTCTTGGTTTTAATTCATAACCACAATAAATGCACAGTTACACATACATATAACCAATTGTGGAAAAAATTCTGTTTGAATTGAGTTTTCGTTTAAAATTTTCAGCAAAAACAATCTTAAAATCATCATTCAGTATGCTACTTTCAAAATCGTCAACATGGTTCAAAGTTATTAAATCTGGCAGCCACGATTTCAGTTAATGTTAAATAAAAGGTGACGCAGATACACAACAAAAGAATTTGTCGAGAGTGTTGTTTTTACAAGTTGATTTTGTGACGACATCATATATATATTATTAAAAAAAAGATTGGAAACAAAAATAGAAAATGCGCAAAATGTTTCTCTTACTAAGTGCTAGTAACAGCAACACTCTTTTTTCTAGGCGTTTCTTTTACTCTTAAAAAATACACAAGATGCGAAGGTGATTTGATGGATTTTTGATGTTTTAAGATTTCGCAAACGAGCGACAGATATAAATACCACCGCATCAACTTTTAAGAGTGTTTAAAATACTTGGATGTGAAAATGGTTGGATAAACAACCAGTATACTTATGGTTGCGGTGTACCGGTGCAGTTCTCTGGTGTGTATCCCTTGACCATAAAAGCAACAGCAAAGTAAAATAGTCCTGCTAAAATAATAGCAAATCGTTAATACATTTAAGATGATTCTGAATTTCTCTACATGGAGTATAATTTTATTAAAGACTTGAATTTTTTTTTAACGTTTGTGCTTTCACATTGCTGCTGCGTGTTTAAAAGTGCATTTCATAATGAAGTGAAATAGTTGATTATATGGGATTATTTATGCGTTATCCCACTAATAGGTATAGAGTTGGAAAATGTGCTGCTGTACTTGGATTCCTGTGGACTCCTGCAAGTTGTATTAAATGTTTTTAAAGGTAATGCAGCTCAATTATCTCCGCTTAAGTCAAAGAGGAAATATCAAAAAAGAAAAGTTTCTTTTTCATATACAAAATTTTCAAAAAAGACGAGAGGGTAATAAACAGTCACATATTGGAGGGGAGAAAGGAAATAAAACGCACTTTCAGTACCAGCAGATTTTATAAGTTTCAAGTGCACAGTCATCCACGAATAACTGCCAGGCTGAGAACTCAGCCAGAGTGCTTTTGAGTAAGCAAGAAAATCATTTCAACTAACTCCTCTGATTACCATACTGATATAATTTTACTTTAAAGTTACAGTGAACCAAATTTCGTCGGTAATATTAACTAAAAACTATAGTATAGAGTAAACCCTTTACAAAAAAAAAATATTCAAATCGAAAGATTGTTTTTCAAATCTGAACAAAATTCAAATTCAAATAAATAATTTTTCTGTTTTCAAATCAGCAACAATAGATTTTGTTAAAAATAAAAATTATTATATCTGTTTTGTTGTTTTGCAATATATATATGTACCTGTACTGTAAGAAACCAGGAGTATTCGTTGGACGGGTGCGGTTGGTTGATGTTCTTAATGAACTTTGGTCTACCAACTCATTAAGCCTTGTCTTCCACTGATTGCTGAGCAATTGCATACAAAAGGGATTAGAAGTCCCAAACTCTTTGTTTTAATAAGAACTGCGAAGCTTTCTTGCTTGTTTGCAGTAACACCCAGGGTCTGTGGCAGGAATCGAACCTGCGACCTCGTGACTGTTCGTCGAGTACTCAACCAAATCAGCCATAGAGGCACCTACCCTTAAGTAAGGAGTTTGTCTATATGACCTGTGTGAGCCTAGCCCCTAGAAGGCGCTGGTGAATCGTGAATAATTTACTCCGTGGAGTTGGTCCATCATCAGATTGGGCTGACAAGACAGCAGGTTTTGCCCTGGTGAGCACCAAACCGGGGCATTCTGCTTTCTGGGGCAGAGAAAAAAAGGATTCACTCATTTTTTGGTGTAAATAAATCTCTAGAAAGCTGCATGATTCATATTGTGTTGCAATTATGTGGTCTACGTGTGAATCCACAGAAAGCGGAGCTTGTACTCTTCATTCGAAGATACAAGACTCAATCGTTTGCTCTAATCAACCGAGAATGCGAAATATCTGGGTATCTCAATAATAAATCCTTGGAATTCCTGCTGGCTATACAACACGGTTATGAAGCCTATTTTAATGCATGGGGCGCTCGTGTAGCCGAAGTCCTGGGAGAAATCCACCTACTGCAAAATCGTAGAAAAGATAATGCATATTTCTGCTTTAATGGTGACTGGCACTACGTCATCGAAAACACTTTTCATAACACTGCACTGCCTGCCGGCTTATCTCATGGTTAAAGAAATAGCTATGAATTCGGATACCAAGCTATGGACAAACGGGGCGTGGAGGGAGGCGATATATGGTCATGCCTCAATGATAAGAAGAATAGTGAACCGTCCGGAGAATATTGAATTTTTTCAAGCACGGCCTCGGATGGTATTGGCATAACTCGTCAATAGGACGTGCTTGAAACTTCTACACATGATCCAAGTCGGACTTGGAGTTGGTGGTGGTATCTTTAACTCCCTGTACGAGAGGCGGACTAGTTAAAGGTTGCAAGATGAGCATAGCGTAGTGCAGGCGGACATTGTAGCATAGGCAGCTAACTGGCTAAGGTACTACAGGATATACGGGGATGATATCCGAATATATACTGATAGCAAGGCTGTGTTGTATGCACTAGCTGGGTTCTATACAACATCCAGGTTGGTTCGTGAATGCCGGATAAATGAGAATCGAACCTCGAGCTTTTGTGGGTACAAGGGCGCAGTGACATGCCCAGAAATCTAGTAGCGGATGAGCTGACAAAGGCCGGTGTCCAGCTACAACAAAGAGATATAGATGGGAGCGTTGGAGCCCCGCTTGCGAGCTGTAAGAAACAAGTACAGCGTCAACTTTTTCAGACTGCTCAGGACAGATGGTATAGTGAGGATACCTGGCTGACATGACCCAGATATTATAACAGGAGTACTATCATCCTTAGGGGCTTGCCCCGAAGGAGGCGGAGATCTGCTGTTGCGGTCCTGACGGGACATTGCCACATAGTGAGGCAGGCGGGGAGGTTAAATCTTCCATTTAATGGCTGCTGTAAAAGTTGCAGAGACGAGGAGGAATTAGAGAGCGTTGAGTTCCCCTGTCAGTAACCAGCTCTTTCTTATATACGGGCATTATATCAAGGCAGACCGATGCTGCATGATTTGCCGGAGGTATCGGAATACGATGTAAGTAGATTGGACTGCTTTATGCGATGCTTGGTTTGGTTCTAAGCCCGATATATTGAGATACATATCACTTATAGGCAACACAACGAGACCAGACTGGCTGGCTTTATAATAGCTGACAGCCTGTTAAGCCTAACCTAACATAAGGAGCATAAAGACCTAATAGCCCCTGAAGAGCTGTCGTCTGCCAGCAACTATCTGATATGTAAAAAACTAGAAGTGATGGTTAGGTGGGTGAGTTGGTTTAAGGGATGATGCAGTTAAATGGGCTGAGGCCTACCAACTTGTTGAGGTTTGTCTTATAATGTTTTTTTTGCTAACTTTTAATGTGTTTTTAGTTAAATATGAAAAAAATTTAAACAGCTATTTTAATGATTTAAAAACTACAAATCAAATTTCACTGGTAAATAAGAAAAAATTCCTTACGGACTTAAAATCATAATGTTTTACCAAACAAACGAGCAGCATTTTAATTATTAGAAAAAAGGAAGAAGTCTGCTGGACTGCCGTTGCTGTATTACATCAGCTGTTTGTGCTACTCATTAATACTCATTTCACATAAGAGATTGTAAAGAAATGCTACTCCTGCTCTCATAAATAACAACCGGAAGTCAAAAACCTCATAAACACATGTTGAGGATTGCTTACATTTGTTGAGATGTGTACGAAAGAATGCACGAGTGACTTTGATTAGCATTTTTAATGAGTAGCTGTCTTAACAGCATCTGTTCTCTGGTGATTTTCTTTTCATCTTTTCTTAAGTTATCGTATAAAAGAAGTCAAATCAGGGAGATTGAGCCATAAATACAGCATTAAACTTCTAAATTTGTATGTATGTATGTATACACATATATATAAAAATAAAAACTTTTGAAGAAATTACTTCAAGCAAAGCACTCTTTACTACTTGTAAGGAGGGAGAGGAGAGAACAAAAAACAGGTGCAAAGATTAAGTACTTGAAATCATAAAGTTTTCATCTGTTTAATGTTTTTCTGCTTTAATTCACCAAAGTAACAATAAACAACATCACATTTTATGCTGTGCAATAATAAAACAGAGAAAGTATAGAAAAAAAAAGCAACTACTCGTATATGAATAATTTTCATCAAAGTCTTTGTGGCGTTGCAAAATTTATTACGTAAAGTAACATGGAAATATTGATAAAATGGTTTTGCAACGTTATTTTGCAATATATCAACTGAAAATTTCACATAAATCATGCTATACTACTACTATTGTACAAAAGCGACCATCAATTTGAAAGCATAAAAGGTGGAAACGATGACAAAAATTCCCTCATCAACATTATTTAATAGTGATGTAGTTCAATTCAAAGCAGGAACCGAAACTAATATTTTATTTTAAAAATTTCAATTCAAAAGGTGAAACCAGTGAGGGGAGACTTTGTCTTCTTGATATTTAAGTAAGTAAAACGGAGGAAAGCAAAAGTGTAGATAGATTTGTTAAAGAAAGTTAAAACCTTTCATTTACCAAAACAGCAATCGCCTGTCGCACGAGAATATTAATGTTCGTTGGCAGTTTGAAGCTGAAATAATTGCACGTTGAGAAAAATATATTGTTGACATGACAATATTGTAAGGGCAACATACTTTTGTTAAAATATATATGAATATTACGGACAATATTGTTCTTACTTGTTTACTAACATTAAAGTATGTTTTTATAGAGGTATTCTAATGTCTCGGTTTTTTGCCTGCGGAAGATAAACTTTAGTCCATTCGATCTTTGTACTATTCATACCACCTATTGCGATTGAAAAATGAAATACAACTCTCATGTTATTAATGAATACAATAAATAATTGAATTATAAAAAAAAAAAAAAAAAAAAAAAAAAAAAAAAAACCTCTCATGTTTAGATCGGTGCCATAAAGTCTACTTTTGGGCTACTCGACCGTGTGCAAAAGAAAGCGAAGAAGCGTATCGCTAACAGTAAGGTATTCAACTCTATTGACTTACTGGAGCATCGCTATAGTATGTAGTGCGTTACTCTGTTTTATCGTTACTACAATGGATTTTGCTCTGATAAAATTAGGGAGGTTCCCGGAACTCGTATATTTTTGAGTAGCACGCTTTCATCGTCCAGGGCTCATATATTTGTAGTCCATTGCCCAGGGAGTCCCACAACGCATAGCGGAGAGATTACGTTTTTCACTGTGCGTTCCTTCTGTGAACAAGTTGCACGTCACATGTCAAATATCCACATACACTACTTCTTCTTTCCTCCTCATAACATACTTTCCTAGTTCTAGTACAATACACTGCATATGTAGGGGACATCCCCTGAGTACTGGTGCAAGATTTAAAAAAAAATACTTTTTTTTGAAAGATAATTTTCTTTCATTATAATTTAAATATAACCTCTGGCATGTGACCGCCCAAAAATATAATAATTTTTAACTGCCAGGGGAGTATACTTTATGTTAAAGAGCTTATAGTTTTTAACCAGCGATTAACTATCGATATTTGACACTAAAACAGCGTTAAATTTTCCATTTGCTTTAAAACAGCGATGGCCATAATCCCAATTTCCTATACTCGGGAGTATTAAACATAAAATACAGCTGCTGCCATGCGCTCTCATGTAAACTGCAAAAATCCGTGTGATGATTCCTCTAACACACTCTCAAAAATGTTATCCAGCGGGAAACTGCTAGTCTTCATCAGAAAGGCTTTCTTAAAAGCCTTCTAAAGTAGATAACACACGATATGTTTTTAGCAATGTATATGTATGTCATTTTTGACAATGTAAAATTTCTACATGTCGTCTATTACCTCAAAAACATTGCGTGTGTAAGAAACATGAGCAAAGTCATATGACAAAATTTCAAATAGAGTGTGTTCTATTTTGTTATGTTTAAACGTCTTACATTACAACTCTATGTCGGCTTGAGGAACATGTAACGAATTCATATTTTAATATGTTTTAATTTTAATATGTTTTTATAACAATAAAAAGCATAGACAATGTCAGACATAAACGTACATGTACATTTGTGAGCAAATTTTACAAACCGTCTGTAAAAATTATAATTTTGACAGACATGAAAAAATACATGAGGAAATACATACTAAAAAAAAACATATCGTCTGTGGGTGCCTTAAGACATTATTTTAGATCCGACACTCATTCTTGCCTGCCTTACAACGAAGGCTTTATAGAAGGCTTTTGATGAGGTCTGCTAAGAAATCCCTGAATCAGGGCTTCTTAAGAAAGCCTCCAGTTAGACCTATTAAAAAGGCCTTTAATAAGGCCTACTAGAATACATCTTCCATGATAGCTGATAAAGCACAGCTTCAATAGGAGCTTCCGTGCAAGGGAGTGTTGAAGGCCTCGCTGCTTAGAACATCGTGTGTAAAAAAGAAATGAATGTGTAATCAAGTAAGATGGACTTCTGTCTGCCAAATCAGGCATTTCAGAAGGCCTGTGAATAAGCTGGAAAATAACATATGAGTGTATTAGTTTCGGTCATCTATTTATTGCAGAGTAGCTTTTCGAAAATACGCAACCAGCGTATAAGTATAAATGTATTTATCTGGCCACCACTGCTTCAATATAATTGCAGCCTTCTTCAGCTATTTATTCAGCTTCCTTTCTGCTTTTACATTGAAACTCCCTTTTTTAGGACTACCAAATTTAATTCAAAAAGGACCTTTTATTTTATATTGAAAACCTTTGAAAAGTTAAACTGATTTAAGCAAACGTTCTATTGATTTAAAACCTTAACAAAAAGGGGTTGGTTATAAAATAAAGCCCAGCTATTTAATAGCATTGAAACCTTTAACACCAGTGAAATTGAATGTTCTTAATAGTTTCTAAAGAATTGGTGTTTTTGAGAAAAACATGTTCAGCTTATGTTTTTTAAATATTTTTTGCTCACAAGGATTTACCTTGAAAAAACATTTAAATTGAGTTTTTTTATTGGAAAAATCCTATGAAATTGCAAATAGAAAAATATAGTAAAATTTTCACAGGTAAAATATGTTTACACGAATGTGTTTAGTTTGAGTGAAAAGTGTTCATATTTAATGAAACATTAAAGAGAAATGCTGCAAATATTGGGCAAATTCAAGTTCGTTACGAAATCTTTATGAAAAGCAATAAAAAAACAGTTTAAGTAATTGGTCGATTGGCCGAAAAGGATTTTAAATACATATATACATTTTCCAATATCTAGTTACAAAAGGGCTGAATGCAGCAATTGCAATAAAAGGCTCTAAGCAAGTTCAAAAATGATGTAAAACACACCAAAGAGAAAAAAAGGGAAAAATTATTTAAATCAAACAAAACAATTCGAGAAAAAGAACCTCTAAAATGAAAAACAAAAAGCTGAAACTAAAAGGAGATGATGAAGACTTTTTACCTTGAATAGGTTTGTAAGTGTTTTCTGTTTATTTGTATAGTTGTGAATGTAATTTTCCGAAAGGAAACAACGGCTACAAAAACAAAGTAACGGAAACGAAAGGAACAAGCAATAATATTGATTTATGGACAAAGAACGTGCACTACAAACCAACAGAAGCCGATACATGAACAAACACACAACTATACATACATTCATATAGGAATATTAAAAGCGTGTATATGAACTTGAACACTCTTGCTGGGTTTGTGTTTTGCAATTTACCCACATGACCATGTTTGCAAGCTCGAAAATCATTCATGCATACTGTGTGCCGTATTAATTATAGTTTCAGCCTGAATTGCCGCAAAAATGCAAGTATAGTAAACTTTATAGTGTTTACATATCAATATTGTATACATAAAAAAAAATTACAAAGTTCTCTAAGAAAAGTTGTTGGCTTCAAAGAGATTTTGATTTCACCAGCATAATTTTAGGCTAAACTAAAGTAATCCCAAAGCAAGATCCTAACGCTTTTGAGCCAAAAACTCTTTTATAGAAAACTTTGCTAAACGCATTATTTAAAAGTATTTTACTTAATTGCATTACCAGTATCCCTAATAGGCTTATATACAGCAATTTTATGGAATTAAATGGACTCCATCATTTACGGGGATACAACGAATGCCTGGAAGATACTTCCCAGTGCTTGGAAAGTATCTCTCAAGCATTTAGCAAGAAACGCACAAAAAAAAAATCTCGCGTATATGCGCTACTGGTGCTTAAATTTGCTACCAGTGTACTTAACAGGATAATATGCAGTAATTTTGTATGATCAGTATTTACATAGGCACAGCAAATGTATGGGAAATACTTCCAAGGCATTAAAGCGAAAAACACATTTTGGAAATCTCCAATTGCGTGACTAGGACACTTAATAGGATTATATGGAGCAATTCTGTATGGAAACTATTAATGGAAGGACAACGAATGCGTGGAAAATAATTTCAACGCATATAAGCAAAAAAACATTTAAAAAAATCTCGTTTAAATGCGTTACAACCACCTTTAGAAGAATCCTGGCAAAACTTTGTCACCAGTGGTGCACTTAACAGCATTATATGCAGCAATTTTATATGTAAACTATTTTCAGAAGCACAACGAATACATTGAAAATACTTTCAAGGCATTGTGAAAACATAAATTATCAAGTGAAAAACATAAATTATCCTAATAAAGCTAGCCAGGGGAATATTATTTCTAGAGTTTTTTATTTCTAAACAAAAGAAGCACGTTACATAACCAAGGTGAGTTACTTAAACTCTGTATTTTGTTTTAAACTAAGCATTTCCATAGTAATAACGTACAAGCCAGGGGAGTATACTGGAAAAAATTTGTTTAATTTTTAATTTTTTTTTAATTAAATAAATTTCGCGTACCTCCGTACTTTTTAGACAAAATTATCTGTGACAGATCTTTAGGAACTAACACAGTTGTCTGTCCAATTCATTTGACTCTGTTTATGACAAGGTCATTTCTGGTTAGAGTTTCTAGACTATAGAATACTCTATTTTTCTACTTATCGAATAATGAAATTTTTGTAAAAGCATATAACGTTTTAAGGTTATTGCTGCTGTTTAATAAAAAAAAAAATTTGGGGCTTAATAATAGGAAATTGTGATATAAGCTTGGGTTCAAAATTAAGAGTAATTAGTTTTACTAGTATAAGGGATTTTCACTTAATTATATTTATTTTAAGCCATTATGTATGTATCCATATTTAATGGGTCGTTCGAGCTTAAAATCTCATAAAATAATTTATATAAAAACGCTAAAAATTGTATTGCCAGCAAGAGATAATATTCAATAAAACGACAGTTTAATTACTTGTTACAAGGCAAGCCAGGGGAATATGCTGTAAGATTTTCTTGGATATGTTACACATAAAATAATATAACTATCCATAGTGGTGTAAATGCTATTAAAATACAATATTTCGTAATTAATGAACTACTCTGTTTGTAACTTTACTAGCCAGGGGACTATACAATTTTTATTTGCAAGTTAAAATAACTTAGAATGGATACTTTCTAGGCAATATAATATATAATCATGCAGATTGAATATTTTCCAACAATACTCCTTGTTAAAGCTAGCCAGGGAAGTATACAGATGTGACAATATTCATATATAATATCTTTGTTTTTGAAAAATAAGTTTTAAAAAATAATATATAGCTAAAAATTGCATGTTGGTGCTAGGAGAAGATAATATTACTGATAAGCCAGTTCTTGTGTTAGCTCAAGCCAGGGGAATAAACTAGAAGATTTCCTTAAACAGTTTGCATGTAAAATAAAATAGCTAATCCATAGTCGTGTAAATATCATTAAAACATAATATTTCGTAATAAATTATGTACGCTGCTTGTAATTTATAAACCAGGGGACTATACAATTTATATTTGGTGAGTGAGTGCTTTTTGTGCAATTTAATGCACAATAACATAGATTGAATATTTCGCTGCAGTACTTTTTGTTAGAGTAGTGGCCAGGGAAATATACAAATTTGACAATGTTCAAATGTAATATATTTGTTTTGACAAATAAGTCTTACTTGTATGTGCAAGATAACAAAGTACTACAAACTAATTTGCAAAGTGCTAAATTATCCTGAAGCTTTCTTCTTATTCAAGTTTTGTTAAAGACTTCATGATCAGGGGGGATATTGAAAGAAGGCAAAAATACATTTTTCTAAGCATAAGAACAAACGATTAATTCAAGCACAAAATACATATGTACATGTGTGTGCTATTCAGACATTCTAACCTCGTCCAATTGTTTTTTTATTCTATTGTGTTGTTGTTGTTGTTGTTGTTGTTGTTGTTGTTGTTTTTTCTATATTCTGATTGAAAATTTTATTACTTCCACTGCTGACTACAATGCGTGTTATGAGAAATGTAATATGAAATTTAGTTGTTGTCGCAATTGATTTATTTATTGCATACATAGAAAAAGTGAACAGAAAAACTAACAGCTTAATACGAGTACGAATAATAGAACCATACCGCAAACACTTATATATTATTATTACTTTTTATACCCTTCACGAAAATGTAAAGGGTATATATAAGTTTGTGATTCCGTTTGTAATTTCTACAGTTTTTTTTTTGCGACCCTATAAAGTATATATATTCTGAATCAGAATTAATGGAAAAGTCGATTAAGCGATGTCCGTCTGTCCGTCTGTCCGCTGTTGAAATACCGTTTCTGAGAAAACCATAAGACTTAGAAACTTTTTTCTTTCACCATTCTTTTACCCCATAGATTCATGGGTTTGCTATTGAAATTCAGTAATATCGGTTCACGTATAGCTGAGATATATTCAAAATTCCGAAAAAAGCCATTTTTTTTGCATTTTTGTATGAAAATTTTTGAAAACAAAAGTTGTTCGTTTTGCTTCAAACTTCACACACTTATTAAGCATGGTGACTAAAAGACAAAAAATTTTTTTTTCAGATATCGGTCCATATATACCCGAGATATAGCCCAAATCGGATTTTAATGAAAATGTCGCACAGGCGAAGCTAAATAACTTTTTTTTGCTCAAAAGCAGTTCTGGTAATAAAATTAAGTTACATAAATATGGAAAATGAAAATTTCCGATATCGGTCCATATATACCCGAGATATAGCTCAAACCGGGGTTTCCATGAAAATGTCGCGTAAGCGAACTTAAACAACTTTTTTGTGCTCAAAAGCAGCTCTGGTAATCAAATAGGGTTAAATAAATATGAAAAATGAAAATTTTCGATATCGGTCCATATATACCCGAGATATAGCCTAGACCGGGGTTTTCATGAAAATGCCGCGTAAGCGAACTTAAACAACTTTTTTGTGCCCAAAAGCAGTTCTGGTAATGAAATTAGGTTACATAAATATGGAAAATGAAAATTTCCGATATCGGTCCATATATACCCGAAATATAGTCTATACCGGGGTTTTCATGAAAATGCCGCGTAAGCGAACTTTAACAACTTTTTTGTGCTCAAAAGCAGTTCTGGTAATGAAATTAGGTTATATAAATATGAAAAATGAAAATTTTCGATGTCGGTCCATATATACCCGAGATATAGCCCAAATCGGGTTTTTCATGAAAATGTCGCGTAAGCGAACTTAAACAACTTTTTTGTGCTCAAAAGCAGTTCTGGTAATGAAATAGGGTTATATAAATATGAAAAATGAAAATTTTCGATATCGGTCCATATGTACCCGAGATATAGCCCAAATCGGGTTTTTCATGAAAATGTCGCATAAGCGATCTTAAAAAACTTTTTTTTGCTCAAAAGCAGTTCTAGTAATGAAATAAAGTTATATAAGTATGGAAAATGAAAATTGTCGATATCGGTCTATATATACCAGAGATATAGCCTATACCGGGGTTTTGATGAAAATGCCGCGTAAGCGAACTTAAACAACTTTTTTGTGCTCAAAAGCGCTTCTGGTAATGAAATTAGGTTACATAAATATGAAAAATGAAAATTTCCAATATCGGTCCATATGTACCCGAGATATAGCCCAAATCGGGTTTTTCATGAAAATGTCGCGTAAGCGATCTTAAACAACTTTTTTTTTGCTCAAAAGCAGTTCTGATAATGAAATAAGATTACATAAATACGGAAAATGAAAATTTCCGATATCGGTCCATATATACCCGAGATATAGCCTAGACCGGGGTTTTCATGAAAATGCCGCGTAAGCGAACTTAAACAACTTTTTTGTGCTCAAAAGCAGTTCTGGTAATAAAATTAGGTTACATAAATATGGAAAATGAAAATTTCCGATATCGGTCCATATGTACCCGAGATATAGCCCAAATCGGGTTTTTCATGAAAATGTCGCATAAGCGATCTTAAAAAACTTTTTTTTGCTCAAAAGCAGTTCTAGTAATGAAATAAAGTTATATAAGTATGGAAAATGAAAATTGTCGATATCGGTCTATATATACCAGAGATATAGCCTATACCGGGGTTTTCATGAAAATGCCGCGTAAGCGAACTTAAACAACTTTTTTGTGCTCAAAAGCAGTTCTGGTAATGAAATTAAGTTACATAAATATGAAAAATGAAAATTTCCAATATCGGTCCATATGTACCCGAGATATAGCCCAAATCGGGTTTTTCATGAAAATGTCGCGTAAGCGATCTTAAACAACTTTTTTTTTGCTCAAAAGCAGTTCTGATAATGAAATAAGATTACATAAATACGGAAAATGAAAATTTCCGATATCGGTCCATATATACCCGAGATATAGCCCAAATCGGGTTTTTCATGAAAATGTCGCGTAAGCGAACTTAAACAACTTTTTTGTGCTCAAAAGCAGTTCTGGTAATGGAATAGGGTCATATAAATATGAAAAATGAAAATTTTCGATATCGGTCCATATATACCCGAGATATAGCCTAGACCGGGGTTTTCATGAAAATGCCGCGTAAGCGAACTTAAACAATTTTTTTGTGCTCAAAAGCAGTTCTGGTAATGAAATTAGGTTACATAAATATGAAAAATGAAAGTTTTCGATATCGGTCCATATATACCCGAGATATAGATCTAAACCAGGTTTTTCATGAATACGCGGCGTAAGCGAACTAAAACAACTTTTTTTGCTTAAAAGCAGTTCTAATAGCAAAATAAGGTTATATAGGTATGGAAAATGAACATTTCCGATATCGGTCCATATATACCCGAGATATAGCCTAAACTGCGGTTTTAATGAAAATGTCGCGTAAGTGAACTTAGACATCTTTTTTTGCTTAAAAACAGTTCTGGTAATGAAATAGGGTCATATAAATATGGAAAAAGAAAATATCCGATATCGGTCCATATATACTCGAGATATAGCCTGAACCGATTTTTCCAATAACATTTTTTTTTTTTTTTTTGCTGAAAAGCAGTTCTTGTTATGAAAGAAGGTTACGAAAATAGAGAAAATTAAAATTTCTGATATCGGTCCATATATACCCGAGATATAGCCTAAATCGGGTTTTTCATGAAAATATCGCGTAAGCGAACTTAAACAATTTGTTGTGCTCAAAAGCAGTTCTGGTAATGATATAAGGTTATATAAATATGGAAAATTAAAATTTTCGATATCGGTCCATATATAGTCGAGATTATAGCCTAAACCGATTTTTCCATTAAAAAAAATTTTTTTTTTTTTTGCTCGTTATAAAAGAAGGTTACTAAAATACAGAAAATAGAAAATTCCGATATCGGTTCATATATAACCGAGCATATTTAGGTCACATTTTTAATATACTATACATATTCGTTACTATCGTGAAGGGTATTTTAGATTCGGCCCAGCCGAATATACTACACTCTTACTTGTTTTTTTTGTTTTTGTTGCTTTAATGTAAGGCGTTCTTGGCCTAGTATGCATGGCAAGCAGGCAGGCAGGCAGTCAGTTGAGGCAACCAACATGCATGCATATTTAAGCAAAAAATACAAAATAAAATATAGTTTATAAAATAAAAGAATAAAAAAACAACTCATAAAAGCCTTAAGTACTTGCGAGGTTGTTTTGAAGTTGTTTTTCTTTTTGTGGAAGAGTTTTCCATTAATGCAACCATCACGTGCAGCAGTAACCTTGAAGTAAGGACAGTCTGCATATTTAGTTGTGGTAAATAAAAGTTAAAAAAAAATAAAATAACACACAGTAACATCACGAGAGATTTATTTGGATAGAAGCGCAACCACAAAACCGGCATTGACCAGCCGTTGTGAACGAGATCATTGTTTAATACGTATGCAAGCATTTCTCCACCTTTACTAGGGAGAGTATAACCACTCCAATTATTGCAGACATAGCAATCTCCTTCCTTAAATATCAAGTATTCTTTCAGTGCATCGCAGAGCTTGTTGCTTTCCCAGTAATTGACGATCATGAAACGCAAGGCAGCACAGTTGAAATATGCTCGCAGGAGTTTAGTGACAGTGGCGGCACTACACCACTCATGGACGTCGGTGAAATTAGGGTTTGCGAGGCCTCATTATATCTCTGTCAAGAAAATCGGTTCAGTAGCGCCAGAGTTAATAATAATTCGAAACAAGATCTGCTTATTTGTCATAGTTCGATTTTTTGTACCCATGATAAATAACGCTATACTCGTATATACGAACACCCATGATTTTTTGGTGGAAAATGGAATAAACTTGTTTTACTTAGACTTGGATTATTTTGTATGGAGAGAACACTAGATGCTAGTGCGGTGTTCAGTACAAAATAATCTAAATCTAAACGTAACAGTTTATTTTTTTTTTTTTTTTTTTTTTTTAAACAAACACAAAAACTGCGAAGCTTTTTTGCTTGTCTGCAGTAACACCCAGGGTCTGTGGCAGGAATCGAACCTGCGACCTCGAGACTGTTGGTCGAGTACTCTACCAAATCAGCCATCGAGGCAATTTTCAGTACAAAACATTGCCATATGCAGTGGCTAGATGTATGGAAAGAAGACGTCGCCGAAAATAAGATAATTGTAGTAAATTTTGGCGCATATTAGAACATACTCGGCAAGCTAAAATTTGCTGTTCTCGAGAGACTGATGCACTTTACAATAAAAAAAAAAAAAAATTGTCCATGCAAAGTCTAGTCTACAAGACTTACAGAAGAAATACAAAAATTTCAGGGGGATTTCCCGTCTTGCTACGTTGTTTAGTTACTAATCACCCTTTAAAATAAAAATGAACAACTAAATGTTCACACATAATTAAAATATTTGCAAGGCCTTCTTAAGCGCGAGGCCGTCAGCGGTCGCCGAAGTTGCCGACATCGCCGACGCCTAACGCCTAACGCCGCCGCTGTTTAGTGGATATAGAAATTTTTTTTTTAGCGCTACACAAGTTTAAATAAAACAAAGGAATATATTTTTAATATCACTAACATATGGTTTATTGGATAAAAAACTTTACGACGTTAAGGGCCATTATTACAACTAACAAATAGTTAACACTAGGATTTTATCTTACAGATAATTTTTTTTTTTAATATTACAAGTTAACATGAACCTAAACAGTAGCTGATAACTTAACAGCAGGACTATCCTCATGGTAAATTTCAAAGTCAACTTTAAGCATTTAAAGCTGCCACATATTCTATTCCAAATATGGTAACTTCAGCTGCAAAAATGAGAAAAATTTAATGGTGACTTTATCGTTTACGTTAAGTAATGTGCAGGTTAACTATCGGGAACTTTAACGTTAGGTTGTAATAATTGCCGTAATACTTATAATACACAAATTTTCAAGTGAGTTTAAAATTTTTATTATCGGTTTGAAAATTATGTTAAGTAAATTTTGGCCTCGACTCCATACGGAAGGTCGAATTTTGTGTCACTTGTTTAAACACATCTTCCAAATCTTGATATTATGTGCTCTCCAAAATAATTTCTCAATAAGTCCAATGTTTCAAACGATACTGAACACATTGACAGAACAGTTCGAAACGAGTCATGTGTAAATTGTCAAAAAATGCTATTGACTATAAAACCTCGCGATCAATCACCTCATATGCTTATGATACGGTTCACCAGCGCCCCCGTAATGCTTGCTTAAGATTCACACGGAATTA
This sequence comes from Thecocarcelia acutangulata, assembly GCA_914767995.1. Lineage (NCBI taxonomy): Eukaryota > Metazoa > Arthropoda > Insecta > Diptera > Tachinidae > Thecocarcelia > Thecocarcelia acutangulata. The sequence goes on along the minus strand of OU612095.1, from coordinate 22,591,190 downwards.
AACTTTTTGTTATATGTTAACAGCCATCTAAACAAATCTCCTGAGGAATCTGTATAATCTCTCCTAGATGTAATTTCCCAGACAGTCAGAGGAAGACTTGACTCCTCCATCCGCAAGTTGATTGCCTGTAAAGAATAGCAACCTGTAACTCTGTAAAGAATAGCATCCCTTAATTAACTCACCCATTTCTCTATTATTTTACGATCCTTACATTACAGGTACCTGTTGCAAAACAGCAGCACCTTGGTGGCTCTAATTAGTTCATGGAAAATCGGTCATATTCTGTAAAAACCAATAACCTCTGCTAACAGTAGCGAAATGCAAGCATTTCAACCATGATCAGTGCCAGGATAGTCTGCAAAACAGAACTATATGGGGTTGTACTGATCCCCATTATACCTATTAAACCTTTTTAAGAGTTTTGACAGTTCTCATGCTGGGACTTTCAACAGTTTTACTCGCGGCAATAAATGAAATAGTGCCCACAGCTCTATACCGCCGAAATTGGAAATTGATTTGCATCAGCACCGCCTTGTTGGGTTTATCTGATGATGGACCAACTCTATGGGGTGAACTATTTGCGACTTACCAGCGCCCATGTGTGTGGTCTGTAAAGCTCATACAAGTCGCCAATTTTTCCATAAAATTGTAGTCATACGGATAAATCCCTTGCTGAAGAGTTCGGGCTGCTACTTAAACAAAAAATGGCTATTCAAAAGAAAAATATATAAATGATATTATTTCACAAGGTCCCCCTTCCACTCCCTGGCCATCATGCCGCAGAACATCACCAAAATTTTTTAACTTTCATTTATATTCTATTTTTGTATTTGGATTTGCAAATATTCTCTTAAAATAAAAACGAATCAAAGCAGCACTGAAAAAGTCCTTTACATGTTTTTTTTTGCTTTATAACACTTCTACTTATATAATGGATCAGATATCTTTTGAGCAAAAATAAAAAAAGCACAAATATCCATATGTTAACCACTCAAATGGTTTGATGTTTGAATATTATTGCAAAATCATACAACATTATGAGGCATAAATGCAAATAGAAAGTATACCCTGCAGAGCAGCTGCTTTAGCTGCTTGGCGTTATTCTGCCGACAAATTTAGGGAAACCGCAAGGGACTTTTTGGGTTATACTCTTCATTTTATAGACGACTGTCAGCTCTTATTCAGGCCATTTTAACGTTGAATACAATAAAACAAAGATATTATTATAACGATTAATCGTACGAACAAGCTCAATTTACATATCACTACAATCTTATACTAAGTATGTTACAAATCATGAAATAGATATAGAAGAAGCTTTGTCTGAAGACAGTTGCAAATAAATTTGAAAAGTATAGGATGCACAGCATGAGCGGAGTAACGAAGAGCCTACGCCCACGATGAACAGTATTTTTACAAATTAATACTTCAAAAAAATTTTAAACAAATTCAGTTAGTTGAGGCAAACCGTTAACCAGTGAGAGTGAGACGTAAAACTCTCGAACAACAACAAGCCTTTAGTTGAGGTAAACCGTTAACCAGTGAGAGTGAGACGCAAAACTCTTGAAGGCCAAACAACATCAAGCCTGACCGCGGTTAAGAAATAATTACGATGAAGCGATAGCAGGTACCCAGCCCAGAGCTGCTATATACGATTGCAAATGTACCTAAAACCTTATACTATGCCGTAAGAAACCGATTTTTTGGTCCCCAGTCACAATGCGTTGCAGAAATCCCTTCTGCCTTTCATTTGCAAGCAGCTGTTCACAAGAAAACAAACGGCTTTCATCATCTCTCAGCTGTAACTTGTACACTACCCAATTTCCTTGTTTCTGAATCACCGCCATGACTTTCAGACGTTTTGAAATGACTTGTTGCGTCACTCCCAATGATCTTGCCATTGTTTGGTTACATTTGATATGAGTTTTGATCAAGTAATGGCGCCAATTCTGCATCTTCTAAAACCGTCTCTCTGCCTTCGCCACGCTGGTCTTCGATGTCAAAATCACCGTTTTTGAAGAGTTTAGACCAATCTCGGCACGTTTCTTCGCTAATACCGGCCTCACCATTGATATTTGAAAACATTCGAGATTTCTTCATATTAAAGCAGAAAATTAAAATCTGCCGCAAATGACTAGAATTTGGCTCGTAAGCTGACTTGTTTAATCGACAATAACTTTATGATGTAGACATAAATCGACTAATGTTTCGATGGTATTATCTTTACCTAGTGCTTAAGCCTATAGTATGACATGACTTAAGCCTATAATAAGCCATCTCTTGAAAAACGGATGCAAAGTTGTACATCTAGTAATTCCGAAACGATAAGTCAGCAATTGACCACTTGGAGGACAACATTCACCGCGCTATTGTCGATATACGGCCACATATGTTCGATAGAGAGGGTATAGTCGAATAACCCCTTCCCCTTTATGTACCAGGAAAAAGGGTGTTGGCATCAACTCTTTTGTTATTATTTGATTATTAGACTTTCTAACACTATATACATACGTATTTTACAAAGTCTGGTATAGACGATAATTAGAAGCTGGGTCTTAAAGTGTTCCCAACTCTGATACCCTTAATTTTGCTACATAGAGGGAAAGGAGTCAAGTTATGCGGGTACTTCTAAAGATTTCGCCAAAAGTAAACTGATAGCACGGGGAGACGTGCCTTTGATTGAAATATTTTGGCTTCAGTTTAACCTTAAAACCACAGGAGTAGGTATTGGTGTTTCGTGATATACATGATTCTCTTTTCTTTTCGGAGGCCCAATATGTTCGCTAGGTGGTAAGTACCAGATCTTGTTTCCCAGACGCACATTTTTTTACTCAACTCGCGTCTAGAGCTCATTCATTTGTGGTCGAAAAATTTGCTTTGCAGCCATACGGTTGGAAGGTTCAAGTCGAACAACCACAAGTGGTTGTTCCTATATCCTCTTCCACACAACCTATTCTCCTAGTTCCGGTATAATGTACCGCATGTCTAAAACTCATCTCCTGAGTACACGACAATAAAAAATATTCTAGCATAATAATTTAAATATGACTTCTGGCATTATGACTATCAAGGCTGGTTCGTATGTTGTTGGTGTACAGGAAGTCCAATTTTCGTTAACTTTATCCAATATTTGGGAACGCGTATCAGTGGTGGACAAATTTGGTTTGCACTTGTGTTAGTGATATAATTTGAGAGTAATTCAAAGTATAGTGACAAGCAAAACTAACATAAATATTTTCGTTTCAACAATTAAATCGCGTACGTTAATGCTGATATGACAGTTTCGTAAAAGCTATAAATGTTTGAAAGACGTAGAACCAATTTATTACGTTGTTTACTACATATGAGTTTTAGGTTCGAAAATCTTTTTTCACATAAGTATGTTATTATATATATTCATATTAGTAGGGAAGAAATCATAATACCTTCCAATAACATTTTCTGTACACATTTCAAATGTTTGATGTCATAAAAGACATACAAACGCATTTTTTATAAAAAAAAAAAAAATTTGCATTACCATTTATGTTATCTACTGTAAGTGGAAAAAAATGCTCTAAACTCCTAGCTGACATGTGCATTTGCCAACGTCTGTTGAACGACTAAACTAAAGAGCATAGGAAAAAAATGCGTTGCTTATAAACCAAGGCGAATTCATTACTAGGTGAACTTAACAACACAGGTGATTATATTTTGCATCTCGCGTTTTTTCCAATGAGACTGTCATTTTTTTTTTTCTTTTGTTTACAAACTTTTTCGCGCCATTTTAATCTGAAGATTTTTTTGTATGATTTAGTGCAATTTCAAGAAATTTGTGTGAATTTAAAAGTGAAAAACTAATATAATCTTTGATTTTAATTACAAATAATTAAAAAAGTTTATATTTAACGTTTATATAAAATTTTTTCCCAGCTGAACAATCTTAGGCGAATTTAGATTTTGACATTCACGATATGTTTTACAATAACAAAATACATAGCACTGAATTCGCCTTTCCACTTGCATTCACCTTATAAATTCGCCTTGTTATAAACAATTGTTTGACTTACAGCCATCCCTAAACAAGAGCGACAAGAGTTTTTTAGCTGTCAAAACTTCTCATGCCCGTACATTTTGTATGGAGCATACCGAAACAACGCGGCGGCAACGCAACGGCAACACTTTGCTATTGGAAAATCCCACTTTAACAATGCGTTTCACAGTGGTGTACTCGTAAGTTGCAAAAGAATTGTAAACAAAAGAATGAAGAAAAATTATTAGAAAGGAAAATAGAGGTAGAAACTAAAGGGTGGTTAAATTTCAAGGGCCGATGTTGAATGTGAACCACACCTAAACGTCAAGCTTTTTTCTGAATTTTATTTGACATTTCTCTATTTCAGACTTATTCAATTTGAACCATGGAAAGATACACAATCCAACAACGTGTTAAAGTTATCCAAACTTATTATGAAAATGATGATCAATTTTCGAAGAAAATCATCTTCAGTGATGAGGTACATTTTCACCTCAGTAGATTCGTCAATAAACAGAATTGCCGCATTTGGGCGAATGAGAATCCAAGAGTGACTGTCGAAAAACCAATGCACCCACAAAGAGTGACTGTTTGGTGCGGTTTATGTGCTGGCGGCATCATCAGGCCGTATTTTTTCCAAAATGAGGCCGGTCAGGCAGTTACAGTGAATGGTGTTCGCTATCGTGAGATGATAACGAACTTTTTATGGCCCGAATTGGAAGGTATGGATGTAGACGATATGTGGTATCAGCAGGACGGTGCCACTTGCCACACAGCTAACGAAACAATTGCTCTTTTGCGCAACTAATTCAATGGCCGTGTTATCTCACGTAATGGCGATGTCAATTGGCCGCCAAAATCATGTGATTTGACACCGTTGGACCTTTTTCTTTGGGGTTATTTGAAAGAAAAGGTGTACGTCGATAAGCCAGCAACAATTCAACAGCTAAAGGATGAGATAATTCGGCACATTATCGGCATAGAACCTCCATTATGCCTCAGGGTCATCGAAAATTTGGACCATCGGATGGAGGTTTGTCGCCGTGGTCGCGGCGCCAATTTTGCCGATATTTTGTTCCATACATAATTGAATAATACCAATATATCATAATAAAATAAAATTACAATAATTTCCTAAATAGTTTGTGTTTTATTCAAAATCAACATCGGCCCTTGAAATTTAATCACCCGATATTTTTAATATGATATAGTAACCTTCCAACTCTAAATATCGTATTTTTTAACGGTCTTATTTATAAAATTTTTTAATGTTTATTAAGCTCTTATTACACAAAATTTTGTATAGAAATCAGTACAAAAACAGCTTATTAAACTTTAAAATTTTTTTATAAATAAGGCAGTAAAACTTTAAGCATTTTATTTTAATATAATAAAAAAGTCACAAACAATAATACCGTCCGTCCAGCTGTTAAGATAATCAGGGTTGTTTTATTTAGTTGTTCGATAACCCTGCTTTTATCGTTTTGACATAACGTCATCGCTTTTGTTTAGGGATGGCGTTTCAGCGGTAAAGCTCAGCGGAAAAAAACGTTCGGCTTGCCGCTCTTGTTTAGGGATGGCAGTAAATGTCCATCGCTGTCGTATATCGACAATAGCGCAGTGAATATTGCCCGCTACGTGGTCCATCGTTAACAGATGTTTTTGAGAGAAAAAATATCACATTTAATGTAGTGATATTTTTGCTGGTGTTCTTTCATTGAATCATTGAACCCCACGAACTGCAGGGTATTGTAGCAGCAATCAAATAATTTTAAATTTAAGTCTATATACATGTAAATTTCAGTGAAGCGTATGTGAGTGTTTATATCGAGTTAGTTATATACTTAAATCTAGTAGTAATGCGAGAAAAAAAAACGTTTATTTGTACAACATGGCATAAAAATGGTATTAATATGAGAATTTGCACAGATTGTTTTTTTTTTTTTTTTTTTTGTATTTATTTTTTGAAGTCACTAGAGACATGACGCCAGAACGTGATATGAATTTATGGTTTTAAATTAAAACTTTTTTTATTTTTTACTTCTTTACTCATGTTCAATTCTGTTGGTTCGTTAAGCTGATTTTAAATGCAATTGTTGGTATTGCAAGTAGGTATTGTGCCACAAACGAAAGAAAAATGTTAAATCAAATTAAGTTTTTTATTTAAATACAAAAGAAAAAAAAAGAAAAGTTAAAAGCAATAAAAATTGGTTTGTTAAACCAAATTTTTGAAAAGTTCTATCATGTCTCCGTTAAACACGTTTTTAAAATATTTCAATTTTAAATATTAACAAAAGAAGAAAAGTGGAAAAATTTGCAGGCATACGAGTATAAATGAAATGTTGGCATTAAGCAATTCACTTAATTCAAGTTGGCAACCAAATGACTAGTTAGTCATTTAGTTGGCAACTCATTATGATGGCTGATGATTGTTTGAGTGCCTGGATGGATGGATTGCTGGCTTGCTGGCTGGCTGGTTGGGCGTGCAATGGCTGTTGGAAATAAATATTCATTTGTTCTTTCATTCGTTCATTCATTCACTGATATTAAACACGTTATTCAATATTGATTGTTATATCTGCGCACAATTTTCAATTTATTTTTTAATTCCCTGTATTTAGTGCAATTTAAACTGTTATTGACAGCTGTCTACCACCATTAAATGGGTTTATTCATTTCCTCTACACAGCAATCTTTTATTTCGTCCTCCAATTCACGTCAACAAATGTACAAGTACAACGAGCTCGTTTTATACACCCAGGCCTATTTCAAGGTGTTTGCATCAACAATTTGATTAAAAGCAGACTTTCAAATGGTAAGAGACAGCTCAATTGTCAAAGTATGAAACAAGTGTTTATTATTGATAAAGAGTTGAAGATTTTGCATTTAAAATATTTTAAGAGTATCATGTGCATTTTAAATACTTTAAACAGTTAAAACGAGCTTTAAGTTTTAATATTTGAATTTTTTATACCCTTCACAAAAATGTAAAGGGTATATATAAGTTTGTGATTCCGTTTGTAATTTCTACAGTTTTTTTTTTGCGACCCTATAAAGTATATATATTCTGAATCAGAATTAATGGAAAAGTCGATTAAGCGATGTCCGTCTGTCCGTCTGTCCGTCTGTCCGCTGTTGAAATATCGTTTCTGAGAAAACCATTAGACTTAGAAACTTTTTTCTTTCACCATTCTTTTACCCCATCGATTCCTGGGTTTGCTATTGAAATTCAGTAATATCGGTCCACGTATAGCTGAGATATATTCAAAATTCCGAAAAAAAGCCATTTTTTTTGCAGTTTTGTATGAAAATTTTTGAAAACAAAAGTTGTTCGTTTTGCTTCAAACTTCACACACTTATTAGGCATGGTGACTAAAAGACAAAAAATTTTTTTCTCAGATATCGGTCCATATATACCCGAGATATAGCCCAAATCGGATTTTTAATGAAAATGTCGCATAGGCGAAGCTAAATAACTTTTTTTTTTGCTCAAAAGCAGTTCTGGTAATTATATAAGGTTACATAAATATGGAAAATGAAAATTTCCGATATCGGTCCATATATACCCGAGATATAGCCCAAACCTGGTTTTTCATGAAAATGTCGCGTAAGCGAACCTAAACAACTTTTTTGTGCTCAAAAGCAGTTCTGCTAATGAAATTAGGTTACATAAATATGGAAAATGAAAATTTCCGATGTCGGTCCATACATACCCGAGATATAGCCCAAATCGGGTTTTTCATGAAAATGTCGCGTAAGCGAACTTAAACAACTTTTTTGTGCTCAAAAGCAGTTCTGGTAATGAAATAGGGTCATATAAATATGAAAAATAAAAATTTTCGATATCGGGCCATATATACCCGAGATATAGCCTAGACCGGGGTTTTCATGAAAATGCCGCGTAAGCGAACTTAAACAACTTTTTTTTGCTCAAAAGCAGTTCTGGTAATGAAATTAGGTTACATAAATATGGAAAATGAAAATTTCCGATATCGGTCCATATATACCCGAGATATAGCCTAAACTGCGGTTTTAATGAAAATGTCGCGTAAGTGAACTTAAACATCTCTTTTTGCTTAAAAACAGTTCTGGTAATGAAATAGGGTCATATAAATATGAAAAATTAACATTTTCGATATCGGTCCATATATACCCGAGATATAGCCTAGACCGGGTTTAACATAAAAGTGTCGCGTAAGCAAACTAAAACAACATTTTTGTGTTCAAAAGCAGTTCTAGTAATGAAATAAAGTTATATAAGTATGGAAAATGAAAATTGTCGATATCGGTCTATATATACCCGAGATATAGCCCAAACCGGGTTTTTCATGAAAATGTCGTGTAAGCGAACTTTAACAACTTTTTTTTTATTAAAAACAGTTCTGGTAATAAGATGAGTTTATATAAATATGGAAGATAAAAATTTCCGATATCGGTCCATATATACCCGAGATATAGCCTAAACCGTGGTTTTCGTGAAAATGCCGCGTAAGCGAACTTAAACAACTTTTTTCACCTTAAAGCAGTTCTGGTAGTTAAATAAGGTTATATAAATGTGGAAAATGAAAATTCCCGATATCGGTCCCTATATACCCGAGATACAGCCCAAACCGGGTTTTTCATGAAAATGTCGCGTAAGCGAACTTAAACAACTTTTTTCACCTTAAAGCAGTTCTGGTAATAAAATAAGGTTTTATAAATATGGAAAATTAAAATTTCCGATATCGGTTCATATATACCCGGTGTATAGCCTAACAGGTTTTTTGATGAAAATGCCGCCGACTAAACAACTTTTTTGTGCTCAAAAGCAGTTCTGGTAATGAAATAAGGTTATATAAACATGGAAAAAGAAAATATCCGATATCGGTCCATATATACTCGAGATATAGCCTGAACCGATTTTTCCATTAAAAAAAAATTTTTTTTTTTTTGCTGAAAAGCAATTCTCGTTATAAAAGAAGGTTACTAAAATACAGAAAATAGAAAATTCCGCTATCGGTTCATATATAACCGAGCATATTTAGGTCACATTTTTAATACACTATACATATTCGTGACTATCGTGAAAGGTATTTTAGATTCGGCCCAGCCGAATATACTACATTCTTACTTGTTTTAAATCAAAAATACTCAACTGAGAAAATATATATTAAAACTGTTTTATATTCAAGTAATACTAATTAATTAAAATTAATTAATATAAAAATTAGTTTTTATTTTAATTAGTATTTTAAAAACTACTTCCGAAAAAAGTACCTTTTTATAAGTATGTACTTATCTAACGGGCAATTTGCCAAAAAAAACTTTACCACAGGGAAATCTATCAAACGATAATTTATTAAAAATTACTTTTTTAATAGATACTTTTTTAAAATGTACTTATTTATATATTATTATTTATATATATATATTTATATATATATTTATATATATATTTATACTTTTTTAACGTAGTTTTTAAAGGTACTATTTTAAACGATATCTTTTTTCATAGGTGTTTTCCAAAAAGGTACTTTTTAAAAGGTACTTTTTTTAAAAATATACTTGTTTAAAAGATATTTTTTAAAAGCTACTTGTTTAAAAGGTACTTTTTTAAAAGATACTTGTTTAAAAGGTATTTTTTAAAGAGTAAGTTTTCAAAAGCTTCTTTTAAAAAAAGTATTTTTTACAAGGTACTTTTTTAAAACGTACTTTTTTGAAACGCACATTTAAAGATACGCTTTTAAAAGGTACTTTTTTAAAATGTACTTTTTAAAGAGGTACTTTAAAAATAGTACCATTATAGAAAGTACCTTTTCAAATGGTACATTTTTAAAAGGTATTCTTTTAAAGGTTACTTTTTTAAAAGGTATTTTTTAATAGACACTTTTTTAAAGATACATTTTTAATAGTTATTTTTTTAAAACGTACTTTTTTAAAAGGAATTTTTGTTAAAGGTCCTATTTCAAAAGGTACTTTTTTAAAAAATATATTTTCAAAAGGTAATATATTAAAATATATTATTTTTAAAAGTATTTTTTGTAAGGTACTTCTTTAAACGGTACGTTTTTAAAAGGTACTTTTTTAAAAGGTACTTGTCAAAAAGGTCCTTTTTAAAAGGCATTTTTTTAAAAGGTACTGTTTTAAAAGGTACTTGTTTAAAAGACACTTTTTTGAAAGTTATTTTTTTTGAAAGCTACTGTTTTAAAAGGTACTTTTTTAAAAGGTGTTTTTTTTTATAAGGTACTACTTTAAAAGGTACTTTTTTAAAAAGTATTTCTTTAAGATGTACTTTTTTAAAAGGTACTTTTTTTTAAGGTATATTTTGAAAGGTACTTTTTTAAAAAGTACTTTTTTAAAAGGTACTTTTTTAAAAGATACTTTTTTAAAAGGTACATTTTTAAAAGGTACTTTTTTAAAAGGTACTTTTTTAAAAGGTACTTTTTTAAAAGGTACTTTTTTAAAAGGTACTTTTTTTAAAGGTACTTTTTTAAAAGGTTTTTTTTAAAGGTATTTTTTGGAAAGGAACTTTTTTAAAAATTACTTTTTTCAAAGGCACTTTTTAAAACGTACTTTTGTAAAAGGTATTTTTTGAAAAGGTACTTTATTAAAAGATACTTTTTTAAAAGCAACTTTATGAAAAGATACTTTTTTAAACGGGAATTTTTTAAAACGTAGTTTATTAAAAGTAACTTTTTAAAAGTTACTTTTTTAAAAGCCACTTTTTCAAAAGCTGTTTTTTTAAAAGGTTTTTTGGAAAGGTACTTTTCTAAAAGGCACTTTTTTATAATTACTGTTTTAAGATGTACTTTTTTAAAAGGGACTTTTTTAAAGGGTAATTTTCTTTGGTGTCATAGACAAAAAGTTTTACGAATTTTTTCTTTTTTTTTTTGGTTTGCAGTCATATTCATAAAAAATATTTTTTGTTTACTACAGTTTTATGTGACAAATTTCTCCACAAAGTTTGTTAAATAAACCTTTAATAAACATAAAATATTTTTTTGAAAACGGCAGTTTAGAAATACTTATTATCGCGGACTTTAAATCTCGTTCAGCTGGTGGTAATTTGCCTGCCTGGTTCAAAGAGGCCTTAGTGTCTTTAGCAGCCTTTTTCAAATGTAATTTTTTAGTTCATAAAGCGCTTATTTTGTGTTTCTGATGCTGTCATTTAATTTTTTTGCGCTCTTTTTTTTCTTACCCAAAAATATCAGAGAAATTAGAGTTGTGAATGAATATTTGCAGTTGGGAAAGAAAAAATTTATGAAATGATCATCAATAGCTTTTAATGTTGTAGGATACTGAGGCTTTTATTATTGTTGTTGTTGTTATTGTCGTTATTAACGTTGTTGATAATGTAGTAGGTTTTATTTAATTTTCTTTAGTCCTTTGAAATAACGACCCGGATTTTTTTAGCACATGCATATATTAATATTTGTATTTCGCCAATTTGTAGAACAATTTTTTTCTTGTGTTCTGTGATGCCTGTCAATTTTCGTTTTTTATTAAAGCCACTATCAGAATTGTTTTTTTTTTATCATTTTTGTGGTAGAAATGTGTTCTGTCGTGGCTGTGAAGCTGCTTTTTGTGTCGCTGGCTTTATTTAGCACGATGGCTGTCTGTAGTTGCCATACTTTTTCTGTCTCTCGTGTACGTAATCCCCTGTGGGTGACAGTAATGACATAGAAAAGTCTTCTGCCACCAGATTCTGTAAATAACTATTTTTTTCTTTTGTTTTCTGTTTTATTTTAACCTTTCAACCTCATTTATTACGTTTGTGAAGCATTAGCAGAAACATAATGATAATAAAGTACGAGTTATATACAGATATAAATATATATATGTATGTAGTTTCTTAAGGATTTTCGTTTTTTGGGTCATTAAATCTCTGAAAGTTGCTCCATTGCCAAAAGAAACAAAAGCCCATAAAAAACTGATATACAAATTAAACATTCATAGATTTAGTCTAATATTTCAAAGCAGACCTCAGCTATCAAAGTAGCAAAGACAATCCCTAGTTTAGTTTAAAATCAAGAGTTTTTTCTTTCTTTAAGTTTATAATTTATGTGTTTCTTTTCGGCCGGAAGTTGAGTTCAAACTCATATCTAAAACATCAGCTGCAGTATTTTATGCTATCAGCTTAATTTAGTAATGCTCTAAAGAAATTTATTACATTATTATTTTGTAATATTTAAACGTGATTAAGTTATTTGGAAGGAAATTAGAAAATTATCTCAATGCATTTCAACAAAGAAACGAAAACAAAAAGGTAAGCCAGATGGATTTTAAGTGTGATTTTTATAATTTATATTTATTTCAAGCTACTTTTAAGGGTGATGCAAAGATACTTGTATCACGTTCTTTTTAACACGCTTATATTAGTTTCACTTGTATGTTTGCAACGCCCTAAAATCAAGCCATATAAGGCAGGATATAAAACTGTATGTACAGTGTTGCTGCTTTAGTGCTCAAATGAGAGTTGCCGTATTGCTTCCAGGGGGATTTTTGGGACTCACGAACTCGATTTTGGGAATTCCCAAAAAAAGTTGAAACCACTTCGCTGACTGAGTAGAAACTGGTTTTTCGTATGCGGTGCGCGTTTTGGCCGTGGAACGTGTAACTCAACTGTTAACGGCTATAGTGCGAAACTGAAGTTATCATATTGTTTCCGGAGAAGTGCGGGATTTTGGCATTTCCCGAACCCAATTTTGGGAATTCCAAAAAAAAAAAATATCGGAGCGCGTTATACGGATAGTTATCTGATTATATGGGTAATTATTTTAGTTTGATATCTAAACGTGTTTTTAAGTTTTTAAACTATATTCATTCATTTTCATTTGGCTCGAAGACAGTTTGTGGTTTCAAACACAACAAAACACATTCTTCACGATTTGAAGGTATGATTACTTATTGCGTAGGAGAGCACCACGATCGTACGATTTGATCCCACTAGACTTTTTTTGTGTGGTGGCATAACCAAGGGCATTTCTCAAGTTCAGATCTGTGGGACTGATTTGTTGAAAACTGGAGCACTTGGATCTGTACTGCTACAGGTTCGCTTAACGGTGGCGTCATTGGACCATATTTTTTCTCCTCAATAACAATCGCATCATTACTGTGAATGGCGATCGTTATCGCGCCATGATTACCGATTATTTTTGAACTGAATGGGAAACCATGGACTTGGAAGACATGTGGTTTTAACAGGACGGTGCCACAAGCCTCACAGTGAACGTTACAATCGATTTACTACGAGTATATTGACGAGCGTGTTTTGTTGATACCAAATTTGGCTTATTTTTGCCCTAAGAAGCTTATTTAGCGAAATAGAGCTAAAAAACTTTTTTTTTTTTTTTTGTAAAAATGTTGATAACAATTTTCGCTTATTTTTGCTCTAGAATGCTTATTTATCGAAATAGAGACAAAAAAAATTTTTTTTTAATTTTGCTCTAGAACGCTTATTTATCGAAATAGAGCCAAAAATCTTTTTTTGGACAAATTTTTTGTTACTACCAAATTTCGCTTATTTTTGCCCTAAGACGCTTATTTAGCGAAATACACTTATTTAACTACCAAATTTTGTTTATTTTTGCCCTAAGACGCTTATTTAGCGAAATAGAGACAAAATACTTTTTTTTGCTCTAAAACGCTTATTTATCGAAATAGAGCCAAAAACCTTTATATGGAAAAAATTTTTTGCTGGTACCAAATTTTGCTTATTTTTTCCCTAAGACGCATATTTAGCGAAATAGAGGCAATAAAACTTTTTTAATTTTGTTTATTGTTGCTCTAGAACGCGTATTTATCGAAATAAAGCCAAAAAATCTTTTTTTGAAAAAATTTGTGATTGCCACCAAATTTTGCTTATTTTTGCCTTAGGACACTTATTTAGCTAAATAGAGACAAAAAACTGTTTTTTTTTTTTAATTTTGCATATTTCTCCTCTAGAACGCTTATTTATCGAAATACGCTTATTTAACTACCAAATTTTGTTTATTTTTGCCCTAAGCCGCTTATTTAGCGAAATAAAGAGAAAAAACTTTTGTTTTTAATTTTGGTTATTTTTGCTCTAGAACGCTTAGTTATCGAAATAGAGCCAAAAACCTTTATTTGGAAAAAAATTTTTGTTGCTACCAAATTTTGCTAATTTTTACTCTTGAACGTTTATATAGCAAAATAAAGCCAAAAAACTTTTTTTTAATATTTTGTTGATTCTAAATTTTGCAGAACGCTTATTTATCTAAAAAAAACGGACCGGTCATTTTGCCACCTCGTTCGCGGAATTTAACGCCACTATACTTTTTTTTGGGCTACGTCAAATTACTGATCTATTCCAAAAACCCGACAACGTTATAAGAACTCAGAACTAATATTGAAAGCGAAATAGCGATCATTACGACCGAAATGTGTGACTGAGTCATCGAAAATTGGTTGCAATAAATAGACCACTACCGACGTGCCCGCGGTGGCCATATGAACGACGTCGAGTTCCATTTATAAATGTTTTATTTGTATTTCAAGTCGACCATAAAGTTTTTGGAAAAAATATCTCAAATAGTTTGCGTTTTATGCAAAAAAAGTTGTCAAGTCCTTATTAGAAACCCCGATATTACTAAAAGCACTTAAAACGCTGTTTAATGTTTAAAGTTATAAAAATTTTCTTGAAATGGCGTCGATTTCTTAGTTAACAAAAATTAAGTTGTAAACATTTGAAACAAGGAGGTTAAAATTACCTCTATACCGCCAAGCATGAATGAGTTAAAGCAATTTACATATCGATCGATGTATATTTTCACTGAATTTTCCCCACCACGCCGAATTTAATAATGTCATTCAATACTAGAGTTATCAACTATAAAACTTTAGATCTTAAAACATTTTTACAACACGTAAAAACCTTAAAAAATAAAACAGAGGCGTAAAATAGAACAAGAAAAGGATAATAAAACGCTTCAAACGCGCACCGAAAGAAGAGAAAATTATATGTTTGCTAGATGACACGTTTTATTTATTATTTTTGTTGTATATTATTAAATATAAAAAAATACAAAAAGAGCCCCTGATGTTGAAAACGAAAATGACCTATTAATTTTTAAAACACAAGCCATGCGAACAAAAGAAAATTATTTCTATAGGAAATCTAACAGTTTAACATTATTTTCATTGCCAGGTCATTATAAAACCTAAAAATGTCCCTGTGTATAAGATTGCATGTGTGTGAGTATCGCTGTAAACAATTTCAAACGAACTGAGCCTAATAAATACACGTATGAAAAGAAGACTATTTAAAGGTTGAAATTTAACTTAAACAATACGTGTCTAGCACTTTAAATAAATCTGGATAAAAATCTTTCCTTTGAAAAGTAGTCCTCAAGCCAAACATTTGTTATCGTATTTCGTGCTCAACATTTTACAAAACAGAAAACAAATTTGAGAGGTTTTTACGATTTTTGTGCGTGTTGAATTTCACGCTGGACAAAAAGGAAAGAAAAGAGAGCACATGGTCAAACGTGTGTTAAAAAAAATGTCATCAAAACGTCTGTTGGTGATAAATTAATAATATAACTGATTGTCTTTTAATACCAAAAATGTTGTCAAGAGTTCATTGACATTTAAATTGAACGTTCCTCAAGTATTTTAAAATTACAAAAAAATGAATATTTTAAATTTAAGCTTTAAACACATAGACGACAGCAGACTTCACAACTTCACGACAACAAATGCTGCAACCAGCAATTGTAGTTGTGTAGGCCAGAGATTTGCAACCGGTGCTTTTTTAATGATCTAAGTACAATACAATATTTGATCAGCCCTCAAAAAGTAACAAATCCAACAAAACACTCTTTGTAGACTTCATGGAATGCATTCAAACACACAGTTAAAAAAAATCTAAGTACACCCGCCTAAGGTCGAGTTGCGGTGTGATTGGTCACCGCATGTTGTTTGCACTAGTATGTTTTCTGCTCGTTAGAGCTTGCGTCTATTAACTAGAGTATATAATATATCCAATAAACAGCGTTGTCACCTCGGTGCATTTCGCACCGTTTTTGGTGCTTTTTAAATTTTTTTTGTGTGAAAAATTCCATAGTCAGTACGCCGACCGCTTTTTTTTAATTTCCGGTGCGTTTTTTAAATTTCGGTGGCACCAAATCAAACTCAAAACAACTTGTTTTTCGGGCATAAGAAACAACTTTTTGTATTAAACTTTTTAATATAAAAATAAATAAATAAATAAAAAAAAGGCCACTAAACTAAGCATAAATAAAAATACTATAGTTCTTAAAAAATAAATTTTATAAAAATATTTAGGGCGCAGAAAATTTTTACAAAAACCACAAATATTTTTAATACTTTCCACAAATAATATCTAGACGTGTCGCCCGTTTGTGTTCTGTAAACGGCATATTTAGTCAAAAGACTTTAAATCGTTATGCGTTCTATAAAAATTGTTGATATTTTTTTAGCAATTTTGTGAAGTACTTATAAAATTAAAAAAAAAAAAAAAAAAAAAAAAAAACTTGCTGCTTTTTTTCTGATATAACGGATTTTTTTTATCCCAATTTGGTGCGTTTTGAAATATCAAAGTTGACAATGCTGCCAATCAAGTTGGTTTCTCATTTATTTTTCCCCCATTCAGCAATCGAACTCGTACTTCTTTTTAACAACGAAAATAATATTTGTATGTAAGAATTTGCAGTCATACATTTACCTCACCCATGAGAGTGGGTGGGTTCAGTTTTATGTATTTACTCACTCACACTCGGTAAACGTCATCGTACTAAGCGCAACGTTGCCAGAAGGTTTTTAAAACCTCATGCTTTGGTGATCGTGTTTTGAAGAAAATATATACACAGATTTCATTTGAATTTATTTACTACAAAACCGGTAAAAATAATAACTTTTACCAAAAAAAATATAGATTTTTTATGAAGCACATTTTAATCACATTTCTTTTATTTTATGTTCCTTCATATATAATAATGTTTATGGCTTGGTTTTAATCCATAACCACAATAAATGCACTGTTACACATACATATAACCAACTGTGGAAAAAATATTGTTTGCATTGAATTTTCGTTGCAAATTTTAGCAAACACAATCTTAAAATCATCTTTTAGTATGCTACTTTCAAAATC
This sequence comes from Thecocarcelia acutangulata, assembly GCA_914767995.1. Lineage (NCBI taxonomy): Eukaryota > Metazoa > Arthropoda > Insecta > Diptera > Tachinidae > Thecocarcelia > Thecocarcelia acutangulata. The sequence goes on along the minus strand of OU612095.1, from coordinate 22,574,064 downwards.
GTCAACACGGTTGTAAATTATTAAATCTGGCAGCGGCGATTTCAATTAATGTTAAATAAAAGGTGGCGCATATGCACAGCAAAAGAATTTGTCGAGAGTGTGGTTTTTACAAGTTGATTTTGTGACGACGTCATTAAAAAAACGATTAGAAACGAAAATATAAAATACTCAAAATGTTTATTTTACTAAAAGCTAGTAACAACAACACTCTTTGATGTGGTCGTTTCTTATACTTTTAAAAAAATATGCAACATACAAAAGTGATTGGATACAATTTTGATGTATCAAGATTGCTCAAACGAACGACAGGTATAAATACCACCGCATCAATTTTTAAAAGTGTTTAAAATACTCGAATATGAAAATGATTAGGTAAACAACTGATGTACTTATGGTTGCGGTGCACCGGTGCACATCTCTGGTGTATGAGACTATTGAAATATTTTCAACACGGCAGCAACATAAATTCATTTGCATAAAAGCAAGGCGAATTCATACCAGGTATATGCAAGAGCAATAATTACAACACTACAAAAATTAAACCTTTTTCAAATGTCAAGCGAAAAATATAAACACAAAAATGAATTTAAAAAAATATTATAAAAAAAATTTACAAGACTACACAAACTTTTAATTATTTCCTGAAACCTTTAATTATTTCGTGAAAATTAAAGTCTCAGATCTTAGAGCTCAGAAAGGTGAAAATGGCCAGCCAGATTGGGGAGGATTCTGGATGATAGCTGGCGCTCAAGATACAATACATAATTTAAAAAATTGTTTTAAAGCTTTTTTTCAAATTTCTTAAAAAAAAATTACAGTAAAAAAAAAATTTATTATTTCGTGAATGTTTTAATTACTTCGAGAAACTGAAAAGGTAAAAATGGCCAGCTACATTGGGGAGCATTCTGGATGATACAATACATAATTTAAAATATAATACATAATTTAAAAATTACTAAAAAATTTTTTTTTCAATTTTGTTTTAATTATGCTATTGACATCTGAAAGAGATTAAAATTAAAAAAAAATATCAGCTGCGCTGTCAATTTCAACTGTTTTGAATTCGCCTTGCAGTAAGGCCAACTTACAGTTTTTAGTTTTACGAAATTCCATTGATTTACAGAAGGAGTTCTGTTTATATCAATCCTTCATGAAAAAAATAAAAAACTTTTTGTGTGCTACGCTTAGGCGGGTCTTCAAAGGTGAAAATATAATCGTATATAGCTTCTGATCTATAATGAGAACAATATTAAAAAATTAAAACTTTATGTAAAATCGTTCAAAATGTGGACAAACATGATTCGATTCGAAAAAGAAACATTTATACCCGTTTAATAATTTTTCGTCATAGATATGCAATTACAACTACTCATAAATGAAGTAAAATCAATTGGTATAATACATGGACTAAAAAGTCCCGGGCCTAACACATAGATGGCGCTCATTTTATTGCAGTCATCTTTTTTTCAGTTAATACTATTACCTTCAAAAGACAGCTGTTAAAATTTCATGATATTCTATTCATTGGCTTGTGAGTTATTGTTCTAAGAGTGACGCTACTTTTGTTATTTTCAAAACAAAAGATCAAAAATAATTTCGTGTTTTAATTTTTCACTGCTTCTTGATGGGAAAAATACCCTTCTAGCAAAGCAATGGCTTGAAACGTGTTATGGGGACTCGCCTCCATCAGAAACAACAACAAAACGTTGGTTTGCTGACTTCAAACGTGGTCGTAGAGACACCAGTGATGCTAAACGCAGTGGACGTGCAAATTAGGCGGTAACACCAGAGAACATGAAAAAAAAATCGACAAAATCGTTTTAAATGATTGAAAAGTGAAGTTGCGTGAGTTAGCTGACATCAAAAGAACATGTTGTCTTTATATTGCATGAGCATTGAGAAAACTCTGTTCAAAGTGAATGCCGAGTTTGCTCACTGTTGATCAATAAGGAGAACCTATTGATGATTCTAAACCGTGTGCGGCCATGCTTAAACGTAACAAACCAGAATTTTTGCAGCGATAGGTCCATCTCTTCTGAGTGGACAGCAGCTGGTGAACCTTGTCCAAAGCGCCCGAAAGCACAAAAATCGGCTGGAAAGGTTATGGCCTCGGTATTTTGGGATGTGCGTGATGTAATAGTCATCAACTATCTTGAGAAAAGAAATATCATTAACAGTAATTATTATATAGCGTGGTTGGAGCGTTTGAAAGCCGAAATGACAAAGAAACTACCGCATATGTCAAAGAAAAAACTTTTGTTTCATCAAGACAACGCATCGTATCACAAGTCCATCAAAACAATGGCAAAACTACATGAATTGAACTTCAAATTGCTCCCACATTCACCGTATTCGCTAAATTTGTCTCCCAGCGACTACTGGCTGTTCGCAGACTTCGAAAAAAAATGCTCGCCGGTAAGAAATCGCTGAAACTGAGGACTATTTCAAAGCAAAAGATATATCTTTCTACACAACTGGTACTGAAATGTTAGAGTGGCGCTGGAATGATTGGGTTGCTCTTGATAGAGATTACGTGGTTAAATAAAGCTAATTTTTAACAAAAAAAAACTGTGTTGTCTTTATTAGGCCCTTGACTTTTCAGCCTATGTGTTGTATTTAGTATGTGTATGACGATTTTTGGTATCATGCGCTAATTTAGCTGCGCTGCATAACAACAGAACTAAGAACCCAAACTATCATTTAACTGGTGATGTGTGCAACCTTAGCCCAATTTTTACTACAAAAATTATATCATGCAATACAATTTGCACAAGACTGTGAACAAGGCTATTGTACTATATCTAAACTTTGTTTTTAATTACGAATTTTTAACTATTTTCTTTGCAATTATGAGCTGTTTTTGAAAACTTTTTATAAACTTTGAGAGTATCATGCCAGCTGGCAAAAAAGAAGAGAAAACTCTTAAAAAGTTTAAGGCAACTATTGCTTTATAAGTGAGAAGGGAGTAGAGGGGTGTTCTCAATTTGTCAGCCATGAAACTTTTAATAGGTTTAATTGAAAGCTTTGTTTTGAAAATTAATATTTGCAAAATTAAAAAAAAATATATGTAGTAGCAGCAAATAAAAACTAAAGTTTTCTTATATGTATTATTCAAGTTCAAGGAAGTTCAAAAGGAGTCTTAATTAAATTAAGTGCTTCTCTTTTATTAAAAAATTTTAATAAAATAAAAATGAAGCAACACAAGTTTGTCTTAAATAAACTTTGAAAAAAAAAAAAACTTAAAAACTCAATTGTTTACCATAAAGCTTTTGTGGCATTAGAATATTACTTTTATGCACACGAGTACATCTTGGCAAATTTAATGAAAATAAAGAAAATTTGCAATATTCCTTTGAACTTGCAAAGCTTCTTAAGACCTATTATTTCCACATTTAAATTAAACTAAACTGCAAATTATATTATTTGGTAAAAATCTTTTGTTTACAATTTTATACAAAAGAACTTTTTTGGCGAGGAAAATTGCTATCCTCCCAGCAGATTACCACTACATACAGAAGGACGAGTATACATCTCTTCTAACAAAAATATGTTATTTGTATTTACTTTTCCTTTCATCCCAAAGCAAAAGATGTTAATGCCGTATTACACCTTGTTCTACTTAAAGCAAATTTGTATGCCTGGCATCTTACACGTGCTGTTTTGCGAGTACGCGTTGAAGGTTTTTCTATTGTTTCTGAAAACAGCAATAAAATATGAAAGAAACAACTTCAATTTGATGCGCTCACTCGCTTGCTCTATAAAAGAAAAAGAAATTTCAATTTGAAATGTGCATAAAAATAGAAAGTTCTTGATGCAAACAACGCGCATATGGGTCAAAAAGAGCAAGAATGTTCTACTCTATAAAATTCTTATTTTGAAAACAATACACACAGAAACACACTCACACACACACACACAAACAAGTCCTAACAATTATCAGAAATGGTAAAAAGGCATAATTTTAAAAGAATTAAATCGTTAGCTCAAGGGAAACAGTCTCTGGTCAATTACAGTTGGGAAAAGATTAGTTCTGGTTATTTTTTTATATTAAAGGGTGTTCCAAAATTAAAGCAAAATTTTAATATGTCATCATTTGTGCAGAAAAATGTTGGCAGCCCTGAAAACAATTTGACAGCTGACAGGTAGTTAGGGTTAGTAAAAAATTAAGCGTTACGCAATGCAGCAAAATGTTTTCATTATTGCTTAATATATCAAAAATAATGAAAGCTTGGCTTCCACAGTTTGGAAATTTCACAAAAAAATATGGTCGTGCCTGGACGCCTAGAATAGCAAAGGCTCGAAAAGAGTCTCGAAGTGTTTTTAAAAAAGACTGGGTAAATTTATACACTGGCTTGAGTGTATAAATTTAAGAATTTGATAAGAAATGCAAAGCGGAGTTCATGGACATTCTTTCTGCAGTGGTGCTTCTGAGACTAGTAGGCTTCACAAAATCCTACCTAGCACCCAGCCTATATCAAGTTTTGTTAAGAAACAGTGAGCTAGCTATTAGCGGACATAAGACCCTAGAACTGCTCATGGACACGCATGCCATATATGGAAGATAGCATGACCGACATGCACAATGGCCAAGGGGAGATCTATTTATCTTTGGATCGAAGTATAACCCTTTGGCGAGGATAGTTTTGACCCATATAAATCAGCGGATACAGATGGTATTACACCAGCTAATTTGCAGAAGAATGCGGAAGTTATAATGTCATGGTTGATAGGAAGTTTTACGGTCTGCCTGAGGTGTACCTACTATATACCGAAATCATGGCGAAGGTGTGTCGTATTGTAGTTTTTGTTCGGAAAGCGGGTAAGGCTACACTTACCACTCCGAACGATTTCAGGCCCATAAGCTTGTTGCCCTTACTGTTTAAATCTTTGGAACGGATAATTGAGTTACATATTAGGATGTCAATTGATCCGGACCATCTATCAGCATCTCAGCATGCCTATAACAAGGGCAAATCTGTTCAGACTGCATTGCATTCGCTCGTAGAGTATTTAGAGAAAGTTCTGGAACATGGAGAGAATGCATTAGATGCCTTCCTTAATATGGAGAGATCATTTGAAAATTCGTTGCCAAAAGTCATAATAATGGCTCTGGAAAAACTGGACGTTCATCAGACAATTGTGAGATTTACAGGGAATTTACCGACCAATAGGATCATTACTTCTAACATGGGGTGAACCACAATTCGCAGAGTGGCTAGAAGAGGCGGGGGGTCTGTATTTTCTTCTATAGAATTTAGCCCCAAATTTGTTACTGATGGAATTAGATTCCATGTTGTTTAGGACAGTGACATTTGCCGATGATGTTGCGTTTGCTGAGTTGGGTATAATATCACAGCAACTGAGCTGTGTGGTCTAAGTATTAATCCACAGACAACATAGCTTGCACTCTTCACTCGGGGAAGCAAAATTCCATCGTTTGGAGTTGAGCTCAAGATTCCAAACTATCCTGGCAGCGGAATATCCAGCCAGGGGCAGAAAAGGCCATTATATAGAAGGGCAATTGTAAAGATCTGGAGAATAAATCCTTGGAACTCCTGCTAGCAACTCGACACGATTGTTAAGCCTATTCTGATGTATCGGGCACTCATATGGTGAAAGTTATTGTAGAAAACCAGCTACTGCAAAACCGTAGAAAATATAATGCGTAGTGATGAAGACTGGTGCTTCCGAGTCTACGCTATTCCGCTGATCTAATAGTGAAAGACATTGCCATGAATTCGGCTATCAGGCTTTGGTTAAGCGAGACGCAGAAGGCGGCGAAATATGGGCATGCCTCAATAATAAAAAGAATAGCGAACCTTCCGGAGAATATTGATGACCTCTCACCGACTCTACTACCTGACAAGAGATTTGAAGTAATTTTCTCAGCCACGGTCTCAGATATGATCGGCACAAATGCGGCACGTGCTTGAAATATGGGTCCAACTCGCACTCGGGAGTTGGTGAAAGTTTTTTTATCCACCTATATGAGAGGAGGATGAGTTTTAGGCTGCAAAATGAGTGTAACAAAGTGCAGGCGAAAATCGAGGCCATAATGAGGGCACCTAACTGGTTAAGGTACTACAGAGCATACGGGAAGGATATCCGAATTTGTACTGGTAGGAAGGCTGCAGTGTATGCACTAGTTGAGGTCTTCAATTCAATTTAGTACGTAAATGCAGAATATCTCTAAACGAGATAGGTAGACATAGGAATCTAGAACTTTTCTGGGTGCGAGGGCATAGTAAGGTGACCGGAAATGGCGAACTAACTGGCAAAGATCACTGTCTAGCTACAGCAAAGGGAACGATATGAGATCGTTTGAATCTCGCTGTAAGAAACCAGTACAGCTAGAAATTTTAGAAACCGGTCAAGACAGATGGTTTAGTGAGTTAACCTGTCGAACACCAAGGCTGACATGGCCCAAATATGATAACAAGAATACTATTTTACTTGGATGCCCGCCCCAAAAGAGGGCAGGCATCCAGAAGTTGCGTACTGCTTTGGCGGCTCTGGCAGACCATTGCCACATAGAGACACATGCGTGGAGGTTAAATCTTCTATTTAATGGCTGCTGTAGAAGTTGTAGAGGTGAGGAGGAAGTAGACACAACAGCAAAAAGTTTTGTGGGATCAAAAAGTTAATTTTTGGTGGCCAATTCAGCTCTCTTCAGCAAGAGGTAATTAAACTTTATTATCTAATTCAGAGAATCATGCTTCAAATCAAGGAGAATATATATCGTTATGTTTTCGGAGTAGTTTATAGCACCGTCCACCTGAAACCACGAGTTGTCCGTGGCAATGATTCTTTTTTCAGTATATGTAGGGGTCATCCCCTGAATACTGGTCCAAGATAAAATGAATGCAAAAGAGCATGGTGCAGACTTTCATGTAACTTTATTTCACTTATAACACAAATATGAGTAAGCCTTTTAATTTAGCGTCATATGTTTTGTTCAGATGGTAACTCTGAACATTTTCAGGTGTCATATATGACCATAAGAAAAGAATGCACCCACTATCAGCAACTATCTGTTGTAGCTTTTAGCCAAACGATGAGATTCAGTTTTACTTTGCTGAAGATGACGCCGAAATGCGCAAACATAGTCAGTCTTTCAATTTGAAAAAAGAATGCATTCTTTTACTTAACTAAATAGTGTAGGAAGTTAAAAGTAACATGATATTTATATGAATTGTTATCTCATTCTATTTTTTATGCACACTAAGGAAGGAGTGCTTGTTCATATGAACTTTCAATTTCAAAAGCACAATGCATAAAATTTCTCAAGCAATTTCAGGAAAAAACCAGTAGTCTATAGCAGATTTCATTGTATTTTTATATCTATTTCTTTTTTTAATTTATTTTTTAATGTTTGCTGCAGATAAATTGAAAAGAGAATATTGCCATAAAACTAAAGGCTGTTTAAAGTTTAAGAATATATTTCTCCTGTGCACTTTATATGCACATATGTATAAGTACTTGAGTAATGTGGTTTGCTGAAGTACAAGCCCTTCTAAAGTCATACCTTAACTTTTACAATTTAATATTTTGATATATTTCTCAAGTGTTATTGTAAGTTTTTTTTAACTTTTAGAAATATTTAGGTGAATAATCTTAAAATATATAAAAAGTGTGCAGAACACACATGTCTTTAATATAAGAGCCAAAATATATTAACTTGAGATTTTAAATGAAGGCAACGTGTAAAATTTAAATTTAATAGATTCAAGATATTTGTCTTAATGAGAAGGCGTATGTTTTCAGATAGGCCTGTACTACCTGATCCTTACTTTAAAAGGAAGGCATGTGCTTTCATTTATCGCTGTATCAGTTGCATATGATTTATATAGGGTGTCTTAATAAGAAATCAATTTCTTACTTTAAAATAAAGTACATAGTTTTTGAGAGTTATGGTATTTTATTGAATTGTAGAGTCAAATAGCCACCACGGCTCTGATGATAGATGACATGGATAAAATTTCCCATGATTTGCTCAGAAAGACGTGGCTGTTTTGCAGAGATGATGTGTTGTGTCTCGTATATGAGTGCAGGCATTGTTTCCAGTTTATTCGCATTAACTCGCAATTTCGCTAGGCCCCAAAGAAAATAATCGGATGGCAATAAAGCGTGCTTCAGATATTATACATTGTACTAAGGCTTGTCAAAAATTCAAATAATACATGCAAGTGAGATAGTGTAAATGTCCACTGTTATGAAAATACCAAATAATACGGTAAGAAATTTGGCATCCCATAAGATTTGTATCGAAGCATATATTTTTATGTTGCTTCGTACATAATATTCTTTATATACAATTAGCATCAGGTGATCACCCAAGTGTAGATATTGAAAGATATCTATACTGCGAATATACGAAAGCATTTTTTCCCCTTCAGGGCATAAATTATACCCAGCGATCTTCGGGCTAGACTGTTCCACAGCAGCTTCGGCTGATTTTACATACCCAGCAGCTTCGGCTGGCTGTTCTTCCAGCGGCCCTCGGACTAGACTGTTCTTACAGTGGCTTCGGCAGACTGTATACCCAGCAGCTTGGGCTGACTGTTACCCCAGCGGCCTTCGGGTTAGACTGTTCCCGCAACAGCTTCGACTGCCTGTATACCCAACAGCTTCGGCTTACTGTTCACCCAGCGGCCTTCGGACTAGACAACACAACAGCTTCGGCTGCCTGTATACCCAGCAGCTTCGGCTGACTGTTCCCCCAGCGGCCTTCGGGCTAGACTGTTCCCACAGCAGCTTCGGCTGACTGTTCCCCAAGCGGACTTCGGGCTAGACTTTTCTCATAGCAGCTTCGACTGCCTGTATACCCAGCAGCTTCGGCTTACTGTTTGCCTAGCGGCCTTCAGGCTAGACTGTTCACAAAACTAATTCTCTGTCCTCCATTACGCAGCTTCCCAGATTATGGCGAGAGCAATACGAGATACACACGACCGGTGTTAAGAGGAAATTATCACCAGCGACCACTATTATCCTAACCCGAGAGAGAGTTCCTACCGAACCCGGTTACAGTGTACGTCGAGTACGACTGCTATACCGAACCCGAAGCCTATCCGTACGAAGATACACCTGACCCAAGAGGAATTCTCACCAGCAGCCGTTGTTGTACCGAACCCAAGGCGTGTCAATAAGAAGGTATATATCCAACAAGGCCGCAAGCAATCATCACCGCAGATTAAACCCACACGAAGGACAGACGAAATAAAAGCCGAATCGCAAGCATCCTGAGCCTAAACCTATCATTGTTATTTTTTAAATACTGAATAAATAGAATTTTGGATTATTGTAAGTCACAAAGAGAAAAATCCTGTCTTGTTAATTACTTAAGGTTCGTGGATCCGTAAGTAGACCCTGGACATCGCTTTGCTACCTCAGCCTTGTCTTCATAATTTTTAGAAATTTGTTTAAAGCAGGAGCGCCCAAGCCCTACGCGCTTGGTGCTCCTGTTTTTGTAAAAGCACTCCTTGTTTTTGTAAAAGCACTTAGCTATAGGCTGTGCGCTTTAATATTCACATGTGTGTATACACATACAAGTGCAAAGCAACAACACATTCGTATGCTTTGCTTATTAAATAAAATTAGTTTTTCTTTAACGATCTTGGTGTTTACTCTTCTCCCAAATACAATTAAGATCAGCTACTTATATCAGCATTTAGAGAACACTCCACAAGGTCCTATTGAGTGTCAATCAAAATTGTGCCCATATATGGCCAAATTCTTTCGCGGATCAAAAATTTTCTACTAAGTTAAAAATATTGTTTAAAAACTCCCAAATACAATTGAGATCAGCCACTAATATCAGCGTTTAGAAGACACTCTTGGCCTCCGACTCTACAAGATTCTGTTGTGTGACAACCAAAAATCTACTTTTATTTGGTCAATATTTTCAGAATTGTTACATATGTTCTGTGTTAAAATTTTAGTATTTAGTTTAAATGTTTTCAAATAATACGAGTATATGTTTATGCTGTATTTTCACAATTTTTTTCGTTTTAAGGTATTATGTATTTTTTTCTTCACACTTACGTCATTCCATTACGTCAAACATATTTAACTCGGTATATTTATCTTCACACGCATAGCACCATATAGGCTTTCGGATTCCGTTGTATAACAAAAGTTTGCAATTCAACTTCAAGGCAGAATTTCTGGCTTTTTAGTTGCGCTGTTTTTAGTTTGAACTAAAATTAATCTTATTTCTTTTTAAACAGTTTAAACAGTGTTCGCCTACACCAGCATTAAACAACATTTAAATAGCTTTCAATTTTCTAATTTACTTCTATATGAAAGTTTATCAAAACAAAAGTTCTTTAAAAATAAAGTTTAAAAACAAATTGAATTTAGCCAAGAAAATAAATAACTTTTTACTTACATTCAATTAAACACATTATTTGCAGCTTTTGTTTTTGTATTCTGATTTTGGTGTGTGGCTTTCCTGCATTTTTTCAACTCTCGAAAGTTCGGAAGACGCAAAAATGGCAAATTGTTAACGAAAATTTTATCCAAAACGAAATTTAAAACTTTGTGGCAAATTTTCTATTATCTGCAAGAAAAAAGAACAAGAAAACATTATAAGAGAAGAAAAAATACAATCTAATAGGAAAAAATAATTTAATTGTTTTTGCTTCAGCAAGTGTAAAATTTATATAAAATATTAAACTTTAATGGATATTTAATTAGATATAATTGCTTTTGTTTTTTGCTTTAGGAAATAAGTTCTTAAAAAATTTGCCAAAAATATTTCAATTTAAAAACTGGAAACTTAAAGAAATTCGCAGAATACCTAATTAAACGTCCGCAGATCTAAGTAAAACTTTTGCAAATAGCTTTAATTCGTGACATCAAACGACAAACGTTATAAAATTTTTGCGAGAAAAAATCTATTTATTATTATGAAAAACAAAATCTGGAAAAGGAAACAAACTGTAATGATGATTATGAAATCTACGCAAGTATGCGGAAATTTCAAGGAAGTGGCATCAGTTGTACTTTATTAACTATTACACAAAATAAAACACAAGCCGGACACTAACAAAGATGCCCAACATTTTTTCCACGTCCTCATTCCTACAAGTTGTACAGAAATCATTAAATGGAAGATATACCCTGCTAGCAAGCAATGTCATATCAAAGCTACTAACAAAGTATGCATCTTTCGCCAGGAACCGTAGTCCTCCTGTGATCATAGATAGGCCATGTTAGCCTCGCTAGTCGAAAGATAACCTCACCAAACCAACTGTCCTATACAGCTTATGCAAGTTGACGCTTTACTTGATTTCTACAGCCTTTAAGCGGGACTTCTACCAACCTATCAATGTTCCCTTGCAGCAAGCAAGCTTTAGGTTCGAATGTCTCGATATTATTAACAGATATCCGTCATTTATGAATTAAACTGGACGTCATTTAGAGACCCGCAAGTGCATTTAACACAGCCTTAATGTCAGTACAGATTCAGATATTCGCTCCGTAAACACTATAGTACCTCAACAAGCAACCTCAACAAGCAAACAAACCCCGGTGTTTGCCAGTTCGGCCGCCACAAAATTTCCATGCACAGAAAAGCTTCAGGTTTGAATGTCTCGATATCAGACATTCATGAATCGAATTGGACGTTATGTAGAGACTCGCAAGTGCGTTTAACGCAGCCTTACTATCAGTACAGATTCAGATATTCACTCCGTATACACTATAGTACCTCAACAAGCAAACATACCGCGGTGTTTGGCAGTTCGTCCGCCACAATATTTCTATGCACAGAAAAGCTTCAGGTTTGAATGTCTCCATATCAGTTATTCATGAATCAAACCGGACATCATTTAGCGAGCGGCAAGTGCATTTAACGCAGCCTGGCTATCTGTACAGATTCAGATACTCAATCCGTATACACTATAGTACCTTAACAAGCAAACAAACCCCAGTGTTTGTCAGTTCGTCTGCCGCAATATTTTCATGCATGTCATGTAGAGACCCGCAGGTGTATTTAACGCAGCCTTACTATCCGTACAGATTCAGATAGATATTCACTCCGTATACACTATAGTACCTCAACCAGTAATCTGCTCTCATTATAACTGTAATTTCCGCCTGCGTCACATTACACTGATTGCATAGCTTAAAACTGCTTTTCTTCTGATACCACCAACTTCCAGGTCTGACTTGGATCCATATCTATAGCTCTCGAATACGTTCTCTTGACAGCTTATAGGGCCGCTAACAAGACCGTGCTGAAAGAGATTACGTTGTACAGCATTAGAGTTGGTGAAAAGCAAGCAATATTCCCCGGTAGGTCCGTTATCCTTCTCATTGTCGAAACATGACCTTCTGTCACTTCTTTCCACACCCCACTGGCTTTTAGCCTGATAGCTGATCACATGGATGGCCTTCCCCATGAAATTAGCCGACAGCAGTCAGATAGTCAGATCTTAAGATCTGTCTTCTTTGCTGGTTTTTTGGGATGCGAAAAACAATTCTTTTTTTTCTATGAAAAAAGTTTTTGGGAAATTTTTTCAGCTTAATTTTATTTTTATATTTTTTGAATAAATTGAAACTAAAAACACAAATAAAAAAGTTTTTTTGGTGTAAAATTTTTTTTTGTTTTAGAGCATAAAAGATTTTTTGAAAAGAAATAAGACAAAACTGCCATCTAGCGCTGGGTAGCTTCAATATTAATCCCCCCTCGTACCTAAGCTTATTGTATAACATCTATGGTCTATTTATTTCAACTACCACTAACCAGTACAGCCATCTTTTTCAAAGCGGCGAAAGCAAACTGTTACACCTAACAATACGTGTCAAATCAAAAGTAACACTGAGAATATATACTCGTAAAACGTGAATATTTACGCGAAGACTTGAATAAAAATGGGAAAAAATATGGTGAAACATAAGAAAACCGCGCAAAAAATTAAATTTCATAATGGGGGCTAGTACTTGATTAGGTTGCTTCGTGGTGAGCGGATGGTTGGTATAGCAGGACAATTAAACTCCTTTACCTCAATTTTACAACAAACGTTCCTCTACAAGAGGACTTATGAGGACGTGTTCACCAGCCACACGTATCGGCAAGAAAAGAAGTGGTTTTATATATAACTAAAAAAAAGTTTGTTTTGAGAAAAACACATTTCAAATTTTTAGTTTCCATACAAATCTTAGAAAATTGTGTTAAAAATGTCTCCTAAAGGAAACAGTTTAAAAGTACTCGTAATTTGAATAAATTTTTAGCACAATATAAAAGGTAGTACTGCTACCAATTCTACATTGTTAAGTCGAAAAGCTCATTTTTTGAGATACGACTATGTTGCAATAAAGGAGCGATATGGTTAATTTACGGCTTGGTTCACTTGATGCTCACCGTTGGCCAGTTAAATTCTAAATGAGCCATTTTGTTTAATTAACATACAACTACGAGTAACTTATAGATTTTGCCATAATTTTTGATATTTGAGATGTATACGAGTAATTCATAATAATATGTACTTCAAATTGATGTAGTTAAGGTAATTTTCATCATCATTTGAAATACAATCTTCATTTTTTGAGATAGAATAATAATTTTCTTTTTAATATTTTGTATTTTTAACACACAAAAAATATAATCGTCAAAGTGAAACAAGAAAGTGATTCAGAGAGCGAAACAAGTGTTTCATATTACCGTCTAAACATGGTATTAATAATAAACTATACGTACATTCACTTACTAGTCGACAAATGCGTACTCTGCCATTAATTCAATAAACTTTGTATATTGTATATATTATACCCATGTTTTGCATTCATGATTCAGAGAGCGAAACATGTGTTTCATATTAGCGTCTGAACATGGTATTAACGTTAAACTATACGAGTACGCACATTAATTTACTAGTCAACAAATGCGTACTCTGCCATTAAGTCAATAAACTTTGTATATTGTATAAAAGTTGTCTATTAAAAAAAAATTAGCACATAATCGTTTAATTTTACTTCCATTACTTATAAGCTATACATTAATAAAATTGTTTAATATGCTCTTGTGTTCATTTAATAACTAATTAAGTTTGCACAATTGCACACACACACACACTTGCATTCACACAAACACTCATATGTAACACACACCCGCCTGCAAACATATTCATTTCTAGATACTCATCAGCATTTATGGATATTATTTAATAAGCTGTTCTTATAATTTTAATATTTTTGGCATTTTGTTGTTGTAGCATTCCCGTAAAGAATTTTTAATTATTTTCCATAAGCATGCAAAGCAAATTGTCAAGTTTGCTTTTATTTTTGTACTCTTTACCTGGCTTAAACAAGAATTCATATTGCTTGGATTAAATTTAATCTCCACATGAATATGAATAGTTAGTTTAGCGTTTAATATAATAAAATACAAAGCAACAACGCGCAAGCACTTTAACGGAGAACAGACATAGATGGATGGATGGTCGGCAGGTCGAGCTTCTGTGGCTCAACAAAAAAAAATATGTACTGTTAATAAACGAACATGTTTACAATTAGACAAAAACAACAAAAGTGAACACAAAACCAATTCCCGAAACTTGTTCAAGTGTAGATGTGTGAAGAAGGTGAAGATGCACCCAGCAAACATAACGATGTTCGTCTAAATTAAATAAACTAAAATTATTTTCTATGTTATATACGAGTAGAAATATCCTGTAGAAAAGATATATAAAGTTTCCTATATATAACATCACAAGAAACTTTGTATAGAAAAATTTCCGTCATGACAAATTTTTTACAGAAAATTTAACTCTATGGATAACTTTATATGCAAAATTTATGCCTTGTGTAGAATATTTATTGTAAATGAATCATAACGTAAAAAATAATGCTAAGCTACATGATGCTGCATCCTGTTTGTTAAATAACAAAGAGAATAAATACCATGTTCAGACGGTAATATGAAAGAAACACATGTTTCGCTCCCTGAATCATGACTGCAAAACATGGGTACAATATATGGCAGAGTACGCATTAGTTGACTAGTAAATTAATGTGCATATAGTTTATTGTTAATACCATGCTCAGACGTTAATATGAAACACTTGTTTTGCTCTCTGAATCAGGAATGTAAAACATGGGTACAATATATACAATATACAAAGTTTATTGAATTAATGGCAGAGCACGCATTTGTCAACTAGTAAACGAATGTGCGTATAGCTTATTATTAATACCATGTTCAGACGGTAATATGAAACACTTGTTTCGCTCCCTGAATAGTGAATGCAAGACATGGGTACAATATATGGCAGAGTACGCATTTGTTGACTAGTAAATTAATGTGCGTATAGTTTATTATTAATACCATGTTCAGACGGTAATATGAAACACTTGCTTCGCTCCCCCTGAATCATGAATGCAAAACATGGGTACAATATATGGCAGAGTACGCATTTGTTGACTAGTAAATTGATGTGCGTATAGTTTATTATTAATACCATGTTCAGACGGTAATATGAAACACTTGTTTCGCTCTCTGAATCACGAATACAAACCTGGATGTTCATAAGATGATTTTTTTCTTTTTTTTATATTGTTCATTTAATTGTGCAAATAATATATAAATTTTGTGAAAATGCTGTGTAGCATTTCACTCATCCTCTGAATAAAAAGGAAATACAAACATCAAGTGAATTCTATTAAAAAGTAGCTGAGACTGTAAGTGAAAATATTTTCGCTTTCAAACAAGAAACACGTTACAAAATAATGTAGGTATTATATAAGTTTGTTCACATATGTTCATATAAATGCATTTTTTAAAATCAGTCCACGCCTTCGTACAACCCTCTACGGAACGGAATGGTGGACTAATATAATTAAAATATTCGCAAACGGTGTCTCACTCTGTTTTACTATTTGTTGTTTTTTTTTTTTAATATGCTTAATTAAATAAATACTTCAAATGAAAAACTGTAACAGCAGTCATATGTAAGAAATGGAGAAAGTAGAATTCATATTTTTATTTTTGATATTATTTTATTTTATGCTATTTTAATTATTTGTCGTAAACAAATACTTTGACGACAAATTTGCTCCCTTTTGAAAGACAAATACGCCAAACACAGTAGCATTTTAATGGCGTTTATGCAATGGATTTGAAATATGTCGTATTCATTGGCGTTTTTCGCCAATCACACAGTACCATTTTGCAAAAACGCCCGTCTTTCGTCATAAAAATGCCAAACAGAATAAGGTTGAATATTTCTTGCATTCCAAAATGTTTATAAGAAACTTTTATGTGCTGAAACACTCATTTCACAAATAAATGTGAATACGACAAAATTGGTGTACTGAAAGTTGCAATCACAAAAAATTTTGCTATTTCAACCTGCAAGCAAATGAACTCTAGGTGACTTGCTTATAGTATGAAAAATAATGATCAAACTGGAACCGTCTAAAAAAATTTTAACTTGTTATTTTGTATTAAAAAAACTTTTAATTTTCATTTATTTTATTAAAAAAAAATTTCCAGTTGAAAAATACACTTCTTTTATATGATTTCTGTATTGCATTTTTTTATTTTAAACATGGCACAACTAGTTTTTTCCCCATACAAAAAGCCAGTGCTACCAAATTTTACACACATTTTTATTCAAACAAAACGGGCGATCTTCAGTACACAGAAAAATGCGGTTTGCGATTCTGACCTAATAAGCGATTAAAAATTTTGTGTTTCTCAGCACATGGCTGGTTATAAAAAATTCGCGGTTTAAAAAAGTAGTTGAACAGAGTGATGCCAATTCGGATGTCTTTGAACTAACGAGGAGAATGGACCACTTCGTTAGAAACCTTTTCTTAAAGACAACGAAAGAGATTGAATTAGGTGGGAGATCTCCAAAAAAAAAAGGTTATTATAGTTTCTTGTGGGATGAAGAAATTACAATATGAGTGGGGAAAATAAATAAATGAAAAGTAGGGATTGCGAATATCCTTTTCAGTAATATTTACATATTTTCATTGTTACCTTTTGTAATTAGTAATGATTAGCAATTTGGTAATTAAAAGAAGTACTGTATCACACGGCTGATGATTTTCAAGTGCCGTTTTTCCCACCCCCATCAGCAGAACCAATTTCCTCTCTGCTTTCTAACTGCCAGTCTGACCAGCGTCACATTATTTTTAACAATATTTAATACTGTATTAATATTGGTGGCATTAAACAGTAGAAACAAAGGTAAGTGAAAAAAATTTAAATATTCCTACAAAAGTATAATAAAACTAGGTAAGGATAATAGAGGTAGATAAGTATAGTAGTAAATATAAACAATTAAACATTAATTTATTATATTAGCTTCTACCGTTGCTATCAATCAAAAAATTATAAACAGCTTGTGTCTTATGTTTCCCAGCTGTCCATATATCGAAACTACTCTAGTCATCAGTAGACTTTGGAAAAAATTTTAAAAATTTCTATAGACTCGTACTGGTGCTTTAGAAAGTTGTTAAATGTTTGCGGTCGTAAATGTTTTGCTCAATTTGTTTGTTGGGTTAATCTTATACATGCACAATTCAGTTTCTATTCACACGTCTGTCTGTTTGTGCAGCCTTTGCTTCAAATGTCAGTGTTGAATTTTTTTGTTGCGTTTTCTGAATGCAGTGCTCGTATTCCCTGGGTGTGTTGCCCCTTTGAGACTGTGTGTGGCGCATTTGAAACTTTAGAAAGAATGACAAGTAAACAAATGATGCATTTGAATATTTAAGGGTGTGTGAACTTTTGTGTGTAACTGCTGTGGCGGGCATGTGTGATGTATTCAGTGATCTTGTTTAATTCCTAAACGAATTAATCATACAAACAACAACTGTTCACTTCATTGCAGTTTTTTTCTTTTCTCCTATTTTTAACTAAAAAAAGAAATACTGGATGTGCTTACAGAATGTGTACTAGTGCATTATGTCCCTTAATTTAAAAAAAGTTGAGTATAATTGCTGTTGCTGTTATTATTTGTGGGTAAACAGAAGGCTACAAAAGTGCAAGAGACTAAAGAAAAAAAAATTATACTGCTAGTAAATTAATAATACGAGTATGACTAACAAGAGTCATACCTTTCGTCTTTTTATTTCATTTGGAATAAAAAAATCAGCCACATTCTGTTAAAAATTAAATGCTTTAAAAATATTTTTAAGAGAGAATAGTCCAGGGTAGTGACAAAATATATAATAATATTTATTTTAAATAAATATAAGCAGACTTTGTTGGTAGTGAAACAGTTTAAAAGTCTAGATAAGCGACAAAAGTCCCGGGCTAGGGCCAGGGTAGTTACAAGTTGCTTTAAAAAAGCATTTAAGCGAGAAAAGTCCAAGCTTGTGACAAATAAACTACTATGTTTATTTGAAATAAATATAAATACACTTTGTTAACAAAAAAAGAAAACGGTTTAGAATTGTAGATACGTGACTAGCGTCTGAGGTTGGGTCCCGGTTAGTGACAAGATGCTTTAAAAATGTATATAAGCGAGAATAGTCCAGCATAGTGAAAAAATATATTACAATATTTATTTGAAATAAATATAACTAAACTTTGTTAACAGCAAAACTACTTAAAAGTATATCTAAGCTATAATAGTCCTCGGCTGGGTCCAGGGTAGTGACAAGATAAGATGAAATTCTTGGTTCTCATAACATAATTGTGCTGATATATGGTAAAGAAATTTAACAAATAGTTTTTTCTATATATACGTTATCGCTATCAACAAAATATTATTGCGCAGCTTCGAGAAAGTGCATATATTTCCCTTGGCACTTAGAATTACGTTCAGAAGTGCACCAGGGTAGAGAGAAATTTTTAAATAGCTTAAATATACATCTGCACCTTTTAAAGTTTTTTACTTAAAAAAGGCTAAATTTTGAAGAAAATCTACAAATATTTCATTACTTTACGATACGTAACGCACTTGTGCCAATTTATGGCAAAATATTAAAAAAATTTGTGCTGAAGCTATGTTATTACTTAAGTTACGTAATGTCAACCTAAATATGTTGGAGGATATGTTAAGTATTCATAAATACACTATAATTATTTAATTACGTTACGATAAGATGTTTTATTCTATATGTATGCTTGTGTTTTCCTTGCTTGATATTTTCTTACATAAAACGAAGCACTAAACTTTCAGTTGCGTAACGCCAAAGCAAGAGGGAGTATGATATGTTATATGTTTACAAGTGCGTGGAGATAAATTAGCTTAATATAGTTTTATGTAGGAATTCTTCCTTTTCTTTAGAAGCTTGTATTTACCCTGACGCAAAAATGTCAACAAGGTTTGATGTTTAGAAAACGATAAAACCAATTTTGAGTAAAAACTCTATAGCCAAGACTCCAGTCTAAGTTTAAAATCATTCGAGTAGTTAAAGCATTCAAACAAGATCGATGATATTTTCTTACATAAACCGAAGCACTAAGCAAACTTTCAGTTACGTAACGCCAAAGCAAAAGGGAGCATGATATGTTAAATTTTTACAAGTGCGTGGAGATATATCAACTTAATATAGTTTTATTTAAGAAATCTTCCTTTTCTTTGGCAGCTTGTATTTACCCTGGCACGAATATTTAATCAAGTTTTGATGTTTAGAAAACGAAGCACTAAGCAAACTTTCAGTTACGTAACGCCAAAGCAAAAGGGAGCATGATATGTTAAATTTTTACAAGTGCGTGCAGATATATCAACTTAATATAGTTTTATTTAAGAAATCTTCCTTTTCTTTGGCAGCTTGTATTTACCCTGGCACAAAAATTTAATCAAGTTTTGATGTTTAGAAAACGATAAAACCAATTTTGAGTAAAGACTCTATAGCCAAGGCTCCAGCTTATGTTTACAATCATGCGAGTAGTTAAAGCATCCAAACAAAATCGATGATTTTTATTACATCTAAAAAAGTTCACGTTTTATAATTACGTTATTATCATATAACAATGAAAATATATGAAAATATATTTAACTGACTGAAAACAAAAAGCCATTATACAAACAAAATGGGATTTAGTTGATTGTCCTTTAGTAACAACTCAAAAAGAGATATTTATTTCCCCTGGAGGTACGAAGTGGCACTAGAAAAACGACATAAGTACAGAGAATTTTTGCCAGAAAAAAGTTTGATCATCATATATGTCATCCATTCTAAAGCATAGTTGGATGAGACATTGATATTTTTCAGAATGTCCCATCATATTCTTTTTATTTCCATACAAGTATGCGAATTAATAATTTTTTTTTTTTTTGTTTTATGCAGTAATTTTTTTTTCCATTTGCCTTAAGCAAAAGTGTATTTAGCTGCAATGTATAGATTACAGCCGGATTGTGTTTGAGTTGATGTATTTGAACAAATATAACAACAGTGTTGCAATAGTGACACGAATGCCTTTGACTAAATAGTCCTTTTATATTTGTTCAGTGTAATTTCTGTTTGTCTATTCATTCGTACGTAGATTTTATTTGCCTGTGCAGAAGAGTATGCTTTTGCCGTTGATGTACAAGTTTGCATTCCGGTTTATAACGACCTGGTTGTCTTTAAGTCATGTCAGACATTTTAGACACATATTTCAAAGGCAGACATACTTACAATACGATGATTGTATATTCATATACATATATGCATGTGTGCTTAAATGAATACTACTTTGTTTTCCAGTTGTTTTTATTTGCATTGTTTGTTGTCTGATTTGAGTTTAAAAAATTTTTAACATTTACATGTCAAGTTTCAACATTTACATCTACATTCCGTCAGTTATCTTTGCTGCTTTTTAGTGCTATATTACATGACGTTCATATTCAAAACTGAAGTGGCATTAAAGAACATTTTAAAATTTTTTAAATTAATTTAAAATTTCTAGAATTTAGATTACCTAAAGGATTGTCATATTTTTGATAATGGAAGAACTGGCTGAGGAATGACTTCAAATATAACTGAAGTATGATTTAGTTATATATTAGTATAACATTTCTAACCGTAAACTTTTTAAAAACGCCAGGGGGAAAGGCTTCCATTGCCTAGCGATAAATATGAGCCTCTCACTGTAATTTAGGCACGCGTCCTTTTGTTTACTTATAGTTAAATTTATGAAATTCGTTACAATTTTGTTCAAAGAAAGAAACTCCAGGGAAGTGACCTCAGGCATAGTACCAAAGGTTTAAACAACTAATCTAACAACATATGTATTTTTCTAATTAATTTAACGTTAAATTATAGAAAATCATTATATATTTTATGAAGAAAATAATTTGCCAGGGAAGTGAACTTTAAGTGTCTGACCGAAAGTTTGTAAAACTAAAGTATGATTAAACTTCATATTCATCAGACATGTGGAGTCGTCAATTTTTAAAGTCGTTACGATTTCGTAAAAAAGTAAAATTTGCCAGGGAAGTGACTTGCAATGCCTGACCACGGACATAAAAAACTAAACTGCTTGAACAACTTAACTTCAATAATGTATTCTTTTGATACACTTAAGCATCAATTTAGAAATTTGCAAAAATATTGTTAAATTTTCTATTTTTATTTAAATTTTTTATTTATTGAATCTTCCAAATGAACTAACAATAAGTATTCAAATCTTAACACTAAATTTAAAAAATGGGATTCTTAAGTCCGGCCAATGCTAGACAAAAAGTTTTATTATGCGGGAGCTATTTCGGTAAAATCACCTATTGAGCAATCTGATGGTGGCAGCGGTATCCCTTCTTTTAAGCCGAGTGTGGCCGCCAAAATTAAGTATATTGCGCGCAAGAGGGTTTGGATGAAGTTCCAGTTTACTGACATACCTTGTCGCGTACTTGGAAAATTCCTCTTTTACCAGCGGAACACTCAGATCGTTATGAATTCGTGAATTTTTTACGTACCATGGAGCTGCAGTAATCGTTTGAAGAATTTGGTTTTGTCGCCTTTGAATTTTTTCAATATTTGACGCTGAGGCGGTGCCCCATAATTGAATTCCGTAGCACCATATAGGTTTTAGAATTGCATTGTATAACAGAAGTTTGCAATCCAACTTCAATGTCGAGTTTCTGCCCATAAGCCAATTTAGTTGCGCTGCTTTTAGTTTCATCTGAGTGACTTTTGCTTCAATGTGAGACTTCCACGTTAGCCTACGGTCGAGGTGTATACCAAGGTACTTGACTTCACTGTGTTGCGGAATAGGTGAGTTGTTTATTTGGATAGGCCCACATGTTTGCTTACACAGAGTGAATGTGACATGAGTACATTTTTGTTCATTAACTTTGATTTTCCAAAGTTTTAGCCATTTCTCTAATATTGAAATGTATTCCTGTAAATTTCGTGAAGCTAATTGGTGGTTTTCATGAACACTCAAAAACGCTGTGTCATCTGCAAAGGTTGAAGTATGGATTCCGGATGTCGTTGGCATGTCAGAGGCGTAAATCAAGTATAAAGTAGGCCCCAGTATGCTGCCTTGGGGAACACCTGCTTCGATTAATATTGTTAAATGAAAAAAAAAAACTCCAGATTATCGGCGGGCAGTGACCTTAAGAGCAAGACCATAAGATTGAAAAACTAAAATAATAACTATATTATTGTATATATAATAATTGTAAAATTGTTACAATATTGATAAAGAAAAATACTGGCAGGGGAGTGATATCAACTATGTGATCATAAGTTTGAAAAACTACACTATAATTTAACAACATGTTTCTCTGATCCATCTAAACGAAAATATTTTCAATCGTTTTTTTTTTTTAATTACAAAAGTTCGTTATAAGTAATTCCCCTGCTGTTGTAAGTCAGGGGAAATATCAAAGTTAGAAAACTATATAGTTTCGAGAAAACTCGAGCTTGAACTTATTCACACGACATCGTATAATGAAAGGTTTTCGATAAAAAAAAATTATCAGTATTTCCCCTGATTTTATAAGTAAGTCAGGGGGAAATATCAAAGTTAGAAAATTATTAAATTTTTTGTACTTCAAGAAAACTACAAACTTATATAACGAACGGTTTTTGAAAAAAAAAAATTGTTAGGGGAAGTATCAAAATTAGAAAATTTATCAAATTTCTTGTACTTCAAGAAAATTACATATATGCACGAACTTATTGACCCGACCTCGTAGAATGATAGATTTTTGATAAACAGAATTCGTCATAAGTATTTCCCCTGATTGTATAAGTAAGTCAGAGGAAATATCAAAGTTAGAAAATTATCAAATTTCTTGTACTTCAAAAAGACTACACATATGTACGAACTTATTGATCCAACCTTTTATAATGAAAGTTTTTTGTTAAAAAAAATCGTTATAAGTATTCCCCTTGGTTTGATAAGTGAGTCAGGGGAGATATCAAAGTTAGAAAATTTATCAAATTTCTTGTACTTCAAGGAAACTACATATATGCACGAACTTATTGACTCAACCTCGTGTAATGAAAGGTTTTTGAATAAAAAAATCGCTATAAGTATTTCCCTTGATGTTATAAATAAGTCAGGGGAAATATCAAAGTTTGAATAATTATCAAATTTCTTGTACTTTAAGAAAACTACATATACATATGTACGTATTTATTGTTCTGACGTCCTATATGCAAACAAATGCATTATAAGTAATTCCCCTGATTTTAAAAATAAGTCGGGAAAAGTATCAAAGTTAGAAAATTTTTAAAATTTCTCATACCTCAAGAAAATTATATTACACATTTTAATTTTGTCTTAGAAATGAATACTTGATGAGCACTGAGTGTTCAGTTACGTTACGTAACAAAATAACGTAAGTAAAATGTATGCAAAACACTTTAGCTAACAACAAAATTGCTTTTTTATTATCGAATTAGCAGTGTATAACCAACCCCCCTGTTCTGCACATTATGCAATTAATATTTTAATTGGCCATATTATTTTAGCGCTTAGCTTGGAAGCCTTTAAGCGTGCTGAACCATAAAACTTTGCCTTTTGGAATATGAGTATTTGTATGACGAAGTTTATTTATTTTTCTTACAGTTTGCCACCATTTTGTTTATTTTTGCTAATGACCTTTTTTGTAATTTAAGCGGAATTAAATCATTTTAGAAAGCATTACATAACTTGGTAATTGGCTTGGGCAACAATAATATTTTATACATATATACATATTTTTTTCTCCTTTTATTTTTACTGTAACCAAAAGTAATAAAACTGACATTAGCGTTATAAATAAAACAACTTATTTCGCGTGAAACATGCAAAACTGCTGGTGTTATTTTCTTCAACAAATTACTAATATTACGATATAGGCGAAAAATTAATTTAATAACAGCAAATTAACAAATACGTAGACAAATAGAAACCCGCTCACGACATATTTTGTTCAAGTTGACAAGGGAAATGTACTTTAACACAAGCAGAACAAGGTTTTAGTTAAAGTTTGCACTTAATCTTTCATTTAATAGTTTTCTGTTTTATTATCATTTTATATGGCTTTTGCTTAACAGGCATAGAGATGATAATATGTTTGATAAAATATAAAAACAAGCCATAAAAAATTCTAAATTCATTCAATTGTGAACGCGATGATCTTAAAACAAAAATTTTATGCACCATAAAAACCATCATCACGACAACATAAATCTTGTGAAAAATTCCCCACAACTTTTTAAGTTTTGAATATTAAAAGCGCAAGAAAAAATACAATACGAGTATATTCAAATTAGGGGTATAGCGTTTAAGACGGATTTTGTATAGAACAACGAGAAGGCAAGAAAGCAATTGACATGTATCTTTTATAAAAGAATGAGCAGTAAAGTAAAGCAGGAGCAGAGAAATGAATAACTTATTGGTGGCAGTTAGTTCTAACAGGACTGAAACTCTTTTATTATGTATAATTGTAACGTTTTTACGTTTTAAAAACGTTTAGAGGATTTTTTAAAGTAGTAGCCTTTACGGTTCAAACTGCTGATGGACTAACTCCACGGGATGAATTACTCACGATTTACCAGCACCTCGTGTGGCTTGCAACTTCTTGCTTAAGAGTTTGAGCCTTCTATACGCTCTTCTATGCAATTTCCCAACAGTCCATAGAAGCCAAGGCTTAATGAGTTGGTAGGCCGAAACCCATTAAGAGCATCAGCCCTTAGCCAACTAACCCGCCTAGCCATCACTCCAGGTTCCTTACAGTACAAGTGTCTGTTGCAAGACAGAGGCACCTAGGGGGATTGTTAGCCCCCGAAAAATGGCATGCACCACAGTTATCAGGGAAATTAATTTTAGGTTTAAGCCGCAGCCAAAACGTTTCAGCCAAGGTAGGCAGCTCAGCCATGATCAGAACAGAGAGATCTGCAAAGCAGTACCCTGGTGGCATTTAATGATCACCCATCTACCAAATTAACTCTTGGTAGGGATTTCGAAAGTCCTAAATAACATAAGTCAATCGGTTTCCTAGAGTTTGCGGACACTTAGCAAAATGCATACGAGGTTCAATATGAGATGAATATAGACAAATAATAGTTCAACAGCTATTAAGGGTTCATAATGCGTCATGACACAAGTTCAAACCCGAAAATGGGTGCTGATGAGTAGTGTAGCGGCTACGAAACAACTAATTGTCCCCCAGCTAAACGTTTGATTAATATTTTTCTTGTCTTCTTCAATCAAAAATTATTGACCACAGCAAATTTGTATTGTAAAAAATGGGTTCCCGCCTTGACGGCCCAACCCCACGGTGATTCCCTCACAAGATGAACTTTTTGGCTTAACCAGACAAAAGTGCAAGATACTTGTAAATAACAATCATCTTTAGCAAAGAGACACTTCTTCTACATAGCGGATTCGCTAACAACAAGAATTGCACGATCATGGCAAATGAGAATCCAGAAGGGATTATTGAAAAGCCAATGCATCCAGAAAGAGTGTTGGTTTAGTGCCCCTCATAAGCTGTTGGCGCCACCGAGAAGTACTTCTTGGAAAACGAGTTCGGCCAAACAGTTACCGAGAATGGCATTCGCTACTGCGAGATGATGACAGCTTCTTGTGGTCAGAAATTGAGGATATAGATTTAGACGAAATGTGCTTTCATTAGGATAGCACCACTTGCCACACGAAACAATGGCTCCTTTTCGCGGGCAATTCAATGGCTGTGGTATTTGACGTCGTGGCCATGTTAATTAGCCGCCATGACCATGTGGTTTGTCACCGTTGTTCCTCATCTTATGTATTGCTTGCTTAAAGCCCTACCTCTAAGTTTTTTATTGATATCTTCACAGAACTCCTTAAGGTTTGCTTCCTCAAAAAGTCTAGCTTTTCATATATATACATACATATGTATGTGAAAACTCATATATTTTTAAATTAATGAAAAATATATTTAAAGTTTTTAACAGAAGCAACGACACCCAATGAAAGTTCATTCAGTATTTGACCCAAAATATATAAAGTTTGTTCCCCCCTGCAATTAAAACTTTCTACTTGGGTTACGAGTATCATACGTTTCTTTTGCCCCCCTTTTTATGCACATTCTGTGCTTCTTATCTGAACCCAACATACAAAAATTCCTTTCACTGGTGCGAGAGCATGAACGAACGACTATTTATTATTTTTACTTTACAATTCCAATTTCTATTAAATATTTTGCTTGAATAAAGGCAGCACATCTTTTCAGCGATACAAACATATTGTTGTTTTGTGCTGTGCGCTGCGTTTGGCAACCAGGAAGTTTAATTTCGCTGAATAAAAATATATTAAAGTAGATTTAAAATGTTCACTTTTTTGCAATTAAGATTCTTTTAAGTGAATTTTTATATTTCGATGAGCAAACTCTCAATGACAAAAGGATTTATTGAAAATTCTTATTTTGCATGAATGGTGTTTCTTTGGTAACTGGATCGATCACCGTCTGGCAAAAGTTAAAGAGAAATAGTTCACTTTAATTTGTATGACAGTAATAAAAACTTTTATAATAAAATTCGTTTTTGGAAAGGGTCTTTCATTAAACACATTCTAAATTCAAACTAAATTGAAACAAAGAGCATGAGAGATGCTATCAGAACCTTGCAGCGGTTTAGGAGAATGATCAATGACATTATGTATGATATGTAATATCGTACATACGAGTATGTTCACAATGGCTTTGATTTGAGTTAAATTTCCTACACAAATCCGACTGGAGTAGATAATTAATACGAGCAATATTGACTTGACTGGTCGCTGTTATTTTCAGCTTGTTCTTATGGACCTGCAACTTTACAAAACCTCACCTTTAGTCGGGCTTGCCTTTAGCCAACTTTTTGGTGGGAAATCGTTGTAGTGAAAAACAAAACTCAAAATTTTCTATATAAGCGAAACAGTAATCTATTTTTGTATTATTTTGGAAGAAATGCCTTTTTCCTCTTCCATATCTACGCCTGGTCTGATGGCACGATTTCGATGGTTTGTTCCCATCAGCTGCGCAAGAGATGGATATGCCTTTAAATTACTCTTAAAAAGTATCCAACCTAGCATACGTTGTGTGGTAAGCAGCTCCATTCTGTTGAATTCACAGACCATATTATTATATTTGCGTCAATAGTCTCCATGGCTATTGATGTTGCTTTGACCAGGGTTGTTTGAGAAAAATTACTCAAAATTCTCTCATCCAACAAAATCCATATTAAAGAGCGACTTTGTCTTTGATGTTATGTGAGTGATATGCACGCAAATTTGGCATTTTTGTTTCATTCAAGTTTCATTCTGGATGTAAATAGTTTCTTAATAAAAATCAGGATTAGTTTCCTACTCCTCAATGAAAAAGGGTCGTTTACCTTTGGCTCCTAGATTGGGTTTTGCAGACTGCCAAATTTGGCATTTTTGTTTCATTCAAGCTGCGTTCTGTATGTAAATGAATTCTTAGTAAAAATCAGGATCAGCTTCCTACTCCTTCAATGAAAAAGCGTGGTTGTTTATGGTCGTTTGGCTATTGGCTCTTAGGTTAGTTTGTAGAGACTGCCAGTTTTATAAAATCAGCCCACTTGGGACTTTTTTTTGGTCTTGTAGTGTTGTACCTGAGCGAGGTATGCTGTGATAAGCTGTGAGACCTATACATCTCCCATCGCTTTATTCCGTTCATCCTGCATTTCGTTATGTCCATGAGGTATCGGGGCGCACAGATCCAACGTTCTTATAGAAAAAAAGCAAGACTAAGACATGGGTACTGGTACTCTTCCTCCTCCTCATTCTTCATTTCTACAACACAGAAGTCATTAAATGGAATTCTTAATCTACGCCGGGGAAAACCCCTCAGGACCATAGTCATCCTACAATCATGTGCAGGTCATACAAGCCTAACCATCCGACAGTAATTAATTATCCAACCACACCATCTGTTGTGTGCAACCCCTACAAGTAGAGATTGCACTTGGTTCTTACAGATCTTAAACAGGTCTTTCATATTATTTTCAATATTCCCTTGTTATATGTAAATGGATGCCAGTCTTTGCCAATTCATCCGCTACAATATTTGCCGGCAGTTCACTGTGCTCCGGTCTTCAGAAAATTTCCTGTTTCAAATGTGTCGCTATCTCATCCTGGGGTGTAGGTTTTTATTGGCGTATGCTTAACCAAAACCCTCTGCTAGAGTATAGAAAGATGCCGATGCATCATTTGTTAAAGCAAGTAAAAGTATAAGAAGTTCGAGTGTTACTTAGGTTTTATTGGGACTTCCGGAAACCCCCAACAAAGCTTAATTGGCAGAACATACATCCAAGAGGTGCTGGATCAGCGCCAGGTGCAGATTAGCCTGGCTCCGAACGTGGTTAACATGCCTGCGTCTCGCTTGCAACGTTCCAGTTGTGGTTAAGACATAAAATCGCAGGTAGTAGTTGTTAGTACTCCCTAATAATTATGATGCATGCTGATTTTCTGAGAACTAATTAGAGTCCCTGAGGTTTTGTTGTCCTTCCAGGGATACCTGTAATGTCAGCAACCAGAAGTTGTGGATAGACGGGTGAGTGCATGCTGATGCTCTTATTGGACTGTAGGCCACGAACTCGTGAAGCCTGTCTTTCATTGACTATCTGAGAAATTTTCTACAGGAGGGATTAGAAGGTCAAGGGGTTTGATTATATGGCTTGTGTGAATATTGCTAGCCATATTCGCTGATGAGCAGTGATCTAATTCACCCCTTGGAATGGGTCCAATGACAGATTAGACCTTAACGGCAGACTCTGACTATCCTATCTCATTAGGAGATATCCGGCATTCATGAACAAAAGCCGATATTGTAGGGACGACAGTCTTACTACCAGTACAGATTCTGATATTCAGTTCACCTCTTGGAATTGGTCCACCGAGAGATTGGACCTTAACGGCAGACTCTGACGCGAATCAAGGGATTTGTTGATATGGCTACGACCTGGGTGATTGTTGCTAGCCATATGCGCTGATGAGCAGCGAACTAGTTCATCCCTTGGAATTATTCCGCTGATAGATAAGATCTTAACGGCAGGCTCTGACTATTAGGAGATATCTGTCATTCATGAAGAAAATCGGATATTGCAGGGACCGCAGTCTTACTACCGGTACAGATTCAGATAATCACCCCGTATTCACCATGGTAATTCAAGCAACTAACATAGCACTAAACTAATCATTCTCTGCTACTAACTACCAACTCCGACTTGGATCCATCTATAAGAATTTCGAGCATGTCTCTTTGATGGTATAGTTGAACTGCTAACAAGGCTTTTCCCAACAAGATTACATCAATTCTATTATCGGACAGTCGAGTTGGTGAAAAGTAATCAGTAATGTCTCCTAGAGCGGTTAAAATTAGTACAGCAGCAGGCTCAAGTCAGGGTATGATAAAGGGTGTTTTTTTAAGCTAGATAGAACTTTAAATTGTAAAAATTAAATTTTGATGAAACATTTTTTTTATTTGTTTCAGTATACTCTGACAAATCATCATGAATAGACTCACGCTTGAACAACGCTACGAAATTATCCAAATTTACTTTGAAAATCAGTCGTCGATTCGCGCAACTTATAGACGCAAAATTGTGTTCAGCGATGAGGCGCATTTTTGGCTTAACGGGTTTGTTAATAAGCAAAATTGCCGCATATGGAGTGAGACCAATCCACAAGAGACCCTACAGACTCCATTACATCCAGAAAAATGCACTGTTTGGTGCGGTTTTCATGCTGGTGGCATCATCGGACCTTATTTCTTCAAAAATGAGGCCGGAGCTCGCGTTACGGTCAATGGAGATCGTTACCGCACCATGATCAATGATTTTTTGTTTGAAAATATGGATGACATTGATCCGGAGGAGATGTGGTTTCAACAGGATGGCGCTACGTGCCATTCGGCGAACGCAACCATCGACTTACTGAAATCAAAATTTGGCGATAAGTTGATTTCGAGAAATGGACCTGTCAATTGGCCTCCAAGGTCGTGCGATTTGACACCTCTCGATTATTTCCTGTGGGGCTACGTGAAGTCACTGGTTTATGCTGATAAACCAGCAACAATTGACGCCTTGGAGGCCACATTGTTCGTGTTGTTCGTGACATACGGCCAGCAGTGCTCGAAAAAGTGGCCCAAAATTGGACGTCCAGAATGCGCTTCGTCAAGAACAGCCGCTGTGCCCATATGCCCGCAATCATTTTCAAATGTCACGTATTGCTTTTTCGAATAAAAAAAAATTTTAATTACAATTTAATTTTTTGTGTTATTTTTTACAATTTCAAGTTCTATCGGGCTTAAAAAAACACCCTATATATATTCAAAGTTATGTTCTGCTAATAGGACTAGTTATTGTGAATATCAGGAATTCCAATGCCTCGGTTTCTCCAGCATACTTTTACACCAAATTTTGCCTTTAATTACGAGTAGAAGGCTCAAGTCACGGTATAAAGGTGTCTCAAGTTATAGTCCGCAAAAAGAACTAGTTCTTAGGAATAGCGCGAGATCCACTCGCTCGATTTCTTCTTCATTAGATCTTGCTTTTTGTTATTGTTGTTTGCTATGACAGTGAAAGTAAATGTTTGGTATTTTTGACAAAATGATTATATTCCCCAAGGCAGCTTTAATACGGTAGTGGTATAAGCACAGCTGTCTTTTGTTTCCTTTGCGAAAATTTTTCCTTGCTTTTTTGAACGAAATTTTGACAACTGTTCGTAAATTTTACTAACAAAATACATGCTGATGTTTTTGGTATTGTATTTTTTATAAAGCTACCTTGATATGGCTGATAAAATAGGCCAGGTAGTCAGGTAGTTGGCAAACACGACTACAAATTTTGCTTTTGCTAGCTATATGGATTCATAAGTTTATGCTGGTTTGAGATGACTGATAGGTAGAACTTGATAGTGAAGTGTAAGAGACCGTATTGCTCCTATTGAAATATCCTGTTCCAAAAAATTTATAAATTCTTAGTAAAATATATTTGATTTTTGTTTCTTTTTTGTTTGTTTGAAAGCTTTAATTTAGTTCGACACAAGAGACAGCCAATGTGAAAGGTAGAACTTTATAGTGAAGTCTCAGAGACCGTATCGTTCCTATTAAAAGATCCTGTTTCAAAAAATGTATAAATTCTTAGAAAAATATATTTGTTTTTTGCTTTTTTGTTTGAAAGCTTTAATTTATTTTTACACCAGAGACAGCCAATGTGACAGGTAGAACTTTATAGTGAAGTGTCAGATATCGTATCCTTCCTATTGAAAGAGCCTGTTCCAGAAAATGTATAAATTCATAGTAAAATATTATTATTATTTTTTTTGTGTGAACGCTTTCATTTAGTTTGACACCAGAAATTTTCTTTTTAATTTTTATTTTTATTATATATTTTTTGTTTTTTTTTGTTTTTGTGTGTCTTGATAAATCAATTGGGAAAGTTTTTCGCAAACACATTTTTGCAAATTTCTTAAAAGCTTTTACAAATAAAATTTTATTATTATTTTTCTTTTCTTGATATTACTTAAGAAAAAATTTTCTTACTTCCTTTATTTTATAAGCCTTTGATATAAGGAAGTCAGTAGATTAAGGGCTGATATGTATGTGTTATTTAAGATTGTCAGTCAGAGCATTTTACTGGTACCAGAAGTGTGGCAAAATTTATTTTTAAATTAAAAAAAGCAGCACTATCAATAATTGTTACTTACGAGTAAACATGTGCCTTAATATATATTTGCACTTGATACTCTATACAAGCGCAAGCATGCTCTTGCATGCAGAGGTAAACATTTGTTCAGTTTTTCTCTTCGTGTAAAAAATTTTAAGGATTTTTGCAAAATTATTTTAAAACGTATTTCATGTGAAAAACATGTTTCATTTTCGCCAAAAGTGTTTTATAAATTCTTGTCAAATTTTGCAACTTAAAAAATTTGTTCTGCAGCAAGAAAAAAAATTGCTTTAGACAGCAAAATACTGCTAAAATTAGCTGTTTAATGATGCAAGTGCGAACATCAACTTCATTTGCTGTGCGTCTTTTAAATGCTGTACACGTTTAGGGTTGTGTGATAAATGTTGTATAAGAAGGCAAAAAAAAAGAAGAAAGAGGAAAATAAAGGAACAGAAATCAAGTAAAATATCAGTTTCTTGTTTGCGTAATCTTTGAGAACATTTCATTTCAAGATTTCAAGCAACCCACCACTCTCCACACTCTTCACATAAAAAACAAAAATAAATGCCATCGCAAAATATTTTCTTCATTTTTTGGTAAAAGTTATTTTTTATTTTTAAAGAGCATGACTGTTCGCCATTTCCTTTGAAATAAAATTAAAAACTTCTTTCTTTGGTGGCTGTTGTTGCCGTTTCGTGTCTGCATTTCGTGCCCCAGAGGTCATTAACTTGACTTTGAGCCCTTTCGAGTATCTGCTTCAAACAGAAGTATTCGCGTACGAATACCGGAGTGCATTTATGCAACAAATTAAGTTCGTGGTATTTGTGCACTTATGTACAAAAAATATAAAAAAATGCCAGAAAGAACAAGATTTTGAGACAAACGAATTATGTTTGGTTTGTGCAAAATAACTTGCAAATATCTTGTACGAAAAACAAATGTAAGAAAAAACAACTTAAAAGTAACATACGTGGAGAAAAGAAATCATGACATCATATTTTTGCCGACTGACGGCATTGTCGGCAAAACAATATAACTAAAGGTTAGGCAAATGTTTTAAAATATTTTTTCATTTTATTTCGCAAACATTGTCAGAGATGCCAAACATAACGACAAAAAAAAAAAAAAAAAAAATGGCTGTAAAATACAGTAATCTATGGCTAATATCATCACGGTTAAATGCCATATACGTTTAATTACCTTCAATATCTAAAATAGCTAATGCTTTTCCCCTCTTTTCTACAAAACTTTATGTTTAAATAAAACACAGTTAAATACCTATTTCGAATAGTTGCCTTCAATTTATAAAATAACTAATGCTTTTCCGCTTTTTTCCACAAAAAAGCGGAAACAACATATGATAGACAGTGTCCATATATGTGTCAGTTTTTAAAGCGCATGGAGGCGCTAGTAACCCGTGAACTAGTTCATCTCGCGGAATTGGTTTACTTTTAGCGTAGTCCTTCATGGCAGGAACTGACGCAAATCAATTACACAAATCGGATAATATGGACGAAGACAACATGTGGTCACATCAGGGTGGCATTACGTTTCAAAAAGTGATCGACACAACGCACATTTTGCAAAAACGATTTCAGGATATTTAGATCCCTTGCAGAGGTGACGTATATTGGCCGCCAAAATCATGTGATGTGACTCCAATAAATTGTTTCGGATGTGGCTTGCTGAAGTCGCAGATCTATGCCAATAAGCTGCAAGCCAACATAACTGAAACTATTGCTGAAACTCAGCTGGATCTTAGCAACAGATGAGTCATTAAAAACTGAACGGCTCAGCTTAGTGCCACCATAAGAAGCCGCGGCAGACTTTTGCACGGTAATTTCTTGCCATTTCAAAATCTTCTTAACGCTTATTTAAAATTGCTACATATAAAAATATAATTCTTGTTAAGAAAATTATCAATCGCCCTGCTACAATCATTTTTTTTTATAAGAAACTTTTCCAAAAATTTTATTGATAATGTTTCCTTTCCACGGAAAAGTTATCGAATATATTTATTTTAAACAGATTTTTTTTTTATTATTATTTTTTTTTTAATTTTACTCTTTTGTAACTGTCCCAGTAAATGATAATTTTATGTAAACTAACTGGTATGAAAACTCACATACAGCCCTTTACGGATAAGTGCATAACGCTTAATAAAGCTTTTGTAAGCGATTCCATAACTTTTAAGATAATGGAAACTTTTTCACTTGCCTTCAATCACAATGCGAACGATTGCGTGATTTTGTAATATAATCTAGTTATTTTTTTTTATTTTTTATCTGGGACCAGTACTCAGGGAATGGCACCTACATATGCAGCGCATTGTACTGGAACTGGGAAAATAGGGTATGATGATGAGGAAAGAGGGAGTAGTGTTCGCGAAATATTAACGATAACAACACGAAAGACTGAAACAAACTCTATTGCAGCATTTAAAATGTTGGAATTAAATTAGAAAGTTTTTAAAATTTAACTAAAAAGCAAATTCGTTATAATAATTTTATAATTACTTTAACGCTACGATTTTGCAATAAGTTCATAATTCTAGAATGAAACCTTTTCTTTGAATTCGTATGCATATTTTTCTCTTATAGGCATTCCACTTAACTGCGTAACACTCATACATAAATCAAGTTATTCATAAAAAAATCATAATACTCAAATTTTAATCAAAAGTTCTTAGTTAAATGCACGAACAAGATCTTAAGCGTTAATTCAATAAAGTTTTATTATTTATTTTACTTAATCGCAATTCGGCAACATTTGACAGAATTATGCAAAAGTCTTCAATTAGGCCCGTTGAGTGTAAGTATTTGTGTTTTTTTACAAATAGATTTTAAATAAATTGCCTCATACTCCTATTAAGTGCTTTGGTGGCGAAATTAACCAGGATTATTATAAATGCTCCAGTAGCGCATTTAACCGAGATTTTTTTAACGCACTTCTCACTTAAAAGCATTGCTGTTTAGTAATTTTCTCATGCACAATTTACTCGTGAAGTACTGTATCAGATAAAACAGTTCCATAGTTCATTTATATACATAAGTAATAATATATAATCATAATAATAATGTTAACCTTATCATTTCCATGCGCACATAATTTAGATTTTTACAATCTGGGGAATAAATTTTCATTATAAGGAATAAACACAACATGTTGAACAACTAAACAAGAAAACATGGCCTAAATGTTAAATAAATTTTAAAGCAATAACGACTTTTTTTCTTCTTTTTTCTGCAAAAAGTTAAACCACATTAAAAAAAAAAATTGTATACAAAAACTTTAAATTATTTGTTTCCACACATGTGTTGAGATTTGTTTCTAACCATATTTGGTTATTCTTTGTTATTTTGCTTTTTTACAGATACAATTCTTTCTTGTTGCTGCCACATGTATACCCAAGATACATGTTCTTGTTTGGTCTCTGTTGATTGTGGTTGTAATATTGTAGCTTCTATAATGGTTTTTATTTAGTTGCAGAGCAGATTTTCCATATGCAGACGACTTTAAGTTTTACATTTTGCTAGTTAGGCAGAGAGAGTCAGTGAGTCGTTTATTGTTTGTCGTTATCACAAAATTGGCATCATTGAAAAATTCTGTGTAGAAGGATTTGTTTATTTATACTCGAATGTATGGCATTCATAACAGACTATGGCCATCAAGTCAACTAAAGGCAAGAAGAACATAATTGCATAAGCATGCTCCCATATAGTCATACAAGTAAGCATCCCAGTTGACTACGTCGTGGACGAATCATTGATGATTCTTATATGACAGTGATAATTTCAGCACGATACAAAAGCGACAACTAATGCAAATAGTTGCCAAGCAAGACA
This sequence comes from Thecocarcelia acutangulata, assembly GCA_914767995.1. Taxonomy (NCBI): domain Eukaryota; kingdom Metazoa; phylum Arthropoda; class Insecta; order Diptera; family Tachinidae; genus Thecocarcelia; species Thecocarcelia acutangulata. The sequence continues at coordinate 22,538,191 of OU612095.1, read as the reverse complement.
ATGCATTATATTCTGTCCTTATCTACTGCCTACAAGAAGATGTCAATAAATCATCATTGATGATCACATGCACGAAATTATCATCTGTATTGCCTCTGAAGACTATATATACCACAATGCATGCTACTGTGTCGTCATCGAGTGCATACAAGAAGATGTCGACAAAGTTGTCAGTGGTGACCACATACATGACATTGTCATTCATATTATCTTTCATGACTATATACGTCTTAATAGTTACTAGTTTGCCGTCAACGACCGCATAAAAGACGTTGACAATGAACTTGTTATTGATGATCACGTACACGACGACACAATCGTCCACATTGTCGCTGATAACTATATGCACGACAATGCATTTTACTATGTTGTCAACTACTGATAAGATATTAATAAACTGGCTGCTGATAACGATGAGTTCGTGATTGATATTCGCTTAGCCCTTGACAACTGCGTGCACTACAATGTCGTCGAAAAGTTTTTTTGCAAAAGTTGCTCCATATAGATTAATTAAATACATTAATTACATACTTAAGTAAATATGTTTACCCTGTGACTTCTCACACTTAATTGACCGATTATCTTCACTTTATCTTAATGGTTTTTTCTTTACATCACACTTTTTCGGGAAATGAATTAGTTTCGTTTGTTTAGATGAGATTTTACAAGATAATTTCACTCATATTATTATGTGTAGGTATTGATACAGGACACCTTGCGAGACACTGTCGCTCATATTCTCGTACATACGCGTTGATGGAGGACAGCTAACAAGACAGTGTCATTCATACTGGCGTACTTATGCATGGATAGAGAGCAGCTTATAAGACAATGCCACTCATATTATGGTATATATGAATTTATAGAGGGCACTTCATAAGACAATGTCATTTATATTGTAGTATGTAGGTGTTAATAGAAAACACCTTACAAGACCACGTCACTCATATTGTTATACAAACGCATTGATGGAGGATACCTTACATAGTCGTTGATATTGACGTACTTATGTATGGATAAAGGACAGCTTATAAGACAATGCCACTCATATTATCGTATATAAGTATTGTTAGAGGACACCTTACAAGACAAAGTCACTCATTTTGTTGTACAAATGCGTTAAAAGGCAGCTTTTAATAAAATGTTGCTCACATTGCCGTACATATTCCTTGATAGAAGACAGCTTAGAAGACAATGCCACTTTTATCGTCGTACACATGCGTTGATACAGCAAAGTTTTTAATACAATATCGCCTATATTGTCTGACAAATTTGTTGATAGAGGACGCCTTACAAGACAATAACGCTTATATTGACATACATAGGCATTGAGAGAGGACAACTTTCAATATAAAGTCGCACATATTCGTTGATAGAGAATAGTTTACATGTCAATGTTGCTCATATTGTCGTGCATATGCGTTGATAGAAGACACCTTATAATACAATGTCAATCTTGTTGTCGTGCATAGACTTAAGAAAATGTCGGTCATTTAGTCATTTACAGAGATATCTAGAAGATTGTCTTGTAGACGTTGTTCACCATTTTGCAATCTACGACATTTTTCTTAAAATTATCTATCACAAATCCTAAATCATACATATATAGTTAACGTAAATATCGTCAACTTAGCCAACTGGGATGTAAGATCATGTATTTACTAATACATAGATATGTATGAGTATACTTATTTCTATATTTAAAGTTATTTATGTATGGTTAACATGTCGTCTAAATTTGGTGCTTTTTTCTTGTTTCTGTTTTTTTTTTTTTTTTTTTTTTTTTTTTTTTTTTTTTTTTTTTTTTTTTTTTTTTTTGTCTATTCACAAGAATTCTTCTTAATACTTTGACACTTTGTCGTTTTCCATGAAAATGGCCGCGCAGCTGTGTTTATACCATAAGCAGCAAAAGCTGTTACCAACTTTAAACATTGCCAAACTTAAAGGATTAAATATCTTTTAATACGCAAGAAAGAATTTACTTAAGTACCAGAAGATTTAATATAAATATTTAATAACGTCTCACGACATCAGTGAGGATTAGTGTAATAAAATGAACAAATTAAGAACTATTTTTGTAAACATGGTTGTAAGCCAGGACAACGTTTTTTTCTCTCTCTCCCTGCAGTCTTGTAATATATACAACAAACGGTTGGATTACTTAGTTTTAAGTCGAACATCTTAAGAAATCATTTGTCGTGACACTTTTAACTTTTAATCTTTATAAGAAGATACTAGCAGAAGTTTACCACAGTAAAACCAACAACCAAAAAACATTAAGATTATCTCCAGAGGCACTTGTGTGTTGTGCTTCGCTAAATTGCTTCCATTGCAATAAAAGAAACCTCAAATAGCTTAAAATTTAAGCAAGCTTAATATAATGGATTTATGGAATTATTGTTAATATTATAAAATATTATAATGACGTCTCAAACTGGTAATCCAAAAGAGTAATTGCAACTGGGCTAAATTTTCCCCAAAGCTTTTATCCAGGAGTAAATAATTATTTCTTTTTCAAAGTGAAGCTATGAACTATGAAGCTTTTTGTAGAAAGTTGCCAGATCTGAAAATATTTTTTTATCTTCTTAAGATGGCAATTTCATGACAATGAAAAATTGTGTATACGAGTAGCTTGTTAGTTTACACGGCTGCTAGACAAATGTCAGAAATATGGGAAATTATGTTGTAAGACAGTTATCTGACAATTAAATTATCTGACAATGTTAGCAGGAAGAAAAATATCAGTTGCCACATGTTGGTTACATTTTCTAAGTAACAAAAATTACCAGCTCCATCGTCAGAATCAAAATATTTATTATACTTAAAAGCTCAATACTTAGTTCTAACTTTCTTATTGGTTTGTTGTGGTTTGCGATAAAACATTTTTTTCTATTCTTCTTTATTTCTTTGGTGTTATTCTTTGATTTTCCAAAAATCGCCCACCTGACAATATCATATCAGCTGACAAAGTTTGATAATAATCCAACAGTGGAAGAGACGAGGGTTCACACAATTGTCAAGTATCTGACAATATTATTGTCATGTAAAGTTTTGTCATATTTTGCTTTTTTCAAAAAAACTTTTAATTTCTGTAAAAAAAAAGCTTTTTGTCGACCAAAAAACTTGTTCAAAAAATATAAAAAAGGAAGCTGCACAAATTTCCAAAAAAAAATTTTTCGTAAAAATAATTTTAAAAAATCTTTTCAGCATCTCAAAAAGCCAGCAGAAAAAGATAAATCTTACGATATGACAACATACTGATCATGTAGTAGCCTGACAATGTTCTGACAATGCTTTTTCTGGCAGCAACGAGACAAAAAATGTATGTATGAACATAGCTTACGTTTTGCTTTAATATACAGTTTTAAAAGTTAACATTTAACTTGAAGTAAACCCTGATAAGAACTAGTTTTAACATTGCTTGGAACAATGACTTATAGTCAAGCAACATGTTTGCCCTCTTGCATATGACCACAAACTGTGCTTTAAGGACTAAAAAATATACAGAGTCACCTAACTTGTATTCATGCTTTGATTAGTTTTAGTATACAGGGTGTTCAAGAACTCAACGTCAAGCCGAAACGGGGTGACAGGTGTGATTTCCAATTCTCTTTCCCCGGAGAGCAGGTTTTTCCTTGACGTATTCCCAATTCGGGTATATAAGAGTAGGGGTTTATCATTCGTTGTGGCAAATGAAACTCTGGGAAGTCCAGTCTGTTAGGATCTCCGAAAACCCTTACAAAGGATCGGTTAGCAGGACGCAGATCAGCAAGCCCCCAAAAGGTTCTGTTTCATAGACCATCCTGGCGCTAGTCGTGTTTGAGATACCGGGATTTTGGCCTAAGCTTACTGGTTGTGCTATAGACATAAAATCGCAGGAAGGGGTATTCCCTGATATTTTTGGCATATGAAAAATGTTCGGGAAGCTTCTTATAATTCCGGACGTTCAGTTATCTTGCAAATGATACCTGTAAAGTAAGGAACCAAAAGTGGAAAAAGAAGAGTAAGTTGGTCACCAACTCGCGAGATGTAGACTTCCTATGAATGTATGGGGAATTGCATAAATTAATTCTTAGAAGTCCCAAGCTTTCCAGCAATATGGCTGCAAGTACAGGGTAACACAGAACTCAATCTCAAACCACAACAGAGTGGCAAGATTGATTGCAACCATCATGAGAAACATCAGAAAAACATTTAATTAATTTTAATGACATTTTACTCAGTTTAAATGTACGCAAGGCGTTGTACGAGTTGAAGCCGAGAGATGTTAAGCGGCGTTTGTTTGCTTGTGAATAGCTATTTGCAAAGCAAAGAGAAAGGGACCTGCATCGCATTGTGATTAGGGACGTAAAGTGCGTTTACTACGATAATCTTAAGTGCAGCAAATCATAGGGATATCCCGGCCATACCTCCAAGTTAACAGCCAAATCGTTCAGAGTTCCAAGGTCATGCACAGTATTTTGTGGTACCAGCTTGGCGTAGTGTATTGTGAGTTTTTAAAACCGTTTGGAACAATCACAGGTGATCGTTATCGAACGGAATTAATGAGCTTGCACCGAGCATGGATAGACAAACGGCCGCGTTACTCTGATCTATCGTTAATACAATGGATTTTGCTCTGACGAGATTAGGGATCTTGGCCCTAAACGCGCACATTTTTACGTAGCACGTGTTCTTCGTCCAGAGCTCATCCATTTGTGGTAGATTGCCCGGGGAATCGTACTACGCATTACAGAGAGAATTCGTTTTTCAGCCGTACGCTTCGCCTATGGAATAAGTTTCTGTAGGCAACTTGTTTGTTGTTGTTTCCTATCTGTTATAATGTTGGAAAGTTCAAGTCAAATGTTCTCAAAAACTACTCCCTTTTTTCCCCTCCTCACAAACTATTTTCCTAGTTCTGGTACAATGCACTGCATACTCGTATATAGGGGTCATCCCCTGAGTACTGGTCCCATATAAAAAAAGTGTAGCGAATGTGGTCTATAAATACTTGGAAATGTTGATATCGGAATTCCTACCCCAGCCGCTGTATTCTCCAGACTTCGCTCCCTCGGACTATCACTTTTCTCGATCAATGACACACGGCCTTGCTGACTAGAACTTCCGGTCTTAGGAAGAAGTAAAAAATTGGATCGATTTGTGGATCGCTTCAAAAAACTACTAGAAAGATAGGAGAAAATAGTGGCCAGCGATAGGCAATAATTTGAATCATATATATACGAGTATAACCAATTTTTTACAGAGTTGTACACTTATAAAACGTACATGCAGCATTTTAAATGCTGTGATAACGTTTATTTTGGTCTTTCTATAATGTTATTGATAGTCTCAAGTCAAAAGTCCACAAACACTACCTCCCTTTCCTCCTCCTCATAATCTATTTTCTTAGTCCGAGTACAGTGCACTGCATATGTAGGGAATGGAAATTAAATATCAATATCAAATTACGCTTCAGACAATTTGCCCTATTGGCTCTAGTATAAGCCTATCCATAATGAAATGTCAAACCAAACTAAACAAAAACCAACTAGCAGCTGCTAAATGTATTGCCAAAGAAAACGGAGTTGCCAACTCAAAGTTAAAGTTCATGCAAAAAGCAAACGTTCGCTATTCAGCTAAACACTTATTTTGATTCTAATATGCAAAAAGATTATTTTTCTTGAAAAAAATCTATTCTAGTATATGTTTTCCAAATTGCTTGATAGAAAATTTCTTCCCACGGACGAAAAACAGAATCCCTAACAGTAACATTTTTCATTTGCTATTTGCTGCAGGTATAACTTATAACCTTAAAAAAATAACAAGACATAATTGGATTAAGTACCAAACAATAAACTTCTTTCAAAATCAGAAAATATGATATAAATCTTAAAAAAGGGTATGGGGAAGATATATATATGTTCGTACATATAAACACACACTTAAACGGATATCTCTGAATAGGCTTTCAAAAAAAAATTGTACTAAAGTTTGTAACATCTTGTTTGTTCTATTATCACAAAAAAGGAAAAAGATGAAAAGTAGTATTTGAAAAAGCCAATTAAAATTTATGAATAGATAAACATTATGGTAGAAGACAGTATAATTTCAGGCGCTCAGGCTCAACCTCAAACATACATATTCTTATTAGACTCATATGACAATGTACGTATGTGTTGCATAAATTTTCCAAAGGTAAAGAAAATCGAAGCAGTTAGAAAAACCATAAATATGAAAACCGTAATATATGTTTAAATAAATAAACTTTGTCTCAACAACTTTGCCAGCCTTTTAAAGAGATAAACAGCACAACAAGCCAAATGGTAAAAAAGAAAAAAAAGTTTGCTTGGAAAAAAAACTTCCAACAAACCAGAAAATATTTTGCTAACAAACAGTTTTTTACTTTCATAACATCATAACGGGTTATCAGCTTTTCGGTTCGGAAAAATAAAGTGGAAGAAAACGCACAGACCTACAACTTCATCGACACTTATATCCCATAATACAATATCATTTAAATGCTCACCTACCGCTTAATTGCTTGCAGCAATCGGTGCTTTTGAGGTAGCTTTCGACCACTTTTCTGCGCATTTTCAGCAGCATCTGGGCGTTAAAGGAATATTTTCAAATGTTTCAGTGTTAGTGTTAGAGAGCACATATGAAAACGATTATTGTAAGTACCAGTCTTGATGACCTAAACCCATGCCAGGTGAAAACAATGCCCAAATATGACACCCCCATACATGAAATAATACCATGCATGAGTACCAGTTCGATCTCATGTTATTTGGAATATGATTTCCTCCTTGTTTAGGAACGCAGCCTTTCTAAAACTTCTGCGTCACAGTAATCGTAAGTACCAATCTTGATGACCTAAACCCATGCCAGGTGAAAACAATGCCCATATATGACACCCCCATACATGAAATAGTACCATGCGTGAGTACCAGTTCGATCATATGTTATTTGAATTATGACTTCCTCCTTGTTTAGGAATGCAGCCTTTCGAAATCTTCTGCAGATATATGCGTCACAGTAATCGGTTGCAATGCATTCACCTCGTGACTCTCCAAAGGGTCTCACTCTAGCCGGGTAAGAACAAAAATTCCAGGGGCTCCTGGAGTGGTGCTTGTGGTACCAGTAATTTAATCACTGCTCAGACTTCTTATCCCAAAAAGACTTTACATAGTTTTAAGCTGCACATACTCCCAATTCTAGGACCCCTGCAAGTAAGGGGACTATCCGCCTAAACAAGGTTTTCAACTTAGCTTACGCTAGGTTCTCACCCTAGCCGGTAGTGTTTTGTCTTCGATCTTGTGTACTGTATGTGTTTTTGTGTGTTCTTTTTCCCCGTCGTCTGTGATTTCTTTACATTTTTGCGATTAACTTCTTTCAATGTAATTCATTACCTTGCACCGTGCGGGGTGTTGGACTAATTTTTGTTAGTCTGAGCAGTGTCGAAGGTATATACACAGGGTAATGATTAGTTTTAACTAATTCAACTCCAATACTTTAAATGTTGTGATAATGTTTGTTTTCGTTTTTCCTCGTTCTAATTGATTCAAGGCAAAAGTCCACAAACAATAGTCCTTCTTTACTTCTTCTCATAAACTAGTTTCTTAGTTCCACGGCAATAAGTTGGAGCCATCATCCGAGTACTGGTCTAAGATAAAAAAAAAAATAATAATTCAACTCGTAATTAAGCCACTGGTCAGACTTTATAGTTCCAAAAAGGTTCTACTAATCTTATATACTCCAGGGACTAAAAGAAATGCAAAATCAGTTGTGTTGTCATACCATCCTGCTAAAATAATAAATCGTCCAGTTCACAAAAAAAAAATTATATTTTATCATAGCGCTCTGAATTGACGGTAATAGTTCTTTCAGAATTATTTTCAAAACAAAATGCGGCCTATTGTCTGTTCCAGCTCATAATACATAATAACGCACCCCGCGATTTGGTTTCAAACCACAATTACTATCTGCTCTCCAAAGGTCTCACCATAGCCGCAGAAGAACAAAGTTTCTGGGAGTGCTGGCCCCCGCTATACTAATAATTAAGTCACTGGTCATACTTTATAGTTCGGAAAACACTCTACCAACTTTGAGCTCCAAGTATACCGCGTTGACACTGTTTTTAATTTAGTTGCAAAAAACTTCAAATGGTGTCAAATTATACGATTCTGGTAGCCAATTGACGCTACCAAAACGTGGACTTATGATATCAGGAAACTTTTCATCCAACAAAACCAAAACCGGTCATATTGTGACGCTCGGAGCATCATGTATTGTACATATCCACATACCATACATTCTAATTCCAGTACTATGCAGTGCATAGTACTGGAATTAGAGCGAGGAAAGACAGAGGAGTGTTTGTAGATACTTGACTTGAACCTTTAAATGCTATATGTCACAAGAAACACTGCTGCCGTCAATTTGTTCCACCAGACGAACGGCGCGGCTAAAAAAAAATTCTCTCTGGAATATATTATGCTGCGTAATCAACCGCAAATGGATGAGTCCTGGATGATGATTGAACAAGATCCCTAATCTGATCGGAGCAAAATTCATTCTAGGAATTACAAAACAGAGATATATACTACAACTGCGGCGATGCTCGAGTCAGTCAATACCGTACTGTCACCGATAAGCTTTTTCTTCCACATTGACGAGCAACACTAAAATAGGCACTGGCTCAAACATGAGAGTTGAATTCTATTTTCGGTTTGATATTTGTGGTATAAATAGTAATGAGATCGGATCGAGTGAAACACATCTTACACCGTTTCAAAAAAACGAGACATTTTTCATGGATGCTATGGCTTTGCCTTAACTAGTACTAGACTCTCCGAACCCCATTTGCGACAAGTTTTTTCGTTAATGTAATCACCGAGTGAGAAAAGAGTTTAAAGATTTTGTTTGAAAATCGGCATACTTTCCCAGAAAATCTTTTATCACATCTGTTGCACTTCCAGTCTCTTCAAATTTATTTATAATCTTGGCAATTCCTTACTTTACGCTTGGGTTAACGATCAGTTGAAAGGATCATAGCCACCCCGTAGTGATCAAAATCGGACCCTGTTAGAGCCACCGCATTTGTAGTGTCTTATTCTTACATGTTCTTTCGTTTAACAACTTAAATAATCCATAATCGAATGTGGCAAACCTTTCACCAAATAAATGACAGTTCAAATAACAGATACTTATATTACAGCTCCTCCTAGATCGGTAGTATTGACAACACTAAATAAATAACCCTTTACATGTGAAAAACAACAATATACCACTTTAAACGCTTACACGTACATTTAATTTAAACACATACTCGTACATACATTGTCGTACATAAAAAATGCACAAAAATGAAGATTTATAATCTAATTCTTGCACAACAAGACCTAAAACGGCGACAACAGCAGCAGAGATAAAAATTAAAAAAAAGATGAAAAAGCAGCGAAAGCAAACAAACAATAATGGAAATCTTTTTAAAGATTATAAAAAAATAAAATAAAAAAAAAATTTAAATCTTACACTGTACGAAAACTGAGAAGACTTTACTTTTGAAGGGTGATAAAATAATGCTCTAACCGGAAATACACATGAGATATAAACCGATATAAAGTACTATTAAAATATTCAAAGCGGAGAGGGTAAAGATCAATTAGAAGAACTCGTACTACAAGTAAAAATTTTCTTAAGAAAAAAAAACACAATAAAAAACCTACAAGGATTGACGAAATATAAATATATATGTATATTAACATCAACTGTGACCTCAAACTATGCGATATATCGTGGTCGACAAAGGCCTGGGGAGTTACTTTCTATTGCGATGCGAAAGAAAAATCGTTTTCGTATTTTCTTTTCACATTTAAATTTTCCCTTTCACACATTTTATTTTATCGTTCTTCGCTATTGTTTATTTTGTGATACCAGTGTGTTACTTCATTTTTAAAATTTTTAAAAAAAGTTTGCGCAAACGCCGCAGAATACCAAATTATGCTCTTATAGCATTTACCTTTCGCATCGAACTTGCATCGCAGTAGAGAGTAACCCCCCTGAGTATTATCGCAATTAGGAAACAGTCACACTACAATGAACAAAAGTATTGCTACGTTTTTGCCTCTAAAATGATTTTGTGAATTCTTCAATTTGAAATGAAATAATAACACTCACACTTCACTTAAATAAATTTCTGTTAAGTCAGTTGGTTTATGTCTGGGGTTATACATTTTAAAATTTTTCTTCACACACATAACTTTATTTACACTTGATACCAATGTGTACCAAAACACTAGACCTGCTTACTTCGACTTATGACAGTCTTGCACAAAGCTTAAAAATAAACTGACTCGTTGCCGCCGACCTGCCTTGTCATTTATACTTCATTAGCATATTCTACAATTATCAAAATCATTTTAGCCATTCATTATTTACGCATATACACATTCACACACATGCTTGCGAATACTAAACAAGTCACAACAACAAACAATAATAAAACGAACACCAGGAATACCAGAAAAATAACAAAATTATTTGTAATTGATTTACTTGGAATTTTACGATCTTTAAATCATGTATATCTGTTTGTTTGTGTATAATGTTTTCAGTTTTATCTTGTTTTAATGAATGTGTTGCACATTTATAATAACCCAGCTGCACACTGGGTTAGATGTGATAAAAAATTCTTACCAGTATGGATATTAATTGCGATTCAGATGTATTATGTTTTTAGTTTCATCTTGTTTGTATGAATGTGTTGAACATTTATAATAACCCAGCTGCAGACTGGGTTAGATGTGATAAAAAATTCTTAACAGTATGGATATTAATTGCGATTCAAATGTATTATGTTTTTAGTATTATCTTATTTGTATGAATGTGTTGCACATTTATAATAACCCAGTTGCACACTGGGTTAGATGTGACAAAAAATTCTTAACAGTATGAAAATTATTTGCGATTCAGATGTATATTGTTTTTAACTAGTTTTATCTTATTTGTATGAATGTGTTGCACATTTATAATAACCCAGCTGCACACTGGGTTAGATGTGACAAAAAATTCTTAATAGTATGTATATTAATTGCGATTTAGATGTATTATGTTTTTAGTTTTATCTTATTTGTATGAATGTGTTGCACATTTATAATAACCCAGCTGCACACTGGGTTAGATGTGACAAAAAATTCTTAACAGTATGGATATTAATTGCGATTCAGATGTATTCTGTTAGAAGTCGTGAAATCTAGAATAAATCATAAGACTCCGAACTTTTGGTTATTTGCAGAAATACTTTGAATCTTTGATCGGGTACTGATGAGCCTACACTCTGCCAAGTTAGCTGTCAAACACAAAACATCATGCGAAACCTTCGCTGAAAATAAAAATCAAATTAATGATGCTGATAATATCACATATGGTTTGCGTCAATAACAACAAATATTTTTTTGTATTTAAACATTTGTCGTTATAAGTCAGTATGCGATAGACGCCAAAGTGTATACACATACATTTTTTCAATCGCTATAATAATTTCGAATTTTGTGCCTAAAAGGGATGTTTTGCGAACAAGTCTGAAAAGCTTTTTTTATTTGCAGAAAACGGCTGCTGAAAGTTGTCCATCATTGGTAGAAGCTTAAGGTCGACACGGAAGAACTCAAAAAAATATGTGAACGATAGTTTGTACCATTTATCCCCCTTTATGAGAGGAGGATGAGTTTAAGGCTGCAAATGAGTGTAGCGTAGCGCAGGCCGAAATCTCAGCCGAGAGGGCAGCTCTACAGGATATACGGGGAGGATATTCAAATTTGTACTGATAGTAAGGCTGCACTGTATGCACTAGCTGGGGTCTATACGACAGCCAGGTTGGTTCGTGAATGTTGGATATCTCTAAACGAGATAGCGAGACATATGAACCTGAAGCCTTTCTGGGTACGAGGGCACAGTGAAGTGTGCGAAAATTTTGTAGCGGTTGGGCTGGCAAAGATCAGCTACAAAGGGATATAGATAGGCTGGTCGGAATCTCGCTAAGGGGCTGTAAGAAATAAGTCCATCGCAACTTTTCGAAACCGCACAAGAGAGATGGTCTAGTGAGGTCACCTATCCAGTATCAAGGCTGACATGGCCCCGATATGATAACAGGAGCGCAACCTCCTTTGGGGCCTGCCTCAAAGGAGGTTTGCGTTTCTGTAATTTTATTGTTACCGTCTATCAATTTCAGAATATGATGGTTGCATATAATGTTAATATTGTATGAAATTTTTTTAAAAACGACAATAGTTTTTATTATACTCAATACCAAAATACCTATTTTTATCATATGTATGAAACGCTTATTCACATGTAACAAATATAAATTTATAGAATAAACTTACTGCGGTAAGCTTTATCAATTGTTTTATTTTAGCTCTTAACATATAATTTTCGTCTAGTTTTTTGTTATGGAAAAATATGTATTTTGTTTTAAATTAAAAAGAAAAGTTTGCTAATTAAAACAACAAAAGAAAGGAAAAAACTTCAAATTAAAATTTCGCAATTGGAATGAGTTTGCCAGAAATTGGAAGGTATGTTAGTATATTAAGATTTTGATATTTTTACGGATGTTGCAATCACCAATTATAAAACAAAGTCAACCATATTGTTGGACAACCATATTATGGCTGTGCACAACCCTATAATTGTTACAACCACAAGAGTTTTAATGACGAACAACTATACTTTTCACACATAAAACCATATTAATATGCTTACGAGTATATTCAATTTTTCATTATTATTTCTTTCGGCTAATAGATGCTAGAATCCGTTGAAGTCCACATCATTTGCATTTGTGCAAGCCGACTATATTTTGCAAATTATTTTTAATTATTTAAATTTATCATGAAATATATTAATAAATATTTTATATTAATTTAGTATTATATATAGGTATTGTAAATTGTATAGTATAAATAAATAAAATAGTCTTGTTTATCCAAAGATAGAGGACATCTATTTAATTAATATGGTGAGCTATGACAAAAATATGGTTCTCTGCCAAAATATAGTATGGTTATTAACAAAATTGTTTTACAAAACTATAGTGAGGTATATTAATGGCATTTCAAATATGACTATATAATATTATCAGCACCAACCATACAATTCAACAATAGTATGTTGCCCTTAGAATATTGTTATGTCAACCATGTATTTTTTTCTACTTGTAGGTTCATTATTCGCATAATTAGTCCTTAGACAGCTCTCCTCAAACATACGATTATTTCTTAAATCCCTGGGAGGACAATATAAGGTAAAATAGTTTTTTAATTTTAGGCAATCAATATTGCTAGATCAAATAATATAGACCAGCAAATTTAAACGAATTAAAGCTAACATTAAAATTTAACAAAATGTTACATAAATGTAAGCATTTTCAATAGGTTCATTATTCGCATAATTAGTCCTTCGACAGCTCTCCTCAAACATACGATTATTTCTTTAATCCCTGGGAGGACAATATAAGGTAAAATATTTTTTTAATTCTAGGCAATCAATATTGCTAGATCAAATATTATAGGCCTGCAATAGCAAAAAACAAGTTCTGCGATCATTTAATGATTGCAAGCCTAATACTTTTTGAAATAATTTAAAATGACGGTCATTTTTTGATCAGGCTTCGTAGATCATAAAGCCTTTTATAACAAAAAAAAAAACATATTAAGAGAACTCTCTAAAAACTTTTTGTTTTATTTACAATTACTATCCTGCGGTTTAGTTGGAATAGCGTTTCGTTTGTAATGTTTTAAAAATATTGTGGACTTTTGTACCACTTCATCAATACTCTATAGTTGCCTAATTAACAGCGGCTAATTAATTCACTATACAAATATTTTGTAAAAAATTTTAACTCTTTTTTTACCAGAAAGTGGTAAAAAAAACACCAACAAATATTTCACATTAAAAACCACACATTATTCTCCGCAAATTTGCATTTTTTTTTATGACATTTTTTGTTAGTTTACCTCAGAAAAATTTAATTTTCCACTTAAATAGTTTAAGCAATTAAACGACGTCAATGCCTCGAAATAAAAGAAAGAAAAAAAAATACCAGCTAATTAATATAAACACAAAAATGCACGCGCCATCATGATCATGCACGCACAGTCAGGCAACACATGCGTCTTCTACATAGAATTATTTACACAAAACAATGATTGATGTAGTAAGATTGGGAAAAGCTTTGTATACACAAAGTTTCTCGTCGCTTTTCACCTTAAGCCGTCAGTCATACATTAGGAAAAAAAAAGAAATATAAAAACAAAATCTCATAAAATTTCCGCGACCTTTAAGTATTGAAACGAATACAGTTCACAACAATTATTTAGGTGGTCAACCTTTTTGTGAATGTTTTCAAAATATTTTTCTAGCGAAAAAATAATGAATTTTATTAATACAACAGTGTTTTTAATTTTTATATTCATATTGCGTGTGATTTGATGAAAACGTTTGCTATAACGCAACTTTTGAACAGCAACACACAGTAAAAGTTAATTGAAGGGGACTGTTTTGGTCAACATTTTATGAAGGATTTTTATTTATTATTCACGGTGCAAATAACCTTATTTATACTTTTTTCACAACAAATTTTATAAGGACATTTTCAACAGCCGTGCAAGTTTTATTAAAAAAAAAAAGAAAGGGTTTTCCAAATGCCAGCAGTTTAAGGACATGCCCATTTGAAATACAGCCTTCAATTAAAAAAATTAAAAAAATCAAATTAAATAAACACACATAAAACGAAAATTTCGATTAAACTTTTATGACATTCACTCTTATTGTGAATAAGATGGAAAATATTTGTTCCCATAAAATTTTCAATTCCCTGGAAGAGGAAATTGCTAACGTGAAACTCATGGGAACTCTTTTAGTGCTATCAGTACGTAGTGAATGTAAAATATGTAAGAAGAGTGATTAATAAAAATATCAAACTATTAGTGCAGCGAAGAAAAAGAGTGAAAATTTGTTTAATTGAAATTAAAAGAAAATATTTAGAATCGGAGCATTAATTGAACTACAGGAGGAATAATCTCGACTACACCGAATTGCTCGTAGTCATTTACGAAATGAATCTACTTCGTTGGAGTTACTTATTCTATAAACATATTGTGTTTGTACATAACTTGTTTCGTTTTAGATTTATTCAAGTGTTGGACAATAATATTCCTACAACAAAAACATCATTTGGAATAATACCAAAAATAACATTGTATGCAAAGAATCCCAGGCAGGGATTCTTTGCGGAATGTGTAGCCAGAGGATAAGTTTTGTTGATGCCACACATCCAGGAGCCTGCACTATTTATAGCTTCCATAAAATAATTCCAAAATTCAGCCAACACTTCCTTATGGATTTTTGCATTCTATTGAGCACAATATCATTTTGCACCTTATTAACAAAGCTAGTCCTAAAATAACTTAATATAAGCTTTTACATTTTTATTAAAATAAATAATTACTTACATGATGAATACACCAAGCCAGCAAAAATTATGTGAGCAAATCAAAGGGAAAAACAAAAATAATACGAGGAAAATAAATGTTTACGATTAGGGGAATTTTGGCTGAATGTGAATTTTTTTAGAGTTATTATTTCAAACTGAATTACACATAGAAAATGTGAATTCATTTCTAGGGGAAAAGTATTAGCGACTGCAATTTTGGGAAATGGGAAATTTTTTCATGGGAATAACTGTTTACGATGCATTAGGTACGAAATAGAACGTGCTTTAAATGACCTCCTCTTAATATCATGCACAAGTCGATACTTTTGAGCAAGCTTTCGATCCATATCCCGCTCATTTGGAGTAGTATCGTGTTGCTAGCTTGACAAATGTTGGTTTTCAAATGCTGCAGTGTCAGAGGACTATCTGTGTGGACTCGACTTGAGACATTAAAACAAAACGCAGAAAACGTTCTAACAGATTTTTATCAAATGATCTTGGTTGCAAACTTACAACACTAAGTTGCTAAATTATCGTCTCAAAGCAGAAATATCAACAAACCTTTTTTTATTTTTTTGAATCGGCAAAAATATTTATTAAAAAAATTATAAGCAACTTGTTTTTCAATGTTTCCCAACTGTCTATATACCAACATTTCATAGGAGTTTTCTACGAAATAAAATGTCCTTTAAATGCCCACCTCTTAATAGCATTCAGCAGTCGATACTTCTGAGGTTCTTGGTTCCAAACTTTGGTATAGCAACTTATCGCTTTAAAGCAGGAATATCAACAAACCTTTTTTTTTTTAAATCAGCCAAAATATTTATTGAAAAAAAAAATTATAAGCAACTTGTTTTTTAATGTTTCCTAGCTATTTATATGTCGGCATTTCATAGGAGGTACCCAATAGTCGTTCATTTGTTTGAAAGGTGCAAAGAAAAGTAGAGTATGAAAAAGAAAAAGCTTGTTTTTGTGTTTTGACAGATATTATTGAAACATTTTTCCTTTTAAATTCTCAATAATTTATTTATGTTGTTATCCCAACAAGTTGAATGTTTGGGAATATCTTTCAAAAACTTCCAAAGACTTCTGGTGATTAGAGTAGCTCCTATGAAATGTCAACATATTGACAGCTGGGAAATATTGAAAAACCAGCTGTTTATAATTTTTTTATTGATATCAATATTAGAAGCTGAAATAGTGAATAAAACTCGATTCTTTTTATTGAACAAAATTTTTCTTTTAAACAAAAATTTTATTGATTTTCTGCAAAAGCTCAGAAAGAGTTCCAATAAATTTCAGTAAAGATTTTCTGAATTTTGATTATCTAAAATATCGCCCAATAACTTTGACACAAAAAAGAAAATGAGCAAACAATTTATATGTACTGCATATTTATTATCCAGCCATTATCCACTTTAACTGCTGTGTGCGTTATTTGCACATGCATTATTAACAAATGTTAACGATAATTGCATACGCTTTCGAATTGTGCCAAAAAATTTTTTTGCAAACATGGTCAGGCAAACACATGTACACAAACGCCTACTTTGTTTTCGCAATTTATCGGCTAAAAGCAAAATTATCAACAAACATTTTTTTGAATCAGCAAAACTATTTATTGAACAAAATTTTCCTTTTAAACAAAAATTTTATTGATGTTCTGCAAAAGATTTCTGAGTTGCAATAAATTTCGGTATAGATTTCCTGAGTTTTGATTATCTAAAATAACTTTGCCACCAAAAAAAAAAAAAAATTGAACAATCAATTCATATGTACTGCATATATCCACTTTAATTGCTGTGTGCATTATTTGCATATGTTAACGATAATTGCGCATAAGAGTTAGATAAGCTTTCGAATTGTGCCAACAATTTTCTATGCAAACATGGTCAGGCAAACACGTGTACACAAACGCCTACTTATTTTCTAAATATTTATACAGTTGGCTTTAAGAATCTGCCTACTCATGCATGTGTATCATACATTTACATACAAGCATAAAATATCCCAGTTGGCAAAATAGTCCTAGACGGTATAGTCTTAGACTATATATGCCCACTTGCCGTTATGTTACAAAGTAGACAGTGGTGAAAATAGTATAGTTTGACAGAAAATAAATCAGATTCTTGAATATTAACTTGTAATAAACCTGTATTTGAGTAAATTTCTGATTTATTTACTAACACTTTCATTTATAAGATATTCATCTTGTTGTGTTAGGCTTTAATTATAATCATTATTAAAAAATAAAATAAAATAAAATAAAATAAAATAAAATAAAATAAAATAAAATAAAATAAAATAAAATAAAATAAAATAAAATAAAATAAAATAAAATAAAATAAAATAAAATAAAATAAAATAAAATAAAATAAAATAAAATAAAATAAAATAAAATAAAATAAAATAAAATAAAATAAAATAAAATAAAATAAAATAAAATAAAATAAACAATATAAAATATTCGGAAAGATTTCAAAACAGAGACAGTACTTGTATGTGTAATTGATTTACATCAGCACCTGTCTTGACGGCTTTATTCATCATTCACCAGCGCCCCGTTTGCCTTGCAAAGCTCACACTGGCCGCAATTTTTGTCATATATTGGTAGCCATATGGAACAACCCCGTGCTGAGTTCCAATATCAAAAATCCTCGACTTGAATATGAAAAATCCTCAACGACTTGAAATTGTACTTGGCAACACGCAAGAAAGATAAATAAGCAGCCGTATTAAAAATACATCATGTTTACATGGTAATGAGTTCGAATCCTAGTAGGTGCTGATGTAGCGACTGTGAAACAGCTGGTTGTCCCCCAGCTTTAGTGTATTCAATTACTTTTTCCTGTTTTCTTTGATCAAGAGTTATTTATTGCGGCAATTATTGTTATAATTATAAATAAAAATATTTCTTGGCTTTAGCCAGGATTGAACTCGAGCTAGACGAATGTTACCAACCCATTATCATATAATATTAGAAATAATAAAGATAAATATAGTTTGTAGGTTTTCCGTCTCTTTTTTTGCCTTGCCTCATCTCTGTTTACTTTGTGCTCTTTTTTGGTGTCCCTAAAGTAATTTTTAGAGAAGCTGGGCTTCAAGATGAATGATAATAACTCCAATCTAGTCTTAAAATTATTTATGTAAACTATTTTTGTAGAAATTTAGCCAGACTATAAGAAAGCATTTTATATTTAAGTGGTCAAGGTAGAGAAAACTGTCAAATCATCGCACAGCATAGTGTGCGGGAACCTGTAACTTATGTGGTCTTGTATGACTCTGTGGTAATATGTATGAAAATTTCATCAACGATTCCTTTCAAGAGTCATCAATTTGTATTCCACTATGTTCTATAATGTCTTAAGCCCATGGCCAACTGGGTTATGTAATTGTGTTAGTGTATTTTTAATATCCACTAATAACTACTACTAACAATCGTATTAAGAATTTATAATTTACTATAAAATTGCACGCACAATATGAATTTATGCACCATGTGGCTGATTGGGCAGCCGCCCAGTGTGCAGTGCAATAAAAAAAATTTTTTTAAAAAAAATTAATTTTTTTTTATATACAATACATAAATATACGTAACCATATTTAAATATTACTTTTCAAATGGCATATTTATGTGGCGCTTTAGCAGTAAAATGGATTTAATTGTAACCAAATAGCGACAGGATTAAATTATTGCCACACCTTTGGTTGCCCATCCATCCACCATCAATATATCAGACTTAAGCAGTGTGGCTTAATTAAAGCAACAAATAAACGTATGTTTTTTCTAATACACACAAGAGTAAACGAAAAAAAATTATATACATAGTGGGTCAAACTATGTTTTTTCATAAATTTTTTTACATGATTTATATAATAGTCGTTTATTAATTAAGCATTAACTAGTTGTTATAATAATAAAACAAAGCAAAAAACTTTGGAAACAAATAAAAAGCAATTAAACGACAAGGACATAAAAGTCGAAATACAAATGGCTGCTTTAAAATATTACACAAGTGGTTTTAAGGAAGAAGAGAACTTTTTCCAAAAGTACTTTTGTTCAAAAAGATATTCTGCTTGTCGGCGGCAATACAAGACGATGCCGATTTTTAAATTTTGAGGCGAATCGGCATTCCTGTTGTCAATATTGGTAAGTATCGATAACTGCCGACATATATTTGTTGTTCTAAAAGAGAAAATGGCGGCAATATTGTCTTGAATTGCCGGTTAATTTGTCATCACCGTTTTTATAAATTTATATATTATATATATTATATTATTATATATAAATTAAAATTAAAAAAATTGGAATAAAATGGAAAAAACTTAAAATACGAATCCCGCTCAATTTTAAAAATTAGTAGAAGAACTGGAAAAGAGCGCATCAATGGCCAGAATTAAAAATGCACGACTTCTGTCTAAGCGGCCTTCTTTCGACTATTAAGTTTGTTTTGTTTTCTTCGTCACTAGAGTCTTAATATGGCTGGAAAAACATTTTGTATTTAAAAACTTCCTCATTTTTCTTTTTCCATAAACTTCCTTTTTTTGCACAAAATTTTGTTCTAATTCAAAATGTAAACAAAACAAAGCAACCGACACATACATTAGAGATGTGTGTTAGGTTTTATTGGCATAATCGATAAACCAGCAACATCAAAACAAAACTGTTAGGGAAAACCAAGTTAACATTGCTGTTGTCTTAAATTGATGTTGCCATAATATTGCCGACGGTATTGTCGCCAACAAGCAGAATGTAGGTGACTGTTTTTAAAAGCTAACTGCAATAACGCAGCTTAGAGTATTCCATAAAGGAATTTTTAAAAGAAAACTGTATTTTCATTTAAGTCTACTTTTTTTAAGGTCCTTATTTAAATATGCTTTTTTCAAAAGGTATATCTCATTTTACAACAATCGCCTAGTCAGAAATTGAAGATAAAGAAAGATTCAGCGATAGAGAACATAACTTTCCAAAAAGTTGTTAAGCTTTGATGCTGGCGTAGCGGATTTGCAAGACTGGATAAGAAAACCCTAAGGCTATTGTCGGTGGCGCTCACAGGTTATCATATTTATAATAGTCATCTTGCAGAGTAGATATATCCAACACTGACATTTGTAGACTTGCAGTGGTGAAGTAATCTTAGAGCGCTTGATCGTCGCCAGCTATGTGGTACTGAGGCTCAGGTGCTACAGGCTAGTAGATACAAGTCTATAAGCTGAGTAAACAAAACTTGCCAAAGCTCCCATTGGGGGAGTTAAACGCACAATGATGTACGACTAACCATAGTGGTTAAAAGGAACTATTTTATAAACTCCTTGTAATAAAAAGTACTTTTTATTAAGGGGACTTTTTGAAAGTTACGAAGGGCTTCTCTTGTTAACAGGTACTGCTTTTTGAAAATAACTTTTAAAGTCTTTTTTAAAAACCTTATTCTGAAGGAAACTTTTTAAAAGGTGCTTATTTTAAAGAAACCTTTTTAAAAGGTACCTTTTTTAAATATACTTTTTTAAGAAAGGAATTTTTAAAATGGAATTTTTATAAGGAACTTTTTTAAAATGTAGTTTTTTAAGAGGTGCTTTTTTAAAAGGTACTTTTTTTTAAAGGTACTTTTTTTTAAAGGTACTTTTTCTAAAATGTACTTTTTTTAAAGGTACTTTTTTTTAAAGGGACTTTTTAAAAAGGGGGTTTTGCAAAGTACACATCCGGAAAAACTGACTGTTTTGTGCACTTTTTGGGCTAATGGAATCGTTGGTCCGTACTGCTGGTCTGAATGTGACCGCTATAAAGCCTTGATTGCCGACATTTTCTTTCAGCTAAATCGCAACATGTGAGAAAAAAATCGTGGCAGAATTTAAAAGTTAAATTATGTATGTGCTTAAAAGTTAAATTATTAGCTGCATACTTTTATGGATACATACTTCAAACCTGTTTTAGCTTAAAACTCCGATGATGGGCTGTATATTTAAGAACTTAAGTTGTCTAGTTGTAATGTTTTGTTTACATTTAATTAAATGTACTTAAATGCATGAGCGCTTTCAAAAACATTTGAATATTTAATTTCTGTCAGTCAGCTGGTATTTTTTTGAGTATTTCTCTATTTGTGTTTTAATTAATAACATTAAAGTTTGCAATTAAATTTTGCAACTACTGCAAAAATATAAATTTTAAATAAATTAAATGGCTTAAATGCTGGCTTGTTTTTTTCACAGCGCTATTGAAGCTGTTTTTGGTGGAGTCTTGTTTGTGGCGAAAGCAAAAATTCTTTTTTTTTTTTGGGTTTTATCTAGAGAAGCCCCAATATTTGCACTATACAAAACCAGCTAATACTTAAGTAGACCCCAAGAATGCTTAAGGGCTATTAAAATTTCTAAAATATTGTTTCTTTTTGCCAACATTTCTAGTTCATTTAATACAAATATGTTTTTTTTTTCTTGGACAGAAAAATATACAAAACAAAAAATAGAAAGTAAATATTTTATAAAAAAAAAAATAGAAAAAATATCAAGAACAGATAAAACAGCCAACACCAGAGTTCGCCGAATGAGGTGAAAAAAAGATACTGCAACGCAGATAAAAATTATAACAGCCGTTTATAACCATGAGTAAATATCTAAATACTAATACAAACACAAACATCAAGTTCGAGCTGAAATTTAAACTTTAAAATGGATTTTGTTGTTGGCTTTATGCAAACAGCCAAACCGGCCTGAATTGTAGAACAAACGTCAATAGAAAAGAAATTTTAGCAGAAAAAATAACAACTGAAAAAAATGTTTCTGTTGTTTTGTGGCAAAACGAAAAAAAACTAACTGGCACAAGATCCCATTTTTTAAGGCTGCATGTTAAAATCAGAAGTTCTCTACCGATTTGTTTTCAAGGCCAAACGACTCATTTTCTGAAGCTGATTTATTGACACGACGAGAAAAAAAACCCTCAGACCGATGGTCTGGCCACAAGCTATACAGGCTGGTATGATGATGTATTTATTTTTCTTACCATTTACATTACATTACTGAAGGATACTTCTAAACGAATTAAAAAATGCGGTGTTAAAAAAAATATACTTACAGAAAAAACTTAAGAAATCAAATCCTTTAGCAAAAAGCGCATTTAGAAAAAAAATTTTAAAGAAAATCTGACAAGACAAGGCAGTTGAAACATATTACGTTTTTAAGGAAAACCAATTTTTTTATTAAAGCAATTTTTGCAGCTAAAGATCATTTTCATTTTATATAAAAAACTCAACAGTATTTGTTTTCAATATTTCGATAACAATTTGTTATCATCGTCAGGAAAATGAATATGTTACATTACATATTATTATTTTTGCTTTTAAAAGTACCTATTAAAAACAAAAATAAGGAATAAATATTTAAACAAAATCAAATAATTATATATCAAATATTAAAGCAATTTCTTAAAAGCGCAATTCAATACAGGTACTTGTAAAGAAACACCTTTAAAACGAAACATTTTTATAAAAATACCTTTTAAAAAAGTACTTTTAAAGAAAGTTCCTTTTAAAACAGTACCCTTTAAAAAAGTACTTTACAGTACCCTTTAAAAAAGTACTTTTTAAAAAAATACCTTTTAACAAAGTATCTTTTAAAAAGTACATTTTAAAAAAGTACCTTTTAAAAAAAGTACTTTTTAAAATAGTACTTTTTAAAAAACTACCTTTTAAAAAAGTACCTTTTCAAAAAGTACCTTTTAAAAAAGTACCTTTTCAAAAAGTACCTTTTAAAAAAGTACCTTTTAAAAAAGTACCTTTTAAAAAAGTACGTTTTAAAAAAGTACCTTTTAAAAAAGTACCTTTTAAAAAAGTACCTTTTAAAAAAGTACCTTTTAAAAAAGTACCTTTTAAAAAAGTACCTTTTAAAAAAGTACTTTTTAAAAAAGTACCTTTTAAAAAAGTACCTTTTGATAAAGTACCTTTTAAAAAAGTACCTTTTAAAAAAGGACCGTTTAAAAAAGTACCTTTTGATAAAGTACCTTTTAAAAAAGTACCTTTCAAAAAAGTACCTTTTAAAAAAGTACCTTTGAAAAAAGTACTTTACAGTACCCTTTAAAAAAGCACCTTTTAAAAAAGTACTTTTAAAAAATGTACCTTATAAAAATGTAAATTTTAAAAAAGTAGCTATCAACAAAGTACCTTTTCTAAAAGTACCTCTTCAAAAAGTACCTCTTAAAAAAGTACCTTCTAAAGGAGTTATTCTCCATAGGCATAAACTAATAAATAAATAGTACCTTTTCAAAAGTAGCTTCTAAAATAGTACCTTTTAAAAACGTACCTATTAAAAAAGTACCTTTTCAAAAAGTAATTTTTCAAAAAGAACCTTAAAAAGGTACATTTTAAAAAAAGTATATTTTAAATAATAGTACCTTTTAAAAAAGAATCTTTTAAAAAGTGCCTTTTAAAAAAGTAACTTTTAAAACAATGCCTTTCAAAAAAGCACTTTTTTTTATAAAAGTATTTATTAAAAGTATACTTTTTAAAAAAGTGCCTTTTAAAGCTTTATAATTCCTTATTGTACAATTCACATAAATAGTATTGAATCTATGCAAAAACAATATCTTATTCTCTGTCTACGGGGTCTTGGGTGGAACTCGTATGTGCTGCCATCATATGAAAGCAGGCTTGGCCTCAGCAAATTACCAACTTTGAAAAGTCGTCGAACCATGCTTAGTATCTCTTTCTTCCTTGGATTGATTCGCGGTGAAGTTGATTCAAAGTTTCTTCTAAGCAAAATAAATTTCTGTGTACCAACAAGAGCAACCTGTAACTATCAACTAATAAGTCTAGATTATCACAGGATCGTCTATCCTAACAATGGATCCCTTTCGTCGCATATGTGAAATATTTAACAAATTTGATCATATTATAGACCTTGCTACACTATCATACACGATCGTGCGATCTCCTAACTAAAGCATGTGTGCTGAAAAAGTACTAAAAATTCAACCGTGCGACAGAGTTTTTGACAAATCGTGCGATTTGAAAAATTTTATGAAACTTTTCAAAACATTATGGTTTCTGTGCGATCAGTGTGGTATATATTGTGAAAAATATGAAAATATTGTTGGTGCCTTGAGAAAAACATTTAAGTAATGTAAAATTATTATGTTAATAAAAGTTTTTAATTATTTTATTGTGTATATAAATTATTGCAATTATACTTGTATGATAGTGTGGCCTACAACGCCGTTTTGAAGCGATTTTTTCAAGTCGGACAGACTTTTGAAACAGTTTCCTGTGAATGAATCGTACGATCGCGTAGGATAATGAATCAGGGCCTAAAACGAAAAATAATTTTGTACTTATAAACGTAATTATATTCTGAACAAACGCGGCATCCTTCTTGCCGATATGCAAATGTTCATGCAAAATGTTGAACATACGTTCATATTACCAATCTCACGTAACTTCACTCGGCGATCACTCACAATTATATCGAGGATTTTCTTGATTTGTTCGTCCACAGTTAAATTCAGCAATCCAATATTTTACCATCTGACGGAACAGGCTCGATAAACAGATGTAAATCGAGCTTTTCTTTTGTCTCTTTCGCCGTTTTCCTTTCAAATAATAGTGTGAAATTCACTTTTTTCCATTTTTCAAGGAACACAAAAGTTGTTTACTTCAAACGACAACAACAAATAAACTAATTAATGAATTTGGGTGAAATTTTAACAGCTGACGTTTGAGAGATCATTAAAAAATTTGATTTTGCTGTCATCTTGCTCTAGGTAGCTGCAATATTAGTCCACCCTCGTAAGTAAGAATATAAGTAAAACACTTTAGGAGTTTCTTTTTAACCACTTAAGAACCTCTGCATTGTTTATAATATTTGAAGATCTATGGTTTTTGTTTTTAGTGCCTTCTCAGTTAAAGGAAAAACTTTATCTTCGATTTGTGTGCGCCGGCAGCCGAAAGCCGAAAAAAAATTATATTTATTTCGCTTGCCTCTTTCCTTTGAGATACTGCATAAATATTAGTGAATAAAAGAAACTTTTTCGTTGTTTTTGCATGATAAATATCGTTATAAATTTTGGATTTTTAATATAAAACTTATTCAAGAATTTCCTTTTTTTATACTCGAATGCCTCTTAATAATATTCTTCATCCTCTTCAATGTTGCTGCAAATTCAAATTGAGCTCTTTTTTTCTGCCTTTTTCTTAACGGCAAAACTTTTGGTTAAAACAAAATTCGTATTTTTGTTTAAGTTAAAATTTTAATAATTCAAGGTTTTATATTTATAAAATAAATTTCCATTAAAACAAAAAATAAATGTGAAATAAAAAACCAGTAAATAAAATGTTGCGATATTATAAACGTTTAAAAGAAAAAAGGGATAATGTTATACGCAGGGCTTTAAAGTTAATAGAAGCAAAAAGGACATAAAAATTTATATTTAAATTTGTGTTTACGAGTATATTTAAAATGTAGATTTTAAATTGCTTAATTTATATTATTTATTAAGTTTAGCACAGTTAAGGATAATGGTTTTACAGGGCATTACGGACTGGTGATAGCCGCCTTTCATGGCAGCTTTAGCTAACAAATTGACTGCTGGTTATTCAGTCGGTTTCGCTAAATTACTGTGGAGTGATGTAAAGCTAGATAAAACATGCAAACATAAGAAAACTATATTTGCAAATAATTCGTTCAGCTCAAAGTCCTCTTTGCTTTTTTTTTAATGTTTAATGTATTTTTCAATCTTTCGTCTTCCTTAAAAAAAAAAAAAAACAAAAAGGAGCTGAACGAATTATTTGGAAATATTGAATTAAATAAAAGTCAAAGCAAATAGGATCAAGAATAAGAAAACTATTTTACTAAAATAATTATTTCCTATCCTCAAAAAGTTTGTCTATTTGAAATGCGTGTAAAAATAAATTTTAACATGTATAACCCTAGACATAAACCAGCTGACATAAGAAAAATCTGTTAAGAGTTAACATAGCTCTGTTAAACATATAATATTTGAGCCTAGTTATGTATTTCAAACGCAATTGTGGGTACGTTTTTGGAGCCATCAATCCTAAAATAAGTATATATTAAGTTGACTCGTAACTCATCAGCTATTAGAATAACGAAAAAAGCCATAAGAAATTAATAACAGAAGTTAAAATATACAAATATTAAAAGTGGTAAACTTTTCCAGGAAGCCATCTGATTTCCAAGGGAACCAAAGAAGTGTTAAAGTGTGGCAACACAAGATCTTTGCAACATATACGTTATCTTTGTTTTTCCTTTTGATATGTATTCTCATACACATTTTTACTTTGACTTTACTTTGACTTTTAGTCTTAAACATTATTAATAAACAACAAGAAGATGGGCGGATAAAAATTGACAAAGAGTTGTAAGCATTATTTTTGTCTAACAAAACTAATGATCAGAATCTTGACAGAGTTTTAAAAGTTTAAAAATTTAGATTTTTTTGTATATAGAATTTCTTTAGAGGATCAATTCAATGAGCACCAAGAAAAAATGGGCTATTAAAGTTTGATGGAATTTGTAGTTTAAAAGTCGCTCTAATGGAATCAATTTTCAGGGTAGGAGTTCTTCGTTTGTTGTAGCAAATAAAACTTAAGGTTTAACAGGCGGTCAGCTATTGAAAAGCTAATCAACTTGGGTCGAATGTGGTGAATAAAGCTCCAGGAAGCCGTATGATCTATGTTGTATTGGACCTTTGAAACTCTCACCCTTCCGCAAACGTTTTCGTTTTCTAAAGCACCTAAAAAAACGTCTTGAATTTCGTTTCCATATGCATTTGAACTTTATAACTGATTTTTTTGCTATTATCTTTTTGGCAACACTAGTTTTGACAGCTCACGCACGTTTTGTATCTTGTGTCACTGTCAAACATCTTCAGTTTGGTCTATAATTTAATCATGAATCGTCTTACAAACGAACAACGCTTGCAAATTATTGAATATTATTACCAAAATCCGTGCTCTGTTAAGAAAGTTCATCGCGCGCTTCTTCCATTTTAAGGTCAGTTTAATCGACCTACTGAGGCTTCTATTCGGGCTATTGTAAAAAAATTTCGCACCAAATTTACATTGTTGGACATTAAACCACCAACACGCTTACGTAGAGTGCGAAGTGAAGAAAATATCACAGCCGTATCGGCCAGTGTTGGTGATGACCGTGAATTATCGATTCGGCGCCGTTCGCAGCAATTGGGCCTCTGTTACTCCACTACGTGGAAAATTTTGCTGAAGGATTTGGGTCTGAAGCCTTATAAGATACAGCTGGTGCAAGAATTGAAGCCAAACGACCTACCACAACGCCAAATTTTTGGTGAATGGGCTCTTGAAAAGTTAGATGAAGATCCACTTTTTTATCGAAGAATTGTGTTCAGCGACGAGGCTCATTTCTGGTTGAATGGATACGTGAACAAGCAAAACTGCCGTATTTGGAGTGCAGAGCAGCCAGAAGCATTGCAAGAGCTACCAATGCATCCACAAAAAACAACCGTTTGGTGCGGATTATGGGCTGGCGGCATCATTGGGCCGTATTTCTTCAAAGATGATGCGAATCACAACGTTACTGTGAATGGTGAGCGCTACCGTGCGATGATAACAAACTTGTTTTTGCCCAAAAGGGAAGAGCTTGACTTGCATGACATGTGGTTTCAACAAGACGGTGCCACATGCCACACAGCACGCGAAACAATGGACCAATTGAGAGGCGAGTTCGGTGAACAGTTTATTTCACGCTTGGGACCAGTCAATTGGCCGCCCAGATCGTGCGATTTAACGCCTCTAGACTATTTTTTGTGGGGCTATGTTAAGGCTAATGTCTACAGCGACAAGCCCGCTTCGATTGACGCACTGGGAGCCAACATTGCCAACATTATTCGTGAGATACCGGCCGAAATGTTGGAAAGAGTATGCCAAAATTGGACTAAGCGGATGGACCATTTGAGGCGCCGCGGCCAACATTTGCATGAAATAATCTTCAAACATTAAATTATATCGACCCAACTATCGATCCAAATAAATATTTTATGCATTTTTCTGAATTTTATGTGTTTTTTTTAAATTTCCGATAGTTCTTATAAAATCACCCATTATTATGGCAGCTTATTTTCTTTATCGTAATTGCTTGAAGGAAGATAAAACAAATGTTTGGAAAAACTATTTTAGTTTGCCCTGTAGTAAGTTTTATCTTTAGTTCTAGTAGCGGTAGTGGTTTAGAAAAGTTTATACAACCCCAATATTTTTGCTTAAACTGCTATAAATCAAAATATTATCTTTGCTCATTCGGGAATTTGTGGCGTTTTTGTGAGTTTTAAATTCTTTGTCGTATGCAAATGTTTTTCGTATAAAACAAAGTATGTAAGTATGTGTTACTTAAAATTTTAAAATACAAAAATTGTCTGCCTTAATGTCTACATTTTTTAATTTCCATGATACTTTTGAGCACGCACATTTATCACCAGTGACGACAATTGTCAGCACGGAGTCTGATTAAATTCTTTGGCAGCAGCATATTTTTTTAAGTAGGTGGTGCCCAAATGTGTTCCATCTTGTTTTTTTTTTGTCGTTTTCTTGCACATTTAATCAGCTTTTTCTAATTTATTTTCTGACATTTGCAGATGTTCTTTGCACAGAGTTGGGCTAAAGTTATTTTTAAGTTTTTTAATTACAATCATAGTGTGATTTTTAAGAAGCACAAAAAAAAAAAGGTTATGACAAATTTTCCCAGCACAGTAATTTATAAAGAAATTGCAGAGAAGAGAGCCCGCGAAAAAGTCTGCTGTGGTTTAATTAATGAAATTTTAAACTCATAAATTTGATAACAAGTTTTAGAAAGATTAATGATAATTGAAAATATCTTTCAAACTTTCAGCGCAATTAATGATTGAAGCAAAAGTAGATTTTTAATTAAATAAAAAAATAAAAGAAAGAAAGCGAAAAGTCCAAAACAATTCCACTAGGCTTAAAGAAGACACATAAGAGGATAAGCATATTCAAAAGAGTGGAGTGCCTTGCTGACTGAAATGGGGGGGAGCGAATCAGCGAAATCCCCACACTTCCACGTCAAAACTGCACACTGAATATAAAAAACTGGTGCTGAACCGGTTCCGAATTTTTTGGGAATGGCTTAAAACGGCCTTCAGGACTCGCCAAAAGCCTTTCACTTTCACGCCAAAATTGCACACCGAATATAAAAATCCAGTGCGGAAAAGGATCCGCATTTTTTTGGATTTGCCAAAATCGGCTTCAGAAATTCACAAAAGTCTCTCATTTCCATAGCAGACTGTAATGTAATGCAGTACTGGAAAAAGTTACATAAATACTTTTCGGAAACTAATATGAACAAGAGCCGATCTAGTTCGTAGTTTCTCTCGGTAAAATATGGCGGAATTTTTTGACTTGTTGGAAAAAAGTACATTACGCACAATCAAAAATTTCCATAAAATAAATATGTCGACATTTCATAGGAACTACCCTAATCATCAGTAGACTTTGGAAATTTTTGAAAGATATTCTCAAACATTCAACTTTATATCCCAACAATCCTATGAAATGTCGACATATAGATAGCTGGGAAACATAGGAAACAAGCTATTTATAATTTTTTACTGGTATAAAAGTTAGAAGCTTAAATAGCGAATAAAAAACTTAATTGTTTGAATTTCCATAAAATTTTAGGTTTTTTGGTGTTTTTATTATAAATAAAGAATTAGTCGTATAATGTGGTATAGTATACGGACTATACAAAACCGGTTCGGACTCGGTTCCGAATTTTTGGAAACTGCCAAAATAGGCACCACCGAATAAATAAAAAGGTGCTGAATCGGTTCTGAATTTTTTTCGGTTTGCCAAAATCGACTTCATCAAGCACCAAAATACCCTCACTCCCACGGCAAAAACACACACCGAATATAAAAACCGGTTCCAAATTTCTTGGGAATTGCTGAAACCAGATTCAGGAAGTCCCAAAAATGCACACCAAATATAAAAACCCGGTCGTAACCGGGTCCGAATTTTTGGGAACTACCAAAATAGTCTTCACCGAATATAAAAAAAGGTGTTGAATCAGTTCTGAATTTTTTAGTTTTGCCAAAATCAACTTTATCAATCACCAAAGTCCCTTCACTCTCACGGCAAAAATGCACACCGAATACAAAAAACCGTTTCGAAACCGGTTTTGAATATTTTTGGGAATTGCTAAAATCGGATTAAGGAATTCCCAAAATTCCCTTACGCCCACGGCAAAAATGCACACTGAATAAACAAAAAGGTGGCGAACAGGTTCCCAACTTTTTGGGAATCTCCTCACATCCCCGGAATAAACTCAGAAACAATATGTTAACTTCAATTCGCACTTCAAGTGCTTTGTTCCAATAATTTTTCATTCAGTTATTCTTAATTTTTAG
The DNA here is from genome assembly GCA_914767995.1 of Thecocarcelia acutangulata. Classification (NCBI taxonomy): domain Eukaryota; kingdom Metazoa; phylum Arthropoda; class Insecta; order Diptera; family Tachinidae; genus Thecocarcelia; species Thecocarcelia acutangulata. The sequence continues at coordinate 22,507,328 of OU612095.1, read as the reverse complement.
TTCGACATTGAACCGCGTCTTTTAGTTTTTTTTTTTTTTTTTTTTTAATTTCTAATAAAAGGTTTTCTAGCATTATGCTACAATCACTATGTTGAACTAATTACTTTATTAGTCTTGCTGTAGGGTGTTGCACAAGTGATTTTTATAAATAGCTGGCAAAATAATTTGTCTCTTACCGTGCAAGAACAACAACAATCGCACAAATAATCATGTGAAAAGTGACCGTAAATACAACTGAATACGTGAGTAAATGACATTTTCGAAAAAGTCTACATAAATTCACAGACACTCACCAGAAGGATATTAAAATTACCAAAAGAAGAAAAAAAAAACAAAGTGCAGGAAAACTGGAAAAAATGGTGATATATATATAAAAATGCATTTCTGCGAACACCATAAAGTGAAATGGTGATAAAAATACTATTATTTACAATGGAGCAACATGGTGAGATGAAACTGCTTTTAAAGCAAATAAATTATTAACGCTACAGCTAATGAAACATGTGGAAAAAAAAAAGAAATTATTTTAAAAGCCAATAATGAACAAGAATATTTTGACTTTTAAGAATATTTTACTCTAAACCTCTATAGAAATTCTGCCAAATCAGCCTTAAGAACATCATCAAATATATTGCTGTTTGCTTTGGAAACCAAATACCCCTAAAAGAATGTTCCCTACAAAGAAGACCTCTACCATTGATTTTACAAAAGGTGAACTGAAAGGTCTTTAAGTTGTTACAGTATGCAGATTATTTGAAATATTAAATATTTTCACATAATAACCTGCTGCTCTTTTGTCCTTTAACGTTGGCAGATAACGAGATTCCTGTTTTTTTTTTTTTTTTTTTGCATTTTTTGTCTCAAAATCAAAATGAGTGGAGTATAAGAAACAGAAACAAAATGTCAAATGAAAATGCAATTTGTTACTGACAAATGTCATCAGGGTGGATTTATTTCTTATGAAAAAAGCACAAAAAAAAAGAATTAAAGTGACAAAGCAACCAGGATATGCCAGGACTTAATGCAGGTTATAACAATCATCATCAGTTTTAAGTTTTTCTCCTTTTTTTTGTTGTTGTTCCGTATAAATGTGTGTGCATTTGAGTTGTGAGGGTGGTAACGCAATATATATTTTATGAAAACACTTTATATGAAAAAAAATTGTATATGTAAATAAATAAAAGTTGGTTTTTATTTTATTTTGCTGCTGCATGCAACATTTGATAAATTATTAAAAACTTGTGATGACGATGTTGAGTCTTGCTTTTATTATAAAACGAAAATAAAACTTGTATGACTTAAACAACAAGCAAAGTTCTTTTTTGAAAAAGCATAACACTAAAAACAAATATGCTTCGTTATAGGAATGAAAACGTTTCTTTGACCATTTTTTCGTTAATACCATGAAAAATTTCATTTCGTTTAGCGAAAGCTTCATTAATGGAATGAACATTTTGTGTAGCACAACTTTATTATACTCGTATTTTCTTTAAAGTTACGAAAATAACTCATACATGTTACGAAAAACTTCTGCATGAAAATGTAAGAATTTCGTTATACCTATTAAACAGTGTAGTAAATATAATGAAAATATTTAATTGCATCAAAGTAAGACTTTTGGTACAGCTACGAAACAATTTGGTTAAAACAATGGGTATATTTTATTATATTGTGCAATAAAAATGTAAAAGTTTCTAACCTTTAATATAAAAAATTGTTATATCGCTACTTTATTACAACATAGTCATATCTCAAAAAATTTGCTTTTCGAGTTAAAAATGCAGATTTGTACAGTACTACCTTTTATATTGTGCCAAAAATGTATTCAAAATACTTTTAAACTGTTTCCTTTAGGCAATATTTTGTAAAAAAAATTTCTAAGACTTGTATGGAAACGAAAAATTTAAAATATGTTTTTCTCGAAACAAGCTTTTTTGAGTTATGACTATGTTGCTATAAAGGAGCGATGGTTTTTGTTCAACTTAATTTTAGATTTTTTTTCTATTTCAGTGTTTCACAATTGAGCAGCACGTTAAGATTGCTGAAGCTTTTTACGTAAGAGGGCTTTCAAATCAAAATGCATTTCATGTACTTCCTGATGCTTTTGGTCAGCATAATCAATCTCAGTGGATTTGTTAGCAAGCCAAATTGCCGCATTTGCCAAACGACAATCTAGGAGTAATTGTTGAAATACCGATGCCTCAACAAAGAGTGACTGTTTAGTGGACTGGAGGCGTTACCCAGCCGTACTTCTTTTCTTGGGTGGCTTACTTCTATCCTATCTATGGTCCATGTTTTCAATTAACCTGGAACATAATTATGAGGCAATGTTGTTAATGTGTGAATTATCTCATCTTTCAGCTTTCGAATTGTTCACGACTTTTAAACGTGCACTTTTTTTGAAGTGTTATTATATAAACTAAATATCTAATAGAACACAGCAGGCCGAAGTCCCTTAACTCACCCGTCTAACAATCACTACCGGTTCCTTACATTACAGGAATCTGTTGCAAGACAACAGCACTTCGAGGGTTATTAGCCCCCGAAAACTGGCATGCACCATAGTTATCAGGAAACCTAATTCCCCTTGCTGCAATTTAGTTTTAAGCCGGAACCAGAACGTTTCAGCCAAGGCAAGCAATTCAATCATCATCTGTTCCGAAATAGTCTGCAATCAGATCCTCAAGAGGGCTCTACCGACCCCTTCTACCAACTTGGCCTTGGTAAGAGTTATGAAAGTCCAATACAACATAAGTCATACAGCTGTCTACAGTTTTATGTGCTACAACAAACGGGCAGCTCCTACCCTTCTCTATGCCCTAGAAACTAAAGTGCCCTGTTTATGTTTATACCAAGACAAAAACTGCTCCCTAGGGGGCATATACTTGTCACAAAAAGTTTACAAGTTTTCTAAAACAATAGCTTTAAAGTTTAAAAACAAAACGTTAAAAAATACGTATTAAAGTGAAAACATTAAAGGATTAAAAAAAACGTTGTTAAGCTTTAAAGTCGGCAAAAGCTTTAGTAGCTTTAAAATATTCAGTTACAAATTAGAATTTAGAAAAAGCCAAAAAATAAAAATCTATTATAGTTTATATTATATAGTTTTGTAGCTGTCCATATGCCAACATATCAAAAGTGATCGAAATATAGCTACTAGAGTATATAGCAGTAAAGTTTCGAATGCAAAAATTGAGTATTATACCTCAAAAAAGCTTTTTTATTATTAATCGTAGGAACTAAAACGAACTAAAAGGTTTTGTTAATTGTAGAAATTAAACTTTACTAAAAAGCTTAGTTAATATTAGAAACTAAACTAGAATAAAAAGCTTTGCTAATCTTAGAAGCTAAAGCATGATAAATAGCTTTGTTAATCTAAGAAGCTAAAGCAGACTGAAAAGCTTTGTTGGTCTTAGAAGCTAAAACATAATAATAAGCTTTGCTATTCTGAGAAGCCAAACACACTGAACAGTTTTGTTAATTCTAGAAGCTAAAATAAACTAAAAAATTTTAATAATCTTAGAAGTTAAATAGACTAAAAAGCTTTGTCACGTGTAGAAACTAAAACATATTATAAAGCATTGTTAATCTTGAAATCTTAAATAGAATAAAAAGCTTTCTTAATTTTAGAAGCAAAAAAATGCCAAAAAGTTTTTCTTATCATGGAAGCTCAAACGTAATAAAGAATTTTGTTAATCTTAGAAGCTAAAGCAGAATAAAAAGGCTTGTTTATCTCAGAAGCATAAATAGAATAAAACGCGTTCTAAGTAAAGCTTAGTAAATCTTAGAAATTAAAATAGGTAACAAAGGTTTGTTAATCTTAAAAGTTAAAAAGAATAAAAAGCTTTGTTAATCTTAGAAGATGAAACAGACTGAAGCTTTTTATAGAAGCTAAAAGTAAGCTTGAAAGTAAGCTACTTGTATTAACACAGCAAAAAATTAAGATTTCTTTTCTTTGTCTGTTTTGCTCATAAATATCTTTTTTAAGTTAATAATTTTTTTTAAATTTAAATAAATATGTCATGACCCTAAAAAATTGTAAAAATATATTTATTTATTGTGTGGGTACTTACTTATATCACTATATAATTACGCTGCTGCCATCTTCATGTCAAACCATTCGTTTGCACTAATAAACACTGCAATAAAAGAAACATAAAAAATTTTTAAAACTTTGTAAGATAAAAAAAAGAAAATAAAAATGTTTCTTAAATTCTTTTTAAATCAAAATACCAGCAATTAAAGAAAGTCTTATTTAATAATATTGTTAATTACTTTCAATTAAAACTAATTGCTGTCGTCACCCAACGGCCATTCAAGTATGAAACAGTATGAAGCGTTGACAAACGACAAGAGGAAGAAACAGAGAAGTAAACAGCGCCAAACAAAATTGCTACAATAATTGTTTTAATTGAGAACAGAAATTTGTCTGCTTTTGTTCGACTTGCAATTGAAAAGTCATTTTGTAATAGAGTTTAAACAAATATTCGCTGAGAACAGAGGCGACCAAAGCGGAAAATCCTAAATTAACACAATTGTAAAGGCAGCAATAACAAATTAAATAACAGCAAACGACAAGCCTGGTAATTGTTTTTAAAGCTTTTTTTTTTTTTATATAAAAGAGTAAAAGGGGGTGGGAGTACTGGAGCTTAACTGCTAGAAAGCAATAAGTGACATTATTAAACATTTAGTAAAAAAAAACGTCTACCAGTTACTTCTATCTTCTTTTAAAAATTTTCATTTCTTAATCTAAGAAAGGAAAGAAAGAACTTATAACCCTGTTTAAAATATATAATCAAAGAAAAATTATACCGAGAATTTAGTTTATTGCTATTTACTTTATTAGTTTCAAATATATTATTACAAGTTTGCATTACTCTTAACCCACTGGGCAGCCGTTGTTCTGCTTGTTATAAATATGTACACACATCACACATGCAACATAAGGCTTAAAGCGTAATACACAAAAAAACAATATACATGATATAAAGAAAGCAAAATTCTAAGTTTATCAACCACTAATGGTTTTATTGTTGTTGTTGCGTTCTTACTATTTCGCAAAAGCATGTGTATATGGGTGTATGCGCGTAGCAAATATATTTATATATTTGAATGTGCAAAGAACTAGATGTTTCACGAACAACGTAGAATTCAATAAAAAAGTATAATATAATATAGCAAGTATATGTTCGAAAAGAAAGGAAGTCTAATGCATTGTACTCAAGCATAATCATGCTTGTACCTTGATATATTGAGTATAGAAACATAGCGATATATACAAATGGAAAAAATATAGCGTGTTTTTTATAAAGGTAGAAAAAAAAGCAAATATAAATTTTTTATATTGACACGCAATTTACTTTAGTCGAAAGAAAATCTTCCCGGTAATATAGTTTAAATACGATTTCTATTATATGACCGGGAAATATGGCTCGGATTTAGCCTAATCTGAAGGTCCAATTTTCGATGACTTTTTACAACACATGTGGTCGTATATCGGCAGGAACACAGCGAAAGTTGTGCTGGAAGTATTCGATCGATTCGGACTTATCAGTATAGACTAGCGACTTCACATATCTCTGCAGAAAATAGTCTAGCAGAGCGCAGTAGCATAATCTTGGTGGCCAGTTCACGGGTCCGAAACGTGAAACTATGCGCTTACCAAAACTTTTCTTCAATAAATCAATTGTGGCACAAGCTGCGTAACATATTGCACCGTTTTGTTGAAGCCTTAGCTCCTGCATATCTTGGTTGTCCAACTGGCGAACGAAAAAGTCTGTAATATTGGCTCTATAGCGATCGATTTGCTGCAATATTTCGAACAGCATATTTTTTTTTTTAAGAAGCACGGACCAATGATTCTACCAGCTCACAAAGCAGTTTGTGTTGGGTATTATCATCACCTTAAATACAGCAGTTTTGTTTATTGACACTAGCTGTCTATAAGTCGCCCCCTTCACCCCCCCCCCCCCCCTTTCCGGAAGCAGGTTTAGTCTTTTGGCACGCCTAACCAGGGTACTCTGATTTCTCGGGCATGGAAAGGTAGGAGTTCCTCGTTCTTTGTAGTAAATAAAACTCTAGGAAGCCGCATGACTTATGTTGTGTAGGACTTCCAAACCCTTTACCGAGACAGAAAGGGCATTAGCAAAGCCCCCATGAAGTTCTGCTTGCAGACCATCTTGACGCTAATAATGATTGAAGTGTCTGCATTGGGTGAAACGTTCCGGCTGTGGTTTAAATCTAATTCGCAGGAAGGGGAATTGCTTTCACTGATAACTATTGTCCAAGCTGGTTTTTGGGGATTTATAACCCCCGACGTGATACTGTCTTACCACAGATGCCTGTACTGTAAGGAACCAGTAGTTTAGTTAGACGGATGAGTTAGTTCAGGGCTGATGCTCTTAATGGACTCCGGCCCACAAACTCATTATATGTTGTCATCCATTAACTGTTTGGCAGATTGCATAAAGAAGTGTTTAGAAGGTCCGTCCTCTTCAATAGCTATAATAAATAGCTACAAACTTATGACGAAAATTTGCGACCTATGTGAGCCTTGCAATCCCTACGGGTGCGCTGGTGAATCATGAATAATTAACACCCTGGAGTTGGTGCATCATTAGATAAGATCATCAAGGCTGGTGTTGATGTACATCAATTTCACATTCTATCCAGGCATTCGGTATTTGATAATAGATTTTCAGTTTAAATTATTCGCCGACATCTTCGCAACGATGTTCCCTACTGTGATTGTGTCTATCCGTCTAGAAAGTTCTCTGCGGATAACATCCAAGCATTCACAATTGAAAAAGGTATGTTGCACGTCGTCTAAAATGTCTCTTTCGTACATGCAGTAAGGTAAACCAAACTTGCTCATCCGGCATAAATATTGCCCAAAATAAGCATGACCAGAGCGAATCTGCGTCATGCAAAAATTTACGTTGCCAACAAAATTTTTAATATACGGCGCTAGTCCGTATATCCACCTACCACACATCTCGCCTATCCAGCAGGCCTGCCAGCTATTTCTTGTCTGCTGTTTCAGTGAACTCGATGTCGAATCGTTCTTGATCTTCCATAACTGCATCCACTCTAAAGACTCTAGGGACCATGCCGACGCAATTTTTAGTGCTGCAGCCCTCTGCGCACCTTTAAGTAGCTTCACCCTAATTTCCTTCTCCAGGTTCGATTTTCATTTTTCACTTTCATAGAAAGGGATACTGTTACAGGCCTTCATAAGTAAATTTCGCCTACTAGGTGTGGGGCCTCCAAAATACGCCATGAGTTGACTCAGGCGTATCAAGATTGGAGTCAATTTCGTCATTAGCAATGTCTCGAACAGTTTTGAGATTATTGGCAATAGATTTATTGGCCTATTAGACTCAACTTTTGTAGGATCGTTTCCTGGTTTGGGTATCATAGTAATGACAGACACCTTCCACTCAGTAGAAAAATACTAAAGTCGTAAAATAGCATTAAAAGTAAAAAGGATGATTCTTTTAGCTACTCGGTGTAACTGCACAAGCATTTGGTTAGTAGTTTTATCAATACCTGGAGCTTTTCTGGGGGTTAAGTTGCTAATAGCAAATAATAATGAACATAGAAATGTATATAGAAAACATTTTGTTTTTTTTTTTATTCATTTATTTATTGAATCTTCACAAAGTGGACTAACAATAAGTAGTCAAATCTTAATATTAAATACACAAAATTACTTAAGTCCAGCCAATTCTAGCCAAATATGTTTTACTTCGCACGGTCAATATCGGTAAAATCACCTTTTTAACGTTCTGATGGTGGCAAGGGTATCCCCCCCTTCTCAACCGAGAGTGGCCTTCAAAATTAAGTATATTGCATGCAAGAGGATTTAGGCGAAGTTCCAGTTTACTGATATACCTTGCAGCGTAAGCTGAAAATTCGTCTCTTACAAGAGGCACACAGAGATCTTTATGAATTCGTGAGTTTTTTCCGTACCATGGAGCTGCAGTAATCGTTCGAAGAATTTGATTTTGTCGCCTTTAATTTTTTTCAATGTTAGATGTTGAGGCGGTGCCCCATATAGTACACATGAATAACATTATATAAAACGTGTGTAGAGAAAAGAAGACAAAATACTACTACTGATTCGTTTGAAAAGAGCAATCAACGATGACTAGAATATAGGTATGGCTAGAATATTTGACACGACGACATAGTCTTCCAATACGATTACCCTCTGCAACATATTGCAAGACCGACCAAAAACCCTTTGAAAAACAGTGGATCGGAAGTTTTAGCTCACCCGCCTTATAGTCCAGAACTTGCCTCTTCTGACTACCGTTTACTTTTATTAAATCCCGCACTTTCTTTTAGATTTTTCTTGAGATTTCTTAAGTCCGTTTAAACTCAATTAAGATTAATTAGCCTGATTTGTTACTTATACATACAACACTTGTTCCAGAATAATTATTTTTAAAGGTCAAGGGAGCGAAATTTACTTATTATTTTGTTTTTTATTTTTTTATTAAACTTTTTTCTTTTTGATTTTCTTTTCTTATTTACTTTATTGTACCTACGCCTTAAATACTTTCTATGGAGTGCAAGATTTTCCAAGTCTTTTAAAAGCAACTCGTCAGTTATAGTCAATTGACCCGCAGGCAAATAATGTTTTTCTCTGTTTTTTTCATTTTCATCTTGTTTTGTCTTGTCTTGTCATGTCTTGTCTTCAGTTTATTATTCATACAATGTAAATGTTGCTTGACCTTTCCCGCTTGTTAAGTAGTTCAACGTCATCATTATCGCAAACATTAACATTGTCAGCGACAATGACCAAAAATAATGACTTAAATTGCACGTAAACACTTCATGTATTCAAAACATTCACTTGATGGTTGTCATCAGTCATATGACAAACCTTCGTGTATGTTCACATACACGAGTATGGACATACGACAATCAGCCAATGAGTTGAACACCAAACAAGCAACCACCATCATCATTCATCATTATCATCAACAGAAACAGAGAAATATCATCAATCAGTTGTTTAAATACGTTTTATACCCATTCTTTGAGAATTCCATGCATATGTACGATACATATGTGTGTATGTATGATTATTTCTTCAATTATTCGTTACGTTTTCTCATACTTTCAATGATTGTTCTTTTAAAACATAAAACAAACATTAAGAAAAGACAAGAAAAATAATAGCTTGATAAAAACGGAACTAAAAAAATAATAATAATAATAAAAAAAACATTACACAAAATTAAAAACAGGGTGTTCCAATAAGTTGTTTTGCCAAGAATAGTCTGACTTGACATAAATCAAGCTGTCACTGCTTGACTGATGACAAATAATAAAACTAGGCCACTAATAAAGGATGCAAGATTGTAAATAAAACAAAAAGTTTGCACGGAATTATCTCGTTATTTTTTCTTATGCCACAAGGATCTATAACAAAATATCGTGCAAATGCTCGCCACGGCTTCGGTGGAATACCTCGATCCAATGGTGCACAATTTTAGCGACTGTGAATGTGCCGAATTATCTTATTCTTTACAATATTTCATGAGAAGAATAACATCCTGCCAGCTTGGACTATTTTATTCTTATTAACAGTCATTATTAATGGCATACCCCTATCTTCACACTTGACTTAATATCAGATAATATTAATTAAAAATATGTGCATTATTTTGCGGATAAATGTATCACGTTTAAGAAAGTTTCACACTTAAGTAATTCAGTAAGGAAACATTTGCCAGGATTCACACAATTATGTACAGATCAGTCATTGACTAAACATCTAATCATATAGCTATTTCACGGATAAGCGCCTCACATTTCAGGACGTTGCGCACTTAATTAATTTTGATACGAAATATTTACCTAGAAACATTTAATTTGTGTACACATTTTTCTTTTACAAGCATCTACATTTAACTACATTACACTCGTGAATCAGTCATTGTTGATATAGCAAGTAAAAAAATAATAATAATCCTCCTCAAAATCTTGTGCATATATCTGCAATTGTAATTATAATATATTTATTTGTAAATTAAAAATATACTCTTTTAATTTGCAAACGCAAGCATGCAAAGCCATTTGCGCAAGTTTGCGAATAGGGCTAATAAAAATGTATAGTTGCACGGTTAAATGCCGGACCGAAGTTTAAAACCTTAACCTAATAAAGCCTTATTAAAAAGAGTACGTGTTTACCTAAGCGAAACTCGGCAGGATTGTTAGTGCTAAAGAGCCTAAATTATGTCTGTTATGTATGTGTACATATGTCTGCGTGTCTATGCAAATAATTGCTGCTCATACCCCTGTTATATGCATTCATATAACGCATCAACCAGGACTCTCTTATATACACGCGTATAAACGCATTTAAACGAACGTTTTTTTTTTAAACAATGAGTTTTATGCGTTTTCCTTGAATGTATTTATTAGTGCGTTTGTCTCTAAAATGCGTAAGAATTCTGGATTTTTTCCTAAATGCATTTATCCAGGTGTATCTCACTTACCAGCTTTTTCCAAGAAGGTATTTATCCACGCGTTTGTTGTTTAACAGCTTTGAGACTTAGGTAACTTCCATGAACGTATTTATCCAAACGTTTCTCGCTTTGGAATTCAGTCATTTTTCATAAACCTATTTATCTATGTGACTTTCGCTGAACAGCGTTGAGCTTTAAGCATTTTTAATGAATGCATTTATCTAAGCGTTTCTCGTTTACCAGCATTGCGATGTAAGCATTTTTTAAGAACTCATTTATCACAGCTTTTCTCGCACTGGAACTTAGGCATTTTCTATAAATGTGTTTATCCGAGTGTTTCTCACTTACCAGCGTTTATCCGAGCGTTTCTCGCTTAGTGGTGTTGAGCTTTAGAGATGTGCCACGAATCATTTTACCGAGGAGTTCTCCATGGGTTTTCATGAACGTGTTTATTTCAAAGTTTCTCGCTTTGGAATCCACTCATTTTTCATAAACGTATTTATTCATGTGACTTTCGCTTAACAGCGTTGAGATTCAAGCATTTTTAATGAATGTATTTGTCTAAGCGTTTCTCGTTTAACAGCATTGCGATGTAAGCATTTTTTATGAACGCATTTATCACAGTTTTTCTCGCATTAGAACTTAGGCATTTTCAATAAATGTGTCCGAGCGTTGCTCACTTACCGGCGGTTACCCGAGCGTTTCTCGCTTAGTGGTGCTGGAATTTAGAGATCTGCCACTGAATCATTGCACCGAGTGTTTCTCCATGAGTTTTTAGCTTAACAGTGTTGGGATATAGGTATTTTCCAGGAATGCTATGATATTTAGGCAACTTCCATGAACGTGTTTATTCGAAGGTTGCTCGCTTTGGAATTCAGTCATTTTTCTTAAACGTATTTATTCATATCACTTTCGCTTAGTATCTTTAAGCTCTTTTAATACACGCATTTATCTAAACATTTCTCGTCTAACAGCATTGCAATTTATTCATTTTATATGAACGCATTTATCAGAGTTTTCTCGCTTACCTGCATTGGAAGTTAGGCATTTTCTATAAATGTGTTTATACGAGCGGTTCTCACTTACCAGCATTGCAATTTATTTAAGGACTTCTCGCTTAAAGGTGTTGGGACTTAGAGATCTGCCACTGAATCATTTCACCGCGTGTTTGTCCATGAGTTTTTAGCTTAACAGCATTGGGATTTAGGTATTTTCCATGAATGCACTAATCAGAGCTTTTCTCCCTTACCTGCGTTTGAACTTAGGCATTTTCTATGCTATGCGAGCGTTCAGATTTATGCATTTTTTAGCTTTGAGCGTTTCTCACTTAGTAGTATTAGGATTTTCCAATAAAGCATTTATCAGAGCTTTTCACGCTTAACAGCATTGGAATTTAGCCGTTCTCCATGCATGCTTTTATCCAAGTGTTTCTCGTTTACTGGTGTTGGGACTTAGATATTTGCTATAAACACATTTACCCGTGTGTATCTCACTTAATTGCGTTGAAAGTTGGAAGTTTTCTATAAACGCGTTTATCCGCCTTAAAGTTCAGGAACACAAATTATCTCTGTACCACTGTACTCATTTTCTGTACACATCACACTGAAACCCCTAATCAGAATACCCTTTATTCAAAATAATAGTAAAATTAATAATAATCACTTTTTAAAATTGTAAAACAGAAAATTGCTGGCATACAAAATGTTCACTCGATAAATGCGATTACAATGTCTTCGAATTACTGCTCTGTTCGAAATGACTTTTGATTAAGCACTCAATGACCCTTGACAAGCAAAACGAGAAAAATGTCGTTTACGAAATAAAACTGTAGAGAATTGTTTACTGCAAAAGCTCTAGCGTTCTAAAGTGTGCAAAGAAAATATAAAAAAAAAAAAAATACAAATTAAAAATAACTGGTCAATAATTGAAAATTATTGGTTGCACTTTTAACATGCAACGAATGGTTTGAAAGTCATAAAAATTATCATTCAACGGCAGGTGCTTTAATGTTGAGCCTCCTGTTATTGTTGAAAAATTAACGACAGTATTAAAAATAATTATTGCTGTGGCGACGGGTGTTGTTGTGCTCTGGCAAAACAAAATGAAGAAATAATAATAAAAAATAAAGTAAAAAAGAAGGACAATTCTGTTTGACATGTTTTCAAAGTTGTTAAAAGCTTTTAAAAATGTTCAAACTGCCAACCACCAAGGGACAGAGGAGAACAATTAATTGAATAAAGGAAAAACTTTTTTTGGAAAAAAAGTTAATAAAATTATGAACTTTTGTTGGAATTTAAGAAACTGATGAGTTGCGTTAGAAGATAAGCATGTTTTAATAATGGAAACTAAAGAAATATCGCTTTGCTATATCTTATTACACTTTAAGGGCAGTAATAAATTTTCACGGTTTAGGGTGTGCATGTTATAAAAGGTGGTCAAACCATAATGCATGATATCAATTGTGAGTCACATTTTAACGTCAAGTTTTTTGCCCAACATGAATTGACAGTTCTTGGTTCAGTCTTTGAAAATTTAGCTAGAATGCTGATACTCATATATAGGACACATTCACCGAGAATGTTGACCTTAAGATTTTCATATGCCTGGATAGCAACTTCTAAGCTTCTTTCATTTCCATCGGGGCTTTGTAGTTTACATTTGCAATGACGCTCGCTGTGTTCAAATGCCACCAACCATTAAGCATTCATGATGCTGTTTTTACTAGTCTGTGAGTTAAATTCAAAATCAAGTCTCACTTTTTACATTTCGGAGGTAAAGACCTCCAAACGCAGGGAGGGATACTACTTTTCCTAGTTTCGAAGACCTGTCTGATTTCATGTCGAAAATCAAGGAGAGTTGCCGGAGTAGTGAAATCGTTACTGCTGGGAATTTCAATGTCCGCATTCGTCATTCGAATCATATAACTCGGAAAGACCAATATATTGAGTTATTCGATGCGCACAACTACCTTGCAGTACCAACACATATTCCGTAATATTTTAAGCCACTTAAACTGTTCCTGACTTTATACTCTTAAAAGTGTGTTAACAACGGGAAACACGTCTGCAGGCAACTCATTCCACAGACAAAGCGTGTGGTTAAAAAACATATACTCTCTGTAATGTGTGAGTCTCGTATGGCCTTACCCCATGATGATCTTATCAACGGGTGAATACAATGCGTCTACCAGCACGCGACAAACTGCTATGCAGCAACTCGATCTCATATTGTTTGGACACTGGATAGGAGCGGAGCCTTTTTAAAACTCCTTCCGATATTTGAGTCACGCACCGGGTTGCAATTCAACTCCACACCGTACTCAAACTGAACTCTCCCCCCCCCGCGATTCGGGCTTAAACCACAGAGAGCCGCATCATAACCGGGCAGGAACAAGATACTGACTCTTCGGCATCCCGTGGTGCCCAAGGACTACTACCAGTAGAGCCCCAAATAGCTCGGAGAATGGCGATACACGGGGAACAGCAACACAGGAATAAAGCAATAACAACTAACAGCAAGAAAATAGGAACAACCCTCATATTCCATAAGGTGTCATCGTCGTCACATGCAGTCGACACAAACATTTTTTCATTTATTTATTCGTTGCCAAAAACAATTGAATGTTATCGACAGCTTCTATCTATCGCTTAGGTGTGGGAAATACCGAAGGCCTAACAAAGAATGCATACTTGGTGTCGAAGGCGAATGTTTAACCGAGTGTTTTTTGGTGTCGTCTTGATGTGACACCGATGACGCCTCTTGGAATATGGGGGAATAAAACTATTTATGCAGCAAAAATAAAACAATGCATCACTCCCACAATATCCAACATACACGGGCTCAAAACACAATAAACAACACAAACATTCAACATTCCATCTTCACGGATGAGCACATCTGCTACCTCACTGTCGCCCACACCTGGATAAAATAAACAAAAACAAACCCAACTCTCAGAGGGCCTTCGAACAAAAACACCGCTGCCAGCAACACAACAAATAAAACACCAACACCAAAAAACGCACAGGGCACATAAACTGCGCTCTTTGCTCCTCATGGTTGACTGCAGTAGGACTTCAGCCACACCTGCAACCTACTCCACCGACCAGAGATGCACACGGTCACGCATGAACCTGCGGTTCCGCAAACAACTGTTCCGAAAATGACAACAACAGCTAGGCTAGCCTCCCTCTCTTGGTCTTCTCCTAAAGACCTCACGGGAATGCGCACTTAATACTAATAATCGAAGGCTAATAATTGTTTTCGTGTGTTCTAGCCCATTGAACATATGGACCACCGAGTGGCGGTATACCACCAAAGCCATGATGAGCATTTGGCAGATATATATTCAACATATGAGTATAATTGTCTTCCGTCATAGTAGAATATATTAAGTGTCAGTTCACGGATAACGAAGCTGGTTCGTTCGTTCGCATAAATACAGTTAAAACAAAAGGTTACCTAGGCAGGCCGCTGGATTCTCCAGAAAGTACCCGGATACTCCAGCCCACTTGGGTCCTGAAGGTAGTTCCCTTTGTGATTGCCTGTAAAATTAGATTACGATAGAGGAAAAATAAAAGGTTAAAGGGATGTGGAAGGAGCGAAGAAGATGGAAAGGAGAGGTGAAACACTGCTTAATGTGGCTGATTTCTTATGAAAGAAGCTAACGCAGTCGGTTTGACCGAGTAAAACAAAAACAACGTTTAGAATTTTGTTTTTGTTCTAAATGTTAATTGTGCGAATGCAAGAACAACTTCGTTATCCATGAACTGACAGTTAAGCTATGTACACACGGCTATCAGATGTTACAATATTGTAAGATCTGGCAACATGCTGATAATGTAGTGACAATGAAAAATTGTCCCGCAGAAGTAAATTGTGTGTTCAGACGATTGGAAGAAAATCTTACAATTTCATTGTCAGACTATGGTCTGACAAATAATCCATCTGACCACAAAAATTGTCAGTTCACACCGTTGTCAGATTGTTAGATGAAAAAAATTACCAGACATGCTGTAAGGCATTGCCACTTATTTATATCAACAACCATCTGTTTGCCAGTGTTGCCCATCAAACTTTTTTCTAACAATGATGCCATTGTCAGGTGCATTAATTTTATGCATCTGACAATTAAGACTACGTTTACAATACCAGCCAATTATCTGGCAATGCCTGACAACATTGTCGTCTCACAATTGATTGACAATGGTTTTTCTGACAACGTTGTAAGTTAAAAATTGGCAATTGACACGATTGTAACACATTTTCAGACAATTTTTCTGGCAATATTGTAAGATCTGACAACCGTGTGTACGTAGCTTATGTTTGTTTGTAACTCTTGCAACCACTGCCGTATGAGTGATTATTCGATATCTAGATATAATTGTATACACAGTGTAGTGCGAAAATTACAGTCGTCATATTGCTTGCGGCATTGTTCCCGGGAAAGTAAGGTGATTCCCGAAGCTGATTTTGGGAATTCCAAAAAACAAACTCTAACTCTCTATCGAGCTTTCTCAGAGACCGCACTATACGAGTTGTTATAGATGGGGTCTCATCAAACGAGTTCAAGATTAATTCAGGGATACCGCAAGGTTCTGTTCTTTTTTCGCTGAAAACTGTTTATTTTATTTACAATTAAAAGCGTACATTTTGTTTGGACTAAACTTTATTAAACATTTTTCTTCAAAAAATTGACCATTTTTCATTTCACACCATAGACATAAATACATATATAGTTCATCTAATACTAAACTAATTGCCTGTACTTTTGCCACTTTTGTTACTAAACCAAACAGGAAAGAAAACATGCAGTAACAAAACAAATTTAGCTTTCCACGATAAGCAAAACTGTTAAATTTAACAACAAATATATTGCATGCCAGATAATGGTTAAAATGTTTTAAAAAATAAATATATATAAATTTTGTTGCAACATGTTAATGCATGCTGAAACACGTTCATTTACTTTTAATTTACAAACAATTAAAAGCTTATAATACTGTTTTTAAAAAGTAACTTATAAATGTTTAAAACTTTTTGCTGTTTGTTAAATCTTTAAGAAACAAAAAGTATACAATAAGAAAAAGAAATTTCTCACAAATTTATTTACTAATTTCTATTGGATTGCTGTTGCAAAGTGGCAGAAAATAAAACAAACTTTGTTTTATTAAGAACGTGTTAAAAATAAATTTCTTTTGAATGTTTTTTGTGAAACCTAAAACCCATTTGTGGATTGAAGTTATTTAACCATAAAAATGAGAAAGAAGAAATTCTGAAAGAAATCCTTAAACACGAAAAACCTTGGTTATCGCTTCAACGTTGGGAAATGCACGCACCACCAACAGAAATCGAAATCCTTAAAAAAAAAACACAATAGAAACAAGCAACACAACCAAACGAACAAGCAACGAAAGACCAAGAGAAATAAGTTTAAGAAAAGCGCAAGGAAGGAAAATACTTGTGTGCTAAATGTAAAAGGCAATTTGAATAAAATTATTTTGCAAGAGAAAAAATCTGTTCCTTTTTATTGTTTTTTTTTTTCCTCTTTTCCTTTTTTCTTCCTCTTAAGAAAATAAATAGTAATTGTTAAACTAAACCAGGTATTAAAAATACTATTCCATAAAGGTACGAGCATATCTTGTGACTTAAATAACAAGAACCGAAGTACTTAGAAAGAAAGAAAGAAAAAAAAAGTCCAGAAAATAGACAATAAAGCCACAAAACTGTAACAGCTTAAGAAGTGTATTTTTCTTTCATAAGCAGCTAGAAATATACTCTTTTAAGTACTCTGGCTGAAACTATAAAAAGGATAAAACAATATTATAAAAATACAACGCTGTAAGTGTCCATAAGGGGACATAAAAAACTACTTTGAAAGACGCTTTCATAAAAAAATAATCTACTTTTCTTTTTGCAGCGAAACTAAAGTTGTAAATGAAAGTTTTCAAAAACAAAATATTAAGCAACAGACTTAAAAAAAACATCACTCAAGAATTCAGACAACAACTTCAAAGAAAATTAACGCAATGACACAGAGCTGCCAGATGTATTTAAAACACTTATATTAGTTTCACTAGAATGTTTGTCTGTTTGTATGTTTGTAGCTCTCGCAAATCCTGCTACATCCTCACCATCAAGCCGAAACAGGGTGACAAAATTGATTTTAACCATCATAAGAAAAATCAGAAAAAAATTTCAAAAATACAAGGAATTCTAGTTTATAAAACTAAAAATTACGCTTCGATATCAAACTCATTATCCATATGAGGAGATAATTATAAGCATAACCAAAATTGGCTTCAGAAATCGACAAAATCCCACACTACTCCGCAAACAATATGGCAACTTCAAGTTTCACACTAAATCGCATGACCATTATTAGTTCAGATACCCGTTACACGGCCAAAAAGCGCGCCGAATACGAAAATCCGGTTCCAATTCGGTTGGCGAAACGGTTTCAAGTTTTTTGGAAACTTCCACAGTCAGTTTCAAGACACGTCACAATCTCCTACTTCCCCGGAAACAATACAGCAACTTTAATTTTTGCATTAAAGCGAATCGCCATTAATAGTTCAGATACACGGTACACGGTAAAAACGCGCACCGAGTATGTAAAACCGGTGACCGAAAAGCTGCCGAATTTTTTTGGGTATATCCAAATTCGGCTTCGTGTATATTCCGCCATAGAAAAGAGTGTTGCAAATGCTAAAGTTGCCATATTGTTTCCGGGGAAGTGTAACGATATTGGCACACTTAATTCAAATTGTGAGAACTCCCAAGAAACCACGAACCGTTTCGGCAACTGGTTCGGAACCAGTTTTACATATTCCGTGCGCGTTTTTGCCGTGAAACATGTGTCTTTTATCTTTTAGCGGTAATTTTGAACCCGGTAATACGGATAATTATCCGGGTTTTTGTTGATTTTTACGAGTTTTTTTACAATTTTGATAGGGTTTCAACCGGTTTTTGACACCTTTTGAGAGTGGTATTTTACGTACTATGGTGCGTGTATCAGAACTATTAACGGTCATTCGATTTAATTTGAAAATTGAAGTTGCCATATTTTTTCCAGGGAAATGGTTGATTTTGGTGATTCCTGAAGCCGATTTTGATAATACCAAAAAAAATCGCAACACATTATATGGATAGTTATCTGGTTACATGAATAATATTTTGATATCGAAATGTTTTTTAGTTTTGTAAACTATATTTATTTATTTAATTTGATTAGGGTAGTTCCTATGAAATGTCGACATATAGATAGCTGGGAAACATGGAAAACAAGCTATTTATAATTTTTATTTATTTATTTAAGTTTGAAAACATAAATCTGCTACCTGGCAACCTTACATGACTGTCATATGAGGACTTCAATTTTGCCCCTTTGACTTTTGCTTATAGGCTTAGCCGAAGATTTAAGTCTCTGTACGAGTACATAGAGCAGAGGTCATTAAAGCCTATTGAACAAATTCGTCACTTCGTTTGGGTGCCAACTACCAGAAACGCGGCGAGCCTCATCCATTTGCTCTGCGACCAGTGTTGATCTATTGTGCGTCCCCTTGCGCCCCATTATGGGTTAAATATGTCAAGAAAACGGACAAACTCCTTCATTGGGAGTGATATTAAGTCACATTCACTTAACATATAAGCTTGTAGTAGCCTATATCTTCTGTGTCCCAGTGCACCACAGTGGGTGATTAAGTGCTCCATTGACTCCTCTTCATCACCGCAGAATCTGCAAATATCTGTGCTGGAAATTCCCATCCTGTGCAGGTGCTTAAGGCAAATATAATGACCTGTAAGTGCATCTGTCAATGTTCCGAGACTTTACCTGTCCAGTTTTAGAGCACGTTCGGCCCTCTTTGCATCAAAGTTTAGAAATTTCTTGGAGTGTTCAAAACCAGCTGTCTCGTTCTAATGTTGCTCAATGGTGGACCCCGTCCACTTCTTTATCTCCTCATTCAGGAGACCCTTATTGCAGCCAAAAGTTGGTGTGGGTCCAATAAAAGTCCCCTCTGCTCCTTTTTTTTTGCAGCGAACCATTTACACGATATTATATAATTTACATCATAAAGTCGATAATATTTCACACACACTTTGTTTTATTTGGATATGAAATTAAAAAGCGCTTAAGGAAAGCTTCTGTTTTTAATTTAGTTTTATTTCACTTTATTTTATTTTGGTTTATTATTATTATTTTTTTTTTAATTTTTTTTTTTTTGCAGGTCTTGTATTGATATTTTTAAAATTCCAGTGAATATGTTGGCGCATTCTGCTTTTTCATAATTAAATTCTTAACACAGGCTTTGCAATTAATCTGTAACTCCAGGCACTATGCAGAATATACTCGTATGTAAGTGTATGTATGTGTGTGTTTTTTTAATATTATGAAAAAAGAAAAATTCAAACTAATTACTCTCGGAAGTATTTTGCTACACAAACAAACATTTGCTTTGGTTTGAAGCACCACAAAAAAAAAAAAAAATGAGAAATAATTTTGCCCCAAATAGTGTTACTGCTTACTAACGAAAATATATAAGTATTTTTTGTGATAAACCCATAAATACAGGTGTTTTTAACTTTAGTATCTTTTGCGTGTTTCAAGTTTTTTAGCCATGAATGGTGGTGGTGGTATATTAACCTAAAAATGTCGGCATATCCAACATAATCCTAGAAAGTATTCAACTACATTTTACCATAAATAGATGATAAACATACACACATACATACAAACGAACACACTGACTGTGAATTGCCGACACTTAAGCAGCAGTTTAAAATGAATGGTGGCAAAAGAGAAGATGAACGGTGAAACGTTGAACGTTTGGTAGAACGGGCAAGTGAAGGAACGAACGTGCAGTTTATCTTTAATTACAACGTGTGAAAATTATTATAAATTCCAAACACTTAAACAAACTGTGACGACCTAATTCTGTAGCGAACAAACTTCGCATCAGGGTTTTTCTTATTATTTTCTGTTTTTTAAACTTTTATCCTTTAAAAAGTACGAGTATCAGTAGGACAGTGAGCAATTGCATCTTAGCATATGTAAGCATGCATGCATGTGCATGTTTTGTGCATGTTTATGTCTGTGTTTATGTGTGTGCGTGATTGTAATGTACCCTAGTTTTTTTTTAAGTGTATTTTGTTTTCCATTCTATCCTCTAGCAGAGCATAAAGAAAACAAAAACTTGCTGCCTGTATTGGTGTTTGAAGTTTTCCTTCTATTTTTTCTTTAAGCTTCGTTATTGCAGGTACGTACATATTTTTCTATTGTTGAGCGCCAGACATGTTACCAGCAGTATCTTTTGTACTGGAATAACACTCTTACTATTGCAATGCATGCATACAAACATATTGAAGCGTTTAAGTACTTTTTTTTATAGATATTATACATAAAATGCATTTGTACCTTTAAGTTAAAGTGTTAGTGTATTTTTTTTTTCTTTCTCTTTGTTTGTTAAAACAAGTATAAAGTTTTGTTGCCGAGAAATAAAAATATAACGCTCATTGAGAAGTTTCAGATATAAAACAACCTTTATATGGGACACGTAATTGCAATATACTGTTACGGCAAGCAGGAGGTAAATGCTTTAACTTACAGTCTTTAGTTGCACGAAATACAGTCAGTTTTTATTGCACACCCACACATTGCAAGTTGGGCGGCTGACTGAATGTTCTAAAGCAACAAAAAAGAGGGAATAAGTTTTTGTTAAGCACCATGGGTCAGACTTTTTTCTTATTAAGATTGACTTATTCAGGTTTATCAGGTTAATCTGATATATTTTTTAACTAAGCAAATCCTGTATTAAGTTTTGTAATAAAATTTGTAAAATAAATGTATAAAAAGTATAATATGCGCTTAATAAAATACAAAAATGTTTTTTCTTTTCATTACCCAAAATATAAGCATTTTTTTAAGTGTAGTTAACAAAAGTAATTAAAATACATATAAAATTCTGACAATCATGAATTAGCAATATATTTTGTTACTAATGTAACTTCGTTTTTTAAAGATCGTACTGAATAGCAATGCCAGGGTAGTGACAAAGCTGTTAATAGCAAAAACGTACTTGATTATTGTAATCAAAATGGAAATAATTTATGTTTAATTGCTAAATTATCCTAGCTTTTATTTATTTATTATTATTATCTAGCACAACAACATACAGAGTCTCATAAATGATAGTGCTAGTGATTGAGCAAAAATAAATGTTTACAAAAATATCATAAAGGAAAAATAAAAAAATAAATTACAATATCAAAATAATATAATAAATTTATTATAAATCATGAAAGTTAAAGTTCTTACTAAATAGCATTGCCAGGGTAGTAACAAAGGTCTCAATAGCAAACACATACCTGTTAATTTTATGAAAAACGAAAATATTTTTTTTGGTTACTAATATGTCTTAGCTTTTTAAAGTTCTCACTTAACAGCAATGCCAGAGTAGTGACAAAGGTTTCAGTAACAAAAACCAAGCTGTTTATTTTTCTAAAAATATCAATAATTTATAACTAGTTACTAATATAACACAGCTTTTTAAAGTGCATACTAAATAGCAATACCAGGGTAGTGACAAAGTTCTCAATACCAAAAACATACTTATTCATTTTACTAAAAATGTGAATCATTTTTGTTTAGTTACTAATACAATAAATTTTTTTTTAAAGCTCGTCCTTAATAGCAATGCCAGGGTAATGACAAAGGTTTGAATAGAAAAAAACCTGTTTATTTTACTAAAAATAGGAATAATTTATGTTTATTTATTAAAATCATTCAGCGTTTCACAGTTCATTCCATATATAAATGCCAGGGTAGTGACAAAGGTTTCAGTAGCAAAACCATACCTGTTCATTTTAATAAATATGGGAATAATTTATGTTTATTCACTAATATAACTCAGCATTTTAAAGTTAGTGCGAAATAGCAATGCCAGGGTAGTAACAAAGATTTGAATACCAAAAACGTACCAGTTCATTTTATTAAAAATGGAAAAAAATTATATTTATTTACTAATATATCTTAGCTTTTTAAAGTTCCTACTAAATAGCATTGCCAGGGTAGTGACAAAGGTCTCAATAATAAAAACATACCTAGTCATTGTACTTAAAATGGGAATAATGTATGTGTAAATTGGTAAAATAACTCAGCTTTTTGAAACTCATGCTAAATAGGTATGCCAGGGTGGTGACAAATGCCGCCATAGCCAAAACATAATTTATATTTATTTAATAATAAAACTTAGTTTGCAGCGGAATAGTAAAGCCAGGGTAGTGACAAAAGTCGCAATAGCGTACAAAAGACCAGCATAGTTTTTAAATAATTAAACCTGCCGTCTTTGGGATCGGAAAACTTTTTGCAAACTCAGTACAATAATTAGGCTAGGGTAGTGATTCAATTTAACTGTAGATAATAAAGGGTGTGTGTCTGATAGCAGATTTATATGTTCAAACTTAAATAAAAAAACGTAATAATTGAAGTTTTATTAAGAACGATAGAATGGAAATGCGGATTTTATTTTTTAAAGAGTATGTCATCCAGATGTTTTCCGTCGAGTTGAAGAGACAATTTTAAACGGTTCCTTGTATTTTGCGCCACAACTGCAATAAACGTGGTTCAATTGAGCTGATTTCACGACGAATATTTCAATTTAAAGCCACGAAAGATTGGAGATTATCATTATAAACCCTCTTTTTTAGGTAGCCCCATAAAAAAATCCATGGGAGTTAGATGGACCGAACTCGGTGGCCATGGGATGTCACCTAAGTGACTGATCAGTTTTTCGGGAAAATTTTCCCGAAGAAAATTCAGCGAAGGCTGAATTTGGCTGTTTGTGCAGTCGCCCAATCCTGATAGAACAACGTGTGTGGAGAATACGATGGATGACCTCAAAAGTTTGATAAAATGAACTCCGTAATCGTGAGTCGATAAATTTCACCGTTGATATTCGCCACCTGGCCTGCAGGATTTTCGAAAAAAAAAATTGGTGCAATTATCTCACATATGGATACGGCACACCAAACAGTTACCCTGGAGCTATTCAATGGTTTTTGATATTTCAGTCGAGAGTTGTGGGCAGTTTTGCCGTGGTCGTTTAAGTGAAAATGAGCCTCGTCACACCAAAGAATGGGATTTACGAAATCACTCTAACATCGTTTCACAAAAATTTTCGCTTAACTCAAAAACACTTTCTTTCACTTCTTGAACGATTTGAATTTAGAAAGAATGGAACTACAGATTTTTTTTAAATTTCATGAATAATCGTTCTTGGAAATTCACGAATAATCGTTCTTGGAAGTGTTTTTTTTCCGTAATGAAAATTATGGATTTTCACGTAAACTGCTTTTAACCAGTTCAATGTTTTCTGGAGCCCCTGAAGATCAACTTGGCTCTGACTTTTGGTCATTCATAGCCGAAACAGCGGCGCGAAATGTCTGCACCCAAGAATGAATTCAATTTATACTCGGTCCATTACGTATTCCTCGAATTCTGAACTTTGAACAAATTTGTCAATGAGCAATTACGCAAGAATCATTATTCTTAAAAAATGTATCCACAGCGAAGGCATGATGCTCACTAACCCACTGCAACATCGCGTAATCGATAATGACAATCTGCCCGCAGCATTTCTTACTTTTTGATATACAATTAAAAATATAAATTTGCCACCAGATACCCACACAAAATGGCACTTGCCAGGGGAGTATACAATTTTAAGTAGTTTTTGTTGAAATTGTTCCCCATTAAACAAAGCAAGCAAATAAGTTTTATGAAACTTTTTTGTTTATGTTGCATCAAATTTCAAATTTTCAGAAACAGAGAAGAAAGAAAGAGCCATTGTGCAACTTTCCCAAGCAATTTAAGCAGATATAAAGGAAACTATTATATATATCGCATTCCTTAAGAATTGTAAGCGTTGTTAAGAATTGTTAGCGGTAAATGTTCATTTCAAATCTTAAAATTGTTTCTCTTGCTTTCAAAGTTTTGTAATTTTCCTTTTTTTTAAATACAAATTTACCCAGCAGTAAATGCAGCAAATTGTATGTATGAAGATAGTGCTATTTAAAAAAACTAGCAAGCCACAAAATCTGCACGTAAATTACATTTTATGAGCTAATTGCGCTGCAAATCAGTTTTGCTAAGGGGTAAAAAGCAACCAACTTGTCTTCAATTTGTGTTGAAGACAAGTAATTTTCTTAAAATATTCAAATAATATTATATCTTTGATTAAAGCTTTCTGGTGTCACCCCCCTGGCTTAAGCAAATTCAACACTTTGTGCCACCCTTCTGGTTCTTAAACATTTTTTATTAATTTTTTATACATTTCCAAAACTTTTGGTTGTTTACTTCAGGCTTTTAAAGTTTATTTCAATTAAGATTATATACACATACACACATATGTATATACCACAGAAATTGTGGTATTCATCTTCCGCATAGAAATTTAGCATTTGAATTTTTAGCGAAAAACAAAAGCAATATTTAAACTTCAATTGACTATTGTTAGCCGAAATGAATGGAGGTGGTTGCTATTGTTCAAAAAGTGACAAAAGCATTGCATATTTTCATGTATTTAAAAATATTTTCGAGCAAAAGTTTTAGTTTAACAAATAGAAATATGCTGTAAAGGGTGGGGTAAATACAAGTACACTCATATGATACCGATGTAACTTTAACTGTTTTAAAGTACAGATCATAAAAATGTACGGTGGCAAACAAGGGTACTCCGCAAGTGAGAGTTTTACCTCATTTTCTATGGAATATTGCCCTTAATTACCTTCTAGTAGGACAAGACCCCATTTTGTTTAGGACTGTAGCTTATGCTGATGATATTTCTGTAGTAGAGTCGGGTAAGCACCCGTGCACTGAGGATTACATTTGGCTGATCTCAGTGTGAACCCAGTCAGCAATTTCATGATATTCTATTCATTAGTTTGTGACTTGTGTTATTTTCAAAACATTGAAACAAAAACAATTTCGTGTTTTTTAATTTTTCACTGCTTCATGATGGGGAAAAAATACCGTTCAAGCGAAGCAATGCTATGAAAAGTGGTATGGGGACTCCGCTCCATGAGAAACAATAATAAAACCTTGGTTTGCTGACTTCAAATGTGGTCGTAGAGACACCGTTGATACAGAACGCAGTGGACGTCCAAATGAGGCGGTAACACCAAAAAACATAAAGAAATCAACAAAATCGGTTTGAATGGTCGAAAAGTGAAGTTGCTTTAGAAAAAAAGGTGACTGCAATAAAACTAACGATTTTTCTTATGGTACGCACAGTTAAACGAATAAATTGACCGAAAAAATCACGAAGTGCATGATAAGAATTTTGATTTGAGCGTCCATTTTCATTACAAACGTGAGTAGCTTTAACGCATTGCTAGACCGGGCATTTTTCCCTCAATATAATTGAGTTAGTCTGGAATTGAGAAATGTTAAATGAAATGCAGAAAAAATATCGGCCTATAAAATTTAGCCAACCAATATAAACTGGAGTAGTCAATGGATTTAACGCAGCTTGTCAAGCAGTCACTTTTTTTCGAACTTATAACGGTGATTGTGTTATCAACTGCTTTGACGATAGCAGTTACCTGGGGCAACAATATGCCCCTCATATGAATATTATTTTTTAGATTGCCACTAACAATGAAGTGTATTAAGCAGCAGGCTTATAGCCGGGTTATGCTGGGAGATGGGTGGGGAGGGAGGGTTATAACACCACAAACCGTGAGCAAATTCTGGGAGAGATTTACTACTAAACCAATCTCAAATGCACCAAAAAAACTCAATCCATAATTAACTAATGTAAATGTGCAAAGCATTACTTGTATTTGGACCACCTCTCCCTACATGTGCATTGCTCCATAGATGCATATGTTTATGGGTAAGAAAAAAAAGTTTTAAACCAACAAACATCAATTGATAAACAGCAAACTCAATTTAAAAGACGACAATAAAAGGCGTCAGCGACAGACAGGCTCCAACAAGACGACGTTATCGATACCCCACAAAATATTTACTTACACTTCATTAAACGATAGAAGTAAAACTCATACACATACACACAATATTTAATTTAATTTGTAAGTACATTATGGTGCTTGTATTGGGTATTGGTTGCCACACACACGCACGCACACACATGTTTGCATGAATAAAAATACCCTTATACGAGTAAGTATATGTAGTGGTTCATTACAATTTGTGAAGAAAAAAAATTTTTTTTTTATTATGCGTTAAAAAAACCCCCAACACCAGTTTAAGTTTTCACAAAAAAAAAAGTCTCACATATCATTAAATTATCCACCCGGGTGTCAACAACAAAAGAATTGAATTTCATATTGAAGCCCGCTGCAGCACAAGTTTGCTGTTTTCCCTGTACATGAAATATTATTTTACAAAAATAATCATAATAATAAAAATTGTTTTTTAATTGAGTTTTAGTCAGATACTCAGGGTTTGTTTGTTTTTTTCAATTGCTTTAATTAAATTGAAATAAAATGACATGAGTTTTATTTACGGATCTTAAATAATGATAAGACTTTACATTTTAATTATTTTCAGCAATAACTTAATTATAATAAAGACTTGTATTCCCGTCGCTGGTTTTACTGTTTGCCGCAAAGCACAAACAAAATTCATACTGGGAGTAAATGACTCAAACCTTTTCTTTCATTCTTAGATTTTTTTAATGTAATTTTAATTGTCATTACGATAGTGGACAAGTAAAACAAGGACATAATATGCCAAAATTCTACTTACATTTACAACTAAGTTCGCTAGATTATTAATTTCTTATAGTGGTTTTATAATAAAAATCTAAAAATCACCAGGGGATACCAATAACCCCTCTCTTCGATTTTTGATCTAAGCCACATCTGCAACGTTTCAGCCAAGATGCAAATACCCTAAGCATGGCCTGCAAAACAAAACCACCTGCCAATTAACTACAGGCGATGGCTTTGGGAATCCCAACACAACCTAGAATTTGCCACAACAAATAAGAAACTCCTACCCCTCTATCAGTATATAGAATGCTGTAACGTATAATCTGCTCAAAGACCTAGATAAGAAGAAGATAAAGACTGTAGCCTATGCTGATGACGTAGCGATTGCAGTGTCTGGAACTCATTTAGACACCATAACTGAGCAACAAGAACACGCGAAAACGGAAATCGTACGTAAAAAATCCCATACTTCACACCTCCAAAAATGGATAGCACCACGCTCATCCTATCGGATAAGGCAAAATACTTAGGCGTCATTCTAGACAGCAAACTATCATGGAAAGAGAAAATACAGGATAGAGTAACCAAGGCTACAACAGCCATTATCTATGTAAAAAAGCAATAGGCTCAACATGGGGCAAACAACCAAAAAGAGTTGTGTGGCTTTGTGAAATGGTTATAAAACCAATAATGTTCTATGGAGTATCAGTATGGTGGAAATCACTGGACTCCACAACCAACAGACTGCAAATTGAAAAAGTCACTCCAACCATGGCAATACTGTACACAGGGGCCATGAGGACAACACCAACCAAAGCACTTTCTGCACTTATGAGCTATATACCATGTCATTTAGAAGCCAGACAGATAGTACTAAAAGATTAGGTTGAACGCGACAGAAGCATGGACCCAAAGATCATGGGGACACGCCAATACACTTGAGATTGGAAGGGACCTGCTCGCCGATGTAATTAACTACTGCATCCTAAAACCATTCCTCTAAAGGAGCTGCGTCTACCATATTGAGCAATCTTCCCTAGAAGCTGTACCCTTCTATGTTTACAGGGATGGGTCCAGAAGGGGAGAAAGGGTTCGGGGTGGCGTTTACATAGAAGAATTTAATATTAAAATATCCTTCAGACTATCAGTCGGATGCAGTTAACTGAAGGCTAAAATATCGACTATAAATAAAGCGGCCAGATGGCTGACGTATCACAAGATATTCGATAGGGATATCATGATAGTAACGGACAGCAAAGCCGCCATCAACTCCCTGATTGGAGTATACACTAATTCTAGTCTAGTCCAGGAATGCCGGACATTTTTAAATAAGATGGCGAAACATTCTAACCTAACCCTAAAATGGGTACGTGGACATGGCTCCAACAATGGCAACAACATCGCTGGCGACTTAGCCAAAAAAGAGACAGCCCTAGAGGATACACTTTTGCGGACAACCCTTATCAGCGTGTTGGAAAAGAATAAAACTCCACGCGCCGGAACAGGCATGTGGGCTCTGTGGCCGCACATTAACTCTAAGAGAACGTGGACGCTATTAAAACTTACCATATCTCTCCTAAAACTGACGGTAGCAGTCATTACTGGATATTGACCATTTGTGAACCATGCCAGGAGACTAGGCTTACCTATAACGACTTCTGCAGAATTTGCCAAGACGATGAGGAAGAGGAGACGATTCTTCATCTTCTGGGTACATGCCCGGCATTGGAGCATCATCGTCTAAGATACTTAGGCGAGCGGAGTTTTAATAGCCTATCATGTCTAGCCTCGACCGACTGCGTTAGCTTCTTTCATAAGAAGTAATGCATGGCTAGTACGTCAGCAAGTAATGCCATATTAAGCAGTCTCCCGCCCTTCCTTTCCCTCTCCCTCAATCCTTCTATACCCCTATAACCTTTTATTTTCTTTTTCCTCTATCATAACCTAGCTTTTTCAGGCAATCACAAAGGGAACGACCTTCAGGAAGTATCCGGGTACTTTCTGGAGAGGCCAGCGGCCTGCCTACCTAACCTAACCTATTACCACAACTGTATGTTGCATAAAAGTATGAGGGTTTCGGAAACAATATACTTAATTTCGAAAGAGCAAAGTCCGTTGTAGTACCGAGAAGTGCACTTCACTCAGCGGCGATGCTATAGTGATTAAATAGACTTGAGTATCCTATTATCACCGATAACCTTCTACACTTTCTCTCTTGCACACGATCGGTTAATCTCGAAATATAACTTGAAAGTTCTATACCGTTTTCGGTCGAATATAGATGGTAAAAGTAGGAAGGAGATCAGATGTGAAGTGAAGTACCGTTTCAAAAAAAGTAGAATTTGGGGTTTTGCATCTATGGGTAACCGGACTACCTAGTATGTGCAGGTCTCCATTCCACCAATTAACTCTTGCTGACGATTTTCAGAATTCCCAACACAATCTAGGCACATTTTAATCATATCCCTGTATAACGATCCTATTCAGGGGGGTTACTCTATGTTGCAATGAAAAAAGTAAGTTCCATGCGAAAGGTAAATGCGATAACAGCGCATTTACAGCAACTCAAAATCTAGTAGATTTGAATTGAAATCTACAACGAAATCTATATCGTTTACACCACCATTTTTTGACATCTAACAAGATTTCATTTGCTCAAAAATAATTTATGCATGCGGGTTTGACAATACAATATTATCAGAGACTGAATACACCAGCGTTAAAGTGTATATTTTTTGTGCCCAGAGACTGCATACACCACATTATAGTGCAATTTTTGGTGCAGCGTAGTATTTTTAAGTACTTTTTGCAAGAAATCACAGTTGCATCGCTTAGTACTGAGTAGATTTCAGGAGATTTGGTCGAAAGCTACTCATAAAGTAGATTTCATTTTGTATGGGAAATCTTCTCAAAATCTACTAGATTTGGCTTGAAATCTCGAATGAGCAGATTTCGCTTTGGTGTAAATAGGCTATAAGAGTATAATTTGGTACTCAGTGCTGTTCGTGCAAACTTTTCCGCTTTTGTTTATTTTTTGGTACCAAAAAATAAACAAAAGCGAAGAATGATAAAATAAAATTTGAGAAAGGACAAATTATATGCGAAAAGAAAATTTTTCGATTACTAATCATTTTTTTTGCACATCGCAATAGAGAGCATCCCCCCAGATATTATCAGAATATCGTTGTTGTTAGAGTCCATTCATATTTTGTCGCATATCTCTTATCTGTACTTTACAACTGGACACACAAAGTGATATAGAACGATTTTTGAAAAGTATTTAAGAATTAGAAATAAAATAATAAATGATTTAACATATTTGAAAGTGTATTATTTATTAACCAAAATAGCAGACTGGTACATACAGTATTGGCCAAAAGGTTGGTTTGAGCAGCTGTTTGCTGGGGTTACAGCTATGACACGTCTAATTGAAGCTTAATACGCAAAGAGATAAGTTTTTGTTTTAATTTATTTTTTTCATTTATTATTTATTTATTTATTTAGTAACTATACAGTTGCAAAGTAAATTTGCAAAGTATAGGATGGGTTGGATGACAAAAACCATATGCCCAAGATGGTATTAACTGTACCTTTGTAGCGTTGCTGTGACTAACTATAGCGACCTATGCCTTCACATAGGAAGTTGCAGCGTGCTAAAACGAAATACTTGTAATAAACAAAGCGTTAACTAGTGCGAGCGAGACTCCAAACTCTCGAAGACCGAACAACAAAAACAACAAGCCTGACCGCACTTACGTTGACGCGAGAGCTGTTCTCTAGTGCAGAGCTGCTTTACAACTGAATATTTATTTATTTTTTTTATTTCTGATATTATTGCTATGGAACTGCTTTAACAGGCTGTAGGGCGTCCCTTAAACAATCTTGATGGCTTAGATTTAAATCCTGCAAAAGACAGTAATGAAAAGAAAAGTTTTTGAGGTCTGCTTCCACATTTTTCCTGTTTTTTTTTTTTTTTAATTAAATTTACAGTTTTATGATTGAAATATATTTTCTCTAAAAGAATGTGTTAGAAATATTTTCAAAACATAAAAATATTTGCAAAACTTTTTGTTCTGCTATTAAAGAGATTATGAAAAAATTCCTGCTGATTATAAAACTTTCGAACACCACAAAAAAAGAACACAAACTATTTATTTATTTGTAAAAGTTCAATGTACATTTCTTTCGTCCATAATTGACTCTGGTGTTTGCTGCTCTGTATTATTCCAAAGAATGTTTTGAAATGAAATTTTATTTCTGCTCTTTCGTTACGGTCTTGTCAATTATGAATGTTACACAATAGAGAAAAAAAAAAACTGAAATTCAATTTTAATCATTTATGCAATTGCCAGGGAATGAGTACAGTGATGAAACTGAAAGCAACACCGCTTGTTGAGCTTTTGCTTTAAGTTTTTATTGAACTTTCGAGGCGTTTAAAGTGTCACAAGTGTAGAACATCAACAGCTAAAAGCATAAAAATGAAAATGAACTGTTTTCAATTTTGATTTATGAATGATTTACGGATTAAATGGAAAAAAAATTGTTTGTTTATTTATTTGATTTTTCTGATAATATTTAGTTATTGCTTTTTTTAATAATATTTATTTCATTAAAGCTTTTGTTTATTGAAGTTTAGTGATTTTACATTATATTGATGTATCGAGAGATTATTAAGAGCTATTGTTATTAACTGAAATCCAAATAAAATGGATTTTAAAAATAATAATAAAAGCTTTTTATACATTTATTTGCGTTGCAATAAACGTGAATTTTTAAGCAAACTTGTTGAAGGTTTTGTTGTATATTGTACATACAATGGTTGCTTTTCGTAGTCATTTATTGAGCACATTCAATTCAATGTACTTTATAACTGTTTATCACCACTTTATTTTTATTACAGATATCTAAACATAAGCGCATTCATAACAAATGCTTTTGATGCACTTAAGCGAGAAAGATATTAAGAAATTATCGGTTACATGCGTTACTAAGGTGAAATTATTTAGGAACTATTATAAAAGAAATTACTTTTTATTATGATAATATTGGTATGGTTTAGCTATGGGCCAAAATATCGGCCAAAAGATGGCTGCAACCTCAGCAGCATGCCTCCGATGACACTGAGGCATAACTTTATTTGTTTTTTTCTTGGACCAGTACTCAGGGGATTACCCCTACATATACTAGGAAACTAGGTTATGAGAAGGGGCAAAAGGAGGGAGTAGTGAATATTTGACTTGAACTTTCCAACGTTATAACAGCCAGAAAACACGTTTGCAAGCGAAGCGTGCGGCTGAAAAACGAATTATCTCTGTAATGCGTTATACGATTCCCCGGGCAATCGACCACAAACGGATGGTCTCTGGAGGAAGAACGCGTGTTACGTACAAATGTCCGAGTTTCGGGAACAAGATTCCTCATCGCGTCGGAGCAAAATTCATTGTAGTAACGATAGAACAGAGTAATGCACCCTACACTGCATCGGTGCTCCAGTAAGCACCCTACTTATAGCTAGCTTATCGGTGACCCTTCTGTCACCGATAAGCTTCTTTTGCACACGGTCAAGTAACCTCAAAATAGACTTTGGTGGTATAAATAGTAAGGAGATCAGATGGAGTAAAGTACATCTTACACCGTTTGCCTCACCTTTTTTGGAAATTGGCGTTACATTACCAACTTTCCAATATACTGGGACCCTACTGTCACCGATAAGCTTCTTCTGCACGCGGTCAAGTAACCTCAAAACAGACTTTGGTGGTATAAATAGTAAGGAGATCGGATAGAGTAAAGTACATCTTACACCGTTTGCCTCACACTTTTTGGAAACTGGCGTTACATTAGCAACTTTCCAATATACTGGGAAGTTACCAGAATGTTAAATTATGCTGAATAGACATGCTAATGGACACGCAAGTGTAGAAGAACACTGCTTCAAGACCAGTGCTGGAATACCATTCAGGTCCAGCAGTTTTATTCACTACTCGAGCCCAGAAACATATCTTTGGCATAGTTACAGTTAGTCTTTCGAGCTCGGGACGTGGTTGACTGATTTCCGGCAACCAGGTTTGCTTTGTCAATCGAGTCGGTGAATGCTTGGTCATTCCTTAAGAGAGATGGAATTGATGAACTAGCACTGTTCTTTACACTCTTAATTTAGATTCTGTGCCGTTAATTTGCCGAATTATCTCATCCTTTAGCTCTTGAATTTTAGCTGGCTTCTCGTAAGACGGTTGTATAATTACCTGCAGAGTCGCGGGGTTAAATCAACAAATTATCGGTTTGGGGATAAACTAAAAGTTGGGAATAACCTAAGGGGATTTAGGTAAAAATTGAGTGAACACGGTAGAACTTCACTTAACTTCAAATCAAAATACTTATCTTATTTTTAGTTTTGGATACTTACAAATGATTTTATTTACAAATTATAAATTAAATAGTTAGATACTTATCAGCTTTCTGACGACCTGCTTGGGAACTTGTCGATACGAATGTGACCGGAAAAAGTACAAAAACTTCACGTTTAAGTGAAGTTCGTCAAAAAATCGTTAAGTTAAGTCACAAAATCGTTAACTAATCATAAGAATCACAATAGTTATTATATTCAGACTTGCGATTATTATAGGTTAATTTAAATTTACTTCACATTTTATATTCGATTTCAAAAATTTCAAAAAGTAACAGTAGATAATTCACTTATTTCGATAATAATTAGAAAAAAGAAACAATTTGCTCGAAATACTTTAAACAACCGTCACTGATTTTTTCCCGCAAAGGTGCTATTGTTTTGTTAGCTGTGTGGCAAGTAGCATCGTTCTGTTAAAACCACATAGCGTCCACAACCGTATCTTCCAAATGGAACCATAAAAATTTCATTATCATCTCACGATAGTGAACACCTTTCACAGTAACTGCCTGATCGGCCTCATTTTGGAAAAAATACGGCCCGATGAGGCCACCAGCCCTTAAATTTAAGTAAATACGTTCGCTTTTAATAACGCTTAGAACTTCGTTCGCACATTTAGGCGAGGAATTTTGTTTGATATTATAGAATTTTTTTTTTAAAGAAGACTAATACATATGTGAGTGCACCTAAGTGGAATGCATTTAAGAGAAAAATATATGTACACACATATGCATCGATTAAGGTAAATGTTGCATTTTCGAATTACTTATGTGTGAAGCTTTCCTAAACATGCAACTTTGTTGAACTTGGTACACTTGCAAGAGGTAAAATTCAAGTATGAGTCTGATATTGAAGTACCTTCTCGTTTTTTTTTTTTGTTTTTTTTTGCTTTTTTTTTTTTTTTGTTAATTGATTTCACTGGATTTTTAAGTACCACAGAACTGCAGTACATATCCGGAAACAATAGTATTTGTTTGTTTTGATGCTTTCCAATTTGTTCAATCTTTGAATACGTGGCGATACCCAACAGTTGTGTCCTCTGGCATTTTATGGCCTTTAAACAGCACAAGTTTGCAGCAAAGCAAAAGTTTGTGCCAATTTAGTTGAACTGCTTAACATTTCAACTGAGTGACTTTTTTTTTAATAAAATAAAACTGATGAATATTTATAGAACTTATGTATATAATAACAGCAAATAAATCATTTACGAAAAACTTCCGCATCATAAATAAATAAATTGACTTTAAGGAATATTATTATACCTCAAGTCATTTAGCAACATCCCCTTCCACCCCCTTCACACCACTCCGCGACTAAACAAAAAATGAGTGTTTTCTTGAGATTGTATACAAAAATAAAAAACTTCTACTGACGAGCCAACAATTGTGGATAATGCTCTCCATCAAACCCATTAAAGAAATTTTCTTCTGCTCATCAAAATTTAACAAAAACAAAAGAGAAGAAACGAAGTAGAAAGTTTTGCTTAATTTGGCCGTAAATTTGCAGGTTCAAATATTATGGAAAGCATTAAAGACACAGAGAAAATAAGTCGAAAAGAAAAGAAAAACCAGCAAGGAACACATTTTCTGACTGGCAATTTAATTGCAAGAACTGGCAATTTAATTTAATTAGAGTATTTTTTTATTTTAATCAAAATTATTCACTTACTAACAAAAATATTCACTTACTTTCAAACACCATACTGACGGTCCGATTTTCTAAACTCTTTAAAAACATACCCGGTCATCTACAGTGTGTCAAATGTTGGCTTCTAAATGATCAGTTGTTGTCGAGGCGGGCGTTGTACCCCACATAAATTAGTTCAATAGTACTCGAAAAAGGTTGCCAATTCACAGATCCACTTCTTGACATAATTCGATCACCTGTATGACATCTTACACCATCTTTTTGTAGCCGTTCCACTTCTAAATGAACTGCAATGATACGAGGACAGTGCAGTTAATCTGCTTCAGCATCTGCCATGATGACCTAATCTGACAATGAGCCAGTTCAACGAAGTGAACTAGTTCACGGCTCACCAAAGCATCCACGTAACTTGCAAGACAGGTAACATATGCTTCTAGCCATATGAACCAGCCTCTTGCTAAAGAGAGCGGACCTGCTAGCCTTTCAGCTGCGCTAGTTGGTCGAAGTCCACAAAAAGCATCAGCGCTTAACACACGTTTTTCCTCCATTTCTAGTTCTTTAAATCGGGTGGTTAAATTTTACGGCTCGATGTTGAATGTGAGCCAAACCTAAATGTTAAGTATTTTTCTGCATTTCATTTCAAACTAATTCAATTTGAACAATAGCAACGCGTTAACGTTATTTAGGATTATTATGTAAATGGCAACATCCCAGGCAGTCAGTGAAAGACAAGGCTCAACGAGTTGGTGGCCCGAAGCCTATAAAGAGATACAGCCTTTAACCAACTCACCTAACCATCACTTATGGTTCCTTACATTACAGGTCTCTGTTGCAAGACAACAGCACCTCAAGGAGTACAACTAGCTAGCCAACCCCGGCATACATCATATTTATCGGGGAATATCAATAAACCCAGCGATTACAGGTTTAAACCACAGCCAGAACGTTCCGGGCAAAAAGTAGACACCTCAATCTTCAATTAGAGCTGGAACAGAATCTGCCGGGGACTTTACTGATCCTCATTCGAACAATTAAGCCTTGGAGAGGTCTTGGAAAGTCCAAAAAATTAAAAGTCATGCGGCTTTCTAGACTTTTATTTGCTACAAAAAACGCCCACTATGGAACAGGCTTTGCCTTGGTGTATTCCTAGCCGGGGCATTTTCTTTTTCGAGTAAAGAAGGGAAGGAATCTCTCGTTTGTTGTTGCAAATAAAACTCTAGGAATCCTCTAGTATTTGGTGGTTCTGCTTCCAGTTCAACCTGGGCTGATCATAGTTGAGGTACCTACCTTGGCTGGACCGTACTAAGGAACGGTCCAACCATTTCAATCATGTGACCACCATCACTGGCACGGACAAGGCGTAATGTAAAAGGCTTTATATTACTGTACAAAATGAAATAAATAATAAAAATAAATAAATCTTGCGACTTTGTAGAGTGTTATTTTCTAGAACATATTATGGACTACTACCCCTCTATACTCCAAAAATGAGTGTAACCTGGCTAGGCATACAAACATGAGTCTCCACGGGAGACTCATTAGTATGACCGCTAGATTTTAAGAGCTTTAGGTTCTGGCGAAATAGAGCAGCTACTCACATATTCAGACCGGTTAGGGTGGCGCTCCAACAAAAACTCCTAACTACAGTTTCCAGATGCTCTCAAGATCAACCGACCTAACTATAACAGATTGCTTTATGTCATATAAGAGGTGTAGAAAACGAAACCAAGGAAATTGACTGAATTGAAACAGTCCGAAGCAATTGATTCAGTCCGGCTTTCAGGTCGCAATCAACAATTTTCTGATCAGGTGTTGCATATGCGCGGATGAGCAACTAAGTCGTTCGTTTATGGCATTTTATCTTTAAAACATATAAATTATATAATACTAGATTGCATTTTTACTACACAAGAGAAAAATTACATTAATTACAAAAATTATTTGAATTTCATCAGCTTTTCTGCAAAACTAAATTTTCTAGCAAAGTATGTAATTATTTCTTTGAGTGCATAGCATTTGTCTGCCATTTAATAACTCTAATCTTTTGTGGTTCTTCTTGTTTCCACTTCAATGCATTGAAGTTTAAATCAAAATTTTCTTCATATTTTGGGGTAAAATTCCATTTCGGTTTT
The DNA here is from genome assembly GCA_914767995.1 of Thecocarcelia acutangulata. Taxonomy (NCBI): domain Eukaryota; kingdom Metazoa; phylum Arthropoda; class Insecta; order Diptera; family Tachinidae; genus Thecocarcelia; species Thecocarcelia acutangulata. Next base: position 22,469,928 of record OU612095.1, on the reverse strand, counting down.
TCTTTTTATTATACATATTTTGCAACATGCTTTTGTTTAATGAATGTAAATTATGTTAACATCCGGTACAGTTGCAAAATGTGGATGTTAGAGGATTCTTTATTGCTTGTTAGTTTTTCCCCAAAACTCACAGGCAGCATCATTATTTTCCTCATCATTGTCTTCATCATTATGCGAAATAAAGAAAGTTTTCGCCTGCTGTTGTGTTACGCCACACACAAACTGAAACTGTCTGAAAGTAGTTTGTTGCCAACACAATAGCCCTATTCACAATTTTTTTAAGCGGAAGCATTTTCTTTTAATGCTAAAAGGTGGTTCTGCTTGATAGGCTTCACTTGCTAAGTGTCAACTTTTCATTTGCAACCTGGCGGTCGCATGCGCTTAATTTAAATTTGAACCCTTACTTTTAGCCTTGCAAAAGTGCGAAAATATTAGCTCTATTCACAATCTTATGCATTTGTGATTACAAATTTATGCAACTGCAAATATATGCTATCAATTGTGAACCACAACCACCTCTGTTGGTTTAGTTTGCACTACTTTTTTCAAAGCACGAAATTCACAGCTGATTCATAATAATTAGAGTAGAAAATAATTTGTTGAAATTTTAATCAAAAATATATATGCCGCAAAAAAGCTTTATAGAGCAGTTAATGGATTTTTTAATAAAAAAAGTGATTTTAAGTTAGATGAAGACATCGATTAGTGTTATGAGCGACAGCAACTAAGCGGCTCTTACGAACTAATTGGCTTGGATCGCTGATTGTCAGCTGTCGTTTTGCAATTAACTTGTGCATAAGTAGAGCAAATAAAAACTATAGGTTTTAAGTATTGCATATACACATAAGACTAGCAAGGGCATTGCTAAACCCTTTTGCAAATGCAATGATGCAATACCATTTGCACGAGACTGTGAATAGAGCTATTGCGGGAGCATATTTGCAATTGCTATGGTGCAAAGCCTTGCACAAGATCGTGAATGGGGCTAATACAAATGTAAAACATAAGAAACAGTTTTATATTTAAAATAGTAGCGCAATTGCTATGATGCAAAGCCATTTGCACAAGATCGTGAATGGGGCTAATACAAATATAAAACATAAGAAACAGTTTTATATTTAAAATAGTAGTAGTTTGGTAATTTTGGTTTTGTTGTTTGCGTCTCTTAGCAATTCTCGGCAATTCATCAACTAAAAATATAAATTCATGAACATAAATTCATATAAACATACATATGTACATATAAATACACATTTTTTCTGCAGAGGCACGTTGGCATGTGAGAGCGTTTGTTTGTCTTGTAGGTATGAATATTTATAATGAAATGGAAAATGCATTTGGCTGGTATTGTTAGTTAGACTGAAGCTAGTGCCAAAAGTGTAGTGGTGGCAGGGGGTTAGATGTGGGAGAGGGAGTAACATGAAACGTAACTTAATTCAAATCTAACACATAAAACATATTAAAGCACTTTCTAATATGCTTCGGGATCAGCAGTATTTGATGCACTTAAAAAAATGCCAGCCATTTATGGTAAAATAAAGCAGAGAAATTTATGGCCTGTACCACAAACACGCGCCTGAACCTGAACTAGTAAGAACTAATCAAGCTAACCGCGACAGGTAGAAAAGTACTGGAGTACTTTTATCCAGTAAAAGTACTGTGTGGGCCTTATAAGCTGTATTTTTTTCAGGCGATGCAACGGGAGCAAGCAATTATCCAAGTGGTCTGGTTTTTATGAATCTGGCTGCCTTTATATTATCAAAAAAGTCATTGTCAAGCAAATAATTTCTAATAAGAATTTCTTTCAGTGTAACAATTACCCAGTTAGCTGTGAAACTGAATTGCTTTTAAAGTGCACCAAATATGCAGCAAATGAAATTCTAAGAACACTTAAAGCATTTATTTTTCTCACTATTTTTTTTTTTTTTTTTTGCTACTTCACAAAAAGCATAAAATATTGCTATTGGATATGGAGCATACACAACGAAATTCTACTTTTCAAACAACTAATAACAAAGTAATAACAACAATCATTTTGATCATCTGACTGCAAAATAATAATTTTAATATTTACTCAGTCGAAATGATAGTCAAAAGTAATTCGTAAAATGAAAAACATATTTTGCTCCAAAAAGTAAATATTTTTTTTTGGGTTATATAATAATTTGTGAAATAAGGATTATTTATTAAAACTTTATTTAAATTACTTTGTAAGCAAATATTTTTAAATTAACGCTCTAAGATAGTTGTGAAAGATAAACAATACATAAAGTATTTATTATTAGTGGATGGGATATGGCCCTCATCGGCCATTTGCACTGCGACCAATATTGATCTATTGTGCGTCCCCTTGCCCCATTATGGGTTGAGTATGTCAAGAAAACGGACAAGCTCCTTCATAGGGCTTGTAGTAGCCTATATCTTATGTGTCCCAGTGCTCCACAGTGGGTGATTAAGTGTTCCATTGACTCCTCTTCATCACCGCAGAATCTGCAAATGTCTGTGTTGGATATTCCCATCGTGTACAGGTGCTTGTAGCAGTTATAATGACCTGTAAGTGCAGCTGTCAATGTTCTGAGACTTTTTCTGTCCAGTTTTAGAGCACGTTCGGCCCTCTTTTTATCAAAGTTTAGAAATTTCTTGGAGTGTTTAAGACCAGCTGTCTCGTTCCACTGTTGTTCAACGATGGACACCATCCATTTTTTATCTCCTCATTCAGGAGACCCTTGTTGAAGCCAAAAGTTGAAGTGGGTCCAATAAAAGTCCCCTCTGCTCCTTTCTTGGCATACATAAAGTAACGCAAGGGCAATAATTTCCACCAAAAATGTTTACATATTTTAATAATTAAACGAAAAATTCCATAAAAAGTTCATATAATTACCTTGGTGAGGTAATTAGGCGGGAACCTTTAATTAACTCAATCAGCAAATTACACAAGTGTAATTAACTACATTTGCGCGGTGAATGACAGCTAATTGTATTAACTTTTTTGCTTTAGCGACGGGTATATGGGTGTAAAGTAGTTTAGGCAATTAAGTAAAACAAGTTGAGAGCAAACTTTATTATGGAGATTTAAATTTTCAGACAACTAATAGAAGTAGGTACTTAAGAGTGGGCCATTAAAGCGGGTAGCTTTTACATTTGAGGTAAATAAAAGTGAAGTGTATTTAAGCGTGGCAAAATCATCTATAAGCTACTATAGTTTGCATATTTGGCAGCCATTTACACAGAAAAAAATAGATGAGATTTTTTTTCAATCAAGTTATGTTATTAATAAAAAACCATCAATTTAATAAAATTTGCATTGACTTAATTAAATTATTATTAATAATGAATTTTTGGAAATATCTCTTAATAAAATGCAATTAATAAAAAGTTTTCCGAATTATTGACTGTTATTCAATAAATAAATTTAAAAGGTTGTCATATAACAGTGAAGAGTTGTTGTTTCATTAACAATTTTTTTTGTTAAGTATATTTTTCAACTCAATAATTTTTGCTTTTAAGTGAAAAAGCTATTTCTACTTTATAATTTGAATTATCAATCCGGCAAAAAATCTTTTTCACAGGAAATTTGATAAAAATAGTGCAATTTTTATCAAATTTCCTGTGAAAAAGATTTTTTGCCGGATTGATAATTCAAATTATAGAGTAGAAATAGCTTTTTCACTTAAAAGCAAAAATTATTGAGTTGAAAAAATTTTCGTTAATACGTAAAATATACTTAACAAAAAAAATTGTTAATGAAACAACAACTCTTCACTGTTATATGACAACCTCTTCAATTTATTTATTGAATAACAGTCAACAATTCGGAAAACTTTTTATTAATTGCATTTTATTAAGAGATATTTCCAAAAATTCATTATTAATAATAATTTAATTAAGTCAATGCAAATTTTATTAAATTGATGGTTTTTTTTAATAACATAACTTGATTGAAAAAAAATCTCATCTATTTTTTTCTGTGTATGTTAAATTGGTTGCATTACTGACAGTATTATAGCTGTGTAGTATTAGTTTATTCATTTACGTGAAACAAGTTGAGAGTAATATATATTATGGCAATGTAAACTTGCAGGCATTTAAACAAAGTAGGTACTTAAGACTAGGCCACTAAAGTGTGGAACTTTTAGGTTTAAGGTAAATAAGTGAGAAAAATATAAATTGTATATTTGTAAATGCTTAAACATATTAAACGAAAATTTTCTTAACAAGAATTAATTACAAACAAACAGTATGGGCAATTAGCAAAATGCTTATGTGAGTCAATATGAGATTAATATAGATAGAGAATAATTAAATGTTCGGTGGATGAGTGGTCAAGGCAGCAGATCATGTTACGTCATGACCCGAGTTCAAATCCCAGTGGGTGCTGATGAGTAGTGTAGCGACTACAAAACTAAAGATTTGATTATTATTTTTCTTGTCTTCTTCAATCAAAAATTATTGATCACAGCAAATTTGTATTGTAACAAAAATCCTTCTTCAGAAAAAACTTAAGCAAGGAAAAACTTGAACTAAATCCGATGTACATATGTATGTACAAACCAAAAATTTAATTTAAAAATTATAAAACTCAACAAAAAATTCAATAGATTAAGAATTAATTACACCATATTAAAGTTTTTAAAGAGCAATTGACTTCTTTGTAAAGTTTAAACCACAACAATTTATCTTAAGCACACAACTTCGTCTGGCATAAACTACGTAGAGAGAAAACACAACACAATACAACACAAGAATGTTGAAATAAGCTTATTATAAATAGTTAAGGGGATTAACTGATAAATCAAAGCATTGAACAAAGAAAACTTTTTTATTTGAGCCAGAAAAAGAAATAAGCGTATTAGAGCTTTTTAAATAATTGGTATCTATAGTTTAAATCAGGGGTGTCCAAAAGTTCTTGACGGAAGAGCAAACACTAATACATTTAAGGAAGAACTACTTTTCTTTAATATTTTTTGTTATAAAAAGCAAAACGTATTTACAAAAACAAACTTTACACTGATAATCGCTATCGTCAATGTTTACCAGCAAAACATGCGAAAGCGGTGTGACTTTACTTTTGTGTGTGTACAGTGAAAAACGACAATAAAATACGAGTATATGGGTCGATGTTGCGAATTGACTACAATCGAGGTTTGAAAACGGCCAAGTGCGAAAATGAGTTGAAACAATTATTTGTTGGTTGATACTGTTTTATAAGATCAATTTATATATTAATAAGCAATGGGCCATGTATATTTAAGAATTTTTGCACCTCACGGGAAGCATGGTAATGACGTTTTGCCATGTATTGCAGCAAAATAAAACACATACTCGTACAGCAATTTATAGAAACACATTTAACAAAATTAATACGTTATATGTATTCTTTGGATTATGTAAACTTAGAAAAATAAAACGTAACAAAAAATACTTGCCGGGAATTGTAAGAGGGTTCTAAAGAGATGTAAAATCCAGATGTCCTAGGTGGTCATGGCTACATTCTTAATAATTACCATAGATTAAATAATCTCAAATTTACATTGAAAAAGTCATTCCCGTGTTCTTTTTATCATTGCCGTGGCTTAGATTATACGCATAGTAATGACTGCACGGTAATGATGGAAACGCGACTATTCTTGGACTTAAACGTGGAAATTTTCAAAATTTGTTATAAAATATAATATAATCTAACGAAGACTTAGAAAAAGAACAAACTAATGCCACAAATTTGGAAATTATAATATAAATAACGGAAAAATATAATAACCACGAGAATGACAAAATTTTAGGAGCATGCGCAAAAAACACTAAACACTGCAACAGCTCTAAAACAGCTGGCTACATTTTTGACTTCTGCCAATTAACTTTAAAACTAACTAACTTAAGCGAAAAACCGGTGTAAAGCATTTTTTATTAATAATTCAATTGGCGCACGGGAAATGACTAAAAAAAATTGGCCACGGACTAAAATGTCTCAAAATGATAAATTTTAATATATATTTATATTTATAAAATCAAAATTTACTTGGTTCATTCTTCTTAAATAACTTAACGTACTTCATTTATAATATATATTTTGAGATATTAATGAAAATCTGTGTTTTTTTGAACACAAAACGATCGGACACACGCAACGGTAATGACGATTTGCACCGTGCGACCAAATTTTTTTATAAAAATATGTAGAATATTTTATTTGGATTTCCGCGCCTCGTTAAAGGACATTTTGTTTTATTTATTTCTGTTCACAGAATCTCAATTTTTCAATATTTTTAATACTAAATAAGTCGGGCCACAGAATGTAGTTAATTCCCGATATCGACCCATATAAGACAAAGTTGTTTGTGTATTTTGTGTATTTTTCATTGCTAGTGATGAGTATCAAGGTCATAGGGCTTGGGCACTCCTTCTCTATCCAAATTGTTACATTTAAGCTAAATAAATTAGCACTCTACGTCTTTCGTTTTCAATAAAATAGTGAGTTTAAAAGTGGAGTTTTATATGTTGTACAGGCCTTAAATATAATTTTAAAAAAATGTGCGAAGAAAGCATAAAAACTTAAATAAAAATTTATTTATATATAGAATATTTTATTTAGATTTAAGCGCCTCGTTAAAGAACATTTTGTTTTATTTATTTCTGTTCACAGAATCTCAATTTTTCAATATTTTTAATACTAAATAAGTCGGGCTACAGAATGTAGTTAATTCCCGATATCGACCCATATAAGACAAAGTTGTTTGTGAATTTTGTGTATTTTTCATTGCTGGTGATGAGTGCTGTATGTGTGTATTAAAGAGCACAGCCCTATAACTAAGCGCTTTTACAAAAACAATTGAGTATCAACCTCATAGGGCTTGGGCACTCTGCTCTATCCAAATTGTTACTTATAAGCTAAATAAAGTAGCACTCTACGTCATTCTTTTTTAATAAAAAAAAGTGGGGTTAAAAGTGGAGTGTAATATGTTGTCATCTTGCTTTTACTTTTTCGTTTTTAGCTTTAATTCACCTTTTTTTTATCTCAATATATTAAAGTGATGTTAAAAAAAAAAATCATTACATAATAATAGATATATTCTTCATTTGAAGTATAAAATAAAGTATAAAATAAAATGAAGTAAAAAATAAAAACAAATTATTGGAAACTTAATATTGTTCTATATTATATTTGAGAGCTCTGAAAATGGACTGTGTGTATTTGTAAATAACTGCAAATATTAACTAGTGTTTATTGTAGTTTTTCTTGTTAAATTTTCTAATTTTGCATATTAATAAACGAAAAAAAAATTAAAAAAAAAAAAAATGCGTCGGGCCACAGAATGTAGTCAATTCGCCATATCAACTCATATAAGACAAAGTTGTTTGTGTATTTTGTGTACTTTTTATTGCTAGTGCTGAAAGCAGTATGTGTGTATTAAAGAGCATAGCCCTATAACTAAGCGCTTTTATAAAAGCAATTGAGCATTAAGCTCATAGGGCTTGGGCACTTCTGTTTTATTCAAATTGTTACATTTTAGCTAAATAAATTAGCACTCTACGTCGTTTGTTTTCAATAAAAGAGTGGGTTTAGTGGCTTTACAAATAATTTGAAAATAATATGCGAAGAAAGCATAAAAAATTTGCAATAAATAAATTTAAATAAATATTATTACAGGTGTTTTTATTTTGCTGTAATAAAAGCCTGACGTAAGAAAAACATTTCTTTCCAGTTTTATATGGCAATTGTTGTTAACATGAAGAGAAAACATAAATATAAATACATAAACATTTAAAAAACTAAAAACCTGCTTAGATCAAGTATGCCATACTCGTATGTAAAATTATTGCCATAAAATTTTAAAATTTATTATCTTTTCGAGGCAGCAGATCTGAAGTTCAAAATGTTGCAACAAGCAAGCAAAAAATAATAAACAAATTATTTATTTTGGGGAAGTTTGTTTTAATACACACATATGTACATACATACCTCATAAAGATAATTTTTTTTATATAAAAAAAAATTTATATGCATTTTGTTTATTTAAAACTGAAAAAATAAGAAGTAATTAAATAAAAATGCAGACGGAAGCTTTTTGCAGCAACAAAAAAAATTTTATAAAAAAGATGTATTATGCCAAGAGCTTCCTTGAAAATAACTTCCAGTGTTTCTCCCTCAGTTTTATGTTTAATAAAACATTTATGTTTGTTTTTTTATATATTTTAATTTTTTTATGTTTTATTTCTTAATGCAATGAATTAAAGCAAAGATAAATACCTAAAGGCCATCTCAGAAAGAAAGAAAAATGTAATGAAGAAAGATTTCATATTTAAACAAACATTGCAACACAAATTCATACATATTCATAAGTTTATTTACATTTATATATTTATTTTATAAACACGTGCTTAAACATAAGGTTTGGTTCAGACGCCTCAACTTTTGTTGATCGAATTCTCATTGAAAGTTGCCTCAACTGCTACGAGTACAGAAGGGAAGTGATTTTAACAAACTTCTCTTTTATTGGCTTTCTAATTCATGTGTTGGGTGATTCTTCGTGAGGTTTGTTTTTTAAAGTAAAATAAAACACATAAATTTGAAATTGATCTTTAAAATTTTTATTGTAGGCTAAAAGAACAATTTCAGCCCAATTATGAATTTTCTCAGGGAATTTATTTCTATCGGAATTTATTCCTCACGGAATTTATTTCTCACATAAAATACTTTTTTCAATTCAAATTAAAAAAAAGCACAATTTTTGTTCGTAAGAAGATCCGAAGTTGATCTGCCTTTAGTGTTTTTACGAATAGAGAGAAGAAAAAAAAACTCATATTTTATTATTGGAGGAAAGGGAAAGTGATAAAATTCCTACGGAATTTTTATTTATAATTGGGCTATTTATGAAGTTTACTGTTTGAAAACTATATCTTGAAAATGTTGGCCACAATTACGTCTAAGGTATTTGGCGAATAACAGCTAAAAGTAGCTGCTCTTAATAGGCTTCGGCCTACTAAATTTAGCCTTGTTTTCCATTGACCATTGGGAAATTGCACATAGAAAGGATTGGAAGGTCCGGAATCTTAAGCAAGCGTTTCGTTTATAGGCCTATAAACTTATAGCGAAAAGTTGCGACATGTGTGAACTTAGCAAAACCACACGGGGGCACCGGTGAATCCTAAATAATTCATTCCGTGGAGTTGGTCCATCATCAGATTAGGCCCATATGATAGGTGGTGATGTAAATCAATTTCACAATTTTCGGTTTTCGGGACTATTAAACCCGCTGAGGTATTGTGCTCTTGCAACATACCTGTAATGTAAGAAAATAGTAATGATGGTTGACTGGTGTGTTGATTGAGGGTTGATGGTCTTAATGGGACAACCAACTCATAAACGTTGTATTCCATCGGCTGTCTGGGAAACTGTATGCAGGAGAGATTAGAAGGTCCGAGCTTTTTAACAAAAGCTTTATCCATTTGCCTATAAACTTCTGGTAAAAGTTGCGATTTGTGTACGCCTTACAATCTACATGGAGTCGCTGGTTAATCGCAAACAATTTACTCCGTTGAGCTGGTCCATCATCAGATAAGACCGTCAAGGCAGGTGTTGATGTAAATCAATGACACATCCCAAGAGAAAAAAGTCTGAAGGCAAACTGGCTAATTTGCTGTAGCAAAATATGAAACCAAATGAAGCGGTAATAGTGGGGCCTAGAGTCTTCGTCGACTAGCCGGCAACAAATCAATACTTGGAAATAAATGAACTATAGTATTCAACCTGCGAAGGGCCAAGTGGAAGCATAGTAGATCTACAATAGTTGAAGTACAAGTGGCCGTAGAGGACCACATCTCATTCAAATACTATAAGGAATATGTAGAGAAAATAGTCCAAAGTTCAATTGGCTAATTTGTTGTAACAAAACGTGCTCTCAACAAGTCAACATTATTTCAATCGCTATATGGCTCGTAGTGCTTACTGTCTTGTCAAAACCAGACTTCATCGAGACGTTCGACAGAACAATCAGTTCAGTGGTGTCGGCACCCTCTGAAAGATCTGTTGTGGTTCCGGTCTGTTTGAGTCGAGTAGCTAAGCGACGTAATGTTTGTCTAGTTTGTGCGACCCGATTAGGATATCTACGACGAAATTTACGCTCCGTAGGATTATTTGAACAATCGACACCATAATTTCACGCTCTTGGGACATAAACAGCGCTCCATTGTTTGTCTATTTGTACTATGCCGCTGTCTAGCCAATAAATGTCAAAAATGTCATTTGCAAAACCTATAAAACATTACGATATGGTGATTAATGCATTAAGCCGTATGCAATAATATACCGGACGAAAAAGTTAATCGCTGATAGTATACCCTACTATCAAACTCTACTGACCTACTGCAGCAGAAATGCCCAAGCTCGATGCACTTGATGGTCAATTGTTTTTATAAAAGCACTTAGAAATAGGGCTGTGCTCTTTCATACACACATACTGCACTGCACTCAGCACAATAAAAAATACACAAACAACTTTGTCTTATGTATTTTTTTTTTTTCTACACTGTACACACAAGAGCAAAGCAACTACACTTTCGCATGCTTTGCCGGTTAAAGCTGACTACAGCGATTATCAGTGTAGATTTTGTCTATGTAAAGATGTTTTGCTTTTTACAACAAAAAATATTAAATATAAGTAGTTTTTCCTTAAATGTTTGTTCTTCCATACAGTACGATGCTGTATTACAGCATCGTCAACTTTGCGCCCTATTTTTAATTATTACAATTTATTATTCGCTTTAATTCTAGAAAATTTGCAAAAGTATTAAATCTTACGATAGGGTGATTAATTTTGCACTATCCTGTATATAATTCGCACAAGTTTCCCAGTGCAAACCGCTCTGTGGCAATTACTTACAATCTTTTGCTTCATCTCTCTTGCAAACTCAACAAAATTTGAAGCGTCTGAACTGCGACTAAGCAAAGAAAATGATTTTTCCTACAATATTTTTTTTATTTTCCTGTTTTTTCCTACCTCTTTAAAGAACAAAGTTCAACTGTTTGCAACACTTCAACTCTGCTTGAATGCTTAGAAACAAAAACAAAAAGGAAAAACGGTTATTTCTATCATTATTTCCTAGTCAGCTCAAGCTGTACGACTGCCTAGTTGCTTTCATATGACTGTTTAGCGTTGCAACCGTTACTCGATGTTGTACATGGTAGACCTGCTGCCTGTCAGACTATTACCCCAACTTGCCATCGGATCTTTAAATAATGACACACATATGCATGCAAGAGCCTGATGACGCTCGTTCTCTCCCTCCCTCTCGCTCTCTTTCTCTCTCTTACTCATCCTTTTGAACATTTCATATTTATGCATAATTTCTGTTTGTATTTGACATTTTTAAGGCTTCACATAAAAATAGAAACAACAACAGCTATAACAACAACAATATTATAAATTATAAATACAAAAGACCCCTGAACTTCAAAAGGAGCACAACAGAAATATTTGCAACAAAGGGGGAAAAATGTACTGCCACTAAAACAAATAGTAAAGTCAGCACACTAAATAGCAGGCAAAACACTGCACAACACATGAGCAGAGACAAGTCCTTGTATTTGTATACAAGGAAGTAGTTTAAGAGGAACCAACAGCAGTAACAGTGCTGCAATTAAATAAAGTTTCTTAGGGAAGAACGATCATGCTCCTTAAGTCGCCTTTTGTGCTTTACATCAACAATATATCAAGATTAAGTTACCCTTTCTCCCTTATACCAACAATATATCAAGATAAAGCGCCTGTTTCCCGATATCGAACTTTAGCCTGCTTCATTAATATACTATTGCAAAAAACAAGCCTTTTGTCCTACTTTGAAGTAGCAAATCGGGCGATAATAAAGAGACTGAGGCAATATTTGTGCAAAAGGTCTTCCAAATAATAAATCGAAAATCAGTTTTTTGTCAGTCAGAACGCTTGTGAACGTTCGAAATAGCAAAACAGGCCGAGAAAGTGAGGTGGAAGAACTAAGATTTGCTTCGAGCTCCGTTTCCAAACGGAATCAAAGTCTGTAACATGGCTGAGTTTTGTTTCGTGACAATCTCATTTGGCACTTTTAGTAACAGGTATCGGCAAATATTTTGACGAATGGTCATGGTAGGTAAGTAACAAGTACCTAAAAGATGATTGTGATATCAAGCAAAATATTTGCGGCCCCGCAAAGAGTAAGAGTGTACTTTCTTAGTAAGAGTGTACTTTCTTTTTTTTTTTTAATAAAAACTCTTTTTATTTTTTATACGTTTGTTAGAAAAAAGTTGTTACGATTAATGTGATATTTATGGGACACGAATGAGTGACATGTCTCGAAAATTTATATACTTAATGTTTTGAGACGTATCACTCACACTATAAACACGACATAAGTATGAAATATCTGCCAAATGACCTTTACGGAGCTGACGACAAGCCGTTATTCATTTTATGAAATGTACTAGGGTGGGACAATAACTCCGTGACTTTTTGAACTACCCGCTTAGGTAGTTCTGGTTAGAAAGGAGATCAGTACAGCTTCGGATGCTTCTTTGTTGCAGACTATCCTTGCACAAGTCGTGGTTGGGGTGCCTGCAACTTGACTGAAATATCATGGTTGTGTTTTAGATCTAAAACCGCAGCAAGGTTATTATTATTCCTTAATTATTTTGATGCATAGCAGATTTTTGACGAACTACGAGTAGTTATATTTGTCATGCATCTGTTGTCCTGTACCTGTTATGTAAGGAACTAGATGTGACTAGAGGTGAGTTGGATGATAATTTTTTTGAGCTTTGGAGTCCTGTCTTGTGTGAAGACTTCCATACAAGAGGGGTTAAATGGTGCGAGCTCTTCACCATGTGGTACAAATATATAGCAAGAAGTCGCCACTTGTTTGAGCCTTACGAGCCGCATGGGGGCACTGGTAAGCTGTGAGGTAGTCGAATTGCTCCACCGTTTGATTACGCCGTAATTGCAGGTGCTGATGTACATATATCACACAGCTGTATTACACTCATTTTATAATTTTGCTATAAAAACAATTTCAGCTGTATTCAAATAACGCAGAGTATAAAAACAAACTAAACTAATATTAAAATACATTTCGCTACATTCAACTATATATATAAATACATAAATGTCTAACACAACATGTTACCACACGGTGTAATATAAATATATGATGTTGATGTTGGCTGGTTGGCTGCCATTAGTTTTTGCAGTGCCATAAGAAGATGCTGCACAGTGGGATATTTGAGGCAAAAAAAAATTTTTAAAAACCATTTTTTTAACTTGGATTTTAAAAGACAAATTGCCGCATTTTAAAAGCATCTTGAAGAAAAAACTTTTGAACTTGTTCAAACTAGAGGAGTTTTGTTTGATTTTTTTACGATTCTTTCCACTGCCTTATTATGCTGTTACTTCTTTTATTATTAGTGTTTAAGTTCTTCCTTTAATGCCAACATCAATTCATGAATTTACAACACACAGTGGTGCTTGTGCTTGTTGCCATTTTCGTTGTCGACCAAATCTCTGGGCGTAACTTTTTTCTATCAAAAAGAAAAAAAAATGTTTTTTTCTTTCGAAATGATAAAAACATAAAATATTGCGAGTATTCTTTGTGAAAGAATTGCAAACACACGAAAACGAAAAAACTTAAAACACATTTTTTGAAAGTTTAACTCACCTACACAGTTAACATAAACAAAAGCAGTTTATTTTTTACAAACCTGACGCCGGTTGACTCATTTGGTATTTTCTTAATTTTTTTTTTCATCCTTTTTTCAGTTAATAGAGCCTTTTACTTGAAAAGAAAAAAAAAACACTTTTTGTTTGTTCAACAAAGTGGCAAAAACTATTCAAACAAAAACCTCTGAACTCAAGTGTAAAAGATGGAAAAAAATCGTGACTGCCCTGGAGGTTGGCATAAGCGAGGTCTGGTCTACCAGCAAAAAAATTAAGCTTAAACATTTAATTTTGTTTCACAATAATTTGGCTTTTCTTTTTTGAGTCTTGGAAAAGTTTCGTTTTTGCTTTAAGGCAATAATTATTCTGAAGCAACAAAGTGAATGCCAGAATTTAAAATCAAAGAAAATGCTAACAACGTGACCTTTTAAGCAGGAATTCAAAAACATGTTTTGTTTTGCAATTAGAAGTTGCAAAAAAACTATCAGCTAAACAAAATTGATGTTCGAAATTTCGAATATGAACCAATATGCATAATATTATAATAATAATGAGTTGATAAGACCTGTACAATTTATCTTACTTGTTTTTAAATGGGATAAGTTTTTCGAATTTCTTGACGAAATTCCAAAAGTACACTAGAAAAGAAAAAGAACTATTATAAAAGAAAAGTTTCTATACTAAGTACAGTAATAACAAGCAAGTTAGAAAAATTCCTCTTTTATGTATACAGACTTCGTTCGAAAAAAAACAATATCTAAAGCCCTGATGATGGACCTCAAGCTCGAAAAACTTCTGATATTTTTATTTTAATGTAAAATTTTTTAGTTTATTAATTTATTTTTTAGATTAAAAATAAATTTTTAATGTATTTTTAAATATTTCTTTTTGGAATGATTTTATAAATGTATTCGTACTCAATTTCGAAATTACCATATTCTTTTTAACACAGAAATGGAGGAATTTTTTTTTTTTTAAGTTTTTAAAGTTTGATTCCGAATTCGAACTTAAATTCGAATTACGAGTACTAAAAAGCGCATTGTTTTAAAGAAAATTCTTTTAAGTAATTTTCCTCATTTATGAAGTTTTAATTCGAAATTCAAACTCAATTTTGATATTAACTGCCTGGCTTACGATGTCACTCGACTTCGCTCGCTCGCTTATATACATGTAAACCAAAAACACAGTTTTAAAATTTGTTTTTGTTTCAAACGTGCGAGCGATCGATGTCGAATGACATCGTGGGCCAGGCAGAACAATTTTATTTTTAAAAGTAGAACATATGCGAGTGAAGTTTTTTTAAATCTATAAAATTATTTTTATTAGAGGTAAAGATCTTGTTCCGACCTTAAACTTGAAGTCGAATTTAAAATTTTGGTTTTAAAAGTATTAAAGCGTCAACGTTTCTAAGAAACCCCTTTTTAAACAAATTTTCTAATTTATAAAGTGTTTATACAAGATTCGAACTAAATTTCAATTTTAAAATTTTCTTTTTTAAAGTATTCCATACATATGTTAATTAAATCTTATTTTAAGGACCTTAAAGTTATATTTCTCATATGTAAGGGTTTTATTGCAAATTCGATTTTGATAATGAATTTGAAATTTTTATCTTAAAAGTACCTAGGTAGCAAAATTTTTCAAAGAAGAATAAAGACCTGAAGTTTTTTTTCCTATTTATAAAGTTTTTATTCGAAACTCGAATTCAATCTCGAAATTAAAGCTTTCTTTTTGCAAGTATTACACATATACATATATGAAGTTTTTTTATAAGCTTTTAAACTTATTTTTCATATATATGAGAACTTTATTTCGAACTCGAACCTTAATTCGAATATGATTTCCTCTTAATAGTATTAAAGCACATTTCTTTGTTTTTTTTTTTAAGAAAAATCTTTTAAAGCAATTTCTCTGATTCATTGAGTTTTTGTTCAAAATTCGAACTTAATTTCGGATTTATGTTTTTTCATCGTGCTTTGTTTACTTTAAATATATATTATGATTTTCAAAATGTTTAATTATTAATAAAGTTTGATGATTTTTTTTTTTAACTTTTCAAATATTTACATCTTTCTTTCAGCATTTTCATGAAAAATTAGAATGTATTTGAAATGAATGCTAATAAAATTTTGTATGGAATTTTAAAATTAAAACACATTTCAAATTCATTTAAATTTTTATCAACATGCCCCCTGCTATTTAATTTATTATTCGAATTTCAAAGCTAAATTCAAAATTAAAATTTGCTCTTAAAATAAGTCCTTAAAGCTTTTTTATGATTCTAAAGTAATATTTTCTAATTGTAAGGAGTTTATTCCAAATTCGAACTTCAGTTCGTGTTTTGAAATTTCCTTTTACATTTATAAAAGTACCTACTTTATAATAAACTCTTTTCCTCCTTTCTTTGTAGATATTACAATGTACTGCATATGTAAGGGTCATTTCGTGAATACTGGTTCAATATCGAAAAAGTATTATTTTTAATTCGAATTTCGAATTTATCTTTTAAAAGTATAGAATCGTACAGTTTTTAAGATAAACCTTTTAAAGCAATTTTTTGCATCTTAAAGTTTTTATTTGATATTCGCAATTCAAACTTAGTTTCGAATTTCAATTTTTAACCGTTTTTCGCTCTAGATGCTCATACTTTTTTTCTAATTTTTAATTGCGAATAAATTTTGGAGAATATTCTTTTTTTTTAGGAAAATCATTTAAATTTATATCTCAAAATTGTTTTTCGAAATTCAGAATTAAATTTTCTTTTTTAAAGTATTAAGTCATTAAAAGTTTTTTAAGCTCCTAAAGTAATTTTTCTTATATATAAGCAGGTTATTTCGAATTCGAACTTAAATTCGAATTTCAAATTTTCATTATATTACATTAAAGCACTAGTTTTTTAAGAAAATCTTGTTTTTCTTATTTATAAAGTGTTTATTTGAAACACGTATTTAAATTCGAAAACCATTTTTCATTAAAAAGTAGTAAAGTATTAATATTTATTTTAAGAAAAATTTATTTGAAGTTGTTTATTTGATATGTACAGGTTTTATACGAAATTCGAATGTAGTTTTGAATTTCCGTTTCAAGAAAAAGTATTATTTTTTAATTCTAATTTCGAATTTATCTCTAAAACTATAAAATCGTACAGTTTTTTAAGACAAACAATTTAATTAAAGCTATTTTTCTGCATCTTAAAGTTTTTATTCGAAATTCGCAATTCGAACTTAGTTTTGAATTTCAGTTTTTAACCGTTTTTCGCTTTATTGCTTATACTTTATTTTTTAATTTGAATAATGAATTGTGAATAAATTTTGATGAATATTTTTTTTTTTGGAAAATCTTTTAAATTTATATCTCATGTATGTAAAGTCGTTATTCGAAATTCAAAATTTAATTTTGCTTTTTAAGGTATTAAGTCATGAAAAGTTTTTTTAAGCTTCTAAAGTAATTTTTCTTATGTATGTAAGCAGTTTATTTTAAATTCGAACTTAAATTTGACTTTAAATTCGAATTTAAAATTTTCATTTTAATACATTAAAGCACCTAATTTTTAAGAAAATCTTTTTTCTCCCCTATTTATAACGTTTTTATTCGAAACTCGATTTTAAATTCGAAAAGCATTTTTCATTGAAAAGTAGCAAACTTTTAATATTTATTTTAAGGAAAATTTGTTTAAAGTGGTTTATTGTATGTTTATTCGAAATTCGAATATCCGTTTCAAAACTTTTTTGTTGGTTTTATTTTATATTATTTTCCAGAAATTTAAATTTTGAAATTAAATTTCTCCCTTTAATTTTAAATCTTCATGTTAAGAATATATTTATCTTTTTTTTTATAATCAGTTTTTTTAAGAAAACATTGTTTCGAACTTGTTATTTCAATATATTTAATACCTCCTGATAATTCAATCGCAAATATTAAGATTTCTTTAACAGAAAACTTGTTTTAGTTGGGGCTAAAATGAAGTCGATTAGAAAAATGTTCCTTCTTTCATGTACGAGTACTTAAGAAAGCAAAAGAAAACATTTTATTTATTTCCCCTGGCATTAATACACTTGCAGATTAAATTGCTGGCAATATTTTTGTAATTATGAAAATGTATTTAGAGATCAACTATTCAGCAACAGCAGCAACCAGTCATGCTTATGCTGGCAGATATTCTTATGCTCAAGTTGGAACTAAAAATATAATTATTTTTTTATGATTTTGTATTCGAAATATGTCAATTCATCTTTTTCAAAAATAATGAATGAAAAACATAACTGAATAAGTTCTTTGAAAAATGCTTATGAATGAACAAATGAACAACAAAAAAAGCAGAAAAAATAGAAAAAAACGGAAGACAAAATTATCACACGCATGATGGTGCACAATGTGTCATGTTGTATTAATTACAGATATAAATTGCAGTTGAATTTTAAATGGATTTCCGTTAAACGTTTACACGATTAAATTTGAGATGAAAATGAAAATAATTCATTAAAAATAAAAACGAACGACACTAAAAATAAAACACAGCACTTAAAATAAAATTTCTGTTTAAGAATGAATCGAGAGTGTAATAAAAAGAAAACGTAGAACGGATGATCGGATGGTCGGATAAGTGTATACCACACTGCGCTGTGTGTACTGTCACGATGTGTGCTGTCATGATTTTTGTTAACGAAAAACAAAAAGCTTTAAAAAATCTCAATATTCTATTCAATATAAATAAGAAGTGGACAATAAAAAAAAACAAAAAAAAAGTCTATCTACGCAACGTAGTAAAAAATTTAAATCAGATTAACGTCAACAACAGCAGCAATCAAGTTTTAGCCACCAGCATTCATTCGAACATTGTCGAAAGCACAATGAACTATATAATATAAATAAAAATAAATAAAAAACTAGAGGCCCAAATTGAAATAAAAACAATTAACCTGCATTAAATACCTTCCGCCAACAACATTCATTCAATTGTTTGATCATCCGTGTGTCCTTCCATTGAATGTTTAAAAATATTTATTAACATGTTTACGTCAAAAATTGAAAAGAACAAATTTTTAATTGTTGCACGATAAACTCATTCAATTCACGCTTTGGCTTACAAACCTGTTGGACTGAATTAAAAATTAAAAAAAAAAAAAAAAAAAAAATACAAAACAAAATACAAATATTTATTTAAACTTGTTGTTAAAAGGCAAACGATAATGGTTTCGAAAATTGTCCTTTTTTTTAACAAAACGTTTTATTTTGACTAAAAAAGAAATTATAGTGAAGTTTATATAAAGAAAATGCAATTATGTTTAATTAACTACATAAAAGCAATAATTATAAGCCATAAGTTTGACTAACTTGTAAAAATTTGCAATGTTCGAAATTTCGAACTTGAGTTTGAATCTTCAAATGGCATTAAAACTTGTGCTATAACCTAAAAGTAATGATTTTAAGATGAGCTTAAGCAGCATGAATTAATTATTTACCAATATTCGAAACTTCGAACATTGAATTTTTGTATAGTGTTAAAAATGGCTTTTCTTACACGAATATAGTGATATAGTAATGAAGATTTGAGAATCATGTACCATTTTGAAATGTTCGATATTTCGAACTTAAATTCGAATTTTCAAATGGCATTAAACAGCCTTAAAACAGGTATTATACGCCAATATGGGATATTTCGAACATCACATTTTTGCACAACAAGAAACAAATATTTTATGCACATGAAAATAATGAAGATTATATAATATCTAATACTGTTCAAAATTTTAAAATTAAGTTCAAACTTCATAATGATATTAAGTTTAATATTATTACATTAGCACAATGATTTCAAGGCAAAGAGCGAAGTAACAGATGCAATGTCCGAAATTACGAACTTAAATTCGAATTTTTGAATGAAATTAAAATTAGTTTTTTTACATGAACACAATGATTTCAAGAAAATTACCGAAGCAACAGTTGTTGTTTGTCGAAATACAAAATTTCGAAATTCCAATTTTTGCATTATGTTAAAATTGGCTTTTGCTACATGAAAATAATGATATAAAAATTAAGACTTGAGAATCATGTATCTTTTCATAATGCACAAAATTTAAAAATTAAATTCAAATATTTGTATAATATTAAATTATGTTTCACTTCATAAATACAACGATTTTAAGGCAAAGAACCAAGAAACAGGTACCATTTGCCAGTATGTGAAATTTTAAACCATAGAATTTTCGCACAACTTGAAGCACAACATTCGTCACATGAAAATAATGATATAACAATGAAGATTTGGGAATAATGTATAAGTTAATAATGTTCGAAATTTCTAGCTTAATTTCGAATTTTTGTAATACATTAAAATTAGCTTTTTTCAGGAACACAACTACCTCAAGAGAAATAATGAAAATCAGGTGTTGTTTGCCAAAATTTCGAACATGGAGTTTTCGCATTATGTTAAAATTGGTCTTTGAAAATAATGATATAGTAATAAAAATTTTAACATGATTATGTATTATTTTGAAATGTTCGAAATTTCGAACTTAAATTTGAATTTATGTATAACATTAAATATTCTACCATTACATAAATGAAACGATTTTTAGAAAAAGAACCAAGAAACAGGTACCATTTGCCATTATGTGTGATGTCGAACATCGAATTTTGGCGCAACATGAAACAAATATAATAATGGAATATAATAATAATATAATAATGGAATATTTGGGATTTATGTAATGTACGAAATTTCGAGCTTAAATTTGAATTTTTGAATGACATTGAAAACATTTTTGCAATGAACATAGTGATCTCAAGAAAAATATCTAAGAAACAGGTATTGTTGGTCGGTATTAAAAACTTCGAATATCGAATGTTCTCATAGTTTTGATGGTTTCAATACATGGAACTAAGAACTTCAACTCCTGGAATATAAATACATAAATAAAATACTTATGTATATTATATTGCAATATTCGAAAGCTCACACATTGATTTTTAACATAACTTCGAAACCGATTTACTACATGAAAGTAATGTTTATGGAATGAAAATTTGGGAAATGTGTACTAATTGCTAATTTTCGAAGTTTCGAACTTTGACTAAAATTTTAAAATACTAAAAAATATAATGCTATTAAATAAAAATAGCTATTTTGGGTTAAAGAGTTAAGAAATATTTATAGTTTTTGATTATGCTAGAAACTTTGAATTTAAGTTCGAATTTTCGAATACTATCTATACATATATGATAATTTTAAATGAAGACACCGATTTTATATAAAAAATTTGGAAAAAATATACGATATTATTTGCTTATGTTTAAAATTACAAACCTAAAATCGAATTTTTCAACGCCATAAAAATGATTTTGCTAAAAGAAAATTGGCATTTTAGAAAGAAAAGTGTATGTGTATGTGCATATTTGATGATTTTGCTGGCTTTAGACACAAATTAACATATGCGAATGATGTTCAAAATTTCAAGCTTAAATTCGAATATTTCAAAGCCATAAAAAGGATTTTTTAAACTAAGCTTACCTTTTGTCAAGGAAAAGTTGACGTATTTATATGTATTATATTTGTTCGAATTTTCGGATTTAAATTGGAAGGTGCAATTTCATGAAAAACAATTTCATTATATAAAAAAAAATTACTTTTAGCAGAAAAATTAAAAATAATATAGTATTTGCTTATGTTCGAAATTTCGAACTTAAGTTCGAATTTTTGAAATTGGCAAAAATTGGTCTTAAACACAGAAAAAACTGATTTTTAGTCGTAGATTAAAAATAATTATCAAAGCCATTACAAATACATGTTCGAAAATTCTAAAAAAAATTATATTGCAGCAAGTTTTTTACTTAATGTAAAGTTTGCTAAATGTATCAAACTATTTATGCTCGATTCTGTAGATATAAACATATGTTTATTCAATATTCTTTTAGAATAATTTCTAACTGCTTTTGTATTTCATCTTCTTTTACAAACTAAACACGAAAACTTTTATGTCACGCTATCAACTCTAATCAACAAGAGCCTAGAACAACAAACATTCCAAGTTGTTCGGCCAGTACCAGTATATGTGTTTAAAGATGTTTAGTCCACTCAGGTTGTATCAAAGATATTTTGATATTCCATGGCCTCGTAAAATAAAAACAAACGAACTCTGAAACCAATAAAATGACAATAAAAAGCAATAGTTAATAAGAAGAAAACTTGATTAATGATTTTAACAAAAGCAAAAAAAAAAAAAAACAAATAAGTATTAGTCGTAAAACAAAAACTAAGAATCATCGTTATCATTTTTAGCATCAAACTCATTATTAGCCTGACTTGAGCAGTATGATGGTGAAGAACTAAACTAAATAAAATAGAACGTACTTATTAACAACTAGTGTTAGGAAAACTGATTCATACATACACATGTATGCATGTATGTGTGTATGAACAAATACAGAAACCATCCTGGGCGTTGTAAATATGTTTTAGGAAATCTGAGAAGTGCTCGGTTACACAAAGTTGACGATGCTAATGTTGATTTTGATTTCAATTTTAATGTGGAACTGTGCAGGAACCAACAAAAATCGTAATAAAAATTCCGTGAATTAATGTTTCATTTGTTTTTATTTTCGGAATTTTATGGCAAAAATATCAGAGGTTTAAAGAAAAACAAAGAAAACACGTGCAGTCAGCAGACGCGTCCAATAATTCCACACAAATTGTGAAGAGTAACAATATAATAAAACAAAAGTAATTAAACTTTAAGAGTGACAATTTAAAAAAAAATATGTAGACATATTTGTTTTTAAATTGAGAATAGTATTAGAAACAGAACTAAAACGAAAGACGAATTTTTGGTGGCAAATACTACTCAACTAAACACAGAGTACACAATTAAGGCGTCGGACGAAATTCGCTGCACACACCAGACAATGTATTACTTCTTATGTTTTACATTGGCGAACGGTTAAAAAATGTGATCATGCTTGATTTTACTTTTCAAGTGTGTTGGTGTGTAAAGAGAATTTTTACTTAGGTATAAGGTTTTAAGTTGGCAACACTTTTAACTGGCAGACATTCTGTCAGCTGGTTTTGGTGTCGCTGATGAACTTTTTCGGTTTATATCCAGCCTTCCCACATATCGTATTATACGAGCTGTTATAAAGAATGTTTTTATGTAGCTATAAAACCTTACGTTGGCAACACTTTTTTAACGGACTGACATCTCATCAGCTGTTAAGTGATTTATATTAAGTTTGGTTTAACATTTCAAAATAAACTGACGCCTAAACAAAGCTTCCAAATTGTGGAAATTTATTGTAAAGATCCTGGTGCTCTTCGAAATACTTATCACACACACATTTAGTTTACAGTCCACATAATCGTCCAGCTGGGCTCTTTAATTCAATTAACAATGGAACGTTTTCCCATCAAATTTACTCTAAATGACAATACGCATCCACGGAGACGTCGTACTGGGCGTAAAGAAGAAGTCATTGCGTTGTACTGCGTATCATAGAGGAACACTCGAATCAGTTTATCCGTCAACGTACACAGGAATTGGATATTTGTTCTTCCACTTGATGGAAGATTTTGTGGAAAGATCTTGATTTGAGTACTTAAAAAGTCCAGCTTGAACACCATTTTAAGGCATACGATCACTTATCAAGACATAGATTCGGTGAATGGGCTCACAAAAGGATCGCCATCGATCCTGATTTGCATATTATAAATGACAATACACATCTACGGCGACGTCGTACAGGACGTACAGAATTGCTGCTCTACGGCGTATCATAGAGGGCGACTCGAATCAGTTTATCGGTCATCGTACTTAGGAATCGCATAAGTGTTCTTCCACTTGATGGAAGATTTTGTCACCTAGCAAGACACAGATTCGGTGAATGGCCCCACAAAAAGATCGCCATCGATCACGATTTGCATAAATGAATTTTGTTTAGGGATATAGCTCACTTTTGGTTTAATGGATACGTCAATAAATAAAACTGTGGTCTTTGGAGTGATGATGGTCCTCAAGTGTATGTTAAGATACCATTACATCCAGAAAAACTGACTGTTTGGTGTGTTTTATGGACTGGTGGAATCATTGGTCTGTACTGGTTTAGCAGGGAGCGCTAAAGAGTCATTGTTATTGGCTTTTTCGTTCATCTATTGAGCAACAATGATGTGCATCATCAAGATAGCGCAACATATCACACAGTTCGTGTGAAACGTTTGGGAACCGCTTAGTTTTATATCTCTAATCCGTGAATTGGCCTCCACGATCAGTTTTTCATCAACCCAACAGGGGATTTATTCTCTGCGCAAACGCACAAATTTATAAAACGAATTTATACTCATAAATACATCGTAGTAGCTGCACGATTCAGATTTCAGCTAGTCCAAGTCTCTCTATATTTCGCGTTGAGCAAAATTCGTCGTTCGTCCCCGTTATGTTCGCAGGCATGACTAAAAAACTTAAATGCTCAAGATGTCAACATTAATTGTTGAATACTCAAGTAGTTTACAAATGATTTCAATATTCGAAGTCATAAATATAAAATGACAATTTTGAACTTTAAATTAAACAAGCGTTTACACACATACATATAAACGTATGTAAATACTTGATAATACACATGTATCGGGTGATTCATCATCAGGTTTGATTTATAACTTATATTAAAACACAAACTTAAAAGTGAACATAAAGTTTTTGTTATCGGTTAAAAGAACACAGACTGCAAGTCTGGATGGACGGACGGATGGAATATATATACTTTACAGGGCCGCAAACGAATTGTGGAGATTACAAACGGAATCACCAACTTACCCTTTATATTTTTGTTTAATATGAGTGCGATCCGTCCAAGAAAAAAGCTGTATGAAAAATCAAACCTCACAATGAATCACCCGCCACATGTTAAAATCAATATGTATATTCGTTATTTGAAATAATTATAAACATGTCTACAAATGAAATTATAAATTTCAATTGGATAGCTTTTGTGGTGCTGCATGACACACTTTGTGCTTAAATGCAAATACCAATCAATAAATACAATACCTAAATAAATAGAAACAAAAAAATAAACAATTTTAACAATTGAAATACATAATTATATGTTCTATATTAATTTTGTAATTGTATGAATATTTTTAATTGCTTTCAGGCCTGAAAAAAACTATTGGAAATAATTTTGAATCACTTTACCAAATGACAAGCTAAAACATATCGAAAATAAAATCAAGTGCAGATTAAAACAATTATACTTTAGAAGTAAATGCAGACAACTGCACTAACAAAAGCAAAATAAAGATTCAAAGCAAAATTGTTGGTCAAATTCAACAACAATAGCTATTATTATATTATACTACAGGTCTGCAGGTGTAGTCGGCAGAGCGGACATATTTTGGAAGTTTCAAAACGACACAAGAGTGAGTACAATATACGACCATGTCTTGCTCATGCTACGATGTACCTATTATTATATTATACTACAGGTCTGCAAGTTTAGATGGAAGTAACAAGACAACACACGAATGAGTACAACACACGAGTGAGTACAATATGTCTTGCTTAGTGCTGTTGTGCACACGCTAGTATTCAGATGAAACATGAAAGAAATTATCATTACACGCAAAGAAAAGAATTTTGAAATATGGTTACAGCAACATTAGTATATGCTCTATAGCATTGTGTGTTATTTTTATAAAACTGTGTATTATCGTTATAATCATAGTTAATATCACTGAAAATATATTCTCGTTTGCATTTCTGTAATTCTATTGCTACTGTCTATCAATTTTAAAATATGGTTGCATGTAATAATAGGTGTCCGTTTTTTAACAATAATAGTTTTTTTTATTTATTTTTATCATATTGTTTGAATGATAGGCTGATTCAAATGCAACAAATTTAAGTCTACAGTCATTAACGATATTTTTGTTCTACGTGTTGGTATGTGAACATATATATAATTTGAGTTTTTCTTTGTTCATTTCGTTTATTTTTATTAAAAAACTAGAAAATAGCCTAATGTTGTGGAATAAAGACATGCTGATTTTGTGTGGAAACCAAAAGGTAAGTTAGTTTAAGATTTTTTTTTCTTTTTTTAAGCGTTTTTTTATTTATTGAATATTCAAAATGAACTAACAGTAAGTATTCAAATCTTAATACTAAATATTAAAATAAAGATATACAAAAAAAATTTAAAAAAATAAAAAAATGTGATTTTTACTTAAGTCCAGCCAATGCTAGACAAAAAGTTTTGTTATGCGGGAGCAATATTGGTAAAATTACCTATTGAATGTTCTAATGGTGGCAACGGTATCCCTTCTTCTCAACCGAGTGTGGCCACCACAGTTAAGTTTTTAATATAATTACGCGCAAGAGGATTTGGATGTACACTAAAACGAGTAAGAATACTATACGAAGACAATAATATATCAGGGCAACCATATTATGGTTGTATCCGTCATACTACTGTCATAGCCATTATAGACTCTTATGTTTAACCATACTATTATTGCAATTAGTTATACTATGTTACATTCAACCATATCAATACGGTTATGCATGACAAGAAACACTTAATCGTAATAAATACTTTTGTGTTATTACGAAGTTAACAAATTCTACAGCAGAAAAATCCATACCCGATTACTTTTTCTAATTATTTTTATTTATTTTATACAATACGTATTTACGTATTATGAGGTTCGTCAGCTTAGGGTTATTAGAAACGGAGCGTTACACGATAGACCAAAGTCTATTCATTATTAAGCAATATAATCGAACACACAGTTATTCGCCATTAATACAACTGCCGTCAATAATAACACTAAGTCTGTAATAGTGGTTAGAGAAACAGTCGCTTGTGTGTACTGGAATGATTTTTTCGACTTTTATTCAAATTTCGTCAAAGATTTGATAGAACTGTCTGTCCTCAATATGCCATCTATGATTTTCTATTGCCCCCCCCCCCCCCCCCTCGGGAAACCGGTTTTGCCAGGGCATTCTGTTTTTCGGGTAGGAAGCAGTCCCTTGTTTGCTGTAGTAAATACAACTCTATGAAGCCACATGAATGTTAAAGTCTTAAGAAACCCTTACCAAGGGTATAAATGGAGAGAACGGGCATCAGTATGCCCCTGGGTGGTTCTGCTTGCAGTTCAACCTGCGCTGATTTTGCTGAGGCACCTACCTTGGCTGGAACGTTCTGGCTGTGGTTTAAACCTAAAGACGCAGGAAGGGGAAGTTAATATCCCTGATAATTATTGGTGTGTAGTTTTTTTCGGGGGCTAACAACCCCCCAAGATGAGCTACTGCCTTACAACAGATACCAACACTGTGAGGAACCAGCGGTGATGGTTGACGGATGAGTTGGTTTAGGGGCTAATACTACCAGGTGGGCTTTGGCCTACCAGCTCATTAAGCCTAGTCCGCCATTTATTGCTGGGAAATTGGATACAGGAGGAATTAGAAGGCCCGAACTTCTAAACAAGGTTTTGTGCATACGGCTACAAACATATGGCAAGAATTGCTACCTGTGTGTGCCTGGTAAGCTACATTTGGGCGCTGATGAATTGAGAATAATTCACGCCGTTGAATTGCTCTGTCATCAGAAAAGCCATAAAAACAGATATAAAATTTTTTTATTCAGTGTTTGGCATTCGTCCCTCCAGGGAGCAGGTCTTGCCCTGACGTAGGTCAACCCAGAGCATTCTGTTTTCTGGGGAAGGAGTCCCTTGTTTGTTCTAGCAAACAAAACACTAGGAAGTCGCATGACTTATGTTGTGTTAAGAATTTCCGAAACCCTTACCAAGGATTAAAATTGGCAAATTCCCCGAAAAAGTCTGCCTTGCAGATCTCTTGGTGCTGATCATGGTTGAGGGTCTGCTTTGGCTGTAACGTTCTGGCTGTGGTATAAACTTAAAATCGCAGAAAGGGGAAGTAGTATCCCTGATAACTATGGAGCGTGGACAATTTTCGGAGGCTTACAATCCCAGGAGGTGCTGCAGTCTTGCATGATATACCTCTATGTTAAGGAACCAGGAGTGACGATTAGATGGGTAAGTTGATTAGTGGCTGATGCTTTTAGTGGGTTTCGGCCTACCAACTACCAACAATTAAGCCTTGTCTTTCATTGACTTTTGGGTAATTGCATACAGGAGGAATTAGAAGGCCCTAACTATTAAGCAATGGTTTTGTTTATAAGGCTACAAGCTTGGGACCTGTGTGAGCCTGGTAAGCCTCATAGGGGCGCTGGGTAAGCGTGCATAATTCATTTCATGGATTTGGTCTATCCTCAGATTTGGCCATATAGACAAGTACTTATGTAAATCGAGACAACTGTCTGGTACTCCTCAGCGACTTCACCAGTCTCCGAGCCATTTGGGTTTCTCCCGTTTATGGTGCCGCTTTTCGCGGAGTATCGTCGTAGTTGTGGTTTACACCCAAACCACGGAGAGAATTCAACTGAGCTCGGTGACGAGTTGCATTGCAACCGGGTGCTGTAAACCATCGTTTTAACACCTGTTTGGTACTTGTCTTTAATATATGGCCAACTGGGTGTTTTCATATATAGTATTATTATTATTATTATTATTATCATGCAACCATTCTAACCAATGGTTAGAACCAATGGTTAGAGTGGTTTCAAATTTTGTGTAATAAAATTTTTGACCAAATGTAAATTTAATACAAGGGCTGCAAAAATACCAAAATTGCCATGTAAAAGTTTATTTCACATTGCAGAAAAATCACATATTTTCTAAAAATTGTTAAGACTTTGAACTTTACAAACACAAAAAGAAAATCAATTTTTGAATTTAAAAATTTGAAAATAAATTAAAACAAAATTTAGTTAATAATATATTTTACGTTAAACATTTTTTGAAAACACATAATGGCTTTAATTAGCTCCAGCATATTTTGTTTATTTTAAGCTGCTAATTTTCAATAAAATTTATAGAATATTATAGTTTTCTAAAACGTTATATCCTCCCCCTCCCCTCTTACCCACCATACTCTAGTTATAAATGACATTTTTGTTTTGCTAATTTGTCTTATTCGATGCAAATGACAAATTAATTATAGCATTTAATATTATATATATTTCTCAAATTCGTTCCAGTTTTTGTTAATTATGTTTTTAAATATACATCAATATTTAATTTCATCATTGTTTGTTATTAATTAAAGAAAATTTGATCATTTATAAAAACAAAAACCAAATTTGATAACCAAACTAATGATTACTTCCAACACATGTTTGGTATCGACAGCAGACGGGTATTAAATGCTGATAATGATAGAATAATTCGGACAAGAAAATATGTCAAATATGTTTGTTTGCTTGTTTGTTTAATTATTTTACAAAATGGCATATGCATATATGTACACATAATTTATATTATCAATTCACAAATATATGAGCATTAAATTACTAAATGTGTAAACAAAAATTAAGGTCATATTTGTAAATATGCAAACAATATTCAAACAGTAATGAACAAAAGTTTTCGTACTTTGTTCTTGATTTTGATAGCAGAAACCACATAAATCCAACAAATGCTTAATATTGTTCTAATACTTTACTTAATAATAAAATATATATAAAAGTCAGGGGTTGAGAAAACATGCAACATTTTAAGATTTTAGTCATTCAACTAATTAACTTTATAAAAAGAAACTGTTACGAAACTTTTTGCAAACACATATTAACTTTACTAATAAAAAACATAAATGTCAGGGTTTGGGAAAATTTGCAACAATTTCAAAATTTTAGTCATTCAACTAAAGAACTTTATAAAAAGAAACGTTTGGAAACTTTTTGTAAAAATGTAATAACTTGAATAACAAAAAACATAAAAGTCAGGGTTTGGGAAATCTTGCAACAATTTCAAAATTTTAGTCATTCAACTAAAGAACTTTATAAAAAGAATCGCTTTGAAACTTTTTGCAAAAATGTAATAACTTGAATAATAAAAAACATAAAAGTCAGGGGTTGGGAAAACTTGCAACCATTTTAAAATTTTATTATTCGACTAATACATAAACTTTATAAGAATCGTTTTTAAAATTGGTTTCAAAAACGTAATAATTGAAAAATATTATAAATGTCAGGGTTTGAAAAAACTTGCAACAAGTACTTAATTAATCATTCAATTAATGAACTTTATAAAATGAAATGTTTTTAAAACTTAAAAACTTCCGAACCAAGTATTTAATAATAAAAAAAAAACTCGCAACAACAACAATTGTTACAATTTTAACATGATAGTCATTCAACTAAAGATTTTTGTTGAAAGAAACGTTTTTAAAACTTGATCCAAGAACTTGAAAACTTTAAAAATAAAAAAAAACAAAAGTCAGGGGTTGAAAAAACTTGCAAAAAGTTTAAAATTTTAGTTATGCAGCTAGTGAAGCCTACAAAAACAAACATTTCTGAAACTCGTTCCAAACTATATGTTATGTATTTATTCTTTGCATATATACATATGTATTAACTTAAGTCCAGGGTACAGATACCAATGGTAAAATTTAAAACTTTATTTCAAAACAAAATTTGAAAAATTTTGCAAAATTATTATTAAATAAGGGATTTAAAACTAAAATAATATAAATGCTTGAATAAACCTTTTTATGAACAATTACAAAAAAAAAAAAAAATCATAGAAATTACATTTAAAACCAATTTTCAAATTTTAAAAATTATAATTAAGTTATATATTTAAAATTAAGAGGATTATCTTTTTATGTAAAGCTCCCAAAAATTTTAGTTTTTCTCAAACATTACATTTTGAAGAAGCACAAAAAAAATCTTCTTTTCTATTTCTTTTCAACGAAATCGATAATCTAATAAAATCCAGGGTTCGGAGCACCAGTAAAAGTTTTAATTTTGATCTTAAAGAGCAAGTAATAAAAGTTATTAAAAACTATTAATAATTAAAAAACTAAAATTAAAAATGTATTAAGAGATAAAACTCAGGATAACCAAATGTTTCTTTAGAATGGTTGACAAAAAAATCATTATTTTTTTTTTAAACCACTGTTGATAACAACGCTCAAAAAGCAAAACAACAACCAAAATAATAAAAAAAAAAACTTATAATCCTAAAAAAGTTTAATATGTGGATCCAGGGGTGGGAAAACTAGTTTCCATATTAGCGATGAAAACAATATTTTTACTGGGACTTTATTTATGTATTCAGATATAAATCATATTATTCAATTTGAAAAGTGAGTGAATTTAAAACACGAAAAAGGAGGTGATTAACAAATTTTAAAGGTTAACAAATATATTAAATTATACAAAAAACATTTTAACAAATCAAGTGTCATTCGTTTTGATTGAAAAAAAACTTTAACTTTTGATTCAAAATGCTTTATAATAAAGGAGGTTACTAAAATACAGAAAATGAACCTTTCAGATATCGGTCCATGTAAACCCGAAATATAGCCTAAACTGATTTTTTAATGAATATGTCGTATATTTGAACTCAAACAACTTTTTTTGCTTGAAGGTAGTTCTGGTTGTAAAAAGAGGTAACTAAAATACAGAATATGGAAATTTCCGATGTCGGTTCATATATACCCGAGAATAGCCTAAACCCATTTTTCCATGAAACAATTTTGTTTTACTTAAAATTAGCTGTGGTTCATAAGGACAAAGAAAAATTCCGATATCGGTCCATTTATATAGTCTAAACCGATTTTTACACGAAACATTTTTTCCCCCTTTAAAAGCAGTTCTGGTTACAAAAGGAGGTTACTAAAATGCAGAAAAATAAAAATTCCGATATCAGTCCATATGTAAACGAGATATAACCTAAACCGATTTTGCTATGAAAATTTCCACGAAAGATCACCTTATCTGGAATGACGATTACAAGGAAGAAAACCTTTCCCCGATATCGGTCCATATGTACCCCGAGCATATTTAGTTAAAATATGTAATATATACATTTATGTGACCATCGGGAGGGGTATTTTAGCTTCAGCCCAGCCGAATATACTACATCCTAACTTGTTTTAATTATATTTATAATTTTTTTTTTTTCGTTTGATATGCTGTGAAAGCGTGCACGAGTATACGTATGAATGTCCAATGAATCACTGGATTTACAACCCCTGTATTATGCTAACGTAGGGGTATTAATAAACGCACTTTTCGTGTAAATGGCAGCTATTCAGCCTCTTAAACCTGGCAGGAAACTTTGAACAGAGCTGTTGTATTGCACAAAAAACGCATAAATTCGGCAATATGTCAAAAAAAAAAACCAGCAAAAACTGCCGAAAATCTATCAAAAACCGCTAAAAGTCGACGAAAACATGATAATTACTCGTACAGCCGGGTTAAACATGACCGTTAAAAATTCAGATACATGTTCCACGTCAAAAACGAGCACTGAATATGTAAAACCGGTTCCAAAACAGTTAACAAACCGATTTCGTTTTTTTTTTTTTTTGAGAATTCCTAAAACCGGAATCGTTCTAGGAATTTGGAAAATCCATTCACTTCCCCAGAGGTAATATGTTAAGTTTAAATTTCACACTAAAGCGGCAACACTCTTTGCTATAGGTGAATGTCATATTCCACAAAAGTACACACTACGAAAGTTACAAACACGTAACCAAACATACAAGTGAAGGGAATAAAAGCGAGTCAAAATAGAAAGAATAATTTAACGTTTTTAGCTGTTTTATACCAATATATTAGACGTTTAAAATCACTTACTTTGTATTTAGAAGTATTTCCTTTTTATCTTAACTCACCTGAAAATAAAAAAAATATACATAAAATAAATTTTCTTTGAAAATCAATTAACATTTATATCAAGTAAAAAGATTGCTCATATATGTATTATTATAAAGTAAAAATAAGTTTAAATCGTTTTCAGGCATGTATCATGTACATTTTACAGTTTTTTTCAATGCTATTTGCAATTTTGTGGATAGTTTGTACGTTAAATTCATGTTTACGTCTTAGTTTTCTCTTGCAATACTGACAAAAAGTATCTACTTTGTTGGAGTTATTTGTTGGATATGTATTAAATAGTGTTTTTTATTGCATATATTTGCATATTTCCATGTTATGGAAATTTTCTGTATTTCTTGGTACTCTGAAGATTCCTTTTTGATATACTCTGAAAAGCTTTTTTTTTTAACAGCGCTTATTATTGCATATATTTACATATTCCTATATTATGCAATATTGCATAGTTTTTTCGATGATTTTTGAAACTTTGTGGCTAGTCTTAGTTTTTTCTTATAATACTGATAAAATTACTTATTTTTTATTAATTGTTAGATAATTATTTAATAGTGCTTATTATTACATATATTTGCATATTTCATTTTTCTATAATTCTTAATACTTTGAAGTTTTTTTTTTTTCTTGGTATAGATTTTGTATTTAGTATTTTTTCCACAGTTCTTATTATTGCATATATTTGCATATTTATATAGTGCAACATTTTAAAGTTTTTTGTATAATTTTTGCGACTTTGTGGATAGTTTACAAATTTGACGTATGAAGTCTTAGCTTAATCTGGTACTACTGACCAAAATTATATAGTTTTTTGGCGTTACCGGTTTGATATATATTGAATAGTACCTTTTATTGCATATATGTGCACATCGTGTAAATTTTCACACTACTTCTGGGTGCTCTGAAGGTTTCTTTTTGATACACTCCGCAAAAGTATGTGGATTTTCTCGGAATTTCTATTTGATATTTTTTCAGTAGAGCTTATTATTGCATATATTTGCATATTTCTATATTATGCAATATTACATAGTTTTTTCGATGATTTCTGAGACTTTGTAGTTATACATTTTACAGCTTATACATTTTACGTAACGCGAAACTGGCAAAAATTATCTTGTTTTTTTTTTTGGAGGTACTTGCTTGATATATATTTAATAGTGCTTTGTTTGCATATATTTGCATATTTCTATGTCGTGTAAATTTTCACACTACTTCTTGGTGCTCTGAAGGTTTCTTTTTAATACACTACGTAAAAGTATGCAGATTTTCTTGGATTTTCTGTGTGATATTTTTTCAATAGTGCTTATTATTGCATATATTTGCATATTTCTATATTATGCAATATTGCATAGTTTTTTCGATGTTTTGTGAGACTTTGTATCTAGCTTATACATTGTAGGCGTTAATAATGATAAAAATTGTTGGTGGATTATTTGTTCGACATGTATTTAGTTAGCGCTTGTTATTGCATATATTTGCATATTTTTATGTCACGCGGATTTTCATACAATTTCTTTTGTTATTGTTTGTAATTTGAAGTTTACTTTGGATATACTCAAAAAAAACTACGCACTTTGTTGTATGTTTTAATTGCTTACTATTGCATATATTTGCATATTTCTATGTGGTACAATATTTCATAGCTTTATTCATATTTTTTACATTTTTGGGAATAGTTTATAAGTATTATGTTTTGAAATCCCAGTTTTCATTGGCAGTAGCTAGCTAAGTTTTCTTGTGTTATATATCTGATATGTAATCATTGATGCTTATTATTGCATATATTTGCATATTTCTTTACGATTAACGTTTTTACGATTTCTTTTATCACTTTTGCAGGCAGACAATGATTTCTGCTTATCTACTCTCACTTCATTCCCCCAATTTTTTCGTTTATACTTTAAAAAAACTATCCAGTTTTTCTTTAATTTTTAGTTTCTTCCTTTTTTTGGATGACCTTAATTTGAATACTTCTATGACTAAAGGAATTCCGATTATGATTAATGTTGGGTATTTCTCAGTATATATTTACCAAGCCAATCAAATTATTTGTCCATTAAAAAAATCACTAGCACTACTAATTTAGACACGCTTTAGGCAATTTGAACGATAAACAAATACTTTTTAACTGTGCGTTGAAATCCTTAATTAGTTTGAGAGATATAATTTCACCGCATAACAGCGTTTGATGTTTAATATGTAAATTAGCTTTTGTCGTTATTAAAAAGACAAATGATTTGATTTGAAAATGGGCAAAGCAAAAGTTTGTTGCTGGTTACAAGTACTTGCATATGGCTTGGCAGGCGTGGCAGCAACCCTTATGCCAGGATTATATATTACATCGAAATATAAATACAAAAGCCTGCTACACGTGTCACAGATTAGTTTGGCCTCTCAAAAGTAAGCACTTACATACATATTATGACAAAATAATTGTTATTGGATTATTAGGAATAATTAATTACATGCCAGGCTCAAAAATACCCCTGGTATTAAAATTTTAATTAAGGGGTAGAAAACTGGTTTTGACAAAT
This sequence comes from Thecocarcelia acutangulata, assembly GCA_914767995.1. Taxonomy (NCBI): domain Eukaryota; kingdom Metazoa; phylum Arthropoda; class Insecta; order Diptera; family Tachinidae; genus Thecocarcelia; species Thecocarcelia acutangulata. Next base: position 22,434,974 of record OU612095.1, on the reverse strand, counting down.
TTTTATGGCAAAAGAAAACTGTTGCTTTTACTTCAGATCTTTAAAATGCACCAAATCTTGTGTTAAATATTATCAAAGCAACTTTGAAAATTAATAAATAAACACAGGGGAAATACATAACTTTGTATATAAAAAAGCTAGAATATCAAGCTTTATCGTTACATTGATTATGTAACGATAAAGCTTAAAATTCCTGTGAATACCTATAAAATGTTTAAGATGCAATTTAAGCAATAATTAATCCCACTGTCTAAAAGAACTCAAACCATTAAAAGAATTTAAGTCTTCAGTGATTATAACAATAAAAACAAATTTAAACTCAAGACCACACGAAACGGAACCAACAATCCCCAGCATGATATCTAAAGTATTTTATGTTTTTTTTTTTCTCACCAGCCTGACAATCAGAAAGGTCATTTCTAAGGAATTTTATGACACTTAAGGGTCAGAGACCCTTAAATGGCGTAAGTGTTGAATCCAAAGAAAATTTAAGCCACAAAAGAAGAAAACATTTTGTTTTCGCAAATTTTCAAAGGACTTTTCTTTTAAGGCTAAACTATAAGAAATTAAAGTAATATTATAGCTTAATATTAAGCAGTAAAGGTTTGATGGAGACAATTCCAAACACAGAGTTTCCATGACTATTAGAAAACGTGTAACATAAAATGGATTGTATGTGAAAAACAAATCCCTACACTCTACAAATAACTCAAAACAGGGTAAAATAAGAAGAATTTTTACAACATTAAAGGTTGATAAAAAAAAACGTTAAAAGCTTAAAAACTATATACCTAAATACTGAGTTTCTATGACATTTAGAAAACATATTACAGTAAGTGGATTGTATGTGGATTACAAGTAATTTATTAGAAGTGACACTAGCACAAAAGCTCTCATGAAAAATTACAATGGAAAGTAAGAAAATCGCTTAAAGAATTACAGGTAACCAACCATGTTATCAATTTAATTAAAAGGGTGTCTCATTAAGTGCCTACCAGCACTAAGCTTATATAAAAAATAAAAGTCGACAATGCCAGCGACATTTTTGATCAGCAGGCAAAGCTTGTAGATGCCATTATATATCATATACAATAGAGGGCTGCTCAAGCACAATAAAAATGTCTTACAGAACATCGTAGTATTATCAAGCACTATCCATCTTCTTCTTTCACATTTCAAAACAAATACTTCAGTGCCGAAATATTCTAAACACATAAACGAATACTGTCTTATAAGCATTTAGAACAAACAGAGCCAAACACAACTAGAACCAAATGAAATAGAGCAAAATTGAAGTAGAACTGTAATAATTGAAGCAATGTTCTACTTCAGTTTTGTTTAGAAAATTTTTTGTTGTTGTTGTTTATGGTTTTTGTCTTTGTATTAGTGCACAAGTGCTGTATGTACAGTATGCTCATGCGTTTGTGTTGTTATTGTTCATGGTTTTTGTCTTTGTGTTAAGCACAAATATTTAAGACGCACTTTGCTCAAATGCCAATGTGCTTGCTGTGGCTCTCATCGTTTGCTTGCTTTATTGAGATGTTTTGTTTTTGATTTTGCTGTGAAACAGAATTCAAGTACAGCCAAGCACTGTCGTGAAGGCGTTTCAAAACTGTGAAGTCTTTGTTATGTTTCTAAATGATCTATAGCTTGTTTGTTTAATTTTAAGAATTGTTTTGAAATACTGTGCTTGGAACTACTGCACAGTAGTGAGCAATGTTGTTTAGAACATTCTGTGCAGCCTTTTAATATATAGGAGTAGCTTTGTTGGGTGTGAGGCATCCAAAAAGTCTAATTTCCCGTGATTATGGATTTGACTATTTTTAGCCTAGAGTTCCACTGCGGTAATTCTCCAAAGTTTTAACAAAGTCTTACTGAATCAAATTTCACAATTTCGATAACCAAATCACTTTACCACGACATGCTACTTCTGCAGCATGTTCATGTTAGCATCGTCTTGTGGAAACCTCATGTCTAATCATAATAACCAGCTACCAACCAGAAATATGTAGACTAATAGCGCTTGTGCTAGACAGTTATAAACTGACCAACGTTTCTCCAAGACTTTTAGACCACACAGAAAAAACTTTTTTTCGTGTTCAATAACGAAATTCGTTGCATCAATTAACAAATTGTTTAAATGCAGACCTTTAAAGGAATTCATGGATTCAAACAAAAGTTTAGTAAAAATAATTATTGATCGAAAACAACTATTTTTTTTAAACAACAACAAACTACGATAGCCAAAGTTATTTTTTTTTTTTGATATTTATGTATATGCATACAAATTATTTTTTCAGACAAAAATTTTGTTGATTTTATTTTTACTATAATTATTTCTGTGCAGCGGCAGAACAATATCCACTCTGTTGGATTTTTCATGATGGAGTGTATACATTTGAATCACATGTCGGGTGCTGTCGAACCAAAATCATTCAGATATAGACCTGTATGCTGAAAACTACTTTTTTTATGAAAATTTAGTTTTGTCTACAACTGTTCCTGACACCAATTGGAGGACACGCTTTGTTACTAGATCGGTTAACTTTTGATAAGATTGGCAACAATTCCTTGCCATTCTTTTGCATATTTTGATATTTCCGGCAGATCTTATGTACTCTACTAGCCCGAATTTGTATCGGCACTTGCCGCTACGAATTAATCTGACGGTGACCCAAGTCCATGGGGTAGATCAAGAATGATAAATTAGAGATTACGCCATGCGCATTGTTTCCGGTTAGATGACGTAATTTAAGCTATGCAAGAGTAGTATTTAAAATTCATTTAGGGCTGTGTTTGCATTGTTTCGTGACGTCATTTGACCAACATGCGCAGAAGATTTCATTTTTAGTTGTCCTAATCATGTATTCAATCATTCTTGGGGGTAGACCCGGTCATAGCGCACAAGCGCTCCCAGCATTTAGCTTGCAAGACTTACATAGGTGGCAAATTCTTGACATATATGTGTAGCCATTGAGAAGGATTGAGCTAGTCAGCAAGAGTTTGCTTCATATGGCTACAACATATGACAGAAATTACAACCTATGTGAGCCGTGCAGGTCACATGGGGTGCTATGCAACCTCTGGACTATTATTTTTATAGATCAGACGACACATCCAATTATATTTTTAACTTTGAAGGCCCGCTTAAACAAACGATTTTTTAAGTTGCTGTTTTTATCTTTCTACAACTTTTTTTGAGAGAGTAATTTTTTTCATGAAAGGTTGCTATAAACAGAACTCGTACTGTAAAGCAACGGAATTTTGATCAATATAAAAACTATAAAGTGGTTACACTGGAGTATACTTTTATATAAATGAATTTATATTGCTGCCGTTTTCAAAATCATTCAGTAGTGGACTACACGACTACAATCTCCGGTTGCAGCATTTGGTGATGTGAAGACATGAAGTCTGCGGTGGTTTATGTGTTTAATGCTTTACGCGTTAATTTAGGTTACGCTATGGTTATTTTTAATCTATGTCTAGATCTTTGCAATAAAACTTAGAGAGTTTTATAGCAATCATCTATTTGTCAAGATTTTCTATTTTTGTACGAGGGCTGAACAAAAAAATAACCGTTATTTTAAATTTTGTCAAAAAGTTTTTATTTATTTATCAATAATTATATTGTCGTCTTTTATCCGCCTTAGATATAATACCCTTATGCCAAGGTTTCTCGAATCCTCGAAACACTTCTGAAACTCGCTTTTTGGTATCGCCAACAGCTCCTGTTTCGATTTTTCTTTTATCTTCTCAATCGTAGCAAAACGCTTTGCTTTCATCGGTGTCTTCAGTTTTGGGAAGAGGAAAAACTCAGAAGGGGCCAAGTCTGGCTGAGGCATGATTTCGGTTTTGTTTTTGGCGAAAAACTCACGCACAAGCATCGATGTGTGAGCTGGTGCGTTATCGTGGTGCAAAATCCATGACTGTTTTTTTCAAAATTCTGTATATCTCTGACGAATTGTTTAGCGCAAATGACACATAACTTCAAGGTATAATCGTACGACCTGGTGGCAAGAATTCATATTGCACCACGCCATTGCAGTTGAAGAAAACAGTAAAACCTTCACATTTGACCGAACTTGGCGTGCTTTTGTCGGACTTGGCTGTTCTGGACGCTTCCATTGGGATGATTAGGCTTTGGTTTCAATATCACAGCCATACACCCATAATTCGTCACCAGTTTTGACCTTTTTAAGGAAACCTGGATCGTCATTAACGATCTGCATCAGCTGCTGAGCGATGTTCATGTGACGTTTTTTTTTTTTGCTCAAAATTTAGTAAAAAAAATCGAAGAGTATACCAAAATACGACAAACCTTTTTATCTGTCAAAATTAAAGTGACAATTCGAAATGGCTGATATTGCCAGCGTATATTGCAAACATTTGGTACAAAAAAAAAAAGAAAAAAATGAGAAAATCGAACATACCTAACTCACGAAATTTTAAAATAACGGCTATTTTTTGATCAGACCATGTACATGCTCTGCAGCAAGTAAAACAAAAATGTTTTATTTCTTTCAAGTTTGGTTACAAAGTTTTGGCACAAAAAAGGCGTTTTCCAAATAGCAACTGACCTTGGCGTGAAAGTCGCCTAAATTTAAATTATTCCATAGAGTAGTAAAAATGCCGTTTTTTCTTTGTTTTTGTTTTATTTATTTTTAAAGCCTTAAATTAACTCAACAAGACTTTCTAGCGCTAACTTAAGACATAAAATAAAACTTACTCTTAAATTATAATGTGAAAATTCCGAAATGTGTCATAAAAACTGTTACAAATGGCCACAAAGAAACGGAAACAATTGTTATCTTTTCTGGCAAAATAATAACTGTAAAACATGTCATTGTCCAACAAGACAGTCAGACACAAAAAGGCTTAATTGTCACTCAAGAAGAAATTGCTTAAGAACTCGAGTTGCTTCTGTTTTTCTATACGCAAATCAACCATAAAAGGAAGAAGTCACAAAATAAATCATAAATATCGCAGAAAATATTCACAAAAACAAAAAGAACCCTGAAAAAAACTTGCGAAATAAAAAGAAGACAACTCTGTGGGCGTCTCATTTCTCCTTGGCGAAACAATATTCTTTCCTTTTTTTTTCTTTTGTCTTAGAATGTTTAAAAAAAAATTATTTTTAAGGTCTTAATAAAAATGCGTTCCAATTCATAAAGACGAAGAAAAAGTTAAAGGCTGTTTACAAATACTTTAATATTTCTTTGTTAAAATTTCTTTATTAAAAATTGTTATTTTTTTGTTAAATGTTGTTTGTTTTTATGACCACTAATAAATTGCTACAGAAAAGGTGAAATGTTTGTTTAGCACTTTTTCATAATTTTCTCGTTTTCTTTAGTTCTAATTTAAATATACCGGGTATTCACCGGGAAGGTATACTACCTGTTTTGTTTATAATTTTTTATTAAATCAAAGAAAATGGATTTTATAGTGATAAATTTTTTAGTGTTATCCTAATATTTTATTATCTTCGTTTATTTAATATATATATATATATAAAATTTTTGCAGTTGAGATCCTGTTTTTTATAAAAAATGGAATAATTTTTTAAACTTTTATTTTTCAATATTTCGCCAACGATTTGTTAGCATCTTCAGGAAAAATTAAAATTGTTGTAAGAAGATGCTAACAAATTGTTGGCGAAATATTGAAAAATAAAAGTTTAAAAAATTGTTACATTTTTTTGTTTTGAACGCTGCCTTGAGCAGCAGCAATGTTTCAGCCGATCTTGCAGTACGTTGTGATCCATACTTGGGCCTATCTATTACCTACATACCGTCTTTCATCGAAGTCATTCACTACACGATAAATAGAGTTTTTTGTTGGCACGTTGTTTCTTCTAAAAATTTCAATCGAAATAAAACAAAGAAGTGTACCTTTCTGGCGCACACCCGGTATTTTCAATCCTGGAATATTTTCTTTTTTCAAGAAACTGTTGGTAAGGTTTGTGTGTTGCATGCAACCAGTTGTATCCAATTATATTTTTTATAGCCGCAGGCAATCACTTGCAATCATTTAAAAAGTTTTGCCATTATACAAGTATTTATTTACATTCATCTTCTAATTGTCTAAACGTGTTAGCAAAAACTTAAGCATAAAAGAGTTCAGGTTACTTTTTTCAAATTTAAGAAGAACAAAATTAAAAGGAACTTTTTAATTAAAGGCTGGTTCAACCAAACCCACCTAAAATTTTTCTGTGACATAAGGATCTATGGCACTTATCTATAAATCAAATGATTGGCCAAATGTTCGCTAAGGCGTTGGTGATATACCTCCAGCCGATCGTCCATATCTTCAATTACTCTGAGACCTCAGTGAGGTTCAATGTCTGTAATATGCCGAAGTATGTAATCCTTTTGAACTATTATTGGCACTTTGATGTATAATTTTTCTCAGAAATATCCCTCCATAGAAAGAAGTCCAACGGTGTTAAATCACATGATCGTGGCAACCAAATAATATCGCCATAACGTTTTTGCAACGGCTACCCGCAATGTAAGGAACCAGGAGTGTTGGTTGGACGGGTGAGTTGGTTAAGGGCTGATGTTCTTAATGGGCTCCGGTCTACCAACTCATTAAGCCTTATCTTCCATTGACTGTTGGGAATTTGCACACAGGAGAGACTAGAAGACCCAAACTCTTAAGTTCATAGGGCTACAAGCTTATGGCAAAAGTTGCGACCTGTGTGAGCCTAGAAAAACACAGGGAGCGCACTGGTGAATCGTTAATGATTCATCCTGTTGAATTGGTCCATCATCAGATTAGGCCGTAAAGGCAGGTGTTGATGTAAATCAATTTCACTATCTGCCTCAAATGCGGCCCCTCGGCAGCAGGTTTGCTTTGGAGTGAGCCAAACTAGGGCAATCTGCTTTCTGGGGCATAGAGAGATAGTTCGTTGTTTGTGTAGCAAATTAAACTTTAGGAAGTGTGGATGGCTTATGTTGTGTTGGACTTCCAAAGCCCTTACCAAAAGCTAATTGGCAGTACGGGGATCAGTAGTTCTGCTTGTAGACAATCTCGGTGTTGATCATGGTTGAGGTGCTTGTCTTGGCTGACACGTATTATCTGTGGTTTAAGCCTGAAATCGTAGGAAGTGGAATTAGTTTCTCTTACTCCGAAGTGTCGTTGTCTTGCAGTGGATATCTGTAATGTAAGAAATTGGAAGTGATGGTTAGACTTCTGAGTTGGTTAAGGGCTGATGATCGTAATGGGCTTCATGAAGACTTCCATTCTGCTGGAAAATTGCATACAGGAGGGATTAGTATCTGTAATGTAAGAAATTGAAAGTGATGGTTAGACTTCTGAGTTGGTTAAGGGCTGATGATCGTAATGGGCTTTATTAAGCCTTCCATTCTGCTGGAAAATTGCATACAGGAGGGATTAGTAGGCTCCAACTGTTTAAAAAGGGGTTTGTTCATATGGCTACAAACTTATGACAAAAAGTTGCAACCTGTGTGAGCCTTGTAAGCCACTCGAGAACGCTGGTGAATCGTGAATAATCCTTCATTAGATTATGGCGACAAGTGCTGATGTAAAATTCTGTAAGATACATAGTCCAGACCTACTTCCGGGAGGAGCAGGTTTTGTCTTGGCATATACCTAACCCATAGAGGGGTAGGAGTTCATTATTGTGCCAATAAAACTCTAGGAAATCAGAGCATGACGTAGGTCGTTTTGTGATCTCTGAAACCATTCTGTTGACTAAAAAGTTCTAGCTGTGTTTTAGACTAAAAATCGCAGTGAGGGGTTATTAGTGTTCCCTGATAGTTATGGCGCATGTTGGTTTACGAAAATCTAATTATAGTCCCAGAATCGATGTTGTCTTGTAATACAGCAAAGTCCCCAACAGGTTCTGTTTTACAGACCATCCTAACGTTTATCGTGGTTAAGGTGCCTCAACTGTTCATCCTCTTGATTAAAAAGTTTTAGCTGTGTTTAGACTTAAAATCGCAGGGAGGGGTTATTACCATTCCCTGATAGTTATGGCGCATAGTCCTCGAGTCAATTGTTCTCTTGTAAGAGATACACATAATAATAATGTAAAGAAAAGTGATAAAAGGACGGGTAAGTTGGTATGGTTAAGCTCTTTATGAACTTCAACGGCAGCGGCTCGTGATCAGATCCAGTTAAGAGTATTGTAGCCTAGAACTAGATCAAGCTTCGCTATATATTCGTACACTACTAAAATTTAGCTTAATACTACCCCAGCGATCATATAATAAGATTTTTGCAGTGCGAATAGCTAGCGCTGGCTTTCCATAAGACTTAATGAGCTGGTAGCCTGAAGTCCATTAAGAGCATAAGTCTTTAACCAACTCAATCTCACTGTGGGAAAATTGTACCGAAAGGTCTTTGTCATACACTAAAACTAAGCGACGTCCAAAAAAATCCATTTTTGGATTAGCTGTCAACAGAAATTCATTTTATCAAAATCCATGATAAGTAATGCTCAAACTCTGCATATGCGACATTTCACAGTGCGGCTTGCCTGAATAACACTAAAGCTAGTTACCTCATCATTATGCTGCTTAAAAAAATTCAAAGTTTAGTAGTCTCAGAGTCCAAATTATTTCTTTAAGGAAAGTTGGTTTGGCTACAAAATGTATCCTTTGCTTTAGTGCATTTTATTATTTTAATAATATTTTTTTATAGTTTCCTTTTTAATTTTTTATGAACTTATGAGCTGTTGAGCAAAACCATTTTAAGGTTTTCATTTTCGGGGTCGTCTTGTGTTTTAAAATTTATTAGATTTTTATTTTATGGTTTTTTTCTCGTCTATTCTTAAAACAACTCTTCCTTTGCAAATTACCTCCTTAAACGATTTATGTTTCAATTTTATGAAATTTTAGATTAAATGAAAATTAATATATAAAAAATACATATTAAGTATAAGTGCTTTGGGGGCAAAAAAATTAAATAAAAACAAAATCAAGAGAAGAGGAGAAAAACGGCGCTGCTTGCAGTAGTTCCAACGAACGTTTATTTATGTTTGCAAAAGGATAATGTGGTTTATAACCACCGAAAAGCACAAAATTAATCTAGAAAAACTAAATTAGAATAGAAAAAAGAGGAAAACCAAGACACTACCACTTCATATTAAAATCATAAATTTATAATGTCTGCTCGTGGCAGGAAAATAAAAAAAAAAAACCCAAAAATTTTATAGCAAAAACCGGTTTCAAATAGAACGTTGAATGTGTTCGTTCCACCACTGTTTGCTAAACGGAAACCACTTGAAACACCAACACACATGATCGTAAATACTTTGAACGTGCCTTGTTCTTCGTGCACATTCTTTTGGTGGGAAAATATATACAACAGAAAATAATTAATGTTTTTCTTAATCTTCGAAACCGTAACAAAGAAAAAACATGAAATAGTTTTTGTTCCTTTTCTTATCGGTGGGTTTTAACATTTTTATTATTTTTTTAACAAGAAAACACTTGACATGAGTTTAAGGATGTTTTTTTTCTTCGTCTTCTTAAGAACTCTTGTTTTAAAAGATGTGCTGCTGGGGGACTTAAAATAAAGTGGCAGTTTCTATAAAGGCAAATATTTTCTAGTGGTGATGGCAGAAATTTAAATCAATGAATATGAAAAGCTTAAAGTTTTGCAAGCATTTTTAGTTTAAAATGACAACTTGTTTTGTTAATTAATCTTTTAAATCATTAAAATAATAAATATTCGCAATTTGAAAAACTCATTGAAAAAAAGTTTTTCAAAGTCGATAATGGACACACTTATACTATTAAAAAAAAAAAAAAGAAAGAAAATAAAACACCAAGAAAACAACGTAATAACTTATTTTCTGTATAGTCGTAACTTACCTGTTCCATTTTTATTGTATTTTATAGATTGATCTTTTAGTTTAACTAAAATGTAGAATTAGCATAATGAAACAATAATTTGAATAGTGTAACGCTTTCACGCTTTAGAGCCCGTTGTTTCCGTCCAAAGAGAATATAGGCGCACGTTTGGCGGCACTCCTCCTAGCAGATGGTCTATAATGAGGGTTAAGAAGAATTTCGCCGAGCGTGGTACAATCACAAGAAGACCTTATCATCGAGATCCCTCAATTCGGATGCAAGAAACTATCGCTGCTGTAGCTGAAGCCATACAATCCAATCCTAGAGTTAAGTTAAGAGAGTAAGGAGCTTACCTGTTCAAATGGATAGATGGACTATAATTAGGCTCGTGAAGAATTTTGCCGAGAGCACTGAGTTCGGATGCGGGAAACTATCGCGGCTGTAGCTGCCGTCAAACAATGGAATCCTAGAATTTCGAAAAGGAGCTTATCTGATCAAATGGGTGTCATCAAACAGTCACTGCAGACAATTTTGCACCAAGATTTAAACTTATTTCCAAATAAAGTTTCAATTAACAAACAAACTGAACCCTAGAGACTTTCCGATTCGCTGGGAATTTTGTGAGAAGATCATTCAAATGGTGTCAGAGGATGAAAACGTCTTGAACTGCAATTTTATGTCTGACGGGGCACATTTGATTTAAACGGCAATGCTAACAAAAAAAATGATCAAATATGGAGTAATTCTAACCCACAGGTATTCCATCACACAATTTCCTTTTTTTCATCTTGGACCAGTACTCGGGGGACGACCCCTACATATGCAGAGCATTGTACCAGAACTAGGAAAATAGGTTGTGAGGAGGAGGAAAGAGGGAGTAGTGTTTGTGAACATTTGACTTGAACTTTCCAACGTTATTGCAGACAGGAAACACGTTTGCAGGCAATTTATTCCACAGACGAAGCGTACGGCCAAAAAAACGAATCTGTAGTGCGTAGTACGATTCCCTGGGCAATCGACGACAAATGGATGAGCTCTGGACGATGAACACAATTTTCTTGTTTCTGAATCATTCCTATGACTTTTAGGCGTTTTGAAATGGCTTGTTGCGTCACTCCTAATGGACCTGCCAATTTTGGTTGCATTGGACACGAGTCTTGCTCAAGTAGTGCCTTCAATTCAGCATCTACGAAGACCGTCTATCCTGGGTTTCGATGTCAAAATAACCGCTCTTTAAGCGTTGAAACCATTTCCGGCTCGTTCTTTCACTAACATCGGCCTCACTATATATTCAATGAGCCTCTGCTGCAGATTTCTGCCGATTCTTGTTGCGTTTGATACGAGTCTTGATCAAGTGATGCCTTCAATTCTTCGAGAAGCTGTTTCGATTATCGTGGGTAACCGCCAGTATTGGCTTATTCCACGGGGATCTTATCGCCGGGTAAATATATTGACAAACTGCCACGCACTAGTACCATTTCGATCTCATGTTGTTTGGTCATGATCTCCCCCTTACCAGTGGCATTTTTCAAGAAGCTTACATGCTGATCTTCGATGTTAAAATCACCGTTCTTAAAGCGTTAAAACCAGTCCTAGCACGTTATTTCACTAATAGCGGCTCGCCACATGCATTTGGGCTTATTCGATGAGCCCCAACCACAGATTTCTTCATACTAAAGCAAACAGTTGAATCCTCTTGCAAACGACGAGAAATTGCCTCCTAAGCTGACTTGTTTAATCGAGAATAACTTTGTGATGAAGACACAAATCGACTAATATTTCGATGGCGTTACGTTACAAATTGTATGATATCTACGATCTATGTACTTTGACTACCACTTACCGCTACAGCCATTTATTGCAAACCGGCGGAAGCAAAGTTGTACACCTGATATAAATATGCGTATCATATTTTGTGTCATAGTAAGATAAATAATTTTGTGTTAGTTTTTTTTTACAAAATCTTGTGCTCTGGGTTTTTACTGCATCTCGTTGTATAAGACAAATATTAATTTTATGATTTTTAAAATGAAATATTTTTTAATCTCGTTTTCAATTGGTTTTCCCTTCCCCCTCGCCAATCAAAGATTTTGTTCAGCCGGAACTCGTCTCTGCTTTTCCTCTTTTCTAACTTGTGATTGTTTAACTTTTAATTGAATGTAATTTGTAGACATTTGCATTAAACTAATCACTCATATGGGCCAGTCCCACATTATTGCCCACACTTTTACTGCTAATGTAAACGCACACACACACACACACACTCAGGTCATATACACACTTCTGGGCAACCAGAGTAGTTTGCGGTGTGAAAATTTTGTCTGCCATAAAGACTTGAATCCAACTCAATGATTTGGTAACTTTTAAATATGTCAATAAAAAAAATCTCTAAAGTTTTCATATGAAAAGAGGTTAAAGTTAAAATGTTGTAGGAGTATATTCAAAATGTTTCCAGGAGGAGGAGGATATTGAAATAAATGAAATCATACAACTTTTGTACAAACTTTAAAATAATTATTCCACAATAAGGATTGAAATGTTTGTTAGTATTTCGTGGATCAGAAAACTGATTTGAAGACTATTTATGAACATATCGTCCAGGTCGCTATCCTCAGCTTTTGGCCCCCAACAAGTCCAGTACCATCTCGCGATAGTGAACATCCTTCATTGGAACTGCTTAGTCGATTTTATTTACGAAGAAGTGCGGCCCGTTAACGCCACCAGCCCTTAGGCTGCATCAAACTGTCAGTCTTTGTGGATTCATTTGCTTTTCAATAATCACTCGTGGATTCTCATTTGCCCAGCGGTAGCAAATAAATTTGTTAACGAATCCACAAAGTTTAATGTATGTCTCATTGCCGTAGACGATTGTTTTTTTTTTAAGTCATCATTCACTTCTGTCTATTCAACCAGTCCCCAGGGAACAGGTTTTGCCTTAGCGTATTCCGAACTAGGGCACTCTGTTTTTCGGGTAAATAAGTGAAGGAGTCCCTCATAGCAGATAAAACTCTAGGAAGCCGCATGACTTATGTTGTGTTGCAGTTCCGAAACGCTTACCAAGATTATGATCAGCAGAACAGGGATCAGCAAAGCCTCCGAGAGGTTCTGCCTTGCAGAGCTTTCGGTGCTGATCATGGTTGAGGTGCCTGCCTTGGATGACGCGTTTTGGCTGTGGTTTATAGCTAAGCTTCCAGGAAAGTGAAGTAGTTTTCCTGATAACTTTGGTGCATGTCACTTTTCGGGAACTAATAACACTTTAAGGTGTCATTGTCTTGCAACAGATACCTGTACTGTAAGAAACCAGGGCTGATGGTTGGACCGGTGAGTTGGTTAAAGCCTGAGCGTTAAAGGCAAGCCTATTTTTATGGCCACATTCGGACATTAATAGAAGATCAGTATTCAGTAAGTCATACATATTTTGCTTCTTGGCAACAATCTCGGATGGGCTGAAATAAAGTTGGGTAGTTCGCGAACGAACTAGTGTCACTGAACTATTCACTTCAGGGAGCTAAGTGAGCCGATCATTTCTGCGAGCTCTTTTAGTTCCGTAGTTCAGGTTTCTTCCTTTTGTCTTCAAGTTTTCTTTTTCGTTTATGTTTCTTTCTTTCTTGTAGATATGTATACGGAAGTAGTCAAACAGTGCTGCCAGAATTTGACGTAAAAAGTACATATCTATGTTTAATACAACTATTCAGAATATTATACAACACAATTTTACTTTGGTTTTTTGTATTATAAAAATAAATGATATGATACGTGACCATAATTGAATATGAAAACATCGAGATATCATCACAAATATATCGTTTTTTTTTCTCACACCTTTTCTAATCTCACCTTTTATCAATTCTTATAATAATTTTACTTTTCATTTGTTTACAGCATTTTTGTTTGGCTTTTCTTTATCATGAAGCCTGGACAGAGCCGTTAATTGAAAATATTATTTACAGAGCACTGAACTACTGAAAGAGAGACATAATTCAGTAAAAAGAGCTGAACTAAAAAGAGCACTCTTTCAAAAGAGTTCATGAACTCAACTCTAGGCTAAAAGAGTACGAATGACAAATACTGCTGCCATCCGCTAAGGAGTGGATAGGCTTTGATATAGAAGATCGTTGAGGAATATAAGAAATAGGTTAGGAGAAAGAATGGAGGCTTGTGGTACCCCTGAATTAATCTTGAACTCGTTTGATGATACCCTATCTATAACAAGTCGTATAGTGCGGTCTCTGAGAAAGTTCGCTATAAACCGAGAAAAGTCATCACCAACACCAAAAGCAGTAAGTGAGTCAAACGCTTTGGAGATATCTAGAGCCACCAATTTACTTTCACCAAAATGATGGAATGAGTGGCACCATTTCTCGGAGAGATATGCATAACGATCACTAGCAGAGCGACTCTTATGAAATCCATATTGGCGATTACGAAGTAAGTCACAAGGTGGTAGTTGACCATATTTTCCACCACTTTGAAAAGTGCAGAGCAGATTGCAATTCGGCGGTCATTTTCAGGGTTATTTGCTTCACTCTTTTTGGGAATAGGCGTTACATTAGCAACTTTCCAATATACTGGGAACTTACCAACATGATAAAGTATGCTGAATAGGCTTGCTAAAGGACGCGCAAGTGTAGAAGCACACTGCATCAAAACCAGTGCTGGAATGCCACCGGGAGTCCAGGAGTCTTATTTATGTCGACATCGGCCAATACCCTTTTAATTGCTCGAGCCCGGAAAATTATCTTTGGCATAGTTACAGCTACTCTTTCGAGTTCGGGAAGTGGTTGACTTCTTTCCCGCAAGTAGAAATTACTTGTAAAAATTTCAGCCAAAGGGTTAGCCTTGTCAACCGGATGGGTGATTGCTTGGTTATTCTTTAAGAGAGTTGGAATTGATGAATTGGCATTGTTCTTTAGTATCTTGAATGAAAGACCTAAGGGTCTTACTGCCACGTGGAGCTGGAAGGAGCTTGACACGAAGACGCAGAAACTTTCGTGCAGAAACTTTTCACGCCGAAATACCCTGACACCCAAAGACTTTGCCTTTTTGCGTAGCAAATCAGTGTCTGGGTTTTGATTTAAACGTGAATTTCTAAATGCTATCTCTCTGGATCTGAATGCGTATTTGCACGTCTGATTAAACCAAGATTTCGCTCTTGATTTAGTCGAAATTTGCTTGAAGGGGATTATTATTTTCATCCCTAGCAAAATTATGTTTTCGGGCATTTTTGTTGAAGCACTTATGTCATTGTCTAGAAAGCAAAGTTTCCAATTAAAATGCTGGTAAAATTGGTTGAGCTCAGCCTAACGAGCCTTTTCGCCTCGTAGCTGATTTAGAAACGTTACGAAGCTTAGAGACTGAAAAGGTCTATGTCAAACGCTTTGGAAATATCCTTAGCCACTACCTTACTATCGCCGAAGTGAGGAATTGAATGGCACGATTTCTCCCAGAGGTATGCCAAATGATCGCCAGTAGAGCGAACTTTACCTAATCCATATTGACGATCGTTAGTAGAGCGACCTTTACGAAACCCATATTAACGAAGTAATTAATGCGGCTCTTGATACCTCACAAGGTGGTAATTAACTATACTTTGCATTACTTTGGAAGTGAAATGTCCATAAACACCAATCCCTCTTTTCTCCTTCTCATAATATATTTTCTTAGTTCCAGAGATAAAAGAAAAACTGAAGAAATTATGTTGTTACCTATCTATAGATTGCTCATTGTGGTGAACAAGAATTCCTAGAGAAAAATCTTAATTTAAAAGAATTTATGCGAATTGTAAAGAGCTTATAATTTCGTTTCGTAATTTCCCTTTCTTGTTGAATTAAATTCCGCTGATTTATATCGCTGCGAAAGAAAAAAACAAAAAAGGTGAAAAATAAGACGATTACAAGCTGAAAAACAAAATAGTGGAAAGCAAGAGAATGCTGAAAAATTATGTTGAAAAAATGGAAAGCAAAAGAAACTAGAAAAGTGTGTCAGATCGTTTTACGCTACATTTATTTTGAATGCTTAAAACTTAAAAGTTGTACAATGTCAGTGTGTGTGTGTGTGTGTGTATGCGTCGTGTCAGTGCAAGCGTTTTGATGCAAATTTGCAATGTAATTTGTAGTATCAACATTCTACAATGTATTTATGTATGTATGTATTTAAACTTACTTAATTTACAATTAATCATTGCGATTTGCATTCATTTTGTTCTGAAAGTGGAAAACGGCAAAGAATGAAATACGAAATTTTACTCGTATTTCTCATTACAACTTTTTTTTTTTTTGTGTTGCGATTTTTTTTTGTGAACTTTTTTCCGCTTGATTTTCATTCTTTACAGATCGCATTATTTTTCAACTTTACAGCAACAGTATTATTTAATCAAAAATTTGTATTCGTTCTCATGCATTCAATATTTAACAAAAAAAAAAAAAAAAAATGGAAAAAAGTGAAGCAGAAAACTGAAATGAATAAAATAAAAATCCGAATAATTTTATCATTATGTAGGTCATTGTGATTAAATGTTGTATGTAAATTTTTTCATAAATAATGACAAAAAAAAAAGTGAAAAAATATATATTTATACGAATATGCAGTAAATTTGTGGTTTTTTTATTAAGTAAATCACTGGTAGAAAAATGAAAAAATAAAAGAAATACATAAATTGCCACACATATTAATATAATATGCTGTACGAAATTGTGCAATAAGTATTGTATTTAATTTTTTATCTCTTTGTAATGGCTTCTCTGGGTTTGAGAATTGCCGCAAATGTCTGCCTGCCTGCCTGAGTTGCTGGCTGACGCAGTTCTCTAGTGTTACACACTTGAGTAATCCGATGTCAGCTTACAAGGTGTACAACGAAATTTAATTTAAAACTGTCAGTTTTTAATGAATGTGGTTTAATGAAATATGTAACTTAAGAATTTTCAAAGCAAAGAATAAAACTTTAATCGAAACCGCCTACAAAACACAGATATTTTCGTAGCAAATATTTTGATGTAGACAGTAGTCTTTGTAAAGAAAATTAAATAATAATTTAATTTTAAATTAAACAAAAGCCTTACAGTCATATTCATAAAATATATTTTTTACTTATTAAATAAAATCTTATTTAAAAAACCCTTGAACAGAAATACTAGGTATCCCAGAACTGAATTCAAGCCGAAACGGGGTGACACGATTTATTGTAACCAGCATGAAAAAAATCAGAAATAAAATCTATCCCATGCAGTTTGAATAATATGGAAATTTTTCGGTTAATGTGGTTAATTTTTTGGTCATTTAAACTTTGGAGCCGTAACATCTCTAGAGCCACAGCTTAAAATAATGACACACTTGCTCCTAGTTTTCCAAAATCCAGACTATTTGTTAAACTATGAATTTGCAATTTTCAAAATTTTACAATTTCGAAAGGCTCTCCTTTAAAAAAAAAATATGTACTAAAGTGTCTTGGCAAATGCCATTAAGAGTTCCCGAATTTCATACGGAATTTCCCAGCAGTCAACGGAAGGCCTCATAAGTTGGTAGACCGAAGTCTGTTACAAGCATCAGCCCTGAACCAACTCACCCGTCTAACTATCACTCCTGGGTCCTTACAGTACCAGTATCTGTTTGCAAGACAACAGCAACTCGGGGGGTTATTACACCGGCATGCACCAAAGTTACCACGGAAGCTAATTCCCTTTAGCTTTAAAACATAGCCAGAATGTTTTATTTAAGGCAGGTGCTTCAACCATGATCAGCAACGAGAGATCTGCAAGTCAGAACCTCCCGTAGGTTTTGTTGATCACCGTTCCGCCAATTTAACCTTTGGTGCTGGTTTCGGAAGTCCAACTGTAACAAACGGAGACACCTTCTCCTTTATGCCCCACGGGGAGATTGAGCAGACGGTAGTGAAAAAGATTTACATCAGCACCTGTCTTGCGGCCTTATCTGATGATGTACCAGATACACGGAGTGAATTATTCGCAATTCACCAGCACCCCCGTGTGGCTTGCTAGGCTCACACAGGTAGCAATTTTTTGCCATATGTTTGTAGCCATATGAGCAACTTCTTGTTGAGGAGTCCGGGCCTTCTAATCCCTCCTGTATGCAATTTCCCAGCAATCAATGGAAGACAAGGCTTAATGAGTTGGTAGACCGAAGCCTACTAGCAGCATCAACCTTTAAACCATTTCACCTGTCAATCATCACCACTGATTCCTTACAGTACAGGCATCTGTTGTAAAGGCAACAGCCTCTCGGAGGTTGTTAGTCCCCGAAAAAAGCCACACACCAAACAATTATCATGGATACTAACACCCCCTTCCTGCATTTTAGGTTTCAATTACAGCCAGAACGTTTCAGCCAACAATGATCAGCCCAGGTTGAACTGCAAGCAGTACCACCCGGGGGCCATGCTGATCACCGTTCTCTCAATTTTAACCCTTCGCAAGTGTTTCGGAAGTCCAACAGAACATAAGTCATGCGGCTTTCTAGAGTTTTATTTGCTACAGCAAACGAGGGACTCCTTTTCCGTATTTACCCGCAAAATAGAGTGCCTTGGTTAGTAATACGCTAAGGCAACCCCTGTTCCCCGAGGGGAAAGGTTGAGCAGACAGAAATTAATGGTGACTTCACAAAGAAAGTCACCTTTAGCAACGAGGCACACTTTCGTCTCAGTGGATTCGTTAACAAGATAAATTGCCTCTTTTGGGCAAAAGATAATCCGCGAGTGATTGTTGAAAGGGCGAACTATTCACAAAGCGTGACTTTTTGGTGCGGTTTGTTGGCTGGCGGTGTCATCAGACAGTAGTTTTTTCGAAAGTGGGTTCGACCAAGCAGTTAACATGAATAGTGCCTGCTATCACTAGATGATATAGAAGTTCTTGTGGAGAGAGTTGGCTTGGACGATATGTGGTTCTGACAGGATGGCAACACTTGCCACACAGCCAACAAAACAATGGCTGTATTGCGCAAGAAATGCAATGACTGTGTTATCTCACGTCGTGGCGATATTAATTGGTCAAGATGAGCATATGATTTGAGACTTTTGAAAGACGTTTGAGGATATTTAAAAGAAAAAGTGTGCTCCAATAACGTGTGGGAAATTAGCTCCGTTGTCAGCTACGTTTTAGCACCCCTGTTCTTTTTAACAGTCTGCTATACATCAGCTGTTATCTTAACAGACTGTTATATTGAACAACAGTTACATTTTATTTAAGTAACATAACAAAGGTTTTAATGAAAAATGTTACTAACATGTCAATGTTAAAACCCTAGTCAGTATAAGCTCTCATGAAGACGTGTTTAAAATTTATTGCGTCTTGTTAAATTTACAGTCTTAAGGGATATTGCATTAAGATTGCATAATATCCCATTTTCTATTTTTATACACTTTGCTTGTGAAAAAAATAGTTCAATTGCATTCTATTAGCAAACAATTACAATATGTAAATCCTACGACAATTTGCCACAAAATTATTAATTACACATACCAGATTTAATTGCAATTTGTGTCGACTAAAGGATTTGAATTTTTCATGTGACACATTAAGCCAATGTTTTGCTTGTGTTGTGAATTATTAAATAAAATCTGTATTTTAAAATGAAATGAAAACAATTTACACTAAATAAATGTTCTGGTGTATGGCGTTGAGAATAAATGAAAATATTTTTGTTCTAAGGAAAAGACTTGTTGAGAAAATTTACGGACGTAAACTAATTTGAAAATGTAAATAGCACAAATTTTTTAAGTATATACATATCTACTTTAGGAAATGATGATTTAGATGAAAAACTTTGTTTGGATGATTATGTTTTATGGTTTTGATTTTTTAATTTATAAAGTTTTATCTAGCATTAGAGAATCCTTTTTTTAAAATTTCCCACTTTCCCGGGATTTTATGTTGCGGGATCCCGGGAAGTAGTAAAAAAATTAAAAGTTTTAAAGACTTATTTCCTAATCCAAAAACCATGAATTAGAGTATAAAAAAAATTTATTTTTTTAAGAGTTTTATATCTTTGCATTACTTTTTATGTTAATTTTTTATTTATTGCTACTTTTTTATGGCCACCTTTATTTGCAAGTTTTTTCTTCTGATCTCATTTTCGTGATGGAAAATATCTTTAAGAAATTTAAAAATTAAAAGCTAAATAAAATAAAGTTTCTGTTTCAATACCCAATTTTAATAATTTATTTTTGTATTAATAAAACTAAAGATTTTTTTCAGTAAGTGTGTTAAGCTTTCTAATAAAATTTTTGTAAATGCCAAACAAACTCTGGCCAGTTATCCAGTCTTTTGGCCTCACTAAAAAGCCTACGAGACTCTTTTCGAGCCTTCGCTATCTCAAGATCCCACCATGGTGGCTTACTCTTACCCCGACACAGACTAGGCCTGCATGAATCTGAGATGGCCGTTTCAAAAGACCCAGTCAATATCTCCACAGCGCTCTCAATGTCCTCACGCTCCTGTATAGTCGGAGGATCCGGAAAAAGATCTGAGAAAACTCTACCCTGCATCTCCCAATCCGTCTTCCTCATGTTTCTTCTGGTTGTTAATCCTCTCTCCTGAATTCCTATTTCGAATTCAATGTACCTGTGATCAGAGAATGAGCAATCTTTCAAGACTCCCCATCCTCTAATCAACTCCGTATGTTTAGTACTAATTAGCGTGATATCCAGAACCTCCCTTCTGTTTACCACAAAAAAGTGGGTTCCGAACCAACATTCATAACATTTAGATTATTACAAAGAATGAATTCAAAAATGACTCACCCCTTGTTCTTGTTTTAATAATCAATTTAAATAATTTATTTTTGTATTAATAAAACTAAAGATTTGTTTCAGTAATTAAGTGTGTTAAGCTTTCTAATAAAATTTTTGTAAATGCCTAACAAATTAAGGTCTTATTATTTCTAGCGAGCGGGATCCCGGGACACTATTAAAAAATTCCCGATTTCCCGGGAAATGAAATATTGCGGGAAAATAAAAACTCTATCTAGCATGTATGAAAATAAAGTATTCACGTTTGTGAAAAAGTGCCCACATTTTTACTGCAGATGTAAACAACTGTTGGACGATCAGAAAACTACTTACTGTCTTGTTTTTAAATAGATTTGAGACAAGTTTATGACTTTGGATTTATCGTGTGTTAAAAAGTATTTCATTTCATTTCTTTTCCTTTTTTTCGTGCTACTCTTGTATGTTTGTATTCCTGTAACTCTCGCAACCCCTGCTTAAACAGTGTGTACTTTTGAGGAATTGGCTAGTTTGCTGAAAATTTAAGTTACCGTATTGCTTCCGGGGAAGTGAGGGGATTTTGGCTATTATTGATGCCAAATTTGGGAACTCCAAAAAAAAGTTGGAACTACTTCGCTAATCACTTCGGTACTGGTTTTTCATATTCAATGTGCGTTTTTGCCGTGAAACGAGTATCTGAACTATTATTAAAGCCAAGTTTGGGAATTCAAAAAAAAAAAAGTTGTAACTGGTTCGCTATTCACTTCGGAACTGGGTTTTCATATTCGGTGTGCGTTTTTGCCGTGGAACGTGTCTCTTATATAACTTATAATGCCCACTTTGGACTCGTATTTACCGGGTTTTGTAGCCTTTTACCAGTTTACGGCACTTTTTACCGGGTTTTTGTTTCTTTATATGCTCTTTGTGCAACACAGTAGCCCGTTTCAATATTTCCTACCAGTTTTAAGTAGCTGAGTAGAGGATTTTCGTTAAAAAAAATTTTATTAAATTTATGAAAAAATTTCAAAGTAAAACGTTCATCAATACGAAAATCTTTTTCACAGGAAATTGTTTACGGGCATCAAAAAACATTATCTCTAGAAAAAAGTTTATTAGAGTAAAGAAGTTATCTAAAAAATTATGTTCATAGAAATTTTATATAAAAAAAAAGTTTCTATGGAAAATTATGTTTTCAATTCAAGAAATTTTTTACACGAAAAATTAAAAAACCAAACACATTAATCTGCATTCAAAAGTAATATGGAACACCCATACTCTTTATCTTGACAAAAACAAGTAAAATTTGTTAAGTGTTTAATTTTTATGTTTAGAATGATAAATTTACCATATTGTAAAATTAAATGTCATTGGCTTTTTAAGTTGACCTTTGAGAGGTCAAAAGGTTGAAAAATGTGTTTATGTAGATATGTTGAGGTAATCATTTGCTACTGCACAAAGTTTTCATGATATCTAAACATTTTAAATAATAAGCAGTGCACAATAGGACGATATAATAGTAAAAGTATTTTTGGCAAAACAAAACACATTTTTACATAAGAGAAACAAATATATTCAAAGTATTTAAGCCGTTATACGAAAATATTATGTTTGAGTTCAATTTGTCGATACAAAAATTCCTTAAAGTTTATATCAGACATATTATAAATTAAAAAAAAAAATAAAAAAAAAAATAAAAAAAAAAACAAAACATAAATTACCAGAGGAATGATATTAGAAAAGTTAGAAAAAACACTGAATGTGTAAAATTATATGTCAGGAAATTTTATTTTAAATTTTTAATACACATTCATCTGTATATCGTTATTATGGTTATCAAAATTGTATGCCATGGTAAATACCACAAATACAGAAAAATTTTTCTTTTATCAACATTTTGTTTTTAATAAAGCTTTACTACATATATAATTTTTTTTTTCTTCAACATTTGTGCGTTGTGACATCCAGGGGAGTGAAAGCAAACAATTATTAAGTAACTTGGCTTTGAAAAATGTTGAAAAATTATTTAAACGTCGGATTAGTATCATTAAATATTTTTTATTACTAGGCTCGAATTCAATAATTTCGTTTTCAAGATGATTTAACTTCGATTTTAGGGCATAATGCCAGGGTAAATAAGTTTTAAACTTGTGGAATATGTATAAAAACCCCAATTTGATTTTTAAAACTTTCACAGTTTATTCTCACTTATATAATTTAAGTTTAAATTTCGATTTACTTTAATCAAAATCCCCCAGAGGAGTGACAATGTGGTATAAAACTAATAGGAAATAAGAAAAAGTTAAACATTTTTTGTCTTGTGGGTTTTTACATTAAAAACTAAAATGAAATTGCAGGTTATAAATATTTAGCTTTAAGGGTTTTTCCTTTTATTACTGTGCAGTGGCTCATGAGTGACTCGTCGAGAAAATATTTATGGAAAGCACTGAAATAATTTCACACTTTTATGAAGTATTGTTTCAAGAAAATGTTTCCACCTTAATATTTTATTTGTAAACAAATGTCAAAAAGTTTGCCAAAATTTTGCTTAGAACTGCCACAATGTGCAAGTTTGTAAAAATTACTTAAATAAAATGTATTTTCAAATTGAAATGCAGGTGATGTCTGGCATGTTTAACTTGCAAAAGTTTTAAAGAACATGTCCATAAATTGTAGATTTGATAATAAATTCATTTCTTAGTATGTATAGGAAGTGCTTATGCAAGCACGTACAGATGTCTATACCATCTACTCGTGTTTACAAAGGGGTTTTTTTTTTGGTTTTTGTTGGCTTTCTCAAGTTTGTTATACTACACAAGAAATTTGTCACAAAATAACTTTGTGACATTGACATCCTTATATAAAATTTCCTTCATGCCAAAAACTTTTTCTTTTTTTTTTTGCAAGCAAAGTTTACATGTCAATACTATTTTCAATACAAACATTTTTTTGCTAAATGAATTTTTATCTGGAACAAGTCTCCGAAGGGTGAGTATAAACAATTTATGACCCTTATTACCTCATGACATGCGATTTTCGATTTGTAGTTTAAAAAAAAGTACGAGTAGTTATATGTATAGCTGAAATGAGTTTCAAAGATTTGTGTAATTACTTTCCACTTAAGTGATTTTGAAAAAGGCGGTTGGTTGATTTCTGCCAAAAAGGCTGACCCAGATTTTGTTATCGTATGGCTTGGGGATAAAATTGAACTTAAAAGTGACCTGTAATTATTTATGTTTTAAAATTGTACATGTAGAATATATGGCATGCTATAAAATGTTTCATTTGAATTTTTGTTAAATTTAAATTATTTTAATGGTGAGAGGACAAGACTAAAATTTTTAAAAGTTTTGTAATATTTTTCAAACTCATTTTTTATTTTTTTTTATATGATAATTTAAATTTCCAGGGTAGTGACATTATCAAGCGCATCTTATAAATATATGCAAATGTTGTAATAATAAACATAAGATTTCTCCTAATAACAAAATTACACCTTTGACTGGGTCTTGCTCTCACGCTTTTTGCATTAGTATGAAAATAATATTCCCCTGGCATTAAAATTTTATAAATTTTACCAAATGCAAAAATTATTCGTATATTTCTCTAAGTAATAAAATTAAACTCTTGAATTTGCCACACATTTTACACTAGTAAGCAATTAATATTCCCCTGGTGTTCAAATCTTATGAATTTTGTCAAACGATGCAAAAATTAATCCAAAATAAACATTAAGCTGTACACTTTCCTTTCTGTTCATAGCTTTTTGCATTAGTATGAAAATAATATTCCCCTGGCATTTAAATCTTATAAATTTTTTCAAATGAGACAAAAATAAATCTTAGATTTCTGCAAATAAGAAAATTAAACCCTTGACTTGGTCTTTTTTTATAGCTCTCATACTTTTACCACTTATAAGAAAATAATATTCCCCTGGCATTCAAATCATATCAAAAATTTTTCACATGATACAAAAATAAATCGTAGTTTTCTCTAAATAACAAAGTAAATTTCTTCACTATGTCATTTCTATTTTTGGCTCTCATGTTTTTTGCATTAATAAGAAAAATAAAGAAAATAGTATTACCCTGGCTGGCATGCAAATCTTAGAATAATATTGCCTTGGCATACAAATGTTATTAATTTTTCCACATGATAAAAAAACGTATGGTAAATTTATCCAAAATAACAAAATTGCACATTTTACTTTATTCTCTCTCTTCGTGGCTCTCACACTTTTTGTATTAGTGAGAAAATAATATTACTCTGTCATTAAAATCTTACAACTTTTTTCAAATGATAAAAAAATAAATCTTAGATTTCTCCAAATAACAAAATTAAACCTTTGACTCCGTCTTTTTGCGTTCTTCTACTACTAAAAATAATATTCCCCTGGCATTCAAATCTTATAAAAAAAATTTCAAAGGATATAAAAATAAATTGCAGTTTTCTCCAAATAACAAAATTAAGCCCTTAAGTTTGTCCTTTCTACTCGTGGCTCTCACGTTACTTGCCTTAG
Organism: Thecocarcelia acutangulata; assembly: GCA_914767995.1. Lineage (NCBI taxonomy): Eukaryota > Metazoa > Arthropoda > Insecta > Diptera > Tachinidae > Thecocarcelia > Thecocarcelia acutangulata. The sequence continues at coordinate 22,409,923 of OU612095.1, read as the reverse complement.
TAAGAAAATAATATTACCCTGGCATACAAATGTTTTAAATTTTTCCAATTTATAAAAAAAAATAAATGGTAAATTTCTTCAAATAGCAAAATTACATTTTTTACTTAACTGTATGTCTTCGTGGCTCTCACAGTTATTGCATTAGTAAGAAAATCGTATTCCCCTGGCATTCAAATCTTATAAATTTAGAAATGAAACAAAACTAAATTGTATTTTTCTCCAAATAACAAAATTACACCTTTGACTTGGTCATTTCCTTTCATGGCTCTCACGTTTTTGCATTAGTAAAAAAATAAAATTCCCCTGGCATACGCATATTCGTAAATTTTTCTGACGAGATTAGGGATTAGGATTTTCCTAGTTGTGGTGCAATGCACTGCATACGTAGGGGTTATCCTCCGAATACTGGTCCCACATAAAAAAATAAATAAATAAATTCAATGATCGTGTTATCTCACGTGGTGGTGATGCCAATTGGCAGCCAATATCATGTAATTTTATACCGTTGGACTTCTTTCTTTAATTTTATTTGAAAGAAAAAGTGTAGCATTTTTTTCAGGTCTACGAACAGCCAGTAGTCGCTAAAAGCCTCTGGCGTTACGGTGAATGTGGGAGCAGTTCGAAGTTCAATTTATGTAGTTTTGCCATTGTTTTGGTTGACTTGAGACACGGTGCGTTGTCTTGATGAAATTACATTTTTTTCTTTGCCATATGCTGTCGTTTCTTTGCAATTTCAACCTTCAAACGCGCCAATAACGCTATATAATATTCACTGTTAATGGTATTTTCTTTCTCAATATAGTCGATGAATATTACATCACGCACATCCCAAGACCCCGAGGCCATAACCTTTTCAGCCGATTTTTGTGATTTCGGGCGCTTTGGACGAGGTTCACCAGTTGCTGTCCACTCAGATGACGATCGTTTTGTTTCCAGAGTGAAGTGATGGATCCATGTTTCATCCGTTGTCACTTATTCACGCAAAAATTCCGGTTTGTTACGTTTAAACATGGCCAAACAGTGCTCAGAAGCATCAACACGTTCTCGTTTTTGACCAACAGTGCGTACATACGGCAACTACTTTAAACAGAGTTTTCTCATAGTCGAATATAAAGCCAACACATTCTTTTGATATCTTATGTCAGCTAACTCAACAAAACGATATTGTGGATTTTTTTATGTTTTCCGGTGTTACCGCCTCATTTGGGCGTCCTCTGCATTTTGTTTCATCGGTGACTCTACGACTACGTTTGAAGTCAGCAAACCAACGTTTTATTGTTGTTTCTGATGGAGCGGAATCCCCATAAAACTTTTCAAGCCATTGCTTTGCTTGAACGGTAGTTTTTCCCATCAACAATCAATGTAAAATTACACTGCATTTACACATACAAGTAACTTACAGTAAGTTCGGTATACATATTATTATCGAAAATGTGTGAAAAATTATCGAATTTCTCGCAAGTTACTTTTAGGTTTACACTGCCAAGTGCAGATTCTTTTTTTGAATGTCATCACTGCGTAAAAATCTATTAAAAAGTGCTTTAATCTTGTAGCTAAACAATTTAAATATACAACAAAAATGAAAGCGAAATTTATTTAACAATTTCTTGTTCATATAATTTTTTTTTTTTTATTTTGATGAAAAATATTTGATTTAAGATAATATTTGATGAAAAAAATATGGATCAAGTATTGCCGTTTTGGAAAAGTTCAGAAAAACATATTTGCATGAAATGATTTTTTCCAAAAAAAAACATGGAATTTATATTTAGTACTATCATTGAAATATGTTGCTGTGTTCTTTCTTTATTTTTCTTTTCATATAAATAGGCTAAAACTCAGATATGAACATTATATTTATTTTAATAATTAATATCGATTTCATTTAAAACTTGTTTACGACAACACTGTTTTATTATTTGTCATTTTACTTACAGTAAGTATTCAAAATTCACTTACAACTGAATTCAATTGTAAGTTGAGTTGTAAGTAAGAAAAATTTGTATTGGTAAAAAAGTTTGAATGTCGAATGACTTTTTCGAACTGGCACTTGCGTGTGTAAATGCTGGGTTAAAACACGAAATTGTTTTTGATCCATTGTTTTGAAAATAAAAATAAAGTAGCGTCACTCTTAGCACAACAACTCACGAACTAATGAATAGAATATCATGAAATTTTAACAGCTGTCTTTTGAAGGTTAGTATTAACTGGAAAAAAGGTGACTGCAATAAAACTAGCGTCATCTATGTGTCATGCTTATGTAGTTACAAGCATTGAAATCGACTCTGTTCAAGCGATCTTATTCCGAAGGTAGATGTTGATAGAATCATTCATATTGTGAAGCATGGTAAGGCTTATAGTGGAATCAGTATGAATGGCCCATGATGCTATATTTTCGGTGATTTCTTCTATTGCTTTTGTCCACAATGAAAATATTAATATCAAAGAAATATTTTTGCTGAATTAGCACATACATAAATTTATTAACCTTTTTTTTGTTTTTTTTTTTTTTTTTTGGGAAAAATTCACAATAGCTTTTCTTTTCCTATATATTTTATTGTTTTGTATTTTGTAATTTTTAATATTTTTTTGTTGTGAAATATTAATATACGAGTATGTCCTTGTAAATTATGCTTTTCATGAATTGTATCGTTAATAACTTTCACCACACATTTGCTTAGAACCTAAAGCACATTTTAATCTGCTAACGAACATAAATCATTATTTCAGCTATTATAAATGAATATACACATGTACGAGTATTTACATAAACATGCTTTTGGCTTTTTCTCTCTCTCTCTTTTTGCGCAACAATATTTTGATTTATTAAAATTTCGCCTAAGGCTTCACAGAAGCGTATACAGGAGCAAACAGCGAAGTTGTAATTCATGTTTAAATAAATAAATTACTTTTTTGCATTACAACAATTAAATTAAGAGAAAAAAAATAACACCAAAAGCAAAAAACAAAAAACTTTATTAACTACAAATTTATGGCATTTCTTTTTTGAAGACATGCATGTGCATGTTTTGGCGATTTAAAATTCTAGCACGAAACAAAGTAGAAGTCGTTAACTGGGTCTGGGACCACTAATTACTGAACCATGGACATTCATCTTAAGGAACACATTTCCGCGCGCACACACACTCACTCATACACACCCAAACATTTTACAACAATATTTTAACTATAATTTAGCCATAATTAAAAAAGAAATGACCAAGAAGCTGGTTGAAAGTGGGTCATTTGTTGATTTTTTTGACCAGATATATTTACAAGGAAAAACAGCAAATGAAAACCAGTTTACTCGTATATTTTCTAAGAAAAGTTTGCCATGAGTGAGAAAAATGCCAAAAGTAAAATGTGTTCTTTAAAAAAAAAAAATTAATTATTTTTTACGATTTTTATTCTCTGAATAAAGAGCAACATAAAATTTGCTTAAATTAACTAAATTTTATTTATTATTAAAATCTTTGTTATACTGCAACAACGAAATACCAAAAGTCATGTTAACAAGAAAAAAAATAAAATACTTTAGCATTTTTATATTTAACATGAGGGAGAGAGCCCAGATGAAAAATAAATCATGAATGAAAAAATTATTATTTTAAAACAAAAACATAAAACAGAACAGAACAAGTGCACAAAATAACTGGTTACAGATTTTAACCCAAATTGTGACAAAAAAAATATAAAAACAAACTACAAAATAAAAATAAAGAACATGGCAAAAATCCTGATACAAAAGAAACAATGTTTCTCCAGGGACTAAAAAAGATGAGAATGAAAGAGGTTTAAAAATAAAACCAAACAGAAATACATTTATATACATATATAAAATCCAATAAAAAAAATATTTAATTTTGAAATGACCTTTTGAAAGCAGCTTTCATAAACTAATATTTAATTTAAAAATAAAAATCGTTTTACAAAAAATGATGGAAATTTCCTTTAATGTTATGATAAGTAAAAAGTTCGTGAAAACTATAATATAATGCCAATTTTCCTTCATATACATATATGTTGAAAATAGTACTTAGTTGCTCCAGACAAACAGACAAATGTATAGAAAGAAAAATTAACATCAGGATACTCAACACTGCATTAAGCAATGCAGTATTTAATTACAATTTAGACCTTTTAAATAAGATCACTTGGGCCAGGGTAGTGACATTGGAAAAATTAAGTTTACATTACCTATTGTGGAAAAGTCATATGCAAGTTTTTTGTGTTTGAATTTCATGTTTGCTCTTTTGCCTGAGTTTGTTTTTACAGGGGAGTGACATACATATGTCTATTGACATCATTCGGTGTTACTTCTTTGGGAATAAAGAATGGAGGTGCTGTAACCGTAAATGGAGAGCGGTATTGTTTTATGATAGAAAATTGTTTACGTTCTGCTCTTGAAATGGTTTCAGCAGGAAAACATAATTTTGAGTTTTAGTGATGTGTTTCACACACATAAATTTTAAAATTTTTAGCCTCAGCCACAAACCAGCTATTTTAACATACCTCTGTTAATGTACTAACATGGCTCTGTTAAGCATGAAAAGCAATAAAATGGCTGTTATTTCTAGAAAAACGCACTGTTACGACTTTTGATCACTGGACATCGTTATGGACGGCCTAAGGAGTGATATTTCTTCTTATAAATTTGTTAAAATTATTGGTTTAAAACATATTTTTTATTGCTTAAATTGCGATTTTCAAGCATAACACAGCCATGTTAGTACATTAACAGAGGTATGTTAAAATAGCAGGTTTGTGGCTGAGGTTAAAAATTTTAAAATTTATCTTCACACACATGTGTTAGTGTATATTTTCTCCGTGTATCGGATGATGGAAATTTTTGTCTCTTTACAAAGAGGTTTTGAGTAATGTTTTAGGTTTCAATCCAATCAAGGCCGTTTTATTGAAAAATATATTTCCTGGTTTTATTGTATATTTCCTCAGTAGTACTCATGATAAGAGTCTCAATCACTTTATAAAGAGGTTTTCAGGAAAATCTTAGGTCAAGAGTTAATGCCGTTCTATTGATATTAAATATATATTTCGTTCTTTTATTGCATATTTCCTATGTATTAATGATGATGGACATTTTCATCACTTTGTGAAAGAGGTCTTAGATATAGAATTTTCTATCCTATCAAGGATGTTTTATTGATATTAAAAACATATTATCCAATTTTAGTGTATGTTTTCTGATGATATAAATAATGATGGAAATTTCTGTCACTTCACAGGCCGTTTTTTTTAATATTTTAATTATACCCTTTCAAAGCCGTTTTATTGCTTGAAATAATATATTTTCACATTTTCTTGTATTTAATATTTAGTTGTTTAATCTTGTTTAAGTAATAAGTTCTTATTTTTGCAGCTAAAGATCGTTTTGGTTTTATATGTAAAATTCAATTATTTCAATAGATTTTTTTTTTATTTTATTTTTATAATTGAATTTTTATTCTCAATTGAATATTTATTTTCAATTGAGTTTTTATATGAAACCGAAACGGTATTTAGCAACAAAAATAAGAGCTAATATAATTTCTTGTTTTATGGTATATTTTCTTAGTATTACTGATGATGGGAGTTTCGATCATTTTTAAAGACGTTTTTAGCAACGCTATATACCGTTTGCAATACAACCACGGCCGTTCTATTGAAATTAAAAATGAAATCGTTTAATTGTATACTTCCTCAGTATTACTGATGATGGGAATTTCCATCATTTTTATAAAACAAATTTTTGGTAAGGTCTAAGGTGTAGAATTTTCTATCCAATCAAGACTGTTTTATTGCTATTGAAATATATGTCTTTGCTTTATTGGGCTTTAAACTAGTGTAAGTCTAAAAAAGTACCCCTTTGCGGATTAAAAAAAAATGTTTAACAGGATATTTTTTGAAATAAAGGATTTTTGTTGTCAAAAGATTACTTTTTGACAAAATGTCCGTTTTTCATTTGAGAAGATATTTAGGTTTTTTTCTTTTAGAACAACGTTCATCATTTTGTAAATCAGTTTGATTAAAATTTCACTACTTGGAGTATTTATGTGAGTTTGGCAACACAAATAACCGTTATGCAGTTGCAGCAATAGTTTGTGGCAAACAATGCCAGTAATTTTTATGTAAAACAGCAACAACAGCACTCCCATTAACAGGCAACCAAATTGGAAACTACCAAGTAAATAAAACAACAACAATAAGGTTTCAATGGTTAGCCGAATGGATGAATGAATGAATGAGTGAGTGAGTGATTGAATGAATGAGTGAGTGAGTGCATGGATGGGCTGGTTGGTTAGATTGATGGTCATGATACGATTATGCCATTATTCATTTTGGCTTTAAAGAAGATGAACAAATAACCAAAAAAAAAAAAAAAACAAAAAAAGGAAAAAATTTCCAACAACGAAACAAACGTTGAACTGGAGAAAGCCTCTTTCAAATGAATTGTTTATATATGTATTTTTGTTGCTATTGTTTTGTTTTTAAGGTAATTTTTCATGTTTTTCGTCTTCTTTCAACTGTTTTTTTTTTCTTTTTTCATTTCGAAATGTGGCGGTTTTATAATATAATATAAAAGGTCATCATCTAAATAAATGGCATTTCATTTTTTAGGTTTTGCTGATGCTCTGGCGTTTAAAATTTACAAAATTGATGGTTCATGATCATGATAATGTTTTCGACATTTATTCCCCCCCTCTCCACAATCTCGCTATTATAGAAAATTGTTTGTGAGAGTTTTTACATGATGAAATTTTTATGGGAAAAAAATAATATAATATAGTAAAAACATTATTAAAATTTATTTAGTAAGTTTTTTTTTTAAGAAAATTATACTCTGCACAACAAAGAAAGGATCCGTTTTTGTATTAAAAAAAATTTTAATAGAAGCCATTTACATTCAAACTGAAACTATTACGAATAATTTTCTGTTTTATAGAAGAACTTTTATTTTATATATATTTTCGTTTTTTTTTTTTTTTTTTTTTTTTTTTTTTTTTTTTTTTTTTTTTTTTTTTTTTTTTTTTTGTTCAAGAAAATCCGATTCAGGTTAATTTATGCAGCAAAACCACAAACAACCAGAAAAGGTAAACGACTTAAAAGAAAATAATATTCCCTTAGAGAGAAAATAAATTTTTAATGGAAATATATATTTATATATATAAAATCACTTTAAAGAAATTTAAACAAGAATTTGTTTAAAAAGTTTCTATGGAAACAGTAAAAACAAATTTGATTTAAAAACTTAAGTGTTGATTAAAATTTTCAAAAATAGACATCATTAAAACTAAGCCAAAAAGTATTAAACACATAGACCACAGCAGACTTCACAACTTCACGGCAGCAAATGCTGCAACCGGCAATTGTAGTCGTGCAGTCGACTACTGGGGGCTTACTCTCTATTGCGATGCGAAAGGTAAATGGGATAAGAATATAATTTGGTACTCTGAGCCGTTTGCGAAAACTTTTTCGCGAAATACTATAAAAATTAATCAAGACTGCTACCACAAAATAAACTAAAGCGAAGAATGCTAAAATAAAATGTGCGAAAGGTAAAAAATTAAATGCGAAATTCTTCGATTTTTCTTTCGCATCGCAATAGAGAGTAACCCCCCTGAAATATTCTGAACATGGCAGCAACATAAATTCGTTTATATAAAAGTATACATCAAGTATTAAACACATTGGAGACAGCTGGCTACACTAACACATGACTACATGTGCTGTTGGTTACAAATGTAGCCTGTAGCCAGCTACATAATTATATTGAAGGCAGCAGCTACATAATAAACAGCTGATATTATTTTTTTTCTCTAGTTGCAAATTTGCGCTTACAAAATGGCTGTGAGAAACTTAGAAAATTCTATAGTAGTTATTGCTAAAATAGTGCCAGCTACTTAAATCAGAGTTTTGAATAAAACTCTGATTAAGAGCAAACTAACAGACCAAATCACCACATTTCGGAATCTATCACAGTGACCGATAGATAAACTAGTTAATAGAAAGTTTATAAGCAGTTTTCAAAGCAATTTTCAGAGCCGCGAGCGTTAACGTTCGATATCGTGCGGCCGACAAATAATACATGAAACTGTGATAGATATCACAGTCACATAGTTTACAAAAATATGGTTAATATTTGTTAATAAATAGAGAATTGTTCTAACCTTTTGTTATAAGTAATCAATACAAATTTCGTGTGAAAGATGATGTGAAGGAAATTTCAGTCACTTTGTTTTTTCTTAATTTCATATGTTTTTTCTTAATATCATATCAAAATTAAACTTAGAAACTGCATTATATGTTAGAAAAGTTTGCTGTGAAAAATCAGTGCAAATTTAATGAAGATTGTGCAATGATGCAAATTTCCATCACATTTTTTAAGCAAGTATGGCCTGGATCAGTAGAAAAATAAAAATTATTTATTTCAAATATTTGATATAAATTGTGTAATATAAGAAACTGTAATGGAAATTTGAATCACATAATTTTTATAATTTCCCCAATAACTTTGCTGACAATTGCTTAGTAATTAAATAAATTACTAAGCAATTTCTAAAAAATTTCAATCACATAATTTTCATAATTTCCCCAATTACTTTGCTGACAATTGCTTAGTAATTAAATAAAACTATACAAACAAAGTTTTGAATCAATGAAGGGTATAAAAAATGGCAGATTCAATAGCAAAAATATGCAATAATTTTTAAATTTTTATTGATGACAACTTAAAAGCTTACAAATTCCAAAAAAGACGAGTTTTTCTTGAAAAATTTGCATTCTAATTTATGTTAAATAGTGATTAGGACTTTAAAATTTGCTATTCGGCCTTTTAACATTGCATATTTGCTCAGCTTATTTGATGATGGATATATCCATCATTTCACAAACATTTTTTTTAATAGTGTATTTATTACATAATTTTACATATATTTTTTAAATTCATATATCCAACTTATATCTCTTAAATATCAGCTCTTTAACAGCTTTCACTTTCTCGTCAACTTTGTGCTTTAAAAAATAATTTATACTCTAATTTATATATGTCTATTTATATGTTGTTTGTTTTACATTTTAATTACGAAATAATTCTTGCTTATTCCCACGCCGGGCGTGAAGAAAGCGAGATAAGGGTGGTTTATAACAAACGCAGTAAATTTGTTTAACAAAAAATTTTTTGTTAAGAAAACAATTTCTTTTCTTAGCAAAGAAATCCCAGCAAACACTCAGAGTCTGTTAGAGGTTTGTGTTTAATATGCCGTTTCTTAAATATATTTCCAATGGTTAATTGACGAGTAGCATGTCAGAATACATATAAACGTATTCTGACATGCTTGTCTTTTAATCTGGGAATGCTTAATAGACAATAATTTTAAACTCTATTATTTTTCTTTGTTTATAGTTTTTTTCGTCATAGGTAAACAGAAACAAATGGCGTGTCATTGTTAATTCTTCGTTATTGAACAAACCTTTTGGATCTAAGACAGGCAAAAAATAAATACGATAAGCTAATTTAAAATTACTCTCTATCTACAGTTTTATCTAGGAATCTTATAGAAGAACAGCGTTGTCAACTTTGAAATTTCAAAACACACCAAAATGGTGGAAAAAAGCGCGCATTTTGAATTATTTCCCCTTTCATTTTTAAAAACATATTTTGTATTTTAAAAGTACAATATTTTTACATTAAAAACATGATAATGAAATAGCCTTTTAAGCGGCTATTATACAATCAAACTGGATTTGATAGCACCGCCTGATGGCATCCCATCAAATTCATTCAATAGCTAGAATTCGTGTTTGTCAAACTTGGCCCCTAGTACGACTCTGTTAGTTTTATTAAGATAATGTTACCTTCACAATAATTATAACGATATTTTATCCAATTATCATTTAATTATATTTGCTGTCGACCGAAATCAACTGTTTTATTGCCTATTATCAGGGACAAAAATAAATACTGCTGCTTAACGTCACCAAAATTTATTACAGGAGCATACAACAATTACTGTCAAAAAAAAGTTACGATTATCGGATCACTAAAATTTACGGAATCGCGCTACAAACCTTCAAATTCGATTAATAGCAATTCTATTCAACACAGCGAACATTTCATTTGTGTTTTCGTAAGCGGTGTCTTTAAAATAATTTATTGAAATATACGAAAATTTGCCAGAATTATAACAAATAAAAGATGAAGTTTAAAATAATCAATATTTAATGCAAAATTTATAATTTATTTAATAATTTGGTAATTTCTCAATTACCAATACCGTAACGAATTCACGAGCCATCATAAATACGAACTTCTCTATTCAGGGACTGCATTTTTTGCAATGTTTGACAAACATGGATCGTTTAATAGCAAAACACGCTCTAAAAACAGCAAACTTTATAAAACGAAATGTTTTTTTTTTCTGTGGATAGTGATCACACTTTTTTCTTACATTAAAACAAAAAGTTGAATTGAGTTTGATTTTGTGCCACCGAAATATAAAAAAAGAACGAATATTTAAAAAAATGGCACCCTGCACCGACTAAAGAATTTTCGCACAAATAATTTTAGACACCCAAAACGGTGCGAAATGCACCGAGTTGACAACGCTGTAGAAGAATCAGCTTGTTACAGTTTCTCTCATGCCAGAGATTTTCTACGATTAAACCAATAGAAATGCTCTTCATGAGACTCCCAGTAAACTTTTACTCGTTTAAAAATATCAGCTGGGATATTTCTCCCTTTTCATTTACACAAATGTTTTTTTTTTTAATATTTCTTTAAACGATTGTATGGCATTTTATTTCAGTTTAATTAAGAAATTTATAACGTTTAATTTAAACAAAATATTCGTTTTATTTCAGCCAACACATCATTGAAACTTTAACTTTAAATTATTGTAAAATCCTTAAAAAAATAAAACTTTGTGAAGGGTGGTCCAAGCACAATGCAAGATGTTAATCACATAAGCTAAAATAAATATAAAACAAAAAGTTGTAAGAGATTTAACTTAATATTTTTTATTATGACAACTGTGAAATGATTTACATCAGCACCTGCCTTTACGGCCTAATCTGATGGTAGACCAATTCCACGGAGTGAATTGTTCACGATTCATCAACACCCCTGCGTGGCTGACTAGGCTCACATAGGTAGCAAATCTTGCCATATGTTTGCGGCCATATGAGCGACTTCTTGTGAAGGAGTTCGGGCTTTCTAACCCCTCCTGTATGCAATTTCCTAGCAATCAATGGAAGACAAGGCCTAATGAGTTGGTAGGCCGAAGTTCACTAAGAGCTTCAGCCCTTAAACCAACTCACCCATCAACCATCACCACTGGTTCTTCACTGTACAGGTATCTGTTGTATAGGCAACAGATCCTCGGGAGGTTGTTAGTCCCTGAAAAAAGCCACACATCAAACAATTATCAAGGATACTAACACTCCTTTTTTGCGTATTAGGTTTCAACCACAGCCAGAACGTTACAGCCAAGGTAGGAACCTCAACCATGTTAAACCCGGGTTAAACTGCAAGCAGAACCACCCGATCCCTGTTATGCCAATTTATACCCTTGGTAAGGGTTTCGGAAGCCAACACAGCATAAGTCATGCGGCTTCCTAGAGTTTTGTTTGCCGCAACAAACGAGGGAGCCCTTCCCCTCTTTACCCGAAAAACAGAGTGCCCAAGTTAGGAATACGCCAAGGTAAAACCTGTTCCCTGGGGGATTTTATTATGACAGAAAAATCTTATGGCATGGGAGAAAAAATATCTGTCAAATACACCGAACGGCATCGGTGGCATATCTTAAGTCAATGGTCCATCTGCTTAATGACTCTGAGGACATAACTGAGGTTGAATGTCTTTAATGTAACGAATTATTTTATACTTTAGCTCCTGAATTGTTCTTGGCTTATTGGCATACATTTTTTTTAAATCTTTAAAGAACGAAGTTCAACGGTGTCAAATAACGCAATCGCGGTGGTCAATTAACATCACCATGATGCGTTTTTACAACTGTGTACCTCTCCAGGGTTGATAATTTCAACCCTGGAGAGGTACACTGGCATTATGGTTTGACCGCCCTCTATAATACCAAACAGAATGCGTGCATTTATAGTTCGGTTTAAATCTTGTCATTATTTATTTTCACATTAGCTCAAACTGAAATTTATGTGCATCTGTGAGTGTGTGAAAGCGTGAGTGGAGTGTGTGTGCATAAGCGAAGAATTTGTTTGTTTGTTTGTTCGTTTGCCGTTATTAAGTGTTTCTCAGATTTGATTTGCTTAAAATAAACTCACACTTCCACAACATTCTCATGCAGTCATAAACTTTGTGTATTTACGAGCAATAAGTGCATGAATGTGAAACATGATGTTTAATTTGTTTCATTTTCAAAATATTTTCTTTTAATTTTGTTTAAAAAGCTGCATCTCCATGAATGTTCTATGGAAATTGTTTTTTGATACTTTGAAATGTTTTGCTGTAGTTTGTTTGCAACACAAAAATTTAATTTATTTAAGCTTTTTCTTCAAAAGTTTTCTATGAATACAATTTCTAAGTATTAATAATAGCAAGCGTTTTCTGGTTTAGAGATTTTGTATTTTAATAATATTTCATATACATGACTTAAGCTAACTTATAATAGATGTATATTATATATGTACATGTATATGTATATGTATATGTATATGTATATGTATATGTATATGTATATGTATATGTATATGTATATGTATATGTATATGTATATGTATATGTATATGTATATGTATATGTATATGTATATGTATATGTATATGTATATGTATTACATACATATATGTATGCTTATCTTGAAATATAATCTTTTAATCGTATTGATGGATAATGTAAAACCAAAACTGGCATACGGATGTGAAACTGTGATCTTAAAAATTTATTGTTGATTTTACTTGAATATCTGCAAGGACTTCTGAGACTCCCATATATCCTTTTTTTAAGTCGGGGTTGTGAACTGTTTATAACCAAAACGCGCCGTGAACCTAACTAAAAAGCGCTAAAAACCGCCAAACTGTATACATTCACAAAAAAAAACAATTTAAATAAACTTTGAAGATTTAGTCAAAATAACAGATAGAAAAAATTTTAAATTAACAGCCGGTACGGTGATGTCGAAAGGATAAGTTCATTCGCATTCTAGGCGAAAGAAAATGGATTTGGGTGTTTCTAACTTTATTCTATGCGAACGATGTGTCTAAACTCAATTAAAATACATAACAGCAGATGAACGAATAATACTGATATGGACAAACCCAAACTGATACGAATGTGAGTGATTAGCTTTCTTTCGCATACATTTTCATTCAATATCGTCGAGTTAAAAATAATCTTAAAATTGAAATTTTCTTTTTAGTTTCTGAAGTTGACTCACAGAAGAAAGTCTATAAAATACAAGGTAGGAGGGCCACCTAAGCAATATTTTAGAACAATATGTATTGAAACATGATCAATCTAAAGTTGCTAGTTTTCAAATCATGTTTATCTTCTAACCATAAAACTGTTTGGATATATTACTTCGAATTCTTAGAAGTATTTTGATTTATATCAGATGGAATATTATAATATTTTATTACAATTACGGTATTCAAAGGGTTGTCATAAAGTCATAAGTCTTAAAATATTAGTATGGAAAAATATGAATACTAGGTGCATTCCGACATAAAATATTTTAAATTTAAGTCAGCCGAGATGTTTACGGTTTAGTTACGGCAAACTCTGTTTAAAAAGTCTTCTTACGAGTACTTTCTGACTTTTTTGTTCGAAGCACAATATAAAATATTATGATATTATGCGTGATATGACACCGCTTGAATCCCCAAAATATTTATTCCGTTCTACGCCCTTATTTTATATGAATTTATTATATTATATTTACCCGTAAAAAATTATAAATAGCTTGTTTTCTATGTTTCCCAGCTATCTATATGTCGACATTTCATAGGAACTACCCTAATCATCAGTAGACTTTTTCCTATGAAATGTCGACATATAGATAGCTGGGAAACATAGAAAACAAGCTATTTATAATTTTTTACTGGTATAAATGTTAGAAGCTTAAATAGCGAATAAAAAACTTAATTATTTACCCGTAAACATAAAAACAATTGTACATTTTTTCAATTTCGTTTTCAAAATCAATAAACTCTCTAAAAAATATAAGGATACCCTTCTTGATCTTGTTAGCCTCTGTACAGCCACAAAAAAAACTTTTAATTAATTCTTTTTCAAAACCTTTAATATTGATTTCTCGGCAGAGTTAAACATAAATATACCAAATAACAATATTCATTCAATACAGAGTCAATATCACTAATATATACAGGATGTTGCCACACTAGCAAGTTTTCAAAGTCGCCAGGCGACTTGAAAACGCCAAAATTATTTTTTAGTATTCTGGGTTCTGTGTTTTGTTTGCGAGTTGACATAGTTTGAGTGCTAGAAACACATGTTTTACCATTTTTTTTTTTTTTTTTTTTTTTTTTTTTTTTTTTTTTTTTTGCAATGAGGATATGGCTCCCATATATCCCTTTTCGCTAAACCAGTAAATTGGTCATCTTTTATCCCAATAATAAATAAATCAATACATTTTTAAGCTTTGTAGAAAATCTTATTTCAATAAGTGTAAGGACATGAGCAAATAATATATATTCTTTATTATAAAAATGGCACTTTAAGCATGTTCATCATTACAATCAAAAAAATGGAAGATATTTATAAAGAACTTATTTTTAATACCTAAGATTAGACAGTCTGACAACGGTACGAGGATATGCCAACCTTATTAATATAAAATATAAGAAAAACTGTCAAATATTTCCAAGCAGACACTTTTAACACCATTTTTAATTTCTTAGTCATCTCTACAATATTATTTTATGATCCTAGATGTCCTTAATTTAAAAAAAATTTATTTTAGTTTTCTATTTCCAAGTTACTATTTCCAGAATATAATAAATTAGTAGCAGGCCAATTTTCATTTCAGTTACTACAAGAATACATTTGCCAGTCATATATCCTTTATTTTTACCAATGAACATTTTTGCAAATGTTTGAACAGACCATAAAAAAGTTGGTTGCTTAAATTTGCACACGGGATTCCAACTATAAATTGTGAATCTGAAACCATGACTTAAGAAAAAAAGTTTTATATAAAAAAGTCGCAAAAGTGTCACTTTCTTGTCTTAAGAAACATTTATGCAAATTGCTATTATGTGAAGATTTTGTAACAATTCATGAAATTTGTCTTTTAAGTTTTAAAAGTTATTTTTTCGAAGCGTTTATTATCCATCATTTTTATTTTTAATTTTTTTTTATATAAGAAATACTTTCAAATGAAGTGAAATCAAAATAAAATTAAGCAATTCAATATGAGATGAATATAGACAGAGAATACTTCAATGGCTCGGTGGCTGGGTGGTTAAGGCGGCCGTTCATGATGCGTCATGGCCCTAGTTCAAATCTGAAAATGGGTTCTGATGAGTAGTATAGTGACAACAAAACAGCTAATTGTCTTCCAGCTAAAATAGTCTGATTATTTTTTTGGTCTTCTTCAATCATAAACTATTGATCACAGAAAATTTGTATTGTAAAAAATCGTTCTTAAGAAAGGGAAAAACTTAAACTAAAACCCGATGTACAAATGTACAAAAACCAAAAATCTAATTTAAAAATATATTATAGCAGAAAAATTTTGTATTTTAAAAGTTAGTTTGGACTTTAAATCGCTTTGGTGTCACGTTCTAGTTTGTAATTATTGTCACGCACAACTTTCCTTAACTTCTCTTTAAATAATTCTAGTAAATTTTATTTAATTGACTCCCTTTCATTACAATTTTTTTACATTAAAAACAATTTTTCGGCTTTTGTCACGTTCTTGATGACCTAAAAAGACTGTTATTTTCCCTGGTTTGTAAGAATTTCCGCGAAAAACCCTCCTTAAATTTTCTTTATATAATTCTAGTAAATTTTATTTAATTGGCTTTTTTTACTACAATTTTTCACATTAAAAACTATATTTCCGTTTTTTTACGTTCTTGATGACGTGGTAATTACAACATAATAATTAATATTATAACATACAGTAATGCTATGTTTTTTTTTATTTTATGCGAATATTAAGAAAATAAAAATGTTCTGTTCTTGTATATGTAAAACAATTAACTAAAATGTTTTCCGTTTAGGTCGGTTTCATCTGAAACGCAACCTAATAGTCTAAAAATTCAATTTTTTTAATATTAATTTTAAATGAAAACGTGAATTACAAATACTGTCGCGTTCTAGATATTATTTTTTTAAGGCAAACTAAAAAGTATTTGATGAACTTTAAGCTAATCCCTTTCAATTTTAAGAGTTTTCTAATCTAATTTCATTGATATTTATATTTTAAAAGAAATGTCACGTTTCTGACGTATATGCATTCAACTTTTTCTTTTAAATAATCATTTATCTTGGCAAATATCAGAAAGCTATAGGCTTTAATTAATAAGGTTAAGCAAACCTTCATATATAAAAAGTTTTCTTCAATGTATTTTTTTCAAACATGTCGCGTTCTTGTTTCAGATATATTTTTATTGGCTCTTTAAAGAAAAATGTTAGCTTAACAAAGAAGAAAGCTTTCGCTTTATTTAAATAGATTTTTTTATATTATTTTATATGAAAATTTTGTCGCGTTCTTGACGTTATTATTTGTAAGGCAAACAAAAAGTTTTGTAAGTTTAAAGCTAATTTCTTTTCAATTTAAGAATTTGTTGTTTAATTTCGTTGACACTTGATGTTCAACAAGACATATCACGTTCTTGACTTAAATGCATATATCAACATTTGCATTTAAATAATATTTTTTGGCAACAGCAAGTAACTATAAGCTTTAATTAGTAGGGGGAAGCGAACCTTCAAATATAGAAACATTTACTTAAATTACAGATATTTTACTATTGGCTCTTCAAATAAAAATTTTAAGCCAAAAATCGTTTCGCTTTGTTTAAATATTTTTTTTTACATTAATTTTAAACAAAAACTAAATTGTATACATTGTTGCGTTCTTGATATTATTTTTTACGGCGAAGGATAATAATCTTAGGACTCTAAAGATAATGCCTTTAAAATTTACGGTTTTTTATTAAATTTGGTTGATATTTGAATTTGAAAAGATATGTCACGTTCTTGAAAAGTGAATTCACATTTTCTTTTAAAAAATCTTTTTTTTTTAATGTATCATATAGCTAGAGTCTTTAATCCATAAAGGTAAGCAAACTCTCAAATATGGAACATTCCCCTTCAAATATTTTGTCAGAATAAGTCACGTTTATGTTTTACTTACATTGCTATCTATCGGCTTTTGAAAAAATTAAAAAAAAAAAATTTTTTTGTATTGTAATTTTAAACGAAAACGTAAATTTTATATTCTGTCGCGTTCTTGATACTATTTTCTTAGCCAAACAAAAACATTTTATGACTTTACAGCTAGTGCTTTTTTAATTTAAGGCGCTTTTATTTAATTACGTTGATATTTACTTCTCAAAAAAAATGTCACGTTCTTGACATAAGTGTGCATATCAATATTTGCTTTTCTTGGTTGATGACAAATATTAAGAAACTATCGGCGGCTTTAATCAATAATCAAATATTCATATAAAAAAAAAATGTCGTACATGTCGCGTTTGTGTGAAACACAACCTCTAGAAGGTATGTTGCCTTTACAACAGATACCTGTACTGTAGGAAACCGGTGGTGATGGTTGACGGGTGAGTTGGTTTAAGGGCTGATGCTCTTAGTGGGCTTCGGCCTACCAATTCATTAAGCCTTGTCTTCCTCCATTGATTGCTGGGAAATTGCAAACAGGAGAAATGAGAAGGCTCGAACTTCTCAACAAATAGTTGCTCATATGGCTAAAAACATGTGGCAAAAATTGCTACCTGTGTAAGCCTAGACTGCCACACGGCGACCCTGGTAAATCGTGAATAATTCACTCCGTGGAATTCGTCTATCATCATTAGATTTTCGAAATTGTAAAAGCAGGTGCTGATGTAAATCTTTTTCACTACTTCTATTAGTTTCTTAACGAAAAATGTCAAGGCAAAAATCGTTTCGCCTTGTTTAAATAACATTTTTTATATCAAAACTAAGGTAAGTTTTAAATACTGTCCCGTTCCTAATATTATGTTTAAGACGAAAAATAATAATTTTAGTATGAAGATAATGCCTTTTTAATTTTAGACTTTCCATTTAATTTCATAAATATTTGCATTTCAAAAAATATGTCACGTTCTTGACTTCTATGTCTATAACAATATTTTTGTTAGGTAATAATTTTTTAATTAATAAGATTAAGCATGTCTTCATATATTGAAAATTTTCCCTTCATCTGATTATTTCAAAACATGTCGCGTTCGTGTTCCACATATGTTACTATTGGCTCTTTAAAGAAAAATACTAAGCCAAAGAAATGTTTTGCTTTCTTATCTTTTATTCTTTTTTTTTGGTTTTTTTTTTTCATTATGAAAACAGTTAATCCACTTTTTCCAAAAAAAAAAAAAAATTATTAATAAACTTTTCCTGTTGTTAAATAGCTAAACTTTTTCCTTTATAACAGGAGGATTTAAAAACTTTGCACCTGATGCACTAATAAATCTATAAGAAAATTCTCTTTCACTTGTGTGTTTTTGTTTTTCTTCAGATTAAAGTAAAAAGTAAAGTTCTTTAAACAAAAAAGCAGATGATGAAGGCAGAGTAAACAGAAAGAAAACAAAAGAGCGTTAATCCTTGACTCTGACTGGTTTTCTTGTTTTGCTGTTAAATTGAAAAGTAGCAGAGACTAACTAAATATTAAGCAAATTCAAAAAGTTTTGTTATTTAAGTATTGTGGCCATTTATATGCTTAAGACTTAATGCTTGATGGTCGATAGTTTTAGTTTCGTTTTGGGGGAAGAAAGAAAGTTTATTTTTGAGGAAAATTCGATTCGAAAAGCAATTAAATAATGTTTAATTAAATAAGAACAACTCTTAAAGGAATCATATTGCCTGCTGTACGAGTATAATGACTTTGAAACAAGATTTTTTTTTTCCTTCTTCAAGACAAAATAACAAATTTCGCTGTTTAGAATGACTTTTTATTTATTCTTAAGAGTCCTAAATTTACACAGAATAATTAAAGATTCATTCTTTAATTAAATTTTATCATTCAGTCAGCATTTTTCTTATTTTCGTATTCAAAGAATTTGTAGCACAATATTAAAACTTTGTTGACATTTAATACGACTACGGTGGGATGTAATACATAAGCACATACGTAAGTATATATGTAGAAATGTTTGCCTACAAAATATGTTGTACTTTAAGATTTACTCACACATTAAACAGACACAATATAATACAACCTTCCAACAGTCTTCCATCTTATTATAAAGGGTGTTTTTTATTTAGCCATAGAACTTTGAAATGGAATAAAACAAAAATGAGGTTTTCAAATTGAACTGAAATTTACGTTATTCGAAAGATAATCTTGTGGCTTTATAAAGGGTGGTTAAATTTTAAGGGCCTATATTGATTTTGAATAAAACACAAATTATTTACCAATAAATTGAGTTTTAGTCACTATATTACCTTCTAACATTAATACCAATCAAAAAATTATAACCAGCTTGTTTTTTATGTTTTCCAGCTGTCTATATTTCCTATGGTTTTTCATGAAAATGTCGCCTAAGCGAACTTAAACAACTTTTTTTTGCTTAAAATCAGTTCTGGTAATAAAAGAAGGTTATATAAATATGGAAATGAACATTTCCGATATCGGTCCACATATACCCGAGATATAGCATAAACCGGGCTTTTAATGAAAATTAACCAACTTTTTTTTTGCTTAAAAGCAGTTCTGGTAATAAAAGAAGGTTATATAAATATGGAAATGATAATTTCCGATATCGCTCCACATATACCCGAGATATAGCCCAAACCGGGTTTTTCATGAAAATGTTGAAAAAAGTACGTGTCATTACGGCTTTACTCATATGCAGCACAAAAACTTTTTCAATGCAGACCTTTAGTATAAACATAAACGTATACCACATGCTTCTTTCGTTAACTTTAAAACAGTTTCAATTTCTTGTGACTTCAAAAAAAAAACATCTGAAAGTAATGATGCTTTCATAAGGAATAATCAACTGTATTAAGAAGCAGAAAGAAAGTAAAAGAGAAGATGTAGAGAAAAAAAAATCGGAAACCGACAAAAAAATAAAAGCATGAAAGCGAAATGAAAATATTTAATTCAATTCAGATACTAGAAATCTCATATCGTATGAAAAAATCATAAAATAAAATCTAAACAGAAGCTGAAGGCAAACGTACAAACAGCAGAGCAGCAACAACAACAAAAATGGCAGCACAAAGTCAAAAGCAAAAACTGTAGACCAGATGTGCCTAGGCCTATGCGCTTGATGCTCAATTGTTTTTGTTAAAGCGCTTAGCTGTGCTTAGGACTGTGCTCTTTAATACACACATACTGCACTCAGCACTAGCGATGAAAAATACACAAACAACTTGGTCTTATATATTTTTTGTCGTTCTTCACTGCACCCACACAAGAGCAAAGCAACACCACTTTCGCATGCTTTGCTGGTAAACATTGGCGACAGCGATTATTAGCGTAAATTTTGTTTTTGTAAATTGTTTTGCCTTTTACAACAAAAAATATTAAACAAAAGTAGTTTTTCCTTAAATGTATAGGTGTTTGCTCTTCCATATAGAACTTTTGGGCACCCCTGCTGTAGACTAAAAAAATATACTCGTATATTCATTAAAACATAAAAAAAGCCTGGGCTTGCTTTATGAGTGGTTTAAGGGCGTTCAGGCCATACAAATGCTTCAAATACTACAAATAAATAATAAAGAAAAGTTTTTGAATGGGACAAAAAATAAAAATAAATAAATAAAATGATGTATTAAAGATATGATTAGAGGAAAGAGAGAGTAGAAAATATACGAGTATGTGCATGAAATGACTGAATAAATAATCCCTGTGACATCAAACATGATGCTGCCTCCAAGTTGAGCCAATACAACAAACAGCTTTAGAAAATTGATTCCAAATGAAAATATATACAACACATACATATGTATGTAAGTATGTACGTGTCAATGAATGAAGATTGTTCATTGTATTGATAAAAATAACAATTACAATTTTAGATTAAGAATATGTTTCATTATTGATGTCGTTTTCATATTAATACCTAAAAGCAGCAGCAGGCATCAGCTGGTGAAGTGAACGTCAAATACGTATTAAACTTTAAATAAGGGAGCTGCGGCAAAAGATATTTATCCTTGAATCTAAAAAATTAATGAAAGTTATAGCAGAAACAACAAATAATAAACTTTCAGCATCATTTCATTATTAATAAGCTTAAGTGAAAAAGGTCAAGAACGTGACGTTCTTACATCTTGGAAATAAAAATAAATAATGGTACTATTCATCATATTTTTTTAGACTTGATACGGATATCCATTAAAAAAGTTTTTTTTATCAACTGCTGCATATTAGATAATTCATTATAATTGCAATAGCGAATGTGACAAAAAAAATTCAAAACAGAAACATAAAAGCTTAATATAACCCAGACAGTTTTATTAGAGCCTTTATTTCAACTGTTCCGATAAAATAAAAAATACTTATCTTATACAAGAATGCGACACTTTAATTACGGAAATAAATAATGGGACTAATTCATCATATTTTTTTCAGACTTGATACGGGTATCTGTTAAAGATGTTCTCTTTTTTTATCAACTGCTGCATATTAGATAATTCATTATAATTTCAATAGCGAATGTGACAAAAAAAAATTAAAAATAGAAACAAAAAAGCTTAATATAATCCAGACAATTTTATTAGAGCCTTTTAATTTAACTATTCTGATAAAATAAAAAAATACTTCTCTTATACAAGAACGCGACACTTTGATTGCAGAAAAAACAACTCTATGTTAATACAGGGTGTCTGCCCGGAAGGTATGCGACTTTGTTTTTTTTTATTAAATAAAAAAGAATGGATTTTATAATAATAAATGTTTTATTTACAATATCAGATATAAGTATGTCTGCCTCCGATAGCTTCACAAATGCGAGCCCTTTTGAGCACATTTTTCTTTATATTCTCCCACATTTAGGGTGGTATTTCATTAAGCTCTTCGCGAATATTTTATTTGAGCCGCTCAAGCGTTTGTTTGCATAAACTTTACTTTTAAGATATCCCGACAAAAACCATTACGTAGCAGTCAAATAAGACGACCGTTAAGACAAATCAACATCACCACTTCTTGATATAACTTGTTGTGGAAAGGGGTCTCACAATAATTCCATTGTAATCCTAGCGATGTGGTACCATCATATTAATCAAGCCCAAAGCATGCAGTTGTGGCGTTAAAAAGTTTTCTGTCATATCACGATATCGTTACCCATTCGTAGTTACCCTTACGCCGTTTTCAGATGCATGGAGCAATAATGCCTCCTGACCAAACTGCACAGCAGATTATCACTTTAAATGGTGACTGATGACTACTTTGAGAGTTTTCCATTGCCCAGAAGCGACTATTTGGTTTACTCACTTACCCATTTAAATGAAAATGCATGATTTTTGGATAAATATAAGTCAAACACAATATATATTTTCCTAAACAAGAACGCGACAATTCTGAAAAAACAGTAAAACTTATTTTAGAATAATTTAAAGTAATAAATTAAACTCATTTTACATAAACCAACGTAAAATAACAGCAAAATATAACCTGTCAATTTTTTTTTATAACAAGAACGCGACATTTAGAAATTTTCAGCAAATATATGTAAAAATCTTACTTTTTCCTTTTATAGCTTAAACATATTTTGCGATATCATTTGAATGTGTAATAATGTTACGCAAAAAAAAATTTTTCAAAAACGTGACATTCTTAAATGTAAATACGTTTTGGGACCAAAGCATTATAATTTCTTTGAATTTTTCCCAGGATTGATATATAGTTAAAAAAAATTTGGTTTTTTCAATTGTTATATGTATTACATGACGAATGCGACACAAAGTTTCAAGCACTCATATAAGCTTAAAAAAATAAAAAATAAATATATATTAAAGGCTATATATCAGTTTTTCTGATAAGTAAAAATAAAATTCAGAAAAGTTTTTTTAGACCAGAATGCGACAGGCTGATTACACAGCATAATTTCTGCATAGTTTTTCCAGATACCAATTCTGTTTAAAAAAAAGTTTTTTTTCAACTGCTATTATATTAAATGATTCATTACAATTAATATAACGAACGCGACCAAAAAAAAAATTCAAACCTACGTATAGACTTCAAATAATCTAAAAAATTATATTAGAGGCTTTATGTTAAATTTTCTAAAAGAAAAAGCAAGGCAAATCAAGAACGCGACAGTATTGATTACTTAAAAAACAACAGTAGAACTTATTTTATAATAACCAAAACAAATAAATTAAGGTGCTTTTTGATAAAAAAAAAAAAAAAAGACAAAATAGCAGTAAAATATTAACTGTGAACCGCCTTACAAGAACGCGACATTTAAACAATGTAAAAAATTTATGTAAAAATTTTAACTTTTTTACTTTTATAACTTAAAAGTATTTTATGAGATCATTTCATGTTTAATAATACTAAGCAAAAAAAAAGTGGTCAAGAACGTGACATTCTTACATTTTGGAAATACAAATCAATTGAGGACTAATGCATCACAATTTCGTCGTAGTTTTCCCACCCTTGATATCTAGTAAAAAGAGGCGCTCTTTTCAGATGAGTCGTTATAGTTAATAACAAACTTTTAATATTAAACGTAAAATAGTCCAAACAGTTATATAAAAGCTGCTGTATAAGTTTTCCTGATAAATAAAACCAAAATTCGAACATTTTTCTTAGACAAGAACGCGACAATCTGATTAACCAAAACAAAAACTTAAGATTTTTTCAAGAATATCCCAAACAAATAAATTTAATACTCTTTTGATAAACAAATACAATATAAAACGATAACGTAAGCTATCTTCCCCTTTTACTAGAACGCGACATTTCAAAAAACTAAAGAATGATTAGTAAAACATTTGATTTTTTTGCTTTTATTTCTTAAAAATAAATTACGAATAACAAAATTTTAATAAGTCCAGCTGCCAATAAAAATCCGGGTTAAACATGAAATTATTTTACAACCCCCACTAGATGGCACTTTGTTTTTAGCCTTCGGCAAAAAAAATCATACGATTTGAAACCAACAACAAAATTCCACCAATTTTGTCCATAAAACCGATTTCCCGTTCTCTTTTTTAAATTTAAATTCTGCTGCACATTTGAATTAATTCCAGATGGACTTCGTTACCATTTATGGGTTAAAAAAATTTTAATAGTTTTGTGTTATTTTTGTTTTTGTATTACCATTTTTATTGCTATACTTAATAATGAAAACAGTAAATATGCGTTTGCTATCAGCGTTGAAAATGTTGCTGCTCTTTATTTTCATACACCCAAACAGAACTAGGAAATAAAATTAGTTTTTATTGCCATTGTTTGTAGACTAAACTGAACTCAAGAAGCAGCTAGCTGCTATCTTATGTTGGGGCAATGAGAGAATAAAAAAAAGCAAAACCAACAAAGTATTACAAACAAATTTGTATGTGCTTCAAAAAATGACTGGCTCCAAAGAGCTCTAATCATATTTCATACAACAAAGCAAATATGGTTTATGCCACTACTTGCCTCATATGCATATCTACAACATTTGTATTGTAGCTAAAGTGGAGAAAGTATTGCAGATGAAAGACAAAGCCCTGCAGTTCATTGAGTCACAACAGAAGCGAGTGAATGATTCAATCAAGAAGACAAAACATTTGATTGTTAAGATAGAAAATTAGGAATTGCTGCATGTAAAAGGGTACTGAATTTACTATATGTGACACTTTTCCTGAGGTGTGCTTGCATCTATAGGGCTAATAAATTTTCGTTGTCTTTGTTCCTTTACTTTTAATATATTTTAGTGCAACTCTGATTTTTATTTAGCACTTTTAGCAATTTTTTTTTTTTTTTTTTTTTTTTTTTTTTTTGCAAAAAAAAATTCTATCTGCAGAAATCATAATTCACTACAAATTTCAAGTGAACATAACATCATGCTAGGTAATTATTACCAATCTACCATGACGCTCAAATATTAATATAAAATTAACTAAGCCAGCTTGCCATTATAATTACTTTACTTTATTAATTTTTGTTACAATATAAGACACAATTTCATGTGTACAATCTGGCGTAATGCTACACGCTTTTGAAAATTAATATAAAATAACGCTGTTGTGGGCTAACAATTTGGCCTGACGTTACACACAAAATTTATAATATTTAATATTTAATAAGTTGGTTTTTTAGTTTAGTTAATAAAAATAAATAATTTCGCGAACTTATGCTCTACCGTGTCGTTACGCTCTTTTCATATAAAATTAACTTTTTGTTTAATAATTCAGTTTTTCATTTTAATTATTTTATTTATTAATCTTTGTTAAAAAGTAAATTTGTTTAGGATTAGGAACACGAAATTAAATGTTTTGGAACACAATATTAACAGTTTGTTTAATAAGTCGGTTTTTTTTTATTATAATTTATTTATTTTATAACTTTTTTATAAGGCAAAATTTCACGCAGTTATAGATTAAAAAATCTGGCGTGACGTTACACACTTTTGATTGTTAATAACAAATTAAATATTTAATTAGTGATCCAGTTTTTTACAAAATGTGCTTAATTTTCACACATTTTCTTGTAATGCCAAATTTGCAATGTATGTGACACAGCAATTCAGCGTCCTGTTACACACCTTTCACTACTTAATGTAAAATTATCTATTTTTTACTATATTAAGTCAATTTTAATGTAACTAATTGATTAATTTTTGTTAAAATGTAAAATTTCAAGTATTTATAATATAAAACTCTGGCATGTTGTTACATATTTTGATAAATTAATATGAAATACACTCTTTGTTTGATAAGCGAGATTTTTTTTTATATAATTACGATATTTTACGAGTATTAATTTTTGTTATAATTTCTATATATTTCCCTAAATTATGGTCTAACAATCTGGCGTGACGTTATGTTCTTGTCAAATAAAATTAACTATTTTTTTTAGTAATGCAGTTTTTCATTTTAATTGCTTTATTTATTAATATTTGTTAAAAAGTAAAATTATATGTATTTGTAATCTAACAATCTGGCATGATGTTACACAGTTTTAAAAGTTTTGGAATACAAAATTAACAGTTTTTTTAATAAGTCAGTTTTTTTTATTACAATTTAACTTATTTTACGACTTTTTTGTAACGTAAAATTTCTTCTAGTTGAGATTTAACAATCTGACGTGACTTTACACACTTTTGAAAGTTAATATAAAATTAGGTTTTTACTTTATTTTATAAAATTTTGTTAAAACGACAAACTTGGCATACACGTGACATATAAATCTGGCGTCACGTTACACACTTTTCATACTTAATATAACACTATTTACTTTTTTACTACTATAAGGCAATTTTACTGTAATTACTTTATTAAGTTTTACTAAAATGCAACGTTTCAAGTATTTATAATCTAAAAATCTGGCATGTTGTTACACACTTTGATAAATTAATATAAAATACACTATTTGTTAGATAAACGAGATTATTTATTATATAATTACGATATTTTATTAATTTTTGTTAAAATTTTAAATTTCCCGAAGTTGTGCCCTTTCCACGTAAAATTAACTATGTGTTTAGTAATTCAGTTTTTAATTTTAATAACTTTATTTATCAATCTTTGTTAAAAAGTATTACATGTATGTATTTATAATCTAACAATCTGGCGTGATATTACACAGTTTTGAAAGTTATGTAATACAAAAATAACTGTTTATTTAATAAGTCAGTTTCTTTTAATATAATTGATTTATTTGATGATTTTTTTAATTGTAATTACTTTACTTATCTATCTTTGTTAAACAATAAAATTGTATGTATTTGTAATCTAACAAGCTGGCGTGATGTTACACAGTTTTAAAAGTTATGTACTACAAAAATAACTGTTAATTTAATAAGTCAGTTTCTATTAATATAATTAATTTATTTTAAACATTTTTTTTTTAACACAAAATTTCACACAATTATGATTTAACATTTTGGCATGATGCTACACACTTTTAATCTTAAGTTAAAATTAAATATTGGATTAGTAAGCCCGTTTTTTTACGACATATACTTTATTTCAAAAAATTTTCTTAAAACTCCAAATGAGATGTATATGGGATAGAGCAAGCTCGGGCGTCACTTTACACACTTTGCAGAATTAATACAAAGGTAACTTTTTTTTACTACTCTAAGTAAATTTTTACTGCAATTAAAAAATGAAAAATTTTACGTATTTATGATCTAAAAATTTGGCGTGACGTTACTCACTGTTGTAAATTAATATGAAAAAACGAGTGTTTTCTTTGGTAATTGCAGTACTTTATTAATTTTTGTTAAAATGTAAACTTCCTCGAATTATGGTGTAACAATCTATCCTGACGTTGCACTCATTTGAACGTTAATATAACACATATACAAAATTTTTGCAGCTTAAGATCTTGTTTTCTTTTTATAAAAAATTTACAATTTTCTAACTTTCATTTTTCAGTTTATTACGAAATTTACTTAATTTTATAAATTTTTCTTAACACGACAAATTTATATTTGACACAGCAATCTAGCGTCACGTTACACGATTTTAAGAATTAATATAAAATGAACTATTTTTTTCTATAATAAATAAATTTTTACTATAATAACTTTTTAGTTTTTGATAAAATTTTAGCTATTTATGGCCTTAAAGTCTGGCGTGATGCTACACCATTATAATATGTAAAATATACACACGATCATATAAAACCCCCTTTTGTTGGGTGAACGAGTCTTCTTGCTGTAAACTACTTATACCTATAATTTTTCTTAATATAAAAACTTTTCCGAAATTATGATCTAACAATCTGGCATGATGCTACTTACTTTTGAAAATTAATAAAAACATAACTATTTGTTTAGTAAGCGAGTTTGTTTTATTAAAATTACTTTACTTTATTAAAACTTCATACACTTTCCGGTGTCAGCATAGAGATAGTGGTATATGTTATTTGTGTGCCGTGACGTTATGTGAAATTATTTATAAAAGCAAAAAATTGCCATTAGTTAGTAATTTTTTTTTTAACTATGTTAAGTTTATTCGCTATTGTAGTAAGAATTTTGATGTAAGCGTATTACTGCATAAGTCATGTTAGATATGTCAGTTGTAACCAGAAGATGTTCTTAAAATAAATCTAATTAGTTGAAAAGGGGCACTTGAAATTTACATAATTTTGAATAGTTCCTTTCTCCTTTTTCTCGTTCTCAGACTGCACTTTTTGATAGAAATGCTCATACATATGTCGTGATATCCTGTGAAAAATATCTGCCGTAGTATTAAATTGAGCATTTGTTTGCTTATGGAACTGTAATCTTAATGAAGGGAAGCTCATGAAGTTTATAACCCAATTTCTGTGCAACTAACCTTTTCCATTTTTGTTGCGTTTTATAGATTGATCTCTAAATTTAACTAAATGGAGAACTGGGACAATGACACAAGAATTTGGATAGTGCAGCGTTTTCACTCTTTTCCGTTGTTTCCATCCGAATAGAATATTGGCAAAGGTTTGGCGGCTCGTTTGACATCTCCTAGCAGATGGACTATAATGATGCACGTGAAAAATTTTGCTGAGCGTGGTACAATCGCAAGAAGGCCTTATCATCGATATCCCTTAATTCGGATGCAGGAAACTATCGCTGCCATACAATCCAATCCTAGAGTTTCGACAAGGAGCTTATCTGTTGAAGACAGTCAGACAGTCACTGCAGTCAATCTTGCACCAAGATTTAAACTTATTTTCATATAAGATTCAATTATACAAACAAACTGAACCCTAGAGACTTCCCGATTCGCTTGGATTTTTGTGAGAAGATCATTCAAATGGTGTTGGAGGATTACAACGTCTTGAACTGCATTTTTATGTCTGACGAGGCACATTTTAATTTAAACAGCAATATTAACGAACAAAATTGTCGAATATGGAAGTAGTTCTAACCCGCAGATACTCAATCGGGTGCAATTACATCCACTTCGCATCACAGTGCCGTATTCATATTCTTCAAGGTTCATTGTCGGGCCTTACTTTTTCGAAGAAAACGGTCTTACTGTTACGGCCAATGGAGACCGTTACTTAAAGATGTTGAAAGAGTTTTTCTTTCCAGAATTGCGCCGAAAGAGAATCCCACTGTTTGATTTCACCAAGATGGGGCAACTTGTCACATAGCCACGCCTGTTATGACAGAATTGAGGCAAAAATTTCCCAATAAACTGATTTCAAGAAACTCCACATTCCGTTGGCCTCCCAGGTCTCCTGATCTCACTGTACCTGATTTTTTTTTTTTTTTTTGTGGGGTTATTGCAGACAAGAAGTTTACAAAAAAAAAAAACCCCAACAAATTTGGATGATTTAAAGCAATCCATTCAAATGGTAATTGAGCCAGTTCCCACTGCAACACTGCAAGCAGTAATAAATAACTTTTTGATGTCATTTATGTGTCAACGAGGGTAGATGCCATTTGAATTCAATTATTTTCAAAACTTAATGAATTCCTTTAATAAAAACGTATTATTTTTCAAATGAATTACTAAAAAATAAATTACATAAACTTTATAAGAAGTTATTTGAGTTTCTTAATATAGCAAACTTGATCAGCCACAAAAGTTGTTGGCTTTCTCCAGAACTACCGGGCATTAAGTTTTAATGAAATGGTAATTTCTAAAACAAAACCAAAATATGGCAATGAGTTGTTTTTTTTTTTGTTTTGTGTGTGTGTGTGTGTGTGTGCGTGTTTGCTTTATAAATGTCTGTTATGGCTGTTTTTGCAGTTGGTCGGTCGGTCGGTAGCTCGGTTTGGCTCTATTTCCCTAGATAATAATAATGATAATGTTGGCTGCTTCTACTTAAGCTCAACAACGTTTTGTTAAGCGAAAATTATGCGATACAAATGTGTTTTTTGTTCTTATGATTATTTTCGTTTTTTTTTAACAATTGATGATGGTTATAGTTACACCCAATACTTGTTTGACGGTGCTGCAGAACAATTTGTTTAAGAATAGGACACTAAGCAAAGAAAATCTTTAATATAAAAACCAAAACCAAACATTTAAAACTCCACAAATGCACACAGCAAAGAAAAGTTCAAAATAAACCGTCAGTTTTCCACACACACCTCAAGCGTTTTCAAAACTCTGTTAAATTTTTAGACCTGCAATAAATTTTCTTCTTTCTACATTTCAGACCCAGCTTTAAAATCTATTTGTACAGAATTAATTTTCAATGGCAAGCGAGAGATTTTGTAAATTTTAAGAGGTTTCGGTGTGACAAAAGTGTGAACACGAATTTGTTATCGCAAAAAAAAAAAAAAAAAACTATTGTATAATTTTATGTTGCCGCTGCCAATGACAAGTATAATGCCGGCGTTGCTGGCGTTGAGGACAAATGTGAATGACAGTCAACATAAACAGCCAGCACTCAATGCATTTTCATTTTCTATTAAATATATATCATGCAAATGGAAAACATTGAACGTTTGTAAGTGTTTATGTCAATGTATGCGTGACAATGGTGTCATATCGACAACGAACAGCACACATTTACATACAATACAAATACAAATATACAACAATTTGATATTTTCTCATGTGCATAAATTTACAATGATTGCAAAGTCGTTTAAAATGTCCTCCGCTGCAGCAGAATTGTAAATATTTAATAGGGAAAATATGGCAGGCAGGCTTCCATTGAATAACTGTCTGCCAGTCTGTCTATTTAGTACTTCGAATATTTTCTTAAGCCAGGCAGGCAGGGGCTGTTTAGCGTTTGACACAGTGTGTTCTTTGTGTTCACTTGTGGACAGGGGAGGTTAAATTTGCTTAGTGCCCCAGAGTTGTGTGTTTTAAGACTTTATTGTATACATTAAGGCTTTTAATAACCTACCCTTGCTAAAACTCCCCATCAATCCACCCACCCTACCAAAGACTTTTTGTAAAATCTCAAGACTGGTCCAACCATAATGCACGATGTTAATGCTGCTTCGCAGCTTAATGGCAAGTTTTTTGTCCCACTTAATTTAACATTTCTTGGTTACAGTATTTCACAAATTCAACCCTGGATAGGACACAGTTAAACAGCGTCTTAAGATTATTTAAGCCTTTAACAAAAATGGATTTCGTAAACAACGTGATTTTTATTGGCAGCAAAATCAACTGAAAGTGTTCACGATCGGCAGAATTTTGCGCAAAACTTCAGCAAAGTTGTCTTACAGTCCATTTACATCAAAGCGAAATCTGCTCATTCAAGATTTCGAGCCAAATCTAGTAGATTTTGAGAAGATTTCCCGTACAAAATGAAATTTACTTCATGAGTAGATTTCGATAAAATCTCCTCCTACCCTACGCACTGGCGTACAACAGGGCGAGGATTGCGAAAACGGAAGTGAATGGCTAATTTACAAAGAATATAATCTTCAGGGACTAGGTATACTTCCACCTTAGTGGAATCGTTAACCTGCACAATTGTCATCTCTGGACAAATTGGAATCCACTAGCGAATGTTGAATATCCGAAGCATCTACAAAAATGACTGATTGGTTTGGGTTGTTATTGGCTGGCAGCGTCATCGGGCCGCTGCCGAGCAGTTGCAGTAAATGGTGTTAGATATCGCGAGATGATAACGAACTTCGTTTAGTCAGAATCTGAGGATATGGACCTTGAGAATATGTGGATGCCACAGGATGCTGCCATTTGCCGCACAGCCAACGAAAAAATTACTGCTTTGCTTGAG
Source organism: Thecocarcelia acutangulata (assembly GCA_914767995.1). NCBI lineage: Eukaryota > Metazoa > Arthropoda > Insecta > Diptera > Tachinidae > Thecocarcelia > Thecocarcelia acutangulata. The sequence continues at coordinate 22,377,932 of OU612095.1, read as the reverse complement.
AAATGCTATCGCCGTGTTATCTCACGTCGTGGCGATGTTAATTGGCCGGCACTATCATGTGATTTGACAACGTTGAACTTCTCGGGATACTTAAAAGAAGAAGTGTACGTCAATAAGCCAAGAAAAATTCAAGAGTTAAATGGTGAAATAATTTGGCAAATTAACGGCCTTTAACTTCAGTTATCAGCCAGAGGCAGTGAAAATATTCTCCAATGGCTGGAGGTGAGCTGCGGAAGCCATGACATGTATATAGCCAATTAGTTTTTTCACACATAATTGGCATAATCGTTCCATGCCGCACAGCCACTGAAACAATGACTGCTTTACGTGAGAAATTCGATGGTCGTGTTATCTCACGTCTTGGTGATTTGACAACGCTGGACTTGTTTCATTGAGGATATGTAAAAGAAAAACTGTACGTCAATTAGCCAAGAAAAATTCAAGAGCTAAATGATGAAATAATTCGACAAATTAACGACATTCAACCTCAGTTACCAGTCATAGACAGTGAAATTATGGGCAGTCAGCTGGAGGTGAGCCGCGGAAGCCATGGCGAGTATTTAACCAATATTTTGTTTCACACATAATTGGCATAATCGATCCTTGCCGCACAGCCACTGAAACAATGACTGCTTTGCGTGAGAAATTCGATGGCCGTGTTATCTCACGTTGTGCTGAAGTTAATTGGCTGCCACGATCATGTGATTTCACAACGTTGGACTTCTTTCTCGGGTTTTTTTTTTTTTTTTATTGGACTAGTACTCAGGTGATGACCCCTACATATGCAGTGCATTGTACCAGAACTAGGAAAATAGGTTGTGAGGAGGGGGAAAGAAGGAGTAGTGTTTGTGAACATTTGACTTGAACCTTCCAACATTATAACAGACAGGAAACACGTCTGCAGGCAAATTATTCCACAGACGAAGCGTTCGGCTGAAAAACGAATTCTCTCTGTAATGCGTAGTGCAATTCCCCGGGCAATCGACCACAAATGGATGAGCTCTGGACGATGAGCGCGTGCTACGTAAAGTTTCGGGAACAAGATCCCTTATCTCGTCAGAGCAAAATCCATTGTAGTAACGATAGAACAGAGTAACGCACCCCACACTGCGTCGATGCTCCAGTGAGTCAATAGAGTTGGATACCCTACTGTCACCGATGAGCTTCTTCGCCCTCTCAAACGGGATACTTAAAAGAACAAGTTTACGTCAATAAGCCAAGAAAAATTCAAAAGCTAAAGGATAAAATAATTCAGAAAATGAATGACATTGAACCTCAGTCATCAGTCAGAGACAGTGAAAATATGGACCGTCGGCTGGAGGTGCGCCGCGGAAGCCTTGGCGAGTATTTAGCCAATACATAATTATCATGATCGATCATTCTATCATAATAAAAAATCTTAAGATAATTCTCTGAAAACTTTCTGTTTCATTTACAATTAATATTGTGCCTTTTGGGTTGGACCACCCTTTACATTATTTCACAACAAATTACGTTCTTGGTTATTATTTCTTTAAGATTTTTCTTTGTGCTTTTTTGCGCAATTTTATGCTTCCTTCCGTAAAATCCTACGAGAGAAAAAAAATACTTTGTGTTTAATAGAAATTAAGCCGTATAGCCTGCTGGCAGGTTGTACTCGTATTGACTGCTACTTACAAGAGGGTTAAAGCTGATGTTTATTGTTATTTTATATTTTACATAATAAGGGTTGGTGGTGTGGTGTTGGTAATTTGTTTAATGTCAAATGGGGGGATTTTTTCCTAAATTAATTCACATGTTTGATTTAACCACCTTAAAAACTCCAACGCTGCAATAAAACATACTTTATGTTTTCTTGTATAAATGTTTGCCAAATCTAACCAATTTGGTCGCTTAGATTTCCCTTTCATAAACTTAATCAACCAAAAATATATATAAAACAGTCTTAGAGTCATTAAAAGTAATAGAAGGTGTTAAAAGCATATGTTAACTATATGTAAATAAAAATAAGAAAACGTGGAAGAAAAGAAGGCAAGTAAAATGTAAGCTTTAAAACGTGTTCTTGAAACTTTTTACAAGTATGAAATCTTACTTATAAAAAACTTTAACTTTAAAGCACTTCTGCGGTAGCTGAGATAACAAATCAATTATAATCAACAGCAGAAAAAAGTGAAACTGTTCTTAAGAGACCACTAACGCAACCAAGAGTTGTATTATGGAAACTACTAAGAAGGAAAACTTTTGCAGAAATCAAAACACCAATTTAATTTCATTCAAGATTTTTTAAATCTTGAACTACAATAGAAGCTACTGTAATACCGCTTTCACACACAGAAAGTTTACTGCGCAATGTCTGGAGTTTGACAGTGACAATGAAAAAGAAAGCAGCTCTCTTACACTCTTTATTTTCCCTTGACACCACCAAACTCCAGACTTTGCAAAGTAAACTTTTCGTGTGTGAAAGCTGTGTAACTCAAGCTTTAACATTCAATAAGTTGCCAAAGCAGTGCATACACAGGAACACTAAAAAGGAACAAGGAACAAGCATGTGATAATTTTTTTCTTTGATCTGTTAACATGATCGTAATCAAAAAAATGCTTAAAAGCTATTTTATTTATGTTCTATTTTTTTAAATTACCTGTTATGATTACACTCTTTACAAACAAAAAAAAAAAAAAAGAAATAACAGTGGTTCACAAACGCCTTCGTATAAATAATATTTTACCTGAAAGAAAAAGAATTAAAAAAGTTTGTTAGAAGTCGTTCTAATATTTAGGATTTTAATCAATAATTAAATTCAATTACATCGAGCTCTAACGATAAAAAATGCAACCACAAAAAAAAATTCTCCTAAATTAATATATTAAAGTAATTTTATTCCAAAGCCTCTAAAAAAAAATTGCTGCACAAATCTTGTATTTTTTACACTTACACGTATATTACAAAAAGTTATTAAATTTTAAATGTTAATTTATTGAATTTTAGCTGAACTTCATAATTTTTAAATTAGATTTTTGGGTTTTGTACCCTTCGCTCCTTTATTGCAACATAGTCATAACTAAAAAAAACTTGTTTCGAGAAAAACGCATTTAAAATTTTTAGTTTCAATACAAGTCTTAGACAAATTTTTTAGAAAATATCTCTTAAAGTAAACAGTTTAAAAGCAATTTGAATAAATTTTTGGCACTACATAAAAGGAAGTGCTATTAACAATTATGCATTGTTAACTCGAAAAGTTCATTTTTTGATATATGACTATGTTGCAATAAAGGAGCGATTTGTACATCGGGTTTTAGTTCAACTTTTACCTTTCTTAAATTTTTCTTAAGGAGGATTTTATACAATATAAATTTGCTGTGATCAATAATTTTTGATTGATTAATAATAAAACCGTATTTGATATTAATGATTTGATCTTGTTTAAGTAGGTATTTCTTATTTTTCCAGCTAAAGATCGTTTTTTCGATAACAATTTCTTATCGAAATATCAAAAATAAATACTGTTGAGTTTTGTATATAAAATCAAAAAACGATCTTTAGCTGCAAAAAAAGAAATAATTAATAAACAGCTGCTTGCAAGGCAAAGACGAAAGGTATTCCTGCATCGCATTGTGACTGGAGACGAAAACTGGGATTATTACGATAACCTCAAGTGCAGCAAATCATGGGGATATCCCGACCATGTTTTTACGTCGTCTTCCAAACCGAATATTTAAGGTGACAAGGTCATGCTCAGTATTTGGTGGGACCAGCTCGACCTAGTGTACTATGAGTTATTAAAACCGACTGCAACAATCACAGGCGATCGTTGTCGAACGCAATTAATGCATTTGAGCCGAGCACTGAAAGGCGCAAACGGCCGCAATTGAAGGAGAGACATGATAAAGTGATTTTACAGCATGGCAATGTTGGACCCCATGTCATGTTGCGAACGTGGTCAAGACATACTTGGAGACGTTAAATTGGGAAGTATTACACCACCCGCCGTATTCTCCAGACATTGATCCTTTGAATAATCAGTTGTTTCGATCAATGGCACCCGGCCTGTCTGACCAGCACTTCCAGTCTTAGGTAGAAGTAAAAAATTGAATTGATTCGTGGATCGCTTCATAAGATGATCTAGTTTTTGAATGCGGGATTCGTATGCTACCCGAAAGATGGGGGAAAGTAAAGGGCCAGCGATAGCCAATAACTTGAGTCAAAAATGTTTAACCAGTTTTTTACAATAAAGCCCCGAATTTCGAAAAACAACCGGCGGAAGCAAAGTTGTTGTGAAAGTGGTCAAGACATACTTGGAAACATTGAACTGGGAAGTCTTACTCCACCTGGCGAATTCTCCAGACGTTGCGCCTTTGAATAATCACTTGTTTCGATCAATGGCACGTATGCTGTCCGTAAGATTCGGGTAAGTAGTGGCCAGCGATTGATAATACCTTGAAGCATAAATCTAAAATTGGATTGATTCGTGGATCGCTTCAAAAGACGACCAGGATTGGTACACTGTCCGTAAGATGCGGAAAAGTAGGAGCCAGCGATTGACAATACTTTGGATCATAAATCTATAACCAGTTTTTTACTCGATGGCTGATTTGGTAGAGTAATCGACCAACAGTCTCGAGGTCGCCGGTTCGATTCCTGCCTCAGACTTTGGGTGTTATTGCAGACAAGCAAAAAGCTTCCCAGTTTTGCTTGTGAAGAAGTGTTTACTACTTTAAAAAATTACTACAATAAAGCCTCGATTTTCGGAAATAAACCGGCGGAAGCAAAGTTATTGCGAAAGAGGTCAAGACATATTTAGAAACGTTGAACTGGAAAGTCTTACACCACCCGCCGTTTTCTCCAGACGCTACTCCTTTGAATACTCACTTGTTTCGATCAATGGCAGACGGACTGGCTGACCAGCACTTCTGGTCTTAGGAAGAAGTAAAAAATTGAATTGATTCGTGGATCGCTTCAAAAGACGACCAGGATTGGTACGCTATGCGTAAGATGGGAAAAGTAGTGGCCAGCGATTGATAATACTTTGTAGCATAAATCTATAACCAGTTTTTTGCTCGATGGCTGATTTGGTAGAGTAATCGACCAACAGTCTCGAGGTCGCAGGTTCGATTCCTGGCTCAGACTTTGGGTGTTATTGCAGACAAGCAGTAACACAGTTTTGCAGTTTTATTTGTGAAGAAGTGTTTACTACTTAAAAAAAATTACTACAATAAAGCCTCCAATTTCGAAAGAAAATGGCGGAAGCACAGTTGCACAGCTACGTACTCGTATTATATGGAAAATTTTTCTACCTTATTTACCCTCAAGTCTTATAAAAGCCTTATAAGCGTTTAATAACTATTTTGAAGGCAATTTTTTTACCATAAAGAATATTATATAAAAGCTTTAAACTGTACTGTAAACTTCTCTTTAATACTTAAAACAAAAATCATTGTGTGCTTTCAGTTCTTCGGAAACTTCTTAGTAAGAGTTTTTGGCTTTAAACCTTTTGTGCAGTTGTAAGCAAAATCTGACATTTATTATTATTTCCATACGAGCAAAATAATAATGATTCAAGATATTTGTTTATATATTGTTTTTTCATTTTATTTTTTTTTTTATTTCTATTTTTCGTTTAGTTGGCATTTGTTTGCACTTAAATTTTGTTACTTTTTCTGTTTTATCATTTACTCCGCTAATTGCAAGTACATATGAATATGTATTCCATTATTGGACAAGAGGATTGAGAAAATATATTCAGATAGAAATTTTTTAATCGACTAAATGTAATAAAACCACCAAAGTGTTGGCTTCATTGGTGGTGGAACAAACTTTGGTAAAATAATATCAAATTAATTAAGACAAAAGCTGGTGTGGAGTATGAAAAAAGTCATATACGGGTCATAGAATTAAGGTTCAGTGAAATCTATGTCTGTTTTTATGGTTATTTGGAGAAAACTGAGATAAATCCCAAAACTAACAATAAAAGTAGTCAACAAATTATTATTCTAATTTCGTTTATCTTCTTTTAATTAAATCCGATGTCGTAGGTTTTAATTTGAAAAAACTTATATACTAAATTTTTATATTGTATAACCCTAGACAGAAACCTGTTACATAACTTGTATTATAACGCTGTTAATAAATAACTCTGCCAATTAATAGCTCTGTTACGGTACTGCGCTTATGGCCTGTACAGTTTAGCGCTTACATTCAAAGTAAAATCTACCCCTGTTTTTATGGTGTTAAATATTTATTTGTAGAAATCGTCCCAAAAAAAAAAAATCCCAAAAAGAACAACCAAAAGTAATTAACAAATTATTATTTCTAATTTCGTTTATCTTCTTTTAATGAAATCCGTTGTCGTAAATTTTAATTTTATAAAAATTATACGCTAAATATTAAAATTGGGTAACCCCAGACACAAACCTGCAAAAAAAAACTACGCCTGTTTTTATGGTGTTAAATATTTATTTGGAGAAATCTTCCCAAAAAAAAAATCCCAAAAAGAATAACCAAAAGTAATTAACAAATTATTATTTCTAATTTCGTTTATGTTCTTCTAAATAAATCCGTTGTCCTAAATTTGAAATTGATTAAAAAAATATGCTGAATTTTAAAATCGTTTAATCCTAGACACGAATCTGTTACATAACTTGTATTACAAAGTTGTTAACAAATAACGCTGTCAATAACTAGCTCTGTTAATTCCAAAAATGTTAAGTGAGAGAAGTGATAAAGATTTACACCAGCACCTGCCTTTGCGGCCCTATCTGATAATGAAACAATTCCAAGGAGTAAATTATTCAGCGCCCTCGTGAGACTGTCTATTCTCACACAGGTACTATATGGGCTGAAAAGTCTCGGGCCTAACACATAGACGGCGCTAGTTTTATTGCAGTCAGTTAAAAACTAACCTTCAAAAAACAGCTGTTAAAATTTCATGATATTCTATTCATTAGTCCATATGTTAGCAATTCTTGCCACATGTTTGTAGCCATATGAACCACTTCTTCTTAAGGAGTTTGGGCCTTCTAGTCCCTCTTATATGCAATATCCAGGCAATAAATGGAAGAGAAGGCTTAAGAAGTTGGTAGGACGAATCGCACTAAGAGCATCAGCCCTTAAACCAACTCTCCCGTCAACCATCCCCCCGGTTCTTTACAGTAGAGGTATCTGCTGTGAAGGCATCAGAACCTAGGGACGTTTTGAGCCTCCGAAAAGGTTTCACCCACAACCAGAACGTTCCAGCCAAGGTAGGCACCTCAACCATGATCATACCGGTTTGAACTGCAAGCAGTACCACTCGAAGATATATATGTCCCATTCAGCCAATTTATACCCTTGGCAAGCGGTTCCGAAGCCAACACAACATAAGTCAAGCGGCTTCCCAGAGTTATATTTGCTACAACAACCGAGGGACTCCTGCCCCAGTTTACCCGAAAAACAGAATGCCCTGGTTTTGATTACGCCAAGGCAAAACCTGTTCCCCGTGAGGAAAAGCTGAGAGCATGGAAATGTGTACTAACAAAAAATCGCCAAAATAACTGCGCAGTGAGCGACAAAAGAACGCCAAAATTGCCTGTTTTAATTATCCCACAATTCGCTTAATCATTCAATGGAACTAGCTGTAAGCAAAGAGGCACAATAGCAGTCTTATATATTAATTATCTATAAATCGCTTGTAAGGGAGATCTTTTAAACTTATTTTTAGACCTTTTTCACTTAATTTGAACCAAAACTGAAATTATACTGAACTATATGCTAATTTCAGCTGCTAAAGTGATTCCTCTTTTAACTTAAAATGTAATAAATACTATGGAGCAAAAATTTTCAAGAAAAATCCGCCTAAATAGAATCGATTAAGGTTTTTTCTATTTTAGGCAAAAAAAAATATATATCAAAACATTTTTTTTTCAAGTATCTTGTTCAAAAGTGTATATAATACAATTTATATACACTTTTATTTTCTTTTAGAGATAATTTGCTTGTTTTTTTCATACAGACTGACAGTGTGTCTGTTTGTGTTGCAAGTGCTTTTAGTCGAAATGCACTTTAAGTGGAAATAAAATTAATTTTGTTTACTTAACAAAAATGTTGGGGAAAAAACATACAGCAAAAAGAAATCTTTTTATTTTGTTGAAACTCATAATGTGGGAAAGCAAAAACAAAAAGGTGCTGCAAGTGAGGCAGATGCTGCAGCAGTGGGTTGCAACAAACACTTGACAGTTAGTGTGCCTGCCTGCCTGCCCATGTCTCAAAACAAATAAAGCACGATATAGAATTATATTATTTCATTCTTTTCTTTTCTTTTTTGTGGATTCTTTATTTGTAAAATATCTTTTGCAAACATTTCCTCAGTTCGGATGGCAAAAATGCAAGCAATCGAGATGATTTTGCAGTCTAGACTTCAGACACATTAAAACGCGTAAACAGCAACAATAAGAAAAATGAAATATCTGCTGCTGTTTTTGATGAAAGTTCTTACAGAACAAAAGCAAAAAAGAAATTAAAGAATCAGAGTTTTACTAACAAAGAGCGACAGTTCTTTTTACTTTTGCTGCTGAAAATTTTTTATCTTCTTAAAAAAAAAACGCCAGCAATGTTTTTGGCCCTGTCTTCCTTTCTTTTGGCCATGACTCATCACACAGAGTTGTTGGCAAGCAAATCAGTGGTGATGCTCAAGAATTGTTTTCCCAAAAAGAGATTTAAAATTTTGTAAATACTTGCTTTAATATATTATTTTCTTTTCATAAAACTGTTTACAAAATGCTAAGAGGATTTTGCCAACAATGCAAATAAAAACAAATTAAGCTTTAGTTTAAGCTTTGAACACAATTTCTAATAATTGTAATATGCAGGTAAAGCTAAAGCTTTAAAAAATTCAGTATTTTAAAGAATTATTAAGCTAAAAAGATATCAATTAAAAATAACAGGTGATTCATCGTGAGGTTTGATTTATAACGTAAAGTAAAAGACATGAAAGTGAACTTGAAATATTTAATTTTTATTGTTTAAAAATTACATGAGGGAGGGTCAAGAAGTCACTGCAATTCCCGCTTCTTAATTGAAATAGCGTAGCACAGGCGAAAATCGCGACCATACTGAAGGCAACTAACTGGTACTATAATATATACGGAGAGGATATCAGAATTTGTAGTGATAGTAAAGTATGTACTAGCTGGGGTCTATACGACAGCCAGGTTGGTTCGTGAATACTGGATATACCTACTAGCGAGACATTCGACCCTGAAGCTTCGAGGGCACAGTGATGTACCTTAAAATTTTATAGCGTTCGAACCGGCAGTGTCCAGCTAAAACAATAGATGGGATCGGTGGAGCCCCAATAAGGAGCAGTAAGAAACAAGTACAGCGTCAACTTTTTGGGACGCTAAAGACAGATGGTGTTAGTGAGGTTACCTGTCGAACCATGAGGTTCGACTTGTAACATGGCGCAGTTATGATAACAGGAGGACCATTATCCATAGCGGCCTACCCCGAACCCATACGTATCCCAAATGGCTCAGTGGTTTTAATTTTGAATGATCAAGCTCAAGTGCGTGAGCAAGTTTTCCCCAAGAAGGATGCCGCGTTAGCTCTCGATTGACCCACTGATAACCTATTTTTCTAGTTCCAGTATTGAATTGAGAGTCACTATATGCAGTCATCACTGGACATTGCTCGTTTGGTAACCATACCAGGAGACTTGGCTTACCCTATAACGACTTTTGCAGATGTTGCCGAGACAAGGAAGAGAAGAAACATGCCCGGCATTGAAGGATTGCCGCCTAAGATATCTAGGCAAGTGGAGCTTTAATAACCTATCATGCCTGGCCTCGAACAATCCAAACGTGCTGTCCTCTTTCATTCGGAGCAGCGGACGGTTAATACAACATATGGATCACAAACTCATTAAGAATGGTGACTATAAGACAAAAAAAATTTTTTCAGATATTGGTCAATATATACCCGAGATATAGCCCAAATTGGGTTTTTCATGAAAATGTCGCGTAAGCGAACTGAAACAACTGTTTTTGCTCAAAAGCAGTTTTGGTTATGAAATAAGGTTATATAAATATGAAAAATGAAAATTTCCGATATCGGTCCATATATACCCGACACTAAGCGGTTACCCACCTTTTCTTCCCTCCCTCTATATCCGTCTAATTTCTATTTTTCACTTCTAGCTTCTAACCTTCCACTTTTCAGGTAATTTCAAAGGGTACAATTGTAGGACCCAAGTGAGCTGGAGAACGTAAGATACATCAGGGAATATAGGGGCCTGCCCACCTAACCTAGCCTAGTTCCAGTATAAAGCACTGCATATGTAAGGGTCATCCCCTTAGTCCTTCGTCCAAGTCCAGCAGGCAACCAGAAATTTCTGATTGCTATAAAAACAACAACAAAATACTGCTGATGCCTAGGGTACTATCATACGGCCACAGAAAGGAGTGGGTTTTGATCAGTCCAGAAAAGAACACTATTGTATCGTATGCCAATTAAAGGTTGTTCTCAGATAAAGTGATTGGGGATTACTCTGGGTAGGCAACTCGCCGGGGAATCGCAACTTCAATCGGTAGTAGGTTAGGTTGTACAGGCCGCCAGTTTCAGGAAACCAGCCCACTTGGGTCCTTTTGGTCCCGTTGTATTGCCTGAAGGAGAAGTGCAGTCCATGAGACCATGAGAAACAACATTGTTGTTCTATTGTCGCAGTGCAAGCAGCCTTTTTGGGCCTTACCTTATTCTTGTTATTGTGAAATTGATTTACATCAACACCTGGCATTCCGTCCTAATCTGATGATGGACCAACTTTACTGGGTGTATTATTCACGATACACCAGTGCCCCTGTGTGGCTTTCTAGGATTATACAGGTTGCTCGCAACATTTCGCCATACGCTTGTAACCATATAGGCAAACCCTCTAATGCCTCCTGTATGCAATTTCCCAGTAGTCAATGGAAGACAAGGTCTAATAACGTAGGCCAAAATTCTTTAAGAAAATCAGCCCTTAAATAACTCATCCATTCTATCACTCCTGCTTCCTTGCAGTGCAGGTATCTGTTTCAAGACAACAGAACCTCGAGGGGCTATAAGCCCCCGAAACCCGACATGCACTAAAGTTATTAGAGAAACTAATTCCCCTTCCCCCGATTTTAGGCTTATACCACAACCATAACGTATCAGACAAGACAGGTACCTCAACCATGATCATTACCGGGAGATCTGCAAAGCAGAACCTCCCAGGGGCTTTGCTGGTGCCCGTTCTGCCCATTTTAACACTTGGTACAGGTTTCGGAAATCCAACACAACACAAGCCATGCAACAAACGAGGAACTCCTTCTTCTTTATGCCCTAGAAAACAGAGTGTCCTGGTTTGATGTACGCCAAGACAAAACTTGACACCCGGGGGGATCAGCATATAGACAACTGGAGAACACCATAAATCACTTTAGATATATATCTACATATTCATATGTGTATATATTTTGTTTTAAATTTTTTAGCTTTTTAGAGCACATAAAATTTGTTTCTTTTTTTCTGTTTTGATGTGTAACTACAATAAATTGTAATGCTTTTTATAAGATTGCACAAAATGTTAAAAAATATTACTGCAATCTGTTATCCATCGTAAATTAAATTTCGTTATTTAACAAACATTATTTTTGTATACGAGAACATGACATGATTTTCAATGTACGAAATTCAAAAACTAACAAAAAAAAAGTGTAATTTTGTTTTTGATTTAATGGTTGAAGTAAACGAGATTTAAATTCATAAATAATTTTTATACGAAAATATTTTATGCCGGCATTTATTTTATTTTGTGTAAAATATGTATGTAAACAATGTAAAAAATAAAATAAATAAAATAGGCAGCAATAAAGAAAAGTTGTTTTGTTATTTATGTTTCCATTATGTATAAGCATGTTTTCATTAAAACATTTACTGGCTCAGTCAGACAGTCTGTTATGTTTATAAACATTAAAAATTTATTTACTTTTCTTTTTCATACACTCACTCATACTCGTATAAGTAGCAATTAATAGCCAACAGTTCTGATGCAGCAATATTATTTAGATAGTTTGTAAAGGAATTTAGACAAGATTAAATAATTATTTTTGTGCTATTGAATAACTTTTATTTAACTGGTTTTACCATACAGAGTATCTCAGAACTCAACGTCAAGACGAAATGAGAAAAGTCAGCAAAAAATCTAAGAATCCATGCAGTTTGAAAATTATCGGTATTTAAGAAAAACCTAAAAATTGCGTCTAACTGTAACCATGTTCCGTTTAGTGTTTAATTTGTATTACTTTTCTTCATTTAAACTGTGGAACCGTAACCCTAAATAATTTTTCTAGAACCGCAATCAAAAATAATGACAAAACTGTCCCAAGTTTTCTTGCATTAAGACTATTTGTTGAACTATGGACTTAAAATTTTCAAAACTTGTCGGCGTTTAAGAAAAACCTAGAACTTTGTTCAAATTGTCATAATTTTTCGTCAGCTGTGGGTAATTTTTATTATTTTTGTTCATTTAAAGCAATCAAAAATAAAGACACAATTGTTCCAAGTTTTGTAGAATTAAGACTATTTGTTAAGCTATGAATTCAACATTTTCAAGATTTGTCGACTTTGAAAGTCCCTCCTTTATAAAAAAAAATGTACTGGAGTGCCTTGACAAATGACATTAAAAGTTTGCGCATTTAATCAGGATTGTAAAATGGTGCAATACTTGTTAGTTTCATACAAAAACAAACGAGTAAAAAAATAAAAACCTCAAGAAATCCGATTTTTCCTAACCTATTTTACTCGGCTCAAATGTTGTGTATTCGCACAAGCTCTTGGTAGGTTTTTAATTTTACGGCTAAATGATGTGAGAGAGAGATTATACAGATATACTAACTATTTTTGTAAGTGCAATTCTTTTTTTCTCATTTCTTTGTTCATTGAATCTTTTCTTTTTTTTTCTTTATATCTTGGACCAGTACTCAGGGGATGACCTCTACATAACTATGGAAATAGGTTATGGAAAATAGGTTATGAGGAGGAAGAAAGAGGAAGAGTGTTTGTGAACATTTGACTTGAACTTTCCAACGTTATAACGGACAGGAAACACGTCTGCAGGCAACTTATTCCAAAGATGAAGCGTACGGCCGAAAAAAGAACCCTCTCTGTAATGCATTGTACGATTCCCCGTGCAATCGACCACAAATGGATGACCTCTAGACGATGTTACATAAAAATGTCCGAGTTTCAGAAAAAAGATCCCTAATCTCGTCAGAGCCAAATCCATTGTAGCAGCTATAGAACAGTGTAACGCACCCTACACTGCGTCGATGCTCCAGTGAGTCAATAGTGTTGTATAACCTACTGTTACCGATTAGCTTCTTCGCCCTCTCCTGCACACGGTCGAGTAACCCCAAAATAGACTATGAGGCACCGGCCCAGACATGAGAATTGTATTCCATTTTCGGTCGGATGTAGGTGGTATAAATAGTAAGGAGGTCGGATGGAGTGAACTACATCTTACACCGTTTCAAAAACCCGAGGCACTTGAATGCTTCTTTAGAGACATGAAAAATGTGATCATTCCAGCGAACATCACACTGTATTTTCATTCCCAAAACATCAATAGCATCCAATTCCTCAATATTTATACCATCCATGAGTACAGATGAAACAGCACCCGCCGTCGTATGTTTGTGTGTTAATAAATAACACTGGGTTTTACGAGCGTTAAAAGCGACTTTGTTTTTACGACCCCATTCGGAGATTAATAAAAGATCACTATTCAGTGACTCGTTCATATTTAGCCTCTTGGCAGCGATCTCCGATAGACTGGGTCTATAACTAAAAGAGTACGAATGGCAAATGCTGCTGTCATCCGCGAAAGAGTGTATAGGGTGGGAAGTTTGATAGAGAAGTTCATTGAGGAAAATGAGAAATAACGTCGGAGAAAGAACGGAGCCTTGCGATAGCTCTGAATTAATCTTAAACTCATTTGATGAGATCCCATCTATAATAACTCGTATAGTGCGGTCTCTGAGATAACTCGATATAAACCGAGAAAAGTCATCACCGACACCAAAAGCAGTAAGTTTTGCCAGTAGTGCAGCATGCCACACTCTGTCAAACGCTGTGGAAATATCCAGAACCACCACCTTACTTTCACCGAAATGATGGATTGAGTGGCACCATTTCTCTTACTTTTACCGAAATGATGGAATGAGTGGGACCATTTCCCTGAGAGATATGCCACAAGATCGCCACAAGAACGACCCTTACGAAATCTATACTGACGGTCACAAAGTAATTTATGCGAATGTAGATACCTCATAAGGTGGTAGTTAACCTTACTTTCCATTACTTTGGAAAGCGCGGAGCAAATTGCAATTGGGCGATAATTTTCAGGGTTATTTGTCTCACCCTTTTTGAGGATTGGCGTTACATTAGCGACCTTCCAGCACGATGGAAACTCACCAACATGGTATATTATGCTGAAGAGGTGTACTAACGAATACGCAAGCGTAAAAAGACACTGCTTCAAGACGAGTGCTGGGATGCCATCCGATCCAGGAGTTTTATTTATGTCGAGGTCGGCCAAAACTGCTCGAGCCTTTTAACTGCTCGAGCACGGAAAAATATCTTTGGCATAGTTACAGTTACTCTTTTGAGCTCGGGAAGTGGTTGACTGCTTTCCGGCAAGCAGGAACCGTTTGCTAAAACTTCAGCCACCAGGTTAGCTTTGTCAACCGGGTCGGTGAATGCTTAGCCATTATTTAAGAGAGTTGGAATTGATGAACTAGTACTGTTCTTTACTCTCTTAACGAACTTGTTAACTTTAGTATAGCAAATCCGAAGATACCAAAGATAATGATACAAAATGTTGTCAAAAGAAATCCTGATAAAGGACAACAAATCCGTATTTTTTTCATTCAGTATGTATGCGAACGTTAACGTGCGAGATGTGAGTGAAGATAAATTTTAAAAATTTATAAACCTAGACATAAACCAATTGACTTAACAGAGATCTGTTAAAGAGTTAGCATAGCTCCGTTAAACATAAATACCGTGGGCAATGTATTCCAAACGTAATATGTAGTCCAAATATGTGTCCACATATTTGGACTCCCCAGCCCAAAAATAAGTTAAAGCTAACACAAACGCCGTCAGCTATTAGAATAACAAAAAACTAATAAGAAATTAATAACAGAAATTAAAATATACAAATATTAAAAATGATAAAATTTTCCAGCAAGTCATCTGAATTCCAAAAGCACCAAAAAAGATGGGCGGATAAAAATTGTTGGAATAAGTAGACATTATTTCTATCTAACGGAATCAGTGCTCAAAAACTCTGACGGAGGTCCGAAAATTAAAAAATTTCGATTTTTTTTAAATTCGATATTTGGAATTTCTTTAGAAGATCAATTTCAGAAGAACCAAAAAAGATGGGCGAGTAAAGGTTGATGGAATTTTTAGTTTAAGAGTACCTCTAATGGAATCAATCGTCAAAACTATTAACAGCGCTCGAAAAATTGTAAAATTTTAACATTTTGAAATTTTAAAATTGCAATTTCTTCAGAGGATGAGTTCCACAGGAGTAGAAAGGAAAATGGGCGGATGAAAATGTTTGGATATCATAGTTTTTGGGTTACTTTATATTTACTTTATTTAATAGCTAAAACCTTTGGAAATTTCTTATTTTCTGGAGTACTCCCAAAGGTTTTAGCTATTTGTTCCTTTAAAGTAAATCCCTTTATTCCTTTAAAAATTCCATCAACCTTTGCTTTCCTGGTTTTCCTGGAATTGATCCTCTAAAGAAATTCCATATATCGACTTTTTAAAAAATCTAAATTTTTTAAGTTTTGGACCTCCGCTGGTGAGACCAAATATGTGCCACAATTACGTTTGGAATACATTGCCCAAGGTTTTTTTTTGTTTAACACCGCTATGTTAACTCCTTAACAGATCTCTGTTAAGTCAGTTGGTTTATGTCTAAGGTTATAAATTTTAAAATTTATCTTCACACACATACATTCGAGATCGTTAAACAGGCACTTTATCGCTTAAGAAATTAAAGCAAGTCGTTTGTTTATAAAAAAAATATTTAGTGTAAAGAATTAAATGCGTTTAGGCCTTTTATTAGCTGTAATGATTAAGATTTGTTTACATTTTTGTCTGTTGCTAAAGAAACTGGGTGTGTGCCTTATCACAACTGTTGGGTTTTATGTTCCTATTCCTATACTTGAACATGACTTCTACCACAACTATTTATTTGTATTGTATTTTTTTATTGTTGATAATAATTACATCAGCTCCCACCCTTACACAAATATACACATATGTATGTATGTGCTTATGTGAAAATTTGTATGAATTTGTTGGATTTCGTGGGGAAAATTTTAAACAATTATAAAATAAATATTTATTATGTCATCTAATGATCTTTAGCGTTTTTGTGTACTATTTTGATACATATATTTTTTTTAATGTAACAATTTTTATATAAACAAAAATAACAGATACTGGATAAATTTTATTATTTTTCTTGTAATTCGAAACTCTTCTTAATAAAAACAAACACACACGCACACAAGTTATAATACACACACACATAGAAAAACATAAAACTTGATAAGGGAAGGAAAATGCTTATGTAAGATAGAGCTCTTCATCCACTTCGTGGGTATTCATATTAAAACCTTGAACTTTTTTTTATTATTTTTCCAATAATTTTTAATGCCACCACAAGATGTTCTTAATACTCGTATGAGCACTTGAGATGTACTTTTAGCCAGAGCATTTAAAGAGCTACTTAAAGAATTTTTTCAAGAGCTTTTAAATAAATTTGTAATTTTTTTAAATATTTCTTAAACTATAAATATGTAATTATTGCTTGAAAAGGATATATTGCATATATTACTTTTATTAGAAAAATGTTTAAATTGTATAACCGATTTTCAAATTATTTAGTTACGAATAAATGTGGAAGACAAATGTACGTGTGCATGCACATGCATGCTCTTACGCTTGAACATTTGCTTATCAAGAAAAAGACAAATGGTAGCTTTTGCACAAATACTAGATTATTTCATTACATGTTTTAACTTTAGAAACTCGATTTTCCTTAGTAAACTATTAGGTTTTGTTAGGTGAAACAGACTGCTAGCTGTTCAAAAATCGCAACCATTTGGGCTAAATTTCAGACCGCTGTACTAAAATGTATCTCAAAAGATCTACCTATCATCACCATGTCCAGTTTCGAATATACCTGAGCATCAGAAGAAAAAGTCCAATCCATGTATATTGCATTCAGACATTTCTGCAAAATTTTTCAAAACTGATCCGCCTAGACACAACGCTTTAATACGGGGGATTCCAGAATTGAACGTCAAGCCGAAACAAAGTGGCAAAATTGATTGTAACCATCATGAGAAAAATCAGAAAAAAAATTTAATTTTTTTTATAATATGTCTATGTGATTTTGTCTTACATTCAGAAAAATCTATTCCATTTTTATAAAAACTAACCTAAGTTAAGACAAATGGAGCCAGGGGAGTATACAATACTGAAGAACAAAGAAGTTATAGCCCTGTTTTTCTTTTGGGACATCAAAAAGGAAACAAAGCTAAACAATAATATCAACTTCAGACGAGGGGAATATACACGCTTATTTATTTTAAGGCGCAATTAAAAGTCTAGAGCGAAACACAAGTAGTCTAACACACAGCTGTAAGGCCTGGTTAAGTGCGCAAAGGGTAGTCTAATTTTATTTCATTTAATGTTTAAGGCTATTTGTTCTTAAAAAACATTTTTTGAAATGCCGATTTTATTAAAAGGTCTGCTGAAGTAAAAAGGAAACAATTTATGTTACAACATATCACATATTTAAAAAGGAAATACGTTTAAAAAAGTTGATTTCGCCTTCAAAAAACGTATAACAAACTCTATTCGTAACAACACATGTATGTCATTTCCCTGGCATATAAGTTTTTGTCTTGTGTTTAGAAAAATAAAGATGGTATATCTTTATTTTTCATAATAATATAGTGTGGACTGGTGCATTGCTGCTTAGATGTTACTTCTCTAGTGTTATTCCCCTGTCATGTTTTATATATCCTGTTTGCTTACTAGCCGGATGCGTTTTATCATGCATTTTACGGTTATATTCTATTTACTCAAGCAATAAGATATATGGTTTTTATTTGGAATATTGAATTTTGTCACTACTCTGGTACAATTCTTCCGACATATGCCATTCTACCTTATCGCAATAAATTGCTAAGCAAGTTTTTTTTTTAATACAAATATTTTTCTATGAAAGAAACTTGACCTTTGTAAATAATATACAAAATTATTTTAGTTGCTCATTGAAATAGTTTTGTCTCTATTCTGGTGTTATTGTGACCACATTTGTAAGGTAACCAATTTTGTGACAAAAAAAAAAATTTTGTATTCATAATAATATTCAAATATTTTCAAATAAATTTTTACTGAACTTAAAGGTATTCACTAGTTGTCTGATGTCACTATTTTGTCGTTTTTCCCCTGGCAAAATGTAAGTCTACCACTTTTTTATGATATATGTATATAATGTAGTTTTTAGTTATATATTCGACATAATTTGTCTGGTGTCACTTCTCTGGCGTTCATGTTATAGAAATTTTCGCTACTTTTCTGGCCTAATTTAGCGTAATTTTTATATTAACATGGTTTTTAAGGGGCATCATTGCATAATGTGCTTTTGCTTTTTAAGATGTCTTTTAAATTTAAATTCTTTACTCTGGTGAGTGTGACAAAAAATTTAAAATTTAGGAATAAATTTTTGCTTAACGTAAAGCTAATTATCTGATGTATTTCCCCTGGCATATATTTAACAGTATTTTATTAATGTATAGCTGGTAATTTTTTACGGCGTATACGAGTATATTATGTAGTTTTTATTTACTTTTTCCACATATTATGCCCAGTGTCACTCCTCTGGCATTCATGTTTATACTTTGCTTGTTTATTGCTTTGATTTTAATTTAATGTTTTTATTAATCTGGCTTTTTAGGGGCGGCATTATAAACAGGAAGCAGCTGTTGTTTTTAAGACAATCTATAATTTAAAATTCTCTACTCCGGTGTCATCCTCCCCACATATTTATGGCAACCGATTTTGTGACAAAGAATTTAAAATATAAAAATAAAGATTTGTTTAACATAGAAGCTTTTACTTATTATCTGATGTCACTTCTTTGGCGTCTTTCCCCTGGCATAGTATATTATGTAGTTTTAAGTCAGTTATCGAAAATTTTAATATTCATAATAATATTTAAATATTTTCAAATAAATTTTTGCTGAACTTAAAGGGATTCACTAGTTGTCTGATGTCACTATTTTGTCGTTTTTCCCCTGGCAAAATGTAAGTCTATCACTTTTTTATAATATAGGGTGTTTTTTTAAGCTAGATAGAACTTTAAATTGTAAAAAGTAACACAAATAATTAAATTTTGATGAAACATTTTTTTTATTTGTTTCAGTATACTCTGACAAATCAGCATGAATAGACTCACGCTTGAACAACGCTACGAAATTATCCAAATTTACTTTGAAAATCAGTCGTCGATTCGCGCGTTGTTTTATCGCAAAATTGTGTTCAGCGATGAGGCGCATTTTTGGCTTAACGGGTTTGTTAATAAGCAAAATTGCCGCATATGGAGTGAGACCAATCCACAAGAGACCCTACAGACTCCATTACATCCAGAAAAATGCACTGTTTGGTGCGGTTTTCATGCTGGTGGCATCATCGGACCTTATTTCTTCAAAAATGAGGCCGGAGCTCGCGTTACGGTCAATGGAGATCGTTACCGCACCATGATCCATGATTTTTTGTTTGAAAATATGGATGACATTGATCCGGAGGAGATGTGGTTTCAACAGGATGGCGCTACGTGCCATACGGCGAACGCAACCATCGACTTACTGAAATCAAAATTTGGCGATAAGTTGATTTCGAGAAATGGACCTGTCAATTGGCCTCCAAGGTCGTGCGATTTGACACCTCTCGATTATTTCCTGTGGGGCTACGTGAAGTCACTGGTTTATGCTGATAAACCAGCAACAATTGACGCCTTGGAGGCCAGCATTGTTCGTGTTGTTCGTGACATACGGCCAGCAGTGCTCGAAAAAGTGGCCCAAAATTGGACGTCCAGAATGCGCTTCGTCAAGAACAGCCGCGGTGCCCATATGCCCGAAGTCATTTTCAAATGTTAATGTCACGTATTGATCTTTCGAATAAAAAAAAATTTTGATTACAATTTAATTTTTTGTGTTATTTTTTACAATTTCAAGTTCTATCGGGCTTAAAAAAACACCCTATATATGTATATAATGTAGTTTTTAGTTATATATTCGACATATTTTGTCTGGTGTCTCTTCATGTTATAGAAATTTTCGCTACTTTTCTGGCCTAATTTAGCGTATTAACATGGTTTTTAAGGGGCATCATTGCATAAGGTGCTTTTGCTTTTTAAGATGTCTTTTAATTCTAAATTCTTTACTCTGGTAAGTGTGACAAAGAATTTTAAATTTAGGAATAAATTTTTGCTTAACGTAAAGCTAATTATCTGATGTCACTTCTTTGATGTATTCCCCTGGCATATATTTTTATACAATTTTTTATAGCGTATATATTATATAGTATTTATTCACTTTTTCCACGCCGGTGTCACTCCTCTGGCATTCATGTTTATACTTTGCTTGTTTGTTGCTTTGATTTTAATTTAATGTTTTTATTAATCTGGCTTTTTAGGGGCGGCATTGTAAACAGGAAGCAGCTGTTGTTTTTTAAGACAGTCTTTAATTTAAAATTCTCTACTCCGGTGTCATCCTCCCCACATATTTAAGGCAACCGATTTTGTGACAAAGAATTTAAAATATAAAAATAAATATTTGTTTAACGTAGAAGCTTTTACTAATTATCTGGTGTCACTTCCTTGGCGTCTTTCCCCTGGCATAGAGCTATCAGCTTTTTATTACTATAAATTCTTTATAATATATTATGTAGTTTTAAGTCAGTTATCGAACTTTTTATCTGATGTCACTCCTCTGGCTCATTCATGTTGTGCAGTTGCTTAAAACTTTGCTTATTTGTTGGGCTTGGTGTTAGCATAATTTTTTATTAGTTGGTGTTTTATGAGGCGTCATTGTATAAATCAAGCTGCTTTCGCTTTTGGAGAGTTTCTTTAATTCTAAATAAACTCTGTAAAGCGGACACAATGCTACTGCTACTTGAGCCACTTTTTAGCTTAACTTAGTGTACATCAATTTTGTTACATAATATAAATATTTAACATAAATTTTATGCTCATTTTCAGGTTTAACGCTTGTATAATTTGCAAAAACATTTGCTGGAATATAAAAAAAAGAAAACGAACTAAAAGCTTAATAAAACATCATCACTCCTAGCTGGTAGGTTGAAGAAACATGTAGAATACATTTTTCACTTATACACAAACATAGGCCTATATGTATGAATTTAGTATATACTATAGGTCTGCATTATTATAATATGTAATACATGAAAAATAATATTGCAGTTTGCTTTATGAACTGAGTACTCAAGTAGATGTAAAGCATGTGCTGTTCTCAATTTAATGCAGACCTTTAGTATATTTATTTCTGAACATAGTTATGTTTGAATATAAGCAAACATACAACATGACTTTGGACTTTAGCACTTACTTTTGCATAAATACATTCACAAATACCAAAAATGTTTTATAATCCCAGCAAAGGCACCTTAATTATTTCCTCCAATTTACGGGGTTATTTTTTTCAGGCTGCCTCCTTCATCGTCCTAGTCTAGCGACAACAACCCTAACAGCAATAATTCATTCATGCATTTGTAAATGTAGGTGTATTATGTTTTTATATATTCTATTTAGTGAATGTGGTTGTTATTATTTTTTTAGGTTATAAAACTTTATTGTTTTCATTTGCGGTAGCAGAAATCTTAATACCAAGAAAAAATAATAAATAACGAAGAAAATTACAGGAAAATGTCGAGAGAAAAAAAGGCTTAATGCCTGTTAAGTAAAGAACGTAAAAAATCATACTTATGAAAAAGGATCAAACAACGCTTTCATCACCACCATCCATAAATCAACGACAGATAAAAATATCACAAATAAATTTAATCGCACGAAGATGGCGAAAGAAAAAAGTTGCCGGATACAAAGAAAAGGAATACTCTGCAATGGATAACTTGAATGACTTCATATATTAAGACATAATTTTTTTTATATTCAACAATGTGGCAAAAAAGGGAATAAAGAGAAAAATAATTTCACTACTGAAGGAGAAAAAGAAATAAAAATACTTGTCTAACTGCTACAAATGATGACGATTTATTGTCAACTCGATTCAATTGTAACCAAAGGCACAAAATCGTATATAAAATTTTTTTCTAAAAGAAAAGAAAAACCCCAAAAAAATAATAATAAAATAATTCTATCTTTCCTTTCAATACAAAAATAAATTGATTTATAAAGTCACTGGCGGCAACAAATATTTTCATACTTAAGCAAATGATGAAAATAAAATAATCGTAAAATAAAGTTAAAAGAAAATTGTTGGCCAGGGGAGTATAATTTTGTACTAAAGAAATATCTTTTGATTACAGCCAGGGGAGATAATTACAACATATATAAAAAAAGTTCATTAAAAACGCAAATATAAAAAAAAATTATCAACTAATCTTATAAAAATGACAAGAGAGTGGTGAGCGTCATATTGGGCTTAGCAATTTAAACACAATTTAGCTAACAAGCAGCTGGGCAGGGGAGTATACATTTCAGTATAAAAAAATTACAATTTTGTTAAATAACTTTTGCACAACATGTTAGCCGGAAAAAGACGTTTGTGCTCGTGGAAGAAGAAATCGGTAGGCCAGGGGAATATACAACACAGTATAAAATAGCGTTTTCATGGCTTTTATAAACTTTTAAGTAAATTTTACACATAAAGTCAGCCGACGAAATTGGTGTATGCACTTTTATTTACCACATTGGCATGGCAGGGGGGTATACATTATAGTAAAAATATAAATTTCATAAGTATTACAACCTAAACATAAGTTCAACCGAAGTAACACGCGTATGCATTTAGAAGAAAAAAAAATGATATGACAGGGGAATATACAATACAGTATAAAATAGAATTTGAATGAGTTTTATAACTCTCTAAGCAAATTATGTAAATAAAGACAATCATACAAAAACGGGTGTACATTGAGCATAAAAAGCAGCATAGCAGGAGAATTCACATTGCCATATAACAAAAGATTTGTTCATATTTTATAAGTATATGTTTTTATGCCAGTATTAATTATAGTGCCTACCAGATGATAGAGCATTGCTTTTTTTTTTTGTTCACACATGAAAGTTATATAAACTAGTATATAATAATAAAGAAATAAAGCATTTAAAATATCAAAACAGCTGTTCAGAGGAGTATACATTTCAATATTAATATGATATGTCTTATCTGTCTTGCTTGAAAAAGTTTAAAACAGCAAATCAGCTGGAGGAGAAACACGCTAATCCACTTGGAGGAAAAAAATCGGTAATCCAGGGGAACATACAATACAGAATAAAACGTAAGTATTCGAACACAAAACTTTGTTTTCCTTCTTCTTCTAATATGAAAGGCCAAGTGAATTTATGTGTTGGCAGACATCAAATTATGGAGTTTTCATTGAAGTCATTATTTATCTCTCTTGACAGCCGTCTGGGAATACAAACTTTTTCCAGATCCAAGGAAATTTTTCATCAAACTTAAAGCCTTGGAATTTTAAAAACCCATTACTTTAAAATATTTTAATAACAGACTAAGCAGTCAATGTATAAACAGTCGAGAAAACATTGAAAAGAAAAAATATATGGCACAAACTGTTGTTGTTGTTGCTTGTATTAACTTTGTATAAAAAATTTGGCAGAGGAGTGACGCTAGCCAGATAAGCCAAACACTCGAAATACAAGTTATTCAGTATTTAATAATAATGTACTATGATATTTAAATTTGTTCATATATTGTGTAAATAATCTTTAAAAATCATTAATATATACTCATAGATACTATTAATTTGCAGAGATAGGCAGAAAGTATACCAATTATTTTCTATTATATCCCCTGGCAAGTCACTTAGATTTGATATTGTAGTTTTTATAAAAAATTGTATTTTTTTAGAATATTTTTTACTATTTATATATACGACTACAAAATTAAGCTATATAAAAATACAAAATTGAGGACAAAGAAGTTACAATTTATATTTTTAGGCACAAATTTCATCATAAGTGGGGAGCAAATCTTACTATCATGCCAGGGTAGTATACAGAAAATATTTGTTTAACCATTTACTCCTGACTTAAAAAAAAACTTAATTTGTTTCCTTCTTTTACACTTAAGTTGGGAACAAATCTTACTATCATGCCAGGGTAGTATACAGAAAATATTTGTTTAACCATTTACTCCTGGCTTAAAAAAAACTTAATTTGTTTCCTTCTTTTACACTTAAGTTGGGAACAAATCTTACTATCATGCCAGGGTAGTATACAGAAAATATTTGTTTAACCATTTACTCCTGGCTTAAAAAAAAACTTAATTTGTTTCCTTCTTTTACACTTAAGTTGGGAACAAATCTTACTATCATGCCAGGGTAGTATACAGAAAATATTTGTTTAACCATTTACTCCTGGCTTAAAAAAAACTTAATTTGTTTCCTTCTTTTACACTTAAGTTGGGAACAAATCTTACTATCATGCCAGGGTAGTATACAGAAAATATTTGTTTAACCGTTAACTGCTGATAAAAAAAGCTTAATTTGTTTCCTTCTTTTACACTTAAGTTAGGAACAAATCTTACTATCATGCCAGGGTAGTATACAGAAAATATTTGTTTAACGATTAACTGCTGATATTACAAAAAACAAAAAAAAAAAGTTAATTTGTTTCCTTTTTTTACACTTAAGGTCTACTGTAACACAAAATTTTGTTTTTCTTCTTCTTCTAATATGAAAGACCAGGGGAATTTATATGTTGACAGACATCAAATTATGGATTTTTCATTGAAGTCATTATTTTTCTTTCTTGACAGCCATTTGGGAATACAAACCTCTTCCAGATCCAAGGAAATTTTTCATCAAACTTAAAGCTTTGGAATTTTAAGAACCCATTACCTTAAAAGATTTTAATAACAGACTAACGCTTGTCTGCACGCAAATAATTTAGAGTCTCTCATCAATTTCCAGTTTTGCATTAATGTTTATTACTTAGACAATAAACATCACGGGGCGTTTATCAAACTGCCAGCAATAAAATTACAAATGGCAAAGTAATATTCAAATTTAATCTAATACTTTCAATCTGGCTTTGCTTACACCACCCATCTCTAATGGTATAATGGAGGCAGTATTTCGTACAGGATGTAATTTAATATAGAGTTCGCTGGGAGAGTGTGAATGGTTGTCATTAGCGAAAACTCCAGCTGACTTAAATACATTTTTATTAACCAAAATTTTGTAAAGAAAAAAAAAAAACAGATACGTATACAATGACATTAATTTAATAGGCCTATTAAAGTCCCGCCCTCTCCTTTTATTAAAGGAAGCTGAAATATACAGACAGTAATTCATGGATAATTAAACCGCCATAATATTTTATAGTTTTTGGGTAATTAAAAGGGCAAAGCATTTAAACGAATTCGGGTAATTACCACAATAAGCTAAGTAAACTAATACTTTTAATTACCTCAATGAGGCAATTACAAAAATATACTGGATTGTCATCCCGAGCGAGACTGGATAATTAAATGAAATTTTTAATATTTAAAAACAATAATGCATATATTACTAATTTTACATTAGAGATTAAAAATTTTTGCAGGAGATGATAATTGTGTGCACATTTTTGATTGATCGGTTTCACTTTTTCATTAGTAAAAATGTTCCTTTGTTGCTAGGGGATACATGTGGCTATTTTGCTAAAAAAAAGCGCTTGGATAATACACAAAATTTTAATACTTTTTTTTTATAAAAAATTTACCCCTCAGAGAGAGCCTGGATTACCACCTAGTGCCATAGTGCAAATAAGGGCGGTCCAACCATAATGCATGATGTTAATTATGAGTCACACCTTAAGGTCTTAGTCTTAAGTTTTTTCACTTAACGTCCAGTTTTCTTAATTTAAGATTTCCTTGTTTTAGTGTTTGACATATTCGAGAGAAGTAAGCCTTAAAAGTAGCCTTTTACGATAATGGGTGCTCAAATCAATATGAAACGTGATTAGTTTGGTCAGCTTAATCAATTAAATGTGACCACAATTGGGAGAATTGTGCTCAAATTTCAGCAAACTGTGTATGCAGAATATGTGAAAAGCCGATGTATCCCCAAAGAGTGACTATTTAGTGCAGTTTACGAGTTATCGGCGTCAACGCGCTGTGTCTTCTTTGAATATAAGCTTGGGCAAGCAGTTACCGAGAATGGTGTTCGCTATCACGAGATGATAACGAATTCATTGTACCCACAAATTGAGGACAAAGACATTATTAGGAGGAATGAAGGCAATTATCCGAGATATGTATTTAAGCGTGGAATTTTCTGAGGAAAACATAACGGGAATTTCAAATTAACGACTAATTTGTGCATATGACTAACGGGTGCTTATGTAAACTTCGTTGCATTAATAACAGTGTAGCAGCTAAATAATAGTTTGGGTAATTAAAACGAAATAATGTACAAGAAACTAACTTTCTGTCGGAAACCTAAATTTGTAGACATTTAACCGTAACGCAGGCTCAGGCAAGCAGTTACCGAGCATGGTGTTCGTTATCACGAAATGATAACGAATTCATTGTACCCACAAATTGAGGATAAAGACTTTATTAGGAGGATTTAAGGCAATTATCTGAGAAATGTATTTAAGTACGGAATTTTCTGAGGAAAACATAACGGGAATTTCAGATTAACGATTAATTTATATGTATGATTGTCGGGTGTTTATGTAAACTTGGTTCCATTAATAACAGTGTAGCAGCTATATAATACTTTGGGTAATTACAAAGAAATAATCTGCAAGAAACTAAATTTACGTCAGGGACTTAAATTTGTAGGCATTTAACCGAATAGACATTTTAGCGTAAAACGAGAACAAACACGAGGTAAATAAACGGAAAAGGTATAAAAGCAGGCGATAAATAAACGTGAAAGGTATTTAAGCGTGAGGTAAATAAATTAAAAAGTCAAGGATTTCTATAACAGCATGAAATAAATATTACAAAATGGGTTAGGTTAAAAAAGTTTGTAGTCTTGTGGAAAAAAGGTTTCAGTTTAAAGGTGAATTTGCATTTATGATTGGCGGATGCTTATATCGGGTAATTAATCGCGAGGTTTGTTTTATAATATAAAATAAAATACAAAAATTTGAAACTAACCTTGATATGTGTATTATCAGTGAAACGAAAAATTTACGGCATCTACTGTTTTGAAAATGATATTATGTATGTAAATGTTGGCCACCACTAAGTCTGAGGTGTCCAATTAGAAGGTGCTAGTTTAGGGAACTTGCACCAGCATAGCGGCGTGTATCTCGCGGTAATGTTGGCTTCCTAAACGTTAAATGATTTATATTTAGTTTGGTTTGGCATTCTAATATGAATAGACTGAGGCCTGAACAAGCTTTCAAATTGAGCAAATTTGAGCCCAAAGCAAGATTGCCGTTGATTTCGATTTTCATGAGAGAATTTTATTTAGCGATGAAGTTCTCGTTTGTTTGAATGGATACGCCAATAAACAGAACTACCATATTTAAAGTGATAATAATCCTCAACTATTATCCATATAACCAGATAATTACCTGTATAACGCGTTTTTTGTTGTAATTCCCAAAACCGGCTTCAGGAATCGCCAAAATCCCCCACTTCCTTAGAAACAATATGGCAACTTTAATTTGCGAACTAAACCAAATGACCGTTATTAGTTCAGATAATTATGCATATAACCAGATATTATATGTATAACGCGTTCTGAGTTTTTTTGTAATTCCCAAAATCGGCTTCTGGAATCGCCAAAGTCCCCAGAAATAATATGGCAACTTTAATTTTCGAACTAAACTAAATGACCGTTAATAGTTCAGATACCATGCACCGAATATGAAAAACCGGGTCCGATTCGGTTCAGAGTTTTTTTTAATTCCCAAAGTCAGCATCAGGTAACGTCAAAATCCCCCTACTTCTTTAGAAGCAATACGGCATTTTAAACTTTCGCACTAGAGTGCATGACCAGTTATAGTAGATGCATGTTCCACGGCCAAATCGCACACCAAATATGAAACACCGGTTCGAAACCGGTTGGCGAAGTGGCTACGATTTTTTTTTTGGAATTCCCAAAATCGACTTCGTGAATTCCCAAAATCGCCCAACTTCCCCGGACGTAATACGGCACCGCCACTGAATTTTGAGTGTTGCAAACATAGGTGTAAGCAAACAAACATACAAGTGAATTTAACATAATCCTGTTAAAACAGCGCCCTTTACAACGGGAGTTTCATTTAAACAAATGCCTGAGAAAATTATCCACGGATTACTGTACAAACTTTTCCCAACAAAAATACTCTCAAAATGAAACTTAAAAGTCATAACAATTTTTGTAACTATCTCGTGAGGCTGTGGAATGAAAATAATTGTTCAGGACTTTTATCCCTAAACAAAACAAGAAAAAAGAATGAATGGACGGCAATTTCGAAATTTAATGCACGTGTATTTGTCAAACCGTCTCCCCACCCCAAACAAAAATAATAATAACACTCATTGTTACTAAAAGATAAATAGTCCTCTTAAATTTTTTGGCTTAAAAGCGAGCGGAAAAAATGAAAGAAATAACAGGAAATTTCGGACAGTCTATATACGGGAAATGACCCATACTTCATAATCGCTGTGACGACCGTTTGTTTGATTGTGTGTGAGTGGCTCAATTTGATATGTCACATGCTACGGAATATAAAACTAGACTTATTTATTTCCAACTAAATCTAAATGGTACACAGAGTTAAGTTAAAAGCGACACATATTCAATGTACGAGTATACAACACACCGCTGGCTCAACGGCAAAAAAGAAAGAGGAAATGAAGATACATTGAGTGTGCATTTGAATGTGGATTTAGTTTGGGTGTGTGTGGATGTGTGTACGTGTGATTGTTAGCATGCATGTGTTGGCACACTCACTCATAAAATTGCAAAATATACTAGGAGATTTATAACACAAACGTATTTGAACTCCTTTTTCCATTCATTCATTCATTCATTCACAACTTCCACAAGGATGTTCTGTTTGAAGTTGTTCATTGTGTTGGGCTGAATGCTGAGTGCTTAAGTGTGTGTATGTCTGCGTATGTGTGATTGTATGGTTTTTAGAAACATGTTTTATCTAGTGAATCGTTATTTTTTTTTTTTTTTTTTTAATAAATTTAGAAAAAACTGTTTTCGCTTTTGTCATTATTGTTACTGCCTGCCGCTTAAGTTGGTTTTGCTTTTTTTTTTTTTAATATTTTCTATTTTTTTGTGAAGCCATTTTATCATTTCAATCAATACAATTTTTAAAGCATTCGTGAAATCGAATTTTCAATTCATTTTTAGAATTTGAAAGCACAACAAAAGTAGTTAAAGCACTTGAATGGGAAACTGTGTTTGTATAAATAAAGGCTTTTGAAAAATATCGCCTGAATAACAATAATTAAAAGTCAAATTTATAAATAACAACAAAATGCCTTTTTTTCCTAAAGGACCTTAATTAAAAGTGTGCTATAATAAATATACTCGTAGGTAAAAAAAACTAAAATAAGTAAGAAATAATTTTAAAAGTAAACTTAACAGTCAGTTCGCCGATAACGAAAGGACAAGGTTCATTCGCATTCTAGGCGAAAGAAAATTTATTTGGGTTTGTCTAACTTTACTCTATACGAATGATATGTCAAAATTCAAATCGAATAAGTACATGCGAACGAATAATAGTGCCATAAGTATTAAACACATAAACTACCGCAGACTTCACAACTTCACGACAGCAAGTGCTGCAAGCGGCAATGGTAGTCGCGTAGTGGACTACTAAAATAGTTTGAACACGGCTGCAACATAAATTCATTTATATAAAAGTATATTCAGTGTGACCACCTTAGAGTTTTTAGCTTTACGAAATTCCGTTACTTTATTAAACGAGTTCAGTTTATATCAACCTTTTGTGAAAAAACCTCTTCTTTCTAATAAAAGGTATTAAAAGATAAAAAAAGCAGCTTAACTTAAAAACAGTTTTAGTTTACTACGCTTAATTCAGGTTCAGCCGTCCTTTAAAATATATCTTCTGCTCTATGGACTATAGACTACTCTTAAGGAATTGAAACTTTACAACTGCATATCGTAGCTTTGAAAATGTGGTGGACTAAAAATAGTTTCATTCGAGGAACAAAAATTTATACCCGTCTGTTAAAATTTTGCGTCAAAGATATGCAATTAAAACTACTCATAAGTGAAGTAAATAAACTATGCAAACCATTTGGCAAACCAGCGCTTTCCGTTTACACATAAACGGTACAAATACAAACACAAATTAATCACTTTTTTATCTTATCAATGAGAGTATACGGCAATTATGTTTGCTCGTCATATGAAGTTTACAATACACAAATTGTTTTGTAATATGCTTTAGCCTCTACTTTTTGAGATCCTTGTTTCTTTAATTTCTACGGAGACGGTAAACTTGTATACAATTCTAAAAATTCGAACAAGCAACTTTTTCTTGATTCATTTTGTGCGTCTCATCTTCTAATACTTCTCAAAATTTTCTTTGAAATGACGAAATTTTGCACTAGACAACAAAAATACGCGAAAATCGTACAAACATGCTTTAAATATTTGTACAAACAAGCAAACACCAGCATAAACAGCGCCAAATGTTTGTAAAAATTTAAATTTTTGCAATGTTTGCCAAACAGTTTTTCTCATTTGTCCTTTAACTAGGTATTTTATAAAATTAGAAATTCTTATTTTGAGGATAAGTATGTATGCAAATATTTAACAATACAACAAAGAACAAATAAATGTATTAATCTATTTAACATCTCATTTAAATTTTGTTATATTATTATGTTATATTAGAAAATAATATATTGTCAAGAGAAATATTTTTTTATTCCTTATTTTTTTATACGTTGGTCACACTGTTTTTATTTTGTAGTCAAGAAAAATAGAAATTAGTTTAATTCGACTGCGGCAAAAAATCAGCATGGACAACAACCTGTATTCGTGTTGTATTGCTGTCGTCAACATAAGCGTTCGCATTGAAGTCGGTTGTCTGCAGGCGTCAATGTGTTTAATGTTTTAGACGAACCCAAATTGATTCGAATGTCAGTGACTAGCTTTCTTTCGCATACATTTTCATTCGATATCGAAAAAACAGCCTCTTAAACAAACCTAAATGGATTCGAATGTGAGTGACTAGCTTTCTTTCGCTTATATTACTATTCGATATCAGCGAATAGGCTTGTAAAACAATAGTGAATGGAAAATACTTATTTACGAGTATATCGAAATCAGCCAAAACTTCTTTAAACGCCCGAATTTCAAAAGATATCTCTGACGTAGCTGCAGACATTCTTTTGAGTTCAAGAACTGGTTAACTGTTTTCCGGCAAATTGGAATTACTTAAAAAAAATTTCAGCCACCATGTTATACCTGGCAACTGGGTTGGTCAATGCTTGGTCATTCTTATAAAGAGTTGGAACTACAGAGTTATCATTATTCCTTACTGACTCTTAGCGAATGACCAAGAACATTTAATACCCCAAAAATATGTACGCCTCAAAAATAAGAAATAGCCTCATTAATAAATACCCAAAATTTATCATTGATGGGCATTGTGGCATCAGTGGCAATGAGGCGCTGAATGCTCCTGTCTTATCTACGTATAATCATAATGCAACTGACATAAGCGAATTCATAAAAAAAATAATTTTTTGAAAATAATATATTTGATTAAACATATGAATGGCACAGAAGTATTAACCCAAATAAAATATCAATTGACCATTTCCTAAGGAACACGGATATAAAAAACTTGACCTTATCAAACTTGAAATACTTCGCCTAGGACACTCAATAATATCCCACGGACACTTGATGATCTTGCCTGTACCTCCAATTTGTAGATGTAACACTACAGCATCCAACCTTCTAAAACATTTATTCCTGACTAGCCCAAAATTTCAAAATCAGCGTCATACAATCTTACAAAACTGCCCAAATCCTGTATCCCTATTAGCCAATCCGACAAAAAAAAAACATTCTCCAAATAATAGCTTAAAAAAACATTCCTTAGCATACATAGTAACCACCAGCAAGCATCAATAAATTTACAGGAACATATCGACAAACTAGAAAAATGGCTCAAGCTTTGGAAAATCAAGGTTAATGAAAACAAAAGTGTGCCCATGTTACATACGCACTGCGTCTAGGAACATGCTCACCCATTACTATTAACAATAAAGTAATACCTCAACACAGTGAAGTCAAATACCTCGGTATTCATCTTGAAGGTAGACTAACATGGAAGTCACACATCGAGGCAAAAGTAACGCAGATGAAATTGAAAGCAGTGCAAATTAACTGGCTAATAGACAGAAATTCGACCTTGAAGCTTGATTGTAAACTTTTGCTGTACAACTCGATTCTAAAGCCAATATGGTGCTATGAGATTCAATTATGGGGCACAGCCTCGGCATCCAACATTGAAAAAATTCAAAGTAGTCAAAATAGAATTTTCCGTAGAGAAAGAGGGATACTTTGGCTACCATTAGAGCTCTAAACAGATGACTGAATTCTGAAATAATATTCGCATAAAAATAAATTTTTGCCCAGCACTGGCAGGACTTTAATCACAATTTTTTTTTTTAGTATTAAGACTTGAATAGTTATTGTCATTACATTTCTTATGTAGATTCAATAAATAAAATAATAGTTGAAAAAAAACCACGCTTTATATATCAATCTGAACCATATCTCCAAAACAAATTAAAAGTATTTATAATATTATCATAACTTATATTACACTATAAATTATACAAAATTTTGTGCCTAAGGACTCGTAGCGATGGCCTGATATACTATTAGCTTCTAATTTATAATTATTCACTAATATTTTAAATAAATAAATAAAAATAAATGTTACCCCTTTAAGTATTACGAGTAAAGCTGAAATCGCAGGTAGAAGAATAAGTCTTCCCTGACTTATAGTTTATACCAGTTTTTGTGGATCTAATTATACTTCTCAAGGTATTTGTCTTGCAGCAGATACCTATACGGTAGGCAATCAGTAGTAATGTTTAGACGGATGAGTTGGATTAAAAGCCGATGCTTTTAATGAACTTTGGCCTACCATCTCATAAGCCTTGTCTTCTATTGACTGTCTAAGAAACTACCTACAGGGGTGATTAGACGACCCGATATCTCCAGCAAAGAATTTGCCTATATGGCTACAAGAGTATGATAAAAGTTGCGACCTGTGTGAGCCTTACCAGCGTGGAGTTGGTTTATCATTAGATAAGGCCGTCAAGGCATGTGCCCATGACAGCAGGTCTAACCAGGATCTCTTATTCCCAGCATCATGCATGTTGTGTTTGACATCTAAAACACTAATTTAGGGGAATGAGGATCAGCAAAGCTCTAAGCAGTTCCATTTCAAATACCGTTTTTGATACAACGACGCTGCTCTTAAAGAAAATTTTGAAATTTTGGTCTGGGAAACTACCTACAGTATGCATTAGACGACCCGATATCTCTAGCAAAGATATGGTTATGGTATGGCCACAAGAGTATGATAAAAGTTGCGACCTATGTGAGCCTTACAAGCGCTTCGGGGGCGCTGGTGAATCGTGAATAATTTACACCGTGGATTTGGTCTATTATTAGGTAAAGCCGTCAAGGCGTGTCTATTGCAGCAGGTCTAACCAGGATCTCTCATTTCCAGCATGAATTTGGATTTGACAACCAAAACCCTAACCAAGGGCTAATTAGGGGCATGAGCATGAGCAAAGCCTTCACAAAGACGCTGCTCTTGAAGAAAATTTTGGAATTTATATTCCTATTTTTTCTCGTACTTTAAACTTTAAAATTTAGAATATAAACTTTGTCTACATAAAAACCAAAAGTTTAATCCTCATATTCTTTTCATTTTAAATACTCACATATACGAGTACATATCGCTCCGTTATTGCAACATAGGCATAATTAAAAAAAAAGCTTGTTTCGAGAAAACACATTTCAAATTAAAAAGTCTTAGAAAAATTGTTTAGAAAATATCTCTTAAAGTAAACAGTTTAAAAGCCGTTTGAATAAATTTTTGTCACAATATAAAAGGTAATGCTGTTAACAATTCTGCTTTGTTAACTCAAAAAGCTAATCTTTTGAGATATGACTATGTTGCAATAAAGAAGCGATATATTTTCCTTTCCACCAATATTTAGTTTAGATTGATAACTTTTTTCTAAGCTCAGCTGTGTCAGGAGGCTATTTGAATGAAATAATAAATAAATGACTGCCGTCACTAGTTTGAATAAATTTTATTTTCATTTGCCAGGAGGTTGGTTCACTTACCACTCCCGTAGGACACAAATCATTCATGAACTGAAGCCAAAATGAAAAACAAAAAATCTAATTTTTATGGCTGAAATAATCAAGTTTGTTTTTATGTTTTTCCTTTTCTAGCGTTCTAGTCAATTTGATTTATAAATTTAATTGTGCTTTTTTATGCCAGGCACAATAAAAACAATGAAAAGTATTGTGTAATTTATATTGTTTTTACCACCAGCCAACGATATTGGCTGCTGCCTGCTGCCTGATTGCCACCCAGACCACCAGACCACCACACCACATCAATTTACATGAAAACCGCCACAGATATTGGAAAATTGTACTTTATGTCTGCTTCTTTTTCCCCATTTGTTTTATTAGTTTGCCTAAAACCATTTATTCATCCAGCCATATTTATTTATGCTTTTTCTCTATTTTAATTTTATTTTTCCTTTTTAGAATGCTGATATGTATGTACATATATATGTGTGACATAAATACACGTAAAGAAAAGGCGTTTTGAAATACTATTATTACAACCTTTTCAGTATAACAATATGTATTTTTATTTTAAACATAATTATAATTTATTTTAAACATAATTATAAATTATCTTATAAATTTCAAAATATGGTTGCATGCAATAATAATATTGATACAAAGAAAACTGCTACAGTTTGAGAAATAGAAACGACTGAAATATTCAGAACAGCATTATGCTAAGAACACATCTGCGACGAACGACGAATTTGTGGTCGCGAATATTCGTGCACACAATCGTGGTGTTGGTCGAAATTTATCATACTTGTTTCTAATTGTTTCGCCAGGGAACGGCTAACAAAGCAGTATCAGCTAAAACAAAGTATCTTCTCACGAAATATTACTTTTTATATTTATATTAATCCGTGTAGTAAAAACTTTATAAAGATGGTCTCGAAATAGGTATAAAGGCGTCAGATAATTTGTTCAAAAATCCCTGTAAAGGATGGGATTTATATAGGTTTACTTTTAATATGTCCATCTTAGTATTTATATTCATTCTTTTATTTTTTCTTTGCACGGAAAGTTAACAATGCTATCTACACAAAAGTTCGTTGATATTGTGCTTCACACGACGAATATTTGCCGGCGAATTCGTCGCGTTGGGCAAAATTCGTCGTTCGTCGCAGTTGTGTTCCTAACATTACCATACCTTGAAAAACGGCCATAGCATTCGATAAACTTTCGTCAGGCTTGGTGGATGTCTTGGATTTTGGGGTTACTCGACCGTGTGCAGGAGAGGTCGAAGAAGCTCATTGGTGACAATAGGGTATCCAACTCTATTGACTCACTGGAGCATCGACGCAGAGTGGGGTGCGTTACTCTGTTCTATCGTTACTACAATGGATTTTGCTCTGACGAGATTAGGGATCTTGTTCCCGAAACTCGCACATTTTTGCGTAGCACGCGCTCATCGTCCAGAGCTCATCCATTTGTGGTTGATTGCGCGGGGAATCGTACTACGCATTACAGAGAGAATTTGTTTTTCAGCCGTACGCTTCGTCTGTGGAACAAGTTGCCTGCAGACGTGTTTCCTGTCTGTTATAACGTTGGAAAGCTCAAGTCAAATGTTAACAAACACTACTCCCCCTTTCTCCCTCCTCACAACCTATTTTTCTAGTTCTGGTACAATGCACTGCATATGTAGGGGTCATCCCCTGAGTACTAGTCCAATATAAAAAAAAAAGTGCTGACAAAGTTATGGATCGGAAAAGTTGAGAAACGTGGAAAACGAATTTCTATCGGTTTTATTTTTTCTTTCAATGCAAAAAGGTGCTTTGTTTAATTACACATATAATTAGAGCGGCAATTGGTTGAGGTACTTTAAGGTATACGTGATGAATATTCGTTAACTGCGCTTGCGGGTGTCTGTACAACGTCCAGTTTGGTTCATGAATGCCGAATATCTCCTAAAAAGACATATTGTGAAATTGTTTTACATCAGGCCTTGTCGGCCTAATATCGCAACTATTTGTCATAAATTTGAAGACTGCGGACCTTCTAATCCCTCCTTTATTCAATTTCTCAGTAGTCAACGGAAGACCAGGCTTAATGAATTGGCAGTGACCTACCCTTTAAGAGCACCAGACCTTAATCAACTCACCCGTCCAACCATCACCCCTGGTCCAGGGGTATCTGTTACAAGGCAACATCACCGTGGGGTAATAGGACCTATATTATCCTTACTCCGATAAATCTTGCGTTCAACTGGGAAAGTTCTGATGAGATATTGTCATATAGGAATGCATGCGAGAAGATTAAACCTTCCATTGATATAAATATAACATTATCACTAATAACCATATAATAGTGTATTGCTTTTAGAATATTGTCCCCTTAAACATATATTTTTTTCTACATGTATTTATTTACATATGAGTTGATTTAGTTTTCTTGTTTTATTTGTTTTTATCTGAAATAGTGGCGCCTATTTGCTTGATAAAAATATTTTCAATTCAGGTATACTATAAATTTTGTTTATGGTAAATTCCAGCAGCATGATTTTAATTCAATTTTCTTTTATCTCAAATTTAGAGTGAGCAATTTTTTGATCCGAACAAATTTTTTTTCGCTCATGCTTGTATATTTTATCTGGATATTCAATAAAATGTCTAAATAAAAGAAAAAATATGGTATATTTTCATTATTCGATTATTACGTTTCAAAACGCCTTTTGCTTTTTTTTTCTTTTGCATGAGAACAGCTGTTTTGTTGCGCTGCAGCTAAAAGGAAATGTGTTACGGGGTGTAATTATGTTTAATTAAAAACGACAGATGCAGTTTGTGGCCTTAAGTTTAAGCATGCAGTATGTACATACATACTAGTATGTACATATATAATACGTACATATGTATATGTTGTGAAAATGATCTGGGAAAATGTGTTACAATATCTTTTTTATAAAACAGAATGTAAACAACAATGTTAAGTAACCACCAAAATTCACGGGGATAATTTAATGGTTGGCTAAATTTGCAACGTGGTTGGTTTGGAAATGTATTAAAATGATGCACATGAGAAGCGTTTAGTTTTTCGCAAACTACAAAAATACGGAGAGTAGATCTAAAATTCGGCGGGAATTTTTTAAAGGAACGGTCCAATCAAATTGAGTGATGTTAATACAAAACAAAAAGTTTTCTTCTTTGGTTCTCTTGGAATTCAGATGACTTCCTGAAAAATTTTATAATATTTGTATATTTTAGTTTCTGTTATCAATTTCCTATTAGTTTTTTGTCATTCTACTAGCTGACGGCGTATGGGTTAGCGTTAACTTATTTTTGGGCGGGTGAGTCCAAATATGTGCCCACAATAACGTTTGGAATACATTGCCCACGACTTTTTATGTTTAACAGAGCTATGTTAGCTACTTAACAGATATCTGTTAAGTTAGCTGGTTTATGTCTAGGGTTATACATTTTAAAATTTATCTTCACACACATAAGCAAATTTACGGCGAAATGCTCGCCACGGCTTCGGTGGCATAACTCTATGAAATGGTCCACATAATTGAGGTTCAATATACAAAATTATCTCATACTTTAACTCTTGTCCCCCCGGCGATCAGATTTAGCCTTGGCGTAAGCCTCGCTAGGACACTCTGCTTTCTGGGGCATACATACATACCCCTACTGTTCATCGTTTGATGTTGCAAATTAAACTCCGTACCAAGAGTTAAAATTGGCATAGCGGCAAAGCCCCCAGGAGATTCTGCCTTGCAGATCTCTCGGTGCTGTCTTAGCTGAAACGTTCTGGCCATGGTTTAAACCTGAAATTGCAAGAAGGGGAATTAGTTTCCTTGATAACTTTGGTGCATGCCGGTTTTGGGGGCTAAAAACCTTCTGAGGAGCTGTTGTCTTGCAACAGATACCTGTGCTGTAAGGAACCAGGCGTGCTAGTTAGACGGATGAATTGGTTAAGGGCTGATGTTCTTAATGGACTTCGGCCTAACAAATTATTAGGTCTTGCGAACTAAGCTCCATTCAGTCTACTTCATTTCTTAACATTAATACGATCCTCAATTAATTCCCCAAACTAATTTTTTTTTAATTTAAAAAAAATATCCCGATTTGGGGATAAACCCGCTAATCTGGCAACACTGTCTGTGTGTAAGTTCATCTTTGTTTCCTTTTACAAAGTGTTAAAGAAACATGATGTGTTTGTCAAACTTCCTAATGAAGGGCCTATAGTACTCTAGAAGACACAAGTCCTGCAAATAACTGTCCTAATTTTGTCTTTCCAGCTAGTATACAACTGCTTTCTGGGGAAATAACTCCTTTGGGAATTACAAGACAAGCAAAATAATTGGTACATCATGCTTTAAAACTGCCTAGTCAGTTATAAATTTTACGACTGATAATTTTCCTGACAAACATTACGACTGAAAGTAAAAGTACTGCAAAAGTATAAAATATGAAGAATTATAATTTTCTGCTTACGTGACGGTTTTTTCAACTCATTGCTCTGAATTTGTTGTGTTAAGCTTTTATGAGTTCTTAACGCTTTTCGCCTAAATGGAAGATAACAAAAGATATTTCTTCAAACAATTTGTAGAAATCTTAAAAGTTAATGCTAATGAGACATAGTTAATTAAGACATCATTCTTTATTTGATTGGCTGAGATTAACTTTAAATAAAATATGTTGCGTATATTAAAAATCTTCCCTGGCTTTAATTATTAGAAAATATTTTGTTTTGCGTAGGCGTTCTAAGCCAATAATATTATTTCTAATAGACTGAACATAAAGGCAAACAGTTTTCTTTTATCAAGCAGAGAAGAATGACAGGCGTAGAAATTCAACGCCCAAGAAAAACAGGAATGATATTATTTTATTTTCAATTTTCTGATAAAAAAAATAAATATGGATATAAAGGGTCTTATTCATAAAAAAAATGTTGTATTTTTATTAGACTCTTATTTGACAAATTTCAAAATTTGTAAAATAAGAATTTAATAAACATACAATATTTCTCATGAATACGCACGAAAATGTATACTCCCCCGGCCAGAGCAATTAACGCATGTCTTATTATAAATTTAAGATCACAGAAAATAAACAAAAGATATAGAAAAATATATTCTTTAAGCCAGTCTAACAATAATTTATAAGAAGTAGAACATAAATTAATTTTGTTTAAAAAAGACAATAGATATAAAATGTACATTCCTCTGGCCAAATTAATATACGCATTTTATGAACTTGGCACAACTTAATCTTATTTTAAACTTAAGATCTCAGGACAAAAACAGAAAATATAGTATACATATGTATATTCCCCTGGGCAGTCTAATAAATATGTATACATATGCAGGGAAACTCTGGTCAGCGAAGCCGGTGTTTGTTATACCATAGAGGAGAAAATCCTTCCGCACGGCCGAAGACCGGCTATGCAGGGAAAATTTGGTCAGCGAAGCCGATGTTTGTTATATCATAGAAGAAAAATTGAGCCCACATAATTAAAAAATTAAGGAATAATTCCCGGGGAATTTAATTGCTAATTTAGATCATTTAATCATTTAGAATATAAAGAGCGGTCCAACCGTAATGTTCAATGTTACTTGAAAGTCACACCTTAACGTCAAGTATTTTGTACAAATTAATTTGACATTTCTCTGTTGACGAATTTGGAACATTCAACCCTGGAGAGGTACACAATAGAGCAGGGCATGAAGAGTTTGGAAGCATTTTACGAAAATGGGCGCACAAATCAAAATGTCTTTCCTCTGGACAGTCTAATATGTATATCATGATCGACCAAATGTGTCTACAACCGGGAGAACTATCGGCAAATTTCAGCAAACCGGGGCCGTAGAAAATGAGAAAGCACATATACATGCTCGTTCAATTTGTTTTCTGCAAAACATTGCTGTTGTTCGCGATAGTGTGCCAGTAGAGACTCGAATTGTCGTCGTTCTCAGCAACTGAGTACCTCACATACTACAGTGATGCGAATTTAGAATAACGACGCAAAGCTGCGATTTTTGAGGTTTCAGCCAAGATGCAGGCACGTCAACCCTGGTCAGCACTGAAATAGTCTGCAAACAGAACCTCCTGTGGGCTTTGCTGATCCCCGTACTACCAATTAACTCTTAGTAGGGGGTTCGAAAGTCCAACACAA
Organism: Thecocarcelia acutangulata; assembly: GCA_914767995.1. Lineage (NCBI taxonomy): Eukaryota > Metazoa > Arthropoda > Insecta > Diptera > Tachinidae > Thecocarcelia > Thecocarcelia acutangulata. Next base: position 22,337,152 of record OU612095.1, on the reverse strand, counting down.
CATAAGGCATGCGGCTTCATAGAGTTTTATTTACTCCAACACATGAGAAATTCCTACCCGTCTATATCCCAGAATATAGAGTGCTCGGGTTTGGTGTACACCACGACATACCTGCTCCCTGGGGGATGGCTGAACAGAGAGACTTGAAGAGACAGTTGTGAAAAAGATTTACATCAGCACTGAAATGGTCTGCAAACAGTACCTCCCGTGGTATTTGCTGATCCCCGTACTACGAATTAACTCTTAGTAGGGGTTTCGAAAGTCCAACACAACATAAGGCATGCGGCTTCATAGAGTTTTATTTACTCCAACACATGAGAAATTCGTACCCGTCTATGTCCCAGAATATAAAGTGCCCCGGTTTGGTATACACCACGACAATACGCTCCCTGGGGGATGGCTGAACAGAAAGATTGGAAGAGACAGTTGTGAAAAAGATTTACATCAGCACCTGCCTTGCGGCCTTATATGATGACGGACCAGTTCCACGAAGTAAATTATTCACGATTCACCAGCGCCCCCGTGTGGCTTGCTAGGCTCACACAGGTAGCAATTTATGCCATATGATTGCGGTCATATGAGCAACTGCTTGTTGAGGAGTTCGGGCCTTCTAGTCCCTCCTGTATGCAATTTCCCAGCAATCAATGGAAGACAAGGCTTAATGAGTTGTAGGCCGAAGCCCACTAGCAGCATCAGCCCTTAAACCAACTCACCCGTCACCCGTCACCCATCACCATTGGTTCCTTACAGTACAGCTATCTGTTGTAAAGGCAACACACCATCGGGAGTTTGTTAGTCCCCGAAAAAAGCCACGCCACTCCCTACCTGCGTTTTAGGTTTCAACGACAGCCAGAATGTTTCAGCCAAGGTAGGTACCTCAACCATGATCGGCCCGGGTTGAACTGCAAGCAGAACCACCCGTTCTGCCAATTTATACCCTTGGTAAGGGTTTCGGAAGGCAACACAACATAAGTCATGCGGCTTCCTAGAGTTTTAATTGCTACAACAAACGAGGGACTCCTTCCCCGCTAAAACCGAAAAACAGAGTGCCCAAGTTAGGAATACGCTAAGGCAAAACCTGTTCCACGGGGGGGATTTAAAGAAACAGAAATGATTGGCAACTTTACAAAGAAAATCATCTTCATCGACCAGGCACACTTTCACCTCAGTGGATTTGTTTACTAGAAGAATTGCCGCATTTAGGCAAATCAGTATCCACGAACCGAAGCCGATGGATCCACAAAGAGTGACTATTAGTGTGATTTATGGGCTGGCGGCGTCAAAAATGATATCGACCAAGCAGTTATCGTGAATGGTGTTCACTAGCACGAGATAACAAACTGCTTGCGGTCAGAAATGGAGTAAATGAGCGTGGACGATGTATCGTTCCGAAACGATGATGCAGCTTGCCACAGTGGTTCCTTCGCACAAGAAATTCAATGGCCGTGGTGTGTGAAGTCGTGACGATGTTAATTAGCAGTCATGATCATATGATTTGACACGGTGGGACGTTTTTCTTTAGGGATATTTTAAAGCAAAGCTGTACGTCAATAAGCGAAGAATATTTCAAAAGCAAAAGAATGAGATAATTCGGCATATTATATTGTATTGAAGCTATGTCTTAGAGTCAATAAAAATATGGACCATCGAAGAGAAGTATGCCACCGCAGCGAGCACTTGGTCCAAATTTTGTTTCACATATAATTTTCTATCTTAATAAAAAAATATATTAAAATAATTCTCTGAACAAAATTTTTTTATTTACACTTAACAAGGTGCGTTTTGGTTGGACCACCCATTATTATACTCGTATATACGTATCTCTAACTCTGTGCAAAAATTTTTATCTTGCAAAATTGTTATCTTGAAATACAAAACTGAACAGCTAAATTCTTTGTTTGTCTGGAGTATTAGTCATGATTATGAATGTTTTGTTTAGCAGCTTTGCTCTAGATATGAAAATATGACAATAAAAAGTATTGTTGAGAATTATTTCAATATGCCACACCTTCACTTGAGTAATTCATAGATTTTTTTTTTTTATTTGTCAGACTTCACATTAATCTTTTGTGTCAATTTTGTTTTTAATAAAAAATGTTACTTCACCTTTTGAAATTATTGAGTTCACTTGTCTATCCACTGATATGACTTTCTATTTTTCTTAACGCAATAATGTGTTAAATTGTCACATTTTGTTCTTCCAGAGTTTGTGGCTTGTCAGTTGACATTTTTCATAAATTGTATTATTTGTTGTTCTTTTTTTATGACTTTTTTGTTTTGTCTTCTCGAAGGGGGAAATCCCGAATTGTCTTCAGGTTTGTTGTTTTCTTTCTAGCAAGATTGTGCTTCTTTTGCCAATATTATTCGATACTATTTCCGAGCATAACTTTTTCCATTAAAACATGCAAATTTGATGCAGGAATATGAGCAGGAGGAGGAGACTTCTTTTTTTTTTTTGTTTTCCTTGGTTTGAACTTCATTCAAATTGTTAACAAATAAGTTTGAATTTGTCTACTCTTTCCAATTTTGCTGGCAGTCTTTACAAGTTTTGTGAAAGCCAGAATGGCAGGCGGTGCAGCAGCATTTAGTAGTCAGCCAGCCTGTTGTGTGATTCATGAATTAAAACCCCAAAGAGTCCTTGAAGTGTTTCCTTTCTTTTTTTCCTTTCTGGTGAACAACATATTAATGAAATTTCTATTGAAAGTTTTGTGAAGTTAAGCTGGATCAAGAATATTTGAATTTATAAAGAAATAGTAGGAAATAAACAAAAAGATTAGAGATGCAAAGGACCAGTTCAGTAGCTGATATTTGCATGTCTGGCAGAAGTGCAAATGCAAATGCAAAACAATGACAGTTTATGGCAAAGTTTCAATTGAGTTTTCTTAAGAAATTATTGTTGATCTTTGTTGGCAAGTTCATTCATGTGGAATATTAAATTGGATCATTAATAAATACAGGTGAGAGCTAGATACAAAGATATTGTAGATACAGTGTATCCTCCCCTGGCATTTGCCACTATCTTGTTTAACACTTTTTGACTATTCTAGGAGAATTGATATATGACAACACTCTACATAAGAAAACTTTTTAAACATTTTTGTAACCTTTTATATTTTATTTTAAACATTTCCAGGGAAATGACTACTCTCTAAAAATATGTGCTCTTTATTAAACAATCAACAAGCCAAAGAAATTGCGAGAAAATTTGAAATATTCGAAGTTGTGTTTTATTTTGATTAAAACTTTCCAAATTTTGTGCAAATACAGGGTATTTTTAAGGAGCTGCACAAACTTAAATCATAATAAAAAGCAAATAAATTAATTTTTAATATCAATTTATTCCAGAGAAAATTTCATGATATTAATATTTAAACATCGGGTATTCGCCGGGTAGGTATACTACTTTATTTTGCCGAACACTGTTTTTCGTAATACACTTCAAGTATTTGGAGACATTATTGTGACTTGCCAAATCGTACTGAATAAAAAGGACAAAACAGTTTGATACGACTCATGTGTCTGATCAGTCGAAAAGGTTTTATGAAAAACCAAACCTCACGATGAGTAACTCTCTACATGTTTAAGTATATATACCGGGTGTCTGCTTTGTTTTGCGGCCATTTTTTGGTAAACATTAGCCTGGACAGCTTATTCGCGCCAAATTTATTATAGAAAAATAGTCGAAAAACCAACGTGTTTGAATCGTTAAATCATTTTATCAAAATCAATCATCGATTACTATGACAATGAAAGAGATACGTGAAATTTTTGGAGGAAAAAACGCATTATTTATCGAAAAAAGAGGGTATGCAGGTGATAGACTGAACTGCCGCTCAAGAAAGTGTTCGAAACAATCCATTACCCTCAATTTGACGCCGTACTCAGAAGCTTGGTCATCAGAGAACAACCATGGTCACAATTTTGCACGAGGATTTGCATTTATTTTTATTTGAGATTCAGTTGACACAATATCTTCCTCTACAAGACCATTTACGCGGCCATACATATGCCAATCATGAAAATCGGCGTTGACCATGACAACCCCGATATTCATGAAATTCATAATGAGTGACGTGGAATATTTACATATGTGGATATGTGATTACACAGAATAGTCGGTTCTGGGCAACTTTTGCGCCCATTAAAAGTGACAGTCTGGTGTGCAATTTGGTCCGGAGAAATCATTATACCTTACTTCTTTCAAAATTAAAACGGCATAACGGTAACTGTGAATGGAGAGCTATATCGTGATATGATTGAAAACTTTTTAGCGCCACAACTGCTTGTTTTGGGCTTGATTGCCAGTGGTATCAACAAGATGGTCCCACATCGCATACAGCCAGGATTACAATGGAATTACTGCGAGTAGTATTTCTTTCCGGCACACACCCTAGTAAAATTTCCGACAGACATGTGATTGTTTTATGGTAGCACCTGCAGTAATGGCCTACTCTCATGGTGGATCAATATTACGGGGGAACCAACTTGCGGCTCACCAGCCCCTTCATGTAGCATACAAGGTTGCAAGGTGGCAACTTCTTGTCACATATCTGTAGCCATATGAACACATCCCTTGCTGAAGACCCTTCTAATCGCTGCAATTGCTGAGAGAGTCATTCTCTGGAAAATATCGCTATTGTTCGCTATGACTGGGTATGTTTGTGGTGGCAAAATTAAATAGTTCATGAAAAAAAAACCATAACTGTATCAAACTCTTTTATTAAAGGCTTATTATGCATCTATACAAAAATGTCTCTCCCCTGAATTTTTTTTTTTTTTTTACCTTAACGAAACACAATACTTATTGTATTAAATGTATTTAAAGTGGCTGATAAATAAGTATGTGTGTTTAAACTGGGGCTAAAACACCATTTTCGATATCGAGCAAAGCACACGATATCGAATGAATTGTATTGTAATAATATACAAGCGTTAAACAATTTTGTGTTGTATTCGTACCTTCAGGAAACATATACTATTAAATATATTACATTACGCTCTGGTACTCATCATATCTACACGTACCGATATTCGACACGATAGTTATGTCAATATTGAATGCGGTGATTAGACCGCTGTTCATGAAAAACTATAAATATGTTAAACTATGATTAATAAATGCTTATTATGAATATATAAAAAATACAAATACAATATTTATATTTATAACTGTTTTGTCTGAAATTTTAGCATAAAATAAAATATATATTCTCCCCTGTTGAAGTGAACTAACAAGCATTTTCTAAATATTAGCTCTAAATTGCAAGTGAGTGGTTCTAATGACTACAGAAAGCTAGAATAGTTTATTTTTCATTAATAACTGATTATATTCATATACATATATGCGTATACTCCCCTGGACCTTAGTGCCGTAACACAAATTGACTTCAATCTAGCTTAGACAGCGTATGCATAACATAACTTCCATATTTGTTATTATAACAAGCACGTTACAGCTGTATACTCCCCTGGCCAGCCCGACTAACAAACATTTTTCATTTAATAAACAATTCATTTATTCAAGTTTTGAAATGTAAAAATTTTTCAACTATTTTATAAGAAACAATAAGTTTTATTTAGTGTCACTAATTAAAAAATGTATACTCCTTTGGTAGTTTTATTATTTTTTGTCGAACTTTTCGAGCCATTGAAATAGAAAAGTTAGACTGCCCAACCTTTTATAGAAATTTGTCAAATTAGCCTTAATATAACGTATTTTTTTATAAATAAAACTAAAACTTCTTTGTTATATATTTAATTTTATTAAAAAACGCTACTTTAATATAGCTAAAAGTTTGCTCGTCTTTATTACTACAAGTTATTTCTTTGTTGTCTGACTTTATTTTTATTATTATTATTATTAAAATAAGAATAAAGTTTTCCAATAGTTTGACTTTTCGATGGGAGCAAGAAGAATACATATTTTCTACATATAGTATATATGTAGAAAAAATTTGTTTTTTTTTTTTCTTGATTGTCATACAAAACTTTGAAGTAACATTTTATTTGCTTTGGGGAAAACTGTAACCTTTTTACTACAAAAGTTTGAACAAAAGATTTGTTTTTTCCTGCTTTTTTTTTTTTTTCTTCTTTTTCTTTTCAACTTGTAAGAAAAATATGTCAAGTTTTCTTTATATTTGATTGATATAAAATGAACAGTCTTTTGATATTTTTAATACACTTCCTTGGCGTAGAATACGTGGGTAATCTTTTGTATAAAAGATTAAGAAAACATGTTTTTTAAGAAAAAGAGAAAAAGCAATAATAAATACAATTTTTTAACTAAAGAAATATATAGTTAATTTTTTGTACATTAAGTATTTTTTTAATTCTTATTTTAATGTTATTAAAACTTGACACAAAAATTTGCTTGCTAATAATATAATATCTTAATGAAAGCTATTATGATAATGAGACTGTCTTTGGTAGTCAAACTTTTGTATATAAATGATTCAGCTAACAAAATGTAATAAAAGTGCCAGAGGATATACATTTATAAGTATTATTAGCTTACAAAACAAAATATTGTTGGTTGTGTCAATACCCACTATGCAGCGGGTCAAAAAGCTGCCAATTCAAAATAAACATAAGCAGACTATTTATTAAATGAAAAATTTTTGTTACACATGCCAATCAGGGGAGTATACAGCTATAGAGTATAGCTTAAAAAATCAGATAGGGAAAGTACAAGACATTGCCTAAGTAAGCAGTTTTTGTTAGTACCACTAAAAATCGGGAAAAATCCAAATTTTCTATATATTAACGATTCAAAGTGCACAACAATAGATAATAAAAGTATACATTTATTAATATATAGGAGTATACATTTATTAATATTTTCAAATCATAATGCAAAAAAGTAATGGTTTTGCTAATATTCGTTATGAAACAGGCTAAAAAGTTTAACATTTGAAATATAAACCAGTTCTTTTTTAAATAAGAAATTTTATTACACAGACAAGCCAGGGGAGTATACGGCTGAAATTGTTATTTAAAATATCAGAAATAAAACGTATAAAAAAAATATTATTTTAGTAGGCTGCGTCAATACAGCAATACAGTGTTTTAATATTTTTGTTACTCCTAAAGTCCAGGCCCAATTTTTCTATATATTAATAACGCAAAACGCAAGACAAAAGGTAAACCAATTATTGTCTTTTTTTTTCTTTTTTTGAGTAAGAAACAACGTTTGTTATGTTTGAAAGACATTTTTTTGATATAAGATAAATTTTTCAAAACTAAAACACTCGTTATAATAAAAAAAAATTTTATTTTTTTTTTTTTGTTTTTTTTTTACTTTTTATTTATTTTTTTTATTTTTTTATTATTTTATTTTTTTTTTTTTTTTTTTTGTAAAAAGGCAATTCGAAAAAAGTATTTACAAAAAATCTTCTTTGAAAAAGGTACTTTTTTTATTTTTAATAAATTTTATATATTTTAGTAAAACAAATCTTGTTTTAAAAATTTTTTTTAAATATACTTTTTTCCAGAAAAAAAATATTTCTTTCAAAGAGCCTTTTTTTTTTTTTTTTTTTGAAAAAGAATTTTTTTTTTTTGAAACTTCTTCTTATAAAAATATAACTTTTTTGTTAAAAAGAATTGTTTTTAATCAAATTTAATTTTTTTTTAACAACGTATTAAAAAAAATCTATTTAAAAAAGTTCCTATATAAATGACAATTTTTTTAAAAGAGACCTATTTTAAGCTTAACAAAAAAAATCTTGTTTTAAAACGCACTTTTTCCAAATATCTTTTTTCAAAGTTTTTCAAAGAAACTATTTTAAAAAAAATCTTTATTTTAAAATGCAGCTTTTTTCTAAAAAAAAACTATATTACAATAGTAGATAATATTTTTTAAAAAAATGCAATTTATTAAAAATATTCGTTTTTCAAAAGATTTATTTTTATCTAAAAAAAAATAACTTTTTCGAAAAGCACTTTCTTGAAAAAGAACTGTTTCTTATAAAAAGAAAGTTTTTATTATGTAAAATAAATTTATTTATTTTTTTTTTAATTTTATCTTTCTTTTTTTAAAACAAGGTAATTTTAAAAAATTCCATTTTAAAAAGGTACTTTTCTAAATGACGATTTACAAAGATGTACTATTTTACAATTGTAAAAAAAAAAATTATTTTAAAAGGATTTTAAAAAATATTCGTTTTTTTCAAAATGGTATTTCTGAAAGAAAAAGTACTTTTTTCGAAGGACATTGTCTTGAAAAAATACTGTGTTTTCAAAACTCCTTCTAATAATAATTTCAAAATTTTTTTAAAAGTACTTTTTTAGAGTAGAAAGTTAAGTAGAAATTAGTAAAGTTTTATGAAGGTACTTTTAGAAGTGATCGTTTTTTAACAAAAGGTCTTTTAAATAAAAAAAAAAAACTGCGCACAAATTTTAAAAGGTACATCATTTCTAAAACAAAAGTACCTTTTTGACGAGTTCGTTTTGGAATAGGGTATTTATTCTAAAAGGTTTATTATATTAAAATTTATATTATATTTTCAACAAGATGTTTTGTTTGATATAGGCACTTTTTTAAAAAAAATGTAGATCCTTTTTATGGTTTTTACAAAAAGTACTTTCTGTAAAAATGTGGTTTTAGGTTAAGTTTATCAGGCCCCCAGCCATTGAACAGATAGCCCACTTGGGTCCAATTTGGTCCCATTGTGTTGCCTGGGTGTGATATGTATCTCAGCAGATCTACATATCACTGGTTTAGAACCAACCCGAGGATCGGATAAAGCATTCCATTTACATCACATTCCGATACTTCCACGAAGTCGGACAGCATCGGTCTGCCTAGATACAAAGCCCTTACATAGGAAAGAGCTGGATATCGACAAAGGAAGTGCTCAACACTCTCCACTTCCTTCTCGTCTCTGCAACTTCTACAGAAGATATTAAATGAAAGATTTAACCCCCTCGCCTACGACCCTATGTGGCAATGACCCGTCACGACCTTCGAGGCAGGCCCCTAAGGATAATAGTCCTCCTGTTGTCATATCTGGGTCATGTCAGCCTTAATATTCGACAAGTGACCTCACTAGACCATCTCTCCTGGGCGGTTTCAAAAATTTAACGCTGAATTTGTAGTCTTAAAAATATGTTTTTTGAAGCATTTTTTCATAATATTTTTCTCTAAAACAACTCGTATTTTGGCTGTCTTTTCAAGATTAAAAACAAATTCTTTTAAATATCTTTGTATATACAAATATTCCTGTATTTGTACAGATATTTTTCATTTTCAGAAAATTCGTATTTTTATCATTTACCAATACACTTCACATTCCAGTTACATCCTTCTCTATTGAACTAGATCGTAAATGCAGAAGTTTGAGTTTTAAGTCAAGAGGTGTGTTTATTGGCGTGCTTGTTTGCTTGTGTCTGCTTGTCTATTTCTATACCCCAGTCACCCCCCCCCCCCCCCCCCCCCCATACACCGTCATCATTTTGATTGTTCACGAAGTCATAAAAAATTGTTCAATTTAATTTTGTACACGACAACAACAGCACCGTCTTCATTGAAGTCTCCGTATAGAATTTGTGATGTCAATATGTTCTATAGTACGTTCTTATAAATTTTATTTTATTTTCACTTCGATACGTAAGTAAGTACTCGTATCTTCTATAAAGTTTCTTTTTCTTCTTCGACGACTTTTTGTTTGTATAAATTGAGTGAAGTGTTTATATGTACGGCAAAGTTTTTGGAGCTGTGTTAATATAAAAATCAATATGAAATTACAAACGAGAGAAGTAAAAATTGAAAACTATTTATTACGAGGGTTGTAGAAAACTAAGAAATACTTAAATAATTTATGTGGTAATAATTCGTAGGGAAGATATTTTAACACATTTTGGGGTTTGATGTTGCACACGACTTGCTTAAGTATTAGAATCAGGGAAGATACAACATTATTAAACATTATTTAGTGGCATTTCTATAAAGATTTCTATACAATAGGTTAGAGAAATAATATAAATGCAGAATTTATAAAATATAAATTATTTTCATTATTAATACACACGGGCCAGGGGAGAGTACTCTAATAGCTTTTAACTAAAAATTAATAGATGGTGTATTATTTTCTAAAGTGATATTTAAGAAATCAGCTCTTCCCAAATGAGTAAGACTGCAAACCAGGGAGGTATACAGCCGACAAAAGATTTGTTCAGTTGACCTCTTATTTTTTATAGCTTTTCACAAATTTGCAACATTGGTTCAGTGTGGCATTGTGTATACTTCTCAACTCAATCTTATTTAACAAATTTTGTGACCGTTCTTTCGAAATGAACGTCAAGCCAGGGAAGTATACAGCTTTAAAAGAAGTTTAGAAAATTAGTGGAACTAACAAAAGATTAGTTCTGCCGAAAATTTTGTTTTTTGTAGCTTTTCATAGATCTTCAAGATTTGTTCAGCGTAGAAATTTATATAGGGGGCCCCAGAAGTTAACGTCAAGCTGAAACAATTGATTATGACCATCATATTCTTTTCAGAAAAAAAACTAAAAAAATGCAATTGCTTTTGAACTGAGTTAAATGTTTTTTTTGTGATTTCCTCGTAATGTTTAAAATCCATCTTGTCGCTCTGTTTTAGCTGGAGGTTGATTTTTGCGATACTCTGTATACTTCTAGATCCAATTTCACTCATTAAATATTATGCCGTAAAGTTGATTCAGCTTTCAATCACAGTGCAAAAAGTTAATGTTTTAAACTCATTTGCAAATGCTATATATATATTATGTATATAAAATCAGTGGCACTACTTTAATCAAAATATGGCCAGGTGAGTATACATAATATATTCCAAATTAGAGTCAAGCATTTAAATTTAAAAGAACAAACATTAATGTTAAAAATTTTATTAATTATCATATCCAGCAAAACAAATAAACAGTTTTGCCGTCCAGGGGAGTATACAACAAGTTTATAAAAAGATAAAAGAAAGAAATTTTGATTTTAATTTCATACAGCTAACGTTTATGCAATAGCAATAAACAATAAAAGCATGCAAAAAAACAAATATTTAATAAATAATAGGAAATATATTTACAAATTACTAAAACTTAATACACAATTTTGTATATCTCATACAGGCAACCAATTTTATTTAAAAAATATATTTACTCTTCAAAGCAGCAAAAATAACATTGAAAATTTTGAAAAATTTTATATATGCCAGGGGAGTATATGTCTATAGAATGTAGGAGTATATGTCTGTAGAATCGAGCAGAAAATGGAAATAAAATGTTCTCTGTTGGAAAATGTTTTTTGTTTACAGCTTTTCGCAAATTTTCAACATTTGTGAAAGTTCTTTCAAAAGGAGTAAGAGGGAAGTGTATACCTTTAAAAAAAGTTTTAAAAAACTAGTAAAACTGGCAAAAGATCAGTTCAGTTGAAAACGTTTTTTATTTTTTCCAGTTTTTCACAAATTTGCAAGATTTGTTCAGTATATAAATTTAAATACTTCTTAGTTCAATTTCATTTAACATTTTGCGTGACGTAAAGTTTATTTAGCTTTCAACCATAATGAAAAATTATTTGTTGATGTTTCCAACCTCATTTGCAAATGCTCTGTATATCACATAAAAGGGGAATATATGTGAAATATTCAAAATTGAAGTAGTCTACTGTAATTTAAAAGAACAAAAATTAATGTTAAAAATTGTATTAGTTAAAAAAAAAACAAATAAGCAATTTTGCTGGCCAGGGGAGTATACAAAAAGGTAGTAAAAATATTAAAGCAAGGCAAGGTAAGGCGTCATACACCTAACGTTTAGATAATAGCATTTAAAGCATGCAAAAATCAAATACTTAATGAATAATAGAAAATATTTTTTTACGAATTATTAAAATTTAATACACAATTTTGTATATATCTTACTCAGTAACACAGGCAACCAGTTTTATAAAAAAAAAATACTGTTTAAAATAACAGAAATAACATTGAAAAACCTTGGAACCATTAATTTTAAGTGGGCCAGGGAAGTACACATACATTGGTTGATTTAGCAGAAAACGGGAACTATATGGTCTCTGTTAGAAAAAAAACCTGAATGATATGCTATATTTAAAAGATACAAGTCCATAATAAGTAATTTATTACGCCAGGGGAGTATACAGTTTTTGTGTTTTAGAAGGAAAATATGCGTTTTGTTAATATTTTGCTACAAATATTTAAATTAAAATTGTATTAAAAAATTAAAAAGGTTAGGCTAGCTTCAAAAAGGTCATTTATAAACATTTTTAAACTTTACACAATTGTTTTTCGCGAATGGTAAAACAAATATACGTAAAAAATTCCAATTCGACGAAAAAAATTACGGTGAACTTGAACAAACAGCAAAGAAGTAAAGAAAATTAAATCACAATACCAGCAGCGTCTAAAAGATATAGTCAATTCTCCGCAAATGTACCAGAAGAAGGGATCATCTCCCCTGGCTATAGTCTCAGTTATATACATTTATATTCATACGTGCGTACGTACGTGCAATAAATGCAAGCAAAAGTTTAGATATTTCAAGATGTTTTGTGATAAACTCATGTATTATAATAAAATACAGATGTAAGTAAAACTTAAGGCTGTAATATATATTATATATATTTTAAATAAATTTGTACAATATATGAGTTTGGTTATTTAAAGAATTTTGTGATAAACACGTTTATTACAATTACATAAAATAAAAATTATTTTGAAAATATTTAATAGTTGTCAAACCAGGGGAGTATATACATAAGAAAAACTTAAAGTTCGTTTATATATTACATATATTTTAAGTAAATGTGTACAATATATGAGAGCAAAAGTTTATTTACATTTTTATTACAATTAATTAAAATAAAAAATATTTTACAAATACATAACAAGTGTCAGACCAAGGGAGTATACACATAAAAAAAGCTTAAAGATCTGTTATATATTGCATATTTATTAAGTAAATATGTACATTATGTATGTATTGAAACATAAATATAAAGAATATATGTGTCCATCTGAAAAAAGAAGTATTAGCTAGAGAATTGAGAACTATGCCAGGCAGATGTTTTAGAGCAAAATTTTAGTTACTTAAACAATCTTGTAGTAAGCACACTTATTAGTACTACTTAAAATATTAATTATTTCCAAAAACAAGCTAATAACTTCACAGCCAGGGGAGTATACATATATAAAATCTAGAAAAAATTCTAAAGTTCTGCTATGGAATTTACTTAAAATAGGAATACAAAGTATAAATGCTTTTAGTAGGAGATTAGCATTAACCAGGGTAGTATACATTGGATTAATATTACTATAATACATAAATAAAATATTAGAAATATTTACGAAACTAAAAATATTTTTACACCAGAACAATTCAAATTAGAATTAAGCACAACAAACTTCTTTAACCAGGGGAGTATACTATTTAAAATGTAATAAGTAAATTTTACAAGCATTTACATTTTAGTTATATGTAGTATACGATATATCACACTAATTGGGGAGGTTTTCTCTTCCTAAGCATTATACTTATTAACGAAACGTTCTTGTTATTTTACGACTGCCCTCGTTTACACATAAAAGTCTTTTAGCAACCAATAACTTTACTTAAGTTGCTGTTTATGATGGGTGTTTTGTAAATTGATGGGGTGGTATATTTATACTTATTGTTTCCAAGTATTTCTTGTTGTCTTTGCTGTTGATGGTGCTGTCATCGTTGCCATTGTTATTGTTGTTGTTCTTTTAAAACGATTGTCGTGTTATAATTTCATTTCATCTCATCATTTTGTGCTCTAATGTCAGAACATTTTGGTAACGGAAAATGATAAGAAAAATTTTCGATAAAGAATGTCGGTGCATTTTTTTCTCGTTTTTTTTTTGCGTTTTTCTTGTTTATACCGAGAGTTTATGTCAAGGTTTGATATTTTATCAATTTACCTGTAAAATTGTCATTTGCTTATTTGTTTTGCGTTGGTTCAACATAAGCGATGTCTTTTTTGTTGTTGTTGTGTTTTTTAAATGTCTATTTAGTGTATAAAGTAGTTAAATATTTAACGAAGCAACTGATAAGTATTTAATATTAATGTGTGTTTTACTTTGTTCATTATTTTTATTTACCCTGAAAAATGGAAGAACTAACGATATCTACAGGAAGCACGAATAGGGTGATATTATTTTTTATATACTTCAAAAAGTGGTGCGTTTTAGGATATTAAAACATTTCGTTTAGACAACAATTGCAATTTCTTTTCCTTTTAAAAACAAAATAAAAATAAAAAAGTTCACTCCCCTGGCCTGAAGAAAGGTTAGTTGTTCAATTGGTTTTTCATAAAACTTATAAGGAAAAAGTTCAACTGTTGTTCATAGAAATCGTGCCCAAGGTCAATATTGCATATAACTTACCGCCAGTAATTTACTGACAGGGGAAATAAATACTTATGTCATTTCGAATCTTTAAATATTGACTTATTTTTTTCGATCTGCGTAAGTCGGACATCAATGACACACCCCTTCTGTTCAACCTTCACACAATGTCTGCACACTTGGTTGCTTGGTCGTATCGAGAGAGCATCAACGTTATTGTGCTTGACTCCCTCCGATGCTCGATGATGAAATCGTAGCTCTGCAAACGTTATCATCAACGTTATTGTGCTTGACTCCCGTCGATGCTCGATGATGAAATCGTAGCTCTGCAAACGTTTATATTCGGATTCTTAAACTGCAACAGCCATTTTAGAGCAGAATGGTCGGTCCGCAGCTTAAACTGTTGGAACTGTCTTTTGACGAATTTTCTGCGACTTTTTGAATCAGAAAAATTGTAATAAGGGCCTTCCAATCTTTAAGAGTTCTTAACGACTATGCTGTTGAAATTTAAGCTCGTCGTGCTGCGAAAAACTAAAAAAAAATATGCCTACTCCCCTGGCATGCAACATTTTTGTAGCTACTTGCTTTTTATAAAGCCAATATAAACGAAAAGCTTAATTTACGGAGCTATTGGCTTTTAATAAGTGTAAACGAAAAGCTAAATTTTATGTTCAGAAAATCCTTCTCCGATGATACTATTCTGTCGAATTTTTTGCAATACATACCTGTGACTTTTTGAATTAAAAAAAAATAACTTACTGGTCTTCCTAACTTTAAGAAATTTTAGCGGCTATACTGTTGAAATTTAAGTTTATCGTACCTCTAAAAACTAAAAAACCAATATGTCCGCTCCCCTGACATGAAAAATTTTTGGAGTTATTGGTATTTTAATAAAGTCAATGTAAAAGAAACTTTTAAGTGAAATTCATAAAAAATTTTCTCCAATGTTGCATTTCTGTCAACCTAAATTATATCAAAACCAGTTATATGTAGTGTCGAGAGTACGGCACTTCATTTCGCATAGCTCATGTCATATAGGACAATTCTCACAAACGGTTTGAGAATTGGAAACCAAGATTGAGTGATATGACCATATAGCTCACACCACATAGCACAAGTGATTTGACAACTTGAGCCCCTTATTGTGAGACTAGTGAGACATGCGATATGCCCTCGGTAGATCTGTAAGTCTAAGCGAGCAAACGATAAGTCACAGGGGCTGCCAAAGTCAAATGAAACCCGATTTACGAGACAGTGTCCAGGAAAATGAACTATTGCATAGATCTGCTCTGTAGACGATATTTTATTACATATATAATGGCATCGATACGTCTTAAAAAAAAAACTCACTTACATCTCAACTAATACAGAAAGCCCTTAACAGAACACCCTTTAGCTTTGCTTACCATCCTATTGAATCAATACTTAAACATTCGTACACACATACAATTTGTTTACTTAAGTCTATGGCAACTCATTTATCGTATATTCAACCATATGCCGCAAACAATATTAAAAAAAAGTTAAATAACAAAAAATTTACTTAAAAACACAACTCCGGTTAATGCCTGCGCTAAAGATAAAAATTCAATATGTATTTAATGTTTGCAAAGAAGCAATAATAAAAAGAAATTCTTTCTCAAAGAATGTGTCTGTCTGCTTATGATTTGTTTAAGCAACTATTCTTTCATAAGTGTCTGAACATGATGGTGGTAATTGATAAATATGGTATATTTTTTTCATTGCTGCAATTATGATTAGACCGCAGGCAGACTGTCGTAATAATAGTCGCATTAATTCAACACTATGGCACTTGAATTTCCGCTTCATTAAAAGGTTAAGTATTGATATTCTTTATTTCATATACAGTCCCCTGGTCGGGTTATTTTAAATGTATTATGTAAATAAAATATATAAAAATTGTAGTTTATATAATTTCATTTACACAAATAGGCAGCTTACAATATCTTTAAATGTATACTTTCTTGGTCTTTACGATTATTATTTATGACATTTTCAATTTAAAAAGCTACATAGAGTCATAGTGAGTTGTTGATTAATATCATGCGACAGCTTAAGTACAGTTTAAGCAACTGCAAATCTTTAATTATTAAAATAAACACTAAAACTTATTAGTGTATACTCCCCTGGCTTGTTTGATTGAGAACACACGCCGTTAATTCATTGCACAACAAAACACCAAGACAATTTTTTCCATTTGGGAGACAAGTATTTGAAAAAATTAAATATGTATATTCCCCTGGAGCATACGGGGATTTAAAAGAGGGGAAAATAGGCACTTCCCTAAGTAGAAAAATATATGTTGTTATTTCGCTAACAAGCCAAAGCCAAAACAAAAATTTGTTAAACTATTTTTATTTCATGAAAAACAATCCGCCTTCCACCAGCATCTTCAGTTAAATACGCGCTTGCCCTGAAGTTACAACAATATAAAACTGTAAAGTATCAATCTTAATAGAGAAAAATATTTTTCCCTTGTTATTTATTATGAAATAAACTGCTTAATTTGCACAGGCCAAGTAAATTTTTGTTGGAATTTAGTACATATGAATATAGTTTAAAAAAGTAAAAAACACGCTTCAATATCAAACTAAAAATTAAGACTTGGTTAAGCGAAGCAGTTTCGAGTTTATTGTGAATTCCCAAATTTTGCTTCAGGAAATGTCAAAATCCCCCTACTTCCTCAGAAAGAATACGGCAACTTCAAATTGTGCACTAAAGCGAATGACCGAATGACAAACAAACATACTGAAACTAATATACGAGTAAGCGTGTTAAAAATGTGGTCAATGATATCATCAAAGTTAAAATGCCAGGGGAAACATATATTATCTGAAGCAGATAAACATATAGATTTTTGGATTCGCACAGTTTATGGCAAACAAACTATTTTATTCAATACCAAAAAATAAAAAATATAAAATGATCAAAAATGTATACTTTCCTGGCCTAGGTGCTTTTTGATGATTAGGGTAGAATCATCATCGACACATAAATAGGTAGTAAATATGAAAAACTGTGGATAAACTCAATTCTTTAAGTAATTTTACTTAAATTTCCTTATATAAAGAAAAAGTAAAATAATTAAACATTTATAATTATTCAGAAAGTGAAATATGTCTTCTCCTCTGGTCTGCTGATTTAATGAGCTATATATTTACAAACTAAGTATACTATTTAACTCATTGTGCTTAAATTTTTGTAAATATGGAGTGGAACTAAAAAAAGTTAAAAAAAAATTGTTGAAAAATATGTCTACTTCCCTGGTCTGATGACCTAAAGAGCTTTATCATTTACCAACTAAATATATCCTTTAGATCATAGTTCTTAAATTTATATATAAAGTACAGCTAAAAGGATTACAAAATATTATTCAAGATGTGAAATATGTCTACTCCCCTGGTAAGCTTATTTTAAATGAGATATTACAATTACAAACTGAGCATACACCTTAATTTAACTCAATTGTTTATATATGAAGTAGATATGAAAAAGTTAAAGAAATCTTATTTAAAAAGTGACATGTGTATACTCCCCTGGTAATCTTATTTCAAAAGAGTTTAACAATTACCAACTGAATATATACCTTAAGTCATTGTTGCTAAATTTTTTTTATATGTGAAGTAAAACTAAAAAAGTTTAGAAAAAATTATTGAAAAAATTATTAAAAAAATTATTGAAAAATTTATGTCTACTTCCCTGGTTTGCTGACTTAAAGAGCTTTATGATTTACCAACTAAATATATCCTTTAGATAATTTTTTTTTTAATTTAGATATAAAGTACAACTAAAAATGTTAAAAAATATTATTCAAAAAGTGATATGTGTATTCTCCCCTGGTAAGCTTATTTCAAAAGAGATATAACAATTAGCAACAGAATATATATCTTACGTCATTTTATTTAAATACCTTTATATGTGAATTAGAACTAAAAACGTTTTCTGGGTTTTCTGAAATAGCAATGTATATTCCCCTGGCTGTTTAGGATAATTTCAAAAGCAAAAAAAAAATAAAAATTTCAAGAACTGCCTTCGTTTAAAGAAATTTTAGTTTCCACAAAATTTATTTTTATAATGATTATGAGTAAGAAGCGTTTGTAACACACTAGGAATTGTCCAGAAATAGATATTTAAAAAATAAATATACATGAAACTATAAATGTAAATATGTATGCTTGTTTTGTCTGTCAAATTTATAAAAAAATAAAATAAAATAGTGTAACTATTTCCAGATAATATGTTTAATGAAATATTTATGGACCGATATTTTGTTCAGTCATTATTCAATTTTCAGCTGTTGTTGTTGTTGTTTTTCAATTGTGTTTCCTATTCTTTTATCAAATTCAACATTTCGATTTGGTAGAAGAGTAAAGCCCTTCTAAATCACTTTAATTTAGTTGTTCAGTGTTTTGGTTTTAAATTTTTATATCTTGTCGATTTTTCATTTCAGTTTGTTTTTATTTTTTCTTTTTTTTTTTTTTTAACTATAAAATATTCTTTTTGGTCTATTAATATTAAACATTGACATTGATTGATTGTTTTAATATAATGCTTAAAATTCGTTCGTTCGTTTTTTTTAGAGCTTTGTCATGCTGGAACTGGATTAAATTTTCTTCTTTTTTTTTTACTTGAAAAATTTTAATAATATTTTTGTTTGTCTTCCGCTTAATAAAAGTAAATATTTGTTTTTATATTAGGAGTAAAAATAAGCTTTCGTCCACGCTTTATATATAAAAAAATTTCAGAACAATGACATCAGGTATAAAGTGTGTTCCAACCATAAAGCATGAAAATACTTGTGAATCACGTCCAGTTTTTCCCAACTTTATTTGACATTTCTTTGTTTTAGTGTTTGACAAATTTCAACCCTGGAGACCTTTTACGAAAATGGGCGTTCAAATTAAAATGCATTTCGTGCACTTTGAGATTTTTTGGTCAACACACGATCACATCCGTGGATTCGCCAACAAGCAGAATTTTCGCATTTTGGTAAATAAGAACCCACGAGTGAGCGTTGAAAGCCTGTACACCCACGAAGGGTGCATTTTGCAGTTATTGGTCAATACACTATCACCTCCGTGGATTCGACAAGGCAGGTGCTGATGTAAATCAATTTCACAATCTTTCTGGGGTAGCCCCTCGTGAAGCAGGTTTTGCCTTGGTAGACGTCTAGTCACTGCTTTCTGGGGTATAGAAGGATATAAGTTCCTTCATTGTTGTAGCAAATAAAACTCTAAAAAGCCTATGGCTCATGTTGTGTTGGACTTCCAAACCCTTTACCGAGGGTTAATTGCCAGAACGGGGATCGGCAAAGCTCCCAAGAGTTTCTGCTTGCAGACTGATCGCGGTTGAGGAGCCTGCATTTCGTCTGAAATGTTATAGCTGTCGTTTAAACCTAAAATCACAAAGAGGGCACTTAGTGTTCCTTGATAACTACGGTGCATGCCGGCTTTCGGGTGTTAATAACCCCTTAAGTGATATTGTCGTAAGACACCGTAATACAAGGAATGAGTAGTGAGTTAGTTAAGGCCTAATGGTTTTTAGGAATTTCGGGCCATCAACTCATGAAGACTTGTCTTCCATTGAATGTCTGCAGCATTGCATACGGGAGGGATTACAAGGCCTGAGATTTTTAGCACGGGGGATTGTTCAAATATATGACAAACAGTTGTAATCTGTGTAACCTTTGCAAGTCGTACATTATTTCATCCCGTAGTATTGACCCACCATCAGATTAGGCCGTAAGGCAGGTGCTGACGCAATTCAATTCCACATTTGTAAATAGAGTAGTATTGAGGGTGTTTTTCCGTCGGAGCTGCACTCAATCTAATCAATTGCGTGCGGTATAGAGCAATTCCACATTTGTGCCTAGATTAGTATTGAGGATAATTTTCCTTCGGAGCTGCACTCAATCTAATCAATTGTGTGCGGTAGAGAGTTTCAGTGATTGTTTTGCTTGGATTAAGCTATTGGCCCCAAACACACAGCAGAAATATTTTTCTATGAATATTCGATTTTGCTGTGGATGTCGTCGACGCGTGGGCGGGTAGTCCCCATAGCTTTCGTCTTATTATCATAACGTATGCACTTCTAGTCATCACTGACAATTCGGTGTAAAATATTTCTAAGCTTTAATTGGTATAGGAGCCAATTACCTTGTTGGTGAATTATCCCGATGTGAGTTATCATTTGAAATCGTTAGAGATGGTTCATAAACAAAATCGTTGGCTACCATCATTTGAGATTGTTCGCTGAGTGATTTCTAAATTAAGAGCAAGTTTCTTTTGTGTTTGAGACGAATCTTCTTACAATAATTCTTCCAATTCTGCCTCCTTGTAGATCTTAGGACTTGTATGTCAAAATCACCGTTTTGGTAACCACTCACGACATGTTCTCTCACTCCTCAGGGCAGCCTAATTATATACTTCTGCGAGGAATCGATTCGCCTCAGCTGCAGATTTTTTTTTTTTTTTTTTAATTAAAGAAGTAAATTAAAATTTTCCGCAAATGACGCCGCCTTGGCTCAAATTTAGAGATTTTTTGACGAAAAATTATATGATTATAATACGAAGTTAAGAACATGATATATATAGTATTCTTAAATGAGCAATTTGATTTTTATGCCAGTTTATCATCTGGGAATTCACTCTCTCAAAACGGCGGAAACGTATTTCTACCCCTAATTTATTTTCCCCTCTTATGTATCTTTATTTGTTAAGTAAGTCTTCAAGCTCCCTGACAATATTTATTAACTTAGTATTTTTGTGATGGAAAAATGTAGCAGGAAGGAATACAGGAAAGAGCGATTGGCGAACAATTGTTTGCTCAAGTTGATAAATATTTATGATTGACACATTGGTTGTATTGCTTGATTTGTTAAAAATTAAGAAACAAATTATAAAGCTGAAAAAAGAGGCGTTAAAATATGTCTAGAGAATATTATGTAGAGAACATTATGTTGTGTTTAAAACCTGGTATCTTTAAAGAATAAAATATCATTTATGGAGATAAAATAAACAAAATTATAAAAAAGAAACTTTAAAATAAAATATATTTACTCAAATTAGTAAATCAATTTGTTTTACAATTATTTTCCAAAAGTAATCAGATAGTGTACTGTTGATGTGCTGAATATATCAGCTAGTCTAGCTAAATCCTTCCTATTAAATTTAAGCATATAATACTGGTATCTCCCCTGTGTTGTCATAAAAAATTTACACCTGAAAAAACTTAAGTAAATTTAATATGTAAAAAAAAAATTAATAAAAACAAATCTAAACAACATTTATTCACGCAGACTGTCTAGATTATGAAATGCTTTGCCATGGGAGGCTATGTCAAGCCTCAAGAAAAACTAATAAGCTATTATAACTTAAGCACTATTTAGTATTGTATTTCAGTAAATAGTTGGCTGGTTAGGAGTTGTTTTGTTATATTATTTTTCATTAGACCAAGAGTATAAGTTTTATCAATACGTAATTAAGTAAACAAAATATATATCGCTCGTTTATTGCAACATAGTCATATCTCAAAAAATGAGCTTTTCGAGTTAACAATGCAGAATTGTTCACAGTACTACCTTCTATATTGTGCCAACATTTTATCTAAATTACCTTTAAACTGTTTCCTTTAGGAGATATTTTCTAAAAAAAAGTTTCTAAGGCTTGTATGGAAACCAAAAATTTGAAATCTGTTTTTCTCGAAACAAGCTTTTTTGCTTTATGACTATGTTGCAATAAAGGAGCGATATATAATCATAAAAAAAATTTAGTTTCTTCTATTTTTGTTTTTCTCCCTGGCCAATCATACAAATAATAAATATCCCAATTATAAGACTTATGTGTATGTAAACAAAATAACTTATAAAATTTTTTTTATATAAACCAAACGGAAACAAAGTCTCTCCCCTGACACAATACACACATATAGCGTAAAGGTGTGCATCATCCTTTCATCCAAATAATAAAGAATCCAGTTATAAGATGTATGTGCTACATGCACATACGAAACAAAGGAAAACAAATCTTTAAAACTGTCTCTCCTCTGGTGTAGTGTAAAAAACAAAAAAGCAAATATATAAATACATATGTTTGTATGTCTTTCCCGTGCTTTTAATCATAAAAAAGAAATAGCAAAGGAAAGAAAAAAAAAAAAAAGAAAAGAAAAAGGAATTTTTAATGAATTATTTGTTACA
Source organism: Thecocarcelia acutangulata (assembly GCA_914767995.1). Lineage (NCBI taxonomy): Eukaryota > Metazoa > Arthropoda > Insecta > Diptera > Tachinidae > Thecocarcelia > Thecocarcelia acutangulata. The sequence continues at coordinate 22,314,593 of OU612095.1, read as the reverse complement.
TTTTTCAAGACAAAAAATACAGTCTCTACCCTGGCACAAATTTCATAAGCTATTTGGGGACCTTACAAAATATTTTTTCAAAATTACTCTTTTACAGGAGTTTAAGTGTTCTTTTTCGTTCACAAAAATGAAAAATAATCTCTCTTTCCCCTGGTCGTTGTAGAAAAAAATTGTTTCAAAATAAAATATCTTTGAAATAGATAGATAAGGAAGGTTTGAGAGTAAAATCAACATCATATTAAGTATGCCAACTACGTAAAAAAATTCATTCACGTTATGTATCTCACCTGATGTTTTACAAAAGAATAATATATTTAAAATATTTATAATTACAAAATCTGATTTTTTGTGCTAATTATCTTCCTTGAAAAAATACCATAATAATAAAATATATTTACATATCACATAAATGTATATAAAAAAAATTAGATACTCGCAAGAATTTTTACGTTCTTATTATTTCACAAAAATTCAAAAATAATGTCTCTCTCCTGGCTGTTAAGGACTCAAAACTTATTTTAAAATATAGTATATTTGCAATAGACAGCCAAGGAAGTTTGAAACTAAAATGAACAGCATATTAAGCATGCTAAATGGGTAGAAAAGTGCATCTATATTGTTATCTCCCCTGGTACTTAACAAATGAACAAAATATTTCAAGCATTCGCATTGAGAATTATTTATTGACTAGGTTAATATTTGTGTAATGTTTTTGCAAAATCTGTTTCGTTTCTTGTATTAATTATCTCCCCTGGCCTATTTTTGAAAATGTCATAACAATAAAATATACAAATTAAATGTTAAAAAATCAAACATACACAGGAATTTAATTCAACAACATTAAAAAGAAATGTCTCTCCCCTGGCCGATATAGACCCGGCCCGGAGATTACACTCCGTTGAGAAGCAGGGATACCCTTGCTACCGTCTGAGCGTTAAATAGGTGATTTGCCGATATAATTGGTGCAAAACAAAACTTTTTGTCTAGCAATCGCTGTTAATTTTTTGTATTCAGTATTAAGATTTGAATATTTATTGTTAGTTCACATTCAATAAATAAAACAATAAAAATAAAAAATACAATTCGAAAGTAAAATCTGGTTTCTGCCTAGACAGAAAAGTATATCTGTATTGCGTATATTCTCTGGTATCTTACCAAAAGAACAAAGTTTTTAAAAGATTTGCATCTTTAATAATTTTTTTTTTCTTGTGCCAATTATCTCTCCTAGCATATTTTTGAAAATATCATGATAATAAACTATACATTTAAAATTTTAAAAAATCTAATATTCACAGGAATTTATTCATTATTATTATTTTGCCAAAACTTAAAAATAGTGTCTCTCCCCTGGTTGAAACACATGCAAAAATTACATTATGTTAAGGCACAAAAGTATATCTGTATAGCATATCTCCCCTGGTATGTTAGAAAACTACAAAAATTTGTAAAATAAATAAATTTTTAATGTTATTAGTAAAATATATTTTTTCACAAAATAATTTTTAACTGAATAGTTGAACACGATTTTCACAAAATTATGTCAAAATTTCTTGAGAACTACAATCTAACTTTTAGTTTGTGTAATCGGTTAAAATGTTTACAATTAAAAGGAAAAACTTGAGATTTTTGATTTTTTTTTTTTTAATAAATCATTTGCGGATTTCCTAAGAAAAGAAAAAACGTAAGTCGTAGCAAACAAATGATTTATGTCAAAATTCACCAGCTGTTTACTTTCATTTTGCTCAAAGTACTAACACATTATTTTTTAACTCTACTTAAAATTTTAATTGTTTTTCTACTTTCAATTGTAGTTAAAAAAAAATGCATATAGTATATCTAGATTTTGTAACCAAATTAACAAGGACAATGAAAAACAACAAATGGTTTTGCCAACATTTAGTTGTCCAACAAAATTCCATTGAAATAACTTTTAGTTTTATTGAAAAACGTCCATTGTTCAAAGCTTAACTGACGACTAAATGAATTTTTATTATTCTATTGTTTTCAAAACTTTTTAAACTTTTCAATAAAATTATGCAGGAAAACAAATTATTTTACACAAAATAGTTTTTAATAGGAAATTTCTCTTTTCTGGAATGAGGAAAGAAATAAAACATGAAATTAATTAAAATTATAAGCCGGTCATAAAGCTAATGTCTACAGTGGCATTACAAGTAAGATCAAGTCTATGCAATGGCTACCATGACGTAACAAACCTAGAAGCAGCCACATGAGTTTTACAATCCACATGTTTTCATCCACGCTAACATTAGAGCTGCAAAAACTCAAACTTTGTAAATGCAAAAACAAATGGAAAGATAATTACATATGACGTAATGAATTACGTTATACTCCTCTCACTAAATTCGCTTTGCTTCAGACTTATTTCTCCTAGTTTTAACCAGCTAGTGATTAAAACGTAATATAGTTTATTTGGTCAGCAATTCTCAAGTGCAATGATTAGAACGTAATAGCAAAATACGTATTGTGATACGAGTAAACGTTTCCAACGTTAAAAATCGCTGAAATTTCATGTCACCTTGTTTAAATCATCTCAAAGTTAAGTCTTGCGATAATTTTTAAAAATGAGCAACTATGTTTTACGTTATGCAAACACTATTTTATGCTATAACACAAGTGAATTCTTACGTGGTCTCTAAGTTACGCAAAGCATGCTAATGTTAATAATATATATATAATATAGTTTTTATTATAAAAATACTCCATTTAACATTTGTGTCAAAACTTACGATGAAAATAAATTACGTAGTAAAATGTACACAGCTAAAACAAAGTCAATAGTATTTATTATACCTATTACTTTTTTTTAACATATCGTCAATTTATGTAAAGTACGTAGAACTTATCTTTCACGTTATTTACAATTAACGCCAACTAATGCTATAAAACTTGAATATACAACGCAAAAAATTTCTTACGTAATGACCCAGTATTTCTAAAGTGGTACTAGCATATATATGTATTTCATACAATATTAGTCATATAAACACTTTAAGTTAAAATATATTTTCTTAAAATTATGAAGTAAAAAATTACGTAAGAATTTACGTCATTAAAAATATAACAAGTAGAGAAATTTCATCATATTAGTATCGTGTTTAAAAGAAAGTATTAATTTCATGACGTTCAAAAGTATGTATGTAAATTTTACGTTAACAATTAGAAGTATGTATGTAAAACTATAGCGTAAGAAATAATACAATGCTCTACGTTATGCAATTTTAGAGTAAAAAAAAAAGATCTGAATTATTTACAACATTCATATGCCTAACATGTGTATAAAGTTTTACTTTAATAAAGTTTAAGCTTAAAAAATGTTCATTAATCTTTAAAGTAAGCTATAACGTAAGTGTTTACGTCATACAACATTTTATTAGCTTTCCACTAATTTGAAACACACATTTGTTCAACATATGTTTTTTCATGACTTCAAATAAATACCTAAGATCTTACGTCGTAAAAATAAAGCAATTAGAAAGTATTCAATTTTTTCTTAAGCACATATCGCTCCTTTATTGCAACATAGTCATATCTCAAAAAATGAGCTTTTCAAGTTAACAACGCAGAATTGTTAACAGTACTACCTACTTTATATTGTGGCAAAAATTTATTCAAATTACTTTTAAACTGTTTCCTTTGGGAGATATTTTCTAAAAAAAAACTTTCTAAGACTTGTATGGAAACGAAAAATTTGAAATGTGTTTTTCTCGAAACAAGCTCTTTTTAGTTATGACTATGTTGCAATAAAGGAGCGATATGTATATAATTGTTTGCATAAAACAGCACATTGCAAATGTAAAGCGTTTTGTATACAAAAGTATACATACATATAAAACCATCTGGGAATTACCAAAACAAATAGTTTTAATTACCAAATTAGCCAAAGTGATAATAAACTCTTTTTTAATACAGACCCCCCCCCCCCCCTGCCCTCTCTTCGCCATCATCAGAAAACGCATTTGCGCTTGTCAAATATTATCACACACTTATTTGCCTACCTTGAATATGTTTGTAGTTGTCCAATTTTAATCCGAATTTTAAATCCAAAACAAACGACAAGATCAAATACCAAGAAGAATCCCGAATTTGATGTTTAAGCTGGAAATGATTTTTTTCTTTTTTATTTGTAATTTAGTTCGTAATTTTATTTTATTTGTTATTCAATATTTTATTTTTTTATTTTTTTTTTCTTTCTATTTCATTTCTTATATTTCAATTTCGTTGAGTGCATTTAAAAACTCTTTGCACTTAATTCTTTATTTCACTTTAATTTATTTTTTCCACTTTAACTTTTTTTTTTTTATTTGTTTATTTATTTTTTCAAATTATTCTGATTCTTTCTCTTGTTATTTCATATAAATTTTTATTATTGTATTTATGCATTCAAATTCAAGTGTATTTTGTTTTCTTTCTTGTTGTTGATTCTCTTGGCAACAGGGATGGATGAATGATTCACTAAAAGCAAAAAAATAAAAGAAATAAAAATGAGTGTGAAAGAGATAAACAAAATATGATAATTGTAAAAACAATAACAAAATATTTATTCAATAAAAACCAAAAATGTAAACAATCTAACAATTTAAATGTTAGTAAGTTTCGCGTATTATATATGTACATATTTGCTTGTTGATTTCATTATTGTAATAATTATTTGATTTTTGCATACACTGACAGATATTAATAGTTAGCCCAGTATTTTTGTATGCTAATGTTTTTTAACCTTAATCATGAGTTTATTTTCTATAAAATTATTCAAGTTAGAGGAGACTTGTAAACTTTTAGGAATTCAAGAGTTTTTTTTTATCAAAATTTTCTATATAAATAAAAAACTAAGCGAATTGAAGAAATATACTCATATGAAGATAATATACAAGGGCTGATGAAAGCCGCTACCAAAAGCAAACTTGGCTACTTGCTTTCTAGGTTAGGTCAGATTTACATATTGCTAGTCCTGATCAGAACCAACCTGAGAGTCCACTTACATCACAGTCCAATATTACTGCCAACTCATGCAGCACCGGATCCGAGCCCTTATTTACGAGGGCGGTTCAGAAGCTTCTTAGCCTAACACAAAAAGCGCGGTATAAACAGAAAACAGTTAAGTTTTTTGAAAACTTCCGTCTTTGCTATGAACACGTCTTAAATTTTGTTTCGATCTGGTAACTCAGAAACAGGTATTCACAAAAGACGCATTCGAGATTTTTTTACAATGGAAATTAGAAATGCGTGGTGTCATTAAATAGTTACATAAAAAAGGTTTATCGGGACAAGAGATTCATAATGATATGGTGAATGTGTTAGGTGAAAGTGCTCCTTCATATGCAACAGTAAAAAATTAGGTTGCTGAATTTAAACGTGGTCATACAAGCATTGAAGATGAACCACGTAGTGGACGTCCAAAAACAGAAATTGTAGCCAAAGTCAAGGATATGGTATTAAATGATCGACGAATAAAAGTGCGTGAAATAGCTAATATCATGGGCATCTCAAATGATCGAGTCCATTTAATTTTGCATGAAGAACTACAGATGAAAAAGCTTTCTGCAAGATGGGTGCCACAGTTTGCTAACAGTCGACCAAAAAACTCAAAAGAATGAACATTTCTCAAGCTTGTTTGGATCGTTTTAAGCGAAATAAAATTGATTTTAAGCGTCCTTTCATAACTTTTGATGAGACATGGATCCACCACTATACTCCAGAGACAAAAGAACAATCCAAACAATGGACTGAAGCAGGAGGTAGTGCCCTAAAGAAGGCAAAAACAATTCAATCGGCTGGTAATGTTATGACAACGAGTTTTTGGGACTTCAAAGGTATTTTATTGATTGACTATCTGCAAAAGGGTAAAACAATAAATTCAGAGTACTATTACAACCTTTTGGATCAGTTAAATGTACAAATGGTGTTAGAGGATGAAAACGTCTTGAACTGCATTTTTATGTCTGATGAGGCGCATTTTGAATTAAACGACAATGTTAAGAAACAAAATTGTCGAATATGGAGTAGTTCTAATCCACAGATACTGCATCAGATGCAATTACATACACTTCCCATCACAGTGTGGTGTGCAGTTTCTTCAAGGTTCACTGTCGGGTCTTACTTTTTTGAAGAAAGCGGTCTTACTGTTACGATCAACGGTCTCCAGTTACTTAAAGATGTTGAAAGAGTTTTCTTTCCAGAATTATGCCGGAAGAGAATTCCTTTCAACTCGGTTTGATTTCAACAAGATGGAGAAACTTGTCACATTGCCACGCAGGTTATAACAGAATTGAGACACTAACTTCCTAATAAACTGATACAAGAAACTCTACATTCCGCTGGCCATCAAGGTCTCCTGACCTCACTGCACCTGACTTTTTTTTTTTTTGTGGGTTTATTGCAAACAAGAAGTTTACAAAAGAAACCCAAAAATTTTTTATATTTTAAAGCAATCCATTCGAACAGTAATTGAGACAATTCCCACTGCAAAACTCCAGGCAGTAATGAATAGCTTTTTGATAAGATGTCGCACATGTATCACTGAGAGTGGGGGTCATTTCATCTTTTCAAAACTTCATGAAATACTTTTATGAAAATGTATTATTTTTCAAATGAATTGTTAAAAAATAAATTACATAAACATTACAAAAAGCTATTTAAGTTTCTTAATGTACCAAAATTTATCCGCCAACCTGTAGTTTAGTCTCAGGGAATTTGCATTATTTTGAGTTTTATTAAATACAGTAAAATTCGCTCATAGTCCACTGCTTTAAGTGCACGCTTTTTGTGGACTATAAGGCGAATTGGACTATAGTTAGATTTTTATATAAGCCACTTTTTGGCTTATAAATGAATTAGCTTATAATAATTTATTTTGACTATATATAATCTGAAAGCAGATATTTCAATGCTCTCATTGACAAGAAAACACATTTGACATTGCAAACATGTGCCAAAAATGACATATGTACATATAAAAAAGTGTTGCATTTTTGTGCTCCGTTTTTATCTAGGAAAATTTTTATTAAATTTGCATTTTGGATTATATCTTTAATAACTTGCATGAAATTAAGTTTTTCACACCGCATCTAGGTGGAATATAATGGACTATAGCGCTAATGGACTATATAACAAATATTTTGCAGCTATTTTATTTATTGATGCCAAAAAATTTCACATGTTGGACTAAATCGGTAATTCTACTATAAGCGGTGTGGCTTATAAACGAATTGTACTGTAATATGTTATATGATATTAGCTTTTTTTTACAAATTAGTAAAATAGAAATGTATGTTTATTAATCAAAACCAAATTGGTTTCTATTACCAAATTTCTATAAATTTTGAGGTTATCATAATATAGGAATAGGTTGTGTACAAATAGTTATGTCTCTAACTGTACATATCTACATACATTCATATATTTCAAATTATTCATGGTCATGTCCAAACGCCATTTACTCTAAATTGAGCGAAGTGTGGCAAACAAATGAACAAGTACAGCTTCTACCTGAAGCACCAAAAAAGATATTTTTTTCTTTTTTTTTTTTTTGGCATTTTGGTTTCACTAGTTGCTGTTTTTGTTGTTGTTTGAAACAAGTCCCAAATTGAGAATATTAAATAACAGAGAGTATGAGGGTTCCTTGTTTTGTTTCGTTAAGGCAAATGGTATGTTTTGTTGTTGTTTTCAATTTTGAAAAAAGTACAATTTTGCAGCCTGTTCGTTGTTAGTTCGTTCACATGAAGTTGTCAGTTTTAGAATTTGAAGTTGAAAGAAGAATGCAGAGAAATGGAGAAGGTTTGTATTGTGTGTATGTGCTATGTTTGTTATTGTTGTTTTTGTTGTAATTGTGTTATGTGTAGCTGTTATTACTTTGTTGTTTGCGCGTCTTGTTTGAAGAAGACCAACCAGCAATATTGACAGCAGCAGCAGGCATAAATCAAGAGGAATGATTCTTCTGTTTTGTTTTATATTCTGTTTTCTTTTTTCTTCTTCTTTTTATTTTGGTTTATTAATGTTGTTTAACTTTTAAATCTTTGAGTTAAATCCCCAAAGATAAGCAGTAAAAGATAGAGAAAAAATTACAAAACAAAGAATGTACGATAAAACGGGTGAATATTTAGCTGGAGTTTTTAGTTTTCTTTTTTTTTTCTTTCTTTGTTTTTGGCTCCATCCGCGAGAGAAAATATTAAAATTTACAAAAACAACAAAGGTATAATACTTAATAAGTCTAAGGTCAGACAGAGCGATTTTAATTGCCGAACTTTTTAGCAATTTTCTTTGGAATTGCTTTCTTGTCCACATACAAAAACTTTTTTCGGCAATTCTTGAGCTTTCTCTACTACCGTTTAGACAAAAAAGTAATTCTACCGTTTAGACAGGAAAGTAATTTCATGAAAGTTGCAATACACTCACACTTTTTTACTAACACACTCACATTTTGCTTACTTTCCACTCAACTTTCATCAAAAATATGCATGTATATGCAAATAATTTTTTTTAATATATTTTTCTCATATTGTATATTAAACACATAAAGAAAATAATTAAAATATTTTTATAAAAATAATATATATATAAAAATTTATAATAATAAGTTTTTTTTAAATATTGCCTCATAAATTTGTATATGTAATAAGTTCGGCAACTCTGATTAGTAAGCAAACAAAATAAGAGTGGAGAGAAGCAGAGACAAATTTTGCAACTCTTTGCCTCGGCGACATTTTTAAAACGAACTTTCACTTTCCTGTGTAGACGAACAAGAAATTTTCATGAAAGTCGTCTATTTCATTGAAACTTTTATTTGTAATACGTATACAGAAACTTCATGTTAGTACTTTCCTGTGTAATGGCAGCGCTATTCAGGGCTGTCATAGAAACCATGTCGGTTTTGCTAATTGTCGTTTTTGAAAACCAATGTTGGTTTCATTTGGTGTCATGAAACCAAGTTGGTTTTGTCAATTTCGAATGTAAATAAAACCAATGTTCGAATCAGCTGTTGCTTACATGTGTTTATTTGTTTGCAGTTTTATTTTACTTGTGTCATTGAAATATCAGTAGAAGTTATTGTATTGCACTAAAAAATATAAAAAAGGAAAAAGTCGCCATAAATAAAATAAGATGACATCAGCAGTTGTAGCTTTTTTGTTGTTAGAAGAAGAACGCTCAGAAAAGGTGAAGAGAAAAATTCTGAGAGATTGCAGCAACCCACTTGAGTTGCCGGAGACAGCGTAAGTAATTTGTTTTTATTGTGGGCTTACTTGTAAAGCTGCTTTGCAGATTTATAGCTAATTATAGGCTAAACAAAGAAGCATTTCGTATGGTACTTGACACCATCGAAGGGCATTTGTCACGTTCTAAAATACTTCCGATATTGCAAGTTGCTACTACGTTGCGGTTTTTAGCGGAAGGATCTTATCAGAGATCAGTCGGTAACGATTCTAATATAAGTGTCGGAAGAAGCACCGTATCAACAATTTTAAGTGACGTGCTCAAGGTTATGGAGCGGCTCATTTGTCGTCAGTGGGTTCAACTGGAAATGGACAGCAATGAAAAAAGTAGATCAAGAAACCATTTCTACAATAAATATAAAATTCCTTCTGTAATTGGTTGCATTGACGGGACACACGTCAAAATTATAAAGCCTCGCATTGACGAGCATTTGTACTTTAACCGAAAGGGGTATTATAGTATGAACGCCATGTAATGAATTCGCCTTGGAGTGGAGAGAAGCAGAGGCAAATTTTGCAACTCTTTGTCACGGCGACATTTTTAAAATGAACTTTCACTTTCCTGTGTAGACGAATAAGAAATTTTCATGAAAGTCGTCTATTTCATTGAAATTTTTATTTGTAATACGTAAACAGAAATTTCATGAAAGTACTTTCCTGTGTAATGGCAGCGTTATTATTTCATTCAATTTACATTGTATATGCACACACACATGAGAGAAAAGTAAGGAATTGCTGAGAATCGCCGAGTACCGGCAATTCTTTTTCCCTTCTTATTCCCTTCACCGAAAGCTTCATAGAGTCAAGAATTGCCCAACTAAAGTTGCTGTATGTGAGCTGGCACTAAGTTTAACTAAGAAAGAAATACCTACAAACAATTATTGGGCCAAAAAGTGGAAATATGCGATATCATTAGAAAACTCCAAATGGAAATTAAAAGCAAAACAAACAAAAAATTCTTATACAATAAAACAATTGATTAATAAGTGAACGGGAACCCTTTTATGTATGTACATACATATGTATGATTCTTCTGTTTTGTACTGTATTTACATATCATATTAGACATTAAAACGATACTTTTATTTCTATGAATCTATTGCTATTTGAGTTATTCGTTAAAGTGAACATGGAAACTGTAGAACTGGTACAGACAGCCAGATGAGCGCAAAGGCCATGTAATTAATTATTGTTCTCAATATTAAAAGCAATTGAACTACAAATGGATTCGAATGAACTTTCCCAAAGTAGCTTTAAGGCCGTGTCAGAAAAAAGTTTTGCTTCGCTTTGCGATGCAAATTAGCTTTGGCATCTAAAGGCTAATATTGAGTTCATTATTTCGTGCGAAGTTCTTTCAAATTGCATACAAAAGTGTTTCGTATGAAATATTTGCGAAATAAGTTTAGAAATGAAGTACTGAGTTTTTAAAGCGGCAAACACACAAAATGTATCTGCAACATGTTTTCATTTAAAACTGTTTCTGGGAATATTTGTTTTTTCAGCTGCGAAATAACATAAGCAAAGCTTTTTTCGCACGAAATACATACATGTATACTTAAAATTACAAATGAAACATGAATTAGAGAAAAAATAGACAACACTGAGTACATTTCAATTTGTGCCTACAAAATAAGTAATGTTGCTGAAAATTTTTCGCACATTACATACTTATATGAAACATGTCACATAAAGTACTTTTAACGCAACGTGAAAAGAAAAGTTCGGCAACTCTCATCTTTCTACGCGTTGAAGTTTTTTCTAATAGCTTTAAAGCTTTATTCACTAAGAATACAATTCGAACAAATTTCAGTAGTTCATCAAATAATATTTCTAACTTCTATTATCATAAGAAATAATTAAATATATAAAATAGTAACGATTTTTTAGATAAATAAACAAATCCTAAGCGTTGCCAAAGTTTTTATTATGACGTTTATCTTTCTGTTAAGGTTTTAAACGTCACGCAAAGCGACAAAGCTTTATCTGACATGGCCTTTACGGTAGCGATGCCCACTTATGGTATTTAAGTGGTAAACAAAAGCAAACAAAATCTTACGCTCTAAATTAGTCGATGATACAGAGTCGTATGAACAAGTGCATGGGTGTGTGAATTTTTTCCTTGTTTTTTCTGTATTTTGCGTATTTAAAAAAAAATTCATATAAAATTTATTAAAAATACTAAAAACATAAATTCTTATATTTATTCTTTACTTTTATTTTAATTTTAAGTAAATTGAATAAAAACGATATTTTGAATTGAGTACTTTTTCTCCCAGTACACATTTATTTGCACTCAGAGCGTAACTATGTTTTTCTCTTTGGGCATCCCTGCTTTAGGGGAGGGATACAGTTTTTATTGCAATTTTTTATTTCTTTCGATATTTTGTAAAGACCAATATCACGGGGTGAACTATTCACCACTAACCAGCGCTCCCGGGATAGAAGGCTCACACCGGTCGCAACTTCTGCTATAATTTGAAAACCATGTGAACAAAACTCTCCTGTATGCAATTTCTCAAGCTGTCAATGAAAGACAAAGGTCAATAAATTAGTAGCCTGAAGCCTATTGAGAGCATTAGCCCTTAACTAATTCACCCGCGTAACCATCCCTACATTACGGGTATCTGTTGCAAGATAACAGCATCTCGGGGGTTAATAACTCCGAAAATTGGCATGCAGCATAGTTATAGCATAAGGAAGATTAATTCCCCTTTCTGCGATTTTAGGTTTAAGCAACTACCAGAACCAGTCACCTCAAGTATGATCAATGCCTAGATGGTCTACAAAACAGAACCTCCCAAAGGCTTTGTTGGTCCCCGTTCTGCCAATTAATCTTTTGGTGATGTCCAACATAAGCTAAGCCATGTGGTTTCCTAGAGCTTTATTTGCTACAACATATAAGAGGGACTCCTATCCCTCTATGCTCCAGAAAGCAGAGCGCACTGGTTAGGTATACACCAAGGCAAAAGATTTTCTGAGAATAAACATAAAGTCACTCTTTCCATTATTCGTGGTCGATGTCGGACAAAGTTGGATAATATTATCCCAGTCAAGGATAACCAGTCACAAGTATGATTGCTAGAGAATAGAGACTAGCATAAAGAGTGGGATATAATGGTTATTTTACGCGACATCGTCGATGAACGATGTATTGAGCATAACCGATTTTAATTGGCATAATAAACGGGCTTAACTGATCTAGGCTATTTCAATTGGTGTGAAGTCTGAGTCATTCTGCTTTTAAAAACAACATGCGCGAGGAAATCAACAACATAAGACCTGACTTTACGATAAATGCTTCATCTTGCTGACATATGATTCCAACCACGAAAGATCTGTCACATAGTGCGCGATGCAGTCGATTTACTAAAAACACGGTTGATAAATCATAATTTCACGTAATATTCCAATTAATTGGCCACTAAATTCATGTAACCTACCCCATTGTATTATTTTCTTTGGAGTTACGTGAAGTCAACCATAAACCAGAGGCAATTATACCCCTGTAAATACGAAATAGGAAATATAATTGGGAAAATACAGCCGCCAAAGCAGCGAAGAGTTTATGAAAATTATTGTACTTTGTACTAGGTGCAATGTGGACTTAAATTATTGTTGTTGTCTTCATACAGCATATTTTTTATTCACGACCAATTCTCAGGTGATGATCCATACATAGTATGTAGTGCATTGTATCGGAACTAGGAAAATAGGTTATGGGGAGGAGGAAAGAGGAAGTAGTGTTTGCGAACATTTATTTTGAATTTTCCTACATTGTAAACGACAGGAATTACATCTGCGGACAGTCCATTCTCCGGACGGACCGTACAACTGAAGAACGAATTCTCTCTGTAAAGCTTTATGTGATTTACTGCCCAATATACCACGAACCGACCAATAGTCCATTTGCGACTCCGAATTGATGGGCCATTATGAGAAACTTTGCAGAGCATGCGACTGTCGCAAAAAGACCTTATGATCGAAACCATTCTCCGTTCAAACAAAGGAAACTGTTGTAACATTGCTACAATAACAGTTTTCTCAGACGAGATTAAAGGTCTACAAAAGCTTTACCTGCAAAGGTGTTTTCTGCCAGTTACAATGTTGGAAAGTTCAAGTTAAACGACCACAAATACTACTCCGTTTTTCTTTCTCTTCAGTACATACTTTTCTAGATGCGGTACAATGCACTGAAAAACGTACTTCATTCTAGTCTTATTATTTGTACCACCTACACGTGATCAAAACTGGAGTACAACTTTAGTTTTGGGCCGGTGCTTTAAAGTTTATGTTGGCATTACTCGGCTGTCTACAGGAAAGGGCGAAGAAGCTCATCGGTGACAGTATGGTATCCAACTGGAGCGAGCATCACCGCAGTGCGGGGTTCGTTGCACTGTTTTATCGAATTTTTCTCTGGCAAGACCTGGGATGTTATTCGCGAAACCAGAGTTTTTTACGTAATACGCATTCATCATCAAGAGCTCGTACGTTCATGGTGGACCGGTCAGTGAACCACACAACGCATTATAGAGGGAATTTATTCTTCAGTCGTACGGTCCGTCTGTGGAACAAATTGCCCGCAGAAGAATTTAATGCTGCTTAAATAGAGGAAGATTCAAATCAAACGTTTACAAACATTACTCACTCTTTCCTTCATCCCTTAATCTAGTTCCGGTACAATGCACTACATATAAGGGTCACCCCTGAACAACTGTCTAGAATAGAACAAAGCGCGGTAAAAAGACAATGACATGAATTTAGGTCCATCTATGAGCCGCACAACATGCCGCAGACGTAATTCCTGTCACATATGACATTGGAAAGTTTAAGTTAAACGTTCTCAAACACCATTCTCTCTTTCCCCCTCCTCAAAACCTATTTTCCTAGATCCAGTACAATGTGCTGAAAATGTAGTAGTAACCTAATGCGTACTAGTTCTAGCCACAGTATACCACTATAACAAATTTCAATGTGAGTATATCCGAGGCACGAACGGTCCTATTATTTATTAATTTAACGTTGTTAAAAATCTTAAAGCTTGTTTCCTATCATATACACATAACGTTGGAAATTTTAAGTAAAACGTTTTCAAACACCATTCCCTCTTTCCTTCTCCTCAAAACCTATTCTCCTAGATCCAGTACAATGCGCAGTAGGTGGCGTCACCTACTGCGTACTAGATCTAGCCACATTATACCACTATAACAAATTTCAATGTGAGTATTTCCGAGGCACGAATGGTTTTATTACTTTAAATCATAATTCATTGTTAAAAATCTTAAAAGTTGTTTCCTGCCATATACATATAACGTTGGGAATTTGAAGTCAAACGTTCTCAAACACCATTCGATCTTTCCTCCTCCTCAAAACCTACTTTTCAGCGCATTGTATAAAATACAATGCGCTGAATATGTAGGAGTCACCTCCTGAGCATTAGTTCTAGCCACATTATACCATTTTATATATTTATTTATTTATTTTATTTATTAACAAATAATTACAAATTACATGTTAATATTTAAAGAGCAATGGCATCATAGGCCTTCAGCTCCTTCAATGTTTTATGAATATAAATTTGTTAGAATAGTTTCATAAGGCGTTAAAATTTTCTTAAATTTTATCATAAATGTTGGCTTTTTTAGGAATTGGGAAATTCGTAAAATATTTTCTTTGGTTGGGATGGATAGGAAGGATTTTGGAGCAGTGATCCCAAAGATTTGATTACGTGCTTCATTAAATTTTGGACATTCGTCAAGAAAATATAGCTGGTTGGTATGTTGTGTGTTGCAGTCACAGGGGGATGGGCAATCAATGTTGATTAGGGTTCCGTGAGATACTTTTGTGTGCCCAAGTCTAAGACGAGTGAATTTCACAAGGTCCAACCTGCTGACGTCAGGGGACTGAAAGTTGGTAAGTGATGTTTTATTACTATTAATTCTTTTTTACCATGCTGAAGTTCTTTCGAAAGTTAGATTTCTATCATTGGTTAGATAATATGTGTAAATTAATTTGCTTATATCCTTGCAGTCAGCGTTTGTGTGAAAGTGGAGAGGGAATTTTTTTGCGGTTTTGGCGGCGTTGTCTACGAATTGGTTACCAATAATGCCGCAATGACCCGGTAACCACAGCAACAAGATCTTCGGTTATTTTTCTATGAGATTTGTGTTGCATAAATATTATTATTGTTGTATACCATTTTACATAATAAATTTCAATGTGCGAAAATCCGAGCCACGAACGGTCCTATTAATTTATTTTAATAATTTAAATCTTATTTCTTCTTTTAAAAATTTTAAAACTTCCGCAAGCAATTCCTAAGCCATTACGTTTAAGGGTTAAATTAGTTTTTAGTTTTCCTTAACAAACAAATTTTTGCAATTGCACAATAGTAATACAAACTTTTTAATTGAAACTGGTTCCAAATTGTGGAACAACAATACCAACGACTGCAATAATAACGTCAGCAAACTAAAAAAAAATAACCAGTATTCAAATAGCAGACAAACAACAAACAATCTCGATTTATTTTTATTTTAATTTTATTTTTTAAGCATTGTAACTTAAAGCTGGTAAATACAATATTTAAGCAGGAAAAAAACATGGACTGGACCAGCTTGATATTTCTTTTTTTTTTTCTTTTTGCGCTTATTGTAATTTAATTCGTTATTGATGAGAAAGACGAAGGTGGAGAAGCGGAGAGACAAAACAAAAAAAAAAAGTTTTTAATGTATAGAAAAATAAAACCGGTTACTCCAGATCTTTTATAAAAATAGAATGACTGAGCAAATGGTATGTGGCTAGATGTTAGTATGTACATATGTATGTATATACGTATGTTTGTTTTTATGCAACAGCATGCAGCAGCCAGCACACTTTACTAAATGCATCATTTAAACACTAACACTTACACATGAACTTATTAAGCATTCACATACATACATATGTATGTATGTGTGTATATATGTATGTATATGTATGTACATATGTGTATTAACACAGACACACTGTTTTATTAGTTTTTATTAAGTGGCTGAATTTGTTTTAAATTGATTTTTTTTACCTTTTAATAAACACTTTTTTATTTGTTTTAATAAATAGTTTAATTAGCAATTTGTTTTTTTTTTTTTTTCTTTTAATTTTTATCACTTTTTAAACATCGAAATATGTGTTTTGCTTTTAGTATTATTTTTATTGAACCATTTAAATAATTTTGTTAATGGAATAACTTTTATATCATAGAAAAAACGCCGTATGCGTTTTTATTTAAATTTTTTTTACAATTTAATTTGTTATTTTATTTTTATTTTATATCGGCTTAAAAATGCATTTTACAACAATATATAAAACTATTGTTGTTACAATAACATGATTTTTTTTCCGCCAGCACTTTTTTTATTAAACATCTCTCTAGTACACAAACAATTCGCTTACTTGAAATCTTTTTTTTTTTTGTAGTAAATTCGAAGTTGTTGCTTTAAACTTATACGTTTTAAATTTTCGTAATTCTTTTTACTTTCTATTGTAGCGCCTTAGTTGTTGATAATTATCACTCAAAAAATTACCAGTAAACAAAAAAAATCTTAAAGCACCACTAAAACACACGCATATCGCTCGAACGCTTTATCATTCAACCAGCACGACCGGTGTTTACAAAACAACTGGCGTTCGTTATAAAAATAACCCAATAGCAGCAGACTGGCAGATAAACTGTTTATCAAAACAACACCAAGAGAGCGTACTGTTAAGAAAATTTGAGTAGAGAAACTTTGTAGAGAATAAATGCATCATTTTCCAAACAAAATTATTTTACAGTTTTCCCATCTGGCAATGATATATATCTCTAGCGTTCTCTTGCTTTGTTATGCGTGTGATAAAAAGAGAATATCACTGTTGGCCATTCACTAACAGTTGTTATAAATGTAACGTTAAAAACAAAACAATAACATTTGGCAAAACAGCCTAAAAGTCGACAATGGTTTTAATAGAGATTTTATATGTAGTTTTTTTTTATTTTTATTTTTTTTTTTTGCGATCTATCTTACAATAATAAGCAAATTTTATAAAATTGAAATAATAACATGCCTTATCGATTTCTTTTTAAATCAATAATTTAACATATATAACATATATGTAAGTGCAATATATGCAAAATGTATTTAGAGATTACTTGTATTTTTACAGAAAATAGATGTTATTTATGAATTGTTTACAATGTTTTATTAGATGGCGTCTCATCACACGAGTTCAAGATTAATTCAGGGGTACCACAAGGCTCCGTTCTTTCTCCTACCCTATTTCTTATTTTCCTCAATGACCTTCTATTTCAAACTTTCAACCCTATACACCCTTTCGCAGATGACAGCAGCATTTGCCATTCGTACTCTTTCAGTAATAGGCCAAGCCTATCCGAGATCGTTGCCAAGAGGCAAAATATGAATGACTCGCTGAATAGTGATCTTCTATTAATCTCCGAATGGGGTCGTAAAAACAGAGTCGCTTTTAACGCTCGTTGTTTATTAACACACAAGCATACGACGGCAGGTGCTGCTTCATCTGTGCACATGTATGGTATAAATATTGAGGAATCGGATGCTCTCAATGTTCTTGGAATGAAAATACAGTGTGATGTTCGTTGGAATGATCACATTTTTCATGTCTCTAAAAAAGCATTCAAGTGCCTCGGGTTTTTGAAACGGTGTAAGATGTACTTCACTCCATCCTACCTCCTTACTATTTATACCACCTATATCCGATCAAAAATGGAATACAACTCTCATGTTTGGGCCGATGCCCCAAAGTCTATTTTGGGGTTACTCGACCGTGTGCAGGAGAGGGCGAAGAAGCTTATCGGTGACAGTAGGGTATCCAACTCTATTGACTCACTGGAGCATCGACGCAGTGTAGGGTGCGTTACTCTGTGCTATCGTTACTACAATAGATTTTGCTCTGACGAGATCAGGGGTCTTGTTCCCGAAACTCGCACATTTTTACGTAGCACGCGTTCATCGTCCAGAGCTCATCCATTTGTGGTCGATTGCCCAGGGAATCGTACTACGCATTACAGAGAGAATTCGTTTTTCAGCTGTACGCTTCGTCTGTCGAACAAGTTGCCTGCTGACGTGTTTCCTCTCTGTTATAGCGTTGGAAAGTTCAAATCAAATGTTCACAAACTCTACTCCCTCTTTCCCCCTCCTGATAACCTATTTTCCTAGTTCTGGTACAATGCGCTGCATAAGTAGGGGTCATCCCCTGAGTACTGGTCCAAGATAAAAAAAGAAGTAAATTATATAATTTTTTAAATAAAAGAGAGATCTAAAACATGCTTTCGTTTTAGTCTTCTGACTTCTTCAGTCTCATCTAAAAGTGTGATTGCCAATAAATTAGTATGATTACTTAGTCTTTTCAAATAATTTAAACTGAATCTTTTTATTTCAGATTTCACGAAGGGTATTCTCAAGTCATTATGAATGGCTTTATTTGTTACGTAAAACGGGGCATTTACTACTGTTCGTAGAGTTTTCGATTGAAATCTTTGTAAGATTTCTAAGTTTGAATTACTAGCAGCTCCCCATAACACTATGCCGTAAGTCCATATCGGTTTTAATATGGTTTTGTACAGTAAAATTTTGTTTTCAAGAGCAAGTTGAGACTTAGGCCCTAGTAGCTAGTACATTTGTTTAAATTTGATATCAAGTTGTTTTCTTTTGGCATTTATGTGTTGTTTCCATGGGAGTCTTCTATCTAAGTTTATCGAAGAGATTACATCGCCTTTGAACAATATATCTGGACAATTCTCTTTTCTTGTAGAAAATGTTATCTGACTGGATTTATGCCTGTTAACAACAATGGTCCATTTTGTGAGCCAATGGTCAAGACAATCAAGTTATGCCTGAAGGTTTTCAGATGCCTTTGTCGGCGATTCGCTTGAAGACAAGTCTATAGGACGGATGTCTGAGTAGTCTTTGTTAAACTTAACGTAGAAAGACCTATTTTTTAAATAAGATAAGAAAAAGATGTAGAATGGGGCTGGAAGTTTATTTTTTAGTTTGACTTGAGGGCCAGACTTTATCAAAGGCCTGTTGTATATCCAAAAATACGGCGGAACAATACATTTTTTTTTAAAACTGTCGCTAATTACTTTGACAGTGCGGTGACACTGTTCAGGTGTTCCGTGGCTACTCCTGAACCCAAACTGGTGATGAGGAATAATGCTTTTATCTTGCAAATACGGTCTTAAACGTTTTAGAAATAATTTTTTTAAAATTTTTGAGAAAATAGATAACAGACTAATAGGTCTATACCTAGATACAGAGTTTTCGGGTTTACCCGATTTTAAAACCATTATAATTTGTGCGCATTTCCATTGTGTTGGAAAGTGTTGGAGATATGTAGTTAGTTAGTTTTTATTGAGACTGCATATTTTTTCATATAGCAGCAAATACCACCATAATTTTTAGAATACTTAAAACTATATTTTAATTACAATAATATTCATTTTCTAAGAACATGCATCTTGCTTGTCAGTTTTAAGAAAGAAAATTTATACAAAATTAATTAATATTAATTTTAAGAAAAACAAAGCTTGCTCCCGGCTTTTACCCTGATTTGATATGTATTTACCTGTGTATCCCAAGCATATATTTATTCAAATAATAAAAAAACTTCTCAAGCTGCTAATAAATTATCGGCCTTATTTATAAAAATTATTGTGGTTATTAAACTCTTATTTGACATATTTCTATACAAAATTGATCAAATAAGTGTTTAATAAGCATTTTTTTTCTTTTAATTTGCAGTCTGTTTGTTGCGGAGTGTAGTGATTTCCAGCACGAAAAATTGCTAAAAATCATCAGAAATGGAGGCTTATACGTAAAAACGTTAATTTAGTCTATATATGTAGTTAAAATTGTATACTCCCCTGCCATGATTTTTTTAATATTTAATGTTTGTTGCTTTCATCACTGAATTGGATATTAAACATATGTATATTAAAAAATATATTCCAAATATTGCTCTGCTGTATAAAACAGAGTTCACTTACTCCAATAAAGTATTTAAACCTATATACTCCCCTGCCATGAGTTTTTTAATATACTAATTAATAAATTCCGGCAATATATATTCTCCTCTGTCCTGATCACCAAAAATGTATTAACATCTTAGAGAAAAATAAGTGAAGTGCTTAATTTTGTATACTCCCCTGCTATTATCGCTTTAATATTTAATGTTTCAATGCTTTAGCCACTGAAAAGTGTTTTAAAAAATTGGAATAAATGTGCTTCTGAAAGCTATTTAATATCAATTGTTCAGACTTGAGTGCATCCTCTTTGTAAGAATATTTGTTAGTTTAGGTGTTTTTAGCTTATTTTTTCATTAAGTAGCATCTGTTATATATTTGTTTGCTGCTTTTCCTTTTCTTCTTATTTACATTTTTTTTTCTTTTTTTGCAGCTTCATTATAATGACGTTTTTAGGTTGCTTTTAAGCTTTTTTTCTCACTTTTTATTTAAAAAAAAAAAGAAGCAAAACAAAACATTACAACTTTTTCCTTTTTTTCTTCTTAGTTTCGTGTAATTTTTATTTCTTTTCTTTTAGAACAGGCTCGCTTTGTAAGAAATCATTTCCTTTTTTCAATTTGTTTTTTTTTTTTTTTTTTTTTGTTCTTTCGATTTTAAATTATCTTTTTGCATCGAGGTCAGTTCGATATATATATTTTTCTGTTTTTTTTTTTTTTTTGCATAAAAACTGTTCATTTACTTGCTGCTGATTTTTATGAAAAACAGAAACTTGTTATTTCCGCTATTATTTTTGGATATTGCCAATAATAAACGACAACAGCCATCGAAAATTATTAAGAAGATTGTATGTAAAATATTTCTTTTTTTTTCTATTTTTCTTCAATTCTTGAGTAGTTATGTTTTCTTTTGTTATGGGAATTGATCAGCTAAGCAAAAATAGATACAAAAGACCAAAAGTATCTGGAGAACGATGATGTAACTATGGTGCTGAAGAAGTATTCATATTAGAGAACAGCAAACAAATTATTGTACTAACAAAAAAAAAACACTTCGAGGGACGATAACACCAGAAAGAAAAATTTAAAGAAAATTCTTAACTTTCATACTTTGGCTTCTTGAAAATTAAAAATTTTCTCTGTTTGTGGCAGGCCAGGGTAATTTTGCAAAATATATCTCAATCTGCCTAACCAGATATATCCGGTTGCGAATAGTAAAAGCTGTTTTAATAGGGCTCTATAATGTCGTTAAACAGGCCTACAGAAATTTTTGAAATGGAAAATGATACTTCAACAGTGTCTTTTTTTAATTTTACTTATTTGCCATAGCGAGGCTTCTTCCGCTATAAGTTCATCGTATATAACATGATAGATCTATAATATATGATAAATTAATACACTCTTAACTGCTTCGATTAATGTGTTTGTATAGGTTGTGTTCTTGTTTTAAGTAAAAACTGCAACAGAAGCCAAATAAAGTTAACTAGTTCTCTAAGAATCCGAAGGCAATACAAACTTAAAAATCAAAACTTAAGATGTCAAAACTTATTGTATTTTATATATAAAAGAGAACTATAGTCAAAAGATGTTTGCAGGGGAGTATACATCTACTTTAAATTAAATTTCTCAAGAACAAAATAACAAACGAAACATCAAAAGAACAGAAGACAGGTGTTTCGTATTTGGGTTTGATCAGGGGAGTATACATTTCTCATTTTTATTGTTTCAACCTTAACAATATATGTGCATGTTCTAAGATAATAATTTATCAATTCATCAAAACCTCATAGTTTTCTACCAAGCCAGGGGAATATACATATATTTGTCACATTTTTTTTAGAAGGCTAGGGGAAAATACAGTTGATAACATTTAAAATTATACTTCCTCCTTTTCTTTTAAACCTCCTTTTCCACTAAAATCTGGCGGTGCTATAAAAATCATTCTAATCTTAAAAATATATCGGAATATTAAAACTTAAGAGCTTCAAGCAGTCCAAGGGAATATACAGTTGATAGCATTTAAAATTCCACTCTCTCTTAAAAATATATAGGATTATTAAACTATAATAGCTATTTAGCAGACCGGCGTTAAGCACTTCTGGATTTTAAAAATTCTATAAAAATTTGTTAGAAGATAACTGAGCATTAAAGTTTAAAGCCAGCCAGGGGAATATACATTTGATTATACATATATAAAATTTTCTCTTCCCCAGAATCTAGCCGAATGGTTGAAATGGTTGCAGTATACAAGTGCATAGGCACTAAAATATAATACTTTTACAACAGGCCAGAGGACTGTACAGTTGACGAAATTGAAAATTTAATCTCCTTTCCTCTCACTAAAATTCGGCAATGTTATAGAAACTACTTTAATTTTAAAAATATGTGGGAGTATTAAAAAAATAATAGCTCTCTAGCAAGCCAGGGGAATACACATTTGTCATTAATTCCATATGCGGCTTTAAGCACTTGTGGATTTTAAAAATATTCTCAAAATTTGCCCAAAAATAATATATCATGTAACTTATTTAGCAGGCCAAAAAAAAATATATATGTACATTTCAATATATATAAAATTTTCCCACCCACAGAGTCTAGGTGAATGGGAAGGGGAATTTTCCACTTATTCAAATTACACCTTGAAGCTTAAAAATTTACTCAATAGTTGACTGTAAATAGTAAAATGTATAAAAAAAATTTAATAGGTCAGGGGAATATACAGTTTATAACATTTAAAATTACATTTCCTTCCTTCCCACTAAAATCTGGCAATGTTGTAGAAGTTATTTTAATATTAAAAGTATATACAAATACAATATTAAAACGTAATAGTTTTCTAGCAGGCCAGGGGAATATACATACATTTGTCATTAATTCGAATTTCGGATTTAAGCACTACTGGGTTTTAAACATCTAAACTTGCTGGAAAAAATTTAAGTTTTAAGTTATTTTAGTGGGTCAGGGGAATATACACTTGAATATATAGCATATTTTTGCGCTACCCGAAGTATAAAGGAATGGCTTAAACTGTTGCAGGAATGTGAAAAAATACAATAACTGTTTTCTTATAGGTCAGAGGAATGTAATAAAATATGTTTTTTAGCAGGCCAGGGGAATATACATTTTTCGCTAAGTCACTTTATACCTACGGACTCTTCTTAAAAATTCAATTAGGACTTATATTAAATAAAATAATTAAATATGGAAATTTTTTTGCATGCCAGGGGAATGTACATGTGATAATATAACATATTTCGGCTGGTTCAGGTCTGTCTTAATTGTTTTTTGGGTTTTTTTTAGAAATTCCAATAAGCTTTTATTATCATTTATAATGATTGCTAGTTAACGTACAACTGTAACTTTTATTTCCAGGTGAAAAACTGTAACTGACTTTCTCGTTAAAAACAAATCTAAAGCCATTTACAAAGACGCTTGCTTTGCAACAATGTAAATATGTTTAAAGTCCAAAGTAATCGAGTGTGTAGGTTAGTTGGTTACAATGGCATGTGTGATGCCTGATTTTCTTCACAAGAAACCAGTATTGTTCACAACTTTAAACAGCATACCGAACACTGCACACTACAACTCCACACATGACTCACAATGGAACGAAGCAGAGAAAAAAAAGGCACACAAGAAGGGTTAAAAATTACAAATAAATAAAAGTCCCATAATAAACGGACGTGCAACACGTGACGCAACATTGCATTTTCATTGTGCTTGAGGATTTACTAAAACTCGTTTAAAACTTAATTCTTTCAGACCAAGAGGGATTACAGAAAAAATTGTGTACAATATTTTTTTATTAACAATAGAGAAAGAAAAAATATGCACTCAAGTTGTAAGTGTATTAAAATAACAAAAAACACACACACACACACAAAAGAATCAACCGCAAGCAAGCACACGCATTCACACACACAAACACACAACATTCCAGAAGAGCTAATAAAATATTTATGACTTTTAATCATAAATGTAATCATGACAAAAGGTCTGCATTTTCTTTTAAAAAAGTAATTATATCTTAAAGGACCTTTTGAAGCAGCAGCAGCTGTATTTTTGTTTAATCAAAAAAAAAAAAAAATTTAAAAAAGCCAGGGGAAAGTTAAAAATGCAACAGTACAAAATATACAGAAAAATTTATAAACATGATGTGTGTGTTACAGCACTGGAGTATATATGTGTTATAGCACTGGATTTTGTAAACATAAAACTCAATGGCAGTCATATAAACGAACGCACACATTTCAATGCAACATTTTAATTAACATTATTAATTGATATTCGATATTAACCAGCCTACGCTTTAACGGGAACCCCCTATTTCAGCACTTCAGTTAGTTCACAATGAATATTATTATTATTCTGAACTTGTTATATGTTTGGTAATTCTTTTTTTTAGAATTAAACTTACTTATCAATAACAATTGTCAAATTTAATTAATTTCAATTGAAAGAAACAGCCACCACTTTGAACAAGTTTGTGTTTGATTTGTCATATTGAAAAAAAGGGGTGACTGAATTGGTGTTCTTATGGCTTTTACTCTTCAATGTTATTTTCAATTTAGTGCTTTTGTGTTGATATTGCTTTTACATTAAGAGCAAAAGTAATTATAAGGTGTGCGTAACAGTGATAAGGTTTGCCAGGCAGGTTTTTCTTGCTTCTGGTTTATTACATGCACATACATACCGTGTTTTTGTGTTTCGACATTAGTAAGCCAACTGTGAAAAAGATTTACATCAGCACCTGCCTTATCTGATGGTGGACCAGTTCCACGAGTAAATTATTCACGATTCATTAGCACCCCGTGTGGCTAGCTATGGCTAGGTAGCCATATGAGCAACTTATTGTTGAGAAGTTCGGGCCTTCTAATCCCTAGTGTATGCAATTTCCCAGCAATCAATGGAAGACAAGGCTTAATGAGTTGGTAGGCCGAAGCCCACTAGCAGCATCAGCCCTTAAACCAACTTGATCGGCAAAATCAACTAATTTCTTTCAAATGTTTTGAGGTACAGTACAGTATGTTTTGAAGTACAGTTTTTTGATAGAAACACAGTTAAATAATTTTTTAATAAGAATTAAGCCAAAATTTTACTAAAGCTATCGAAATAGTTAATAATAATAAAAATTTCCCTTTTAGGGAAATTTTTTCAAAGTGAAAGTTTTTTTATTAAAGCCATTTGAAACAATTTTGTATTACAAATTATAAGAGAAAATATTTACCAGTGGTAGAATATTTCAGAAACCGGAAATTTCTCTCAAAGAGGAAAGTTTTGTTGTTAAGTGTACGATTTTGGTATAAATTTATATAATATTTTTTTTTCTGACAAATCTTAGAAAACTGTGAATTAAAGTGTTTGAAAAGTTGAAAAGCTAAAAATTTCCCCTTATGAAAAATTTTTGTATTTTAATTAAAAGCAGCTCTGAAAATTTTTTTTCAATTTTTTTGTGGGAATTACATTAAAAACTTAAGAAATTTTTTGAATCTAGAAATTTCCCTCAATGGGAAATTTTTAATAAGTACAGTTTTTTGATAGAAATACAGTTAAATAATTTTTTAGTAAGGATTAAGCAAAAAATTTGATAAAGCTATTGAAATAGTCAAAAATAAATATAAAAAATTCCCCTTTTAGAGAATTTTTTTTTAAATGAAAGTTTTTTATGAAAATGAAGTGAAACAATTTGGTATATAAGTGAAAACATTTAACAATAGTATTTCAGAAAATTTCCCCTTATGGGAAATTTTTGTATTTTATTTAAAACAATTCTAAAAATGTTTAGTCAATTATTTTGTGGGAATTACATTAAAAACTTTAAAAAATGTTTAAAACTAGAAATTTCCCTCAATGGGAAATTTTTGTAATTTTGATTTTGATAAAAAGTGATTTAAATTTTAATTTAAATATTCAAAAGGTATAAAGTTAAAAATTTTCTCTTTTGGAAAGTTTTTGTATTTTAATTAGAATCAACTCTAAAACTTATTTCACAATTGTTTGAAGAGAATTACAGTGAAAACTTTATTAAAGTTTTAAAACCAAAGATTTCGCTCGATGGGAAATTTTTGTTTAGTAACTATTTGGTATAGAAAATAACATAAATAATTTTTTCAAGAATTTGCAAAATTGCATGACATTATTATAAATATATATTTTTATCTTACATACATATGTTTAATAAATGCGACCTTATCACTTTCAAACGTAATTCTTATTTACTCTGCTATTTTAACTCCCCTCTTTTTGAACTGAAATGAGAGCAAGAACGAGGCTTTTGTCTTTGGCGATTTTTTATTGAATATTCTGATAAATTTATTTTATTAATGGGATGTTTGTTCTTGTGCATTCAAGTGTTTATGTGTCTTAGGTGTGATTTATTTCCTTTTAATGCCATTTATTTGCACAAATTTTATTTAGCAATTTATTAAACAATCGTTTGTAATAATTATATGCAAAATATACGTCAATTATATTTTGTATTATGAGGGAATGAAATCTAGCCATGCAACTACAGGCGACCTGTAAGGAAGCAAATACATCGAAGGTCTTGTTGTGTGTGCAGTTGTGAAATTGATTTACATCAGCCTAACTGATGACCTAATCTGATGATGGATCAACTCCACAGAATGAATTATTCACCAGTGTCCCCGTATGGCTTAGCAGGCTCACACAGGTCGCAACTTTTTGCTACATATAGTCCTATAGGCAAAACCCTTGCTTAAGAGTTCGGGGCTGCTAATCCCTTTTGTACCTTTTGTGTACAATTTCCCAACAGGCAACGGACGACAAGGCTCGATGAGTTGGTAGGCCAAAGTCTATAAACAACATCAGCCCTGAAACCAACTCACTTGTCTAACCAAAATGTTGGAATTAAATTATCAAAGTTTAGTCCAACACCTTCCACACGGCAAGGTAATGCATTGAAAAAAAAAAGATCAGTCATGATCAGCACCTAGAGATCTGCAAGGCAGAGTCTCCGATTGACATCCGTACATCGATAGCTCCAACGCCGCCACCCTTCGCGCGAACCGTTTATTATCTTTTGAAATAATCCTTGAATACTTTTGGAGTATTTACTGTTTGCTTTCGGTGTAGGATACCCAAGTGATCATACGCGAGATAAAGAGAAAAGCGGATTATTTGGTTGTTCTTCAAACCACTTTATTAATTCAATGATTTTTATACAAAAGAAAAATTGAATTTATATTTAAGAAAAAATTATGTTAAGGCAAGAAAATTATGACAGAGTAACGATGTGCATCGAGGGTTGTGATTCAAAAGTAAAAGTAATTAAAAGTTTTTTAAAAGTTACAGCAACCTTAGCTACGATGCAGCGACACAAATTCGCCGTGTTTTTTAAACTACATTTTTTTATTTTATTTTATTTTATTTTATTTTATTTTATTTTATTTTATTTTATTTTATTTTATTTTATTTTATTTTATTTTATTTTATTTTATTTTATTTTATTTTATTTTATTTTATTTTATTTTATTTTATTTTATTTTATTTTATTTTATTTTATTTTATTTTATTTTATTTTATTTTATTTTATTTTATTTTATTTTATTTTATTTTATTTTATTTTATTTTATTTTATTTTATTTTATTTTATTTTATTTTATTTTATTTTATTTTATTTTATTTTATTTTATTTTATTTTATTTTATTTTATTTTATTTTATTTTATTTTATTTTATTTTATTTTATTTTATTTTTAACTAGAATTAGGAATCCCATATTCACGACATATATTTGTTCAATTTAAGGTGGAACAATCGTATTTAAAAATATAAATTTGCCAGCAGACACCCTGCACAATTTTTATCCTGACATCGTGAAAGGTTTTAACTTTTAAAGGTCCTATAAAATCTAGTATAATTTCTGGAATTGTTTTAGCCCTATGTAGCCGTTTTAAATTGGGCAGGGTCTACTTGGTTTATTGTTACGTTCAATTATCTCTATTAATGCGTTGGCTAGTGTGGTTTTGAATTGCGTTTCACACGCTTCTTTAGGTAAATCTGGTAAGTGTTAAAGGAGCCCCCTTATGATTGCCAGCCAATAATTAGTTGCATTAGCATATACTGAAAAAGATAATGCAGTCACATAAAATGATAATGCCGCTAGGTAAAAATACTTATTAATTTATACTGTCTTCCTGGCAACTAGAAATTTGTGATTACGTGCTTGTCAAGCCAATTGACATTCGGTAGATTTCCGTAATGGAATCCTAAAAAAAAACAAAATTTATATATGTAAATGCTATTTTTGGAGCAAAAGTTTTCACTTTCGTTTGTCTTGCCATTAACGCAACGAAAAAAATTACATAGAAACGCACTTACTCTTGCTGGTTTAGCCTTTCGTTTGCTATAAATAAAAATAGAAAGCACAATTTTATCAATCAAATAAATACATTAAAGGACAAAGAGTTATTTGTTGCTAAAATCTAATGAATGAGAGTAGATTTACTTAAAAAAAATCTTTTTAACAGAACACGTATTGAATGGATGATATTTTTATAGGCCAGTGACACATGACACTGGCCAATAAACTCAAACAGGCAAAAAAACAACTTTAACAAAACAAAAATTACCCCCTCCCCTCCCGCTCACTAACCAGAAAATATAAATAAAAAAAAAGGTCCAAATGACCGGCATAAATATCTAATGTTTGACTTAAATGGATATTCAGTGTGGCAAATTGAGGATTCCATAAAATGGTGTGAAGACTAGAACATGTTCATTATGTTGCTAAAAGGAAATTATATTATTCTTAAATTTAATTAAATTAGCTTGACGCTTACGTGGTTTAAAGAACAAAAATTTATATTAGGTGTAGAACTTTGCTTCCGCCGTTTTGCAATATATGGCTGTAGCGATAAGTGGTAGTCGAAATAAATAGTTCTTAGATGTCATACTTCAGAATTACGAGAAAAGTAATGCAAGGGTGCTCGCCAGGGAGGGGTACTATCCCCCCTTTTGTAGAATGCTGTAGTGAATAATCTGCTTAAAGACCTAGATAATAAGAAGATAAAGACTGTAGCCTATGCCGATGACGTAGCGATTGCAGTCTCTGGAACCCATTTAGACACCATAATTGAGCAGTTAGAACACGCGAAAAAGGAAATCGTACTTTTTAGTAAAAAGTATAAAATCCCATACTTCACATCTCCAAAAATGGATGGCTGTGTGGCTTTATGAAATGGTTATAAAACCAATAACGTTCTATGGAGAATCAGTATGGTGGAAATCACTGGACTCCACAACCAATAGACTGCAAATTGAAAAAGTCAGACGAACCATGGCAATACTGTCTACAGGGGCCATGAGGACAGCACCAACTAAAGCACTTCTTGCACTTATGAGCTGGATGCCATGTGACTTAGAAGCCAGGCAGATAACACTAAAAGATTAGGTTGAACGCGACCGTGGGGACACGCCAATATACTTGAGATTAGAAGGGACCTGGTCCCCGATCTAACTGACTACTGCATCCCAAAACCATTCCTCTTAAGAAGCTTCGGCTACCAAATCTTTTCTAGAAGCTGGACCCTTCTATGTTTATACGAAAGGATCCAGAAGGAAGGATAAGGTTGGGGGTAGCGTTTACATAGAAGAATCTAACACTAAAATATCCTTCAGACTTTCAGCCAGACATAGGTTCTTCATTATGAAATATCGGCTACAAAAAAAGCGGCCGGATGGCTGACGTTTCACAAGATATTCGGCAGGGATATCATGATATTAACGGACAGCAAAGCCATGTTATATTCTAATCTAACCTGAAAATGGGTACATGGATGGGTCCAACAACGGCAATAACATCGCTGATGACCTAGCCAAAAAGGAAACAACCCTAGAGGATTGGGATATAGATCCCTTTTTGGTGAATAACTCTTTATCAGCATGTTGGAAAAGAAAAATTCTTTACACGCTAAAAAATGCCCAAGATAAATGGCTCACAGAGCCCACATGCTTTATATCAAAGAATCTGTGGCCGCACATTAACTCTAAGAGAACGGGGAAGCTATTAAAACTGCCCAGATCTCACCTCAAAGTCACTGTAGCAGTCATCACTGGGCATTGCCAGTTTCGAAACCATGCCAGGAGGCTAGGATTACCCTATAATGACTTCTGCAGAAGCTCCAAAGACGAGGCAGAGGAGGTGACGATCCTTCATCTTTTTTCTCTAATTTATTTTTGACTCGTTTGTTCTTTTTTAAAGTATTTTATTTTCATTCGGCTGGCAAGGCAACCACATCGATACTACCAAAAGGGTAGAAAGAGACAAACGTCTCTAGAAAGAGAAAACGTTATGTCTTAAAAATCATCGTTAAGATGTGACATGATTTTGGTATTAGCTTTAAAAGAATATTATAAAAAAAAGACATGGCTTTAAAAAAAGCCTGATCTTCGGGACATAGAGACAGTTTATTTTTCAATTTTGTGCAAGACAGTCTTAAGTCAGAGAAGTAAGCAAGTCTAGTGTGTTTATACACAGTGGTTTTAAGTGCAAATAAAGTTCAGAATTATTTAACCACTCTGTAACAAGTCATTTCATTTGCCATTGAATAATCCGCAAAAACCTTTTTAAAGGCAGCAATATTATTATATTAGCAAAAATTTTTCTACTCATCCTTTATTTGCAAATTTGATTTATCACTATTAAACTTGTTTTTATCTCTCGATCTTAACGAGTCATTCGGTGGTTTTCCTTTTTTCTAATGTCCTTGAAATACGAATGAATAGAGCACAAAACGAAATGCATACACTCATAAGTATGTACTCGTTAGTATGTAAACCCAAACTATAAATACTCGTGCACACAAAGAAAAGGCCTTTATAAAACAATAAACGTTTAACACATTTTGATTCAAAATCAGTTTGGTTTTGTGTTGGCTGATTATTTTTGAGGAGGAGTTGTGCAAACACCTTAATAATTTATTGTGTGAAAATTAACACACATTTGTAAAGGAAAACAATAACCCAACTGACCAAACATGCAAACACAATTTGTGAAACCTAAAAAGATAGCAGCAAGAGAAATGGTAAAAGAAATGGAAAAAAATACTTGGATTAAGCAAGTGATAGAAATAGAAAAATATGTTACCATTCATAGAAAAATATATTATCATTCACAAACAATGACTATTGGTTGCGATTTATGGGCTGGCAGCATTATCAGGTCATGCTTCTTTAAGGATAAGATCATCCAAGCACTTACCATTATTGCTGATTATCATTGCGAAATGATAACAAACTACTTGTGGCCAGAAATTGAGGATATGGACACTAGATTTGGTTCCAACAGGATAGTGCCATTTGCCACACAACCAATAAAACAATGGCTCTTTTGCGCCAGAAATTTAATGACCGTGTTATCTTACTTTGGCAATTATCCTAGTGGGGGGATCTCTATCCCCCTGTATAACAGAAGGCTTAGCTCTAATCTGTAAAATGAGTGTAGCTTAACACAGCTGATAGTAGCTGATATCATGAGGTGGGCTGCTAACCGGTTGAGGTACGGAGAGAATACTCGCATTTGTACTGACATTAAGACTACATTGAATGGACCATCGGAGGTCTATACGATGTCCAGGATGCCAGATCTTATCGAGATAGATTGTGAAATTGATTTACATCAACACCTGCCTTGTTGGCCTTAATCTAATGATGGACCAACATCACGGGGTGAGTTGGTGTATCAATCTGAAGGGCTCACAAAGGTCGCAACTTTTTGCCTTAAATTTGTAGGCAAACCTCTTGCTTAAGAGTTTAGGCATTTAAATTCCCCCTGCCTGCAATTTCCCAGCAGTCGATAGTAAACAAGGCCTAATGAGTTGATAGGCCGAAGCCCATTAGGAGCATCAGCCCTTTAAAATAACTCAATCTTCTAACTATCGCATTGCACCACAGTTATTAGGTAAACTAATTCCCCGTCTTGTGAATTTAGCTTTAAACCACAGCCAGAGCGGTTCAACCAAAAGATTTTTTTTTTTTTTGCTTACATTTATTTATTGAATCTTTAATATATAAACTAACAATATTCAAATCTTAAAGGCCTGATCAGACTATTATACAAGTATAAATACTTTCATTCGATTTTGTAAGATAAAAGTCTAACATATTTCTTGCAACTGCCAAAAAGTCTAACGTAAATTAGAATTTGCATTCACACCATCACACTTGAAATAAACCAACAAATTTGACCAGAAAAGAAAACAGTTGATCGTTTTTTTTTACAAAACAATAAATTGTGATTATTTTGTCGTATAAAATTGCAGTGATCAACATTTTTAAAGAAAAAAATGATAAAACTTACAAATTTAAAAAATGATGAGCCAAAAATAAAGAAAAAATATGATTTTGTGGCAGCATTTATTTAAATTAAAAGAACAAAAATAACTTACTTTAATAGCAATATCTCCACTCATTTCGAAAATTTAAAGTATTTTAAATATGTTCACCAAATAGATGTGCCAACATAAAACTTTACACAGTGACAGGTGCGCTATTCGCCGTAGGCAGTAGACGTGCCGGCGTTTGAAAATGTTCAACAGTTAAAATAATAATTATGTAAAACAGAACCAAATTTAATAGCACAAAAATATTTTATGTTGTACATATGTATAGCATGAGCAAAATTCATTTATAAACGACAGTTAAATTTCAAATTTCGAGCTATTTTTATAATGACAAAAAATACTATCAGTGACGGCACCCCATCGGCTACGCAATAGCCGACTATTCAATTTTTAAGCCGCTGGTTTGCTAAAAAAAAAAACGCACCCTAATCCAATGAAAAGTATTACCGTTTTGTAAAATTTTTAATGCGATAAAATTTTTATCGCATTGTTTTTCGTAAGTATGACGGATTGAATTCAGTGCCTCGTTTCTGTAAGATTAGTGAAAAGTTTCTCGCATCGAAAACTATGAAACATAAAATTCCATCGTTTCTCGACTATCGAGAAAAACAGCGTTTCTGTATATTAAATCGAAAAGAGGCAATACTAGTTACGTCTTTATTGAAATATTTCCATTAAGCAGCTGTCAAAATACAAAAAGTAAACAAATAAGAAGAAGAATATAGGAAAAATTTATCAAACAAAAAGAAAATTTAAGAAACAAATGTTTAGCAGTGAATAAAACAATTGAATTTAGTGTTATAAATAAAATAAAATTGTGTCAATCAATAACATGTGTACATAAATAAAAACACATTCAAATCGTAAATAAATTTCATAAAAACTTTCAATAAGGTATAGTTTTGTGGTGATGGCTGCTGACCAATATGACCGGCGAAACATGTTGCGCATTTACAGCCAGAGATTAAGGGCTGCAACCGACCCTTTTTTAGTTCCTGAACCGAAGAGGGAAGCTTCCCGCATTCAAGACAGGCTAAAATTAAAATTTTGCCATTAAATTTTTAATTTATCATACTGTATGAATGTACATAAATTTTAAGAAATAAAGAAAAAATCAAAAAAATTTAATTCATAATTTTTATATATTTATTATATTATATCTTTCAATTTTCTAAAATAAAAAGAAGAAATGAATAATGAACTACATTCAATATCTGCGTATTCATAATAAATAATTTACACATAACAAAGGTTTAATTGACAAATTTTGTGTAAAAATATGTATGTCAAGTAAACTTTTACTAATTGCAAATTATTTTTTATGAATACGACAATATGTGTATAAATATTTAAAAACTTTACCTTTTCTACACTTTTTGCGTTCATTATGTCAATTATATACTATTAAATTTATAACTTCCGCAACTCTTTTATTTGTGAAAAGTTTTGACAGCTCTAGCGAGAAACTTCTCGCAAAATTTTAATACAGAAACAGGTTTACTCACAAGCTTCCAATGAATTACGTCAAAAAAGCTATTTTGACAGATATTTCTCGCTTCTCAAAGATACAGAAACATTTGTGTGAGAAACTCCATTTTTTGTTTCAATTCGCATAGTTTCTCTGTCAATTCCTTTGTTTCTTGTGAGAAATTTCTCGATGCGAGTAATACATAAAGGCTATCAGACTTGCACGTATTACTTATATTTTTGACAAGTATTAATACACAGTATAATAGTCTGAACTGGGCTTAAGGAAGATGCTAACAAATTGTTGGCGAAATATTAAAAAATAAATAAAAATAAATAAATAATAAAAAAATAAATAAATACAAGAAAATTGTTAAATTTTTTATATAAAAAAAACAAGGCTGCAAAAA
Organism: Thecocarcelia acutangulata; assembly: GCA_914767995.1. NCBI lineage: Eukaryota > Metazoa > Arthropoda > Insecta > Diptera > Tachinidae > Thecocarcelia > Thecocarcelia acutangulata. The sequence goes on along the minus strand of OU612095.1, from coordinate 22,280,109 downwards.
TTTTATAAATATTTAATAAACAAAGATCAAAAAATATTAAGATAAAATAAAAAAAAATAAGTCCATTGGCTGGCTAAACAAAAAAGTTTCATTCTGGCAACGCTGATGCTGATAGTAAAAATAAATATAAGAGAATTGGACAAGAGAGAATAATATCATGAAATGGAAATATAAATCAATTTTGGTGGCAAATGGAAAATCTAGAAATGAAATATGTAAGTTCAAGAAAAATTATAAATAACCCCCGCGTGTAGTCTTTGGAATTTGAATTCGTGGTGAATTGGTTTATTCTTAAATTCTGTTTTGTGTAGTTTGTTTACATGCAGGAATTTCCATTTACACACATACGCACCACAAATGCTAAAGGCAGGATAAGAACGTACAACTTTTTTTTTTTTTTTTTGAAGGGCGTTTGTTTATAAGCTTTCACTGAGTTTTGATAACGATTGCATGAATGTCTGATTGTAATAAATAAATATACTAAAGCGACTCACCAAAAAAAAAAAAAAAAAAGTGCTCGATGTAAACTCTTAAAAATGAACCTTGGACTTTTTTAAGATGACATCTAATATATTTGTGACCTCTCGTAAGCTGGACCATTTTGAAAAAGGGTCTATTTTTGGTAGTTTTGTCAATTTGAGAATATGTTTCCTTACCAACTTTGTCAACCCGCCCATGCTGTGCATCCAATACTTTGCAAATTTACTTTGCAACAGCGTTGTCAACTCGGTTCCTGTCGCACCGTTATTGGTGCTTTTTAAAATTATTTATGCGAAAAATTCTTTAGCGGGTGCGTGGTGTTTTTTTTTTTTTTTTAATTTCGGTGCGATTTTTAAATTTCGGTGGCACCAAATCAACTTTTTGTTTTAAATTTTTACGTTTCATTTTGTACAGCACAATCAGGGCAGTCGGTTACTAGTAAAATGTGAAAATGCGCCATATTATATGCATAAAATAAGACAATCTTCCAATCAAGTCAATTTTGAATGGTGAAATTCGTATTTATAATAGCGCGTGAATTCGTTGCTGTTGATAAATTACCAAATTATTAATTAACTTATAAAAATTTTTCCAAAACGTTTGCATTAAATACTGATTATGGTAAATTTCATCGGATATTTGTTATAATTCTGCAAATTTTCGTGTTAATCAATAAATTCTTTAAAAGACACATACTCTATTCAACTGATTTTCACTGTTGCTTCCGAAAATACAAATAACGTTTACTCTGTGTTTGATAAAATTGCTATTAATCGAGTTTGAAGGCTAGTAGTGCGATTCTGTAACTTTTCATGATCCGCTAATCGTAAATTCTTTCGGCGTATTTCATCCCTTGCAGTAACGGTTGTATAATTTTGCTATACAACTTTAGCGACGGTAAGCAGCTGTACCTGATAAATGTAACAGATAAAATATTATTATAATTATTGTAAAAATACCATTATCTTTATCAAAGTAATATCGTACTAGAGAAAATGTTTGACAAACACGAGTTCTAGGTTTTGAACGAATTTGATACCAGATCTAGTTTGAGTGTTTTCATTATCGTGTTTTTAATACAAAATATTATACTTTTTATAATGTGTTTTTAGAAATGAAAAGAAAAATTCAAAATATGGTTCGTTGCTGTTGAAATAACGCGATTTTTTCCTCTTTTGATGCGTTTTAAAATTTCAAAGATGGCAACGCTGCTTTGCAACTGTATAGTTACTAAATAATTAAATGTTTCCTTACCAAGATATAAGATATGAGTATCATAAGAATGATTTTTCTTAGCCAAGGGCGATTTTAGTCAAACGGGAACTAGCACGAATATAAACAGAAAGCTGAGACCCGCATTTAATTAAATCGACTAAAGATTAAAATGTGTTGATTTGGCATTTTACATTACACACAAAGCCAAACAAAAAATTCAAAAACCGTTCTTTTTTATAGAATACCCCAAGGCGAATTTATTACTAGGTGAACTTAACAGCTCAGGTGATTATTTTTTGCTTGCCGCGTTTTTCCAATGGGACTGTCAAATTTGTTTTCTTTTGTTTAGAAACATTTTCGCGCCATTTTAATCTGAAGTTTTTTTGCATGATTGAATTACATGATGTTAATTTAAAAGTGAAAAAATCTGTGATTTTGATTACAAACAATTATAAAAATTTATATTTAACGTTTATGTAACATATTTTCTTAGCTGTACAATCATGGACGAATTTAAATTTTGACATTCTCAGTAAGTTTTACAATAACAAAATACATAGTATTGAATTCGCCTTCCCGCTTGTATTCACCTGTATAAATTCGCCTTGGAGTACACTTTAAAAAAAGGCGTGAGTGATCGTCCTTGGACAAATTGTATATGCAGTTGGACGCGCCTTAAAACACCTTTCTTATGATATTCATGTCGAAAATGTTGGTAAGAAAGCATGCAAAAATACATCCTTTTTCAGAATGTTCCAGCGCATGAGAGGTCAAAACCAGCGTTGTCAACTTTGAAATTTCAAAACGTACCAAAATGAGGAAAAAAGCACGTTATTTCAACAAAAGCGCACCGAATTTTGAAGTATTCCTTTAATTTTTAAAAACATAATATTTTTATATTAAATATTTTTTTTTTTTTTTTTAATGTTTATTTATTGAAAATTAATATTGGTTTAACTAAAAATAAACAAATAGTGTGAGATAATTATATTTCATTTGTATACACTGTCCCATCATTTTGAGCACTCTAGTATAATATATATATATAAACTATTTCATTATTTCTAAATCTATAATATATTTGGATATGTAGCAAAGTTTAAATACATATGTGGTTGTATTAAATAATTTATAAGCAAAAAGTGGACAAAAAGCTTACTTTTATATTATGAAGGTTAAAAAGGAAAAAGGACTATAATGAAACTGCCTTTTAAGCGACTATTATACAATCAAACTGTATCCGATAGTATCGCCTGATGGCATGCCATCAAATTCGTTCAATAGCTAGAATTCGTGTTTGTCAAACTTGGCCTCTAATACGATTCTGTTAGTTTTTTTAAGATAATTTTATCTTTACAATAATTATAAAGATCTTTTATCAAATTTATTATTAATCAATATCATATAATTATACTCAAAGTCGACCGAAATCATCTGTTACTTTTACTGCCTATTATCAGGGATGCATAATTTTGACGACGCTGCTTACCGTTGTCAAAATTATATTGCTGGAGCATACAAAGAAAGAATTTACTATTATCGGATCATTAAAAGTCACAGAATAGCAAGCCCTACAAACCTTCAAATTCGACTAATTGTAATTCTATTAGAACACTGTATGTAATTGGTGTTTTCGTAAGCGGTGTCTTGAAAAAAATTTATTGAAATATACGAAAATAACAAACAAGAGATATAGCTTATCATAATCAATATTTAATGCAAACGTTTTGGACATTATAGTTTGGTAATTTCTCAATTATCAAAACAGTAGCGAATTCACGCGCTATCATAAATACGAGTTTCACTGTTCAGAGACTACATTAACGGTAATACTTGACAAACTTGGCTTGATCGTTTTATAGCAAAACACTCTCTAAAAGCAGCAAATTTTATAAAACGAAATCTTTCTTTTTCTTTCAAGCGTACGTATAATATACAACAGCAAGATTGTCCTACTTTGTGCGTATAACATGGTACGTTTTCCACGCAAAATGAAACGTAAAAATTTTGGGCACTTGAATAAACTCACATTAAAACAAAAAGTTGAGTTGAATTTGATTTTGTGCCACCGAAGTTTAAAAAACGCACCGAAAATTAAAAAAAAAGCGCACCCCGCACAAACTAAAGAAATTTTCGCACAAATAATTTTAAAAAGCACCAAAAACAGTGCGAAACGCACCGAAGTGACAACGCTGGTCAAAACAAGAGCCAAAATATTTTTTATGTTATCATAAAATACCAATGTTCATTTTGAGGCGGTTACACCTTGCACGAATTTCGCTTCCATACAACTTGAGTCGCTCTAATGTACATATTTAGAGACAAAAACTAAAAGATTATTTTTCATGGATATTTTCCCGGCGTTTTTAAAACAAATGTGGTTTTGCTGTTAAACGGTGAATGGCTGTGGTTGGTGTTTATAAATTTATAAATAAAACTTTTGAAACTTATATACAAACTTTCACATTTCGACATTGATTCGCTCGCACCCAGTGTAAGTGCCAGCATATTAAAATCAAATAAATTATTTATAATTGAAATTTTTGCTAAAACTTTGCGTAAATTTGTCATGCATGCCATTGTACCAACTAAGCGATAATAAATCATGCGGAGCATAGCAAACGCTTTTAATTTTGATTACGTATTTTCTTTATGGTCCTTCAAACCGTTAACAGTTTGCGTGGTTGGCAACAACTAACATTTGCCAATTATCAACTAAAATGTTATACTTCTTAAGCACTTTTTTTGCAAGTAATTGAAACATGTTTTAGATTATTAACTTTTTTGCTTTCTTCCCCTAAAGGAATAACAAAAAAAAAACCAATATTGTTTTAATGCATATTAAATAAAAAGGTTTTGAGTTTTTTATAGATGAATATTATTTCATAGCGAAAGCGACTTGTCTTCCAGCACATTTAGAATATCAACCGTATAAATGGTTTTAAAGTAAACGGAAGTGGTTGTTATCGAAATAATAATAAAAAAAAAAAAACAAAAGAAATAGAAAATAATGAAATAAACCTCAAGTAATAAAATAAATTAGTTTTGTTTCTATGCAAAATACGCTTAAAGTGTTTTATTTTATCCACGAAGAGAATAAAAAAAAAAGTAGAAATAACAAAAAAAAAGAGCTGGTGACCCGAGTTTCATGTTTAGATTTATTAAAGTAAATATTTTAAAATTATTTGCTTACGCCCACAACAAATCTCAGTCAGGGAAAATTTTTAGCTGGAAAGTTATCAAAACGTTGTTATTATAATTTTCATCATTAAAAGACCTGCCATAGATAAAGGCTCCCAGCAGAGGAAATTTGTAACATCAAAGCAATTGCTTTATATAAAATTTCCTTATTTCACACACATTTCTTTCTTAATTTTATACATGTTCGACTCTCAAGCTTTAAAACTTGAAAAGCAAGAAACATAAAGGGTGTTTTTTTAAGCTAGATAGAACTTTAAATTGTAAAAAGTAACACAAAAAATTAAATTTTGATGAAACATTTTTTTTATTTGTTTCAGCATACTCTGACAAATCATCATGAATAGACTCACGCTTGAACAACGCTACGAAATTATCCAAATTTACTTTGTCGACAGTCGTCGATTCGCGCAACTTAATTGTGTTCAGCGATGAGGCGCATTTTTGGCTTAACGGGTTTGTTAATAAGCAAAATTGCCGCATATAGAGTGAGACCAATCCACAAGAGACCCTACAGACTCCATTACATCTAGAAAAATGCACTGTTTGGTGCGGTTTTCATGCTGGTGGCATCATCGGACCTTATTTCTTCAAAAATGAGGCCGGAGCTCGCGTTACGGTCAATGGAGATCGTTACCGCACCATGATCAATGATTTTTTGTTTGAAAATATGGATGACATTGATCCGGAGGAGATGTGGTTTCAACAGGATGGCGCTACGTGCCATACGGCGAACGCAACCATCGACTTACTGAAATCAAAATTTGGCGATAAGTTGATTTCGAGAAATGGACCTGTCAATTGGCCTCCAAGGTCGTGCGATTTGACACCTCTCGATTATTTCCTGTGGGGCTACGTGAAGTCACTGGTTTATGCTGATAAACCAGCAACAATTGACGCCTTGGAGGCCAGCATTGTTCGTGTTGTTCGTGACATACGGCCAGCAGTGCTCGAAAAAGTGGCCCAAAATTGGACGTCCAGAATGCGCTTCGTCAAGAACAGCCGCGGTGCCCATATGCCCGAAATCATTTTCAAATGTTAATGTCACGTATTGATCTTTCGAATAAAAAAAAATTTTGATTACAATTTAATTTTTGTGTTATTTTTTACAATTTCAAGTTCTATCGGGCTTAAAAAAACACCCTATATAACAACATTTCTATCAAAGTTTAATGCTTAATAAAATAAGGAAATTTCGCATTTTTTTACAACTTTTGCAGCCAAACCTCAAAGGCAAAAAATCTAGGAACATAGCGCTCCTTTATGGCAACATAGTCATATCTCAAAAAAGCTCGTTTCGAGAAAAACACATTTCAAATTTTTAGTTTCCATACACAGAAAATTTTTTGTTCTTTGTTCAATAACAATATTCGCTGAATCAATTAATAAATTGTTTGAATGCGGACCTGTAAAGAAATTCGTGGATTCAAACAAAAGTTTAGTAAAAATAATTGTTGATCGAAAACAAGCATATTTTTTAAACAACAACAAAATACGATATTCAAGGTTATTTTTTTTTATATTTATATATATGCATACAAATTATTTTTTCAGACAAAAATTTTGTTGATTCTATTTTTACTATAATTTTTTCTGTGTACAAGTCTTAGCAAAATTTTTTAGAAAATATCTCTTAAAGGAAACAGTTTAAAAGCAATTTGAATAAATTTTTGCCACAATATAAATGATAGTACTGTTAATAATTCTGCATTGTTAACTCGAAAAGCTCATTTTTTGAGATATGACTATGTTGCCATAAAGGAGCGATATATATATATATATATATATATATATATATATATATATATATATATATATATATATATATATATATATATATATATATATATATATATATATATATATATATATATATATATATATATATATATATATATATATATATATATATATTAAAATTGAAAAGGAAATTTTGTTTTTTTATAAATTTTGCATCAAAACCTCAAAGGCAAGTAACCTAGGAACATATATTTCAAAATTTAAAACTTAATAAAAATTTCCCTTTTAGGGAAATTTTTATTAAGTACTGTTTTTTCATAATTTTGCACTAAAATCTAAAAAATTCTGAATAATACAGTATAAGTATTAAAATTTAAGACTTACAAAAATTTCCCACTATGGGAAATTTTTATTAGCAATGTTTTTTCAAACATTTTGCAATAAAACGCTAAATTTAAAGAACCTTCCAACATTTTTATGCAAATTTAAGGCTTAAAACAAATTTCCTTCAAAGAGAAATTTTTGACTTTACAAGTTTTTTAAGTATTTTCCCCTAAATCTTAATTTATTGAATTTTTGTTTTAAATTTATGCAAATTTAAGGCTTAAAACAAATTTCTTTCAAAAGGAAATTTTTGACTTTCCAAGTTTTTTAATTATTTCCACTTAAATACTAATTTATTGAATTTTAGTTTTAAATTTATGCAAATTTAAGGCTTAAAACAAATTTCCTTCAACGGGAAATTTTTGACTTTCTAAATGTTTTAATTATTTTCCCCTAAATATTAACGTATTAAATTTTTGTTTTAAATTTATGCAAATTTAAGGCTTAAAACAAATTTCCTTCAAAGCAACATTTTTGGCTTTCCAAGTTTTTTAATTATTTTCCCTTAAATCTTAGTTTATTGAATTTTTGTTTTAAATTTTTGCCAATTTAAGGTTTAAAACAAATTTCCTTCAAAGGGAAATTTTTGACTTTCCAAGTTTTTTAAGTATTTTCCCCTAAATCTTAATTTATTGAATTTTTGTTTTAAATTTTTGCAAATTTAAGGTTTAAAACAAATTTCCTTCAAAGGGAAATTTTTGACTTCCCAAGTTTTTTAATTATTTTCCTTTAAATACTAATTTATTGAATTTTTGTTTTAAATTTATGCACATTCAAGGTAAATTTGTATAAATTTAAATAATTTAAAATTTGATTTTGGGTTTTTGTACATTTGTACATCGGGTCTTAATACAAGTTTTTCCTTCCTTTAGTTTCCTTAAAAAAGAGATTTTTCAATACAAATTTCAAACCTTTAAGCTGAGGAAACAACTAGCAGTTTCATTGTCGCTACATTTTCCACTAAAGTTTTACAACTAAGGAATCCTACAATATATTCCTCAAAATTCCCTAAGAGAGAAATTTTTAATTTAAAATGTTTTGCAACCAATTTGTTACTAAATTTTACATTAAAAGAATTTATCAATATTTATATCAAAAAATATGGTTTAGAAAATTTCCCTCAACGGGAAATTTTTAATTAACCATATTTTTTAAGTAATGTTGCCTTAAGTACGAAAGCTTATATATTCGTATTAAAATTTAAAGCTAAAAACAAATTTTCCTCAAAGAGATAGTTTTGTTTTTCCCAGTTTTCTTTTTATTATTTTGCACTAAAGTCTGAAAATGAAAGAATCCTAAAATATTTTCAATAACATTAAAGACTTAATAAAAATTTTGAAATGTTTTTCTATAAAATTTAAAATGAAAAATAGTAAAACTCTACTTAATGATAAAAGTTGTTAATTTTACAATATATAAATTTTTTGTCACGTAAATTATGAAACCCTTAACCATTACAACTACCTGTCCCTATAATTATTCATTAGCGGTGCTGATAAATTCCTCAAGGATTTATGTTAATTTTCTCTTGATAAATTAATAAATTGAAATTGAAGTGATAATTTTCTGTTTTAAATTACAAATTATGTTGAATTTTTGGCAAATCAAACAATACCTAAAAACCAGCTTCAAAACACAACCCACAAATGTGGCAAGAATACACACACATACATTTATATACATATGTATGTAAATATCAGTGAAGCATAATTCATATTTTCAATTATGAGTTGATTATTGAAATATGCATTCACTCAATCTGTCAAAATGAAAATATTATATGCATTAAAAATTTATGTTAACAAGCACATTAAATATCTTCATATTTTAACAAGAGTTTGTGTTCGTGCTAAGAGGAATTTTAATATATAAAGGAAATATGCAGTTGAAATTTTCAAAATATATGTACGAGTATAATGAAAATTGAATTTTATGAGAATATTTGTGTAAACAAAACCTAAAATAAAAATTTCGTTAAAAATTTATAAACTGGAAGGGAAGATATCAAGTATGAAGATAAATGCTATTGGCAACAAATTGGAAAAGCTGAAAAGTGTGTTAAAGATGCTCGAAGGTCTACAAATTAAAAAATATATCACCTGGCTTAGGAAAGCAAGTTATTGATATACATTTGAAGATGAATTAAAATAAATAATTCATTGAATTTTAACTAAAATAAATCATCTAAATAAACTTATGACAGACTCTAATAATGTTTAACGTGCTTTGCTGCCTTGTCGGCTTAACCCCAGGCGGGTGACAAAAGAAGCGTTCATCAGCTCGAAAAATTATGCCATATTTTTTGTTAGTTTTGCATTAAAATCTGAAAGATTTCTACAAAAACTAAATGCTTAATAAAAAATTTCCCACAAAGGGAAATTTTAATTTGCCGATTTTTCGTAATCTTGCATTAAAACCTAAAAATATTAGAATCTTGCAACATTATTATTAAAATTTAAACCATGATAAAAATTTCCCTTAATGGGAAATTTTTAATTTGTTAATTTTTTAAGGATCTAGAACTAAAATTTAAAATGAAGGAACATTAGTAATAAAATTTAAGACTTAATAAAAATTTCCCTTGATGGGAAATTTTTAATTAACCATGTTTTTTATATAATGTTGCTTAAAATCTAAAAATGTAAAAATCTTACCATATAAGTATTAAAATTTAAGGCTAAAATAAAAATTTCCCAATATGGGAAATTTTTAATACATCCTATTTTGTACATTATATAGCTTTAAAATCTAAAAATGTACGAATCTTACAGTTATTACATATGTAAGTATTAAAATTTAATTTCCCACAAAGGGAAATTTTAACTTGAAGATTTTTCATAATCTTGTACTAAAACCTAAAAATGTTGGAATCTTGCAACATTATTTTTAAAATTTAAACCATGATAAAAATTTCCCTTGATGGGGAATTTTTAATTTGTTAATTTTTTTCAGGATCTAGAACTAAAATTTAAAATGAAGGAACATAAGTAACAAAATTTAAGACTTAATAAAAATTTCCCTTAATGGGAAATTTTTAATTAACCATGTTTTTATATAATGTTGCTTAAAATCTAAAAATGTAAAAATCTTACCATATAAGTATTAAAATTTAAGGCTAAAATAAAAATTTCCCTATATGGGAAATTTTTAATTAACCATGTTTTTTATATAACGTTGCCTTAAAATCTAAAAATGTACGAATCTTACAGTTGTTAAATATGTAAGTATTAAAATTTAATTTCCCACAAAGGGAAATTTTAATTTGCCGATTTTTCATAATCTTGTACTAAAACCTAAAAATTTTGGACTCATCGTTCAATTTGTTAAGCTTGGAAATTGCAGTTTACAAACATCAGATCATGTTTAGAAAACCAGGAGCTGTAATATAATCATATAACGCTAAATTGTTTAATTCAAAGAACAGTTGCGGGCTTAAAGCGGGGGAAAGACGAATATTTCCGCCCCCTAATAGAAAAAATATATTGTTATTTCACCAAAAATTTTAGTTTTGCTTGTTCCAACAAAGTTTACATTTTTTGTAGTACTGTGTTATATCTATCACTCCCCTGGCCTGTCCGTCAATGCCTTAAAATTTAGTTTCATAACAATTTCTGATGTTTCTATTACACATATGCATCTCTCCGCACTCATACTTTCGCTTGTAAAATACATAATATGCATGTTGACAATTTAAAAACAAAATCTATGTTTTCTTCATTCAAAAGTCACAGAAAAGCAGATGGTTTGTCTAATTCATAAAATACAACAACTACAGCAAATATTTTTGCAATTTTAGTGACTGATGTTGAACATAATTTTTGTGTGCCATTCACTTCACTACAAGTGTTTTGCAACAAGAAAAAACTGGGCTTGAAATCAACAAAAAAATAAATAAATTCTCAATTGCACACAAACAGGAATGCGCACACATGCTCATATATATAAGTGAATACGTCTGTATGCGACTAAACTTAAAAACAATGTCAGACATTTACACAGATACAAAAACTGTTAAGACGGCAACGGAAATACTGCATTATTTCCTTTAAGTGTTTAAATCTTTAAAATAATTTATTAATGCTTGTAATGTGAAAAAAAAAATTATTGACAATACTGCAATTATTTATCGGAATTTTGTTATTTTTTAAAAGTTTTCTGAATGTCAGCAAAACAGCGCCTAAGAATCAGAGGAGGGTCATATTTCTAACACCTAAGGCATTCTTTTCTACTAAAACTCCCTAAAACTAGCTTTAAAAAATGGACAGGGGAGATACAAAAGCCCAAAAGTGTCGTTTCTTAATGCGAAATACTCTTGAGACTTAATGAAATCGAAAACGACCTGGCAGCTATGATATTTTTTAGTCTTTAAATTAACTCCAGGGGAAAGACAAAAACCAAAAATTACTTTTTTTCACTTTTTTAAATTTAATGAGATATTACAATATTGTATCATTTTGTTTAAGTGTTTAAATCTTTAAAATAATTTATTAACGCTAGTAATATGAAACATTTATATTGAAAGTACTGCAATTATTTATTGGAATTTTGTTATTGGCTTAAATAACTAAATAACGCCCAAAACCCAAAGAAGTGTCATAGTGCTCAAATCCAGTGGATTTTTAGATACTAATGATGGAGTTCAAAATTGACCTGCGACCACTTTTAAAAAACGACCAGGGGAGAGACAAAATCTTAACATTTTGATATTTAATATGCAACATCCTGGCAACTTAACAAAATCAACGAAAGCTTTGTTTTGTGTGATATTTTAAGTCATCGGAATAATTCCAGGGGAAAGAAAAAAACTAAGAATTACTTTTATTCTAAACTTATTCCACTTTTCTAAATGTAATGAAACACTAAAATATAGCATTATTTTGTTTAAGTATTCAAATTTTTAAAATAATTTAGTAACGCTTGTAATATGAAAAGTTCCAAGAGATGATCAGGGAAATATAATACTCTTTTACCATCTTTGTGGTCCACTTATTAAAAATTTTAGTAAGAAAAAATGAAATTTTGTAGGGGATTCTTGTAATGTAGAAATATGTTTTTTCTTTCACCAAATTACCAAAAAAAGAAACTATGCCAGGGGAAATATGCAGATATATAACTAAAATTTTATTTCAGAAATGAAAAATATTCTGCATTTTCCATCTGATTGCACTTTGTAAAAAATGTTTATTTATTTATTGCAGAGTAGATAACTTTCCACTGTTTTTAAAGTCCTAAAAGAACAATGCCAGGGGATTATAATATCAACTGTTATAGTTTTTCTCATATTAAATAATTTAGTATGGAAAAACTAAATTTTGTACTGATTTCCTGCAAAGTAGAGACACATGTTTTTTCTTTCAATAGATTACCACAAAAAAATCGATGCCAGGGGAGAGAGGGATTCTAAAAGTGATCTATTCTTATATGTATTGAATATTTTCATCATTTTATAGCCTAAGTAGATCATAAATTAAATTGTGTGCCAGTAACGGCGTTTAAAAAGGATGCTTTCGTAGTGAAATAGGCCAGGTGAGTATACATTTATTAAGTGAAGTACAAGAGTTATCATCTTATGTGGCTGATGTGAGACAAAGATGAAGCAAGATTGTGGAAACTGGCAGGGGAATATAGAAATGAAACCAATTTTCAGTAAGTCATTACACTTTAATTTCCTTATTTTTAACAACAAAGAAACGCTTACTGGATTACAAAAATCCTTTAATCGCTCTTGCACAGGGACTGCTTCACTATTTCAATAAAGACCATAATATTTTTTCAAATATTTACCAGTCTATTGTTGTCCAATTACGTAGTATTTACAACACTCTTATAAACAATTCTGTTCTGTTAATTGTCATGTAAATTAAACAATAATCGCTTGTATTTCTAAACGTAAACAAATCAGGCTTAAAACGTACAATAAAATCAGTTGGCGGTTTCAAAACACGACACCAACAGAATGTTTTAAATGTCAAAGATAATTTTGGTGGACTAAAATAGCGACCGAAAAAAACATGCATCATTTTACTAAATTATTGAAAAACATAATTTTACAAATACAAATAGTAAAATTTAAAACAGGGGAGGAGGTTTCTGGGGAAAATTTCAATGTGATTGTAAATTGGGTGGGACAAAATAATATAAACGGTGGTGCAATCGTAACTCACGATGTTAATTGGGAGTCACAACTTAATGTCAAGATTGTTTGCCAAATTTATGAGTAATTTGACTTTTTTTTGCTGCAGTGTTTGGCAAATTTAACCGAGGAGAGGTATACAATTGAGCACGTTAAGATTGTTGAAGACTTTTACGAAAATGGGCATTTAAGGAATGTTCTGCAAAATAGAAACTTGTGGCGAATTGCTGATCGTCGTTCTGCTAATCCCCAATGGCTGCGTGGTGAGGGCGTCGGAAGTCCTATACAACCTAAGTCAAGCGGATTGCTAGAGCATTATACCTCTCTTTAGCCCCAGAAAACAAAGTGCAGAGGGGCTCAAATTTGTTTGGAAGAACTACCCAGCGGCCAAAGTTTCACTTACAGAAGCGATGATCCGATGCACACTTGTAAGTCAGTAATGCACACCATCTTATATACGAACCTAGTATACTTTTTCATATACATTGCCGCATTTGTAGAGTGAACGCCTACCACCTGCATACAAAGTAAGCGAGCTAGTGTGGTGTTCATCCAGCATACATTGTAAGCTATCAGTAGGCAGTTCGAATAGAATCTCGCATACTTTGTAAGTCGGAAGTAGGCAGCTCGGATACAATCTCACATACATTGTAAGCCGGCAGTAGGCTACTCGTACGTACTGCGCATTTCAGTTTTGTGGGAATATTCCATTAAATAAATTTGTTTTGTTTTTTGTCTGCTGCATTCTTTTATTTTTTCCCTAAATGTTTGTCTTTCTTGTACGTTTTTTAAATTGTTTTCTAGCACTTTTACCTAATTTTGTTAATTAAAATTTCTGACAAAGACGGCGAACGTTTGGTTTACAACTAAATTAATTACTTCATTTTTGGGAACTCCATATACTATTTTCATACACTTTGTAAGTTATCATTCATTGATTATAAAGTGTTGCACACATCATCGAAGAGAAGTAATGTGGTAGGCAGTGTTCGCCGCTGGGTATATATAAACTAAAACTTAAATATTTAAAATCTCTTAATTGTTGAGAAGAGCGCCGCAAAATCTTTGCAAGTGTTTATATTTGCAAATATACAGTTGCAAATGAACTTACAAGGTATAGGGTGCACAGCATGTGCGGAATAACGAAGAGCTTATGACCACGATGGTAATTTTTTGCGGCACTGTGACTAAAGGCTAAATTTTTATTTAGCGGAAAATTTACAAGCAAATTTATAAGAAAACTTAAAATATTTTTACAAAAACCTTTTAATAAGCAAAATATCCCGTACTGGGAAATTTTCATTAAATGTAAAATTCACTTGAAAATCTATTAGATAAAACTTTGTCGCTTTGCGGGGCGTTTAAAACTTTAACAGAAAAGCGCAAAGCAAAAGATGTGTGTCACAATAAAAACTTTGGCAACTCTCACGATTTGTTTATTTATATAAAAAAATTGTTCTTCATTTTTACATTTAATTATTTCTTATGATAATAGAATTTAGAAATATTATTGGGCGAACTACTGAAATTGGTTCTAAGTGTTTAAGTGCATAAAACTTTGGAACTATTAAATAAAAACTTCAACGCGTAGAAAGAAGAGTTGCCGAACTTCGCTTCACGTTGCATTAAAAGTACTTTATGTGACATGCTTCATATAAGTATGTATATTTTATCTTTAGTTGTCAAAGAGAATTTCCAACGCAAAGCGAAGTAAACGTTTTATCTGACACGGCCTCAACTGGACCGACCTATACCTTCGCATAGGAAGTTGCCGCGTGGTTAACAATGAAATACCTAAAAAAAACTGTATACTAATACAGTTAACCAATGAGAGTGAGACGTAAAACTCTCGAAGGCGAAACAGCAAAGACAGGCCTGACCGCACGCGAGAGCTGTTCCCCAGCCCAGAGCTGCTTTACGTCTGATCTTTGTAAGTAAAAGTTCCCCTCTCTAAGAAATTTTTATTTAGCGGAAAGTTTACAAGCAAATTTATAAGAAAACTTAAAATTTTTTTTATTACAAAAAACTTTTAATAAGCAAAATATCCCGCACTGGGAAATTTTCATTAAATGTAAAATTCACTTGAAAATCTATTCAAAAAAGTTTTCAATCAAAATTAAAATGAAATATAGTGCAATATATTACAAAGGTTTTGAAAGAAATAATTTCCTTTTACAGGAAATTTTTTTTAATGTCAATTTGTGTATGAAATCTATTTAATTAAAATTTTGGTTATCGAAAATTACTGTTATTCGTCATGAAAAAAAAATTCCCTTGTTGGGGAATTTTTTTGTCGAAAATTGTTTCCTAAAAATTTATTAAACTTATTTTCAATGTAAGATGGGAAGGAAATTTTAGCAAAAGTCATTCAAATTTTATTAAAAGCAAAAAATTTCCCTTTTAAGGATATTTTTCAAAAATGAGATATTTTATAAAAGATATTATCAAAATACTTAGTAATCGAAATACAAGTAATAACTTGTAAAATTTAAAGCAAAATAATCAAAGATAAAAATATTCGAGCATTAAGAGCAAAAATTTCCTTTTGGGAAAATTTTTGTGGTAGAAATTTTTATATAAACCTTAAAGAGGCTTCTTGTTCCGCTTTTTAATTCAAAATTCTCTTCTAACTTTTCAGATAAGAAATTTACCTTGTAGAGAAATTTTGTTGTTGCGTCTCGTCAAAATGTACTGATATAATTTTATATGTAAAATAAAAAGGAAATTTCATCATATGCAAAAATGTTAAAACCCAAAATATCCTTTTAAGGGAAAGTTTTTTTAAATGCAATATTTTATAAAAACATTTTAAGAACACTTTGTATTGGAGATTATATTATAAAAATGAGAGCAATATCTTCTAAGAAAAAGATTTTCCTTGTTGGGATATTGTTAGATAGTACTGAATTTTTTCAAAGATGGGAAGGAAAGTTTATCAAAAATCAGGCAACTTTATTAAAAGCGAAAATTTCATTTTTTTAGAAACATTTTTTAAAAATGGGTTATTTTATAAAAAAAAAATAACAATAAAAATTAAAAAACAAAATAAGAACTATATACTCCATTATTTTAAACAAAAGAATGAGAATTCTTAGTCTCAAATAAGCCTTAGTGGCGCTGAGACAAATGTTAAATTCTTGTATATGAATATACCTTTTGTAATGTAAATTAATATATAAAAACAAAAAAAAAAAAAAACAAAAATTTGTAGTTGCATACTATATAGTAGATATCTTGTAAAATTTAAAGTAAAAGCTTTAAAAATAAAAATTTCCTTTTTGAAGAAATTTTTGTATGTGCAACGATGCTTTCTTGTTCAATATTGACTAACTTTTCAAATAAAAAATATCCCTTTTAAGGAAATTTTTTTGCTGCAATATTTCTCGTAAAAATTTATTGATATGAGTTTATATATAAGATAAGAAGAAGTTTGCATAAAAAATTATATAAAAATGTTGAAATCAAAAATTTCCTTTAAAGGGAAATTTTTACTAAATTGGATATTTTATTTAAAAAATTTTAAGAATACTTTGTATTTGAATGTTGGAGATTATTGCTCAAGTTTGCATCAAAAATTATGCAAAATTGTTGAAACCATAAATTTCCTTTTAGGGGAAATTTTTACTAAATGGGATATTTTATTTAAACATTTTAAGAATACTTTGTATATGTATGAGTATTGGAGATTATTGTATAAAAATAAAAGTAGTAATTTCAAAGATAAAAATTTTGCCTGTTGGGATATTGGTGAATATTTCTTTCTTAAGAAAATTTTTCAAAAATGGGATATTTTTTAAAAAACAAAATGGAAAAATATTTTGTAATTGCATATTAGTAGATATCTTGCAAAATTTAAAGAAAAATATTTAGATATAAAAATTTCCCAGCTATAAAGACAAGAAAAATTCTCTTTTTGGGAACATTTTTATGTGGTGGAAATTTTTATATAAAAGCTTTAAAGATGTTTTTTTTTTTCAATATTATAGTTATTTGACTAAAATTTTAGTTATAACTTTAGAGTAAAGAAATTTCCCTTGTACGGATTTTTTTTTCTGTACAATATTTCCCGTAAAAACTTATTGATCTGAGCTTATATATAAAATAAGAAGGAAATTTTATAAAAAATTATGTAAAAATGTTGAAACTCAACATATCTTTTTGAGAAAAATTTTTATTATATGGGATATTTTATTAAAACATTTTACGAACATTTTGTATTCGAGTGTTGCAGATTATGGTATAAAACAAAGTGTAATAAAAATAATAAAGATAAAAATTTCCTTATTGGAATATATTTAGGAACTTGATTTTCTCAAAAACAAGAAGATGACAAGGAAATTTCGTCCAAATTACGGCAAAACTTTTAAAAGTGAAAATTTCCTTTTTAGGGAAACTTTTCAAAATGAGATATTTTATTAAAAAATATTAGCAAAATACTTTGTGATTGTTTACGGGTAGACATCTCGTAAAATTTAATGTAAAATCCCTAAAAATAAATAAATTCCCTTTTTGGGGAAAATTTTTATGCGGTGGAAGTCTCTATACAAAACCTTTAAAGATGCTTTCTTTTTCCATATTAAGGTTATTTGCCTAAAATTTCAGTTATAACTTTTGAGTAAAGAAATTTCCCTTTTTTTTTTTTTGCTGCAATATGTTTCGTAAAAATTTATTGATTTGAGTTTATATATAAGATAAGTAGAAAATTGCATCAAAAATTATGCAAATGTGTTGAAATCAAAAATTTCCTCTTAAGGGAAATTTTTATCTAATGGATATTTTATTAAAAAAAATTAAAAATGCTTTGTATTTGAATGTCAGAGATTATTTTATAAAATTAAGAGTAAGAACTTCAATCATAAAAATTTCCCATTTTGGGAAATTTTTAGACAGTGCGGGATTTTTTTCAAACATGCATCAAAGTAACTGAGGTTTAAGTTTTTTAAAGAAATTAAATTGAAATTAATGCAAAAGCTTTAAGAACCAAACATTTCCCTTTTAGGGATTTTTTATTTGAGCACGGATTTTATATATAAACTTGTAACTTCCGCTTTTTTAATTTTTACAAAAGTTTAATTCATTTCGTTGGTATATTCTTTTGTTTATACATTTGCTTATTATTTTAATTATTTCTGTTTTAAATTAAATTTCTTCGTAACTTCTGTCTTGTTGGGATTTTTCCAGATTATACAAGTCTTTAGAAATTATTTCAATATGGAAATGAATTTTGTGACAAAATACTTTAATTTACGTTGCCAAGTTATGAACATTACTCTATTCTCGCATAAATTCTGTTGTTGTTTAATGAAAGTATGGAACAAATAGAAAAATCAAAATATGTTTTTGTGTTTATATTTGAAAGGAATTTTAAAATATTCACTCCCTGACAAAACTTTCCACAAATAATTTGAATATCAAAGAGAGGAATAAATGTTCAGTTAACAATTTTTATTTAATCACTGCAAAGTGTCATTTACATTGTTTTGTTGTCAAACATATGTATGTCTGTGTGTTCAGTGAATGAATTTATTGAAAGATATTAATTTGATTTATAAATATAAAATATTTTAAAATGCATATTTTAA
Organism: Thecocarcelia acutangulata; assembly: GCA_914767995.1. Taxonomy (NCBI): domain Eukaryota; kingdom Metazoa; phylum Arthropoda; class Insecta; order Diptera; family Tachinidae; genus Thecocarcelia; species Thecocarcelia acutangulata. Next base: position 22,261,377 of record OU612095.1, on the reverse strand, counting down.
TTTAAGAAAAAGTTTCTGAATGAAATGAATGCAGTTAAATCTGAAATTTCAAAACACAAGACTGATAACTTGAAATACTCGTAAGTGTGTTTGTAGAACGAGTTCAACGACACATCACAAAGGCCTAAAACATAAAAACTAAAAGTTTTTGTTAAAAAATCACTTTTTTCGAAAAATTCTGTTGTTAACTCTCTTTTTCAATTTGAATTTCAATTTCCCAATTTTTTTTTGTTTAATGCTTAAAAATTTAATTAAATATTTTAATTTGCATTCATATCAAATATTCCCTTCGACTTCTTTATGAATTCAATGGGAGAATGAGAGAGATTTGTTTTTGCAAAAATTGGTTTAAAAAGAAAAAAACAACAACAGCAATAATATGGCAGGTCTTTGGTTTTCGCAAACAATGAAATAAAAATTAATGGCATCGTAAGTCTATTGTTTTTATTAGAATTTGTTTTACAAAATCAAAAAAAAAAAAAAACAATACAAATGAGCGAATAAATGAACAAATTAAGAATAAGAAAAACAGAAATTAAAAAAGTTTAAAACGTGTACATTAACTAACAGGCACGCTGCTGCACTGTAACACACACTTAAGGGAACAAAAGAATAAACAGTATGTGACGAAAGTATTTAAACAGCAAAAGAACTAACACTAAAGTAAAAAATTTTCTTTGAGCCTTACATTATAACTTAGAATTGACTTTATATTAATAATTAAGCTTAAATACTTAAGCTTTGTACTTTATATAAATATGCATAATATAAAAATTTCCCCCTAAGGGAAATTTTTTGGCTTACATAAAATTTCTCTAAAACTTTTTTTTTACATTTATTTATTTATTGATAAAACTTTACTGATGACAGCTAAAAAAGCACTCATATGATTTTAATTTTAGTAAATAAAAATTTCCCTTGGAAGGAATTTATTAAATTTAAATAAATCACTATATTTTTAACCCAGTTCACTCACCACTTGAAAAAGCAAACAGTTTTAAGAAATCTTAATCGAAATATTACTCAAAATAAAAATTTCCCTCAAAGGGAAATTTATTATTACAAATTATTTTCATATTTTAAATTAAATTTTAATCAATTTTAACACAATATCTCGTTTATGTATATTTTTGATAAAAAATTTTTACCAATTAAAATTTCCCTACCAGGGAAATTTGAAATTTAAGTGTTTTCCCCCTTTTGCATAATATCTCTTAAAATATTAAGCAAAATAGACTAAAGAAATAAATTTTCAACAAAATTTTTTACTAAATAAATATTTCCCATCTAGGGAAATTTTCAGTATTAAACATATAACAGTATTTTGTCAAAAATTCAGGCATAGCTTTAAAACAAAAGTAGTTTAAAAGAAATTTCATTCAAGTTTTAGAAAAAAGAAAAATTTCCCTTCGAGGGAAATTTTCTAAATAACATGTTTTTCAATATTTTGAACGTAATCACGTTATCTCTTAAAAAATTTTAAATCACTTATATGCACTTTTGCCCAAAAATCTCCACTAAATAAAATTTCCTTCTTAGGGAAATTTTTAATTGAAGAATTTTCCTCATATGCTTTATAAAATAAGTAAAAATGCGTATCTTGATATTAGTTTTTCGATCTTTTCAAATTATAATTGTCAATTAAGCAACAATTATAAGTAAAAATGTTAACAAAAAAAAAAAATAATAAAGAAATAAATTTGCAAACAAACTATTTACTGAAACAAAATTCCCTACTAGTGCGGCTTATTATTGAATTACGGCTATTTAAATGAAGCTTTTAATTAATATTTTAGCTGTTTGTAACGATCTGAATTCTTATGTTATGAAAACAATAAATTCTTAAAGTAAATGCTTTTTGTTTTTAATTTAACTTTCCTTACGAGCATTCAATCTTGTAAATCTTAAACAGCTCCTTTTGGTCCTTCAATCCTTAATGAACAGAAGTTAATAAAATCAAAAACTAATTATTGCCTTATCCTTCATGTGTTGTGCCCATGAGCCCAATTCATGCCTTGAAAAGGCTCGGAAATGTGTATTCTTGCTCACAATTTGCAAACGTTTGTCTGAGTATCTGCCGGAATAATCTTGTTATTAATTTTTTAGCAAATGGGTTATGGAAAATAATAGTGTACATGGAATAGAGTTAATTATAATAAGTACGAACAAATATGCTTTAAGCATTAAAAAGCTTTCGTTGTAACAAAGCCATCCTTACTTTAAGTATTTACTCAATTCAAATATATTTTTACATTCCTTCAAGTTACAAATATAAAAAAATGCAATTTCTACGAAAAAGCTTTCTTGCCAGCTACTGCCATCTACAGTTTACACAAGTCTTTTTATAGCTATTAAGCTTTTAAGCAAAACAATTTAGAAAAAGCAATTATTGAAATGCATATGAGCAATAAATTGAAAAGAGAGAAATAGCACCATAAATTTCATCGAAACCCCTTTTTTCTGTTTGCGGATAAGGATAATGAAGAGATTTGCTCTGCAGATGTTATTTGTTATATATGTTGATACATAAAAACATGTTTCTTTAAAGAACAAATAATTATGTATTCTATTAAAATTACAATATAAATTAAAAACATATTTTTTAAAGAAAATATATTTTTTCTTAAATCAATTTAATTATAAATTTTTCTACTATATTAATCGATCAAATGTTTAAAAACATTTCCGAAAAAATCGAGCCTAGTTATTCCAAAATATTCTACAAAAAATTTTATTGGAAAAAATTGCTAAAACAACCTGAATAAAATAGTTAATTAACAAGTTTTCAACAGAAAAAAAAACTCAGTCTTATTATTCGAAAATTGAATCGAATTATTTACAGAAATTCGAAATGTGATTTGAATTTTTATTATGCTAAAAAAATTAAGTGAATTATCATTCGAGAATTTATCAACTAGCTATTTGATTTTTTTATACAATCATCCCCCTAAAATTTTTCTTAAAAAAAATTTTTATAGAAAAAATGCCAACATTTTTTCGAAGCTTTTGTTTAACTAAATTAAGTTGAAAATTTGTCTGCAATAAAAAGTTGTCAAAATAAATTGAGTTTTATTATTCGACCATTTTTCTAAGAGAAAACTAATTGAATAATTATTCGAATAATTTTTTTCCAAAAATTTTTCTAACAAAAATTAATAAAATAATTATTCGAGTAATTTTTTCAAACATTAAAAAAAATAATTGAATAACTATGCGAGTTATTTTTTTCAAACATTTTACTAAAAAAAATTAATCGAATAATTTTCGAGTAATTTTTTTCAAGCATTTTTCTAAAAAAAATTAGTCGGATAATAATTTGAAAAAAAAATTTTTTGTCCAAATTAAATTGAGTATTTTTCGACAAAAAATTTAACATTAACTATTTGAAATTTTTTCTAAAAAAAATTTTATTTTAATTATTAAACGCTTTTGTGTAAAATATGTAATCGAATTCGAAAAAAATCTTTACAAAGGAAATCTCCAAAATTGTGTTTATTTATTTGGAAATTGTTCTAAAACATATTGAACGGAAAACTAAACGAAAAAATTATCAAAGTGAGAATTATATAAAAGAAAAAATTTTATCGAATAATTAAAAACTGTTCGAAAATTTTTATAAAAGAATTTTAATCAAAAAATTTTCTAATATATTCATTCAATCACATAATTTTTCGAATAATTGTGTAAAGCAAATTGAATGAAAGAATTTGTTATTTAATAAGTATTTTTGAAAATTATTTAAACGAAAAAAATTTAAAAAAAATTAATTTAAAGAATTTCAAAAATCGAATCGACAATCTAACTCAACGATAAATTCGAAATTTTTTCTAAAGACGTAATCAAATAGATATAGAATATCTATTAAAAAAAGAATCAAAGCACATTGAGGCTAACAAGTATTCGAAAAAATTTAACAAAAAATTTTAATTGAGCACATCATTCGAAACAAGATAAAACAATTTTCAGCAAATAATTAATTACTACACAAGATTTTCATAGAAAAATTTAACACAAAAATTATTCGAAAAACTATATATGAAAAATTTTTAAAAATTTGGCAAATATTTTCGAATAACTATATTTTCCTGGAAGTTTAAAAATATATTTGAAAGTTGTCCGAAAAAATTTCTAAAATATATTTAATTTATTCGAAAAACTTCTTAATGAACATAATACGAAGAACGCTTGAAATATTTTTGTAAAGAAAATTAAATAAAAAAATTATCCCAAAATTTGATTGAAATATTTGTTCGAAAAAAATTTTTTTTTTAATAATAAACCAAACAATTATTTTAAAAATTGTGTAAGGAACTTTAATCGACTACATAAATGGACAAAATCATCAAAAGCTTTTTAAAGAAAATTTAATTCGAAAAAAAATTCTTAAAAAAGTAATTTATTCGAAAAACTTCTTAATGAAATCGAACAACGCTTTAAATCGAAAAACGCTTTAAATATTTTTTTAAAGAAAATTAAATAAAAAAATTAATAAAAAATTTGCTTGGAATATTTATTCGAAACAAATTTTTAAAGAATCCTAATTAAGCCAAGCAATTCTTTGAAAAATGGCTTAAGAGGCTTTAATCGAATATATAAATCGACAAAATTTTAATTAAACAATCACGAGTTCTTTAACGAAAAACTTCTTAATGAAAATGAATCGAACGTTTTGAAAATTTTTTGTAAAAAAAATTACACCAAGAAATTTATAAGAAATTTGCTTCAAATATTTATTCGAAAAACAATTATTTGAAAAAAAATCTTAAGAAATTGCAGTCGAGTATATAAATCGACACAATTAAAAAAAATCCCAAGTTTCCTAAAGAAAATTTAATTCTAAAATGGTTCGAAAATTTGTCTAAAAAATTTATTTTATTCGAATAACTTTTTAATGAAAATGAATCTAACAAGTCTTCTAAAGAAAATTATATAAAAACAAAATTTAAAAATTTGATTGAAATATTTATTCGAGAAAAAATTTTTAAAGAATATTAAACCAAAAAATTATTTGAAAAAATCTCTTAAGAGACTTCAATCGAGTATATAAATCGACAAAATTTAAAAAGAAATCACAAGTTTTTTTATGAAAACTTAATTCGAAAAAAAACTCTTAAAAAAATTAATTTATTCGAAAAACTTCTTAATGAAAATGAATCGAACAACGCTTTGAAAAATTTTTTATAGAAAATTAAACCAAAAATTATTCAAAAATTTGCTTGAAATATTTATTAAAAAAAAAATTTGTAAAAAATATTTTTTGTTTGTTATTCGAAAAAATGTCTTAAGGGATTTTAATCGAGTACATAAATCGAAAATTGTTTTAAAAAATCTTCACAAAAATTTTTTAACGAAAATTAAATTTGAAAATATGTAAAATATATTGTAAGAAAAAACTATAATTTTTTTTTGAATAAAAAGAATAGAACAATGCTTTAAAATTTTTTGTAAAGAAAATTAGATTCAAAATTTATTCAAATAATTTGCTAGGATTATATATTCGAACAAATTTATACTATAAAGAACCTGAAATCCAGCAATTATTCGAAAAAATGTCTTAAGAGACTTTAATCGAGTACATAAATCGAAAAGAAAAGTTGAAATAATTTTTCACTTTTTAAAGAAAATTTGATTTGCAAGTTATTCAGAAAATATTGTAAAAAAATATGTGAAAAAATGTTAAAAATATTATCGTATAACTGAATTATGAGATACAGTTTAGGAAATATTTTCGAATATGTAGTTGTTCGGTTTGATTTTTATGGAAGTTTTCAAAGTTGCTATTTAAATATCTCTACTCGTATTTCAGTTTCTTCAGCTCAAGGGATTATTAAGAAAACAAGTTAATTATAGTATGTAGTTAAAAACATTAAATTTCGTTTATTAAATACACTCGTAATATACAAGATTTATTAATTATAATTAAGTACTTTATAATTTTATGCGTTTTTATTTTAATTGCTTATAAAATTGCCACTTATATATTTATTTATTTTACTAATACTACAAAATTTGTGCTTTCTTCAAAAAAATAAAAATCATTTAAATATTTTAAGGCCACAAAATATTCACATATAAGTTATTTATTTATTAAATAGTTGCATGTTTTTCTGGAAAGCAATTTTTCTAAAACATATACATAAATCTTAAATTAAAGATACAATTTACTTAATTAAAAAAGTTGTTGAAATAAACTAAATTGGCTTTAAACTAATTAAAAGAATACAACTTTGTTTCAATCGTTTTGCTTTTAGGGAGACACAAGCGTGATCTAAAATGACGTGGAATTGAAATCGCTTTCGATTAAAAAAGATGTACATAAATTCTTTTCAGAAAGTCTATTTGATTGTCGTAAAAGCGTGAGATATTGTATTATACACAAAAACAATTCAGTCTAGCAAGCCGACAATTTGAGTTTTAAATGGGTCTTCATTTCGAGAAGCATCGAAATAGTAAATTTCGCTCTTAAACACATTCTTTATTGAAAATTAATTTATACAGCCATGCCACAGAATTCTATGCTGTTCAGAAACGATTTTGATTCTTCAAAAGGCGAAAATCTAAAAAAAATCGGAATGAAATAAAAATCATTTCTAATATCAAGAATTAAAATTTATATATTATGTTCCTAAAAATGATTTCATTCCGAAAAGTTGTTTACCTATTTGTTTTTTGAAGAACCAAAAAAGAGAAATCAATTGCTTTTTCGAATGGAATTGAGGTCAATGACATGGCTGATAATAAATATAATAGGCTTGAGAAGTGGCTACCGAAGAATTCGCTTCACAATAGTAGTAATTAAATGTTATAATTTTTAATTAAACTCCGCAGTTGTACTAGACAAAACAGGAAACAAGGTTTCTCAAAGTTTTTGCTTACAAATATATATTCAGCAATGTCAAATCCGTTCGGAAACGGAATTCAATCCATCTATTTTTTTTTTTGTTCTTCGAAAACCAAAAAACTAAAAAGGCTTTTCAAAATGAAATCATTTTTAATTTCAAGAAAGAAACTATCAGCCAGATCAGTTCTTCAATTACGTTCGGAAACGGAATGTAATCCGGTTTTTGGTTTTTGCTGGCAAATATTCATCAATGTCGTATGTTTCAATTCCATTCGAGAATGGAATTCACTCCGTTTTTTTTTTTGTTCTTCAAAAACCGAAACACTAAAGGCTTTTCAAAAAATTATAAACAACTTGTTTACTATGATTACCATTTGTCCACATGTCGACATTTCATAGCAGCTACCCGAATCATCAGTAGACTTAGAAATTTTTGAAAGATATTCTGAAACATTCAATTTTATATCACAACAATCTAAATAAATTATTGAGAATTTAAAAAGAAAACTGTTTTAATAATACCGGTCAGAACGCAAAAAACAAGCTTTTTCTTTTGCACACGTCACAACTTTTCTTCACACCTTCCAATATTAGAAGCTAATATAGTGAATAAAACTCAAAGGCTTTTCGGAATGAACTTCAAGAATTAAATAATTTTTAATTTCAAGAATTAAATCATTTTTAGTTTCAAGAATTAAATCATTTTTAATTTCGAGAATGAAATCATTTTTAATATCAAGAATGCAATAATCAGGCAGGTCACTGACTTCAATTTCGTTCGGAAACGGCAGTAAATCCGCTTTTGTTTTCCAGAACATTTTATGAATGAAATCATTTTTAATAGAAAATATTTATTTCATTCTTGAAACTAAATATTCAGGCATGTTCTGAGTAACGCAAATCGCTTAAATTTTGCGTTTTCGATTTAAAAACGCCAAATAGGTGTTCTGAGAAACTTATAACGCAAGAAATATGGTTTTACGATTTGAAATTGCCAAATAGGTGTTTTGGAAAACGCATATCGCTTAAAATTGGCGACTTCAACTCGCATGTGTATATTGAAGTGAACTGATTGAATTTGCTAAAACTGAACTTGCAAAAGGCAATAAAATTATTCACAATTAAAATTTAATATATTTCCTTTTTATTTCAATAAAAAGTTTAAAGAATTTTACACATTTTCATTAAGAAAACTAAATTGAAAAATTTTTCTATTTGTTGTCAAATTTTTTTTTTCGTTTTATACTACTACCATATACATATATATGTATGTAAAACACATGTTGTATTTTTTCGGAAAAAAACTCCTAAACGCCAGTTAAACGCGCGTTCCTCAGAACACCTAAAAATCAATTAAGCGTTTTTCAAAACGCATTGCGGTTTCAGAAAGCGCGTTCTCGGAACATGGCTGATTATTTAATTTCGAAAAGGTTTTTAATTTTAAAAAACCTAAAAACGGATTGAATTCCGCTTCCAAATGGAAATGAATTCTATGACATGGCTGTATTATTTTCTTTTCAAAATTGTTTCATTCGGAAAAACATTTTTAATTATTGGTTTTTCAAGAACTAAAAAACGAATTGAACTCCGCGGCTGGCTATCCGCCATTTTGAGAAACGTGCAATCTGCAACCGCAAAGCGTTCTGAAAAACGCTTAATTCACTTTTCGGTGTTCTAAGGAACGCACGTTTTACTGACGTTGTTATGAAAAAATACATCGCATCCTTGACATGGCAAAGCATTATGAAAAGCGTTCTGAAAATCATACTTCTTGCGTTATGCGTTTATCAGAACACCTATTTGGCGATTTCGATCAGAATTGAGTTCTGTGACCAAGCCGATTATATGTTATCAAAGTTTTTTCTTTAGATGAAAAGCTTTTCTATAATTCTTTCTTTTTTTGCAATTTGTTATAGCAAAATAGGAAAACTAAACGAATTCCCTTGGAAGTTTTTAAATAGTTAACTCCAGATTAAAGCTCTTAAACAATAGCCGCTTACAAAAACAATAATAAGTATTCATTAAATCTCCGACCTTGAATACACACTCACAGAGTATCGATTTATATAGTCTCATTGTTAAAAGTATACTTTAATAAATCTTATAATAAAGTTTTAACAAAACGTCGAAACAAAGGTTTTATCTGTTGCCAAAAAAAATTCTAACTATTGCTGACTCTTATACAGATTTTAAATATAATCAGCCAGAAACCAATTCTCTTCGAAAACGGAATGGTATCCACTTTTTTGTTTTTTAAAAAAACGAAAAACTAGAAAGTTTTTCGGACTGTAATAATTTCTATGAGCAAATAAAAAAGTTTCATTCTTGAATTTAGAAATATTTTCAAAACGAAAAGCTTTTTAGTTATTCGGTTTCAATACAGTTTCCGAAGGGAATGGAAGCCACTTTTTTGTTTTTCAAAAAAACGAAAAACTAGAAAGTTTTTCGGACTGTAATAATTTCTATGAGCAAATAAAAAAGTTTCATTCTTGAATTTAGAAATGCTTTCAAAACGAAAAGCTTTTTAGTTACTCGGTTTCAATACCGTTTCCGAAGGGAATTGAGCTCTGCAGCATTTCGCTACAGGGAAATGATTCTAAGCTTTTTGTGAAGGAAAATTAATGATTTGGATATAAAGAATATGATACTTTTGAAAGGAGTTCAAAAATCGCATTATTTCACGTAGGGGAGTAATAAATTGGCCACCAAGATCTTACGATTTAACACTTAATTTTTTTTTTTTTTTTTTTTTTGTTCAAGAGCTTAAAACCAACATTATCGAGCAGATATCCACCATTGACAGCAGTTTATTGAAAAACGTAATTGATAATTTTGGTAAAACATTGAGACCCTGCTCAGCCTGTAGGGAGGTGCAGGGCTCATTTGACAAACATAGTTTTTTATTTTTAAATGGAACCTACAGTAATTTTAACAAATTTAATTTAATGGAATGAGTTTCTTTTAGTCTTTCGTGTTAAAGTTAAGCCTCCACAAACACTGCTCCCTCTTTCCTCCTTATCATAACCTATTTTCCTAGTTCCAGAACAATGCACAGCATATGTAGGGGTCATCTCCTGAGTACTGGTCTAAGGTAAAGAAAAAATATACTAAAATAAAAATATTTTTAATAAATGAGTTTTTTTTTTTCAATGAAAAGGTTTCCAAGCCTACTGATGATTAGGATTGCTATTAAGAAATGTCGACAACTCGGAAATATTGAAAATAAGCTATTTATGTTTTTTGATCGTTTAGTGAAAATAAAAATATCTCGATCTGAAACCGCAAAGCATTCTTAAGTCACTTACAGGTGCTCTAAGGAACGCGCGTTTTACTGGCGTTTCGGAGTTGTTAAGGAAACAAAATGCACGTGTTTGGTATACTCTTGTGATTTCAACTCGCCAAGAATTCGGCGATTGTGATTTACAGAACACCTCTCTTGTGTGTTCAAGTCACAATCGCAAATTTCATGCGAGATGTGAGTGTCAGAATATGACCGAATGCTTGAATGCTACAAAAATATTTACGCCGTAGTGGTATGTGATGAAAATGGATACACTGCGATAACCACAAGCGAAAAATGGCATATGTTAAACCCGGCCAGCCAGCCAAACTAACATGACAAAAAGATAATCCAACATGTTTCAGAAAAGTAGTAGAATTAAAAAAGTTACTGTTCATTTTTGTTGTTCTGAAAAAGTAGTAGTTTGAGTGCTTCATTCTTTCGTTCGAACTGAACTTCGAAAATAAATCTTGGATACATTTTTTAATAGCTAGTACTGACACGAACCAAGTTTTCAGTTTTATTTGTTTTTATATAAACCAGTACTGAAATGAGCCATATTTTCAAATTTATTTTATTTTTTGCGATATGCCTTTTGCTCAAAAAACGACGTGCAAAATTTTTAATCTAATGATTGTTATTTTATAAGAACAAAATGTAGTTAGGTTTACCAAATTCTCCCGCAACAACGATGATCGTAATTCGTAAGTGCCATTTTATGCAAAAATTTGGTGGGGGTAAATCCAAGACATCATCTCTTATTACCGCTGTAATAAGAGATGATATCGCCAATCGATTTTAGTTAATAAAATAACAATTATTAGTTTTTTTATATATTTTCCTTATCTTGCCTGTAAATATATGACAATTGTATCTCAAATAAATATTTCGTCATCTAGCCCTCTTATTTCAATGGGATTGTAATTATACTCAATTTTCTATAAAGTTTTACAGCCTGTTCGACGATATCGGATGAAAATGTATGCGAAAGAAAGCTAGTCACTCACATTCGAATAAATTTGGGTTTGTCTATGTCACTATTGTCCGTTCGCTTGAACTTATTTATTTTAATTGAATTTTGACACATCGTTCTCATAGAATGAAGTTGGAAAAACCCTAAATCAATTTTCTTTCGCCCTGAATGCGAATGAATTTATCCTTTCGACATCGGCAAACTGGCTGTTAATTTTCACAATGAAATTAAAAAGTATTTTCAAACTACTACTTTTATGTAAAAGTTGTTTTTAAACCAGACATTTCACTACAAATTAATGCTCGAAAACAAAACACAAATGAACAGTAAAGAGTAAAATGTAGAACGCCAAAGCTTGAGATTGAAGTGATTTGAAATTATTTTCACTTCAAAGTAGAATCAAGAATATACCCGAATGTTGTGTATTTGGTAAATGGTTAGTATTGTGAGGCGTTGAAATAGAGTCGCACGATCACAGGGTATCTGTACCAAAGACAATCGATTCATTTGAAGCAAGCAATCAACGAAAAACAACCAGAATATATTCGACCAGACACGAGACCATAATCTTCCTTCATAACAACGCTCAGACACATGTTGTAAGACCGACCAAAAACTATTTGGCAAACAGTGAATGAAAAGTTTTAGCTCACCCGCCGTACAGCTCAGATCTTGCCCCTTCTGACAATCATTTGCTTCGATCTATGTAGAAGGCTTTTACTGAAATACGCTTCACTTCAAAAAAGCGTATCAGAAATTGGCATTATTCATTCTTTAGCACAAAACTGGAATAGTTTGGAATCCAAATGTTACCAAAAAGCCCCCCAAGGAACTGGTTGTGCCATAGCGTACTCTAAACCAGGGCACTATGTTTTTTGTGAAAAGAGAGGAAGGACCCTCTTGTTAGTTGTAGCAAATGAAACTCTAGGGACTCTTATGGTATATTGGGTTCCGAAACCCTTACCAAGAGTATAAATTGCCAAAACGTGGATTAGCACGCCCCCGGGTGGTTCTGCTTGCAGTTCAATCCGAGCTGATCATGGTTGAGGTGCCTACCTTGGCTGGAACGTTCCGGCTGTGGTTTAAACCTAAAGACCCAGGAAGGGGGAGTTAGTATCCCGGATAATTGTTGGTGCGTGGCTTGTTCGGGGGCTAACAACGACCCCAGGTTGCCTTGCCTTGTAACGGATACATGTACTGTAAGGATGGTTGGACAGGTAAGTTGGTTTAAGGGCTGATGCTGCTAGTGGGCTTCGGCCTACCAACTCATTAAGCCTTATCTTCCATTGACTGTTGGGAAATTGCATACAGGAGGCATTAAAAGGCCCGAACTCCTTAACAAGAGGTTGCCCCCATATGGCTACAAACATATGGCAAGAATTGCTACCTGAGTGTGTCTGATAAGTCACATGGGAGCGCTGGTGAATCGTGAATAAATAATTCACTCCATGCAATTGGTCTATCATCAGATAAGGCCATGAAGGCAGATGCGGGAATAAATCTTGTTCACTCTCTGTAACCAGAAATGTGGGAAAAAGTAGTGACTAACGATGGACAATACTTTGAATCATACATCAACTCATTTTGTTGTTATAATAAACACATTTTTTAAGCAAAAAAAACCCCGATATTATAACTTGTGCACCCAACACTTTATGACTCGATTATGTGTAGCAACCGATCTTTAGTAGTCGTGCCTGTGGACAACCCAATTAGCAAAAAAAAATTATATTATATATGGCAACTATTCATTCAATGAAAAATAAAATCGTCGACTTTTTTCATTAACTTTGTCATTAATTTTTGCTTATTCGAATATGGAATTGAATAGATTTTTTTTGTGACCTCTTTAAAATTCGATGTCATTATTATTTACATTATTAGCTATTAATATTTATACCAATCAAAAAATAAACGCACTTTGTTTTTCGGTTTGCTAGATGCCTATATATCGGCACTTCTAATCGTCAGTAGAAAAATATTTTCCAACATTCTGTTATAACTAAAGCTTCAAGTTTTGGCTGTTTGTTATTTGGTTGTAAGGTAACTTGCTCACACCAGTATAAAAGTTAGTTATGTTAAAATTAGCAGAATGCTGTGCAAATGACTGGGACTATAACAAATTGCATGTGTGATCAGTATGAGACATATATAGACAAAGAATAATTAAAGAGCTCGGTGGCTAAGTTGGTTGAGTGGACGTATTAAAAATACATACATCCCCCAAATGTAACACTATAATTAAAGCCAATCCACTTATATATTTGAAATATGTTTAACAGATATAGAACCAAAAGCAGCTAAAATATTTCGGCATCAGATAATGGATGTTCTGTAATCTAAAGTTATGTATGTACATGTTCATATTTTACGATCTTATATAATCCAATTTACTTGTGGTTAGTTTGTTAAAACTTAAAATTAATTAATGTTACGAAATAGTTAATGTGATGAACGCACAACAATTTTAACAAAATTATAATTAAAAAATTGAATATATAAATTAAAATTATTTAGTTATAATTAATTATATTAAAATACACATTCATTTTGTAAATTTAAATAAGTTTAATACATTTAAAAAATGTATAGGAAAATGAGTTTAGTTGCCTGCATTTTCATTGTATAGCGTCAAGATTAAAATTGAAAAAAAAAAATTCTAGCAAATTTTGTTGAATAAATGTCAGATCAGAATAAAATCTACAAACTTAAAAAATAAAGCCTTAATTAGTAAATTGTACAAAAGAGTATGTGTACATAAAAAGGCACTTTCTGTTGCTTAATTTCTTCATTTTTTTTTTTTTGTTTTTTTGCTTTTGGAGACATAAAAATAAATAATACTTATTTAAAAAAAAAAACTATTTAATCATACAACAATTGCCAACTTAGAAAATTAATTTTTATTGCAGCCGTTGCAAAAGCTAAAAACGAAATAAATGTAAATGTTGCAGCTTAAAATTAAAAAAAAAATAAAATATGAAAAAGTGTTTTTTAAGTCTTATCAATGATTAGATTATAAAAGGCGTTTTCAATTGTTGAGGACAATGGTTTCTCTTGTTGATATTAGTAACTTTCTTTTATGTATATGTTTGTAGTAATACGTTAATTAACTATAATAGCTTTTCGTCGTTCTAAAATCTCATTTTGTACAGTGTTAATTAAAGGGGTTCAATTAAACTTTTGTTGGTGGCCAAAAGCCGACAATTCCTTTTGCGTTACATAACCTGATATGGGTGGCAAAGTTGCTGGCACAGTTCCTGTTCCACCACCGCCATCATCTGTATTTGTGAAAGTTTGTGACAAAAATGATTCTGTGGGCTTAAGAGATTTCCCCAACGCCTCTAAGGATGTATAGCCATTCGCTGCAGGCACAATAGACTTAAAGAAAAGATAATAAATAACAGTTTAAAAAAATCGTCACATATTTGTTTGCATATTTGCTTTGGTAAAATAAATTTTTAAAATAAGTACTTCTTAAAAAAAAAGTTATTTTTACAAAAAAAATTGTTTTGGAAAAAATTTATTTTTCGGAAAAAGTAGCTTTCAGGAAAAAAAACCTTCTGAAAAAAAATTTTGTAAAGAAATGCACTTTTTTTGAAAAACTACAATTTTTTATTTTAACAGAATTAAAAAAAAAAAAAAACCTTTTTTGCAATAAGTACCATTTTTTTAAAGCACCTTTTCTGAAATAAGTACCATTTGAAAAAAAGTTTCTTGTCTTCTTCAATCAATAATTATTGTAAAAAATCCTTCTTAAGAAAAAACTTAAGGAAGGAAAAACTTGAACTAAAAGCCGATGTACATATGTACAAACCAAAAAATTTTTAATTTGGAAAAAGTACCTTTTTGAAAAAAAGTTCCTTTTTAAATTTTTGGTTTTTTGGAAAAAAAATAAATCATTAAAAAAATTTTTTTTTAAATCTAAAAGAGCATAAAAGTAAGTCCTTTGAAAAAAAGTGTCTGTTTAAAAACGACCTTTAAAAAAGTGTATTTTTAAAAAAATATTATTTGAAATATATTTTGAAACATTTTTAACAGAACTTTCATATAAAAAAACTCTTTTTATAAAAGTACTCTTATCAAAAAGTGCCTGTTTAAAGAAACTTGTTTGAAAAAATATCTTTAAAAATAGACTTTTACAAAACGTACATTATTATTAATATTGGAAAAAAATAAATCATTAAAAAATTTTTTTTTTTAATCTGAAAGAGCATAAAAGCAAGTCCTTTGAAAAAAGTGTCTGTTTAAAAACGACCTTTAAAAAAGTGTCTTTTTAAAAAAATATTATTTGAAATATATTTTGAAACATTTTTAAAAGAAGTTTCATATAAAAAAACTCTTTTTAAAAAAGTACTCTTATCAAAAAGTGCCTGTTTTTAAAGAAACTTGTTTGAAAAAATATCTTTAAAAATAGACTTTTACAAAACGTGCATTATTAATAACAGACATAAAAAATATAAGTATAAAAAATAAATAAATAAAATATGTATAAAATATGTATTTCTTGCAAAAGGTACACTTTAGTAAAAAGCACAATTTTAGTAAAAATTATATTAATAATAAAAAATACTTTTATTGTAAACAGTGTGTTTTTAATTGAAAGTACCTTTTCAATTAAAAAATCTACCCTTTTAACGAGAAGTACATATTTAGTAAAGAGTATCATTTTAGTAAAAATTACATTTTTAATAAAAATTAACGTAGCAGTAAAAGTACCCTTATAGTAAGAAGTAACTTTTTAGTAAAATATACCTTTTTAATAAAAAGTACCTTTTTTGTAAAAAGTACCTTTCTACAAAAAGTTCTTTTTTTATAAAAAGTATCTTTTCAATAAAAAGTTCCTTTTTAATGAAATATTACATCTTTAATAAAAAGTTCATTTTTTGTAAAAATTACATTGCAATGCATTTTTAATATAAAAAGTACCCGTTTAATAAAAATGTACCTATTTAATAAAAGGTACATTTTAATAAACAGTACCCTTTTCAAAAAATACTCTTTTTGAAACAATTCTTCATTTCTTACTGAAAAAATTTTTTCGCCAGATATCCTTTTCAAAATGTATATTTTTGAAGAAATTTTTTCTTCCCGAAAAAAATTTAACCTCAGAAACCCTTTTCAAAAAGTTCGTTTAAAAAAAAATACCTGTAAAAAACAAGTACCTTTTTATAAAGTACCTTGATAAAAAGTACATTTTTCATAAAAACCTTTTTAAAAAAATACTTGTTTTAAAATAGTTCCTTTTAAAAAAAATATCTATTTAAAAGCACTTGTTTCAAAAAGACCTTTTATAAAAAGGTACTATTTTAAAAAAAGCGCCTTTTTAAAAAAGTAACCTTCTTAAAAAAAGCGCCTTTTTAAAAAAGTAACCTTTTTAAAAAAAAGCCCTTAAAAAACGCCCTTTTAAAAAAGGAAAATTTTTTTTTAAAAAAGTTACCTTTTTAAAAATCAGCCTTTTTAGAAAATGTACTCATCTTAAAGATTTACCGTTTTTAATAAGGAATCCTTTTTTAAAAAGTACCCTTTTTAAAAAAGTACTCTTTTTAAAATAGTACTCTAGCTAAAAAGTACCTTTTTTAATAAAGATCCTTTTTAATATCCTTTTTAATAAAGTACCCGTTTTGCAAAAGAACACTTTTTGAAAAAGAATATTTTTTAAAAAAGTACCCTTTTTAAAAAGTATCCTTTTTAAAACAGCACCCTTTTTAAAAAGTACTCTTTTTAAAAGTACCATTTTTAAGAAAAAAGTTCCCTTAATGAAAAAGTACCCTTTTTAATAAAGTACCCATTTAAAAGAAAAAGGTACCCTTTCTAAAAAAAAAGTACATTTCGAAAAAATTTCCTTCTTAAAATAAATTACCCGTTCTAAAAAATAGTGTCCTTTTTAAAAGAACTGCCTATTTAAAAAATAATTTCTTTTTAAAGTACCCTGTTTAAAAAAGTACCCTTTTTAAAAAAATGCTTTTCTTATTGAAATAATATGTTTGGTTCCTTTTTAAAAAGTAAATTTTTGAACAGAGTACCTTTTTGTGAAAAAATAACTTTCACAAAAATAGTTTGACAAATCGCTTCAAAATTTCCGCTTTTCAAAAAGTTCCCTCCCAACTTTTGCTTTTTCAAAAAAATATTTTTGTTAAGAACTTTTTAGCAAAAATTATTTTCCAAAAATGTGAGTACTTTTTAAAATTTTAAAATACGTTTCTAAGCTCAGATTTTAAAATTTTTGTATTTACTTACTTTTTGCAGCAATTGCGGCGCTATATAGCCCGCATTATTTGTAGGAAACGCCGACACAGTATTTCGAATTGGCGTTGTTTGTGCTATTTGCTGATTCAGTTTGTCTAGCGGCCAATTCAACAGATTGCTCGGCTTAATGTAACCACTGTCCGAGGGCAAAAGTTGTGATGCTATTTGCTTTATATAATCATTTTCTGTGGGCATAAATGCTGCAGGTAGTTTAGCAGTCATCGAAGGTGCAACAGGATTTTTAAATTGCTTTAAGTCCGATAAATTTGGTGGTATATAACCATTTGTGGTGGTGGTATTATCTGATGGGGAGGTTGTTTTGTGGTCAGGATTTTTCAATAGTTCCATAACCATGTAGGCATCATCTACCACTGGTGTGTGATCAATGACAGAACTATCATCGCTGGTACTGTCTGAGGGACCGGCAGCTTCCTGAACACAATATTCTGTCGAATAATTGGAACCAATATAACCACTACTCTTGCCCAGCGAACCAGCCGCCAAACCATTAACACCAGCATTATTAAGTTCACCATTATGACACGCATAACCAGAGTCATGACTTATAGAGGACAACAGACGGCGGCTTTCATTATTGAAAAAGGAGTCCTTGCTACGGCGAAAATCATTGCTACCTTCACCACTGTCCTTAGTGGGATAGACCATGGCTTCGAGGCCCGGTGGCAGGGCACATGATATATTAGTCATTTTTTTCAATTTATTGCGCCCCACAAAAAATGTGGCCAGAACAGCCAGCGAAGATATCACTATTATTACAGCAATCAGCGTAATGCGACTTAGTTGAGGATCAGCGCAATTGGTAACTGGTCCCTTTTCCCACACCGATTTATATTGTACATATTTTTGAGCATCTTGATATTTGTTTATGATATTCAGTTGTTCTGCTGCTGATAAAGCCGTACCCACACAACTCAGTTCATTGTTTTGTTTAGAATATTCACTTAAATCATGCTGTGTTAGATTTTTGGTAGCAAATAAATAGTGATCAATTTCCGAGTCTCGGCGAACAACATTTACAGCACGAACTTCTTTCGTAAACCGATAATCGGCATCGATACAAGCCGGCAACTTAAATACGCATTCATTTGAATCGATTACACCAGATATGTGCTGTTTTCGTTTCTGCTCCTTATACCACAATGTAATGGCAACTTCATAGAATTCCACCCGTCCGGATGGCACTTCCGGCCGAGACCATTGCAAAATGTTTTGGGCATTATCTTTTGTTTTCACATTGCGGGGATTGGAAGGAACTTTAAGAGCAATAACATTTACATATTGATATTAAAAAGTATTTGTGACTTTTTTAAATATTTTACTTACTTCCCACTAGCGTTTGTATGGTTATATCGTTGCTATGATCCGATGCCGCTGTTGTATAGGCAATGATGTAGATTTTATATATCGTATAGCTGCTAAGATTTTCCAATTTGTATTCCATTTGTTTGGGTGCACATTTCATCTCATCCGTAAGACAATTTATGGTATGATGTTCATTGTTGTAACTGAAAAGAGTAGCAGGTATAAAAAATGTTTAATTTTGTAATATGAAAAAAGAGATCATCACTTTGTTTGGTATTACTAGCTAGTCACTATATTCAAATGAATAAGTAAACTCATTGCTGCAGCTTTAATTTATAGTTAAATAATGCGGCTGAAGATCTAACTAGGCCAGACAGCACCGCATGTCATCAAACAAGTTTGATTGCCCGACATAATGGATTTCAAATTTCTTGATATACCAGTATCGTATTTGCCATCAGGTCATCAAACTCATTTAATAGAAATTCTGTCAAATTTTATTTATGTTTTCGTAATCAAACAGTAACGTTTTATTGGCTAGACCGCGTGTTAAACAAATTTTTTTGAATTGTATGGAAAGAAGTATACAGTTTACCGTGACAAAAAGCTTTTGAATAAATTTGATCCTATTATTTATAAAAAATAATTACCAAACTAAATATTCGTATTATTTGATCTTGTTTATATTGTTTTCTTCTAAATTTTCCAGGTAAAGACCTTGATTGATTTTTGTTTTTTATAAAAAAGGTTTAACAGTATTTTATTTTCAATATTTCGATAACAATTTGTTATCATAATCAGGAAAATTAAAATGTATTGCTATCGAAATATTGAAAATAAAATACCGTTAAACCTTTTTATAAAAAACAAAAATCAATCAAGATCTTTAGCTGGAAAATTTAGAAGAAAACAATAATTACCAAATGTATGTAATCGCATAACTTGAGAACGGCTGGAGCGATCTGACTAATTTTTTTCTATAAGGTTTGAAATTTTCAGAAGATGGGTTTGTAAGACAAAAATTTTATAAAAATGCGACGCCCATACAAAAAAAATATTCACCTTTATTGTGTTTAGCGTTCTTATGGCGAAAGACGGGCGTTTTTGAAAAATGGTACTGTGATTGGAGAAAAACGCCAGTGAATACGACAAATTTCAAATCTATTACAAAACGACATTAAAATGCTATCGTGCTTGGCGTATTTGTCTCTCAAAAGTGAGCAAATTTGTCGTCAACGTATTTGCTCACGACAGATAACTAAAATCTGATAAAGCAAAAAAATATCAAAAATAAAAATATGAATTCTACTTTCTCCATTTTTTACATATGATTGCTGTTATTTTTACTCATGTAAAATGATTATTTATATATTTATTTATTTATATATGTATATTTAAAAAAATAAATAGTAAATCGGCGGGACACACCGTTTGCAAAAATTTAAATTATATTAGTCCACCATCCCGTTGCGTGGGTGGTTGTACGAAGACCTGGACTGATTTTAAACATATGTAGGTGAACAAACATTTATAATAGAATATTTTCTAACATATTTTTTGTTAGAAAGCAAAAATATTTTCACTTGTTGCTGTATCAGCGGCTTTTTATAGAATTAGTTTAATGTTTGCTTTTCCACTTTATATTCAGAGGATGAGTAAAATGCACAACATTTTTATAAAATGTATTTGCACAAATTAAATGAACAATGTCAAAAAAAAATACTATTTTTATTATCTTTGTTATTTATAAACATTTGTTTGGCACTTCTTTAACAGGATGCTTCATAATCATTTAGTTTAGCATAATCTTTTACATTATGATTCGTTTACAAAATTTTGCTTGTCGCAAATTTTAGACGGTAACATAAGAGTGTAAATGCGACAGCTACTACGAGAGCTGTCGTTTTACGACTACGCCAAACACAATAAGGGTGATTAATTTGTTTAATATCTTAAACACGGTAATAATAAGATTTTCTGACTTGGTCCAAATCGCTTAAAAGCTAAAGTAAATCATCGGTCAAAAAGGAGGCGAAATCGGATAAGTGGGCGTGGTACTTCTCATACAAATTACATATTGATTTTTGTATGTCTTGAGAGCAGTTAAAGCTAAAGTATATAAATTTGGTAAGAATGGCATAAATTATCAAACAAAAATAGGATGAGGTCGGTAAAGTGGGCATGGTGCCTGCCATACTAAGTAAATATTAATTATTGTATATCTTGAGAACGGTTAAAACCAAAGTTCCTAAATTTGGTACGAATAAAATGATGGCCATTACAAATTACCAGACAAAAAGTGGCTGTGATTGGGAAAGTGGGCATGGTGCCACCATGTAAATATTAATTTATGAGGTCTGATAAAAAAAAAATAACAGGTGTTTTCAAATATCGTGAGTTACATATGTTCGATTTTCGCATTTTTTTTGTTATGTTGGTATACATTTCTGTTACATATCGCTCCTTTATTGCAACATAGTCATATCTCAAAAAATGATTTTTTCCAGTTAACAATGCAGAATTGTTAACAGTACTACCTTTTATATTGTACCAAAAAAGAGTACCCTTTTTAAAAAGTATTCCTTTTCAAAAAATTACCCTTTTAAAAAAGAACACTTTTTAAAAAATATCCTTTTTAAAAAAGTATCCTTTTTAAAAAAGCACCCTTTTTAAAACAGTACCATTTTTAAAAAAGTACTCTTTGTAAAAAGGTATCCTTTTTAAATGTACCATTTTTAAGAAAAAAAGTATCCTTTTTAGAAAAAGTCCACTTATGAACAAAGTACCCTTAGTAAAAAAGTACCCTTGTTAATAACAGTACCCTTTTCAATAAAGTACCAATTAAAAAAAATACTTTTAAAAAAAAGTACAATTTCTGCAAAAAAGTACCCTCCTATAAAAATTACCCGTTCTAAAAAATAGTACCCTTTTTAAAAAAAAACTACCTATTTAAAAAATCATCTTTTTAAAACGTACCCTGTTTAAAAAAAAGTACCCTGTTTAAAAAAGTACCCTTTTTAAAAAAATGCCTTTACAAAAAATTCTTTTCTTATTGAAAAAAAATTTGTTCAAATTACTTTTAAACTGTTTCCTTTAGGAGATATTTTCTAAAAAAAAATTCTAAGACGTATATGGAAACAAAAAAAAAATGAAAATGCGGTTTTCTCGAAACGAGATTTTTTTAGTTATGACTATGTTCCAATAAAGAAACGATATGTTGGCAAAATCAGCCATTTTGGATTCAGTCTAGTTTGTTTTTGATAGATAAAAATGTTAGTAGTGTTTTGGTGTGCTCTTCGATTTTTTACTATTCGAAAAAATGGATCAAAGAAACTGTATTAAGTTTTGTATAGGAAATGAAATTAATGCGCAAGGACATTTGAAATGTTAACTGTTGCGTTTGGCGAATATACTATGAGCAGAACTCAAGTTCAATTGTGGTATAACAGGTTAAGGAAGGCTGAGAAGTTTTCAATGACGATGCTCGTTCTGGTCGCCCGAGCACGTCAACAACCGATGAAAATATTGAGGCAGTGTAGAAAATGGTTTTGGATAAGCGTCGAATCGCTATCAGAAAGGTTGCTGATGATGTTGGCATATCGTTCGGCTCATGTCAAGCAATTTTTACGGATATTTTAGGCATGAAACGTGCGGCAGCAAAGATTGTTCCAAAATTGCTAAATTTTGAGCAAAAACGTCGCATAGACAGGAGCAGTCAACGACGATCCAGATTTCCTCTAAAAGCATAGCTGGTGACGAATAATGGGCATGGTTAAGACATTGAAACCAAAGCCCAATCATCCAATGGAAGCGTCCAGTTAAGCCAAGACCGAAAAAAGCACGTCAAGTTCGATCAAATGTGAAGGTTTTGCTCACTGTTTTCTTCGACTGCAATGGCGTGGTGCATCATACATTCTTGCCACAATGTCGTACGAATAAGGAATACTACCTTGAAGTTATGCGCCGTTTGCGCGTAGCACTTCGTCAGAAACGCACAGAATGGTGGTAAAACAATCATGGATTTTACACCGTGATAATGCACCAGCTCACACATCGATGCTTGTGCGTGAGGTTTTGGCCAAAAACAAAACCGCTATAATGCCTCAAACACCGTATTCACCGGACTTGGTCCCCGCTGACTTTTTCCTCTTCCCAAAACGAAAGACACCGATGAAAGGAAAGCGATTCGATTGAGGAGATAAAAGCAAAATCGAAACAGGAGCTGTTGGCGACACCAAAAAACGCGTTTCAGAAATGCTATTTCGAGGGGAATTACTTTGAAGGGTACAAGATAGTTATTGATGAATATATAAATACTTTTTGAAAAAAATTTAAAATAACGGTTTTTTTTATCAGACTTTGTATGTAGATCAAAAATAAATGAAGTTTCATTTAATAATGAATCAAAAAGGGGGCAGTACAAAAAGGATATATATTAAGTATAAACTATTGATTCGGAAAAACAAAGAAGGTAAACCAATAGTTTGAAAATAGTTCCTCTTAACCGGTAGATTTTGAAGGGACATTTTCTACCTATACTCATAACATTTTTTCTCAGTTATTTTTAGCTCTCTAATAATGACGCATAGTGCATTTATATGGTAGACTTGTTAGTAATTTGCTTTTCTATTTTCACTTACGCTATTCTGTATTTCCTGAGTAAACCATTGTGATAGTCGGGCTGCGACCAGGTCAGTATGGCGGAATTGCTTGTTACATTATAGTCCCTCAAGTTGTAGGGCTTTGAAGGCGCTGTATTAAAGAAATATTTCCCGAATTAAGGTAATGTTTAATTAATGATAAGTAACAGTATATATTTACCATCTTCCAGTGTATTAATAATCTGGGCATCACTTAAGTTGCCCGTGGCCAATTTTGAAAACATGCTCATTTGTATTTTGTAGGAAGAAAATGGTTGTAAATTTTTTATGGTGTATTTTTTAACAGTATTGGCTATTGTCAATTTTGTGGGCTCTGTCAGACAATTATGGACGACAGCATCACCTTTGGCTGCATGATCTGTTGTTGCTTTATGTTGAACTTGGCAAAAGATTAAGTTATAGCCCTCAACAAGGGAAGAGCATACACTATCTGTACTCCATTGCACGGTTATGGAACGATTTTTAATATCGATTATTTCCGGTTCTAGTTTGACCAGCTCACTGGTAACATCGGCCGAGCACATGGTCCAGTGCATGCCCGTATTAAAGTCACGATAATTGGCGGAAACAGCCAAATTAAATGTTTGATCTTGCTTTTGGGGAGCTGTATAAAACAACGTTGACTCTTTGTTGACATGTTGAAAGAGTATGGTGTCCTAAAGATTGATAGGAGAGAAATATTTGTTGTATGTAACGTATATAAAACAAAAAATGACACACTCACTTCACATTCGGTGGCTATGGCGTGTTTCGACTGGCACCAAAATACTGTGTAGTCCTGTAAATGTTTTTGATTATGGGGTGGACTCCAAGAGAGCGTGGAGGTGCGATTAGTAGCATGATAAACATTACGTATCCACTGCGGCGAAAAGGCACGTTCACTGTGTTTTGTCCAGGCGGGTACTACTATTGTACTGTTATTGGAAGATTCGCCTGCAGCATTTTTACTTCTTATAACAAAAGTATAATTGTGGCGTCTGTGCCAGGGGAATGTAGCCGAAGTAAGATCAATATTTAAGGGTTTTAGAGAACTAAAAGTAAGAATTAAAATAAAATGTTTTAAACTTTTTCTTGCGAATAAAAATGAATCTTATACTCACACTTCAAGACCATCACGTTTAACTTGCTTTATAACATATTGAAAGTCAGGACCATTTTGCTTGTAGTACGGTAACTGGCGCCAATAAAGTCGTACTTTAGTTTCACTAGAATCGATATAAAAACTGCCCACATCTGTTAAGGGCGCTGTGTCCGGAGGACAGGCCAGAGTTTGAAACTTTTGTGTATACGGTTCACTCCAATAACTGTCGTCGTTACGGGCCGATTTCTTAACGCGCAAACGGACACTGATTTCGTACCAAAAGTAAGCAAATGGTAAATTGCGCACAATCAGTTTATATTCCGAACGATTATTGCGTATTTCGTAATTTGACAGACGTATCCAATCGGCATCTTGAGGTTTTAAGCCTATCTCATATTCCAAACCTTTGGCGGCATAAAAGCTATACTTGGGATTGTTCCATTTTATAATGACCGTATTGTTGGTGATCTTTTCGAAGATGTATTCCGGTTTAGGAGGAATAACTAAATAGCAAAGAAATTTCGATTAAGTTTAACAATTTGGAATTTGTTCCAGACTGCCGAACGTAAACGTAGTGCAGCATTTTGAATAATTGAAAACAG
Source organism: Thecocarcelia acutangulata (assembly GCA_914767995.1). Classification (NCBI taxonomy): domain Eukaryota; kingdom Metazoa; phylum Arthropoda; class Insecta; order Diptera; family Tachinidae; genus Thecocarcelia; species Thecocarcelia acutangulata. Next base: position 22,236,370 of record OU612095.1, on the reverse strand, counting down.
AGCTAGAACAGCAGCTAGCTAATGTAATCGCAAGATGAATTCGTTAATGCGAACGATAGTTATACTTGGTAAAAATATAAAACGAATGCTAACGTTCGTTATCGTGGGATTCGCTTCACACTACATTTGTTCTATAAAAGTGCTCTTTTTTCGATATTTTTAAAAAATTTTAATTTTTTCAAAGTAATTTTAATGGAATTGGTCTATCGGACCATACTTTCAATGACATGCGTGGCAATTATATAACCGATATTTTGTTTCACCCATAATTGTTAGAGATCCTACTATGAAAGTAAACAATATTGCGATAATTTTCTGAAAACTTTTTGTTTCATTTACATTCAACATCGGGCGGTTTTGGTTGGATTACCCTTTAGAAATTTACAAATAATTTATGTTTATCAGTTAATGAGGAATGTACTTGATGGGTAATATTGTTCTGGTTGCATAATGTGTGGTTGCGTTTTTTTTTTTTTTTTTTCTAAAAATAAACATCAAAATTTGTTCACAAAATATTTTCCAAATCATTCGTTGTCAAATATACCTTCTGAAAATGATCGTGTATCAGTTTATGAGGGATGTTTTTGATTGATATTATAAGTTCGTGTAGTTTGGGAAAAGTAACCATAAAAAAAATTATCTAGCAACTATTTTCGATATCGTTCAGTTTTGTTATCAATCGTTTTGCAAGTGATCATTTTCAAAACGATCGGTTAAGATTTATTTTTTATATGAAAAGCTTCTCTACAAAATATTTTTATCATTCGTTTTCAAATACACCTTTCGAAAATGAACGTTTATCAGTTTATGAGAGATGTTTTTGATCGATGTTTGTTGTCATCGTCAAAAAAATCATAAAAAAAATCTCTAGAAAATATATTCGAAATCATTCAGTTTTGTTATCATTTTGCAAGTGATCGTTTTTAAAACGATCAGTTTTCATTACACAATCGAATAGATTTTTTTTTTATATCAAAAATTTCTCTATAACATACATGTAACATTTGTTAAAAAAATATATATATAATATTTGAATCATTTGTTTTTAAATACGCCTTCTGAAAATTATCGTTTACTAGTTCATGAGGGAAGTTTTTGAACGACTTTAAATGTGTTGTTTGCAAAAAGTAATCCTCAAACAATTCTCTAGAAAATATTTTCGAAATCATTTAGTTTCGTTTTGAAAATAATCGTTTTCAAAACGATCGGTTTTCATTACACATGAATTATGTTACTGGTTTTATAAGTGCTCGTTTTCGAAACGACCAGTTTTCAGTACACACTAGAATAGATTTAAATTTGTTATGTATCAAAAATTCTGTATAAAATATTTGAATCATTCGTTTTTAAAACACCTTCTGAAAATGATTATTTATCAGTTTATGAGGGATGTTTTTGATCGATTTTAGATGTGTTGTTTGCGAAAAGTAATCCTCTACAAAATGTTTTCGAAATCATTTAGTTTCGTTATCACTCGTTTTGAAAATTATCGGTTTTCATAACACATGAATTATGTCACTGGTTTTACAAGTGCTCGTTTTCGAAACGACCAGTTTTCAGTACGCACTAAAATATATTTAATTTTTTATACATCAAAAAATTCTGTATAAAATATTTGAATCATTCGTTTTTAAATGCGCCTTCTGAAAATTATCGTTTATCAGTTCATGACGGATGTTTTTGCTCGATTTTATATGTATTGTTTGCGAAAAATAATCATCAAAAAATATGTTCGAAATCATTCAGTTTTGTTATTACTCGTTTTTCAAAAGATCGTTTTCGAAACGATCAGTTTTCATTACACAATATATATTTAATTGTTTTTTTTTTATAACAAAAAATTCTCTATAGAATATTTGTAACAGTCGTTTTCAAATACACCTTCTGAAAATGATCATTTATCAGTTTATGAGTGATGTTTTTGATCAATACAAAATATTTTCGAAATCATTCGTTTTTTATCACTCGTTTTGAAAATGGTCGTTCGGGAGGGATGTTTTTGATCGATTTTATATGTGTTGTTTGCGAAAAGTAATCCTCAAACAATTTTCTACAAAATATTTTCGAAATCATTTAGTTTCACCATCTCTTGTTTTGCAAGTGCTCGTTTTCAAAACGATCGTTTTTCATTACACACACGAATATATTTAATTTTTTTATATCAAAAAGTTCTCTACAAAATATTTGTATCATTCGTTTTCAAATACACCTTCTTAAAATAATCGTTTATCAGTTTATGAGGAATGTTTTTGGTCGATTTTAGAGGTGTTGTTTGTGAAAAATAATCTAACAATTCTTTACAAAATGTTTTCGAAATCATTCCTTTTTTATCACTCGTTTTGCAAGTGATCGTTTTCAAAACGATCGGTTTTCCTTACACACTCAAAAAAAATTGGTTTTTTGTTTTTTTATGCCTTTCATATCAAAAATAGTACTTACCACTTTCATAATGATTTATCCAGAAACTTTGAACGTTCACGCCCACTTCATTTTGTCCTTTTAGTGTGAAATTGTAGAATTCATAATTCATGCGATAATTATTCTTGTCCAGAGTCAAATTGCAGATGCCTTGATTTTGTTGAATCTCCAATTGACACAATTGTATGTAATTCTGTGAATAAAATGTACGGTAAACACGTTTTCCGTTCTTGTCCCTTGTAAATGTACGAAACTACTTTCGTTTGTATGTGTGTTTATTTTTTGAGTGGGTGTGTAAGTTAGTGTGTGTGTATGTAAAAAGTAAGCGTGCAATTTTGATTGAGGTATTCCAAAATAAATTGCACGTGCCACCACAAGCAAAATTAATTTTTAATTTAACAAATAAATTGTGTTAGTAATGTTAATTCATTTTCAGCAAGAAAATATAATGAAATAAAATAAAATGCAATTGTAATTATTTTTTTTTGCATAAAATTTTTTTGATTAAAAATTTTGGATTGCAGTGCAGTGCAATATTTTTTAAGTTATTGGCGCCAGTCAAAAACGGAGTTTGCAGATTTTTTTTTTTTTTTAATTTTTTAGAATGTTAGTAAATTGTTACGTTATTAATTATTTGTTAGGGAATAAAGCATGCATAAAAGTCCCAAGATATGTAAAAAAAAAGAAAAAAGTTTTTAATTAGTTTATGAAATCTACAAAAAAAGAACAACTTAATACAAAAGTTAATTATTAATAAAACTTAAAATATAAGTTTGAATCCTATAGACTTTTCTATTTCCAATATTTTATAAATAAGGAGTTTCTAAGACATCTACAATTTTGTTAAACAGCTAATAGGGCAGCATTTATCAAAGTTCTGAAGCTTAAGAAACTACTCAAATTAAAATATAAAAAAAAAATTAAATAAAAATGTCAGGAATTTTTAATAGTGAAAGGCCAATGCAAGCGGCATGCGGCAGCGGGCGGCAACAATGTGACCCATTTACAAAAAATTATATTTTTTATAAAAATATTCGTACATAAATTTCAACACATTGAATTTATTTTGGCAATGCCGTTAAAGGCGGCCGAGCGGCAATATTCAATACAGTTTAACTTTTTCTTTTCCCGCTTCAATTTGTCAAACCAAAAAGTAAAGGAAAAAAATAGAAGACAGAAATTAATTTTCGGGTTTGAAAGTTTAACAGTTGAATTTGTTTATTTATTTTGACTTAAAAAAAAAAATCAAAATGTTTTTTTGTCTAATCTTCGCAGCACAAATTTTTCTTCAGTTAGCCGTGTTCATTTGCCTACAACAAATAAACTCAAGCGGCAAATAGAACAGATGGTTGCCGCAAGTCGCTTACATTGGCCTTTTACTATCAAGGTTTGAGGTCAAGTTTTTAATTTTTATTTAAAAATTTCCAATATTTCGCTACACCACTGGGTAGCATCATCAGGGATTTAGATATTGCTTTTTTTTTTTCAAAAGAACTCTAGAAACCAGAGGTTCAATTCGTGTGGCTGACAGCCGGCTTTGAGCCGCCGCCGGTCTTGTTTTACTTTGTCCAGCCGCCGCCGTTATGGCGGCTGAAATCGGCTTATTTTCAGCCGCCGTATTTACATAATCGACAGCTTGAGCCGATTTTAATAGTTGAACTTTTTAGCAATTTTCTTTGGGAATTGCTTTCTTGTCCACACAAAAATCTTTTTTCGGCAATTCTTGAGCTTTATCTATCTTTTATTTCATATAATTTACATTGTATATGCACATACACATACACACATAAGAGAAAAATAAGGAACTGCTGAGAATTGCCGAGTACCGGCAATTCTTTTTCCCTTCTTATTCCCCTCACCGAAAGCTTCTATAAAGTCAAGAATTGCCCAACAAAAGTTGCTGTTTCTGACCTGGCACTTAGCCCTACAAGGTGTCATATTCGTAGCAGCACAATTACTTTTTGTATTTAAGTATTTTATACAGTTTCTTATATTGCATGTAAGAGTTTGACAGTATAATCATACCACAAGCTGTTCCTTGTTACAATATATTTAGTGTCACCTTGGAAATTATTTGGTTTGATATAAGCTTACCTTTTTTTAATATCTTAATTAATTTGGCCCACATTTTGTTATTTAAAATCAGTTTTGTCTAAATAAATTGAGCCACGTAATGTTATTTATTTCTTTTCCAAAATATTTGTTTCTTAATAAGTGAAAAAACCTCATAACTCAAAAACCATAGTTTCAAAAAAAAACCACATTTTACATTATTAATTTCCATACTTGTCTTAGAAAATATGTGTGATTACAAAATAGCTAATAAAAGTTTGAATGAGTTTATGGAACACTACAAAGGATAGTATTGTTAACAAATTTGCATTGTTGGCTCGAAATAATTATGTTTATATATTGAATTATGACGTCGTTTGAGTAAATCAACGATATTTAGTAAATTTGTACAACAGAAGTTTTTAGCTTAAATTTTTTATGAATTTAGATGAAAAATAGTGAAGAAGGTATTTTTCTAAAAGCGTACTTTTTTAAACAATATTTTGACATTATAATAAATTCAAATATTACCACATATATGCAAAAAAAGCACATATGTCGGCTACAGCCGGCTTTTAGCCGCCGCCGACAACTATGCGACGAATTGAACCTTTGCTAGAAACACAAAATAGGGCCCTTTTTTCAGTACAGTACAGTACAGTAGAGTACAGTAATAACTATAAAATAATAATAAAAAAAAGATTGTGTTTCTAGTTTTTTTTTTTTTTTTTTTTTTTTTTGGAAAAAACAGTATATAAATCCCTGATGATGCTACCCAGTGGTGTAGCTAAATATTGGAAACTTTAAAATAAAAATTAATTAATTAAATAAATATGTAATAATAATTCATATAGCATGGATTTCGAGTGTTGCAAACAAGCACACAAGGGAAACTAATACAAGGGCGGATTGATATTGAAGCTACCTAGTGCAAGATAGCAGCAACACAATATTTTTTTTTTCGAAATTGCGATATGTCAAACGTCAGCTGTTAAAATTTCACCCAAATTCATCGATTAATTTAAATTTGGAATAAGTAACTTTTGTGTTTCTCGAAAAATGGAAAAAAGTGAATTACATGCAGTGATTAAACACTACGAGTATTATTTCAAAGGGAAAACGGCGAAAGAGACAAAAGAAAAGATCGATAAACATTACGGTTAGTCTGCTCCGTCAGATTACATGATAAACTATTGGATTGCTGATTTTAAACGCGGCTGAACAAGCGCTACAGCAATACCATAAACAAAAAGGCCAAAAGAAGTGGTTACTGAAGAAAATATCAAGAAAATCCTCGATATCGTTATGAATGATCGCCGAATCAAGTTACGTGAGATTGTTGAAATGGTAAACATATCATATGAACGTGTGTTACATTTTGCATGAATATTTGTATATGAAAAAGCTATCAGCAAGATGGGTGCCGCATTTGCTCAGTGTCGAACAAAAACGAGTACGAAAGATCACTTCACCGCGGTGTTTGGACATGACAAAGCGTAATTCTGTTGATTTTTGACCTCGATTAATAACTGTTGATGAAACGTGGGCTCACCACTACACAGCTGAAATAAAAAATCAATCGAAACAATGGGTGGAGGAAGCTGGTGGAAGTGCTCCAAAGAAGGCGAAGACAGTGAAATCGGCTGGCACTGTTATGACCGCTGTGTTTTGGGATGCATATGGGGAATATTGCTCATCGATTATCTTGAAAAAGGATTCACAATCAAAGGAAAGTATTATCGTGCCCTATAGGATCAATTGCTTTATGCAATCAAGAAAAAAAAACGACCACATTTAAAGAAGAACAAGTAAGAGTGTAGTATATTCGGCTGGGCCGAATCTAAAATACCCTTCACGATAGTCATGAATATGTATAGTATATTAAAAATTTGGCCTGAATATGCTCGGTTATGTATGAACCGATATCGGAATTTTTTATTTTCTGTATTTTAGTAACCTTCTTTTATAACAAGAATTGCTTTTCAGCAAAAAAAAAAAAAAAAAAAATTTTAATGAAAAAATCGGTTCAGGCTATATCTCGGGTATATATGGACCGATATCGAAAATTTTAATTTTCCATATTTATATAACCTTATTTCATTACCAGAACTGCTTTTGAGCACAACAAATTGTTTAAGTTCGCTTACGCGACATTTTCATGAAAAACCCGATTTGGGCTATATCACGGGTACATATGGACCGATATCGGAAATTTTCATTTTCCATATTTAGGTAACCTAATTTCATTACCAGAACTGCTTTTGAGCACAAAAAAGCTGTTTAAGTTCGCTTACGCGGCATTTTCATGAAAACCCTGGTCTAGGCTATATCTCGGGTATATATGGACCGATATCGGAAATTTTTATCTTCCACATTTATATAACCTCATCTTATTACCAGAACTGTTTTTAAGCAAAAAAAAAATTGTTGTTTAAGTTCGCTTACGCGACATTTTCATGAAAAACCCGGTTTGGGCTATATCTCGGGTATAAATGGACCGATATCGGAAATTTTCATTTTCCATACCTATATAACCTTATTTTGCTATTAGAACTGCTTTTAAGCAAAAAAAGCTGTTTTAGTTCGCTTACGCCGCGTATTCATGAAAAACCCGGTTTAGGCTATATCTCGGGTATATATGGACCGATATCGAAAACTTTCATTTTCCATATTTATATCACCTTATTTTATTACCAGAACTGCTTTAAGGCGAAAAAATTGTTTAAGTTCGCTTACGCGGCATTTTCATGAAAAACACGGTTTGGGCTATATCTCGGGTATATATGGACTGATATCGGAAATTTTAATTTTTCATATTTATGTAACCTAATTTCATTACCAGAACTGCTTTTGAGCAAAAAAAAGTTGTTTAAGTTCGCTTTTGCGACATATTCATGAAAAAACCGATTTGGGCTATATATCGGGTATATATGGACCGATATCGGAAATTTTTATCTTCCATATTTATATAACCTTATCTTATTACCAGAACTGTTTTTAAGCAAAAAAAAATTGTTAAGTTCACTTACGCGACATTTTCATGAAAAACCCGGTTTAGGCTATATCTCGGGTATATATGGACCGATATCGAAAACTTTCATTTTCCATATTTATATCACCTTATTTTATTACCAGAACTGCTTTAAGGCGAAAAAATTGTTTAAGTTCGCTTACGCGGCATTTTCATGAAAAACACGGTTTGGGCTATATGTATCTCGGGTATATATGGACCGATATCGGAAATTTTCATTTTCCATACTTATATAACCTTATTTGATTACCAGAACTGCTTTTAAGCAAAAAAAGTTGTTTAAGTTCGCTTACGCGGCATTTTCATGAAAACCACGTTCCAGGCTATATCTGCGGTATATATGGACCGATATCGGAAATTTTCATTTTTCATATTTATATAACCTTATTTTATTACCAGAACCGCTTTTAAGCAAAAAAAAGTTGTTTAATTTCGGTGACGCGGCATTTTCATGAAAAACCCGTTCTAGGCTATATCTCGGGGTATATATGGACCGATATTGGAAATTTTCATTTTTCATATTTATGTAACCTAATTTCATTACCAGAACTGCTTTTGAGCACAAAAACGTTGTTTAAGTTCGCTTACGCGACAATTATATGAAAAACCCGATTTGGGCTATATCTCGGGTATATATGGACCGACATCGAAAATTTTCATTTTTCATATTTATGTAACCTAATTTCATTACCAGAACTGCTTTTGAGCACAAAAAAGTTGTTTAAGTTCGCTTACGTGACATTTTCATGAAAAACCCGGTTTGCGCTATATCTCGGGTATATATGGACCGATATCGGAAATTCTCATTTTCCATATTTATGTAACCTAATTTTATTACCAGAACTGCTTTTGAGCACAAAAACGTTGTTTAAGTTCGCTTACGCGACATTTTCATGAAAAACCCGATTTGGGCTATATCTCGGGTATATATGGACCGACATCGAAAATTTTCATTTTTCATATTTATGTAACCTAATTTCATTACCAGAACTGCTTTTGAGCACAAAAAAGTTGTTTAAGTTCGCTTACGCGACATTTTAATGAAAAACCCGGTTTGGGCTATATCTCGGGTATATATGGACCGATATCGGAAATTCTCATTTTCCATATTTATGTAACCTAATTTTATTACCAGAACTGCTTTTGAGCAAAAAAAAGTTATTTAGCTTCGCCTATGCGACATTTTCATTAAAATCCGATTTGGGCTATATCTCGGGTATATATGGACCGATATCTGAAAAAAAAATTTTTTGTCTTTTAGTCACTATGCTTAATAAGTGTGGGAAGTTTGAAGCAAAACGAACAACTTTTGTTTTCAAAAATTTTCATACAAAACTGCAAAAAAAAATGGCTTTTTTCGGAATTTTGAATATATCTCAGCTATACGTGGACCGATATTACTGAATTTCAATAGCAAACCCATGAATCGATGGGGTAAAAGAATGGTGAAAGAAAAAAGTTTCTAAGTCTAATGGTTTTCTCAGAAACGGTATTTCAACAGCGGACAGACGGACAGACGGACATCGCTTAATCGACTTTTCCCTTAATTCTGATTCAGAATATATATACTTTATAGGGTCGCAAAAAAAAACTGTAGAAATTACAAACGGAATCACAAACTTATATATACCCTTTACATTTTTGTGAAGGGTATAAAAAGTGTTCTTTCTTCGAGACAATGCACCGGTTCATACAGTATTAGATACGATGTTAAAATTACGTGATATATGAAGTATGGACTTATTGTCCAGATTTAGCTCCTAGTGACTTTTTCCCGTTTCTAAACTTGAAAAAATGGCTCGCAGGAAAAAATTTTGCCTCGAAGAAGTGATTACCCAAACTAAGGTGAATTTTGAGGGGTTCCCAAAACCGTATTATTCAGATGGTATGAAAAAGTTAGAATATCGCCTTACTAAGTGTATTGAGCTAGGTTAAGTTAGGTAGGCATACCGCTGGATTCTCCAAAAAGTAGCTTAGATTCTCCTGCTCACTTAGGTCCTATAGATCGTTTCTTTTGTGATTGGCTGAAAAGTGGAAGAGTAGAGGTGAAAAATCGAAGTAAGTGGGAGGAAGGGAGAGTGTAAGAAGGTGAGAAACCGCTAAATGTCGCATTACTTGCTGATGTACTAGCCATCCTTATGAAAGAGGCTAGCGTGGTCGGATTAGAGGCCAGACATTTTTTTTTATCTTGGACCAGTACTCAGGTGATAACCTCTGAACATATGCAGTGCATTGTACCAGAACTATGAAAATAGTTTGTGAGTTAGGGAGAAAAGAGGGAGTAGTGTTTGTGAACATTTGACTTGAACTTTCCAACGATATAACAGACAGGAAACACGTCTGCAGGCAATTTATTCCACAGGTGAAGCGTACGGCTAAAAAACGAATTCTCTCTGTAATGCGTAGTACGACCACAAATGAATGAGCGAGTTTCGGAAACAAGATCCCTAATCTCTTAAGAAAAAAATCCATTGCAGTAACGATAGAACAGAGTAACGCACCTCACACTGCGTCGATGCTCCAGTGAGTCAATAGAGTTGGATACCCTACTGTCACCGATAAGCTTCTTCGCTTTCTCCTGCACACGTTGCAGTAAGCCCAAAATAGACTTCGAGGCACCGGCCCAAACATGAGAGTTGTATTCGATTTTCGGTCGGATGTAGGTGGCATAAATAGTAAGGAGGTCGGATGGATGAAGTACATAGTACACCGTTTCAAAAACCCGAGGCACTTGAGACATGAAAAATGTGTTCAGTCCAGCGAACGTCACACTGTAGGCTATTGAAGCTCTTCTCGCCTAGATATCTTAGGCGGTGATGCTCCAATGCCGGGCATGTTCCGTGGAGATTAAGGATTGTCTCCTCTTTTTCCTCGTCTTGGCAACTTCAGCAGAAGTCATTATATGGTAAGCGTAGTCTTCTGGCATGGTTCCCAAACGGGCAATGTCCAGTGATGACTGCTACAGTGACTCTCAGCTGGGCAGTTTTAATAGCTCTCCCGTTCTCTTAAAAGTTAATATGCGGCCACAGATTCCTTGATATAAGGCATGTGGGCTCTGGGTATTGAGCTAAAAGGAGACTATGCGGAGAAATAAATGGTATTTGAAAAAAAAATAGTTTTTTCCTACTTAGGTAGCTTCAATATTAATCCGCCTTCGTATGCGAGTACATATGACCTAAAATAAAACTTTATTAGAATTGCGAAAATTTCACAAATGGTTTTAATAACAGATTAGAATATGAAAATCTGGGTTTTTCCAATTATACAAAGAAAACCTATAAAAAAAATGCAATAAAAAATTTACATTTGAAAAAACTTAATGAATTTATAAAACATTTTTTCCATTCCAATTAACGAGTAATCGGAAAATGTTTGAAAAATGTATTCATATTTCAGAAAAATTCTTAGTAAAAATTTCTAAAGGAAATGCATTTTAAAAATTTCACTAACAATCGACGTCAATGGAATATGAAACTGTTGAAATATTTAAAATATGCATGTTGCATACATGAAATAATTTCTTTAATTGAAGTGAAAAAAGGAAATTGAACAAGAATTTAATTTCAAAATAAAAGTTAAAAAGAGAAAAATTAAATTAAATTTTCGACTTTGCCCGGTATATAAATAAAGTATCAAATGCAAATAGTCATATCGTCAGCTGAATCAAGAACATACTCACTCACTACAATAAAAATAAATAAATTTACCTAATTATTTAATTCACACACAATCTTTGAAATTGGATGAAAATTGTTTAAGGACTCTTAGAAACTGAGCCAGAAAAGGTCTATCAGGAAGTATTGTCGTATGTTTAAGGAAAATATGAGATGTTTTTAGGTATACATATATAATTTTAAATTTTGACGAATTTAAAAACATTTTCATTTATATATTATACAATAGTGAACGCGACATACTTTTTTTAAATAGCAAAATAAATATAACTATTTCACGACACAAGATTATGAAATGAAATACAGTTCTCTTTCACTTATATTTTTATATATATTTTAACTCGCTGCAGTGCATTGTACCAGAAGTAGAAAAATAGGTTGCGCGGAGGGGGAAAGAGGGAGTAGTGTTTGTGAACATTTGACTTAAACTTTCCAACGCTATAACAGACAGGAAACACGTCTGCAGGCAACTTATTCCACAGACGAAGCGTACGGCTGAAAAACGAATTCTCTCTGTAATGCGTAGTACAATTCCCCGGGCAATCGACCACAAATGGATGAGCTTTGTACAATGAACAAGTGCTACGTAAAAATGTGAGAGTTTCGGGAACAAGTAACTATTGTAGTAAGGATAGAACAGAGTAACGCATCCCACACTGCGTCATCAGCTGCTTGAGAGTTGAAATACCAAAATTTTTTATCAATGCGTCTTTCAGCGCACTAATTTTGTGACTTCAAATGGTAATCACATATTTTTTTGCGAAATGTGAGTTATAATAGTGAACGCGACATATTTTAAATAGCGAAATAAAATAATTTAAAACCTAACTACTTCGTGACACAAGATTGTGAATCAAATAAAGTTCCCGTTTGCTTTGTATTTCTTTTCTAAGCCGTATGTAAGATAGCGAACGCGACAAACTATAAAATAATATTTTTTTAAAGTAGTATCTATATAATCTACGCTATGGAAAAAGTAAAACAGAGTATTGAAACAAAAAAATATTATATTTTAAAAGCTGTAAATTAAAAGCGAACGTGATACTCGTTGAAACGAGGAAAAATTACCCTAAATTTATCTAAGCGATATATTCCTGGTATCTTCCACATTGTGACGACCAAAAGTCGTGATTTCATTTTTGGGTCACACATCTACCTGAATATTTGAGTATGACCTTATGTCATACACTTATTGCTTTTGGTCGCCTCACCGTTCTCCCTACGAAGTTCAAAATATACATGATTATCTGGCCAAAAAATTTCATGAACTGCAGCCAACGAATCATTTGACGTATATCATGTTGCCCCATCTTGTTGTAAAGTACGATTTAGAGATTATTGAGTCATACTTAAAACCGCAGATCGCTTATAAGTAGAGAGGTTGGGTTGTTCTCGAATAGATGCTCGTACTCGTTCTACATTTACCGGTACCCTTGATGTTTTAGGACACCCGGATCCTTGTTTGTATAATGTTGATCCAGTCATCTCGAAATTCTGAGCCCATTGCTCAGAATTGGAGAATGATTCCCACGGCCAATATTAAAATGATAACAAAATGTGTGTTTTACTGCTAACGCGATAGTATTCGTGTATGCAATCTGCGCTTTGTGCTCCACCATGGCATTTAGCCCCTAAAGGCCGGCCGCCTTCAGTTTCGAAGCACCCCCCCCCCCCCCTCCACTCGCCAAGCCGGCACTGATACAGCGGTCTGTTAAAATGTTAGAAGAGACTTATGATCCACCCTGTATTTGGAAAACAGTGCATGGGAAGTTTTAGCTCACCCGTCTTATAGCTTACACTCTCATTTGATCAAATCAATTTCAGAACGCCGTTACTGGAATACGATTCACTTCAGAAGAGGGTGCCAGAAATCGGCTTGATTCATTCTTTTCCTCAAAACGGGGCCACCCGCCTTTAGCTCACTTGCCTTATAACCTAAACTATCATTTGTTTCAATCGATTTCAGAACGCCGTTACTGGAACACGCTTCACTTCAGAACAGGGTATCAGAAATTGGCTTGATTCATTCTTTACCTCAAAACCGGACCAGTTCTTTTGGCGCGGAAAGATAAGAAAGCGTAGTGGCTACAATGAGCCATAAATCAGCTCGTTTAGTTATTATACGAGTAATAAACGCATTTTTCAAAAATCGACATTATCAACTTATGCGCTCAATAGTCCTCCCATGGAACAGGCTTTGCCTTGGCGTATTCCAAACTAGGGCACTCTGTTTTTCGAGTAAAGGGGGCAAGGAGTCCCTCGTTTGTTGTATCAAATAAAACTCTAGAAAGCCGCATGTCTTATGTTGTGTTGGACACCTTAGCAAGGGTTAAAATTGGGAGAACAGGGATCAGTAAAGCTTAAGGGAGATTCTACCTTGCAGATCTCTTGGTGATAATCATGGTTGAGGTGCCTGCTTTGGCTGAAACGTGTTGGCTATGGTATAAATCTAAAATCGCAGGAAGCGAAATTAGTTTTCCTGATAACTTTGGTGTATGCCGGTTTTCGGGGTCTAACATCTCCAAGAGGTGATGCTGTCTTGCAACATATACCTGTAATGTAAGGAATCAGGAGTGATGGTTAGACGACTGAGTTGCTTAAGGTCAGATGCTTTAATAGATTTCGGCCTACCAACACACTAAGCCTTGCCTTCCATTGTCTGTTGCGAAATTGCATACAGGAGGCATTAGATGGCCCGAACTCTTAAGCAAGGGGTTTGTCTATATGGCTATAAACTTATAGCAAAAAGTTGCAACCTGTGTGAGCCTAGCAAGCCACACGGGGGCGCTGGTGATTAATTCACCCCTAGGATTTGATTCATCATCAGATTAGGCTGTAAAGCCAAGTGCTGGTGAAAATCAATTTCAGAACTGTACACTCAATAGCACGTGCAGTTCTGCAGTTCGTTTAACGCTATTTTGCCAGTTTGTGGCAAATGTTCATTCAATTCGTTTAAACCTACACATCCAAGCAAAACAAATAACAACAAAAATAAACACTCTTATAAACAAATTCAAATACACCCCTTTTTCCATTCCAGTTTATTTTACAATTCGTATTATTAAAGAAATTAATTGTGTATGATATTATGAGGAGTGCAAAAAGAAAATAAATCTGCGGCGAGAGTGAGGAAGGAGTGAGTGCTTTTATGCCGGTTTCAAATGCCCCATTAAGAAATTACTAATGCAAACTTCGAACTGTTGTGTATGTTTATATTCATAAAATATGTATTTGTTTTATTAATTTTTGATTAGTTGTTGCAATAATTATTAGTTTTTTTAAAAGGAGAAAAAACGAATGCAATCCATTTAGTATTTAAATGGTTTTGTTAACTAAGAAATAAAAATGAAAAGAAAAAAAAACTATAATAACAAACTACCAAATCATGGTGCAAGACAGACAAGTAACTAACTATATTTAGTAAAACTAAAACTACTTAATAATTGAACAATTCTAAGACCTAAAAAGGTGCAACAATTCAGTATAATATTTATAATAATAAAGTCTAAACAATACATAGATGTCAAAAAATAAAGTGTGCTACAATAAAAGTGTAAATGAAGACAGACTTACCGGTGATTGTGCCGTATAGCTTAAGTTGTATTGGGTTGGCAGCAAATTATGCGGCTTGGTAAAATTGCACACCATATACGTATAATCGTAGCCGCGACATTTGAAATCCGTTATGTCTAAGGGGGCAGTGCCTAAAAGTTTATGTAGAAATAAAAAAAACAGACAAATAAGTTGCAAAGTAAATACAACTATATAAAATGAAAAGTATTTGATCTTATGAATTAAAAATTTTTTTTTAACAAAAGCATGATTTTTACACCTATATTCATAAAAAATATTGTTATGAATTTGCATTACTTCTAACCCATTGTGCAGTCGTTGCTCTGCTTGTTATAAATATACACTCACATCCACACATCCACACAAACAACATAAAACTAAAAACATAATACACATATTGTTGCGAATTTACATTACTTCTAACCCATAGTGCAGCCGTTGCTCCACTTGTTATAAATATACACGCACATCCACAGAAACAACATAAAACTAAAAACATAACACACAAACAGAATCATACTTGTACATGATCTAAACAACGCAAAATTCTAAGTACGCATAAATCAACCACCAACAATTTATTGTTATTGTTGCATTCTTATTGTTTCGCAAGCATGTATTTGCGTGTGTGTATGAGCATGGCAATTACATTTATAAATTTGAGTCTGGAATTATCACTAGCAAAAAACTAGAAGTCTCATGAACAATGTAGAAGGTAATAAAGAAGTATAAATAATAGATGTACAACTTTGCTTCAGCCGTTTTGCAATAGATGGCTGTAGCGGTAAGTGGTAGTCAAAATAAATAGATTGTATATGTCATACAAGCTTAGGTATTTGTAAACATACCGCCATCGAAATATTAGTCGATTTGTGTCCGTATCATAAAGTTATTCTCGATTTAACATATTAGCTTACAAACCAAATTCTCGTTTTAATTTTCTGCTTTAATAAGCAGAAATCTGCGACTGAGGCTCATCAAATACTCTCAAATACCTAGGGTGAGGCCACTATTAGTGAAAGAATTTGCCGCAATTGGTTTCAACGTTTCGAGAATGGTGATTTAGGAAGGAGTTACTTGATCAAACGCATGAAAGTCATGGGAATGATTCAGAAACAAGGAAATTGGGTGCCGTATGAGTTGAAGCCTAGATATATTAAAAGACGTTTGTTTTACTTGTGAATACCTGCTTGCATGGCAGAGAAAGGATTCTGCACCGCATTGTGAAATTGTGGCGGAAAAGTATGGGAATATCCCGACCATACTTCCACGTCGACGGCCAAACCGAAAATTTACGATTCCAAGGTCATGCTCAGTATTTAGAGGGACCAGCTCGGCGTAGTGTATAACGAGTTGTTAATACGTATTGAAATATTCGCAGACGACCGTTATCGAACACAATTTATGCTTTTGTGCCAAGCACTGAACGACAAATGGCCGCAATACAATAAGAGACATCGCTCCTTCATTGCAACATAGTCATATCTCAAAAAATGAGCTTTTCGAGTTAACAATGCAGAATTGTTAACAATATTGCCTTTATTATGGTGCCAAAAATTTATTCAGATTACTTTTAAACTGTTTCCTTTAGGAGATATTTCCTGAAAAAATTTTCTATGACTTGTATGGAAACTAAAATTTTGAAATGTGTTTTTCTCGTAACAAGCTTTTTCTAGT
Source organism: Thecocarcelia acutangulata (assembly GCA_914767995.1). NCBI lineage: Eukaryota > Metazoa > Arthropoda > Insecta > Diptera > Tachinidae > Thecocarcelia > Thecocarcelia acutangulata. The sequence goes on along the minus strand of OU612095.1, from coordinate 22,219,945 downwards.
TATGTATAGTCAAGACACACTTGAAGATGTTGAAGTGGGTAGTCATACCCCACCCGCCGTATTCACCAGACGTTGCTCCCTCGGACTATCGCTTGTTTCGAACAATTGTACACGGCCTAGCTGACCACCATTTCCGGTTTTATTAGGAAGTACAAAATTGGATCGATTCGTAGATCGCTTCAAAAGATGGTCAGTCTTCTCATCGCGGAATTCGTATGCTGCCCGAAAGATGCGAGCCAGCGATGGACGATGATTTTCTTGGAAAACTGATCATCCACTGTTGCCATTTCTTGCCACCATTCTGACCATTGACAATGCTTGCAATGGTCAAGAGGCTTTAGCTCTTGAGTCAATCGCACCTTGTAAGCATGTACCCTACAAGAACAATGACGGTCGTTTGGCCGGAAGATGGAAATACACATTAGAAGTTTTAAGCCTTTCCTAAGGCCGAAACTTTCGTTTACGAAACACATTTTCAAATAGATTATATACATACATATAATATTTTTGTGAATTTGTGCGAAAATAGCATTTGAGTGTATTAGTTTCGGTCATCTATTTCGTGTAGGGTAAATGCAAGTTTTTATGCATAATGTTCATCAACGACGAGCGTTAGAGGTGCAGTTGTTGAGCACGACAACGGGTTGAGTTAGATGGCTCTTCAGCCACACTATCAAGAACAGCAGCAATATCTTCCACAGAACGAAGTGTAAGAGCATGCACTGGTGTTTTCACATCTCCTACAGACCCGATTTGCTCTAAATTTGGATGATTAAATTGACCAAAAAAAGTCGCGAACTGCTCGATACGCATTTTGATTTGAACGCCCATTTTTATAAGCTTGTATAACTTAGACGCGTTACTCGATTGTGTATTTTTCCATGGTTCAAATTGAGCTAGTCTGAAATTAAGAAATGTCAAATCAAATGCAAAAAAAACTTGACGTTTAGGTGTGGTTCACGTTTCATATCGGCCCCTAAAATTTAACAACCCGATAGTTGAAAACAAATTGAAAAACACAATTCGATATCGAACTAAAAAGTAAGAAATAATTCAAACCTAATAATATCTAAGCTTGAGGTCTCTGTTTTTATTTTTATGCCGTGTTTTCTAATAAGAACCCATTATAATAATAGATAAATAAAAATATATATAATTTTAGGTGGTTGCTTTTGTTAGTCACTGTTTTATGTTCTAAAAGTCAAATGGCATGAATATTATGGAGTTTAATTGCGTTCTGGGTGAGTAAAGCTGAAAGGATTAATCAAGACATGTATAATTAAGGAATGACATAATTTCATATTTTCTAACTGCGAAGAAAATATAAAAACAACACGCACACATGCACACACACACACATACATAGGCTTGTGAGAAATGAGAAAGAACAAACATTTGACTTACCGACTGTAACATGTGTAATGCCAATGCCCTTCGTGCCGGTCTTGCAAATATAATAATGGTCTTGTTCGGTGGCATTTTCCAACATATAGACAATGGTTGTGTCATTTATAATCTGCAAAGGTTAAAATTAATGAGTATTTGCATGTTTAATATAAAATAAATTAAAAAAGGAGTTTAAAAGCTGACAGGAGTCAATAAAAAAAATTCAATTTTAAATAGGATGAAGGTGGGGATAGATAGCGTTCAATAAAAAAAAAACAAAACTGTATGAGTTAATTGCAATTTGTTTTTTCTTTTATAAAAGAAAGCCGACAGAATGTCGCTATTGTTATAATAATATTGTTTCTTGAAATCCAATTTACAGCCAATTGAAAGGTTGACTTTTAATTAAAAAAGATTATTTATTTTATTTTATATCAGTTGTTCGTACCACTCCAAGTTTTGAGTGGAATTTCTTGGAGAATATTTATTATTTTAGGATATCTACACTCATAGCAAAAAAAGGATCATTATATTGACGACGGCGAGTCATCAGAATAGTAGTATCAGGATTATGAAAACAGTCATCAGTAATATGCAAACTGACATCAATCTCTATTACAAAAGTCATCAGAAAATTTTGTCATCAACTGGCCCTAGGGTACTAAAGGTTGATTCAACTAAAACGCATGATATTAATTGTAAAGCACACAAAAACATTTCACTGAATTATCTAAATAATTTTTATTACGATAAAAGGATCTATGGCAATTATGTATAAAACAAAATATCGGTCAAATTCTCGCGGCGGTAGCGGTGGCATATCTTTATCCGATCGTCCATATTTTCAATGAATTTGAGACACATAAATCTTGAATTGTTTTTGGCGTATTGACACCCACTTTTTCTTTTAAATATCCCCCGAAAGAAGAAAGTTTTACGGTGTCAAATCACATGATCGTGGCGGGATATTAAAATCGCCACGACGGGAGATAATACGACCATTGAATTTCTCCCACAAAAGAGCTGTTTCGTTGGCTAGGTGGCAAGTGATACCATCTTGTTGAAACCACCTATTTTCCAGGTCCATACTCTCTATTTTTGGCCGTAAGAAGTCCGTTATCATCATGCGATATCGAACACCATTCTTTAGCTATATGGCAAGTGGCATCATCCTATTGGAATCATATATCGTCCAAGTCCATATCCTCAATTTCTGACCACAAGAACTCCTTTATCATCGCGCTTTAGCGAATACTCTTCACGGTAACTGCTCAACCTCATTTTCGAAGAAGTATAGCCCAATGACGCCGCCAGCCCTTAAACAGCACCAAATATAGTTACTGCTTGTGGATGCATTGGCTTTTCAACAATCACTCATGAATGCTAATTTACCCAAATGAAGCAATTATCTTTGTCAACGAAGCGGTGAAAATGTGCCTCATTGCTGAAGACGATTTTCTTAGTAAAGTCACCATTCACTCCGGGGAGACATGTTTGCCTAGCAATTTTTGCTTTAGAGTGCGCCTAACCAGGACGCTCTACTTTCTGGGACATAGAGAAGTTCCTCGTTTGCTGTAGCAAATGAAAATCTAGAAAACCGCGTGATTGGGGTTGTGTTAGATTTACGAAACCCCTACCAAGAATTAATTGGCAGAACGGGGCTCGGCAAGGCCCCCGGGAGGTTCTGCTAGCAGACCATCTCCGCGCTGATCATGGTTGAGATGTCTACATCTTGGCTGAAAAGTTCTGGCTATGGTTTAAACTTAAATTGCACTAAGGGGACTTAGTCTTCCCTCATATCTATTGTTCATAATGGTTTGGTCCCAAGGTCATGTTTCTTGCAACACGTACCTGTAATTTAAGAAACCTGGGGCTAGATTCCGCAACTATGATTTTTTTACCTGTGAGCACTCAAAATTAAATTCACCGACAGGCACAGTGTTCGCTTTTCATTAGAAAGCGATTCCGTAAGAAACAATAAATTTTATTGCGCTGAATGTGTTACTTCAGGCACAAGTTGTCTAGTAGATAATTTTAATATACAGACATAATAATTTAGTTTATTTTTTTTTCAGCTTCAAAATATTTAACAAAAACCAAAATTCACCGAAGATTTTTTTAGTGAAAAAATTATTATTAACTGTACACTTTGATTGTCAAAATTATTCATTCTCACCATTGCGGACACAAAAATCAAAAGTGAACCCTGATATTGGTGAACATTTCAAAACATTTAACTGGTTTAATTCCAACATTTTAAATGCTGCAATAGAGTTTGTTTCAGTCTTTCGTGTTGTTATCGTTAACATTTCGCGAACACTACTCCCTCTTTCCTCCTCTTCATACCCTATTTTCCTAGTTCCACTGCATATTTAGGGGTCATCCCCTGAGTACTGGTCCCAGATAAAAAAAAAAATTCATCGTTGCGGAATCCGGCCCCAGTAGTGATGGTAGTAGATGATGCTCCTCGGACTACCAACTCACAAGTCTTGTCTTGCATTCACTGTTTACCAGTTGCACACAGAAGGGGTTAGAAGGCGTGAGCTCTTCAGCAAGGAAATTTGTTATATGACTACAAACATATGACAGAAGTTTCGACCCATATGGGCCGTGCACGCCGCACGGAGTGCTTGTAAGTCGTGAATAATTCACCTGGTGGAGTTGGTCCATCATAAGATAACGCCGTTAAAGCAAGTGCTTTTATACATCATTAAAAGATATATATCTTCAATTGGATTGATTTTTGGATAGCTGACAAAAAATGAAAGAAACTTGTTTATACTTCTAATATAGTGGATGCTGGGATGAGACATGCCTTTTATCCAGCAACGCAAATCTATCCCTATTACCAGAAAAAGTTTTTGTTTTATAGATTGCTAGTGGAGACGTATAGGAGATACTTGTGAACCCCCTTGTGGAGCAAAACCAATTGACACTCAACAAAAAATCTTATCTATCATTTCGATTACAACAGGAAAACAAGTTGTGAACAAATCTGTTTACTTCAATGTACATATGCGAGTTGAAGTCACCAATTTTAAGCGATGTGCGTTTACCTGGTCGCATATTCGGCGATTTCGAATCGCAAAACACTAATTTTAAGCGAATTGCATGTGTCAGAATGTGCCTGGTTATGAATATGTCTGTTTATCTGGAAATTGAGATATGTTAGCAACCGTCACATAATACGAGATATTTGCTTTTTATTATTCATAAACAGCATTAAGAAACAATTTGAGTTTCCTCCAGGTGACGAATGATTTTATAATTGGAATAAATTTAACATACTTTATCTTACAAATAAAAACGCAAAAAAAAAAGAAAATAATAATAAAGAGGTTTGTTTGCGCTATCAGTTAACCAGCACACCTGACTAGAGTTTCTCACTACAAAATTTAAATAATCCCCCCCAATTTTTCAAACGCAGAATGCACTATCTTACTAGTTTTTATCAATTAAATAATGAATAAATGTGCTATATATATAGTTCCAACATAAAGGGTGTTTCTTTTAGATGTTTAAATCACAATAAAACAAAGACATATATTTATGACAACAATGAATGAGGTCGTCACGGCTGGAGCGTACCAATTTTCACATGAAACTTTTGCAGCAGTCTTTACCCAGGGAGTAGGTTTTGCCTAGGCGTATTGCTAAGTTGCGCACTCTGTTTTCTGGGGTATAGAGGTACAAAGGAGGCGATAACACCAGAAAACATTAAAAAAAAAATCCACAAAATCGTTTTGAATTACCGAAAAGTGAAGTTGCGCAAGTTAGCTGACATCGTAAAGATATCAAAAGAACGTGTTGGCTTTATATTGCATGAGCTTTTCACTATGAGAAAGCTCTGCTCAAAGTGGGTGCCGCATTTGCTCACTGGGGAACCAAAAACGAGAACGTGTTGATGATTCTGAGCAGTGTTTGGCCATGTTTAAACGTAACAAACCGCATTTTGGGATTCACGAAGCCGATTTGGGGAACTTTCATCTGAACTACATACGTTCATTCGCTTAAGTGTGCAAATTGAAGTTGCCGGGAAAGTGGGGGATTTTGGAGATTCCTGAAGCCAACTTTGGGAATTAAAAAAAACTCGCAATCGCTTTACTAACCGAATCGGAATCGGTTTTTTATATTCGGTGCGCGTTTTGGCAGTAGTACGCGTATTGAACTATTAACGGCCATTCGATTTAGTGCGAAAATTAAAGTTGCCATATTGTTGTCGGGGAAGTGGGGGATTTTGGCGAATCCTGAAGCCGATTTTTGGAATTCCAAAAATAAGTTCGGAATCACTTCGCTAACCGGTTTGGATCCGGTTTATCATATTCTGTGTACATGAATTGAACTTCGAATTGCTACCACATCCACTGTATTCGCCAGATTTGGCTCCCAGCGACTAATGGCTGTTCGCAGACCTGAAAAAATGCTCGCTCGTAAGAAATTTCGCACGAATAAAGAGGAAACTGAGGCCTATTTTGAGGCAAAGGATAAATCGTTCTACAAAAGTGTTATTGAAATCCCACATCGTTCTACAAAAGTGGTATTGAAATGTTAGAGCGGCGCTGGAATGACTGCGTTGCTCTTGATGGAGATTACGTTGATGAATAACGCTAATTTTGAACCAAAAAAAACTGTGTTTTCACTTTTGGGCCCGGGACTTTTTAGCCCATATGTTACAGACCATCCTAGCGCTCATCTTGGCTGAAACTGCGGTGCAGCCGCGTTGTAAGGAGGGATAATTAGTATTCCCTGATCATAATGGCGCAAAGCCGATTTTCGGCGCACAAATTATAAGCGGCAGTCCAGAGATGTTGTGTGCCCAACTTCATTTGTCATTTCTTTGTTTCAGTTTTTAGGAATTTCTCGTTTGTTGTAGCAAACAAAACTCTAGGAAACCGTATGATTTATTACCGTATTGATGTATTAGATTCCCGAAACCCTTACCAAGGATTAATTGGCAAAACGGGGCTTGGCAGTGTCACCGGGAGGTTTTGCTTGCAAACCATCTCTTCGCTGATCATGGTTGAAACGTTCCAGCTGTGGCTTAAATCTAAAGACGCAGAAATGAGAATTAGTTTCCCTAATAACTTTGGTACACACCGTATTTCGGGGGCTAATTGTCTTACAACAGGTATCTGCAATGTATAAACCAGTAGTGATGGTTAGTCAGGTGAGTTAGTTAAGTAATTCATAAGCCTTGCCTTCCATTGACTGTCTGCGAAATTGCATACGAACTCTTAAGCAAGGGTTCGTCTATAAGGCTACAAACTTATAGCGAAAAGTTGCGACCTGTGTGAGCCTAGCAAGCCACATAGGGGCGCTGAAGAATCGTGAATAATTTAAGCCGAGGAGTTGGTCCATCATCAGATTAGGCCGTCATGTTCGGTGCTGATTTATGTAAATCCACTTCACAACTGTATTGACTCGCAAATTTTTACGTAGCACGCGTTTATCGTCCAGAGCTCATCCATTTGTGGTCAATTGCCCGGGGAATCATCGTACTACGCATTACAGAGAGAATTCGTTTTTCAGCCGTACGCTTCGCCTGTGGAATAAGTTGAGTGCAGACGTGTTTACTGACTGTTACGACGTTGGAAAGTTTAAGTCAAATGTTCACAAGCACTACTCCCTGTTTCCCCCGCCTTACAACCTATTTTCAGAGTTCTGGTACAATGCACTGCATATGTAGGGGTCATCCCCTGAGTACTGGTCCAAGATAATAAAAAGTGACTTGACATAACCTCAAAGAAACGATCTCAGTGAAATCATACGAACTTGGTGACCAATTAGTTGGAGCATTATGTGTATTATTCCTTCATCAAAAGTTTCTTTGAGTTACTCAATTGTAGCGCACGCTTTGTGACATATGGTTCCGTCCTGTTGGGACCACATGTCAACAGGATTAATTGCAGCTACTTAAGGTACAAAAAATTTTCTTGTTACCTCCCTATACCGTTCACCATGGAGAATAATATACTGACCACCATGTTTTTGGTAATCATGTGGACCAATGACTTTGCCAGTCCACACCACATGTCAGCAAAATGAATACCAGCTAATTTAGGTACGAAAAAATATATAATCATGCAACTATATCGTTCACTATTGGCAGTATCATTTTGAGCTTCAGCGCTTTGTGGATTATCCTCAATTCACTTGCGACAATTCTGCTTTTTCAAGTACTCCTTCAACCCAAAATTACTAAGCTTCTTCGGAAAACAGAATTTTGATTGGAAATTCATGATCAATTTATGCTGTAGCAGATTCGTCGAATTGGCGGCACATATCCATAATGAAAAGTCGAACCAAGCTAAATTAAAAGCAGCTATAAAATAAGTAGGTTGTCAAATAAAACAGTATTGCCAATTCAAAGTTTTGAGTCCCTAAAAGTGCGTGTTATTTTCCAATAATTGCGTTTTGACTACAAAAAAAGTTTACTACATAGTAGTATTGAATTTCATCACCATTTTTACGAGCATTTAAATAGAATTTTGATAAGATTACAACATATTTATAATTATAATTATGAATTTATATATGTATGTCATGTTGAATGAATGAATTCTTTACTTACGTGTATGTATTCCTTAGGAACAATATATTTTGTATCCTCTTGTTCAAAATACAAAGAGGAGCTGTTGACGTTACCGCCAAACTTTGAAGGATTCATGCGGCATGTTATGTTGGCACTGCCGTTGATTTCAATTTCTAAATTTGAAGGCAACGTTTCTGTGGACATAAGAATAATAAAATTAATGAATAAATATTTACTTTGCTAGCGTAAAAAAGCATGATAAAACTTGTGTAAATATTTAATACTAATAAAAAAAAAAAAATAGAAATAAAAAAAGAGACAGTCAGAAAATATAGTTCTATTTTATCAGCTGAATTCTTTTGTGATACGAAGTGTTAAAAACATGTTTGTCTTGCATGTTTGCATTAGAAGATAGCTGGCATAAGAACGTGTTAAACCGCAAGCAAACAACGTACAGTTTTTTACGGCAAATAATTATGTATGTACATGGAACGTAAAATCATATATTATATTTAAAACACTAGGGAGATGACTCAAAATAAAGGGTGGTTAAATTTTAAGAGCCTATGTTGATTTTGAATAAAACACAAATTATTTAGGAATTATTGTCACTTCTTTTTATTATCATAATAATAGTATGGTTCAACTATGTATGGAACAAAATTCCGGGCAAATGGCCGCCGCGACCTTGGTGTCACACCTCCATGCGATGGTCTAAGTCAGGGGTGCCTTTATGCTCTTTATGGAACAACAAACACCAAAACATTTAAGGAAAAAGTACTTTTATTTAATATTTTTTGTTGTAAACAGCAAAACATATTTACAAAAACAAAATCTACACTGATAATTGTTGTTGTCAATGTTTACCAGCAATGTATGCAAAAGTGTTGTTGCTTTGCTGCTGTGTATGTGCAATGAAGAACAAGAAGACAAAGTTGTTTGTTTATTTTTCAATGCTAGTGCAGAGTGCAGTATGTGTATGCAGTATATGCCTTTGACAAAAACAATTGAGCATTAAGTGCATAGGACTTGGGCACTTCTGGTCTAAGTGTTCGATGATGCTGAGGCATAATTGAGCTTCTATGCCGTTAATGTGCCGAATTATCTCATCGCTTAGCTCTTGAATTGTTGCTGGCTTAGCGAGGTACCATTTTCTTTCAAATAACCCAAAAAATAAGAAGTTCAACAGTGTCAAATCACATGATCTTGGCGGCCAATTGGTATCGCCATCACGAGAGATAACACGGCCATTGAATTTATCACGCAAAAGAGTTAATATTTCGTTAGCTGTGTGGCAAGTGGCATCGTCCTGTTGAAACCACACACCACCTACGTCCATATCTTGAATTGTTGCTGGCTTATCGTTGTAGCATTTTCTTTCAAGTAACCCAAAAAATAAGAAGTGCAACGGTATCAAACCACATGATATTGACGGCCAATTAGCATCACCACCACGTGCGATAACAAGACCATTGAATTTGTCACGCAAAAGAGTTAATGTTTCGTTAGCTGTGTGACAAGTGGCATCGTCCTGTTAAAACCACATACCATCTACATCTATATCTTCCAATTCGGGTCATAAAAAGTTCGGTATCATCTCATGATAGCGAACATGAGGTATTATCTCACGATAACGATGATGCCGCCAGCCCATAAATCGTACCAAACGGTCACTCTTTGTGGGTGCGATGGTTTTTCGACAATCACTCTTGGATTATCATTCCCCTAAATGCGGCAATTCTGCTTGTTGACGAATCCACTGAGGTGAAAATGTGCCTCATCACTGAAGATGACTTTATTCGAAAATTGATCATCCATCGTTGGTTGCCATTTCTTGCCACCATTCTGGCCATTGGCAATGCTTGGAATGTTCAAAAGGCTTTAGTTTTTGAGTCAAGTAAGCCTGTACCCTACAAAAACAATGACGGTCGTTTGACCGGTCATATGGCCGGAAGATGGAAATACACATCATAAGATCAAGCCTTTCCTAAAGCCGAAACTTTCGTGTACGTGTGACAATTCTTCCAACACTTTTTCAAATAGATTATATACGATTAACATTTTTGTGAATGTGTGGGAAAACAGTATTTGAGTGTCTTAGTTTCGGTCATCTATTTCGTGTAGAGTAAATGCAAGTCTTTATGCATAACTGTTGGGCATGACCGCGAGTTGAGGTGGACGGCTCTTCAGCCACACTATCTTGAACAGCAGCGAGCGAGCTGTACGATCGTGCACTGGTGTTTTCACATATCCTATAACCCCGGTTTGCTTAAAATTTGGACAAAATTGATCGGACAAATCTGGAAGAGTACGATATGCATTTTGATTTGAACGACCATTTTCATAATAAGCCTGAATAACTTTAATGCGTTGCTCGATTGTGTATCTTCGCATGGTTCAAATTGAGTTAGTCTGAAATTGAGAAATGTCAAATGAAATGCAGAAAAAAACTTCACATTTAGATGTAGTTCACATTCAACACCGGCTCCTTAAATTTAACCACCCGATAGCAAAAAAAAAATCTAAAAGACACGATTCGATATCGGACTACAAGGTAGGAAATAATTCGAACCTAATAATATCTAAGCTTGAGGTCTCTTTTGTTGATTTTATGACGTGTTTTAAAATAAAGTAAATAAAAAAATATAATTTTAGGTAAGTGTCATTAGTATTATGGATTTTTATTACGTTCTGGTATATATTAAAGCCCAGAATGCTGCCATTAAAGTTGTGCTTGGCAGCCGTTAATAGTAGAATAACGCACGTTTTGAGAAGAAAATGGAAAAAAGTTTCATGTGCTCATTAAGCATATTTTTTTCTAACCACAAAAACCTTCGCTCAAACCAATTCTAAGCTTGATAAATCTTATCCTTGAAAAGTTAACAAGTGAGAAATGGTAAGCTGATTTTTAATGCGGCCATACAAGCACTGTAGTTGTCAAACATTCTGGACGACCGGTTGAGGTCTGTCACGACATCCCAACCAACCGAAAATTTACGATATGGTTTTAGCCAACCCTCATTACAGCCGTGTGATTGCCACCTGTAACAACAAGGTAGTTTACTATCTAATCATTTTGTCACACTTACCTCCGGGCCCAGCATTCATGCCACATTGAATGTTTTTCATTAAATTAAAAGCTGTTATTGATACCAGTAGCCATAACGAAGAGCTGAAAATTAAGATATAAAAAATTTAGAATTTTTAATTAATTAATTTTTTTCTATATTAGGGTTAAATAATAATAATGTTTGTAACATTCGAAACCGATGGCATATGAGTGATTATTACATACACTACATACGTAGGCATATAAAACTATATATACAGTGTTGGTGCTTTAATGCAAAAATTGGAGTTTCCATATTGCTTCCGGGGTACTGGAGAGATTTTGGGGATTCACGAAGGCGATTTTGGGAAAAAAAATCAGAACTATTTCGTTAACCGGTGTGAAACCCGATTCGGTACGTTTTTTTGCCGTGGAACTTGCACCTGTACTAAAACCGTCATTCGTTTTAGTGCACAAATTGAAGTTGCCGTATTGCTTCTGAGAAAGTGGGGGATGTAGACGATTTCTAAAGCCAACTTTGGGACTTCCCAAAAAAAAATCCGAATCGCTTTGCTAACAAAATCGGACGGGGTTTTCATATCCGATGCGCATTATGGCCATGGAACGTGTGATTAAACGTGAACTATTAACGGCCATCGTTGCCGGGGAAGTAGGGTACTTCGGCGATTTTTGTAATACCAAACATAAATTCGGAATCACTTCGCTAACCGATTTGGAACCGGCTTATCATATTCTGTGCACATTTTTGCCGTTGAAAATGCATCTGAACTATAAAAGAACAACAGATCACTCATTTTGAAAGGGCGAAGGCCTCTTACAACGTTTATCATATTCGGTGCGCGTTTTTGCCGTGGAAGATGCAGCTGTACCATTCGCTTTAGTGCGAGAACTAAAGTTCCCGTATTACTTCTGAGGAAATTGAACGGAAATTTGACGTTGAAGGCAACTTTGGGAATTAAAAAAAAAGAAAAAAACTCGGAACCGCTTCACAAACCAAATTGGAACCCATTTCCCATATTCGGTGCGCGCTTTGGCCGTGGAACGTATATTGAACTATTAATCGCCATTCGATTTAGTGCGAAAATTGAAGTTGCCGTATCATTGCCGGGGAAGTAGGGTATTTCGGCGATTTTTGGAATTCCAAACATAAATTCGGAATCACTTCGCTAACCGATTTGGAACCGGTTTATCATATTCTGTGCACATTTTTGCCGTTGAAAATGCATCTGAACTATAAAAGAACAACAGATCACTCATTTTGAAAGGGCGAAGGCCTCCCACAACGTTTATCATATTCGGTGCGCGTTTTTGCCATGGCACATGCATCTGTTCTATAAACGGCCACTCGCTTTAGTGCGAAAACTGAAATTACCGTATTACTTCTGAGGAAATTGGGGATTCGACGTTGAAGGCAACTTTGGGAATTAAAAAAAAAAAAAAAGAAAAAAACTCGGAACCGCTTCGCAAACCGAATTGGAACCTGTTTTTCATATTCGGTGCACGTTTTGGCCGTGGAACGTATATTGAACTATTAATCGCCATTCGATTTAGTGCGAAAATTGAAGTTGGCATATTGTTGCCGTTGAAGTGGAGGATTATGGCGATTCCAGAAGCGGTTTTTAGGAATTCAAAAAAAGCCTTGAAACGAGTTATACGGATAATTATCTGGTTATATGGATAATCAGTTTGATATCGAAGCGTGGTTTTTAGTTTTTTAAGCTGTATATATTCCTTAAACAACTTAAACTGTAGCGAAAGAACCCAATTGATATGATTTTGTTGTACAGTTGCACTAGAACGGCGTTGTTGTTTAAGTCTGAAGTGTTTCCGTTACTTTATTTTAAAAACATATATTTTAACAAAAAAAACGGAACTATTTTTTCATCACACAAAAAAAGTATTTATCAAAAATATGTGGTTGTTTTCAATACTGCCTGTGCGGCGCATTTGATTTGTAAAGCAAACGAAATTTTCTGAATTGAGCTACTGGTAAATACAAAAATTTTATAAAAAATACTTTCGTTTCTTTATGATAAAAATTAAATAGTTGTAGCACAAAAAAACCGCAGGAGGTAACACGACAGTAAATTATTTCGGCACATTGTTTTAATTGTTTAAATGAAATGATTTTTCTCCTTTCATTAAAGGATACAGTCTCACGAAAGTAGAGAAGTTAAAGACCATCTATTATCTTTAATTTTCCAGCATATGGAATTAATTAGAGAAAGTTGGATAAAAATTAAACTAATTACAGAAATCCGAAACAAAAAAAAATGTGCTTCAACTTCTTGGCCAGAGATTACAACTCAAACCAGACACATCAGCAACGTGATAACAGACAAAGAAAAATGAGGATTAAAAAAACAGCAACAAATCAAATCCTTGAAAAGGTAACGAACAATCGCACAAGATTACAACTGCACAATACTGGAATTTTTCTTATTACTATTTTTATTCTAAATTTTTATATATTTTATTATATACAACATTTGAGTTTTTACTTGAAAGTATTTCAACAAATAATTAAAATCTAGCTTGAAATACATATACACTGCGCGTCATCAGGTTAGCGCCCCTCTTTACACTTTCTTTTAATATTACATTGTACCTAATCTATTTCTGTTATGGACTTACAATTTTTATTTATTTGACTTCTTTAAATTCTTCTAAAAATAAAATAATAATGGCTAGTATAACGTTAAAGTTAATATTTTATTTTTAATTTTTATATTAAAAAATATAACCAAGAACTGATCATCAGAATAGCGCCATTTGCGATAATTTCAACATATGTAGTTTTTTATTGCTAGTTTGTAATATTTCGAAATTTTTTAAATAAACCTAATAATGTGTGGTTCCGCCTTTATTTGAAATCACCTCGAAAATTCGATTGGGAATGGAATTGTATAGACTTTCAATGTAATCCAACGAAATAATGGACCAAGCGTGTTTGATGACTTCGATTAGTTCTAGTTGTTGTGCTGCATTGCTTTTCGGACTCGTACAGTTTTCTAGCCTACAATCTTAAAATTTTTTGGTTTATATTTAGGTCGGGCGACAGCGGTGGCCATTCAAGGATATCACCTTCCTGGCTTTAAGTCCAGGATTTTACGGATCTGTATGAATTGAGGCATTGTCGTGTTGGAAATGGCACTCTAGACTCCCGAACAAGTTTTGGAATGGTGGAAAATCCATTTCTAAAACATATTTATAGTTTTTCGCATTCATACGTGACGTTAGAAACCCCAGCTCCCCACACCATCACACCGCTCTCTCTGCACAGCCGAGATCGGTCCAAGTGGTGTTCCTCTTTACGTAGGTCATGAAAGTAATACTTTTACCTATCGGACCCTTCTAAATTGAATTTCTTTCCATCTGAAAAGACCACGTATTTCCACTGAGCAGACCATGTCATGTGTGTTCGGATAAAATCTAAGCGCATTTCCTTTCTTAGCGTATTAAGTGCAAATTTTTCCCTTTATTTTGGCAGACGAGTCGTGGAAAGTAGATTCTTCCCTCAGTATAGCTCTCCTATCTGCTTCAGAAATCACTCGATTGTTATCGCCTTTAACGGGTTTTTCATAGTTTTCTTTATCTTTTAGAAAATTGGCTATGGTTTTCCTATGTCTTCCAGTTTTTTCGGCAAATTTTATGGAGCCCTGCATCCTGTAGGCTTCAATTTTCGATTTTTCCTAACGGTTCTTTTATTGAGCTTAGTTTTCTTGTGAGAGTGATCGCATATGATGATTGCAAAAACGAAACAAAAATTAAAAAGTTGCGTGCAATGTTGCAATACAAAAGATAAAAAGTAAATGAGTACTTTGGGGTGCGCTAACCTGATGACGCGCAGTGTATGTACATTTTTATTTGAAAAATTATTTACAACATTGTATGATGATATGTTTCTGGCTCAAGTGCAAATCCGGCTTTCGCCAAGAATTATTTTTAATTATAACAATAACTGCCGCGATCAATAACTCTTGACGAAAGAAGAGAGGAAAAAATAATTGAATACACTAAGCTGGGGGACAACTCTCAACAATTTTTTTATATTGTTGGGATATAAAGTAGAATGTTTGAGAATATCTTTCAAAATTTTCCAAAGCCTACTGATGATTAGGGTAGCTCCTATGAAACAATATAGATAGCTGAGAAACATAGAAAACAAGCTACTTATAATTTTTTATTGGTATCACTGCATAGCTAATATAGCGAAGAAAAAACTCAATTGTTATAACAATTTTTCTTAAAAAAAAACCAAAAAGGACCTTGAGCTGAAAAATGTATTGTAAATATTAAATTAAATAAAGGCCGAAGCAAGTAGGATTAGGATTATTTAGACATCTTTTGTACTATTAGAATTTTATTTTTTTCCTTATTCAAAAGGCAGGCAGTGTATGTATTTTTTTTTCGGAAAAGTTAATAGTTTTAAGTGAAGTTTATTCATAAGTACTGTATATATTTAATTTAATTTAATTATTTTTCCATAGTTCAAGAGTTCTAAACATGCCGGAAAAATTTGTATACAGGGTGGCGCAAAATTAATCCCCTTATCGTAAGATACTAGCATACCTACCAAATATTTTTCATAGCAATATTTGTTCTCTCTTTAAAACACCATTTGAAAAAATAACGGATGGTTCGTTCCACACGTTTTATAAACAACACATTTGAGTGAGTTGTAGTTCTGTAAAGTAGTATTGTTTTGCTCAAACAGTTTAAGGAAGGCAGCTTCTTAGACATATGTATGTATGTATGTATTCGTACTTACATTACAGCCAACGAAAGAATAGAATTTTTTGCAATGAAAAATTGTTAAAATATTTTTTTCTGAAACAAAGGTCATTCTTATTTGTTCATGGATTAATTTAAAACAGACTGCATGCTGCACTAAGCAGCATACAATGTCGTATTTTTAAGAATTGTCGTCTGTCATATTTGCGTCTCCTTTTTTGGTTTAAAAGATTAAAAATATTTAAGAACAAGGTGGTGCAAAATTAATCATCCAATTTCGTTTTTGAATAACTTTTCTTCTAACGAGTGATTTTTTTTGCTATTATCTTTTTGGCAACACTAGTTTTAACAGCTCACGCACGTTTTGTATCTTGTGTCACTGTCAAACATCTTCAATTTGGTCTATAATTTAATCATGAATCGTCTTACAAACGAACAACGCTTGCAAATTATTGAATTTTATTACCAAAATGCGTGCTCTGTTAAGAAAGTTCATCGCGCGCTTCTTCCATTTTATGGTCAGTTTAATCGACCTACTGAGACTTCTATTCGGGCTATTGTAAAAAAATTTCGCACCAAATTTACATTGTTGGACATTAAACCACCAACACGCTTACGTAGAGTGCGAACTGAAGAAAATATCGCAGCCGTATCGGCCAGTGTTGGTGATGACCGTGAATTATCGATTCAGCGCCGTTCACAGCAATTGGGCCTCTATTACTCGACTACGTGGAAAATTTTGCGGCAGGATTTGGGTGTGAAGCCTTATAAGATACAGCTGGTGCAAGAATTGAAGCCAAACGACCTACCACAACGCCAAATTTTTGGTGAATGGGCTCTTGAAAAGTTAGATGAAGATCCACTTTTTTATCGAAGAATTGTGTTCAGCGACGAGGCTCATTTCTGGTTGAATGGATACGTGAACAAGCAAAACTGCCGTATTTGGAGTGAAGTGCAGCCAGAAGCATTGCAAGAGCTACCAATGCATCCACAAAAAACAACCGTTTGGTGCGGATTATGGGCTGGCGGCATCATTGGGCCGTATTTCTTTAAAGATGATGCGACTCACAACGTTACTGTGAATGGTGAGCGCTACCGTGCGATGATAACAAACTTTTTTTTGCCCAAAATGGAAGAGCTTGTCTTGCATGACATGTGGTTTCAACAAGACGGTGCCACATGCCACACAGCATGCGAAACAATGGGCCAATTGAGAGGCGAGTTCGGTGAACAGTTTATTTCACGCTTGGGACCAGTCAATAGGCCGCCCAGATCGTGCGATTTAACGCCCCTAGACTATTTTTTGTGGGGCTATGTTAAGGCTAATGTCTAAACCGACAAGCCCGCTTCGATTGACGCACTGGAAGCCAACATTGCCAACATTATTCATGAGATACCGGCCGAAATGTTGGAAAGAGTATGCCAAAATTGGACTAAGCGGATGGCCCATTTGAGGCGCAGCCGCGGCCAACATTTGCATGAAATAATCTTCAAACATTAAATTATATCGACCCAACTATCGATCCAAATAAATATTGCATGCATTTTTCTGAATTTTATGTGTTTTTTTTTTAATTTCCGATAGTTCTTATAAAATCACCCATTATTTGTTAATAATGTCGATGCAGTTACGGAAAATAAACAATATTTTTAAATAATAATGGCCTTATTCATAAAAAATATTTTATGTTTATTAAACTGTTATTTGACAAGTTTCTACGGGAAATTTGTCAAATAACTGTTTAATAAACATACAATATTTTTTATGAATACGGCCGTAAAAATATAGTTTATGTTTTAGTTTTATAATTTTTTTGCATTAAGGAGGTAGAATGCTTTTCACACTTTCCACAGCTTGTCACCTCTGGGTTATGTCGGACTTCGCCTATAACGTACGAGGGCGGATTGATATCGAAGCTACCTAGCGCTAAATATCAGCACGGGCAATATTTTTTTATCTGTCAAACGTCAGCTGTTAAAATTTCACCCAAATTCATCGATTAGTTTATTCGTTGTAGTCGTTTGAAGTAAGCAACTTTTGTGTTTCTTGAAAAATGGAAAAAAGTGAATTTCGTGCAGTTATTAAACACTATTATTTGAAAGGAAAGATGGGAGGAAGGGAATGTTGATAAACATTACGGTGGGTAAAATATTTGATTGCTGAATTTAAACACGGCTGAACAAGCACTGCAACAATACCATCAACAGAAAAGCCAAAAGAGCTGGTTACTGAAGAAAATATCAAGAAAATCCTCGATATCGTTATGAATGATCGCAGAGTCAAGTTACGTGAGACTGTTGAAATGATAAACATATCTTATGAACGTGTGTTCAACATTTTGCTTGAACATTTGCATGAGAAAAAGCTATCGGCAAGATGGGTGCCGCGTTTGCTCAGTGTTGAACAAAAACGAGTTCGGCAGACCACTTCACAGCGATGTTTGGACATGAAAAAGCGTAATCCGGTTGATTTTCGGCCTCGATTAATAACTGTTGATGAAACGTGGGCCACCCCCCCCCCCCCCCCCACTACACAGCTGAAAACAAAAATCAATCGAAACAATGGGTGGAGGAAGCTGGTGGATGTGCTCCGAAGAAGGCGAACACAGTGAAATTGGCTGGCTAGGTTATGGTCACTGTATTTTGGTATGCACACGGAATATTGATCATCGATTATCTTGAAAAAGGATTCACAATCACAGGAAAGTATTATTGTGCATATAGGATTAAAAAATCCTTCTTAAGAAAAAACTTCAGAAAGGAAAAACTTGAACTAAAACCCACTGTACATATGTACAAACCAAAAAATTTTTAATTTAAAAATTAAAATAATTAACAATATATAAAAAAAAATAATCAAAATAAAAAGCATTTAGCGCGGAATGAATACGTCCAAAACAGTGGGATAACCAAAGAGAGAACATGTAGGCGAAAAGCAAAGTATTTCAAAGCATAGATGAAAATATTAAAAAAAAGTTTCAAACACGTTATTAGAATGAGAGAATATGCGCAGGGAAAAAAGTAATCCCCCATATTCCAAAAGGCGTCATCGTCGTCACATCACGACGACATTAAAAAACACTCGGTTACAAATTCGCCTTTGATAGCAATTATGTATTCTTTGATAAGCGTTCGGTATTTCCTAGACTTAAGCGACTTCATGTGACGACGATGACGCCTTATGGAATATGGGAAAGAAGTAAAGACTGTAGCCAAAAGTGACTACCTTAGTTTTAGCAGGATTTACGTTCAAGGAATTGCTAGACATTCATTCGAGCACCCATCCTAGACAAAAGTTAATATTCGCCTGCTTCAACACTAATCCGCCCTCGTACATTTAACATCGTGTGTTTAGTTTGGACCAACCTTTATACAAAAAAAGATACTTGCTATGTAAAACAAAGGTAAACAACATGCATGAAACAACATTTACGGAATTCCATGTGTATACAATACAAAATAATAAACACAAACAAATATGTACTACCACATATTTACATTTAATGCCGCAGTTCTAATTAGTTGAACAAAAATAGCCAACTTAAATAAATAACAAAAATTACAAGTAAACAAATCGAACGTGTGTGGAATAAAAAAAAATAAATAGGAAAAAGAACGCAGCCGCCAAACATTTGAAAAGATAAAAAGATACAATATGGAAATCGTTTCAGTGGAAAAAATACATGTAAAAAAAATTCACAAATTTAAAAACTTGCGACATAAGTATTTCGTAATAAAAGTGTAATTAAATAAGTGTGCCACAAACAAAATATATACGGCAAATTCAAATACATATGTATATACGACAAAGTTGATCAAGTAAGAAGGTATCTACAGATAAAGTCTCTCAAAACAAAAACAAAATATTTGTAAATGATTTTACATTTCATTTGAAATAGTATCTTCAGTTACTACTTTAGTAAACACTCGCCGTTTACCTTCAGTTCCGCGTTTAAATTCAGCAATCCAATATTTTAGCATGACATCTGACGGAGCAGATCCACCGTAATGTTTATCGGGCTTTTCTTTTACCGCTCTCGCTGTTTCCCCTTTCAAATAATAGTCTTTAATCACTGCACGAAGTTCACTTTTTTCCATTTTTCAAGAACCACAAAAGTTGCTTACTTCAAACGACTACAACAAATAAACTAATCGATGAATTTGGATGAAACTTTAACAGCTGATGTTTGCCAGATGACAATTAAAAAAAAAAAAAGTTGTGTTTGTGCTGCAATCTAGGTAGCTGTAATATTAATCTTCCCTCGTACATAAAACAAAAAGTGTTCAGAGAATTATCTTCATATTTTTATTATGAAACAAGGATCTAAGACAATTATATGTGAAACAAAATACTGGCCAAATCCTCGTCACGGCTTCGCTGTCATGCCTCTACCCGATAGTACATATTTTCAATGAATTGTTAGACATGATCAAGGTACAATATCAACAACGAGTTTCAGATTAATTCAGGGGTACCGCAAGGCTCCGTTCTTTCTACTATTATATTTCTTATTTTCCTCAACGACCTTCTCTACCAAACTTCCAACCCTATCCACTCTTTCACGGATGACAGCAGCATTTGCCACTCGTACTCTTTTAGTTATAAGCCTAGCCTATCAGAGATCGCTGCTAAGAGGATAAATATGAATGATTCTCTCAACAGTGATCTTCTATTAATCTCCGAATGGTGTCGCAAAGACAGGGTCGCTTTTAACACTCGTAAGACCCAGTGTTGTTTATTTACACACAACCAAACGAGCGCAAGTGTTGCTTCATCTGTACTCATGGATGGTATAAGTATTGAGGAATCGTATGCTCTTGATGTTCTTGGAATGAACATACAATGTGATGCTCGCTGGACTGAACACATTTTTCATGTCGCTAAAGAAGCATTCAAGTGCTTCGGGTTTTTGAAACGGTGTAAGATGTACTTCATTCCATCCGATCTACTTACTATTTATACCGCCTACATCCGACCGAAAATGAAATACAACTCTTATGTTTGGGCCGGTGCCTCAAAGTCCATTTTGGGGGTACTCGATCGTGTGCAGGAGAGGGCGAAGAAGCTCATCGGTGACAGTAGGGTATCCAACTCTATTGACTCACTGGAGCATCGACGCAATGTGGGGTGCGTTACTCTGTTCTATCGTTACTACAAGGGATTTTGCTCTGACGAGATTAGGGATCTTGTTGCCGAAACGTGCACATTTTTACGTAGCATGCGTTCATCGTCCAGAGCTCACCCATTTGTGGTCGATTGCCCGGCGAGTTGTACTACGTACGAGTATTACAGAGAGAATTCGTTTTTCAGCCGTACGCTTCACCTGTGGAATATGATGCACGCAGACGTGTTTCCTGTCTGTTATAACGTTGCAAGGTTCAAGCCAAATGTTCACAAACACTACTCCCTCTTTCCACCTTCTCACAACCTATTTTCCTAGGTACTGTATATGCAGGGGTCATCCCGTGAGTACTGGTCCAATATAAAAAAAAGATGTCTGGCTTCCACTTCTATTTTAAAATTCTGCAATCGGCTAAAAATTGCAAAAGATACAGGCTTCTGAATATGGAATTTTTAGTGCCTTTAAATAAGTGAACCGGAGTATACAAGAAGTAAAACATTTTAATAAATTTGTACAAAGTTTTTTCCAATAAAATTTAATGGCAGAAGATAGTGTGAGCGAGTATGTGTTGCCGATAGAAACGGTGAGGGTGGTATTTATAATAAACCATCCGCACAGCACAATAACGTAAATACTGATATGATATACAGTGGTGGGCATGTAATTAAACCATAAATGTGATCTTTCATTCTTTCGATGTTTTATATGATCTATTGTTATTTCAAAGGAACTTCTCCACTGCAAAGATAAATTTGATATCTTTTGCACTTGATACTTTCTTTACATTCAGTTTTGTTGAATTTTCTTTAAAAAAAAGCCATTATTTAGTCAAAGGGTAGTTTTTCAAGTGGACACATAATTAAAATATTTTCAGTTCTGATATTTAAATAAAGTTATTCTAATATCCAATTTCGTTTTGTGGCGAAAATTTGTCGATAGGTATGTTTTAAATGATATCCGTAAAATTGTATACCATTATTAGCCACTAGGTATGTTGCTCCGAATAAGAAAGGAAGGTAAGCATTAGATTAATGAGCCTCCGAGAAGACGGTGAATGCATTATCTCAATCACTTATTTGATCTAGCAGAAAAACGTATAAAGCAATGAACCATTTTGAAAAATTTGGAAACTCAATGAATGTATCCAGCGCCTCCAAATCACCGAAAACCACAGCCAGAGACAATAGAATAGTCGTAAGTACCTCTAAAGCTGACCGAATTAAAAGCTCTAAACAGCCAAAAGTTGAATTGGAGTCATCATATGGTATACATATATCATCTAGAACTATTCGACGGAGGCTTAATGAAAGTGCATTACGTGGATGTATCGCACAAGAAAAACATTCGTTTCCAAAAACAAACAAAAAATTGGATTTTGTCAGAAAAAAACAATAAGAAACCAATAAGTTTTTGGAAAAATATTTTATGAAGTGACGAAACAAAGTTTTTCCAATGGGGATTAGATGGAAAACGCTAGGAATAGCGTCTAGTTAGCCAACAACAAAATCTCTGATATACCATCAAAACAATAAATTAATTTACTATCAAAAATGTTTCAATTATGTGGCCACCACTGTACATTAAACATATAGCATACACTTGTGATTCATCAATCCCTTAAAATCGATCGCGATCCATTTTTCCCCCTATTTCCATGTTTTTCCCTATGGAAAAACGAATTTTTTTTCCCCGTTTCTGAGACGTGCACACTTTCGAGTGTACACGTTATCGTGAGCTCACTGTACGTAGTATGTATGTACATAAGTAAAGAATGAGTAGGTGGATATGCACTTTTATTTTTAAAAACCCACACACACACACACACACTCAGTGCATTGTTCAAATGCATATTGCATGTTCTTGTTATCTTTGTCGATTCTTGGAAAGCCCTACTTTAATTAAAAAGGAATATGGAGGTTATACTTTGAAGTTATCAGAACTTTGTTGACTTAAGAAAACAAATTTTCAATGAAAACAACTCAGTTCTATAAAAAATAGACGTTGAAGTCTTTCAAACTACAATAAACAGCAGTAGTAAAAAAGTGCATACTGATAAAAATTAATAAAAATTTCAAATGAAATTCGTCTATTTAAAGTTGTCAATCGAAAAGACATACATATGTATGTATAAGTATAATCACTTTTCTTTTTTCGGAACTAATAAAAAATCAACACATGTTTAATAATAAATTATTTGTGGTTAAATTATCAAAAAGAGATGAAAAAAAAAACAAATTCCGAGAAAAAAAATCGAAAACAAAATTAAAATAATAGACGTAATTAATTTTGGTTTTTAGTAATGTATGTACACCGCCAGCCACTTGAATAAGGAATCACATTTTTTAAGGAATCACTTTTTTAAATGGCCCACGATGTTCGCTCGCAATAAATACATGGAAATAAGCTAGAATAGTGAATAAAAAGGTCAATTTTTAAAATAATTGCATAATGTTAGTATAATAAAATTTGTATATTTTTATTTCTTCAGGAAACTAATAAAGACAAAAATACCTTGAAATTTGGTTCTGCACAAAATTAATTTAAGGGCGTATCAGACTATCATACAAGTCTTAAAATTTTGATTGAATTTTGTGAGACAAAAATCTAATGATATTTGTTACGACTGTCAAAAAATCTAACGTACCATTACATTTTGTTTTCACACCATCACACTTAAAATAAAATAAGAAATATGATTTGAAAATAAACAGTCAATTTGATTAACGTCTGGTTTTAATATTTTTATTATTTGCTTATGGAAAATCTTATTTTTTAAATAAATTTCTAAAAATGGTGAAGTGTTATGGACTGTCAAATCTCTTACCGTATTATTTCTCACTTTCATAATAGCGTATTTACACTTACGAGTACTCACATCCTAGAGATGTGTGTGGAAGATATGAGTATTGAAAATTTAAAAAAGCTGTTTACATTATATGTTCAAACAAAAAACATGAAATAAAATGGAGTTAAAAGATTCTTCAATTGTTGGATTAATTATTGCTCTTAGAGAGCAAAAACAATTACTGCTTCAATTTGCAGAATTATTAGAAATTGTCCTAGATGACGGCGACAATGAGGAACAAATCTTACATTATGCGCAACGTGTTTCGAGTCCGAAATGCCTGTGGGCATTTGTTAGAATTTTAAATAATTTATTAAAATTTGAACTAATATATAGAAATAAAATATAGAAATCTTAAAAATAAAATGGCAATTTTTGGGAAAAGGATGTTCCAAGACTATCAGTCCAGATTTTTTCAAAGAGAGCTTACGAATGGATCGAATGTCTCTTGCAACTTCACTGTCCTATCCTGGAAAATATGCGAGCTTTTCCTTTCCCTGCCAAAGGTCTATTAGCATACTCTCGTCAGCAGCAGACCATACAACACGAAGTATTGTTTCCTTTTTTATTGTATGTATAATTATATCTAATCATATATTATTTTTAATTAAATTAAAATTTACTTATATTGTTCGATCCCGCTGATTTTAAAAATTCTTGACACTTGTATATTGTCTAGTGATGGTATGAAAAAAAATAAAATTTTTTTTTTTACTTTTTTAGTGATGACACTAAAATAATCGAAAGATGTTGAGTCCAGCAAAATGAAAAACGAACAATATGTAAAGATATTGAGTTTTTTTTCATATAGACTTTATATAGGAAGAGATGTTAACATCTTGCCAAAATGTTGAAAGATGTGAGTAAGTGTAAATACACTATAACGCGTTACATTCACACTATCACACTTCCACGTACTATTTGAATTTTTCACAAGTCTTAATACGAAGTGTAATAGTCTGAAGTAGCCTTTATACCATCTTCAGACGGTAATATAGGGTGTTTTTTTAAGCCCGATAGAACTTGAAATTGTAAAAAATAACACAAAAAATTAAATTGTAATCAAAAATTTTTTTTATTCGAAAGATCAATACGTGACATTAACATTTGAAAATGATTTCGGGCATATGGGCACCGCGGCTGTTCTTGACGAAGCGCATTCTGGACGTCCAATTTTGGGCCACTTTTTCGAGCACTGCTGGCCGTATGTCACGAACAACATGAACAATGCTGGCCTCCAAGGCGTCAATTGTTGCTGGTTTATCAGCATAAACCAGTGACTTCACGTAGCCCCACAGGAAATAATCGAGAGGTGTCAAATCGCACGACCTTGGAGGCCAATTGACAGGTCCATTTCTCGAAATCAACTTATCGCCAAATTTTGATTTCAGTAAGTCGATGGTTGCGTTCGCCGTATGGCACGTAGCGCCATCCTGTTGAAACCACATCTCCTCCGGATCAATGTCATCCATATTTTCAAACAAAAAATCATTGATCATGGTGCGGTAACGATCTCCATTGACCGTAACGCGAGCTCCGGCCACATTTTTGAAGAAATAAGGTCCGATGATGCCACCAGCATGAAAACCGCACCAAACAGTGCATTTTTCTGGATGTAATGGAGTCTGTAGGGTCTCTTGTGGATTGGTCTCACTCCATATGCGGCAATTTTGCTTATTAACAAACCCGTTAAGCCAAAAATGCGCCTCATCGCTGAACACAATTTTGCGATAAAACAACGGGTCAGTTGCCAACTGCTAAATTTGGATAATTTCGTAGCGTTGTTCAAGCGTGAGTCTATTCATGATGATTTGTCAGAGTATACTGAAACAAATAAAAAAAATGTTTCATCAAAATTTAATTTTTTGTGTTACTTTTTACAATTTAAAGTTCTATCTAGCTTAAAAAAACACCCTATATTAAACACTTGGTTCGCTCTCTGAACCACTATTGCGAAACTAGGTGTTCAGACGGTTGTTTTTTTGCTTCACACTGATGTTTACATATTTTGTGCAAACGTTTTAATTCTTTTTTCAATTTTTATTTAAATCTTTATATAAGTATTAAATTTTTACATTTTCAATGTGTTTATTTTGATTTTACACGCATTAATTATCTGTTTTTACTTTGTTTGGATTTTTTTTTTTTTTTTTGCAGCTAGTTCAGATAAACTAGCGATAATTTATTATCAAATTTGGAGATGACAGTAGTTTTTGCTTGGTTCGCAACAAGATTCAAAATGAACCAAGTTGGTTCGCTCATAAAATTTTGTATGGCGAATCATGTTGGTTCAGTCAAGATTGGGCCACGAACCACGAATGAGAGCGCGAACCTCGAAAATAAGCCTTCGTGTGAACATGCTATTAGGAGATAGATGTAGGTACTTAATTAAGCTTAAAAAATAATGTGATTCCTTATTCAAGTGCCAGGCAGTGTATGTACAAATGCACAAACATATCTAAATCGTATACCTATGAGCTAATTTATTCCTTTAAGAGCATACAAGCATAAATATGTATGTTTGTATAAATAGTAGGTAGACAGCAATATACATACATACATATTTTTGGCTAACAAACCCACAAACTAACCACGTTCATTTAGCTTATTTTCTTGGAAATTACTTCTAGTTTTTTGAATAAGTTTAGTAGATTATAGCCTTTTATTTATTGTTATTAATTCTTTTTTGTGTTATTGCTTAATTTTATAAACTTTATTTTTGTTAAAGAATGAACTGCTTATAAATAGATACATATGTACGTACATAGGTAGTGATCGCAAAAGCAAATACATATGTGTATATATGTATCTATCTATCTACTCGTACTTAAAGCCTGACTGTCGTCATACCAATCAACAGAAAATTCCATTTTAATGCAAAAAGGCACTTAAGAAGCTTTTAAGGTGACAGATAAACAAATGACTGACAGACAGATATCTACTATCAATTTATTTCATTTTAAAAGGTAGATGAACAAAAATAAATAAAACACAAAAAAAACAAAATAAACAGCAACAACAAAAATCTGAGGTCAAACAAAATATACGCACAAAATGTGTTAAGAAAATAAAGCAACAGATGAATAAAATATGTAAAACAACATGGCACAACACACTATCAAAAGCAATATTATTTGAAAGATGTAGTAAACTCTTCTTGGAAAAGGGAAAAGCAGAAAACGTCTTTGAAAATGAAAATAAATAAATATGCTGAGTGCATGTGCGTTCGTTTACAGACACATGCTTACATATCCATATGTAAGCGAAGTAAAAACCAAAATCACTTAAGAAGAAAAAAAACAAGAAATAGTATTGATAAGTTGGCGGATTTTTGAAGTGTAATAGCGTATATACACCAAAGCAAAATCTAGTAGTTTTGATTGAAAATTTTCAACAAAATCTTATGGTAATATAAGATAGTTATATTTTATGGTAACAAAATATTACGAAATTGTCTCCATACTTAAAAAAAAACTAACAAAAATATGTTTTACATATTTTTCATGTATCATGTGTAGCATAAAGTAGATAACACACGACATGTTTTTAACAATGTAGATGTCATTTTTCCAATGTAAAATGTCTACATGTCGTCTGTTATCTCAAAAACATTGTTTCTGTAAAAGACATGAGTAATGTTATCTGGCAAAATTTCAAATAGTGTTATTTTTTTCTTGAACCAGTACTCAAGGGATGAGCCCTACATATGCAGTGTACTGGAACTAGGAAAATGGGTAATAATGAGGAGGAAAGAGGGGGTACTGTTTGTGGAGGTTTAATAACAACACGAAAGACTAAAACCAGCTCTATTACAGCATTTAAAATGTTGGAATTAAATTATTTAAAAATTATCAGTGACCAGTTATCAGTTTATATACCTTCAACACTGCTCATATTAGAAAAATTTAGTCCAACACTTTCCACACTACTACAATGAAATGTATTCAAAAGAAATTAATAATGAACATATAAAGAAAACACGGACAACGGTGAAAAAAATAAACACTTGCCACTTATTCTGGTCCATTTTGTTTTCATGTTACTGCTCGTCTTCGCGTGCCATCGACTTGAACATGACATGAATATAACGTCGGCAGAGCGAAGTTAAAAAAAGTTCATGTTCTTGTACTCGTATGTGGCGAATACGTATGTTCGGATTTACTTTATCAAAGTGTTCAGTTCGGCGCCATTTTGTATATTTTTGTTCGTTATGGCCAACTTCTTGGCGAACATCGATGCTCGAGCATCGATGGCAGAGCATGAATGAAACATGGACATGAGCGGTCCACATTAGCTATTTGCGAAGTTCGACATGATGCTCATACCATGTTCATGGCTAATGGCGAACATCGATGCTCGAGAATCGATGGCAGAGCATGAATGAAACATGGACATGAGCGGTCCATATTAGCCATTTGCGAAGTTCGACATGATGCTCATACCATGTTCATGGCTAATGGAGACCCCTAGTTATGTTTAAACATCTGACATTAGAACTCTATGCCCTGCGAACAATTAAGCGGCGGTTACCTTTGGCCGGTATAAGTAAACGCTTAAGGAAATTTTACCGCATCAATATTATGTTTTAAATAATTTTTTTCAAAATAATAACAAGTATAGACAATGTCAGAGACGTACATGTGACTTTGTGAGCAAATTTTATAAACCGTCTGTAAAAATAACAATTTTGACGTACATCTACGCTTGTGAGCCAATTTTATAAACTGTCCGTAAAAATAAAAATTTTGACATACATACATGATAAATTTATAAAGAATTACGTATTTAAAAAACATATGTGAAAACATGTCATATGTGGGTACCTTAAGATGTTGTTACTATCTTTCCACACGAGCAATTTGATTGCAAATTGAAAAAGTTGGCGGAAACGTATAGTTTCCGAGTTATGGACCTCTGAAGTTTTGTTATACGTATATATGAAATTGCGATTTTTCATTACATTTGTCAAGGTATTTAGATTTGGCATCATTTGAAAGCTCTCAAATAGGCCTTTTTAGATTTACAATTTTTTTTTATTTTTTAAAACGTTTGAAAGCGGGAAAATATAATGGCTTTAATAAGGCATAAAATTTTATGGCTTAAGTCCAGTTTACGTACAGAGCTCCGAATAGAGAAAAAAACGTATATAATGGGGTAGCAAATTGAAAAATAAGAAGAAAATGTGTTATAGATTTCTGAAATTTCTATGTACTTGTACGTGAAATTGCGGTTTTTTAATACATTTGCGAAGTTGTGTAGACAAAAATTGTATCACTTGAAAGCCTTTCAATAGGCTTTTTTGGATATGCAATTGTTTTATACTTTTTAACTCTTTTGGAAGCAGGCAAAATTTTTAAATATATAAAAGCTTTGTTAAGGTATAAAAACATCATTCTATTTGGCTTTTTCATTATATTATGCTCGGCCGAAGGCTAGATACATATATAGGAAACTTTTGTCAGAGAAGCCGGTGTTTGGTATACAATAGAGGAGAAAATCCCTCTTCCCGGGTGAAGACCAGCTATGCAAAGAAATTTTAGTCAGCGAAGCAGGTGTTTTTATACCATAGGGAAGATAATCCCTCCGCCCGGCCGGAGTCTGGCTATGCAGAGAAGTTTTAGTCAGCGAAGCAGGTTTTTATATACCATAGATTACTCAGCGTAGACAGTGTTTGTTATACCAGACTAGAAAAGACAATTTTGTTAATTAATCCGGTGTTACGAATATTGACTAAATTTTAATCTCACTTTCTTTTTTTTTAATTTTATCATTTATATGTTAACCTCCAGCTTAAATAAAATTTTTTAAAACCTGTAATATCACTTAAAAAATTTAGTGATTAAAAGATTCTTGCATAATATAAAGTATCTATTCAAAAGCTTTCGAATGATACAAATTTTTACTAAATACCTTGAGAAATGTAAAGAAAAATCTGATCTTATTTTTCAATTTTCTACCCCCTATATAATTTTTTCCCCAATTCGGAGCTCTGTGCGTACACTGGACTTGTTTCCAAAAAATCTTACAATTCATCTAGACTTAAATTTACCAACTCAGTTCCAAATACATTAAAAAGCACATAGAGTGATGGAAAATTGAAAAATAATACGAAAATGTAAACAACAATATTGGCGGAAACGTTTAGTTTGTGAGTTATGGACAGAAGAACTTTTCATATATACATCCATGCGATTTTGTACATATTTCAATTTATATGGTCAATATTGGTATCATTTGAAAGCTTGTTAATAGAAATCTTATACCATACAGGACAGAATCCCAGTCCGTCTATGTAACAAACTTTTGTTTGCGAAGCCGGTGTTGGTTATACCACAGAGGAGAGAATCCCTGCATCCGGCCGAAGTTCGAATATGCGATAAAAGCTATGGTAGCGATTCTGGTATTTAGTATTATATTAAATTTTAGTTGGTATGTACATACATATGTAACACTTTGAAACAAAACTCGTATAAAACTAATGACATTTACCGAATTAAGTTTTTTTCCAGGAGTTTTAATATCTTCGAAGAAATATATTCATAAACTTTCAAATTATGCCAATAATGACGATATAGATAGGTTGAAAAATATGGCAGAAAATTGCATGTTAGGCTAGAAACGCTACTGCGACGAACGAGGAATTTTTGGTTGCGAATATTCGTCGCCAAAAATAAAACACATTGGTGTATATGAAAATGCACACAACCGGGGTGTTGGTCGAAATTCGTCATACTCAGCTAAAGTTAAAAATAGATTTATTTCTAATTATTTCGTCAACGATCGGCGAATAAAACAGTCAGCTGACCAGGTTTCTTCTACAAAAAAGTATTTTGCAGGAAATAATATTGTTTATACTTATAATAATCCATGTAATAAAAAATTTATGAAGATGTTCTTAAAATATAAAGTACTTCGAATAATTTGTACAAAAATCCCTCTTTCGGTACTTTAGTAATTTTATTAATTTTTTTTTTTTTTTCTTTGCACGGAATATAAATGTTATCTACACAAAAGTTCGCTCATATTGTGCTTCACACGTCGCATGAATATTTGCCAACTAATTCCTGGCTATGTCCGAAATTCGTCGTTCGGTGCAGTTGTGTTCCTAGCATATATGTACATGAAAACTTCTTCGGTCCATTATTCGGAAACTAAGCGTTTCCTCTAATATTGTCATTTTACCATATGTAGTTTTTATTTTATTTGGAGCTGCGTTGATAAACTAGATTTGTTCCCTTCTTCGGTCCATAACTCGGAAATTAAGCGTTGCCGCCAATATTATCATTTTACATTTTCTTACTATTTTTCAATGTTCTATCACCATGCCTATGTACTTTTTATTTTATTTGAAGCAGCGTTGGTAAACTAGATCTTTTCCTGCTTATATGTATTAATATTTTAGATATTTTGAATTTTTTGTTAATTTACATAATTTCAATATATTACAAAATGTACGCTGGGAAAAATCTTATAATACTTCTATTTTACATAGTTTTATGCTTAGCACAAAAATAATACATTGCGCTTTATAATTTTGCTACATTACCACACTGATTTAATCCAACAACAAGAAAATTTAACACAAAAAGAAAACCGAAAAAAAACAACCAGTTTTTTATCACTGTTAATTTCAGCTCACGTCTTGAGACCTAAAAAACAAACAAAAAATCACCCCCTATCAAACAACAGCATACTACTTACTATACATATGTACATGCCTACATACACATGCATGTATGTATGTATATTTTCAAATGGTTTAAAAATACATTATGCTCTTAAAAAGTAATAAATATTCATGATGGTTGAAAAGAAAAGCATTTACAGAATTTTATCATTTATAAAGAGATATCACCGACACCTATTACACAGCATTTTAAATCTTCTTTCAATCTGCATAGGCTCATTGGCTTCTTTGTTATTTTTTGGAAATTCAATATTTTAAAAAATAAAACGTTACTTACCCTAAAGACTTCATTATTGTAATAGAGAATTTCTTATCGAAAATCTCACTTTTGCAGCAATTCTGTAGTTGTGTTTTATGCAATGAGGTTTTATATAAAACAAAGTTTTATTTTATGCACTTCACTGCAATTTATAAAACCGCCATTTAAAGCAGTGCCAGCAAGAATTCACTTTATTTACAACATACATATGTATAGTATGTAGTTATGTATGTATATATATATATATTTCAAATACGTATCAAGTGTCAAGGCACCCAATTAATGAAAACCGACGTCATTAAGCATTCAGAACGATTTTTAAATTAACCAAAAAATGATTGCTCACGCAAATTTTTGTTCTAATAAAAACTAATTTATTTTCATCTTACTTTAAATTAAATTCAGTGATTTGATAAACTTGCAACTTCTATTAAATAAATTGCACTTTTTCACTTTATTAGATAACTGAAAACTTTGTTTTTCTTTTTCTACTTTTCTGTAATTTGTTATACTTAAAACGCCAGCACAATTATTATTTAAATTTTTATGTCCATCACTTTATTTTGCTCTATTCAGACTTTATTAGTATTAAAATCTTTTGTCAAAAGTATAATATTACTTGTTTGTTCAATTTAAGTCCATTAATTAAACTTAAGAATATACAAAAAATAAATAAATTGAAATTATCCGTCCATCCTTCTACTTGATAAATACGAAAGAAAAAAAAGCAAACGACATAAATAAAAGAAAATCCAACACAAAACCATATTTACTTTCAGTGATGCATTTCTTGTAAACGGTTACCAACTAACCAGTTCCAATATCGATGCTTATTAAGTGATGCCACACTAGTCGCCTTTATCATATTGTCACAGATATAACCAGATATGGCATTCTGTGATATTGCTGTAGTCTATTCACACCAAAGCGAAATCTGCTCATTGAACAAATTTAAAACAAAAAAGTTATGTACAAACACAATTTGTTTATAGAATAAGTAGGTTAGGTTAGATAAACAGGCCGCTTGATTTCCAGCAAGTACCCGGAAACTCCAGCTCACTTGGGTCCTGTAGGTCCCTTTGTGATTGCCTGAAAAAAGTTAGTAAAGGGAAAAGAAAATAAAAGGTTACAGGGATATAGGAGTGAGGAAGAGGGAAAGGAGGTGGGAATCTATTAGTGTGGCATTACTTGCTGATTTACTAGCCATCCGCTGCTTCTAATGAAAAAAGCTATCGCAGTCGGTTTGACCGAGGCCAGACATGAAAGGCTATTGAAGCTCCGCTCGCCTAAGTACCTTAGACGATGATGCTCCAATGCCGGGCATGTACCGAGGAGGTGAAGGATTGTCTCCTCCTCCTCCTCGTCTTGGCAACTTCTACAGAAGTCGTTATATGGTAGACCCAGTCTCCTGGCATGGTTTCCGAACGGGCAATGTCCAGTGATGACTGCTACCGTCATTCTTAGGAGAGATCTAGGAAGTTTTAGTAGCTCTCCTGGGGCCAGATTCCGCAACTATGAATTTTTTTTACCAGTGAACACTCAAAATAAAATTCACTGACATATACAGTGTTCACTTTTCATTAAAAAGCGATTCCGTAAAAATCAATGAGTTTTATTGCGCAGAATGTGTTTCTTCAGGCTGAATGATATGCTAATTTTTCAAATTAACTGTGTCACATAAGTTGTTGAATAGATAGTTTTAATTTACATACATAACGCTTTTGTTTATTTTTTTCAAGTTCAAAATATTTTACAAAAAACTAAAATTCACCGAATATTTTTGAGTGAAAAAATTATTATTAAGTGTACACTTTAAATGTCAATATTATTCATTTTCACCATTGCGGGCTCAAAAATCAAAAGTGAACACTGAAATTGGTGAACATTTCAAAATTCATCGTTGCGGAATTTGGCCCCTGTTCTCTTAGAGTTAATGTGCGGCCACAGGCTTCTTGATATAAGGCATGTGGGCTCTGTGTGCCACCTTTCTTGGGCATATTCTAGCGTGTGGAGTTTTATTCGTTTCCAACACGCTGAATAGAATAAGTAACTTAGGATGTATCGCGTAACTCTAACGGATTAGATTCATCTCGTAAATGTCTACGTGTAATTCGGTATTGTCGAGATTCTTCTTCCGGTAGTTCAATTAATGCTTCGATTCTAAACATTAATTTTAATTAATTTCAATTAAACAAATTATTTTATTAATTCAAACAATTGAATTTTTTATTCGCTAATTTAGCTTCCAACATTGATACCAAAAAAAAAAAAAAAAATTATAGATAGAAAACAAGCTATTTATATATTTTTTTAATTTTATAAATAGCTTTTTTTATATAGAAAACAAGCTATTTATAATTTTTTTGGTATTAATTATTAATTTCAAATAAACAAGTTTTCACACATTTTCTTCACTGCACTGACAGTTTAATATTTTTATTACTCTCACATATTTTACATTCACTACGTACTGATAGCACATACAAGAGTTCCCATGAAATTAGCGATACTAAATTCTCCCTACTGGGAATTGAAAATTTTATGGGAATAATTTTTTCCCCATCTTATTCACGATGGGGGTGATTATGATGTAATCAATACATATGTAATATGTATATATTCAACCTTGTTATTAACCAAAAAAAAAATTACAACTGAAACATCTAAAAAATGATTTCATGTTTCCCGTTTATTTTATAAAATTGTTTTATATTTTATTTAAAAGTAACGATTAATATTGATAGCTTACGGTAGCTTCACCATTAAACGGCGTTGGGGGAAAGGGAGCAGTAGGAAATCCTGTTGGCGGTCGCCAGTTCGGAGGTGGAGGGGCAGGCGCAGCTGTTGGCCACGATGCTGGAGGTAACATTCTCGGCGGCGGAGGTATACCGACTGGAGGTGGTAAAGCCTGATTAGCACCCAGTGGTGGCAAAGGTGGTGGAGGCACAAATGCTGACTGCGGTGGAGGTACAGGAGGTGGTGGAGGTAGCATCGAAGAATTCGTATTAGGAGGCGGTGGTGGCGCCATCAATGGTGGTGGAATTAATTGTCCTGCTATGACAGGTATCATATTCGGTACAGGAGCATCTGCAAACAATTGATGAGGACGATCGGCATGCGATGAGGGATTTTGTGCAGCCAATAATCGTTCTGCAGCTGAACCATGTCGCTCGCCCTTCGAATCTTTTTTGAATGCATATGAAACAGATATAGGACGGTTGCAAAGATATTGTCCATTCATGGCATCCATTGCAGCGTCTGATGCTTCAAAACTGGCAAAATTTATAAAAGCAAAACCTTTAGAGTTACCCGTTTCAGGATCCCGCATAATTTTCGGTGTTTGTAAGATAACGCCAAAAGCTGAAAATGTATCGTATAAAAGTTTTTCATCAACTTCAAGATCCAGATTTCCGATAAATATATTGGCGCCGACATCCAAATTTTTCTGATGTGCTGATGCTTTATTTACTCGTATGGGTTTTCCGTACAGTTTTATCATGTTCATAATTTTTATCGCATAGTCGGCATCATCTTCACACAAAAACTCTACAAAACCATAGCCTTGATGCATTTGTGTGACTCGATCTTTTGGCATGTGAACATTAACTAAACAAATAAAAATGAATGTTTTATATAAAAATTAAGCTTTTAGTATTTCTTGTACATGGTAGGAATAGAATGAAAGTCAACTCAATAAGCATTTTTAGTATCTTCTGTTATGCGAATCCAAAATTTATTTCAATTTTACGCGAGTAAACAAGCCTGGACAAAATTAAATCTAAATTCCATTTTACACTGCTAGATTTAACCAAAAATAACGGCGTTTTTTGACATTTTTAAAATAAATAACAAAAAAACACCTCATACTTTAAAAACCTAGTTTCGAAAAAGGAACACATTTAAAATTTTTAGGTTCCATATACATCTTAGAAAATAGGGGCAGTTTAAAAGTTATTTGAATGAAAGGTAGAAAGAAGTGTTGTTAAAATTTCTACAGGTTAGTTCGCACAAAGGTTACATAACGAGCTATCACGTCGCTTGAGTATATGACTGTTACGTAGCAAATATGTAGAAAATTTTATATGAACTTCGACGATATAACAAATCAAAAATAGTGAAAAATTATGTCTAAATATGCACTTGTTTAAACCACATTGGAATATGTGATATCGTAATATATTAAAATTTTACATTTGTGACGAAAGCACATATCACTCCTTTATTGCAACATAGTCATATCTCAAAAAAGCTCTTACCAAATTTTTTAGAAAACATTTCTTAAAGGACAGTTTAAAAGCAATTTGAATAAATTTTTGGCGCAATATAAATGGTAGTACTGTTAACAATTCTGCATTGTTAACTCGAAAAGCTCATTTTTTGAGATATGACTATGTTGCAATAAAGGAGCGATATGTCAAAAGCCACCTACTTTTTGCCCAGCCGCTTCCGCATGTTTAATTTGGAGATGTATGCATGAACTAGACTTAAGACTATATCCGTATTTTCTCCTAAGCTGATAACAATAGCTAAAACAATTGGTGTATATAAAAAATTTCATATTGTGGCACCACCCTAATATCCACATATGTATACACTACATTCGCATATTGCATGCCGGCCTTTAATAAATCAATGCATATCTATATTAATCAAAATGTCCATGCTATATTGTCTCCAACTTCAATAATTATCTGCGAATTCGTTTCTTACATACCTACAGGACCCGCTTGCACAAATAACTCCCACAACAGCGTTTCAGACACTTTGTCATCAAGTCCGCCAACATATATTGTAGCATCTATAACGAACAAGTTTAATAGCAAAAACATAATAACAATTCAAAAACGAACCTTGATTCCGTTCAGCAATGGGTCCAGCAGCCATAAATTAATATTATTACGCCAAATTATCCAAACGTTTTGATTTGTTCCAAAAATTTGTAGAGTGATGTTAACAAAGTAATGTCAAGCTCTAATCTAGCGATTAAAATATTATTATGGCTAAGCAGCGATTTTCTTAGAAATATATAAGCATTTTTTTATAACATCCCAAAAAGAGTTTTGAAATTATTTATTTATTATGAATTAACACATATTTTTGCAAAATGGTTTTTGTTTGCCTAGGACGATAACAGTTTACAGAAGCTTTAAATTGTAATATTTTGTAATGTGCAAATATATTTTAACAGTTTTTTAAGATCTTGTTATTGGCAAAAATTAAAATTGCTATTACTACGAACTTCCTGGCAAAATGACACAATGTATGCCATTATCGGATGGCTATAAAGCACAAAAATTATGTTGTTGAAAAGATATGGGAACAATTTTAATTTTTAAACAAAAGCTAAAAAAATTTCCTGAAGAATTCTTCAGAAGGAAGACGAAATATTGAAATAAATTGAAATTTTTATAAGTAAGACCTCAAGCTTGACGATTATTAAATCTGAGTTTAAGAAAAAGGTAAAAAAATTATTATAAAAAAATTAAATATCATATTATGCTGGGGAACCCCAGCATAATATGATATTTAAATTGAAAAACATAGTATTCTCAACAAAAAAAGAAAACTATTTTCAATTTGAGAAATTCATTTATTCTCAACTTTGTTTCAAATGTAATCTTCAAATGTGGATTGTTAAGTGGAATACAAATAAAAACAAATTTTTGTTTTGCAAGTTTATTTTTCTTTTGATTTATTTGCAGTTTTTAATTTGAATTTTCCATTATTATTATTATTATTTTTTTTTTTTTTATTATTTTCCTTAGTCTTGAAATTCTTGAAAGGACGAAATAGTTGGTTCGTTTTGGCCCTAAATCGCGGTCAAATCAGACAATCTCATTATTTCTTATTATTTCACTTTTTCATGTTTTATTTCATGCATTTTAACTTATTAAAACTAGTTTTTGCTGACATTTAATTAAATATTGGTCACAAACAAATCACATTTAATAATTTTTTCGGAATTCCTATTTTTTTTTTTTTTTTTTTTTTTTTGTAAATAAATTTAATATGTTGATATTTTTTCAGTAATTGCTGACACATTTGTTTTATGATTAATTTATGATTCAAAATCAAATTGATAAAATATTGAGTATCAAATTTTATATTTAAATGTTAAAATCAAACCATTGAAAAATGTTTGAAAACTATGTTTGATATCAAATGATAACATCATTTTATATCAAATGTTTGATTTAGTGTTCAAAGTTCAAGTGTATGTGAAGCCACAACAAAATCGCTTAATTGTATTACAGTAAAATTGTTGTGTATTTAGCATCACCTTTTATGTGAGAAAAAAATAAAGTATGAAACAAAGCTGCCACCCGATTCTATTGCGCTTCATACACTTAACGGTTGCAGAAAACTGGAACATTTTTACTTTTTGTCATACTTATCTTCTTTAACTATGGGGATATCGACTTTTGTTTTTTATATTTTATAGATACTTGTCTACCGAGCAATTTAGGTGAAAATAAAAATATAATGTTATTGAAATAAAAATTTAAGAAAAAAACTTTTAACTCAGGTTATAACTTGATAGTGAAAAACAGTGTTAACAATATATTATTCACATAAAAAATGTTTCATAAAACAAATGATAATAAAAAATAAAGTTAATAATGTGAGTGCTCCGCCTACATACAAGTATAAGTGTACGAAATCTCTATACTATTTCATAGAATGAATCGATAAAAGGATATGCTCATAAAAATTGCTCTTGATGCAAAAACAATTACAAAAAAATTAATTTAAAAAATTTGAGTCTTACTATTTGCAAACAAAATCGAAAAAGTAAATGAAATAAATAAAATGAATTTATTATATCAAATTGTTCTTCAATTGGCAATTGCATGTAAGTAGAAGTATTCAATTAAGCTTTAATACAAAATACGCACTTGTTCAGCAATAGGGCTTTTACCACCACCCTAAAGAATTTGATGTTATTTTTTTTTTCTTTCTTTTTTCAATAGGGGCACATAACAGCACACAAATATTTTTGTTTGACACAAAAAACACTTTTTGGTATTAATGATTTTTTTGTTTTATTGAATTAAATAAGTGCACAGTAAGATAAAAAATGATGTCTTTTCGATAGCTCAGAAAGTAATTGTGAAGCCCTTAGGGTATAGTTATGGAATTTTAATATAAGTTAATATTTTATGCTTTATTTGCAGTTTTTATTTTTATTTTATTTAACAATCTATTCCACACATTTAGAAAGTGCTTTAAATATTTTTTATTTTAAGACAAGGTCGGAGAGAGAACTTTTTTTTATATACCACTCCTGAAAGTATGCAATGCAAAAGGTTTAAATTCTGATTAAAATTAGTGTCGTCAAAAATATCTTTCTTAGCTTTTTGGAGAAGATATATTTTTCGAATTTGAAACCATTAACTATTATTTTTAATATTTATCTTAAAATATATCTAATTTTGTTCACTTTAAAACTTTGTAATGGCCTTTATGATACTTTTTGAGTAACTGCTCTATGGAAACGTAGATTACCTATAATTACATTTTTTATTCTTTTATTTATTTATTTATTCATATGATGCAAGAAGCTTATGTGGTTTTTATGGGACACAAATGAGTAATACGTCGAGAAAATTTATATAAAATACACTCAAAATATTGAGTATATTTCATCTATGTCCTATAAACACATCATGAAAAGTCCAAGACGCACTTATAATCTATTAAGATTGTTGTTGTTATAAATATTTTAATACAACTACATTATTATTATAATTATAGCATATTGTATATTGATTTTAAGGCAAAGAAAATAAAAAAATTCGTACTATAAATAAAATTGCATACAGAGAGATAAAAAAAAGATTGTCCGGTTAAAAATTGAGTACTACGTACAATCTTTGCTCACAAAGGCGAACTAAAAAATTTTTGGAAAATATAATGGATATTGTCGTGCGTTTGAGAAAAAACTGCTGCAATAAAACATTTCTTTAAATAGATTTAATTTTTCCTGATGATGCTAACAAATTGTTGGCGAAATATTGAAAAATAAAATATAAAAAATTGTTAATCTATACTGATATATCTATACTCTATAATAATGTATAAAGAAGAAAAGTTTGTGAGTAAGAGGTAAGATTTCGAACTGGTCGGACCAGTGATGCCAGAAACTTTTGTCAAAAAATCTTCATTTGTCAAAACAGAAATTTTAATTTTAGGAAAAAAATCTTAAAATATTTTGCGGCTGACAATTAGTTAAATGTTACAAAAAGATGATTATTCCAACAGTACAAGATAAAAAAAAAACAATTTTTTTAAAGCAAAAAATTTAATAAAATTTCTGGGTTTTGTACAATTTTACACGGGTTTTATTTAGTTCAAGTTATCCCTTAAGAAGGATTTTTTACAATACAAATTTGCTGTAATCAATTATTTTTGATTGAAGAAGACCAGAAAAAGTAATCTAACTGTTTCGTAGCCACAACACTACTCATCAGCATCCATTTTCGGATTTTAACTCAGGTCATGACACATTATGAACGGCCGCCTTAACCACTCAGCCACCGAGCCATTGAAGTTTTCTCTATCTATATTCATCTCACATTGTTTTATAAGCTAAACGGTTGAATCAATATCGACGAAATGCTGATGAAAAAATATAATTTGCCTTCGATCTTAAAAGTTTTTGTAATTATTTCAATTTTCTAAAATAAAATATAAGTATAATATCTATTTAAATATATTGCAATTTATAAAATGAGTAAAAGTTTTATAATTTTGCATTGTTGGCAGCATTTTTCATATACATTTTCAACTGAAATATACAATTTTATTTAAGAAATATTTGGACAACTACTTCTCACAATATTTTTCTACAAAAACATATTTGCTGCCATTTTTCCAATAATTTTCGCCAAAAAGCTGAATTGACAATTAGTTTTCATAAAAAATAATTGTAGAAACAATTGTGTGTGAAAAATGATTTTTTTTTTCAATCACAACGATTTTCTTTTCCTTTGTTTCATGCAGAATTGCCAGAATGATGATTTTACCTTAATTTTTAAGATTTTTCTAGTAAAATAAGACTTTAAAATCTTTTTTTCAAAATTAAGATTATTGAGGCTTAGTACTCTATTAATAGTTTACTGGCCCTCACGGCTTAAAAAACTTGTGAAATGAATAAATAAATAAACTATAAATAATAAAAAAATTATAAAAAATAAATTTTTAAATCTTGGTTAAAAATCTCTTGTATACTATATATGTATATACATATGTACATATTTAAGGGCCAAATAAACCACGCAAACCGTTTGGCAATTACATGCTTTTCATTTGCACTCAAACAACACAAACATAATTCATACAAACACAAATTAATCACTTGTTTTTTGTTTTCAATGAGATTAGAGGGCGATTGTGTTGGTTTGCCATATGGATTCCGCCAAATACGAAATGTTTTTATTGTCATTTCCTTGTTGGTCTCAAAATATTTCGTTTTTAACTTCTCTGTAAACATGTTATAGCATCCATTTCTTTAGACTCAATTGCTATAGACTTTCCTTTTAATTATTCCACAAAGAAAGCAGACTTGTGCACAATTCTATAAATTCTAACAAGACAACTTTTTCCTACTCAATTTTATTTGCAATTTAAATCTGCGAAATTTTCACTGAAATGACAACATTAAGCGCTAAACAACAAAAGCGGTTTGACAACCATCCAGATGTTTGCACAAAAGTTTTAAATTTTGAATTCTCTTGCATGCACGCTTCAAATATTTGTGCATACAGATTTAGATTTTTGAGGCTTAGTACTCTAATAATCTTGAAATAAATTTTTACCTCTTGGTTCCAAATTTCTTGTACACTGTATACATACATATGTTAAAGCCAAATAAACTACGCAAACCGTTTGGCAAATACCTGATTTTCGTTTGCACTCAAACAATACAAACATAATTCATACAAGCACAAATTAATCACTTGTTTTTTTTTTCAATTCAAACATTTGTGCAAATGGGTAAATACTCCCATAGACAATGCAAAATGTTTGTACAAACGTAAAATTTTGGCATACCTGCCAAGTACTTTGTATAGTTTATTTCATCCTTTACATATGCTACTAATTTTAAATAAAAAAGTTATTTTGTGGCTTAATTTTTTTCTTAAAATTAAGATTTTATATTTGGGAAATGAAGATTTTTCAACAAATAATAATGGCTAGTATAACGTTAAAGTTAATATTTTATTTTTAATTTTTAGAAAAAGTATATTAAAAAATGTAACCAAAAACTGGTCATCAGGATATCGCCATTTGCGATAATTTGAATATATTTAGTTTTTTATTGCTAGTTTGTGATATTTTGAATATTTTTAAATAAAACTAGTAATGTGTGATTTTGCCTATATTTGAGAGACAGCAAAGGTACAGTCTAATTTCTATTTTTGTTGACTACAAAACAAAAACACTGTTTAAAAATTATAAACAAAAAGTTCAACAAAAAATCAATAATAGTAATAGTAGAATAGTAAAAAATCGAAGAGCACACCAAAACACGAGTAACCCTTTTATCTGTCAAAAACAAACGGATAATTCAAAATGGCTGATGTTACCAACATATATAACAAACATGTGTACCAATATAACAGAAAAAAAAATGCGAAATTCGAACATACGTAACTCACGAAATTTGAAAATAACGGTTATTTTTTTTTAGCAGACTTGAAACAGCTGAATAATTAACTACTTGCCCAAACTAGCCCGAAGAGAACGTACCGGCTGTTTCATTCAAGAAGAGAAATCATACTGTTCTCTCAAAAGCTGTATTTCTTTACTTTTTGGGTGTAATTCGTACAAATGAGACCAAAAAGAAGTTTCTCTCGAAAAGAGATAAAATTAACCAAAATTACGGGAACGCAGAAAGCTAAATTTCTAGTCCAAGAAGAAACATATGTGGCGTTTTATTGCTGTAATGAAAATTGGCGTTTACTTTTACGAAAAAATTGTATAATTTTTTACACTTTTGGATATTTTAAATGTTTTGCACATACTTTTTATTAATTATAATGATATAATTAATATAATAACATTAAAACGATTTCTGTATGAGGTGATACGAATAAAATTTTGTTTATTGCTTATTTTTCAAAAAGCTGAAGGATTAACCGAAGAGAAATTGCGGGCTGTTTTGTGCAAGAATAGGAAGCATGCTGTTCTCTCAACAG
The DNA here is from genome assembly GCA_914767995.1 of Thecocarcelia acutangulata. NCBI lineage: Eukaryota > Metazoa > Arthropoda > Insecta > Diptera > Tachinidae > Thecocarcelia > Thecocarcelia acutangulata. The sequence continues at coordinate 22,177,108 of OU612095.1, read as the reverse complement.
CGCTCTCATTTGGCCAATTTGAAAGTAAAGCAACTCTTTTCGTGTAAATTGGGATCCCTGAGAGTGGAGTAAATAAACACATCTTATATGTCGACAAATAAAAGTGCTCTAACCTAATCATCAGTAAACTTGGAGATCTTTCGAAAATATGTTCAAACATTTAACTCTATATTCCACTATTTTAAAGAAAATAATTATAAATGAAAGGAAAAATGTTCTAATATTACTTTTCAAGCACAAAAATGTACTCTTACCTCTTCTTACGTTTTACCTTTCTTACCAACTTTTATATAATGAGGATACCACTGCACGGTGGGGCCAAACGAAAGCTGTAGTATATGTATCTTCAAAAAATCTGATCATAAAAGAATGTATAAAGGAATCATAGAGAAGGAAATAAGCTTTAAAAATAATGAAATTTGAACAACCTTGTTACATCATATAGTGACCTACAGGGTGTCAAAGTTGACTACCTCGGTTATGGAAAAGTTTGTTCACTTCAATACTTTTGTAAATATTATCTGATTTTAATAAGTTCAAACTTTTTAGAAATCTAATAAGAAGATAAGAAAGAAGATGGTTCGAAAGATATGTGGCTTTCAATTTTGATATTTTCGTGTTTGCCCTTGTTCGTCCCTGTACCTAGAAAAGCTTCAGATTCGAATGTATCGTTGCTTTGAAAAGAAGAATTAGCATACGAGTATTACAAAATTATTCTTTGATCTTTTCTATCGGCAGTGCATTTTGAGTTTTTATTTAAACTTGAAATTAAATTGAAATGTTGCTTAAGCTTGCGGTCAGTTTTGTTTTTTATATAAAAAGAGCTTTAATTAGATCTAATTAAAACTCTTTTTATATAAAAAACAAAACTGACCTCAAGCTTAAACAACATTTCAGTTTAATTTAAAAAAGATCAGATAATTAGGATCAAGTTAAACTTGAAATGATAAAATTAAAAATAGTTTATATATACCTATCTATATATATTTGATTTTTCTTTTATTTAGACTCATACAATTGTGTAGAAGTTCATTTTGAGTCAGCTGACAGTGGATTTTTCCTCAAACACTCTCGCCAGCCGCCCGTTACCCCTGAGATCTCAACAACACATTCTTCGCTGATACCACCTCTAAAATCTCGCAGCAATTATGATTCAGTATTATCGGTGGATCGCTTTACGGTTGTACAAACAACTCAAGCAGTGTCAATAAGAGCAAGTTATGGACCTTTTTCCACCAAACAAACAGTACCAGCTAGATATATTGTGCCAGATATCGTTGAAAATCAGCCGGATTATTTGAATGTAAGTAGAGCTCCGTTTTGGAAATTTTATTGCAAAAACGTTTGTTAACGTAAAGTAAGCTTTAAAGTAATTTTAACCTAATAAATCTCTTGGTGGTTATATATAACAAGTTTACGCAACATTATATTTACAATGAAATTTTCAATAAATCGTACGCTAAATATAAAAGAAGAGTTAATAAATTAATAGTAGTTCACATTTTTGTTAATATAATCTTTCAAGCATTATTTATAATCTATAAAAGAAATATTCGTATACACAGAAACAAAATTTTTTCGTGTTCAATCAATTAATAAGTTGTTGAATCAATTAATAAGTTGTTAGAATGCGGACCTGTAAAGGAATTCGTTGATTCAAACAAAAGTTTAGTCAAAATAATTATTGATGGAAACCAAAAATTTTTTTAAACAACAACAAAATACGATATCCACTGTTATTTTTTTTTATATTATTGTAAAGGGTGTTTTTTTAAGCCCGATAGAACTTGAAATTGTAAAAAATAACACAAAAAATTAAATTGTAATCAAAATTTTTTTTTATTCGAAAGATCAATACGTGACATTAACATTTGAAAATGATTTCGGGCATATGGGCACCGCGGCTGTTCTTGACGAAGCGCATTCTGGACGTCCAATTTTGGGCCACTTTTTCGAGCACTGCTGGCCGTATGTCACGAACAACACGAACAATGCTGGCCTCCAAGGCGTCAATTGTTGCTGGTTTATCAGCATAAACCAGTGACTTCACGTAGCCCCACAGGAAATAATCGAGAGGTGTCAAATCGCACGACCTTGGAGGCCAATTGACAGGTCCATTTCTCGAAATCAACTTATCGCCAAATTTTGATTTCAGTAAGTCGATGGTTGCGTTCGCCGTATGGCACGTAGCGCCATCCTGTTGAAACCACATCTCCTCCGGATCAATGTCATCCATATTTTCAAACAAAAAATCATTGATCATGGTGCGGTAACGATCTCCATTGACCGTAACGCGAGCTCCGGCCTCATTTTTGAAGAAATAAGGTCCGATGATGCCACCAGCATGAAAACCGCACCAAACAGTGCATTTTTCTGGATGTAATGGAGTCTGTAGGGTCTCTTGTGGATTGGTCTCACTCCATATGCGGCAATTTTGCTTATTAACAAACCCGTTAAGCCAAAAATGCGCCTCATCGCTGAACACAATTTTGCGATAAAACAACGGGACTGATTTTCAAAGTAAATTTGGATAATTTCGTAGCGTTGTTCAAGCGTGAGTCTATTCATGATGATTTGTCAGAGTATACTGAAACAATTAAAAAAAATGTTTCATCAAAATTTAATTTTTTGTGTTACTTTTTACAATTTAAAGTTCTATCTAGCTTAAAAAAACACCCTATATATGCATACAAATTATTTTTTCAGACAAAAATTGTGTTGATGTTATTTTTACTATAATTTTGTCTATGTATTTATAGTTGCTGAGGCTAAAACTGTCGAATCGTCTGTAATTTAGTTAAGCTCCGTGCAAACGGTTGTCAGATCTTACAATATTGCCAGTAAAATTGTCTGAAAATGTATTACAATCGTGTGAAAAACCATTGTCAATCAATTGTAAGACGACAATGTTGTCAGGCATCTGACAATCGTTTTTCTTTTTAGCATTTTTTATTTATTGCATCTTCAAAATGAACTAAAGCTATGTACACACGGTTGTCAGATGTTACAATATTGTAAGATCTGGCAAAATGCTGACAATATAGTGACAATGAAAAATTGTCCCGCAGAAGTAAATTGTGTGTTCAGACGATCGTAAGAAAATTTTACAACTTCATTGTCAGACTATGGTCTGACAAATAATTCATCTGACAACAAAAATTGTCAGTTCACACGGTTGTCAGATTGTTAGATGAAAAAAAAAATTGCCAGACGTGTTGTAAGGCATTGCCACTTATGTATATCAACAACCATCTGTTTGGCAGTATTTTTCTGACAATGATGCCATTGTCAGGTGCATTAATTTTATGCATCTGACAATTAAAACTGAGCTTACAATACCCAACAGCTTGCGAAATTTTTCGTCAACATTTGTGCTGGTGTTGTGCCCTATGTCGCTGCTCACGCTTCTGGAGTTTATTCACGGTTAAACCCCACCATGATAACTTGTGGCAACGATTGTATGGGTTGTATCCATGTGGTCACCTGATACATCAATTACGGCTCTGATATCCTTTAGGATTGCAAGATGACCAATATGGTTATCTGCCTTTAGTTTTTCCCTTTTGTAAATTGAGATCGCCTGAACGGCTACCTCCTTTTGAGCAGTCACGTTAAGCGGCGTTAGTTTCAAAAAAACTTTCATACTTGTCGTTGGGGTGGATATCATTGAGTCTATACCCTGCGCAGGCTTTTTGTGGCCTTTCATATAACCTACTGAAGGTGCGGTTCCCATGTAAGTTTTCTATGCAGGATTGAGCCCAGACATTTCACCTTCGGTACTAAAACGAAAAGCCAGCTCTGCCGAAAAAATCACCGCTGTCGCTGAGAATATGCAGGAGACTCCAAGGCAGTCTATTTCGCATGGCTGACAAGAACTGGTTCTTTCACAGATCACAACTTAGCTTTAAGCTTGTAACCATACAAATTCAACTAGCCAAAGAGCTTAAGGTAAACAAACATTCACAACGACTTTTTTCGCTGGCTGACCGCGGGAGAAATTGGAAATCAACCCCAACAGTCATCAGCAAATAATTTTTAGCTTTGAAGGGCTAGAAAAAAATTAATACGCTAGCAAACAAACTTGTCGAAACTGGAACGATATCAATTCACAAGAGATCTAAAAGTGTCCAATACATTAAAAGCTCAATGCTTGGTGATGATTTTGGGCTGGCGGCTTCTTCTTAGCTGGAAAAAGGCGTTGGTCAGTTTATTACTATGAAAGCGAGTGCAATTGGACTGAGTTGGATGATATGGTTACCAATGATACATTCTTGCAACAGGAGAGCCCCGTATATACAACTCATATCACATTTATCTTTATCTGAGGTAATGATCATCTCACTTGCAGGTGATATAAAATAGCCATGCAGATCGCAAGATCTCTTAAGTTTGAGATCTGTGCGGCACATAGCGGCTCAACGTAACTCAATCCATTGATAAAATTCTGCCCGATTTAAGTGTATTTGACAAAAAACAAGTGGTCATTTCGGAACCGCACAACCCAGCGCAACTAATTCGGCGATTTAATTTTTCTGATACGCCATATTAATTAGCATTATTATGACTTTCACATGATATTTCGAAGATGTGTCGCACGAACACACTTTGTGTTATTTAAATATAAAGACAGAAGCACTTAACTAAAGACTTTTCATAAGTAGTCAGCAGGCTATCCAAAATTCAGGAAGATGTATTTCATTACTTTAAATTTAGGCAGCTAGATTTGAAATTGTTGGTTATTATTTCGTACAATATCTGCGATATGCTGAAGAATTTCAAAAAATTAATCTCAATCTGAATGCAGTGAAAAACTTACGGCCGTTCGCAAATGTTTGAAACGCCAAAAAATATGTTTTTAGTCCCAAAATACATGTATTTTATGATGATGATCTGGTATTTCTTTTGCTTTTCTTACATTATGCTGCTCTGGCATTTAAAAGTGGATCGTAAATAGCTCTTATTTACGACCCACTTTTGTCGCCCAAAATGCTTATGAACATTAACTTTCGACATCGGAAAACAGGCCCTTATCATATCTGCTAAGAAAGTATTTGCTATAAAACTTCTTTGATACATATTACTTTCAGAACACTACTGCTGCTTTAATTGAACTCCAACAATCAAATCTTCATTTGGATATATCGGCTCATCTGGTTAGTACGAGTGTATCACAGGACTCCCCAGTGCTGAGGGTACTCTTTCATGCTGGTGCTGACCCCGGTGGTCACTTGCAGCGGCAGAAGATTTGTGTTTTACTACACGTCTCTAGTAGCAATCATTCGCCTATCAAAGGAAGATGTATGCCGGAAGGAGAAGATGGAGTATGTGTGGCAGAGGTATTATATTCACTATTAGCACATTTTATATATCTAAGAACTGAAATTTAAAAATTTGTTTGTGTTTTTAAGGTTGTTATACCATTTAACTGGTTTCACACACTACCACCACCCCCCTTAGAAAATTCCAATAGTACGCCCGTCAAAGTGCCACAACGTCTTGTACAGGTTTCGTATAGTGTCTTCGAGCCACCAATAAGGAATTCCGAGTTATGCGAACCAAAAGTGCAAATACAACCTCTAACCAGTTTTGTACAAGTTCCACTTGTCACAGCTTTAACACCATTTAAAGAATATCACATTGACGAATCTCTCATTATACTTTTGCCACAACAGCCACTCTATCCACTGTCTAAATTTCATGTACCAGTATTCTTACAGGAAACTTTGGAAAGAAATATTTCATCATTTACCGTTAAATGCCGCATAAAATCAGCCATCAAAGTTCTAGGAGCTACAGCCTCCTCGGACTTGTGGAACATATCAGTAGAACGAGAAAATTCCAAACATTCGATAGTGCGTGTTACAGCCATAAAGAAGAAAATTGAAAATAGCACAATATCGGCACATGAAAGCGAAAAAAGGTATGAAATTTCTCTGCTATACTGGCCATATATTTAAATATGTTTTTGTTTTTTAGTGTAAACGAAATTTTTACCTGGTTATTGGAAGTGGCTGATGATACAAAAGATTTAGTTGAAGGTGGGAAAATAGTTTGGTCAGTTTCTTACATTTATGACACACCAAAGGATTCTCTGGTTGATATTTCACCCGAGGATAGCAAAAAACGGACCATTACCAAACTGGAAGTAAACAAAGACGATGTACAAGCTGTCTTGCCAATGGCTAAGGTATGTACGTTAGTCTAAAACGAATACTTTTGGGCAGCAAATTAGAGAATATGACCAATGTTTTGCTATTTTGATTAAAACAAATGTAGCTTTTAGGGCCATTGTTGCAACCTACCGATAAAGTTCTTTACAGTTAACCTTAACATTAGTTAACGTAAACGATAAAATCACTATTAAATTTTTCCCAATTTTTCAACTGAAGTTACCATATTTTCAAAAGAATATATGGCAACTTTAAAAGCGTAAAATTCGCTTTGAAATTTACCATGAGGATAAACCTGCTGTTAAGTTATCAGTAACTTTTCAGGTTAAAGTTAACTTGTAAAAACGAAAAAAAAAATATCTGTTAGATAAAATCCTAATGTTAACTATTCGTCAGTTGTTATAATGGCCCTAAATGAAAGACCGAACATTTTAGGCTGCAAATAAGAGAAAAGGGCGAATGTTTTGGGTAAAAAATGGAAGACTTTTTAGTCAGCAACTTTCGGGATGAAACGTTTTTTGTTTGTTGTTTTAGTTAATTTGAGATCATAATTCATGGAAAATTTCTTTCAACATTTTTATAAATGAAAAAAACTGGGTAAGCTGCTACCACAAAAAAAAAAACAAATTATTTAGCAAATTTTAGGAAATAGAGATAACGGCGATTGATCACAAAAAAGTGGTCTTATTGTTTAAAATTAGGAACGTGGTTAAGTGTGCCAATAATTTTGTTCAGCAGATCTGGGTATTTTTTATTGTTATTTTTTTTTAATTTTACTTTATTTATTTATTTATTTTTTTTATTTTTTTTATTTTTTTTTTTGTAAATCATCATTCAAAATTTTTAAAGGAAATAAAGTGAAATTAAAAGTATTTATTGTGCCAATAATTTAGTTCGTCATATCGAATTAAAACATTTTTTTTTCTTAAAATTCTTCTACAGAATTGGGAACTAATGAATACTGCGGTGCTGACCGGCCGCCAAGTAGCGCAGGCAATGAAAGTTTTTATGGTATCACAGGGAGGCAAAGTTGCCGATGTTACCTTACAAAGTTCATGTTATGCGGAAGATGAAAGTGTCATAAAGGTAAATATGAAACATTGCTGCTATATTTAACAACTATTTACTAAAACTTTTATCGAAAAGTGGTTTTAAAGTAAAAAAAACAAGAACATATATTTTATCTTGAATTAAAAGAGTTATATGTAATTAAAAAATTTATATTTTAGGTTTCATCATCTTGCAGTTCTGTCTACGTTGATGGCTCGGAAATACGTGGATCGTCAAATGCTTCAATAATTGTTAAATATGGTACTTATATTGGATTGGCTAAATTTATAGTTTGGATGCCAGAATTTCCACTGGAAGTGTACGTTAATGATTATCGACTTTCTCAAATAAAAGGATGGAAAGTTTTGGATGATCATCAATATTTGTAAGTTCGAAAGTCTGAAATTTAAAATACTTTTAATTTGCATTTTTGAAAATTATGAACCAAAAAGAAAGCAAATTTTACAACTTTGAATAATATAATAAATTTTATTTCAGGCATAAAAAGTCTCGCAGAAAAAAGAGATCTTTTGTTAGCGTTCAGCATAATACCGGATTTTATAATAATGTTGTAGTGGATAAAAGTATGTGCAGAGCAAGATATCAGCAAAGTCCCGTTGAAGTGTATGCAAAATTTGTGGCTGTTGATCAGGTAATTAAACTAAGAATTCATTATTTTTATTTTATTCAACCGTACCTTTTTTTTTCTCTAAACGTCACTTTTTTCATCTCTGTATACTCTGTGGTTATACAAAAATATTTTTTTTAAACTTTGACAATATAAATGTCCACGCAAAAAGAAATTTTTAATAATAAAAACTTTAAAAAAAACTTTCTTTTGAAACTTTTTTATTTGCTATTTACGATATATTTGTATTTTTAGAACTCTGGCCGCATCAGCTATTTCATATCACGTAAAACCGGATTGCGTGTAACTGATTTAGTACAGCCGCTACTTCGTGTAGCGGATCCTAAAATCGCAAACTTAAAAGGTCGTATACTGCAAGGAAAGTCTATGGGACGGACAGATGTTCAGGTTAGAAAAGCCAGCAGTTAAAATATTTTCAATACGTTTCTCTAAATTTGCAATTATTCTACAGGTGTTATCGCCAATAACCGGCCGAGTAATTGGAGCCAAAGAAATCCGAGTTGGCAGTGACAAAGTTAGTTTGGTCAAGCTTTTAGTGCGTGTTGTGTCAGGACTGCAATTGACCATTACGCCAGACAATACCATAGAGAATGGTTATATTGCAGAAACCGCCGTAACCCATAAACTTACCGCACAGTATCAAGAAGGACTATTAGATATTGATCTCGAGTTTTCGGATGGCTCTAGAACACCTTTAAGGTAATTTTATTCACTTTTTATATAACAAATCATATGTAAGGTATTAGCCCTATTCACATTCTTCTGCCAAAAAAAGGCATTTGTAAAATAGTCTTTACTTTACACTAACAAAATGTACAGATATGTACTTGCTACATTTTTGCAACATGTGTAAAACAAAAACCAGTTTATATTTACACTATGCGCATTAATTACACGCAAACGTGTAACAATCAAAGATCAAGTCGATCTGTTGATGACAAAGGCCTTTACTCTCTACTCTCTTAAATGCAAAGTATTAGCTGGCCATCAGAGTGGGCAGCCGATCAAACATAGCTACTTATAATCCAGAGGAAAATGCTTACAATTGCCTCAACTTGCCATCTAAAATGTGCAAGAGTGTGAATAGTGCTACTAATTTCGTTCGATTTCATTTGATTTACTATGGAAATTTTCATGATCTTTCATTGCCCATCTCTTATTAGGGATATTTCGGTAGATGATTATTTCCTCTTGGTCGAAAGCTTAGATACTGAGGTAGTGGCTTTCGCTCCTATGCTAGCATCCCACCATCCACGTGTTATTGCCGTTGGAGAGGGTAATGGTAATTTATTACGCGTAACTTTGCTTTTATCGGAAGATTGTCGAATACGTCGTAATATGGTTTCAACAAAGCAATCAAAATACAATGCCTCCCCATTGGCCAGTGCTTTGGCCGCTGTAGAAGTCGATTTCAACAATGCAAATGATATTGTGAATAAACATGAAAGTGTACAAAACGATGGCATTTATCGCAGAGAAAAAACTAAATTTTCCAATAATAGAGGAGATTTGGCTGATATCATTGGTTTGTATAAACATCATTTTTTGTTGTGTTGAATAAGTAATATATTTTATAAACATTTCAAGGTGTACCATTACGAGATTCTAGTCATCATGAGCCAACGGTACAGGCCAGACTTCATAAGGGAAATGGCAATGTTTTCAACAAACTCGGTAGTGCCACCAAACGTCCCACACGAAACATGTCCACCATCGAAGTTGGGATGTATGTGTTGCTAACAGCATTTTGTTTTGCTATTGTGGTATTTGTTATATCCTGTGTTGTATATGCCTCAAAATTCAAACCAGCTCACATAGAATGCGGCTTAGATGGTTCTAATGGCTCTAAAGGCCCCTTGAATACCGATCTCTTGATACGCGAACCGAAATTTTTAAAAGAACCCACCACAAATGCACATGATTGGGTTTGGCTGGGACGTTCAACAATGGACAGATCATCAATGTTAACATTTGCTTCTCATGATCAAAACCTAGTAGCTAGAGGTAAGTTTATAGTGTGTTTTTATATTTGTCACTTATGTAAAAGAACCACCCTTTTCTTTTTTTTTAGACTCTCGCATAAGAATAACTAATAATCCCATCAATAGTTATCCCGTAAAAAATACCAAATCGTTCGAAAATCCTTCTGCTCTTATAGCCAATGGGGTCTCATCAAATGGTGTTACAAATGGTATTCTATGTAACGAAAACACTCAGTTTAATAAGCCCAAGTAAGTAACAATAATGAATAGTCTTATTTTGCAACACAAGAGATGTACATAAGTATATATTTTGTTCAATAAAAACGGTTACAGTTTGTGTTGTAAATGTTGACTTTTCAAATTTATAATCTATTTAAAAAAAACTCATTTAAACAAGACAAGTAGAATGCAGAATGCAAGGATTTTTTTTTGCCATTCATTTATTTATTGAATAAAATATTTGTACGTTTTTCTTTCCAGTTCATCGCATACTTTTACTAAGGCAACTGTCAAGCCAATAGAATATCGGCCTCCTGTTCCGCCTCACCGCAATATTGCAGTTAAGCCTAAAACAAATCATCTTTGCACAAATCTAAATAATGTTGTAAGTGTTGAGTTAAACCAAAGTTTTCATAATCTAGCTAAACAATCTATAAATTTTATAAGCTTTGATATATTTTTTTTTTGGGATTGAAAGCTTTAATTTATAATTATGTTAAGTAATCCCTCTGAGAGCCGATAGCCGCAGAAGCTTGTGCTTTTATTAAAATGCAGTGCACTCGTGATAATATGAGCACTAGGGTTATTATTCGACTGGTTTTTTAGGTTTTTTTAAATGTCTGCTTATCGAATATTGAATAAATCGGGGTTTTTAATACGGTTAACCGAGAATTTAAAATATATAAATATAAATATGCTCGTAACTGAAGAATTTTAATGAGATTCCGTTCGGAAATGGAATTGAATCGGTTTTTTAATTCTTCAAAAAACGAAAATTTAAAACTTTTTTGGAATGAAATCAATTCCATAAGATAATACTAGTTTCATTCTTGCAATTAGAAATGATTTCATTCCGAAAAGTCTTTTCGTTTTTTTGAAGAAGTAAAATAGAACTCAATTCCGTTTCCGAACGAAATTAAGCTCTGTGACATGGCTGTCGTTTGGGTACGATAAATATGACACTATGACACATTCTGAAAATGAATTAAACAATTCTATTAATTGTAAAAAAAAAACTCTATTTAAATTAATTGTAGAGAACGTTAATATTTGAACGTTAATATTTGAAAAGCTATTTTGAAATAATATTTCAATTATTTTTTATATTATGTACTATATTTTCACCTGTATATTAAGTTTTGTATATCCAAACACATACATACGTATGAGCAATCAAAGATAGTGGAATCCAACTCTGAGTACATTCAACATACGCAAGTGGTTTGTATCTTTTCATATGCCACTTACACCCTATTTCCACGATGATTTTTTCAAACGTCTTTAAGTCATGTCTTTCATGTTTGTAGACAAATTTGATAGAAAAGAAAGAGGGATAAACAAAAAGACACGAACTCTGTTTTTCGTGTTGATTTTTTCCTAATTCCTTTTTGTTATCATTTGTAATATTGTTATTATTTTTCATTTACCTTCGTTCGGCAAGATGACTAAATCGATACTAACAAAAAGATAGAAAGATACAAACGATATTATTTTGCAACTACAATTGAAAAAAAGACATGTCTTAAAAAATCATGATTAAAATGTAACATGATTTTGGTAGCAGCTTTAAAATAAAATAAAAAACAAACATGTCTTTAAAAGCCGTCGTGAAAATTGGGTGTTAGTGTCACATAATCATGATGTCAGATTTTTCATAGGAACTGATATTACATATCTTTATCCCATAATCATTCAAATACATAAGGCTTTTATGTAACACAAGCTTGTAGGATAAAACTTTCGTTATCTTTTTGCCTCTGGTACGGTGGCAGATACATACATATTACTACTGCGGTTTGTCGGTGTGCTAAGGAATTATTTGAAAATTTTTTTTTTATCTCTCCTAGAAAACATAAAGATCTCCCCATGAAATAGGCAGGCCGCTGGATTTGTCCAACTTACGTGGGTCCTTATTAGTTCCCTTTGTGTTTGCCTAACTAGAAAAGACCTAGGAGAAGAACAGGGAGATAGTACACTGAAACAGAAAATGGGGGATATAGTGGTTGTGGGATGGGAATAGGGAAAGGTGGGCATCTGCTTCGTGTGGCGTTACGTGCCATTATACTAGCCATCTGCTGCTTCTTATGAAAGAACCCAGAGCAGTCAGATTGACTGAGGGTAGACACGATAGGTTATTGAAACGCAACCTAGATATCTAAGGCGATGATGTTCCAGTGCCAAGCATGTTCCGAAGAGGTGAAGAACCTTCTCATCTTCGTCTTCGTCTTGGCAAAGATAATATTCGGTAACGCAAATTATATTCTCGTTAAGTCAGAACATATTTCTCTACAGAGATAGCAACACTCGACTTAACATGCAGCCAGGCGTCGTCAACAGATCTACCCTACCTGAAACCGAACTGGAATTCAGACATTGATGCACCCGGTCGCTCTTTCAGTCTAATCTAATATCGTCCTTGTTAAGTCAGAAATAGGAAAGTTCAATCAAAATAAAAACATAACTCCCTAATTCGGCTGTCTATGTTCATCTTTCCAAGCTTAGATCATATAGATTTTAATTTTCATGAAATAATTTAAAGTTTTTCTTTTCCAATAAAAATTATAAATAGCTTGTTTTCTATGTTTCCCAGCTATCTATATGTCGACATTTCATAGGAACTACCCTAATCATCAGTAGACTTTGGAAACTTTTGAAAGATATTCTCAAACATTCAACTTTATATCCCGGCAATATAAATAAATTGCTGAGAATTTAAAAGAAAAATGCTCTAATAATACCTGTCAAAACACAAAAACAAGCCTTTTCATTTATTCACCTCTCTAACATTTCTTTACACCTTTCAAACAAATGAACAACCGTTGGTTGCTACGATTTGCTTTTTGAAAGTATCGAAAAGCAGAGAACAAAAATTCAAACAACTAAGTTTTTTATTCGCTATTTTTAGCTTCTACCATTTATACCAATAAAAATTATATTATTATATTCGATACTTTCAAAAAGCAAATCGTAGCAACCAACAATAAAAAACTTAGTTGTTTGAATTTTTGTTCTCTGCTTTTCGATACTTTCAAAAAGCAAATCGTAGCAACCAACGGTTGTTCATTTGTTTGAAAGGTGTAAAGAAATGATAGAGAGGTGAATAAATGAAAAGGCTTGTTTTTTGTGTTTTGACAGGTATTATTAGAGCATTTTTCTTTTAAATTCTCAGCAATTTATTTATATTGCCGGGATATAAAGTTGAATGTTTGAGAATATCTTTCAAAAGTTTCCAAAGTCTACTGATGATTAGGGTAGTTCCTATGAAATGTCGACATATAGATAGCTGGGAAACATAGAAAATAAGCTATTTATAATTTTTATTGGTATAAATGGTAGAAGCTAAAAATAGCGAATAAAAAACTTAGTTGTTTGAGTTTTTCTTTTCCTGTAAGTATTTTTTTATTATTTATTTATATAACTATACAGTTTTAAATAAATTTGCAAAATATAGGATGCACAGCATGGACGGAGTAACAAAGACTTCATGCCCACGATTGTATTAACAGTAATTTGTTTTGACGCTGTGACTAACTTACCGATCTATGCTTTCGCATAGGACAACGAAGTACCTCAAAAAGTCTGTAAACTAATACAGTTTGTTGAGGTAGACAGTTAACCAATGCGAGTGAGACGCAAAACTCTCAACGACAAGCCTGACCGCCCTTAAGAAATAATTACGATAACGTGAGAGTTGATCTTCAGCCCAGACCTGCTTTACGACTGATATTTTTTTATATCGCTCCTTTATTGCAACATAGTCATAACGCAAAAAAGCTTGTTTCGAGATAAACAGGCTGTAAATGTTTGGAATATTAAAATCGAGTTTTCTTAAAAGCATGATCTTCAACTTAGGCCTGCGACCAAAGATAAACAATATAAATATGTATTTTAAATGTAAAATTGAACTTAAAATGAAATTTCCTCGCCGGAACTATCAATTAATTGAAGAATATTTAATGGAAAACTATTTGTTACTAACACATGCTTATAATTAAAACTTAAAAATTAAAAAAAAGGCTATACATATCGACGAAAGGAATGCAGAAAAATATACTGTACTTTGAAAAAAGTGATAAGCTATTGTGAAATTGTTCAATAATTGTTCTAAAAATTGTGATTAAATCATCCATACTTTTATCAATGAATTTCGTTCATATGCCTCTTAGTATTGAGTTTATTTATTTACTTACTTATTTTTTTTTTTCTTTTTATTAAAAATAAGCAATTGTTCCCACAAAAACCCGTTGTGGCCACTATTTTAGCGAGAGGAAAAATTATCATCCCTGTTCTTTACGTGTTTTACTATTTTTATCACTCATACGCGCTCCCCTGCAACTATTTGCTTGAACAACTTCTGAAAGTATGCAATCGATTTTGTTCTTTTTTTGTCTACTTATAAATTTGTAAGAATCAGTGTTGCCGGGTTAGAAAAGGTTCATCCCAAATACTTTTTATTCACTTTTAGATTGTTACAGGTAATGAAAAGATGTTAGGGGAAATCTAGGTAGCTAAAAATATTATTCAGCAGAATTTTAGTTTTAGTGGAACAGTTCACAACACGCTAACTTAAGCATACCGGCTACAGCTAAAATTATTATTACACATTCATATTTTCTCATATACTGAGCAATTGACCCCTTAGCTTCTTAAGATCATATTGTTTCTCCCAGATGTCAGCATCTTAAACAAGCTCGGCAGATTTCGTATAGCTTTTGAATATATATCAACTTTTAATATTTGTTATACCATTTTCTGTAATATTTACTTTTTTCATTTGTCTTTCGAATTTTTTTTTGACAGCTACTTAATGAAAGTATTCCAATACAAACACAACTAGTGTTGTTTGTTTTCACTTTGAAATACAGAAACGCTGTTTTTTCACTAATCGAGAAACAGAATTTTTTGGCACAACTTAAAAGATATTTTTTGTTTCAGAGTTCTCGATGTGAGAATTTCTCACTAGAATTACAGAAACGAGGTGCTGGATTTGGAGTATGAAGAGTTACATTTTTATATTTTGAATTATTTTGAAAAATTTAACAGTTTTTGCAAAAGTAAAAAAAAGTTAAATGCCAGCATTTTGAATATACTCAAAATATATTGAAATTGCCCTATTCCTCTGAAACGTGGACATACATACATATGTAATATTCAGTCAAGTATATCTCAGCTGAATAATCTTGCAAATTGAATTCTAACGTACACGTAGTTAGGCTACCTAGAGGTGATAACCTTATGCAAAAATAATAAACATTTAACTTTCAATAGATTTACAAATTCAATTTGAAATATCTGATAAGCGAATACTGAAATATGGTCATGACGCCCTTTAAGAAATACATATCGCGCTATATTATTATAATTATTATAACATGAGACAAAAATACTAAACTCTTTAGCAAATGAAATAATTCAGACATTCTTTATTATAAAGACGAATTAAAATTAAATCCTTCAAACTTATTTTATATTGCAGTTAAATTCCACTGGAATTATTAATACAAATATTTTTTCCCCTAAAATATTCGGGAAACTCTATGTATCAAAGTGTTTTTTTTTTTTTTTTTTTTTTTTGCTTAAATAAATAAAATATATAAATAAATAATTTTTTTAAAAGACTGGAAAATAACGATTATCAGCTCTCGTATGTATGTAAGTGTAATTAATTTAAAACTAAATTCTTGAAAAAAAATTATCTATTTTTTGCGAATGTACAAATTTGAGACCATAAATTTGCATTATTAATTTTTCGTAGTTTTAAATAAAAATTTAAAATATACCAAATATTTAGTAGGCTGATTTTTTGTGACGGTATTTCAAAACTAAAATGACGATATTTTGAAAAATTTTCGGAATTTTGGCAATTTCTGATATATTTTTTTCTGGCAGCCTCAAAAATTTTCTCAAAATATTGAGTATATTTCCTACAAACTTTTTAGAAGTATCACTCATTCGCGTTCCATAAACAACACAAAAAATTTAATGTTAAAAAAGTTAATATAATTTAGAGAGTAATTAATTGCAGCTTAAGATATTTAAAAAATTCCCTCTGGCAACACTGGAATGAATGCATGTGTATTAAATATGGGGTTAATGAAATAAATGTTTGCGAACTTATAAAGTTTATGTGACACTTAAATAAATCATAAAGGCAATATTTTTAAACTTGCTCTTGCTTTAGAGTATTTATAAAAAAAATTATTTTTTCCTACTTTCCCTTTGAACAATGTTGTGTATAATTAAATATTCAACTATGCCCTTTACAGATTTAAATAGAGATGTATCTCTTATAGAAGTATGACGTAAAAAGTTGTTAAAGCGTTTATAATTAAAAATATGAAAATATATTATTTAGGTATTATTCCCTTAAAACAAATTTATTCATATTTTTTAATTAGTTATTTTATATATCTGTATACTTTTAGCGATGTAATAACATAAACGAAAATGTTTTACAAAAAACAACAAAAGAAAACATTAATACACCACCAATCGAACCCACATGTTATTTAAATGGCAAAACAAAATTAGCCCACAGACCCTTAAGGGAACATATCCCCACTGCTGATACTTACAAGGCAGATATTTACAATAAAAATGATGAGTTAATTAACAATGAAAAACATAATGCTGAGAAACTTGTGGAGTGCAACAATCATAAGAAAAATGTTTTTCAATTTGATACATTAACACCGAAGAAAATTTTGGAATCCAGTGATGTGCCAGAAAATGGTAAGTGATGAAATTTTCTTTGATAATCTGGATAATTGATAGCAGAATCCATTCTGGATTAGCAGAATCTGTTGTATACCATATTTTCTAAAAAAAAAAGTACACATCAATTAAAAAAATTATCAAACAATTGAGTTTTATTCACTAAATCAAATGAAAAAATTATAAACAGCTTGTTTTCTATGTTTCCCAGCAGTTGAATGTTTGATAATATCTGTCAAAAATTTCCAAAGTCTACTAATGATTAGGGGAGCTCCTATAAAATTGTGATATGCAGATAGCTGGGAAACATAGAAAACAAGCTGTTTACAATTTGTTGTTTAAATTATGTATATATATAAAAAAAAAATCGGGTTTAAACAAGTACTTTTTTAAAGTAACTTTTTAAAATATTGGCCTCAACAAAAGTAGCTTTTGTAAAAAGTATATTTTAAGGGCCATTATTACAACCTAACTATAAAGTTCTTAATAGTTAACCTTAACATTAGTTAACGTAAATGATAGTCACCATTAAATTTTTCACAATTTTGCAACTGAAGTTACCATATTTTCAAAAGTATATACGGCAGCTTCAAAAGCGTAAAATTCGCTTTGAAATTTACCATGAGGATAAACCTGCTGTTAAGTTATCAGTAACTTTTCAGGTTAATGTTAACTTGTAATAACGAAAAAAAAACCATTATCTGTACGATAAAATCCTAATGTTAACTATTCGTCAATGGCCCTAAGAAAAATAACTTTAAAAAAAGGTATCTTCTAAAATAATTATTTTATAATATATTTTTTTTAATAAAGTTCGTTTTAAAAAAAAGCACCTTTTAAAAGAAGTAGCATTTAAAAAGAGTACATTTTAAAAAGAATGCTTGTTAAAAAAGTACCTTATAAAAACCCATTTTTGAAAACAAACCTTTAAAAATACTGCCTTTTGAAAAAGTTTCACTTAAAAAAATATTTTTTCAAAAATATATCTTCCAAGCAAGTACCTTTTGAAAACAGATTTATTCTCAATAATATTCCGATAAAGTTCGTTTAGAAAAATATTTTAGAGAAACTATAAATAGCTTGTTTTCTGTGTTTCCCAGCTATCTATATGTCGACATTTCATAGGAGCTACCCTAATCATCAGTGGACTTTGGAAATTTTTGAAAGATATTCTCAAAAATTCAACTTTATATCCTAATGGTATCAATGTTAGAAGCTAAAATAGTGAATAAAAAATTCAATTGTTTGAATTGTAAAAAAAACTTTTGAATACATTACCTTTTAAAGAAATACCTTATAAAAAAAAAGTATGTTTTTCAAACGGTATCTTCTAAACAAGTACCTTTAAAAAAATCTATTTTGAGAAAAGTGTTCTAAAATAAGTAGTTTAAAAAAACTGACTTTTAACCCCCTTTTAAAAGAGTGTCTTTTAGAAAATAATATATTCCAAAATAATTACTTTGAAACATACTTTTCAAAAAAGATTCTTTTGAAAAAGTAAGAAAGTCTATTGAATAGAGTTCCGTTCACTTTTACTCTTCCTCCAATTAGGAACAAAAATGAAGTATGATGTTTTTCAGTTATTTTTTCCTTCTCTCCATTCACTGAAAATACTTCAATTCCATTTAAATATACAACCCAATTACAAAAGAAGATTCCGTGGGACTTTTCCCCATCCTCCAATTAGGAACACACATGAAGTATGATGTTTTTTTACTTTTTCCTTCTCTTCATTCACTGAAAATACTTCAATTCCATTTAAATATACAACCCAATTACAAAAGAAGATTCCGTGGGACTTTTCCCCATCCTCCAATTAGGAACACACATGAAGTATGATGTTTTTTTACTTTTTCCTTCTCTTCATTCACTGAAAAGTCTTCAATTCCGATTAGATATACAGCCCAATTACAAATGAAGATTCCGTGGGACTTTTCACTTTTCCCCTTCCTCCAATTAGGAACAAAAATGAAGTATGATGTTTTTTTACTTTTTCCTTCCCTCCATTCACTGAAAAGACTTCGATTCCTAAAAATTGTGCTTTTCTTTTGAATTTGTTGGGGAAAATGTACTTTATATGAAAAATAAATTCCGTAAGAAATAAATTCCGTGATAATATTCATAATAATAATATTCATAATTCCGTGATAATATTCATAATGACTTTTAAAAAGAGTGTACCTTCTAAACAGAGTACCTTTTACGAAACCCCTGTTTTTGAAAAATACCTTTATAATACTGGCTTTTAAAAAAAGTACCTTTCAAAAAAATATTTCTTGAAAACTATTGTGCATATTCATAAAAAATGAAAATGTATTTGAAATGAATTTTCGTAAAATTTTATGTGGAATTTTTGAGCTATAACACATTTCAAATTCACTTAAATTTTTATGAATCTGCCCATATATCTTCTAGGCAAGTATCTTTTGAAAAAAGATATATTCTAAAATATGTGCTTCAAAAATATGCCTTCCAAAAAAGTTTGTTGTGAAAAAGTACTTAAAAAACTGTTGAAAAATACCCTTTAAACAAGTATATTATAAAAAAGTATTTTGGAAAATGTATCTTATTTTTAAAGAAAATATATTTTGAGAAAGGTGTTTTCTAAAATAAGTAGTTTTAATAAAACTACATTTGAAAAAGCACTATTTAAAAACATCCTTTTAAAAAAGTACCTATGAAAACAAGTACCTCTTGAAAAATATATATTTTAAGATAATTGCTTTAAAATATATTTTCTGAAAAAGTTACTTTTAAAAAAGGACGTTAAAAAATTAGCTTTTAAAAAAGTACCTTAAAAAAGTATATTTTGAGAAAGGTATCTTCTAAGATAAGTAGTTTTAAAAACTTCCTTTGCAAAAAACACCTTTTTTCTCTTTAAAAATTTATCTTTTATAATAGATAGTTAAAAAAATATCTTCAAAAAAGAGGTCCTTTTGAAAAATGTATCTTTTAAAACAAGCTTTTGGGAAAAGTACAAACTCAAAAATGTACCTTTAAAAAACCCTTTTTAAAATTTGTACTTTTTAAAAAAATCTTAAAAAAGTACTTTTTAAAATAAATACTGTTTAGAAAAAATATCTTTAAAAAAACGCACTTTTTGAAAAAGATATCTTCTAAGCAAGTACATTCTTTTAAAAATTACCTAAAAACAAAAACCTTTTAAAAAAGTACTTTTTCAAACATGTATGTTTAAAAATTAAGTACCTTTTATGCTAAAAAAAAACAAGCAATTTTAAACTTTCAGTATTTTTTTATTACAAACTTTTTTTAATTGTAATTTTTTGTTTTTTGCAGAAACATGCCAACATTCCGTTCCAAATGATCCAAACTTAATACCGGGCAGTGATACTCAAAATTTTGTTAAAATAGAACAAGGACAATCTTATCCAAAAATTAGTCGAGTTAAACGGGCGACCGTTGTCGGTAACCCAATGTTTTCTTCTACAGCAGATGATGCTGCCAATGGAGCAGAAAGTTTAAGCTTAGATGATTTAGATATGGATTATGAACAAATAATGCACTACTTTAATAATCTGAAGGTAAAATAGATTGATTGGCGCTCATAATGGTTCTCGAAATCTTCAAAAGTTGGTAATAGATTAAAGAAAATTCGAGTACTTTCTCTTCAGTCTATTACGAACTCACAAAGATTTTGAATAAGATAAAAAATATAATTTTTATAAAAAATATATAATTTATTGATTATCTATACAAACGAATATAACATATTTTTATTAGAAAACCACTAAACGTTCAATAGTTATTTACATGCCTGGTATACAAGTTAATAATACTATCACATATGGTGTCAATACCAGAGATCTGCAACGAGTGCTTGTTTTGATGATTCGAAAAAACGAGTTGCGGTATGTTTAACACAGAAATTTGCTTGCGTATCCACTCGTGAGCTTGGGTTTATAATACACGAGCCTTTAACAAACACAATCAAATTTTAACAAGTTGTCTCTTAATCACTGTTTCGTTGAGTGATGTTAACTTTTATTTTCAAAGTACTGTATGACTTACCGTATTTTGACGACTTACCGTATTTTGAACAAAATTACCGTACGAAAAGTATTTAGCTGAACTGCTCGTAATACCATCGACGCTAATAAATCAAAATTTCACGATAACGAAGCTGTTCGTTCGTTCGCACAATTACATTTAACACAAAAACAACATTCAAAATTTTGTTATTGTTTTAAATGTTATTGTGCGAACGAAAGAAAAGCTTCGTTATCGTGAAATTAGACATAAATGAACGAATGTCACAAAAATTATATACATATATAGTAATTTTAATCTAATTCTGGTTTCTTCAATAAAAAAATCTCATCTGCAATAATATATTAGATTTGTCAAAAACTTGTGTATTCAGTGTGAGAGAAATCTAAATGCAAAATCTTACAAGTGGTCTGTAAATCTAAGTTTTCTAAAGTATTTCAGAACACTATTCAGGCTCAGCGCAACAATTTAAATTTATATTGGGAAGGTAGTATAGCATTTGCAAGCCCAACCAATTGCAGGTTAAGAACATTTCATGTTGTTTTTGTATATGTTGTACAACCATCAGTAGTTATATTACATTAACCCCTGATTTTACTTATCATACAACTATAGATGTGTTCTGCTTTTATAGCCTATTTACACCAAAGCGAAATCTGCTCATTCGAGATTTCAAGCCAAATCTAGTAGATTTTGAGAAGATTTCCCATACAAAATGAAATCTACTTTATGAGTAGATTTCGACGAAATCTCCTGAAATCTACTCAGTACTAAGCGATGCAACTGTGCTTTCTTGCAAAAAGTACTTAAAAATACTACGCTGCAACAAAAATTGCACTATAATGTGGTGTATGCAGTCTCTGGGCACAAAAAATATACACTTTAATGCTGGTGTATTCAGTCTCCGATAATATTGTATTGTCAAACCCGCACGCATAAATTATTTTTGAGCAAATGAAATCTTGCTAGATGTCAAAAAAGATGATGTAAACGATATGGACTTCGTTGTAGATTTCAATTCAAATCTATTAGATTTTGAGTTGGTGTAAATGCGCTATTAGACGATGTAATTTTAACAATTCATAGCTGGAGTGGCCACTCCAATTAGATTTAACGATTCTTGCGAAGGTGTAAGATAAGTACTCGTATAATAAAGCAACTATGATTTTATTAAAAATAAAACCAAAAGAATAAAACTTTTGTGAAAATTACCGTACAAGTAATAAAATTACCGTGCTGCCGTTTGAAGGTCAAGACTACAGTACAATACGATAATTACCCTACAGTTAACATCACTGGTTTCGTTAGTATTTTTTTTAACATACAACGACTGCATTCGTGCTTCAAATAAACAACAAAAAAAATGTTTGTGTAAAAATTTGAACCTACACATTTACACTGGTAATTGTGTTTAAGTTCTCAGACTTTATTTGGTTTTACTCTGAGCATTCGTCTTATTTCTAATCAGGGCTGCCAGATAATTTCTTAAAAACATCGGCAAATAAAATATTTTTCTTTTTAAATTCGCAATAATTTATTTAAGTGAATTGAATTGAATGGCAACACAACGGGGCCAAATTGGGCGCAAGCCGACTGGCTTGCCAGTGGCTAGCAGCCGCTTAAAACTAAAGTAAAATTTATTATATTATATTATATTATATTATATTATATTATATTATATTATATTATATTATATTATATTATATTATATTATATTATATTATATTATATTATATTATATTATATTATATTATATTATATTATATTATATTATATTATATTATATTATATTATATTATATTATATTATATTATATTATATTATATTATATTATATTATATTATATTATATTATATTAAGTACTTTTTTGATGTTTGTTTTCAATCTCTTTACAGGAATCAAATGCCTGAGTGCAGGAGTTATATACAACTGAACAAAAAATACATATTTTCCGTCAGCAATATAAAGTAGGTACCGATGCTAGTCCAAATCTCCAATAACCCACAACAGCTAAATGGAAGCTTAATAATAAAAAAAATAAATAAAAACATACCAATTATTAAGCAGCCTGATTAACAAATAATATCCATCAAATATAAAAAAAAGAAAAATCTCATTCATTAAAAACTAACAAAAAAAAAAAAAAGATATATTCGTATATATTGCCATATATAAATTGTAAAGCATAAAATTCATTTGTTAATGCATAAGAAATAATGTATGTATATGTGTGTGTGATGTCTTAAAAGAATTTTCTTTTCCAAGCCAAAAAAACCAAAGAAAACGTTTCATTTCTAATTACTAATTAAACAATATATAACTACTATTCAACTAAACTTTTCTATTGTCGCAACTTTTTGGCGACTTTTTAAGCTTTAATTGACAAATGTTTACTTCCATTCATTTAATTGCTTTATTCTATAACCTAAACAGTAGTAGACTTGTTACTAATCATGCTACACAAGGTGCCATGCTACATTAATAATATAATAATAAATAGCTCTGTTAACGTTCGTAACAGAATCATTGCCATATTAACTTCCATTTATAAACGTTAAATATCTTTTTTATTGCATCATAGAAGTTTAAATTTCTTGTTTGAGTGTTAATTGTAATACTGAAATTGTTGTAGAATAAGCTTTATAATTATAAGTTGCATAATAATGGTCCCAATCGTGTTTGACGCATTTTAAAAACGTCTGCGACAGTTTTGTAATAGATTAAATGCAAAAAATTTATTTGTTCTTTATGCTATTACAAAACTATTGAAGCCAGTTGTTTAAAATTTGCCCGGGTTTGTTCTTATAGTTTGTAAAAGATTAAAGGAAAATTCGAGTATTATCTCTTTAATCTATTACAAACTTTAAAGACTTCGCTAATACATAGTAATAAGCTGGTGGGTTACTCTCTATTACGATGCGAAAGAAAAATCTAAGAATTGGTACTCTGTATTGCGTTTTCGTATTTTCTTTGCGCATTTAATTTTCCCTTTCACACATTTCATTTTATCGTTCTTGACTATTGTTTATTTTGTGATACCAGTGTTACTTCATTTTTAAACTATTTCGTGAAAAAGTTTGCGCAAACAGCACAGAATACCAAATTATACTCTTATCGCATCGTATTTACTTTCGCATCGCAATAGAGAGTAACCCACCTGAATTAAGTTTTTATGGAGGATAGAAAAATTGATATTTGTAAAGCATAGACAAGTTTTTGCTGCATATCCACACATTGATTTGCACGCTGCTCAACAATACAAAACCATGCTTTCGGATTCAATTGTGCAATTTTTGTTTTTAAGACAGGTATATACATACGTATATGCCTATATAAATAATATCAACCCCACATTCACTGGAAATATTTAAATGTTGCAAAACAAATTATCTCACAAATATGCATTTTAATATTTTAAATAAGTTAAAATAAGACAAATCAAAAATATTGTAGAAGAAAATCTGGGTGTAAATCGAATGCAATGTCTTACTCCAAGCATATCAATTGTTCAATTCATGACTATTATATAAATGTTCGATGACTATTAAGCTTATTACGTTTGTCGCAATTCTCCAGAGTTTTTAGTAGATTAAAAGAAAATTTGAGTAATTTCTCTTTAGTTTATTAAGAATTTTCGAAGATTTCGAAAATGGTAGTAAGCTAAACTTTTCAAATACATTACGAATTGAAAACACATACATTGAACAATTATTTGCACACTACTTTTTTAAATGAAAAGGACAAGGCTTTCACAGAAATTATTGGAAATGGTTTTGATTACAAATTTTCGATTCGATTGATTTTGCTTTAACTTCTTCAGACTTCATTCCCTCAAACTTTATTTTTGTTATTTTTAAGTTAAGTGATCTAATGGCATGGATTAATGCGGGCGATAGAACGTTGACAGACAGGTCCTTATTGTGGTTGGCAAATTTGAAAAACGCTTAACGACAGCTTTGTAATAGCTTAAACAAAACCACTTTACTTATTCATTAATCTATTACAATTTTTTTCTTGATATTAAAATTCCTCAACTATAGTAAAAAGAATAGTTTCCAAATCAGATTTCTGATCCCTAAACAGAAAGTTTGCAAAGAGAACAGAAAGCATTACAAAACTGCTGTAGATATTATTAAAATTCATTAACTACAGTTACGAGAATAGTTTCAAATCAGTTTTCTGATCCCTAGTTTCAAATCAGTTTTCTGATCCCTAAACAGAAAGTTTGCAAACAGAACAGAAAGTTTGCAAAGAGAACAGAAAGCATTACAAAACTGCTGTAGATATAATTAAAATGCATTAACTACAGTAACGAGAATAGTTTCAAATCAGTTTTCTGATCAGAAAGTTTACAAATAGTCCTTTGTTATGGTTGGCGATTTAAGAAACGCTTGACGACAACTTTGTATTAGCTTAAACAGAACCAGTTTACTTATGCATTAATCTATTACAATTTTTTTTGGTAATATTAAAATTTCTCAACTATAAACTGATCCATTAACAGAAACTTTACTAATATGCCCTTATTGTGGTTAGCGAATTTAGAAAACGCTTACCGACAGCTTTGTAATAGATTAAACAGAACAAATTTAGCTATTCAGTAAGCCAATACAAAGCTTTGTAATAGCTTAAGCAGAACAACATTACTTATTCATTGATCTATTACAAAACTGTTGCAGGTGTTATTAAAATTCGCCACCTACAATAAAAAGAATAGTTTCCAAATCAGTTTTCTCATCCATTAACTGTTGACGAATGTAAACGTTCGATATGATCAATAACAGTTAATACCTCATATTCGTCATCGTTACATCAAGACAACAATTATTTATTAGTTGATAGGTCTTTGATATTTCCTAGATCTAAGCGATAAGTAGAAGTTGCTAATAGCATTTAATTATAGTTGACAGCGTGTAAATAAATACGAAATTTTTTACGTCGACTTCATGTAAGTACTATGACGACTCTTGGAATAAGGGGTAAAGAATATTCTTCATATAATAACTAAAACAAAAGTCTAATATTTTTTCTCGCCAATGACGAATTTTAAATGTTTCCAGTAGTTTCGTAATAGATTAAAGGGAATGAATTTAGCCGTCTTCATTAATCTATTACAAAACTTGTGTAGGTCATTTAAAAATTCGCCAACACGGAAATGATGTTACGTATTTGTTAATCTATTACATGACTTCTGTAAGTGTTTTCAAGATTCATCAACTATGAAGAGGAAGAATTTCGAAAATGTGTCAAATATTTTTTGTAATAGATTAAACAGAATGAATGAATTTTCTTGTAAATTAGTTCATTACAAAACTTCTAAAGTCGTTTTTAAAAATTGCCAACTACGAGAGAGAAGCATTTTGAAAAAGTCTCAAGCATTTTTGTAATAGCTTAAAAGAAATAATTTTTCTTAAATGCAAAATTGTTTGGTTTGTACATATGTACAACAGGTTTTTAGTTCAAGTTTTTCCTTTCTTAATTTTTTTCTTAAGAAGGATTTTTTTACAATACAAATTTGCTGTGATCAATAATTATTGATTGAAGAAGACAAGAAAAATAATAATCAAATCTTTAACAAAACAAAGAAATAATTTTTCGTTCAATGTTCTATTACAAAACTTCTGTAATCGTTTTTAAAATTCACCAAATACCTTCAAGGCAACTGGTTTTCCTTATTGAATTAAAAATATTTTCAATTTGTTAGTCAGATACTGCTAATAAAAAAAAAATTTATTTCATTCTGAGCAAAGTTGATCGATTTTAATTTTCTGACGAAGCTTTTTCGGAATTCGGAAATAATTTGCAATTAAATTACACTTCTGTGACAAGCCTGACAGATTTTTATTACAATAAAACACAAAGATAACTCACTGCCTGGTTTTGCAACTATTATAAAACATTTTAAGTGAAAATTTGAATTAAAATTAATGAGACTTATTAAGGTTCTTGAAATCTATGAAAATTTTTAGTAGATTAAATAAAATTCCAGTATTGTTTTTTATCTTTATTCAATGACAAACTGTTGAAGACTTCGAGCTTGTTAATAACTCTGAAATTCAATAAACGCAAATTCGTCATTCTTCTTTTATATTAAACATTCACCTTCTTTTAAGCTGATATAAATTTAAATGATCAGTTTCACAAATCTATTGTGTTGCATGCAGCAAAATAAGTGGCACAGCTGATGATTTTGTAGAAAATATTAATGGTTACGACAGTTTTGTAGTAGATTAATGAGTTAATCAACTAGTTAGCTTTAGTCTATAAAAATAAACTGTCTTGGGCGTTTTCTAAAATCACCATTTGAAAGATCAAGGGCAATAGCTTTCCTTTTTACGTAAAATTGAATTTAAAATTGTCACTTTCATAAGCTTATTATATTATATGCAGCAAAATAAATGGCACAGTTGGCGATTTTGAAGAAAATAAGAACGTTTATGACAGTTTAGTAATAGATTAATAACTAAGTCAACTAGCTATCTTTAGTTTATTAAAACAACAGTCTTGGACGTAACCTAAGATCACCATTTGTGAGATAAGGGACAGTAGCTTAGTGTGTTATATGCAGCAAAATAAATATCATATTTGGCGATTTAAAAAAAAAACAACGACAGTTTTGTAATTGAATAATGAATAAATTGTTAGAACACTGTCGTGAAAGCTATTTATTTTTAGTGCTCCCACACGATAAGGGTCATTATAAAAGTTTAATTGGCCTTATTCCATCAACATACTGCAACATATCGCCTCACACATGGGCTTATTACGGTGCTCGAAATCTGCAAGGGTTTGTAATAGATTAAAGAAAATTTCTTTTTACTCTATTACGAACTTTCAAAAGTTTGGAGAACGTTAATAAGCCGTAGTGTCTATGAATTAGGCAAATTTATGTATGTGTGTTTGTATGAATAAGAAACAGAAAATGTTTATGCTTTCATTACACAGTATTTTAAATAAATATGGTAAGAAAATTTCACATGTTTGCAATTCACTCTGAATGCATACATTCTCTATTTAAAATAAAATATTTATAAGATTTCCAGCTTTTAGTTTACAAATAAATATATTATTTCTTGTTTTCTATGTATACATTATAACACCACCCCGCCCCCTTCCTCCCCTAATCGTGCTTGGCGTATTTGAAAAATACCTTCTAAAGTTTTGTTTTAGATTAATGCATAACTAAACTTGTTCTCTTTAATCTATTACAAACCTGTCGTAGACGTTTTATAAATGTGTCAAATACAATAAAGACTTATATTTCTCTTTTTTTAACGCTTTGCATGTAAAAATCTTTTTGTGTATTTTAATTTAGTTTAATAATTGTTGATTTTTTTCTATAAAAAATTTAAAACTTTTTGTTTAAAAAAGACATCATCGCACATTTAATGTATCAAGAAGCTAATTAAACAAAAAAAATAATCATAATATAGTTGTAATAGTTTATTGCTTTAGAGCTTATGAAAATAATTGTAAGAAATATATTAAAAACAAACGGTTATGTCTATTTATTTCATTCCGCTTTATTGTTTTAATTTGTAATTTTTCCCCCTGAAAGTGTTTAGTATTAAATGAAACAACAAGAATTTAAAAAAACATATATAACCCAAAAAAATAATTAAATGCAACTTCATGCCTGTAATATTTAATGAGAAAACGTTTGCAGCTATTGTGAAAATCACATGTTTTGAAATCGCAAATTTTATGAAATTGAAACAGAGTTTTTAGCAACATAGAATTGTTTATTAAAAGCATATTAAACATGCCTGAAATATTTCATTTTCAATGATTGCAGCTGGTATGAAAATCACATGATTTTAAATCACAAAATTTATGAAATTTTATTAAATAGTTTTATTGACAGCGAAAACAGAATTATTAACAACGTGAATTTGTTTATTAAAAACATATTACTTAAATTTGAAAAACACCTGCCTGAAATATTTAGTTTTCAGTGAGAAAATGCTAGCAGCTGTTGTGAAAATCACATGACTTTAAATCACAAAATTTATGAAAGTGAATTAAACAGTATTATTAACAGAATGAATTTGTTTATTAAATACATTTTAATTAAATTGTAAAAGCAAGTGTCTGCAACACTTAATTTTCAGTGAGACTATGATGAAAATCACATGATTTTAGATCACAAAATTTATGAAATCGAATTATGCAGTTTTGTTAACAAAAGAAATTTATTTAATTAAAAAATTTCAATTAAATTAGAAAAGCAAATGTTTGAAATATTTAATATTCAATGAGAAAACTTATCCAGCTGTTGTGAAAATCACATGATTTTAAATCGCAATATTTATGAAATTGAACTTAACAATTTTATTAACATAATAATTTTGTTATTAAAAGCATTTTAATTAATTCAGAAAAACTAATATTTCATTTTCAAAGAGAAAACCCAAACACAGTTGTTATGAAAATCGCATGATTTTAAATCTCCAAATTTATAAAATCGAATTGTACAGTTTTATTAACAGACGAAGTTTGTTTAATTAAACAATTTGTATTAAATTAGATAAGCAATTGCCTGAAATATTTAATTTTCAATGAGAAAACTTATCTAGCTGTTGTGGAAATCACACGATTTTAAATCACAAAATTTATGAAATTTATTTAAACAGTTTTGTTAACAGAATAAACTTGTTTAATTAAACAATTTGTATTAAATTCGACTAGCAAGTGAGAATACACAAACGACTATTGTGAAAATCACATGATTTTAAATCGCAAAATTTATGAATTTAAATCAAATAGCAGAATAAATTTGTTTAACTATAGAATTTCAATGAAATTAGGAAAGCAAATAACCTGAAATATATAAATTTCAGTGAGAAAACGCTTCCAGCAATTAAAAAAATTGCATGATTTTAAATCACAAAATTTATGAAATCAAATTAAACAGTTTTATAAACCCATAAAGTTTGCTTACTGAAAAGAATTTGAATTAAATTAGAGAGGCAAATGTCCGGAATATTTAATTTTCAATTATAAAACGCATTCAGCTTTTGTGAATTGTGATTATAAATCACAAAATTTATGAATTGGAAACAAGAGTCGATAACAAAATGAATTTGTTTATTAAAAGCATTTTAATTAAATTAGTAAAGCAAATGTCTGAAATATTTTATTTTCAAAGAGAAAACACAGCCAGCTGCTATGAAAATCATATGGTTTTAAATCGCCAAATTTATAAAATCGAACTAAACAGTTTTATTAACAAAATCCATTATTTATTAAAAGTATTTCGATAAAATTTGAGAAGCTATAAAAAAGCAAACAGCAAAAGGCCAGCTCTTCGATGCAAGTGAATTCAAATCGAGTGATTGATACGAGGTCAAAAAATAATTTAGAATATTTTGTTGGTCTCATAACTGCTTGCAACAAAATTAAGTTGTTTAAATGTGGCATGAAAAAAACATTCTAAAAAAAATCATTTCCATTAAACACATTTTTAAAAATGTATGTTAAGCATTGAAGTTATCGTACTTGAATAACGATAAAAACAATCCGTTTTCTTTTTAATCTATTACAAAAATTTTATATACATGAAATGCGTACATACGAGTATGCATCACACAGTCCGGCCAGTTAATTGTGTTCGTTGTAATGTTGTTTGATTTAATGTTATATGCCTTTTCAGGGAAAAATATTGAAATTTATTTATTTTAAAATAGTTCCGTCCAAATACAAACATATGTTTATTTAAAATAAAATTTTTTTAACAATAATGTCCTTACCATAAGAAGCATTTTTTTAAAT
Organism: Thecocarcelia acutangulata; assembly: GCA_914767995.1. NCBI lineage: Eukaryota > Metazoa > Arthropoda > Insecta > Diptera > Tachinidae > Thecocarcelia > Thecocarcelia acutangulata. Next base: position 22,146,545 of record OU612095.1, on the reverse strand, counting down.
TATTTTAATTTAAGTTTATATGTGTGTACAAACATAGTCATAAGTATATTAAATACTCGTATAAAATGTTGTTGAATATTTCCCCAATTTGTAAAAGATTAGAAGAAAAATAATTTGCTGGATGGTAAGTGCTTTGAGGCAAAACATAATGTAATCCGCCTTATCCCAAGAGTAGTCGTGATAGTTACACAAAGTTATAAAAAAAATTAGTTTAGAAAGCCTATCACGGACATGTAATTACTAACGAAGATGAGTGTATACATACATAAGTAAGAGCCATTCAATTTTGACTTAATGCAATGAAGTTGACGATCTTTGAAATGTAGGCTTTTATTGTGATTGGGGATTTTTTAAAACATCTCCGACAGGTTTGTAATAGATTAAAGAGTAACTTACTTATTCATCAGTTTATTTCAAAACTATTATAAGCGTTTTTAAAGTGTCCCAACGGGTTTGTAATAGATTAAAATACTGATTTTTTTTTTATTTATAAATCCTTTACAAAAATCTTATGGACATGAGGAATGAGCTTTACTTATTAATCTACTACAAAACTCGTTAAAGTCGTTTTTAGAATCTGTCATCAATTTTGTTATACGCTGTAGGGAATAAGTTTACATAGTTATTAATCTATTACAAAGCAGGCGTTGTTAACATTCCCCCACAACTTTGTAATAGATTAATGGAAAAGGCTTTTCTTGTTATTACAAAACCATTTCAGGCGATTTTTAAATACCCCAGTAAGTAATAATAGTTATAGATTAAAAATAATGACTTGCAAGTGCTTTTTAAATGTACCATCAGTTTTGTAATATACTGAAGAGAATAACTTAACTTATGTAATAGTCTACTACAAAATTCTTTCTGGGATTTTTGAAATTCTCCACTAGCTTTGTAAGATTAAAAAAACTTCTTATTCATTAGTCTATTACAAAACGTTTTGAAATTTTGCCAACATACTTGTAATAGATAAAAAGGTATTACTTCTACTTATTAATCTATTACAAAACTCTCTGTTTTGTTTTAGAATTTGCCATCAGGTTGGTAATACAGTGAAGGGAGTGACTGCTTATTTAATAATCTTTTATAATACAAAACTGTTGTTTGTGTTTTTAAAATTCCCCAACAGCCATGTAATAGATTAAAGGAAATAACTGTACTTATTCGCCAACCAACATTGTGGTAACACAAAAAAGTTATAATTTTATGAAAAACAAAAATATATTTTTGCCTCATTTATCATCTAAACCAAAATTTTGTTAAAGTTGCGAGAAAATGTCTACGTTTATTCTGTTTTTTTTTTTTTTTGCTTGCGGCTTTAATAGCAAACTACTGTACTTAGTGGACTTCGCCCTGCCAACTCATTAAGCCTTGCCTTCCATTAACTGTTGGCAAATTATATACAGAAGAGATTAGATGGCCCAGACTCTTTGTCCATATAGATACAAACTTATGGCAAATAATTGCGATCTGTGTGAGCCTAGATCACACGGGGGCGCAGGTGAATCTTATTGAAAATGTGGAAATAACTCTGATGTAAGTAAATTTCACAATCTATCTCGTTTAGAGATACCCGGCATTCACGAACCAACCTGGGCTACGTATAGACCTCTGTTAGTGGATTCAGCGCAGTTTTACTATCGATACAAATTCGGATATCCTTCCCGCCTACAATGTAGTACCAGTTAGCTTCCTCATTATAACTGTGACTTCCAGCAAAATGAGTGTACCCTGAGTTGCGCTACACTCATTTTACAGCCTTTCTTTACCAGCTACCGAGTCCGACTTGGATCCATCTCTAAAGATTTCAAGCACATTCTCCTGACGGTCTATGCCGACCATGTCCGAAACCGTGCCTGACAAAGTTACATCAAATCTATTGTCGGGCAGTAGGGGCGATGAGCAGTAATCAATATTCACTGGAAGATGCACTATTCTTCCCATAATTGAGCAGTGACCATATGTTGTCTCCTAAATTGAACTAAGTTCAAAACTTCACAATTTCATTTACTCAACAAAAATTTAGTTGCTTTGGCAGCTGTTAGTATCGAGCATAGAGTTTGCAGTGTGGAGTTGGGTTCATAAGCTCTTTTTAGTTCAGCTCTTTTCAATGAAATATGTCTTTCTTTTAGTTCAGTAGTTCAGTGCTTCGTATATAAAATTAATTTCAATGAACGTCTCTGTTTCAGCTTTTAAGAAACAAGAAGAAACCGAAAACAAATTCGGTGTAAATAAACTTGAAAGTGAGATTAAAAATATTTAGGTGTGATGAAAAATAATTGCATTGAAAAGAAAAAATGATTTAATTGCGGTGAATTCCGATCGTTTTCATAGTTTCTTTTTTCTTTCATATCAAACTTTTTGGCTAATTTCATTTCCATACCAGCAAAAAATAAGCATAAACGAAAAGAAAACAAAAACAAAAGAAAGAAACATGAACTACGGAGCGAAAAGAGAATTGCAGAATTCATCAGTTCACTTAGCTCCCTCAAGTGAATAGTTCAGTTATACTAGTTCGTTAGCGAACTATCCAACGCTAATACACAGGTAACATAAAAATATCAAACGATAGTTCTCTTTTTTTTTTTCTTTCTCTCTGCGCTTTGGGCTTCTATACGAAATCAACGTAGTCTGTAACCTCAAACTTATACGCAAGTCAGACAAAGCAATAACTCACTTTTACTGTCTCTCTTTTGTCATCTCTACGAAAATTCAAAACCCTAATTTTAATTCTAACGTCACTTTTCCCATCTCTATGTACTTTGCGGTTTACAGTTACGTACAAACACAGGCTAGCTGCCAGCTGATTTCCCCAAAATTATTTTGTCTATTCTCAACACAATCACAGAGAAGAAATATTTGACGCATAAATAATTAATAATATATTAATAAAAACAATTTCTTTCAGTGGTTTAAGAAGTGTTTTACAGCAGGTGGACTGTCTGTCTTCTGTCTGCCAGCTTTTTGTAATTTAAAAATTATAATAATAGAAAATAATAATTCTATGGTAAGGAATATTAACAATAGTTTAAACTCAATTGTATTCATTTTAATTTTGTTACATAATTCTAGTCAAGTTTTTTTTTTTATATAAAAATGTTGTTATAAGTTTCATATAATTTATAAATTATAAATAGCAAGAAAAAAGGAAACTTTATTTATCGTATAAGTCACATGTTTCGGTTTAAAAATTATGTTGCTACAAATCGCAAGGCTAATTAAAAATTATCCAGGATTATGAAAACATTTAGCCTCAACCTATTTAATGGTTAATCGTGTTTTTCTGATTCCAAGATCTGTTTTATAATAATATATATTATATATAAAAGAAATATCAAATAATAAAATTGCACAGAAACAAATTTAATAATATAAAAAAAGTCACCCTATTTGTTTGATTTTTTTCTAGGATCTTTTCACCACGTTGGGTGGGCAATGGAGAAACGAAAACACCAGTTTCTCCCCTATAAGAGATCGGGAAAGTGGCAAGCAAAGCGGCTTAAGTAAATGTTTGGTTTTTCAGTATAAATAAATATTTTTTATGTCGGCGTACCCAGGGGGACGGTTGGAACCCACTGAGTGGTCTGTGCTCAGAGAAAAGTAGCTAGTCGGAAACCTCCCTGGTCTCTTCAGTCGTAACATAAGTGTTTATGTGGTTGACAAATTTAAAAAATGCCCACGACAGTTTTGTAATAGATTAAGGAGAATAAGTTAACTTATGATGTAGTTATCTATTACAAAACATTTGTAAGCTTTTTTTAAATTCAACCATAAGGGGGATTAAAAAGCTAAAGGTAAGCAGTAAGAAATGTTTGACATGAATTCAAAAAACACTAACAACAATTTTGCTGCAAATTAAAGGCAAGAGCTGTCATTCAGCGGTGTGAGAGAAACAGAGTAGGACTAATGCTCAAATTAAATTCGTTTGCGAATGAATTTAATACATGCGAATTTAATTTTTCTCACTTCAAAGAATTATTCTATTTCGTTCGTGAGTTTTATGGACAATTTGTGAACGAATTATAGAGTAGGCTCAAATTAAATTCGTTCACGAACGAATATAATTTTTCATATTTCAAAGAATTATTCTTTTTCATTTGTGAATTTTATCCATTCGTGTGCGAATTAGAGTAGTAATAATGGTCAAATGGTCTTCAATTTCATCGATCAAACTTCTTAATTTTTGATCCTTTCCGTAGAGTTTGTGGCGAAGTAAACCGACTTTATTATCTCATCGACTGACATCATATTACTAAGAGCAAACTTTTTTGAATTTAAACTCTAGTGATTATCAGGGGTCTAATCACCGCATACGATATCGAATTAACTATCGTATCGAATAACATTACGATACATCTAGATTAAGGCAAACGATGCATATCGGATCGTAATTTAAACAAAATTTAATAGATTCAAGACCATATGTTTGCTAAAAGTACGAATGCAAAAAGTAAATTGTTTAACTCTTTTATATTATTGCAAAACAATCCATTCGATATCGTATGCCATGATGCCAAAATGAAAAATGTCGATAATATTGCTCGATATCGTATGCGGTGATTTGGCCCCCAGGTTTGTTCTGCAAATCACTTTTTGTGTAAGTGATTTGAAGTCACAAAAAAGGTGTTCTGCCGAAAAAAAATTTTCTGATTTTTGTGATTTCAAACCGGTAAGCTAATAAATATGCAGGTACTTCATTATGAATTTCACAATTTATTACATTGATGTGTTTTCTCTTGATTACTTAAGTAAAACTATGTATTTTATACGAAATAATGCAATAAATTATGAAAAAACTAGATACGTTTATTTTGTTGTATTTCCTTTGCGGTTTGGTCTGTGGGATTATCTAAGTTTTTTGTTCTTTAGCTTTTATGTTTATCAGAAGAAATTAACTTTATTTTGCAAATAATTCCGCGACTAAAAAAATTCCACCTGAAAATAAGTTTATCCGTAAATCAAAGCAAAAAGCAGCTGCTTTTTGTGCTTCCAAAGAGTATAAATCACATCGAAAATCACAAAAAATGTTGATTTGCAGAACAGGTACAAATCACATTTGGGATTTTGAAACGGTATGTGCTTTGAAATCACATAGTTTTTAGAACAGACCTGTATATTTATAACTGTTTGCAGTATTCTAATGTTTTCTGTTATATTAATTCTATCTATTTACTTATTATAAATAAATAAAAAAAAAGCTTAAACAAATTTCCATTGAAAGTGCTAAAAAAGTCTACAATAAAGTTCTGGTACTACGGTACTAAAAATTTTTTTTGGAACATTTTTAGCACTTATGTTTTTTATACACAATTAATTATAAGAACTTAAAAAATTATATAGAAAATTTTAAATTCTAAAAGAAGTCTATAAATAAGAGTTCTCACTGAAAATTTTTTGAGCTGAAAAATTGCTATTCAAATTTACAGCCTGTTCGACGATATCGAATCGAAGAAAGCTAGTCAGCTACATTCGAATCAATTTGGGTTTGTCTATGTCACTATTGTTCGTTCGCATAAACTTATATATTTTAAACAATTAAGTTTTTTATTCACTATTTTTAGCTTCTACCATTTATACCAATAAAAATTATAAATAGCCTGTTTTTTATGTTTCCCAGCTATCTATATGTCGACATTTCATAGGAACTACCCTAATCATCAGTAGACTTTGGAAATTTTTGAAAGATATTCTCAAACATTCAACTTTATATCCCAGCAATATAAATAAATTGCTGAGAATTTAAAAGAAAAATGCTCTAATAATATCTGTCAAAACACAAAAAACAAGCCTTTTCATTTATTCACCTCTCTAACATTTCTTTACACCTTTCAAACAAATGAACAACCGTTGGTTGCTACGATTTGCTTTTTGAAAGTATCGAAAAGCAGAGAACAAAAATTCAAACAATTAAGTTTTTTATTCACTATTTTTAGCTTCTACCATTTATACCAATAAAAATTATAAATAGCCTGTTTTTTATGTTTCCCAGCTATCTATATGTCGACATTTCATAGGAACTACCCTAATCATCAGTAGACTTTGGAAATTTTTGAAAGATATTCTCAAACATTCAACTTTATATCCCAGCAATATAAATAAATTGCTGAGAATTTAAAAGAAAAATGCTCTAATAATATCTGTCAAAACACAAAAAACAAGCCTTTTCATTTATTCACCTCTCTAACATTTCTTTACACCTTTCAAACAAATGAACAACCGTTGGTTGCTACGATTTGCTTTTTGAAAGTATCGAAAAGCAGAGAACAAAAATTCAAACAATTAAGTTTTTTATTCACTATTTTTAGCTTCTACCATTTATACCAATAAAAATTATAAATAGCCTGTTTTTTATGTTTCCCAGCTATCTATATGTCGACATTTCATAGGAACTACCCTAATCATCAGTAGACTTTGGAAATTTTTGAAAGATATTCTCAAACATTCAACTTTATATCCCAGCAATATAAATAAATTGCTGAGAATTTAAAAGAAAAATGCTCTAATAATATCTGTCAAAACACAAAAAACAAGCCTTTTCATTTATTCACCTCTCTAACATTTCTTTACACCTTTCAAACAAATGAACAACCGTTGGTTGCTACGATTTGCTTTTTGAAAGTATCGAAAAGCAGAGAACAAAAATTCAAACAATTAAGTTTTTTATTCACTATTTTTAGCTTCTACCATTTATACCAATAAAAATTATAAATAGCCTGTTTTTTATGTTTCCCAGCTATCTATATGTCGACATTTCATAGGAACTACCCTAATCATCAGTAGACTTTGGAAATTTTTGAAAGATATTCTCAAACATTCAACTTTATATCCCAGCAATATAAATAAATTGCTGAGAATTTAAAAGAAAAATGCTCTAATAATATCTGTCAAAACACAAAAAACAAGCCTTTTCATTTATTCACCTCTCTAACATTTCTTTACACCTTTCAAACAAATGAACAACCGTTGGTTGCTACGATTTGCTTTTTGAAAGTATCGAAAAGCAGAGAACAAAAATTCAAACAATTAAGTTTTTTATTCACTATTTTTAGCTTCTACCATTTATACCAATAAAAATTATAAATAGCCTGTTTTTTATGTTTCCCAGCTATCTATATGTCGACATTTCATAGGAACTACCCTAATCATCAGTAGACTTTGGAAATTTTTGAAAGATATTCTCAAACATTCAACTTTATATCCCAGCAATATAAATAAATTGCTGAGAATTTAAAAGAAAAATGCTCTAATAATATCTGTCAAAACACAAAAAACAAGCCTTTTCATTTATTCACCTCTCTAACATTTCTTTACACCTTTCAAACAAATGAACAACCGTTGGTTGCTACGATTTGCTTTTTGAAAGTATCGAAAAGCAGAGAACAAAAATTCAAACAATTAAGTTTTTTATTCACTATTTTTAGCTTCTACCATTTATACCAATAAAAATTATAAATAGCCTGTTTTTTATGTTTCCCAGCTATCTATATGTCGACATTTCATAGGAACTACCCTAATCATCAGTAGACTTTGGAAATTTTTGAAAGATATTCTCAAACATTCAACTTTATATCCCAGCAATATAAATAAATTGCTGAGAATTTAAAAGAAAAATGCTCTAATAATATCTGTCAAAACACAAAAAACAAGCCTTTTCATTTATTCACCTAAGACATTCCTACAGAAATTTTTTTGTTAGAAAATTTTAAGTACTAAAAAAATTGTTAGTACTAAAGGTTTTCATCGAAAATTTTTAGTGCAGAAAAATTACTAAACTTTGTACTAAAAACTTTGTGTGGAAAATCTTTAAAACAATTACTATTCAAAATTGTTCGAAATATAAGAAAAAATTCTCTGAAAATTTTTTGTACTAAAAACTTTGTGTGGAAAATTTTTAGCACAATTGCTATTGAAAATTGTTCGAAATATAAAAAAAAATTCTCTGAAAATTTTTTGTACTAAAAACTTTGTGTGGAAAATTTTTAGCACAATTACTATTGAAAATTGTTCGAAATATAAGAAAAAATTCTCTGAAAATTTTTTGTACTGAAAACTTTGTGTGGAAAAATTTTAAAACAATTACTATTCAAAATTGTTCGAAATATAAGAAAAAATTCTCTGAACATTTTTTGTACTAAAAACTTTGTGTGGAAAATTTTTAGCACAATTACTATTGAAAATTGTTCGAAATATAAGAGAAAATTCTCTGAAAATTTTTTGTACTAAAAACTTTGTGTGGAAAATTTTTAGAACAACAAATTTTCTTAGACATGCCCCCAAAAATACTTAAACAACGCAAATCTACAGCTATTTTTGGAATTCTGCAAAGTTTTACTATATTACTTGTCTTAACGCTATTGGTTTTGAAAAACTGTTTTATAAACTTGCAAGTTACTAAACTGTTTTTTTTTTCGACTATCGTAGCTGATGATTTAAAAAAAATGAGTTAAATTTTGCAATAGCGGTTTTTATTAATCTAGTATAAAACTGTCGTAGAAGTTTTTCAAACTCGGCAACCACAATCATTTACATTCATGCAAATAACGTGAACTGTGCCAACGTCTTATCCAATTATTGTTAGTAAATTATGAAATTTTCTCAAAAAACTTTATAGGTAATTGCAGGTAATTTTTAAGATATTCGCATTGCTGTTTGTTTATTTACCTCCTGAAATTAAACTACACATTATTACTTTTAAAATTATTATATATTTTTTTTATTTAAAAATTGTACAAGATCATCCCTGTACAGAACATGCTCGTCAACTCGTTTACTTTGCTCTTCAACTTGATATGTGTTTGTCCACTTCCAAAGTAGCCGTCTTACAAAGCTATTTCTAAACGAAGCATATAATGTATTCAGCATATCCGGCGGCATATTTTCTTTAAAGTAGGAATTCAAGTCATTTGTGTTAAAATAATAAAGCATATTTTGTGTCTTTGACATAGTGGAGAAATATTCATGGGTTATTTCGCAAAATAGTAAAATTCCACCAGGAACAAAAAACTTGTTTTCACCATCGTCGAGTGATAAGCCCAAACGCATGGAACCGCCTTTCAGTGTATAGTGTTTCATGACTGAAAAAAACTCTCCCATATTTCCCAATTTAAAAAGCCTTTTGCAGCGCAATAAACTCAATGAACCTCGTTCCTTATAAGGTTTATTAATGCTGTTGACAAATTTGGAACACATCGCTAAACGATCCCTTAAACGCAACCTTCTTACATCCCTGCCACCCAACATGATGGCATCAATTATATGCAAACTGCAGACGCGTGTCTGTGTTCTTCCTTCGCCGCTGTATTCGAAAACAAGTTCGCCATAAAATAATGATTTTGGTGATATTTCGAACATATATTCCACTGGTTCCCATTTTTTCATATCAGTGTAACGTAGAAGTTTTCCTCTGGTGGTGCAAATAAAAAAGCTGCATGCATTTGAGCTCGTTTCCCCACGACTTATCGGCACAAAATACCAGTCGTGAATGCTTTTTATTGATCTTTCCAGCAAATCTTTTGATATTAATTGTACAGGCATTGAATTAAACCATGACTTATCAATGTACCAAGAATTTAAAAATTCTTCAAGAAATTTATCGACAGGTTTGTTTTCCGGTGCCTGTCGCAATTTATCTGGCAGACCCCAAAGCTGTAAACATCTTTTGCGAAAGTCCGATTGTCTTGTTTCTCTTAATTGCAGGTTATTGCAAAATGCTTTAATTTTTTTTAAACCAATTATTTGATTACGTCCGATCAAGTTGTTAGATTCTTTTATATAACTAAAGAATTCTTCGTTTTGCATTATTATATCTAGATCTACGATTTCTGTGACATCCTGATCGCTTTGCTCGTTCAAATGGTTGTTTATTACGTTCAAGTATTTACATATGGCTTCAGTGTCGGGATATTTCCATTTACATACCACATATCTTTCAGAATTTGCGGGACGACTACTATTTGGTTTGATAATTGCTATTTCTTCAAAGCACTGGTACATTAAATAGATTAGGCCCACACTAAAAGTCGTAAATATATCAAAAAGCTTACAGACAAAGCTTCCTTTGGGTCTAAGAATTTTGAGGGCTGTAAGACATTGACATAAATAAAGTTGTTTTGATAATATTTCTTGTATATTCTCCTGCCCTTCGACCGAAAAGCCACCATCAGCCATAACAAAATGTACGCCTTCTTTGCAGTGTTGAAAAATGTAATTAGCCAGAGAATCTTGATTAGCTTCGACGTAAATATCGCCATCGCCTTGTACACCATAATATGGATCAAACGACTCTGGCGAACCAGCAGAGAATTTGTCCAGTTTAAAATCATTGGCGCCTCGTAAAGTAAACCCAAAACCTTTGGCTTCCCATAGTTTTCTATACAATATATACTCCGAAAAACCACCAGGACCTGTTAGTATAAAACAAAATATAAATAAAAATATATAAACATATCGAATCTCAATCAAACAGTTTTTAAAAATTACCTGCACAAATATCGGCAAAATATAAAAGTTCGTTGTTATGAATTAAACTCCTTCCGAATTCATCTGTAGGATTTGTAAACATAAAACTCAACATCGAATCTATATTAGCCATTTTAACTGCTGCCCGATTTTGAAAAATAGAGCTGCGTATCGTTTCGAAAGGATTACTTCGGGATCGAGCTCGTCTCAATTCATTTTCATCGAGTTGATCAAATACAGTTTTAGAAGCTAAAATAGCATTTAAAATCTCCGGTTCTACAAACAAGGTTTCATCATCAAGTGTTTCTTTTCTTTCGCCAAAGCTTATCCACTGCAATAGCTGTTGCAGGTCATATGAGAGAGGCGTTTTATTTGGAAGCCACGAAATAATTTCAGGCACATTTATTTCTTCACAGTTGGGGTCCCAGTCTTCAGCAGAATTGATATCAAGATCATGTTTTAAGCCCAAACCTTTTCTACCATCCTGTTGGAATGCTACTATCGGCTCTAGACGACCCTGACTTTGTTTACCTAAACCTTTATCAGTTTCGTAGCCCATTTTTTTCATCATTTGCATGGCTTTATTTGAATAGCTTTTTGACCATTCAGTTTTCATCTTTTTTGGAGGTAGTTCATAGAACTCATTTTCACTGTTGTCTTCACCTTCCATTTTATTTATTATTTATTTATTGCTTAATATAATTAAGTATTTATATGTATTCTTTATTTTAATTCTTGTGTTTTGGAAATTGATTCATTACCATAAAAGACGTGTTTATTTTTTAAAACAAATCACTAGAACAAGGCGAATTAATATGAATTTGTCTTGTCGGTAAAACAGTTTTTTTAATCATAAAGTCTGCTTTTACATTTGGACAACAACATAAAACATGCGAAAAGTGAAATAGAAAAACAAAAAATGTCTAACACCCATGATACAAAAAACAAGGTAGCCGCTTCGCTACAACAATACAACAATAATAAAAACAACAGGTATTTTGTTTGTGTAAAATGGCGAATTCACACTTAAGCTGTCAAAAGTAGTTGATAAGGAACATGTACAAAAATTTAAATGGCGCCGAAAATGGTAAATAAAACTTGACAGAGAGAGTGCCGCCATATTAACCGAATTCGCCGATGCATCCACCTAATAATTAATTCGCCTTGCTAACACCCAATTTTCACGACGACTTTTAAAGATATGTTTGTTTTTTATTTTATTTTAAAGCTGCTACCAAATTCAAATTACATTTTCATCATGGTTTTTTAAGACATGTCTTTTTTCAATTGTACTTGCAAAATAATATCGTTTGTCTCTTTTTATCCTCTTGTTAGCATCGATGCCTCTTGTTGGCGTCTTGCCAAACGAATGTAAATGAAAAATAATAACAATATTACAAATGATAACAAAAAGGAAATAGAAAAAAAAACACGAAAAACGGAGTTCGAGCCTTTTTGTTTACCCCTCTTTCATTTCTACCAAATTTGCCGACAAATATGAAAGACATGACTTAAAGACGTTTGAAAAAAATCATCTTGGGCACAGAAGTTATATCTGTGCCTTAAACCATTATTCAAGGCGAATTCGTCTTGCCATTGTGTTTGTTTTTATCATGATACAAAACAGAAGGTAGCCGCTTCGCTACAACAATAAAAAAACAACAGGTATTTTGTTTGTGTAAAAAGGCGAATTCACACTTAAGCTGTCAAAAGTAGTTGATAAAGAACATGTACAAAAATTTAAATTTTAAACTTGACAGAGAAAGTGCCACCATATTAAACGAATTCGCCTGAATTCGCCGATGCATCCACCTAATAATGAATTCGCTTTGAAATGTATATTGAATTCGTCTTGCCCAAGGCGAATTCATTACCAGGTGAATTTAACAGCACAGGTGATTATTTTTTGCTTCTCGCGTTTTTTCCAATGAGACTGTCAAATTTTGTTTCTTTTGTTTACAAAATTTTTCGCGCCATTTCAATCTGAAGGTTTTTTTGTATGATTTAGTGCAGTTTCAAGAAATTTGTGTGAATTTAAAAGTGAAAAACTAATATAATATGTGATTTTAATTACAAACAATTATAAAAGCTTATATTTAACGTTTATATAAAATATTTTCTCTGCTGAGCAATCTTAGGCGAATTTAGATTATGACATTCACGATGTGTTTTACAATAACAAAATACATAGTACTGAATTCGCCTTTCCGCTTGCACTCACCTGTATCATGATACAAAAAACAAGGTAGCCGCTTCGCTACAACAATACAACAATAATAAAAACAACAGGTATTTTGTTTGTGTAAAATGGCGAATTCACACTTAAGCTGTCAAAAGTAGTTGATAAAGAACATGTACAAAAATTTAAATGGCGCCGAAAAAGGTAAACAAAACTTGACACAGAGAGTGCCGCCATATTAACTGAATTCGCCTGAATTCGCCGATGCATCCACCTAATAATTAATTCGCCTTGACCTGTATAAAGTCGCCTTGGTCTTGCCTTAAACCATTGTTCAAGGCGAATTCGTCTTGCCATTGTGTTTGTTTTTATTTCTTCATGGGGTATGAAATTTTATGAAAGTTTTGTTAAATAATTTATAATGCTTGCTAATTTTTTTAAACACAAACAACGTAAGTATTATGTATGTATATAAAATTAAATAAGCAGATTTAAAAAATATTAAATTTTTTCTTAGTTATTGGGGTTGCAAGGCAACAGTATGCGGGTCTGAAATACTTTGCACCACCAATAAAATATGATGGTAAGTCGTGCATCGTTAATGCTGTAATATATATTTTTTCTTAATTTATGAATTTTTCAAAAGATGTCGAAGAGGTTGAAAGGCCAAAGCTTAGAGTCATGGAGAAAGTTCCGCAATATCCGCCTAACATTCGGCCACCAAAAATGCAAAAGAAGTTAAGATTTATGCGTGGCCCCGAACTTGTACACAATACATTGTTGCATAAACAGTATGGAATTATTGCAACTGGTGGCGGCCGTCTACGTCATGGTCATTTTGAAATGCTTCGTCTGACAATAGGCCGGAAAATGGATGTCAACAGAATGTTTGCCGTTTGGCGGGTGCCGGCTCCTTGGCAACCCATTACTAAGAAAGGACAGGGTCAAAGAATGGGTGGTGGAAAAGGTGCCATAGATCACTATGTAACCCCTGTTAAAGCGGGCAGAGTGATTTTGGAAATAGCGGGAAAATGCGAATTTGCCGAAGTTAAGCCATTTCTTCAGCAAGTGGTACGCATTTTACCTCTAAAAGCTGAAGTCGTTTCACAACAAATGTTAGACGAAAGAGCAGAGCAAGAAATCAAATTGAATGAAATGAATGAAAACTATTTTACCCTGAAATACGTAATACAAAATAACTTGAGCGGCTGTCATAGATGGCTTTCTCCTGTAGACCATAAATGGTTTGGAAAGCATTTGTAAGAGAAAAACAGAATTACATAATTTTTTGAACAGACAAAGTTCAGTTTTATAATTAAAAATAATAAAATTCTAATTCTTAAAAGATGTCTAAAAAACTAATTCAAAATTTATTTAGTTATTTAGTTAGTCGCATTAATATACAGTGCTGGACAATTCAATGGAAAGTTTTTTAAATTAATTTTTGTACTGTTATATTTTGACATATAAAAAAATGGTTGCTTTGCTCTTGTGTGTGTACCGTGAAGAACGACAAAAACAATATACAAGACAATGTTGTTTGTGTATTTTTCTAGTGTGCTAAGCGCAGCATGTGGGTATTAAAGAGCACAGCCCTATAGCTAAACGGTTTTACATAAACAATTGAGCATCAAGCGTATAAGGCTTGGGTACTCCTGCGCCAAATTCCGCAATGATGAATTTTGAAATGTTGCACCAATTTCAGTGTTCACTTTTGATTTTTGAGCCCGCAATGGTGGGAATGAATAATTTTGACATTTAAAGTGTACACTTAATAATAATTTTTGCACTCAAAAATCCTCCGTGAATTTTAGTTTTTTGTAAAATATTTTGAACTTGAAAAAAATAAACAAAAGGATTATGTATGTAAATTAAAATTATCTATTCAACAACTTGTGTGGCACAGTTAATTTGACAAATCAGCATATCATTCAGCCTGAAGAAACATATTCAGCGCAATAAAATTCATTGTTTTTTACGGTATTGCTTTTTAATGAAAAGTGAACACTGTGTCTGTCAGTGAATTTTATTTTAGTTTTCACTGGTAAAAAAAAATTCATAGTTGCGGAATCTGGCCCCTGCTCTACATATTGGTGAGGGAACGAGGGATATAATAATTAGATTTATTTCTTACATTAGAGGATTATCACCCCTGTTTATTGAAGTATCCGTTCAAACAAAATTGAGCTTTGTTGCTAAACCAAGTTCGCTTAAGAAAATCGGAATCGCGGGCCATCTTCTTTAGAGTTAATTTGCACAATTTGGAAGCTTTGCTCAGGCATCAGACAGTTCATGTTGAAATGCCAAACCAAACTAAAAATAAATCACTTGACAGCCGCCAACTAGAAAGGTGTTGCCAACTTAAAGTTTTACGCCTCTATAAAAACTTTTACTTAAACTAAAAAAAAGTGCGAGCTGTTTGATGCAGAAATTGGAAGCAATAGGTTCTCTCAACACTGCTCTTAATAGCTTACGCTTTGCGTTCATGCTTCGTACTTAAGATTCAAATAGAAGGACAAAGTTTTTTTGTTTTAAACATGAATAACGATTTTTTATTTTTAATATATTTTTGGTTGTTTATATAATTTTGTTTTAATAGAAGACTACTAATACATAGACTGAACAATTGTATCCTTTTCGAATAATTGTCTGACTTTCATGCATCCATCCGAACCACAGGAAAACAGACGGCCATACGCGTCCACATGTATTTGACTTACGCCCTGACCAATGTGTTTGAAGAAACTATTTTTGGCATGCTCTCCATTAAACGTGGTTATCAAAGAATATTGGCTAAGGCTCCAAACCTATTAAGAAAGTAGAAAAGAGAGAAAAAAATTAATAAACATTTTAAATAAAAGCCATTAAAATATATCAGAAAATACTACTTCTTTTAATTAATAAAATGGGAATTCTTTTATATGGATGAACAATATCAATTTGCGTGTATACTGTGAATGATTGAAAATCAGCTAACCTGTCTTCAGTAGACAGGTAGGTTAGGTCTAACAGGCTGCCAGTCATTAAAAAGCCCACTCCCATTTGGTGCAAAGTAGGTCTCATATATATCAGCAATAGATGCTAACCTGTCTTCAGTAGAGAGCTAGACTAACTTCAACAGGCTGCCAGTCATTAAAAAGCCCATGCCCACTTGGGTCAAAGTAGGTTCCAAATCTGTCAGCAATAGCTGCTAACCTGTCTTCAGTAGACAGGTTGATTAGGTTTAACAGGCTGCTAGTTATTGAAGAGCCAGCCCAATGGGGGCAAAATTGGTCCCATTGCATTGACTGACTGCAGTATGTATCTCAGCAAATCTAAATATCACTATTACAGTTCAGAACCAACCCGAGAATCGGCTGAGAGAGTCCAGTCCATCTACATCACATTCCGTTATTTCCGGCAAGTCGTGCAGCAACGGTCTGTTTAGATACATAGTCCTTATATAAGAAAGCACGACAGAGGATGTGCTCAACACTCTCTATCTCCTTCTCATCCCAATAACTTGTACAGAAAACATTAAATGGAAAATTTAATGCGATGACATTCGCCAATATGTCACAATGTTCTGTTAGAATGGCCACAGCAGAAAGTAACCTCCGTCGGGATATACCCCTAACGATAATAGTTCTGCTATTATTACACATGGGCCATGTCATCCTTGATATTCGTCATCTAATCATTTTATTTCAAAGTAATTGTAATTATGCAAACTTTTTTTTCTTAAAAGTTTTCAATTTTACAATGAAATTTAAAAGTATTTTCAAACTACTACTTTCAGTGTGAAAGTATGTAGTTTCAAGAACCAAGCAATTCACAACGAATTAATAATGTTCGAAAACAAAACATAAATGACAAATAAAGAGTAGAATGTAGAATACCAAAGTTTGAAATTGAAGTGGTTTCAAATTATTTTCACTTCAAAGTAGAATAAAAAATATAACCGATAGTAAAAGAAAGCTAAAAACACACACTTCGATATCGAACTAAAAAGTAAAAAATAATTTTTGAAACTATTGTGGTGTTTATACCACACGAATGAGTGATGATTCTAGAAAATTTTTATGAAGTACACTCAAAATATTGAGCATATTTCATACTAATTTTCTAGACATATCACTCATTCGTGTCCCATAAATATCACATAAGGTATACGCCTGTAGTGCGATTCACTATACTTTTTAAGCCCCAATTATTTCGGTTAAAATTATTAACCACAAAATTAACCTTTTTCCTATTCACAAGTACTTTAAACACCATGTGCTGGGGTTTAAAGTCAGCTGTTTGAGGCAGCTGTTGTATTTAACCACATAAATAGGTGTTAATTAACACCCCAATATTTTGTGAGTTTAAAAAAGTGTTGATTTATATTGTTTACATTTCTGTAATTTAATTTATGTAATAAACTATTTGTCTAATAAAAAAAACAATAAAAGTTAGTAAACAACAAAATTAAATCTTGAAAATAATATTTTTGTATAAAACAATAATTAAAATTTTTTACTCAATATGTATTTCGTTTTCCTATAGAAAACTTCTTAAGGGAAGTATTTGTTGATCGATTATAAAATCAAAAATGTTTTGATAGGCAATAAAATAACATTCTTTTTATGTTAAATGTAATTATGTATGTATGTGTTAAAGCTCTTCATGTTATTTTATTTCCTATCACAAACATGTTTTTAATTTTATAATTAATCAAAAAATATATTCCTTAAGAAGTTTTCTAAAGCAAAACGAAATATTCAATAAAAAACGTTTAATTATTGTTTTATATAGAAAGGATCTCGATCTCATATATTATTTTTAAGATTTTTATACATATATATAAAAAGATCAAAGTTACAAAAGATGAGGAAAACATATAAACAAAAAGAGTTTCAGTACAATAGATAATAAAAATGAAATCGAGAGTTGCCACGTTTAACAATATGAACGTGAAGAAAAATAAAACCCTTTACGGTGGCTAAATATAGTTAGTGAATAACGCAGGGGTTAGTGCAAACAACAAAATGTGTGGTTAAAGTTAACACTTCTAATTGGGGTGTAAAGTTAGTGAATTGCGCTACTCTGGAGGATTTGTATGAAATATACTCAATATTTTAGGTTTATTTCATGGAAGTTCAACTTGAACAATAACACGAAAGACTAAAACAAACCAACCCTATTGCAGATTTAAAATGTTGGAATTGAATTAGTTAAAACTATTGTTTTAAGATTAGTTTTAAAATTTATTTCTACTTTTTAGTTCGATATCTTTTTTAGCTTTTTAACTATGTTTATTTTTAGCTTTCTACTCGTAGTTTGCTGTGCTTGGAAGTCATATTTGGGTATGCGTATAAGTAATAATGTTTTTATATTGCTCTTTATAAATAATCACTCATACGACAAATGTTGCGAGAGTTGCAAAGTAATATCGGGTGGTTAAATTTTAAGGGCCGATGTTGAATGTGAACCACACCTAAACGTCAAGTTTGTTTTCTGCATTTCATGTGACATTTTCCAATTTTAGACTAACTCAATTTGAACCATGGAAAGATAAACAAACGAGCAACGCGTCTAAGTTATTCAGGCTTGTGAAAATGGGCTGGCGGCGTCATCACACCGATTTTTTTTCCAAAATGAGGCCGGTCAGGCAGTTACTGGCCCGAATTTGCAGATATTGATGTGGACGATATGTGGTTTCAACAGGAGGGTGCCACTTGCCACACAGCTAACGAAGCAATTCGTTGGTCTCATGTAGAAAGACCCTAACAAACATAATTGCAATTGTACAGGAGAAGGAAAAATCTTAATGGAAAGTACTCCTAGGTACATCTAAAAGCAAGTTTCTTTCTGAATTACTTGTAAGAGTTATATGTATGAAATTATTTAATTAAATCTTTGTGACACTGTGTACTTGTGTGAAACGTAGTAGAATCTCTAAAAAATCTCAATTCAGGGTAATTGCGAGTTAGGACCTTTTTACATGAGACCAACGAATTGCTGTTTTGCGCGACAAATTCAATGACAGTGTTATGTCAATTGGCCGCCAAGATCATATGACTTGACTCAGTTGGAATTATTTCTTTGAAGTTATTTGAAGGAAAAGATATACGTCAATAAGCCAGCGTCAAATCCAGAGTTAAAAGAAGAATTAACTGCAGAACCTCATTGAAAATTTGGGCCGTCGGATGGAGATGTGCCGCCAAGGTCGCGGTGGCCATTTGGTCGATATTTTGTTTCATACATAATTGAACAATACCAATATTATAATAATAAAAAGAAATGACAATAATTCCTAAATAATTTGTGTTTTATTCAAAATCAGCGCCGACCCTTAAAATTTAACCAATTGATATGCAAGCGAGTTAATAACCGTTCCTGTCGTGTAGATAGATACCAGCTATTCAACTAACGAGTGATTTTTTTGCTATTATCTTTTTGGCAACACTAGTTTTGACAGCTCACGCACGTTTTGTATCTTGTGTCACTGTCAAACATCTTCAGTTTGGTCTATAATTTAATCATGAATCGTCTTACAAAAGAACAACGCTTGCAAATTATTGAATTTTATTACCAAAATGCGTGCTCTGTTAAGAAAGTTCATCGCGCGCTTCTTCCATTTTATGGTCAGTTTAATCGACCTACTGAGGCTTCTATTCGGGCTATTGTAAAAAATTTCGCACCAAATTTACTATGTTGGACATTAAACCACCAACACGCTTACGTAGAGTGCGAACTGAAGAAAATATCGCAGCCGTATCGGCCAGTGTTGGTGATGACAGTGAATTATCGATTCGGCGCCGTTCGCAGCCATTGGGCCTCTGTTACTCCACTACGTGGAAAATTTTGCGGAAGGATTTGGGTGTGAAGCCTTATAAGATACAGCTGGTGCAAGAATTGAAGCCAAACGACCTACCACAACGCCAAATTTTTGGTGAATGGGCTCTTGAAAAGTAAGATGAAGATCCACTTTTTTATCGAAGAATTGTGTTCAGCGACGAGGCTCATTTCTGGTTGAATGGATACGTGAACAAGTAAAACTGCCGTATTTGGAGTGAAGAGCAGCCAGAAGCATTGCAAGAGCTACCAATGCATCCACAAAAAACAACCGTTTGGTACGGATTATGGGCTGGCGGCATCATTG
Source organism: Thecocarcelia acutangulata (assembly GCA_914767995.1). Classification (NCBI taxonomy): domain Eukaryota; kingdom Metazoa; phylum Arthropoda; class Insecta; order Diptera; family Tachinidae; genus Thecocarcelia; species Thecocarcelia acutangulata. Next base: position 22,126,782 of record OU612095.1, on the reverse strand, counting down.
GGCCGTATTTCTTCAAAGATGATGCGAATCACAACGTTACTGTGAATGGTGAGCGCTACCGTGCGATGATAACAAACTTCTTTTTGCCCAAAATGGAAGAGCTTGATTGCATGACATGTGGTTTCAACAAGACGGTGCCACATGCCACATGCCACACAGCACGCGAAACAATGGACCAATTGAGAGGCGAGTTCGGTGAACAGTTTATTTCACGCTTGGGACCAGTCAATTGGCTGCCCAGATCGTGCGATTTAACGCCTCTAGTCTATTTTTTGTGGGGCTATGTTAAGGCTAATGTCTATAGCGACAAGCCCGCTTCGATTGACGCACTGGAAGCCAACATTATTCGTGAGATACCGGCCGAAATGTTGGAAAGAGTATGCCAAAATTGGACTAAGCGGATGGACCATTTGAGGCGCAGCCGCGGCCAACATTTGCATGAAATAATCTTCAAACATTAAATTATATCGACCCAACTATCGATCCAAATAAATATTTCATGCATTTTTCTGAATTTTATGTGTTTTTTTTTTTTTAATTTCCGATAGTTTTTATAAAATCACCCATTATTAAAAACCGGCAGGAAACGTTGAAAAACTATACTGCGTTGCACTTAAAACAGCAAAATGCAAAAAAAGAAAATGCCGGCAAAAAATTACAAAAATCAGTAAAAATCGAAAACAACAAAAAACGGTACCGGTTATTCGCGTACCGAATATAACGCGTACCGAATATAAAAAGCCGGTAACGAACCGGTTATCGAACTGGTGCCGATTTTTTTTTTTGGGAATTACAAAATCGGCTTCAGGGATCGCCAAAATTCCCTCATTTCTGGCGAAAAAAATATCGGAAGCAATATGGCATCTGCAAGTTCTGCAAGCAGTTTACGATTTTTTGATTGGTATAAATAAATGCTGTCGTACAACAGCATATCTGGCTGACACATAACGATGAATTCTATTTTCAACAGATTAGTCCGCAACAGAACAGAACAAAAAAGTAAAAACAAACCATGCGCATACAGTTTCAATTGAACAGAAACAAAACAGCTGATTCACTCCGTATACAATATCGAGCAAGTTTAATTGAAATTTTCCCTTTTGTTATCATGCACACGATGTTGAATAAATTCTATCGTAATAATATGAAAGTGTTAAACAATTTTTTTTTTTGCCTTCGCACTTTTTGGCAAACATATCGCTCCTTTATTGCAACATAGTCATATCTCAAAAAATGAGTTTTTTGAGTTAACAATGCAGAGCTGTTAACAGTAGTACCATTTTATTGTGCCAAAAATTTATTCAAAATTCCTTTTAAACTGTTTCCTTTAGGATATACTTTCTCAAAAAATTTGCTAAGATTTGTATGGAAACTAAGAATTCTATATGCGTTTTTCTCGAAACGAGCTTTTTTACGATATGACTATGTTGCAATAAAGAAGCGATATGGTCTTAAAACTATTGCGTTTTGTTTTTAGGAGATCTTTAAAGCAAACAAGAACCAGATTGCAGCTTCACGAATACATAACAATTTAGGTTTACTGGATACGATTCTGTTTTATCGCCTTAGTTACGAAAGTATTTACGTTGTATCAAGTCGTATAGCCTGTTCGCCGATATCGAATGAAAATGTATGCGAAAGAAAGCTAGTCACTCACATTCGAATCAATTTGGGTTTGCCTATGTCTCTATTATTCATTCGCACGCACTTATGTATTTCAATTGAATTTTGACACATCGTTCATATAGCATAAAGTTAGGAAAATCCAAATCAATTTTCTTTCGCCTATAATGCGAAACATCCGCGTTTGAAAAATGCAAATATGCACAACGTTTCAACGTGAACTACAAGCAAATTGTCTCCTGAAAACAGGCTGTTAATTACGATCCGATGCGAACCGTTTGCCATAATTTACACATATAGTAATGTTATTTGATACGATAGTTAGTTCAATATAGAATGCGGTGCTTAGACCCCAGTTTTTACTTTGATTCTACTACTTTCATGGAACATGCTTGTATATGTTTATATGTAAAAGTTTATATTTAATTAGCAAGCCAATCAAAATTAATTTCATGAAAACGGCGAAAATTTTCAATCACTTCAAAATTTGCTTGCTGGGTAATATTGTACTCACTTTAATATCGCCTTCGATAGATCCCGTTGCGAAAAATTCTTCATGCGGATCAATGCTTATGCATTTAATGCAGCTATCATGACCCTTTAGAGAAAGTAAAGACGTCAAGCTTTGTATTAGTAATTCAGCAAAAAATAAATAAATAAAAATATATCGGTAACTAACTTACCTGTAATCGATGCTTTAAAGTTCTTTGTCTCATATCAAATACACAAATGTCTCCCTTTTTTCCGCAAGAAATAAGTAATTGATGTTGCGGTGCAAAACCAAAACAGGACGCTCCTTGATCATGACATGTAAAAGCTAGAAGAGAAACAAATTTTTAAACTTTCAATATGATACGAATTTGAATGAAATAAGAAAAAAAAATGTTTGTAAATAATAGGTGAGTTTCTTTACTTTCTGGGTAAGTTTCGTGCAAATGAGAGCAAGAAGAAGTTTCTCTCAAAAGGGAGCAAAATTTGCCAATTGCACAGGAATGCAGACAGCTACATGTCAGGCCCAAAAAGTATAGTATGATTTTTTGCTCTTTTGGTGTTTTAAGGTCTTTTGCAGATACTTTTTTGATTAATATTAATATAATAGCATTGATATGATTTGTATATGAGTTGATTTAAATGATTTTAGTTACTGTTTATTTTTCAAACAGCTGATTACTCAATTACAAACTAGCCCGGAAAAAAGTACGGGCTGTTAGGTGCAAGAAGAGGTAGCATACTGTTCTTTCAGAAGCGCTGTCAGGTGCTCAATTTTAAAAGTACGGGAACACTTTCCGTGCCAAGTGAAAGCCCGCGGGATCCCAATATAGAGAAAAGAAACACACCTAATATTATAATAATCTTGTGGATAAAAATTGGCAATTCGTGGCTTTTCGTAAAAGTTTCATAAGGTGAAACTCTTAATATTTTTAAAATTATTTCAAGTTAATTGTTTTTAAACCATTTAAACTAAATATTATTCCGCAAAATGTGTTTTTTCCCAATTCATTTAGTCCAGTCAATGTCTTTCCAGTTTTTCATTGCTTCCAAATAATAATAAGTTTGCTCAACATCCTCTAATTATGCTTTTGTTTCAATGATAGAGAACTTCCTCGTTTTCTTCAAATCTAAAAGCAGTAAATAGTTGCGATATGTGAAGAATTGCCTGGTTGGGGTAACTATTTGTAGCTCAATTCTTTGTAGTGTACTTTCATTGGTTCTCAAAAGCAAAATAATGTTACCGCACGGACAATTACATAAGCGCGATTTAAAGTCGCGCAGACCAACCATTGTTTTATCTAACTTTCCCAAAAATTCGGCAATAGCCTGAAGCTCGAAATAGATACCAGTTCACGGAACCATTTGGATTCTAAATTGCTGCTCTGCTTGAAATATTCAAAATCATGGAATTATCTAGCTGCTTTTGAATCAGGATGTTGTGTGTCAAAATTTTGGGGATTCCTGGAGCCAATTTTGGGAATTCCCAAAAAAATACGGAACCACTTCGAACCGGTTTTTCAGATTCGGTGAGCTTCTTGCCGTTCAACATGCATCTGAACTATAACGGTCATTTGCTTTAGTGTGAAAAGTAAAGTTGCCGTATGGCTTCCTGGGAAGTGGGGGGGGGGGGGGGGGGGGGGGGGGGGGGGGGTTTGGGGATTCCTGAAGTCGACTTCATAATACTCTAGTGCATTGTTAAGTTTTTGTGTTTAAAAACACTTTGTGGATTTTTAAATTGCAAGTGAAATAATGACACAGACACTACTTGTTCGTTACATAGTACCAAAATACCACAAAATTTTATTTAGACTTAATACGAATATGCATTAAAACACTAGACTTGCTTACTTTTCTGACTTATGACTGGCGTTGTGCAAGCCTAAAATGAAACTCTACCGAACATCTTTACCACCTTCTACATTGTTCTTGATAATTCCAGACTCAAATGTACATATAATATATGTACAATATAATTGGTATGCACATACACATGCATACACATGCTTGCGAAACAATAAGAACGTAATAACAACAATAAAACCATTTAATTGGATTTTTGCGTTCTTTTTTTATATATTATGTTTTCAGCTTTATGTTGTTTGTGTGGATCCTCGTGTACATTTATTTGCAACAAGCAGATCAACGTCCGCACAATGGGTTAGAAGCGATGCAAAATCGTAACAGTATGTTGAGATACAGTTACATCCAGAAAAACTTACTGTCTTGTGAAATCATTGGTCCGTACTTCATTAAAATTGAGTCATGATTACTGATTTTTTTCTTTCACAATTGATTTATTGAAGAAAAAGTTTGGTAACCGTATATTTTCGCGTTTCGGATCCGAGAAATCGCAGCCAAAATCGTGTGATTTAACGTTGCTACACTATATTCTGTGGGGATATGTGAGGTAGCTAATCTATGCTACGCTCGAAACGATTGACCACTTGAAGGACAACAATTGGCAATAACGTGGGGACAATACTTCAAATATTGGAAAAGTCATCGAAAATTAGACTTTCAGATAAGACTATGTCTGAACCAGGAGTAGCGATTATATGCTAGAAGTCATATTTAAATTATTACTCAAGAAGATTATCTTCCGAATAAAGTAAATTGCATGCCAGTTTAAAAAATTAACGTTTGTTTTATTTCACTTCAAAGTTCTATACCTCTACAAAAATACCCTTTACTTTTATTTCCCTTCAAAGTTCTGCACCTCAATAAAAACACCCTTTACTTATTGTTATTGCTGTTTATGAAAAAAAAAACGCCTACGACAATTTAAAAGAGAACTAATTGATTGTATGAATTATTAATCTATTACAAAAACGTAGACGCTTTTAAGGGAGAAGCCAGGTACACAAAGTATATAGTATAATCTCGATAATCCGAATACCCCTAAATCCGCACAGCGCGGTAATACGGACACTTATTTTATAACAACAATAGACTCTGTAATCCGGACACCATTAATCTTTTTCTATATCATTCGGACATAATTTATTTATATAGCTTTTATACTCTTTAACTGTCTACTTGAAGTTTTGTTTCTTAAGAGTTTGTACCGTCAGTTTTTAATTTTGTCTTAATATTCTCTGATATTCCTTTTTTTAATTAAATATAATTTTTTCGTCTTAAGAGATATTGTTTTTGTTTTTATAAAAAATCAAGAATTTTTAAACTTATATTTCGATAACATTTTAAAATGGTATAAAAAAAAAAATTTCAAACAGTTCTTAATTGTATTTACAGAAATTTATGGATCAAATTTTGTATTTAAAGCAAGTAATGGCTGGATTAACAATTTTCGACTTGGATATGGAATAATTTTTTTTTATTTCCGGGGAAGCGCTTTCAAATAACTCTTCCGTAATCCAAACCTTTATTGAAACAGCACTTTGTTGGAGGAAGCTACCAGATAAAACACTGTCTGGGACATATTGAATCCAAAAAGCAAAACAGACTTCGTCAGATGAAAATGTCTAAATATTTGCTCAGCAAGTCATTAAAGTATTTTACAAAAATGCTTTAAATATATTCGTATGTTAATCTTAATGCATAAATTTGATTTTAAAGGGAATATCTTATAAATAAGTACAAGTTAACTTGATATTTTCAAAATTTTTTCTTGTGTCTCGAAAATTCGGACATTTCGATATTGCGAACACCACATGGTTTTTAATTGTCGCGATTATCGAGATTGTACTGTATTACATTTTAACTATAAAACTTAAATTTCACAACTAGTTTGGTGTCATTTTAAGAACAAAATTTTTATATAATTGTTATGCTTACCACTGACGCAAGATTTCTTTTGTGGCAATAATGTGTCCCATATTATTATATTTTTGTTTTCTGAGCTCTGGCCAGCTGAAAATAAAATAAACAAACTAATTAGCATAAGTATACTGAATTGAAAAATAGAAAATGGGGATTCATGGAAACTATATAAAAAATATAAAAAAATGTTGGCTGCTGCATAATCTAAGTTCGGCGGACACCCGGTGTCCGCCAGAAAAGTATACTACGTAATTGGCATTTAAACATTCAAAAACAGCGTTGCCATATATCATAAAACAACTATACCATACAGTAAACTGTCAAGTATGGTTGTTGTCATGGATAAATACATGCCCGTCTGATAGCTGTCTTGTTCAGAAAGGTAGAAGAACGTGGAGACTGATTATCTAGAATTTACGCCCAGGTTCGCGATCTAGATTCATGTTCTAAAACAAGTACAGCGCCAGCGAAAATTTTAATTTTGTGCTAGGTAATACAAGATTTAGATGTGGCGACCCTCTCACATGCACAGAGAATAAAAAAGATTTACATCAGCACCTGCCTTTAAGGCCTTATCTGATGGTGTACCAATTCCACGGAGTGAATTATTCACGATTCAACAACGCCCCCATGTTGCTTACCAAGCACACACAGGTCGGAATTCTTACCATATGTTTGTAAAACATATAGGCAACCCCTTGCTTAGGAGCTCGGGCCCTCTAATACCTCCTGTATGCAATTTCCCAGCGGTCAATGGAAGCCAAGGCTTAATGTGTTGGTAGGTTGAAGCCCACTAGCAGCATCAGCCCTTAAACCAACTCACCCGTCTAACCATCACTACTGGTTCCTTACAGTACACGAAATTCATTTTTTTCCATTTTTCAAGAAACACAAAAGTTGCTACTTCAAACCACTACAACAAATAAACTAATCGATGAATTTGGGTGAAATTTTAACAGCTGACGTATGCCAGATCGCAATTAAAAAAAAAATATATATATATATAGTGGTTGTGCTGCTATCTAGCTCTAGGTAGTTTGAATATCAATCCGCTCTCGTACATTGCAATGCATTGTACCGGAACACGAAAATAGAAAATAGGGAGTAGAGTTTATGCACATTTGATTTGAACCTTTCAAGCTTCTATGTGACAGGAAATATACCTGCAGGCAACTTGTTCCACAGAACTGAATTTTCTCTGTAATGTGTTGTACGATTCGATAGACAATCGACAACAAATGTATGAGCCCTACACGATAAACTCGTGTTGCGTAAACATTTATGAATTTCAAGAACAAGATCTCTAATCTCGTCAGAATAAAATCCATTGTAGTTATGATAAAACATCGCGGCGATGCTCCAGTGCGTCCATAGAGTTGAAAATCCTGCTGTCACTGATAAGCGTTCGCCACTCTCTCTTGCGAGTTACTGCAAAATAGACTTTGAGGCACCTGTCGAAGCCTGAGAGCTGTATTCCATTTTCGGTCGAATATAGGGATATAAAATTGAATGTTTGACAGTATTTTTCAAAAGCTTCCAAGTCTACTGGTGATTAGGGTAGCTCCTATGAAATGTCCAGATATAGCCAGCTAGGAAATAAGCTATTTAAAATTTTTGAATTGGTAAGTGCAAATTTTATTAGAATGTCAAATAGAAAATGCCATTAAATGGCCAACCCCACGGTCAGAGCATACTCGTATACAAAACAAGTATATGCGTTGTCCACATTTGTAGTCAGGGGATGACCCCTACATACGCAGTGCATTATACGAAAACTAGGAATATAGGTTATACGGAGGACGATAGATACAGTAGTGTTGGTAAGGAGATCGGATGAACTGAAGTATATCTTACATCATTTCAAAAAAACCAGACACTTGAATGCTTCTTTAGAGACATGAAACACTCGTATGTGTTAATTCCAGCCGAACATCACACTGAATTTTCATTCGTAGAACATCAAAAGCATTCGATTCCACAATATTTATACCATCGATTAGTACAGCTGAATCATCATTTACGGTCATGAGTTTGTGTATTAATAAACAACACTGGGTCTTACGGGCATTGAAGACGACCCTGTTTTTACAATTCCACTCGCAGATTAAAACAAAATCATTACTTAGTAAGTCATTCATATTTTACCACTTGCCACCGATCTTGGATAGCCGGGGCCTATAACTGAATGCGTATGAATAGCATGTGCGATCGTCGTCTGTCATCCCGATGGAAGGAGGAAATGAACACATGTCAACAAACGAATGCCAACTATGTTGACGACGCCGGAATTAATTGTTATTGATTTGACTGTTATATATTTGGTGTCAATAACAATTGAGATTGGAAAAAATAGAGCCCTACCAACTAATTCCTGCTTGATATTTATTCTGGTATGATTTGGTTCTTTGCGATCAAACGAAATACGTCCTTTCACGTTTGTAGCTAAACTCCAACTCCAAGTTCAACAGTAACAGGAAATCATGCGTATGTCGTAATCTTTCATCCCTTCAAGTTTATTTAACAGTAATTTATGTATGTTCTTACCGGTTGCAAGTAAACTGCAGGAACCCAAAAATACAAAGTCGGATAAAGTTTTGTTGTGACACTGATGAGTCTAAAAAATTACAAAAAAGAAAAAACAAATACTTTCTTATTATTTACTTTATTAGCTCCTAATATTTATACCAATCAAAAAATATATGCCATTGTTTTTATGTTTCCTAGTTATCTATATGCCAACATCTCATAGGTGCTAACCTAAAACATAAGAAAAAGTGCTGTGTTTTGTGTTTGAAAAATATTATTAGAACATTTTTCTTTTCAAATTCTCTTTATTTTCATTGAAATAATAGAAAGCTTGAAAATATTTTTTAAGAAGTTTCCAAGTCTACTGATGATTAGGTTAGCACCTATGAAATGTAGACATATATACAGCTAGGAAATACAAAACGCAAGATGTATAGATACATTTTTGATTGGTACAAATAGATTTTTGTTACTTATTATAATAAAAATATTTTTCAACGTAAAAACTATGCGAAAACTTACAAAGAACGATCGATTATTCTGAGAAGCGATTCCAGCTTGCCATAAACTTAGATTTCCATCACCATCACCGATGCCAAATTTATTGCCTTGCTCGGAGAAACGGCATCTAGTTACTTTAGCAAAAGTACCCGAAGGTCGGGGTGTGCAAACCACCTGTTGATGACCCCATTCCCAGATTTGGACAGAACCATCTTGACCACCCGTCAAGTAGAGAGGCATTAGAGGATGAGCACTCATGCGTTTGACGTTGTCTATTTTATGTTTTAAGATCTGTAAGAAAAATATACGTGATTGAAAAGTTAAAAGAATTTTGGATATTTTGTTGTTATCAGTCAAGGTTGTCAGTTCCTTTCGAATCTTAAAGATACCACCAGAGATACCAGAGTCTTTGGCAAAAATCGAGCACACGACTTCGAGACTGTTGGTCGCATACTCTACCAAATCACCCAACGAGGCACTCAGTCCCTGCCATTCTACCTAATATTACTGTGGTCCAACTCATTGGGTTGAGCTCCTTGACTCCAGACTCTTCTTGATATTCTCCACCATCGAATGTCTTACATTAGAGGCAAGACAACAGCAACTCGGGGACCTACGGGAGACCGAGAAGGGAACCATGCCCAACATTATCAGGGAATACCATTGCTCTTCCCTGCGCTTTTAGGTCCAAACCACAGTATGTAGTTTCGCAAGCGGAACATTCCTGGGACTTTGCCGATCACCGTTTTGTCAATTAACCCTTGGTAAGGGTTTCGGAAGTCCAAGACAACATAAGTCTTCCTAAAGTTTTGTTTGCTACAACAAACGAAGGACAAACAGTGCCCTGGTTTGGTCTACGCCAAGGCAAAACCTACTCCCCGGGGATACCTCCTCCAAACCACAATCAGAACACTTTAACCAAGATACAGGTACCTCAATTACGATAAGCGCTAGAATGGTCTGTAAGACAGAACATCCTGGGGGCTTGCGGAATCTTGTTTCGACATTTAGCTAATAGCTTGAGTTTTAGAAGTATTAGCACAACCTTCAAGCCTTCACTTTTTATATTTTTGATTGCCAATAAAATCGACATCTTTATCCCTCTTAACATCAGATATTAAAAAAACCTTGCTACAAATACTACAAGACATAAAACTTTTTCCGGAGGGTGGAGTGACCACAATTTAATGTTAACAAAATAAAAAGAAAACAATTTTACATATTTTTATATATAACCAATACCAAACATCACTAAAATGTCGCTCTGCCCGTAAATCTGACCTTGATTACCTTGGTTATTTCTATTACTAGATTTGTTTAGCTTTAATAGGCTGCCAACCTTTAAAGCCAGCCAATTTGGTCTCATTGTGTTGGCTGAGTGTGATATGTATGTCAGCTGATCTTTATATCACTGGTCCAGTTCAGAACCAATCTGAAGATCGGATGAAAAAGTCCAATTCACCTACATCACATTCCGATATTTTTTGGCAAATTGTGTAAGATCGGTCTGTCTAGATACAAAGAAAGTTGGACGCCGACAGAGAAAATGCTCAGCAATCTCTACTTCCTCCACGTCCATACAATTTCTACAGAAATTATCATTAAATGGAAAATTTAATCTTCTGGCATGCGTCTGTATATGGTAATATCCCGTCAGAATCGCCACAGTACAAGGCAATATGATATGATCAGTAGATCTAGTTACCACTGGTTCAGTTCAGAACCAACCCGAGGATCGAATAAAACAGCCTAATCCACCCACCTACATCACCTTCCGATATTTCAGAAATCATTAAATGGATGATTTAATCTTTACGCTTCTCTATCTGGCAATGTCTTGCCAGCACCGTCAAGGTAGAACATAATCTCTATCGGGACAGGCCACTAAGGATAATAAAGGTCCTACTATTATCATACCTGGGCTATATTAGCCTTGATATCGACAACTAATTTCACTAGACCATGTTTCTTGTGCGGTATCTAAAAGTTGATGTATTTAATTTAAAAACGGTTAATTTTATTAACTGGCGACTTTCTGACGATTTTCAATAATCATATTGACGATTTTTCTCCCCAAATTTGACGATTTTTAACCAAATTTATCTGTTTAGAAAAAAAAAGCACAGAGAACCATATTTTCAAGGAGTTTTTATCTCCTTGTCGCCACAAAAGAAGGCAACTTGCCCCATACGATTAGTGAATTTAAAAAACGCCTACGATAGTTTTGTAATGTAATAGTAGACAAGATAATTTGTTTTCATTAATCTAGTACATTTCTTTAATTCGACAACTACGATGAGGATTTTGTTTTTTTTTTTCTCATGTTGCGAATAAATTCAACAATACAATTAAATAGTTCACTTACAATATCAGTTCCTCGGCCAGATTGTGACGAATTGGAGTGGTAGTTTGTAGTTGATTCAGGAGTTAAAGATGATCCATAAGTCATTCTAAAAAGAAGGAAAATATATATATAATAATAACAATAAAGTATTTGCATGTTATAATATCGGGTGGTTAAATTTTAAGTCCGATGTTGAACCACACTTAAACATCAAGTTTTTTCTGCAGTTCACTTAACATTTCGCAATTTCAAACTAACTAGATTTGAACCACGGAAAGATACACAATTGGTCAACGCATTTAAGTTATTCAGGCTTATTATGAAAATGGGCGTTCAAATCAAAATGCATATTGTGCACTTCGTGATTTTTTCGGTCACTTTAATCGCCCAAATGTGCGCACAATCGGAAAAATCGTGCAAAACTGACGATTTAGGTTTTAAACTATTTAATATAAATTTAACATTGAAAGGTAGTTCATATAAAACTTTTAGTAATACTTAAGGATTCCAACGAAAAATTTCTCTGTTTCGTGAACTCAAATTTATCATCAGGAAAAAACAATTTAAAAAGCCTGAAAAGTTAATATATTCTGCAATAATTCCTGATTTTTTGTCCGCAAAAGTTTATGTTATGTGAGATTTGACAACCCTGCAGTAAAAACTATTTTGACAGTTCTTCAAAAATTAATTTATTATATTTCGTTATAGATCAATAATTTTGTGCTTAAATTTATAAAACATTGTATAAAAAAATTATTATTATTATTTGAAGTAAGCAACTTTTGTATTTCTTGAAAAGTGGAAAAATGTGACATCCGTGCAGTGATTAAACACTATTATTTGAAAGGGAGAACGGCGAAAGAGACAAAAGAAAATCTCGATAAGCATTAGGGTGAGTCTGCTCCGTCAGAATACAGGGTAAAATGTTGGATTGCTAAATTTAAACGCGGACGAACAAGCACTGCAACAATACTATCAACAGGAAGGCCAAAAAGAGATGGTTACTGAAGAAAATATCAAGAAAATCCTCGATTAGAGTTACGTGAGATTGTTGAAATGGTAAACATATCATCTGAACATATGTTCAACATTCTGCATGAAAATTTGCATACAAAAAAGCTATCGGCAAGATAGCTTTGCTCAGTGTCGAACAAAAACGAGTTCGACAAACCACTTCATAGCGGTGTTTGGACATGATAAAGCATCATCCTGTTAGTTTTTGGCGTCATTTAATAACTATTGATGAAACGTGGGCCCACCACTATACACCTGAAATCAAAAATCAATCCAAACAATGGGTGGAAGCTGGTAGAAGTGCTCCAAAAAGGCGAAGACAGTAAAATGGATTGGCAAAATTATAAGCCACTATATTTTGGGATGCACATGCGGAATATTGCTCATCTATTATCATGAAAAGCATTATTGGATCAATTGATTGATGCAATCAAGAAAAAACGACCACATTTAAACAAGAAAAAAGTTATATTTCTTTCACACAACACACCGGTTCACATCCAATTAGATACGATGCTAAGATTACGTGAAATACACTTCGAATTGGTTGATCGTTCACCTGATAGTCCAGATTTAGCTCCAAGTGAATTGTTCCTGTTTCCAAACTTGAAAAAATGGCTCGCAGGAAAAAGATTTATCTCAAACAAGGGATTTTGAGGGGGTTTCCAAAATCGTATTATTCAGATGGTATAAAGAAGTTAGAATATCAATTCACTAAGTGTATTGAACTAAAAGGAGACTACGAGGTGTCATCAAAAAGTAACCGCTATTTTCAATTAAAAATACACCTATGATTCGTCACCAGTTATGACCTTTTTGAGGAAATCTGGATCGTCGCTGACGATGTTTAACAGCTCCTAAGCGATTTCCATGTGACGTTGTTTTTGCTCAAAATTTAGCAATTTTGGAACAATCTTCGCTAACGCACGTTTCATGCCTAAAACATCCGTATAAATTGTTTGGCGTGAACAACTTCTCTGATAGTAATTCGACTATAATCCATAATCATTTTCTTCGCTGCTTCAATGTTTTCATGATTTGTTTTTGCGTGATTTGAAATCACTTTGACAAAAAGTGATTTGCAGAACAGCCCTGAGTTACATCATCAAATTTATTTTCAATTCAGTATCAAGTTTTTTACACATACTGCTTGTCCAAATTTAAAAAAATTGAAAGCTGTGCACGCAATTGTAGGTTGCACGCAATTTCAAAGCAATTTTATATTCAAAATGCCGGCGTCAAAAAAAAAAAAAAAACAAAAAAAAAAAACAACTAAAAATAATTGCTTCCTTAAAAATAATAAATTTGATTTCTAATAAATCAGCACAAATTTAATTTATTTTCTAATAAATTAATACAAAAAACTATGGCGGCAGAATTTTTAAATATAAAAATGAAAAATTTGTTCATTAAAATAGCTATCAGCTGTTTTCTTGCCTATAAATTTGAACACAGAGTTGGAAAGCAAATTCGTATCAAATTCGCATCAAGTTTTAAAAGTATAAATGTATTAGTAAAAAAGTGAGAGTGTATTAAAACTTGAAAGGCAAAACTGGGTCGTATAACCCCCAAGTAACTTCATTTCAAAATAATGTTTTTTTTTATTCTTCAAAGTTGAGAAATAAATAAATGGATTTTGAAAAAAAAACGTTTTTTCCTACTTATGTAGCTTCAATATCAATCCGCCCTCGTCTACTGTTGCCTTTAACATGTAAGTGCATAAGTATGTATTTTTAATGTATGAATATTAAGCCAGGAGGCTAATTCTGAATTGCGATGCGAATGGTAATGCTACTCGAATACGCATATATGCGAAGAGTTGCTACTCTCTATTGCGATGTTCGCACAGTACTTTTTTATTCGCATTTAAAATGCGAAAAGGTCGGCATTCTTAATTGCGAAAACAAATGTCATACTCGCAAAATTCATTCGATAGCAACACAGCATTAGCAAAGCATGAAAATGAAAGTATTATGTTATTTTTTGTTTATTCACCTATTTGATTTGTTAAAATAACACAAAAAATTATTTACCAAATAATAACCTATTGTGGTAGCTGATAGATTAATTGCTTTTAATAATGAAATTTTACTCAGGGAAACTAACAACAAGACTATTAAGATGCGACAGTTCGGAATAATAATGGAATTCATGAAAAAGCATAGTGATTTGGCGAAAAACTCGTCAGACAAAATAAAATAACTTTTTTCACTCAAATTTGGAATGTCGGATTTGCTTCTAGGCAATCTTCTATCTCTCATTTTTGTATTTCCATCTTCGTCATCACACTATAGTGCAACCCAGTTAATTTTTGAAAATGACACAATTTTTTTACAATGTTTTTTATGTTTCCCAGCTGTGTTATGTCCACATTACATAGGAGCTACCCTAATCGAACATGCGACTTTATATCCTTTATATTATATATATCTAACAATCTAAATAAATTATTGAGAATTTTGAGCTTTTCTTCCACACACGTCTCTAATTTTATTTTTTGATTGTTATCAATATTAAAGGCTGATATGACGAATACAACTCAGTTGTTCACAATTTTTTTTAACTAAACTATTTATTTTTTATACTCAAAACCATTAAGCTTTAAACACATAGACCACAGCAGACTTCACAACTTCACGACAGCAAATGCTGCAACCGGCAATTGTAGTTGTGTAGGCGACTACTGAAATATTTTGGACACGGCAGCAACATAAATTCATTTGAATAAAAGTATGCTTCAGTGTGGCCACCCTAGAATTTTTAGCTTTACAAAATTCCATTGTTTTACAGAACGAGTTCTGTTTATATCAATCCTTCATGAAAAAACGGCCTTAAAATCTAAAACAACAAATTAATTAAAAAAGCTATTGTTTGCTACGCTTAATTCAGGTTAGGCGGGTCTTAAAAGTTGAAAATATAATCTTTTGATCTATAATGGGAACAACATTAAATAATTGAACTTTTATATGGAACTTTTCAAAATTCGCACAAAGATAATTCGACTCGAAAAAGAAAAATGTATGTATATATATTATAAAATTGTTCGTCGAAGATATGTAATTAAAACTACTCATAAATGAAGAAACTGGAATATAAATAAAGAGACAAAAAAATTATGCAAACCTTTTGGCAAACACGCGCTTTCCGTTTGCTCATAACGATACAAATACAAATTAATCAATTTTTTTTCAATGACAGTACACGGCGATTATACTGCGGCAGTTTTCTTGCCATATGAAGTTTACAACACATAAATAATTTTATAATTTGTTTTAGCCTCTATTTCTTGATATTCAGTTTCTATAATCTTTGTTTTTTCAATTTCTACAAAAAAGGTAAACTTTAATACAATACTAAAAATTCTAACAAGAAAACTTTTTCATGATTAATTTTGTGTGCTTCTTCTTCCATCACTTCATTGTGCAAAATTTTCTTTGAAATGACAAAATTTTGCGTTAGACAACACAAACATTCACGATGTTTGCGCAAAAATCGTGCAAACATGTTTCAAATATATGTACAAACAAGTAAACACACCCTTCAACAACGCTTAATGTTTGTATAAATGTTTTTGCATATTTGTTAAGCTGTTTGTGTAGTTTGTTTGGCGCTTAACTACTTCTTTTATAAAATTAGGCATTCTTATTTTAAGTATAAATATGTATGCACATATTTAACAGTAGTACAAATAAATTTATTAATTTATTTAAAAGTCCATATAAATTTTGTTCTTTTATTATGCTTTATTAGAAAATAAAATATTTCCAAGAGCAAAATTTTTTTATACATATTTTTTTATGCATTGGTCACACTGTTTTTATTTTGTAGTCAACAAAAATAGAAATTAGTTTAGTTCGAGTGCGGCAAAAAAATCAGCTTGGACAACAACCTGCAGTCGTGTAGTCTTGTTGTCTAAATAAACATTCGCATTTAAATGCATGTATTTTATATTTGACATATTGAAGTCGGTTGTCTGCTGACTTCAATGTGTTTAATACTTTAAACAATTTTTGAACTTGTAAAACTTGTCGAATAATAAATTTGAGGTTTATGTATTTACTTTGGAAGAGTATTGCCACATTTCGAAATTAGTTGCGAATGCGAATGCGAAAGACTTACAGAATACCAAATATCTTTCGCATTGCAATTCATTTGCGCATCGCTATGACTTTCGCATCGCAATTCAGAATAAGCCTCCAGATATTTATTATTAATATTTACATTTGCTTTTTTATTTTTATTCACTTACTGTTCTGAACTCTGAATCATTAAAAATCCAGTATTTGAAATTGATTCATTATCTTTGGAAATGGCCAGCATATCGTAGTCGCATTCATCTTCATACCAATTGGGCGACTCTAGCAAAAGAGAAATATCCAATTCTTGTATTTCTCTGGGATTGGCAACAGCAATCATCGTTGACGAGGCATTGTTCAAACAAAATGCCAAAATTGACTCATGATCTTTGTGAATAATACGTATCGGTTCGTTGTCTTTTGTGGCAGAATTTGCACCTAAAATAAATAAGAAAAAAGTTTATATTTAAAATATAATTTAAGAATATACTATAATAAAAATTCAAGATAAAATTATATTACTGTTATATGTATTTGTTTAGATTTGAGGGACGTTTGCTTGTGGTAACTGCTACATATGCAGATACATGAACGATTGGTCTTGAGGGAAAGCATAAAATTTTGTTATTTTTATTTGACGCGTGGTTTATTTAATGGTGTCGCTGTGTTATGCCTGACAAAGAAAAAAAAGTCATTTGCTTTAAGACTTATCGCCAATAACAATATCAATTAATCATTATCCCATGACCACATGCTAGCAAACGAAATATACACAAATTAAACTGCTAATTGACGAATTTATTTGTGCTACGTAAAGACATACTTATTTATGTATATATGACGCCACTTGATGGTTCATTTGATCGCGATCACTCCGTAAAACGTTTATAATTTTTTTATTTTTGTTTTGTAGGACCCAGTTAAAGGTCATGTGAAGAAAGCTAAAGAATTGATAAAGAACAAATTGACTAATAAACATCAACTTTTATGGATTTCAATCAATAGTAAATATTGTTTTGTACGTATCTATGATAGCCAAGGAGAGAGCTTATGATTTTTCAACCATTATGCGGTATGTACTCATGATTTGCTTCTAACTTCACTTTACTTACTTCTAACTTCTTTACCAATTATTATAGTTTAACAACAAATGGGGCTTTGTTGGCAGTGTCTTAAACGGCAGCTATTAGCTATATGGTGGTAAATTCGATTAAGTTTACCACACTTTAATCTTAAAGAATGAAATTGAGAATGTTGGCATAATAGTCAAGGGAAAGTTGGACAAATGAGAGAGAGAGACATGGCATGATTAAAAACATCCAAGTTGTAAGTTAATTGCAGGTAATGTGGCGTTATATTTAATTAAGTATAGTGAGTGTACTAGTCCTAGATCCTCTATTGTGGAAGCCGAATTCAACAAACTCCACAGTTTTGTACTAGACTAAATAACAAGTATCTAGATGTGTTTCCTTTATTCTATTACAAAACTGTCGCAGACGTTTTTTGAATTCGTCAACCACAATAAGCATTAATATCTAAATCGAAATAAATAATATCTACTTGAAAATTAAAAGCTAAACGGCAACGTCTAGGGAAGTGAAAGTAAAGTTTGGCAAATAAATTATAGTTAGTAGACTTGTGTCATGAATTGAATACTTATTGTTAGTTCATTTTGAAGATTCAATAAATAAAAATTGCTTAAAAAAATTATGCATGAATTACTTTAAGTGAATGATTTTTTCAAGTGAAAAAGTGAAATACTTCCGTATTCTTGCTCCATTTCTTTCATCATCCCTTTTACTTTCACATTTTTTCATTCAGAACCAAACACTCAAAATCAATTGATGGAAATCATTGTTCTTTTTATTTTATATTTTTTTTATTTAAATAAATTTTAATAAGGAGCATTCAGAAATATACAGTCATGTTCTGAGAAACGCAAATCGCTTAAATATAGCATTTTCGATGTGAAAACGCCAAATAGGTGTTCCGACAAACGCATAACGCAAGAAGTATAGTTTTGCGATTTGAAATCGCCAAATAGCTGTTCTGGAAAACGTAAATCGCTTTAAATTAGCCACTTCAAATCGCATGTGTATATTGAAGTGAACTGATAGAATTTGCTAAAACTGAACTTGCAAAAGGCAATCAAATTATGCACAATTGAAATTTAATATGTTTTCATTTTATTTCAATAAAAAGTTGAAAAAATGTGTAAAATATTTTCAATTAAAAAACCAAATTAAAAAAATTTGTCCAGTGGTTGTTTTTTCGTGTTATATAACTACCACATACATATGTATATACGTATGTAAAAAACATGTATTTTTTCTGGAAAAAAACTCCAAAACGCCAGCAAAACACGCGTTCCTTAGAACACCTAAAATTGAATTAAGCGTTTTTCAGATCGCGCGTTTCTCAGAACATGGCTGATAATAAAATTTTGTCTATGTTTTATATTTAAACAAAAAACAGGAATGTTCTGAGAAACGCAAATCGCTTAAATTTAGCGTTTTCATAACGCAAAAAATATGATTTCTGATTTGAAATCTCCATCCTCTTCTTTCACATTTCAAAACAAACACTTCAGTGTTGATATGTTCTAAGCACATAAACGAATACTGTCTTATAATCGTTTAGATCAAACAGCACCAAACACAAGTAGAGCCAACTGAAGTAGAACAAAATTGAAGTAGAACTTCAAGTACTGAAGTAAATGTTCTACTTCAGTTTTGTTTATAAAATTTGTAGTTGTTGTAGTGCATGATTTTTGTCTTTGTATTAGTGCACAAGTACTGTATACACAGTATGGCCATAGTGCTAATGTTTCAGTGCACTCACTATGTTTTGCTATGAGTCATCGCTTATTGGCTTCGGTTTGATGTTTTGTTTTAGTTTTCGCTATGAAACAGAATTCAAGTACTGTCAAGCACTGTCGTGAATGTGTTTCAAAACTATGAAGTGTTTGTTCTGTTTCTAAATGTTCTACTGCTTGTTTGTTTTGTTTTAAAGATTGTTCTAAAGTACAGTGCTTGGAACTACTGCATAGTAGTGAGATGTGTTCTTTAGAACATTGTATGTAGCCTTTTAGTGTTTATATTTTCCCCCTGACATTTGAAAAAAAATTTTTTTAGTAATGTCGTATTTATTGTTCTGCAGCATTTACTTGTTATGAACTCGCCTTGCCTCTTAGTTGCCTAGTTTACTATTATTAACTTTATTTAAAAGATAAATATTTTAATAATATTTTTAGGGCCATTATTACAACCTAACGATAAAGTTCTTGATAGTTAATCTTAACATTAGCTAACGTCACTATTAAATTTTTACCATTCCTACAACTAAAGTTACAATAATTTCAGCGTATAATATGGCAGCTTCAAATGCTTAAAGCTAACTTTGAAATTTACCATGAGAATAAATCTGCTGTTAAGTTATCAGTAATTTTTCAGGTTAATGTTAACTTGTAATAAACAAAAAAAAATTATCTGTAAGATAAAATCCTAATGTTAACTATTCGTCAGTTGTAATAATTAATGGCCCTTAAAGTCTACGGATAAATAGAATGTCACCTAGAAAATATTTTACAAAAAATAACTAAATTTCCTATTATACGAGTACACTTCAAAACTTATATTTATGCATGTGTGCCTACATTTAGACATTTCATAGGTGCTCAACTAATTATCAGTAGATTTAAAATGCCTTGAAAAATATATCTAAACATTGAACTTTATTACATTCAATTATCTTTTATTTGTATTATCTTTTAAAAGATAATAAAGTTGAATGTTTTGACACATTTTTGAAAAGTTTTCAAGTCTATTGATGATTAGGTTGGGCTACGAAATGTCGACATACAGACAGCTAAAAAACGCAAAAAAAAGTTTTTTTGTTTGCGTAAATAAAATAAGTTTTTTTTTTATTAGCAAGGCCTTTTAAATTTTGTGAAGACTATTTATTACTTTGTGGTGCTGCCGATTTGTTGCTACTGACGAAGTTGAACGAAGGTGCTGCCGTTTAAGTCAATTAATAAATATGTCGTTGGTATCATGCAGAAAGGCCCTAACTTAAACTTTACAGAAGAAAAAACTTAATACTTGTATAAACTGTATTTTTTTAACATATACGAGGGCGGCTCGGAAACTTCTCAGCCTATAACAAAAAACGCGTTATAAACAGAAAAAAGTTAAGTTTTTTGGAAACTTCCATCTCTGCTATGAACAGATGTTAAATTTTGTTTCGATCTGGTAACTTTATATAGAAACAGGTGTTAAATTTTGTTTCGATCTGGTAACTCCTTCATATAGAAACAGATGTTCACAAAAGACGCATCGGCGATCTTTTTACAATGGAAAAATTAGAAATGCGTGGTGTCATTAAATATTTACCTAAAAAAGATTTATCGGGACAAGAAAGTCATAATGATATGGTGAATGTGTTAGATGAAAGTGCTCCTTCATATGCAACAGTAAAAAATTGGGTTGCTGAACTTAAACGTGGTCGTACAAGCATTGAAGATGAACCACGTAGTGGACGTCCAAAAACAGTCGTAGGGTGGTCCAACTATAACACATGATGTTAATTGTGATTCATAACTTTAGCACACAGTCAACAAAACAACGGCTCTTTTGCTCAAGAAATTCAATATGGATTTCGTAAGGGTCGTTCTACTGGCAATCTTATGGCATAACTCTCAGAGAAATGGTGCCACTCAATCCATCATTTCGGTGAGAGTAGGGTGGTGGCTCTTGATATTGACAGAGTGTGGCATGGTGCACTACTGGCAAAACTTACTGCTTTTGGTGCCGGTGATGACTTTTCTCAGAGACCGCACCATACGAGTTGTCATAGATGAGGTCTCATCAAACGAGATCAAGATTAATTCAGGGGTACCGCAAGGCTCCGTTCTTTCTCCTATACTTATCGCTGACAGTAGAGTATCCAACTCTATTGATTCACTGGAGCATCGACGAAGTGTGGGATGCGTTACTCTGTTCTATCGTTATTACAATGGATTTTACTCTAACGAGATTAGGGATCTTATTTCCGAAACTCGCACATTTTTGCCTAGTACGCGTTCATCGTCCAGAGCTCATCCATTTGTGGTCGATTGCCCAGGGAATCGTACTACGCACTACAAAACGAATTCGTTTTTTAGCCCTACGCTTCGCCTGTGGAATAAGTTGCCTGCAGACGTGTTTCCTGTCTGTTATAACGTTGGAAAGTTCAAGTCAAATGTTCACAAACACTACTCCCTCTTTCCTCCTCTTCACAACCTATTTTCCTAGTTCTGATACAATGCTCTGCATATGTAGGGATCATCCTCTGAGTACTGGTCCAAAATAAAATAAAAATAAGGACGACGATGATTTAGACGGTATTTTATTTCACACATAATTGTCTTAGATGCTTGTTTCGTAATAAAATATATTGAGATAATTCTCTGAAAACTGTTTCTTTTCTTTACTTTATTTTTTTTTGTACAATTGCTTATAAGCCCATGAAACTAGTCCATTAAATTTTTGTGACGAGCCGTTTTTGTGTCGAGTTGGGCCTGCTTTAATGAACGATATTTAACTAACATGCGTCAAAAAAAAAAAAAAAAAAAAAACTGGTTATATAATAATTATTGTCCAGCTGCTCGATTGATCAGTTCAGTTTACTAACCTACTACCTACAGCAGTCTTAATTAATTTTCCCTTGTTAATTTTTGCAAGGTACTTTATAGTTTATACTACGAGGGCGGGTCAATAAGTTCGTGTTTTGTGTTTCCTGCCTCTTAACTAAAATGATAACATCGGTTCACTCAACCGACAACTGTGCGTAGAATCCTGTCTATCTAAATTTGAACAAGCAGATTTGATAACAGACTACTGCGAGTTTTCAGAAATGGGAAAAAGTTAATTTCGTGAGTTGATTAAGTATTATTTTTTGCGGAAAAAAAACATCACTCAAACCAACAAAAACAATGATGATTAATGAGCACACGAAATTCAGTTTTTTCCATTTTCTTCTCTAAAAGCGTGGTGGTCTGCTACGAGTATCAACGGCTGCCTCAACAAAAAACAAATTATGTGACTTGTTTAAATTTAGAAGAGTCAACTGACCGACCTGTTGACAAAAGCAATGTTGCCATTTCAGGAGGGAGTTTTTAAAAAAGTCAGACTTATTGACCCACCCTCGTATCCTTAAAACATTTTTTTTTAATTATGGTCTTTAGAGCACCACTTAGCGATAAACGTTGCTATACTGACCGATCGAGTTGACAGAATCAATGTTGCCATTTCAATTAAGAGGTGGGAGTTTTTAAAAAAATCAGACATATTGACCCACCCTCGTATCCTTAAAATTTTTTAAAAAATTATGGTCTTTAGAGCATCACATAGCCGTAAACGTTGCTATACTGACCGATCGAGTTGACAGAAGCAATGTTGCCATTTCAATTAAGAGGTGGGAGTTTCAAAAAGCCAGACTTATTGACCCACCCTCGTATCCTTAAAACATTTTTTTTTAAATATGGTCTTTGGAGCACCACTTAGCCATAAACATTGCTATTGCTGTGTTGAGTGACAGAACCTTTTTGATATCGATCTAGAAGTATTTGAAAAAAACTTAAGTATTTAATTTAAATGACGCCTGTATTTTCAGTAAAATCTAACGAATAGTCTGACAAATTTCTATACAAATTATTAGAAAAATTTTAGTGCTTATCTTACAACTCTTCTTGACAAGTCTTTTTTGCTTGTGTTGTGGCAATACATCAATAGTAGACATACTCACAATCTTGTGCATTTGAGATAGCAAATGTTTGTGCAATTGCAAACATTTGCTCTCGATCGTTAATGGTTATTCGATTTGGTTCTCTGAGTGCAAGCTGTTCCTCTACAAGAACATTCGCGGTCATTTGACCGGTCATATGACCGGTAACACTGATGGAAATACACCTTTAGAAGTTTCTATCATTTTCTTAATTTTTAACAAAAAAAAAAAAAGCTTTTGCACATGTCTCTACTTTTTTTCTTTTAGCTCCTATGAAATGTCGGCATATAGACAGCTAGGAAACATAGAAAACAAGCTGTTTATAATTTCTTGATTGGTATCAATATTAGAAGCTAATAGCGAATAAAATCAATTGTTTTTTGTTTAAGTCTTTTTTTAGAAGTAATTTTGAAAAACTTGGGAACTTTATGGTGAAAGGACACAGAACAAAAAAAAAAAAAAAAAAATAAACAAAGTTACTCAATTTTATTTTGAAAATCAGCAACGATTTTGTTTACACACTCATAATGAGTGATGAGGCCGATTTTCACTTCGATGTGATGTGAATAAACAAAATTCGTCATGTGAATAACCAAAATTGGGGAAACTGAAGCTCCTAGAATAATTGTTGAACATCAAATACACAATATGTGGTGTGGAATAGCTTCAGAAAATATCGTTGGTCGCTATTGTGCCAAAAGTAATGAACCAGAACAGTGAATCGCGTTTTCACTTTTCATACTGACTCATGAATTTTTAAATAGAAGTGAGCAGGCATCATTTAAAATAAACTCTGATTTACTTATATTCATAACAATGTTGAGTACTAGAGTTCGAAACAATGTATGGAAACTGCTGGAAGTGCTCCGAAGAAGGCGAAGACAGTGAAATCGGCTGGCAAGGTTATGGCCACTGAATTTCGGGATGCACACGGAATATTGCTCATCGATTATCTTGAAAAAAGATCCGCAGTCACAGAAGAGTATTATTGTGCTTTATTTGATCAATTGATTGAAGCAATCAAGAAAAAAACGACCACATTTAAAAAAGAAAAGAGTGCTCTTTTTTCAAGACAATGCACCGGTTTACACAGCATTATATACGATGTAAAAATTACGTGAAATACTCTTCGAATTGGTTGATCATCCAGATTTAGCTTCTAGTGACTTTTTCCTGTTTTCCAAACTTGAAAAAATGGCTCACAAAAAAAAAAAAAGATTCATCTTAAATGAAGAAATGAATACCGAAACTAACGCTTATTTTGAGGGGTTCCCAAAATCGTATTATTCAGAAAAGGCTGGAATGTCGTCTTAATAAGTATATTTAGGTAAAAGGAGGCCTATGTTGACAAATAAATGGCTTTTGAGAAAAAAAAATTGTTTTTTTCCTACTTAGGTAGCTTCAATATCAATCCGCCCTCGTATGCAAGACAACTTCAGCCACTTTGATAGTTTTTATCAACACCAACTCGTAAATCTAAGACTTATAAGCATTTAGCTCTTTTCAAGACTTTTCTATAATGATATTTTGAAGTAGTTAGTCGTAAAGCCTAGTATGGCGAGAGATTGTGCGAAAAATTTTCTGCAACATTACTTATTTCGTACGAAAAAATCGAGATGTATTCAATGTCCATTTGTTCTCTTATTCATTTTTCTTTCTTAATTTTGAGCATAATATGTATGTATTTCCTGCAAAAAAAGCTTTGCTTATGTTACTCGTATTTCGCAGCTGAGAAAACACATAATTTTAGAAACAAATTTAAATTAAAACAAGTTCGCTTTAAAAAATCTGAAGGGTTACTCTTTATTGCGATGCGAACGGTAAATGCGATAAGAGTATAATTTGGTACTCTGTGCTGTTTACGCAAACTTTTTCAATTAGTTTGAAAATGAAGCAACACTTGTACTACAAAATAAGTAATAGAGAAGAATGATAAAATAAAATGTGCGAAAGGGAAAGATTAAATGCGAAAAGAAAATACGAAAACGAAATACAGGGTACCAATTTTTCGATTATGCATCATTTTTCTTTTGCATCGCAATAGAGTAGTACTTTTCTATACTTATTTTGCAAATATTTCGTACGAAACACTTTTGTATGCAACTTGATGGAATTTCGCACGAAATACTGAGCGAGAATGGTAGCTACTTCTCTCTAATGCCATGCTAAAATAATGACTTAAAATGCCAAAGCAAAAGTAGCGAAAAGTATGTTTATACATATTACTTTGCAATAGAAGTTTTCGCTGGTCTTCAATACATTTAGGTCCAGTTTTTGATTTCGTATTTAAGTGCCATTTAGCTTGAAGTTCCATTTAAATACGAAAATCAATGTATTACTAGAAATTTCAATCAAACTGAAAGTTTATGTCGTTTATCATATTTTTGTGCGCTTGCAAATGTATTAGTGCAAAAAAGATAAACAAAACAAACAAATAAGCTATTGTCTGTAGAAGATATTTTAAAATTAGTTGCTAATTTTGTGCTAAATTATAACACAATATGATAATTAATTAAAAATAACATCGCATGAAATACAATTATAAAGTTTTTCTATGCCATTGATAAATTTATTATTTTTCTTTAAGAATTATTCTATTGTTGCAATATCAAACAGCTGTTCTATGGAACACTATTCATAATATTTGGGCTTTAAGTGAAGCTGCATTTAAGTACAAGCAATTACTTAAGACTGAAAAACGGGATTATCATTTAAATTTATATGAAAACAGGACGACGTGTATAAATGAAAAAGCTTGTTATTTTGTGTTTTGATTGGTATTATTAGAGCATTTTTCTTTTAAATTCTCAACAATTTATTTAGATTGATGGGATATAAAGTTGAATTTTTGAGAATATCTTTCAAAAATTTCCAAAATCTACTGATGATTAGGGTAGCTCCTATGAAATGTCGACATATAGATAGCTGGGAAACATAGAAAACAAGATATTTTTAATAAAAAAAAATTGTAAATTAAAAATACACCTTTTTTATATAATTGTTTTGTTGCGTTTGTTTACTTTAAAAACAGCGACTTAAGATGGCACGACAGGTTGTTTCGTATACAAAAATATTTTTTTTACCAGTGCAACCTAAATTAAGGCGTAAAGCGCAATGTAATTTAGCGCTTTTATTTTTCGCTGTAGTAAGCAATTTAAATAAAAGCTTTAAAGTTGTGCCATGAACAGTGTTGAATAAAAATCACTATATAGATATAAAAAAGTGATTAAGTCGCTAAATTAGTCTGAAAGTACCTAAAATTTTATTACTAATGGCCGCAAAAATTGAGTAATATTTGTTTTGAAGCGAACTTTACTGAGAGACAGTAAAGCTTTCTCTCTTACGCTCTGTCAAATTTGGATTTTCCAATAGCAAAGCGTTGACGCCGCGCTATTTGGGTTGGTTTCATACATTTTGCATGTACATGAGGATTTTTGACAGATAAATTACGCTTGACGCACTTACTGAGGATGTTTGGTAAGAAAAAAAAACGCTTGATCTTTAGCACACAGTAGGGACTGCACAGGACAGATGGTCTGGTGAGGTCACCTGCCGAGTAGCAAGGCTAGCATGGCCTGCGTATGATCGTAGAACTGCGGTCCTAAAGGGTTTTCCCCGTCAAAGGTTGCGTACCTTGGTGGCAGTTCTGACAGGACATTGTCTCATAGGGACGCATGCTAGGAGGTTAGATGTTCCATTTAGTGATTTCTGTAGAAATTGCGGGGATGAGGACGAGGAGGAAAGTGTTGAGCATTTCCTCTGTCGATGCCCGGCTCTCTGTTCTATGAGAGCGCTGTATCTAGGCGGACCGATGCTGCACGGGTTGGCAGATATATCGGAATGCCGAGTGAACGGACTGGATTCCTTTATCTGGGTTTCGGGTTGGTTTAGATCTGAACCGTCGGGGGAAGTGTAAGTTTCATAGGCTGCATTTCTCTCTCAGGCAACACAACGGGACCAAAAGGACCCAAGTGGGCTGGTTTTATAAAACTGGCGGCCTATACAACCTAACCTAGCACACAGAAAAATATGATTTGCGATTATGACCTAGCAAGCGATTTAAACATTTTGCGTTTCTCAGCACATTTATAACATTAGTAATGATTAACTAGTTTTGTATTTAAATAAGAAATCAAAAACTGGGCCTCAGTGTCATATTCCACTTTATTCCAAGAGGCGTCATCGTCGTCACATCAAGACGACAGCAAAAATCTCTTTATTGTATACTCGTCTTCGATAACAATTATCTAGTCCTTGAGAGAACCTCAGCCTCAGTGTCTTATTCCACTATATCCCAAGAGGCGTCACCGTCGTCACATCAAGACGCCAGTAAAAATTTCTTTATTGTATACTCGTCTTCGATAACAATTATCTAGTCTTTGAGAGAACGATATTTCAAAGGCCTAAGCCTTTGAAAGCCAATTAAGAATAATGAATTTTAAGTAAATAACTTTTAGTGCTGTTAGAAGCTTTTTACATCGGTAGAATAAATTTCTAGAGCATTTGCACAGAAAAATATATAGATATGCTTACGATGAAGCATAATACGAATACGCACTTGAAGTTTACAATTTGCAAATTTTCACAACAATTGTAGTGAAACCCCTTACTATTTTTAGTTAACACTGTAGTGTATCTCCGTACATTTTGTTAGTGTAAAGTAAGAAACTACTTGTGTACTTTACAAACGCTATATTGCCAGATCATTTGCATACGATTGTGAATGAGGCTATTAATTTAAAAAGTAAGTTTATTTTATTTAAAAACAAACTGAAATATCACAAGACATGTGCACTTTTAATATTTCTATTAAACAACTAACTTAGTTCGCTACATTATTACAAACAATATGGGATTGTTAAATTTTTCAGTCACTTTTGAATGAAAACAACAAAGCTGTAAAGTTTAAAAATGAATACAAAGCAATTCAGTAAAAAGCGGTAATTATTTGTACAAATTGTAATAAATTTTAAAGTTAATTAACAGGCCAATAATAAAAATTATCTAACATAATTTGTCAACAGAAACAAATGATCAAATAAAAACACGTAAAAACAATATACGAGTATATTATATAGATGTAATAAAATAATTTAATCAAATAATTATTTAATGTGAAAGAAAGATAATGGTGATATGTTATAAAAAAAAAAAATACTACAAATATGACTGAATGGTATTTACTGCTTTGTGGCGTTATTAATAAATAAAGATTATAATTAAAAGTGTATTAAGCAATTTATGTGTGAAAATTTTACTTATTAAAATTTAATAAACAAAAAAATATTTTTAATGAATTTAATGACTGCATCGATAAACATGTTTACATGAATGTAGAGAGTTTTGCTCCACTGCCTGGCTCACGATATTGGCCTTTAAAATTCGTTAGTGTTTTAAATAAAAAAAATAAAAAAAACTGACTTGAGAGTCAAGTGTTATGCAACTAACAGATATATTGGAAGAAGACAAGGCAAATGATATAAGATTTTGGTGAGGTACTCGTAAAGTTTATAAACAGCCTCGAAATGTGTTTTGACGTTAGTAATCATGGCATGGCATGATCTAAAGTTGTGATCAGCGCTATCAACTTGGTGCGTTTCGCACTGTTTTTGGTGCTTTTTAAAATTTTTTGTTGCGAAAAATTCTTTGGTTGGTGCGCGACGCGCTTTTTCAGAATTTTCGGTGCGTTTTTAAAATATCATTATATTTTTTGTGTTTGATAGACTGTCCCCCCGGGGAGCAGATTTTTCCTAGACATACACCAAACCAGGGTACTCTGCTTTCTGGGGCATAGAGGGGAAGGAGTCCCTTATTTGTTGTAGCAAATAAAACCTAGGAAGCCGCATGACTTATGTTCAACTTCCGTAACCCGTACCAAGGGTTAAAATTGGCAAAACGGTGATCAGCAAAGCCCCCGGGAGGTTCTGCCTTACAGATCTCTCGGTGCTGATCATGGTTGAGGTGCCACCTGCCTTGGCTGTGGTTTAAACCTAAAATAGCAGGAAGGGGAATTAGTTTCCCTGATACCAATGAAGCAATGCCGGTTTTTGGGAGCTAATACTCTCCCGAAGTGCTGTTGTCTTGCAATAGATACCTGTATTATAAGTAACCCGGGTTGATGGTTAGACGGGTGAGTTGGTTTCAGGGTTGATGATCTTAATGGGCCTCGGCCTACCAGCTCATTAAGTTTTGTCTTCCATATGACAAATGTGAAAATAACTCCGTCTGTCTGTATGCCCCCCAGAGAGCAAGTTTTGCCTTTGTGTATACCAAACAAGCGCACTCTGTTTTCTAGGGCATAGAGGGGAAAGAGTCCGTTATTTGTTGTAGAAATAAAACTCTAGGAAGCCGTATGACTTATATTGTGCTGAACTTTCGCAACCCTTACCAAGGGTTAAAATTGGCAGAACGGTCAATCAGCAAAGTCCCCGAGAGCTTCTTCCTTGTAGATCTCTCGATGCTGATCATGGTTGAGGTGCCTACCTTGCCTGAAACGTTCTGGCTGTGGTCTAAACCTAAAATCGCAGGAAGGGAAATTAGTTTCCCTGGTAACTTTAGTGCATGCCGGTATGCGGGCCACTGTTGTCTAGCAACAGATATCTGTACTATAAGGAACCAGGGGTGATATTAGACGGGTGAGTTAGTTAAGGGGTAATGTTCGTAATGGACCTACCAACACATTTGAAAGGGGGCCCACCACTACACACCTGAAACCAAATATCAATCGAAGTGCTCCGAAGAAGGCGAAGGCAGTGAAATCGACTGACAAGGTTATAGCCACTGAATTTTGGGATGCACATCGATTATCAAAGGAAAGTATTATCGTGCATTATTGGATCAATTGATTGCTGCAATCAAGAAAAAACGACCACATTTAAAGAAGAAAAAAGTGCTCTATCTTCAAGACATCGCACCGGCTTACACAGCATTAGATACGATGTAAAAATTACCTGAAATACACTTCGAATTGGTTGATCATCCACCTTATAATCCAGATTTAGCTCCTAGTAATTTTTTCCTATTTCCAGACTTGAAAAAAGATTTATCTCAATCGAAGAAGTGATTACCGAAACTAACACGTATTTTGAGGAGTTTCAAAAATCGTGTTATTCAGATGGTATAAAAAAGTTATAATATTGTCTAAGTGCATTGAGTGAGGAAATGATTTTTTCCTACCTGGCTTAATAGCCAACCGCCCTCGTACCTTCGACACTGCTCAGACTAACAACATTTTATCCAACACCTCAAAAATTGCAACACAATTTAATAGAAACTAATAATGAAATTATAAAGAAAAAACCAAGAGGGCAGTGAAAAAAAACATGTGCACAAAGAATGGAAGACAAACCACTACTTATTTCTGTTTGCTTCTTATTCCGGTGTAATTTGGTTGCACAGCAAGGTAATGAGTTACATGGCAAGAACATTCAGTAGAAATTAATAATAAACATATAAACAAAACACGGACGGCAGTTAACAAAAAAAAACAGATGTGGACAGGATGGAAGACAAACCACTACTCCTAACTAATTTTAATAAATTTTCACGTTTATGTATGTAAATATATTAAATAACATAATTATAATAAACTGTATTGTTAATCCGAAAATGTGTTTTTTTTTCAATTAGTATAGCCAGCTGTGACCAAAAAAAAAATTGTTCTATAAAAATTAAGATATTTATGACTTTAATATAACTCACTATAATCTTAATATGGTTATTTTTCACACAAAAGTAAGTTTGTTTAGTATAATAATATGGTTGGGTGTGATATTAATCATGTAACTTTAATTAATAATATGGTTACTTAGTATAATATGGTTACTTAGTATGCTGTTTTTTCTAAAAGTAAAGTGAGTCATATCATTGGCGTTTCAAATACAATACAGGGTGTCTGGTAACAGATTTATATTTTTAAGCTTAAATAAAAAACGTTGCAATTTATTACAAGCATTGAACGATAGAATGAAAATGCGGATTTTTTTCTAAATAATATGTCTGCCAGATAAGTTCCGTCTAGTGGAACACATTGTCCAAAATGGAGCCTTGTGTTATGCGTCACACGTTGCAGTAAACTTGGTTTAATTGGGCTGATTTCTTAACAAATATTTGCCTTTAAAGCCACAACAGATTGGGGATTGTCATTATAAAACCTCGTTTTGAGTAACCCCATAAAAAATCCATCAGAGTTAGATCGGTCGACCTCGGTGTCCTTAGGATATTCCCAAAGCTACTATTAAGTTTTTGGGGGATATTTTCCCAAAGCAAATTCATCGAAGTTCTGGCTATGTGTGCAGTTGTTATTTCTCGACGAATATTTTCCTATAAAGTAACAAGAGATTGGGGATTGTCATTATAAATCCTGTGAGATATCAACATGCGAGTTAGATCGGTAAATCTCGGTGGCCAAACAGATGTAACCAGCCAAAGCGGCTGATCATTTTTTGATGGATATTTTACCGAAACAAAATCACAGAAGCTCTGGCTGTGTTTCCTGTTGAAACTACGTGTGTGTGAAGAGTACGATGGATGAGCTCGCAGGTTTGGCAAAAATAATACCATAATCATGCGTCGATAATTTTCACCGTTAAAAAAAATTTTTGTTATGCGCAGTAACCCTAGGGCCATGCAATGCTTTTTAATGTTTCAATCGAGGATATCGGGTTGCGTGACATCAGTAACGATAAGCCTCGTCGCTGCAGAAAATAGGATTTACAACAAATCTAACATCGTTGCAAAAAAAAAAAAAAAAAAAAATTGCGTAAATCAAAGTCACTATTTTTCAGTTCTTGAATTTTAAAAGGATGCAACTTTAGATCCTGTTTTAAAATTTCGTGAATAATGGCTCTTGGAAGTGCCAGTGAAGCTGCTCTTTTACGTATTGAAAGTCAAGGTTTTTCACGTTTCACGTAAACTGATTTCATGCAATTCAACGTTTTCGGGAGCCCTTGAAGATCAACTAGGCTCTGGTCCTCCATTCACGAACGAATTAAATTTATACTCGGTCCGCGTCGCGTCACGTATTCTCTGAATACCGAACTTAGAGCAAAATTGTCGAAGAGCAATTACGTAAGAATCATTATTCTTAAAAAATGTCACCACAGCGAACGCGCGATGCTCACTTGTCCACTATGACATCGTGCCGTGACAAATTCGCACAATCTATAATTCCAACGGGGCGCCACAATCCGCCCACCAAAGTTTATTACTTTTTGACATAATCGTATTTAAAAATATAAAGTTCCCACCAGACACCCTGTATAATATTATCAACAACAACCATATAATTCAACAATAATATTGTTATTAGTTAGTATCTCTATGCTAATGCGACATTAAGCTAAAAAAGTAATACACAACCAACGTACACGCTAATGATCTAAAGTAATATTTGCTCAATGTGAACGTACCTTTATTTATATATTAGATGGCTTTAATTTAGTTTTTATTATATTTTAGCGGTCTTATTTATAAAAAATGTTTTAAGTTTATTAAGCTGTTATTAGACAAATTTTTATAGAAATCTGTGCAATAAGAGCTTAATAAAAATGAAATTTTTTTTTATAAATAAGGTAGTAAATATATACTTTCAAACGTTTTCCAGTGCTGGTTTATTACTACATATTATTATATCTTTTTATTATTATTTTTTATTGGGAATATTTTTGTTTTAATAGACAAAATCATGTGGTGTTTATGGGACACGCATGAATGATACGTCTAGAAATTTTGTATGAAATATACTTATTATGTTGATAAGAGATAAACACCACATTCTTCTTTTTTAACTTTAAGGTACTCGTGTATGCAGTTTACAAGACACGAATGAGTAATACGTCTTGTAAATTTGTATGAAATAAACTATTTGTAAGAAATAGATATTAAGTGTAGTATATCATGCAAATTTTCTAGTATTTTTTAATTTTTTTCAGATATGTCAACTACATATAAAGGGTGGCGCAAAATTAATTACCCTATCGTAAGATGTGATAGCTTTTGTAAATGCCGTTTTACGTCAATCACATTTGATATTTGTGCACCAGGCAGCCGCAGAATACAAACAAGCAAGCATTGGAGCACTACAGTCTATATGAAGAACCATCCTCAATCTCAACAACGAAGAACACGGTTTTGAATCGAAAATCATCATGAGCGACGAGTCACGTTTTCAATTAAACGGTTATGTAAATAAACAAAATCTTCGTTTCTGGGGCAGTGAAAATTCGCGTGTAATGGGCGAAAAATCGTTACATCCACTCAAGGCTAGTGTGTGGTGCGGTGTTGACGCGGGAGGAGTCCGTAAGAGGCAGCCGCAGAATACAAACAGACAAACACTGGAGCGCTACAGTCTTAATATAGCACCATCCTCAATCTCAACAACGAAGAGCACGGTTTTGATGCGTAAATAAACAAAATCTTCGTTTCTGGGGCAGTGAAAATTTGCATGTAATGGGTGAAAAATCGTTACATGCACTCAAGACTAGTGTGGTGCGGTGTTGACGCGGGAGGAGACCGTAGGAGAACCGTATTTTTACAAGGACGCCATCGGCAATACAATTACTGTTACTGGCGAAGGCTACAGGGACATGAGAAGTGACTTCTTACTGGCGGAATTGAATGAGTAGAGCTCGATGAACATGTGGTTTCAACAAGGACGGTGCAACCGTACACATAGCAAGAGCCACAATGGATATTGTGAAGGAAGCATTGGTGAACACATGGTTTCAACAAGACGGTGCAATCGCATATACAACAGGTGCCGCAACGGATATGGTAAAGAAAGCATTTCCTGGTCGCTGGCAAGATCGCCCGATTTAGCCATCCCAGACTTCTTTCTTTGGTGTTACCTGAGGAGTCGCCCACACAATCGCAGCCCTTAAGGAGAATATTCGAGAATAATACCATCAGCTATCAGCAGAAATATTGCGCAAGGTTAAAGCAAATCCAATAAAACGGGTAGTAATGTGGCGACAGCCACTTGACTCATATTATATTTTTCAATTAACAGAAAAAATTGCAATGCGTTAATACGATATTAGTTAAAAAATTTTTTAGCAATTAATCAATTAAAAATTTTGTTCAAAATTTTATCTTCAAACGAGTTCAAGCAAAAATATTTATTGGATTTATTTTCATAATATTTTATCTTTGAAATATCCCAATAAAGCAACAAATGATTAGATAACAATAATGTTATCAGTTTCGGAAAGTTTGTTTTTTTATATCATATCATATCATATCGTATTTAATTTCCTAATTCACAAAAAATTTCATTTTTAATATAACTACACATTGAATAATATTGAAAAACACAGGATTTAAAATGTGGGAAAACCATTACAAGGTATGTACTCGTATGTACCAGAGATTATCAAAATCATGGATTTTCTTGATTTTATTCAGCACAAAAATTTGTGCGTTTTTTAAAGAAAAACTATTAATCCGCTGATGATTAAAAATCTTATTCATTCTGCTGCGCACATCAAATTTTTCTGATTATGAGCAGAATTAATAAAAGCATTTTATGAACAAGTTCGCACAGGCAAGACAATGGATTGCAGTAAATTCATCGTGCCCAAACGGTCTTATTCTCATTAACTCATACAACATGTTTGAAACGAACATCTGTGTGGCTTAAGTAATATGATATAACAAAAACTTCCTATTGAATTTGTGGATAGGAATGAACGAATTCATACACAATGATTTCTTGCTTTTTGTACTTCAATGTCTATAAAAATTTTTAATGTAGAGTGGAAAAAGCAAACGCACGAGTTGACAAGATTGATTAGACCTATGATAAAAATAAGCAAGTGTTCAACCTGCAAGTGGTTCAACTGCCTTAAAATGAACAACGTATAAAAAAGTTCGAGCAAGTTTGATTATTACCTTATTCCCACTTTAAAGAAGATTATTTTTATGAATCAGCCGGTTTGTGTAAACAATGAGGCCGTATATTCGGTTGCTTTCAAATGAACAACAAAAGAGAGCGTGTGAGCAAGTTTGTTCATTTGCAAATAAAAGACAAGTTTGTTGTGCCTTTGTTATTATTGAACGATTTTTAATCAACAAGTGAAGTTCTCTGGTATGTACTCGTACATATTTGTATTCAAGTATTTAAATTGGATTTATTTATTTATTTCTAAAGGCGAATGTTTTGATTTTTGTTTACTTCTTCATTAAAGGAATACTGGATAAATATCTATAAGCGTAAACTTTGAAAGAAGTGATGTTGCCATGTTCAGATTGGAATAAGACAATTAAATTACCGGAAACATAACAGTAAATTGGCAAAGGAGTGGTTTGTGGCAATTGGATTGCGATTTTATCGGACCTTTTGCAATTTCACGACCATAAACACTAAAAAATAAAAAAATCATCTCTTAATCGAAATAGCAACACTACTCCTGTTAGCAGGCAACTGTCCGTTGACTCCTGTCTAAATTCGAAAAGCTGCGTGATTTAGTTTGTGATTGGCGGCCATTGATAGCAGACTAACAAGTGAATTACATGTGCTCACTAAAAATTATTTTTTGCGAAAAAAAAGCTATCACTCAAACAAAGGTTAAGCTTGACAAATATTATGCGAACTTTGCACCATCCATTTCCACAGTAAATAGGCAGAGACATCTCACATGGCTCAGGGCTCTCAATTTTGAATGCTCAGTAGGGTATGAGAAAGCTTTCCGCAAGATGAGTAGCGCGTTTGCTCACAATCGCCCACAAGTACAACCGTTTGACAGAATGCGGAAATAGATTGACAGGCTTATCTGATGATGAACCAACCCCACGGGGTGAGTTTTTCACGATACGCCAGCGCCTTGTGTGTCTTGCAAGACTCCCACAGGTCGCAACTTTGGCCATAAGTTGTAGCCATTTCGACAAGTCAACGGAAGATAAGGCTTTAATGAGTACGTAGGGTGAAGTAAGAGCATTAACCCTTAACTAATTCACCTGCTTAACCATCACTACTGATTCCTTATATGTTGCAAGGCAACAGCATCGGCATTGCACCGTATTTATCAGGGAAACTAATTCTCATTCCCACGATTTAAGCCACAGCTATAACGTTGCAGACAAGGTAGGCACCTGAACCATGAACAGCGCCGAGATGGTCAACAAGCAGAGCCTGGAAAGACTTTGCCGATCCCCTTTCTGCTAATTATTCTTCGATGAGGACTTGGGAAGTCCAACACAATATATGCGGGACTCCTTCCCTTCTATTCCCCAGAAAGCTGAGTGTCCTGGTTAGGTGTACACCAAATCAAACCTTCTCCCCGGCGAGAGTGAGCCCCAATAGAGTTGGCCAAGGTAGGCACCTGAACCATGATCAGCGCCGAGACGGTCAACAAGCAGAGCCCGGTATGGCTTTGCCGATCCCCGTTCTGCCAATTATTCTTCGGTGAGGACTTCGGAAGTCTAACACAACATAAGTCGTGAGGCTACAACATATGGGGGACTCCTTCCCCTCTATTCCCCAGAAATCAGAGTGCCCTGGTTAGGTGTACACCAAAGCAAACCTTCTCTCCGGCGAGAGTGAGCCAATAGAGTTGTATATACTACTTCATCAATAAGCTTATTTTACTCAGGTAGCCTCAAAATACTACTTTGAAGTACCGGCGCAGAAATAAGAGTTGTATTCCATTTTGGCTATAGATGGTATAAATAATAAGGAGATGAGATGGAGACATACTTCATTCTTACACCGCTTCAAAAAATCGGGACACTTGAATGCTTCTTTTGAGACATGAAAAATGAGTTAAGTCCAGCAAACATCCCACTGAATTTTCATTCCAAGAACATCAACAGCATTCGATTCCTCAATATCTATATCTTTATGGGTACCGGTTAAGTAACATTCAAATACTCTGTGTGTTGTAAACATCGTTGGGTCTTACGAGCGTCGACACCGTTGAATCCACTCGGAGATTTTAAAAAGATCGTTATTTAGTGTGAATTCATATTTTTTTTCTTGGCACCGATTTTTTATACCTGAACGAATACGAGTGGCAAATGCTGCTGCCATGTGAAAAAGAGTGGATATTTTTGAATTTTATTACGAAAAATCAGAAATAATTGAATGGAAGAAAGAACCAAGCCTTGCGGAACCACTGATTTACTTTGGACTCGTTTGTTGAGACCCCATCTATAACAACTCGTATAGTGCGGTTGCTAAGAAAGCTGGATATAAACCAAGCGAAATCATGACATGTTTCACGCAATACGTATTTGTCGCCAGTAGCCTCTTTCAGTTTTCATAGGCTTTATTGCCTAGTATACAAGTGTAAATGTAGGACCTCTAAAAAGATTCAAATAATTTGTCCGAATGTTTATTTTTTAGGTTATGACTCTTCAATTGCAGTTCTTTTTTGAGTTTTTGAAAAAAACAGTAAGTAATTGCTGTTTTAACTAGTACATATAATTTTGTTTTTTTTTTTTTTCTATAAATAAAATAATTATTTTATTAGTTATTTTCGCAAACATATTATACGAGTATTACAAAATTATTTAAAGTTTATTGTTATTTGTCTGTGGGACTATCATGACTAAATGGCTGTAACAGTCTTGTTGAAATTAACACAGTATATACATAGCTACACGTTTGGTAAGACCAGGATACTCAGGAGGGATGGCCCAAAGACTAGGATCTTTTTAAATCAATTTTGCTGCTTGAAATATTGATATACTAAACATCCGTGGAGGACTGAGTGAATAAATCTAAATGACTTTTTGAGATATATTTCAATTGTTTGTAAAAAAAAAGAAATTTTGGCCGAAATAAAGTATCCATAATTTTTGTGCAGTTTTGCAAATGATATAAAATAGGAAAGAAGACTTATATAAAGCGACAATGGAAGACTAATTGATTTCTTTATTATTTTTAACAGTCAAAAGCTTTTATTAAAATAACTAGTTATTAAAATAACTAAAAATATGATTAACCCAAAACTTCAATGAAAGGTATGCAGGCGCAGAAGACTGTTGTTTTTGAAACCTACTCGTATGTAAAGTTACAGCAAAAAGTTTGAAAGTTTTTTTTTTTTTTTGTTCCGAATAACAAAAAAAAAAAAAAAGAGCGAGGATGTTTGTCAAAATAATCAATAACTTAATACAGTTTTCCGTTATTTTTCAGATTGTTATAAAGACAACTTAGTTAGAAATTCAAAATTGAAAAATACACTATTTAACAACAAACGGAAATAATAGAATTTTGTTTAAACTGAGAATCAAAATTTTTTTTAACTCAGAGATTCTTTTTTCATATAAAAACGTGGCCATCAAGGACAATGATTAATAGACTGCTTGCGCGTTAAAGAAAACAAGGTGTTGTGTATGACCTTCTTCAAACTGTAAGGAGTCAATAGAGGAAATGTGAGGAGGAGTGTATGTAGGAACATTTAACAATATCAAAAACAACACGTTCTACCCAATAAACTGTGAACATATTCAATATGTTGCCCTATTAAGTGTTCAAGAACTCAGCTCTAACAATTAAATGTCACAACAAAATAAACATGGAAATGTTAGGGAACATTTTTGGTGAACACAAGATATCGTTCAAGAGGAACCACTGTAATTAGCTGTTTGCTTCCTACTCCAAATCCTAATTTTGAAACGTGTTTGCGCGAATAAATATAATAATTCCGTTTTATCGTATTTGGCGCATTTACAACGCCTAGGAGAGTTTTATAATAGATTAATGAATAAGTAAACGTGTTCTCTGTAATCTATTACAAAACTGTCGTAGAAGTTCTTAAAATCTGCGAATCACGATAACGGTCAGGAGATTCTAGTTGCCGAAAAAAAAGAAAACATCGTGTTGTATATAGAGCACGACTATGCGAATTCGGCTCATACGCGATGCTATTTTGCATGTATGTTACCAAACAATTTTGATGAACACAAAATATCATTTAAGAGAAACAAATTTTAATTAGCTGTCACGTTTACTTCATACAACAGAGCCTGATTTTTGAAGTTATTTGAAAGAACATATGTATGCAAATAAAAATAATCTCCTCTATAGTGTTTAACACATTTAAAGAACGCCGAGGGCAGTTTTATTATAGATTAATGATTTGATGATTAGTTTCTTTATTCTATTACAAAACTGTCGTTGGAGTTTTTAAAAAACTCCAACCCTTATCGTGAATCACGATAAGGGTAGGTATTCGTGCTTCAGCTGCAGAAAGTTTGCGAAGTTAAAATTAATTACGAGTAATGAAGTGTAACTAAAAATACGACGCTATGAAACTATTCAAACTACTTCATTTTGTTGTTTGGGTCAAATGTATCTATGTTTGTGTCCAGATTCGTCGACGCCAAATCAAATCGATATCAAAAATTTATGTATTTTAAACTGTTTGTTGACAAAAATTGCTTTACTTTAATGGACACTTGACATATTACGGAGTTAAGACTATAGATATCGTCTTTCAATAAAATTCATTTGATATGTCGAGTTAATGTCTACACAATGATGACTTCTGGCAAAATAGAGTTTTTTTATGAGCAATATTAATGGAAAACATTAAGCGTATTTTTTATTTGCTGATTGAAACAGCCTTTTACTTAATTTATCTTTTTAACAGCTGATTAATTTTCATATAATGATATAGTTTGGACAGAGTGTTGCACGCACAAAAAAAAATGTATTCTCTTCAAACTGCTAGCTTGTATTTATACAATTTTAAAGCACAATAACGGCGTTCGATAAAAATTATGAACCCGTGATGTTCCCAAAGTAGTGCTCTGAAGCATGAAGAATTTTTTACTGAAAAGTGCAATATCTTTCAAAAAGTAATCTGAATTACACTAGTATTTAAACAACGAAATTATTAAAACTTAAATGTTTTTAAATGCGTTTTGTGTACGTTATTCTATTAATACTGTGCATTATTTAATAGAAAAGCCAGAATTAAGTAAAATGTCTTAGCAGCTGCCATATAAAGAAATATTGTTTAAGCATGTTGGCAGAGTGCAGTAATTAAGAAAAAGAAAGAAAAAAATAACATATTAGCAAATCACTTTTTTTTTATCGTGAGCAAGAACATGCAAATGGATATTTCTTTAAATTAGAATTTTTGTGTATTTGTTTACAAACAATAATTAATAGTATTCACTGAGTTATGTTAGTTCAAGTTTTATATACAAAAGTTTTTATTATTTCGTTCAAAAGAAACTGGATAATTTTTACTCAAAAAGTACGCGAATAAATAAAAATAGTAGATTAAGTATAATATTCTTTAAAACATACAAAATCCCATAAGTACTATATTGGTTTTTATACAGTTACACAAAACAAATATATCAGGAAAAAAAAATGCTCTAAGTACACGGTTTAAGAACAAAAAAAAAAAAAAAAACAAAAAAAAAATAAGACACAAAAACCAAGAAACAAAAGACCGGAAGTTCACTTTACAACGATACCTATTTTATGTAAATTGCAGCGTATTGAGAGTTCTTTTAAATATTTGTTAGTTGCCACAAAACTTTCGAGCAGTTTTAGCAATCAAACAAGAAACAAAAAATTAGCTGACAGATAGACAACAGTTTGTTTGGCATCGTAAGCAATTGTGCTCACGTATAACTGTTCGCTTCGAAAACGATAATATTTGCAAGAATAATTAAAATAAAAAAATAAATATTTCAACAAAAAACTAAATATTTTTTTCTTTAATATTTTCTTGACTACTTTGTAGGAGTTTAAACAATTATTGTCTTGCAACTGTATACTTTTTTGTTTCGTTGGTGACAACAACGCTGATCAAAGCAGAAAAATGATTTAAAAATTATCCATTTTAGCCATTTAAACGCATTACCGTTATCCGTGTAGTCATGCAACTGTGTGTCATGTAAAGATGGGTCCGTTTTCTTGCCAAATACTGCTTTAATAAATACATCTTGTGCTTCATCCTGGCGCACAAGATAATTCCATAGACGTCGAACTGGTCCAGAAGCTGTGCTCGTTGTGAAAGGTGTATTATCCTTATTTAATAATGACCGGTATTTGTGTATAGAAATGCCAGGCACTCCACTATTTAGAGAACAACCTTTAATAAAAGTTTATGAAACCAAAAAATAAATACAACTCTTGAACAGAAATATATATTTATGTACATTTACCTGGAATAAAGTCATCGCCAGGAGGGCCTTTAGAAGTTAAAATTTTCTGCGCCACATCTTGCCAACGGTTTAACGTTCTTAATACTTCATGTGATAAAGGACTTAAGACTGGTAAATCTAAAAAAAAAACAAAAAATATTTAAATTTGACTGAGTGTTAAAATTTAGTTCCGTTATTTAAGTTATTCAACAAAGAAAATAATATTTTAATATGCTGTTACGAATCTGTATCATTTCTAACAAACTGTGCAAACAAATTCATACATACAACATAAAGCTAAAACCGTAATACACAAACAAACAACATATGCGATCTAAAGAATGCAAAATTGCAAGTAAATTAACCACCAATGATTTTACTGCTGTTATTGCGTTCTTATTGTTTCGTAAGCATGTGTGTGTGTATGTGCGTTGCAATTATATTTGTACATTTGACAAATAACTAGAAGTTTCATTATCATTGAAGAAGGTAGTAAAGAAGTATAAAGAACAAGCAGATATTTGGCAAAAGCAGAGTTTTAAGCGTGGTGACAGACAGTCATAAGTCAGAAAAGTAAGCAAGTCTTCTAGTGTTTTAATACACGGTGGTATTAAGTGTAAATAAAGTTGGGAAGTAGATGTGCTGTGTAACAAACAACAGTCTGTGTGTCATTATTTCATTTGCAATTAAAAAATCCACAAGAAAAACTAAGCATTACTTGGTGATTTTGGCGTTTCTTGACATTGAATTTGGTGCAAAGGGTCAAAATAAATCTGACAACACTGATGACTACGTAAAACAGCAGAATTTTCGCATTTTGAAATAGTATAGGGTGTTTTTTTAAGCTAGATAGAACTTTAAATTGTAAAAAGTAACACAAAAAATTAAATTTTGATGAAACATTTTTTTTATTTGTTTCAGTATACTCTGACAAATCATCATGAATAGACTCACGCTTGAACAACGCTACGAAATTATCCAAATTTACTTTGAAAATCAGTCGTCGATTCGCGCGTTGTTTTATCGCAAAATTGTGTTCAGCGATGAGGCGCATTTTTGGCTTAACGGGTTTGTTAATAAGCAAAATTGCCGCATATGGAGTGAGACCAATCCACAAGAGACCCTACAGACTCCATTACATCCAGAAAAATGCACTGTTTGGTGCGGTTTTCATGCTGGTGGCATCATCGGACCTTATTTCTTCAAAAATGAGGCCGGAGCTCGCGTTACGGTCAATGGAGATCGTTACCGCACCATGATCAATGATTTTTTGTTTGAAAATATGGATGACATTGATCCAGAGGAGATGTGGTTTCAACAGGATGGCGCTACGTGCCATACGGCGAACGCAACCATCGACTTACTGAAATCAAAATTTGGCGATAAGTTGATTTCGAGAAATGGACCTGTCAATTGGCCTCCAAGGTCGTGCAATTTGACACCTCTCGATTATTTCCTGTGGGGCTACGTGAAGTCACTGGTTTATGCTGATAAACCAGCAACAATTGACGCCTTGGAGGCCAGCATTGTTCGTGACATACGGCCAGCAGTGCTCGAAAAAGTGGCCCAAAATTGGACGTCCAGAATGCGCTTCGTCAAGAACAGCCGCGGTGCCCATATGCCCGAAATCATTTTCAAATGTTAATGTCACGTATTGATCTTTCGAATAAAAAAAAATTTTGATTACAATTTAATTTTTTGTGTTATTTTTTACAATTTCAAGTTCTATCGGGCTTAAAAAAACACCCTATATTTAAACATTAATGTCATAAAATTTTCTATCCAATAAAGAACGTTTCATTACTATTAAAAATATGTTTCTTGGTTTTATTAATAGTTTAAACATATTTTATAATTCTAAACTAAACTGCACTAAATTTTTTATAACAAAAAAAAAATCTTTTTCTTTTGAATAACCGAACAAAAGCTTGTTCTAATTTGCAATCAACCTATGATGAAAAACAGCTTACCTTGTAGTTCGATTCCAGAAATATTTATAAAATCTTGAAGATGTTTTATAAACAGTTTTATAAATGCCAATCTTAAAATGCACCATGAATAGGATAAAGGATCCAAATGTTCTTTATTATCTTTATTGCTTTTAATACCAATTTTTGCATTTGTGCTAATACCATCATCGTCGTCCTCTTCTTCTTCAGACTCGTATGGATCATCACTATCATACTCATCACAATCTAAACATAATAAAAGCAATTAACAGTGAATTAAATAAAAATAATTAAATAAAAATGGTTAATAAAAAGCAAATTGTAGAACAGTTTTAAGGAAATGAATCTCAAGATTGTGCTTTAATAAATATGTGCAAATTAAATTTTTTTAATGAATTTAAATCTGAAAATATCGATACCCAAAAACCATTAGTTATTAAAGAAATTTGACTCAAATAAGTACATTAGCAATTGTAATTTTTACTATTTTTATATTTACCTGTATTTTTGGGTTTTGTCAAGAAATAGGAAAGCATTGACATTTCCGGTGATACAAATTGTTCGCGATAAGTCGGCTTGTCTTCTTTCATATTAGCCGAAGATGTGCTATTGAAATTTCCTAAAATTTTCATATTTAATTTAACACGCTGTTTCGTTATGGACGTTACAGTATTCCAAACGCTACTGTCCTCAGTTTGTTCTTCTGTCGAACAATTATTTGTAGAAGGACGATTTTCACAAGTAGCTTTTCTCAACAACTTTTTCATGCCGCCTCCAAATATGGTGGACCAAGTATCGCTGGAAAAGTGATGAGCTATCAGCCTATACAAAATGCGACTATCGCAAGTAACTAACGCGTATGTAGCTAGAGACACATAGGTGGCAATAAAACTTTCTAGCAAGAGAACATTTAACTTTGGTATATCTTCATCTTTTTCACTAGCTAAAAGTGCTCTTAAATTCGCTACACCCGGCCATTTTGAAGGTGTTGTGCAAACAACTGTGGGTTCATCTGTCGAATGCATTCTCTTGCGATTGTAAATATTGGTGTTGCCTATAAGATGTGAACATTCAAATGAAGAATTAAGTTTGGCTATATTTTCTATTCCGGGACTTTGGAAGCCATTTTGTGAAGAATTATTAACAACAAAGCTCTCGGAGTCACACAGGGATTGGTAAATGCAAGATGATAGGGCAACTGCGAGGTCTCGTATAATAAATATTTCACAAAATGCATTTGTATCAGAGCCGGTGAATGGCGAAAACTTAATAACACTGTGCAGCATATCGATGGTTTGGGACTAAAAAGAAAAATCAAACATAGAAACCGATACAAAATTC
The DNA here is from genome assembly GCA_914767995.1 of Thecocarcelia acutangulata. NCBI lineage: Eukaryota > Metazoa > Arthropoda > Insecta > Diptera > Tachinidae > Thecocarcelia > Thecocarcelia acutangulata. The sequence continues at coordinate 22,082,269 of OU612095.1, read as the reverse complement.
CAACATTGTTGATAACGTAAAACCTTAGCGAAAAATAAATTATAAAAACATAAAAAAATGATTAAACCATGTGGTTGGTTGGCGAATTCAAAGAACTTAGGCGTTTCAGTTTCATTACTAATTTGAGTACACATGTTATCTTTAATCTACAACAAAACAGTCTTAGGCGTTTTTAAAATGCGCCAACCACAATAAGAACCATTGTTAAAATGAGCAAATTGTGTTCTTTTAACAACAATTAATGCCAAAATTATAAAGTGAAATCAATTGGAACAATGTAGCTGCCATTTTAAGAAAAACAAGAAAACTTGCCTGTAAATATTTTATTGGATCTGCAATAACCGTTTTATTTCCGGCCACACATGCGCTAAGCAATGGCAGCGTAGTCGGGAATGGCAAAGGACTTAAAAGTTGTTGTTGAGTCTTTTCCTGCTGAAGCTCTTGCAGAAGAAGCACTAATTCCATACGAACCGATGCCAATCCTCCACCACTGGCACCATGCAACGAACAATAGCTTAACAAAGTTCTTAATAGGGTTTCATTTGCTGGAAAATAGTTAAGATTATATAGGAATAAATGAAACTCGGATTTTAAATGTTAATTGATGTGGTACAGTGATGATAGTGAAGCATAGAAATGACAACTTGACTTTCCACCTACTAAAAGATCTAGAGCGATATAAACGTGATATAAGACATATAGAATTGTCAATTTGAAATTATCAGGGAACAAAAAGCGGTTTCTCCAATCTTGATTGCTATTACTAATAAAATTTAAACACAATTGTAATACTCATATGTTATATTTTTGAAAGGAATCCAAACTAAATAAAAATACCGCTTGAATGGATTCATCTTTAAATGTGTGTTACTAAAATACTTTGTTTAAAAAAGCGAAAAGATGAACAAATCGGAAGAAAATACGACGAATCATACGAAGTTTTATAAAAGGAAATTTTGATAATGAAACCTAAATACGGAACGGTCATCTCAAAGTTATGATTTTTTTTTATCTTATGATCTTTAAAGAATGTAAATGGAAATAGTAATTAATTAATGTACGAATATGACCTTACTTACCTTTAAGCCAACGTTTTCTTTTTGCAGCTCTCATTACTTTGACTTCAAAGTCGTGCTTTTCGTGCATCAATATTTCATGAAGAGTAGGTTTTTCGGACAAAATGTAAGAAGCAGACATATCTTTTTCCTAAAAGAAAGCAAAAACCATAATTTAACAATAATTTTAAAATATGTTTTTATATATGGTAATGTAAAATATGTAACTCTTTCTATAAGGTAGGTAATTTTATCTCTAACAATTCTGAAAACTAAGAAGGTGAATCCATACAATAAGGCCTTAAAAGCGCTCTGAATTGCATGTACGGTAAGGTTAAGTTGAACAGGTTCCCAACTGTTGAAAAACAAGTCCAGGTTCCAGTTTGGTCCTGTTATGTTGCCTGAGGACGATATTTGTTTGAGAAGATCTAGCTGTTAGAACCAACAAGAAACGAGGCCAATCCGGCCATATCGCATTCCAATATTCTTCCAAGATACAACGTCCTTATATAAGAACTAAACAATGATAGAAGAAGGGTTCAACATTCTCTTCCTCGTTCCATTCCTACAACTTCTACATAAATTATTAAATAAAAGATTAAACCTCCCCTCATGCGTTCCGATAAGTAATCTCACTAGACCATCTGTCCTGCGCAGCTATTATAAATTGACGCTGTATTTGATTCTTACAACTTTTCAGTGATGTCATCAGGCTCTGGCCTTTGTCAGTCAGTCTGCTGCAGTCTTTCCTGATACTTCACTGTGCACCGGTACCCGGCATTCATGAGCCAACCTAGACGTCGTATAGACCCAGCTAGTGCATTCGACGCAGCCTTACTATAAGAACAACTTCGGCTATTCTTTCGGTATACCCTACAGTAGTTCCACCACTTAACTGCTCTCATTATAGTTCTGATTTCCGCCTGCGCCACGATACACTCAAGGCTAATCAGGTTGTGTTACTGGGGAATAAAGATACCCCCATCAACTCCCAAGTCCGATTTAAGTCCATCTGTGAAGATCTCAAGCACGTCCTTTCGACGATCTCTACCGATCACCCCGCGACCGTGATTGACAACATTACGTCTAACTTCTTGTCAGGCAGTAGAACTGATGAACAGTAGTCAATATTCCCAAAAAGGTTCACTACCTTTCCCATAATTGCAGCATGACAATGTCCTCTCCTCCTTCCACACCCCGCTCACCCTTAACCTGATTGTCGAATTCATACCCACATGCTCCATCAAGATGTGCGCATTAGCCTCCCTACGATTTTGCAGTTGGTAGTTTTTTCCAATGTCTTCCAGAATACGAACGCCTTATACGTCAATATGGGTGACCGACCAGACAGCAAAAATTCTAAGGATTTACTACCCAGGTCTTCCCAATTTCCCTTCTATACAAAAGCAAGGCGAAAGCCTCATGACATTGTCCGTCGTTGTCTTGGCATTCCAAGACAGTTAGAAATTTAGATATTTTAGACTGTCTGACAGCTTGATCTTAAACCTAATTATAGTTGTAAGAGCGAATGATATGAGTCTTGTTGTGCGTGCGAAGAATACAAACTCCGCCGTCTGTGGATTAATATTCAGACCACTATTCGTGCAGCACCCATCTATAAGCCTTAGTGCAGAGCTTAGCTGCTGTGAGAGCAAATTTGGGTACTTAGCGGACACTGCCACCTTAATATCGTCACCATATGCCTCAGTACTGTGGAGTGGCCCTCTTTGTCATTCTGCAAATTGTACCTCATATTAGGACCCTGTTTGACAGTAAACTTTCAGGCTCTCCAGGCAATGATTATGGCCCTTGGAACCATATTGCTAAAAGCTTCCTCGATATCAAATAAAGCCTCACTCAAACCTTAACCTTCTCACTTACCTTAATTATATCCGAACTATTTAAATCAACGCAATCTGAATTGCAATAATTGCACAAATATTGCAAAGCTTCGACTTCTTTTTCCAACCATATGTAAAGTTGATAACGCAATTGACCGCCATCGACTTCAAACCCAGTGGCCAGAGTTGACAATTCTTCCATTAAAATTTTTAAGCATGCAACAAATTTAAGTTGCTGAGCCATAATATCAATTTTTGATCCACTGTCATCCTTGGCGGTATTAGAATTCTTGTCCGGCATTAAATCTGTTGGCTTAACCTCTTCCTTGCTGATATTAATATCTTCCTTGATTTCATTATCATCACTAGCTGCGTCCTCGTCGTCATCCCATTGAATTTTGAAGCCATCTTCTTCTTTTTTGTCCAAAGTCACAGGTGTTGACCAGTCAAAGTCTAAAGATGAACCTTGGTTGTTGATAGCACTCGAGGAATCCTTGCCCCAATCGATAATACCGGTATTGATAAGTTCATTATTAGCGCTTGCTGATGACAGCATGTCATCCAAATCATTAGAATCCAAAATTTTTGTTGGCAGTTTATTTAGTACTTCCAATGCCAATGCTGGACAACCTGCTTTAAAATGAGCATGTGCTGTTGTAAAATACAATTGTCTTTCAATAGAGCTGATTGAATCCTCAATTTGTAGCTGCTTGTCGTTAGCATTCGAAGTTGCCGCATCTGCAGCAAAACTAAATCCAGATAACACCACATGAGCTATCTTTTTCTCTTGTGCCGATATAGCCAGATTTTGTCGTACGAGTAGCGGATGTGTTCTAAGATATATATAAAAATTAAACACATTTGGATTTGTGGAATGACTTTCCGTTTTAAAAATATCTTCTTCCTTAAAGGCAGAATGGCACTGGCCGACGCCATTTAATAATAAAGTATTTAAACTTTCTTGATACCGTTTTAATAGCCAATAAATCATTGACCGTAAGAACGGATCGGGATGAGCCTTTTCCAAATTAAATGTGTTCGACTCGTCATCGCTGCCCAAAACATGCTCGCATAAAAGCTTTTTATAAGTAGAATTTACATTTATATCTAAATCTCCTTCATAGAGACGAGCAATTATCAAGGCTAGTTGAAAATCATCCAGTTTATTGATACAAACTTCAATTGCATCATTGAGAGAATTAGCTAGTAAAAAGAATGCTACGGCATGTTCAAATCTTTGTTTGCCAAGCAAAACAAAAGCATTTTTTAACGCGGCCTTACGCCATCTATCCTCTGAGAAATTATTGGCAAAAAATTGTGTCATTTTCTCGTCTCTCTTAGAACGGAAAAGACCCCAAACAATGGATTTCTTTTTCATAGCCAAATAATATATGGCTGCATCCAGAGGATCCTGTTTTAGTTGATAAGCACACTTGGCTAACTTTTCTACACATTGACGTAACATATTAATGTTGCGTACCCAGTAACCCACTCCCAAGTCTTTCAAAGTTGACCATTTTAAATCGCCTTTTGTATACGAAGGAATTAGATTTAAGAGCTCATCTTCGCTTTCGGAATGAAAGGCCCAAACAATATTTGAAGTACCGATTCCTTGCTTTTGGAATTGAGCCCTTTGATTTAAAGGCAAACAGCGCAGTAAATAACTGTAATGCTTCATAGCCATAAGGAACCTTAGACCGCAATCATCCAAAGAATCTGTTAAGGAGTTTCCAGTTGTTTCTTTTGTTGTTGACAACTTTCCAGCATCGGATATAAATTTTTCGGAAAAATCTGTGTTACATGTTGACACAGTATCAGCAAGAGCCAAAAGATGCATCTGATCAAGTGACGAAAGACCTGGTAAATGTGTATGTGTTAAAAGACGTGACAAGACCTGTCCCTGACGGGGGCCAAAATGGGATATATTTTGTTTTTCTGGTAGAGATAATCGTCTATCGGTTCGCTTATATTCATTTTCGTTATCCAATAAATCATCTAAATTATCTTCTGAGGTTTCCATTTCAAACAACTGATCGTAATCTTTGGCATCTTCTGACAAAACATTTCCTTGACCAGCTGATTCTTTGTCTGCATTTAATAATACCCATAACGGCAACGGTGGAATCGATGTTATTTCCGCATAATCTAGCATAAGTTCTTCAGGAATCTGAAATAACATGAAGGGCACAAATATTGAATGATTAATTCATAGCAGAATATTAGCAAAATTAAGTTATGTACATAAGTACAATATTTATTCGAAATTAAACATTTAGTCAAAGTTAACTTTTTATAAAATAAATACTCGTATTTCTTATTTTTGCAGCTAAAGATCGTTTTATTTTTAAAATAAAACGATCTTTAGCCGCAAAGATAATAAATATTTACTTAAACAAGTTCAAATAATTACATATCAAATTTAACTCTTTATTTTCAAATAAAAGTACTTTATTAATCAAGGTGACTTTCTTCAAATCTCTTTGCGGGGTTGTGTATAGTGTTTCTCATTTTTCTAAATTATAAAAATTCATCAGAAATTAATCTAAAGGCCCTCCCATTCACAACAATATACCATCACTGGAAATATCTGTCAAGTAACCATGTAAGCATTTTCATGGTTTCTCATATAATAAAATCGATCAGCTGTTACGGTCGACTAAATGGGCCTTAGTACGTTGCGTTGACGGAGAAGTACGGAATGCGACAAAGCTCATAAGACCACATGTTTTCAATTTAGTTGTCAGATGAAAAAGGACACGGATAATGTACGACGGGTTCTATGCGCCCCGGGCCTTAACTGATAGTTGTCAAGATTGCTCAACTTAAAAACTTTGCGTTGACGGAGAAGTACGGAATGTGACAAAGCTCATAGGAATATATGTATTTTAACTTGGTTGTAAGTTGAAAAAGGCAAGATATAACTTACGACGGATTTTATGTGCTTCGGCCTTTAGGCAATACACAACGGAAGTCAAGAAATCAGCTAACTGTACAAACCGTAGAGTAAAAAGTAAAAAGATATAAGCGAATGTCTGCTGATGCAGAATCCAACAATTACTGACTTTCAATAGGAAACATTATTTATCCAGAGTATGGTTCAATTTACATCGTTGGCGATGATTTTACTCGAAAAGTCAGCATCCTTTAGTTGATGTTCTCTTAACTCTTGTAACACATCACTTTTGCTTACCCTAAACTGTTAAAGTCAGGTAACCTTATTGGTAATCTTGCAATCCTAAAGAGTATGAAAGACGTAGTTGATGTGTTTCTCTCATACCTTTACCAGGAAGTTCAGGATAATCTTCCCAAAATGCTACAAGCAGTGGGAGCGGGAATAGTGGCACCTAGAGCACTTAGTAAGGGGAAACTGTATGCACTTTCCGACACAGAGTTGTGATGATAAAAATACTTTCTGATAGTCAATAAGCCCTAAGCAGTTGTGTTTTTACGTCTTGGTTAGAACTGTACTGTACTGTCACAGCAGGCTAAATGAACTGGCGAGCCAGATCCAAATTCCTCTGGTCTGGGTGCCAGGACATGAGAGGCATTATGACAATGAGATGCCAAATATATGTGCCAAAAAAGCAGCAGAGTGCACTTTAATTGGTCGTTCTCCAATATTTGGCTTCAACAAGAGTCTTCTTAAGAGGGAGGTGAAGAAATTTGGAGAAACGTTGGAATAAGACAAACCGTTTTGGACATTTTAAGAAACTTCTAAGCTTTAATGTAAAGAGAGCCGAACGTGCTCTAAGACTGGGTAGGAAAAACCTCAGAACAGGTGCACTTGCAGGTCATCATACATCTGTACAGGATTTACAGTTCCAATATAAACATTTGCAAATTTTGTGGTGATGAGGAGGAGTCAATGGACCACTTGGGGCATAGGAGATATAGGCTGCTACCAGTGCATATGTTGACTGAACAGCACTTGCCTTCACTGCCAATGACGAAATTAGTCCGGTTTCTTGACAAGCTTAACCTGTTAGGCGGTAAGGCTAAGCACAATAGATCAACAATGGTCGCAATGCAAGTGGCCTTTTCGGGTCATATCCCATTCAAATAACAATAAACAATAGCCGTAAACAGCCAGCTTTCGTTTTTTAGGGTTGTCAACACATTTCTGTACAAATGGCCACAAATTCAAATTTAGCGTTATTTTTGGAATACGTCTTATAAAGCGTACTACAGACCTAATGCCGGTTTAAGTCTATGTCAAAGGACCATCTTTTTGGTAGACTTACTTGCGAGAAATTGATTGATGATGATGTGCTAAATGATATGAACTTACCTGAGTAGTTGAGCCCCGATGATCTGTTTGTAAATTGGTATCCGCTGCATAGCTAATAGAGAGTGTTCTTGACCTTGACCATGATCTCTGCGAAGAAAATTCAATAAAAAGAAAAGATCAAATTTATATTTCCTTATTATGAAAATTAACAAAGTTATTAGTTATGTATGTATACCTATTAGTATACGAGTATTCGTATGGTTGCGGAAACGCAACAGGTTACGTGAAAGATTATGTTTTTAACTTTCGTTTTCAGAATATTTCCTGCTTGGTATCTGTGAAGGCAGCTTGAATAGGTAGTGACAGAATTACAATACATGCAATACTAAAAAACATCACATGTATTTTGTTGGTAGAAATTAAGAAATGTTGGCAAAATTTTGTTTTACTTTTGTTTAAAAAGCAAACAAGTCTATGTGTTTTTGACAAATTTACACCTTAGCAAAGCTGCCGTGGTGTTTACTTTACATAACTTCTTTTCAATATGCGTCAAAAAACAAATGTAATGGTGTTAAATCACACTATATAGCGGGACAATTCTGATCACCGAAAAAAGAAAGTGCACAAGTCTCATGTAGTAATTGAATTGTTTCACAGTCTGTATGGCATGTGGCTTCTTATCGTTGAAACCACATATTGACCACATTCATATCATCCTAATCATCCATTCAGTAAAAGGAACTGTGTTATCACTTCGCGGCATTCAGCACCAGGAACAGCCTCCTTACCTGCCTTATTTCTGAAATATTACGGTCTAATAATAGATGTTTAAGTGGCGTCCTTCAACGCACGGAATGTGAGTTGGTACATTCACTAAACGCACAACGTGGTTGTGCGTAGCGAATAACTCAACATAGTGGCATTCTGGATGAGTTATGAACATTAAAATCGCCAGCAACAACGATTTTACTGCTCGGGCAAGATCTTCGATATGGAATCGGAGAGGGCATCGAAACCAGAAAAGGTAATATCCCTCCCCGCATTTGTCACCTGATTTTGAATTTAACCCAAAAACAGACAACAAATTCAGGACCATGGTTGCTGGCACTGGAACACAATTTCATTGCAAATATACAGTACAAGACCGCGATAGAAATGCATAGGGGATATCAGTTGATATCCAGGTACAGGGTGTCTGACGGGAAAGCGTACTACTTTATTTATTTCTACTGTTATCCTGGCTGTATGTTTCTATTGTTATCTTGGTATATGTACGGCAGCGTAAAGGATCTTGTGTAAGAAGATCTTGTGTCTGAGCTTGTGTCAACTGGTTGATGGAATGTACTGAACACTTTCTTGCTTCTAAAAAGCAGCTTGGCAAGGCAAAGACGGAAGGAATTTCTGCATGCCATTGTGATTGCGGACGAAAAATGGGTCCATTACCATAATCCCAAGCGAAGAAAATCATGCTTCCACGTCGACGGTCAAACCAAATACTCACTGTTACAAGGCTATGCTCAATATTTGGTGATATCAATTCGATGTAGTGTTAAAACCGACTGAAACAATCACAGGCGATCGTTATCGAACACAGTTAATGCGTTTGAACCGAGCAATGAAAGACAAACGATCGCAATACAACGAGAGACATGATAAACTGATTTTACAGCAGGAGAATGCTCGGCCCCATGTTGCGAAAGTGGTCAAGACATACTTGGGTAGCCAGCCCTACCCACCCGCTGTATTCTCCAGACGTTGCCTGTCTCACTTCTTTCGATCAATGGCAAGCGGCATAGCTGACAAGCGAAGAAGTAAAAAATTGGATCGATTTGCGGATCGCTTCAAAAGATGAACAGTTTTTTCAGCGCGAGATTTGTACACTGTCCGATAGATGGACAATACTTTGAATCATAAATTTATAACTGTTTTTTTACAACAAAGCCTCGAATTTCGCAAAAACGGCGGGAGCATAGTTGTATACCTATGTAAAATCAAAAATAAGGAGAGTTTAAAGAATATCTCCAAAGGATGTATCAAATAAGCTGCAAACCACGTGTAAGGAATCAAACATTGTTTGTAATCGATTCCAGCAAAAATATTTTTAAAAATAATATATAAAATTATATATTTACCTGCCTTACAGATGCATCATCACCCTCACTATTCGCTCCTCTGATACTGGGCACACTTAAGCATCGTACTAAATGCGCTAAAATGGCTTTAACCCATCGAATTTTACCACAATTTAATAGTTCCATTAGCTGTTTGGGATGATATTGGGGTAATACTGGACACGCTATACGTGATGCCTGAAATAGACCAAAATCTGTCATATAATCGTCTGTTGTATTTGCATCAGCAGCACTCTGGGCGTTCGTTGAACTGCTGGCGGGATATTTCTTTTTGTCTTTGGACAGAAGTTGTAGATTTGCAGTGCTAACTTTACTCATCAAGGGCATAGAAGCAGCACTTTTTAATCTTAGTTTAGTCGAGTCATTTGCGATCGATCTTAAATCTTCGTCACGTAAGTTTCTTGTATCAAACATATCTTCGACACTATGCTGTTGATTGAAGCGTGGCTTCCACTGCGAATAAACATGCATTTCCGAATCCATAGCAACCACTAAAATACCATCTCGCACCCACGAAATTTGCATGGGTAAAGGAGGTAAACCGTCAGCCGTTTGTAAATCAATTTGGCGTAATTTCATCCAACGTATTTCATCATTGAAATGCGGCTGTGCTAGTGAACTTGCTTTACGTAAAATGGGACGATTTGCGGATCTGGATTCTTTCATTGCCTTAATATTAGCCTGAGCAATGTCGGAGGATACTGGGGTATACAAAAGGATTTTGCTGCCCACAGCTACAGTAAGTATATGCGATCCATCCTCTTTAGAAACCCAATCGAGCTGCACTAAATGTTTTTGTGTTAGGGGGCAAGTATTTCCATTTTCAGCTATACTTTTTCTTAATGACTGCAAGGTACTAAAACTGGGCACTGCCAATAGGCCAGAGTGACTTTTAGTATTTGAATCTGGTGTAGAATCACCACTACGTGGTGACCTCATTTCATCATGTACCGTAAAAGTATGCAAAACTTGATTCAGACGTTGTTTCTTCTGAAGAATTCGATTGTCATGTAAGTAACTCAAATCAATACCATGATCTATATTAATTCTAGGCAAATGAATATTTTTCAAGTGTATAGTATCTTCCAAAACCCATTCACTACCACCGGAACTTTCGCATTCAAAAATACTAACACAAAGATTTATGTATCTGGAATCAGGATCTCCACACTTGTTGGGCCTGGTAAAACTTTTGCCATATTTGTAAGCGCAAGCTACTCTTCCGGAATAAGCTGCACTTATATTTAAGGGCTGACCGGGTATATCTATAGCTGAATCCTGCTTTTTGCTGAACATTTTCCACTCCGACCACAAATACTGATTGGGATCATCCGGACGTTTGCTTTTCTCCTCATTAGGCTCACATTTCCAAAATCTAGAAATAGAATCGGAGCAGGCGGTAACAATAATATATGGAGCATAACAAGCTGGATATATCGAGGAGGAACTTAAATGGCCGGCAGCTGGAGAGGCATGTATGACGTCAACGCCATCCGGTAATGGTAACTCTTGCGTGCAAACTTTTTCAGTTGTTATGACAATGTGTGGCGGTTCAACATTTTCACCTTTATTTTTTAGTTCTGTTGTCTCAAACTGAACTTCGGAGACACGGCGATGTGCCTCAATATCTTCAACATCCTGAGTAAGATTACTATCTGGAACATACATGGCGGTTTCCGATAGAAAAGATTTTTGTTGCTTTGAGGAGATAACAATACGCCACATATGTATAGTGCTACCTTTAACGGTTTTCTCAATTATAACTATATAAAAAGGCTCTTCAAATTCAGCATTTTGTTGCAAATCCACCATGGCATCCATTTCATTTTGGTTATTGCGTTTAGGTATTTTGTCATCTTCCTTTGGCAACTCGCCTCCCGTAATTAATTGAGCCTGAAATACATGCAAAAATTGGGTATTTTGCCAATCGTGTTTGGCATCAGATATGGGATCCAGTTGTATGATGCAGCCTGGGCGAGCAGTAGACTGTTGAGACACTACTTTCAGTTTGTCATGAATAGCCGATTTCATTCCCTTTATTGTTGATGAAGCATTCGAATACAACGAAGAAACCGATACGGATTTTTGTAAATTGGTTACATTTTCGGATGCAGAAATTTCTGCCAGTAGTGTTCTAGCATCAATTACAGCCTGATAGACACGTAAATTTTCGCCATCACTTGCCACAAAACAGGCAGACGGAGAGTTACTGTAACTGCCTAGAGTTGTGCTGGGCAATAATGTGGGAATCCAGGCAACATTACTAAATGCTGAAATTTCCGGAGAATTAATGCGTGCAAGTTCGCTAACACCGCCTGTGTGACAAAGTGGGCCAACAGAGTCAACCCTCCATAATATTAGCTCAGAACAAAAGCCTGAAGTAGAAAAGATGTGATCCGCATCACTTAAAGTATTGGTATCAAAATTTGATCCCACACTTGCGGTTGATTTGTTTTCGAATTCTGGCAAATTATGATGGGAGGTTGATACTAACAGTGGCAAAACTGGATGGCAATTTATGTCATTAACGCGGAATCTGTGGCCAGAAACTCGGCTAACGTGGCCAATACTCAACACTTGAGTGAATTTTGTTTTATAAGCAAAAGATAGCTGCCATAAGTTTAAGGTACCATTCGAATGTTTGGTAACCATAGATACTGAAGGTGAAATATCGGTAGAGATTCCCCCTGTTTGGCTGTCCTTAGTCTTATCATCAGAATGATCGTTTGCTTGGCTTTCTTTGGGACTGTGGACAGAGTCTTCATCGTTTTCATCTGCTTGCTCTTCCTGCTCATCTTTAACAGACAATTCTTCTTCCTCCGATACTTCGTTATCTTTGCTTTTGACATTATTGGCAATTTCACGAAAAACTAAGGGATGTGTACCGGTATTATACAGGCTTACCATGGTTGACATAGACATCGAATCTCCCAATGGGAACGCATTAGGTATTCTGGTGGAGAATGAAACTTGTGCTTGTCTAAATGAACCGGGATAATAGTCATCTAACCATTCTACCACCCAAATTAAGTAGCTTCCGTCCACTGGATGAATGGCAAATAATAAATCTGGGCTTTGGTGCCAGTCGCGTAACAAACAGTCAATTTTTATATCTAACGAATCCGTCAATTGATTAACAATTGAATGATTATCGTTATTTAAAGAATTTAAAGATGTTGTATTTGACATAGAGTTTATATTTTGTATGTTTGAATGTCTACTGTCATCGGCTGTTCCGCTATTGTCATCTACCGATACCGATTTTGAGGCATGACGTATGTATTTCTTTTTGGGTGGTCCACTACCGCCACCATTGGAAAAGTTATCAATTACATCAGAATTACCAGCTGTGTTATTTTCCTCATCGATCACCTTTTTGGTAAGTTCTTGAAGTATGGCTTCAGCTTGCAGCGTAAAATCCATTTCCTTATTATTTAACCAATGAAGGATAAAATTGTTTTGGTTTGAAGGATCCGAACTATTGGAATGCATTGATGGTACCAAAGGTATGTCTGTTTCCGCATTAATAGAGGCTGCTAAATGGAAATGCACACCTTGCGATATACCGGTGCCATGAAATCCATAAGAATGAAAATCATGTACACTACACGATGATGGAAGCGATGGTATTGGACCAGGATAATTACTTGGTACCATATTGACAGCAGAAACACCCGCATTTGCACCGTTTTTAGCATGACGGCGTATATGGAAGCAAGTTTTCATATGTTTTAGCCTCTGCATAAATCTATGCTTGTGTCTATGAGTTCTAAATTTAGGATTTTGCGAAGCTAAGGGATCAAATTGTGTCATATTTATAAGTCCATCATCAGGTAAAACAGTTTCAATCCAAATTCTACAAATATTGTCTAGACATGATGTAACGATCATATTTGATACCGACCCCTTAGGCATATATTTGCTAGTTTTACGCCATATTATATTGGTAACTGCCCTTGGATGTGCAATGTAAACGTAAGTGAAGTTTAAATCTTTTCCATCATCTTTGGCTGTCGTTTTTGAAGTACTTTTGGATGGAAATAATACTTAAAATAAAAATAATATAGGATTATATTAAAGGGGTTTGAAATTTAAGTAGTTATTTATATATTTATTGCAATAAAGCTTATACTACTTGACGTTACATGAAATCAGTGACATAAAAGCACACTCTGTCAACAATAGTTGAGAAATACTGATAAATATTTGGTCATTTCTTGAACTTCAATATTAGACATTGTCTATCAAAACTTTTTAGATATTGTTGACAATGAGTACTCTAAATCAAGCAGGAGAGAATAAAATTTAGGAGAATATAAAAAATTGCAAAACTTGACTTCATATCTAATACAGGCTGTTCGTCGGGAAGGTATACTGCTTTGTTTTGGCAAACATTAGTCTTGACAGTTTATATTTAGCAGTCGTGAAGTAGATACATGCCAAATATATTATGGAAAAATATTCGATAAACCAACGTGTTTTAATCGCTAAAACATTTTTTCAAAATTAATTATCGATTTTAATGCAAAAATCATAATGAGTGACCAGTCACATTTTCATTTGAATGGATATGTGGATAAACAGAACAGCCGATTCTGGGCAATGCAAAACCGTCAAATTATTCGTTAGTCATCTTTGCTTTCATTAAAAGTGGGTTTTCTTTTCAATGGCTGGCAGCCTGTTAAACCTAAACCATTAAAAGTGTACAATTTGTTAAGGAGGAATCCATTAATTTACTTCTTTGAAAATGAAATCGGCGTAACGGTAACTGTGAATAGGGAACGATATCGTGATATGATTGAAAACTTTTTAACGCTACAACTGCATGCTTTGGGCTTGATTAAAATTTGGTATCAACAAGGCGGTGCCACATCACATACAGCCAAGATCATAACGGAATTACTGTGAATTGTATACCTTCTCGGGCAATATACTGTACTAGCTAAAATACTTTTTTATATTTTTGTATAAAAGTGAAAGTGTTATTTATAATGCCACTTCACGAAAGCTACGCTAATAATACATAGGACCGTCGATTATGACGAAAAGTCAGTGAATATTGTGTCAGGCGGTAAACAAAGTTCTGAAGTGAGTTCAAGCTGGGCTTAGAATAGCCCAGCAACAAGTTCCTTCAGTAGATACGTTAGTTGAAAGTTATATCAATTAAACCATCAACAGCTAAATATTCAACAACTCAGATCTGAGTATATCAGTACCATCAGTTGATATATTACGCCAGAGGTTAAGAGGTAACTAACAAGTAAAATCAGTTCTCTTCTGGCTACCATAGCCCTCATGATAGAGTACTATATCTTAATAAATAACAACATGGATGAATCATTTCGCCTCTTGTACTCATATACTTAGAAGATTTCACTAGCTGTCCATAGCATGAATTTCATATTTTTTTCAGATATAAACTTCCGACAGCAACAGTGCTATTACATTAGCTACAAGTGACTCGAATTTCGTAATCAATAACATTAAATATTTTTAGAACCAATAAAATTTAAGAACATTACTTACTTTGTTTATTCTCATACCAAATTTTAACAAGTCTGTCATTTCGGCCACATGTTGCAAATAAAGTGCCATCTGGACTGAAAGCCATGTGATAAATAGGTATAGCGGTTTGGCAAGACCAAATATTTTCCCATATAGTACCATTTTCACTAGATTCATTTGTGGGTGTTTTATTATCTCTATCGCCGCCAATCACAAATTTAACGCCTGCAAATGGAAATAGAAAATATATATGTATATTATTTATTATATATTATTTATTTATATATGTACATATATATGTATATTATTTACCTATATTATTATTTTATAAGAATACAATTTTTGTTGAATTTCACGTTTCCGTTGAAGCGTGTAGGAAAAAACTTACTAAACTTTAGATCGGTAAATTTGTTTTATAAATTTCCATTGTAAACACGTTTATATACATCCCAATTATAAATAAAAATTCCGTGGGTTTTTTTTTTATTTTTTCTTGTCTCCATTCGTTGAAAACACTAAAGGAAGATCAACTCTTCGATTCTTACGGTCAAGTTAACGAAAATTGTGCTTTTCTCTTTAATTTGAAGTGAAAAAAGTACTTCATGTGAGAAATAAATTGTGTAAGGAATAAATTCAGAGAGGCTTCACTTGTATGTTAGTTTGTAACTCTCGAAACCCCTGCCGTATGAGTGATTATTCGATATCTAGATATATAAAATTGTATACACGGTTTAGTGCGAAAATTGTAGTTGCCGTATTGTTTCCGGCATTGTTCCCGGGAAAGTAAGGGCGATTCCCGCAGCCGATTTTGGGAATTCCCAAAAACAAACTGTAACTGGTTCGTTAGCCGGTTCGAACCAGTTTTTCATATTCGGTGTTCGATTTTGCGTGGAATCCGACTTTTAACAGCCATTTTGTATTTGGTTATATGAGTAAATATCCAGTTTTTGTCAATTTTTGTCTTTTTATAATTTTTATTGGTTTTTTGTAGATTTTTATCGACTTTTGTGCAACGATGTAGCACTTTTCAGTGTTTCCTACCAGTTTCTAGTAGCTAAATAGTTTGGTATCTACTAAACGACTACATGATTATGCTAATAAAGTATTTGAATATATTCATTTGCTTTCTAAGTAAATAAAGTTTCGTACCAAAGTTTCGCAGGATTTGAATACATTAATAAAAACAATTTAATAAATACACAAGCCGAATGCATATCCATAATAACTATTGCGCGTGGAGAAAAAATACAACCACATTAAAATAAAACGAATATACTCGTATGAAAAAAATATATTAGTATTCGAATGTATTCATATTTATGTAGTATCTTATTAGAAATTTATTTGTTCATTTTTTATCTTTAATAAAATGGTGAAAAATACTAACATATGCAGGTCAATATTTATAGTCATTTATTAAAAAAATAACTAAAAATTTATTAAAGAATTAAAATTATGTGTGTATTTCATATACACATGTATAAGAACGTTCTTTTATCTACTTAAATTTAACATTTTTAGGCTTTATTATAGTATAATGTATGAATGTAATGTGCTTTCGAATAATATTCCCTTTATTCATTCATTTTCATTTAAAATTCGAACTATATTCGAGTATTTGCGTACTGTATTTACAGATTGATTAAATATATACTCGAATTAAAAATAGTGCACGAAAGAATCTTTTCATTACAATCAGTTTTAAAACGCAACTCATTCTCTTTTCTGTTTTCGTTCCTTTTACTCTGATAACCTCTCTTAAAGTACTAATATTGTGTTTTCAATGTGTACGAGTATATAAACAAATGAATTTATTTATTCAGCTTAACGGTTATTAACACGCATATATTAGCTTCATTTGTATGTTTGTAACTCTCATAACTCCCTGTCGTATCAGTAATTATTTTATCGATTGAGATAAGAAAATTGTTACTCATACGCATAACTCATGCACGCTTTCAGAGCATATCAAACTAAAATGCAAAAAACAAATATAGTTAAAAACTAAAAAGACAAGCTTCGATATCGAACTACAAAGTAAAAAATAATTTTTAAAATAAAATTAAAACAAACCTGAACCAAAAATACTAAAGGCACCCAAGACGACATGTTTTTACGTCCGTTTTTTTTATATATGTAATTCCTCATGTATTTTTTCATGTCTGTCAAAATTATTATTTTTACAGACGGTTTGTAAAATTTGCTCACAAACGTATATCGCTCCTTTATTGCAACATAGTCATATCTCAAAAAATTAGCTTTTCGATTTAACAATGCAGAATTGTGCCAAAATTTTATTTAAATTACTTTTAAACTGTTTCTTTAGGAGATATTTTCTAAAAAAAAAAATTCTACAACTTGTATGGAAACTAAAAATTTGAAATGTGTTTTTCTCAAAACAAGCTTTTTTGTGTTATGACTATGTTGCAATAAAGGAGCGATATGTACATGTACGTCGGACATTGTTTATGCTTGTTATTATTATAAAAACAAAAAACTATTTAAAACATAATAAAATATGAATGCGGTAAAATTTCCTTCAGCCGATTACTTGTACGGCCCAAAGTCAACCACCGCTGAATTGTTCGCAAGCCAGAGTTCTAATATCAGATGTTTTAACATAATAAAATAGAACACACTCTGTTTTAAATTTTGTCAGATGACTGAAATGAGAATGAAACGGAGGCGCTTTGTGGCACATTTTTCATATATCGTACGCCCAACGCTTTTTTCTCAATAATACTAGTAATTTTCTTTCGCTATTGCTTTAAACTTATCTTTAAAATTACTTCTTAGTTCGATATCAAAGCGTATTTTTTCAGTTTTTTTACTATATTTAAGTTTTACTTGTAGTATGCAGCCGAAAAGAAAATGGTATACTTGATTTGGTAGTTACAGGGGGATGTTGAAATAGTATTTTTTTCGCTAAGAAATTTCCGACGTTTCTTTTGTTTGTCTAAACATTGTTTTCCACTTAAAAATAATGAGTGAAGAAAACCACATTGATGGACACCTGACTCCCAGAAGCAATAAATTATCTAGAGGGTAATTGCAATCTTAATAATAGAGCCAAACCAATATGGCAAAATATCGTTTTGAATTAACCAAACAAAGAATAACATTTGCTAATTTAATTTTCTACTTAACAATATTACAAATACAGATGTTTTATCAACGTTTAATGAAAATTAAATCAACATTTACTGAACAACGTTGAAATACTCGTTTAAAAAATCATCATATAAATATGTATGTCTAAATAAATGTGTTTTAATAATTATGGAAAAAATTACTTGTTTTTTATTATTTTGTATAAAGTATTGTTAAATTTAATATGTAAAGAAATTGTTAATTTTTGTATATTTATTATATGTTTCTATTGCATATGATCTATTATTGCGCTGAGGCAATAAGTGAAATTTGTTATTTGAAATATAAAAATTTCATATACAGGTTGGCTGATCAATTTTGCTACATTGAGAAACTTAAAGAACAGTTTGTAAAGTATATGTAATTTATTTTTTAGTAATTAATTTGAAAAAAAAAATAAATTTTTATTTTTAAGTAATTCACGAAGTTTTGAAAATAATTGACTTCAAATGGCCTCCACTCTTTGTGACACATATTTTGTATTTTTTTTTTTCTTTTGTGAACAAAAACAAAAACTGCGAAGCTTTTTTGCTTTTCGGCGGTAACACCCAGGGTCTGTGGCAGGAGTCGAACCTACGACCTCGAGACTGTTGGTCGAGTACTCTACCAAATCAGCCATTTATTACTTCCTGGAATGTTGCAGCGGGAACTGTCTCAATTACGGTTCGAATGGATTGCTTTCTTTTGTAAACTTCTTGTTTGCAATAACCCCACAAAAAAGAAAAATCAGGTGCAGTGAGATTAGGAGAGCTGGTAGCCCAACGGAATGTGGAGTTACTTGAATCAGTTTATTGGAAAATTTTTGCCTCAATGCTGTCATAACAGGCGTGGCTATATGACAAGTTGTGCCATCTTGTTGAAACCAAACACAGTTGAAAGGGATTATCTTTCGACGTAATTCTGAAAATAAAAATTCTTTCAACTTCTTTAAGTAACGGTCTCCATTGACCGTAAGAGTAAGACTGTTTTTTTCCAAAAAGTAAGGCTCGACAACGAAACTTGAAGAAACTGCACACCACACTGTGATACGAAGTGGATGTAATTGCATCTGATGGAGTATCTGTGGGTTAGAATTACTCCATATTCTACAATTTTGTTAGTTAACATTGCCGTTTAAATCAAAATGTGCCCCGTCAGACATAAAAATGCAGTTCAACATGTTTTCATCCACTGACACAATTTGAATGATCTTCTCAGAAAATTCCAAACGAATCGGCAAGTCTCTAGGGTTCAGTTTGTTTGTCAATTGTATCTTATACGGAAATAAGTTTAAATCATGGTGCAAAATTGTCTGCAGTGACTGTCTGCTGACACCCATTTGAGCAGATAAGCTCCTTATCGAAACTCTAGGATTGGATTGTATGGTAGCAGCTACAGCAGCGATAGTTTCTTGCATCCGAACTGAAGGATCTCGATGATAAAAGGCCTTCTTGCGATTGTATCATGCTCGGCAAAATTCTTCACGAGTCTCATTATAGTCCATCTGCAAGGATGGACTATAATGCGTGCGTTGCACTCTCAAAATTCTTGTTTCATTGTCCCAATTCCCCATTTTAGTTAAATTTAAAGATCAATCTATAAAATGCAATAAAAATGGAACAGGTTTGTTACACAGTAAATAAGTTATTACGTTTTTTTTTTTTTGTAGCAGCTTTCATCAGCCACCCGTTATATAAACAGATACACTTCAAGATAAATTAAACAATATCGTTTTCTAGAGCATATTTTATAGACGCAATTCCCAAGTCTCTATACTCGTATTGTACATCCACTCTTGTTAAACTTTTAAGACGTTATAATACCGTCAGATTTAATTTCCATAAAAATATTTAGAAATATGTGAAGATAAGTACGGCATGCCACTTGTCAAAGCTAACCTAATATGTTTACGGCCATATTCATAAAAAAATATTATATGTTTATTAAACACTTATTTGACAAATTTTCTATAGAAATAACAGTTTAATAAATGTACAATATTTTTTATGAATAAGGCCATTAATATTTAGTTATTTTTTATTTCATTTAATTTTTTTATTTTTATTTTGGACCAGTACTCAGGGGATGACCCCTACATATGCAGTGCATTGTACCAGAACTAGGAAAATAGTTTGTGAGGAGGGGAAAGAGGGAGTAGTGTTTGTGAACATTTGACTTGAACTTTCCAATGTAATAACAGACAGGAAACATGTCTGCTGGCAACTTATTCTACAGGCGAAGCGAATGCGTTGTACGATTCCCTGGGCAATCGACCACAAATGCGGTCGTATGTTTGTGTGTTAATAAACAGCATTGGGTATGGAGATGGGTCCAACAATAGCAACAACATTGCTGACAAATTAGCCAAAAAAGGGACAGTCCTAGAGGACAACCCATATCAGCGTGTTGGAAAAGAATAAAACTTCACACGCTAGAACATGCCCAAGAAAAGTGGCTCACACAGCACACATGCCTTATATCAAGGAACCTGTGGCCGCACATTAACTCCAAGAGAACAGGAGAGCTATTAAAACTTTCAAGATCTCTCCTAAGAATGACCGTAGCAGTCATCACTGGACATTGCCCGTTCGGAAACCTTGCCAGGAGACTGGGCCTACCATATAATGACTTCTGTGGAAGCTGCCAAGACGAGGAGGAGACGATCCTTTATCTCCTCGGTACATACCCGGCATTACGCGAGCGGAGCTTCAATAGCCTTTCATGTCTGGCCTCGGTCAAACCGACTGCGTTAGCTTCTTTCATAAGAAGTAGCGGATGGCTAGTAAATCAGCAATTAATGCCACACTAAGCAGTTTTCCACCTCTCCTTTCCCTCTTCCTCACTTCTTCTATATCCCTATAACCTTTTATTTTCTTTTTCCTCTATCATAACATAGTTTTTTCAGGCAATCACAAAGGGAAAGACCTTCAGGACCCAAGTGGGCTGGAGTATCCGGGTACTTTCCGGAGAATCCAGCGGTCTGCCCACCTAACCTAACCTATTGGTTGAAGTATTGAAAGTTTGATAGAGAAGTTCATTGAGGAAAATGAGAAATGGAGTAGTAGAAAGAACGGAGCCTTGCGGTACCTATGAATTAATCTTGAACTCGCGTGATGAGATCCCATCTATAACAACTCGTATAGTGCGGTCTCTGAAAAAGCTCGATATAAACCGAGAGAAGTCATCACCGACACCAAAAGCAGTGAGTTTAGCCAAAAGTGCAGCATGCCGCACTCTGTCAAAGGCGTTGAAAATATTCAGAGCCACCACCTTACTTTCATCGAAATGGATAGAGTGACATCATTTCTCTGAGAGATAGGCCATACGATCGCCAGTAGATCGACCCTTGCGAAATCCATATTCACGGTCACAAAGCAATTTATGCGACTCTAGATACCTCATAAGGTGGTAGTTGACCATACTTTCCATTACTTGGGAAAGCGCAGAGCAAATTGCAATTGGGCGGTAATTTTCAGGGTTATTTGTCTCACCCTTTTTGGGGATTGGCGCTACATTAGCGACCTTCCAGCACAATGGAAACTCACCACCATGGGAAATTATGCTAAAGAGGTGTGCTAACAGACGCGCAAGCGTAGAAGAGTACTGATTCAAGACCAGTGCTGGGATACCATCCGGTCCAGGAGTCTTATTTTGTCGTGATCTTGTTTTATTCTTTATTCTAATTTTTGCAGCTAAAGATGGTTTTCGTTTTAAACAACGTTTTTATTTTCGATATTTCGGTAACAATTTGTTATCATCGTCAGGACAATTAAAATGTTATATAATTAATTACCTAAACTAATATTTTTTGGTGTTGAAATTAATGGAAAATTTTTAATTTAAAATTACGTGAAAGTTTGTATATAGTTTTTACATGTATTTAACCTTTTATTTTATTTTTTTTTTTTTCAAAATGAAAAAATATTGGGGCAAAACATTTATTCGTTTACTTACCGCCTGAGCTGTCATCGGCGAGTTCGTTTGACATTTCCTTCCAAAGTTGTATTGTAGAACCGCCTGTTAGAAGACGTGTACCCTCCAGATTCCATGATAAAGTTATAACATGAGAATGACTGACAAATGTGCCTGTTTGAACCCATCTAAAAACATGAAGAACAAATTTTTATGTGATAGTTATTCTTACTTATAAACTCCGGTTCACTTATTTTAAAGGCACTAAAAATTCCATAAGCAAAAGTCTGTATGTTTTGCAATTTTTAACCGATTGCAGTATCTTAAAATAGAAGTGGAAGCTAGACATCTAGAGATATAAAAAAAAATCATGTCGATGAACAATCTATAAAAGTCTAAAAATGTGATTTTTTTTTTTTTTGTTCACTTGATAAAAAAGGCACCTTAACTAGTTTTAATGAAATTTTTTTTTTTTTTTTTTTGTTTTAATTAATTTTTCTTTATTATTGCTTTATTTACTTATAATGGGTAAATTCTCTTTTTGTTTTTAATAACTTCAAATATATGCAGTTTCATTGACAGATAAAGAGAATTTATATAATCCAACGAATTTGGCGAATATGGTGGACAGTCAAGAATATCAAAATTTTTTTTGGATATTTATCCTTAATAAATTTGCACCTTCCTGCTTCACGACTGCCAAATATGAACCGTCAAGACTAATGTTTACCTAATGACAGCAAAACAAAATAGTATACCTTCCCGGCGGAGACCCGTTATTTGGTGTACAACTTTCTTCTGCCGTTTTCCAATAGATAGCTGTAGTGGTAAGTGGTAGTCGAAATACATAAATATATCAACTACGATAAGAAATCTGTGGCTGAGGCTCATCGAAAGTTCTCAAATGCTTATTGTGAGGCCGCTATTTGTGAAAGAACGTGTCGAGAGTGGTATCAACGCTTCAATAACGGTGAACGAAAATTGGCAGAATCGTTGGGAGTGATGCAACAAGTCATATCAAAACAAGAAACAAGAAAATGGGGTAACGTATGAGTTGAATTCCTAGATTGTTGAACGGCATTTGTTTGCTTGTGAACAGCTGCTTGCAAGACAAAGGCTGAAGGGATTTCTGCATCGCATTGTGATCGGAGATGAAAAATAGTTTTTGAGTTTTGGGAGTCACATTTCGTCTCTTTTGAGTTGCGATCACCGCCGATTGACTAATACCAAGCCTCTAGGAAATTGTACGCAAAGAACAGCTTTTCTCAGTAAAGCTCACAAAACTATTTTCAATTTTTGCAGATATTTTATTAATTTTTATGCAAAATATCGAGAATTTATTTTAAATATGATAATAACTGAAAAAATCTGCTTTGGAAAAAAAGACACATGTTATAGATAAGAATAAATATAATGGCAAATCCGCATGATTTCTGCTGATTAGAAATGTAAGAGAGCGCAAATAGGTGCAATTCACAAAACGTGCAAAATTGAGTATAGGTGGGTTAATTTCGTCTATTTGAATTCGTCTCATTTATCATTGTTTTTTTACTTCCGTTTGCTTCAAATATAATACTCGTATAAAATAGAAAAACTATTTAATTTGCTTGGATGGTTTTGTTTTTATGAATGGCGAAAGTCAGTATCATGAACATGCACTCACTTCTGCTCGCCACTGTATGTATATAATGTGTTATTTATTAGTAAAATAAATTACCTGTAATCCAAGAAATGTGTGTAATGTTTATCGGTTTGTAAAACAGGTGTCGGTTCAAATATATAAACCTTGTTTTCGTAAGCAGCTGCGATTTTTCCGGTATCGGTACTGCAATCTAAAGCAGAAATTTTAACATAGCCATGCCTAGCACCCGGTATTATTTGCACGCGCTCAAAAGTACTGGCTAAAACTACGATGTTGCAACCAGCAGCGTAAGCCTAAAAAACAAATTAAAATTTATTAATAATTAAAAACACAAAAAAAGTACATTTAAAGTAATTTTTCTTAATTTTGTAAAAATTTTTATAATTGATACGAATCAAAAAATATTATGAACAGCTTGTTTTTCCAGCTGTTTTGGAAATTTTTGAAAGATATTCTCAAACATTCAACTTTATATCCCAACAATCTAAATAAATTATTTCGAATTTAAAGAATACATACAATTTTTAAGCGAGGCTCCCACCACCCTATTAAGTTCCCCTTGCTCTAAACGGACTGTTTTCGGCCAGTTCATTTGCTACATATATTTAACGCAGCCTCACTATCAGTACTGAATCGGATATTCACCCAGTGTACCCTATAGTACCTGGACCAGTTACACATTCTCATTATAGTCTTGCTCCTAATTTTTTTACCTTTTTGTATTAAACTAAATGGAAATGTCGTTTTTAGCTTGATGTCCTTTTTGTTTTTATATAAAAAAAAAGATTAATGATTTATTTTTCGATATTCCTTTTTCCTACGGAACACTTCTTCAGGAAAATTTTCTTTAAGAAATCTTCTGAAGAAAGACGAAATCATGAAAAATAAATCATTAAAACATTTTTTTATATAAAAAAACACAAAAGACATCAAGCTTAAAACAAAGTTTTAATTTTACATAGCTTAAGCGGCTCTTCTGATACTAGGGAATAAGGATGTCAACACCAACTCGCAGATCCGACTTGTATCCATCTGTAAAGATCTCAAGCACGTTCTTTTGACAGGATATTTGGGCCGCTACCAAAGCCGTGCTCGATAGGAATACGTCAAATCATTTTTCTTGAGCATATTCCAGAGTGTGGAGCTTTATTGAAGCATGGTAGCTTTATGTGTTTTTGAAAAATTTACTCAAAGGTAACGAAAAACAGCTGTACTTATACCACTACCCTGGAAAAGCTGCTTGGCTTGGAGGAATGGAACATCTTACAATATATTCATGGCAATCTTACTTGATTAGCAGAATATGCTTATGGAAAGTAATCGACTTTAAAATGTTTTTTTATAATCTTTTTAGAAATACATACCTACGCACATATATGAATGTATAAATAAACACTGTTACAAAAACAAATTTAAATTGATTTTAATTTTTTTTCAAGAGCCACTATATGTAAATATATATCAGAAAGTTTCCTGTTGTGTTTAAAATTGGTATTTTAAACACAACGTTTTTAAAAACATCTGAACACTTACAAAAATTTTAATAAAAAATTATTTAAACTTTAATAACTTTTCAAATGACTCAGTGCTTTTTATAACTTTACACGAAATCCAACAAAACAACCACATCATTATTGAAAGGGGAACAAACATTTTACTTTACCAGTCATATTTAAATTAGAAATTATGGAATAAAATATTATTATAACAATATATACACATGTATGCTTTACATACTTATGAATGTCATCACGAAAAAATTATTTGACCCCGAAAATCAATAATTGACCGTTTTTAGATTCGGCCGACTATACATATAGTATGTACGTTCATACATACTAGGTGTGTATGTATGTAGCTTCGTCAATCACATGAAGACGTAATTGAATGATTAAAATTTTGATATTGCAAAATTTCTTTTGCTTTTTAAATATGAAAGGTTTATTAGCCTCTAAAAAAACAATAACACACAATGCCAATTATTTATCTAATTTACATATTGCATAAAACTTTAAGCAAATATCTTTTGTGTTCTTACAGTAAATGGAATGCCTTCCACTGAACCAATTGCAAAACATCGATCACCTGCATTGCAGGCTCCACTTAATATTTGATGGCAATTCATCACTTTATCATTTTTTTAACAAATAACTATTTTTAAAATATGCTTTTTTGTATTTAATTAAAATTAGTAGACTTTTATTTTTCACAGTTCACAATAATACATTTTTCAGTACTGAATACTTATTAGTGAAAAATACTTTTCGAGTTTTAATTGGTTCTAGTTTTGTAAGAATTTAGAGTAATTGGATACCCAACTACTTGCCAATAACAGAGATGCTCATCCTACAGTATTCAAGCAAGTTAGTCAATCGTTTACGGCAAATAACGTGGCATAGTGTTTATGAACGTCAGCTATTTCCCAACAAACATGAGCACGATAGTTCGAAGTTAAATATTTTGTTTTTAAAAAATCAATATTTTGTTGTTAAGATTTAAGTATAATTTCAAAAATACAAACAGAATTATTCAAAATTTTAGCCTATAGATGACTTGACGTAGCAATATTTACTGCCGTAATTGTTAAATTTTATCGTGTCTATAAAATTAGCGATGTATCGCAATTTTCACACAAGGAAAGTTTACTTTGCAGTCTTGAGTTTGATGGTGGCAAGGGAAAATAAAGAATGTAAGAGAGATATACTCTTTTCACTTGCCACCACCAAATTCAAGACTTTGCAAGACAAAGCAAATGCTGCTAAGTGCCAGGTCACAACAGCAACTTTGGTTGGGCAATTCTTGACTTTATAGAAGATTTCGGTGAGGGGAATAAGAATGGAAAAAGAATTGTCGGTACTCGGCAATTCTCAGCAATTCCTTACTTTTCTCTTATGTGTGTCTGTACATATACAATGCAAATTGTATGAAATAATAAGTAGAGAAACCTCAAGAATTGCCGAAAAAAGTTTTTGTGTGTGGACAAGAAAGCAATTCCAAAAGAAAATTGCTAAAAAGTTCGGCAATTAAAATCGCTGTTCTGACCTTAGATTAAGCAATGAGATGTCAATTTCTGTAATTTAGTATAATAACACAATCAGTGTTGTGCATACAACATTGAAAATTCGATATTTGCGATGAAGCAATATTACCTTGACTTCCAAATCAAATTGTTATTCTACCAACGTTTTTGCTTGAGCAAATTGCTTTGCATAAAGAAAACCGTTAGTATACTGTTAAAAAAAATAACCGTTATTTTAAATTTTTTGAAAAAGTATTTATTTAAACCCCAACAGCTCCTGTTTCGGATTTTCTTTCAGCTCCTCAATCGTAGCAAAAAGTTTTCCTTTGATCGGTGTCTTCAGTTTTGAGAAGTTCGGTGAATGCGGTGGTTGAGGCATGATAAAGGTTTTGTTTTCGGCCAAAATCAAACGTACAAGCATCGATGTGTGAGCTGGTGCGTTATCACGGTGTAAGATCCATAATTGCTGTTTACACAATTCAGTGCGTTTCTGAGGAATTGCTTCGCGCAAACGGCGCATAGCTCCAAGGTAGTATTCTTTATTGACCGTACGACGTTGTGGCAAGAATTTATGATGCACCACGCCATTGCAATCGAAGAAAACATTGAGCAAAACCTTCACATTTGACCGAACTTGGCGTGTTTTTTTCGGTCTTGGCTCTTCTGGATGCTTCCATTGGGATGATTGGGCTTTGGCTTCAATGTCATAGCCATACACCCACGATTCACCACTCGTTATGACCTTTTTGAGGAAAACTGGAACGTCGTTGATGATGTTCAACAGTTCCTGAGCAATGTCTATGCGACGTTGTTTTTGCTCAAAATTTAGTAAAAAATCGAAGAGCACTCCAAAACACGACTAACCAAACTGACAATCTGAAATGGCTGATATTTCCAACACATATAACGGACATGTGTACCAACATAACAGAAAATGTGAAAATTGAACATACGTAACTCACCTAGCGTTTAGACGGGAAAGTAATTTCATGAAAGTTGCAATACACTCACACTTTTTCACTAACACACTCACATTTTGTTTACTTTCCACTCAGCTTTCATTAAAAATTTCATGAAACAAATTTTTTGACGTTTTCTGAAAGTAAAATGACAAATTGCTAAACATTGTTGCCATATACAAAGAATTATACAAAGTTGCAGTATTGTAGTAAAATAATAATTATAAAATTAACTTCTTTTGCAAGTCTATGAAAATAATTATGATCATTTGTCATTGTATTGTATATTTAACACATAAAGAACACAATTAAAGTATTTTTATAAAAATAACATCATAGAAAAGTTTATAATGATAAGTTTTTTCAACTATTGCCCCATATATTTGTATATGTAATAAGTTCGGCAACTCTGATTAGTAAGCAAACAAAATAAGAGTGGAGAGAAGCAGAGGCAAATTTTGCAACTCTTTGCCTCGGCGACATTTTTAAAATGAACTTTCACTTTCCTGTGTAGACGAACAAGAAATTTTCATGAAAGTCGCGTATTTTATTGAAATTTTTATTTGTAATACGTATACAAAAATTTCATGAAAGTACTTTCCCGTGTAATGGCAGCGTCACGAAATTTGAAAATAACGGTTATTTTTTTATCAGACCATGTATTGTTGTGTGCGGCCAAACTGTTGGAAATGTTCCACATTATAACACATGAACATTGTACGAGTCTATCTTTTGCCGCGTATTTTTAAATTTGAAAAAACAGAGAAATTTTTTAAATAATTTAAATTAGTTTTTCTTAGTTCGAGTTTAAAACATAATCTTTATTAATTTGGAACACTTTTGCTAAGCCTTGGGTAAAAAAAAGTCAGAAATTTTTAAATATTTATATACATATTGTTACATAAATAAAATATTTTGTTTTTAATTATACGATTTATTAAATGTTAATTAATTTTCATCATACAATGGAGTCGAGTCACCTAAATTCATAGAATGTGGAGAAGTATTTGTGCGCGGAGTACTACGTATGGATCTAGGACTCTTTTGAAATTCGACAGACCTTGGCCGATGTTCATCCAAATACGGGTGAGCAGCTTGATGAGCATAATCGTTTGATGCTGGTGGAGGCATGCCATAGTTTGCAGACCTGGCTGGTTCATTTGGAAACGTCCGAGTTTGAGGCAAAACAGGCCGCTTTCTTCTAGCCCATGATTCTGAAGCCATTTTCCATTCGAGACTTTCGTTGTTGCTATTATTGCGGTGATTACGATTGTTTTTGCCGTGAGAGTTCATATCAAAGCTTCTTGGAGATGATCCGTGGTACGGCGGCAGATCCTTACCCGATTTCATATTATGCGGATGATGGCCGCCATAATTAATATGAGAAGTTGCTGAACTTGGACTTGGAGTAGTATTGCCGTAGCGTGGTGTCTGTGATGTATGTGGAGTGGCATATGGAGTCATGAATGGTGTTTGGCCACTAGGGGTATATGGAGTATTAACATATCCTCCATGATAACCAGGTGTACTCGAAAAATGAGGAGTATGTGCAGCAATACTTTGCGACATATGTTGGGACACAGACTTTGAATCGTTGTTTCTGGGTGTGTCGTAACCTGTGCTTTGCCTTACGCTTGCATTAGTATGAGGTGTAGAGACCGGTGTGTTTGAAACAATTGGATCGGAGTAATGATCTTTAAACCATTTAAGGAAACTATTCAAAGAGTCAAAAATTTGACCTCTAAATCTATAACCTTCTGGTACGACTGTTACGTATTCGTGGCGACATTTCGTTTTTGGCAGATATGACAACAGAAATTTTCCGGGATAATTTTTCGAAGCTGATATAAAATAATGAATTTTTCTGGGATCCTTTTGTTTTTCTTCTTTAAGTAGTTCTTCCATTTTATCTTTAAGGCCGCCACCTGTATCACGATAATATTTATAACTTAATAACTCACGAGCACAAGCTGCCATGGGATTAACATGTCTAGCAATAATTTCATCCAAGTCCTCAAACTCGTCGTTACCAATTAATAAATTCTGACCTAAACTAAATGCATTCTCTTTGCCCTCTTCTCGTACATCTATATGTTGATATATGTCATTGGTAACCTTCCAAGTGACTGTTAAATGGTCGGAGCCTTTGCTAGAAGGTCTTACAACAACTTCACCTTGATCCATTGTTTCCATTATCTTTAACACTTCAGCGTAAGATTTATTATGAAATGAGGGATGTATAATAACTCTTTTGACATATTGTTGTTTTGAACGGATTTGTTTCTGGTCATTTTCTTTAGCAGTATCTTTTTCCTCTTGCTCATAATCATAAAACGCATCTCTTCTAGGCCGCCATTCATGATTTTTGTCCATTAAATCCGAACTTTTAGATGAACAGTCAACTGAAAAACGATCTACATCAATTTTGATAATTCTGACATGAATGGCTTGACCAGCTTGGACTCGATCCTCGGGGTTTTTTACATGTTTATCAGATAAGTTTTTAATATGAATAAAACCTGATATACCGTTGTCAAGACGTAGTTTTACTCCAGTTGCCTGACCGGGACAAGCACCTGCGTCGAAATGATTCCAAACTTCAGACAGCTCGGGAAAGTCATCTTTTAAACAGAACGGACATTGCCAGTTACCAGTTTCATCATTGCGCACTGGATTTGCTTGGTCTAGCTGTTCACCTTGCGGTTTACGATGGGAAATACCCGCTACAGTGGCCAAAACCATTTTACCAACATAAAAAGATTCTGGTGTTTCTTTTGTTAACATGTCAAACAGTTCTTCGGAGTTTGGTGAGCGATATGGTACTCGAAAGTCCTTGTACAAAGAATTCAATTCTGATCTTATGTCGTACAATGTTATACTTTTGTTACCAAATCCCTGACGTTCTAGCTCAACAGCAAATGCATCTAAATCGAGATCTTTCAGTCTTTCTGGGCTTTCGAGAATTTCCTCAAGTGCCCCGGCTGGATTAGTTTCCTCATCGTCATATTCCATGGCATCTATAGCCATTTTGCGAGCCCATTCATAAGTTTCTGGATGAACTCTGGACCCATCTAGCACTTCAACATACGCTTCTGTACTGTCGCCCAGAGAACTAGTATCAATTTTAATAAAACCAGAACAATTGATGAACACTTTAGGCCCTAAATGGCACAATGTTACCAGTTGTGTCCGGTTTTCTAGTCTTTGGTTGGACTGCTTGAGAATTTTCACTAGTGCAGCCCCTTTCCTGGGACCTAAGCCACATATAAATTGTACCAAATTTAATGTATAAGAATTTTGCACCGCCATATTTATGTCCACACCAACTTCATTCGTCTGGTTTATCATTTGTATATAAAGATGTTCCAAAAGTTCTTCTTTACTCAGCTGGTCTTGCAGAGAATGGTATCTTAAACATAGAATTTCTTCATCAGCTCCACAAAGCTGAGAAAACTCTAAAAGGGGATCTTGGATTTTTCGTGCCAAAGATACCGCTTGCTTGAGTAAAGTGGGATACTCTTTGAAATCTGATGAGCCCTTTTGGGAATTCGCATATATTTTTGCGAGTTCATTGTCTACTATTTCTACAGCAATTTCCGGAAATTGTTCTTCTTCAACAAGTTCCTTAACAATTTCACGTATATCGGCTTGAATCATTTGAGCTTCCCTTGATTCACCGCCAATAACTACAACATGCGGCTTTTTATTACGTATAAATTCTTTTAAAATTCTTATATCTGATATTTTTAACATTTTTTCTTCACTACGATAAGAATTTTTACGTTTTAGAATGTGAGGTAAACGTAAATAATCACTAACGTCGCCTTCTGGATTTGTTATTGCACAAAAAGCCGCCTGTGAATAGTCGGGTACGTATGCTAGACCCATAGCACGTATACCTTTAGCAACCCCCCAGTCATCAAAAGTGTAGTCATCAGATATATCGGGCTTGTAAGGAGCCACTCTCAACCAATTGCTTAATTTTGTACAACAGGATTTTAGAACAAATTCCTTTGCTTCTGCTAAAATAATAACTTTCAATTCTTTTTTCAAATCCGGTATAATCATTTTCTTAAGCGCTATCTCCACACACTCCGCACGTATTGAATTCCATTCCTGCACAACCTTAGAAAATTCATCACGTTGGTAGAGTTGCTTTGCTTCGTCAATGTAGGAGTTTGAGGTATTCCCTTCAATTTCATCGGCTATATTGAGCGTAATAAGATTATCTTCCTCAGCTAAAGTCAGTCTAAGAAATTGATCTCCCACAAGATCTCGTATAGGTTTATTTAACAAATACTTCATGGGATAGCAGGCGTGATTCTCGTCAATTTCTTTGATACCCCTCTTAGTTGGGCGAACGCTTATTTTTGCTCTTTCAAAATAAACTTCGCGTACTGTTTTTCTTAAGAGAGGCTCTCTAGATAGCTGTCGCGCCACCACAAATTTGGCAGCATGAATAATTTCATCAATTGTCATGAATTTAGGGCTCAAGTATTGTTTTGCCAAATCTGTGGGACTGATTTGTTGTTGATCTACTTCGTGCCGCTGATAGCTATCTCTAACATTTTCCGCAAACTGCTCGGGATACAGGCCAAAATGTTTGGCAAAGCCACAAATACCAGCTTTACGACACATTGCATATGGACCTGAATCTCTAGTTTGTTTTAATTGTTCTTCAACAACTTCTGATTCGTCGGGGCTTTCTTCATCTGAATTGATTTCTTCTGACGGCTGATCGCCGTTTTCCAATTCCTGACGGCGTTGTTCTTTTTCACGTTGTCTCTGCTGTTTTCTTAATTCCTTCTCTTTTTTTCTTTCCTCCTCTTGCATCTTTGGTATTTCATGCGAATAATACAAAAGAAATTGCATATGAACATCTTTTAGTTCCTCCATAGTTTGAACATCTCTCAAACGTTCCAAATCATCGTCTTTAATTACACGAATATCTTCGGGTAAGTCAGTATCCGTTTTCTTCATAATTTCACCCAGCTGATAGTTGCGCATTTTTTCAAATAGTATTAAAAGTTTATTCTTGCGGTTGAGTAGTTGACACCATCGCTCATCAAAATAATATATTTTCCACAAATCATCTGTCGTTAATTCGGGCTTAACATACTCCTTGCGATAAAATGATATAAATGGTACTTCTAATTGTTGGTTTCGAATAAACTCTAAAGCTTGCTTTATTTTGCCTATCGCGCTGGGTGGTTTCTTACTCTTTTCACGATTCAATTCTCCCTTATCGTTTTGCGAAACAGGAGCTTTGCAAAATGCTTGCTTGTATATCCACTCGGCTTCATTATCTAATTCTGTAGATCCTTCGGGAACGGAAGTTACAGGTATCTGCCGAAGTTGCATGCGTTCAGGAATATCGGTTTTTCGGATTTCATTATCAAGATCAGTAAAATGGCCCCGCTTTAATTCACTTGGTTCATATAAATCGAAAATAGTTTTTTTAGGAAGTTTTTTTGTTAATTTTTTCTTGGCCCGACCGCGTTCATCTTCACCAGTCTCTTCATCATATTCTTCGCCATCAGAATCGTCTTCATATTCATCTTCTTCGTATTTAGAGAAGTCATCATAGTCAAAGTCTACACCGAAAATATCCTGACCTTCTTGAAGAGATCTAGAAATAAAAATTTCGACAAACATAAATTTAAAAAATAAATACTTTTAGATCAGGTTTATGGAGCAGCCGCCTAAACCACTATTCATTGGGACAAAATATTTGTGTTCAATGTAAAAAGCTGACTTTTTCCTCCCTTAAATAAATTATAACTTAACGGTTTGTTGAACTACTTACGCATCTGTAAAAATGTGTCTTCTTTTCTTTTTCTTTTCTGCAATTGGACGGCCTTCATCGTCAACAATAAAATCGTCAGCATCTGACTCAGAATCTTCCTCTTCTTCTTCAAAATGTTCTTGTTCCCGATGACTGTGTTCTGAACGTCTTTCAACATTCTGAAAATGTTTTTTTTTTTGTGAGTCCAAAAAAAGTAATGAAACCAAATCATATTATTACCTCATCGTCATCAAACAATTGCTCAGCAATGGCTTCCCTGGCTAAGCCTTCATCAACATTATCATCCTCTCCATCGCTCTCTTCATCTTGTATTCTTCTTAAACGTTTAAAACGTTTCTGAAATGGAAATATTTTGAGTAAGGTTGGGTTGAATAGGCTGCTGACTATTTAAAAAACTAATAAATAACTGAATAAAAAATAAATAATTGTATTTAAAAGCCGATGAAGACAAATATATATGTCGAGTTAAATATTTAGTAGAGTAAACTTCGAGACATACTCGTATATAGCATAAACAATTTTATTTTTGGTCTACAATTATGTTTTCTACCGTTTTAAATGTTTGTCTACTTTAACGTTCGCGATAGTGAAACAGGCTGTAATTTTTAACCGCCTTATTAATAAAAAATTTTTTATCTCACCGCTTTCACACACGAAAAATTTACTTTACAAAGTCTTGAGTTTAATTGAGGAAATTAGTCGATCCATGGCAATACTGACCATTGGGGCCATGAGGACAACACCAACTAAAGCACTTCTTGCACTTATGAGCTGGATACCATGGAACTTGGAAGACAGATAACACTAAAAGCCGCGATCAGGTTGAGCACGTCAGGAACATGGACCCACAGACCATGGGAACACGCCAATATGCTTGAGATTGGAAAGGATCGACCGATCTAATTGACTACTGCATCCAAAAACCATTCCCCTCAAGGAACTTCGGCTACTAAAACGAGGAATCTTCCTAAGAATATAAATCCTTCTATGTTCCAATGGATGGGTCCAGAAGGGGAGAAGGGGTTGGGGGAGGCGTTTACATAGAAGAATTCAATACTAAAATATCCTTTAGACCAAGGCTGCCCAAAAGTTCTATATGGAAGAGCAAACACCAATACATTTAAGGAAAAACTACTTTTTTTTTTTTTTTTTTTTTTGTAAAAAGCAAAACAATTTACAAAAACAAAATTTATACTGATAATCGCTGTCTTCAATGTTTACCAGCAAAGCATGCGAAAGTATTGTCGCTTTGCTCTTGTGCGTGTGCAGTGAAGAACGACAAAAAATATATAAGACGAAGTCGTTTGTGTATTTTTCATTGCCAGTGCTGAGCGCAGTCTGTGAGTATTAAAGAGCACAGTCATATAGCTAAGCGCTTTTACAAAAACAATTGAGCATCAATCGCATAGGTCTGGGCACATCTGCTTTAGACTATCAGACGGACGTAGTGTTCTTCAAACTGAAATATCGGCTATAAATAAAGCGGCTACCATCAACTCCCTGATTGGAATATACTCTAATTGCAGCATAGTCCAGGAACGCCGGACATCTTAAAACAAGATGGCGAGACTTTCTAACATAAACGTAAAATGGGTACGTGGACACGGCTCCATTGACGGCAACAACATCGCTGATGATTTAGTCAAAGAAGGGACAACTCTAGGGCATAAGGATTTCGATCACTTCTGCTTTATAACAAGGAACCTGTGGTCGCATATCACCTTTAAGAGAACAAAGGTGTTCTTAAACTACCCAGAACTCGCATGAGAGTTACAGTGGCAGTCATTGCAGGACATTGCTCGTTTGGGAACAATGCCAGGAGAATTGGCTTACCCGACGACTTCTGCAGAAGTTGCCAAGACGGATACGAGAAGGAGACGATCATTCACCTCCTCGGAACATGCCTAGGCGAGCGGAGCTTCAATAGCCTATCATGTCTGGCCTCGGTCAACCTGACAATATGACCTAATTATATACCTGTACCATTATTTCCCCATAGCCTACCTTTTCACCTCTCCATACTACAGGCAAACACAAAAGGACCAAATTTTGGACCCAAGTGCGCTGGAGAACCATAAGATATACTGGGAATCCATCACCAAACTCAAGACTTTGCAAAAGTAAACTTTCTGTGTGTGAAAGCCATGTTTATTAAGCTCTTATTGCACAGATTTGAGTAAAAAAAGATTTGTATAATGAGAGCTTAATAAACATGAGAGACAAAGGTTTATAAATATTTAAGTTGTTACTTAATCTTTATTATTTTACTATTAGTTTTATTAATTCCTCACAGACAAAGAAACATTTTTTACGAAGAAGAAATATGTAAATTTTTTAACCAAATACAAACATTTTGTTATAGTTATTTTGAAGTTCAAAACTCACCCTTCTTTCCACTTTAACACCTAAATTTTCCTCAATTAAATCATAATCGTCATCTTCAAGTCGATCATCTAAATCGTCATCATCTTCGTCTTTTTTTCGCTTTTTGGAAGAATTTGATACATCGGAATCTTCACCATCACTACCTTCTTCTATGGGATTATCATCAATTAAGTCCTTTAGTTCCTCTCGCAAACGTTCTTCATCATCTGCAATCAATTTGAAACGGGTAGTAGAATTAAAAAGTATAATCAGTGTCCATAAAAGAGCCACTTTTTTTATATCAAAAACTTTAAAAATAATTCAAGAATGGTACAAAAAAACAAATTTTTCTCTCGAGAACAAACACGGAATAAGTCACTACATTCGTGCTTGATTTCTTTTTTAAGGTAAAATGGCAAAAAATATATATATCATTTTTCAAAGGCAAGAAGGCTGATATATAGAAGCACGAATTTTTCAAA
This sequence comes from Thecocarcelia acutangulata, assembly GCA_914767995.1. Taxonomy (NCBI): domain Eukaryota; kingdom Metazoa; phylum Arthropoda; class Insecta; order Diptera; family Tachinidae; genus Thecocarcelia; species Thecocarcelia acutangulata. Next base: position 22,046,195 of record OU612095.1, on the reverse strand, counting down.
TTCTAGTTGATTTTACAATGAAGACAATAACGAAGTTTGGAGAGTATCTTCTAACAATCATTCATCGGCTTTGGAAAAACATTATCCTGGCAAACGTATATATTATATACATACCTAAATATTTAAAGAAAAATATTTATGCAACTACAAAGATCTGCATGAAATGTTTATTGTTGCACAGCACTTCTTGGGTCCTTTTCTCCCTGTCTCTTAATTTCTACCACATACTCTCAGTCACATAGTACACCAAATGGTCTACTTCCTTGAATGGGTAAGTACAAATTTCGTCTGCTTCCTGTCCAATTGTCGTGAGAAGTGATTGCTATTGTTGCAGCAGTCGTGACATAATCGTTTTTCCAGATTTGGCTGAGTTATCAAGCATTGATCGGACAGTTATATTCTCCTTTCTATAACGAGATTTTGACAAACTTGGATTTTTCTTTGCATTATACGTGCATATGTTTCGTAAACGTCTTGACATTGCCTTGCTTGCATCGAAGTTATTGTTTGTAGTTGCATATAGAATTGCAGCGTAATATATTTAAAATGGTGAAACCGAAACTTTGACACCTCTTTTTTGTTATTTATTCTTTATTCATGTAACATTTTAAGCCACTTCTAGTCAATGATATTAAAATCGATACATACAAATATATAGCTACTGTATACAAATATATAATCAATTCTAATATTAAAGATCAGCAAAAATGAAAAGGATGTGGCGTACTTTACATTCACACTTAAAAGTATAACCATAGTTTTATAATGAACAATAAGAACAATTATACTAATTGTATTTAAATTTGGTTAATCCTCCCATACTTGCGCTAATTTTTGTAGCAAATATATCTGCTCGCGGCCTCACAGACCGAAAGTTGGCACCTATTTCATTTCCTCAACAAAACTTACAACAGATAAATTTTACTTTAAACTAGGAGATATAAGAACAAAAATACCGGGAGTCTGCCGGGAAGGTATACTACTTCATTTTGACGCCATTTTGATAAACATTAGTTCATAATTTAAAATCAACCTTCGTTTACTGCGACGATGAGAAAGTTAAGTTAAATTTTTGGGAGAAATAACGTGCCAACAAAACGCGCTATTTACCGTGTAGTGAATGATTTCGAAGAAAGAGGGTCTGTATGTGATAGGCCCAAGCATGAAGCATAACGTAGTGCAAGATTGGCTGAAAACACTACTGTTGCTCAAGAAAGTATTCAAAACAATTCATCAACCTCTATTCGACGTCGTGCTCAGGAGCTTGGTCTTCAGAAGAACAACTTTGGCCACAATTTTAGACATGAATTTGCATTTGTTTCCTTTTAAGATTCAGTTCACACAAGAGCTTCTTCCACAAGACCAATCGAACATATGCCGCCCATGACAACCCCGATTTTCATGAAAAAATCATAATGAGTGACGAGGCACATTTTCATTTGAGTGGATATGTGAATAAGCAGAGTAGTCGGTTTTGGGCAATGAAAACCTTCAAATTATTCATCAGTCATCTTTGCATCCATTAAAAGTAACAGTATGGTGTGCAATTTGGTCAGTGGGAATTATTCGACCTTACTTCTTTGAAAATGAAAACGGCGTAACAGTAACTGTGAGAGCGGAACGATATTGTGATATGATTAAACACGGCAACTGCCTGCTTTAGGCTTGATTTACATGTGCCATATTGCTTACAGCCAGGATTACAATGGATTTACTGCGAGACCTCTTACCAAAACAAGTTATTTCAAGAAATGATTATATTGATTCCCCACGGTTGCTTGACTTGACTGCTCCGGAGTTCTTTTTGTGGAGATACGAGGGCGGATTGATATTGCAGCTACCCGCATAAGTAGAAAAAAAAAACTTTTTTTCAAAAACAATTTATTTCTCCACATAGTCACCTTTTAGTTTTTTTTAGTAATATGATATTCCAACTTTTTTATACCATTTCGGGTGTGTCGTGGTGGACCCACGTTTCATCAACAGTTATTAATTGACGCCAAAAATCAACACCGCTGTGAAGTGGTTTGCCGAACTCGTTTTTGTGCGACACTGAACAAACGCGGCACCTATCTTGCCGATAGCTTTTTCATATGCAACTGTTCATGCGAAAAGCTGAATACACGTTTATATGATATGTTTACCAGTTCAACAATCTCACGTAGCTTTACTCGTCGATCATTCATAACGATATAGAGGATTTTCTTGATGTTCTCTTCAGTAACCAATTCGTTTGACCTTCCTTAAATTTAGCAATCCAATATTTTACCATGTAATCTGACGGAGCAGACTCAACATAATGTTTATCGAGCTTTCTTTTCGTCTCTTTCGCCGTTTCCCCTTTCAAGTAATAGTTTTTAATCACTGCACGAAGCTCATTTTTTTTTTGCATTTTTCAAGAAACACTAAAGCTGCTTCAAACGACTACAACAAATAAGCTAATCGATGAATTTGAGTAAAACTTTAACAGCTGATGTTTGACAGATCGCAATTAAAATAAAATATATTGTTGCTGCCATCCAGCGCTAGGTAGCTTCAATATCGTATCTGAAAAGAAAGGTTTATGCATACAAACCAGAAACGCTTGAGCAACTCAAGGAAAATATTCGTGATGAAATTAATGAAATATCGCGTGAAATGTGTGTGAATGTTTGTGAGACTAACAGAGGCGGACATTTATCTGCTATTGTATTCTATACATAATTGCCGACATTAAAAAAAAACTGTTATCAATATTTTTTTCAATTCCATTTAATCAAAAGTGATAAACACACAATATAATATACCTTCCCGGCGGACACCCTATATATACATATATACCATGCATTAAATTTATTTTCATTAATTTCTATATATTACAAAACAGAAAGAGTACATGCAGTATGCATGAAAAATAATATTCTTGCCCGCTACAAGGAGCAGATCAAACTTACCTTCTTCATCCTCTTCACTACTGTCAGCCATTGCCTTTAATTTTTTTAATTTTTTCTTTTCATGTACTTCCAATTCCTCCTCCTCCTGCAAATATAAAAAATCATAAATTTTTTATTTGATCTAATTATTTATTTCATTCAAAATTTTTATTTATTTCATCGAGCCCACAGAGCCGTATATGATTATAAAATGTTCGAAGCAGTTGTGCCAGAAATATTTGGTAGCTCCTATTAAATGTCGACATATACATAGCTGGGAAACTGTGAAAATGATTTACATCAGTACCTGCCTTGACGGCCTAACCTGATGGTGGACCAATTCCACGAAGTGAATTTTTCACGATTAACCACCGCCCCCGTGTGGCTTGCTACGCTCACACAGGTAGCAATTCTTTGCTTTCTAATCCCTCATGTATGCAATTTCCAGCAATCAATGGAGGACAAGGCTTAATGAGTTGGTAGACCGAAGCCCATTAAGAGCATTAGCCCTTAAACCAACTGCAACATACCTTTTAAAAAAAAAAAAAAAAAAAAATAAAAACCAAATAATTGTTTTGCAATGTTGGTGATATGGGGTTGACTGTTGTTGACTGTATAGTATCGAAGGTATATACACTGGATACTATACAGTCGAATGATCAATTAAGTTAACTTCGGCCTCACCAGCACAGCAGAATTAGCATTTGTACATGATTTTTCTATCGCAATGGCGGGAAACTTTAGAATAGACTTTTGCAACATACGTGGGCTGAGAACGAACTTCTTCTCCGTCTATGCTCACACGTGTTTCCATCGGCCGGATATTTTCGCCCTATGTGAAACCCAGGTATCTGAGAATGCTGATCCAGAGGATTTTCATATACCTGGGTATCAATTCCTATCCCTCTTTAACTTCCATCGGGGCCTTGTAATTTACATTCGCAATGAAGTTGTGTTCCAATGCCAGCAACCATTAAGCATGCATGATGCAGAATTTACCTGTCTTTGGGTTAAATTCAAAATCAGATCACACTTTTTGCATTTCGGGTTTCTATACAGAAGTCCAAATGCGGTGAGGGATACTACCTTTTCTGGTTTCGATGCCCTCTCCGACTCCATATCGAAGATCCTGGAAAGTTGTCCGAGCAGTGAAATCGTTGTTGCTGGTGATTTCAATGTTCACAACTCATCCTGGCTTCGCCACTCGAGTCATACAACTCCAGAAGGCCAATATGTCGAGTTATTCGCTGCGTACAACCACCTAGCGCAATTAGTGAATGAGCCAACGCATATTCCATGTGTTGAAGGGCACCATTCAAACACACTTGACCTATTCCTGACTTCACACCCTGAAAAGTATGAAGTCAGAGTTAGTGCACCTCTCGGCAATTCGGATCATTGCACCATTTCTGCCACCTTTTCGATTTCGGGACTTCGTAACGTTTCAAAATCAGCTACGAAACGTTCAATATTTATTTACGAAAAGGCGCGTTGGGCTGAGCTCAACCAATTTTATGAGCATTTTAATTGGAAACTTTGTTTTCTAGATAACGACATAAATGCTTCAGCAAAAATGGTCGAGAACATTATATTGCTAGGGATGAAAACATTCATCCCCTCCAAGCAGATTTCGATTAAACCAAAAGCAAAATCTTGGTTTAATCAGACGTGCAAAAACGCAGTCAGATCCAGAGAGGAAGCATTCAGTAACTGGCGTTTAAACAAAACACCAGACACTGATTTGCTACGCAAAAAGGCAAGATCTTCGTGTGCCAAGGTACTTAGGCGTGAAAAGTCTCTTCACGAACAGCGCCTTCGTGCCAAGGTCCTTGCAGCTCCTCGGGGCAGTAAGACCTTTTGGTCTTTCGTTAAGAGAGTAAAGAACAGTGCTAGTTCATCAATTCCAACTCTTTTAAAGAATGACCAAGCATTCACAGACCCGGTTGACAAAGCTAACCTGTTGGCTGAAATCTTTGCAAGCAATTCCTGCTTGCCGGAAAGCAGTCAGCCACTTCCCGAGCTCGAAAGAGTATCTGTAACTATGCCGAAGATATTCTTCCGGGCGCGAGCAGTTAAAAGGGTTTTGGAAGACCTCGATATAAACAAAACTCCTGGACCGGATGGCATTCCAGCACTGGTCTTGAAGCAGTGCTCTTCTACGCTTGCGCGTCCATTAGCACGCCTTTTCAGCATACTTTACCATACTGGTGAGTTTCCATCGTGCTGGAAGGTTGCTAATGTAACACCAATACCCAAAAAGGGTATGGCAAATAACCCCGAAAATTACCGCCCAATTGCAATTTGCTCTACACTCTCCAAAGTAATGGAAAACATGGTTAACCATCACCTTATGAGGTATCTGGAGTCACATAAACTACTTTGTGATCGTCAATATGGATTTCGTAAGGGTCGTTCAACTGGCGATCTTATGGCATATCTCTCAGAGAAATGGTGCCACTCAATCCATCATTTCGGTGAAAGTAGGGTGGTGGCTCTTGATATTTCAAAAGCGTTTGACAGAGTGTGGCATGGTGCACTATTGGCAAAACTTACTGCTTTTGGTGTCGGTGATGACTTCTCTCGGTTTATATCGAGCTTTCTCAGAGACCGCTCTATACGAGTTGTTATAGATGGGGTCTCATCAAACGAGTTCAAGATTAATTCAGGGGTACCGCAAGGCTCCGTTCTTTCTCCTACCCTATTTCTTATTTTCCTCAACGACCTTCTCTACCAAACTTCCAATCCTATCCACTCTTTCGCGGATGACAGCAGCATTTGTCACTCGTACTCTTTTAGATATAGGCCCAGCCTATCAGAGATCGCTGCCAAGAGACTAAATATGAATGATTCACTGAATAGTGATCTTCTATTGGTCTCTGAATGGGGTCGTAAAAACAGGGTCGCCTTTAATGCTCGTAAGACCCAGTGTTGCTTATTGACGCACAAACAAACGACCGCTAATGCTGCTTCATCTGTACTCATGGATGGTATAAATATTGAAGAATCGGATGCTCTTGATGTTCTTGGAATGAAGATACAGTGTGACGTTCGCTGGAATGAACACATTTTTCATATCTCTAAAGAAGCATTCAAGTGCCTTGGTTTTTTGAAACGGTGTAAGATGTACTTCACTCCATCCGACCTCCTTACTATTTATACCACCTACATCCGACCGAAAATGGAATACAACTCTCATGTTTGGGCCGGTGCCTCAAAGTCTGTTTTGGGGTTACTCGACCGTGTGCAGGAGAGGGCGAAGAAGCTCATCGGTGACAGTAGGGTATCCAACTCTATTGACTCACTGGAGCATCGACGCAGTGTGGGATGCGTTACTCTGTTCTATCGATACTACAATGGATTTTGCTCTGACGAGATTAGGGATCTTGTTCCCGAAACGCGCACATTTTTACGTAGCACGCGTTCATCGTCTAGAGCTCACCCATTTGTGGTCGATTGCCCGGGGAATCGTACTACGCATTACAGAGAGAATTCGTTTTTCAGCCGCACGCTTCGTCTGTGGAACAAGTTGCCTGCAGAAGTGTTTCCTGTCTGTTATAACGTTGGAAGATTCAAGTCAAATGTTCACAAACACTACTCCCGCTTTCCCCCTCCTCACAACCTATTTTCCTAGTTCTGGTACAATGCACTGCATATGTAGGGGTCATCCCCTGAGTACTGGTCCAATATAAAAAAAAAAAAAAAAACCAACTCACCCGTCAATCATCACCACTGGTTCCTTACAGTACACGTATCTGTTGTATAGGCAACAGATCCTCGGGAGATTGTTAGCCCTCGAAATAGCCATCACCAAACAATTATCAAGGATACTAACACTCCCTTCCTGCGTTTTAGGTTTCAACCACAGCCAGAACGTTTCAGCCAAGGTAGGCACCTCAACCATGATCAGCCCGGGTCGAACCGCAAGCAGAACTTCCCGCGGGCCAAGCTGATCCCCGTTCTGCCAATTTATACCCTTGGTAAGGGTTTCGGAAGCCAACACAACATAAGTCATGTGGCTTCCTAGAGTTTTATTTACCGCACCAAACGAGGGCCCCCTTCCCCTCTTTTCCCCGAAAAACAGAACGCCTAAGTTAGGAATACGCCAAGGCAAAACCTGTTCCCCGGGGGGGACATAGCTGGGAAACATAGAAAACCAGCTATTTATTTTTTATTGGTTTGTCGAAAAATTTAATCCGACAACAAAAGCGATAAATTTTGGTAGTAATGCACCAAGCCACAGTCTATCAAGCGCCTTGGAAATTTCTAGAGCCATCACCTTAGTCTCGTCGAAATGATGAAACAGTAGCACCATTTCTCCGAGAGATATGCCAAAATATCGCCAGTAGAGGTACCCCTACGAAATCCATATTGGCAGTCACAGAGCACACAATTCACAAGCTACAAATCACAATTGGACGGTCATCAAAACTCTCGAAGGTTAAACAACACCAACAAGCCTGACCGCACTTAAGATATAATTACGATCTCCGAGAGCTGTTCTCCAGCTCAGTATTATACCTTAATTTTAATACTTTTCTGATATATGCTTGTGTCACGTGTAGCCTTTGAAAAGTTTATGTGTGCCACTACGCTAAAAAAGTCATTTAGTGAAAGTTATACGCTTCAACTAAGTGACATACAACTATTTATTAACTTAAAAATATATCAAAAAAAATTTTATAATAAATTTGAATCTTTATAGGTTCGAGTTCTACAGAAATTCAAAAATCTATTTAAAATCCTTTTGAAATAGAAATACCAAATTTACACATCTTTACACTAATAAAATTCGAATTTCCAAATTTCCCTTCTTTACATTTATTTATATACCTACAATTCTTTGCTATCAGTTGGCAGTTGAATTAATTAAATATTATCACTGATTTCATTTGGAAACTAACGTTAAAATTTTTAAAATATTTTAACATTTGAGAAATTTTTGTGCGGAAAAGAACTTAGAATCTTAGCACTTTCCGTTACCTTTCTAATGAAACCGATTAGGGGTTCATCCATCCATATCAATCAAGATCAAGTACTTCTCGCTAATTCAGTAAGCAGAGCGACCTGATTAGAAATTCACATTGTTACAGCGTACTGCACGGGGTTAGTGTGGATCATCATGAGGAATTTTTTATTTTTTGTTTTGAAATACATAAATAATAAGATTTCAAAATAACAACCAAATACTGCTTGCTACTCCAGTAAGCAGAGCGACCTGATTAGAAATACACCATGATAAAACCTACACCATGGGGTTGTTAGTATAGACTATTAGGTTTTTTTTTAGTTTTGAAATACATAAACTATAAAAAGATTTCAAAATAACAAACTTTGCTTGCTGCAAAAGCACATTTAAGCCAAAGATTTTTAATTAGATTTGTCTTACAGAAATCATTTTAAAAAACAGAAATTAGTTTTGAAGAGTATAAATCAGCCTTATAGTGAATATTTAACGTAAAATACATCTACTTTTCTACTATACCCACCATACATATAAGTATCACTCAAGAAATATATTGATATTTCTATTACATACTTGGTGGAAATATTGTATAAAATCAATAGTTAAACGGCACATAAACCGTATCACTCTTTGAAAGAAATCGATACTTTTTATTTCAAATTTGGAACAAGGAAAGATTAACTCACAGGTTATAAGTCATATTAAAATATTGTATAAAATCAATTACTGGATGAAGTTTTGTGTTTTGGAACAATTTCGTTTTGGCTCAAGGCTGTCTGTATAATTATCTTATTTCACACTTATTTTAATGCTTTAGACTAAACCAAAACTCTAATCGTTAATTTTATCAGTGACATGTAATAAAAATGATGAGAACAAGGGAACAAAGGCAAGAAGTTCATTAAACCAGTATTGCTGTTATTTGCAAATTCAGCTTCAGTTCCCTATTTCATAATGTCTCTTGTACAGCAATAAATGGGCCAGCAAAACTAAAAATACTTACATTCATATACATTTATGTACGTATACATATAAGGCATTTACCTGTGCACTAGTACATATCTGTATGAACGTACGTATGTATTTTGATATGAAAAATTGGAAACAGAGTAAATACACGTGATTTTACATGATTTAATGCTTCCTTAGCCAGACTTAAACTTAAACATTTTTAAAATTTCTTTGGAAAAATCAATATCTAACATATTTTATGCTGAAGATTCCACAGGAACTTCAATATATACACAAGTATACTTGTGCATATACACACATAAGAATTTTCTTTTTAGTAATCTAACCACAAAGTATTTTCGTAGCATTTTGACAATAACACATCTTTAAAAATGCCAAACCATTCAAATTGATTATTAATTTTTTATTACCTCGGATTCTTCCGCTTCAGAGTCAAGAAAATCAGCCATTTTTACTTTAAAAACTTGTCAGATACGTATTACAAATGAGATGAAAATTTAAACACATTAAATGAATGAAATATACTTGTAATAACCCATCCGATTAATTTTGCTTTTGCATAGACAGGCTATCGATAACGCCTTCGATAAGCCCACGTCTACATGAGAAACGATATACAAAGGCAAAGAGGATTTATTAAGTGGCATCACTGAGAAGGCATGCAAAACAATAAGCAAATCTTTACCATGATTTAAGTCATGTCTACAAGGCATGTTTATTTTTGTTGTACTGAAAAATTTTTAATTTGTATTGATCTTAATTTATTTTTTTTTAATTTATTGAATTTTTGTTGTACTTTATAATTTTAAAATTTTAAAAAATAATAATTATAATTTTTAAATTATAAAAAAATCCAATTTATTTTTATTTTATTTTTTATAAACAATTGAATTTTATTTGCTATATTAGTTTCTAACATTGATAACAATAAAAAATAAATTATAAATAGCTTGTTTTCTATGTTTCCCAGCTATCTATATGTCGACATTTCATAGGAACTACCCTAATCATAAGAAGACTTTGGAACTTTTTGAAAGATATTCTCAAACATTCAACTTTATATCCCAACAATCTAAATAAATTGTTGAGAATTTAAAAAGAAAAGTGGCCTAACAATACCTATCAAAACACAAAAAACAAGCTTTTTCATTTATACATGTCTCTAACATTTCTTTACACCTTTCAAACAAATGAACAACTAGCTATTTATAATTTTTCATTGGTATAAATGTTAGAAGCTAAAATAGCGAATAAAAAACTCAATTGTTTGTAACAATTAAATTTATTTTTATATAAGAATTTTAAAAAAGCAAAATTGTTACTTATTTATTTACAGCAAACAAATTTACTTTAAACAGACACAATAAACCATTCCTGAAAAAGTTGGGATTATGCAACGAAACGTAGAATGCAAAACTAAATAAAACAAAGCAGTAGTTTTATTTAAAAAGGAAAAAGGAACTAAAAAGCCCACTAAACATTAGTACAACTTAAAATTCAACAATAAGTCGAATAAATATCGCTCCTTTATTGCAACATAGTCATATCTCAAAAAAGCTCGTTTCGAGAAAAACGCATTTGAAATTTTTAGTTTCCATACAAGTCTAAGTAAACTTTTTGAGAAAATATCTTCTAAAGGAAATAGTTTAAAAACAAGTTGAATAAATTTTTGGCGCAATATAAATGGTAGTACTGTTAACAATTCTGCATTGTTAACTCGAAAAGCTCATTTTTTGAGATATGACTATGCTGAAATAAAGGAGCGATATATATTGCAAAAATAGTTTATAATTGTGAAAAAAGTTACAAATATTTTTGACAAACATAGCCTACTTCATGCCTGATTTTGCTGTTTGTTGTAATTTTGTTTTAGCGCTGTCACCTTGTAGACCTACTAAGCAAATTTTAAATTTAACGGTTTTATTTAATTTATTCACCGCTTAAAGTTTTCAGTTTTGTTATTCACCAAAATACGAAAAATATATATGAGCCACCCATTGTTTTAATTTTACTTCCTAGTTAATTTAATTGCATTTATTATTCCTATCACGATTAATAATGTACCTTACTTGAGATATGCTGAAGAATTATCATAAACAATTATCTAAGTAAAAAGCATTGCGTATTGTTCTTATGATGGAATTCGTTAGTAAGATAAGAAGCACGTTTTGGTCAACGGATATTTGGCTACCGCCGAACACCACTTGGGAAGATATCGCTCCTGGTTCTCGTGCAGATGTTAATCATGCTGATTACAGGCATCTTATATGGCCTTTACCTTTGGCCCTTCTAATCATGTTAACGAGATATTCACTTGAAAGGTAATTTTCAGTAATATTAGATTGCATGTATGTTTGTACGTATGTAATAGAATTCACATGGATATGAAATATTTTGCAAGAAACCTATTGCCGGCGAAAAAAAAGAACTAAACTGTACGTATGTATGTATGACACACATGTTTGTTGATATTTAAATATGCTATGTATGTATGTATGCATGCATATACATATGTATATACACGTATATTTGTGTGTATAAATATTTGTGGTATATGATTATATTGTCATCTAGGACTTGGTGCACCGCACCGACACACCCAATTATTATAATGTATGAAAATTCATAAAAACCAAAGGTGAACGCATATAAACATGTGTAACTATATATATACGTGCATGTGTACATTTATAAAAAAAAATATTTAACGTACCAAATAATTTCCTTTTTTGGGATTTCAATTTAATTAAATTGAGACAAAATAACATCAGGTTCCGCTGATATCAAAACCCAAATCACACCATATTTGATGGGTCAAGTTTGTGTTCTAAGATCATTTATTTTTGCAGCATATATGTACATACATATGTATTTATGTGCCAATACCAGTATGCAAACATATTTGCTCACGAATTTAATGTCATTGCATTCTGTTCTTTTGAGCACAAGGTTAAATTGATAGAGTACAATGAATGGAGTTGTTTGGTTTGTAGACAAACTAGTTCATTTTATACATAGATAGCTGGCTAAAGTGGGCGGAATCTGTTAACCAGCCTAAACATTACTTAATAGTTTGATAAAATATACCTATAAATGAAAATAAAAAACCTGCTCTGCCTCGAAAAGCAAATAAAAAAATTTGCAAAAGAAATCCAAAAACTATTTGTTTTAAACTTGTCTTTTAAGACATTTATGCAACATGAATAGTTTTTTCTATTCTTAATGTTAAAAAATTTGTAGGTATATAAATACATATGTATTGTACATATACATTTTAAACGTTTAGTTACGTAATGAGGAGTTAGTTTCATGTTCTTTTTCAATTTATTTAAAATTTGTTATATGTAAATTATTTCGTTCTGTGATTTTAGATTTTGGATATCACCTATTGGTAAATCACTTGGCATTAAAAGTACACGATCAAAAAAGGCTCCAAACATTCCATTATTAGAGAATGCATACGAAAAATCTACACGCATGGACTACAAAAAGGTAAATAAATCATATACATACATCTAGTATGATACAACTTAAAGAATATACCTAAATATTATTTTAAATATAAACATTTCATAGGTGCTAAACTTCACATCAGTAAACTTAAAAACCTTTGAAAAATATTATTCAAAAATATAACTCTATATTCTATTATTTTCAAGACAATAATGAGAATTAAAAGGAAAAATATTTTAATATATTTTATATAGTGGTTAGCGAATTAAAAAAAAACGCCTTCGACACTTGTAATAGATTAAAGCGATTTAGTTTTTAATCTATTACAATACTCTGTTTTCTACTTTATGTTAGAGTAAATTGTTTAAAACATTAAAATAATACTAGTACTATAAACATTTAATTCGAAACGCGTACGCCTTTAAACTAATATCACAGTTTTAATTTTCAATAATTAAAACATTGTTTTAACTATAAAGGATATTAAGCCTTACCAGGCCAGAAATGAAATAAAACACATATTAAAGGTTTCTTTGGCAAACAAACATAGTAGAAACTTTTTCAAATAAACCTTTTATAAATAAGAATATTTTTTATGTATAAGGCCGTTAACTTATATTCCATTGCCTCAAAAAACAAAAATAAGAATTGGAAAAAATATTTTAATAAGGTGTCTTATATTAGTTGGTGAATTTGAAAACCAACTTTGTCCCAAACCAAACTTTGTAATAGATCCAAGCAAATAGCTACTTTATTAATCAATACAATATTGCTGTATGCATTTTTAAATACATACAATATATATCGAAACTCCATTAGCGTAATGTCCTTTTTTGTTTTTATTCATTTTTTATTTTTTTGGTTCTTTAAAGAATAACTGTAATAGGTAGAAAGAAAGAAATTATTTTATAAGAATACTCCATAAGGATTATTAATGTGTCAAAAGCATAGATTTTATAAATAACTAGCTTTTGCCAGCGGCTTTGCTCGCCAACAAAGTTTCATTAAAACTTTCATTCTCTTGGGGGTAGAATTAATCAAAATCTTTTCTTAGCGGATGCCTACTACATCTGCCTGCATGCCAAATTTCAGCCCGATCCGTCCAGTGGTTTGGGCTGTGCATTGATAGAATACTATGTCATTCAGTTACTTTTGAGTTATTTATATATATTTAGATTGGAAAGATGTCTCTTATTGTGGTTAGCGATTTTTAAAATTGCTTGAAATATTTTTGTCGCTTTTTGTCTTCTTCAACCTCTGTTATTGTAGTTCGCAAATTTAAAAAAAAGTTACGACGGTTTTGTAATAGATTAAAGAGCACAAGTTTATTTATGGATTAAAATATAATAAACAAATCTGATAACTGTTTGAAATTCGGAAATATATAATAAAATAAGGTTTTATCTTCCATCCTTTGCATGCGTGTTTTTTTTTTTTTTTTTTTTGCTGTCCTCCATATTTTCCGGAATAGGTAGCAAGCCGGCATAATTAACATTTTGTCTTGTATCCTGTATACACGTGTTTTTGTTTCGTCCGTGTTTTCTTTATACTCGAATATTCAATATTAATTTCTTTTGAAGGTTCACCTTGCAGTATGGGAGGTGTTGAACCAATATTAATTTCTGTTGAATGTTCACCTTGCATTATGGCAGGTGTTGAACTAATATTTGTTAGTTTGAGTAGTACCGAAGGTATAGATTCTCCTCATAATCTATTTTCCTAGTTCCAGTATTGACCCAAAAAAAAAAAATAACATCACACAGCTCATGCCACAACTGCAGTGCACGGCATATGTAGGAGTCATCCCCCGCTTCCAAGGTAAAAAATAATAATTTTTATTATAATAAACCTGACCTCAGGCTCAGCCAAGGAAAAAAAAAAAGATTAGAAAAATTTTACATGTTCGATTCTTGAATCTACAAAAACAGTTGTGTAAGCTGTTGTAGACATTTTTTAAATTCGCAAACCACGACAAGGGGGAACTTTTATTTCCATATACTTACAGACGCATATACATACATATGTATATATATAGTATATGTATGTATAATTCTGTTGCTGTTTCTATGGTATTGAAATTTTCAATTTCAATGACGTGACACTTCATCACATGCTATTCATTTAAAAATAGATTAAAGATAACATGAACTCAAAACTTTTTATTATTTACGGATTCGTTTTTTTTTTTGCAAACATGATAACAGAAAAAAGAAAATAATAGTTTTTCACAAAAAAAAAAATAATAAATGAAATAAGATGAGATGAAATTAAAAATAAAGTATGTAGTAGAAAATTTAACTCCATACTTTTGCGAAAAGTGTTAAGGAAAATGTTTGTTAATACTCTGCGATAATCTCGCTAGTATTTGAAATAAGCTGTCACTTTGTTTACTTTTATTCTTCGTAAAATGTAAAATAGATTTTAATTCTAGAAGAACATATTACACTCCGGTTCACTTATTTAAATGCACAAAAAGTTCCGTAGAATTTAAAAATAGAAGTGGAAACTAGACATCTTGAAATATAAAACAAATCATGAAAGTATTATAAATAGCTTGTTTTCTATGGTTCACAGCTGTCTATATGTCAACATTTCATTGACAAAGAAAAACCATGACAAAAGTGGTCTCTTAGTAAGGGAATTTTATAAAAAAAAAAATATAAAAATAAGTCCAGAAATTTGCTTTCTTTTTTGGTTCATTTGAATAAAGGCATTTCATTATTATTTTTTTATATTATTTTTAAAGTAAGCGTTAATTTTTTTACGGAGTGACAGTTTATTACAATTTATCACGTCTTAAATCAATTTATTTATGAGTCGAAATGGCAGAACAACAAAAACTTTAAATCCTTCGGAAAAAAACTAAAATCGATGTTTATCGTTCTGAAGGATATTCTAACAGCACAATAGCTAAAAAGATTAGACGAAGCCCAACAGTTGTCGACAATTACATTAAGGACCCAGAGAGGTATGGAATCAATTTTAAAGGAAGGGTTCCATCGTCTATCCACATATGAGAAAAGAAAAATCATCTGAATTGTTTCTAAGTGTGCTTTATACTTGTCAAAAATAAGAGCTTAAGCTGGAGTGCAAGCAAGCAAGTCATTACTCGTAGTACACAGAGTAAGCTGTTAGTATCTTAAATATCGGAAATTACAAATAAAGCCGCCACTTAATGCTCCTCGTAAGGAAAAGCGGCTTCAATTCGCAAAAGACTACATGGCATTGGATGTGCAGCAAAGACGTCATGTAAATGACTGGAGAACCATTGTATTTACTGATGAGAAGAAGTTGAATTTGGATGGACCTGATGGCTATAACTATTATTTCCATGATTTGCGTAAAGAAAAGCGATTTTTGAACCGACATCACAGTCGAAAGGTAGGCGTTATAGTATGGGGTGCTATAACGTACTATGACACCATCGATCTTGAATGGTGCAAGTTTAAAAAATGTTAATGGAATCTGTTTTTCCAAAGTTCAATGAACTACTTGATCCCATATCTTGGATACTGTCACTATACGCAACGCCAGAGTAGTCAAAGAGTTCATTGCGAGCCAAATCAATTCACCAAATCTAAACATTATCGAAAATGTTTGGGGTTGGTTATCTCGTAAGGTCTATGAAGGAGGTAGACAATTTGATGTCAAGCAGTCACTAATTCAGGCTATTAAGGATACTTGGAACCAAATTTCGTTACATAAATTCTATTTATCTGTCAATTAAAACCCGTATATTTGAAGTTATTAAAAACAAGGTGGGTTTCACCCATTACTAATCGTTCTTAAGTAAAGTAAATAAAGCACTAATAAAGAAAAATTAATAAAAAAAACAAGAAAAACAGATTTTTTTTTTGAATTAGTTACGGTGAACCGTATTTATTCAAGTGAACCAAAAAAAACCCCCCGGTCGTTTGTATAAATTGCTCAGAAAAAGCTGTTTAGCTAAGAGACCACTATTGACATGATTTTTTTATATCTCAAGATGTCTAGCTTCCACTTCTATTTTAAATCGTTTAAAAATTTCAAAAGATACATGCTTCTGAATATGGAATTCTTAGTGCCTTTAAATAAGTGAACCGGAGTGTATAAAACATAAGACCAACTATATACGTATGTATTAATTGATATTTTTGTTTCGCTAATAGGCTGTCTCACTATCAAAGCAATTGGATATGACGGAACGTCAAATTCAACGTTGGTGGCGTTTGCGAAGAAACCAAGATAAACCATCAACTTTGACGAAATTCTGTGAAAATACTTGGAGGTGTATATATTATACATATAGTTTTATATTTGGTGTTATCGTGCTGTGGGATAAGCCGTGGTTTTGGGATGTTAAAAGTTGTTGGTACGGATACCCACAACAGGTATGTTTTTAAATTACATATTTATTTATTTATACCAAATAATGGCACATTTACACATACACTTGTGTGAAGACTCATTTTTATTATTAATAATTTTTTATATAATATAAAGGATAGTATTACTAATAATTCTGCATTGTTAACTCGAAACACTTATTTTTTGAGTTATGACGTTGTTGCAATAAGTAAACCATGTTTACAGTATTTTATTTTTATTTCGTTCCTTCATAATATGTAATACTAAGCTCTTAAGGGCTAATAAGTGAGATTTTTAATTAAACGGATAGTACATTTTTAACTTATGGATTGTTGATCACGTCTCGGACTATGTTAAGGCATTCCTTGGATGTTCAGTTCAGAACTTTCTAAATATTCGAATTTTATGTTATTTATGTCAAGTGTTAAAATTTAACTCAAAGCAATACCTGAGACCTTCGTTCCGTTTCTTTAAATCAACTCGCAATCCACAACTGATTATTTTGCCTAAAATTATCAAATCTATTTTTGAAAAGTCATTCATTGTAAGGCCTTGTAGACTTTACAATGACGCAAGGAACTTTGAATTTTCTATGGCTCGATTTAAGCGTTTGCTGTTTTCAATAGTTTCTGCCAGTGATATGTAATATCATCATCCAATGTGTGTGATGTAATATCCTCTTCCAAATGATATGTAATATTAAATTCCAAATTTTTTGTTGTATATACTATATGTATACTATTATTAAATGCATTTTTAATCACATTCATATATGTCATCATAAGGTATCTTGAACTATTTATTTAACAAATTATTAAATACCATATTGTATTATAATTTAATAAGTTTGTGAAACCCTATTTTTATTCATATATGGCCCTATGGGCTCGATTGATAATAAATAAATAATAATAATTCTCTTATATAAGATTGAAGAAATTGAAAATTGAATTGAATATATCATATAAAAACTAAAATATAACATTACAACTCATTCATAATCCAATATAGTTTAAAAAACTAAAAAACACTCTCCGATATCAAATTTTTCATTCACTATTATTTAAACTTCTTTTTAAATTCTCTATATCCGGGGTTTTTTTTTTGGAGTTCCCAAAATCGGCTTCAGGAATCGCTAAAATCCCCCATGTCCCCGAAAACAATATGGTAACTTCAATTTTCGCAGCAAATCGAATTACTGTTAATAGTTTAGATACCGAATATGAAAAAAACAGTTCCGTTTCGGTTAGCGAAGCGGTTCCAAGTTTTTTTTGTTTGGAAATTCCCAAAGTCAGTTCAGGAAACGTCACAATCCCCCCACTTCCTCAGAAGCAATACGACAACTTCAATTTGCGCACTAAAGCGAATGGCCGTTTATCAGTTAACGAAACTCTTAGGAAAGTAATTCAGAGTTTCAAGCCAAGCACATTATTGGAATGAGAAAAAATACGTAAAGAAAATGACAATTGGTTCCACCAGCCAGCAATTCTTACTTTAAATGATTTCTCAAAAAATGACGATATTATTCTTGGTATAATAAGTTGCTGGTTTCGAGTTGAGTGCGGGAATAGATTTTTAAAAAGTTTTTTAAATGTATATAAAAAAATTTCAAGAGAATATTGAAAAAAACGAATGTTGCGCAAAAATAAAAAATAATTAGTGTGTTAAATTAAAAAATTAATAAATTATGTTGTACGCCAACTGAATGCGGATGAAAATAAATGAAAAATTTGAGAATAGAATTATCCGTAGCAGCGAGAAACAATCAATATTTACATGTTATTATTTACCAGATGAGATAAGTATTTTTTTTAACATTACATGAAAAAGTGAAAAGTCGTAACTCAATCCGTAAGCGATTCCACAGTTTGGCGGTTCTTATAAGAAAAGATCGTTCATACATTTGGCAATTTATTAGAGTGAGAATAATCTTCGGGTTCCAATCAGACCGTGAGAACACAAACTTAGATCTTAAAGTTATATTATTTATTTATTTTGTCTCTTCCTTTACTTGTAAAGTCCATATTAGTCTTCTAGCGCTCAGAAACTATTTAATTTAAATATATTGAATATTTTTTGTTCTTTCAGTCGGTCTCTAATGATATTTGGTGGTACTACATGATATCAATGGCATTTTATTGGTCACTAACTGTAACACAATTTATTGATGTTAAACGAAAAGATTTTTGGCAAATGTTTATTCATCACATGGTGACGCTTCTATTAATTTCGTTGAGTTGGATTTGCAATTTACATCGTGTAGGATCATTGGTTCTCGTTATACATGATTGTGCCGACATTTTCTTAGAAGTAAGTATACAAATAATGCTTATGATGACAACTATTCGAAAAAGTAAATTTTTTGAATGATTTTTTTGTTTGTTGCTAAATTTGTTAACTTGTAAATATTTTATTAATATTTTCTTTAGTTTTCTAAAGAAAATTACTGGTGTAATCCTTTGATTTAAACAAAACTTTTCGAATTAGTTGATTATATTTTGTATAAATAATTATTCGTTTAATTCCATTTGGAATTATTCTATTGTTTATTTTTTTAACTTTTATTATTGAATTATTCGAAGAATTATGCAACTGGTTTTAGTTTTTTAATGCCGTAATTATTGAATTAAATTTTCTAATCTAATTTTAATCGAATTCGATTGAAATTTGTTTACAAAGTTTAAAAAAAATATATATATATTATAAATACTTTATAGAAAATTAATTTTGTATAAAAAAATTATTCGAATATGCAACTTTCTGTTCAAATAATGTTTGAATTGAATGTTCAATGAAAATGAATAAACTAAGCAAATGAATATTCTATAAACGAATAAATTTTCGAATAACTAAAAACTATTCGACCGTAGTTTCCATAATAAAAATATTCGTATAATTAATTAATAAAGTTTACTATAGAAAATTATTAGATTCAATTTTCCATTTAAATGATTCGAAATGCATGCGATTGATATATATTTTTAATTCTAATAATTATTAAACTGATTTAAAAAAATAATAATAATTCTATTATATATTATTTTATATTATTCGATTGAATTCTTTATAGAAAATTAATCGAATACGTGTAGTCAAGCTAATACGGAACGTTCTGTTAAATTAACACTTCAATTGAATTTTGTATAGAAATCAATGATGAATATCCTATAAACGTATAAATTTTCGAATAACTATGCAATTACATTAACTAATAATGTTTTCAACTCAAAATGGTTCAAATAATTATTCGATAAATTTTCTTTGAAAATTATTCGAACATGTTTGCAATTGACTTTTTTTGCAATTCTAATAATTATTGATTAGATTTAACTGAGATTTCTGCTAAAAATTAGTGAAATATTTTCTTTAGAAAATTATTCAAATAATTCGATAAATTTTCTTTAGAAAATTATTCGAATAGTTTGATTGAATTTTATGTAGAAAATTGTTCGAATAATCCAAAATTTTCTCTAGAAAATTATTCAAATAATTAAATAGGACTTTAGAAAACTATTCGCATAATTCGACTGAGTTTTCCTTCGAAATTAATTCGTATAATTCAGATGATTTTCCTTCGAAAATTCTGTATTGCCCAATAGGTCACTTGTATAAATATGAATAAATAAATATAAATTTTTCAAATAATTGAACTTTCTTTAGAAAATTATTTGAATAATTAGGTAGACCAAGCTTTAAAAAATTAAGCGAAATTTTACGAATTTAATATTAATAAACTGGTTTTAAAAAATTATTATTCGAGTAATTCGATTGAATTTTCTTATGAAAGTTATTCGAATAATTTTATAAATTTATATTTAAAAAACTATGCCAATAGATTGCATATATTTCCTTTACATTTACGGATAATTTGATGGAATTTTCTTTAGATAATTATTCGAGTAATTCGATAATTCTATCGATTCTGCTCTATTCTTTAGAAAATTATTCAAACATTGACTTTTCTTTGGAGAACTATTCGAATAATTTGACAGAACTATCTTTAAAATTTTTTTTGAATATTTCAATTGAATTTTTTAGAAAATTATTCGAATGATTTAATAGAAATATCTTAAAAAATTATTCGAATATATCGATAAAATTTTTTTTAGGATATTATTCGAATAATTTAATAGAAATATCTTTAAAAAATGATTCGGATATTTTTATTGAGTATTTTTTTTTAGAAAATTATTCTAATAATTCGATTTAATTTTGTTTTAAAAAATATGAAAATAATTTGATAGAATTTTCTTTAGAAAAGTATTCGAATAGTTCGATTGAATTTTTCTTAGAGAATGATTTGCATAATTCGATTGATTAAACTCCTTTTTATAAAATTATACGAATAATTTTATAAAAATATCTTTCAAAATACTCGAGTAACTCGATTTTTGTCAGAAATTTCTACGAATGATTTCATTGAATTTTCTTAAAAAAATTATTCTAATAATTATTTTATAGAGCTTTCTTTACAAACATCTTGGAACAATTATAGAGCATATTTACAATCTACATATTCAAAATAGAAATTTTATTTTTTTTAGGCAGCAAAATTAACCAAATATGCAAATTATCAAAAATTGTGTGACGTAATTTTTGGAATATTTACCGTTGTATGGATTATATCAAGGCTTGGATTTTACCCTAGAATTATCTATAGGTAAATTAATTACTTATTTAAGACTCTAAAACTGTTTCGTAAGATAAGTTTCTGGATCTATCAAAATATCAAATTTTTAAAAAATTTTATATATATATTTTAAAAACGATCCGATTTGCAAAAGTAGTAAAATTATGCTTTCTTCTAGTTCGTCTGTGGAGGCTCCTAGAATTCTCCCAATGTTTCCTGCTTACTACATATTCAACAGTCTGCTTATATTGTTGCTGGCTCTACACATTTTCTGGACTTACATGATACTTAAAATTGTAGTTGACTCGCTTCAAAAGGGACTTGTAAGTAATTCCAAAGTTTTTTTATTATATAAAATTTACAATAAATTGTATTTGTTTAATTTTCATTCACTATTTCTTACAAAAAAAAAAAAAACAATTATAGATGTCCGGTGATATTAGATCCAGTGATAGTGAGGACGTTACAGAAAGCTCTGAAAATCAGCATCCATTAAATAACGGCAACTTGACTGGCCATCTTAAGAATCATGACGCAAAAAAATTAAATAACACTACCAAAAAGAATTGAAATATTTTGTTAAAATAGTACCAAATCAGTTCATTGTTTTTTTTTTATAGTTATAAAAGTATTATTATTTAAAATGCTATTATATTTCAATTATAAAAAGAATGTACATTTATTTTGTAACTAATAGAAAAGTTAAATTAAAATACACATAACAATTTAAGATAAAATTAGTATATGTGTATGTATGTATATGCTAGACTTCAATCATATTGAGTATATTTTTTCGGATAGTTTTTACACACCGGCACACACACACACACACCCTAAAACAAATGCATAATAAAAAGTTAAACTATTACGCACATAGCTAACTACACAGAGACATAAAATATAACGAGAGTTCTTTTTTTTGGCAAAAATGTTTTTGGTAACCAGATGTCGTAGTATGTATGTAAATTATTTTTTTTCCAATCAAAAGTAATTATGTATTTGTTATTAAACCTCTTACGCATGTGCTTTTATTACATATGAGCACATAATTAAAAGCAATAATGAATTCTAGCAACGTGCGAGCAGCATAAATTATTTATAAATGGAAACGAAGATAAAAGTTAAAATCAATATTGATTATATACGTATATATACACAAGGTTTTTAGTTTAGGTTAGCTATAAACAATTAATTCCTTGTTGTTTATAAAGGGTGATTTTTGTAGAGGCGTATAAATTTAAGCAGGCATCACTTTTTTAACTGGCGGCCGTTTTGCCGACTGTTTTGTGATTTATCTTTATTTAACTCTGACATTATAGGCACGATAGGGAAAAATTCTGCTCGCGAATTAAATTTTGTTTAATGCTCTTGTTTCTAAATTTGTATTAACGAAATTAAAATTCGCGAGCAGAATTTTATTTTGCGTTCTTGGTTTTTTTTTCATTCTTTTCGGGGACGAAAAAAAACTGATTTAATTCGTTCGCGAGCAGAATGAAAAAATTCCCGAATTTAAAATAAAATTCTGCTCACGAATTTAAAAATAAAATTCGTGAACAATTTTATAAACAAGAAGAACAAAGAAAAAAAGTATGTTAAACATATAAGCAGTGTGTCCATTTTAGCAATTTCGGTGCTAGATTTAGCTCTACTTTTGTTGATTTAGCAGCAATATTATCGATTTAGGGTAGGTAAGCAGGCCGTTAGATTCTCCAGCTCACTGGGGTCCTGAAATCGTTCCCTTTGTGCTAGCTTGAAAAGTTTTGAAGTATAGGTGAAAAATAGAAATTATTGTGATATAGTAGATGGAAAGAAAAGGTGGGAAATCTCATTTTAGTGTGGCGTTACATACTAATCATAAAAGAGGCTAACGCAGTGGGATTGACTAAGCCCAGACATGATAGGCTACTGAAGCTTCTGAAAGATGTTCTGTTCCTCGTCTTGGCTACTTCTGCAGAAATCGTTATAGGGTAAGCCTAGTCTCCTGGTATGGTTCCCAAACGGGCAATGTCCAGTGCTAACTGCTATAATGACCCTTAGATGAGATCTGGGCACTCCCACGTTCTCTTAGAGGTAATATGCGGCCACAGGTTCCTCTGTGAGCCATTTTTCTTGGTCACGTTTCAGCGTGTGGAGTTTTATTCTTGTCTGCAAAAGCCATCGAAGTGATTTCAAATCACGCAAAGGGTGTTCTGCGCACAGAAAATATTCAAATCATGTGATTTTAAACCGGTCAGCCAAATATCTGGCTTTTTGATATCACTTGGTTATTTTCTCTGTTTTTCATTACAAATTTAATAAAACTATTTTTATGTATATAAAATGATATGTTGTTTGTTTCTTTTTGTAATAAAATTAAGTTTTCAATATGCTTATTTCTTTATTTCGACCGTATTTCCTTTCTTAATATGCGTAATTGTTTGAGCTTAAGGTCTCTTTTGGAATTTTTAGTTTTTTTGGTTTTTAGTAATCTGGCAATATTTCGCTTTCCTTTGGATAGCTTCTTCAGGCCAAATAATATTTTCTCTTTAGCAATTTATTTTTTTAATTAATTTTCACTTTTTATTGTAGTTAAGTATATAAAACTATAAACAAACAAAGCAAAAATGCAAATAAACCGCCGTTTTCTCGTGCTTTCGAAAAATTAAAAGCACGTCGAAAACCATAAAATCATGTGATTGCAGAACAGCTTCAAATTGTCTGCTTGCTTTCAAAACGGTTCGTGATTTGAAAGCACACCGTTTTCGGAACAGTCCTGTATAGTCCTACCCTCTAGGGTTGTCGCTTTTTCAGCTAGGTCATCAGCGATGTTTAACCCGTATCCATGTACCCATTTTAGGGTTAGGTTAGAATGTCTCGCCATCTTGTTTAAAGATGTCTGGCATTCTTGGAGCAGACTGGAATTAGTATATATTCCAATCAGGAACCAAATATACTTTTCCGGAAAGGAGAGAAAACATAAAAATACACGTGTATCGGCGATTTTCATGTACACGCCAGATTTTTTTTTCTTTGTATAAAATATAAAGCTCGTAGTGCCCGTCTGTCTGCTATGTGAAAGACTTTGGATAAGTTTTTAAGTGTTTTTCCGTGATCCAATCAAGCTGAATTTTTGCAGGCAGATTAGTGGAAATTTCTGTAACACGCCAAATTTAAAAAAAATAGATTTTTATAAATTCTCAGATTTTTCTGAATTTTTTGAAAAATTGGTTATCGACTTTTTTGTAACGGTTTCAGTTCCTTAAGAAACCGATTTTTTTTACTAATTTTGTTAAATTAACATTGAAAATTGCTACATTAAAAATGTTAATGCTTTTAAAGAAACTTCAGCCTTTTATTCTTGCGTTTGTAAGCATTTGTGTCACCATCGCGACAAATAGACCAACAGTATTCGCCAAGCATATGCGTAATGTCTTGTTCTTTAAAGCGCTTTTCAATAGCCGCAATGTCCTGATGTAACCTTTCGCTGCTCGCTCCTAAATCATCAAGCAAAAAATCTAAATGAACGTGAAGGAAATGGATCTTTAGCGACATTAATATGCCCATTTCGCCATATGCCGAAATCATTTTTGCGACAATATTTTAATAATTGGCAGCTCGTTTGTTGTCAAGAAACTGCTCAATAACGGCAACTGTGCTTTTCTATGCACGTTGTTCGATAGCATTCAATTTAGATGAAAGTTCATAACTTGCAACTATTCTTTTTATCTGCGGATACCTTAAATCATACACATCACTAAAAAAATGAATTTACTGAATGACTTCTTGAAAAATACCCGCATGAAACTTGCAATCGCCTCGCCCTCACGATCCAGTTTTTTAACAAAATTTGATTAATGCGTAGTGGTGGCAAAATGATTTGAGATGGCTGCACCAATGGTAGATTATTTATACTTTCTACGCCTATTTTGTGGCATTTTCACGCAAAAATGTAGCAAAAAATTTTTTTTCCGGAACGCTTTAGTAGTTTAAAAATTTGAAGCCCCTGAAAAAACAGAAATTTTTTTTTTTTAATCTGAGAATTGATAAAAATTTAGTTTTTAATAAAAAAAATTTGACGTAATACATATATCACGTAAAAAGAGTTAGAAACTTATCCAAAGTCTTTCACTCAGGCAAACGGACGGACACTACGAGCTTTATATTCTATACAAAAAAATTCTGACTGTATCAGTCTTTACATTTATTTATTTTCCACTTTCCAAAAAAAGTATATTTGGTTCGTGGGACAGAAAAAAAGTTCTTTTATATCTCAAGATGTCTAGCTTGCACTTCTATTTTTAAAATCTGCAATCGGTTAAAAATTGCCAAAGGTATAGCTTCTGAATATGGAATTTTCAGTGCCTTTAAACAAGTGAACCGGAGTGTATGTGACTACAAAATTATATGAAGTTAGGGGAAATAAAAAATACTTTTCGCTCCTTTATTGCAATAATGTCATAATTAAAAAAACTCCTTTGGAGACAAGTGCAATTAAACATTTTTAATTTCTATACACGTCTTAGAAAAAAGTGTAGAGTGTTGTACTTCCCTGAGGGCAGTTTAAAAGGACTTTTAGTGGATTTTTGGCTTAATAAAAACGATAGTACTATTAATTCTGCGTTATTATTAACTCGAAAACTTATTTTGAGTTATAATTTTGCAATAAAGAAGCTACTTTTCCTGTCTCCGTTGAGCTAGACATCTTTCCGAACAATCAAACATTTGACAACTTTCTCAATTCTACGTTCTAATAAAACAAGAAATAAATCCGGAAGACAAATATTTTTATCTTATTTGTATACTTTTTTAATTTATTGATAAAAAATAATAAAAATTCATGTAAACAGAAATATGAAATTAACAACTTTCGATACTTAGGTTAGTATGTAATGCTATAAATATATAATTAAAATAAATACTTTGTAAATATGTTATTGATTTACCGCAAGTAATTCAAATGTATGAAACGATCACGCAACGCAACAGCTATTTCGTCCACTACTTGTAGGAGTTTTACATCGGTTTTTACTTTTTGAGCTATTAGTTAATGTATTAAAACACTGGGAAGTAGTGAGCGCATAAGACTTTAACGTTGATTTGACAGATGGAGGTAAAGGTAAAGAATCGATTGCATAAACACTAGTGCGTCTGACAATAGTACGGCAGCATAACTCTTGTAGGGATAATACTGAAAAGTTAATAAAAACAATGAATTTAAAAAGTTTTTTTTTTTTGACATCTAAAAGTTTATTTTCTTTTTTACTTTTTATTGCAGTTCAATGTGCGTATTAATAAAATGAATTTTAGTAAAATTGGGTTGAATTTTTGAATTAAAACACATTTCAAATTCACTTAAATTTCTATGAATAGTTTAGAGTTTATACTTACCCTTATTATTTCTCCATATTCTTTCCATGCCATTTCTGTGCAGAGCCATTCGTGCCAATTCGCAAAATGATTCTCTTATATTAAAATCGCATAAAGGAGATATCTCAAAACAGGACATATTATTTCGGGACGCATATAGTTCAGCTTGTTTTGCTGCGACTTGTCTTTTAAACGCCAAATGAAGTCTATTTCCTACCAGAACCTTTGGAATACCAGGGGCGTGCTAAAAAAAAGTTTGTGTTGAAATTTTAATTTAAAAAATTATGGAATTATTTGCAATAGTATTGGTTTGAAATGACATAACACTTGAAAATGTGTTTGTCGTTGATGGAAGTAAATGGCGTATAATTGTTATCTGATGCAGGTATTTTAAAAGCTGGTCACGCTATGCAAATGTTATTAAAAAATTTATTATGTCAACTAAACATTGTTAAATACACTTCGTTATGAATAAAATATTACAGTCGGATTTTAGGTATTTTGATATCTCTTTTCTTTAAACAAAAATGTCTCGTAAAATTTTGAGCATTATTGCATATAAAACTAGTCTACGCAAGTGCCGGAAATAAAATACACCTACGAAAGTTTTGTAATAGATTAAAAACTATATACATGTATGTATAAATTAGTCATTTTTAATGTTACAAAACTTTTGTAGGCGTTTCTTAATTCCGCAAAAAACAATAAGAGTTAATAAAAATGTTATTATAACTATCATTATAGAAGGTATAATGGACCTAGAAGGTATAATGGACATCCCGGAGTATATTGATCACTGTGCACCAGCTCTACTGCCCGACAAGAGATTTGATGTAATCTTATCAAGAACGGCCTTGGCAGCGAACCAAATGGGCCGTCAAGAAGATATGCTTGAAGTTTTCACAGATGGATACAAGTCGGACATGGGAGTTGGTGGCGGCATCTTTATGCTCCAGTATCAGAAGAGGATCAGTTTTAAGCAGTATGATGAGTGTAACGTAATGCAGGCTGAAATCACTGCTATTTTGAGAGCAGCTAACAGGTTGAGGTACTATAGGGTATACGGGGTGAATATCCGAATCTGTACTGATAGTAAGGCTGCGTTAAATGCGTTTGTGCCAGTTTAATTTCTGGGACATGTCAGCCTTGATATTGGACAGCTATCCTCACTAGACCATCTGTCTTAAGCGGTTTCTGATATTGGTCATTGTACTTGTTTCTTGCAGATTCTTACAGTAGTTCAAATTCGAATATCCTCTCAGTATAGCCTATAGTACCATAGCCAATTAGCTGTCATTGCGACCGCGATTACCGCTGCACTATGCTTCACTTATTTTGCAGCAACTCTCATACAGGAGGGTAAAGATACCTGTACCAACTCCCAAGTCTGACTTGGATATATATGTATATATGTATGTAAAGATTTCAAGCCCGAATTTTTGACGTTCTGTGCCGATCACCTCCGAGGCTTTACTTGACAAAATTACATCAAATGTCTTGTCGGGCAGCAGAGCCCGTGAGCAGTAATCAATATTCTCCGAAAGGTTCACTATTCATTCTATTATTGAAGCATAGCCATATGTCGCCTAGTTCCACGCTCCTCCTGCCTATTGCCTGGTAGACAAATACATGGCTATTTCTTTCACCATTAGATCAGCCGAACTCAATTCAGCATACATAATTAAAAGTGCTTTCGATTTCGTAGTGATAGTCATCATCAAATCAGAAGTACGCATTATCTTTTCTGCCATTTTGCAGTAGGTGGTTTTCTCCAACGACTTTCACCATACTAACGCCCCATACATTAACACTTAACAATCATGTCGAATAGCCAAGAAACATATTTAAAGAACTTGTTCTGGTCTTCCTTATTGCAGAGCTCAGTTGCTGTGATAGTTTATCCAGGTACTTACCCGACAAAACAACCACAATATTATCGGCAATGTGCCACTGTTCTAAACTACATGGAATCTAATTCCAACAATAACGAATTCAGGGCTAAATTCCAGTAGTTCCAAACAGATTTTTATTTTAGTACACATACATACCTCTTCCACTTCCTTCAGCCATCTATCAATTCCATCAAAACTCCATTTATTAGTTATGTCGTACACTAATATTATTCCTTGTGCACCCCTTGAATATGATCGAATTATGGTACAAAATCGGCCTTGACCTGATGTGTCCCATAACTGAAGTTTGACACGTTTTCCTTCCAGTAGAATTGTTGTAGTCTTGTAAGCTTTACAGATGTGAAAGAATTCAAATTATATTATGTTGAGGCGACTGGCAAAGATGTATTAAATTTTCTTACCATTTCCGCTGCAAAAAGGGCTTTCTGATGAAGCATCTTCTAGTCCAGATAAAATTTCATGCTTACCAACATCGCTATCACCTACTAGTAACACTTTAAGTAAGTAATCATAGTCTTTCGTCATTTTATTCATAGACTAGAAATGCAAGAAAAAATTTATACGAATAATTCGTTGTTTTTGCAAATATAGTTTCGTTTTGTTGAAAGCAAAAGAATTTGGACTAATGACCACCAGCTGCAAACAAACATATGTGAATACATATATGTGTATGCATTTCTATAGGTATGTGTACATTTTTTTTATTAAATCTTAGTTTTAAGATATTAAACCTTCAATTAAAAAAAAAGCATAAAAAAGTAGAAGTACTCAAATAGTTTATAAATATGAACATACTTAAATAAAATGCATATTGCAGAAATAAATGGTATTGTAACAATATACATATGGGTGTAGGTTGGTAGGTTTACACACATATCTATTAACAAATAATTTTTCATGAGTGCATTACAAACTCTACCTATTTCGTTTTTCATCAGAAAGATATTTTTGAAACATTTAATTTCAAAATGAGCATTAAAATTACTACCTATTTATAAGAAAATATAAATATTATACTGCCCAAGGTACATGCACCTTGGTCATATCTTCATACACACACGCACACAAACATATGTATGTACATTCTTGGTCATATTTGGAGACAATCATTGATTATTAGCGAATGTTTATTATACATGTTTACAAACCATTACAAACTTCAAATCACTCTTTTATGTAAATTATGTAGGCACTTTTCAATTTAACAAAATGGTGCATTATTTTTTCAAAAAGAAATTGTATTTTTTATGGAAAAGATTTGTGTCGTAAAATTCTACTTGACTTGAATAACAATGTTGTCAACGTATGATTTTGAAAACCAATAATTCTCATCGTAAAGCGAATTAAACTTTTTGAAAGCAAGGCGACAAAAAGTATAATCAAGGCGGCTCATGACAACGCGGCTACATTAAGTGGTATCCACACCTGACATGAGAACACTAACAGGAACAGCAAAATACTGTTACTGTCAGGTGTAGACCAAGGCGACTTTATACAGGTGAATGCAAGCGGAAAGGCGAATTCAGTACTATGTATTTTGTTATTGTAAAACATATCGTGAATGTCATAATCTAAATTCGCCTAAGATTGCTCAGCAGAGAAAAAATTTTATATAAACGTTAAATATAAGCTTTTATAATTGTTTGTAATTAAAATCACAGATTATATTAGTTTTTCACTTTTAAATTCACACAAATTTCTTGAAATTGCACTAAATCATGCAAAAAAACCTTCAGATAAAAATGGCGCGAAAAAGTTTGTAAACAAAAGAAACAAAATTTGACAGTCTCATTGGAAAAAACGCGAGAAGCAAAAAATAATCACCTGTGCAGTTAAGTTCACCTGGTAATGAATTCGCCTTGGTGTAGACTGCAAATGTAACTGTTTTCTTGCCGTCTTGACACGGCTATTAAGACGTCTATTTTAAAAGATCTTTCTTAACAGAAAATTATATTTTAATATGAAAAAAGTAAAAATAGTTTCAAATTCAAAGAAATTGCCAAAAATAAGTTCAAACTCTTATTTTAGATTGCAAATTTTGCAATAAAAACATATTTTTTTCCACAAACTATAAAAAAGGACATAAAAAGTGATGAAGTGCTTTTGTTCACACGCATGAGAAGAAATCAAACTTTGGTGAATGGCAAACTTTTTTACAGAGTTGCAAAAAAAGTACTATTTTTTGTTATCTTCGTGAAGAAAACAAACTTTTTAGCAAACTTTTTTACCGTTTAGCAAACTTTTTACAGAGTTGCATATTTCGTACAGTAAAATGCAAAAAATACACAAATAAAAACGTAGCGTGTTTTTCAGCAAACGAAAATAACTATTTTACTGAAGCGCTTTTTTTTTTTTGGATTAAATAAACTGATTTTCGTTGTCTTTCTCAGTGGTGCCAGAAATTTTTACCCCAAATCTTTAAAAAAAATCATAATTTAATATAAGAAATTTTATATTGAGAGATATTACCCCGCAAACTTTTTTTTCTAAGAAAAATTAAAAAAACATTGTATCTTAAAAAAATCTTCCAAACTTCTTGTGTCATCAAAAAATTTATGCTGTGGACCAATAGACAATTCTGGCCCACCAGTTGCCACTTCTGGCTTTGCTCGATATTGGGAGATATTAACCCAGCAAACTTTTTTCATACAAAAATTTAAAAAAATTTGTTTCTTAAAAAAAATCTTCCAAACTTCTTGTGTCACCAAAAGTCCAATGCAGTTTAATAGTGGACTAATACAGAATTCTGGCCCACCAGTTGTCACTTCTGGCTTTGCTCGATATTGGGAGATATTAACCCAGCAATTACTGTGGCAGAGCACTTACAAAGATATATAAGATGTCGCCCATAACCAGCCGAGATGAAAAAATTAACGTTTAGAAAAAATAAAATAAGGTTTTTTTAAATTTCAGAGAGAAACAGGTGGTGTTATACCGCTTTCTCATACTTGCGTAAGATTTTGGAGTTGCAGTTATTTGCTTGCGAATGAAAGCGTGCAGTGTAAAAATAAACAAAAAATAGATGTAGTTTTATGTTTTTTTTTCTGTCACTTTTCATCGCTTTTTACTTTGTGTTGCAAAGCAAATTACATATTTTATGGTTAAGCTTGTCAAAATTAAAATTATAATAAATAAATAAAACTTATAGGGGGTAAAGGCCCATTTAGCCGACTGTAGAAATTGTAACTGTAACGTAAATGTCAATGTAACGTAAATGTAAATGTAGTAGCACTTATAGAACACGTAAAACCGTATCATGTGTTTTTGATACAAAGAAAAAACAAAAGTGCATGTGAAGAAAAAGTGTTCACTTATTAATGATCTACAGAAAAAGTGTTCTGTTTTTCATTTTTATATTATTGTATCCTAAAGAAAATAATTAATTTTTCATCAACCATATCTTTATATCAAATAATTTACAAAAATAAAATAAAAGCAATACAGCTGTTCATAGCAGTGATGAGAGTTCATAGTATTCAGTACATAAACAAAAAGTACGAAAATTGTTCAAATGGTACCTAAAATTTCTAATATTTCTTTTTCTGTCTATATGTCGACATTTCATGTGAGCTACAGCTGGGAAATATAAAAAACAAGCTGTTTATAATTTTTTGATTGGTACCAATGTTGGAAGCTAATATAGCGAATAAATCTCAAATGTTTGAATTTTTGTTCTCTGCTCTTTGGTACTTCTAAAAAAACAAATTTAGGAGCATAGTACATTCGGCTGTACCGAATCTAAAATACCCTTCACAATAGTCACCTATATACATATAGATATATAGTATATATTAAAAAATGTGAACTAATTATGCTCGGATATATATGAACCGATATCGGGGAAAAAATATGTTTACCTTGTAATCACCATTCCAAAAAGGAAATCTTTCATGGAAATTATAATGCAAAAATTAGTTTAGGCTATATCTCGGTTAAATATGAACCGATAACGGAATTTTCCATTTTCTGTATTTTACGAGTAATTACCTCGTTTTATAATCAGAACTGATTTCAATCAAAAGAAATTTTTCACTAATTAATCGGCTTAGACTATATCTCGGGTATATATGGACCGTTATTGGAAATTTTCATTTTCTTTATTTGGTAACCTCCTTATATTATCAGGACTTCTTTTAAGCAAAAAAAAAAAAACATTATGGAAAAATCGGTTTAGGCTATATCTTGGGTATACGAATATATGGAACGATATCGTAATTTCTTTTTTCTGTATTTTAGTAACCTACTTTTATTACTATAATAAGTGTGTGAAGTTTGAAGCATAACAAACAATTTTTTTTTTCAAAAATGTTCATACAAAATTGCAAAAAATAATGCCCTTTTTCGGAATTTTGAACATATCTCAGCTATATGTGAAGCGATATTACTGAATTTCAATTGCAATCCCATGACTCGATGGGGTAATAGAATGGTGAAAGAAAAAACGTTTCTAACTCTAATGGTTTTCTCAGAAACGGTATTTCAACGGCCGACGGACAGACATCGATTTATCGACTTTTCTATTAATTCTGATTCAGAATATATGTACTTTATACGGTCGCAAATAAAAACTTTTTATATTTATATGCATAATAGTTTTTTATATATTTGTGCACAACAGTACTAAAATACTAATTATATATAATTATTAGCTTATTATACTTCAAAAATATTAAAAATTTTTTATTATTACATTTTCATTTCATCGCAGACCTAAATTTATACTGTATTGCTTTCTTACATTTATATCAGCATAACTCTATATTATAAACCATTTTTTAAAATTCATTTTATCGTTGGAAGATTGTACTTATTAAATATATTTTTGGAAATCGGACGAATAAATGTTGTGGTTACATATAATGTGACAGCTGCAAAATTGTGCGTTGTGTATAAATTATGCTACCGTGTATATCCATTTTGCGTATTTTACAGAAAAATACTACATTTATTAAAATATATTATATGTGTATACAAATATAACTACTTAAACAGTTCAATTATCAAATAAACAAAAAGTAAGAAAAAAGGGTTTTTGTGCCATCCTGCCATTCACAATAATACTTACCATCACTGACTACATTTGTCACGTAAACACGTAATGAAATTATATTTTCTACAGGTTGAGACGTTACGGTTACATTTCATTACAGTCAGATAAGCATTTACATTGTTTCTCGTATAACAAAAACGATCAGCTGTTCCGACTACATTTACATTTCTACATTTACGGTCGGCTAAATGGGCCTTAACGTATAGACCATTCTAGCTGAAACACTGATTTTTAGTTGACAACATTGTAAAACACGAAAATATGGCAATTAAGATTGAAGCATTTATTAGTGTTTGATTGTGGGATATAATTTGTTTTGCTAAAAAAGTTTTTTCTGTAAAACTGAAATGGAAAAATCGGAGACAAAGGTTTGTATTAAAAAATATATATATTAAGCAAATTAAATTGTTATTGTCTGGTAAAAACTTTAGGTGGATTGCCAAAATGATACTTGGGATGATACTTTGTTGATAAAAGCTTACGACGATTCAATAAAATTGGTACGAGAAGAGTTGGCATGTCGCATAGCAATTGCTACTAATAAGGATACTAGCCGCAGTTCTAATGAGAGCAACAATTTGAATTCTCATGGTATTGAAGTCGTGAAAACAAAAAATGAATATCGTGTGGGAGATTATGCTCGTGCGACTTATGATGATGGGAAAGATTATGAAGCAATAATTTTGGCAATAGATGCTGAATCAGGAACATGCCTTTTAAAGTATATTGGTTATGAAAATGAACAGACTACTTCTTTAGACAATTTAATCCCCTCGTGGGGTAAACAAGCTCGTAGACTCCAATTCGCTAAAGCTAAATTAGAAGATACAGAGCAAATTGCAAGAGAAGATAAAGCCGGCAGCAAAACTCCCAAAAGAAATAAGTCAAGCCATATTAAAACAATTCCACCACCACCTCCTATGCCGCCAATGCTCTCCGCTGCTCAGAATTGTGAAGACTCTGAACATCTTTCAGCAATGCTTATGTCATGGTATATGAGCGGCTATTATACCGGAGTATATCAAGGCATGCAAATTGCTAAATCTAAATCTGCTTCAAAAAACAAGAAGAAGTAAACTTTTTTCGTTAGTTTCGTACTTAAGCATTTTTCGCTTAAAAATAAATGAATTTCATTAGATCTTCATGGGCAGCTAGATAGTCTTACACTTACCTAGCAAGCTCACTGATACTTTATTTAATCGTTAACTATGGACTAGATTTTAATTTTTTTTTCTCCCTATTAATAAAATGGATTGCCAAATGTAAGATTTTCATAAAATTAAAGACAAAAGAGCGCTAAACATTTCTACTGGATTTAAAAGATTTATATCTAAGGCTTTATGAATAAAAACATACCTAGTTAAGCGTGATTTATTTTTAATTTTTTCTACTTGAAAAAATATATTCTCATTTTGTTGATTGATATAGTTCACACATAAATAGGTATAGTTTGATAGTGAAATTAAAATTTGTTGATTTAATGTAATGAAATCTATGTATGTACATATAATTATATTTACGTGTTACGAAAGCAGGCAAATATATTTGGATCTATCAAAGTCAGCAGTCATTGTTCAATAACGGTAACAGCTGCGAATTTTTTTTAAATCAAAAACAAGTAGGCATCAAATTAATTAGACTTGGATAATCGATCAATTCATTATTATCTATTTTATTTATTAATCGGGCCCACAGAAGTAATGAAATTATAGTACAATTTGTTATTTAATAATTCAATAATAAAACAATTCAAAAATTATGACGACGTATCGCTTCTTTATTGCAACATAATCATAACTTAAAAAAGCTTGTTTCAAGAAAAACGCATATCAAACATTTAGTTTCCATACAAGTCTTAGAAAATTTTTTAAGAGATGTCATCTAAATGAAACAGTTTAAAAGTAATTTGAAAAAATTTTTGGCACAATATAAAAGGCATTTTTAACTCGAAAAGCTCATTTTTTTAGATATGACTATGTTGCAATAAAGGAGCGATATGTGATGAAGAACATGTCAAGGCGAATTCATTATTAGGTGGATGCATCGGCGAATTCAGGCGAATTTGGTTAGCATGGCGGCACTTCCTCTGTCAAGTTTTGTTTACCTTTTTCGGCGTCATTTAAATTTTTGTACATGTCTTTATCAACTACTTTTGACAGCGTAAATGTGAATTCGCCTTTTTACACAAACAAAATACTTGTTGTTATTTTATTGTTGTAGCGAAGCGGCTACCTTGTTTTTTTGTATCATGGGTGGCAGCGTTAGAGGAAAATTACAATAAAAACAGGCATGTGGTAAGCTATGTTAAATGCAACTTTTTTCACAATTATAAACTATGCAATTGTAATTTATTTTTAATTGAATTATTTTTATGTTCACAAAATTATTTTTAAATGATTAATTCAGAATAAACCTGCCGCTGCTGCCGCTTCGGTACAACAATATACATTTTTTTTTTCGAAACAAATCTTCTGTCCATAACTCGGAAGCTAAGTGTGCTTTCATATTAGGCAACGTAGTTGCGCAATTCTATTTTTAAACTTGCTTTTGTGTTCACATGCAGCAACTTAGTTGTTCAACTTTAATTTTTTTTTTAATTTAAATTTACTTAATATTTTGAATGGCCCGAAAAATAAACAAAGAAAATATCAAAACAAGAATGTGGGGAAAAAAACGAATTGTTGGGTACAAGCAAGTCTGTACTCAAATATACGCAATTCTTTCCTTTTCAAGCTGCTCTTACATCTACAACTCCAACACTTGGGCAAGAGAATTGCGCAACTAAGTTGCCGAATGTGAAAGCACTCTAGGTTTCCCCCAATATTGCCATTTACCATTTTTTTATTATTTTTAAATTTTTGACCACCTATGATATACAATGTACTTTTCATTTCATTTGGAGCCGCGTTGATAAACTAGATATGACCCTTTTTTTAAGTTTTTGTAGATTTAAAAACATTGCTAGTAACTCCGCGAACTATACTCAAGACTGACATAACCTCAAGAAGAATTTTCTTGTGTAAAAGCAGTTGAGTATATCAACTGTGTTCATGGTAAATTCTCGAGTACAACCCAGAATTTTAATTTCACCATATGAACGTTTTTAGTACTCTTTATTGGTAACACTTGTATGGCAATGACTACCTACATAAAATCTTAATTTTCTGAATACATTTTTAAGAAATAATTCTTGTCTAATGATTAAAACTTTTTAAGTGATTTTTAAAATCGAATGTGCATTCCTTAAGTTGGAAAAATACCGAGGAAAGAGATTTTTTCACCACAAAGTTTCTGTATTTGATATTGTTGACAACGAAACTGGTAGAAAAAATCAACCATATAAGAAAAGGCAACCATTTTGTGTGGTAAGGCATTTTGTGAAAATATTTTTTGTGTATATACTCACCTATAAAAAGTGTATCTTTCTTTTGCATGTTTTCATTTCATATAAAGTTCATTTAAAACATTTGAGAAAATATATAATATTTGTGAAAGATAAGTGCGTAAAATTCCTATTCGAAAATATTGAATTATAAAAAATCAATATCAAAATGTGCATATATATTTACATACTCTAAATGCGTACATTATAAGTATGCATACTTCCATAGTGTAAAATTCTAAAA
The DNA here is from genome assembly GCA_914767995.1 of Thecocarcelia acutangulata. NCBI lineage: Eukaryota > Metazoa > Arthropoda > Insecta > Diptera > Tachinidae > Thecocarcelia > Thecocarcelia acutangulata. Next base: position 22,008,983 of record OU612095.1, on the reverse strand, counting down.
TATTTCCTATTGTTTTTCTTACCTCATACAAATAATAGTGAAATATTCATTGAAATAATCATATTTGCATATAAAAATACATGAAAATAATTGAGTAATAATAAATTTATTGAAAAATTATTAATAATTGTTAAGCAATTTTAGTTCTAAAAGTATTCACAGATGTATGTATATACATAAGCGATTTATATTAAAGTTATGTATGCATGTAAATAAGCATGCAGTATTAAGTATCTTGTAGAATGTATACTCGCATTAAATTTCCTTCAATTTGAAATATTTTTAGGAAACTAACACATGTATGTAAATATGAATGAAAACTTACATACATATGCACCAACGTTAATGCGTCTTTACGTGGAAATACGGTCTTTGTTTATGAATAATGCATGTGTGTATATACTTATGTATGTATCAGCTGTTAAAAATTAGTACCTATGTCCAAAAAAATTTCTCCCTGTGAGTACATAAAAATAGTTTGCTTCTTGATAACAAATAGGTTCTACGATAGTTATGAAATATGAATGGATATGCAAATGCCAAAGTAAAGAAGAAAATCTATTAAAATAATTAGTGAATTTTGTATCTTATCACTTACACGCTGTAACGTGAGTATTTTTTCCTATAGACGCGTGTATTTCTTAATAAAAAATGGTCGGCAAATCAGTAATTGTTCGAAAAAATTTTGTTTAAAAAACATCTAATTGTGAGAAATTTGTGCTGCAATAAAATAAGTTTTGCCAGTTTATCACACACTAAACGCTTTCGAAGACTCGTTCTTGTACGCAGTTCGTGGCTATACTTCCGATCGAGAATTTATTATGGCGTTCGCATCAGTTTCATAACTAATTATACAGAGTTCTTATTTTATAACCCCTTTTTTATTGCAACATTTAAATTCTCTGGTTAAATAAGATATACTTTTCTTGCATGTTAATACCAGCTGCATAAAATATCACTTTCTTCACATGCGAATATTTTACTATACTAAGTCTTAAATTTGGGGTGACAAGGGAGAGTAGCTCTCGTACACTCTCTCTTTTTCCCTTGCCAATGCCAACCACAAAACTTTGCAAAGTAAACTTTCCGTGTGTGAAAGCGGTGTACTGAATGTTTTTTATTCCAAGTTGAATGGGATGACAATTTCTACATGATTATTGTTTTTTGCCGAAAATCTTGAATAGTTGTGAATTTATTAGTTCAGAGTCAAGTGCCTAAATCGTGAAAATTGATTCCCTTTTGATGGTAGAGAAAACTAAACTAAATTCAATAAAATTTACAACAATTTAGTTCTCTAATATTATTTTAAATTTTATTGCATTTACTTTGTATTTAATTGTTTATACTATTACATCTCTGAACAAGTTTCCGTTTCGCTAAAATGTAACAATTTGTTTTACGTTATGCAGCATGTTTGTTGTTCAAGAACCCATCTCCCTGGGTTCTTATATCCCCTGTTAAAATAAAATTTTCATAAAAAACATGTAATATTTGTTTAAACAAGCTTTTATAAATTTTTTTTATAGTTTAATTTGTTAAAATAAAATTGGTGGATATTCGAAAATGGATAAATTTAATCCGATGAAGATTCGTTCTGATGCCACTGTTGGCGGAAAGTACAGACTTAGTAGAAAAATAGGTAAATATTAGAAAAAAATTGTTAAAAGTAAAAAAATTGAACTTTGAAAATTTTTTAATTAAAGGAAGCGGCTCATTTGGAGATATTTACTTGGGCATAAGTATTCAGAGTGGAGAAGAAGTGGCTATTAAAATGGAAAGCACTTCTGCTCGCCATCCTCAATTGCAGTACGAAGCAAAATTATATCGTATTCTTAATGGAGGTGTTGGTATACCTCGTATTCGTCATCACGGCAAAGAAAAAAATTTCAATATTCTTGTTATGGATCTTCTGGGACCGTCCTTGGAGGATTTATTTAATTTCTGCACTCGACATTTTACTATTAAAACCGTTTTAATGTTGGTTGATCAAATGATCGGACGTTTAGAATATATCCATATGAAATGTTTTATTCATCGTGATATAAAACCAGATAATTTTCTAATGGGTATCGGACGTCATTGCAATAAATTGTTTTTGATAGATTTTGGTTTAGCTAAAAAATATCGTGATCCAAACACTCGACTTCATATTATATATCGTGAAGATAAGAATTTAACAGGTACTGCTCGTTATGCATCCATTAACGCTCATTTAGGCATTGAACAGTCCCGAAGAGATGATATGGAATCTTTGGGATATGTAATGATGTATTTCAATCGGGGAGTTTTACCCTGGCAGGGAATGAAAGCCAACAATAAAAACCAAAAATATGAAAAAATTTCGGAGAAAAAGATGTCGACTCCAATCGAAGTTTTGTGTAAAGGTTTTCCAGCTGAGTTTTCAATGTATTTAAATTATTGTCGCAGCCTAAGGTTTGATGAGCAGCCAGATTACATGTATCTACGACAACTTTTCAGGTGAGTTTTGAATGCAATTGTGATAAAGACTTCGTTTTGTTTCTTTATTTGAAATCGTAAACAAGTATATTATATATAGCATAGTATAGTTTTTAAACAAAGTGTGACATTTTCATAAGATTGTGGATAGAGTAATAATTTTTGGTGAAGTAATTTAAAGTAAGTTATAGAAAGAGGCGAAACATATTTTCTTCTTGGGGTATCAATTATAAATTTAAATTATCACGGAAATCCAAAAAACTTCATAATTTTTGAAATTCTAATACATCAAGCTGAACAGTTTTATTAGCCCTTTTTGTGTAGCCTAAAAATTTTTATATAAATTTGAGTTGTATTTACTCAACATCTTTTGCGTAAATCATCGTAATAGCAGTGGGGACTTACCATCGTCTATTGCATTTGGTCTCGTCCTCATCACAAGGTTGCCCCTATTGCCATTCATCAACTAGTGTGTCAACACGTGGTTGGCGTTCTGTAGTGCACAATTAACACAATAATGTAGTAAGCTGAGCTGATTACCTTTTAGACTTGCAATTCGTATGTAAGGGTGTGTGTGTGTATACGTTTATAACAAAAGTACCGTTTTGTAGGAAGATATATAAAACACCCAATTATACATAGTAAAATAATGTTGCTGTTGTAGATTACTTCTTGGGAAGTTTTATTTCTTATATAAACAAATGAGTTTGCCATTCGGTATTTTAATTGATTTCTTCATTTTTAATACAAGTGGTCTATTGGCCAATACAGAATTTGTATTAAATATACTAGAAAATAAAGCGAAATACATTTGTATACATATGTACATGCACACCTATATAAATATATATAGAAAAGAAAAAAATTATGAAATGAAATAAAAATGACATATTCCTACCATCCCATCCCAGCATCACTCAATCACCCCACACAAACAATATTGAAAGGGAAGAAAATAGAAGACGAGAATAAAAAAAAACTTGAAGGAGACCCTTAAATAATTAGTGACTAAATTTTTTCGACATATTTTATCCCATGCAGTAACGATTGTACCCTCCTGCAATATAATTTTAACGACGTTAAGTAGATAAATAAATAAATAAAACTAACATCTGATTTCAGACGACAGCGAGTATAATTATATATATATATTATATTACCAAATTTGATTATCGTTATCGCAATATCGAATATCGTTATAATTATTGTAAACAAGCCAGTACCAGAATCGCTCTACAGGCCAAGTTTGACAAACACGAGTTCTAGCTATTGAACAAGTTTGATGGCATGCCATCGGCCGGTGCTATCACATCCAATTTGATTGTCTAATAGCTGTTTAAAAGGCTGTTTCATGAAGGGTTTTATGTAAAAATATTAGACTTATAAAGTACAAAATGGGTTTTTAAAAACAAAACAAAAATTTCTAAACTTGCTGCGTTTTTGCTGAAATAACGCACTATTTTCTTCATTTTGGTGCGTTTTTAAATTTCAAAATTGACAACGCTGAACTACATATAAAAAAATATTTGAGAACAAGAATTTTGTTCCGAAGCCAATGGTAAATCCAGCTTAACCCAAATAGCGCGGTTTCAACGCTTTGCAATTGGAAAATCCAATTTTGACAGAGTTATATGTGCATTACTCTGAAAGCATACCGAAGAATTTCCAATTCCTTTAATGGATTTAAAAATAAATAAAAGTATCTGCATTTTATACATTCCTCTAACCGGAAGAATATTTTGGGCAAAATTACTAAAAATTTCCAATCTGTGGTGTCTTGCGGGCAGGTAATATACGAATTTAAAAGCTTTATTCTGTACTGACTGAAGTGACTTTAGTTTAACACTATTTTTGTACCCATACACTATTGGAAGATAGCTTAGATGACTGAGGACTAAACTATCATATACTAGCTTCTTGGTATGGCGGTTAAATTTGTTTCTGAACTTGTGCAATACACCAACACCTGATGATATTTTAGATTTAGTTTCATCAATATGTCGATCCCATTGCAAATTATTCGTAAAATTCAATCGCAAATATTTGACAGATTGAGATTTAATTATTGGCACACCATTAACATGAACTGTCAAAAGCTGATCAATCATTATCGTGTGCGGTTTAAATTTTGTTTTATTAATTCTGACAAACTCAGCTAACAGTTTAGCATCATGTTCTATTTGTCTTTTCAATATTTCCTCGTATTTATAGTGATAAAGAAGGAAAATGTCATCAGCAAACATAATTAATTTTCCGTTAAAGTTTATATTTTTAATATCGTCGATATATATATTTTAAACAAATGCGGACCAAGTACACTTCCTTGAGGCACACCACAATTAACATCTAACAGGAAACTTTTCATATCGCCAATTTGAAATAATTCTTAATCAGAAGTACTGATTTGTTGGACACACCCATAATCCTTAGCGTCCTTACTAAAATATGATTGACTAGGTCTTCGGTCTTCGATAAATAAAAAAAGTCCAGATCTATTAAGGCCGGTGTCAAAACCATCACATATATGTTCAATCACATTGAAAACAGCTTCTTCCGTCCCGGAACCTTTTGAAAATCCAAACTGGTACTCAAACAATATGTTATTTTTATCTAAATATTCAGTTATTTGATCAAAACTAATTTTCTCCAAAATTTTATTAATAACTGCTAAAATAGCCAATGCCTTTAGGTACAATTTTTTGTATTTTCAATTTGTTAGGGCAAATACAATCATCAAGCATATTCTTAAAAAGTTTCGACACAATTTTCGAAACTGTCTGTTTTCCTGCACAAAAGCATTTTCAGAGTTATCCTATCATAGCCCGCGCTTTTATTAAGGGCTCAATATAAGTTCAACATCTTTACTTTGTATCCTTTTGCAAGTCAGTGCTGTTTCTTAATGGAAGAAGAGTCCTCAGACTATTTATCTCATCCATTGTGTTAACTGGCATACTGTCACGTACAGCAGTAGCTTTGTCAGCATCATTATTGATCGAATTTCCTTCTAATGTCATTACTTCCTTTGAAACTGGGGAACCTCTCCCAAAATGATAGATGTTTCGTTTATACGTAAGAGTTATTTTCGAATAAAAACTATTGGCATATACCTAACTCACAGTTTATACAGCCGAAGAAGGTTGAAAGGGAAACGGCAAAACACGCATATATGGCAACATCGCACTTGTTAAAGTTTGTTGACATCTACAGAAGCATAGTTGCCATATTTGACGATTTATCGTCATTTTGACTATTTTTGGTGCTGAAAATAACACTTTGACGATTTAAGGTCTGTTTTTGACGATTTTTGTACATCACATTTTTACTGTCATATCTTTCAAGCAACTACATGCATACTTCCTTTTTTAAAGTTAATTTATATAGGAAATAAAAGTAATATTTATGGTACGTAAATATACTCGTATATGTATATTTGTAATACTGAAATATAATGTGATAGGGATGAATTTAAAATATCATATGTGATTATCGCTTAAAAAAATTATAAGCTAAAAATTATACAAATGATGATGATGTGTAAGCGTGTGCTCGTATTTTAAGGAGACTAGGTTAGGTAGGCAGGCCGCTGGGTACCCCGGAATAATCTAGGTTGTCCAGCTCACTTGGGTCCTGTAGTCGTTCCCTTTGTGATTGCCTGAAAAAATAGGATAGTGGAGTGAAGAAAAGAAGTTATAGGAATATAGTGAGAGGAAAGGATGGGCGGTGATGGAACGGAGAGGCGGGAACCTTTTAGTGTAGCGTTACATGCTGCTATACTAGCCATCCGCAGCTTCTTATGAAAGAGGCTAGCGCGGTCGTTTTGATCGAGGCCAGACAAGATAGGCTATTGAAGCTCCGCTCGCCTAAGTGTCTTAGACGATGATGCTCCAATGCCGGGCATGTGCCGAGGAGGTGAAGGATCGTCTCCTCCTCCTCCTCGTCTTGGCAGCTTCTACAGAAGTCGTTATGGGGTAGTCCTAGTCTCCTGGCATGGTTCCCAAACGGGCAATGGCCAGTGATGACTGCTACAGTCACTCTTAGTTGAGATCTGGGCAGTTTTAGTAGCTCCCACGTTCTCTTAGAGTTAATATGCGGCCACAAGTTCCTTGATATAAGGCATGTGGGCTCTGTGAGCCACTTTTCTTGTGCACGTTCCAGTGTGTGGAGTTTTATTCTTTTCCAGCACGCTGTTAATGGTTGTCCGCAAAAGGGGTCTATATCCCTATCTTCTAGGGCTGTCCCTTTTTTGGCTAAGTCGTCGGCGATGTTGTTGCCATTGCTGGATCCATGTCCACGTACCCATTTTAGGGTTATGTTAGAATGTCTCGCCATCTTGTTTAAAGATGTCCGGCATTCCTGAACTAGACTAGAATTGGTGTATATTCCAATCAGGGATTTGATGGCGGCTTTGCTGTCCGTTACTATCATGATATCCCTACCGAATATCTTGTAAAACGTCAACCATCTGGCCGCTTTATTTATGGCCGATATTTCAGCCTGAAGAACACTGCATCCATCTGATAATCTGAAGGATATTTTAGTGTTAAATTCTTCTATGTAAACGCCACCCCCAACCCTTTCCCCCTTTCTGGACCCATCCGTGTAGACATAGAAGTATCCAGATTCTAGGGGGGATTCCTCAATTTGGTAGCCGAAGCTCCTTGAGAGGAATGGTTTTGGGATGCAGTAGTCAATTAGATCGGGGATTAGGTCCCTTCCAATTTCCAGTATATTGGCATGTCCCCACGGTCTGTGGGTCCATGCTCCTGTCGCGTTCAACCTGATCGCGGCTTTTAGTGCTATCTGCCTGGCTTCTAAGTCACATGGCATCCAGCTCATAATTGCAAGAAGTGCTTTGGTTGGAGTTGTCCTCATGGCCCCTGTGGTCAGTATTGCCATGATTCGACTGACTTTTTCAATTTGCAGTCTATTGGTTGCGGAGTCCAGTGATTTCCACCATACTGATACTCCATAAAATATTATCGGTTTTATAACCATGTCATAAAGCCACACAACTCCTTTTGGTTGTATGCCCCATGTTGAGCCTATTGCTTTTTTACATAGATAGATGGCTATTGTAGCCTTGGTTACTCTAGCCTGTATGTTCTCTTTCCATGATAGTTTGCTGTCAAGAATGACGCCTAGGTATTTTGCCTTATTCGATAGGATAAGTGCGGTACCATCCATTTTTGGAGGTGTGAAACGTGGAATTTTATACTTCTTAGTAAAAAGTACGATTTCCGTTTTCGCTGGGTTTGTCTTTAGTCCGCATTGTACGCTCCATTGACTTACCATCTTCAGAGCGTATTCCAACTGCTCTGTTATGGTGTCTAAACGGGTACCAGAGACTGCAATCGCTACGTCATCGGCGTAGGCTACAGTCTTTATCTTATTTTTATCTAGATCGTTAAGCAGAGTATTCACTACAACATTCCATAAGAGGGGGGATAGTACCCCTCCCTGGGGTGTACCCTTGCATACTTTTCTCGTAATTCTGGAGTTCCCCATTGTTGCAGTTATAGTTCTGCGCTTTAGTATGCTCGTAATGAGCATGATTGTAGGTCGATCAACTTTCAGACCGTCAAGTGCCTCTATGACCGCCTGTGTCTCGACATTATTGAAAGCACCTTCAATATCCATGAAGGCCACTAAGGTATAGTTTTTGTATTGATTGGCCCGTTCAATATGACTGACCAAACTATGTAGCGCCGTTTCAACTGATCTGCCCTTTGTGTAGGCATGCTGAGATGGCGACAACTGGTTTTTGCTTATATTGGACCTTATATGTATATCTATGATCCTCTCTAGCGTTTTTAAAAGAAAGGATGTCAGGCTAATTGGCCTATACTCCTTTGCTTTAGTATGTGACGTTTTCCCTCCCTTTGGGATGAAGATTACGTTACTTTTGGTCCATTCTGTTGGAATGTACGACCAGTTTAGGGCTGCTCTATATATCTCGAGGAGCCAGGGTGTGATCAGATCCAGATTATTCTGGAGATCTGCAGGAATGATTCCATCCGGTCCTGGTGATTTGAACGGTTGGAAACTCTTGATTGCCCAGTGCAGCATCTCTTTTGTTATAACCAGATATACTGCATTCCGGGCGTGTGGCAGGGGAGAACTATCGTTCGCCCTCAATGTCTGATTACCCGGAAAATGGGTGTTCATTAATTCTACAAGCGATTCCTCGCAATTTGTGGTCCAACATCCATCTACCTTTTGTATTAGACTTGGGATTGTCGGTTGTTTAGAAAGTATTCTCCGAAGTCTGCATGTATCAGAGGTACTATTCACGTTACTACAAAGCTCCTTCCAGGATCTTCGCTTCGAGTTCCTGATGAGATTTTTGTATTTGTTCACCGAAGCTTTATAGTCATCCCAGTTACCTGTTCTTTTAGCTTCATTAAAAAGCCTACGACATTTCTTTTTTGTCTCAGACAGTTCTGCTGACCACCATTTAGGTCTGCTACTTTCCCTTTTTACAGATAGTGTACAAGATCGTCTTGTGGCGTTCTTGAAAGCGTCATTGAGTTTCCCCACTGATCTTTCAATGTCTATGACATTGGTTATGGTCGGGAATTGGGCTAGGTCTCTACTCAGGAATTCTCTCTGTTTTCCCCAGTCCGTTCTCCGCCTGTTACGATAGAATGTTATTCTATGTTGTTTGCTTATTTTGAAATCTAAATAGCAGTGATCGGAAAAGGAGCAGTCCTCTGACACTCTCCATTCCTGTATTTGATCTGCGATATTCGAACTGGCAAGCGTAATATCTAACACCTCTTGCCTGTTCGAAGTCACGAAAGTGGGTTTGTTCCCTTGATTTAAAATTACTAAATCATTATCTAGAATAAATTCTATTAAATTCTCACCTCTTTTGTTTGTGTCTGAGCTTCCCCAGATCAGGTGGTGTGCATTCGCATCCGCGCCTATAATGCACGGTATGCTTTTGGTTTTGGCGTCTCTTACCGCTTTTTCCACCAGCTTGCCTGGTGGTGATTCATCCTTGCCATGAGCCATGTAGCATGATAAGATCCATATGTTGGATCCCCCTACATCCGTCGTGGCAGTTACGGTATCTTCATCACTGTAATCAGATAAAATGAAGATATTTATGTGCTTTTTGGCTATGATACAGGATCTTTTGGTTATATCCCCATTACCTGACTTTGCTGCATATAGTAATTTGTAGCCCTTCGCGCCTAGTCCAAGGATCTTGCCATTGTTTGTCCATGGCTCTTGCACCAGCGCAATATCAACGTCTCGCTTGGCGAGACGATACACAAGGCTAGCTGACGCTGCTTTACTGTGATGAAGGTTAATTTGTGTAACCTTCATCGTTTATATGGTGTCGAGGTCGAAGTTGATGATGGTGGCATTCTCCGGATCGGAGTCCAGAAGACTGTCCTCATCATCAACTGTGGCGTTTTCCAATCCTCCAAAGAACCCTCCAACCAAACTAGAGTTTGATTGTGAGCTCTGTGTTGAATGGGAATCCCCCTCGACCTCCACATCCTGCACTTCTGTGGGCTCTTTGGCTTTTTTGTCGGAGTTGTGGTCCATCTTGTCATCACCCCGATACAGACAAAGCCTGGTTCCTTGGTATCCATAGAAAACCATACCCTGTCTGTCCCGGAGTAACGGCAGAGACTCCTTGTTAAGGACCACAACCACCTTCCTACTGGATCCTTTAGTCTCCGCGACACTGACTACCTTCCAGTCTTGTGTGGGGAGGTCAGGGTTCGCGGCCTGAAAGATCCGGAGAATCGCATCAGGTTCATGTGGCTCCGCAGGAACAATTGCAGCCGCTCTTGGCCGACGAGGGATGTCGGTGACCAAAATCAACTCCAGCTGTGCTCCGGGCCACACTTCCCCTAGTGATGCTATAACTTCTTTCATGGCGCTGGCCGATTTCTCGTCGACACATGAAATAAGTTTAACTCGGCCCTGAATCCACCCTGCATCAGTGAATTGTGGTGGAGGACCGGTGCTACATTCGAGCGCCTTAACGAAGTTATCCAGCAATCTCTGGCTGATCAACCCCCACTTTTCGCGGGTGATTGCTCCGTCAGAGTTGCTTCGATCAACAACAGCCCTGTTCAGTGGGTTTTTTGCAACCTCACTGTAAGGTCTGTTGATGACCAAGGACCCCTTCCTCGGCTTTTTGCTCGGATTGGGTGTTTCTTCCGCGGACCGTTGCCTTTTGCAAGCTGCCTCGACGACAGTAGCGACATCCGGATCCGGGTTTTCGGCTATATGAGCTGGTGATTTGCTCCCGCTCCACCATTTGTGTTGTATTGGACGTGGATTGTCCAGTTCGCTCTCTGCTGGCTAGCACATCCGGGGTTTTTCCGGATGTTGTTGGCTTTACCAGTTTTGAGCTCCCTGGCACGTCCGAGTAATTCGCAGAGTGTTTTTGGCTTTTTAGGCACACCCCGCACTGTATTGCTGTGTTTTCAGCTTTTGTTTTTGGTATTGCAGCAGTCGATGTATTAGGCCTTTCAGCTTCGTACATCTGACTACTGCTGTTTCCGGTTCCCATTGAGGGTTTGACCGGTTTTTGACGACCGTCCATCAGCTTGGCTTTGCCAGCCAATTCATTTTGTTCCCACGAGTAGGCCAGTAAAGAAAGGACCATCCATACAGTGACGGCGTGTATGGACTAGGCAACTACAAACTACAACCGGTCCGTGCCCTAGACCGGAGGAGAAACTACTCGCAACTAGTCTTTTTTATCCACTGACTAGCCACACAGACCCTCGGCGCAGCTTCTACAACCTTGGCCTTCAGTGGGACATTTTGGTCCGCGGGTCTCATACACCTCGTGGTATTCGGGGTGTATGCCACCTGACCCGAGGTTAGCACATGACAGCGGATTGGTGTATTCCTCTGCCTTATGTTCCCCTCGAGCCCAGGACCTGGAGTATTCACATATAAGCCAAGTTTGTGTCATGGTCATATATGTGAATGCCCCCGTCCTCCCCTATCCGCCACCTGGGGACGCGTCCGATGGGAGTATGACGACTCCAACACGGATTTTTAAGGAGACTAAATTTGATAATGAATTCAAAATTTTAACTTCTATAAAACCTTATAATATTATAAAAGAAGAAAGTGGATTTTTTCTAACATAATGAAAGAGTTTTCTTATTTCATCGTAGAATTCGAAAGACGAGCAATTTAATACGAGTTAAAGTAACCAAGCCTATTAAACTTGAAAATTTTCTTTTACGCTATAATATAACTAAGTTTATATACATATATGACTAAGTTTATAGTAAAAATATTAGTATTATCGTCTTCTGTAAATGTGTAAGTTAGCATCCAGGTCCGCGAAACTTAACAAAACCAAAGTAAGAAATTAGTTGAATATACCATTTTAGGAAAAAATTTTGTATACTAAACTTTGCAACTGTGTTGTGACTTAGATATGCCTTAGATATGCTTACTTATGAAATTAACGTAATTTTTGTAGGATTATATATTTGTTGTTATAGCTTTAAATGCTATAGTTTTTTATGAAAGACAACCATGATATAAATAGTTTATTTATATATAATTAATTTTACTACCTAACGATTTTTTGACGATTTGCAATAATCATATTGACGATTTTTTCCGTCGAATTTGACGATTTTAAACCAGATTTATTTGTCATCTATGTACAGAAGTTCCCGATGTTTAGAATAATATTGAAACTTTTAAAGAAGCTGGCAAAATGTCATATTTTATATGCAAATAAAAGCGTTATTCAAGACAAACTTTCGTGACTTGAGGTATAAAGAAAAAATACTTGGCAAACTTAAAAAAAACATCTCAAACTTAAAGAAATTATTGGAGCAAATTACTCCCTCTTACATTACAGTAAAGCTGTAATATATTAGAATATACCAGTTATGTTACGGAATATAGTTATAGTATAGATATGTTAAAAATTGGGTGGTATAAATAATAAAAAAAAAAAAAAAAAAACAAATTAGATACATAACACATATAAAATAAAGTTTCAGGTATAACATTTTGTTTTTAATTTAAATATACATATGTACAGTATCGGCCAAATGATAATTTTTTTAAGAAAACAAAGTTATAAAAATTTTTTTAATATTTTTTTATTTATTTATATCTTTATTGTTGAAAACGCAAAAAAAAAGTTAAAATTCAAAAACATTTTCGCAAATATAAGCGGACTAAACTAAAGCACCCCTAATTTAAAGTGCAAACAATTTATTGAAATCAATATTTCGTTGCGAATCCTTTATTCCGGATGACACACGCACATCTTTTAGGCACAGAGGATATTAAATTATTAATTACATCAGGTGATATAGCTATTTTTGCGGCTTCAAATAAGTTTTTTTTTGGTTTTGCAATTTTCTTGGTTGATTTTTAAGTTAACGATCTCCCACAAATTCTCGATTGGGTTAAGATTGGGCAGGCCAACGGAGAACTTCTGTCAGATTGTTTTGGAACCACTCCTTAACCACTTTAGACGTGTGTTTTGGATCGTTATCTTGCTGGAATGTCCATTTAAGTGGCATTTCTTCTTCAGTATAAGGCAACATCACGTCCTTTATTATATCACGATACTTGAAACGATTCATAGTTCCATCAATCTTATGAAGTAGCCCAATCCCTTGCCCAGAGAAACAACCCCAGACCATTATGTTGCTGCCTCCATGCTTTACAGTGCCATATTTAGGATTCAACCGTTTCCCATTTGGTCTGCGTATACGCCTTATGCCATCTGAATTTTTTAAACTAAACTTAGATTCGTCAGAAAACAGAACAGTCCTCCATTTTTGGACACTCCAGTCGAGATGGGCCTTGGCGAATTCAAGTCAGGCTTTTTTATTTTTTGACGATATAAAAGGGGGTTTTCCTGGTCGCCGACTGAATAATCCGGCCCGGCCTCTACTGCTCTTCTGCAAATCGTTCTTTCGCTAATATTTAAATGTAAGCAGTTTCGTATGTAACTGGAAGACGCTGTAGGATCATTTTGGATTGTTCTTTTAATTAAGGAGTCTTCATGTCGCGAAGTTTCACGTGGCCTTCCTCCAGAATGATGTGATGGAGATGTGCGACCAGACTGCAAAAACTTTTTAATTAGCCTAGAAATGATTGATCTGTTGTTCGAATATTTTGCACTCAATTGATGTCCTGATAAGCCGGCTCTCCAATCATCAATAATTCTAATTTTAAATTCATTTGAGTACTTATAACGTGCCATTACTCTTATCTCAACGAAAACTTTAAAAAAAATGACAATTTTCGTATAAATTCTTAAAAAAATTCTTCTTAACATTGTAACTTAGTAGCTGCTGCATTTTTTGAGGATACCTAATATAGTAATGTCGCAGTAGCATAGTAAAATTTCCAAGCGCAATATTAGGGGGTGCTTTAGTTTTATCCGCTTATACTTGTGAATTGATATGATTGTTGAATTTTAACTTTTTTTATTAAATTCTGAATTCCTTAAGCTTGTGTTTTTCAATAATAAAAATATAAATAAATAAAAAAAATAAAAAATTGAATGACTTTATTTTCTTAAAAATATCATTTAAAAAAAATGGGCTGAGGGAGTGCTTAAGTTTTGTCCGATACTGTATGTTACTAGAGAGTAGAGATAAAGACTTGTGTAAACGTTATTGATAATTTTTTTTTCCAGAATTCTCTTCCGTACTCTTAATCATCAGTATGATTACATTTATGATTGGACAATGTTGAAACAAAAAACCCATCAAAGTCAACCAAATCCAGCACTATTACTTGGACAAGCTGACACCCGTAACGATAGAGAACGAGAAAGAGAGAAGGAAAAAGAGAAAGCCAGTGGAAAAACTATGCTGTCTGAATAAATTTGAAACAAAATTATTTTTTGGTTAAAGCTAAAAAAAAAAAAAAAAAAAAAATAGTTGAAGTGTATGAACTCATGTAAAATTCAACATTAAAAAATCTACTTTTAAAACGTGCTGCAAAAAAATTTTGCATCAGTTACTAATAATATAAAATTACGATAATTATTAATATAAATAATTTTGAATTATGTCAATAAATGCTAACTGTGTTGGAGTTAAACATTAAATAAATATCAACAACAGTTTATATTTGAAAAAGCTAAAAATATAATATATATATATACTATATGATGTATTGCTGATAACAATAAATATGTTCTCAAGCTATAAATTTTCTGCGCATAATTGGAAATAAAGCTGCTTTTTGTTAGTACTGCTAATGTTTAAATGTGAGAAAATCATCATTTTAGCATTTCATATAAAGTGCCATATGACATGTGTGCTGAAAAAGTACCAAAGTAGACCAAATTTAACTGGGCTGACTTTTCAATAGCTGGCAGCGTTTTGAAACTATCACTAACGTGTTGTTTGTTTATTGTATTTGAAAAATATTATTAGAACACATTCTTTTTAAGATCTCATTATTATCTTTAAAATAACAGAATATAGTGTTAAATGTTTGCAAATATTTATCAAACTACTGATTATTAGGGCAGCTCCTATGAAATGTGGACATATAGATGGGCTCATAAAAAATCTGTATATATTTTTGGATTAGTACTTTTCCACAATTATAACTATTTTCTTTTAATTATTTTGATTTTCACAAAATTACTTTTAAATATTGTAAGCAAGGCGAATTCATACCAGGTAAATGCAAGAGCAATAAATACAACACTATAAAAAATTAATATTTTTCAAATGTCAAGGGATAAATATGAACACAAAAATGTAATAAAAAAAATTTACAACAAAAGAAAAACTTTCAAATATTTCGTGAAACTTTTAATTATATCGTGAAAATTAAAGTCTCAGATCATAGAGTTTGGAAACGTATAAATGGCCATCCAGATTGGATTGGAAATTCGCAACAATTTATTTAGATTGTTGGGATATAAAGTTGAATGTTTGAGAATATCTTTCAAAAATTTCCAAAGTCTACTGATGATTAGGGTAGTTCCTATGAAATGTCGACATATAGATAGCTGGGAAACATAAAAAACAAGCTATTTATAATTTTTATTGGTATAAATGGTAGAAGCTAAAAATAGCGAATAAAAAACTTAATTGTTTGAATTTTTGTTCTCTGCTTTTCGATACTTTCAAAAAGCAAATCGTAGCAACCAACGGTTGTTCATTTGTTTGAAAGGTGTAAAGAAATGTTAGAGAGGTGAATAAATGATCAAAATAAAATACAAAATTTAAAAAATTGTTTAAAATGTTTTTTTTTTTTTTTTTACCAATAAATAATTATAAATAGCTTGTTTTCTATGTTTCCCAGCTATCTATATGTCGACATTTCATAATCATCAGTAGACTTTGGAAATTTTTGAAAGATATTCTCAAACATTCAACTTTATATCCCAACAATCCAAATAATTTATTGAGAATTTAAAAAGAAAAATGCTTTACTAATACCTGTCAAAACACAAAAACAAGCTATTTCATTTACATCCAGCTGACCGCTTTGAATGATGCTTACAAAAATAGGAAATATATCCACACTTTTGTGTTGCTTGCACCGAAGCCTTCCATGCGATGTGCTTTGCAACTTGCTACATTCAAAATTAGTAAATCTGAAACTGATTTCAGTTTTTGATTTAAATTTGACTGGTTTTTAAAATCGGAAATGGTAAAAAAAATCAATGGTGAAAATAACAGCAAAAATATATATATAGCCCAATTATGAATATTCTCGCGGAATTTATTTCTCATATAAAGTACTTTTTTGTTAACGGGAGTTGATCTCCCTTTAGTGTTTTCAAAGAATGGAGAGAAGAAAAAATAAAAAACCTCATGCTTAATTTTTGTTCATAATTAGAGCAAAAGTGATACAATTCCCACGGAATTTTATTTATAATTGGGCTGATAAAGTTTATTTATTTTTTATCTCAATTTATTAGTTATAACAGTAATTTGATGGATTCACTGGTGAATGTTTCTATTATTTTATTAAGAGCAATATTAAGCAATTTGATGTAAAGCAGTTCTGGGCTGATGAACAGCTCTCGCGTCATCGTAATTATTTCTTAAGTGCGGACAGGCGTGTGTTTGTTATTCGGTCTTCGAGAGTTTTGCGTCACACCGCACTGGTTAACGGTTTGCCTCAACTAACTGTATTGGTTTACAGTTTTTTTTAGAGGTTATTCATTGTTAACCACGTTGAAACGTCTTATGTGAAGACATAGGGCGTTATAGTTAGTCACAGTGACGCTACAAAATTACTGTTAATACCACCTTATCACCCCGCCCATGCTGTGCAACCTATACTTTGCAAATTTACTTTGCAACTGTGTAGTTACTAAATAAATAAATAAATTTTACAGGAATGTGTTAATTTTTCTAACGCATTCATAATATAATAATAAAATATAATAAAAATATATGTTTAGTATAGTTAGACATTTTTAATTTCACCCGCTTTATTTTATAAATACGCTGAACGATCAGCAGCATTTTGTTTTTTGTTGGCTATCCTGGAACCGAATTGTATGGCTCTCTTCTTTAAAAATGCTGAGCTTTTTAAGCCCAAATAATAACCATATAATCTTAAAAACAATTTATCACCGATTCCGTCATCCAATAAAAAACAACACCTCTGGCAGGGAAGCAGCGAACGAATGAAACGAACAACATGCTCTTCAATAAAAGGAGCCCGTGGCGTTTTTCCATTATCTGATATAATACGATCATCTCTTGCTAAATTACGTGAAGGAATTCTGCGCCAATCTTTTTCCAATTCCATTAAAAGATTTTCTTGCTTTTCCGCTTCAGTTCCTTTACATCTAGTGTAGGCATTTCTGTGTCGTACATAACCCCCAAATAATTCATCGGCTCCACTACCCAAAATAGCCACCTAAAGTAAAAAAAGCAATTAAAAATTTCAAGTTCTATAATTGTTCAATGAATATGTTTAGTAAATAAAAGGGCTTTATATTTTTTAGGCAACAACAAATTTCTATTTGTGACAACGGCAATAAAGCAACAACCAATTGCTTTCGGTATTATCATTTTGTTGACTCTATTATCATTTTGTGTGACAGCATTATCATTCGATAGTGAACGGACATGTTTGTTTTTGATCGGAAAGTAAAAAAATAACACTGTAATAGCTAGAGAACTGGAAAAGTGAAAAAAGCAGACTTAAATCAAAAAAAAACTTTGTGCCAAAAAAAAAACGTAATAACTTATTTTCTGTGTAACTAACCTGTTCCATTTTTATTTAATTTTAAAATTGATCTTAAAATTTAACTAAAATGGAGAATTGGGACAACTGTGAAAATGATTTACATCAGTACCTGCCTTGACGGCCTAACCTGATGGTGGACCAATTCCACGGAGTGAATTTTTCACGATTCACCACCGCCCCCGTGTGGCTGACTAGGCTCAAACAGGTAGCAATTCTTGTCATATGATTGCGGTCATATGAACAACTTCTTGTTGATGTGTATGTATGCAATTTCCCAGTAATCAATGGAGGAAAAGGCTTAATGGGTTGGTAGGCCGAAGCCCACTAAGAGCATCAGCCCTTAAACCAACTCACCCGTCATCCATCACCACTGGTTCCTTACAGTACACGTGTCTGTTGTATAGGCAACAGATCCTCGGGAGATTGTTAGCCCTCGAAAAAAGCCATCACCAAACAATTATCAAGGATACTAACACTCCCTTCCTGCGTTTTAGGTTTCAACCACAGCCAGAACGTTTCAGCCATGGTAGGCACCTCAACCATGATCAGCCCGTGTCGAACCGCAAGCAGAATTTCCCGGGGGCCATGCTGATTCCCGTTCTGCCAATTTATACCCTTGGTAAGGGTTTCGGAAGCCAACACAACATAAGTCATGTGGCTTCCTAGAGTTTTGTTTGCCGCACCAAACGAGGGACCCCTTCCCCTCTTTTCTCCGAAAAACAGAGCGCCTAAGTTAGGAATACGCCAAGGCAAAACCTGTTCCTCGGGGGGAGGAGAATTGGGACAATGAAACAAGAATTTGGATAGTGCAATGCTTTCACGCTTTAGAGTGCATTGTTTCCGTCCAAAAAATAATATAGGCGCACGTTCAGCGGCACTCCTCTTAGCAGATGTAGTATAATGAGGCTCGTAAAGAAGAAGAAGGCCTTATCTTCGAGATCCCTCTGTTCGGATGCGGAAAACTATCGCAGCTCTAGCTGCGATGGCAGCCATAGAATCCAATCCTAGAGTTCCGACAAGCAGCTTATCTGCTCAATTGGGTGTCAGCAAGCAGTCACTGCAGACAATTTTGCACCAAGATTTAAACCTATTTCCATATAAGATTCAATTAACAAACAAACTTAACGATTCGCTTGGAATTTTGTAAGAAGATCATTCAAATGGTGTCAGAGGATGAAAACGTCTTGAACTGCAATTTTATGTTGAGGCACATTTTGATTTAAACGGCAATGTTAAGAAACAAAATTGTCGAAAATTGAGTAATTGTATCGAATAACAGATACTCAATCAGATGTTACATCCACTTCGCATCATAGTGTGGTGTGCAGTTTCTTCAAGGTTCATTGTTGGAACTTATTTTTTCGAAGAACGGTCTTACTGTTACTTAAAGATGTAGAAAGAGTTTTTCTTTCCAGAATTGCGCCGAAAGAGAATCCCTTTCAACACTGTTTGGTTTCGACAAGATGGGGCAATTTGTCACATAGCCACGACTGTTATGGCAGAATTGAGGCACAAATTTCCCAATAAAATGATTTCAAGAAACTTCACATTCCTTTGGCCTACCAGGTCTCCTGACCTCACAGTACCTGATTTTTTTTTTGTGGTGTTATTGGAAACAAGAATTTTGCAAAAAAAAAAACCCCCCAACAAATTTGGATGATTTAAAGCAATCCATTGGAACGGTAATTGAGACAGTTCCCGCTGAAACACTCCAGTCAGTAATGAATAACAGCTTCTCATGTCTGGCCTAGGTTAAACCGACCGCATTAGCCTCATTCATAAGAAGCAGCGGATGACTAGTATAGCAGCATGTAACGCTTACACTAAGTGGTTCCCGCCTTTCCTCTCCATCCTCACCCATCCATTCCACTCACTCACCTCTAATTTCTGTTCATCATCCCACTTTTCAGGCAATCACAAAGGGAACGGTTCCAGGACCCAAGTGAGCTGGATGGACAACCTAGACTATTCCGGTGTATCCAGCGTCCTAACCTAACCTAACCTGGGCAGTTGTCCAGCAGCACAAGTGTAGTCTTTCTTTTTTTGTTTTCCTCTTCAGGCATAAATAAATACGACTCCAGGACCCAAGTGAGCTGAAAACCCTAGACTATTCCGGGGTATCCAGCGGCCTAACCTAACCTGGGCAGTTGTCCAGCAGCACAAGTGTAGTCGTCCTTTTTTCGTTTTCCTCTTCAGGCATAAATAAAAACTTACCCGAGCAGATGATTTCCAATCATGGTCATCTTTAACTCCTAAAGCTCTGGAAGCAAACCAAAATGCGCAGCCAATAGACTCATCAAGTACAGTATGTAATGGAAAGATCAAATGTTTTATATGATACGTTAGCTGCTCATACAATTCCTTTTTACTAACATTTACTTCTACAAAATTCCATTTTCTATACAAAGAATTAAACAAAATATTCATATGTATATATAGTCGAGAAATACTGTTAACTGTTAGATGTACCTTTCAGGGCATATATTCTTTAGATGTTCATATGAAGCGTTTGCAGATACTCTATCAGGTACATTCCAGCCATTAGTTGTGCTCGAGGAATTTTCAAATGCAACATTAATTAAATCTATTGAATCAGTTTTCGAAATAAATTTATCACAAAGTATGGCTAAAATGGAACAATCAATGCCACCCGAAAATAAAACTGCTACCTTAGAATGATTACAGGGGTGTTGGTTTTCTAAGCACGATGAACAAAATTGGGCGGTACATTGTACTCTTCTTTTGACAGACTCCTCTAAAAGTTCAGAAAACTCTGTGATGGCTTTAAAAATTGTGCTGTCATTTAAAAGATTTTCATATAACTCAGCGGTATTTGAAGAATTGCCATTTATCATATTATAAAAGTTGTAATCATACTAAACAGGTACACCAACAGGCAAACAGAAATATAAAAATTTAAAGTAATTTATGGGTTTGAAAATTGAAATATTACATTACCTTTGTATGGCTTAGGTCAGAAGTGGACCAAAGAGGTTCGATATGCTGCAAAACTTTTACACGAATATTACAAGATTTTTCCAATTGTTCTAATTGTTTATTAGAGTCATTGTCCAATAGTTGCCAGGGATATAGACTACAGTCTTGAAAATCATTATGGCTGATTTTATAAATTCCTAGTGGTGGCAGTTCCATGGTATTGCTTGTGACATCATTTTTATCTGTTGGTGTAAACAATTTTGTGCAAAAATCATAAAGCTATAAATAAGTGTGTCATAAAATTGAATTAAAAGAAAACATCATTTCGGTTATTTTAATAATTTCAGACATGAAATCTTTCCCATGATTTCAGGTATAGAACAATTTTATTATAGGCGCCTAAAAGCATACACACTTTATTTAACATACAGTGGCTGCAAGTTATATTGGGACCTATACAATGGTTTGTGGATTTTTTTAATTTTACTGACACACCCCAACATATAACTTTTACTACTATTTTACTATTATTGTATAGGTTATTAAAATAATTAAGAAAAATATTAAATACTTTTATAAAACAAAAATAATACCAACCATTTTTAAAAGTTAGATCTCTTTTACCGTTTACATAAGTAAAACATATTTGAATCGGGTTGATATAAATTTCATACCTAGTAAATCTATTTGGGGTTTCAACTTACAAGAAGTGCTGAGCAAACGAAAATGTTCAATATTATTCTCAATCAGCAGCGAGTTTCGTCCTAGAGAATCACGGCCAAAATAAAGAGCCTTTTTTAATTTATCATAGAATATAATGCTATATGGTCCTTCGATATCTTTAAAGCAATTTATTAGCATATTTTCATTTTCTGCTGCCGAAAATTTATTGAAAATCCATACTGTATCAGATATTTTATTTGATTCGAAATTCAAATTGTTAAACATATCGCCATTAAAAAGAAGTAAATGTGTTTTTGATTCTACTGGTTGAGTGATCAGCTCATGTCCTTGATGCCATAAAACAAATCCTCCAAATGTAATATTATTACATTGCTTAATATCCTTGGCATTTGGCCCACGATTTTCAAGTAGTTTTATAAGATTCTGAAAAAATAATATAAATAGAGAAGCAATTAAAGTAATAGCGGTCTTAAAAAAAAAACTTGTGCTAGCTAACTTGCTGCTATATTTCCTTTAAGAGAATTTACACACAAAAAATTGAGCAGTTAGATTTTTGTGCCCAGATTTATTATGTTTTATGCTTTTCGGAATTGATTCTTTTTATAATATAGATATGTGTATGTATATGAAGATTCTCATGGAAAGCAATTTCCCATCCACTTGAAAAATAAAGTAATTTCACCAAAAGTGTAAACGCGAAAAATTATCTTAAAGTTAACTTTGTCCAGGCATGTAATGAGCAACAGATCTTTATAAAGAATGTTATGGTCGTAAGGACAGAAATTGCTCTATTTTCGCCATGAAATTACGACGATGTTTGAGCATCGATGTTCCACATCAAGTATAATTTTTAGCTTAATTTTCATAAAAAATATACTGCAGAAAAAAATAGATATAAATAAACCAAAATTTGATTATCTCAAATAACATTTTAGTTCATGAAAACTGGCAGCCCGGATTCAAAAGGTTTGGCATAAATTTATGTATGATGTTTATTCTGAAATAGGGAACACATGGGTTCATATTCATCACAAATCGTATTAATGTTGAAAACTAGCAGTATAACATCAATCACCGGTTCCATAATCATATTGCTGGTTTTACGTAGAAGGCTTTAGGTTTAAGAGGCTGCCAGCCATTGAAAAGCCAGGTCACTTGGGTATAATTTGGTCCCGTTGTGTTGTAGAAGTCCCTAACATAATTGTAACTACGCGTAAGCGAGAGAACACAATAGAAACTGTATATTTCAGCAAGTAAGGTTTTATGTATCAGGCGACACAACGGCACCATAAGGGCCCAAGTGGGCTGGTTTCATGACACTAGCGGCCTGTACAACCTAACCTAACCTAAGGTTTTATGTATAATCGCTATTTATGAAACTATTTCGTTAATTCTTTGTGACCAGGTGTATTTTTGTGATATGAATTAGAATCACTAAAGAACTGAAATTCTGGCTTGATGTGAGTTAGGGCCTTTCTACATGTGGCCAACGATATATTATCCCTATATGTACAAAAAATTTTTAACTGATCCTATTAAAACAAACTTACACCGTCTCTTATACATGCGTGGGCTTGCGAGGTTTGTGATATGCAACAAAATATTCCACACATTTCAGAACACTTCAGGCAACAATAAGTTTTTTAATCATTTGATTCTAGTTTATTTACAAATTTTGTTTATAGAATGTGTTTACAGTAAACTAGCACCTTTTTTTTATACTCAACAGATGATACGATTAGATCAGCTGACTAATAACTTGATTAGATGGCATCACTATCACAGTACACAGCACAGAGTATAACAGAGATGCTATGCTAGGAACACAACTGCGACGAACGACGTTTTTTTTGGTCGCGAATATTCATCGTCAAAAATGATCAATAAACTTTTTATACATATAACTTTATATTCAATTGTCCTTAAATAGGCAGCAATAATTAAACAGAAAAATGTTCTAGTTTTATTTTTAAGCACATAAAAAACAGTAATTTTTGGGAAAAAATTTTATTTAGTAAAAATTTCTTTTATTTAAATAATTAATAAGTAAAAAAATGTTAATAAAACGCTGAATATATAAATGTATGTACATGCTTATGTATGTATGCATGCATAAATAAACTTCGATAAAATTGTTAATTTAAAACCTTATAAAAATAATTTAATTGACACACAACAAAATACTTTTTGCAGGCAACATGACGCGACATGAAGGAAGGCACTATTTTAGGCATAATTTCTAAATGTTGTAAACAGACTGTACAAGACACGCAATGTTGATTTTAAATCCATATTGACAATATCTGTAAGAAAAAGTATGTTAAATTAATTATGATGAAATAGTTTTTCTTTTTAAACTACAATGTATGTCACAGAAATTATCGGTAATCGTTTTGATTACGATTTTTCATTTCGATATTAAATTAATTATGATGAAATAGTTTTTTTTTTAAAGCACAAAATTTGTCACAGAAATTATCCGTAATCGTTTTGAATACGAACCTACATTTCAATCGATTTTGTTTCACCTTCTTCAGGCTTTGATCGATCTACTTCATTCCGACAAATTTTTATTTCATTATTTAAAAAACGTAATTTCATTACTAGGAAGTTAGGTTAGGTTTTATAGGCTACCAGCTATTGAAAAGCCAGTCCACTTTTACCCAATCTGGTACCGTTGTGTTGCCTGGCTGTGATATATATCTCAACAGATCTACATATCATTGGTTTAGAACCAAGCCGAGGATCGGATAAAAGGGTCCAATCCACTTACATCACATTCCGATACCCCCGCCAAATAGCGCAGCATCGGTCTGTCTAGATACAATGCCCTTATAGAAGAGCTGGACACTGGTAGAGGAAGTGCTCAAAACTCTCTACTTCCTGCTCGTCTCTGTAACTTCTACAGAAATATTAAATAGAAGATTTAATTGCCTATGTGGCAATGTCTCGTCAGGACCGTCACAGAGCAGAACGCAACGGAAATGAGGTTGCGTTGATTTCATTTTCTTGAGAAACATATTACAAATTGAAATATCTTTCGATCGAAATTAATTTTTGCAACAGACCTGATAAACTTATGAGCTATTATCTGCTATAAGGTAATATCTTATTGAAAAGAAATAAGATATATGTTATTTAATATATGTATATACATACCTTCAGGTCTTGCTTTCGGTTTCGGGAGACCAGCATCTTGCATTAGATCAAAAGAAAACGCTACGTTACTGACCATTTGTTCGGCGTCCTGCGGTGTCAAGTGGAACTCGTACAATGGCACAAAAAAGCCTCCAAGCAAGCCCATTAAAAGGCACAGATATACACCATCATGAAAATCACTGTTCAAATCGCTTATTTCAAAGTTTAATTTCGACAAATGTTTGTTAACAAATGTTATAAGAGACTTTTTAACAACAGCTAATTTATCGGGGGCACAATCGAACAGAGTGTCGAAGGCATCTTTTTCGCACCGCATTCCTACATCATCATACTCGGAAGTAATTTGTTCTTGAAACTTTCTGCAATATAATTTCATAAAAATTATATTATTTCTTACAGTGTTATGTATTCTTGATCACTTACTGGGCATTTAGTACCCCTCCACTTTTTTGGGCAATAACTACTGTTACAAACACATTTTCCGGCAAGCGTACAGGAGCTCTAAAATGTCGTACTAGGGCCACCAAAAGATGCAGTATGGCAACAATGTTCTTAGAATGGACACTTTCTACAGACCATTTGGGTATTTTTTGATGAAAGCCTAAAGTCTGAAAAATTAAAAAAAACCCCGCAAGTAAATATCTGAAACCACAAAAAAAAAAAAAATTTTTTTTTTTGCATATCCAACATTCTTCCTTATAACCTCTTCACCAGTTTCACAAAAAATGTTAAAGGATAGAAACCAAACTTTTCATTCATAGTAAAATCAATTCAAAGGAAATTAAAAAATAACATCGAGTTCAACTCTAAAGCGCCGTGGCCACACATCAAACTATTTGATCAAATTTGTGCGCGTTAGAGCAAATTTTCACGATGATCTGCTTAATGTAAAGTTTATTATTTTAATTTTTATATTTTTATTTAGATTGCTGATCAGCCGCTTGCGCGACAGCTTGACGTTTAGTTTTATTCTCTGTTAAAATATTTTATAATTTTCTTCTGCTTAATATAAGCGTGAGAAAATGCTTGGTCGACATAAATACATGTCGACCAGCTGCTTGATATGTGTAGGTAATTAGCTGCAACAATGTGTGCATATCAAATGTCATGCTGACGGCATGACGACTTACAGTCAAACACATATAATGTGGACGTATTGCAATTACAGTCAAACACATATAATGTGGACAAATGCAAATGAACTAATTACTCACACTACAATAATTAAAAATCTTTATTTGCATGAAATATTGTTACTTACATGATTTACAGCGTTTAAAACAATATTCAACTTTTGACGTTGTCCTTCTTCAGATTGCGTTACCTCAAGTACATCCAATTTCTTTCCGGTGAGTTTTTCCCATAATTTGTGTAAAACCTGTTAGTAATATGCATGTCTTGTTAAATTTGGAATTTTTTATAAGCTGGAAATGGTTACCTGACCATCATACATATCTTCATCTATGCTCTGAACTATTATTCGTTGTTCAGCGAGTTCATCATTTATCCAATCAATTAATATCTGTTGAAGTTTTAAAACTTCCGGATCATTTATCGATTGAGGATCAATTACAGCACGCTGTTCATGATCGCCTAAGTAATTGAATAAACTAAGCTTTCGAATTAATGTATGAAACAGAACTTACGTAATGCATAATCCTCAGGAGGTATGTCGAATTGACTTGGAGATCCGGGGGAGTCAATTGCATGCTTTCCTTCTTCTTGAATTTTTTGAACTTTAAGAAAAAATAATAATACGAATATATACATACATATTTTGAATACAAAAAACCTATGCAAGAGTCAATTTAGCTGTTTGGCAAAATCAGCTTTATCGGCAAACTTAACGCTTTAAAAAAAAATTATAGAAGCAAATTTGGTTTGCACACACGCCCGCTTAAACAAAATAATTACATTGAAGGGAAAATTGTTCTAAAATTT
Source organism: Thecocarcelia acutangulata (assembly GCA_914767995.1). NCBI lineage: Eukaryota > Metazoa > Arthropoda > Insecta > Diptera > Tachinidae > Thecocarcelia > Thecocarcelia acutangulata. The sequence goes on along the minus strand of OU612095.1, from coordinate 21,982,604 downwards.
TGTTAAAGCTGTATTGACAATCAAAAAATTGCTATGAATTTTGGATATTCCGGAGCTCTATATCAAAAGCTATCCAATGATACCAATTTTGGTATTATATGGACAAATTTAGTGGAAATATCTTGCGTTTTCGTTTGTCAGAACACCTCTTTGGCGTTAAATTAAAGCAATGTTTTTAAGCGATATGCCTTATTCAGAACATTTCTTACTGCATTATTTACAAAAAAAAAATAAATAAAAATGTTATGCTTATTAAGCGCTTATTTGACAATGTCTATACAAAATTTATCAAAAACGAGCTTAATATACACCGCTTTTACACGAAAGTTTACTTAGAGTTTGGTGGTGGGCTTGTACACAGCCATGTGTGTACAAGCTGTGATATACAGGGTGGCTGATCAATTTTGCTACATTAAGTGTCCCAAATAACTTTTTGTATAGTTTATGTAAATAAACTACCAAAAGTGAATCCCTTAATAAAAATAAATAAACATTTTTATTAAGGTGGACCCCTTAATAAAAATAAACATTTTTATTAGGGTGGTTCACGAAGTTTTCAAAATAATTGAAATAAAGATATCCAAATGTCTATGTATTTGTTTTTTTTTTTTGTCGTATCAATTTAAGAGATATGTGCCCTATTATTAAATGCATTTTCAATCACATTCATATCATCATAAGATGTCTTAAACTATTTCATTTCATTATCGAATTATTAAACATCATATAGTATTATAGATTCATTAGTTTGTAAACCCTATTTTTAATCATATATGGCCCTAAGGGCTCGATTGATAATAAGTAGATAATAATAATTCAAATGTGCGATATTTTATCCAAAAGTTATTCATTATTGCCTGGAGTGTTGCATCGGGAATTGTCTCAATTACCGTTCGAATGGATTGTTTTAAATAATCCAAATTTGTTGGGTTTCTTTTATAAACTTTTCGTTTTTAATAACACCGCAAAAAAAAAAAATCGGGTGCAGTGAGGTTAGGAGACCTGGGAGGCTAACGGAGTGTGTAGTTTTTTGAAATCAGTTTATTGGGAAATCCAATATGTGAAGCTAAATTTTGTTCAAAATAAGCCTATATGGTCACGCTGGTAAGAAAGATTCAATAGGTATGTGTGTATGCACATAAACTTATTAAAAATAAACAATGACGCAATGAATGCTGCGAACATCTGTACTTGTATTATAGACGTCTTTTCCAAAAACAACTTTTTTTTAAACACATTTTAATATAATTTATTCCAACTTAAGAAAATCCTACAAAAATATGTAATTGTGTCAATTACCTTCCTTAGTTCCCTTTTTTCTTCCTAGTGTACTGAACTTGTCCCAGAAACTTTCTTCTTTTTCACCAGCTTTTATTGGGTTGGGCGATTTGGGACGGTTCAGTGTGCTCATTTTATAACAATTGTAGCTATTAGAGAAATATAATTTCGATATTTTATTAAAAAAAATCACTTTAGCAACAAAATTGTGAACACTTGTCAATCAATGTTTTTGTATATTTGTAAATTGAAGTATTGTTTTTTTCTTGTATTACTGGTAATAATGATGCCAGAATGTATTTAAAGTACATACAAGTTATATTAACTTGTACAGGGTGGCAGTGCTACGAATTGTGACAGTTTTTGTTACTTTTAAAGTCGTAAGCGCTTAACTTCAAAAGTATTTTTTAGATTTTTGTAAGTAAACTTAGTGGTTTATTCACATTCACGTATTTAAAATAATATTGTAAAAATACAAATAATTTATAATTGTGAAAAGTTTCAAATATTTTCAATAACAAGAATTCTATAGCATGCCTGATTTTGTTGTAATTAACGTCAACAAGATGGCAGCGCTACGGCATGTGGCAGTTTTTTGCTACTGGTAATATCGTGACGGTAATGCACCTTGATTGCATTCATATAATAATAAAAGGCATGTATAGCGTGTTTTAGCCTGGAATATTATGGACCAACATTCAACAGAACCAAAACATAGATCACAAACACACCAAAAATCAAACTATAATCGGAACCAGAAAAAGAAACCTCCACCAAAAGTAAGCAGAAGGCAAAACGACATTTACATCACGACAAAATCCAACTTTAAGGTTTGTTGACACTAGTTTCATGAGCATTCATTGACAATTTAAGTAAATACGATATTTCATACATCTCTAATCAGGCGCAACTAAAGCACTGTGAAGATCTGTTAAATTCTGGTATCAAGGAAATATATTTACATTGCTTGGGTAACGCAATTATACGAGGTCTCAATTTGGCTTTAACCTTAGTGAACAATTCAAACGATACTCTCTCTTATGCCATTAACACTTCCACAGTCAACTTAATTGGTAAGTTGATTTTTTGTTAAGTAGTTATAGGTACATGAAAAGAAGGAACAAACCTAGTTTACCACCGCAACTGCAAATGAAATAAGAAGTACGTAGGGTGATAGAAAATTGGAACATAATAAGAAAAAGTAAAATGACAATATTGGCGAAGACGCTTAGTTTCCGAGTTATGGACCGAAGAAGTTTTCATATCGCTCCTTTATTGCAACATAGTCATATCTTAAAAAATGAGCTTTTCGAGTTAACAATGCAGAATTGTTAACAGTACTACCTTTAATATTGTGCCAAAAATTTATTCAAATTATTTTTAAAATGTTGCCTTTAGGAGATATTTTCTAAAAAAAAATTCAAGGACTTGTATGGAAATTAAAAATTTGAAATGCGGTTTTTCACGAAACAAGCTTTTTTTTTAGTTATAACTATGTTGCAATAAAGGAGCGATATATACATGCAACTTTCTACATTTTTCAATCTATATGGTCAATATTGGTATCATTTGAAAGTTTGTTGTCACTATTTAGATTGAAAAAATCTGCGCGGAGGTGCTTTTTAGTCTAATTTTTATTTATTTTATTAAATTAAAGATCCCGTGAATCAGTCAGGTACAGAGAATCAAATTTACTAGCATCCACTGTTATTTTCATACAATTGTGGAGTTTAGCGATAACGGGGCCTATTAATGTTTTTTTTGAATGAAAAATTACTTTCAATCGTTTATTGTATTTTCAGATGAATATCATCCCCTGTGTGATGAAGACGATATAACAATTCAGCGAAGGAATAATTCTGCTGTTCACATTAAAATTGCCCGAAATACTGTATATGACGTTGATGTTGCCTTCTTGAATTAACTAAATATCAACTTGTATTCTACTTTCAACTCTATAAAAATGTTTAAGCTATCGGAACTTGTACGCTGGTTAGGACTAACTGAATTTGAAATAATGATAAATTTATGTGGTCTTCTTGTTTTCACAATTACACTTGCATTCCGTATATCCGGCACTATTATTAAGAGTACGGTGGACTGGTTTACAATATTCAGTCCTCTGTTTTGCATCGACATATGTAATGCATATTTTTGTATAATTGTTGGTATACGAATGTACTTGGACTCGGATAATAAACGCAAAGCGTTACATCGTTTTATGTGGAGCACCTATTTTCTATTCCTTGTGGCAATTTTTAAATATTTACTTTGTCTTAAATTGAGTGGCCAAACTAATTTGGAATATAGTGAAGTATTTTCACCGATTTTCGTCCTCCTTCAGCTAGTAGCGGTACGAGCCTGCCAGCTGCCGAATTCAGTATGACAACTTAATGGTTTATAATGTTAGTAGTGTTAAATGAGTATGTCTATAAATATGTATTATAGTTGTTTAATGTTTTTATTTCTTTTAAGTCAACTAAAAACAAATGAGAGGAATGTAAAAAAAGCAAGGCGTACAACATAAACGAAAGTTTATATTCGGTATTTATCATTAATTTATAAAAATAAAAATATTTTAATCAATAAACAGACATGTAAGACTTCTAATCGGTTATAACATTTAAAAATCGGAACCAATTTTCTCAATTTCTTCTGCATTGTCAGCATTTAACTCTTTGATGCTTTTTTTGAAATGGCTTTCAATAGTGCGGCAGATGGCCATAGCTTTGTCACTATCTACAAGGTTGATGGCAATACCATTTTTGCCTGGTGATGATAATTAATAGAAAAGAGAACAAATTATTTCAAGCTTGTATTGCATTTTGTAATTTAATTACCAAATCTTCCAGTTCTGCCTATACGGTGAAGGTAAGTTTCACAATCTGCGTTACCTTTGACGTCCATTGGTAAGTCAAAGTTTACTACAATCGTTACCTGTTCTACATCGATTCCTAAAACAAAAATTAGAGGGTAAAGATGAGTTGATATTATAAAGATTTTATGCAATTGAAGTGCTGTATTTTACCTCGCGATAAAACATTTGTTGTTATTAATACTTTTTCCAATCCCATTCTAAAACGATCCAATACGGCTAATCTTTGTTCCACTGTTAGTTCGCCAGATAGCACAGCTACCGAATGACCATCAGATGATAACTTTCCAGCCAACCAGCCGGCCGTTTTGCGAGTCTATAAATATACAGAATTCAAATATACATACATACATATAATATCATATACTTTTAAATGATAAAAAAACGAACACTTTTTATCCATCACAATTATTAAAATAACTAAAACTCATAAATATTTATTATTTATTTATTTAGTAACTATACAGTTGCAAAGTAAATTTGCAATGTATAGGATGCACAGCATGGGCGGGGTGACAAAGAAAACTCATAAATATATACCAGTATATAGGGGAATTAAAACGAATAGGTATTTTTTTTAAATTTAATCGCTTAATTATTCGTTTGTTTATATCACAAAATTTGCTTTATAAATTGTTTTGTGGAATAACTAAACGGAAACTTTTCCACAGAGAACTCAATGGGATAATTTGAAAAATTTAAACGAATAAGTAGATGAAAAAATAGTCTAAACTAATTCCAAGCAAAATACAATTGGATATTTAAATGAAATATTTTCTACAAAGAAAAGCCTATCATGTCTGGCCTCGGCCAATTCGACCGCGCTAGCTACTTTTATAAGGAGCAGCTGAAGGCTAGCAGAGCATGTAATGCCACACTAAGCGATTCCCGTTTTTCCATCCCTCCTCCACTCCCACACTTCGATTCCTCACTTCTACTATCCCACTTTTCAGGCAATCACAAAGAAAACAACTTCAGGACCCAAGTGAGCTGGAGAACTTAAGCTATTTCGGGGTATCCCGCGGACTACCTACCTAACCTAAAATAATCACTTAATATATACCACAATTTTCCAAGCTGAACTATACGCAATAAGGGATGCAGTGGAGATTCTTTGGTTTTTACAGCTTCTAAACGGGTCGCTTTTCATAGTGTCTATTGTTACCTAGCTGTAAACGGATGCCAGAATATTTCCGCGCACTTTACTGTACCCAGAAAAGCTACAAATTCCAATATCTTGTTATCTCATTAAGAGGCATCTGGCATTCAGGAACCAACCTGTATGTCATATAGACACTCACCCGTTCCTAATAGTACAAAGACCGATGTTCACCCCGTAAACACTGTAGTACCTCAACCAGTTAGCTGCATTGTTTACGTTAAAAACAAAGAAATATTTACTTACATGACAGAAAATAATAGCTTGTCCAATTGTTATACTTCCATATATATTTTGGATTGCCTGGTACTTTTCGTCTTCTGAGCGACATCTTACATAATATTGTTTAATATTATCTAGAGATTCTTGTTCGCGTTTAAGTCTTGAAAAGGGAAAATTCAATTTAAAAAACTTAGTTTATAAAATAGTCCTTTTAATTAGTAACATGAATAGGAAATTAAATATGGTTTGAAATGGAATTGGTTCGAAGTGTTTAGGAAAATTTAAGTTGAGCATGTGACAAATATAACGTAAAGCAGTCTATAAAATTCAATAGATAATTTTGGGTTTACCTTATTATATTTGCCTCTGGCACAATATGTTCGGCAAATTCCATTACTTCCTTATCATATGTAGCCGAAAAAAATAACATTTGACATTTCGGCGATAGTTGTCTGAAAATATCAGTAAGTATGATAACAGCGGAATAAAAAATAAAACAGAGTTGGCCAATTTACTTATGTATACGAATGCATTGATCGTGATGTCCTTGTGTCGCTATCATTACATCGGCTTCGTCTAAAACAAATACTCGAATTTTCTTTAAATCGATAACACGATATTTTATTCCCCAGTCCAGCACTTTTCCCGGCGTTCCAATAATTATGTGATCAGTCAATTTGGTATTGGTGGAAACTATGAAAAAAGGAAAAAAAAAATATGAAAAAGCCTGGCACTTTATTTAAAGGGAAATTAATGGACGGCGGTACCTGTAACACATGATTCTTTAAAAATAGTGTTTCTTAACATTTGGAAATCTATTTTGCAATGAAAGTGGGGTCTGTCCCACCATGTCGAAAGTTTACGTTCACACAAATAGATACTAATAGTCTTAAAAGCAAATGCTGCCGTTAATAAAATAATTTGCATAAAAACACATTCTATTTTTGACAGCATGTAGTCGGCAGCAGACTAGCCTTCACTGCACTTTCATGGTATATTCACGACCTGCCCGTCCGATCAGAGCTTTGTTGGTTAGAAGTGAGAGAGGAATTGAAAGGCGTACACATATGATTGTACTTATGCAATTCGTTTATTAAATGTGAAGTTAGCTGCAGCTCCATACTGATTTTGTTTTTTTTCACATAAAGTGGTCCAACCATAACACGTTAACATCAAGTTTTTTACCCAATTTAATTTGCCATTTACTTGCCTTAGTGCTTGACAATTCAACCATGAAGAGATACACAGTTGAGAAGTGCGTTAAAATTATTGCAAACTTTTGCGAAGCGACAACAGAATTGCAGCATTTGGACAATGAAGAGAAACTTCAGTAGTGATTGTTGAAAAGCCGATGCATCCACAGAAAATGAATGTTTGATGAGGTTTAAGGGCCGGCGGCGTTATCCGGCCGTACTTCTTCGAAATTAAGGTCGGTCAAGTAGAAGTTACCGTGAATGGTGTTCGCTATCACGAGATGATAACTAACTTTTTATGGCTAGAAATAGAGGATATGGACCTGGACGGTAAGTGCAGAAGTTACCGTGAATGGTGTTCGCTATCACAAGATCATAACTAAATTCTTATGGCCAGAAATCGAGGGTATGGACCTGGACAGTATGTAGCTTCAACTAGATGGTGTCACTTGTCACACAGCCAACGCAGATGGCTCTTTTACACGATAAATTTAATGGCCATATTAACTACGTTGTGGCGATGTTAATTAAACGCCATGATTAATTGACATTCTCCCATATTCCAAGAGGCGTCATCGTCATTACATCAAGACGACATCAAAAAACAGCCGTTTTCGACAGCAATTACGGATTCTTTGATAGGTTTTCGATATTGCATACACCTGAGCGATAAATAGAAGCCGTCGGCAACATTCAATTGTTGTTGACAACAAGTAAATAAATGGCAAACTTTTTGTGTCCACTTCATGAGATGACGATGACGCCTCTAGGAATATGCGAGATTGTTATTTGACGTCGTTGGGATTATTTTACAGAAAAAGTGTAAGTCAATAACCCAAGAACAATTCAAGAGGTAAAGGATCAGGTAATTACGAATTTCAATGGTATTGTATCTTAATTATGTCTTACGAGACATTGAAAATATGGGCCATCACATAGAGGTATGCCACCGAAGCAATGGCGAGCATTTGGCCGGTATTTTGTTTCACGCAAATCAACAATTTTTCAAGACGATTCGGCAAATAATTCCAATTTGGAAAATAGCACAAGAAATTAACGGTTCTGTTGTACAATGAGTGGTTCCCCCTGAGGAGCAAATTTTGCCTTGGCATACACCGAATCAGGGCACTTAGCTTTCTGGGGCACAGAGGAGTAGGAGTTCCTCGTTTGTTGTAGCAAACAAAACTCTAGTCAGCCGCAAAACTTATGATGGACTTCCAAAACCCGTTCCAAGGGTTAAAATTGGCAGAACGGGGATCAGCAAGGCCCCCTTGGCTGAAACGTCCTGGATGTGGTATAAACCTAAAATCGCAGAAAGGGAATTAGTTTCCCTGATAACTATAGTGTAGTGCCGGTTTTCGGTGATTACTAGCCCTTCGAAGTGCTGCTGTCTTGCAACAGATACTTGTAATGTAAGGAAGCAGAAGTGATGGTTAGACGGATGAGTTGTTTAATGGCTGTTGCTTTTAATAGACTTTGGCCAACCAGCTCATGGAGTCTTGTTTTTCCTTGACTGTTTGGGACATTGCATACAGGAGGGATTAGAAGGCCCGAACTTTTCACAAACAGGTTAGTGCTTACGGCTACAAATTAATACAAAAGTTGCGACCTGTGCGAAACTTGCAAGCCGCACGGGGGCGCTAGTGAGTCGTGAATAATTCACCCCATAGAGTTGCTTTACCATCAGATAAGGCAGGTGCTGATATAAATAGTTTTCCACATTCTGTACTATGTGTGGAAAAGTGGTGTATCGTGTAAACATGAACTTTCAAAGTACAAATTCTGGAAATTTGTTAAAAATGGTCTTGTATAAAAAATGAGCATTGATAAAAATTTTGAGAAACCATGGAAAGAATAGTCTAAAAACCTGTTTAAAGCCTGAGAAACATGATCATGATAAATAATTCCATAAACAAATCACAATTCTTTTAATTATCGTTTCAAGTGTTAACAGACCTCGGCCCCAAGTAACAGAACATATTTCCAGAGCACAGATACTATGAGGCATTAAAAGCGAGTGCGCAGCAGAATACTTTATTCTCCTAGGAAGGTGAAGACCCCAACAATAAAGTTTTCTTAAGCCCAAGGTAATTTTAGAAGCGCTCACGTTTATGTGCTCATCAAAATTTAAGCAATCATCATTAAGATAATTCTCTGAAAATTTGTTTTATTTACAATTAACATAGTGCGTTTTTGTCGAACCACCCATTATATACTCACTTTTGTGTATTTACTTGTGTTTAAGCAAGAAAAAAATTGCTGCGATAACAATCGCACAATGTAAACTCAAACGCAATTTTAAAGATGAATCGAAAAAGTTGTGCGATGTAAACAGGGACAAATTAAAATATATGGCAATTTTCTAGGTGTTTTTAGCCCGAAATTTTATAGGTGCTAACCTAATCAGTAGACATGTATACCTTTAAGAAATATGTCAAATACAAAGTTGATTTCATAATGCAAATTACCTTCTTCACCACGTACAGCGAATTTTAATTTTATATCTGGACAAAATTGTGCCATTTTCGCGGCAGCTTCTCCCGTTTGTATCGCCAGTTCATAGGTTGGAGATAAGCACAGAACCTGAAAATGCATAATAAATTAAAATAGACTGAATTTATTAGTAATTTCTTCAAAACATTGTAAACAAATGAAAAGAATGTTATCAAATATAATAAGCAGCAATGAAAAAAGCTGGCTATAAAGTTTAATAGTTTCAATTTTGCTATTAATTTTACTTTAAATTATTACCTGAGGATAATTCAATTTTGTGTTGACCCTGCTTAACATTGCCAGCACAAAAGCGGCGGTTTTTCCCGTACCCGATTGACTTTGTGCTATCATATTTTGCGGAGGGTCTGCCAATAATATTGGCAAAGCATTTTCCTGAATTTTAGAAGGAGCATTAAATCCGATTGCATATATACCTTTTAAAATTTCAGGCTTCCTAAAAATATTATTTTGTTTTAATGAAGTTTAAGACAGTTCCCATTTCTTAACATACAAATGCAGTTTTTCAAAAGTTTTGACTGAATACAACGGTGATGTGGGATCTTGGCGTTGAATCTCTAGGTCTAGTTTGGATTCCACTAAACCCTTGCGTATAATCTTCAACAAAAGACTAGTTTCCGCAGGACTAAAAAGAGAGTATAGAAATAAGGCATTTATTAATTGAAGTGAATTAAAAGTTTGTTTACTGAAATTAAGCAAAAAAATAACAATAAATAACTAACCATATATTTTTCCCCGGCGTACCATATTAATAAAAAATATATAGAGTAGCGCAGAACTACCTTGAATGTTCAATAACTTTTTTAGTTTATATATTTTATTTCAAAACTTTGTGAAGAAGACTTAAGGAATTTAACATGGGACACTACACAACACAACAGCCATCAAAAATTGTTGAATTTTTTTTTTTTTGAAAATCAAAGGACAATTATTTTGAGGCATCTTGCTTATCCTTGTTTTTTTTAATTTGAATACTGGACGTTCAGCACCTACAATAAACCGCCTGCTTAGAAATTTTCGGCAACATGATACAGTAAGACATGCATCGGCAGACCGCGTACGGTCCACAGGGAAGAAAATATCCAACGTGTTGCGGATACTGTACAGGATAGTTCAAAAAACATCAACAAGAAGACGTTCGAAGCTACTGGGGCCATCGGGTAGGTCGTTTCAGAAGATTTTAGCTACATTGTTCATTTTCCCGTATAAGGTTTACCTTGTTCAAGAATTGAAGCCGATAGACAACGAACAGCATCTTAATTATGCCAATTCATTCCGACAATAAACTCAGTTCTGCGCCACCCAGTATAAATATATAAAATTTTTGAAATGTTCTGGGAACAAATTTGTATAAAAAGGAACAAGAAATTTGCTTAAACCTCGTTCCAACAATTTCAATTTTTATTAGTTTTCAGTTCAACTTTAAGTGCAACATCGGCATCCTCTTCCTTTTTCTCTTTTGAATCTTCATATTTCTTACCATCAAGGTCAAAATTACAGACCTAGATAAAAATGTTAAGAAAAATTAATTATAATTTTTAGATTTTCAAGGAAAATCAAAGATTTAGTAATAAGTAAAAAGCGAACAATAAGGCAATCTATATTTAATAATATTGCGCGATGTAACCCCCTTGGATTATTTTCTATGGGGTTAAGTTTGGGTAAGTCACTGGCCAGCGTCAATAAATCAAAGACAATTTAACAGATGTTTAATTGATATGCTTTAACATCTGTCATGATTGTATAATCTGACGGGCTGAACTAGTTCACGTTTCATCAGCGTCAACATGTGGCTTGCACGGCTCACATTTTATCATATGTTTGTAGCCATACGAACAAACCCTGGCCGACGAGCTCGGGCTATCTAATCCCCCATGTATGCAATTCACAGAAAGACGAGGGCTTCCGGTGGCCGGAAAGAGCATCATCCCTTAACCAACTCCTCCGTCTTTTCTGCTCTTCTGGTTTCTAACATTACAGAGGTTGCACCGAACATCGTCCATGCACCATATAATTATCAGGGAATATTAATATTTTCTCCTTGCGATACGAGGTCTGAACCACAACCCAGATTATTTCAGCAGACACTTCAACCAAACGACCAGTGCCAGGATGTTGTGTACAACATAAACTTTTGAGGCATGCTTATCGCCACTCTGTGAAGTATCCGAGCACAACCTAAGTCATGCACCAGCATCAAGATCAATGCTCATTTTTGAAAAGACCACAGCAGCTCAGCGAGCTATTAGCTCCTGAAAACCGGTATTGCACCATAGTTGTCAGGAAAACTAATTCCCCTTCCGGCGATTTTAGGTTTAAACCACAAACAGAACGTTTCAGCCAAAATAGACACCTCAACCATGACTATCCAATAAAGTCAGTTTCATTGATATTAAAAATATATATGTTTGTATTGTTATTATTATTTAAACTTGTGTAATTCAAAAGAAACATCAGGTGTAAGTATTATCTCCTTACCTTACAACATCCGCGTCCTCTTCCTTTTTCTCTTTTGACTCTTCACCTTCCTTACCATCAAGGTCTAAATTACTAACCTAGATAAAAAATGTTAAGAAAATTTATTATACTGTTTCAATTTTCGAGGGAAATCAAAGATTTAGTAATAAGTAAAAACTGAATTTAATTATATTTGTATATTTATATTTAATCAAGTAGAATAGTGAAAAAAACTCAACAAATCAATTAAATAAGTCTTTTTTTTTTGTTGAGAGTATAAAATCAATTAGTTACGAGTATATCAGCCATGTCACAGAGCTCAATTCTGTTCGGAAACGGAATTGCTTTTTTTATTTGTTCTTCAAAAAACGCCAAACTAAAAAAGTTTTCGGAATGAAATCATTTCTAATTTAAAAAATGAAACTAGTATGATCTCAAGGAAATAATTAAATTCCGAAAAATTTTTAGATCTTCGTTATTTTGAAGAATCAAAAAAATGGACCGTTTCCGAACGGTATTGAATTCTGTGACTGTGTTATAATTTGTGGACTATGTAAATCGAATATTTAAATTGTGCTATAATCATACAGCAACCTGAAGTAATATACCTTGTGTTCAGACTCGCACCAATCTGGGGGGCGGGTTAAACGAACCAAGCTATTCACATTCCGATATGTACGTCAACCCAAGCACAACGCTTTTATACACAGTGGCTTAAAGTCACCATGGGATTTATAAATGTTTAAGTTCTTCGTTACATATATTTTTTATTTCTAAGTATGGAAAGGAATGTCACTTAAATGATCACCAAGACGAGCTTGTTTTAAAGAGCGTGGTAGCAGTCGAAAATTAGAGACAAAACTCGGGGCAACGCATACATAAAAATATATCAACAATAACAGTTTTTCAATATTTTGCTGTACAATAATTAAACCATATTTTGAATATGGTTCCACTATTTTGTACACTTTTTGCACAATATCCAAATGAAGACGTGTGGACAATATTAAAGTTTAATATCTATATACGAGGGCGGATTAATATTGAAGCTACCTTGCGCTAGATGGCAGCACAAACAATTTTTTTTTAAATTAGGAATCTGTCAAACTACAGCTGTTAGAATTTCATTCATAATTCATCAATTAGTTTATTTGTTGTAGTCGTTTGAAGTAAGCAACTTTTGTGTTTCTTGAAAAATGGAAAAACGTTAATTTCGTGCAGTGACTAAACACTATTATTTAAAAGGTAAAACGGCGAAAGATAAAAATTACGGTGAGTCTGCGCTCCGTCAGATTCTATGGTAAAATATTGGACTGTTGAATTTAAACGCGGACGAACAAGCATTGCAACAATACCATCAACAGGAAGGCCAAAATAGGTGGTTATTGAAGAAAATATCAAGAAAATTCTCGATATCGTTATGAATGATCCCCGAGTCAAGTTACGTGGGATTGTTGCAATGGCAAACGTATCATATGAACGTGTGTTCAACATTTTGCATGAACATTTGCAAGATGGCTGCCGCATTTACTCAGTATCGAACAGAAACGAGTTCGACAGACCACTTCACAGCGGTACTTCCACATGATAAAGTGTAATCATGTTGATTTTTAGCGTCGATTAATAACTGTTGATGAAACGTGGGTCCACCACTACACACCTGCAACCAAAAATCAATTGAAACAATGGGGTGAAAGAGCTACCAGGACAGAGAAATCGGCTGGTAAGGTTATGGCCACTGTATTTTGGGGTGCACACGGAATATTGCTTAACGATTATCTTGAAAAAGGATCCACAATTTCCAAACTTGAAAAAATGGCTTGCAGGAAAAAGATTCATCTTAAACGAAGAAGTGATTACCGAAACTTACGCATATTTTGAGGGGTTTCCAAAATCGTATTATTCAGATGGTATAAAAAGGCTGGAATATATCGTCTTACTAAGTCTATTGAGCTAAAAGGAGACTATGTTGAGAAATAAAGGGGTTTTGAAAAAAAAAATCGTTTTTTTTTCTACTTAGGTAGCTTCAATTTCAATACGCCTTCGTAGTGCCTACATAAGTATTTAAACTGTTTTAGTGAATGAAAACATATGATTCAGATATCCATATGGTGCGTAATATGTGAATATTATATTTATTATTATAAATATATCGTTGGTCTCAAATAATAAGGCAATAACTTATACCTATTTTGCCTGAGTTTAAGATTTAGTGATTCTAATACATTTTACACAAATACACCTCGCCACAAAGATTTAATAGAATAGTTGCATGAATAATGGTTTTACAAGCGATTGCACAAAAAGTCTACATGTTGAAATATACCGTTTTTGTTTCACTATCCTATGAACTTGCGATTATGTTAAGACCTCTGGAATTGCACAAAAAATTTACATATTGATAACTATAGTTTATTGTTTTTATCTTCACCTTTCCAGTTTCAACTACATATGTATGGTAGTTACAGTAATTTTACATGACCCCAACAATAAGGGACATACATACATGTCTGCTCATTGCAAACTTATCTCGAACAAAGCCGTACCTATAAAATATATATTGCTGTCTTTTCTTTGTTCCTTCAGAAATCTTAAAATGGCTTATTGCCATTATTACTTTGAAAATCAATTTACTTCAATAAGATTATTTTTTTTTTTATATATGAACCTTCTCTTTTAATTTTTATAATGAAATATTCAATACCGATTTTATAAAAATCCTGGCGCAAAGAAAATCACTTAATAATGTCTTGTATTCTCCCACCAGCATGTTTATAACAAGCAGGTGAAATTTTCTTACCAATTTCGATACTTGATCTTCTGCTTTTTTGGCCCAATCCATTGAAAATATATCGAGTCACTAAAATAACAGAATATTTATACACATAAAACTGGCATTATATATTTAATTGTACCTTATATCAATATTAATTCAAAAAAACAATCTGCAAATTCACAAACCAATTGCAATATGAACACAAAATAGAAAAGGTATGTGAAAGAAACAGATTACTATGCCAGTTGCAAAATCAATGCGCAAATGTTCATGAAGACAGCGTAGCTTTTTATGTAGTAGTTTAAAGAGGTACAAAAAGTTAACATTATTAGGCCTAGCAATAAATATTAGGCGGCTTCCACGTGAATAACGAAACAGTCCGAACTAGTCCAAAAGCGTTCCACGCATGGTATAATAATATACAGGTAGTGTCGAAACGGTGTGATTATAACTATCAAAAGTTGTTTATATTATGCATACATACACACACATTTTCTATTATTGTTTACAAATTTAAAAAGTTTTTGAAAAAAAAAAAATGTTCCAATAATAATAAAACACAAAAACAGCTTCAAACACAACAGACAGCTTTATCTTGAACTTTATTTATACATATATTTAATTTATTGCACGAGTTTTAAACGCAAAAAGTTATTGAAAAATTATTTGTAAAATAAAAACGTTCTAGCAGTTTTGGGTAAAATTTGCAAAATTTAGAGAGTAATTTACTTTTTACTCTCATTAGTCCGAACTAGTCCGAGATCTCGTGGAACACACTTATTCTTGCAGTAATATAATAATGAACTGACAGTTACTTTAATATATACATATGTACATGCATATGTATAAAATATTCGCTTTGATATAAGTTTCCTTCTTATTGGATTTTTTCTTTTTCATAAAGTGTGAATGAGAAACTCAACAAAAACATGTTTCCGTCTGTGCTATTGTTTTGGAACAAACTTTTTGATCCGAATAATTTTAGCTTTTTGAGTTTGTTCTGAAACGATTCACCCACTTCGAGCATTTGTTCTGGAAAAATAATATAAATAATTTGTTCTGGACAAATATAAAATAACTATGTAAACGAGACGTCTTACTAGTACGAGGTGGTAGCTTTTTTAATTCTCAAAAAGAGAAAAGTGAATCTACATATAAAAAAAGCATGTTTCAGAACAACAATTTTGTTCCAAAACCATGGGTGGATCCAGCTTTATTACCAAAACACTGTTTTGTACATATTTCTTCTGGCGAATATGTTTTTTCATTCGCCCAAATTTTGACACTGACGCTGAGACAAGTTGTGTTATTCCGAAAAAATGACAGACATTCCGACCTATAAACTAAAAAAAAAAAAATCTTGCAAAGCTAACGAGTCGTATGGCATAAACAGTGGCAGTGTTCTGTAACTCCCGCTACGAGAAACTTTTCGATTGAAACGTGTTAAAAGAAACAAATATATCATAAATTCAAACAAACAGCGGTTTTTCTCACTAGCTGAAGGTTTTGTGGTGAATAATAGCTGTCACATAAGAAAATTACTTGCAAATTTACTGAAAAACTTTGTCTGTAAAATTTATGTGGAAAAAGTTTGCAAATAAATACACTACTGTCAATTAAATACACAACTAAGAACGCAGCGAGATAGCACTTTGTTTTAAATAATTTTCAAATTAAATTGAGTAATCATACTAATAACGTGTGTATTTTGCAGTTAAGTAGCTTTTTCATTATGAAATTACTATTTATTTTTATAAAAAAAAGTCTCGTTATTCATTTGTTATCATAAATAAATTATTTGTTATGGCCGACGGTTGTATGTTTGGCGACGTCACAGAAAAATGTTTAAATTTAATCGCCATCGGTGATAACAGTAGCTAACCTACTCACCCTCTGTAATTAAACATTGGCGTCATATTATATTTTCTGAGATTTATTTTCGATATGAGTTACAGGCACATTTTTTTCTCCCTTTTCGAGAAACGATGGAATAATTTGTTTCACGGCACGAGAACTACTCACTAAAGTTACAGAACACGGCCTCAGGTTGTAAGTATTTGTGATATGTCTTTTTAAAATGTCTTGGCAACATGGTGAAGTGGGACTTAGACCTTAAAGGGTAAATCATGTCTTAAACTGACTTTATTAAGCAGATAAAAATATGCTACAAAAATATATATAATTTTACTCAACGATTTATGTAAGTATTGGTATACACATATACATATACGGATGTAAATATAGCTCCACATTGAGTTTATTTTTACTGTATGCGTATGTACTTGATTTTTCTTTTTTTTACACTCAATCTCTCTAGAAAACAAAACTTGGTTTCAGTCTCCAGCTTAGATGAATTTTACCTGTTAGTTGCTAAACCATCGTCTTAGAAGTAATTACTTATAAGAGTCCAGAGCGTTTACGATAAATATTTTGTATGTTTTAAAAACGCATAGATACCAAAAAACTGGTTTATTCGAAAAAAAAGAAGAAAATACAAAATTAAAGGCTTTTGTTAAAATATTTGCAGTTAAAATGAGCAGTGATTAATGTTGTGATTTAAATTATTAAACAAATATCTTAAATATATACCTACAATAATTAATAAAATACCCATATTAAAGTAAAAAGAAAAACAAATAAAAATTAGTTTAAATAAAGGCAAAAATGCCCTGTTCTGCTGTAACGCTTTCTATAGCCACAATATCCGCCATTATTGCAACTGCTTTATTGGCAATTGCGTTTTCTACAGATAACTGGTTGCATTATGAAGTGAAAAGAAACAATATACAGGTGTGTACCTCCTTCATTCTAAATAAAAAAAACCCACATATATAACTAAACACATCAATATATGTATGTATATACACAAGTATGCATAGTTATGTATGTATGATCAAATCTATAAACGTATTTATATAAGTATTAAAAGGTATGTACACATGTATGTACTAACATATATATGTGTATATTTATGTTAATCGTATTAGGACTTTTATATATTTACATAAATATGTACGTATGTATGTATAAGCATATGTAATATTATAAATAATAAGTACCTATAAACAAATATTTTATTTACATAAATATGTAGGTATATCATATAATATATATGTATGTATTTACTTATTTTTATGCTTTAATATTATTTCTAAAGATTTAAAATTACATACCTATTAAAAAATAAATTCATTAACATTTTCTTATTTAAAAATTTTCTCAACATCCCAACTTTCTACATTTTATAGTGCCACCATTTAATAACTTATTTCTTTTTTTCAAAACTATACTTTATGTGTTTGTTAACGTATTCGTATTTATGTATGCATCTACACATGTATGTGTGCATGTAGTTGGGTAGGTCCGCTGAGTACGTGTTCGTTTCGATGGAATGCGATTTAAAATTATAAAAAAAAAACAACAAAAGCCAAAAACAGCAACAATTTATATGTATGTGCTAACATAAAGCAAAAATGGAAAAAATTGAATAGAGAAACTAAATTTTCAAATTATTTGAAATTTTCAATTGTCGGAAACTCTGTACGTACAGAGTGACCCAAAATTGCCGAAGGGTTTTGAGTTCAATATGACCTTTTATTTAAAACATTACCACATATTTTTTTATAATAATCGAGCACATTTAAGAGCTACACCGTTACAAATGTCGCTAGCAACAATTGCCGCCCTGTGGTCAGCTACTTAATGATTTTAATCATTAAGTAGTTTTGAATTTTGAACTTCATTGTCATTGAACTTCATTGTCATTGAAGCCCATATCACATTTTTTCGGAAGTATTTATAACATAGAAAAACACTATAAATAAATAGTCACAATAAATATAATGAAATACTTACCAACTTCACGGCGGGCACGAAAGCTCTTCTGAACCTAACGTCGCCTAATGCATTAAATTCTTTCATGACAGCAGGCTACCGGTTACAAGGCTACAAATGTCGCTAGCAACATTTACTGACCTGTAGTTAGCTACTTAATAGTTTTAACAGCGGCAGCAAACAGCTGATTTTTAATTTTGACCTTCAGCTCGTTGAAGCCCATATTACATTTTTCGTAAGCGTTTACTGCATAGAAAAATACTATAAATAAATAGTCGAAATAAATATAATGAAATTTTTACCAACTTCCCGACGGACAGCTCCGGTAGCTCGCTTAATGCATTAAATATTGTACATTCAAGACAACAAATTACCGGTTACATGGCTACAAATGTCACTAGTTACAATTGTCGCCATGTAGTCAGTTACTTAATTATATTAGAAGCGGTATAATAAACAGCTGATCAGTAATTTAGACCTTAAGCTCGTTGACACCCATTACATTTTTTTCTGAAATATTTACTTGTTCTATGTAAAGCAGTAAACAAATAGTTGCAATAAATACTTGTCGACTTCAATAAAAAACACAAAATGTAATAAAAAAGCAACCAAAAATTAATGATTAATGAAAAGACAATGTCTTTCTGTGGTGCCACTTGATTTTTTTCGTGTTTTTTATACTGAATTAAAATGTATTTGGCAGCACTAAACTGGATTTTGCCGCCAGCAATGTTACACCGCAACCTAATTTAGGGCGTAAGGCGCAACGTAATGTAACGCCTTTTTAATTTTACGCTGTAGTAAGTAACATAAATAAAAGCTTTAACGTTGTACCACGAACGGTATTGTTCACTTAGCTTGTTAAATAAAAATCACTAAATAGAAATAATAAATAGTAAGGATGAAGGCACCTAAAATGTGATTACTTATTGCCTCAAAACATTTGTTTTAAAGCTAACTTTACTGAGAGATGACAAAGTTTCTCTCTTACGCCCTGTCAAAAGTGGATTTTCAACTGCAAAGCGTTGACGCCGCGATATTTGGGCTGGTCTCATACTTTTTGTATATGTATGAGGATAGTTGCTAGATAACATGTAAATTACGGTTGACGTACTAATTTAGCTTGCGCTGTTAGAAATTAGTTCATTCCGTTGTCAGGAAGTTCAGGATCTCACCGACGGGAGAAGACTAATGTACGAATTCAAGGTGGTTGCGGGACGGATATAATAGTGGTACTCAGGCTTTCAAGTCAAACGTTTACAAACAAAGCTTTCTCTTTCCTCCTCCTCATAATCTATTTTCCTAGTTCCAGTTAGTGCCTGGATATGTAGGGGTCATCCCTTGAGTACTGCTCCAAGATGAAAAACCAAAATAAATTTCAAACACTTCAAGGAGTGGGAGCGGGAATAGTAGAGTCTAGAGCACGTAAAAAGTCTCTTTCCAGATGGAAATCCGGTAAAAAATCCAAGGGTGTGATGATAAAAGTAATCTCTGATAGTCAATTGGTCCTCAATGCTGTAAGTAGTTGTGGTTTTATATCCGTGCTAGTATTGGCATGTCACAACAGCGTAAATCAACTTAGTGCACCAGAATCAGATTACTCTGGTCTCCGTGCGAGGACTTGAGGGGCATAGTAATAATGAAATGACACACATCTACGCTAAAATAGAGATGGAGGGGCTTTCCTTGACAACCCTCTACAACGTTTTACTTCAACAAGAGTCTCCTCAAAAGGAAGGTGAAGAAATATACCAGCGGGGGCAACTATTGGAACGGGACAAACGGTGTTGAACATTCCAAAAAATGTACGAGTATTAAAGTTAATGCTAAGAGAGCAAAATTAGCTTTAAGAGTAGATAGGACAAAGCTCAAAAAGATTAACGGGTGCATTCATAGATAATTATATGTATCTCTATAGAATGGGCATTTCGAACGCAGACATTTTCAGATTTTGCGGGGAGAAAGAGGAGTCAATGAAACACTTGATAACTTACTGTTGGGCGTTGGGAAACAGTGAATGTAGGCTGCTACAAGCCTATAAATTGGGTGCACAGGGCTTGATAAAGCTTCCATTGAAGGAGTTAGCTAATGACATACTTAGGATATACGAGCAAGCACTATAGATTCACGTGGCATTTAAGAGATTTAATTCAAAAAAGAAAATAAGCAAAAATTAATTAGACAAAAAATGAAGAAACAAATGAGCAGCTGCTCATTTTCTTCAGGTGGTGCCATTACGTTTTTTCTGGGTTTTAGAACTTTATTAAGTTATATTTCAGATGTTATATTATATTGACAGCACTGATCTGGTGATTGTCGGCAACAAAATTAGAAATTTGGCTGTGTCACCGTTAGTTAACACAAATATTAGCAATTTATCTAGTTCTTTTAAAAAGTAATTTCCAAAAACTATTTGAGAATCGCTGTCTAGCAACCTTTGAGTATGTATGAATAAAAAAAGATGTATGTTTGCAAGTACATACATACATATTTTTTTGTAGCGATGTTTTTTCTTTTTTATTTTTGTATTTTCATTGTAAAACTAGTTTTGAGTTTATTTCTTTACTTTATTAAACTTCTCAAAATACCAACATTTTTTGTTTAGTTTGCGTTGTTGTGTTTCTCTTGGCTATAATTCGTTCCATACCTACATACACTCACACACATTTATATATATGAATGTATGTACGTCTGTACTAGCAGTTTCTGTAAAACGATCGTTTTGGGTATCTCCATACAAATAAACACACATACATAATCATTTAGACACGTATGGCTTATATAAAAAGATATATGTAGGAATGTGTGTTTGTTGAAAAATATATGTATGAATGTGTGTTTGTTAAATGTGTTTACATTAAAAAGAAAACAAAAATAATTCATGCCATTTCTTTGTACCTACATACAATTAAAACCCTCGTATTACGAAAATACTCATTTCATTGGTTTACATTACATCAACGAAAAAGAGCTATAACCCAGTTGACCATTATATGCCAGTTTACACACATCCGTTTTTTCTTTACTTGAGCAGTTCTGCTTCAATTTTCTTTTTAGCTTGCATTTCAGATCATAAACGAAATATTTGTGTGTCAAGTTGTTTTGCCTTCGACTTTTCATAATTTTTGACATTTTATTTTAAATTTAACGTTTACCCCATTCTCCCAAAAATCAAGACTTGACGAGTCCAACTTGATGTATCAAACTGGTGGCATCTAAAATATCTTAAACAATGAGGACTGGTCAATAGAGATCGTCCTAGATACATTTATTTTAGATATTGATGACAGCTCAGACAATTCATTGATCAAATGTGACACGAAGCTATCTATGTATGTTCACATAAGTGACAATTTCTCTCATTGTCGAATCGTTGACGCTTATACGAGGGCTGTTTGGTAGTTGCGTGACAATTTGATGACAAATTTTGTTTCGGCATGTAGGCGTTTTATTTTTCAACAAAATCTCCTTTTAAATAAATATCTGTTTGAACAAAATGCTGTTTAGCTAATCTCCAACTAGCAATTAGAAGACGGTGAAAACTATCTAAATTGGAGATTACAATTATAATTACTCCGTACCGTAATTATAATTTGGGGAGTAAGGAAAATGAAGAAACCGTTATGGAGAACAGTAACAGTTTATTAAAATTCAGAAATATTACCTTACGTGGTTTTAGTTGGTAGCACCGTGGCAAGTGTTCTAGAGCATACTAATACTAAAAAAATTCAAGAATATAAATTTCATGATATACATTTTGACAATTGGAATTTCTCCACTTCCCCCCACAGTGCTACCAGCTTTACATTATAATAATAAAATTCATATAAAATATTTAGTGTGCACTGTTCGATATTGAATGTGAACCACACCTAAATGTCAAGTTTTTTCTGCAGTTCACTTAATATTTCTCAATTTCAGACTGACTAAAATTGAACCATGAAAAGATACACAATCGAGCAACGTGTTTAAGTTATTCATATGTATATCGTGTCTTTCATGATTTTCAAAATGCATATCGTGCACTTTACAATTTTTTGGCAAACTTAATTGTCAAAAGCTGTGTACACTCGGAAAAATCGTGAATCAGGCAAAACTTTGAAAAAACCGGGCCAGTAGAAGATGTAAAAACATCGGTGCATGCTCGTACAGCTCGTTCTGCAGAAAATATTGCTGCAGTTGGCGATAGCATGGCTGAAGAGCCGTCCACCTCAACTCGTCGTCGTGTCCAACAATTGCACCTCCCACGCTCGTCGTTGATGAACATTATGCATAAAGACTTGCATTTACATGCTTACTAGGAGCACCTGATTCAAGAACTAAAGGCCGTGTCAGATAAAACTTTGTCGCTTTGCGTGAAGTTTAAAACTTTAACAGGAAAGCGCAAAGCAAATAGTGTATGTCACAATAAAAACTTTGGCAACGCTCACGATTTGTCTATTTATCTAAAAAAATGGTTGTTGATTTTTATATTTAATTATTTTTTATGATAATAGAAGTTAGAGATATTATTGGACCAACTACTGAAATTGGATCTAATTATTTTTTTAATGCATAAAGCTTTGGAGCTATTAGAAAAAACTTCAAAGCGAAAAAATATGAGAGTTGCCGAACTTTTCGCTTCACGTTGCGTTAAAAGTACCTATATGACATGTTTCATATAAGTCAAAGCGAATTTGCAACGCAAAGCGAAGCAAAAGTTTAATCTGACACGGCCTTAAAGCCTCTTGACCTTTATAAGCGTCATCAATGGTCAAAATGGTGGCAAGGAACGGCAACAGTGGATGATCAACTTTCGGAGAAAATCATCTTGAGTAATGAGGCACATTTTCACCTCAGTGGATTCGCAAATAAGCAGAATTGTCGCATTTGGACGAATGATAATCCAAGAGTATTTATCGAAAAACCAATGCACCTACAAAGAGTAATTGTGTGGTGCGGTTTATGGGCTGGCGGCATCATCGGGCCGTATTTTAAAGCTTTTTTCGCACAAATAATTTTAAAAAGCACCAAAAAACGGTGTGAAACGCACGGAGTTGACAACGCTGAGTATGACAAAAAGGCGATTAAAACACTACACGAAATTCTAGTAGTTTGTTTTTGTGATTGAAAGTGCTAACTGGGATTTGCTTATAAACATATGTATATGTACATATACACATGCGGTGCATGTCTGTATGTGTGTTATTAAAAAAAGAGATTTAAAAATACATATTTGTTTATTGTGAAAAACTATTGTGAAAATGTAAACAGTTGAAGAAATAAATAACCATTTATAAGAATATCTACTCGTACATATGTATGTCTATGTGTAGATACTACTTACTTATGTACATATGTATATATGTATGTTTATCCAACTATTTACCCATACGAGTATTTAGTATGTACACATGTTTTCCCATTAATATAAAAACAAATACTTTTTATAGGCATGCTAAAAGATACATGTACATATGTTTAACTCCATTAAGTAATTTTTCGCCAATGATCCCATTTTCAGAAGCGGAAATAGCAATGCTTAAATAGGGAGCAAACACACATACATTCATACATACGAGTAGATATGTAAGTTCCGGTACGCAGTTAAACACGTTTTTAAAACATCACCCCCATTAGATTATAAAAGTCCTATCTATGACTTATGTAGGTGCAGAGATGTATTGCAGTGCACGAACTGGCAAAGGCCGGTATCTGTTTACAGCAAGCGGAGATTGGCAGGATAGTTAGAATCCTGCTTAAAAGCTGTAAGAAAACCATGTGCAGCGTTAGCTTGTAACAGCTGCAGAGCGGGAGATGGTCTCGTGTGGTTACTTGCCGGATAGCGAGGCTAACATGGCCTACGTGTAATTGTGGCAGGACTTCAGTTTTGACAGCTATTGTCTTTCACTTAATAATTTCTGTAGAAGGTGTAGGGATGAGGAGGAGGAATAGGCTGTTGAGCATTTCCTCTGTCGGTGTCCGGCACTTTATTCTATATGAGTGTTGTATCTAGACGAAGCGATACTGCAAGGATTGGCAGGTATATCGGGATGTGTGGTGAGCGGACTGGATTCTTTTAACTGGTTTTCGTGATGATGTGGATTTGAACCATCGGGAGATGTATAGGTCTCACAAGCTGTCTATCTCCCGCAGATACACAGCGGACACAAGAAAGGTTTCATGAAACTTGCAAGCTGTATAACCTAACCTAACTTTAAAAAGCACATACACTTCGTTCATTTTTGACAGCTTTGTCGTACGGGTAAAACCAAGCTGCATTTAAGTAGATGTCATCACTAGCACAAGACTGGCTGGCGCAGTCACTAAGGGCACAAAGTAAACAAAGATGAAATAAAACAAAATAATATATGAAGATATTTTTATCATCAGCATTTCATCTCTCCGCGCTTTGTGCTTTTATTCTTAAAAAAAGAATTGTAAAGCCTCAAAGGCATAAATTAATTTTTAAGAACCTTAGTTCTTCCTTAAGCTAATTTGACCTAAATTTTCCAATGTAAATTAAAACAATTTTATTTACATTTTTTCCAACGTTTCGTAAATTTTTTGTTGACTTCTTCAGAGGAATCTAGGTTATGTGTTTGAGTTTTATATAATTAGATTATGTCTTATATAATATGAAGAATTATTTTTATTTTTAATTATAACAATAATTGCCGCGATCAATAACTCTTGATGAAAGAAAACAGGAACAAATAATTGAATACACTAAAAGTTGTGAATCCACTAGGATTCGATCTCAGTAACATATATAGATTATGTTTATAAAAACTTATCAAATATTGGATTTTACAATGTTTTCTAAAATTAGGTGTGTTCCACGAGAATAACGAAACAGTCCTAACTAGTCCAAAGCAGTCTAAAAGCGTTCCACGTAACAATTTTTGTGCAATTTTTCATTTCCTGTACAAATTAGTCCGAACTTTTTCTTTGGGTATGTTCGGAAAAGAATTGAATAATCAGCTGTTTTATGTTTACATACATATGAAACTGAAAATGTAAACAGAAAATTTGCAAATTGGAAAAAAGTTTTTGTTTAAAAATTAGTTAAAAGCAAAATGGTTGCCCAAACTAAAAATAACCTTGTGAAGTTGCGAGGAGAACAATAGTTATTTGGCTGTTCATTTAATAAATATGTGCTATAAAAATGTACTGAAAATTTTACATTGCTTTTAATTTTACAGCTGTTGCCAATAATGCAAATATTTTACTATGCGTTTTAAGCGTCCAAAATCACTAAAATATACTTTAATCTAAAAAGTAAGCAGCACTAGTATTGCGAGATGTACAATTGCGGTTTTTTGCGTTCCAGCAGTTTTGGGTAAAATTTGCAAATTTAGAGAGTAATTTGCTTTTTACTCTCATTAGCCCAAACTAGTCCGAGATCTCGTGGAACACGCATGTATGTACACTGGTACATGTGTATGTACACACGAGTACATATATATCATACAAATATGCTTAATATTCTTTTTTTTTTGCTAAAAATGTTTAAATTTTGACGAGAAACGTACAAAAGCTACATAGTATATGTATGCTAATTTTAACAAATATTTGTTGTATATGGAATTTTGCACAAAATTTACCCATTATGCTAAAATATATACAAAAACAAAATATTATTAAAAATGCACGTTGTACTTTCCAAAATCTTTAATTGGTTATATTATGACCTTAAATTATGCTTTATTAAAGCTTTTGAATTTGTAAACTTTCAAAAAGGTTTTTTTCTACTCAACTTAATTATTCAACACTACACTAATTCAAAAAATGAATATATTAATACGTACATATATATGTTCATAGATGTGTATTAAAATATTTGTATAACACTTCAGTTATACATGTTAATTATGCAAACAACTTATCTTTATTTAAATTGATTTCATTTGTGAAAAAATTCCAATAGAGTTATAAAATTTTTGGGAAAAGCTATTAAATTGCATAAACATATTAACAGAAATAGTGCATATATAGTCACATAATAATGATAATAATATTAAAAAATACATTTACACACTACCAACTATTAACTATAGTCCTTATATTCATGGTTCTAAAGAGATTTTAAATTAATTTTGAAATATGTATATATTTTATTGCATTTATATATATGTATGCATATGTATGTATTGAAATGCGCATTTGCTGTACAGAGAATACAAAAACCTGTGGCAACATTAATAAAAAGAGTAGAAGAAGGAAAAGCAACTGAATTTTATGTACGTCCGGTTCCCGTTATTAAAACCGGTGCTGCCAGAAATATAAACTAGCGAAATGCTCCATAATAAGCTAAATTTAAAATGTTTTAAACAAATAATAATTAAATAACATTTAATATATTCGTAGTTCTAAAGATTAAAATGTGTGGAATAAATAATCAGTTTTTTGTATCCCCAGCTATGAACATACTATGCAGATACCATTATTATTTAAGCGATTGCCATACGAGTATTAGTAAGCAGACTCTTGAATGTTGTTATAAGTGACCGGCATATTTTAAGACATGGATTTCAATATACAGACAGACACCATGCACACATATGGATTTCCTTCATATGAATGTATGCACATACATGTATGTATGTATATGTATTTATATATTTCACATAATTCATTTAAAAGCGATCTTTTTAGGAGTGTCAATTGTTAGTAAGCAAAATTATCAACATATTGTATAAAATACATGTTATTTATAGATGCAAACGTATGCATGCAAGTATGTATCCTAAAACATATGGCGTTTATTGGTTATTTGCACTAACAATGAATAGTTTAATATCAAAACACATAAATTCATATACACATGCATGCATACATATGTATATCTGTGAAACTCTCGTTTTCTATTGACAAATATGACATCGTAATTGCTATTCCAAATGTTTTCACTTTTATTTTTAAATGGTCAAAATATTTGTTATTATCACTAACACGATTTTGTTTATAAACCAAAACTAATAATTGAAAATGTATTTCAACACCTTTTGTTTACTAAACTTCGTTGTAGATCTGTGATCCTACAAATATGTAAGTCTAAAGTTTATTGCTGGACATGTGCTGACATATATAGCTCGTAGTTTTTTTCTTCAAATTTGAGTTTTTTTAGCGTTTCTAATACGTTACGTGTAAATCTACCTCTTCACAAAAATTTAATGGAATATTTTCATAGATGCCAATACATTTTCATCTTTTTTGGCATTTTTAACCTCTAAGTGCACAGATTTCAAAAAGGTGCCGGAGGAATCAAATAAAATTAGGCTTTTGAAATGCTTAGAGATGTCAGAACAGAGACAGGATGTGCCATTGAATTACATCAGCTCCTGTCTTGCCGGCCTTATCTGATGATGGACCACGAGGAGAATTATTCGTGATTCACCAGCGCCCCCGTGTGACTTGCAAGTCTCACATAGATCGATACGTCAGTCATATGTTTGTAACTTTGCTATAGATTTCCGCCTACGTCATGTTACACTCATTGCGCAGCCTACAGATAATCCTCATGTGATGCAAATGCATAAAATAAATTGAACCGTTTTGAATGCACAAAAATCGTGCAAACATACTTCAAATATTTGTAAAAACAAGAAACAACGCGAAATTTTAATACAAACGTAGAAAGTTTTTGGTATATTTGGTGAGCTGTTTGTGTAGTTTATTTGGTGCTTAACTAGTTCTCTTGTAAAATTGGGAATTCTTATTAAATATATATACACATATTTAACAGTAGAACAAATAAACTTATAAATTTATTTAAAACCCAATTTAAATTTAGTTCTTTTATTATGTGTTATTAAAAAATAAAATTGTTCCAAGAGCAAAATTTTTTTTGTTACATATTATTTTTATATACTGGTCGCACTGTTTTTATTTTGTAGCCAACAAAAATAGAAATTAGTTTAATTCGAGTGCGGCCAAGACGAATTCATATCAGGCAAGAGCAAGAAATAAAAAAAAAAATTACAAGAAAAGACTAACTTTCCTTTGTCCTAATTTTTCGACCTTTTTCTTAAATTAAGGTGTAATGATCGTCAAGCTTGAAGTCTTTTTTATAATTTTTTTTTTACTTGTTTATTTAATTCAATATTTCGTTTTCTTTCGGAAGACTTCTTCAGGTTTTTTTTTTTTTTTTTTTTTTTTTTTGATTTTCCTGAAGAAGTCTTCCGAATGAAGACGAAATATTGAATTAAATAAACAATTAAAAAAAATATATATAAAAAAGACTTCAAGCTTGACGATCATTACATCTTAAGAAAAGACTAACTTTTAATTATTTCGTGAAACTTTAAATTGTTTAGTGCGAATTAAAGTCTCAGATTGTAGAACTTGGAAAGGTGAAAATGGCCAGCCAGGTTGGGAAGGATTCTGGATGATAGCTGGCGCTGAAGATACAATACAAAATTTAAAAAATTATTTTAAACCTGTTTTTTCTAATTTCTTAAAAAAAAAATGTACAATAGAAGAAAAACTTAATTATTTCATGAAACTTAAAGTCCCAGATGACAGAACTTGAAAAGGTGAAAATGGCCAGCCAGATTGGGGAGGAGTCTGGATGATACCTGGCGCTCAAGATAAAATACATAATTTAAAAAATTGTTTTAAAAGTTTTTTTTTTTCAAATTTGTTTTAATTATGCCATTAACATCTGAAACAGATTAAAATTAAAAAAAAAAATTATCAGCTGCGCTGTCAAACTCACTCATGATACAAAAAATAAGGTAGCCGCTTCGCTACAACAATACAACAATAAAAAAACAACAGATATTTTTGTATTAATGTTAAATAGTCGAACTTTATTTTTTTTTTTTAATATTTCTAATATTTATTATATGATGGTGGGTTGGTATCATTCGTCTAGCTCGAGCTCCCCAGCTTTAGTGTATTCAATTATTTTTTCCTGTCTTTTTTGATCAAGAGTTATTGATCGCCGCAATTATTGTTATAATTATAAATAAAAATATTTCTACCAGTAAAAAATTATAAATAGCTTGTCTTCTATGTTTCCCAGCTATCTATATGTCGACATTTCATAGGAACTACCCTAATCATCAGTAGACTTTGGAAATTTTTGAAAGATATTCTCATATATTGTTTAAAAATATTTCTTGTCTTTAGCCAGGATTGAACTCGAACTAGACGAATGATACCAACACATCATCATATAATATTAGTAACAGATATTTTGTTTGTGTAAAAAGGCGAATTAACACTTCAGCTGTCAAAAGTAGTTGATAAAAAACATGTACAAAAATGAGTGCGGAAAAAAACACGGCAAACTGCAGTCGTGTTGTATTGCTGTTGTCTAAATAAACGTTGGCACAAGGCGAATTTATGCAGCTAAATGCAAGCAGAGAGGCGAATTCAGTACTATGTATTTTGTTATTGTAAAACATATCGTGAATGTCAAAATCTAAATTCGCCTAAGATTGTTCAGCTGGGAAAAAATTTTATATAAACGTTAAATATAAACTTTTATAATTGTTTGTAATTAAAATCACAGATTATATTAGTTTTTCACTTTTAAGTTCACACAAATTTCTTGAAATTGCACTAAATCATACAAAAAAATCTTCAGATTAAAATGGCGCAAAAAAGTTTGTAAGCAAAGGAAAAAACGTTTGACAGTCTCATTGGAAAAAACGCGAAAAGCCAAAAATAATCACCTGTGCTGTTAAGTACACC
This sequence comes from Thecocarcelia acutangulata, assembly GCA_914767995.1. Lineage (NCBI taxonomy): Eukaryota > Metazoa > Arthropoda > Insecta > Diptera > Tachinidae > Thecocarcelia > Thecocarcelia acutangulata. Next base: position 21,952,617 of record OU612095.1, on the reverse strand, counting down.
TAGTTATGAATTCGCCTTGCGTTGGCATTTAAATGCAGGTATTTTATACTTGACTTATTGAAGCCGGTTGCTTGCTGGCTTCACTGTGTTTAATGCTTTAGTAGTTCAATATCTATAACTATGTTAATTTCAGTTCCAGCAGTTTTGGATAAAATTGGCAAATTTAGAGAGTAATTTGCTTTTTACTCTCATGGAATCTATTTAATATTTTTTGCGTTTAAACGATTTTAGGTAGTTTTGCCAAATTTAGAAAGTAATTTTCTTTTTTACTCTCATTGGAGAATGCACAAGTTGCAAAAATATGATAGAGAAAAACTCAAATTTAATATACTTTTTTCTTATTTGTTATGATTTAATCACATAGTTCGTTGCCGCTTATCCCCGACTTGTACATAAAAAAGCTAAGAAATTAATAGCAAGAATTAGTAAATACGTATGTGAGAAAAAAGAGTTTATCAGAAAACGCAACAGAGAAATTTTATATAATTTATTAATTAGCTCAATGAAGCAATAACAAAGACCGTGATGAGGGCCAATAAACTTATTACTTATTAATCACACAAAAATTTTTTAACTTAAAATTAGATAATTAATTACACAAACATTTTTAACTTAAAATAAGATAAGCTTCCATATTTTTAAATAAAAAAATAAAATTAAATACATGCTCATACAATAGATATACAAACACACGTATGTAATAGGTCTGTCTCTGTACTTTTTGGATAAAATTCGTGCAAAAGAGAGCAAGCGTAATTAATTTTATCTTTAAAAAAATATAAAATGTAACAAAAGTACGGGAACTTAGAAAGCCAAATTTGATAATTAACAAATTTATAGTTAATGTTTGGATAGTAAAATGAAAATTTAAACTCAATTTTAATAAATTTTTGTTTAACACTTGGGTTTTAGAGAATTTTTTTTACATAGGACGTGTGCTAAACGGTAGCACAGTATTATGGTGAAAAATATTTTGTCTGCGGTAGAAAAATTTCAGGTTTTTGTTGTGTGAAAAAAATATTTTACTTCACAGCATAAAATTTTGACAAAACAAAACAATTTTTTTAATAAACGTTAAAAGAACCAAATTTTTGAAAGTTCTGGGAATTAAAATTCAATCATGTGATGATGCGGTTCTGAACCTTTCTCTTTAAAAACATCGTTGTTTTGCAAATAATATGATACTACTGTGCATTAGAGAATGTTCATACGAATGCTTATATTCGAGGTTCGCCTCTCATTCCTGGTTCGCGGTCCAATCTTGATTGAACCAACATGATTCGCCATACAAAAGTTTATGAGCGAACCAACTTGATTCATTTTGAATCTTGCCTTGAACCATGCAAAAACTACTATCATCTCTAAAGTTGATAATAAATTATCGCTAGTTTATCTTAACTAGCTCTCAAAAAAAATGTAAAGAAAGAAAAAAATTTAATTTAATGTGTGTAAAATCAAATGAAACACATGGAACATATAAAAATTGGATACTTACAGAAAGATTTAAATAAAAATTGAAAAAAACGTTTGCACAAAATATGTAAACATCAGTGTGAAGCAAAGCCTAACCTGAACATTTAGTTTCACAATGGTGGTTCAGAGAGCAAATCAAATGTTCCAAATTACCGTCTGAAAATGCTATTAGGGTGCGTCGATTTAGCCATCGAGGAAAAAAGTTATACTACGACATATCAAAAAAAATCATTTCCGAGGCTCCCAAATTTCGTTAATAAATAGTTTAATTTCATCGAAAACAATTGAGTAATAATTTAAAAATAAATTTTTCCATGGAAAAGTAATGTAAAAAAATTAAACCAGTAGTTTTTTTAACCTATTAAAAACCCTAAAAAGTAAAAGTTGAGAAAAAGTCAAAAAAGTGAAATTTGGGGGCGTCGAAAATGATTTTTTTTAATACAGCATATCGACAAATTTTGGTCCTTCCATATCGCCAACAAACCAAATCACAAACAACCAAAATTATTATGTTCAAAAATACGATTGAACACTGAAAACAAAATGCAATCCCTCCGTACTTAAATCAGTCCCAAGCGCTGTCAAAAGTACGGTAAGTACGGACTTTCTTAACTAAAACTAAAGCAGTGATGCCAGAACTTTTTGTTGAAAAATCAAAATTTTTCACATAGAAAATCTTAATTTTAGAAAAAAAATCTTAAAATTCTTTTTATTTTATTTCAATGTTAAATGCAAAAATAATGTTTCTTTATTTCGTATTGTAAAAGAATAATTATTCTAAAATAACAAGAATATTAAATAAAAATTTTGAGACAAAGTTCAGTTCAATCAAAATTTCTTTCTGAAATTAGTAGTATAAGTAACTATGTATACATGTATAATATCTATATTCAACATACATATATGTAAACTACGTGCAATTCAATTATTTTTTTCAAATCTAATTTTATGAGAGAAGTTTTTAGGTTTCACAGGCTATCTGCTTTTAAAAAAGCCACCCCACTTGGCTCCAGTTTGATCAGGTTTTGTTGCCAATTTGGTCCCGTTGTGTTAAAGAAAGAAGTTAAACTTCATTCAATGTTAAAGAATAGTTGACAGTTTTATTCAAACACTAAATGTCAAAAAAAAAAACTTAATTTTAAGAAAAAAATCTTCCAATCTTGTTTTGCTTAAGAAACTTCAAAATTAAGGTACAGTCTTCATTCTGGCAACGCTGCATTAAATACTTACTTTTAGGGCCATTATTACAACTTACCGGTAAGATTGGCGTTAATTAAAGGTACCTCTTTTAGTTACATTATTACAATTTGCCTGTAAAATTAAATTAATCTTTTTCAAAGTATGGCAACAAAACGCAATTTAAAGATTACTTTTTAGGTGGTAAACATTGTTGTGAGTGCCCCCACAACTTTCATTGTAATTCTTTGAATAAAATATATGGTAGCATGTGCAAATATGGCAACTTCAAATATAAAACCTCTGGTTAAAATTTACACGTGCGATTGTCTTCCCGGTAACTTATCGCTTACTTTCAGGTTAAAAGGCAGTTGCAATAATGAAATGCGATTTATCCGGCCGATAAAATCCTACCTTTAACTAACGCCAAGTTGTAATAACGGGACTTGGACATATTGAGTCCCGAATCCGTACATCAAAAAAGATGAAAATGAGATTGATTTGAGAGAACCTGTGATCAAATCAAACTTAAAATGCGATTGATTCAAAAATTTTAGAGTTGGTTTAAACAAAAATCTGTACCTGAAATAAGAACAATTGAGTCTATTATTATTTACTCTATTAGCCACTAATATTTATACCAATCAAAAAATATGTACACCTTGTTTTTGTATTTCCTAGCTGTATATATGTTGACATTTCATAGAAGTTATCCTAATCAGCAGTAGAACTATAAAAAATATTTTCAAATATTTAACTATATATTCCATTTTTTTTAATAAATTAATGAGAATTCAAAAAAAGAAATGCAAAATAAATAATAACTTTAAATTAAATCTACCTTAATGCACTGCTTTGGTGTCTATCCCATATCTACAGTAGGCTTTTACTAATTCTTATGCGAATATTCAAAAATATTTTTTAAAACTATCTCGATGAATTTTATTAAAAAAAAGCTTGAAATAAATCACACTGTGATCTCAAGAATTTTTAAACAATTTAATTTATATGTTAATATTTTTCTAAAACGTAATTAACTTATTCACTCAAAAACCAAAATAAATATCAGTTTGACAGCAAATAAATTGTTTAGAGCACACGTCAAAAAATAGACAGTTGTGTAAGAGCGTATTTATATATGGATGACACCATACTGTTATTCACCACTTAGATCATGTTGAAAAATACTTTGAAAGTGTCGTGTGATTTTAGTTACATTTTGTTGTAACAGTTTGTTTGTTTATATGGTTCTTTTTCATTTAATAAAATTATAAAAAATATTTATTAGTGCTGCATATTACGCATTATTTGAATTGATTATATTTAACATATTTTTTTATTATTTTTTTAGACATTTGCTGCCAAACATTCCGATGCCGAAACGTTACTTAGTAATTTAAACAACAAATATTATTACTATACGAGAACACGAGGTCTATTTAGAATATGTTATCCCAAGGAAAGACCACCAACTAGTGCTGGTAAAGTTAAATCAGATTTTCTGTTATTTCTTTTATATAAAAACTTTTTTTATTTCCTATATATAGTTCCTACATATTTGTCGCCAATTGAAACACATTGCTCAAACATTGACTATTTTCCACAAATTGACGAAGATAAAAGCTATAATGAAGATTCCACATCTAGATTACACTTGGCGCGTTCCTGTGTGGCAATGTTTATACTGAGGTAAGTTAATTTACTTGTAATATCATTTTAAAACATTTAAACACGTTTTTAGTATTTAGATGTTCAATTGCTTCCATTTACCGAGTGCAGGACCAGGATTCTGTATTTAAATTTAACAACAGTTTAAAAAATTAACAAGTAATATGGCGATTTTGCTATTCTGTACAACTTGTTGTTGTGTTGACATTTGAGTCAGCTGTTTTCAAAACTTTATTACAGTTGTTTAATTAAACCAAAAGAAAACAAGAATGATTTCTACTCTTTAAAAAAATTGTGTTTCATAACTAAAATATATGAAACGGCATTTTAGTATTTGAGGTAATTTGTATACAAACATATATACATACATGTACTCGTATATATGTACAGGCTTTTATTTAGTATGATAAAATATCTTATTTATTAGTATGTGTATATATGTACATATACTCAGATGTGTGCGTGTACATAGTAATTTTTAATGGAAAAGTAAAAAAAGGTTAAAAATGTTGGTATTAATTCAGTCTCTTAATATTTTCTCTGTTCTTTTAGCAATTTTAGAATATTTTTTAACAGTGATGCCACTTGACTTAAATTTTTGGTAACATTATTAGTGATAATAGCGCATTTACACCAACTCAAAATCTAGTAGATTTGAATTGAAATCTACAACGAAATCTATATTGTTTACACCACCGTTTTTTGACATCTAGCAAGATTTCATTTGCTCAAAAATAATTTATGCATGCGGGTTCGATATCACAGTTGCATCGCTTAGTACTGAGTAGATTTCAGGAGATTTCGTCGAAATCTACTCATAAAGTAGATTTCATTTTGTATGGGAAATCTTCTCAAAATCTACTAGATTTGGCTTGAAATCTCGAATGAGCAGATTTCGCTTTAGTGTAAATAGGCTATAAGTTGCAGAATCGCATAATAGTCACAGCAGGCAACAAAATTAGTTATTGACATTTTGTTATAGTTAATAGCGTATTTACACCAACTCAAAATCTAGTAGATTTGAATTGAAATCTACAACGAAATCTATATCGTTTACACCACCGTTTTTTGACATCTAGCAAGATTTTATTTGCTCAAAAATAATTTATGCATGCGGGTTTGACAATACAATATCATCAGAGACTGAATACACCAGCATTAAAGTGTGTATTTTTGTATGCATACACCACATTATAGTGCAATTTTTGTTGTAGCGTAGTAATTTTAGGTACTTTTAGAACAAAATCACGGTTGCATCACTTGGTACTGAGTAGATTTCAGGAGATTTCGCCGAAATCTACTCGTAAAGTAGATTTCATTTTGTATGGGAAATCTCCCCAAAATCTACTAGATTTGGCTTGAAATCTCGAATGAGCAGATTTCGCTTTGGTGTAAATAGGCTATAAAAGTTACTGCGTCGCAATACAGACCTTTTCCGATCATAAATCACTCATCTGTGAAGTCTAAATCCTTCAAGAATTTCTAATATCACCATCTGATACATCAATTGATGTTATTGGTATTTATTAAATACATTTCCCTCTTAAGATAAAATTAAAATTGTCTTGACTAAAATTTACAGATAAGTCTAAACAGTTATTACAGTTTAATTTATAAAAATATCTTATTTTAAAGATAAGCTTTACATTACTTATCCAACAGTTTTCACCTTATTAACCGGTAATATAGGCTTATTTATAAATACTTGACAGTATCAAATTAACTATTAAATACTTTTGTGCAAGGCGAATTCATACCAGGTAAATGCAATAAATGTAACACTACAAAAAAAAATATTTTTCAGATGTCAAGGGAAAAATATAAGCACAAAAAGGAATTAAAAACAAAAAATACAATAAAAAAAAATTTATAAGAAAAGAAAAGCTTTTAATTATTGCGTGAATCTTTTAATTATATCGTCAAAATTAAAGTCTCAGATTATAGATGAAAATGGCCGGACGGATCGGGGAGAGTTCTGGATCATACCTGGTGCTTAAGCTCCAATACATTATTAAAAAAATTCTTTAAAATATATATTTTTTTAATTTTTTAAGATTTTTCGATTGACATAATTTGAACAGATTCAAATTAAAAAAACAAGTTATCAGCTGCTTTTGTGGTTACATGTTGGCAATACAGTGTTGTATAATTCGAATTTTATACTCAAGGCAGCTTTACCAGGGTAGTGGTATAAGCACAGCTATCTATCGTTTCCTTTGTCTAAATTTTTCAAAATTTTGTTAACACACATAGGCTTCCTTGCTTTTTTAAACAAAAGGAAACCAAAATTTTGACAACTTTTCGTAATTTCTACCAACAAAATTTATATGATGTTTTTTGGTGTTTTATTTATTGTAATTCTGCCACTACTTATTAAAGCTGCCTTGTCAACAGCTGAGCACATAATAAATTCAGGATATACAGGAAATGTGAATAAATATTTGAAATTCCTAATTTTTTAAAAAAATCAAGGGACGATCAAATTTTGATAGGAGTTTTTTTTAGTCTAGTTAAGTTTCATATCACTAATCACATCCAAAGTTTTGATGGACCTATTTTCTTAGATTTGTAGTCACAAACAAAACCTTCTCATCTAATTGAAAATATATATCAAATATTTTGTTTTTTCCATAAAAAAAATTATAAACAGCTGGTTTTTTATGTTTCCCAGCTGTCTATATGTCGACATTATATAGGAGCTATCCTAATCATCAGTAGACTTTGAACATTTTTGAAAGATATTCTTAAACATTCAACTTTATATCCCAACAATTTAAATAAATAAATATGAATATCTTTCAAACTCTTATGAAATGTCGACATATAGACAGCTGGGAAACATAGAAAATAAGCTGTTTATAATTTTTTAATTGGTATCAATGATTAAAACTCAATTGATTTTATTTTGTTTTTTCTTTCAATTTTATTTTAAAATAGTTTTATAACGACATTTTGTGCTTTTTGGACTGGTCTTTCTGGTTGCTGGAAAAGATCATCTGGTGCTATAACAGCGACATCAATATTGTTATTAGCAACATGTTTGCTTGCAGCTGGTGCTATGGGACTTTGGCATACTGTTGAGTTTTTCGAAAAGGAAAAAGTTGTTGGAGAGGACTTTTATCAACAGTGGAATACTGTAAATAATCATAATAAGATTTTATAATTGTTTCAGTCTTAAATAATGTCATACTTTTTAAAGGTCTTAAAGGATAACACTAAAATTATTTACGACTGGTCATATATTGTTGCATGGGCTGGTGTAGGATCGTGTCTTTTATCGGCCATTTTACTGTCAGGAGCCGCAGTTTGCCTGAGAAGTGAACGCGAAAAAGAAGAACAACTTAATTTGCAATACCTCATGCCAGGTAAAATTTTTTCAATTTAATTTAAATGAATTAGTATGCGGCATTAGATTTGGTTATGCTTAAAAGCTTTAAATAAAATCATACAAGGTGGTTTTAAACACAGTAGTACTAGTATCATAAATAAAATTACTTTATAGCTGGGCATTGTTTACTTCACTAGCTACTTATATTTTTATACAATTAAAAAAAAAAACAGCTGTTTTTTAAGATTAACCTAAACATTAGTAGACTCGGAAACTTTGAAAAATATTTTCAAACATGAACTCTATATTCCACTATTTAAAAAAAAAAACGTTGACAATTAAAACTAAAAGTGTTATAATAATACTTTTCAAATACAAAAAACAGAATTCTTGTTCTTTACATTTCTGGCATCACTGAAAATAGAAGTAAACCGTTATATGAATACGTTAACGACGAAATTGCAACAGGGTATCTCCTTTATTTGAATGAATCAAAATAATTTTTGCTGGCAACGTCATAATTGGCGGTTTACACTTGCAATTTTTATTTTTCAATTAAAATCTAGGGAAACTAAGCTATCATTTATATTACTTCGCAGAATTAAGGCGAAGTTTTGAGTTCGTGTTTGTGTCATTTAGCTCTAAGTTCCATTTAAACACGTAAATCCATTTTTCAGTACAAATTTGCGCAATCTTCTTTATTTAGGTGTTATTTAAGTTTTGCGTTAATTGCTTTTGCAGTGGTGCCAAAAAGGCAAGCGAATCATTCTTACGTACACATTTGGTAGAACTAGCTGTAGGTGTGGCTTATTACGAATTGCCTAATTCAATTGACAAAATTACTTAAGCTGTGGAAATTGAGTCGATATCTGAAGGAAAAGCACTCTCAATACTACTCCAAACACAAAATTGTTCTTTTATATGATATGTTTGTCGGTATGTAGCTTTTACGATAAAAACTATTTGAAAACACTTGATTGGCAAGTACTACGTCCCTGCTGTATTCACTAGACTATCCAATTCCGTTCAATGACAGATCACTCTAAAAATTGCATTGATAAGCGAATAGCCTTCCTCACAACCTATTTTCCTAGTTCTGGTACAATGCACTGCATATGTAGAGGTCATCCCTTGAGTACTGGTTTACTATAAAAAAATAATAATAATGTTCGTAGTACAAGCATTGCCTGTAAAATGGTAAATGGTAGTTGCTAGTGCTCGAAAATAATTTTCTTACATTTAAATTAGCGTTTATGTGCCCGGAAATATTATAGCGGATGAACTGACAAAGGCCGGTGTCCGCTTATAAGCTGTAAGAAGCATGTGCAGCATCAACTTTTAGGGGCTGCACAGGAAAGATGGTCTGATAGGGTTATCTGCCGGATAGCGAAGCTAACACGACCTGTGTACGATCGTAGTAGAGCTACGGTCCTAAGAAATCTTCCGGCAAAGGTTGGGCGTTCTGATGGCGGCTTTGACAGGACATTGTTACATAGGGACGCATGCGGGCAGATTATCAGCCTAATTATTAATATTCTCACGGAATTCTTTTCTCACGGAATTTATTTCTCAAATGAAGTATTTTTTTTTAACTCAAATTAAGGAGAAAAGCATATTTTTTATTAACTTGACCGTAGGTATTGAAGATTTGATCTCAATTTAGTGTTTTCATTTAATGGAAAGAAAGAAAAAATTTAATACATCATATCTCATTTTTGATCATAACTGAAGGAAGGGGAAAAGTCAGAACACTGCCACGGAATTTTCATTTGTAATTCGGCTATATATCTTACTTTTAAGGATTTCTGTTGAAGTCGTAGAAGGGAGGACGAGGAGAAAAGTTTTCAACACTTCCTTTATCGGTGTCCGGCTATTTTTTCTATGACAGCGCTGCATCTGTGCGGACCGATACTGCTCGGGTTAGCCGATATATCGGTGAACAAATTGATGTTTAGCTAATCTCCAACTAGCAATTCGAAAGCGGTGAAAAGTGTCCAAATTGGACATAGTAGTTATAATTTGGGTTATACAGAAAATGAGAGAAACGTTACAGTTTATTAAAATTCAAGTAAAATTACCTTAGCTAGCAGCGCCGTGGCAAGTGTTCTAGAACATAAATTAGCATAGTATATAGTATAGTATATATGAAAATTTCATAAGTAAACTTTTGACAATTGGAAACTCACCACTTTCCACAGTGCTACCAACTTCATGTGTTTATATAAAAATGCATATTTAATTTTTAGTGTACAACGATATGGATATGCCGCCGACCCAGGGTTAAGATTTCTGGCTGGTTTCGCTCCTGCCAAGTACTCTTGCCAATAACACTATGACCTCTACTAACAATTTGGTGTCAGGTTTTGATGATTGCGCTGTGTATGACACTTGTGGACCGGAAGCTCGTTTCCTGCGTACTTAGTGCGTTGGTTTTGCCCTAGCTTGTCTCCCATCCCGCCGACCTTCATGTAGTAATGTGTGGCGCAGCTTATCACACTTTTTGCACTGCCCCATAGATAAGCAAGGTCCAATAGTATGGCTTTTTGCCAAGCAATTTGAGCAGTATCGATATTTATCTACCACCTGCTATCTGCGACTCACGCTCATTTTTAAACATGTATAACAAAATCTTATAGAGTCAAACCGCTTGCATACCACGCACTTAAAATTTTTTTAGTATCGCCGATGGTTTTTCTGATTCTTGGCAGGGTTAAGGCTGCGATTTCTCTTCACCATTTTTCGATTGTCTCTGGTAAAATATAAAGATTATAAAGAAGGGATTTAATTATAAACAAAAGTGTTTTGAAAGCTCGAAAGATTATCACTTAAAGTAAACGCTAAAGATTTGACTCTGAGCTAGAGTTATCCTCTTCCAAAATAGGAAGATAACACAATTTTACTATTGGCCTAGAAACCGTTCCTGAAGCAGTACGCACATTTGCAATTCGTATCCTATCGTCTATGCGAGAGAACGTCTTCTCAATTCTTCCAATACGCCATTCATAGGATGTCAATAAATCATCAATTATGACAAGGTCGCCTATCTGAAGGTTTGGGGCCTAATTTTTTCACTTGTATCGTTTTCGTAATGATTTAAGGTAGTCCTATTTTCATCGAATGGAGAATTGATGCTGGAGAACCTTTAGTTTTTCCCACCTATTAATAAGCGACGTGCTGCGTAATCTTGTCCTGGGAAAGCTGTCAAGGGAGCATCTCTCAAAAAATGCCCAGGCGTTTATTTTATTAGAAAAAAAAATTTTTTTTGAAAAGAAATATGACAACACTGGTCCTACAGATCGTTTGCTTTATTCAAACATCTTTAGGATTATTATTTTGTCTGATTGGCTGCTAATTATGATAATATTACATTTAAACAGAATTAAATAAAATAAATAACTGACTATGTTAATTTGCTTCATCTTTGCTTTGCAGTTTATTCACAAAAACAGCCACCTTATCCACCATATGCTAATTACCCGCAACCTCAAATGTTTGCAGGTCCATATTATCATGGATCACAATACGGACCCTATAACTACTAAGCAATCATAATGCACCATCAATCAATATCACAAATAAGAACCAACCATGCATACACCCACGCACGCACACATACATGCATAATTGTGCTATATGTGTTTTAAAATCCAATTTTTTCATCGTTCTACAAGCAATAAGTAAATAAGTTTTACAGATGGAGTCAATACTTATCATTGGATAGCATAAAAGAGATATCATGAACATGTCAACATAAAAATTCTAGTGAACATCAAAATTGTTTATTATAAATAATTTACGCATCATACATTTCTAAACATATCGTCATCTGAAAGCCAAAAGTCTGTATTGGCACTAGTTTTTTTTTTCTTTTTTGCAAATTATTTTAGAATTTAAGTTTATTTTTGGACACATACGAGTAAAATTTCGTGAGTAGTTTTTATTTTGGTTACGAACAAATTACACCATAACCAAACTTTCTGTCTTGAAGGCTTTTGCTCTTATGGCCTTTTGAATTTTAGTTAACGATATACATATAAGTATGTATTTTATTGTTTATGTTTAATTTTACTTATTAAAGAAAAAGTTACATACATAAATATACTCAAAGTTAAGAGAACAGAAAGAACATGCACGTCTAGTGTATGCATATACATACGTACGAACAAAGGACTTGAGTCAACGATATTGAAATTTTTACAACGATTTTTTTAATATATAAGAAATTATTGTATAATTGTATATTATGCGTTACTAAGTCTATAACGTAAGCTGAAATTTAAAGTTAATTTAAACACATACATACATATATTGTATTTGTCTTCCAAGAATCCATAAAGCTAACATTTATACTTCCATAAATTATTCAAAATTTAGTATAAAATAAATATATGTAGTTATGTATTGTATCCAAAAAAACAAAACAAAAAATATATTTAGATTAAGTTAAATTAATTTCAATTTACTTATAGAAAATAATTTTTGATAAATTAAATTTTTGTATAAAAAAATGCATTCACGTTCAATATGCAAATAAAAATGTTTTTCTTAAAAATATATGTATTTTATAATAAATTATTTATGCATGATCAGTAAAAATGGAACGTAAGTAATTTTGGGAAATCTTTTATTGCCATTTCAGTCATTTTAATAGATTCGCTTGTCAAGAAATTTTAAAAGTCTCCAAAGCTGTATTATGAGCCATGTGCCGAAACTCATATTTCGCAAAAAAAATGTGATTGCGATTTGAAGTCACAAAATTGATGTGCTGAAAGTTGCAATCACAAAAAATTTTCAACTCGCAAGCACAGTTGCCAATTTAGCGCCTTGCCCGCTAGTTTTTGCGATTTTCAGTACCCTAAAAGCCACATTTTTCGCCTCAGCGGTTTTTTTAAATAGCCGCTAAAATGGCGCTTTATATATTTATATGATATGGAATAAATGTTGTTATTTGGTATATTTAAGTAAAACTCTGCCGAGAAATCAATATTGAACGTTCTGAAAAAGAATTAATTAAAAACAATTTTTTTTTTGTTGCCGTACAGAGTATAACAAGATCAAGAAGTTTATTGATTTTGAAAACGAAATTGAAAAAATTTACAATTGTTTTTATGTTTATGGGTAAATATAATATAATAAATTTACATAAAATAAGGGCGTAGAGCGGAATAAGTATTATAATAAAATATAATATTCCATCTGATGTAAGTCAAAATACTTTCATCATTAGGTGTGTTCAACGAGATCTCGGACTAGTTTGGACTATTGAGAGTAAAAATCAAATTACTCTCTAAATTTGCAAACTTTATTCAAAACTGCTGGAACGCAAAAAACCACAATTGTACATCTTGCAATACTAGTGCTGCTTACTTTTTAGATTAAAGTATATTTTAGTGATTTTAGACGTTTAAAACCCATAGCATATAAACAAAACATTTGCATTATTGGTAACAGCTGTAAAATTAAAAGCGATGTAAAATTTTCAATAGATTTTTATAACACATACTTACCAAATGGCAAGCCAAACAACAATGGTATGTTCTGTTTACAACTTCACAACGTTATTTTTAGTCTGGGCCACCTTTCATTTTGCGTTTAACTAATTTTTAAACAAAAACTTTTTTCCAATTTGCAAATTTTCTGATTACATTTTTAGTTTCATATGTATGTAAACATAAAACAGCTGATTATTCAATTCTAGTCCGAACTTACCAAAAGAAAAAGTTCGGATTAATTTGTACAGGAAATGAAAAAAATTACTCTCTCATTTTCTCTCCAAATTGTACAAAAATTGTTACGTGGAACGCTTTTGGACTAGTTCGGACTGTTCTGTTATTCACGTGGAACATACCCATTAATTGTTCACATTGTGCAATAACAAACGAGAACCATTTTTAGTCCCAAGAATTTTTTTTCTTTTAAGAACACACGAGACTAATTAATCCGACGTAACATGTATGTATTGTGTAGGTTTCGTGTTTTTATATACATTTCATCGTTTGGCTTGTGATCAAGAGTTATTGATCGCCGCAATTATTGTTATAATTAAAAATAAAAATATTTCTTGGCTAAAGCCAGCATTGAACTTAGCCAGACGAATAATACATACATAAATATATATCGTTATAAATATTTTTATTTGTTGTGAACATGAATGTTCCAATATGTAAATTTGAAATAAATAAATAATTTAAGAAATTTGTATAAAAAAGATATCAAGCCTGAAGATTGTACATCTTAATTGAAGAAAAAGGAAAGGAAAATTAGTATAAAGTATATTTTAAAACAATGAATTTCCCATGATTCTATTTTCCAAATTGACACAATTTTATTTTATTATTCTTTGGACATGTAGGTACATCTTTACGCTTGCGTAGTTATAAAACAATTCACGGCGAATTTTTTAATTTTTATGTCTAATACATAATATGTATTCCACACCTCAGAACATAAGCTTGAAAATAAACGTTTTTGCATATTTATTATGCCGACGCTATTGCTTATGTTCAGTAATAATTATTGCCATTGGAGACTTTCCGTTATATTTCAAATTTATAATAAATAATATGACATGATATTTTAATTTTATAATAAATAAAGTAAATTTAATATTTTAAAACAATAAGGTTTCTTTGTTTCTATTTTCCAAATTGACATTATTTTATTATTGTTATCAGTATATTGGACATATAAGTACATCTTTACGCTTTCGTACTAACAAAACCATTCGGGGCGAAATATTTAAATTTATGTCCAATACACAATACGTATTCCACACCTAAGAACATAAGCTTGAACATGAACATATTTTTGCTGTTATTCTGCCGACGTTATTGCTTATGTTCGAAAATAAATATTGCGAGTGGAGACGTGCAGTTAGAACCCCAAAAGTATTAACATCATCCAAATATTTTTTCATAAAATGAAGGCTAGTTTTCAATACATCATAATATTACATATTTCGCTTTTTGGGTAAAAAGTTAGCTTTCTGCATTCCAATTATTTTGCTAAATTTAATCCATTTTTGTGAAAAAACAAAGAAACCCACCGAATATAGTGTAATGTTATCAAGTTATATAAATCCTTTTAAAAAATCGCCTATTTTTCTTTTAAAAAAATTCCAAGTCTGGTCACTTTATTATTACATAGATCACGGTTTGCCAGATGTATTCAAATCCTTTATATACATATATACATTTTTCACGGGTGGGAATAGAATATTATGCTTCGAGTACATATTTTATCAACTGCTCGTAATATGGCTACTGAATTGATTGTATATTTTATAGTGAAAAAATGTAAAAAATATTAAAATTCGTGCGTAAAATCTACTATTTGAGTGGAAAATACATTAATAAGTTAAAAGTAATAATGAAAAAACATGAAAAATATAAAGTTCAAGTAAATTTTTGTCCCGAAAACTGTGTAGACATAATGATGTCTTCGTCTAAGTTCTGGCCCTTGTACAAAGTGCAGTGAAAAAATATAATAAATAAATAATTTGCTAGACTTGGGGAAAAAAAGTTGGAAAAATTGCATGATGTATCGTATTGGAATCCAATTGGATATATACATATACGAATTTTACCGACAACAGTGCGTAAAATTATAATGGGCGTGAATTGTTGTACAACATCCTGACAGTACAATAAACAAGAACAAAATTAACCCTTACGGATTTACAAACATTTCGTTTTACGAGCTTAGCTTACATATATACAATAAATTATACATAACTTCTCACATTTATATATCAGAAATACATAAGCCATATATATGTATGTATATATGCGAAAAATTTGTAAAGGTTCCTCAACTAAACATGTACGTGGTTAATGGTTCTTAAATTCTGGAAGTTGTAAATAAATCATAACGTATTTTTGTACTTTTAGCTAAAAAACAAGAAACATATTTTTGAATATCAATGCAAGTGATACATACATTTATATGTATGTAGTATGTACTTATAAAAATAATTCAAATTTGAAAAGGTGTATTTTTTAAATTTATGTACCTATAGTAGGTATATGTACATATGTGCATGCAAATTTATTCATATGCACCTACATACATGTTCATATTAAGATTTTGCTATATATGTATTTACCTGGGTAATAGATATATAACAAGATGTGATTATAGGTATGTACATTCACAAACTTATATACACACATAAAAGTATATTTACTATGTGCGCAAATTGATGAGTGTAGTGTAGTCACACCACAAGGTCTTAAAGCTAATTTTATATACTCCAAATATTCGTCGTATGATTAATTATACGTACGTAAATGATGAACGATTTTTAATACTTGCACAACACCTTCATCACAAATGTGATTATGTATGTACAGTGGGATACAGTTTATTTCAAACAGCATCTTTCTAAAAGGTATAGTGCATATAATTTGTAAGTGAAACACTACATTGAACAAATTTTGATGGGTTGTTTATATAGAGGGCTCACAGGGGCGATGAGAACTAGCCCAACGACAGGTATGGGAGCTTTTTTAACTTTACACTGCTTAACAGGGCTGTTCAAAAGGAGGCTGTCGTTCAAGCGATTCCATTTTACAAATGGGAAAAACTTAAGACAAGTATCCTTATTGGCCATCTTGCAATTCTAAAGGGTATCAGGGACGTAATTGATATGTTTCAAACCAGGGACCTCAAAGATACAACTCACTTCTTCATCAGGAAGTTTGGGATCTTCTTCCCAACAAGAGAAGAATGGGACACGAAACCAAGGTTGCTGCGAGATAGTTCACAAAAGTGGTACACGGATGGAAACAAAACATTATAAGGAGTTGTAGCGAGAATAGTGGGTAGAGCATGCCTGGAATATAACTCTCAATAAAGACACTACGATCGGGGCTATACGCAATAAAAGAACGGTAGATAAACTTTCCGGTAAGGGACACAAGGGAGTGCTGATTAAAATACTCTCTGATAGTCATTCAGTCCTAAAAGCAGAGAGCAGTTGTGTCTTTACTTCCAGTTTAGTACGGAATGTCACAACAGGCTACATGAACTGGCAAACGAGAATCAGGTTACTCTTATCTGGGTGCCAGGACATGAGGGATATTATGACAATGACATCTGCGACAAAGAAGCAACATAGGGGACTTGCTGGACTCACTTCAACAATAGTCTTCTTAATGAGATGAAGAAATGGACGGAGTACATCGTGGAGCAACATTGGAACTAAACAACCGGTCTTGAATATTCCAAGAAATTTCTAACTTTTGATGCAAAAAGAGCCGAATGTACTCTAAAACTGGACAGGAAAAGTTTCAAAACACTGGACAGATGCACTTACTAACTATTATACCTACCTTAAGTACCTGCACAGGTTGGACATTTCCAATATAGACATTTATAAATTCTGCTGTGAGGAAGAGGAGTCAATGGAGCACTTGATCACCCACTGTGAGCCATTGGGGCACTGAAGATATAGGCTGCTACAAGCCCGTAAATTGATTGAACGGGATCTGCCATAACTCGCAATGAAGGAGCTAGTCCGGTTTCTTGACGTACGCAACCCCTGAAGGTGCAAGGGGAAATACATCCCATTCAAGTAATAATAAGCCCTCTTGGGTTCTTTTTTGGGTCCGTCGTATTGCCTGGAGGAGATATGCAGCCTGTGAGACCTACATATCTCCTGACGGTTCAGATGCAATCCATCCTGAAAACCGGATAAAAAATCCAGTCCGTACACCCCGTGCGGCATTGGTCCGCTCTCATACAAGAACTTCTACAAAAATCATTAAATAGAAAATTTAATCCCATTGCATGCGCCCTTATGTGATAATGTCCTTACAACTTTCAAGCTGAGCTCCCACTATTTTGACAAAATCCGCCTGCTGTAAAAGCTCCAGGGGTTTTGCCAGCTCGTGTACAACAACATTTCCGTGCACTTCACGGTGCCCCGGCACCCAGAAAATCTCTAGGATAGAATGTCTCGCTATCTCATTAAGGTCTTCCCGGTGAGCAAGATTTACCTTGCGGTTTGCCTAACGAGGGCACTCTGGTTTCTGAGGAGTTAGTTTGTTGTAGCAAATAAAACTCTAGTAAACCACATTATTTATGTTGTAGTGGGCTTCCAAAACCCCTACCAATGGTTAAATGTTCTGGCTGATAACTATGGTTCATGCCGGTTTTCTGGGGCTAATATCCACGAGGTTCGTCGTTGTGTAACAGATACCTGTAATGTAAGGATCCAGAAGTGGTGCTTAGACGGTTGAGCTGGATAAGGGCTGATACTCTATATGGGATTCAGCCTACCAACTCCATTCACTGTCTGGGCAATTGCATACAGGAGGGATTAGAAGACCCAAGTTCTTCAGCAAGAAATTTGTCCATATGGCTACAAATTTAAGGCAAACGTTGCAAGAAGTCTAAGCCCCCAAATAGATTACCAGGGAATCACGAATAATTTACCCCTTGGAGTTGGTCCATCACCAGATAAGACCGTCCAGGCAGGTGCTGACGTAAATCAATGAACTTTCTGTCTTTTAAAAAGAAATGCTGCATTAATGAACCAAATTGGATGTCGTATAGACACCCGTAAGCAGATTTAATGCAGCATTATTATCATTACGGATTCGTATATTCGTATATCCTACAGTACTACTACAACCAGTTAGCGGCTCTCATTATAGCTGCGATTTCAGTCTTCGTCTAGCTACATTTATTACATAGCCTAAAGCTCATCCTTCTCTGAAACTAAAAGTTAAAGATGGCGCCACCAGTTCCCAAGTCCGATTTGGATCTACTTATAGGTGCAGTTCTCGAGCATGTTCTCTTGATGGGGTATACCAGCCAACCCAAACGGCTTTCTAATAACATTTTCTTAACAATTTGTGCCACTTCTTATTAAGTTTTGTTTCTGCTTTTGTTCAACTACATAATTACTTCCTCCTTGTATTCTGATGGATGGCAAAATGACTCCTAATTTCGAAATGTCATCCAATAATGAGTTCACACCAATAAGCATTCTTCCACCTTTGTCAAACTATGGATTATATCTTAAAGCGACAAATAATAGATTATAGCGCAATAAAGACCTGCTTCCATGATATTAAAAATAACTGTAACATTAATGCTTTTGTAAGTTTACACTATAAAAATTTTATTTCTAAACTGAAATGGTAATTTTGTTTCTCACTAATAGCATGTATATTCCTATATAATAATTAGATGGCAAGTCTTTTGTCTGAATGGCTAAAACTCAAATGTTGTATGCGTCAAATCCGGGGTGCACAAAAAATCTGTGTTTGGTCCAATTTTATTATTTTTATATATGAACGACTTTTTGAATTTCTTGGGTTTGTAAAAATGGTAACGTGAAATATTCAATTGCTATTTAAAGGAAATAGGGTAACCTTGATGTTTTAGAGGCAGTTGTTATCCACACGCTAGAAAATGTTTAAGATAGATGACGAACAGTTGTTGTTCAATTATTTCTTACAACATACTTAGTTTCAGAACATGTCTGTGTATTATACATATATCTATTTTCCATATTTTTCCGAATACATTGGTTTTATTATCTTTATTTTATTTTAGGCTGAAGCTTGCATATAAATAGTATGGATTCTACGACGAAAATCAAAGATTCCTGCTGCAATTCTTCAGCAACTGCTTCGGTAATTGCAAGCATCTGTAGCAGTGATAGCTATAGTATTTTCCCGCAGCATCATCATGATTTAGCAAGTGCCAATAGTATTGAGCTAAATGCAGCTGCATCATTGAGTGATGATTCTGGTGTGCCACTCACCACAAATAGTTCAATATCTAGTGGTGATTCATATCGTTTGGGTTTATGTAAATTCGATATAGAGGTAAAGTTACATTTTCTCAAGT
The DNA here is from genome assembly GCA_914767995.1 of Thecocarcelia acutangulata. Lineage (NCBI taxonomy): Eukaryota > Metazoa > Arthropoda > Insecta > Diptera > Tachinidae > Thecocarcelia > Thecocarcelia acutangulata. The sequence goes on along the minus strand of OU612095.1, from coordinate 21,933,110 downwards.
TCTTTTGAAAGGATTTCATTATTTTATATATGTACATTTTTAGATTGTCGAAAGTGATGGCGAAGTTTCACAATTTGATTCTTTGGATAATTGCTCTGAGGGCGGCATGAGTGCTGAAAATTTCAATACTTTGAAGAAGGGTCCTCTCGCGCCGATAGATCCACCACCTGAGTTTCAAGATTCGCCACAAACCACTCTGGTACGTTCCATGACCAAAAACCGAGTTGGCAGTTTGAGGCGTTGGACATCGTCACAGTCATCTTTTGAGCATCTCAAGGATCACAGTAGTGGCGAAACTACAAATATAAGTATTGCTACAATTGGCAATACCAGTGGTTGTGCTTTGGATGATCATGTTAATATTGATAATTATGCTGCAGAAGATGAAAAAATATCAAAGGAATTATATGCTGCTAATAAACATTTGTACTCTAGCGATTCTATACTCAATTCACATACAGATAACATTTATGATGAGCCAAACAACATATTAAGCTCTTCTTTGGGAAATAGCGTTGATGTATTGGAATCTGATTCGCCCTCACAATCACTACCACCACCCCCGCCTCCAGTTTCTATAGTAAAGATAAAGCAAACATTGTGTCCCTATTTTCAGGATCATACTCGATATTTTAAGGCCATACCATCAGAACAGGATAATATAACAACCGCTGCCCAACGTTTTAATATACCAGGCCTGTCAGAAATACACGATTATGATCTTTATTATGGAATTAAGCGTAATACATATCAACAGTACGATAATAGTTTACAACGAAAAGTCATGTATAGTCCTTTAAGTAATTCACATCATTGTCATAATCATATCTATCATGGAGGTGAGTAATTTTGAATCATAATTTACCAACTTTTTATGAAAAAAAATTCTTTTTAAAGGTATGAGCAGTAATCGACCGAACTCTAGAAACTCCTTGAACAGCCGTCTTTCCAGCTCTCATAACTCTTTAAGTGTGTCTTCGGCCAATAAACCAGATGATTCTATCTTTATAACACAAGCCATGTCACACGATGCTCTATTGACCAGAGAAATTTCAGATTTTTACAACGTTCCCATTGATTCCGATATTTATGCCTTGCCCGTTGATATGATCAGATCGGAAAAGGAACGTTTCAAGCATTATCACAGGCCCAACTCATCCGATTGTGCTGCAAGCAAAACCAAAGAAATTGTATTACAAAATAGTTGTAATAAGCACAACAGTGTCAAATGTCACCATCAGACAAAATCAAATCGTAAAAATAGAAATAAAAGAAAAAAACGTACAGCTTCCAATTGTCTAGATACGGGAGATTGTAGTGATCAGGCGCCTAGTCACATATCAACTAATACAACATCTAGGTATACCACAACATTCATTTCTACATCCAGCGTACAGGATGATTCCAATATAAGTGAACCTTTGCACATGACTTTGGATGAGGTCAAGCAATTTTATCACACTTTATATTCTGACATGAAGCCAACAACAGATGCCAGTGGCTGCAGTAGTGCGGGAGGCGTAGGAGGAGGCGGTGGCGGTGGTGGCACCTCCATACGGCACCTTAAAAATGTGAATAATCACACTGTAGCCAAATCTTCCAACGAAACCATCTGGAGTGGTTCAACAGCTCGCTCTCGCAGCAGCAATTCAACTCTTGCCCAAAGCCGAACTGACAAAAATATTAACGCACATACCAACAAAGCGAGTATTGTTGGACAGAAAAGTTTTGCTTCCGACACTGAAACCATACAAAGTATTAGCAATAATAATAGCTTAACAGCCATAAATAACCACAATAATCAAAACCAAAATCACAATAAATCTCCGGTGACTAAAGCGCTACAACACTCCGATAAAGATCAATCATTACATAATACTCAAACAATTATAAAGTCTAACAACATTATAACGCCCAATGAAAAAAAATCTCAATTTACATTAAATCTAAAGCAAAAATTTTGTAGCATTTTTCGTTTTCGCCGAAATCATAATCGTTGCAGCAATAGAAGTTCAAACAACGAAAGCGAAGAAAATATTTCTAATGGTGAAAAGGGAACACACAATCATTCGAAATCTTCCGATGATAAACGTAAAAAATTCCAATCCCGAGCTCTGCCACCTCTGCCAAAGAAAGGTAAGATATTTGCAAAGCCAAAGATATTTTTTTTACATGAATGCATTTTAAAAAAATAACTGTTTGTGTATTCTCGCAACAAAATTGTCACTCTTTCATTAATTCTTGCAATTTTTCTTTATCGAGCCTTTATGGTCATATATGATTAATTATAGACTATTAGTAACATGCATATCACTTTTTAAAAATGTATATTTCATTATGAAATATATATTAATAGAAATAAAAGCTCACATAGAAGAGCTATGTATAACAAAAACCTTTAACAGAAGCAATACTAAGATCGTTCTCACCAAAAAGTTCCATGTTTCAAAACCGGGCAAAAAGTATTTGATACACGTACGCGAGGTTGACAGCAAGCATTTGGATCGTGTCTATCCCGCCTAATGAACATTCAAACGTACTTTTATTATAATTCTTCAGCAATTTGACCGAGTCTGTCCCGCTTTAAAAATGAAATAAACTTTTAGCTAAATCTACCTTTTTAAATACATACAAAACTAAATTCAGTTATAGATATGGCGGCTAAATTTGATTTTACCTTTCTCATTTGTGCATATTGTTTGGAGCTTATTTATGCTACTATAGCATAAAAACAAAATTTTCCTAATACGAGTATTTATTTATTCCATTTTTAATTTTTTGCTGCTTTTTTAGAAACTGCAGAAGAGAGCCAGGATGTGACTGATAGCAAATCCAACGACAAAGAGGAGAAGAAAAATGAAAATCGTTCATTACATTTCACCTCAAGTATCGAGAAAGTTAAAGATGTGAGTATTAATTTTAGATAAATTACAATTCTATGAAATGAAATTTAAATGTGTTTACAACATAATTAGGTATGTGATGGAAATCGATCGTGTAGTGAAAAACGGATCACTTTTGCAAAAGTTTTGTATAAAATTTTTTGATGATTGCTTTTTCAAAACCACACAATTATATAAAGTGCGGTTAGAGTTAAATTAGTAATCAAAAATATCTCTTAAAAAGTGAAGAAAAGTGATTATTTACGAATTTTTAAGTATTTCCAAAACGGATAAAATCTCTTCATCACACATTTTTTCTTTTTTAAAATGAATCGTTTTGAATATTGATTTCTATCACACACACACACACACACACACACACCTGAATATTGAGAAAACTCGAATTGCAAACATCACTATATACAATTTTTTTTAGTAAATTTATTACCTGTTTACGATTACGATCACGGATCTGGTTTGTGGTCCATTATCAGGCTTTCTAATGAAAAAATATTTCATTACCACTTTTGCTTTCTGGCGATTTGCTACGTTCTGTATAATTAGTTAAGCCTAGATCAGGTTTTTAAACTAATAAAGCAGGCCAACCATGTTACGTTCGAGATCGTAAAACAGGCTCTTAATTACAGTTATCAATTTATATTAATTTTATTCTTTATATTTTTCATTTTGAAGTACGGCTGGTATTGGGGTCCATTATCGAGTGAAGCGGCGGAAAAAGTTTTATCGAATGAGCCTGATGGCAGTTTTATAGTGCGTGACAGTTCTGATGATCATTATATATTTTCTTTAAGTTTCAAACTCAACAATTGTGTTCGTCATGTGCGAATTGAGCAAGATCAAGGTTTGTATTACAATTTATTTTAAAAGTTGTACATTTCAAAATATTATTTGTTAACAGGCACGTTTTCGTTTGGATCGTATGCAAAATTTAAATCACAAACAATAACCGAATTTATTGAAAAAGCTGTGGAACATTCGCGTAGTGGCAGGTTAGTTTTTGTTTTTGGAAATATTAAGTCAAATTTCATATAATTAAATGTGTCTTGTATATTATTTTATTTTAGATATCTATTCTTTTTACATCGAAGGCCGGAACATGGACCAATGCGTGTGCAATTGACAAATCCTGTATCTAGATTTAAACATGTGCAAAGTTTACAGCATATGTGCAGGTAAGAATAAAAGTTTTCAACAAAGAAAAATTTGTTTTTTCAAACTTATAATAAAATTCCTTTAAATACTATTTCCAGATTTGTAATATTGAAAGCGGTAGTAAGAAAGGACTTAATACAAACATTGCCATTACCAAGAAGACTTTTAGACTATCTTAATTATAAGCATTGTTATTCAGAACAAGTTGAAAGTGACAGTTCCAATTCTCAGGTAAGCTTCTTGTGCCAGTTTGCGCTCATATGAAGAGTACACTTTCGCTCACATAAATATATTTTACCAAAATAATATTAAACATTTTGTTCGTGTTTTAAATGTGATTATGTGAATGAAAGAACGATCAGCAAAATAGAACTTAGTAGACATTTAAAAAAATGCGCTTTAAAAACTGGTTAAATATAATATATTAATAATGATTGTTTACGAGCTGGTCACATTGGCGTTTAAAAATTGCCCTTTTTCTTAGAGCGTTTCTGTAAACATAACTTCAAGCTTTTTGAATTGACTGTTAGCATTGTGAACTTTGAAATTTCAAAACGCATCAAAATGCGAAAAACGCGTTATTTAAAAAAAAAAAAATTTAATTTTAATAGAAAAATTAGCGATTACAAAAATACACTTTTTATATGATTGCTGTGTTGCATTTGTTTATTTTAAAATGGCGGATTTAAATGGCACTACTAGTTTTTTCTCATACAAATAGCAAGTGCTACCAAGTTTTGCACATATATTTGTTCAATCCTAGTGTCTACAACTGCGATTAACTGAGAAAACGTCAGCAGGATGAGAGAGCGAATTTCTTTATGTCCATCTTAATATTTAACAAGGAGTTTTGTTAATCTTATAAGAATTCATAAACCACTGAAAGCCGAGAAGTAAACACTTCTTTGCGATGAATAAAATCTTATATGAATTTTGTATATGCACAAATTTTGTACAAAATCAGTTATATATCATAATCCATAAAAAAATATTATTTTCCATTTAGAAGGGGTTTTTTAAATGAAAATTTGCAAAACTAATAATCGGTAAAATTGCAATGGCGTCTTTTTGTACACAAACACATACACAATCGTTTTTTTTTTTTTGACAGCTCTTATAAGATTGTTGCCATGAGATTTCTCATAACGCTCTCATAAAAATTATTATAAGACTGCGATAAGAATGATTTGAATTCTACACGTAACAGAATTCTCTCTGCGATTGAATTTGATGTTCTCATCTCAGATATTATCGCAGGTTTGGGCACCAAAAAACAAAACGCACGATCTTCAGCACATAGCAATATGGGATTTGCGATTGTGACCTCGATAAGCGATATAAAAATTTTGCAATTCTCAGCATATGGCTGATATATTATTGTGCTGTATGTACTTTGTGTTATAAAATTGAATAAATAAATATCTAAATTGATTAGTCAGCTCAAGTCTAGGCGCTTTTTATAGTTTTTTTTTTTTGTGTTTTCATGTTCATATTTAGCATTCGTTTTCTTTTAAAGCTGAAGGTACATACCACGCGTTACATGCGTTCTAAGCGTATGTCTGCGTTCTAAGCGTGTCTGCAGAATCAGTGCAATTTTATGGGACACGTTACACATCACAAAGCATAAGACGCATACGACGCAAAAACTAGGTTTACTTTCTAGTTTTGCACGCGTCATAAGCGTACGGAAAACTTTCAGTTGTTTTCGATAGCCGCAGATCACAATTTATCTTATTTTTTCAAATTTATCGAGAATATTTGTGCCGTGGATTGTTATTTCATGTTTTTATTTAAAAAATACTTCAAACACAACAAAAAACTTATTGCATGAAAAGTGTTGTATGTTTTAACTTGAGTTTAGAAAAGTGTAGAAAGCGTAGAAAGTTTGAAACACGTAAAAAAGCGCAACGCATATAACGCGTGGTATGAAATTTCAATTTTAATAAGGTTTTGCTTTGCAGTAAAAATATATTAAATATGTACTCGTATATAAAGATCAAGAGAATGTACGTGAATAAAATTTATTCGTTGAACTGATAATAAATCAGTTTATTTAAAATTGGAAGTGATTTGTGTGTTGCAACAGATGAAGATGATGAAACAAACAAACTTTTAAGTCAGTATGGCTAACGACGTGAAGAATAGAAGTTAGGGGGATATAGAGTGAGTGGAGGAGAGTGATGGGAAGGGATGGAAACCGCTTAGTGCGGCGTTACTTGCTGTTGTACTTAGGAACGAAACGATACCACTAGGGCATCGATACTTATCTCGATACGGTATCGATCGCAAAGTATCGATACCTACTCGGTATCGAATAAAAAGCATCAATACATACTTGTATCGGTCGATTTCTTCTTGTGATTAGTGGCAGGGAAGAACACATGGAGCCAAAAATCAAAATCTTCGTTATGGGCTTGATCTTCTGATCCATGGGCTGAAATTGTTGGAAGCGAAGATTTTTAAAACACAGGAATTCCATTCTAACAATTCTTCTGCTACATTCATCCCATAGTTTGTCGTTTGTCTTGTAACTGTCTGACACATTCAATGGAGAAAAAAAAACTTTGTAGCTTGGATGTAAGACAATTTATCATTAGTATAATGTGCGACAAAGTCACATAATTCTGGTCACATAATTTTGGTAGTCCCATTTACACCACGGATTGCATGGATTTATTTTATAAAAAATTTGAAAACAAATAAAATTATGCTATAAATGGGGACCGTCTCAGTTGTTTGCCTGCCTATAAGAAAATAGTAGTTGTGACCGATACCTAATTGGTACTCGATTGAAAAGTATCGATACCAAAAGTATTTGGTATCGAAAGAAAAGTATCGAGTAGTTACTTGTATCTTTTCATCCCTAGTTGTACCAGCCATCTGCTGCTTCTTATGAAAGAGGCCAGTAGTTTTGACCGATACCTACTTGCTACTCGATTGAAAAGCATCGATGCCAAAAGTATTTGGTATCGAAAGAAAAGTATCGAGTAGTTACTTGTATCGCTTCATCTCTAGTTGTATTAGCCATCTGCTGCTTCTTATGAATGAGGTTAGCGCGGCCAGATTGACAGAGGCCAGATATGATAGGCTGATGAAGCTTCGCTTGTCTAAATAACTTAGACAGTGATGCTCCAAAGCCGGACATGTTTCGAAGAGATGAAGGATCGTCTCCTTCTCTTCCTCGTCTTGGCAACTTCTGCAGAAGTCGTTATAATGTAAGTTTAGTCTCCTGGCATGGTTCCCAAGTGGACAATGTTCATTGAAGACTGCTACAACGACCGTCAAGTGAGATCTGGGCAGTTTTAATAGGTTCCACTCCACACCAGTGTATTTATAAGACAGCTCTTTAAAAAGCACGTTTTAAAAACGCCAGTTACTGACTATTGATTTCAAATTCTTAATTTTTATTGAACATTATTAATAATTTTTTAAAATCGATTTTCTTCTTCATTTTAGATATCAGGGGAAGGATCTTTGTAGGCTTGTTTGACATTATTGTTTTAAATGTTATCAATTTATTTTATATCTATAAATATAGAAGTAGTTACCATATAATATACTATAGTTAGAATTACAGTGCATAACAATTAATCGAACGTCTCTTAGTATTGGAATATGTTAATAATTAAATTATTGCTGCTCACAAAGTATTTGTACTCGGTGCTATAATATAAGATATGTAAAATTTAAACATAAAATGATTAATACTAGTAGTAATTACAGAATTTTGACTGAATTGCAAATAAAATATAAAAATACATATAAATTATATATATATTTGAATACAGTATTTAAGTAAAAGAAAATAAAACAAAATACAATAACAATAACAAAAAAGAAAGTATAACTATAAACAAATTTTTATACATAAATTCATATGTATATGTAACACGAAAATAGAAATACAAACATACATGCAACATACATTCATATTAGTAAAATTACCCATATTGAGATATTTCCATTATACGAGGTCTGATCAACAAATAACCGTTTTTTTTAAAAAGTATTTATTTATTCATCAATAACTAACTATCTTGTCCCCTTCAGATATATAGGGTGTTTTTTTAAGCCCGATAGAACTTGAAATTGTAAAAAATAACACAAAAAATTAAATTGTAATCAAATTTTTTTTTATTCGAAAGATCAATACGTGACATTAACATTTGAAAATGATTTCGGGCATATGGGCACCGCGGCTGTTCTTGACGAAGCGCGTTCTGGACGTCCAATTTTGGGCCACTTTTTCGAGCACTGCTGGCCGTATGTCACGAACAACACGAACAATGCTGGCCTCCAAGGCGTCAATTGTTGCTGGTTTATCAGCATAAACCAGTGACTTCACGTAGCCCCACAGGAAATAATCGAGAGGTGTCAAATCGCACGACCTTGGAGGCCAATTGACAGGTCCATTTCTCGAAATCAACTTATCGCCAAATTTTGATTTCAGTAAGTCGATGGTTGCGTTCGCCGTATGGCACGTAGCGCCATCCTGTTGAAACCACATCTCCTCCGGATCAATGTCATCCATATTTTCAAACAAAAAATCATTGATCATGGTGCGGTAACGATCTCCATTGACCGTAACGCGAGCTCCGGCCTCATTTTTGAAGAAATAAGGTCCGATGATGCCACCAGCATGAAAACCGCACCAAACAGTGCATTTTTCTGGATGTAATGGAGTCTGTAGGGTCTCTTGTGGATTGGTCTCACTCCATATGCGGCAATTTTGCTTATTAACAAACCCGTTAAGCCAAAAATGCGCCTCATCGCTGAACACAATTTTGCGATAAAACAACGGGAAATCGACGACTGATTTTCAAAGTAAATTTGGATAATTTCGTAGCGTTGTTCAAGCGTGAGTCTATTCATGATGATTTGTCAGAGTATACTGAAACAAATAAAAAAAATGTTTCATCAAAATTTAATTTTTTGTGTTACTTTTTACAATTTAAAGTTCTATCTAGCTTAAAAAAACACCCTATAATACACTTATGCCAGCATTTTTTCCAATACTCGAAACACTTCTGAAACGAGCTTTTTCGTACCGCCAACAGGTCGTGCTTCGATTTTTCTTTTATTTCCTCTATCGTAGCAAAACGCTTTCTTTTCATCGGTGTCCTCTGTTTTGGGAAGAGGAAAAAGTCAGCGGGGGCCAAGTCTGGTGAATACGGTAGTTGAGGCATGATAACCGTTTTCTTGTTGGCCAAAAACTCACGCACCAGCATCGATGTGTGAGCTGGTGCGTTATAATGGTGCAAAATCCATGATTGTTTATTTTCCACAATTCTGTACATTTCTGACGAATTGCTTCACGCAAACGGCGCATAACTTGAAGATAGCATTCCTTATTGACCGTACGACCTAGTGGCAAGAATTGAAGATGCACCACGTCATTGCAGTCGAAGAAAACAGTGAGCAAAACCTTCACATTTGACCGAACATGACGTGCTTTTTTCAGTCTTGGCTCTGCTGAACGCTTCCATTGGGATGATTGGGCTTTGGTTTCAATGTCATAACCACACACCCATGATTCGTCACCAGTTATGATATTTTTGAGGAAATCTCGATCGCCGTTGACGATGTTTAACAGCTCCTGAGCGATGTCTATGCGACGTTGTTTTTGTTAAAAATTTAGCAATTTTGGAACAATCTTCGCTGCCGCTCGTTTCATGCCCAAAACGTTCATAAAAATTGCTTGGCGTGAGCCGAACGATGTGCCAACATCATCAGCACACTCTCTGATAGTGATTCGACTGGATAATCGTTGAATCACTACCGTCATTGACATCTATCTTCTCGGCCTTCCTTAAACCGGACTAAATACCACAATTGAACTTGTGTTCTGCTCATAGTAGACTTGTCAAACACCACAGTTAATATTTCAAATGTCCTTGCGCATTTAATTTAATTTTTTACTCAAAACTTAATACAGTTTCTATGATCCATTTTTTCGAATAGTAAAAAATGGAAGAGCAGACCAAAACACGACTAACCTTTTTATCTGTCAAAAACAACTGACAATCCAAAATGACTGACATTGCCAACATACTCGTATATAACAGACATGTGTAGCAACATAATAGAAAAAAAATGTGAAAACCGAACATACGTAATTCATGAAATTTGAAAATAACGATATTTTTTGATCAGACTTTGTATTTCCATTTTATTTAAAACAATTCATGAAAAATTTCTTAACAGTAGTTTAACGTTCTGTTTCACTATCTTGAAAGTTAATGTTCGTAAGAAAAGCCAAAGTAATGTTCGAGACCGTAAAACAGGGTCTAAGTGTTTTAAATACAGTTTTCTCTAGAACTCAATTTTAAAATTGAGTAATGCAATTCGCCAAACAGCTTATAACCTACATGACCATGTCTTCTAATTAGCGCTTTTGCAAACTGCGAAATTGGTTTGCTCTGTATTCCCATCCAAGCTGTAAGTAAATTTCAACAGTAAATAAGTATCTTCTGACTCTTTTTAAACCCTTGATAAACGCTTTATGGGTAACTTTCTCTACGGCAGACAAATGTTTATCACAAGTAAAATTGATATCAATCACGAAGAGAAAATATCCTTACGACAAGCAGGACTACTGGCTTTTCTCTAAATTAATTCCAACATTACTACAGGGTGTCTGGTGGCAAATTTATATTCTTAAATACGACCATTTCAAAAATCAATAAACGATGCGGGCTTCACTTCACTTCACTGGTCTTAATATTCTGTGTCAGTATCTGCTTTTATGGCCTTATCTACCGGTGGCTGACAAGGCTCATACAGGTCGCAACATCCTGTCATAACTCCGTAGACACATAAATAAACCTCTGCTGTAGAGCTCGGACGTCTAATCCCTCCTGTATGCAATTTCTCAGAAGAGAGAAACTTTCACGTGTTAGAGGCAGGAAGTCCCTACAGACCATCAGCCCTTGACCAACTCAGCTGTCTATACATTACTTCTCATTCCTTATATTATAGGTATCTGTTGCAAGACCAGAACACCTCGGGGACTATAATTAGCTCCCCGAAAACCACCATGGACCATTACTATCCGGCAATACTAGCAACACCTTCCGTCGATTTTAGGTTTAAACCACAGCTAGAACGTTTCAGTCGTGTTGCGGGCATCTCAACCGCGATCGACGCCAGGATGGTCTGTAAAACAAAATCTCCTGAGGCACTGCAGATCCCTGTTCTGTCTATTAAAGCTTGATAAGGATTTCGGAAGTCCAAAACCACCTAGATTAGGTTTAACAGGATTAAATCCAAAACTTAAACAGGGAGCTGCCGGAGTTATCAAACAAGTTTAGAAATAAAAATATATCTGCAAACTACACTTAACCATTTAAATCGTTTAACTTTAATAGAATTTAAAGCCAAGTACTAGTAGCGCAATTGCTAAATAAAAGCTAAAAGAAAGACTTGAAAGCTTTGCCCCATAAAACTTGGGCCAAGCTTGACATTTTACAGATAAAATATTTTTTTGTAGATGAAATTAACATCCGTGAAAACAACTTTATCTTTAAGATTTCTTAATGTGCTATAATTGAAATGAAAATGCGGACGCTCCCTCTTATTCCAAGAGTCGTCATCATAATTACATGAAGTCGACGCAAAAACTTTGGCAGTTATTTACTCGTTGTCAACAAGAAATGAATGTTATCGACAGCCTCTATCTATCATTTAGGTCTAGGAAATATCGAAGCCCTACAAAAGAATACATAATTGCTGTTGAAGACGATTGTATAATCGAGTGTTTTTTGGTGTCGTCTCGATGGCACGACGATGACGGTTCTTAGAATATAGGACACTATTTCTTTTTGTCTGCCACAATGGTTGTCATGGAACTTTGTTGCTTACGATTTAACCTTTTAAAATTCTTTATCATGACGTTTTATAATTTTCTTTTAGTTTCTTTCATTATTTACTCAATATGGGTTAAATTTAAAGGGGCAATAAATAAACAAAACCGTTATTGGCAAAACATACACACACAAACACATACACACTCACAACACTTACACGAAACACTTCGAAAAGCATTGTTTAGTGTCGAAATACTCCGAAAAAAAGCTTAAATACAACAATAAAATCAACGGCCAAATAAAATTATGATTTAATCATACATATACATACATAAAACTATGTCTATTAATATTACAGAAAATAAAAAAAGAGTAATAAATAAATCTTCTCGATGTTTACAAATTAAAATGGTCAAATTAATTAGATCAACGCAAGATCTCCAACAAGGTGTGAAAGAAAGTTTACTGCAATCTTGTGAAGGAAGGTAAGTGATATTACAGTAATGTGCAAAACAAAAGCAACAGAACCCCTAGTTAATTGCAGTATTTTGTATGTTTGTAACTTTTTAACAATACTATTCATGCACCTCTGTCTATTGTATCGTGCGACTTATTTGCACGGTATACAGGCCTGTTCTGAAAACGGCGTGTTTTCAAATCACGAACCGTTTTGAAAGCACGCAGACAATTTGAAGCTGTTCTGCAAATCACGTGATTTTACGGTTTTCGACGTGCTTTTAATTTGTCGAAAGCACGAAAAAAACAGCTATTTTTACATTTTTGTTTTGTTTATTTATAGTTTTATATTCTTAACCACAATAAAAAGTGAATATTAAGTAAAAAAATAAACCAGCTGACTGCTAAAGAAAAAATGTAAATCACACTATTGGTAAACACAGCAAAACAATTTCTCAAAAAACAAGCAGTGTCAATAATTTTATTAATATTTATGTTTCTGTGTGAATAAAACTTAATTTTATTACAAAAATCAACAAACAACACATCATTTTAAATACATAAAAATAGTTTTATTAAATTTGTATTGAAAAACACTGAGAAAATAACCAAGTGATATCAAAAAGTCAACCATTTGGCTAACCGGTTTAAAATCACGTGATTTGAATATTTTCTGTGTGCAGAACACCTTTTGCGTGATTTGAAATCACTTTGACAAAAAGTGATTTGCAGAACAGCCCTAATAAACAGAAAAAAGTTGTGTTTTGGGAACTTCCATCTCTGCTATGAACACATGTTAAATTTTGTTACGATCTGGTAACTCCTTCATATAGAAACAGGTGTTCACAAAAGACGCATCCGCGATTTTTTTACAATGGAAAAATTAGAAATGCGTGGTGTCATTAAATATTTACATAAAAAAGGTTTAACGGGACAAGAAATTTCATAATCTCATCTCAAATGATCGAGTCCATTTATTTTTGCATGGAGAACTACAGATCTGCAAGATGGGTGCCGCATTTGTTAACAGTCGATCAAAAACGCATAAGAATGAACATTTCTCAAGGTTGTTTGAATCGTTTTAAGCGAAATAAAATGGATTTTAAGCGTCGTTTCATAACTGCTGATGAGACATGGATCTACCACTATACTCCTGAGACAAAAGAATAGGAGATTATATTGAAAAATAAAAATATTTTTGAAAAACTAACTATTCTCTTTCATTGATAGGCTAAGAAGTTTCCGAACCGCCCTCGTGAGAAATTAATAGAAACTTTTCGTTTCTCCTTTGTTCCTATTTTTTTAAACACAGCTATTGTGCTTTTATGAAGTTGATATTGATATGAGAATAATGATATGAAACCACAACATAGAGAATGCGAAAAGTTATAAAGAGAAACAAAGAATGTCAACAAATTTCTAGTGCAGAGAGTCATATACTACATACTTCCCCCCAACGACAATTTTCGCTACAGCACCATCAAATTTCGTCTGTCTGCCCATCGTCTTTCCAAATATAAAAGCAGACTTACTAACTCAAGAAAGTTTGTCTTGAATAAAGGCCGTGTCAGATAAAACTTTGTCGCTTTGCGTGAAGTTTAAAACATTAACAGAAAAGCGCAAAGCAAAAGTTGTATGTCATAGTAAAAACTTTGGCAACGTTCACGATTTGTTTATTTATCTAAAAAAAATTGTTAATTTTTACATTTAATCATTTCTTATGATAACAGAAGTTAGAAATATTATTAGACGAACTACTGAAATTGGTTCTAAATGTTTTCTTAGTGCATAAAGCTATTAGAAAAACTTCATGTGACATGTTTCATATAAGTATATATATTTTATCTTAGATGTCAAAGCGAAGCAAAAGTTTTATCTGACACGGCCTTTATGCTCTTATTTGCAAATAAAGTATGACATGTTGCCACCTTCTCTAAAAGTTTCAATTTTATTTTAAACATCAGGCACTATTGTAAATGTCAACAATAATAAAAAATAAAATTGTGAAAGAAAGTTCATCATATTGTGCGAAAAAAATAATTGGAATAATTGTTTTTATGCCAAAGTTCGTGGTTTCTCCAAACTTTAACAAGCTAACTTATATTTTTATAATTATATGACTGTGTTTTACTATTTCCCTTTGAACCTTCCTCGGCTGTATAAACTGTAAGTTAGCTATTTGAAAATAGTTGTTAATCGCAAAAAACTTTCACGCATTCGTATTATTTTAGTTATTTCCTGTACATGCCTTTAATAAGATGCATTCATGTTATGGCTGAAAGAATGAATTTATGTCGTGATCATGCTACAATATAAACTTTTAATTTATATGTTAAAATCTATAAATAGGATTAGATACCACACTATCGACTTTGTTAAAAACCAAATGGTTTTCAATACTAAAAGTCAGAGAAATTTATATACCCCAAAATGTAGATTGGAGACAACGAAGCAAAGGATTGAATATGCTGGAAGTCTTGAGTATAACAGCTTGCCTGTAAGGTTAAAAACGATTAACGCTATTTCAACTTTTAAGAATAAATTAAAAGAATATTTATTTGAAAATTTTGAAGTGCTTTTGCGTAGATAAATCTACATTTTATTATAATACTACAAAATCGTACAATACAAAATGATTCCTACATTTTATTATAATTTCAGTTTTAAGTTTTAGTATAAAACTACATTTATTTTAAGAATTAATCTAGTTGCCAACAATGCCCTCTGGGTGCTGGGACAACAGTTATGAATTGTATTCTATATGAAATGAAAATCTATCTAAAAAAATATATTTGAAAATTGTTTTCGCTTTGTGGTTTTGTGTTTGAAATTGTCTCTCTAAATACACCGATAAACGATATGACTGAGTTTGTGAATTCAGCAATTATTTCTTACAAATAATAGAATTCCCTTCAAATTTTTATCTTTAAGGGTCAGTTACGTCTTTTTACGTTTTAGGTGAAGATATATACTGAATTATGAAAATGTTCTCATTAATGGTTATAACTTTTATCTGTGTAGTTTTATTAAAAGAAGTGAGATGCGCCATCTATATTTCAATTCCTTTTCTCTGCATTTGGCAGTACTATTTTGTGTGTAGCACCAAGTCGAATGTGTTAAAACGCCGCAGTTATTTGACTTGGAACATATGCAATACAAAATATAAACTTTTTGTGTAATAGAGGATAAAAAATATATATTATCATTAACAATTATACTTATTGTTGTAGTTTTTATTATATTTTTAAATAGCTATACAAGTTTTTTTTCGTTTTAAATTAAACTTTATTTGAAGCCGGCGCGTAATTTTTTTATAACGCCGCTGTTATAACATATTGACTAAGATCTTCTTTTGCATTTAGTGACACAGCTTTTACAACATTACCATCAAGAAAAAAAAAATAAACTACAATATCTGTGAAAAAGAATAAATACATATAAAAATTATTGATTCTTTACTTTTGGAAAAAAATATGTCGGGTTTTGATGACAATCCATTTGGGGAACCCACTGTAGATAATCCCTTTGCGGTAAGAAATGTAATTGTCTTTAAATTAAGAGATTATTTTCAAACGCAAAAGAAAGAAAAAAAATATATAAAAAGTGTATTCGTATTGACTCACATTCCTTATCTTTTATCGTATACTTACATATTATGCAGTACAAACAAAAAGACACTAATATATGTATGTCTGGTGTATTCTATTGTTTTTTTTCTTGTTATGTAGGATCCAGCCATTCAACAAGCTACACGTACAACAACAAATGTGCAGAATTCTCTAGAGGATTACAATCCATTTGAGCAAGAACAAAGTAAACCTCAATTACAAATCAATTCTACAAATAATGCTGCAGTGGTTCAACCTTTATCACAAAACATTCCGCCTACGCAACAGCGCATTGCGACCACAGCCACACCTAGTACTAGTGTGCAAATAACCACAGAGGAATTACAGGTAATATGATCTTTGCGAAAACATTGGAACCAAATATCAAATATTGCGGCATATGATTACAAAAGGGTTGATAAAACTAGTTTTAAGCACACAGACTTTCCGTACATACTCGTACATACATAATATGAAGTAAATTCAAAAGAATTGTTTTTCTGCTTACTAGTATGAATCGTTTTAAATGTTGTTAGTAGTTTTATTTTCAAAATCATAAAGTAAATCTTATCTTTTCTTTAAAATTGTTTACCTTATGTATGCTTGGCTCTTGTTTGTATGAATTACCTACCGGTGACTGCTTGAAGAAACTGAACGTTTCTCAATACAAACACATCAAGTAAGAAAACAAAAAACTGCAACGTTAGCAATTCCGTTTTCTAATAAGAAGAACACATTTTATGCATGCACACATGTATGTATGTACATACATACATAAGTATTTGTGCCAACTATACAAATATACGTTATTGTGGGACTCAAAGAAAACATTAAATATGTATCTCAACACTCTGTTGGCCTCCGAGATGTAGTGGTAAACCGGTCAATACAGTGTTGCTGTTCTAAAGGAGCATGTAATGCACTACATCTTACTACGTTTCAAAAAACCGAGACTCTTACATGCTTCTTTAGAGACACGAAACATGTGTTCAGTCCAGTGAACATAACACTGAATTTTCATTCCAAGAGGAATCGCACGCTCTTGATTCCTAAATATTTATACCATCAATGAGTACAGATGAAGCAGCATTTACGATGTATAGAAGCCTACCCTGTTTTTATGATCCCATTAGGAGACTAAAAGAAGATTATTACTCACTCATTCATATTTTACCTCTTCGCTTCGATCTCAAATAGACTGGGCCTATAACTCAAGGGGAACGATTGGGAAATGCTGCTGTCATCTGTAAAAGAGTGGATAGGGTTGGAGGTTTGATGAGTTTCATTCTTATAACATAAGAGCTGTAAGAACCAATTACGGCTGTAACTTGTTGGAACTGCACAGAACGATTGGTCTAGTGAGGATACCTGTCGGATAGCTAGGCTGACATGTCTTATGTACATATGATTGTAGGAGGAGGTCCTGAGGGTTCAACCCCGGTGAAGGTTGCGTACTTTGGTGGCGGTATTGACATGGAATTGTCACATAGCGACGCAAGAGAGGAGATTGAACATTCCATTTGATAATTTCTGCAGAAGATATTGTTGAGCACTTCTTCTGTCGATGTCTGATTCATTCTTCTATGAGAGGGTTGGGTCTGGGCAGACCGGTACTGCACGAGTTGTCAGATATATCGAAATGCGGGTGAACGGGCTGGAGTTTTTTTTATCCGTTTTTTTGATTTGGTTGAGATCTCAAACGTCGGTATATTGTAGATCGATCTCACAATCTGCATATCACCCTCACGCAGTACAACGAGAACAAAAATGGAAACAAGTGGGCTGGTTTCATGAATCTGGCAGCCTGTACAACTTAACCTATTTGACAAATTTTTTTTTATAGAAATTTGTAAAATAAGCATTTAATAAATTTAAAATATTTTTTATGAATAAGGCAATAAACATTATATTTTGTTTTACTGCAAAATATAACTAGACTACATTGCACTCAAGTAGGCTGGCTTTTCAATGTCTGGCAACATTTTCTATCTTTTATAGAGCAAAATTGTCCATATGGCCGGTTATTCATTCGCTTAGCCGTGACTGAGTAATATCCATTGAAACATGCAGGATCAATGGCTCCTAGCTCGGTTAGCGTTTTTTTTAACGACAATTTTGTAATAGATTAAAGATAAGAAACGTACTTATTAATCTGGCTGGCTTTTTAATGTCTGGTAGCATTTTCTATCTAATATATTGCAAAATTGTCCATATGACCAGTTATTCATTCGATTAGCCGTGACTGAGTAATAGACATTCAAACTTGCAGTGTTAATGGCTTCTAGCATCGTTATCATTTTCTTTTAACTTGACACCAAACGACAGTTTTGTAATAGATTAAAGTGAATAAACTTGGTTATTCACCAGTCTATTACAAAACGCACTTTAAATTACAGAGAGAAATCGTATTTCAGGTACAAGAATACTGCTCCCTTTTTCCTCTTCACGATAACCTACATATATCCCTATTTCTGGTACAGATTGTGAAAATTGATTCACATCAGCATCTGCCTTATGAGCCTTATCTGATGATGAACCTACTCCACGGGGTGTATTATTCAAGATTCACTAGCGACCACGCGCGGCTTGCAAGGCTCACACAAATCGCAACTTTTGCCATTAGTTTATAGACATATGGACAAACGCCTTGCTAATGTGGACGAGCCTTCTAATTCCTCCTGTATGTAATTTCCCAGGCAGTCAATCGAAGACAAGACTCAAGGAGTTGGAGGGCTGAAACGTATTAAAAGCATCAGCCTTTAAACCACCTCACTCGCCTAACCATCATTACGATACTGGTTCTTTACGTCACAGGTTTTGTTGCAAGACAATAGCACCTCAGGAGTTATCAGCCCCCGATGACCGGTATGCACCAAAGTTTGTAGCGAAATGAATTCCCCTTCATGCGATTTAGGTTTAAAACACAGCCAAAACGTTTCAGCTAAGATAGACACCTCAACCTTGATCAGCACCAGGATGGTTTGCAAGCAGAAACTCTTGAGAGCTTTGTCGATTTCCGTTGCTAAAGGGCTTCGAAAGTTCAGCACAGCCTAATTCATGCTCTTCCTAGAATTCTATTTGCTATATGAAATGAGGGACTCACACTCTTCTATGCCCCAGAAAACAGAGCGCCCTGTTTAGGCGTGCACAAAGACAAAGCCTGCTCCTTGGGAGTATTTCTGGTACAAGGCATTGCATATGTACTGGTTGTCTCCCGATTAGTCACTTTTAATTAAAAAACCGATCGTAGAATTTGTCTTTCTTTAAATTCGCCAACCATTTTAATGGGCAACAAGCTGTTGCTTTATTTCTAAAATGTTGTTTTCTTTCATCTACAGAGACGCCAAGAAGAACTTGATCGCAAGGCAGCTGAATTGGATAGACGGGAACAACAATTACAAGGCAATATACCCCAGCTTAATAATTGGCCTCCTTTACCCGATAACTTTTGTATTAAACCGTGCTTCTATCAAGATTTTAATCTAGAAATACCTTCGGAGTTTCAGAGACTTGTTAAACATTTATACTACACATGGATGTGTAAGTAAATTGAAAAATGCATTTAATTTCATGTTTGATAATTTCATAATTAATTTTTGAATTTTTCCTAGTTTATACGTTGACCATGTGCCTCAATATTATTGGTGGTCTCGTCATACTTTTGCACAATAAAGTATTTACAAATTTTTTCCTGGCAATTTTCTATGCTTTTCTATTTACGCCCGCTTCATATATCTGCTGGTAAGTGAGAGTTGGTTTTGTTTTAATGGCATTTTTCTTTTACTTTTGAGATTATATAAGAAATATAATAAATTTATTAATTTATTTTCAATTCTCCGTAGGTTCAGGCCCGCCTACAAGGCTTTTCGCAATGACTCTAGCTTTAATTTTATGGTTTTCTTTTTCGTTTATTTCTTTCAAACCATTTTATCTATTTTCCAAGCTATAGGATTTGATAGTTCTGGTTATTGTGGCTTCATAGTTGCCATTACCCAGTTTGATTCCTCGGCCTCTGGCATTATTGTTGGCCTGATTTTGCTGGTCATTGCGTTTTGTTTTGCTGCAACGGCAGCAGCAAATATTATGATGATAACAAAGGTATGAAATAAGCAAAAACGAAATTTTTCTGGTTTTTTTTATTATCTTTCAATTTTGTTTTCAGGTTCATACAATATATCGCAGCACTGGGGCCAGCATGGCTAAAGCTCAGGCTGAGTTTGCTACCGAATTTATGCGTAATCAACATGTTCAGGAAGCTGCTTCATCGGCTGTCAATACCGCTGTTAATTCTCAATTCAATAATCGCCGGTACTAAATGACAACAGCATTTGTAAAGACAATACCACACTGCATTGTATTAAATAATATAAAAAAAAGAATAATAAATCAATCAAATAAATCTGCTTATAACATCCCAATAGGAAATGTGAGGATGTGGGATGCTAACGAGCAGTTTAATTTTAATTAAATAACTACATTAATAGAAAACAAACTATTGCAACAAAAGTCAACATTTGTTAGTTCTCAAATTACATAAAGTCACTGAAACTGCTGAAAGCTCTTTCTGAAAAAAATTTTTAATTGTGTATTACGAACTTTCGTCAAAAATAATTTTAGTTTATTTTATTATGTTTTAGTATTTATTAGTATTATAAAAATGTCTTAGAACAGAGAACTTGTTGTAGGTTTAATGTTCTGTTTCTCCTCATTATATCTGTTAAATTTGTTAAATAATTAGTTAGCGCTTTCAGCATTTCAAGTGGCAATATGCCAATTGCTTGTAATCAGTTATTTGTTTGGTTTGAAACGAATGTATTTCTTCACTTTACAAAAGCAAAACTTAATTTTGAATTTAATAATTAAATTACAATTTGTTAAAATAATATTTGATTAATTGTATTTTTCAAAATATTCTGCGTCAGCAAGCAGGAATATCAATGTGTACGTCCACTTATATACATACATAAACACACACACACACACACACCCACATACATACACACACTTAACATTAACATAAATAAATACAACATAAACCGACACGCAATTCTTTAAATTGTCGCATCATATTAACAGAAAAGAATATATGAACTTAACATTTAAATAATAATAATTTTAAAAATAATTATAAAAATAATTATAAAAATAATAATTATAAAAATAATAATAAAATAAAGTAATAATAATATAATACATAATCTTAATCCTAGATAACGTTTAGCATATTTGTAGTCTCATATTCCTTTCAAAAAGAAACTGTTCCTAAACAGTGATTTCTTAACACATTTATGTTATAATTTATAATACTACATACATACAAACATACAGGCATATTATTAACCCTTCACATGCGGTTGACTAATTTAAAAACAAAATACCTAAGCCAGTTTTATAATAGATTAATGTGACCAAGTCAATTTATATATATTAATCTATTACAAAACTGTCGATGGCTTTTTTTCAATTCGCCAAACTCATTTTTAGGGTCATTTATTTTCTTCCCCTATTATTTCTTTTCTTTTTCGTTATTTCTTAAATAAAACTATTATTTAATAAAAAGAAAATTAATGTTATTTTTAGATGTACATTGTATTTGTTGGATTGTTTTATTTTAACGAAACAATTTTGTGGGCAAATAATTAAATTAACATTATTTCACAGATTCCGAAAAAACGACGAAAAAAATGGCGACGTCTTGTTAAGGGGGTCATCAAATGAACTATTATCAATCAATCAATGAACTATTATCAATCAAAAATTCCCAAAATTTCGTTTATTTTATAGCAACAAAAAAAAAAAAAAAAAAAAAAAAAAGAAAAAAAAACGCCGAAAAATCGTAAATTTTTTTTCAAATGTCTCGTAAAATAATAGTCCATTCAGTGCATTTAGCCTCACGGATTAAAACGTCGCGAATTTTTTTTGTCGCAGATAAGCCAATCAATCGGAATCGTGGAGGAAGTGCGGCCCATATTTTCGTTCCGGGGGTGTTCAGCATGCTATAATTCACCTTCTACACAATATTTGTAGTTTAAAATTTATATTTATACTGTCGAAATACGAGGGCTGATCAAAGAATAACCGTTATTTTTAATTTTTTCAAAAAGTATGTATTCATCAATAACTATCTTGTCCCAGTCGTAGAGCAGCTCTGGGCAGAAGAACAGCTCTCGCGTTATCGTAATTATTTCTTAAGTGCGGTCAGGCTTGTGTTTGCTCGAGAGTTTTGCTTCTCACTCGCACTGGTTAACGGTTGCCTCAACTAACTGTATTGGCTTACAGTTTTTTTTAGAGGTTATTCATTGTTAACCACGTCGAAACGTCCTATGGGAAGGCGCTCATGCTGTGCATCCTATACTTTGCAAATTTACTTTGCAACTGTGTAGTTACTAAATAAATAAATAACTATCTTGTTCCTTTCAAAGTTATCGTAAAAACGCCTTTAACGCTCTTAAGACCCAGTGTTGTTTATTAACACAAAAACAAAAGACTGCAAGTGCTGCTTCATCTGTACTCATGGATGGTATAAATATTGAGGAATCAGATGCTCTTGATGTTCTGGGAATGAAAATATAGTGTGATGTTCGCTGAACTGAACACATTTTTCATGTCTCTAAAGAAGCAGTCAAGTGCCTCGGGTTTTTGAAACGGTGTGAAATATACTTCACCCCATCCGATCTCCTTACTATTTATACCACCTATATCCGACCGAAAATGGAATACAACTCTCATGTTTGGGCCAGTGCCTCAAAGTCTATTTTGGGGTTACTCGACCGTGTGCAGGAGAGGGCGAAGAAGCTTATCGGTGACAGTAGGGTATCCAATGCTCGAAAAACTTTTGAAACGCGTTTTGGCAATAGGAAATCAGATTTGGTAGAGTACTCGGCCAACAGTCTCCAGGTCGCAGGTTCGATGCCTGCCTCAGACCCTGGGTGTTCTTGCAGACCAGTAAAAAAGCTTTGCAGTTTTATCAAAAAGAAAAAAAGTCGGCGGGCGCCAAGTCCGGTGAATACGGTGGTTGAGGCATGATAACGGTTTTGTTTTTGGCCAAAAACTCACGCACAAGCATCGATGTTATCATGGTGCAAAATCCATGAATGTTTTTTGACAAGTCTGTGCGTTTCTGAGGAACTCCTTCCCGCAGATGGCGCATTACTTCAAGGTAGTATGCCTTATTGACCGTACGACCTTGTGGCAAGAATTCAGGATGCACCACGTCATCGCATTCGAAGAAAACAGTGAGCAAAACCTTCACATTTGACCGAACTTGACGTGCTTTTTTCGGTCTTGGCTCTTCTGGACGCTTCCATTGGGATGATTGAGCTTTGGTTCCAATGTCATAGCCATACATCTATGATTCGTCACCAGTTAGATATTTTTGAGGAAATCTGGATCGTAGTTGACGATGTTCAGCGGCTCCTTAGCAATGTCTATGCGACGTTGTTTTTGCTCAAAATTTAGTAAAAAATCGAAGAGCACACCAAAACACGACTAATCTTTTTATCTTTAAAAAACTAACTGACAATCCAAAATGGCTGATATTGCCAACATGCAGCCCAAACACGATTTTTTTTTTTTTTGAAATTGCGATCTGTCAAACGGCAGCTGTTAAAATTTCACCCAAATTAATCGGTTGGGTTTTTTGTAGTAGTCGTTTGAAGTAAGCAATGTTTGTGTTTCTTGAAAAATGGAAGAAAGTGAAATTATGAAATATTCTCACGGAATTTATTTCTCTCGGAATTTATTCCTCATGAAATTTATTTCTTATATAAAATAGTTTTTTCACTTCAAATTAAAGAGAAACGCACAATTTTCGTTAACTTGACCGTAAGAATTGAAGAGTTGATCTTCATTTAGTGTTTTCAACGGATGGAGAGAAGAAAAAATTAAAAAACCTCATATTTAATTTTTGTTCATAATTTAAGGACGGGAAAAGTGATAAAACTCCCACGCAATTTTTATTCATAATTATGCTGATTGTTATTTGAAAAGGAAACGGCGAAAGAGACAAAAGAAAAAGTCGATTACGGTGAGTCAACAATACCATCAACAGGAAGGCCAAAAGAGGTGGTTACTGAAGACAATATCAAGAAAATCCTCGATGTCGTTACGAATGATCGCCGAGTCAAATTACGCGAGATTGTTGAAATAGTAAATACATACATATATCATGTTTACTATTTCATCATGAATGTGAACAGTTATCACCAGAAATATAGCGGCAAGATATGGAAATATGATAAAACAGATACACAATTGTATCAACACTGGCGGCAGCCACTTGGCTGATATTATATTTTCCAATTAGTAGAGACAATTCCACAGGTCGAAACAAATATTTCCAATACTCAAACTAATTTTTTTTTGTGGCGAAAAAGTTATTCAAAAATGAAATTGGATGATCAATTTTGCGCTGCCTTGTTAGTAATAGCTTATAACTACAACCTTAATATTGCCAATCCAAGTATTATGACCGTACCAAAAAAGTTTGTAGAAGTCATCAGGAATTTAAAATATGTTATTTAGTGCTGAAAGTTGCTTAAGTTTCGAACAGCAATGTACGAGTATGAGTTAGGATTGTTTTCCTATTATTTGTAAGGAAATGCATTTATTTAAATTATTGTTGCTACTAGAGTGGAGGCATGCAATAATATGGAATTTAAATGTTTTTAACATTTTCGAAGCCATAGAACTTCAAGGCGTAGAAAGAACCTCAACTACGCCGTCAATATCGCGGCGGCCATTTGACCGATATTTTGTTCTATACATAATTGAATCATATCAATTTAATGACAATAATCTCTAAATAATTTGTATTTTATTTAAAATCAACATCGGTCCTTAAAATTTAACTACCCTAAAAAATTCTATTTATTACACTGCTTTACAAATTTTAAATTTGCAAAAATACCAAGAACACCACATGCCTAGATTAGTTAATCTAAGCACCGTTTTTTAGATAACGGTACTTTTGTGTTTTTCGGTGTATGGTCCCACTCAAATCCTTGTGGAGCCCAACCAAACTGATGGTGGGCTATTGTTGGTTCCTCATTCGCAGAGATCCATCTGAAAAAAACGCAAAAGTTTAAATCGCTCGTCATTTTAATTTATATTTTTTAAATTTACACCGAATATAGTGTGTGAGCAATGAAAATGAAAATATTGTCGTTCCAAAAAATCCTTAATAAAAACTTTATTTTTCATCCGTTTTTTTTTCAAACGCTTAAAATCTTGGTAAATAAATAAATTGTTTGGTAAAAGAATAAAACATTCCAGATCTTTACTACAACGTAGAAAAAAACGAAATAAAAATGAAAAATTTTGAAACAAACGTAAAAAATATGCAAATTTTGAATTTTGATGGGCCATAACTCAGTCATTTCCTGTTAGATGGAAATTCATTGTATCGACGGAGAAGGCATTCAGTTACCTTTCCAACTATATGCTATTAATCTCGATCGGAGTTTTTGCTTATGCTCCACAGGGGTAATTAACTTATCTAGGCATGTGACGTTCTTGGTATTTTTTTGGTTGGCTGCAAATTAGTGTTATTTAGAAAAAAATTTCTCACGTTTCAAATAATTATGTACGTATGAACAATATTTGTATCAAAAGCAAACATATAACATTACTCATACGTATGCGCATTGGAAAATGTATCAATATAAATTTTGTTAACTATTCAGTAAATGCTACAAAATTCTGATAAACTATATAAGTTTTGATCGTCTTCTCGGAAAAATGATCTTAGAGAAGATTATTCTACAAATATTTCATACATGTTGTACGAACTTGCTTGTTTGCCGACCAAAAATATTAAAATATATAGGAAATAAATTTTGTATATTGATGATATTTATACCGTGCTGATCAGCAGGCTTTTTACCAAAATCCAAAATAAACCGCTTAACTATGAAAATGCTGGAGTAATTCAGCCAAATAAAGGCATTGACTTGAACAATTAATGCTTGCTAAACGTGATTTCGATAATGGAGACATCAACAACGCTGTCAGTAATAATATTATAATAAGAAGCAACTTTTCATTCTTATGTGCTCAAATATTTGACTGCGGCTAATAAATTATTAAACATAAAAATATAGCCTTGTTCTGATTTTTAAATGATATATTTATAGTTCTTGATGTTGTGTAAATCATGCGATGAGTCAAAGCTTTGCTTTGAAAATGGCGTGATTTCAAATCACATGTGATTTTAAAATCGCACATGAAAATTACACGATTTCATATGAAATGTGATTTTAAAATTATATATTGATATGATATGATGATGTTCTATAAATCACACTATGATTCAAAGCTTTGCTCTCAAAATTGCATGATCTTAAATCACATGTGATTTTGAAATTATATATTGATTTTATTTGATGTTCTATAAATCGCACTATGAGTCAAAGCTTTGCCTTGAAAATGTCATGATTTCAAATCACATGTGATTTTAAAATCATACTTGAAAACTATACGATTTCAAATCGTAATGTGATTTTAAAATTACGTATTGATATTTTTTGACCTTCTGTAAATCACACTATGAAAATGACCAGATTTCAAATCACATGTGATTTTAAATCGTATATGAAGATTCTACGATTTCATATCACATGTGACTTTAAAATTATGTATTGATATCTTTTGATGGGCTATAAATCACACTATGAGTATAAGCTTTGCTTTGAAAATTGCATGATTTCAAACCACATGCAATTTTAAAATCCCACATGAAGGCTATACAATTTCATATCACATGTGATTTTAATGTCATATATTGATATTTTTTATGTTTTATAAATAGCACTATAAATCAAAGTTTTGCTTTGAAAATGGCATGATTTGAAATTACTTGCGATTTCAAAATCACACATGAAAATCATGCGATTTCAAATCACATGCAATCTTAAAATTATATATTGTTATTTTTTGATGCGCTATTAATCACACTGTGAGTCAAAGCTGTACACTCAAAATGGTATGATTTCAAATCATATGCGATTTTAAAATCACACATGGAAATTATGCGATTTCAAATCACGTGTGATTTTAAAATTATATATTGCTATTTTGTGAAGTTCTGTAAATCATTCTGTCTCATGGAACTTTGCTCTGGAAATCACATGATTTAAAATCACACGCAATTTTCAAATCATGAATGGAGATTTGTATATATCAATTACTCTCTAAGATCTTGGGTGACCTCAATTATTGATTTTTAAATATAAAATTATTGCCTAATTTCATTCTAATTTTTGCAAGAATATGTCATCCTGCCGTATATCCTTTATTTCCAAAATTAAGTTTTAGATACAGTTTTCACCCGAACTTGAACAAATCATCATAAAAATTTGCAAGCTAGTGGTAGTAAGACTTGTGCCAAGTTTCACTTTAATTAGTGCAAAGATATGAGTTTCTGTTGTATATCCTTTATTTTAAATAGTAAATTTTAAACACAGTTTTAATTCAAATTTATTAAAAACTCAATAACTATTTGTGAAGTAGTATTTTCTATATAAGTAGCAAATTTTATGCCAATTATTGCAAGGATATGCCATCCTGCCATATATCCTTTTATTAAGAAATGAAGATTTTGCGACAAATTTAATTGAAAAATAGCATAAAACGATTATAGCTGATTTAATTTGGCAGAATTTAATTCAAAAGGATTTGGAATAAACAGCCAACTGGGCAACACTGCTTGCAGTCATTTTGGGCACGTGGGTACAGTTTTTACTCAAGAGAAGAGAATATATTTCTGAAAGGATATTTCAGCGTTTGAAAGGAAATGAGAAACACGTTAAGCAAATTTATTTTATATCCTGAAAACGAAATGTCAGTGTTCGGGTAAAGTTTGATAAGTTAACAATCAGTGCCAAACTATATACAGACAAGTGCAGATTAATAATATAAAAAAAATTATATATATTAAAATACAATTATGTATAATAAATATTTAAAATAGTAATTTAAATTAAAAAGAATTTAAGCAAATAAATAGCAAAGTTAAAGAAAACCTTTATTTATGTTTATAAATAATAAAAGAAATCTATAGTTAAACAAAAATTAAAAAAAAAAGATGAAATGAAAATAAAATTGCGTTACAAATTCTAAGTAATAATTAAAGAAAAGTTTTTGTAAAATAAAAGTTACAAGTAAAAAAATACTTAAAAGTGATAAATTGCAGCAGAAAAAAAAGAAAAAAATATAGAAAAAGAGTGTTAAATTTTTGTTTAAGCAGACACTCATAAAAAATAACTATACATACAATATTTTCCCTTTTTTCCGAGTATTTTTCTTTTTTGCAAATTTTCTTTTTTTTTTTTTTTGTATAAGAATACCATCAACTAACTACACACATGCAGAATTTAATATGAGTTAGTTAACACATACACATGTATGTATATCAGTACATGTGTATGTATGTATATATGTTTGTATGCTTTTCATTAAAGGTTTATATGAGTGCGTGTTTGTGTACATAAAGTGGGTCATTCAATTACACAGCATGGATGATAACATGGGTAAAAATGGAGAAAATAATTATAAAAAAAACATATATATACAATATAAAAAAAAAAATTCTTGTAAAAATATATTTATGTGTGTATCTCTTCTATTCACATACTTTAATTCTGATTAAAGGTCATTTATTTATAATCGTGGCAAAAGTGTTGTTCCATTGAAATTGAAGGCAAGAAGGCAAACACGCTTCAGTAACAAGAAAATAAAGAAGAAAAAAAGAAATAATGCCATAAAACCTTCTTTATCGTCGTTACTTTAATAGATAAATAAAAACAACTATTAAAACAAGTGAAAAGCCCAGGAGTGTTTCTTTCAGTAGCAGATGAGCGACGGGCGACGCTTTTGTTGTTGGTTGCCTGTTTGAGAGTTGAGTGGCAGTTTTTAAAGCAGGTGAGTTTTTTTTCTTTTTCTTTCTTTGCAACTAAAATCATTGAAGAAGTTTTAAATCAATATAGCGAATTAAATTAAATGAAATCAGAAATCAAAGAAAACGAAAATTGATTTGTACCCACCCAAAGTCCAATAGATAGTGTCAAATAATAAACAAAGAAAAAAAAAAAAAAAAAAAGAGAACAATATAAAGAAGATGACAAGAAGCACGATAAAGTGATAAAATTAATGAAAGACAGCTTCATGCGAGTATAATAGAAAAACACACACAGCTTCTGACAAAAAAAAAAAAAGAAACCAAATAACGATGAAGAGTATAATAAGCAGAGTTGCTGACACTGTTGCCAGAAACGTAGACTTATCTTTATTTTAGAGATATTAGCTCTCTAGAATTTCTATATAAGGATTTCAAGAATTTTAACCTAAAAACGCCTTATATTTAAACACTTCCCATGCAATTAATATAAATAACATTTAGCGGATTTTAAAGATTCTTATATAAAATCTTATAGAGTTGAGTAGTTCGTGAAAGAGCTAGTACAATTGAATAATTCGCATGAAAGAGCTTAGGTAAGCCCATCAACTTGATTTGAATTTATCTACCCCCATGTTCCTTTTTCTTTAGTATATAGATTCAGTAAATCTCATGATTTAAAATCACATACGGAGATTTTATATATATATATATATATATATATATATATATATATATATATATATATATATATATATATATATATATATATATATATATATATATATATATATATATATATATATATATATATATATATATATATATATATATATATATATATATATATATATATATATATATATATATATATATATATATATATATATATATATATATATATATATATATATATCTATTTAAAATATCTTGGGCCAAGTTTCACTTCGATTTTCGCGGGAATACGCCTTCCCCTCACATATCCTTTATGTGAGAAATAAAATTTTTGACACAGTTTTCATTGGAAAACAGCAAATGCGGTGTAACAACATGTAAACAACTATTCTAGAACCTCACGCCAAACCCCACTGCTAGGATATGCCATCCCGTCATATGTCCTTTATGTAAAAAATTAAAATTTTTTATACAGCACCCGGCAAAAATTGTGTAACTATATATGACAAAATTTTCTATAATCTTACGCCAAAATTCACTGCAGTTATTGTAAATATAAGTGATCCCGCCATATATCCTTTATGTGAAAAATAAAATTTTTGATACAATTTTCATTAGAAACCAGTATAACTATATGTGAAAAAATATTCTAGAAATATGCCATCCCGCCGTATATCCTTTATGTAAAAAATTACAACTTTTATACAACAACCGGCTAAAACTGTGTAACTATATGTGAAAAAATATTCTAGAATCGTATGCAAAATTTCACCGCAGTTATTGCAAGTATAAGCCATCTCGACATCTATCCTTTATGTGGAAAATAAAATTTTTGCCACAGTTTTCAATAGAAATCCACAAAAACTGTACAACAAATGTTCTAGAACCTCACGCCTAAAATTGTTGCAAGGATGTGTCACCTCGCCGCATATCCTTTATGTAAAAAATTAAAATTTTCACACAGAAAACGGCAAAAACTGGGCAATTGTATATGAAAAAATATTGTAGAATCTTACGGCAAATTACACTGCAATTATTAAAGGTATATGCCATCCCAACATATGTGTGTCCTTTATGTAAAAAGTTAAAATTTTCACATAGAAAATGGCAAAAGCTGTGTAACTATACGTGAAAAAATATTGCAGAATCTTGGGCCAAAATTCACTGTAATTATTGCAAGTATATGCCATCCCGACATACATATATCCTTTATGTGAAAAATTTAATTTTGGACGCAGTTTTGATTAGTAATCCGCAAAAACTATGTAACTATATGTACAAAAATATTGTAGTAACCTGCACTCAATTGAGACTTATCCTTGCACTAATTGCATATCCTGCCATATATCCTTTATGTGAAAAATCACACAAACTTGTGTAACTATTTGAGAAAAACTATTCTAGAATTTTATGCCAAATTTCACTACAATTATGGCAAGGATATGCTATACCGCCGTATATCCTTTATATGAAAAATTAAAATTTTGCTACAGTTTTCATTAGACAGCAGTAAAGACTGTGTAACTATATGTGAAAAAATATTCTGAATTCTTACGACAAATTTAACTGCAATTCTGGCAAGGATACGGTATCCCGCTATATATCCTTTTTTTGACAAATTAAATTCTGACACAGTTTTCAGTAGAAATCAGCAAAAACCCGAATAACTATTTGTGAAAGTATATTTCAAAACCTTTTGCTATATTTCACTGCGATTATTACAAGGATATACTTTCTCGTCACATATCCTTTATATTTAAACTTAAATTTTGGACACAGTTTTCATTACAAACCGGCAGAAACTCTCTAACTATATGTAAAATAATGTTCTAGAATCTAACGACAAGTTACCCTGCAATTATAGTAGGGATATGCTCTTCCGCCCTATATCCTTTATGCAAAAAATTAAATTTTTCATACAGTTTTCATTAGAACAGCAAAAACTTTAGCAACTATTTATGAAAAATTACTTCAGACCTTGTGCCACATTGCAATTATGGCAAGGCTATGCTATACCAACGTATATCCTTTTTTTGAAAAATTATATTTTTGACACAGTTTTCAGTAGAAAACAGCAAGAACTATGTAACAATATGACAAAAAATATTCTTAAATCCTACGCCAAATTCAACTGTAATTAAAAAATATGATTAAGAAAATTTTTGACACAGTTTTTATTAGAAAGCAGCAAAAATCTGAATAACTATTTGTGAAAAAATATTCCAAAACATGTTGCTAAATTTCACTGAAATTATTACAAGGATATACTTTTTCGTCATTCATCCTTTATTTGAAAAATTAAATTTTCACTCGAAAGCAACAAAAACTGCGTAATTTTATGTGCACACATGTTGGTTTCACATCAATTTATGTTTGATCAAATTCAGTGTTTTTATTTTGAATTTTTTAGTTAATTTTTTCTTTCCCAAAAATGGAAAATGTAAATGTTTTATATTTTTTGTGTTTTTTTTTCTTTTTTTTTTTGAAATTAAAGGCTTTGTTCACCTTCAAAATAATGTTACCTTAAAAGGTTTGCGGCCGGATAAAACCCCTACGTTGTACGATGGTGCTTTATATATCGGAGATTTAGCAATGCTTTAATAGTTTAATGGGAAAATAATTTATTCTAACAATCATAAATGTGTAAATCATTAATTAGTGAACTTTTAGTTATATATGTACGATGTTAACCAAGTAGTTGTGAGTTCGAGTCCAACTTCAATCAAGAAGAATGATTATTTTTATAACAATAATTGCTGTGAAACAATAAGACCAAAGAAGAACAGAAAAAATAATTGAATACCATATAGCTACGGGACAACTAGCTGTTTTGTAGTCGCTACACTACTCATCAGCACCCACTGGGATTCGAACTCGGGATCATGTGAACATGATGTATTTTTAATACGGCCGCTTAACCAACTCAGCCACCGAGCTCTTTAATTATTCTTACGTTAATATTATATTACGTTAATATTATATTTATATTCTGCTTAGCTGTAAAGAGATGCCGCTTAGGTTTAGTTTGCTTCATACTATTTTAGTTTCTATAACTGGTTTGCCAGCGTCATTATACTCTGTCTGCCCATCACTGCACTACACACATTAATGGAAACGTTTTAGTTTTCGCCACTGACTATAGAATCATAGTTTACCATAATATAATGTTGCTGTAACCATATTTGAAACTACCTTTTACTTTGCGTCTACAGCGTTTTATTTGCTTTCTTATTCAACACGCTCGCTCTTTCTGCCCATCACTGCACTACATATATTTTTGTTAAGGTTTTTATTTTCGCCTCTGATGTTTTATATAACATTACTCGTATGCTCTTTAATTTTCAAGTAAATAAAACGTTTTAGTTTTCGCCGCTGACTATAGAATCATAGATTACCATAATATAAATACTAATGTTGCTGTAACTACCTTTTACTTTGCGTCTACAGCAATTTATTTACTTTCTTATTCACCACGCTCGCTCTTTCTGCCCATCACTGCACTACATATATTTTTGTTAAGGTTTTTATTTTCGCCTCTGATGTTTTATATAACATTACACGTATGCTCTTTAATTTTCATGTAAATAAAATGTCATTTATTGTTGGAAACTATAAAAATGTTAGAGTTGGATAATTTGTCCAATTTTGTGTAAATTCAAGGGCTGTGTCACCGGGCAGAGTTAATTGGCGTTTCCGGCAACACTGACAAAAAGATACATTTCATTCAGTTTTAAAGAAGAGCAAAAGTGTGTGTGTGTGTGAGTGCGTTGGTTTGACAAAAAAATAAAAAACGCTCAAACTCTATTTCTTTTACTACACAGCCGCATACATACACACACACACACACATACACGCACTTACAATTGAACAGTTTTAATTAATAGCTAATAAATAATCGATTTTCATTCTTTGTTTTATTAATTTAAGATTATAAATACACAAAAAGTTTTATAAATAAAAAATAACACATTTTTTTTTCTATTTATTAATGTACCACAAATATAACTATTTTTTCCACAAAAGTCATTTAAAAAACCTTTTAGAAATTAAACTTTTCATTTTTGAATAAGACTCTTAAATACTCGTATAATACAGGGAGGCTGATCAATTGTGCTACATTACTCGTAAGAAACTCAAATAACTTTTTATAAAGTTTATGTAATTCATTTTTTTTAGAAATTCATTTGAAAAATAATACAATTTTATTAAAGTAATTCATTAGGATTTGAAAATAATTGAGTTCAAATGGCCTCCACCCTCGTTGATACATGTACGACATCTTATCAAAAAGTGTTGTAGCGGGAACTGTCTCAATTACCGTTCGAATGGGCTGCTTTCAATCATCCAAATTTTTTTTTAACTTTATTATTTTATTTATTGAATCTACATAAAAAATGTAATGACAATAAGTATTCAAATCTTAATACTAAAAAAAAATTGTGATTAAAGTCCTGCCAGTGCTGGACAAAAATTTATTTTTATGCGAATATTATTATTTCAGAATTCAGTCATCTGCTTAGAGCTCTAATCGTAGCCAAAGTATCCCTCCTTCTGAGATGGGTATAACCACCAAAGTTAAGAATATTAACTGCGAGGATTTGGATGGAATTCAAGTTTGTTAATATGTCTTGTCGCGTACTTCACAAATTCAGATTTCACAAAAGGTACGTTCAGATCTGCGTGGATTCGTGAGTTTTCAACGTACCATGGAGCGTCTGTAATTCTACGGAGAATTCTATTTTGACTTCTTTGAATTTTTTCAATGTTGGATGCCGAGGCTGTGCCCCATAATTTAACACCAGCGCCATTAGCCACTACAATGAGAGGAGAGTCCAATAATAAAAACGCTTCCTCCATCAAAAGAAGAAGAATTGAGACACAGGAATTAACAACTGAGAAAGCGGTGAATACCGAGGAAAACTTGTGCTCTCCACAATCGTTGAAATGTTCGACAACAAAGAAGTGGAAGTTATGATGAAAAGGGTATATCACTCTTTAGAAAAGAGCAACGGCTTAAAATCGAAAAATATAAGAGACTTGGAGCGTCACAACTCAGTTATTGAAAAACTTCGCGAAAAATATAAAATAGAAATTTGTTTGTATTAATTGTAAAACTTACATGTAATTTCTTTTACATCACTTATAGTGTGTTTCTATATAGATATTTTGCTCAAAACATTTTTTTTTTCATTCATTTATTTATTGAATCTTCACAAAGTGAACTAACAATAAGTATTCAAATCTTAATACTAAATACATAAAATTAATTAGGTCCAGCCAATGCTAGACAAAAATGTTTTATTTTGCACGGTCAATATCGGTAAAATCACCTATCTAACGTTCTGATGGTGGCAATCAACCGAGAGTGGCCTTCAAAATTAAGTATATTGCGTGCAAGACGATTTGGATGAAGTTCCAATTTACTGATGTACCTAGTTGCGTACTTTGAAAATTCGTCTTTTACAAGAGGAACACAGAGATCCTTATGAATTCGTGAGTTTTTTACAAGCCATGGAGGCTTTAGAATAGCGTTGTATAATAAAAGTTTGCAATCCAGCTTCAATGTCGAATTTCTGCCCATAAGCCAATTCAGTTGCGCTGCTTTTAACTTTAATTGAGTAACTTTCGCATTTATGTGAGACTTCCACGTTAATCTACGGTCGAGATGAATACCAAGGTACCTGACTTCATTTTGCTGCGGAATAGGTGAATTGTTAATTTGGATAGCTGAACATGTTTGTTTACGCAATGTGAATGTAACTTGAGTACACTTTTGTTCATTAACTTTAATTTTCCAAAGTTTTAACCATTTCTCTAATATTGAAATATACTCCTGCAAATTTCGCGAAGCTACTTGATGGTTTTCATGTACGCTGCAGAATGCTGTATCGTCTGCAAAAGTTGAAGTGTGGATTCCGGATGTCGTTGGCATGTCAGAGGCGTAAATCAAATATAAAGTAGGCCCAAGTATGCTGCCTTGGGGAACTCCTGCCTCGATTGGCTGAGTTGGGCTTATAAAGTCGCCTTCTCTCATAACAAACTTCCGCCCATATAAGTAGCTTTCCAGAAGCTTGTGTGTATTTGCAGGCAAGTTTAGCTTTATTTTGTGCATCAAGCCCTCGTGCCACACTTTATCAAAAGCTTGAGAAATGTCAATGAATAGAGCTGAGCAATACTTCTTCTCCTCAAAGGTCAGTCTTATGACATTGACTAGTCTGTGCGTTTGTTCTATTGTGCTGTGTTTTGCCCGAAAGCCAAATTGATGATCAGGGATGCATCCCACATTGTTCAACATTGGACTCAACTTTGCCATTACCAATTTTTCGAACAATTTTGAAATTGTTGGCAGTAGACTTATTGGTCTGTATGATTCTACTTTAGTGAGATCCTTCCCTGGTTTGGGTATCATAGTAATCATGGACACCTTCCACTCTGCAGGATAATACTCGAGACGTAAAATAGCGTTAAAAATAAACAGAAGAATTCTACGAGCTACACGAGGTAGCTGATCAAGCATTTTATGTATAATAAAAAAAAACCTTATGCTAACTAGCTGCTACGTTTCCGTTATGGGAATTTACACACAAAAAACTTAGCAGCTAGTTAGCTAGCACAAGGATTTTAATTATTCATAAGACCTGTGCAGTCCACAATTTATTTCAGCATCTTCAAAGACTTATTTCAGCATCTTCAAAGACAATTTGTTTCAGAGTGCAAGATAACTAGCCAAAATAAATCTAAGGCTGCTGGATCCAGGAACTATTCTCATATGGTTGAACCAAGTGTACAAATTCCGCATTTGAATTATACATAATAATAGCAGAAATCAAACAAAAATTAAATGAAAGTATGCAGAGAAGAAATATTTGTCTACCAATTTACTCTGGTTATGACTTTGAGAGACCAAATTTTAATTATTATATTTATAATAATTCTCTAGAATATTAGAATACTTTTGACAACTGGAAACAAAATCGATTGGAAGTGCTGCTGTCCTGGCAAATACACCGAGAGATTGTTTTTCAGTCTGCGCCATTTTATGATAGTCTCCTACCCCTACCATCGCTACTAGTGTCTTCTAAATGAGCTTTCTCGGCTTTTTCCCAAATTTTAAACTTTAAATACTCATTTTAGGTTTATTTTTATTATATTTTATAATAGTTTTTTTACAATATAAACAATATTTTAATTAAACAAAATATACTTCAAATCAATTTCGAAAATTCGAAAATAAAAACACTTCACACAAGGTAGTTTCATTCTCTTTTAATTATTTGTAATAAGGATTTTTGAAGTTTATTTTTAGAGAGAAATATAAAAAGGCGTTCCTAGAATGGATTTTTTCTGAAATGTGTAGTGCATTGTTCATATTAGAAAAAGCTAGAAATAATAAGCTGATGTAAGTAGGTATCTGTGGTTGTTTTGAAACCCAGGCTAGGTTAGGCTTTAACAGGCAGCCAGCTATTGTAAAGCCAGCCCAATGTCATTATTTGCTTAAATATCAAAGTAAGCATGTTTAGCGAAAATTTACATATAGTTTTCCGTCGTTTCCGTGCCTTCAAACTTGTCCTGGACGTGACTTGTAACTTCTCTAACAAATGGCGCGATATAATTACTCAGTGTATATAAAAGAAAAAATAATAGCTGATTTTAATAACGGCCAATCAGTAACCACAATTGCTAAAAAAAATTGATATTCACCAAGAATTATAAGCCGTTCTCGTTGTTCGGGTACTTTGGCTAGAGAGCATAAAGGTGGACGTTCCCGAAAAACCAGTAAACGAGATGGCCAGGCAATAATATGTTAGATAAAATAAGACCAATTCTTGTCGTCAAGAACCATCACCACACAATTGCCATTAAATGTTACCCCCAGAAGGATTCACAGGCAGGCTGCAGAAGGCGGACTAAAAGCATACCATACAAAAGTGTACAAAACATCTTTATATCACGGAAAAATAGATTGGCCAGGTTGGAATTTGCAAGGGAACACATTAATTTAACAACCACACAAAGGAATTCCGTACTATTCTCCGATGAGTCCAAATTTAATTCAAAAGGTTCCAATAGATTAAGACTGATTAGATGACCGAAAAGCTAACGTCTTAATCCACGTTACTGGGGATATTTTTCAGGCCATTTTTATGTATTTTAGATTTATGTATGTATTTTATTTTAAAATTTTTATTTATTTTTGTTAGAAGCCACAATTTTATTATTATTTTTAGACACAACCTCAAACAAAACTGAAAACAAGGGAATGTAGAAACTAGTACGGTAGCACAATTTTATGGAAAATGTCACAATCCTTATACTTGTCAGATGGTGATTGTTAAGGAAAATTGAGAGAATAAAACTACCTTGTATTTTTTATATCATGCTTCATATCATAATGGAACCACTTCGACATGTTTTTCTCAAAAAACGTGTTTTTCTTTGTAGTGGAAACAGGGTATTAACCACAAATTTTCAATAATTTTTACTTTGTTTTTATATTTTCTTCTTCCCTATTGTCTACTCACTACATATTGATAGCAAAACAAACTTTACCATGATATTCATGATAGCAAATTTTCCTACTTGGGAAATGAAAATTTTATGGGAATAAAAATTTCACATTTTATTCACGATTGTAATGTGATGTAAAGTGATTGTAATGGAAACTCTTCGCATTGTTTTCCTCAAAACATTCTTCTGTTCTATAATCATTATAAATTTAAAAACCAAATTGGCAATATTAATGTTAAAAAAAAGCGAAACACAAAAGGTAAACCAAAAATGAGAATCACCCATATGCGAGTACATATTTAGAAATAACACAGCTTCTTTAGGTGCATGTGCGTTTGTGGGACTTTATGAAGGTGAAAGAGCATGAAAGTTGGTGAAATATAAAAGTTATAAATAATAAAAACTTTGCAAATAAACATACACACATACATATATACATAAATACACTCATACAGACATACAGTCATGCACACGCTTACAACTAATATTCAGAAATTTTCAGTAAGTGGCTGGATTTTTTGTCGTTGGCCTTTCCACACTTTTTTGTTTGTCTTATGTTAAAGTAAAACTACTACACATCAAAAATTTAAGTAAATAATACCAAACTTGGTTGTTAAAGAGTCCATAAATCTTTTCTGGCAAATAATGTGTTTTTGCTTTGTTTACTTATTGCATATAAATTTAATTATTTTTTAAAAAAATTTCACAATTCAGCGGGGATTTTTTTTTGTCTTTCAATTTTTACAAAAGAAAGTAGTGCTAAGAAAAAAATACTAAATAAAATTTATGAAAACAATAATTTACCAACAATTATTATTTATTATTTAATTTTAATAATTTATTATTACGGCAATAAAACAATATATAAGATATGTCGTGAAGTTAGAATTTGCTGTTTCTTGTTCATGAGTTAACAATAACAAACCTGTCAACAATTTATGCATTTAAACATTTGATTTGCTTATCTTGATTGTTTTGTTTAATTCGTGAAAAGTATTGAAATAAAATTTTTATTATCCATATTTGACAAGAAATTTAGATTTATATATAACACTTGTACATATATAACACTTAAAGTTATTGTTTATAATACGAGTAGAAAGTTGATTTCTTAAAGATTTAAAGATATAATATAAAGGTTAGTCCAACCATAATGCACTAAACCAGGGCGGACTGATATTCAAGCTACCTTACTTATGGCGTTTTCTTTTCAAAAAAAAGTGTAACATTTTCTCAACTTTTTTTTTTAGATATTTATAGTTATTGCGACATCTTTTTTTTATCCCAATAAAACTTAAATTTGAAAACTTGTATTTTAAGAAAAAAAGTGCAGCATAAAGGCAAAACTTTTTCAGAAAAGAAAACGGCATTAGAGTTTACACATGCCACTGTCAGTTCGAAAAACTCTATACATTCACAATTTTTCACTAATACATCCACATTTTTCGCAATGGCAGTTCCAGTGGCAGCAAATTTTGCAAGCGAGTGAAAATTTGGCATTTGCATGCCACTGAATGTCAAGATGATAAACAATGTTACCCTGCCAAGAACTTAATGCAAATTAATTGCATTATAGCAAAATGTAATTACAAATATTAGTTTTGTTAATTATAAAGCATTAGATTATTAAAATAATTTTTAAGTTTTTTATTCGCTATTTAAGCGTCTAACATTTATACCAGTAAAAAATTATAAATAGCTTGTTTTCTATGTTTCCCAGCTATCTATATGTCGACATTTCATAGGAACTACCCTAATCATCAGTAGACTTTGGAAATTTTTGAAAGATATTCTCAAACATTCAGCTTTATATCCCAACAATCCAAATAAATTGCTGAGAATTTAAAAAGAAAAATGCTCTAATAATATCCGTCAAAACACAAAAACAAGCTTTTCTATTTATAAACGTCTCTAACATTTCTTTGCACCTTTCAAACAAATGAACAACCGTTGGTTGCTACGATTTGCTTTTTGAAAGTATCGAAAAGCAGAGAACAAAAATTCAAACAATTAAGTTTTTTATTCGCTATTTAAGCTTCTAACATTTATACCAGTAAAAAATTATAAATAGCTTGTTTTCTATGTTTCCTAGCTATCCATATTGAATTTTACTGCCACTTCCACTATTTCGAATAAATATTTTCCTTCGCATAAATACACTTAAAACAAAAACAAATTTTCAAATTTTATTTTTGTTTCAAATGTTTTTATGCGAATGAAAATATTTGTTCGAAATGCAGAAAGTGGCAGTTAATTGTGAATAATTTTATTGCCTTTTACAAGTTCAGTTTTAGCAAATTCAATCAGTCCACTTCAATATACTCATGCAATTTGAAGTCGCGTTTTTCAGAACACCTATTTGGCGATTTCAAATCGCAAAACCATACTTCTTGCGTTATACGTTTCTGAGAACACATATTTTGCGTTTTCAAATCGAAAACGCTAAATTTAAGCGATTTGCGTTTCTCGAAACATGCCTGATCTTATCAAAAATCTTAGCCAGAGTTATTTAGTTAGAAAAAAAAAATTATTAAAATGATTCTCACTTCAAACGCATTTTTCGTGTGCGTTGATAATACGAAGGTGGATTTGTACATAAGTGTATCATATCTGAGGGGGATTACTTCAAAGGGGACAAGATAGTTATTGATGAATAAATAAATACTTTTTGAAAAAATTTAAAACAGTGGTGAGCGTCTGGCGTTGGATGGATTGGAAGAAATTATTTTAACATCTCCGTGTTCCTTATTGGACAATACGCTGTTTCGAGGTGTTGCGTAAAGATTTTCGCCCAAATTATAGCGTGCTTCATCATTATTCTAAACTCACTTTTGTCAGTGCTGTTCGAAGGTTCTTGTCTCCACTTGCCTAACTAAATTGAACGATCAATTGTACTATAATAAGTACGTGAGGTTAGGATAGACAGGCCTAAGTAAATTGAACAATCAATTGCACTATAATAAGTACGTTAGGTTAGGTTAGACAGGCAGGCCGTTAGGCCGTTGGGTTCTCTAAAAAAAAATACTTCGATTCTCCAGCTCACATGCGTTCTTAAGATCGTTCCTTTTTGTGATTGCCTGAATCACAAAGGGAAATCTTCTCACTACATACAATAAGTCATTCCAAACTCGCTTTTGTCAGTACTATTCCAAGGTTCTTGCCTCCACTTACAGAACTCAAGTATACGCGATGAATTGCATTACAATAAGTATGTAGTGAGAAGATAAAGTGATTCGACGTGTTGCGCAAGGATTTTTAAACAAAATATGGTATGCATCGACAACATTACGAAACCACTTCTCTGGAGACTGTTATAAGATTCTAGGCTACCAATTATTTTGCCTGTGGTGGAAAGTTTAGCTAATGGCTGTGACTACTACTATTGTGAATTATATTTTCCTTGCACGCAATACACCGAAAACTTTGCTAAATTGGGTCAGAGAGAAGTACACTTACCATTAAAAGATGAAATGAACGGAACATTTAGACTAAAATTCTTTGAATTATTTGTTTAAATTTATTTCTATAAACAATAAACAAATGTCCAAAAGAAAGCGTTAAATATCACAAATGCCAACGGAAATATAAAACGGGCTTTCCTGTCTATCCACAGAGAGACTTCATGCGGCGTCATTGTTGCCCAGCTATTATCTGTAGCAGTGTGTTTATCCTTTTCTTTAGCACTCTCATCGACACTGGACTGACTGATGATGGTTTCGGTAGAATTAAATTTACTGGACTTGTCCTCATCTACCGTTATAATGACTGGTGACTCTATTACCGATAAATACCTTTCACCAGCTTTCTTGGCTGAGGCAGGATTACCATCACATTTCATGTTGTCCAACATTTTGTGTCTTTTCATATTGGGCGTTAAAGTTGAACGGAGAATATATTTGCTTTTGACTTTCTTCACTGACACAATGTTTTTGCGCCGCCAAATGGTATTGACAAAGGCAAACTCCACCAGGCTGCCGAATATGAAGCAGGTACAGCCCAAAAACCAGACTTCGGAAATTTTTATATAGCTTACTTTGGGTAAATTGTTCTCTTGCGACGAAGCCAGGGTTATAAAGGACAACATAGTTGTACAGCCGAGAGTGGTGCGAGCGGGTGTTTGATCGGCCTGCAACCAAAACGAAACCCAAGATATGGCCACAATCATTATGGAGGGTAGAAAATAGTCCATTACATAATAGCCCACTTCACGAGTCAAGTGTACAGTAAACGCTAGGGAACTGTAATTGCCGGCAAAAGCGCCATGACGCAAATCCTCCAGATCGGCATTTAGAAACGTTTCATTTGTCCAGACATTACGCAAAGCATATTCCGTCAAATGCATTTTGGGATTAAAGGCTACCGGCTCCTTCCACTCCCAATGTAAAAGCAGCTCCGAAGAATTATACATCCAGCTTTCCAAGACAGTGGGACAGAATTGCTCATCGAAGGGAAACTTTTGTAACTTCATCCAACAGTACAGCGTGGCTTGGATGCGAGACGATACAATTACCGTGCCGTCGGGATTAATGGAAGTTAAAATATCCTTTTCGTTGGTGCCCAAGACTTCAGAACTATGCTCGTTGGCCAGAAAAACATGTGGCACCCAAATAAGACTGCGCAGGGAAGATTCGCCCATAATGGCTTTCTTTTTATTGGGCGCATACTGCGAAAACTGCAATCTGGGATCCTTGTAGCGCATTTGTATCAGAGCATGCAGCTTAAATTGTAAATCACTGGTTTCTAAATTTTGCAAAACATAAATGTAGACACGTACATAAATCTTTAACGGATAAGTCGTAATGCTGCCATTTATTACAACAGGTGGTCGTTCCAAACGATCATAACGGCAGGGTGCCGTTAAACGATTTATTAATTGCGTTTGTGTTAATTGGTCGGCATTGGCCAAAGAAGGACAGACATCCGTTAATTGGGTTACATTTAAGTCTGTTAAAATATCAAACGTGTTGTTGCTATTCCTTGAAATCGATTTTAAATGGCCCTCAAGCGAAATTTGTGCACTTTCTGTGTTATTGACAGTCACTGGCGCTGACTGTACCATAGTCTCTAAGTCCAAGTTGGCCAAGTCTGGCTGGTCTAGTAACGCTGGCAGAGCAAATGTTTTCTGTTTAAAACTCACTATCAAACACACCAGCAAACAATACATCAACATTGTGTTTAGCTTTATTTTTTTTTTAAATAATTATTCCTTTGGATATCTTTGACTTGGTCTTTTTTTTATCACCTTTTGCTGTCTACGGCGGCTGTTTTATAAAAGATTTTAATTACATTCAATATTCGCGCTGCGTCAGTCAGTTTATAAAACTCGTTGTAGTTTAAATGAATAATCTTTTCGTACTAATAATTGAATTCGCAATTTGTTAACTATCTACCGGAGAATTTGTTTAAATTATTGTTTTTTATATTTATATTTTGTTTTCCTTTATTTATTATATATACATACATATGTAGGTATTTAATAAAAAATAAGTATTACGTTCATAAGCGTAAGTAGTTCAAATACGTAGCAAAGATAATTTATTTTTATACATTTTTATCTCTAGTTGTTTTTATTTTATTCAGAACACGTGCTAAGAATCATCTTTGAAATGATTCGCGAACATGTTTGAATACTCTTTAAACGCCAGATACTAAAATTTAAAATATTTGTTAAACATTACGGAACCGAAAATGTTTCTTTGTTTGATGCCTGTATAATTGTCAAATCAAATACGTTGCAACACTGTGCAACAAAAGAAATTATATTGCAAAATTAAGAAACTTCAAAGTTAGATTCCATAAAAAATAATTATAGAATATTTCTTATTTTTGCTGCTAAAGATCGTTTTATTTTATATTAAAAATTTATTAGTATTTATTTTCAATATTTTATCTCAATATTATTTGATCTTCGTTTGTTAAATAAATTTAATTTTTGCAGCTTCAGATCTTTGTTTTTGTTTTTTATAAAAAATTTACAATTTAAAATCTTTTATTTCTCAATATTTCGATAACAATTTGTTATCATCGTCAGGAGAAATTAAATGTTATAAATTTAAATTTATATTTATAACATTTAAATTTATAACATTTAATTTCTCCTGACGATGATAACAAATTGTTATCGAAATATTGAGAAATAAAAGATTTTAAATTGTAAATTTTTTATAAAAAACAAAAACAAAGATCTGAAGCTGCAAAAATTAAATTTATTTATTTTCAATATTTCGATAACAATTTGTTGTCATCGTCAGGAAAATTAATATATTAATAAATTAAAAATTAATATATTAATTATCCTGACGATGACAACAAATTGTTATCGAAATATTGAAAATAAATACTGTTAAATTTTTTATATAAAATAAAACGATCTTTAGCTGCAAAAATGAGAAATATTTACTTAAACAAGATCAAATAATTAAATATCAAAAATAATTATGGAAATAAAAAAACGCTCTTCGATATCGAACGAAAAACTGTTGGCTAATTTTATTATGTTGACAGAGTGGAAGAGCGACAAATCCAATTCCTTGAAGTCAAAAGTGAAACACCGTGTGTTTAAATTCAAAAATATAT
This sequence comes from Thecocarcelia acutangulata, assembly GCA_914767995.1. Lineage (NCBI taxonomy): Eukaryota > Metazoa > Arthropoda > Insecta > Diptera > Tachinidae > Thecocarcelia > Thecocarcelia acutangulata. The sequence goes on along the minus strand of OU612095.1, from coordinate 21,888,535 downwards.
AGTTTTTTACTTTCAAATTAACGATTTTTGTACTCAAATTCAATTTTTTTACAAGTCAAACACAATGTTTTGCAACACAACTTCAATTTCTTACACTTCAAATTGAATTCTTTGCATTTCATATTAAATTTTTTCTATTTCAAATGAAAATATTTTTATTTCACATTAAATTTGTTGTGTTTCAAATTAAATTTGTTTAACTTCGAGTTAAATTTTTTGTTTATTTGGCTTACAGCTTTATTAAAAAAAAACTCAATTATTATTATAAGTAAACAATTTTGAGAAAAGTTTATGAAATAAACTTTATTTTAAATTTGAAAATAAATTGAAAAAAATATGTTCTCCCGATATTTCTATTGTAATAAATTTCTTTTTTTGAAAGACAAGACGATCATTGCTAATTCATCTGTAAAATCCAACATTTTCATACTTTTCCTGGAAGAGTTAGCTATTCAGTAAATTAGCTGAAACCAGCACCGAATGTGTTAAGATACAAAAGATAAGGTTGCAGAATCCGGGCACATTATAAATTTTCTTCCTCCTTACATAGCTACATAGGTGAGCTTAATCCAATAAAAAAGTTTTTTTCTAAAACAAAACTACCTGCCCGAAATTTATTAGCTGATGCGGATAGTAATTTGGATTTGATAACAATAATTAAACAGTCAGTCGAAACGGTAGCACCTTCAGATTGTAGCAATTATTATCTTGATATGACCATGAGTTTGTCATTAGCTGCATCTGGAGAACGGTTGCAATAGGAACCGTCCAAATTTCGTTTAGAAAATTATATTAAGGAAAAATTACGAGTAATGACTTGAACAACAAGTTTATTTTTATTTCATTTTGTAAAATTTTAGCTAAATAAATAAAAACTTGAATTCGAAGTTAAACAAATTTAAATTGAAACACAAAAAATTTAATTTGAAATAAAAATAGTTTTAAAAGGTGTAAAGAAATGTTAGAGAGGTTTATAAATAGAAAAGCTTGTTTTTTGTGTTTTGACGGATATTATTAGAGCATTTTTCTTTTTAAATTCTCAGCAATTTGTTTGGATTGTTGGGATATAAAGTTGAATGTTTGAGAATATCTTTCAAAAATTTCCAAAGTCTACTGATGATTAGGGTAGTTCCTATGAAATGTCGACATATAGATAGCTGGGAAACATAGAAAACAAGCTATTTATAATTTTTTTAAAATAGTTTAATTTGAAATACAAAAAATTTAATATGAAATGAAAAGAATTTAATTTGAAGTGCAAGAAATTGAATTTGTGTTGCAAAACATTGTGTTTGACTTGTAAAAAATTGAATTTGAGTACAAAAATCGTTAATTTGAAAATAAAAACCTATATTAAAGTTTATTTATTTCATATAATGTAAAGTGTTTGATCATTGAACGATTTATTGAGGAATAATTAAAAAGAATTAGATACATACTAATATTCTAGGCGCAATTAATTTGACAATTGGAAAAAACATAGATTCTGCATACAATGGTTGATTACATTTGGGTCGCTTAATTCAGGGTACGGAACTATTCAACAATCTGCCCCACAAACCAAATGTGCAACAATTTCGAAATAAACTTTACAATATTATTTTTAACATGTAACAACCATTATTATGTTTCTGCTTTGTCAGATCCTTTGTTAATATGTCAGCAGCGTTTTGCTCAGATGTGACATACTGTATATCGATCACGTTTTTTTTCATACTTCTCCCGAATGTAGTGATACCGTACGTCAATATGCTTGCTCTTCTTCTGAACCGTCGCATTCTTCACCATAAACGCCGCAGCTTGATTGTCACATAGTATAGAAGTGCGCTTATCAACATACTGGTTAAACCCCATTTCACTTATTAGACCACGAATAAAAACTACATCTTTAGTACCCTGACATAGAGCAATGTATTCAGCCTCCATGGTACTAAGAGCCACAACAGATTGTTTCCGAGACTCTCAAGCAACAGGACCTCCAGCCATAAGCACAACGTGACCAGAATATGACTTTCTGTCGTGTGTATCACTCCCCCAGTCAGAGTCTGTGAAACATGAGAGTTTTTCACTATTTGAAGAAAATGTTATCTTACCTGCTGAATTCTTCTTTAGGTATTTCAGCACATATTTTGCCGCCAGAAAATGTTCTTTATGAGGATAACAGTTGAACTGGGACAACTTAAATACCACATGCATTAAGTCTGGCCTAGTTATTACAGCCAAATACATTAGCGCACCAATAACCACCATCTTCACATTTATTTAAAATATTTCCACTGGCCCAAGGTAATGCAGCAGGTTTGCAGTCAGCCATCCCACCCACCTTTTCAATATTTCTTTTGTGTATTTGCTTTGATGAATTGTTATATCACCTCGTAAACCATCACGATTAATTTCCATATCAAGATAAAATGATATTGGGCCACGATCAACTGCTTCTACAGAATGGTTTAAACTTTTTATAATTGTGGTCATCTCTAACTCGCTTGAGCATGATATTAACATGTCATCGACATAAAGAGCAATTATACAAATATTATTATAATTTTTCTTTAAATATACACAAGTGTCAGACTTGCACCTCAAAAATCCCATTTCAATTAAAATATCATTTATTCTTTTGTTCCACTCACGCCCCGCTTGTTTCAACCCATGTAAGGCCTTTTTTAATTTACATACCTTATTAGGATACTTTTTGTTCTCAAACATTGGCAGTTGAACCATATAGACGTCTTCTTCCAAATGTCAATTTAAATATGCTACTTTCTCTCTTACGCTCTGTCAAAATTGCCCAGCGGCCAAAGTTTCTCTTACAGAAGCGATGATCCCATGCACACTTGTAAGTCAGTATACGAACCTAGTATACATTTTAATACACATTGCCGCATTTGTAGAATGAACGCCTACCCCCTGCACACAAAGTAAGCGAGCTAGTGAGGTGTTCATCCAACAAAAGCTCATTACTTCCTAACATACATTGTAAGCTATCAGCAGGCAGCTCGAATACAACCTCGCATACTTGTAAGTCGGCAGTAGGCAGCTCGAATACAATCTCGCATACTTTATAAGCTGACAGTAGGCAGCTCGAATACAATCTCGCATACTTTGTAAGCTGACAGTAAGCAGCTTGAATACAATCTCGCTTACTTTGTAAGTAGGTCGTAGACGTACTGCGCACTTCAGTTTTTTGGGAATATTCCGTTAAATAAATTTGTTCTGTGTTTTGTTTACTGTATTCTTTTCTTTTTTCATTAAAAGTTTTATCTTCCTTGTACTTTTTTTTTTATAAATATTCATCCAATACATCAAATATATCAAGGTAAAACCTGCTTTCCGGAAGAATGAATATAAAAAAGGCTGTTACTAGAGAATTGGCTGGAATAAAATGATCATAATCACCCAATAAAGAAGATCCTGCAATGTAAAACTATTATAATTTAATCCTTCAGTTTTATTTGCTATGAATGACTATTTCTTCTCTGAAGCAGAGTTAGGAATATATAGTATTGTTTGCTAATTCATGAGGAGGAAATCCTTCAAATCACTACAACATCTTCAAATGATTCAGTTACGTATTCAAAATCAGTGTAATACTTAATATAAAGACAGATTTTTCATAAATGAATATCCACAAGCGGTTGATGGAAAGCCAATGCAACTACTAATAGTGATTGTTTGCTGCGATTTATGAGCTGACGGCGTTAACGGGCCATACTTCTTCGAAATTGAGATCGCCCAAGCAGTTATCATTAATGGTGTTTACTATCGTGATATAATAACCAACTTCTGGTGGCTAGAAATTGAGAATATGGAACTGCACGATATGTGGTTCCAACAGATTGGTGCCATTTGCCACTTAGCCAATGAAACAATGGCTCTTTTGTGCGAGAAATTCAATGGCCGTGTTATCTCAGGTCGTGTCGATGTTAACGTGGCCGCCACCATTATATGATAGGGCGCCGTTGGATTTCTTTCTTTGGGGATATTTAGAAAAATGTGTATGTCAATAAGTCAAGGGATGCAATAATTCGGCTTATTAACGACATTGAAACTCAATTATGTCTCAGAGTCATTGAAAATATGCCAAAGTCGTATTAAACCTTTGGGTCGCAGTTCAATTTATTTTAGATTAATGGCTCTTTTTTGCAAGATATTCAATGCCCGTGTTATCTCAGGTCATGGCGATGTGAACGTGGACGCCATCTTTATATGATATGGCGCCGTTGGATTTCTTTCTTTGGGAATAAATGTGTACGTCAATAAGGAAAAAACAACTCAAGAGCTATAGTATAACGATTCCTCATTCCATTGGTACCAAAATTGTTGGGCTTGGACGAATCTATCATAGATAGTTTCGATGTAGAAACATATTCGAAAAGAAATTTTTGCCCCAGAAGTTGAATTTATCAAAGAATTTTCGATGTACCAAAAAATTCGAAAAAAATTTTTTCCCAAAAATTGACGTATTTCGATAGTATAACGATTCCTCATTCCATTGGTACTAAAATTATTGGGCTTGGACGAATCTATCATAGAAAGTTTCGATGTAGAAATATATTTGAAAATAAATTTTTGCCCCAGAAGTTGAATTTATCAAAGAAATTTCGATGTACCAAAAAATTCGAAAAAAATTTTTTCCCAAAAATTGACGTGTTTTGATAGTATAACGATTCCTCATTCCATTGGTACCAAAATTATTGGGCTTGGACGAATCTATCATAGAAAGTTTCGATGTAGAAATATATTCGAAAAGAAATTTTTGCCCCAGAAGTTGAATTTATCAAAGAATTTTCGATGTACCAAAAAATTCGAAAAAAATTTTTTCCCAAAAATTGACGTATTTCGATAGTATAACGATTCCTTATTCCATTGGTACCAAAATTATTGGGCTTGGACGAATCTATCACAGAAAGTTTCGATGTAGAAACATATTCGAAAAGAAATTTTTGCCCCAGAAGTTGAATTTATCAAAGAAATTTCGATGTACCAAAAAATTCGAAAAAAAAATTTTTCCCAAAAATTGACGTATTTCGATAGTATAACGATTCCTCATTCCATTGGTACCAAAATTATTAGGCTTGGACGAATCTATCATAGAAAGTTTCGATGTAGAAACATATGATATGAGCGCGCATTTGTTCGTAATGATTACAGCAGAAGTTTATTTTCTCGCATAGTTGTTGGCAGTGGCAGTAGTCGACGTATGTAAATTTTTTTACTTCTTATTTACTTCCTTTTTAATAAGCTAACTTCAGATGCTACAACGTTGGCGACTGGATTAAAATAATTAAGGCAGGTGGCGGCACAAAGTTGAGCCCCACTCGCATTGAACTTCTGGCTTGCATTTCAATTTATTTTAGCTTATGTCTCACACTTGTTTAGTTTGCTTGTACTACTTTTCTTTACCACTGTACTTTCACATTAGCATTAAATTGAAAGAAATTTCTATCTCTGAGTGCGTACAACTTTTTACCTATATTTAGAAGTGCTACTCCATCATATTTTTAGACATAAACAAATATTGACGTATTATTTAGGAAAACCGAATGAGATAAAAAAAAGCTTGATAACAACATTAAAAATCAGTTTTCTTGCTGCCGCTACGAAACAAACTAAAACATTTTGATTTATCTACCGATAACAATACACATCAAATGTTTTGAATACACTTTATGTACTCAATTTAAATAAATAATATTAAATTGTCATTAGTCATAAAAGAGTCGCTTTACGCCCTACAGTTGGGACATGTTAATAATAGATAAGTGTATTTCATTTGTGTCATTAAATGCTTTCTATTTTGTAATTTACATAAAACGAAAGCTTTGAGAGTCCTGTAGCTGTCTGGTGACATAATCGCAGAGACTTGCAGCTTAAGGTAAAGTGTATCGAGGTAAAATTACTGGTGAAAATGAACTGCCGCCAACTTCACGTGAGATTCAAATCGCTCTTGCAGTATAACCAACGAGGCTTAGAATGTGGCCTACTTTATAAAACCACTCATGGGTAGTGTGCAAAAGAAAAAGCGGTAGAGGTTCCACTTAAAAACTGTAAAAAGTCCAACCCCAACTTTAAGGGACTCTTTTTTTTATCTGAAACCAGTATTCAGGGAATGATTCCTACATATTCCAGTGTTGTATTATACTCGTACTCGAACTAGGAAAAGGCATTTTGAGCAGGAGGAAAGAGGGAGTAGTGCTTATTACATGCCTGCTTTTGTTGTAGTTTTGCTCTAGGGCTGCCATCTTGTAGACACTACACCTTGTTCGCACTTCTTCCTAGTTGGCGATTATATTAAACTAGTTGAATTATATTAAACGACAGAAAAAAACTGTCATTTTCAAAGCTTTAAATGGGGTAATTTTATGATGTGTGCAATATATCGGATGGTTAAATTTTAAGGGCCACTATTGAATGCAAACGACACCTAAACTTTGAGTTCTTTTCTGTATTTCATTCGACATTTCTCAATTTCAGACTAATTCAAATTGAACCATGGTAGAATACGCAATCAAGCAACGCGTTAAGTTATTCAGGCTTATTTTCAAACTGGGCGTTCAAATCAAAATGCATATCATGCACTTCGTAATTTTTTCGGTTAATTTAATCGTCTAAATGTGCGTACAATCGGAAAAATCGTATAAAAGTTAGAGTATACTGGATCTGTGGCAGATATGAAAACACTCATTCTGCAAAAATATTGCTGCTGTTCGCAATAGTGTAGCTATAGAGCCGTCCGCCTCAACTTGTCGTCGTGCCCAACAATTACACCTCTCATGCTCGTCGCTGATAAACATTATGAATAAGGACTTGCATCTAGACGCTTAAAAGGTGCAATTGACTCAAGAACTGTGAACCATTTCAAGTGTCGTCAATAGTCAGAATAGTGACAAGAAATGCCAATGGTGGATGATCAATTTTCGAAGAAACTCATCTTCAGCGATGAGGCATATTTTCTTCTCAGTGGATTCTTCAATATTATTATTATTATTATTGGATGAGATGTGGCCCTCATCGGCCACCTGCACTGCGACCAGTGTTGATATGTTGTGCGTCCCCTTGCCCCATTACGGGTTACGTATATCAAGAAAACGGGCAAGCTTCTTCATTGGGAGCGATATTAAATCACATTCACTGCAAATGTCTGTGTGGGAAATGCCCATCCTGTACAAGTGCACTTGTTGCTCAACCATGGGCATCGTTCATTTCTTCATCTCTTCATTAAGGAGACCCTTATTGAAGGCAAATGTTAGGGTGAGGCCAATAAAAGTCCCCTCTGCTCTGTTGCTGCTTTAGTGCGAAAATCGGAGTTGCTGTACTGTTTCCGGGAAAGTGTGTGAATTTGAGGATTCATGAAGCCGATTTTGAAAATTCCCCAAAAAAAAAAAAAAAAAAAAAAAAAATGCGGAACCACTTCGCTAACCGGTTTGGAGCCGATTTTTCATATTCGGTGCATGTTTTTGGCGTGGAACGTATATTTGAACTATTGACAGTCATTCGATTTAATGTAAAAATTGAAGTCGCCATATAGCTTCCGGCGAAGTGGGGGAATTTGGGGATCCACGAAGCCGATTTAGGAATTCCCCAAAAAATGCGGAATTACTTTGCTAACCTGTTTGGAATCGGGTTTTCATATTCGTTGCGCGTTTTTCGGAGAAGTGGGCCATTTTGGGGAATTCAAAAAAACCCGGAACGCGTAATATTTATAATTATCTGGTAGAATGGAGAATTATTTTGATATAGCATTCCATACATGTTTCAACTCAGTTGGCAACTTAGTCGCTTGTTGTCCAAAGCAAAGCGTGTATGGCTTTATCAGTTGATTAGTTTGGCAGTTGGCGAGTTGGTTGAAGAAAAATTAAAATGTGTTGATTTTTTCAAGTTGACTAGCAAGTCTTTCAATTCGATGGTGTTGTGTGTGTTCGAGTCTCTTGATCAGATCGCAAAACTTATATTTGTAGTGTTTTTGCACAGAAAACGTTAAATATTTTTAAAATTGTCTATAATTTCATTGAATTTAATAGTTGAATGAAAATCTTACAATTCAGTTCATGAAGTGTGTGGGCAATAATCAATTCAGTTGAAAGACTCAATTCACAATTGAATTGAAACGTGTATGGGCAGCTTATCAAAGTGTGTTTTTATTTTTTTAAACTATATTTATTTATTAAGAAATGCAAATCATTGTTTTTCATTTTATGCTTATGAGAGAATTTAATTAATCGTTCCTATGAAATCTGAAAGTTTATTTCTTTTTGAGTTCTTATTTTGAGCTAGTTAATTAAATATTCAATTATCTAGTTATAAAGAAAAAAAGCTAGAGAAATATAGTTTTTATTGAAATCTACAAATTTAATTCTAAAAAATTTGTTTATGAAAAGGAGTAGCAAAACAAAACAAAGACAATACGAATAGCAAGCAATCAGTGGCATTTCATAGAAATATAATTTGTAAATGAATAAAATTCCCTTTTAACAAATTGATAAGATAGCAATACCTTTTTTTTTAACAAATTCAAATGAATTCTTTTTAAACTTTTTGAATGGGTTAAGTAAGCAAATAAACAGCACCCTGAAGATTTTCCTACCTACTCGATAAAAATAATATTGTCAAGTGCTTAATTAGAACGACAGCCATTGTTAAGATTCGCCAGAAGAGAAAAGTTTCTTTAAGCTTTTGCCTCAGTTTAATGATTAAGTATTTGAATGGCAAAAGTCCAAAGTATTTATTTTGTCACATTTAGAAATAATTGTGTTTATTATCAAAAAAGAAAAAATGGTAAAAAAAGTTCACAAAAGATATATAACATTCAATAAATCATAAATTTGTGATGGGTATGATAAAAAAAAAATGCTTTAATTTTAAACCATTGGCCGGCCCATTGAATGTGATTGAGACAAATTAAATCAATTTTTTTTTGAAAATTTTATCAATAAAAGATTTTAAAGCACAATGGGACAAGGAGATATAAAAAAAGAACACACAAAAACATCATGAAACAAAAAAATTTATCTTCTATAACAAATCATTAATCAAAACACTTTAAAGTGCGTTAACATCGAGTACGTGTTTTGATTTTCTTATAACGATTGGCGATAAGAGACAAGTACTACTACTCGTATGTGAGAAAGGTTTGCCATGCACTTTGGGTACTACTCGTATATGGAGTAGAACATCGACTATTCGAAAATGGCGCAGTGCCGCAATTACTTTAGATATAATCAAATACAGGGTGTCTGACGGGAAATTATACGCCTTTGTTTATAAACTTTGATTAAATGAAAGAGAATGAATTTTATATTGATAAATGTTTTATTTAATGTCGGCAATTATGTATAGAATACAATATCAGATATACATTGTCTGATCAATAATAAGCGTTATTTTCAAATTTCGTGAGTTACATATGCTCGATTTTTGCATTATTTTTTCTGTTACGTTGGTACACATGTCTGTTATATATGTTGGCAATATCAGCCATTTCGACAAAATAAACATATTGCCTTCGCAATAAAAACAAAGTTTTCTTTAAATTTAATGTTGTTTAATTTTAATTTTATTAATATAATTAATATATATATATATATATATATATATATATATATATATATATATATATATATATATATATATATATATATATATATATATATATATATATATATATATATATATATATATATATATATATATATATATATATATATATATATATATATATATATATATATATATATATATATATATATATATATATATATATATATATATAATTTTATTAATATAATTAATGAGAAATGTAGAATAATATATTTAATATTTTTTTTGTATAGCAATAAATAATAAACAATGCAATAAAACAATAATGTATATTGTTTATGAAACTAAACAACTTAAAAACAACTGTTGTTTATTTAACAGCTGACTCTACAACGCAATTCTAAAGCCTATATGGTGCTATGGAATTCAACTATGGGGCACCGCCTCCGCTTCAAACATTGAAAAAATTCAAAGGCGACAAAACAAAATTCTTCGAACAATTACCGCAGCTCCATGGTACGTAAAAAACTCACAAATTCATAAGGATCTCTGTGTTCCTCTTGTAAAAGACGAATTTTCAAAGTACGCAAAGGTATATCAGTAAATTGAAACTTCACCCAAATCGTCTTGCACGCAATATACTTAATTTTGAAGGCCACTCTCGGTTGAGAAGGAGGGATACCCTTTCCACCAACAGAACGTTAAATAGGTGATTCTACCGATAATGACCGTGCAAAATAAAACATTTTTGTCTACCATTGGCTGGACTTAATTAATTTCATGTACTTAGTATTAAGATTTGAATACTTATTGTTAGCTCACTTTGTGAAGATTCAATAAATAAATGAATGAAAAAAAAACAGCTGACTCAAAAAGTAACAAGTATTGGCAAAAGTAGTGCAAAATATCAAAATCACTATATCGCTTGTTTAATTTTTTTAACAACAACAACTTTTGTTATAAAACGATAGAGAATCGCACCACAGAGCTGCTATACGACTGTTTCAGAAAGTAACTTTTACAATTTGCTGAAAAATTACTAATCTACTGCATTTTACTGTAAAGCAGGGATGCCCAAAAGTTCTTTATGGAAGAGCAAATACTAATAATGGGTGATTTTATAAGAACTATCGGAAATTAAAAAAAAATACACATAAAATTCAGAAAAATGCATGAAATATTAATTTGGATCGATAGTTGGGTCGATATAATTTAATGTTTGAAGATTATTTCATGCAAATATTGGCCGCGGCTGCGCCTCAAATGGTCCATCCGCTTAGTCCAATTTTGGCATACTCTTTCCAACATTTCGGCCGGTATCTCACGAATAATGTTGGCAATGTTGGCTTCCAGTGCGTCAATCGAAGCGGGCTTATCGCTATAGACATTAGCCTTAACATAGCTCCACAAAAAATTGTCTAGAGGCGTTAAATTGCACGATCTGGGCGGCCAATTGACTGGTCCCAAGCGTGAAATAAACTGTTCACCGAACTCGCCTCTCAATTGGTCCATTGTTTCGCGTGCTGTGTGGCATGTGGCACCGTCTTGTTGAAAACACATGTCATGCAAGTCAAGCTCTTCCATTTTGGGCAAAAAAAGTTTGTTATCATCGCACGGTAGCGCTCACCATTCACAGTAACGTTGTGATTCACATCATCTTTGAAGAAATACGGCCCAATGATGCCGCCAGCCCATAATCCGCACCAAACGGTTGTTTTTTGTGGATGCATTGGTAGCTCTTGCAATGCTTCTGGCTGCTCTTCACTCCAAATACGGCAGTTTTGCTTGTTCACGTATCCATTCAACCAGAAATGAGCCTCGTCGCTGAACACAATTCTTCGATAAAAAAGTGGATCTTCATCTAACTTTTCAAGAGCCCATTCACCAAAAATTTGGCGTTGTGGTAGGTCGTTTGGCTTCAATTCTTGCACCAGCTGTATCTTATAAGGCTTCACACCCAAATCCTTCCGCAAAATTTTCCACGTAGTGGAGTAACAGAGGCCCAATTGCTGCGAACGGCGCCGAATCGATAATTCACGGTCATCACCAACACTGGCCGATACGGCTGCGATATTTTCTTCAGTTCGCACTCTACGTAAGCGTGTTGGTGGATTAATGTCCAACAATGTAAAGCCTCAGTAGGTCGATTAAACTGACCATAAAATGGAAGAAGAGCGCGATGAACTTTCTTAACAGAGCACGCATTTTGGTAATAAAATTGAATAATTTGCAAGCGTTGTTCGTTTGTAAGACGATTCATGATTAAATTATAGACCAAACTGAAGATGTTTGACAGTGACACAAGATACAAAACGTGCGTGAGCTGTCAAAACTAGTGTTGCCAAAAAGATAATAGCAAAAAAATCACTCGTTACATTTAAAGAAAAACCACTTTTATTTCATATTTTTTGTGCAAAAAGCAAAACATATTTACAAAAACAAAATTTACACTGATAATCGTTGTGGTTAATGTTTACCAGCAAAGCACGCGAAAGTGTTGTTGCTTTGCTCTTGTGTGTATGCAGTGAAGAACAACAAAAAAATATATCGTTGGTCTCATGTAGAAAGGTCCTAACAAAAATAATTGCAATTTTACAAGAGGAGGAAAAGTCGTAATGGAAACTGTATAAATAGGTACATTTAAAAGTAAATTTTTTTTTGCTAAATTGCTTGTAAGAGCGGTATGATATTATATAATTAAATCTTTGTGATATAATTAAATCTTTGTGATTGTGTGAAATGTAGTAGAATCCCTAAAAGAGCTTAGTTCAGGGAAAATTCGAGTTAGGGCCTTTCTACGTGAGACTAACGATATAAGACAAAGTTGTTTGTGTATTCTTCATTGCTAGTGCTGAGTGTGGTATGTGTGTATTAAAGAGCACAGCCCTATAGCTAAGCGCTTTTACAAAAACAATTGAGTATCAAGCGCATAGGGCTGGGGCATATCTGCTGTAAAGTAAACGATTTTTTTTTGCATTACAATGTTGCCATGTTTCGAAGAAATACCTGTCTCGCCTAACCATGTAATCCGCTGATGCTTTAATATATATCAATCATATTATGATTATTAAATGATTGATTCTTTTCATACATTTGGCTGCTAATGACTAATTATTAAATTCTAAATCCTTAAAATTATTAATTTTTAACTTTAAACCAGCATCATTTATTTTATAATTTACAATTTTTCCTCCTTTGTTATTAATTCTTTCCACAGGATACCATTTTTGAGGCCTTAACAATTGATACGTAACAATGTAACCGACATGTTTTCATTTAATGTAAAAAAAATTCCGCCACTTAAATTTATAATAAATAAATAAGAAAAGAAAGCAAAAACGCCTTAAGCAACCAAGCGACGAGATCTTAATAATTTCTATTTTCTACTTGAACGCTCACAATATAGCAGCGAGAGAAAGAGAGAGAGAGAGAGAGAGAAAGAGAGAGGGGGCGAATGAAAACTATTTACGTGTTTGGTGCTCTGTTCGTTGTCTTCAATGCACCACAAAATGGTCAAACGGGGATAATCGATGTAGTCGTATGCGCTGGACTGCATCGCTGGCAGCAAAAGTACAAATTGTTTGAATTTATGTTTAAACCACAATGAAACTGAGTGTGAGTGCGTATCGCGCACATGCATCGGCACACAAGAAGATACTCTCAAGTGGTTATCATTCACAACTTAATTACGGCAGTACTGGAGCCGGAACAACAGCTTCCTCAAGCTCATCGATAGGATTATATGCGGTAAGTGAATAAGTATTTAGCTATAGAAATAAATTATTAAAGAAAAATAAAAAAATCTTACACATTGTTAAAAATAAAACATGCAATAATCACTTGCACTTGAACAAAGAAGCATAAAGGAGTTGGTTTACTTATCATATTGTATGTTGGTATCATAAAGAGGTTTCCTGGCATGTTCTAAGGCAACTGATTAGTGGCACAAGGCTAAACGTTCTTTTTGCTAAAAGCTTATTATAACTCACTAATTTATATGCACGTTAAGATGGAAAACCTTAAACCTTTTAGGGTTAGGTTAACCTTTAATACGCCGCCAGTCATTGAGACAGCCAGCTCACTGGAATTAGGAATGATACGATACCAGTAGGATATCGATGCTTATACTTGATATGGTATCGATCGCAAAGTATCGATACCTACTGGGTATCGAATCAAAAGCATGAATATATACTTGTATCAGTCGATTACTTTTTACGATTAGTGGCAGGGAAGAGCACATGGAGCCAAAAATCAAAACCTTCGTTATGGGCTCGATCTTCTGATCAATTGGCTGAAATTGAGGGGTCTTAATTAGGATCTCGGAAGCGAAGATTTTGGAAACGCAAGAATATTATCATAACAGTTCTTCTACTACATTCACCCAATAGTTTGTCTTGTAACTGTCTGACACATTCATGTTGCTTGGATGTAAGACAATTTAGCCTTAGTATAATCTTCGACAAAGTCACATAATTCTGGCCTGCAGATTTTTTAGGGACAAGTTCGATTGGTTTTACTAAATGGACTATTTATTTTAGTATCTCAAGATCGTGACCGCAATCTTGCCATAATTTTAATGAAATGCAACCATATATTTGAGTTTGGTGTCCCATTTGTATGTAAGGGTTGCATGGATTTATTTTTACTTTGAAAACAAAAAAATGATGGTTAAAATGGTGACCAACTCAGTTTTTTTGCCTGTCAGTAAGAAAAGAGTAGTTTTGATCGATACTAGTAGTTTTAACCGAAACCTACTTGGTACTCGATAGTAAAGCATCGATGCCAAATGTACTTGGTACCGAAAGAAAAGTATTGAGTATTTACCTGTATTTACTCATATCGTTCCATCCCTAGTTGTACTAGCCATACACTGCTCCTTATGAAAGAGGCTAGCGCGGTCGGATTGACAGAGGCCAGAAATGGTAGGCTGTTGAAGCTTCGCTCGCCTAAATAACTTAGACGGTGATGCTCCAATGCCGGACATGTTCCGAGGAAATGAAGGATCGTCTCCTCCTCTTCCTCGTCTTGGCAACTTCTGCAAAAGTCGTTATAGGGTAAACTTAGTCTCCTGGGCATGTTTCCCAAATGGGCAATGTCCAGTGCATTTGCATCCAATTTGGTCCCGCTGTGTCGGATGAGGATGATATGTGTCTCAGCAGATCTGCATATTACCGGTCCAGTTCAAAACCACCCTATGTATCAGATAAAAGAATCCAATTTGTTTACATTACATTGCGATTCTTCCACCAAATCGTACAGCAACGGTCCACCTAGATTCAAATCCTACCCAGCGAAAGCTTCTTTTGCAAAGTAGTGTGCTAAAATGTTAATAAATAAAAAATAAATCTTCACTACTTCCATTTTGGCATTTTAAGTAATTATTTTAACATGACAATGTCATTGGAGTCAAGTACTTACCATTCTCGCTTACAAAAAAAAACTACTTCAAAATGTCATTACAAAACAGTCATTGAAAAACTTAATTGCTTATAATTGGAATCGACGGAAAGAGATTTGACTCCAACGATAAAATCATTTCAGAAACAAACGCCTACTTTGATGACCTCGGCAAACCATGTTTTTCGAAAGGGATAAAAAGAAGGGACTATGTTGAAAAATAAAATAACTTTTTATATAAAAGCTTGTGTTTCATTCAAAAATTTACGGACTTATTCGCCCACCCTCGTACAATCATATATATATATATTAAACTATGTTCTTATTCTAGCATGTCCTTTATCTGCATTAAAGCTGTTAAAAGTCCTAGTACCTGTATGTGTGACAGGTTTCAGCAAGTTGCATTTTACGCTTTTGAAACTACAAGTACCTACATACATACTCGTTCATACATAAGTGACTTCTCAATGTCAAGCAAATTATCTCATTTAAAAATCTTGATATTTTTCAACAGCTAAAGTGTTTCAGCTGTAGTAGATTTGTGTAAATAGTTTTAGAATGTATTTTTTGCTGTGTTTAGTAAATGGAAAAAGTGCGTAGACAAAATTAGTTGAATATTATATGTACACGAAAGTGTGGCGAACACTTCAAACGGACAAAGCTAGTGAGCAAAGCTTTGATTATCTGTCAAAACTTTTCAAGCATGATATATGTAAAATGAGTGATACCAACCCAAATAGAGTAGCAAGGTGCATTAACATCTACACGGTGGCAGCATTGGAGCAAAATTACAACTATACAACAAAAACAGGCATGTGGTAAGTTATGTTTGTCAAAAATATTTGTAACTTTTTTCACAATTATAAACTATGAATGTACCTTTTCATAATTAGAAATTATTTTTATTTGAATTATTTTTATGTTCACAAAATAATTTTTATATGTTTAATTCAGCACAAAAGCCTTAATTCACTTTCAAAAATGTAAACAACACATTTGACGTAAATAGCTTACTATATTGCCAGTAGCAAAAAATTGTCACATGCCGTAGCGCTGCCACTTTGTAAATGTTAATGCACCTTTTAATTGAAAATTCCAATTGAATGAAGTGAAGTTGGTTCCAAAACAGCTGTTATTGTATAGCTCTGTTCGTCAAACTTATCGTGCTGTCCGATGAGGTTTGTTTTTAGTTGAATTGATATATAAATAAGCAGAACTGTCGCATTTGGAGTCAGGATGATCCACAAGCTTTTATCGTAACACCATTACAGCTACAGAGAATTACAGATTAGTGCCTAACAGAGGGTAGAACTCATGATATAAAAAATACAAGGTAGTTTCATTCTCTCAATTTTCCTTAAAAATCACCATCTGGCAAGTATAAAGATTGTGTCATTTTTCATAAAACTGTGCTACCGTATTACTTCATATATTTCCCGGTTTTCAGTTTTGTTTGAAATTTTGTAAAACTGTGACTTCTAACAAAAAAACTAAAAAATAAAACAAATAAATCTAAAATATTGTACATAAGAATTGGGGGAGTGAGAGAGAAAATTGTGATGTAAGAATTACAAGAATTTTAATTAATTTTGTTTGTTGCTTTCCAGACTCTAATAATGAGCTGTATATTTCAAAATTGCAAAAGCACAAAATACTTGTACAAAAATACGAATATCACCTTTTTGAAGATACTTATCTTGCCTGGTATTCGGCAGCATTTGTTAAGAGCTTGCAATCATATTTTACACAGAGTTCAATGTCATTCGGAAACGGATTTCTATCCGTTTTTTAGTTCATTAGAAAACGAAACAATAAAAAGTTTTTTTGAAATTAAATCATTTTTAACAGAAAATATTATATTCATTCTTGAAACCAAAATAATAAAATTTTATTCTGATATATTTTTGATTTTTCGTTTTCCGAATAAACAAAAGCCGCAAAAACGGATTCGAATTCTGTGACGATAATATCGAAAACTGATAATATCGAAAATTGAGTTACCAAAGAAGACGGAATTATAAATTAATAACAAAAGAACAAGGCTACATAGAAATGTAATACCAGTATGCATAAGGTATAGTATGACTACAATAGTAGTCAGACAAATGATAGCGTTAGTGCAGTACTTATATGTGTTTTTACTCATTTCTTTTATTACACAATATAAACATAAACATGATGTTAACGATCTTTAGTAAGTAATTTCAGTAGGATAAATAAAAATGGTGCAAATGAAAAATCCACTAATGAATATGTTGAAGAACGTAAAACATACTTGAAAGGGTGGTTATAAGTTTTGGCAAATGAAATGTAAAAATTCACATTTCAATTTAGTTGTCTATTTCATTTTATTACCAAAAAGTTTTTTTTTTCAATACTTTAATCGTATATATGCATAATATTTTAATATAGCTAACAAAACGACCACAGATACCTACTTATATCAGTTTATTGTTTTTTTCTAGTATGCACAATGCAATTACAAATTTCGGAAAAAATCAATGCTAGGAATACATTTTCTTTTTTTATAGTGTGGCAACGTCTTTTTATATTTTTCTCCCATAATAATAAACTTCAACCATCCTTATTAAAAATAATAATAAGAGAGTTCAACTACCTTGTATTTTTTATATCATGGAACACCCTGTATATACCTACATAAATTTCATTAAACACTTTTGATGTGTGGCCATGACGCTTAAAAACAAATATTAAAATATAAACTTTACTAATCTTTCGAATACTCGAGTAGTTTAACTCGAGTGTTCAAATTGATTTTTCTTGCAACAAGTTGACACAAATTGGCCGGAACATATTTATATATGACAGCTCACGCACGTTTTGTATCTTGTGTCACTGTCAAACATCTTCAGTTTGGTCTATAATTTAATCATGAATCGTCTTACAAACGAACAACGCTTGCAAATTATTGAATTTTATTACCAAGATGCGTGCTCTGTTAAGACCTACTGAGGCTTCTATTCGGGCTATTGTAAAAAAATTTCGCACCAAATTTACATTGTTGGACATTAAACCACCAACACGCTTACGTAGAGTGTGAACTGAAGAAAATATCGCAGCCGTATCGGCCAGTGTTGGGGATGACCGTGAATTATCGATTCGGCGCCGTTCGCAGCAATTGGGCCTCTGTTACTCCACTACGTGGAAAATTTTGCGGAGGGATTTGGGTGTGAAGCCTTATAAGATACAGCTGGTGCAAGAATTGAAGCCAAACGACCTACCACAACGCCAAATTTTTGGTGAATGGGTTCTTGAAAAGTTAGATGAAGATCCACTTTTTTTATCGAAGAATTGTGTTCAGCGACGAGGCTCATTTCTGGTTGAATGGATACGTGAACAAGCAAAACTGCCATATTTGGAGTGAAGAGCAGCCAGAAGCATTGCAAGAGCTACCAATGCATCCACAAAAAACAACCGTTTGGTGCGGATTATGGGCTGGCGGCATCATTGGGCCGTATTTCTTCAAAGATGATGCGAATCACAACGTTACTGTGAATGGTGAACGCTACCGTGCGATGATAACAAACTTTTTTTTGCCCAAAATGGAAGAGCTTGACTTGAATGACATGTGGTTTCAACAAGACGGTGCCACATGCCACACAGCACGCGAAACAATGGACCAATTGAGAGGCGAGTTCGGTGAACAGTTTATTTCACGCTTGGGACCAGTCAATTGGCCGCCCAGATCGTGCGATTTAACGCCTCTAGACTATTTTTTGTGGGGCTATGTTAAGGCTAATGTCTATAGCGACAAGCCCGCTTGACGCACTGAAAGCCAACATTGCCAACATTATTCGTGAGATACCGGCCGAAATGTTGGAAAGAGTATGCCAAAATCGGCCACCATTTGCATGAAATAATCTTCAAACATTAAATTATATCGACCCAACTATCAATCCAATTAATATTTCATGCATTTCTGAATTTTATGTGTTTTTTTTTAAATTTCCGATAGTTCTTATAAAATCACCCATTATTTAAACTAAATACGTTAATCCTTTTAAAGTTTACAAATTCTTAACCACTTGTTTTTTCGTGGCATGTGCCAACTTTTCCCTTGTCAAAAACTTCCCTGTTGCTTGCTTTAAAAGTATCGTTATCGCTTGTGAAAAACCCGTGAGCAAAGAAGTCTTTTTGGAAATATTTTGTATGTGCAAATAAAATATTTTTATTATTGTAAAAGAAAGTGTTGGCTGAAATTCATGCTGTGCAAAACAGTCGGCGGTGATTGACTACGACCCTATCATCAGCCAGTTGAAGGGAATAAATTTATAAGCAATATATGAAAAATAAACATAATTTTGTTGTTTTAGCAATTGTAAATATATGTAGAGTGGATCATCCGTTATTAATCTATACTACTACATTAAGAGGAAAAGTTTGTATGTTTGAATGTTTGCAAAAGGTAATCTCTAGAACTACTGGTCCGATTTTAAAAGAAATTTTTCTGCAAAGTGTAGACGGGCATAGCCTACTAAATTTTGTGAAAATAATTATTTGGAGACGATAAAGCACATAAACACAGGAAGTTTTTCC
The DNA here is from genome assembly GCA_914767995.1 of Thecocarcelia acutangulata. Taxonomy (NCBI): domain Eukaryota; kingdom Metazoa; phylum Arthropoda; class Insecta; order Diptera; family Tachinidae; genus Thecocarcelia; species Thecocarcelia acutangulata. The sequence continues at coordinate 21,869,038 of OU612095.1, read as the reverse complement.
TACAGCTTTTGACGAAATCTATTAAAACAATAGTTTTAGGAACCAAAAAAAAAAAAAAAAGGAAAATAAAACTCAATCAACGTGAGGACATTATATGGCCTCCAAGTTGCGGGTTTTCCCCATGTCCACCTCCTGATCAAATGCGAAAGTTAATCCGTTCGTTTGTCGATGAAATTTGAAACATAAATGGATCAGAGCACAACGAAATACAGCAAATTTATATTGTTGCAAAATTATGATGTGGAGTAATTTTTGGCCTGCAAGATTAACTAAACTCACTTTTATCGAATTTAAAACATTGATATAACTGCGTCTGAAAAACACGCAGGGTCTAAACTTAAAACAAACCGCTCTTGGCGAGATATTTTCTTCTTCTACTGAGCTGCTCAACCTATACCACATAAGGGTGTCTAAAATAATAAACTTTTTTTAAAACTAAAATCGACTGGAAAGTATCTGCTTTGCGTTCAAAGAAATACAACAGCTTTAAATTGTAGCAAAACGTTGACTGACACGGGTCAGGAGTAAGTTTTTTTTTGTCTGCAAAGCTTACATAGCAGCCGTATTAAAAATACATCATGTTCACATGATCCCGAGTTCGAATTCCAGTGGGTGCTGATGAGTAGTGTAGCGACTACGAAACAGCTAGTTGTCTCCCAGCTATGGTATTCAATTATTTTTTCTGTTCTTCTTTGGTCCTATTGTTTCAAAGCAATTATCGCTATAATTAAAAATAATCCTTCTTCTTGACTGAAGTTGGACTCGAACTCACAGCTAATTAGTTAATATCGTACATATGCATGTAAACAAATTTTAATTTAAAAAGTTCCTTTAACTGTGAAATAATAATATATATCTGTGTTTACCTGTATAGCGTGGGGTCAAGCTAGAGAAGGCGCTATAAAGATAGTTTGGGACGAGTGTAAAATGAGTTTCAGATCCCATGTCAAAGCTGTGTGCTGAATGTTGAAGAAGATTAGGAAACATTAGCGCAATTATGGTTAAAGCAACTTTTGTGGTTGCTGATGGTTATAAAAGGCACAAAACCAGAAATGATGAAAGTTTGCCTTAAATCCTCCACTTTATACAGTTTAGTTCAGAGACTGAACTTGCGATTGAATATGAGGGCCTCTCTGTTTACTGTTTTGCATTCCATAGGCGTTTTTTACACAATAAAACACATAGCGATTCCACGTGTTTTATTGTGATTTAAAGTTGTGTAAGTCTACATGTGTGTTCAACCAGGGGAAATAAAGCTATAAGCTTCCAGCAACAAGTTTATATGAACCGTGCGATAAGTATTAATTAGATTTATTTTCGATAAATTAAATTAATTAAATAATTATATAAGACCTTTTTCCATTTATTGTTTGTTAGTTTGACCATCCAGGGGAGTATACTTTTAAAATAAAATAAAAAACATTAAGAAAATATAATAAAATTTCACTTGGATTTCAAAACTTCTTTTTGTTGACCAAAAATTTTTAATTTATTTTTCCTTTTTCTATTTAAAGATTGAAACCAACGAAACCTCCTTAACTTTCCCACAACAAGAAATGAATAAAATAGAATGCAACAATAGCGACACCGATGTGATCAGTCCAACTGGAACCAGTAGTTCCGGTCAAGATCAAGTTCATCATCCAGCTGCTGCTAAACGAAGGCCACAACGAAAAGATGACGATCAAATCAGCAATGCTCAATCCTCACACTCTGATAGCAAAAGTCCCAGCCAGAGGTAAAATGTCTTTGGTTATAAAACCAATTAAAACATTTTAATTGTTTACAATTACATGTAAACATCTCTTTTAAACGATCAGTGTAAAATGTGTGAACATTACGATATATATGTATGTATGTATTTATATGCATAAAAAGTGTAACGAATCCAATATACGAACGATTTCATGCTTAAATGTAAATATTTTAGAAAAAAAAGTATTAAACGCCTTAACGAATGTGTGTGTGTGTATTCATGTACCTGATACCGTTACAATGAGTAACCAGATTACAGGGATGAAAAGATGAATGGAATCATCAATCTAATTTGTGTTATTTGAACTTTATTTTTCTTGTTTTTTAAGTATATTTGTTTATATAATTTAATGAAAGTATATACTATACATACAGTTTGTAAAAAAAGTATTTTCAACGTTAAATTTTATAATTTTCTTTTTTTTATCTATATGAATTCAAATGTTTATAAGTACATTTTCGCACAAATCTTTCTTTTTTTTTAATTTTTGGAGATCTTCTTTGTGCTGGGATATTGATTACTTTTCTGCAATTATATAATAATCAGGATCTATAAATGTACGATTTATGTTTTGGGTCATTATCTTGATATAATTGGTACGGCAATTTTCCGGGAGTTTCCGTTAATATAGCCGAATTACAAAATTTTTCTTTCAATTCGCCGAGTTATTTTTCTTGATCTGTCTGGTGTCGGTTTCAAATCTTCCTTCTTTTTCGGTGCGTTTAATAACTTTCTTAAGATAAGAAAGAACGTTAAGATAAGGGAGAACGCCTCTGTTAATAATGGAAACGGAATTGAATTTTTTTTTTGCTTCTTAAAAACTTTTCGGAATGAAATAATTTCTAATTGCAAGAATGACACTAGTATTATCTTATAGAATTGATTTCATTCCGAAAAAGTTTTAAATTTTCGTTTTTTGAAGAATTAAAAAACCGATTAAATTGCATTTCCGAACGCAAGTGAATTCTGTGACATGGCCGAATATTTTCGTTGAGTATAATATTTTCTCGGCATGCTTTATGTTTAACTCCGAGATCACTTGTAGCTTAATTTAATGAAAAATAGGTACCAATTAAATTTACCATCCTTGTAAAGAAAACTTGTATGCAAAAAATGTGCAAACTTACTGTTCTTTTTCTTTTTGCTTTTTTGGAAACATTGTTTTTACACCATTCAAATTATTTTATAGCATTGTGGTTATAGTGTGTGCATACATTTTTCAAAGTATCACGCTGAACATACCAAACAACACTTATATACAAAGTAAATGAGTTCTACATTTAAATTGAAATTAAAATAAATAGTTTTGAAAATACTTTTTTTACAAACTGTACTCTACATACTTGAATGAAATATTATGGGTGGATTGAATCAGGAAATGGACGCATTTGATCAAGAAAGAGTTATTTTTCACTAGGGCAGTGCACTAGAGCACACACGTGCAATTTCTATGGCAAAAATCCTGGAGTTGAGCTACAACTTCTATTCTCTATTTTCCAGTTTTAGCAGCGAGTGTCTGTTATTCGCACCCAAATTTGTAGAAATGGAGTGCCGGATAGAGATTTCACTACAATGACGAAATCATCTCTCAAACAATTGCCTATTTTTAAGACCTCGACAAAACATATTTTTCGGAAGGGTTAAAAAAACTTTGGTAAAAGTATATAGAACCCTAAGGGGCATACATTGAAAAATAAAATACCTTTTTCTACAAAAACCTCTGTTTCATTCAAAATGTTAAGGACTTGTTGACCCACCCTCGTACATGATCATAATTTAGTGCCAGTTTACACACATCGAGTTCACTGGATCAGTTTTCGTTTTCAAGTTTATTTTTAACTTGCATTTAAGTTCATAAAAGGAAAATCTCAAGGTGCATGAGCATCTACAAGGTGTCCGCACTAGAGCAAAATTACAACAACACAACAAAAACAAGCGCGCAATAAGCTGTACTTGTCAAAAATATTTGTAACTTTTTTCACAATTATAAATTTTGAAAGTACTATAAATCATTTTTATCTGCATTAATTTTATTTTCACAAAGTTATTTTTAAATGCTTAATTCAGAAGTAACCACTAAATTCATGCTAAAAATGTAAAAAGTCACAAGGTGGCAGCCTTGTTGACGTTAATACACCTTGCAAACTTTGTTTCGTCAAGTTTTAAGTTTTTTTGCTTTTAACTTTTTATATATTGTTGACATATCAGTCTGTATCCATTTCAATGCTCCTATCCCTCTTTTTCTAAAAACTAAAGACTTGATGAGCCAAACTGGATGTGTATGAACTGGCACTTGGCAATACAGAAAGACATATTTTTAACGCATGATTTTAAATCAAGGTGTAAACGTCGCTTTAGTAACAGGCTGATAGTGCAGTTATTTTTGTTAGATTATGCAAAAGTTTGGGAGGATAAATATTAATTTATACTATGTTGATATTAATATTATGCTATATATTATGAATTATGTGCATACAAAAAAAAAAAAAAAGAGAAACAAAAAGATTTTAAAATATTTACCATTTCTTAAGATCGCCATCCTCTTCATCCACAACCTGTTCCCACAGTATAACAAATAAAATTTTTGCAACAATAAATGGTGGCAACAGTTTAATGGAACCTCAACCCGAAACACACACATCTAGAATTAAAAATTATACCGAGAGAGATAGACTTACGCTGTCCAGTCATTCATCATTCGATTACAGTCGACGTCATGTCAAACTGCTGTTCAATAGTCCTTCGTCGGAAATTTTAGGCAGCATTGTACACTCCGGCACCAGCAATTCTCTAACTAGTAATCATCAAACGAAATTAGCAACACCCACTCTAGTGCAGCAGCAAATCCAACAAAATGATGCTGATGATGATGCTGTCGAGGATAATAATGAAGGGGAGAATCATGCGGCGCCAGCACTGAAAAATGGTACAAATCAAAAATGGAAAAATGTTAAAGCGGTGATGGCATATTATTGCACGTTGAGAAGAATCAAGAGGAACGGTCCATTTTCACTAATTTCTAATTATTATGAGAGTAAAGAGATGTTGTTTAAATATTTAGTTCTCCAGTCAATTAATATAAAATATTTTCTTATTTTAATTCATTTCCTCTACCAGTAGTAGAACTTTTTAGAAAGTTACTTTTTTTAATACTCTCTCTTGTTTTTTTTTTAAATAAATAATCATAACCTAAATTTTTAACTTAATATACATAAATATTTGGTGTAACGAATGCAGTCCTATTTATTTTATTGGAACTTTATTTTATCTTAAATAGTAAAAATAATACAATTTGTCTTTGGCCAATTAACAATGATGCAAAAATCTGATGCAACACATTCTGCTTCACACAATTATCAATGAATTGAATAAAAATCGATTTGTTCCATTTGATTTCTTGACATTTTAAGCTTTAAGAGAATTGTTTGGTCTAATTTTTGCATTAGTGTCAATGAGGCGGCTTCCTTCTTCTTCTTCTCTAAATTAAGAAAGCAAAGAAAAATAACAACAACAATAATATCATAAGTTTGTTCAACTCAAGACTGGCAACTACAAAATTAGGGCCATTCACGAAGAGTGGTGAAAACACAAAATGTATACATTGCAAAATAATAAAACATTTTGTTCAAGCGAAAAACATATGTTTATGATATTTTGTTATGAAGGGTGGTCTTGCTCAAGAGAGAGAAGTAGTCATTAGGTACTTGACTCAATAAGCTCTTTGAACAATTTTTTTGTTTTGGACTAGTATTCAGAGGATCTATCGGAACTAGCAAAATAGTTTATGTGGAGGAGGAGAGACAAAGTAGTGTTTGTGGATGTTTGATTTGAATCATCCAACATTATATGTGAAAGGAAAGACGTTAGTAGGCAACTTGTTACACAAACGAACCCTGCGACTGAACAACGAATTCTCCCACACTGCGACGATGCTCCAGTAAGTTAATAAAGTTGGATATCCATACTGCCGTCGATAAGCTTGTTTGCTCTCGCTTGCACTTGTTTGAGTAATCTCAAAATGGACTTTGTGACACCGGCCTAAACATGACAGTTGTATTCCATTTTCGGTTGGATATAGGTGAATTGAAACCTGTTAGCATGTAAATTTAGATTTTTATTCAAAGTTCGCTTCAATGGTGCTTGTGAGATATTCAATTGTTCGGCGCGATAAAGCGTCGCAAATATCAAAATGGTTCTTTGAATGACCACTTAGGTAAAAGGAGGCTTCCACAATTTTACCACACTGCTTAATTGTGTGCATCTCGGTTTGGATTTGAACGACTACTTTCGTAATAGGAGGCTTCAACAATATTACCACACTGCTTAATTGTGTACGTCCACGTGGTTGAATTTGTCAAAAAAAAAAAAAAAAAAAAATTTCAAATTAAAAATTTGACGTTAAGCTGTGATTAACAATTAATATGGTTCATTATTGTTGGACCACCCTTTATATTACCACAAAGCAGGGCAGATTTACCTGTTAGCGGTACCAAAACAGCTGTCTTTTGTTTTTCTATACCAGAAAAAACTCAAAATTTTATTTACAAGCTGTATGATTGTGAGGAAGCACATAGACTTTATTACCTTTGCAAAGAAAAGAGAGTACAGTTTTTTACACTACTCTATTACTTTGCTCGCTATTATATTTAACCAGTTTTTCCTTTCTCTTTTAGTATTGCTTAAACCATTCACATTTGAGAAATTAATAGAGAGACAGAAATTTTTCGTTTCTCTTTTTCGTTCCAAGACGTTCAAGAGTTGTGTCATCTCAACGTCAAAGTACCTACCTTGACGTCCTTATTTGATGATGGATCTACTCCACGGGGTGAATTACAACATCTGTCATATGTATGTAGCTATATGAACAAACATCCTACTGAAGAGCTCGGGTCTTGCAATTTTCTCTGTATGCAGTTTCCCAGGCAGTCAAAGGTGCACAAAATTCAATGAGTTGGTAGTTCACTTAGGAGCATCAGCCCTTAAACCAACTCACCTGCCCAACTAACTTGTTTCTTACATCACAGCACCCCGGAGGTTATTAGTCCAGCTGTAGGCATCTCAATCATGATCATCGCCGAGATGGTCTGCAAGCAGAATCTGCCAGAAGCTTTGCCGATCCCCTGCTACAACAAACAAGGAACTCCTATCCCTTTATGCTCCAGAAAGCAGAGTGCCCTGGTTACGCGTATACCAAGGCAAATCCTGCTTCCCCGAAACACCTGTTTTGACACATTGTGAAACTGATTTACATCAGCACCTGCCTTATCGGCCTAATTTGATAATGGACCAACTCCTAACCTAGAATGATTCATAATTCACCAGCGCCCGCATATGGCTTTCTAGCCCCACACAGGTCACAACTTTTTGTCATAAATATGTAGCCATATATGCAAACTATTTGCTAAAAAGCTCGGACCTTCTAGTCCCTTCGGTATGCAATTTCCCAACAGTCAATGGATGACAAGGCTTAATAAGTTGGTAGGCCGAAGTTAAGAACAACATCCCTTAACCAGCTCACCCGTTTAACCATCACCTCTGGTTCCTTATAGTGCAGATACCTGTTGCAAGACAACAGCACCTCGGCAGCTTATTAGCCTCCGAAAACTGGCAAGCACCAAAGTTATTAGGGAAACTAGTTCCCTAATTCCTCTTCCTAAGATTTTAGGTTTAAGCCACACCTACAACGTTTCAGCAAAGGCAGGCAGGTCCCTTAACCACGATCAGCACCGAAAGCTTTGCCGGGCAGAATCTCTCGGGGCTTTGCTGATTTCCATTCTGCCAATTTTAACCCTTGGTAAGGGGTGCGGAAGTCCAACACTACATAAGTCATGCGGCGTACCAACGGCCTAGAAAGCAGAGCGTCCTGGATAGTCTAACGCCAAACAGATTGCTAAATTGTTTGGAAATTTGATTTTTCTTCTCTTGAATTCAGTTGCCAGACATGAGTTGAACAAGAAACCACATTTGCGGGTAACTTATGTTTCTTTGCTAATTACACTACCTGCCGATTTTGACCAAATATCGTATTGGAATCTACTTAAATTGGAAATTTATTAAATAATGTCTAGTACATCTTTTCTATGTTAAAAGTAATACCTAAAAACAAAACTACTTAATACATTCGGGGCGAATTCGTAATGTGAGAAATTGATAGCACAGTTGATGATTTTTTTGTATTTTAGCCACAGTTGGATAACAAAACTTTACAAATACTTTCTTTTATACTCGTAATTCACAATAATTTAACTATGCCAAAATAAATAACTACATATAGTAATTACACTAAAAGAAAAATTCAATTCGCCGCGTACTTAGTGTGTGGCAAGTAAGGACTTTCAAAAACGGTGCACTTGATTTAAGCATAGATTTTTTGAGTACTAAATACTTAATTTAAGGCATACTTGAACCCAAATGTATACTCTAACTACCATCCCTAAACAAGAGCGGCAACGGTTTTTTACCTGTCAAAAGTTCTCATGCCCGTACATTTTGTATGAAGTATACCGATAGAACGTGGTGGCAACGCTTTGTGTTTTACAGTGAAGTAAGTAAGTTGCAAAAGAAAACAAAATGGAAGTAAGAAATCATTTTCAATACGATGTAGTAATCTATCTGTTCTCGAGAAAAAAAATTTTTTTAAATCTTTAATTGAAACAAATTTTTTTTTTGCTTTTGACAAAAAAAAACATTATATAAATTTGAAGAAAAAATTAATGCATCCATACCTGAAAAAAGTAAAACATACACATATCTGGCCGTCACTTAAGGTTGAATTCTATTTTCTACAGATTAGTCCGCAACAGAACAGAACGAAAAAGTAAAAACAAACCATGCACATATAGTTTAGCTGATTCAGAACGGAAAATAACCTACATACTAATTCTGCCTTAACTCTATTTCGTTCTCAAAAAGAAAAACGTCAAACTACATATGAAAAAGCATATTTCAGAACAAAAATTTTATTCTGAAACTATCCAGTTAAGTGTATAAGCCCCCCATTCAGCTCAAGTGTATAATCCCCCCAAGTATGCAAGTGTATAAAATGAATGACGTAAACAGTGATTACTAATTTCCACATAAAATGAGTAAAATGAGCAACTTTACTGAGAGAGAGGTAAAGTATACTCTTTTACGCAATGTCAAAATAGATTTTACTAATTGCAAAGTGTTGACGCCACGAAATTTGTGTTGGTCTCATAAATTTTGTATGCGCATGAGGATTTTTGATAGATAAATTACGATTGACGCGCTAATTTAGGTTGTGCTGTTAAGTACGCAGATAATTTGGTAATATTTCGAGTTTATGTATTTACCTGTACGAATTCGCCTTGAAGTTTTTCCTACACATGACATCTAAACCTAGCTTTATAATAATTTCATTTTACAACGCAGGAGAAGAAAATGTTGCGGCAGCTAAACACTTGATTTGATCAAAACACACGTTGCTTGACACCGATCAGCTTCTTTCTTAGTCAGCTAGCGTATTGAAATAAAAACATGTTGCATTTGTTTTCTATATACTTCACTTGTTTCCTAAGCTACGTACACACGGTTGTCACATCTTACAATACTGCCAGTAAAATTGTCTGAAAATGTATTACAATCGTGTGAACTGGCAATTTTTAACTTACAACGTTGTCAGAAAAACCATTGTCAATCAATTGTAAGACGACAATATTGTCAGGCATCTGACAATTGTGAGAACACTCTTCACCGGCATTGCCAGATAATTGGCTGGTATTGTAAGCTCAGTTTTAATTGTCAGTTATATAAAATTAATGCACCTGACAATGGCATCATGGTCAGAAAAAAGTTTGATGGACAACACTGCCAAACAGATGGTTGTTGATATACATAAGTGGCAATACCTCACAACATGTCTGGCAATTTTTTTCATCTAACAATCTGACAACAGTGTGAACTGACAATCTTTGTTGTCAGATGAATTATTTGTCAGACCATAGTCTGACAATGAAATTGTAACATTTTCTTACGATCGTCTGAACAAACAATTTACTTCTCCGGGACAATTTTTCATTGTCACTACATTGTCAGCTTGTTGCCAGATCTTACAATATTGTAACATCTGATAACCGTGTGTACATAGCTTTATACACATCCACTCTTTGTAAAGGTTCTCAAACCTGGTAATTGGCAGCCGAAATCACGATATGCCATGGCAATCTTTACTACGTTAATGCATGCTATTTACCTTTATCTTATTTTGACTCTCTCCATTTCGAAAAATGTATTAAAAATTCTTATTCTATATACTATACTCAATTTAAATGTTATATTTTCAAAACTTCCAACTTCAAACTGCTATTGGCAGTTCGGCTTTGTAAAATCTATACAAAGATTTTTCTTTGAATCTATTCGCGCCGCCGCCGTTAAGTGACACACTATTAAATGCAAACTATACTATACACACACATTTTTCGAACTTCATAGTTTTTAAAGATTAAAAAGTGTCATTACCTTGAAAAAGATAAACTGAAACAGAACAAATATTTAGTAACAATTTATAATAATGAAGAAACTGAAACAGATGAAATTGAAACAGATGAAACTGAAACGGATGAAACTGAAACTGAAAATGTCTCAAACTTCCATTCAATTAATCACACTAAAATTTAACTTAAATAATGAAAATAAAAATAAAAAAACCTTTATGAAAAAATTTCTAAGATACTATTCGATAATTATTGTAAAGTTATACATCCAATGCTGTTAAGTAAAGTTATCGATAATTGTGCTACAAAAAAATTACTCTTATATATAGCTGTACTATATGAAAAAAGTTATCGATGGCTTCGCTACAAAAAATTTGTATAAAAAAATAAAAAGCATGAAAGTTTTTTTTATAGAAAATTAAAGTTAAATGGATTATTTGTGAAGAAAATTCAAGTTATCGATAGCTTTTCTACAGAAATCTGCAGTTACTAAAAAGATTTTCACAAAAAAGTTAAGCCATTCATTATCTCTCTAGACAAAAGTAAAACTATCGAGGACTTTTCTACAGAAAAATTAAGCTATCGATAACTTTTCCATAAAAAAGAAGTGCCATTGATAATTTTTCTATAAAAATAAGTTATAAAAAAATTTGTGAAAAAAATTCAGTTTATTAATAGCTTTTCTATAGAAAATTACTGTTACCTTACATAGAAAAATCGAGATATCGATTTCTTTTCTAAACAAAAGTAAAGCTGTCAAGAACTTTTCTACAGAAAAATGAAGCTACCGATAACTTTTCTATAAAAAGTGAAGTAATTGATAATTTTTCTTTAAAAATCAAAGCTTTCAATAATTTTTGTGAAGAAGATTCAAGCTATCGATAACTTTTCTATAAAAAATTACTGTTACTAAAGTCAAGCTATTGATTTCTTTTCTAGACAAAATTAAAACTATCGAAAACTTTCCTACAGAAAAATGAAGTTATCGATAAATTTTCCATAAAAAAGTAATATCATTGGTAATTTTTCCATAAAAATGCAAGTTTATCGATAATTTTTTAAATAAATTTTTAATTTATATAAAAATTTCCTCTAAAAACTCAAAGATGCGGATAATTTTTGTAAAGAATTCAATTCCTTTTCTATAGAAAATTACAGTTACTAAATTCTTTTACATAGATATGTCAAGCTATCGATGTCTTTTCTAGACTAAAAGTTTTATTGATAACTTGCCTATAGAAAAATAAATTAATCAATTGCTTTTCTGTAGAAAAATATTGTCTTCGATAGCTTGCTTACATAGAAAAATAACTTTATCGATAGCTTTTATAAAATAAAGCTATAAAAATGTTCTAAATAAAATTAAAATAAAGTTTTCGGTGTTTTTTTTTCTATATCTATCCTTTTCTATGAAGTTAGCGTGTGTTACAGCTTTATTTATTGTTAAAAAAATTAACTTATCGTTAATTTATTTTTAATTTCTCAATAAAAAAAGCAGTTAACGATAACGTTTTTTTAAATATAGTTATCGACATATTTTTTATTACCAAAAAAGGTAAAATTATTCAAATGTTAACGTTTTAGGAGATCGTTAAAAAAATTTTCCACATATTTTTTACGTTGATTTATAGGAAAGTAAAGTTATCGGTAACTTTTCCATACAGAAAAACAGAGTTATGGATAACTTTAGGGTAGAAAACTTTATTTATTGTTAGAAAAGTTAACTTATCGTTAATTTATTTTTAACTTCTCTGTAGAAAAGTACGGTTATCGATAACTTTTTTTAACTATAGTTATTGACAGATTAAAAAAAAGGTAAATTATTCAAATGTTAATGTTTGAGTAGATTGTTTAAACAACTTTCTACATATTTTTTGACATTGCTACTGGAAACCCTTATAAAAAGTTAACTTATTTTAACTTATCGTTAATTTATTTTTAACTTCTGTGTAAAAAAGTACAGTTATCGATAACTTTTTTTAGCTATAGTTATGGACAGATTTAAAAAAAGGTAAAATTATTCAAATGTTAATGTTTGAGGAGATTGTTCAAACAAAGTTCTACATATTTTTTGACATTGCTACTGGAAACCCTTATAAAAACATCTGGTTTATTAATGAGATTCTCAATTATGGAGATTTTATATGTTTTTTTAATATAATTATTAATAGAGAAATCCCACGAATACGATTCTTGAATGTTAGCATATGCTCAGTTGGTTTATAACTATTCCATTAACAATTTTATGATATATTGTTAATTATGCTGATTGATTGTTTTTGTCCTCTAAATGTGTTCGCTTAAAAAGATTTTATTGATAACAAATTTAGTAATTATATGAACAAAATTTAAATTCATTTAGGAAATCACGTATCGGAGATGGAACTTCGGATCCAGATTCCGATTGGTAAGTGTAAATTATATTTTATAACAAAAACCAAAAAAAACAAAAACAAAAAAAAAACATGAAAAATGGACCTAAAAGGTTTCAAAAAAGCTTAAATAATGGGTTGGCTAATCGGCATGTATGCTTTTGTTTAAACAAATTATTATAAGAAAAAAAAAACATATTGTGTTTTTTTAGAAGATTGAAGCAAATTTTCAAATTCATAGATTTTTGATTAGATTTTTTTTTCGTTTTTTGCCTTAACCAGTTGCAAAGAGTTGGTAGCTATAATAATTTATTTAAATGCGATACTATAAAATGCTTTCCTAAAATATATAAGAGTATTATACTCTTTGAGAGTATTTATTAACTAGCTGCTAAATTTTATTTAATTTGTTGCCTCTTTTTTCCTTTATAAAATGACATTTAAGACAATTTGTAAATACGTTTGTTTGATTGATGAAATATTTTTGTAGCAAAACAACCCACTGTTCATTTTCATAGAAAATCAGGTGATCTAGTTAATAATAAATAGAATGAATTTAACTTTGTATTTTTCATAAACTTTTACGAAAGAATTATAAATAAAGTTTTAGCAGTATTTAGTTTTTGCCTTTAAATTATTTGACTTATAAACACTTGACACACTAAAAACACAACAAGGTGTTTCTTATAGTTTATTTTTAGTTTTTCTTCTGTAGCTTACACAAACAAGATTTCGTAATAATTTTTTTTGTCTATAGAACTAAATATATTTAGTGGTGTTTATAGAATACAGACGCTTGTGATTTATTTGTAAAATTTGTATGAAAAAAGCTCAAATTTTTGAGAGATTTTTATAAAAATTTACTAGATGAGAGGCTTGTCTGTGTTTTATAAGCGGCACATTAGACTTTAAATGCCTGTTAAAATACTTAAGTGTTTTTGTTGTTTTGTAATTGTTTTTAATTACATCTTTTAAATAATGTTTTTTAGTTTCTTCATAAAACAAATAATAAATTTACTTTCACTTTTTACTACAAGTTGTTTTTGTATGTGTGTATGTATTCAATTCAATTGCTTATTTGTTTTTTATATATATTTATATGTATATATACATATGTTTGTATGTTTTCTTTCATATTTTTTATAATAATTTATTTTCCGTTTTAGAAAAATCAAATTCAAAGGCTTAAGAGCTGATAGTTAAAGCCAATATGCATGTCTCTAGTGTTACTTAAATAGTTATTTCAAGTGTGTATGTATGAATGTGTGTGTTTGTGTGTGTTTGTAATTGTGCTCATTTGTGCAACGTTTTACAAAATATCCGCATGAATGAGAAGAAAACATGCAAACTCTTGCTCAAACAAAACAAAACGAGCGCACTCATACGTGTCGAAAAAAAATAATATTAAACGTTTCTGTTTCCGTTTCCATTTCACTTTCGTATTTATATCACATGCATATGTACATACTCGTACACAGGTTTCAAGTATTTCATAATAAGTTTGCATATGTGTACACATAAGTATTTATATATGTACGAGTATATTACATTAGGGGAGAATTAGTGTGATATGGAAAATCTTAGGAGCGAGATTTGTATACGCTAGAACCTCTTATTCTGTGGGGTTGGGTAAAACAATGTGTTAGCTAAAAAATCAGGGCGACAAATGGCTTTGCATTGGCATCAAAGGCAGGGCAAAATAGCAGAAAATCCACAAAAGCATTCATAACTGTCGCTGAGTTACTTTTAGCGGGATAAAATGTAAGACCGACTCTCACCAATGTATCTCCCTCTACATTTTCTGTGAACATACATATCTCTAACTGCCCTCTTGAAGAGGGCTCCCATACAAAATATTAGTTTTTAACATATTCTTTTTCCTTAGACCAGTACTCTGGGGATGACCGCTATACGATGTCTGATCAATTTTCAATTTTAATTTTTTCAAAAAGTATTTAAAAATTTATCAATAACTTGCCTTCTTGTCTCCTTCAAAATAATCCCCCTCAGATATAATACACTTATGCCAGCGTTGTTGCAATTCTCGAAAAACTTCTGAAACGCGCTTTTGCCTGTCTTCAGTTTTGGGAAGAGAAAGAAGACGGTGAATACGGTGGTTGAGGCATGACAACGGGGGTCTAATCAGAAAAATGTACCTCTCTGGTTTTAGACACATATTTTATTTTACATATCGTTGGTCTCATGTAGAACAAACAATTTGCAATTTTACAGGAGAATGAAAAATCGTAATGGAAACTGTATACATAGGTACATCAAAATTAACTTTTTTGCTCAATTGCTTGTAAGAGCGATATGTATGAAATTATATAACTAAATCCTTTTGACACTGTGTACTTTTGTGAAACGTAGTAGAATCCCTAAAAAAGTTTAATTCAGGGAAAATACGAGTTAGAGCCTTTCTATGTGAGACTAACGATATGCACTTAAATTTAATAAAACTAAGTTGTGTATTGTCACCCAAAACCGAAGCGTAGCTGGCAAAATATTGAAAGTCTATTAAAATTTGAAGATAGTTATATTATTAATAATAGCACTACATTTAATAAAAATTACGGACTAACAAATTTTTGTCAGTTACGCTCTTTTGCGTTTTAGGCGACAATATATACTTATGTTCATACTTACAACTGCATATATACTTACGAGTATCTATGTATTTAAATATTAGAAATAAAGTTGTGTAATATTATATAAAAATGTTTATATGTAAAATGTTACATACATTTTACATATATACACGTACGGCACGTATGTATGTATATTCATTTGATTGTTCTAGACTTGCCGGGAAACTAAAGGAACAAATCTAATACTTAGCATTTGATAGATAGTAAACAAAAGATTTGTCAAAAAACAAGTATTTCCTTTAACAAAAACTAGATATTTTAATGAGTCATCCGACAAACAATAATCTTTCTATAGGTCCTGGGGAGCACAAGCTGCTGTAAAATTCTATAAATGATATCTGGATAGTTTTCCAGAATAGCAAGCCCCTTGCTTTTATCATTTAGAAAACTGATAAACTCAAGTTCCAAATTTGATTTACGAGCTTGATCAATCTTGTTGTCCACAAAAACAATAAAATCTTTATTATCTTTACTGCAAGTACTACTTCTTCTTCTGCATCCAGGCATGGTTTCACGTTTTTTGTAATTTTTCTCCAAGGTACCTAGTGCAAGATTTTGAATTTTTTGACTCTTGCTTTCTAGTAATCAGCGTATGTCACGTTTCCACAAGGGTGGAAACATGACGCCAAAATTGCTCTATTTGCTTTAGGTGTCAGCATGAGAAACTCATTACATCTTCTTTCCAAGCTCTCCATTAGTTTTGTTAAAATATAACTGAAATGCCTCAAACCATTATATTACAGCTGATCTAATCTGGTTCCCACAGCCTAGTGTAAAATTAATTTACTCTGAACAAAACAATTGAAAGCTAAATTGCAGTGTTGCTGAATGAAAAAGATTTTAATGGTCGTAGTTTCCAGCCATTTTAGCTTATGTGTGAAAAAAACTTATTTCCAGTTTATTATAATAAATAAATGTGTTTTGTATAAATGTATTTTTGAGCCATACGTATTTGAAATATAAAATACAAAATACGTATTTGTATATCAAATACAAGTATTTCAAATACTGGCCATCCCTGGCTGTATGTGAGTAGCGTATACATATAATACACTGAACCAAACATTTACCTAGATACTGAAAAGTGAGGTGTAAACTTGAAGAAATGTAAATGTAATATAAAATTTACTCGGAATTTCAACTATTGCAGTTTATTTAACTAAAATAAAGCAAAGAAATTTTTTTATTTCTACAGACATTTATGCAATAATACATAACTTTAGTTAAATGGAAAAATATTATTATTTTTTTATGTATTTATTCATTATTGTAATAATGAATAAATAAATAAAATGTTAAAAACTAGCAGAGGAGCTGGAAAAGAGCCCATCAATGGCCAGAATTAAAAATGCAGGACTTCTGTCTAAGCAGTTTTCAAAATAACCGGCAATTAAAGACAATATTGCCGCCATTTTCTCTTGTAGAATATCAAATATGTGTCGGCAGTTATCGATACATGCCAATATTGACAACAGGAATGCTGATTTAAAAAACGGCGTCGTCTTGTATTGCCGCCGACAAGCAGAGTATGCGCGAATGTTTTGTATGGGAACCCCCTTAAGGAAGGCAATTAGAGTTTAGGTATGTTCACAAGAAATATAGAAGTTTTTTGTGTTTTGACAGGTATTATTAGAGCATTTTTCTTTTGAAATTCTCAACAATTTCTGTAGATTGTTGGTATATAAATTTGAATGTTTGAGAATATCTTTCAAAAATTTTCAAAGTCTACTGATGTTTAGGGTAGCTCCTATGAAATGTCGACATATAGATAGCTGGGAC
Source organism: Thecocarcelia acutangulata (assembly GCA_914767995.1). Taxonomy (NCBI): domain Eukaryota; kingdom Metazoa; phylum Arthropoda; class Insecta; order Diptera; family Tachinidae; genus Thecocarcelia; species Thecocarcelia acutangulata. The sequence goes on along the minus strand of OU612095.1, from coordinate 21,852,030 downwards.
ACATAGAAAACAAGTTGTTTATAATTTTTTATTGGTATCAATGTTAGAAGCTAAAATAGTGAATAAAAATAATACGTTTTACTTATTTTTGTCAGTGTAGCTCATAGAAACTTGTAAAATATAAAATACGAGTAAATCAACCGCCACTAAGGGCTGTTTAGAACATAGACGAGCGAATTGGCTACAAAATTGGTATGAAAACCTCTCAAAAAATTGAGGGCCATTGGTATAAATTTTCTAGATGAGTTTCTCGTCTGTGTTCTATGAACAGCACATACATTTATTGCTCGCTTTGATTTGAAATTGTGTTAATTTGTCTTTCTTATTTTGAAGATTTCTTGTTTTCATCCGCATGTAAAATATTCAAAAATCCAGATTCGTCTTTTTTACAGTGAGCCATCGATATACACATATGTATGTGTAAAAGGACAAACACTCATGCACAATTGAATTTTTATTATCCGTGTTGAGTGAGAATAGCTGTGTAAAAGCAAATATTATGCTAACAAAAGTGCATAAATGTACAGTGTTGGAAAAAATAATAGAAACAAGCCATTTTAGACTTATTTTATTAAAAATTCCAATTTTTCCATTTAAAAGTGCTTGCGCTGTTTTTTTATTGTTCGTAATGAAAACAAGAAAACATTTTTTAAAACATATAGCGTATGCTTGTTCCCAGTTAACATTTGCAGTCGTAGAAGACTCTACTGGACCTCATGAAAAGTGTTTTTTTTTCTTAATCACAAACAATCCCTCGCATGGGAGTAACTGTTACAAAAGCAAAGCAAAGAGCAAAGTACTCTTATTTTAATCGTAAAGGGAATCGTCTGAAACTAGTATAGACATTATCTTACAACTCTTTAAAGAATCAGCTGTGTAATCTTTGTATGATTCATACAGGAAACAGCACTACACTCATTCGACATTTTCGTGCTAAAGGGTGGTTAAATTTTAAGGGCCGATGTCGATTTTGAATAAAACACAAATCATTTAAGAATTCTTGTCATTTCTTTTTTATTAAGACAATACTGGTATGGTACAGTTATGTATGGAGCAGGTATGCCGACCTCGGCGGTACACCTCCATTCGATGGTCCAAATTTTCTACGACGCTGAGGCATAATTGAGGTTCTATGCCCTTAATGTGCCGAATTATCTCATCCTTTAGCTCTTGAATTATTGCTGGTTTATCGACATACACCTTTTCTTCCAAATAAGCCCAAACAAATAAGTCCAACGGTGTCAAATCACATGATATTGGTGGCCAATGGACATCGCCATCATGCGAGACAATACGTTCGCTGAATTTTTCGCGCAAAAGAGCCATTGTTTCGTTAGCTGTGTAGCAAGTGGCGTCCAACTCCATATGCTCACTTTCTGCGCACACAAATTCAGTTATTATCTAGCGTCACCGAACACCTACTCCTACTTGCCGGAAAGCAATCAACCACTTCCGGCTTCGAGCCGTTAAAAGAGTTTTAGCTGACCTCGACATAATAAAGGCTTCTGAACCGGATGTCATTCCGGCACTGGTCCTAGAGCAGTGTTTTTCTACACTTGCACATCCATTAGCTTGTTTTTTCAGTCTATTTTATTATGTTGGTGAGCTTCCATCGTGCTGCAACGTTGCTAATGTAACAACGATCCCCAAAACAAAGGTGAAGGAGAACTTACTGCTTACGGTGTCGGTGGTGTTTTTTTTTTTTGGTTCATATCGAGCTTTCTCAGAGACCGTACAATTCGAGTTGTTATAGATGGGGTCTGATTAAATGAGTTCAAGATTAAAAAAGGCATACCTTAAAGTTCGGCTATTCTTTCTGACCTGTTTCTTATATTTCTTAATAAACTTCTATATCAAACCTCCAACCCTATCCACTCTTTCACGGATGACAGCAGCATTTGCCATTCGTACTCACTCAGTTATAAGCCCAGCATAGCCGATATGGTTGCCAAGAGGCAAATTATGAATGACTCTCTGCTCAGTGATCTATCAATCTCCGAATAGGGCCATAAAAACAGGGTTGCCATCAATGCCCGTAATACCCACTATTGTTTATTAACACACAAGCACACGACCGTAAATGTTGCTTCATCATATATGTATATATTGAGGAAGGTATATACATATATTTAAGACTCAGATACTTTTGATATTCTTAGAATGAAAATACAGTGTGATGTTACTGGACTGAACACATTTATCAGCTCTCTAAAGAAGCATTCAAGTGCCTCGGGTTTGGAAACGTTGTAAGAACTACTACACTGCACCCGATCTCCTTACTATTTATATCACCTATATCCGACCGAAAATGGAATACAACTCTAATGTTTGGCCCGGTGCCCCAAAGAGAGCGAATAATCTTATTGGTGACAGTAGGGTATCCAATTCTATTGACTCATTGGAGCATTGACGCAGTATAGGGTGCATTATTCTGTTCTATCGTCACTACAATGAATTTTGCTCTGACGAGATTAGGGATATTGTTCCCAAAGCTTTCACACTTAGACGTAATACGCGTGTACTGTCCTGAGCTGTCCTGTCCAGGCGTATGCTTCGCCTGTGCAACAAATTGCCTACAGATGTGTTTCTTGCCAGTTACAACGTTGGCATAATCAACAAACGCTACTCCCCCCTTCCACCCCCTTATAACCTATTTTCCTAGTGCTAACAATGCATTGCTTTAAGGGGGGGGGGGGGGTAACCCCCTGAGCACTGGTCCTAAATAAAAAAAAACGCCATTCACAATAACTGCTTGGCCGACCTCATTTTCGAAGAAGTACGCCGCCAGCTTATAAACTCCACTAAACAGTCACTGTTTGTGGATGCATCGACTTTTCAACAATCCGTCGTAGATTCTCATTTTCACACATGTGGCAATTCTGCTTATTAACAAATCATCTGGGGTTAAAATGTGCCTCGTCACTGAAGATGATTTTTCTTCTTGCATAGTCTGTTCGTTATATTGACGCCGCTTGAAATGGTTTAGTCTCGACGGAGCACAATACGATTTTATAAGTTGTATAGAGTTGGTTTCTATTTTTCTCCCACCACTGTATTTATGTGAATTTGTGATTTGAGGCATTGTATTGTATATGTACATATGTAAGTACGAGTATGTGTGGGTGTCTATATGTATGACAACATCATTGATTTTGTGGTAGTCATGTGTGTGTGTGTGTGTGTGTTTGAGTAAGTATGATTTATAATAATGTGTTGTGCAAATTTTATAACCCAGTTGGCCATGCTATGAAAACACATTTACATTTATTACAAAAAAAAAAAAAAAAAAAAAAATTAATAAAAAATAAATAAATAAATTTAAAAAAATAAAAATAGTTAAAACACAAAATAAAAAAAAATGCCATGCTCCTGATAATATGAAACTCGCTAACTACAATATTTCAATACTGCGAAGTGTTTTCCAGGACCCTTGAAAAGCGCTTGTTAAATTGAAGAAGTGAATAAATTGCTGTCAATTCATGATAATATAAAATACCTAATACCACCTCATAAATTTTTAAAAGTAAAATACTTGGATGTGAAAATGATTGGGTAAACAACTGGTGTACTTATGGTTGCAGTGCACCGGTGCTGATCTCTGGTTTAAATTTAAAGCTTTATTCAAAATTCGCAGCTGTGATGTTCAGTTGTTAGGCCCGATAATATCGCAAACAACAGCAATGTTTAGAATGAACAGCAATGCTAACTGGGTGAGCTTGCTAAGGTATTTTCGCATATCCGGTTTGCTGAAATTTGTGCACAATTCCCGCAATTGTGAACACACTTGGCCAGTTATGCTAAAAAAAACACACACACACACACACAAAATTGCATTGAATTTGTCAAGAACTAAATTAAAGAAATATCAAATTAAGTTAAGCATAACATCCTGCATTATGGTTGAACCATCCTTTATACATAACAAAATGTACAATTTTTAGTACATTTACTTGCAAATACATTATTTTGGGACCTATTATATTATAACTTAAATATAAGTGACGTTGTGTATTTGTGTGATATGTAATAAAATCCCTAAAAAGTTAAAATTCAGGAAAAATAAGAGTTAGGGCCTTTTGATTGAATTTTGTTTTCGAGAGCGTGATCAACTGGGTGTACTTTCTACTGTAATTATTATTATCATTGTAAATTTTTTGAAATAAAATTACTAATCATTATTTCTTTTTATTTCTTATTTAGGTTATATGTATATTTGTATTCATATCTGTATGTATGTATATGTGTATGTATGTTTGTAGATGTAAGTTTTTTTTCTTCAACATTTTATTCTGCGTGTTGTTGTTTGTTTATGCTTGTGACTTTGAAAATTTAATACAGATAAAAAAAAAATAATCAAACTATAATTGTCTAATTTTTAAAGTAATCTTTTAAAAAACAGGACGCGGTCTAATCAGCGCTGGATGAAACTTCGTACCACAGTACAAATATCATCAGCAATACAAAAGAAACCACCGCTTAAAAGAGAAGATTCGTTCCTTAAAAGATTCTCAACGCGACAAATACCAGAAGCTCAAGTAAGTTAAATGGCGGAAAATGTAGGAAAAAATCTATTAAAATTTGCTAATTATTATGCATTCTGCTTTCTGGGGTATGGGGGAGTAGCAGTCCTTTATTCGTTAGTATCAAGTAAAACTCTAGGTAATCCCAGCATGAATTAAATTGTGTTCTGAAAGCCTTAGCAAGGGTTAATTGGGAGAATAGGAATTCGCAAAGATCCCAGCAGGTTCTGTCTGGCAGACAGAAAACACTGTGGGTTATTACTCTTCCCTGAGGAACTAATTGTAGTCTCCGAGGCGATATTGTTATTCAGATCATACTGGCAGTGTTCGTAGTTGAGGCGCCTGTATTTTGGCTGTGCTTTAGACATAAAATTAATATTCTCTAATAATTGGGATGTATAACCGATTTTTGGGGACCTAATTTCAGTTCCCTAGGTGTTGTTGACGTCCGTTATGTAAAGTACCAGAATTGATGGCTCCATGGGTGCGTTAGTTAAATCAGATGCTCTTAATGGGCTTCGGCCTAGCAACTCATTAAGTCTTGTCTTCCATTAACTATCTGGGTTTGATAGCGTAAAGGAGGGGCTAGAAGGCACTAGTTCTTCAGCAAAAGATTTGTTCATATGGCTACACAAGCCATATATAGGTTGCTGGTGAGCCATAAACTAGTTCGCCCTGGTGGAATTGGTTCACCGTCAAAGCAGGATGTATTCACCGGTGCTGAAGCAAATCAATTACACATCTGCTGGTAGTTATGATTCACTTCATTTCCAAATCCGAAACCTTTTTTCTTGAAAATAAGAACCCTAAGTGGCCTTAAAATAAGTAAAATACATATGCTGTTTTCAGAACACGAACGTATGCAGAATTTTTATATGAAAAATATAAAATATTTTGAGAGATTTTCTTAAAGATTCTCAGTCAGTTTACTTCGAAAAACGAAATTTTTTTTTGAAAAAAAAAAAACTAAAGTTACATTAAATACTCGTACATATAACGTTTTAAGAACACGAACGATTGATACGTACAGAAGTTTTATATGAAAAATATTAAATAATCTGAGAGATTTTGATGCAGATTACTATTCAGTTTACTTCCATATTTGGATCTTCTTTTAACAAATAAGAACCTTAATATGCCTAAAAATAAAATAAAGAAAAATAACTGTTTTCAGAATACGAACGATTGAAAATTTTATACGAAAAATACAAAATTTTTTCATGCAGATTCTCAGTCAAATCTCAACATTTTTTGAGAGATTTTCATGTAGATTTTCATTAAGCTTTCTTCCAAATTCAAATTCTTTTCTAAAAATTTTTCTAAATAAAAACCTTAAATTGCCTAAAGATGAATAACATACATATGTTTTTTTTAGAATACGAACGTTTGAAACATGCAGATATTTTGTATGAAAAATAAAATTGTTTTTGAGAGATTTTCATGGAGATTTTAATTCAGTTTTCTTCCAAATCCAAATTACTTTTTAAAAATAATTAGTTTAAATAGCCAAATCATAAATCAGATACATATGTTGTTTTCAGAACACAAACGATTAAAACGTGCAGATATTTTATATGAAAAAAAAATTTTTTTAAGAGATTTTCATACAGATGATTTCCAAATCCGAATTACTTTATAAAATTAAGAAGCTTAAATTGCCAAAGATAAATCAGAAACATATGCTGTTTTCAGAACACGAACGTTTGAAATGTACAGAAATTTTATATGAAAAATACAAAATTTTTTGAGAGATTTACATGCAGATGAATTCTAAGTCCGAATTAAGTTTTAAAAATAATAAGCTTAAATTGCCGTAAGATAAATCAAATACATATGTTGTTTTCAGAATACAAACGATTGAAATGTGCAGAGTTTTATATAAAAATAAATTTTTTTGAAAGATTTTCGTGCAGATGACTTCCAAATTCGAATTATTATTTTTTTTTAATTAAGAAGCTTAAATTGATAAAAAAAATAAATCAAATACATATGTTATTTTCAGAGTGCAAACTTTTGAAACGTGCGTTGAAAGATTTTCATGCAGATTTTCATTCAGTTTATTTTCATATTTAGATTTTTTTTTTTTTTTGAATTAAGAAACTTAAGTTACTGAAAGATGCAGATTTTCATTGAGTTTATTTCCATTTTTTTTTTCTTTTTTGAAAATAAGAGTCTGAAGTTAATTAAAGATAAATTAAATAAAAATAAATGTTTTCAGAATACGAACGGTTGAAAAGTCTGAAGTTTTATATAAAAAATTCTAAATTTGATTAAATATTTTAAGCAGATTTTCATTCAGTTTAGTTCCAAATTCAAATTACTTTTTAAAACTAAGAAGCTTAAACTATCTAAATATGTATAATTCAAATGCATATGTTGTTTTTAGAACAAGAACGTTTGAAACGTGTAAAAGTTTCATATAAAAAATACTGAATTTTTTGACATATTTCAATGCAGATTTTCGTTCAATTTTCTACCATATTCGAAATCTTTTTTAAAAATAAAAACATTAAGTTGCGTAAAAATAAATAAAATACATATGCTGTTTTCAGAGTACGAACGATTGAAACATGTAGAAATTTTATGTAAAATATAATCGATTTTTGGAAGATTTTCTTTGTGTGTCGTATTTTTATATATTATTATAAAATTCTAGGAAACTGTTGAAGATACTGGATCCGAAAGTGCCTCAGGAGACGTCGATAAAACATTAAAAAAACGACGACGACGTTACCTACAAAAGCGTCGTTCCGTTGTTAATCCTGATGAGAATTTTTACTTTTATTGGCTCATGGTACTGACAATAAGTGTTCTTTATAATCTCTGGACCTTAATTGTGCGCCAAAGTTTTCCCGAACTACAGGTGGGAAATTTTTTTTTAATTACTAACCAGCTGTTCCACGATGTAGAACGTTAGTAATCGCCAGTATTACGAGTATGAAGGTTAGAAACCTGATTTTAACACTATATGTGAATTTTCTATTGCCAACTCAATTTAGCGTTCGCTTTAGTGAACTTTGCCATGTTTTGCCGCAGTTTGCTCAGTTTTTTGTTGTTCAAAATATTAGTAAATGATAACGTTCGACATCGTGAAACAGCCACTAAATTTCTTTGTTCTTTAGTAACTATTTTACTTGTTTTTCTCTTTTGAATTTCTTAGAAAGCAGTGCCCACATTTTGGTTCATTTGTGATACTCTTACAGACATTGTATTCATTTTCGATATTTTTGTACAACTGCGTACCGGTTATTTGGAACAGGGTCTTATGGTAAACTAACTAGCAAGCTTAACTGTTATAGCTTATACTAATTATAATATTATTTTTTCAGGTGTATGATGATAAAAAGCTCATGTCACATTATGTACATTCCAGAGATTGTTTCCTGGACATTATTTCACTGGTGCCGTTCGATTTATTGCAACTGAAAATGGGTTCACAGCCACTTTTACGTTTTACCCGATTTTTCAAGGTAATTTTGCACAAAAATATGTATATTTATGTTGAATGCCTTTGGAAATACGAGGACTGTTCTATAACAAAGGTGAATTTTTCGATTTCGATTTTTCGAAAATCGCTAATTGATAAATTCGTTTAGCGATTTTTTGGCAACACTTAACTACGCATATTTTCTTAGTCGAGTTTTTTTTTGTGAGAAGCATGCCAGTTAGACATGTTGAGCCTGTTCGGCGATTTTCTGCTAATGAAAGGAATGGAAAAATCTTCACTCGTTATTCATTGCTTCTGCGTAGTTTTTTGACCGAAAAGAATCATGCGTCATCAGATTTGGCTTCGTGCGATTCTTCTTCCATTTCCAAAATTAAGAGAGCCGTAAAACAACGGCATTTTGCAACAATTGATTAGATGAAAACCAAATCACTGAGAAAGGTCAAGGTCATACCAAAAAGTGAAATTTTAATTTTCTGTATAGTAGCAACCTCTTTTTATAACTAGAAAGCAGTTCCAAAAAAAATTTTAAATTCGCTTAAGCGACAGTTTCATGGAAAAATCGGTTTAGGCTATATCTCGGGTATTTTCAATTTCTGTATTTATATAACCTCGGGTATATGTGGATCGATATCGAGAAAGAATTTCTGTTTGCATTTTAAGCGCTATGCCAAATAATTGTGTTAAGTTTGAAGCAAAATAAACAACTTTTTTCAAATATTTTCATGGAAAATTGCAAAAATTGTTTTTTTTTCGGAATTTCGGATATATCTCAGCTATATGTGAGCCGATTTCAATAGCAAACCCATGAATCAATGGAATAGACAATGGTAATTTCTATAGCACCTTAATTGTTAAAACACGAAAAGTAGAAAAGAGTTAAAAAAAAGAGAAAAACAAATTATTTATGTTATAAATCTATTTTGTTGCACAAATAAACAACTTTTTTTTTATATGAAAAAAACCTTGAAAAAACAGAACTTAAAAATAAATTCCTGCTTTAAGCCACTGCAACGATTTTTATTGCATATTCACATTTTATACATTTCCCAATATTTTGTTTACTTGCATAAGCCTCTATAGCAAAACGTACATATATTCATATTGTACATTCTGATTACCCTGCTGGTTATCATGAATAAATAAATTGTATTCATTCCCAATTCTAATATGTGTATAAATGGAAACAGGTTCAAATTTGCACTTCTATTTTAACCATAAACTGTACACGTGTAGATTATAAAATTTTTTCGCGTGCGCTTCATTGACTTGAATCTGCTCCAATTGACAATAAGTAAATAAAGAAAAACGAAAACAAAACGTAGGCTTCAGGCTTGGTTGTTGTATAATTAATGGTGAGCGATAATTAAGTGAATTAACATATTACTCATACGCACTTTATTGCAATATTTTAATCAAAAATCCACACAAATATGCAATAGCTATTGGCATAAAATGTTAATTAACGAGACCGGGATGGAAAGTGCAGAACCTTTATATTGCATCTGTTTATGATATAAACCTGTGGCGTTTTATCGTAACAGCTTAAGTCGATTTTTAAACATTTTTACCAACTTGATTAATTGAATACAGATGAAATTTTTGTATGTCCAAATAATTTGTCCCATTATGCATGAAATTTAGCTTTGATTATGGCTTATTTTCCCTTCTTTTCAAATTTAGTATATTTTTGGTTTTATCCAGCCTTAAGGTGTTAATGGTAATACGCCACAGAAATATAATCTTGGAAGTTTGGGTATACTACCCATGGGTTGCTTTAGCCCTCAACGATTACATGGTATTCGAGAAACTTTCGAGAATTATCTTCACGCATGTTCATTTATTTTGATTTTGGGACATTAAATCTGGCGTTATATAACGAATTGGTCTTTTTAAACATAGAATGATATACAAAAAATGCGTCCATTATATCTCAATAGCCAGAAGAAATAGAAAACTATTCGGCCGCTCTGGTCTAAAAAATGTATCCTACACCTTAAAAATTGTAATAAATATATAATCAGTATAACTTTGATCTATATTTTTGCGATAAATAATTCTGCTGTTTCAATAAAATTTTTCCAGTTTCAATAAAATTAAATCAGTTTTTCTGAACTTGTACGAAATTACAATGTTGTCGTTTTTAACACTTTTATATTAGCTTCACTTGCATGCATGTTTGTTTGTTTATTTGTGTTGGTATATTATAAAATCTCGCAATCCCTGTTGTATACAGTGTGTACTTTTGAGGAACTTGATATTGCGCTATAGAAAAGAGCGTTACTACTTTAGAGCAAAAATTGAAGTTGCCGCATTGCTTACGGAATTGTACTGGGGAAGTGAGGGGGGTTTGGGAGTTCCCATAAAACTTTTTTGCTATCTGATTTGGAACCGGGTTTTCAGATTCGGCGCGGGTTTCTGCCATCGAGAGTTTATTTAAACTTTTAACGGTCATTTTTTACCCAGTAATACGAGAAAGTATCTTGTTTTTGTTCGGTTTTACAGGAGTTTTTATTGATTTTTATCGATTTTTTTTGTCTACCGGCTTTTGGCCGGATTTGACAATTTTTGCCGAGTTTGCGCGCTTTTTGTGCACTGCGTTAGCACTTTTCAACATTTACTGCTGGTTTTTAATTACTACTAGCTGCTACCAATACGACAGTATTGGTTATTAATACGCCTATATTATGTAAGTTGTAATTATGTTTATAAGGTTGTATGTTTTGTGTCGTACGAGTGGTTATTAATGGAGTGAGGTAAGAAAATTGTTACTTATACATGCTTAGCATGTAAAATTAAAAAGTAAACAATAACTATTTTCAACTAAACTAGCAAAACATGCTTCGATATCGAACTAAAACGCAAGAAATCATTTTAAAAACAAGCTGAAAACAATAGTAAAGGAAACGTCGTAACGGTAACTGTGAATGGGAAGCGATATCGTTATATGATTGAAAACTTTTTAACGTCAGAACTGCATGCTTTGTGCTTGAATAACAAGACGGTGCCACATTGCATACGGCCAGGAGTACAATGGAATTACAGAGAGTTGTATACCTCCCAGTAGTTGCTATTCTTTATGATAGTTTGCAGAAGCCTCTTGTAATATTTCACTTTCCAATAAACTGGAGTCAGGGAAGCAATAATTTTTATATATTTGTTTTTAGTATATACTTAGCTGGTGAGGCCTAATTTTTTTTATGTCATTAAAAATGCAAAATCTTTATTACATATTTTTCCCAACGTTTCGTGAATTTTATGTTCACTTCTTCAGGGGATTTTGTCTATTTTAAAAAGAAAGTTTTTTATGAAATTACACTAATATCTTAAGTAGAAAACAATATTTGAGAAACTTACATTTTTGTGATTTTACAACATTAAACACAAAATTGTTGAAATTATATTTATAGTCAAGTAATGCAACATTTATACACTAATTTCCTTAAGCACTATTTTTTATAATAATATTATAAATGGCGCTTAAGTTGTCAGTATCTTCTTTTTTGTTCATTGTTCTGTTTATTTTTTGCTGTGTTCTTAAGCTTTCTGAATAAGCTTAATGAACAAAAAAGAAGATACTGACAACTTAAGCGCCATTTATAATATTATTATAAAATATGAATAAAAACACTAATTATTTTTATGTATAAATCATCAATAAGGGAAGTTTTCAGTTATTATATATGTACAATATTAACTAAGTAGTTGGAAGTTCTAATCCAACTTCAATCAAGAAGAAGGATTACGTTTAACTATAACAATGATTGCTGTGAAACAATAAGACCAAAGAAGAACAGAAAAAATAATTGAATACTATTAGCTGGGGGACAACTAGCTGTTTCGTAATCGCTACACTACTCATCAGCACCCACTGGGATTCGAACATGAACATGAGGTATTTTTAATACAGCCGCTTAGCCAACTCAGCCATCGAGCTCTTTAATTATTCTTACGTTAATATCTGCCGCATATTGATTAAATATATACAATTGTTATAGCCCCAGTTGTTTGTACAGGATTTTCTGTCACTGAACAACCAGTTTTTAATATTTATTTACTAATAATTCTTCTAACTGTGAGACGTATTTTTATATATAAATCATCAATAAGTGAACTTTTTAGTTAATACATTACTAATATTTATAATACATAATTCAATACTAACGTCTGACCTTACAAATCCCTAAGGTAGCTCTTTTGCAACAGTACATAGTTTTAGTAAACGGCCATTAAATACTATTAAAGCAAATTTTCAAATTTTTAATTATCCATCTCTGGTATGAATACTTAATAAATTTTAATGTATGCATGCATGCATAACTTTTACCCGAAAATCAAATAGGAAAATTTATTTGGAAAGAATTTTTTTTTTAAAACTTTTCAAATATGCAAGAAAACACATTAGCTATTCATTTTTTGTTTGTTTTCTTAATCTTTAATTATATATAAAATTTGTATTTTATTTTACAGGTCTACAGATCAGTTCGTTTTTATTATATTGTTGAAAGTCGCACCGTTTGGCCTAATTTGTGGCGAGTTGTTAATTTAATACATATATTATTAATACTGGCTCACTGGTTTGGTTGCTTTTACTATTTACTTTCGGAAGCTGAAGGATTTCAGGTATTTTAACAATCAAATTTTGTCAAAGTTTTACTGATGTCTCAAAATAATATATTTTATTTATTTAAAGGGTGATTGGGTGTATCCGTATCGTCCAGGTGATTATGCCACTTTGACGCGCAAATATTTGGGCAGTTTGTACTGGTCTACATTGACACTGACGACAATTGGAGATTTGCCAACACCGGAAACGAATGCAGAGTATGTTTGTTTATCAATAGATATAAAAAAGCTATAAGTCAAAAAGCAATCATGTAATACGAATTTGGTAATAGTTTTTAGTCAGTTAGCTTTAAAGCAGGATTTATCCAGGTTTAGCATAAAAATTTTGAGTAGTTATACACTCTGTTGAAATCCATGGATGATACGAATTATTGCGGCCTGCCTTAGGTGGTCCCACATACCGCAATTGTAGTCTTGATTTCACACACTACTTTGAAGGATATCAGCCCTTGTTGCCCTTCTTGCTTAAAGCTGTGGAACGAATAATTGAATTACATCTTAGGATGTCAATTGATCCGGCCATTTATATCAACATGTCTGTTGAGACTGCGTTGCATTCGCTCGTAGGGCAGGTATAGAAACTTCTGGAGTTTTCGTCCTTCTTGCTTAAAACTTTGGAACCAATATTTGATTTGCATCTTAGGATGCCAATTGAATCGGCCATTTATCTCAACATTTCTGTTGAGACAGCGTTGAATTCGCTCGTAGGGCAGGTATAGAAACCTCTGGAGCCTGGAGAGTATACATTTGTTGTGTTCCTCGACATAGTGGGAGCATTTAATAATCTGTTGCCAAGGGTCATAATAATGCTCCTGGAAAGGTTGAACAGTATTCAGTGAACTGTGAGCTTCATAGCAAATTTACTGACCAACATGGCCATTACTTCCACTATGGGGCGAGCCACCATTTTGCAGAGTGCCTAGAAGGAGCATTCCACAGGGAGAGGTTCTGTCTCCTCTTCTGTGGAAGTTAGCCCTGGGATCGTTATTGATGGAATTAGATGCTATGTTGTTTAGGTTAGTAGCATATGCCGATAATATTGCGGCTACTGCCACAGCAACTAGGCTCTGCATTAAGCCTTATGGGTGGTATACAAATAGCGGCCTGAGTTTAAATCCATAGAAAACGGAGCTTATATTCTTCACAGATACAAGGCTCCGTTGGCTGCCAATCGTAAGGGCGCTCAAGCTGGCAGGTAGTGCAAAATATATATGATATCTATCTGGATTCCAAACTATCCTGGCAGCAGAATATCCAGTTAAGGGCAGAAAAAGCATTAAGAGGCTATTGACTTATTCTTGTGTAGAAGAGCCAGTAGGAAGAACTTGGGAATAAATCGTTGGAGTTCCTGAAGGCTATTCGACACGAATGTTGAGCCTATTTTAATATATGGGGCGCTCGTGCGGTGCAGAAAACTACCTACTGCAAAATCGTAGAAAAGATAATGCGTACTTCTACTTTGATGATGACTATTGCTTCCGGCAGTACGCCGTCGAAAGCCTCTTTGACTATGCTGAACTGGCTATCGGATGACGTCAAGGTTAAAGAAATAGCCATGAATTCGTCTATCAGGATATGGAAATAAAATAAAAATAAAAAATAATAGGAGGAACAGAGAACCTTCTGTAGAATATTGATTACTGCTTACCGGTTCTTCTGCCCGACAAGAAATTTGATGTACTTTTGTCAGGCACGGTATTAAAAGTGATAGGTACAGACCGATAAGACGACATGCTTGACATCTTTACAGATGGACCGGGCAGTGGTGAGGGTATCTTTATCGCCCTATGTAATAGGAGTATTAGTTCCAGGCTGCACAGTAAGTGTAGCGGTGCGGAGGAAATCCTGGCCATATTAAGGGCAGATAACTGGTTAAGATACTACAGGATGCATGGGGAGGATATCTGAATTTGTACTGATAGTAAGGCTGCGCTGTGTACACTAGCTGAGGTCTATACGATGTCCAGATTGGTTCGTGAATGCTGGATATCTCTAAACGACATAGTGCACAGTGAAGTACCCGGAAATGTTGTAGCGGACGAGCTGGCAAAGGCTGGTGGCCAGCTACAATAAAGAGATATAGTTGGGATCGTTGGAACCCCACTTAGGAACTATAAGAAACAAGTACAGCGTCGATTGTTTGAGGCCGTTCAAGAGAGATGATCTAGTGAGCAACAATAAAGTGATATAGTTGGGATCGTTGGAATCCCACTTAGGAACTGTAAGAAACAAGAACAGCGTCGACTATTTGAGACCGTTCGAGATCAAGGCTGGCATGCACCAGATATAATAACAGAAGGATTATCATCCTTAGGGACGTACCTTAACGTAGGTTGCGTTCTGTTGTGGCAGTCCTTACGGGATATTGCCACATAGGGACACAGGCACGGAGGTTAAGTCCTTCATTTAATGACCTCTGCAAAGGATCACGGCTGACATGGCCTAGATATAATAACAGAAGGACTATCCTCCTTAGGGGTCTACCCCAACGTAGGTTGCGTTCTGATGTGGCAGTCCTTACCGGATATTGTCTTTTAGGGACATAGACACGGAGGTTAAACCCTCCATTTACCTGACCTCTGCAGAAGTTGCAGAGACGGGGAGGAGGAGGTAAGTGTTGAGCACTTCCTCTCTCGGTGTCCAGCTTTTTCTCCTATAAGATCTTTGTATCCATGCAGACCAGTGCTGCATGGTTTGGAGGTATCGGAATGTGATATAGGTGTATTGGACACCTTTATCCGATCCTTGGGTTGGTTCTGAACCAGTAATATCTAGATCTGCTGAGAGAATTATTACACCCAGGCAACACAATGGGACCGACCTTGACCCAAGTGGGCTGGCTTTTTAATGGCTGGCAGCAGAAGGATTGCGAGTAACTTGCAAACTTAAATTTTTTGATTTCGGCTAATTTTACAATAGTTTCGAAAAAAGGATATATAGGACCAATCAAAGTCCTTGCAGGTATAGACATACAATCAGTTTCTTATGAAATCTAACCTTATCTTACGTTCGACAGTAAGTTTTAACTGCA
The DNA here is from genome assembly GCA_914767995.1 of Thecocarcelia acutangulata. Lineage (NCBI taxonomy): Eukaryota > Metazoa > Arthropoda > Insecta > Diptera > Tachinidae > Thecocarcelia > Thecocarcelia acutangulata. Next base: position 21,836,408 of record OU612095.1, on the reverse strand, counting down.
TTTGGTACCAATTTGATGACTTTACAGCTGTTTTCTTGAAAAGGTTATATAAAAGCACAACACTTCCCAAATTAGTACGCAAGCAAAGACAGCATTTTGTGGTTATCGACAAGTAATTTGAGAGACGAAGTAACCCGACAAATTTCGGGGTGAGTTTCAGTCAAGAAAAAGGGTTATAGGAAAATTCCAAGTAAAAACACAAAGAATTAGACTTCAATTTACAAAGGGTTATTCACGTTCAGATAGAGTTCATTGAAAGTATATAAGATTTTGAGTAAAAAATTGTTTAGATATTTATTTTAAGTATAAATAATGTCATTTAACACAAAGAGATTGGAATTCCTCAGAATTTCAGCTAATTTTGGAGGTTTTTAAAAAAAAAAATTTTGATTTTTTTTTTGGAAAAAGTTTTTTTTTACAGTTTTTTATAAACAAAATTATTCCAAAATTTTTATTTTACATGTTTTGTGTTTTTTTTAAACCTAAGAATTAATTTTTCGGTGGACGGCCCAAGATCGATTCCTAGACGTGGCATTAAGTCAAGATTACTTCAATTTGGTTCAAATTACGGGTATGATTATTAATAAATTTTTGCTATTAAATAACTTGGAATAAATATCAATTAAAGTTAGGGCTGTCCGCCTTTAAATCGGTTCTTAAAGTAATATTAATTGTTATGTTTATATGAAAAAAAAAATTTTGGAAAAGGTTTAAGTCTCCTGTATGACAGTTCACCAAAAAGATTTATCAAAGTTTTCGAAAAGTAGCGGGACAGCCTTTAACAATTAATGATATTAATTTCAAAGGATATATTATTTTTGTGTGTGAACAGCACATAGTTTTATATTTTAATTGGATTTTTTTCGTTGTTTTCTTTAAGCTTAATATTTTTCGAAAACTTTGATAATATTGGAGCATAATCATAGTCATCAAAGGAATGTATACATATCTTAAGTAATTACTGGTCTCACTCAATCGTATGTTAATGTTTATGTACCAGAAAACTGATTTGGATACTATTTACGAACTTTCTCCGGAAAAGTTCATCTATCATTTGCATTAATCACAATTATATCTTTTAGCCTGCTTTTGATTAAGGTATTAGGAACGTTAGCGATAGACATTAAGGGGCAGACCCTAAGAATTTAAAACATAATTTTCAATTTGAAGTCACACTTCTACACGACCTTTTAATAGAGACTTCCGAATTTTGGCAGCTAATAGGGACCATTGTCGAAGCTCTACACTACACTACACACTACACTGCAAATAGTCTATTTATGATAAAACAGTTTGACATGCAAACTGATCAAACTGTCTCGGAGGTACGTTTAAAACACAATTTTCAAGTTAAAATCAGTATTCTACACGACTTTTTAATAGAGACTTCCGAAATTTGGCAGCTGATAGGGGCCATTGTTGAAGCACTACAGTACGCACTATACTACTCACTACACTCTACACTGCAAATAGTCTATTTATGATAAAATATTTTGACATGCAAACTGATCAGACTGTCTCGGACACCAAAATCATTCATGCCAAATCAGCTGCCAAATCACCATAAATGGTTTTTGTGTCCGACACAGTTTGATGAGTTTGCATGTCAAACTGTTTTATAATAAATAGTCTATTTGCAGTGTAGTGTATAGTTTGAAGCGACGATAGATCTAATGAAAGCATCACAACTATCCGCGAAAGTTTGCAGAAGAATTTGGAGTAGTAATACAGCTCAAAAGAATTTAGTAGGTCACAACAAGCAGTTGCGACCAGCGTGAGCTATGTCAGTCTAATGGGAGCGCTGGAGTATCGTGGGTTAGTTCACCCTATGAATTGGTCTAACGTAAGATTAGGCCGTCATGGCAGCTACTGACAATTATACAACTGTCACATATAACCCCCCCGGGGAACAGGTTCTGCCTTGGCGTATTCCTAACTTAGGCGCTCTGTTTTTCGGGGAAAAGAGGGGAAGGGGTTCCTCGTTTGGTGCGGCAAACAAAACTCTAGAAAGCCACATGACTTATGTTGTGTTGGCTTCCGAAACCCTTACCAAGGGTATAAATTGGCAGAACGGGGATCAGCATTGCCCCCGGAAAGTTCTGCTTGCGGTTCGACCCGGGCTGATCATGGTTGAGGTGCCTACCTTGGATGAAACGTTCTGGCTGTGGTTGAAACCTAAAACGCTGGAAGGGAGTGTTAGTATCCTTGATAATTGTTTGGTGATGGCTTTTTTCGAGGGCTAACAATCTCCTGAGGATCTGTTGCCTATACAACAGATACGTGTACTGTAAGGAGCCAGTGGTGATGGTTGACGGGTGAGTTGGTTTAAGGGCTGATGCTCTTAATGGGCTTCGGCCTACCAACTCATTAAGCCTTGTCCTCCATTGATTGCTGGGAAATTGCTTACAGGAGGGACTAGTAGGCCCGAACTCCTCAACAAGAAGTTGCTCATATGACCGCAATCATATGACAATAATTGCTACCTGTGTGAGCCTAGTCAGCCACACGGGGGCGGTGGTGAATCGTGAAAAATTCACTCCGTGGAATTGGTCCACCATCAGGTTAGGCCGTCAAGGCAGGTACTGATGTAAATCATTTTCAAAGTTGTCACATATAAGCTGCCACTCAATGCGCCATGATGACAGACTCGGCTTTTGGCGTCGGTGTGCAAGCCGGGACTGAATCAGATTTACAATTATTGTGGGTACACATCTACAGACCAAGGCAATTCAGTCGGCATGCGGACTTAGGGTGCCAATTACATTTTCGTAGCCAATATAAATCGGCTGTAGAAGCGATTGCCATTTACACGATGCAAATTCCATATATAATGGCCTGGATTGACCTTTTAAATCCATACAGTATTTCCATGATATCTTTAAAGATAAAAAACCCTTAGCTTTAATTTTACTTATATTGATGACTATGATTATGGGCCATAATATTTTACTAAATGTTTTTAAATTTAAAATTGGGGCGTAATCATAGCCATCGAAGGAATATATTCATACCTTAAGTAATTAATTACCTGTCCCACTCAATCGAACATTCACGTTTGACATTATTCTGAGCATCGGAAAATTGACTATGATTATGGGTCATAATATTTTACTAAGTATTTTTAATTTTAAAATTGGTGCATAGTCATAATCCTTAAAGGAATGTATTCCTACCTTAAGTAATTAATTACGTGTCCCACTCAATTGAACATTAACTTTCGCCATTACTCTGAGCATTAGAAAATTTACTATGATTATGGGCCATAATATTTTACTAAGTGTTCTAAATTTAAAATTCGGGCTTAATCATAGCCATCGAAAGAATATATTTATACCTTAAGTAATTTGTCTGTCCCATTCAATCGAAGGTTAATGTTCGACATTATTCTGAGCATAAAAAAACTGACTATGATTATGGACCATAATATTTAACGAAGTATTTTTTATTTTAAAATTTGGGGCATAATCATAGAAGGAATGTATTCCTGCCTCAAGTAATTAATTACGTTAATGTTTGCCATTATTCTGAGCATCAGAAAACTGACTATGATTATGGGCCCTAATATTTAATTTCAATCCAGAGATGGTTTTTAAAATTTTCTTATATTTTTGCAGGTATATTTTCACCATTGTCAGCTACTTGATTGGCGTCTTCATATTTGCCACTATTGTGGGCCAAGTCGGAAATGTGATTACCAACCGCAACGCTAATCGTTTGGAGTTTGAGCGCCTTTTAGATGGCGCCAAAACTTATATGAGACATCACAAGGTTTGTGTTCAACAAATAGTTTCCCTGACTGCAAATAAATTTATCTTCAATTTAAGGTGCCGGGAGGCATGAAACGTCGAGTGTTGCGTTGGTACGATTACAGTTGGTCCAGAGGTCGTATACAGGGTGGGGGTGATATTAACACAGCTTTGGGTCTCTTGCCGGATAAATTGAAAACCGAATTGGCTTTGCATGTGAACTTGAGTGTTTTGAAGAAGGTGACAATTTTCCAAGAATGTCAGCCTGAATTTCTGCACGATTTGGTTTTAAAAATGAAGGCATACATTTTCACACCGGGCGATTCGATATGTCGCAAAGGAGAAGTAGCCCGCGAGATGTTCATTATAGCTGATGGTATTTTGGAGGTGTTAAGTGAGACGGGCAAAGTGCTGACTACCATGAAGGCAGGTGATTTTTTTGGTGAAATTGGCATCCTTAACCTGGATGGCTTAAACAAGTGAGCTAAACATTTTTTTATCTTTGAGACTGATCGTAAAATCTAATTCTTTTTATTTTTAAAAATTTCAGACGCACTGCTGATGTGCGTTCGGTAGGTTATTCTGAATTGTTTTCTTTGTCACGTGAGGATGTTCTCGCTGCCATGAAGGATTATCCTGAAGCTCAGGAAATTTTACAAACTTTGGGTAGGAAACGTCTTATGGAAGTAAGGTGTGTCAACAAAAAATATGCTAAAGCACAGGCCGAAAAAGATGCCGAAAACCACCCCGGATCCCATCATCATCATCACGGTCATGTCAATCAAAGTGACAGCAGTGAAAATAGTGCCTCTAAGAAAATTGTCGATAAATTGAGACATGACGTTAAGGGGTTTCGAAGTGTCCTTAAGAAAACACGGTATTTAGTAATTGGTTTAAAATATGCTGTCAACTTTAGCTACTTCATATAAATGAATTTCTTTCAAAAAGCAAAATTTTTTTTAAAGGATTTCTTGCAATCTTTAAACTTCATTTTCGAGCTTTTTAGAATCAAACATACTTTTATCGCTTCCTTTAAGGATTAAAGTTCTGATTTAAAATGCATTTAATGGTAACAGCGTATTTTACATTTTTAAAATTTTTTCAAAAGTCAAAATTTTTATATTCTTATACAGTATATGTGCATCATTTGAAAAAAGGATATATGACAGGCAATTATATCCTTGCAAGTGTCAAGCACAAAGGCTAACTGCAAAATTCTACAAATAGTTTATTAAATTTTTGTTTGCAAATTCTGTGTAATTTAAGATTTAGAAAAAGGACATTCGGCAGATTATCATATTTGTGCACTGATTGAGCTCAAACTTTATACAGTATTGTGACGAGCAGTTTAGCAAGTTTTGACTTCATTATATTATCATTAGTATGAAGAAATTAAAATTTCATTAAAAAGAATGTACAGGAAAAATGCTTGAACTTTTGCAAATCGAAATAAAATTTAATATAGAGGTCAACTACACAATATCAATTGCAGTTTTGTAAAAATTAAGACAAAAATCAAATGTTAAAAAAAAAAGGATATATAGCAAACTGTCATATCTTTTGCTGCAAAGTAATTTGAAATCAAACTTAAGTTTAACTGCAAATAGATATTATATTTTTGCCATCACAATTGCAAATTTAAAATTTTAATTGAAAATTTAAAATTAGTTAAAAAAGGACATTCAACGACTAGCCTTATTTATGCACTGATTGATGCAAAACTTTACACACTGATATAAAACGTGCTTTTGCAAATAGCTATGATCTTTCAAATTTCAATGAAAAAAGGACATTCGGCAAGTAGCCTTATTCATACACTGATTGAATCAAAACTTTACACACGTATATAGAACATTTTTTAACAAATAGCTTTGAGCTTTTGTTTTTATTTTGTCAATATTTATAAAAAAAACACTTGAAATTTTATAAAAAAAGGATACTGTTGAAAAGTGTTTCACCTTTCTCCATACGAATCTGAATTTACTGTGTGGAGCTGAGACTCTAGAATACCAATTTAATTTTGACAAAAATTCAGGCTAGAACTCAAATTTAAGAGTAAAGGATATATGGCTGGCACGTCATGTTCCGAAATCAAACTTCAATATTATTTGCAGATTTCCATAAATTCATTTTCTTTGTAGTTTAGTCATAATTTTAGCTAAAATATAAGTTTTATAAAAAAGGACATTCGACAGGTAACCATTATCGTACACCATTTAAAACGAAATTTAGCACAGTATGTAAAGAATTTTATTTTACTACCTGTTATCAGAATTTTGCCCTGTCCCTGTTTATTATTGTGACCAGTAATAGTTATTGTTAAAATTGTATATATGTATGTATGTATTGTATACAGATGCTAAATACGTATACCTATATACATATGTATGTGCAACCTTTTTTTTATTGTTTTATATGCAATTTTTTTTAAGGTTTAAGTATTTGATTCTCATAAAAATTTTACCTAAGGAGGAAAAGAAGCGTTTGACATGTTTTTGTCATATAAAATAAAAGAAAGAATACAAATTTATTACAACGTCATTGTGAAACTTATAAACTTCAAATAAAAACAACATATTAAATTATGTCTAAAAAGGATATAGGGAATATGGGAAAGTCCTTTCTATCCTTTCTATATTTGAAATCAAATCCAATCTTTTATAGTGTAGATTTCGAAAACTTTGCTGAATTAAGGGTTTGTTTTAAACTGCAATTCAACACGAAATGTAAAACCATAATTGTGGTTATATTCCAGTGAAAAAATATGCAAAAAAGGATATACGTGAAGTCATCCATCCATAGCATCCATCGTTACAAATCTTTAAAAACAGTTATTTTATCTCATGCTATAGTAGTTTTCCAACAAATTGCACCTTATTTGCAGTTGTATTTCAATGTGTACAAAAAGGATATATGTGCAGTATTATAGTCCTTCAAACGATTGTAATAAACTATACGGGTGAATACATTCTGATTAATTTCAAAAATAGTTATACAATGTGGAACCTTTATATCCCATATTTCGTTGTTGTAGAAAAAAGGACATTCAGCAGATAACCTTGTTTTTGCTCCGATTAAACTAAAATTTAATGCACAGCTTAATTATTAAAACTGTCAACTAGCTACCAAATTTTAATGTGTTTCATTCATTATATCGGCTTTAATGAATATGAATATAATTTTACGTAACATTATGATTTACGCCAAATTTTAAAAATTCGAAAAACAAACTTGATCTGATTGTTGTTCATAGTTGTTTTCAAACAAATTGCACCTTATTTGCAGCTAAATTTGAATATTTACGAAAAGGATATATGAGATGTATTGAAGTCCTTGAAACTATTGCAATAATATATACGGGGGACTATATACCGGTTAATTTCATAAACAGTTACACATTGTGGAAGGTTTATAATCCTAAATTTTGCTATTGTTGAAAAAAGGACCTTCAGCAGATAACCTTATTTTTGTTTGGATTGTAATCAAATTTAATACACGAATTAACTATCGAAACTGTCAACTAGTTACCAAGTTTTGCTGAGGTCCGTTCATTATTTCGATTTTAATGAATATATGTTTTTTTCATAAAATTATAATTTATGCCATATTTCAAAAATTCTTAAGAGAAAATATTTTGATATGTTTACTGCTTATAGTTGTTTTCAAACAAATTGCTCCTTTTACGTAGTTATATTTAAATTTTTCAAAAAGGATATGTGAGGGGCATTAAAGTCCTTGGACCGATTGTAATATAACTTACAGAGGAATCATTCTTATAATATTTATACGCAGTTATATATTTTGGAAAGTTCACATACCATATTTTTTCGATGTTGGAAAAAAGGACATTCAGCAGATCGTCTTATTTTTGCTTCGATTGTAGTAAAATTTAATACACACCATAATTATCAAAACTGTTAACTATTTACCAATCTTTGATGTGATTTGTTCATTATTTCGATTTTAAACAAGACTTTTTTCTCGCAAAACTATAATTTACGTTAAGTTTTAAAAATTCGAAAAAGCAAATATCTTGATCTGTTTGTTGAGTGTAGTTGTTTTCAAACAAATTGCACCTTATATTGCAGCTGTATTTCAATGTTTACAAAAAGGATATATGAGAGGTGTTAAAGTCCTTGAAGCGATTGTAATAAAATATATGGAAGAATACATTCTGATTAATTTCATAACAAGTTACATATTGTGGAAGGCTTATATTCCATATTTTTGTGTTGCTGGAAAAAAGGATATTCAAGAGAAAGTCTTAATTTTGCTCCGATTAAACTAAAACTTAATATATAGCTTAATTATCAAAGCAGTCAAGTAGTTACCGAATTTTGCTGAGGTTCGCAAATTATTTCAACTTTAATTAAATTTTTTTTATATAAAATTATATCGTAGGCTGGATTTCAAAAACTCAAAAATGAAAACCCTTGGTGTGGTGACTAAAATGAAGCATTGTTTGTTTAAGAAAAGGTTCTTTAATTTTTACTGAGTCTCCGCTTAAAGAGGATAGCCTGTAGGGGCGTCTACTTGCAAATGGACTAAAGAAGCCATCATATTTAAATTTCATTTAATTATTGCTTTTTTCTATGTTTATATCTTCTTTTACCAAATATTATTTTAAGTAGAAATTAAATACCTGTTTGCACAAATAATTCTTCTCTGTCCATTCATTTAGCCAATCAATTTAAATCCTAAGAAGTTAAGCCCGAATAAATGCACTCTTATTTTAATCTTAGTTTGAAGCCTTTGCTAATAAATAGTTTTGTTTTTAACAGGACAACTCGGAGGAGCGATGAATCTTTAGAAATGCAACCTCTGCACAGTACTTCGCCCAAGAACGGCAAGTCAATGCTGAAGCGAATGTCACGCGTGCGTTCAGATGAAAAAGAAGAAATGGCCGCAGAAAAAGAAGAATTACATGACAAGACGCCTAGTCCAATTGGGGCCGGTTTGCCACTTTTACAGAGATTGCGTTTGCTAAAAGAAAAACAGGTCAGTATTACAATTATTTAGTTGATTTTTTTTTATTCAAAATCTCTTTCTTCTTTTGTAATGAGTGTTTTAAATGTATGTAGTTGTTATTTTCGTTGTGTGTTTTTCTTTTTCTAAAATTAACGAAGAAGTCATTTTCACTTTTCGCTTTTATTTTCATATTTTTAATTGTCTGTCGAAATGCTAAATAATTGTTTATTTATTATTTGAATATTTTATTAAAATACATGACACGAAACATAAACATTTGCACATTTTCTTTCCGGTTGAAATGATAATAATAGAATGTTTGTTGCACGAAAGCGACATTTGTTACTGATTTTCTTTAATTACCCCAGAGCTGATGCGAGAAGTGGGAGAGGGGGGAGGGGGGGGGTGGTCTTCCTTAGAAATATAAAGTAGGCAACAAAGCAGGGGCTGAATATACGGCATGAAGTTTCTATTTACAAAAGGTTTTCGTGATTACAATAATCGATACTTTTCTTGATAAACGTTAGGTCAAAGTTACGAAATGTCCTTTAGCTTAACTCTATCTTTATATCAGGTTTTCCAATAAGGAGTTGACAATTTTTTGTTTTTTTTTTTTTTTGTTGTAATAAAACGCAAATCATTTAAGATATTTTCAAAACTTTATAATCGACTTGAAATACATTGAAAAAATTTATGAATGGAACTCGACTTCGTGCATATGGCCATTGCGGGACACGTCGGCAGCATATATCCTATGGCTCTCCAGCTCACTAAATTTGGCCGCTTTGTGTTTGTATTTCGGCTGTAACCACCGCTAATTCGCGTTCAATGTTAGCTCTGAGTTTGCTAACTTCGTTCATTCATATTGTCATTATTCAAACTTAATCCATTATATTAAATAGAATTATTATGATAAAACTGTCAAAAACGGAAAATTATAATATTATTTTTGCATCACTAGAAAAGTTCCAAAACGGGTTAAATGCGCCAGAATACTATTTATCTCTCATATATAGAGTGCCAGCACTGGTCTACGAATGTCACGTAACAACGGCGTCAAATTCTATTTTAAACAGGTTGAGACGTTCCGGCAACGTGACAGTTAATTTCAGTAAGCACTTACATTATTAATGTATATTTAAATACTAACGACCATTCCATAAACAAACGTGGACGTTCGCATAATTGTACCTTTACTCTTAAAAAATGTGTGCACAGGAAACGTAAGATGCTCACTTGACTACTGCAACATCGTGACTGACAGCGGGCGTCACCCTACTCGCGCACCGTTTATCACTTTTGGCACTCCACTAGGTTTATCACTTTCTCCTACCCTATTCCTTAAGCTACGTACACACGGTTGTAAGATCTTATAATATTGCCTGTAAAATTGTCTGAAAATGTATTACAATCGTGTGAACTGTTAATTTTTAACTTACAACGTTGTCAGAAAACCCATTGTCAATCAGTTGTAAGACGACAATATTGTCAGGCATCCGACAATCGTGAGAACACTCTTCGTCGGCATTGCCAGATAATTGGCTGGTATTGTAAGCTCAGTTTTAATTGTCAGGTGTATAAAATTAATGCACCTGACAATGGCATCATTGTCAGAAAAAAGTTTGATGGGCAACACTGCCATACACTGCCATGATATACATAAGTGGCAATGCCTTACAAAATGTCTGGCAATTTTTTTCATCTAACAATCTGACAACCGTGTGAACTGGCAATTTTTGTTGTCAGATGAATTATTTTCAGACCATAGTCTGACAATGAAATTGTAAGATTTTCTTACGATCATCTGAACACACAATTTACTTCTGCGGGACAATTTTTCATTGTCACTACATTGCCAGCATGTTGCCAGATCTTATAAAATAGTAACATCTGACAACCGTGTGTACATAGCTTTATTTTCCTCAACAACCTTTTCTATCAAACTTCCAACCCTATCCACTCTTTCGCGGATGACAGCAGCATTTACCATCGTACTCTTTTAGTTATAGGCCTAGCCATTCAGAGATCGCTGCCAAGAGGTTAAATATAAACGATTCACTGAATAGTGATCTTCTCTTAATTTCCGAATGAGACAGTAAAAACAGGGCCGCTTTCAACGCTTGTAAGGCCCAATACTGTTTATAAACACACAAACAAACGACCGCAAATGCTGCTTCATCTGTACTGATGGATGGTGTAAGTATTTTTTTTTTTATATTGGACCAGTAATCAGGGGATGACCCTTACATATGCAGTGCATTGTACCTGAACTAGAAAAATAGGTTGTGAGGAGGGGGAAAGAGAGAGTAGTGTTTGTGAACATTTGACTTGACAGGAAACACGTCTGCAGGCAACTTATTCCACAGACGAAGCGTACGGCTGAAAAACGAATTCTCTCTGTAATGCGTAGTGCGATTCCCCGGGCAATCGATCACAAATGGATGAGCTCTAGACGATAAGCGCGTGCTACGTAAAAATGTGCGAGTTTCGGAAACAAGATCCCTAATCTCGTCAGAGCAAAATCCATTATAGTAACGATAAAACAGAGTATTGAGGAATCAGATGCTCCTGATGTTCTGGGAATTAAGATACAGTGTAGCGTTCGCTGCACTGAACACATTTTTCATGTCTCTAAAGCAGGATTCAAGTGCCTCGATGTAAGTTTTACTTCACGCCATCCGACCTCCTTACTTTTTATACCCACCGAAAATGGAATACAACTCTCATGTTTGGGCCAGTGCCTCAAATCTGCGCCTAAATTTAACTATGTAAATATGTAGTTTTAGTTTGACAGATAAAAAGTGTTTTCTTTCCCAATTACAGCATGTCTTGCACTTCATAAAAATGTTGTGTGAACAACAATTTCGCTTTGTATGTCCTATTTTATTAAAGCTTGCGGCTTTTTCTATATTTCTTTTTATTTATTTTTTATTTGCAATTTTATTATTTTGTATAAATCACGCCGTTCTTTTCTTATTTGTGTGTCAGTCCCCGCTCCTAAAAGTAGTTTTGTATGTGTCTTTATGTGTCTTGCACTAGGATCGCGAAGAGCGAGCTGTTAAGTCCACACCACCACAGAAATCTCCACCTCACTCACATGTAACCTGTACGTTATCGCCGCAGGAATCAATACAAGAAGAACCCGAAAGGGAGATTAACGAGGGCCTCCCTTTAATACAACGGCTGCAGCAATTGAAGATAAAAAACGATCCTCCCCATCCTGTAAATGAAACCAGTTTACCGGTATTTACAAACAAAAATCTAAGCTTACGACTTTCTGCTTCTATTTCATTTTCTATGATTATTTACTAATCTGATTTTGCTTTTTGGTTTCTTTTGAAATTTTATAGATACCCGGTGTGGCAAACGAAGTTAATAACAAATTAGAAAACATATCGACTAACAATAGTAACAACAATAAGAATGCGAGTAGTAATGCCACTTTAATATCACTAGCAAATGTTCAAAGTAAGCCCACAATGAAGGTGTCCTTTCGCCAGAGAATACAACAGTTACAGCAACAGGCTGCAGAAGGTGAGTCGCCCTTGCAACCACGCGAGACAGTGGCTGCTGAAAAGTCAACAAATCTGATGCTGAATGCCAAAAAAGAACCACCAAAAACTCTGTCGGTTGTTAAGTGCGTTCAAGCTGCCCCCGAAACTATGGCTGTAAGCAAAGCCGAGAGCTCCAACAATAAGCCGCGCAAATCAGCTGCAACCAGCATACCCAATCAAATCGTTAAACCGTCCACAACATCAACAACAACCGCAACACCAACACCTTCATTTCTTACCGATATGGATACACCAATCAAGCCTTGGTCGAAATTGAAATTGGCCACATTAATATCGTCGAGTTACACCAGTTTGGCCACCTCCAACACTTCATCGGATGACATCACTTCACCCATGAAAATGTACTCGCTGGGCAGTATACCGCAGCAGGTGCGTAGCGAAGAAAAACACTCGAAAGCTCTTCGTCTTATGCAGAAAAGATCTTTAGGCGAGCAGATGGCGGCGACAAGCAGTTGTGCAAAACAACGAATTGCTGATAAAGCAAAAAAGTCTTTTAGGAATGGCAAGACGCTGAAGAGCACTTCCACAAAACAGACAAAATTTTATCAATCGGTGTTTGATCTTTCACCCGAATACAATGGCCTGCCGTTTGTCAAGCGTCTCAAGATCCTTAACGAACGTCAGAAGTTGGCGGAATTGGAGAAAGCCCTGCAGACCCGCAGCTTTAGTTTAGATAGTTCACAAACCAATAGCGCTGCCCAGCTGCAGCCAGAGGTGACGCTGTATCGCTGCCACAGTGATGCTACCGGCATGAATACCCAGTTCTATTCCACCTATGAAACCAGTTCCACCACATCGACCAATACATCTACTACCACACCGGATAAGGGCAAATCCTCACACTATCATCGACATCGTCTAGATACTGTCCAACACGATTACACACCCCTCAGTCCGGAAGCAAACGAAACGCTGGAAAGACGAAAACTAAAAAGTATTCTTAAGAAAATAAGCCAAGAACGTGCACAGAAATTAGCGCCGGCTGGCGAAACGCAAATGCTAATAAGCTCCAGAGGCTTAACGATGGAACCCACCATTGAAGGGTACGTGGCACGGCACAGTAAACTGTTCAAGAGTGTAACATTCAATTCAACTTTTTCTAGCCCTCCGGAGAACACTAAAGGTGATCTCAAAAGCCCTAATGCAACCACTACCACCAATGCACCGTCATTTTCTTATGCGGTAACCGCTGCATCAGCGGATCTTTCAACAGCCGCCTCAATTGCCACCTGTTGTACAACTACAAATAATTCGCCTAGTTATCAAGTGAATAATAATAGTAGTTCTAGTAGTAGTACTCTTAAAATGTTTCCCACAGATCTATACCCGCATTCCGGTACCAGTCATCAAGGTAAGACGATGTTAAAAACCAAAATTAATTTTCCATAATCCTTAAATATAGTAGCAACAACACGCCTATACTCGTATGGTACTGTAACGTCTTAACTCAATACTACATACGTTGTATTAAGTCGTCAGATGTGTAAATATAATTGTAAAATGCTTTTCAATACAACTGCAAGTTAAAACATTATATTGCATGAAAATTTACACTACACAAATAGCTTTGCGAAAAAATAACACGATTTTCTATTTAACATTTAACCAACAACTTACATCGCCTTAAAGAACTCAGGATTTCAAGGCAGTACATAGTACCAAAAATTTTTGGTCTCAATTTTTACTTAGGAGTCGAGCCTCTGGTCTAGTTTCGTTTCGTTTTGCATGAAAATTCACACCATAGTACACGACTTTGCGGCAAAATAGCACGTTTTTCTTACTAACATTTACCCAACAAATAGCTTCGTTCTGAAGGATTTACAGCATCAAAGCAGGACATAACAACAAAATATTATACTTGCTCTCACTTTTGTCTTATAAGACTAGCCTTGCATATAGTTACATTTAATTCCACCTTATTTGCAGCTAAATTTGAATATTTACAAAAAGGATATATGAGATGTATTGAAGTCCTTGAAACAGTCACATATTGTGGAAGGTTTATAATCCTAAACTTTGCTATTGTTGAAAAAAAGGACCTTCAGCAGATAGCCTTATTTTTGTTTGGATTGTAATCAAATTTAATACACGAATTAATTATCAAGTCTGTCAACTAGTTACCAAGTTTTGCTGACGTCCGTTCATTATTTCGATTTTAATGAATATATGTTAGCATTCTACTTATGCAGCTTTCAACATGAAAACAAACATATCGCTTCTTTATTGCAACATAGTCATATGTCAAAAAAATCGTTTCGAGAAAAACGCATTAAAAATTTTTTGTTTCCATACCTAAAGTTTCATCTCCTAAAGGAAACAGTTTAAAAGCAATTTGAATAAATTTTTGGCACAATATAAATGATAGTACTGTTATTAACTCTGAATTGTTAACCCGAAAAGCTCATTTTTTTTTTTTGATATGACTATGTTGCAATAAAGGAGCGATATCTGCAATGGTTCTATATGAATCATTCATCTTATCCTTTAGCTTTTTTCGTAAATCTTTCTAAATGCAGCTAAATCATTGTTCTCTTTTCAGATATGTTTCTTAAATAACACCGTTCTCTTAATAACACCCAAAACGAAACTGCCTTTGGCAGAAATCAAGCCTACAGCCGCAGGATTGTTGACAACGCTTTCCACCAATTTACCCGTTAATAACTGTCTTCCTTTCTTTTAAAACGAGAAAAATTTAGAGCTTATTCTTGCGGCGATATGTGTCAATTGATCAATCTTCCTCGGTTTGCTCTGCAGTTTTTCCTCCTCCTCCTCCTTATTTTTCGATATTTTTGGTCAAGCACTCTATCAAATCATCGATCGATTTCTTCACGTAAAGCGAGAACGGTTTTAATCTCATTCTTGCGGCGAGAGCAAAGCTGTATACCAATTTATCAATATTCTTCTGTATACTTAGCTTATTATTCAGTTCCTACTCCTTCTTACTAGTTGGGTCTATTGGTTGAGCCTTCTACCAATGCATCCATGGATAACTATCATTTCTTCTTTTGAAGTGACAGAGGGGTTATCCTCTTGGTTGAACCGTGAATAAAGCTGTATGTCAATTGATCAATCCTCTTTTGTTTACTTAGTTTGATATTCAGTTCCTCCTTTTCCTTACTCCTGGGGACAGCTAATCGATCACTTTGCCGATTCAGCCATCACTTACTACCTTCTCTTCTTCTAAAGAGTTTATCGTACTTTTTGAACCGATAATAAACGTTTGTGCCAATTGGTCAATGCACTTCAGTCTGCTTTTCAGTGCCTCCTCCTGCTCCTGCTTAATTTTCGGCATTGTTGGTGTAGCACTCTACCATTTTATCGATCTATAACTATATTTTCTTTACTTAAAGCGAGAAAGGTTCTTGCGGCGAGAACAAAGTTGTGTCAATCTTCTTCTGTATACTTAGTTTGCTAGATCCTGCACCTTCTTACTGCTTGGGACTATGGGTCGAGCATCCTACCAATTCATCCATGGATAACTATCTTCTCTTCTTTTAAAGTAACAAAGGTTTTATCCTCTTCCATGAACCGAGAATACAGTTGTATGACAATTGGCCAAATCTTACTCCTGGGGACTGTTATTCGAGCACTTTACGCATTTAGTGGTTGTTTACTGTCTTCCTTTCTTTTAAAGCTGAAAAGGGCTTATCCTTCCTTGTCAATCCTCTTATGTTTACTTTTCTGTTTCTCCTTCTCCTCCTCCTTAATTTTTGGCACTGTTGACTTAGCACTCTAGCAATTCATCGATCGATAACTATATTTTCTTTATTCAAAGCGAGAGAGGTTTTAATCTCATTCTTGCGGTGAAAACTAGTTTGTGTACCAAACTTCTTTATACTTACTTTGCTCCTTAGTTCCTACTCCCTCTTACTCCTTAGAAATATTGGTCAAACATGTTAACATTTTATTCAACGGCAACTGTCTTTTTTTACTTTAAAGCGACAGAAGTTTTATCATCGTCATTGAATCGAAGATAAAGCTGTATGCCAATTGATCAATCCTCTTCTGTTTACTTAGTTTGATCTTCAGTTCTTCCTTCTCCTTACTCTATGGGACTATTGGTTGATCACCCTACCAATTCATCAGTAGATAACTGTTTTCTCTACTTTTAAAATGACAGAGGTGTCATCCTCTTCGTTTAACCAGTAATAACGTTGTGTGTCATTTGAATCCTAATTGAATTTTCTGCTTATATAGTTCCTTCTTTTACTTACTCCATGGAACTGCTACACCAGCACTTTTCCAATTCATCCGTAGATAACTGGCTACTACTCTTTACTTCTCGTAATTATAGGCCTAACACCGTACAAATTCATCCGTCAATAACTGTTTTCTCTTCTTTTAAACCGAGAAAGATTTTATCTTCTTTGCTTTGCTTTGTGTCCCAACTGACTCTACTCCTCACTCCTAGGGACTGTTGGCGTAGCACTCTACCAATTCAGCCTTTGCTTACTTCTTCTCTCCTTTAAAAACGATAAAGGTTTTATCGTCACGGAGAACAAATCTCTGTGCCAATTTCTTAATCTCTTCTGTTTACTTAACTTGCTCTTCAGCTCTTCCTGCTATTTATCAGAGAACAAATCTGTATGTCAATTCGTCAATCTCTTCTGTTTACTTAACTTTTTCTTCAGTTCTTTTTTCTCTTTTTCCTCGGGACTATAGGCGAAACACTGTACGAATTCACCTGTGGATAACTGACTTCTCTTCTTTTAAAGTGACAAAGATTTTATCCTCTTTGTTGAGATAAGAATTCAGTTGTGTCCTAATTGATCCTCATCCTCACTCCTCGGGCATTTTGCATAGCACTCTATCAATTCAGCCCTCGTTTACTTTTTCTCTCCTTTTAAAGCGTTAAAGATTTATCGTCACGGAGAACAAATCTCTGTGCCAATTTCTTAATCTCTTCCGTTTACTTCAGAAAACAATTCTGTATGTCAATTCGTCAATCTCTTCTGTTTACTTAACTTTTTCTTCAGTTCCTTATTGTCTTTTTCCTCGGGACTATAGGCGAAACACTGTACGAATTCACCCATGGATAACTGAATTCTCTTCTTTTAAAGTGACAAAGATTTTGTCCTCTTTGTTGAGATAAGAATTCATCTGTGTTCCAATTGATCCTCCTCCTCACTCCTCGGGCCTTTTGCATAGCACTCTATCAATTCAGCCCTCGTTTACTTCTTCTCTTCTTTTAAAGCTAGAAAGGTTTAATCTTCTTCGTAAAAATGAGAATAAAACTGTCTGTAAATTAATCAATTTCTTCAGTTTACTTAGTTTGCTACTCAGTTCTTCCTCCTCTTTACTCCTCAGTACTAACGGCGAAACATCCTATCAATTTATCCGGGGATAAATTTCTTCTTACGTCATTTATCCTCTTCTTTTAATCTGTATGTCAATTGATTTATCTCTTTACTGCACTGAACTGTTGTTCGAGACCTCTAGCAATTCAACCATAGATAATTGTCTTCTCTTCTTTTAAAGGCGGAAAGTGTTTATTCTCCTTGTTGAGGCGAAAGTTAAATAGTCTCCCAATCATGATCTTCCTTACTTCTCGGGACTATTGGTCTAGCACTCTACCAATTCAGCCGTGGTTTAGTGCTGTAGAGCGAGAAAGGTTTTATCTTCTTTGTTGAACCGAGCATAAAGCGGTGTGCTAATTTATAAATCTCCTCTGTTTACTTGGTTTGATCATCAGTTCTTCTTCCTCTTTACTTTATGGCGCTATTAGTCGAACATGCTAATAGTTCATCCGGGGGTAACAGTTTTCTCTTAAAGCGGGAAAATCTTAATCCTCTACATTGAACAGAGAACAAAGCTTTGACCAATACTTTTCTGTTTACTTAGTTTGCTCTTCAGTTCCTCCTTCTCCTTACTCCACGAAACTATTGGTCGAGTACACTATCAAGTTATTTGTGGATAGTTACTTTGCTTTTTTTAAAAAGAGAAAGATTTCATCCTCCTTGTTGAGGCGAGAATTAAGTAGTGTTTCCAATTATGATCCTCTTTACCTTTCGGGACTGTTGTTCTACCAATTCAGCCGTCATTTAGTAGATCGGGAACCGAGAATAAAGCTGTGTGCCAATTCATACATCTCCTCTGTTTACTTGGTTTGATCTTCAGTTCTTCCTCCTCTTTACTTTATGGCGCTATTGGTCGAACACGCTAATAGTTCATCCGGGGGTAACAGTTTCCTCTTAAAGCGGGAAAAACTTAATCCTCCACATTGAAGAGAGAACAAAGCTTTGACCAATACTTTTCTGTTTACTTAGTTTGCTCTTCAGTTCCTCTTTCTCCTTGCTCCTCGAAACTATTGGTCGATAGCTGCTTTGGTTGGATAGCTACTTTGTCTTCTTTTAAAAAGAGAAAGGTTTTATCCTCCTTGTTGAGGCGAGAATTAAGTAGTGTTCCAATTATAATCCTCTTTACTTCTCGGGACTGTTGTTCTACCAATTCTGCCATCATTTAGTAGAGCGAGAAAGGTTTTATCTTTTTTGCTAAATCGAGAATAAAGCTATGGGCCAATTTATAAATCTCCTCTGCTTACTAATTCTGCTCTTCAGTTCTTCCTCCTCTTTACTTTATGGCGCTCACACTAATAATTAATCCGAGGGTAACAATTTTATTTTAAAGCGACAAAAGCTTAATCCTCCACATTGAACAGAGAACAAAGCTTTGACCAATACTTTTCTATTTATAGGGTGTTTTTTTAAGCCCGATAGAACTTGAAATTGTAAAAAATAACACAAAAAATTAAATTGTAATCAAAATTTTTTTTTATTCGAAAGATCAATACGTGACATTAACATTTGAAAATGATTTCGGGCATATGGGCACCGCGGCTGTTCTTGACGAAGCGCATTCTGGACGTCCAATTTTGGGCCACTTTTTCGAGCACTGCTGGCCGTATGTCACGAACAACACGAACAATGCTGGCCTCCAAGGCGTCAATTGTTGCTGGTTTATCAGCATAAACCAGTGACTTCACGTAGCCCCACAGGAAATAATCGAGAGGTGTCAAATCGCACGACCTTGGAGGCCAATTGACAGGTCAATTTCTCGAAATCAACTTATCGCCAAATTTTGATTTCAGTAAGTCGATGGTTGCGTTCGCCGTATGGCACGTAGCGCCATCCTGTTGAAACCACATCTCCTCCGGATCAATGTCATCCATATTTTCAAACAAAAAATCATTGATCATGGTGCGGTAACGATCTCCATTGACCGTAACGCGAGCTCCGGCCTCATTTTTGAAGAAATAAGGTCCGATGATGCCACCAGCATGAAAACCGCACCAAACAGTGCATTTTTCTGGATGTAATGGAGTCTGTAGGGTCTCTTGTGGATTGGTCTCACTCCATATGCGGCAATTTTGCTTATTAACAAACCCGTTAAGCCAAAAATGCGCCTCATCGCTGAACACAATTTTGCGATAAAACAACGGGTCTGATTTTCAAAGTAAATTTGGATAATTTCGTAGCGTTGTTCAAGCGTGAGTCTATTCATGATGATTTGTCAGAGTATACTGAAACAAATAAAAAAAATGTTTCATCAAAATTTAATTTTTTGTGTTACTTTTTACAATTTAAAGTTCTATCTAACTTAAAAAAACACCCTATACTTAGTTTGCTTATTTCTCTTTACTCCTCGAAACTATTGGTCAAGCATACTGTCAAGTTATTCGTGGATAGCTACTTTGTCTTCTTTTAAAAAGAGAAAGGTTTTATCATTCTTGTTGAGGCGAGAGTTAAGTAGTGTCCCAATTATGATCCTCTATACTTCTCGGGACTACCAATTCAGCCGTCATTTAGTAGAGCGAGAACCGAGGATAAAGCTAAACCGAGAATAAAGCTGTGTGCCAATTCATATATCTCCTCTGTTTACTTGGTTTTTACTCCAATTCATCCGAGGATAATAGTCTTATTTTAAAGCAGGAAAGCTTTAATCCTCCTCATTGAGGAGACAGAGAACAAAGTTTTGAGCAATCCTTTTCCCGTTACTTAGTTTGCTTTAGGTAGGATATAAGTAGCTGTTGTATAAAGGAATGAACATTGTAATTTTATTAAAAAAATCTTAATTTGATTTGCATTACATTTCAATTGTTGTACTATATTTATACATACATATGTATATGTGTATTATATACATGTGTGATACACAGTGTGTTTGTATGTATGCACCTTAAACATTAATTTAAGGATTAGATATTAATGACACTTTAATTTTTAGCTAAAAAAGTAATTAACAAAGTTTTTATTTTCGTATTTAGCTTTATGAATGTGGAACAGCGATGCGATATTTTAATTTTCGTAATTTCAGATGCACTTTTATGTGAAGATGTTTTTGTTGTTTTATGGAATTCTTTTCATGACACTTTTCTTTTCTCTTCCTCTAAAGAATTGCCTGAAGGACAAGACTGCTATAATCAAATTTTATGTGGCATCAATAATGTGATACGTACTCATATTAACGAAATACACACAAAATTCGAATCGCAATTTTCCAGCATGGCCGTGGAAGTTGAAAAACGAGATGCTCTCATCGCTCATCTGCAGGCCAAACTAAAGTCCCTAGAGTTAAATGTCTCTACTACGTCCTTAAGCAGAAGAAAATCAAATCGCGAAAAACTAGCCAGTCAGTGTTCAGAAATGGGAAGAGAGGACGAGCCAGATATGGAGGATAACAGCAGTTCGGGATCTTCAGCTGAGCTACTTTTTATGGTATGAGCATAATTTCGTTTTGTGATTTGTAACATTAGATGTAGTAATTTCAATATTTTCTTAGCGTGGAGACTCTCTGGATACGGTGTTCACTTCGTCGCCACCTACACAAGCGCCAAGATATTGCACTTGTTTACCAAAAATGTTAAGAGACGAATATGCCGCAGCAGACTATGGACATTATTGTAAAACTGGCACGGGAACAAAAAGTAAAAAGCTTAATAACTGGCCCATAAATCAATCGGCTGCGATGGCGGACATGCCAGGAAATCTATCACGCTTTGGCGACAGTGTTATCTTGGATATTGGCGAGAGTACTAGTTCAAGTTCTTCATCTGAAAAACTAAATGCCATTGATGATGACAATGATGATGGTGATGGCGAGAGTTCCGATAATCATGTTCAGCACAACGATTGGGAGGTAAGAATGCTGGCAGCCGAAATGGAAAAGCAGGAGCGTAAACGTCACCTGTCCTTATCCGATAGTCTGCAATACAGTGGCACCAAAATGTCGTCGAGTAGCCTGCTGCGTAGGCGTCGTAAATTCAGTGATACCGAAACCGAATGTAGTGAAACGGATGCCGAACAGGCTCATAGTTCATCACGTCCGCGCGCATCCAGTCTGGATCAATTCAA
This sequence comes from Thecocarcelia acutangulata, assembly GCA_914767995.1. Taxonomy (NCBI): domain Eukaryota; kingdom Metazoa; phylum Arthropoda; class Insecta; order Diptera; family Tachinidae; genus Thecocarcelia; species Thecocarcelia acutangulata. The sequence continues at coordinate 21,814,769 of OU612095.1, read as the reverse complement.
TTTGCGTTACGGCATCGGCCGTGCTGGCATATTTAAAGCAATGAGTATTGATCGTGATAAAGATAAACTCTGAAAACTAGTCAAGATAACCAAAAATCGGTCTTATGTTAATAGTATTTTAGACACTAAATTCAAGCAATTTTACAGTATTGAAAGGTACAATTATATTATAGTATAAATTTAAATTTTAAGATTTCGCAAAACATAAAGCATAAACAAAAGCAAACACATTAAGAAAACAAACAAAAAAAAAACAAATATTTTAAATACAAGAAAGCAAAAAAGAACCAAAAAGCATTTAAAGCGAGTAGAAAGAAATCATAAAGCAAAGTCATATGAAATGGAGCAGATAATAACAACTAAAGTAAATAAAGTATTATAAACAACTGTTAGCAGGGAGTTAAATGCCGGGTAAACAAGTTAATAATGTAATGTAATCTTTTTTTTTTTTTTTGCTTGAAGAATGGAATTATTACAATAACAAACTGAGTTGATATATTACTATTCAGGGGCCGAATTACCGCATACGTAATCGAGTATTCTTTCGTATTGTAGTATACAGTTTCGTGACGTACCGAATACACCGATTCCTTCATTGCAATTAAACAGTTGGTACTTGATTACACACTCGTTGTCGTATGCAATAATCACAAATTACGATAGTACCTGTACGAGAACGACTGCAGTAATCCCAAAAAACTGTTTTACCCTATCACTTATGCGGTAATTCGATGCCAGAATATTCTCCATCTACTTTTTTGCATCTTTCCACTACTTTTTTCCATATTTCTGTTAACATATCGCTTCTTTATTGCAACATAGTCATATCTCAAAAAATTAGCTTTTCGTTTTAACAATGAAGAATTGTGAAAAGTGCTACCTTTTCTATTAAGGCAAAAATTTATTCAAATTACTTTTAAACTGTTTCCTTTAGGAAATATTTTCTAGAAAAGTTTTCTAAGACTTGTATGGAAACTAAAAATTGGAAATATGTTTTTCTCGAAACAAGTTTTTTTGAGTTATGCCTATGTTGGATTCCGCTTCAAAAGAACTGCTTTGGTTTTGAGTTAAAAACTGAATTAACCCAATTTCTGATACCCTGTTCTGAAGTGCAGCGTATTCCAGTAAAAGCGACTGCAACAAATAAATGGTATTCAGAAGGATCAAAGTGTGGACTGTAAGACGGGTGAGCCAAAACTTTCCATCTACAGTATTCCAAATAGTTTTTGACCGGTATTGCAAGATTTGGTCGAGCGTGATCTTAATGGAATGCTATGGCCTCGTATGTGGTTGTTTTTCGATCGATCTCTCTAAACCAATTAATTGTCTTTGGTTTCCTTGTGATCGTCTAGCTCACTATTAACATCCCATAATACAAAACACCCAGCAAACACAGATCATTCCTCCGCGTCGTTAATATTCGGTTTAGGCGTTGATTTCGGCGTTTGATATCGTTATGTACCCATTGTTCATCGCCAGTAACAATACGATGCAAAAGTGACTTCTTTTTGTAGCGTTTCATGCCCCCCCGGGGAACAGGTTTTATCTTGGCGAATTCCTAACTAGGGCACTCTGTTTTTCGGGTAAAGAGGGGAAGGGCTTCCCAAACCCTTACCAAGGGTATAAGTTGGCAGAACGGGGATCAGCATGGCCCCCGGGTAGTTCTGCTTGCGGTTCGACCCGGGCTGATCAGGGTTGAGGTGCCTACCTTGGCTGAAACGTCCTGGCTGTGGTTAAAACCTAAAACGCAGGAAGGAAGTGTTAGTATCCTTGATAATTGTTTGGTGTGTGCCTTTTTTCGGGGGCTAACAATCTCCCGAGGATCTGTTGCCTATACAACAGATACCTGTACTGTAAGGAACCGGTGGTGATGTTTGACGGGTGAGTTGGTTTAAGGGCTGATGCTCTTGGTGGGGTTCGACCTACCAACTCATTAAGCCTTGTCTTCTATTGATTACTGGGAAATTGCATACAGGAGGGGTTAGAAGGCCCGAACTCCTCAACAAAAATTTGCTCATTTGGCTACAAACCTATGGCATAAATTGCTACCTGTGTGAGCCTAGTCAGCCACACGGGGACGCTGGTGAATCGTGAATAGTTCACTCCGTGGAACTGGTCCATCATCAGATAAGGCTGCAAGGCATGTGCTGATGTAAATATTTTTCACAACTGTAGTAGGTTAGTAATTCTAACTCACAGATATTCCATCATATTCGACAATTTTGTTTGTTAACATTGCCGTTTAAATCAAAATGTGCTCCGTCAGACATAAAAATGCCGTTCAAGATGCTTTCATCCTCTGACACCATTTGAATGATCTTCTCACAAAATTCCAAGCGTATCGGGAAGTCTCTATGGTTCAGTTTGTTTGTTAATTGAATCTTATATGGAAATAAGTTTAAATCTTGGTGCAATAATGTCTGCATGACTGTCTGCTGACACCCATTTGAGCAGATAAGCTCCTTGTCGAAACTCTAGGATTGGATTCTATGGCAGCAGCTACAGCTGCGATAGTTTACCGCATCCGAACTGAGGGATCTCGATGATAAAAGGCCTTCTTGCGATTGTGTCATGCTCGGCAAAATTCTTTACAAGTCTCATTATACTCCATCTGCTAGGAGGAGTACCAACAAACGTGCGCCTATGTTCTCTTTAGACGGAGTCAACGGACTATTGTTTTATTGTCCCAATTCTTCAGTTTAGTTAAACTTAAAGATCAACCTATAAAACAAAATAAAAATGTGAACAGATTAGTTATGCAGAAACTGGCGGCCTGTACAACCTAACCTAACCTAGCTATGCAGAAAATAAGTGATTTCGTTGTTTTTTTGGTAGCAGCTTTCATCTGCCACCCTGTATACGAGGCGACCTAAATTGTACGCCAGGCATCAATCAAGTGTTGGATTTTCAGATTTTTAAAGCGGTTTTAATCTTTTTTAATAAAAAATCCTAAACGATTCAAGTTCTCTGCTGCTGGCAAAACTAAATTGTTTGTTTTTATCTAAAGAAAGCGATTTTCGAATTCATATGACTCTGCATTGATTTCGTAATATGTATTGATGATTTATTTAAGACCTAAACTATTTAAGACATGTTAATTTCCGTCTATTAAGGCAACATTTTCATTACTTTAAATAATTGAATTGAATTCAATTAGTTAATATTAAAACTGAGTGTGATTTTTTATGTGAATGAAAAGCTCATTTAAAAAAAATCAAACTATTGATCATATGAAAACAAAAACTGTTCTTTCAACCAAAAAGTTTCAAAAACCAAAAAAAAAAAAAAAACATAAAAAAGTATTCAAACTGTTATTTATATGAATAAAGTTCTTGTTAAGTGTTTGTATATTGTAAATACCTCTTTTAGGTTAAGATAAGACAAAGCCTATATTTTTAAGGGAAAAACAACTACTTTAGTATAATGAAATCTGAAAGCTTTAATAACTTATATAGATTAATTAACACTATGTATATTAATGTAAAATATTAATAATATTTACGATCGTTTTATCACTTTCTTATGTAGACTTTGAAATTTCATTTAATAGTGGCCACCTTTTTCATACACCCTTTCAAATCTTTCATTCAAACTACTATTTACTCTTGAACGTATCTCCAAGAATCTTAAAATCAAAAGTTTATTTATTTGAATATTTCACACTGTCATAGAAGCCAACTTCACCTATTCCTAACAATTATTAAGTGTCTGGATAGGGACGTTAAAGGCCTGCCTCTTCACCTATTCCTAACAATTATTAAGTCTCTGGCTATGGACGTTGGCATTAAGCGTTGAACAAAATCATATACAATAACATATTTTCAACATACGAGGTCTGATCAAAAAATAACTGTTCGTTTAAAAATTCGTGAGTTACGTATGTTCGATTTTCGCATGTTCAGCCATTTTGGATTGTCAGTTTGATTTTGACAGCTTAAAAGATTAGTCGTGTCGTGGTGTGCTCTTCGATTATTTACTATTCGAAAAAATGGATCAAAGAAACTGTATTAAGTTTTATGTAAAAAAAATAAATGCGCACGGACATTTAATATGTTAACTGTCGTGTTTGGCGAGTCTACTGTGTACAGAAAAAATTGTAGTAAATCAACAAAATTTATGTCTGAAAAAATAATTTGTATGCATATACATAAATATCAAAAAAATAACCTTGAATATCGTATTTTGTTATTGTTTAAAAAAAATAGTTGTTTTCGATCCATAATTATTTTTACTAAACTTTTGTTTGAATCCACGAATTCCTTTACAGGTCCGCATTCAAACAATTTATTAATTGATTCAACGAATTTCGTTTTTCTGTGTGAGCAGGACACAAGTTCAATTGTGGCATAACCGGTTTAAGGAAGGCCGAGAAATTGGCAATGATGATGCTCGTCCTGGTCGACCGAGCACGTCAACAACCGATGAAAATATTGAAGCAGTGAAGAAAATGATTTTGGATAATCGTCGAATCACTATCAAAGAGGTTGCTGATGATGTTGGCATATTGTTCGGTTCATGCCAAGAAATTTTTACCGATGTTTTAGGCATGAAACCTGCCAAAAATTACTAAACTTTGAGCAAAAATAACGTTGAATGGAGATCGCTCAGGAGCTGTTGAGCATCGTCAACAACGATTCATATTTCCTCAAAAAGGTCATGAGTGTATGGATATGATTTTGAAACCAAAGCCCAATTATCCCAATGGAGGAAAAACGCACGTCAAGTTCGGTTAAATGTGAAGGTGTTGATCACTATTTGTTTCGACTGTAATGACATGGTGCATCATGAATTAATTCTTGACAAATTAATTCTTAAAGTTAAGCGCCGGTTGCGCGAAGCAATTCGTCAGAAACTCAAAGAATTGTGGAAAAAAAACAATCATGGATTTTGCATCGTGATAATGCACCAGCTCACATATCGATGCTGATGCGTGAGCTGGTTATCATGCTTCAACCACCGTATACCCCGGACTTGGCCCCCGCTGACTTTTACCTCTTCCCAAAACTGAAGTGAAAACACCAGGTAAGCGTTTTGCTACGATTGAGGACTGTGAAAATGATTTACATCAGTACCTGCCTTGATGGCCTAACCTGATGGTGGACAAATTCCACGGAGTGAATTATTCACGATTCACCAGCGCCCCCGTGTGGCTTACCAGGCTCACACATGTAGCAATTCTTGCCATATGATTGCGGTCATATGAGCAACTTCTTGTTGAGGAGTTCGGGCCTTCTAATCCCTCCTGTATGCAATTTCCCAGCAATCAATGGAGGACAAGGCTTAATGAGTTGGTAGGCCGAAGCCCACTAAGAGCATCAGCCCTTAAACCAACTCACCCGTCAACCATCAACACTGGTTCCTTACAATACAGGTATCTGTTGTATAGGCAACAGATCCTAGGGAGATTGTTAGCCCCCGAAAAAAGCCATACACACACCAAACAATTATCAAGGATACTAACACTCCCTTCCTGCGTTTTAGGTTTCAACCACAGCCAGAACGTTTCAGCCAAGGTAGGCACCTCAACCATGATCAGCCCGGGTCGAACCGCAAGCAAAACTTCCCGGGGGCCATGCTGATTCCCGTTCTGCCAATTTATACCCTTGGTAATGGTTTCGGAAGCCAACACAACATAATTCATGTGGCTTCCTAGAGTTTTGTTTGCCGCACCAAACGAGGGACCCCTTCCCCCTCTTTTCACCGAAAAACAGAGCGCCTAAATTAGGAATACGCCAAGGCAAAACCTGTTCCCCGGGGGGCTACGATTGAGGAGATAAAAAAATCGTAACAGGAGCTGTTGGCGATACCAAAAAGTGCGTTTCAGAAGTGTTTTAAGGATTGAAAAAAAAAAAAACGCTGGCTTAAGAACTACATCTGAGGGAGTTTACTTTGAAGGGGATGAGATAGTTATTGCTGAATAAATAAACACTTTTTGAAAAAAAATTGAAAATACTAGTTATACAGACCTCATACGAGGGCGGATTGATATTGAAGCTAGCTACAGCTACGTGCAACTAATTAAGGACACTCACTAAACGTAGTAGCTTGAGTAAAATAATACAAAAAGTTGTGTGATGTTTGCAAAATTGGTTTTAGTTTAGTGAACTCACCTCTTTGTACTACAAAATAACTGGTTATTGTGCCAAATGCATTAGTATCTTTAAAACTGTTAGCCATATTCTTAAGTCAGTTAAATGTAAGTCGTGCATAGAATTAAGGGCACCCAATAAATTTCATTAAAAAACATGTATTTATAAAAAAATATCAATATTTTGTTGCAAAACCCTTGTTTTCGATAACAGCTTGACATCTGCGAGGCATCGAGGTGACCAAATCTTCACAAACAGTTCTTGAAATGGCTTCCCAAGCTTTCTTTGTTTCGGCATAGAGATTGTCAAAATTGTTTACTTTTAGCATGCTTACTTTGGCTTTTACAACTTGCCATAAGTTCTCAATTGGTTTGAGAAACAGTAACGGTAAAAATAGTGTTGCCATTGAGCATTTTAGATAAAGAGAGTTAGATTAACTAAACAGTGTAAAATTGTTGCGATTTTATTATAAAAATTATCTTTAACATTGCGATTTTAATACTTAGTACTACTGTCCTTAATTAGTTGAACGTAGCTGTAAGTAAGACAAAACATTTTTTTTTTTCAAAAATCATTTATTTCTCAACATAGTCCCCTTTTAGCTCAATATAACTACGAGTAGTAAGATGATATTCCATCTCTTTTTATAACATCCGAATAACACGGTTTTGGGAACCCCTCAAAATACGCGTTAGTTTCGTTAATCACTTCTTCGTTTGACATGAATCTTTTTCCTGCGAGCTATTTCATCAAGTTTGGAAACAGGAAAAAATCACTAGGAGCTAAATCTGGACTATAAGGTGATTGATCACCGAGTTCGAAGTGTATTTCATGTAATTTTAGCATCGTATCTAATGCTGTATGAAGCGGTGCGTTATCTTGAAGAAAGAACACCTTCTTCTTCTTTAAATGTTATCGATTTTTCTTGATTGCACAATCAATTGATCCAATACTCAGGATAATACTGTACTGTGATTGTGCATCTTTTTCAAGATAATCAATGTGCAAAAACCGTGTGCATTTCAAAATACAGTAAACATAACCTTGCCAGCTGATTTCACTGTCTTCGTCTTTTTCGCATCACTTCCACCAGCTTCCACCCATTGTTACGATTCATTTTTCTCATCACTTTTTAATTTTAAACATTTTCGGATTATCATGCATGTTCTGAGAAACGTAAATCACTTAAATTTAGCGTTTTCAATTTCAAAACGCCAAATAGGTGTTCTGAGAAACGTATAACGCAAGAAATATGGTTTTGCGATTTGAAATCGCCAAATAGGTATTCTGGAAAACGCATATCGCTTAAAATTGGCGACTTCAACTCGCATGTATATATTGAAGTGAACACATTGAACTTGCAAAAGGCAATAAAATTATTCACAAATAAAATTTAATATGTTTTCTTTTTATATCAATAAAAAGTTTAAAGAATTTTTGCACATTTTCATTAAGAAAACTAAATTGAAAAATTGTTCTATTTGTTGTTAAATTTTTTTTTTCGTTTTATATTACTACCACATACATATGTACATACGTATGTAAAACACATGTTGTATTTTTTTCGGAAAAAACTCCTAAACGCCAGTAAAACACGCGTTCCTCAGAATACCTAAAAATCAATTAGGCGTTTTTCAAAACGCATTGCGGTTTCAGAACGCGCGTTCTCGGCGCATGGCTGTATTTTTTTTTATCTTTGATTTTAAGAATTTTGGAGATTTTATAATAAAAAACTTTCCGCTTCTTAATCTTAAATTTCTATTATTTTCTTATAGCTAAAATCTTCTAAAAGAAAATGAATATATTTATATAAAATAGAAAATTATTAACAATTTCATATACAAGGTATATCTCAAAAAATCCGTTCATGAAAAGAAAATCAATATATTTTATTAGATTAACAAAGAAATAATTTTGTTTAACAAAAGCAAAACAAAAGAAAACAAAAAAAGATGAAAAATGAAAAATAATGATTTTATTTCAAATACCACATCAGGGACCACAAAATATTTATTGATAACATTTTTATCACAAGCCTAGATTTCCTTTTAAAAATTTAGTTCAAAAACTCCAGGCTCAGGCACAAAAAACGGTTTTAAATGAGCCAGAGTATAAGAAACCAATAGATGTTTAAAACTAAGAAAGAGAAAGAGAAAGAGACAGAGAGGGAGAGTTAAAGAGAGAACAAAAGCATAAACATGCTTTGAAACACTATGGCGCAAAGTCATGAAAACGGGAACCACAGAAATAATAGAAACCTCAGTATAGTAAATTCACTGTTGAATATGTAACTTTAATTTTTTTCTACATTAAAAATATATTAAATGAATTTAAATTATTTTTATAAAAAAAAAGAAAACATAAAACAAAACCAAGATATAGTGACAGTATTAGTAGCGTGTATAAACCTAATATATTTATATGACTAGTTATGAATAAATCTGTTATCCTTAAGTGATTAGTATGAGTATCTAACACTGTTTAAGTTATTTTTAAATATAATTTATTTATGCTTTTTTTATATACATATATATTATATATATAATTTTACAGCAGTATATGTTAGCCAAGTTTAGACATGTTATTAATTCAAAGTGAATGTCAATTAAGAAGATATTATAAATATGTTATGGGTACACCTTTTTCTATGCTTAAAACAAAATACATTCCGTAAATATTTTATGTCCATTACATTATTATCGGACAGGTGCCAGGGCTTCATACCATGACGAAAAGGAATTTAATCCGTTGATCTTTTTTTCAGAAAAAACGGCAAAATATAAAGTTTTTTGAAATGAAATGGTTTTAACTTCAAAAATAATTTTATTAATTTCTACTACACATTATTTCTTATTGGAAAACTTTTTAGTTTTACATTTACTCAAGATTCAAAAACATGGACTGAGTTCTTAAGAAAGACTTCGCAAGGATCCACAAAGAGTGTAGTGTAGCTGATATGCAGTAGTTCGTGCGCTTCTTTTTTTGTTCATGAAAATTTTTAAATATTTAGTTGATACGCCGCATTGTTTCTCACATTTTTTAGAGTAAACTCAGTTTCCGTAATATTTAATTTTAACTATCATATAAGGGTTCGAAAGATTAAATTATTTTAATAATAATTTTAAAAAACTATTAACGGATTCCATTTCGAAAATTTCCATTTCAAAAAAATCCTAAACATTTATATTACAAAAACAAAGTTAATATTTATTCCGCATAATTCCTTAGCTTTTAGTTAATGTTTGTTAGTTGGAACGGATAATTCATCACGGGGTTTGATTTATAATATAAAATAAAACGCATAAGTTTGAAAACGAACTTATAATTATCTGATAAGACAAAAATTTATGGCATTTACTGTATGTATGGCCACGACGAGGTCTGAGATGATCCATTCGGTAGAAACAAATTAGAGCGGCACGTTCGAGCATAGCGACTGGTATCTCGCGCATAACACCAGTAATGTTGGCTTGCAAATTGTCAAATGCGGCTGTTATATTCCTGAAGACTCCAGACTGTATTTATCTCGTGTGTAGAAAATTGGAATACAAAGTTGAATGTTTGAGAATATCTTTCAAAAGGTTTCAAGTCTGCTGATGACTAGGGTAGCTCCTATGAAGGATTTGACATATAGACAGTTAGGAAATATAGAAAACAAGCTATTTGTCCGGTATCAATATTAAAAGCTAACTAATAAAGTGAATAAACTCAATTGTATAAATTTTTTTATTATATTCAATTGGCACAATAATTCTATATATAGCGTCTCGATAATGATGCTTTTGATATGTCGTATTGAAACTTTTTTTTCCCCATGCCAGCAGCTATTGAAAATCTATGGCCCAATATGAACCCTACAAGAAATAGGGGACCAAAACTAATACACTCAAATGTTATTTTTCAACACATTCACAAAAATGTTATACTTTTATAATATTTTTGAGAATGTGGTAGAAGAAACATCACACGTAAACGAAACTTTCGGTCATTTTCTTCATAAGACCCGTAATAACTTGATAGAAAGTTGTGACCTATATTTCGGTCATATTACCGTCATTGTTCTTGTAGGGGATTGCCAAATTGATCCACCTTGATGAATATATTATCAGTCATGCCACAGCCTTAAATTTCATTCGGATACGGAATTCAGTCCGCATTTTAATATTTTCAAAAATGCAAGAATTTTTGTGAGTACCAAATTTTTAATTTTTTAGCAAAAAACATTAATTTCGTTCATAAATTATTAAAAATTATTATGATGTAAAATGATTAGAATGTAATAAATCCTACAATATCTTTATAAGTAAAATAAGGATGAAAAGGAATTTTATTTATATTTGAATTTGAAACTATTGGATTATTAGAAAATGTTTTTGCTTTTCATTTTTGAAGAACTAAAATGCACATTAAATTCCCTATCAAGACGAAACTTTGAACTTTATCGAGAACCCCTAGGCACAAATTTTTGTAGACCTCAACACGCATTAGTTAATATATTAGTTTTAAAAATTATTTCAAATATTTTTTTATTAAAGTTTTGAATAAAAAATTCTGTTTATTTGCGGAATGTATTTTATGATATTTTCTAACATTTATTTATAAAGTAATTATGTACAATTGTCATCTTTATAATTTTTATTATTATAATTGTTATTATTTTTGCCTAAAATAGCACATTTTGATTTTGATTTATGTATCTCGAACCCAATTTGTTTACTTTTCTTCTGGCTTTAGATGAAATTATAGAGACAAACGAATATTTTCGATATCCGTAAACTGGGTGCTAATTCTTGCATTCGTGATCGAAATTACTTGCGAATAAAATGGTTACTTGAAGTTAAAAGTAACCATGAACAAATGGAGGACCCCAAACTAAAACACAAAATATCAAGCGTTATAAGTTTAGATATTATAAGGCAGGATTTGCCATTTTCTGATGGTCCATTTATTAAAAATTATAGTCATCAAAATAATGGAAAAACTAAATTATAACGCAAGTTTTATAGAAACTATTTCCTTGCCTTGTAATATCGTGACTCGGCGCGGCGCTCAATTGGCGGCATGTGCTGAGTCCGCCATAAACGAAAAACTTAGAAATTGTGTATTCTTTTCATTTTCATTGGACGAAAGCACTGATATTAATGATTTATGCCAACTTCTCATTTGTATTCGATGTGCAGATGTAGAATATAATGTTTTTGAGTCAATGTTTTGCCTCGAAACTTTTTTGCAAACGTAACAGACAAGGTGCTCTTCGACATAGCTAATGAAAATCTTTTTCTGTTGCAGATTCTAAAAAAATTGGTTTATGTCCGGTAAATATGAAAGTATTTTGAGAAAGCATGGTTTGCCATTTATAAGTTTCCATTGTGCTATTCATCAAGTAGCTCTTGCTTTGAAGTTAATAAGTGATCACCCTGCCCTGAAAACTGCTCAGCAAATAATAAACAAAATTCGAATTTTTCAAAGTTTAATTTTTACTTCAATTTTAAATAAATTGTAAGTAAACGATTTTTCTGAATTGCGCGTTTTTTCTCGCAGTGCAAATGTATTTTTTATTTATTTTTACTCAGAGTGCTACTATGTTTTTCTCTTTGAGCATCATTATTCTAAAGCCAACTTTACCAAGAGACAGAGAGAGAGTGAGAGAGAGTGAAGTTTACCCTCTTCTTGGACTTTCCAATTGCAAAGCTTTGAAGCCGCGCTGTTTGGGTTGGCCTCATACATTTTGTATGTGTTTTAGCCTTATGCCTTAATTTAGGTTGCGCTGTTTGGTACATTACAACAAATTAATTAGAATAGTAAAACAAAATTAGACGTGTTATACTCAATGCAAGTATTTAAATAAAAGCTTTGAGATACATATGATACATAGACCCTATTGATAATCTTGTGCAAATTGCCTTGCATTTGCAAAATAGTGGAGTACATGTTTACAGTAACAAAATACACCCAAAAATTTCACTTTTGCAATTGCAGAAAAACGGAATTTCAAATACACAAGATTGTGAATCGAGCTATAGTTTTTAATTTACTTACCTAGGTATATAACTATGTTTCCAGCGTTTTTTTTTTTGCAAAATACGTCACATTATTCTGAATAAAATTTGTTATACATTTATGATTCAGAGTATTGTCCATTGCTGGCCACTACTTTTATCCATCTTTCGGGCAGCTTACGAATCACACGTTTAAAAAACTGGTCATGTTTTGAAGCCACCCACGAAATGATGCAATTTTTTATTTCTTCAAAACACTAACAGGCGTGCAAGTCAGCCAGTCCTTGTGCCATTGATCGAAACAAGTGAAAGTCAGAGGTAGCAACGTCTAAAGAATAAGGCGAGTGGGGTAGTCTTTTCCATTACAACATTTCCAAGCATGTCTTGACCAATTTTGCTACATGAAGTCGAGCATTGTCATGCGTTAAAATCACTTTATCATGTCTCTCATTGTATTGTGGCCGTTTGTCTTTCAATGCTCCGCTCAAGCACCTTAATTGCATTTGGTAACGGACGTCTATGATTGTTTCAGTCGGATTTAACAACTCATAATATACCACGCCGAACACGTCCCACCAAATACTGAGCATGATCTTAGAACCGTGAATATTCTTGCACATTTCATAACTTTTCGAAACATTTCTGGTTGTAATAATTTTTTAGCCTTGGCAGCACTGATCACTTAACAGATGAAATGAAAAAAATATGCACAAATTGAAAAGTGCTGCCAAGTTTAAATTGCATACTTCTATAAAACAACGCTCTTTACATATTCTTTCATTGCTTTTTTTTTTTTTTTTGTTAAGCGTTTTTATTTATTGAATCTTCAAAATTAACTAACAATAAGTATTCAAATCTTAATACTAAATATAAAATTGCTTAAATACAAATATGAGAGCAGACCGAAAGTCTACACTAGTTAATATTTTCCTGAACGGCACGTTCCTAAATGTTATTAGCTCAACTCAAAAACTTGCAGTCCGTGATTTAAAAAAAAAAACGTATTTGCTTAATATGCTGTTCATACATACACTTTTTAATTAATTCAATTATCAGTTAATTAAAAATTTTTTCAAGTGTTCATACATACTTAATCTCCCATATTCCAAGAGGCGTCATCATCGTCACATCAAGACGACATCAAAAAATACTCGGTTACATATTTGCCTTCGACAGCAATTATGAATTCTTTGATAGCCATTTGATATTTCCCAGCACTAAGCGATAGATACGAACAATATCGACAATATTCAATCGTTTTTGGCAACGAGTAAATAAATTAAAAAATGTTTGTGTCGACATCATTTGACGACGATGACGCTTAATGGAATATGGGAGAATATTGCTAATGCAATTAACGTTTGAAAATAGCTGACAGAAAAAATGTTTACATTTTGATTGTGAATATTTCTTCTTCTTGGCTGGACATCTTTTGTTTACATTTGAGTTGTCAAATTTGCACAAAGTGTGTTCATTGGGTATTATTGTGTTAACTAAACACGGTTAATTTTACTAAATATTAGGACAATTAACTGTTAATTCAATTATTAATCAATTCAATTAAATCAATTAAGTTAATTAAAATTTTGTATGGGTAATTAAAATCAATTAAGGCGTTAATTGCAAAATTTTATATATCTAATTTCCTTCTTATTTTTAATTAAATTCCAGTTTTAGATTAATATTGTTTCTTTTTTTTCATAAATTTTATAAAAAGATGACAATTGTAGTGTTGATTTCATAATTTCCTCGGGTGTAAAAAAAAAACATCAAGTGGTTACCATTTCCACATACATATACATGTACATGCATACTCGCATGTATTTTCTGCAATTCCTTTAAAATTAAATATTAATGTTATTTAGTATCTACAACTCTTTAATACCAAAATAAATAAAAAAAAAACTTATTAAATTTAAAAAGAAATACTTATAAAAAACCACTAGGAGAAAATGAAACAATAAAAGCATTTTTAACACAAACATTACAAACGAAAGATTGTAATAAAAAACAAAACTAATTAAATTATTGAATTTAAAATAAAAACAAATATATATAAGTATATATATTTATGAAACTAGTAGTTGCAAATTTATGAACAAATACATACATACATACATATTTTGAGTAAAATTTTAAACATTTAACTTTTAAATAGTGTGCCAAATTCAGATAAAGAAAAAATAATAATTAAAAACAAAAAAAAGTATTAAAACAAACATCATATCAACTTTTACTGACAATGAGATATGATGCAAAATGAAAAAAATTAATAAATAGAAAGAAAAAAATAATAAACTAAAATGTGGCAGTTTTATTTATCTGAAAGTAACGCTCATTACGTAAAACATCTCTAAAGGCCCTGATTCACTATCTTACACGATCGTACGATTCATTCACAGGAAACTGTTTCAAAAGTCTGGCCGACTTAAAAAATTCGCTTCAAAATGGCGTTGTAGGCTACACTATTATACAAGTATGATTGAAATAATTTATGTACACAATAAAACAATTAAAAACTCTTATTAACATAATAATTTTACATTAATTAAATTTTTTTTTCTTGAGGCACCAACAATACTCTTATATTTTTCACAATATATATCACACTGATCGCACAGAAACCATAATGTTTTCAAAAGTTTCATAAAATTTTTCAAATCGCACGATTTGTCAAAAAGTCAGTTGCACGGTTGCATTTTTAGTACTTTTTCAGCACACATGGTTTATTTTGCAGATCGCACGATCGTGTATGATAGTGTAACATGGCCTTAAACAAGAGCGGCAAGTGGAACGTGTTTTTCACCGCCGAGCTTTACGTTGCCTTTACACAGGAAAATACTTTCATTAAATTTCTGTATATGTATTATAGTGAAAGGACAATGTAAGCCGCATACGACAGCGGGCGGCAAAAATGTGACCCATTTCCAAAAAAATTATATAAAAATATTCATACAAAACTTTCAACACATTGAATTTAATTTAATCTGGCAACGCCGTTAAAGGCGGCTGAGCGGCAATGTTGAATTCAATTTAACTTTTTGCTTTTTGTCAAACCAAAAAGTAAAGGAACAAAATAAAGAAAATAGAAGAAACACAAATTAATTTTCTTTATCTTCGGGTTTAAAATTTTTAACAATTAAATTTATTTATTTATTTTTACAATTAAGTTTTATTCGCTATTTAAGCTTCTAACATTTATACCAGTGAAAAATTATAAATAGCTTGTCTTCTATGTTTTCCAGCTATCGACATTTCATAGGAACTACCCTAATCATCAGTAGACTTTGGAAATTTTTGAAAGATATTCTCAAACATTCAACTTTATATCCCAACAATCCAAATAACTTGCTGAGAATTTAAAAAGAAAAATGCTCTAATAATATCCGTCAAAACACAAAAAACAAGCTTTTCTATTTATAAACGTCTCTAACATTTCTTTACACCTTTCAAACAAATGAACAACCGTTGGTTGCTACGATTTGCTTGTTGAAAGTATCGAAAAGTGGAGAACAAAATAGCGAATAAAACTTAATTGTTTGAATTTTTGTTCTCTGCTTTTCGATACTTTCAAAAAGCAAATCGTAGCAACCAACGGTTGTTCATTTGTTTGAAAGGTGTAAAGAAATGTTAGAGACGTGTATAAATGAAAAAGCTTGTTTTTGTGTTTGATATTCGATGTATTATTAGAGCATTTTTCTTTTAAATTCTCAACAATTTATTTAGATTGTTGGGATATAAAGTTGAATGTTTGAGAGTATCTTTCAAAAATTTCCAAAGTCTACTGATGATTAGGGTGTTCCTATGAAATGTCGACATATAGATAGCTGGGAAACATAGAAGAGAAGCTATTTATAATTTTTCACTGGTATTTATTTTTACGTTAAAAAAATCAAAATGTTATTTTGTTTAAATTCCGATACATACATTTTTCTTCAATTGCCTATACCAAATAAATTCAAGCGGTAAATAGAACAGTTGGTTGCCGCCCGTTATCGCTTAGTCCCAATTTTCACGAGGCAATTTTAGTTGCGCAATTCTTATCAAATTTTTTTTTAAAATTGCTTTTATTTTCTATTGCTTACACTTTCTTAATCTTGCATGTACGGCATTCTCAAATTTATCCATTTAATTTTCACTTTCCTCTAAATTAATACTGCTGTGTATTTTTTGAAGTTGTCCACAATATTAAAAAAATAAAAAAATTTTCATATGAATTAAAATATCACAATTTCGCACCAATATTACTTTCATCTCAGGCAACATATCAATACATAAAAGAAACACAAATGAAAGAAAATATAAAATTCCTGACATTACGAATGATAGCACAAAACGACTTTCCGAGTACAAGCAAGTCTGTACTCATTTTTACACTCCCCGCTCTTTCCTCACTTATTTGTCCACAAACTCAAGAATTGCGCAACTAAAGTTGCCCCGTGAAAATTGGGCCTTTCGCTATTATAAATAAAGCTTTCAATGAAATAAATAGATGACTAAATTTTTTATTCGTCGACACAGGAAAGTGAAAGTTTATGTTAAAAATTGTCGCCGAAGCAAAGAGTCACAAAATTTGCCTCTACTTCTCTCCATTCTTATTTTGTTCGCTTACTAATTAGAGTTGCCAAACTTATTACATATACAAATTTATGGTGCAATAGTTGAAAAATCTTATCATTATAAAGTATTTTGTTAGAATATTTTTATAAAAAAGACTAACAGCCAGTTTACCAATCTCGACAGCGTGCTTACGTTCGCAATCTAAGCGAAAGAAAATTGATTTGGGTTCGTCTATTTTTTTTATGCGAACGATATGTCAAAACTCAATGAAAATTCATAAGAATATGCGAACAAATAATAGTGAGATAGACAAACCCAAATTCATTCGAATGTGAGTGACTAGCTTTCTTTCGCATACATTTGCGTTCGAAATTGGTAAACTCCCTGTAACAGCCAGTTCGCCGATGTCGAAAGGATAAGTTCATTCGCATTCAGGGCGAAAGAAAATTGATTTGGGGTTTTTCTAACTTTATTCTATGCGAACGATGTGTCAAAATTCAATTAAAATACATAAGTTCATGCAAACGAACAATAGTGACATAGACAAACCCAAATTTATACGAATGTGAGGGACTATCTTTCTTTCGCATACATTTTCATTCGATATCGTCGAACAGGCTGTAATTGTTTTCTTTATATGCATTAAAGGAAAAAAATATTATAATTCTTTTAATAACATGCAAAAGAAGTCAATTTTATAATTATTATTTTACTACAATACTGCAACTTTGTATAATTCTTTGTATGTGGCAACAGTGCTTAACAACTTGTCATTTTACTTTCAGAAAACTTTAAAAAATTTGTTTCATGAAATTTTTGATGAAAGCTGAGTGGAAAGTAAACAAAATGTGAATGTTAATTTATTGAATTTTTGTTGAACTTTATAATTTTTAAATTAAATTTTTGGTTTGTACATTTGTACAACGGGTTATAGTGAGTGTGTTTAGTGAAAAAGTGTGAGTGTATTGCAACTTTCATGTCTAAACGCTAGGTTAACGCTGAAACGCCATCCCCAAACGAAAGCAGCAACGTTATATCAAAACGATAAAAACAGGGTTATCAAAGAAATAAATTTAACAACCCTTATTATTTTAACAACTGAACGGACCGCATTGTTATATATCGCTCCTTTATTGCAACATAGTCATATCTCAAAAAAAGAGCTTTTCGAGTTAACAATACAGAGTTGTTAACAGTGCTACCTTTTATATCGTGCCAAAATTTCATTTAAATTACCTTTAAATTGTCTCCTTTAGGAGATATTTTCTAAACATTTTTTCTAAGACTTGTATGGAAACTAAAATTTTGAAATGTATTTTTCTCGAAACAAGCTTTTTTGCGTTATGACTATGTTGCAGTAAAGGAGCGATATGATTTTGTAAAGGAGCGATATGATTTTGTTTACCCATAATATGTACATTTATATTAAAATTTAACTATTGCATATTTAAGTTTTCAAGACTGTTTCTTTTTCAGCTTAATTATTGGTATGTATTTACAATATTATATCTTGTTAATGGACAAATCTAACGCCGACAAAAAATTGTTCGGAAAGAATGGGTGAATCCAGCTTAAGACTTTGCAAAGTAAACTTTCTGTGTGTGAAAGCAGTGTAACATCTAGAACTATTCAGCGACGGCTTAATGAAAGTGCCTTATGCTAGAGACACAACTGTGACGAACGACGAATTTTTGGTCGCGAATACTCGTCGCCAAAAATAAAACACATTGGTGTTCATACTCAGCTAAGGTTGAAATAGATTTATTTATACAAAGTGTATTAGATGGCCAGGTTTCTTATATAAAAAAATATTTTTCACGAATCATAATTTTTATATTTATATTAATCCATGTAGTAAAAAATTTATGAAGATATTCTCAGTAATAGAAATTACCTCAGATATTTATTGAAAAACCCACTTTTCGGATCGGATTTATATAGGCTGACTTAATATGGTCCCCTAAATATTTATATGTTAATGATGTTACACAAAACACATAAATTCTTTGGTATTATGCTTCACACGACGAATTTATACAACGTAAATTTGCCGGCGAATTCGTTGCGATGAGCGAAATTCGTTGTCCGTCGCAGTTGTGTTCCTAGCATTACGTGGATGCATCGCACAGAGCAACCCTGCAGAAATTATCGGAGTACATGATCCGTTTTAAATAAAAAGGAGTAGTTACAACATAGTCCGATGTAATGCAAACATGGACCATGATAACTAAAAAAAATATATTGTACAATACTCGCAACACATTATTAAAAATATACAACTATAGTAATACTGTTACGCCATGTTTTGTTTAGTGCGTTTTCTGGCAAGCCGAATGATTTTTTTATTATTATTAATAAATAAATATCTATCACAGGATTTGTTAATTTCATCTTTAACCATGGGTATGTTAAGTTCACGATGAAAATTTTTATTATTCACAAACCATGGAACCCTAGTTATTGTTCTTAATAGTTTTGACTGGATTCTTGAAAGAATTTCAAGGTTTGAGTTACTAGTAGGTCCCCAAAGTTGAGTTTCGTAAGTCCAGGTATATTCTATTAATACAATTGTTATATTTGCAACTATTTATTTATATCTTTATGTTATGTTTTTGTTTATAATAGTCTTTTAGCAAATGAAGAAAAAAAAAGTATACAAAAAATTTTGTGATTATATTTCAGTTGATTTTGTTTTTTTGCAAAAACACTCCAAAATTGCTCTAAAAAGTTTTACAAAATTATAGTTTTCAAAGTAGTCTCTTGTGGTATTCAATGGAGTATTCACATCAGAGTAATTTAAAAATAGTTTCCAAACTAGTTTTCTGTGGTAATCCATGAAGTAGTGGCATGAAGTAATTTCAAGACTAACCCTGTGTTAATAATTTGTGGAGCAGTTACTTGCACTAGTTTTTGGATTAGTTTGATGTAATGTTTTTTTGGATTGCATGGTCCTCTCCTAGGGCATTGTAATGTAAAATGGAGTTGGATTACTTTTGGACTAGTCCTGGTCTCTTGTAGAGTACTCTTTACACGCATGTAAGGAGTAGTCTCGATTTCTGCAGGGAAACTGTTATCTCAAAAAAAAAGTTTAAAACCGGATTGGATTTTGTCAGAAAACCCATAAAGAAACCAATGAGTTTTTGGAAAAATATTTTATCGAATGACGAATCCAAATTTTTCCGGTGGGACTCAGCTGAAAAGCTATCTACCCTACAACATTGTTGACCGAAACATAGGTCACAACTTTCCATCAAGTTATTAAGAGCAATATAAAGAAAATGGCCGAAAGTTTCGTGTACGTGTGATGTTTCTTTTATCACATTCTTAAAAATATTATATACGTATAACATTTTCGTGAATAACATTTGAGTGTATTAGTTTCGGTCATCTATTTCTTGTAGGATAGTTAACCAACAACACAATCTCAGATGTAGCATCAAAACAATAAATTAATTTACTATCAAAAATGTTTTAATTATATGGCCACCACTGTATATTTATGTATATTTCAAAACTTTTTTACCGTTATTAAGCTTCATTAACGGCATACTTTGAAAGCTTTAGCCTATAAAGCTTTTCACCAAATACCTTAAAAGTCCGGCGAAACAAAATAGCAAACATGCGCAGAGCTGTGCTCTGTTGCTGTCAAAATTTTTAGTTGTCAAAAAATTTTATACAATAAATACTTGTTTTATTTATTTTCACCCAGTTCATTACAATCTAAAAAAAATTAAAGTTTTTCAATGTTATTCAATAAAATTTTCATGATTAATTCATAAAAACAAGAAAAAATTTATACAAATCTAAAAATACTTCCAAAATTGAAACAAAGTTTCCAATGTAAATACTCATTCACTAGCATTTGCACGATTTCATAAATACGAGCAGAGAACTTCAACATGTTTATATTTAGTGTTACAAAGATAAAACAAAATTAAATAGAATATTAAACAGAAAGTTGTAGCAAAACACCCCAAAATAGACAAATAGAACAGAAAATTAAATAAATACAGTTTAAAATAAGAAAAAAAAGAAAGGAAAAACAAAACACCACCCAAACAATGAGAACAACGTGCCCATAAGAAAATCTGTCAAAGCACGGCATTGAAGTGAGTATTAACATTAAAACAAATAACATTTTAATGTTTATAATAAAACTTAAATTATTATAAAATAAAAATAATCTCTATTAAACCAACCTCAAACTATTCAAATTTTGCACAAATGCAGGCAGATATGTGCATACATATGTGTGTATGTACGCCTGTAAATAGCTCTGGCCTTTAACAATTGCATTCGTATTGATTTTTAACCCCTTTCCCTTTTGTGGCCGCTGTTTCTCTTTTGTATAGTTAAAGATAAAATTAATTACACACTAACAACTATCTAAACAATGAACCCATTCTACAATATGATACTTTAACCCTCTTTAGATTTCCTTTCATTTCATTATAATTATGTCCTTAAAAGATTTATGCACTTTTTGTTCTTGAGTTTGCAATTCATACACAAAAATACATATGTCTACTATACATCCACACAAATACTCGTATGTAAGTATGTCATGATTAGTTGTTTGAAGTATTGTTGTTGTATGGCTATATCGCACAGAGGAACAAAGAATTTGTGGCACAAAAGCAAAAGCGAAATATTCAGATATAAATAGTTGCACAACTTTGCTTCCGCCGTCTTTTCCGAAATTCGAGGCCTTACTGTACACAGAAAAAATATAGTAAAAATAAAATCAACAAAATTTTTGTCTGAAAAAATAATATGTACGCATATGGCTAAACGAACTGGCAAGCCAAGATCAAGGCGAATTCATTACCAGGTGAACTTAACAGCACAGGTGATTATTTTTTGCTTCTCGCGTTTTTTCCAATGAGACTGTCAAATTTTGTGTCTTTTGTTTACAAACTTTTTCGCGCCATTTTAATCTGAAGGTTTTTTGCATGATTTAGTGCAATTTCAAGAAATTTGTGTGAATTTAAAAGTAAAACTAATATAATCTGTGATTTTAATTACAAACAATTATAAAAGCTTATATTTAACGTTTATATAAAATTGTTTCTCTGCTGAGCAATCTTAGGCGAATTTAGATTATGACATTCACGATATGTTTTACAATAACAAAATACATAGTACTGAATTCGCCTTTCCGCTTGCATTCACCTGTATAAAGTCGCCTTGGCCAGGACCAGGTCACCATTATCTGGGTGCCAGGACATGAAGGACATCATGGCAATGAAGTGGCTGATATTTATTCAAAAAGAAAGGAGCAGAGGAGACTTTTATTGGACCCACTCCAACTTTCGGCTTCAATAAAGGTCTCTATGAAGTCTATTTCTTTATCTCAGCTGGTCTTGCACACTCCAAGAAATTTCTAAACTTTGATTAAAAGAGGGCCGAACGTGCTCTAAAACTGGACAGGTAAAGTCTTAGAACATTGAAA
Organism: Thecocarcelia acutangulata; assembly: GCA_914767995.1. NCBI lineage: Eukaryota > Metazoa > Arthropoda > Insecta > Diptera > Tachinidae > Thecocarcelia > Thecocarcelia acutangulata. Next base: position 21,792,669 of record OU612095.1, on the reverse strand, counting down.
GGTGCACTTACAGGTCATTATAACTACTACAAGCACCTGCAGAGGATGGCCATTTTCAACACAAGCATTTGCAGATTCTGCGGTGATGAAGAGGAGTCAATGGATCACCTAATCACCCACTATGGAGCAGTGGGACACAGAAGATATAGGCTACTACAAGCTTATATGTTAATTGAATGTGACTTAATATCACTTCCAATGAAGGAGCTTGTCCGTTTTCTTGACATCCTCAACCCATAATGGGGCAAGGGAACGCACAATAGATCAACTTTAGTCGCAGTGCAAATGGCCGATGAGAAAAAAATGTACGCATATGGCTAAACGAACTGGCAAGCCAGGGCCAGGTCACCATTATCTGGGTGCCAGGACATGAAGAGCATCATGCCAATGAAGTGGCTGACATTTACGCAAAAAGAAAGGAGCAGAGGAGACTTTTATTGGACCCACTCCAACTTTTGGCTTCAATAAAGGTCTCCTGAATGAGGAGATATAGAAATGGAGGAAGTCCATTTCTTTATCTCAGCTGGTCTTGCACACTCCAAGAAATTTCTAAACTTTGATGAAAAGAGGGCCGAACGTGCTCTAAAACTGGACAGGTAAAGACTCAGAACATTGACAGGTGCATTATAACTACTACAACACAGAAAAAAATTTTATTCGTGTTCAATAACGAAATTCGTTGAATCAATTAATAAATTGTTCGAAATAATTGTTCGAATTGTAAAAGAATTTGTGGATTCAAACAAAACTTTAGTAAAAATAATTATTGATCGAAAACAACTATTTTTTTAAACAACAAGAAAATAAAATATCCAAGGTTATTTTTTTCATATTTATGTATATGCATCTGAATTATTTCTTCAGACAAAAATTTTGTTGATTTTATTTTTACTAGAATTTTTTCTGTGAAGGGTAATTATAACTACTACAAGCACCTGCAGAGGATGGACATTTTCACCACGGGCATTTGCAGATTCAATGGAGCACCTAATCACCCACTATGGAGCAGTGGGACACAGAAGATATAAGCTACTACAAGCTTATATGTTAATTGAATGTGACTTAATATCACTCCCAATGAAGGAGCTTGTCTGTTTTCTTGACATCCTCAACCCATAATGGGGCAAGGGAATGCACAATAGATCAACATTAGTCACAGTGCATATGGCCGATTAGAAAAACAATGTACGCATATACATAAATATACAAAAAATATCCTTTGATATCTCATTTTGTTGTTGTTTAAACAAGTTGTTGTTTTCGATCAATAATTGTTTTTACTAAACTTTTGTTTGAATCCACGAATTCCTTTACAGGTCCGCATTCAAACAATCAACGAATTTCGTTATTGAACACGAAAAAAATTTTTTTTCTGTGTAATAATTATAGTTTAAAAAACTAAAAAAAAACACGCTTCGATATCAAACTAAAAGTTAAGAATTATCCGTATAACGTATTCTTAGTTTTTTTTTTTGGAATTCCCAAAATCGGCTTTAGGAAACGCCAAAATCCACCACTTTCCCAGAAACAATATGGCAGCTTCAATTTTTGCACTAAATCGAATGACTGTTAATAGTTCCGATGCATGTTCTATGGGCAAAATGAGCACCGAATATGGAAACCCGATTCCGATTCGGTTAGTGAAGCGGTTCCGATTTTTTTTTTTTTTTTTGGTTTTAGGAAACGGCAAAATCCTCCCGCCCCTATCTCATAAGCAATTATAGTTTAGATGCATATTCTACGGCAAAAATGCGCACAGAATTTGAAAACTCGTTTCCAAACCCAGAACCGGTTTTTTTATATTCGGTGCGCATTTTTTTCCGCGGAATTTGTGTCTGAGCTGTTAACGGTCATTTGCTTTAGTGCGAAAATTGAAGTAGCTGCATTGCTTCCGAGAACGTGGGGGATTTTCGAGATTATGGAAGCAGATTATAGGAACTCCCAAAAGAAAAACTCAGAGCCGCTTTGCAAACCGGTTCGGATTGGGTTTTTCATATTCGGTGCGCGCTTAAGCCTATTATTAAAATTAGTTGTTACTGTTCGATATCGTAGTTTTATAAACTATATTTATTACTACTAGGCACATTTGACAATTTATTTTAATACATTTATGTACAAATCTGGCAATAAACTATTGATTGGAAGTCCCCGAAAAGAACCTAAACTGCTTGATATGTCAGACGCTGAAGCTTATTGGTCGAAAGGTTAAACAAATTTGCTGTCGAATCAAAGTTATTTCAATGTCCTTCTTTTAAAATTATCCTTTTATAATTTCTCAGCAAAAAGAGTTTCCAATACGTTTAGATTAACAAAAAAAAAAAAAAAAAACTAACAGCCTGTTCGACGATATCGAATGAAAATGTATGCGAAAGAAAGCTAGTCACTCACATTCGAATAAATTTGCGTTCGTCTATGTCACTATTGTTCGTTCGCATGAATTTATGTATTTTAATTGAATTTTGACACATCGTTTGCATAGAATAAAGTTAGAAAAACCCCCAATCAATTTTCTTTCGCCTAGAGTGCAAATGAACTTTCGACATCGGCGAACTGGCTGTAAAATAAATCGCCTATATTTTACAAATTTACTTCACTTTAATTGCAGTTATGAAAACAAGGCGGCATGGCATTACAAGGTTGGCGACTTTGCGGCGTAACGGTAACAATTGTTATTTACATTGGAGGAGTACTATTTTTATCCATGAATAATGTTCCTGGTTCACATCCAAAACGCTTGCGAATTGAACGTTTTGCAGAGGTATTGGAATTTTATTTCATAAAATTTCTATTTAATTAAATTGAATTTATTAAAACAGTTTCCTAATTATCATAATCAGAAAGTGTCTGGCATCAATCAAAAGATGACAATTAGATGGTGCAAGGAACTTAAATATTTGCAACCAGAGCTTCCATTAGATACTGCTGAGGCAGCTTCCGACTATAAATGTAATTATTCACTTTCATTATTTATAAATTTGTTTTAGAGATTTATACTTCTTTTCCAGCTCCAAACATAAGTGATAATGAAGAAAATATTAATACTGGTTTAACCGCTTTGGCTTCGTTCCCGGGAAGTGGCAACACTTGGTTGAGATATTTATTACAGCAATCAACAGGTGAAATGAAAAAATGTTTAAAATAATGCGCATAAGCTGACTGAAGCTATTATCAAAATTGAACGAAAAGTTTGTCAAATGTCATATCTTACGTACATGTAAAATTTTACGTAAATTTAGGACATTGCCAAATGTTTATATAATATTATTTTCTCTGTTATGAAATTAATGGACAAAAGTACTAAATCTGTTAATAGGCAAAATATTTTCTTTTTCCTATATTAAATTTTTTAATGACCCTTAATATGCAAACTTGCATTTGTGGATTTGCAGTGCATATGTTCCATTTTTTAGGCGATTGTTCTGGCAACACAAAAACTATTGGCAGCTCTGAAACCCCTTCCTTTAAACCAGTGCTGCCCACAAGTTCTACATGGAAGAGTAAACACCAATACATTTAAGGAAAAACTATTTTGATTTAATATTTTTTGTTGTAAAAAGCAAAACATTTACAAAAACAAAATTTACACTGATAATCGCCGTCGTCAATGTCTACCAGCAAAACATGTGAAAGTGTTGTTGCTTTGATTTTGTGAGTGTGCAGTGAAGAACGACAAAAAAATATATAAGACGAAGACGGATTGTAAAAAAATCCTTCTTAAGAAAAAACTTCAGAAAGGAAAAACTTGAACTAGAACCCGATGTACATATGTACAAACCAAAAAATTTTTAATTTAAAAAATTATAAAATTTCAACAAAAAATTATATAAGACGAAGTTGTTTGTACATTTTTCATCGCTAGTGCTGAGCGTAGTATTTGTGTATTAAAGAGCACAGCCCTATGGCTAAGCGCATTTACAAATTGCATCAATTGCGCATCAAGCGTATAGGACTGGGCACACTGGCTTTAAATCCTTTGGAATTAATTATATTGCTTTTTCCTTCTAAATAGTTAATTAAATAATTTTTTTTAAAGGGCAAGTCATATATTTTAACACTAAAATATAAAGAAAAGAATTGCACTATTAAACCCAAGAATAAAGTTTTAAGCATTACCCTATAAAAGCTTTATTTAAAGCTGCAATACGTTCTTTATATGCACATATATATGTATAGTAAATTTCCATTTAAAATTTCCATATATAATAATGGTAAATGCGTAAATAGTTTTAAATCAGAAAATTACGCTTTTAACTGAGAATTTCTATTAGAGTTTCTCGTTTAAAAGCATTATGACTTACTTAAGATTATTTTGAGTGTTCCAGAAACACAATTAACTGTGACCTTTTTAAATTCATATTCAACTTATTGTTTTTCATTTTGAAGATTAAATAAATAAAAAAAAACGCTTAGCAAAAAAAAAAAAAAATAAAATATTCGACTTCAAAGTGTTGAGATACAACAAAAATTATTTTGAATGCGTGAGTAAGGCATATAACCGTGATTTTATGTTTATTATATTGAGGCCTTTTCTATAACAGCATTAATCCGTGTACTTAAAGTTAAATTAAATGCGACAGCAACACCTTAAATCGAGTCTTTTGTAAATTAGTATCAGGCATAAAATCATTGATTCTCCAAAATGCGCTTGTAGTAAATTTAACCAAGAATTTTGTTCATTAATCTATTAACTTTATGCAATTTCCGTAATGGCATTTATCCATGAATTCATGTTTAGTTTAAGTGCGGCGGTAGCGCGATTAACTAAAACTTTTTTATTTGCGTTTATCGCTTAAAAGCTTTGGGATTTAACTAAAACTCTTTTAAATGCATCAATAAAGTATTTAGACGGAATTTATTTATTTATCTCTATTACGCATTTCCTGTGAAAGCCTTTATCCATTCACCCAAGATTATTTTAAGTACTCCAGTATCATATTCGACTACTATGGTCAGTACTTGTTGATGAACTCATCAGGCTTCTTAACCGGAAAGAATACAAAACCATTGGATATGCAGATGACATCTGTGAGACAATTAGGGGCAATCATCCTAACGGGATGTGAATGTTGATGCAAAATGCATTGGGCACAACATGGAAATAGTACGGAAGGGAAGAGCTTTCAGTAAACCCTGTGAAATGATTTTCGGGCTTGCTAATGTGCGGACTTAACTCAGATTCTTTTAAATACATCAGCAAATCATTTAGCGGCAGTTTTTTAGTTCCTCATATATCAGATTTACGTAATTTCCATGAAGGCAATTATGCATGAACCTAAGATTATTTTAAATTCTTTAGAAGCACATTTAACTAGAACTTATGAAATGCTTTTCTTGCCTGCAAATGTTCGAACTTAACTCAGATTCGTTTCAATACAGCAGTAAAGCATTTAATGGGAGTTTTTTAGTTCTTGATACATTCGATTTATCTAATTTCTATGAAGGCAAGATTATTTTAAGTTCATTAGAAATAAATTTTTTTAAGACTAATGAAAAGCTTTTCTTGTTTTCATTCTAATGTCCGGATTTAATTGAAATTCTTTTAAGTACATCAGTAAAGCATTTAACGGCAGGTTTCTTATTATATATTAATATTATCGATTTAGGCAATTTTTATAAAGGCATTTATCAGTGAACCCAATATTATTTTAAGTTCATTAGATACACATTTAACTAGGACTTGTTAAATGCTTTTCTTGATTACAAATGTTCAAACTTAATTAAAACTCTTTTAAATATGTAAGTAAAGCAATTAACCGCAGTTTTTTTATTATTATTATTTATTAATATATTTGATTTATGCAATTTCCATGAAGGCATTTATCCTTGAATCCAAGATGCGTTAGAAACAAATTTAATTGAGACTTTGAAATGCTTTTCTTCCCTGCTATTGTGTGGAGTTAACTAAGATTTTTTTAATTATATCAGTAAAGCAATTAACGGAAGGTTTTTAGTTCTTAATACGTTTGATTTATTCAATTTCCATGAAGGCAATTATCCATGAACGTAAGATTATTTTAAGTTTATTGGAAACACATTTAACTAGGACTTAAAAAAGCTTTTCTTGCTTTCTAATATGCATTTTTAACTAAAACTCTTTGAAATATGTCAGTAAAGCATTTAACCGCAGTTTTTATTATTTATTTTTTATAAATATATTAGATTTATGCAATTACCATAAAGTCATTTATCCGTGAACCTAAGATTATTTTAAGTTCATTAGAAACACATATAGCTAGGACTTTTTACATGCTTTTCTTGACTGCAACTTAATTAAGATTCATATAAATACGTCAGTGAAGCATTTAACCGAAGTTTTTAAATAAATTAACATAAAAGATCAAATAATATTAGGATAAAACTGTATTATATATTATATATTATATATTATATACTATATATTATATATTATATATTATATATTATATTTTATATATTATATATTATATATTATATATTATATATTATATATTATATATTATATATTATATATTATATATTATATATTATATATTATATATTATATATTATATATTACATATTACATATTATATATTATATTATATATAATATTGGATATGGTCAATTTCCGTTGAGGCAATTATCTGTGAAGCTAAGATTATTTTAAGTTCAATAGAAACACATGTAGGGTTATTTTGAATGCGTTTCTGGCTGAAAAGTGTTGACTTAACTAAGCGCATTATTAGATTTAGACATTTTTCATGAACGTATTTATCCCTGAATTACTTATAATATTAGGTAAATTTTTATTTAATGGTTTCTTTCAGGTATCTTGACTGGCAGCATATACAAAGATTACGGTTTGCTGAAAACTGGATTTCCGGGCGAAAACATTTGCAACAGTTCTGTGTTATTAGTTAAAACTCATGAATGGGGCCCGAAGGCCTGGGCACCCTTCTCAAAAGCCATTCTTTTAGTTAGAGATCCGGAAAAAGCAATAATTGCGGAATTTAATCGCCAAAGTGGTGGCCATGTGGGCTTTGCCTCACCTGATCGTTACAAACGGACTAAGGGAAAATGTAAGTTGTATTAAATATTTAATAAAAAAAATGATTAAATAAAAATATTTTACAAATAATTTCATAGATTGGCAGCAATTTGTGACAAATAAGTTAAGAGGCTGGGAGCTTATGAATCTCAATTGGGCACGCAACTTTACGGGAAATGTTAAAATTGTGTTCTACGACGATCTAGTCAATAATCTTGAACCAGTATTAAGAAGCATTTTGGAATTTCTTCAATTTCCAATTGATGAAGTAAATCATAACAGAAATTGCTAAATTATTTTATAAATAATGTTTTTTTTTTTTGTTGCTTTTCCCACAGGAACTTTTAAATTGCGCGCTATTTCGTAAGGAGGGTATTTTCAGAAGGAAAAAACGCATTTTATCATTTGATCCCTACACGCCAATGATGAGAGCAAAATTAGAAGAGAAAAAGCAATATGTCTACCACATGCTTGGACGTCATTTGCCATAAAACACCCAATCACCATCACACACTTATACATCACGCATCAAGCCATGACACATCACGCTTTCACTTGTGCTTACACATCAGCGATCACATTTTCTTTTCATCACCTGACCATTTTAATAGAACTAATTAAGTAGTTAATTGTATGTAATTTATATAAATGAATTGAGCACAATAATAATCATTTGCTTTTCGGCTTTAATCATTTTTTCAAAGAAAAAGAAACACAACACAACACTACTATCGAATAAAACTTCGAATATACAAAAACAAATATACATAAGCATATATACATACATACATAATTAAAACATTTCATACGTAGTTTAATTGAAAATTAGCTAAACACAAAAAATAATATTATAAAAAGAAAATTTATAACCAGAAAAGATTTTTTTTAAAGTGACTAAAAAATTGTAAAACTTTGTTTTAATCACTACCAATAAATAATAAACGAATACACCTACAAACTTATATACACTGAGACAAATTGAAACATTTATGTACATATATACTATCTAATTACAAATTGTTTTATTGTTTATTATTATATATTTTAATGTGTTTTAACATAATTAATTGCAATAATTTATACACTCGAGAGAAAAAAAAAGTATTAAAAAAGATCAATCGTGTTACAAGTTTACAAACCAATTAACTGTAGGCAACTGTGAGAATTATGTTTAAAATTTGCAAAAGGTTTTAAATATGTATTTAATTTGAAAAAAAAAAAAACAATAACAAAAGAAAAAAACTTTTTCAGTTAATAAAAACAAAAAAAAATAGAACAACGTTCATAACAAATTCGTTTTATTCTATCATAGAAGAAAAATCAAATAGAAGAAGGTAAACCTAGTAAAAAAAATCAAGAAGAAAGGTGTGCCTCCGCCCCCCACCCCTCATCTCCTCTTCCCATCCTAAAAAAAAATTAAGTAAGAGTGTGTTATATTCGGCTGGGCCAAATCTAAAATATCCTTGACGATAGTCATGTATATGTATAGTATATATTACAAAATTGAACTAAATATGCTCGGATATATGTATATGGAGCGATATCGGGGAAAAAATATTTTTGGCTTTTAATCACCATTCCGCAAAAAAATCTTTCAGGGACATTTTTATGAAAAAGTTTGTTTAAGCTATATCTCAGTTATATATGAACCGATATCGGAAATTTTCATATTTAATGGGTGGTTAAATTTCAAGGGCCGATGTTGATTTTGAATAAAACACAAAGTATGTAGGAAATTATTGTCATTTTATTTTATTATGATATATTGGTATTATTCAATTATGTATGGAACAAAATATCGGCCAAATGGACGCCGCGACCACGGCGGCACAAAATTCGGAAAAAAAACTTGGCGTTTAGGTGTGGTTCACATTCAACATCGGCCCTTGAAATTTAACCACCCGATATATAGGGGGCTATTCTGCGTTTCAATTCGGATCGAAATTTTCTCCGTCTGGCAACTTAAGTATTCTGCGTTTCGATTTCGCTCAGTTTCTTTCGATTGTATGTATTCTGCATTACAATCGGAACTCCGTTTTTTTCAGTTGTTTCTTTGTTGAGGGAGAAGTTTTTGTTATCTGTTTTTTAGTTAAAAAATTTAAAAAAAATGTAAGTAGAAAATTATATAAAATTTTCAGTAATGATTAAAAAAACGTTTAAAATTATTTTATTTAATTAAATTTTTTTTTTTTTTGTTTTAAATGATTAATTTTTGTAATTGTGAATCTGATGTGTTTTTTATGTATTTTGGGTCAAAAACAACAACACCAGAGCAGTATGAAAAATTGGCAAATTTAATGTCATCTAATGCAGACATTGCATGTGGATACCACCAGCGAATAAAGGAAGAAGTAGCAGTATTCTGGGAGGAAGTTGCAGGAATCATCAATGCACTTGGCCCTTCAACAAAAAATGCCAGCCTCATTATATCTCATATTGTTCTCCTCTCTGACCAACAATAATGCAGCTGTTATAGAAATTAAAAAATTAAATTATTAATATTAAAAAAAATAATGATAATTGTAACACAGTGAATTAATCCCCTACAATTTTTATTAAAGTTTTATTTTGGTCTTTCCATATTTAATCACAACACTATTAATTTTTTTTATTATGTACCTTTATCTTCACAAGATTCTTTGCACTGTAATATATTTATGAACAATTAATTTTAGTTTGTTTTTGTATATATTTCTTTTTTCTTATTAAACTTTATTAAGAACTTATTTTTAATTATGTATACAAACAACTTTTTGTATTAAATTTGACATTTGTTTATGAAAACGATAACAAACTTGCTTATTTTGAAATTTCATTTCCACATTCCGCAGTGATGCTATTAATTTTATAAACATTGTTGTCTTCTTCTTTTTCTTTCGATTCCGTTTTTTATCAGAATACCAATTTTCGATCGCAACGCAACTGAATGCGGAGACTTAATCGAAACGCAGAATAGGGGTGATTGTTGTCTTCTTCTTTTTCTTTCGATTCCGTTTTTTTTTATCAGAGTACCAATTTTCGATCGCAACGCAACTGAATGCGGAGACTTAATCGAAACGCAGAATAGGGGTGATAACCTTATTTTATTACCAGAATTGCTTTTGAGCACAAAAAAGTTGTTTAAGTTCGCTTACGCGACATTTTTATGCAAAACCCGGTTTATGCTATATCTAGGGTATATATGGACCGATATCGGGAATTTTCACTTTTTTTTTAAATAACCTTCTCTTAGTACCAGAGCTGCTTTATAGCAAAAAAAGTTGTAAAAACTCGCTTACGCGACATTTTCATGAATAACCCGGTTTAGGCTATATCTCGGGTATATATGGACCGATATCGAATATTTTAATTTTCCATATTTATATAACCGCATTTTATTACCAGAACTGCTTTTAAGCAAAAAAAAAAGTTGTTTCAGTTCGCTTACGTGACGTTTTCATGTAAAAACCTGATTTGGGCTATATCTCGGGTATATATGGACCGATATCTGAAAAAAAAAAAATTTTTTTAGTCACCATGCTTAATGAGTGTGTGAAGTTTGAAGTAAACAAACAATTTTTTTCAAAAATTTCCATACAAAATTGCAAAAAAAATGGCTTTTTCGGAATTTCGGATATATCTCAGCTATATGTGAACCGATATTACTGTATTTTAATAGCAAACCCATGAATTTATTACAGATTAATAAAGTAAAATTAACACTCGAATGTTATTTATTAAACTTAAAAAAATATATGTATGTTTTATGATAACTTTGTTATATACTTACATTTTTGAAAATTATTTATATAGAATGAGCAACACCAATAGCCTGCCACTTAATTCCGTCAGGTGTTAACTTCTTGTTTTATTTCCAATATGAAAAAAACGATAATATTGGATTTTATGACACCTGAAACCGATAAAAATTCAAGCTCGAACACAAACCCGACTTGGATTTCATGACACCAACATGATTTTTTGGTCGGTTTTAAATCTAATTCCAATAAAATTGGATTCCATGACAACCCCGAATAAACATTTGTTCGCGCTTGATGGCTCTCATCAGATACAACCCAGCATGCCAGAAAATCAACATTTTTGATATTCCATCAAGCAGCGTTGGTTTCACACAAACGAGTACTACCTATTATCAGTGGCTGTGTTCTGTAACTCTCGCTACGAGAAACTTTTCGACTGAAACGTGTGAAATGAAACAAAGTTGAAACAAACAGCTGCTTATCTCACTAAACTGTAGCTATAACTATTTTTGGTGAGTAATAGCTGTCACGTAAGGAAATTACTCGCCATTTTACAGAAAAACTGTGTCTGTAAAACTATTGCGAAATAATTTCCCGCTTTCAACTGTCATTATTTCTCGCAAATAAAAACGTTGTGAGATAGTATTTCAAATAACAATAATCATCATTAAATGAACTGAACTGAAAAATGAAGTATTTTGCTGTTAAATTAGGTTTAATATATTTACTTACACAGTTTCGTTTTTAATTTTTATACCTCTCACACAAGTTTTAAGGGAATACTTAAGTTTGTAATTTCTACAATTTTAATTTCCGACCCAACAAAGTATATTGTAATACTTTTATAATGTTTTTTTTTCAGAATTTACAAATTGCAATTGTTTTTTAATATTACAAAATTTTGTACATATGTATAGGGTGTTTTTTAAGCCCGATAGAACTTGAAATTGTAAAAAATAACACAAAAAATTAAATTGTAATCAAAATTTTTTTTTATTCGAAAGATCAATACGTGACATTAACATTTGAAAATGATTTCGGGCATATGGGCACCGCGGCTGTTCTTGACGAAGCGCATTCTGGACGTCCAATTTTGGGCCACTTTTTCGAGCACTGCTGGCCGTATGTCACGAACAACACGAACAATGCTGGCCTCCAAGGCGTCAATTGTTGCTGGTTTATCAGCATAAACCAGTGACTTCACGTAGCCCCACAGGAAATAATCGAGAGGTGTCAAATCGCACGACCTTGGAGGCCAGTTGACAGGTCCATTTCTCGAAATCAACTTATCGCCAAATTTTGATTTCAGTAAGTCGATGGTTGCGTTCGCCGTATGGCACGTAGCGCCATCCTGTTGAAACCACATCTCCTCCGGATCAATGTCATCCATATTTTCAAACAAAAAATCATTGATCATGGTGCGGTAACGATCTCCATTGACCGTAACGCGAGCTCCGGCCTCATTTTTGAAGAAATAAGGTCCGATGATGCCACCAGCATGAAAACCGCACCAAACAGTGCATTTTTCTGGATGTAATGGAGTCTGTAGGGTCTCTTGTGGATTGGTCTCACTCCATATGCGGCAATTTTGCTTATTAACAAACCCGTTAAGCCAAAAATGCGCCTCATCGCTGAACACAATTTTGCGTCTATAAGTTGCGCGAATCGACGACTGATTTTCAAAGTAAATTTGGATAATTTCGTAGCGTTGTTCAAGCGTGAGTCTATTCATGATGATTTGTCAGAGTATACTGAAACAAATAAAAATGTTTCATCAAAATTTAATTTTTTGTGTTACTTTTTACAATTTAAAGTTCTATCTAGCTTAAAAAAACACCCTATATGTATGTATGTATGTATATATTTGTAAATAAAATGTAAACGTTAGAGCCATAACATCCATATATTTTCTAGAATAGCCGGCGGTTATAATATGATGTCGTCGAACAAAATTTCTTAACTTTAGCAATTTTTGGTCGGTGGCGGTACTAATTGTTGTTGTTTTTTTTTTTTTTTTTTTTTTTTTAGCTTTTATTTATTTATTGAATCTTCACAATATGAACTAACAATAAGTACTCAAATCTTAATACTAAATACAATAAATTAACTAAGTCCAGCCAATGCTAGACAAAAAGTTTTATTTTGCGCCAATTATATCGGTAGAATCACCTACTTAACGCTCTGATGGTGGCAACGGTATCCCTTCTTCTCAACCGAGTGGGACCGCTAAAATTAAGTATGTTTCGTGCGAGAGGGTTTGGGTGAAGTTACAATTTGCTTCGCCTTTGAATTTTTTCAATGTTTGACGCTGAGGCGGTGCCCCATAATTGAATTCCGTAGCGCCATATAGGCTTTAGTATTGCGTTGTATAACAAAAGTACTAATTGTGGCTGGCGCTTTCATTTTTAATATTGCATGTCGGCATCATTTTATATTTGCAGACATTTCTAACGTAACGACGTAATCGCTTTGGATAGTTTTCGACATGAGTTACAGACGCAGTTTTTTCTCACTTTTCGAGAAACGATGGCATAATTTGTTTCACAAGTATTCGACGCGAGAGCTTCTCGCCAAAGTTACAGAACACAGCCACCGGCTTGTTACGCATTTTGATCGAGTCTATCCCCCTTTACGTCTCATTTTGCAGAGCAGAGCCCATATGACCGATATCATTTTCTCGAATTGTGCAATAAAATCCTAAAAGTTCAAATAAACATAATCAAAAAACAGAATCAGAGCATTTTATTTCAAAAATGCAAACAACATCAGATGATTTCTTTTGGCCCACCTTGTATAATAATCGCTTAAAATGATATTTCATTGTTATGTTTTTAATGTGAAAATATTTTATTTTTTATAGTTTATAATGGGTTTTTAACAATAAAAATTTAGTGTGTTTGTGTTAATATTACGCGCTTTTTTCTTCATTTAGATGCGTTTTGAAATATCAAAGTTGTAAGCGCTGCTTTTATTACTTTCAACTCTTGATTATTTTTAGTCCTTTCTGCCTTGAATTTAACAGCTAGCGAGAGCCGACTGTAACTTGTTTCGTGACAAAAATTCACAAGTAAAAAGTAAAACTTTCTACGCCAGAATATTGAAAATGTTTTCGAACTTATTTTAAGGTTTTTGTTGCACTACTATTATCCTTAAAGCATTAACGAGTATATACAAATGTTTGACTAAAGCCAGCTTTAGGATTAAAAATATTTTATATTTTGTTAAATATTATTGGGGACAGGCGCAATAGTCTGTCACTCTCCTTAACTCTCTTTCTCACTTTCTTTCTCTTATAAAAATGAAGCTTTTTATTGCTTTAGTGATAAGTTTTTATATTATAAAGCGTTTCTTCTCTTTGTTTTTGTTGTTGTTGCAAATGTACATAATAAAAAAGCTTTAATTGTTAATATGGCTTACACCCCCTTGCTGGCGTTAAATAAACACTTTGAATTAACAAAACTAAAGTCAACCAATGACAAGTAAGTCAACGTTATTGAAAAACACTTGACGTACGTCTCGGCCATTTTTTCAAAGGTGTTGCCTGTTTAGAAACACGCCTTTCATTAATAATAGAAACATGTCCTCCCCAAAATAAACTGGAGTCAGTAAAACTCATCATAGAATTCTTTATCACACGTTTGTTGTCTTGCTGTGAAATCTGTTCGGGTCCGTTTAACTTAAACAATAGAAAAAGTTACCTAAAACACTTCAACCGACTGACTCGTGAGCCAAACGAAAAACAAAAAAAACCAAGAAAAAAAATCAGATTAAGAATTCAATTTTAGATAAAAGATTAATAATAATTTATAATTATAAGGTTGTTGGCAGTGCGTGTTTAGCTCAACTAGCCGAACTAGCCAAACTAAATGGCTAACTAAGCCAGTTAATAAAACAGCCAGCCAGCCAGCTTAGACGGACGGCCAGACAGCCCGTCAACTTACGAGTACTTACAAAATGTCAATAATTTTTTTTTTATTTTGTGTTAATAATTTATTGCTCAATCTTATGTAGTTGTCATTTATAAATTGTTTGCATTATCAATAAAGATGAAATTGTGAAATTTAAATTCCAATATACAACAACAACAACAAAAATTATTTTATTAAAGATCTAAATTGTAACATCTCTGCAAATACAAAAAAAAAAATAACAAACCAAGATAAATCATTGTTGTCTCTTTTACTCTACCGGCAGCTGAAGGCACAGAACATAAAGCCAACAACAACAAACAACAAAGAAACAAACGGGTTTGCAAATTAAAAATGTCGCTCAAGAATATTCGTCCGTAAAAAGTGCATTAATGAAACAAATAAATTTCAATAAGGAAAACAAACAAATCACAGTGTTGTATTAAAAAAAATATTTAAAAAGTATACACATACAAGCATACATAAATATGTAAAAGAATTAAAAATTATATATGTACCTATAAAGAAAATAAAATCTTTAAGATTGTGAAAACAAAATTAAGAAATTCAAACAAATTACATATTTGCTATATTATTTATAAGAGAAGAAAAAATATATTGCAGCTTAAAATTTAATTTAATTAATTAAATCATTTAAGTCCTGCTTAAGCAGGATTTGTTTTGAAATTTGTATAAAAGTGCTTCAAGATTTATTCACCAACGACTTTTGACGCCTCAAGGGCGTTCAAGCTGGAGGAAGATTTTGTGGGCGGCTGCATGACCATGTCGATGTATTCATCGACGGATAAAATGAAAATGTCAGCACCAAGTTGTTTTCCCGGACGCTACAGTCCGTCGTATCGAAGTTCCGAACAAATGAGAAGATGCATGCCAAATCCATCGGTAAGCAAAATTTACAATTAAAATTTTAATTGAAATTGGCAAGCTATCTTCTGTATAATCTATATAATTAATAAGCAAACACGTTTTTTAGAATCGCTATTGTAGCCGTACAGCTGCTGGATTATACTTACTGTGAGCGCCAAAATTAAGTGTACACAAATATTTCTTAAAATATTGTTTTTATTTCAGTGTTTTTATTTATGATACAATTTTGCATTTAGGTATTTTTAATTTATTAATTAATTTATTTTTAAATTAGTATTCAGTTCTCTATTTGATTTTAAACAAAACAGCAAAAAATATTTACAACAACAAAAGTTTTACAACAAAAATAGAAAACAATTCATTATTTAGGCCTTAAAAAGAAGTGTAAAAACATTTTAAAATGAAAATAAAATCGCATTGTAAAAAATCTTTCTTAAGAAAAAACTTAGGAAAGGAAAAAACTTGAACTATAACCCGTTGTATAGATGTGCAAACCAAAAGTTTAATTTGAAAATAAAATCGATTTAGTATTTTTAGTTGATTTTCCTTTTGCCTCAATTATGGCATTTAATCTTCTGCGCATCGATTCTACCAATTTTTCAGTTATATTAGATGAAATTTTCTGCCACTACGAGTATAACGGATTTCAGCATTTCCTTATTGCTAATTGTATTTTTTCGGATTTTGTGGTTCAAATGTTTGTAAAAATGTTCAATGGTAAAGTCTACTGATGGAAGAGGATGATCTACTATTTTGGCAGTGCGGCACAGGAGCCATTCTTTTACTATAAGGTATGAATGTTTGGAGTCGTTCTCTTGCCGAAAAATCTAAGATCTTTCCAAACCCAATTTCTCCACACTGGGTGGCACTTTGTTTTGCAAAATGTTCAGGTAGTGCATCTTATTTATTATACTTTTAATACAAATTACCTAACCACCACCAAACTAGCTATCGAGGCACTCGACCAACAGTCTCGAGGACGCAGGTTCGATTCCTGCCAATGACTCTGGGTGTTACTGCAGACAAGCAAATATCTTCGCAGTTTTTGTGTTAAAAAAATTAAATAAATAAATAATGTTGTTAAAAAAAAAACCTCCGCCCTCTCCACGCTTAACCGTGGTTATTAAATTTTGTTCAACACATTAATTATTTTTTGTTCGCAATACTTTAACTGAGTTTTTCTTGGCAAACGCCTCAAATTTACCTTCTAAACTAAAAAGTGCTTTATTCCAGAAAGAAACATATTTATGTTGATACTTTTTGGCGTATTCTAGGCGTCTTTTTAATTTAGCTGGCGACATAAGTGGTTTCTTTCGCGGGAATCGATCATGTAGCCGCTTTCGTGTAATGTTTGTCGTATTATACTAGCACTTAAAATAGTTCCTGATGTTCCCGAAACTTCTTCTTATATTATTTTAAGGCACTTTTAACAAGATTATAGGTCTTATTTCAGTCTCTTTCAAAAGTTTTAGTCAGGCCGGCCCTGGACGACATTCTATTTTGCCGTATTTTCCGTATATATCAACATTTATTTTTGCAATATTGTGGCTTCTGTTTATAATAGAGCCAATTTCTCTTAAAGTTGTTCCTTCATTCCGAAATGATATTACTAATTCTGTAGTATCACTAGAAGTTTGTTTGCCCATTCCAAAATAAATAAAAACTTACCTCACACGAGGAGTTCTTACTCTGCCGATCACAATTAATTAACATAAAACAATAAAAACGTTTCAATAGAATGCTAAAATAAGCAAATAACGAAATATAACGGCATTTTTTACAGGAGCACTTTTTTTGTAAAAGAGCGAAAGGAAAGGTGAGAAACTGCTTAATGTGACATTACTTGCTGATTTACTAGCCATCCGCTACTTCCTATGAAAGAAGCTATAGCAGTCGTTTTGACCAAGGCCAGACATGATAGGATATTGAAGCTCCTCTCGGCTAAGCATCTTATACGATGATGCTCCAACGCCGGGCATGTACCGAGGAGATGAAGGATCGTCTCCTCCTCCTCCTCGTCTTAGCAACTTCTACAAAAGTCGTTATAGGGTAGGCCTAGTCTCCTGGCATAGTTCCCAAACGTGCAATGTCGATTGATGACTGCTACCGTCATTTTTAGGATAGATCTGGGAAGTTTTAATAGCTCCCCCGTTTTCTTAGAGTTAATGTGCGGCCACAGGTTCTTTGATATAAGACATGTGGGCTCTGTAAGCCACTTTTCTTGGGTATGTTCCAGCGTGTGGAGTTTTATTCTTTTCCAACACGCCCTTTCTCTTTTCCGCACTCCTTCGATATCCCTACAACTATTATTTTTTCTTCTATTATACCCTAATTTTTCAGGCAATCACAAAGGGAAGGACCTTTAAGACCCAAGTGAGCTGAAGTATCCAGTTACTCTTTGGAGAACCCAGCGGCCAACGCCAGCCATTTTCCGTTGGCGAATATATGGGTCAATCCAAAAGTTGAACACCATGTTGATTAATCCACTGTTTTACTACTCTGGCAGTATGAGTCGGAGCGTTGTCGTGTTGGTACGTCCAAGATATGTGTCCAAAGAAATCATTAAATTTTTCAAATGCTTCCTCCAGAATGTTTTTGTAAGTTGTTGCAGTAATTTTGTGATATATACAAAAACCAACTCTATGGTACCTTAATGCGAAATGCCACCCGTTACCATTATGCCGCCCTCTCGTCTGTGTCTGCGTCTCAAAAATAATTTCTCCTTATATTTTTTTGTTAAGCGTTTTTTTTTATTTGTTGAATCTTCACAAAGTGAACTAACAATAAGTATTCAAATCTTAATACTAAATATAAAAATAAAAATAAAAATTTGCTCTTTACTTAAGTCCCACAAAAAATTTTATTATGTGGGAGCTATATGGGTAAAATCACCTATTAAACGTTCTAATGGTATCCCTTTTCAACCGAGGTAACCGCTTAGGCATTTACCAGTGATTTTATCAATACCTGGTTCTTTCTTGGGATTTGTGTTATTTATAATGTTTTCGATGTCTTGGAAATTAAACCTCAAACACACGAGCAGTCTAACAGCATATAGCGGTAATTCAGCTCCATCATTTGTAATAAAAAGGTTTCTAAACTGGTTAACATAGAACATCCCCTTTTCCGAGTCGGTTATTTTCCAGTCGCCAGTTGAAGAATGCAGAAGTGGCTTACCCTTAACGCGTCTTTTCAATCCTTTTGTCGCTTTCCACAAGGAAAATTCAGATTGCGAAGTTCTCTGGATTTCAAGCAGATTTCTTAACTGAGTTATGCATTCCCGTAGCCTAATTTGAAGCTGTGGACACTTGCGGACGTGCCACTCTCTTCTAGCTTTTCTTTTTTCTGACAGAAGTTGCTCAATTTCAGACGAATAATTTCTATTGTTCTCATCTCTGAGTCCCAAAGCCGTTTGGGGCTCTACTGGTAGTAGTCCTTGGGATACGAAGTCTGACCGGAGACTTAATCTGGTACCACGGGAACCGGGAGCCCCAGGAACTTGTTCCTGCCCGGTTATGCTGCGGCCCTTCGGGGAGTATCGTGGTGGTTGTGGTTTAAACCCAAATCGCGGGGAGAGTTCAATTGAGCTCGGTGTGGAGTTGCATTGCAACCGGGTGCCGTGACCCATAGATCGGAAGGAGTATTAGAAAGGCTCCGCTCCTAACCAAGGGGGAGATCATGTCCAAACAACATGTGATCGAATTGGTACACATGCATGTCATGTATGGGGGCGCTGGTAGACGCATTGTATTCACCCGGTGATTAGATCACCGTGGGGTAAGGCCATAATGGCAGGTACCCACGATAATCGTTTTCACAACTGTTCTCATCTCTGGACCTTATATGGCTAATGTTAGCATGCTTTATGGCCAATTCAAGGTTTTCAGAAAAATCGTTAATTGACACATCAATACCTTCAAGTATTATAATGAAATGTATTGTTGGGCAAGATCTTTCATTTGTGTGCATCTTTTATTCGCTTTCAGGATGGTGATGTGAATTAATTCATTATTTTCTTTCATTTTTCTATATGCCAAACATTTATCTTTCAAAATGAATGAAAATGTTTCAATTATGTATATCTTGCCTCCTGATATGACAATGACAAATTATTATACAGCAACCCAACTACAGGTATTCAGGCATGTTTTCACACTCACAAGTGTCCAAAATCGCCAGGCGACTTGAAAACGCCAAATTTATTTTTAGATGTTCTGAGACTCACGCGTTTTGCTTGTGAGTTCACATAATTTGAATGCTAAAAACATATGTTTTACCAAAGCAAATAAACTGAAAAATAAATTGAAAATGCCAGCAGTATTCATATTATGCATTTAAAGTTAAAAATGTAATAAAAAATTTTATGTAAAAAAGTTTATTTCCAGAAATACGTGATGAGTTTGGCTGGCGTTTTAAGGAAATTTATTAAATTGCATGTATTTAGCAAAAATTGTATGAAAAATTGTCTCGTTTTTATTCTACTACAAAAAAAAAACAAATTTAAATTGATATATATGTACGTCATTTTATTACTCGTATTTGTATAATGTTTAGTTTAGTGTTTAGTTGTGATTTGAACTCACCAAGAATCTGGCGATTACGATTTAGAGAACGCCTTTCTTGCGAGTTCAAGTCACAATCGCAAACGTCATGCAAGATGCGAGTTTCAGAACATGCCCGATTATTTGTTTCTTTCAGAGTTTGTTTAAATACAAAACGTAGAACAAATTTATATTTTAATATTTATTTTTAAAATTAATTTAAATCGGAAAGTATACAACATAATTAATAATGATTTCCTTCAATTTATTTTGAGTGTTTGATTCTCAATGATGAAATATGAAAGAACAAAAAATTCTGAAAGAAATAGAGAAAGAGTACAGAAATATTTCATTCTTTAACTTGAAAGAATCATTCAGTTGACGTAATTCATTCATGAATGACACAAGTCTAATGAAATGTCAGTCATGGCTTTATATAAACTTACATTTAAAACCGAGAAATGGAACACCCTACTTTGTAATTACCCTGCCAGCAAATTGGTAGTCGACTACAATTAAAACCAACTAATAATTCACTTTTTTGGTCTAACTACAAGCTAGCTACAATGTAATGCAGAATTTTCCCAAATGAAAGTGTATTTACATATTTAACTTATTTTGGTTTATTTTAATGCGTAGTTTTGCTTTTCCTTTTTTCTTCATTAGTCAATCGTTTGATATACTTCACTTGCTTACTGAAGTTGAAAGACGATGTCTTTAAATACACGACGGCTTCAAGCCGGTGGTAGAATATTCAACTTCTTCTGATTTTCTTAGTAAAGATAGCATTTACTTTTAAAAATTTTACTGTATCTCTATACTAGAGTAAAATGACAATGAGTGGAATTATCATGCATATTACAAAATTTAAAACAGAAATAATTTTTATTTTACCTATCATATCATTTTACCTCGTATATATCGTTCAAAGTCTTTTGGTATTAGTTTTTAAATTATATTTTTATAAGATTTTTTTTAATTTATTTATTTATTAATTTATGCCTATGGAGAATAACTCCTTACAGACAGATACTACATATGTACACGCATATGAGTTAAAAAAAAAAATTACAAAAATTAATCAAAAAAATAGACAAAAATAGCTAATTACTGGAAAAAAATTTATAAGCAATAGAAAAAATTTGTTAATTACTGTAATTTAATACTAAAATTATACAACGCTTAACAAAATTTAAGTTCATCGAAAAGTCAATAACGTCGTACAGCTCATTAAAACAACAACATAATCTACGGAAGGGATCTGCAGAGTTCTGACGGCAATAAAGCACTGACAAAGGTCGATATTGACCAAGACTACGCTGGGGTACATCAAAATTTAGTTTAGACACCAGATACTCAG
This sequence comes from Thecocarcelia acutangulata, assembly GCA_914767995.1. Classification (NCBI taxonomy): domain Eukaryota; kingdom Metazoa; phylum Arthropoda; class Insecta; order Diptera; family Tachinidae; genus Thecocarcelia; species Thecocarcelia acutangulata. The sequence goes on along the minus strand of OU612095.1, from coordinate 21,771,226 downwards.
AGCAGATATTACATTTAACATTTTTCTGCGACTTGTCACAGTTGACTTGTTGTAGTCTGAACTCATAGGATGGCAAGTTGGCTACAGTGTTCGGGTAGATATTGCGCAGGATGAAAAGAAGGAATTGTTTTTGGATAGACTCAATTCGATCTCTATGTACATTATTAAAAGGGTCCCATATAATCGAGCCACATTCCAGTATTGGCCTGACTAAAGATGTATACAATTGCTTCACAACAGTGGAGTCTGCAAATTCTTTAGACCAGCGCTTTACAAAGCCAAGCACCCCCCTTGTTTTACTTGAGCAAAAGCTAATGTGTTGGTTGAATGAAATTCTTCAACTGTGTCTAATACATGGCCACCAAGCCTAAAATGCCCATGAGGGTTAGATTTTCTTGAGAAGTGCATATGCTTGCACTTGCTGAAATTTAACTTTAAAAGGTTATGCTTAAACCAATTAAAGAAATTGTCCAAATCCAGTTGGAGGCAGTTTTGATTCCAGAGCCCACATGTTGAAAAAATTTTCACATCGTCTGCATAGATTAGAATATTGGAAAATTTTATGGCAGATGGTAGATCCTTGATGAACAATATAAAAAGAATTGGTCCTAGATGGCTTCCCTGCGGTACTCCAGAGATGCATATATGTTTTTTGAACGAAGTCGTTCTTTATAGAGGAAAAAAACAGGATTTTTTTTAAGTTAACATACATATAGGCCAGGAAGTAGTTAGATAATAGGTAGTTAGTTATTTAACTAACTAAAAAAAAACTACTTAAAGTCTACTGATGAACTTCTGAGTAGCTATATATAAGTCCGATAAAAGTTGACTTTTAGAAAACTAACTTTAAGTTAGTTGAAAAGTAATGCAGAGTCGGACAATTGACTAACTCCTAGGACACCGCCATGCTAAAATAGTCAGTTATCTCCATTGAAAATAATCTAAGAGTCACCCACCATCAGCTGCAAAAAAAATTTGTTTAAAGTTAATTTTAAGCTGAGTTGCCGGCAGTGTATACATTTAGGTAACACATACATACATATGTATATAGCTTACAATATGAGAGCTTGTGATATGAATAATGATTTATAAAACGGATTCTGTAGCTTTATGATAAAGCACGGGTAATAAATCCATCTTTCATATGTATGTTCTTTGTTTGTTTGTATCAATACTTTAAAATGTACATACATGTAAATATACATATGTATATTTTATTCAACTTGTGTACAACTCGAACCCTGCATTCGTTAAAAAGGCAAAACGATTTATTTGAACATTTATTAGAGAAAACACATTTAAACAAGTGAATGAGGGTGCTTATAATAATTACAACTTTATTTGAAATTGTTGGAGAATAGAAAAAAAACAACCAAGTAAACAACAAATTACATCATTAAAAGTTGTTGGGAGTTTGGAAATTTATTAATGCTCGTAATAGGTAATTTTTTCTATTTTCAAAAACAAAAAAAAAAAAAAAAAAAACACCAAAACCAAAACCAAAAGAAATCCATATAAACATAAATGAGTATGAATTTATGATGTCAGTTTTTCTCTTTTTTTTTTTTTTGGTTTTATTTGCTGGCTACATGACTACAAGAGCACAACTAACGGTAAATTATTCAGTTGTTGTTTCAATGTCAAGGTCTTTTGCTCATTTATCTTAATTTTGAAGAAAATATAAAAAAATTACCGTACACAAATGCAAAAAAAACAACAACAAAAACAATTAATTAACCAACAAAATTGTGGTAATTTGTTGTAATATTTTTGCTGCAAGAAGAAATTAAAAGAAGAGAAATGCCTAAAAGTACAAACAAACAAACACTTTCTTACATGATTATTTGTTTGTTTATATATTTATGCAAATGATTAAATGTTCTCGTTTGAAATGTGCTTATTTTTATATTGTTTGCTTAATAATTTATTTAAAATAAGCAAACTGGAAGTGCGAACCTACATACATACATACAGAAAAAGAAATCGATTTTATTACGTGTGTATAAATGTCTGTTCATACGACTACGTACATATGTATGGACATATGAGTTGTTTTTACTTTTTTCTTCAGCTCTAATGCAAGTGTCTACACAAGCATATTTCACCACGTTTACACATCTGTACACTTGTGCAACCAGAAACTCGTGTTATTGCAAAAAAAAAAAGCAATACTACATGTAAAAAAATTTAAATTAAACAAGGAAAACATAAAACATGAAAATTTATTATTTATTAAGTTTCTATTTTTTTTCTATTGCTTTGCTTGTTAAACTGTTTACCTTTTTCTGTAAATTATTCCTTCCATCTTTTCAGACTCGTTTGTTAGAAGATGCATCCCTTTTATGCAATTCATGGTCAGCACGCCAGAATGTAAGTTAAGACAAAACAAAAACAAACAAACAAAAAACAAAACGATTTTTTTCTAAAAAATTTTCTGAAAATAAAAGCAAAAAAGAGCTTTTTTACTCTTTTTTTAATATTGTTTTGCAGTTTAATTTTTCTGCTGATGTTTAAAGCAGAACTCATTAAAAATTTATTGCAAAAAAGTTTATATACAAGCATACATACAAATGTATGTATATACATACACATATTTATAAAGCATGCCAAAACTCAAACATATGGGCTAAACAACACCCTTTACATAAACATACATACTTGTATACAAGCATATTACTTGAAAACGTAGATATACCAAGTTTCTATATATTAACGTGTAAATATATACACATAAATATTGTACAAGCTACTTGTCATAACACACATACATACACACTATAGTAAGTATGTATGCATAGGTACGTACATACATATATACTGAATAAAAACCCCATATATTATGTACATATTAAAGCTCCTGCTAAGACACACATACATATATTCATATGTACATACAATAGCAAACACATCGTTTTTCTTTAACATCTTTTATTTTTGGATGACTAAAACTTAAAAATTTAAGCGCGGGAAAAATTAAAGCTATATTGCTTTAAGCTTAAAACAAAAATAAGATAATGTAGGCTTAAAGACAACGCAAGATAACTTCTTTAAAGCTTAAGATTCAAATAATACTTTATTTAAGAAAATGATTCTAGTCTGATTACGAATTTTAATGCCAACGGATTTAGCATATGTCTTCATTTTACATACACATCCCTTGTTGTGTAAAATGAAATTTTACGTCTTACAAATTTTACATCAACATAAAGCGAATACCGATAACTAGTTGTAATAACACATATTTTTTTCTCTCTACCAAATTTCACTAAATCGGTGTAAGAATATTGTGAGCTCTCATATCCTTTATATATTAAAAGTAAATTTTAAACCAAATTACATTAAAACTAAGCGAAAGCAAGTAAATAGTTGTAATACTGTAGACTTTAGCTTCATGCCAAAGTTGGCTCAAATCAGTGCAAAAATGAAAGAATTTCCCATATATCCTTTATTTTTAAAATTAAATTTAAAAAAAAAAAAAAAAAAAAAAAAAAAAAAAAAAAAAAAAAATATAACGGGATTAAGTAAAAACCGTAATAGGTGAACAGAGTGTTTTTGTTTAAAAGAAAAATTTTGTGACATTTTTTAAATACTGTTTTAAATTGTAAATAAAAAATAGAAACAATTAATTGCATGAGTGCACCTATCAGATGTAATTCTGAAAAAGAGCTTAGCTCCGGTAGAAAAAATCTTTGGATTTCAGAGGAAGAATCTGTGAAAAAATCACTGGAAAATTTCCTGTCTCTAAGAGATAGGAAACGCCCGCGATCGTGCTCGCCAAATATTGTTGTTACAACTGAAGACAAAACATCTTCCGGTTTAATTGTTGATGATAAGCCAAAAACCCAAGTAGGCATGGACAGGTACATAACCGTGGTTAAGAGACAGCGAAGCCCCAAATCAGCTCAAATATCATCTAAACCGAAAATTTCTAAAGATGATAATAGGACTTCGGCAACGGATAATAATAGGTTTGCTATACTGCAAACAGATGAGCCAACAATATCTAAAAAAACCTTTAAGCCGCCACCAATATATTTGCGAGAGCCTACCTCTAGTGACCTGGTAAAGCAACTTATTGCGGCAATCGGCAAAGACACGTTTAACGTAACATCGGTTAAGCACGGCGGCATAAATGAAACAAAAATCCAGGTAAACAGTGAAAATGAATACCGAAAGTTATCTGACGTTCTAGAGAAGGAGAAGCGATCATTTTACACATATCAGCTTAAAAGTGCCAAAGGTATTCAGGTCGTTATAAAAGGTATTGACCCTTTTGTTGACACGAATGAGGTCAAAACCGGACTAGAAGACAATGGCTTCAAAATTAAAAATGTGGTTAATATTAGAAACCGTGAAAAAATTCCTCAACCCATGTTTAGGGTTGAATTGGAACCTAGAGATGTTCTCCTGAAAAAGAATGAAGTGCATCCAATTTATAACCTCAAATATCTTTTGCATCGTAAGGTTACCGTTGAGGAGCCTCATAAGCGTTTAGGGCCCGTCCAATGCCTAAACTGCCAAGAATTTGGCCATACTAAGGCCTATTGCAAGTTGCCCGCAGTTTGCGTTGTGTGTGGTGAACTTCACGGTACATCACAGTGCAAAAAACCTAAGACTGACGCGAGCGTTAAAAAATGCAGTAATTGTGGAGGTAACCACACTGCAAACTACAGGGGTTGTCCTGTCTATACTCACTTCAAGAGATCAATGACAAATAGGCCATCAATTTTAAATATGCCACCCCAGCAGACAAACACCATTTCTACAAGCAATTTTCCCCAGGTACGCCAGCCAACCAGCCATATACACGTGCAAAACCCCCAACAAATTTCTTATGCGAATGTGGTAAAATCCGATAGACCAAACTTGAATCAGGAGCCCAAGCCTCAAAACTCCGACCAAAATTTTAGCAATCTTGAGGCAACTCTGCAGACTCTTGTTCAATCTATAAATACATTTACGGTTTCCATGACGAACATGATGCAGGAAATGCTGAAAATGCAATCCACTATTTTGCAGGCAATTTTAAAAAAATGAATTGGTTGAAAATATGTTTCTGGAACGCAAACGGCATTCGCCAACAAAAAAATGAACTTGAGCACTTCCTTATGGAAAAGCAAATCGATATAATGTTGATTGCTGAAACCCATTTGACAACCAACAGTTATTTCAAAATTAATGGGTACGCATTATATGACACTAAAGATCCCCGCGGAAGATCTTGCGGAGGATCGGCAATTCTAATAAAATCCAGAATTAAGCACTATTTAATGAACGAGACACGTGAGGAGTATATCCAAGCAACTAATATATGCATTGAATATTTTCATGAAAAAATCGTTATTTCCTCGATTTACTCACCGCCCCGATTTTCAATAACAGAAAGCCAATATTCAAATTTTTTCAAATCACTTGGGCCTCGATTTTTAGCGGCTGGCGACTATAACGCTAAGCACACCTTTTGGGGATCACGCTTAATTACCTCGAAAGGCCGTGTGCTTTTTGACACCGTTTCCAAAATGGGCTTAGATGTGGTTTCAAGCGGACACCCCACTTATTGGCCGACAGACCGACGAAAGATCCCAGACGTTATAGATTTTGGAGTTGCGAAAAATTTTCCTTTAGAGTGGATGCAAGTGGAGCCTTCATTAGATTTGTCATCAGATCACTCTCCCACTATAATCTCTGTTTCGTTCCCCCAAGAGATTGGCTCACCGTTGACTGTCAATAGAGTTAATTGGTTAAAGTACAAAAAATTTTTGAGCACACATTGTACTGAAAATATCGCCTTGAGAACGCCTGAGGATATTGATGTGTCAATTAACAATTTTTCTGAAAACCTCAAACTGGCCGTACAGCATGCTACCACTAGTCATTTAAGACCTAGAAATGAGAGCAATAGAACTTATTCATCTGAAATTGAGCAACTTCTGTCAGAAAAAAGAAGAGTCAGAAGAGAGTGGCAACTTCGCAGGTCGCCCCAGCTTAAAGCTAGGCTACGGGAATGCATAACTCAGCTAAGAAATCTGCTTGAAGTCCATAGAATGGCTTCCCTTAAAACATATTTGGAAAGCCTTGATGGTACCCCTCAATCTCATTATTCCTTGTGGAAAGCGACAAAAGGTTTAAAAAGACCCGTAATAGGTAAGCCACCTTTGCGAAATTCAACTGGCGACTGGGCAAGAAGCGATTCTGAAAAGGGAATGTTATATGTCGATCATTTGCGAAACGTTTTTATCACAAATGATTCAGAGAATAATACAGCGGAATTACCACCATATGTTGTTAGACCTCCTGTGTCTTTGAGATTTAATTTTCAAGACGTCGAAAACGTTATCGGTAATACAAACCCCAGGAAAGCTCCAGGCTTTGATCAAATTACTGGTAAAATGCTTGAACAGTTACCTCGTGTAGCTAGAAGGGTTCTACTTTTTATTTTTAACGCCATTTTACGCCTTGAGTATTATCCTGCAGAGTGGAAGGTCTCAATGATTACTATGATACCCAAGCCAGGGAAGGATCTGACTAAGGTAGAATCATATAGACCAATAAGTCTTTTACCAACAATTTCAAAACTATTCGAAAAATTGTTAATGGCGAAGTTGAGTCCAATATTGAACAATGTGGGATGCATCCCTGATCATCAATTTGGCTTTCGGGCTAAGCATAGCACCATAGAACAAACGCACAGACTAGTCAATGTCATAAGACAAACCTTTGAGGCGAAGAAGTACTGCTCAGCTCTTTTCATTGATATTTCTCAAGCGTTTGATAAAGTGTGGCACGACGGCTTAATGCACAAAATAAAGCTAAATTTGCCTGCAAATACACACAAGCTTCTGGAAAGCTACTTATACGGGCGGAAGTTTGTTATCAGAGAAGGCGACTTTATTAGCCCAATTCAGCCAATCAAGGCAGGAGTTCCCCAAGGCAGCATACTGGGGCCTACTTTATATTTGATTTACGCCTCTGACATGCCAACGACATCTGGAATCCACACTTCTACCTTTGCAGATGACACAGCGTTTTTGAGTGTTCATGAAAACCACCATTTAGCATCACGAAATTTACAAGAATATACTTCAATATTAGAGAAATGGCTAAAACTTTGGAAAATCAAAGCTAATGAACAGAAATGTACTCATGTTACATTCACACTGTGTAGGCAAACATGTCCGCCTATCCAAATTAACAACTCACCTATTCCGCAGCACAACGAAGTCAAGTACCTTGGTATTCACCTGGACCGTAGGCTAACATGGAAGTCTCACATTGAAGCAAAGGTCACTCAGTTAAAACTAAAAGCAGCGCAGCTAAATTGGCTTATGGGCAGAAATTCGACACTGAAATTAGATTGCAAACTTTTGTTATACAACGCAATACTAAAGCCTATATGGTGCTACGGAATTCAGTTATGGGGCACCGCCTCAGCGTCAAACATTGAAAAAATCCAAAGGCGACAAAACAAAATTCTACGAACGATTACTGCAGCTCCATGGTACGTAAAAAATTCACGAATTCATAACGATCTGAGTGTTCCGCTGGTAAAAGAGGAATTTTCCAAGTACGCGACAAGGTATGTCAGTAAACTGGAACTTCATCCAAACCCTCTTGCTCGCAATATACTTAATTTTGGCGGCCACACTCGGCTTAAAAGAAGGGATACCGCTGCCACCATCAGATTGCTCAATAGGTGATTTTACCGAAATAGCTCCCGCATAATAAAACTTTTTTGTCTAGCATTGGCCGGACTTAAGAATTACATTTTTTAATTTTAAATTTAGTATTAAGATTTGAATACTTATTGTTAGTTCATTTTGAAGATTCAATAAATAAAAAAATGCTTAAAAAAAAAAAAAAAAAAAAAATTTTAAGTAATATTTTAAGTCAATGGCAGTAACTAGTTAAAATACTATGCACTTTTGCCTGTTGTTGAGTTTCAATTAAATTGAAGCAAGAATATGATGAACTCCCATATATCTTTTATTTTTATATTTGGATTTTACGCCTTATTTTTATCATATCGAAAGCCAGTTACTAATTGTAATAGTACATATTTTTGCTCTGTGTCGCATTTCATTCAAATAGGCGTAAGGATGTGATGATCTGCCGTATATCCTTTGTTAATTAAAAATGAATTTGAAGCCAATTTTTATTAAAACTAAGCGAAAGCCGGTATATAGTTGTAATACTGTACACTTTAGCTCCATGCCAAAGTTGGCTGAATTCAGTGCAAAAATGTGAGAATTTCCCGTATATCCTTTATTTTTAAAATTGAATTTATGTAAAATTTTCATCAAATGGAAGTAACTAGTTAAAATACTATGTATTTTTGCTCTTTGCTAAGTTTCACTTAAATTTAAGTTAGAATGTCATGATCTACCATATATCCTTTATTTTTTAAATTTTATTTTACACCTTATATCAGTTAATGCTCAAAACTAGGTAACTAAATGTAATGCTCCATGTTGAACTTCTCTTAAATCGATGCAAATATACGTGTTCTCCTACATATCCTTTATATTTTTTATACTTTAAATTAATTTTACGCTTTACATAGCGAAAGCCGGTAACTAGCTATAATACAACATACTTTTGCTTTGTGCCGAATTTCACTTTAAACGTTGCAAGAATGGAATGTCGCCCCATATATCCTTTATTTTTGAAAATTTAATTTTAAGCAATAATTCCATCAAAAGCCAGTAATTGGCTGTAAAACTATGGGCTTTAGCTATTTGCCGAGTTTCACCTATATTGAGGTAACGATGTGTTGAATTCCCATATATCCTTTATTTTTGAAATTGTACATTACGCCTAATATTCTTCAAAACTCACCAAAATTCGGTAACTAAGTGTAATGATATTCTCCTTTGCTGTGTGTCGAATTTCTTTTAAATCGATGCAAGCATGCGGTGCTCTTCCAAGTATCCTTTATATATTAAAACTGAGTTAAATTTTTTTTTCATTAAAAGCCAGCGTTAGATGTATAGTTTTGCATTATTTTCATGAAAATTCAGCCGATAACTAGTTGTAATCCTATACAATTTTATTCTGTGCCAAGTTACACCTATATTGAAGTCAGATTGTGTTAATCTCCCATATGTCCTTTTTATAAAAATTGAATTTTAAACAATATTTTCATCAAAATTCAGGGAAATCCGGGTATTAATTGTAATACTATAATATTTTGTTTCATATATAGTTTCACTAGAGTTGATACAAGGATTTAATAATCACCTTTATATTTTAAAACTAATTTTATGCATTAACTTCCTCAAAACTGGGTGAAAGCTGTATAATTTTGCTCCACGCCGCATTTCGCTTAAGTCAGAGTATGGTCAGTAAGAGTATGGTGATCTCCCGTATATCCTTTATGTATTAAAATTTAATTTTAATCTTTATATTCAACAAAACTCAATGAAATCTGGATATTATTTGTAATATTATACATATTTTGCTTTACGCCGGTTTCTACTTAAATCGCTGCAAAGACACGGCGAACTCCCATATATCCTTTAAATATTAAAAATGTACTAAGTGCTATTTTCATCAAAACTCAGCGAAAGCCACTAAGTAATTGTAATACCATGTAATTTTGTTTTATGCGGAATTTCATGTAAATCGCTGCAAGGATGTGGTGGTCTCTCCTATATCCTTTTTTATTAGAATAGAATTTTTGGGAATAATTTTTATCAAAATTCGGTGAAAACCGGATACTATTTGCAATATTATACATGTTTTTCTCTACGTTAAATTTTCCTTAATGGGATGCAAGGACGTGTATCCTTTGGGTATTAATATTATATTTTAGGCTTTTTAAACATTTTTACCAAAACTCAGCTAAAGTATATACATATATATGTATATACTTTTAACTCAAGCAATAATTAAAAACGGTGCAAGATGTGGTGGCGCCTATATATTCATTTTTATCTCAATTTGAGTTTATTTAAAATCACATTTTGTTTTAATTTCCCCACATAGATATGCCATTTAACCTTTTGATTCATTTTAATATAATCGTTATGAATATATTAGCATATATGTTTGTATATATGCACAAGCTTTATGTTGTCTTATCGAAACTTGATAACTATTTCCTTAACAACATTTGTCAGCTTTGTGTCAAATTTCACTTCAAATACTTCAAGGATATGACTTTCTCCCATATATCCTTTATGTTTGAAACTTAAAATTAGACATTTTACTGTTGGAAACTTTTGAAAAATCAATAATATTTGAGAGGAAAAAATATATTTTAACTCCATTCCCAATTAAATTGTAAATGCGGTATATGGCAGGAAGGTGGTGCCTATATGTGTATATGCTCAATTCATATCTCATGCTTAATATGAAAACAAACTGTCACCTACTTTTTCAACAATTTTTCTTATGACCACGCCGTCTTCTACATAAATCATATGTATTAAACATACATAACACATGTGTATGTACACACACTTATGAATGTGTACATTCATATATCCTTTGTATTTTATTAGAAAAAAACAGTTACTGTTTGTAGTTTCACACACTTCAATGTTATGCCAAATTTAAGTTCAATCAGTGACAATATTAATAAACATATTTCAAGTCAATTTTTCAAAAAATCTCAAGGAAAATTATTTCATATATCGCTCCTTTAGTGCAACAGAGGCATAACTACAAAAAGCTTGTTTCGAGAAAAACACATTTCAAATTTTTAGTTTCCATACTAGCTTTAAAAAATTTTTTTAAAGAAAATATCTCCTAAAGGAAACCGTTTAAAAGTAATTTGAATAAATTTTTGGCAGAATATAAAATGTAGAGTACTGTTAACAATTCTGCATTCTTAACTCTAAAAGCTCGTTTTTTGAGATATGACTATGTTGCAATAAAGGAACGATATGTAAAAATGTTTGCTGTACATTTTTGAGTAATCGATGCCACCATATTCTTGCTATGCTTACTGTGTAACCTTTATATGACGGCAACAATGACAAGAAAATTTAACATTGCTTAAAATCCGGCTGCAATAATTTTAGGTATATATCCTTTTCTCATATATACTTTATTGTAGAAACCTAATTTTATACGTTATTTACATATATGTATGTTAAATTTCACTTGCTTCGACGCAAGGATTCACTTTTTTCCCATATATCCTTTATTTTCAAAAATAAGTAAAGCACATATTTTTGATTCAATCACTTTCTGAATCTTTTACTATAAGTTTTGCAACCTTTTGCTTAACCACTGATCGCTACAATTACATACATGTTATAGTCTATGGCATATCCTTTTTATTATTGTTGCAAGACCTGATGACTATTTCTTCAACAACATTAATTAACTTTACACGGGCTCCATAGATTAAAGCTTGTGACCTTTTGCCAAATATCCTTTATTTTAAAAACTTTATTTTACGCTTTATCTTGACGGTAAGTAAAGGAAAATAATTTGTTCGCAATTTGTATAACTTCACACTTATTATGCTGGCCAAATTTCGCATCCATTGGAGCAAAACTACCGATATCTGTCATATGTCCTTTATTTTTTATAGTAAATTTCAGCCTTATTTATGATCATATTGTACTAAAAATAAACAATTAATAGTCAAAAGTACACTTTTCAAAACTTAATTTATTTTTTTAAATGCTTATATAGAGGTATGTACGTATGCATACAAGTATATACATATATGTGCGTACAAACACTCTCGCATGCATAATTGTCAGGGGTTTGCAAAATCGATTATTATTTCCCAAACAATATCATTTAATGCTGCTGGAATTCTAACTTTAAAATATTAATACCTATAACTTTTACCCATGTATCCTTTATAATAAAAATTTAAAATTTATAAATTAATTTGATGATAAGGAATTTTAGTTTGGTTACAATTTGTGTTACGACACACTTAAGTTTCACACCAAGTTTTACTAAAATGGAAACAAGGATAACGTAACCTCTCATATATCCTTTATTTTTTATATTTATATTTAGAATTCTTTTTTTCTAAATAAAAACTTAAAGCTTATGTAAGTTAAAATCAACAACTTTTTATAATAATGTGATCATCATAATTGCGCGACCGCCAGCATTTTATGGCATCCTCTATATCGTTTATTTAAAATTTCATATTATACATAATTTAAATCGGTGTCAAATAAAAAGAAGCAACTATTTGTGATATTAATATCTCACACTTTATGTCAAATGTTCCAGTATGCATTCTTTATTTTCAAAATGAATTTTTGCACAGAAACTTTATTTCCAAAAATTATAGTTTAAATTAAATAGTGAAATTATATTCAAAAGGTAGTTTTGCTAATTTATGCAATGCCACATCATACCTTCAAAAGAAACATACACATCTACGTGCACATGCATGCCCCACTTTTAAAATTCTATTTAAAGTTCATGTGTAAAAAGAATTAAGCAGCAATAAGCAGGTTTTTTCTATAAAAGTTAAATGTGTCAATTTCAACTACAATCTGAAAAAAGATATTAACATATTCTAGCTAAATTTTTTTAAGAAGAAAATATCACGCATAACAATTATTTCTAGAAATATACACGTCTTTTAACTTGGCGTCAAACATTCTCAACAACCGGCGCTAATGTATGACAGTTTCTAAAATTTTATATATATTAAAATACAGTTTAAGTTATATTTTCGTTGGGAAAGTAGCAAAAACTATGTTTACAACTTTAATAAGAACGTAATATAATGTGCCAAGTTTGATATTAATGCTTATCTTTCATATATCTTTGTTTTTGTCGAAAACACAATTTTACTTTGAAGAACAAGGAAATCATTGTTAAAAATAATAAATACATTATTTTCTTCTTTTTATTGCTTCTTCTTTCATACTAGTGCAGCAGACAATTAAAACTGTATGTCCTTTAATTCAAATTTGATATATTTTTAATCAGAGTGCAACAAAAATATGTCGATTTTGCTAAATAAATATAATGCTCTTTAACTCTTTTTTTTATTGTAATTACTTCCACCAAATATTATCAGTCCATATATCCTTCATATTAAAATTGAATTTTAAGCACAATAATAATCACAGCTTAACAAACGCTGGTAACTATTTGTGTCATTACATACTTTATGTGTGTACCAAATTTTATTTCAATTGCATCAAAGATGACTTCTTCCCATATAGCCTTTTTTAACAAAACAAAATTCTTGATCAAAATTTTTTAGTTTTATTTTCGCTTTAATTTTTTTATTTTTTATTTAATACTATCAAATTTGATGAGTAGTGGATGTCACACTCACATGTCCTGTTTAAAAAAGCAATTAAATTTAATATGTTAATTTACGTTGAATTTGCCAGGATATGCCTGTCCTTATATTAACTATTTCTATTACTACATACTTTATATGTATACCAAATTTAGGTTTAATTGCAGCAAGGATGTTACTTTTTTCCATATATCCTTTTTTTATTATATAAATTCTTTTAACAAAATTAAAAAATTATGTTTTCTATTTGGTTTTCAAATGAATACCATGAAATTTTATGAGTCTTAGATGTCATACTCACATGTCCTGTTTAAAAAAGCATTTAAATAAAAAATTAACTATAATTTGTTAATTTGCCAGTATGTGCCTGTATTTTTAATTTAACTATTTGTGGTACTGTATACTTTGTGTGTGCACCAAATTTCAGCTCATTTACAGCAAGGATGAAACTTCTTCCCATATATCCTTTTTTCCTAAAATTAAATTTTTACGAAAATCAAAAAAATTTATTTTGTACATTACTTTTAATTTAATACTGGAGTATTTTATTGGTGATTATACTCATAAGTCCTGCTTAAAAATTAATTAACTATACTTCTTTCTTTAATATGCGCTGCATATGCCTGTCTTTATATTAACTAATTAACTATTTGTAGTACTGCATACTTTAGGTGTACACCAATTTTTAGTTTAATTGCAACAAGGATGTGAGTTCTTCCCATATATCCTTTTTTGAAAAAATATATTTTTTTACAAAATTAGAAAATTGTCATTTGTATGTTATTTCTAATTTAATACTATCAAGTTCATAATCACATGTCCTGTTTGAAAAAGCGTTTAAAAGCAATTAACTATACTTTGTTTATTTGCGCTCAGTTTGCCAGTGTATGATGTCTTTCTATTGACTATTTGTGGTACTATACACTATATGTGTTCACCAAACTTGGGTTCGTCTACAGCAAGGATGTTACTTTTTCTAATAAATACTTTTTTTACAAAAAAAAAAAAAAAAAAAAAAAAAAATTTAACAAAATTAAAAAATTATCTTCTGTATATTATTTTTAGTTTATTACTATCTGATTTTATGAGTCAGGAAGGTCATACTCACATGTGCTGCTGGCAAAAACATTTCAAAAATCAATTAACTATACTTTACTTAGTTGCGCTAAATATGCCAGGATATGCCTGTCTTTATATTAACTATTTGTGATACTGCTTGCTTCATGTGTGCACCATATTTTAGTTTATTTACAATAAGGATGTAACTTCTTCCCATATATCCTTTTTTTGATCAAAAAACATTTTTTATCAGAATTAAAAAGTTTTCTCTGGCATATTATTTTTAGTTTACTACAATAAAATTTTATAAATCCTGGAGTACTTTTTACTCATGCGTTCTACTTAAAAGCAATTAACGGTTATATACTAGTTTGCGCTGATTTTTCAAGGATATGCTTGTCTTTATATTAACTATTTGTGGTACTAATGAAAGCAACAAATTTTAGTTTAATTGCAGCAAAGATGCGACTTCTTCCCATATATCCTTTTTTCATAAAATAAAATTTTTGACGAAAATTTTATATATATTTATTTCTTTTTTAATTTAATACTATTAACTGTTGTAGCAAACTTTGTCGTTTTTACTTATTTAAAATGTAATAACATAGTATTTTGTTATCCGTCCAAAATACCTTGAGCTTGGTGATTGATAAGAAACATTTTTTCATTATTTTATTTATTAATTTCATATGTCAATATTTAGTAGATACAGCTGGACGTGATATTTTAAGGATGGCCTGATTAGAATATGCATTAAGCAATTGATTTGATTTCATGGCCTAAACATTTCTTAAATTTAATTAATTTTAAGGAATTTCTATTGTAGTAATTTTGATATTATTTTTAGACACAAAAATGCCACTAATAGTCGCTTTTGGTAGTCCTAACCATTTAATAGCATTAGCAAGACAGATAGACAGATTTATTGTTCTCATTAATTACCACTTTGGAAAAAATGTGTGTCTTTGTTGACCTTACACACTTTGTAATATAAAAGTCGAACCTTACATATGTATATAATAATACAAGGCACGTGTAGTCATAGTCTTGCCATTCATAAAGAGATTAATGAAAACTCTTGTATTTACTCTTCTATATATTATATAATCTAAATGTATACAATTCTTATTATAAAATTATTCGGTTTTGCACCAGTTCCTTTTTATAAAAAAAAACTTAACTACAACTTGTAGTATTGCAGTCTATACTTTATTACCAAATTTGAAATAATTTAGAGCAAGGACATACCCAGCTGCCGAATATCCTTTTTTTTAAATATAAAATATTATAATAGTGCTTCAAATATTTTATACAATATTAGATGTTAATTTATAAATTTTACAAAATGTTTAAAGATAATTTGCGAATTTCTTGTTAACGGGTGATTCATGCTGAGGTGGGCCCTATTCTTATAGATCCTTCTATCCTAATAAAAAAAATATTGAGATATTTCTCTGAAAATATTTGTTTTATTTTTAATTATCATCATTATTATTATTATGTTAAAGAATTCAAAGATGAAAAAATAACACTACCTAGAATTACATGCTCAAATAAAAACGTAATATTATATAGAAAATCTACCTTGTATATACACACATACTTGCTTAGCAGTAGCCTTTAATGCAATAAGTAAAATAACAGATTCCTGCTTATTCCAAAAGTCGTTATCGTTGTCACATATCACAACATCAAAAAACTCCGAAATTTCCACGATACATCCTGCCATTAACATTTAATTATTATCGCCAGCTAGTATACTGGCGCCAGCGAGTACCTTGAGTTAATGTGACTACGATGTCGACTCTTGGAATAGGGTGCATTCATTTCATTAATTTTAATCTGTTGCTAAATTTCTTTCAAACTTAATTTTAATACATTTTTGTGGTCATTTTTTTAGGGTGACATATTTGCTGGCATCAACGATGGCATTCTCAGCAGAGCTGAAGCCCTTGCGGCAGTTGATATTGGCAAGCATCAAGCCTCTCATGTACATCCTTCACAAATGACCTCCCAAATGAAACACGATGTTATGTATCATCACCACAGTATGGGTGGACCTCCTCAACGACCATTACAGGTGAGTGAGAATGATTCAATAATAAAAGATGAGACCAGAATAAAATCTCCAGTATTTTACACTTGGACTTTGAGGCGTTTTGCTCTTTTGAAAAATATATGGGAAAATTTGTTTATTTCTATAAGTTTTACGCAAAACACGTAAGTAAATGGTGTCTTTTATAGAGCTAGAAAACTTAAAGTTGGTAATACTTTTATTAAGTGGCTGCCATTTTTTCAGTAGTTATGTGATTTTTGTTTAGTTTGATTTGGCATTTCAACATGAATAGACAGACTGACACCTGAGCAATGCCTCCCTATTATCCTTCCACCAAGGCACGGGGTTTGCCTTGGCGTGGACCAAACTTTGGCCCAATTGCAGTAGACTTATTGCTGTCATTAATTACTACTTTAGGAAAAATGTGTGTCGTTGCTG
Source organism: Thecocarcelia acutangulata (assembly GCA_914767995.1). Taxonomy (NCBI): domain Eukaryota; kingdom Metazoa; phylum Arthropoda; class Insecta; order Diptera; family Tachinidae; genus Thecocarcelia; species Thecocarcelia acutangulata. The sequence goes on along the minus strand of OU612095.1, from coordinate 21,754,433 downwards.
ACCTTACGCACTTTGTCATACAGAATTTGAAACTTACATATGCGAGTATAATAATACAAGGCAGGTTTAATCATAGTCTTACTATTCATAAAGAGGTCAATGAAAACTCTTCTATTTACTCTTCTATATATTATATAATTTGAATGTATACAATTCTTGCTATAAGATTATTCGGTTTTGCACCAATTTCTTGTTATATAAATTTTCTAAACATTAACTATTTAAATATAAAACAAACTTAACTACAACTTGTAGTATTGCAGTCCATAACTTATTGCCAAATTTGAAATAATTTGGTGCAAGGACATGCCCAGCTCCCGAATATCCTTTTTTCTAAAATATAAATTATTATACCATAATAGTGCTTAAAATGTTGTATACAATTATTTCATAATGTTTTAAAGTTAATTTACAAAAATTTTCTTGCGGTTGGGTGATTCATGGTGAGGTTTGATTTTTAATAGGCTTTGTTTTATTCGTTAGATCGCGCTCGACTCAGATTAATTCGTCATGAAAAGATTTAAACTCTAAGAGTTGCTCCAAATGCTTTATTACGACAAAGTGTTTTATTGTGAAATTTTGTTCAGTTCAATAAAATTGGCGTACGGACTTTTTTATATATTAAAAACAAGGGTATAGATGTGTTTATGGCCTGGTAGAATCATTGGTCCATATTTCTTCAAAACTAAGGCAAATCAGAATGTTACCGTCAATGTTAGCCGTTAACGCACCAATTTTTTTTCATATTTTCGACCAATACTCAAGAGAGGAATCCTACAAACGCAATGAATTTCACCAGAATTAGAAAGTAAGTTATGTGGAGCGGGAAAAACTGGTTAGAATTTTGGCAGCCATTTTTTCAGCTGTTAAGTGATTTATGTTTAGTTTGGTTTGGCCTTTCAACATGAATATACAGACAGACGTCTGAGCAATTCTTCCATATTATCCTCCCATCAGGCACAGGCTTAGCCTTGGCGTGGATACTCTCTTGTCTGGCGCATAGAGGGAAAGGACTCCCTCATTTGTTGTAGCAATCAAAACTATCAAGCCGCATGACTTATGTTGGCTTCAAAACCCCGTACCAAGGGTTAGACTTGGCAGAACAGGGATCAGCAAAGCCTACGGGAGGTTCTGATGGCGAATCATGCCGGCGCTGATCATGGTTGAGAACCTATATCTTGGCTGAAACATTCTGGCGGCGATTTAAGCCTAAAATCGTAGAAAGAGGAAACAGTTTATCAGTTTATAAGTGCAAATTTAGCAAATCAAAAAGTTAGGAAAATTTCCAATAAATACATATTATTGCCTAGTGTATGATGTATGTAGAGCAATTTTTAAAATATTTTTTTCCTTTACTCAAGTGATGAACTCCAAATAAACTAAAATAATGACATGTTAGAAATAATTATCACATTCTACCACCTGAGTCATGGTTTTCAATCAGAACTTCAAAATTTGCTTTATGCCTGGGTGATATCTGCGTACGAGTACATTCAGGTTTAAAAGTATGTGCACACATGCAGCAGTTTAACATCATCATTCCAACTTTGCACTCGAAACTTTTCCTTAACACCCCACCCGACCAACCGCCCGCCACCATCCAAACAACAACCACAAGCACTCTATTTCAATTGATTTTGCTACTCGTATGCCGGAACTTTCAAATTAAATTTGTGTATATTTAAATAAAAAAAATACTCTGAAATATGCCCCTTTATGTGCCCATTCTCAGCACGCGGCATTTGTGGATATAAGTATTTTACCGTTATGGTTTAACGATATGTGTGGATTGTCTCCAGAAAACAGGTTGTGCAATTTGATAACAATCAACTTCCAATAGATTTTCTAAAACCCTTGATTGTTAGCAACAAACTATTTAAATACATACAAACATACAACTCAAGAGTACAACTTCAACAATTACAAAAACAATAATAGCAACAACAACAACAACATCAACAAATAACAATTGCAATTACAGACACGAAACATAAAATGTACTACTTACCTGACGAACGACCGTCACGTGTCCTTTTCCCAGCAGGCAAACGACACGTTAGCTTCAGCTAGGAATTCAGTTTCAGTTAAGAAAAAGAAAGAAAGTGGAAGGGGAAGGGAAAGGGGGAGAACCGACAAGCAGGCAGGCAGGCTGGCTGGCAGGCGGGAAGGAAGAACGAAATACTAGTACTTGTCTGTCTGCCCATTTGTTGTATTCAGAATATTATTTTAATTTTATTAAAATGTACTCGTTTTTTTTTTCAAATGTACAAGTAGCAGGAAAACCATCGAAAGCCAACAAACGCCAAACGTCAAAACGAAACTCATTCTCATTATTAGCCAAACTGTCAAAATTTCAATTAAAATAACAATAAAATTAACAAGAGAATATATTTTTTTTATCAAGCGTCATCCACTAAAGCAAAAAACAACAGAACAAAGAAACGTTTCGTGTTGTACAGTGGAAGAATGTGGAAAAAAAGGAGCGACAAAAATCACCCATTTTTCAAACATAAGTAAAAATCTATATAAAGGGTGGACCAAGCATAACACACACTGTTAATTGTAAATAAAACAAAACGGTTGCATAGAGTTTTCTTAATATGTTTTTATTACGATAGAAGTTTGTAGGAACACAAGCAGTGTGGCCATATCAAAAAAAAAAATACAACTAAATCGGTTTTTAAATAATGCTTAAAAGGCCCAAACTGCCAAAAAATAATGCTAAATTTGTACATCTCTTGTTAGTATTATTATTTTTTTTTTCTTATTTTAAACAAGTAAGAGTGTGTTAAGTTCGACTGGGCCGAATCTAAAATACCCTTCACGATAGTTTCGTATATGTATAGTATATATTACAAATTTGAACTAAATATGCACGGATACATATGGACCGATATCGGGGAAAATATATTTGTGCCTTTTAATCACCCTTCTAAAAAAGAAATCTTTCATGGACATTTTCATGGAAAAGTTTGTTTAAGCTATATCTCGGTTATATATGAACCGATATCGGAGTTTTCTATTTTCTGTATTTTAGCAACCTTCTTTTATAACGAGAAATGTTAATGAAAAAATCGGTTCAGGCTATATCTTGGGTATATATGGACGGATATCGGGAATTTTCATTTTCCATATTTATATAACCCCATTTTATTATCAAAACTGCTTTAAAGAAAAAAAAAAATTTTCATTAAAAACCCGGTTTATGCTATATCTCGGGTATATATGGACCTATATCGGAAATTTCCATTTTCCATATTTATATAACCCCATTTTATTACCAAAACTGCTTTTAAGTAAAAAAAAGTTGTAAAAACTCGCCTACGCGACTTTTTCATGAAAAACCCGGTCTAGGCTATATCACGGGTATATGTGGACCGATATCGAAAATTTTAATTTTCCGTATTTATATAACCTTATTTTATTACCAGAACTGATTTTAAGCAAAAAATTGTTTACGTTCGCTTAAGCGACATTTTCATGAAAAACACGGTCTACGCTATATCTAGGGTATATATGGATCGATATCGGAAATGTTTATTTTACATATTTATATAACCTTATTTTATTACCAGATTTGCTTTTAAGCAAAAAAAAAGTTCTTTAAGTTCGCTTACGCGACATTTTTATGAAAAACCCGGTCTAGGCTATATCTCGGGTATATGTGGATCCATATAGGAAATTTTCATATTCCTTATTTATATAACCTTATTTTATTACCAGAACTGCTTTTAAGCAAAATAAGTTTGTTAGATTCGCTTATGCGACATTTTAATTAAAAACCCAATTTGGACTATATCTCGGGTATATATAGACCGATATCTGAAAAAAGTTTTTGAAGTTTGAAGCAAAACAAACAATTTTTTTTCAAAAGTTTTCATAAAAAATTGCAAAAAAATTGCTTTTTTTGGAATTATGGATATATCTTAGCTATATGGGAACCGATATTACTGAATTTCAATAGCAAACCCATGAATCGATGGAGTAAAATAATGGTGAAAGAAAAAAGTTTCTAAGTGTAATGGTTTTCTCAGAAACGGCATTTCAACGGCGGACAGATGGACATCGTTAAATCGACTTTTCCATTAATTCTGTTTCAGAATATATATACTTTATAGGGTCGCAAATGAAAATTGTAGAAATTACAAACGGAATCACAAACTTATATATACCCTTTACATTTTTGTGAAGGGTGTAAAAATATAAACCATATACATTTCGTAGAAGCTGCCCTAATCGTCAGTAGTCTTTGGAAATTTTTGAAAGATATTCTCAAACATTCAACTTTATATTTCAACAATCAAAATAAGTTATGGAGAATTTATAATTTTTTGATTGGTATCAATATTAGGAGCTGATATGGTGAATACAAGTGAGTTACTTGTTTTAGCTAATAAACATATCTTTACTAGCATTTACACTCCGAGAAAAAAACATCTTTATATTGATGAGGGCGAGTCATCAGAATTATGACATCAATATTATGTAAATAGTCATCAGTAAAGTGAAAACTGACATCAATCTCAATAATAAGCGTCATCAGAGAATTTGATTATATATTTACGGTATTCAAAGGGTTGTCATAAAGTCGTAAGTCTTAAAATATTAGTATGAAAAAATATGAATTCTGTGAGTATTTTGATATAAATTATTTCAAATTTGAGTCAGCTGAGATGTTTACCGTTTAGTTACGGCAAACTCCGTTTAAAAAGTCTTATCCCAAGCACTTTCTGACTTTTTTGTTCGAAGCATAATATAAAATATTATTACATTATGCGTGTTATGACACCGTTTGAATCCTCCAATTGAGTATCATCAATACTATAGCTGTCGTGACATAAATTCAATGCCATATTTTATTATATTACATATATGTAATTTGTCAAAACTGATTTAAAAAAAGGTATAAATAATGTTACAATATTTTCTTTATATTGTTGAAAAGGAATTATTTCCTTTTATTATTATTATTTTTAAGTCTAAATTAATTTTGAAGAAGTAGAAGAAAATGCATCATATTGATGTATATTTTTTAAGCACAGCATTTATTGTTTAAGCAAAGGCAAATAAATATAACTATAAAGAGAATATAAATAAATAAATTATAAATGACTAATATTACGAGTATACATCATATTGATGACTCTTAGTCATCATATGCGGAGTTAGTTATATAAAGAATATAATGAGGAGTAGATTCTAAAATAAAAAACGAACTGCAAGACAAAGAAAAAAACGTTTTCTCGTATACAGCACGTACACACAAGTAAAATATGATAATAAAACACAACAAAGATGTTATATTGATGACAGTAAATCATCACAAGTATTATTAGCGCATTTTTAATTACCATTGATTTTTTGAATATGGTAAAATATAAATGTATACCTATCTGTGCACATATTTTTGAAATCATTAAATTGAATCGATTGATTGATGCTAGCGTACCATAAAATTGATGATATTTTGTCATAAAACTTACTCCACTTGGTAAATTTTCTGATGTCAGTGAGCTATCACATCCATGAGATTTTTACATCAAATTGAATACAAGTTATAATTGGTCTGATATTAGTGTACCATTCTACTGATGATATTTTGTCATTACATGGACTTCCTTGAACTATTTCTTCGATGTTAGAGTATTATTACATTGGTCACATACACACGTGCACTTTGGCACTTTCGGTGCTAGATTTGGTTTGTCAGTTTGTTTTTGACAGATAAAATGCTTAGTGGAGTTTTGGTGTGCTTTTCGATTTTATACTATTCGAAAAAATGGATCTAAGAGGCTGTATTAAGTTTTGTGTAAAAAATTATATTAAATGCGCAAGGATATGTGAAATGTTGAATATACTATGAGCAGACCACAAGTTCAAATGTGGTATAACCAGTTTAAGGAAGGCGGAGAAGATGTCAATGACGATGCTGGTCCGGGTCACCAGAGCAGGTCAACAACCGATGAAAACATTGAAGCAGTGAAGAAAATTGATAATCGTCGAATCACTATCAGAAAGTTTGCTGATAATGTTGGCATATTGTTCGGCTCATGCCAAGCAATTTTTACGAATGTTTTAGGCATGAAACGTGCGGCAGCGAAGATATTTCCAATTTTGAGCAAAGATAACGTCGTATGAACATCGCTCAGCAGTTGACCTTAAGCCGGTTATACCACAATTGAACTTGTGTTCTGCTCATAGTAGACTAGTCAAACTAGTAGACTAGTCAAACGCAACAGTCAACATTTCTAATGTCCTTGAGCATTTAATTACATTTTTTACACAAAATTTAATACAGTTTCTTTCAACCATTTTTTTGAAGAGTACAAAATCGAAGAGCACACCAAAATACGACTAACCTTTTTATCTGTCAAAAACAAACTAACAATTTTAAAAGAGAGTTAGTTGTTCGAACAGAGTTTAAATAACATTTTATATTTCAAAGAAAAAAATCCCTAGCAAAGGAATTTTTTTTAACTAAATTTTATTTTTTTGCAAATTTTTTTTGATTAATCTTTAAAAACTATATATATATTCGAAATATTTAACCTTTTTCTCCAGAAAAAATGGCCCTTTCAAGGAAATTTGTATTTAGGGAGATAATGAGGAATTTGCAAATACTTTTTGGCGTAAAAATGAAAATATTATAATTTACTTTTTTTTCTCTCGATTAGGGAATTTTAAGATTTTTTTTTAAGAAATAATGAGAAATTTGGCAAATAAAGTTTTGTATAATAACAAATATATGGTAATTACAAGCTAGTTTTTACAAATAATGTTAAAGAGAAAATTTCCCCGTGAGAGAAATTTTCCAAAGAATAAAGCATTTAACCTTTCAATAAATTTTTTCATAATCTAAAATGTTAGAAGCTAAAATAGCGAATAAAAAACTCAATTGTTTTTTCATAATCTTTAACATTTATTCAAATATAGTTAAAATTAAATTTCTTTAAAAAAAATGCCTCTCTAAGGAAATTTTTATTTTCAGACAATAATAAAAATATGACAATTTCAAACTATATTTTTACGAATTATGCAAAAAAAAAAATATTTCCCAGCGGGGAAAATTTTTTTCCAAGGAAGGAAATTTCCAATTATAACATCATTTGTGGTGAATTTTATCAGCTTGATTTTGTTTTCGAAGAGTTTCCTAAAATTTTACATTATATAATATTTTTACACTTTCTAAAAATTTGGCAACGAAGGTTCGAAACCGAATAACGGTTTTTGTTGTCGAAAAAATCCCCTGCAAGCGAAAATGTTATCGCGAATATTTTAGAGCTACATTTACTTAGATTTTTCTTTAGATTTTAACAGATAATTATTTTTCCACTTTCCTATGTAATTTTTGCAGTGAACATAAATTTCCCAAGGAAGGAAATTTCCAATTAAAACACCCTTTATAGTGAACTTTATCAACAAGATTTTATTTTCGAAAAATTTCCAAAAATATAACATTTTATAATATTTTTACACTGTATAAAAATTTCCCAAAGAAGGAAATTTTCCATTAAAACATCCTTTATAATAAATTTTATCAACTTGATTTTGTCTTCGAAAAATTTCCAGAAACTTCACACTGAAAATTTTACATTTTATAATATTTTTACACTGTATATTTCCCAAGGACGGAATTTTCCCATTAAAACATCCTTTATAGAGAATTTTATCAACTTGGTTTTGTTTTCGAAAATTTAACAAAAATTTTACACTGAAAATTTTACATTTTATAAAAGTTTTACACTGTATAAAAATTTCCCAATGAAGGAAATTTGCAATTAAAACAATTCTTATGGTGTATTTTTGTCGAAAAATTTCCCTAAAATGGAAAATTTTATCGCGAACAGTTTTTAAATGATAACTATTTTTCCCCTTTCTTATGAAAATTTTACGCTGAACAAAAATTTCCCAACGAGGGACATTTTTAATTAAAATATCCTTTATAATGAAATTTATCAACTTGATTTTGTTTTTGAAAATTTAAAAATTTCCCAACAAAGGAAATTTTTAATTAAAACATCTCTTATAGTGTGTTTTATATATTCCTATGAGGGGAAATTTTACCGCGAATATTTTACTTACATTTTTCTTTCGATTTTAATTGCCAATTATTTTTCTACTTTTCTATGAAAATTTTACACTGAAAAAAAATTTTCCAACAAAAGAAATTTTTAATTAAAATATCTCTTATAGTGTGCTTTATTTTTTTATCGCTTATAGCGTGTTTTATTTCTTATTTTGTTGTTGAAGAATTTATAATTATTATTATTATTGAGTTTTTTATTCACTTTTCTAGCGTCTAACTTTGATATCAATAAAAAAATTATAAAAAACTTGTTTTTTATGTTTCCTAGGAGCCACTTTAATCATCAGTAGACTAGGAAAACTTCTCAAACGTTAGGGTAGCTCCTATGAAATGTCGACATATAGACAGCTAGGAAGCATAGAAAACAAGCTATTTATAATTATTATTTTCTTTTCTAAAACTGCCCACTGTGCAACTTACCAATTTTGTGTGTGCTGGTGGAAAGGTAATATGTAGTTACTGAAATACAATATTTGGGGTGTTATTTCAGTGTGATAAAAGTACATATTATATATGCATACACATTTATAAGTATGTACGCACAACAACAATAAAAAAAACTGTAACTGTAATAACTGGTTAATACAAATTATAATTACGTTAATGAAGGAGTTAACGTGCTGTAAACAAAAAAACAAAAATAATTAAAAATAAGTAATAACAACAAAAACAAGCATCATGATTTTAATTTTGTTGATGAGGTGGATGATGTTGATGATGATGATGATGATGAAACAGTAGAGGCATAAAACCCAACTCATTAAGAAAAACTGATTAAAACATGATTTGTAGTTACACATTTTCATAATCCTCAGAACTAATTTCATACATTCATAAATTTGTTGTTCATCAAATATGAATATAAACGAGTTATTTTCTTAAAACTAGTTAATCATTTTTGGCGAAATGTTACAAAAATGTCCCTTAAGTGTTTATTTGGCTCGCTGAGGAAATTTTCAAAGCATTTTCACCCCACCACCCCTAATGAAGTTTGAAGTAATTCAATTTAAATTACACTTTAGTAATACATCGTTTCCGGTTAACGACGGCAAATACGAGCAATCAGTGTTACATGGGCTTTAAATGTTTTCGTATACATTTCATTTATTTATAACATATGGTTTAATTTCCCTTAAAAATATGTTCCTTCCTCTCTTTTTGTTTTTGTTTTTTTGTTCTTTGTCTACATTAACAGTTTTTTATGTGTTTTTCGACTTAACCACAAGTGGTTTAACAAAATTAAATTCATTTGCTGCACCTGTTTGCTTTTTTTTTCACCGTAAAATTTTTGAAAAATTGAAAAACAAAACATATTTTTGTAGGCAAATTTCATTGATTTTTTTTTTCTTTTAGAGCGAAAGTTAAAAAGTTGTATCAGAATGAAATTTGTCATTAGATAATTTAGAAAAATTTATGAAAGGGTGGTCCAACCAAAGCTAGGGTGTTCAATTCAAAATGCACTTTGTGATTTTTTTGGTCACCTCAGTGAATTCACATAAAGCCCATGGACATTGTGACACACCTAAGTGTCAAAAGGTCCATGGACGTTCAGACACTTTTGAAAGTGACATAAAGTCCATTAGGGAGGTGTCGTAAAGTCCGCGCACGTTGTAGAGTGCCATAACGGCCATAACTTAAGTAATATGCACTTAGAAATCCAGAAACTTGATCAGCAATTGGACATTGGACATACATATATCAGTATCTGAGGTTTTTAATATTATTATCAATAAATTAAATATTCGTATTATTTGATCTTGTTTATATTGTTTTCTTCTAAATTTTCCAGCTAAAGATCTTGATTGATTTTGGTTTTTATAAAAAAGTTTAACGGTATTTTATTTTCAATATTTCGATAACAATTTGTTATCATCATCAGGAAAATTAAAATGTTATCAAGATCTTTAGCTGGAAAATTTAGAAGAAAACATTATTATCACTACATAAAACAATTTTCTTTCATTTTATTGCTTATCAGATAAATCAAATTGCTTGCCCTTTATATTATTATACTTCTCTTTATATTGTTACTTTCTTTATGAGTAGTCAAGCAATGCAAAGTAATAACGATTATCAAATCAAAAAAAAAGATATAGAGAAGAAAGTGAATCAGAAACAAAAGATATCGCACGGTATATGCACAATATGCAACCTTGACAAATCTGAAAATGTCTTGCATGTAATTGGTGAATGTCCCATATATAATGCTTTTAGACAACAGTACTTTCAAAAAAATGAAACTGAATGAAAATGAGGTCATTAGCATACTGAATGGTTCTAATTTTAAAAGCTTATATAAATACCTTGAATCCTATTTAAAGTATAGAAGACTGATACTTAAGGCCCATTTAGCCGACCGTAAATGTAGAAATGTAAATGTAGTTTTAACAGCTGATCATTTTTGTTATACGAGAAACCATGAAAACGCTTATCTGACTATAATGAAATGTAACCGTAACGTCTCAACCTGTAGAAAATAGAATTTCATTACGTGTTTACGTGACAAATGTAGTCAGTGATGGTATACACTATTGTGAATGGCAGGATGGCCCAAAAACCCTGTTTTCGTACTTTTTGTTTATTTGATAATTACAATATTTAAATAGTTATATTTGTATACACACATAATATATTTTAACAAATTTAAGACTTTTCTGAAAAATAGCATAATTTATACACAGCGCACAATTTTTGCAACTGTCACATTATATGTAACCACAACATTTGTTCGCCCGATTTCCAAAAATATATTTATTAAGTACAATCTTCCAACGATAAAATGAATTTTAAAAAAAGGTTTACAATATAGAGTTATGTCTGTGGTGAAATGAAAATGTAATAATAAAAAATTTTTAATATTTTTTAAGCATAATTAGCTAATAATTATATATAACTAGCATTTTAGAGAAAACCATTAGACTTAGAAACGTTTTTCTTTCACCATTCTATTACCCCATCGAGTCATGGCATTGCTATTGAAATTCAGCAATATCGCTTCACATATAGCTGAGATATGTTCAAAATTCCGAAAAAGGCCATTATTTTTTGCAATTTTGTATGAAAATTTTTGAAAAAAATATTGTTTTGCTTCAAACTTCACACACTTATTATAGTAATAAAAGGAGGTTATTAAAATACAGAAAAAGAGAAATTCCGATATCGGTCCAAGATATACCCTAAACCGATTTTTCCATAAATGTTTTTTTTTTGCTTAAAAGAAGTTCTGATAATATAAGGAGGTTACCACATATAATAATATAAGGAGGTTACCACATAGATTCGGCCCAGCCGAATGTACTACGCTCCTGTTATATATTAATATTATTATATATTATAAGAAGTTGAATTTATTTTTTTAGAAGTACCAAAGAGCAGAGAAGAAAAATTCAAACATTTGAGATTTATTCGCTATATTAGCTTTCAACATTGGTACTAATCAAAAAATTGTAAACAGCTTGTTTTTTATGTTTCCCAGCTGTAGCTCATATGAAATGTTGACATATAGACAGAAAAAGAAATATTAGAAATTTTAGGTACCATTTGAACAATTTTCGTACTTTTTGTTTATGTACTGAATACTATGAACTCTCATCACTGCTATGAACAGCTGTATTGCTTTTATTTTATTTTTGTAAATTATTTGATATAAAGATATGGGTGATGAAAAATTAATTATTTTCTTTAACATACAATAATATAAAAATGAAAAACAGAACACTTTTTCTGTAAATCATTAATAAGTGAACACTTTTTCTTCACATGTACTTTTGTTTTTTTTTTTTTTTTGTTTGTATCAAAAACACATGATTCGGTTTTACGTGTTCTATAAGTGCTACTACATTTACATTTGCGTTACATTTACAATTTCTACGGTCGGCTAAATGGGCCTTTAGTGAATTTGTTACATAGTTAACTTTCTTTTCTATTTTTATTTTTTTACACTTAAAATAAAAATAAATAAAATAAATAAATAAAAAATAAATAAACATTTGTACTGTATGTTTAGTAACATGCCAATCTGACACACAACAATTATGTTTTGCCATATATAGATAAAGAAATCTTGTATAATTATATATAACAAAAGATATCACAGAAAATGTTGTCAACATCAATAGTCAGGTGACAGAAATCTTAAAATGCGTTATACTCGTATGCATGGCAGAGCCAAGATGTGTCTTATTAACGCCTTGCAAGTATTTTACAATTTGTTCTCCTTGTTTTCAAAATTTGAACACTAAATCTAAGAAAAGTAATTCAACCTTGCTATGCCCTTATTATAGACAAATTTTTGAAAGTAATATATTCCTAAATATATTTCAATAAGCGATTATTTATTTTGATAATAAAGTACTTTTTAGTTCTGTGAAAACTCATTTCTGTATAAAGAACTAAATTTTTTGGTTTAAATTTTAAAGAGAATACTAATTTGTAAATTTAAAGAAAGATAATCACTTGTTTGATTAAAAAGACTGGAAGTGTCAATTTCTTTTTTGTAGGCCATATAAGTAAGAGTTATACGTAAAAGTTTTGCCACCGAAAGTGTGAACCGATTTGATAATGGGAACGGCTTTTATTGGTTCAAATTATCGCTCAAATAAACGGTTATTTCCATGTTTAACTTTTTTTAATTATGGACTTTATGACATTTTTAAAAATGACATAATGTCCATTGCAAAACTGTCATACTGTCCATATACTTTATGACACGTTTATGAGTGTCACAGTGTCCATGGAAACTATGACACTGGATGTTATGACATGCCACCGAAAAAATTATAACAAAAATAAAATCAATAAAATTTTTTAACTAATTCACAACTAGTGAGTTGTTCAGTGAAAGAAAATCCTGTACAAACAACTGGGGATTTAACCAATCGCTTCTTTATTGCAACATAGTCATATCTCCGAAAATTATCTTTTCGAGATAATGCAGAATTGTTAACAGTACTCTACATTTTATATTTTGCCAAATATTTGTTCGAATTACTTTTAAAGGTTTCCTTTAGGAGATATTTTCTAAAAAAAAATTCTAAGACTTATATGGAAACTAAAAATTTTAAATGTGTTTTTCTCGAAACAAGCATTTTTTAGTTATGACTATTTTTTTTTTTTTTTTTGTAAATAATTCAATTATTTATTGTATCTTCTAAAAGAACTAACAATAAGTATGCAAATCTTAAAACTAAAAATTCGTTAATTAATATAGAAAAAAAATTATTTAATATTGAAAAATTTTATTTACTTAGGTCCAGCCAATGCTAGACGAAAAGTTGTTTCTTGTGTGTATTTTGTTGGTAAATCACCTTTCCAACGCTCTGATGGTAGCAAGGGTGTCCATCCTTCTCAGTCGAGTGTGGCCACCAAAGTTAAGGATGCTACGTGCGAGAGGATTCGGGTGAGACTCCAGTCTGTTAATGTACCTTATCGCGTGTTTTGAAAATTCATCTTTCACTAAGGGTACACCTAGATCTTTGTGAATTCGAGAGTTTTTAACATACCATGGAGCTGCAGTAATTGTACGGAGAATTTTATGTTATGACTATGTTGCAATAAAAAAATTTTTTTAAATTATGTGTTGTAGCTTAAGAGCCAGGTGTGATCCAGAACCCCTTTTAACCCGGTTGGCCATTTTCACCTTTCTAAACTCAGATCTACACACTTTAATGTTCACGAAATAATTAAAAGTTTTTCTTTTAAATAATTTTTTATTATACATTGTTTTTAATTCCTGTTTGTGTTTATATTTTTGCCCTGACTTTTGATATATTTTTAATGTTGTATTTATTGCTCTACTGCATTTAACTGTTATGAATTCGCCTTGATTAAATCAACTTAAACTAAAATTGTGCCTCTTTCGCTCCCTCTCTCTCTCTCTCTGTCTCAAAAAGAGATACGTCAAACTACTTATTAAAAAACTTGTTTCAGAACAAACATTTCGTTCCGATAACATGGGTGAATCCAGCTCAGTGTTGCCAAGCGTAGGGATTTTTCCTTTTTTGTACAGATTTATTTGCTTATTTCCACATGTGGGGGAAAAAGAACAGATTTTGTATGATTAGGCTTTTTGTAGGGAATTTTTAAATTATCACGAATTTATTATTCTACTATTATAATTTTTCCGACTAATACTAACATTATTATTTATTATTATAATATGGTTAATATTATTTTACTATTATAATTTTATGTATAATACTCGTATATGAGAAAAACTCGTTGCCCAAATTAGATACTGACACATTTTCATCCAATTTATATACAACGCTAAATATTTCAACAATAAGTATTTCCCAACTGCGCCGAAATTATTACAAGCGTACTCGTATTAAGACTCATGAGAGGGGAAAAAACTAAACCGTGAAGGCTCAAATTTCATATGCATTCTGAGATCTCATCTGCAAGCTTTTTAAATAGTTACATTATTTTAGATGTACAGCCCTTAAGCTATTTGAAGAACTTTATTTACAAAGATCTCCTAACTAAGCATATTAAATTATTAGATATGTGTATATTGTTGATCTCAGTAGAAAGGCCCTAACTTGCATTTTCCCGAACTTAGTGTGTTAATTATTTTAACAAATTTCATATAAATACACATCGTTGTAAAGATTTAATGGAATGAATAGAAATATTAAATGGAATCGTAATTGTACAATAAAATTGGCACATTGATGAAACTAATTTCTGCCGTGTTTTTTTCAACTTCTGTTAAGTTGCCTTTTTGTGATATTCTTACTTACACAGAAAAAAATAGATGCACTGTTTTTTATCAAATTTCCTGTGAAAAAGATTTTTTGCGGATTGATAATTCAAATTATAAAGTAGCTTTTTCACTTAAAAGCAAAAATTATTGAGTTGAAAAAAATTTTTGTTAATATGTAAAATCTGCAAAATATACTTAACAAAAAAATTTGTTAAAGAAACAACAAGTTTTCATTGTTATGTATTGAAATTTATCAATAATTCGGAAAACTTTTTTATTAATTAATTTTATTAAGAGATATTTCCAAAAATGCTATATTAATAATAATTTAATTGAGTCAATACAAATTTGACTAAACTGATGGTTTTTTATTAATAACATAACTTGATTGAAAAAAATCCAATCAATTTTTTTCTGTGTATCCCATCACAAAACGTTTAAATTAAAATGTAGACCGAGTTACTTAAAATAAATTATTTATATATCTAAACACATACATACAGGGTGGCCCAGAAAGACCGAAGTGGTGTGAATTGCTTATAACTTTTTATTTAAGAGATATTTTTTTAATTTTTTTTTTTTAAATACATTAAATTTATGGGGAATATTTTTGGATTAGTTATTAAAAATGATATCCCGCAAGTGGTGGCCATATTCTGCTTCGCACAAATGTGCTCTTTCCAACACATTTTCCATGACCTTTCGCAAAACTTCCGGTGGTATGTTGTTAATTTCTTCTCGAATATTGGTTTTTAACTCCTCAATAGTCCTAGGCTTATTAACATAAACTTTTCCTTTTAAATAGCCCCAAAGAAAACAGTCTGGAGCGGTTAAATCCGGGGAATGCGGAGGCCAATTAAAATTGCTGTTACGAGAAATTATTCTTTCACCAAAGATGTCGCGTAAAAGAGTCATTGTGGCCCTCGCAGTGTGCGCTGTGGCTCCATCCTGTTGGAACCATATTTGCGGATGGTTTTCCACGGCTGGCCTTACAAAATTTTGCAACATGGCCCGATATCGATCACCATTGACGGAAATGGCGACACCTTGTTCATTTTCAAAAAAAAATGGGCCAATGATCCTTTCTGAAGAAACACCGCACCAAACGGTACACTTAACTGGGTGCAATTGTCGTTGATGAAGTACTCTCGGGTTTTCCGTAGCCCATATCCTACAGTTTTGCTTGTTAACGAACCCATTTAATTGAAAATGGGCTTCGTCACTCATTATTAAGTTATGAATAAAATTTGGATTCTCTTGTGCTTTTTGCTGGAAATAAATTGCATAGTCAAGTCGTTGCTGGTAATCTGTTGGTTTCAATTCTTGGACAAGTTGAATTTTGTATGGAAACAATCCTATGGTGTGCAAAATTCGCTGCAGCGACGTCCTTGAGAGGCCCAGTTGTGACGAACGTCTCCTGGTTGATGTTTCTGGATCCTCCCGAATACTCTCCTATACCACTTGAATATTGTCAGCCGTGTGGACAGTTCGGTGTCTGCCGGGACCAGGAAGGTTCCTTACTGCTCCTTGTTCTCGAAAATTTGCAACCAGACGGTTTATTGTTGACTGAGAGGGTGCAACCCGCACATTAAATTGACGACGGTATGCACGCTGAGTCAACACAATGGACCGTTGATTTGAAAAGTAAATTTCAACAATTTGGGCACGTTGTTCAATTGTGTATTGCTCCATTATAAATTATCCAAGTCTTCTTTACAAAATACTGAAAAGAAAAGAAAAAAAAAAATTATAATAAAAAAGTTATAAGGAATTCACACCACTTCGGTCTTTCTGGGCCACCCAGTACATACATTTTTAATCATATGAATCGTTTAAGTTCTATTTTTTACACTAATTTTACTCATTTACTTTTTAATAAAAGTTTTACAATCAAAATACAAGTTGTATTAACACAATTTATTGGCGCAAAATTGAAATGAAAAATTGCGTAGAGAAAAACGTAGGGAAATATTTTTTTGACTGTAGGGAAAAACAACGATTTTTATGCGTTATGGTAGGGATTTCACAAAAAACCTCCTGGCAACACTGATCCAGCTAAAGATACCACAAGTTTCAATGATAATTATAATAAATAAGCCTTATTTGATCAAATTTTCAATGATCTTTCCTTGTTACACAGAAAAAAATAGATGCCATATTGATAAAAAACAATTGCACTATTTTTATCAAATTTCCTGTGAAAAAGATTTTTTGCCGGATTGATAAATCAAATTATAAAGTAGAAATAGCTTTTTCACCTAAAAGCAAAAATTATTGAGTTAAAAAAAATTGTTGTTAAAATGTAAAATATACTTAACAAAAAAAAATTGTTAAAGAAACAACAACTCTTCATTGTTATATGACAATCTTTTAAATTTATTTATTGAATAACAATCAATAATTCGGAAAACTTTTTATTAATTGCGTTTTATTAAGAGATATTTCCAAAAATTCATTATTAATAATAATTTAATTAAATCAATGCAAATTTTATTAAATTGATGGTTTTTTATTAATAACATAACTTGATTGAAAAAAAATCTCATCTATTTTTTTCTGTGTAGACAGCCTTCCAAAATCACCAACTTCAAATGCGTATAAAATACTATCTCACTGAACTAAATAAAAACCCTTGAAATTTCTGTTATGGATAATTTGAACTTTCAGTTACAATTGGTCTCATTTCATTTCCATTCGGAAGGAACGATTTTATATCACTGTGTTTTTTTCCTTTTGGATGAAAAGTTTATTTTTGCCCAAATTTCTTTTATGTTTAAAGAGTCCTTTTAAAATTTTTAAGATTAAAAATGTGTCTAAATATTTGCACATACCTACTCATATATACTAAACGCATTAATATTTAAAGATGTGGTCACGTTGTTAAAATTTTAGCTCAAATAAATTGCCAAATGTTAGAAGCTTCCAATTTGGGAACGTTACTTGACAATTGAGAACAAATTAATGGAATTATTTTTGCCAAAAATAAGTTTTATTTTTAACACGTCATATTAAAACAAGAAATCAATATGCTGTTGTTATTGTTGTTCTTCTTTTTCTTCTTGTGGGCAGACAGTAATAAAAATAACAATAAATAATAAAATAAAAATGTTTGTCATTGTCGTTTTTCGCAACATCAAGAATAAAATAGAGAAAGGAGGCAAATAAATAACTCAGGACGAGAGAAAAGGACATAATTTTAAGCTGGACACTAGTTAAACGTGAACTGCGCACACTTATAAAAAGAGATATGCTAGATATCGTTACAAATTCACCCAGTCGGCAAGACTGTCGTTGACAGCAGTGTTACCAATAGTCTAAATAGAATTTGATAGCTGTCAATTAGACATTTTAGTAAACTTTAAGAGAACTCTGCTTTGCTTAAATGCTAGACATTTTGTGTACATTTTATTCCACGAAACTTTTCGTAGTACAACTTAAGCAGCAGAGTTCGCCTAAAGCGAAGTCCTTGCTCCGACAGCTGAAAATGGTCATAAGGTTGAAATTTCTTATACTGACTTATTGTAATAACTGCTGCTACTTTCAGCAACACGTGAATATTATAAAAAAAAAGTTTTATTGAATTCAGAGTACACACGAAGCAGCATTTGCGGTCGTTTGTTTGTGTGTTAATAAATATGATTGGATCTTACGAGCATTAAAGGCGACTCTGATTTTACGACCCCATTCATAGATTAATAGAAGATCACTATTTAGTGAATCATTCATATTTAGCTTCTTGGTAGCGAACTCTGATGGACTAGGCCTATAACTAAACGAGTACGAGGCAATGGTGCTGTCATCCGCGAAAGAGTGGATAGGGTTAAAAGTTTGATAGAGAAGGTCGTTGAGGAAAATAAGAAATAGGGTAGGAGAAAAATAGTTATCCCGAAAAACGACTTATCGATGAGGATGAGTTTTTGCTGAAAATTAAAATTGAAACGCTGGCATCTCTGGGATGTGCATTACCTATAATATTGCCTATTCAAAGTCCCATCTACACATCTTCGTTTGCAGTGCAACAGAATTAGTTTCATCCAAAATACGACAATTGTATTTGTTAACATACCAAATCATCCCGAAAAAAGGCTTATCCATGAAAACGATTTACTTAAAATTAAACCGATGACATCTTTAGGATGCCAATGACGTCGGCTACTCTAAGCCCACTTCACACAATTTTCAGGATGCCTTGCAAGCTTTTAGATCTTATTAGTGTTGGTATCATCCCAAATATGGTGTGTCTCTTGACGCACTAAGTCATTCCAAAACATTAGGCACGGATTTGGCGAGAGGCAAGAAGGATATTGTCCCCTTCCTCACATGGTAATGATAAAAAAAAACAAGTTTTTCTTACCGGAACAAGTGATTGAGTATTACAAAAATTTTGAATTTTGTTTGTTATATGAATAATTTTTGCGTCTGATAATAAACCATATCGCCTGCCATCGCTGGTATCGATTTCTTGCTGATAATTGCGATCGGCTTCCAACTGTTTCAGGAAACACACATTATCGTCTATAGACTGTGGCATATGGTGTACTACCAGAACGTTACAGCCAAGGTAGGCACCTCAACCACGATCAGCCCGGGTCGAACCGCAAGCAGAATTACGCGGGGGCCATGCTGATCCCCGTTCTGCCAATTTATACCCTTGGTAAGGGTTTCAGAAGCCAAAACAACAAAAGTCATGCGGCTTCCTAGAGTTTTGTTTGCATTCTCATAACATAATTTCGTAGTACCGGTACAATGCACTGCATATGTAGGGGTTTAAGCTAAAAAAAAAGCTTAATACGTTAACAAGCAAAATTATTAAATCTGGAATGATCCAAGTGCGTAGAGTCCATCAAGACATCATCGTTCATAGATAAACCAAATATTTCATCGTTTCAATCATTTCATCCCGAAAAGGGCTCATCGATATAGCACGTCAAGACGCAAAATTGTCGAATTCGGGATGATACCAATTCTAATAATATCCAAGAGTGTGCAGGGTATCACGGAGACGTCATCGTTTGGGGTAGATTTTGAGTAGGAAACATCAGAGATATTCTAAAGATTTTATACTTTAAAAAAAATCATTCTTATCGATGTGCTTTTTTGCCGGATACAAGCAAAAAATTACCAAACTTGGGATGATTCCAAATCTAATAAGATTTAAGTGCCGACATAAAATCCACTCCGTTTGGAGTAGATTTTATGTAGACGGCGTCCTAATTTATGGATAAACCGAGTATGTCATCGTTTCAATTTCAAAATCATTCTTATCGTTGAGCTGTTTTTCGGGATGATTTGGTACGTCAATAACCAAAATGGTCGAATTGGAGATGATATCAATTCTAACATCATCCAAGAGCGTGCAGTGTTTCGCGAAGGCTATCGTTTGGGGTGGGTTTTGAGTGGGTGACGTCATTCAGTCTTGAAGACGTGATCGCTTTAATTTTCAGCAAAAGAACTATCCTAATTGCTGAGCTGTTTATTATAATGATTTAATAGGTCAACAAACAAAATTGCAGAATTTAGGAAGATACCAATTCAAATAAAGTCCAAGAGCGTACTAGCCAACGCCGTAGGCTTTCTTAAGATATTGGCGTTTTAATTTTCAGCAAAGAATCACCTTGGTCGAACAGCTCTTTTTTGACGGTATAACAAGTAAACACGTCATCGATAAGTCCCTTTTTGGGATAACTTAATACGTCAACAAACAAATTGTTCAACTGCTTTAATAATATCCAATAGTATACAAGGCATCCCGAAGACATCATGGTTTGGGATGGATTTTGGACAGATCGGCTTAATTTTCAGTATACAATCATCTTCATCGATCAGCCATTTTCTGGGGTGATTTTACACGTCATCGATAATTTCCTTTTCGGGATAACTTAATACTAAACTCAATAAACAAAATTATAGAATTTGAAGTGATACCAATCCTTAAAAGGTCTCACTGCACGCAAGGCATTATGGATACGTCAATGCATCCAGAGTATGCAATGAATCCCAAAGAGAAAAGATTTGGTGTGGAGTTTGCACAGGCGATGGGTGCCTTGAAGATACCAATTCAAATAAAGTCCAAGAGCGTACTGGCCAACGCCGTAGGCATTCTGAAGATATTGTCGCTTTAATTTTCAGCAAAGAATCACCTTCGTCTATGAGCCCTTTTGATAATTTAACAAGGAAACACGTCATCGATAAGTCCCTTTTTGGGATAATTTAATACGTCAGCAAACAAATTGTCCAATTTGGGATGGTAGCTGTTTTAATAATATCCAATAGTATATATCAAGAAGACGTCATCGTTTGGGATGGATTTTGGACAGATGATATCATACGTATGTCGAAGATGCCATCGGCTTAATTTTCAGCATACAATCATCTTCATCGATCAGCCACTTTCTGGGGTGATTTGGCACGTTATCGATACGTTCCTTTTCAGGATAATTTAATAATAAGCGCAATGAACAGAATAGTTCTGTTTGAAGTCATACCAATCCTGAAAAGGTCTCAGAGCCTGCAAGGCATTACGGAGACGTCAATACATCCAGAGTATGCAATGAATCCCAAAGAGAAAAGATTGGGGTGGACTTTGAACAGGCGATGGATGCCTTGATGGGTGATTCGATAGAGTGCTTGACCAACAGTCTCAAGGTCGCACGTTCGACTCTGTGTGTTACTGTAAACAAACAAATAGCTTCACAATACATACCTAAAAAAATTTAAGTTTCTTAGATAGCGAAGTTGGCCAGATCAGTGCTGTTAACAGCGTAAATTGAGTTCTGATTTTTGTTACGGAGTTATGATGAAAGTGTCATCCCAAATAGGATATTGGGTCGGTAGGATACTGTAAACATAATTTCCAATGAACCATAAAATTCGATAATAACTTTAAAAAGTAATAAAATCCTACATTAAATATATTTTCGGGTATTAGTTGACTACACCATTCACAAATACATATGTATATATAGTTTTGAACCCTTTCTTAATAATATACCAACCAGTGGCTAAAATGCAAAGACAATCTCTTTAAATAAATAAGATTTGGACGAAAGGACAATGCTGCTACTCAAATACAAAGCAGGTCAACAGTAACCATTAAAAAAGACATTAATCTCATCACACATGTCTAAACATATATATGTGCGTACAAAAACGCGGTATCCATTTCAAACTGTAATATCTAATGCACTTAAAGACTTAACTTACTTGCAGGGATGCTGTCCCTGCAACCTGTGAAACCAGCAGGAAATTTAAAGCACTTTCAACGTTATCATTTTCTCTTATGATTCTTTTCTCCAGAGTGGTGCTGATACAAAAAAGAAATTGTTTGTGTGTATGTATTGTACTCGTAAGTACATTTAAATGGTACAAGCAGCTTATTTTTTATTGAAAAATCTTACAAAAACTTAATCTTACTGTCGGTTTTCATTATATATAAGATGCGGTAAAGTTGGGCACAGTGGGCGATTTTCAAGAAAACCAAACTAATAAATGGAAAGTGGGAAAGTTTTTAATAAAGAAATGGTGACATAGGTGGAAAGCATGGCTATAATAAGGACAGCTGACTATGGTAGTATAGGATAGACGCGATGAATATCAAAATTAAGTACGGTAGGTACGGTAGTGTTAAGTACGCTTGTGGGTGCCTGTTTATATGACGTTCAAGTTAGTTGAAAACTCAGTTTTATCTATAGCCGAAAATATTGTAGAAGGCATAAGGATGAAGATGCGTAACAGAAAATATTGGATGTTGTCCAGCTCTTTCTTAGTTCAAGAGCGGTGTACCTAGACAAACCGGTACTGCACGAGTGGATATTAGAATGCTTTAAAGAAAAATTGGAATTTTTCATACAAACCTTGCCTTGATACAGATCCGGACCGCTAAATAGTATGTGAACTTTATAAACTGCATATCACCTGCAAACAATGCAATAGAACCACAACTGCTCCCTAGTGGGATGGCTTAAACTTTCTAAAAATATTTCACTTGACGATATAGACAAACTAATTCCCTAGACAGTCGAAGAAAAGTAAGGTACCATGAACCGGTAGCCCGAAATCCATAAAGATCTTTAGGTCGTAACCAGGTTTATTTTGATTTCTTCCACTATCTATGTCCATATACAGATATCTGTTGTAGTATCCGGTACTAATTCCCTAGACAGCCGAAGGAAATGAAGGTACCTTGAACCGGTAGCCCGAAATCCATAAAGATCTTTAGGTCGTAACCAGGTTTATTTTGTTTTTTTTCACAATCTATTTCGATACAGGTATCTGTCGCTAAATAACAACACTTTGGAATCCTTATTGGATTCCAGCAAATAAGGCCATACATCAAAATTATTAAGAAACACCAATTCCCTCTCCCTCGCAATTGTTTTGCAGCTAGCCCGAAATCCTTAATGATCATAAGACTTTAACAGGACAGTCCAAGGAAGTCAAAACAGCATCAGGCATTAACTAGACAGTTGGACACTATCAGCTGGTAACTCCAAATTCATAAAGAGCATCAGACAAGACAGTAAGAGGAAGACAGGTCACTAGCTAGATAGTTGTATAAAGTTAAGGCACTATGAGCAGGCAGCCTAGAGAGCATCAGACCTTAACCAGACAGTCGGAGGGAGTTGAGGCTCCATGAGCTGGTAACCAGGAATCTACAAAGAAAATTAGGTCGTTACCAGACTTGCCCTGACTTTCTACACCATCTATTTTCCTACAGGTACCTGTTTCTAGACAACAACACTTCGGGAATCTTATTGGGGTCCCAAAAATATAGATATATACTAATATATACAGTATATAGCTTTTAGTAGAGACACCACAATCTTCCAAGCGGAATTATACTCAATAAGGGAAGTGGTTAAAATACTCTCCGATAGGAGACACAAGGGAGTATTGATAAAAATACTCTCTGATAGCCAATCAGTACTGAAGGCCCTGAGTAGTTGTGTCTTTACTTCCAAGTTAGTACTGGATATCATAACAGGCTAAATGAACTGGAAAGCCAGAACCAGTCTGATTAGTCTGGTCTGGATGCCAGTCTGATCTGGATGCCAGGACATGAAGGGCACTACGGCAATGAGATGGTTGACGTCTACGCTAAAAAAAAAAGAGCAGAGGGGATTTTTATTGGCCCCACTCCAATATTTCGCTGCAATAAGGGTCTTCTTAATAAAGAGATGAAGAAAAAGAAGACGGAGGCCATCGTTGAGCATTATTGGAGCGAGACAGCTGGTCTTGAACATTCCAAGCAATTTCTAAATTTTGATACAAAGAGAGCCGAATGTGCTCTAAAACTGGATAGGAAAATCCTACCACCTGACAGGTGCTCTTACAGGTCATTATACCTGTCTTAAGCACCTGTACAGGATGGGCATTTCCAACACAGCCATTTGCAGATTCTGCGGTGAGGAAGAGTAGTGAATGGAGTACTTGATCATCCGCTGTGGAGCATTGAGACACAGGAGATATAGGCTGCTACAAGCACATATGTTAAGTGAATGTGATTTAATATCACTCCCAATGAAGGAACTTGTCCGTTTTGTAGACGTACTTAACCCGTAATGGGACAAGGGGGCGCACAATAGATCAACACTAGTTGCAGTGCAAGTGGCCGATGAGGGCCACATACCATCCAGTAATAACAATAACAATTGGTAAAAAAAATGAGAGAACTAAAACTTGAAAGCGAAATTGAAATAAAACTTGAACTTGTGACGACCCGGTAAGACACATAGGAGTAATGATAAGTCGTTGGCAAGTTTATCCCGTGAAGAGGGAGCCAAAAGGCAGTTACTAATGTAAATTAATGCCATATCTCTTGCTATAAAAACTACCAGAATTTCATATAGATCTGCAAATTTTTTTTAGTGGCCCACTGTTATTAAAATCACAGCAACATTATTAAGTAAAAAAAAAAAAGAAAAACTTTTGACAACTTGAAACAGTATTTAAACCTTTTCAGAGATCTTAGTGTCCAAACTCCCAAATACAAAAGTACATAAAAACACTTATCAGCACATCAAAGGTAAGACACAAAAAAACGAAAAAAACTGTCAAAAGAAAGACAGTAAATGAACGAAGGATGGGGAATTTAGAAAGCAAAATTGAAAAACATTCAACGCATTATTTACTCATCTCTTTCACTTGTTCTATTTAAATTTATTCTTCAGCAACCACTTCATAACAACGAACAAGTTGCTGCATGTCACTTAATGTTGTTGTTGTTGTTATTGTTGTCCTTATTGTTGTTGCTGCTGTTACTGTTCATGATGTTAAGTACTCGCTAAGCTTTAATGTTTTCAATAAGGTTGTTATTTACTTACACCGAAATGCACATCAAATTGATCGTATTAATGGCAATAACTAGTTTATCCCGCCCATCTTATCAACTCGAGCAGGATTATACGCAGATTTCCATTAACCAAAAATAAAAACAGCACAAGGCATGAATCACACATTAAAAAATTAGAAAACACAATAAGAAAAAAAACATGAAGAGAGAATGAAAAAATATTCAAAAGAAAAAAAACACAACATCGAGGCATCAACTAATAAATGCAGAGATAAATGGACGGACGGCTCTACACTTCAGCCTATAGACAGACGGACGGACGGACGGACAGACAGACAGACAGTTGAGGAGTTGATATGGGTTTGAATTAAGTCGAGAGTGTTTTCAAACAAAAAAAAGAGGGTAAAATATAATTTGAAATAAATAAACAAACAAACAAAAGAATACACATTAATGAAATTTCAATAGACTCTACAGGGTGTCTTTTCTAGACTTACGCCAGTTTAAATCACAATAGAGCAAAATAATATAGAATGTGGTAAAATTTTAAGGATCGATGTTGATTTTGAACAAAACACTTATTATTTAGGAATTCTTGTCCTTTTTTATTATGATAATATTGATATGGTTCAATTATGTACGGGACAAAATATCGGCCAAATAATCGCCGCGACTTCAGCGGCGCACCCCCATCTGATTGTTTGATGCATATTCTACACCGCTAACGCACCGAATTATCTCATCCTTTAGCTCTTGAATTGCTGCCGGCTTCTCAACGTACAGCTTTTCTTTCAAATAGCCCCAAAGCAAGAAGTCAAACGGTGTCATATCACAAGTTGTTGGCAGCCAATTGACATCGCCATCACGTGACTAAAGCTATGTACACACGGTTGTCAGATGTTACAATATTGTAAGATCTGGCAGCATGCTGGCAATGAAAAATTGTCCTGCAGAAGGAAATTGTGTGTTCAGACGATCGTAAGAAAATGTTACAATTTCATTGTCAGACTATGGTCTGACAAATAATTCATCTGACAACAAAAATTGTCAGTTCACACGGTTGTCAGATTGTTAGATGAAATAAATTGCCAGACATGTTGTGAGGTATTGCCACTTATGTACATATATCAACAACCATCTGTTTGGCAGTGTTGACCATCAAACTTTTTTCTGACAATGATGACATTGTCAGGGGCATTAATTTTATACATCTGACAATTAAAACTGAGCTTACAATACCAGCCAAGTATCTGGCAATGCCGACGTAGAGTGTTCTCACGACTGTCAGATGCCTGACAACATTGTCGTCTTACAATTGATTGCAAATGGTTTTTCTGACAACGTTGTAAGCTAAAAATTGGCAGTTCAGACGATTGTAATACATTTTCAGAAAATTTTACTGGCAATATTGTAAGATCTGACAACCGTGTGTATGTAGCTTAACACAAGCCATGGTTTCGTTAGCTGTATGACAAATGGTACTGTCCTGTGGAAACCACATATCGTCCACATCCAGATCTTACAATTCGGGGTATAAAAAGTTCCTTATCATCTCTGCCTGGCCGGCCTCATTTTGGAAAAAATACATCCCGATAATGCCACCAACCTATAAACCGCAACAAACAGTCACTCACAGTTCGTTTTCATCTCACGATAGCGAACAGCATTCACAGCAACTGCACATAATCATAATGTTGGTCGAAATTCGTCATACTCAGCGAAAGTTGAGATAGATTCATTTCTAATTGCTTCGTCAGCGAACGACGAACAAAGCAGTATCAGGTGCTAGGTTTCTTATATAAAGTATTTTTATGACATAATACTTTTATAATTTATATTAATACACGAAGTAAAATATGTTTGAAGATGTTCTCAAAATATAAAGTACCTGAGATAATTTGTTCAAAAATCCTTCTTTCGTTTGGGATTTATATAGGTTTACTTTTACCATGGCCACCTTAGTATTTATATTATTTTTCTTTCTTTGTACGGAATGTAAACAATGTGCGTTGATATTGTGCTTCACACGACGAATTTATACAACGAATATTTGCCGGCGAATTCGTCGCGATGGGCGAAGTTCGTCGCAGTTGTGTTCCTAGCATTATGCTGTTTTAGATTGCCGACGCCCTCATCAAGAGTTCATTGTCAGAACGGGGATTGGCAAAGCCTCTGGGAGGTTCTGATTGCAGACCATCCCGTTCTGGTTGTGATTTAAACTTAAAATCGCAGGAAAAGGAATTAATTTCCTGATATGCTGATTTTCGGGTATTAATAATAACCTGCGAAGTGCCTCACAACAGACGGATGAGTTGGTTAAGGGCTGATGTTTCTAATGCATTTCGGCCTTCCAAATCATAAGCCTAACGCACTTCTTGTAGCAAGAAGTTGAAGTTATGAATCTGGACGTTATATGGTTCCAACATCATACACAACACACTAAACACGAAACAATAGCTGTTCTGCGCAAGAAAGGTATTATCTCACGTCGCAGCGTTGTTTTTGTTATGTGATCTGACACCGTTGGACTTTTTTCTGTGTGAATATTGAAAAGAAAAGGTGCGCGTCGATAAGCAAAGAACAATTTTAGATTAAGAGGATAAGATAGTTCGGCGCATTAACGGAATTAAATTTCAATTATGTCTCAGAGCCATTCAAAAAAGAAAGACCGCTGGATAGAGGCCTGCTACCGAATCCAAGGTGGGCATTTCGATGATATTTTATTCACCCTTAATTTTCAAAGATCCTTCTATCATAATAAAAAATATTAGAATAATTCTCTGAAAACTTTTTTTGTTTTATTTAAAACTAACATCGTAATTTTTGGTTGGTCCACCCTTTATCAGCTGTTAAATGAACTGCCAAATAAAGCTGTATTGCCAACTTAAAGTTATGAACCTCTAAAGACAAACACTCGAAACAAAAATATCTACCAGGAGAAGACAAAAACCAAAAAGCAAGTAAAAAAGATTCACAGGCATCAAAACATTATTTTTCGATTTATTAACAACTATTTGGGTTGTTTCCTTTTTTTCTAAATTATAAAGCAAAAAAAAAAAAGAACAACTACAACAAAAACCATATTTTAAGCGACAAGTACTTTTGCGGAAAATAAGTTGGGCTGTCTTGCCTAACCAACCGTCAGTCAGTTGGTTGCAGGGTATGTACACATATGGGTGTGTGTGTGTTTGTATTTGCTGAACGAAAATTTTGTTTGAAAAACTTGTTTTTTGCTGCAAGTCGTTTATTTTGTTTCCAGCAAATGAATGGTATACAATTTGTTAGACAATCCCAGAGGAATTCCCAGGCAAAAGTGATCTAAATGAAAGCAAAAATAAAGACAGTACAGCAAGTGCAAATCCACCCGTCGATTAAACAACCTTAACATTAACCTGTGTACTCGCAGGTTGGCCAGAGTTTCGAAAACTTTTTGTAAAATGATGCATTTTTATGCAATTAAATTAACAAGTAAAAAGTGTCC
Source organism: Thecocarcelia acutangulata (assembly GCA_914767995.1). NCBI lineage: Eukaryota > Metazoa > Arthropoda > Insecta > Diptera > Tachinidae > Thecocarcelia > Thecocarcelia acutangulata. The sequence continues at coordinate 21,725,869 of OU612095.1, read as the reverse complement.
CAGTAAGAGCGCACTTTCACAAAAACACGTAATTTTTAAAGAGAACTATTAGTTTTTATTGGATTGTAAAGAAGATACAATTCGATTAGGTATGATATAAAATATCAGTCAAATAAGTAGTGTCCCAGTAAGAGCGCAGTTTCACACTCTACAACAAAAACACGTATTTTTTTAAAGAGAGCTGTATACAGCGTGGCCGTTTTGGCATTTTTGCGGCTAAATTTCGCATTTTTTTATTCTGATTTAGCTGCAAATTTTCCATTTAGCAGTTAGCATTTTTTCTAGCAATTTTCATTTATATACTTAGCATTTTTTAGCATTATTGAATTTAATAATATTCAAAATATCTAGTAGAACAATTAATCTTGCCTTTATATAAGAAATACCAACTTTTTTTGTGTTATTACAAATTAACCTTTTACAGAGGAAGTGATTGATTTCACTATAGAAAAAATTACAGCTTTTGAACATCAGTGGTAGAATCTAAGATCAGATGAACAAATATAAGTTAAATAAGTATTTAACTCTTGATTTCTGTTTAAATTTATATGATTATAAAATGCTTTAAATGAGAATCTATTCTGAGAATTAGTTACTTTTGTAGCGAAGTTCCTGCTTTTGCCACTGAGAAACACGAAGTTCAAAGAGTTTTTAGTGACATAAATCTCATAGAAGCGTAAATTCGAAATATAATGACGTTAAAAGCTATGACTTTACTATTTCGTGTTGAGTGTGCTTTGAAACAGCTGAATTGTTTGTAAACTTTTTATGAATGTACATTATGGGGAATTAGTCTTATATGGAGAATCTTTGTAATGAGATTTAGATACAGTATAAAATTTGTTTTGTGTTGTGTTATTTTGTGGGGTTTGGTAAAAAACATACGTGGACAAAAAAATTTGTAGTAGGAACTGGCTTCACATCAAGGTCAAAAGTCAGACAAAATGGCAGAAAATCCACCAACAGCTTCTTAACTCTCTCTGAGTGGCTCTTAAAGGGATAAAGTGGCTGACCGACGTCAGCTAATTTTTTTCCTTCTACATTTCTTGTGAACATATCTGACCTCTAACTGCCCTCCTTAAGGGGGCGCCGTAACAAAACATTAGTTTGTAATATTTTAGAGTCAACCGTCCACACTAGCCCCAGAGGGCTCCTAAAGGTACCCAATGTACGACCAACTTCCAACATTCTATCTTCTTCTATCTTCAATAATAAGGGGAGTCACCATACAAAACCCTATTTGTTTTATAATTTCCAGACTATGTTTAATAAATATTTTATTATTTCTTAATCAGTTGGTATTGATGGCCAATAAGTGTTCTTAAGGAAGAATTATGAAAAATATATAATTTTTAAAGATTTGCTAACTAAAATAACAAAAATATTATTCAGTTAAATTTTTTTTTTTTTTTTTTTTGCAGTTTACGATTATTTTTTTTTTTTTTTCCATTTTTTAGCATTAATTTAAAGCCGATTTAGCTGTGAAATATATTTGGATATGGCCACACTGATGGTATGAAATATTAGGGATGACAGGCTGTTACTCCTTTCATGACATTTTCCATAACGTTTTCTCAGAGATGTGTCTGTATATAAACGATGTCACGTTGGATCTCGGTTTTGAGTTTAGGAATTGTTTCTAGATTGTTTGCAAACAACGGCATACAATAAAATATTCTTATTCGAATAAAAAGTAATGCGCAGTAACTTGTTTAAGCTGTTTTCGGGATACTTTCTGTTATACTCTAGCAGATCTTTAGTGTGGAATCGAGGGAGCTTGATGGAAAATTCATAATATTTGATTTTTTGTCAAGCACAATTGTTGTCCAACACATAAGGCTGGGTTGATATTGAAGATATCTAGCGCTAAATGGCAGCTAAAACTTTTTTTTTAAATACGATCTACCAAACGTCAGCTGTTAAAATTTCACGCAAATTCATAGATGAATTTGGGTTAAATTTTAACAGCAATTTCAAAAAACAAAATGTTTGTGTTGTTGCTGCCATCTAGAGCTAGGTAGCTTCAGTATCAATCCGTCCTCGTTTAGGGCCACAAATGTTGCAACTCTTTCGAAATTTCGAAGAAATCTTTTACATTTAATATAAAAACTCGATTCAATATCAATAGAATGAAGCAATTCAATAGGTATTGAATTTTATTCTCGTTCAATAGTTCATTCGATATGGCAAGCGCTAAATAAACCCATATTCTCCTCGAGTGTCAATATTAATCGTTATTCCCTTGCTTGCTATTTCTTAAAAAAAAAATTAACTGAAAACCAAAAGTTTGGGAATCTCTTTAATCTAACTGTATAATAAAGTTTCACTGCCTCTTGGTGCTTGTATCGCTTTGCTCGTAAAACACCACTTTACCGGCTGTAATAAAAATAAATCATAATATTTTTTTGCTCCTTTTAACCCACCTTGCCAATATTTCCTTTACGCACAAATTTATTTACTTATCCTAATGCGAAATGTACGTACTCGTATTTCATTTGTTGTTGTTGTTGGTGTTGTGCGTTAATACTTACATCCTTGTAGTCGTGTAAGCTCTTTGCCACCACCACCAGCATTTATGCTGTGAGGTTATAACCCCGTATAATGTGCTTAATGCAACCATTCATCTAGCAGTGTACTCACACACTTACACACACACATACATGTACACATGCTAACAAACATGTTAATGTCTCGCTAACCTGTTCCATGTTTGTTACGCACTTTGTTGTTGAAAAAAAAACACTGAAAAAAAGTGAATAAAGAAACAAGTAGCTAAATCTAGGCTTATATTTATTTTCTCATTACACTTGTCGTCGTCGTCATCATCATTCCATGTTATTTTTTCTGTCCCTGCTGTCAGTCGGTCGGTCAACGCTACTTCTTATTTCATAGCAATCGTATGGGAAACGGATACAAGTATATATCCTTTTTTGTGTTTTACTTTTAAATAAATTTCCCATCTTCTGCTGCTGCAGGTCGTCTCAGACACACATAGATTCATGTGTTTTCCCAAAAGTGTACCTTAGTTTTATTTCCGAATTACAAACACACGCGTTCGCCAAATAAGTTTAAATTAACTGCACGGGGACCACAATTTGTAAAATAAAGAAAACACACAAAAAAAAAAGCGTTAAATTCAAGAGGGTGATTCGTGTTTTTCACGGCGTGCGTTAACTACTGTAACAATATGTTAGCATAGAATCTTATTAGCAACAGTGTCAGACAGATGCAACAGTATAATTTAACTGACTCCTTGTAACTTTAAATGGACTTCGCCATCCCAGCAGCATGAAAGTTTTGTATTCAATTAAACAAATGCAAAGTAATAAACAGGAAACACAAATTGGTAGAAAAAAATATATTTACATATTTTTTTCTACCTCAAATATTTACAGGTGAGGCAAATTTTACAAGCGTCCTGACCACATCACTTTTTCACTGCTGTAGTTTAATGAAATTTCCAAATGGAAAGTCACACTTCAAACATTGAAAGTTTTGAAAAGTTAATAAGGAAATTATACAGAATTCAATCAGAACCAGACGTGAAAGCAGCATAGAAAAAAAATTTTTCGTATTCGATAATGGAATTCGTTGAATCAATTAATAAATTGTTTGAATGCGGACCTGTAAAGGAATTCGTGGATTCAAACAAAGGTTTAGTAAAAATAATTATTGATCGAAAACAACTATTTTTTAAACAACAACAAAATACGACATCCAAGGTTATTTTTTGATATTTATGTATATGCATACAAATTATTTTTTTAGACAAAAATTTTGTTAATTTTATTTTTACTATTTGACTTGTTGATTTTATTTTACTATATATTTTAAAAAAATTGCTGTTTTCGATCAATTTATTTTTACTAAACTTTTGTTTGAATCCACGAATTCCTTTACAGGTCCGCATTCAAACAATTTATTAATTGATTCCACGAGTTTTGTTATTGAACACGAAAACAAAATTTTTCTGTGTACTAGGAAGTGAATGCGTCACACTGGTTGTGCAGGAACTTTCAAAATCCCAACCAAACTTTAAAAGGCAAAAAAGGGGGTCAGCAGGTGGCTCTGTCTAACAAGCTATCCTGGCGCTGCTTACAGGCTGAATAGAACAACTGAATTTGAATCGAGTCATTGTGGCGCTTCTAACAGTTTAAGCTGCTTACCTTGATCAAAAATACTTTTCTTGTGGCTTAGCCCTAAAAAAGCAGGGAGAGGTGTTGGTGATTTATGAGAATAGTACTTGATGGAATTATTTCCGGAAGCCTGCAGTTAGATTTCCCAAGGTTGGTTTATCCATTATTGGAACTGCAAGCAGGTTTCTTAATTAGATTATGCATTCCCCTAGACTAGTTTTAAGCTCTTCTAGTTATTTTTTTCTGAGAGGTAAACGATTTTTGAAGAATAAAGGGTGGTCCAACCAAAACGCACAATGTTTATATTAAATAAAACAGAATGTTTTACATGTTACATCATTCTTGTCGGCCTTATCTAATGATGGACCAACTACACGAATTGAATTATTCACGATTCATCAGCACTGTCATGTGGTTTGCAAGGCTCACACAGTTTGCAACTTAGTTCCTATAGAAATTTGTCAAATAACACTTTAATAAACCTACAATATTTTTTTGTGAATAAGGCCATAAGCATTAGAGTAAGCATTTAAGTACCATTTGTTTGGCAAAAAAATATGTACCACATCATTACCCATGTTCCTACTGTTCCTTCCTTCTTGGTAGACCTCTTTGCTAGTAGAGTTGGACAGTCAGTTGTTTGGTGATAACAACAGCTTTTCTGCTTGTATAAAGTTTCACAAAATCTTCAAACACTTTTTGGAAACATACTCGTATCTCTAGTCTCTAAACCAAAATTTTAAGCATTTTAGTACTGTTTATTTGGTCACAAAATATGTGTTATATCATTACACATGTTCCGACTTTTCCTTTCTTCTTGACAGACCTCTATACCAAAAAGAGTTTAACAGTGAGGTATATGGCGATTCCAACACTATTTGTGTTTGTATAAAGTTCCACAAAATCTTCAAAAGTTTTTATTGATAACATTTCTGTACTATTCAAACCAAAAGTTTAAGCATTTACGAGTAAGTACCATTTGTTTGGCCACAAAATATGTATCATATCATTACATGTGATCCCACTTTTCCTTTTTTTTTTGACGTTTATCAATAATTTCCAAAGATGTTGCTCATTTCAACTTTTCAGCCGTTTCTAACTACAATACATATTTCCTTATTTATGGCAATAAAAAAAAACAAAAAAGGAAAATCTGTTGCACATTGTTCAGCGACCAGAATAAGTGCCCGTTGTGGTGTTGAATATGAGATACAAATCTGCTTTACAACTTTTTGCCTTCCTGCCTACCTTCCTTCATTACAATTTTAAGGGCATGGGATAAAGTGAAAATTATTTGAAAAAAAAACTTTTATTTTTTATGCAAGAACCCCTTCTTCCAAGCAATAAAATAAAAAGAACGTTTGAAAACGTAAAATAAAAGGGGGAAAAATAAATTTATTTTAAAAGTTCAAAAAACAAAAGACAAGAGGCAAATAAAAATACGTATGTATGTACATAAAAAAAAGAACAGAACAAAAACGTAAGTAAAATAAAATCTATTACGTGGCAAACCACCCTGTATTTATGTGGCAATTTGTTGTTTTTTTATTGTGTACAACGCGTAAAAATAAAGTGTATCATTTTCTCATTTGCCGCAACCCTCTCTGCCCCTCTCTCTTTCTTTATCACTACACACACACTAAAGTTTATCCAGAGCCGCAATTTCAATTTATAAAGATTTGTATGAGAGAATTTGTGTGTGCGTGTGTGGAATTGTATTTACAGTTTCTTCGTCACACGAGTAGACGATACTAGCAGGTTGCATTTAAACAGCGTATGTGTGCGTGTGTATGTTGTCCTACTGCACTTGTTTTGATTTGTTTGGAATAATAACAGATGCTTTTACTGAACGAAAATTATTATTATTCATTGTTGTTAAAAAAATTATTAATGGTTGACAATAGATTTCACTTTGTAGTGTTTGCCAAGCACTTTCGGCCAGTTCAGTTGCATACTTATATATGTATGTATTGTGTATGTATATTTTCGCTATTGTTATTGTTCATACACTTAAGCATGTTAATAAACCCAACAAATATTACAGTTTGACACCAATAAAAAATAATAAATAGCTTGTTTTCTTATGTTATTGAGAACTTAAAAGAAAAATGCTCTAATAATACAAGCTTTTTCATTTAAAAAGAAATGTTACAGCCTGTTTATAAGACACGACTCGTCGATAAAAAGCGCTAACTTTCTAAGTTTTTTCTGGTTTTGGTTTACAAACCGCGACTATTGACGATTAGTATTGAAAAACGTAACATCTGTCAATTTATTTTGGTTTGTAAGACGCGAATCGTCAAAATATGCGAAAAATCGGCGAATGAAGAAACATGCTCGTCAAGAGGAAATGTGTAGAAAGTGTTATAAATAATAAGAAATTATAATAAAAATAGTTTATAAGTGGTAATAAAAAAAAAAAGAAAACTAGGAATGGAAATTGCAACAGAACTTTCTAAGAATCTCTCAGATTTCTGGAAACATGAACTGAAATCGTTTTTTCGTTGCATACAAATGATTTGTGTACATATGTGTATACATACATAATAAAACATACACATATACAAAATAAAACTTGCAGTTAATATATACAATTTTTGTTTGTTTATTCATTTTTCTCAATTAGACCGCCATAAAAAAAGCCTTTCCACAAAATTTGTATTTTGTTTTATTTATTTACTTATACATACATACATACATACATACATGCATATGTATGTATGCATGTCAACTGTGCCTAGAATAGGATTGCCGTTTTTTAGGTTGAAAAAAATTCTTTTTGTATGAAAAATGTAAACAGATACTATTTTTTCACATGATGGCAACAAAACAATATCATAAATGTTTGACATATACGCAAATTTACGTAAGTTGCACGACACAATCAAGTCGCGTTTTATAAACCCAATTTCTTACGTACTCGTCTATGAATTGGCTTGTCGCGAGTGAGCTAACTCGTGTCCTATAAACAGGCAGTTAGAGACGTGTATAAATGAAAAAGCTTGTTTTTTGTGTTTTGAAAGGTATTATTAGAACATGTTTCTTTTTAAACTCTCAACAATTTTTTAGATTGTTGGGTTATAAACTTAAATGTTTGAGAATATCTTTCAAAAATTGCCAAAGTCTACTGATGATTAGTGTAGCTCCTATGAAATGTTAACATATAGATAGCTGGGAAACATAGAAAACAAGCTATTTATAATTTTTTAGAAACTAGAATAGTGAATAAAAAACTCAATTACAGTTTGACACTAAAATTAAAATTTTAACTCGAAGGTTTTATTATAAATTTATATACAGTGTATCCCAGAACTCAAAGCCGAGCCGAAACGGGGTATATTGTAATACATTTATAATGTTTTTCTCAGAATTCACAAATTGCAATTGTTTTTTTAATTTTACAAAATTTTGTGCATAAGTATACAAGTAAGTATGTATTTGTAAATAAAATATAAACGTTAGAGCCATGCCATATATTTTCTAGAATAGCCGGCGGTTATAATATGACGCCGTCAAACAAAATTTCTTAAGTTTAGTAATTTTTGGTCGGCGGCGGTACTAACGGCCCAATTAGACTATTATACAAGTATAAATACTTTCATTAGATTTTGTGAGATAAAAGTCTAAACACATTTCTTGCGACTGTCAAAAAGTCTAACGTAAATTAGATTTTGCATTCACACCATCACACTTGATATAAACCAACATAGATGTGCCACCATAAAACTTTTCACGGCGGCAGGTGCGCTATTCGTCGTAGGCGATAGACGTGCCGGCGCGTGAAATTCTTCAACAGTTAAAATAATAATTATGTATAACACATCCAAATTCAATAGCACAAACATATTTTATGTTCTAAATATAGCATGAGCAAAATACATTTATAAATGATAGCTAAATTCCAAATTTCGAGCTTTTTTATAACGACAAAAAATACTATCAGTGACGGCATCCCATCGGCTACGAAATAGCCGACTACTCAATTTTTAATTAGCTGGTTTGCTAAAAAACACAACCCTGATCCAATGTAAAGTATTATCGTTTTGAAAAGTTTCCAAAAACAACAAAGTCGTATGGGATGTCAAATTTTTATCGTATTATTTTTCGTATGTATGACGGATTACATTCAGACTATCAGACTTGCACGTATTATTTGAATTTTTGACAAGTATTAATACAAAGTATAATAGTCTGAACTGGGCTTTATTGTGGCTGGCGCTTTCATTTTTAAAATGGCATGTCGGCTCCGTTTTATATTTTCAGACATTTCTAACGTAACGACGTAATCACTTTGGATAGTTTTCGACATGAGTTACAGACGCAGTTTTTTCTTACTTTTCGAGAAACGATGGAATAATTTGTTTCACAAGTTTTCGACGCGAGAACTTCTCGCCAAAGTTACAGAACACAGACACTGATTACACGTTAAATCTTAGCACTATATGTTTGCTGGGACTTTTAATTCCACACATATACGCACACACATTTGATTACTTATATTTGTTTCCCAATTTTTATTGTTCGCTGATGATTTTGATGTTATTTGTAGCAAATATTTCTGTTCTTGTTGTTGTTATTGTCGTTTGTCGTTATTGTTGTTACTGTTGCTTTTGTCAGCAAATTACAATTGTGTAAATATTTAAACTACTTGAAAATTACTCATTAGTGTTTTCAACAATTAATGTTTCGTTTATTTTCCATCCTGTTTGCTTACAGACAATGGCCAAATTTATGGCAATAATTATGAATATTTGATTTATCATACAATACAAAAAAAATCAAGTCCTGCGAATTTATGTATTTGAATAGAGATTATAAATACACTCGTAAATGTATGTATGTAAATATATACATGCATATGAAAAATTTTATTTTTAAAAGTTTTTCCTGGTGTATTTGCTAATCAAATAAATTGCAATTTGGCCTGCCCCTTTATGCGAACAAAAAAATGATATGGCAATTAAAATATTTTGTGTTTTAATTTAAAACAAACATTTCATAATTCAAAAATATGTTAACAATTGGCAAAGTAAACAAATTACGCAAAACTCACAATCACTCCTCTCACGAATAACAAGTGAAATATTTGCTCACGTAAAATTTTAGTTTCTCTCGAAGTAAAAAATGTTATCGTGAATCTCACGTGAACAATTATTTAAAATAAAATATTAGTGCACATGTATACATTCAAATAAAATAAAGTTTTGTAGACTTTTTGAAGATTAAAGTCAAAAAATCAAAAGGTTTATAGGGCATTTACACCTAAAGCAAATCTAGCACTTACGGGATTTCGAATAAAATCAAGTTGATTTTGACGATATTTCCCATATAAAATGAAATGTTCATAGGGACTAGATTTTGACGAAATCTCAGATTTTTGTAAGTACTCTATTACGCAACTCTGATTTTGTTCACAACAGTACTACTACGCTGCAATAAAAAAAAAATGTTACTTTTACAAGATGAATTCATTGTGATATAGTCTCTACTGCTTCTACTAATGAATATAAAATCTTGTTTCAACTAATGAATATAAAATCTTGCAATATGTCAAAAACCAAAAGTGTAAACGCTTAGGATTTTGTTGAAGATTTTCATGCAAATCTACTAGATTTTGCCTTGATGTAAATGCTCTACTTTTTTCGATTGGAGAGGATAAATACCTAACGCATCGCCAGATACTGTGACCACACAGTATCCGGTATGTGGGGCTTGCACCCACTAAAACCCCTCCCTTTTCTTTGAGCCTTGTCACTATCGCGGTATCGCTTTCGCATTGCTTCAGGTTAGGACCCCTCCTTTGCTCCTACTGGATTGCATGTGCCATGCTTACGTCTATATCCTACTTCTTGTCTCGTAGGATCTTTTCAATATAAGTCGCTATTTGACTCCATTTCATCTCACTTTCCATCATAATTTCTACGATGCTTTCCGTTGTTATTTCATCAACATTCTCCTCTACGTCATGTCTTTCCTGCCTATACCTGTCACATCTGAAGAATGTGTGTTCTGCATCGTCTACGCAGTCATCTCCATAAAGGCAGATCGATGTATCCGTCTTCCCCATTCTATAGATGTATTCCAGAATATACCCGTGTCCAGAAAGCATCTGTGTTATATAGTAATCTATCTCACCATGCTTCCTGTTTATCCACTTGTTTATATCGATAATCAATCTCATTGTCCATCTACTCCATCTTTCTTGCCACTTCAGCATAATGTCCGCCCGTGCTGATCTTGCCGTTCATGCCGCGCCAGTTTGTCTTCGCTCTCCCCACAGCTTTTTACGCTCTTCAACCAAGTGGTCAATCGGGATAGTCCCGCTTATAATCAAGACAGTGGGCTCTGATACTGTGCGATATGCTCAAGCCACTCTGAGAGCAGCAATACGCTGCAAACTCTTGGAATTACCAAATTCTCTCAAAGTCAACTACATATGTAGTTATAATAAATAATTTTACGTTTTCAGTATTTTTGCTTTTTGTTAGATTCATCCAACATTACATAGTAAATAGATCTAAGCAGAGAGTTTGCATATTTCAGACATACTTAAAATTCTATGCCGTACGTAATTGTACGAAAAGTGGTCAGTTTAATAACCGTCTCACTTCGTTCACTGAGATGATCCATTCAATTTAACCCGTTCATTCATGAACGGCACAGCTCTTTGCTGAGGGTAGATATCAAGAAAGGGTGGCTAGAATCGATGACGTTGGAGTGGTACAATCAATTTTCTGTGAGGTTCTCTTACAAGTATTAGATATTTTAGAGCAACATCTTTGTGGTCGCTGGATAACTTACCCGTCAGAAGAAGATAGTAGAGTTCTACTACAAATTTGCTTGGCTGGTGTAGTAGAGTGCATAAATAGAACGCACATCAACAGTGTAACCTCGAAGGAAAACAATAAATTGTACTACAACCGGAGAGTACTAGTATGTATCCATTTGTAAATTAATAAGTTCATACATACTCGTCTTGGATATATTGATCTATAAAGAAGCATTCAAGTGCCTCGGGTTCTTCGCCCGAAAATGGAATACAACTCATCTTTGGGCCGGTGCCTCAAAGTCTATTTTGGGGTTACTCGACCTACAAACGTGTTTCCTGTCTGTTTTAACGTTCACAAACACTACTCCCTCTTTCCCCCTACTCATAACTTATTTTCCTAGTTCCGGTACAATGCACTGCATATGTAGAGCTCATCCCCTGAGTCCAAGATAAAAAATATAAAATAATTTGATAGTAATATGATAATACGATTCGCTGTGTAATATATAGAAGTACAATACAACTGATTTGTAAGACATTTCCAAAATTTTGCTACTACATCTTTAGTTTGTACAAATCTTGTCGTAAAATAATTTATTATTGAATATCATATTTCAGTCAAAAGAAATTAACACATACATATTGCACACAATTCGCCAGCATAAATGAAGTGAAGAAATAAAACGGAAATGTGAAAATATTTCAAGGTAAAATATTATTTACGAAAAGGAGAATTTTTTTTAACATGAAAATTCTTTCAGTATATTATTCAAAACTGAGTTAAGCTTTAAACACATAGACCACAGCAGACTTCACAACTTCACGACAGTAGATGCTGCAACCGGCAATTTTAGTTGTGTAGGCGGCTACTGAAATATTTTGAACACGGCAGCAACATAAATTCATTTGAATAAATATACTTCATTTGAATAAATATACTTCAGGCCACCTTAGAATTTTTCGCTTTACAAAATTCCATTGTTTACATCAATGCTTCATGAAAAAAGTTCTCTCTAAAAAAATTACTTAAAATCTAAAAAAACAAATTAATTAAAAAAGCTTTTGTTTGCTACGCTTAATTCAGGTTAGGCGGGTCTTAAAAGTTGAATATACTATCTTTTGATCTATAATGGGAACAATATTAAAGAATTGAAAATTTATATCGAATTTTTTAAAATTTGGACAAAAATATTTCGATTCGAGAAAGAAAAATGTATGTATATAAATTATAAATTCGTTTTATAGTGAAAAGTAAAAAAATGTAGAGGGCAAATTTATTCATGATTAGTTTTTTTTATATATTTATTGAATCTTCACAATGTGAACCAACAATTATTCAAATCTTAATACTATGTTAAATACACAAAATTAAATAAGTCCGTTCAATGCTAGACAAAAAAGTTTATTATGCGGGAACTATAGCGGTAAATCACTTTTTTAACGCTGACGTTGTATTCTAGGGCACTCTGTAAAAATTTAAATTCTTAAAAGAAACTGTTTTGAAAAGACTTTTTTTACAAACTGTATATTGAAACAAAAACATTCCAGCTGTTCATATTTAAATAGTTGACTACAGGGCGACAATTGCAGCTGGCAGCATTTGTAGCAAGGCGAACTCATTACTAGGTGAACTTAACAGAACAGGTGATTATTTTTTTCTTCTCGCGTTTTTTCCAATGAGATTGTCAAATTTATTTTCTTTTGTTTACAAACATTTTCGCGCCATTTCAATCTGAAGATTTTTTTGTATGATTTAGTGCAATTTCAAGAAATTTGTGTGAATTTAAAAGTGAAAAACTAATATAATTTGTGATTTTAATTACAAACAATTATAAAAGTATATAAAGTTTATATAAAGTTTTTTCCCAGCTGAACAATCTTGGGCGAATATAGATTTTGACATTCACGATATGTTTTACAATAACAAAATACATAGTACTGATTTCGCCTTGCCGCTTGCATTCACCCAAGGCGAATTCATTACTAGGTAAACTTGACAGCTCAGGTGATTATTTTTTGCTTCTAGCGTTTTTTCCAATGAGACTGTCAAATTTCTTTTCTTTTGTTTACAAACATTTTCGCGCCATTTTAATACGAAGATTTTTTTGTATGATTTAGAGCAGTTTTAAGAAATTTGTGTGAATTTAAAAGTGAAAAACTATTATAATCTGTGATTTTAATTAGAAACAATTATAAAAGTTTATATATAACGTTTATATAAAGTTTTTTTCCAGCTGAACAATCTTAGGCGAATATAGATTTTGACATTCACGATATATTTTACAATAACAAAATACATAGTACTGAATTCGCCTTCCCGCTTGCAATCACCTGTATAAATTCGCCTTGCCTTCACCTGTGTAAATTTGCCTTGATTTGTAGTCATGTAGCCGTGAGGTCCACAAATGGTGAAATTATATCTGACACGGCCTTTACAGGTCCGTATTCAAGAAATTTTTTAACTAATTCAGCGAATTCTGTTGCTGAATACAAAAACTTGGAGCAATTAAAAACTATATTTTAGCAATCCTTTTGTTAAAAATTATGCTTCTATCTGCCAATAAACATTATAATAAACAAATAATATTACTATTTGTTTGCAAATTATATTTACTTAAGTATTGAGTACTAAAACGATTATTTGTTTAACAAAAGCTAGCAAAAAGAAAAAATAAATAAACTTAAAATAATAACTTGTACAGCTTGTTATTTGCTGCTCATGTGAAAACATAAACTTTCAAGAATTACATATTACAAATCAAACTGCTGATACATACATATGTACATAATATGTAGCTATGCTTGTATATACAAACATGATATGTGTGTATGTATGTATTTGCCTACATACGAGTATAGAATTTAGATTTTGGCTACGAAATTTTAGCAAAAACATCATACATCCGTATACAGAATTATGTATGCAGGCAGTGTGTTTGTGTAGATATGTACATCGTTCTTTATATGTTTATATGCATTTATATGGATGTAGTATATGGATATGTATGTGTGTTTAAGTGTTTGTTTATATTTGTATTCTTATCAATATTACACACTATGAAACATGGAATTTTTAATGAATTTTTCCCAATGAAATGCATTCATTGTATTCGTTTATTGTATTTTGCTGTATTGTGTATTATATTGTATTGTTGTGCATTGTTGTTAAACGAGAAAGAACAAAAAAAGTCCATACATACATACATATATTCAAAAATAAAGAAACCAAAAAAAAAAAAAAGGAATAGTGTATCAACAAAGATTTGATTCAATTCTAAGCGAACATATTAACAGGAAAATATATATTTTGCAGGCTCTCCAGCCAACCACAGAACAGAATCAAATGATTTTCGAAATGTTAACCAGGGGTTGCAAATTCCTGCGACGGCGTACTGGTGCCCATCAGATACATAAATAAAGGTTCATTTCAAATAGATAGAGCCAAGGGTGAAACCAATAAAAGCCTTTCTAAATTTGGGATTGGTTTATAATTGAACAGCTCCACTTTAACGACATTATGTATTACTTTTTTATTGTTGTTTTGCAGTTGCTGTTATTGTTATACTTGTTGTTGTTGGTGTTGTTAGTGTTGGTGCTGCTGCTGCTATTGCTATTGCTGTTGCTGCTGCTGTTGTTTTGTTTTACGAATTTTATTTCAATTCATTTTGTTGTTGTTGTTATTATTATCTTGTTGTAGCTTCCGTTATTTGCATGTAAATGAACAAAAATGTTGAAATGGAAAAAATATTTTCTGACAGCAGCATGCACACCCACCCACCCACACGCATTTAATTCAAAGGTTGTGGAAATCAAACAATCGTACATACATAGATAAATGCGTTTGTATGTATGCCTATGTCATATTTAAATATGTAAATACGATTTTAAAGTACAAATGCTAATTAATAAAAAGTATACTATACATTTTACTTTTAGGTTCTTAAATTAAAAACAAATTTTACCAATATGCCCAACAAGCACCCAGTTAGCCATGTAACAGGTGGGCCGAAAGAAGTCAGTCGATATTGTCTGACGCTAACTTTTTTTTAAGTAAAGTGCGGTCTCCACCTGACATGAAAACACTAACTTTGACGCTAACTTCAAGTTAAAGTTAAGTGTGGACCGCTCATGTTGAAGTTTGCTTAAAGTTATAACTTGGTTGTTAAAACATTTCATTTGTAAACTCTGTTATAACTTAAATTGACAACAGTCTGCTATTTGTAGTTGCTTTTCACCATTTTTATTTTTTTACTATGAGAAGTTATAACTCTAACATCACTACGTGTACGCCGACTTAAACAGATAGATATTTAAACAGCAAGTTTTAACTTCATGTTTTAACTGCGTTTGAAGTTAGGTGTAGACTGCACGTAACTGCACGTTTCCATTCGCAATATTTATTTTCGAACTTATTGCTTATGTCGGCAGAATAACAGCAAAAATATGTTCATGTTCAAGCTTATGTTCTTATTGGACATAAATTTAAAAATTTCGTCCCGAAAGGTTTCTATAGTACGAAAACGTAAAGATGTACTTACATGTCCAATATACTAATAACAATAATAAAATAATGTAAATTTGGTAACAAATAAAACTTATTGTTTTAAAATCGTAGCAACCAACGGTTGTTCATTTGTTTGAAAGGTGCAAAGAAATGTTAGAGACGTTTATAAATAGAAAAGCTTGTTTTTTGTGTTTTGACGGATATTATTAGAGCATTTTTCTTTTTAAATTCTCAGCAATTTATTTGGATTGTTGGGATATAAAGTTGAATGTTTGAGAATATCTTTCAAAAATTTCCAAAGTCTACTGATGATTAGGGTAGTTCCTATGAAATGTCGACATATAGATAGCTGGAAAACATAGAAGACAAGCTATTTATAATTTTTGATTGGTATAAATGTTAGAAGCTTAAATAGCGAATAAAAAACTTAATTGTTTGAATATTAAATTTACTTTATTTATTATAAATTTAAACTAACATGTTTGCAATAAATAAATAAAAATATAACAACATTTTTTAATTTATATATTTATAGTAAAATAAATATTCACATACATAATCAAATAGACATGTTTATCTGTTTTGTTTTTAATTTAAACAAATTTATAATTATTCCATAACCACAAGCATTTTTTTATACCCGAACAGCAAATGTTGAAGAAAATACGACTAAATTTGCCAGTTTATGTTGAAGATTATTTCTTCAAAAAAAGTGTTAACAACTAATTCGCAATATATTTGCAAATAAATGTTTTTGCGATCCACACGTGGACATATCGCTCCTTTATTGCACCATAGTCATAACGCAAAAAAGCTTGTTTCGACAAAAACACATTTCAAATTTTTAGTTCCCATACAAGTCAATATACATACAAGAAAAAGAAAAAATTTTTAAAAAATATCTCCTAAAGGAAACAGTTTAAGGGTAATTTAAATAAGTAATTTAAATATGTTAACAATTCAATTTAAATATGTTAACAATTCTGCGTTGTTAACTTGAAAAGCTCATTTTTTGAGATATGACTATGTTGCAATAAAGGAGCGATATGGTGTTGGCAATAGAATTTGACAGCTGAGAACATAATTATTTCCAAGTTTATTGCGCGTGGAGACCCCAAGTAACAAACTTTCACCCAATTTTCACGATGATTTTTTCAAACGTCTTTAAGTCATGGCTTTCATATATGCAGGCAAATTTTAATAGAAATGAAATAGGGGTAAACAAAAAGACACGAACTCTGTTTTTCATGTTTTTTCCTAATTCCTTTTTGTTATCATTTGTAATATTGTTATTATTTTTTTCATTTACCTTCGTTCATTAAGATGACTACATGGATACTAACAAAAGGATAAAAAGAGACAAACTATATTATTTTGCAACTACAATTGAAAAAGATACATGTCTTAAAAAATCATGATGAAATTGTAACATGACTTTGGTAGCTTTAAAATAAAATAAAAAACAAACATGTTTTTAAAAGTCGTCGTGAAAATTGGGTGTTTGATTCTGTATTGTATTATATTTTTTTGATTGTATTATATTTTTTTGAATTTCTTTTTGTGTTTGTATTTTTCCCTTGACATCTGAAAAAGATTTATTTTTTGTAGGGTTGTATTTATTGCTCTTGCATGTACCTGGTACGAATTCGCCTTGGTTATATGTTCATTTAAACCTTTAGAATTTATTGGTCAATTCGAGAAAATGGTAATTCCCAAATTCGCGCCGCCACAATTGCTCGTTTTATGGCATTTCTCATCACTTCAGCGACAAATTCGGGCAACAAACACTCGTGTAGAATGTTATCATTGGGGGTCTCCAGGGTCTCGGGCTTGTTCACGTAAACACGGCACGTCAAAAAACCCCACAAAATAAGTCTGGAACGGTTAAATCGGGCGATCTTGTGGGCCAATGCGGGAACGCTGTCTTCAAAATATTGGTTGTGGCTCACGAGTGTATGCCGTTCAAACCGCTTGTCCTCCAGCCCTAATTCATTCAATTGCACACTCTGTCTACTGTTGTCATGACCAGCGGCGTCCTCGAAAAAAAATTGCCCTATAACTACTGCAGCGTTAACAACACACCAGAATTGGAATTTGAAGAAATTTAAAAAAAAATATGACAAAAAAAATGTTTTTTGGATTAAATTTGACGCACTTTTAACTTAGCCTAAAGCCGTAATGCCACTATATTGAAAAAAAATCTAAAAGCGTCAAAGTTTGTCAACATGTTATCGATAAAAAGTGCGAAAAAATCCCAAAAATGTTTGCTCTAAAGTGACGTTTGCAGTTTAAAATGCTACTGTGCTGTTAACTTTATGGTTTAATGCCTGAATGTAGAAATTCTGTTCCCAACCAAACGATTTTTTCATGCATACAATAATGACGCATCACTGAATGTTTTTTTATAATAATTTTTCTTTAATTAAATTCAACAAAATACACGTAAAATTTTATTTTTGAACTAAATTTCATGTTATTATCGCTTTGTTTACAAATGTCGTAATTATCGTGATACAAATCGTCTCTTTCTATTATTGACTACTTCACTCTTTCAATCTTAGTTTGAGAAAAGCTGAACAAAAGTAAGTGTAATTATGGCTTAAGAGATTTTAAAAAAATTTTGAAAACATTTTTACACTTTCTTTTTGCTTAAACTTGGGACATGTTAAGCGTGGCTAATGGGATGATTTTGAAGAAATTTCAAAGAAAGTATAACATGTCACAAACATGTTTTTGTTTAAACTTGACGCATTTTTAACGTAGCCTAAGCGATTTTCAAAAATTCATAAAAAAAAAATTTACATTTTTTTCGCTTTAATTTGAGGCATGTTAAGCGTGGCTAATGGGATGATTTTGAAGGAATTTCGAAGAAAATATGGCATCTCACAAACTAAAAAAAATATGTTTTTTGGGTTAAATTTGACGCACTTTTAACGCAGCCTAAGCGATTTTAAAATATGTTGAAAAACTTTACACTTTTTTTGTTTAAATTTGAGGCATTTTAAGCGTGGCTAATCGGATGAATTTTAATTTCATAAAACTTTCGGGTGTAATGGCTTCTCGTGCATCACTCGTGGGCTTTCGGTGGCCCAGAGGCGATAGTTTTGCTTGTTCACGTACCCGCTGAGGCGGAAAAGAGCCTCGTCGCTCATTATGAATTTGGTTCAAAAATCGTCCACTTCGTTCTCGATATTGTGGTGGCGCTCATTTGGCCGATATTATCACCAATAAAATTTTAAAGGTTCTAATAAACATAATCAAAAAACAGAAACGAAGCTTTTTATACATAAAAAAATGAGAGCTAAACAATATCGGATGAGTTCTTTTGTCCCACCTTGTAGTTTCAACACCTTAAACGATGGGTAAAATGCATTTCTACAATTGATTTGCATCAGCACCTGACGTGATGATTTATAACCTGTTTTTGACTTCGTATTTAAATACAAAATTCTTTAATTTTCACTTAAATTTAAGTTATACTTAAATACAAATTCAATTTTTCAATCTTAATGGCCGTTATTCATTATCCTACACGATCATGCGATCTACTAAATATCAAAAAAAGACCAAAAATATTTGTTTTTTGTGCCAACATGCTTCAAACATTTATGGAAACACTTCCATAAGCAACACAAAACGTTTGCACAAACGTAAAATTATGGCATGTTTTCCAAGCAGTTTGTGTAGTTTATTTCATCCTTTGTTACATACACTATTAATTTTAAGGTAGGAAATTTGTTTAAATTGAATTCTTACTTAAACTTTTTATTTTTTTATTTTTTATTTTTGCGTTTACACATGAAAAACAAATATTTTAAGATTTTTGTCGTTAAATTAAGATTTTGTATTTGACATATGAAGATTTTTCAACAAAAATTTCTGGCAACACTGAGATCAACAGCTTTGGTTGAAAACGATAAAAAATTAAAGAGACATTAAAGTAATAATAATGGGCATAATGTAGTTTATGCCCATTTCCAGTATACAAGAAAATAAGATTGCAATTTTTCATTTTCTTCTTTGAAAACTATTATATAAACTATTATATAAAAACTATTATTACCATAAAAATTGTCCATTATTTTAATTTATATTTCGAGGCGCCAACAATATTCTCATATTTTTCACGATATATGTTTACCACACTGATCAAAAATAAAAAAATGATTGCTAATTTTTTAAAATAAATATTTATTTACAGATGCACCATTCTATGGACCAGCTGGATATGCTGGATCCAACAGGTTCAATGACAACTTTAGCCCCCATATCAGAAACGCCTTTAACTCCTACACACCAGCATTTACACGGATCCTACCATAGTATGAACCATATGATGAGTCATCATCACCCCAGTAGTTTAAGTGGACATTCTGCGGGTAAGGCATTAAAAAGTGAATTGGCCACCCATTTATGGCAGAAACAATTGTTTCGAAATTATTAACACATTTTAAATGAAATAAGTATGTATGTTTAAATATTTATGCTTGCTACTCCTTAAAAAGGCCATCATGGACATTCTGCAGTACATCATCCTGTGATAACAGCCGCTGTAGCGGCGGCGGGTCTTCATCCGGACACAGATACAGACCCCAGAGAATTGGAAGCCTTTGCCGAAAGATTTAAACAACGAAGAATAAAACTAGGTAAACTAGAAAGTGCTGAATTCGAATTCATGGTTTTTTTATAATAAATTCTTATATTAAAATTGCTGCAAAAAATGAAACAAAAAATCTGAATCGCTTTAAACAGGAGTAACGCAAGCAGATGTGGGCAAAGCACTGGCGAATTTAAAGTTACCTGGAGTTGGGGCACTTTCACAAAGTACAATCTGCCGTTTTGAGAGTCTAACACTATCGCACAATAATATGATTGCGCTAAAGCCCATCTTACAAGCGTGGCTTGAAGAGGCCGAAGCACAAGCGAAAAACAAACGGCGTGATCCTGATGCCCCAAGTGTACTTCCTGCTGGCGAAAAGAAAAGGTAGACAGCGTTTTAGTTAGTGCCCTTTTAATAGTTCACAATTCGACTACGAGGCATTAACGCCACTCCAGTTCTTATTGTGGCCTTTAAAGTCTTAAATCCCTAAGAAACACTAACAACTTCGTTTTCTAATGTGTGAGATTGATCATTGGATATATTAACTAATGATAACTGGAGTAGCGAAAATATGTTAACACATTAATCACTCTCCATTTATTAACACTTATTCGATACAAAATGAGGTTTTTGGTAAATCATGGATTTAAAAGAAGTTTTAGTAAGATAAATATAGAAGATTTTATTTTATTCAATACATAAAAAGCAATAAAGCCCTACTTAGCCGGTGGTAACGACTTGGTCATAATGACAATAGAAATAGAAAATAGAAAACTCCTTGACTTTTTGTAAAGATATTGCAATAGGTCCTCTCGAACTTTGACAGCATGAGGTGAAATGGCCAACTCCGTTCAATAAAAATTAATCAGCTGTGCCATTAATTGCTAGTATGTTAATAATTCGCAATTAAAATATTATTGCGCAATATATTAAGCATTAAACACATTCGAGACAGCAGGCTACCGACAACAAAAGCTCAAAATTAAAATACACGTGTTCTTATGAGAATGATTATTTTGAAAACAGCAAGGCAGCATGGCTGCAGGCTGTTGTCCATGCTGATTTTGTCGTTGTAGTCCAATTAAACTAATTTCTAAAATAAATTTTTGGTTTGTACATTTGTACAATGGGTTATAGTTCAGGTTTTTTCTTTCTTAAGTTTTTTTCTTAAGAAGGATTGTTTACAATACAAATCTGCTGTGATCAATAATTTTGATTGAAGAAGACAAGAAAAATAATAATCAAATTTGCTTTAACCACTAAGCCACCGAGCATTTAATTATTTTCTATCTATATTCAGTAGATCATGATACGTCATGACCCGAGTTCGAATCCCAGTGGGTGCTGATGAGTAGTGTAGCGACTACGAAACAGCTAGTTGTCCCCCAGTTATTTTTCTTGTCTTCTTCAATTAAAATTATTGATCACAGCAGATTTGTTTGTAAAAAATCCTTCTTAAGAAAAAAACTTAAGAAAGAAAAAACCTGAACTATAACCCGTTGTACAAATGTACAAACCAAAAATTTAGTTTAAAAAATTATAAAAGTTCATCAAAAATTCAATAAACTAATTTCTATTTTTGTTGGCTACAAAAGTTTTGTTAGTGATGTCAATGTATCAAGCGAATACAAATAACTTGGCGCTTTGAAAAGAAATTTAAAAATTGTATTCATAAAAAAGTTAAACAGCTTTAGCAATAATTTTTAGGACAAATGCAACAAAACTGTATTCATAAAAGAATTTTAAGGTAAAATATTCTATTTAGCACTCTTTTCAGTCAAACTTTTTTACATCTGATTGCACCCTTTTCTAAGACAATTTTAGTGATTTTGTTTAAATCTAAAAATTTGTTTATTAATCATATATACGAGTACGATGTTTTTAACAAAAATAATTGGTAAATAGTATTATTTGAATGTCGAATAATCTTAGTTTTGTGTATTTATTTAAAAAAAAGTATGGCCTAAAATAAAAAGTAATCAATTTTAGATTCCTATAAGAAATTACGCTGTATATACTTTATTCTTTTTCAGTTTATTATTACTAAGATTTTGTTTATTAATTCGTAAAAATGTAATGTACATTAGTGATGTGCAAAAAAACGAAAAATAAAAAAGCTCGTTTTCATTTTCTTCCATGCGCAAACACAATTGATAAAATCTTTTTTGATAATTAATTTTTGTTATTCAATTGAAAGACAAGATGAAGTTAACATTTATAAAATTTTTTTCATGTTTATTGAGCTCTTATTACACAAATTTTGTATAGAAATCAGTGCAATAACAGCGTAATAAACTTGAAATTTTTTTATAAATAAGGCAGTATATGTTTGCATATAACGAGTGATTTTTTTGCTATTATCTTTTTGGCAACACTAGTTTTGACAGCTCACGCACGTTTTGTATCTTGTGTCACTGTCAAACATCTTCAGTTTGGTCTATAATTTAATCATGAATCGTCTTACAAACGAACAACGCTTGCAAATTATTGAATTTTATTACCAAAATGCGTGCTCTGTTAAGAAAGTTCATCGCGCGCTTCTTCCATTTTATGGTCAGTTTAATCGACCTACTGAGGCTTCTATTCGGGCTATTGTAAAAAAAATTCGCACCAAATTTACATTGTTGAACATTAAACCACCAACACGCTTACGTAGAGTGCGAACTGAAGAAAATATCGCAGCCGTATCGGCCAGTGTTGGTGATGACCGTGAATTATCGATTCGGCGCCGTTCGCAGCAATTGGGCCTCTGTTACTCCACTACGTGGAAAATTTTGCGGAAGGATTTGGGTGTGAAGCCTTATAAGATACAGCTGGTGCAAGAATTGAAGCCAAACGACCTACTGAAAGTTAGATGAAGATCCACTTTTTTTATCGAAGAATTGTGTTCAGCGACGAGGCTCATTTCTGGTTGAATGGATACGTGAACAAGCAAAACTGCCGTATTTGGAGTGAAGACCAGCCAGAAGCATTGCAAGAGCTACCAATGCATCCACAAAAAACAACCGTTTGGTGCGGATTATGGGCTGGCGGCATCATTGGGCCGTATTTCTTCAAAGATGATGCGAATCACAATGTTACTGTGAATGGTGAGCGCTACCGTGCGATGATAACAAACTTTTTTTTGCCCAAAATGGAAGAGCTTGACTTGCATGACATGTGGTTCCAACAAGACGGTGCCACATGCCACACAGCACGCGAAACAATGGACCAATTGGGAGGCGAGTTCGGTGAACAGTTTATTTCACGCTTGGGACCAGTCAATTGGCCGCCCAGATCGTGCGATTTAACGCCTCTAGACTATTTTTTGTGGGGCTATGTTAAGGCTAATGTCTATAGCGACAAGCCCGCTTGACGCACTGGAAGCCAACATTGCCAACATTATTCGTGAGATACCGGCCGAAATGTTGGAAAGAGTATGCCAAAATTGGACTAAGCGGATGGACCATTTGAGGCGCAGCCGCGGCCAACATTTGCATGAAATAATCTTTAAACATTAAAATATATCGACCCAACTATCGATCCAAATAAATATTTCATGCATTTTTCTGAATTTTATATGTTTTTTTTTTTTTAATTTCCGATAGTTCTTATAAAATCACCCATTAATAGTCATGTGAAATAGTAACAATTTTTAGTGTAACACAAGGATTCATATGAGAATTGTAAATGATTATTAATTGCTTTTGTAAAAAATGCAATACTGTTCCACTAAAAAATCTTATCTTTTAAATAAATTTCTCAAATTAATGCTCTCTTTTGTTTGTTAGTGTTTTATTTATTTTGTTTTGTTATTGTTATTGAAACAACAGTTATTTTTTCATACACCCAAACTTTTTTTTTGTGTAAAAAAGTGTATTATTCCAAATGGAAAATGTTTAATAATAGTTCTTGCTAAGTAATACTTCCGTATATAGGTTTATAAAAGATGGAGTACTATTTAAATTACTTTAGTCTTTAAATAGTTCATTGCATTTTCTTGCTTTTGCTTTTTTCTTACTCTTCACAACTTAGTTGATAGCTTTAGAAACAGCTAAAAAAAATTATAAGTGACACCATTGAAATACAAAAAAGCAGCTGTTTATATTTCAGAAGGTTTAATTTTAATTGTGGTTCTTGATTGTAATTTGGAAATATTTAATTTTTTATACGTATATATAATATTACATCAAATATTAAGTAGCTCGCATTTTTTTAGCAATAGCTACTATAGAATTTTCTAAATTTCCCTAAGCCATCTTGTATGCACAAAAAGCTTTTTAATATTTGTAAGGAGATAAAGAAAACAATATCAGCTGTTTATTATGTAGCTGCCGCCTGCAATATAATTATGTAGCTGGCTACAGGCAACATATGTAGCCAGCGGCATTTATAGTCGTGTGTTCGTGTAGCCTGCTGTCTCGAATGTGTGAATACAAATTTGTAATAACAGTTTGTTAAGCTTTACTCATTTGGTAACAAATATGTACATGAAACTAAAAGTAAATTTTTTTTGATATATTTTATTGTTTTTTATGAAAAACAAATAAATAAATGTTAACTTCATCTTGTCTTTTAATTGAATAACAAAAATTAATGATCGAAAAAGTTTTCATCAATCGTGTTTGCACATGGAAGAAAATATGAAACGAGATTTTTTATTGTTGCGTTTTTTTACACATCACATATTTACGAATTAATATACAAAATCTTAGCAATAATAAAATTAAAAGGGGTAAAGTATATAAAGCGTAATTGCTTATCAGGAATCTAAAATTAATTTCTTTTGCTCTTAGGCCATATTGTTTTTTAATAAATACACAAAACTAAATTTATCCGACATTCTAATAATACTTTTTACCCATTATTTTGATCAAAAACATCGTATACATGTTTAGTAACCCGACTTTTAGATTTAAATAAGAATTATAAAATATATAAAATATAAAAAAAATAATATCTTAAATTGCTAACTAAAATTATCTTAGAAAAGGGTGCAGTTTTAAAAACGGTTGACGGAAGAGAGTGCTAAACAGAAAATTTTAACTTAAAATTTTTTATGTATACAGTTTTATCGTATTTTCCCTAAAAATGATTTAAATAACTGTTTAACATTTTTGTGAATTTGTTCTCAAAGCGCTAATTTATTTGACTTTGCTTGACACATTGACAACACTAAAAAAGCTTTTGTAGCCAACAAAAATATAGGGTGTTTTTTAAGCCCGATAAAACTTGAAATTGTAAAAAATAACACAAAAAATTAAATTGTAATCAAAATTTTTTTTTATTCGAAAGATCAATACGTGACATTAACATTTGAAAATGATTTCGGGCATATGGGCACCGCGGCTGTTCTTGACGAAGCGCATTCTGGACGTCCAATTTTGGGCCACTTTTTCGAGCACTGCTGGCCGTATGTCACGAACAACACGAACAATGCTGGCCTCCAAGGCGTCAATTGTTGCTGGTTTATCAGCATAAACCAGTGACTTCACGTAGCCCCACAGGAAATAATCGAGAGGTGTCAAATCGCGCGACCTTGGAGGCCAATTGACAGGTCCATTTCTCGAAATCAACTTATCGCCAAATTTTGATTTCATTAAGTCGATGGTTGCGTTCACCGTATGCCACGTAGCGCCATCCTGTTGAAACCACATCTCCTCCGGATCAATGTCATCCATATTTTCAAACAAAAAATCATTGATCATGGTGCGGTAACGATCTCCATTGACCGTAACGCGAGCTCCGGCCTCATTTTTGAAGAAATAAGGTCCGATGATGCCACCAGCATGAAAACCGCACCAAACAGTGCATTTTTCTGGATGTAATGGAGTCTGTAGGGTCTCTTGTGGATTGGTCTCACTCCATATGCGGCAATTTTGCTTATTAACAAACCCGTTAAGCCAAAAATGCGCCTCATCGCTGAACACAATTTTGCGATAAAAGTTGCGCGAATCGACGACTGATTTTCAAAGTAAATTTGGATAATTTCGTAGCGTTGTTCAAGCGTGAGTCTATTCATGATGATTTGTCAGAGTATACTGAAACAAATAAAAAAAATGTTTCATCAAAATTTAATTTTTTGTGTTACTTTTTACAATTTAAAGTTCTATCTAGCTTAAAAAAACACCCTATAGAAATTAGTTTAATCGGACTACAACGACAAAATCAGTATGTACAACAACCTGCAGCCGTGCTGCTTGCTGTTTTCAAAATAATCATTCTCATAAGAACACGTGTATTTTAATTTTGAGCTTTGTAGCTTGTAGCCTGCTGTCTCGAATGTGTTTAATGCTTTACGTTCTTATAACATGTTAATCTGCAAAGCGCAACGTAATTTACAGTTCGTCGATGTCGAAAGGATAAGTTCATTCGCACTCTAGAGTGAATTAAATAAGCAAATAAAAAATTTTTGTATTTCTTATTAGAAAATGGAGATAAGAAATTATTTTCAATGTGATGTAGTAACCTTCCAACTCATCTAAACTTCACATTCAAACAATTGAGTTTTTTATTAGCTATTTTAGCTTCTAACATTTATACCAATAAAAAATTATAAACCATTTGTTTTCTGTTTCCCAGCTGTCTTTATGTCGACATTTCATAGGAACTACCCTGATCTTCAGTATACTCTGGAAATTTTTGAAAGATATTCTCAAACATTCAACTTTATTTCCCAACAATCTAAATAAATTGTTGAGAATTTAAAAGAAAAATGCTCTAATAATAGCTGTTTGAATTTTTGTTCTCTGCTTTTCGATACTTTCAAAAAGAAAATCGTAGCAACCAACGGTTGTTCATTTGTTTGAAAGGTGTAAAGAAATGTTAGAGACGTGTATAAATGAAAAAGCTTGTTTTTGTGCTTGATATTCGATGTATTATTAGAGCATTTTTCTTTTAAACTCTCAACAATTTATTTAGATTGTTGGGATATAAAGTTGAATGTTTGAGAATATCTTTAAAAAATTTCCAAACTCTACTGATGATTAGGGTAGTTCCTATGAAATGTCGACATATAGATAGCTGGGAAACATAGAAAACAAGCTATTTAAAATTTTTTATTGGTATAAACTACACATTTTAAAATTTTTAATTATTTTATTTTAATATAATAAAAAAAATTACAAACACTAATGCCGTCCGTCCAGCTGTTAAAATAATCAGGGTTGTTTTATTTCTTTGTTTGATAACCCTGTTTTTATCGTTTTGACATAACGTTGCCGCTTTTGTTTAGGGATGTCAGTAAAGAATCTATGAATTTTGTTGTTGCCTAGTTTATAAATCTACAATACGCACAAGATCTATAATAGTACTTTAATAGGAATCATGGGAACCGTTATTAAAAAAAAAATTTTCTACTTTAATGAACATATGTAAAATATTTGAACCAAGAAAGGGAAATGTATTACAACTACACTTTGAATATCATTTATCGTGTAATCTATATCGAGTCTTTTTTCAAGAAAAAGGACTTCCATTGCGGCACCTGAAAAGCGATCTCTGGAAGCATACTTTGCCGTACAGCCGAGGCCATCCGGTGAGAAGATAGCTGCCATTGCCGAGAAGCTGGACCTTAAGAAGAATGTGGTGAGAGTCTGGTTTTGTAATCAGAGACAAAAACAAAAACGTATGAATTTTGCTGCACAACAACAATGACAAACAAATAATACAGCCACACCACACACAGGTATTGTTAGTAGCGTTACACCTTCGATGACTGGTCACGGAACGGCGGGGTTTGGTTACTGATAGTCGTTATTTCCTGGCGAGCATTATATGTAGAGCTATCAACAACAACAACAACAGCAACACCTCCCCAACAACACAAGGACTTGAGTCACCCCCCCAACAACAGCACCACAACCAAACGATGAGGACCTTAACAAACCCCAATAGAAAAAAGAGGCGATGGAGCGAAATGAAAACGATGACAACGAAGATGTACAATTGGATGAGGAAGAACGTGAGTGAGTGTACTCGGACAACTAAAACGAATACATACATCATCATGATCGTGATCATGATGATGATCATGATCAATATGTTATGGATTCATACAAACAAACTCTTATTTGCCAACAATCAAATGCGAATATTTTTATGGAACGATCAATGCAAACAATGGACCAACATATCAAATGCAATAACATTACTACTAAAGGTAAAGAGTACAGAACAATTTTTCTATAATTTAAAACAATTTTATACAGAGTGTACCAAAACTCAACATCAAGCCACAACGTGGTGACAGGATTGATTGTAACCATCATGAAAAAAATCAGAATTGTGCGAATAAAAAACATTTAAACTGAGTAAAATGGGTTACGAAAAATCGGGTATGAGATTCACGAAGCCACTAAGTTAAGCTTGACTTTGAGTTCTGGGACACCCTGTATATTTTTCCAATGATGCCATACGTTTTCATTTTTTCTTTTGATGCTGCAAACTCTAGATAAATTTTATAAACTGGACGCTGCGACATTGGCCTGTAAAATAGTTAATACAAAAAACTTCTGAGACCTTCAAGGGATTCTGAACGTACTTTAATTTTAAGACAACACAATAATAAATATAATATTTAATTAAAAATAAATAAAATAATGTCGTGGTATCTATGCTTCCTTTAGATTATTTATTAATTATTATTATTAGTTAACTAAATACTAAAACAAAAAAAAGTATAAAACGGAAAACTGCATGTTTCGGGCCCAACAGAAATTTTTGTTTCTTTGGATTTCAAAAACAAAACACAAAAGAAAAACAATCTCAAGCACACAAGAAACACAACTGAAGCCAATGGAAATGGAAAGCGAGTGGAAGAACACAAAAAGGAAACCAAAACAAATTCAAACAAGCACTTGAAAATGCAACGAATTTAAAATGTTGCCAAACTATGAGTACATAAAAAAATTAATAATAATAATAAAACACAATATAGCTTAAAAAAATTATATTATAAAACCAAATAAACTACAAATTAAATGTTAATATTAAACATGATAATAATATTAATTATTATTGCAATACATTAATGATCGCATTTAACCGTTGATCATTGATCATTTTAAAGAACTTTTTACACTATAAGACTTTAGATTTGTACAGTTAAGAATTATACTCAAGTAAATGTAATATATGTAAACATTTAATTAATATTTAAAAGCAAACAAAATAAATAAATTAAAATAAAAAAACGAAAAAAAAACAAAAATAAAACTTTAAAACTAAATGAGAATTATTGACAAAAACAAACATTTTAATTATTTATATATTATACATACAACAAACATTTGAGATTAAGTAGTTTTGTAACTAAGTAGCAATAAATTTTTAATACCCAGTTGCAATTTCAAAGTTTCTTTAAACAAAACAAAAAAAAAAACAACAAATTAAAGTGCAAAAAAGCACTGAAAAGTTTTATAATTCTTGTAATTATTTTTTTTAATAAATATATTTTATTTTTTATTTTTATTATTTCCCCCAAAGAAAATTAGTTAAATATGATTTGTGTAAATATTATTTTATTGTAGATTGATTGTGTAATAATAAAAAAAGAGCAAATGCTTTAAACCAAAGTTTTGCGTTTATGTAAAACAAATTATCAATAAAAAAGAAAAATATTTGAACTTTTAAATGTTGTACGAAAAATAATTTAGCTGGAATTTATCAAAAACTGTGTATTTATCAGTGCAGTTCAGCCTTGCGAATTTGTAAAAAATCTGCCCCATATTTGTATGCCGACTAACGTAAAACAGAAAATAATAATTTCATTCTTGAAATTAATAAATATAGTTTAAAAACCTAAAAAACATGCTTTGATATAAAAAACTAATTATCCATATAACTTGAGAATTATGCGTATAATGCGATATTCCCAATATTGATTTCAGAAATCGCCAAAATCCCCCACTTCCCCGGAAACAATATGGCAACTTCAATGTTCGCACAAAATCGAATGACCATTAATAGTTCAGATACGCATTCCACGTCCAAAACGCGCACGGAATATAAAAAAATGGTTCCAATTCAGTTAGTGAACGATTCCCAGGTTATTGGAGAATTCCCAAAGTTGGCTTCAGAAAAAGTTAAAATCTCCCATTTTTTTAGACGCAATACAGCAACTTAAATTTTCGCACTAAAGCGAATGATTACAAGTTTTTCGGTAATTCCCAAAGTCGTCGTCAGAAACATTAAAATCCCCTCTTCTTTAGACGCAATACGACAGTTCAATTTTCGCACTAAAGCGAATGACTCCGAATGATTTCGTGTTGTTCGGGAACTCCCAAAATCGGCTTCAGGAGACGTTAAAATCCCTGACTTCTTTAGACGCAATACGGAAACTACACTTTTTGCACAAAAGCAAATGATTTCGAGTTTTTCGGGAACTCCCAAAATCGGCTTTAGGAGACGTTAAAATCCCTCACTTCTAATACGGCAACTTCACTTTTTGCACTAAAGCGAATGACTGCTTTATATTTCAGATGCATGTTGCACTGCATAAACTCGCACCGAATATAAAAAGCCGGTTTCAAACTGGTAAGCGAAATGATTCCGAATTTTTTTGAGAGTTCTCAAAATCGGCTTCGTATATACAGTTTTATACAGGACAGCTTTAATACGGTAGTAGTATAAGCACAACTGTCTTTAGTTTCCATTGCGTAAATTTGTCAAAACACATAAAATTCCTTGCCTTTTCAAACAAAATTTCGACAACTGTAAGTAAATTCTACCAACAAAATACATATTGATGTTTTTTGGTGTTGTATTTATTGTAATTCTACCACTACCTATTAAAGCTGCCTTGGTTTTATATACCTACATGTGTAATAGTCACTCATATGGCATGGGTTTCGAGTGTTGCAAACACACAAACAAATAAACATACGAGTACATGTCATAGCGTCTACAACTGATATTAACTCTGATATAATGTGAGAGAGAACGTCAGCAGATTAACGAGAAAAAACAAATTATATTTTCTCTCATATCTAGCAAGGCGCCAAGTATTTTTGCAAATATCATACTATTTCACAATTTTTAAGCAACCATGCAGTAAACATCGTTGAATGTTGTATTTTTCTTAAACAAATTTATATATTCCAACAACAAAAAGAACAATAAACGATTTTTTATAAATATTTTAATGATTTTATGACTTTTTTATTAAACTTTCTTCGGGAATTCTTCAAAAATTGAATATTATGTCGTTTTGTTTACGTTTTTTGACAGTTCATATCATGATATGGTTTTCTAAATATACTTATATTATCAAAACAATATTGTGATATCTGATATAATACTGCAATAATACTAATTTTGAAGGCTACACGTGATATAATTCTCTCTGCTATCAAATTTGATGTTTGCTGATAGAAAAATATTTGATATTATATCACGTATAGACTCTATGTATGATATACACGGTACTTTCAAATTTCGTGAATTACGTATATTCGATTTTCGCATTAGTTCAGTAATATATGTGTTGGCAATATTAGCCATTTTGGATTGCCAGTTTGTTTTTGACAGATAAAAGGGTTAGTCGTGTTTTGGTGTGGTCTTTGATTTTTTACTAAATTTTGAGCAAAAACAACATCGCAACAACTCTACCAAGTCAGCCATTGAGGCACTTAACACAACTCATTTTTGGTATTAACTCAACTCAGTTGTTTTTTAGACAACTGCCAGCGATCGGTTGTAATTTTCCTACGTTTTTTGTTAACCACACTTGCACAGAGCTGTAAACAGTAATGCTGAAAAAATTTTGTATTATACCATAAATTCAACTTTAATACTTTTGACAGATTAAGTTGTCATCGATAATACCAAAGCGAAAATTTTCAATTGAAGTAAAGTTGGGTTGTAAACCGCAATAGGGACATAAATTTTTTTGAAAAGGATATCTTGCAAGATGTCCAAAAACGGAGGTGTAAACGGTTAAGACTTGGTTGAAGATTTCAATTCAAATCTACTAGATTTTGCTTTGGTGTAAATGCCTTATAAGTTCTAAAACATGAATTTGCGTAATACTTGTAGGAAAATGCATCTGTCCAAAAAGTCCAAATTTGCAATGTTTCCCCATGAAAATAATGCTGTTTAAGCTCAGTTCAGACTATTATACTTTGTATTAATACTTGTCAAAAATTCAAATAATACGTGCAAGTCTGATAGTCTGAATGTAATCCGTCATACATACGAAAAATAATACGATAAACATTTCACATCCCATACGACTTTGTTGTTTTTTGAAACTTTTCAAAACGATAATACTTTACATTGGATCAGGGTTGTGTTTTTTTAGCAAACCAGCTAATTAAAAATTGAGTAGTCGGCTATTTTGTAGCTGATGGGGTGCCTGCACTGATAGTATTTTTTGTCGTTATAAAAAAGCTCGAAATTTGGAATTTATAAATGTATTTTGCTCATGCTATATTTAGAACATAAAATATGTTTGTGCTATTGAATTTGGATATGTTATACATAATTATTATTTTAACTGTTGAAGAATTTCACGCGCCGGCATGTCTATCGCCTACGACGAATAGCGCACCTGCCGCCGTGAAAAGTTTTATGATGGCAAATCTATGTTGGTTTATAAAGGGTGTTTTTTTAAGCCCGATAGAACTTGAAATTGTAAAAAATAACACAAAAAATTAAATTGTAATCAAAATTTTTTTTTATTCGAAAGATCAATACGTGACATTAACGTTTGAAAATGATTTCGGGCATATGGGCACCGCGGCTGTTCTTGACGAAGCGCATTCTGGACGTCCAATTTTGGGCCACTTTTTCGAGCACTGCTGGCCGTATGTCACGAACAACACGAACAATGCTGGCCTCCAAGGCGTCAATTGTTGCTGGTTTATCAGCATAAACCAGTGACTTCACGTAGCCCCACAGGAAATAATCGAGAGGTGTCAAATCGCACGACCTTGGAGGCCAATTGACAGGTCCATTTCTCGAAATCAACTTATCGCCAAATTTTGATTTCAGTAAGTCGATGGTTGCGTTCGCCGTATGGCACGTAGCGCCATCCTGTTGAAACCACATCTCCTCCGGATCAATGTCATCCATATTTTCAAACAAAAAATCATTGATCATGGTGCGGTAACGATCTCCATTGACCGTAACGCGAGCTCCGGCCTCATTTTTGAAGAAATAAGGTCCGATGATGCCACCAGCATGAAAACCGCACCAAACAGTGCATTTTTCTGGATGTAATGGAGTCTGTAGGGTCTCTTGTGGATTGGTCTCACTCCATATGCGGCAATTTTGCTTATTAACAAACCCGTTAAGCCAAAAATGCGCCTCATCGCTGAACACAATTTTGCGATAAAACAACGGGTCTGATTTTCAAAGTAAATTTGGATAATTTCGTAGCGTTGTTCAAGCGTGAGTCTATTCATGATGATTTGTCAGAGTATACTGAAACAAATAAAAAAAATGTTTCATCAAAATTTAATTTTTTGTGTTACTTTTTACAATTTAAAGTTCTATCTAGCTTAAAAAAACACCCTATATCAATTGTAATGGTGTGAATGGAAAATCTAATTTACGTTAGACTTTTTGACAGTCGCAAAAAATGTGTTTAGACTTTTATCTCACAAAATCTAATGAAAGTATTTATACTTGTATAATAGTCTGATTGGGCCTTTTTTAGTTGTTAGTTTTTTTTTAATAGATTTTTAAAAGACAAATTATTAAAAAACACTTAAATAAAAATACTTAAAATCTCAAATACATAAATAATTAATTAGCTAAATCGTTGCATTCTTTAATACTGTATTCCCAAAAAGCTTAACAAACGACGAACTATTTCCTGCAACGCCACAATTACATAAACAAATGCAATCAAATAGTTTAAGCGATATAAATTCTCTTGGCAATATATAATACAGAGGCAGGAACAAATATATAGAACAATGGCAACTGCGCGATAACCGGATCTGAAAAAGTCAAACATACACATATGTACATATAATAACTACATAATCTCTGAAATCTCAATGGGTACTCACGATTTTTGAGGCACTTCAAGCTGCAACAAAATACTTAAACAAGCCAGAACTACAATAGTGGGTAGCAAAAACGGATCGGGCAGTTTTTCACCACTGTGACCCAAGCTATAAAATAAATTGTTTTAAATAAGATTTCGCAATGAATTTACTAAGTCCCAGTTTAGACACATCAGGTTTTCTTGATCAATTCTGCTTCAATTTCCTTTTTCAACTTGCAGTTACGTTCACTCACAAAAGCTTTGTGTGGTCAAGTTTAAGTTTTTTTGCCTTCAAGTTTTCATATTTTTTGACATTTTATTTTAAACCTGACGGTACAGTCAATTCTGCTCCTTTTTCCATTCTCTTCTCCCCTCAAGACTTGACGAGTCAAACTTGATGTGTATAAACTGGCACTAAGCATCCTTATGCTACTTGACGGCGTCAATATCATTGTCAATTTCAAATCAATATTAGTTATTTTCAAAACAATGGATCGAATACAATTTCGTGTAAAAATTTTACACTGCCTCTTGGTGCGGAGCAATGGCTTAAAAAGTATTATGGGGACTCCGCTAAATAGGAAACAACAATAAAACGTTGGTTTGCTGACTTCAAACGTGGTCCTAGAGACACCGATGTTGCAAAACGCAGTGGATGTTCAAATGAGACGGTAACAACAGAAAACATTTTGAAAAATCCACAAAATCGTTTTGAATGATCGAAAAGTGAAGTTGCGTGAGTTAGCTGACATCGTAAAGATATCAAAGGAACGTGTTGGCTTTATATTACATGAGCATTTGACTATGACCAAAAACGAGAACGTGTTGATGATTCTGAGCAGTGTTTGGCTATATTTTTAAACGCAACAAACCGTATTTTTGGGACGACCAAACCAAACCCAAACCATTGTCATCTGAGTGGACAGCAACTAACGGAGTCGCCCGAAAGCACAACAATCGGCTGGAAAGGTTATGGCCTCGGTATTTTGGCATGTGCGTGGTGTAATTTCATCGACTATGTGGAGAAAGGAAATACCATTAACAGTGAATATTATATAGTGTTGTTGGAGCGTTTGATGGCCGAAATTGCAGGGAAACGACGGCATATGGCAAAGAAAAAAATGTTGTTTCATCAAAACAATGCACCGTGTCACAAATAAATTAAAGGAATGGCAAAACTACATGAATTGAACTTTGAACTGATCCCACATCCACCGTACTCCCAAGATTTGCCTTAAAGCGACTACTGGCTGTTTGCAGATCTGACAAAAATGCTCGCCGAATGAAGAGGTTATCGCAGAAACTGAGCCCTATTTTGAGGCAAAAGATAAATCGTTCTACAAAAGTTTTATTGAAATGTTAGAGCGGCGCTGGAATGATTGCTTTGCTCCTGATGGAGATTACGTTGATGAATAAAGCTAATTTTGGACCAAAAAAGCTGTGTTTTCTTTGTTAGACCCGGGACTTCATGTTCATGAGTAGTAGTTTTATACCATTTCTGGACCACCATTTTCCATACAAAAATTGGTTCATGCACCACCTCCCAGTAGCGTCGATAACATGTACTGAAACGGTTGTTGTCTTTACTGCATTTCGAGTGGTGAGTATAATTTTAGTGAGGTGAATATGTGACTGATTATGTCTATGCTAAATTAATGCCTATGGTAAATTTATGTCTATGCTAAACTTTATATTATGCTATGTCTAGGCTAAATTTTAGCTGATCTGATAATCAATCTGATATCTAATAACTGATGTGATAATCAACCTAATATCTGATAACTGATCAGCTACCAGATCGATATAAGTCAATATTGGGAACAAAAGCACGGATTTGTAATAAAAGCTAAAACACGGCGCTGTTTTGTATTGAAGCCGTCAGGTACAAAAAATACGGGGGCGCACAATATTTGCTCAACTTACTATTGTGATTTGATCCAGGCAATTGTTAGGCCAATATTTAAAAGCGCCATTATCACTAGTAATAGAAGCATTGTTATATGAAAGGAAAAGTTTTCTAAACCTTGAAAGTAATCATTTGAATCTTCAGCTGCGCTTTCCTGTGCAGCAGCTGTACCCGCTGTTTGTGCAACAAGACTTGTTTGCTGTTCACTTTCGGATTTTTTTGCGCGTAGTTTTTTATACAGTCCGGTGGCCTTTTCCCAGGCCCAATTTTCTAAATAGTCCTTGTAGGCATTGGATAACTGCATGAAAAAATATTTCATAAACTTCAGAAATTCACATATAATAAATACAAACCAAAATGAAGTAAAAATTTGCCGCCAACACGAGAGCAATGCCACTGCACGATCCCAATGCTATAGATATAAATAGCACTCCAAATGTTAAAGGTATCGTTGATATTATTTGTACTAAAATATTTGACGAAGCTACCGATAATCTTGTTATTCTGCGAAAAACAAAAGCAAGAACTGATTGATTTCAAATTTAAACATTACACATACAAATTAGGCTTACCTTAGTGCAATTTTCAAAAGTATATTCCCATGAAATGCTAATACTGTCCATATAATGAAGACCAAAATGATTGAAGTCACTATGGCGGTGCTGTGGATTATGATGGAGACATATAACGCATATTCCTGGCTATCGATGGGTGGCAGGAATTTGAGCGGTAGCAGAAACTTTTTTAAAATACGGCATCCTTAAAAGTAAAACAAGATTTTCAAATATTAACTTGAGAAAATATGCACACTCAATACATAAAATTTTGAAGCGGGCCTAAGCACGATCAAAATGCTTAACAAGCATGGTAATAATATATGTGAAAATTTGTTAGAAAGTGTGGCACCGACTATACTTGATGGAAAATCTAATTTTTTTTAATTTTCTGGCATGCTTGCTGTCACATGATTGTTTATGTGTACGAGTAGTGCAAGCCGCCAAGCATGATCAAATATCATTTTGTTCTCATCGTGAAAGATCGATAAGAAAAATGAATACAAAAGAGGAGAATATAAATGAAAATGCAATAAAAAAGTGTTTATATTGAATTTCAAGCGTGAAAAAATGTTATTTCATATTTTTAAGTAAGTAAAACATTTTACGAACAGAAGCAAACAGAATAAATTTAGCTAAAAAACACGCTCTGATATCAAACTAGAAAGTAAGATATAAATTTAAAAGTAAGCTTAAAACAATAGTGAACAAGAAATACTAGAAATGTTAGAAGCTTAAATAGCGAATAAAAAACTTAATTGTTTGAAAAATACTAGTATTATTGTGAAAAAAGCGTCAGGCGCTCGATATACAAAGAATAAAATCCAACATTTTTTCAACAATAATAATAGTAGTATTTTTCGTTCACTATTGTTTTAGGCTTATTTGGAAAATTATATCTTTCTTTTTAGTTCGAAATCGCAACGTGTTTTTTAGTGTCAGTTAACGGACAACGAAACTCTTCGTTGTTTTGCACAATAACAAAATTGTAAATGTTGCTTTTATTTTAAATCTAATTGTGCGAACGGACGAATAGCTTCATTAACCGTGGACTGGCACTTAGTTTTTTTAGCTAAATTTATTTTTTACTTTTTAGTTTGAAGTGCTCAGAAAGCGTATACGTATGAGTAGCAAGACTCTTATCTCGCCTAATAAATAAATATTACTCATACAATAGTTGGCTGCGAACACACAAACATATAAATATCTTATCTTATTAAACGAGCAATATATATTTGCAATTGGGTTCTCGAAAACGGCTCTATCGATTTTGATAAAAATCCGTATACAGGGGTTTTTGGGGACGAGATATCTAAGTTCGTCTCGAGTCCGGGAAAATCCATTTTCTCCCGGTTTTGACCCATTTTAGGTTTTTAGCCTCTTGTAATACTTTCATTGGTTCTCGAAAACGGCTTCAATGATTTTAATGAAAATTAGTATCTAGGGGGTTTTAAGGATGAAAAATCGATCTAAGGTGTCCCCGGTTCCGTGAAGACCCATTTTGTCCCAGTTTTGTCCAGTTGTAAAACTTTATTGGTTCTTGAAAACGGCTTTAACGATTTTAATGAAAATCAGTATCTAGGGGGGTTGGTTTTAAGGCCAAAAAATGATTAATGGGATTATTGATTGTGAATATCTGTTAAAGTTAATTAAATTTTGTGTACCATTTAAATGTATAAGATCTAAAAATGTATTCTACATTTCAACACGTGTTACTAATTACGCTATGCGGGAACCTATGCTACGTGCTTTGAGCGCTTTAAATAATATTAATAATATTGTAAATGTTGATTTTTCACTTCAATTTGATGATTTTAAATTGTTACTAGATTAAAGGGATTTATATGATTTACTATTTAATTAAGATTTTGTTAGCCTGTAAGGTTTTTTTAATCCGTAGGCATATTAGAAATAAATAAAAAAGCGGTTTATTGAATTTTTGATGAACTTTTATAATTTTTTAAATTAAATTTTTGGTTTGTACATTTGTACAAAGGGTTATAGTTCAGGTTTTCTCCTTTCTTAAGTTTTTTTTTTCTCCCCCTTAAGAAGGATTTTTTACAATACAAATCTGCTGTGATCAATCATTTTGATTGAAGAAGACAAGAAAAATAATAATCAAATCTTTAGCTGGGGGACAACTAGCTGTTTCGTAGTCGCTACACTACTCATCAGCACCCACTGGGATTTGAACTCGGGTCATGACGTATCATGATCTACTGCTTTAACCACTAAGCCACCGAGCATTTAACCTGAACTATAACCCGTTGTACAAATGTACAAACCAATAATAGCTCTATTCACAATCTCGTGCAAATGGTATTGCAAAATTGCATTTGCAAAAAGGTTTAGCATATTTTTACTCTACACTAACAAAATACACGGCAATGCACTTGCTAGTCTTATGTATATATGCAATACCTAAAATCTATAGTTTTTATTTGCTCTACTTATGCCCAAGTTAACTGCAAGTTGACAGCTGACAATCAGCGATCCAAGCCAATTAGTTCGTAAAAGCGCTTAGTTGCTGTCGCTCATCCCGCATTCAAATAACACCAATCGATGTCTTTATCTAACTTAAAATCGCTATTTCTATAAAAAAGTCCATTAACTGTTCCATAAAGTTTTTTTTCCGCATATTTATTTTTGGTTAAAATTTCAGCAAATTATTTTCTAGTCCAATTATCAATCAGCTGTGAATTTCGTGCTTTGAAAAAAGTAGTGCAAACTAAACCAACAGAGGTGGTTCACAATTGATAACATATGTATATTTGCAATTGCATA
The DNA here is from genome assembly GCA_914767995.1 of Thecocarcelia acutangulata. Classification (NCBI taxonomy): domain Eukaryota; kingdom Metazoa; phylum Arthropoda; class Insecta; order Diptera; family Tachinidae; genus Thecocarcelia; species Thecocarcelia acutangulata. Next base: position 21,686,641 of record OU612095.1, on the reverse strand, counting down.
AATTTACAATCACAAATGCACAAGATTGTGAATAGAGCTAATGTGTTTCGTTTGAAGCTGTTGCAGCATTATTGTATGAGCACTTCTTAATTATTTTCGGGCCTACGTTGCCACCGGTTAGGACCTTATTTATTTTCTACTCATATACATACGTAAGCTTACATTGTGTATGATTGCGTATGTATATTTGATATTTTTCATTGTTTTGTATTTTTGTGACTGGGGAGCTGATCTCTTAGTTACTACATACGAAGTTTTCTATTTTTTTATTTTTTCCTGTTTATATGCATACGTTTTCCTTCTGATTTGCATTGTAGAGATATAGTTATTTATATATAGTTTCTTAGATTATTGTTATGAATATACCATGTATATTGAACATATACTTATTTTTTCTTAGGCTAAATTACTGGGTAATATTATTATTTTGGCCATTTTCGGCTTTATATTACTGAATTGTATCGAAGGTATATACACTGGGCACTGATCAGTTTTGACTAATTTAATTCCAACATTTTAAATGCTGTAATAGAGTTTCTTTTGGTCTTTCGAGTTGTTATTTTTCAAGTTAAACCTCCAAAAACACTACTCCCTCTTTCATCCTACTTATAACCTATTTCCAGTACAATGCACTGCATGTGTAGGGGTAATTCCCTGAGTATTGGTCCAAGATAAAAAAAAGTACAGGGTGTCTTAATTTAAATGCGATTATTTCAAAAATAAAAAAACGTTGCGGGCGGATGATGGCGCGATTGAAATTAGCGATTATGCGGATTTGCCAGTCACGATGTCGCAGTGGTCGAGTGAGCATCACACATTCGTTGTGCAAACATTTTTGTTGTAGTGTTTTCGCACTGTAAATGTCAGTTTTTTGGATTAAAGTTCTTTTACCCTGAGCGATTATTGTCGCTAAAACTCTTATAGATTTATGGCACAAAACGCAACTAAAATAATGAAAGACAATTTTAAGCTTAAAGTATTTTGAAATATTTCCATGCAATAAACTCTCTAGTTGGAAAGAGATTTCATTGTTTTGGCAAAGTCTAACACATGAACAACTACTTTATAGAATTAGAACTTATGATTATAAAACTCCCTATTTGTACCTGTTATAATATATAGCGATTTACATTGAAAGAAACCTTCATACGGTTTTATGAATACTGCTTTTTCGGCATTTTGAAACTGAACGATTTGATTCTTGAGAACAACAAAAAGTACTGCTGTTAGATGAGTCGGCAACCAATGATAGAACTCTTGTACTATTTTCGACATAGTAGCAGCAATTGAGAATTTGTAGCTGTTAAGAAAAATAATTTAGAATTAGTAATTATTGAAATAAAATGTTTTTAAAAAGGTGGCATCACCGCTTTGGTAACGAAGTATTATTTACCTTAATTTGTAACGACAAACTGGATCTAAGAATATTTCCAAAGACACTGGATGCTGAGAAGTATTGTAGTGTTTGGGAGCAGAAATGGGTACATTTACATAAACACTTTTGTCTTTAGATAATTGCCTGAAAAGAAAGTTAAATTTATTTTCAGATATCATTGGCTGGTAGTATTTTTTCTATTCGAAAAAATGGCTCAAGTTCGTCAAGACAGATCGACAGTTGGCCTTATCTGATGATGGACTAATTCCACGGAGTGAATTATTCACGATTCACCAGCGCCCCCGTGTGGCTTACCAGGCTCAGACAGGGAGCAATTCCTGCCATATGATTGCGGTCATATGAGCTACTTCTTGTTGAGGAGTTCGGGCCTTCTAATCCCTCCTGTATGCAATTTCCCACAAATCAATGAGGACAAGGCTTAATGATCCGAAGCCCACTAAAAGCATCAGCCCTTAAACCAACTCACCCGTCAGCCATCACCACTGGTTCCTTACAATACAGGTATCTGTTGTATAGGCAACAGATCCTCGGGAGATTGTTAGTCCCCGAAAAAAGCCACACACCAAACAATTATCAAGGATACTAACACTCCATTCCGGCGTTTTAGGTTTCAACCACAGCCAGAACGTATCAGCCAAGGTAGGCATCTCAACGATGATCAGCCCGGGTCGAACCGCAAGCAGAACTACCCGGGGGCCATGCTGATCCCGGTTCTGCCAATTTATACCCTTGGTAAGGGTTTCGGAAGCCAACACAACATAAGTCATGTGGCTTCCTAGAGTTTTGTTTACCGCACCAAACGAGGGATCCCTTCCCCTCTTTTCATCGAAAAACAGAGCGCCCAAGTTGGGAATACGCCAAGGCAAAACCTGTTCCCCGGGGGAAGACGGATCGACAGAAATATTATTAATTTTATCTGTAAGCTCAACAATGAACGTATTTATTTTCATCATTCAGATACAATAATCTCGCTTTTTTAATTAGCTGACTTAAAATGAGTATCGGTGGCAATTTATGGAGAGTCCTGCATGATTCTCTAGATCAGTGGTGCCCAAAAGTTCTATATGGAAGAGTAAACACCAAAACATTTAAGGAAAAACTACTTTTATTTAATATTTTTAAAAAGCAAAACAAAAACTAAATTCACACTGATAATCGCTGTCGTCAATGTTTACTAGCAAAACATGCGGAAAATATGGTTACTTTGCTCTTGTGTGTCTGTAGTAAAAAGCGACAAAAAATATATAAGAAGTTGTTTGTGTATTTTTCATTACTAATGCTGAGCGCAGTATTTGTGTATTAAAGAGCACAGCCCTATGCGCTTTTACAAAAACAATTGAGCATCAAGCGCATAGGCCTGGGCATGTCTGCTCTAGATCATTTTCGACAACTGTATAATTTGCATTCTCAAAGGATTGGGTTCCCAGGCTATTGCAATAGCGCCCTCTTCGCGAGTCTCCGCTTTTAACCCAATGGTACCTTGACAAAACAAGTCTTGGAACAGTAGTTGTAATATATCTCCTTTTGGGTAAGATGTCTGACAACATCAAACGTTAGTTATATATTGAGTGAAATAATTTATTGTGTGTTGGCTTGGTTCTTTCAGATGAGCAGCTAAGTTTACCGTTTGGATAGCAAAGCTAACAAGGTTCGGGTATGATTATTGGAGGACTATGATGTTGAGGGATCTTCCCCAGCAAAGGTTGCATGCTATAGGGGTGGTTTTGACGGGACATTGACGCATAATGGCGAGTACAAGTAGATTAAATCTTTTAAGGAGGAGAAAGAATGTAGAGCACTTTCTCTTTCATTGTTTCTTCTATAAGAACGGTATATCTGAGCATTTTAGTATTGCGCATATTGGCAGACTTATCGGAATACGAAGTGAATTTACTAAACTCTTTTATTTGAGTCTCGGCCTATTTCTGATCAGGACTGGCAGATTTTACCGAATGCATATCTTCCTCAGGCAGCACAATGCGTCCAAGAGCAGACCTTATTGGCCACAAACAGACCTTATTGGTATGCGGATGAGGGGGAGAAAGAGGAAGAGAGTGTAGAACACTTTCTCTGTCCTTATACGGTTATTCCTTCTATAAGAGCGATAAATCTGAGCAGGTCGGTATTGCGCAAATTGGCAGACAACTCGGAATGTGAAGTAAATTGACTAGACTCTTTTATCTGAGTCTCAGCTTATTTCGGATCAAGACTGGCCGGAGATGTACAGATCTTACCGGATGCATATCTCCCTCAGGCAGCACAATGCGACCAAGAACAGACCTTATTGAGCTGGTTTTCATAAAATTGACCGCCTGACCTAACCTCATATCGATTGTTTCCTAAGTATTAAAGCGATTTGTGCCTTATACAGCTATAAAACTGAAAGCACTTGTTGAATTTTGACCCATCTTGACGATATTTCATACGCACAGAAAATGTTTTAAATATAGCAGGCGTGTTTATATATCACTTACGTTATATGATTATATCTTTCAAAGCCTCTTGCCCAAGGTATGCAGATTTTGGCCGCAACATCAAATTCCTGGCCGTCACAGCCAATCGGTTCAATATTGAACTGGAGTGTGGGAAAAGGTTCCACTAATTCTGGAAGCATTTTATTGAATAATGTATTTCCATATATTGACTAAATGGTTACTTTCAATAAATTTAACATATGTACATACAAACCTTCAATAAAAATTTCGTAGCGTATGCTGCCAAAAACAGTTTCATTGATTAATAATTTTTGGTGAAAAGAAAACCAGCGTGGCGCTTTGATATATAAAGTTCTATTCGTTTTACTATGAGCATCTATTTTAAGAGTAATCTTTAAAGAACAAAAAAATATATATAAGAGAAAAGTTAAAGAAAAAATCTAAATCTATTCCAAAGTATAGAAAATATTCTCTTTCGAAAGCTATTAAATAAACTTCCTGTAATTTTCTGTTTGATCTCTCCGTGACTTGTTCGATTTTTCGCGTGATTGGCAGTTATTAAAAGCATACAACCTAGTGACTTTTAACATAAATGGAATAAAGTGAGTTGCGCGTGAAGATTAAGCAATGCTTTCTGCGTAAAAATAACATTACGAGTACTTGATTAATAATATACAAACTTTGCTCCGTCAATTTCAAGGGTTAAGAAGTGGTTTACTGAGTTCTGTTGTAGTCGTACTAGCACAAGTGGCGCCTTACGTTCAGGTCGCCCATAAGAAATTTTAAAAGTGCAGAGAATTTGTCAAACATTAAAATAAGAAAATGTCAAATAAAGTTGGGGGAAAAACGTGACCAAGGCGAATTCATTATTAGGTGGATGCATGATACAAAAAACAAGGTAGCCGCTTCGCTACAACTATACAACAATAAAAAAAAACAACAGGTATTTTGTTTCCGTAAAAAGGCGAATTCACACTTACGCTGTACAAAGTAGTTGATAAAGAACATGTAGAAAAGTTTAAATGGTGCCGAAAAAGGTAAACAAAAATTGACAGAGAAAGTGCCGCCATAATAACCGAATTCGCCTGTATTCGCCGATGCATTCACCTAATAATTAATTCGCCTTGGGTGGACGCATCGGTGAATTCAGGCGAATTCGGTTAATATGGCGGCACTTCCCTGTCAAGTTTTGTTTATCTTTTTCGGCGCCATTTAAATTTTTGTACATGTACTACTTTTGACAGCTCAAGTATGAATTCGCCTTTTTACACAAACAAAATACCTATTCTTTTTTTATTATTGTATTGTTGTAGCGAAGCGGCTACCTTGTTTTTTGTATCATGAACGTGACATTGAAGCGTGATTCATTAATTAACATTGCATTATGCTTGGACCACCTTTCAAAAATTTAATGTACTCGCTCTGGTTATATGCCTACAACTTCAGCCACATCTCGTTCTTTCTCTCTCCGAGCGTACAAATTTTTTCCATAAACACGAAAAGGTTACTTTGCATAGTCTTGAGTTTGGTGGTGGAAAGGGAAAAGAGGGAGACTCTCTCTCTCTCTTTCTCTTATAATCTTTATTTTCCCTTGCCACCACCAAAGTCAAGACTTTGCAAAGTAGCTTCTTCCAAAGTAATGCTGCTGTCTGTTTTTTGAGGTTGTCCACTTTCTTTAGCCGATCTATTTAATTTTTTTTGTTTTTTTTTTTTTTTTTTTGTTTTTCAAATGAATTAAAATATTACATCTTCGCGCAAATCTTGCTATTAACACGAACAACAAATCAATACATAAAAGAAACACAAATGAAAGAAAATGTAAAATTCCTGACAACAAATAAATACATAAAAGAAACACAAATGAAAGAAACTGTAAAATTTCTGACATTATGAATGACAGCACAAAACGACTTTTCGAGTATAAGCAAGTGTGTACTCATTTTTACACTCTCCACTCTTTCCGCACTTTTTTGTCCCAAACCCAAGACTTGCGTAACTAAAGTTTCTGAAACAAACGCCTATTTCGATATCTTTGAAAAAAAACAGTTATTTAGAAAGAATAAAAAATTGGAAAAATCCTCGACTAAATGTATTTAGTATATAAAAAGAGGTTATGTAGAAAAATAAATCGCTTATTTGCCGAAAACAAAACGGAGTTATCAAACAGCAATGGAATGTTGTATTCTTATCTAAATGGCTGTTTAGTATAAGAAATTTATATCAAATTTTATATACGAATACTTACCGGCTTACTTGTTGGCGGTATGCGTATCATTAGTTGTGACCACAGTGGATAATACTTATTGATATGTTGTAAATCTAATAATACTGACGAACGAATATTATGATGTGATGCTATGCTTTGTAAATTATGGGAAAGCGAATATCCTTTAGTACTGTGAAAAGTCGAGTTTTAAAAGAAACATATAATTAAAAGTTATAAACTATTTCTTAACATATGTATGTGTATCAATAAGTGTCTTCCACGTGAATAACGAAACGGTCCGAACTAGTCCAAAGTTGTCGAAAAGCATTGTACGTAACAATTTTAGCGTAATTTTGAGAGAAAATGAGAACGTAATTTTTTTCATCCCCTGCACATATTTGCCCAAACTATTTCTTCGGGTAAGTTATCATAAAATTTGCTAATTGGAAAACTAATAGAAACTAATTAAAAGCAAAATGGAAGGTTACTCAAACTAAGAGTCTGAACACAACGTAACGATAATTTACTGCGGTGCGATTTTTCATACGATTTTGACGTAAAAAATCACAGGTCATAGCGACATAAAATTAAAATTTATTTTATTTTCAAATTAAAAATTTTTTGGTTTGTACATATGTACATCAGCTTTTAGTTCAAGTTTTTCCTTTCTTAAGTTTTTTTCTTAAGAAGGATTTTTTTACAATACAAATTTGCTGTGATCAATAATTTTACAAATTTAGAGAGTAATTTGCTTTTTACTCTCATTATTCCGAAGTTGTACGAGATCTCGTGGAACACACCTAATATAACTTACCAGATAACTCCTTTGCTGGAATTGGCACCTGTACAACCAAACAGCCAATCATTTATTTCATCAAAACTATCAATTTCTATAAATAGTTTCTATTTTAAGAGCAAAAATATGAAATTAAATTATTTAGAAAAGTTCCAACAGAAGAAGAAGAAAACTAACCTTGTGATTTGTATATTTTGATAGGGTCAATATATGGTTATATCCCGCACGTAAACCATTTTTAAAATATTTTCTGTTCACTATTTTCGAGTCCTCTTGCCAATAAGCATCGATAGTCGCTTTGGGAAAATTAACTTCATTGGATTTATATTTTCTTAAGGGTTTCTATAATAATTGAAAAAAATTTTCATTGTTTTAATTAAGAAATTAACAAATAAACAAAATATATATACATATTTACCACAAAATAATTGACAGCAGTTTGTGTACGATGAGTTTTATCTTCCGCAAAGAAAACATTTCGGTTTTTATCAACATTCGAAATACCGAATATAAAACGATTTATAACTACCATCAGTTGAAGACACCAAACAGCTGATAAATGATCGCAACTTAACCAAACTTTTGGTATTGAAGAAGTCTTCAATTGAGAAATGTTAGTTAATTTAAAGATTTATTTTTAAAATGTAACTGTTTGGTTTGGCTACTTAAACTTAATTACTATCATAATAATACAAATTAAAAAATTATAAACAGCTTGTTTTTTATGTTTCCTATCTGTCTATATGTCGATATTTCATCAGAGCTACCCTAATCATCAGTTGACTTGGAAACTTTTGAAAGATATCGTCAAACATTCAACTTTGTGTCCCAAAAATTTAGAGAAGCGAATGTCGTTTTTCGATATCACTCGACTTTTTTTTACCGTATTCCAAGATTATAAAAAATTCTTTGCAGTTAGTCGCAAGCTGATTTAAGTACTGTAGCTAAATATTAGTAAAAATGCACACGCTTTTTCTTACCAAAAACGATGCGTTTTTTTATAGTTAACTGAGTAGTAAACTTTTTAAATCGACACGCGGATAGTGAAATATAGTATTAATTTATCTGAGCTTTTAAGTTTTTCGGAATTCTACTGCAATTTCAAAATCTTTCTTAATTTTCATAAAACTGCTTTCATGCTTTACAATTTGGAAAATAAGGTCGTTAAGTCAGGTACATATGTACTTATAACTACTACACACATAAGTATACATATATTTTATTATAAAGTACATACCATTGCATGAATATCACTGTATTTCGATGCAGTTAAACCATCACGTACCAGAAGATCTCGATTGCCACCTCCAATCGAAACCATTAAAACATTATCTAAAAGCTTTGACTCATTTACTTTTAATGGAAAGCGATGATTGAAATTATGACAAACATTTGTATTAGTATCTGGAACGTAAGATACTCTCTTGGTTGAAAGGTAACGATCACTGTTTGTATAAAAATCATTTATTGTTGGGTCAAAATTTATAACTGGATTATCAAGCGGTGTAGATATATAAGTAATGGTATTGATGTATTTTGCTACATCTAGTTCTTCAAGCACAGCTTGAGCTACTTTGCCACCCATAGAATGTCCTATCAAAAGAACTTGTTTTTCCAAATTCGATGATTTTCTATACAGATTTTGTACAGCTAAAATACAGAGCCGGAGAAAATGTTTTTGATTTTCTAAATAACCACCATATAGTCCAGACAGCTGTTCTTCGTAATTGACTAAAAGTTAAATAAAAATTTAATACTAAATTTACCCCAAAAATTTAAAATAAACTTACTTGTAAAATAGTCCAAATGTATTCCACGATCATTATCCTCGCCTTTTCTTAATGCCACTGAGGCCAGAGAACGTACCTTTAGCATAAAAGAATATAACAGAAAATAAACAAAAATAAAAAGATTATATATTCTCTACCTGTTTATATGAACCCGCATTTCCTGGCACAAAAATTACCGGTGCCCCCTTTAAATTTAAATTATTGACATCCTTTTGTAATCTACCTTCATAATAGTAGTACAGCCCGTAATGCGGAAATCGTTTGTTTTCCTCAAATAGAACTCTCTAAATAAGTACTCACAATATTATTTTATTCTCATAAAAATTTAATACACATATACTTATGTTGTGTAATAATCATACCGAGAATTGTGGTATTCCAAACATATAAGTCATACGGCAAGCATTTTCTTCCACTTCAATAAATATATGCCGTATTCCAAACAAGAAAGCGCCAAATGAAATAATAATTATAATTATAAAGAAATTTTTAAACATTTCGTCCGGGTATTGTTTACATTTATTTTAAGATGCAAATAAATAACAATTCATCATATGGCTGTTAAAAGAGTTGCCATACTTTTGATACATTGGCAATGTTGAATTGCAGCGCAATTGATATTATTATTAAGAGCAAAATTTCGGCTATGTTGAAAAAAATCTTAACACGTCAAAAATTTTCAACATGTTATCTATAAAAAGTGGGTCAACGTTTGCAGCTTCAAATGCTACTTTTTAGTTTAATGCCTGAATGTAGAAATTTTTTCTCAACTAAACGATTTTTTCATGCATATAATAATGACGCATCACAGAATGTTAAACAAAAGCAATAATCAAACCAACATAAAATATTTTACAATTTAAATGTGGTTGCAAAACTATATATTAAAACAAATATTATTGAACAAAATTGGATGTTAGTCCCAATTTACACACATCAGGTTTTCTTGGTCAATTCTGCTTCAAGTTTCTTTTGAACTTGCATTTACGTTCACGCACAAAAGTTTTGTGTCGTTAAGTTTAAGCTTTTTTGCCTTAAAGTTTTCATATTTTCTCACATTCCATTTTAAACTTGATGATACTGTCAAGACTGCACCCTTTACCACTCTCTTCTCCCCGTTCTCCCAAAAACTCTAGACTTGACAAGTCAAACTTGATGTATGTAAACTGGCACTTATTATCGTTTTGTTTACAAATGTCGTATTCAAGTGTACTTAAGTTATTATTATTATTATTATTTTTTTTTTTTTTTTTTTGTAACTTATATAATCGTTTCTTTCTATTATTGACTATTTTACTCTTCCAATCTTAGCTTAAGAAAAGTTGAAAAAAAATTATTGGCATTAGGGCTTTTACATTATCGAAAGAAAATGTATGGAAAAGAAAGCTCACATTCGAATCAATTTAGGTTTGTCTGTCTCACTATTATTCGTTCATATGAACTTATGTATTTTAATCGAATTTTAACACATTCTTTCGCATAGAATAAAGTTAGAACCCAAATCAATTCTCATTCGCTTAGATTGCGAACTCAAGCACTCTGTCGAGATTGGTAGACTGGCTGTGAAAGAAACCACAATTTGTATGATTAATTAAAAAAAAAAACTCTGGAGTCACACCATCAATATTCTTTCAAAATGTCGAAATTTACAACTGTAACGTAGGATACATTCAAAATTAAAGCAATTTTTTAGCAAATAAAAAATAGTTTTATAATTATAGAAAAAAAAATACCAGAATAATATATAGCTGCAAAATTCAAATGTAAAAACTTCAATCAGCTGTTTTCTGAACATAAATTGAAGAATTTTCTTGAAAGCAAATTTTAAAACAAGTTCTCTTCAATTTCTAGAATTTATTGGTTGTTGTAGTATGTACACATTTTATTTATAATTTTATAATTATAGAAAAAAAAAACACCAGAATAGCCACAGAGCTGCATAATTAAAATGAAAAAACATCAGTCAGATGTTTTTTGAACATAAATTGAACAATTGTCCTGAAAGAAAATATTAAAACAAGTTCTCTTCAATTTCTAAATTTTATTGATTGTTTGGGTTTAAAAAAATGAGAGAATTAAAACTTGAAAGCAAATTGAAAGAAAACTTGTTCGTGTGACTTCCAAATAAGGAAAATATTAGTTTCATATTTCCAAAATGAGAAAAGTAGCCATAAAGAAATTTAAGTGTAGACTATAGTTCTGGGGTAAGTATTTGTGTAATAAGAGTTTCAGCCAGCTTGAAGAAAAATTTGTGGTTCTTTCGCATAAGTCAAGGGAGAAGCTTGTTTCGAATACAAAACGAAAACAGGGCTATCGAATTTTCGTTAGCTTTCCTAAGAAGTTGTTCATATTGATACCATTTTATATAAAGTTTTATCTCTTCAATCGCTGAATACATATGCATTGCGCATAATTTACAGGTAAAAATAATGTGGACGCTTAAGGCCGTGATTTATTATTCTAGATAGATAGATATGTGCTGAGAAAGAGTGATAGTCCGTACTACAAATGCAATGTGTGACAATTTTTTTGCAAACCGTGTGATTCGTAACATTTTATGAAAATTTGTATAAAATGATGGTTTCTATCACAGATATGGTTTCTATCACCAGATAAATTCTCTGGTTTCACAGTATGTAAATTCTGTGAGTTCTATGTAATCAGAGTGGCTTCTATTGTAAAACATATTAAAATATTAATGACGTCTAGAGAAATATATTGGAAAATGGATACAGCGTAAACTATTAAATAATTTTTATTTATTTAATTAGGCATATAAATTATTACAATCATCCTTGTATAATAGTGTGGCACTAAATCGCCATTTTGATGCGATTTTTTAAAGTTGGTCAGATTGCTGTAACATTTTTTTGTGAATGAATCGAACAATCGTGTAGGATATTGAATCAGGGTCTTTATTTTGATATAAAGAAAATAATCTACATCGGCTAGAAAATACATACATATATTATATATCCCCAATTTTCTCTGCTAAGCTTATCGTCACAAAATTTTGCGTATTGTATGACTCAATAGACATTGAGTTATTAATATAAATTTGTATTTAAAAGCTGGTCACCTATTAACTAACAACAGATTGCCAGACTAGCAAGTTTTGAAATATATCTTAAGATGGTAGCACGTACTCAAACGCTATTGTAAAGAACGAATGTAAAGCCAATTAGACTTTTTATGTACAAAGTTTGACAACTAGTTTTATGTGTTGTTGTTTTTTCAAGCCACAACAAGTATCACCTTTTGAAAAAACAAAATCTTTATTTTTAAAGATTGGCAGCTCTAGTGATCACCAATTAAACCAGTCCCCTTGACCAGTTCAATCAGCTAGTAATAGATCGTGAATAGAAATAATAATGTCGCAGCATCTCGACATCTAATACGTGAAAAAACTACTGATATTCGAAAAAAAGTTTATTTATATTCCAGAAATTATTGCAAATTTCTAACTAATCTGTGCGTGAGTTGAATATTGAAAAATAAACTTGATTTGTGTCCTGCGCCTAAATAATGCTTTTTTAAATTGTCCGTCCTTTGTGTTGTTCCGTGCTGTTTTGTATTGTTGTTTTTACTATTGATTCTTTTTTTTGTAATTAATTTGATTGATTTGGCTATTATCAACATGGAGATTATAAGGAGTTTAACAATCGTCGCATTTTTGGTTTATGGATTTGTATTTCTCTACAGTTCTGTGGAATCATGCAACGAAGTTGTTTGCGCATCGATTGTTTCAAAATGTATGTTGACACAAAGTTGCAAGTGCGAATTAAAAAACTGTTCCTGTTGCAAAGAATGTCTCAAATGTTTGGGCAAAAAATACTATGAGGAATGCTGTAGTTGTGTCGGTAAGTCAAACATTTGTAAGAAAACTGTAACCATTTAAAATGGGAAGATAATTTACAGCCAGCCTACAACAGTACCATGGAAGTATAATCGCGTATAAACACATATGTATGTACGTATGTACATGTTTAAATGTATTTGCAGTGTTTTTCTAATAGATACCTACTTCGCATATTATAAGCTCATTATCCAAGCTTGTTTTATAAACATACATACAGACGCACATTTGTGTTAGTTAAACTAAGATCGATTGAAAACATCTTCCAATATCTTACAATAATATAATAGTGATGACACTTAATGTATGCCGTTTAAAAAGTACGGTTTTAAGCGTGTCTTATAAAAGTTCACGCATATGCACATATTTACTTTTGAAAACACGTATTGTATACATACATGCATATACACAGTAAAACACAGTTTTAACGAACTCAAATATATTTCATTCGCTTAATAATTCAGTTCAACGAAAATTTATAAAATGCTGCAAAATGCATAAGAAGTTAAAAGTTAATAGTATAATTTGTTTAAATACCATTAACTGTAATAATTTGTGAAAATTTTACTTCAATTGTTATATATTTGAAAACATTTTATTATTAATACACTCGTACATATGTATATGTAATATCCTTCTAATCATGCAATTGTTTATGTATGTGCAAAAATGGAAAATTATTGGCAAACTTTTCCTCGAATACCTATAACATATCCGTATATAGGCAATAGGAAAGCGCACGAAAAGCTTACTTTTAAAATAATTATACTAACATACTATACATTTTATAGCTTTATTAAATATCATAAAAAAAAAATTCATAAACTTCACGTAAATTGTTTTATAGAGCTATGTCCGCGACCAAACGACACTAGAAACTCTTTATCGAAAAAATCTCACGTGGAGGATTTTGAAGGTGTTCCGGAACTGTTTAACGTTTTAGTCTCATCACCAGCAGATGATCTAGATTATAACTGGAATATATTCACATTCCAAGTGGATTTTGATACAGTGCTCTCTGGTCCTAAGCTAGAAAAAGACCTTAACTACTTTAGTAAGTATAAATATATAAAATTGTTTTCATATGTACATATATATAAATAAGTATATATGTAAGAATCTATCTTAACAACATTTTATTCTTCATGTAGGAACTAATGATAAGAACTTAGATGAAGCTTTAAAAGAACGCGATAATATGATTACGGTTAACTGTACAGTAATATATTTAGACCAATGTACTTCGTGGAATAAATGCCGACAAAGTTGTCAAAGCACCGGTGCAAGCAGTTACAGGTAAATAAATAAAACTATTTTTAATTTTCTTTGTTTTATAAAATAATAAAAATATTTTCAAGATGGTTCCACGATGGCTGTTGTGAGTGTGTAGGATCGACTTGTATAAACTACGGCGTCAACGAAAGTCGTTGTAGAAATTGTCCAGAATCCAAAGATTTGGCTGAGGAATTCGATGATGCATTAGACGAAGATATGCAGGACTATGGCGACAACATGGGACCATTTGATGGTTCCGTTAATAGTAATTACTAATCTATTTAATTCTTTTGTAGTTTTGTCATATAGAAGCCATTTATACATAGAATATTTGTATGATACAAAGCGGAATTAAAGTAAGGTGCGAGCATAGACGAAATCAAGCCAATGTGATATTTATGTTGTTACTTTTTTACATGAAAAGTAGTTGAAAACATGAACAGTACATGGAAATATCATTTGCTTTTACATTTTTGTCAGTTCGCTTTGATACGTTCGTTAACTTAGAAATTTCTTATTATTAGAAGATGTATGTATTTTTGTATATAAGGATTTAAAATTATATATATATGAATGTATAGTTTTTTTTAAATAAACTTTTTATAACGTTTGAGATTACCATGTGAAAAACGAACAAACAAAAATATGTTTTCGGTTCGAGAATTATTAAAATAAAAAAAATTATTTCCTATTGGTAGCTATCTAAAAAAGTTTAAATAATTTATAGTTCATCTAGAAAACAAAATTAGTTGAATTTGTCAAAGTAATAACCTATTAGATATTTTTAATAATTTTTTGCTTAACATTTTTTCGTAAGAGCAACTTGTTATAATATATTTGTGTTGTGTAATACGAACAACAAACAGCGTTTATTGCAAAAGCAACTTGTATTGCGCTGAGTTGTTGTATCAAGAAGAATTTCGTCGTTCTGCTCCATCTATACAACAATGAAGATACTACTTAATGTTTGAAATACAAAGATGTCAACACTGAAAACTATTGTGAATGAAACTATTGCGCCTGGGAATTGTCAGCTGTTAACTTTATCCGTATTATTTTATCCCTCCCCGGCGTTATGTGCAATTTCATAATAAAAGCGAAAATTTTATAAAATATTGATAATTATGTGGAAAACTTTACAAAAGATCAAAAATATTAATGGAATTATAAGCCGGACTAACTTTATTCATTCAAATCAATATCAAGCAAAAAATATCTCAACAGTACTTAGCAGGAAGCAGGTAATTGTACTGTTTTTAAGAACATAAAAAACTTAAATGGAAAACAAAATTTTTTAGCTTAAACTATTTGAAGATGAATACAAGGCCTTTGTAAGTTTATTGTCCAGATCTCTGGGAATAACTCCACAGACCATACGACAAGTATATTTGAGCCATTATAATTCGAACAAAAACAGTGATGACAAAAAGGCTTCACAAGAACAGCAACATAACGAGAAGGCAACGGCCAATAGAGAAAGCGATGGATCAAAGTCGGGTTCAGAAGGAGGACCGGGTGGTAATAAAAATGATAATGATGATAAAATAAAATCAGTTTTGACTAAGACGGTTCTATGGATGTTTACCATTTACATGTTCGTTGCATTTATTTCGCTATTAATGTCACCACGTAGAGAACGGCCAGAGGTACGTAGACATGTATAAAAAAGATGTTTAACGATGAATTGTTTAAAACAAGGGTTCAACACGTTATGTTTCTTGGAACGAATTTGTGCATCATATGTTGGCTACTGGCGAAGTCAAGGAGATAATTATTCGACCCGATATGGAAATGATTACTATAATTTTGCATGATGGTGCTGTAGTTAAAGGCAGAAAGGTTTCATCTACTATATTTCATATGGCAGTAGCTGACGTTTCGAAATTTGAAGAAAAACTGCGAGATGTTGAGAAACGTCTGGGCATTAACGATGGTATGTATACCTTTCATAATTCTTTAAACGATTATTACGTAACCTGGCAAAGTCTATTTTAGGTGTGCCGGTAACATACGATCGCCAGACTGAAGTTACCGCCCGTATTTTATTACTTTTGTTATTCTTTGCTGTTCTTATGGCAGTTTCTTCACGCATGAAAGGCATGAAGAGTCCTCTGAGTATGGACACTTTTGTGAGTAACTAGTTAATTATATGATAGCAGACATCAATTTTACGTCGTTCTTTTTATAGACCCAAATGGGTAGAGCTAAATTTACTTTAGTAGATCCATTTGAAGGTGGTCGGGGTGTACTTTTTAAGGATGTTGCTGGTTTACAAGAAGCCAAACAAGAGGTAAAAGAGTTTGTAGAGTATTTGAAAGACCCAGAAAAATATCAACGTTTGGGAGCTAAAGTTCCTAAAGGAGCTCTACTTTTGGGTCCACCAGGCTGTGGCAAGACATTATTAGCCAAGGCAGTTGCTACAGAAGCTCAGGTACCATTTTTAAGTATGAACGGCTCGGAGTTTATTGAAATGATTGGAGGTTTGGGAGCAGCTCGTGTACGTGATCTCTTTAAAGAAGGAAACAAAAGGGCTCCTTGCATAATTTATATCGACGAAATCGATGCTATAGGCCGCAAACGATCAGGCACAGATAGTTTTCAGCAAGGAGGCTCAGGAGAATCTGAGCAGACTCTCAATCAACTATTGGTTGAAATGGATGGCATGGCCTCAAAAGAAGGCGTTTTAATGTTAGCAAGTACAAATCGTGCAGATGTTTTGGATAAGGTGGATACATAGCTAGTGTTTACAAATTTGTTTATGTAACTTGCTATTTTAAATTGCAGGCTTTGCTACGCCCTGGACGTTTTGATCGGCACATTCTAATTGATCTACCAAACCTTGAAGAACGAAAACAAATTTTTGAAAAACATTTATCTTCCATACAACTTGAAGCTGACCCGCAAAACTATTCTCAACGTTTGGCTAGATTAACTCCGGGTTTTTCTGGCGCCGATATAGCAAATGTTTGCAACGAAGCTGCTCTACATGCAGCTCGCAATAGTCAAAAAGTAGTTAAAGCCGAAAATTTAGAATATGCTGTTGAACGTTTGGTAGGTGGTACAGAAAAACGTTCTCACGCTCTCTCACCTGTAGAACGTAGAATAATAGCTTATCACGAATCTGGACATGCGCTTGTTGGCTGGTTACTACCGAACAGTGATGTTTTGTTGAAAGTCACTATAGTTCCTCGTACTAGTTTGGCATTAGGTTTTGCTCAATACACTCCTAGTGAGCAGCAACTGTACACCAAGGAACAGCTATTTGATAAAATGTGCATGGCCTTGGGTGGGCGAGCAGCTGAAAATCTAGTATTTAATAGTATAACTTCTGGTGCTCAAAATGATTTAGAAAAAGTCACGAAGATTGCCTACTCACAAGTAAGTGTCACATCACAGAATTAAACATTCTTGATAGTATACCAATTATATCCTTCAGATAAAAAAATTTGGCATGAATGAAAAACTAGGACCGATTTATATAAAAGATCCTGAGGAAACGGGGGGATACGAAAAACCTTTCTCCAAAGCTTTAGACAAAATAATTGACCACGAAGCCAGGAATCTTATCACTAATGCCTATCAAAAAACTGAACAGATTTTAAGGGATAATCGGGATAAACTGGAAAAAGTAATTAAACTTGTTTTTTTTTTATTTCTCTACATATGTATATTCCTTTCAAATTTTAGCTGGCTGAGGCGCTGTTAGAAAAAGAAACTCTGAATTACGATGAAATTGTAGATTTAATTGGCCCACCAACATTTGATGCCGCCAAGCGTGTCATTGAACCAGTAGAGTTTGAGCAGAGCATTAAAAACTTAAGCGAGGATGCAAAATAAGTAAACTAAAAGTTTCTTTATTTAAATTTTGTAATAAAGTGTTTTTGTTTTTAAAACAAAGATTTGTTCTTTTCAAACACAGAAATTTTTCATAAGTATAAAAAACAAAAATTATATGAACAAAAAAATTATCGATAACAGCTGTAGGTTAAAACTCTTCGAGTAAAATTAAATGCGTTGTCTAAGGGCATGAAAAATTATAAAGTAAACGATAAATTTTGTACAGCCGAAAAATTTGTTTACAAAAAACTAAATTAAAAAGTAAAGTAAATTATCGATGAAACCAAAAGTAAAGCCTTCGATAACTATCCTATAGCAAAGTACGAAGTAGTTTTCAATAAACTGTCTAGAAAAAAATTGTCGATAACTTTTCTGTAGAAGTTGTTTTACCTATACAATACATATGTTGGCCATGAAGGCTTTCTTTATATTGAATTTTAATAAACAAAAATAAATAAATCGACAATATTTCCCTACAAAAACAGTAATCGATAACTTTTTGTAAAAACATTTATTATTAACTTTTCTAATAGTGTCGATATCCTTTCACCAAAAATGTGAAGTCTTTTCTGCCGGAATTTACCGATAGCTTTTCGTTACACACTGTAAATTAACGTTAACTTATGAAAACCACAAACTATCGATAAATTTCCTATATAAAAACGAAGAAATCTAATTCTTTACTCTAAAAATGTAATTATTCTATAGATTTAGTTCATCGATATATTTTCAATAGAGAGAATTAAGGTGTCGACAACTTGTATATGAAAAAAAATACCTTCTATAGAATAGTGTCGATAACTTTTCTATAAAAAATGAAGCCATCTATTGATTTTCTGTGGTAAGCTACAGATAGCTTTTCTTCAGATATAGTATGTAATCGATATTTTTCTATAAAAACCCCCGTTTGTTTATATTCTAGGTTCGCTCTCTCATTCGAGGTTCGCGACCCAATCGTGATTGAACCAACATGATTCACCATTTAAAATTTTATGAGCGAACCAACTTGGTTCATTTTGAATCTTGTTGCGAACCATGCAAAAACCACTATCATCTCCAAATTTGATAATAAATTATCTCTAGTTTATAGAACTAGCTCTCAACAAAATGTAAACAAAGAAAAAAACAGATAATTAATGTGTGTAAAATCAAAAGAAACACATGGAACATATAAAAATTAGATACTTACATAAAGATTTAAATAAAAATTGAAAAACGAGTTAGAGAAAGCTTTACACAAAATATGTAGAATAAAAAAACAACCGTCTGAACACCTAGTTTCGCAATAGTGGTTCAGAGAGCGAATCAAGTGTTTCATATTATCGTCTGAATATGGTATAAGCTATCCCATGAAAGTCAAGTTATTATTGATAACTTTTTTATATGAAAGTTCACGTTACTGATCGCTTTTCCACACAAGCGTAAAAAAAGAAAATAATACCAATCAAAAAATAATACAGTCTCCGACTATCTCTCAAGGTGTGCGGTTGTTTTCTTTTTTTCGCTCTTGATATTGATAAGAAAACAAAAAGGCAAATTTGCAAAAGTTAACGGTTGTTTACTGTTTCTTTTTTTTTACATTTTGTTTTGGCTCGAGTATTTGTGTCTTTTTCTGAACTAATTTATCACATTTATAAATACATACATATTTAAAAAAAAAAAAAGAAGTCGGTCAGTTGAAATAACGATGGCGCCGGGCCCACCGGACAAATTCTCCAACAACAGATATCACCTTCTTGGAGATTTCATTGAAAATCCCCCCAAGAGGAAGAAAGGCAGCGATTTCCCGGACTTACCAACCCCTATCAACAACAACAACAACCCAAAATATGTTGTAATTTCGCCCACAGACACCAACAAGCAGATTTCAAAACTGAGCCCTTTTGCAGTTAAGAAAGGAATCGAAAGTATTACTACTGAATTCAACTCGATATCCTTACTCCGAGATGGCAGCCTTCTCGTCCTCACCCGCAATGCACGTGCTGCAGAAAAACTTATAAAATCAAAAACTCTGGCTAATCTATGTCCAATCGTATGCAAATACCACGAGGCACTCAACTTCATTAAGGGAGTCATATACGCGCCCTGTTTGATACATGTCCAAGAAAGTGAGATTGTAGAGGAGATGAAAGATCAAGGTGTAACCGAAGTCTACAAATTTACAAAACCCTCCGAAGATGGTAAATCGCGGATACCGACCGGTAAGATGATACTTACCTTCGACCGCCACCGCTTGCCAACTTCGGTAGACGTTGCATGGTACAAATGCAAAGTTGACCATTACATCCCCAACCCGATGAGGTGCAAAAACTGCCAGGTGCTCGGGCGTACCAAAAATCGATGCAGAGGAGTCACAACCTGCCCTAATTGCAGCGTACCACCACATGCGCCAAAAAATTGCTCTCGTTTATTGTGCATCAACTGCTCCGGGGAACACTCCTCAGCCGACAACAATTGCCCTCGTTTCTTGCAAATGAAAGAAATTCTGAAGATAAAAACCAAAAACTACTGCAGCTTAGCTGAAGCTCGACGCAAATACAGGGAGAATAACCCAACACAATCAACCAACCAAAACTCATACGCAGCCGTAACCTCTGATTTGCCCCCCAACCGCAAAGAACCAACAAACAACAATGATACAAATTCCATACAGTCTTCAATAACTGAAAATATCACTCAACAACCTACAATAAAATCATATCAACCTACTAAAAACAACAATAAACCCAAAACCAACAATTCTAGCTCGAGAAAGGAATATAATGAACCAAAGATTTACAAATCTGCAGAGAATATGACAACTAACCCACCCTTTGTTTCAAACAACAACACGTCATTGCCGCCAACTCTTCAAACAATTAAAACTCACACGAAGGAAGATATTAACCTTGGAGAGCCAAGTGAAGAGAGTTCCCCAAGCTCAAGCACCCCAAATATCTCATCAGAAAAGACTACCACAAAACCACTTCATAATGCATCAAGCAACCAAACTTTATTATCCCCGATATCTCATTTAACACAATCCCTTATAAACGAAAACAATTATTTTGTAACGCTGAGTGACGATGAGTCTCTCGACGCGTTCAACATGGATCAAGCTGCAACGTAATTACCTAAGAAAACACTTCAAAAACTTAACACTCAAAGGAGCTGCTTTGGGACCCGACCCGGGCGGTTAATCGAACGCAACGTGGTTCGCGTTCCGTTGGATTAACTTTCCTCGGGTGGTGCATCATTGCAGCTCCCAGCTCAGTTCAATCAATATACAACAACAATTACCAAAAAATATTCGCCCTTTTCCTAACAAAACTCATCTCCCATGGATCTTTTGTTGTTGCAGTGGAATTTACACGGCTTCATTAACAATCTGCCTGAGCTCCAGCTACTCATAAAGGACCTCAATCCCGGCATCGTGTGCTTACAAGAAACACACTGTGCTTACGGTTTTACGCCCATCCCGCCTAAAAACTACATCCCGTACTTTACAAACCATACACAAAACGCAACTTCTAAACAGGGGACAGGTATACTCATCAGATCGGATATCCCTCATAGACGAATATCCACAAACTCTATTCACCAGGTCGTTGCCGTTGAAATAAACTTAAACATTAAATTCACAATCTTGTCGTGTTACATCCCCCCAACACAAGACATATCGGTTGGTGAATTAGCAAACCTAATATCCTCCTTCAACTCCCCTCTTCTAGTCGTTGGAGACTTCAACGGTTGGAACACGATTTGGGGATCCACTACAAACAACAACAGAGGATTACAGGTAGAAAGGATAATAGCTGATACTGGGCTATGCGTGCTGAATGATGGGAGCCCTACCCATTTTTCAACACATAATACTTTCTCCCATATAGACATATCATTATGTTCATTAAGTTTGTTTCCGCTAATCACCTGGAACACCATCAAAGACTTACACGGCAGCGATCACTTCCCTATCAAAATATCCATCAGACTATCAGATACACACACCCCAGCAAAAAAGGTAAACAAGTTTTTAGTCCATCACGCTGATTGGCCCAATTTTTCTCGGGAAGCAGAAAGACTAATCACTAAGCTGAGTTTATCCGCATCGAGTAACAGAGACGCTGCTTTAATGACTAGAGCTATACGCACAGCAGCAAACGTTCACATACCTCAGTCGAAAGGCCGCCCAAATCTGCACCGCCCACCAATTCCTTGGTGGAATTCGCTACTACAAAGCCTGCGCAAACAGAAAATGGATAGATGGAAAACGTTCAAACTGCACCCCACTCAGGATAACCTTTTAAACTACAAAAAACAGAATGCTAAGTTCAGGTACGAAGTAAAAAGAGCAAAGCAATTATGCTTGGAAAATTTCACCAAAACAATCAGCAGAGATTCACCGATCTCACAAATATGGAATAAGATCAACAAATTTTCACACAGACACACCTCCGCATCTATAAAAGCTATTTGCACACACGGCGATACTCTTGTCGATCCACTTCTTATCGCAAACCATTTTGGAAAGGAATGGGCTAGATATGCATCCGATGACAACTTTCACAACTCATTCAAAACAGCAAAAAGCTCAACAACTCCAGTAGTAGACAGCACGTCAGACAGAGATGCCTGCTTCATGGAAGAACCGATCACCATGCTGGAACTCAGTAACTGCCTGAAAAAGGTCAAAGGTACCTCGCCCGGTTTTGATCGTATCCCCTACGACATGATAAAAAATCTCACTCACAGGAGCAAAATAACACTCCTCAATATATACAACACTATTTTTCACAGCGGTGTTATACCTCAATCGTGGAAACTGGCAATCGTAGTGCCTCTTCCAAAAAACAAAAACGCGAACTCTGTCGGAGACTACCGCCCAATATCGTTACTCCCCTGCCTGTCTAAAATCATTGAGCGCATTATTGCATCTAGACTGTCCTGGTTTATGGCAAAAAAAAACCTGATAGCAATTGAGCAAGTCGCTTTCAAAGCCAATAAAGGATGCGCCGACGCACTACTACACATAGACTACTACACTAGAAAAGCACTATCTGCAAGAAATCATGTGACCATTTTATCAATTGACTTCGAGAAAGCTTTTGATAGAATTGGTCATCACGTCATCCTTCGCATCCTAAAGTCGTGGTCGGTAGGGCCGAAAATCTTTAACTTCGTAAAATCGTTTCTAGCAAACAGGCAATTCAAAGTCATTATTAACGGTCACACTTCAACAACCTTCTATCTTGAAAACGGTATCCCTCAGGGCTCACCTCTATCCGTTATTTTATTTCAAATCGCATTCAACGAAATAAGCAAAATCGCAAACAAACATAGTACCGTCGACCACTGCCTCTACGCAGACGATCTGTACATCCTCTGCAAGAGGAACAGCAACGAAGAAACCACCGAAATTTTGGAAAAGATTCTGGATGACGTCGACAAATGGACTAGATACTCAGGCGCTAAAATATCATTTAGAAAAACAAAAAAACTACATATATGCAGAAAACACCTTTGAGATTCAGACTCCCATAATATTCAAATAAGAAATCTTCAGATAGAAAACGTGAAATCGCTAAGAATACTAGGGTTGATTTTCTCATCAAATTATACATGGAAAGATCACTTATTGGAACTAAAAAATTCACTAATTTCCAGAGTCAACATTATCAGGTACCTAGCAAACAAGAGTCACGTCCACATAAATACGCTCTCCTACCTTACCAAAACTTTAGTATTGAGCAAAATTGACTACGGATTATTCAATTTTTGGTAGAAGCAGTAAGACCAATATCAATATAATCAAACCCACCTATTATCAAGCTATCAGAGCTTCAGCGTACGCGTTCAGAACCACGCCAATCAATAACATACTTGCAGAAACCGGCCTTCCATCAATAGAAAATAGAATATTCACCTCATATGCTAGAATCCTACCCAAACTACTTAACAGCAATCAATCAATTATAGACCAGGATATTAAATCTGCCATAATCGCTAAACGCCATAACAGATTCAAATCGGCTATATCGGCATCGCTTGGATTGGCGGCCGAATTAAACATACCGTTATCTCCCCCCAAAAAACAGCAATACAAAGCCTCTTGGAAATTCAACTCGTCCTGCATAGATCTATCACTAACCCAATTTAAAAAAAATACTACCCCCCACAACACATTCAACAGCATCGTATCCGAGCTTAAGTTTAATCTAACCAATAACGGCTGGAGTCTTATGTTCACGGATGGCACAAAGTCCCAGGACCTCTTGCCAGCATACGCAGTAGTAGACGAAGCAGGAAAAGATCTATCTCTAGGGGTACTTCATGAACACGCTTCGATTTTCACAGCTGAATCCTGCGGCATTTACCAGGGTATACTCCTTGCATTAAAAAACAAAAAGAAATCCGTTATATTTACAGATAGTCTATCGGTGCTAAAAGCTATTAGCAGCCCATGGAACAATAAATGGAAGACTGTCACAATAATAAGAAATGCACTCATCGGCAGCGAAAACAAATTAAAACTATGTTGGATACCTAGCCACACTGGCATTGGGGGCAATGAAGCCGCTGACATTGCAGCCAAATATGCCTCCATGCACCCATAGTAATGGATGCTACCCTAGAAAAAATTGACATCCGCCGACACATCCAAAGTTACATTAAACTTAAGTTAAAAAGCACTACTATCAACCACCACCACTACTCAACAGTAAACCCACAACAGAACCCACCAATATACCCTACACAAGTTCCAAAGAATAAAATTCAAGTATTCTCAAGACCGATTCCTAACAATCAAACACGTCCTAGCAGAATGCCCTACTTTTCGCAAACATAGAAGCAGCATATTCGGAAGCACAACAGCCACTGACTTACTCACGGAGCCCTCGACAACAAATATCAACAAAATTTATAACTTCATCAAAACCACCAAACTGAAAGTCTAACAACAATCAGCTATCTACACACCACTAAAAATAAGTTAACACTTGCATATTTTTTCACCTATATATACTTAAAAGCCGAGCTGATGGCCTTGGTAGCTAATGCTCACACAAATATTTTAGTTTCAGAATTTATTCTGTAGATTAAATAAAATAATAATAATAATAATAAAAAATAATACCAATCAAAAAATTATAAACATCTTGTTTTCTATGTTTCCCAGTTGTCTATATGTCGACATTTCATAGGAACTACCCTATTCATCAGTAGACTTTGGAAATTTTTGAAAGATACTCGCAAAAATGTACAAATTTCTTGTTTGAAAAGTAATACCTCTATTATGGTTTGCAACTCAGTTGAATTGAAATTCAAACAATTTATGCCACTATTACGGTTTATAACCCAACTTTACTTCACTTAAAATTTTATGGTTTGGTATTATTGATTACAACTAAAACTGTCAAAAATATTAAGTCGAATTTATAGTGTATTACAACTTTTTTGTGGTATTATAATACACAACTCTGTATTACCCCGTAATAGGGGCATAAAATCATCGATATTTTTCAATGGAAACGTAAAATCGCGAATAATTTTTCAATAAAAAAGTAAAGTTACCCTACAGAAAAGTAGTAATTGATAACTTTTGTTTGGAGAAGCAATCATCGATAGCTTTACAATACAAATTAAGTCCTCAATAACTTCTTAAAAAAGTAGCGGTCGATAAGTTTTTAGTAGAAGCACAGTAATCCCGTAGAAAATTGAAGTTATTAAATAGCAGAAATTCCAAGCCACATATTTTTACATTAAATTGTTATCGATATCTCTTCAAAAATCTTGCATTTTCAATTTAGTATTCGTCCGTCTGTAGCGAAGTCTCAGTTTCGTCAATTATTATTATTGTTGGGATATTATCATAAAAAACTTCATATACATATATATACATTTTTGCTATAAAGCTTTCTGAATTTGAAGCAAGAAGATCTTCAGCAGAAGGTGTAAAACAGTTACAACATATTAAAAACGGTAACAGTATAAAATAAAACAAGTTGATCCAAAAATGTCTAAACTTAGATGTATCATTATATGTGCGGCCAGGCTGCAAATAGTCATAACCCCATCTATCGACAAAAGGTATACAAATTCCTATGATTGCTTTGCAAAAGCCAAGAAACCCCATGAATAGAACGATCAGTATTGCGAAACCACAGCAATTAAAAATAATGCTTTGTATATTGTTAGCGGCGTCTTCAGGGTCTTTTTCGTGTAATTCATAGTAGTTTGAATTTATCAATA
Source organism: Thecocarcelia acutangulata (assembly GCA_914767995.1). Taxonomy (NCBI): domain Eukaryota; kingdom Metazoa; phylum Arthropoda; class Insecta; order Diptera; family Tachinidae; genus Thecocarcelia; species Thecocarcelia acutangulata. Next base: position 21,660,821 of record OU612095.1, on the reverse strand, counting down.
GGCCCGCCTTTGATTGTGATGAAGAATCCAGTTCTTGACATATATTGAAGTCGACATATGTCTCTAATTTGGCTAGGCAATGGCAACTGCACTTCCACACACACAAACAGCGTTGATGCGGAATAACTGTTATTTTACGAGTCGTTACAGTTCTTTGAATTTGTTCTTTTTGTGTATCCATTGGTGCATATTTCTGCTGATTCAAACTTCTTTTCGTGGAAACCGTTAAAAGTGTTTTAACCTGAATTTTACAGTAGGTTTTTCTTGAAGCTTGATTACCTTTTTCAAACATAAAAGGCAAGAAAAATTGTATTGTTTCACCAATATGTGGCAACAGTCTCACTGTATTGTAAGTTCGGTTGATTGTAATGCGTTCTAAGCAATCAACGTTTACAACAAATTCATGGACCGCAAAACCTTCATTTACAAGGTTTATGGAAACTTTCACGGTATCTTCTACTGTGGCATCTGTTATGACATTAATTATTTTTACTTTAAATACGTTGGGCTTAATAAATGCGTTCTCAACAAAAGGCAATTGTATTTTTATAGAATAGCCTGCAACAACATCATCAAGTATATTTACGCATAAAATACTACTGTTGTAAGGACAACTTTCTAATAAAGTTCTTGCTGTAGTTTGCGGATTTTGAGCAGCTCTTGAAACGGTTGGAGGTTTTTGTAAAGGATTCATATAATTGTTGTTGAAATCGTGTTCTTGTAAAAAATTTTGAGGATAATAAATTAGTTCATTTGCTTGCTCTGCAATGCTAATAAGTTTTTCAGAATTATGCTTATGCGGTATGAGAAGTTTGAAATTTTTCAAACGATTTATTGATTTTGATAGTTGGAATATGTTAACGTGGTATTTAAACCAAACAGAGAGATTGTCATTTGCACAAAATCCGGAATAACTGTCAACTGTTATTGATGGCGCCAATTTCCACCAGGTTGAATAACGTTTCTGATAAATCTTGACTGTAGTCACCATAAATGGTGTTGGCGAATTTGTGTTGAAAACAGAGTATCCTTCAGCGCTTTTATAACGTCTGTTTCCATGCCCGCCAGCGCATTCATGCCTATTTGCATTATTGGTATTTTCTTTCGCAGTATTTTGCATCACAAGTTGTGAAATGAACTTAATTTCGCTCTTTTCATCAAATAAACCCGTATTTTCAAGTTCTTCTGCCGTTACCGATTTATCATAGCGTAATGGATGCATCATTAAAGGTTCCCCCCGACTAATTTCAATTACATATGGAGCCACAAGCTTGGCTATTGAAAATCTGTTTGCTACATAAATTTCATCTAGTATTAGAAATTGATGAAGTCTACTTATATGCAGGCTGGGGTCGGCTCTTATGCTAATGGCTAGATAAGATTTACAATTTTTTTCGGTTTTAAATTCTTGACTAGATTTGCTTGAACATTCAAAAAGAATTCCTTTTAAAATAGTCCTGACAACAGATGTCCCATTTACTTCACTGTAACAGTAGGAGCATCCAAAAAATATTAAGCATATGGTAATTGCTTCTAGGTATATGGTCATTTTACCACCGACACGAAATTAATTATTTTTATTGCGCTTGTTTCAGTCTTATTCAAAAGTCATTCGATTAATTTTTGTTAAAATAATATTAATTGTACTCAAGTTACTGTTTATGCTACAAAGTTTTTAATCAAAATGTTTGTAAATTTTTTTTTTTTTTAAGTTTGTTACATTTAATAAACCGTTAATTTAATTAAAGTGTGGCAGCACACAACTCAAGGTATTAAATAAGATGAATGCAAGATGACAACAACAACCCCAAGGCTCATTTACACTGCGTTTAGACATACAAGTAACTTGTTACAAGTTGTGTGTACATATTAACAACCAATACATCGAAAAAAATAATAAAAACACTTGCAATTTGCACGATTGTTTACACACTCAAGTGCAAGTTCATTTTTAAAATGTCGTCGAAGACAAACGTTGTACGGCTTTGTACTACATGCGCTTTTAATGTCTGTGTTGCCAAAGTTTTAGCATAGCAATATTACAGGGGAATTATATTATGCACACAATTTTTTCACAATTTAAATAATAAATTTGTATTCCAAATAAAAAATAAGTTATAGATGTTTATTTATTTTCGTGTTTTTATATTATGCATGATACAAAAAACAAGGTAGCCGCTTCGCTACAACAATACAACAATAAAAAAAACAACAGGTATTTTGTTTGTGTAAAAAGGCGAATTCACACTTAAGCTGTCAAAAGTAGTTGATAACGAACATGTAAAAAAATTTAAATGGCGCCGAAAAAGGTAAACAAAACTTGACAGCAAAAGTGCCGCCATATTAATCGAATTCGCCTGAATTCGCCGATGCATCCACCTAATAATTAATTCGCCTTGATATTATGTTTTCGGCATACAATTAAAAATTTTAATATTTTAAAAAAATTTCCTTGAAAAATACCCATTAAGGTTAAAATGAAATATCTATTGGCAACACTGTTTGTTTCTGCTTGCATGCAAGTGAAAAAATCACTGCCAACCAAAATCAGTTGCAAGTGAGGCTACTACTTGCAGGTGTGTGAATGTATTAGTAAAAATATGGGTATGTATTGGGTTTTTTGCACTTGCACTTGCGTGTGTAAACATTGAGTTATCTATAGCATGATACAAATAACAAGGTAGCCGCTTCGCTAGAACAATACAACTATGAAAAACAACAGGTATTTTGTTTGTGTAAAAGGCGAATTCACACTTCAGCTGTCAAAAGTAGTTGATAAAGTACATGTACATGATACAAAAAACAAGGTAGCCGCTTCGCTACAACAATACAACAATAAAAAAAACAACAGGTATTTTGTTTGTGTAAAAAGGCGAATTCACACTTAAGCTGTCAAAAGTAGTTGATAAAGAACATGTACAAAAATTTAAATGACGCCGAAAAGGTAAACAAAACTTGACAGAGAAAGTGCCGCCATATTAAACGAATTCGCCTGAATTCGCCGATGCATCCACCTAATAATGAATTTGCCTTGGTACATGTACAAAAATTTAAATGCAGCCGAAAAAGGTAAACAAAACTAGACAGAGTTAGTGCCGCCATATTAACCGAATTCGCGATGCATCCACCTAGTAATTAATTCGCCTTGATGCTATACATCAGCCCAAGGCGAATTGATTACAAGGTGAACTTAACAGCACAGGTGATTATTTTTTGCTTCTCGCGTTTTTTCCAATGAGACTGTCAAATTTTGTTTCTTTTGTTTACAAACTTTTTCGCGCCATTTTAATCTGAAGGTTTTTTTGCATGATTTAATGGAATTTCAAGAAATTTGTGTGAATTTAAAAGTGAAAAACTAATATAATCTGTGATTTTAATTACAAACAATATTAAAAGCTTATATTTAACGTTTATATAAATTTTTCCTCTGCTGAGCAATCTTAGGCGAATTTAGATTATGACATTCACGATATGTTTTACAATAACAAAATACATAGTACTGAATTCGCCTTTCCGCTTGCATTCACCTGTATAAAGTCGCCTTGCATCAGCCCATGATATAATAAAAAAGGTAGCCGCTTCGCTGCAACAATAAAAAAATAACTGATATTTTGTTTATGTAAAAGTCGAATTCTAAGCCTCGGCTGTCAAAAATAGCTGATGAAAAACACGTGCATTGTTAACATGTTATTTTTATCGTGCGGTTGAGAATACCCAAGGCGAATTCATTACTAGGTGAACAGTTCAGGTGATTATTTTTTGCTTCTTGCGTTTTTTTCAATGAGACTGTCAAATTTTTTCTTTTGTTTGCAAACTTTTTCGTGCCATTTTAATCTGAAGATTTTTTTATATGATTTAGTGCAGTTTCAAGAAATGTGTGTGAATTTAAAAGTGAAAATTGTATATAATCTGTGATTTTAATTACAAACATTTATAAAAGTTTATATTTAACGTTTATATAAAATTTTTTCTCAGCTGAACAATCTTAGGCGAATTTAGATTTTGACAATCACGATATGTTTTACAATAACAAAATACATAGTACTGAATTCACCCTTCCGCTTGCATTCACCTGTATAAATTCGCTTTGAGCACAGCATAATAAAATTTGACATATCGAACTAAGGCGAGCTGACTAGGAATTCGCCTCACATAAGAAATAGTACTACAAATGTATGTATTTTTAACTTATATTATTTTTTTAACTTATAAAATACCTGCTGGTTTTTATGTGCTGCGCCTGGTTCCGCAACGATGATTTTTTACCAGCGAACACCCACACTGCAACCTAAATTAGGGCGTAAAGCGCAACGTAATTTAGCGATTTGATTTTACGCCGCAGTAAGTAACTTAAATAAAAACGTTAACGTTGTGCCATAAACATTATTGCTCACTAACTTAGTGTCCACACCTGCGATAATATCTGAGATGAGAACGTCAAATTCAATCGCAGAGAGAATTCTGTTACGTGTAGACTTAAAATCACTGTTATCGCAGTCTTATAATAATTTTTATGAGAGCGTTCTTATAAGAAATCCTATGGCAACGATCTTATAACAAGAGCTGTCAAAAAAGCGATTGTGTGTGTTTTACCGATTATTAATTTATCAAAATATATTTTAAAAAACCATTTTAGATGAAAAATAATTTGTTTTTATGCATTAAATACATACTATAAGTGATTAATTTTGTACAAAATGTTCGCATATACGAAATTCATATACGATTTCATTCATCGCAAAGATGTGTTTTCTTCTCGGCTTTCATTGATTTATGAATTCTTATAAGATTAACTACAATACGTGTACTCCTTGTTAGCTATGAAGATGGACATAGAGAATTTCGCTCTCTCATTCTGCCGACGTTTTCTCAGATATTATGTCAGAGTTAATCGCAGTTGTAGACACTAGGTAACCTTGCTTAATAAAAATTACTTGATAGAAATAATAAAAAGTATTAAAGTCGCTAAATTATATTTTGATGATATTAAGGCCCATAGCCAAAAAATTCTTAGTTGAGTTTTGACGAATACGTAAGTTACCAAACACATTAACACTACCATACATTTGTTAAAAATGTTTATGCAAAAACAGTACGTTAACTTTTAAATGTAGCAACACCCAATTTTCACGACGATTTTTAAAGACATGTTTATTTTTATTTTAAAGCTGCTACCAAAATCATGTTACATTTTCATCATGATTTTTTAAGACATATCTTTTTTCAATTCTTTATATTTTCAATTTCTATTTTCAATTCTCTATTTCTTTTCTAACCAATTTACCAACAAATAAAAATGACATGACAAAAACAAGTAAAAATATCGTCCAGAAAATTGGTTGTAAATAGAAGAAATATGAGGTTTCTTAATTTAGATCCTTCATTACAGTTATGTCTATTAAACGTATAAAATTAAGATACGGCCGTATTCATTTATATTTATTTAATGAACATAAAATATTTTTTATGAATAAGGCCATGTAGTATTAATTTTTGCCTTCTAATTTTTGTTGATTTTAAAAGATGGAAATGGAAGAAAAATATTGTATTCTGTTTAGCAACTTTTTTTTATTATAAAACGATCCAGCTGATCACTTTATTTATATTAGAAACTCAATAGGATGTCAACATTTTCAGAGTAAAATTTCTATTTTTGTCATATCCAGCTGATTTTTTAAACCATATATCACATATACTTTTGGATTATGCCGAGTTTTGTTGTTCTACAGACGAGTTTACTTGATATAAATTCAGTTTTTGATAAAATGTACTTTTGTATGAAAAATTTAAAATAAATTTAATATATTTATCAAATAAAATTTAAATATAGTTGAAAAATAAATTAACAACGCTGTCCTTTTATTTGTATCAAAATCTGATTTATATGTTATAAAGCACATTTCCAACAAAGTTCGCGTCGCCTTTATTGTGCTTTCACTTTCTAGATATACAAATACGTTTAAGATTTTAATTGTTTTTTGAGTCATGCTGCTGTTGCCAGATGTTCTGTTTCCGCCTGATACCGCTTAATTATCTACGTCGTCATTTATTATTGTGTTCGCGCCTTTTTCTTTGTGACATTTGTTTTTCTTAAGGGAGGCGAAATACTTTTTTTGTGTTGTTCCAGAGAATCGTCATAATTTCAGACCAATTTTGGTCAAGTATATTGTGAAAATATTTTTAAATTTTAAACAATAAGATAATAGAATAGAATTGTTGAACAATTTGACAATAATTTTGATTTTCAATGTATTGATATAAGCAAGAACTTGGAAAAAAGTGAACATTTTCTAAATTTATTTTTAAACGAAGAGAAAATACCAATTTCGCCACTATGACACAATCTCGGGAAGATGGCTCGGATCCCATACGCTCGAAATATGAAGACTTATGCAGAGAACTTAATATGGATCGAGAAACAGAGGAATTATCTTGGAAGAAATTTATTGAAATTTCTCATAGATATTCTTTAGAGGTAAGTACACCACGGAAAAATTGTAAGTAGTTTTTTATTTGGAATACTTATATAAATAAATATGTATGTATATAAATAAATATCTATGTATATAATAGGCTTGCCTTAAAGCCTTATATACATATGTATGTAAAAGATATTTTAGTTTGTTTTCTTGTGCTTGTTTTTTGTTTAATAGGGTGATCCTTTGCATTGGTTTTGTTGTGCCTTGTATGCAGCTTGCAGAGGATCATATACACCAACTGTAGGAGGTGGTTCTAATGACGTGGTGTTAGGCAATTGTATATCAGTTATAAAACTTTTACGAAGTTGTAATATGAGGTTGGTGTTACATATCTGATTTGGTTTTAAGAGAAACGAGTTTTTAAATTATTTTTATATTAGTATACATGAGTTTACATCAAAGATGAGAAAGTGGCATGACATGGCAAAACTGCCTGAATCATTTCTTAACCAAATCAATAAAATGGAACGTAGCTATAGCATAACTTCAAATGTATTTATGCGTTACAGCGACATATTTGAACAGCTATTCATGCCGCCACCAAATGAAAAGAAAAACTGCAAATTCAGGTTGGAAGAAATGAAATATGGAATTGAAAACTTGTAGGCTAAAAAAATAAATAAAATTATACTTTAAATAGATCAGCCAAGTGTCCTTATGGAAAACTGTTTGAAATTTGCTGGTGTCTATATCTCTGTGCTAAAAATGAAAACCCTGTTAGCCAAGTTACAGATATTGTTATGTCGTTTCATCTGCTAATTTGTTGTATTGACTTAATTTATAAAAATGTTTTGGCTGAAAATCCTGATCTCATTAATCTTAAGTTTGTGGGCGTACCAAATAAATGGGGTAAGCCCGACTTTGATGGCAGAATATTGAAGGACTATTGTATTATAGAACCTTTGTGCAATATGACAAATGCTTCGCCTCATGACGCTAAAAATATGAAAGACACATTTAAGCGTATTATTAAAAAGTTTTTAGAAACTAATGTAAGTAAAGAAAATGTTTTTAATATGTCAAGTTTTTCATTGATTTTATGTGGTTTTGTTGTTTGTTAAGACATTATATGGCAGTGAAGAAACACTGGTGTCAAATAAAAATTTCGAAAGAAATTTAAGATCTCTTAAAGGAGCTTATGAACAATATGTATTAAATATGGCTGAGTTGGATGAAAGAATTCTGCTGGAATATCGTAAAATCAACAATGATAGTTCACGTAAGTATATATATATATATGTATATTATGTATTTTTATTATAATATGTATATTAATTAGTTTTAGCTTCCTTGTTAAGAAAGAATTTTTATATTTATACATTTTAAAAAGGGCGTAAGTAAATTTTAAAGGCATTATAAACTTGAGGCGAAAGATAAGGATAACTTTTCTCATATTCATACAATGTAGTTCATAAAAAAATTTAAATTTATTTGAAATTAATTTTGTTTAATAATATTTTATATGGGATTTTTGAGTTAAAATGCTTTTCAAACTCAAGATATATTTGCATGCTTTTTTATTTTTTTAAACAGTTTTTTTTATTTGCATTTGCAGATGAATCATCTGGATTAAAGATTGATTTACATCCGGTATGTTTTTCTATATAATTTGTCTTACATTTTAAATTTATCAATATTTTCTTTTTCAAGGACATTAAATCTTTGATGCCAAACACACCCTACACACGTAAAGAAAGTTTGCCCAGCAAAGAAGGTGTTTTCGATCCAGTTGCAAATGCTACAAATAACGTAAAGAAATTACGTGAAATCTCCCAAATTACCGAACCTTCCGAATTTATAAAGTATTTTTTCTTTTCCATATGAAAACATATTATATACATGTATTATTTTTCCTAATTTCCTTTTTCTAAAGACAATCCACTGGCGAGGATGTTATTAAAAGAATTGACGAAAAATTAATTTTTATGTCGCGCCTGTTTTACAATAAGTTTCCCAATAAAGAAGAATCCGTTAATAAATTTCAATTGGCCAAGTCCCTATACTATTATCTGCTCGATAAAATATTACATTTTGAAAAAAGGATAAAACCCATCGATCTCAAAAGCCTTTTTCAAAAGGATAGTTTTAATACAACTTTAATTGCATGCAGTGTGGAAATAGTGCTCGACGCTTACGACTCACCTTTGAAATTTCCCTGGATACTAGATTGTTTCAGTATTAATGCTTTTGAATTTTACAAACTAATTGAAATTATTGTACGCAGTCATGATGGTGTACTCAATCGCGAGCTAATAAAACATTTGAATTTAATTGAGGAAACTTGCTTGGAATCATTGGCGTGGCAGAAATGTTCTCCGCTCTGGGAATTGATTAAAAAAGAGCCTATGCCCTTGCCCACCTGGTCGGAGGTTAAAGTTGGTAATATAAATAGCACAGAACCACAATGTAAGTTTGTTTTGTTTTTATATTATATAAATTGGGAAATTATTCCTCCATATTTCAAGAGGCGTAAACGTCGTCACATGAAGTCATTTATTTACTTGTTGCCAGCAACAATTGAATGTTGTCAGGATGTATATATCGCTTAGGTCTAGCAAATATCGAAAGCCTATCACAAAATAGTTAATTGCTGCGGAAGACGAATGTATAACCGTCTGTTTTTGGATGTCGTCTTGATGTGACGACGACGTTTCTTGGAATTATTTTTAAGTTTTTATTATTTGTGCTTTTTTTTCTTGTTTTCAATCAGTACAATCGCCTATGAATTCTGCTTATGATACATTTAGTACATCATCAACCACTGTAAGTGAATCTGTGCGCCGTGATCTCTTCAATACTTCTAAAGGTAAAGTCTAAAAAATTTATATAAACAAGTAAAGCTAACTTAAATTGCTACATGACTTTCCATTATACTAATAACTTATGAATTTTTATTGTTTTTATTTTAGAAACATTTAATAGTACTTCAGATAAATCTAACAACGACAATCAAAAACAAATAAACATTGGTAAAAGATCAATACCCCTAAAACTTTTCTTAAGAAAGGCAAGTCGTTACATGAAAAAATTTACTTTAATTTGTTTCGTAAATAAACATTTTTCTTCTGTAATTAATATTAGTTTTTTAAACTTTCGTGGCTGAGAATTAAAGAATTATGCAAAGAACTCGAATTGGGTGAAGAAATGATTTCAAAAATCTGGACTCTATTCGAATACTCGATAACACAAAAAACCGAACTGATGCAAGACCGGCATCTTGATCAAATTTTCATGTGTGCAATATATCTTTATATTAAAGTAAGTTTTGGTTTTTGAAAATTAAGAATTCATATAAATGAGCTGTAATTCCATATTTTCGTTGCAGGTGGGCGAAGTTAATGGCAAACTCTTCAGAGATATCATGAAGTTTTACAGAAAACAACCCCAGGCCACCAGCAGCATATATAGAGAAGTGTTTATAAAACTCGATTCTGGTGAAAGAAGTAAGTTTGTAACTAATAGAGGTTGTGTTATAGTAAACAATACTTAAAAAGATTAGTTTTATAAAAGATAAAAGTGTGTTGAACATCAGTGAGGCCAGAAATTTTTGCCGAAAATCTTAATGTGTCAAATGTAAAATCTTAATTTTGGGACAAAATTCTTAAAAAGTTTTTTTTATATCTTAATGGATAAATAATGTTTTTAATTATTACAAAAAGATATCTATGCTAACAAAACATAAAAACAAAAATTTTAGCAAAAAATTCAGTCCAATCCAATTTCCTTGCTTGAAATTAAAAATATACGAGGGCGGATTGATATTGAAGCTACATAGCGTTAGATGCCAGCACAAACTTTTTTTATTTTTTTATTTTTGATATTGCGGTCTGTTTGTCAAATTCCAGCTGTTAACATTTCATCCAAATTAGTTGATTAGCTTATTTGTTATAGTCGTATGCAAATTTTGTGTTTCTTGAAAAATGGAAAAAATTAATTTCGTGCAGTAATTAAACACTATTATTTGAACGGGAAAACGGCAAAAGAGACAAAAGAAAAGATCGATAAACATTACGGTGAATCTGCTCCGTCAGATTACATAGCAAAATATTGGATTGCTGAATTTAAACGCGGCCGATCAAGCGCTGCAAAAGCACCATCAACAGAAAGGCCAAATAAAGTGGTTACTGAAAAAAATATCAAGAAAATCCTCGATAACACTATGAATAATCGCCGAGTGAAGTTACGTGAGATTGTTAAAATGGTAAACATATCATATAAACGAATGCTCAACATTTTGCTTAACCATTTGCATATGAAAAAGCTATCGGCAAGATGGGTGCCGCGTTTGTTCAATGTCTAACAAAAACGAGTTCGACAGAACACTTCATAGCGGTGTTTGGATATGATAAAGGGTAATCCTGGTGATTTTTGGTGTGCTTAACGGTTGATGAGACGTGTGTCCACTACTACATACCTGCAAGTAAAAATCATTGGAAACAATAGGTGGAAGCTGGGTGAAGTTCTCCTAAGAAGGCGGAGACAGTGAAATCGGCTATCAAGGTTATGGCCACTGTATTTTGGCATGCACACGGAATATTGGTCATCGATTATCTTGACAAAGGATCCACAATCACAGGAGAGTATTATCGTGCAATATTGGATCAATTGATTGATGCACACACATTTAAAGAAGAAAAAAGTTTTGTTTCTTCAAGACAACGCACCGGTTCATACAGCATTAGATACTATGAAATATCACAAAATTGTCCACGAAGTAATTCCATCCCACTTTCTAAAAGCGATATTTTCCAAAAAGATTGGTTTCCTGAAGATTTTTGGCTTATGGCAAATACATTTTTATTCTTTATATCCTTTTTGTTTTAATCTTTCAAATAAATATTAATATTTGCACTCTGTTGTTGGTTTCTTTTTTAGAAGTTGGCGATATTATACAATTTTATAATGAAATTTATATGCAGAAGATGACACCGTATGCCTGGAATTTTAGCAGAAAACAAGATAAACCTGTAAGTTTCCTTATGTCATTATGTAAAGTAATAATAATATTTACAAGCCTCAGTGATACTCGTTTATTTCACAGTTAAAAGCTTTCTAATAAATAAATATTTTTGGCTTATGCCAAATAAATTTTTATTCTTTACTTACTTTTAGTTTTTATATTTTCGTTTTGTTTTTAGGAACGAAGCTTACTGTTGTCACCACATCCACCAGAAAAACAAACGTTTCCAAGACAGATATCGAATAATCACTCGTTGTTTGTTCATTCAATAGAAAAGAATGAACTAGACTACACAGCATCTCCAAATCAATTAACTTTTCACATTAGTCGCAGTCCTGGAAAGGTACTTTTCTACTTTTCTCCATTTCATTTTTTTTATAATTGAAAAAGTCTGCATTGATATTTTATAGGAGCTTGAAAAAATGAGTGCAATAACGAGCAAAGGAAAACGTGCGTTTTCATTTCAATTCTCCGAAATGGATAGAAAAAGAGCTAGAGGCTCTGGCAATCATGCTCTATTGAAAATCATGAAAGATAGACAAGAGGAACGTAATTAAGAATGGAACGGACACGTAAACTATTTGTATTTTAGTTTAATGACATTTTATTATAATTATAATCCCCTTTCGTAGTATAATATCTCATAAATTTTTTCTTTAAAAAAACCACACACCCACAATTTTAAGGCGAGGAACATTATAATGAAGTTTGTATATATTTAGGGAACCCTTAAAGCTATTTAAGAACTAATATTTTTTTCGTATCCTAACATGAGATTTACTATTATTTATATGTATGGTCATTGAGAATTGTTTGCACTCATTATTTATAGTTTTTTTTTTTTTTTTTTTTTAATTTTATATTTAACAAAAAAGAAGTAGGCTTGTTTTCTACGTAATTTTAATATAATTTTATTAATGTGTCTTTAATCAAATTTGAATTAACCGTCGTTGTTTTTACAATATATTTTTTATTTTAGAATGAATTGCGAAATTAAAATTTATTTATATACAAATATATATTGTATTAACATTAACTCTATACTTTTTCAGATAGTTTTTTTTTTTATTAGAGCAGATCATTTTCATTTTTCAAGAAATATTAATTCGATTTTATTTAATTCGAATGAAAATAATTGTGAAGCGAAAGTAACTCGGTTACAATAAATTAGCGGTAAATACGGGAACGAATTTTATTTCCCTGGTATTAAAATCATTTACGCTTTCCAACACTGTCGTGGACTATTTTTGTTTACCTAGCGTTTAGACAGGAAAGTAATTTCATGCAAGTTGCAATACACTCACTTTTTTTTGATAATTTGTTATCATAATGTTATTGTTATTAAAAATTTTCCTGACAATAATAACAAATTGTTATCGAAAATAAATACTGTTGAGTTTTTTATATAAAATCAAAACGATCTTTAGCTGCAAAAATAAGAAATAATTACTTAAACAAAATGAAATAAATAGTAGAAACATTTTAATTTTCCTGATGATGATAACAAATTGTTATCGAAATATTGAAAATAAAATACCGTTAAACCTTTTTTATAAAAACAAAAATCAATCAAGGATCTTTAGCTGGAAAATTTAGAAGAAAACAATATAAACTAGATCAAATAATACGAATATTTAATTAAATAGTAGAAACTATTAATTATTATCAGGCGTGTTCTGACTACCGTAAATTGCTTAAAATTAGCGTTTTCAATTTGAAAACGCCAAATAGGTGTTCTGATACAACATAATAAGCATGGTTTTGTGATTTGTTTTGGTAAAGGTATATCGCTTCAAATTGGCGACTTCAACACGCATGTCTATATTGAAGTGAACTGATTGAATTTGCTTAAATTAAATTTGCAAAAAGAAATAAAATTGACATCTTTTCTTTATAATTCAATAAAAAGTAATTTAATTTTTTATTGAGTTTTTATTATTTTACTCCTTTTCTATTAGAAGTACCAAATTAAAAAATGTCTATTTGTTGTCAATTTATTATCTTTTTTACAACTACCACATACATATATAGTACACATATTACACTTTTTTTTGCAAACAACTCGGAAACGCCAGTAAAACGCCTAAGAACACCTGGTTTCTGGTTTCAAATCACACGTTTCTCAAACACATTGTTTTTGGAGAATATGTATTTTCAGTAGGTTGTTTTGACGCGAAACCAAAATTATTCGTCGACAAACTTTTTTTAAAGAAGAATTTATCGATTCATAAATGGAGTTTTTTAAAAAAAATTTCAGACAGAACATGCTGTTCAAAGAATTAAAAAATAACAAGCTTTTTCATTTGTTTGTTTTTGATAATTTATTTAGATTGCCGGGATATAAAGTTGAATGTTTGAGAATATCTTTCAACTGATGACTAGGTTAGCTCCTATGAAATGTTGACATATAGACAGCTAGGAAATTTATTTTTATTATAATTTATTGATTGCCATCAATGTTAGAAGATAAAATAGTGACTGAAACTCAATTGTTAGTGTTGTTTATATTGCAATTCTGACACTAATTTGCAAGATCTTTTGTAATTTCAAAGCTTTGGCATTTATTTATTTTTTTCAAACCGGATCTGATGTATAAAAGTGATTTAACAATATACATATATATCGTTCCTTTATTGCAAAATAGTCATATCTCAAAAAATGAGCTTTTCGAGTTAAAAATGTAGAACTGTTAACAGTACTGCTTTTTATATTGTGCCAAAAATTTATTTAAATTATTTTCAAACTGTTTATTTTAAGAGGTATTTTCTAAAAAAATGTCTTTGACTTGTATGGAAACTAAAAATTTGAAATGCATTTTTCTCAAAACAAGCTTTTTTTATTTTCTAAAAAAATGTCTATGACTTGTATGGGAACTAAAAGTTTTAAATGCGTTTTTCTCAAAACAAGCTTTTTTAGTTATGACTATGTTGCAATAAAGGAGTGATATGTATATTGTATCTTTTTAATTTTTGTTTTAAATCATGTCACTGAATTTTCATTTAATTTGCCCATTACTGTTATTCTTGAATATATGGTTTTTGCAAATGCAGCTGAGATTGAATAAATGGCTAAAAGTTTAAAAAACCTAAATAATAAGGGAGGAGCTAAATGAAAATTTTATAGCTAAAGCCAAAACACAAGGCTCAGAACATTTAACTCAAATTAGGCTAATATGGTCACCTGGCTTATAGTGATACCACACCAGAGGTTCAATTCGTCGCATAGTTGTCGGCGGCGGCGGCTGGGCAAAAAAAGGTCGGCGGCGGCTAAAAGTCGGCTGTAGCCGACTTTTTTTTGCATACATGTGGTAAAATTTTAATATATCAAGATATAACATGTCAAAATATTGTTTAAAAAAGTACGCCTTTAGACAAATACATTCTTCACTATTTTTCATCTAAATTCATAAAATTTTTTGTCTAATTGTATAAAAACTTTTGTGGTACAAATTTACTAAATATCGCTGATTTACTCAAACGACGTCATAGTTCAATATATACACATAATTATTTCGAGCCAACAATACAAATTTGTTAACAATACTATCCTTTGCAGTGTGCCATAAACTCATTCAAAGTTTTAGGAGCTATTTTGTAAACATATGTACATATTTTCTAAGAAGAGTATGGAAATTACAAATATAATGTTTTTTTCTTTTTAACTATAGTTTTTGAGCTATGAGGTTATTTCACTTATTAAGAAACAAATATTTTGGAAAAGAAATAAATAACATTACGTGGCTCAATTTATTTAAACAAAACTGATTTTAAATAACAATATGTGGCTCAAATTAATAAAGATTTTAGAAAAAGTAAACTTATAGCAATCTGTCACCTGAAAAATATCGGATCTTTTCTAATAAAATACCATAAAATCAAATAATTTCCAAGGTGACACTAAATATATTGTAACAAGGAACAGGTTGTGGTATGATTATACTGTCAAACTCTTACATGCAATATAAAAAACTGTATAAAATACTTAAACATAAGTTGGAGGTCATAGATTTTGCTGCTACAAATAAGCCACCCTGTAGAACTAAGTGCCAGGTCAGACACAGCAACTTTTGTTGGGCAATTCTTGACTTCATAGAAGCTTTCAGTGAGGGGAATAAGAAGGGAAAAAGAATTGCCGGTATTCGCCAATTCTCAGCAGTTCCTTATTTTTCTCTCATGTGTGTATGTGCAATGTAAATTGTATGAAATAAGATAGAGAAAGCTCAAGAATTGCCGAAAAAAGTTTTTGTGTGTGGACAAGAAAGCAATTCCAAAAGAAAATTGCTAAAAAATTCAGCAATTAAAATCGGCTCAAGCTGTCGAATATGTAAATACGGCGGCTGAAAATAAGCCGATTTCAGCTACCATAACGGCGGCGGCTGGACAAAGTAAAACAAGACCGGCGGCGGCTCAAAGCCGGCTGTCAGCCACACGAATTGAACCTCTGTACCACACTGCTAGAAATATGAGTAAAAAACTGCTGTACCATAAGTTTAGCACACTAAAACAGGGTGTAGCGAGTCTTAATAAAATGCATGTTTCTCTTGGATATTTTTTTTTTAATTTCATATGTTCCCAAATTACAGTTAGGGATGCAATGGAAAATATTCCACTGTAACAACAAAAGATTTTTTGTTAAACAAAAATCTGTTTTTGTGATTTCTTTAGATTTAATTAATAAATTATTCGTATCAATTAATCCAAATTGTAAAACAAGGATCATTAAAAATCAGAAGACAACACACAAATTTTTCGAACAATGGAAAGTTTAGTTTTAACTGCAGACAATATATTTTGCCATCTGCGTCAAGATCATTTGAGTAAAAATTATTTACAACTAATAAAACTATTAGACAACATAGAAAAATATAGTTGTGAATGTAAAGTTCAACAATATAAAGTTCTTGGGGATTTGTTGCAATTGCTTCCGCAGCATATAGAGGCAACGGATGGAGCCGTCATTTTTAGCTGTGTGATTTTACTCACGTATTTGCAGGAGCAACAAAAGCTGCCGTGCTTTAACGAAACTCAGTTTGACTACTTGTGGCAATGGCTGTTGGAGGCATATAAATACCGAGAAAACACTGCAGAAGACATGGGCAGATTAAATCTAGTAATTGGCAATTTGTTTGCTTTGCATCCAGGCATTTCTGACAAGTATTTTATTGAGGCGCTGCAGCTTATTGTTAAAAATATATCCTTTAAAGTCCCTGACATACTTTTAATTACCACCCTCCAGTGTTTAAATAAGATTATGTGTTCTCTGAAAGATGTCAATCTATCCGATGAACAGCTTGCGGTATGCACTGAGGTAGGCCATAACTTGCTGAAATTGCACTATGGCAAAGTGCAACCCAAAGCTGATAGTTTAAGCATTTCAGCTATAGTTTTAAACACCTTAAAAATATTTCATAGAATTGTGGCTCTCAACTCAAGCTTTGCAAAAGAACATATTTCAGAACTATTGGGATTGGCAAAAACCTATTTTCGTTATGGTTTAGAAGCGAGTGAAGCACAGCTATTAAGACCGCAAAAAGTTACCATTTCACAGCAAGCTTTTTATGATTCAGCGGAGGAAATAGAGACGGTGATAAATGCGGAAAAAGTGAAAAACTCTGGCGGAAAAACACCCAAGACACGAAAACCACGAACAGTAATTAAAAATGCTCGTTCCAATGACTACAAAGCTATAAATCGGGCAGCGGAAAATGATAGTATATTATTAACTTTTGATATAAAGACTAGTGACTCGGAATTATCCGAACCAGAAAATGCAACAAATCGAGTTTTATTCGAACGTTGCAGAAAAGCTAAAATACGTCTGGCTGCTATTTCTTTAGTTGGCTCCATAGCGCGAACTCTGGAACGTAAAGTGACGTTTGGCTATTGGCATGCATTATTTCCAAGCGGAACAGGTACCTATGATTGATTTATTAACTTTTTCCACTCTGTTTTGAAACTGAAAAAAAAAATTTTTTTCTTTGTTGAAAATTAATCGATAGAAAAAATCTGCTGAAGAAAATTTGTCTCCACAAAATCTATCGATAAAGAACATTAATCTATGTAAAAAATTAATTTGAAATCGTTTACATTTATCGAAAACAAGCAGTTGTCAGTAGTAAAAGTTTTCTATATATAGTTTTTCAATAATAAATGGTTTATATAGAAAATTTATAGCTAAAAAGTTAAGTTAAAAAATGTACCGACAATTTTCTATAAAACAGTTTACCGAAATCGATAGCTGGAGTTTTCTGTATAATATTTACCAATAACAAAAATTTTCTTTATTATATTTAACGATAGCAAAAAGTTTACTGTGAAATATTTATCCATACGTTTTCTACAGAAAAATTTGTCTATGGCCAGATTTCCGCATATTTGTCGAAAACAAACATATCTGTGTTGAGTTATCGGTAACAAAAGCTTTCCTGGTATTTATAATTTTACTATAAATAATAGAGTCTAAAAAAATTTATTGTTAAAAAGCAAAAGTAAAAAAAAAACTATCGATAGCAATTTAAAAAAAATTATTGCTGACAAAATTTTCGGCATAGTTATCGATAACAAAAACCTTTTATATAATATTTGTTGATAGCAAAAATTTTATAAAAAATTTATTAATAATTGTTCTACAGGAAAAATTTAACGATAACAAAATATTTCTCTAATAAATCAAGAACTAAAATTTTCTATATAGTATTTATAAAAAAATAATCTAAAAAAATTAATAGATAACAAACATTATTATAGAAAATTTAGCAAAAAAATTTGTGGACTTGTTGATTATCATCAATCAAGTTTTTTATTCGCTATTTAAGCTTCTAACATTTATACCAGTAAAAAATTATAAATAGCTTGTTTTCTATATTTCCCAGCTATCTATATGTCGACATTTCATAGGAACTACCCTAATCATCAGTAGACTTTGGAAATTTTTGAAAGATATTCTCAAACATTCAACTTTATTGTTAGTTCTATGTCAAAGAAAATTTATGTAAAAAAAAATTTTTGTAAACGAAAAATTTATCGACAAAAACAGCTGTCTATATAAAATTTACCGATAACAACGATTTTCTAGAGAAAATTCATTCGTATAAATTTTTAGATAAAGAAAAATATATGGATAAAACTTTTCATCGGGTTCTATCGATATCAAAAATTTTCTTTAAAAATATTTATCGATAGCGAAGCTTATATTATATTATTCATAGATAGCAAAATTGCTTCACAGTGTCAATATAATAATGCTTCGTCAATAAAATTCTCGACAGCAAGTTTTTAATTTAATATGTATCCCCAGCTAAAAATGTTTGATATCGGTATTTATCGATTGCAAAATTATATAAAAAAATTTTCTGTAAAAATATTTATCGGCAGCCAAAGTTTGTTGTATACTATTTGTCGATACCAAAATGTTTCATAGAAAATTTTTCAATAAATAAAGTAAGCAAACGTTTTCTATTTAATATTTATCGATAACAAAAATATTAAATATTTATCGATAACTTGAAAATTTATCAATATAAATTTATAGCTAAAGAACAATTTATGGATAACAAAAGGTTTATACATCGTAATTTTTCATGTAGTATACGAGTACATCTATCGATATCAAACATTTTCTACAAATATTTATCGTTCGCCAAGCTTATTTTATATTATTTACAGATCCCAGAAATGCTTCATGGTGTCAATATGTATAATATTGTTTCGCCAATGAAATTCTCGACAGCAAGTTTTCTATTTAATATACGTATATATGTATCTGTTGCAAAATTTTTGATATCGATATTTATCGATAGCAAAAATTTTATATGTAATGTACATCTATCGTCGTTATCAAAAATTTTATATGTAATATACACCTATCGATATTAAAAATTTTTTTATAAAAAAATCTATCGATAAAAATTTTCTTGTTGTGTACTATTTATCGATAACAGAAATGTTATTTAAAAAATTTGTCAATAAAATTCTAGACGGCAAGTTTTCTATTAAATTTTTATCGATAATAAAAATTTTCCTTTGAAAATTTATCGATATAAAATGGATGAAAAAAAATTTTGTATAGAAAAATTTATCGATGGCAAAATTTCTATACAATATTTATTGATAAGAACCATTTATCGATAACTAAAAATTTTTATATCAAATTTATTGATAACAATTTTTTTAAAAACAAATTTTTTCATAAAAGTTTTTCTTCCAACATCTTATCTTTTCTTCAGCCAACCCAAACGATAATTTACTTTATTTGGGACAACATGATCCGAACTTAAGATGCCGTAGTGCGGCTTTACAAGTTTCCGCTCATCTCATTTATGGTTCAAAAGGATATTTGCACCAGGCAGAAATAAATGTTAAAAGCTGTCCCTCTACATTCGTACCGTTTTCGGTGAGTCTGGGCTACACTGTATTGGCCACTTATCAATCATTAACATCAATACTGGCTACAGAATCTTCATTGCCCGTGCTGACACAAGCCCTTAAGTGTCTGGCTGTTTTGGTACAGGCTTCTCCATTTAAACAATTTGAAAAGGGATTTGTAAAGAGCTTCGTCAAAGAAGTAAAACCTCTAGTATATCATCGTGATGCGGCTGTACAAGTTTCTGCCTTAATGGTAATGGAATTTTTGCTAGCTCTGCCAGAATTCACAGGCGACATTGCAGAGGCTATAGGAATGCCACAGGAGGCTGTGAGGTGCTTGAGCAAAGCAATGACAAATGTGGGACACGAGGAGGTGGATATGGTAGATATTGAGGAATATATAGAATCAGAGGAAGAGGATTCTCGCGAGCGAACTCCCCTTGAAGGCACAACAACAGAAAATCTATCGAATACTAATAAAGTTGGCGGTGAAGAAACTTCTTGGTTGTTAAAACGTGTTTTACATAATTTAATCCAACAAGATAAAATCATCACCACTTCTGTGCGCATTGAAAGTCTACAAGTTCTTATAGTACTGAGTTCACATTTTGCCTTGATTAAACCCCACTTGGAAAAAGTTGCCGAGGTGTTACAGTTTAGTATAAAAGACACTATACCCGATGTTCGCTTGTATGCAGCACGTTGCGTAGATGCCTGCGCCTATCAAGTAAGTCGCTATCTTTTGGATAAAACAGCATGCACGGACTTGGAAGTTAAGGAGTGCCGCAAATTCTGGCTCCACATGATGCCATTTATTATGAACCGTATACGAAGAGATGCCGAGGAAATGACTACGGTGCGTACAACATTGTGTGATGCTTTATCAAATATGGGTGCTTTGATGTTTGAGCATACGCCACATTCCAGCCAAATTGGGTTGCTTGGCTTCTTGTCCAGTGTAAGCAGTGACACATGCGAAGATTCTTTAGTAAGAGCTGCTGGAGCCAGAGCTTTAGCTGTCTTTGCTTTGTATCCGTCTTTGAGAGGCGATTTGGTTTTCATAGAAAACACAGCGGAATTGACTTTACAGCTTGTCAAAGACTCTAATTTACTGGTACGCGTTAAAAGTTTCTGGTCCCTGGGCAATATAAGTGATGCTCTTGTTGGCTCAGCAAATGAGACGACACAATTGAAAAATGAACGTTTGTCAGATGATTTGCTTCTGCGTCTTATTTGTGCTGCAACAGAAGCTTGTAGAGATAATGACAAAGTCCGCTGTAATGCTGTACGTACTTTGGGAAACTTGTTGCGTTTGTTGACTAAGGAACATTTTAACTCTATGAGAAGCCAATCAAACTGGCTACAAGCCTTCGAAAAATCAATTCTGAAGTTAAGCGATTGTTTGCGTTCGTCTGGAAATGCGAAGGTGAAATGGAACACTTGTTATGCCATAACCAATTTCATGCGCAACCCTGCAGTCTTCCAAGTTGAAGATGTGAAATGGCAAGAAACTCTATTTACGGCTTTATGTCATGTAATTGTACATCATTCCAACTTTAAAGTGCGTATTAATGCTTCTGCTGCCATCACAAATATCATGGAGAGATCACATTTCGGTGTCTATTTCGAATTGTTTTGGTCATCGGTATTAGAAGCCATAGAACAGTCATACAATTTGGACAGTTTCCATGAATACAATCATCGGGACTGCCTGCAGGAACAGCTGTGTTTGGCACTAGCTCACATCATGAAACTTTCTCTAAATGATGATTTGTCTATGCTTAAAAAACATGTTATGCCACAGACGGAAATCGTACGCAATACTTGGCAGAGAGTTATAAATCGTATGGTGCCCGAAAAAGCGGCACCATTGATAGGCTGTCCAGTAATTCTTAGAGAGCGAGGAAAAAAATTGAAAAATCTAACTGTAGAACAAAAGAAAAGTCTTGAATTTCTAATAAGTATATTTACTACGGAATAATTTACAATATATATTCTTGTTTAATTATTTATTACATGTTTTAATTTGGCAAAAAAAAAAATATTTTTGTATATTGGTATATCATTTATACATTATGGTACTAATATAAGTTTTATAATATTGGCTTAATGATTAAATCATTCTACTTTAAAATTGAAATTGAAAATTTTCTTTTGAACACAAACATTTTTCAAGGGGTCTGTCTGTCTTTTTATTTACTTTTGGAAAGTTTGAGATTTTTTTTTCTATATAAGTTTATATATATATTGGTGGTAATCACATCTATTACACACATGTTCTGGAAGCAGCGTTACACCTAACATTTCGCTCCTTTAATGTAATATAGTCATATCTCAAAAAATTAGCTTTACATTGGTAGCAGAATTGTTAACAGTACTACCTTTTATATTGTGGCAAAAAATTATTCAAATTACTTTTAAACTGTTTCCTTTAGTAGATATTTTCTAAAAAAATTTGCTGACTTGTATGGAAACTAAAAATTTTAAATGCGTTTTTCTCGAAACAAGCTTTTTTTTTTTAGTTATGACTACGTTGCAATAAAGGAGCGATTTTTTTTTTTTTTTTGAAGAATCATTAAAAATTGTAAGTTTAATTACGGGCATTTTTTGATATAAAAAATAAATAAATAAAATAAATTATCGATAACAAAAATTTTCTATAGACAATTCTTACAAATAATTTATAGATAAAATGTTCCTTTAGGAAAATTATCGTTAACAAACATTTTCCATGGAAAATTTTTACAAATAATTTAGCGATAAAAAATATTTCTTATAGAAAAGTTATCCGTATCAAAAATTTTCTCTGAAAAATTTATTGATAACAACATTTTGCTACATAAAATTTATAAACAAAAGTTTTCTTTGGGAAATTATCCACAATAAAAATTTTGGCTTTAAAAATCATCAATACCAAAAACTCAATAGAAAATGTAAAACATAATTTTTAGAACATTTTTTGATAAATGCTTTCTACAAAATATTTTACAAATTTATAAATAATAATTTTATAAATTTATCGATAACAAAAAATGTCCATGTAATATACGGCAAATTTACATATAAAAAATTTATAGACACGAAATATGTGCCATAAAAAATATATCGATAGCAAAAATTTGCAATCATAAATTTATCGATAAGCATTTTTATTATTGATAAATAAGAAGCATTTTTTTATCTATACTAAAATTATTGTTTCAATAAAAAATATTTACCATAGATCCTTTCAATAAAAAATATTTTCCATGCTAAAATTATCCTTACTTTGTCAATAACAGAAATTTCTGTGAAAAATTTATCGATAGCAAAAATTTTCTCTAGCAAAATGATCGATAATAAGTCTCCGATAAAAAATTTATCGATAACAATTAATTTTTTACTTAATTAATTTCTCGACAACAAAACTAACAATTTAACACAAAAAAAAAAAATAGACAAAAAGTATGTTCGATAATGAACTTATCGATAGCACCAATTTTCAGTCAAAAATTTATTGATTACCATTTAAGAAATATTTTCTAGAGAAAAATTATAAGTAGCACAAATTATCTATTTCATTTATGAATAACAATAATTTTCTATGAGAACTTTTAACAAGTTTGCATACAAAAAATTTATAGACAACAATTATGTTATAAGAATTTACCGATACCAAAATTTTCAACCGAAAATTTTCGATAAAGTATTTTACAGAGATCTTTACAATAAAAAATATTTTCCAAACTAAAATTATCGATAACAAAATTTTATCAATTGCACAAATTTTTATAAAAAATTTATTGAAAGCAAACATTTTCTATAAAAAAAACTTTCGGTAATAATTTTGTTTAGAAAATATATCAATAACACGAAAAATTTTCAATGGAAAATTTATCGATAACAAAAATTTGTTACGAAAAGTTTAAGAAAATTCTTAATTTTAATTATTTCATATCAAAAATTTAGAGATGAAATTTATATTCTATACTGAATTTTCAACAAAAAATTTACCGATAAAAATTTTTACAAAGATATTTTCCATATTAAAATTATCGTTAAGAAATATTTTCTATACAAATTTTAGCAATAAAAAAAATGTATCGAAAGTAAACATTTTATATAAAAAATGATCGATATTAAATCTAAAGAAAATTTATCGATAAACATTTTTACAGATATCTTTTCAACAAGAAATATTTTCCACACTAAAATTATTAGGAAATATTTTCTACAGAAAAGTTATCGATAGCATAATTTTAACAATAGATAATTAAATCTAATGAAAATTTATCGATAAACATTTTTACAGATATCTTTTTAACAAGAAATATTTTCCACACTAAATTAGGAAATATTTTCTACAGAAAAGTTATCGATAGCGAAATTTTAACAATAAAAAAATTAATCGATAGTCAACATTTTATATAAAAAATTATCGATGATAAATCTATAGGTAATTTATAGAGAATTTTCAATCGAAAATTTATCGATACAACATTTTTACAGATATCTTTTCAATAAAAAATATTACCCATAAAATTATCATTAAAAATTATTTTCTACAGAAAAATGATCAGCAACAAAATTTTATCAATAATACCAAATTCTATAAAAAAGATAAATGTGTCTATAGTAAACATTTTATACAAAAAATAATCGGTAATAAATTTCCTATAGAAAATTTATCGATAACAAAAATTTTTTTACGAAAAAGTGTTTTTTTCAAAAAATATCGATAGCAAGAATTTTCAATCGAAAATGTATCGATAATATAATAAATAAAAATAAAATAAAAAATATAATAAATAATAATTTCGAAAAATTATTATTGGCGAAGTTGATTAATTGACGTTTCCCAATCTTTTGATAAAATGTGACACGATTCACAAACAGCCCAATTATGAATATTCTCAGGGAATTTGTTTCTCATGGAATTTATTCCCCTCGGAGTTTATTTTTCACACAAAGTATTTTTTTCAATTTAAATTAAAAAGGAAAGCACAATTTTTATTAAATTGAGTTGTGGATTTGAAGATTTTAACTCCCTTTAGTGTTTTCAGAGAATGCAGAGGAAGGGGAACAACACGAAAGATTAGGACAAACTCTATTGCAGCATTTAGTGTTGAAATTAAATTAGTTAAAACTCATCAGTGCCCAGTGTATATACCTTCGACACTGCTCAGATTATCAAAATTTAGTCCAACATCTTCCACACTACAAGGTAATGAAATGCATTGGAAATAATAATAATATTGAACATATAAAGAAAACACGGACAACGGTGATAAGAAAAAAAAAAAAAAAGAAACACGTGTAAACATATTGCACCGGAATCTCTTTGGTTTCATACGAAATTAATAATGAACATACATATATATAGAAAATACGGCCAACAAGAGAGAAAAACAACAATAAACACGAATACACAGTTTGCTACCTATAACGGTGCAATTTGGTTTCATAGGAATTTAATTAATGAACATACACATATAGAAAATGCGGACAGCAGTAACAAAAGTCGTGTGCACATGACGAGAGTTAAAACACTAATATGGGGGAATAGTTCATTTGGTTAATTTTAATATAATACTCAATTTAATTTACTCATTTTTTGTTTGTTTCTCAGTCTATTTCGTTTTCAAAAACAATTGTTGAATTTGTGGTTACTAAAATTACTTTAAAATAGAAACTTTGTTTGCCAGATTTAATCGCCAGTTGCCACCTGTAATGCCTTTTTAGCAACTGGCAATGCAAATAAAGTTCGGTTGCTATCGATAATCGTGCCATAAATTGCCTTCTGGGCTGAAATTCTACATTAAAGTTGGATTGCAAACTTCTGTTATTGATGAATCTAACATATATGCTGTTTAATTCATTATTTCTTAGGAATTTGTTGTTATTGCTAAATTTTTTTTATAGAATTGCAAACAAGTTTAGTAATGTCAGAACATGAGCTGGTTTCAAAATACATTTGGTATATATGTATGTGTAGTAAGATAATTAATCTAAAATTTAGTTATAAAAATATAATTTGCTTGTGGTAGGTGGTAAGACTTTACAAACTTTCTGTTTCTTATATATACATATATATTTTTTGAGTATTATGTACTTTAAAATGAGCACAAAACAAACTACAACTTTCAAAATAAACTAATATAAATAACAGCACCTTATAGAATGCTTTACTAAACGGAAGTAAATTTTAAGAACAACTAAATTCGGTTTACAAAAAAACCCTTACATTATCTAATTTATGTAAAACTTTCAACTTAGTTATCGTCCCAATAGAAATTAGTTTAGAAAAATACCATATAGAATACTTAATTAAGTAACTTTGTACACTACAATGTTTCATTATGTGTTGTTATTGTCTTAGATTCTAAGGGAGGGTACAAATTCACTAAAATGGCATAATAATGAAAACCGGATGCCATGACCACAAACAAATGCCATATTGCATGGGCCATGGGTATAATGCCATCCGATTTGAAGAAATATATACCAAGTATATAGAGAAAGCCGCCCATTTTTAATTCAAACATGCCGCGAAACTCATGTCCAGTTACAAAAACTACCAGGGCTGGTCCCAAGCCCATTAAAATGTAGAAACAAGTCTCTAAACATTTGAAGCGTTCATGAAATATCTAAAAGCAGAAAGAATAAATAATAATAAAGTGAGTATTAGTTAAAATGTTTATAATACCTGTTGATAGGCAATTCCAATTGCTGCCATTAACCAAATCAGCCATTCCAAGCAACTAAGAACAACAGAATGATTGGGATTTTCCAATTGCAGCCATGGAAAATATGATGCTGCTATAAATATGTATATCATGGCCCGATCACATCGATGCAAAGCGTTTTTAATGCCACTAAAATTAATATAGCAATTTTGAGAGTTATGAATAGTATTTAGTTTCCAAAGCTTTATTGGATGGAAATTATCAGCTAAGTATGATTTAAAAAGCAAAGAAATCTCGAAAAATGTATTGTTATTGGTAAATCTTCCATAGAGCTTATTTTTTAAAACGCTTATATTTGTTTTACTTGTAGGTTTGTTTGTTTGTATGTTTGCAACACTCGAAACCCATGCCATATAAGTGATTATTACATATGTAGGTATATGAAAACTGTTCCTGATTTAGTGCGAAAATTGGTGTTGCCGTATTGCTTCCGGGGAGGTGGAGAGATTTTGGGGATTTATGAAGTCGATTTTGGGAATTCGCAGAACTATTTCGCTTACCGGTTTTTCATATTCGGTGCGTGTTTTAGCCGTAGAGCCTACATCTGAACTGTAAAAGGTCATTCGCTACAGTGCGAAAATTGAAGTTGCCGTATTGCTTCTGAGGAAGTAGGGGGATTTTGACATTTCCTGAAACCGACTTTGGGAATTTCCAAAAAAAAAAAAAAAAAAATACACGGAACCGCTTTGCTGAATCAGTAGTGCAATTCACTAACTTTTCACCATTTTAAAAGAGCATAACTTAACGCAAGCTATTGTGGTTTGCACTAACGCTTATGTGGTTCACTAACTGATTCTTAACACCTCTGGTTGTATGTTAAAAAGATTTGAAATAATGTGGCAGCTTTGTTAAAAATAAAGAAAACCACAAAGATGAACAGAAAAAAAAACAAACAAATTTGCAAATAATTCCATGTTTAGGGTAAGTAAAACTATTTATATGTTTATTATTTAAAATATTTTTTGATAAATAAGATAAGTTCTCCTCACGGAGAACACGCCGACCGACTGTTGGAGTCTTCCGACAAGTCGTATGCCAAATACAGTGAAGTTATTCTAGTAGAAATTTTAACGACATTGTTGTTAAGATAAACACCACAAAAATAATTGGTGTTTAGTTACCGCTAATTACTCAGGCTATAAAAACAGCTGATTTAAAACGAAGACAAATAGAGTTAAAAACTGTTATAAAATCGCGAAAACACCAACGCTAGTGTTAATTTCTCTAAACGAATTTTATTAACGTTAAAAAAGGTTAGTGAATTGCACTATAGAACCAGGTTATCATATTCGGTGCTTGTTTTGGCCGTGGAACGTGTATCTGAACTTTCAACAGATACAATTTCAATTTAGTACAAAAATTGGAATTGCCATATTGGTTCTAGGGTTGAAACGATACGAGTAAATGCAAGTAAATAATTGATACTTTTCTTTCGATACCAAGTACTTTTAATATCGATGCTTTACTACCGTGTACCAACTAGGTATCGTTCAAAAATACTCGTATCGGTCAGATATACTCTTGTCTTATTGCCGAACAAGATAGTTGTGTTGGACACCATTTTTGCCATAATTTTATTTATTTTCAAAGTTTTTGTATAATATAAATCCAGGCATGCAAATGGGTCCACCAAAATCGGGTGTGTAGTTGTATATAGTAAAAAAAGTAGTAATATTACGTTCACAATCTTGAGTTACTAAAACAAATAGTCCAATTTCTAAAGCCATTTAAATTTGTCGCTGAAGAATTTTCAGGTCAGAATTGCGAGTATGTGACTATCGAAGGATATACCAATGATAAATTGTCTTTCAGGGCAGCTGCAATGTTGTTCTTCCTCTATTAAATGTGTAGGTACCGATACGTTGCTATCGATACCGTATCAAGTATAAGTATCGATACCGTATCGAGTATAAGCATCGATTTTTCGATCGAGGTTTCGTTTCATCCTTGTTTCCAATTTGAATTGGGGGATTTCGGCAATTCCTGAAACTGATTTTGGGAATTCCAAAAAACAATTTTTAGTCTGATATCGAAGCGTATTTGCTAATTTTTCAAACTATATTTATTATGTTTACTAGCTGTCTATACGCCATTTCATAGGGAGCTACCCTAATCATCAGCAGACTTGGAATCATTTAAAAAATATTTTCAATCATATTCATGAATGTTATTTTGAAGAAAACAATGAAAATTAAACGTTCTAATAATCAGGCATGTGATGGAAATCGAAAGTGTTGAAAAATATTCAGTTCTGTCACAGACATTATTATTTTATTATTTTATTTATTTATTTATTCGGAATGGATTGGTTTGCGAATTTTCAGTGTTCGCATTGTGACATTAATTTTAACAATTAAAATAAAAATAATTGAATACACTAAGCGGGGGGACAACTAGCTGTTTCGTAGCCGCAACACTACTCATCAGCACCCACTAGGCTTCACATTTCAGCCGACACTGTATTAGAATCACTGTAAAACTTAAATTCGGGAAAATTGCGAGTTACCGCTTTTCTATCTAAGACCAACGACAATAGTCTTGTTGATGCTGTCGTTACATTAGACTATTCGGTTAAAAAGTTTTTCTTTTAATTTGGAACTTACTTGTGGTCCGTACAGTAACAGGAACAATGAAAACAAGATGATACCATAAATAGCAAAGTCAAAGCACTGCCATACACCCAGGAAACCAAATATTGACTGGTTGACTTTGAACGTTCAAACAATTTATACTGACATACAAGCGAGGGTATAATCCAGACGCCGTGCGTTAAAACATTAGCCAGTTGCTCAATCTTATAAAATGGGAAATAAAAAAATTAATGAAACAAAATTAATACG
Organism: Thecocarcelia acutangulata; assembly: GCA_914767995.1. NCBI lineage: Eukaryota > Metazoa > Arthropoda > Insecta > Diptera > Tachinidae > Thecocarcelia > Thecocarcelia acutangulata. Next base: position 21,631,454 of record OU612095.1, on the reverse strand, counting down.
AGGGCGGTTTGATATTGAGGCTACCTAGTGGTAGATGGCACCACAAAATTTTGAAATTGTGATCTGCAAACGTTAGCTGTTCAAATTTCACACAAATTCATCGATTAGTTTATTTGTTGTAGTCGTTTGAAGTAAGCAACTTTTCTTGTTTCTTGAAAAATAGAAAAAAGTGAATTTCGTGCAGTGGTTAAACACTATTATTTGAAAGGGAAAGCAGCGAAAGGGACAAAAGAAAAGCTCGATAAACATTACAGTGAGTCTGCTCCGTCAGATTACATGGTAAAATAATGGATTGTTGAATTTAAACGCGGCCGAACAAGCACTGCAACAATATTATCAACAGGAAGTCCAAAAGAGGTGGTTGCTGAAGAAAATATCAAGAAAATTTTCGATATCGTTATGAATGATCGCCGAGTCATGCTAAATGAGATTGTTGAAATGGTAGGACCCAATTTTCACGAGGCAAGTTTCGTTGCGCAATTCTTATCAAATTTTCTTTTACACTTGCTTTTATGTTCAGACACAGCAATTTTACTTGAGCAACTTTCGTTTTCTATTGCTTACACCTTCTTAATCTTGCATCTACTGCATTCTCAAATTTTTCCATTTAATTTTCACTTCTTCCTGCTGCTATTTTTTTATGTTGTCCACAGCTTTCTTTAGCCGGTCTATTTAATTTTTTTTTTTCAAATAAATTAAAATATCACAACTTTGCGCCAATATTGTTTTCATACGGACAACAAATCAATACATAAAAGAAACACAAATGAAAGAAGCTGTAAAGTTTCTGACATTAAGAACGACAACACAAAAAGACTTTCCGAGTACAAGCAAGTCTGTACTCATTTTTGCACTGTCCACTCTTTCCTCACTTATTTTTCCACAAACTCAAGACTTGCGTAACTAAAGTTGCCTCGTGAAAATTTGGACTAAACATATCATATGAATGTGCTTTAAACATTTTGCATATGAAAAAGCAATCGGCTAGATGGGTGCCGCGTTTGCTCAGTGTCGAGCAAAAACGAGTTTGGACATGATAAAGCGTAATCCTGTTGATTTTTGGTGCGGATTAATAACTGTTGATTAGACGTGGGTCCACCACTATACGAGTACGTCTGAAACCAAAAATCAATCGAAACAATGGGTAGAAGTGCTCCGAAGAATGCGAAGATAATGAAATCGGCAGGCAAGGTTACGGCTACTGTATTTTGGGAAGCACACGGAATATTGCCCGTCGTTTGTCTTGAAAAAGGATCCACAATCACAGAAAAGTATTATTGGATCAATGGATTGATGCAATCAGGAAAAAACGACCACATTTAAAGAAGAAAAAAGTGCTCTTTCTTCAAGACAACACACCGATTCACACAGCATTAGATACGATGCTAAAATTGCGTGAAATACACTTCGAATTGATTGATCTTCAACCATCCAAAATGGGTGCCGCGTTTGCTCAGTGTTGAACAAATCGAGTTTGACAGACCACTTCACAGCGGTGTTTGGACATGGCAAAGCGTAGCCCTGTTGATTTTTGGCGTCGATTAATAACTGTTGATGAAACGTGGGTCCACCACTACACACCTGAATCAAAAAATCAATCGAAGCAGTGGGTGCAGTGCTGCGAAGAAGGCGAAGATAATGAAATCGGTTATGGCCATTGTATTTTGGGATGCACACGGAATATTGCGATGCTAAAATTACGTGAATAACAATACGAATTGATTGATCATCCACCTTATAGTCCAGATTTAGTTCCTAGTGACTTTTTCCTGTTTCCAAACTTAAAAAAAAATGGCTCTCAAACGTAGAAGTGATTACGGAAACTAACGCGTATTTTGAGTGGTTCCCAAAATCTTATTATTCAGATGGTATAAAAAACTAGAAATATCATCTTACTACTCGTAAGTGTATTGAGCTTCTCAAACAAAGAAGTGATTAGTGGTACTAAGTTTATTGAGCTAAAAGAAGACTGTGTTGAGAAATAAATGGTTTAAAAAAAATATATTTTTTCTACTTAGCTAGCTTCAATATCAATCCACTCTCGTATATATTCGTTTTATAAATGTATTACCTCGGTTGGCTTGTAAGCACAGCCTGGCTTAGCTTTTTCATTCTTCCATTTGATATTTTTAAGTTGTAATTTAAATGTTAAATTCGATTTAATCCACGATTTCCAGAAGTTTGTTAATAAATTATCTAAAAATGAGTATTTGTTTTGTACTTCTTGAATAACGCTCGTCATGGCGCTAAATTTCGTTTCAATATGAGATTTTCCCTCTTTTTGTTTTCAAAGTACAAACGAATGTTGAGGTGCTGCTGCTGCTGCAATGTTAAAAAGAAAATTTTATTTAATTTAATTACTACATTTGAAATAGCAAACTTTATTTCTACCCGCACAGTGTCATGTTTGCGAATTTGTTTATGTATATACACAACATGTCTGTATGTATATATGTGCACTTATATATGAAATTATAAATAAATAAATTGATTGGTTTTCAGATATGTCAATACTACAAAAAAAATGAATTTTTTGTTCGTTAAATAAGTATTAATAAGATTAAAGTACATTTAATACATGTTTGTATTTACTTATATCAAATATGTATTAATGTATGTATGTATGAACATACATATGTACATACGAATACTTTGCGTTTTGTCTGCAAATGGTTTTCTTATCGCAAGCAGTAGTATTGCTTAAATAAACTGCGATAATGTTAAGTATTATTAAATATTTATGTTGTTGTTTGAGTAAAATGTTTTTTTTTGTTCAATTGTTTAGTAGCAACTATTTATTTTTCTTTTTTTTTTTTATTGCTGCTTGTATAATCACAATAAATAAATAAATGCATGCCGAGAACATTTAAATAAAACATGTATTTAAATATGTATTTGTTTATTGCACTTGATAAAAAGTCATTATTATTAGTTATATAACACCCCCGCCCAATCTATTCTCCCCATGGGATTGTTTGTTGGCTGGATTGGATTAGTTGATCAAACCGTTTGAGGGAGCTTGTACTTGTGGCAAGATTTGTTTATTTTATGATGATCTTTTTTATTATATGTAATTATTTTTCTATTATTTATTCGAAAGGTATAAATTTGTTTCTATAATGAACAAATTTATTAGGTGTGTTCATTTACTTTACTAGTAAAAATTAGCAACGAGAGAGTAACAAGAAATTTTTCAAAATTACTCTCAAAAATGTGAAGAAGTAAATGAACACTTTACTAGCAAAGATTTGCAAGTTAGAGTAGAGTTGTTGTGTATATGTATATATAAGTGCTTAATAACTATCCTTATATCTTTTGGACATATTATACATATATGAATATTATAATAAAAATTATATGATTATGGTCATTTATATTCAGCATTGTATTGACTGAATAATAAAAAGTTTTACAATTTTATTTAACCTAGTACTAGGCATAGTCGAAATACGCTAAGCACTATAAGGGTGATTAGCTACTGTTGAATAAAATATCTAGTTTTAATTAGCACCCCATACACGTTTGAATTCAATTGAGTTGTGCAAATCAAGGCGCGTATGGCTAGTTGAATTGATTAGTTTGCAGATGTCGAGTTGGTTGAAGCAAAATCAAAAGATTTTGATTTTTTCAAGTTGGTTAATAAGTCTCTCAATTCATTCCATTGTACTGTGTGTGTTCGAGTCTCCTGATCAGCCGTCAAAACTTATATATAATTTTTAAAATTGTCTTTAATTACATTGAATCCGATAATTGAATGGAAATATTTCAATTCAGCTTATGAAGAGTATGGCCAAGAATCAATTTAATTCAATATGTATGGGCCGCTTTATACGTTATAACAGCTTGCATACACAGCTTTTATTTCAAATAAATTTTTTTTCAAATTAATTTCAAAGTGTAAAGTACCGAGTAGCTAGGTACTCATAATATTTATAATACTAAAAATAACAGCCGGTCTATAAAAATGAAAGAAACAAAAACATTTCAGAGCTTAAAACTTGAAAAATATTAATATAATTAAAAATTTAAATTTAATTGCTCTCCTAAAAGTTTTAAACACACCCAAGCAAGTAAATTTGCCGAAACATCCTTTGCCATTGATGTGCCAGATACTGTGTTGCTTAGTTCATTGCCATTAGACACCTTATTTTACCTCTGTTGTTCCTAAGTTACACAAAAATAAATTTTTTACCCTTTTAATACTTTTTATCGTTTTAACAGTTCACATACACTTACAATTTCTTAAATTTTCCACAATATTTTTATTTTTAACTTAATTTAGAAATATTGTTTTGTAAACACAAACACAAAACAGCTGTTTGAATAATTATTGCAAGTAAAAATTTTACTTGTAAAAACTTGCAAGAATTTTTCTGTCTCTCAATTTGTTTCGCTCTTTTGACGCTCTCTCGTTGCAAATTTTTTGGGTTAATGAACGATTTCTAGTAACAATTGTTACAAATTTGTGAAAATTTTTAGTAAATGAACACACCTATTATTTACGTATTTTTTAGTATTAACCCTAGAACCCTAACCTGGTGCTAGATTCCGCAACCATGATTTTTTTTTTACCAGTGAACACTTAAAATAAAACTCACCGTCAAGCACAGTGTTCACTTTTCATTAAAAAGCGATTCCGTAAGTCCCAATTTTCACGAGGCAATTTTAGTTGCGCAATTCATGAGTTTTCTTTTTCTTTTTTTTTTTTATATTAGACCAGTACTCAGGGGATGACCCCTACATATGCAGTGCATTGTACCAGAACTAGGAAAATAGGTTGTGAGGAGGGGGAAAGAGGGAGTAGTGTTTGTGAACATTTGACTTGAACTTTCCAACGTTATAACAGACAGGAAACACGTCTGCAGGCAACTTGTTCCACAGACGAAGCGTACGGCTGAAAAACGAATTCTCTCTGTAATGCGTAGTACGATTCCCCGGGCAATCAACCACAAATGGATGAGGTCTGGACGATGAACGCGTGCTACGCAAAAATGTGCGAGTTTCGGGAACAAGATCCCTAATCTCGTCAGAGCAAAGTCCATTGTAGTAGCGATAGAACAGAGTAACGCACCCCACACTGCGTCGATGCTCCAGTGAGTCAATAGAGTTGGATACCCTACTGTCACCGATGAGCTTCTTCGCCCTCTCCAGCACACGGTCGAGTAACCCCAAAATAGACTTTGAGGCACCGGCCCAAACATGAGAGTTGTATTCCATTTTCGTTTGTGGACAAATAAGTGAGGAAAGAGTGGGGAGTGCAAAAATGAGTACAGACTTGCTTGTACTCGGAAAGTCGTTTTGTGCTATCATTCGTAATGTCAGAAATTTTACACTTTCTTTCATTTGTGTTTCTTTTATGTATTGATATGCTGTCCGTGATGAAAGTAATATTGGCGCGAAAATGTGATATTTTAATTCATTTGAAATTTTTTTTTTAATATTGTGGACAACTTAAAAATTTAGACAGCAGTATTAATTTAGAGGAAAGTGAAAATTAAATGGAAAAATTTGAGAATGCAGTACACGCAAGATTAAGAAAGTGTAAGCAATAGAAAACGAAAATTGCTCAAGTAAAATTGCGGCGTCTGAACATAAAAGCAAGTTTAAAAGAAAATTTGATAAGAATTGCGCAACTAAAATTGCGTCGTGAAAATTGGGACTAAGATACAATAAATTTTATTGCGCTGAATGTGTTACTTCAGGCTGAATGATATGCTGATTTGTCAAATTAACTGTGTCACACAAGTTTTCTAGTAGATACTTTTAATATACATACATAATAATTTTGTTTATTTTTTTCAACTTCAAAATATTTAACGAAAAACCAAAATTCACCGAAGATTTTTGAGTGAAAAAATTATTATTAAGTATATACTTTGATTGTGTAAGATGCTTAGGCGAGCGGAGCTTCAATAGCTTCATGTCTGGCCTCGTTCAAACCGACTGCGTTAGCTTCTTTCATAAGAAGCAGCGGATGGCTAGTAAATCAGCAAGTAATGCCACACTTTTCCACCTCTCCTTTCCCTCTTCCTCACTCCTTCTATATAAAAGGTTTTATTTTCTTTTTCCTCTATCATAACCTAACTTTTTCAGGCAATCACAAAGGGACCTACAGGACCCAAATGAGCTGGAGTATTCGAGTACTTTCTGGAGATTCCAGCGGCCTGCCTACCTAACCTAACCTATACTTTGATTGTCAAAATTATTCATTGCAGATACAAAAACCAAAAGTGAACACTGAAATTGCGAACATTTCAAAATTCATCGTTGCGGAATTTGGCCCCTGGGTGCTCAGGCAACCAGCTTGATAGAGTGGGTTAAATAGCTCTTTTGAATGAATGCGCTTTTTAGATCAGCTCTTTTCACTGAAATATATCTTTCGTTTAATTCAATAGTTCATGACCTCTTTTAAACGAACGCGATTTTTAGTTCAGCTCTTTGAAATATGTCTTTCTGTTAGTTCAATAGTTCATGGATCGGTATATAAAGAAAGTATCATCGAACGACTCTGTTACAATTTATATGAATAACAAACAAATGTTAAAAAAAAGCGAAAAATAAAACAAAATTATTATAAATAGGTGAAAATAGCAATTATAAGCACAATGAAGAAGATAAAATGGTCCTAAATTAGATGTTTGTCATTCATGAATGAATTACTTCAACTGAATAGTTCTTTCAAGTGAAATATTTCTCTATATTTTTCCTTACATGTTTCTTCAATCAGAGACCGTAAACACCCAAAATAAATTGCAGGAAATCATTATTCGCTTTATTTTATACTGTTTGATTTAAATTAATTTTAAAAGTGGATCTAAAAGAGCTAGCAGAATTTATCAGCTCACTTAGCTCTCTCATGTTAATAGTTCAATTGTACTAGTTCATTCGTGAACTAGCCAACTCTACTGCTTGATATTTAAAGTATTGCTGAACTGATGAAGTTATCGATTGTTGGTAGAAGCTTGCGGTCAGGTCAATATGCACAAACTCAAAAAAGCTTATGATCTAGGGTTTGAGCGATTTAAAAGTGTTGATTACGACACAGAAGACAAGGAAAGATCTGGTCAGCGGAGAAAGCTTAATAACAAAGAATTGGAAGCTTTACTCGACGAAGATTTTAATGTAAAACGCAAGAAGAATTTGCATTACCTTTGAAAGCCACATAACATGCCATTTTTCTATGTTTAAAAGCACTGGAATGCATTTAAAAGCAAGGCAATTTAGTCTCATATGAATTGAAGCTAAAAACCGATCAAAGGCGATTTTGCAAAATAGGTCGAAAAGTATTTGGAAAACAGTGGATGGGAAGTTTTACCTCAGCCGAGTTATAGGCCAGACCTTACCCTTTCTGATTACTATTTGTTAGTAGTGCAGCACGCCCTTTCATAAATACGCTTTACTTCAGAATAGGGATATCAGAAATTGGATTGATTCATTCTTTACCTTAAAACCGGAACAGTTCTTTTGGCGTGGAGTTCATATGTTACCAGAGAGATGAGAAAAGGTATTGGCTAACAATGGACAGTACTTTGAATATTGTTTCAACTCACTTTGCTATTACAGTAAAATTCGCTTATAGTCCACTGCTTCAAATGCACGCTTTCTGTGGACAATAAGGTGAATTGGACTATAGATAGGTTTTTATATAAGCCACTTTTTGGCTTATAAATGAATTAACATATAATAATTTATTTTAACTATTTAAAATCTGAAAGCTATTTATTTCAATACTCTCATTGACAAAAAAAAAACACATTTAACATTGCAAACATGTGTCAAAAACGAAATATGTACATATAAAAAAGTGTTGCATTTTTGTGCTCCGTTTTTGCCTAGGAAAATTTTTATTAAATTTGCATTTTGTATTATATCTTTAATAACTTGCATGAAATTAAGTTATTTTTACACCGCATCTAGGTGGAATATAAGCGAAAATGGACTATAGCGCTAATGGACTATGTATTAAATATTTTGCAGGTATTTTATTTATTGATGCAAAAAATTGCATATTTTGGACTAAATCGCTAATTCTACTATATGGCTTATAAGCGAATTTTAGTGTATAATAAATGCGTTTTTCAAACTAACAAATCGACATTATTAACTTATATATCGCATGCAATCTTCCAAAAAGATTGAGGAGTGTTACTGCAAAGTTTTAAATGGACTTATCACTATGGTTTGAAAATACGTGACCATGTCTCTGCATGTTATATCCTTTTTGAAGTTCTTTTCATTGCGTATGTTGTGTGCACTACAGGCTTTCTTTGTATAGATATTGGGTAAATATGTAAGTAAAAGTAAACAAACAGACCTTATGTATCATGCTAAGTCAATATGTGCGAGTATATAAGTATGTATATGCATACACATAGATACATATGTATATGTAATCCATTTACCGCTATAAGTTCCAGACAAAATAGTTTTTGTACATACGTATAAAGCATAAAACATTACATTTATAAAAAATATTCAAACAATTGTGCAATACACTATTGGTTGATATATCAATAAAGTCCGAATATGAATTGTAGAGACTGTATATATATTAACCTGTCTATTATACAAATTGTTTGCAGAAATTTAATCCAATTTGGCCGCTTTATCGAACTTAAGTATGTATTACACACATACTTAAAATAGTTGTAGAAATTATTTAGAGAAGATTGAATCTGTTGTGTATAGATTAATAACAAATAATATTGTATTTTTAGTTGCACACTACTCTTCATACATTTTGTTTACCTGTTTCAAAAGTTTAATATTAATTGCTGCACACTACTAAACATCATTTATGATATGTGTGAATATAAATTTGCAAAAACATCTTTCAATTTCTTATTACAATTGTTATACTTTGTAAATGTATTGTTGTTTAATTTGGTAAATTGATTAAAAACACAAAAACACCAACACAAAGCCAAACGCCAATAAGAATTTTCTTAATAAGATGTATGTTTTCAACATCTGTGAATTGTTTTGCTTAACATATAATTTTCTAAGAAAGCTGGCATCACTACTTTTCGTTGCTGAAGCAAAATAAAAAGGTGTGCCTTTGCAAGCAGCTGGTTGTTTTGTTTAGAAGCTGTACAAACTAGGTACCAAGGCGAATTCATAACAGATGAAATTTACAGCGCAGCTGATAACTTTTTTTTAATTTTAATCTTTTTCAGATGTCAACGAAATAATTAAAACAAATTAAAAAAAAAAATTTTTAAAACAATTTTTTATATTATTACTGTACCTTGAGCACCAGGTATCATCCAGAATTCTCCCCAATCTGGCTGGTCATTTTCACCTTTTCAAGCTCTATCATCTGAGACGTTGGGCCATATCCAAAAAAAATTCTTACTTGAGTTTTAACGCATACGTTAGTTACCAAACACGTTAGCACTACCATACATTTGTTAAAATTTTTTATGCAAAAACAGTACGTTAACTTTTACATGTAGTAAGGAATTTAATTGTTTTGTTATTGCAACGCCGTTATGTTCAGTTGTAGTTTTTTGAATAGTGATGAATAAAAACTAATATTCGAAAACCGAAAAACAAATTTAAAAAATAAAAACTGGTTATTATAAGATAAAATATAATATTTTTGACAAACAGTTCTTGGATTTACCTTCTTAATAAATAATGAATATATAATATGTAGTATATTAATTAAATTGAGAAAAAGTAATAGGGGTACTTATCTAGAAAAATTGTTATTATTCGAATAAGGATTTTCATTGTATTCGTTTGATTGAAAGTGCATCACTAACATAAGTGTTATTTATATTTTTCTTTCAAAATTAATATTTTCAGTTTATATAATTAATTTATGTAATAAAAATAATAATATCTTTTGTTTTAAAATTTTCCCAATATTGTGTTTTCCAAGAAAAATAATAATCGGCAAGTCAAGTGTCATTTTAACGTACAGTTAAAGTGCACTCAATTCAACTTTAAACGAATGGTAAGCTAACAATTGTTTTTGTATACAACGTTAGGAAATTTGTCTTAACAATTGCTTACCAAGCTTTGTTAAGTTCTTTTGCATACGGCCGTTTAAGTTTCCCGAAATAATTAAAACTTTCACAAAATAATTAAGTTTTTCTTTTATTGCAAATTTTTTTTAAAAGAAATTAGAAAAAAAAATTTTTTTTGAAATATTTTTTAGGTTTTGTATTGCAACTATCATTCAGAATTCTCCGCAATCTGGCTGGCCTTTTTCTCCTTTCCGAGCTCTATGATCCGAGACTTTAATTTTCACGAAATAGTTAAACGTTTCACGAAATAATTAAGTTTATTTTTTCTTGTAAATTTTTTTTGTTATATATTTTTTTAAATTCCTTTTTGTGTTATATTTTTCCCTTGACGTTTGAAAAAGATTTATTTTTTGTAGTGTTGCATTTATTGCTCTTCATATCAGGTATATGACCTGATATGAATTCGCCTTGCTAGGTACGAAGAAATCAGATTTTTATATAAGTAACAGTGCAACCAAAATTAGGACGTAAAGCGCTAAGTGATTTAACGCTAAAGTAAGTAACTTAAGGCCCATTTAGCCAATCGTAAATGTAAAAATGTAAATGTAGTCGAAACAGCTGATCGTTTTTGTTATACGAGAAACCATGAAAACGCTTATCCGGCTGTAAAGTGCGATCTCCACCTGACTTGAAAACACCAGCTTTAACGCTAACTTCAAGTTAAAGTTAAATGTGGACCGCTCATGTTGAAGTTTGGTTAAAGTTATAACTTGGTTGTTAAAACATTTCATTTGGAAACTCTGTTATAACTTAAATTGACAACAGCTTGCTATTTGTAGTTGTTTTTCGCCATTTTTATTGTTTTACTATGAAAAGTTATAACTCTAACATCACTACGTGTACGCCGACTTTAACAGATAGATATTTAAATAGCAAGTTTTAACTTCATGTTTTAACTGCGTTTCAAGGACAGATATAAAATAACTTAAAAATAGTTATCGTGTATTAAAGTCCGATAACGAAAGCTTGTGAAAACTTGGAGAGATAAAATGCAAGAGATGCATGTATTTCGTTTTTATGGCTTTTTCTCTTTGTCTTGATTCAATTTCGTGTGATTATTAATGGCACTATGGGGCACAATAACATAAATTGATATTTTTTCTAACTCATAGTTTTGAAAAAATGCAAATTACATACATATACACATGTATTACCATTTTTTTGTTTAGAAATGTGTTTTTCTTTATTTCTAATATCACTTTAATAATAATTTTTTGTTTTTAAATATTGTTTTCTTTGTTTTCTTTATAAACTTAACGTAATTTTTACTATGAAAATGCTTTGATTTTTTTTTAAATTTTTTGTATTTTACAAATTAAAAAATGTTTAAACTAATGGGTTGCAATTCGTCTATAAGAGATAAAATGTGTGCTGGATGACTTAAGAGCTAAAATAATGGAATTTATTGAACTGGCAGGTATTGGCGAGATGGAACAGGTGTTTTAAAACTTTGCCTATAAAAAACAGCTGAAATCAATATAAATGAATAAAATTGAAAAGAACAAACATCTCACTTTGGTGGTTGATAATCATAACCATTTACATGATTTTCATAATTGCTAAAGCTGCTGCTAAGCGGTGAGTAACTATAGTCATCGCCACTTTGCCCGCTACCTCTGACCGGTGATCGATTGACTTCCAAATTTAAATTTTGATTAAGGAACTGGAATCTATTCCTCTTGTCATCACCAAATTTGCTACTGCTGGCTTCTAAACCAGATGCTAATGGTATGGGACTAAAAACAATATACATATGTTAATTTATATTCATTATAAATCTTGCTAAATTGTAAAAAGACCTACTCTGGTATATCCAAATCAAGCTCAGTAATGGGATGATAACCAAACTCATCGGCAGTGTATCTGGTCTTATAACGTTTGCCATCAGCGCCGGTAAATGAGTATGAACCGCTTACAACAAAAGTCTTGTCATCTTTCAATTTGCCAACACTTGTAACCTCAATACCATTTTGCGTTTTCAAGCTACAAATAAAAGAAGAAATTAATATAAAACTCAAGTTAGCTCATGTGCGTTCTTATTCAAAGCAGTTTGGTTTTGAATTCTTACTCCAATTTAAATTTCTTGTTTCCACTAAGACTTTGTAGTTTCTCTATTTTGGCTTTCATTACGTCACCGCTGAAAATAACGGCCGGTTTGTCATCATCAATATCCTCAGGTAAACTGTAGATATCGCTTGGATCATATTTGAAGAGATCTAGGTTACGATCTGTAAGATGTTTAACATCGGCGGCAACGTATACCACTGCACACAATAAAACGATCTATTTAAACATAAAAGGAAGTAAAAAACAAATGAGTATTATAATGTTTGCCGAAGTAAAAATCAAGTATAAAATAAAATTCAAAGAAATTTGAATTGGAAAGAAATGTAACCGTTTATTTATAAAGTCAAGCGCATTTGTGTAACTACCTTATATAAACTTTAAGTAAACGCTTTAACTGTCAAACTAATCGCCTAAATTCATGGATTGATAGAGTGCTTTAAAATGAAAGCTACGAAGTTTTTATGTTTGTTGAAAAAAAAATGTAGATTAAGGGCCATTATTACAACTTACCGGTAATGTTGGCGTTAGTTGAAGGTACCTTTAGCAAAAGAGAGCGACAAAGTGACCGTTAACTTTTTTTTTTCTTTATTTTCTTATTACTGTTTTTTTTTTTCAAAAATTTCGTGGTGTTATCATTAAACGAAACGAGTGAGAAGATGAACCAACGATAATGTTACCTAATGGATTACCATTAGGTAATGCTAATGCAGAGTGAGTGAGCACGTACCGTTAAGAATTGCAAAATCAGATTCATTTTTTCTAAAGACTACTTTTAGGGGTTGCAAAATTGTAGTGGCAATCACAGTTCACTTTGTAATTCATAGTGTATGGTAACTGGAGTAAATGTGGCAACTTTGAATACAAAATCTTCCGTTAACATCCGCTTTCTCTATCTCTGATAAAATGTCTGTTAGAGCGTTTTCACATTGGCAATCAGCCGATTTGCCTCTATCATCATTCGTTTGTTAGTTAACAAAAGAATTTGATAAAAATATGACAATACTTTCGGTTTGTTTACATAAAAATTCTAATATAAAAAAAACGGAATTTTTTAAATTATGGGAGATAAACTTTAACTTAATATAAAAATTAAGACACAGCAAATTAAAATATTGTCGTATATAAACATGCATACCAAGGCAGCTTTAACAGGTAGTGCCAGAATTAAAACTAATACAACACCAAAAAACATCACATGTATTTCGTTGGTAGAAATTAAGAAATTTTGTCAGACAAGTAAAGAACAAGACCACAAGCACAGCAGAAAAGTGTCGTGTGGGAAAAAATTTCATTACAATTTGGAAAATATTGCAAAAATTTAATTATTGACTCATACGAGTATGTATATCTATTCATTTTATGTGTTGTATGTAAAAGCGCTTTTTAAAATATTTCTATGCAACTATACAATTGCGAAAAAGAATTTGCAAAGTATAGGATGCACAGCATGGGCGGGGTGACGGATACTATATGCCCAAAATGGTATTAACATTACGTTTCTAGCGTCGTTGTGACTAACTATAACGACCTATGCCTTCACATAGGAAGTTGCAGCGTGATTTAACGATGAAATACCTATAAAAAACTGCATACCAATACAGTTAGTTGAGCAAACCGTAAACCAGTGCGAGTGAGGCGCAAAACTCTCGAAGACCGAACAATAAAAACAACAGGCCTGACCGCATTTAAGAAATAATTACGATGACGCGAGAGCTGTTCTGCTTTTTAAAATATATTTTGCAAAAATATAATCTGTATGTATTAATGTTAAATATTCGAACTTATTTTTAATATTACTAATATTATATGATGGGTTGTTATCATTCCTCCAGCTCCATTTCAATCCTGCGGTCTAATCACCGCATACGATATCGATCGTATGCGGTGATTAGATTATGGCAAATGATGCATATCGGATCGTAATTTGAGCAAAATGTAATAGATTCAAGACCATATGCTCCCCAAAAGTACGAATACAAAAAATAAACGGCCGTATTCATAAAAAATATTGTATGTTTATTAAACACGTATCTGACAAATTTTCCATAGAAATTTGTCAAATAACAGTTTAATAAACATACAATATTTTTTATGAATAAGGCCAAAATTCTTTAACTTTTTTATATTATTGCAATACAATTTATTCGATATCGTATGCCATGATACCAAAATTAAAAATTTCGATAATTCTGCTCGATATCGTATGCAGTGATTTGGCCCCTGGTGTATGTCACAATAAAAACTTTGGCAACACTCACGATTTGTTTATTTATTTAAAAAAATGGTTGTTAATTTTTACATTTAATTATTTCTTAAGATAATAGAAAATAGAACAGCTTTGGAGCTAGTAGAAAAAACTTCAACGCGTAGAAAGATGAGAGTTGCCGAACTTTTCGCTTCACGTAGCGTTAAAAGTACTTTATGTGACATGTTTCATATAAAGGACATGTTCATAAAAAAGTTTTTTCTTTATTTTAGGTTTATATGACAAATTTCTATACAAAGTTTGTCAAATAAACCCTAAATAAATATAAAATATTTTTTATGTATACGGCCGTAAGTATGTGTATTTTATCTTAGATGTCAAAGCGAATTTTTAACGCAAAGCAAAAGTTTTATCTGACACTGCCTTAAATGTTCTACAGCTTGTTTGTTTTGTTTTCAAGATTGTTCTCAAATACAGTGTTTGGAACTGCTGCATAGTAGTGAAATGTGTTCTTTAGAACGTTCTGTGCAGCCTTTTAATATATATGTATGTAAACAAAAAACAGCTGACTACTTAATTCTAGACTGAACTTACCTAAAGAAAAAGTTCATGCTTCTTTCTTTTTACGTGATACGCTTTTGGACAGCTTTGACGTAGTTCAGATTGTTTCGTTATGCACGTGAAACACACCTACAATATATATTGTGTATTATAACTTCTCCAAACTTACGGTTAAAGTTATGATTAGTTGTGAACAAAGGTGATGAAAGCGGGTCTGAAAGTTACGGGTATAATTGCCTTCCCGTTAACTTATTGCTTACTTTTAGGTTAAAAGGAAGGAGAAACACTGCCTTTAACTAACACCAAGTTGTAATAACGGGCCGTAATCGAATAATTTTGTAAATAACGTGTTTACATGTCACTATGCAAGAAATGTTATATGTTGATTAAAACAGTTTCTATTGATTTTCCTTCCCCTGTTAAATGGCAATTATGCTAGTTATTATTCTATATTAGACCAACAGTAAACTTGCACTATTATCACTTGGGAACTCTCATGCCCTTGATTTTTTTTCTTTTTCATTTGTGTCTAACAATTAAATTTGCAAGTTTTTAATGTTGTCCGGATATTTTTTTGAATACAAGAAACCAGTTTTTATTTGTTTTGGAAAGCAACATTTTTACACAACTTTGTAGCATTTCAAACGATTAGTTTCACAGAAAACTTTCTCTTTGACTTTATAAATAACACACTTCGATATATATGCTAATATTATATTATTAAAAGAAAGCTGATGAAATAAATGGATAATGGTTTTTAGCACAAACAGTTTTGTAACGTGTTTTCTTGGGTTTCAATTTATTTTAAAGTTTTTATTTGTACAACTTTGCTGCTAATAAATATCGAGCACTGCACTATTTAGCTTAATAATTTATGTTTTTTAATTTAATTAATTCTATTTTTAATGCTTTTCAACATTTTAATTGTTTAAATTTTGTGATTTACTTTGCTCAGCTCTTAATTTATTTTATATCCTTTTTTATTTCTTTTTCTCGTGCACATTATTAGCTTTTTTTTATTTTTATTATATATTAAGTTTAAATTTCAACTCATAATCACCAATTGAAAAGAAATTAATTAAACTTACTAATCGTGTCATTTCAATCCGAATCTATTTGGCACCTATTAATCGAACGAATTCTCTCTGGCAAATACGAATGGAAGGTACTTCTTGTTTCCTTATATATCACCATTTGCATAAGAAATTAACCTAATGCCAAAATATAATTCAAAACGAGATTTGTGTCTATGAACTTGCTTGCTTGCCATCGTATAGTAGTTATTATACCACATCTATATAAATTTGGCTAGAAAGATGTTTGTATATTAATATATTTATAAGCAGGGCGAGGATTTTTATGCACAAAATAAATCAAAATATGCGCAAAAAACATATACGTAAAAATAAACTTGAAATATACCCTTTTAGCTACGAGTATGAAAAAACTAGTGAGGAAGACTTAAAGCCAAGTACTGAGAAACGCAAAAATTTTGAAATCACTTGTTAGGACAAAATCGTAAATCGCATTTTTCTGTGTGCTAAAGATCGCATGATTTGTTTGAGCAAAAATATGTGTAAAACTTGGCAGCACTTGTTTTTTTTGTATGGGAAGCAGTGATGTTAACTGTACGGTAATTACCGTATTATACGGTAATTTCGACCTTCAAACAACAGCGCGGTAATTTTATTACTTGTAGGGTAATTTTCAAAAAAGTTTTATTCATTTGGTTTTATTTTTAATACTTCTAAAATCATAATTTTTTTCTGTTATGTTGGTACTCTTGTCTGTTATATATGTTGGCAATATCAACCATTTTGGATTGTCAGTTTGTTTTTGCCAGCTAAAAAGATTAGTCGTGTTTTGGTGTGCTCTTCGATTTTTTACTATTCGAAAAAATAGATCAAAGAAACTATTAAGTTTTGTGTAAAAAATTATATTAAAAGCGCAAGGACATTTGAAATGTTGACTGTGGCGTTTAGTGAGTCTACTTTGAGCAGAATACAAGTTCAATTGTAGTATAACCGGTTTAAGGAAGGCCGAGAAGATTTCAATGACGATGTTGGTCCTGGTCGCCCGTGCACATGAACAACCGATGAGAACATAGTAGCAGTGAAGAAAATGATTTTGGATAATCGCCGAATCATTATCAGAGAGGTTGCTGATGATGTTGGCATATCGTGCGCCTCATGCAAAGCAATTTTTACAGCAGGAAACGTGCGGCAGCGAAGAATTTTCCAAAGATGCTAAATTTTGAGCAAAAACAATGTCGCATGGACATCGTTCAGCAGCTGTTGAACATCGTCAACCACGATCCAGATTTTCTCAAAAAAGTCATAAGTGGTGACGAATCATGGATGTGCATGGCCATTGCATTGAAATCAAAGCCCAATCATCCCAGTGGAAGCGTCTAGAAGAGGCAAGACCGAAAAAGGACATCAAGTTTGGTCAAATGTGAAGGTTTTCCTCTACTGTTTTCTTCGACTGCAATGGATTGAATTCTTGCCACAAAGTCGTACGGTCAATAAGGAATACTATCTTGAAGGTATGCGCCGTTTGCGCGAAGCAGAAACGCACAGAATTGTGGAAAAAACCATCATGGATTTTGCACCATGATAACGCACCAGCTCACACATCGATGCTTGTGCATGAGTTTTTGGCCAACAGCAAAATCGTTATCATGCCTCAACCACCGTATTCACCAGGCTTGGCCTCCACTGACTATTTGCTCTTCCCAAAACTAAAGACACCTATGAAAGAAAACCATTGAGGAGATAAAAGAAAAATCGAAACAGGAGCTGTTGCCGATGTGTTTCGAAGATTGGAAAAAACGCTGTTATTAACGAATAAATAAATACTTTTTGAAAAAATTTAAAATTACGTTTATTTTTTGATCAGCCCTCGTATGTATGTATATAGTTCAAACTAACTTTTTTACATTTTCCACAATTTTTTGGCAAAGTGATATATAAAATATTCAAAGTATTTATTTAACTATACAAAATGAATAAATAAATACTTTTTGAAAAAACTTAAAATTACGGTTATTTTTTGATCAGCCCTCGTATGTATGTATATAGTTCAAACTCATTATTTTTTGAGTTTTCCACAATTTTTTGGCAAAGTGATATATAAAATATTCAAAGTATTTATTTAACTATACAAAAATATTTATTTAACTATACGCGAGAGCAGTTCTCCAGTCTATAGCTGCTTTACGACTTACTCCTCGTCTTCACGTGCCATCGACTTAACATGACATGAACATAACGTCGGCAGAGCGAAGGTAAAAATAAGTTCATGTTTTTGTATGTGGTGAATACGTATGTTCGGATTTACCTTATCAAAGTGTTCAGTTCCGCTCCATTTTGTGTATTTTCATTCGTAATGGCCAACTTCATGGCGAACATCGATGCTCAGCCATATGCTCGAGCATCGATGTCAGAGCATGAACGAAACATGGACATGAACGGTCCACATTAGATATTTACGATGCTCGACATGATGCTCATACCAAGTTCATGGCTAATAGAGACCCCTAGTTATGCAAAATAACTTGTATGCACAGATGCCATATAAATCTGATTGAAAATCGTAAATTTTTTTTTTTAGCTTATTATTTATTTACTTATTGAATTTTCACAATGTGAATTAACAATAAGTATTCAAATCTTAATACTAAATACAATTTTTAACTAAGTCCAGCCAATGCTAGACAAAAAGCTTTATTTTGCGTACATTATATCGGTAAAATCACCTACTTAACGCTCTGATGGTGGCAACGGTATCCCTTCTTCTCAACCGAGTGTGACCGCAAAAATTAAGTATATTTCGTGCGAGAGGGTTTGGGTGAAGTTCCAATTTGCTGATATACCTTGTCGCATGCTTTGAAAATTCATCTTTTACCAGTGGAACACACAGATCCTTGTGAATTCGGGAGTTTTTTACGTACCATGGAGCTGCAGTAATTGTTCGAAGAATTTTGAAAATCTTTGACGATTTTGCGATGGAAAAAATCATCAAACCCGTCAAAATGTTTATAGGAAATCGTAAAAAAATCGTTGGTTAGTAAAATTATTCGTTTTCAAATAAATTACGTATTCCAATGGGGTAAAATATAGCAAAACTATTCATGTTTTCATTTAAAGCCAGTTCAGCTTAAAGTTTACTTTTTTCGACTGTGAATACAAAAAATATAGCAACAACTTTTTACTTAAAAATTTAGTTTAGCAAGAGTCGAATTTAGCGATTGCCTATGAATAGAGCCCTATGTCTTCAATAATTTTTGAGCTTTTAAATTTGTTTTATATAAAAAAATACAACATCATTTCATATATAAGTAAAAAGCACATTATATAAAGTAACCAATTAGATGTTTCTTAGTTTCATAGCAAAATATGAAAAAAAAATTTATGGGTTTCAAATCATTTCAGCGATTTTAAATCACTTTCATGAAAAGTGATTTGCTAAACATGCCTGAAAGGCAAACTTTTATTACTGAATATGCTTTAATGGCAATATATGCGGGTTTATGCATTTATTGAAAAATATACAGATATATGCACTAACAAATCAATGGCATTTTTCTGCAAATTCTTTGATTCGCTAAACTCTTTAATCATAATTCAATTGGAGTTAACGACTACAAAAATGCGTTTGCATAAAATACTTACCCTGTTTGTATTAAAAAAAAATTTAGAATAGATAGAAATAGAATACTATCAGCAGGTTTAGTAACACTTTGATCAATATGATCATCGTTTGTTTTAAAAATGTTAATTTTTTTAGTCCGTCCGTTCGTCCGTCCGTCTGTCCGTATGTATCTCTTTGTTATACCTGTATCAATTTTGAAATTCGATAATAAAATTAACATTTAAATAAATATACAAATAACACATAAATACATACATACTGCACATAAACATGTTTGTGTGTTTGTATCATCTTGAAAAAAAATTGAGGTAAGTAAATTCATAAATAATATATATTGAACATACAAGCTTTCTTTACGTTTTATAATATTTCTTTCTAAAATATGTAAATAAATTGTACCTATTAAGATTTTATAAAAGTTGATTAACTTTTAATAGTCTAATAAAAACTTTATGACAATTTATAATACCAACAAAATTAATTTGCTATCAAAAAGAAAAGTAAACTAATAACACATATATAATTTAATCAATTTTTAATTAATATCAAATAAGTAATTAAATTGTACCATAACATCTGGCAATACATATGTATTTGGTTGAAGTTAAATAAATATTTAATCCTTTGGGCGCTGCTGTACTCAATCAAGTACAGTTATAGCACGTTTACATCTGCGCCTGCTTAAATCTTAAATACAATATATGCCGTTTACACTAACTACTGTTAACATACAGTGAGATTTTATTTACATTACAAAAAAAACAGCTGACTGAAAAGAAATACAAATTTTATTGGAAACTATTCTTTGGAAAAATTCAAATTTCAATATAATAAGTGGTCCAACCAAAACGCACGATATTGACCGTAAATAAATAGTTGTATGTCTCTAAAGTTTGCTTGTCTCTATAGGCATTTTTTAATTTGTTTGTTTTAACTGAAAATGTGTACTTACATCTACCCAGAATCTAGTAGATCTGAATGAAAATCTTCAACAAAATCTTAACCGTTTACACTTCCATTTTTTGACATCTAGCCAAATTTCATTTTCATAAAATCCTGTTTTGCAAAGGGTTTGACAGCAATAACTATATCACAATGAATTCATCATGTAAAAGTATTGGTTTTTTATTGCAGCGTAGTATTTTAGAGTATTATTTTGAACAATATCACAGTTGTGCAATAGAGTACTCACAAAAATCTACCAGATTTCGTCAAAATCTAGTTGGAATCTAGATTTCATTTTGTATGAGAAATCTCGTCAAAATCAACTAGAGATGCTGATGGTGGCACCGGAATAGGTAGCAGTATGTGTACACGTGTTTCTTCTTATTCTGTATTTTTTTTTTCACCGTTGTCTGTGCTTTCTTTATATGTTCAATATTAATATTATTTTCAATGAATGTCATTACCTTGTAGTGTAGTGTGGAAGGTGTTGGATTAAATTTTGCTAATCTGAGCAGTGTCGAAGGTATACACACTGGGCACTGATCAGTTTTAACTAATTTAATTCCAAGATTTTATATGCTGCAATAGAGTTTGTTTCAGTATTTCGTGTTGTTATCGTTAACATTTCGCGAACACTACTCCCTCTTTCCTCCTCATCATACCCTATTTTCCTAGTTCCAGTACAATGCGCTGCATAAGTAGGGGTCATCCCCTGAGTACTGGTCCCAGATAAAAAAAAATAGTTGATTCGAAATCCCGAAAGTAGTAGATTTGGCTTAGGTGTAATTGGCCTAATAAGTAAAGTTATTTTAATATATAATACTTGAAAAACCGGCCTTTCACTATATAATGACTTATTTTTTTAAGAAAACTGAACAAAATATGAATGTTAAGAAAGAATCAAGTGAAAAAGATATCAAACTTTGCAGTGGAAAAGTTCCGTTGAAATAACAATAGATCATATAAAATACCGAAATAATGAAATATCACATTTATGTTTTAATAACATGTCCACCACTATATGTGATAATTATGTGCGAGACAAAATATCGGTTTAATGCTAGCGATGGTTTCGGTGGCATACCAGTATCCAATGGTCCATATTTTCAATCTAGCTAATGTATCAAATCATCGCATCGTTAGCTCTGAAATGGTTCTTGGCTTATTGACGTACACTTTTTCTTTTATGTATTTTATATAAAGAAGTCTAACGGTTTCAAATCACATGATCGTGGCCGGGACGTAAAATAATATGCGCATTAAATTTCTGGCGTAAAAGAGCTTCGTTGGCTGTCTGAAAAGTGATACCATCCCCATGAAACCACATATCGTCCAGATCCATATCCTTATTTTTTGACTACAAGAGCTCCGTCACCATTTCGCAATAGCAAATGGGGAAAATGCCAGTGCTGGCACTACACATTTTTTGTTTGTAAATTATCGGTGCTGTGCAATCATCTTTACACCATGTACTCGAAATATGTTTTCTTTTTATTTCAATTTGTTACATCAAATAAATGATGAAACAGAATACGTCCGCAACTTCAAGCAAAAACGACTCTCAGAGAAAACAGGCACATAATTGAAACGACGGCTGCAACTTCACAAACTGTCATTTAATCTTCTTTTTTGTTAGGTAAAAAAAGCTTTTTCCTTTATTTTAATTTTTCCTCACAGTAAAGCTTTTGAAGCTTTGGTTTTGTTAACAAAATGTATGAAATTTACTAAAAGTGTGGTAATATTGTTGAAAGCTTTTCTGCTTCAAAGTGAGAGCATAAGAAAAATCGCTGCCAAAATAAAATAGATTCTATTTTACGACCGCATTCTCTGGCGTTATTTTATGCCAAATTGTATGGAGAAAACCGTCATGCCCTAGTTCTGTTTCATCATTAAGAATTAATAATAATACAAATTAAAGAATTTCGGCCGTATTCATAAAAAATATTGTATGTTTATTAAACAGTTATTTGACAAATTTCCCATAGAAACTTGTCAAATAACAGTTTAATAAACATAAAATATTTTTTATGAATAAGGCCATTTTTCTTTTTAACTGAATAAATTGTATTTTAGCTGGTAACCACAAAGTAAGCAGAGATAAAACAAAACAAACAAAAAAGTGTATGTATATTTATCTCTTTCACGTTTTCTCACTGCGTCTTAAGGGCCAAATAAACCACACAAATTGCTTGCCAAACATGTCAAAATTTTAGGTTCGTGCAAACATTTTTGTTCGTTTGTGGGGGTGTTTGCTAGTTTGTACAAATATTTGAAGCATGTTTGCACGAAAATCAAAACTTTTTGATTTTCGTGCTAACATTGTGAGCGTGTGTGTAAATTTTGTCATTTCAATGAAATTTTTGCAGAGTGAGTTGGTGGAAGAAGAATCATACGGAGTGAATCAAGAAAATGTTATCTTGTAATTATGTTTAGAACGGCGTAAAAGTTTGCTTTTATAGTGGAAATTAAAAAAAATAAAGATTAAAAAACAGAATAATATCAAGAAATAGAGGGTAAAACAATTTGTATATTGCAAAAACTTCATATGGCGAGCAAATTGCCGCAATACAATGGCTGTCTACTCTCATTGAAAATAAAGAAAAAGTTATTAATTTGTATGTGTGATTTAATTACATTTGAATGTGTTGTATTTGTATCGTTTGGGTGCAAACGGAAAGCGTGTGTTTGGCAAGCAGTTTGCGTAGTTTGTTTGGCCCTTTATAAACAAATATTTTTGTAACCTCAAATGCATACATAAGTGTGAGAAGGGAGTAATTCACTTTCACTGTCTCTGTTCTAACTAGCACCTCTCTGAAAATTTAAAATGCTGATTTTATTTTATTCAAATGTCACTTTTTTCACCTCTGCATACTTTGTGCTGGCAACTGAACAAAGACCTAACCATAAAGTGCATAGACTGACTTAAGCTTATGTCAAAATTAAACGAAAATCCTGTCAAATGCTTGTACTTATATGAAATCAATGATTTTAAACCAATTGTTGTGCAACTGCACACGAAGGCTTATTTTCGATGTTCGCGCTCTCATTCGTGGCTTGCGGCCCAATCTTGATTGAACCAACATGATTCGCCATACAAAATTTTATGAGCGAACCAACTTGGTTCATTTTGAATCTTGTTGCGAACCAAGCAAAAACTACTGTCATCCCAAATTTGATAATAAATTATCGCTAATTTATCTGAACTAGCTGCAAAAAAAAATCCAAACAATGAAAAAAGAGATAATAAATGCGTGTAAAATCAAAATAAACACATTGAAAATGTAAAAATTTTATATTTATATAAAGATTTAAATAAATATAGAAAAAAAGAATTAGTGAAACGTTTGCACAAAACATGCAAACATCAGTGTGAAGCAAAAAACAACCGTCTGAACACCTAGTTTCGCAATAGTGGTTCAGAGAGCGAACCAAGTGTTTCATATTATACCATGTTCAGACGGAACGGTACCGTGTTCTTCACATGAGAATATATTTAGGGAACAATTGGCATTAATTTTTATTGTCATTATTTTATTGATATTAACGTTTTATAATTTAAACATTTCCATTTCTAATATTAATTTTAATAAATGAACATCCAATTAAACAAACAAACTAGTTAAAACTTAAGTTTTAATTTTGTAATGACAAGTTGATTTACTTAAAATTATTTACACGGTAACACTATTTGCTTGTTTGACATTTGATTGCATGGAAGTGCCAAAAAATCACTCGCTTGCAAATTTAGCTGCGAGTAGACCTGCGAGTGCGAAAAATGTGATTGTGGTAGTAAAAAAATATGAGTGTGTTGAATTTTTCGAACTCTCACTCGCATATCTAAACGCTAAGTACATTATAGTTGTACACATTTGATTATGTGTATTCGCACAGATGCTAAAAGGCCCTGATTCACTATCCTACAAGATCGTACGATTCATTCACAGGAAACTGTTTCAAAAGTCTGGCCGACTTGAAAAAATCGTTTCAAAATGGCGTTGTAGGCCACACAACGCCATTTTGAAACACAATTAAAAACTCTTATTAACATAATAATTTTACGTTACTTAAATTTTTTTCTTGAGGCACCAATATTCAAACAATATTCTTATATTTTACACAATATATATCACACTGATCGCACAGAAATTATAATGTTTGGAAAAATTTCATAAAATTTTTCAAATCGCACGATTTGTCAAAAAGTCTGTTGCACGGTTGCATTTTTAGTACTTTTTCAGCACACATGCTTTATTTTGTAGATCGCACGATCGTGTATGATAGTGTAACATGGCCTTAAGCTGGCTTCATTCAGTTTATGCACATTATAGTTAGGCCTCAAGACTTAAAATAAATGGACTATCCAAACCATTTTAGGCCGTCTGGCCACCCTATTTGCCAAGCTTATTTCACATAAGTTTAAACCACCGACGTTGGCGGCTCAACCTGACAGATAAAAGAAGTTAATTATCATTTTAAAACTTAAAAACAAAGATTAAAGATGACTAAATTGATGTAGCTTGTGTCATCTACATATGTATGTTTTGTTAACATTTTATTTAAAGATTTCTTGTTTTAAATCAACTCTTTTATTTTATTTATATATATAATAAAATATATTATTATGAGTTTTCTTATCGTTAAACATAATATAAAATATGTGTATAAATATCAGTATAATATTGAATGTGTGAACTTCAGGCACAAAAATTATTAATGATTATTTTGCTTTTAAAGAATCAATCAAATCGAAATCAATTCCCTAATTAATCTATAAATTATATATAGAAAATAAAAGGATTTATTAAAAAGCCGTTTATTTCATATAAATGAAATCATTAATAAGTTTTTTTTATATAAATGTCTATTTGTTGAAGGCCAACGTGCGCCAAGTGTTTTTGATCTTTTTCATTTAGAATCACTGAAATCATCGTGAAATTTTAACAAATAAATTTTACACAAAAAAAAAAAAAAAATAACTATACCTCTACATATGTGCATATGTACACGTGTATGGAAATCTAGTTGAACCTTGTCTTAATTATACATGTAAGTCAAAAGATTTATAGCAAAATAAGAAAACCTTGTAATAAAGAAGGAAATAAGAATAAAAAACTGAAAATTCGCAAAGCTGTGATCTTCTTAAAAAATATTAATATCATAAATATTTCAACAATGGCCTCTTAATTAGATACTGTAACCATAGCTGCCAGATTTGACGATAAATCGTTATTTTGACGATTTTCAGGCCCAAATTTTGCAAATTGACGATTTGACGATTTTTGTCATAAAAATGACAATTTTTGCATGGCAACATTACATTTTTTTATAGATGAGACACAAAGTATATCTAAAAGCCCTGGAGGCTTATTCTGAATTGCGATGCGAATGGTAATGCTACTCGAAAATACATACATATATGCGAAGAGTTGCTATTCTCCATTGCGATATTCGCATAGTACTTTTTTATTCGCATTTAAAATGCGAAAAGGTGGCAATTCGGCATTCTTAATTGCGAAAATAAAGGTCAAAGTCGCAAAATTCATTCAATAGCAAAACAGCATTAGCAAAGCACGAAAATGTAAGTATTATATTACTGTTTGTTCATTCATCTATTTTTTTTTTTTTTTTTTTTTTTTTTTTTTTTTTTGTTAAAATAACGGTAAATTACTAAATAAAATAATAATTCGTTGCGGTAGCTAATAGATTAATTGCTTTTAATATAATTTCACTTAGGGAAACTAACAAGGATACTACTAAGACGCGACAATTCGAAGTAATGGTGGAATTCATGAAAAAACATAGTAATTTGGCGAAAGGCCACTTGACAGACAGCTCGACAGTGCTTTGTGGGATACATTAGCCGAAGAACTAAATGCAAGCAATAAGAGATGCTGCAGGATGGTGTTGGTAGCCACCTTGACCCAGAAAATTTAAAGCAGCTGCTAATTTGATAATGGACGGAATCGTACTTGATTTCGCTGCCATGCACTCCAAGCTAATGTAATACTCCATTTTTGAAAATAACACAAATTTTTTTTAACCAAATTTTTTTTTTTTTTTATCAACGAACAATTTTTACTTGTAAAACTTATCGAATAAGAAATAAATTTGACGTTTACTTGCAATGACTTTCGCATCGCAATTCAGAATAAGCCTCCTGATTCAATACCCTACACGATCGTTCGAACCGTTCATATAAAAATATTCCAGAAGTCTTGTCGACTTTAAAAATCGATTCAAAATGGATTTGTATTGCTACACTAGTATATAAGAATGATTTATATAAATTTATGTAAATAAATATAAATTTATATAAATTTATGTAAATAAAAAACTATTATTACCATAATAATATTATATTGTTTTAATTTGTTTCTCGAGACGCCAACAATATTATATTTTTCACAATAAACACCACTTTGATCTCATAGTAACCATCATTTTATGAAAATTTTCATAAAACTTTTCAAATCACTCGATTTTCGGTACTATTTCAGCACTCAAGCTATATTAGGTAGATCACACAATTGTCTAGGATAGTGAATCACGTCCTTAAAAAACAAACTTGTACTGTTTTTGCAAAAAAAAAAAAAAAAAAAAATATATCAATTGAAATGCGAGCATTTCCAATACGAGTATATTCTAAATTATTCAAAAATATAGTGACTAGTATTCAGCCAAGTTAGTTAAAATATGACAAAAATATGAAAATCTTTAGAATATTAAACAATTGACGGTATTCTTTATTATAAAGACCAATTAAAATTAAATTCTTCGAATTTTCTTGATATTGCAATTAAATCCAATTTATTAGAATTATTCAATTCAGATATATCTTTCTAAAATTTTCAGATAATTCAATGTGTCAAAGCGCACTTGTTTTTAATACCATAATACAGAAGTACGTATGTATGTAACTGAAATTAATTAAAAACTACATTCTTTAATAAATTCATATATTTTTCCAAATGCACAAATTTTAGATTATAAGCTGACATTAAAAATCATTTATGTATATTTTTAAATAGATATTTAAAATACACTAAAAATTTGACATTTTTATAAGTCCGATTTTCTTGACGATATTTCAAAACTAAAATGACGATATTTTAATAAATTATCGGGATATTGACGATTTCTTCCATATTTTTTCTGGCAGCCCTGACTGTAACTATGCAATTACAGCCAGTTTACCAATTTCGAAAGAAAATGAATGCGAAAGAAAGCCAGTCACTCACATTCGAATCAATTTGGGTTTGTCTATCTCACTACTATTCGTTCGCATATTCTTACATATGTATTTTCATTGAGTTTTGACACATCGTTCGCATAGAAAAAAGTTAGACGAACCCAAATCAGTTTTCTTTCGCTTAGATTGCGAACGCAAGCAGGCTGTCGAGATTGGTAAACTGGCTGTTAATGCTTTCACCAGAGAAGCAAGTCAAAGAAAAAATTTTGGCGGCGGCGTTCGCAAACGAATTTAATTCGAGCATTAAGCTGAAAGTCCATACCACGCGTTATATACGCTGCGCTTTTTACGCATTTCAAACTTTCTACGCGTTCCACACTTTTTATAAACTCAAGTTACATGCAACGCTTTCCATGCGTTAAGTTTTTTGTTGTGTTTGAATTATTTTTTCAATAAAAACCTTTTTTTCACACAAAAACATAAAGTAACAATCCACGGCACAAATATTTTTGGCGATAACTTTGAAAAAATAAAATGAATTGTGCTATCAAAAACAACTGACAGTTTTTATAACGCTTGTGACACGTGCAAAAGTAGACAATAAACCTACTTTTGGCATTTAATTGCTGTTTTAATTTATAATAATGATAGTTCATTAAAATCTTTGATATGAACTAATAATTTCCATAATATATGCTAAATTATTGTTTTTTCACACGCGTCATTTTCATTTGGGCAATGTGTAGACCGATATCAAAAATGTCTATTTTTTGGTATTTTAGTAACCCCCTTTTACAAACAGAACTGCTTTAATATAAAAATTATATACACCCTTTACATTTTTGTGAAGGGTATAAAAAAATTCATGAAGAAATCGGTTATCCTATATCTCTGGTGTATATAGACCGATATCGGAAATTTTTCATTTCCTGTATTTTAGTAGCCTAGTTTTACCATCAGAACTGCTTCTAAGAAAAAAAAAATTGTTTAAGTGGCTTATGTGACATTTTCATGGAAAAATCGGTTTAGGCTGTATCTCGGGTATATGTGGATCGATATCAGAAATTTTTATTTTCCTTATTTATATAACCTTATTTCATTACCAGAACTGCTTTTAAGCAAAAAAAGATGTTTAAGTTCATTTAGGCGACATTTTCATGAAAACCGCGGTTTAGGCTATATCTCGGGTATATATGGACCGATATCTGAAAAAAAAAAATTTTTTTTGCCTTTTAGTCACAATGCTTAATAAGTGTGTGAAGTTTGAAGCAAAACAAACAACTTTTGTTTTCAAAAATTTTCATACAAAATTGCAAAAAAAAAATGGCTTTTTTCGGAATTTTGAATATATCTCAGCTATACGTGAAGCGATATTACTGAATTTCAGTAGCAAACACATGGCAAAAGTTTCTATGTCTAATGGTTTTCTCAGAAACGGTATTTCAACGACCGACAGACGGACATCGCTTAATCGACTTTTCCATTAATTCTGAATCAGAATATATATGCAAAAAAAAAAAACTGTAGAAATTACAAACGGAATCACAAACTTATATATACCCTTAACATTTTTGTGAAGGGTATAAAGATCGCTGGTTTGTAGTTTTTTATTAACAAGGTTTAGCAATTTTATATTTAACCAGCCGTATTCATAAAAAAAAAACTCATCGGCATTTTAACAACTTTTTAATTAAAGCAGAATTTTCAGCAAAAAAACACATTTTATAAAAACGTATTCATAAACAGCATTTTAGCTAAAAATCATTTTATTGAAATTTTCTATTTGTGATTGGCAACGCCGTCATATGCAATTCTCATCTGAATCACAGTGCTGCGATAAAAACGGTTTTTTGTTCACATAGTAGTCATCAAGGTGCATTAACGTATACACGGTGACAGCACTAAAGCAAAATTACAACAGTACAACAAAAACAGGCATCTGGTAAGCTATGTTTATCAAAAATATTTATAACCATTTTCACAATTATAAACTATGAATGTACCTTTTCATAATTATAAATTATATTTATTTCAATTATTTTTATGTTTACAAAATAATTTGTATATGTTTAATTCAGAATAAAACACTAAATTCACTTTCAAAAATGTAAACAATACATTTGACGTAAATAGCTTACTATATTGCCAGTAGCAAAAAATTGTCACATGCCGTAGTGCTGCCACCGTGTATACGTTAATGCACCTTGGTAGTCATCTTGTATTGTTTTTTTTTTATAAAAATCGACTTTAAGACAAATAAATAAATGTTAACTCCATTTTGTCTTTCACTTAAATAACAAAAAATACTGAGTCAGAAAAGTTTTACTTTGATTCCTTTTGCTTAGAGCGCTTTTACATTTGGACAGACGATGGGCAGACAGACGAAATTTGAGGGTGCTGAAACGAAAATCGTCGGTGGGGGAGAGTGTGTAGTACACGACTCTCTGTACTAGACATTTGTGGACATTTTTTTCTTTCTCCTTTTAACTTTTCGCATTTTTTATGTTGTTGCTTCATATCATTATTCTCATATCAACATCAACTTCATATAAACACACTAGCTGTGCTTAAAAAAACAACAACAACAAAAAAGAAAGAAAACAGAAACGAAAATTTCTGTCTGTCTATTAATTTCTTAAATGTAAAAGGTTTAGGCAAGACCAAAAGAGAAATGAAAAAATGTCTGCCCATCGTCTGTCTAAATGTAAAAGCTGAGTTACGCGCAGGAAAAAATATGAATAACGGAGCTCTCTTTATTATTATTTCGTTTTTTTACACATCACTGATGTACATGGCATTTTATTAACGTATATTATTTTAAATAAGTAAAATGTTAGTAATAACTAAAATAAGAAGACTGGAAAAAATGTAAAGCGTAATGGCTTATCTGGAATCCAGAATAAAATAGATTACTTCTTTCCCTGAAAGTTTTCTGTTGCCAGCTATTCTCTATTAAAAACACACATCTATTGTTATCAATATCATGGGATTTTTGATAAATATGCAATAAACATTTTCGCAACATATAAATAAACAATAACTAAAAAGCACAAATATTACCTTAAAATTGGGTGAAATCAGTTTTAAAAATGGTTGACTTAAAAAACTGCTAAAAAGAAAATTTTAACGTAAAATTCGTTTATCAATACAGTTTTATCGAATTTTCCCTAAAAATGGTTTGAACGGCTGTTTAACTTTTTTATGAATACGGCCGTAATAGTTTAATAGTTTGTTAGCATCTTTAGGCAAAATTAAAATATTATAAAATTAAATGTAATTTACCAAACTGTTAGCGAAATAATGAAATTTATTAAACCTTTTTTATAAAAAACAACAAAACAACGATCTTTAGGTGGAAGAATTTAGAAGAACTTAAATAGTTTTTATATATCAAACAAAATATACAACACATGAAATCTGTGTTCATAAAACAAATTTCGCAGTATTACAGCATGATACACAATACTTATTTTCATACTTTTGAAAGCTCCGCCCACGTACTACAAAGAATACTTCACAAATACAACAGCATGATACACGTTACTAATTTCATACTTGTACGGTTTGTAGTAACGTCTATACCCCGTGTTTTCGAATTATAGCCACGCTATTGTGAATCACAACACGTATTTACATATGAAACGAATTTTTGTACAAAAATATTATGAATAAGTTTTTTATAAGTATATTCAACTTTTACTTCTCAAATCTTAATACAATCAATTATGTACATAAAAAGTGTGTTTTATGATCTGCTAATAAAGAAAAGTTTATGTAAATTTGTTTTGATGGGTTATAAGTCATTTACTCCCTGCGTTTAATTAGTCATTTGTTTTTTCACTTCATTTATAAATCAATAGCTTAAAGTGGCTTAAGCAATTTCGAGTAGGTAGAGCTAGCCACTTAATCTGGGTTGTAAATTTGGTTTTATGTGATAGAACGCTGGTTGTTTTTTTTTAATATTTAATTAAGTAAAACTTAATAAAGTTAAACTGTTGGTCGTGTGTAGAAATGTTAACCCAAATAAACGTGAACTTGTGGGTTCAACAACAGGCATGTGGATGATTATCATACATACATATGTATGTGTATATGTACGTACAATTTTAACATTTGCATGACGAGTTTTGATTTAGCTGATCTAAATGATCAGCTTTTTCAAATGTTTTGATTTACAGATGGTAGCAAATTTTTCCATTCGCATTCATTCAAGCATAATAGTCCAATAGCTTCGCACCAAATACGACAATTTGTGTTTATATATGTATGCATATAAGACTCAAACTTAGTACTATACACACAGATGCATGAACAGTCATGCTTTCACATACATAAACAGGGTGGCTGATGAATCGTGCTATTATAATAAATTTAAATAATTTCTTTTTTAATTTCTTGATGCTAATTTTCGACCCTTTTTTAATTATTATTTGTTGCTTGAGCCAGTGGCATAGTTGTAAAAATTATTGATGTGTATTTTTTTCGGTATTAACAGCTAGATGTTATCCAGAATCATCCCAAATTTGGCTGGCCATGTTCACCTTTTCATGCTCTATGATCTGAGACTTTAAGTTTCACAAAATAATTAAAAGTTTCACGAAATAATTAAGGGTTTCTTTTAGTGTAAATTTTTTTTTTAAAGAAAATTGAATAAAAAACATTTTTTAAATTATGTATTGTATCTTGAGTACCAGCTATCATCCAGAATCTTCCCCAATCTGGCTAGTCATTTTCACCTTTTCAAGCTCTCTGATACGCATCAGACAAGTCATCACACAATTTTGTCATATATTGAGTATCATCAATGCTACAACTGTGGTGACATCAATTCAATGATACATTTTATTAATAGTTAAAATTCATCTAATTTGTCAAAATTGATTATAAAAAAACCTAAATAGTGTTTTAATATTTTCTATTTATTGTTGAAAAGGAATTAGGTTGTTAAAATTATTATTTTTAAATTTAAATTCATTTTTATGAAGTAGAAAAAAATGCATCATATTAATGACATTTAGAAATTATATGCGACGCTTACATAAATATGATGACAGCGTAGAGAGTAAAATAAAAAGAAGAACTACGAAGTAGAGAAAGAGAATATTTCCTCATACACAGCATGCACACAATTAAAATATGATAATGCGCCACACAGACATTGTATTGATGGCAGGAAGTCATCAAAAGTATTATTAGAACATTTTTAATTCTCATTGATTTCTTGAACATGGTAGGATATAAAGTTACGTATATGAACATATTTTTCAAATCATTATATTGAACCGGAATTTAATGTTGATGATAGCGTACCATAGTATTGATGATATGTCGTCATCAAATTTACTTTACGTGCTAGTTTTCTGATGTTAATGAGCTATCACATCTGATGTTAGTGCGCCATTCTATTGATGATGTTTTGTCATTAGATTGACTTCATTTAGTAATTTCTTCTTTATTGAAGTTTCCTTGCATTGATGTGAGCATGTACATAAAAAGTATACCGATAAAGCATCTCTATGATGTAAGTGTGACATTCCATTGATGAAATAATTTATTTATATTTAACGTTTATATAAAATTTTTGCCAGCTGAACAATCTTAGGCGAATTTAGATTTTGACATTCACGATATGTTTTACAATAACAAAATACATACAGCCAGTTTACCAATCTCGACAGCGTGCTTGCGTTTGCAATCTAAGCGAAAGAGAATTGATTTGGGTTCGTATATTTTTTTTTCTATCCGAACAATGTGTCAAAACTCAATCAAAATACATAAGAATATGCGACCCAATAATAGTGAGATAGACAGACCCAAATTGAATTCGAATGTGAGTGACTAGCTTTCTTTCGCATTCATTTTCTTTCGAAATTGGTAAACTGGCTGTAGGTGATCTCGTTTAAATAGTTGTTTTATATGGTAGCTTTGTATTTTGTTTTGACACATCGTTCGCATAGAAAAGTTAGCCTAAAGCAATTATCTTTCGCTTAAGCTGCGAACGCAAACACGCTGTCGAGATTGGTAAACTGGCTGTTAATGTTACAAGCTTTATCATTTCTGAAATAACTGGGGGTCTCCATTAGCCATGAACATGGTATGAGCATCATATCGAACATCGCAAATGGCTAATGTGGACCGCTCAAGTCCATGTTTCGTTCATGCTGTGACATCGAAGCTCGAGCTTATGGCTGAGCATCGATGTTCGCCGTGAAGTTGGCCACCACGAATAAAAATACACAAAATGGCGCCGAACTGAACACTTTGATAAGGTAATTCCGAACATGCGTATTCACCACATACAAGAACATGAACTTATTTTTACATTCGCTCTGCCGACGTTATGTTCATGTCATGTTCATATTTATATAATAAACGACATAAAAGATTTACATATGTACATATACACGAGAATTTATTGTACATATATACGAATATATAATATGATATGGCAGCTCAATTCAATTTTGAAATAAAAATTAAACCAATTTTACCTGAAATTGTTCCGAATAAAGTTATGTAACTCTATTTCGTTCTCAAAAAGAGAAACTACATATAAAAAACATATTTCAGAACAAAAATTTTATTCCGAACCCATGGGTGAATCCAGCTTGAGGGTATAAGCTCCCAAGTATGCAAGTGTATAAAATGAATGACGTAAACAGTCATTACTGATTTCCACATAAAATGAGCAACTTTACTGAGAGAGAGAGGGAGTAAAGTATACTCTTTTACGTAATGTCAAAATAGATTTTATTAATTGCAAAGTGTTGACGCCACGAAATTTGTGTTAGTCTCATAAATTTTGTATGCGCATGAGGATTTTTGAAAGATAAATTACGTTTGACGCGCTAATTTAGGTTGCGCAGTTAAGTACGCAGATAATTTGGTAATATTTCGCTCCTACAAAATCTAAATATCTTGTTTACCATGTAAACGTGCCTTAAACAAGTACAAACTCCTGGATGTTACGATTGCGGTAACTATCACCTAATAGAACACGTTTTCAAGTCTCAAATATTCGGTATTTGTGTAGAGCAAGTGTGCCCAGCCCTATGCGCTTGGTACTCAATTGTTTTTGTAAATGCGCTTAGCTATAGGGCTGTGCTCTTTAATACACACATACTGCGCTCAGCACTAGCAATGAAAAACACACAAACAACTTCGTCGTATATATTTTTTTGTCGTTCTTCACTGCACACACACAAAAGCAAAGCAACAACACTTTCGCATGTTTTGCTGGTAAACATTGACGACATCGATTATAAGTGTGAATTTTGTTTTTGTAAATGTTTTGCTTTTTACAACAAAAAATATTAAATAAAAATTGTTTTTTTTTAAATGCATTGGTGTTTACTCTTCCATATAGAACTTGTGGGCATCACTGGTTTAGAGGTTCACAACTTTGGGTTGGCAGCATGTAAACATCTCATAACTGTCAATATGTTTTAAATGAAACATGCAAATTTATTTACACACATGCTTAAGTATTTTTGTATGTGCGTGTGTTTGTATAGAAAAATATATATATGTATATGTAAGTATATTTTTATGAACCCATTGATTCGTTGAAATTTGAAACGAAAATCATTAAACGTGTATGCTAATTTGTTGGTCTCATCACCGATTGAATTGAGTTTTTTTTTTTTTTGCTTCTTAGAAACTAGATTTCTTATGGTCATTTCTTTTAATAAAATTCTAATGAAATTCAAATAAATATGCATTGATGTTTGCATGTTTATATGTACATATGTATGTATATCCCAATTGGTAAAATCATCCTAGACAAATTACTCTTCGACGATATACCAATGCAAGATTTGTTTTCTTGTTTAGGTTATCTGAAGATATTTTAAGAAAATATGGGTGACAAGATGTGTGACAATGTCTTCAATATAGTCTTCGAAGAGTAATATCAGACAGAGCGATTTTAATTGCCCAGATTTTCAAAATTTTCTTTTGAACTTCCTTTTATGTTCACACACAAATTTTTTTTCGGCAATTCTTGTATTTTCTATAGCTTTTATTTCTTACAATTTACATTGTATATGATCAGAGAAAAGTGAGAAATTACTGAGTAAAATCTTATATAGTCATGAATTGCTCAACTAAAATTGCTATATCTGACCTGGCACTAAAGGCCGTGTCAGATAAAACTTTTGCCTCGCTTTGCGTTGCAAATTCGCTTTGACATCTACGATAAAATAAACATACTTATATAAAAAATGTTACATAAAGTACTTTTACCGCAACGTCAAGGCGAATTCAATAATTGAATTGGCCTTGCGCAACGTGAAGCGAAAAGTTCGGCAACTCTCATCTTTCTATACGTTGAAGTTTTTTTTTTAATAGCGCAAAGCTTTATGCACTAAGAAAACACTTAGAACCAATTTCAGTAGTTCGCCCAATAATAGTTTTAACTTCTATTATCATAAGAAATAATTAAATGTAAAAATTAACAACAATTTTTTTATATAAATAAACACATCGTGAGCGTTGCCAAAGTTTTTATTGTGACATACATCTTTTGCTTTGCGCTTTTCAGCTAAAGTTTTAAACGCCACGCAAAGTTTTATCTGATATGGCCTTAAGAGTTCATGTAAAATATCACGGCTTTCACAACAGAAAGTTTACTTAGCAAAGTATTGAGTTTGTTGGTGGCAAGGGAAAAAAGAAGGGAAAAGAGGGCCGCTCTCTTTTCCCTTGCTACCATCAAACGCAAGACTTTGCAAAGTAAACTTTTCGTGTGTGAAAGCAGTGAAACAGGGTTTACAAAAAATTAACGGGACTCTAAAGCCGGATTCATTCATTGTTTCGGAACATAAGTTTTGTTCGGAAGCAATTTTAGTTTTTTGAGAGTTTGTTCTGAAACGATTTATCCATTTCGAAAATTTTTTCTGGACAAACAAAGCTACCATATGAAATAACCGTGTAAACGGGACGTCTTACTGTTACGAGGTGTCTTTTTCATTTCTCCCACGGAGAACAGTTTTTGCCTTGACGTATTCCAAACCAGAGCATTCTGAGAAAGGAGTTCCTCGTTTATTGTAGCATATAAAACTCTAGGAAGCCGCATGACTTGGGATCAGCATGGCCCCCGGGTGGTTCTGCTTGCAGTTCAATCAGGGCTGATCATGGTTGAGGTGCCTATTTTGGCTGAAACGTTCTAGCTGTGGTTAAAAGCTAAAACGCAGGAAGGGGGTGTTAGCATCCTTGAGAATTTTTTGGCGTATGGTTTTTTTCGAGGACTAACAACCTCCCGAGGGTCTGTTGCCTTTACAACAAACATCTGTACTGTAAGGAACCAGTGGTGATTGTTGGTGGGTGAGTTGGTTTAAGGGCTGATGTTGCTAGTGGGCTTCGGCCTACCAACTCACTAAGCCTTGTCTTCCATTGATTGCTGGGAAATTACATGCAAGAAGTTGCTCATATGGCCACAAACATATGGCAAAAATTGCTACCTATGTGAGCCTAGACAGCCACATGGTGGTGCTGGTGAATCGTGATTAATTCACTCCCTAGAATTGGTCCATCATCCGATACGGCCGTAAAGGCCGGTGCTGCTCTAAATCTTTTTCACTACTGTTAAAGATGTCTTAAGTGTATGGCCAACTGGGGTATGTATGCATGTACACATGTACATAAGTAGTGTATCATATTTGTAACAATACCCAGATATACACATTTGAAGAAATCAATACATACGTAAATCTAACTACATATGTATATACATATTTACGTGTATTGACGCATTTGCTAAGAAGTTTGATCTATTGTGATTCACTTTTTTTTTTTGGCTTTTAGCAGTAAGCGGATGCTCTTCTCTGGGCAATAGCTGCCGTCATCTGATAAAGAAAATATTAAAGGATTTGTGTACAATGAGCCCAAAATTTCATAAAGCTTGACTATACATAGAACTTTCTTCCCTTTTTTTTTAACCGGTCATAGATAGAAGAGTATCACGGCAAAATAAAAATGGAATACGTTATTATATCATTACGTCAAAAACTTTGGAAATGCCATTGACGCTTCCCATTTGTGGAATGGTGTGACAAACGGAAGCGATTTGCGGAATATTTTTTTATCTCGGACCAGTACTAAGGAGACTATTCCAATGTTAAAATCTGTGGCTGTGTTCTGTAACTCTCGCCACGAGAAACTTTTCGACTGAAACGTGCGAAATGAAACAAAGTTGAAACAAACAGCTGCTTTTCTCACTAAACTGTATCTATAACTTTTCTTGTTGAGTAATAGCTGTCACGTAAGAAAATTACTCGCCATTTTACAGAAAAACTGTTTCTGTAAAACTTTTGCGAAAAAATTGCTCGCTTTCAACTGTCATTATTTCTCGCAAATAAAAAGTCTCTGAGATAGTATTTCAAATAACAATAATCATCATTAAATGAATAATAATGCTGAAAAATAAGTATTTTGCAGTTAATTAAGTTTCACATATATATTTACACAGTTTAGAATGGTCGTTTTTTTATTTTAACTTTTTATTTAATTTTTATACCCTTCACACAACAAGTTTTAAGGGAATACTTATATACAGTGCTGTTCCTACACTAAGCAACTCACACTGTATTTTAGAAAAATGTTACTTTTCTCTCAAATAAGAAGACCTTAAGAACTCATTATAATACTTATTTATGACTTGTATGATAGCAAAAAAAAAAAATGTATAAAAAAATAACAACAAAAACCTTTTTGGATATTTCAATAACAAACAAAAACAAAACTAACTCTATGAGAGGCTGTGCCTATGCTAAGCAACAAATTTTCTTATTCTCTTTCCCTTAAATATAACGGTTCTTTTGCGATGCATTTGAGTTCATTAATTGCAAATTACTTAAATCAATGCAGTTTAGTCCTACTAAGACTTTCTTCGTCTTTAAACTATAAATTTTCAACATGAAGCGCGTTGAATACGATAATAGCTTCAAATCTTCCGTTATATCATTGTGGAAGGCAGGGCAAAGTCAAATTGATATAGCTAATAATTTAAAAATTAACAAATCAATGGTTTCACGGTGGATTCAAAATTATAAAACGATAGGCACTGTCGTAAAACCCAATACAGGCGCACCTCCACGTAAAATTTCCGACCGTGACGACAGACAAATTAAAATATTAATAAAAAAAAAACCATTTATAACTTCAAAAGAGGTAATGAAATCACTTAATTTGAATGTGGATTTCAGCACAGTCAGAAAACATATCATCAAGCTGGGCTTAAAAAGTTATAGGGCTGTCAAAAAACCAATGCTGACAAAAAAACACATGAAAAAACGGTAAGTGAATTTTAATTTACTTTAACAACAAATTCTATAGGACTTTTGTAATTTTTAGTCTTGAATTTGCAAAGCAACACATTAATTGGACTATCACAAAGTGGAACAGTGTGCTCTTTAGCGATGAAGTCAAAGTAAACCTCTTCAATTCAGACGGCATATGCACTGTGCGGCATATGAAAGGAAATCGGCTCGATCCACGCTATTGTAAGCAAACAATGAAACATGGAGGGGGAAACATTATGGTGTGGGCATGTTTCTCTGGCAAACGCCTTGGTCCTGTGCACAAAATAAACGATAAAATGGATCGATTCGTGTATAAGGACATCTTAGAAACGAAAATGCTCCCATATGCAGAATGGAATATGCCACTTCGATGGGTGTTTCAACATGATAACGACCCGAAACACACATCGAAGTTGGTCAAGGAATGGTTTCAGACGAAAAGGATTCAAGTGCTTGGTTGGCCGGCACAATCACCCGACTTGAATCCTATCGAAAATTTGTTCGCCATTGTGAAACGACGCCTCGGATCGAGTCGATTTACAAATAAAGAAAATTTGTTAAACGGTTTTCAAAATGAATGGAAAAACATCCCCAAAAGCACATTGCAAAATTTAATTGCCTCAATGCCCAAGAGATGTGCTGCAGTCATAAAAAACAAAGGGTCATATACGAAATATTAATAAGTTGCTTAGCGTAGGCACAGCCTCTCATAGAGTTAGTTTTGTTTTTGTTCGTTATTGAAATATCAAAAAAGGTTTTTGTTGTTATTTTTTTATAAACTGTTTTGTTATCATATAAGTGATAAATATATATTAAAATGAGTTCGTAAGGTCTTCTTATTTGAGAGAAAAATAACATTTTTGTAAAATACAGTGTGAGTTGCTTAGCGTAGGAACAGCACTGTAAGTGTGTAATTTCTACAATTTTAATTTCCGACCCAACCTATTATATTGTAACGCTTTTATAATGTTTTTTCAGAATTCACAAAATGCAATTGTTTTTTAATGTTACAAAATTTTGTGCATAAGTATGTATGTATGTATTTGTAAATAAAATGTAAACGTTAGAGCCATACCATACATTTTCTAGAACAGCCGGCGGTTATAATATGACGCCGTCGAACAAAATTTCTTAACTTTAGAAATTTTTGGTCGGCGGCGGTACTAATTGTGGCTGGCGCTTTCATTTTTATTAAAATTGTATGTCGGCATCGTTTTATATTCTCAGACATTTCTAACGTAACGACGTAATCGCTTTAGATAGTTTTCGACATGAGTTACAGACGCAGTTTTTTCTCACTTTTCGAGAAACGATGGAATAATTTGTTTCACAAGTTTTCGACGCGAGAACTTCTCGCCAAAGTTACAGAACACAGCCACTGGTTTCCGTTTCCGTTTCACCTCCGTTCTCCGTCTAAAATCTTGATGTAAAATCACCGTTATTTCAAAACAGGCCGGTATGTTTTTGTTTTGGTTACCATAATACCGGGTTTTCCACTAAGGACCTGACAATTTTTTTTTTTAATAAAACGCAAACCCTTTGAGATATTTTCAAAACTTTATGATCGACTTGAAATAAAATCAAAACATTTATGAATGGAACACGACTTCGTTCATATCGCCACCGCGGACACGTTGACAGCATTTGATTGGTTGGACCCAATTTTCGATGACTCGGCCACACATTTCGGCCGTAATGGCTGCTATTTCTTGTTCAATGCTGGATCTGAGTTTTTTTTAATGTCATCGGCTTGTTGGCATAGACCAATGATTTTACATAGGCCCAAAGAAAAAAGTCAGGCGGTATTAAATCGCCCATTTACTGGTCCATTTCTTGAGATAACACGCTCATCAAACTTACTCTTCAATAAATTTATTGTAACGTGTACTGTGTGTCATTCAAGTCCATGTTTTCCAGCTCGGTCTAAATATAATTGGCAATCATGGCGCTATAACACGATTCATAGTAACGTAGCGATCGTTATTGTCATCAGAAAATACAAATGACACCGCCAGCATCGAACCGGGAATGTAGTGGGGATTAATGAAGTCCGTGTGGACTTTCAGCAGACCAATAATACATATTTTGCTTATTGGCGAACCCATGGAGCCAAAAATGAGCTTGGTCACTGAAGATCATCTTTGCGATGAAATTCATCATCTTGACGTATCTTCTCCAGTGCTCAATCGGAGAACGTACGTTGTGTGGTATGATGCATCAGCTTCAATTCTTAACTCAGTTTGACCTTGTACCAAGATTTTTAGGCATAATTCGCCATAAAGAGGACTCCTGAACAGCAGCGATATTTTCATCACTTCGACCAACCCGTTGTGTCACTACCACGGCAGCATTACACTGAAATTTTTGCACTAAAGTTGCTATTGCTTGTGTACTAGGGCAAGAGTAACAACCGAAAGTTGGAGTTAGTGCTCTTAACTCCGAATTTCGGTAGTACATTTTTTATAATTTGCATACGTTATTTGTTCGTGTACTTTACCGTGATGAAAATGTTGAGTTTACCACTGAAAAAAGGAAAGTAGCAGTCAGTGAAATAGTGCGTTCACAAATTAAATTCAAAGTTGTCAAGTACCTATTGGAAAACCTTTTACTAACGAATAACACCTTAGAATGGATATTGATAGCATTTAGCTCTTTATCCCTAAGCATTCTACAGCTCACAGCAACTTTGTATTATATGTAAATGTAAACACAATAGGACAGGGTGGTACAATACGCTCACACGCTTGTACTTGAAGGTCTTACTGTGCAACCTAAATTAGCGCGTCAAGCGAAATTTATCTGTCTAAAACCCTCATCTACACACAAAATTTATGAGACCAACCCATATAGCGCGGCGTCAATGCTTTGCAATTGGAAAATCCAATTTTGACAGAGCGTAAGAGAGAAAGATTTGCTGTCTCTCGATTTTGGCGGCCATTAGTAATCGCATTTTAGGTGCTTTGTCACTTTGTATTATTTCTATTCAGTGATTTTTATTAAGCAAGGTTAGTGACCAAAATTCATGCCACCAACTTTAAAGCTTTTATTTATATTACATACCACAGCGTAAAATCAAAGCGCTAAATTACGTTGCGCTTTACGCCTTAATTTAGGTTGCACTGTTAGACACACATACATATATCATACATATATACGTGCTTTAATGCTCAAAAAATCAACAATTAATAGAAATTATTAAGAAGAAATTGATGGACTTGGTTACGCAATCAATTAACTGCTGTTTTTTTAATTTCATGCTTTAGTTGAATTAAATAAAAATTAATATGCAAATAAAATATTTTTAATTACATCCATTGAAATAATCAAAATATGGCTGATTATCAAATTAATAATAATATTTTAATAAAATAAAACCTGAATTGAGACAAATATATATTGAAATTGATACCAAAAAGTGACAGTTCGTTCGATCTTTTGTTAATGTCTTCAAATTGTGAACGCTATAAATTTCTCCGCAGATTTTTTTTTTTTGGAAGAAATCCAAATAAAATTTAAATTTTGATTTGGTCGATCAGTTTGGTATTGAAACATTCGTATGATTAAATTGTTGAGGAGAAAACTCCTTAGGATATTTGCTCCCATCAAAGATTGATAAATATAGGATCAATATGTTTTCAGGAATTTTTGGTATTGTATTGTATTTTTTTTTTTTTGTA
This sequence comes from Thecocarcelia acutangulata, assembly GCA_914767995.1. Taxonomy (NCBI): domain Eukaryota; kingdom Metazoa; phylum Arthropoda; class Insecta; order Diptera; family Tachinidae; genus Thecocarcelia; species Thecocarcelia acutangulata. Next base: position 21,588,825 of record OU612095.1, on the reverse strand, counting down.
ATTCTGTAGCTGAGCTGGTAAGATCAAGAATATGTCAGATAGGTCTTTACTTACATATGGTAATATTGCAGAGTTGGGTAGTTTGCGAACGAACTAGTATCACTGAACTATTCACTTCAAGGAGCTAAGTGATCCGATCACTTCCTTAGCTCTTTTAGCTCTTTTAGAGCACTCTCATAAAAGAGCTCATGAACTCAACTCTATAATATTGTTGAAAGCATTCGTATTTCATAGTGAGAGCATAAGAAAAATCGCTGCCAAAATAAAAAAGATTCTAGTTTACGACTGCATTCTCTGGCGTAATTTTATGTCAAATTGTATAGAAAACATAGTCAAGCCCTAGTTCTGGCTTAAAAGTGTTTTTAAAAGATATTTTGCATACCTAACCTAGCGTCTCCACATAGCAATATTTATTGCGGCAATTGTCAAATTTGATTGCGTCCATAAAATTTGCGATGTGTAGACCGCAAATCGCTATAGGTAGCAAACTATTGCGCAATGATTGCTCTACTGATTGCTTGATCAATTATTGCCAAGCAATGAAATGTCAGTTGTTGTAATTTGGTTTACAAATATAACAAACACAGTGTTGTTCATACAACTTCTCACGTGAAGTTGCAATAAAGGAGCGATATTCATCGTGACCTTAACGTACCCATGGTTAAAGATTAAATTAACAAATCCTGTGATAGATATTTATTTATTAATAATAATAAAAAAATGATTCGTCAGAAAACACACCAAACAAAACATTGCGCAACAGTATTACCATAGCAGTATTTTTTTTTTTAGTAATTTGTTGCGAGTATTGTAAAATATATTTTTTTTAGTTATCATGGACCACGATTTTGCATTACATCGGACTATGTTGTAACTACTCCTTTTTATTTAAAACGGATCATGCAGTCTAATAGTTTCTGCAGGGATATTAATTTTCCTGACGATGATAACAAATTGTTAGCGAAATATTGAAAATAAATACTGTTGAATTTTTTATAAAAAAATAAAAAACAAAAATAAGAAATATTTACTTAAACAAGATCAAATAATTAAATATCAAATATAGTACAATAATAAATAACCTTTCGTGATAATTTAAAAATTCCGTACAATAAGCCACATCATACAAAATCTGTCCTTTTTTCCCTACATGTGGAAATAAACAAATAAATCAGTACAAAAAGGGGAAAATCCCTATGCTTGGCAACACTGAAATTGGATTGAGACAAATGAAAAAATTTGTTTTTTTTATCTTCGACCAGTAGTCAGGGGCTGACCCCTACATATCGTTCCTTTATTGCAACATAGTCATATCTCAAAAAATGAGCTTTTCGAGTTAACAATGCAGAATTGTTAACAGTACTACCTTTTATATTGTGCCAAAATTTTATTCAAATTACCTTTAAACTGTTTCCTTTAGAAGATATTTTCTACAAATTTTTTCTAAGACTTGTATGGAAGCTAAAAACTTGAAATGTGTTTTTCTCGAAACAAGCTTTTTTGCGTTATGACTATGTTGCAATAAAGGAACGATATGCAGTGCATTGTATTGGAACTAGGAAAATAGACAAAAAATGTTTCTGCCTGACTAACGCTATTATACAATATATCAGAGGCAAAAGATAACAGATTTTGGCAAAGTAAAGCTTATAATTGGCCTTGGAATAAATTTTTTTTGACATTAAAAATTGTGGCAAACATTAAGAAACGATATCGTGAGCCAGTCAGCAAAATTACTAGAATAAGAATAAACATATACTTTTGTGTGTTTTATTGCTTATTATAATATAAACTATATATCAAAAACTACTTATAATAATAAAATTTCATAAAACCATTAATTATAGCATAAGAAACAGGCTTAAAAGAACATGCGTCGGCTTGTCTACAAATACGTTTTCATACTTTAATCTTTACCATGTATTTTTTACCTGTGTATATACATACATACATACATATGTACAGTCATGTGTAAGTTGTATAATTTAATTAAGCATTAAAAAGTGCGATTTGCATAAAAAAGTCATCAATTTAAACAGGTTTTAGTCTAATTATTTCTATTTTTTTGTGTGTTTTTTATTTCTTTTGCCGCTTGGTTTTAAATCGAACGTGTTTAAAGTTAATGTCTTTTACGGTTTCTTTTTTTTTAATAATATATTAATAAATCTTTCATAGATTTTCAAAAGCCATTATATACTCACACTTACACATCAATATTGAAATTCACTTTCATATTTATAATTTTAAGAAATGATTTACAGTCAACGTTATTGTTTAGCAGCAACGAATATAAACAATATAAATATATTAAGATTAAGCTAATCTCACGCACTGAGAACTCCGTATTATAGTCTTAGCTAAAATTTCTCAAGCTTACGCTTTCTTGTCATTAAAATTTATTAATCGACTTTAGTGTGGGCTAAAGACGTGCAGCGGTAGAGCACGAAGTATTGTGAAAACTGTTTTAATATGTTACTACGTATTAGTATTTGTACAAATGACAAAATTATGCTGTTTTGGTTGTGCTAGAATACATTGGGAATAAAAAAAAAGTACCTCATTCTCCATCACTACTTGACCCGAAAAGTGTGCGAACAAAACTATTGTTGCAAACACGCTTTTTGAAAACAACATAATTTTATGAATGATATTTATCGCTAAAGGTTCTTTGTTGTTTATTTTTTAGATTATTTTATACATTATTATATATTTGTTCATACGCATATAACTATATTACTGTATGGTTGTATGTAGATAATATATTATTTACTAAATCTCCTGTTACAATACACGTGTTAACACCAGTGTTTAAAATAATAGAAACATACTTACATACGTATGTACACAGGGCTGGGCAAAATACACAGATTATGTATTTCAAATACAAGATACAAAATACTTTCCATGAGTGTATTTCAAATACAAAACACAACTACAAAATACAAATACATTTTTGTAATTTGGTCTCAGAAAAATGTACCCGTCCGGCTTTAGATACACATTTTATTTTACATATACACTTAAACTAAGTTGTATATTCATATGATTGTTCTAAACTTGCTAAGAAATTAAAACCTAACAAACCTAATATTTAGCATTTGATAGATAATAAATAAAAAATTCATTCGGCAAAACAAGTATTTCCTTTAATAAAAACTAGATATTTCAATCAGTCATCCGACAAACAATAATCTTTCTACAGGTCCTGAGGAGCACAGGCTGCTGTCAAATTCTATAAATGCATTTTTGATATTTGGAGAGTTTTCCAGAATGGCAAGCTCCTTGCTTTTATCATTTAGAAATTTGATACACTCAAGTTCCAAATTTGATTTACGAGGTTGTTCACTGTATTGTCCAAAACAACAATAAAATCTTCATCATCTTTACCTCAACTACTACTTTTTCTTCTGCATTCAGTTTCACGTTTTTTGCAATTTTTCTCCATGGTATCTATTGCAAGATTTTGAATTTTTTGCCTCTCTTTTACTGAGATGCTTTCTGGCAATCAGCTAATTTTGAAACTAGGATATGACACCGATATGGCTATTATTATTAGTTATTAGGCACCTGGAGCAAATATAGGGTGTTTTTTTAAGCTAGATAGAACTTTAAATTGTAAAAAGTAACACAAAAAATTAAATTTTGATGAAACATTTTTTTTATTTGTTTCAGTATACTCTGACAAATCATCATGAATAGACTCACGCTTGAACAACGCTACGAAATTATCCAAATTTGCTTTGAAAATCAGTCGTCGATTCGCAAAGTCGTTTTATCGCAAAATTGTGTTCAGCGATGAGGCGCATTTTTGGCTTAACGGGTTTGTTAATAAGCAAAATTGCCGCATATGGAGTGAGACCAATCCACAAGAGACCCTACAGACTCCATTACATCCAGAAAAATGCACTGTTTGGTGCGGTTTTCATGCTGGTGGCATCATCGGACCTTATTTCTTCAAAAATGAGGCCGGAGCTCGCGTTACGGTCAATGGAGATCGTTACCGCACCATGATCAATGATTTTTTGTTTGAAAATATGGATGACATTGATCCGGAGGAGATGTGGTTTCAACAGGATGGCGCTACGTGCCATACGGCGAACGCAACCATCGACTTACTGAAATCAAAATTTGGCGATAAGTTGATTTCGAGAAATGGACCTGTCAATTGGCCTCCAAGGTCGTGCGATTTGACACCTCTCGATTATTTCCTGTGGGGCTACGTGAAGTCACTGGTTTATGCTGATAAACCAGCAACAATTGACGCCTTGGAGGCCAGCATTGTTCGTGTTGTTCGTGACATACGGCCAGCAGTGCTCGAAAAAGTGGCCCAAAATTGGACGTCCAGAATGCGCTTCGTCAAGAACAGCCGCGGTGCCCATATGCCCGAAATCATTTTCAAATGTTAATGTCACGTATTGATCTTTCGAATAAAAAAAAATTTTGATTACAATTTAATTTTTTGTGTTATTTTTTACAATTTCAAGTTCTATCGGGCTTAAAAAAACACCCTATAGTTGCTCCAGGTGTCAGCATGAGAAACTCATTAAATCTTATTTCCAATCTCTCCATTAATTTTGTTAAAATACAACTTAAATGCCTCAAAGTATTATATTGCAGTGGATCTAATCTGGTTCTCGCAGCCTAAAGTTTTCAATAATAAAAATTACTTCCCTGTATATAAAAAGCTGGTGGCAAATATATAGAAATTTTTACTGATATCACCCGATTAGTGTAAAATGTATTAGCTCTGTATAAATGAAAGCTACATTGCAGTATTGCAAAATGATAAACATTTTAATGGTTGTAGTTTCTAGCGGTTTTAGCTTTTGTGAAATAACTTGTTTTCACTTTATTATAATAAATAAATGTATTTTGTAAAAATGTATTTTTGAGCCACATGCATTTGAAGTACAAAATACAAAATACTATTAAGTTATGTATTTGAAATACAGATACAAAATACGTATTTGTATTTCAAATACTGCCCAGCCCTGTATGTACAAATATACTCCTAAAGGCCCAATCAGACTATTATACAAGTATAAATACTTTCATTAGATTTTGTGAGATAAAAGTCTAAACACATTTCTTGCGACTGTCAAAAAGTCTAACGTAAATTAGATTTTGTATTCACACCATCACATTTGATATAAACAACATAGATGTGCCATCATAAAACTTTTCACTATAATAATATTTTCTTTAAAATAGGCATTCGTTTGAATGCTATCGTAAAGTTTACTGATAAGCAGAAGTCCGTGCTTTTAGTTTTTTTGGGACTAAATTGGACCCATGTCGGCTGGCTTTACAATTGCTGGCAGCCTGTTAAACCTAACCTAACATGGGTTTCAAAACGACCACAGATACCTACTTACATCAGCTTATTATTGCTAGCTTTTTCTAATATGAACAATGCACTACACATTTCAGAAAAAATCTATTCTAGGAGTAAATTCCCTTATTCAACTGTATGGCAACGCCTTTTTTATTTCTCTCTAAAAATAAACTTCAAAAATCCTTATTACAAATAATAAAAAGAGAATAAAACTACCTTGTATTTTTTATATCATGATTGATCCAATGTAAAGTATTATCCAAGGTGCATTAACATCTACAAGGTGGCAGCGCTACGACATGTGACAATTTTTTGCTACTGGCAATATAGTAAGCTATTTACGTCAAATGTATTGTTTACATTTTTGAAAGTAAATTTAGTGTTTTATTCTGAATTAAACATATAAAAAATATTTTGTGACCGTAAAAATAATGCAAATAAAGATAATTTATAACTATGAAAAGGTACATTCATAGTTTATAATTGTGAAAAAGTTACAAATATTTTGGACCAACATAGCTTACCACGTGCCTGTTTTTGTTGTATTGTTGTAATTTTGCCCCAGTGCTGCCACAGTGTAGACGTTAATGCACCTTGGTATTATCGTTTTGAAAAGTTTCAAAAAACAACAAAGTCGTATGGGATGTCAAATTTTTATCGTATTATTTTTCGTATGTATGACGGATTACATTCAGACTATCAGACTTGCACGTATTATTTGAATTTTTGACAAGTATTAATACAAAGTATAATAGTCTGAACTGGGCTTAAACATGTCGATAGTGTCATAAACACTTCGTAATGTTTACTAAACTATTATAATAAGTTCAAAACGCTTGACCGTAATTAAGTCGTTTTAAAGAATTACGTATTGTTTACGACGACATTGATTAGCTTGTTTATTTATATTTATGTACAGAAACATTCATACTTACATGCATACATACATACATACATTACTATGTTTAGATGAAGAAGTTATGTATTTGCGCACAAGAACGGAAATGTTTGTGCATGATTAGTTCATTATAGGCTAATAACTTATACTGAATAAAAGTAACAACCATATGTGCCAAGGCCAGTTAATACAGGTTTCTGCAGCTCTTATGATGATTTGTTTTCTGCTTTGTGTGTTCGCCATGGAATAGTATTAACAATTTTTACATCTTTGAACGCCGTTGCTCTTGTGAATATGCGGGGAATCGTACTACGCATTACAGAGAGAATTCGTTTTTCAGCCGCACGCTTCGTCTGTGGAACAAGTTGCCTGCAGAAGTGTTCCCTGTCTGTTGTAACGTTGGAAAATTCAAGTCAAATGTTCACAAACACTACTCCCGCTTTCCCCCTCCTCACAACCTATTTTCCTAGCTCTGGTACAATGCACTGCATATGTAGGGGTCATCCCCTGGGTACCGGTCCAATATAAAAAAAAAAAAAACAAACAACTAGCATCCGATTCAGATTAGTCTTTTTCTACTCATATTGTTAAATTAAATGTACATATGTAAGAAGCAAATAAGAAAACAAATGCTAATAATATAGTTTTGAACTTATCCAATCTTCGCTTACAATGTATACAATGTTGCATGCATCTTACGGCCTAGGCCATCGCTGTGTAAATATAAGTAGGAATTGTATACAGACTTCGGATGGGTCACGCTTACATTGGCAAGGGTCTTAGATCGAAGATGTATGCCGTAAGATGCATCCAACACTGTATACATTGTAAGCGAAGATTGGATAAGTTCAAAACTATATTATTAGCATTTGTTTTCTTCTTTGCTTCTTATGTACATACATTTAGTTTAACAATATGAGTAGAAAAAAAAAGACTAATCTGTGGCTGTGTTCTGTAACTGTGTAGAGAAGTTCTCCCGTCGAAAACGTGTGAAACAAATTATTCCATCGTTTCTCGAAATGTGAGAAAAAACTGCATCTGTAACTCATGTCGAAAACTATCCAAAGCGATCACGTCGTTACGTTAGAAATGTCTGAAAATATATATAAAACGATGCCGACATGAAATTTTATAAAATAAAAACGCCAGACACAATTAGTACCACCGCCGATCAAAAATTACTAAAGTTAAGAAATTTTGTTCGGCGGCGTCATATTATAACCACCGGCTATACCATGATATAAAAAATACAACAAGAGGTGTGTTCATTTACTTTACTAGTAAAAATTAGCAACGAGAGAGTAACAAGAAAATTTTCAAAATTACTCTCAAAAATGTGAAAAAGTAAATGAACACTTTACAAGCAAAAATTTGCAAGTTAGAGTAGTGTTGTTGTGTATAGGTACTGTTGTGTATAAGTACTTAATAACTACCATTATATCCTTTGGACAAATTATACATATATGAATGTTATTATAAAAATAATGTGATTATGGTCATTTATATTCAGCATTGTCTTGACTGGTGTTTTTCGAGTACAGCTTGAAATAGAATAATGAAAAGTTTTACAATTTTATTTAATCTAGGACTAGGCATAGTGGAAATACACTAAGCACTATAAGGGTGATTAGCTACTTTTGAATAAAATATCTATTTTCAAATAGCATCCCATACACGTTTCACTTCAATTCGTAACTGAGTCGGTCGTTGTGCAATTCAAGAAGTAGTTTTTTGTAAGGAGACCGTTAATAATTTTTTAAATTGTCTTTAATTTCATTAAATCTGATAGTTGAATGAAAATCTTCCTATTCAGTTTATGAAGTGTGTGGCCAAGAATCAATTCAATTGAAAGACTCAATTAACAATTGAATTGAAATGTGTATGGGCTGCTTTATACGTTATAACAGCCTGCATTTTCATTTTTATTTCAAATTAATTTCAAATTGCAAAGTACCGAATAGCTAGGTACTCATAATATTTACGATACTAAAAATAATAGTTGGTCTGTAAAAATTAAAGAAACAAAAACATTTCAGAGGTTAAAACTACAAAAATATTAATATAATTAAAAATGGAAGGTGTCTAAGTGTCTATTTAATTGCTTCCCTAAAAGTTTTAAACACATTCAAGCAAGTAAATTTGCCGGAACATCCTTTGCCATTGATGCGCTACATACTGTGTTGCTTAGTTCATTGCCACTAGACGTCTTATTTTAACTCTGTTGTTCCTAAGTTACACAAAAATCAATTTGTTATCTTTTTAATACTTATACTCGTTTTAAAAGTTTACATACACTTACAATTTCTTAAATTTTTCAAAATATTTTCATTTTTAACTTAATTTAGAAATATTATTTTGTAAACACAAACGCAAAACAGCTGTTTGAATAATTATTGCAAATAAAAATTTTACTTGCAAAAACTTGCAAGAATTTTTCTGTCTCTCAATTTTGTACGCTCTTTTGACGCTCTCTCGTTGCAAATTTTTTTGGGTTAATGAACGCTTTCTAGTAAAAATTGTTACAAATTTGTGAAAATTTTTAGTAAATGAACACACCTAAGGTAATTAGTTTCATTCTCTTCTTATTATTTGTAATAAGGATTTTTGAAGTTTATTTTTAGAGAGAAATATAAAAAGGCGTTGAATAAGGGAATTTACTCCTAGAATGGATTTTTCCTGAAATGTGTAGTGTATTGTTCATATTAGAAAAATCTAAAAATAATAAGAATTCTGCTTATCAGTAAACTTTACGATAGCATTCAAGCGAATGCCTATTTTAAAGAAAATATTATTACATTTAAAAGAACATACACTTTAGATATTAAAAACAATGGGAAAAATTTGATGCTTGTGGTTTAAAAATATATAAAAAATTATTTCTACTAGAATGACCCAGCGACAAAACTCATGCACGTAACATTCAATATTCTTCATTACTTCCAATAAGAAAAACCTACTTCTAAAAGATGTCAATATTTGTTTAAACATCAAAGTAAGCAATAATAGCGAAAATTTGCCTATAGTTTTCTGTCGTTTCCGTACCTTCAAACTTGTTCTGGACGTGACTTGTAACTTCTCTAACAAATGCCGCGATATAATTATTCAGTGCATTTAAAAGAAAAAAATAATGACTTATTTTAATAACGGCCAATCAGTGACCACAATTGCAAAAAACTTGACATTCACCACAGCGTTATATCAAGAATTATAAGCCGTTTTCGTTGTTCGGGTACTTTGGTTACAGAACATAAAGGTGGACGTTCCCGAAAAATGAGTAAACGAGATGGCCGGGCAATAATACATTTGATAAAAAAGACCGATTCGTGTCAAGAACCATCGCCACACAATTGTTATTAAATGTTACCCCCAGAAGGGTACAACGGCAGGCTGCAAAGGCGGACTAAAAGCATACCACACAAAAGTGTCAAAATGATTTTTATATCATGGAAAAATAGACTGGCCAAGTTGGAATTTGCAAGGGAACATATTAATTTGACCACCACACAAAGGAATTCCATGCTATTCTCCGATGAGTCCAAGTTTAATTTAAAAGGTTCCGATAGATTAAGACTGATTAGATGACCAAAAAGCCAACGTCTTAGTCCACGTTATACTAAAGGCATATTGAAACATTGTTTCGGTAGCATTTTAGTCTAGGGATGTTTTTCAGGCCATTTTGATATATTTTAGATTTATGTATGTTTTTTAATTTAAAATTTTTATTTATTTTTGTTAGAAGCCACAATTTTATTATTATTATTTTTAGACACAACTTCAAACAAAACTGAAAACATGGGAATGTATAAACTAAACGGTAGCACAATTTTATAGAAAATGTCACAATCCTTATACTTGTCAGATGGTGATTGTTAAGGAAAATTGAGAGAATAAAACTACCTTGTATTTTTTATATCATGGGCTATACTAGAAAATGTCTGTTATGGCTCTAACGTTTAGATTTTATTTACAAATACATACTTACATACATACTTAAGCACAAAATTTTGTTAAATTAAAAAACAATTGCAATTTGTGAATTCTGAAAAAAAATCTTTATAAAAGTATTACAATAGACTTTGTTGGGTCGGAAATTAAAATTGTAGAAAATACAAACTTATATAAGTATTCCCTTTTTGTGTGAAAAGTATAAAAACTAATTAAAAACTTAAAATAAAAAACAATCATTCTAAACTGTGTAAATGTATTTAATATTAAATATTATTAAACCTAATTTAACAGCAAAATACTTATTTTTTCAGTATTATTTATTTAATGATGATTATTGTAGTTTGAAATACTATCTCACAGCCTTTTTATTTGCGAGAAATAATGACAGTTGAAAGCGGGAAATTTTTTTCGCAGAAGCTTTACAGACACAGTTTTTCTGCAAAATGGCGAGTAATTTCCTTACGTGACAGCTATTACTCACCAAAAAAAGTTATAGCTACAATTTAGTGAGAAAAGCAGCTGTTTGTTTCAACTTTGTTTCATTTTACATTGTGGCGAGAGTTACAGAACACAGCCACTGAATCGGATGCTAGTTGTTTGTTGTGCTTAGCATGTTTGTTTTGTTTTTTTCTGTTGACACAATCGCTTCCAATCGGATGCTTTGCAAATTGTAATAACTTGTGGACTGCTAGGGCAAGACCAAAAGAGAAATGAAAAAATGTCTGCCCATCGTCTGTCTAAATGTAAAAGCAAACTATGTATTACAACTCCTAATGCTGCCACCTAATAATTGCACCATGGTGGCAGCGCTAAAGAAAAACTATAACAAAAACAGCTCTGTCAAAAAAAAAAAAGAAAAAAAAAATGGAAATTTTTTCACAATTGCATATATGTATGTATAATGGGTGGTTCAATAAAAACATACGACATTAACGCCGTCGTACTTTATGCGTTATGTAAAAAATTTTGTTTTGATTAAATTGCTTTAATTTAAAAGAATTATGTAAAATAAAATCAACAACCCAGCCATTATGACGCTGCCAATAAACGGTATTTTATTGTTGTTGTTTTTGTGAGTAAATAGGTATACGAATATAAACCCGTTATTTTATTCAATGTTGACAACAAGTAACCTTTTACGTTTACAAACATATCATATATTTTATAAAGGAGATTATATAACCGGAAATACGTCTGTCAGTGCAATAAATTAGAAAAACACAACAACAATAAAAAGCCATTAACGATAATTTCATTCACACTTCCAGTTATATCAACGAATAAGCCCGACAATTATTTTCAGTTATAACTTAAAGAAATAAATTAATTTTTTGAACAGCGATAAAAACAGCATAATCAAACTGTCTATGATTTAAGCTGCCGAAATAGAAGTTTTTTTTTAGGAAGTTTGACGTCAGAAACAACATTTACCACTATTTTGCGGCTTTTAATGGTAGAAAACTTTATCTAGGCAAGTTTGCTATTATGAGTTGGTAAACTATGCGTATTTACCTAACTAAATATATAATACAGATCTCGAAAACTTTAATACAGGGTGGCTGCTGAAAACTGCTATCAAAAAAAAAAAAAAACGTAATAACTTATTTTCTGCGTAACTAACCTGTTCCATTTTTGTTATGTTTTATAGATTGATCTTTAAATTTAACTAAAATGGAGAATTGGGACAATGCCACAAGAATTTGGATAGTGCAACGCTTTCACACTTTAGAGTCCGTAGTTTCCATCCAAAGAGAATATAGGCGCACGTTTGGCGGCACTCCTCCTAGCAGATGGAGTATAATAAGGCTCGTAAAGAGTTTTGTCGAGCGTGGAACAATTGCAAGAAGGCCTTATCATCGAGAACCCTCAATTTGCACGCTGGAAATTATCGCTGTTGTAGCTGCTACCATGCAATCCAGCTCTTTGGCCTTATTCATAAAAAATATTTTATGTTTATTAAACTGTTATTTGACAAATTTCCCATAGAAATTTGTCAAATAACTGTTTAATAAACATACAATATTTTTTATGAATACGGCCGTTTGAGTTTCGACAAGGGGCTTATCTGCTCAAACGGGTGTCAGCAGACAGTCACTAAAGACAATTTTGCACCAAATAAACAAACAAACTGAACCCTAAATACTTCGCGATTCGCTTGGAATTTTATGAGAATATCATTCAAATGGTGTCAGAGGATGAAAACGTCTTGAACTGCATTTGTATGTCTGGTTTGATTTAAACGGCAATGTTAACAAACAACATCACAGTGTGGTGTGCAGTTTCTTCAAGGTTCATTGTCGGGCCTTACTTTTTCGAAGAAAACGATATTACTGTTACGGTCAATGGAGACCGTTACTTAAAGATGTTGAAAGAGTTTTTCTTTCCAGAATTGCGGTCAAAGAGAATCCCTTTCAACACTCTTTGGTTTCAACAAGATGGGGCAACTTGTCACATAGCCACGCCTGTTATGACAGAATTGAAGCAAAAATTTCCCAACTGATTTCACGAAACTCCACATTCCGTTGGCCTCCCAGGACTCCTGACCTCACTGTACCTGATTTTTTTTGTGGGGTTATTGCAAACAAAAATTTTACAAAAAAAAATCCAACAAAATTGGATGATCTAAAACAATCCTTTCGAACGGTAATTGAGACAATTCCCGCTGCAACACTCCAGGCTGTAATGAATAACTTTTTGATAAGATGTCGTACATGTGTCAACGAGGGTGGAGGCCATTTTAATGCAATTATTTTCAAAACTTAATGAACTACTTTAATTAAAACGTATTATTTTTCAAATGAATTTCTAAAAAATAAATTACATAAACTTTACAAAAACTTATTTGGGTTTCTTAATATAGCAAATCACCCTGTAGAAAAGATATATTCGCAAACGTCGATACGATTTCTCTTTAATGATGTAATGTAAAATTGACTCTCACCGAAAACAGGCTCATATTTGAAACATGGCGTTTAGGTGTGGTTCGTACTTAACCTTAAAATTTAACCACCCGATACATCAATATGTTTTTTAATAAAAAGAAAATAGGATAGGAAATGTGGTTGATATTTACGGAATTCAAAGGGTTGCCATAAAGTCATAAATCTTAAAATATTAGTGAATACTGAGCATGCTGACATAAATTATTTCTAATTTGAGTCAGCTGAGATGTTTACGGTTTAGTTACGGCAAACTCCGTTTAAAAAGTCTTATTGCGAGTACTTTCTGACTTTTTTGTTCGAAGCATAATATAACATACAATGACATTATGCGTGATATGACACCGTTTGAATCCCCCAATTATTTTATAATTAACCTATTTTTTAATAAAAAATATAAAATCACGCTTTTAAAGGTTAATTTGAAGCAAATTAAGTCGTTTAAAATAATTTGGTCATATGAAAAATGGATGAGAAGTCATGCTGTGAATTACTTAATTTGGGCAAATGAAATGATTTGGCCCAACTCACGTATATGGAAACACACCAAACGTACCAAGAAATCGAAAATTTGCATACAAAATCTTAAAAAAATTCATTTCAAATACATACATACATACATACATATTTTTTTTATGAATATGCCGCTATTAATAGATATAAAAGAAGAGATAAATTCCGGAATAGCAATTAAGTCTATTTAAAAAATATACATCCATGTTCCGAGCAGCGCGCTTTGTGAAACCGTAAAGCGTTCTAAAAAACGCTTAATTGATTTGTAGGTGTTCTAAGAAACGCGCGTTTTACTGGCGTTTCGTAGTTTTTTCCGAAAAAATACAACATGTGTTTGATCGACTTCCTAAACGTAAGTTGCAATGCGTAATTTAAAAAAATGCATTGCAGAGAAATGTTTTGCATTTTATCGGCATTTAGGAACGTCGCTATGCAACTCTTATATAAAACAAATGTCAAACACATGTTATAAAATTGAATAATTTTTTTTCAACAGATGGAGGTAACACAAAATTATTTATCCATTTTGTTGCCAAGTGCTGAGGAATTATCTCAGGCTAAACCTTCAAAAAATATTAATTGGCTAAATAAGCTTAAAATAAAAATCCCGAGAAGAAAAGTGATCAGAAATAAAAATGTTTGCATAAAAAATAAAAATGATGCGTGATTCTGACAGCTGATACCATGGTGCAATTATTAGGTGGCAGCATTAAAGTTGCTGTACTAGATACATAATATTTTGTTTGTGTAAAAATTCCACCATAATGTCAAAAATATGTTTACAAAACAGAGGAAAATGAGGAAAAAAATGTATATAAAGAAAATTAATTGTGTATTATTATTTTCATAAATTGTTTTTAACGCCTTTTAAGCAATTAGATTATTTTTGAAGCGAGAAATGTCGCTAAGCAGTAGAATTTTTCTTTTTACATAGCAGACAGCAGCGCATTTTAAGGAATTAAAATATTTTTGAAATCTTTTTGGTTGTTTCTTTTACACATTTTCAAACTGTTTAAAATATTATTTTTTTACTTCACTTTGTATAAACATAAACAGCTTTTACGCAATTAAAACATTTTTGAAAATTTCTTTATTGTTTTTTTTTTGCACTTTTTCACTTTTTATTTCTTTTTTTGCACGATGAAAATATTAGTATTTGTTCACTTCACTTTGGGTAAACATAAACATCTTTTGACACTACCGGTCAAGGTGCATTAACGTCTACACGGTGGCAGCACTAGAGCAAAATTACAACAATACAACAAAAATAGGCATGTGGTAAGCTATGTTTATCAAAAATATTTGTAACTATTTTCACAATTATAAACTATGAATGTACCTTTTCATAATTATAAATTATATTTATTTGAATTATTTGTATGTTCACGAAATAATTTGTATATGTTTAATTCAGAATAAAACACTAAACTCACTTTCAAAAATGTATTGCCAGTAGCAAAAAATTGTCACATGCCGTAGTGCTGCCACCGTGTATACGTTAATGCACCTTGCTACCAGTCGTTTAGTGTATGGTCACAACAGCAACTTTAGTTGGGCAATTCTTGACTTTATAGAAGCTTTCGGTGAGGGGAATAAGCAGGGAAAAAGAATTGCCGGTACTCGGCAATTCTCAGCAATTCCTTACTTTTCTCTCATGTGTGTATGTGTATGTGCATATACAATGTAGATTGCATAAAGCAAAAGGTAGAGAATTGCTCAAGAATTGCCGAAAAAAGTTTTTGTGTGTGGACAAGAAAGCAATTCCAAAAGAAAATTGCTAAAAAGTTCGGCAATTAAAATCGTTCTGTCTGACCACAGACTTAAATAAAAAATTGTCAAATGCGGTAGTGATGCCACCTGGTTAATGCACTTTGGCTGATACTCATTAAAATGAGTTGCCAAACGAATAGAAACATTGGACGTTGCCAGAACTTGCATTTAGGAAGTCGGCCTTTTACATACATATCATTATTATGTGGGAGTTATATAAAACGAAAAAAAATTTGACAACAAATAAAGAATTTTTTAATAAGGTTTTTTATTGAAAATGTGTAAAATTCGTTAAACTTTTTATTGAAATAAAAAGAAAACATATTATGTTTTAATTGTGAATAATTTTATTGCCTTTTTCAAGTTCAGTTTTAGCAAATACAATCAGTTCATTTCAATATACTCATGCGAGTTAAAGTCGCCAATTCTAAGCGATATGCGTTTTCCAGAACACCTATTTGGAGATTTCAAATCGCAAAATCATACTTCTTGCGTTATACCAAGGCGAGTTTATACAGGTGAATGCAAGCGGAAAGGCGAATTCAGTACTATGTACAAAATCTAAATTCGCCTAAGATTGTTCAGCTGGGAAAAAATTTTATATAAACGTTAAATATAAATTTTTATAATTGTGTGTAATTAAAATCACATTATATTAGTTTTTCACTTTTAAATTCAGAAAAGTTTCTTGAAATTGCACTAAATCATACAAAAAAAAACTTCAGATTAAAATGTTGCGAAAAAGTTTGTAAACAAAAGAAAAAAAATTTGACAGCCTCATTGGAAAAAAAGCGAGAAGCAAAAAATAATCACCTGTGCTGTTAAGTTCATCTAAAGGGTGTTTTTTTAAGCCCGGTAGAACTTGAAATTGTAAAAAATAACACAAAAAATTAAATTGTAATCAAAATTTTTTTTTATTCGAAAGATCAATACGTGACATTAACATTTGAAAATGATTTCGGGCATATGGGCACCGCGGCTGTTCTTGACGAAGCGCATTCTGGACGTCCAATTTTGGGCCACTTTTTCGAGCACTGCTGGCCGTATGTCACGAACAACACGAACAATGCTGGCCTCCAAGGCGTCAATTGTTGCTGGTTTATCAGCATAAACCAGTGACTTCACGTAGCCCCACAGGAAATAATCGAGAGGTGTCAAATCGCACGACCTTGGAGGCCAATTGACAGGTCCATTTCTCGAAATCAACTTATCGCCAAATTTTGATTTCAGTAAGTCGATGGTTGCGTTCGCCGTATGGCACGTAGCGCCATCCTGTTGAAACCACATCTCCTCCGGATCAATGTCATCCATATTTTCAAACAAAAAATCATTGATCATGGTGCGGTAACGGTCTCCATTGACCGTAACGCGAGCTCCGGCGACATTTTTGAAGAAATAAGGTCCGATGATGCCACCAGCATGAAAACCGCACCAAACAGTGCATTTTTCTGGATGTAATGGAGTCTGTAGGGTCTCTTGTGGATTGGTCTCACTCCATATGCGGCAATTTTGCTTATTAACAAACCCGTTAAGCCAAAAATGCGCCTCGTCGAAGTCGTCTATAAGTTGCGCGAATCGACGACTGATTTTCAAAGTAAATTTGGATAATTTCGCAGCGTTGTTCAAGCGTGAGTCTATTCATGATGATTTGTCAGAGTATACTGAAACAAATAAAAAAAATGTTTCATCAAAATTTAATTTTTTGTGTTACTTTTTACAATTTAAAGTTCTATCTAGCTTAAAAAAACACCCTATAGTAATGAATTCGCTTTGCGTTATACGTTTCTCAGAACATCTATTTGGCGTTTTCAGATCGAAAACGCTAAATTTAACAGAACATGCCTGATATTGTCATGATTTGCTGGAAATATACAGGATTTTGTTTTAATAATTAAGTTTATTATTTGTCAACGCTGCAATCAACAAATATGTAAATGATTTATTAAATAAATAAAAATGAGCTTATTATAAAATTCAATATTCGTTAGAAGTGTAGAAGAAGAAGACTTAAATTAAAGTTTTTTCATTCACTTTTGCTAGAGGCGGCTTTTTACGCAAATTCAATTTGCATTAATTATGTTTTGTTCAGAACATCTTAAAGAAGTTTGCCCTCAACTTTTTTGTTTTGAAAGTTGTTTATTATTTTAACAAAAACATTATAAGGACTTTTAGCTTATCTTACTTAGTCAAGTACGAGTATGTAAATTATTCTAAGGTCTAGTTTTTTACTTTGTATTCTAGTGTCATTTAGCTTTCAATGTCGTGTTAAAACGAGAATTAATTTTTCACTACAAAGTTGAATGAAACTTAACTGTCCAACTTTGCCCATTTAAGATTTCTTTGAATTTTAACTACTTTATCAAATACGTTTGTTGTCGTGCACAAAAGGTAGACAAAGCACACATAAGTATAAATTTCTGCCTTTAGAAGATCCATATATTACCCGATACATCGTAAGTTACTTACTCGTATTTTACACTGAAAGAATTATGCGTCATATATTTAATGAAACTTTTTCATTAAATATTTTTCATTAATCCAATGAACATTTTTCACAATATGCATGAAACTTCATATATATTATGAAATAGTTCCATCAGAATGGCTTCATTAAGTTTCATAGTTTCATTAAAAAAATCATTTGATTTATGACTACAACAAAATTTAATTTTTTTTTTAATTCTTTGAATTTTGGTAAGATATATTAATGGGCATTTATTAATCTTAAGTTACAGTTTAAAAAAGTCAAGGTTTTTTTATTAAAATGTAAGTTTTATGAGTTTCATAATTCCAATGAAATAGAATTCATTAGATCAATGACGAATAAATTTCTGGCTACCGAACTTGGGTATGTATGTACATATGTGTATGTACTCAAATCAGCATAATAATAGTTTAAAAAATTTAAATACCAGTGTATTGAAGTCATTTGAATTAATAAAATCTGTTTTATTTGGTGAATACTTGTTCAACATTTTCTTTTATCATAATTAGGTACAATTTCACAAAAGCAAGGAATAGTATTGTTTGTGTAATGAAATAAAGTATCAATGAATAATTGAAATAATTCCATTGATCTTATTACTACATTTGTGAACATATTTTATTACTGTCTGTTATGATATTATTTCATTTAACAAATGTAACTATTTCATTAATTTAATGTAAATTTTTCAGGTGCTCAATGAATAATAAAATTAGATAAATGAAATAACTTCATTGACCTTATGAAGGAGTTTCATATTTTTAATGAATATATTACATTAGTACAAAGAAGTTATTTCATTAAATAAACGTTACTTTTCATGTGCTTTATGAAATTGATTCTTTGATCTAGAGAAATTATTTCACTAATCATATGATTTGTCTTTCATACTTTTAATGAAAATAAGTCATGTTTCTTATTAAAATGTTTCATTACTTTTATGAAGGTTTTCATTAAAATAATCTAATAAAATTTGTTTCATTATTTCTATGAAAAGTTACCATGGTTGAATGAATAATGAAACAATTCATAAAAGTAATGTCAAAATTCAGAGAATTTCTGAACAAAATTTTTTCAGTGTATAAACAAACTGTGTTTGTACATAACTTTTTTGTTTTAGATTTATTCAACATTGTAGGGTACTCGTAAATAAAGCCGGATTTATGTGCATATATTCTAGAAGGGCTGGACAATAACACTAGCCAACAAGGTTTATGAGTTGAGCAACCAAATACCGTTGCTAGTGTAATTTGGTGCGCTGAATTCGAATCTGTAAATGGTTTTTTGCTATCAGGTCAGGTTTTCAAGATATTAAAAAAGCGTTTATTGGATTTTTCCATAAAAATTATAGTTTTAGACATCAGATTAGTTAATGGATATGAAGATGAAGAAATGTTGTACATAAATACATATACATAAATACATACACATATGTATGTAGTACATGTTGTAAAAATAAAAACAAGCATACATACTGCAATAACAAAATTTACGGCATTTATTTACCAGCATTAGTTTTTTTATTTTGCTTTTTGTGGCAATAAAAAGGGTTCAATGCTTTGAAACTACATATAGCCTCCTAAGATCCTAGAGCCATACATAAATCAAGCCGAAAAATTGTGCTCAATAGGTTATAGAGGTACATTTATATGTATATTGTGGAGCTCACTACTCTTAACTGACTACTCGGAATACATGTCCTTTCAGTCATGCAAAGCTTTATTAAAAACGAGATCGATGGGCCCTCAGGAACGTTTCTTAAATATTGTCTCAAAACGAAGCACATTCGTTTTTGTAGTAGTAGTGAGAAGTTTCTTGCATCGAAAACTATGAAACATAAAATTCCACTGTTTATTGACTATCGAGAAAAACAGCGCTTTTGTACATTAAATCGAAAAGAGGCAACACTAGTTACGTTTTTATTGGAATATTTCCATTAAACAGCTGTAAAAATGCAAAAAGTAAACAAATAAGAAGAAAAATATAAGAAAAAATTATCAAACGAATAGAAAATTTAAGAAACAAATGTTTAGCATCACAGATTATACTAGTTTTTCACTTTGTAATTCACACAAATTTCATGAAATTGCACTAAATCATACAAAAAAATCATCAGGTTAAAATGGCGCGAAAAAGTTTGTAAACAAAAGAAAAATAATTTGACAGTCTCATTGGAAAAAACGTGAGAAGCAAAAAAATAATCACCTGTACTGTTAAGTTCACCTAGTAATGAATTCGCCTTGGGCAGAATTATAATAAATACAACACCAACAAACAGCAACATGTATTTTGTTGGTAGAATTTACGAACAGTTGTCAAAATTTTGTTTGAAAAAGCAAGGAAGTCTACAGTTCGATTCACAATCTTGTGCATTTGAGGTTGCATAATTCTGCAATTGCAAAAGTGACATTTATGGGTGTATTTTGTTAGTGTAATGTCAAATATACTCCAAATATATATATATATATATATATATATATATATATATATATATATATATATATATATATATATATATATATATATATATATATATATATATATATATATATATATATATATATATATATATATATATATATATATATATATATATATATATATATATATATATATATATATATATATATATATATATATATATATATATATATATATATATATATATATATATATATATATATATATATATATATATATATATATATATATATATATATATATATATATATATATATATATATATAAATAATTTATTTATTCAAAACGATTTGTACATAAATGCATGAAGTATAAAAAATTTCACTTTTTATAAATTTTAGCAATATCTATATATGAGACCAAAAACACATTATTAATTAATTCAAAGAAATAGAGAGTTTATCAAATTTTTCATATAATTAATAAACAAAAAATGAATTTTAAAGACGCCACACTGTAGTATTTAAAATATACATACATATGTACGTGTATGTAAATAATGAAAAATTTAAATATGCAAATATATCTAGGATTTCTCTTTATTGTTATAGGTAAGGTCATTGACATTTTCTTTAAATTTAAAAAATTTTTATTAAAATTTTAATGTAGATGTGATTAAAATTAAAAAGAAACTAATTTTCCATAAAGTCTTTTAAGAAATATGTCTGAGTAAATAAAATCATTCGCTTTTTATAGATAAATGTAAATTACTATTTTTAATAGAGCTTAAGGCCCTGATTCACTATCCTACACGATCGTACGATTCATTCACAGGAAACTGTTTCAAAAGTCTGGCCGACTTGAAAAAATCGCTTCAAAATGGCGTTGTAGACCACACTATCATACAAGTATAATTGCAATAATTTATATACACAATAAAATAGTAAAAAACTTTTATTAACATAATTTTACATTACTTAAATGTTTTTCTCGAGGCACCAACAATATTCTCATATTTTTCACAATGTATACCACACTGATCGCACAGAAACCATAATGTTTTGAAAAGTTTCATAAAATTTTTCAAAACGCACGATTTGTCAAAAACTCTGTCGCACGGTTGAATTTTTAGTACTTTTTCAGCACACATGCTTTATTTAGTAGATCGCACGATCGTGTATGATAGTGTAGCAAGGCCTTTATAGTCTATTTACACCGAAGCCAAATCTGCCCATTCGAGATTTCAAGCTAAGTCTAGTAGATTTTGAGAAGATTTCCAATACAAAATTAAATCTACTTTATGAGTAGATTTCGACGAAATCTCCTGAAATCTACTCGTACCAAGTGAAGCAACTGTGATTTTGTTCAAATAGTACTTAAAAGTACTACGCTGAAACAAACATACACTTTAATGTGGTGTATCCAGTCTCTGGTCAACAAAAATATACCCTTTATTGTAGTGTATTCAGTCTCTGATAAAATTCTTTTGTCCAATGCATAAATTATTTTTGTGAAAATGAAATCTTGCTAGGTGTCAAAAAACTGTGGTGTAAACAATATAGATTTCGTTGTAGGTTTTAATTCAAATCTACTAGATTTTGTGTTAGGGTAAATGCGCTATTACAGCGACAGACACGACTCGTCGCTAAAAAGCGCTAACTTTACAAGTTTTTTCTGTTTTTGGTTTACAAACCGCGACTATTGACGATTCGTGCTAAAAGACGTAACATCTGTCAATTTATTTTGGTTTGTACTCGTAAGACGCGAGTCGTCCCATCATACGTGTCAAAATGCGGCACTGGTCCAATAAAAAAAAAGAAAGAAAATGTATGCAAAGTGTTATAAATAATAACAAATGACAATAAAATAATTTATAAGTGGTAATACATAATAATAAATTTCTCGGGCATCAACTGAAATCGGCACTTTATTCACATGTTTTTGTATATATTATTTTTATTATTATTGGATGGGATATCGCCCTCATCGGCCATTTGCACTGCGACCAATGTTGATCTCAGTGCAAAATGGCGTCCTCAAAAAATGCAATCACTTCTCTCGCGTAAGCACCGCACTAGCCTTAAGCAAATGTAACTGCTTCTCATGCATCACACGCAGATTTTCAGTGCACCAGAAAACGAAGATTTTATTTATTGACGTAATCATTTAACCTAGCGTTTACACATGAAAGTAATTTCATGAAAGTTGCAATACACTCATACTTTTTCACTAACACATTCACATTTTGTTTACTTTCCACTCAGCTCTCATCAAAAATTTCTTGAAACAAATTTTTTGAAGTTTTCTGAAAGTAAAATACCAATTTGCTAAACACTGTTGCCACGTACAAAGAATTATACAAAGTTGCAGTATTGTAGTAAAATAATAATTATGAAATTAACTTCTTTTGCATATTATGCAAAGAATTATAATATTTTTTCCTTTTAATGCATATAAAGAAAACAATTAGTCTTTTTATAAAAATATAATAATAAAAAACTTTATAATGATAAGTTTTTGCAACTATTGCCCCATAAATCTGTATATGTAATATGTTTGGCAACTCTAATTAGTAAGCAAATAAAATAAGAATGGAGGGAAGTAGAGGCAAATTTTGTGACTCTTTGTTTCGATGACATTTTTAAAATGAACTTTCACTTTCCTGTGTAGACGAACAAGAAATTTTCATGAAAGTCGTCTATTTCATTGAATTTTTTACTTATAATAAGTATAGAGAAAGTACTTTCCTGTGTAAAGGCAACGGAAATAAAAAAGCGCATTTTCGCTCACGACGATTTTCAACTGAAAATTATCCTCTTTATTATTGAGATTGAAGATGGCTGTACTGTACTTCACCCGCGACTGATGATCAATTGTGAAACTGATTTACATCAGTACCTGCCTTTACGGCCTAATCTGCCATGGGCTGAATTATTCACGATTTACCAGCGGCCCCATGTGGCTTGCAAGGCTCAAACAGGTCGCAACTTTTTGTCATAAGTTCATAGTCATATAGACAAACACCTTGCTTAAGAGTGCGGACCTTCTAGTAACTCCTCCATACAGTTTTACAAAAGTCAATAAAAGACAAGGCTTAATGAGTTGGTAGGCCGAAGTCCATTAAGAACATCAGCCCTAAACCAACTCACCCGTCTAACCATCACTCCTGGTTTCTCACAGTACAGGTGTTTGTTGCAAGACAACAGCACCTCGGTGCGTTGTTAACCCCCCAAAATCCCGCATGCACCAAAGTTATCTGGAAAACTAATTCTCCTTCTTGTAATCTTAGGTTTAAACCACAGCCAGAGCGTTTATTAGCTGACAAAATGGCAGCTAATTAAGAAAGTACTGCAAACTTAGTGGTATACCTCTATAAAAAAACACCGCTTATATTCTTTATTGAATTTTTGTTGAACTTTATAATTTGTATATTAAATTTTTGTGCAATGTGGGTAATTAACAAAATGCACATGTGATTCAATATGAGATGAATATAGATACAGAATAATTAAATGCTCGGTGGCTGAGTGGTTAAAGCAGCAGATCATGATCCGTCTTGACCCGAGTTCAAATCCCAGTGGGTGCTGACAAGTAGTGTAGCGACTACGAAACAGCTAGTTGTTGCCCAGCTAAAGATTTGATTATTATTTTTTTTCTTGTCTTCTTCAATCAATAATTACTGATCACAGCAAATTTGTATTGTAAAAAATCCTGCTTAAGAAAAAACTTAAGAAAGGAAAAACTTAAACTAAAACCCGATGTACATATGTACAAACCAAAAAATTTTTAATTTAAAAATTATAAAGTTCAACAAAAATTTAACAAATTTATATTCTGTAAAGTTTAAGAAAACCAAAATGCACATATTTTCACACATAGGTGGCACTTATAAGTAGTTAAGAAGACATTAACCAACAACGCCTAATAGTATACTCCATATTTTGTAAATAGTAACGATACTTCATCAAGAACTTTATGTAGATAATGCTCTACTGATGATGATGACAAAAGCCGGGCGGGAGCAAGCTTTATTTTTATTGAAACTACTGAGCGTTAATTATTTTTGCTTAAAACCGATAAAAATTGTGTAATTAAAATACTACTTTATGGCTTTAAGTATTTTAAAACTTATGTTGATATTTCCTGTTAAGCTAAGTACTGTGTTCGTCATTTCGTGCGAAATGCTGTCAAAACTCTATATCAAGTGTGCCCAGCCATATGCCGATAGTTGTCAACGCTCTCAACATACGTTAAAAGTTGCTCAACTTTAATATTTGCATTGACGGAGAAGTACCGAATGTGACAAAGCTCATAAGCCTACATGTATTTCAACTTGGTTGTCGGTTGAAGAAGGCAAAGTATAACGTACGACGGATCCTATGTGCCCCGGCCTTAACTAACAAGAAATTGCCTTTTTCGGAGTTTTCTGTTTTCATTTTATTTAAGACATCTTTGTTTTTTTTTTTTCATACATAACTTAACATAGAATTTGAAATATACAATATTAATTTTTTTATTACATACATACATACATACATACAAAGCGCTCTAAATGTATTTTTTTGTTTTTTATTTATGTATGTATATTTTTAATTTTGTTTTTTATTGTTGTTGCTATTTTGTTTGTTTGTTTGCTTGCTAGCTGGCTTGTTTGTTTGGTTGTTGCTTGTGTTGTTGTGCACGTAAATTTACAGCCATCCCTACACAAGAACGGCAAGCGTTTTTTAGCTGTCAAAAGTTCTCATGCCCGTACATTTTGTATGGAGCATACCATGGTGCAATTATTAGGTGGCAGCATAAGAGTTGTTATACTACATACATAATATTTTGTTTGTGTAAAAATTCCGGACGCTGTCAAAAACATGTTTACAAAACAGAAGAAAATGAAGAAAGAAACGTTTATATAAAAAAAAAGAACAAAGAAAATTAATATAATTTTTTTTATAAATTATTTTCAACACATTTTAAGCAATTAAAATATTTTTGAAAACTTTTTTATTGTGTTCTTGCCTTTTTTCAAACTGTTTAAAATACAAACAATTAAGTTTTTTATTCGCTATTTAAGCTTCTAACATTTATACCAGTAAGAAATTATAAATAGCTTGTTTTCTGTTTACTAAGTCTACTGATGATTAGGGTTGCTGCTATGAAATGTCGACATATAGACAACTGGGAAACATAGAAAACAAGCTATTTATAATTTTTTGATTGGTATCAATGTAGAAGCTAATATAATGAATAAAACTCAATTGTTTGAATTGTCTTTTACTCATAACAAACGTTTTTTCATTTGAAGAGCCGTAAATGAACTTGATTATAAGCATTTTGCGATACTGAATAAAACACAGCTTTCACACACACGAAAAATTTACTTTGCAATGTCCTGAGTTTGGTATTGGCAAAGGAAAATAAAGAGTGTAAAAGAGTCACTCTCTTTTTGGCTTGCCACCACTAAATTTACCGAGTGTGAACGCGGTGTAACTAACCTTATAAAAACCATATATAACTTTGAACAAAATAATGACACTCACCGCAAAGCTTATACCATATTCAGACGGTAATATAAAACGCATGATTCGCTCTCTGAACCACTATTGCGAAACCATGTGTTCAGACGTTTGCTTTTTGCTTCACACTGATGTTTACATATTTTCTGCAAACGTTTCACTAATTCTTTTTTCAATTTTTATTTAAATCTTTATGTAAGTACCCAATCTTATATATGTTACATGTGTTTCTTTTGATTTTACACACATTATTTGTTTTTTCTTTGTTTACATTTTTTGAGAGCTAGTTCAGATAAACTAGCGATAATTTATTATCAAATTTGGAGATGATAATAGTTTTTGCGTGGTTCGCAACAAGATTCAAAATGAACCAAGTTGGTTGGCTCATAAATTTTTGCATGGCGAATCATGTTGGTCCAATCAAGATTGGGCCGCGAATCACGAATGAGAGAGCGAACCTCGAATATAAGCCTTCGTGTGAACATGCTATTAAGGCTTGTAATCTTGGGTTTTGATTGCGTTGATAGCTGCTTATAAACCGCAGTCTACTACACAATAGCACCATGAAGCCATGGTGCTATTATGTGAAGCTTATTAGAGGTATAAAAGAAAAATTGTTGCTGAATCGCCACTGTTGTACAACATACTCGTATAGGTCTTCCGACGAAATGTTAAACATACAGTCATGTGCTGAGGAACGCGCGACCTGAAAACGCAAAGCGTTCCGAAAAATGCTTCATTCACTTTTAGATGTTTCACTTTTAGATGTTCACTTTTAGATGTTTCGGAGTTTTTTTTTACGAAAAACTTCGTGTGCTTTACACACGTACATATGTACATATATGGTAATTATATAAAACGAGAAAAGTTTTACAACAAATAGAGAATTTTTTTAATTTGGTTTTTATACCCTTTACAAAAATTTAAAGGTTATATATAAGTTTGTGATTCCGTTTGTAATTTCTAGTTTTTATTTGCGACCCTATAAAGTATATATATACTCTGAATCAGAATTAATGGAAAAGTCGATAAAGCGATGTCCGTCTGACCGTCTGTCCGCTGAGAAAACCATCAGACCTAGAAACTTTTTTCTTTCACCATTCTTTTACCCCATCGATTCATGGGTTTGCTGTTGAAATTCAGTTATATCGGTTCACGTATAGCTGAGATATATTCAAAATTCCGAAAAAAGCCTTTTTTGTATGAAAATTTTTGAAAAAAAAGTTGTTTTGCTTCAAACTTCAGATATCGGTCCATATATACCCGAGATATAGCCCAAATCGGGTTCTTCATGAAAATGTCGCGTAAGCGAACTTAAACAACTTTTCTTGCTTAAAAATAGTTCTGGTAATAAAATAAGGTTATATAAAGATGGAAAATGAAAATTTCCGATATCGGTCCATATAGACCGGAGATATAGCCTGAACCGATTTTTCCATTAACATTTTTTTTTTTTTTTTTGCTGAAAAGCAATTCTCGTAATACAAGAAGGTTACTAAAATACAGAAAATAGTAAATTTCGATATCGGTTCATATATAACCGAGATATAGGTTAAACAAACTTTTCCATGAAAATGTCCATGAAAGATTTCTCCGGTATCGGTCCATATATATCCGAGCATAGTGACTATCGTGAAGGGTATTTTAGATTCGGCCCAGCCGAATATACCACACTCTTACTTGTTTTAATTGAAAATGAGTAAAATTCTTTCAACTTTTTATTGAAACAAAAAAAAGAAAACATATTGAATTTTAATTGTGAATAATTTCATTTCCTTTTGCAAGTGCTGTTTAAGCAAATTCAATCAGTTCACTCACTTCAATATACACATGCGAATTGAAGCCGCCAGAACACCTATTTGGCGATTTCAAATCGCAAAACCACACTAGTTGCGTTTCCGTTTGTTCGAACAACTATTTGGCGTTTTCAAATTGAAAACGCTAAATTAAACGACTTGCATTTCTCAGAACATACCTGATAAAATGATATAAGTAAATAAATTTTAGATTTTGCTTTATTTCATTCGTCTCGTTATTATTTTGACCTGAAGTTCATATACATTTTAAGTTGTTTTTAAATTTTAATTCGTAATTACAATAGTTAATAGATTTCTTTTTTTTTTTTATTTTGCTTTAAATACAATAAATTATCACACCAGCAATAATTCTTCTTTATAAGTTGTTCATTTCAATTAAATATTTAAAAAAAAACGTTAAATACAGTGCTTGCTCCATTATTATAGCATTAAGCCGCCACTGTATAGAAATTAAGGACTGTCTGTATTCATAGTCGAAAATAAAGTTTACTTTAAAACAATTGTTTTTTTAGGCATTTATTTATTTATTGAATCTTCAAAGTGAACTAATAATACGAGGGCGGATTGATATTAAATCTACTTAGCGTTAGATGGCGTCACAAACACAAAATTTTTATTTTTTTTTTATTTGCGATCTGTTAAACGCCAACTGTTAAAATTTCACCCAAATTCATCGATTAGTTTACGAATATTTGCTGTAGTCATTTGAAGTAAGGCAAAAAGTGAATTTCGTGCAACGATTAAACACTATTATTTGAAAGGAAAACACGCCCAAAAGAGACAAAGGAAAAGCTCGATAAACATTACGGTGAGTCTGCTTCGTCAGGTTACATGGTAAAATATTGGATTGTTAAATTTAAACGCGGCCGAACAAACATTGCAAGAATACCACCAATAGGAAGGCTAAAAGAGCTGGTTGCTGAAGAAAACATCGATATGAATGATCGCAGAGTCAAGTTACGTGAGATTGTAGAAATGGTAAACATATCATATCGCTTCTTTACTGCAACATAGTCGTATCTCATAAAATGGGCTTTTCGAGTTAACAATGCAAAATTGTTCAAAGCATTACCTTTTATATTGTGTTGAAAATTTATTAAAATAGCTTTTAAACCGTTTACTTTAAGAGATATTGTTTAAAAATTTTTTCTAAGACTTGTATGGAAACTAAAACTTTCAAATGCGATTTTCTCGAAACAAGTTTTTTTTTAGTTATGACTATGTTGCAATAAAGGAGCGATATGAACGTGTGTTCAACATTTTGCATGAGGATTTGCATATGAAAATGCTATCGGCAAGATGGGTGCCGCATATGCTCAGTATCGAACAAAAATGAGTTCGGCAGACCATTTGGAGTTTGGACATGATAGAGCGTAATCCTGTTGAAACATGGGTCCACCACTACACACCTGGAAAATCGAAATCGAAAATCAATCGAAACAATGGGTGGAAGCTAGTGAAAGTGCTCCGAAGAAGGCGAAGACAGTAAAATCGGCTGGCAAGGTTATGGCCACTGTCTTTTGGGATACACACAGAATATTACTCATCGATTATCTTGAAAAAGGATCCACAACCACAGGAAAGTATTATCGTGCATTATTGAATCAATTGATTGATGCAATCAAGAAAAAAAGGCCATATATAAAGCAGAAAAAGTACTCTTTCTTCAAGACAACGCACCGGTTCACACAGCATTAGATACGATGCTAAAATTGCGTGAAATACACTTCGAATTGGTTAATCACCCATCTTAAAGTCCAGACTTAGCTGCTAGTGGCGTTTTCCTGTTTCCATATTTGGAAAAATGGCTCGCAGGACAATGATTCATCCCAAACGAAGAAGTGATTACCGAAACTAAAGCGTATTTTGAGGGGTTCCCAAAATCGTATTATTCAGATGGTATAAAAAACTGAGAATATTGTCTTACTAAGTGTATTGAGCTAAAAGGAGACTGTTTTTTTTTTTTTTTTTTTTTGGAAAAATATGTTCTTTCCCTGCTTAGGTAGGTTTAATATCAATCCGCCCTCGTATGTATTCAAATCTTAATCCACAGCATGAAAAATAAAAAAAATGTGCTTTCTACTTAAGTCCGGCCAATGTTAGACAAAAAGTTTTATTTTGCGGGAACTTTATCGGTAAAATCACCTATTCTGATGGTGGCAAGGATATCGTTTCTTTTCAGCCGCCAAAATTAAGCATATTGCGTGCAAGATGATTTGAGTGAAGTTCCATTTTACTGACATACCTTGTTGCGTACTTCGAAAACTCGTCTTTTACCAGTGGTACACTCAGATCCTTACAAATTCATGAATATTTTAAGTACCATGGAACTCCAGTCATCGTTCGAAGAATTTGGTTTTGTCGTCCTTGAATTTTTCAATGTTTGACACTGAGGCGGCGCCCCATAATTGAATTCCGTAACACCATATAGGCTTTAGGATTGCATTGTATAACAAAAGTTTGCAATCCAACTTCAAGGTAGAGTTTCAGAGGCGAATTTAGTTGCTCTGCTTTTAGTTTCAACTGAGTGACTTTTGCTGCAATGTGAGACTTCCACGTTAGCCTAGGGTTCAGGTGAATACCAAGGTACTTGACTTTATTGTTCTGCGGAGTAGGTGAGTTGTTAATTTGGATAGGCGAACATGTTTGTTTACAAAGTGTGAATGTGACATGAGTACATTTTTGATTAATTTTGCAAAGCTTTAGCCATTTTTCAAATATTGAAATATATTCCTGCGAATTTCGTGAAGATAATTGATGGTTTTCATGTACGCTGCAAAATGCTGAGTCATCTGCAAAAGTTTAAAGTGTGGATTGCAGATCTCGTCGGCAAGTCTCGTCAGCGTAAGTCAAATATAAAGTAGGTCCCGGAACTCCTACTTCGATTGGCTGTGAGAGGCTTATTAAACCGCCTTCTCTGCTAACAAATTTCCGGCTGCATAAGTAGCTTTGCAGAAGCTTGTGAGTATTTGTGGGCAAGTTTAACTTTATATTGTGCATCAAACCGTCGTGCCATACTTTATCAAAAGCTTGAGAAACGTCAACAAATAGAGACAATACTTTTTGTCCTGAAAAGTATTTCTTATGGCATTTATTAGTCTGTGTGTTCTATGCTGCTATTTTTAGACAGAAAGCCGAATTGAAGATTAGGTATACATCCCTTGGCATTCAATATTGGAGCCAATATCGCCCTCAATAATTTTTTTCGAACAGTTTTGAAATTGTTGGTAGTAGACTTATTGGTATATATAATTCTACTTTAGTAGGATCCTTTCCTGGCTTAAGTTTTATATTAATCATACATACCTTCCACTCAGCAGGATAGTACTCTAGGCGTAAAATAGTTACACGAGGTAACTGCTCAAGCATTTTGCCAGTAATTTGATCGATAGCTGGAGCTTTACTGGGGTTGGTGTTATCGATCACGTTTTCTATGTCGTAAAATTTAAGTCTCAAAGACACAGGCGGTATTAAAGCATATGGTGGTAATTCAGTTGCATCATTTGCTTTAAAACAACTAAAGTCAACTTTTTAAGAATCGACTCTTAACTGGAGAGCTTAGGAATACTAAGGAGTCCAGCGTTCTGCCCGCTTAAACTGCTTTTATTTTAAAACCATCTCTAAAAGCAAACCCATGTGAACCATTTAATAGCAACATCAGCTGTAAAGTGAAAAATTTACGAAACTAGACAGAATGTACACATATTAAGACATAGAAAGAAATTTTGCAGTTATGGAAGATCGTAATGAAGATTTTGATCAAAGAAAGCGTAAAATATGTAAAAATAGGTTTAATCATTTCGATCTTAGTCACACACAAATTTTAGTAGCTTAAAATTTGTGGTGAAAGAGTGAACCAGTTGTTTCAAATTATCGTCTGAACATGGTATAAAGAAAAGCGACAGCTGTTAACTTATAACGGCTTATTTTCAGCAAACAAAAAAACCCCCCCGATAACATTCTG
This sequence comes from Thecocarcelia acutangulata, assembly GCA_914767995.1. Taxonomy (NCBI): domain Eukaryota; kingdom Metazoa; phylum Arthropoda; class Insecta; order Diptera; family Tachinidae; genus Thecocarcelia; species Thecocarcelia acutangulata. The sequence goes on along the minus strand of OU612095.1, from coordinate 21,557,228 downwards.
TGACACCAAAAACCGATATTAAGTAAAGTTCGAACATAAATTGATAATATTGGATTTCATGACGCCAAATTATTTTTTTTTTTTTTTCTTTGTGACACACCTGATAGTACCAGCTACTCCAGTTACAGCAATACTTCTCTTAACAGTTCTTATGACGCACTAGAGGTCGAACTTGTAATCCAAAAGTATTACAAATTCAATACTCCAAAAGGATTGTTGGAAACAAGCAAGAGGATTTAATCTTGTTCAGATGATTTCGCAATTAAAAAATTGTTAAACAGTCAACAACAGCTGATATCAGCGTTACCAATTATTGAATTTTTTATTCTCACGGGAATTTTTCTAATGAAAAGACTTTTTCCTGATTGCTACGTTATGGTAGAAATAATCGATTAGATTGTCACTCATAAGGTTGGTGCGAACAGCTGTTTTCTATGGCTATAAATAGGTCATTACGAACTTAACTTTTACTTAGTCTCCACACTTGCGATAATCACCCATATTCTGGTTGTCGACGGCAATACCGTCGGCAATATTATGGCAACATCAATTTAAGACGACATCAATATTAATCTTGCATTCCCTAACAGTTTTGTATTGATGTTGCCGGTTTATCGATTATGTTAATAAAACCCAACACACATCTCCAATGTATGTGTTAGTTGCTTCCTTTTGTATACATTTTGATTTAGAACAAAATTTTGTGCAAAATAAGAAAGTTTGTGGAAAAAGATGAGGAAGTTTTTAAATACAAAATGTTTTTCCAGCCGTATTTAGACTCCAGTGACCAAGAGAGAAGCCATGCATTTTGAATTCTGTCCATTGATGGGCTCTTTGCCAGCTCCTCTACTAATTTTTGAAATTGGGCGGGATTCGTAATTTTAATTTTTTCCATTTTATTCCAATTTTTTTTTTTAATTTCATTTTCTTTATTAGTTTTTTGGATGTTTTTGTTTGAAGTCGACGATAAAAACTGTGACGATAAAATAACTGGCAATTAAAGACAATATTGCCGCCATTTTCTCTTGTAGAATATCAAATATGTGTCGGCAGTTATCGATACATGCCAATATTGACAACAAGAAAGCCGAATCGCCTCAAAATTTAAAAATCGGTGTCGTCTTGTATTGCCACCGACAAGCAGAATATGGGTTTATATCTGAAATGAGAACGTCAAGTTCAATCGCAGAGAGAATTCTGTTACATGTACACTTAAAATCAGTGTTATCGCAGTCTTTTAATAATTTTTATGAGAGCGTTCTTATGAGAAATTTCATGGCAACGATCTTATAATAAGAGCTGTCAAAAAAGCGATTGTTTGTGTGTTTGTTTACAAAAAGAGGTCATAGCTAAATAACTTTTAAAAAACCATTTTAAATGAAAAATAATTTGTTTTTATGCATAAGTGATTAGAGCGCTTTCACATTCGGCAACTTAGTTGCGCAATTTTCTTGCCCAAGTCTTGAGGTTGTAGATGTGAGAGGTAAGAGCAGCTTGAAGGGAGAAGAATTGCTGACATTTGAGTGCAGACTTGCTTGTACTCAACAATTCGTTTTGTTTGCACATTCTTGTTTTTGGATATTTTCTTTTGTTTATTTTTCGGGCCGTTCAAAATATTAAGAAAATTTACGTAACAGAAAATGAAACTTGCGCAACTAAATTGCTGTACGAGAACACAAAAGGAAGTTTAAAAGGAAATAAATAAAAACAAAAAATAGAATTGTGCAACTAAATTGCCTAATGTGACTAAATTGTCCTACTTTTGTACAAATTGTAAACAAAATTCATATAAGATTATATTGATCGCAAAAAAGTGTTTTCTTCACGGCTTTCAATGATTTATGAATTCATATAAGTTTAACAAAAACATGTGTACTCCTTGTTAGATATTAAGATGGACATAAAGAAATTCACTCTCTTATTCTGCCGACGTTTTCTTAGATATTGGGGCAGTTTCACGATAGCGAAGCTGTTCGTTCGTTCGCACAATTACATTTGAAACAAAAACAACATTCAAAATTTTGTTATTGTTTTAAATGTAATTGTGCGAACGAACGAACAGCTTCGCTATCGTGAAATTGGCCCATTATGTCAGAGTTAGTCCCAGTTGTAGACACAAGGTTAGTTGTCTTAAAGTGCTCTGTATTTTTGACTATGAATGCAGCCTCATGTATTTATGTAGATAGATGTATTAAATGAAAAAAACAGGGGCCAAATCACGGCATACGATATCGAGCAAAATTATCGAAATTTTTCATTTTGGTATCACGGCATACGATATCGAATAAACTGTATTGCAATAATATAAAAAAGTTAAAGGATTTATTTTTTGTATTCCTACTTTTAGGGAACGTATGGTCTTCAATCTATTGCATTTTGTTTAAATTACGATCCAATATGCATCGGTTGCCATAATTTAGATGTATCGTAATGTTATTCGATACGATAGTTAATTCGATATCGTATGCGGTGATTAGACCCCAGAGCTGGCGGTCAAATTTGCTCTTTTTACTTAAATTTACTCTTAGAATTGTATTCCTTAAGATTAAATAAAAATAATAATAACTGTTAAAAGTTAAATAAATAAATTAGAAATTATTTCAACAAATCACGAGAAAACAAGCTGCTTAGAGTGTGTGTGTGTGTGTGTTTGAGTGATCAAAAAAGCCTGCACGTTTTATTATATTTTGATTTTTTTTCTCTTTTTGTATGGTTTATACTGGACCTTAAAAATGTATATGAATTTCTAACACATACAAATTAATATTCGTGTTAAAGATTTTTAATTTATTTCTTTTTTGTTTCATTTGGTTTTTTTTCCTACATTTTTTTCTTCTTCTTTTTCATAATTGAGTTGCTGTTGTTGTTTGTTGCAAATGCGTCTAAAACGTATAAATAAAAGTTGCAAAATAGTATACATATAAATAATAAATATGTTTAGTAAAAAATATATATGTATATGCATTATTATATAATTAAATATATAAATAAGTTGGTTGGTTTCTTTGTTTGTTTGTTTTTGCTTTGCTTTATATATATATAAACAAATAGGCATGCCAAAATAAAAGGGTATAGGAGAATGTTTAGCAACATGTTTGTTACATCATTATATATGTATATGAATGTATGTAAATAAGTAGTTTATATAACTGCTTCAAATACATTTCACTTCAATTTAGTATATCATCCAAAACAATATTAATTCATAATATAATTATAGTATTAATAATTCGGGCTTGTCACAGAAATTATTCAAAGTAGTTTTGTTTATGAATTTTTATAACGATCGATTTTGTTTTAGCTTCTGCCGGCTTTATCGATATAGGTACTTCAAATTGAAAGTTTATTATTTTTATGTTAAAACAAAAACATCATAATTGTCTTTATTATTGCAAAAAAAAATGTCTTAAATTTGCTTTTATAGTGTCACATACCGAAACTACTGATTCGCTCATTTATATAAAAGTGATTTCATTCTGGGAAAAATGATCGATTTTAATTTGCTGCAGAAGCTTTATCGGCATTGTAATAAGTTTTGATCGAAATGAATTCCTGTGACAGGCCGGATTATTCCCTTATGATAACTGCCTCAAATTAATAAATTTGTTGCTGCCGTTTAGTAGTTCGCTCATTGAACAACACAACAACCCTTTTTCTTGTTTTTCTTTTCGTCTATGACAACATGACTAGCCGACGTGGGCCCAGGTACCACTTGCTTTGAGACTTGAGCTGATGATGTAACACCTTTGTTATCAGCTGATTTAACAGCCCCGCCGCCGCCACCACCACCACCGCCACCAGTTGTAGTCGCAGACGCTGGTAGTCTATGAGTACCATTTGTACCATTTTGTGCAGACTGATTTGGGGATACCTGATTTTAGAATATAATGGAATTATGTAATTTAGATAATGTAAGTAAAATATATGTATACAATTGCGAACAATAAAATAGCAGTAGCAGATTTCGTCAAAACAGACGTTGACTGACTTGCAAGTAAATGACGGAATATTTAATAAGTTTCAAATTGTTCTATATGCTAATTATGGCTGTGGGGAATATGTTCGCCGCCTACAATTTTAAAGCATGTTGCATCAAAGATTATGGTACGAGTATAAAGATGCTTTTCCTATTATGGCGTGGGCTCCATACGCAATTATGGTTCAACATGTCTATGTTGACAATTTGCAAAACGCCGCTGAGATATGTCTTCCGGGATGACAACGACTCGAAGCATACTAGTCGAAATGACAGATTTCGTCTTAACCATATTGAGTTTATAAAGTGGCCCGCGGAGTCTCACGACTTCAACCTAATTGAGTATCTTCGAGGGGACGTTAGTTTAGGTTAGGTAGGCAGAGCACTGGATTCCTTGATATATCTTAGGTTTTCCAGCTCACTTGGGTCCTACAATTGTTCCTTTTGTAATTACCTGAAAAGTGGAAGGGTAGAAGCTAGAAGTAAAAAATAGAAATCAGAGTGATATAGCGGGAGGGGGAAAGTTTGGAAACCGCTTATTGTAGCGTTACATGCTACGAGTATTGTACTAGTCATCTGATCAGACATGATAGGTTACTGAAGCTCCGCTTGCCTAGATATCTTAGGCGGTGATGCTCAAATGCCGGGCATGTTTCGAGGAGGTGAAGGATTGTCTTCTCCTTTTCTTCGTCTTGGCAACTTTTGCAGAAGTTGTTATAGAGGCATGCTTAGTTTCCTGGATTGGTTTTCAAACGGGGAATGTCCAGTGATTACTGCTAAAGTGACTGTGGGCAGTTATAAGAGGAACTCCCATGTTCTCTTACAAATTAATATATTAATAAGCTCTGTGAGTAATTTTTCTTGGGCACGTTCCAGCGTGTGCAGCTTTATTCTTTTCCAACACGCTGATAAGGGTTGTCCGCAAAAGGGGATCTATATCCCTATCCTCTAGTGTAGTCCTTTTTTTGGTTAAGTCGTCAGCGATGTTGTTGCCGTTTTTGAACCCGTGTCGACGTTTTTTTTTTTTTTTTTTATATTGGACCAGTACTCAGGGGATGACCCCTACATATGCAGTGCATTGTACCAGAACTAGGAAAATAGGTTGTGAGGAGGGGGAAAGCGGGAGTAGTGTTTGTGAACATTTGACTTGAATCTTCCAACGTTATAACAGACAGGAAACACTTCTGTAGGCAACTTGTTCCACAGACGAAGCGTGCGGCTGGAAAACGAATTCTCTCTGTAATGCGTAGTACGATTCCCCGGGCAATCGACCACAAATGGGTGAGCTCTAGACGATGAACGCGTGCTACGTAAAAATGTGCGCGTTTCGGGAACAAGATCCCTAATCTCGTCAGAGCAAAATCCATTGTAGTATCGATAGAACAGAGTAACGCATCCCACACTGCGTCGATGCTCCAGTGAGTCAATAGAGTTGGATACCCTACTGTCACCGATGAGCTTCTTCGCCCTCTCCTGCACACGGTCGAGTAACCCCAAAACAGACTTTGAGGCACCGGCCCAAACATGAGAGTTGTATTCCATTTTCGGTCGGATGTAGGTGGTATAAATAGTAAGGAGGTCGGATGGAGTGAAGTACATCTTACACCGTTTCAAAAAACCGAGGCACTTGAATGCTTCTTTAGAGATATGAAAAATGTGTTCATTCCAGCGAACGTCACACTGTATCTTCATTCCAAGAACATCAAGAGCATCCGATTCTTCAATATTTATACCATCCATGAGTACAGATGAAGCAGCATTAGCGGTCGTTTGTTTGTGCGTCAATAAGCAACACTGGGTCTTACGAGCATTAAAGGCGACCCTGTTTTTACGACCCCATTCAGAGACCAATAGAAGATCACTATTCAGTGAATCATTCATATTTAGTCTCTTGGCAGCGATCTCTGATAGGCTGGGCCTATAACTAAAAGAGTACGAGTGACAAATGCTGCTGTCATCCGCGAAAGAGTGGATAGGGTTGGAAGTTTGGTAGAGAAGGTCGTTGAGGAAAATAAGAAATAGGGTAGGAGAAAGAACGGAGCCTTGCGGTACCCCTGAATTAATCTTGAACTCGTTTGATGAGACCCCATCTATAACAACTCGTATAGAGCGGTCTCTGAGAAAGCTCGATATAAACCGAGAGAAGTCATCACCGACACCAAAAGCAGTAAGTTTTGCCAATAGTGCACCATGCCACACTCTGTCAAACGCTTTTGAAATATCAAGAGCCACCACCCTACTTTCACCGAAATGATGGATTGAGTGGCACCATTTCTCTGAGAGATATGCCATAAGATCGCCAGTTGAACGACCCTTACGAAATCCATATTGACGATCACAAAGTAGTTTATGCGACTCCAGATACCTCATAAGGTGATGGTTAACCATGTTTTCCATTACTTTGGAGAGTGTAGAGCAAATTGCAATTGGGCGGTAATTTTCGGGGTTATTTGCCATACCCTTTTTGGGTATTGGTGTTACATTAGCAACCTTCCAGCACGATGGAAACTCACCAGTATGGTAAAGTATGCTGAAAAGGCGTGCTAATGGACGCGCAAGCGTAGAAGAACACTGCTTCAAGACCAGTGCTGGAATGCCATCCGGTCCAGGAGTTTTGTTTATATCGAGGTCTTCCAAAACCCTTTTAACTGCTCGCGCCCGGAAGAATATCTTCGGCATAGTTACAGATACTCTTTCGAGCTCGGGAAGTGGCTGACTGCTTTCCGGCAAGCAGGAATTGCTTGCAAAGATTTCAGCCAACAGGTTAGCTTTGTCAACCGGGTCTGTGAATGCTTGGTCATTCTTTAAAAGAGTTGGAATTGATGAACTAGCACTGTTCTTTACTCTCTTAACGAAAGACCAAAAGGTCTTACTGCCCCGAGGAGCTGCAAGGACCTTGGCACGAAGGCGCTGTTCGTGAAGAGACTTTTTACGCCTAAGTACCTTGACACACGAAGATCTTGCCTTTTTGCGTAGCAAATCAGTGTCTGGTGTTTTGTTTAAACGCCAGTTACTGAATGCTTCCTCTCTGGATCTGACTGCGTTTTTGCACGTCTGATTAAACCAAGATTTTGCTTTTGGTTTAATCGAAATCTGCTTGGAGGGGATGAATGTTTTCATCCCTAGCAATATAATGTTCTCGACCATTTTTGCTGAAGCATTTATGTCGTTATCTAGAAAACAAAGTTTCCAATTAAAATGCTCATAAAATTGGTTGAGCTCAGCCCAACGCGCCTTTTCGTAAATAAATATTGAACGTTTCGTAGCTGATTTTGAAACGTTACGAAGTCCCGAGATCGAAAAGGTGGCAGAAATGGTGCAATGATCCGAATTGCCGAGAGGTGCACTAACTCTGACTTCATACTTTTCAGGGTGTGAAGTCAGGAATAGGTCAAGTGTGTTTGAATGGTGCCCTTCAACACATGGAATATGCGTTGGCTCATTCACTAATTGCGCTAGGTGGTTGTGCGCAGCGAATAACTCGACATATTGGCCTTCTGGAGTTGTATGACTCGAATGGCGAAGCCAGGATGAGTTGTGAACATTGAAATCACCAGCAACAACGATTTCACTGCTCGGACAACTTTCCAGGATCTTCGATATGGAGTCAGAGAGGGCATCGAAACCAGAAAAGGTAGTATCCCTCCCCGCATTTGGACTTCTGTATAGAAACCCGAAATGCAAAAAGTGTGACCTGATTTTGAATTTAACCCAAAGACAGGTAAATTCTGCATCATGCATGCTTAATGGTTGCTGGCATTGGAACACAACTTCATTGCGAATGTAAATTAAAAGGCCCCGATGGAAGTTAAAGAGGGATAGGAATTGATACCCAGGTATATGAAAATCCTGTGGATCAGCATTCTCAGATACCTGGGTTTCACATAGGGCGAAAATATCCGGCCGATGGAGACACGTGTGAGCATAGACGGAGAAGAAGTTCGTTCTCAGCCCACGTATGTTGCAAAAGTCTATTCTAAAGTTTCCCGCCATTGCGATAGAAAAATCATGTACAAATGCTAATTCTGCTGTGCTGGTGAGGCCGAAGTTAACTTAATTGTTCATTCGACTGTATAGTATCCAGTGTATATACCTTCGATACTATACAGTCAACAACAGTCAACCCCATATCACCAACATTGCAAAATAATTATTTGGTTTTTATTTTTTTTTTTTTTTAAAAGGTGTGTTGCAGGATTATGGAACAATGCCTGTAAAAGGGCCATAAAAGCCCTGATCTGGCCATTTATCTATATTATTTAGATTAAAAAATTAATTATTATTATTTTTATTATTATTATTTTATTATTATTGTTGTTGTGGGTGTTTTTTATTTTTATTTTTTTTTTTTTTATTTTTTTTTATTTTTTTTATTTTATTTTATTTTTTCTGTTTGTTGATCTGTCTGGTTTATTGGGTATCAGCATGTATGCATAATTGTTTGTATTTGTTAATTGTATGGTTTATTGCATTTGTTGTTGGTAGTCGTATTTATATTTATATTGTTGTTGTTGAGATGCATGTTTTTAAGAGTTTTATGTTATTTTTTTTTCACCCGTGTATTTTGTTGTTTTATTTTTAAAAAGATTTTTAACTGTTTATTTTATTTGGTTTTATTTTTATTTATTTTATTTGCAATACAAAAAAAGCAACACACAAAATAAAAATTAAGGAAAAAAAAAACAAAAAACACTGAACGCGGATAACACTTAATACGTGTTCACAACACAACGGACAGAACACTACTCCCGTACCCGATTTTAGGGTAAAGTTAGAATGTCTCGCCATCTTATTTAAAGATGTCCGGCATTCCTGGACTAGAATGGAATTTATGTATACTCCAATTAAGAAGCTGATGGCGGCCTTGCTGTCCGTTATTACCATGATATCTCTACCGAATATCTTGCTAAACGTCAATCGTCTGGCCGATATTTCAGCTTGAAGAACAATACATCCATCTGGTAGTTTGAAGCATATTTTAGTGTTGAATTGTTCTATGTAAGTGCCTCTCCCAACCCTTTCCCTCCTTGTGGACCCCTCCGTGTAAACATAGAAGGATTCAGGTTCTAAGTGCGATTCCTCGATTTGGTAGCTAAAGCTCCTTGAGGGGAAAGGTTTTGAGACGCAGTAATCAGTTAGATCAGGGACTAGGTCTTTTTTAATCTTAAGTACATTGACGTGTCACCATAGTCTATGGGTCCATGATCCTGCTGTCTTCAACCTGATCGCGGTTTTTAGTGCTATCTGTCTGGCATTCAAGTCACATGGCATCCAGCTCATAAGTGCAAGAAGTGCTTTATTTGGAATTGTCGTAATGGCCCCTGTGGTCAGTATTGCCATAGTTCGACTGATTATGTCAATTTCCAGTTTGTTGATTGCGGAGTCCAGTGATTTCCAGCATTCTGGTACTCCATAGAATATTATCAGTGGACAGTTGTGAAAAAGATTTACATCAGCACCTGTCTTGCGGTCTTATCTGATGATGGACGAGTTCCACGGAGTGAATTATTCACGATTCACCAGCGCCCCCGTGTGGCTTGCTAGGCTCACACAGATAGCAATTTATGCCATATGTTTGTAGCCATATGAGCAACTTCGGGCCTTCTAATCCCTCCTGTATGCAATTTCCCAGCAATCAATGGAAGACAAGGCTTAATGAGTTAGTAGACCGAAGCCCACTAGTAGCATCAGCCCTTAAACCAACTCACCCGTCAACCATCACCACTGGTTCCTACAGTACAGGTATCTGTTGTAAAGGCAACAAACCCTCGGGAGTTTGTTAGTCCCCGAAAAAAGCCACGCCAAGCAATTATCAAGGATACTAATACCTCCTTCCTGCGACTTAAGTTTCAACCACAGCCAGAACGTTTCAGCCAAAGTAGGCACCTCAACCATGTTCAGCCCAAGTTGAACTGCAATCAGAACCACCCAGGGGCCATGCTGATCCCCGTTCTGTCAATTCATACCCTTGGTAACGATTTCGGAAGCCAATACAACATATGTCATGCGGCTTCCTAGAGTTTGATTTGCTACAATAAACGAGGGGCCCATTCCCCTTTATACCCGAAAAACACAGTGCCCAAGTTAGGAATACACCAAGGCAAAACTTGTTCCCCGGGGAACGTTAGAAAAGACTATACACGATTTGAAACCATTTTGCAGCCAGCAGTTTTGAAATGCGATCCCAAAAGGCCGATGTTAACACTTAGCCGACTCAATGACGCGTCGTTGAAAGGTAATTATAAAAAGTAACAAATATGGGACTAGATACTAGACAATAAATCTAAAATTTTGTGTTAACATTTCTTCTTTCGTATATTTTGGAACCACAGCTATTTTTATGTTAATTTTGAATTAAGCTTTGTTAAGTGAGTTCTACCAATCGGTATTGAATTTTGATATCTTGATAATTTCTTGTCGATTTTAATAAATTTTTGAAGTGTAGTGAGACTGCTATTTTAATGTCCGCAACTGTAAATATGTATATTTTTCTATATTAAACTTACATTTGATTTTGTTATATCTTCTGTGACCACTGTGCCATTACCAGCAGTACCATTAGTCTGTGACTTTCCATTACCTATCACATGCTCTTCTGTCGGCGTTATTGGTTTACCACCTAAAAAAAAATATTTCAATATTATTAGAAATTATCTTAGATACATTTAAATTTTAAACACAGAGTATTTCTTTTTAGATTTACACAAGCTTAAATGAAAATAAAACAAAGAAATATATTTTTAATATCAATTAACTGGGCTTAATTGGATAAAAAAAATTTAGGACACTAATGTTCAAACATGATTTTGAACAGTTCTGAAGTTGATTTACGTCAGCACCTGCTTTTACTTTTATTCAACAGCGCCCTCGTGTGGCTTGCTAGGCTCACACTGGTCCCTACATTTTGCTATAAGTTTGCAACCATAAATGCAAACCCCTTGCTTAAGAGTTCGAGCTTTCTAATCCCTCTTGTATGCAATTTCGCAACAGTCAATGGAAGACAAGGCTTAATGAGTTAGTAGGCCGAAGCATATTACTAATATCAGCCCTTAACCAAAGCAACCATCTAATTATCACAGAGGTACAGGTACCTCGGGGGGTTGTTAGCCTCCCGAAAAACAGCATGCACCAAAGTTATTAGGGAAACTAATTTCCATTCTTGCGATTTTAGGTTTAAACTACAGCCACATCGTTTCAGCCAAGGCAGGCACCTAAACCATGATCATCAGCGAGAGACCTGCAAGGCAGAATCTCCCGGGCGCTTTGCTGATCCCCGTTCTCCCAATTTTAACCATTGGTACGGATTTTGGAAGTCCAACACAATATTAGACATGCGGCTTTTTACAGTTTTGTTTGCTACAACACAGAAACAGAATACTCTGATTTCGTTTACGCCAAGGCAAATCCTGTTCCACGGGGGGTAAGTCTTGGTTGAACAGTAGACTCTCCTCTCGTATAAAATTTTGAAAGCTCACAACAGTCACTAGCAACCGGGAGTGGTTTCTCAGTGATCTGTCCTTGTTGAGCAGTAAGCTCTCCTCTTATATAAAATTTTAAAAGCTCATATCAGTCACTAGCACCTGGGAATGGTTAATCATGATCTGTCTTGTAGCACATACTACATTAATCTTTTATTTGTTATTACTGATCCTTCTCTCACATAAAGTTTTAAAAACTCACTCTCATCAGTTACTTTCATCTATGAGTGTTTCCCAGTAACCTGTCTTGTAACATGTTCTAAATTAATCCTAAATTTTATCTACTGGCCCTCCTCTCGAAACCTGCAAGTGGTTTCCCAGTGACCTGTCCTGGCCGCATAATAGACTCGCCTCTCATTTAAAATTTCAAAAGCTCACATCAGTCACTATCACCTAGGATTGGTTTCCCAGTGACCAGTCTTGAACAGGTTCTAGCTTCATCTTTTATTTTTGACAACTGAGCCTTCTTTTTTATAGTTTTGTAAACTCATTTTAGTCACTATCACCTGGAAGTGATTTGCCAGTAACCTGTCCTGTAACAGGTTCTAAATTACCCCTTTGCTTTTTTTTTCTTTTTTTTTTAATATAAAAATAATAATTGTGTGCATTTATTTACCGCTTATCATTTTAACAATTTCATCAGCCTCTCTAGATAAATCGCCACCAGGGCGAAAAGGATTATCCCAACCGGAATCAGTACTGTAATATGAGTTTAAGAAAATTAATACATTTAGAATATTATTTATATAAATTAAATATTAAACAGACCTTTGTTGCCTGTCATAACCAGGTATTGGTGATGCAGTCGTCATGATGTCTTCTAAATTACAATTATAATTACTTAAAGTATTATCTAAATTATCTTCAAATTTCGTAAAATATTCGGGAGGGCAAATTTGTTGTGGTTGACTACTTTGGTAAATTGATACACGTACTATAGAGCGTTCCGATCTGTAAAGAGAAACAAAATATAAATTTTGCTTTAAAATAAATTATAATCTTGGCGCAAAAGTTTTGTAAAACGTATATTTTTTTTATTTATTTAAATCATGTCTGTGGAAAACAGAATGTCTGTTTTCCACAGACTTATGAAATTAACTTTGTAGGAGTATATAACGAGTGATTTTTTTGCTATTATCTTTTTGGCAACACTAGTTTTGACAGCTCACGCATGTTTTGTATCTTGTGTCACTGTCAAACATCTTCAGTTTGGTCTATAATTTAATCATGAATCGTGAGCAACGCTTGCAAATTATTGAATTTTATTACCAAAATGCGTGCTCTGTTAAGAAAGTTCATCGCGCGCTTCTTCCATTTTATGGTCAGTTTAATCGACCTACTGAAGCTTCTATTCGAGCTATTGTAAAAAAATTTCGCACCAAATTTACATTGTTGGACATTAAACCACCAACACGCTTACGTAGAGTGCGAACTGAAGAAAATATCGCAGCCGTATCGGCCAGTGTTGGTGATGACCGTGAATTATCGATTCGGCGCCGTTCGCAGCAATTGGGCCTCTGTTACTTCACTACGTGGAAAATTTTGCGGAAGGATTTGGGTGTGAAGCCTTATAAGATACAGCTGGTGCAAGAATTGAAGCCAAACGACCTACCACAACGCCAAATTTTTGATGAATGGGCTCTTGAAAAGTTAGATGAAGATCCACTTTTTTATCGAAGAATTGTGTTCAGCGACGAGGCTCATTTCTGGTTGAATGGATACGTGAACAAGCAAAACTGCCATATTTGGAGTGAAGAGCAGCCAGAAGCATTGCAAGAGCTACCAATGCATCCACAAAAAACAACCGTTTGGTGCGGATTATGGGCTGGCGGCATCATTGGGCCGTATTTCTTCAAAGATGATGCGAATCACAATGTTACTGTGAATGGTGAGCGCTACCGTGCGATGATAACAAACTTTTTTTTGCCCAAAATGGAAGAGCTTGACTTGCATGACATGTGGTTTCAACAAGACGGTGCCACATGCCACACAGCACGCGAAACAATGGACCAATTGAGAGGCGAGTTCGGTGAACAGTTTATTTCACGCTTGGGACCAGTCAATTGGCCGCCCAGATCGTGCGATTTAACGCCTCTAGACTATTTTTTGTGGGGCTATGTTAAGGCTAATGTCTATAGCGACAAGCCCGCTTCGATTGACGCACTGGAAGCCAACATTGCCAACATTATTTGTGAGATACCGGCCGAAATGTTGGAAAGAGTATGCCAAAATTGGACTAAGCGGATGGACCATTTGAGGCGCAGCCGCGGCCAGCATTTGCATGAAATAATTTTCAAACATTATCCACCCAACTATCGATCCAAATAAATATTTCATGCATTTTTCTGAATTTTATGTGTTTTTTTTTTTAATTTCCGATAGTTCTTATAAAATCACCCATTATTTGTTATAGTTTTAATTGCTGTAGTTTTTTATTAAAGGCAATATGGCTTATTTTTCTATACTTTACGCTGTTGAAATAAATATTTTGTTCAAAAATAATTCATATCTCACTAGCTGACGATTTGCAATAATCATATTGATGATTTTGACGATTTTTTCCATCGAATTCAACAATTTTAAACCAGATTTATCTGGCATCTATGCTTTAACAGCCGATCGGGAAAACTTTAACTCATTGCTGATCTTGTCTATAAGTAAATTATGGTCAATTTAGTTAAAAGCTTTGGCAAGATCCAGGGAAAATAATAACATTGTATTATTTTTCAAATAAATTACTAAAAAATAAATTACATAAACTTTACAAAAATTTGAGTTTCTTAATATAGCAAACAACGGGACCAAAAGGACCCAAGTAGGCTGGTTTCATGAAACTGGCGGCCTGTACAACCTAACCTAACCTAATATAGCAAAACTGATTAGACACCCTGTATATGAATATGTTTTTTTGCAATCTTTTATTTTTCTTCTCCTCTTTAAAAAGAAAATACATTGTGCGAGTGGAAAATTTATATGGCGAGTTGATTCAACTGCCAAAAGGATTTTAACAATTCTAGAGCGGTGTGGCATTGAATCTACTTGGCTTTCCTTGATAGCATTCCAAATCAGCCTCCAAGTGCAATTCAATTGTTAGTAGTATTTTATTATAGATGTTGTTTTGTTGCTGTTGTTGTTTTGTTGCTGTTATTATTGTTACTGCTGTTGCTGGTTAGTGAGTGTTTGGAACCTTGAAAATACCTGATTTGGCGCATTGAATGTGTGTCAAGTGAAAACAAATAAGGACATTGAATCCATTGTGTGTGTGTGAGTTTGTGTGTTCATTAATTTATGTGGTTTGTTGCACAAGGACATTTTTTTAATTTGTAAATTATTTCCCTTTCCCTGGCATCCCCCCCCCCCCCCCCCACTCCATCTCCACCGCCCTCTAAACACATTTTCCCATTCATATCTAAATTGCTTTAAAAAAACATGCACTGAATCTATTTAAAATTGAATTTATTTAAAATAGATTTTAAAACGGGACCAACTTTTGATAGAATGTGTGAAAATAAATAATTTAAATAAATAATGAAAATGTTTTGAATATTTATATAAAGTGTGGAGAAATGAGCAAAAAGTATATTGCATAACCAATTCAGGTAGAAATCAACAACCAGCGGCCGCATAAAACAACCAGAAAGTTAATTGCCAATTAAGAATGCGCGGCATGAAATGTGGGAGCAACAAAACAAACAAACAAATAAATAAATAAAATTGGCAAAAGTAGTCGAGTTTTTTTAAAACAGCAGCAGAATTTAGGAATGAATGATTTAACAATTTGAAAACTTATAATAACATTATGCATACACTTGTAGCAAAAAGCATCTTCATATTGATGACTGGCGCACAATGGGGCCAAACGAAAAAATGGTAATGAATATATCTGTATCATTCACGCAAAGAAAAATAATTTTGGAATATTGTTTTCGCAACATTAGTGTTTGCTCCATCATAATTTGAATTGTTGCCACTAGCAGCATATTATCGTTTTTAATATAGTTTAATCCTGCATAAATATATCAGTGTTAAAGTTTGTACATTTCTATCATTTTAAAATATGGTTGAATGCAATAATAATATTTAAAAAAATAATTCGATTTCAACAATAGCTTTTGTTATGAACAATAATAGAATGGTTTTTAACGTACATATGGTTAATTTATGTATCAACAACACATGTGCGTTAAACTAAAGCTACGTACACACGGTTGTCAAATCTAACAATATTGCCAGTAAAATCTGAAAATGTATTACAATCGTGTGAACCGCCAATTTTTAACATACAACGTTGTCAGAAAACCCATTGTCAATCATTTGTAAGACGACGATGTTGTCAGGCATCTGACAATCGTGAGAACACTCTTCGTCGGCATTGCCAGATAATTGGCTGGTATTGTAAGCTCAGATTTAATTGTCAGATGTATAAAATTAATGCACCTGACAATGGCATCATTGTCAGAAAAAAGTTTGATGGACAACACTGCCAAACAGATGGCTTTTGATATACATAAGTGGCAATGCCTTAAAAAATGTTTGGCAATTTATTTCATCTAACAACCTGACAACCGTGTGAACTGACAATTTTTGTTCTAAGATGAATTATTTGTCAGACCATAGTCTGACAATGAAATTGTAAGATTTTCTTATGATCGTCTGAACACACAATTCACTTCTGCGGGACAATTTTTCATTGTCAGCATGTTGCCAGATCTTACAATATTGTAACATCTGAACGGTGTGTACACTATTGTTGTGAAACATATCTATACACATTTTTTTTTATTTCATTTTTTATTTTAAAGCAATTAGTTTATTTGTATGTGTTTTTTTGCAATATTAATAAAATAAAAAATGCGTAAAAATGGTTATAGAAGCAAAAAGGTTGGTACAAGAACTTAACTCGACAAATGCATTTGTACCTACATATATGTGTTTTAATCTGCGAAGAAAATAATCAATCATTCTCCATCAATAAGATTTTGTAAAATTCGCTAATTTGTAATCACGTTTTAAAAATATATTTAATAAATTAAAAACATTTTGTATTAATTATAAAAGTTATGTGTGTGTTCATATGTATGTGTATTGATTATGTAATCATATAATATTGTGACCAGCACGATTGATGGTGACAATAGAATTTAAAACTTAACAATAATATGGGTGGGGATGATAATATTATATGGTTGGATATGACAGTTAAATATTAATTTTTAATATAACAGTATTCGTCATGAAACAAATATTACGACTTTTACCAAATATATGGTTATATGGTATAATTTTGGTTCTTGGCTGTACTTAATATTGTAAAACAATTTCAGATTGAAGCCCTATTATGTGGTTGTGTTCAACCATATAATTCAACAATACTATTTTGCCCTTAAAATATTGTTATATCAACCATATTTTTTATTCTACGTCTTGAAACGTGCGATCTGATCATAAAACAATCTATTAAGGAGTTCATAAAGAAAATGTTTGTGTAACTTATTTTTTTGACAATAAAAGATTGAAATGTTTTATAATAAATAACAGTAATATAAAGAGAAAAAAATTAAAGTTAGTTCATGCATGCATCCTAAAAACTTCACTTTTTTTTAATAAATCTGTTCTACAGTTTTCAGCTGGCCGATAACAATAAAAAGTCTGATTAAATTTATTCAAACACAAGTAAGAGTGTGGTATATTCGGCTGGGCCGAATCTAAAATACCCTTCACGATAGTCACGTACATGTATAGTATATATTACAAATTTGAACTAAATATGCTCGGATATATATGGACCGATATCGGGGAAAAAATATTTTTGCCTTGTAATCACCATTCCAAAAAAGAAATCTTTCATGGAAAAATTTTTTTAAGCTATATCTCGGTTATATATGAACCGATATCGGCATTTTCTATTTTCTGTATTTTAGTAACCTTCTTTATAACGAGAATCGCTTTTCAGCAAAAAACAAAATGTTATTGGAAAAATCGGTTCAGGCTATATCTCGGGTATATATGGGCCGATATCGGAAATTTTCATTTTCCATATTTATATAACCACATTTTATTATCAAAATTGCTTTTAAACAAAAAAGTTGTTTAACTTCGCTTACGCGACATTTTCATGAAAAACCCGGTTTAGGCTATATCTCGGGTAAATATGGATCGATATCGGAAAATTTCATTTTCCATATTTACCTAACCTAATTTTATTACCAGAACTGCTTGTTGAGCAAAAAAAGTTGTTTAAGTTCGCTTACGCGACATTTTCATGAAAAATCCGGTTTAGGCTATATCTCGGGTATATATGGGCCGATATTAGAAATTTTCATTTTCCAAAAGGTCATAACTGGTTTTCAAAAAGGTCATAACTGCTGACAAATCATGGGTGTATGGCTATGACATTGAAACCAAAGCCCAATCATCCCAATGGAAGAGTCAAGAAGAGCCAAGCACCGAAAAAAGCACGCCAAGTTCGGTGAAATGTGAAGGTTTTGCTCACTGTTTTCTTCGACTGCAATGGCGAGGTGCATCATGAATTCCAGCCACAAGGTCGTACGGTCAATAAAGAATACTTTCTAGAAGTAAAGCTCACTCAAAAGTAGTCATTATGCCAGAATTCGTCTCTGAAATTTATGGAATGATAGTGGACGATCGGAGATTGACCAAAATGGTCGTCAAGACATTCTGTGTTGCCACTGGGTACGTTGACACAAGAATAAATTGGAATATTAGTGCACTTGTAGAGTATATCAACAACTACCGAGCTGATATTTCTACTCAATGCGTCAACAACAAATTTAGTAAAACATTTTATTTTTATAAGATGATTATATCTATTACATTTACCGCTGGGTATGAGCTGCACTAAAATAAACGAAATTTAAGTGCAATTTGCACTTGTGCCTGAAACAATAAATATATTTTTTCTTTATGACAAGTGCAATGAGGACATTCCAGCATGAAATATTTATTGTAATAACAATAATAAAAAAAAAACTAATCCAAACTGTTGGAAAATGAAAAAAGAGCTCAACAATTGGCAATTCCAAAAATCGCTTTTGCACACATATACACACATACTTCTACTTTTATGAGCACAGAGTGGCCTGCAGTGTAAAAAATGTTTAAATTTATTAGGTGATGGAATTTAATTAAAAGAAAAAGCGTTGTATAAGTTTATAGTTGCTTGTATGCAACCCAGTTAACATTTGCTTGAGAATAATTTCAAAAATCAAATCATTCTTTTGACGGGTGCCTTGTTGGCTGATTTGGTAGAGTACTTGACCAACAGCCTGGAGATTGGAGGTTCGATTCCTGCCTCAGACCCTGGGTGTTACGGCAGACAAGCAATAAAGCTTCGCAGTTTTCGTGTTTGTTTTAAAAATAAAATAAAAATAAAAAACCATTTCGTATAAAATTAGTAATTAAAAAAAATCACTTTTCATGATCAAAACCTGATTTATCATTTGAACGGTGAAATAATAATTGATATATGACTTATGTATAGGGTGTTTTTTTAAGCTAGATAGAACTTCAAATTGTAAAAAGTAACACAAAAAATTAAATTTTGATGAAACATTTTTTTTATTTGTTTCAGTATACTCTGACAAATCATCATGAATAGACTCACGCTTGAACAACGCTACGAAATTATCCAAATTTACTTTGAAAATCAGTCCCGTTGTTTTATCGCAAAATTGTGTTCAGCGATGAGGCGCATTTTTGGCTTAACGGGTTTGTTAATAAGCAAAATTGCCGCATATGGAGTGAGACCAATCCACAAGAGACCCTACAGACTCCATTACATCCAGAAAAATGCACTGTTTGGTGCGGTTTTCATGCTGGTGGCATCATCGGACCTTATTTCTTCAAAAATGAGGCCGGAGCTCGCGTTATGGTCAATGGAGATCGTTACCGCACCATGATCAATGATTTTTTGTTTGAAAATATGGATGACATTGATCCGGAGGAGATGTGGTTTCAACAGGATGGCGCTACGTGCCATACGGCGAACGCAACCATCGACTTACTGAAATCAAAATTTGGCGATAAGTTGATTTCGAGAAATGGACCTGTCAATTGGCCTCCAAGGTCGTGCGATTTGACACCTCTCGATTAGTTCCTGTGGGGCTACGTGAAGTCACTGGTTTATGCTGATAAACCAGCAACAATTGACGCCTTGGAGGCCAGCATTGTTCGTGTTGTTCGTGACATACGGCCAGCAGTGCTCGAAAAAGTGGCCCAAAATTGGACGTCCAGAATGCGCTTCGTCAAGAACAGCCGCGGTGCCCATATGCCCGAAATCATTTTCAAATGTTAATGTCACGTATTGATCTTTCGAATAAAAAAAAATTTTGATTACAATTTAATTTTTTGTGTTATTTTTTACAATTTCAAGTTCTATCGGGCTTAAAAAAACACCCTATATATGCTCAAATACTGCGGGGTTACTCTCTATTGCGATGCGTAAGAAAAATGGTTCGTAATCAAAGAATTGGTACCCTGTATTGCGTTTTCTTATTTACCTTTCGCATTTAATTTTTCCCTTTCGCACATTTTATTTTATTATTCTTCCCTATTGTTTATTTTGTCGTACCAGTGTTGCTTTATTTTCAAACTATTTCGCGAAAAAGTTTGCGCAAACGGCACAGAGTAACAAATTACACCGCTTTCACACACGGAAACTTTACTTTGCAAATTCTTGGGTATGGTGTAAGAGGGCCACTCTCTTGTCCCTTTCCACCACCAAACGCAAGGCTTTGCAAAGTAAACTTTCCGTGTGTGAAAGCCGTGTTATATTCTTATCGCATTTAACTTTCGCATCGAACTTACTGTCGCACCGTAAAAAAAATGTTCATCGGAAAGAAAGAGCTTTGTTGTTGTTTATTTCTCAAAATGCTGATTGTTTAACTACTTGCCTAAACTATTAGGCAGAAAAAGTACGGGATGTACAAGACATAAAAGAAGAAGAATACGGCTCCCTCAAAATGTTGCTCATTTGCGAATCTTGCAACAGATTTCTCTTTCTTAACGCACATAGAGTCCGTCGTACATTATCTGTCTTCAGATCAGCTAAATCACATACTTTTTTTGGAGTTATACATATGGCTCTTTATTTGTACTCAGCAATAATTAAACAAACACCCACTGATTTATAGAAAATAAATAATAAATCCTCTTCTATTTAATTTATTTTCTTCCAAAACCATTATAACTAACACCCAATTCCGCTTTGAATAAAGCAGAATCGGTTAACTCAAATTTGCTTATAGCGCCAAAAAAAAAGTTACGTTTTTACTAATGTTTCTTTTTTTAGTATTATTTTTTACTATGGCCACACTAAACTGCTTTATCAAATAAAACTGCTTTATCAATTAAACAGCTTCTTTTCCACCGTTATTGTGTTGTGCTTCTTACTTATGCCATAGACTATGCAACCGTCGCTACAACACGTTGGCTTGTCGTGTTGTGTGTTTTGCGCACAAACTGTGCAACATTAATGCACAATTTCTTTTCTTAAAAAATTTTGTTGCGTAAAGATGACCGCAGATACAACAATTTTATATATAAAACAATAGCAAAACAAAATAAAGTTGTACAGCATACTCCTAAATTTTACAACCTGTCGATACAACTACCCAAAAAATCAAAACTTTTTAATCTTTCGTACAACCGAGACACAACTTCATACGACGACACCTCACACATTGCAATCTAATAACCAACATCGTCGTGTTGTACAACTAGTTGCATAGTCTGTGGCCTGCTTTACGATGAAACCATTTATGTATGTGAACAAATTCGTCGTGTTGAGCGAAATTCATCGTTCGCTTCAATTGTGTTGCAAGCGTAATATCGCATGGCTCAGCAACAAGAGTGCACTTTTTGAATTTAGTGAAATTCTTTTTTCTTGCGCAAGTGGCAACCCGCAAAATTTTTCAGCTGTTACACACATATGTAATAGTTGAATGTTCATTCCGTATGAGAAATCTACGATTAAAAAATGCGCACGTTGATTCATGAGATTCCCATTAGACTCTTCCACAATTTAAAAGGCCAATTGGGTACTTACATACATACATATGTATTTACAGTTGCGGGCAAAAAAATAGGGTCAGTTGAAATAATTTTGTATACGAAATCTACGAAACAATGTTTTGCCTGGCTCACATTTTCAATGTAAAACAATTTTTTTTTTCTTAAATTTATTACAAAAAAGAATAAAACATTTATGGCCTTATTCATAAAAAATATTGTATGTTTATTAAACTGTTATTTGACAAATTTCCTATAGAAAGTGTTTAATAACCATACAATATTTTTTATAAATACGGCCGTTAATTTCGTTTTTTAAACTAAACGTTAAACTTTTATATTATTTTTTTTTTTTTTTAATTTTGAATATTCTTTTGGTTTCTTATTAAGTTTGTCACTGTCCGTATTTTATTGTCCAATGAAACAAGTTTCATTTCAATTTTAAAGTGCCATACCATATTTCTTGTGTTTTTGAAAGAGATGCCAGACTATTTTTGTGGCATAACATTCGTAGAAATACGTTACGTAACTAAACATTTATGAAATTGTAAAAATTTCCTAAAAAAAACTTAGCTTCTGTAAATCCTATAAAAGTGACCCTATTTTATTGTCCGTAACTGTGTGTACATACATATGCGTATATAACACATAATACATACGTCATGTTTGAATCATATAAATACATACATACCTACTATGTACAAACATTTTTTTAGTGAATAAGCACTTAATTGCCTTTTTAATTTAAATTGAATAGTAAAATTTGCTTAAATTATAAATGCACACATTACGGTAAACATATACTATGCGTATGTAAGTACATACATACATATGTAAGTATATACATACATATGTATGTCTGTAAGTGCGAACATCTTTAAGTTTTTTTTTTTATACTTCGATTAAATGAATATTTTTTAAAAGTGAATCAATCGAAGGCCGACACTTGTGAAAAGTGTAACAAATGCCACGCCCTTTAGCCTGTGACTTGATTTTATTGCAAAAAATTAAAAATACTTAAACATGAACCAACATGACTGTAGTATGCATGAATTAATTTATTGGGATAGGGGTTGTTGCTTTATTGTGGGTTGGGTGCGCTGGTGGGCTTTTTACTTGTTTTATTCAATTGTTTTATATACACTTACATAATACATACCAAGATATACACATACACATGAATGTATATTAAAAAACTAACTCAATAGCAAACAAAGGGGGTGTAGTTGCTGGTGGTGCCAGCGGTTAGTGGAGATGTCGGAAAATAACAACAAAACAAAAAAAACAAAAAGTTGTGAAAAATTCACACACTGAACTACTTTACTAAAAAAAGAAGAAAACATAGCAACACCAACAAACACTACTAAAACATAAATAGGCGAATGAATAATAACTAACTGTATATGCACATTAATCTATAGCTATATACGAGTAGGTACGTATGTATGTGTGCATATGTATCTATATACATATAAAATCGTCTTAAAAAATATAGATAAATAGGTAGGTATATAAACTATGTACTCTTATAAATATGTACATAGATATGTACATATGTATGTACGCATGTAAAATATAGGGAAATATTTCAATATGTTTGTGCGTGCGTATTGAAAGGGAAACGCGAATACTTCTCACTGTACTATGTATGTATACACATACATTTACTTCATTTATGTATATAAAATAAATTCTTTCACATTTCAAGCACTCTTATGTAGCTTCTTTTTTTTATTTCTTATTTTGGTAACAGTGAGTGGCATGCAACATTTTTTTTTATTTTTTGTTGTTACACATTTAAAGAAAAAACATTTTTTTTGCAACTTTTTTCTTGCTGTTACTCATTTATTTTTAGTTTTTATGTTTATTTTTGGAGTGGCGCACTCTGGTTAAATGTTTTAGTGGTTTATTGTTATGGTTTTGTTGTAAATATGTTTGGTTACTCTCATCACACGCTCTCTCTCACTTCACTGAGCTAATGAAATGCACATTAATTTGTAACTGTTATACGTGTAACAGAAGCAAGAGCTAATAAGGGAGTTTGCTCAAAATAAAAACTATTGTAAACAACAGACAGATAAATGCGAAAAAGAAAATACACTGCATAACAATAATATAAGGAAGATAAATGAAATTGATACCTTCCATACACGGGAGTATTATATTAGCAATCAATTATACATATTGGAGTTTTTATTGTGAAAAAAAAAAAAATTGTTCTTTAAATGCACTTAACCGCCTCAATAATGCCTGTAAAGGCGCTGAAGCTTATAACCAATAAGAATTGTATACAAATTATAAATAAAGTGAATATGTTGCAAAAAAAAAAAAAAAAATACACAGAAAGAAAAAGCTCGCACTAAATTTAAATATTTTATACTTGCTTTTAGTACAAGTCATACTCAAAAATTTAAGTACGAATAATATACATGTGTACTTAATATAAATCGAAATCGCAATTGTTCAAGAAAACCAATGTTTTAAAAAAGTATAATATTCTTGCATCAAGTGCAAAATTCTTAAGCCGAGTAAAAAAACCAAAGCAAAGACACAAATACATGCACAAGAATGAATTGCTGCGAGGTAGGAATAAAAGGTGCTGAGAAAAAAAATTATGTTTTTGTGGTTGAGAAATATTATTAGAATATTATTCTTTTTGAATTCTCATAAATTTATTTAAAATAATGGAATGTATGTTAAAAGCTTAAAAAATATTTTTTTTAGTCTGCTGATAATTAGGGTAGATCCTATGAATCGTCGACATAGTACATACAGCTAGGAAACGCAAAAAAATGTATATATAATCTTGTCAGTTCATATTTGGAAGTAGCAAAGTGGCAAATTTATTATGGCAAAATATTCGATAAACCAACGTGTTTTAATCGTTAAAACCTTTCGTTAAATCAAACACCGATTTTCATGAGCAAATCATAATTAGGACGAGGCACATTTCAATTTGAATGGATATGTAAATAAAAAGAATATTCATTTCTGGGCAATGGAAACTCCTCAAATTATTCATCAACCACCTTTACATCCATTAAAAGTTACAGTCTGGTGTGCAATTTGCTCAGGAGGAATCATCATTGGGCTTGATTAACATGTACACGAAATAATTGTTCTGATGTTCCATTAAGTGGACCGAAAAGTAGAAATAGTGAGCGAACGTACAGAACCATGATTTTCAAAATAAACTCACACAATTTGGAAGTGTTGTTCAGGCGTTAGTCTATACATGTTGAAATGCCAAACCAAACATAAATCACTTAACAGACGCGAGTTAAAAAAAGTGTTGTCCGCTTGTAGGTGTATACCTCTATAAGAGACACCCTTTGTTAGATCTCCATGTTTGATTTGTGCCAAAAATCAGATAAATCTTTTGCAAGATTCATCCTTGTCGTCTCATGAAAAATTCTCTGAAAAAAGTGCTGCCAAGTGCCATTAACAAGGTATTTCAATTTTTCATAACTCGCGTTGTGTTGTTATGAAATGGAAAAGAATAACGTTTGTGTAGTAATGTAGAATAGTTTTTATATGTACATTTGTTAATACGGTTATATTAGTTTCACTTGGATGTTTGTTTATTATATATGTATGTAGGTACATATATAAAACTATATATACAGTGTTGCTGCTTTATTGCAAAAATTGGAGTTGCCGTATGGCTTCCGGGAAAGTGGGGGATTTTGGGGATTCACTAAACCGTTTTTAGGAATTCCCAAAAAATTCGAAACCACTGATTTGAAACGTATTTGCCGTGGAACATACATCTGAACTGTAAACGGTCATTCGCTTTAGTGCAAAAATTGAAGTATCCGCATTGTTTCTTAGGAAGTGGGGGAATTTTTAAGTTTCCTGAAGCCGACTTTGGATATTCTATATATTTTGAAACTGGCTTTTCATATTAGGTGCGCATTTTTGTCGTGAAACGTGCATCTGAACTATAAATGGTCATTCGTCGACGTTGTTTTCGGGGGAGTGGGGGATTTTGATGTATCCTTTGGGAATTCCCAGAAAACTCGGAACCACTTCGCTAACCGAACCGGAACTGGTTTTTCATATTCGGTGCAGCTTTTGGCCGTGGAACGTCTATCTGAACTATTAACGGTCATTCGATTTAGTGCGAAAACTGAAGTTGCCATATTATTTTCTGAAAAGTTGGGAATTTTGGCAATTCTTGAACATGATTTTGAAATAAAAAAGGAAAACTCGAAACGTGTTCTACGGATAATTATATGGTTATATAAATAATTTAAGAAGAATCATAAAAAACAATGAATGAAAAATGTGATATCGAAGCGTGTTTTTTAATTTTTTAAATTATATTTATTTAAAGTGATATTAAATATTTATTTAAAGTGATATATTAAAAGCGAATATCCATTTCATTGTTATACTTTAAACTACAGAGTGTTCGATCCGGATATATGTTTTATTGTTACAAACTATTTCCAATAATTTAAACGCCTGAAACTCAACATTCTCAAATAATTACACTCAAATCTTGAAAATTGCCATGTTTGTTTGTTTTTTAAGTAACAAGATTGTCGTGGCGCACATAATCTCATTAAGAGAAGGCAGTTGAAAATTTCTTACAAGCTTTACAATTTTATTAAGATTTTATTTTGCAAAGTGTGAAAATGTTTTATGGTAAGAAAGCCACTTGATATCGTGATCAGAGTTATAAAACAAAACAGGCCCAGGCACTCTGGAAACAAAAAAAAATTTCCATTATTTTAGGTAAAATTGTTTAATTGTTCCGCAAAGTTTTCGTGATTGTTTTTTATTAATGGCATGCCATGATTTTTATTACACTTTACTTTCAATTATATTCCTACAAACACTTTTTAATACACTTTCATTTTTTTCTTTTCTTTTTGCAGCAGCAGACAACGCTTTTTTGCATGCATCAGCGAATCTTGTGTGCCATGAATGAAATATTTTTTATGGGTCTATTTTTTCCTTTTAATATTTTTTTATTTTGTGGTTGACGGGTGGATATTGTAAACAAATCTTTCAAGTGAAAGAAATGAATGAGCTATTTACATATTAGGAAAAGTATTTTTGTCATTAATTTGTATGCATTGTTATGCATGATATTTTAATGCAAATTTCATACGAAATAGGGGGCTGGATATGTGTTGAAATGGAATAAAACTAGCTATATGTATCTCACACATTAACGAAATTAACGTCCGCTTGATTGCAGCTTATTAGCATAGGCCTGAGTCTTCAGAAAACCTTATAGGATCAAATCACTCGATCTTGGTGGCCAATTCACTTCACCTTTGCGGGAGGTAATCATATTTTAAAATCGTTCAGGCAAAATATAAACCGTGGAACCGCTGCAGGACACGTACCTATGTATATACCTCACACATTAGGGCAATTAGAGATACGACTGCCCATAAGAAAGTCTAGAAGGGTGAAATCAGTATATATTGGCAGCCAATTCATTAATCTCCACGAAGAGGCTGCTAAAGATAATTCGAGGTCTAGTCTTCGAAAAAACGAACTTGTTAACTGTCATTAACTTTGTTCGTCTATAACTGCACCTGCCTTGACTACCTTATCTGACGGTGGATGAAGTGAACAAGTTCACGGCTCACCAGCGCGTCCATGTATCTTGCAAGGCTCGCCCCGGTTGCTACCATCTTGTTATACGTTGTAGCCATATAAACAACACCTTTGCTAGTCCGTCCTGTATGCAAATCCCCAGACAGTCAGCAGAAGAAAAGTCTTTATGAGTTTGTGCTCCAAAAAGCTCAGATTCTGCCCTTAACCAACTCACAATTCTATACATCTCTTCTGGTTCTGGTGCGAAGACTAATAACCTCTAAACTACAGCCTGAACTTTTCAACCAAGATGCAGGCACCTCTGCTACGATCAGCACCAGTTTAATTCATTACCTTGCAGTGCGGGAGGTGTTGAACTAATTTTTATTAGTCTGTGCAGTGTCGAAGGTATATAAACTAGGTACTGATCAGTTTTAACTAATTTAATTCTAACATTATAAACGCAACGACCACGTTTGTGTTCTTCTTTCCAAGTTTTTATTGATAGGTTCAAGTCAAACATCCATAAACACTACTTCCTCTTTTCCTTCTCCTTAGAACGTGCATTCCTAGTTCCAGTACAATGCACTGGATATGTAGAGTCAAAGATAAAAAAAGAAGTACGATCTGAAAACAGAACCTCTTCAGAGCTTCCAGATCTCCATTCTGCCAATTAATCCTTGGTGAGGGTTGCGGAAATCCAGCACAACCAGCACAGTCATGCTGGAATTACTTACAGTTTTATTTGCTACAACATATGAGAAATTCCTGCTCCTCTATACCCCAGAGAGCAGTGTCCAGATTAGCCATACGCCAAGACAAAACCTGCTCCCCGAAGGAAGCTTCTGAGTCACTTGGATCTTGTAGGGATGTGGGCCCAAGTTCCGCCATGAAATTCGTCAGGTTGAAGTCTGCGAAAGGACGAGTTCTTGTGTAAAACCTCCTTTAGTTCAAGCAAAGTAAAAGAAACCACTATCGTTTTGGGTCTCTGTTTTGCCCCGTCTTAATTTTTTGACTAGCGACTTATTGGACAGAGCTCAAGATCCACGTCTTTGCCGGGAATAGATACTAACCAAGCACTCTTTATGTCTCATTCAGTCGTTAAAAATACGGAACATCAGATAGAGGTATGCCACCAAAGTCATCGCAAGCATTTAGCCGATATTTTGTTATACACATAATCGTCATAATGAAAAATATTAAGATAATTCTCTGAAAACTTCTTGTTTTATTTACAATTAACGTGCGTTTTGCTTGGGCCAAACTTATTATGATTTAAGCTTATGTAACTCCAAGAAAAAAACTTTATATAAGCGTCTTTGCCTGCAGAAAGAATCTCGCAGAAGAGTCAATTCGTGGAATGGTTTCTGCCGTTCGAAGATTCTATTACGAGTAAAAAGTATTTATTTCGGCGATCAAAAACGCTGTTCATGAGATTCCTAGTAAACACATCCGCGACTAAAGATGCTTGCTGGGTTGTTATAAATTATTAACGTTGTTGTTATAAATTATAACCCCGTTCGTTGAAGTTGGACCACACTTGTAACATATAATTTTGTATAATTACTTATAGCTTCATTATTTATGAAACAATTGTTTGAAATATAGTTACTAAATATCTTAAATTCAGGAATATGCGATTTAGGGCCTTGCTACCTAAAACCAACGATATGATCCTACCCACTGATAGAAAACAAGGAGTAAGAAGGCCTTCCGAAATGCCTGATTTGGCAGACACAAGTAATTTTCACTCGATTACACATTCATTTATTTTTTATACGCGATGTCTTAGGCAGCCAAAGACTTTCACACTCCCTTACGTGGTAGATCTTATTGAAGGCCTGCTTAGCAGGTCTAATTGGAGGGATTCGTTAGTAGACCTCATTTAGCCCTATCTTAGCAGACCTCATTTAAGGGCTTCTTTCTCTGTACCCCTTTCCATAGAAGGGTGAATGTAAGCCTTCATTGGAAATCACGCTTAGAATGAGTATGTACCACAAAAAATTTTGGTACCCCTTGCTATAGCAGGAAGTGCGTAGGCCTTTTAGAAGAGCTTCATCTATAGGCTGGCAAGAATGAGTATTGGATCTAAAAGTGTCTTATAAGGCCTTCAAGAAAGCCTTTCTACCGAAGACCCTTAAAAATTTCCCGTTGGGTTGTGGTGCCCAGATATAGATAATCATACTTATACGCTTGTATTAGTAGTATCACAGAATAGTAAAGTCTAAAGAGTAACTAGTCTAAAGAGCACCATATGTGATGAAATGTAAATAAGGCACTAAGCGATCGATGCTTTCATGAAGATTATAATAAAAAAAAAATAATACGTAAATAAGAAAAAGTAGGAACATGTGCTTGCTTTTTTGTGTTAAGGGCCAAATAAACTATGCAAACTGTTTGCCAAACACACGCTTTCCGCTTGCACCCAAACCATACAAATACAACACATGCAAATGTTATTTAATCATACATACAAATTAATCCCTTTTTCTTTATTTTCAATGAGAGTAGACGGCTATTGTGCTGCAGTAATTTGCTCGTCGTATGAAGTTTGCAAGATACAAATTGTTTAATAAATAGCTTTGCCCTCTATTCCTTATTATTCTATTTTTTAAATAAATAAAGATTTTTTTTAATTCCCACAATAAAGGTAAACTTTTACGCCATTCTAAGCATTATTACAAAAAATATTTTCTCGATTCCACCTTTAACCACCTCACTCTGCAAAAATTTAATTAAAATGACAAAATTTACACACACATTGTCAATGTTTGTACGAAAATCAAATTTTGAAGAATACATACTTCAAACACCCCCACAAACGAACAAAAATGTTTGCAGGAACCTAAAATTTTTACATATTTGTTTGTGTGGTTTATTTGGCCCTTTAGAAGAGTATTATTAGAACATTTTTATTTTTAAATTCTCAATGCTTTATCTAAAATATTGGAGTGTTTGAATATACTCGTATTCTACAAAGATTTCCAAGTCTATTGATGATAAAGAGCAACTCCAATGAAATGTCGACACATAAACAGACAGCTAAGAAACATAAAAACAAGCTGTTTATAACTGCGTTGCAGCAGCTGAACTTCGTCCGTCATACACGCGAGTAAAGGAAGTTGAGTTTTTGGCCATCACTGCTCTAAAAACAAACTAAAGCAAAAGAAGTAAAAACAGTTTTGCACAAAAACAACCTCAAAGAACGTTTGATTTTTGATTTCCTCTTATTTAACAATTAAAATATTTTTAATTTCAAATACATATATATTATTACTTAAAACCTATTAATATAAAATCATTTCAAATTAAAAATATTATGAATTATTAAGTAATCGAAAATTATTTCATTTCGTTGTCTACAATTTGATAAGAACAAAAACACAATTTTATTAACGAAATCAAACAACGATGATGATTAATCAGACAATAATAAGCTTTTAATAAAAACAACGACCTTGACAATCAACCAAACAGTCAGAATAGGAAATATGAAAAATATTGATTTTTGAAATAGAAAATGAAAAACAAAGACAAAGGTAACTAATAAATATTTTGGAAACATGGGCAATAAAAAATAAGTATAAAGATCATGTTGAGCACAAAAAATTTTAGTGCAATAATAAAAAATATTACAAACTAATTAATATGTGCATAAATATTGCACGTATATATGTACATATGTATATACAAATTAGTTTTAATCAGCTGTTTTACTTATTGATAATAACGCCTGATATTTTTATGTTAACCACTGTTGTTTTTTAACATTTTCCTATGGCTGGATTGCAGAAACAATTACTACACACTGTCATCAGCGTTGCCTTCAAAAATTGGCAAAAAATTTGTATTGAAAACTGATTTTCGTCTTTAAATGGAATTTAAAATTAAATAATATTTATATACGAACACAAAAGCTGGGCTTTAAAAGCTTTTTTGAAGCGCAGCTACTGCAGACTTATTAATAATACAAATCACATTTATATTTGCAATCTTAGTATAAATTATTCGGCTATTTTGTTTTCAGATAGTAAACATACGTACATACTTTTTAGAGATTAAAATTTCATTATCAAATATATGTTAATATATAACCATGGGCTGAAAAGTCCCGGTCCTAACAAAGAAAACACAGCTAGCTTCTTTGGTTTAAAATTAGCTTTATTCATCAACGTAATCTCCATCAAGAGCAACGCAATCATTCCAGCGCCGCTCTAATATTTCAATACCACGATTTATCTTTTGCTTCCAAATAGGACTCAGTTTCAGCGATAACCTCTTCATTCGTGCGAAATATCTTACCGGCGAGCATTTTTTCACGTCTACAAACAGCATGTTGTCGCTGGGAGCGAAACCTGGCAAATACGGTGGATGTGGGAGCAATTCGAAGTTCAATTCATGTAGTTTTGCCATTGTTTTGATTGACTCGTGACACAGTGCGTTGTCTTGATAAAACAACAATTTTTCTTTGCCATCTGCGGTCGTTTCTTGGCAATGTCGGGCTTCAAATGCTCCAACAACGCTAATATTCACTGTTAATGGTATTTTCTTTCTCAACATAGTCGATCAATATTACACGACGCACATCTCAAAATACCGAGGCCATAACCTTTCCAACCGATTGGACAAGGTCCATCAGTTGCTGTCCATTCAGATGACGATCGTTTTGATTCCGTAGTGAAGTGATGGATCTATATTTTATCCATTGTCACCTATCAACGTAAAAATTCCGGTTTGTTATGTTTAAAGATGGCCAAACACTGCTCAGAATCATCAACATGTTCTCGGTTTTGGTCAACAGTGAGCAGAGTTTTTTCGCAGTCAAGTGTTCATGCAATATAAAGCCAACATGTTCTTTTGATATCTTTACGATGTCAGCTAAAGCACTTAACTTCACTTTTCGATCATTCAAATCGATATTGCGTATTTTGTTATGTTTTCTGGTGTTAACGCCTCATTTGGACGTCCACTGCGTTCTGCATCATCGGTGTCTCTACGATCACCTTTGAAGTCAGCAAACTAACGTTTTATTGTTGTTTCTGATGGAGCAGAGCTCCCACAACACTTTTCACTCACTTTTTCCCATCAATAAGTAGCGTAAAATTAAAACACGAAATTGTTTTTGATCCATTGTTTTGAAAATACCTAAAGTAGCGTCACTGTTGGCAAGTCACTCACATGCTAATGAATAGAATATCATGAAATTTTAGCAGCTGTCTCTTGAAGGTTAGTATTAACCGAAAAAAATGCAATAAAACTAGTGCCATCTATGTGTTGGGCCCGGGACTTTTTAGCATATGTATATGTATAAGAGCAGTTTAATATAAAACCTCACTTAAATATGAAAGCTGTTCGATCATTCTCAACAAAAAGTTCTATGTTTCAAAAAAGCGTATTTTAAAAAAAAAGGGTCAGAAAAAGTGTCATAGACATCAAAAAAGGGGTCAAATTGACACTTTATTATCAAAAAGGCAACACTGACTGTCGTGCAAACATTTTCAGAGAAATACACAAGCTCACACAATCACTTGAACAACAGTACTCTCATTTACCCAACGAGAGTATTAAGAGTAAAAGAAGCAGAGAAGTAAACAGAATGGTTAATTTGTTGAAAAAAAAAAAAAACAATAAAATAATAAACTTAGGAGATGAACTCAGAGCTAACAAATATTTTTCTTTAATTTACGTTTTTCTAAACATTTTAGTATATTTGTTACGCCCAATAGGAATGAAAGGGAACCTTAATTTTGGATTTTTGCTCTAATTATACTATATACATATGTATTTACATGTGCTTGTAAGTATCTACAAACATATATGTATTTATGTACTTTTAATAAAGATATTAAACAAATAAAGACTTTATTTAAGAAATATTTAACTTTTTGAATTTTTGTATAAAATTGCAGGTCGTTAGGTATATAGAATACACATACATACATATGTACATAAATCTCCTTTTATATTGAACATATGTACATACACACATATTATGTATATACATACATAGTTATGTATGTATATTGCTTTTAAGTTTTGTTTATACATATTTATTTACATATGTATGTATGTATATTGTGTGTCTTATACCTATGTATGTATATTAGAATTTTTAACTGCGAAAAAAAATCTTTTTGCGCCTTTTATGTTTTTATGTACACAAGTACTTATGTACCTAAAAGAAATACACAAGAGCAAAACTTACACTTGTTTTTAACAGGGAATTTTTGCTGTTTTTTTTTTTTTCTTTTTTCCTTCCTTATTACTTTCTATCCTTCCGTTTCCTTAAAAAAGAAAAGAACCACATAATGTTCTCGTTGCAACACTTAAAATTAAATCAATGTTTATAACAGATACAGTTATGAAAAAAGAAGTATGTACGTTGTTGTTGTTTTTATTCCTCTTTTTTTTTAATGTACGAGTACACACAAATTCTATTAATTATACATACTGGTATGTGTTTAGATTATTTTAAATAATATTACTGTTGCTAGTAGCAAATCAACACACAAATCCACAAGAATACAAGAAACACTAACCGTATTCAATAAGTTGCAAAATTTGTCTGCAACGTTGTTGTTTTCTTTGCTTTGCTTTCCAAATTTAACAAACACTATTTAAAATAGAGATGATGTTGACATCAATAATAATAAATAACTTTTCAAATATGTGAGAAACAATTAATTAATTAAATTTTTATTTGAACTTCGTTTTAATTGAACAATTTGTGACCCGTTCGCGTAGTGTACGTGCGTTCATCTATCAATTGTGAAAAATATTAAATTGTATGTTGTCTTGAATGCTTTTCATGCTCTCAATAAATAAAAACTTATCCCCCTTTCTTGCTCGCCAACCATATTCAATAGTTTGCTCTGCTCATTGCCCAAAAGTTGCCAGACTTGGTGATTATTGTGTTGTTGCTTTAAATGTTGAGACATATTAAAAAAGTTTTTTCCGCTTAATTATAAACAGAGAAAGTATTTTCCATAGGAATTCATTAAATAAATGTATTATTATCTTATTTATTTGTTTTTGTAGCAAGCAACAGGGTGGCAACATAACGCATGACATCACTTTTTCCTCCCATAAGATACACACATACGAAATGTATCTTATAAGTTGAAGAGCTTTTTTATCAATTGAAAAATGAAAGAAAAAGAGATAGAGAAAATAATATAAGAGCATATATTGTGTACTAACAGTAAGAGAGTAATAAAAAGAGCCAACATTAATACTGTTATACAATTTATAATAGCTGGAATTATTAACTTGTCTACACGTTAAGAACTTAAGTACTAAGCCCAGCAAAACATTTGATTGAATTTCTAATGAAGTAGTCATGAATAGCAAGCGGGTACATATGGAAATTAATTTCCTAAATTTTATATTACGAGCAACAAAAATATATTTTTATTTATTTAAAAACCACATTTTGAGCTTAATTTTTCTAAACTTGGCATGTAAAAACCTTCCGAATAGTTGTAAAGATAACTATGTTGTTTCGTGCAGTTATATCTGACCTCGAAGTGTAGAAAATTAATGACTAATTCGTTTTTAGCGAAAATGTAAGAGCTATAAACCTAAAACAAATACTAAAAAACAGTGTAGATAATCAATGGTAGTATATTGTAATGATAAAAATGTTATAAGATAGGTAATTGATCCTCGAGACCCTCAAAATAGCAATCGGGGATCAATTGGTCTATTAATTTTTAGTCTACTAATTTTAAAATACCAAACCAAACTAAATAAACTAAACATAAATTACGAATACGCCCCATGCAATCCACTGGGCGGCCAATTGACCCGAATGTCAGTGCTCGATAAAGTGTCCAATACGCGAAAATAAACGGATTTCGAGAATGAAATCCTGGTTTCGTCAGGACAATATTCTTTGTATAACGTACCCAATACTGCGTCTATGATAGAGAGTCGATAGAACTGGATACCCTTCAACCTTCGACGAACTTATTCACCTACTTTTAACACAAAAAATGAATTGGATGCTGCGGTTCAAACATAAAAAACAAATTTTAAATTGAGTTAGGCAAAAAATGAAATAAATAGCAAGAAGGTCAGATGGGATAAAGTATATATCATACTGTCTCAAATTCGTTCTTAGTGGCGCAATAAATAAAAATATTTAGCGAACGTTACAGTGGATTTTCCCCCCATTATACAATCTACTGCAACAGTTGATGCAGAATTGGCATGCCTGTTCGCGACCATACAACACTGGGACTTCAGCTGATGTTGGGGTGGCAGATGTGTAATTGATTTGCGTCCTTGGCACCTGCCACGTCAGCCTAATCTAGCGATGTACCAATTCCAGGGATTGAAGTATCTCATGGCTTATCAGCGTGATTTGCAACGCTCACACAGATGACAACTTTTTGACATTTGTATGTAGCCTTATTTACAAACTCCTTGCTGAAGACCTCGAACTTTTTAGTCCCTCCTGCAAATTCGCATTACAGTCAGAGGGAGAATAGAGCTAGCGAGGTGGTAGCTCAAAGAATATCTGCTCCTAATTAACTCACCTGTCTTTCTGCTACTTTTAGTTCCTTGCCGCAAGATACCTTAGAGGCTATAATAAGTTCCTCGGAACTAGGCACGTACCATAGTTATCGGAGAGTACTAACAATCCTTTCCTGTAAACGCATGAGCGTTTTAGTCAAGATGCAGCGAACTCAACCACGATCAGTTCAAGGATGAAGTAATAGAACCACCTTGGGAGGTGTATTGATCCTCGTTCTGCGAATTAACCTCTGGTGAATGTTTTGAGAAATATCAACACAACCTGAGGTATTCTAGAACTTTTTTTTTTTTTTGCTACAACATATGATGAACTCCTACCCCTCTATAACCTAGAAAGCCAAGGTAAAACCTGCTCCCCGGGACGATGTCAGAGCAGTAAAAGCTATGATACAACATGACGCTAGAATCCTTTACATGTCTTTTTTATGTGTTTACTTTTGAATCCAACCAGCGAAAGCTACCACAACAGAATTGCGTGGGAGCTTACTTGGAAAGATAATGTAGCAGAATTGAAGCATTGGAAAAAGTTTGTGTATACATATGGACGTCCTTCACACAAAACACTAAACAAATTAATACAATACAACCAAAAAAAATATCGCATAGCGTTTAGTCTGACACCTTTTAGCATTAATATAGGACGCAAGACGTATACGAGTACTTACTGAGTGCGCAGACTATGATGACATTAAGAGTGTTGCGAACTTGGGGATTTATTAAGACGTGGGGGTTTGGGATTGCAGTAAGGTCTTAAAGGACGATGGCACTGTTAGTAGGTTGGGCGTTTTTGTACGTGAAATATTCAATAGAAGAAGGTTAGAAGTACGTAACGGAGGCAACCTTCCGTTGTAGTCAATTCCAACCTGAAGTGCCGTACACCCCTTGTCTGGCTGATGCTTACTGTTGTTCGGCTAGGCTGTTTTATGGCGCTGCAACACCGCTGCGGGTTCATGTTATTGTGTTGTATACTTATTTCTGGTTGTCTTACGTCACTGTTTTATGTTTTAACGAATGGTGCTATATTATATGATACAAGGGTTGCTGTGGTTCTGATATTGCTGTTGAGCTTGTTCCTGATTTTATTATTTTCGGTGGTGCCATGTTCCCGAATGGCTAGGTTTTAGTTAATTTGTATTTCTGTGTAAAAGTTCTTGTTTTCCTGATTGCTGTCTTGCTGTGTAGAGGTTTTGTGTTGCAGGTGAGTTGTTTACGAGGACTAGCTGTTTCCCGAACCGTTTTGGGTTTAAAACTATAGAAGCCCTTTTTAGGGTTATGTTAGCCTGCTAACGTAGGATTGCAAGACGGTTGCCTATTTAGGCATGAGACTACTCAGTACCAATAACTTTTGTACAACTACAAAAACAAAAAAACTGAACCTGCTTATCACCTTGCATTAGCGTTTAAAAGGAGAATGATGTTACTCTCCAGCCGCCCTTTCCAGCCATGGTCAGCAGATATCCTCATATTTTGAACTGTGACAACATACACCATAACCACGGCTGCACTTTACATTTTTTCAACCCCTAATTCACTTTGCTTTATGGACAATGAAATCGTCTCTATACATACGATCTATCTTCCTTCATTGATTTACATAATCCTTCGAAGTTTAATCAGTTGCAATATATTGAGAAATATTCAATTTTAAAATCGCATTGTTTGGGGTCATTTGACTAGTAGAACATATGGGGCCAAAATGCAAATAGTTGGAGAAAGGAAGCTTAGTAATCCGGCTCTATCTATCCAACATCTAATCAGCTTTTTACAAAAATTTCATCGATAATTGTGACTGACAATCGCTTTATGTTATGCCGCTTGAGTCGCGGCGGACATGTGACTGACACAATTTTCCATAAACATACGAGTACATAATGTGTTAGTAAGTAATTGTTATAAATTGGACAAAAAATAACGGGTTTAAACGGTTTATTTTTCAATCCATATTATACTTTCATACAAAATATGTACTAAGTATGTACGTACGTATGTAAGTATGTGCATACATACATACATATATACATAAATATGTATTAAAATTTAGGTCAGTAATGAAGGTCAGTTATGAAAGTTTACTTCCATTCAACAAAACAATTAGCCATGCTAAAAATAATATGAAATTAATTGTTTGATTTCATTAGAAAAAGTTTTAGTTTTAATAATGAGGCAGAATTACTTTCATTAGAAATTTCAATTCTTACACATGCAACATATTTTCTCACGTCATACTTTCTATGAATTTTTTTTTATGTTTTATTTATTTATTTATTTAGTTACGAGTAGTTGTAAGCTAAAGCTTTTGTATTTCATAAAATTAATTCAACAATTAAGTTCTGTTGCATTGTAGCTAAGTAAACAAATTCTAATTAGGTAATAGAGTAGGCCACACCACCATCACGACAGCCAGCACTGACCGCAGCTATGTACATATATGCATATGTATGTATGTACAAGTGTATTGTTTAGCCTAATATGTATGACACAATATAATATTTAATTACATCCCGGCCTTTAGTTGCAGCTGTTTTCAAAAAATCGCATTTGCAAATTGCAAAAACCAAACTGAGACTTGCTTTTGTTGCCAGTACTTAGTTACATTTGATGTAGTGTTGGAAAACGTATTTGTAGAGGTTTTGTTTATACAACAGTGTTTTTAAGTGTTTATTTTTTCAACACCATTTCTTTAGCTCCATAGCGGTGATTTATTTGAGGTCTTATCAAAATGTACGTCATTTGGAATTTGTACACAATTGAATAAATATAAAAGTTGCTTAACAAAAACACTATTATTTGTTTATGATTTGGATTTTGTAAATAAAGTGAGATGTGTGTCTATAAATATTGCTATTGGTTTAGTGCATTAAGCGGTTGTTTTTTTAAGGAAACTTGAAACAATAATGGGCAGAGAAGTAGCACAACTTTACACAAAATCTCATTTTTCATTAATTTATTTATTGAATCTTCAAAATATGGACTGATAATAAGTATTCAAATCTTAATACCAAACATAAAACACTAAAAAAGTCCAGCCAATGCTAGACAATAAGTTTTATTTTGCACAAACAATATCGGTAAAATCAACTACCTAGCCCTCTGATATTGGCAAGGGTATCATATCATCTCTTCTTCTCAACCGAGTGGCTGTCAAAATTAAGCATGTTGTGTGCAACAGGATTTGGGGGAATTTCCAGCCTGCAGATATACCTTGTCGCATACTTCATTCATCTTTTACCAGCGGAACAACAGATCCTTGTGAATTAGTGAGTTTCCTACGTATCATAGAGCTGCAGTAATCGTTCGAAAAATTTCTTTATGTCGTCTTTGAACTTACATAATGGCTTACTTCTAATGCCAAAGACTTACAAGTCTAGCAAATTTATTATTGGGTATACAGGTTAAGAGCGTTTCAGACTATCATATAAGTCTTAAGATTTTGATTGGATTTTGTGAGACAGAAATCTAATGATATTTGCTTAGACTGTCAAAAAATATAACGTGCTATTACATTTTGTTTTCACACCATGAAATTAAAAAAAATTTTACAGAATAAACAGCCAATTTGGGTTTAACATATTTTTGTTTGTTTGTAAAAAATGCAAACCTGATCCAATGTAAAGTCTTAGTGTTTAACCAAATTTCTAAAAATGGTAAAGTGTTACGGGATGTCAAATCTCTTACCGTATTATTTCTCATTTTCATAACGTTTTACATTTACACAAAGGGAACGATCGTCGGGACCCAAGTGAGCTGCAGAATCCAGGTACTTTTTAGAGAATCTAGCGGCCTGCTTCACACTATCACATTTGCACGTATTATTTGAGTTTTGACAAGTCTTAATACAAAATGGGATAGTCTGAAGTGCCTTTTAATAGTGACGAATTGGACAACATATGAAATAACTACTACATATGGTTTGTGACAATAATAAAAATAATTTTTTTTGAAGGGTAAACATCTGTCATTGTAATTTTTACAGCCAGAATTTTTTAAAAGTTACCTAAAATTGCCGAAATTGAAATGAATTTTTTTACTTGGCAAACATATACCTTTCTTTTGTATTATAATTCAAAAGAGTTTTTGTACTTTATAGTTAAATAGTTTTATAATTAAAAGCAAGAAAACAATTAATCCAACATTTGTTCCAAATTGGCTGTATAAAACTGCTCGATCAATCAAACGACTTTGACAAACTTTTAAAGGCCGTTGAAAGCATTTACATTGAAGATGACTATATTAAAACATTAAATTCAAAAACTTTTGTAGAGATAAGTCCGTCTGCGAACTCTTAAGATGAGGTAAAATGTTAATGTAGAAATATCTGATTCCATAAATTCTTATATTGAAAGATTAAAACATATTTTCCTAAAGCATTTTGCTAGAGACGACTTTGTCACGTTGCAACACATAAAAAATATTAAAATTTTGGTTAAAATTACCAAAAAATGGCAGCTCTGTTCGAAAAGCTATTAAAATGCCTCAAGGGTATGAGCACGTATACATTGACACGTATGGCACGTATACATTGATTATTTTATTTTTTTACCTCGCTGCTATATCTCTTGCCAGAGCTGTTGAAACGAACATGCGATTACATGATAGAGCATAGAAGTGTATCTGTGTGTGTGTGCGTGTTTGTTTATATCGATGTTTTATACCCAAATATTCATTCAATTGCTGGACGGGCATGCAAACGATGAACGGAACCAACAATCCAAATAACATGTCAAACATAAAACAAACCAATAAACCATGTGTAGCAGCTATTAGCTGATATTAAGTCTCTCTCGATAGTAATTATGTATGTTGACGGTAATTTGTTAAAAACATGCAATTTAGGCGCAACACCAAATGAATTTCTATTGTTCGTTTTTTTTTTTAATATGAAGTTATGTATGTATGAACATACGAGTACATATGTATGTAAGTATGTATGTACATATATTTCATTTCTATTTTTGTAAAACAAATGGATTAATAGATAAAATAAATATCTATCTCTTCTACATACATATGTACTCGTACATAAGAAAACAAATGTAGAGGCATTGTTTGTGTAAAATGTGTTGCTAACACGAAAATACAGCGACTTCTGTTTTACTATCGTTTAAATTACACATTGACTGACCGACTTTATATAAATTAATTTTCTTTTTTTTATTTTCAATTAATTCCATTTTTTTATACTCGTAGCAACAAACGCCTAGAGTAGTATACAGATGCAAAGGGTGATTTTTAGAGGTTCTCAGCTTTGAGTTGGCAGCACTGCTCTATTTGACAACCCATTTAACAGCTGATAGTTGTTATCTGTTTAGTTTGACATTTGATTATGGATATACGTGTAGTTACACCAGAGCAACGCTTTTGAATTGTTGAATTTTTTTTTTTTATCAAAATGATGGTTCTGTTCCTCAAACTCGATATAAAATTTCCGTTTAAAAATTTTTCAACAATAAAGCCTGTTTTTGGTTAAATTCTAAATGCAGTATGGAAATAACCACAGTTGTTGGTTTTGAAGTGACGATAATCCACAACTTTTTTTCAAAACATCTATACATCCACAGAAAATTACTGTTTGGACACAGCTTTGTCACTATGAAGTGCAGTGTATTCCTATAAGGCGGGCAGAAATAAAAATAACCATCAAGCTGATACCATAAAGTAAAAGTTAGTGAAAACGCAATCGGCGGTGCTGGATGGAAAATTATAAAATATATGCTTTTTTAGAGATTAACACCATAAGTTGGCACCTAATACAGCCCCAGAAAATTACTATTTGGCATTGGAAAAATACACATAATGGGCTAAAAAATTACCAGAGCGTTGTCAATATGAAAATCAATCTACATTATTTAAGGCGGGCAGACATCAACGTAAACATCAGGCTTTATGGTAGCATTGAGAGACGCTGCTTGATGGAGAAATATGAAACATATGGTATTTTTTAGTTGGCAGCACTGTTTTATATGACAATTCATTTATTTATTTATTTGATAAACTAATACAAGAAGATATCTATTGTTAGTAATAAGAGCAAACCATTTAGTGTTATCACGTAATAAATATAGTTTAAAAGACTAATAAACACGCTTCGATATAAAATTACAAATTTTTCATTCACTTCTTCCTAAATTATCCTTGTAACCAGATAACTAGCTGTATAACGCATTTCGATTTTTTTTTGGAATTTCTAAAATTAGCTTCAGGAATCGCCAAATCCCCCAAATACTTTTAAATAATATAACAACTTCAATGTTCGCACTAAATCGAATTACATAATAGTTCCATAGCCAAAATGCGCACAGAATATGAAAAACCGGTTTCGAATCTGTTTGGGAAGCAGTTCCGATTTTTTTGGGAAAAGGTCGGCTACAGGAAACGTCAAAATTCCCCTACTTCCTAAGAAACAATACGGCCACTTCAATTTTTGCACTAAAGCGAATGACCGTTTACAGTTCAGATGCATTTTCCACGGCAAATACGCGCACTGAATACGAAAAATCGATTCCAAACCAGTTAGCGAAGTGGTTTGGGATTTTTGGGAATTCCCAAAAACGGCTAAGTGAATCCCCCTACCCTTCCCTAGAAGCAATACTTTCACACTAAAGCAGCAACACTGTATATAAAGTTTTATATACATACATACATATGTAATAATCACTCATATTGCATGGATTTCGGGTGTTGCAAACATACAAGTGAAACTAATATAAGCGTGTTAAGAAGACAACAGTTTAGGAATTAATATTTTTAAAAACAAGAGATTTATACTATCCATTCCGATTTCATTGGATTTAATCCCAGAAATACTTTTTAAAATTCCGCTAAATCGTATATAATTCACTCCGTGTAGTTGACCCATCATCAGATAAGGGCAGGTGCTAATGCAAATTAATTTACCAATGATAAACGATATAGGAAAACATCATGAGAAATTTTTTCTTCCTCATACAAATACGACAGTTATGTAATAGACAGAGTGCGCGATACATATTTCAAATAAAATGGTCGCCAGTAAAAAAAAAAAGTATTGTCAACTTAAAGTTTTACAACTTCAGAAAAAGCCCTCTTTATACCTAGTTTTTTTTTTTTTTTTTTTTTGTTACTATGATTTAAACTTGAGTAATTCTAAAAAAACACCCATTACATTTGCTCGTAAATAATTTATTAAATCTTTGATATTGATTTTATTAGGCGTGCATTACATACATACATGCCTATATGCTATATATGTTTGTATGTACGTACATATATTTATTTCAGTTCACGTTCACAGTAAATTAAAAATAATAAATAAATAAATATATTAATGTTTCAAATGACATACTTTTCGTAACGATTAACCAACCACCTTTTACTAAAACAAACTGACTGATCTTTTAGCTTCAGATGTTTATACGAAACACATTTATAAAACAAAACTAGAAAAAAATGGCAAAAATCTTAGCGAAACTAATATTTAAATTAAAAAAACAAAAAAAAACTGCAAACATATGACAACAATAACAGCCAGAGATGACATCACTTAGAGCTAAAAAAAACAACTTTTATTCAAATAAACAAAAACACAGTTAACTCAATGATATAACGAGCGTAAGTACATACACATGTATGATGTACGTATGTTTATGTAAGCGGCGAAAGAGAGAATTTAATACACGTGTACCGGTATGTGTGTGGCCAAACATTTTGTCGTGTTAAAAACACTACATTTTAATTTTGTTTTTGTCTAGTGGAAAGCATACGAAACATATGTGCACAATGAGTTCGACCCAGTTGGCCATGTATTTAAGACATCTCAAGTGGGGCGAGCTGTTTAGCAAGAGATTTGTTCTTATCGCTAAAAACATATGACAAAAAGTTGCCACCTCTGTGTGCCTTGCATCCCACATGTCAGCGCTGGTAAGCTGGAGATAATTCACCCCGTGGAATTGATTAATCGTCAGATTAGAGCGTAATGGAAAGTGTTAACGCAAATCAATTACACATCTATAGTGCTAATCGTCCAGCAGGGAGCAGTCTCTGCCTTCT
The DNA here is from genome assembly GCA_914767995.1 of Thecocarcelia acutangulata. Classification (NCBI taxonomy): domain Eukaryota; kingdom Metazoa; phylum Arthropoda; class Insecta; order Diptera; family Tachinidae; genus Thecocarcelia; species Thecocarcelia acutangulata. The sequence goes on along the minus strand of OU612095.1, from coordinate 21,513,626 downwards.
GTGGAAAGAGGGGTAAGGGTCCCTCAGCTAAGGCGAATAAAATTTTTAATACACAAAATAGAACAAAACGTTGATAATCATTTTTTTCGAGCATATGCTGGTCCCCACTAAACGCCAACCAGAATGTTTCAGCTTCTCAACTACGACCATCGCTGGATAGTCTGTGAAACAGAACTTCCTTGGAACATACTGATTCCCGTTCCACTTATTAAACCCAACAAGCACCTTGGGAACTTCAATTAGATCCCAGAAAATCAGCATGCATCATAATTCTAACATCAGCATCATAATAAAAATCAGCATGCATCTAATCTAAAGTGACTGTTTGGTGCGGTTTATGGTCTAACAGCAACACCGGGCCGTATTTTTTTTTTTTTTGGTAATGAGACCGATAAGGCAGTTACTGTGAATGGTGTTCGCTTTCGTGAGATGATAACGAACTTTTTATGGCCCGAATGTGGTTTTAACAAGACGGTGCCACTTGCCACACAGCTAATGAAAAAATGGATCGTTTGCGCGACAATTTTAATGCCCGCGTTATCTTACGTGGTGGCGATGTTAATTAGCCGCCAAGATCAAATGATTTGACACCATTGGGCCTCTTTCTTTGGGGAAAGAAAAGGTGTACGTCGATAACTGTGAAAATGATTTACTTCAGTACCTGCCTTGACGGCCTAACCTGATGGTGGACCAATTCCACGGAGTGAATTTTTCAAGATTCACCAACGCCCCCGTATGGCTTGCTACGTTCACACAGGTAGCAATTCTTGTCATATCATTGCGGTCATATGAACAACTTCTTGTTGAGGAGTTCGGGCCTTCTAATCCCTCATGTATGCAATTTCCCAGCAATCAATGGAGGACAAGGCTTAATGAGTTGGTAGGCCGAAGCCCACTAAGAGCATCAGCACCACTTCCACAACGGATATTGATAACCAATTAACTAAAACAATAATTCATCATAAAAATAGTTATAAGTCTAACGGTCTTAGAGAAAAAAATTAAATGAGAAAGAAACTGTTTACTCACTTATGAAGCGTAATTTTTGACAGTTTTAGTTAAAAGTTATTATAAAAAATTGTTGGTCCTTTTTTTTGTAATTTTTTTTTTAACCGGATAAAGGCCTTGCTACACTAGCATACAAGGGCGGTTCGGAAACTTCTTAGCCTAGCACAAAAAGCGCGGTATAAACAGAAAAGTTAAGTGTTTTGGAAACTTCCATCTCTGCTATGAACATATGTTAAATTTTGTTTCGATGGTAACCCCTTCATATAGAAACAGGTGTTCACAAAAGACGCATTCGCGATTTTTTTACAATGGAAAAATTAGAAATTTGGTTTATCGGGACAAGAAACTCATAATGATATGGTGAATGTGTTAGGTGAAAGTGCTTCTTCATATGCAACAGTAAAAAATTGGGTTGCTGAATTTAAACGTGGTCGTACAAGCAGTGAAGATGACGTCCACAAATAGCAACAACAACAGAAATTGTAGCCAAAGTGCATGATATGGTATTAAATGATCGACGAATAAAAGTGCGTGAAATAGCTAATATCATGGGCATCTCAAATAATCGAGTCCATTTAATTTTGCATGAAGAACTACAGATGAAAAAGCTTTCTGCAAGATGGGTGCCGCATTTGTTAACAGTTGACCAAAAATGCATAAGAATGAACATTTCTCAAGCTTGTTTGGATCGTTTTAAGCGAAATAAAATGGATTTTAAGCGGCGTTTCATAACTGTTGATGAGACGTGGAACCACCACTATACTCCAGAGACAAAAGAACAAACAATGGACTGAAGCTGGAGGAAGTGCCCCAAAGAATGCAAAAACAATTCAATCGGCTGGTAAGGTTTTGGCAAAGGTTTTTGGGACTTCAAAAGTATTTTATTGATTGACTATCTGCAAAAGGGTAAAACAATAAATTCAGAGTATTACTGCAAGCAACCTTTTGGATCAATTAAATGTACAAATTCGAGAAAAACGTCCTGGCTTACAACACAAAAAAATAATTTTTCATCAAGACAACGCACCAGCGCACAAGAGTGTTTTAACAATGGCTAAAATCAACGAATTAAAGTACCAGTTGCTTGACCACCCACCTTATTCTTCTGATTTAGCTCCCAGTGACTTTTACCTGCTCCCAAATCTAAAAAAATTCCTTGCTGGCAAGCGTTTTATCTCAAATGAAGATGCAATTACAGTTGTAAACCACTATTTTGAAGACCTTGAGGAAAACTATTTTAAGCAAGATATAGAATTGCTAGAAAAGCGTTGGACTAAGTGTATCGAAGTCTAGGAAAAGTGTATTTGAAGGCTAGGAAATTTCCGAACCGCCTATGTATACGATCGTGTGATCTACTAAATAAACCATGTGTGCTGAAAAAGTACTCAAAATGCAACCGGGCGACAGTGTTTTTGACAAATCGTGCGATTTGAAAAATTTTATGAAACTTTTCAAACCATTATAGTTTCTGTGCGATCAGTGTGGTATTTATTGTGAAAAATATGAGAATATTGTTGGTGCCTCGAGAAAAAAATTTAAGTAATGTAAAATTTTCATGTTAATAAAAGTTTTTACTTATTTTATTGTGCATATAAATTATTGCAATTATACTCGTATAATAGTGTGGCCTACAACGCCATTTTGAAGTGATTTTTTCAAGTCGGCCAGACTTTTGAAACAGGTTTCGATACATGAATGATCGTGTAGGATAGTGAATCAGGGCCTTAGTCTTATAATTGTAGTTACTATGATTATTTTAGTGCTAATACTGGCAATGTAATAAAACGAAATATGAAACTATCACTCACTTTTGGTGCTCATGGTATATATTGTTAAGAAGTTTGCAGCATAAATCGTACTTTAAGTTATGTCTTTCTTTTAGCAAATGAGAGTTTTTTTCGCTTTGTATTAATGAAGAGAATCAAGCTTGAAAGGCACGTAAAGTTGGCGAAAAAAAAAATAATGAAAGAAACCATAAACAAAAAGAAAAATAAATAGAAAACGTTTATGAATGTAGTAGCTATGTTACTACATACATACATATGTATCTATATATGTATGGATGTGTGTGTGGTATACATATATAAAAATAAAGATGGTAGATAATATACATATGTATGTATGTATAATTTATTGTAACATGCATGATGTCAGCATCTTAAGCGGAAATATCCAAAATGCAAAATTTTATACAAAAAATAAAAAAGTCACTGTGAACTTGTTTCGACATACAAGAACAATAAAACATTCATTTCGTTCGTTGTTCATGTTCTTCTCCCGGTTCAATGGCTGAACAAAATATTTCTTTTCTTTGGAACAAAAAGTACTTTAAAATAATTTAAATATTTTTTTTTTTGTAACTAAAAAGAAAACAATAATGAATGGTTTGTGGTTGTGTCTGTTGTTTGCATGGATTTAAAATTTTTATTTTTTACAAAAAAAAAAAAAATAATTATACAATTTTTGTATAATTATTATTTGGAAAAATTTAAAATAAACATTTGTAGCCAACAAAAGAGAGTTAAATGCGTAACCGGATAAATTCAACGTTTTAAAATTTTGTCATTAATTTGTTTTTAATGGCTTTTTTTTTTGGACTTCGGTGTGCGAAAATCATGTCAACAAGTTTTTTAATGATTTTATGGCATTAAAAATCATTAAATGAAATATTAAGTTGTACCATTTAGTACATATGTACAAAATAACATAAATACATACGAGTACGTAGCAGGTTAACCATTTAGTGCTTTCAAAATCGCCAGTCTGGCAAGGCTGCCAGCTAGTAAATACGTGGCCGGATTGATATTGAAGCTACCTAGCGCTAGATGACAGCATACACACAATTCTTTTTTTAATTGCGACTTGTCATATGTCAGCTACAGGACTGACGTATGAAAAAAATCGTCAATATCCCGATAATTTTTGAAAATATCGTCATTTAAGTTTTGAAATATCAGCAAAAAAAAAATCGGACTTGTAAAACTACAAAATTTTTAGTATATTTTAAATTTTTGTTTAAAAAAATAACAGATTTTTAATACAAGCTTATGAATTTGTACATTCTTGCATATTTGTAATTAATTTACATACATAACTACTTATAACGAGTGATTTTTTTGCTATTATCTTTTTGGCAACACTAGTTTTGACAGCTCACGCACGTTTTGTATCTTGTGTCACTGTCAAATATCTTCAGTTTGGTCTTTAATTTAATCATGAATCGTCTTAGAAACGAACAACGCTTGCAAATTATTGAATTTTATTACCAAAATGCGTGCTCTGTTAAGAAAGTTCATCGCGCGCTTCTTCCATTTTATGGTCAGTTTAATCGACCTACTGAGGCTTCTATTCGGGCTATTGTAAAAAAATTTCGCACCAAATTTACATTGTTGGACATTAAACCACCAACACGCTTACCTAGAGTGCGAACTGAAGAAAATATCGCAGCCGTATCGGCCAGTGTTGGTGATGACCGTGAATTATCGATTCGGCGCCTCTGTTACTCCACTACGTGGAAAATTTTTCGGAAGGACCTAACAAATTGTTATCGAAGTATTGCAAATAAATACTGTTGAATTTTTTACATAAAAAAACGATCTTTAGCTGCGAAAATAAGAAATATTTATAAGTACTTATAGTATGTTATTAAAACCAAATGCGATTTAATGCAAAAAACTTTCTGAAAATTTTAAGAATTAACTTTTAAATTGAATAATAGTCTTTACGAGTATAATAAAGAATGCCCACAATTGTTTAATTTTTTAAAGAGTTTCGTATTTTTATCTTATTTTAACTAACTTGGCTGAATAATGTGTCCACGTCGCAGAGGAATAGGGCAATTTCACTACATTTCGAAATAATTTTGAATTCATATTTTACTATTTTTGCAAGAACTGTATAAATTTGTTTCATAAGACGGTGATTGTGCAATCTATCAAATATAACATGTACGCGAAAAAAGTACTAAAAATGCAACTTTTTTTAAAAATCCTAGATTTGAAAAGTATTATGGACATTGTCATAAAATGATGCTTTCTATGGAATCAGAGTATATTGCAGGCGCCTCGAGAAATATATTGAAATAATGTAAACTTATAATGGTAAAAATAGTTTTTAATTATTTTACTATGTATGTATATAAATCTTACAATCATTCTTGTATAATCGTGCGGTACTACAACTCCATTTAGAAGCGATTTTGTAAAGACGGCCAGACTTCTAGAACATTTTCCTGTAAATGAATCGTACGATCTTGTAGGATATTGAATCATGACCTTCATATATATTTCGTGTCTCATCTGTAAAAAAAATTAACGTTGTCATGCTTTTCGTATTACAAAAATCGTAATTTTTAGGACAAAAATCGTCAAATCGTCATATTGCAAAATTTGGGTATGAAAATCGTCGAAATGACGATTTATCGTCAATTCTGGCAGCTGTATTCAGCTGTTAAAATTTCACCCAAATTCATCGATTAGTTTAATTGTTGTAGTGGTTAATAAAGAATATAGTTATGAATGATCGCCGAGTTCAGTTACGTGAGATTGTTGAAATGGTTTACATATTCCTTCTTTCTTCCATTCTGTGCACACGTCTTTTGTTACTGCTGTCCGTATTTTTTATATTTGTTCATTATTAATTTCATATGAAAAAAATTCTAACATGTAACGCTTCTTATAATTATTTTCTGTTCTTAAAATTGAAAAATTTTCAAAGTTCGGCGAGTGATTAAATGAAAATGTTTCAATTTTAAGAACAGAAAATAATTATAACAAGTAAGAGTGTAGTATATTCGGCTGGGCCGAATCTAAAATACCCTTCACGATAGTCACGAATATGTATAGTATATTAAAAATGTGACCTAAATATGCTCGGTTATATATGAACCGATATCGGATTTTTCTATTTTCTGTATTTTAGTAACCTTCTTTTATAACGAGAATTGCTTTCCAGCAAAAAAAAAAAAAAAAAAAATTTTTAATGGAAAAATCGGTTCAGGCTATATCTCGGGTATATATGGACCGATATCGAAAATTTTAATTTTCCATATTGATATAACCTTATATCATTACCAGAACTGCTTTTGAGCACAACAAATTGTTTAAGTTCGCTTACGCGATATTTTCATGAAAAACCCGATTTAGGCTATATCTCGGGTATATATGGACCGATATCAGAAATTTTAATTTTCTCTATTTTCTTAACCTTCTTTTATAACAAGAATTGCTTTTCAGTAAAAAAAAAATGTTATTGGAAAAATCGGTTCAGGCTATATCTCGAGTATATATGGACCGATATCGGATTTTTTCTTTTTCCATATTTATATAACCTTATTGCATTACCAGAACTGCTTTTGAGCACAAAAAAGTTGTTTACTCGGCATTTTCATCAAAAAACCTGTTAAGCTATATATCGGGTATATATGAACCGATATCGGAAATTTTAATTTTCCATATTTATATAACCTTATTTTATTACCAGAACTGCTTTAAGGTGAAAAAAGTTGTTTAAGTTCGCTTACGCGGCATTTTCATGAAAACCACGGTTTAGGCTATATCTCTGGTATATATGGACCGATATCGGAAATTTTCATTTTCCATATTTATATAACCTCATCTTATTACCAGAACTGTTTTAAGCGAAAAAAAGTTGTTTAAGTTCGCTTACGCGACATTTTCATGAAAAACCCGGTTTGCGCTATATCTCGGGTATATATGGACCGATATCGGAAATTTTCATTTTTCATACCTATATAACCTTATTTCATTACCAGAACTGCTTTAAGGTGAAAAAAGTTGTTTAAGTTCGCTTACGCGACATTTTCATGAAAAACCCGGTTTGGGCTATATCTCGGGTATATATGGACCGATATCGGAAATTTTCATTTTGCATATTTATATAACCTTATTTAATTACCAGAACTACTTTAAGGCGAAAAAATTGTTTAAGTTCGCTTACGCGGCATTTTCATGAAAACCCCGGTTTAGGCTATATCTCGGGTATATATGGACCGATATCGGAAATTTTTATCTTCCATATTTATATAAACTGATCTTATTATCAGAACTGTTTTTAATCAAAAAAAAGTTGTTAAAGTTCGCTTACGCCACATTTTCATGAAAAACCCGGTTTGGGCTATATCTCGGGTATATATAGACCGATATCGAAAATTTTCATTTTCCATACTTATACAACCTTATTTTATTACCAAAACTACTTTTAAGCAAAAAAAGTTGTTTAAGTTCGCTTACGCGGCAATTTCATGAAAACCCCGTTCCAGGCTATATCTGCGGTATATATGAACCGATATCGGAAATTTTCATTTTTCATATTTATATAACCTTATTTTGTTACCAGAACCGCTTTAAAGCAAAAAAAGTTGTTTAAGTTCGCTTACGCGGCAATTTCATGAAAACCCCGTTCCAGGCTATATCTGCGGTATATATGAACCGATATCGGAAATTTTCATTTTTCATATTTATATAACCTTATTTTGTTACCAGAACCGCTTTAAAGCAAAAAAAGTTGTTTAATTTCGCTGACGCGGCATTTTCATGAAAAACCCGTTCTAGGCTATATCTCGGGTATATATGGACCGATATCGAAAATTTTCATTTTTCATATATATGTAACCTAATTTCATTACCAGAACTGCTTTTGAGCACAAAAAAGTTGTTTAAGTTCGCTTACGCGGCATTTTCATGAAAAACCTGGTTTGGGCTATATCTCGGGTATATATGGACCGATATCGAAAATTTTCATTTTTCATATTTATATGACCCTATTTCATTACCAGAACTGCTTTTGAGCACAAAAAAGTTGTTTAAGTTCGCTTACGCGACATTTTCATGAAAACCCCGATTTGGGCTATATCTAGGGTATATATGGACCGATATCGAAAATTTTCATTTCTCATATTTATATGACCCTATTTCATTACCAGAACTGCTTTTGAGCACAAAAAAGTTGTTTAAGTTCGCTTACGCGACATTTTCATGAAAAACCCGGTCTAGGCTATATCTCGGGTATATATGGACCGATATCGGAAATTTTCATTTTCCATATTTATGTAACCTAATTTTATTACCAGAACTGCTTTTGAGCAAAAAAAAGTTATTTAGCTTCGCCTATGCGACATTTTCATTAAAAATCCGATTTGGGCTATATCTCGGGTATATATGGACCGATATCTGAAAAAAAAATTTTTTGCCTTTTAGTCACCATGCTTAATAAGTGTGTGAAGTTTGAAGCAAAACGAACAACTTTTGTTTTCAAAAATTTTCATACAAAACTGCAAAAAAAAATGGCTTTTTTCGGAATTTTGAATATATCTCAGCTATACGTGGACCGATATTACTGAATTTCAATAGCAAACCCATGAATCGATGGGGTAAAAGAATGGTGAAAGAAAAAAGTTTCTAAGTCTAATGGTTTTCTCAGAAACGGTATTTCAACAGCGGACAGACGGACAGACGGACATCGCTTAATCGACTTTTCCATTAATTCTGATTCAGAATATATATACTTTATAGGGTCGCAAAAAAAAACTGTAGAAATTACAAACGGAATCACAAACTTATATATACCCTTAACATTTTTGTGAAGGGTATAAAAAGCGTTACATGTTAGAGATTATAAATACACCAACAACACAGAAAAACATACAATATGTATCTGCATCATGTTTGCATTTAAAATTGTTTCTGGGAATATTTGTTTTTTCAGCTGCGAAATAACATAAGCAAAGCTTTTTTCGCACGAAGTACAACCATGTATACTTAAAATTGAAAAAGAAACATGAATAAGAGAAAAAAAATAGAGAACACTGAGTACATCTCAATTTTTCCGTACGAAATAAGTAATGTTGCTGAAAATTTTTCGCACATTCAATCTCAATACTAGGCTTATTGAGTTCATTACTTCGTGCGAAATTCTTTCAAATTGCATACAAAAGTGTTTCGTATGAAATATTTGCGAAATAAGTTTAGAAATGTAGTACTGAGTTTTTAAAGCGAAAAACACACAAAATGTATCTGCAACATGTTTTAATTTAAAATTGTTTCTGGGACTATTAGTTTTTTCAGCTGCGAAATAACATAAGCAAAGCTTTTTTCGCATGAAATACATACATGTATAGTTAAAATTAAAAAAGATACATGAATAAAGGTAAGTACTCTGTTCAAATCTGCGAAAAATGTTTAGCAACATTAACAATTTCACTCGGAAAATATATTTGCAATATGGTGCCTATTTCGCGTTTTAGGCAAATATCACGGTTTTCTTGGTTTTAGGTATACCACATTGCTGAGCTGTTGTTTGAAATTTCGCGCGAAATAAGTACCACTCATATTATTTCACAATTACAACACAATGTTGCCAGAAACATTTCATAAGTTTTTCACAAATTGAACAGACTACCACTTCAGCAACATTATTTCATAGATATTTCACACAAGTTTTTTTTATATAGAGTTTTGACAGCATTTCGCACGAAATGACGAACACAGTACTTAGCTTAAGAGAAAAAATAGACAACACTGAGTACATCTCAATTTTTTCGTACGAAATAAGTAATGTTGCTGAAAAATTTTGGCACATTCAATCTCAATACTAGACTTTATTCTGTAAACAACCTTTTTTTTTTGCTAGTTGAGAAACAACATGTTGCAGAACATGTGTTGGTCGCAGAATTAGGTAATTTTGGTTTTTATGTTTGTTATTATTGTTATTAATATTATTTTCTTTTTTGAATTTTTTAATAGCCCAAAAATTTTCTATCAGTAAATCAAATAGAAATGTTTAAGTTTACAATTTGATAATATTGATAAGAATTTTTCTTTGTGTATGAATTAATAATTTTTCTTGGTGTATGGATTTTTTGTATATAGGAATTTTTTGACAATAATTTTTCAAATATAAAATTGTAACAAATTGTTATCGAAATAAATACTGTTGAATTTTTAATATAAAATAAAACAATCTTTAGCTGTAAAAATAAGAAACTTTATTAGACTTTCATTAGACGAGTATCTTGCCTTTTGAAACCGAAAAATGGATAACCCGTTATGTCGATTGTAGCACTTATATTCTGCAATGTTGATAGAATGTGCCTTGCAAATATGAAATTGAAAAAATCTTAATGAAGAATAAGGTCAATTGCCAGAAGAGCAGACAGTAAAAATGATTAAGTTTTAAGAAAACAAGCATAATTAATATAAGTATAATATCTTTAAAAGAAGCATAAGGGCAACTAGGCAGCTCACGTGAAAATTCACATACGAGCGAAGCGATTTGGTCAGAGAATGACAAACAGTACTTAAGATAAAAATATAGTTAAGTACAGTGTACTCGCTTTTTCTGGACGCCTCTCCAAAATAAACAATTTTTCAACCCCCCCAAAAAATCATTAGAATTTCTTCTCTTGTGTAAACAACCAATTTTCCCATAACCAAAAAGATGGCATTTAGCAAACATTAACGAAATACCAACTTCTTCTCAAAAATACCAAATCAACTGATCTAAAGCTAAAGAAAGTGAAGTTAGCGGCAATTTAAATTCTTTCTGGTCGAAATATATATATATATATATATATATATATATATACATATATATATATATATATATATATATATATATATATATATATATATATATATATATATATATATATATATATATATATATATATATATATATATATATATATATATATATATATATATATATATATATATATATATATTTTTTTTTTTTTTTTGCTTTCGAGCTAAATGCACTGAAAAGAAAATTCAATCCATCCATACTTAAATCAATCCCAAAGGATGTGAAAAGTACTGACGAGATTAGGAGTCTTTTTCCTGAAACCTACACATTTCTACGTAATATACGTAATCGTCTAGAGTTCATCCATTTGTGGTTGATTGCACATTAAATCGCACAACGCATTACAGAAAGAATTCGTTCTTTAGCCTTACGGTCTGTTTGTTGAACAAGTTACCTACGTACGTATTTCCTGTCACATATAACGTGAAAGTTCAAATCAAACGTCCACAACCACTACCCTCTTTCTCCTTCTCCACATAACCTATTTTCCACTGCATATGTAGTGGTCAGCCCCTGAGTACTGGTTCAAGGCAAAAAAATCGTTTGATTTAAGAATTTTGGAGTCGATTCAATCTCAAATACGTACTTGAAATAAGAAAAATTGATTTCCTAGCTGCATATATGACGACCTTTCATAGAAGTTATCCTAATGAGCAGTAGACTTGGAAAACTTTAAAATATATTTTCAAATATTTAACTAAATATTCCATTATTTTAAATAAATTAATGAGAATTGAAAAAAAATTTCAAATAAATAGGTGTAAAACTTTGCTTCCGCCGTTTTTATCTAAAATTCGAGGATGTATTGTAAAAATAGTTTATACACTTATGATTCAAAGTAATGTCCATCGCTTGGCCACTACTTCTTCCCATCTTTCTGGCTGCGTAAGAATCCTGTGTTGAAAAAACTGCTCATCTTTTGAAGCGATCCACGAGTAGATTAAATTGTTTACTTCTTCATTAGACCGGAAGTGCTGCTCTGCCAGGCCGTATATCACAGATCGAAACAAGTGATAGACCGAGAAAGCAAAGTCTGGAAAATACGGCGGAAGTGATAGGACATCCCATTTCAACGTTTTCAATTATGTCTTGACCACTTGCGCAACATGGGTTCAAACATTGTCATGCAGTAAAATCATTTTATCATGTCTCTCGTTGTATTGCGGCCGTTTGTCTTTCAATACTCGACTCAAACGCACTCATTGCGTTCGATAACTAATTTAATTCCAACATTTTAAATGAAGTAAAAGAGGTTGTCTTAGTCTTTCGTGTTGTTATTGTTCAAGTCAAACCTCCACAAATACTACTTCCTTTTTTTCTCCTCCTTATAACCTATTTTCTTAGTTCCAGTACAATCTACTGCATATGTAGGGGAATCCCTTGGGTACAGGTCCAAGATAAAAAAAAATTTGCGTTCGATAACGATCGCCTGTGATTGTTTCAGTCAGTTTTTACATCTCATAATACACTACGCCGAACTGGGCCCAACAAATTCAGAGCATGGCCTTGGCACTGTGAATATTCGATTGGGCCGTCGACGTGGAAGCATGGTCAGGGTATCCCCATGATTATCTGCATTTGGGATTATCGTAATGAACTTATTATTCGTCTCCCATCCACAATGCGGTGTAGAACTCCTTTCCGTCTTTGCCTGGCAACCAGCTGTTCACAGGCAAACAAACCCCGTTCAACATCGCTCGGCATGAACTCGTACGGCATCCGATTTCCTTGTTTCTGAATCATTCCCATGATCTTCGTGATCATACGATTTCCTTGTTTCTGAATCATTACCATGATATCCAGGCGTTATTATACGGCTTGTTGCATCACTACCAATAGTTCTGCCAATTCTTGTTGCGTTCGTCTTCGAAACCCTTCTCTCTTCTACCGCCAAGCTGGTCTTCGACGACAATCTGACCGTTATTGAAACGTTGAAACCACTCTCGGCACGATCTCTCACTAATAACGTCCTCACCAAAGGTATTTAAGAGCATTCGATGAGTCTCAGCCACAGATTTTTTCATATTAAAGCAGAAAATTTAAACCTCCCGCAAATGACGAGAATTTGGCTTGTAAGCTGACATGTTTAATCGAGAATAACTTTATGATGCAGACACAAATCGACTAATATTTCGATGGCATTATGTTTACAAATGTCTAAGATTATTGTATGACATGTACGATCTGTTTACCCATCTATTGCAAAACGGCGGAAACAAACCTGTACACCTAATAATTGGGCCGAATATTCTTTATATGAAAAAATCGAATTACATATTTAATTGGAACTTACTCTTCTTGAATCTCTATGCCACTATCGTCCAAATTAGCTTTGTAGTCTATCTCAGATCCAAATCCGAAAGTCGGCTCCACATGTTCAGACAATGGTGTTGGCGTTTCAAAAACCAATGTTTCAACCATGGAGCCTTTGGAGGAACCAAATGATACCCTGCAAAAACAAACAAAAATATTAAATGAAATAGAGTTATAATAAAATTATAAAAAGCAATAACTTTAAAAATAAATAAGTATGTATTTACATAAATAAATATTTAAGAATATAAACAAACTGTATCACGAATAATAGGTCTGTTTCCATACTTGTTGATGTGACATTATTAAAACGCACTTATTGTTTTCGATTAAATAAATAGGACTCGATCCATTACAGAGATTTGTTTGCAAATCCTATTGAATTGAGTTTCCGCAAGAGCAGTATATGTTAAAAAATAATATTTTGTATGGGAACCCCCTCTCAGTTAAGAAGGGCAGTAAGGGGGTAGATATGTTCACAAGAAATATAGAGAGAGAAATATTAGTGTGTGCCGGGCCTACATTTTACCAGCCTAGGAGTGATTCAGAGACAGTTATGAAGCTCTTTGTAGATTTTCTGCCGTTTTGCCTGCTTTTGACCCCGATGCGAGGCTATCTTACCCCCCTCCTTCCATTCCAATTTTTTGACTCATTTAATTTTATTTTCCATTTTTTTTTTTCACAAAAAATAAATTTGTTCAAAACTTTTTTCCCAAAGTTATTTCAGAAATACCACTTATACAACGGCTTAGAGGACCCTTTGGACCATCTTTTCTATATAGTGGGATGTGTGTAGTATTTCGTATATTTTTGTTATGACCAATTTTCTTTCCAAGAAAATCAGATGTTTTAAATACTAATTTAATTTCAACATTCTTAATGCTGTGATACTGTTTGTTTTGGTCGTTCCGTATGTTAAGTCCACAAACACTACTCCCCCTTTCCTCCTTCTCACAATCTATTTTCCTAGTTCCAGTACAATGCATTGCATATGTAGGGGTTATCCCCTGAGTACTGGTCCAAGATAAAAAAAATAGCCTTTTTTTATTAGAAGGGATAATGAGTTATGTACTTTTAAAGCTAAACTAAAAAATATGTATTCTGGAGAGCATATTCCAATTTCTTCTTTATTTGTTTGTGGCCCAGTTATGGAGATTTCTCTCCAAGAAAAATATATTCCAAATTAACATTCACTGTTAAACAGTTAACAGAGCTCTGTTAACGAAATAATTGCAAATGTGGTTTATGTCTGTACTAGTTAAATTTAAAATGTATCTTCACACACATAGTAATCATAGACAACTTCCACTCTGCAGGATAATACTCAAGGCGTAAAATAGCGTTAAAAATAAAAAGTAGAACTCTTCTAGCTACACGAGATCACTGTTCCAGGCATTTTTCCAGTAATTTGATCAATGCCTGGAACTTTCATAGTAACGTTTCCGACATCTGATAACGTTTTCGACATTTTGAAAATTAAGTTTCAAAGACACAGGCGGTCTAACAGTATATGGCGGTAATTCCACTGTATTATTCGGTGACTGATTTGTAGTAAAAACTTTTCTCATATCGCTCCTTTATTGCAACATAGTCATATCAGTGAAAATAAAAATTTGAAATGCGTTTTTCTCGAAACAAGCTTTTTTATACCCTTCACAAAAATGTAAAGGGTATATATTTTAGATATGACTATGTTGCAATAATGAAGCGATATGATTAACATACAACATCCCCTTTTCAGAATCGGTTCTTGCCGAAATCCCCAGTTGAAATACACAAGGGTGAACCTTTTCCACAAGGAATAGTCAGATTGAGGAGTACCATCAAGTAGAGCTGTGTCGTTCATGCACGAACGGGTTAAATTGAACGGACCATCTCATTGAACGAAATGAGCCGGTCATTAAACTGACCACTTTTCGTTCAATAGTGAGCCGTGCAATTTGGATAGCTTTCGTTCAAATATCTTTCATTCTTTTTATGTCATGTTCTTTTGTTTTTGTTGTTTTGTTTAACAATAGTGGGGGTTTTTTTGTATTATATTATCTGAAATAAACCAAAAATAGAATATGAAATTAATCAAAATTGATCCCACCTAAATGGTTTTTATTTAAAATTATTTTCTCTTTTTTAAAACAATAAAATTTTATCACTTTTAATTTCGCCATTTTGTTTTGTTTATTTTAAAGAGCTGTGTTGAAAAATGACCGGAAAATTGTAGTGTCGGCACCGTGCCTTTCGTTCAAAGTGACCGATTGAACGATATGAATGAACGGATCAGTCTTTTGTAATTGAACGAAAGTGACCGGTCACTGAAATGAACGACCCGGCACAGCTCTACCATCAAGGCTATCCAAATAAATATGTAAATATTTCAGTTGGGCATCATTAAATTTTCGATCTAATCTAAGTTTGCTTACTACCGGTTTTAGTATTAATCCGCTTAATTGTTTTTAGATTGAAATTCAAATTGAAATTTCGTGTTTAATGCCATTTTGGAAAGAACATAAAAAAAATCAATTTGCGAAATCTGTTGCACTCCCACATTATTATTGATTTGTAGAGACAATTCAAAATAAGTATAACTGTCGTCTGATTAAGATAAACTTTTAAAAACAAGATTTTTTTTCTACTTGTATAAAAATTCAATGCATAAGTATGTATGTATGTATATATATTAGAGAATCCATAAGTATGTGCATGTGTGTCTTCAGAACGAAATGCAACAAATGAGCAACAAACATTTGTTGAAAAGTATTTCATCTTCTTTCTCGACGAGTACAAGTTTATATATAATTATATACACATGGCATAATATTGTACATGAATGTATATGTGCATGTATGTGTTTATGCATCTATGTGTGTTTGTGTGCGAAAGCATAAAGTTATTTGAACTTTTAAACAATTTCTTTCTGCAACAACAATCTTAAAGAATATCCACAGTAATATGTTATTGTGTAAATAGGTAAAAATAAAGACAAAATTAAATGACAACAAACTTAAAAGAAAATCAGAAAAGAAATAAACAAATAAACGTTTACAATAGGGTGGAGCTTGAAACCTGAAGAAGAAATAAATATAGTTTAAAAAACTAAAAAACACGCTTCGATATCAAACTAATTATTCATATAACCAGTTAAATATCCGTATAATGCGTTCAGAGTTTTTTTTTGAATTCCTAAAATCGGCTTTATGAATCGCCAAAATCCCCCAGTTTCCTTGAAACAATGTGGCAACTTCATTTTGTAGATACACGTTCCACGGCAAAAACGCGCAACGAATATGAAAACCAGGTCTCAAAACGGTTAGCGAAATGGTTCCTAATTTATTTTTTTTAACTCCCAAAATCGCTTTCGTGAATTCCCAAAATCTCCGCACTTCCCCAGAAGTAATATGGCAACTCCAATGCTATCACTAAAGCAGCAACAGTTAATATCGTTGGTCTCATGTAGAAAGGCGCTAACAAAAATAATTGCAATTTTATAGGAGAAGGAAATATCGTAATGGAAACTGTATAAATAGGTACATCTAAAAGTAACTTTTTTTTGCTCAATTGCTTGTAAGAGTGATATGTATGAAATTATATAATTAAATCTTTGTAACACTGTGCACTTGTGTGAAACGTGGTAGAATTCCTAAAAGAGCACAATTCAGGGAAAATACGAGTTAGGGCCTTTCCATATGAGACTAACGATATACAGTTTTATATACCTACATATGTAATAATCACTCATAGCTTGGGTTTCGAGTGTTGCAAACATACAAACAAACATATAAGTGAAACTAATATAAGCGTGTTAAAAAAAGTTTTCCATCATATCACGATATCGCTCCGCATTCAATTGCTACAAACAAAACGATTTAAACATAAATTAACTAGGAAACAGAAACGCCACAAATGACTGCTGTATTGTTTACCAAAAACCCCGATAAAACCGGTCGAATAATAACCATTCGAACACTCGATGTGATACCCTCTTTTACTAGTAAGAACAAGATTCTTCTTTTTCCTTATGTAAGGCATATTTTTAGGCGTCTATGGCCGTTATAAAGCATTGTCGCTTATTTGGCGACCACCCTAATGTTTATACACACACACTTGCACATAACCATGTGCATGTGCACATACATACGTATATATGTATTTTATAATGGGTTAAAGACGATCAAACATAAACATTTCATTTCTTTTTTTTTTTTTTCTTATTATTATTTCGTTTCTTATTTTCTTATTTTCTTTATTTATTTCTTATTTTCTGCATGTAATTTGTAGACATTCATACAGTTTGTTAGTAAATAAGTAATAATGTGTGTAAATTTTAATGTAATTAAATAAAAAAAACAGAGAAAATAAAAAGAAACATGAACAGCAAAAGAAAGCAGAGATGAGAACGCTGAAATAGAAGAAATGCTCGTATGTACATATGTATGAACATTCTTAAGCAAACAAATGTACTTTTTCTTTAATATTTACTTGCACAAATACATACATATATATAAAGGGTGTCTCGGCAATAGTGTACTTTTTTCCTTTTAAAATAAAATCTCGTTTTTTTTGAGTCAGTTGCGACTTTTTATTGCATTGCAAAGAAGACCAACTCACTCCGTCTTTCCACGACTTCTAGTTAGTGTCTTATATTACAAATATCTATTGTGGGACAACAGCATCTCAGGTAGCACAATTAGTTCCCCGAAAATCGGCCATACGCCATAATTCAAGGCATTACTGAAATTTCAGGTCTAAAATAGAACGTTTCAGCCAAGATACTCACCACAACCACGATCAGCGAAAGGATGATCTGCGAAACAGAATCTCCTAGGCACATGCTGATCCCCGTTCTGCCAATTAGCCCTTTGTAAGGATTTTCGAAAGTCC
The DNA here is from genome assembly GCA_914767995.1 of Thecocarcelia acutangulata. Classification (NCBI taxonomy): domain Eukaryota; kingdom Metazoa; phylum Arthropoda; class Insecta; order Diptera; family Tachinidae; genus Thecocarcelia; species Thecocarcelia acutangulata. Next base: position 21,495,827 of record OU612095.1, on the reverse strand, counting down.
CAACACAACCTAAGTCGTACTTGGATTTCCTAGTGCTTTATTTGCTACAAAAAATGAGAGATTTGTAACCCCCATACCTCAGAAAGCAGTGTCCAAGTTAGGAACAGGACAAGAAAAAACTTACTCCCCGGGGCAGTTTGGTGCGCAGTTTCAATGATATTGAGAGGAGTGTTAAAAAGAATCCGCCAATCAGCATATGATTGAACTTAGCATCCATGCAAGACAATCTGTCAATCTAACGCCCCCCCCCCCCCCCTCCTCACCCGGGCACAGGTTTTGCCTTCGTGTACACCAAACCAGGGCACTATGCTTTCTGGGGCAAAGAGGGATAGGAGTTCCTCGCTTGCTATATGAGGGCACTGAAATAGTGAGTAATTCACTCCGTGGAGTTGGTCCATCATCGCATAAAGCCGACAAAGACTGATGTAAATCAATTCCACAATCTGTCAAACTGCTTGTAATGCATGAGGATGTTTGATGACCGCTTTCTTTTTACCCGGTGGCAGACTCGCTGTGGGGTTGGACTTAAAAGTGAGCAACCCACGTGGAACACCATCAAATTCTATAACCAATGCTGGGCACAGTCACTGAAACTTTGTTTCTTACGTATTGCGTAACGGTGTAAGATGTACTTCACTCCATCCGACCTCCTTACTATTAATACCACCTACATTCTCTGAAAATGGAATACAACTCTCATGTTTGGGCCGGTGCCTCAAAGTCTATTTTGGGGTTACTCGACCGTGTGCAGGAGATTGCTAAGAAGCTCATCGGTGACAGTAGGGTATCCAATTCTATTGACTCACTGGAGCATCGACGCAGTGTGGGGTGCGTTACTCTGTTCTATCGTTACTACAATGGGTTTTGCTCTGACGAGATTAGGGATCTTGTTCCCGAAACTCGCACATTTTTACGTAGCACGCGTTTATCACAGAGAGAAATCGTACGCCGTACGCTTCGCCTGTGGAATAAGCTGCCTGCAAACGTGTTTCCTGTCGGTTTAAATGTTGGAAAGTTCAAAGTTCAAATGTTAACAAACACTACTCCCTCTTTCCCCCTCCTCATAACCTATTTTCCTACTTCCGGTGCAATGCACTGCATATGTAGGGGTCATCCCCTGAGTACTGATCCAAGATAAAAAAAAAAGGATTTTCTTAAACCCCAAAAACGACAATTTCGTGTATTCAAGAAGACATTGAGATGAAAATACGCTTCATCGGAAAATATTTTTTTTTTTTTTTTCGAAAAATTTACATTGACTTCACTTCGTTTCATCCATTGAACTAATTGCCAAAAAATTTTGATCTGCTTGTTTGATGCTCCTACGTAAGCATCAAACAAGCATAGAGATGGATCTATCGGGGCGTAATCTTTCTTGAAATTTTAAAGTTGCCGTATTTTAACGATGCCGTATTAATGTTTTCGGGTTTTCAGCGCAACTCACATTTACAGCGTTAATTTTTTTTTTTTTAAGAGAACGACCAAAACGCTGTCTCGTTAGAATTTTACTGTCTACAGCTGATTGTAGCGGTTTAACTTTTTTAATTTTTAAACAACTGAGTTTATTATTCACTATAAAATTACACTATAATCATATTAAAAAATTATAAATATCATGTTTTCCTTGCATTTTTCTTTTTAAATTCTCAATAATTTATTTCTATAATTGGAATAAAAAACTGAATGTTTGACAATATCTTTCAAAAGTTAACAAATCTACTGATGATTAGGGTAGCTCCTATGAAATGTCGGCATATAGACAGCTAGGAAACAAAAAAACAAGCTATTTATAATTTTTTGGTTCCTAATTTTTTTATATTAAGTATAGTATAAATAAGGCGCTACATTTTTCACAAAAAATAAAATAAAATAAACATATGCATATGACAGCTGCCAAATTTCAGAGTTGCCACTTACACAAGACAGAAATGACACTAAACTTAAAACGTCCACTCTTACTGAGACCCCCTTTTATGTACATAGTATATGCATATATACACATGTAGCTATTTATGTGTGCTTGTTTGTGCATATGAATGTACGTGGTAGGTACGCAGTCAATTTCTGGACAAGTGCCAACGAGTTTAACGGAGCACAAACAGTGAACCTATTTTCTTTTTATGTTCTTTTTTTTTTCTTTATTTCTTTGTAATTTTATTCATTTCGCCAGACATATTTAAGTTTAATTTCTTATTACTGTTACAAAGAAAAAGAAAAGCAAAAAAGTAATAAACCATACCTTGTGTAATTTAAAAAATATTCTACACAAATTTGCAATCTTTACTAGTAACATTTATTTATAATAGGACTGCGATAAAACACTTGTAGATACATACATATGCAAATTACAAACATTAAGGCCTGTTTCACGATCTCGAATGTGAACATGCGCAAACGTTTGGAACGGCCATGCAACTTACAGAAGTATTTGTAATACAAAAATTAAATTTTGTATGATAATGATGAGTTTGTTTAAAGATTTTCAACTTTGGGCTGGCAACACTGCTTTATTTTACCACCCATTTAACAGGTGATAGTAGCCTATTGTTTAGTGTCGTTTGACATTTCATTATACGAGTACAGGGTGGCGCAGAACCACCTTTATGCGCTGAATGTTCAATAAGTTTTCATTTCATCTACGAGGTCTGATCAAAAAATAACAGTTATTTTCAAATTTCATGAGTTACGTATGTTAGATTTTCGCATTTTTTTCTATTATGTTGGTACACATGTCTGTTATACATACAGTAGTGGGCCAAAGTGAGCAAATGTTTAGGAATTTTATCGGAAAGGCCTAACAAAAATAAAGATTAGTCGTGTTTTGGTATGCTGTTCGTTTTTTTACTAAATTTTGAACAGATTTCCACACAAAGTTCATAACTGGTGACGAATCATGTGTGTATGGCTATGACATTGAATGGTTATTCAATTCTAGTCCGAACTTACCCAAAAAGAAAAAGTTCGGGCTAATTTGTACAGGAAATGAAAAAAACTACTCTCCCGTTTTCTCTCAAAATTGCACAAAAATTGTTACGTGTAACACTTTTGCACTACTTTGGACTAGGTCGGACTGTTTCGTTATTCACGTGGAACTTAGATAGGTTAGGTTGTACAGGCCGCTAGTTTCATGAAACCAGCCCACTTGGGTCCTTTTGGTCCCGTTGTGTTGTGGAACTTAGATATATAACAGTTGATTTTGCTTCACTTATGATTAGTTTTAATTCCTTCTCCTTGACGAAAACTTTTAAAACAGATTGTAATAAATTTTTATTTTTCGAGTCGAATTATTATTATTTTTTTTTTATTCACATTTTGAGATATTCGATATATTGTCGTTAACTAAAGTTAATTTGCTCGTTTCATCTTGTTAAGACTTTTTTTGCAGGGAGAACAACTCTTTCATGATACATACAGAGCTCGTTCTGTAAAGCAACAGAATTTTGTAAAGCGAAAAATTCTAAGGTGGCTACACTGAAGTGTACATGAATTTATGTTGCTGTCGTGTTTAAAATAATTCATTCCTCGACTACATGACTACAATTGCCGTTTGCAACATTTGCTGTTGTGTTTAATACTTTAGATCAGGGGTGCCCAAAAGTTCTTTATGGAAGAGCAAACATACATACATTTAAACAAAAACTTCTTGTATTTAATATTTTTGTTGTAAAAAGCAAAACATATTTACAAAAACAAAATTTACACTGATAATCGTTGTCGTCAATGTTTAGCAGCAAAGCATGCAAAAGTGTTGTTGCTTTGCTCTTGTGTGTGTGCAGTGAAGAACAACAAAAAAATATATAGGACAAAGTTGTTTGTGTAGTTTTCATTGCTAATGTTGAGTGCAGTATGTGTATATTAAAGAGCACAGCCCTATTGCAACACTTTTACAAAATCAATTGAGCATTAAGTGCATAATGCTCGGGCATACTTGCTTTAGATATTTAAAACTATTTTTGTGAAAATTAAACGAATTTACAATTGTGAAAAAATACTTTTCTAAATTATATTTTTAACAACGAGAGCTGACTTACGCCTGTTTACGTTGTACCAAGGTGCATTAACGTATACACGGTGGCAGCACTAGAGAAAAATTACAATACAACAAAAACAGGCATGTGGTAAGCTATGTTTATCAAAAATATTTGTAACTATTTTCACAATTATAAATTATGAATGTACCTTTTCATAATTATAAATTATATTTATTTGAATCATTTATATGTTCACAAAATAATTTGTATATGTTTAATTCAGAATAAAATACTAAATTCACTTTCAAAAATGTAAACAATACATTTGACATAAATAGCTTACTATATTACCAGAAGCAAAAAATTGTCACATGCCGTAGTGCTGCCACCGTGTATACGTTAATGCACCTTGCGTTGTACCGTTGTAATTTTGCTCTAGCGCTGCCACCTTGACACATTAATACGCCTTGGGAGCATAGATGCCAGATAAATCTGGTTTAAAATCGCCAAATTTGGCGGAAAAAATCGTCAAAATCGTCAATATGATTAACGCAAATCGCATAAAATATATATTGCAATAGGTTAAAATATAGCAAAACAATCCGTGGTTACCTTTAATAAAAAACTGAAAAAAACTACTGATTTTATATAAAAATATGTACTTAAACAAACTGAAGTTAATATCATAGGAAGACATTCACTATTTTTTGTACATAACGCATTTATTTAAATAGATTTCAATTAACAGAAGGAATTTTGAAATTTCCTTTCATAGGACGTGTACGAAACGGTAGCAAAGTTCCATGGTGAAAAATTTGTCTGTGGTAAAAAAATTTCATGTTTTAACTGTGTGAAAAAATATTATATTTGACTACATAAAATTTTGATAAAACAGAAAAATATTTCAACAAAACTAATAAAAATAAATAAATAAAAATTAACAAATTAAAAAATAGTTATAGTAGAGCCATTTTTCAATTTTGTATGATTTGATTTTTACACTTTTAAGTATAAAATTTTCAATTATAATTTATTTCAATCAAATTCCTACATTTCAAATATGTTTATCCTATAGTCAAAATTTATATTAGCCCCTAGAGCTAGTAAAATTTTATTCACCTCAGAAATGTCAAAATTTTACTTACGAGAATACTTTCCTACCGTTTCACACACGTCCATATACTATATTTAATAAACGCTTCTATTAAATAGGACATGGCTAAGTCAAAACAACCATAGTTGCTAAGTCTTAAGTGTTTTCTAGTGGGAATTTAACATTTCTTTTGAAAATAATTTCTTCAACTAATTTCTTATTTTGGTTTTTTAAGCTTCATTTACCGAGATGCAAACTCTCACATTTGCTAACTTATATTTTTCTTGTAAACTTACCCATAGAAAGAAAAATGACCGAAGAATCATTTTTGGTAAGTGTCTCCAAAAATCTAGTAGTGTATCTGTATCGTAAAACAAATTTTCCAAGATTAATAGGCTTTAATCCGGATGAAAGTTCCCGTCTTTCAAAATCTATTACTAAATATGAACCCTTTTTGATTATATCAGAAAAAAGGACACTTCTTCTTTTATAATACTGTAGGGATTTATATAAGTTAAAGTTTTGAATTTATCTTCATATTTTTTCATATTTAAGTCTCCTTAATATATAAGCACACTCTTTAAAACAAGAAAATTTTTAACACATTTTAGCTTATAATTTTTTCTACTACTATTCAGATATGGTCCTTTAAAAACATCTCTAACCTATACATTAAATGTATACTCCAAAATAAATATCGCGTATCATTTAAAGTTTCCTTACAAATTTACGTACATATTTTTTCTGTTAATATTATTTTCACTTCTTAAATAAATTAACTAATGTGCTGTGCATAGAACACAGACGAGCACTCGTCTAAAAAAATTTTATATGATATTCACTCAAAAAATTGAGTAACTTTCATATAAATTTTCTAGGCGAGCCTGTCTGTGTTCTATGAACAGCACGTAAAAATTAAGTATGTATGTAGTTGTAAATGTGATCTACAAAAATCGTCAAAAACAGGCCTTAAATCGTCAAAGTACCATTTGGAGCACACAAAATCGTCAAGTATGGCAACTATGCTTGGGAGGGACGAATTATGAAAATCGTCAGAAACAGGTCTTATATCGTCAACATACTATTTTAGCACCCAAACCCGTCAAAGTAACGATAAATCGTCCAATATGGCCTTCTAGATTGTGTGGAAATTTGACTTCAGTGTTTCTATATCATAAGCAATCAAATTGTCAGAAAAATTTATATGAAAAAGGCCAAATTTTTTACGTGTTTTAAGGTTTTAGGTTTAACAGGCTGCCAGCTATTGTAAAGCCAGCCCACTTGGGTCCATTTTGGTCCCGCTGTGTTTAAATATACCTGTATACATGTCTGCTTGTGTGTGGAAACATCACATTAATATAATTTTAAGTAAAAATTATTTTTATGAGTTTCAAATTATTTTTATGAGTTTCCGTTAATATGTTTCTCTTATTTTTTTGGGAATAAAGAAAAGTACACAAAGCTGTTTAAACAAAATAACTCAATTTTAATAATAATTTTATTACCAAGAAACGAAAAAATTAGGTTAGATTTAATAAAGTTGTATGCAAACTTTTTAAGACCTTGTATAAGTATTATCTTGCTTAAAATTTAAAGTAAATGTACATATGTATTACAAAAAAATTAAAGTTTAGTAATAAAAAATGTTTCTTTTTTTGCGGTGCAAACACTTCACAGTTTCCAATTATCAATGAACAGCTTAAACAAGTTTGTGCAGTTATTTTGTAATAATACAATTCTTAAGCGATAAGCAAGAAAAATACAATTTTTTCTACAACCCATAAAATTAAATATAAAAAAAGAAAAAAAAAAACTTTGTAAATTGAACAAGCAATCAAGCGTAAGTACCAACAACTTGTGACGAGGTGCGCTACGTTTGATTGCACATTATTACTGTGACATTTAATGTAGCAAAGAAAAACTAAAAGACTACAAAAAAAATTAAATATGTATCACACAAGATACAAAGACCCTTCAAAATTACAATCTTTGTATTTAAGTTTTTAATTCTTTTTGAAATAATTTTAAATTTTTAGGCAACAACGAAAGAGAAAGTCTTGGCTACACAAAACTAATTGTATGCCGCTAGAGATATGACAAATAAAACAAATTTTATGTAGGTACATATTATAAATACTATAAATAATAGTTAACAAGATCAAATAGAACGCGCATTTACTACAAAAATAGATATTTATCTTCATATTTACACAAAAAAAGATAAAAAGTAATTACGCCGTGGCATTAGAATTTTATGTGAACATATAGGTATACTCTTATGTACATATGTATATGTTAATATTAAATAACAATAAATACCATAAAACAAACCTTTTCAAACCGACTGTTTTATTTGTACCCAATTTGCTGAGTTTTTGCTTTTTAGTTGTTGCTATTGTTGTCATTGTTTGGCGGGGATTTGTGGAGGAATTTTGGTGCAGCGTCTGTCTGTCACTTATATCGAAATCTGAAGTATTCGCTGTCATTTCGTTTGCGGTAGCAGCATCGTCTGAAAGTGTCTCGTCATTATCTGTGCTAACATTTACATTGACAACGTCATCGGAGCCCTCTAAAAACCGACAGCTTCTATCATTGGTGGCATTGTTATTCAAGCTGAACGAATTGTTGTTATTGCTGTTGCTATTTTGGCATTTAATGCGTGGGGGTGGAGTGGTATGTGCATCGTCGTTTAATAAGTGGGTGCGTTCATCGCAGGATTCGGCAACATTTGCCAATAGTGCATCAACCTCTGTGGGCTGTTTGTGCATTTGATGTTGATCTCCGCTGCCAGCCATGCCACCACTCCCACCAGCATAATAGGCTGAAGAAGTCAGACGTAAGCTTAAGTTTCTTGGGGGAGAAGGCACTTGTCGAATAGCGTCGTTTCCACTCATTGGACGACCATTTGAAGCCGTAGTTTCTTGAGCAGGTATAACGTATGACAGCATTAAAGTTTTGTTTGACTTTTGTCTTAAAAGGATGCCTTCCTTTATCTTTTGTTCTCTTTTGTTATCAGCTACTTGTTTGTTTATTTACTTTGCTGCTTTTAAAATTTGTTTGCTAGATAAAATAAGTATTACAAGTTATTTGTATTTGGAGTTTTTGTTATAAAATGTCAGCGACCGGAAGAAAACTCATTTCCGTTTAACTTTACGATTTTTTATTTGATGTTTAAAGCAGTTTGAAAAAAATTCAATCCTAGGTCACAGTCAGTCTTTCTTAGTTATTGAATAAATTATTCATTATTTTTTTTCCTATAATTTTTATTAATTTTTTTTTAGCTTTTTGTAATTGTGCAAATCATATGTATAATTTTTTAGTTATTGGTTTTATTGCATTCCTCCACTATTTCGCATACACTATGCGCCTTTTGTTTTCTTTAATTTTTCTTCCGATTTAGTTTGTGTATAATAAAATGCCCTTTTCAGTTCAGGCGCAAATGACTTTTATTAATAAATTTTTTCAATTGAATTATTTCGTTAAAGTCGCAAATACTTATGTTAGGAAACGCGTGTAAATTATACTTATTTGTTAAGTTACACATTTCACAAAAACATGCAAATTTGTTTACAACGTCAAACAAACACGAAACTCGTAAATTTATTCTCATCACCACACAACAAAAAATCGTTTTGATTCTTCTAATTAGAAATTTATTCAATAAGAGTATTGCCAACTAGTTGGTGTAAGCAGAGAAATAAAACAGGCATGCTTTTGTGGAGGAAGCGTGCTGCCAAGTTCGGTGCTAAATATTTTACAGCAGCAATTGACTGTTATTTTAATTTTAGTAAAAATAAAATATTTGTTATAAAAACTGCACGTACTAGATATTATTTGTAGATTTCTTTTAAATAAATTGATTAATTATTAAATAAACTGAACATATTTAGCTGCCAGAGGAAGAATTCATAAACATACACAAGATCAAATTATATAAGTAATAAACAATAATACTAACCACATCTGTAAAGAAAAAATAGAAGTCATAGAAAAACTATTTATGAAAATTAATTTTTGTACACATGTATCCGGAATTAAATTTTCCTTCAAAGCTATACGTGCATTGTGCATAATACTTTTTAATAAAAAAAAATATTAGTTGTTTTCTTATGCTTGCATCTAAATATATGTACTTACAGTCGAATCTAAGAAATAAAAACAACCTTTTTCCTACGGCAATTTTAAGTATTAAAAAAAATTAAAACTTGACAAATGTGTTATAATTGTATATTATCATCTACTTTTTTTTTTTTTTTTTTTTTAATACTGAAAGAAAATGCTTCTAGTTTTATAGCGTTCTATACATTAATGTTAGATTATTATTCTAAGTTCTGAACAGTTATAACGAATAAAAACCCAATTCTATTACATTTTAAGCTACTATTTCATATGGCGTACACTTATAATCTTAAGCATAATTTATTTATAGAGTTAACGAATTTTATTTAATTTTCTGCTTTTTTTATATATGTTATATTATTACGAACACAAACAAGTTATATTATCATTAGTGTGAAGGGAAAATTGGAAATGAAAAAAACTTTTGTGGTTATTTATAATTAGAAATAAAAAATAAAACAAATTAAAATAAAATACTATAATACAACACACTGTGATGAAAATATACTAATCTCGGGGGCTTTAATAATATTTTGCCGAAATTATATTGTATCTGCCTTGCAGATATATAAAAAATGCTTTATGTTTATTTCTATACAAATATTTTTAAATATAATTAGTTTATTAAACAAGTCCGTATGATTTGATAATATATTAATATATGCAGTTTTAATAGAACTTATTTTCTGACCCTGTTTGCTTTCCAACCACTGGATATATCATTTATTAAACCAACTCTGTTTTTGGTACTACTGTTTTCGTCACTGCTCAACAGCGTTGTCAACTTTGAAATTTAAAAACACACCAAAGTGGGAGAAAAAACGCGTTATCTCAGAAAAAACGCACCAATTTTGTTTTTATTAATATTATAAGTTCTTTTTAAAATTGTTCAAAAAGTGGAGATATTTTGAATAGGGAGCAAAGTAAAACAGTGCTTTTTAAACAAATTTTCTAGACGAATCGCTGGTCTGTGTTGTTACTCTTTATTCTTACGCCGCTTTCACAACGTAAAGTTTCCTTTGATAATTGCTCCTTTTTCCTTTGCTAGCAATTAACTCAAGATGTAATGCGCACATTTTGCATACTTATAAAAAATATTATTGAATATATTACTGATATATAGTACAAAAAGTTATTTCTTAAACTAGAAAAAAAAGATATGTTGAAATCTTTTGATTTGCATGCTTTAAGCCGGGCCTATATAAAAAATTTGGTTATGATTTTATAAAGAGAAATCAAAAATCTCAATGAGACTTTAAACAATAATTTTGAAATGTATAAAATAAATAAAGAAGTACAAGGCAGCTTTACCACGAAATGATACAACCACAGTTGTCTTTTGTTTTCATTCCTGAAGATTTTCAAAATTTTGTTTACAAGTTAGATAATTTGCTTTTGCTAGCAAAATATGTTAAGCCAAACCTAACGTCAACACAACGGGACCAAATTGGACCCAAGTGGGCAGGCTTTTCAATGGCTGGCAGCCTGCTAAGCGTAGCAAGAACAACATTATTAATTTCTACCAGCAAAATACATGTGATATTTTTGTTGTAGCATTTATTGTAATAGTAACACTAAAAGTAAAGATTTCATGAATAACAGGCAGTTTACATATTTCGAATGAAAATTAATGTAAAAGAAAGCAGGTCACCCACATTCGAAACAATTTGGGTTTGTCTATCTTACTATTATATGTTCGCATATTTTTATGTATTTGATTGAGTTTTGACAGATCAGACGAACCCAAATCAATTTTCTTTCGCTTAAATTGCGAACGCAACCACGCTGTCGAGATTGGTAAACTGGCTATAAGTGTTTAGAAGTGTTTTTGAATGTAGTGGTGTTTTTAACAGACAATTTACCAATCTTGACAGCGTGCTTGCGTTCGGAATCTTAGCGAAAGAAAATTGATTTGGGTTCATCTAACATCTTTCTATGCGAACGATGCGTCAAAAGTCAATTAAAATGCATAAGATTATGCGAACGAATAATAGTGACAGAGACAAACCCAAATTGATTCGAATGTGAGTGACTGCCTTTCTTGCGCATTCATTTTCTTTCGAAATTGGCAAACTTGCCGTAACATTTCTAGAGAATTATCGTTCTCTTGGACCCAGTTTTTGACTTCTTATTTAAATACTGGGTGGCCCAGAAAGACCGAAGTGGTGTGAATTCCTTATAACTTTTTTATTATAATTTTTTTTTTTCTTTTCTTTTCAGTATTTTGTAAAGAAGACTTGGATAATTTATAATGGAGCAATACACAATTGAACAACGTGCCCAAATTGTTGAAATTTACTTTTCAAATCAACGGTCCATTGTGTTGACTCAGCGTGCATACCGTCGTCAATTTAATGTGCGGGTTGCACCCTCTCAGTCAACAATAAACCGTCTGGTTGCAAATTTTCGAGAACAAGGAGCAGTAAGGAACCTTCCTGGTCCCGGCAGACACCGAACTGTCCACACGGCTGACAATATTCAAGTGGTACAGGAGAGTATTCGGGAGGATCCAGAAACATCAACCAGGAGACGTTCGTCACAACTGGGCCTCTCAAGGACGTCGCTGCAGCGAATTTTACACACCATAGGATTGTTTCCATACAAAATTCAACTTGTCCAAGAATTGAAACCAACAGATTACCAGCAACGACTTGACTATGCAATTTATTTCCAGCAAAAAGCACAAGAGAATCCAAATTTTATTCATAACTTAATAATGAGTGACGAAGTCCATTTTCAATTAAATGGGTTCGTTAACAAGCAAAACTGTAGGATATGGGCTACGGAAAACCCGAGAGTACTTCATCAACGACAATTGCACCCAGTTAAGTGTACCGTTTGGTGCGGTGTTTCTTCAGAAAGGATCATTGGCCCATTTTTTTTTTTGAAAATGAACAAGGTGTCGCCATTTCCGTCAATGGTGATCGATATCGGGCCATGTTGCAAAATTTTGTAAGGCCAGCCGTGGAAAACCATCCGCAAATATGGTTCCAACAGGATGGAGCCACAGCGCACACTGCGAGGGCCACAATGACTCTTTTACGCGACATCTTTGGTGAAAGAATAATTTCTCGTAACAGCAATTTTAATTGGCCTCCGCGTTCCCCGGATTTAACCGCTCCAGACTGTTTTCTTTGGGGCTATTTAAAAGGAAAAGTTTATGTTAATAAGCCTAGGACTATTGAGGAGTTAAAAACCAATATTCGAGAAGAAATTAACAACATACCACCGGAAGTTTTGCGAAAGGTCATGGAAAATGTGTTGGAAAGAGCACATTTGTGCGAAGCAGAATATGGCCACCACTTGCGGGATATCATTTTTAATAACTAATCCAAAAATATTCCCCATAAATTTAATGTATTTAAAAAAAAAAAAAATTAAAAAAATATCTCTTAAATAAAAAGTTATAAGCAATTCACACCACTTCGGTCTTTCTGGGCCACCCTGTACAAAATTAGTTAATTTTTATTTAAATTTAAGTTGTATTTCAATGCAAGTTCAGCCTTAAATTATTACTCTTATTTAAACACGATGAAAGTGTGGCAGCTTCACTTAAATTCTAAATATTATGCAAAGTGTTCAATAGAACAGCTGTTTGTTATTAAAAGAATAGAAAAATTCTTAAAAAAAAGTATTAAATTTATCAACAGTATAGAACAAGTTAATAATAGTACTTCATGCGATGTTATTTTTAATTAAATATTATATTGGGCTGTTGTTTAGTATAAAATTAGCCACGAATTTTAATATATCTTCTATAGGCAATAGTTCATATCGCCCCTTTATTGCAACATAGTCATAACTAAAAAAAGGTTGTTTCGAGAAAAACACATTTCAAATTTTTAGTTTCCATAAAAGTCTTAAGGGCCAAATAAACTACGCAATCTACTTGCCAAACACACGTTTTCCGCTTGCACCCAAACCATACAAATACAACACATTCAAATGTAATTAAGTCACACCTATAAATACAAATTAATGACTTTTTCTTTATTTCCAATGAGAGTAGACGGCCATTGTGTTGCGGCAATTTGCTCGCCATATGAAGTTTGCAAGATACAAATTGTTTTGCCCTCTATTCCTTGATATTCTGTTTTTTATTCTCTATTTTTTTAATTTCTAAAATAAAAATAAACTTTTACGCCATTCTAAGCGTTTGTTCAAAAAAAAACTTTCTCGATTCACTCTGTATGCTTCTTCTTCAACCACCTAATTCTGCAAAAATTTAATTGAAATGACAAAATTTACACACACATTTACAATGTTTGTACGAAAATCAAAAATTTTTGATTTTCGTGTAAACATTCTTCAAATATTTGTACAAACTCAGCTTTAACATTTAGACAGACGATGGGCAGACATTTTTTCATTTCTCTTTTGGTCTTGCCTAAACCTTTTACATTTAAGAAATTAATAGACAGACAGAAATTTTCGTTTCTCTTTTCTTTCTTTTTTGTTGTTGTTGTTTTTTTAAGCACAGCTAGTGTGTTTATATGAAGTTGATGTTGAGATGAGAATAATGATATGAAGCAACAACATAAAAAATGCGAAAAGTTAAAAAGAGAAAGAAAAAATGTCCACAAATGTCTAGTACAGAGAGTCGTGTACTACACACTCTCCCCCACCGAAAATTTTCGTTACAGCACCATCAAATTTCGTCTGTCTGCCCATCGTCTGTCCAAATGTAAAAGCGCTCAAACGAACAAAAATGTTTACACGAATCAAAAATTTTGCCATGTTTGGCAAGCAATTTGTGTGGTTTATTTAGCTCTTTAGATATTTTTTTTAGATAATATCTCTTAAAGGAAACAATTTAACAGTAATTTGAATAAATTTTTGGCACAATTTAAAAGGTAGTACTGTTAAGACAGTGTTAACTCGAAAAGCTCATTTTTTGAGATATATTGCAATAAAGGAGCGATGTGTGTGTTTTGTTTACCTTATATGCTCTAATCCAAAAACCTGCACAAGTCTACTTGCGACCGAAAATTTGCCTGAAGAAAATTGTTACCTACTTCATTCAAAAACCGCTAGTTTAAGTGAAAAGTCGCTTTTTTAACATCACTGTAATAAATTTAATTAATTGTGTTCAAGTATTACAGGCTTTTGGGAGTGTTTTTAAGCTAAAAGCAAAAAAGTTAAAAAACAAGAATTGTAAATAAGAAATTTTACCTATTTAAGTACTTAAAACAATTTATTATGTAAGTTTAAAGAAATTTGTAGTTTATTTCAAAATGAAGTTAATACATTTTGGTGATGTGTAAACATTTATGGTGACTTAAAAAAACATGTCATTTGTGCGAGTATAATTTCAGTTAAATGAATCATTTCACTTATATACATAATACATTATTTATAAAAAAGGGAAGATAGCAAAGAAATTTATTAAAGACAGATACTGCAATCGAAACAAAAGATTCATTTACATACGCATGTATGTATTGTACATGCATTGGTATGTACATATGTATGTTTTTGTAGGAATGTTGGAGTTGAATTGCTATAGGTTGGGATGTTTTTAATTCCAAATTCTACATATCTTAAATGTATTTTTAAAAGCAAAATTTGTGAATGCAATATCGTTCAAATAGAAAACGAATTGAAATATATTTTAGAAATGTCAAACTATTACAGCGCCCATATGTACGTATGTGTATACATGCAAGTGCGATTGAAGAATTTGGAGTTGGGAGTGAGTCATCATTACTAAAATAATAAAAGTTGTTGACACAATTATCTGATAGTTTTCTTAAAACTTCTACCCAATTTGGTTAGATTGAAAAACAATAAACAACCAGATGGCTCAATAAACACGATATTGTGCGTTAAGTGCATAACTACATACATATGTATGTATGTATGTATATATGTACGTGTGTTGCAACATTTTTGTTATTCTAAATAATGATCTTTAATTAATACGAATAAAACACTAGCTTTGGCGCACTTGGAGCTATTTTTGTATTCATCACTTGGGCAAAGATTTATATGTATGTACTCTTCATCATCTACGAACTCGGCAATAAAAATCGGCTTGAACAAGTTTTCAAGGTTTCAAAATTTCAAAATAGCTGAGATACACTTTGCCGCTTACGAAATTTAATTCGATCCTATCGAGTTACTTTTTTGGTGGCATTGGAACATTTTCGAATCGTTTTTTCATATTAACCCTTTAACCACTCAAATACGATAATAATTAGTTATCGTTGTTTGATTAATTTTGATTTTAGTATGAATTTCGGGTGAAAAGCACGAATTTAAGGTCTATTTAGCGGAAAAATGTTTCCTGGAGGCATAAAGTGCGAAAAACGTAAGACCGTCTCAGGTGGAAAGGTATTTCATTGTTAACCATGCTGCAACTTCCTATGTGAAGGCACGAATTTAAGGTCTAGAAAAATGTTTCCTGGAGACATAAAGTGCGAAAAACGTAAGACCGTCTCAGGTGGAAAGGGATTTCATTGTTAACCATGCTGCAACTTCCTATGTGAAAGCATAGGCCATTATAGTTAGTCACAGCAACGCTACGAACGTACTGTTAATGCCATCTTGGGCATATAGTCTCCATCACCCCGCCCAGGCTGTGTATCCTATACTTTGCAAATTTACTTTACAACTGTATAGTTAAATAGAAATTACATATAAAAGTTTAAAAAATATATTAACGGAGGAAGAAAAATTGCACAATAACGAAAGATTTATCGAAAAAACTAGGAAGTCTGACTGTCTTTATGATTTGCAGTCGGGTAGATTACAAAAACTTCAGCATAAAAAAGATTTGTAATATGGCCTCCCAAACAATGAGGAACACCAGTTTTTTTTTATAAAAAGAAGATAATATTTGGACCAATCGATTATATTCGGATTAGCCACATAGACTTTATTCAATTCAATCAATATTACTTCGCATTATAATTTGCAGTCGGGAAATTACAAAAACTTGAGTATAAAAAAGATTTGTAATGTGGCCACCAAACAATGAGGAACACCTGTTCCTCATAAAAAGATGATATTTAGACCAATCGGTTATATTCGGATTAGCCACATAGCCTTCATACAATTCATTCCATATTATTTCGCATGTTTCATAAATAGCCTTCCTTACCGTGGACAGGGCTGGGCAAGTATTTGAAATACGTTTTTATGAGACCAAAATACAAAAAAGTATTTGTATTTTTTTAGTTATATTTTGTATTTTAAATAAAAAACTTGAATGTATTTTATATTTTGTATTTGAAGTACACAACTCGAAAGTATCTTGTGTTTTGTATTTAAAATACACAAATTGAAAGTATCTTGTATTTTGTATTTGTAATACATAATGTGAGTATTTTGCCCAGCACTGACCGTGGATACTCCAATTTTATATGCCCAAGTCAAAATTTGCATACCGCACTCGTAAGCAAGGCAGGCTTAATGAAAAGTTATAAAAAATTAGGTTTGATAATGGTAAAGCAAGAAGTTTTTAATCATATTGCTAAACATATTGCAGACATAACATTATACATTATCACTTCTATTTCCAGTAAGGTGAGTGATAATCGTTATTCGGTGCTAAGTGGTTTTCTAAATGAATGTCTTTGCAGTTTCGGTTTAAGTAGAGAAAGTAGCACATTGTATAGAGAAATACTCATTGTTGTTGCTAGATGAAAATGATACTCATCCTGGCTTTCAATTTGTAGCAAGCGTGTTTTGAGAAATCTACCCGAATTCCTTGAATTTACGAATAGTTGTCAAAATTATGACAACTATTCGTAAATTCTACCAACAAAATACATGTTGATGTTTGTTGGTGTTGTATTTATTGTAATTCGGCCACTACCTGTATAAAGCTGCCTTGATTAAAAGCTTAAATAACAATTTTGAATCAAAACAAATATTTTAAAATTTGTCCCACCATATTTCCTATTTTCCTCAACGACCTTCCCTATCCACTCTTTCGCGGATGACAGCAGCATTTGTCACATGTACTCTTGTAGTTATAGGCACAGCCTATCAGAGATCGCTGCCAAGAAGCAAATATGAATGATTCACTGAATAGTGATCTTCTATAAATCTCCGAATCGGGTCGTAATAACAGGGTGGCCTTTAACGCTCGTAAGACCCAATGTTACTTAATAACACACATACAAACAACCGCAAATGCTGTTTCATCTGTACTCATGGATGCTATAAATATTGAGGAATCGGATGCTCTTGATGTTCTTGGAATGAAGATACAGTGTGATGTTCGCTGGACTGAACACATCAGTGACAGTAGGGTATCCAACTCTATTGACTCACTGGAGCATCGACGCTGTGTGGGGTGCGTTACTCTGTTCTATCGTTACTACAATGGATTTTGCTCTGACGAGATTAAGGATCTTGTTACCGAAACGCGCACATTTTTACGTAGCACACGTTCATCGTCCAGAGCTCATCCATTTGTGGTCGATAGCCATTGGAATCGTATTACGCATTACAGAGAGAATTCGTTTTTCAGCCGTACGCTTCGTCTGTGGAATAAGTTGCCTGCAGACGAGTTTCCTGTCTGTTATAACGTTGGAAGGTTCAATTCAAATGTTCAGAAACACTACTCCCTCTTTCCCCCTCCTCTCAACCTATTTTCCTAGTTCTGGTACAATGCACTGCAAATGTAGATGTCATCCCCTGAGTACTGGTCCAATATAAAAAAAAAAATGATTTTAGATGATGTAATATGGAAATACTTTGTGTTAATTTTTCTATATATTTTATTGCATTTCATGATTTTATTGCTCTCCATGTTAATTTATATATTGGGTAAATTTTGTTTATTTGTATTCAATTACTCATAATTTAGAATCAAAATGTCATCTCGTAAAACTGCCGGACGTCGTGCCACCACCAAAAAACGTGCTCAACGTGCCACTTCCAATGTCTTTGCCATGTTTGATCAGGCTCAAATTGCCGAATTCAAAGAAGCTTTCAATATGATCGATCAGAATCGTGACGGATTTGTTGAAAAGGAAGATTTACACGATATGTTGGCATCGCTGGGTAAAAATCCTACAGATGAATATTTGGAAGGAATGATGAATGAAGCGCCTGGACCCATTAATTTCACCATGTTTTTAACGCTGTTCGGAGAGCGTCTACAGGGAACCGATCCCGAGGATGTTATTAAAAATGCCTTTGGCTGCTTTGATGAAGAAAATACCGGTGTGATACCAGAGGATCGTTTGCGTGAGCTGCTCACCACCATGGGAGATCGTTTTACTGATGAGGATGTAAGTTGTAACATTTTTAAAACTAACATTTTTATGTATTCTAATGCCATACAATTCACTTCTAGGTTGATGAAATGTATCGCGAAGCGCCTATCAAGAGCGGTCTCTTTGATTACATCGAATTTACTAGAATTCTCAAACATGGTGCTAAAGACAAAGATGAACAATAAAATATGCTTTTTAGTAACACATTCCCTCCTTTTTTTTATTAAAATTTATATAATTTTTGATTATTCTTTTTATTTTCTCTCTATGCCATTAATGAAAGTAAAAAGTTTGCTGTCCCCTTTAGTTCATCTAGTTTTTTTCACTTTTATTTACTTCTCCAAAACATCTTGTTCGTTGTAATCTTTTAATTAATAGTTGCATAAATCTTGTAGAAAATGAAACTCTTAAATTAGCCCTTATATAGCAATTAATATTCAATAAAATTACTTCCAAATATTGTTTTTATTTAAGAAGCGATTACAATGTCTTTAAGTCGTTTGCTATACTATAGAATGCTATGCAATTTCAAAAAATCACACTTTAAAAGTATTAACGAGAAAAATCATTTATATCTAAATATTTAATAAACTTTTATATATAAAACACAAATATGTTTCTTTTTTAAGATCTCGAAAGCAAGCAAACCTTTGAAGAAATTTAAAGAAATTTGTACATTAGCAATGCCAGTGCAGAGACAATTCATCTATAATAAATTATTTCGTAAATAGATTGGGGGGTTACTCTCTATTGCGATGCGAAAGGTAAAAATGAAGCAACACTGGTACCACAATGTGATGCGAAAGGTAAATATGAAGCAACACTGGTACCACAATATAAACAATAGCGAGAAATTATAAAATAAAATGTGCGAAAGGGAAAAATTAAATACGAAAAGAAAATACGAAAACGCAATGCAGAGTACCAATTCTTCGATTTTTCTTTCGCATCGCAATAGAGAGTAACCCCCCTGGTTGTCCCCCGGGAGGTATACTACTCGCAGTAATTCCATTGTTGGTACCACATATTAAATAAGACCAAAGCATGCAGTTGTGGTGTTAAAAGGTTTTCAATCATATCACGATATTGCTCCACATTCACAGTAACCGTTATGCCGTTATCATTTTCAAAAAAGTAAGGTCTAGTGTTTCCTCCTGGCCAAATTGCACACCAGAGTGTCACTTTTAATGGATGCAAAAGTGATTGATGCATAATTTAAGGGTTTTCCATTGCCCAAAACCGACTATTCTCTTTATTCACATATCCATTTAAATGAAAATGTTTCTCGTCACTCAAGATTTTTTCATGAAAATCATTGATTGATTTTGATAAAATATTTTAACTATTTAAACAGGTTGAACTGTTAAGACTAATGTTTGCCAATATGGCGGCAAAGCAGTATACCTTCCCAGGGTAAACCCTGTATCTAAAAACATTTTTTGCAAAAAAAAAGATTTTAATAATGTTCTATTGAAAGTTCTTATCAATAGCGAAAAATTTGCTTAAACAAACCATCTATTAATGACAAAAACGTTCGTTTAAACTTTTGCCGCGCTTTCCAGCTGTCTGAATAACGACATTTCATCGATGCAAACACGGCAACTTTATCAGGTACGAGGGCAGATTGAGATTGAAGCTATCTAAGTAGGAAAAAAATATTGGGGGCTATTCTGCGTTTCGATTCGGATCGAAATTTTCTCCGTCTGGCAACTTTGGTATTCTGCGTTTCGATTACGCTCAGTTTCTTTCGATTGTATGCATTCAGCATTACAAACGGAGCTCAATTTTTTTTCAGTTGTTTTTTTGTTAACGGAGAAGTTTTCTTCATCTGTGTTTTTTAGTTAAAAAATTTAAAAAAGATGAAAGTAGAAAATGATATTAAATGTTCAGTAAAGATTAAAAAAACATTTAAAATTATTTTGATTAAATTAGTTTTTTTTTTTGTTCTTAATTTTTGTACCCGAATCTGTACCTCGTTTCTGTATTTCTCGCATCGAGAAATTTTTCACATTGAACAAGGGAATATTTTACTTCCACCAATAAAATACAGCCGTACCATTTTCGTTTCATATCGTCTGGCTATTGCGATTTTGTAATCGTACTAACCGCCCGTAATACTAAAAAGTTCTGTGTGAAAAAAATAGCTATTTATTGGAAATATTCCAATGAAAACATAACTAGAGCTGGCTGTTTTCACTTTGAAATACAGAAACGCTGACTTCTCACTAATCGAGAAACGATAGAATTTTTTGTTTCATAGTTTTCGATCTGAAAACTTCTCACAAATTTTACAGAAACGTGGTACTGATGTGTTTTTTATGTATTATAGGTCAAAAGCAACAACACCGGAGGAGTATGAAAAATTGGCAAATTTAATGTCATGTGGATATCACCAGCGATCAAAGAAAGAAGTATCTGTGTTCTGGGAGAAAGTTGCCGGAATCATCAATACACTAGGCCCTCCAACAAAAAAAACCAGCCCCATTATTTCTCATGGTGTTCTCCTCTCTGACCAACAATAGACTCCATTCCTGCTTGAAATTAAAAAAGAAATAATTTCTACACTGTGAATTAATTCCCTACAATTTTTATTAAAGTTTTATTTTGGTCTTTCCATTTGTAATCACAACACTATTCATTTTTTATTATTGTGTAACTTTATCTTCATAAGATTCTTTGTGCTATAATATATTTATGAACAATTAATTTTATGTGGTGTTTATGGGACACGATTGAGTGATACATACGTCTAAAAAATTTGTATGAAATATACTCAATATTTTGAGTGTATTTCATACAAACCTTCTAGACGTATCACTCATTCGTGTCTCATAAACACCGCGTTAGTTTGTTTTTGTATATATATTTCTTTTTTCTTATTAAACTTTATTAAGAACTTATTTTTAATTATGTATACAAGCAACTTTTTGTATTAAATTTGACATTTATTTATGAAAATGATAACAAACTTGCTTATTTTGCTATTTCATTTCCACATTCCACAGTGATGCTATTAATTTTATAAACATTGTTGTCTTCTTCTTTTTCTTTCGATTCCGTTTTTTTCCAGAACACCAATTTTCGATCGCAACGCAACTGAATGCGGAGACTTCATCGAAACGCAGAATAGGGATTATCAGTTTTATACTGAGAAACGTAAAAATTGTCGGCTTCAGAACACGTCAAAATTCCCCCTACTTCTTCAGAAGCAATAACGCAACTTCAATTTTCGCATTAAACCGGATGAGCGTTCATAGTTCAGATGGCTGTTCCACGGCAAAAACGCGCACCGAATATGAAAAATTGGTTCCAAACCGTTTGACAAAGTGATTCCGAATTTTTTTCACAATTCCCAAAATCAGCTTCGTGAGTCCCCGAAATCCCCCACTTCCCCGGAAGCCATACGGCAACTCCAACTTTCGCACTAAAGCGGCAACACTGTATATATAAACATGTCAAAAATGTGTAAAAATTTTTCTTAAAATTAACATCTTTGCACGAAAGAAAGGCTGCAGTGGGAGTATCTGCTGGATTTCCTTTAATATGGAGCCACTTTTCAAGGGTCCCTCAAATTATAGGTAGATATGAATAACAATTGAGTTTTTATTCGCTATTTTAGCTTCTAACATTTATACCAATACAAAATTATAAATAGCTTGTTTTCTATGTTTCCCAGCTATCTATGTGGACATTTCATAGGAACTACCCTAATCATCAGTAGACTTTGGAAATTTTTGAAAGATGTTCTCAAAAATTCAACTTTATATCCCAACAATCTAAATAAATTGCTGAGAATTTAAAAAGAAAAATGCTCTAATAATACCTTACAAAACACTAAATCTAATTTGTTTAACGAGCTAATCTTTGAAAACATTTATGGTATGTGTATGTCTATTCACTTTGAGGAGAACTATTCGTTTTCCCAAATGTACTCGTATAACTGCAACAACTCAATGTTTTTCTTAAGCACCCCATACACGTTTCAACTCAGTTGACAACTGAGTCGGTTGTTGTCCAAATCAAAGCGTGAATGCCTTTGTCAGTTGATTAGTTTGGCAGTTGTCGAGCTGGTTGAAGAAAAATTAAAACGTTTTGATTTTTTCAAGTTGACTAGCAAGTCTTTCTATTCGATTGTGCTATGTGTGTTCGAATCTCTTGATCGGGTCTAAAAATTTATATTTGTAGTGTTTTTGCAAAGTGAACGTTATATATTCTTCAAATTGTCTATAATTTCATTGAATTTAATAATTGAATGAAAATCTTTCAATTTGGGTTTATGAAGTGTGTGGGCAATAATCAATTCAGTTGAAAGACTCAATTTACAATTGAATTGAAACGTGTATGGGCCGCTTTATATAACATAATAATAAACTTTTTTTAAAGATGAGTTTTTTCAATTTTTATATATCGGCAAATACACATTTTTAGAACCAAAATAAATATGTCTGCTCTTTTCCAGCTGTCAAATGCTAATTGAGTAAGATCATTTTTGTATGTATGAGCACACAAAAAAATATTGCCAGTTAACCGATAATTGACTCAGTTAAAATTACCTATCTGAACATGCTATTACATCCTTTTTAGTTGTGCATTTAAAAAATAATAGTTTTGCCTCGAGCTAGTTTCCAGAATGCAATTTTAAAATTACTAGGAAAGAAGAAAAAATTTACATTTAAGGAAATATATAGGAGAATATAAAATGATGATCATGTGTGATCATGTATGTCAATATTAAATACGTGAGTAGTTTCAATTAGTTTCTCAAACTTTCATCTGTATGTACGTATGTATGTAGGCGTGTATTTATAATAAAAAATAAAATGACCAAAAGGGATAAATGTATTTAACTGCAGTTTCATTATCGTGTATGGAACATTTCAGAATTTCATTTACTTCACGCTAATTTATATTTGTTTATTTACATGAACTACGTGCACACATATGTGTATACAAATAAGTATTGAAATATTGCAGCTTCGGGGACGTGAGTGCAATTTAAAAATATTTA
This sequence comes from Thecocarcelia acutangulata, assembly GCA_914767995.1. Lineage (NCBI taxonomy): Eukaryota > Metazoa > Arthropoda > Insecta > Diptera > Tachinidae > Thecocarcelia > Thecocarcelia acutangulata. The sequence goes on along the minus strand of OU612095.1, from coordinate 21,472,406 downwards.
GTAAAAGATACGTATGTATGTACAAATGTATGCACGTTATATTTGCATTTCGATATAAATTATAATTACAGAAATGGATGACCGACAGTAATACACTCAAGGTGCGTTAACGTCTACAAGGTGGCAGCACTAGAGCAAAATTACAACAAAAATGGGCGTGTGGTAAGCTATGCTTGTCAAAAATGTGTGTAACTTTTATCACAATTATAAACTATGAAAGTACCATTTCACAAGTGTAAATAATTTTTATTTGAACTATTTTTATGTACACAAAATAATTTTTAAGGGCCGTATCCAAAAAAAATTCTTAGTTGAGTTTTAACGCATACGTTAGTTACCAAACATATTAACACTACCATACATTTGTTAAAAAAGTTTATGCAAAAACAGTACGTTAACTATTAAATGTAGTAAGGAATTTAATTGTTTTATTCTAGCAATGTCGTTATGTTCAGTTGTAATTTTTTGAATAGTGATGCATGAAAACTTATATTCGAAAATCGAAAAACATATTTAAAAAAATAAAAATTATTATTTATACCAATAAAAATTATAAATAGCTTGTTTTCTATGTTTCCCAGCTATCTATATGTCGACATTTCATAGGAACTACCCTAATCATCAGTAGACTTTGGAAATTTTTGAAAGATATTCTTAAACATTCAACTTTATATCCCAACAATATAAATAAATTGTTGAGAATTTAAAAGAATGTTTGAGAATATCTTTCAAAAATTTCCAAAGTCTACTAGCAAAGACTGTCACATTTCGTAGCGCTGCCACCTTGTAGACGTTAATACACACCTTGAATACACTGAAATTTTATTTTCCAACACATTCACCAAAATGTTATACGCAAGGCGAATTCATAACAGGTGAAATTGATAGTGCAGCTGATAACTTTTTTTTAATTTTAATCGGTTTCAGATGTCAATGGTACAATTAAATCAAAAATGGAGAAACAAATTTAAAACAATTTTTTAAATTATATATTCTATCTTGAGCGCCAGATATCACACAGAATCCTCCGCAATCTGGGTGGCCATTTTCACCTTTCCAAGCTCTATGATCTGTGACATTAATGTTCAAGAAATAACTAAAAGTTTCACGAAATAATTAAATATTCTATTGTAAATTTTTTTATTATTTTATTTATTTTTTTTAATTCCTTTTTGTGTTTATATTTTTCCCTTGACATTTGAAAAAGATTATTTTTTGTAGTGTTGTATTTATTGCTCTTACATTTACCTGGTATGAATTCGCCTTGGTTATACGTATGTATGTGTGGTCTGATAAAAAAATTGCTGTTATTTTCAAATTTCGTGAGTTAGATCAGACGGGTCAATTTTAATTGCCGAACTTTTTAGCAATTTTCTTTTGGAATTGCTTTCTTGTCGGCACACAAAAACTTTTTTCGGCAATTCTTGAGTTTTCTCTACCTTTTATTTTATACAATTTACATTGTATGTGCACATACACACATGAGAGAAAAGTAAGGAATTGCTGAGAATTGCCGAGTACCGGCAATTCTTTCTTTTCTTTCTTATTCCCTTCACCAAAAGCCTCTATAAAGTCAAGAATTGCCCAACTAAAGTTGCTGTGTCTGACCTTGCACTTAAATATGCTCGATTTTCGCATTTTTTTGTTTTTCTGTTATGTTGGTACACATGTCTATAAAATAGTTGGAAATATCAGCCATTTCGGATTGTCAGTTGATTTTTGACAGATAAAAATGTTAGTCGTGTTTTGTTCTGCTCTTCGGTTTTTTTTTTTACTAAATTTACAAAATTTCGAGCAAAAACAACGTCGCATAGACATCGCTCAGAAACATCGTGAACGAAGATCGAGGTTTCGTTAAAAAAGTCATAACTGGTGACAAATCATGGATGCAGTATTGCTATAACATTGAAAACAAAACCCAATCATCCAAATGGAAGCATTCGGTAGAGTCAAGACCGAAAAAAGCACATCAAGTTCGGTCAAATGTAAAGGTTTTGCTCACTATTTTCTTCGACTGCAATGGCGTGGTGTATCATGACTTCATGCCGCAAGGTTGTACGGTCAATAAGGAATACTACCTTGAGGTTATGCGCCGTTTGTGCGAATTGTGGAAAAACAATCATGGATTTTGCACCATGATAACGCACTAGCTTACACATCAATGCTTGGGTGAGATTTTTTGGCCAAAAACAAAACCGTTATCATGCCTCAACCACCGTATTCACCGGACTTGGCTCCCGCAGACCCCTTTCCTCTTCGCAAAACTGATGTCTCCGATGAAAGGAAAGCGTTTTGTTACAATTGAGGAGAGAAGAGAAAACTCGAAACAGGAGCTGTTAACGATACCAAAAAGCGCGTTTCAGAAGTATTTCGAGGATTGGAATAAACGCCGGCATAAGTGTATTATATCTGAAGGGGACTACTTTGAAGAGAGCAAGATAGTTATTGCTCAAAAAATAAATACTTTTTGAAAAAATTTAAAATAACGGTTATTTTTTGTCAGCCCTCGTAGATACATATGTAATCTAAATAAACATACTTAAACAAAAATTTGAAATAGCCTGTTTTCTATGTGTCCCAGCTATCTATATGTCGACATTTCATAGGAGTTACCCTAATAGGCTTTTTACACTGATCAACATCTTCATGGAACGCGTGGAAAATGTTGAAAATGTGAAACACTGTTTATATCGCCCACATCTAACATCTACTATCAATCAGAAATGTTGTTATTTAAATTTTGAAACAGTTTAACAAAAGCGCGCAAAATTGTTTCGAAAAAAATTAATTTAAAAGACAAAAGAGGATTAATTATAAAATATATGTATGTCTATAAGCAAAATGTAAGAAGACACATAAAAAAATTGGCAAAATCGGAGCAAAAAGTATTTCAGAAAAAATTAAGGAAGAAAACACACATGATAAATAAATTATGATTTTTTTTAATTTTTTTCAAAACAAATGACATTTTTTCAGTGATGCCACAAGAATAATCGACATTATTGCCACTTTTCTAGTGATGACACTGAAATAAACGAAAGATGTTGAATGGAATAACATGAGACAGGGACATTTTATAAAGATGTTGAAAAATGTTGTATAATCATCAGTAGAGTTTGGCAATTTTTGAAAGAATTTTTAAAAAAGGCTATTTATAGTTTTTTATTAGTATCAATGTTAGAAGCTAAAATAGTGAATAAAAAACTCAATTGTTTGAATTTTTGTTCTCTGCTTTTCGATATTTTCAAAAAACAAATCGTAGCAACCAACGGTAGTTCATTTGTTTCAAAGGTGTAAAGAAATGTTAGAGACGTGTATAAATGAAAAAGCTTTTTTTGGTGTTTTGACAGGTATTATTAGAGCATTTTTCTTTTTAAGTTCTCAACAATTTATTTAGATTGTTGGGATATAAAGTTGAATGTTTGAGAATATCTTTCAAAAATTTCCAAAGTCTACTGATGATTAGGGTAGTTCCTATGAAATGTCGACACATAGATATGTAGTTCGGGCTCATAGAAAACAGGCTATTTATTATTTTTTATTAGTATCAATGTTAGAAGCTAAAATAGTGAATAAAATTGTTTAAACATACTTTTTGTTAAACCAGAACCGAGTGGATGGTAGAACACATCTCCGAAAAATTTGCTTAATTTACTAAGTATTTTCCCATTATAAAGCTAGCAATTAAAATTAAAACTTAAACAAGATTTAATTTAAAAAGTTTATGTAATTATGAAATAATAACATTTATTTGTATGCTAAATTGGTTGCTAAAATACTGCACCTATTCATGTGAAGTGAAGTGTATGTATGTATTTAAAATATACGGTTTTATTAAATGCAATTTAAAATAAAAATTATTCGTTAATTTTAATAATGGCAATAATTAGTAATAAAGTCACGTACAAAATTGTGCATTCACTAGATTATACTTACGTATGCATGTATGTATATAAGTATATATGTGTGCACATTCTGCAAGTCGGAATATGTACGTAAAGGTGTATATTATACATATATATTGAAATCTATAACAGAGCTTTCAATACATATGTACCTTAAACGATTTCTTTTTGTATTTGAACTATACAGTTGCAAATAAATTTGCAAAGTATAGGATGATACACAGCATAGGATGCCCACGATGGTATTAACAGTATTTTATTTTTGCGGCGCTGACTAACTGTACCGATCTATGACTTCGCATAGGAAGTTGCCGCGTGGTTAACAATGAAATACCTATAAAAAAAAACCTGTAAACCAATACAGTTAGTTGAGGCAAACCGTTAGCCAGTGCGATTGAGGCGCAAAACTCTCGAAGGTCAAACAACAACGACAAACCTGACCGCACTTAAAAAATAATTACGATGACTTAAAAAATAATTACGATGAGAGCTGTTCCCCAGCCCAGAACAACTCTCGTGTCATCGTAATTATTTCTTAAGTGCGGTCAGGCTTGTGTTTGTTGTTCGGTCTTCGAGAGTCTTGCGTCTCACTTACACTGGTTGACGGTTTGCCTCAACTAACTGTATTGGTTTACAATTTTTTAGAGGTTATTCATTGTTAACCACGTGGAAACTTCCTATGTGAAGGCAAAGGTCGTTATAGTTAGTCACGTCTATGTAACCGCCTCCCACAAATGTCTCTCCTCTTTTGGATCCATCCGCGTAAACATAGAGGGATCCAGATTCTAAGGCGATTCCTCGATTTGGTTGGCAAGAAAAGATGCAGTAATCAATTAGATCGGGGGCTAGGTCCTTCTCAATCTCAATTATATTGGCGTGTCCCCATGTTCTATGGGTTTTTAGTGACATCTGCCGGCTGCCAAGTCACATGGCATCCAGCTCATAAATGCAAGAAGCGCTTTAATCGGTTTTGTCCTCATGGCCCCTGTGGTGAGTATTGCCATGGTTCGACTGATTTTCTCAATTTTCAATCTATTGGTTGCAGAATTCAGCGATTTCTACCATACTGATACTCCATAGAAAATGATCGGTTTTACAACCATTTCAGGTCAACAGGACCCAAGTGAGCTGGACAACCTAGACTATTTCGGGGTATCTAGCGGCCTGCCTACCTAACCTACATCCATTTCATAAAGCCATACAAATTCTTTTGGTTGTATGCCCCATGTTGAGCCAGTTACTTTTTTACATAGATAGATGGCCATTGTAGCCTTGGTTACTCCAGCCTGTATATTCTCTTTTCATGATAGTTTGCTGTCTCTAGAATGACACCCAAGTATTTTAGCTTATCCGTGACGATAAGGCAAAATACTTTACAACTGCCAAATATAAACTGTCAAGACTAACGTTTACCAAAATGGCGGCAAAACAAAGTAGTATACCTTCCCGGTGGACATCCGTTGCCTGTTTAATAGTTCTTATAGACTTACAATGTATTGCAGTAAATAAATGGAATAAATACTGTAGTTTTTTTTTTAATATTTATATTCAGTGTATTGTATCAGAACTAGGGAAATAGGTTGTGAGGAAGGGGAAAGAGGGAGTAGTGTTTGTAAATATTTGACTTGAACTTTCCAACGTTAAAACAGACAGGAAACACGTCTGCAGGCAACTTATTCCACAGACGAAGCATACGGCTGAAAAACGATTTCTCTCTGTAATGCGTAGTACGATTCCCCGGGCAATCAACCACAAATGGATGAGCTCTGGACGATGAACGCGTGCTACGTAAACATGTGCGCGTTTCGGGAGCAAGATACCTAATCTCGTCAGAGCAAAATCCATTGAGGTAACGATGGAACAGAGTAACGCACCACACACTGCGCCGATGCTCCAGTGAATCAATAGAGTTGGATATCCTACTGTCACCGATGAGCTTCTTCGCCCTCTCCTGCACATGGTCGAGTAACCACAAAATAGACTTTGAGGCACCGGCCCAAACATGAGAGTTGTATTCCATTTTCGGTGGGCTGCAGGTCGAATAAATAGTAAGGAGTTTGGATGGAGTGAAGTACATCTTACACCGTTTCAGAAAACCGAGGCACTTGAATGCTTCTTTAGAGACATGAAAAATTGTTCAGTCCAGCGGACATCACACAGTATCTTCATTCCAAGAACATCAAGAGCATCCGATTCCTCAATATTTATACCATCCATGAGTACAGATGAAGCAGCATTTGCGGTCGTTTGTTTGTGTGTTAATAAACAGCACTGGGTCTTACGAGCGTTAAACGCGACCCTGTTTTTGTGCCCCATTCGGAGATTAATAGAAGATCACTATTCAGTGAATCATTCATATTTAGCCTTTTGGCAACGATTTCAGATAGTCTGGGCCTATAACTGAAAAGAGTATGAATAGCAAATGCTGCTGTCATCTGCAAAAGAGTGGATAGGGTTGGAAGTTTTATAAAGAAGGTCGTTGAGGAAAACAAGAAATATGGTAGAAGAAAGAACGAAGCCTTGCGGTACCCCTGAATTAATCTTGAACTCATTTGATTGGACCCCATCTATAACAACTCGTATAGTGTGGTCTCTGAGAAAGCTCGATATAAACCAAGAGAAGTCATCACCGACACCAAAAGCAGTAAGTTTTGCCAGCAGTGCAAAGTTGCACGATTACACTACGCATAGGACTTTAAAACAAGCTCATGAATTGACCTATTATTATAGGGTCTACCTTTTTTTTTTTGTAGAAAACTATACAAATAAATATCGTTCTGGAACTTTTGTTGTTAACAATAATAAAATACGGAAATTTGTCCTTGAATTTCAGGTAAACATATTTTAAGAGTGTTTTCGAAACACATATAACGAAAAAATAAATAATTAAAACACCTGTGATTTTTTTTTATAAAATTTTGTATGAAAATGTTATTTTTTTCTTTCTTTTTGTTGTTTTTCTTCGATATATAAATATTTTATGTACGCAAAATTATAAATGCTTTTACAAAGTAAAGTATGTCTTCTTTCGATAATATTAGATATTAGGAATGAGTTAAAAAATACTTCGACCAGGAGGTGCGGCTGCTGAGAAATGGTGGCCGCAACAAACCCGGCTGCGTCGTATTAAAATATTTTTCGTTTCTTTTTGATGCTTGATGTTGCTGTTGTTGTTGATGTTGCTGTTGTTGTTGATGTTGCATTTTTTGTTATTTTCTTTTTTAGTGTAATGTTTATTATGATTTAAAGTAGATTTAATGCTGCATGCAGACATGACTTATTTTTAACCTCTTTTCTCCTCCTCAATTACCTCTTTGGTGGGCAATGGATTTTTCTCACATGTCTCAGTATGTTTCAATTTCGTCGAATCAAAGTTTTCAATGCCAGCAATGAAATTGTTTTTCTCCTTCTCCTTTTCGATGGCTGAAATGTAATTAAGAGAAAAAGAGAAAAGATGAAATGACAAACATTTAAGTAAAAAATTAGAGAAAAAAAAACTAATTTCCATCCATACAAAGATTAAAGATTATTTGAAATTTTCATTAAACATGAGTCCATATGTGAGTTAGTTTTAGTCAATTTGTTGTTATGAGGTGAAAATTTGTAACTGAATACAAACAAACACAATATATGAATACGTATGTACATACTCGTGCAAACAAAAGCATGTTAAAAATGTTGTTGAAATAAATAACTATAAATGGCTGTCGAATATAAACAAACATCAAGCCCGTTAAGCAATTGACGTTTGCAATAACAAAATTACAAATGCCTTATTTGGTAGTTTGATAGACAACAAACAAGACGCAAACAAATACGACACCAGCATATTCATACTTAATAAGGCAAAATCACCTTCTTAACGTAATGGGCCTCTTATTACGAGTCAGAGTTAGTCATACTTAGAAGCTGTTTTTTTTATATATTTTTAATTTTTATTTTAGTTAAACTTATTCTTAGCATTAAATGATTTGAGGTCAAGATTAAATATGCCAAAAAACAAAAAACTTCATGGACAAATTTAACAACTAATGTACTGATATGTGCTGGCCATATAGTGCCATTAATATTTCGTCTGGCGCCAATAATATGTCTGTTCGTTTACTCAAAAGTTTGTACACATTTATACCGCGTTTTACTGCATTTTGTTGTTAAGCCCAGTCTAACGTATGGGGCGCTTGTGTGGTGGAGAAAACCACCTGCTGCAAAATCGCAGAAAAGATAATGCGTACTGCTGCTTTGATGGTGACTGGTACTTCCGGCACTACGCCATCGAAAGCACTTTTCACTATGCTGAACTAAATGCCGGCTGATCTCATGGTGAAGGAAATAGCCATGAATTCGGCTATCAGGTCAAGCGGGACGTGGAAGGAGGCGACATATGGTCATGCCTCAACAATAGAAAGAATAGGGAACCTTCCGGTGGATATTGATTACTGCTCGCCGGCTCTACTGCCCTTCAAATGATTTGATGTAATCTTGTCAGGCTCGTGCTCCGAGACGACTGGCACAGATCGTCAAGAGGACGTGCTTGAAATTTTTACAGATGGATCCAAGTCGGGCTCGGGACTTCTTTTCGGACAACTCCTTATAACTTCGCTTGGATCTTTGGGCCTTTTGCCTATTAATTTCTTAACTGAGGGATGAATTGGCATCTGTGGGCCTTTGTCATCTGTGTCAAACAAAGTATAGTTGCCTTTTAACAAGGCAGCATCAGCAGCAGTTAAAGGAATTTCCTGCCTTTTGTAATATGCAGATACGATTCCGTAACGCAACCTGGGAGTGGGGGTTTCTTTATCCCCTTGTATAAGAGGAGGATGAGTTTCAGGCTGCAAAATGAAATTTTGCAGGTGAAATTTGCGGCCATTATGAGGCCAGCTAACTGGTTAAGGTACTGCAGGATATACGGGAATGATATCCGAATTTGTACTGATAGTAAGGCTGCGTTGTATGCACTAGCTGGAGTCTATACGACATCCAGGTTGGTTCGTGAATACCGGATATCTCTAAACGAGATAGCGAGACATTCGAATCTGGAACTTATCTGGGGGGTTACTCTCTATTGCGATGCGAAAGAAAAATCGAAGAGTTGGTACCCTGTATTGAGTTTTCGTATTTTCTTTTCGCATTTAATTTTTGCCTTTCGTATATTTTATTTTATCATTCTTCGCTATTGTTTATTTTGTGGTTCATTTTCAAACTATTTCGCGAAAAAGTTTGCGGAAAGGGAACAAAGTACCAAATTATACTCTTATCGCATTTACCTTTCGCATCGAACTCACTTTCGCATCGCAATAGAGAGTAATCCCCCTGGAGCTTATCTGAATACGAGGGCACAGTGAAGTGTCCGGAAATCTAGTAGCGGATGAACTGACAAAGGCCGGTGACCAGCTACAACAAAGAGATATTGATGGGATCGTTGGAATCCCGCTTCCGAGCTGTAAGAATCAATTTGTACATCGTCAACTTTTTCAGACCGCTCAAGACAGACGGTCTAGTGAGGATACCTGTCGAATATCAAGGCTGACATGGCCCAGATATGATAACAGGAGAACTATCATTTTTAGGGGCTTGGAGGTTGCGTTCTGCTGTGACGATCCTGACGGGACATTGCCACATAGGGACGCAGGCAAAGAGGTTAAATCTTCCATTTAATGACTTCTGTAGAAGCATTTTACTGAACACTGTTCGTTTACCCAAGTTGCAGTAAATGAGAAAAAAAAAGAGAGAGTAAAGTGACAGTTCTTTTACTGAGTACTTAAAAATTTTTACTGCAAAAATTTCTTGCAGTAAACGATTATTGCTTTTAAAAATTAATTGGCAAAAAATGGTAAAACAATTGTGCGCTTTTAGCAATCGGTCAGAATCCAGTAATCACTTAAAAAAAAAGTAGTTAAAGATTGTGACGCAGCACATAGACAAGAGAGTTTTCTGAAGAATTTTATTTTATTTTATCACAAAATTGACGATCACAATTACGATAATCGAGGTATACACAATAAAATGTGGCAAGTTTTGACTGTTTACTATAAGCATGACTGATTACGAAAAGGGGACTAAAATGTGTTCTAACAAACTTAACTTTTGAATAGTCAGATCTGTAATTACCCCTGTGTTCGCTGTTACATATGCGTGCAGTTTTATCAGCTGTTTACTAAAGTTGACGAATTTTTACTATTTTTCTGTTCGAGTACTTTTTTGGACAAGAGAGAAATTTTTACAATTTGCTGAAAAATTACTCATTTACTGCATTTTACATTAAAGTAAACGAATAAACCTAAAGCAAGCTACAGACTATGCGGCTAGTTGTACAACATGACGATGTTGGTTATTAGATTGTAAAGTGTGTGGGGCCGTCGTATGTAGTTGTGTCTCGGTTGTACGAAAGATTAAAAAGTTTTGATATTTTGGGTAGTTGTATCGTGGTTGTAAAATTTAGAAGCATGTTGTGCAACTTTAGTTTGAATTGCTATTATTTTATAATACAACTGTTGCATCTGAGGTCATCTTTACTCAACAAAATTTTTTCGGAAATGAAATTGTGAATTAATGTCGTACAGTTTGTGCGCAAAACACACAACTCGGGAAGCCAACGTGTGTGTAGCGACGGTCGCATAGTCTATGGCATGGGTAATAACAAAGATAAATATTTATTTACACTCAAACATGCATTTGTTTTTAAACTTTATAAGATTTTTTTTTTTGTAATTACATATAGAAATTTACCTTCTTTGTCTGGCAATGGATTTTTCTCCTGAGTTTCAGTGTGTTTTAAATTGGATGGATTAAAGCCTTCAATGCCAGCGAAAAGAGATTTTTGGGTTTTTTCTGCTGCAACATCTGTCGAGAAGTTTAAATATAATATTAGAATTTTCATTAAGAAACTTATGTTATAGCATAAATTTAATATACAAGAGCATAAATACGTTATTTTTGTAATTTTTTTGCAGCCTTTTGAAAAAAAAACAAATTAAATAATTTTAAGCTCTAGGAATGGTCAAGAACGAACAAGCACTGCAACACTACCATCAACAGGAAGACCAAAAGAAGTGGTTACTGAAGAAAATATCAAGAAAATTCTCGATATCATTATGAATGATAGCCGAGCCAGTTACGTGCGGTTGTTGAAATGGTAAACATATCATATGAACCTGTGTTCAACATTTTGCCTGAACATTTGCATATGAAAAATCTATCGGCAAGATGTGTGCCGCGTTTGCTCAGTGTCGAACAAAAATGTGTTCGACATACCACTTTACAGCGGTGTTTGGACATGATAAATCGTAATCCTATTGATTTTTGGCATCGTTTAATAACTATTAATGAAACGTGGGTCCACCACCACACACCTAAAACCAAAAATCAATAGAAACAATGGATGGAAGCTGGTGAAAGTACTCCGAAGAAGCCGAAGACAGTGAAATCGGCTGGCAAGGTTATGAGCACTGTATTTATATGTCGACATATCGTAGGAGCTACCCTAATCATCAGTAGACTTTGGAAATTTTTTTCTCAATAATTTACTTAGATTGTTGGGATATAAATTTGAATGTTTGAGAATATCTTTCAAAAATTTCCAAAGTCTACTGATGATTAGGGTAGCTTCTATGAAACGTCAAGATATAGACAGCTGAGAAACAGAAACAAGCTGTTTATAACTTTTTGTTTAAAAATAAAATATATATTTACATACACTAATATATAAATATGTCACACTATACATTTCTCTGGCGGCATAATAATAATTAATTGCTTACCTTCTGCTGTTGGCAAAATAATTTTTTCCTGAGTATTTGCATTCTTCAATTTGTCAGGATTGAAGGTTTCGAGTTGGCTTTTAAGAGTTTCGGCAACTTTTGGAAGATCTTTTAAAGCAGGTGATGCCATTTTTAAAACTGTAACAATAATTATCACATTAATAATAATAAAAGTAATAATCTATTTATTTTGTTTATTTATTTAATTTATTAATTCAATAATATAAAACGCAAGGCCTATTTGGCCAATTTCATGGTATTATACAGTAAAAATATAGAATATAAAATACTGACAACTATAAATATTTTAGAATTAAAAGTAAAAAATAAAATAAAAGTAAACTATACGTAAATAACTCATTTTAATTTACTAACTGTCAAAAAGGACTAATACGTGTTTTACTTTATTTATTTTTTAAATTTTTATTTGATTAGTCTTTCTTTTTCTGTTATATATTTAATTATTTTATTTTATTTTTTAAAATTTTTTTTTAATTTAAATTTTTTTTTTATTTTTATTTTATTTATTTTTTAATTTTTATTTGTTTAATTTTTTTTTTAATTTATTTGTTTAATTTTTATTTAATTTAATTTTTATTTTTCTTTTATTATAATTTTTTTTTTATTTTATTTATATATTTAATTATGTTTTTATTTTAAATTATCTATTTTTTTATTTTATTTATTTTTTTATCTTTATTTTATTTTTTGTGTCTAATTTATTTATTTTTTGCATTTTTATTTATTATTTTTATTTCTTTTTTATTATTTATTTATTTGATTCTCTTTTACTTTTTATTCTTTATTTTTTTCTAATGTTTAACTCTTTTTTTCTATTTTCTTTCATTATTTTAATTTATACATACATATATACATATGTGTATATTATAGTATTTATATTTGAATTGTTTATTATTTTTTTATTTATTTTTTTGTTACTTATTTATTATTTTTATATATTTGTTTATTTTTACTATTTTTTATCTATTTAATTTTATGTTATTTTTTTTTTTGCTCTTTATTTTTTATTTATTCTTTTTTTAACTCATGCCTAATATATTTTTTTTTTCTTTTTAATTATTTTAATTTACTTATATAATTTTTAAATTTTTTGTTAAAATTTTTTATTTTTGCATTTCCTTTTTTGCTTTTCATTTTGTATTTATTTTTACTTATAATTATTTTTTATTTATTGATTTCATTTACTTTTAAATTTTTATCTATTCATTCATTTTATTTTCCATTTACTTTGCACTTTTTATTTAATTATTCTATTTTATTTTTATTTTTTTATTTTTTATTTATGTTTAATTCTCTTTTCATTTTTGTTGTCAATTTCATTTGTCTTTTATTAATTTTTAATTCTCTATTTCAGTTTGCCTTTATTTATTTTCAATTCCCAATTTGCGTTTACCTTTATCTGTATATTATTTTTTGGTTTTTATATCTTTAAATGCATTTTTTTTTAAATTTTTTTTTTTATAATTTAGAATTTTTTTTTTCTAAATTTCTATTTTTTTGTTACATTTTTTATTTTTATGTTTATTTTTTTTTTAATTTTACATGTTTTTTTACAGCTTTTTTATATTTTTTTTATATCTTTTTAAACTTTTTTTATTTTTTGTACATTTTATTTTCTTACATTTTTGTAACATATTTTTTTATTGTTCTGTTTTTATCTTTTTTCAATATTTTTGTATTTTCTTTTTTATTCGTTAATTATTTTCTATTTTATTTGACCTTTTGTTTTTTATTTATTTTTTTGTTTTATTATTATTTTTAATATTTTTAATTTATTTTGATTTTTTTCAAACTTTTTATTTTTTATTTATCTATACTTTTTGTTTTTTATTTATCTTATTATTCATTTTTTTTTTATTTTGCATTTTATTTATGTTTACTTTTAAATAAATTTAATTTTTGCAACTTGAGATCTTTGTTTTTTGTTTTATAAAAAATTAACTATTAAATTATATTATATTCTCGATATTTCGATAACAATAACATCGTCCGGAGAAGTTAAAATGTTTTTATAAATTTGCTGCCACTTTCTCTATTTCGAATAAATATGAATTTTCATTCGCATAAATACATTTAAAACAAAACAAATTTTCACATTCCGTTTTTGTTTCAAATGTTTTTATGCGAATGAAAATATTTATTCGAAATAGAATTCGAAAGTAGCAGTTAAATTGAAAAATTATTGTCAAAAAATTCGTATATACAAAAAATTCATACACAAAGAAAAATAACATAGTGGGTGCTGATGAACAGTGTAGCGACTGTGAAACAGCTTTAGTGTATTCTTTGATCAAGAGTTATTGATCGCGGCAATTATTGTTATAATTATAAATAAAAATATTTCTTGGCTCTAGCCAGGATTGAACTCGAGCTAGACGAATGATACCAACCCATCATCATATAATATAAGAAATATTAAAATAAAGTTCGAATATTTAACATTAATACATACAAAAATAAAATAAGTAAACAAAATCCCAAAAAATCTTTTCTGCTTACTACTTGTTTACTTCAATATAAAAATTTCAATTTTTTATAAAAAAAAAAATTCAAGTTCAAAAGAACACTTTTGACAAACAATTACTAAATGAAAATTTATTTAAACAATCATTCAATTAAAAGAAATTTAAATACACATACATGTCTTTATTACTTGCAAAAAAAATAAATAAATAAATGAAGAAAATAACTTCTTAGAAAAAAATTTATTTAAACGGAATTTTATCTATCGTATGACCACAAACAAATAAAGCAAAAAAATAAAATAATAACGAAATTAGAAATGACCATATAAATAATATTAGAAAAGCAAATTTTGTATAAAAAAAAAAATTATGTATGTATGTCTGTTTGTATATATTTGTCGTTATGATTAACAGCTAGAGAAAAAAAAGGAGGTGTCTTTAATAAAAGAAACCACTTAAAACAAAGAAGAAAGTTTGGTATAAAAGAAAAGAAAAAAAAATATGATATAAAAAATGCCAAACAAATAATAAAACTTTAATGTTTCATACTTTCTTAATCATCATTTAATGTAGTTATTGTTTCACAATTTGTTTTTATTTTTGTTTCTTTATTTTATTTTCTTCAAATTCGAATAGTGACGACGACCACGACAAGTGGTGGCACTGGAGGTGGTGGTGAATGGATGGTTGTGGTGTTACTGTCGGTGGTGGTGCTGTGAGCGAATGATTCATGACATTTTCTTAAAGTTTGAATGTGTTTATGTGTGTGTGTATGTGTGTTTGTGTATAAAAATTGAACCGTTTTAAACTTCAATCTTTTTTTATATTTGTTTTTGGTCACGTCCGTCCATCTGATCATCGGTGGTTTGATTTTTATTTTTTATTTTTTTGGAATTTATTAATGATGAACAAAGAGAAATATAAAAGTGGATGCATACATACATACATATGTATGAGTATATGAAAAATATTTATATAAACTTTAAAACATATGAATCACTACGTACGTATGTATGTATGTATGCACATATGTGTACTTATATGTATGAGCATAAGTACACATTTTTGTAAGGAGCAGCTCAAGCAAGAGTAAAAAGTAAAATATTGTATATTATTTTAAAAATTAAAACGGATATGGCAGTTTTTTTTTACTTTTTTTTTGTAGAACCAAACCCTCTTTAGCATAATAAATGATTTAAGTAAAATTCAGGCATACGACGCAACATACTCCAAGATACACATACATACATACATACTTGCAAACATATTTACAAACGTACATACATACAATACGTACATTAAACGAAACGTATGAAAAACCATTAATACATACATGTTTGCTTGCACATGTATGTATATATGTATATAGATATATAAACTTGCATGTGCATAAAACAAAAAGACAAAACTTGCACATAAAAGCCGGCACTTATATACATACAAAATATATGTACATATACACATACAAACATATGCACATGTAGTGTTATATACTTTTATTTAAGTTGGTTGTAGCATTTCAGTGTTATTTTTCTTTGCCGCCACTTAAGCTGTCCGTCTGTCCGTCCGTCCGTCAACACCACCAACGCCAAAAAGAGTTTCAACGCATTTCGGAAATAGAAACAGTAGCAACAACAACAACAAATAATCGCATTGAAAGCAGCCAAAAATAAAATATATACATATGTATGTAAATAATGCACACTTGCATTGAATTTGAAAATATTTTAGTTAAGATTAGTATGCATGTACTCTATGTACAGTTTGTAAAAAAAGTCTTTTCAAAACAAATATTTTTTTAAGAATTTTAATTTAGGACGTGAGTGAAACGGCAGAAAAGTACTCTCGTAAGTAAAATTTTGACAATAGAATTAAAATATTTGAAATGTAGGATTTTGATTGAAATAATTTAAAATTGAAAATTTTATAATTAAAAGTATAAAAATTAAATAATAATAAATAAAAAAATGGCTCTATTATAACTATTTCTTAATTTGTTCATTTTTATTATTATTTATTAGTTTTGTTTAAATATTTTTCTTTTTTGTCAAAACGGGAGAAAAGTACTCTCGTAAGTAAAATTTTGACAATAAAATAAAAATATTTGAAATGTAGAAATTTTGTAGAAATAAATTATAATTGAAAATTTTATAATTAAAAGTATATAAAAATCAAATAATACTAAAAAATGACTTTTATAACTATTTCTTATAGCCAGTTTACCAATCTCGACAGCCTGCTTGCGTTCGCAATCTAAGCGAAAGAAAATTGATTTGGGTTCGTCTAACTTTTTTCTATGCGAACGATGTGTCAAAACTCAATCAAAATACATAAGAATATGCGAACGAATAGTAGTGAGATAGACAAACCCAAATTGATTCGAATGTGAGTGACTGACTTTCTTTCGCATTCATTTTCTTTCGAAATTGGTAAACTGTCTGTTAATTTGTTCATTTTTATTACAGCCAGTTCGCCGATGTCGACAGCATAAGTTCATTTGCATTCTAGGCGAAAGAAAATTGATTTAAGTTTTTTCTAACTTTATTTTATGCGAACGATGTGTCAAAATTCAATTAAAATGCATAAGTTCATGCGAACGAACAATAGTGACATAGACGAACCCAAATGTATTCGAATGTGAGTGACTAGCTTTCTTTCGCATACATTTCCATTCAATATCGTCGAACAGGCTCTTAGTTTTGTTAAAATATTTTTCTGTTTTGTCAAAACGGTAGAAAAGTACTCTAGAAAGTACAATAGAATAAAAATATTTGAAATGTAGGATTTTTATTGAAATAAATTAAAATTGAAAATTTTATAATTAAAATTATAAAAATCAAATAATATTAAAAAATGGCTCTATTATAACTATTTCTTAATTTGTTCATTTTTATTTATTTTTTTATTAGTTTTGTTAAAATACTTTTCTGTTTTGTAAAAATTTAAGGTTTTCAAATATAATTGTTGAATTCATAAGCTCAGTCGTATCGTGTATCGATGTATTTGGAAACCTATTTTACATTTTTAATTATGAAATTTACTTATTGCACTTAAAAATAAAATCTTTCCTGAAAGTTTATCATTTTCTTTAGCGTTGAAAAGCTTTTTTTTACAAACTGTATGTGCAAAATGTACACTAAAGAATTTATTCCAACATATACATACATATGTATGTACTTACATGCACGCGTTTATATAAGCCTTTTTACCACCCAACAAACCCAAGCATACATATATCCTAACAAATTTATAAATTTGAATATAAAGGGTGGCCCAACCAAAACGCACAGTGTTAATTGTAAGTGAAACAAAAAAGTTTTCTGAGAATTATCTTAGCACAAGGTGGCGCAATATTAATCACTCTATCGTAAAGGGTCAAATAATCTACGCAATCTGTTTGGCAAACACATGCTTTCCGTTTACACATAAACGATTTATGTATATTGTACAAAATCTCTAGCTTGGCCATTGATTTTTTTTTAATTTAATTTATTTTTAAAGACGTCAAGAATCGTCATATCAAGAGAGTCATCGACAACAGCTATCTAATCTTAATCGTTTATTGGCATTTTCTAGACCTAAAACAATAAAGTGTCAATAACATGAATTGTCGGCAATGAGCGCATTGGCAACTATTTTGTTACGTCGAGTTAATGAGACAATGACGACGCTTGCAACAAGTTGCATTATTTTCAAAGAATGTTTTACGTGGTACAAAATTTTGAAAAGTTTGGTTCTAAAAATATTTCTTAATAGAGCTCAGGAAGTAAAATATATTTTAAGATATAAAACGAAGTATTTCAATTTAAAAACAAAAGTTATTAACTGCAGTATTCTATTAAATATTTGTATCATCTAAATTTTGAGCTTTCTTTACAATTCAATTGAAATGCTATCTAAACTTGAGGTCCTATGACTTTGTTTTTATATAAAAACTTTCTTAAATTACATATCCAGGAAAAATTTTTTTATACAAAAATGTTTTCCTGAAGAAAAATTGAATAGCAAATAAAGAAATTTTTTATATAAAACTACGTTATAGATCTCAAGCTTACAACAGCATTTCAATTGAATTATACAAGGTGTCCCAGAACTCAACGTCAAGCCAAAATTGCGGATAGGATTGTTTGCAACCATCATGAGAAAAATCAGAAAAAAATCTATCCCATGCAGTTTAAAAATTATAAGCATTTAAGAAAAACCTAGAATCTTTGTCAAAATGTAACTATTTTTTCATTATTGTGGTTAATTTTTTATTACTTTTCTTCACATCTCTAGAACCACTGCCAAGAACAATGGCGCAATTGCTTCAAATTTTGTAGAGTTCAGACTATTTGTTAAACTATGAATTTAAAATTTTCAAAATTTGTAGACGTTGAAAGGTCCAGCTGTAAAAAAATGTACTAAAGTTCCTTGGCACGTGCCATTAAAAGTTCGCGCATTTAATCAGGATTGTAAAATGGTACAATACTTGCTAGTTTCATACTAAAAAAAAAAAACGAGTAAAAATAAAAACCTCAAGTAACCCGATTTTTGCTAACCAATTTCACTTAGTTCAAATGTTTTTTATTTGCACAAGTTCTTAGTAGGTTCTTAATTTTACTGCAAAATGTTGAGAGAGATGGATAGTGGACATGTTTCAGCGAGCGAAACAGATAGTAACACTACGCAATGAGACGTTTAAAGGCGTGCGGATGAAACAGTCACATTCGCCATACCAAGATAATGGCTGCACTACCCAGTTAGTATGTTTCGCTCATTCATCTACTGGGCACCTTTCCGTATTCGCTGGTGTTGATTTAGTACTGACAACTTTGGCTTCTCTTTTTGGACTTGGATTTTTTGTAAATTGGGCTTCTCCATATTGAAATTGGACTTTTGTGTTGACATCCTTATTATCTACCATTCCTACGCGCTACACTTCTAAAGACTATGCAAACATGCATGATTACAATTAATCCTGTCATTCCGTTTCGGATTAACGTTGAGTTCTGCTTACTACTAATATTTAGACAAATTAAAAAATATATACAGATGCTGCTTATTTACAAGTTGTTCACATTTCATAAGTGCTAAAGTAATCAAAAACTTGCGGAATTAATGAAAAATTTGCCGTAACCGCTGGCGTTTTCTGGGTCTTTTTCGCTGAGAGACACAAGATAGTGTGTGAGTTTAACTAAACACTCACATACATATGTACATACGATAGTATTTGTGCATAGATATAATTTTTTATAATAAAACTGCTTTAAATTAAAGGCTTTGCTACAGATTAAAATAAAAAACGGCACATTTCATCCGTTTTGCAAAAAAAGAAGCTAATAAAGAAATGTTAACAAATGTTTTTTATAAATTTTTTAACTGAACCAAAATTTATAAACAATCTTTTATAAAAGAGGTTCGAAAGTTGAACGCTTATTGTCAAAACTACTGAGAATTTAGAATTGAACTAATTATACTTCCCCAAGTTTTAAGCGTAGTTTTATTACAACAAAAATTTTAATTTAAAAGAAAAATTATATAAAAAGAAAAAAATATATAAAAACATAATGAAATGAAAATATTATAAAAATACCCATAAAAAACAATTTATATGATTATATAAAAAAGTTGAATAAAAAATTTTTGAAACTATTAGCATTTCTGTTCAACTGTTGACATTGTTCCAAAAACGGTCAGCATGTATGTATATAAAATTGCCATTCGGACGCTAGATATTGGTATCGAGGTATTATAATGTTTCGGTTTCGCGGCGATTGTAAAAAGCGAAATTTTTCATATAAGTAATTAGGGATACGAGCGTGAACTATTTTATGCAAAAAAACCATAGTGCGGATTTTTAATAAGTTTTCAAAACTAACCCCGTATAGGCTTTCAGAGACAGATGAAACGTGATCAAATCTTCTCAATCCGTACACATACCTTATAATATTGTTAAACAAAATGTTTAGTTTTCTTTGACTAACCGAGTCGCACTTTGAAAATAATTCACACCCGTACAAAAGGGAAGGAACTAGGTAAGTCTTAGCAAGCAGAATTCTTATTTTGAGAGGTGTAAAATATTGTGTGAACCAGAGAGCTCGTAATTTGCAATACGTTTGGCCAATCATTGAGTTTACATGATGTGTCCAGGTTAAATGGTTGTTAAAAATAATACCAAGATTCTTTGCCCTATTAACAATTTCAATTTTTTGACCATTTAACACAATATCCACACTTCCAGATAGAGCTACACTTTTTTTGGTGATTATAACACATTTTGACTTTTCCGGGTTCAGACAGAGTCCGTTTGCACTAGCCCAATCATAAATTTTCCTCAATTCATAATTTATATGTGATATACCGGTATCAAAGTTTTCAGGTGCGATACTTAAAGTAAGTTGAATGTCGTCAGCGAACAGGTGAATATTGCATTTTAAAAATTTTTTTGGCAAGTTTTATTACACATTTAAAATGAAATTGTGTTTTTTTAAATATATGGTCGTCGAAAACCCGAAAGTAGGTATCACAATCTAATTTTTAACTGATTATTATGAACTCATCGTTCGTTAGATTAACATCATTAACAATTTTTAGATTTCTTTTCAAGCAGTCTAGTGGTTGTTTTAATTCCCCATTTTTGCTTTAAAAATAAGGCAAATGTTCTATTTTTCAACGACGATAGGCATATTTTTCTTGGTAAACATGTTAATTATTACAATAAGAATAACAAGGAAACTTTTTATTTTATATTTTCCCTTCGATATGTATGTGTGTGCATGTATGTATGGAAGTATTTATATGTGTGTATGTATGGAAGTATGTATGTGTTTATGTATGGAAGTATGTATGTGTGTATGTATGCATATAGGCATGTCCTTAAGTTGTTTTCAATGTACGCGGATTATGAAGTCATCCGAAATATCTTATTAACAAACATACAGGAGGTCCGAGAACTGAACAACAAGCCGAAACAGGGTGACAAGATTGATTGTAACCATCATGAGAAAAATCAAAAATAAATTTGGAGTTTCCAAGTCGCTTGTCGACTGTGAAAAATTGCGATTGTGAGAAAACGCTTGCTAGTTTTAGAAAGAACTTTTATTCTTAGGCAGAATGTGTCCTTACAGGTAACTGTTAAGAAAGACAACAGCACTTTGATAGGCAGCGTAAAATCTGCTTCACATCCTTTAGCATGAGAATTTCCTACGGATATGGTAATCGTCCATACTCCTCATCTAATAACGTTTAAAAGCAGAAAATATTTATTATAGATAGTACTAGTGACTAGAAAGTAGTGTGAGGTAGTCCCCAAATGACCGCTAAATTCACCACTCGTAAATTTAAGATTTTGATTTCAGTACTTATCTTTGCAATTGAGGAAAAAAATTGTCTTTTAAAATGCCCTTACAAAAAAAATTATTTACATATTCAATCCTCAAAATATATGTATGTATATGTATTTATATATACACACAATTATTTTAATTTACATATACATATGTATGTACATATATATTTAATTAATTCACTATCAATATTAACAAGGAATATTGATTCATAAATCAAAATACATACTCGTCCATACACACACATATTAATATATACACATTTTTATCACGTCCAAGGAAAAACACGATTGCGGTATTAGCATTGTGTGATAATGCCACATTTGCTGCTCGATGATTCAGAAATTTTTGAACCATTCCTTCCTTCTTTCAATTACTTTTTTTTATTATTAAAAACAATAACTCTTCTGAAGCACCACGCCCATTATCAATATAAAAAAAGGAATATATTTGAACAGGTGTAACAGCTTAATAAAAAAGAATCACTAAATTCTTGGCAAAATTTCGCTTTAACATACGCCCTCTGTCTCATCTGGTGACCCTGTCCATCTGTTTTTTCTTTTACATTAGCTACACACATATATAAGTTTGTATATGTAAATAGCCTGTAGTATGCCTAATAACATCACAACTAAACAACCCACTTGGCTTCTGTCTGGTCTGTAAAAAAAATTCAAGTTTGTATGTATCTCTCTTTTTAAAGCTTAAAATGCATTCAATAAATGTCATGATCATGTCTGGCTCGAAAAAAATAACTAGGAAAAAATTAAATAAAAACTGCAACAGAAACAAACGTTATAACTGTGCAAATTGGAATTTCGCTGCATTGTCTTAAAGACATCCATGTATCTACTCGTATGTATCTCCAACAGCTCTAAATTTCTCCAATTGAAATTAAAGCATATAAATTAACTTCATTATCTGCAACTATCTAAATTTTTACACCGCTGTTTCTGTTAACATCATCATCATCATCAACTTTGCAACACACAAACATTAATAACAGAATAGACAAAAAAAAACTGCTAAAGAATAGGAAAATATGTAAGTGTTGAAGAAACCAGTTGGATACTTGTATGTTTAAATGTGTGTGCAAATTTAACATTTCTTTTCTTTACATTCAAGTATACAGTGGACTTTTTTTCTTTTCTTTGCTAACTTTTTATGCAGACATCACTCTTTTATGCATACATTACAATTATGCCGGTGTTCCAAAATGTTAACAACCCAAAACAAATTTAAACTTTAGTTGTAATTTTTTAAATTTCTACTTGAAATTTTTTGTCAATTGTTAAATGTAATTTAAAGAATTTATTTTTCTAGACTTACCTTTTTTTAAAATATATGTATTACAAATAGAGATAAAAAAATATTGTATACTGTTTCAGTATCTTAGCGCAAACGACCACTCCTATTCGAAGGATTACTCACAACTTAATACTGCAACTTTAAAATTTACTCTATCGCTGAACTGAACCAGCGTAACCGTTGTTGGGTTTGCTAATTTATAAATTTTTCTTATCTGACTATGCTGCCACTTTTTGGTAACTCTGTTAAAAATAACTGAAAGGTGCCACCTAGTCGCTTGGAAATGAGTTGTTGCCAGCACGTTAAATTTTTGACAATTGCAGTTTAGTGGAATTTTACATGAAATCGATAAACAGTTATTGATATACAGAGATAAAGATATAAGTGAAAAGCTTGTTGTTTATTTTAATAATCTCTTATTATAAAGTAACTTATTTGTACTATGGGACTTATATTACTTCTATGCATTAATAAAAATAAACTAAAATGGGAAATTCGTATCTTGATCCTAGTTGTTCGACCTTGTAATGGAAATACCAAGGCGACTTTATACAGGTGAGTGCAAGCGGAAAGGCGAATTCAGTACAATGTATTTTGTTATTGTAAAACACATCGTGAGTGTCATAATCTAAATTCGCCTAAGATTGCTCAGCAGAGAAAAAATTTTATATAAACGTTAAATATAAGCTTTTATAATTGTCTGTAATTAAAATCACATACATATTAATTTTTCACTTTTAAATTCACACAAATTTCTTTAAATTGCACTAAATCATGCAAAAAAACCTTCAGATTAAAATGGCGCGAAAA
Organism: Thecocarcelia acutangulata; assembly: GCA_914767995.1. Classification (NCBI taxonomy): domain Eukaryota; kingdom Metazoa; phylum Arthropoda; class Insecta; order Diptera; family Tachinidae; genus Thecocarcelia; species Thecocarcelia acutangulata. Next base: position 21,448,812 of record OU612095.1, on the reverse strand, counting down.
ATTTTGTAAACAAAAGAAACAAAATTTGACAGTCTCATTGGAAAAAACGCGAGAAGCAAAAAATAATCACCTGTGCTGTTAAGTTCACCTGGTAATGAATTCGCCTTGGGAAATACCAATGAGCAGTGTGATAAAATTTATATAGGAACAACAGGTAATAAACTTAAGACTAGATTAGCAGGACATAAATCTGACCAGAAATACAGAAACTATAATTATTCACAGAAAACTGCGTTATCAATTCATTGTCGCGATTTTAATCATAATCCAGATTTTGGGGGTACATCTATATTAAATAGAGAAACTTATTGTAAACGGAGATATATGTTAGAAATGCTACAAATAACTAATGTACCGTTAGAAAAAAGAATGAATTTTAAAAAGGATATATACGGATTGGCCCAAAATTATAGACATATATACAGCCGTATTCATAAAAAAACACTAATCAGCATTTTAACAACTTTTTAGTTAAAACAGAATTTTCAGCAAAAAAACTCATTTTATAAAAACGTATTCATAAACAGCATTTTAGCTAAAAATCATTTTATTGAAATTTTCTATTTGTGATTGGCAACGCCATCATATGCAACTCTCATCTGAATCATAGTGCTGCGATAAAAACGGTTTTTTGTTCACATAGTAGTCATTCAAAGAAATGTCTTGTATTGTTTTTTATGAAATTCGACTTAAAAAAAAATAAATAAATGTAAACTCCATTTTGTCTTTCAATTTAATAGCAAAAAATACTGAGTCAGAAAAGTTTTACTTTGATTCCTTTTGCTTACGCGTAGGAAAAAATATGAATAACGAGTTTTTTTTATTATTTCGTTTTTTTACACATCACTGATGTACATGTCATTTTATTAATGTATATTATTTTAAATAAATAAAATGTTAGTAATAACTAAATTAAGAAGACTGGAAAAATGTAAAGCGTAATTGCTTATCTGGCATCCAGAATAAAATAGATTACTTCTTTCCCTGAAAGTTTTCTGTTTCCAGCTATTCAAAGCTTGGGTCATATTTTCTATTAAAAACACACATCTATTGTTATCAATATCTGAAAAATATGCAATAAAAATTTTCACAACATATAAATAAACAATAACTCCACAAACACAAATATCACCTTAAAATTGTCTTAAAATTGGGTGCAATCAGTTTTAAAAATGGTTGACTTAAAAACCTGCTAAAAAGAACATTTTAACGTAAAATTCGTTTATGAATACAGTTTTATCGAATTTTCCCTAAAAATGGTTTGAACGGCTGTTTAACTTTTTTATGAATACGGCAAACAAGAGTAAAAACAGGAGTTAAAAACGTATAAATAGGTTTTTATTTTAGATTATTTAAAAAATTTTTCATTTCTTTCTTTTTATAAAAAAAAAAAAAAAATATATATATATATATATATATATATATATATATATATATATATATATATATATATATATATATATATATATATATATATATATATATATATATATATATATATATATATATATATATATATATATATATATATATATATATATATATATATATATATATATATATATATATATATATATATATATACATATATATAATAATGTTAATGTTACTACTGTTTAAAAAAAATTTTTTCTCTATGTATAATTTGTTTTTTGTTACATCAATTTGTTTTCAATTTTATAAAAATTTTGTAAACAAAATTTTTGAAATTTTCCTGAAGAAGACACACAAAGGGGTGTCGAAATATCGAAACATTAATAAAACGAATAATTTTGTAACAAGTGACCTCAAGCTCAAGTAAACAACAATTATATTTAAAATAGGAAATGTGAATGTTTTTGTTTGATTTATAGCATATACTGTTCTTGCCATTTTTTTAAATTATACAGATCCCAATTTTTGTTTTTTTTTTTTGCAAAAAAATTTACAAAGACTTATGCCCTAATTTAGAAAAAATTATTGAGCTTATTTATACAGTGATTGAAATAAAGTCAGGTCCTTTTTCATAATACAATTTTAAAGATGCTAGCAAAATCATATTACAGTTTTGCGATAATTTTTAAGTCCTTTAATTGTTGTAAAAAATGGCTGGTCTCTTTTAATCCTACTACTAGACTCGCTGTAGTCATATTAAAAAACAAATCAGTCAAACCATGGGACAATAATATAACAGATAAAAGCGGAACACCAAGCTAACAATAAAAAACAACATGGCTTTTTATTGTTGCTTTGTGTTGATATCTGTAAAAGAAAATAAAAAAACGAACGTATATTTTTCTTCGTGGTATTTTACAAATAATTTTTAAATAAGTTTTTGCATTTAAAACTCTTGCAATAAATTAAATATGTATATAAAGATCAAGAGAAAGCTGTGTTGTGTTTGAAAAGTATTATTGGAATTTTTTTTTTCAAAAACTTTTTCAATTTGTAAACAATAATACAAAATGTGTTTGTATGTTCGCACAATATAAACAACTTTTGACAGTTATCACAGAAAAAATATGTCGGCCGCCGTTTCGACACTACCTGTATACTATTGTACCATGAGTCAAAAGTACATTTAAAAAAATATGAAAAACAGAAAACATGATTTTTTATCATTGTTACACCAAATTTTCATGATGATTTATTCAAACGTCTTTAAGCTATGTCTTTCGTATTTGTGGGCAAATTTGATAGAAATGAAAGAGGAGTAAACAAAAATATATGAACTCTGTTTTTCGTTTTTTTTCTTAATTCCTTTTTGTTATCATTTGTAATACTGTTATTATTTTTCATTTACCTTCGTTCGGCAAGATGACTACATCGATACTAACAATAGGATAAAAAGAGATAAACGATATTATTTTGCAACTACAATTGAAAAAAACATGTTTTAAAAAATTATGATGAAAATGTAACATGATTTAGGTAGCAGCAATAAATATTGCTATGTGGAGACGCTAGGTAACCTAGTGTCTACAATTGCGATTAACTCTGAGAAAACGTTGGCAGAATGAGAGCGAATTTATTTATGTCCATCTTAATATTTAACAAGAAGTATACGTAGTTTTGTTAATCTTATAAGATTTCATAAATCACTGAAAGCCGAGAAGAAAACCTTTCTTTGTGGTGAATAGAATATTATATGACTTTTGTATATGCGCACATTTTGTACAAAATTAATCACGTATAGTATATATTTATTGCATAAAAACAATTATTTTTCATTTAAAAGGGGCTTTTTAAAAGAAAATTTGCAATACTAATAATCGGTAAAATTCTAATGGCGTCTTTTTGTACACAAACACATACACAATCGTTTTTCTTGACAGCTCTTCTTATAAGATCGTTGCCATGAGATTTCTCATAAGAATGCTCTCATAAAAATTATTATAAGACTGCGATAACACTGATTTTAAGTCTACACGTAACAGAATTCTCTCTGCGATCGAATTTGACGTTCTCATCTCAGATATTATCGCAAGTGTGGACACTAACTCAATGTTTACACACGCAAGTGCAAGTGCAAAAAACCCAATACATACCCATATTTTTACTAATACATTCACACACCTGCAAGTAGTAGCCTCACTTGCAACTGATTTTGGTTGGCAGTGATTTTTTCACTTGCATGCAAGCAGAAACAAACAGTGTTGCCAATAGATATTTCATTTTAACCTTAATGGATATTTTTCAAGGAAATTTTTTTAAAATATTAAAATTTTTAATTGTATGCGGAAAACATAATATAAAAACACGAAAATAAATAAACATCTATAACTTATTTTTTATTTGGAATACAAATTTATTATTTAAATTGTGAAAAAATTGTGTGCATAATATAATTCCCCTGTAATATTGCTATGCTAAAACTTTGGCAGCACAGACATTAGAAGCGCATGTAGTACAAAGGCGTACAACGTTTGTCTTCGACGACATTTTGAAAATGAACTTGCACTTGAGTGTGTAAACAATCGTGCAAATTGCAAGTGTTTTTATTATTTTTTTCGATGTATTGGTTGTTAATATGTACACACAACTTGTAACAAGTTACTTGTATGTCTAAACGCAGTGTAAGTAAATACTCAGCTAAAAATCGTTTGTATATACAACAAAACTCGCAGGAAGGGTAACACTTTACACAAATGACAGAAAACTACCGGGTAACGAACGTGCATTCGTCAGATTGTTCTGGTCTTCTGAGAGTTAAAAGCGTTTTCTAATTTGTTGAGAGGTTAAAAAATATTTTGCACGTTTTAAATCGTGTAACGTGAAATTTGTATTAGAAATCTTGACAATTCATAAAGAATAGTTGCTTAAAACTTTATATAATTAATAGCTGAATTTATTTTTGCAAAACTCTAAACAGTGTAAGTAGATGATAAAAATATATAAATTGTGACTGTTGTTACTCTCCAAATGATTACATAAGAAATTTTCTTAAGGATTGTTAAAAATATGTTTTTATGGAAAACATTAATTTCTAGAAATATCGTCATAAAATTTAAATTGAATAATACTGGAAATTAAAATAGTTTCTTATATTATTTAGAATATATACATAGCATTTGCTGGATTTAATTAATATTTGGAAATAAATTATTAACCGGCAAACATGAGAGGGGAGTAAATGTTTGGAGCAAAGTTTAGTGAACAAATTTGTCGACACATACATTTACACATATGTATTGCAGCGGCTGCCATGTGTTTTTCTTTTTTTGTAATTTTTTAATACCATGATTTTCTAATAAGAATTAAATAGATGTTTTTACTGTGTTAACATATATTGAGACAACCGTTATTATAAGTCTGTGTGATGATATTTGGCCATCAGTCTAACGGGGAATCAATATCTTACGTAAACTCTCCACACCTTAAATTATAATTCAATGACCGCAATTGTAATCAATTTCTCCATTTTTAAAAAAATTCTGGAAGAAACAACTTAGCTAGATAGATAACAAAGACAGCAGCTATCTGATGAAATGAATTAAGAAGAAGTAACTTGAATTCATATGATGAGCATGTGTATATATACTTGCATATGTACAGTGTCGAAAAATCGTTTTCGTTCTTTAAGCAAGAAACTTTCGGCCAGGAAAAATGCTCTCACGATCGCATGGTGAATTTTTTCAATATAAGTTGATCTTGATTTTAGTTGCTTTGAAATTTATTTTAATATTTCCAAAAATTTTTTCCAGCTCAAGGTTTTTTTTTCTTTAATTTGTTCTTTTATTTTTCGATAATTCGTCGTTATTCGGAAGACTTCTTCAATTAAATTATAACTTGATCAAACGATTTTTGATAGCTAGATTGGAAGGAAATTAAGAATACAGTTGCTTCATTTTCACGGGTTTATTTTTAATATTAGTAACCGACCTAGTCAAATGTTTCCATAAACTCGCTAGCTCTTATACTACTAGCTGACCGCCTCGACTTTGCTTGGAAAATAGGTATTTACTAATGATTTACCTATGTAGATTCGATCGCCAAGCATATCAATATAACTACAAAAAGAAAATTTGGAATCCGAAGTAATACATATTTTTCGAGTTTTGTTACTAAAAATAAATACATTTAAACATAATCGGCATCAATAGCTTTCTCCTTTGTAGTTTGAAAAGTCTAATTATAACGCAAGTAGGGGCCATACGCTTAGTTTTGTCCGCCACTGTATGTGAAGGACCATGTTTTAATAGCCTGCTGCTCTAAAACACATTTTTAATTTCATTTGTAATGTCATGTTTTAGATGCTTCGTTTACCAGTTACACTTGCTCGTTCGTCCATCGCTCGTCAGTTGGCTGTTCGTGGCTATGCAAAAGATGTCAAATTCGGTCCGGAAGTCCGTGCCATGATGTTGCAGGGTGTCGACATTCTTGCCGATGCGGTCGCCGTAACAATGGGCCCTAAGGGGCGCAATGTCATTATTGAACAATCGTGGGGCTCGCCCAAGATCACCAAAGACGGTGTCACCGTTGCCAAATCCATTGAATTAAAAGATAAATTCCAAAATATTGGTGCCAAACTGGTGCAAGATGTTGCCAACAATACAAATGAAGAGGCCGGCGATGGTACCACCACAGCTACCGTTTTGGCACGCGCTATCGCCAAGGAAGGTTTTGAAAAGATCTCCAAGGGTGCCAACCCGGTAGAAATTCGTCGTGGTGTTATGATGGCAGTTGATACCGTCAAGGATAACTTAAAGGCCATGTCACGCCCTGTCAATACCCCCGAAGAGATTGCCCAGGTGGCGACAATTTCCGCTAACGGCGATAAAGCCATCGGTGATTTGATCAGTGAAGCCATGAAGAAAGTGGGCCGCGATGGTGTCATCACAGTTAAAGATGGCAAGACTTTGAATGATGAATTGGAAGTTATTGAAGGCATGAAATTTGACCGCGGTTACATCTCTCCCTACTTTATCAACTCTTCCAAGGGCGCTAAAGTTGAATTCCAAGACGCCTTGTTGCTGTTGTCCGAAAAGAAAATTTCCTCCGTTCAAAGCATTATACCCGCACTCGAATTAGCCAACCAACAGCGCAAACCTTTGGTCATTATTGCTGAAGACATTGATGGTGAAGCTTTAAGTACTTTGGTTGTGAACCGTTTGAAAATTGGCTTGCAAGTGGCTGCTGTGAAAGCCCCTGGTTTCGGTGATAACCGCAAATCTACCCTCACCGATATGGCTATTGCTTCTGGTGGTATTGTATTCGGTGATGATGCCAACCTTGTGAAATTGGAAGATGTTAACATTAACGATTTGGGCAAAGTTGGTGAAGTTGTGATTACCAAAGACGATACCTTGTTGTTGAAGGGCAAGGGCAAGAAGGATGATATTGAACGTCGCGTCACCCAAATTAAGGATCAAATCGCTGAAACTACTTCCGAATACGAAAAAGAAAAATTGCAAGAACGTTTGGCACGCTTGGCATCTGGTGTAGCTTTGTTGCGGGTTGGTGGCTCCAGTGAAGTTGAGGTTAACGAAAAGAAAGATCGTGTAAATGACGCTTTAAATGCCACCCGAGCTGCTGTTGAAGAAGGTATTGTTCCCGGTGGTGGTACTGCTCTTTTGCGTTGCATCGCCAAATTAGATGGGCTTAAGGGACAAAACGAGGATCAAAATATGGGCATTGAAATTATACGCCGTGCTTTACGTATGCCCTGCATGACTATTGCCAAAAATGCTGGCATTGATGGTGCAATGGTTGTGGCTAAGGTCGAAAACAAAGAAGGCGATTGGGGTTATGATGCCTTGAAAGGAGAATACGGCAACCTGATTGAAAAGGGTATCATCGATCCCACAAAGGTAAACTACATTTTAGACAAAAATGTTTATTAGACATTTATTTATAATATTGTGCTTTTGTAGGTTGTACGCACTGCTATCACTGATGCTTCCGGTGTCGCTTCCCTGTTGACAACAGCCGAAGCTGTTGTTACTGAAATTCCCAAAGAAGATGGTCCCGGTGGTATGCCTGGCATGGGTGGTATGGGCGGTATGGGAGGAATGGGCGGTATGGGCGGCATGATGTAAACTAATGTTCGCAATATTGCTTTTCCTTCGTTTTTACTTTAATCTTACTTTTAAATAATTTTAATTTTAAAATTTAAATAATCTTAAAATATACTGCACATACCACGTACGCTGAGTACATGCCTGCTACATTTGATAATTTATAATTAATTTCTACAATAATTTGTTCTTTTGTACGATTACTTTTTTTTAATTTTTTTTACATGTTATATATGTAAATTGAATAAAAATAATGAAATATATAATTCTTGTTAGTTGTAAAAATTAAAATATAAAAAAAGAGATTTTTGTTAAAATCAAAATTTTGGCGTTTTTTTTTTGGATTCGGAGATATTTAAAAATTGGTCTGGAGTCTATGAATGAATGAACAAGTTTGAATTCAATTAAAATATAAAAGTAAAACATTTCTTTTAAGAATTCTAATAGTAACTAACATTCAGACTAACAGGGCTGTTCTGCAAATCACTTTTTGTCAAAGTGATTTCAAATCACGCAAAAGGTGTTCTGCACACAGAAAATATTCAAATCACGTGATTTTAAACCGGTTAGCCAAATGGTTAGGTTTTCTGACATCACTTGGTTATTTTCTCTGTGTTTTTCAATACAAATTTAATAAAACTATTTTTATGTATTTAAAATGATGTGTTGTTTGTTGATTTTTGTAACAAAATTAAGTTTTATTCACACAGAAATATTAATAAAATTATTGACACTGCTTGTTTTTTGACAAATTGTTTTGCTTTGTTTACCAATAGTAGTGATTTACGTTTTCTCTTTAGCTGGTTTATTTCTTTTTTACGTAATATTCACTTTTTATTGTAGTTAAGAATATAAAACTATAAATAAACGAAACAAAAATGTAAAAATATCTGCTATTTCGTGCTTTCGATAAATTAAAAGCACGTCGAAAACCGTAAAACCACGTGATTTGCAGAACAGCTTCAAATTGTCTGCCTGGTTTCAAAACGGTCCGTGATTTGAAAGCACGCTGTTTTCAGAACAGGCCTGTAAAGCCCGAGGCGCATAGAATCCGTCGTACATTATACGTTGCCTTTTTCAATTGACGACTAAGTTAAACGAGCATGTTCTGAGAAACGCAAATCGTTTAAATTTAGCATTTTCGATTTGAAAACGCCAAATAAGGGTTCTAACAAACGTAAGAAGAATGGTTTTGCGATTTGAAATCGCCAAATAGGTGTACTAGAAAACGCATATCGCTTAAAATTGGCGACTTCAACTCACATGTATATATTGAGGTGAACTGATTGAATTTGCTAAAACTGAACTTGCAAAAGGCAATAAAATTATTCACAATTAGAATTTAATTTGTTTTCTTTTTTTTACACATTTTCAGTTAAAAAAAACTAACATGTATGTTCTGAGAAACGCAAATCGCTTAAATTTAGTGTTTTCGAAGTGAACTGATTGAATTTGCTAAAACTGGGAGGTTACTCTATATTGCGATGCGAAAGAAGAGTTGGTACCCTGTATTACGTTTCCGTATTTTCTTTTCACATTTAATTTTTCCTTTCGCACATCTTATTTCATCATTCTTCGCTATTGTTTATTTTGTGATATCAGGGTTACAGCATTTTTAAACTTATTCAGGAAAAAGTTTGCGCAGACAGCACAGAATACCAAATTATACTCTTATCGCATCTACCTTTCGCATCGCAATAGAGAATAACCCCCCTGAACTTGCAAAAGGAAATAAAATTATTCGCAATTAAAATTTTAATATGTTTTCTTTTTAATTCAATAAAAAGTTGAAAGAGTTTTGCACATTTTGAATTAAACAATTTCGCTATATGATCTCAAATCTTTCTTCGTTGTACATATTTTTGAAGCTTTGGAAATATTTAGAAATTAGACCAAATGTTATGTACCTCAAGTGGCATCAGGGTGTAGTAGTTTGCCGACTATCTTACGCTTTTACACTTATTCTGTCAACGTGAGTCTAGTTTACCAATGTCGACAGCATGCTTGCGTTCGCAACCTAAGCGAAAAAAAATTGATTTGGGTTCGTCTAACTTTTTTCTATACGAACGATGTCAAAAATCAATCAAAATACATTAGAAAATGCAAACGAATAGTAGTGAGATAGACAAACCCAAATTGATTCGAATGTGAGTGACTGGCTTTCTTTCGCATTCATTTTCTTTCGAAATTGGTAAACTGGCTGTAACCTTTCACCTTGATTCTACGGTACATGAAAAGTAAATTTTGAAGTTCGTAACCTACTTCATAACCAACCCATATTTCTAGAGAGGGAACTAGAAGTATACTCCAGTCGCCCGTCCCAACCATGATTCCTCAGGTCCTTCTCCATTTACGAAATCCCACTACGCAAATCACACACCAATGAGCGATATTCACATTTACATAAATCAAAATAAGACAACTATTTCGCTCAAATCAAATATGAAAAACACAGAAAAACTGCACCACGACCAATCAAACATCAGTCGCTCACTCATTCCACCACCATGGTCAAAAAAGAAAAATACATTGGCACCAGAAGCGACACCACTACAAAGCCAAAAAATAACACCCCCATCGTAAACCAGTCATTCCCATGAAAAAATTTCCCATTTCCCAAAATTGCAATCGTTAATACGTTTTCCGTAAAAATGAATTCACATTTTCTGTGTATAATTCAGTTTGGAATAATACACAAAAAAAAAAAACACATTCGGCTAAAATTCACCTAATCGTAAACATTAATTTCCCTCGTACTATTTTTGTTTTCCCCTTTGATTTGTTCACATAATTTTTGCTGGCGGACTGTATTCATCATGTAATTATTTCTTTTAATTAAAGTGCGAAAGCTTATATTCAGCTATTTTAGGACTAGATTTGTTAATAAGATGCAAAATGACAGGTTTCAGGTTTATTACTTGCAATTAGAAAAAACCCCCCAAATGACGTAGTGGCTAAATTTTGGAATTCTCTTAATAAGTTAAATAATTCAGGCTCTTGGATCTGTGGCATCAACAAATCTTATCCTCTGGGCACACCTTTCTGGTAACCACCTTCTGCAAAGAACCGCAGGCAGGCAAACAATGCTGTTATTAGCGTTGTTCCAAATTATGTTTTTGTTTGTTGGAATATTATTGTCCAGCACTTCTAGAATATATGTACATAAATGCGGCTTTATTTACCCTACAATGTTAAATAGATCTGAAACAAAAAAGTTATGTACAAACACAATTTGTTTACTTAAGATGTATCGGGTAACTTGTTGCTCTGCTTACACATATTACATTCACTGCGTAGTGATAGCACGTACAAGAGTTCCCATGAAATTCACGATAGCAATTTCCCCTTCCTGCGAATTGAAAATTTTATGGGAACAAATATTTTCCAGATTGTTTACGATAGGGGTGTAAGAATCGGAAACGAAAACCGGCTATACCACAATTGAACTTGTGTTCTGCTCATAGTAGACTTGCCAAACGACGCAGTCAACATGTCAAATTTCCTTAAGCATTTAATTTCATTTTTTAACCAAAACTCAATACAGTTTCTTTGATCCATTTTTTTAATAGTAAAAATTCGAAGAGCACACCAAAACACGACTTACCTTTTTATCTGTCAAAAATGTATGCTGTGGTATTCTGTGGCTTATTTCCTGTTGAGTAAAAAGTTAATTAAAAATAAATTTGTCTAAAAAAGAAATCTGTTTTTTTATTGGATTTTATTCAAAACCTATTTGCTATAATGTGTAAATATTAGGTGTGTTTCTTTACTTTCCGGGCAAGTTTCGGGCAAAAGAGAGCATGCATGAGTTACTCTCAAATACAGATAAAATTTACCTAAAGTACGGGAACGCAAAAAGCCAAATTTCTAGCCCAAAAAGAAACATATGCTGTGTTTTGATATGGCAAAAAAAATTGTCACTTAGTTTTACGAAAAAATACTGTGATATTTTTCACTTTTTAGCTTTTAAGGTCTTTTGTACATTCCTGTGTATTTAATTTTTATATAAAAACACTGAAATGATTTGTATACGAGTTGATTCAAATGAACTTTGTTTCTTTGCTATTGTTTATTTTTCGAACAGCTGATTGCTTAATTACTTGCCCAAACTAGCCCGAAGAAAAAGTACGGGCTGTTTAGTGCAAGAAGAGGAAGCATACTATTCTCTCAAAAGTGCTCTCATTTGCCCAATTTTAAAGTACGGGAACGCTTTTCGTGCAAATTGGGATCCCGCGGGATCCCAAAGTAGAGTAAAGAAACACACCTATTATTTATATTGAGTTTGCCAACAATTGTGCCGCAATGACTTCTGCATCGTTAAGACTTAATTTTGATGTGACTTTAGACTTTTTCGCTAAAGGTTCAACAAAATCTTCATCATCTTCGCTACTGCTTTTTCTTCGTTTAACTGAATCATTAACATTAATTTCCGACTCAGAGCCAGGACCAGAATCTTCATTGTATACTTTAGAGGGATTTGGTAACCATGATAAATCAACTGAATCACCATCATCATCACTTTCTTGGGCGTCTGCTTCACTGTCTTCTTCACCACTGACCTCATGCTTACTTTCATCACGTTTCTTTAGTTTTTCTTTAAGAGCTTTATGTCTTAACTTAACCAGCTCTCTAAAACGTTGCTTATCGTATTTATCTTCTTCTTGCAGCAGCTGTTTAGCCATTTCAATATCTATGCCGCCCGTTGTTGCCATCTTGTTCTCATAGTTCTTGGCCAATTCGGACTGTAATTGTTTGCGTGGATCTATTATTTCCTGGCCCTCTTCGTCAAATTTAACTATTTCATTAATTTGCAGTTTTTTCTTGAGTACCTTCTTTGCCAAAGCTGCTTTTGTTACCAGTTTTTCTTTTTTCCTTAAGACGGGTAGTGGAAGCTCATCACTGCCATCATGAACGATTTTATCATTATCTAATATTTCATGATTAGCTCTTTTTAATTTTATAAAATCATCACCGTCATCAGAATCTGTATCCGTAGCTGAAGCTTTAAAAAGAATATCAGCTTTTTCCGGTTTAAGCTTATCATCCTCATCCTGCGATTCCTCACTAGAGGAACCATCGGCGCTCTGTTGTTCTTTACTCTGTCTGTTTTGCTTTTTAAGATAACGTTCCAAAAATCTCACACGCGGAGTGACCACAAGACCCAACGATTTTGCATAAGCATCAAAATTTAGACCAAGCACATTGAATACTTTTTTGTTTTTCATCAAAAACACTGATTTTATATAGGCCACAAAAGCACGTTGCGCTGAAGCTTTCAATTCAGGATTTTGCGCTAAGAAGGCTTCTATTTTGGCACGTGGGGAAAATAATTTCTTGGGATCGATTTGTATTTTGCGAACGGTAAGAAGCTTTTTATTAAGTTCCTCTACCATACCTTGCTCCTCTGAAGGCATCAAGACTAATAAGCATTCGCCGCGTGTCTTATTGCGCGCAGATCGACCGGCTCGGTGTATATACTGGGTAACATCTTCAGGACAGTCAAGTTGAACGACCCAATTGACTGACGGAAAATCGAGACCGCGTGAGGCAATGTCTGTTGCAAACATTACTACGTTACTTTTCTTAACAAAATCATTATAAATAGCAATACGGCGATCTTGATGAAGTGTTCCATACAATGCTAAGAGACTTGTGCCGGGTCTTAGTTTACAAAAGATTTCATAAATGTATTTAACCTGTTTGCAACTAGATAAGAAAACAATAATCTTTTGTTTTAAATGATTTTTAATGAACGACCACAGCATTGTGATTTTGTCTTCCAGCTCAATAACAACATAGTTTTGCTGCAGTAAGTCCGGCACCACTCGGGCAACATTTTTCTTATCGTCCTCAATTTTCGGTTGTCCAATGTATATTGGATCCTTGAGATTTAGCCGGGCCAAATCTTTTACCGAACTTGTTTGTGTAGCGGAAAACAATAATGTCTGCCTATCGGGCGGGAAGTTTTCTATTATGGCATTTAAGGTCTGCTCGAAGCCCATATCAAGACAACGATCAGCTTCATCCAGAACTAACATTTCCATAGTAGAGGCATTAAACAGGGGATTTTCATCCATGTGCTGCAGCAAACGACCTGGTGTACATATCAATATGTTACATTGGTCCATACGGCTTCTCTCAAATTTTAAGTTTTTGCCACCAATAATCAGACCAGCTGAAAAGTCATGATATTTTCCAATTTTCTTAAGAGTTTCAAAAATTTGATAAGCCAATTCTCGTGTAGGTGATATAATAATAGCAGCCACGCCATCCGTTCTAGACCACTTAGCCATGTACAAGTGTTCCAGGATCTGTCAAATTTCAACAACTTTTATACTTACTACTCAATAATATCACACAGTACAAGGTCTCAAACTTACCGGTATAAGAAACGACAGAGTCTTGCCACTACCAGTTATAGCTGCTCCCAAAATATCCTTGCCTTGCAGAGCGGGACCAATGCTTTCCCTTTGTATGTCTGTAGGTTGTAAAAATTTGGCATCGTTTAAACCTTTTAGGGTTTTCTGCGATAGAGGAAAATCTTGGAACCGTTTTATTACATCTTTTTCACTTGATATTGTCTCATAAAGGGACCGCAACTGCTCAATTTCTTCATCCAAACGATTTTTTAAAGATTTTGGTTTCTGGAACGCACGTTTTTGCTTCATGTTGTGAATAGAGACACAAAGTAGAAATGAAAAAAAAATGAGTAAGAAAGTAAAAAATGCACGGTTGCTTATGTAAGTAGTAACAATTCCAAGGCCAATTCAGACAGCGCAGCTATCTTTTGTTTAAATTTTAATCTGTTTCAGATGTCAATGGCATAATTAAAACACATTTGAAAAAAATTTTAAAACAATTTTTTTAAATATGTATTGTATCATGAGCGTCACGCATCATCCCGAATCCTACCGAATATGGCTGGCCATTTTCAACCTTTCCAAGCTCTATGATCTGAGACTTTAATATTCAGGAAAAAGTAAAAATTTTTCTTTTCTTGTAAATTAATTTTATTATATTTTTGCAATAAGTTTCTTCAGTTTAAGGTCCTTTTTATTTTGTTAAAAAATGTTTTTAATGTATTTTTCAATATTTCGTCTTCCTTTGGAAGACTTCTTCAGGAAAATTCAATAAAATATTTGAATCAAGGAAGCTTTATACAGGTAGTGGCAGAATTACAATAAATACAACACCAACAAACATCAACATGTATTTTGTTGGTAGAATTTACGAATAGTTGTCAACATTTTGACAACTATTCGTCAACATTTTGACAACTATTCGTAAATTCTACCAACAAAATACATGTTGATGTTGTATTTATTGTAAAGGGTGTTTTTTTAAGCTAGATAGAACTTTAAATTGTAAAAAGTAACAAAAAAAAATTAAATTTTGATGAAACATTTTTTTTTATTTGTTTCAGTATACTCTGACAAATCATCATGAATAGACTCACGCTTGAACAACGCTACGAAATTATCCAAATTTACTTTGAAAATCATTCGTCGATTCGCGCAACTTAATTGTGTTCAGCGATGAGGCGCATTTTTGGCTTAACGGGTTTGTTAATAAGCAAAATTGCCGCATATGGAGTGAGACCAATCCACAAGAGACCCTACAGACTCCATTACATCCAGAAAAATGCACTGTTTGGTGCGGTTTTCATGCTGGTGGCATCATCGGACCTTATTTCTTCAAAAATGAGGCCGGAGCTCGCGTTACGGTCAATGGAGATCGTTACCGCACCATGATCAATGATTTTTTGTTTGAAAATATGGATGACATTGATCCGGAGGAGATGTGGTTTCAACAGGATGGCGCTACGTGCCATACGGCGAACGCAACCATAGACTTACTGAAATCAAAATTTGGCGATAAGTTGATTTCGAGAAATGGACCTGTCAATTGGCCTCCAAGGTCGTGCGATTTGACACCTCTCGATTATTTCCTGTGGGGCTACGTGAAGTCACTGGTTTATGCTGATAAACCAGCAACAATTGACGCCTTGGAGGCCAGCATTGTTCGTGTTGTTCGTGACATACGGCCAGCAGTGCTCGAAAAAGTGGCCCAAAATTGGACGTCCAGAATGCGCTTCGTCAAGAACAGCCGCGGTGCCCATATGCCCGAAATCATTTTCAAATGTTAATGTCACGTATTGATCTTTCGAATAAAAAAAAATTTTGATTACAATTTAATTTTTTGTGTTATTTTTTACAATTTCAAGTTCTATCGGGCTTAAAAAAACACCCTATAATTCTGCCACTACCTGTATAAAGCTGCCTTGATTTGAATTGAATGAAACAAATGTTTCAACTTTTTAATAATTTACGTCAAAAAGCGACAGTTAGATTTTACAAATAGAAATTTTAGATAGAAACACTTTTGTGCGAGAAATGAGGTTTTATTTCAATTTACTTCGGTTTTCTTTCAATTTCTTTGTTCCATGTGAAAAATTTCTCGTTGCGAGAAATACAGAAGCATGGTACAATAATATACAGGTAGCCGTAGCGGCGGCCGGCCGTTTCGACACTACCGTTTTTTTCTGTGATGACAACTGTCTAAAGTTGTTTATATTGTGCGAACATACACATACATTTTTTATTATTGTTTACAAATTGAAAAAGATTTTGAAAAAAGATGTTCCAATAATACTTTTTAAACACAAAAACAGCTTTCTCTTGATCTTTATATACATATTTATTTTATTGCAAGAATTTTAAATGCAAAAACTTATTAAGAAAAATTATTTGTAAAATTAAAACACGAAGAAAACTACACGTTTGTTTTGTTCTTTTCTTCGACAGTTTTGAGCCTAATATATTATTCTACTATGTATAGAAGCGGGGCACTGTGGTTGTTGTTTTTTGTTACTGTATCATATCTTTATATTATTTTTGTTGTGGTAGGTATTTCGCTTTCCGTTATTTTTTTGAATGTTCACTGTATTCTGTGTTGAAATGTAGGAATTTATGTTTAGTGTGAAGTAGTGCTATCTTTTTGCAAATAACTGCAACAATACAAAAATACTTTTTGCTTATGACATAGTTGCCAGAAAAAAATTGCCTTAAAATCGTCTGGTTTTCAAATATATATCATCAATACAAATTTCAAATTCACGAAAAAACTTCAAGGCAATATACACAAAAGTAGATTTTAGAATAATAGTCTACAAACATCGAAAGAAAATTTATGTGACAGAAAGCTACTCACATGTACTGGAACTAGGAAAAAGGTTAAGAGGAGAATAAAAAAAGAGGGCATAGTGTTTGTGAATGTTTGATTTCAACCTGTCAATAACAACACGGAAAGTCCAAAACAAACGTGATTACATAATATGAAATGTCGGAATTATATTAGCCACTCACATTCGAATCAATTTGGTTTGACCTAGGTTAGGTTAAATAGGCGGGCCGCTGGACAATGAAGTGTATCGTTAGTTGTCTGTGTTTGCCTGAAAAAGAGATAGAAGAAGAAGGGGAGACAGTTCGGTGAAGTAGAAAATGGGAATATAGTGTTTTTTATTTTTTTATATTTTTAATTTGGGACCAGTACTCAGGCGATGACCTCTACATATGCAGCGCATTGTACTGGAACTAGGAAAATAGGTTATGAAGAGGAGGAAAGAGGGAGTAGTGTTCGTGGAGGTTTAACAATAACAACACGAAATACTAAAACAAACTCTATTGCAGCATTTAAAGTGTTGGAATTAAATTAGTTAAAACTGATCAGTGGCCAGTGTATATACCTTCGATGCTGCTCAGATTAGCAAAATTTAGTCCAATACCTTCCACACTACAAGGTAATGAAATGCATTGGAAATAAACAAATATTGAACATTTAAAAAAACACGGACAACGATGAAAAAAAAAAAACAGAAAAATAGCAAACACGTGTACACATATTGTTACCTATTCCGGTGCACTTTGGTTTCATACGAAATTAATAATGAACATACATATATAGAAAATACGGACAACAAGAGAGAAAAACAAAATTAAACACGTATACACAGCTTGCTACATATATCCCCTGCAATTTGGTTTCATAGGAATTTAATTAATCAACATACACCTATAAAAAATACGGACACCAGTAATAAAAGGACATCTATAGAAATTTTACTCGCCCCGATATTTTGGGTGTGGGCCAATTCCACACATCTTCCGAAGAAGTGAACGGCCGTCTGTTCATCGTCTTCATTTTCACAACTTCAGCAAAAGTCGTTGTAAGGTAAACCAAGTCTCCCAAATAGGTAGTGTCCAGTGATTACTGCTACAGTAGCTCTCAGGTGAGATCTGGAAAGATTTAAGAGATCTTCCGTTCTCTTAAAGTTAACGTACGGCCACAGGTTCCATGATATTTGGCATGCGGACTCTGTGAACCATCTTTCTTGGGCGCATTTCAGCATGTGCAACTTAATCCCTTTCCAGCAGGCTGATAGGGGCTATCCACAAAAAATATCAGTGTCACTATCCTCTAGATTTAGATTGACCAATCTGATTATTATTTGTTCGTATATACGTATTTTCGTCAGGTCGTTCACATAGAAGAAAGTTAGACAAACTCAAACTAATTTTATTTCGTTTGGATTGCAAATGCAAGCATTCTGTCGAGATTGGTAAACTGGTTTTAAATCTTTTTTTCATGGCTCCTATTATAATTCTATTCACTTCAATTAATTAAATAATATAATTTTCATTTCAGCTTAAAATTAAAGGATTAATAAATTTTCAAGTTGTTTTCATTCAGAGCTTAATTTAGATAATGTTTTTTACAATATAACGTTTGCACTATAATCGTTGTATTGCAACAAAAATTTTGATTCTCTTATATATTTTCGGGAGACTATCTGGCCTAGCTATATAAATCAAGATATCAAACTTTATGGAAAGTCACTTTATGAATATAATGTCTTAAATAATATAGTTTCCTCAGTTGTTTTAGGCTTTATTAAAATAATACTTTAGAATTATAAGAGTAAAGACATAAAGTAAGAAGTTTTTATTAATGCATACTCAAGGCGAATTAATTATTTGTTTTTTGTACCATTACATTAATTATTTGTTTTTTGTACCATGTGCATACTGATTATTAATATTCTATTTCTACCCTTCAAATTGATGATGAATCATAAGTGATCTGGCAACCATATTTTTATTGCTATTACTTATCTTTGGTTTGTTTCGTGACCTCATCCGTTTGGTAGATATTTTTCTGTAGTACAATATTTGTGAAAACATCAGGAAAAATAAGAAAAAAATTAACTTAAAAATCAATGGACACACTATATTTTTATTTAACCAGAAAAAACTATATAATAAAGTGTATATTTTAAGAAAATTTTAAAGTGGTGGTGCAAAAGTCATAGCAATCAAATGTAAAATATTTAAAAAAATCCCACATTGTATTATTTGTTTTCTTTATTTTTGTGCATGTGTTGACAATATCCACAAGAAAAAGTCTTCAATTGAACAGGTGGGTGCTTAATTATTAGAGCAAGAATTAAATTTTTTATGTTTATTTGGTTTTATTTTTAAGATACATTATCGTTTTCTAACTATAAAAATAAGTTTTGAAAAAAGAAAAAAAAACTGTTTTTATACATCATTGCAGATTTTTCTTGTTGTTGTCCAGTCTTTCTCTTTGACTTGTTACTCTGACAGAGTGTAAAAAACAGCTGTTTATTTTTGTTATACAGTAACTAACATAAGTGGTCAGTTACTTTAATATAAGTGCATAAATGAACATAACTCATAGAATTCTTTTTTTTTTATATTAAAAATACACAAGTGCAAATCACGATAACACTTTTAGCCAAACGACAATCAAAATCTAAGAATATTGTTAACAATATGCTAAAAACCAAATTATAGTTTTTGTTTCTACTGCACGAAATAATAAAAATAATCCAAAAGAAAATTATAACATACTTTTTAAATTGTTGCTGATTATGTGATGATAAATTCAAGTTATCAATTTAAATAAAACATTTCATTTTTCGCAAGCATAAAATTATTCCTTAAGGTGCGTTTACATAGAGAAAAATATTCTCTTATGCCCGGTATTGTGATTGATATTCCACGTGGAATACTGACAAAATGCATACATTAGCCAGTAAGAGTGTAGTATATTCGGCCGAATCTAAAATACCCTTCACGATAATCACGTAAATATATATATATAATAAATATGCTCGGATATATGTATATGGACAGATATCGGCGAAAAATTTTTTTTGCCTTGTAATCGTCATGCCAAAAAGGTAATCTTCAATGGAAAAATCGGTTTGGGCTATATCTCGTATATATGGACCGATATCTGAATTTTTCATTTATTTATGTATTTTAGTAACCTCCTTTTATAACCAGAACTGCTTTTAAGTAAAAAAAAATTTTTCATGGAATAATCTGTTTATTCTATATCTCGGGTATATAAATATATATGTATATACATATATGGACCAATATCGGAAATTTTCATTTTTTTATTTAAGTAACCTCGTGTTATAATCGGCAAAATTAAGCAAAAAAAAAAAAACTTTTTTCATGAAAAAATCGGTTTAGGCTATATCTCGGGTATATATGGAAAGGTATCCGAAATTTTCATTTTCTGTATTTTAGTAATATCCTTTCATAACCAAAACTGATTAAGGCAAAAACATTTTTTTTCACGGAACAATCGGTTAAGGCTATATTTCGGGTATATATGGACCGATATCGGAACTTTACATTTTCTGTATTTTAGTAACCTCGTTATATTACCAAAACTGCTTTTAAGCAAAATAATTGTTTAAGTTCGTTTACGCGATGTTTTCATGGAAAATCGGTTTAGGCTATATCTTGAACATATGTATATGGACCGAAATCGGGAATTTTTTTTTTTTTTGTCTTTTAGTCGTCATGCAAAATAATTGTGTCAAGTTTAAGCAAAACCAACCATTTTGTTTTTCAAAAGTTTTCATACAAAAATGAAAAAAAAAAAATTCTTTCGACATTTTGGATATATCTCGGCTATACGTGAAACGATTTTACTGAATTTCAATAGCAAACCCATGAATCGATCGAGTAACGAAATGGTGAAAGAAAAAAATTTCCAGGTCGAAAAGTTTTCTCAGAAAAGGTATTTCAACGGCCGACAGACGGATAGACGGACATGCCTTTTAATCGACTTTTCTATCAATGCTGATTCAGAATATGTATACTTTATAAGTTATAGGGTCGCCAATGAAACCTGTAGACATTACAAACGGAATCACAAACTTATATGTACATATATATACCCTTAATATTTTTGTGAAGGGTATACAAATATGCGTTGAAAGTTGATGAAAAAATGTTGCAAGAGCTGTACTGTATTTTCTCATAGAAAAACACATGAAATGTATCTGACAACATTTATAAAAGCTGTGAAATAAAGCAAGTTGGTTTCATTTCGTGCGGAATTTTCAATGAACAGCTGATAAAAAAAAATAACATTTGTAAAACAAATGTATATAGTAATACTTAAAGCCATAAAAACGTAAATGTTGTTCAAAATGTGTAATTTTTCCGCCTGAAAAAATGAATGTTACTCAACATTTTCCGCAGTTTTGAACAAAGTACTTACCCATAGCTGCCAGATTTGACGATAGATAGTCATTTTGACGTTTTCCGTGGTCAAATAAAGCGAAACGACTTTTGTCCTAAAAATGACGATATTTGCTATACGAAAAGTATGGCATCATTATTTTTTTTAAGTGAGACACAAAAGGTGTGTTTCTTTACTCTACTCTGGGATCACGCGGGATCCCACTTTGCACGAAAAGCGTTCCCGTACTTTAAAATTGGGCAAATTTTAAAGTAAGCTTTTGTGAGAATAGTATGCTTCTATTTCTTGCACGAAACATCTCTTACTTTTTCTTTGGACTAGTTTAGTCAAGTAGTTAATCAATCAGCTGTTCGAAAAAGGAACAATTACTAAGGAACAAAGTTCATTTGAATCAACTCGTATACAAATCATATATCAATAAATAACAAGGAATGTGCAAAAGACTAAAAGCCCAAAAGTGTAAAATATCATCGTATTTTTTCGTAAAACTAAATGCCAATATGTTTTTTTTTCTGCGCTAACAATTTGGCTTTTTGCGTTCCCGTACTTTAGGTAAATTTTATCTGTATTTGAGAGAAACTTATGCTTGCTCTCTTTTGCACGAAATTTGCCCGGAAATTGCAGAAACACACCTAAAATATGTCGCTGTGTGAACAAATTTATGCAATTTTTTCCACAAAAAAAAAAAAAAAAATGAATTGAAATGCGAGCGTTTTCAATATACTGAATATATGTGTGAGATTGCCCCATTCTTCTCCAACATGGACATATGTAATATTCAGCCAAGCTAGTTAAAATAAGACAAAAATATGAAATTCTTTAGAAAATGCAACAATTAAAGTCATTCTTTATTATAAAGACTAAATAAAATTAAATCCTTAAAACTTCTTTGCTATTACAATTAAGTGCAATTTATAGGTATTGTTTAATTCAAAACCAAAAAGTTTCTGTAAACTCAATGTTTCAAAGAGTATTTGTTTTTTAGTACTGTATTATAAGTAAATATGTAGGTATGTAAGTGTAAATTACTAAAAAATAAATTATTTAATGAGTTTATCTATTTTTTGCGAACGTACAAACTTGAAACCATAAGCTTGCATTAAAAATATGTTATATTTTAAAATAAACATTTAAAATATACTAAAAATTATTACTTTTATAAGCTCGCTTTTTTTACGATATTTCAAAATTAAAATGATATTTTCAAGAATTATTAGGATTTTGACGGTTTCTTCCATATTTTTTCTGGCAGCCCTGTTCTTATCTTTAAAAGAGAAGAACAGTGTGTTGTAAGAATTTTTTGCGTTTAAACATGCTGGATCAGTAAAATAAAAAATAATAAAGAGTTTAAAAACAATAAAAAAAAAAAAAAATAATAATAAGAATAACAAATTCGCAATAATATTGAAGGCACGTTTACATGGTAATACAAGATATTTAGATTTTGTGGGAGCAAAATATTACGAAATTCTCTCATTCTCTCTTATGTAAAAAAAGTGAACAAAAATGTGTTGTAAGTATTTTTTACGTTTACACTTGTATAAGTGTAATCAAAGTATTATTATGAAAGTCTAATAAAATTACTGATGGTTACAATTCTGCAACATTTCCACAAACAACATGCAATATTCTTGAACTGTAATTGTTTGAGTTTCTAAATGTTGTACCACATTCAGTAAATACCCGAAGTGCTGCCAATTCAAATTTAAAAGTGCACCTCTGACATGATGACAATACAGTATTTTGTGAAATAGTTTAGAAAAAGAAGATTTAACGACCGCTTGTAAATTTTTGCAGATTTGCGGATTTCTCTCCTACTGAATACATTTTGTTTTCTGCACAGATTTTTGACAGATCTAGATATTTGTATTACCATGTAGAGGTGCCTCAGTATAAGATATATAGGGAGGATGCAAATTTCCGATTTCGCTCCCTATATAACCGAGACGTAGCCTAAACCGATGTTTTCATGAAATTTTTTTTACTTCAAAGCAGGTCTGGTAATAAAAGGAGCTTGGTAAAATACAGAAAAATAAAATTTCCAATATCGGTCCATATGTACCCTAAATATAACCTAAACCGATTTTTCCATGAAAGATTACCTTTTTGACATGACAATTACAATGCAAAAAACATTTTTCAAATTTTACATCCACCTAATAATGAATTCGCCTTTTGCCAAATAAATTACGCAAATCATTTGGCAAACAGAGGCTTTCCGTTTGTACATATACCATACAAATACAAACACAAATTTAGCAAGTTTTACGGATGTTTTAGAAACCTGAGTAAAATCAACGACCATCCAGATTTTCGGCAAAAATCGTAAAAAAATGGCTTTCCAAACAAACACTTTAAACGAAGTAGTGGCCAGCGGAAATGCCGGATCTCAATCCCATTGAAAATAACAGCATGCGCAATATAACACTCCATCGACAAACGTAAATAACTGTGGTCTAGGGTTTTTGGGGAAATTTTCCCCAAGAAACTTCACCGAAGCTATGGCTGTGTGCGCAGTTGCCCCATCCTGTCCAAACCACGTGTGCGCAGAGTAAGTTGGATGAGCTTGCATGATTGGCAAAAATAATTCCGTAATCATGCTTTGATAATTTTCACCGTTGGCTTTTGCCGCCTGGTCGCGAGAACTTTCCAAAAAAAAAAATAGTCTACTTATCTCATGCCTGGATAAGGCACACCAAAGTTTTTGATGGTTAATCGAGGATTGCGGGTTCTTGGAGACCAGTAAGGGCAGTTTTGCTTATCGACGTGGCCGTTTAGATGAAAATGAGCCTCATCGCAAAAAAAAAAAAAAAAAAAAAATGGAATTTACAGTGCGAAAATGCTCCAACATCGTTTCACATTGCATAAATCAGTCACTTTCTTTTAGCTCTTACACAATTCGAATTTTGAAAGGATGGAACTGCAGATTCTTTATTAAACTTTCATGAATAATCAATCGCTCTTGGAAGTTTTCAAGTAAACTGCTTCCAACCAGTTAAATGTTTTCGGGAGTTCTTGAAGGTCGGCTGATATCTGGCCGTGACATTTGTAGCCGAAGCAGTTGCGCCGAATCTCTGCACCCACTACCGAATTAAATTTACACTTGCTCCATCACGTATTTGTAAAGAATCATTACTCTTAAAAAATGTTGCACAGCGAACGCGCGATGCTCACTCGACCACTGCGACATCGTGACTGACAAATCCGCACAATCGATAATTCCAACGGCGTCACCCTCCGCCCGCACCGTTTATTAATTTTTGAAATAATCGTATTTAAAAACATAAATTTGCCACCAGACACCCTGTAGTTTGTGCTGTCAAAAATTTTATGAATATGAAATCTTGCAAGATGTCAAAAAACGGAAATTTAAACAGTTAAGATTTTTTTGCAAATTTGCTTTCAAATCTAGTAGATTTTCCTTTTGGCGTAACACTCATTGGTCTTTCTCAAATACGAAAGTTAATTTTTGTGAGAAACTGTACGCTGATTTTTGTTGCCTTGAGCTGTTGAATATAAAAATATCTTTTAACTACGTTTGTAAAAAAAAGTGTCTGCTTTGTTTTGTTTAGAAACAGCTACAGAATTATTGTTTAGCTTTAAGTGATTCATATCAATATTTTGTAAGAAATATTCATAAAAATAAGACAAAATTGAATCATTTGAAGACAGAGAGACAGAGAAAGAGAGAGAGAGAGAGTTGTTGTTATATTTATGCATGCACGTGTGTATGTATAAATATTTACTTGAACGTAAAATAAAGTTTGTGGTGGGGGAATTTTGTGCAGAGAATTGCTTTTTATTTTTGTTTCATTATTAAATCAATCGAAATGGTGGAAGTCTATTATGTCATTTAACATGCAAAAGGTACTTGTTGGAGTAAGAGGATCTGCCAAGTACATATTAAGACTGCGTGTCTGTACGACATCCAGTTTGGTTAATGAATGCGTGGATATCTCTCTCTCTCTTAATGAGACCTTCTTAGACTGACAGCCGTACCTGGGCTATTCCGGTTACTAGCTTTTCTAATTCGGCAACCATAATTAGGTCGATTGTGGAGCGAACGAGCTGGCAAAGTACTAGGACCGCAAAATGACATAGACAAGATTTTAGGGGTGGCGCTTAAAAGCTGTAAAGAATAAATACTGCACTAACTTTCAGAAACTGCAAAGGACAGGTGGTCTAGTGAGAACCATCCTGTCAGAGGTTGATACAAATATGGTTCTGTTGTGATTATAGGAAGGCTATAGTTCCGATGGAATTTGCGTGGTGTTGTGGCTGTTCCGACAAAGCAATGCCGCATGTGAAGTGCCCGGAACTATTACGCAGGCGTACTGGCAAAGTGCGTTTACAGCATAGACAAGATGGCAAGGGTGCCGATTAAAAGCTGTAAAGAATAAATACTTTCAGAAAATGCAAAGAACAGATGGTCTAGTGGGAACCATCCCGTCAGATGTTAATACAAATATGGTTCTATTGTGAATATAGGAAGGCTGTAGTTCCGATGAAATTTGCGCAGTATCGTGGCTATTCTGACAGAATAATGTCACATGTGAAGTGCCCGGAAATGTTTAAGCTGGTGTACTGGCAACGTATGGGCTCCGTTTGCAGCAAACAGACATAGACAAGATGCAGGGGTGCCGCTTAAAAGCAGTAAAGAACAATTACAGTGTCAACTTTAGGATCTGCGAAGAACCGTTGTTCTAGTGGGAACCATGCTGTCAGATATTGATGCAAATATGGCCCTGTTAGGATTATAGGAAGGCAGGTAGTTTCAATGGAATTTGAATAGTGTTGTGGCTGTTCTGACAAAACAATGTCACATATGAAGTTTTCGGAAATATTTAAGCGGGCGTACTGGCAAAAAAAAAACATAGAAAAGATTCAGGGGTACCGTTTAAAAGTAGTAAACAACAAATAAAGCGTCAACTTTCAGGAACTGCGAAAAACAGTTGTTCTAGTGGAAACCAACAGATATTGATGTAAATATGGCCATGTTATGATTATAGGAAGGCTGTAGTTAAGCTGGAGCTTGGGTAGTATTGAGGCTTTTTTGACAGAACAATATTACATGTGAAGAGCCTGCAACTATTTAAGTGGACGAACGTGCTGACGAAGTACGACGACCGCTTTCAGCAAGAGGACATAGGCAATAATGGTAGGGGTGCTGTTTAAAAGCTGTAAATAATGAGGTTACCTTGTAGCGTTATCGAGGCGAACGAGGCCAAACTATAGTTATAAAAGGGCTATCTATGGTCCCAAAGGAGTTTGCGTATTGTAGCAGCTGACCTGACGGGATATTGTCATAGGTGGATACATGCGATAATGCTCTAATTCATTAAGAAATATCGTGACATTAGCGCTTGGAGTTTTTCTAAGTACCGGGATTAGTAAGCGCCCGCAAATATTGTAGCGGACGAGCTGGCAAAGTATGGGGTCCGCTTTCAACAAGAGGATGTAGACAAGATTTTTGGGGGCGCCGGTTAAAAGCTGTAAGCGACAACCACAGCGTCAATTTTAAGGTACTGCACAGTACAGTGAATCTGACGGATATTGAGACGAACAAGGCAAAGCTATTTTTAATGGAGGACTGTGGTCCTAGCCTAATGAGTTTACCTATCCGATATCGAGGCAAACTAGGCCAAGCTATGGTTATAGAAGGACTATGATCCCAAAAGAATTTGTGTCTTGTAGCTTAATATCTAATTCAATAAAATATATCGAGACATTCGCACTTGGAGTTTTTCTAAGTACTGGCGATCAGTCAAGCGCCCGCAAATGTTGTAGTTTATTAACTGGTAGAGTACGGGGTCCCTTTACAGCAAAGAAGCATAGAAAATAGGTAGGGGTGCCGTTTAAAAGTTGTAAACAACAAGGACAGCGTCAACACAGGATAGAAAGTCTAATGAGGTTACCTGCCGGCTAACTAGGCGAACAAGGCCAAGGTATGGTAATGGGAGAACTAAGGCTTACGTCTTGTAGCGTAAGTTCTAACGGGGTACTGTCGCATGTATGCACATGATTCATTAAGAGATACAGGGCATTCGCACTTGTAGGTTTACTAAGTACTGGCGATCAGTTAATTTCCCGTAAATATTGTCGCGGATTAACTGGTAGAGTACGTGGTCCGGTAACAGCAAAGGGACATGGAGAATATGGTAGGGGTGCCGCTTAAAAGCTTTAAACAAAAAGTACAACGCCAATTTTAAAGAGTTGCACAGGATAGAAAGTCTAATGAGGTTACCTGTCGGATATCGAAACGAACAAGGTCCAGCTGTGATTATAGGAGGGCTATGGTAGCGATAGAGTTTACTGTTAGCAGGTCTGGCGCGGCGCCGCGACATGATAAGTCATAATGACTTTCTACAGAAGTTGTAAGCACGACAAGAAAAGAGAGAATGTCACACTTTCATTGTAATCAGTTACCTCTTTTTACATGGGGTATTTTTTAAAGATTGACGGACACATGGTAAGAGATTAAATCTTCCACAGAATGGCTTCTAAGCATGAAAAAAAAGAAATGAGATTATTGAGGAGTTGCTCTGACATTCTGCAGTTTTTTTAGTTCGTAGTACTGTCTTATTTAATCAATTTAACAGCTGATAAATGCTTTTTGTTTAATTCGGTTTTACATTTCAGTATAGTTATATGCTGTTCATACATACACTTTTTAATTAATTCAATTATCAGTTAATTAAATTTTTTTTAAGTATTCATAGATACATAGTATTGCTAATGCAATTAATGTTCGACAACAGCTGACAGAGAAGTTGTTCACATTTTAATTGTGAACATTTCTTATTGTTGACTCGCCATCTTTTGTTTGCATTAGTTTACATTTGAGTTGTCAAATTTGAACAAAGTGTGTTCATTGGGTATTATAGTGCTAACTAAACACGGTTGCAACAGGGTTGTATATTTAAAATTTACTAAATATTAGAACAATTACTTGGCAATTAAGTTAATTAAAATTTTGTATGGGTAATTAAAATCAATTAAGGCGTTAATTGCAAAATTCCAATTAAAAGTGTATGTATGAACAGCCTATTAGACTTTGCCAAAGCAATGCTTGCCAGTTTACCAATTACGAAAGAAAATGACTGCGAAAGAAAGCTAGTCACTCACATTCGAATCAATTTGGACTTGTCTATCTCACTATTATTCGTTCGCATATTCTTACGCATTTTGATTGAGTTTTGACACATCGTTCGCATAGAAACGAACCCAAATTAAATTTCTTTCGCTAAGATTGCGAACGCAAGCATGCTGTCGAGACTGGTAAACTGGCTGTAAATTAGTAGTTCCATTCGTCAATTGATATTAATAAGCTGAATGCGCAATGTTTACAAAACGAGTTGATTTTACTCAGCATTGAACATTGTTGATTGATTTTTGTTGATTACAAATTCAGACTGTTTACGAGAAGATTTGATTTCACTTAACGTTGAACTTTGTTGCTTGATTTTTACTGATTACAAATTCACAATGTTTACAAGAAGAGTTGACTTTATTCAGCGTTAAACTTTGCTGCTTGATTTGTGTTGATTACAAATTTTAGTGTATGAATTAATCAAGCAAAAACATGATTCGTACCAACCCCAATGCAGCATTTTTACGAAACAAGTTTTTAAAAGTCATGACTAGAATTTGCCATGCTATTGAACAGAGTCGTGAACATCGATATATAAAATGCTATGATCGGGCTAAAAATGGCGACACAGTGCAAAATACTAAAATTGCGGTATTACTAGGCTTGAAAAAAAAATTATTTTCGAATGCGCCACGATGGCTGATTTGGTAAAGTACTCGACCAACAGTCTTGAGGTCTCAAGTTCGATTCCAGCCAATGACTGGGCTGTTACAGCAGACAAGCAAATAACTTCGCAGTTTTTGTGTTTGTTAAAAAAAAAAAATATCTTTAATCATAGGGGATGACTGACAAAATTTTTTTTGTACGTAGTACACTAGGTACTATAGGGCTGCTCAAGCACAACAAAAATGTCTTACAAAACATCGTAGTATTTTCAAGTACTGTTTATCGTCTTCTTTCACATTTCAAAACAAACACTTCAGTGCCGAAATGTTCTAAACACATAACGAATACTGTCTTATAAGCATTTAGAACAAATAGAACCAAACACAAGTAGAACCAAATGAAATAGAACAAAATTGAAGTAGAACTTCAATCATTGAAGTAATGTTCTACTTCAGTTTTGTTCATAAAATTCTTTGTTGTTGTTTATGGTTTTTGTCTTTGTATTAGTGCAAGTGCTGAATGTATAGTATGCTCATGCGTGTGTGTGTTGCGATTCATGGTTTTTGTATTTATATTAAGCACAAATATTTAAGACGCAATATGCTCAAATGCCAATGTGCTTGCTATGATTCATCGTGCATCGTGCTTTATTGCGATGTTTTGTTTTGGATTTTGCTGTGAAACAGAATTCAAGTACAGTCAAGCTATGAAGTTTTTGTTCTGTTTCTAAATGTTCTATAGCTTGTTTTTTTTTTTTTTTTTTTTTTTTTTTTTTTTATCTTGGACCAGTACTCAGGGGATAGCCCCTGAGTGCATTGTACTGGAACTAGGAAAATAAATTATGAGGAGGAAAGGAGGAGTAATGTTTGAACTTAACACATGGAACGACCAAAACAAACGTTATCAGAGCATTTAAAGTGTTGAAATTAAATTAGTTAAAACTGATCAGTGCCCAGTGTATATACCTTCGACACTGTTCAGATTAGCAAAATTTAGTCCAACACCGCGCACACCGTAAGGTAATAAACTATTCCGGTATAATTTTTAAAAATTAATAATAAACATCAGTACTCGTATAAGTATAGAAAACACGGACGACAATGAAAAACACGTGTGTACAGAACGTAAGACAAACACTACTTGTTTGTTTTGTTTTAAGAATTCTTTTGAAATAAAGTGCTTGGAACTACTACACAGTAGTGAGCAGTGTTCTTTAGAACATTCTGTGCAGCCCTTTAGTATGTACATTATTTATTTAATTTTTTGTACTGCTTTGAAAACAGTTAAGAACAAGATTAATTTTCTTAATTTGATTTAATTTTCAACTAAAGTTGACAACTTTTCTCAAATGTCAGCTTGTGCATATAAAATCTTTTTGCTCTGCTAGATTGGCGTAATAATTAATGTTGCCATATGTTATTTATAAATAATGTACCGTTTTTAAAGCATGCAAATATGTATTTTTGTTTTTTGCTGCGTTGTCCTTTTTAGTATTTTTTTTTTTGCATTGCTTTGTTGTTTGTTTGTCTGAAAAATATGTATTCACTTCAAAAGTTGTTTGTTCTGTTTAGAAATTCATAAACTTAAGAAAAATCAACACAATAAAAAAGGAAAGAAAAAAAAAGTAAAGAAAATACAGAAACAGTATGTAAATTCACCATCTTACGAATGTTGGTTGTGCTCTGATTTTAATTGGTTGTTGTATTTGTTGCGGTTGTCGTTTTGATTTCGGTTTTAATAAAACAATGTTTTTAACCACTATTAAGTGTTTAACCAAATACTCGTAAGCAATTCGAGGATAAGAGCAAAATGTTAGAAAAAGAAGAGTAACCCAAAAGAGCTTGAGGAGAGACATTGGATAAGATTTATTAGGGCAAATGTGGTAAGTTTGCCTATAAGTAGTATACTACAAACTAGTTAACAGTTCAGTTTTATATTATCCTTTGAAGCCTTCTGGTGTTATTTGAAATAAAATACGCACATTTATTATAAATAACCATTATATATGTACTACATATGTCTAATCTACAATATATATATACTTATACCTACAATATTTGATAAAATATCTTAAATAATGAATACAAAAAAGTACTAAACAAATTATTAATTTAGTGAAACAATTAAAAAACTTGATGAATTTCATAAATTATGCATAAAATTAGTTTTGTATCAAAACTACATATATTAATGACAATATAAAAAAAAAATAAAAATATGTGTAATATATTTTGTGTTGGATTTTATGCTATATTCAATTGTATGCAAATAAAATTTTAATAATAAATTATATAATAATGGGTTAAAGGCTACAAAAGAAGGATCGTAAAAAAACAATTGGTTGGCAAAAAAGAAAAAAAAGGAAACAAAATTAATGAATTCAATGTATGTACGTTTTTGAGGTACAAATGTGAAAAAGTATGTAACAGAGTCATGTGACTTGAAAAAATAACAGAGTTTGTTTTTTTTTCATCTTTGTATAAAGCAAAAAGTACAACTTTTTTTATTTCACCCCATACACACACACACACACACACACTATCGCACACTCACCAACCATAAACAAATATTTGCAAGCACATATACAAATTTCTCTAAGATTTAGGATTTGAGAAACATGCGCATTTTGGCAAATACCGTTACATTAACATTCATTTGTATACACACTCACAAATACCTTAGCTGTACAACCAGCGTTGCCATAACTTCTTTCTACAAAATTGCAAATTCGCCTTAACAAAACTGCTTTTATTTTGGGAGTGAAAAAAAAACTGCGCATAAATAAGTCAACATGTATACAGGGTGGCCAAAAAGTCAGCAGGAGGCTTAAAATTTAATAAATTTTTAAATAATATAAATTTTCAGATCATAAAATATGCAACATAAAATTTCTTTTTCTAAAGGTTGATATTGAATTCAAAATTTCGTGCAAAAATCTGCAATATGGCATATAAAAGTGATTCGTGCGAAATAAGTTGATAAAAGTAATACTGAGTTTTTAAAGTGAAAAACACGCTAAATGTATCTGCAACCAGGAATGCCAGATTTTTTTTCACCTCCAGCGCCAAACTGGCCAACAAAATTCGCCAAAATATTTTTTGTATGATCTTTAAAAGACAAGAAATCCCTTAAAGTCTCCTCAAAAGAATTTTCATAGTTTTGCAGTCATATGTAATTTTTATTCTTTTAATGCATATGTATTATATTTATTTAATAGGTTTATTGGCCCTATAGGCTTAGTATTACATATTATAAATTAATAAAATAAAATAACATACACATGTCTGTTTTAAACAGATTTTTATACAAGTAGCTAGAAGCAATATTTAGAAGGTTATAAATCTCAGTCTCGGTTGTTTGATCTGTTCTGTTTTGTACATCATACATGACATTAACATTGAATTTTTTCAACATATTTTCCATTGGCTCAAACGTATTGCAACAGATCTTATTACATTCTTCACAATACATCGAAAAGTTTATATTGCGAACGTGTTTTGGGATAATTCATTATGAAAAATACTCTTTCTACGCAAGTATTGCTAGTTGGAACAGCCATTATATTGAATACAGCCAAAAATAATTCTTTAAGATGAAACGTGTCCGCTGTGTCTTTGTAGTCATAATCGTTAACGTTGGGCCAAAAATTAAATAAATTCGTATTTTTTCATTGAAATAATCTCTCGCATTAATATAGCACAACTTTGTCCATTGAAACTCATATTCACCCACTGAAACTTTTATGCTCCTAACTGGCTTTAACGAATCATGAATCACGGTAAATTTTGCTTGGATTAGCGTATTACCATATTTTGTTATTGAAAATTCTTTAAAAACTTTAAATAGTTTTATGTTTTCAGGTAAGCGGCGCAACATTTCCTTCAAAAGTTTTTTCATACATATACATATGTGGGATAATTTTCCTGTATTCCTTAGCTGAGTTTCAAATTCAGAGCCATAATCTATTGCATTTAATTGTAGGAGAGAGTCCGATCTATCAATGGCTGCATTTACCGTAAGCAAGAAATTATCTGAATTTTTAAAATTATTTGGCTTAAAATTTTTGAGGAAAAAACTTGTGTAGTAGAAAATAGTTCATCATGCATGCTTCCTACATGCATGCAATCAGACTGAAATTAAAAGTTTAATTGATTCATTTTGATAGTTATTGGACTTATGAATATCAAAAACAGACGATTTTTTTCGACATAGTTCATTGTAAATCATTTGAGCATTCAGTAATGACAACAAAACATTGGATAAAATATGAATGCCAGATGTAAAATACAAACAATGTAAAAATAGCCAACTATTTCGCCACATGGTTTTTAATTCGCCAAACCAAAAATTTAGTCGCCATAGTGGATAAAAATTCGCAACGTTTGGCGAGTAATCGCCATATCTGAGAACCCTGTTTGCAACATGTTTTAACTTAAAATTGTTTCTGGTATTATTTGTTTTATCAGCTGCGAAATAACATAAGCAAAACTTTTTTCGCACGAAATACATACAGGCATATTTAAAATTAAAAAAGATGAATAAGAGAACAAATAGATAAGCAATAAATCAGGTGATCGTAGCCTAATAACTATATGATGATAATGACCTATAGTTTAAACAGAGATCATTTACGAAGACTTTTGAGAAAAGTTTAAAGGATAAACTTTTCGACCACGTTAAGGGTTTTATTTCCCATCAGCAACATGTTTTTATGCCTAACAGATCAACTTCTACTAATTTACTTATCATAACTCGTGATATTATACATAATTGCAAGGGAGCGTAGATCACAATTGCCCTATTCACAATCTTGTGCAAATGGCCTTGCATCATTGCATTTGCAAAATAATGGAGGATTTTCTTACTTTACACTAACAAAATACACCCAAAAATGTCACTTGCAATTGTAAAACTATGCAATTTCAAATACACGAGATTGTGAATCGGGCTAATGTGATGTTATACATATATACATACAGACTTTGCTAAGGCTTTTGATACAGTTAGTCATTATCTTTACGTAAGCTTCATAAATTTGGTCTTTCATATAATATATTATTATTTTTTAAAAGTTTCCTTAAGCCTTAATGACACTTTTTTCAACTTTTCTTTCTTATTCTAAGATTGAAAGAGTGAAATGGTCAATAATAGAAAGAGGCGATTATATAAGTTACAACAAAATAACTTATGTACACATAAGCACGACATTTGTAAACAAAGCGATAATAATATGCAATTTTGATTCAAAAATAAATTTTTTCGTGTATTTTGTTGAATTAAATTAGTAAAAACTTATTATAAAAAACCCAAAAGAAAAGACTCTTCAAGTGAAATATTGGTGTCGTCTATAATTTTGAATTTATCAGGCGTGTCACAGAAATTAATTTCGGTCGAAATCAGTTTTAATACCGAAAAGGTTTCCTCAGAAAATTAAAATCTTTCAATTTGCTCGAAATGAAATCACTTTTTGTAAATCATTAATCAGGGAACTTTTTTTTAGTTATATACATATGTACGATATTAACTAACTAGTTGTGAGTTCGAGTCCAACTTCAGTCAAGAAGAAGGATTATTTTTAATTATAACAATAATTGCTGTGAAACAATAATACCAAAAAAGAACAGAAGAAATAATTGAATACCATATAGCTGGGGGCAACTAGCTGTTTCGTAGTCGCTACACTACTCATCAGCACCCACTGGAATTCGAACTCGGGGTCATGTGAACATGATGTATTTTTAATACGGCCGCTTAATCAACTCAGCCACCGAGCTCATAAGCAACAGAAACTTTAATCAGATGCTGCTTGAAAAAGGATCTGTTACATCCCCTGATTTCCTTCGCCACAATATTTCGGTGGATTGTTCCCGTCTTTGTGCGCTTAACTCTGCACCAATTGAAATTCCAGGCATTTTGCTTAAATACTTTAAATTTTGTTGAAATTGGTTTGAACAAATTTTTGCACTTTCACACTTTATTGTTTTAAACATATGTTTTTGTTTTGATTTGCACATTATTACCACGTTTAATGAAAAATTATGCCACACTTAGTATAAAAATACCAAAGATAAACTTTGTCGGAATGAAGTAAATCGATCAAAGTCTGAAGAAGGCAAAACAAAATTCGATCGAATTCAAAATTCGTAATCAATATCATTCCGAGTAATTTCTGTGACATGCCTGTATATAATTTGGCAAACACATTTATATTGTAAAATATTGTTTCTTGTTTTTGTTTTTGCGTTTGTTTTGCTTATTTTTTTTAACATTTAGTGATGCGTCATTATTATGTGCATGAAAAAATCGTTTAGTTGAGAAAAATCGCTATAATCAGGAATTAAACTAAAAAGTTAACAGCACAGGAAGCATATTCAGCTGCAAACGTCACTTTTAGGCAACCATTTTTTGGATTTTTCCCACTCGATAACATGTTGGAAAATTTTGACTTTTTTTCCAATATCGCTGAACTGTTTACTTTTAATAATAATTTCAATGATAATATATCAATACTATTCTCTAAAATCTTAAAAAGTTGAAAAAAAGTGAAAAGTGTCATTACGGTTTTATTAACAGAAAACTTATAGTTAAAATCAGAAACGCTTTTTCTTAATTTTTAATAGATGCTTATTCTGGCCATTGCTTTTTATACTTTTTATCAATGATTTACTATCAATTTTAAAATTTTCTAGATGCTTGTTATACGCTGATGATTTAAAATTGTACTCTTGTATCTCCAATCCGGGAGATCAGTGTCCGTTACTCATATCTTAAGGAAATTTAAGTTCGATTATTCTATTAAAGACCTCTCAAGTAAGCGTGTAGCTGAAGTAAAGGATTTAGGTGTATTTTTTTGATAATTAATTGAGTTTTTTTATGCATTTTTATGTTGTTTCTAAAGCTTATTGTAGGCTTGGTTTCATACGAAGAAATTCCAAAGATTTTAAGAATGCATATACCCTGAAATCTTTAAAGATTTTTTGATCCGCAGTATTTTGGAATATTGTTCTATTATCTGGAATCGCTATCATGTATCTAATCGTATTCAGAAAATTTTTACTAAGACCGCTTTAAAGTTAAAATAAAGATTACTCAATAGTGATCTTCTATTAATCTCCGAATGGGATCGTTATACATTTCTTTGATCCGCAGTATTTTGAAATATTGTTCTACTATCTGGAATCGTTTTCATGTATGTAGGTACATCTAATCGTATTGAACGTATTCAGAAAGTTTTTAGTTCAGAAATTATATACCAGAACACCTATATGGCGATTTCAAACCGCAAAATCATACTTCTCACGCTATACATACGTTTGTTAGAACAACTATTTGGCATTTTCAAATCGAAAACGCTAATTTTAAGCGTTTTGCGTTTGGCAGAACATGTCTGATAGAAAAACATAATTATAATTTCTGTATTTCCTGCTTATCTAATGAAAAGTGAAATATGAAAAGTTAAAAGTAAAAATTTATGGTATTTGTAAAAAAAAAAAAAAAACAAAAAAAAAAACTTCAAATCTACTCAAGACTTTGAATACCTGTAAATCGCAGATAAATCTGCACATTTGGCAACGCTGTGTACAACTCTGATTTGCATTATGTATATGTGTGTAAATACGAGTGTTGTTGGTGGCTTCACATTTCATTTTATACTCTTTTATACACATTCATTTCTAGAGATCCTTATAATTTGCAACAAAAGATATTAATAAATAAAATTTTAATATATTCTTTCCAAACGAAGACAAAAAAGTAAAAGAAAAATATAAATAAAAACGAGAAAAAACGCATAAACATTTATTTTGTATAAGTCCTTTTCACATTCAGCAATTATGTGCTCTAAGCAGACGGTTTATAAGTTTAACAAATTTCAATTTATTTTTTATTCAAGTTGTGTCCACAGTTTAATTAAATCAAAACTTTCTTTATTGCATTGACGCTCTTTTTCTTCAACTGAACAAGTGAACAAATGTTTGCTCACCCATAAGTTTTGAGTTACATATCTAAAGTGAAAAATCAATTGATACATATTTTTTTCCAAATAAAAAAAAAACTTTTTTTTTACAACTTTATATCCTATTACTTGCTAACTAACAACAAAGCATAAGTTAATTATTATACATAATATAATAACTTTTAAAACGAATAATTAGAAAAAAAAAATAATAAAAAAAGCTTTAAATAAAACCGAATTACAATTTATACGTGTTGCTACGAAAATAAATATAATATAAAATAATATAATAATAATAAAATAATCAAAAATTTTTTTTGAAAAACAAAAAAAATTTTAAAAACGAGTACGATATTTTTAAATACATCAAAATCTACACTTATTGTATAGCAGAAAACGCAAGCAAGCCACCAGCAACATTTGGAAGAATGTTGGCATGTGTAAGTTAAAAAAAAAAAAAGAAAAAAGTTTAAAAGATAAAAAAAATTAAGAAAGGTTAAAAAAGCATCAACAAGGCGAACGGGAAGTGTTCTTAAATCATATATATGTATGTGTACATACATATGTTTATAAAACATTTGTGCAAAAACCATATATACCTACATATACATATATGTATATGTGTTTGTGTGTACCCTGATGGCATCACAAATTTAATAAAGCAGGCAAACAGCCTTCAACATCATCAGCATTAATATAACTGTTATTGTGCTAGTTGTTGTTGTTGTTCTTACTTTTCATTTTGATATGCCATCATTCAAAAACTATGTGTATATTAAATTCATACCTCTACCTCTATACATACATATGTATAAACATACATA
Organism: Thecocarcelia acutangulata; assembly: GCA_914767995.1. Taxonomy (NCBI): domain Eukaryota; kingdom Metazoa; phylum Arthropoda; class Insecta; order Diptera; family Tachinidae; genus Thecocarcelia; species Thecocarcelia acutangulata. The sequence continues at coordinate 21,411,195 of OU612095.1, read as the reverse complement.
CATACACACACACATTTCAAAGAGACACCCAACACTTTAATTTTAACATCATTATCGTCATCTTTTTTAAATTCCCCACTCAACTTCCTTTTCAATGTTTCCGTTTCCCACCATTAGCAATACACATACATACCTACAAACATACATACTACAAGTACTACTACTACAAACCCAACAACACCAACACTAAATAGTACAATATTTATTTCTGTTTGTCAGTTTTACGTGATGGTATGTCTGTATGATTTTTTACAACTGTATAGCTGTATGCAAATATGTTTGTTTGTATGTATGTATGTATGTATGTATGTATGATTGGATGTGTTAAATACAATAAGGGCTCTACTTTGTTCTTTGTTAAATGGATGGATAGATGGATGGATGGAAGGATGGATGGTTGGTTGTTTGCTTTGTTTGTTATTCATAAAGCATCTTCTGCTCCAATGACAGCGATAATGGTGATGATTATGATGACGAGTTGCTTGTTATATGCACATACGTACATACCTTTATATACATATGTATGTATGTATATATATAAATACGTAGGTATGTGCATATTATTTTGGCCATTATTATAAATCGTGTCATTACACGTATGCATGCATATACATACATTGATATGTACATATGTACTTATATCGCATATCATTCTTTTGCACACATCTATATACATACTCGTACGTATGTACCTTCAATTTCCCATTTTATTTTTGTATAAATTTCTTCTCATTTATGTGTGAGTGTATTTGCTTAATATACATTTTTAACTATGTGCATTTTTTTTGTTGCTGTTAATGTGTAAATTCGATTTCTCACACTCTCTTTAACAATACTGTTATTTTTTTATATTTTTTTGCTTCGTTATTCTCTATACGATTTGACAATGTAGTCAAACAGAGAATACACACTATCTTCCGTTTGAATGCGTTGTATATTTGTTTGATTGTATAGATGTGTGCCGTTTTTAATATGAATAACTATTTTTTAATTACACTATACATATTTGTTTTACCTAGATTTTTTTTTAAAGCAAGCTTTCCTATTGTTTGCCCTTACAGCACATTTGTACATACATATGTATGTGTATGTATCTATATTAATTTTGTAAATGAAAGCAGTACCATTATTTGTATTTACAATTGTTCTATTGATACATACATACGTATGTATATATTAAGTGGGAGTAACAGTAAAATAATTGAGAAATTAATTAAGTGGAATAAAAAACAAATATATTAAAGTGTGTAAAAATATATATTTGTATATATGCATTCACATAAATTATAGTACATATTAAAGTTACAGGACATTGAAAGAAAAAATAGTGTAATTGTAAAATCTTAAGTGGTTTGACAGAAAAAAAATTTTGCATAAAGTAGATAACACACGATATGCTTTTAGCAATGTAGATATAATTTTTCCCACTGCAAAACGTCCACATGTCATCTGTTACATTAAAAACATTGCTCATGTTTTTTACAGAAGCAATTTTCAAATAGATCCAGTTCTATTTTGTTTTGACACTAGAAAGCTATGCCATGCAAAAAATTCAGCGGCGGTTGCTCTAAGACGGTATTATATCGGCTGAAGGAAACATTTTACAGCAGTAATATTTTATTATGTGTTAAATTAACTTTTTCTTAATTACCAAAATATTTAATAAAAATTTCTTAAATCGTCCAGAAATTTTTTATATAATAGTGTGTTTCCATAGATCTAGGTGTTTTTTATCTATTTTTTTATTCTGGACCAGTACTCAGGGTATGACCCCTACATATGCAGTGCACTTACTGGAGCCAGGAAAATAGGTTATGAGGACACAGAATTGAAGACAGTGAAATAAAAATAAAATATCTATGGGCAACACTGTTTGTTGCTTTTAGCATGCAAATGAAAAAATCGCTTTCAATCGAAATTTCTTGCAAGTGAATCCACTACTTACAGATGTACTCGTATATAACTAAAAATATTAATGCATATTTAAAAAATTTTCTCCTGTTGTTGGCGAAATATTGAAAAATAAACGTTAGAAAGTTGTTAAACTTTTTATATAAAAAGGTTAAAAAAAAACAAGATCTGAAGCTGCAAAAATTTTATAAACATTTAATAAACAAAGACCAAAAAAATATTAAGATAAAATTACGATTTGTTGCTTTTAGAATCCAACTAAAAAAAATCACTTTCAATCGAAATCTCTTGCAAGTGAATCCACTACTTACAGATGTACTCGTATATAACTAAAAATATTAATACATATTTTAAAAAATTTTCCCTGAAAAATACCCATTAAAATGAAAATGAAATATCTATGTTTTGGTCTTTGTTTATTAAAATGAAATATCTATGGGCAACACTGTTTGTTGCTTTTAGCATGCAAATGAAAAAATCACTTACAATCGAAATCTTTTGCAAGTGAACCCACTACTTGCAGATATATGAATGTGTTAGTAAAAAATTGCAATGTATTGGGTTTTTTTTTCACTCGCACTTGCGTGTATAAACACCGATTAATGATCCATCTACTTGGCCTATATTCTCTCTGAACCAAAACTGTAGACTTTAATGTGTGGTAGCAGCGGATAATCCACATTGTTTTCTCAGTGTCCAGTTTCCTATTTTTATTAAGCAAAAAATCCAGATTACTTTTATAGACAAAAAGTCATCAAATTTTCTTTTCGTAACGACTTTCATCGTAATGGGTTTTTTATGAAGCTTAAATATTATTTACGGCAAAATATTTTGGGCATATGTGTGTTTTTATGTACATATGCGTAACAGTAAATACACATAAAAACATAATCCAAGACAACAAGAATATTACGCTGCGTAATACAGAGTGTTTTTTTTTCAGCCACATGGGAATACACTCCAAATTAATCATCACTTGTGAAATGTTAAATATGGCAGCACTTTTTTTTTTGTTTTTTTTTAATAAAAACAAATGAATATATGCACGAATAAACACATTATTGTTATTGTACTTATGTACGAGTACATACAGTGGTCGCCATATTTATTATGACAAAGTAAAGTGAATAAATGTTTTATTCGGTTTTATTCTTGAAACTCTAATTTTATAATATTATAATATTCATAATATTTTATTTTCTCAAGTTCTTAAGCACACGTATAAAAAAACTATTTTTAAAATCTTTGCTCTTTTCTCTGTCCAAACAGAGATATGCAATTTGTTATACGAATGTGTAACGGCATAAATATTTTGACATTATATAATTTCATTTCATTTTGCTTTTTATGTTATGACTTGGTACAAAGCGTTTATTGTTGATTATTAATTATTAACATTAGATGAAAGGTAAATAAAATAATTCTATTACTTTAGGATTGCTTTTTATGACTATTTACTATAAATCTTTATTATTTAAAAACTAGTCTGTGATAATATGACAATGTTGACGAAATATTAAATGTGATGTCCAGTTTTTTATTTATTTAATGCTTAATTTACAAAGGAAAACCATTTATACCCGTGATGATGTTTGAATAAAGCAAACGAAACGTTGGGAAAAAATATACAAAAAAGTTTTTAAATTTCATATGATCATATTGAAACCCGAAGGTAACCCCTTTTTATTACTATTGAGTAAATTTGGGAAAAATCTTGGATTTAACTAACACCGTTAGAACCGAAATTATACCTAACCAAGTATAATCTTGGTATATCTGTAATAATTATTGCCAAGGCATACAATGTACCTAGGCAAGCTGTTTATTATGAAATAAATAAATGTAAAAAACCAAATCTGTTAGCAATTTGGGTCGAACAGAGAGTGAAAAAGATTTACATCAGCAACTGCCTTTACGGCCTTATCTGATCAATTGCACGGAATTATTCACGATTCACCAGGGTCCCCGTGTGGCATATTATTAAGTATGCGTGTGTTGCGACAAAAGCAAATTAAAATAAAACTCAAAATAAATTGAAAATACACAGAAAATTTTTTTTTGGTGTTCAATAACGAAATTCGTTGAATCAATTAATAAATTGTTTGAATGCAGACCTATAAAAGAATTCGTGGAATCAATTAAAGGTTAGTAATAATAATTATTGATCGAAAACAACAACAAAATACGATATCCAAGGTTATTATTTTAATATTTATGTATATGCATACAAATTATTTTTTCAAACAAGAATTTTGTTGATTTTATTTTTACTATAATTTTTCTGTGTACAAACTGAAAAATAGAATTGAAACCAAACTGCATGTAGCAGGCTGCTTCCAGATAATGGCATCGCTGAGATACTGGCGTTTATACTCCGGCTAGAAACCCGTTGCTTTGGAATGTTTCCTTGCCATGATCTGGTGCTTGTCACATAGTAAAAATTTAATCATGTAGAACATGCGTAACATATGTCCTTGAATAACATTTAAGGTATGGTACCCGAAAGTGGATGTGTAAATAAAAAAATAAGTCCGAAAAAAAAACTTACTATTATTGGCCTTAAATACTCACCAACACCACAGCTTGCCACCTGTAGTCTCTCCCACAACGAACTGCCTATGGCTGATGTTATGCCAGGATCGGCAGCCCACCCCTGTTAAGTTCAACGAGCTCCACCATGATGGTTTGCAGCCGAATAATTTCGCAAACCATCCCTAAAATCGAAGACTTACCTTCTCATCACCCTCCTATGACAAAATCTAAACTTGTCTACTGACAAATCATATCAAAAACATATGAATTTTTGAGCATTTTTACAATATTAATATTTTACAATTCTTCCTTGAAAAATATCCATTAAAATAAAAGTGAAATATTTATGAGCAACACTGTTTTTTGTTTTTAGCATGCAATTGAAAAAATCACTTGCGATCGAAATCTCTTGCAAGTGAATCCACTACTTGCAGATGTACTCTTATATAACTAAAAATATTAATACACATTTTAAAAATTTTCCCCTAAAAAATATCTATTAAAATAAAAATGAAATATTTATGAGCAACACTGTTTGTTGCTTTTAGCATGCAAGTGAAAAAAAAAAACACTTGTAATCAAAATCTCTTGCAAGTGAATCCACTACTTGTAGATGTACTCGTATATAACTAAAACTATCAAAAAAATTTTCCCCTGAAAAATATCTATTAAAATAAAAATGAAATATTTATGAGCTACACTGTTTGTTGCTTTTAGCATGCAAGTGAAAAAAAAAACACTTGCAACCGAAATCTCTTGCCAGTGAATCCACTACTTGCAGATGTACTTGTATATAACTAAAAATATTAATACATATTTTAAAAATTTTCCCCTAAAAAATATCTATTAAAAAAAAAAATGAAATATTTATGAGCCACACTGTTTGTTGCTTTTAGCATGCAAGTGAAAAAAAAAACACTTGCAATCGAAATCTCTTGCAAGTGAATTCACTACTTGCAGATGTACTCGTATATATCTAAAAATATGAATACATATTAAAAAAATTTTCTTTTGAAAAATATCCATTAAAATAAACATGAAATATCAAAGGGAAACACTGTTTACTGTGTTAGTAAGAAAATGACAATATATTGGTAGTTTTTAACTTGCGTGTGTAAACACCGGCCATCTACTTCTCTCTGAACCAAAACTATAGATTTGTGTGATAGCGGCGGATAGTCCATATTTTTTGGTTATTTGGAAAAATATCCACACATTTTTGGCTATAATTTATTGTACGTGTAACTGAAAAAAATTTTAAATTGCAATATTTCTCAGGTGTCAGAATAAATATGCCGACCACTGTATGTATTTATTATATGTTTTTGCTAATTGATGTGTTTAAGGCTTAATTTGCAATGTTCGTTTTTTATTTACCTTTAAAGAAATTCCTTTGCTATTTCTTATTAATACGTTTAAGCATACATATGTTTAAGCTATATACATACATACTATAATACATACATTAATACCTGGAAAAATAATGTATGTATGTATAATATTTCTTTAAGAACATTTGGTACAAGTGTTTTTTTGGTACTGACCTTCGCTACTTTGTATTCTCAAGCAGGTTTTAAAAGTTTTCTGAAACGTGTGATTTGAAAATATATATTTATAGGTATGTATATATGTACGTGTATAATAAAATCATTAAATGAAATAGCCCAACAAACATAATCGATTTAAAGTACTTAAAGTATTTAAAATTAAAATTATAACAGAGAATTTATTTGTTTTATACAATCATTAACGAAGACCTTTTGCGTAAAGGCAACTGCTGTAGATATACTTTCTTTTCTAAAAAAGAAAATGTGTTTTATTTTTTCTGATAAAACCCGCCAAAGGAAGGGGGCATGATTTGAAAAGCGTTTAGACCTGAAAGTAAATGTCCGAAAGTCGTAATATACTCACACCTTTTCACTAACCCACCCACATGTTGGTTACTTTCCACTCAGCTTTCAACAAAACTTTTAAGAAACAAACTTTTTTTGACGTTTTCTAAAAGTTATACAAAAAAAAAAAAAAATAATACTGTTGCCAGCTACAAAGAATTATACAAAATTAAAGTATTGAAGTAAAATATTAACACTATGATGCACACAAATTATTCAGGGGTTCTCATATACCAATTCTGTTGTTTTGTTAAAGACCGTAGAGCACGAAAATGCCTTTAGTTTTTTATGTCACTTAGTAAAATCATTTTATAGAGAACACTGTTGCCATCTACAAAGAATTATACAAAATTAAAGTATTGAAGTAAAATAATAACACTATGATGCACACAAATTATTCAGGGGTTCTCATGTACCAATTCTGTTGTTTTGTTAAAGACCGCAGAGCACGAAAATGCCTTTAGTTTTTTTATGTCACTTAGTAAAATCATTTTATAGCGAAAACCCCGGTTTTTAGAAATTAAAATTGAAAGAGTCAATATTCAGCACGTAGTGAAGAGAATATAGTTGCAGTAGCTGAGCGCGTGCGCGGTGACAGTAGCTATAAGAATGTTATGTGTTTCCTAAATTCTAAGCGTATTGTCTCGATGAGCTGTGGTTCCAACAATACGGCGCTACGAGTCATACAGCGCGTGAAGCTGTGGACTTGTTGAGAAATTATTTTGGTGATCACTTAATTTTACGTTTTTGTACGATAAATTGGGCTATTTTCTCTGGGAATATGTAAATTCTAAGGCCTTCAGGAGTAAGCCAGCTTTGAGGACAATATAACGCCCAAAGTTGGTCCTCTCATCATATTATTTGCATACAGTTAATTGCCATATTGCTAGGAACACAACTGCGACGAACGACGAACTTCGCCCATCGCGACGAATTCGCCGACAAATATTCGCTGTATAAATTCGTCGTGTGAAGCACAATATCAACGAACGTTGTTTACATTCCGTACAAAGAAAAAAAGGGAATATAAATACTAAGGTGGCCATATTAAAAGTAAACCTATGTAAATCCCATCCGAAAGAGGGATTTTTGAACAAATTATCTCAGATACTTTATATTTTGAGAGCATCTTCATACATATTTTACTACACGGATCAATATAAATCATGAAAAGTATTATGTAATGAAAAATACTTTTTTTATGTAAGAAACCTGGTCACCTGATACTGCTTTATTCGTCGTTCGCTGACGATACAATTAGAAATGAATCTATTTCAACTTTCGTTGAGTATGACGAATTTCGACCAACGCCATGATTGTGTGCATTTTCATATACACCAATGTGTTTTATTTTTGGCGACGAATATTCGCGACCAAATATTCGTCGTTCGTCGCACTTGTGTTCCTAGCATATATTGTTCGATGTGCTGTAATTTCATTAATACGGCGCTACGAGTGATACAGCGTGGGAAACAATGGAATTGTTGAGAACTTATTTTGGAGATCACTTATTTTACGTTTCCCTACGATAAATTGGCCACTTAGATCGTGCGATATCACACCTTTAAACTATTTTCTCTGGGAATATATAAGTTCTGAGTTCTTCAGGAATAAGCCAGCTTTGAGGACAACATTACTCGTGTTATTCGCTAGATATCAGTCGATGTGCCCAAGTCGGACTTTCCAAAAATTACATGATATTATTTGCAGACAGTAAATGTAATAAATGGTTCTTTTAATCGGAAATAAACTATAATAATAACCAAATCTCACGTTTACTTTCAAATTTATGTTTTTTATTTTACAATACAAAACAAACATCACTATGAGTTACGCGATATTTGGGATAATTCGGGTTTTAAGCTGTGCATGCATATCACACAGTTTGAATAAATCTTTTTTTTTATTGTAATTGTTAATATTGTAAGTGTCAATAAATAACATTTTATTTCTTTTTTTATAATTTGAACTCCTTCATTAAACACAATGATGTTGTTGCTATCTCTATCCCTCAAAAATGATAATTTAAGTAAATACCGGCTCAAACATAAAACTAGCTTCAAGTACCTGATGCGATGTATGAAAAAATGTATACTACGAGTGCTATTTGATAACTCTGTGACTATTTGAATAATTTTTTTTTTGGCAAATAAGCTCCTTAATTTTCAACATAATCTTCTCTTAGATCAATATATTTAGGTAAGATTTTTCACATTTCTTTATTCTTTTTGAATAATAGATTTTCTCGAAGCCCTCGTGGGGGGATAGATCTGGAGAATGTGATCGATGAGGTAGATAGCAATTCGCAGCCTAATTTATAGATTTTTGTCATAGTGGCTACCAGGATCGCCATTCGTTTGGTCACCTGGTCGGCTAAACCTTTTTGAAAAAATTCAACTATACATTGTAGGAAACTCCGAACATTGGTCACCTCAAAAATTTGAAGCTCTCCGCAATCCTATTTACTTCTGAGCATGAATAATTTAATGAAAATGAAAAAATATTGAAATCAATTTCAATAATAAAGGTAACATATTTTTCAAATATATTTATTGGCACAAACGCTGAAATTTTAGAAGCTAAACAACAAATATTGAAATTTTATATTGAGCATCTAAATCAAATGAAATCTAGATTTGACTTTAATCGTAAAGACATTAATATGTTACAAATAATTACTCCCTCTAAAGTTGTCTAAGGAAGACTTGCCTATATTGCATTAAAATTTTCCAACCTTGGGGATTGTAACCTTGATATTATTATGACACTGTGGAATTTGTTGCGCTTAACAGAAATTAAACTATGTTTTCGTTACATTATTGTTATTTTTGTTATTCATTCTATAATTTAGAAACGTTATCGAATAAAAATTATACTTTATATGAAAAATACATATGTATATGTTTTTCAATATTACAAAATTGGTATTTTTGGAAGGATTTTGGTAGGTTTTAGATCCTAGTTTGCTCGGATTGAACATTTTTGAATGGCACCCTTGATGACTACACATGTGTGTGGTGTACGAGTACATTGCCTTGTTGGAACAGCACTGTTTGTTCTTCAAAACTGGTCCTTATTATATTAGCTTCTCCTGCATGTTTGTTTGTACGTTTGTAACTTCTGCGACCCCTGTTATATACAGTGTGTAGGAATTTGGTATTCTGCTATAGAAAAGAGTGTTGCCGCTTTAGACCGAAAATTTAAGTGGCCGTATTGCTTCCGGGTAAAAGTGAGAAGATTTTGGCGATTCTTAAAACCGATTTTGGGAACCCCAAAAAACGCTAAACCGATTCGCTAACTAGTTCGGAACCGGCCTTCACGTTCGGTGCGCGTTTTTTCCGTTTTTAACGTGTGATTTACGGGTGATCATCCGGTTTTGTGTTGATTTTTACCGGTACTTGAGCGGATTTTAGTACTTAATGCCTGTTTTTTATTTATTTTTTGAAATGTTGAGTTTGTGTGCTTTTGGTGTAAAGCAGTAGCACCTTTCAACGTTTCCTTATGGGTTTTAGTGGTTGAATAGGTGATAACTACAGGACAAGAGCTTATTTAGCCCCACTTGTATGTTTGTACCAGTGTTGCCAAGCGTAGGGATTTTTCCCTTTTAGTATGAATTTATTTGTTTATTTCCACATGGGAAAAAGGACAGATTTTGTATGATTAGGCTTATTGTAAGAATTTTTAAATTATCACGAATGTTTAACATCATTATTTGTTATTATACATTATTATTTATCATTATACTATTATAACTTTTCCGACTATGAGGCAAAATTGTTGCCCAAATTGGATATCGATGTATTTTCATCAAATTTTTATACAACGTGAAGGATATTAATAATAAGTATTGCCCAATTAAGCTAAATTATCAAAATCGTTTTATAGCTGATGGGAATGTTTTTTTCTATATAACGTACAAAAAGAGAAAAAAAACTTAACCGTAAAGTTTCAAATTCCATATGCATTCTAAGATCTCATTTGCAAGCTTTTTAATTAATTGCATATATTTTAGATGTTCAGCCCCTAACCTCCTTAAAAAATTTTAATCACAAAGATTTCCTAACTAAACAAATTAAATGATTGAATATCTATATATCGTTGGTCTCAGTAAAAAGGTCCTAAATTTTAATGAATTTAAAGAAAGATTTAATGAAATAAGCAACGATCTTTTACACGTAGTTATGCGATACAAGTCGCATATTGGTGAAACTAGTTCCAGCTGTGTTTTTTCCAACTCCTGCAAAATTGCATTTATGTTAACGTTGTGATATTTTTACTTATTCCAGCACAAAACGCAAACACCACTTTTAATTAGATGTAGACCAAGTCACTTAAAATAATTTATTTATATAGCTAAACACATGCATACATTTTTAATCATACGAATCGTTTAAGTTATATTTTTTACACTAATTTACTTTTTAGGAAATTTAAAATAAATTTGAATTTAAAATAAACATAAAAATCGTATTAAAATAATTTATTTGCGCAAAATTTAAATGCAAAATGGCGTGGGGAAAAATGTAGGAAAATATTTTTTTGATTGTAGGGAAAAATAACGATTTTTATGCCCTATGGTAGGGATTTCACAAAAAATTTCCTGACAACACTGGTTTTTCCTATCGCAACGCCTTTCGTATGAGTGATTCTTTATATGGAAAGATAATAATATTATTACTCATACGCACATTCATACACGCTTTCTTGGCACATCAAAAATTATGTATGTATGTACAGTACAGTGTGTCAATAATGAGTTTGCACACTGAAAACAAACAAGGTTTAGTTTATTTTTTTTAGTAATTGCATTACAATTTTTATTCTAGAAAACATTTTTATGTACTTAAATAAAAATTTTTATGTCTTTAAAGAGATCGCTTAAAAAATTATTTAATATGCATAAAACAAAAAATAAATACAACAAAAACAAACTTTTATTTCATTTTATACTGTTAGTAAATCCTTTGTTCTCTTTAGGTTAATAAATTCTTTACTCAATTTGTAGTTTTAATTAAAATTATGACGGTAAATCACCGTAGACTAAACATTGAATTTTTTAATTAATTTGTGATAAAATTGTACATTGTACACATCAGGCAATTGATTTATTATAAAGAAAGCGGACGAGTAGTCGGAAATGATTTTAGTTTCACGGAAAAAGCTTACAATGTTTTAAATCGAGCTGAAAAGGAGAATAGGCTGGAACTAAAGCCAGGAGATAGACGACAAAATAAGATAAGCTGACGTGTTGAGCGGTTTATTTTAAGAAAACTGGCTCAAAATCCAAAAATTTTCACACGAAGAGTATCAACAGAGCTAGAGGAAGAGCTTAGTGGTATTGTTTGCCACGAAACAGTGAGTCAGAGCGTTTTTCAAAGTTTGTTTTTCGACACGATGTGATTACTCATTCTTAACGGACTGTATATGTTAATATGCAGAAAAGTAGTTTAATATAAAACCTTAATACAAGGTGGCGCAAAAGTAATCCTCCTATCAGAAATAAATTTTGCGATTGGCCCTAATGACAGTTCTGTTTTGACATTTGTGTAGTAAACACATGCGAAATATACGTTAATAAACAATGTTACGCTATACTGTTCCAGAACGCGGAATGTTTATTGGTGACTATTTATTTGACCCCAAGAGGAAGATGATTTTTCATAAAAAATAATCACGAGTGATGAGGCCCATTTCCATCTTAGCGGGTTCGTAAATAAGCAAAATTTACCCTTCTGGTGCACTGAAAATCGTGTAGCCCACGAAGAGCCATTACACCCGCTCAAAGTCACTGTATGGTGTGCTGTTTTCGCTGGAGAACTCTTCGGACCTTTTTTCTTCGAAGAAAAAAAGGGCCAAACAGTTACTGTGAATAGTGAGCGCTACAGAGCAATTATCAACGAGTTCTTTTTGCCGCAACTTAATGAATTGGGATTGGAAAACATGTGGTTCCAACAGGATGGTGCTACGGCACACACTGCACGTGCCACAACTGATATGCTGAAGGATGCATTTAATCTCCCGTTTTGGCGATATGCACTGGCCAACGAGATCGCCTGATTTGACCGCTGCAGGAAATGAGCCTCAGATCTTGCAGCTCTTAAAGACAATATCCGTCAAGAACGTGAGCACCTATCGCCGGCAGTTTTGACCAATGTGATGGAAAATACTATAAAAAGGGCTCAAATGACAATCAACTGTAGCGGTGGCCATTTACATGACATCATACTCTCGACTTGATGTAAAAAAATTAAAAGATCAAAGAAAAATAATCCACAAGAAGAACAAACGGTTTTAATTTTTTTTTAATTACAGCCAAAAAACATCGGAAGGTTATTTTTGCGGCACCCAGTATATGGTGTCCGCCGGGAAGGTACGCTACTTGCAGTAATTCCATTGTAATCCTGGCTGTAGGCGATTTGGTATCTTGTTGATACCACAAGTTAAACAAGCCTAAAGCATGCAGTTGTGGCGTTAACAAGTTTTCAACTATGTCACGATATCGCTCCCCGTTCACAGTTACCGTTACGCCGTTTTCATTTTCAAAGAAGTAAGGTCCAATGACTCCTCAAGTTTCAAAATAAACACAATTCTATAACGACTCTCGGACCTCAAGGTATCGGCATTCCGAATTTCATCAAAATCGGTACAGCGGTTTGGGCATGAAAAAGTAATAGACAGATAGAGTTACTTTCACATCTACGAGTATAATATTAGGAAGGGGTTTCTTTTATCTATCATCAAAAATATTAATGTGAAATAACAACGTCGCAACTTTAATAAACATTTTCTTTTACCGATTTAAAAAGAAACAATTTTCTGTTTGTATATCCTTTGAAAAAGCTAATAGTATTGTAATAAAATAAATACATTTAGGCCTATAAAACCAAAGAACAGTGTCACGTAATAATGTGAAATAATCCACATGTACTAACTTTATTAAAAGTAGTTTAATTGAACGAATAATCCATATTGTATGCTTTTGTACTTGTACTGAAATGAATACAAACATATTAAGCACACGCGCATAAATATATGTGTATACATGACATGACTACATACATAAGTACGAGTATATCTAATATATACATACATACGTAGTACAAATGTATACGAGGGCGGTTCGAAAACTTCTTAGCCTAGCACAAAAAGCGCGGTATGAACAGAAAAAAGTTAAGTGTTTTGGAAACTTCCATCTCTGCTATGAACACATGTTAAATTTTGTTTCGAGCTGGTAACTACTTCATATAGAAACAGGTGTTCACAAAAGACGCATCCGCGATTTTTTTACAATGGAAAATTTGGAAATGCGTGGTGTCATTAAATATTTACATAAAAAAGGTTTATCGGGCTAGTACTCCAGTAATGAGAAAAGTAATGGACAATCGCCCTCCTTGGTTTAATAAAGCATTAGCTTATCTAAAAAATAAACGTAATCGCCTTCATAAGAAGTTTAAAAAAAGTAATAGTTTGGTGAACCGCAGCTCTTATCTAGTCGCAAGTAGTCACTTTAATATTGAAAACAAAAAATGCTATGAAAGGTATGTTAGCAATGTGAAAAACAACATTAAAAGCAATCCAAAATTGTTTTTCAATATTGTAAATGCTAAACGTCGAGTATCATCTTATCCTTCAACTATAAAATTCAATGGTCATACGTATTCTAATGATGATGACATAGCTAACACATTTGCTAAATTTTTTGCTTCTACATTTTCTGAAAAAACGTTTAATTGTTCATCATATCCATATGAAATTCCACAAGCGTCGCCAATTTGCCGTTCATCATTAAATACATTAGTTGTGTTGCAAAATCTTAAATCGATGAAAGTTTCATACAAACCCGGCCCTGATGGTATTCCGAGCAGTATTTTAAGAAATTGTGCTGAAGCATTAGCCATTCCCTTGACTTATTTATTTAATGTTTCATTGAAGATCGGAGTATTCCCAGAATGCTGGAAAAATTCATTTATTATTCCCCTACATAAATCTGGTAGCCGAAATAATGCAACAAATTACAGAGCCATTGCAAAATTAAGTGACATTCCAAAATTATTTGAAAAAATTGTAACAAATATGCTTAAACACGAAATATTACCAATAATTTCTGTAAAACAGCATGGTTTTTGCAGAGGGAAATCCACTGTAACGAACTTAATGGAATTAACGTCTTACATCAATGATAGTTTTTATACTAGTCAGCAAACCGATGTAATAAACATGGCTTTCAGTAAAGCCTTTGACAAGGTAAACCACAAACTATTGGCTAAGAAGCTTAACGCAATTGGATTTACTGTAAGCTTCCGTCGTTGGATTGAATCTTATTTGAAAGACCGTAAACAACGGGTAATCTTTAATAACTCAAAATCAAAATACATTGCTGCTATTTCTGGTGTTCCTCAGGGAAGTCATCTCGGCCCCCTTTTATTCCTTATTTACATAAACGATCTTCCAAACGCTATTGAATTTGGTAGCATTCTAATGTTTGCTGATGATGTAAAAGTTTTCTCCAACATAACAAATGTAAGCGATGCCACTTTTCTACAAGCTGATTTACATAGATTATTTAATTGGTGCAAAGTTAACCTCATGGAAATAAATCTAAGTAAATGCAAATCGATGACTTTCACACGATATTCACCTCTTTCAACTAACTACTGCATTAATGGTACAGAACTTACAACTGTTGACACTACTTTAGATCTTGGACTCTACTTTGACAAAAAACTTAATTTTAACTCTCACGTCACGTTTGCTGTCAACAAAGCAAATAATATTTTATATTTTATTAAACGCTGGGCGAAGGAATTTAAAGATCCTTACATCACCAAAAATCTATTTACTACACTGGCGCGGCCTATTCTTGAATACTGCTCAGTAATTTGGGATCCGCAGTATAGCTTTTATATAAAAAAGGTGGAATCAGTCCAAAAACAATTCCTGTTGTTCTGTCTTAATCATCTCCACTGGAACCCAGCAGTGAATTTACCATCATACCGCAGCCGACTAGCTCTTATTAACCTCCCTACATTGAAAAGCCGAAGAATTACATCAAACATATTATTCTTTTTAAAGTTATTACAAGGGGATACTGGTTCAATTCATCTTAGCGATAGAATAAGCATCAATATACCTAACGGACAGCTAAGTTCGTACGTTCCACTGTATCTTCAATTTCATCGATCAAACTTCTTAAATTTTGATCCTTTCCGTAGAGTTTGTGGCGAAGTAAACAGATTTTATGATCTCATCGACTTATCTGACAATATTCATGTTACTAAGAGAAGACTTCTTTTGTATTTAAACTCTAGTGATTATATTTATAACTGTTTGTAGTTTTCTAATGAAATTTTTGTTATATTAATTCTATCTATTTCCTTGTTATACTGATTTCTCAGCTATTATTAAGCATTTAGTTGAAATAAATAAATCAAAATAAAATAAAATAAAAAAAAAAATAATATGGCGAATGTGTTAGGTGAAAGTGCTTCTTCATATGCAACAGTAAAAAATTGGGTTGGTGAATTTAAATTTGGTCGTACAAGCATTGAAGATGAACCACGTAGTGGACGTCCAAAAACAGCAACCACAATAGAAATTGTAGCCAAAGTGCATGATGTGGTATTAAACGATCGACGAATAAAAGTGCGTGAAATAGCTAATATCATGGACATCTCAAATGATCGAGTAAAGATGGAAAAGCTTTCTGCAAGATGGGTGACGCATTTGTTAACAGTCAAACGCATAAGAATGAACATTTCTCAAGCTTGTTTGGATCGTTTTAAGTGAAATAAAATGGATTTTGAGCGTCGTTTCATAACTGTTGATGAGACATGGATCCACCTCTATACTGCAGAGACAAAAGATCAATCCAAACAATGGGCTGAAGCTGGAGGAAGTGCCCCAAAGAAGGCAAAAACAATTCAATCGGCTGGTAAGGTTATGACAACGAATTTTTGGGAATTCAAAGGTATTTTATTGATTGACTAT
This sequence comes from Thecocarcelia acutangulata, assembly GCA_914767995.1. NCBI lineage: Eukaryota > Metazoa > Arthropoda > Insecta > Diptera > Tachinidae > Thecocarcelia > Thecocarcelia acutangulata. The sequence goes on along the minus strand of OU612095.1, from coordinate 21,394,873 downwards.
CTGCAAAAGGCTAAAACAATAAATTCAAAAAACTATTGCAACCTTTTGGATCAATTAAAGGTACAAATTCGAGAAACACATCCTGGCTTACAACACAAAAAAATAATTTTTCCTCAAGACAACGCACCAGCGCACAAGAGTGTTTTTTTTAACAATGGCTAAAATCAACGAATTAAAGTAAGAGTTGCTTGATCACCCACCTTATTCTTCTGATTCTGACCTTATTCTTCTTTTCTGACTTTTACCTGTCCCCAAATCTAAAAAAAAAATTCCTTGCTGGCAAGCGTTTTACCTCAAATGAAGATGCAATTACAGTTGTAAAACACTATTTTGAAGCCCTTGAGGAAAACTATTTTAATTAAGGAATAGAATTGCTAGAAAAGCGTTGGACTAAGTGTATTAAAGTTTCAGGAGATTATATTGAAAAATAAAATTATTTTTGAAAAACTAACTATTCTCTTTCATTGATAGGCTAAGAAGTTTCCAAACCGCTCTCGTATAAGGCTTTAATATGCTTCAAAATAAATTAATTAAATAAAATTTAAGTTTAATAAGAAAGAAAAACACTATTATTGCTTCTCTTTTGTATGACCATCCTTAGCTGCGGGTGTTTTTGACAGCTGTAGTCTAGTTTTCAATTTATCTATTTAAGATACATACATACATATGTATGTACATCTATACACAGACATATAATTTTTATGCAAATGAGATGGCTAACCAAGATTAGATTGGTTCGTTTATAAAGAAAGTGAAATGCTCATGTTGTTTCAAAACGAAATTCAAAGAAAATAAATTCTGCTGGCAGAGAATAATGAAATTCCTTAATTTTCTTATTAAACAAAAAAGAAACAAATTATATAAAATACATACTCGTACATATATAAAATTATCAAGGATTTCATGTTTTCGTTTTACCTTTCTATTCTAGCCCTAAGGCATTAAGCAATATTGTGTAAAAAAATACTGCAGAGTAAATAAGTAAATAAATTCTTAATTGCTATTTAATCGAGCTTGATATTTGTGCTTTGTTGCTTCTGGTAAATATTAACTTTAATAAGAACAAATTTACAAATATTTATGTCCGGATTAGTTTGACACGCACAATTAAAAGGAACGAGAATTCATTTTTTTTATGTGCAACAATTGGTTTTAAAACGTTTTCTTTAAGTTTATTTTTATACATTTGTGTAATTCACAAAAAAAAAAGGGAAGAAAATAACCAGCGTTGTCAACTTTGACATTTCAAAACGCACCAAAATGGGGGAAATCACGCGTTATTTCAACAAAAATGCACCGAATTATTAAGTTTTTCCTTTAATTTTTAAAACCCTATTTTATATTTTAAGAAGTACAATATTTTTAAATTAAAATTACGCTAATGAAACTGCCTTTTAAGCGACTGTTATACAATCAAACTAGTTTTGATAGCACCGCCTGATGGCATGCCATCAAATTCATGCCATAGCTAGAATTCGTGTTTGTCAAACTTGGCCTCTAATACGATTCTGTTAGTTTTTTTTTTAAGATAATGTTACTTTTACAATAATTATAACGATATTTTATCAAGTTTATTATTAAGCTATATCATTTAATTATATTTGCTGTCGACCGAAATCAGCTGTTACTTTTACTGCCTATTATCAGGAACCCAAAAGACCTGCTTATCGTCGCCAAAACTATATTTCAGGAGCATACAATCGTTTCTGCAACAGATGAAATATGTCGAAAGAATTTACGATTATTGGATCATTAAAAGTTACAGTATCGTACTAATGGGTGATTTTATAAGAACTATCGGAAATTTAAAAAAAAAACACATAAAATTCAGAAAAATGCATAAAATATTTATTTGGATCGATAGTTGGGTTGATATAATTTAATGTTTGAAGATTATTTCATGCAAATGTTGGCCGCGGCTGCGCCTCAAATGGTCCATCCGCTTAGTCCAATTTTGGCATACTCTTTCCAACATTTCGGCCGGTATCTCACGAATAATGTTGGCAATGTTGGCTTCCAGTGCGTCAATCGAAGCGGACTTGTCGCTATAGACATTAGCCTTAACATAGCCCCACAAAAAATAGTCTAGAGGCGTTAAATCGCAGGATCTGGGCGGCCAATTGACTGGTCCCAAGCGTGAAATAAACTGTTCACCGAACTCGCCTCTCAATTGGTCCATTGTTTCGCGTGCTGTGTGGCATGTGGCACCGTCTTGTTGAAACCACATGTCATGCAAGTCAAGCTCTTCCATTTTGGGCAAAAAAAAGTTTGTTATCATCGCACGGTAGCGCTCACCATTCACAGTAACGTTGTGATTCGCATCATCTTTGAAGAAATACGGACCAATGATGCCGCCAGCCCATAATCCGCACCAAACGGTTGTTTTTTGTGGATGCATTGGTAGCTCTTGCAATGCTTCTGGCTGCTCTTCACTCCAAATACGGAAGTTTTGCTTGTTCACGTATCCATTCAACCAGAAGTGAGCCTCGTCGCTGAACACAATTCTTCGATAAAAAAGTGGATCAACAGAGCACGCATTTTGGTAATAAAATTCAATAATTTGCAAGCGTTGTTCGTTTGTAAGACGATTCATGATTAAATTATAGACCAAACTGAAGATGTTTGGCAATAACACAAGATACAAAACGTGCGTGAGCTGTCAAAACTAGTGTTGCCAAAAAGATAATAGCAAAAAAATCACTCGTTACAAGCCTTCAAATTCGTTTAATAGCAATTCTATCAAACACAGTGTACATTTCATTTGTGCGGTATCTTTAAAAGAATTTATTGAAATATACGAAAATTTTAGCAAATAAAAGCTGAGGCTTACCATAATCAATATATAATGCAATCGTTTGAGAAAAACTTTATAATTTATTTAATAATTTGGTAATTTCTCAATTACCAAAACCGTAACGAATTCACGAACCATCGTAAATACGAACTTTTCTGTTCAGAGACTGCATTTATTGCAATATTTGACAAACTTGGCTTGATTGTTTAACAGCAAAACACTCTCTAAAAGCAATAAATTTTATAAAACGAAATGTTTCGTTTTCTTTCGAAAGTGTGTATAATATACAAGAGCAATATTGTCTTACTTTCTATATATAGATAGCATGCTACGTTTCCCACGCAAAATGAAACGTCAAAATTTTGGAAACTTGATTTAACGTTTTACTTACATGAAAACAAAAAGTTGAGTTGAAGTTGATTTTGTGCCACCGAAATTTAAAAAAAACGCACCGAAAGTTTAAAAAAAGCGCACCCCGCACCCACCAAAGAATTTTTCGCACAAATAATTTTAAAAAGCACCAAAAACCGTGCTAAACGCACCGAGTTGACAACGCTGAAAATAACCTTTTTGCTTAACCTTGTTGCTTGTTTTTTTATTAAAGTGCTGCCAAGTCTTGGAACTTAGCAGTTGTCAAATCTCAAACCACTACTCATATATATTTCATTCCATAATTAACTTAGGCCCAGCTTTTGAGTTCGTATTTAAATGTTGTTTAGCTTTAAGTGCCATTTAAATACGAAAATCAGTTTTTCAATACAAATTTGGACTAAACTTAAACGCCCAAACTTCTTTATTTAAGTTTGTTTCATGTTGTATTAGTGCAAAAAAGGTAAACAAAACACACATACTAGCTATTGCCTGTAGAATATATTTGAAAATTTGTTGCTAATTTTGCACTAAACAGCAGCACAATATGATAATTAATTAACACTAATCTCGCATGAAATAAAATTAATAAGTTTTTCTACGCCGTTAATAAGTTTAAAATTTTTCTTTAAGAATTTTTTTATTCTTTCACTAAGAAACAGCTGTTCTATGGAACATTTTCCATAATATTTGTAATTTAAGTAAAGCTGCCACACTTTCATCGCATTTAAATAAGAACAATTATTTAAGACTGATAAACTGAACTTGCATTTAAATACAACTTAAATTTAAATGAAAATTAATTAATATTGTATTTAAACACGCAGTAAAAAACTGGGCCCACAGCTGCGATAATATCTAAGATTAGCACGTCAAATTCAATCGCAGAGAGAATTCTGTTAAGTGTAGACTTATTCATCAGTGTTATCGCAGTCTTATAATAATTTTTATGAGATCGTTTTTATTAGAAATCTCATAGCAACAATCTTATAATAAGAGCTTTCAAAAAAGCGACTTTGTAGGTGTTTACAAAAAGACTCCATTGCAATTTTACATTATTAGTTTTGCAAAACATCTTTTAAAAAACCCTTTTAAATGGAAAATAATAGCCCTGTTCACAATCTTGTGCAAATGGCCTTGCTTCATTGCATTTGCAAAAAAGTGCAGTATATTTTTAGTTTACACTAATAAATTACACCTATAAATGTCATTTTTGCAATTGCAGAAATTTGCAATCTTAAATGCATAAGACTGTGAATCGAGCTAATTTGTTTTTATGCATTAAATATCCACTATGAGTGATTAATTTTGTACAAAATGTGCACATATACAAAATTCATATAAGATTTTATTCATCGCAAAGATGTGCTTTCTTCGCGGCTTTCATTGATTTATGAACTCTTATAAGATTAACAAAAACACGTGTACTCCTTGTTAGATAATTAGATGGATATAAAGAAATTAATTCTCTTATTCTGCCTACGTTTTTTCAGATATTATGTCAGAGTTAATCGCAGTTGTAGACGCTAATTAAAAATGAACATTTACTTGAAAAAGATACACAAAAAGCTAAAAAAATCGAAAAGTTAAATGTCGAAAAATTAAAATTATATTTTTTTTTTATTTTTTTTTTTAATATATATAATATTTTTACAACTTGAAATCTTGTTTTTCTTAATAAAAAATTTAACAACTTTTTAAACTTTTATTTTTCAATATTTCGCCAACAATTTGTTATAGTGTGTTTCCACATAGGTATTTTACTCTAAAACACGTGTTTTATGCAAAACATGTAGAATTAAACATGTTTTCCCATATATTTTTGACAAGAGCAAAACACCTCAATCTACTTGTTTTGGAGCAAAACACTTCGAAAATGTTTTGAGCAACACTGCTCTTACTCAATAATATAAAATACAACTTTGTGCTATTCATTCTAAGTGATTGAAAAACTCGAAAAAATAATGTTTTCATTTGTCATAAAAAACATTGATAGACAATTAGAATTCAACAAAACAATTTTTAATTTTTTTCGGCCAAGATTTGTTCCTATACATACTTGTTTATAATATATGGAAGAGCAATAAAGAAAAGTTTTTATGGAATGGAGTTTGCTAATCACATGGCAGATGGGGCTTAAAATATGGTAAAAGTTTCATATTTCTCTGCAGCTTATATGAATTTACAACTGCGCTCCGTCTAAAACAGACTATTTAGCAGTTTCTCTGGTACTATTGTTGGTAAAGGCAGAAACGCTCTCCAGCACAAAATAATCAATAAAATCGAAATAGAGGAAACCAAGCAAATGTTTTTACCTACGAGTATGATTTGACTCGCAATAGCCTTTTTACATCAATTTTTTCAACCATTTTTTCTTTTTAGGACCAGATATTTTTCTCTACCATTCATACTGCAATGAAGTCCTGTCCTATGTTACTTTGCCATTTTAACGTAGCTACTCCATACTACAATTCATTCTATCAACATTTTGTTTAATAAACCAGAACTTAGAACTATGCATAACAATATTTAATAATCCATAAATATATTCTTACTAATAAAATAATATACATATGTATGTACCAACATATAATAAAGCAAAATTCTTTCAAAGAGCAGAAAGATTGAGTCTAAGAGCAAAATTCCGATTTTATTAACATGACCCTTCTATCCATAATTTTCAGGATTCAGGAAGGATCCTTAAACGAATGAAGGTTATTGAAAACCGTACGATGTATTACATCAGTTGTGTATAAATAATAGTTAATAATACAGCTACTACATACAACAATTATTCTATTAATTTTGTTTGCTAGGCCACTTAAAACAGTGAAGATCATGACTGCTCTCACGGACTAAAGAAGCAAAAACAGCAAACATCAATGCAGAACAGAGAACACTATTTTAACAACATGCAAGATATCAAAAAATTTTCATGTTTTGGAAACCAAGAAGGAAACATGATTTTCAAAAAGAAACTTCGCTACGGCCAGGAAACTTTAAAATACTCACATATACTCATGTTTGCTTTAGTGTTCCACCGTCTGTATGGTACAATATGTATATCGAAATAGAAACCAGTTTTTTAATTTAATTTTACACAAATTACAAAAAAATTAAAATAACCTAACGCCAAATTAACTTTGAAAATTCGAAATTAAAAACTCTTGATATACCAATGGAAACACTTCGGCATGTTTTGCTCAAAACAAGTGTTTTCCTTTGTAGTGGAAACATGGTATTATCATCTTCAGAAAAAATTAAAATTGTTATAATAATTTTTTTGAAACCAAAAAATTGGCAAATAATTTTTGGTTTACAAAAAATGGCAACTCAAAGAAAAATACTTAACAATTAAAAAATTAACATAATGTAAACCAAATTTATTCTGCAACCAACAGACGAGTGTGCCCTGCTAACGATTACAACATGTTTGTTTCTAACATAAACAAATTAACATGGTAAATGTTGCTTACAGAATAACATGAAAAAATTTAACATAATTCAATAATATTATAACAACTCTACTCATATGCATTCAATGTATTAATTTTTTGTTAATTAAGTGTCTTTAACTCTGTGCCAAATTATCAGTATCCATCTTATTTCAATTTCTAACATATAACGTTTCTTAAAATTACTTTCTGTTTTTATTATTCAAACATTTTCAAAATTAGGGTACTGGTTTAATCTGGAACAATGAGAAGATAATGCTGTCTTCTGTGAATTAACATGGCTATATTTTTGGTCTGACTTATGTCCTGCAATCGTTGTTCTTAATTTGTTTTTTGTTGTTTCTATATACACTTTTTTACAATTTTCCTGATCATTTCCCTGATATGGAATTTCATAAACTATATTTACAGTATCCAATTTACTAAGTCTATCCTTAGTCTTGATAAATAATGTACTTAACGTATTATAACTCCTATGAGCCATTCTATATTTTTCTCTGTTAAATATGTTAGATCTTGCTAGCTTTTCTGTTAACGAAGATCAAAAATATTAAGATAAAATTTTTATTTCTAATATTATATGATGATGGGTTGGTATCATTCGTCTAGCTCGAGCTCAATCCTGGCTAAAGCCAAGAAATATTTTTATTTATAATTATAACAATAATTTCCGCGATCAATAACTCTTGATCAAAGAAGACAGGAAAAAATAATTAAAATGAATAAAAAAATAATAAAATTTTTATTTTTTTATTTATATTTAATATTTAAATATTTGATCTTGTTTAAGTCATTATTTCTTATTTTTGAAGCTAATGATCCTTTTGCTTTTATATAAAAAAAAATGTTTATCTACGTTTCCATTCAATCAAAAATGGACTGAATGTTTGAGCAAAACTTTAAGTGGAAATTCTGTATCCATGTGTGCTTCAGCCCATTTGCCGAATTGGATTTGTTTCAAGTCTAGTAATAGACTAATAGAATAAAGTGCCAAATCAATCTAAAGTCCAGTTCAGACTATTATACTGTGTATTAATACTTGTCAAAAATTCAAATAATACATGCAAGTCTGAGAGTCTGAATGTAATCCGTCATACATACGAAAAATAATACGATAAAAATTTGACATCCCATACGACCTTTTTGTTTTTTGAAACTTTTCAAAACGATAATACTTTTCATTGGATCAGGGTTGTGTTTTTTAGGAAACCAGCTGTAAAAAGATTTCCTAGCCGACTATTTATTAGCCGATAGCGTGCCGTCGCCGACAGTATTTTTCGTCGTTATAAGAAAGCTCGAAATTTGGGATTTAGCTGTCGTATATAAATGTATTTTGCTCATGCTATATGTAGAACATAAAATATTTTGGTGCTTTTAAATTTGGATCTGTTTTACATAATTATTATATTAGCTGCTAAAGATTTTCAAACGCCGGCACGTCTACCGCCTACGACGAAGAGCTCACCGGCCGCCGTGTAAAGTTTTATGCTGGCACATCTCTCTGCTGAATAAATAAAAAAATATGAACAGCTGTTTTCTTTTCTACTCAAATGTTTTGGCTTATATCAAGTGTGGTGGTGTGAATGCAAAATCTAATTTACGTTAGACTTTTAGACAGTCGCAAAATTTTGTTTAGACTTTTATCTCACAAAATCGAATGAAAGTATTTATACTTGTATAATAGTCTGGTCGGGACTTAACCAAACACAATGTATCAGCTGTAAACGCAGTGCTGCCACTCAAAATTGTAAACCTCTAATAAAAACATTCAAGGCAAAAAAAGTTTATTAAATACCACACAAGCAGCCTATTTTATTCCATTTCAACTTCTACTCATTCTTATGCAATTCCCTTCAAAAAATTACATAATAAAATGGTATCTTCCCTCCAAATTTCCTTTTTGAGTTATTACATACATATGTATATGTATGTAGTACACATATGTATACATGCCACTATAGAAAGTCATTTGTGTGCATACATACTCGTATGTTTTGATTTGATTTATTTTATTGTTATATTTGTATCCTTTAAAAAGGATTCGGTTTTATCTGTTGCGTGCGTAATGAGTATTAATTCACAAAGTGTTGAAAGCCAAACTCTATATATGTATATATGTACATATACTCGTATGTACATACATATGTACTTGTCATTGTTTATTTTGCTTTCGTTTGACACTCATACTGTGCGAAAAATCGATTAGATTTTCAATTACAAACAAAGTGTGTAAATAAATATTTTTGTTTGCTTTTATCTCATTCTGTTCTTTTGCGATAAAAGAAAATCCATTAAAGCAAAGGTCATTGAAAAAGAAAATTAATTAAACCATTTACTTGAGTAAGAAATAATTCAAACACAATTTTGGATATTCAACAAATTTCGCACAGCATGATGATTCTAAACTAAACATTTTTTTTTAATTATTTCTTATTTTTGCAGCTAAAGATCGTTTTATTTTATATAAAAAATTCAACTGTACTTATTTTCAATATTTCGATAAAAAATTTTTATCATCGCCAGGAAAATTAATATATATAATAAACTTGCTTTAAAAATTTGTTATATTTTTAAACAAAAATTTATGGCCTTAATCATAAAAAATCTTGTATGTTTATTAAACACTTATTTGACAAATTTTCTATAGAAATAACAGTTAATAAACATAACATAAACATAACACAAACGTAACATAAACATAACATAAACATAACATAAACATAACATCAACATAAATTAACATAACATAACATAACCACAACATAAACTTAACATAAACATAACATAAACCTTACATAAATATAACATAAACATAACATAAACATAAACATAACATAAGCATAACATAAACATAACATAAACATAACATAAACATAGCATAAACATAACATAAATATAACATAAACATAACATAAACATAACATAAGTATAACATAAACATAGCATAAGCATAACGCAGCTTATTCATAAAAAATATTCTGTGTTTATTAAGCTGTTATTTGACAAATTTCTATGGAAAATTTGTTAATTAAGTGTCTAATAAACTTACTATATTTTTTATGAATACGGCCGAACATAAACATAACATAAGTATAACATAAACATAGCATAAATATAGCATAAACATAACATAAAAATAACAAAAACATAACATAATCCTTACATAAATATAACATAAACATAACATAAACATAACATAAACATTACATAAACATAACATAAACATTACATAACCAAACCATAAACATAGCATAAACACAACGTAAACATAGCATAAGCACAACATAAACATAACATAAACAACAAATAACAGTTTAATAAACATACAATATTTATTATGAATACGACCGTTATTAAAATATAATTATTAAATTAGTCGTTTTAAAAGTCCGATTTTTTACGATATTTCCAAACTAAAATGACGATATTTTCAAAAACTAACGGATTATTAACGATTTCTGTTATATTTTTTCTGCCAGCCCTGGAGCTAGATTCCGCAACCATGATTTTTTTTTAACTGTGAACACTTAAAATAAAATTTACCGACAGGCACAGTATTCACTTTTCATTAAAAAGCGATTCCATAAGAAACAATAAATTTTATTGTGCTGAATGTGTTACTTCCCGCTATCATTCAGCTGATGCTAATTTGCCAAATTAACTATGTTAGACAAGTTTTTTAGTAGATAATTTTAATATACATACATAATAATTTTGTTTATTTTTCAATTTCAAAATATTTAACAAAAAACCAAAATTCAGCGAAGATTTTTGAGTGAAAAAATTATTATTAAGTGTACACTTTGGTTGTCAAAATTATTCATTCTCACCATTGCGGACACAAAAATCAAAAATGAACACTGAAATTGGTGAACATTTCAAAATTCATCATTGCGGAATTTGGCCCCTGGTTGTGTTGTTTTTTGATTTGAGCGAACGTATAACAAGTATACGAGTACTACTCTCATCAACTCTTTGTATATTGGCATTCAGTATGTATAAAAAACTAGAAATACGATACGTATGAGCAACATTGAAAAACTCACAAATAAAAACAAGTAGCTGAGATTTAAAATATTTTTATCATTTAAGAGTATATCTCATATAGATATTTGAGTATTTATGTATGTATGTACAAGTATATGTTTAAATTTTATTTTGCAACTTAAAATAACGTAATTTATATTTTCAGGAATTAATGGATTATTTGTAAAAATTAAAGGAATTTACTTGTAAAGCCAAACAAAATCTTCTAAATCTCTTCAAACAAAACACATTCTATATGTAAAAATGAAAAAGTTCACCTTTAAAGGAGTTCTAGATGGATTTCGACAAACTGTTCAGCCTCAGGCCATTAGGCAGGAGCAAGAAATTCAGGAATTTTTGAAAAATGAACATTTTGCCCTTCGAAAGGTAAGCAATTTTTATTTTAAATATTTTACAAACAATTTATTTTCAAAGCTGTAAAGAAAGGTAGAGACGCGTATAAATGAAAAGCTTGTTTTTTTTTGTGTTTTGACAGGTATTATTAAAACATTTTCTTTTTAAATTCTCAATAATTTATTTAGATTGTTGCGATATAAAGTTGAATGTTTGAGAATATCTTTTTAAAAATTCCGAAGATTACTGATGATTAGGGTAGTTCCTATGAAACAGCTGGGAAACATAGAAAACAAGCTGTTTATAATTTTTTGATTAAGTATTTTACTATAAAATTGTATTAAATGCTGATAATATAAAATGCAATTGCAACAGTTAGCGTTTGTTTTATTTGGTAGTGTTGAATTGAAAACTATCATAAGACACACGCGGCTATTGCAGCTGTTAAAATCGAACAACGCTACAAAATTTGAAATCAAAAAGTGAAACTAAAAAATTAAATGCTGTTTACATAAGATGAACGAACGATACAATTAGAAAATTTTGAATGAAAACTTCTCAGTTTTTTTAATGAATTTATACAAATCTTTTGTGTCGTGTTTATGGGACATGAATGAGTGATAGGTGCAGAAAATTTGTATGATAAGATAGTCGTTCTTTAAATATATTTATATATATTGTTACGTATTTGCCTCTAAAAACGCTTTTGCGGATTCTTTAATTTCAAATGAAATAATGGCACTCACACTTGTTCGTTACACAGTACTTAGATAATTCACAACTTTATTTACGCTTAGTACCACTATGTATTAAGAAACGAAATATCAAGAATGCAAGATCATTTGTAGTTGATTTACTTGGAATTTTGCGTATTTAAAATCATGTATGTTTATTTGTTTGTGTACGATGTTTTTGATTTTTATCTTGTTTGTGTGAATGTGGTGTACATTTATATACAACAAGCAGATCAACGGCCGCACACTGGGCTAGATGTGTTACAAATTTCGTAACAATATAAAAAATTGTAAAGATTGATTGTAAAAACTTTGTATACAAAGAATTATTATTATTTTTAAATGTACTTTTTGTAACATAATTGAAAATTGTGGCAACCACATTAGCAGTAAATTTTTAATATTTTGTTTCATCTTAATTTCTTTTCAAGACTTTTCGCCATGGATTTCCCTATTCTCCAACTGCTTTCGCTTTCGATCCTGTCCAAAGGCTGTTAGCGATTGGCGACAAAAAAGGCAGTTTACGAATGTAAGTTGATACACAAGATTAAATGAAAATTTCTTAATTATTTTTTATATATTTTTACAACTGAATTATTTTCAGTTTGGGCCGACCTGGTGTTGATGCTCATGTTAAACATGAAGGTGAATCGGAATGTGCTGTTATTTTAGCTGAATTCATAGTCAACGATGGAAAATTGGTGACTGTAACTGCTGATGATACTTTGCATTGTTGGAATTTACGACAAAAAGTACCACAAATTATACAAAGTTTAAAATTTCAACGTGAAAGGTAAGCAAAAACAAAAATTGTTTTGCTAATTGTGCATATATAGATGGATTGTTGCTTTGGTACATATTGGGATAGATAACATTTTAAGAATATACACGTTTGCGATGTAGATTACAAGACTTTGTGTAGTTTCTTTACAACTGACACATTAAGTATAGGTTACACACCTTATCTTGATGTTAAAATTAGATTTGTACAAACAAAACAAATGTTATTGCACAATATCGTAGCTCAAAATGGGAATTAAATTTGATATAATATGAGAGAGAACGTCGGCAGAATGAGAAAACAGATTTCTTACGGCCTTATGTATAATAAAAATCCTTATGCTAACTAACTAGCTGCTAAGTTTTGTGTGTGTAAATTTCCATAAGGGAAAGATAGCAGCAAGTTAGTTAGCACAAAGTTTTTTATTATATGTCCAAAATACCAGCAAAAAGATCCAAAAACCTGATAAAAACTTTACAAAAACCGGCAAAACCTACAAAACAACCCGATAATTACCCGGGATCAAAATGACTGTTAAAATTTTAGATACACGGTCTACTTCAAAAACGCGCACCGAATATTAAAATCTGACTCTCACCTCGTTAGCGCACTGATCCCGAGTTTTTTTTTGGGAATTCCCAAAATTGTCTTCAGGAATCGCCAAAATCCTCTCATTTTCCCGGAATCAGGACAATAACTTCAATTTTTGCACTAAAGATCTTTTCTATGGCGGTATATCCAATTCCTCAAAAGTACACACTGTAAGCATACACGTGAAGCTAATTCGGGGTGTCCGCCGGGATGGTATACTATTTTGTTTGTTTATTATAATTTTTGATTAAATGCAAAAGAATAGATATAATATTGATAAATGTTTTATTTAATGTCGGCAAGTATTTGTGGAATACAATATCAGATACATGTTCATCTCACAAATGCGAGCCGTTTTAAGCACATTTTTCATTACATTCTCGCACATTTCACGTGGTTTTGATTAATTTCATCACGAATATTTTCTTTAAGTTGCTCAAGCGTTTCTGCTTTGTTTGCGCAAACATTGCTTTTCAGATATCCCCACAAAAAGAAGTCCGTAGCCGTCAAATCAGGCGACCGTGGAGGCCAATGAACAGCACTATTTTTGAAAATAACTTGTTGTGGAAAGAATCCTCGCAGTAATTCCAATGTTATCGTGGCTGTACGCGGCGATGTGGCACCGTCATTGTAGCGTTAAAAAGTTTGCCATCATATCACAATATCGCTCCCCATTCACACTTACCGTTACGCCGTTTTTATTTTCAAAAAAGTAAGGTCCAATGATTCCTCTTGACCAAATTGAACACTAGTCTCTCACTTTTAATGGGTGAAAAGATGACTGCTGAATAATTTGAGGGTTTTCCATTGTCTAGAACCGACTGACTCTTTCATTTATTCACATATCCATTCAAATGAAAATGTGCCTCGTCACTCATTATGATTTTTTCATGAGGCGAGCTCTAACATCTTATTGGCAAATATACGGTGGCGTAAATGGTCTTGAGGAATAAGCTCTTGTGTCAACTGACTCTTAAATGGAAACAAATGATAATAAAACCTCGTGCAAAATTGTGGCCAAAATTTTTCTTTGAAGACCAAGCTCCTGAACACGACGTCGAATTGAGGTTCACGGTTTGTTTTGAACACAGTCTTGAGCAGCAGTAATATTTTCAACCGATCTTACAGTACGTTGTAGTCCATGCTTGGGCCTGCCACCTATAGACACACTTGCTTCGAAATCATTCCCTACACGATAATGTTGTGTTTCAGGATTGCTCTCTTTATTCACATTCACTTATATGCTAAATGACGTTCTATTTTATGCGTTAGTGTTGCCACATCCTAAACATTCAATGAGCTACACGTGATATACATATATAACAGATAAATAGTGTGTGTTGTTGGCCCGAAAAATATCACGTAACTTTCTAATCGTCACAATAATCGATGATTGGTTTTGATAAAATGTTTTAACGATTAAAACACATTGGTTTAACGAATATTTTTCCATAACAAAATTGACACGTGTCTACTTCACGATTGCCAAATATGAAATGTCAAGCCTAAAGCTTACCAAAATGGTGGCAAATCACAGTTGTATATCTTCTCAGCGGATACCCTGTATAAGCATGTTAAAAATAGACTTCATCGGAGAACAAAATTTTAAATGAGAGTTTTGTAGTGATTGACGAACAATTTTATTAATTTGATACAAATTTTCAACAATTGCCAGCGTAGCTCTGTTTTAATACTATCCATAATAAAATGTCAAACCAACTCAAAGTCTTGAATCTCTAGAAAAATACCAAGTACAAAAAAAAACACATGTTATACAAATTAAGAAAGAAATTAAAAGATTTAAAAAAATTTATAATATTATAAACCATAAACATTTCCATCTCTGAACTCTACTCATATGTTAGTTAGCAGTGAATGCCAAAAGTTTGAAACTGTTAAAAAACAAAGTTTATGCCGTAAGTTTTTTATTAATACCGTTATTATGTATATTTGAAGGAGTTACCAGACATAAAACCAATCAATTTTAATTAAATTCGACAGTAAAATCACTTTTCGATTTACATATTTAAATATAAAAATGTATTGTATCGTTATAGCGTTTGCTGCATACATTTACCAGTGGCTAGCAAATGGTTGTATGCTGGCACAGTTAAGGGTAACGTTCATGTGGTTAATATAGAAACCTTTGCTCTTAGCGGTTATACCATTAACTGGAACAAGGCAATTGATCTGTAAGTATTCTTATAACCAAACAAAAAAAAATTATTTATTATATTTTTTTACTTGTTTTTAATTTAGTGGTAGATCTAGTCATCCTGGTGCTGTGATTGGATTATGTGATAATCCTTTAGATGCGAATAAGGTAAATTGAGTGTAATATAGGGCGTCCAAAATTGAAGTATCATTTAAATTTTGCTGGTGGTTGACTTGACTTAATTTTTCTTTTTCAATCAGAACTGAGTTGCAATAAACTGAAATACAAATATTATAGTATTTTAAAAATCTTTTAATAAAATTAAAATGATACCTTAAGTTTGGACCCCCTATATTTTTATATATAGCTAAAAAAAATATTGTGCATATATTTTCTCTTTTTCTCTGACAAAGTTACTAATTGCGTTCGAGTGTGGTCTACTTGTGTTGTGGGACTTGAAGGGCAAAATAGCGGAAATACGATGGCAGTCGGCGGAGCCCGTTAAATCAATTGCTTGGCATTATGAAGGCAAATATTTTGTATCCTCGCATAAAGATGGTTCCATTTGTTCATGGCCTACAAGGCCAACACCAAAACCTCAATCTTTAGTATATCCTCATGGTAAATACAAGGACGAAAGTTTTATTATTCATAGCAAAATATGATGTGCATACTTATATGTATTGTTTTTGATTATTTTTTTCAGCCAAACCATTGAAAGATGGCTCTTTGGAAAAATGCAATTCCATTTATAAAGTCGATTTAAAAGCTTCTCAATCTGGGTAGGTTTTATTATTGCACATACACCAGACAGCATAAGTCTGCGTACCAGAACGAATAAAGAGTGTACTCTTATTGTATATTAAAAACAAATGGTTCTATTGCATTTTCCATTAAACTGTAATCTATTTAAGGATATAACAGGCATTGATGAAACCAATTTTACGGGGTATTTCTGAAAAATCGTTCTGATGCGGTTAGCGAAGCGGTTCTGAGTTTTTTTTTTTTTTTTAATTCCCACAGTCGTCTTCAGGAAACGTCAAAATCTCTCCACTTCCTTAGAAGCAATAAGGCAACTTCAATTTTCGTATTAAAGCGAATGTCCGTTTTAAGTTCAGATGCGTGTTCCAAACCGGTTATTAAAATTGTTCGGATTTTTTTTGGGAATTCCCAAAATCAGCTTCGTGAATCCCCAAAATTTTTGAGCAGTTAAATTTTCCCAATGTCATATTGTGTCATTACTTGTTGATTATTTCTGTATACTAGAAAAAAGAAAACATGAACTAAAAAGAAACCTTGCAGAAAGACATATGAACTATAGAGCTAAAAGAGCTGGCAAAATTGATCGGTTTATTTAGCTCTCTCATGTGAATAGGTCAATTATACTAGTTCGTTCGTGAACTACTACAGTGTACTCTATCAGTTAGGAAATTTCCCTCTTTGGGGGAAGAGAGTTCCATATTCCCCCCGGGGAACAGATTTTGTCTTGACGTAGACCAAACCAGGGCACTCTGTTATTTGGGGCATGGAGAGAAAACCACCACAGATACTTACTTACATCAGCTTATTATTTCTAGTTTTTTTCTAAAATGAACACTGCAACTACACATTTCAGAAAAGCTCCTTTCTGGGAGTAAATTCTCTTTTTCAATTGTGTGGCAACGCCTTTTTATATTTCTCTCTAAAACCAAACTTCAAAAATCCTTATTAAAAATAATAAAAAGAGAATGCAACTACCTTTGTTATTGTAAACATTTTTTGGTGAATACTGATTTAAAAGTACCTAAATGTAAAATTTAATCATAAACAAAAAACTGAAATAAAAGCAATATTTTAAGAAATATTTATATATAAGAAATATTTGTATATAGTTTATGCGCCGACTTATGCTGCCTAGTCTATATATTAAAAAAACAAATTTCAATTAATTTTGCTTTTATAAACAGAGAAACTTTTACAATATTTTCGGGTGGCTTGCCAACAGAAAAAGGTGCAAAATCTAATTGTATTACAGTTATGGTGGGTAAAACTACCACTGTACTGGAAATGGAACATGCTGTTGTTGATTTCATCACACTTTGTGAAAATCCTTGGACATCTGGTAAATCGTTTAATATTTTCGAAAATAGAAAAAAAATAAAATTTAGCCTTTTTATTATTGATTTATAGAAACCCAAGAGCCATATGCGATAGCAGTTCTGCTGCAATATGATTTAGTATTAATAGACTTACTCACACCCGGTTTTCCATGCTTCGAATCGCCTTATCCTATGGACTTACACGAATCACCTGTTACATGTTGCACTTACTTAACTGATTGCCCCTCGGATTTGGTTCCTGCGTTTTATTCGGTAAGTAACATAAATGTAAAATCGTAAAAAGAGGTAACTTTCATAAAATTAAACTAATGTGTAATTTTATAAAAGTATTTTAATATAAAAACAATTGTTTTATACTACTTTAGTAAAGCTTTATTGAAAAAAAAAACATTTTTTATATTTTCATAATTCTTAAGGTTGGTCGTACTACGACATCAAAAAAATCAGGGTTTTCGGAAAGAGAATGGCCCATATCGGGGGGAGAATGGTCACCAGCATCTTGTAGTTACTCTGAAATTGTTATAACCGGCCATCAGGATGGTAGTTTAAAATTTTGGGATTCTGGTGCTGGTACATTGCAGGTAACATTTTTCATTTATAATATTTCCAATATTATATGATGATGGGTTGGTATCATTCGTCTAGCTCGAGTTCAATCCTTTATTAAAAAATCATTTATTTAAAAAAAAAAAACTGAAAAATAAAAATTCTCATACTGTTTCAATTTCAGATTTTATATAAACTTAAGACGGCAAAAATTTTTGAAAAATCAAAAAGTCTACAATCTGATAGCAGTGGTACTGATCATCCCTTGGCCATACAATTAATATACCTCTGTTCCGAATCAAGACGTTTATGCGTGGCCGGTTCACTGGGACAAGTTTTGTTATTTAAATTTCGTAAAGTTGAATCAACTTCAGACGTTTTAGTTCTAGAAATACCAATACTCTTCGAGAACTACGATGATATTTATGGTACTAGTCCCGAATGTGATTTTATACCACATCAAGTTCAAAAAACTGAATCTAGTGAATCTGATAAGGTATGTTTTCTTTTTCGTGAGTGAATATTTTCGTAAAAATTATTTTATGTTTATAAATAAATAGACCGATAATTTGTTGAGGGTTAAAACAGGCGCACAACGAAAACCGCCTGGGTTTCAATCACAACTTGTGTGTTTAACAAGTGGTCCAAACAGAAGAATCGTTCAGGTCACTTCGCTGTGTATCAACTCAAATTATGGACTGTAAGTTTTGTTTTACCAATGATATTTACGAACTTATTTTTAATTTAAAAAAAAAGACTTGAAAACCGCTGAAAAAATATTTAAAACTTTTTTTAAATTTTTATTTTGAGTTATTTTAAAAAAAGTTAATGAGAATTGTTAATTAAAATAGTTGTTTAATAAGTATAAAAAAAATGTATTACAACAATAGTAATTTTTTTTTTAATTATTTTTTTTAAACCATTTTTCCATTGGCTTTCAAATCTACTCTCGAGATGAATGTCATCAACAGTTTTTGATTTAATGCTAATTTCAAAAGCTTTAACCCATTTTTTTCAGGACTTCCATTATTGGAACAATTTTATTTTTCAAACAATTGAGTTTTATTCACTATATTGGTCTCTAATAATGATACCAATAAAAATATTATTAACAGCTTGTTTTCTATGTTTCCCAGCTGTCTATTTGTCGACATTTTATAGTAGCTACCCTAATCATCAGTAGACTTGGAAATTTTTGAAAGATACTCTCCAACATTAACTTTATATCTAATAACGATCTAATTAAATTATTGAGAATTCAAAAATAAAAATGTTTTAATAAAACCTGTCAAAACACAAAAAATAATCTTTTACCCGTTTTGTGATGCCTTTTTTGTGCAATTTTTGAAAATTTGAAGGGCAACGCTGCTCAAGAGTTTGCAAAGTAAACTTTCCGTATGTGAAAGCAGTGAAACATGCAAAAAACTAACGGTTCTCTGTCTCTTTGCTATTTGGAAAACATTTTTTTACACCATTCAAAGTAAAATTAATTAATCGCATTGTTGTTGTAATGTGAGTATACATTTTTCAAAGTTTCGGCTTCCTGTCGGCATCATACCAGACAATGCGATACATACGAAAACATATCTCTCCTTTATTGCAATATAGTCATAACTAAAAAAACCCTGTTTCGCAAAAAAAAATTGTATGTCAATTAGGTTGCACAAAACTAATAATTCTGTCTCATTAGTGTTCTGAAAACATCCATTCAAAGTAAAATTAATTTTCAAAGTTTCGGCTTCGTGTCGGCATCATACCAGACAACAGATACGTACAAAAACAAATCGCTCCTTCATTGCAACATAGTCATAACTGGAAAAAGCTTGTTTCGAGAAAAACGCATTTCAAATTTTTAGCTTCCATGCAAGTCTTAGGAAACTTTTTTTTTTTAGAAAATATCACCTAAAGGAAACAGTTTAAAAGTAATTTGAATAAATTTTTGGCACAATATAAATTGTTAACAGTACAATTCTGCATTGTTAACTCGAAGAGCTTATTTTTTGAGATATGAGGAGCGATATATGAAGTAAATGATTTTTTTTTTGGTGTTATTCTACATTTAAATTTAAATTCTTTACAAAAAAAATTGTATGTTAATTAATTATGTTGTTATTTTCGACCTTTTTAATTCAATTAGTTATTTTTATTATCATTTTTTTTTTTGTTTTAACCCAAATCGGGCTTTCAAGGTCAATTTGTTGATCTTTCTATATAAAAGAAAAACTACATTTAATGAATTTTTATTCCACCCAACCAATGAGACAAAAAATGAATACTCGTACAGCAAACAATTTCATTAGCCGAGTCATGCAACTGAGCCACAAAAAATTCAAACGAAAAAAACATCAACATTATTAAAGACAGTCTAAAGAAAAATAGTTTCCCAAATAACGTTATAAACATTTTATTAACAAATATTGTTCCAAAACGGGATGGTACAAAAGATGAGCCATCTGGCAACCCTAAATATTACGAAATGCCTTTTATACCAAAATTAACTGACAACAACAAACTTAAAGAAATTATCGAAGAGATTATGTTGTTATTGCACTCAGACCTAACAAAACAATCAAACACATATTCTCACAAACGAAAACTAAAATCATAAGAAGAGATCAAAGTGATGTTGTTTATGAAATAAAATGTACTGGTAATAATAATGAAGAGTGCGGTAAAGTATACGAAATGAAGAGAA
This sequence comes from Thecocarcelia acutangulata, assembly GCA_914767995.1. NCBI lineage: Eukaryota > Metazoa > Arthropoda > Insecta > Diptera > Tachinidae > Thecocarcelia > Thecocarcelia acutangulata. Next base: position 21,374,274 of record OU612095.1, on the reverse strand, counting down.
ATTTAGGAGTAAGAATTGATGAACATAAATCTGACTTAAAAAAAAAAAACAAACAACAGCAATAGCAAAACATTGTATAGAACACAAATACACACCTGCAGTACCAATTTTAGACGAAGAAAGAAAGCGATATACGTTGGAGAGCTTGAGAATTAAAAAGAAAGCGATATACGTTGGAGCGCTTGAGAATTAAACAACGAGCGGGTAATGCAGTAAATTACAAAGAAGACATTGACAATCTGAGCGCAAACTACAACGCAGTTATAATTTAATTGACGACTTAGAGAGAATTGTTGCCTGTGATATTTTTTCGTAACTACAATTATTTAAAAAAAAATTATTTATTTTCCGGTTTGTTATTGTCCAGTTTACAGCTTAAAACTGTGATATACGTACATATTAAATAATCAGTAAGTAAGTGAGACTTTGACTGTTAAAATCTATTACCATTATATTGCTAAATCATATTGTTTTTGTTTAATATTGTATTTTATTTTTACATTGTGTTGCCAGATTACACAAAATAAAAATCAACCCCTGAAGAAGTTGGAAATAACGCCACGAAACGTCGGGAATAAATTAAGATAAATAAATGTAGTTTTTCTTTTATATGGAAAGATCAACAAATTGACCTTGAAAGCTCGATTTGGTTTGAAAAAAATAAAAATAATTAAAAACATATTTGTTTTGAAAAGAGTTCCAAGACAAAAATTATTTGAAGCAAAAATGGGTTGAAAGCGAATAATAATCAACTCACTTGTTTACTTTTAATTTAATTGATTTATGCTTATTATTTCTTTATTTCGACCGTTTTTTTCTTTCTTATTATAAATGATTTATATAATTTTTTCCCATAGAATGGCTTATGGCACAGAATACGGTCTTGTTATAATCGATATTGTACAAAAGGTTTGTTTACTTAGTGTGGCCTGTCCAGATCTATATGGTGCCCACGACCCCTACTCCAGAACACCGAAAAGTCCAAAACGTATTGAAAACAAGGAAGAACAAAGTCGTTCTCCCAGTTCGGATCAGGTAAGTTAAAGACATGTTAATCTCTTACAAAACACTTTATTATTTTTCTAATAAAATTTGATGCTCTCTTAAGAATATTATTTTCTATTTTATTTTCGAAATTCTAAATTGCATTTGTAGTTTTTTAAGGCAGCATATTAAAAATGCATTTGTAATAATAATTTTAAATTTGCTTCTTTGTACGATTACTTTTCATTTTTTCTTAAATATTAACTTATTTAATATCTTTTTTTCAAATTGGTAGTTTACTTAGAGTTTTTTTTTTACTAATTATTTTCTTATATTTTTTAACGTTTTTTTTTACGTTTTTAATTGGAATGTTTTCCTTTAAACTCATTATTCCATTAAAAGTAAAGTGGAAGTACAATATCTTTTTATTGAAAGTATAGAATATTTAAATGTTTCCCCCTTTTTCCCCCCCAATTTCTACTCCACACCCCTCTTTTCTCTAAGTGTCTTACTATATTTTCTACTTTTATTGTAAGCCTTAAAAACCAATCACTGAACTCAAATGCTTTTTGACAACTGTGTAGAGTGTGGCTTAATAATAATAACAATATTAAAAAATAAAACAATTAAATTTTAAATAAAACTTTAATTAAATTTCCCTTCTTAGCATGCAAATAAATGTGTCAATTCATTAATTAAATATTGAATAAAATATTTTCATTTAGTTTTTTCGTTTGGGGCAACAAACACCACCGCTAACACTACTTTAGTAAATTTAAGAACAAACACTAAATTTGAAGAAAAGTATATATTTTTTTTTTGTAAATTTGTTTAAGGATAAATTAAAAATTATTTGCATAAAAGGTTGGAATTTGTTGTGGATCTTTCTAATGTTAAGCTTTAAGAAAAGAAATAATTGCGCGTGTATTCAAAAGAGGTAAAATATCTTTAAAATCGCGCTTTAGACGTAAAAAGCAAACTTGATCCGGATTTTATTTAATCGTTAAATAAAAAATATAAAATAAAAAGAGGACTAGCATATACATATATTGTATGTATGTGTCTATAGAAATCTACGAGAAAATTTTTCGAATACTTAAGAGCTGCCCATTGAACTTGAAGCCTTACAGCCGTATTCATAAAAATTTATATCAGACTTATTAAACGTTTATTGCTAAAATTCACTAAAGTTCTATTCATAAATGATTGATAACCTTACAAACGTTTTATTAAGTATTCTTCAAATAAGAAGTTTTATTATTGGATTTTCCCTTCTTTAAACCAACAATAAGATGGCAGGCTGATATACGAGGTCTGAAATAACCGTTATTTTAAATTTTTTCAAAAAGTATTTATTTTATTCATCAATCTTCTATCTTGTCTCCTTCCAAGTAATCCCTCTCAGATATAACACATTTATGCCAGCTTTTTTCCTATCCTCTAAACACTTCTGAAAGGCACTGCTCCTGTTTCGATTTTTTTATCTCCTCAATCGTAGCAAAACGCTTTCCTTTCATCGGGGTCTTCAGTTTGGGAAGAGGAAAAAGTCGGTGGCGGGAAAATCCGGTGAATACGGTGGTTGAGGTGGTTGATAACGATATTTTTTTGACCAAAAACTCACGCACAAGCATCGATGTGTGAGCTGGTGTGTTATCATGGTGCAAAATCCATGATTGTTTTTTCCACAATTCTGTACGTTTCTGACGAAATGCATCGCGCTAACGGCGCATAACTTTAAGGTAGTATTCCTTATTGACCGAATGATCTTTTGGCAAGAATTTATGATGCACCACGCCATTGCTGTCGAAGAAACCAGTAGAGCAAAACCTTTACATTTGACCGAGCTTGACGTGCTTTTTTCGGTCTTGGCTCTTCTGGACGCTTCCATTGGTATGATTGGGCTTTGGTTTCAATATCATACCCATATACCTATGATTCGTCACCAGTTATGACATTTTTGAGGTAACGTCGATCGTTCTTGACGATGTTCAACAGTTTCTGAGTGATATCCATGCGACGTTGTTTTTGCTCAAATTTTAGCAATTTTGGAACAATCTTCGCTGCCGCACTTTTTATGCCTAAAACATCCGTAAATATTGCTGGGTATAAGCCCAGCGATATTCAAACATCATCAGCATCCTCTTTGATAGTAATTCGACGATCATCCAAAATCATTTTCTTCACTCCTTGAATGTTTTTATCGCTTGTTGACGTGCTCGGGCGATCAGTACGAGCATCGTCACTAGCATCTTCTCGGTCTTCCTTAAACCGGCTATACCACAACTGAACTTGCGTTTTGCTCATGGTAGACTTGTAAAACGACACAGTCAAAATTTCAAATGTACATGTGCATTTAATTTCATTTTTTACACAAAACTTAATACAGTTTCTTTGATCCATTTTTCCGAATAGTAAAAAACGAAGGGCACACCAAAACACGACTAAACTTTTTATATGTCAAAAACATACTGACAATCCTAAATGGCTGGTATTGCCAACATATATAACAAACATGGGTACCAAACTACATACGGAACTCACGAAATTTGAAAATAACGGTTTTTTTTTTATCAGACCTCGTATACATGCTTAGTTATTAAAAAATAGTTTTTCATAATATGTTACATAAATTGTGTAAAAACTGGCTTAGTTCATAAAAAGGAATCAATAAAAAAAATTATCTTTTCCCATTTCTGAATCTTACATAGCTAGTGGTAGCATGTTGTACCGCTAGTTTTATTTATTTTTATATTGGACCAGTACTCAGAGGATGACCCCTACATATGCAGTGCATTGTACCAGAACTAGGAAAATAGGTTGTGAGGAGGGGGAAATAGGGAGTAGTGTTTGTGAACATTTGACTTGAACTTTCCAACGCTATAACAGACAGGAAACACGTCTGCAGGCAACTTATTCCACAGGCGAAGAGTGCAACTGAAAAACGAATTCTCTCTGTGTTGCGTTGTACGATTCCCCGCGCAATCGATCACAGATGGCTGAACTTTGGATGATGAACGCGTGTTACGTATAACTGTGCGGGTTTCGGGAATAAGATCCCTAATCTCGTCAGAGCAAACTGCATTAAAGTGACGGTAGTCCCCCGGGAAAACAGGTTTTGCCTTGGCGTATTCCTAATCAGGTAATTCTTTGTTTCGAGTAAAGAAGGGTAGGAGTTCCTCGTTTGTTGTAGCAAATAAAACTCTATGTTGGCGTTGTCTTCCGAAATCCTTACCAAGGGTATAAATCGGGAGGTTCTTCTTGCAGTTCAACCCGCGCTGATCATGGTTGAGGTGCCTACTTGGCTGGAACGTGACGGCTGTGGTTTAAACCTAAAACCGCAGAAGGGAGAACTAGATTCTCCGATAACTATGGTGCATGCCAGTTTTCGGGAGCTAACAACCTCCAGAAGTGCTGTTGTCTTACAACAGATACAGATGGTTCGTTGTTGTAAAAAACTGGTTTTACATTTATAAATCAAAGTATTCCATCGCTGGCCATAACTTTCTCCCATTTTTCAGGCAGCGTACAAATACGTGTTAAAAAAAGTAGCCATCTTTTGAAGCAATCCAAAAATCAATCCTCAAAATTAATCTACAATTTTCATTCTAGCAACGCTGTCTTCAAAGCTACTGATGATTTTTTACTTTTTCATAAAAGCGCAAGTGATGATTAGCTAGGACGTGTGCTCTTGATCAAAATAAGTGGTAGTCCGAGGGAGTGCCGTTTGGAAAATACAGTTGGAGAGAGAAAAACTTCCAATTTCGGCATTACCAAGTACGCCTTGACCCCTATCACAACATGGCATCGAGCATTTACATGCTGTAAAATCCCCCGTTGTGTTGCGGATGGATGGATGGGTGAGTTGGTTAAAAGCTGATGTTCTTAATGGGCTCTGGTCTACCAACTCATTGAGCCTTGTCTTCCATGGATTGCTGGAAAATTACATACAGGTGGGACTAGAAGGTCCGCACTCTTAAGCAAGCGGTTTGTCTATGGGACTACAAACTTATAGCAAAAAGTTGCAATCTGTGTGAGCCTAGCAAACCACACGGAGGCGTTGGCGAATGGTAAATAATTCACCTCGTGGAGTTGGTCCATCGTCAGATTGGTCCGTAATAGCAGGTGCTGATGTAAATCAATTTTACAACTCTAGGTATTGCGAGCATGACTAGCAACCCACCCGAAGTGCTGTTGTCTTGTAAGAGGTACATACACTGTAAGGAACCAGGAGTTAGAAGGATGATTTGGTTAAGAGCTGATGTTCTTAATAAACCTCGGCCTACCAACTCATAGCCTTGTCTTATATAAACTTTCTGGGAAATTACATATAGGAGAGATTAGAAGGCCCGAGGTCTTTAGTAACGGAGTAGTCCATTTGACTATAAACTTATAACAAAAGATGTGACCTATGTGATCCGTGCAAGCCACACGACGGCGCTGATGAATCGTAAAAAAATTCACCCGTCAAGACTGCTGCTGATGTAAATCATATAAATCAATGACACATTCGGTCGCAGCGTTGGAAACTTCAAGTCAAATTACCACAAACACTACCTCCTCTTTCCTCCTGCTACTAATAACTTATTTTTCTCGTTTCAGCCCAGTATACTGCATACGCAGGGGTTTCATCCCCTGAGTATTGCTCCAAGATAAAAAAAAAAAACTAAAATTCGTGAATCAATCGTTCTCATTTTCTCTCAAATCAATCTAATTTTCGGCTTATTTTAAAGTACGGATTCGGTATTAAATTAACTTAAAAATTCTTGAATCAATCACATTTTAAGAATTGGTTGGATCTTAGTTTTTCTCAAATCAATGGTTTTGGGGATTATTTAAAGCAGTGGTCCATCCCCACAAAAAGAACACTCAGTATGTAAATGTATAAGTGCGATTAGCCTTGAAGGCATTGAGTGTTGATCACTGATTTAGAGTACAAATTCGGGATTAAATGTGTCTAAAGTTAAGTATTTAGTGCTTGAATCAATTGCTGCCGTACTTGATTTAAGAAAATCTGCACTTAACCTAGTTCATACCATACTTTTAAAACCGCTTGGGCTCGATTTAAGCACAAATGGATTGCATTTTATTTTTTCAGTGTATAAAAGATTTAATGAAGAAGAAGTTAGTTTACATTGTATTAGAATTTTCATCTTATGTTTTAAAATTTATTTTATATTCACACAACACTGCAGAAGTTGTTCCTTATTAAAAGAGCGGCATTTACTATCTCGGTATCTCCCTCAATTAAAAATATTATGCTTAACTATAGTTTGGATGTTTAAGACTAATTTTACTTCCATTCACAATATGTTGATGTTAAAACATTTATCTCTTGACATTTGACGTATGTTCATATATGTCTATGGAACGATATTTTGCTTTCTTCGTGTTTCGTATGTCCGAAATGCAGCAATTTCATTTACTTAATGGTGGTTTAAAGTATTAGTGTTTCTCTTTTAAGTACTTTTTACAGTAAGGAGAATGTTTTATTTTAGGACATATTTCTATTAAATGTCGGAGATTTCATGACATGTCTGTCTGTGTTCGGTAATGTGTTATATCGTTAAGGAATGAATTGAAAACGTAGAAAGAAAACAGAAGCATGGTAACTAAAAGTTATACAAATTTTCTTTTTTGTTATATTAGTGCACGGAAATACAAATTTTTTGTGTATTTGGTCTTGTTTAAGTGTAAACGAACGTTTTTCAATATAACTACAATACTAAAAAAGATACACACCATACAATATACAATATATTTAAAATTTTAATTAACAAAATAATTATTACGACTAAAAATACTCTTTTGATGCCAGGAAGTCAAACCAAATCATTTTTAAAATGAATGAATAGTGTATTCTTTGATTGTTCGTATTTTCTGTGATTAGCCAGAAAAGACAGCTGAATGAACGCAGAATGATTTAGTTATAATTTTTCTTTCCATAATAATACTTTAATACATACTTAACTAGTGCCAAGCTAACTAATAAAAGAACAAAACAGAAAAACTAATAAATTTTCTTAGGGCTAACTATTGTTGTTGTTGGTTTCTAATTTAATTTGATATGAATGATTTGCAAATCGATCTAGCTCAACGACACCACAAGTCCTGATAGTCCATCTATAGAAAATATACCGGAATTAAATGAAACATTATCATCAAATCAAAGTCAAAGTCTGGACCAAACGAACTCATCTCGTCCGATAACACCCGATGGCGAAAAAGGTGCTGCTACTGCTGTTGCTGCTGGCGGTAAAAGTCCCATGCGCGACGAAGTGTCAATTCCTCCTAAAGACTTGCCGGACCGCAGAATGTCCATGTCATGGAAAAAGTTCAATTTTAAGCGTCAATTATCAAAAGTCAATATGAAAATAGGTATTGAAACGGCTCCAAAAAGCTCTGCGGTATTTTATACTCAAAAAGAATGTTCGCCAGAAGAAAGCGAAAATTCACCGCCCAAAGAAACGGTGGCGGTGGGGGTAGAAGCTTGCGAAAGTATGACAGAAAATAGTTTAACAGATTCGAATGATAAAACAGTTGAAAACAGTTTGTCCTTCGAGGATAATAAAGACACAACACCAACAGAATATGTGTTTGAAACTGTGCAACAGGCTTTAAAGCGTGTCGAGATTTCTAATGACACTAGCACTCAAAGTTCAAGACCCGACAATTTGCCACTATCGTCAATAAATACATCTGGCAGCATGCCGGGGGCAGTGGATACAAGTGAAGCGGCACCTCCGGCTAGGCCGCCACGCCTAAAGTTAAAAGAGAAACGTGATCAAAGGCTGCTTTCGGTACCGAATATTAAATATCAAATGCGCGATATGCGCTCCAGACAAAATCGTAATGATTCATCACCTTCGGTTGGTGGTGCTGGTGTTGCTGTTAGTGGTGTTGTCGGCGGCGGCGGCGGCGGTGGTGGTGGTGGTGGTGTTACGAAAAAGACGCGTAAGTATTCGAACTTGCTCTCACTTACTCTATCGAACACAACTACAACTCTACTCTATATGTGTATGTGCTGTTTCTCCAAGCACGACTCTTTAACAAACCTTGCGCTAAATCTTGTTTTTTCTTAATTCTAACAAATCACAGAAAATAATTAAATTAATTACTAGGTCATAAATTAGTTTAAAAAACTGTTAGACTTAATTGACGCGTTATAAAAATAAAGAAAGTTTGTTTTCCAAATTAAAGCAATTAAATTAGAGTGTATGTCCCCAAATTACATATGTTGTGTTCTTTTCTAAAGTATAATAAATATATATCAATTTAAATATAGGATGATCTATTGTGCATTTCTTTTTCCGAAAATTTCATGCCGTTTTCTCTTATATCTCATTTAAATTTATTAAAATGCATTCATCAAACAAATACTAATTTGACAGGGTGGCAAATTCCATTTGATTACATTGAATGGTTTTTGTTTATTAATCTTTACTCCAAAATACACAAAACGGTAAATTCAAATGAGCGCGGTTTAAGGTAGATTTACTCAATTTTTTTTTGTATGTAGTTTAACGGCTCTCTTGAAGAAAGAGGTGAAGAGGTGAAATTTAAACTAAGATGCCAATAGGCTTGTTTCTTACAAAGATGAATTGACTTGCCCATTATATAAAATTGGTATAGCCATTTTGTGTTTATAAAGTAAAGATGGCCATTAGCAAAATAAATTTTCTTTTCTCATTCATTATTCCAAAAAGCAAACTTTGTGAATAATTAAGAAAATGTATTTAAGCACAAGAAAAAGTAAATAACAAAAGGTAAAATTTTACATGTGCAGCTTTGATTTTCCAGATAAATTATTCGAAATGGGTGTTGGCATGGTACAATTACTAAGTGGCAGGCATTAGGAGTTGTTGTACTACAATACAAAAACCACAATGTTTTTTGTGTAAAATTCTACTTGCTATCATAAACCTGACAGCAAGAGAAAGAAAATTCTATAGAAATGCTGAAAAAAGCTCCACACCCAAGAGCATCTGCTTTTTACATGGCATACAGAAATTTATTTCAAACTCATAAGGCCGTGTCAGATAAGACTTTGTCGTTTTGCGTGAAGTTTAAACTTTAACAGAAAAGCGCTAAGCAAGAGGTGTATATCACAATAAAAACTTTGGCAAAGCTCACGATTTGTTTGTTTATCTAAAAAAAATGGTTGTTAATTTTTATCTTTACTCATTTCTTATGATAATAGAAGTTAGAAATATTATCAGACGAACTACTGAAATTGGTTCTAATTGTTTTTTAGTGCATAAAGCTTTGCAGCTATTAGAAAAAACTTCAACGCGTAAAAAGATGAGAGTTGCCGAACTTTTCGCTTATATGTGACATGTTTCATATACATACGTATATATATTTTATCTTAGATGTCAAAGCGAATTTGCAACGCAAAGCGAACCGAAAGTTTTATCTAACACGGCATTTATAGTGCAACCTAAATTAGGGCGTAAAGCGCAACAAAGTATGTTACTGAATAGAACTAATAAAAAGAGATAAAGTCGATAAATTAGTCTGAAAGTACTTAAAATGTGATTACTAATGGTCGCAAAAAATGGGTAACATTTGTGTTGAAGCGAACTTTACTGAGAGACAGTAAAGCTTTCAAAATTAGATTTTCCAGTTGCAAAGCGTTGACGCCGATAAATTACGTTTGACAGATAAATTACGTTTGACGCGCTAATTTAGGTTGCACAGTTATCCATTTATTTTTAAACTTTTATATGTTTTTTTTTAACATTTATACATTATGTATATAATTAAACACCAATATATTTCAAAGCTATTTCATTATAGGTTTCTCTTTCACTTTTTTAAAATGTTCAAAATCTTGTAGGGATTTTTGTTTTCTCCACACAAACATACATAAGTTTTTGACATCAAGCCGATCTAAAGTACGTACAGCAAAAAATGTACACCTGTGCCAATGACGCCACCTAGTTTAATGCGCCTTGGGTGGTGGTAAATCGTGTTTCAGAAAACGATCAGTAAAAATAGCAACAGTTATCTTTATTGGTTGTTCGATTTTTTGAGATATTGAAAAGATTTTCTATAATTTTTTTTTTTTTAAATTTGAGCAGCTCATTTTTTCCCCTTCTGATTAAAATAGAATTAAAAATACATAAAAGTTTTTTTTTATTTAAAAAAAAAAAAAAAATTTTACGGAAAATAAAAGATTTTTTAAAAAACCATACAACAACACTGGTGCGCACACAAATTTTGTTCAGACAAGATGAGCTAAATAAAGCCCAGTAAAGTAGTGATAGTTGGAATTTTTGTCGAACAAACCATTCTTCTACTTGATTCGTTTAAACGTACAAAATTGTTTCTAACTTTTGTCAAAGAGATTTAAGCTGTTTAAACTCGATGAATGACATAAAAATTTCATAAACAAATCCATAATTTTTTGTATCTTTTATACAATAATTGTTCTTAATGGCCGTAATATACAAAGATAATGAGTAATCAGTTTTGTTTAGAAACGTGGCCATATACATAATATCATCATGTATAAAAGCTCGTAGTTGTGAAAATCATATGATCTGTAAACAGAGGCTTACAATTGCATTGTTGATGTTTTTATACAGAATTTGAGAATTCTGTATAAAAGTGAAAAAATGTTATATGAAATCAAGAATTTCAAATCAAAATGGAAAAAATTCGATTTAGAATAGAAAATTTCAACTTTAGTTTTTTTTTTTTTTTTGTGAAAATTCATAATGAAACTAATGGTGTTTTCGTTTCTACAAAAATGCGTCATTTTATTTAAAACCCTTCTTTATTTCAACAATTTTTTTGAATGAGAACTGTCAGCTATTAAAAAATCAGAAGTTTCTTCATAATGTATAACTTGTGTTTTGCTGTGGGCAAACAACAAATTGCATTTTTACAGTGATTGTACAACATTTTTTGCTTTTACCTTTGAAGAAGGCGGCATTTTTTGTGTAGAAACGAAAACATCATAAGAAAGCTTCGAAATTAGTAAAAAAAATTTTTGGAAATCGATGTTTACATAATTTTTTAATAAATAAAAAAGCGTTATCCATTTGCAACATTAAAATTAAAACCATCAATAAAGTAAAAAAAAAGTGAGACAAGTAGGCTTCTAAATTGCACACATCAAGGGTCTCCCAAATTTAATACAAGATTTGATTTAAATGGAAAACATCGTTTTTAGTATTTCAGTTATTATTATTATTATTTTTTTTGGCCATAGAGTTCATAAAATAGGGCGGAATAATGCATCGAGCAAATAGCCACCACAGCACATACACGCTCATTTTGCATAAATGTGAATGAAGTTGGTTGATGCTCCGTTATATCTTGTCGTTTAATGTACGGCTGATTGTGGGCTGACTGACCAATTCTTATCACCGAAACAAGATTTTGTCTCATGTGGTAATTGAATTGGTTGATTACTGTATGAATTATCTTGTTGGGTACATCAATCAATATCATTCAGCTTTGACAAAGCACGAGTAACAGTCACTGCTTGACCAGCCTCATTTCTAAAAAATTATGTCCAACTATGCCTCCAGCTCAACATCTGCACTAAACAGTGTGCTTTTACGAATTTTACGCATTTTTAAAGTTTGTTTGAATTCACCGATGTGTAGCTATCAGGAATACAAATTAAATTTGAAAATTTTGCGTTAATTAAAAAATTAAATAAAAATAAACAGCCGTTTTCTGTGATGCCACCTTGTAAAATCAGTATAATTTGTATCAATTCATTGATTCCTCCTTGGATTATACAAGCGCACGAAAAAAAATCATTTGTAGTATAAGAATTTGTTGTAATATACTTACATAATAAATTTGTTGCATAGCAGGAGTTATCCTACGAATGCATTTAATAAACCAATTTATGTATTAATTCCTTTAATTCCCAGGGAACATAACTCTTTCAAGTTTACATATCAACCTTAATAAAAAAATATATACATAGTATATATTTGTGTGAATTAAGGCCCGTTATTACAATGTGGCGTTAGTTATGGTCGACATTTAAACGACCGGATGAATCACCTTTTATTATTACATCTTCCCTCTAACCTAAAAGTAAGCGATAAATTACGGTGCCAACAAATCAATCTGTAACTTTTAATGGGATTTTTTGTATTTGAAGCTGCCACATTCTTTCAAGTTACCATACTTTCTACCAAGGCGAATTCATACAGGTGAAATTGAGAGCGGAGCTGTGTTTTTATCTTTGCTGGATGTCAATGGAATAAGTAAAAGAAAATTTAAAAAAAAAATTTTAAGTATGTGTTGTAGCCAGGTATGATCCATAACTCTGCCAAATGTAATGAGAAAATTGCAAAATCAACAGAAGCCCCACCGTGAGCAACAGCGTTGTCAACTCGGCGCGCTTCGCACCGTTTTTGGTGCTTTTTAAAATTTTTTGTGCGAAAAATTTATTAGCGCTTTTTTTAATATTCTGTGCATTTTTTAAATTTCGGTGGCACGAAACCATATGCAACACGACTTTTTGTTTTAATGTAGGAACAATTTTATTCAAATGTCCAAAAATTTTATATATCATTTTGTAGTGCACAATTAGAACACGGAATAATAATGTGGTAAACTATGGTACGTTTACCATATGCTAAAATTAGACAAACTTGCTGTTGTACTCGAATACATATCCTCGAAAAAAATAACCATTCCCGTTTATAAAATTTGCTGTTTTTGAATAGTCTTTTACTATTAAACGATCAAGCTAAGTTTGTCAAATATTACAATAAAAGCAGACACTGAATAGTTAAGTTCGTATAAATGAAAGCGCTTGAATTCTTTACTGCTTTAGAAAATTACCAAATTATTAAATTACTTTCCAAAACGTTTACATTAAACATTGGTTATCTTTTATTTGTTACATTTCTGGCAAATTTTCGTATATTTCAACAAATTCTTTAAAAGATGGTCACGCTAGTCAACTGATTTTCACTGTTCGTTTACTAAAACAGAAATGAAATTTACACAGTGATTGAAAGAATTGCTATTACACGAGTTTGACGGCATGTAGTGCGTAAATTTTTCCTAAATTTTTCAACATAATTAATCCCTTCCAGTAATGGTTGTATGAGCATGAAATGTAATTTTTACGACGAATAGTCAATAAAACTAACAGCTCAGTCGACAGCGAGCATAATTAAATAATGACGCTGAATAACAAATTTGACAAAATATCGTTCTAAATATTGTAAAGATACCCTTGTGTTAATAAAAGTACCAGAATCGCACTAAAGGCCAAGTTTGGCAAACACGGGTTTTAGCTATTGAACGAAATTGATGGCATGCCATCAGCCCGTGCTATCAGATCAAATTTGATCGTCTAATATTCGCTTAAAAGACTTTTTCATTATCGTGTTTTTAATATAAAAAAAGTATACTTTTTATAACAAAAATGCGTTTTTAAAAATGAAACGAAAAACTCTGACTGCCAGTTCGCCGATGTCGAAAGGATAAGTTCATTCGCACTCTAGGCGAAAAAAATTTATTTGGGTTTTTTCTAACTTTATTCTATGCGAACGATGTGTCAAAATTCAATTAAAATACATAAGTTCATGCGAACGAACAATAGTGACATAGACGAGCCCAAATTTATTCAAATGTGAGTGACTAACTTTCTTTCGCATATATTTTCATTCGATATCGTCGAACAGGCTGTAAATTAGGTGCGTTTTTACTAAAAGAACGTGCTCTTTGTCTCCATTTTAGTGGGTTTTGAAATTCCAAAGTTGACAACGCTGGTGAGCAGTAATAGAAGATAAAGCAGGATAAACTGTTAATTCTGTTCCGGCACCAATCCAGGTGGCGATTTTCACCTTTCCGATCTCTCTTTAATTTACACGAAATAATTAAAAGTTTCACGAAATAATTAAAAGTTTTTCTTTTCTGGTAAATAATTTTTTATTATATATTTTTAATTCCTTTTTGTGTTTATATTTTCCCCCTGACATTTGAAAAATATTTTTGTAACGTTGTATTTATTGTTCTGCTGTATTTACCTGTTATGAATTCGTCTTACTTTCAACTCTATAAATTAAACCGCTTTTACACGCGGTAGGTTTACTTTCTGCTCTACAAATTACACCACTTTCACACATGGTACATTTACTTTGCAAAGTCTTGAGTTTGGTGGTGGCAAGGGAAAAGAGGGTGGCAAAAGTAAACTTTTTATGTGTGAAAGCGCCGTTACAAACAATTTTTTACCTCCCAAAAAAAGTCTTTAATGTGGTGCTGCCATACTTTGCAAAAGATAAATTTAATTTTACGGCCAAGTACAAAACAATACTAAAGAAATATATTTAACGATTAGTTTATTGCTCACTTTTGCTAATAATGCCAACTTTACCGGTAAGTTGTAATAATGGCCCTAAATCTGTTATCATGGTTAGTGAGTTCTAAAAATGTCTCTATATATATTATATATTACATAATTTTTGTAGGGTGTTTTAAATTCCTCAAACACATACAGTCTACTATGATTTTTTTTTTTTTTTTTGATATTAAGTATGAATATGTAAATCGACGTTTATTTTAGCACTCAAACAAAGTTTTTGAGTATCTTCTCTTAGAATTTTGTATATGATTGTATGGTAACATTACTTTATACGTGTAAAGCAGGTCAAAAAAATGTTAGATGTCAATTTTTTAGGTTATGTGTAAATTTGCCCATTCTTTGTTGTTATTCCTTTGTCAGTGTTCAGCCTGGCGACCTTATTTCTTTTCTGATGCTACTTTCCCAGCTACTTTATTACATTGGTGTTTAACACTTTTGCAATTTTATCAGACATCGAAAAATTTAATTTTTTCAATAACTAAATTTATTATTTAATTACAAAAAAAAAACAACTTCTTTCATCTGTATATTGAATGAAGGTGCGCTCAAAAAATTTCAAAAAGTTTTTCAACTAATTCTGGTTGTTTTGTCGAACCTGTTGTAACATGTGTATGCATTTATGTATGTATCCTTTTCCATTTTTAGTAAGCTGCCAGGAGATGTAGCCTTGGACCATCTCCTTTGGTTTTTCTATGTTTGAATATGTATTTCAATAATTTAAATTAATTGTCTAAATATTTTAACTAAGTAAATAATTTGTAACAAAATATAAAAATTTTAGTATATTTGCAGTTTGTTTATTTATATTTAAGTTCAAAATTTTGTACGAAGTAGGTTGCATCTGGAATTTTGATTTATACATTTTTATTTTGTTACAAAATGCATTTTTACAATTAAACTTTAATTGAAACGTTGCATTCATGCCTGCCACAAAATAAATTATAGAAATTTAAAGAATATTCATTCCCCTTTTTGGAATTGGCCAACTTTAAAATCGCCTACGGGAGTTTTGTAATAGTTTAATGAATTATTTAATGTAGACTATTTAGTTTATAACAAAATTGACGTAGGCATTTTTTTAAATTCGTCGACTGTTAATAAGGATCGTAAATGTGTTGAAAATTCTGCAGTCGGATTATTAACTACATAATTACGGCCGTATTCATAAAAATATTTTTTTGTTTATTACAGGTTTATTTGACATATTTCTATACAAAATTTGTCCAATAAACCTTTTATAAACATATAACATGTATTTTTTGTGAATACCGTTAAAATTTTAAAAGTTAACTGGGGGGTTAAACATATTATTTTGTGAATACCGTTAAAATTTTAAGTTAACTGGGCGGTAACTCTTTATGGCGATGCGAAAGGTAAATCCGTTAAGAGTATAATTTGGTACTCTGTGCCGTTTGCGCAAACTTTTTTGCGAAATAGTTTGAAAATGAAGTACCACAAAATAAACAATAGTGAAGAATGATAAAATAAAATGTGCGAAAGGGGAAAAATTAAACGCGAAAGGAAAATACGAGAACGCAATACAGAGTACTAATTCTTCGACTACGAACCATTTTTTCTTTCGCATCGCAATACAGAGTATGAAATATGAAAGATTTTGTAATCTTTGCTTTCAAAAATGAAGAACTATACGTGTATTTAAGAATATAGTAAAAAAAACTAAAAACCACGCTTCGATATCGAACTAAAAAGTAAGAAATAATTTTAAAAATAAGCTTAAAGCAATAGTGAAAGAAAAATACTAGTATTGTGAAAAAAGTGTCAGACACTCGATATACGAAAAATATGACACAAAGCGTGCCACGCTATATGTATTTTTTACTTTTTAATTTGATGTGCTATGAAAGTATTTATGTACACTGAGGTGCATTATTATAGGCGCATTTAATTTTTGAAAACTTCTGGTACTCACAAACAAGTAAAAGAAATTTGTTTTTTGCTGCTTTAAAGACTATTAAAAACTAGTAGGAAAACATGAATAAACTTAACTCATGTTTTTAGCTGAGCAATATTATAGCCGCATTTGAAATATGAAGCTTTCACTTGAAATTATTAAAAATTAATAATGAGTTGATTCACCATTTTTCAATATAAGCTCAAAAATTCTATTCGGCACACTTTGGACTAATTTTGCACAAAGTTCCTTGGGAAGCGCTTTCCAAGCATCAACTACATCAGCTTTAAGGGCCGTAATTGTTTCAAATGGCTTATATCTACCAAATATTTTGTTGACCATGAGTCCCCAGATAGTTTCCACTGTGTTCTGGTCGGGAGAATAGGCTGTCCCTTCCAATTGTGGTATGTGGTTTGACTCCAGCCACAGACGGGTGAACCGCGGCATTATCTTGTTGAAAAATTAGTTTTTTTCTACATTTTCTTTCAAAGTATGGTTTTAAATTTGTTTGAAGGATAGAAATATATTCTGTGGAATCCATTCTTGTACTTGGGAAAGCTAAGTCTAGTGTACCAGAAGCGCAAAAGGCTCCCCAAGCCACGAGAGAACCACTACCAAAATTTCGCTTAGAAAAATAGCGTGGCTCCTTGCGTAAGTGTCCCTCCAGTAACAGTTCTACCCATCTGGACTAATTATCTAATTTAAATTTTTTCTCATCAGAAAAAGTGGTTAAAAATTTCAAATCTGTGTTCACAATTTTTTTTTGCAAATTCCAATAGCGTCTTTTTGTGCCGATCAAGCAAACGTGGTGCATTTTTTAGAGTTTGCTTTTTGATAAAGGCTGACTGCTTTAAGACACGATTAATTGTCCAAGATGACACGTTTATGCCACACTCATTTGCTATTTCTCTAGCACTTTTTGTGGAATTGCCTGCACAATTGACAATCTTTCTGTTATTTCTTTCCGTAAATTTAGATTTCCTTCACACATTTTACAAAAAATATATCTTTTTCAAATGTCGATGGAAAATATAAACACAAAAAGGAATTTAAAAAAATATAATAAAAAAAAAAAATTTATAAGAAAAGACAAATTTTTAATTATTTCCTGAAACTTTTAATAATTTCGTGAAAATTAAAGTCTTAGAATATAAAACTTGGAAAGGTGAAAATTGCCAGCCAGATTGGGGAGGGTTCTGGATGATAGCTGGCGCTCAAATACAACAATACAACGCTCAAAATACAACACGTTATTTAAAAAATTGTTTTAAAAATTTTTTTCCACATTTCTATTACAAAAAAATTTAGAATAAAAAAAAACTTTATTATCAGGCCTGTTCTAAAAATCAGGTGATTTCAAAGCACATGCCGTTTCAAAAGCACGAGTGTGATTTGTGCCTGTTCTGCAAATTACAATTTTTTGTGATTTTCAATGTGATTTATACTCTTTTGAAGCACAAAAAACTGCTGTTTTTTTGGTCCAATTTACTGATATTTTTATTTTCAGGTTGAATTTTTTTATTCGCGGAATTATTTGCAAAATAAGGTTAATTCCTTCTAATAAATATAAAAGGTAAAATAAAATAAACCAATAAAGCAAATCACAAAATAATACAACAAATTTTGCAACAAAATAAGCGTATCTAGTTTTTTCTTAATTTAATGAATTATTTCGTATAAAATAAATGATTTTACTTAAATAATCAATAGAAAACACATTAAGTTATTTATTAATGTAATAAATTATAAAATTCATCATAAAGTGCGTGCAAAAATTGGGATGTGATTTCAAATTGATTGCAAGTTAGCTAACCGATTTAAAATCACAAAAATCAAAAATATTTTGTGTGCAGAACACCTTTTTTGTGAGTTCAAATCACTTTCACAAAAAGTGATTTGCAGAACAGCCCTGTATTTCGGGAAACTTTTAATAATTTCGTGAAAATTAAAGTCTCAGATCATAGAAATAGGCGCTCAAGGCACAATACATAATTTAAAAAACTGTTTCAAAATTGTTTTTTTCCCCAATTTTTAATTATTCCATTGACATCTGAAACAGATTAAAATTAAAAAAAAGTTATGAGCTGCGCTGTCAATTTCACCTGTTATGAATTCGCCTTGCTCTTGCATATACCTGGTATGAATTCGCCTTGATTATTGTTTTATAATATTATATAGAGCACATTTATACGGTGATTTAAAGCCATGTTCAAAAGGCATGCTGTTTTTTTTTGTAACTGAAAACAAAGGCATATTTTTGTTCTTCAGGTTTTTTTCTAATTATTTTTTCTACTCATTTGATGTAATGTTACAATATCTTTGTTTTTTATCTGACAAAGTGAAACAAAGGAAAAATTAGGGATAAACGATTACAAAAAATCATCGTAAAAATTTCACATGATCTCAGTAGCAACTGTAAAGAAAATCATCGTATAATTATACCCAAGCAAGTAAAAAATGGTGTAATTTTTCATGTTATAATATATATGTAGATATGTGGCAGGCATGATTTTACATAAAAATTTATTATACATAAATTTTTTTTATAAAATAATTTATATTTTCTTGTGTAATTTTAAACAAAAAGGTATTGGAGGCGGTAAAAAATGTAAATGATGATGATAATAGTGACGATGAGAAAAACAGCTGCCTTTATGTTATCATATGGAAAGTTTTTGGTAATTACCAAACAAATATTGAAACTAATAAATACATAAGATTGTCCCGTGAACATGAACTGAGCGTCAAAAATTCTTTTTCACGAATAACTTTTTACAAGCTGTATTGGTAAATCAATTGCGAAACTTTTTTCTGGGCCAATCTAATGTTTATCAATAACATACAACATTACCTTATATTTGAAACTGATGTTATAAAAGCTTTTAGTTAATATATTGTTATATGATTTTGTAAAAAAAAAAAAAAAAACAAGCACACAATTTAAAATGCATTTTTGTGAAAGAACGATTTTTGCTAGAGTCTGTGAGCAGCATTTTAACTGAATGATAATTTTGAAATGTAGTGAAACTTAGTAATAGAAATTTTATATAGTTTAGTTTTAAATTTACACTTAAAACGATATACTATATACATGTTTGTATACTACACTGTTAGTTAAACAAATAGCTTAAAGCACTAGAGAGCGGACAGAGAAAATTTAACTTAGAATCAGGCATCAGTTAATGGCACTTTTGAATTTTTGTGTTTCAATTTATACTAAATCAATAAATTTATACTAAATGACAAATTCTTTCGTAAACATAATGGTAGCGCGTTCTTTTCTGTGGTATGCACTTTAGCTTTAAACATCAGCGCATTGTATGAGTATGTCGCGCCAATCTCATTAAGTATTGATTACACAAAACTTCTCAGTGATGCTTTAATAAACCACAAACTTATTTTTATTCAACGTACAGTTTGTATAATAATTCCTATATCTTTTAAATAAGTTTTGTTACTTTCCTAAAGCATAAAACTTCTGCAGAAGTACAATACAGCTAGAAGTATTAAACCTGATATTAATTACTGGAGAATGAAAAGAACTTGTATTTGTACCACCCGTTATGTGTTTGCTTATTGTGCGGTGAGCTACCGTACTGAAGTTGGAAAGCCGCTAACTTTAAAATTTTTCCTATTCCATTACTGGAAAGTTTGTTTGAGTGAGAGAGATTTTAAGAAAAAAATACTCTAACTAAACTAAAATATACTTGAAAGTAAAAGAAACTTTGTATTTTAACCAACAAATACAATATTTTTATACGTACATTAATTTTGTGATGTATCTTTTACTGTGGAAATAATTGGTGATCCCGTTCTAAAAGTACCACGCATGTTGAAATTACTAGGTGGCAGCCTTAGTGGTACTTTTACAATACAATACAAAAGCCTCATAAGATTTTATTTGTGTAAAATACTATCGGTTGTCATAAACGTGACAGCAATAGACTAAAAATTCTCTACAATTGCTTAAATACACCACCTGCAAGAGGATTTGTTTGTTACATAGTATACAGCAAGTATATCTAATAGAAATACAGATTACGCCATCCCGAACAGAAAAATTTATTTTTTTGCGCATTTTAGTCTAATGATGTCACGAAATAACACAAACACAGCGCAACCCACGGTGCAACCAAGGCGAATTTATACAGGTGAATGCAAACGAATTCAGCACTACGTACTTTGTTATTGTAAAACTTCCTAAGAATGCCATAATCTAAATTCGCCTAAGATTGTTCAGCAGGGAAAAAATTTTATATAAGCGTTAAATATAAACTATAATATAATTGTTTGTAATTAAAATCACAGATTATATTAGTTTTTCACTTTTAAATTCACACAAATTTCTTGAAATTTTTAGATTAAAATGGCGCGAAAATGTTTGTAAACGAAAGAAAAAAATTTGCCAGTCTCATTGGAAAAAACGCGAAAAGCAAAAAATAATCACCTGAGCTGTCAAATTCACCTAGTAATAAATTCGCCTTGGCTGTAATTTTTAGGTGGCAACATTAGAGTTGTACCACATACATAATATTTTGTTTGTGTAAAAATTACGGAGGCCGTCAAAAGCATGTTTACAAAAAAAAAAAAATTAAGAAGGAAAAGTTTATGTAAAGAAATTTATTATAATTGTGTATAATTGTTTTCAACGATTTTTAAAAACTTTTTTGTGTTTCTTTTGCACTTTTTCAAACTGTTTAATATCTTATTATTTTTTCACTTCACTTTGTATAAACATAAACAACTTTTGACACCATCGTTGGTTTGAAATAAAAAGTTATCACCTGCGCTAGTGATGCCACCTGGTTAGTTGCATCATGGGGCAACCCTTGCCTGGGTTAAACTATGTCATCTAACGGGAAATCATGTGCATGACGTAATCTGTATTTCTATCATTCTTGGTATACAGGAACTAATTTTAAACATTTATCCATATACAAGATTAATCATTCAATTTCGATTTTAAATAACTTTTTCAAACACAAAAAAAAATTATTTTGAGTATTTGAAACTTTTTTTTGGACCTCGTTTTATTGTATTTTCCATAAATTTCCGCAATATTTTTGGCGGTAGCTGTTCACAGTTCTCTCGAATATTCTCCTTAGGGGCTGCGATTGTCTGGGGTTAGTTGGCATAAAACCATGGCTTCAAGTAGCCCTAAAGAAGGCTGTGATGGTTAAATCGGAACGATTACGCGACCAGGTAATGCTTTCTTCACAATATCCATTGTGGCGCCTGCTGTATATGCGGTCGCACCTTCTTGTTGAAACAACATGATACTTCTCATGGTCCTCAAGCATGCGCCAGTAACAGTAACTAAATTACCGATGGCGTGCTCAAAAAAATACGGTCCAATCCCTCCTGACGTGTGAACACTGCACTACACAGCAGCATTGAGTGAATGTAATGGTTTTTCATGCATCACATGCAGATTTTCAGTGCCCCAGAAACCTAGACTTTGTTTATTGACGTAACCGTTTAAATGAAAATGCATCTCGTCGCTCATGATGATTTTCGACTCAAAATCGAATGCTTGTTTGTTCAGATTGAGTATATATATGCGGAGTATAGAGCACCATAGCTTGTCTGTATGTATTCTGCAGCTGTCTAGTTCACAAATGTCAAATACGATTGATATAAAACGCCATTTGCAAAAGCTATTACATATGTTTATATACATACATACATTTATTATTAAACACTTAAGCGTGATATATTTCAAAACTATTTTATTATACGTTTTTTTCGCTTTTTTAAATTGTTTAACTTCTTGTTAATATTTTTCATTTCCCTTTATATAAACATAAACAAGTTTTTACCGTAAAGCAAAAAATTGTCACCTACGCTAGTGATGCCACCTAGCTAAATATGCCGTGGTACCGTTAATTTTGCCGAACACTTAAATGTTATTTTATATCAGTGGCGTTAGAAAATTTTGTCGAATGATATTTATTTTATAAAGGATAAAATCTTAATGTAAACAAATTCTTAAAATCTTTTTTTGTGCCATAAATACAAGTTAATCCTATAAATATAAGAAAATAACAAAAATATAAAGCAAAAATTTTATCCAACTAACAAATTTCTTTCTAAAACTTTTGATATATGTCACTACGTGTATATGTACACTACACTTAAGATTTGAAGCCATGAAGCCATTATTTCAAGATTCGTTTTATGTCAGGGGTCAAAATTCATGGTTTGAAAATAATTCACACGTAGTTTATTAGAATACTACATTTAAAAAATCTTAAATTTGAAAGAAAAATCTTCATCGCTTGTAATATCTTCATCTGGCATCACTGCGTTAGACATATGTATATTGAGTATTTGTTTATTTTAAACATGTGTAATTAGGGTAATCCCATATATGATATTCAATTACATTTTCTTAATAAATATACACAAAAATTTTGTTTAGTGCCGTAATGTTGCAGAGGTCTAAAGTTAAATTTTCAGCGCTATTTAAATAAGCAACAATAAAGCAATATATGTTCTTAAGTATAGCAAAGGCAATCAAAATATTGTTATAACCAATCATATAATTAGTAACACTTGTAGTGTATTCTGAACACCAACTTACCTACCACACAAGCAATACAAATTTATACATGTGACCAATGTTTTGTATCTTAATTTTATTTAAACAAATGTTTGTGTCCTTCCATTTAGCACACATTAATACGCAATCATAAGAACACGCTCCCTTTTCCCATACTGTATATATAAAATTACTGTGATGTTTGATGTGATGCAAATAAATTTTTTGTATGAACTTGGGAAGTAACAGCAACGAAACACGAGTACGACATCACTGTCAAATTTTGTGTAGTTAGGTCTGGCACATACACTACAAATTACAAAAATGTTAACTGCCTTATTTATAAGAAAAAACATATTTTATATTTAAAAAGCTCTTATTGCAAAAATTTTTGTACAAAATTTGTCTAATACGATATTAATAAACAAGAAATATATATTATAAATAAGACCGTAATATTGTATTAACACATGTTTTGTCAGAGTTGCAATTCATGCGATAATTATCGGTGATGGTAGCTGGGCAAAAATGGTCGGCATATATAATTTGCTCACAGGTCTGTTTTAAAATTTCGATTTATTTAAACATTAGTTTACCAAAAGTCACCTTTTTCAGGCAAAATATCGGGTTTTGAGTTTAGAAAATAAATGGATAAATTTATAAATCTTCCATAATTTTTATGCAATTTGCACAAATGCTAGTTTAATACTCGTACATGTGAGAGTGTTTTTCTTTGGGGTATAACAAACATCAGTCTTCGCTTACTAAAGATTCTTGAATAAACGGGCGTTGCGCGTAAGAATGTTTTCCTCAAACACTGTAACTTACTCCACATTTTTTTATTTTAGCTTTCTTGTTTGAAAATTTGCATCTTAACTTATTACAACAACCAATTAAATGTAGCCCTAGTTGCAAAAAACTAAGGTATTTTTATGGCAGCACTGCATTAAAAAGCGTTTTAGCTGAAAAAGTGCTGCCTAGTTCGTGGCTATTACATTTACAAAGGCACTACTGCTATACAATTACTGCATTAACGATTCACATTTGAAAAAGAGTGAAGTTTGAAAGGACAACTCATATTAGTATTAATATATATTATATTAATAATTACATAAATGATATTATTTTAATATTATCTCTCATGCAGTTTTCTCTTTCGAACTAAGAAGTATGATTAATGTAATATTATATTTCCATAATGCAAGCAGGCTGCTTGTAACACGACTTTGTATGAAAAATGCAAAATTTTTTGAGTGATTTGTATATACAATTTTCAGACAAGTATCTTGCTTGTCTTGTCGAATATCAAATCCAAAGAACTGCGATCATAGTTGTAAGAAAGCGGAATATTATTATAAATAATGTTCATACGAGTATGTCTCATTATCTCTCCGGCATGCTTTACAGCAGTGGTCTCCACAAAGAGAACGCTCAGTATGTCAATGTAGTAGTATGATGACCTTAGAGGGCGTTGGGTAGTGGTCACTAGTCTACACATATTTGTTGCTTCGGGCTATCAAACTGGCAGGTTTGATAGCCCTGTTAGTATGCTCACCATGTTATCGATATGATTACTTGCCAGTTCCACTATACAAGTCTTATTGGCTGAGCTGATTAACTTTTAGAGAGAGGAGTCATGAGACTCTGCAAAAATTATTCAGCTGAATCAATAAGACTTGCATAGTGGAAATTGCATAGTAATTTGTTTCAATTTAAGGCTCGATTATGGCAAGCAACGAAAGTTGCTATATTTAGCTCGATTGCCAAGACGGCAGCCACAAATTCAGTAAAGGAACAACTACAATATCAATCGGCATTATTGTTTTGCTACCTGTGTTATCATTTTATATGACTGTGTTATCATTTACAATACCTGCAATAAGGTTGCCATCCATAATCGAATTATTAGCAACAGTTTTGTTTAATTTTCTTTTGGAAAGAGTCGTCTTTACTGAAACTAAATAAAAATTCTTTCAAAAATATATTTTATTAAACAACACTACTTTACTTTGTTTGTGTAGCTTTAGGTTTTCAGTTTTATATGAACTGTGGTATACTAGGTTTTGTATTGTACGAGTACTGGTATGAGCATCTTATTCTTTTTTTATACGTTTTTCAAGCTACAATCTAAACCAGTGGTGCCCACAAGCTCTATATGGTAGAGTAAACAATACATTTAAGGAAAAACTACTTTTATTTAATATATTTTGTTGTAAAAAGCAATACAATTTACAAAAACAAAATTCACACTGACAATAGCTGACAATCAAAACATGCGAAAGTGTTGTTGCTTGGCTCTTGCGTGTGTGCAGTGAAGAACGAAAAAAAAATATATATAGGACGCAGTTGTTTGTGCATTTTTCATTGCTAGTGCTAAGCGCAGTATGTGTGTATTAAAGAGCACAGTCCTATAGCTAAGCCTTTTTACAAAAAGAATTGAGCATCAAGCGCATAGGCCTGGGCAAGTCTGATCTAAACAAAAGTTTTGCTTCTGTTTAACCACAGTAAGCAGCTAAGAGTTGATATCAGTGCCATAACCAATAGGGTTTTATAAGCAAATGAAACTTGAAAAAAATTTATGTAAAATTATATCTTTTGGGACGTCAAATATTATTTTAATAGGTGAAAATCCCAAAATAGCTTATTATCAAGTACTGATACTATCGCAATTCTAAACAATCAAATGATATTAAAAAAAAGTATTTTTAATTCATAAACTTGTACATAAAACATCAGATACTTTAAAATTCACTTCAGTTTTGATTAGAAGTCGATATCTTAGCCAATCGAAAAATGTTTTCAACGTTTTGGATCGAATGAAATTTTTGATGTTGTTTTACGGCTAAAACAATTTATTGAGAACTTTCTGCATGATTTTTTTTACATTTGTTTTGTAAATATGTACATTTTATAGTTTGTCCTTGCTCTGATGTTCGGATATTTTTTATTATTAGAGGATACTAATACTTCTTCTGCTAACAAAATATTTCGAATCTGTCTTGTTTGAATTATTTTTGGAAATAAATTGACGAGCCGATTGAAATACTTCTACTTTCTTTTACTGATTATTCTAATTCTCTCTTTTTCTCTCTTTCTACTTTCAATCAATCAAGCGCAATCGTTTTTTTTTCTCTTTGCATCATCTTTGTTTCTTTGTACATATTGTTGACCACCTACTTACTCTCTTACAAGCATTTATCATTAATCAATCAATTGTTTTTGTTAATAATTTATTTTTGATATTTATAAACAACTGACTTCAAAATGTTTTGTCTTTTTTGTCTTATTTGTTTATTGTTTTTTCTTTTTATTTTAAGTGTGTTTTTATAATTTTTGCACAATAAGCAAAAAATTAACAGTTAATTTTATATGTACACTACATGTAAATCACAAAGAAATGATAACATTGCATTCGTTAACAGAAACACATACACTGCGTGTGTGAATGCATTTGAAATTAAAGTTGGCTGAAACAATTTAAAATATATTAATATTATTGGCATATACATATGTACATATAAGTAAATGAAAGTGTTTGATGATTATAGCTTTTATTTAAAACCGCTTCACTAAAATATCTGATTGTAAATTAGTAGGTGCGTACACAAACTGAACTTATTACTTTTTACCAACTAATACTACTGCTTGACAACGGATTTGACGTAATTTGATCAAGCATGGCCTTGGAAGCGGTTCAAACAAACCGCCAAGAGGGCGTACTGCAGCTCTTTACAGATGGATTTAAAAAGCTGATGATGGCATTAATATCAAAGAAATATTAGTTTTAAACTATGATATGAGAGTAGCAAGACGTGGACTGAAATCACGACTATAACGAAAGCAGCTAAGATTAGTTTTAGGCTAAGTGTGTATCCGAATCTATAACTGCGTTAGTCGGCGTCCGTACGCCATCCAAGTTCATTCATGATATATACCGGATATCTCTTGATGAGATAAGATGTGTAATGGATTTATGTCAGTATCTGTCTTGACGGCCTTATCTGATGATGGACCAACGGCACAGGATGAATTCTTCACAGCTCATTAGCGTCCCCGTTTGATTTGCAAGGTACACACAAACACTACTCCCTCTTTCCCCGTCCTCATAACCTATTTTCCTAGTTCCGGTGCAATGCACTGCATACGTAGGAGTCATCCCCTGAGTACTGGTCCAAGATAAAAAAAAAAGTCGTAACTTTTGCCTTAAGTTTCTAGTCATATAAAAAAACCCCTTGATTAAGAGATCGGACTTTCTAATCTCTCCTGTATTCAAATTCCCAGGAAGTCAATGGAAGACAAAGGTTATTACTGCTTCCCAACATTACAGGCATCTTTTACAAGACAACTGCTTCCCTTGGGTTATTGGCCCCTGGAAAACAGCATAAGCCATAGTTATCAGGAAATAAGAATGTCCCTTTCTGCGATTTGAGGTTTAAACCACAGCGAGTACATTTCAGCCAAGATGTACGCACCTCAACCATGATCATTAACCAAGAAGTCGCTTATCATGGCGCTATAGCATGTGCTAGTAACAGTAACTATATTGCCGAAGTAATTTTCAAAAAAGATGGTAAAATTACTCCTCTCGCATGAAGACCGTACCACACAGCAGCCTTAAGTGTAATGGCTTTTCATGCATCATTCGTGGATTTTCGTGCCCCAAAAAAGACACGAGTTTTTGTTTATAGACGTAACCGTTTAAATGAAAACGTGGATAAAATTACTCCTCTCGCATGAAGACCGTACCACAGAGCAGCCTTGAGTGAATGTAACGGCTTTTCGTGCATCACTCCTGGATTTTCGTGCCCCAAAAAAGATACAAGTTTTTGTTTTAGACGTAACCGTTTAAATGAACATGTGCCCCATCATCACTCATGATGATTTTCGACTCAATATCGTCATGCCTCGTTGTTGAGATTGAGGACGGCTGTTCGTGCGTTCTTTAGTTCACAAATGTCAAATATGTGTGACGTAAAACGGCATTTGCAAAAATACTCATTCGGTTTTTGATAGCTCTTATTACCAGACATAAGATTGTTGCGATGACACTAAGTCCACACGCACTACAATTCTCTCTGCGCTTGAATTTCACGTTCTCATCTTAGATATTGCTACGAATGTGCATTCCTTCTAAGCCAGTGTGTAGCCGTTGATTGGATTGTTATAAATGTACACGCTGTGTTTTACACAAACAAACATACATGATCTAAAGAACGCAAAATTCTAAGTAAATCAATCACCAGTGATTTTATTGTTGTTGTTGCGTTCTTATTATTTGTTATTGTTGCGTTCATGTTGTTTCGAAAGCATGCGTCTGTGTGAGTATTTGAATAGCAATTATATTTGTACATTTGAGACTGAAATTCGTGTAAGCTAAAAGCCTCGCCAACAATGTAGAAGGTAATAAAGAAGTATAAACATCAGGCAGATGTTAGGCAGAGGCAGAGTTTAACAGAAAAGTAAGCATAAGTGTTATTAAAGTTGTGAAATGTGTTAGTACTGTATGAATTCTTTTGGTGCATTTACTTATCTTGTTCTTCGGACTTAGGGTACCCAAGAAGAATTAATCAGACAGAGGTTTCCAATCCAATTTATTAATTCCACGTAATTAATTGGTATTTATTGGTATAGATAAATTACAATAATTTGAGATAAGTGTACTGAAAAGTTTTAGAATTTTTTTATAAAAAATAAAATATAAAAAAAATTATATAAAAAATTTTTTTGTTAAGAGAAAAAACAGGTTTGTCGAGTATTGGTTTTGTAGGAAGTCAAAAAAGTTTTTGAAAGGCAAACTTAGCTGTGATGCAATGACACCAATTCGCCGTTTTTTAACTACATTTTTGCAATTACGATTAGAGCTACCATGTTAGCGATATTGGGTATTTCGTACCCTAAATGCAAAAGGGTCACAACAAAATACACAAAATACTAAAATTTCAGGAAAGTCGAAAAGAATGTTTGTAATATTTAAAGAAAATATTATTCCATTATGAAAAAATTCAATATTGAGGAAGGCTCTGCTGTACTTTTTTTTCAATTTTATATTATGTTTGCGAAAAAATAAAAAACTAACTTTTGTGGAAAAAAGTCAGTTTTGGAAAATTTTCAGTTGTGACGCTTTTGTATTTAGAGCGCGATTTATTTATTTAACTTTAGTATGAACACTATCTAACGAATAAGTGTTTGTGTCATTATTGCATTTTGCAATTGAAGCATCCACAAACGTGCTTTGAAGGTAAAAACGTAACATTATTATCGCAGGTGTAGACACTATGTAACTTTTATATGTCACATTTATATAGTCTCCCATATTCCAAGAGGGGTCATCGTCGTTACATGAAGTCGACACAAAAATTTTGCCATATATTTACTTGTTGCTAACAACAATTGAATGTTGCCGATAGTCTCTATTTATCGCTTAGGTGTATGAAATATCGAAGGCCTGTCAAAGAATACATAATTGCTATCGAAAACAAATATATATAACCGACTGTTTTTTGATGTCGTCTTGATGTAATGACGAGAATATGGGGGAATATTTTATTTACTTTTAACTCACATAAATACCAAGATTGTTTTAGCCAACTTTTAATAAGCTTATTAATTTTCAAACTCTTGTCATTTTTGCTTAGCTTAATCAAATAATTATGCTGCTGCACTTTTGTTTTTATTTAAAAGGTTTTCAGTTGCAAAAGAACAAAAATCCTTTTATTTTTGTTTTAAAAATAAATGATTTTTCGTTTGGCTTTGATAATTATTTCAACTTATTTTTAATGTTCACTTTCTTTTCTTATAAATGTGTTTTATTTGGTTTTTCTGTTTGTGTATGTGTGTGTCTGTGTGCGCAATGTTGTAATAAACCAAACACATACATACAAACATACAATAAAAAAAAACATTCAATATTAATGTATTTATGTACATATATAGCATACAAAAGAAACTGCAAATAAAAAAATAAAAATACAACATGAAATGAATTATAATGATAATTTTTCATTACTGTCATTTGCCCATCTCTGTTTGTTTTGTTTGTTCTGATTCGATATTTAACCCAGATAAATGGATCAAGCACAGCACCTGCAGCCAGTGGTGCATGCAGCAGTGGTGGTAACAAAATAGTTGTTTCAGGTAGTCCCAACAATAATCTTCGCTCAGAGGCAAATTCATCTACAGATGAGTATTTAAGCGGCGCTGGTGTTGGTACTAGTGGCAGCGGTGGTGCTGGTGGTGGCAACGTTGGCGGTAGTGCTGCTACTGGTAGTGGTGGTGCCAATGTTGGAAGAGTATCTTTTACAGAACAGGCATCTACATCGTCAATATCTTTCGATAACGCCGCCGACACTCAATCAGCTGGTATTTATATAGGTGATACAGGTGCGCATTTTCTCGAGCTCATTTTGTTGCCAATTAAAAAAAAAAAAAAAAAACATTTTTATAAATTATTTTTGCTCTACACAAACCGAAGGAGATAATTCAAAGAACTATTCGTTTAACACTAACGTAAATTGACAACTTAACAGTCACTATCTTACCACCGAACAGACTTTCAAAACTTGCCACGTTGCATACGTACAACTCTTAACATTTTCGTACATCAAACAAAATATAAACGATTGCACATATGATGAAAATTAGTTGTTTATTTTCCCACATATGTACTTCAAAATTTAACGTGATTTCATATATTTTTTCTGTAGGCGTATGTACACATAATGGCATAATTTGTGAACTGCTTGTCTTTTGTTTTTCCTTTTGGGATGCATAGCATTTAGTTTAGTCGAACACTTTTGCTTTCGGCATTTGGCCTGTCATAAAATTATGTTAGTTATGTTTCTTATAGTGTTTTTATTATATATAAATCTTAAAGGAGTCAATTAAATATAAATTGAGTTATCTCTTGATTCGTAATTAATTAAAACAGCTTGATGTTGAAAAAAAGTAAATAAATAGTAAAACTAGCCGTTAAAGGCCCTGATTCACTATCCTACCTGAATGTACGATTCATTCACAGGAAACTATTTCAAAAGTCTGGTCAACTTGGAAAAATCGCTTCAAAATGGCGTTGTAGGCCACACTATTATAATTGTCATAATTTATATACACAATAAAATAATTAAAAACTCGAATTAACAAAATAATTTTACATTACTTAAATTTTTTTTCTCGAGCCACCAACAATATTCTCATATTTTTCACAATATACGTATACCACACTGATCGCAAATAAAATATCATGTTTTAAAAAGTTTCATAAAATTTTTCAAATCGCACGATTTGTCAAAAACTCTGTCACACGGTTGCAGTTTTAGTTCTTATTCACCACACATGCTTTACTTAGTTGATCACACGATCGTGTATGATAGTGTAACAAGGCCTTAACAAATTAATAAATTTAAATTTTTTAAGACAAAAAGGACCTTGAACAGAAGAAATTTATTGCATCTGTAATTTTTGTATCAGACCATTTATTAACTTTTCATCTTTGAAATCCCGCCTTACTTGAATTAAGTGTAGCAAACAAAAGATGTTTTAGGTTAAATTGCAATTTTTAAAACTTTTTTTCATGAGAATTTGATATAAACAGAGCTCGTTCTGTAAAGCCACGGAATTTTTTTCAAGCTAAAAACTCTAAGATGGCCACTCTAAAATATACTTTTGTGTAAAGGCAGAATTAAGGCCTCATTAGTTTTTACTTTCAGTTGCCGTTCTGTGACGTTCTTCTCTGTAGCAAATATTTTACAATTACTTTTTCTGTGAAAAAGTTCAGCTGATTTTTACAGTAAAGCAAAATTAAAAAATATTGGAATTAAGATTTTTCGTAAAAATTGTTTTATTTGAAAAAACAAAATACGAAACAATTTAATTACTTAGAAATGGTGACAAAACAGTCAACTTTTCTCTCACGATCTGCAGAATTTACGACATTTCTTATACAAAATACAATATTTATTCG
This sequence comes from Thecocarcelia acutangulata, assembly GCA_914767995.1. Taxonomy (NCBI): domain Eukaryota; kingdom Metazoa; phylum Arthropoda; class Insecta; order Diptera; family Tachinidae; genus Thecocarcelia; species Thecocarcelia acutangulata. The sequence goes on along the minus strand of OU612095.1, from coordinate 21,342,530 downwards.
CTAAATTAATATTCTTTTAATCATTCATAGTGGCTTAATTGATTAATATATTAAATTTGAAAAAATTTTAATTAAAACAAATTATTTTAGCTTTCGATAAACAAATTTGTATTCATATGACTAAAAAAATTAGTTTTTCCATACCAGAAAAAAGTAAAACATACACATATCTAGCTGTCACTTAACGTTGAATTCTATTTGCAACAAATTAGTCCGCAACTGAACAGAACGTAAAAGTAAAAACAAACCATGTACATATAGTTTACATTGAACTGAAACAAGACAGCTGATTCAGAACGAAAAAGAACGTACAAACTAATTCTGCCTTTAGTTTGTACGTTATTTTCCGTTCTGAATCAGCTTTTTTTTCAGGTATGGAAACATTAATTTTTTATTCATATGTATATAATTTTTTTTTTTTTTTTTTTTTTTTTTTTTTTTGAAAAGCTAAAAAAATGTGTTTCAATTAAAGATTTTTAAAAGTTAATAAATACATTTTTATCAATTAAGCAACTGTGAATGGTCAAAAGAATATTATTTTAACAAAGGAAAAATTATATTTTGTATAAGAAGTGTCATAAACTCTGCAGATTGTGAGAAAGAAGTGGGCTGTTTGATTACCATTTCTAAATTGTTTCTTTTTTTGTTTTTTCATACAAGATAATATTTATGTACATATTTTATTTTTCATTTCAATGTTTTTCTTTTATTTATGCCCTACTGTAAAAGCTGAATATTTTCACGGAAAAAGTAATTGTAAAATATTTGCTACAGAAATTAACGTAACAGAATGGCAAGAGAAAGTAAACCTAATGAGGCCTTAAATTAATTTATATTCAATGTTGTCAACTTATGGCGTTTCGCACCGTTTTTGGTGATTTTTAAAATTATTTTTGCGAAAATTTCTTTAGTCTGTGCGGGGTGCGCTTTTTTTTTTTTTTAATTTTCGGTATGTCTTTTAAATTTCCGTGGCACAAAATTGAATTCAACTCAACGTTTTGTTTTAATATGAGTTTATTCAAGTATCCAAAATTTTTACGTTTCATATAGCGTGGAAAACATACCATGTTACAAAGTAAGACAATCTTGCTGTTGTATATTATACATACTCTTGAAAGAAAAAGAAACATTTCGTTTAATAAAATTTGCTGCTTTTAGCGAGTGCTTAGCTAGTACACGAGCAAGCCAAGCTTGTCAAATATTACAGTAAACACAGTTTTTGAACAGTGAAGTTCGTATTTATGATGGCGCGTGAGCTCGTTACTGTCTTGGTAATTGAGAAATTAGCAAATTATAATTTAATTACCAAATTATAATTTCCAAAACGTTTACATTAAATTTTGATTATGATAAACTTTTCATCTTTCATTTGTTATTTTTGTATATTTCAATAAATTCTTTTCAAGAAGAATGAAATGAATACTGTATGTAATAGAATTACTATTAGCCGAATTTGAAGGCTTGTAGTGCGATTATGTGGCTTTTAATGATCCGATAATCGTAAATCCTTTCGACAGCAATGGTTGTGTGCTCCAGCAATATAATTTTGACGACGGCAAGCAGCTGTATTTTTCTGTCCCTGATAGTTCAGGCAAAAAAGTAACAGTTGATTTCGGTCGACAGCAAATATAATTAAATGATATTGCTTAATAATAAATTAAAAAAAAAAAGATCGTTATAATTATCTTAAAAAAAAACTAACAGAATCATACTAGAGGCCAAGTGTGACAAACACGAATTCTAGGTATTGAACGAATTTGATGGCATGCCATCAAGCGGTGCTATCGGATACAGTTTGATTGTATAATAGTCGCTTAAAAGCCTGTTTCATTATCGCCTCTTTAGTATAAAAATATTATTTAATATAAAAACATGTTTTTAAAAATGAAAGGGAAAACTTAAAAACTCTGTGCTTTTTTGTTGAAAAAACACGATTTTTGCCCCATTTTGATGCGTTTTGAAATTTTAAAGTTGACAACGCTGTGTATATTGCTGTCGTGATCAAAATAATACAGCAGTTGACTACAGAATTACAATTGTCGCTTGCGGCATTTGTTGTAGCGAAATCGTGTAGTCTGCTGTGTGTGGTCCATGTTTTTAATGTTTTATTTATCAAAAATATTTCATATTTATTGCGCTCTAATTGCACAGAATTCTATACAAAATTTTTTAATAATATTTTTTGTAACTAAGATTGATAGTGTAAATATAAAAGTGACTTAAGAAATAATCGCTTTCGAATAAATTTTTGTAAGATCATGAAAACTAATTTTCTTTTTATATCTAATACACATTAACACGTGAATTTTCATCGCTTATACATAAAAAATAAAAGAAAAAATGTAATTGTTAACCTCTAGATTGTTATATTTATTTATTTTTGGTCTGGAGTCATAATTTTATTTAAATAATAACAAAGTTTTAGGTTATTTCAAAGAGGCTTCAAAAATAACATTGTAAACTTTACTCCAAGGCGGTTTTACACTACAGTTATTGGCACTACTACAATAAATACAGCACAAAAAAATATTACACGTATTTTGTTGGTAGAATATAACGGAGTAATGTCAACATCTGCGCTTTCCTTTGCTCGCAAAAGCACCAAAATCTATAGCGTGTTGATAGACACGGTCAAAATGCTTGCTGTCAAGTTCGTGTACGTTGCATGATATTTTACAATTTCATGCTTGATAGTTCATCAATCATGCATACTAATTTTGATTTTGCGGCGTTCGTTTGGTAGACAGTGATGACTGGCAAACTTCAAGAAATTCCAAAATATCTTAATTATCATCACTTATTTTTCTCGTATTTTTATTTTCTAAGAATGTTTTTCACTGATTACGAATTTTTTTCCAGCTTGAAATTCAATTGATTCTTTTTTGTTACTTTTTACTTATTATCTTCTTTTTATTTATTTATTTTCTCCGGCAATCATTCACAATGAAAATAAAATAATAATAAAAAGTTGTTCATCCTTGATGGCTTTCGCTAGATACAACCAAGCATGTGACAGCAAGAGTGCCAGAAAATCATAATTTTGATTTTGCATCAAGCATTGTCGGTTTGACACATATTAACAAATGTTCACTCATACTATTATCATGCTTGTTAAGCATGTTGATTATGTCTATCCCCTTTATGTGTTTTGTCAAGGGGGATAGACACGGTCAAAATACTTGCTGTCAACTTCGTATATGTGTGCTTGATTGACGCTTTAAGCCATTGGTGCCCACAAGTTCTATATGGAAGAGTAAACACCAATACATTTAAGGCAAAACTATTTTTATTTAATATTTTTTATTGTAAAAAGCAAAAAAAATTTCACACTGATATTCGCTGTTGTCAATGTTTACCAGCAAAACATGCGAGTGTGTTGTTGCTTAGCTCTTGTGTACGTGCAGTGAACAGCCACAAAAAATATATAAGACGAAGTTATTTGTATATTTTTCATTGCTAGTGCTGAGCGCAGTATGTGTGTTTTAAAGAGCACAGCCTTATAGCTAAGCGCTTTTACAAAAACAAGTGAGCATCAAGCGCATAGGTCTGGGCAAGTCTGCTTTAAGCAATAATTTTAATTTTGCTGTGTTCGTTTGATAGAAAAAATGTCAATAAATAAAGAAACTTTAATTGCAAAATGGCTATTTCTCCTTAATTCCCTTCTAAAATTTGTTCGCAGCACATTTATTTTAATTTTTTCTTCCCTTCTTGACGTTGCTTTAAAAACGTTTTTAAAAAAACTCGATCAACGATCGCTGTATTGTGTGCTTTTCACTTCGGAAAGTGCTGATAAAGACCGGTAAACTTCAATAAGTTTCAAAGTATCCTGATTATCTTCCTTTTTTTTTTTTTCTTTTCATAAAATATTCTTCCCAATTTAAAACAAAATTAAATTTTATTTCCACTTTAAATTCAAAATATTATATTTTGCCATCTTTTAATTCAATTTCTTCTTCTGTTTTTAATTTTCTTAGCAATCATCCACAAGGAAAACAAAATAATAATAAAAATTTGTTCGTGCTTGATAGCTTACACTAGACACAATCAAGCATGTGACAGCAAACATGCCTGAAAATCAAAAATTGTCGTCGGTGTCACACATACTAACAAATTTTCACACATACACTATTACCATGCTTGTTAAGCATTTTGACCATGTCTATACCACTTCAGAATTTCGTGCGAGTAGCTTGTAAACCACATTTTGATGTAATTCTAATGCATTTCTTTTCGGCGCTGTATGTATTGTAGTAGTGGTAGTATGTACTGGGTGAAGCTGCCTTGCTTCATTCATCTGTATTTAGAATGTTGAATAATCATTTTAACAACAAAATGTTTGTTTTATTGGTAAAAAGTATCTACAGTACGAGTACTTTTAATAAATAGTTCCTACAATACTTGTAACCATTTTTGATATTGAAAACGTTAAGCATGTTTAACAAATAAGTTTTTAGTGATTATGTTGAAGTTTGGATAATTTTGTGTTATTTATGATTTTATTATCATAATTTTTCTAGCACGTTTATTTATTATCGCTTGTAAAGAGGGCGAAAGGGAAAGTTAAACAACAGCTGATTACAAGTGGCAACATAATGTCCAAAAATTTATGGCTGCCAGAAAAAAAGTGGGGTTAATAAAATTGTTTGCGGGGTTGCCAGAAAAAGAAAGGATAAAATATTAATTTAGTTGAAATTTTTACTTAAATGATCGTTCTATACAAGACACAAAATACTAAATTAAATGTTTCCTCAATATATCCGGCTTCTTTAAGTACATCGTGTTTACGCGCACGAGTTGAATTTCAAAAATACAAATGTTTATGAAAAGTATAAAATATAGTTGATGAATATGATTTTATTTAAAAAGCATTTCACGCTGTAATAGAAATAATAATTTTTGACCTAGACCTTGCGTAAAACGGAATTAAAACGGCGACAGTATTATCAAATACGTAAACAACTTTTTGTGCAGTAAAAAAAGTCTTGAATTTACTTATAATTTGACCTAAACCGTATTTGTTTTCAATGTGCAAACTCATTATTGACAGACTGTATATAGATTATAGTGAAAAAAGTTTCCAAATATTTTTGTTAAGAACAGCTCACTACACGTTTGTTTTTTGTTGTATTTTTGTATCTTTGCTCTAGTGCTGCCACCTTAAAGATGTTAATACACCTTGGCAGTATTTCATTTGTTTACTTTAAAATGGCCACTTGAGAGTGCACAGTTAGTTTTATTTCTCCTCATAAAAGAAACTGGTGCTACCAGACCACACATATTCGCAATTAAACAAAGTGCGCAGTATTTGACCATACAAGTGATTTAAAAATGTTACATTTTATTATATAATGTAAGGTATTTGTTAAACAGGTTTTAATGAACTACTAATAAGTTATTGGGGGTTGTTGCAGTAATCTAAAAAAATCTTAAATGATGGAGTCTACGTGACGTATGTCGTTTGGAATTGCAAATAGTTTCCGTTTTTTGCAGTCAAAGAATTAAATATTGAATTATTTATTTAACAAAATATTTGATAAAACCATAAAAAAAATCTTCATGTGAAAGAACAAACTTTGATTTTGAACACTTCGTATATCTTTTTTTAACACACTTCACTTTTTATCAATACAATTGTAGTAACCGGCTCAGAATGCACTGCCCTAAGTATCAGAATGAAACTGTTTAGAAAAATACATACATATATATCCACTTAAATCCCCTAATGAACTAGTGCTAGGATTGCGCCTTCAATAACAAAAACCTTTAATATTTCCTTTTTTAATTAAAATTTTTTCTTTTTATTTTATTTTTAAAAATATATATACAAAAATTCAACACTTTAATAATCGGTACAATTTTAATTCGGCTTATAAAAAAAGTATTGTATGTACATGTATAATTTGTAGTGTTTTACAAAGTGAAAATTTGTAGTTAAACCAGGCTTTTTATTTTTTCATTATTAATGAATGAAAACCAAAAAAAAAAAAAAAAAACTTTGAAGCAAAAGCATAACTACATAAGTAGTTATATTAAATTTATTGACAAATTGCAAAAAAAAATAATGTTAATAATTATGTATTGTTATAACAATAAATATATAAACACACACATTTACATTTAGGTCCGTTTGCGAAAACTTACTTTTTTCATAATATTTTGTAATAAATTATTTAAAAAACGTAAGTAAATTTCTTGTTTTAATAACATACATTTTATTATTAAATAATATACAATAGAAGAATTATTTATGTATAAATATAAAAAAAACACATTTACATACATACATGTACATATGTGCTTTATAATTCGACCATTACATACATATTTACATACATACATATATAAATGATGAAGGGCCAAACAACATAACATACGAGTACATATATATTAACACGTCATAACATTAGTTCATATACATATGTAAACATATAATTACATTTGTATATTATCGCTCTCAAAAAAAGAAAAACAAAACAAAAAAAGTTATGTTAAGTGAAAAACATTGTTTGTTTAATAATTTCCATAGATGTATTTTTCGATTTACATACATACATATGTATATGCACAAGATGCCCAAAACCTGCTTTTACTGGTTGCTTTTTATACGGTGTGGCAACCTAAACGTATAGTTACTCTCAAGGTGCATTAACATCTACAAGGTGGCAGCACTACGGCATGTGACAATTTTTTGCTATTGGCAATATAGTAAGCTATTTACGTCAAATGTATTGTTTACATTTTTGAAAGTGAATTTAGTGCTTTATTCTGAATTAAACATATAAAAATTATTTTGTGAACATAAAAATAATTCAAATAAGAATAGTTTATAATTACGAAAAGGTACATTCATAGTTTATAATTATGAAAAAAGTTACAAATATTTTTGATAAACATAGCTTACCAGATGCCTGTTATTGTTATATTGTTGGAATTTTGCTCTAGTGCTGCCACCCTGTAGACATTAATGCATCTTGGTTACTCTGCTATGAATAGAGTGTTTTTAACCTAAAGTTGAACTATGACATAATATCTAGTGTTGGGCAAAATCTTTCATTTATATGAATCTTCCATTCATCTTTCAGAAATGTTAAGTGAACTAATTCATTATTTTGTTTTCATCTATCTACTCGTATGGGCTATAAGGCGGTTAAGCCAAAATTTCCCATCCTCTGTTTTCTAAATAGTTTTTGACCGGCCTTGCAATAAATGGCTGAGTGTTGTCATAATGCAAAATTATGGTCTACTGTCCGGTCGAGTGTTCTAGTCGTTTTTTTTTTTTTTTTTGTTGATTACTGTCTTCAACCAACCCCCCGGGGAACAGGTTTTGCCTTGGCGTTTCCTAACTTAGGCGCTCTGTTTTTCCGGGAAAAGAGGGGAAGGGGTCCCTCGTTTAGTGCGTCATATGATCAATATCGGTAAAATCACCTATTTGACGGCTCCATAATGACCGTTAAAAGTTCAAATACATGTTCCACGGCAAAAGCCCGCTTCGGATATAAAAAACCGGTTCCGATTTTTTTTTAAATACCCAGAGTCTGCTTGAGAAATCGCCAAGTCTGTCACTTCCCCGAAAGCTAGACGGCAACTTCAATTCTTGCTCTAAAGCGGCAACACTCTTTTCTATGGTAAAATTCCTCAAAAATACATACTGTTTGTTTAGTGCAGCTAATATAGCCGCTTTCATACACGGAAAGCTCAAGAATGATACTAGTAGAATACAATATTACGACAACTTTCACACAAAATTGAGATTTACTGCGCAGGTTGGTCAAATGACGTCACAAAACAATGCAAACATAGCCCTAAATGATTTGAAAATACTCACTTTTGCATCTTACGTCATCTAACAGGAAATCATGCTCTTCTCCTATTATTTTTGCGGAAAGCTTACATTGCAAAGTCTTGAGTTTGATAGTGGCAAAGAAAAAGAGAGTGGCTCCTTATACTCTATATTTTCCCTTGCCACCATCAAGCTCAAGACTTTGCAAAGTAAACTTTCCATGTGTGAAAGCTGTGTAAGCGTGCTAAAAATGTTTATATCAAAACTTTGCAAAGTAAACTTTCCGCGTATGAAAACTGAGTACTCGTAAGACCGCTTTTACATTTAGACAGACGATGGGCAGACATTTTTTCATTTTTCTTTTGATCTTGCCAAAACCTTTTACATTAAAAAAATTAATAAACAGACAGAAACTTTTCGTTTCTCTTTTCTTTCTTTTTTGATTGTTGTTGTTTTTTTTTTAAGCACAGCTAGTGTGCTTATATGAAGTTGATGTTGATATGAGAATAATGCTATGAAGCAACAATATATGAAATGCGAAAAATGTCCACAAATGTCTAGTACAGATAGTCGTGTACTACATACTCTCCCCCACCCCACCGACAATTTTCGTTGCAGCACCTTCAAATTTCGTCTGTCTGCCAATCGTCTATCGAAATTTAAAGGCGGATTAAGCGTGTTAAAAATGTTTATATCAAAACTTTGCAAAGTAAACTTTCCCTGTGTGAAAGCTGTGTAAGCGTGTTAAAAATTTTTATATATACGAGCATTATTGTTACAATGTAGCTAGTATACATATGTTGGAATAGTTGGCGCAAGCTACCGTGAATACACCCCTGCTGAAATCGTTTTAATATGTCTTAAGCTGGATTAACCCATTGTTTCCGAACAAAACTTTTGTCCGGACCAAAATTTTTTTATAAGTACCCAGTGAACTTTTTGCCACATGCATCTTCGATCTAAGAGCATTGACAATGTACGCGCGACCCATCCGAAGTCTGTATACAATTCCTACTTACATTTATACAGCGATGGCCTAGGCCGTAAGATGCATCCAACACTGTATACATTGTAAGCGAAGATTGGATAAGTTCAAAACTGTATTATTAGCATTTGTTTTCTTCTTTGCTTTTTATGTACATTTAATTTAACAAATTGAGTAGAAAAAGACTAATCTGAATCGGAGGCTAGTTGTTTGTTGTGCTTAACATGTTTATTTCGATTTTTTCTGTTGACACAATCGCTTACAATCGGATACTTTGCAAATTGTAATAACCTGTGGACTGCTGGGTAGTTTTACGTCGCTCTTCCAGAGAGGGAGAAAATATATTTTGCGAACAACTCTCAGCTTGAATTGGTTTAATTGGAAATTATTAATTGATTCTACATCATTTAAATGTATCGTTGGAACCAATGTGTAAAAATAACCCATTGCTCTTCTTTGCTTTAAAACTTTTTCACTAATAATAATAATGTTTAATGCTTTATTTCAATGGCCATAAGAAAAAGCAGTTTTCCTTTTTGAGAATATTAAAAATAGGATAGGAAAATAAAGCAAAATACAAACAAGTAGTACTACCACCTTGTAAAACTGATAGATTTTGTTTACATATGGCATCTTTGAGTTTCCGGACTGTTTTTCTAGTAATGAGCAGTGTGGCCAAACCAAAATATATTTCACAGCTAAATTGGCTTAAAAATAATGCTAAAAATAGCTAAAAAACAATCTTAAACCGACAAAACATAATGCATAAAATTTTAACTGAATTATATTCTTGTTATTTTGCTTAACATATCTTTAAAAATGATTTACTTTTCATACTTCTTCCTTATGAATACTTATTAGCCATCATTTCAACAATACAAACTGATTAAAATATAATAAAAAATGTATAGAGCATAGTCTGAAAACTATAAAACAAATATATTTCAGTCAGAATGTGTGCAATTACATTTTTTTTAATATTAAGGTTTTGTGTGGCGACTCCCCTAATAATTGAAGATAGAAGTTAAAAAAGTTATGTTCTATAAAAACTCTGGGTTCTCAAAAATATTGGAAATTGGTCATACAATCAATACCTTTAGAAACTTTCTGCGGTTAGTTGGACGGTTGGTCCTAAAATATTAGAAACTTTTGTTTTGTATGGAAGCTCTCTTAAGGAGGGCAGATATGTTCACAAGGGAAAATATTAGGGGAGAACGGTCTTACATTTTACCCCTCTAGTAGCCACTGTCAGAGACAGTTATGAATTTTTTTGTGGATTTTCTGCCATTTTGCCCTACCTTTGACCCCTCCACCGGGGAACAGGTTTTGCTTTGGCGTATTGCAAACCAGGGCACACGCTTTTTCGGGTAAAGAGGGGTAGGAGGCCCTCGTTTGTTATGGCAAATAAAATTCTAGGAAGCCGCATGACGTATGTTGTGTTGGCTTCCGAAATCCTTACCAAGGGTTGAAATTGGCAGAACGTGGATCAGCATGGCCCCGGGTGGTTCTGCTTGCAGTTCAACCCGGGCTGATCATGGATGAGGTGCCTACCTTAGCTGAAACGTTCTGGCTGTGGTTGAAACCTACAACGCAAGAAGGTGGTGTTAGTATCCTTGATAATTGTTTGGCGTGTGGTTTTTTTCGGGGACTAACAACCTCCCGAAGGTCTGTTGCCTTTACAACAGATACCTGTGCTGTGAGGAACCAGTAGTGATCGTTGACGGATGAGTTGGTTTAAGGGCTGATGCTGCTAGTGGACTTCGGCCTACCAACTCATTAAGCCTTGTCTCCATTGATTGCTTGGAAATTGCATACGGGAGGGATTAGAAGGCCGGAACTGCACAACAAGAAGTGGCTCATATGGCTGCAAACATATGGCATAAATTGTCATATGTTTGCAGCCTAGTAATCCACACGGGGGCGCTGGTGAATTGTGCATAATTCACCCCGTGGAACTGGTCCATCATCAGATAAGGCCGCAAGGCAGGTGCTGATGTAAATCTTTTTCACAACTACCTTTGACCCCGATGCGAAGCCATTTACCCCAATACTTCCGTTGAAATTTTGTGGCTTATGCATTTTTTTACCAAACGCCATAAAATAAGGCATACTACCGTATCTAAATCTCGTTCCTAAGATTTTCTATATAACACTTCTATATAACACTAATTCACAGTTTTTCGAATTTTCATTTTTATGAGATTCATGTCTCTCTTTTTCTTCTCTTTCAAGTTCCGCCTTTCTAAGTGGCAAAAACCAGGAACTTCTATGCAAAAGTAACTTTTTCTCAGAATAGATATTCATTTAATGTATTTTATAATTATATAAGTTTATCCAGAAATCAAGAGTTGAATACTTATTTATTAATGCATATCGCTCCTTTATTGCAACATAGTCATATCTCAAAAAATCAGCTTTTCGAGTTATCGATGCAGAATTGTTAACTGTACTACCTTTTATATTGTGCCAAATATTTACTCAAATTACTTTTAAACTGTTACCTTTAGGAGATATTTTCTAAAAATATTTCTAAGACTTGTATTGAAACTAAAAATTTGAAAGGTGTTTTTCTCGAAACAAGCTTTTTTTAATTATGACTATGTTGCAATAAAGGAGCGATATGATATGATGTTGTAATATTTTCTAAAGTGAATCAGTTCGTCTCCAAAATGTTAATTTGCAATTATTAATTTTTATCTGGTTTCTACGCAAGAAAAGTTTGTATTTCTTATATTAAAATAAGATTTTGGCAATTGTTGTCTAAGTTGACATATTAATTGATCTATATTTTGAATGTTTTTAAATTCAATAATGCTAAAAAAATGTTAAGTATATAAATGAAAAATGCTAGAAAAAATGCTAACTGCTAAATGGAAAATTCCCAGCTAAATCAGAATAAAAAAATGCTAAATTTAGCCGCAAAAATACCAAAATGGTCACGCTGGTAATGAGTGAAGCGTGTTGCAGAAAACTCTCAGTAAAAAAATTTTTGTCCGGTTAAAAATTTTGTTGAGAAACAATAGGTGAATGCAGCTTTATTCTCAAGCAAAAAAAAAAATCTCTGAAAGTTTGTGTTCCGTTATCATTTTTTTTCTCTTTTTTAGTTTACACTACAAAAACAATTGTGCAACGCTGTACTTAACTAAGTATTCCTCTTCGCATACATATATTTATGTTTGAACGTTCTGTGTATTAATGTTTTGATTTTTTTTTTTTTTTTTGTGGACCCAAAAGATTTAAGTTGACCACTGCAATCTTAGAATACATATTAAAGAAAAAAACTTGAAGTTAAATATTAATGAATGACTCTATATAATTTGATATTGTCAATCCTGATAAAGATGGTTTTCGATTCATACAAATGTCGTCTGCTTGTATTGCATTGTACACACATTAGTTTTTAAATAGTTTTAAGTTAATCTAAAATATAAAAAAAAAACTCATCCATGGTCACACCTCACATTCACTGCATTTACTATCTTTCATTTACATTAGTTTCACAAAAAAAAAGAAAGAAAAAACACCCACCCCATCCTACATATTTCTGCTATTTAATTCAACTCAACAACTAGTGCTTTTATAACAGCAACCATCTCCTCCTACTCCTCCTCTAAATATCTTAAAACACATTAACAACACTATATAATAAAAACTTCTTCTACTATCTATCAATCAATCTTGCATTAACCTACTTATTACATATCTATCAATCTTTTATCATTTCATAAAAATTTGATTATATTTTCTTATAAAAAAAAAAAGAATATAAAAATAAAATAATATTTAACGGTGGAAATCAAGCTTGCAAGCAAGAAAAGCAAGCAAGAAAAATATTTGCTCAGAGTATTTTCTTTATTGCTTGGGCCTGGCAACACTTAGGCAACCATCAAGTGTGATTTCCCCTATTTTTCGTTTAAATATATTTCTAAAGTTTGATTGTTAACTAATAATGTATTATAAAATAATTGCAGACAAAGTGGATGGATCATTTTCACGATCGAGATCATCATCTATGTCAAGTATAGACATGTCTTCCGCAGAATCAGTCACATGTTTAGCGTTTATTGAAAGCTATGCAAAAAAAAGTGGTAAGAAAATAAATATATAAACGGGTGCCTACCTACATATGTGATGGAAATCGACCGTTTTGAAAAATATTACTTTCAGTTGTTGATGAAAAACGAATGTATTTCAAAATATTGTTTTCTTTTTTGGTAATTTCTTCTCAATTTTTCAGCTAAAGATCTTTAATTGTCAGGGCTGTTCTACAAATCACTTTTTGTGAAAGTGATTTGAAATCACAAAAAAGGTGTTCTGCACACAAAATATTTTTGACTTTTGTGATTTTAAATCGGTTAGCTAACTTTGCAATCAATTTGAAATCACATCCCAATTTTTGCACGTACTTTATTATGAATTTTATAATTTATTACATTAATAAATAACAATAAAAATTATAAATAGCTTGTTTTCTATGTTTCCCAGCTATCTATAATTTTTATTGGTATAAATGGTAGAAGCTAAAAATAGCGAATAAAAAACTTAATTGTATTAATAAATAACTTAATGTGTTTTCTATTGATTATTTAAGTAAAATCATTTATTTTATGCGAAATAATTCACTAAATTAAGAAAAAACTAGATACGCTTATTTGGTTGCAAGATTTGTTGTATTATTTTGTTATTTGGTTTATTAGTTTATTTTACTTTACTTTTTATATTTATTAGAAGAAATTAACCTTATTTTGCAAATAATACCGCGAATAAAAAAATTCAACCTGAAAATACGAATATCAATAAATTGAAGCAAAAAACAGCTGTTTTTTTGTGTTTCAGAAGAGTAGATATCACATGGAAAGTCACAAAAAATTGTGATTTGCAGAACAGGCAAAAATCACATTTGTGCTTTTGAAACGGCATGTGCTTTGAAATCATGTGATTTTTAGAACAGGCCTGACACAGTGTTTGTTTTTTTATAAAAAAGGTTTAACAGTATTGAAAAATTTTAATTTCTTGATCCTTTGACCTTTATATAATATTTGCAATAAATTCCTTCAGTTCAAGGTCCTTTTTGTTTTTTTTTTAATGTTTAGTTTATTTTTCAATATTTCGTCTTCCTTTGGAAGACTTCTTCAGGAAAATTTGTATTGAATTTATCACACAAAAAAATAAATTTTCCTGAAGAAGTCTTCCCAAGGAAGACGAAATATTGAAAAATAAATTAAACATAAAAAAAAAACAAAAAGGACCTTGAACGGAATAAATTTATTGCAAATGTTTAACAGTATTTTAAAATAAGATAATGTTAAAAATTTTTTTATAATAAAAAACAAAAACATTTAAAGATCTTTAGCTGAAAATTTTATATGAAATTAATATAAACAAGATCAAATAATACGAATAATGCATTTCTTTTTTGGTTTTAAAATATTTTATTTAAATTTTTTTGTTAATTACCTTTTGAAATTACAAACATAATTAAATTAGTAATTAAAAATATCTATCTAAATTTAAAGATTTTTTTTTCTGTTTTAAAAAAATAAATCAAATATACAGCCATGTTCTGAGAAACGCGCGATGTGAAACCATAAAGCATTTTGAAATGCTAAATTCATGTTTAGGTATTCTAGGCAACGCGAGTTTTACAGGCCCTTCGGAGTTTTTGCGAAAAAATTCAACATGTGGTTTACATATGTACGTGTGTATACATAGAGTTGAGGAGTCGCAGGACAAAACGTGCCTTTTTGAAAATGTTGGAAAATCAAAAATTATTTTTTTCCCCCGATTATTTTATAGCATGACCCCTGAATATCAAGCAACGTCATTCCTTATTTTTTTTTCTTGGTCCAGTACTCAGGGGATGACCCCTACATATGCAGTGCATTGTACCGGAACTAGGAAAATAGGTTATGAGGAGGGGGAAAGAGGGAGTAATGTTTGTGAACATTTGACTTGAACTTTCCAACGTTATGACAGGAAACACGTCTGCAGGCAACTTATTCCACAGGCGAAGCGTGCGGCTGAAAAACGGCTCTGTAATGCGTAGTATGATTCCCCAGGCAATCGACCTCAAATTGATGAGCTCTGGACGATGAACGTGTGCTACGTAAAAATGTGCGAGTTTCAGGAACAAGATCCGTAATTTCGTCAGAGCAAAATTGTAGTTACGATAGAACAGAGTAACGCACCCCACACTGCGTCGTTGCTCCAGTGAGTCAATAGAGTTGGATACCCTACTGTCACCGATGAGCTTCTTCGCGCTCTTCTGCACACGGTCGAGTAACCCCAAAATAGACTTTGAGGCACCGGCCCAAACATAAGAGTTGTATTCCATTTTCGGTCGGATGCAGATGGTATAAAAAGTAAGGAGGTCGGATGGGGTGAAGTACATCGTACACTGTTTCAAAAAACCGAGGCACTTGAATGCTTCTTCAGAGACATGAAAGATGTGATCAGTCCAGCGAACATCACACTGTATCCTCATTCCAAGAACATCTGCTATTAGCAGAACACAAGTTCAATTGTGGCATAACTGGTTTAAGGAAGGCCAAGAAAATGTCAATGACGATGCTCGTCCTGGTCGCCCGAGCACGTCAACATCCAATGAAAACATTGAAGCAGTGAAGAAAATGATTTTGGATAATGGTCGAATCGCTTTCAGAGAAGTTGCTGATGATGTTGCCATATCGTTCGGCTCATGACAAGCAATTTTTACGGATGTTTTAGACATGAAACGTGTGGCAGCGAAAATTTTTCCCAAACTGCTAAATTTTGAGCAAAGACAACGTCGCATGGACATCGCTCAGGAGCTGTTGAACATCGTCAACGACGAGTCAGATTTCCTCAAAAAGGGTGTATGGCTATGACATTGAAACCAAAGCCCAATCATCCCAATGGAAGCGTTCACAAGAGTCAAGACCGAAAATAACACGTCAAGTTCGGTCAAATGTGAAGGTTTTGCTCTATTGTTTTCTTCGACTGCTAGGACGTGGTGTATCATGAATTCTTGCCATAAGGTCGCACGGTCATTAAGGAATTCTACCTTTAAGTTATGCGCCGTTTGCGCGAAGCAATTCTTTAGAAATGCACAGAATTGTGGAAAAAACCATCATTAATTTTGCACCATGATAACGCACCAGCTCACTAATGGATGCTAGTGCATGAGTTTTTGATCAAAAAAAAATCGGTATCATGCCTCTACACCGTATCCGATGAGGACTTGGCCCCCGACGACTTTTTCCTCTTCCCAAAACTGAAGACACCGATGTAAGGAAAACGTTTTGCTACGATGGAGGAGATAAAAGAAAAATTGAAACAGGAGCTGTTGGCGATAACGAAAAGTGCGTTCCACAAGTGTTTCGAGGATTGGAAAAAACGCTGGCATAAGTGTACGATACGAGTAGGATTACTTTGAAGGGGACAAGATTATTCATTAAATAAATATTTTTGGAAAAATTGAAAATAACGGTTATTATATAATTAGAACATTTGGCGATTTGAAATCGCAAAATCATAATTCTTCGTATAAAGGTATAACACAACACCTATGTGGTGTTTTCAAATCGAAAGCACTAATTTTAAACGATTTGCGTTTGCCTGAGGTTCACATGTTTTATCTTTTTCTAAACGAAACGGTTTCAAAATTGATTTCTATCACACACTGAAGTTGCTATGTACATATTAATAAATACAAATTTATTAGCGTTTATATAATATATAACAATTATTTTTACATTTCTCTGGCAGATTTATTATCAATTGTACCCACATTATGGATCGGCACCAGTTTTGGTTCTATACTTACGCTGGTAGTTAGCATGCCCGATCGGGAAGTTCGTAAATCTCAGCCGGTGTTGGTAACCATAAATGGTGAGTTCTATTGCTTTAAAAATATTAGAATTATGCATGGCGAATTCGTAACAGGCAAGGCAGCTTTAATACGGTAGTGGCATAAGCCCAACTGTCTTTCGTGCGCAAATTTGTCAAAAACACATAGACTTCCTTGCTTTTTCAAAATACATGTTGAAGTTTTTTGGTGTTGTAATTATTGTAATTCCACTACTACTTATTAATGCTGCCTTGATAACAATAAATACAACATTGCAAAAAAAAAAAAAATATTTTTCAAATGTCAGAAAAAAATATGAACACAAAAGCAAATTCCCAAAAAAAAAAATATAATAAAAAATTATTTACAAGGAAAGATAAACTTTTAATTATTTCGTGAAAATTACAGACTGTATAATCTGAGCTTGGAAAGGTGAAAATTGCTAGCAGGATTGTGAAGAGTTTTGGATCATACCTGTCAATCAAGCCACAACACATATCGCTCCTTTATTGCAACATGGTCATATCTCAAAAATGAGCTTTTCGAGTTAACAATGCAGAATTGTTAACAGTACTACATTTCATATTGTGCCAAAAATTTATTCAAATTACTTTTAAACTGTTTTCTTTACGAGATAATTTATAAAAAAAATTTCTAAAACTTGTATGGAAACTAAAAATTTGAAATACGTTTTTCTCGAAACGAGCTTTTTTTTAGTTATGACTATGTTGCAATAAAGGAGCGATATATGTGCTGTTAATAGAATACAGACGAATAACTTGTATAGAAAATTTGTATTAAAATTACTCAAATATTTGAGTGATTTGCATACAATTTTTTTAGACAAGTTGCTCGTCTGTGTTCTATAAGCAGCACAATAATTAAAATAATTGCTTTGTTTTTTTTCAAGTTTATTTTAACTATTTCATTGACATCTGGCAACGATAAAAACGCTCTTAATTTCACCTGTTATGAATTCGACTTGGAAGTTTGTATAGTATATATTTTTAAATTACTCCCAATATGAATTTGTGTTGCCATAAAAATTTCATCAATTCCCAAAAAGGGAAACTTGATTTCGTGATTTTCATGAAACTGTTTATTTTTTGGTATAAAAGTATTAAAAGCTTATAAGTAAAATAAAAATTAACAAATTTTAGTTTTACAATAAGAAAATATAAATTTGTAGTGTAAGTTAAATATTTTGAGCTACAGATAAAATAATCTAGTGTCAGACATAATCCAGCATATTTCAAGAGGCGTCATCGTCGTCACATCAAGACGACATTAAAAAAAACACTCGATTACACATTCGCCTTCGACAGCAATTATGTATTCTTTGATAGGCCTTCGGTATTTCCTAGACCTAAGCGACAAATAGAAGCTGTCGACAATATTCAATGAAAAAATGTTTGTTTCCACTTCAAGTGACGACGATGACGCTTTATGGAATATGGGAAAATATAAAAACTACAAGGTAGTTGAATTCTCTTAAATGCCCTTGAAATTTACCATGTGACACGTACAGGGTGGCCCAAAAAAGACTGAAGGATTAAAAATAACTGTATTTTTTTTGTTTTTATTTCTTATTAATTTTTTTTTTATGTTTTTAAATATTTAATTCATGAAAATTTTTTACATCTAAGTGTGAAATATAACATCTCTCAAATGGTGTCCATTTTCTTGCATACAAAAATTGGCTCCTTTAACCGCATTTTCCATTACTGCCCGTAGAGTTTCTGGTTCCAAGTTCCTTATTGCTTGAACGTTCTGCTTAAGCTCTTGAATTGTTTGAGGTTTATTGATATACACAACTCCTTTCAAATAGCCTCACAAAAAAAATCTGGAGTAGTCAAATCTGGTGATCGTGGAGGCCAAGCAAAATCACAATTTCTGGAAATTATTCGTTCACCAAAAATGTTATGAAAAAGTTCCATTGTCGCTCGTGCTGTATGCGCAGTTGCTCCATCTTGCTGGAACCTTATGTTTTGATTATTCTCAACATGTGGGCGCAAAAAATTTTCTATCATAGTCTTATACAGAGCCCCGTTAACCGTTTCTGGTTGACCATCCACATCTTCGAAAAAATATGGACCGATAATTTTATCAGCCATAACACCGCACCAAACAATACATCTGGCGGGGTGTAGTTTACGCTGATGTAATGCCCTAGGATTGTGAGTGCCCCAAAATTTACAATTTTGTTTGTTAACATAGCCATTTAAGTGGAAATGAGCTTCATCGCTTATTATAAGATTGTTTAAAAAGTTATCATTTTCTCTGGCTATTTGACTAAAACGAATAGCATATTGCAGGCGTCAAAAGTGTAGTGAACATCAGGAACCGTGAGAAGATCCCTCAACCCATGTTTAGGGTTGAACTGGAACCAAGAGATATTGTCCTGAAACGGAATGAAACTCACCCAATTTATACCCTCAAATTTCTCTTGCACCGTAAAGTTACCGTAGAGGAGCCTCATAAGCGTTTAGGTCCCGTTCAATGCCTAAACTGCCAGGAATTTGGCCATACTAAGGCCTATTGTAAACTGCCCGCAGTTTGTGTTGTGTGTGGAGATTTACACGGCACTTCACAGTGCAAAAAACCAAAGACTGACTCGAGCGCTAAAAAATGCAGTAACTGTGGAGGTAACCACACTGCAAATTACAGGGGCTGTCCTGTTTACACTCATTTTAAACAATCAATGACAAATAAGTCATCAATTACCTTCAAGCAACCGCAGCAGTCAAATATTATTTCTGCTAACAATTTTCCCCAGATAGGCCAGTCAACCAGCCAAATAATTATGCAAAACCCCAAACAAGTTTCATATGCTAATGTGGTCAAAACCGATATACAAAACTTGAATCAGGAGCCCATGCCCCAAAACTCCGATCAAAATTTTAAAAATCTTGAGGCAACTCTGCAGACTCTTGTTTCATCCATAAACACATTTACGGTTTCTATGACGAACATGATGCAGGAAATGCTGAAAATGCAATCCACCATTTTGCAGGCAATTTTAACAAAACGAATTGGTTAAAAATATGTTTCTGGAACGCAAACGGCATCCGCCAACACAAAAATGAACTTGAGCACTTCCTTATGGAAAAGCAGATCGACATAATGCTGATTGCTGAAACCCATTTGACAACTAACAGTTTTTTCAAAATTAATAGTTACACGCTGTATGATACTAAAGATCCCCGTGGCAGATCTTGCGGAGGCTCAGCAATTCTGATAAAAACTAGAATTAAGCACTATTTGCTACATGAGACATGTGAGGAGTATCTCCAAGCAACAAACATATGTATTGAACATTTTCATCACAAAATTGTTATTTCATCGATTTATTCTCCACCCCGGTTTTCAGTAACAGAAAATCAATATAAAAATTTTTTCAATTCACTTGGGCCTCGATTTTTAGCGGCTGGTGACTATAACGCTAAACACACTTTTTGGGGATCACGTTTAATTACCCCGAAAGGCCGTGTCCTTTTTGACACCGTTTCCAAAATGGGCTTAGATGTGGTTTCAAGCGGACACCCCACTTATTGGCCGTCAGACCGACGAAAGATCCCTGATGTTATAGATTTTGGAGTTGCGAAAAATTTTCCTTTAGAGTGGATGCAAGTGGAGCCTTCATTAGATTTGTCATCAGATCACTCTCCCACTATAATCTCTGTTTCGTTTCCCCAAGAGATTTGCTCCCCGTTGACCGTCAATAGAGTTAATTGGCTAAAATACAAAAACTTTTTGAGTACACATTGTACTGAAAATATCGCCTTGAGAACGCCTGCGGATATTGATGTGTCAATTAACGATATTTCTGAAAACCTCAAACTGGCCGTACAGCATGCTACCACTAGTCATATAAGATCCAGAAATGAAACCAATAGAACTTATTCGTCTGAAATTGAGCAACTTCTGTCAGAAAAAAGAAGAGTCAGAAGAGAGTGGCAACTTCGCAGATCTCCCCAGCTTAAAACTAGGCTACGGGAATGCATAACTCAGTTAAGAAATCTGCTTGAAGTCCATAGAATGGCTTCCCTTAAAACATATTTGGAAAGCCTGGATGGTACTCCCCAATCTGACCATTCTCTGTGGAAAGCGACAAAAGGTCTGAAAAGACCCGTAATAGGTAAGCCACCTTTGCGAACTTCAACTGGCGACTGGGCAAGAAGTGACTCAGAAAAGGGGATGGTGTATGTTAACCATTTGAGAAATGTTTTTATTACAAATGATATAACAAATGATGCATCTGAATTACCACCATATGTAGTTAGACTGCCTGTGTCTTTGCGATTCACATTTCAAGATGTAGAACAAGGTATCAGTAACATAAACCCCAGGAAAGCTCCAGGTATTGATCAAATTACTGGCAAAATGCTTGAACAGTTACCTCGTGTAGCTAGAAGAGTTCTACTTTTTATTTTTAACGCTATTTTACGCCTTGAGTATTACCCTGCAGAGTGGAAGGTCTCTATGATTACTATGATACCCAAGCCAGGGAAGGATCCGACCAAGGTAGAATCATATAGACCAATAAGTCTACTACCAACAATTTCAAAACTATTCGAAAAACTGTTAATGGTTAAGTTGAGTCCAATATTGAACAATGTGGGATGCATCCCTGATCATCAATTTGGGTTTCGGGCTAAACATAGCACCATAGAACAAACACACAGACTAGTCAACGTCATAAGACAGACCTTTGAGGAGAAGAAGTATTGTTCAGCTTTATTCATCGACATTTCTCAAGCTTTTGATAAAGTGTGGCACGACGGCTTGATGCACAAAATAAAGTTGAACTTGCCTGCAAATACCCACAAGCTTCTGGAAAGCTACTTATATGGGCGGAAATTTGTTATCAGAGAAGGTGATTTTATAAGCCCAACTCAACCTATCGAGGCAGGAGTTCCCCAAGGTAGCATACTTGGGCCTACTTTATATTTGATTTACGCCTCTGACATGCCAACGACATCTGGAATACACACTTCAACTTTCGCAGACGACACAGCGTTTTTGAGCATTCATGAAAACCACCAATTAGCTTCACGAAATTTACAGGAATTTATTTCAATATTGGAAAAATGGCTGAAGCTTTGGAAAATCAGGGTTAATGAACAAAAATGTACTCACGTTACATTCACACTGCGTAAGCAAACATGTTCGGCTATACAAATTAACAATACACCTATTCCGCAGCAAAATGAAGTTAAGTACCTTGGTATTCACCTGGACCGTAGGCTAACGTGGAAGTCTCACATTGAAGCAAAAGTCACTCAGTTGAAACTAAAAGCAGCGCAACTAAATTGGCTTATGGGCAGAAACTCGACATTGAAGTTGGATTGTAAACTTCTGCTATACAATGCAATTCTAAAACCTATATGGTGCTACGGAATTCAATTATGGGGCACCGCCTCAGCGTCAAATATTGAAAAAATTCAAAGGCGACAAAACCAAATTCTTCGAACGATTACTGCAGCTCCATGGTACGTAAAAAATTCACGAATTCATAAAGATCTGAGTGTTCCGCTGGTAAAAGAGGAATTTTCTAAGTACGCGACAAGGTATGTCAGTAAACTGGAACTTCATCCAAACCCTCTTGCGCGTAATATACTTAATTTTGGCGGCCACAGTCGGTTGAGAAGAAGGGATACCGTTGCCACCATCAGAACGTTTAATAGGTGATTCTACCGATATTGCTTCCGCATAATAGAACTTTTTGTCTAGCATTGGCTGGACGTAAGTAAAAAGCACATTTTATTTTATTTTTTTTAATATTTAGTATTAAGATTTGAATACTTATTGTTAGTTCATTTTGAAGATTCAATAAATAAAAACGCGTAACAAAAAAAAAAAAAAAAAAAAAAAAAAAAAATATTGCAGGCGTGCCTGATGATCTTGGGGAAACAGTTGCTGTACCATTTGAATTTTATACGGAAACATTTTAAGATCCCGCTTCAAAATTCTTTGCAGGGATGTTCTGGAGATTCCCAATTGAGCAGAACGACGACGAAACATTTTATGTTACGGCCGCAGAGATCAGGGAGGTTTCCAACTAGCTACTCTTCTCTGAGCACAGACCACTCAGTGGGTTCCAACCCTCTCCCTGGGTACGCCGACATAAAAAAATATTTATTTATACTGAAAAACCAAACATTTACTCAAGCCGCTTTGCTTGCCACCTTCCCGATCTCTTATAGGGGAGAAACTGGTGTTTTTGTTTCCCCAGATGGATCTTCGTTTACACTCTGCCGTACAGCCTCCACAACTGCTTCATTGCGCACAGGTTGACCTCTTCCTCTTCCTGGAAGATCTGACACTCTTCCATGTTCTTAATCATGTTGTCACTGGGTGCTGTTCGGACATTAAAATTACGACGATAATTTCGTTAAGTTGTAATAAATGACCTTCCAGAAGAATAAAAACATTCAATGATTTTGACGTGTTTCTGCACATAATATGTAGCCTTGATTTATCTCCAGTAAATAACCTGCAAAAGACAAAAAAAAAAATTATTAAACACATAAAAGATATAACTATTTTTAATCCTTCAGTCTTTTATGGGCCACCCTGTACAAAAGGTTTGTGACATTTCCGAAACAATTATAAAGGGTGTTTTTCTGGTGATATAAAACTTTAATTTCAGAAAACAAATTATTTAAGAAAACAAATTATTATATTGCTATTTTGACCGCTTAGAACTAGATCGGTCTTATTACTGTAATTTTAACGATTTATTTTCGAATTAACTTTGCCCATTAGCTCTCAATAGGATTGATATCAGGAAATTGAGCGGATCAATTAAGAACTTCAATCCTATTGTTCTGAAGCCATCTTTTACACACTTTGGAGTTGTGGTTAGGATCGTTATCCTGTTGGAAACTCCACTGATGCGTGTTTTTTCCACTCCTTAGGGCAACATTACATTCCGGAGAGTGCTTCGATACATAAATGTCACCATAATTCTCTCAATATGCTGAATAGGCACTATTTCTTGAATAGCGAATTAGCCTCAGCCCATTATGTCACCAACACCATGTTTGACAGTTGCTTGGCAATATTTAGGACTTATGTGCTGTTTCCGCAATGCAAGCAAGCGACTTGTCAAGCGGTTTTATATGAAATGCACTCAATTTTTTGAGAGGTTTTAAATAAGAAATTTTCAGACAAGTCGCTTGTTTGTATTGTGGAAACATTACATTCCAATTCGCGGATAACGAAGCTGTTCGTTCTTTCGCAAAATTACTTTTAAAAAAATAAAAACAATCACCCATATTCTGCTTGTCGGCGGCAATACAAAACGACGCCGATTTTTAAATTTCGCAGCGAATCGGCATTCCTGTTGTCAATATTGCAATGTATCGATAACTGCCGACACATATTTGATATTCTACAAGAGAAAATAGCGGCAATATTGTCTTTAATTGCCGGTTATTTTGTCGTCACAGTTTTTAGCGTCGAGTTTGAACAAAAACATCAAAAAAAAAATTATTAAAGAAAATTAGCATTAAAAAATTGTTATTAAATGGAAAAAATTAAAATTACGAATCCCGCCTAATTTCAAAACTTAGTAGAGGAGCTGGAAAAGAGCCCATCACTGGCCAGAATTAAAAATACACAACTTCAGTTTGTTTTATTTACTTCGTCATTGGAGTCTGAATATGGATGGAAAAACATTTTGTATTTAAAAACTTCCTCAATTTTCTTTTTCTACAAACTTTCTTAATTTGCACAAAATTTTGTTCTAAATCAAAAGGTAAACAAAACGAAAGAAACTGACACATAGATTAGAGATGTGTGTTGGGTTTTATTAACATTATCGATAAACCGGCAACATCAATACAAAACTGTTATAGCATGCTCAGACGGTCATATGAACCACTTGGTTCACACTCTGAACCACGATTGCGAAACTAGGTGTTCAGACGGTCGTTTTTGTTTCACAGCGATGTTTACATATTTTGTGCAAACGTTTCACTACTTCTTTTTTCAGTTTTTATTTAAATCTTTATGTAAGTATCCAATTTTTATATATTCAATGTATTTCTTTTGATTTTAAACACATTAATTATCTGTTTTTTCTTTGTTTAAATTTTTTTTAAAGCTAGTTCAGATAAACTAGCGATAATTTATTAACAAATTTGGAGATGATAGTAATTTTTGCATGATTCGCAACAAGATTCAAAATGAACCAACTTGGTTCGCTCATAAAATTTTGTATGGCGAATCATGTTGGTCCAATCAAGATTGGGCCGCGAACCACGAATGAGAGAGTGAACTTAGCGAAAATAAGCCTTCGTGTCAACATGCTATTAGGTACACAGAAAAAAATAGATGCCATATTGATAAAAAAAATTGCACTATTTTTATCAAATTTCCTGTGAAAAAGATTTTTTGCCAGATTGATAATTCAAATTATAAAGTAGAAATAGCTTTTTCACTTAAAAGCAAAAATTATTGAGTTGAAAAAAATAGTTGTTAATATGTAAAATATACTTAACAAAAAAAATTGTTAAAGAAACAACAGCTCTTCGTTGTTATATGACAACCTCTTAAATTTATTTATTGAATAACAATCAGTAATTCAGAAAACTTTTTATTAATTGCATTTTATTAAGAGATATTTCCAAAAATTCATTATTAATAATAATTTAATTAAGTCAATGCAAATTTTATTAAATTGATGGTTTTTTATTAATAACATAACTTTATTGAAAAAAAATCTCATCTATTTTTTTCTGTGTATGGTATTGCCGCCGACAAGCAGAATATGGGTGAATATTTATTATTTATTTAATTTGGCAATATTCTTTTAACTGTCTGCCAATTTGTCAGCTGTTAAGTGATTTGTGTTTAGTTTTGTTTGACATTTCAACAAGAATACAGTGAAAGACGCCTTAACAAAGCTTCTAAATGGTGCATATTTCCTTGTCGATCTTAACCAGTCGTTAAGGCGCACCTTAAGGATTACCCTCTAAGTTCCCCTGGTTTCTGCATAAACTTTTAAATTTATATTGAAAACAAATCACAAAAAAATTATATCCAGTGTTTTTTTTTATAATAATAAAAAAAAAACTCCCTGAAGATGTTGGAAAAATCCCAACGAAACGTCGGAGGAAAAATATTGAAATAAATTTGCTTTTTTATTTTTATTTAAACTTAATTGTTGAATTCACAAGCTCAGGCGTATCGCGTATCGATGTAACGAGTGATTTTTTGCTATTATCTTTTTGGCAACACTAGTTTGGACAGCTCACGCACGTTTTGTATCTTGTGTCACTGTCAAACATCTTCAGTTTGGTCTATAATTTAATCATGAATCGTCTTACAAACGAACAACGCTTGCAAATTATTGAATTTTATTACCAAAATGCGTGGTCTGTTAAGAAAGTTCATCGCGCGCTTCTTCCATTTTATGGTCAGTTTAATCGACCTACTGAGGCTTCTATTCGGGCTATTGTAAAAAAATTTCGCACCAAATTTACATTGTTGGACATTAAACCACCAACACGCTTACGTAGAGTGCGAACTGAAGAAAATATCGCAGCCGTATCGGCCAGTGTTGGTGATGACCGTGAATTATCGATTCGGCGCCGTTCGCAGCAATTGGGCCTCTGTTACTCCACTACGTGGAAAATTTTGCGGAAGGATTTGGGTGTGAAGCCTTATAAGATACAGCTGGTGCAAGAATTAAAGCCAAACGACCTACCACAACGCCAAATTTTTGGTGAATGGGCTCTTGAAAAGTTAGATGAAGATTCACTTTTTTATCGAAGAATTGTGTTCAGCGACGAGGCTCATTTCTGGTTGAATGTATACGTGAACAAGCAAAACTGCCGTATTTGGAGTGAAGAGCAGCCAGAAGCATTGCAAGAGCTACCAATGCATCCACAATAAACAACCGTTTGGTGCGGATTATGGGCTGACGGCATCATTGGGCCGTATTTCTTCAAAGATGATGCGAATCACAACGTTACTGTGAATGGTGAGCGCTACCGTGCGATGATAACAAACTTTTTTTTGCCCAAAATGGAAGAGCTTGACTTGCATGACATGTGGTTTCAACAAGACGGTGCCACATGCCACACAGCACGCGAAACAATGGACCAATTGAGAGGCGAGTTCGGTGAACAGTTTATTTCACGCTTGGGACCAGTCAATTTGCCGCCCAGATCGTGCGATTTAACGCCTCTAGACTATTTTTTGTGGGGCTATGTTAAGGCTAATGTCTATAGCGACAAGCCCGCTTCGATTGACGCACTGGAAGCCAACATTGCCAACATTATTCGTGAGATACCGGCCGAAATGTTGGAAAGAGTATGCCAAAATTGGACTAAGCGGATGGACCATTTGAGGCGCAGCCGCGGTCAACATTTACATGAAATAATCTTCAAACATTAAATTATATCGACCCAACTATCCATCCAAATAAATATTTCATGCATTTTTCTGAATTTTATGTGTTTTTTTTTTTTAATTTCCGATAGTTCTTATAAAATCACCCATTATTTGGAGAGACAATTTCAAACACAAACATTAAACTCACAAAAAATATATTTGAAAATTGTTTTTGCTTTGAAGTTTTGTGTTTGAAATTTACTCCCGAAATACATCAATACACGATACGACTGAGTTTGTGAATTCAGCTATTAATATATGAATTTAAAATATAGTTAATAAAAAAAAGTCCTGACCTTAAAAGCCCGATTAGCAAAAAAAATCTGCAAAAAATTTATATCCATTAATTTTGTTTTGCCCCCTGCCTATAACAATGTAATCTTAATGTGCTCATTTTTCTAATCTTTCTTTCTGCATTTTTTAGGTGGTCCTATTTTGAGACTTAAAGGTTCAATAATCTTCTAATCTTTCTTTCTGCATCTTTCAGGTGGTCCTATTTTGAGACTTAAAGGTTCAATAACAACCATGTCATTTTTGGATGCTTTTGGCACAATAATTCCCTTCTCATATGAACCATGGCGGGACGATAGCAGAGATGTTAAGAAAGATCGTATGTTTTTTTAACAATGTTCCTCTAATAGCTTGTATTTGCTAATAAACCAATTTTTGTTTAATTTTGAAAAGGAACGCCCACAAAAAGTAGCAGTCGAACGAGTCCTACATTTACACCAACAACTGCCAATACAATATCAAATACATCTGGTGGCAATGTGAGTATTAGTGCTAGCAGTAGTGGTATTAGCGGAAGTGTTAGCACTGGCCTCGATACGATTGCAGAAAGACAATATGTTATCATTGCAAGCGAAAAACAAACTAAAGTCTACGACATTGCCAATCAGTGTTGTATTAATCGCATTCAATTATCTGAAATGGATTTTGCAGTTAAAGCAGAAACTATCACCATGAAAGGTATGTAATGTAATAATAAATCATCTTATTTTGCGCACATTCTGAAATCATAACATATCGCACCTTTATTGCAACATAGTCATATCTCAAAAAATTAGCTTTTCGAGTTAACAATGCAGAATTGTTAACAGTACTATCATTGGCATGGTGCCAAAAATTTATTCAAATTACTTGTTTTTAGTATATACATACTTAGCTGGTGAGGCCTAACTTTTTTTATGTCAATAAAAATGCAAAATCTTTATTACATATTATTCCCAACGTTTCGTGAATTTTATGTTCACTTCTCCAGGGGATTTTGTCTATTTTAAAAAGAAAGTTTTTTATGAAATTACATTAATATCTTAAGTAGAAAACAATATTTGAGAAACTTACATTTTTGTGATTTTACAACATTAAACACCAAATTATTTAAATTATCAGGGCTGTTCTGCAAATCACTTTTTGTGAAAGTGATTTGAAATCACAAAAAAGGTGTTCTGCACACAAAATATTTTTGATTTTTGTGATTTTAAATCGGTTAGCTAACTTGCAATCAATTTGAAATCACATCCCAATTTTTGCACGCACTTTATGATGAATTTTATAATTTATTACATTAATAAATAACTTAATGTGTTTTCTATTGATTATTTAAGTAAAATCATTTATTTTATACGAAATAATTCATTAAATTAAGAAAAAACTAGATACGCTCATTTTGTTGCAAAATTTGTTGTATTATTTTGTGATTTGCTTTATTGGTTTATTTTATTTTACCTTTTATATTTATTAGAAGGAATTACCTTATTTTGCAAATAATTCCGCGAAGAAAAAAATTCAACCTGGAAATAAAAATATCAGTAAATTGGACCAAAAAAACAGAATTTTTTTGTGCTTTAGAAGAGAGTAAATCACATCGAAAATCACAAAAAGTTGTGATTTGCAGAACAGGCACAAATCACATTTGTGCTTTTGAAACGGCATGTGCTTTGAAATCACGTGATTTTTAGAGCAGGCCTGTATATTTATAATCAAGTAAAACAAAATTTATACACTAATTTTCTTAAGCACTATTTTTTATAATAATATTATAAATGGCGCTTAAGTTGTCAGTATCTTCTTTTTTGTTCATTGTTCTGTTTATTTTTTGTTTGTTTGTATTCTTAAGCTTTCTGTTGTGTAACGTTTTTTAACATTATTTTCTTTGTCCAGTATTTTGATGTTGTTAAAGTCGGGTATATGTTTGGTTTGTACAGTATGTTGCGATAAAGCAGTGCTTGTGGAACCAAAGAATAAAACCAACTTGTTATGTTCATGATTCAATTCAGACTCCACTCTCTTTATTTTATCTTTTACTATCATGTTCTTATTTCTAGCCATATTCCTATAGTTGTAAAACTAGATAGTATATGTGTATAGGGATGTTATAAACAGTAATAACTTAAAACTATATGATGCAGGGATTGGCACTATATGCTTTCTTTTTTCTTATTAATGTCTGTCTTATGTTCATGTATTCTAACTGCTAAACTTTTTTTTGTTGTGCCTATGTAAACGAGATCACAGCTGTTGTTATCATCACCTTTACATGGAATTTGATAGACAACGTTGTTTTGTTGTAGTTTGTCTATAGGTGTTTTTGTTTTTGTGAATATTGTGCTTAAAGTCTTATTTGGTTTAAAAGCCAATGTTATGTTGTTATTGTTTATTGCACATTTTATATTGCGGTTGTCTGTTAATCCAGGTATATACATATTTGATGCTGTAATATTGTTTGCTTTCATTGTTAGAGTTGCCATTTCTATTGCTTTTTGGATGATTTGGTGTATTTATGATATTTTTGATAAGATATGGCGGAAAACTATTTTTGGTTAGTATTTCCGAAATTTTCTTTATATTCTTGTTATGAAATTTTTCATCACTTATTTCTAATACCTTGTTTACTAAATTTTTATCTGTGTTGATTATTTGTGATTTGGGTTGGGTTGGGTTGAATAATAGTTGATTATTCTTCCTGATGAGATGCTATTGGTATGCCAGTCGAAATATATTTTGTCATCTTGTCTATAAAGTGCGGTGTCTAGATAGGAGATTTTTCCTTTATTTTCTACTTCAATCGTGAATTTTATTTTGGGATGGTATACATTTAGAGTGTTTAAAATTTCATTTTGATTGTCAGTAATTATTACAGCTAAAATGTCATCTACGTATTTTGTTATATATTTTATGTGAATATTTTTGTCATATAATTCAGCTAAGGCTACGTCCAAGAAATTGTCCAAAACAATGTCAGCAATAGTGGGTGACAGCGGGTTTCCCATAGGCATGCCGAATGTTTGATTGTTGATATTATTGTCATATGTAAAATAGTTATTTTTGTAAAGGCAGAATTTGAGGACATCTAAGAATTTAGATCTTAGTATGTTGTTTTATAGGGTGTTTTTTTAAGCCCGATAGAACTTGAAATTGTAAAAAATAACACAAAAAATTAAATTGTAATCAAAATTTTTTTTTATTCGAAAGATCAATACGTGACATTAACATTTGAAAATGATTTTTCGAGCACTGCTGACCGTATGTCACGAACAACACGAACAATGCTGGCCTCCAAGGCGTCAATTGTTGCTGGTTTATCAGCATAAACCAGTGACTTCACGTAGCCCCACAGGAAATAATCGAGAGGTGTCAAATCGCACGACCTTGGAGGCCAATTGACAGGTCCATTTCTCGAAATCAACTTATCGCCAAATTTTGATTTCAGTAAGTCGATGGTTGCGTTCGCCGTATGGCACGTAGCGCCATCCTGTTGAAACCACATCTCCTCCGGATCAATGTCATCCATATTTTCAAACAAAAAATCATTGATCATGGTGCGGTAACGATCTCCATTGACCGTAACGCGAGCTCCGGCCTCATTTTTGAAGAAATAAGGTCCGATGATGCCACCAGCATGAAAACCGCACCAAACAGTGCATTTTTCTGGATGTAATGGAGTCTGTAGGGTCTCTTGTGGATTGGTCTCACTCCATATGCGGCAATTTTGCTTATTAACAAACCCGTTAAGCCAAAAATGCGCCTCATCGCTGAACACAATTTTGCGATAAAACAACGGGAAATCGACGACTGATTTTCAAAGTAAATTTGGATAATTTCGTAGCGTTGTTCAAGCGTGAGTCTATTCATGATGATTTGTCAGAGTATACTGAAACAAATAAAAAAAATGTTTCATCAAAATTTAATTTTTTGTGTTACTTTTTACAATTTAAAGTTCTATCTAGCTTAAAAAAACACCCTGTATTAAGTTCCAATTATTCATTACGTTATTTATGGCCAAGTGGATAGGAATATTAGTGAACAGGGAGACAACATCAAAAGAGACAATACATTCATTTGGGTCCAGTTTAAGATTCTTAAGTCCATTTTTTAGTTCCGTTGAGTTTTTTTATGTTGTATTTTTTAAATTACTTTTAAACTGTTTTCTTTACAAGATATTTTCTAAAAAAATTTTCTAGGACTTGTAAGGAAACTAAAAATTTTAAATGTGTTTTTCTCGAAACAAGCTTTTTTTTAGTTATGACTATGTTGCAATAAAGGAGCGATATAAAGTCAGTACTAATAAAACAGAAACTGAAAAATAGTTCAGAGATAGTTATATCTACTATTCATAATCCATAACTAGAGCAGAAACTGACTGATCTCAGTTAGTAAACGAAATGCAAACACATGAGGAATAGATACAAGACAAGATAGACATTGACAAGACAGTTATTGATAAATAAATAAATACTTTTCGAAAAATACTTTTGGAAAAATAATGGTTTTTTTTATCAGTTGCGAAAATCGAACATACGTAACTCATGAAATTTGAAAATATCGGATATGTTTTTATCAGACCATGTAGAATACACACAAAACAGACACAGAAAATGTTCACACCTAATACCTACTTGAGTTAGTAATTTTACATACGAGAGCGGATTGATATTGAAACTACCTAAGTAGGAAGAAAACATTTTTTTCGAAAACCATTTATTTCTCTATTCTATTACATTCGTATCTTGATCCTAGTTGTTCGACCTTTTTTTTAAATAATGGGTGATTTTATAAGAACCATCGGAAATTTAAAAAAAACACATAAAATTCAGAAAAATGCATGAAATATTTATTTGGATCGATAGTTGGGTCGATATAATTTAATGTTTGAAGATTATTTCATGCAAATGTTGGCGGCGGCTGCGCCTCAAATGGTCCATCCGCTTAGTCCAATTTTGGCATACTCTTTCCAACATTTCGGCCGGTATCTCACGAATAATGTTGGCAATGTTGGCTTCCAGTGCGTCAATCGAAGCGGGCTTGTCGCTATAGACATTAGCCTTAACATAGCCCCACAAAAAATAGTCTAGAGGCGTTAAATCGCACGATCTGGGCGGCAAATTGACTGGTCCCAAGCGTGAAATAAACTGTTCACCGAACTCGCCTCTCAATTGGTCCATTGTTTCGCGTGCTGTGTGGCATGTGGCACCGTCTTGTTGAAACCACATGTCATGCAAGTCAAGCTCTTCCATTTTGGGCAAAAAAAAGTTTGTTATCATCGCATGGTAGCGCTCACCATTCACAGTAACGTTGTGATTCGCATCATCTTTGAAGAAATACGGACCAATGATGCCGCCAGCCCATAATCCGCACCAAACGGTTGTTTTTTGTGGATGCATTGGTAGCTCTTGCAATGCTTCTGGCTGCTCTTCACTACGGCAGTTTTGCTTGTTCACGTATCCATTCAACCAGAAATGAGCCTCGTCGCTGAACACAATTCTTCGATAAAAAATTGGATCTTCATCTAACTTTTCAAGAGCCCATTCACCAAAAATTTGGCGTTGTGGTAGGTCGTTTGGCTTCAATTCTTGCACCAGCTGTATCTTATAAGGCTTCACACCCAAATCCTTCCGCAAAATTTTCCACGTAGTGGAGTAACAGAGGCCCAATTGCTGCGAACGGCGCCGAATCGATAATTCACGGTCATCACCAACACTGGCCGATACGGCTGCGATATTTTCTTCAGTGCGCACTCTACGTAAGCGTGTTGGTGGTTTAATGTCCAACAATGTAAATTTGGTGCGTAATTTTTTTACAATAGCCCGAATAGAAGCCTCAGTAGGTCGATTAAACTGACCATAAAATGGAAGAAGCGCGCGATGAACTTTCTTAACAGACCACGCATTTTGGTAATAAAATTCAATAATTTGCAAGCGTTGTTCGTTTGTAAGACGATTCATGATTAAATTATAGACCAAACTGAAGATGTTTTACAGTGACACAAGATACAAAACGTGCGTGAGCTGTCAAAACTAGTGTTGCCAGAAAGATAATAGCAAAAAAATCTCTCTTTATAACGAATAATTTGTTTCCTTAAAAAATAATGTTTATTATTTTAATTTTGATTGTTTTAGGTGGAACTTGCTTAGCAACCTATCTTTCGAATGGCCATTTAATGGTACATAGTCTTCCTAGTCTAAAGTTGTTATTGGATGCAGAGTTCTTACCAATTATGAACTTAAGGTAAGTCACTATGGAAACTATTAATAAGTAGTTTACATCTTAAATCGGCTTGGCTTATTATAGAGAGGGCATATCACAAGAAAGTCTTTCTAACTTTTCTTTCGTAGCACATTCTAAAAAAAAAATACTAGCACTGAATTTATTGCTCGGCTCACTTCTCATCTCCCAGTAAAATAACAAAACTCAAGATATGTCCTTTCTATATTCAGCCAACGAAATGTGCTAGAAAAACAAAACATAACAGCATACTATTTAGTTATACTTACATACACATATACATACTTACATTATACATACATGCATACATAAAGGGTGGTTCAATTTTAAGGGCCTATGTTGATTTTGAATAAATCACAAATTGTTTAAGAATTATTGTCATTTCTTTTTATTATGATAATATAGGTATGGTTTTAATTATGTATGGAGCTCGACGACAGACCTCCATCCGTTGGTTTAAATTTTCGATGACGCTGAGGCATAATTGAAGTTCTATGCCGTTAACGTGCCAAATTATCTCATCCTTTAGCTCCTGAATTGCTGCTGGCTTATCAACATACACCTATTCTTTCGAATAATTCCAAAGAAAGAAGTCCAACGGCGTCAAATTACATGATCTTGGCGGCCAATTGACATTGCCCCCACTGAGAGATAACACGGCCATTGAGTTTGTCGCGCAAAAGAGCCATTGTTTCATTTGCTATGCTGCAAGTAGCACCACTCTGTTGAAACCACATATCGTCCACATCCATATCTTCCAATTCGGGCCATAAAAAATTCGTTTTCATTACTCTGTTGTATCGTTACTACAATGGTTTTTGCTCTGACGAGATTAGGGATCTTGTTCCCGAAACTCCCGTTGTATTCCCGAAACTCTCATGTTTGGGCCGGTGCCTCAAAGTCTATTTTGGGGTTACTCGACCGTGTGCAGGAGAGGGCGAAGAAGCTCATCGGTGACAGTAGGGTATCCAACTCCATTGACTCACTGGAGTATCGACGCAGTGTGGGGTGCGTTACTCTGTTCTATCGTTACTACAGGGTGGCCCAGAAAGACCGAAGTGGTGTGAATTGCTTATAACTTTTTATTTAAGAGATATTTTTTTAATTTTTTTTTTTTTAAATACATTAAATTTATGGGGAATATTTTTGGATTAGTTATTAAAAATGATATCCCGCAAGTGGTGGCCATATTCTGCTTCGCACAAATGTGCTCTTTCCAACACATTTTCCATGACCTTTCGCAAAACTTCCGGTGGTATGTTGTTAATTTCTTCTCGAATATTGGTTTTTAACTCCTCAATAGTCCTAGGCTTATTAACATAAACTTTTCCTTTTAAATAGCCCCAAAGAAAACGAGTCTGGAGCGGTTAAATCCGGGGAACGCGGAGGCCAATTAAAATTGCTGTTACGAGAAATTATTCTTTCACCAAAGATGTCGCGTAAAAGAGTCATTGTGGCCCTCGCAGTGTGCGCTGTGGCTCCATCCTGTTGGAACCATATTTGCAGATGGTTTTCCACGGCTGGCCTTACAAAATTTTGCAACATGGCCCGATATCGATCACCATTGACGGAAATGGCGACACCTTGTTCATTTTCAAAAAAAAATGGGCCAATGATCCTTTCTGAAGAAACACCGCACCAAACGGTACACTTAACTGGGTGCAATTGTCGTTGATGAAGTACTCTCGGGTTTTCCGTAGCCCATATCCTACAGTTTTGCTTGTTAACGAACCCATTTAATTGAAAATGGGCTTCGTCACTCATTATTAAGTTATGAATAAAATTTGGATTCTCTTGTGCTTTTTGCTGGAAATAAATTGCATAGTCAAGTCGTTGCTGGTAATCTGTTGGTTTCAATTCTTGGACAAGTTGAATTTTGTATGGAAACAATCCTATGGTGTGCAAAATTCGCTGCAGCGACGTCCTTGAGAGGCCCAGTTGTGACGAACGTCTCCTGGTTGATGTTTCTGGATCCTCCCGAATACTCTCCTGTACCACTTGAATATTGTCAGCCGTGTGGACAGTTCGGTGTCTGCCGGGACCAGGAAGGTTCCTTACTGCTCCTTGTTCTCGAAAATTTGCAACCAGACGGTTTATTGTTGACTGAGAGGGTGCAACCCGCACATTAAATTGACGACGGTATGCACGCTGAGTCAACACAATGGACCGTTGATTTGAAAAGTAAATTTCAACAATTTGGGCACGTTGTTCAATTGTGTATTGCTCCATTATAAATTATCCAAGTCTTCTTTACAAAATACTGAAAAGAAAAGAAAAAAAAAATTATAATAAAAAAGTTATAAGGAATTCACACCACTTCGGTCTTTCTGGGCCACCCAGTACAATGGATTTTGCTCTGACGAGATTAGGGATCTTGTTCCTCAAACGCGTACATTTTTATGTAGCACACGTTCATCGTCCAGAGCTCATCCATTTGTGGTCGATTGCCCGGGGAATCGTACTACGCATTACAGATGGAATTCGTTTTTCAGCCGTACGCTTCGCCTGTGGAATAAGTTGCCTGCAGACGCGTTTCCTGTCTGCTATAATGTTGGAAAGTTCAAGTCAAATGTTCACAAACACTACTCCCTCTTTCCCCCTCCTCTCAACCTATTTTCCTAGTTCTGGTACAATGCAATGCATATGTAGAGGTCATTCCCTGAGTACTGGACCAAAACAAAAAAAAAAGGGGCCATAGAAGGTTTGTTATCATCTCACGATAGTGAACACCATTACTGCCTGATCGGCCTCATTTTGGAAAAAACATGGCCCGATGATGCCGCCAGCACATAAACCGCACCAAACAATCATTCTTTGTGGGTGCATTGGTTTTTCGACAAACACTCTTGGATTATCATTCGCCCAAATTCGGCAATTTTGCTTATTGGCTAATCCACTGAAGTGAAATGTGCCGCACTACTCAAGATGATTTTTTCCCAAAAATTTATCATCCACTGTTGCTGTTCCTTGCCACCATTGACGGCGCTTGGAATGGCCAAGAGGCTTTAGTTCCTGAGTCAATTGCACTCTGCAAGCCTGTAAATGCAAGTCTTTATGTATAATGTTTATCAACGACGAGCATGAGAGGTGCAATTGTTGGGTACGACGACGAGTTGAGTTGGACGGCTCTTCAGTCACACTATCGCGAACAGCAGCAATATTTTCTGCAGAACAAGCTGTACGAGCTAGCTTGCACTGGTGTTTTCACATCTCCTACAAGACCCGGTTTGCACGATTTTTCCGATTGTTCACTCATTTGGACGGTTAAATTGACTGAAAAAAAAAACACGAAGTGCACGTTATAGTGAAAGGCCAATGCAAGCGGCATGCGGCAGCGGGCGGCATCAATGTGACCCATTTACAAAAAATTATATTTTTTATAAAAATATTCGTACATAAATTTCAACATATTGAATTTACTTTAATTTGGCAATGCCGTTAAAGGCGGCCGAGCGGCAATGTTGAATTCAGTTTAACTTTTTGTTTTGCCGCTTCAATTTATCAAACCAAAATGTAAAGGAAAAAAATTTAAAAAATAGAAAACAGAAATTAATTTTCGGTTTTGAAATTTTAACAATTGAATTTGTTTATTCATTTTGGCTTTAAAAAAATCAAAATGTGTAATCTTCGAATTACAAATTTGTCTTCAATTAGCCGCGTTCATTTGCCTACAACAAATAAACTCAAGCGGCAAATAGAACAGGTGGTTGCCGCTCGTTGCCGCAAGTCGCTTACATTGGCCTTTCACTATTATGTATTTAGATTTGAACGCCCATATTCCATATCATTATAAGCCTGAATAACTTCAATGCGTGGCTCGATTGTGTATCTTTCCATGATTCAAATGGAGTTAGTCTAAAATTGAGGAATGTCTAACGAAATGCAGAAAATAACTTGACCTTTAGGTGCGCAGACGCACAGTCAACATCGGCCCTTAAAATTTAACCACCCGATACATACATCAATTTATTTTATTTCAACACATTTCCAAAGTGAATTATCCAGGCATGTTGTGGGAAACGCAAATCGCTTAAATTTAGCGTTTTCGATTTGAAAACGCCAAATATGTGGTCTGAAAAACGTATAACGCAAGAAGTATGATTTTGCGATTTGAAATCGCCAAATAGGTGTTCTGGAAAACAACGCATATCGCTTAAAATTGGCGCCTTCAACTCGCATGTGTATATTGAAGTGAACTGATTGAATTTGCTAAAACTGAACTTGTAAAAGGAAATAAAATTAATCACAATTAAAATTTAATATATTTTCTTTTTATTTCAATAAAAAGTCGAAAGGATTTTACACAAGGCGAATTCATATCAGGTATATGCAAGAGCAATAAATACAGCACTACAAAAAATAAATCTTTTTCAAATATCAAAGGAAAAATATAAACATAAAGAGAAATTCAAAAAAATATAATCAAAAATAGTTTACAAGAAAAGACAAACTTTTAATTATTTCGTGAAACAGTAAAAAATTATAAATAGCTTGTTTTCTATGTTTCCCAGCTATCTATATGTCGACATTTCATAGGAACTACCCTAATCATCAGTAGACTTTGGAAATTTTTGAAAGATATTCTCAAACATTCAACTTTATATCCCAGCAATATAAATAAATTGTTGAGAATTTAAAAGAAAAATGCTCTAATAATATCCGTCAAAACACGAAAAACAAGCTTTTCTATTTATAAACGTCTCTAACATTTCTTTACGTTTATAAATAGAAAAGCTTGTTTTTTGTGTTTGGCGGATATTATTAGAGCATTTTTCTTTTAAATTCTCAACAATTTATTTATATTGTTGGGATATAAAGTTAAATGTTTGAGAATATCTTTCAAAAATTTCCAAAGTCTACTGATGATTAGGGTAGTTCCTATGAAATGTCGACATATAGATAGCTGGGAAACATAGAAAACAAGCTATTTATAATTTTTTACTGTTATAAATGTTAGAAGCTTCAATAGCGTATAAAAAACTTAATTATTTCGTGAAACTTTCAATTATTTCGTGAAAATTAAAGTCGCATATCTGAGAGCTTGGAAAGGTGAAAATGGCCAGCTGGATTGGGAAGAATTCTGAATCATACCTGGGCTCTCAAGCCACAATACATAATTAAAGAAATTGTTTTAAAAACTTTTTTACAATTTTGTTTTAATTATGCCATTGACATCTGAAACAGATTAAAATTAAAAAAAAAAGTTATCAGCTGCGCTATAAATTTCACCTGTTATGAATTCGCCTTGATTTTACACATTTTCAATAAAAAAAAAACGTTCTTTATTTGTTGTCAAATTTTTTTAGTTTTTTATTACTACATATCGTTGGTCTCATGTAGAAAGGCCCTAACAAAAAAAATTCTTATGTACGAGATTAACTAGTTGTGAG
The DNA here is from genome assembly GCA_914767995.1 of Thecocarcelia acutangulata. Lineage (NCBI taxonomy): Eukaryota > Metazoa > Arthropoda > Insecta > Diptera > Tachinidae > Thecocarcelia > Thecocarcelia acutangulata. The sequence goes on along the minus strand of OU612095.1, from coordinate 21,303,639 downwards.
TTCGAGTCCAACTTCAGTCAAGAAGAAGGATTATTTTTAATTATAACAATAATTGCTGTGAAACAATAAGACCAAAGCGGCCGTATTAAAAATACATCATGTTCACATGATCCCGAGTTCGAGTCCCAGTGGGTGCTGATGAGTAGTGTAGCGACTACGAAACAGCTAGTTGCCCCCCAACTATATGGTATTCAATTATTTTTTCTGTTCTTCTTTGGTCACAGCAATTATTGTTATAATTAAAAATAATCCTTCTTCTTGACTGAAGTTGGACTCGAACTCACAACTAGTTAATCTCGTACATATGTATATAACTAAAAAAGTTCACTCACTAATGATTTACATACAAAAAAAATTCTATTTTCCAGGAGAAGGAAAAATCACCGCATACGATATCGAGCAATATTATCGAAATTTTTCATTTTGGTATCATGGCATAAGACACCGAATGAATTGTATTGCAATAATAAAAAAAAAGTTAAACAATTTTTTTTTGTATCCGTTTTTTTAAAAAACACATGGTCTTTAATCCATTAAATTTTGTTTAAATTTCGATCCGAAATGCATCGTTTGCTATAATCTAAATGTATCGTAATGTCATTCGATACGATAGTTAATTCAATATCGTATGCGGTGATTAGACCCCTGTATAAATAGGTACATCTAAAAGTAACCTTTTTAGCTCAATTGCTTGTAAGAGCCATATATATGAAATTATATAATTAAATCTTTATGACACTGTGTTCTTGCGTGAAACGTACTAGAATCCCTAAAAGAGCTCAATTCAGGGAAAATGCGAGTTAGGGCCTTTCTAAGTGAGACTAACGATATGCAAGTATGTAAAACACATGTTGCATTTTTCCGTAAACAACTCCGAAACGCCAGTAAAACGCGCGTTCCTTAGAACACCAAAAATCAATTAAGCGATTTGAGAACGCTTTGCGGTTTCAGATCGTGCGTTTCTCGGAACATGGCTAATCATTATTATTTGAATGGGATGTGGCCCGAAACGGCCATTATTGATTTATTATACTTCCCCTTACCTTCTCACGAGTCAAATACGTCAAGAAACCGGACTAATTCCTACATTGGGAGTGATGGCAAGTCCTGTTCATTCGACAGATAGTCTTCTGGCATTATGATCCCCTTACCTTAAATACGTCAAGAAACCGGACTAACTTCTACATTGGGAGTGATGGCAAGTCCTGTTTATTTGAAAGATAGTCTTCTGGCATTATGATCCCCTTACCTTAAATACGTCAAGAAACCAGACTAACTCCTACATTGGGAGTGATGGCAAGTCCTGTTCATTCGAAAGATAGTCTTCTGGCATTATGATTCCCTTACATTAAATACGTCAAGAAACCGGACTAACTCCTACATTGGGAGTTTTTTTTTTTTTTTTTTTTTTTTTTTTAAGCATTTTTTTTATTTATTGAATCTTCAAAATGAACTAACAATAAGTATTCAAATCTTAATACTAAATTTAAAATTAAAAAATGTAATTCTTAAGTCCGGCCAATGCTAGACAAAAAAGTTTTATTATGCGGGAGCTATTTCGGTAAAATCACCTATTGAGCAATCTGATGGTGGCAGCGGTATCCCTTCTTTTAAGCCGAGTGTGGCCGCCAAAATTAAGTATATTGCGAGCAAGAGGGTTTGGATGAAGTTCCAGTTTACTGATATACCTTGTCGCGTACTTAGAAAATTCTTCTTTTACCAGCGGAACACTCAGATCGTTATGAATTCGTGAATTTTTTACGTACTATGGAGCTGCAGTAATCGTTCGTAGAATTTTGTTTTGTCGCCTTTGGATTTTTTCAATGTTTGACGCTGAGGCGGTGCCCCATAACTGAATTCCGTAGCACCATATAGGCTTTAGTATTGCGTTGTATAACAAAAGTTTGCAATCTAATTTCAGTGCCGAATTTCTGCCCATAAGCCAATTTAGCTGCGCTGCTTTTAGTTTTAACTGAGTGACCTTTGCTTCAATGTGAGACTTCCATGTTAGCCTACGGTCCAGGTGAATACCAAGGTACTTGACTTCGTTGTGCTGCGGAATAGGTGAGTTGTTAATTTGGATAGGCGGACATGTTTGCCTACACAGTGTGAATGTAACATGAGTACATTTCTGTTCATTAACTTTGATTTTCCAAAGTTTTAGCCATTTCTCTAATATTGAAGTATATTCCTGTAAATTTCGTGATGCTAAATGGTGGTTTTCATGAACACTCAAAAACGCTGTGTCATCTGCAAAGGTAGAAGTGTGGATTCCAGATGTCGTTGGCATGTCAGAGGCGTAAATCAAATATAAAGTAGGCCCCAGTATGCTGCCTTGGGGAACTCCTGCCTTGATTGGCTGAGTTGGGCTAATAAAGTCGCCTTCTCTGATAACAAACTTCCGCCCGTATAAGTAGCTTTCCAGAAGCTTGTGTGTATTTGCAGGCAAATTTAGCTTTATTTTGTGCATTAAGCCGTCGTGCCACACTTTATCAAACGCTTGAGAAATATCAATGAAAAGAGCTGAGCAGTACTTCTTCGCCTCAAAGGTTTGTCTTATGACATTGACTAGTCTGTGCGTTTGTTCTATGGTGCTATGCTTAGCCCGAAAACCAAATTGATGATCAGGGATGCATCCCACATTGTTCAATATTGGACTCAACTTCGCCATTAACAATTTTTCAAATAGTTTTGAAATTGTTGGTAAAAGACTTATTGGTCTATATGATTCTACCTTAGTCAGATCCTTCCCTGGCTTGGGTATCATAGTAATCATTGAGACCTTCCACTCTGCAGGATAATACTGAAGGCGTAAAATGGCGTTAAAAATAAAAAGTAGAACCCTTCTAGCTACACGAGGTAACTGTTCAAGCATTTTACCAGTAATTTGATCAATGCCACATTGGGAGTGATGGCAAGTCCTGTTCATTCGAAAGATAGTCTTCTGGCATTATGATCCCCTTACCTTAAATACTTCAAGAAACCGGACTAACTCCTACATTGGGAGTGATGGCAAGTCCTGTTCATTCGAAAGATAGTCTTCTGGCATTATGATCCCTTTACCTTAAATACGTCAAGAAACCGGACTAACTCCTACATTGGGAGTGATGGCAAGTCCTGTTCATTCGACAGATAGTCTTCTGGCATTATGATTTAAATATGACTTCTGGGATATGACCGACCCGCCACGGTTGGCTCAGACGTAGTCTAACCTAAAGGTCCAGTTTTCAATGACTTTTCCAACATTTGTGGCCGTATATCGGCAATAAAGCGGCGAATATTGTCCTCCAAGTGATCTATCCTATAAAAGCAATCCAAAAGAAATAAACGAACTGCGCAGAACAAATATCCGTATACCTTGATATGGGAAAACTTTGCATTACATTGCAGCTAGCTTATAGTGAAAGGCCAATGTAAGCGGTTTGCGGCAACGAGCGGCAACCAACTGTTCTATTTGCCGCTTGAGTTTATTTGTTGTAGGCAAATGAACGCGGCTAATTTGTGATTCGAAGATTACATTTTGATTTTTTTAAAGCCAAAATAAATAAACAAATTCAATTGTTAAAATTTCAAAACCGAAAATTAATTTCTGTCTTCTATTTTTTTAAATTTTTTTCCTATAATTTTTTGTTTGACAAATTGAAGCGGCAAAACAAAAAGTTAAGTATTAAACACATTGAAGCCAGCAGACAACCGACTTCAATATTTCAAATATAAAATACATGCATTTAAATGCGAATGTTTATTTAGACAACAGCAAGACGACACGACTGCAGGTTGTTGTCCAAGCTGATTTTTTTTGCCGCACTCGAATTAAACTAATTTCTATTTTTGTTGACTACAAAATAAAAACAGTGTGACCAATGTTTAAAAAAAAAAAAAATGTATGTAATAAAAATTTTGCTCTTGGAAATATTTTATTTTCTAATAAAGCATAATTAAAGAACAAAATTTATATGGACTTTTAAATAAATTAATAAATTTATTTGTACTACTGTTAAATATGTGCATACATATTTATCCCCAAAATAAGAATGCCTAATTTTATAAAAGAACTAGTTAAGTGCCAAACAAACTACACAAACAGCTTAACAAATATGCAAAAACATTTATACAAACATTAAGCGTTGTTAAAGGGCATGTTTACTTGTTTGTACATATATTTGAAACATGTTTGCACGATTTTTGCGCAAACATCGTGAATGTTTGTGTTGTCTAACGCAAAATTTTGTCATTTCAAAGAAAATTTTGCATAATGAAGTGATGGAAGAAGAAGCACACAAATTTAATCATGAAAAAGTATTGTATTAAAGTTTACCTTCTTTGTAGAAATTGAAAAAACAAAGATTATAGAAACTGAATATCAAGAAATAGAGGCTAAAACAAATTATAAAATTATTTATGTGTTGTAAACTTCATATGGCAAGAAAACTGCCGCAGTATAATCGCCGTGTACTGTCATTGAAAAAAAATTTATTAATTTGTATTTGTATCGTTATGAGCAAACGGAAAGCGCGTGTTTGCCAAAAGGTTTGCATAGTTTATTTGTCTCTTTATATATATTCCAGTTTCTTCATTTATGAGTAGTTTTAATTACATATCTTCGACGAACAATTTTATAATATATATACATACATTTTTCTTTTTCGAGTCGAATTATCTTTGTGCGAATTTTGAAAAGTTCCATATAAATGTTCAATTATTTAATATTGTTCCCATTATAGATCAAAAGATTATATTTTCCACTTTTAAGACCCGTCTAACCTGAATTAAGCGTAGCAAACAAAAGCTTTTCTAATTAATTTGTTGTTTTAGATTTTAAGGCCGTTTTTAAGAGAGAACTTTTTTCATGAAGGATTGATATAAACAGAACTCGTTCTGTAAAACAATGGAATTTTGTAAAGCTAAAAATTCTAGGGTGGCCACACTGAAGCATACTTTTATTCAAATGAATTTATGTTGCTGCCGTGTTCAAAATATTTCAGTAGTCGCCTACACAACTATAATTGCCGGTTGCAGCATTTGCTGTCGTGAAGTTGTGAAGTCTGCTGTGGTCTATGTGTTTAAAGCTTTAAAACGAATTGCCGCTCGGCCGCCTTTAACGGCATTGCCAAATTAAATTCAATTCAATATGTTGAAATTTATGTACGAATATTTTTATAAAAAATAGAATTTTCTGTAAATGGGTCACATTGTTGCCGCCCGCTGCCGCATGCCGCTTATATTGGCCCTTCACTATTATAGTTAGACAAAAAAAGTGAATGATTCACCCCTATCGGGAATAAAATGTGAAATTTATACCAGTAAAAAATTATAAATAGATTGTTTTCTATGTTTCCCAGCTATCTATATGTCGACATTTCATAGGAGCTACCCTAATCATCAGTAGATTTTGGAAATTTTTGAAAGATATTCTCAAACATTCAACTTTATATCCCAACAATCCAAATAAATTGCTGAGAATTATTATTTGGATTGTTGGGATATAAAGTTGAATGTTTGAATGTTTGATATCTTTCAAAAACTTCCAAAGTCTACTGATGATTAGGGTAGCTCCTATGAAATGTCAACATATAGATAGCTGGGAAACATAGAAAACAAGCTATTTATAATTTTTTACTGGTATAAATGTTAGAAGCTTCAACAGCGAATAAAAAACTTAATTGTTTAAAATGTGAAATTTTTATTCCCATAAAATTTTCATTTCCCAAGTAGGGAAATTTGCTGTCATGAATATCATGGGAACGTTTGTTTTGATATCAATATTAGTGAGTGTACAATAGGGAAGAAGAAAATATAAATACCACATGCAATGGGTCGATTATTTTGCATCCTATTGAGGAGCATGTCATGTTGCACATTATTTATTGATTTCGACCTAAAAATAGTTCTTAGTTAATTTATATAATCCATTAAAATGTAAATTTTTTTTAGTTCCCTAAAGAAATTAAAGTGAACAAATTGAACAAAAAATGGGAAAAATGGTTTTGAAAATCCCCTTCACGATAAGGCGAAATTTTGAATGGGAATATTTTTTTGTGCATGTCATTCACCGTTGAATGACATCACAAAATGGGAACACATTTTATGGAAAAAATTATTCATGATCGCACCTTTGAGAAATGGGAAACGATTTTAGGGGAAAAATTATTCATGATAGGGGTTATTATGTGCTGTTCATAGAACACAGACGAGCGACTTGTCTAAAAAATTTTTATGAAAATCACTAAAAAAAATTGAGTGACATTTATACAAATTTTCTAGACGAGTTGCTCGTCTAGCACATTAATTGACTTTATTTGTAGTCGACTGAAAATTTGCTGGCTGGGATTCATCTTGCCATGGCTGGATATTTCAGTAGCTACACCAAATAAGACAAGCTTTCTGTTTTGTCTGTTTTAAGTTTTAATCAATCGGAATAAAGCACTTCACACAAGTTATCAAGTTTGTGGCAGAATTAATAGTGTCTAAAAAACTATGAAATTTATTTACAAAAATTCTGTAAACAATATGATTTCTCAACACATATGTACACTGACACTATTTCTTAGCACAGAATAATTGACTACAATACACACATATGTACATACATACATTTGTATGTACATTCAGAGTTCTATTCAACATCTGTTCTTTATTTCACTTTGCATATTATTGTTATTATTTTTTTTTAATAGTTTTCAAACCAAATGCAAACAGGGAATTGTGGATCCAATGCTTTCCATATGGGGTCAACAAATCATTGTTCATGAAGATATAACACAGTATGAATTTAAAATTTGCTTATTATTTCGCTTTGCCAATTAATTTGTTTTTTATTTATTTGTTTTTTTCTTTATTATATTTCTAGAATATCAAAAATATTTTGCTTTAGTAATAAAGGTCATGGTTTGTACATGGCATCACCCACCGAAATACAAAAGTTTACAATATCGTCAGAGTTTTGGTACGTATGGCAACATTTATTTATGTATTATATACGCATATACACATACTAACATACATGTACGCACATGATAAAATTTTGTTTACATATATATGTAAACAAAATTTTAAAGAAAAAATTTTTTTTAGTTTGGACGTGTGTGAAGCTTTAGAAAAGTACTCTCGTAAGTAAGGTGAATAAAATTCTGAGGTGAATAAAATTTTACTAGCTCTAGGGACCATGATATAAAAAATACAAGGTAGTTTCATTCTCTTTTTATTATTTGTAATAAGGATTTTTGAAGTATATTTATTTAGAGAGAAATATAAAAAGGCGTTGCCACACAGTTGAATAAGGGAATTTACTCCTAGAATGGATTTTTTCTGAAATGTGTAGTGCATTGTTCATATTAGAAAAAGCTAGAAATAATAAGCTGATGTAAGTAGATATGTATCTGTGGCCGTTTTGAAACCCATGTTAGGTTAGGTTTAACAGGCTGCCAAAGCCAGCTCACATGGGTCCAATTTGGTCCAAAAAACTAAAAGCACGTACTTCTGTAAACTTTACGATAGCATTCAAACGAATGCCTATTTTAAAGAAAATATTATTCTTTTAAAAGATATTAAAAACAAAGGGAAAAGTTTGATGCTTGTGGTTCAAAAATATATAAATAATTATTTCTACTAGAATGCAGCGACATATAGTTTTCCGTCGTTTCCGCGCCTTCAAACTTGTTCTGGACGTGACTTGTAACTCCTCTGGCGCGATATAATTATTGAGTGCATCTAAAAGAAAAAATAATATGTAGCTGATTTTAATAACGGCCAATCAGTGACCACAATTGCAAAAGAAAAAATTGACATTCACCAAAGCGTTATATCAAGAATTATAAGCCGTTTTCGTTGTTCGGGTACTTTGGTTACAGAACATAAAGGTGGAAGTTCCCGAAAACAGTAAACGCGATGGCCAGGCAATAATACGTTTGATAAAAACTGAACGATTCGTGTCGTCAAGAACCATCGCCACACAATTATTATTAAATGTTACCCCCAGAAGGATTCAAAGGCCGGCTGCAGACGGCGGACTAAAAGCATACCGTATAAAAGTGTAAAAAATATCTTTATATCACGGAAAAATTTACTGGCCAGGTTGGAATTTGCAAGGGAACATATTAATTTGACCACCACACAAAGGAATTCCATACTATTCTCCAATGAGTCCAAATTTAATTTAAAAGGTTCTGATAGATTAAGACCGATCAGATGACCGAAAAGCAAACGTATTAATCCGCGTTATACTAAAGGCACATTGAAACATGGTGTCGGTAGCATTTTAGTCTGGGGATGTTTTTCAGGCCATCTTTTATATATTTTAGATTTATGTATTTTATTTTAAAATTTTTATTTATTTTCGTTAGAAGGCACAATTTTATTATTATTTTTAGACACAACTTCAAACAAAACTGAAAACAAGGGAATGTATAAACTAATACGGTAGCACAGTTTTATGGAAAATGTCACAATCCTTATACTTGTCAGATGGTGATTGTTAAGGAAAATTGAGAGAATAAAACTACCTTGTATTTTGTATATCATGTGTACGCATATGTACTTACCCAACAAACACGAAATCAATTCTTTATCATTTTATATCAAACATAATTTTCAAACGTTTTTCAATGCTTTGAGTTTAACATTTGAATTTAAATTGGAAATCACTTGAATATAAACATTTGATACTCTAATGTTTGATCAATTTGGATTTGAGTGTAACAACTAATTTTATTGAAAAACTTGTTAACATTTTAAATTCAATGTAAAAACTTTTCATTCAGGAAAAGATTAATAAATGTGATTTGTTGGTGAGCAATATGCGATTAAATGTGAACAAAAATTAGTTTTAATCAGTAAAAACGCATGAAGAAAAACATAAAAACGTAAAATAAATTTTCTGACTGGAACGCGATTTAAAACCAAGAACAACTAACTATTTTGTCCTTTCGCGTGATTCAAGAAAAATAATAATAATAGAAAATTCAAATCAAAAATCAAATCAAATATGAATTTGTAAAGAAAAAATTTGTTGTTATTTGTATTCCACATCACAATCAAAATTTGAAAATTACTCGTATATTTGAAAGCAAGTTGAAAATACTGAATTTCTCAATTTGAAAAAAATATCTCCTTTCTGTTGAGCATACTATCTCCCTGCATCACGATGTCGTTTCGTTAACGTATGCTAATGCTTCATATTAAAAATAAGTGACTTATTCAGGGCTGTTCTGCAAATCACTTTTTGTGAAAGTGATTTAAAATCACAAAAAAGGTGTTCTGCACACAAAATATTTTTGATTTTTGCGATTTTAAACCGGTAAACTAACTTGCTATCAATTTGAAATCACATCCTAATTTTTGCACGTACTTTATTGTAAATTTCATAATTTATTACATTATTAATTAACTTAACGTGTTTTCTATTGATTATTTAAGCAAAGTTATTTATTTTATACGAAATAATTCACTAAATTAAGGAAAAACTAGATACTCTTATTTTGTTGCAATGCTTACTGTATTATTTTGTGATTTGGTTTATTTGTTTATTTTACTTTACTTTTTATATTTATTAGAAGAAATTAACCTTATTTTTAAAATAATCCCGCGAATAAAAAAATTCAACCTAAAAGTAAAAATATCAGTAAATTGAAGCGAAAAACAGCAGTTTTTTGTGCTTTAGAAGAGTATAAATCACATCGAAAATCACAAAAAATTGTGATTTGCAGAGCAGGCACAAATCACATTTGTGCTTTTGAAACGGCATGTGCTTTGAAATCACGTGATTCTTAGAACAGGTCTGATAGTTAGCTATTATTCAACTAACGTATATATCGTAGGTAGGCAAGGCAAATGATACAAAGATCAGGGAAAAATAAAGCTTATAAACGGCATTGGAATAGTTTTTTGACTTTAAAAACTATTACGAATGTTTACGAAACGACATCGTGAGCCAGGCTGTATGTTTTTCAATTTGAATTCAAATCAGTATCAAACGTTTGTAGTTTAAAAGAGCGTTTTATTTTAAGTCAATATCAATTTGAAATCAAACCTTAGTGTTTGTTGGGTATTTATAATTCACGGTTACATATGTATATTATTTTTTTTTTTTTAGTAAACAAAAGTTTCGTAATCAGCAAAATTTTGCAATCTCAATATTTGGCTATAAATTTTATTCTAAATAAAAATTCCCCAGCAAGGGAAATTTTCGGCTTGAAAGCCATTTTTTTTATTGGTTTTATAAAATCTTTAGTTCTCGTTCTCTTGAAGTTACGCCTGCCAATTTATATGTCTTACATAATAACAAATATCGGTATCGTCTGATAAAATTTTCCCAAATTATTTACTATAAAGTTATATTGTATTTTTTTTTTTGTAATTAATGTTAGCTTAAAATTTCCCAGTTAGGGAAATTTTTATTTTTAAGACTATTACAATATATTGGCAACAAGAATTTATATAACCAAAATTTTAAAGAAAAAATACTTCTAGTTTAAATAAAATTGTAAAACAAAAAAATTTCCCTAAAAGGGAAATTTTTAAATTGAAAGCCATTAAATTGGTTTTAATTAAACTTTCATTTATTAGTAAATAAGAAATTTTAATTTTTTAATATAAAAAAATTACAAAATAAATATTTCCCCAAAAGTGATTTTTTTTTAATTGAGACTAATTAAAGTTTTTTTGAGCAAGCTTCATTTTATTTATAAAAATTAATCCCTTTTAATTATTTGCCACAGAAATTCACACAAAATAAAAATTTCCCAAAAAGGGAAATTTTTAAATTTAGACATGTCAAATTTGTTTTAGATTTATTTAGAAATAAAAATCAATTTCAATTTAATAAATAATTTATTTGGAACATTTTGGAATATTTTGGAATAAGGAAAATTTAAACTGTAAATACAACTCTCGTAATAGTAGGGGAAATTTTCAGGCCTTCAAAAAAAATGTTTAATAAAACTTTATTTATTTTATCAACTTCAATAAAAAAATTATTTTCGATAGATATAATATTTAATATATTTTATAAGCATTTGCCCATATTTAATTGCAAATTTTAAATTATGCCCATTTATTTGCTTTTTAGTCAATTTATATTAGAAATGATGGGGAACTTGTACACAGTTCAAGAGATGCCAGAACAACCGAAAGAAAGTTTTTTCAAGGGTTTATTTGGCGGCGGTGCCAAAAGTTTGGATAGAGAAGAATTATGTAAGTTTTTTTTTTTTCTTTATGTTATTTATGTAACGCACATACATACGATTATATATGTACATATTGTTCATAAATAATTCTTATGTTTCAGTTGGAGAACAAAGTGGGAAGGCAAATCGTTCTGTTGCTAAACACATTCCGGGCCCTAGTTTAGATCAATTAAATCAAAGAGCTTCAACAGCTGCATCCGAAATTAGTCGTGCCCATCAATTGGCAATGGAACGTGGTGAAAAATTGAATTTGCTGGAGGAGCGTGCCGAACGTATGTCCAATCAAGCTCAAGATTTTAGCGGTACAGCGCATAATTTAATGCTTAAATACAAGGATAAAAAGTGGTACCAGTTGTAAAATATTTATTATAGGAGCCAATTCTACTACCACAGTTATTGTAATATTGCTTTTATAACAACAAAAAAACAAAAATAACAAGAACAACAACAAAACACTTTCTACTACATTTCAAAAAAAAAAAAAAAAACAAAAAACAAAAATGAGTACACTTATTTAATTTCTGTTTTCAAATCGTCATGTTATTTATATATTTAAACAAAACCAACCAAAAAGAATAAGAAACGTAAAATATATAATGATTACAACAAAAAAAATGTTTTTAATAAAATATAGACCAATAAAAACGTGTTACAGATTTACAATATATGTGTTTTAATAAAAAAAAAGAAGAAAATCGATATATCCTTAACTCTCAGGTAGAAAGGCCCTAACTAACATAATTACAACTTTGATTAAATCTTTATGTGAAATGTGTATTGGTTTCTATCACACATCTGGACGCTTATTCTGAATTGCGATGCGAAAGTCATAGCGATGCGCAAATGAATTGCGATGCGAAAGATATTTGTAAGTGTTTCGCATTCACATTCGCAACTAATTTCAAAATGTGGCAATACTCTTCCAAAGTAAATACATAAACCTCAAATTTATTTCTTATTCGACAAGTTTTACAAGTTCAAAAACTGTTTGGTGGCTTTGAGTATAAAAAAAAATAAATAGTTTAATTAAAAAAAATTGTGAACAACTGAGTTTTATTCGCCATATCAGCCTTTAATATTGATAACAATCAAAAAATAAAATTAGAGACGTGTGTAGAAGAAAAGCTCAAAATTCTCAATAATTTATTTAGATTGTTATATACATAATATAAAGGATATAAAGTTGCATATTTGATTAGGGTAGCTCCTATGGAATGTGGACATAAGACAGCTGGGAAACGTAAAAACATGGTAAAAAAATTGTGTCATTTTCAAAAATTAATTGTGTTGCACTATAGTGTGATGACGAAGATGGAAATAAAAAAATGAGAGAATAGACAGAAGATTGCCTAGAAGCAAATCCGACATTCTAAATTTGAGTGAAAAGTTATTTTATTTTGTCTGACGAGTATTTGGTGTTTTTAAGTGGCCTTTCGCCAAATCACTATGCTTTTTCATGAATTCCATTATTACTTCCAACTGTCGCATCTTAGTAGTCTTGTTGTTAGTTTCCCTGAGTAAAATTTCATTATTAAAAGCAATTAATCTATCAGCTACCACAATAAGTTATTATTTGGTTTAATAATTTTTTGTGTTATTTTAAGAAATCAAATAAGTGAATAAACAAAAAATAACATAATACTTCCATTTTCATGCTTTGCTAATGCTGTGTTGCTATCGAATGAATTTTGCGAGTATGACATTTGTTTTCGCAATTAAGAGTGCCGACTTGCCACCGTTTCGCATTTTAAATGCGAATAAAAAAGTACTGTGCGAACATCGCAATAGAGAATAGCAACTCTTTGCATATATGCATATTCGAGTAGCATTACCATTCGCATCGCAGTTCAGAATTAGCCTCCTGTACCTCGTTTTTGTAATTCTAGTGAGAAATTCTCACATCGAGAACTCTGAAACAAAAAATTCCATTGTTTCTCGATTAGTGAAAAAACAGCGTTTCTGTACTTCAAAGTGATGATTGAAGTGGGGAAGAGGGAATTAGACAATATGCAGGCCTGTTCTAAACATCACGTGATGTCAAGGCACATGCCGTTTCAAAATCACAAATGTGATTTGTGCCTGTTCTGCAAATCACAATTTTTTGTGACTTTCCATGTGATTTCTACTCTTCTGAAACACAAAAAACAGCAGTTTTTTGCTTCAATTTATTGATATTCTTATTTTTAGGTTGAATTTTTTTTAATTCGCGGTATTATTTGCAATATAAGGTTAATTTCTTCTAACGAAAATAGAAGTTAAAATAAAATAAACCAATAAACCAAATCACAAAATAATACAACAAATCTTGCAACAAAATAAGCATATCTAGTTTTTTCTTAATTTAGTGAATTATTTCGCATAAAATAAATGATTTTACTTAAATAATCAATAGAAAACACATTAAGTTATTTATTAATGTAATAAATTATACAATTCATAATACGTGCAAAATTTGGGATGTGATTTCAAATTGATTGCAAGTTAACTAACCGATTTAAAATCACAAAACACAAAAATATTTTGTGCGCAGAACACCTTTTTTGTGATTTCAAATCACTTTCACAAAAAGTGATTTGCAGAACAGCCCTGATGACTTCAAAGCCTGGGCATGCAGAATTTAGTCGTTTAAAGATACAACTACCATCGATGTTATTAAAGACCGTAGAATCACGTCCTGTTGTAAGTGAAGATGTTGGACGCCAGGTGCAACTGGACGCAGTGTCCAGAGGCCTAAAATTTTTATAAAAGATGGCAGGCAGGCCACTAGCCTGCCTAACAAAGAAGTACAAAATGATGTGCACAAGGATGATGTGTTGGACAGTCGCTCCGTTTCTCTTAATGTATGTATTTGGGCTCCTTAATGTTAAATAGTATTTACTTCCTTATTTACTCACTTTTAAAAAGTGTTGTTAGCATTTTCGTTCATTAAATGCTTACATACATTAAATTATGAAATAAAAAATATATAAATTGCTGCAAATCGGCATTCCTGTTGTCAATATGGGCATGTATCAATAACTGCCGACGCATATTTGATATTCTACAAGAGAAAATGGCGGCAATATTGTCGTTAATTTGTCGTCAGAGTTTTTAGCGCCGAGTTCAAAAAAAAAAAAAACATTAGAAAATTAAAAAAATTGGAATAAAATTGAAAAAAATAAAAATTACGAATCCCGCCCAATTTCAAAAATTAGTAGAGGAGCTACAAAAGAGACCCCTTCACTGGCCAGAATTAAAAATGCACGACTTCTGCGTAAGCAGTCTTCTTTCCATTATTAAGTTCGTTTTGCTTTCTTTGTCACTGGAGTCTGAATATGGCTGGAAAAACATTTTGTATTTTGAAAACTTCCTCAATTTTATTTTTCCACAAACTTTCTTATTTTGCATAAAATTTTGTTCTAAATCAAAAGGTAAACAACAGCGTTGTCAACTCGGTGCTTTTCGCACCGTTTTTGGTGCTTTTTAAGATTATTTGTGCGAAAAATTCTTTCGCTGGTGCGGGGTGCGCTTTTTTACATTTTCGGTGCGTTTTTTTTAAATTTCGGTGGCACAAAATAAAATTCAACTCAACTTTTTGTTTTAATGTAAGAAAAAAGTTGAATCAAAGTCAGACAACCTTGCTATTGTATAACACACTCTCGAAAGAAAAAGAAACATTTCGTTCTATAAAATTTTCAGCTTTTAGAAAGTGTTTTGCTCTTAAACGATCAAATCAAGTTTGTCAAATATTACAATTAATGCAGTCTCTAAACAGTGAAGTTCGTGTTTATGATGGCTTCGTTTCAGTTTTGGTAATTGAGAAATTACGAGTACCAAATTATTAAATAAATTATAAAGTTTTTCCAAATCGTTTGCATTAAATAATGATTATAGTAAACTTCATCTTTTATATGTTATAGTTCTGACAAATTGTCGTACATTTCAAAATGACACCGCTTACGAAAACACAAATGAAATGTATAATTGCGAAACGAATTTGAAGGCTTGTAGTGCGATTCTGTAACTTTTAATGATCCGAAAGTCGTAAATTCTTTCGACAGTAATGGTTGTATGCTCCTGCAATAAAATTTGGTGACGATAAGCAGCTGTGCTTTTGTGTCGGTGATAATAGGCAGTAAAAGTAACAGGTTTCGGCCGACAGCAAAAATAATTACTCGTAAATGATATTGCCTAATAATAAATTTGATAAACTATGGTTATAATTATTATTAAGGTAACATTATCTTATTATTATATAAAACAGAGTCGTGTTTTTAATGTGAAAATTTTATACTTCTTAAAATACAAAATAGGCTTTTAAAAATTAAATGAAAAATTTCAAAATTTGGTGCGTTTTTGTTGAAGTAACGCGCTTTTTCCCCTATTTTGGTGCGTTTTGAAATTTCAAAGATGACAACGCTGGTAAACAAAACGAAGCAACTGACACAGACATCAGAGGTGTGTGCTGTGTTTTATTAACATTTCGATAAACCGGCAACATCAACATAAAACTGTTAGGGAATGCCAGATTAATATTGATGTCGTGTTAAATTGATGTTGCCATAATTTTGCTGACGGTGTTGCCACCGACAAGCAGAATATGGGTGAATATCAAAAACCGTAGTAGATTTAGTAAACGTAGTAAGTTCATTTATTTACAAGTATGAAACAGCCGGCAGATTAGACGTCATATTTATTTATTTATTTATTTTTTTTTTTTTGCTGTTAATAAAATAAATGCACATAAACATGTACACATAATGTACATAAACATGTCCATATAAAACTATTGTAAACTTCTAAATGTGAGCAAATTTTCAAATTTTTCTTTGGTATTGTAAAAAACCGAAAAAGCTGTAGTAGTGAAGTAAATAAAACCAGGTGTTTTTTTTTCACAGTTATTTCAAATTTTTATTTTATTCATTCCTTTTTTTCTTGGCATTTTGCATCAGTATGACGAAAATCTTTAAACACACACCGCCAGTTTCACTTATAAATCGCATAAATTTAAAGATTATGCAATAATAATAATAATAAAAAAATGATCAAATGCATAAACTTGTTTTACGAGAACATACTAAGTGTAAACTGAAGGTGTAGTGAGGGAAAAGATAAACGCTGTAGTTTCTTTTTTTTTAAGTTTTTTTTTCGCTTTTTTAAATTTTAGTTTTCTTTAAAATATCAATACACCACATCACATTAATTAGTATTAAATATATAATATATTATAATATTAATTAGTAAATTATTAATTATTGGATAATTCTTTTTTTGTTTTGTTTTGTTTTTTTGTTTATGCAATAGACACAGACACATACATAAATTTGTTTTATTTGTTTTTTTTTTTTGCTTGTTTTATTATTTTTACATACAAATTACACTAATTAATTGTTAATACTTAATGCAAATATTTGTTGGTTTTTAAAACTATTTTTGAATTTGTTTTATTTCTTTGCTTAATCAATTTAATTTTTAATCAGGAAGATTATGGTGCGTTTTAGACACATACATATAAAGACTTTCTTCTTCTTCTTCTTCTGTTTTCTTGCTTGTTTTCATAAATTATAAATTTTGTTTATGTATAATTTGTTAGTTAATACATTTATGATAAGTTTTATTTGTTATTTTTATTAATTTCGTTTTTGTTTTTCTGCTTCTTTTATTTATTTTCAGAGAAATAACACCTATGAATATGTATTTGTTTTTTGTTCTTTCTAATTTTTTGTTTTGTTTTTAATGCACACTTAAAAATACGAGTATAGCGTTTTTATAAAATACATATGTATGTTTTCTTTGTCATATTTAATTTAAATATTTTGTTCGTTTGCTTTTAAAAAGTACATAATACACATTTAAACGGATGATCTTAAAAATACATATAAGCCCCTTTTATTACTTTCATTACACGAGAAGTGATCTTCCTCAATTCCGTAATAATATCAAATATTTCATTTAATTTTCTCTTTTTGCTTCTTTTTTTTTTATTATTTGTTTTATAAACCTTTAATAGATTTTATTTTATTTAAAAAAAAAAAAGAAATGTGAACTAGATATTAATTGAGTTTTAAGTTTTGTTTTTTGTTTTTTCTTTTGCTTTTGCTTTATATGATAATTATATGGCCACATTGTTTCCATAAGTTTTGTAAATATTTTCGTTACTTGTTCGTATAAAAAAATTCATTAATGGCACATTATCATCTAGGCTTTCACTTGTTTGTTCACTATTTAAAATCCTAATTAAGGTCATTCAATAAAAAAAACATCATATTAAAAATAATAATAAATTTTGTCTAATTAAAAATTCTAACAAAATAAAGTAACAAAAGGGACAAGTATTAAAAATCTTCCACTACATAATATATAAAGGAGAGATAGAATGAAAGTGAGAGAGAGAGAAAGAGGGAGAGAGAGTTTACAATAGCTGTTTACAATTGGTTGGGGTAGTAGCAAATAGAAATAACACAGTTATAAATACAACAACATAAACATATGAAACATTTAATAGCTAAAGAGTATGAAACAACTTTTTTTCAATAAAATTATTTTTACTGGTTGGTTGGTTAGTTGGTTGGCAGTCAATGAAACACATTCCAAATTGAGTGGATTTTGTTTTTTTTTTATATATTTTTATCGTTGCCCCTAAAGTAGATAACACACGATATGTTTTTAACAATGTACATGTCATTTTTCACAATGTAAAACGCATACATGTCGTCTGTTACCTCAAAAACTATGCGTCTGTAAAAAAACATGAGCAAAGTCGTCTGACAAAATTTCAAATAGAGTGTGTTCTATTTTGTTATGTTTACGCTACCATTACACAGGGAAGTACTTTCATGAAATTTTTGTATACGTATTACAAATAAAAATTTCATTGAAATAGGCGACTTTCATGAAAATTTCTTGTTCGTCTACACAAGAAAGTGAAAGTTCATTTTACTGGGTGGCCCAGAAAGACCGAAGTGGTGTGAATTCCTTATAACTTTTTTATTATAATTTTTTTTTTTTCTTTTCTTTTCAGTATTTTGTAAAGAAGACTTGGATAATTTATAATGGAGCAATACACAATTGAACAACGTGCCCAAATTGTTGAAATTTACTTTTCAAATCAACGGTCCATTGTGTTGACTCAGCGTGCATACCGTCGTCAATTTAATGTGCGGGTTGCACCCTCTCAGTCAACAATAAACCGTCTGGTTGCAAATTTTCGAGAACAAGGAGCAGTAAGGAACCTTCCTGGTCCCGGCAGACACCGAACTGTCCACACGGCTGACAATATTCAAGTGGTACAGGAGAGTATTCGGGAGGATCCAGAAACATCAACCAGGAGACGTTCGTCACAACTGAGCCTCTCAAGGACGTCGCTGCAGCGAATTTTGCACACCATAGGATTGTTTCCATACAAAATTCAACTTGTCCAAGAATTGAAACCAACAGATTACCAGCCACAATGACTCTTTTACGCGACATCTTTGGTGAAAGAATAATTTCTCGTAACAGCAATTTTAATTGGCCTCCGCGTTCCCCGGATTTAACCGCTCCAGACTGTTTTCTTTGGGGCTATTTAAAAGGAAAAGTTTATGTTAATAAGCCTAGGACTATTGAGGAGTTAAAAACCAATATTCGAGAAGAAATTAACAACATACCACCGGAAGTTTTGCGAAAGGTCATGGAAAATGTGTTGGAAAGAGCACATTTGTGCGAAGCAGAATATGGCCACCACTTGCGGGATATCATTTTTAATAACTAATCCAAAAATATTCCCCATAAATTTAATGTATTTAAAAAAAAAAAAAATTAAAAAAATATCTCTTAAATAAAAAGTTATAAGCAATTCACACCACTTCGGTCTTTCTGGGCCACCCTGTACAAATGTCGCCGAGGCAAAGAGTTGCAAAATTTGCCTCTACTTCTCTCCACTCTTATTTTGTTTGCTTACTAATCAGAGTTGCCGAACTTATTACATATACAAATTTATGGGGCAATAGTTACAAAAACTTATCATTATAAACTTTTCTATGATGTTATTCTTATAAAAACACTTTAATTGTTTTCTTTATGTGTTAAATATACAATACAATGAAAAATGTCATAATTATTTTCATAGACTTGCAAAAGAAGTTAATTTTATAATTATTATTTTACTACAATACTGCAATTTTGTGTAATTCTTTGTATGGGGCAACAATGTTTACCAATTTGTCATTTTACTTTCAGAAAACGTCAAAAAATTTGTTTCATGAAATTTTTAATGAAAGCTGAGTGGAAAGTAAGCAAAATGAGAGTGTGTTAGTAAAAAAGTGTGAGTGTATTGCAACTTTCATGAAATTACTTTCCTGTCTTAACGATAGGTTAAACATCTGAAATTAGAACTCTATGCCTTGCGAACAATTCAGCAGCCGTTTTTGGGCGGTATAAGTAGTCGGCTTGAGGAAATTTTAATGCAATGAAATTTTAATATATCTTAAATAATTATTTTCTATAATAATAAAAAGCATAGACAATGTCAGACGTAAATGTACATGTACGTTTGTGAGCAAATTTTATAAACCGTCTGTAAATATGAAAAATTTTGAGACATGAAAAAATACATGACGAATTACATTTTAAAAAACAGACGTAAAAACATATCGTCTGTGGGTGCCTTAAACGTGGTTGGACAATTTAAAAAACGCCTCAGACAGTTTTCTAATAGATACATACCTACTACATCCATGTCCCGTAAAATGGAGCGGTTTTAAATCGCATAATTTAAAAAACGCAGAATGCAGTTCAGCATGATTTGCTATCATTTTGCTGTTTTCACAAATGAGTTCAAACAATAAAAAAATATATATGTTTTGTTATAAAATACATGAAGAAATAAATTTCGGATTAAAATGCTAAAAAAAAAGTGTTTACAAAAATCGCCAGTTCAAAAGTAAGCAATAGAGACATACAATTTATAAACTCAAAGAAAATATATTTTTTTTCAAAATATAACTTTATAATAATCTATTACAAAACTGCTGCAGACGTTTTTCTCAATTCGCTAATCACGATATAACTTATTGCTTACTTATTCCCCGCCAGATAATAATTTTACTAGTTTTTAAGTGCGTCTTGCTGTTTTAACTTGATACATGGTTGGCGAACTTAAAAACCTTCTACGACAGTTTTGTAATAGATTAACGAAAACAGGTTTCCTCATCCAATAGTCCATTACAAATATTTGCTAGACATTCTTTTTTTTTAATTTCGCCAACAACGCTAACGGGGATTATTTATTTATACGTTGTTTTTATAGACCAAATAAGCGTTAAGTTTCCAAAGAAACCAGTAAAAAAAATTTCATGTTACGAACAAATTTCTTTCATTAATAACTCGCTTGCGTTCTAATAACAGCATATAATAATTATTAGTTTTTTGAAAATGTAGTAGTGAGATTCAGTAAAAAAAAGTTTTCAGTAAAAAAATGCATTTAATAGATTAAAAACATCATTCGTTCATACAACTTGTATGCATGTAGAAATATACATTCCATTTTAAAGAGTATTAAGACTGAATTTGCAAAAAAAGGTTGGGAGTTCTATCTAGTGTTAATTGGATGTCGTCTGGGGTTTGGGAATGTTTTAATTCATTCAACTTTATTTTTGATTTAACTATTAACTTATTTTAATTTTCCCTCGTTATTTGATATCGTTTTAATTATTATTATTTTTTTTTTTTACAAACACATACATACATACAAACAAACATATACATTTACATACATTTATCTAAACAAGTAGTGTATAAAAAAAATGTTAAAAACTTAAAAGTACGTAAATAATGTATTATAACATTCACTCATAAGCACAACCATACACACGCAAACGCACATGCGGACGCATACACACTTTCACACCACTTACACTTTCACGCAAGCACACACATGTACACAAAATTTTATAAAAACCCTGCGTCGAGAAGAGACAAGAAAAGTTCGTTTTAAGACACTTGTCAAAATTTTGGAAAATTAAAATAAAACAAAAACAGTAATAAATTTTTGTTGCTTTTTTCATTCCCATTTTGATGTTTGTCTTTACAACAAACACTCTGTGCCACCTGTGGACGCCAGGCTGTTTTTTTTTCTTTTACTTTTTTAGTTAATTTTAAATACAAATTTTCATCTTAAAAAAGCTGAGCGATAAGATCATTTCTTTTCTAATCAGAATATTAGTTACAACATTTTTCTTTTAATACATACATACTATTGAGAGTTTATTTTTTATTTTTGTTGGTTGCTTGTGCTGTTTTTATGTTCCATTCTGTAGCGTTTGTTTGGTAAAAAAGAATTTGTTGTTAGACAACGTTTTAAAAACTCCAACCTGATTTACTGCACACTAGTACTGCAGCAAGGTACACAGGAGCGAGTACCTTAAAAATTAACTTTATAAAGAATTGTTTATACCATTACAAAGGCATCTTCGCCACAGAATAGATAAGGATACTGATCAATCATAGTTTGCACAATATCTTCTAAATAGGGACGTAACTGCTCGAAATGACCCATATCCGTAAAATCAATGGGTATTAAAGTGGGCCACCAGCAAATAGCCAAATTTTTACTATCCATGCTGTTTAATTTGGAATTATCGGAAACGCTGCAGAGGAGGGGGAAAAAAGAAAAGTGAAAATATGGGTTTCAATTAATTCAATTCACCAACTTACTGCACAAAATGTTGAAATATGTATTTAAGAATGGCAAAATTAACAGGTGGCAGCTTTTCCAGCAGAGTCTTTAAAGCCATTAAGCGGCAACTTCGATCGGTCTTTACTTCCACATTCATTTTAGAGCCAATGCCTCGGGAACCTAAAGGAAAAAATATTTTATATTATTACCATATTTCATCAGCTATCTTTATATGTAAATGAAGAAACTTTTATTTATTTTCATTTAAATCGTAATACGAGTATATAGCCTTCATGGCCAAAAACATTTGTTTTTTACTATATTTCTTTGTTTATTCAAAATGTAAATGAAAACAAAGAAATTTGTATGTTAAGCATTAAACACATAGACCATAGCTGACTTCACTACAGAAAATGCCGCAAGCGACAATTGCAGTACTGTAGTCAACTACTGAATTATTTTGAGCACGGCAGCAACACATCATGGACGTTCCATTCATGGAAAATGAACGTTCGAACTTAAATACATGTATTTTATATTTGATATATTGAAGTCGGTTGCCTGCTGATTTCAATGTGTTTAATGCTTTATTCCGAATTATGAAATACTTGTGCTGTCAACGATGAAATAAAAACTTTTGGTAAGTTCATTGAAATGTCTCCCAAATTATCATTGGTGAATTGAAAGGAAAAAGCCTAGCACAATTTTGTAAAAGATTATTGATTAAGTAAACTTGTTCTAAGGCAGTCATTTTTACTAAATTCGCTAATTATGATAAGAGAGCCTAAATTAGGTTAGTTCTGCTAGTTATTTAAATATGAGCGTTATTTAAATATGAACAGTATTGTTCACTAACCTTGTTTAATAAAAATCACTAAATATAAATTACAAATAGTATGAGAGCGATATTTGTTTTGAAGCAAACTTTACTGAGAGAGAGAGAGAGAGTAAAGTTTACTCCATTACACTTCAAAATTGGATTTTCAAATTGCAAAGCATTGACGCCGAACTATTTGGGTTGGTCTCATACAATTTGTATGTGCATGAGAGTTTTTGACAGATAAATAACTCTACGCGCTAATTTAAGTTGTGATGTAAGTAGTAAGGTTCTCTTTAATCTGTTACAAATTGTCGTAACCGTTTTTCAAATTCGCCAATTACGATAATACCGCAGTTGTGAATTCAGAAAATATCTACGACGATTTTGTAATAGATCAATGAATAATAAAGTTTTTCTCTTCAATCTATTACAAAACTGTCCATTATTTTACAAATTCGTCAACTACAATAGCGCCATTGTTTTCCCTAAGGTTGTAAAAATAGTAAATACGGGGCATAATATCTTAATATAGAGGGAGACTATGATATTTATTTCCACCACCAGAGTGTTGAATAGGTGATTTTACCGAAACAGTTCGTGCAAAATAAAACTTTTCGTCTAGCTGGACTAAGTTATCTTTTTTAATATTTTATATTTAGTATTAAGATTAGAATACTTATTGTTAGCCGATTTTGAAGATTCAATAAATAAAAATGCTTAAAAGAAATTATTCGTCGTTTATACGAAAAACTCTGAAAAAAATAATGAGCATTCCCTTATAATCATGCTTAATCGTAGTAGGCGTATTTATAAAACTCGCACTTATGCGAGCGAGCGATGTCGAGTGGCCTAGTGGGCCAGGCAGTTCATTTCGTCTGCTTCTACGACATGCATAAACATGTTTTTTTTAATTTCCAAACAAACAAAAATAATACAAAAATTGGGAAATTTTCGGAAAACACAAATTTTGTTCTGCCGCATCTAGGTGTTTGAAGATGTTTATGCCTGTTTGTTTGTGGTTTTGAACGAACGAGAACAAACACAAAACCTGCGAAGCTTTTTTGCTTGTCTGCAGTAACACCCAGGGTCTGTAGCAGGAATCGAACCTGCGACCTCGAAACTGTTGGTCGAGTACTCTACCAAATCAGCCATCGAGGCACCCATCGTATAAGAATTTTACATTATTTCGTCATGAGTCATATATGGAAAAATTTATATATATTTGTGTTGTTTTTAACAAACTTACCGGCCACTTCTTCAAGTTCTTTTATGATATCCTTGCTAAACAAAGCTGGCAAACGTTTGGAGAAAAAATCTTTTAATGCTGTAGCTACAGCATTAACTGGAATGTCTAACAATTCAATTACGGTATTTGAATCTACAAAAAAAGATATTAAAATAAGAAACAACAAGGGATTTTTCCTCCTTTTTCTTACCCTCTTCAAACTTTTGAAACAGCAAATCAACGTGTGCTCGACTACCCGGTACTCGATATATACCTTCCGAGTCAAGACCTTCTTTCTCTATATATTCTATACATTTTACTAAAAATACTGGTATCTCCACCTTATCCGAGATCATCAGTTTATCGAATTGAGATTCTGTTTCGGCAAAACCTTTGGAATTTTGCTTTAGTTTTCGTTTTAATTTCTTCTCCTGTTCTTTTTCTTTTTCCTGAAGTTTACGTAATCTTGCACTTTCCTCTTTGAGACGACGTTTTTCTGTCTTTTCAAATTCCTTTAGACATTTTGCATTCATATTGAACTCACTCAGAGTATCGGAAGCAAAGAGGGCTGGTGCTTCTGGAACCATGGTATACTTTGTAAGGAAAGGAACATATTAAATGTGATAGATATGGTATATACATATATTAAAAGTGTAATTATCGGGTGGTTAAATTTTAAGGGCCGATGTTGAATGTGAACCACACCTAAACGTCAAGTTGTTTTCTGCATTTCATTTGAAATTTCTCAATTTCAGACTAACTCACTTTGAACCAATGAAAGATACACAACTGAGCAACGCGTTAATGTTATACAGGCTTATTATGAAAGTGGGCGTTCAAATCAAAATGCGTATCGTGCACTTTGTGATTTTTTCGGTGAATTTAATCGTCCAAATGTGCGTACTCGTACAAACGGAAAAATTGTGTAAAAATCTGAGCAAGCTGGGTCTGTTGGAGATGTGAAAACACTAGTTATTGCTCGCAGAGCTCGTTCTGCAGAAAATATTGCTGCTGTTCGCGATAGTATGGCTGAAGAGCCGTCCACCTCAACTCATCGTCGTGCCCAACAATTGCTTATCTCTTACGCTCGTCGTTGGTGAACATTATGCTTAAAGACTTGAATTTATAATAAAAAGAAATGACAATAATTCTTATATAATTTGTGTTTTATTCAAGATCAATATCGACCCTTAAAATTTAACCAGCCTTTAGTTTAATTCAAAGCATTTTTCTTTTTTATTCAAATAGTAGGCTTAAGCAATTCACTCGATCGGCCAATCTTTTCCAAGCTCTTATATTTTGTAATTAATTGTTAATTTATAATACTTACTTCTGGCGATTTATCTGTTTTGATGATGTCATTCATACTAGGCGGTTCGCCGATTTTTTCTAAAATTATAAATATGAAAAATGCAAAATTTTAATTTGAAAACTACGACACTTAAATTTAAAATTTTCTCATTAATCTATTACAAAAGTGTTGTAGACGTTTTTCAATTCGCCAACCACGATATAACTTTTTGTTTACTGATTCTCCTTTAGATACTAATTTTTGCTAATTTAGCTTGATACCTTTTGACCATTATCATGGTTGGCGAATTTAAAACACGCCTACGACAATTTTGTAATAGATTAAGGAGAACAAGTTTACTTATTCATTAATCTATTACAACACTATTGTAGGAATTTTTACACTTGGCAATTACTATAAGGGGAAATATGCTGCTCGTTAATCAATCTATCATATGTAAGTATGTAGGGTCATTTAAACACGGTAATTACTTAACTGGAGTACAGGCTTACTTACTTTTTTCTGTGGCAACCATTCTCTGATAGTGCAGTGGTATTTCCGGTGGGCTGACGTAGGAGCCAAACATGGGTACACGCGGTGTTTGTACTGGAATTGCAACTTTCTTCTTTTTAGTCTTTTTATTGGCTGGTGGTTTCTTGTTTATTTGCTTATAATAAGCGTTTTGTTGCCGTGCTTTTCGTTCAGTAGAACTAGCACAACTATCCGATTCGGTACAGTCTGTAAGAAAAGTAATGTTTTTGATTAATTATTCAATTTTTTTTTTATTAGCAGGGACTACTAAAAGATGGCGCATAATTAATCATCGAAATTTATTTTTGAAGACCTTATTCCCTTAACAAAGTCTTCAAAATAAATAGACACCCGTAATACAGGCTTGAATGTTCAATAACTTTTTTAATTTAACTATATTTTTTATTTCTATTTCAGAACACTTAGGGAATTTAACATGAACTTAGGGAATTTAATATGAAACACTACACAACGATCAAAACTGTTTTTTTATTTTGAAAATCAAAAGTCAATTCAAATCGTAAAAGCAGTTCTGCGCCACGCTGTATAAGAGGCCATAAGTGGTGAAAAGACGGGTGATTCCGTTAAGAGCTGATGCTCTTTATGGAAAAGCGAACTCTAGCTTTTCTTTCACTGTCTGTGGGATTGCGTACAGGAGGGATTAGAAAGCCCCAACGCTTCAGCAAGGGCAATAAGTTGTCACCTGTGTGAGCCTTAACAGCCATATAGGGGAGCTGTCAAGACATGTATTGAATCAAATCAATTACACGTCTGTGCAATTGTCCTATCCCCGGGAAGCAGCTTTTGAATTGATGTATTCCTAACTCGAGCACTTTGCTTTCTGGGTTAGGAGTCCCTCATTTGTTGTAGCAAATAAAACTCTTGGAAGTGTCAGCATGACTAAGGTTGTGTTAGGATTCTTAAAATATCTCATCAAAGCGTAATTGGTAGAACGGGTATCAGCGGGTTGAAGTGTCTGCATCTTGGCTGAAACGTTTTGGTTGTAATTTAGATTTAAAATCTTAGGGAGGGGTTATTGGTATTCTCCGATAATTATGGTGCTTGACGAGATGTTGTCTTGCAGGTGATGTCTGTAAAGTAAGAAACCAGAAGTGATGAATAGACGGGATAGTCTATTTCGGGGCACAAATTCGTGACACCTAGCCTTCTATTGTTGGAAATCTTTATGTGGACCTATAGAATTTTTTCTATTAACTGAAAAATATGATCACAGACTGCCGCCAGTGTTGATGTACATTTGTGCCCGTTTTATCGCATTTTTCATAACTTTGCACAATATTTCTGGTAATCACTGTTCGCATTCCTGTCGAACAAACTCCTTAAGGGCTGCGATAATCTGTGATTTCTTTTTATCTTGGAGCAGTACTCAAGGGATTACCCCTACATATTCAGTGCATTGTACTAGAATTTGGAAAACAGGTTATAAGAAGGAGGAAAGGGGGAGGAGGGTTTGTGGATGTTGACTTGAATCTTCCAACATTATATGTGACTGGAAACACGTCTACTGGCGACTTGTTTCACAAAACGAAACGAATTCTCTCTGTAATGAGTTGTGTGACTAGCTTGTTGGCATAAGCCCGCGACTTCAAGTAGTAGTAGTAAAAGTCTGGAAAATCGGGCGTTCTTGCTAGCCATGCCAAATCCACAAAAACGGGAGATTACACGACCAGGAAGTGTGTCCTTTCACCATATCCATTGTGGCTTCTGGTGTATTTGCAGTCGTACCGTCTTGTATGTTGTGCGCCGATTTAGTTTTTAATAATTTAAATCATTTTAGTAGAACAACGGCCCAAGGACCGCTTAAAACTTTCGTCTTTAAGAGGCATGTAATCACAAAGGGAACGACTACAGGACCCAAGTGAGCTGGACAACCTAGATTATTCCGGGGTATCCAGCGGCCTGCCTACCTAAGAGGCATGTAAAGCTTGACACCAGTTAGATCGAAATAGGTAGCTTTGGTTCTTAACCCGAGTCTTGGCTCTTAACACATAGCACATTCTATCACCCATAGCACATGCGAAAAATTACTATGAAAACTACTGTGACCAAATCACTTCATTCGATATCGAATGAATTGTAACGTAATATAAAAGCGTTATCTATCTATAATCTACACGTATCGTAATGTTATTTGATACGATACTCAATGCGATATCGCATGGCGTGATTAGAACCCTGAATCCTTTCATGGCGAGGTGAAATACCATGTTGGGTAGATTTTTCCTCCCAGAAACTCTTCAATGACAGATTCGATAGCCATGAATTTAAATCTGTCCCTAATTAAACATGTTTATCAAGCCCCGCTCATTCAAGTCCAGCAGTAAGAAGACGTTTATGATGGCTCTGTAGCGTACTCTAGTAATAGTACACTGCACCACATACAGCCTTGAGTGAGCGTCAGTGCCCCAGAAATGAAGATTTTGTTTATTGACGCATAATGATTGTCTACTCAAAATCGTGGTTAAAAAAATCGACACAATTATTCCAAACTCTTTCGGAGTATAACGCTCTATTGTTTGTCTATTTGAATTCGGCAGCTATTTAGTTCATAAATGTCAAACATGATTGAGGTAAAGCGCCAATAGCAAAAGCTATTACTATTATATTGATTAATTTTGCGCCACCCTGTACTTATGTACGTACCTTCATTTTCGTAAATTTGCTCATATTCGGCCAACTCTTCTGAATCATCTTCATCACCGCCATCCAATTGTGAATGATCGAATTGCGTATAACGTTTGGCATCCTTATCATCACAACCGGGCAGATAAGAATCTCCGCCAAAGTTCATTTTTGCTACAGCATCACTAACCAGCTGAAAATTTTTTAAATTTAACTTTCCAGGTTGCTGAAGGAAAATGAAATGAAAATTTAATATTCTTTTTTATAAAAGAAAAGGATCTGTTGTTTTTTAAATAAGCTTCATATATACCTTTAGGGTCTGACTTGGACCTTTTGGACGAATTTTATTCAAATTAGAGTCTATATGTCTGCGACCAGTCGTATAGGCGTGTGTCGAACCGCCAAAATTATTCCAAATAGAATTTTTATTGGCATTACGGCGGCCATCTGTCTTATCGTCTAACCATTCTACAAAAACAACAAAGCAAAACCACAAGTTATTAAAAATATTATTTTAAATAAAAATAAAAAAACTATAGCGGCTAAATTCATGCTAAAACACAAATTAAAATCTCCCCTACATCCAGAACGGAAGATGAAATTAAAAATATGTATAATTAAAAAGAAAAAGACAAGTAATTAAATTAGCCAACGTAATTTAAAATCAAAATTAATACTACATAAGAGATATTGGGGCTTGTTACGGTTCTCGAAATCTTTAAGAGTTTGAAATAGACAAAGGACTTTCAATACTTTCTCTTTGGGCTATTACGAACTCTAGGAGATTTGGAGAATGTCAGTATTTTGCCATCGCAGCAAACATTTTACAAAAGTCCTCTGTAGCTGGTTTGGCTAGACAAGCAAGCTTATTATCATTCTCGAAATCTTTGAGGGTTGGTAATAGACTAAAGCTAAAATATTCGAACTTCCTTTAGTCTATTACAAACTGGCGCAGATTTCGAGAGCTATAATAAGCCTAAATTTGTGCGTTAATGGTCGAGTTCAGGAAGGATTCATTTAAAATAAAATTTTCATATTTAGCATAAGGGGGCGCGAGCAAATGATGGCGGACTTTGGCAGCCATCACACAGTTGGGTCCCCAACACTTGGTGGCCCAATTCGAGACGACCAGTTGGGTAAACAATAACTTAACACCCGTTCGTCAAAGGAGCGCCAGGTTGGTAGAGAACATCGTGGCGATCCATGATAGTGTGCAAGTGGGCCCGAACCAGTCAACTCCATGCACAGGAAACTGGTCTTTGGCAGGCTTCAACTTGCCGAATTTTGCTTCATAATTTGACGCAAGAACTCAAAGTTAAAGTTCTGCAAACAAAATATTATTGAATTGATGTTCATGCATGGCAGTCTATCATCTGTGCGGGCGTTGGCAGACGCATTGTATTCACCCAATCACTACACTGCCAGGTACTCACGGAAATCACTTTCACACCTATGTTAGACAACCCTTAAGAAGTTGATTTTAGTTGTCTTAAGTTATACTATAATTTTGACTATGAATACAACCCATTCTGTTTAAGCTATCGCAAAACCATCACAGGCGCTTATAAAAATCGCTAACCACGATAAGGTCCACTATTCATCTGGGGTCTAAGTCACCCTATAAGATGCTGTCGTATCAAATAATATTACGATACGTGTCAACGATGCGTAACGGATCATAATTTAACAAAATTTAATAGATTCAAGACCAACCATATGTTTCAAAAAAAAAAGTACGAACACAAAAAAAATTAACGCTTTTATATTATTACGATACAATTCATTCGATATTATGTATGTGCCGTGATACAAAAATGAAAAATTTCGATTAATCTTGCTCGATATCGTTTGGAGTGACTTGGCCTCTGCAATTAATTCATCTCAATATGTTAACTTATTTTATTTTATTGGGTTGGCAACTCAGTTGCATTTTTAGGTTAAGTGGATAACACACGATGTGTTTTTAACAATGTAGATGTCATTTGTCACAATGCAAAATGCCTACATATCGTCTGTTACCTCAAAAACATTGCGTCTGTAAAAAACTTGAGCAAAGTCATGTGACAAAATTTCAAATAGAGTGTGTTCTATTTTGTTATGTTAGAGCGACTGTTGATTTTGGGCGGTATACGATTAAGTAGTCGGCGGGAGAAAATTTTACCACATTAATCACCTTTATTGTGTTTGGCGTAGTTGTTAAACGATAGCTCTCGTAGTAGCTGTCGCATTTAGACTCTTATGTTACCGTCTAAAATTTTGGACAAGCAAAATTTTGTAAATGAATCATAATGTAAAAGATTATGCTAAACTAAATGATTATGAAGCATCCTGTTAAAGAAGTGCCAAACAAATGTTTGTAAATAGCAAAGAGAATAAAAATCGTAATATTTTTTTTTTTGATATTGTTCATTTAATACGAGTATGTGCAAATAAATTTTGTAAAAATGTTGTGTTGCATTTTACTCATCCTCTGAATATAAAGTGGAAAAGCAAACATTAAACTAGTTCTATAAAAAGTAGCTGAGACAGCAGCAAGTGAAAATATTTTTGCTTTCTAACAAAATATATGTTAGAAGAAATTGTATTGTAAATGTGTGTTCACATATATTTAAATTTAGTCTAAGGCTTCGTACAACCCTCCACGGAACGGGATTGTGGACCAAAATAATTTAAATTTTCGCAAACCGTGCGTCCCACCGATTTACTAACGAGTGATTTTTTGCTATTATCTTTTTGGCAACACTAGTTTTGACAGCTCACGCACGTTTTGTATCTTGTGTCACTGTCAAACATCTTCAGTTTGGTCTATAATTTAATCATGAATCGTCTTACAAACGAACAACGCTTGCAAATTATTGAATTTTATTACCAAAATGCGTGCTCTGTTAAGAAAGTTCATCGCGCGCTTCTTCCATTTTATGGTCAGTTTAAT
Organism: Thecocarcelia acutangulata; assembly: GCA_914767995.1. NCBI lineage: Eukaryota > Metazoa > Arthropoda > Insecta > Diptera > Tachinidae > Thecocarcelia > Thecocarcelia acutangulata. The sequence continues at coordinate 21,272,381 of OU612095.1, read as the reverse complement.
CGACCTACTGAGGCTTCTATTCAGGCTATTGTAAAAAAATTTCGCACCAAATTGACATTGTTAGACATTAAACCACCAACACGCTTACGTAGAGTGCGAACTGAAGAAAATATTGCAGCCGTATCGGCCAGTGTTGGTGATGACCGTGAATTATCGATTCGGCCCCGTTCGCAGCAATTGGGCCTCTGTTACTCCACTACGTGGAAAATTTTGCGGAAGGATTTGGGTGTGAAGCCTTATAAGATACAGCTGGTGCAAGAATTGAAGCCAAACGACCTACCACAACGCCAAATTTTTGGTGAATGGGTTCTTGAAAAGTTAGATGAATATCCACTTTTTTATCGAAGAATTGTGTTCAGCGACGAGGCTCATTTCTGGTTGAATGGATACGTGAACAAGCAAAACTGCCGTATTTGGAGTGAAGAGCAGCCAGAAGCATTGCAAGAGCTACCAATGCATCCACAAAAAACAACCGTTTGGTGCGGATTATGGGCTGGCGGCATCATTGGGCCGTATTTCTTCAAAGATTATGCGAATCACAACGTTACTGTGAATGGTGAGCGCTACCGTGCGATGATAACAAACTTTTTTTTTGCCCAAAATGGAAGAGCTTGACTTGCATGACATGTGGTTTCAACAAGACGGTGCCACATGCCACACAGCACGCGAAACAATGGACCAATTGAGAGGCGAGTTCGGTGAAAAGTTTATTTCACGCTTGGGACCAGTCAATTGGCCGCCCAGATCGTGCGATTTAACGCCTCTAGACTATTTTTTGTGGGGCTATGTTAAGACTAATGTCTATAGCGACAAGCCCGCTTCGATTGAGGCACTGTAAGCCAACATTGCCAACATTATTCGTGAGATACCGGCCGAAATGTTGGAAAGAGTATGCCAAAATTGGACTAAGCGGATAGACCATTTGAGGCGCAGCCGCGGCCAACATTTGCATGAAATAATCTTCAAACATTAAATTATATCGACCCAACTATCGATCCAAATTAATATTTCATGCATTTTTCTGAATTTTGTTTTTTTTTTTTAAATTTCCGATAGTTCTTATAAAATCACCCATTATTTATTTTTTTTACATATACATATATAAATAAATACTCATTTCAAATGAGTAATGCTAGGAACACAACTGCGACGCACAACGAATTTCGGTCATCGCAACGTATTCGTCGGCAAATATTCGTTGTATAAATTCGTCACGTGAAGCATAATACCAACGATATTAAAACTTTTGTGTAGATAACATTGTTTACGTGGGTACACACGGAATAATGCTCATCGATTATCTTGAAAAAAAGAGCCACAATTATAGGAAAATACTATCGTGCATTATTGGATCAATTGATTGGTACAATCAAGAAAAAGTAACGACCACATTTAAAAAAGAAACAAGTGATTTTTCTTCAAGACAACACACCGGTTCACACAGCACTAGACACGACGCCTAAATTATGTGATATACACTTCAAATTTGTTGATCATCCACCTAATAGTCCAGATTTAGCTCCCAGTGACATTTTCCTGTTTCCAAACTTGAAAAAATGGCTGGCAGGAAAAATATGCATCTCAAACGAAAAAGTGATTACCGAAACTAGCGCGTATTTTAAAAGGTTCCCAAAATCGTATTATTAAGATGGTATAAAAAAGTAGGAATATCGTCTTACTAAGTGTATTGAGCTAAAAGGAGACTACAACTACGTTGAGAAATAAATGGCGTTTGAAAAAAAAAACTTTGTTCCTACTTAGGTAGCTTCAATATCAATCCGCCCTCGTAGTCCTGACTATTAACCATCTGCTTAATTTTTTTCGATCTTTACAAAACTACTTGAATGGCAAAAATTTCAATAATGATTCAGTTTTTTGCTAATAAAAACCAGAAGTTTTATGAACGAGGGATTATAATGCTGCCTGAAAGATGGCAAAAGGTCATAGATCAAAATGGGCAATACATTACAGTATAAAGTTATTTAGTTCCAGGAAAAAATTGTCTTTGATGTTAAAATTTAAAGAGAGTTTACGCTATAAGAAAGACAAAGAGAGTATAATGGAAATAACTATCATTTGACGATGCTCGTATTTTAGGTGCTGGTAGGAAATTCTAGAATTTGAATTTAGACGAAATCTGAATGTGCAGCAACTTAAAAATAAAATTGATAAAATTTCAATAACATTTTAAATTACATTCTTTTTCTTTTTTCAAAATTTTAAAAACAATCTCAGTGATAAACGTGCATTAAAAAAATCAAATAAAACGAAAAAACAACAAATGTTACTAAAACTTAAAAAAAAACAAAAGAGAACAATTTATAACAATTGACAAGATTTTTAACCTGCATCATGGGTAGCCAATGAATCCTTTGACCCGCTGACATCCGCTGCTTACAAAAATAAATTATTTATTGAAAAAAGAAATAAATGGAATACAAATAATCAAATTAAATAAATGACGAATTTTGTGTAAATTATAGTTTTAATGAAAACGATCAATTACATGTAATTTCTTCCAAACTTGACTCGGAAGCTGATACGAATTGGCTCTTATATGAGCATGTAATGAGCTGATGATCTGGAGGAGCTGGCTCTGGAGGAGTTGTTGGAGGAGGAAATATCTGGAATCCTTTATGACAATAACATTTATTAACATTATTATTATTTTTCTTTTTTTTTAATAAACAAATTAAAAAAAGTTTATAAAAAGGTGTTTTATACGGGGGATTTTCGAAACGAACGGAAAAGCAATTGTGGTATTTAATAAATTGGCTTAAAATTAAAAACAAAATAATAATAATAACGAATAAATTAAAGAAAACCTCTAAGGAAAAAATATATACCCAACATTCTGGATGAAGGGTGTGAGATAGTGAAATGATAAATTATTTCAAATACAAGTATGCAAAATACGTACAAAATTGTGCTGTAATGTAAATGTAAAACTTATTTTTAAAACATTTTCTAGTTTAATTAAGTAATTAAATCATTTTCTTTTGTGTATACCTTTAATGGCCATTATTGTAACCTAACGATAAAGCTCAAGACAGTTAAACTGAACATTAGTTAACGCGAACTTTAAAGTGACCATTAAATATTTCCCATTTTTGCAACTGAAGTCACCATATTTTCAGCAGCAAATATGGCAGCTTCAAGTGCTTAAAGTCCACTTTGAAATTTACCTTGAGGATAAACCTGCTGTTAAAGTCATCAGTAATTTTTCAGGTTCACATTAACTCGTAATAACAAAATGAAAATTTATCTGTAAGATAACTATTTGTGAGTTGTAATAATGGCCCTAAAAAATATGGCACAGATGCACTTGCTCTTATAATATTGACTCGAAAAAAATTATATTTATGCGGAAGAAATCAGTCGAAACAATTTGAGGTATGTATATATTCTATAAATTATTATTTACATACATATTGCGTAGTTTTTGTGTTGAAATTCTTAATTAATTTCAACTGTAGGCCGAAATACTTTGTGGGTCTCCCACAACTTTTTTTATTCATTATAGATGACTGTCACGGTTTTTAACTTATGTTAAATAAGTTAAATTGCAAATTAATTGTTTTTGTTAGGAAGGAAAATTTGCGCGAAATTCAAATTTTGCCCCGTCTAAAGACGTTGCAGATACATCAACTTTTCCTAAAGAGTTTGGCCCCACCTAACATCAAATAGTAGTTAGTCAGTGGTCTCGCTAATATCTCCATCATAAACTCAGCGCACCACTGACTCTGCCATGTCGTTCGCAGTTCGACCATCCCATCACCTTTTATATCATATGTCCTCCCAGGAATCAGTTTTTACTTTAGCGTATACCTAACTTGGTCACTTTGCTATGTGGGGTATAGAGGAATAAGAGTCCCTCATTAGCTGTGGCAACTTAAACTCTAGGAAGTCCCAGCATAACTCATGTGACGTGAATCAATTACACACCCTATCACTACCTTCCGCCGAAAAGCAGGGTTTGCTCTGGCGTATTCCTAACTTGGTCACTTTGCAATCTGGGGTATAGAGGGATAAGAGTCCCTCATTAGCTGGTGTAACTAAAACTCTAGGAAGTCCCAGAATAACTCATGTGACGTGAATCAATTACACATTATGTCACCAAGTTCCTCAGGAGAGTAGATTTTGCGTATTCCAAACTCGGTTATTTTGCTGTTTGGGGTAAAGAGGGGTCCCTCATTTTCTGTAGGAAATAAAACTCTAGAGAGTCCTAGCATCACTTAGGTTGTGTTGGGACGTCCGAAACACCTAACTAATGGTTAATTGGCAGAAAGGATACCAGCACACCTTCAAGAAATTCCGTTTCACAGATCATTCTGGCGCTGGTCATTTGGTTGGGGTGCATGTGCATTGGCTGAAATGTTACAATTGTGGTTTAAACCTAAACTCAAGGGGAGGGGCAACTAATTATAGTAATGCAATATAAGGAACTAAAAGTGATGATAGAGAGACGGGTGAGTTGTTTGCTGGCACTCTTTGTGGACTTCGGTCTACCAACTCGTAGGGCCTCGATTTTCAGCGACTTTCTGGAGAATTACATGCAGCAGGAAGTATAAGGCCCGAGCTCCACAGCAAAGAGTTTTTTCATATGTCGACAAACATATGACAACAATTTGCTATCTATGTGAGCCTTCCAATCTAAATCAGGGCGCTGAAAAGTCGTGAACTACTTCACTCTGTGGGATTGGTACACTGTCAGATAATCACATCACTGCTAACATGAAGCAGTTACACATCATATCACAAGTCCTACCGAGTAGCAGGTCTTGCCTTGGCGTATTCCCAACTATCTGCTTTCTGACGTATGGAGGAGCAAGAGTTCCTCATTACTTTTAGCAAATAAAACACTAAGAAGTTTCAGCACGACTTATTTTGTGCTACGATTTCCGAAAATCCGCCCCAGCCTTTATTGAACAGAAGGGAGGGATTGTGTTTTGCGGTGAGGTTTGCTTGAGGTTCCTGCATCTTGGCTGAAACGTACAATATGTCCACTAAATATTTTGAATGCTCGTACGAGTACGTACCAACTCCGCCGAGCTTTAAAATTGCTAATAGCAGCTGGTAATTGATATGCGTTGCATGCACATGCAAGTATAGTATCTGAAAAAATATTATTGCTAGATTGCAGTAATAAATTTCAATATGGAGACTCATTCTTTTAACGAAGCACAAGTTATTTGCAAAGGAAAATATAATAACGGCCTTTGGCAATAATTATATATTAAAGGCTGGCCCAAATTACCGCTGGGTGCTTCGTAACTTTTTTTATATATTTTTTATTTCTTTTCATTTGTAAAGAAGACTTTGGGAATTTAAAATTACACAGTAAACAATTGAACAAAGGGTCCTTAAATTTTACTTCTCAAACCAAAGGTACAGTTCTCATAACCGTTCACAAAGCTTCAGGTGTTATGGTGTTGCTTTCGGTGCGTATATAGTTTTTTAATTGCACGATGGTACTAGGCATATCAGTATATGCTTTCAAATAATCTCAAATAAAACAGTCTGGAGCGGTTAAATCTGGTGAAAGCGGAGGGCAATTAAAATTGCTTGTACACGATATAGTTCGTCGAGCAATGAATTCGCATAAGAGGGCCATTTTCCACGATTGCCCGATAACGAATACCAGTGATGGGAACGGCGACACAGTGTTCATTTTCGAATATATGTGGTCCGATTTATCATTATCGATCAAACACCGTAATAAACTTAGGTGTGTGTAATTGTAGCTGTTGAAATGCTCTTGGAATTTCCATAACCTCGATTCTGCAGTTTTGCTATTAACAAATCTATTTAAATACAATAGAAATGGGATTCGTTGTCGAAAATTAAATTATAAATAAAACCGGGATTTTCTTCTGCTTTCTGTCAGAATATATATTGCATTAAGTCAATGCTGTTAATTTGTCGGTTCCAATTCTAGAACAAGCTGAATTTTGTACGGACAAGTTGTTATCACATTGAATACTTTCCTCTTCTCGCTCCATATCTTCAGCCCAGTTCACCGTTTTTTGTCTGCCGGCACAAGCAGTCTCCCTTACTACTCCTTGGCGAAAATTTGCAGCCAGATGGTGTATTGCTGACTCATATGAGGGTCCATCGCGTACTTTAAACTAACGACAGGGTTCATCGCGTACTTTAACTAACAGAACTAAAGTTCAACGATTTGGACATGTTGTTCAATTGTGTACTGTGTTCCATTTTAAATTCCTAAAGTTTTCTTTACAAAATACTAAAAGAAAAAAATATAATAAGAAAGTAATAAAGAATTCAAACTCTTTCGGTAATTTTTGGTCATCCTGTAAGCAAAGTTCATCCTTATTTATCCTAGTTTAACTGAACCCAGAACTAGCTTTATGATATAAAAAAGATCTTAAAAAGCATAAATTTGTAGCCTGCTTTTTAGCTTAAACGTAGCAAATCTGTAATGTACATAATATATTGTTAAAGTCCTAAACCATTTTGTCCTATAAAATTCAAGTGAAATTTAATATTCAAAATTGTAAACCAGTGCAAATGATACGAGAAGTATTACTGTACTAGTGAATGAAATTTTGTTATAGTCTTATATTTTATTTGTATTCGTCATTCTCTTAGTTTTAATGTATTTGTTTATGATCGAATACAAGAGAAATCTTAACAAGAAGATATGTAAGTAAATTTACTTACTTTGTTGAAGCATTTTTGGCTTTTCGTTGCTTTCCTCATAGATTTCATCTAATGATATGTCTCTTTCTTCTAAAAACAACAATAGAGTGAACAAATTCACTCATCTCTTCATACAGCTACGTCATTTAAGTTGAACTTACCATTTAATGAGTTTAGAGAACGTGTTGGAAGCATCTCGTAATTCTCGCTGCCCGAACCGTCGGTACCCAGAGTACTTGAAAGCATATAACTTTCGTGACGCGGTGGTGGTCGTGGCAATTGATTAACTGAATTTTCTAATGTACCCTCGCCTGAATCTAAAGTAATTGACTCTTCAACATGTAAATTTTCAACTTCGTACTTGTTGTCCCAGGCATTCTTTAAGAATGGACTGTAGAAAGCAACTGCAAGAAAGAAAGTCAAATAATCAATAAGTATGTAGACAGATTTAATTTATGTAAGTTGTTGACAAATAAAACAAAACAAGTACTGTTTTTACAAGAGCACACAACCAAGGCAGCTTTAAAGCTACCTTGGCACACAACAAAGTCAAACCAGCAAATATTTTTTATGCAAGAAAAACATGGGGTTTGTAAGAAGTGGGTCCCCAGAGTCAACGATAAATCCTCAGATTATATGTTTTGGACAAGGAGGCGCTGTATATGATTATCTTCGAACTGGAAGGCCACAGATGAAGAATATATTGATTTGACAATATGTCTGAAAAATCAAGCAGTGTCAGTCTCCAGAAGGAAAAGACAACAACACAGGAAGTATTCAACACTCTCATCCTCCTCTCGCATATCCCAATGCGATATTCGATATTCGTAGGTTTGGTTAGGTTTTACATGCTACCAGCCTACTTGGTTAGAATTTGGTCCAGTTTGGCGATTGTATCAAATGAGTGCGACATGCATCTCACTAGATCTATATATCACTAGTCCAGTTCAGAACCAATGCGAGGATCGGACAAAGGAGTCCAATCCACCTACGTCACATTCCGATATTTCTGCATAGTCGTGCGGCACCGCTCTGCCTCGATACAAAGCTCCCATATAAGAAAAAGCAGGACACCGACAAAGGAAGTGATCAACACTCTCTAGCTCTTCCTCATCACTACAACTTCCACAGAAGTCATTAAATCGAAGATTTCCGTATGTGACAGTGTCTCGTTAGAACCGCCACAGTAGAACGCTACCTCCGTCGGCAGAGACCCATAAGGATAATAGTCCTCATATTATCATACCCAAGTCTAATTAGCTTTGATATTCAAAAGCTAACCTCGTTATACTATCTGCCCTATGCAGTCTCTAAAAGCGGACGATGTACCTGATTTTTACACTTTTAAGCGGGATTCCTACCATCCTGTCTATATTAACTTGTAGTAACTGCGGCATTTGCCCCTTCGTCTAGTACAATATCACTGGGCAATGTGGCCCTGTAGCAGGAAAGTTCCAGATTCGAATGTCTCACTATTTCGTTAAGACCCCCGGGACCAGTTTTGCCTAAGTCACACGACTTAGGTTGTGTTGGGCTTTGGAGCCTGACCAAGGGCAGAACGGGGATCAACAAATCACCGGAAAGTTATATTTTGTAGACGTTGATCATGGTTGAGGATCTGCACATTGGCGGAAATGTTTTGACTGTGGTTTAAACCAAAAATCGTAGGAAGGGTTTGTAAGTCTTTTCTGATAAATATGGTACATGCTGCTTTTCGAGGAACTAATGCCATTCCCCGAGGTTCTGTTGTATTGCAATAGATACACTGACTGTAAAAAACCAATAATGATGGTTGGGCGAATGAGTTGGTTAAGGGCTGTTACGCTTCGGCCGACTCATGAAGCTTTGTCTTCCATTGGCTGTCTGTGGAATTAGATGCAGGGGGCATGAGGTGGTCGGAGTTCTTCAGCAAGCGACAGTAACTTAACCTATAAGCTGATCTCATTATAGCCACGATTTCCACCTGCATCATGTTAATGCGCTGCCTTAAGCTAGCCCCCCTTAAATACAGGGGGATACAGATACCCCAACCAACTGTCAAGTCCGACTTGTATCTATCTGTTTTCCCACGAAAACAACGGAAAACGTTCGCCAGCGCTTTGGTTGCGAAACCCCGGATTTAGAGAATTTTTTAAGATTTTATTTTAAAAGAATTATGTATGTGTCGGTTGCCTTATCCTATATTCCGATAAGTCGCGATTGGTTTCCCTGGTTGGTTCTTAAACAGTTAAAGTACTCGCTAATGGTTTCGTTTCTTCATCGTGGGACAAGGCATGACAATTTACTCGTCTCCACATAGAGTACTAAATAGGATACAAAGAGAGGGTTTAGATTTTCTTCTAATAAATTAAACGATTTTTTGGAAAAAATTAGGTTTGCATAAAATAAAATCAGGTTTTAAATGTTCGGAGAGATATCAGAACAGAGATAGCATATACTCTTTATCTTACTTACGTATAATTGTTAGGTTAGAAAGTTAATTGTTCGCGATTTTTTGGACTCTCTGTTTTTATCTTATTTTAACTCAGTTTTCTTTGTGGAATTTAATTGAAGAGACAATACTAAACTCTGATTCTAAGTTCAAATGCTGCACAGTAAATTTTCGAAATCGAAAAAATGCGTGAGAATATTGTCTCCGTTTTTAGGGTATACAAATAAAGCTTTTCACTTAAATACTAACTTTTACTTACATTTAACATATTGATCTGCAGAAAATGTCATAAAACTGGCCTTGTAACGATCAGCTAATGAGTTGCCTTCCGTGATTAAAAATTGACAAATTTCACTACTGAAAAAAGCATTGGCACCACCACTTTCCGTTATGGCAACTATTTGTAGTGGTATATTGGAGTTTTGCGAAACTAAAACACTAGAAAGAAGTAAAACGAAAAGAAAAAAAAATTTACAAATGATTCCCTGATTTTAATATTTTGAAAACTTACTTTAAATTGGCCAATGAAGAGCGTCTTTTAGCGGAATATACAAAAATAAAACCATGTATTAATTCATCGCGATACTGATTTATACCGTGATATGAAGAAATAATAAATTCAACTCGCTTTTTAGAGTCCCCTATAAAGACATCCACAACGACAGCATGTTCAGCAGCTTTACAAAATGTTGACTCTGTTGTCAGGGGACTGACAATATTTTCTATATCATATTGGTCACCGCAAAACATACAAACTAATATACGTAAATCTGTTTGATTGGGCTGAAATGGTTCTAGAGATTTCATTTCTGCTACCCTCAATGAATCAATGACAATATTCAAAATGTCATAAACATATTTCTGATGATTTTGCTGATGATCAATAAAATCACAGTGCAACATTTCGGCCAACCTTAAGCCTTCGTTACGCAAATAATCGACTTCGTTCTCTTTCAAATCTTGAGGCTGGTAAACCAAAACTATGGGCAAGTTTTCAAATTTATCTTCCAATTCTAAATTACAAAGTAAAGTTCGTTCTAGATTATCCTTAAGAGTTTCAAATGATTGTTGATTTGAGTAAACACATATTAGACCTGAAAAATTATGCACAAACATATTTGGATTAAAATAAGAGCTTTTATGCTTAAGTTGTAACTCACCACTTGAATAGACATCAATGGCCTTGAAGGCTTCCATATCACCATTTGCAATGCGATAGTTGAGATAAAATGTTTGATTTTCGTAGATGTATTCGCCCTTCGTACCCGTGCACATGCGTATATCATTGAGCAAATCACTGGCCAAATGTTCAGAGCCCACTATTAATAAATTGAGGGTTTTGTCGGTACTTTGATTTTTCCAATTGATGCCGCCAACAACATTGACACCACTCACTATACCGCCACCCAAGCTTTTGAGATTTACGCCAGATTTCTCAGCTAAAATTTCCTCCACTAAATTGTCAACACAACTGTGGTAGAAGGGACAGTGGTCACGTATGGGGCAGTGCATAAAACCTAAATGCTGAAACAAAATAACACGCCTTTCCTGATCCAGGCGATCCAGTATCTTATATCTAAAAGCAAAGACAATTTAACCAATAATCAAAACACATGTCTTTTCTTTTAATAGTTAAACAATAATTACCTGGAATCGTCTTGCAGAACATCAGTTATTTGTCTAACATCTTCTTGGGTTATAATATCAACATTTTTAAATTGCTGAAAAAACTGAGCATGTTCTAAAAGTAATTCCACAAAGTTCTGTTTGCTTTTTTCGATAATTTCATCCTGATGTATGTCGTAAATTTGCTGACAATCATGCTCAGACAAAGCCTCAAAGCATTCACGTCCCATAAACAGAACCCGTACCTCGGACAATTGTTTGCCCGGGGTAACAAACCCTGACTCTTCCAATAACATTTTAAATTGTTGTTTCCAACTGAAAAATAAAATATGAAATTAAATTTATTAATTTATTATATTTATTAACACGTATTATTATTAATGGGCACAATTTGGATTTCGAAAGATATGGAGATAAACTCGTGAATAAGTCCAACAAACAAATCCGAGTCAATTTTGTTATTAAAATGAAAAAAGAACACTTAAAATATTTATCTTCTATAAAAAACAAAAAAAAACATTTACAATTTTCCAGTTTAATATGACGGGCTTTACCTTTTTCTCACAAATGGATTTTGTTCGAAAATATCTTATGTTATCACACCGAAAAGAAGCATCTCGTGAAATCGTTTGATTTACTACCTAGAGCTGAATTGCAGATTGTATAATATTTGAGGGTGACTTGTGCTACCGCACTACGCCATGGAAAGCACTTTTCATTATGTTGAACTGGCTGCCGGCTGATCTTATCGTGAAAGAAATAGCCATGAATTCGGCTATCAAGCTATGGTCAAGCGGGAAAGGACAAACCCCTAGATGCCATAATAAAATTTGAAACATTTGAAATGAAAACTTGTGGGTATGTATTTAGTTTTAGATGACAATATATTGCAAGCTAGCGTCGTAGGAAACAATATATGGGGGAACGGAGACTTTCATTTGATTCGTCTTAACGAGTTACTTGGTTAGCATGAATATGCCATTCAAATCAAATTTGGGAAAAAGTTCGTTCCGCTTATTAAGAATGTGGATTATGTCTGTTCATATTCTGTTTGTTAAGACCCAATAACAAACTGAGCACTTACTGAGGTCTAAACGGTATGAGGTTGTGTAAAAATTTCAGATTGCTAACTTTGCATTTTATTAAGAAATAATGAAAACCTTTTTTTAAGTCTTTTTTTAACTAATAACTTATTCATATTCTACTGTAAATTTTCGTTAAAATTCCAAGAAAAACAAAAAAAGTTTCCTTTAATTGATAAACTTCAACAAATAGAAAAGCTTTAGTCTAACGCGTTTGAAAATACTATAAACCAATATCTTACCCAATTTTCTTTTTATCCTGTTGCACTGAGTTTAGGAAATTTCGAAAAACTGTTTCCGATTCCGAGGTTTCCAGCACATCAAACGGTATACGAAGTTCATCTTCTGTTTCGTCCATATCGACCAATTCCTGCCACGTTGCCTGAGGACACTCAAAAAAGTACTGGTCAAATTCCATATGATTTCGAATATAACCTTTGGCACATTCCCAAACATCATCATCGCTGGCTGATATGGCGTTTATGTCGGGCAGCATGTATTCCAGTGTACGAGCAAATTTATCCAAATACTGATGTAATTTTTTATTCATATGGTCGTCTCTTAATTTTTTCATATGACGTCGAAACAGTTTTTGTCCAGCATCGTGGCCAAATATATTGAGAAACTCTGTCCATTCCCTGAATTGAGCAAGCATTTTTGAGCCTTGCGACCAAAGTATATGATAGTCAGTGATCTGATTGCGTATTAGCCGCGTAACTGCCTCAGAACGACTTTCTAATAATTCCTTGCGCGAACGAGCAGCCTCATGATATGGTATAATTTTAATGCGATTCTTAACTTTATCGATCATTTGTGCCAACACTAAAAATGCCAGATCAGTGTTAATGGACTCGTGTGCGGAGGTTTCAATCAATTGCACCATGCCTTTGTATTCTTTACGTTGGCACAGTTTTTCAGCTTCTCGTATATACAATTCATTGGAATCATCATTTTTTGTGGTCACCACAACTAAAGGTTTTTTATTTTTCAATATAACGGAAATGGCATTCTGAACAAAATCAACTTGTTTCTCTATACTACGATTTGGCACAGGACTAACATCGAAAACAATAACAAACCCGTCAATGGCCAAACGTCCCTCTGGCATTATTTTCTGTTCGTATTCCTTCTCAATGCCCAATTGATTTTTGCAAATATACATGAGTTTTTCGGCGGAAAACACTTTAGTGGCTGTACATCTTTTGATATAGGGTTCCATTTTGCCAACTTTGAACGGTTGGAAAGTGGAATCATCCATAAATTCTGTTTGTTCGATGATGTGAAATGTATATTCTGTACCCTCATCAGTCGTTTTGTGGACGTCGCCCCAATAAAGGAAATGATCATTATTAACAATTCTACCGCTAAAATCACTCTAAAAAAAAAACAAATTAATATATTTTAATACATTTGAATTCTGCAAAATTGACAAAAGAATACTCACTTGACTTAGCACTGATATGTGATCTATGAAATAATCATCGGCCATGGGTCTTATAAATCTATTGCACAGGCATGATTTTCCCACGCCCACTTGGCCTCTATCCTTCTCAGTCCCGGACATGCCGATGACCGATATATTAAACTGTTTCATTTTTATCTAAAACGGAAACAAATTAAATTAGAACATTTTTATGAAGTTTTTTTTTTTTTTAACATCAAAGATTTATCAGAGTTTAGACATCAAAGAACTATATATACCATATACTATAGCAAATAGCTTCAAAATTGGAGAACAGAATTTTATTAATCCAAAATTGAATGGTATGAATTGTACAACAAACATAAAGATCTTTTGATGATTTTAAATATTCAGAGATATAGCTGGTTATCTTTCGCTATATACCAAAACCAGCACTAGAGGGCGTGTAATACAAGAACACCAAACATTGATTCAACGCCCTGTTCTTGATTGTTAGTGGGGCGTGATTTAAATTTTTATATTTTTTTCGATTTACGGTTGCGATATTTTTCTAACGATCTTTAAAATATCATGAACTATTAATACAGGGTGGGCCATAAGTTACCATGGGGTTTAAAGCTTTAAGAACGTTTTCGTTTATACGAGGTCTGATAAAAAAATAACCGTTATTTTAAATTTTTTCAAAAAGTATTTATTTATTCATCAATAGCTTATCTATTCCCTCTTTCCTCCTCCTTATAACCTATTTTCCTAGTTCTAGTACAATGCACTGCATATGTAGAGGTCATCCCCTGAGTACTGGTCCAAGAAAAAAATATATATATTTGTTTCTATCATATGTATCACTCATCATCACGCTTACCCACATGTAGCAAATAATAAGTTCACGGAATAAACTAACCATTGTCGACATTAGATAACGATTTGTTTATAATGGGTGATTTTATAAGAACTATCGGAAATTAAAAAAAAAACACATAAAATTCAGAAAAATGCATGAAATATTTATTTGGATCGATAGTTGGGTCGATATAATTTAATGTTTGAAGATTATTTCATGCAAATGTTGGCCGCGGCTGCGCCTCAAATGGTCCATCCGCTTAGTCCAATTTTGGCATACTCTTTCCAACATTTCGGCCGGTATCTCACGAATAATGTTGGCAATGTTCGCTTCCAGTGCGGCAATCGAAGCGGGCTTGTCGCTATAGACATTAGCCTTAACATAGCCCCACAAAAAATAGTCTAGAGGCGTTAAATCGCACGATCTGGGCGCCCAATTGACTGGTCCCAAGCGTGAAATAAACTGTTCACCGAACTCGCCATGAACATGCAAGTCAAGCTCTTCCATTTTGGGCAAAAAAAAAGTTTGTTATCATCGCACGGTAGCGCTCACCATTCACAGTAACGTTGTGATTCGCATCATATTTGAAGAAATACGGCCCAATGATGCCGCCAGCCCATAATCCGCACCAAACAGTTGTTTTTTGTGGATGCATTGGTAGCTCTTGCAATGCTTCTGGCTGCTCTTCACTCCAAATACGGCAGTTTTGCTTGTTCACGTATCCATTCAACCAGAAATGAGCCTCGTCGCTGAACACAATTCTTCGATAAAAAAGTGGATCTTCATCTAACTTTTCAAGAGCCCATTCACCAAAAATTTGGCGTTGTAGTAGGTCGTTTGGCTTCAATTCTTGCACCAGCTGTATCTTATAAGGCTTCACATCCAAATCCTTCCGCAAAATTTTCCACGTAGTGGAGTAAGAGGCCCAATTGCTGCGAACGGCGCCGAATCGATAATTCACGGTCATCACCAACACTGGCCGATACGGCTGCGATATTTTCTTCAATTCGCACTCTACGTAAGCGTGTTGGTGGTTTAATGTTCAACACTGTAAATTTGGTGCGAAATTTTTTTACAATAGCCCGAATAGAAGCCTCAGTAGGTCGATTAAACTGACCATAAAATGGAAGAAGCGCGCGATGAACTTTCTTAACAGAGCACGCATTTTGATAATAAAATTCAATAATTTGCAAGCATTGTTCGTTTGTAAGACGATTCATGATTAAATTATAGACCAAACTGAAGATGTTTGACAGTGACACAAGATACAAAACGTGCGTGAGCTGTCAAAACTAGTGTTGCCAAAAAGATAATAGCAAAAAAATTTATTTGTCGTTCACATATATTATTCTCTAATTTTTGTTAACTTATATCACGGAAGGTAACGCGAATTTTTTAACGTATATACAGGGCTGGGCAAAATACACACCTAATGTATTTCAAATTCAAAATACTTTGAAGTTGTGTATTTCAAATACAAAATACAACTAAAAAATACAAATACTTTTTTTGTATTTCGATCTTATAAGAATATACCTCTCTGGCTTTAGATACATTTTTTATTTCACATATACACTTAAAGCAAGTTGCATATTGTCACCTAACACTTAAAAGGATGTAACTGGCAAAATATTGAAAGTCTATTAAAATTTGTGGATAGTTGTATTATTGATAATAACACCTCATCATTAAGAACATTTTTGTTCTAGTCGTTGTTCTAGTCGTTAATATTCTATCGATTATATTTCCTGGAGTGAAAATATCATGCCTGTTCTAAAAATCACGTGATTTCAAAGCACATGTGTTCTGCAAATCACAATTTTTTGTGATTTTCGATGTGATTTACACTCTTCTAAAGCACAAAAAACTGCTGTTTTTTGGTTCAATTTACTGATATTTTTATTTTCAAGTTGAATTTTTTTATTCGCGGTATTATTTGCAAAATAAGGTTAATTTCTTCTAATAAATATAAAAGGTAAAATAAAATAAACCAATAAAAATAATACAACAAATTTTGCAACAAAACGAGCGTATCTAGTTTTTTCTTAATTTAATGAATTATTTCGTATAAAATAACTCATTTTACTTAAATAATCAATAGAAAACACATTAAGTTATTTATTAATGTAATAAATTATGAAGTTTACAATAAAGTACGTGCAAAAATTAGGTTGTGATTTCAAATTGAATGCAAGTTAGCTTACCGGTTTAAAATCACAAAAATCAAAAATATTTTGTGTGCAGAACACCTTTTTTGTGATTTCAAATCACTTTCACAAAAAGTGATTTGCAGAACAGCCCTGTATATTTTCATTGTTTTTTAATTAAAAAAAAAAATATTTGTATGTGTTGATTAAACCAAAAAAAAAAAAAAAAAAACCTAAAACTTAACAAAAATAATAATAACAAATCAATAAATATGTATTCAGAAATAGCGGAAATAAATAGGTAAGTTAATTTAAAAAGATGTAAACCTATATGAGCGGGTGGTAGCCAACAATATTATTATGTAGCTAACCATACAATACATCATAATATACATAAAAAATTCTTAGGTTTAATGCTACTATTGTTGTGCTGCTGTTACATAGTATGGTTGAATACTATGTAACATCTAATAATTTTTATACGGTTATGCATGAAATTTTAAATTGCAATCACAGAGGAAATGTTAATAATTAGTTTTGTTTCGTTGCAGATAATATATACTTCTAGATCAAGGAGAAAAGCTTTGCCTAAATTCAAATCAGACACATGCATTTTATAATATGTCATACTCTATCTCTTTGCTTTAATCTTTTTATGAGTATTGTGTTAATTATTACAGCATTTTTGTATAACAATAAAGCTATTTATGACGTTGTTATGATTGCTTAATGATTATTTATGAAAAAGTAAGGTTGTTTGGTATCGTCTGAAATTCCATCAAGTGTACGATGGAATGAAAAAATTTCAAATTCTGGAGATGATGCAGTTAATATGTTTGCATCGTTTTTCAGGTCGAATTTCGAACAAATAACAAGTAATAACATTTCTGTTACTTCTACGGTAACTTGTTTAAAATTAGGTCTTTTAACTTTGTCGGAGGGCGAAGTTTCCGACGCAATTGATCAGGTTAAGAATACTGTAAAATCTGATTGTGATGGCCTATGCTCTTTTTTCTTTAAGAAAACCGCAGCGCCTTTAGTCCCTGCTCTAACTTTTATTTTTAATTTGTCGCTTAGGAAGGGGGAATTTATTACTAAGTGGAAATCTGCAATTGTAGTTCCTGTTTTTAAAGATGGTGTGAGATATGATGTAACATGCTATAGGCATAAATGAAATTGTAAATTATCCACTGTCTCGAAAATCTTCGAGCACGTTATTTATGAAAAACTATTTTTCGTAACTAAGCCCTGGACGTCTCCATATCAACATGGTTTCTATACGGGTAGGTCTACTGTAACCAATCTTACTTTATTTAGTGAATACTGCTTAAAGGCGTTTGAGCTTGGCTGTCAGGTTGAAGTAATTTATACAGATTTTGCTAAAGCATTTGGTAAAGTTTCTCATGCATTACTGTTGTCAAAATTAGAATTTATGGGATTTCACTCTTCCTTCCTTTTATGGATTAAGTCCTATTTAACTAATAGAACCTGTATCGTGCGTATTGAAGATTATACTTCTATGCCATATTATCAAACATACGGTGTTCCACAAGGTAGCATTATTGGCCCTTTATTATATAATTTATTTATTAATGATATTGGTAGCTGCTTTTTGAAATCAAAGTATCTTTTATAAGCGGATGATTTAAAATTTTTCTTGAAATTAGATTCTGATAGAGATGCCTATATAATGCAAAATGAGCTTAATAGCCTTAAAGATTGGTGTCATGTTAATAACTTGTGTTTAAATATTAATAAATGTGTTCATGTTACTTTTCATAGATCAAGGAATCCGTCTGTTTTTAATTTCAAAGTTGGTGGTGTTCAATTGAATTCGTCGAATACAAAACTTGACCTAGGCGTGGTGTTTGACAGCTCACAATCATTCGTAAAACATGTAGAATATATTCTTCCAAAGGCGTTTGAAATGCTTGGCTTTATTAAAAGAAATTGCTCTGAATTTTCCGATGTATATTTATACGTCATTTGTACGATCCAAGTTAGAATATGCTGCAAACGTTTGGAGTCCACATGTTGTCTACCTTGTGTCACGTATTGAGAGACTTCAAGGCTTATTTATTAAATTTGCTACCCTACCTCTGTCTTATTTAGCTAGTGTGTCTTATGAATCTAAATGCTTGTTCATTGGATTACAGCCCTTGGAATTACGACGTAAAGTACAATCTGCTTTGTTAATTTTTGATATTATCAATGGTAACATTGATTGCCCTGACCTATTATCAGCTGTTCCATTTTGTATTCCCCCGAGGAATCTTAGATTTCCAAAACTTTTTGAAGTGCTGTTTCATCGCACTAATTACGCTTGTTTCGGAGTTCTAACTCGTTGTCTCATCTATCTTAATACCGTAAACGACAATATGCAGAAACAATCCAATTCTTTTATTGAATTTAGTAGCACTGAAAAAACATATTTTAAACTGCTGCTTCTTAATATGCGGAAATAATATGTTTTTCTATGTTTAATGTTTAATTATAAGTTATTATTATTATTCTTTGTAGGTTATCTTTCATAGTCTGTAAAGATCTTTGTTCTCATCCATAGACTGAAACTAGCTAAATAAATAAATAAATATGATTGGTTGGCATAATTACATGGTTAGATATGATTTAATATGGTAAATTTTATTAATACTGTGTTTGATTTCAATTATACCAATGTTGAAATTTTGCTTACAAAATTATGGTGACGCCAATCAATGGCATTAAAATATAACAATGAAATATTTTCAGTACCAACCTATAATTCAACAATAGTATTTTGCATTTAGAATATTGTCATATCAACCATTTATTTTTTTTTTCTTGCGTGTACGAGTAGGCTTTAAAAAACCCGGGCAGTTGACCACTTAAAAGGAATTCTGAAGAACGCATAAGAAGAAAATTATAGTCGTATAATAAAATAAAAAAGAAAATCTGCAAATACCTACTCAAAAGTGGGTACATACAATAATCTTTGAGCAGCTGAAAATTTTTATAAAATACGATTAAAAACGATTGATTTGATTTGGTGAAGGCAATCATTAAATCACTTACTTTGGTTTAATGATTTAATAAAAACGAAAAGAAAGAACAAACAGAGGTTTTAAAACAATTTTACCGGTTTCCTTTCATTACACAAATGTATACATATAAATTTATATGCCTGTATGTATGTAAAGATTTGTAACTTATAGAATGGATACTTTTTTACATCGTAAAATATACGGGTGTGTTTTTCCAAGTATGTCCACACAGAGTACTCACAAAATATGCAATAGAAAAGGGATAATAACAATTAACACTTAAAAGCTGATGATTAAACTTTCAACAGCAGCACGACAAGCACGAGATAATAAAGTTATAAAATTCCTTTTACTTTTTTTTGTTTGTTTTTTAATTGTTTATTGTGTCTTTTATTTTTGTTTAAAGAAAAATATATATTTAAAATATATTATTTCCTTCCTGTGCAATTTGCAAGAATAGAATTTTATGGCATTTGTAGACAATCCAGACAAATTTTCACCCCCATATTTAACACACATGCACACACGCACGCATACACTCACACACACACACACACACACACACATATTGAAAGATTATAAATAAAATGAATGGAGAATAGCACCATAACAAATAGAAAAATACCTCTTGCAAAGAAATAAATTTGAAACTAGTAGTAGCTTTTTCTTTTGTTAGATATAACACTAAACACTACGAAACATTTTAAATTAAATATATATATTTTTTTAATTTTAATATTCAACAGTTTCTTTTCCTTTTTCTTTATGGCAAATCTTGAGAGCAGCTTTTTAGCGACTTTATTTATAGACTTCTTATCGGAGACACATACACAAAAAAAATGTACTGAACACTACTACGCTCGTGTTAATGCTAGCAAAATATCCTTTTGAGCATGACTGAGAAAAAAAGTGATAGAAACGAGAGCATAGTAATAATGAAAAAGGAAAACCACCTTTGCAAGGCTAAAAGGTGGCAACAACAAAAGTAAATTCAACAATTTTTTTTTTCTTTTTTTCTTTCTCTAGCAAAACAGGTAAGTTTTAATACCTTCAATTTTGTGACTTTGCAAACAGAATTATACAAATGTAGCTCTGCAACATAAATGCAATTGCTGGCTGTCATTGTTTACAAAACATACATACATATACATATATTTCTGTCTGAATTTTTAGTGCAAAAAAAAGAAATTAGACACAGCAGCTATGAACTTAACATTTATTATTTCGCCTCCCTTCTTGTTTTATGTTTTAGCAAAGCTGCTGGTAAAAACCCTACAGCATTTTGTTAATGCAGTTTATCTAATTAAACCAATTTAAAGCCATCATTACATCACATCACACAATTATACTCGTATGCACTTGCATTTGAATGTGTTACACCACTACCCCAACAAAAATTCCAAACAAACATTAAATAGAAAAAACATTTTATTAGAAAATTATTATAGGATTGCTTAAACAAAAAATTCACATTTTAGAAATTATAATATTTCAGCTACAAACTGCCCTTGCAAACTACAAAAACCCGGAAATTCAGTTGCAATTTGCAAGAATGCAACAAAAGAGAACAGAGTTTTTGTTGTAAACTACCCTTGCAAACGTTTAAAGTCACCATGTTCAAAAAAAACATGGTTTACGTTTTGCAAGATAGGTTTAATTGGCTGCCAGCCATTGTAAAGCCAGGCCACTTGAGTCCAATTTGTTCGTGTTGTGTTGATTTTTTGCAACATAACATTCACACATTGTTACGAACTGCTCTTGCAGAGCTTAAAAATTGGAAATTATACTGCATTTTACAAGAACACAATAAAAGAGAGCAAAACAAAAACTTTGTTTTCGTTGTAATCCACTCTTGCAAATGTTAAAATCTGCCTATTCTATACAAAAGTTTACGTTTTGCAAGATAATAGCCCAATTCACAATCTTGCACATTTGAGATTGCATATTTCTACAATTGCAGAAGTGACATTTTTGGGTGTATTTTGTTAGTATAAAGCAAGAATATACTCCATTATTTTGCAAATGCAATGCTGCAAGGCCATTTGCACAAGATTGTGAATAGGGCAAATATAATATCATGTAACAAATTAAAAATTGGACATTATTTGCATTTTAGAAGAACACATCTAAAGAGAGCAAAGAAATAGCTTTGTTTTCGTTGTAATCTACTCTTGCAAATGTTAAAATCTACATATTCTATACAATAGTTTACATTTTGCAAGATAATAGCCCAATTCACAATCTTGTGCATTTGAGATTGCATTTTTCTACAATTGCAAAAGGGACATTTTTGAGTGTATTTTGTTAGTATAAAGCAAGAATATACTCCATTATTTTGCAAATGCCATGATGCATGGCCATTTGCACAAGATAGTGAATAGGGCAAATATAATATCACCAAAGATATAGCAAATTAAAAAGTGGACATTATACTGCATTTTAGAAGAACGCATCTAAAGAGAACAAAAAAATAGCGTTGTTTTCGCTGTAATCTACTCTTGCAAATGTTAAAATCTGCATATTCTATACAATAGTTTACGTTTTGCATTGCATTAGCCCTATTCATAATCTTGTGCAAATTGCCTTGCATCATTGCATTTCCAAAATAGTAGAGTAAACTTTTACTTTACACTAACAAAATACACTCAAAAATTTCACTTTTGCAATTGCAAAAATATGCAACCTCAAATGCACCAGATTGTGAATCGAGCTATTGTTACAAAATATCCTTGCGAGTCCACAAAAATTTAAAATTATGTTATATACGTGTTGATCCTAATTTATTGACCTTTTTTAAATAATTTTCGTATTTTAATAATTTTCAATATTCGAGGTCGTTTTTTTTATAAAAATGTTTAAATAAATTTATTCAATATTTCGTTTTCCGTTGAAAATCTTCTTCAGGAAAATAGTTGTTATAATTTGTTTTTTTTTTTTTTTTTTTTGTTAATTCGAAAAAAATGTTGTGACAGGAAAACAAATAACATGAAAAAATATTTAACATATGTACTAGAGGGCTGCTCAAGCCCATTAAAAATGTCCTACAAGTAATATCCAACGTGCTCTTCAACATTTCAAAACAAACACTTCAGTGCCGAAATGTTGGGAAGGGGTCCTTCGTTTGTTGTAGCAAATAAAACTCTAGGAAGCCACATGACTTATATTGTATTTGCTTCCGAAACCCTTACCCAGGGTATAAATTGGCAGAATGGGGATCAGCATGGCCCCCGGGCGGTTCTGCTTGCAGTTCAACCCGGGCTGATTATGGTTGAGGTGCCTACCTTGGCTGAAACGTTCTGGCTGTGGTTGAAAACGCAGGAAGGGGGTGTTAGCTTGGCTTTTTTCGGGGACTAACAAACTCCCGAGGGTCTATTGCCACATGACTTATATATATATATATATACTGTAAGGAACCAGTGGTGATGGTTGACGGGTGAGTTGGTCTAAGGGCTGATGCTGCTAGTGGGCTTCGGCCTACCAACTCATTAAGCCTTGTCTTTTATTGATTGCTGGGAAATTGCATACAGGAGAGATTAGAAGGCCCGAACTCCTCAACAAGAAGTTGCTCATATGGCTACAAACATATAGCATAAATTGCTACCTGTTTGAGCCTAGCAAGCCACACGGGGGCGCTGGTGAATCGTGAATAATTCACTCCGTGGAACTGGTCCATCATCAGATAAGGCCGCAAGACAGGTGCTGATGTAAATCTTTTTCACAACGGTTGAACCGTATTCAAAGTGTGGTTTAATGGTCACGTTATATATATTAATTCAAAGTATATTTTTAAATAAAAATTTTATATATACTAACGTGCATATTCATAAAAAATTAAAATGTATTTGAAATTAATTTTAGTAAAATTTTGTATGGAATTTTTGAACTGCAACACATTTCTAATCCATTTAAATTTTTATGAATATGCCCATAAAAATTTGGTAGTTTTGCAAGTCCGATTTTTTGACGTTTTTTCAAAACTAAAATGACGATTTATGTAATTTGTGTTAAACTTCTATGATTTTTTTTTATTTTATTAGATTTCTGTACATTTGTACATCGGGGTTTAGTTTTTCCTTTCTTAAGTTTTTCTTAAAAAGGATTTTTTACAACACAAATTAAAATGACGATTTTTTTTAATTAGCGGAATTTTGACGATTTCTTTCATATTTTTCTGGCAGCCCTGGTTATCGCGTGTAATTTAATAGATGTTACCAGACTAGTGTATTTTAACACAAACTTACGTTTTCTTTAAAAACGGATTGAGCAATACGTCTGTATTATTGACCGTTATTTTAACTGCCTGGCCCGCGATATCATTTGACATCGCTCGCTCGCATAAAAACGTTTGACACAAAAACAAATTTTAAAATGTTGTTTTTGGTTTGCATGTATTTATGCGAGAGAGCGATGTCGAGTGACATCGTGGGCCAGGCCGTAAATTTTTTCAAAAAGTATTTATTTATTCATCAACAACTATTTTATTCCCCTCAAAGTAATTCCCCTCAGCTATCATACACTTATGCCAGCCTTTTTTTCAATCCTCGAAATACTTCAGAAACGCGCTTTTTTGTATCGCCAGCAGCTTCTGTTTCGATTTTTCTTTTATGTCCTCAATCGTAGCAAAACGCTTTCCTTTCATCGGTGTCTTCAATTTTGCGAAGAGAAAACAGTCAGCGGGGGCCAAATCCGGTGAATACGGTGGTTGGGGCATGATAACGGTTTTGTTTTTGGCCAAAAACTCACGCACAAGCATCCATGTGTGATCGATTTAAGTCTATGTCACAGAATTTTTAGATCATCCTGTTAAAATTTGTATTCCTATTTTATTTATTTTATAATATTTGCAATAATTTTCTTCAGTTCAAGGTCCTGTTTGTTTTTTTAAAAAATTTTTCTTCAGGAAAATTGGTTTGTGTGTTATAAATTCAATAAAATATTTGAATTGAAATTGTTTAACAGGACCTTGAGCTGAAGAAAATTATTGCAAATATTGAATTAAATAAAAGTCAAAACAAAAGGAATCAAGAATTGATTTTATTACTATTTTACTTGTTAATTATTATTTATTGTAATTTATAATATTATTACAAAACCATTTATTATTTATAACTTTTTTCCACATTTTCTTCAGAAGAGTATGTTATTTCATTCGTTGCATTTTGACACTTATGTTGAGAAATGTCGTATTTTACAAACCAAAATAAATTGGCAGATGTTACGTCTTTTAACAAAAATCGTCAATAGTCGCGATGTATAAACCAAAAACAGAACAAAGTTAGTGCTTTTTATCGACGAGTCATTTTTAATAAACAGGCTGGCAATTTGAGCATGAAAATCGTCAAAATAACAATTCATCATCAAGTCTGGCAGCTATGGTGATAACAGATAACAGCTTAAAGTTAGCACACGTATAAACCTTGTATAGCAGGTTTATGTCTAGGGTTGTAAATTTCAACAGTCTTCTTTTTTTTACTTTAAAAAATCTAAGATTTTTTAACAGCCTTCTGCTAAATTTTTAACATGAGAATTTATGTGGATAACATTTTGTTATGAACGTCGACAGAAGTAATGTTAACTACAGAATTATCCCTTAAATGGTTGTATGATGTTGAAATAAAATTCAAATATGTATTTACGAGGAAAAACAGTAAAAATCAGCTACTCTTATAATTCAAGATGTGTATGTCAGCCTAAAATGCAATAGTCTACTGACTGTATTTTCAAAACTATTCGAAAAATATACAGTTTCTGATTTCAAACCAGAACAACAGATTTCATGCGCAACCATGTTGTGTGATTGAGAAGTGATCTATTTTCGTTGTTCTTTGTTTTTATGCCAGAAAGTGTTATGAGGGAAACTCAGTGCGCCAACTTTTTTCCCCAACACTCAGTGATCCTTTAAAACAGATGTCAACTACGAAATATTCATCCGATTGCGATTCAAAAGTTGCTAGCTACGTTCATTATTATACCTAGGACATGTTAGCATTGCGGCCTTGCAAGTGTGAAACATCCAAGTCAGTCATATAAACAAAATTGTTTAATAGCTCTCAATAGTATTCCGAAGTAGAACCTACGCAACTTTCGTTGCCATGCGCAGGAATCTAAGCTAGACGATATATCCTGTTAAGAACAATCAAAGTTCTAGCCAATATTTTGTTGCCTTTACTATTAAGTTGTAAAATTTATTTTGGTGCATTAATAAAGCACAATTTTTGATTTCGTTTTTACTATTTTTATTGTTGCAGGAATTGTTTTAATTGTTTTTGTTGGCAAAATGTTTTTTGTTATCAACGAAATCTGAGTCTTTACATAAGAAATGTTGGGTGCACTTTCTTTTGTTGCAACCAGCTGTACGTAAAGTAAATATGTACATACATATGTATGTGTGTAAATAAAAATAACATATTTAACAATCGAAAGATCAGAATAAAGGATATTTAGACGTCTTATGAAAATGAGTGGCATTGCTTTAGCTGCTGTTAAGGATACACACCATGGTGAGCAAGCGTGTTTTTTTGTCATAAAAATACCATGGCAATTAGATAGACAATAGAAAAAGTGTACACATATACTATGTAGCTGGATTAAGGAAAAAGGTACATAGCTTGAAATACATACTTAAACATAAACTAAGTACATATACATACGTAGAAGAATATTAAATGTTCTGTATATTGTAAAGGAGTGATATATTCCAAATTTTATCCATTCGTACTAAAGGATATTTTTTATGGTTTGTTTATTTTATTTATTTAATTATTTATTTATTTACATTTCCAATACAAGAAAGCCTTCAAGGCTAATATCCAGAGTAGGAATAATGCTCAAATTAAATTCGTTCGCGAATGAATTTAATACGAACGCATTTAATTTTTCATATTTCAAAGAAATGTTATCTTTTTTTCGCGAATTTTATCCACTAATGCTAAATTCGTTGGCGAACGAATTTAATAAGAACGAAATTACTTTTTCATATTTCAAAGAATTACTCTTTTTTGTTCGCAAATTATATCCATATAATTCGTGAGCGAATTTAAAAAGCATAAAAGAATTAAATTCTGCTCGCGAATTTAAAATTCATTAGAGAAATAATTATCAAATCACATTTTGTTTCAAAAATCATCAAAAAAGTGTTAAAAATATTATTCTGGCAACGCTGCAAAATATGCTCAGTTAATTGTTTAAAAGAATTTTTCTTTTCTTGTTCTTCTTGTTTGTAAAAATTTGCTCACGAGCTTTATATTTAAATTCGCGAACTTTATTTATTACTTTAAATTCGCGAGCAGAATTTTATTTGAAATTCGGGAATTTTTCATTCTACTCGCGAACGATCCTTTAACGTTCATATACCGAAAAATATACAGTAAATGAATTTAGCAATTAAATATTTTAATAATAAAGGAATAAATATAGCCTATACATACACAGCTGTATTAATTTTAACAATTCACATTTTTATTATTCATGAATTTAACACACAAGTATTATAATTAGGAATTTTGGAAATTCATCACAATTTTTGTGTGATTTCTGCTTTGTGTTTATTCTTTGGACTAATCCAGTTTAAGTACACACCACCAAATGGCAAAAAGCTTATAGATATAGGGGGATAAGAGGCCAAATTTAAGACCCAAGTTTTTAAGAATTTTTTAATTCCATACAGTTTTTACAAAAGTTTAGATAAGTGTTGATGTTAATATTTTTTTTTTATCTTGAACCAGAACTCAAGGGATGACCCTACATTTTCAGTGCATTGTACTAGAACTGGGGTTGTGAGGAGGAGGAAAGAGGGAGTAGTGTTTGTGAACATTTGACTTGAACTTTCCAACGTTATATGTTTTTAATAAAAACAAAAATATAAAAATTTTATTAAACAACACTCGATCAGGATCAATTAACAAATATGTTTACAGTTTTTTTAGAACAACTTCCTACATGAAAGCATATGTCGTTATAGTTAGCCACAGCGGCGCTACAAACCCACTGTTAATACCATCTTGGGCATATGATCTCCGTCGCCCCGCCCATGCTGTGCATGCTATACTTTGAAAAATTTACTTTGCAACTAAACAGTAAATAGCGATAGAAAATATAAATAAGTTCTCAATAATATTTTTAGAATATTGGGATATAAAATTGAATGTTTGAGAATATCTTTCAAACGTTTCCAAGTCTACTGATGATTAGGAAACCTACTATGAAATGTCGACATATGTAGGTATAGACAGCAAGGAAACAGAAAACAAGCTGTTTATAGTTTTTGACTGATATCAATATTAGAAGCTAATAGAGTGTATAAAATCAATTGATTCTCTGGAACAAGTTATTTTATACCTTATTAAAGCAGGTTTTAAAAATTTTTCGCGCTTTCTAACGGGTTAAAAAAAATTAAAACTTTCGCATATCCAAATTATACCAATTTCAAATTAATCCAATTTTGCGTAAATAACTTTGAAAATTTCACAGAATATCGCAGTTAAATATTCGTATTATTTGATCTTGTTTATATTGATTTCTTCTAAATTTTCCAGCTAAAGATCTTGATTGATTTTTTTTTATAAAAAAGGTTTAACGGTATTTTATTTTCAATATTTCGATAACAATTTGTTATCATCATCAGCAAAATTAAAATGTTATAAAAAATTATTTGAAAAAAAAAAAATCAAATAATTTTTTATAACATTTTAATTTTCCTGATGATGATAACAAATTGTTATCGAAATATTGAAAATAAAATACCGTTAAACCTTTTTTATAAAAACAAAAATCAATCAAGATCTTTAGCTGGAAAATTTAGAAGAAAACGAATATCGCAATTTTATATACCTACATATATCATATTTTCAGAGGTTCATAAACCGGAAACTATACATTTCCGTTAATTTTCTCACTTCACATTTTCTTCCCGTTTTTCAATTTTCAACCAGTAAACCTACCTATATTTTTTTCAATTCGGAGGATTGTACTTAAACTGGACTTAAAGCGATTTTAAATCACCTAGGATCAAGACAATTTGTTTTTCTCATTTATATACCTACTAGGTTTAACAGGCTGTCATTCTTTGAAAAAGCCATTAGCACTTGTGCCAATTTTTATACCTAGTAAAAATTCTTTAATTTGTTTAGCCATCTTTTTATTTTTTGTTTTATGCACCGATCATGATTTTTTGTAAAATCGTTGTTTTTTACATAAATATGGTAACTCTGATAAAATCATTAATTGTAAGCAAATCCTTTGTTCCGGAGACCGGACCATTGGTTTCGTTCAATAAACTATACCGTTTTCAACATTTCTCCTGTTCCTGCGCACAAAGAGATTAACTTCCAGCAATGTACTACGAAGACTGCACAGATTTTTCTTTTCCTTTTTTTTGTCTGGACCAATTTGTGAAAAACTTTACATTTTTGTTTCCTAGTTGCTTTTCTTTTACTTGTATCCTTTTTTATTGATCTATAATTTCTTCTTTTACAATTTATTTCATACACTATTATCGAAATTCTTCTTGACTATTATGATTAATCACAAACTTTGTTAAAAATTTTCATCTTAAATTATTGTATGTTTGCATGTGTGTATGAAGAAAAGCATTAAACAATTTCCAAAGAGCCAACCAGTAACTACATACGAAACCACTTTAACATTTCATTCAAACCACGATTACACAGTAATGAAAATTTTAATTTCACACTTTAATACATTTATTTAAAGGCAGTTCATAATTTCACCGTTTATTTAACTAATGGAAGCAATTTTAAAGTTATTGTATTATGATCTGTTTCACAAAAATGTGTTTTTAATTTTTATTTTCTACGTCTAACAAATTAATTATTCGACATCCACACTAAAAGACTCGCGAACATCACTACCGCCCAGTGATGATAAATCTGAGCTTTTTATCTGTAGCTGAGCGTTTTCGGACAGAGAAAATTTCACAATATGAGCTTCAATATTCAAACTAACTTAAATTGATATAATAAAATGAATTTTTTTTAATCACATAAATTTTTATTAAAATTGATATTTTGTGTGCATTCTTTTTAGGTATATTTTGTCACATTTGATTGGTAAAAAAAACTATTAGATTTTATACTAGAATTGAATGGTTTGATGGGGTTTCTTGATATTGTGTACTCATTTGACAACACTGCTAACACCCAAATAAAAAAAAAACAACAAACAATACCGAAATCGGAATAAAAAGTACACAAAATCATAGTTGCATATTAGCTGTAGTATAATTATTTCGGTTATCTATCTGGCAACTTTTCAAGGTTGTTTGTAAAATGCCCTGCAGATTGGAAAGCAAGGCATTTTTTATGGATACATAATGCTGTTTTATATTTTAATATCACACTTTATATTTTACTTACTAATCTAACAAAAAGTATTTACTTATATTTATTTATTCATTATTGTAATACAAATAGCCTTTTGGCCAATAAAATTATATTACAAATCAATTCAAAACTTATCACTATGGAAAGAGTGAGTTACAAGAAATTCAATGAAGTAACTTAAAAATAAAAGAATTTTTATGCTATATAACATAAAATAATATAAACGTCTTCATAATATCCGTAATAGCTCAAGACAATTTACTAAAATAACTTATTGTGCAATCTAAACTAGCGCGTCAAGCGTAATTTATTTGTCAAAAATCTGCATGCACATACCATGCGCTATTCGGTTGGTCATGAGACCAACACAAATAGCGCGGCGTCAATGCTTTGCAATTGGAAAATCAAATTTTGACAAAGCGTAAGAGAGAAAGCTTTACTACATCTCAGTAAAGTTCGCTTCAAAACAAATGCTACTCATTTTGCGGCCATTTGTAATCACACTTTCGGTGCTTTTAGACTAATTTAACGACTTTATCAGTTTTTATTATTTCTACTTCATGATTTTTATTAAACAAGTTTATTGAGCAATATTGTTCATGGCACAATGTTAACGCTCTTATTTAAGCTACTTACTACAGCGTAAAATAAAAGCGTTAAACTACGTTGCGATTTACACCCGAATTTAGGTTGCACTATTAAGGCCAACCAGTCCAGAATATTTATTTATTTATTTATACACTGGAAGCCTATAAGGCCTATTATACATGTATCTATAGAATATTACTGCTACTCTAAAAACATTAGTTTAAATTTGTATGTATATACATATCGCTCCTTTATTGCAACATAGTTATATTTAAAAAAATTGGCTATTCGAGTTAATAATGCAGAATTGTTAACAGTACTACCCTTTATATTGAGCCAAAAATTTATTCAAATTACTTTTAAACTGTTTTCTTTAGGAGATATTTTCTAAAAAAAATTTCGAAGACTTGTATGGAAAATAAAAGTTTGAAATGCGTTTTTCGCGAAACAAGCTTTTTTGATTTGCAATAAAGGAGCGATATAGGAAAAAAGGTAAATGGTTCCCCTGCCTCACAAACATTGCTAAAATTAAAACAAAATACTTTATCATAAATGTATCACTCACAAAAATGGAACCACTTTAATAATAAGTTATTTAATAATAAGTTACTGTTTTTTAGTTACTACAGCTTTTAGTAACTACAGCTTTTAGCTACTACAGCTCCCAATATATAAGAATAAAAAATATACTTACATATAAGTATAAATTTATTTTTATACTGAAGACGTTATTGAAAAAGGTCTAAAAAAAATCAGTAAACTAAAACTGTGAACATTGTAAAAATTTTTACCCATATATTGAATAAATTTAGAACCAAAAAAGAGTCATTCAAAACTATGAGATTATTTAAAAAGGTATAAAAACTTCAATAAATGCAAATTCAAAAGTCTTTGTTGTAAAAATTTTACCCATATATTGAATTAATTCGGCGCTAAACGAATCATTCAAAACTATGGAACAAAATATAATCAATATTTTAATTTAAACAATACTTTCAAAAATGTTTACTGCCTTATTTATATTTTTTTTTCATGTGCTCTTATCGTGCTATTTCTATACAAAAATTTGTTTAATAACAGCTTAATAAACATGAAAAAAATTTTATAAATTGTGCCTTTAGTCTTTTAACATAGTAATAATATTTTTCAAACGGCCAATGTTGAAAATAATATATCATTGTGTTGTGATACAAGTAGTTTATATGGACAGAACTCAAAACCCCTTCTACAGTTAACATAGAATTAATATATAAATAGCTAAAATTCACACATCTCAAAACCAAAATATAATTTTGCATATATAAAAGCTATTTATTCTTAATAAAGGTCATATATGTATAAGAGCCGATAGTATAGATGCTAGTGTCACTTCTTATTTTAGTTATAATTTTACATTATTGCTAAAATTTGTTATAGTTAAATAAAAAAATATATATACAAATAGTTATTAATATAAACAATAATTTGTATTATGTTGTGCTGTGAAAAAAATCATTCCAATTTGAATTTTTATCAAATAAAAACCTTAATAGTTTTAAGGACAACACACCGAATTTTAGTTTCTTAATGATTATAATGAATATCACACCTCGTCACAAAGTTTTAATGGAATAGTTTCATAAGTAACAGCTTTACAAACAATTGTACAAAAAAATTATACATTGATATATACAGTTCTTATGTTTTTTCATTCTCCTGTAAAGTTACAAATAATGTTAATTTGGGCCTTTTTACATGACAACAACGATATACAGTTAAACTTTTGGCTACATTTTTTATAGTGTAATAAACTCATGTGAACTCTTTACATAATTCAGTTTTTAGTGTTACCAGATAAATAAAAACTTAACATGTCGTAACCCCGCAAATACTGCAAAATGTGTTTAATAAACAATATATACACATTTAAATAACAGTTTTTATTTAAAGCCTAACTCTATTTATTTTCTTATTTTTTATATATCCAATTAGTTTTTATAACCTATCGTTTCTGAATATATGTATGTAAATTGTAAAGATATGTTTTATAAACAGCTTGTTTTCTAATTTTCCTAGCTGTCTATATGTCGACATTTTTATATTTTTTTAATTGATTTTTTTTTTATTGTTTGAAAGATATGTTTTTTTATTATTATTACATAAATACATTTCAGTTTTAAAAGGCGAAGCTTAAATTCATGTTCATTCGATTACAGACTTTATCATAGGTGATGTACAAATTCCTAATTTCGTGCTTGTTTTCTCCTCATAAAATTGCATTCTATAAGCCGCATGAGAAAGAACTGTAATTTTTCTGGCAGCACTGTTGTTGGTTCATTCTTGTAAATTTCTGCTTTAATACATCATTATTTTATTTTGCATTAGTTTTTCTGGCTAAATTGTTTAATTTGATTTTAAAAAATATGTTTTAATTCACAAAGATGATATCAAAGTTTTATTTTTACAAATTAAAACAAAATAACATTAAACGAAGACAGCTTCAAAACTGTTAAAGTAATCGGAATGCAGTTAACTTCATATTTCTAAGACAATAAGCTAAAAATAATTGCATTTTTACAAAACTTCTGGGATTACACACAACTTTTTAGTGTATAAAGAGTATTTAAGAAATGGATGTAAAAACAGATACTGAGGCTAGTAAAATGTTAGAGGCAGCCCTACAACAAATGGATGGCATAATTTCTATAGCTTCAATAAGCAAGCAAAATCAACAAGGTGAAACAACTCTACAGCATGATACAAAATATCTTAAAAACATATCAAAGACGGGAGAAGGAAGTGCTAATGCCTTAAATGAACGCAAAATTTTATCCACTGACAATGTATTATCAACAGCTAAAACTCTAGCTTTAGCATTGCAACAGGTTGGTTTGTCTTCTCCAGCCCCCGACCCAGTTACAGCTGAAATAATAAGTAATTGGTTGGAAAGTCATGTAACACGGCACGATGCTGACGAACGTTTGCGCAGAATGCAACGTGACAAAGAGTCGTTAACGCTGCAGTATGAAATGTTAGCCGAGAAAGTATGTGAACAGGCTAACAAGATTTTAGAACTGGAACGTTTATTGTCGGAGAGAAATCAACAGCTCATTGCTAAAGATGAGCTTTTGCAAAGACAGTTGTGTACGCGATCAGAATTAGAAACACAAAAACTGGAACTATTGTCAGCATTGAGCGAGTTAAAGTTGCACAGAGCTGCCTTGGAAAAAGAAAATTTTGATTTAAAGAATTATGAAAACCGCAGCACTTCTGAAGAGAAATTGAAGCGTTTAAATGCTTCATTTGGAAGTATGGGTAATTTGACTCAGTTCAATGCTACCAATATAAGTGGATCTTCCCCGAAAACACCACCTTCTAACTTTAGACACCAAATACACCCATTATATCACAGTCTTCCACGTTCGCAGTGTAATAAGAATGGTAAACCTAAACTGCCAATAAATCCTAATCACAATAATAATAATAAGTTAATGAACAATAATGTAAAACAACGTAATGTGGCTTTTGCTTCGAACGAAAAGATTCTAATTGACGATAACGTTGTTCATATGGACTCGGCAGACCTGATGTTTAACAGTTATATATCTAGCTCAAACACTAATTCGTCGCCCTCGCCTACTTTGAAGGAAAAGTCAGCCAAAGGTTTACGTAACATTATTGGCAAACTAAGACGGAGCAATAGCGGCAATTTGGAACTATCAGCTTTAGAGCAGTCTGAACCGGAATTTCGCCGTAGCGATAGATCAAGAGCTACTGCTGGAGGCCGTATAGAATGGTCTACAACGAGTGCACCAATAGACGCAAATAAAAATTGGTCTGAATGGTCAGACCAAGAAGTCGTAAATTGGCTGAGTGATCTAGGCCTAGCCTGTTACGCAGAAGAGTGCAAAAAATGGTTGAAAAATAAACCCTCAAATTATTTTTTCTCGGCTTCGCCAATGGATATTGAAAAGGAATTGTGTTTAAAATCGCCATTGCATCGCAAGAAGATAATGTTTGCTATTGATGAAATAACTGGCAAAGATCTGGATCCTTTAGCCGCAAAAGCGGCACAATTGGATGTCGGCTGGGTTATAAGATGGTTAGACGATATTGGTCTGCCACAATATAAAGATGCATTTTTACAAGCCAAAATTGATGGGCGCATGCTACATCGTTTAACAATGGAGGACTTGGTACAACTGCAAGTCACATCATGCCTTCACATAGCCTCTTTTAGGCGAGCTATACAATGTATGCGCGAAACTGAATGGAATCCTGACTGCTTGATTAGACGATCAACAATAATTTACAAACGCAGTAGTGCGGAATTGAACGAAAGTGCCTGTAGTGCTGAGGAATTAGATACTACTCCGGAATTCATTGCCCTGTGGACGGCACATCGCGTCATGGAATGGCTACGTGTGGCTGACTTATCAGAATATGCGCCGAATTTAAGAGGAGCCGGTGTTCACGGTGCTTTAATGTTGTATGAACCACGCTTCAACGCAGATTTACTGGCAGATCTTCTAAGTATACCGCCCAGTAAGACTTTATTGCGTCGGCATTTAGCCACACATTTTAAACAGCTTTTGGGCCGTGAAGTTATTCATGCCAAAAGAGATGCTGAGGCTCAGCCTGGTTATCAAGTATTAAATATTACCGCCAAAATCAGGCCACCCAAAAAGAATCAATTTTCTTTAAAACGAAGAAAATCTACTAAAGGCATTCAAGGTGGACCGAACGAAATCGAATGGACAGATTATGTTTGCCCCATGAATAAAACGATTACAAGAACACACGACAAACTGAACAATGCGGAAGTGCCAACCACACCCGCTGCCG
This sequence comes from Thecocarcelia acutangulata, assembly GCA_914767995.1. Lineage (NCBI taxonomy): Eukaryota > Metazoa > Arthropoda > Insecta > Diptera > Tachinidae > Thecocarcelia > Thecocarcelia acutangulata. The sequence continues at coordinate 21,237,393 of OU612095.1, read as the reverse complement.
ACTGTTACGAACAAACGCAATAATCATCATGTTTATTGAATGTAATAACATAAATTTTCATTATTGTGACTAAGAATAGGCACAAAAATTGTTTTTTAAGTTCAAAATTTACACATACATATTTATACAAAATTAGTAATGTTGTTTGTTAAACATATTGTCATTTATAGTGTGGACAATTTCGTTGAACTTGCACGTATGTATTTGTATTTACGCATAAATGAAAACAAAAATTAACGAATAAACATACATATATATTATTCTTTTGTTATTGAATACACCGAATTTTTATTTCCATTGTTTTTACATCTTTTTTTAAATATCTGAATGTTTTAATAATCTAAATAGCCTATGCCGATGACGTAGCGATTGCAGTCTCTGAAACCCATTTAAAGTCAATGGAGTGTACAATGCGGACTAAAGACAAATCCAGCGAAAACGGAAATCGTACTTTTTAAAGTATAAAATTCCACATTTCACACCTCCACATCCTATCGGATAAGGCAAAATACCTAGACGTCATCATGGCAAGAGAATATACAGACTAGTGTAACCAAGGCTACAATAGCCATCTATCTATCTATGTAAAAAAGCAATATGCTCAAAATGGGGTATGCAACCAAAAGGAGTTGTGTGGCTTTATGAAATCGTTATAAAACCGATAATTTTCTATGGAGTATCACTATGGTGGAAATCACTGGAATCCGCAACCAACAAACTGCAAACTGAAAAGGTCAGTCGAACCATGGCAATACTGACTACAGGGGCCATGAGAACAACACCAACCAAAGCACTTATGAGCTTAGAAGCCAGGCAGATAACATAAAAAGCCGCGATCAGGTTGAATTCGACTGGAGCATGGACCCACAGACCGTGGGGACATGCCAATATACTGGAGATGGGAAGGGATCTAGTCTCCGATCTAATTGACTACTGCATCCCAAAACCATTCCTCTCAAGGAGCTTCGGCTACCAAATCCAGGAATCTCCCCTAGAATTTGGATCCTTCTATGTTTACACGGATGGGTCCAGAAAGAGGAGGAACAGTTGGGGGTGGCGTTTACATAGAAGAATTCAACACTGAAATATTCTTCAGTCTTTCAGACGGATGAAGTGTTCTTCAGGCTGAAATATCGGCTATAAATAAAGTGGTCAGATGGCTAACGTTTCACAAGATATTCGGTAGGGATATCATGATAGTAACGGATAGCAAGCCGCCATCAAGTCCCAAAATATCATATCCTAAGATAGCATCATCGTCTAAAATATCTAGGCGAGCGGAGCTTCAACAGCCTATCAAGCCTGGCCTCGGTCAATTCGACCGCGCTATGCTCTTTCATAAGAAGCAGCGGATAGCTAGTACAGCAGCATGTAACGCTACACTAAGCGGTTCCCACCTTTCCTTTCCATCTCCACTCATTATATTCCTCTAACTTCTATTCTTCACTTCACCATCTCACTTTTCAATCAATCACAAAGGGAAGGACTTCAGGACTTCCCTTTGTGATTGTTTGGATAATTATACATTAATTCATCAGTAATACAAGTACGAAATATATAAAAAAAATTAATGACTATGAATAAAATGAAGTTAATGAAAGAAATCAAAGCAATTAACAGCCCTCGTAACGATTCCAATGTGAACAGTGTAACCAGAAATAAAGAATTTATTAACCCAAGTACGCAACGACTCAACTAGTTATCTCGAAAGAGATTTTAAACATAAGACAAAGTAGCGAAATTCCCTTGGTAAAGAGTTCCACAACATGTTGCGATTCCGTAAATTTGTCATAATTTAGTTTACAACAAAAACGCAATTCAACTACTTTTTCGTTATTTTCTTCTTTTTTTTATTTATTTTTCCCGGCAACAAATAATATCAAAAATTTCTTCCTGCTTGATGGCTTTCACTAGATACGACCAAGCATATAACAGCAAGCATGCCAGAAAATAAAATTTTGTTAATTTTCCATCAAGCATCGTCGGTGTCACACATCCCAATAAATTGTTACTCATACCATTGCCATGCTAGATAAGCATTTTGATCGTGTGTATCCCCTTACCAGTAAGCATCAAACTCTGTTAGAAGACAGTTGACGTTATTACTCTAAACTTTTTCCTGAAGAAGAACACCGAAGGTGCATCGAAATATTGCAAAAGAAAAATAATTGAATAATGTAATTTATTTAATAAAACAAAAATGAGCTCTTTTTAAATTTGTCTGGACCTTGAGACCGAAAAAGTAATAAATACCTGAGAATTTAATATGTTTTCTTTTCATATCAAAAGAAACTTAATTGCATTTTACACAATTTTAATTGAAAATATCAAATTAAAAAAAATTGTCTGTTATATTTTTTCGAAAATAAATTGGAAAAATTGCGCCCGATCTTCAGAAGGCCTAAAAATGAATTTAGCATTTTTCAAATTCATGCTTGTTCTTGTTAAGGTGATGCAATTCACGTAAAGTTAGGCCAACCTTAGATGAAGTACTAAGATAAATCATACGATCTGACAACACTGATTGTGTTTCTTTTCTTTAATGTCCGAACTTCTTAAAATTCTCGAACCCCATGCCTATGAGTGATCATTACATATGAGGGTATATAAAACTGTGTTGCTGCTTTAGCGCTCAAATTGGAGTTGCCGTATTGCTTTCGGGGCAGTAGGAAGATTTTGGGGATTTAAGAAGCCGATTTTTGGAATTCCCAATTCACGTAAAGTTAGGCAAACCTTAGATGAAGTATTAAGATAAATCATACGATCTGACAACACTGATTGTGTTTCTTTTCTTTAATGTCCGAACTTATTAAAATTCTCGAACCCCATGCCTATGAGTGATCATTACATATGAAGGTATTTATAACTGTGTTGCTGCTTTAGTGCTCAAATTGGAGTTGCCCTATTGCTTTCGGAGAAGTAGGAAGATTTTGGGGATTCACGAAGCCGATTTTTGGAATTCCCAAAAAAAATTTGGAATTACTTCGCTAACCGGTTTGGAACCGGATTTTCATATTCGGCACGCGTTTTAGCCGTGGAACATGCATCTGAACTATAAACGGTCATTCGCTTTAGTCCGAAAATTAAAGTTAACGTAGTGTTTCTGAGGAAGTGGAGGGATTTTGACGTTTCCTGAAGTTAATTTTGGAAATTCACAAAAAACTCGGAACCGAATCGAATCCGGTTTTTCATATTCGGTGCCCGTTTTGGCCGAAGAACGTGTATCTGAACTATTAACGGTCATTCGATTTAGCGCAAAAATTTAAGTTGCGATATTGTTTCAGGGGAAGTAGGGGATTTTGGCGATTCCTGAAGCCGATTTTGGGAATTAAAAATAAACTCGGAACGCATTATACAGATAATTATTTGCTTATATGGATAATTAGTTTGATATCGAAGCGTGTTTTTTAGTTTTTAAACTATATTTATCGGTAGCTTAAGTGCGACTGTTTGCATGTTTGGTATCAGAAGTCGAAGAATATGCGAACGCATTTATACATATCCATTATACATTTTTATAAAAAGAAAAATATACTTTTAGCTTACACATGTATAAGAAAATCTATTTTAATACACACTAATAAGTCATAGCTTAAAGTAGTTAGTTAAAAATATAAAAACTCTTTAAAACTTTAATACAATTCAATCTTATTTATAATTTTTGTTATGACAATTTCAAAAGCCTCTTCGATCATAGCAATGTAACGTGAGGTTTCTTTGAAGCACCTGTGTCTGGAACTGGCGGTCAACTGCATGTAAGTCGAACTAATGCCAAGCGTAGACTGCGAATACAAACTGCGTCCAGTTAACATTAAGATATTTATACAATCGTCCGTCAGAATAGGAAAAGCTTCGGCGAAACGTATTAAGGCGGGTAAAATGTTGCATAAATATTTGCATTTTGCCTCGGTGGAAAGTAGGGATAAGGCGGATTGTATGGTATTGACGCAAAATTTTGAAACACTTAAACTTTTTGGTATGGCATATTTTAAAACCAGGTGTGATGTCAAGTCTATGGTAAAGACCTGTTTATCCATTTCCGGCATGCTTAAGAATTCGTGCAAGAAATCAATACAAATATGCATAGAAGGTACGCCCTTAACCATCATGGGTATAACCTCGCGTGGATAGGTTTGAAAATGTACCAGCTTGGCCAGAGAAGGTTCCGAAATAAAGGCCTGGTGTATAAATGAACAAATAATACCTTGAGCTTCACGCAATTCAAAGGCTGAAACTCGTGTGTTGCCATTGGCGTACATATCGGCTAAAACTTCGAGCAGTATATGAACGGCAGCACTTTCTTGCGAAGCTATTAAAGCGGTTTTCAGCTCTTCCCGGTCCGTGTCACATTGTACCTGACCATTTTTATCGATTATTTGTTTAGATTGTATTTGTATGCAAAGATGAGCTTTGGAGGCGGCCAAACTGCCTTGCAGAATACGCAATAGTATGATAAGGGTATGGGGGCAATAAAATATTTCCTGCCTACAACGTAGTACTTGCAATGGATCTAGCATGTTTTCCACAAAGAAAGAACAACGATTAATATAGTCTTCAGTAGCCATGATGGAAGTTAAAGACTTGCGCCAAAAACTTATGGGCAAAACAGCATTTAAACGCAGCCATACTTCTAAATACAAATTCTTTATCGATCTGGATACCGCACGCTGAAATACTTTTGGCAAATTTTCCACTATTATATCAACATTACGGGCTATATCTTCGGGAGACATTTTTAGCAAAGCCTTCAAGACAGGTATAGCTTTACCCGGCTTAGTATCGAGCTGGTTAAAATCAATTTTCTTCAGACTGGCAGCCATTTCATTTACCAGGTTTGTCTTTGTGGAGGAATAACGCTGGCGTTGTGTGCCCAGCGAACAGTGTTCTTCCAGCCAATCATCTACCATACTCAAATGGGGATAATTCGATACAATCAGACGCAATAGCGGATGAAAAATACCCACGTATTCATTATGGTATTGCTGGGCTTTTTGCAGCAAATACTTCATGGGCAATTCGGATAAAAAGTTGTTGGTATATTCTTTGACTTTTCGGCCGATTAAAGCAGCATTTGTTAAATTCGCAATACGGGTATCTTCGTATAAAACCAAATAATAGAGTATTAAAAGCTGAGCCGTTAATGGGCACTGCACTTGATACTTAGATAATTCTTCAAATTCTGCTGCTTGATTATTTCCAGCGGTCAATCTTGAAGGTAAAGAAGCTGTTGTTGGAAAATCGCTTAGGATATTAGTGCCATTACAGTTGGTGCGAAAGATATGCAACATTTCCAATTCCGAAAATGGTTTGTGCATATGGTCAACATTAATTTTGCCTTGAGGATTTGGTACAATTAAAGTATTCACATAAACTTCTATAAGAGCCGGCATTACTGGATGTAGTGGTCTAACAGAGTTGCATATTTGTTTATAAATCCAAGACTTTATGGGTACTTTGTGCTTAAGAAACGCTCTTGACTTTAACAACTGGTGTATACAATGTACCGGTAAATATCCGGGTATATTGGCATTTAGTTTCAATGTTACCGGCACTCTTACTGCATGGGAAGCAACCACTTGTTCGGTGAAAAGATCTTGTGTAAAAACCTGCTTAATACGATTGGTACTATTTGGTCGTATGGGTATTTTCATGGCTAAGTTAGAGCAGACCAGTTCGCCTATGGCAGAAATTTGGTTGCCATGAAAATGTATGGCTAGTAAAAGCAGCATTTCACCCAATGAAGTGCTGGCATCAGATCTCTTGCCAAAGAATACATCTTCTTTGATAAGCCACTGTAGCCACTCCACTGCTTTGTTCTCCAGGGATGTAGTTGAGACCAAAGAAGGGCAGGCAATTAACATACACAATGCCAAAGAAACGAAACGCATACCAGATTGTGTGGGCTGGGGTTTACTTGTTACCAGCTGAGCCAGAGCATTTATTTCATCATCATTAAATCTAAAATAAAATAATTATGTCTTACGATTTAGATTTGCTTGCAATATAAGTATAAAACTCACTTTAAGCCCGCTATGCCTCGTAAGGCGCAGTACAGTCTCATTAAAACGGCACCTTGCACTGTATAATCTTCATGTTCATCACTTTGATTTGTTGAGTTTTGCACTATGCTTAATAATTGTTGTAATAACTCTGCTCTTACTTGTATTAGAGCATCAGCTTTACGTTTTTGGCTGGAGTGGACATACTCGGCAAACCAGGTACGTACATTTTGGTCATTTCCTAGCAACATGCCCGTGAGAAAAGAAATCTAAGAAAAACAGTTATAAATGGAACAAAATGGTTTATAATAGTGCAATTTTTTACATAACAAATTTAACATTTTTAAAACTGCTACGACAGTTTTATTTAATAGATTAAAGACAACAATTTTACTTATTGATCAATCTATTCAAAAGTAATTACATTTTAAATCTGATCATAAGTCTTTTTACACAACTTACCAAATCCTGTGGATATTTCAGACAAAGTTTAAGCATAAACGATGGAACTTTCAATATCTCAACACATATTGCTCTTGTAGATAGTGCCTGTGAAGGATTGATTTCGCTTAAGGCCATTAACAGAGAGAGTTTTTGTTTTCCCTCATTCGACTCTTCATCACAATTGATAATAACGTGGGTTATAACATCGCGATAACAGTCAGGAAAATTGGCTACTAAAGCGCATATTATACGATGACCATTGGGTACTTGCACCAAAGTGTCGGTTAGCTCTAATATGTTTAACAAAGAAGGTAACTCCGCCAAAGCAATACACAATATATCAACGACTTCCTCCAAATATATACCATCATCTAGTATTTCCGATTGCACTGGAGATTTTTGTTCCGACAATTGAAATTGAACATTGAATATTTCTGATAGTACAACACGTACTTTACGCGTTACATCAGCTCTTTCAAAGCCTAAGGCTATGCCGGTTTGTAGGCCAAATTCCGATTGTTGGCCATCATAATACATTGACTTTTGCCGGGCTTGTAATTCTTTTTTCAGCTCCTGTTCTAGTTCATGGTAATTTACTTGCAAGTATGATACTATACTGTTGACCACTTCTATTCCAATAAGTACTGCCAGGATTTGTTTGCGTGACTCCATCGACGATTTAGTATTATCGAGCGGTGATAACAAACTCATTCTTACTAAAGCAGGCAGAACAGGTCGTATTTCACTTTGCGGATAAGTGCTCAAAGCGGTTATATCTAAATTTTGCATTGCCGCAAACACTCTTGCAGTTACATCTTGCATTGCTACTATTTTTTAATTAACAAACCAAAAAAACTTCCTAAAAACACAAATTGTTATAAAGAGGCAAAGAAATTTACTTGAAATAAACAAGCGAATTTTGATAACAAAACATATGGAAAAAAATTTGCGCTGCCACCCTTAATGAATAAATCATTATATCTCTTTCCATAGACAACCAATTACCAAAAATATAAAAAGGTGTTATAAACAAGAGCGGCAACAATGTGATTTGATAATGATCGACATATTCATGAAACGCATGAAAGATGTTGAAAGTGTGAAACACTGGTTACATTGCTCACATCTAACATCTGATATCAATCAAAAAAAAATTTTTTTTTAAATTTTCAAACAATTTAACAAAAGCACGTAAAATGTTTTTGGAAAAAATTAATTTTAAAAACAAAAAGAGGGTTATAAAATTTATGTTCATATGTCTATAAATAAAATGTAGGCCTTATAAACAACCTTTAACAAAAACACAGTAAAATTTATTACAGAAAAAAATTAAGAAAGAAAACACACATGCAAAAATTAACACATGATAAATAGATTATGATAATGCATAAAAACAATTAATTTTCCCCTTAAAAGTGCTTTTTAAAAGATGTTCTGCAAAACTAAAACTCGGTAAAATTGCAATGGTGTGTTTCTATAAAAAACTACATACACAGTCGCTTTTTTGACAGATGGTTGCGATGAGATTTCTCAAAAGAACGCTCTCATAAATATTATATGACAACGATAACACTAATTTTATATCTTCACATGTCATAATTCTTTCTGCGATTGAATTTGACGTTCTCATCTTAAATATTATCGCAGGCATGCACAGTATGTAATAAAGGGTCAACCAAACTACACAAACTACTTGGCAAACATACCAAAATTTTTACGTTTGTACAAACATTTTGTGTTGTTTATAAGGATGTTAGCTTGTTTATAAGGATGTTAGTATGTAATAAAGGGTCAACCAAACTACACAAACTACTTGGCAAACATACCAAAATTTTTACGTTTGTACAAACATTTTGTGTTGTTTATAAGGATGTTAGCTTGTTTGCATAATTTTATGAAGTAGGTCAACAACTCTTGATTTTTGTGCGAACATGTTAATGTTTGTCAAACGGCTTACGCTACGGCTTACCGCTAAATTTTGTAATTTCAGTAAACATTTTGCAGAGTATAGTGGCAGAAGAAAAAGCACAAAAAAAAAACAAGAAAAAGTTATATTTTTAGAACTTATAGAATTATGGAAAAATTAATAGAAAAGTCTATAACGGCAGAGTCTCAATAAATAGAAACTATAACATTTTTGCATAGACATAAAAAGAGAAATACCTATATTAAGACCAACCAAGAAATAACAATAAAAATACATTATATGGCGAGCAAAATTGCCGCTGCTCTAATTTAAAACAAAAGTGATAAATTTGTGCTTGTATAAACTATGTTTGTGTCGTTTGAGTATAAACGGAAAGTATGTGTTTGCGTAGTTTATTGGACCCATAAATTTCTTGCTGCTAATTTTTCGACCTTTTTATGTTTAAATTAGTGTTTGTTTGTTGAGCTTGAGTTCACTTATATAAATTGTTGTTTATTTGATTCGATATTTCGACACAAACAAACACTAATTTGTACCCTTAAATTTTTTATAATTTTTGCAAGTTAATTATTCAAATAAAATCGCTGAAAAAATATTTGTAACATTTTCTCGAATATCGCCAGAATGCATTAAAATAAACGCCAAGTTTCAATTACCAAGTTTGTTGTATACATACATAATTTTTTCACTTTTCAAGTAGTCCAATTGCTGTCGTTTCTCAAAGTTGTTCGTTTAATGAAAAAGAAAAATATATTACATTATAAATTTGTGTTTTGAATGAAAAATATCATAAAGAACTTTGAAATAAATTAAAGTATTGGACAAATAACAAACTGTGTAAAGAATTATCAAAAAATAATTGCGAAACGGCGGTAAGTTTAGGAAAAAAGTTAATTTTCGTTTCTTGCGTGGAAATAGGAAGTGAAAATATTAACTGAAAAGAAAAATATTATTCAAGACAGACAACGCCCAATATAGAGCTAAATTAAAAGCGGCTATAAATGAAAATAAACAAGTATAAAGTGGAAAAGTTTAAAAATATGCCGCAAGTGAAAATTATTTATAAAATTTGCAATTAATCAATTATACAATGTGATTTTAAAAAGTATCTGTATACATTTTGGGACTACATACATTATCCATCGATTGATTTATCTGTGAAAAAATTAATCCATGAGTTTTCTTCGTCTCTTCTTTTTCCCATTTCTTACTACACACTTATTCTTCACAGTGTTTCGTTACTGTGTTGATGACATCATTTTAATCGGTCGATTCGGGTTCTTATTCATTCGCTCTGAAGCTTGTTATTATTTTATTTTCACTGTTGCTTTATTTGCCGCACTAACCTAGAGAAGGAGAATATAACCATAACATTAGACATACGTTTAATTTGTTTTTAGAGTGATGAGCAAATATAACAAGTATGTGTATGGTTGTGTTTGTGTTGTTATTAAAAAAATAATAAATTGATGTGTTAAGTGTAAAATTTTCACCTTTCATATTTTTGATACGCTTACATATGTATGGAGAACCAAAAAAGAAATATTAATAAGTGCATATGTATTCAATAAGCAACCATATGTACATACATACATATATGTAAATATTTTACAAAGTGGAAAACTTACCATAAAAAAAAATTATGAAAAAAAAGTATCTACACATTTCTTTTGAATTACTATTAAGCTTAAAGTATTATTTAGTGTCGTAGTACGAATTTCGTGTATATGAAGCGTACCTACATATTTCGTTTGCATATACATACATAAATAAAAGTGCATATTAAGTTCATTTCGCCAAAGTTATTTTAAACTAAAAACAATATGTATTGGTTGATAGGGCGTATCAATTTATTTACTTAAGCAATTGTACAATGGAATGTACAGCATGTCGTGCTGTGTGCACACTTAAAGATATTTATTTAATGTTAGATTTCTCAATTGCTTGCTATAAATGAAATTTAAGAAAAAAAAAAGTTTTTTTTAGCTAATTCTGCTTTAGGCATCAAACATAGCTGGAAACGAAAACCTCTTGGGTCTGATTTTGGCATCTTGTTTTAGTGCAGGAGCACTAAAACAAGAGCTAGGAGCTAGTTTTTCCAACAAAACAAAAAATGAAGATAAATAAAAGAAAAATTGGGTCATCAAATCTCGATGTACCTTCTCCAAAGTATACATATGAATATCTGCAAGTTATACGATTTAAAATAAAAATATGTTTAAGAAAATCAAGCAAGTGTTGGAAATCGCTAATTTTCAAGTGTGATCAAAAAAAAAATTTGTGATTTGGTATTGGTTAAACTTTTAGCAAATGCTTTTTAAACCCCTTTCTCTGCATAGGCAAAGGATACGATGTAATAATGAAAGGAAGGGGTTATCCCCGGGTTAGATGCAGTTCTCTCCTACAAGCTGTGTTGTTCCCATGATGAGGCTCACTATGTTCTTTAATTTACAATATGACATACCAAGGAAACTGCTGTTCCTCTATTTTTGGTACGTTGACAGGTGTATAAAACGTTACCAATATTATCCAACTCTTAGCTAGTTTTAGATAACTACGGATATCCATACTTTCTTCAGTTCGCCTAGAATTCAGCCTTGATAGTATTAAAGCCGTCTCATGTTGTGGAAACTAGGTTCTTACTCAGACTAGAATAGGGCAAATGGCAAAAGAAGCTAAAAATACAGTTTCTGTAATTTCTGGAAAGCTATTCGCTAAATAATGGTCTCAAATAAACGTCTTTGTGGTAGCAGCCGATAGTTTATGATACTTACTGATCCGTATTCGAGCAGATTTACGTTTGCCAATTCAACGACAATCTCACAGTTACATTATTTTGTCGTAGAACCATGCCTAACTCACAATTTTTCACTTCTATTATAGATGCTACCAGCATCTACTCATCGCCAATGTAATTAACCATCTTTCCCGAGCAATTTAAAATACGATTCAATATTAAACTGCTTCAATTGAAGGCGTGATGTTCATCTCCTCCTATATTCACATATGTCCTCAACTATACTCGCATATCGCACACAGCTGAAGTGGTTATACTGCATTTACCCCTAAACTCTAATTGTAACATTATTAATTATATAATTTAATATACAAAAAGGCCGTCAGTGAACAACCCTTATAACGCAATCGGCTCAATTCCACATCAATATTTTCAATCTATCATTCGTGATTCGCGGCCAAATCTTGATTGAACCTACATGATTTACCATGCAAAATTTTGAGAGCGAACCAACTCGGTTCATTTTGAATCTTGATGCGAACCATGTAAAAGTCACTATCATCTCTACATTTGTTAATAAATTATTGCTAGTTTATCTCAACTAACTCTCAAAAAAAAAAAAAAAAAAAAATGTAAACAGATAGTTAATGTGTGTAAAATCAAAAGAAACACCTGGAACATATAAAAATTGGATACTGACATAAAAATTTAAATAAAAATTGAAAAAAGAAGTAGTGAAACGTTTGCACAAAATATGTAAACATGAGTGCAAACAAAAACAAACATTTGAACATCTAGTGTCGGAATAGTGGTTCAGAGAGCGAACGAAGTGTTTCATATTGCCGTCTGAACATGGTATAACAGTAGCTCTAAGCTAAATCCTAGTTGCGTATCCATTTGAATATGTACATTAGGGCGGATCGAATTTTTAATCGATATTATGTTATCGACTTTTGGATTGCTTTTGGCATAAAAAAAAAAGTTCCATTACGACATATCAAAACAAATCATCTTCGAGGTGCCCAACTTTTAATGTCTTTTCTTTTCTTCACTTACTTTTAAAGCTTTTTTTAGTAGGGTAATAAAAGATGACTGATTAAACTTGTTTTTAATATTACCTTTCCCAGGAATTATTGCTGAATTATTTTCATAAAAATGAATTACTTATTAACGAAGTTTGAAAGCCTCGAATAAGATTTTTTTGATAATTTGTATAACTATTTTCTTCTCATACCAAAAGCTATCGAAAATTCGATGACACAATATCGGCAAGTGTTGATCCTTCCAAATCGACCCACCCTAATGTACTTACATATATATTCTGAAAATTTCTCATTGAAAAAAAAAATATTTTTATTTTGTCAGATTGGGGAACCTATTAACTTACTTTTTCATGTTATTTAAACAATGTTTAAACTAAAATCTGTCAGTACAACATGGTACCTATACATGTATGTATACATATACATATGTATAATGCTCATGTTTGCACCTTGTAATTATAAATTTAACAAATAGTTGCATTTATATTATTTTGATTAAATAAATATCATTTGTACACAAAAGTTTCCATCATTGCTCTTAAGAATCTAATAAAAATCTTTAATCTGTATTTCCATCCGTACTACTACTAGTTAAATGACTGTCATTCTTCTTGTGGGGTAGGGATAATTTGGGCAATATCAATCTGTTCATTTGTGTAAAGCCTATTAAAATTTTTTTCAAAAGTGCTATACTTGTCGCTTGCATATATTCATATATATTTGATATTATATAATAAAAAAATATAATTATTAAAAATAAATTTTTTAACCTCTTTTTCTTTGTTCATAACCTACCACAAACTATTCTAAAATGTATGCACTTAAGTATTTACATACATATACATCTGTATATTATAAACTCCTATTTACATGCTCTTATGATCTAAATCAAGTCGAGAGTGCAATCTATTTTCCTATACATACATAAGTCGTCTTCGATAGAATTAGGTTAAAATGATAACAGTATATAACATGTACATATGTATTAATATCTTAACCTTAAGCTTATTAAAAAAAGTGATTCTTAATTGCTTTTTTTAATTCGCAAGTGAAATTAAACAATAAATCTTAGGAAATTCTTAAGCTTTAAATGCTTACGTGCTTTCGTTTTTAGGTCTCTAAAAATAGGCGGTGACAGGAATACCTAATTTATTAATGTATTTTGTTTATTAGTTTCTTTTTTCTCTTCGTACACGCAAGTTTATGCAAAGTTATACTACAGATACATATATATTTACTAGAATTTCTTAAATTTGAGCCAGAGTAAACATTGTAAAAATGGCAGACGGACAAAATCTGAATGTACAATACATATACTTACATATGTATGTATAAGTATAATAAACAAATTAAGTATTCATGTCCAAGTATATTTAAGCTGTGTTTTGACTGAAACAAACAAACAAACAAGCAAACAAATGAGAAAAATATTACGTAATAGATAGATGACAGCAACTTATACAATGTTGAACTTTCCGATTTTGTTTTTCTCTGTTCTTACGTCGTCGTATTTTTGTATGGGGTTTCTTTTAAACGCTTTCGTCTCTACTTTAATAATGCACCAATACTTTTACAACCACTTTAACCTACAAACAACAACCACAAACATAAAGTTGTGCTGCCTATTATGTTATCGAGTATGAATGAGCTCATTTTTTTACCCTCTCTACTTAGACGGATTGTATTATCACAATGATTTCTAAAGTAATAAGCATGAAAAACAAGCTACATATGCACACAAATATACATATAGGTATTTATATGCACAAATATAAGTATTAATACAGGGATGCCATTTTTTCCGGTCATTTAAACTTTTCTTCTAAACGGCAAATTAACTTGTTTAATAGCGAAATAACATAAAACAATTAAGCAATAAAGTGTTTTTTACATACATATGCAAATTTATTTACTTACTTGCATACATATGTACATACTTATGTATGTATTTTTATTTTATTTACTTCACCATATTGCATGTGTAACACTAATTGACTTGTTTTAATCAATTGAAAATTATTTATTTATTGTGGACAATGGTTTTTTTTCTTCATTAATTACTTATTGCCACTTGAACTAAATTTTAAGAGAATCTCTTTCAAAAGTTAAGTATGCGGTGGTACCAGAACTTCTTGTCGAACAATCTTCATTTCCCATACATAAAATCTTGACTTAAGAAAAAAAAAAATCTTTGTTTTATATCTAAACGCAAAAATAATGCTTGTTGTTCAATAATAGAAAAAGATAAGTTTTTCTACCAAAATATAAAACCAAAACACTTAAACTAAAATTAAATTCAATCATATTTCCTTCTTTAAACTTAGTAAATTTTATAAGTACTCGTAAAAGGGCGAAATAAAGCACACAAACTGATTGACAAACATGCCAAAATTCTAACGGCCTTATGTATAATAAAAAACCTTGTGCTAACTAACTAGCTGCTATCTTTCCCTTATGGGAATTTACACACAAAAAACTTAGCAGCTAGTTAGTTAGCATAAGGATTTTGATTATACATAAGGCCGTAAGTTTATAGAAACATTTTGCGTTGTGGTTGTTTAGCTTCGATAGTGAACGGACGTGTTTGTTTTTTTTTGATCGCAAAGTAAAAAAAAAAAAAAAAATATAACGGGATTAAGTAAAAACCGTAATAGGTGAACAGAGTGTTTTTGTTTAAAAGAAAAATTTTGTGACATTTTTTAAATACTGTTTTAAATTGTAAATAAAAAATAGAAACAATTAATTGCATGAGTGCACCTATCAGATGTAATTCTGAAAAAGAGCTTAGCTCCGGTAGAAAAAATCTTTGGATTTCAGAGGAAGAATCTGTGAAAAAATCACTGGAAAATTTCCTGTCTCTAAGAGATAGGAAACGCCCGCGATCGTGCTCGCCAAATATTGTTGTTACAACTGAAGACAAAACATCTTCCGGTTTAATTGTTGATGATAAGCCAAAAACCCAAGTAGGCATGGACAGGTACATAACCGTGGTTAAGAGACAGCGAAGCCCCAAATCAGCTCAAATATCATCTAAACCGAAAATTTCTAAAGATGATAATAGGACTTCGGCAACGGATAATAATAGGTTTGCTATACTGCAAACAGATGAGCCAACAATATCTAAAAAAACCTTTAAGCCGCCACCAATATATTTGCGAGAGCCTACCTCTAGTGACCTGGTAAAGTAACTTATTGCGGCAATCGGCAAAGACACGTTTAACGTAACATCGGTTAAGCACGGCGGCATAAATGAAACAAAAATCCAGGTAAACAGTGAAAATGAATACCGAAAGTTGTCTGACGTTCTAGAGAAGGAGAAGCGATCATTTTACACATATCAGCTTAAAAGTGCCAAAGGTATTCAGGTCGTTATAAAAGGTATTGACCCTTTTGTTGACACGAATGAGGTCAAAACCGGACTAGAAGACAATGGCTTCAAAATTAAAAATGTGGTTAATATTAGAAACCGTGAAAAAATTCCTCAACCCATGTTTAGGGTTGAATTGGAACCTAGAGATGTTCTCCTGAAAAAGAATGAAGTGCATCCAATTTATAACCTCAAATATCTTTTGCATCGTAAGGTTACCGTTGAGGAGCCTCATAAGCGTTTAGGGCCCGTCCAATGCCTAAACTGCCAAGAATTTGGCCATACTAAGGCCTATTGCAAGTTGCCCGCAGTTTGCGTTGTGTGTGGTGAACTTCACGGTACATCACAGTGCAAAAAACCTAAGACTGACGCGAGCGTTAAAAAACGCAGTAATTGTGGAGGTAACCACACTGCAAACTACAGGGGTTGTCCTGTCTATACTCACTTCAAGAGATCAATGACAAATAGGCCATCAATTTTAAATATGCCACCCCAGCAGACAAACACCATTTCTACAAGCAATTTTCCCCAGGTACGCCAGCCAACCAGCCATATACACGTGCAAAACCCCCAACAAATTTCTTATGCGAATGTGGTAAAATCCGAT
The DNA here is from genome assembly GCA_914767995.1 of Thecocarcelia acutangulata. Lineage (NCBI taxonomy): Eukaryota > Metazoa > Arthropoda > Insecta > Diptera > Tachinidae > Thecocarcelia > Thecocarcelia acutangulata. The sequence continues at coordinate 21,221,269 of OU612095.1, read as the reverse complement.
AGACCAAACTTGAATCAGGAGCCCAAGCCTCAAAACTCCGACCAAAATTTTAGCAATCTTGAGGCAACTCTGCAGACTCTTGTTCAATCTATAAATACATTTACGGTTTCCATGACGAACATGATGCAGGAAATGCTGAAAATGCAATCCACTATTTTGCAGGCAATTTTAAAAAAATGAATTGGTTGAAAATATGTTTCTGGAACGCAAACGGCATTCGCCAACAAAAAAATGAACTTGAGCACTTCCTTATGGAAAAGCAAATCGATATAATGTTGATTGCTGAAACCCATTTGACAACCAACAGTTATTTCAAAATTAATGGGTACGCATTATATGACACTAAAGATCCCCGCGGAAGATCTTGCGGAGGATCGGCAATTCTAATAAAATCCAGAATTAAGCACTATTTAATGAACGAGACACGTGAGGAGTATATCCAAGCAACTAATATATGCATTGAATATTTTCATGAAAAAATCGTTATTTCCTCGATTTACTCACCGCCCCGATTTTCAATAACAGAAAGCCAATATTCAAATTTTTTCAAATCACTTGGGCCTCGATTTTTAGCGGCTGGCGACTATAACGCTAAGCACACCTTTTGGGGATCACGCTTAATTACCTCGAAAGGCCGTGTGCTTTTTGACACCGTTTCCAAAATGGGCTTAGATGTGGTTTCAAGCGGACACCCCACTTATTGGCCGACAGACCGACGAAAGATCCCAGACGTTATAGATTTTGGAGTTGCGAAAAATTTTCCTTTAGAGTGGATGCAAGTGGAGCCTTCATTAGATTTGTCATCAGATCACTCTCTCACTATAATCTCTGTTTCGTTCCCCCAAGAGATTGGCTCACCGTTGACTGTCAATAGAGTTAATTGGTTAAAGTACAAAAAATTTTTGAGCACACATTGTACTGAAAATATCGCCTTGAGAACGCCTGAGGATATTGATGTGTCAATTAACAATTTTTCTGAAAACCTCAAACTGGCCGTACAGCATGCTACCACTAGTCATTTAAGACCTAGAAATGAGAGCAATAGAACTTATTCATCTGAAATTGAGCAACTTCTGTCAGAAAAAAGAAGAGTCAGAAGAGAGTGGCAACTTCGCAGGTCGCCCCAGCTTAAAGCTAGGCTACGGGAATGCATAACTCAGCTAAGAAATCTGCTTGAAGTCCATAGAATGGCTTCCCTTAAAACATATTTGGAAAGCCTTGATGGTACCCCTCAATCTCATTATTCCTTGTGGAAAGCGACAAAAGGTTTAAAAAGACCCGTAATAGGTAAGCCACCTTTGCGAAATTCAACTGGCGACTGGGCAAGAAGCGATTCTGAAAAGGGAATGTTATATGTCGATCATTTGCGAAACGTTTTTATCACAAATGATTCAGAGAATAATACAGCGGAATTACCACCATATGTTGTTAGACCTCCTGTGTCTTTGAGATTTAATTTTCAAGACGTCGAAAACGTTATCGGTAATACAAACCCCAGGAAAGCTCCAGGCATTGATCAAATTGCTGGTAAAATGCTTGAACAGTTACCTCGTGTAGCTAGAAGGGTTCTACTTTTTATTTTTAACGCCATTTTACGCCTTGAGTATTATCCTGCAGAGTGGAAGGTCTCAATGATTACTATGATACCCAAGCCAGGGAAGGATCTGACTAAGGTAGAATCATATAGACCAATAAGTCTTTTACCAACAATTTCAAAACTATTCGAAAAATTGTTAATGGCGAAGTTGAGTCCAATATTGAACAATGTGGGATGCATCCCTGATCATCAATTTGGCTTTCGGGCTAAGCATAGCACCATAGAACAAACGCACAGACTAGTCAATGTCATAAGACAAACCTTTGAGGCGAAGAAGTACTGCTCAGCTTTTTTCATTGATATTTCTCAAGCGTTTGATAAAGTGTGGCACGACGGCTTAATGCACAAAATAAAGCTAAATTTGCCTGCAAATACACACAAGCTTCTGGAAAGCTACTTATACGGGCGGAAGTTTGTTATCAGAGAAGGCGACTTTATTAGCCCAATTCAGCCAATCAAGGCAGGAGTTCCCCAAGGCAGCATACTGGGGCCTACTTTATATTTGATTTACGCCTCTGACATGCCAACGACATCTGGAATCCACACTTCTACCTTTGCAGATGACACAGCGTTTTTGAGTGTTCATGAAAACCACCATTTAGCATCACGAAATTTACAAGAATATACTTCAATATTAGAGAAATGGCTAAAACTTTGGAAAATCAAAGCTAATGAACAGAAATGTACTCATGTTACATTCACACTGTGTAGGCAAACATGTCCGCCTATCCAAATTAACAACTCACCTATTCCGCAGCACAACGAAGTCAAGTACCTTGGTATTCACCTGGACCGTAGGCTAACATGGAAGTCTCACATTGAAGCAAAGGTCACTCAGTTAAAACTAAAAGCAGCGCAGCTAAATTGGCTTATGGGCAGAAATTCGACACTGAAATTAGATTGCAAACTTTTGTTATACAACGCAATACTAAAGCCTATATGGTGCTACGGAATTCAGTTATGGGGCACCGCCTCAGCGTCAAACATTGAAAAAATCCAAAGGCGACAAAACAAAATTCTACGAACGATTACTGCAGCTCCATGGTACGTAAAAAATTCACGAATTCATAACGATCTGAGTGTTCCGCTGGTAAAAGAGGAATTTTCCAAGTACGCGACAAGGTATGTCAGTAAACTGGAACTTCATCCAAACCCTCTTGCTCGCAATATACTTAATTTTGGCGGCCACACTCGGCTTAAAAGAAGGGATACCGCTGCCACCATCAGATTGCTCAATAGGTGATTTTACCGAAATAGCTCCCGCATAATAAAACTTTTTTGTCTAGCATTGGCCGGACTTAAGAATTACATTTTTTAATTTTAAATTTAGTATTAAGATTTGAATACTTATTGTTAGTTCATTTTGAAGATTCAATAAATAAAAAAATGCTTAAAAAAAAAAAATTTTGCGTTGTTTATGGGAGTGTTTGCATAACTATTTAAAGAATGTTTGCATCGTTTGCGTGCAAACGGAAAACGTTTGATTGTCAAATCTTTTGTGCAGTGCACAAAAGATTTGGAATCAAGAGGTAAAAAATTATTTCAAGTGTCATTTTACGAAAGAAGTCAAGCTTCATTGGATATTTAAAATAATTCAAACATACTCGTATTTTGTTACACTAAGTCTCAAAAATCTTAATTTTGGGGGGAAAATCTTCTTGTTTTACTTCAATTATCTTCAAAATTAAGGTAAAATCTTTTTCTGGCAAAGCTGTAAGTAGGCATTGTCGGTATATTTCGCAAGAATTTTATCAGTTTTTAACATTTTACAGACTTGTTTCTGGCAGCTCTGTACGAATGTATCAAGGCAAGTGATTTTGTTTGTTTTTACGAACATAGATATACATACATATATACATAACGACATAAATTTATATATATACATATATATGTTCATATATAAGTATGTACATACTAATAGGCTGCATGAATAAATTTATTTCTTTATATAAACACTAAAAACACAATATTCATTCAAATATTGAATACTTTTAGAGAGGTTAACAGAATTATACGAGTGAGAACAGAAAAGAGAATGAATTGAGCTTACAAGTTTTGTGTCAATTTGACTTTTTTAAGATACCCTTATGCATCATTTTTTACATGGAATTTTATTGATAATGAAAATGGCAAGGAGTTGTCCTACGACTTACATTTTTATTAGATTTTTAATATAAAAACACCTAAACCAATCATAATAATGTTCATGGTTTAAAAATTACATACATATTTGCTAATGTAAAATTATTATTTTTTAAATTATGTGAATAAAAACAGACCCTGACGAAGTTGGTAATACCCCAACAAAACGTCGGGAAACATTTGATTTAAAATACGATTGATCTATTGGAAATATTTCAAATTCAATTTAGAGTAAATATATGCGTAGATTTTTTGCAAGTAATGGTTAGAGAAATAATATAAAAGCAAAACTTAAACATATTAACTTTAAATATATAATTTCAAATTTTGTATGTACGAGTATATGTATATGTTATAGTCCTGCCAATTAGGCCAATAAAGGCTTGCGGATTACATATAAATAAATAAATAAAACAAATGTTTGCCTTTCTATTAATAAAGATAAAATTAGGACCTTAAAAACCCGGTTTGGCTTGAAGCTAAAAATAAGAAAACAGTATTAAATGTAACTTTTTGTTGAGAAAGATCTTAACACCGCCATTGGGAAGGGTTCTTGGCACAAACAGCTTTTGTATGTATGCATAAAAATCCTGTTCTCATACACATTTACGTAAGGTTTTGCCCTTATATACTCGTACATATCACTCCTTTATTACAACATAGTCATATCTAAAAAAAAAAAAAGTTTTTCGGGTTAACAATGCATTATATTTTTGTGTTTAAAAAATCGGATTAGCCTATATCTCGGTTATATATGACCCGATATCGGAATTTTCGATTTTCAGTATTCTAGTAGCCTTCTTTTATAACGAAAACTGCTTTTAAGAAAAAAAATATGTCCATGAAAAATCGGTTTATCTCGGGTATATATCAACCGATATCGGAATTTAAAAATATCGTAAAAAATTTTTCCCCCTTTTAATCGCCATGCCAAATGATTGTGTAGAGTTTGAAGCAGAACAAACAATTTTTTTTTTTAATTTTCATACAAAAATTGCTTTTCCGGATTTTTTGATATATCTCAGCTATATGTGAACCGATTTTACTGAATTTCAATAGCAAACCCATGAATGGATATATTTGAAGCTTTTTCTTCTTATATTCGTTTTATTTGAATGCTGTTGTATTTATTTTTCTCCAGGAGTAGAGATTTTATCACTATTCATTTGGCGTGTGTATTTACTGATTTTTTTTTCGCATGTGGTACGGAGCTTTATTTATGTGCTGTTCATAGAACACAGACGAGCAATTCGTCAAGAAATATTGTATGAAAGTTACTCGATTTTTTGAGTGATTTACATACAAATTTTTTGACAAGTCGCTCGTCTGGTTCTATGAACAGCACATTAATCAGGAAGCAAATGAATATATTCAAATGCCTTGTGTAATAATGCAGACGTTTAGTACGTATATATGTATATAAATATATGTATATATGTACATTTTGACTATTAAATTAATTTGACATGCATTTATGGATGTAGCACATTCATCCATTCATATTTTCAGCTTTACAAACAAGTAAGTATATGCATAGATATACATATACATATGTATGTACGTATGTATGTATGTATGATAAAAATGTTCATCATAATTGTATGCAATATAGTCATCAAATTATTAATAAAGCCTCAATAGTGCTTTTGACAAAACTCCCAGCGATTGCTGCAATTATAAAGTAATTAATATTCATAAAGAAATGTTAATACCCACTTACATATGTATGTATGTACGTAAGTATGTGTGCACATATTATGTTAGTATGAGCATAGATACATTTCTTTGTACTTGTATGTACTTTCATATTATGTACGTATGCATATATAAATACAATTGTGGACTTTACATTACTGAGTTATAAAAACAAGACAGTGAAGACAGACAATTTGTATAGATAGGCATGTATGCGCGTATGTAGTAGATCACGCTAATGATAGAAGATCAAAGTTTTATTTGCAATTAGTATACTGTTCGTAACTAGTAATACTAAATTAGAGTGTTAATACAATTCACTAATAAACTGATTGTAATAATCGAATAGTGATCGAGCTTTAAACTAAAGTTCGCCTCAAGTTTTCGGAGTTTAAAATCTTGTAAATGAGATGTAAGCGTACATGCATATGTACACAGGTGGACAAAAGTCACCGTCATTTGAGTTTTAAAATTTTAAAACACAGATGTAAAGCAGCTCTGGGCTGGAAAACAGCTCACGCGTCATCCAAGTTATTTCTTAAATGCGGTCAGACTTCTCATTGTTGTTTGGCCTTCGAGAGTTTAGCGTCTCAAGGCCGTGTCAGATAATACTTTGTCGCTTTGTGTGACGTTTAAAAAAACTTTAACAGAAAATCGCAAAGTAAAAGGTGTATGTCACAATAAAAAACTTTGGCAACGCTGACAATTTGTTTATTTATCTAAAAAATTGGTTGTTAATTTTTATATTTAATCATTTGTTATGATAATAGAAGTTAGAAATATTATTGGCCGAACTACTGAAATTGGTTCTAATTGTTTTCTTAATGCATAAAGCTTTGGAGCTATTAGAAAAAACTTCAACGCGTAAAAAGATGAGAGTTGCCGAACTTTTCGCTTCACGTTGCGTTAAAAGTACTTTATGTGACATTTTTCATAGAAGTATGTATATTTTATCTTAGATGTCAAAGCGAACTTGCAACGCAAAGCGAAGCAAAAGTTTTATCTGACACGGCCTTCACTCTCATTGGTTAACTGTCTACCTCAATTAACTGTATTATTTTACAGTGTTTTGAGGTATTTCGCGGCAACTTCCTATGTGAGGTCGGTACAGTTAGTCACAGCGCTGTAAAAAATTACTGTTAATAATACCATCGTGGTCATAAGACCTTCGTTACTCCGCCCATGCTTTACATCCTATACGAGTACGTTGCAAATTTATTTGCAACTGTCTGGTTACAAATACAAAAAATTTTAAACCAGCTCCCATTGCCCAGACAACTTACTATTTCAAGTAAAATGCTTTTTCTTATTTGGCTTTAGTTGTTTAAAAATATGTTAAACATGTTTATTACGCACAGTCAGTTAACAAAAATCTTAAAAATTTTAGAACTAAATTTATAATTAGTATGAGTTTTGTTATCGATATCGACCTCAATCTCTTAGCAGGTATAAGTGTTGCCAGCGTGCTGGAAGGGTTAGCGGACTTCTTTAAATAAGATGGCGAGACATTCTAACCTAACTCTAAAAAAAGGGACAAACCTAGAGCATAGGGATATCGGTCTCTTTTGCGGCATTCACAAAGGGAACGAATTTAGGACCCAAGTGAGCTGAAGAACCTAGGATATATTGGGGAATCCAGACGCATGCCTAGCTAACCTATCACCTTCATGCTTATTATCATTTTTGAAAGTTTACAATAGACTAAAGAGCAAAAAGTTCTTAATAGGCAGCTAAAGAGAAAATACTCAAATTTTCTTTAAGCTATTACATACTCTCGAAGATTTCGAGAACCATTATAATGCCCCATTATTTTTGCCTTAACTTGTAAAATGGCTCATTACTAATAATTTTCGTCAAATCGACATTATAGCAAATAAAAAAAGTTTTTTCGGTACACAGAAATCATATCATGCGAAAGCTTCGTTATAAAAAAGTTATTGTAGTCTGCAAGAGGTTGCAGAATTAAATCTGAAACACCCCAGAAAATTTTTAAAAATAATTGTAATGGGAAAAAATTTTACTAAAAAGGAAATACAATCGTATTTTTTCAACCGTTTCCTAGTTAGGAGAAACAAAAAACACTAGTTTAAAATGCCAAACATGTTTCTATTTATGTAATATTTAGGCATATTGGCACAAAATGTATGTGAGTATGTATGTATGTGTAATGTGTCACAGTAAATGTGTGACAATTGTTTTTGATGTGAAAAATGATCAGCAATCATAAATAATGTCGGACAAAGTCAAATGTCAGTTATGCTGACAAAGTCTACTTAATTTTTATATACACACATATTGTTGTGTCTTGTAGAAAGGCCCTAACTCGCAAGTTCCCATCTTTTTTTTTTTAGCGAAGCTAATACATATCTCACAAATATACATTGTCACAAAGATTTAATAGAGAAGTTCATAATTGAACGTACTTGTAAGTAATTGTACAATAAAATTGAATATTGATAAATACAGTTTCTATTATGTAGTTAGGGCCTTTCTATTGAAACCAACCATACATATATGGGACTATTATACGGTTCACATAAATTCTTTTCAACATCGATCACATATAAATGAATAAAAATTAACATTCAGTTGATTCATCTAAATAAAAATACAATTTTCGTAATAAAATATTTAAGTGCATATACGAGTACAAATATGCCGACACATTCTACATTTCTAAATACTTACATATGTACATATGAATGTTTGTGTTTTATTTCATTTAAAACAAACTGCTTGGGAATTTGTTTAATCCAAATACATGTACTCACTTGTATGGTGGCGTATGAAATAATGGGTACACTTTTTTTCAAATAAAATAAAATTAGAAATAAATTTATCTAACTCTATTAAAGTTTTCTGCGGGCATACATAAAGGGTGGGCCAATAGTCAACAATTGTTTCGTTTATATAGGTTTAACTGGCTGCCAGCTATTGTAAACCCAGCCCACTTGGGTCCAATTTGGTCCCGTTGTGTTTTTTTCCCCATTTATATACATACGAGTACATATACATATATACATATATTTTTTCAGATTGTAAAATATTTTATTTTAATTTTGTTCATTCATAATACGAAGGCGGATTGATATTGAAGCTATCTAAGTAGGGAAAAATTTTTATTTCTCAACATACAGGGCTGCTCTGCAAATCACTTTTTGTGAAAGTGATTTCAAATCACAAAAAGGTGTTCTGCACACAAAATATTTTTGATTTTTGTGATTTAAACCCGGTAAGCTAACTTGCAATAAATTTGGAATCACAGCCTAATTTTTGCATGTACTTTATTTTGAATTTCATAATTTATTACATTAATAATATGTGTTTTCTATTCATTACTTAAGAAAAATTACTTATTTTATACGAAATAATTCACTAAATTAAGATAAAAACAACTAGATACGCTTATTTTGTTGCAAGATTTGGTGTATTATTTTTTGTGATTTGGTTTAATTTATTTTAACTTTTATATTTATTAGAAGAAATTAACCTTAATTTGCAAATAATACCGCGAATAAAAATACTCCACCTGAAAATAAAAATAGCAGAAAATTTAAGCAAAGCAGCTGTTTTCTTTGTGCTTCAGAAGAGAATAAATCACATCGAAAATCACAAAAAATTGTGATTTGCAGAACAGGCATAAATCACATTAGTGCTTTTGAAACGGCATGTGCTTTGAAATCACGTAAGTTTTAGAACAGGCTTGATAGTCTCGTTTTAGCTCAATACATTTAGTAAGAAGATATTTCAACTTTTTTCTGTATAATACGATTTTGGGAACCCCCAAAATTAGCGTTAGTTTCGGTAATCGCTTCTTCGTTTGAGATGAATATTTTTCCTGCGAGCCTTTTTTCAAGTCTGGAAACAGGAAAGTCACTAAATATGGACAGTAAGGTGGATTATCAAATAATTCGAAGTGTATTTCACGTATTTTTAGCATTGTTTTTAATGCTGTGTGAACCGGTGCGTTGCACTTTTTTCTTCTTTAAATGTCGTTTTTCTTGATTCCATCAATCAATTGCCTGTGATTGTGGATCCTTTTTCGAGATAATCGATGAGCAATATTCCATGTGAATCTTTTTTTTATCTTGGACCAGTACTCAGGGGATGACCCCACATATGCAGTGCATTGTACTGGAACTAGGAAAAGAGGTTGTGATGAGGTAGGAAAGAGGGAGTAGTGTTCGTGGAGGTTTAACTTAAACAATAACAACACGAAAGACTATTTGATCAAATTGATCACTTTTACATTTTTTTACATTAAAATTGGAGATTTCAGAGATATTTTTATGCCCATACAAAAAAATGTTGCCAGACTATTGATATGGGAATTTCTCCAATGACATTCGTACGAATTTAAACTAAAAAAACATGCTAAGCATTATTTTATTTTATTTTGACAAAATATGAACTAATCATAAAGTATTCGTACTGCAAGATTTCTATAAATGCAGGCTTGGAAATTTAGCTTATAATAGTGCTATTATTAAAAACAAAATATTACTTATTGTAGGATGGTCTTTATTAAATGTAAGTTTTTGATTCCTAAATGATCAAGAGAAATTCTAATTACATTTTTTTGCTATCGAGGATGCTCTAACAGAGAAGTTGCGTCGAAAATGAAACGGTGGGAATGCGTTATTCGTATTACTTTGGACGGTTCAGATTCGTATTCGTGTCAAAACGTAATTTCTTTGGAAAATGAAGTAAAGAAATAATTTTTTTTTCGATTTTTCTTACCTAGTGTCTACAAATGCGGCTAATTCTGCCATAATATCTGAGAGAACGTCGGCAGAATGGGAGAACGAATTTCATTATGTTCATCTTACATTTAACAAGGTGTATACGTACTTTTGATAATCTTATAAGAATTCATAAATCATTGAACGCCGAGCAGAAAACACTTCTTTGCGATCAATAGAAACTTATATGCGTTTTGTCTATGTGTACATTTTCTACAATAATAATCACTTATTGTACATATTTAATGCATAAAAATAAATTATTTTCCAATTAAAAGGGGTTTTTAAAATATATTTTGCAATACTAATCATTGCTAAAATTACAATGGCATCTTTTTATACACAAACTCATACACAGTGGTTTTTTGACAGCTGTTATTATAAGATCGTTGCTATGAGATTTCTCATAAGAACGCTCTCATAAAAATTATTATAAGACTGCGATAACACTGATTTTAAATCTACACCTAACAGAATTCTCTCTGCGATTGAATTTGACGTTCTCATCTTACATATTATGGCAGGTGTGGACACTAAGTTATGATGGTTACAATTAATTTTATTACCCTGTTTTGGCCTGACGTTGAGTTCTGAAACACCGTGGGTAAGATTATATTTTTAAGCATCGCATATATTTTTTATTTTAATAGCTGAAGATGATTTGATGAAGATTCTACTTTACTTTTATGTTATAGATATTAAGTTATTAAGTAAAATTAATATGTAGGGGTCATCTCCGGTCGAAGATAAAAAATATATAGATGACCTCGAGTATGAGCCCACGAATATGTCCACACACTTTACACAAAAAATAACTTAAGACAACTTCAGATTTGGCTAAAAGATTTATTTCAAAAATCAATACTTGTTTTAATTTATTAAATCATAAGTATTTGTGTTTTTATTGTATAACAAATTTTTCAACTTTGTGTCACAACTGACGAAAGTATACTTCAACGCCTTATCGTTTCATATTATCTGTGTTTGTACGCACCTCACCATGAATTAATGATAACAAAATATAAATTTATCGCACTATTTGTACTAAAAAGGAAAATTTAGCTGGCAAAATATTGACACAAATGGTATTTTAAACGTTGACACAATTTATTAATGTTTTAGCAAATGTATTGAAGTTTTTACATTTTATTGGTTTTATTCATAAAAAAAATATACTTACATATGTATTGTTTATACATGCTTGTTAAATTTCTTTTTCCAACAATCAAACGTCTCAATTATTTTATCGACAATCGCTATTTTTTTTAATACCCTTCATTTTATTATTATTTTTTACAATGCCTTCCGACAATTTATTTGCTGATGTCATTGCAACTTCTTTAGGCCAAGCTAAAAGCAAAACTTGATCGTGTAGCCCCAACGTATGATGACCATAATCCACATGTTTTAATTTGAAGAGATGCCATTCAGTGTGCGGCAAGAACCTTAGAAAATCTTGTGGTAAAATGAAAGATTTGCATTTTCGGTGAATTTTTTGTTATATTAAAATTTAAACGATATATCTTCATTTAATAATGTACATATGCACATACATATATACATAGTTACTAGAGGGCTGCTCAAGCACAAGAAAAATGTCTTACAAAACATCGTAGTATTTTCAAGTACTATCTTCAGTGCCGAAATGCTCTAAACATATGAGTTGAATACTGTCTTACAATCGTTTAGAACAAACAGAACCAAACACAAGTGGAACCAACTGCAGTAGAACTTCATGCACTGAAGTAATGTTCTACTTCAGTTTTGTTTATAAATTTTTTTGTTGTTCAAGTTTTTGTCTTTATGTTAGTGCACAAGTGTAAGTGGTAAGATTGGCGTTAGTTAAAGGCACCTTTAGCAGAACTGAGCGATAAACTGACCGTTAACCATTTTTCATTATTACATAGGCTTGCGTGTAAAATTAATTTTGTCTTTTTGAAAGTATGACAACAAAACATAAATAAAGAATACTTTTAGGAGGTAACCCAGTGTTTAGACATGCGAGTAAGAGTTCGAAAAACTCAATACACTCACATTTTTTTACTACCACATTCACATTTTTCGCACTCGCAGGTCTACTCGCAGCTAAATTTGCATTTTAAAGCAGTAATACTCGTATAATGATAATAAAAATTAATGCCAAATATTTTCTAAAAATATTCTCAAGTGAAGAACACGGCAACTCCAGTTTATTTATTTATTTTTTTTTCTGGGACTAGTACTCAGGGGATATCCCCTACATATGCAGCGCATTGTACTGGAACTAGGAAAATAAGTTATGATGAGGAGGAAAAAGGTAGTAGTGCTCGTGGAGGATTAACTTTAACAATAACAACACGAAAGACTAAAACAAACTCTCTTGCAGCATTTAAAATGTTGGAATTAAATTATTTTATAAAAACAGACAAAGAAACAAAATATGTGAAGGAAACAAATTGTTTAAAGTTCATGTGCTGACAACAAATTTAAAATGAACTCTCACTCGCTTGTGTAGACAGAAATGAAAAGAAATTCGAGTTTTTCGAAGAAATTTTCGTTGATAATACATATTCAGCACTCGCATGAGATTACTCGCATGTCTAAATCCAGAATAAAAATTGTAGTTCCAACAAAAATTCATTTTGATTGTAAAAAATATGATAGCAAGTGCAAATATGGCAACTTCAGATATAAAACCTGCCGTTAAATTTACATGTAAAAAAGGAAGTTGTAATAATGAAATGTGATTTACCCGATCGATAAAATCCTACCTTTAACTAACGCCTCAGTCTGATGTTTTGATTTGGTTCTTGCACTGTCGTATATGACGTATTTGTTCCGTTTCCAAATGTTCTATTGCTGGTTTGTCTTGTTTTAAAGATTGTTCTAAAACACAGTGCTTGGAACTACTGCATAGTAGTGAGATGTGTTCCTAAGAACATTCCATGCAGCCTTTTATTATTTACTTATTTATTGCACTTATGACATACATTTGTATGAATGGTATGTACTCGTATGTTTGCTTTTTAATGTTAAATTATTTTCTCTTTTGTCAAATAAGCCAACTAAGTTTTTGTTTAAATATTTTAATTGTACTTAATTAATTTCATGCTTCCTCTATACTATTTGATGCGTTCACAACTACAAATGATGTAATACATTCTGTTATGCTGATAAATACATAAATATCTACATAGATATGTATATGAAATATTATACAGCCTGAAAAGAAAGCACATATGTGAATATACACTGCCTGTCACTTGAATAAGGAATCACATTTTTTTTTATTTTAATTAAGTATGAGCAAATTTTCATGATGATTTAAAGCCATGTCTTTTCTTTTGTACTGAAAACTTTAAAATTAAAAGAAGCCTTGTTTTCTGTTTTCCACGTTTTTTTCTCTAATTTCTTTTTGACTCGTTTGTTATTTTTTAAATCGATACTACCAAAAGGGTAAAAAGAGACAAACGATTATTTTTAACGACATTAATTAAAAAACGACATGACTTCAAAATCATCATAAAGATGTAACATGATTTTGCTAGGAGCTTTTAAAGAATATTATAAAAAAAGGCATGGCTTTAAATCACCGTATAAATCAGCCTAAACAAAAGTTCAGAAAAAAATAATTTTTTATGCAAACAAATTTCAAGATGTTGGCTTTAGTTTCCTGCAGAAATACAAAACATAAATATTTTATTACACCAAAATTTATGCGTTTATTTACAGACATGTATTCATGTGGTACATTTCCGTGTGTCACTTGAATAAGGAATTCTTTTAATATTAATCAGGAAGGTTATGTTTTGAACTTGTTTCAATATCAACGGCTAGAGAATTTTTGATTTGATAGTTTTTAAATAGTTTTTATTCAAAATAGTATGTGTTAAGGCTCTTAATAAATCTGAAAAAGAAAAATTTTGATCTTGAAATCTCATGGTCAGAAGTTACGGAATTCAATTATGGTGCACCGCCTCAGTGTCAAACATTGAAAAAATTCAAAGGCGACAAAACCAAATTCTTCGAACGATTACTGCAGCTCCATGGTACGTAAAAAATTCACAAATTCATAAAAATCTGAGTGTTCCGCTGGTAAAAGAGGAATTTTCTAAGTCCGCGACAAGGTATGTCAGGCAGTAAACTGGAACTTCATCCAAACCCTATTGAGCGTAATATACTTAATTTTGGCGCCCATACTCGGTTGAGAAGAAGGGATACCGTTGCCACCATCAGAACGTTCAATAGGTGATTTTACCGATATTGCTCCTGCATAATAAAACTTTTTGCCTAGCATTGGCTGGACTTAAGTAAAAAGCACATTTTAATTTTTTTTTATTTTTATATATTATATCAAATCTTAATACTAGATTTGAATACTTATTGTTCATTCATTTTGAAGATACAATAACTAAAAAACGCAAAAAAAAATCTGGTTAACAGAGGAAAAAAAGTTGTGTGCAATTATTTAAATAAAGTGGAAATATATGGAATAATGTTCGACAACTCCTTGGAGCGTCTATATATTAGGAAATAACACAGTTAAAATAAAAGCGTCTTTATTCGTTGGATTTCAATTTACAAGTGAAAAATTATGTATACCAAATTGAGCAAAAGATAATAAAGGAAAGCAATACTAAAGGAATAATTCCCAGTTTCCACTATGCAAGTCTTATTGCTGAACTGACTAACTTTTAGAGTTATTTTACCTAATCCAATAACCGGGTACATACTTGCAATTCGTTTTGCTTTCACATTCGTATGTATACTATTCAAGTTAAAATCAGTTCAGTTTAAGCAGTAAGACTTGTACAGTGTAAACGGCAAAGAAAGTTCAAAGAAGAAAATGAAAAATTGCAATCTTATTTTCTTGTATAGTGGAAATGGGCACTTAATAACGTATATTTGCATTTGTATGCGTGTGAAGTTTGAAGTGTTGCATTGCAAAAAGCAAGCAAAGAGTTGCCACTTCAACAAATAAACATGAAAGGGCGAAAGAAAACGGCAACCACTTTAAAAGAAATACTGAAATTTCTTAGAATTGCATGAAATTCTGCTATATCGGTAAAAAAAAAATACGTGAAAAAATTACGATCAGAGCCCGTCTAAGAGCAGTGCACCGTAATTCAAAGTCGTGTGCATACATAGTCCGCCTCTACTTAATGAAAAACGTAAATCACAACTTCTACAGTGTGCCAAAAATACAATTACATGGTCCGACATAAACAATTTGTTGTATTTTCCAATAAAAAATTTTAATATTGATTGTCGCGAAGTGCATAACTATTAGTTCCATGACCTAAATAAACAGGAATTCTTTTTGAGCCATAGACACGGTCCAGATGGCGGCATAATGGTATTGGTGTGTCATTTTGTATTATGGTACCATAGAATTGGTTTTTGTATCCCACAAAATGACTGCAACGACATACAAAAACATTCTGGAAGAAGCATTTCCAAAATGTAATGATTTCTTTGGGCCCATACCTTGGATATACCAACACGACAACGCTCCCTCCGACACATATCGCCAGAGCAGTAAATAAAACAATGGATTAATCAACAAGGTGTTCAACTTTTGGATTGGCCCCCATATTCACCAGCCCTGAAACCAATGGAAATTGTCTGGGGTTCAACATTTGAGACGATAGAATCTTTAAAGTATGCAATATCGGAAGCATGGAGTTCAATTTCGCTAAATTACTTCAAAGTCATTGCGCAAGTCGATGACAAATTGCATTTTTAAGGTTGTTTCTAAAAATGGTGGTAGTATTCATCGAATTCTAGAAGATAATAACTTTCATTTTTATAACCTAAAATTTAAAAGTAAATTACATTTGGCTTTGTTTTGAAATATTCCCTATTCAAGTGACACACGATTTTCGT
The DNA here is from genome assembly GCA_914767995.1 of Thecocarcelia acutangulata. Taxonomy (NCBI): domain Eukaryota; kingdom Metazoa; phylum Arthropoda; class Insecta; order Diptera; family Tachinidae; genus Thecocarcelia; species Thecocarcelia acutangulata. The sequence goes on along the minus strand of OU612095.1, from coordinate 21,205,228 downwards.
GCACTACAGAAATACATATCTTTAAATAAATGTATTGTTTCAGTATAACAGTATTTATAAGCCAACACCTTGAACTTTGGTTGTGCAAAGAATTAGTTTTTTCTGAACTTTAGCTTAGGAGATACTTAATTAAATTAAAAAATGTGATACCTTATTCAAGAGGCAGGCTGTGTATATTATTTGTAAAGACTTCTTTCTGTGTTACTTTCAAATGACCTTTTTTGGGTCGCGTATACACACGCTCAAATTTTAAATTCAATTAAGATTCTTTTACTATTAAGGTAATACAAGACGTTAAAACTTTTTGATGACATCCCTCGGTGCTTTTGAAAATAAAAACAAGTTTTATGAATTTTTGCAGCTTTAAAACTTTTTTGTTACAAACAATTTAACAAATCTTGTCTCATTTTTGACGAACATATCGGATCATAAGGAAATAAAAAAGTTTTGTATTCATACACCCTGAACTCAACGTGAAGTCGAAACAGGGTGACAAAATTGTTTGTAGTCAACATGCGAAAAATAAAAAAAGCGAGATAAATAAAAAACATTTGATCTGAGTAAAAGGTTTTTTTTTAACACGCTTATATTAGTTTCAGTTGTTTGCCTGTTTGTTTGTATGTTTACAACACTCGAAACCTATGCCGTATGAGTGATGTAGGTATATAAAATTGTATATACAGTGTTGCTGCTTTAGTGTGAAAATTGGAGTTGCCGTATTTCTTCCGGGGAAGTGGGGCGATTTCTGGGATTCACGAAAGCGATTTTCAGAATTAAAAAAATCCGGAACTACTTGTCTGACCGGTTTGAAACCGGTTTTTCATATTCGGTGCGCGTTTTTGCCGTGAAACATGCATCTAAACTATAAATGGTCATTCGCTTTAGTGCAAAATTAAGAGCAGTATTACTTCTGAGGAAGTGGGGACACTTCGACATTTCCTAAAGCCGACTTAAAAACTCGAAACGCTTCGCTAACCGCATCGGAACCTATTTTTTATATTCGGTGCGCGTTTTGGCTGTAGAACGTTTATTAAACTGTTAATGGTCATTCGATTTAATGCGAAAATTGAAGTTGTCATGTTGTTTACGGGGAATTGGGGAGATTTTGGAGAATCCGGAAGCCGACTCTGGGAATTCCAAAAAAAAAAAATCGGAACCTCTTCACCTAACCAGTTTTTTATATTCAGTGCGTATTTGTGACGTTGAGCTTGCATATAACTATAAACGGTTATTAGCTTTAGAGCGAAAATTAAAGTTGCGTATCCGAATTTGTGCTGATAATAAGGCTGCGTTGAATGCACTAGCGGAGGTCTATACGACGTCCAGTTTGATTCGTAAATGCCGGATTTAGCGGACGAACTGGCAAAGGCCGGGATCCGGTTACAAAAAGGGAATATAAATGGGATGGTTGGCATCGCGCTCAACAGCTGTAAGAAACAAGTAAACCGTTAACTTTTAGGGACTGCACAGTGCAGAAGGTCTAGTGAGGCTTCCTGTCGAATATCAAGGCTTATATGGCCCTGGTATAATAATAGGATGACTATTATATATAGGGGCCTGTTCCGATGGAGGTTGCATTTTGCTGTGGTGGTTCTGACGGGACATTACCTCATAGGGACACATGCAAGAAGACTAAACGTTCCATTTAAAGATTTCTGGTACTGGTAGGCCGAAGCCCATCAGCCTTTAAACCAACTCATTCGTCTAGCCATCAGGACTGGTTCCTTACAGTACAGATGTCTGTTTCAAGGCAGTAGTTCGGGCCTTCTAATCTCTCCTGTACGCAATTTCCCAGCAATCAATGGAGCACAAGGTTTAATGAGTTGGTAGGCCGAAGCCCACTAGCAGCATCAGCCCTTAAACCAACTCACTCGTCCAACCATCACCACTGGTTTCTCGTAGTACTGTATCTGTTGCAAGACAGCAGCTCTTCGGCGGATTGTTAGCCCCCGAAAAAAGCCATGCACCACCCAATTATCAGGGATACTAACTCCTCCTTTCTGCGCCTTTAGGTTTAAACCGCAGCCAGAACGTTCCAGCCAAGATAGGCGGCTCAACAATGATCAGCCCGGGTTGAACTGCAAGCAGAAGCAAAGAGGTGGAGGGGGAGGGGATATCCCCCCACCCCTTCTCCTTTGGTGCTTTTCTGGGTACGGGTGTACAGTGAAGTGCCCTGAAATGGTGTAGTGGGATCGCGCTTAAAAGTTGTAAGGATATTTGGTCTAGTAAGAACCCAAAAGGGCTGGCTTTTCCATAGCTTGCAGCTTGTTAAAACTAACCTTTAAAAACAAAGAAAGCCCATACATTGTTTTAACTTAAAAACAAAGCATAACATGATTAAAAACTTAGTCCAATACACTAAATACTTTTTAATAAAGCCTATATTTAATATATTATTTCTTTCTTGTATTTTAGAAAATAATTATCGAAAGCGATGACGACGGACATATCAATTGTTCGATGGGACCCTAGTCAGGGTCCAGGCAACGAATACATCGATGAGTATGAATACGATGGTGGCAATTCCAGTTCCCGTCTATTCGAACGTTCACGCATCAAGGCTCTAGCCGAAGAACGTGAAAGTGTACAAAAGAAGACATTCACTAAGTGGGTGAATTCGCATTTATGTCGGGTAAATTGTCGAATATCCGACCTTTATGTCGATATGCGTGATGGTAAGCATTTAATAAAATTATTGGAAGTATTGTCGGGCGAACGTTTGCCAAAACCCACCAAGGGTAAAATGAGAATTCATTGTTTGGAGAATGTGGATAAAGCACTGCAGTTTTTACGCGAACAGCGAGTACATTTGGAAAATATTGGCTCACATGATATTGTCGATGGAAATGCATCGTTAAATTTGGGTCTGATATGGACAATAATTTTGAGATTTCAAGTAAGTTGTTGTGTTGTAATAAATATATTTTTTTATAAGCAATTAAATTTAAGTGCTTCTATTTACTACCGCAAATAGAATAACCTCCTCCACTGTTTACATTTTTAGTCCTACATGCATGTATTTACAAATATATAATCTTTCTATTCGAGACTAGAACATTTATTAATAGATTTCAATAAAAAAGAGATTTGATGCCAGTTTATGGATATCGCACCTGTTCTTTCAATCGCATTTAAAATTATATTATTCACATTTAAAATAATAACATTTTGAATGTAAAGGATAATCTCAGTAAGAGTGTACTTTCTACTTTTGAGACAGTTGCAAGTTTTTTATTTAATTACTAATACTCGTATTATGTATTGAATAAAATATCTTTCAATTGCCCCCCCTCGGTTCTGATGCCAGATCTTGCTAATTTTTTTCGTGTAACTTTCCTTGACTTTTTCACAGAGATGTCACTATACCTATATATTATACCTATGACATGTTGGATCTCGGATTTGAGCTTAGGAGTTGTTTCTGGTTTACTGGCATAAATGCTACAAAACCCCGAAGAAAAAAAATTTGCATGATCTTGGTGACCCGCTGGCATCAGAATTCCTTGAGACAATTTACTCTGGAAATCTTTGCTGTATCAAATCGATGGTGTCACGGCACGGCTGAGAACCTTCGACAAGATCCGTGCCGCCCGGTACAGGATAAAGTAACTGGTTATCATATTGCTGTACGCAGTCACTGCGCCAATTCGGCCTCATCTTCAAAATTCGCACCAGACACTTATTTGTTGTGGGTGTGTTCACGAAGCCATTTAGATGGTAGTGTGCTGCATCGGGGAATATAACTATTTTCAAAGATTGACAGGGACTTCACTGTGCTCCAATATTCAGTGAACAAATTGCTGCAACATAGACGATTCCATTAGCCAAAACTAAAAAAATCAAAGTTGAAAGTTGATCACTAAAGGTTTTTATTACAATTGCGCTCTTTAAAAACAACTTAAAAAGAGAGGTCAACACTATCTACTTCCTTCTCATCCCAACAACTTCTACGGAAATCATTCAATGGAAGATTTAATCTCCTGCCATGCTTTCCTATGTTGCAATGTCCCCTCAGTACGGCCACTGTAGAACGCGACCTCATTAGGGTAGACCCCTGAAGATAATGGTCTTCCTATTATCATACCTGGGCCATATCAGCCTTGATCCTCCTCATGTAACCTCACTAGCCAATCTGTCTTGTCTAGTCTCCAAAAGCTGAGGCTGAACCTGGGTCTTACAGCTTTTAAGCGGGATCCAACCATTCCATCTATAATAGCGTAGTCTTACTGAGTCTGGCTATACAAACGAACAGGTGCGACAGATAGATCATTGGAGACCGCCCTTCTTTTTGCTAAAAACAGTATTGCGCTTTTTTTATAAGTAAATTTCAATTTCTTTTGTACCCATTAATTAGTAGCTTAAGATCGAATTCCGGGCCGAACATCATAATAATATTTCAATCTAAACGTCTTGTTTCATCTTTCCGCAATTAGATTCAAGATATTACTATTGAAGAAGTTGATAATAAGGAAACAAAATCAGCTAAAGATGCCTTATTATTATGGTGTCAAATGAAAACAGCTGGCTATCATAATGTCAACGTACGCAATTTCACCACTTCCTGGCGTGATGGTTTAGCATTCAATGCCATTATACACAAACATCGTCCAGATTTAGTACAATTTGAAAAATTGTCTAAAGCAAATCCCATGCACAACTTGAATAATGCTTTCGATGTGGCTGAGGATAAACTTGGTTTGGCCAAGCTGTTGGATGCTGAAGATGTATTTGTTGAACATCCCGACGAAAAATCGATTATAACTTATGTGGTTACTTACTATCATTACTTTAGTAAACTTAAACAAGAGACTGTACAGGGCAAACGTATTGGCAAAGTCGTAGGCATTGCCATGGAAAACGATAAAATGATACATGACTATGAACACTTTACAAGTGATTTGTTGAAATGGATAGAAACAACAATTCAAGCGTTGGGAGAGCGTGTATTTGAGAACTCTCTGGTAGGAGTGCAGGGCCAGTTGGCACAGTTTTCCAACTACCGGACTATAGAGAAGCCACCAAAGTTTGTGGAAAAAGGCAATCTGGAAGTTTTACTGTTCACATTGCAATCGAAAATGCGAGCAAATAACCAGAAACCTTATACTCCCAAGGAGGGAAAGATGATTTCCGATATTAACAAAGCTTGGGAACGTTTAGAAAAAGCCGAACACGAACGTGAATTGGCTTTACGCGAAGAACTTATACGTCAAGAAAAACTTGAACAACTGGCAGCTCGGTTTGACCGTAAAGCTTCTATGCGTGAAACTTGGCTTTCGGAAAATCAACGTCTCGTTAGTCAAGATAACTTTGGTTTTGATCTGGCAGCTGTAGAGGCAGCAGCCAAGAAACATGAAGCCATTGAAACTGATATATTTGCTTATGAAGAACGTGTCCAAGCTGTGGTAGCTGTTTGCGATGAACTCGAGTCTGAACGTTATCATGATGTGAAACGCATTCTGTTACGCAAAGAAAATGTCATGCGTTTGTGGAATTATCTCTTAGAGTTATTACGTGCTCGCCGCATGCGTTTAGAAATTTCCCTGCAATTGCAACAAAACTTCCAAGAAATGTTGTACATTCTGGACAATATGGAGGAAATCAAACAGCTGTTGTTGACTGATGACTATGGCAAGCATTTAATGGGGGTCGAAGATTTGTTGCAGAAACACTCTTTAGTCGAGGCTGATATCAACATTTTAGGTGAACGTGTTAAAGTGGTAGTACAAAATTCCCAAAAATTCCTAAGCGATGATCCAGAATCCTATAAACCTTGCGATCCCGAAATAATTGTAAGTCGTGTACAACAATTGGAAGATGCTTATGCCGAGTTAGTGCGTTTGGCTGTAGAACGTCGTAGCCGTTTGGAAGAAAGCCGCAAATTGTGGCAATTCTATTGGGATACTGCCGATGAAGAAAACTGGATTAAGGAAAAGGAACAAATTGTCTCTACAGATGACATTGGTCATGATCTGACGACTGTCAACTTATTGCTCAGCAAACATAAGGCTTTGGAATCGGAAATATCCTCCCATGATCCTCAACTTCAGAACGTGGCAAAGGTGGGAGCGGAACTTATCACAGAAGGACACTTTGGAGCGGATAGAATTAAGGATAGGCTAAAGGAAATCTTGTCGAAATGGGACCATTTATTGGATTTGACCAAATACAGACGCCAACGGCTGGAAAATGCCGTAGAATATTTCCAATTATTTGCCGATGCTGACGATGTGGATAATTGGATGTTGGACACTTTACGTATTGTGTCGAGCGAAGATGTCGGCCGTGATGAAGCTAACGTGCAATCACTCCTCAAAAAACACAAAGATGTTGCCGATGAACTTAAAAACTATGCTGAAGTTATTGATGCTTTGCATAAACAAGCCGAAACCTTGAAACTAAACGAAACTGAAAAGGCCAATGTAGACAAGCGCTTAGAAGCCATCGATACGCGTTACAAAGAACTCAACGAGTTGGCTAAGTTACGCAAACAACGTCTATTGGATGCTCTTAGTTTGTATAAACTTATGTCTGAAGCTGATGGTGTTGAGCAATGGATCAAGGAAAAGACCAAGATGTTGGACACCATGACACCTGGCAAAGATATCGAAGATGTCGAAATTATGAAGCATCGTTTCGAAGGCTTCGATAAAGAAATGAATGCCAACGCCTCCCGCGTAGCCGTTGTTAATCAACTGGCCAGACAATTATTACATGTCGAACATCCCAACTCCGATGAAATTCTCGAACGGCAAAATCATCTTAACGAAGAATGGTCAGCTTTGCGCGAAAAAGCTGAATCGAAAATGGACGAACTTAAATCGGCTCACGGTGTGCAAACATTCTATATTGAATGCCGCGAAACCATATCTTGGATTGAAGATAAGAAACGTATCCTTACCGAAACTGATAGCTTGGAAATGGATCTGACTGGTGTAATGACATTACAAAGACGTTTGAGTGGCATGGAACGTGATTTAGCAGCCATACAAGCCAAACTTTCTAGCTTAGGCAAGGAGGCTGATAGCATTGAATCTGAACATCCAGAAGAAGCCAAAATAATACGTGATCGCATTGCCCAAATTGAACTTATTTGGGAACAGTTGACTCAAATGCTGAAAGAACGTGATTCGAAATTGGAAGAAGCTGGTGATCTACATAGATTCTTACGCGACTTGGATCACTTCCAGACTTGGCTGACAAAAACTCAAACTGATGTGGCCTCTGAAGATACTCCTACATCATTGCCTGAAGCTGAACAGCTACTCAACCAGCATCAATCTATTCGTGAAGAAATTGACAATTACACTGAGGATTATAAGAACATGATGCAATATGGCGAACGTTTAACTTCAGAGTCAAATACATCCGATGATCCTCAGTACATGTTCTTGCGTGAACGTTTGAATGCTCTTAAAGATGGTTGGGAGGAATTACATCAAATGTGGGAAAATCGTCAAGTTTTGTTATCGCAAAGTTTGGACCAACAACTGTTCAATCGTGATGCTCGTCAAACAGAAGTTCTACTCAGTCAACAGGAGCATTTCCTGAGCAAAGACGACACGCCAGTTAACTTGGAGCAGGCTGAGAATCAACTTAAGCGTCACGAGGCATTCCTTACCACCATGGAAGCCAATGACGATAAAATTAATAGCTTATTGCAAGTAGCAGATACGTTGGTGGAAAAAGAACACTTTGACTCTGAAAAGATTGGCAAACGTGCAGAAAACATTGCCAGTCGTCGTGATGATAATCGCCGTCGTGCTCTTGACCAACATGAAAAACTGAAGAATCAAGTTAAACTGCATGAATTCTTGCAAGATTTAGATGAGTTGTCGGAATGGGTACAAGAGAAATACGTAACATCGCAAGATGAAACTTATCGTAGTGCTAAAACCATACACTCTAAGTGGACCAGACATCAGGCATTCGAAGCTGAAATTGGTGCCAATAAAGAACGCCTTTTTGAAGCTGAAAAAGCAGCTGAAGAATTATCAAAAGAAAAGCCAGAATTCAAAGATGTGATTGAGCCTAAACTGAAAGAACTTGCCAAGCAATTCGAAGACTTGGAAACTCATACCAAAGAAAAGGGCGCCATGTTGTTCGATGCTAATCGCGAAGTTCTTGTCCAACAAACCTGTGACGATATTGACTCTTACATTACCGATTTAGAGAAACAAATTGTTACTGCCGATACTGGCAACGATCTGACTTCGGTTAATATACTTATGCAAAAACAACAAGTCATACAAACTCAAATGGCCGTTAAAGAACGTCAGGTGGAGGAAATTGACAAACAAACTGAATATTTGAAGAAGACTGTTCCTGAAGAAAAGATCGAACCCATTGTCACTAAGAAGACTGCTGTTTTAGATCGCTTCGAGAAGATCAAAGCTCCCTTGCTTGAACGCCAAAAGCAATTGGAAAAGAAAAAGGAAGCATTCCAATTCTGTCGCGATGTCGAGGATGAAAAGCTTTGGATCAATGAAAAACTGCCAGTTGCCAACTCAAACGATTATGGCAACTCATTATTTAACGTCCATGTTTTGAAAAAGAAGAATCAATCTTTGGCTACAGAAATTGATAACCATGAACCACGTATTAATGCCATTTGCAATAACGGACGCAAACTTATCGACGAAGGTCACGAGGATGCCAAGAAATTCGAGGCTCTGATTAGTGATTTGACACAAAAATGGCAAGAACTCAAGGATGCCGTCGAGAACCGCAAGAAACATTTGTTAGAATCCGAAAAGGTACAGCAATACTTCTTTGATGCCCAAGAGGCTGAATCGTGGATGAGCGAACAAGAATTGTACATGATGGTGGAGGATCGTGGCAAAGATGAGGTTAGTGCCCAAAATCTAATGAAAAAACATGAAAATCTGGAACAGTCCATAGAAGATTATGCCAATACTATACGTCAATTGGGTGAAGTGGCACGCCAGTTTAATATCGACGATGTATCAAGTGGCGATGCAGTCGCAGTCAAGCAGTCACAATTGGATAAATTGTACGCTGGACTTAAGGACCTGGCTGGTGAACGTCGTGCACGACTTAACGAAGCCTTACAACTGTTTATGCTAAGTCGCGAAGTAGATGATTTGGAACAATGGATTGCTGATAGAGAAGTGGTGGCCGGTTCGCAGGAATTGGGTCAAGATTTCGATCATGTCACATTGCTGTCAGAACGTTTCAGTGAATTTGCCCGTGATACAGAAGCCGTTGGCGGCGAACGTGTAGCTAAAGTTAATAGTATTGCCGATAACCTTATACAAGCCGGACACTCTGATTCGGCCACAATTGCTGAATGGAAAGATAACTTGAATGAATCATGGCAGGATCTGTTAGAATTAATCGAAACACGAACACAAATGCTTGCTGCTTCCCGCGAACTGCACAAATTCTTCCACGATTGCAAAGATGTACTCAGTCGCATTATCGAAAAACAACACGGCGTATCTGACGAATTGGGCAGAGATGCCGGTTCAGTTTCAACACTACAACGCAAACATTACAACTTTATGCAAGATTTGACCACATTATATGCCCAAGTACAACAAATTCAAGAAGAATCCGCAAAACTGCAAGACTCCTATGCTGGAGACAAAGCCAAGGAAATCACCAATCGGGAACAGGAAGTTTTGCATGCCTGGGCGAATTTACAGGCCATGTGTGATGCACGTAAACAGAAATTGGCCGATACTGGTGATTTGTTTAGATTCTTTAATATGGTGCGCATACTGATGATCTGGATGGAAGATCTGGTGCGACAAATGAATACATCAGAAAAGCCACGAGATGTTTCCGGTGTTGAACTTCTTATGAACAACCATCAAAGCCTGAAAGCCGAAATTGACACAAGAGAAGATAACTTCTCCGCATGTATATCGTTGGGCAAAGAACTATTGACAAGAAATCACTACGCCTCCGCTGATATTAAAGATAGATTATTACAACTAAATAACAGTAGAAACGCTTTGTTGAGAAGATGGGAAGAACGTTGGGAGAATTTGCAATTAAGTAAGTTGTCTGGAAGCAAACAACCTGGAAATAATTCTACAACTTCCCAGCGAGTCGTATCGATGGAGAGTTTTAGAAGTTGCAGATTTACTTTCAAAATGTTTAGCTGTGCCACAAATAAATACATATGTACATATATAACATCTATAGCAATTTGTTTACTTTCTCTTCAGTCTTAGAAGTATATCAATTTGCTAGAGATGCTGCCGTAGCCGAAGCTTGGCTGATTGCCCAAGAACCTTATCTTTTGTCATCAGAACTGGGCCATACAATCGACGAAGTCGAAAATCTTATAAAGAAACATGAAGCATTTGAAAAATCTGCTGCCGCCCAAGAAGAGCGTTTCAGTGCACTTGAGCGTTTGACAACAGTAAGTTCACCAGACTTGTTTTCAAATTTTGCCTGTGCTACATACAAACTTGCATGTATAATCATTGTCCTGCTTTACAGTTTGAGCTTAAAGAAATGAAGAGACGCCAAGAGTTGGCAGAGGAAGCGGAAAGGCAACGCATTAAGGAAGAAATGGAAGCTAAGGCAGCAGCCGAGGCAGCTGAACAAGCCAAACGCGAGGCTGAAAAACGCGATGTCGTAGATGTGGCCGCATCTGAAGAAGCAGCCGGTAAGTTTTGCATTATTTTATATACATTTCTGCTTAAATTATGTTATTTTCCTTTACAAACTTTGGGTGTTTTATCATTTCTCAAAATTATTTAATAGCCACTGGAATAAGTGGTTAAAAGAAAGCACTTCAATACCTTTCCACCACTTCTGTTAAATATAACAAGTTAGTCGCTTTATTTAGTTATTTCCAATTCTTTACGCATTAGTTTTCACTGCAGTATCTAAAGCTTTCTGAGCTTCGTAAAAATTGCTTTACACAAATCTGTTATCTTTGGTTTATAGTTTCAATTTTGAATTCTATCGCAAATAGTTTTAGTATTTTACTTTGTTTTCATTATTTGTTATCAAATAATATATATTTTTGATATCCATTGTTCAATTTTAATATAAAAAAATATATAAACATGTTATTTCTAAAACTTACACAAATTTGAAATGCTTCGCGGAATAGCTGTCGTCGATACAGCAACTGAAGTCGAACGTACCGCAGAGACACAAACAGGTATTTGAAAAATATATTAACTTTTATTATTATTATAATATACATTTTTATATTGCTTTATATATAAAGTATATATGACCTAGGACCATCTTTACTATATTAGAAAGTTAAATAAAATATTAAAGACACATTTTTTAATCAGAGATAGGTTAGGTTAGGTAGGCAAGCCGCTGGATACCCCGAAATATACTAGGTTTTCCAGCTGACTTGGGTCGTGAAATTGTTCCCTTTGTTATTGCCTGAAAAGTGGGATAGTGAAGTGAAGAAAGAAATTAGGGGAATATAGTGTAAGTGGAGAAGATGGATGGGAGGGGATGGAAAGGAAAGGCGGGAACCTCTTAGTGTAGCGTTACATGCAACTGTACTAGCCATCCGCTGCTTCTTATGAAAGAGGCTAGCGCGGTCGGTTTGACCGAGGCCAGACAAGATAGGCTGTTGAAGCTGCGCTCGCCTAGGTATCTAAGACGATGATGATCCAATGCCGGATATGTATCGAGAAGATGAAGAATCGTCTCCTCCTCTGCCTTGTCTTGGCAACTTCTGCAGAAGTCGTTATAGGGTAGGGCTAGTCTCCTGGCATGGTTCCCGTGGAGGCAATGTCCAGTGATGACTGCTACAGTCACTCTTAGATGAGATCTGGGCAGTTTTAATAACTCCCAAGTTGGGTACGTTTCAGCGTGTGAAGTTTTATTATTTTCCAACACGCTGATAAGGGTTGTCCTCAAAACGGATCTAGATCCCTATTCTCTAGAGCTATCCCTTTTTTGGCTCAGTCGTCAGCGATGTTGTTGCCGTTGTTGGACCCATGTCGACGTACCCATTTTAGGGTTAGGTTAGAATGTCTCGCCATCTTATTTAAAGATGTCCAACGTTCCTGGACTAGACTAGAATTAGTGTATATTCCAATCAGGGAGTTGATGGCGGCCTTGCTGTCCGTTACTATCATAATATTCCTACCGAATATCTTGTGAAACGTCAGCCATCTGGCCGCTTTATTTATAGCCGATATTTCAGCATGGAGAACACTACTATGTAAACGCCACCCATAACCCTTTCTTCCCTTCTGGACCCATCTGTGTAGACATAGAAGGATCCAGAATCTAGGGGAGATTCCTCAAATTGGTAGCCGAAACTTGAGATGAATGGTTTTGGGATGCAGTAGTCAATTAGATCGGGGACTAGGCCCCTTCCAATCTCCAGTATATTGGCATGTTCCCACGGTCTGTGGGTTCATGCTTCTGTCGCGTTCAACCTGATCGTGGCTTTTAGTGCTATTTGCCTGGTTGGTGTTGGCCTCATGGCCCCTGTGGTCAGTATTGTAAAGGTTCGACTGACTTTTTCAACAAATCAAGGTGGATTTGATCGATATCTTGGGCTATACTGTACTAAAGCCGCTGTAGTTTGTGGCTTATTGGCATAGGACTACAAACGCCCCACGAGAAAGTGTCTAACAGGGTTAAATCACTCAAACTCGGTAACCAAGGGCCGAATTACTGCATACATTATTGAGTATGCTTTCATATCGATTAAAATTTCGTGACGTATCGAATACACTGGTTCCTTCATACGAAAGTTCACATAACGAAATTGCTAAAATAATGTACTCGTATAGGACATACGAGCTGAATCTCCGAATTTTATCTTATAGTAAGGCTGCGTCAAATGATCTTCGGGGAGTGTGTACGACATCCAGGTTAGCTCATGAATACCGGATATCTCTTAATGACATAGTGAAACATTCGAATCTAGAGCTTTGATGGGTACCGGTAAACAGTGAAGTGAATTCTGTAACGTGAGTTACAGAATCAAAAAGTTACAGAATCGGAAACGAAATTGAATTCGTTTTTAACTCTTCAAAAAACGAAATTCTAAAAAGTTTTTCGGAATGAAATCAATTCTATAAGAAAATACTAGTTTAATTTTTCAAATTAAAAATGATTTCATTCCGAAATTTTTTTTTAGCTTTTTGTTTTTTTAAGAAGTAAAAACAGAATTCAATTCCGTTTCCGAACGGAATTGAGCTCTGTGGCATGGCTGTATAATGAGAACAGCTAACTGGTTGAGGTACTGTAACGTATACGAGGAGAACATCCGAATTTGTACTAATGGTAAAGGTGCGTTGAATGCACTAACCGGAGGTCTTTACGACTTCCAGGTTGGTTCGTGAATGCCGGATATCACTAAACGAGTTAGCGGCACATTCGACCCTTTAGCTTTTTGGAGTACGGGGGCACAATGAAGTGCCTGAAAATATTGTAGCAGATGAACTGACAGCGGTCGGAGACCAGCTACAATAAGGGAGTATAGAAGGAATGGTGGGGACCTGGCTTAAGAGTTGTAAGCAAGAACCAGGTACAGCGTCAACTTTTAGTAACTGAACGGGACAAATGGTCTAGTGAGGTTAAATGTGGAATATCAAGGACGGCATTGCCCAGGTATGTTAATAGGAGGATTACTATCTTTAGCCGCCTGTCCCGACAGAGGTTGCGGTCTACTGTGGCAGTACTGATGGGACATTGCCTTCAAATTAATGAGGTGGAGAGTGTTGAGCTCTTTTTCTGCGAGTGCCCAGCTCTTTCTTATATAAGGGCTTTGTATCTAGGCAAACCGATGCTACACAATTTGACAGAAATATCGAAATGTTTTGTATATGGACTCGAATCTTTCATCCGATGCTCTGTACTGGACCAGTTATATGTAGATGTTATTTATTATGGGCATTTAAGAAAAACCTAGAAATTCTGTCAAACTGTAACCATTTTTCGGTTATTGTGATTAATTTATATTATTTTTGTTCATTCAAACTTTGGAATCGTAACCCTAAACAACATTTCTGGAACTACAATCAAAAATAATGAAACAATTGCCCCAAGTTTTATAGAATTAAGACTATTTGTTAAAATATGAACATAAAACTTTCATTAAAAAAAAGGAAACAAGTAAAAAAATGAAAACCTCAAGTAATCCGATTTTTGCTAATCCATTTTACTCAGTTCAATTATTTTTTATTTGCACAAGCTCTTGGTAGGTTCTTAATTTTACGGCAAAATAATGAGAGAGATGGATAGTGGGCATGTTTGCAATGAATGAGCGAGACAGATAGCCACACAATGAGACGGGTGCCAACGATCCAGTCGTCATACCAAGCAAATTACTACGCTACCAGTCTGACACCAGTTAATACGTTTCGCTCATTCGTCTACTGCGCACCCTGTATAAAACGTTTTAAAAAGTTTCGTCCGTTTTGGTGCACAACCTGTACTATTTTAACTACAAATGCATGTTCTTTATTTTCATTATTAAAGTTATGATTTTTTTAAATATTCTAGAACGTGCTGGCGCTACTGGAGGCGAAGCTCATGAAGGCTATTTAACGAGAAAACATGAATGGGAATCAACAACAAAGAAGGCATCTAATAGATCGTGGGATAAGGTATATTTGATATAAGTTTTTAAACTTTACAAATTCTCTACAGGTCTATTTTTCTCTCATAGGTATATACAGTCGCCCGAAGTGGTCATTTATCATTCTTCAAAGATCAAAAGGGTTATAAGAGTAATCCTGAATTGACTTTCCGCGGAGAACCAGTATACGAGTTGCAGAAGGCTTCAGTCGAAATTGCCAGCGATTATACTAAGAAGAAGCATGTTTTAAGAATAAAGTGAGTTAAAACTTTCTATTTAGCCAGAAATGTTTGTTAACAAATATATTTGTATTGCTGCATATAGGCTCTCGAATGGTGGAGAATTTTTATTGCAAGCTCATGATGACAATGAAATGTCTCAATGGGTATCAGCCCTGAAGGCTCAGTGCGATTCGGCAACTGTTGCAGAAAGTAGGTCACAGACTCTACCAGCCACATCGCAAAAGGACGAACCAAAGCGTAGATCATTCTTTACTTTAAAGAAGAAGTAAGACACACAAAAACCGACAAATTAATACTTGACACACACACACACTGCAAGATTTATTTAATGCTTAAATAAAGTAATAAAATTTTAAGAATTAATAATTAAATGGAAAAAATATATATACAAAATATATAATAGTTATTTATATTGCTTATATATACATACATTAATATATATTTAAAAAACAAAATTAAGTGCACGATGAAACAAAAATGCTGCTATTAAATTTAATCTTACGTATATTGTATCTTATTTATTATTTAACAAACAAAAAATCGAAAAAAGTGGAAACCAATCAAAACTTTAAGAAGAAGAATAAAACTCATGTATGCATTTCAATGTATTCAATAAAATTAAAAATTTATTCCCTCTAATTAATTGTTTTTTTAAATTCCAAATGTTAATGTTAAGAAAGATATTTGACAAAACTCAAATTTTGCTTAAGCAGCCAAGTAAATTGACTGGCGGAAAATTATTTTAGAAAAACACTACGTTAGGTAGGCGGGCCGCTGGATTCTTCCTAAGTGGCCCCTTAGTTGTCCAGCTCACTTGGTGCCTTATCAGTTCCCTTTGTGATCAGAACACTAGCTATTAAAGCATTAAATAACATTTATGTTTCATATATACGTTAGAATGTAAAAAGTACGAACTATCTCGAATGAGAAAGTGGTCTAGCCCAAAACTGTTCTTTTGAACTACCACCACCGTTGACTGGTATTGATGCTATTGTGCTGCTCCTTATACCTTAACTGACTTAGTACTTCAAGAAGATGGACTAAGTCTTCCAAATCCTGTTCATCCAACGTATGGGCTTATAACAGCCGCCATTTATTGGGTTCCAAACCACCACAGTGATTGATCTAGGTATGTTCTTACACTCACAAATTTATTTTAGGTGTGCTGTGACGCACGCGTTTTGCTTGCTAGATGACATATTATGTGTGTTTCTTTACTTTATTTTGGGATCCTTCAGTATGCCAATTTGTACGAAAATTGTTAAAATTGGGGCAATGAGAGCGCTTATGACAGAACTCTAGCTAGTAAAGTGTTCATTTAAAACAACGGCACCTGACTGGACCCAAGTGGGCTGGCTTTTACAATAGCTGGCAGCCTGTCAAACCTAAGTGTTTATTTACTTTTTCACAATTTTGAGAGTAATTTTGGAAAATTTCTTGTTGCACTCTCGTTGCTAGTTTTTACTAGTAAAGTAAATGAACACACCTAATGTATACTAGGTTCGTATCAGAGAACTTCAAAATCATGGTTTTGCACATCGTTCGCATAGAATAAAGTTAGAAAAAACCCAAATTAATTTTCTTTCGCCCTGAATGCGAATCAACTTATCCTTTCGACATCGACGAACTGGCTGTTAATAATTGATTTGAATGTTTACGGGTACTGAATGAAAGATGACAAAATATGAAAAGAACTTGATGAAAGAAATAGAGAAATAATACAGAAATTTTTTATTCTTCCAGTTGAGAGAATCATTCAGTTGAATTAATTTATTCATGAATGACACAAGAGTAATTTCCCTGCTCCTCTGCTTGCATTTTGCCTAATGGAGTCCTGAGGAGTGTTAATATGGATACGTACATCTTTCATGTATAAAATCTTGTTTCATTAATTATATCTATATGCTAAATGATTAATATAAGGAACATTGCCGAAATTTATTTAAAAATTTGTAAATGGAAAGTATTCTAGCAATACGTCATTGGCCTTGCAAGATTTCGTATTGCAGACACAAATGAAAAATACTATTGACGATTTTAATATCTGTTTAATGTAAAAAAACAGTTTCTGCAATCTTTTTAAATAAAATTTAATCCTTTTTCAGGCTTATAGTATGTCGAGACCAAGGCGAATTCATTACCAGGTGAACTTAACAGCACAGGTGATTATTTTTTGCTTCTCGCGTTTTTTCCAATGAGACTGTCAAATTTTGTTTCTTTTGTTTACAAACTTTTTCGCGCCATTTTAATCTGAAGGTTTTTTGCATGATTAGTGCAATTTCAAGAAATTTGTGTGAATTTAAAAGTGAAAAACTAATATAATCTGTGATTTTAATTACAAACAATTATAAAAGCTTATATTTAACGTTTATATAAAATTTTTTCTCTGCTGAGCAATCTTAGGCGAATTTAGATTATGACATTCACGATATGTTTTACAATAACAAAATCCATAGTAACGAATTCGCCTTTCCGCTTGCATTCACCCATGATACAAAAAACAAGGTAGCCGCTTCGCTACAACAATACAACAATAATAAAAACAACAGGTATTTTGTTTGTGTAAAATGGCGAATTCACACTTAAGCTGTCAAAAGTAGTTGATAAAGAACATGTAATAAATTTAAATGGCGCCGAAAAAGGTAAACAAAACTTGACAACGAAAGTGCCGCCATATTAACCGAATTCGCCTGAATTCGCCGATGCATCCACCTAATAATTAATTCGCCTTGCATTCACCTGTATAAAGTCGCCTTGGTCGAGACAAAATGCAAAAACCCTCCTTATACCCAAGGCGAATTCATTATTAGGTGGATGCATCGGCGAATTCAGGCAAATTCGTTTAATATGGCTGCACTTTTTCTGTCAAGTTTTGTTTACCTTTTCGGCGCCATTTAAATTTTTTTACATGTTCTTTATCAAATACTTTTGACAGCTTAAGTGTGAATTCGCCTTTTACACAAACAAAATACATGTTGTTTTTTTTTATTGTTGTAGCGAAGCGGCTACCTTGTTTTTTGTATCATGCTTATACCTATTTGAACATTTTCACGAGAAAATTTTACGAAACTGAGCGTACGTACTAAATGCATATTATTTTGAACTTTTTATTTATCTATTTTTATCGTCAAATAAATTAGTCAGATAAGGTTTAACAGGGTTCCAGGCCACTTTGGTCCAATTTGGCCCCGTTGTGTCACATAAACAAACATAATTTTCGCATTTACAGTGACGATATGTTTTTGTAAGTTAAGGACTCCAAATATTCGTTTTTATTACAAGAGCTATCAATACTTACATTCATATGTTTCCATCTTCAAGTTTAAAATTCATTTGAGATCTGCGTTAACACAAATATTGCGATTTGGGAGTATTAAAATTTATTGAAACGTAATTTTTAATTCTTTATTATAAAATGTATCATACATATTTTGTGCAGGCTGCTATCTTTCTTTAAATATGAATGTACATACATATGTGTGCACACACATGTATGGATACAGCAATTAGATTTTGATGACGTTGATTTTATGAACGATTGTATTTACCCCAAATATGTAACATAAATACAGAAGCAATAAACAGTAGAGACATAACTAAAACCGGAACGGGGCCAACTTTAATACCGGGAGAGTCATCCGTATAAAATCGCCACATTCCACCGGTTCCAGCACCACCAGCGGCACGACTTCTAGGTGCAGTAGTTGTACTACTTGTAGTTTTACGCTGTTTTAAACTGCTACCATTTCCCGAAGAGCGAGGTGCTGATAGCTTACTTGGAGATCGAGATCCACTTCCCACAGATGTTGAACTGGCTGGAGCAGGCATGATGATGTTCTTCCAATTAATGACAACCAAGTGCTGTTTTGGGTTGGTTTAAAAAATGACTGGGAAATCAGATAGTCAACATGCGTACATATGTATGTATGTGCGTACATATGTATGTATGGTAAAATAAGGTGGCAAAATAGGAGCTACCAGAAATTTGAGGAAAAATCGCCAAATAATAATTTCCAAAACAGACATTTTTTCCCCGGAGAAAAATATACAATTATAAAGTTAAAGATTAGATGGGGAAATTTTAACTGTGCAATTTTTGAATTTATAGAAAGTTTCGCATAGGGGAATAAAAAAAGAAAAATAATTGCCGGTACTCAGCAAATTCATAATATTCTCTCTTGTATGTATGAAATCCATAGTACGTATACGCTCTGAGTGTAAGTAAATTTGCACTGGGAGAAAAAATACGCAAATCAAAAAAATCGTTTTACTATAATATTTCTATTTAATAAAGAATAAATAAATGAATTTATGTTTTTAGTATTTTTAATAAATTTTATATCACAAAAAGTAAAAAATACATAAAACACAGAAAAAATAAGGAATACATTCATACACCCGCGCGCATGTTCATTCGTCGCTGTCTCATTGACGCCTAAACTAATGAGCGTAAGATTGTGTTTGCTTTTGTTTACCAC
Source organism: Thecocarcelia acutangulata (assembly GCA_914767995.1). NCBI lineage: Eukaryota > Metazoa > Arthropoda > Insecta > Diptera > Tachinidae > Thecocarcelia > Thecocarcelia acutangulata. Next base: position 21,185,960 of record OU612095.1, on the reverse strand, counting down.
TTTATTACCATGTGCCCACCCATGGTATAGCATATATGTATATTGTAAGTTGTAAGTAATAAAAACTAGAGAAAACACACGAATTGCCGAAAAAGTTTTCGTGTGTGAACATAAAATCTAGTTCAAACGAAAATTGTAAAAAGTTGGACAATAAATAACGAAATCTTGTATTCTTCCATAAAATTTGTAAGGATGACCAACTTTGTAATAGATTTTTTTCGTGTTCTACGTAGATTTCTGGCTCTTTTTAGTAGGTCTTTTATGGTGAGAATCGCTCGAATGTGGGATTACCCACCAGTTGAGTAGGAAATATTCACTCAAACAAGGAATACTTCTCATCTGAATGACGTACCTCTCTCGTCCACATTAGTTTCTTGCAATATATGTATGCGTACACTAGAGTGTTTCGACAAAAAATTGTGCCAGTCATATCCTATTTTTAAAGATAAAGTATAATTTCAAAAATATATATATATATTTTTTGCCACACCTATAAATACCGCTTTTTTTAATATTTTATTTACTGAGCAGCCATTTTTAGTCCGATCATAAAATTTTTCTTACCGGTTTTCATGGCTTTATGTTATGTCTTGAAGGGTTTTGCCCTACCACGTCAAATTCTAAAAACTCGGCAATGTAGCCCTTATATAGCCATGAACATCGATGTACAAAATGTTTTGATCGGATTAAAAATGGTGATACAGTAGACAAAATACTAAAAGAACGATATTTGTGGGCGTAACAAAAAAATAAAAACAGCAATGGTGTCGATGTGGTCGAAAGTCCGCTTTTACATTTAAACAGACTATGGTATTGCTTAAACCTTATACATTTAACACCCAATTTTTACGACGATTTTTAAAGACATGTTTGTTTTTTGTTTTATTTTAAAGCTGCTACCAAAATATCTTGTTACATTTTCATCACGAGTTTTTAAGACATGTCTTGTTTTCAATTGTAGTTGCAAAATAATATCGTTTGCCTCTTTTTATCCTTTTGTTGGTATCGATGTAGTCATCTTAACGAACGGAGGTAAATGAAAAATAATAGCAATATTCCAAATAATAACAAAAAGGAATTAGGGAAAAAACACGAAAAACAGAGTTAGTGTCTTTTTGTTTAAACCTCTTTCATTTCTATCAAATTTGCCCACAAATATGAAAGACATAACTTAAAGACGTTTGAAAAAATCATCGTGAAAATTGGGTGTAAGACATTAATAGACAGACAGTTGTGAAAAAGATTTACATCATCACCTGCCTTGCGGCCTTATCAGATGATGGATCAGTTCCACGCCCAATTTACAACATAAGTCATGTGGCCAACCTGCACAGGATGGGAATATCCAACACAGACGTTTGCAGATTCTGCGGTGAGGAAGAGGAGTCACTGGAGCACTTAATCACCCACTGGGACACAAAAGATATAGGCTACTACAAGCTTATATGTTAAGTGAATGCGGCTTAATATAACTCCCTATGAAGGAGCTTGTCCGTTTTCTTGACATACCCAACCCATAATGGGGCAAGGGGACGCACAATAGATCAATATTGGTCGCAGTGCAAATGGCCGATGAGGGTCATATCGCATCCACTAATAATAATAATAATGTGGCACAGCTAGTGTGCTTATATCCCACCGACAACTTTCGTTACAGCGCCATTAAATTTCGGCTGTCTGCCCATCGTCTATCCAAATGTAAAAGCGGACAAAGGAACCCGTTTTATAAACCCTTATTTGGGGGTTACACAACCAAGTTTTGCCTTTCAAGTTTTAATACACTCTCACTTTTTTACTAATACATTCATACTTTTAAAACTTGATGCGAATTTGATACGAAACTGCTTTCAAATTAAATAAATAAATTTATATTGTGCGGTTCTTTGTTTTATATTTTTCTATTATTTTATTTAGCTCCTCCCAGGAAGCAATTATTTTTAAGTACGTCACAGCTTTCAATTTTTTTAAATTTTGCCAAGCAGTATGTGTAAAAAACTAGATACTGAATTGAAAATAAATTTGATGGTGTAACTGTAGGGTTAAATATTCTATGCGGTTTTGGTATTAAGTTTTAAGTCTGGCATCATTAAAAATCCCAGAAATTGTCAAAACAAAAAAAAAAGGTTTTGAGAAATACTTCAAAATTATTTATATATCAATTATTTGGTTGGTAAAGTGCTAAAAAAAATTTAATTATATTTATTTTATTCAAAACGAATTTGTTAAGATAATTTTTTACTTTATTTTAAAAATTTAAACTTTTGTTAATAGACTACTTTAACTGTGAGTATTGTGACGTGTACACCAGGGACTGTGACGTGTACAGATTTTGTTTTGCTAGCAAAATCCGGTCGAAATGTTGGACTATGTGGTAGTGTTCACCAAGGGTGGCGTGGTTTTATGGAATTGCAATTCTACAGGTCAAAATGTCACATCATGCATTAATAACCTGATACGTAGTGTTATTTTGGAGGTAAAAAACTGATATGTGATATTAATATAATACGTGCTTGGAATATAAATTTACTTTCACTTTTATTTTGATATCTTGTTATTATTGTTTATGGTCGCAGGAACGCAGTACAGAATCTAAACACTTTGAAGAGGACAACTTGGCGGTACAATATAGATTGGATAATGAATACGATTTAGTTTATGCGGTTGTTTACCAAAAGGTTATAAAATTGCCTTATGTCGACGACTTTTTAACCGATATGCAATATGCATTTAAGGAAAAGTACAGCGATGTGCTAATATCCTCACAGCTTTATGAAGTGGACTACGAGTTCGAAAAAGAGTTTAGAGCCACATTATCTGTAGCAGAAAACTCGGCAAAACAAAATAACATGGCTCCAAAAGCTATGCGTTCATTTAATGAATCGCAAAAATCGAAAAAAACCGTAGCCTCAATGATTGAAACTCCAAATGATAACAAAAAACATGAGAGTACCAAAAAAGTAAACATTGTGGACAGTCCTAAAGTAACAAAAACAGAGAAAAATCTTACAAACGAAGATATAATAATGGAAAATCGCAAGAAATTGAGAGAAAAACTGTCGGGCAAAAAAAGCCCTCAGGCGGAAAAAAGTAAAACGGAAAAAGAGAAAGGTGGCAAAAAACCAAGAGTTTGGGATTTGGGAGGCAACTCCAAAGATGCAGTCATTTTGGATCGTTCCAAAGATCAGGCAGAAGATGTGCAATATAAAAATATACAAAATAGTGTAAGCTTGATAAAAAAAATTTCTATATATAGTAAATGATTGACTTTTATTAAATACTTTTAAAAAGATTGTGGGCACAATGCAGGGCAGCATACGAGATTTGGAAGTGGAAAGTGACGAGGAAGATGATGAATTGGATGAGTTAGAATATAAACAAAATTTAACTGCGGCTAACACGAAAAAGTCGGGAATTTTGTCATACTTTAAAGGTTTTGTAGGCGGAAAAACTTTAACACGAGCAGATCTACAAACCGCTTTAGACAAAATGCGCGATCATTTAATATCTAAAAATGTAGCTGCCGATATTGCCTACAAACTGTGCGACTCGGTGGCCTCTAGTTTGGAGGGAAAGTCTATAGGCACATTTGATTCTGTAGCTACAATGGTGAAAGATGCTTTAACCAAATCTTTAGTACGTATTTTATCACCCAAACGAAGAGTTGATATAATACGTGATGCCCTGGAGGCCAAACGCAACAATAGACCGTATACCATCATCTTTTGCGGCGTCAATGGTGTTGGCAAATCAACAAATTTAGCTAAAATATGCTTTTGGTTAATAGAAAATGATTTCAATGTTTTAATAGCTGCTTGTGATACTTTCCGTGCAGGAGCCGTGGAACAATTACGCACCCATACCCGTCACCTCAATGCTTTACATCCACCGGAAAAGCACGCTGGCCGTAATATGGTACAACTATATGAAAAAGGTTATGGCAAAGATGCAGCCGGCATAGCCATGGAAGCCATAAAATTTGCCAATGATACACGCATTGATGTGGTGTTGGTGGATACCGCTGGTCGTATGCAAGACAATGAACCCTTAATGCGTTCCCTCTCGAAACTTATCAAAGTAAATGATCCCGATTTAGTGCTTTTTGTGGGTGAAGCTTTAGTTGGCAATGAAGCCGTAGATCAATTGGTGAAATTTAATCAGGCGCTGGCAGACTATTCAGCCGATGAAAATCCTCACATAATTGATGGCATTGTGCTGACAAAATTCGATACAATTGATGATAAAGTGGGCGCTGCCATATCAATGACTTATATAACCGGACAACCGATTGTTTTTGTGGGCACTGGTCAAACCTACGCGGATTTAAAAGCCATCAATGTCAATGCTGTAGTCAACTCACTTATGAAGTAATTATTTTTGTTAATTAATGGTTTCAATATCTGTTTGTTTTACTTTTAAGAAAATTTCAAGAATAGGTTTTTACTTCTTCTTTTGTACATTTATTAAAAACTTTATTGTTTTTTATTACAAATAAAAAAAATTAAACAATTGTGGAACAACAAATTTTGCTGCTTTTGTTTTGATTTGTTTTTTTCTTTTTTTTTTAATACATGGAAGTGTTTTATTTAATTACACATTTAATGGCTGAATGGAAGGAAATACGTACATAATGATGGAACATTTTTTTTATAAAAAATGTTTTTCGATTATAAAAATCTACAAATAAATATATTTCATATAAGTAATAAAAAATAGAGGTCAGTAAATATAATAATTTATAAAAAAAAATGCTTAACTTTTAAAAATACAAATTTAATAGCTAATACTTATTTATGCTAAGGAGTAATAGACTTTTTAAATACATATTTTAATATACTTTTTAAGAACTTAATAAAGAAAATACACATACATGTATGCCTTTAAAAACATTTGAAAACTGGGTCCTGTGCCGTCTATTGCTCAATTTTTGCTTAGATGAGATGAGGCTTTTGACGATATTAACAAAGTTGCATGTTTATAGTCAATGACTAGAAAAATATACTACTTATGACTCTCAATATTTTGCGAACTGTATTTTAGCCAAAATTACTTGTTTTATTGGGCATATTCTAGAGGTTGACTCAGAAGTCATCATGGGTCAAAAAATTAACTATCAGCCCAATTACAAATTAAAATTCTGTGTGATTTTTCCACTTTCCTCTAATTATGAACGAGAATTAACCCAGGAGCGAACACTATCTACCAATCAGAATTCTGTGTGATTTTTCCCCTTTCCTCCAATTATGAACAAGAATTAACGCAGGAGCGAACACTGATGTGTGCAACACTTTGTAATCAATGAATGCCGAAAATTAATTACATTCATCTTTTGTATCACATTTGTATGTATGTATTTTATACTTGTAAATCGAACGTTCGACACCTTTATCAGATTACGTTGCAAATGTTTTAATTAACAATATCAGTGCTAAAGGTAAATGGGCCTAGAAAACATTAGGTGTGTTCCACGTGAATAACGAAACAGTCCAAAGTAGTTCAAACGCGTTTCACGTAACAATTTTTGTGCAATTTTGAGAGAAAATGAGAGAGTAACACTTTTTGTGCAATTTTGAGAGAAAATGAGAGAGTAATTTTTTTCATTTCCTGTACAAATTAGCCCAAGGCGAATTTATACAGGTGAAGGCAAGCGGAAAGGCGAATTCAGTACTATGTATTTTGTTATTGTAAAACATATCGTGAATATCAAAATCTAAATTCGCCTAAGATTGATCAGCTGGAAAAAATTTTATATAAACTTTAAATATAAACTTTTATAATTGTTTGTAATTAAAATCACAGATTATATTAGTTTTTCACTTTTAAATTCACATAAATTTCTTGAAATTGCACAAAATCATACAAAAAAAATCTTCAGATTAAAATGGCGCGAAAAAGTTTGTAAACAAAGGACAAAAAATTTGACAGTCTCATTGGAAAAAACGCGAGAAGAAAAAAATAATCACCTGTGCTGTTAAGTTCACCTAGTAATGAATTCGCCTTGAATTAGCCCGAACTTTTTCTTTGGGTAGGTTCGGACTAGAATCAGCTGTTTTATGTTTACATACATATCAAACTGAAAATTTGCAAATTGGAAAAAAGTTTTGTTTAAAAAGTAGTTAAAAGCAAAATGGAAGGTTGTCCAAACTAAAAATAATTTAGTGAAGTTGTAACCACAACATGCAATTGTGATTTGGCTTTTCATTTTAAAAATATGTACTATAAAAATCTATTAAAAATTTTGCATTGCTTTTAATTTTACAGCTGTCAATAATGCAAATCTTTTGTTTATATGATGCGTTTTAAGCGTCTAAAATCGCTAAAATATATACAGGCCTGTTCTAAAAATCACGTGATTTCAAAGCACATGCCGTTTCAAAAGCACAAATGTGATTTGTGCCTGTTCTGCAAATCACAACTTTTTGTGATTTTCGATGTGATTTACTCTCTTCTAAAGCACAAAAAAATGCTGTTTTTTGGTCCAATTTACTGATATTTTTATTTTCAGGTTGAATTTTTTTTATTCGCGGAATTATTTGCAAAATAAGGTTAATTCCTTCTAATAAATATAAAAGGTAAAATAAAATAAACCAATAAAGCAAATCACAAAATAATACAACAAATTTTGCAACAAAATGAGCGTATCTAGTTTTTTCTTAATTTAATGAATTATTTCGTATAAAATAAATGATTTTACTTAAATAATCAATAGAAAACACATTAAGTTATTTATTAATGCAATAAATTATACAATTCATAATACGTGCAAAATTTGGGATGTGCTTTCAAATTGATTGCAAGTTAACTAACCGATTTAAAATCACAAAAAACAAAAATATTTTGTGTGCAGAACACCTTTTTTGTGATTTGAAATCACTTTCACAAAAAGTGATTTGCAGAACAGCCCTGATAATCTAAAAAGTAAGCAGCACTACTGTTGCAAGATGTACAATTGTAGTTTTTTGCGTTTTAGCAGTTTTGGGTAAAATTTGCAAATTTAGAGAGCTTTTACTTTCATTAGCCCGAGATCTCGTAGAACACACCTTGTATTCGAACAGCCTCTTGATAACTTACAATGTATGTTAGGAAGTAATGAACTTTTGTTGGATGAAAACCTCACCATCTCGCTTACTTTATGTGCAGATGGTAGACCTTCACTCTACAAATGCGGCAATGTGTACGAAAATGTATAATAGGTTCGTATCAATGGTCACCAAAAATAATGTTTTTGCTTGATTAACTCATAACACAAAAATTTGTAGTCAACAAAAATCAAGCAACAAAGTTCAACGCTCAGCAAAATCAACTCGTCTTGTAAACACTAGGAATTTGTAATCAACAAAAATCAAGCAACAAAGTTGAATGTTGAGTGAAATCAAATCGTCTTGTAAACATTCTGATTTTATAATAAACAAAAATCAAGCAACAAAGTTCAACGCTGAGTAAAATCAACTCGTCTTGTAAACACTATCAGCCAGTTCGCCGATGTCGAAAGGATAAGTTCAATCGCATTCAGGGCGAAAGAAAATTGATTTGGGTTTTTTCTAACTTTATTCTATGCGAACGATGTGTCAAAATTCAATTAAAATACATAAGTTCATACGAACGAACAATAGTGACATAGACGAACCCAAATTTATTCGAATGTGAGTGACTAGCTTTCTTTCGCATACATTTTCATTCGATATCGTCGAACAGGCTGTATGAAATTGTAATCAACAGAAATCAAGCAACAAAGTTGAATGTTGAGTGAAATCAAATCGCTTTGTAAACAAAAATCAAGCAACAAAGTTCAATGTTGAGTAAAATCAACTCGTTTTGTAAATATTGCGCATTCATCTTACAGCCAGTTTACCAATCTCGACAGCATGCAGCTTCGATCGCAGTCTAAGCGAAGGAAAATTGATTTCGGCTCGACTAACTTTTCTATGCGAACGATGTGTCAAAACGCAATCAAAATACATAAGAATATGCGAACGAATAGTAGTGAGATAGACAAACCCAAATTGATTCGAATGTGAGTGACTGGCTTTCTTGCGCATTCATTTTCTTTCGAAATTGGTAAACTGGCTGTTAGTGTTGAATAAAATCAGCTTCAGGTTTGTTTTTGCTTTGATAGTGAATTGTATGTACTTGAAACATATATACATACATTTTTCTTATTTTGTTCTTATTGATTTTTTTTTTATATATGTAGATGTTTTAAGTCTAAATTAATTTTTTAAATGTTTTTTTTATAGTTCTGAAAAGAAATGCACATTGTTGGGTTCTCTATAAAAGTCTTTTGTTTCTATTGCGGTGTTTCCATGTCAAGAAATTTTATATGAAAAGCACCCAATTTCTTAATATTTCAGACAAGTCGCTTGCTTGTGTTGTGGAAACATCACATACATATGTGTAATTTATTTTGATTTTTTAAGCAAAAGAAACATACAGAAAAATTATTAAACACATCACTGCATCGATTTTTGTTAATTATTATTTTTTTCTTCCAAAACAAAAACTCAAACACAAGAAATCATTGCCGAACTACGTGAGCATTCATTTATATTCAAGCACGAAGACCTTAACGATGATTACACTCACATAGCGAAGATGTTGCGCATTCTGTTACTGATTAAAAATCAACTGTGCATTTGTGCGGCTGAACAAAAAATCATATTTGAACGAAATGTAATGTTTTTCGTGGTGTTGAGCAAGTATGATTTTTTTTTTGCAATCGCTCAAAGCTGTTCTCTGGTTTGTATATGCAATGGTGTGCATTATTGACTTACAAGTGTGCATGGGATCATCTCTAATCGAAACTTTGGCCGCTAGGAAATAAGATCTTTCACATTTTTTACTTCTCTGCGTTCCCGGGGGGGAAAAAAACTGAGGAGAGATCAACTCTTAAATTTCTACGGTCTAAGTATTTGGTCTCTAATACGAATTGAGAAAAATATTTTCCGTGAGAAAATTCATAATTGGTCTGAATGTTTCCGTTTATATACTTTTTTATTCAGATTATAAAATATAAATTTTTTTATACTAAGTATGGAAAACAATGAATCGTTTTCAGAAGAATAGGTAGAAAACCGTTTAATGATTGGTTCTTGAAAACCACACTACAAATGAAAGCAGTAACTAAAAATATCTTTGAAACGCTGATGAAAAGTGATTATTTACGAATTTTTCAATAATTCTTATTCTCTTTGCCGGCATCAATGCAGCGGCTTATGCTAAACAATAAAATCATGAAATGCACGAAATGCATTTTGATTTGCAAGCCCATTTTCGTAAAAGTTTTCAACAATCTTAACCCGCTGCTCAATTGTATATCTGCCTATGGTTGAATTTTTAAAACAATGAAATTAAGAACTAAACTTGACGTTAAGGTGTTAATCACAATGAATATAGTGTATTTATGGTTGGACCACCACCACTTATTTTACTAAAGTAACTGCGCAACCTAAATTAGGACGTAAAACGCAACGTAATTTAATGAAGTAATGTGGCGTTTAGACAGGAAAGTAATTTCATGAAAGTTGCAATACACTCACACTTTTTCACCAAAGCGGCCCATACACGTTTCAATTCAATTGTGAATTGAGTCTTGCCCAACATACTTCATAAGCTGAATTGAACGATTTTCATTTAACTATTAAATTCAATGAAATTATAGACAATTTAAAAAATATATAACGTTCTGTATGCAAAAACATTACAAATATAAATTTTGAGGCCTGATCAAGAGACTCGAACACACATAACACAATCGAATTGAAAGACTTGCTAGACAACTTGAAAAAATCAAAACATTTTAATTTTTCTTCCACCAACTCGACAACTGCCAAACTAATCAACTAACAAAGCCATACTCGCTTTGATTGGACAACAACCGACTCAGTTGCCAATTGAATTGAAAACGTGTATGGGGTGCATAACACACTCACATATTGTTTACTTTCCACTCAGCTTTCATGAAACAAATTTTTTGAAGTTTTCTGAAAGTAAAATGACAAATTGCTAAACACTGTTGCCACATACAAAGAATTATACAAAGTTGCAGTATTGTAGTAAAATAATAATTATAAAATTAACTTCTTTTGCATGTTATGCAAAAAATTAAAGTATGTTTTCCTTTTAATGCATATAAAGAAAACAATTAAAGTCTTTTTATAAAGATAATCTCATAAAAAAAACTTTATAACGATAAGTTTTTTGAACTGTTGTCCCATAAATCTGTATATGTAATAAGTTTGGAGGCTCTAATTAGTAAGCAAATAAAAGATGCGTTTCTTTACTTTCTGGGCAAGTTTCGTGCAAAAGAGAGCATGCATAAGTTTTTCTCAAATACAGATAAAATTTACCTAAAGCACGGGAACGCAAAAAGCCAAATTTCTAGCCCAAAAAGAAACATATGATGTGTTTTGATGTGGCAAAAAAAATTTTCATTTAGTTTTACGAAAAAATACTGTGATATTTTACACTTTTTAGCTGTTAAGGTCTTTTGCACATTTCTTTTTATTTAATATTTATATTAAAACACTGAAAAAATTTGTATGCGAGTCGAAATGAACTTTTTTTCTTTATTATTTTTTATTTTTCGAACAGCTGATTGCTTAATTACTTGCCCAAACTAGCCCAAAAAAAAGTACGGGCTGTTTCGTGCAAGAAGAGAAAGCACACTATGCTCTCAAAAGCGCTCTCATTTGCCCAATTTTAAAGTACGGGAACGCTTTTCGTGCAAATTGGGATTCCGCGGGATCCAAAAGTATAGTAAAGAAACACACCTAAAATAAGAATGGAGAGAAGTAGAGGCAAATTTTGTGACTCTTTGCTTCGGCGACATTTTTAAAATGAACTTTCACTTTCCTGTCTAGACGAACAAGAAATTTTCATGAATTTTTTATTTATACGTATACAGAAATTTCATGGAAAGTACTTTCCTGTGTAATGGCAGCATAAATAACTTAAATAAGAGAGTGTGGATTACTAGTGGCCGCAAAAAATGAGTAACATTTATTTTGAAGCGAACTTTACTGAGAGACAGTAAAGCTTTCTCTCTTGCACTCTATTAAAATTGGATTTTCCATTTGCAAAGCGTTGACACCGTGCGTAAGGATTTTTGTCAGTTAAATTACGCTTGATGCGCCAATTTAGGTTGCGCTGTAAAGATATTAAATCAAGAAACTAGCACCGCTTTCACACACTGAAAGTTTATTTTACAAATCTTGAGTTTGGTGGTGGCAAGAGAAATGAGAGTGGTTCTCTTACACCATTTATTTTCCTTTGCCACCAACAAACTCAGGACTTTGCAAAGTAAACTTTCTGTGTGTGTAAGCTGTATAATTAAGGATGTTCTCATCAATTTCTCATTGACTATTCTGTCAACTGCCAATTGAGTAAGGTAAATTTTATATGAATGAACAGGCAAAACAATTATGCCAATTAACCGAAAATTGACTCAATTACATGTCTGAACACACTATTAAATATCAAGTGGGCAAAATTCTCCAGTAAGAACTTTTGAACTGAAATTGAATATTTCTAGTCTCTGCAACGGAACGCTATAAAACCATTCAGGGATGGTTAAAAAAATTATTATTAAAGTTTTCCATTCAGAACTGGTCTCATGGCCACAATATTGTGATGCTTTTTTGCATTTTACGTATGTATTTATGTATCTTTCTTTTCTTATTAAGGATGAATTAATCCAAAATTTAACTCAACACTGTATCCATCGTCTGGCCAGCCTCAACTCAATGAATACCAGACCCAATTAATCAATTTATAAAGTTTATCTTATAATTAATAATAATAATAATTGTTCTGAAAATCTTACTCAATTTAATAACTAGTTTATATTAAAAAATAAAAAAGTTTCAGCTAGATGATTTCTTAGTCATTTTGGGATCTATATAAGAGATAACACTACTCTGACTACTGTCATCATCTATGAGATTCTCGCGAAAAGATTTTGCTAATACAGTATTGAAGGAAGCTGAAGTTGATGTACTTGAAGCGGTTAGCATTAATAGAGATGAAGATGATGATGGCTGTTGGCTAGCATCAAGCATTAAATCCTCGTTAGCATTTGACACCGCCGCCTCGGTTTTGCGCAAAGGATAAACAATTTCCGAACCGTCACTGAGTGATGTGTCATGTGCTAGCAATTGTGGCGATAGCTTAGTTGAAGGTGGACTACGGCGTTTAATGGCCTCATATAATTCATCAATGGAAGTGTTTAGAGCATCGTTAGTGGCATTTATACCGTCGTTTTCACTCTCCAGCAGATCGTTGACAAAATTATGTGTACCAAAGGCGGTAAATTCATCATCAAAATCATTTAAGCCCATATCAGTTTCACTGGCATTCGACGACTGATAACGAAAGTCATCGGTTAAAGTTAGGTCGTTGTCATTTTGTGGGGCATACAAGCCGTGGCTGCGTATACTTATCTCTGAGTTTTGATAATTCAAATCACTCTCGTTTGTGGGACTGCCGGAACGTGTGCAGGTCCCGGTTAAGTGATGAAATGCCTCATTAACACTATTGTTATTGGTACCGGATAGAGGCTGGTTGGAGAAGTACGTTTGTTGGGTGGCCTCCTCCAACGATCGGGTGGAGGCATGTGTTATGTTGCGTGAGGCGTTATCCTGATCTACTTCAAATAACGAAGGACATTTTTGTTTTGTAGGACTTTTAATTATTTCCAAATGGGACAAATTTTTATCTGAGCCCAGGGAAATATTGTTTGGCTCCATATTTGCACTTGCACAGTTAACATTATAAATTTTGTCTAAATTATTTAAAGACTTTGAGTGCTGACTTTGTTCGTTGGTACGTATTAATACTGCAGCAAAGTCATCTTCGATATCTACACGATTGGTTATTTGCAATGAATTGGAAACATAAATTTCATTTTTGGCCAATTGAGGTTCAGTGTCAGGATCCTCATCGGGGCAAAGGCTTTCTGCTACACTGCCAATAATAGCAGTTTCATTTGTTGCAACCGGGTCTAATGTCGGCAGGCCTATGCTGTTCATCGCCTCTTTGTCTTGCTGCAAAATCAGAAACTTGTGTGGCGAATGTTGTTCCACTTGCTCAGTTGTTTGCAAATCATTGGTTAGAGATTTCTTGGGGGTGGATGTTGAGGGGTAGGGCAATTGTTTTTTCGTATTAAGGGAGGTATTTAAAAAGTTGCTATTAGCACAAATTGATCTTACATTGACTTTTTGTTTAGTATTTTCATAGAGAGGTATATTCTCATCATGAGAACTGCTGTCGATTTCCTCCATTTCTTCCTGATGCTCCGCCAAAGGCTTTAGCAAACGTTTATTTGTATTAACATGCAGGATATTAGTAGTAGCCCCTACTACTCCCCCTCCTCCTCCTCCACCGCCACCGCCACCGCTAGCAGTTCTAACTTTGTGTATCTCATGTTGTGGGGCCATAGTTTCGGGTATGTTAGTATAAATATTCATGGCCAATATATTGGCTCGTTTGCGCAAGGAATTTGGATTATTGTTGGCAGTAGAGTTAATATTTGTGGCAAACATATCCTCTACGTCTTGAAAATTGTCCAAAGGATGGGAGTTGTGAGTTTTATAAGAGTTATTATAGTCCGGTTTATAGTTGATATTTGTGTTGTTGACCTTGCCCACACCGCTGCTGAGCAGCTTAAGAGTCATGGCATTGTGGCGCCTGGAATACATATGAGCACTGCCATTAGTGGAGGAAATATCGCTGGCTGTATCTGCAGCACCCACACTGCCATTATAATCCGGCCGCTCTTTTTGGCGTTGCAATTCAAAGTTATTGCGTTTGGCTAATCTCTTTTGCTTTTTGAAGAATTTCCGGGCCACATTGATTTGATTGGGATTATAAAACAGCTCAGCACTGGGTATATCATGCGACAAACCTATACCCGTGCTGGCAACTAGATGCTGGTTATTTATTACGACATTGGGTGCAGCAGAATTGGCCAATAAATGCTGAGTAGTGGTATCAACTAAACCAGCAGCACCATTACGTAGGCTGCCGTTGTGATGTTTGGAACACTGGGAATTTGATCTTGAGGCACCGGAATTATTTCCCGCCTCGTAAGAAGGTTTATAAGCCAAAACACTGTTGGCCACAGGAGCCACTGCATCGTTGTAAGCTGTCTCCTGATAAGATCTATCCTGGCCGCAACAGGGATTTTGCCGCCACTGTTGTCTAGTATCGTTTCGTGTTAAAGTATAAAATAATAAAGTAAACAAACCCAATAAACTGCTCGTTAAGGCATAAATTACGGAATACAAGTGACCTAAATCATGATCCCCTTGACTTGAGTGCATAACAAAAGCCACAGCTACCAGCCAAGAGCTCACAAATAACACCAAGAAGACAAAATGGGCTCTTAAGTGAGCCATATTGGAGCGTTCATAGTCATCAACTATGCTGCTGACAGCGGTATTACTCAAAGTGAGGCTGGTATACTGATCCAAATTCAGTGATTTGGCGTTTGGACGACGTGCTACGACATGACCCGGCTGTGTAGAGTCCAACCAATCCATATCAATATTTTCAGTGGCTTGAGTATTGTCAGAAAACTGTTGATGATTTTGCATAATATTTGCCATCGAACTTCTATGGCTCAATTGATAGTAAATAGTTAAAAATAAAATACACAGGAAAATCAATAAAATGCCACCAGGCACCAGCATGGCATTCATGGCTGAGCCACTGTGCAGAAAGCAAAACGAGTAAGCAGCATATTCATTGATATTCACCGCCCCACTTATGCCACAAATCATCATGGCTATGCCCCAACCTACCAGATAAATTCCCATAATCGGTTTTTTCATTCTGGCTTCTTTGGGTAAATCGGATTCCGTTTGTATGCGATGATGTTTCGAAAGACGTTTATACATAGTGCTCAAACTAACACTAAGCCACAGTAACACGCACATACTTAGATAATGCATTAACATGCCAATTAGACGACAAACATCTTGTCTCTCTGTTTGAAAAATCCCCAAAGAAAATGTTAGACTGAGGAGAGCTAAGGCCAGCCAGGTGTTGATAAAAGTGTGGCGTTGTTGACGATTTATACGTATACATTTGCCAAACACTAAAAATGTTACAATATTAATGCAGCAGCACACAAAAAGTATCGTAGTTCCTATGTAAATGGCATAAGGTAGGAAACGAAAACGTTTGCCAGCCTCATCATATTCGAAATCATTGAGATACGAACTCTTTTGTAGCAAGCCATAGTAACCCAAACGATTGCAAGAAAACATTAACAATCCCTTATGAAGATAAAGCGTATGGCACATTTCGGGACTCCAAAGTTGTTTCTCTTCATCCCAGCGAGCCGGTATGGGAGCACTGCGCTCATCATGAAATGGATGTATTCTGAGAATAATTGCAATTTGGCTCTTTTCTGCAAAATCTTCTAAATGTTGCTGCTGTTCATTTTCATCGGCTGACTCCTGAACAGTTTTCGCCCCGATAATCGGTGAAGACAGTATAACGCTCCTATTGCTTGTTAAATGAGGTAACAAGTTAGCATTTTTAAAAACAGCCACCATCAATTTAATCACTGTCATAGAGGTTTTATCGTTAAACAGCAAATTTACTGGTATTTGTATAGCAGCATCGATGTAACGTTCAAACGAGGGAAACGTGTCATTAGAGGTACTGCATTCAAAGGATGTTGCTAAACTTTCGGCATTTGTCAAAGCTGAAGTACGCACCCAGACACAAGAAATGCCTGCAAAAGACTCCGGTCGTATACTGAAGTAGTCTACAAAAAATGTTCTAGGTATAGTCATTATATTGCTGGGCAAATTACGCTGCTCTCCTGCAGACGGTGTATGCAGAGAGGCTTGTCTTGAGGCCAGCTCAACACATTCTAGCAGCTTAAGACCACTTTTATAGTTGAGCTGTGCCTCGTAAAATGTATTGGCGGGCAGCAGTAATAACTGTGAAACAATATCCAGCAAAAGGTGAGCCAATTCATTCTGATAAGTAATGAAATCTAAATATTTGACCAAAGTTCTAGCTACAAATTCCAAGTCTATGGGATCTCTTATTCTCCTTAAATTAGTCATTGTATGGGTTAAATTGTGCAAACGTCTGGCAATTTCTAAAACGTTTGCTTTGTTTAAAGTTAAATTCATTTTGGCAAATTGTTCCAGTACGCGTGTGGTAGGACTTACATAAGCACAGTTTTCGGTATTTAGTTGCTGCCACATTCCGTCAGGGTGACAATGATGTGTGGCCATAACACCGCTATCAGATTCTTCCACACATTGCTGTTCTACAGTTTGCCCACGTACTGTTTGTGGCCAATGGTAAATGCCTTTATTGGTTTCTACTTTTATGGCTTTACAGTATTGGGTATTTTTTGCTATAACAATTACAGCAATAGCGTGCGACAAATTGGCCTGCTGGGAACGAAGAGTACAATCAAACATACCCGTATGATTACGTCTAACGCTGGAAATACGTAGTATAGAATTTAAAATACCCGAATCAGTAGTATGTTTGCTTTCCAAATGAACATCATTAAGTACTTTAGACGGATCATGGTAGACAATATCTTCGGTTGAATTTTGATGACGTATCTTCTCTGACCATCCCCAAAAAACATGAGCCTTTGTGGGTAAATCCTCTGATTCGTGTGGTACACCCACTGCCACTCGTGGTGCTCTACATTTTAAAATCAGCTCATCTCCCTCAAAGACAACCTTTTTTTCGTAAAAATATCGTTATTTTTATTTAAATCAAATAAACAGTCGCATGAAAACTTGCCTGATTTTGTTTTGGTATAAATTCCAATAAAGGCTGTAGAGGTGAATCGCAAAACAGGTCCACGCCGACTTTTAATTTTTTTAAATAAACACCCTTAAAATCCTCGGACTCACATTTTGGGCCTGGCTGTAGTTTAATCAGATGACTATTAGACCAACCCACAAGCCAGATTAGGTCGCAGTCACAAGCTAAGGGATTGCTGGATATGTCCCTGTAAAGCACATCCATAAAAACTATAGCACACACACACACATATGTATATAAATTTTCTTTATACTTACAGCTGTTTAAGATTTGGCATATGATCAAAAGATCCCGGATATATATGGGCTATAGAATTGTTGGACAATTTAAGTCTTTCTATACTCCTTAATGAATTGGCAAATGTTGTTTTATCGATCACTCTTAGTTGATTCACAGACAAATCAAGACGTTTTAAATCAGTTAAATTACGGAAAAACTCTTTCTCTATGCCCGTAAAACCATTTCTGCTTAAATCTCTTTAAGAACAATAGGAATATACAAATACATACAAACGTTAATTTCTTTTGCACAAATATTTTGGTTTTTCAAACCAAAATAAAACTTACAAGGCATTAATATTTCCTGCATCATCCTCAAAATCTAAGTTTTGCCAATTCGTTAAGTATTCATCAGAGGAACCACCACCGCATTTAGCACGTAAACTCCAGGTAGAATCTGTATTGTTTTTACATTGACATTTTTCAGGACATTTTGCCTGGCATAACAAAATTATTATAAATTGTACGAACAGCCACAAAAAAACGCACTCATTATATGAAGAATTAAACATTATATTGTTTTGTAATTAGTTTTAGTAAATTTTAATGATCTTTGCACTTAATTTAAACATATTTTTCTTAATTTTGTTCCATTTTTTCACAATAGAAAGAAGCCACAAAATAAAAACTATTGTCAGAATATTCTTATCGTTACATTGTAAACAGATACTTTCTTTGGATTCAAGAGTACTCGCGACTACTTAATCAGTGCCTAAAAGTCTGGCATCTCAGTAAAGAAGAATTTTTATTGGTGGATGCCAAATAAATACCGTTTCCATTTCACCAAACTGTAATTATTCCTTAAAATACATTTAGATTATAAAATAATTTGTTTAAAAATTTATTTAATTTGTTTAAAATAGTACACGAAACATACAAACCGATATACTTTATTTATTTAGTTAAATTGTAATGCAAAGTCACCCAGGACAAAAAATATTTATAGTGACTCCACAACTGTAATATGTAAATCAATTGTACATTTAAATTACTGTAAAGTTCGCAGCTTACAAATTACTTAAGAGGTTATAGAATCGACTAAATACATTAGTATAGCTACAGCTTAACAGAGGGCACTCAACAGCTCTAAAAATATTCGTTAACGGAATTTAAATACACCACTATCAAGCAATGATTTACATCCAATTTAGAAACCATATGGCGGTACATCTATCATGCAGCGCCCGATTCCAAATAACTTCTAATTTTTCTTCAGACAAATTAACTGCCTGGATCACGATGTTGTTTCGATAGCGTTCGCTGTTTTTTTATTAAAAAACAGCGGATATCTCGGAAGTAGACAAGGTAAATGATACAAGATCAGGGAAAAATAGAGTTTAAAAAAGGCATCGGAATTGGTTTTGTTGTCATTAAAAATTATGAGGAACGTTTACAAAACGATATCGTGAGCCAGGCGGTAGGTTTGTTGGTATACGCTTGACAATAAAATTTATTGTTTCAATTATTAAAAAAAAAAAAAAAACGATGTCGCATATTCTATTTTTTCTTTTAATGAAATGGTTAAATTACAATATCTGTTAAATGACTTTTTATTTGTAAAATTCATGTTCTTGCTCATCTTTCTTGATATTGTTCTTGTAACCTTTCTCGAAGTCCTTCGATAAGACAATATAACGATTTTCTCTTACTGCATGCATACCCGCTTCCTGGCAAATAGCATTTATATCAGCACCAGATATTTTATCTGGTCTGGCCACAAACTCTTCCAAATCAACATCCTCACTTAAGTTCATTTTTGAAGTAATTGTAGAAAATACTAGGCGTTTTTGACGTCTGTCTGGCAGTGGGAATTCGATTTTTCTGTCCAATCGGCCTGGACGCAATAAAGCCGGATCCAAAGTATCAGCACGGTTAGTTGCCATTATAACTTTAACATTTGTTGTTTGATCAAAACCGTCCATTTGATTTAGCAACTCTAAAAGGATACGTTGTACTTCACGATCGGCACCTGTCTGCGCATCAAAACGCTTTGTGGCAATAGCATCAATTTCATCTATGAATATAATGGCTGGAGCATTTTCCTTTGCTAACCGGAATACATCACGTACCATACGTGGACCTTCACCAAGATATTTTTGAACAAATTCTGAGCCTACAACTCTTATGAAAGAAGCTGTTGTATGATGTGCCACAGCTTTAGCCAACATCGTTTTACCACATCCGGGAGGACCGTACATGAGAACACCACGTGGAGGATCAATACCTAAAAAAAAAAAAAATACAAATATGTTAAAAGTACATGTTTTTTCTACATTAACTCACCAATTTGTTTATACAGTTCAAAGTGTGTAAGTGGCAGTTCAACTGCTTCACGTATTTCTTGTTTTTGCATATCCATGCCACCAATGTCAGCATAGCTTACATCCGGTTTTTCATCTGGCTGTAACATTGAAATGGAACTATCAGCCTCTGGCGGTAAGACATCGACCAAAGCGTTGCTGTGTTTGTGTAGAGCAACCGATGCCGAAGGCTTCAATAATTCACGATCAATAGTTGACAAAATGCGAACGTAATAATTAGAACCAGTCGTAGAACCCACGATACCAGTATTTTGGTCCACAGCTTCTAAAAACTGACCAATGACAAGTGGCACCGATTGAATACGTTTTACTTCCTCTTGAGCATGTAGATATTCCTTTTTAAGATTACGCTGTTCATCTTTTATATATTCTTCCTGAACTTCCAAAAACTCCAAGGTTTTTTGAAGTTTCTGCATAGTATATAATACAATGAATTTCTTTTCATGTACAATTCATAAGACAAAAATTATTTACCTTGTAGCGTACATATAAATCATCCACATCCAATTCATCCAGTGAACTGTGAGCATCTTTCAATTTAAAGTCGAAAGTTTCCTCCTTGATAATAAAACACTTTAATCGCAATTGTTTTCAGTATTAAAAATTTAATATATTTTACCTTCTCTGGCAATAAAGTTTCCATTTTTACTCTATATTGATAATAAAAACCAAATTTCTTTTTAGATCTTTGTAAAATATTGCAATGAATGACTTGTTAAAAATTTTTCCGCACAACACAGAGTTGCTGTTAATAGTACTTAAAAATATGTTTCTCTTGACATTCGATACTGACTTATCGATAACATATAACGCATGTTAATAGCACATACCTTGAATAAATTTTGTACAGTTACATTATTTATTTTTTACAATCTTTGTTAAGAGCCAAATAAACTACACAAACTGCTTGCCAAACATGTAAAAATTTTAGGTACGTACAAACATTTTTGTTTGTTTATGTTTGCTAGGTTGTACAAATATTTGAAGCATGTTTGCACGAAAATCAAAAATAGTTGTTGCAATAATGCTTAGAATTTACCTTTATTGTAGAAATTAAAAAAATAAAGATAAAAAACAGAATTTTAAGAATAGTGTATAAAACTTTATAAACAATTTTTATCTTGCAAGCATCATTCAGGCGAACAAATTGCCGCAACACAATGGCCGTCTACTCACATTCAGCCAATTCAGACTAGATTAATAATGCTGGCATAAAATGGCAGACTGTAGGTATTTTCGGTGAGGAGAGTCGTGTTTTGTTGGCATAATTTTTCTGGCACAAGCAGCAGAAAACCAATTCAAACACAAACCATGGAATCAAGTAAATACAAAAAGAAAATAGAGAAGAGAAGATAGTCGGACTAAAAATTAATCTAGTGTAAATGTGCAAATTGAAAACAAACAAAAAATAATTAATTTGTGTTTCTATGTATGATTAAAATGGGTTTGCACGTGTTTGCATTTGTGTGGCTTAGATGCAAGCGTAAAGCGTGTATCATTAATATTTCTAGCTAGTATCCAAACTTTTCATGACTTCAGTATTAATATCCATTAGCTTAACTGCAATTCTTGATCCTTTTGCTTTGATCTTTATTTAATTCAATATTTGCAATAAATTTCTTTAGCTCAAGTCCCTTTTTGTTTTTTTAATTTTTAACGTATTTTTCAATATTTTTTCAATATTTTTCAAAAAAAAAAGCAACAAGGACCTTGAGCTGAAGAAATGTATTGCAAATATTGGCAATATTCTGCTATTAGCAAAGGAGTTATGTGTATTTATTTTTTGTAATAGAAGAAGTATGCTTGGATATTAGATAGAAAATATTCATACAAAAATAATGCATTTAGATTCATAGCAATTAAAATTTAGTGGTAAATTTGTGTTACAAACACAAATTAATGCACTATTATTTATATTTAAAATAAAAAATGGTATGGTGCCTAAGTATATGCAACAATATTTAATTAATGTAGCAGGTTCACAGTCATATAACCCCAGGACTTCAGAATAAACTTTATCTCCTCAAACGTTGGTCAAAACATATTATTTTACAAGGGTCTCAAAAAATTCAACGAATTGACACAAGAGTTAAGAAATGAATCATACATTTATATTTTCAAACGTAAATTTATTGTATATGTAACACAACTAATAATTTAATTCAGTTTAAAAGCCTAAAATCCATATTTTTTATGAATATGGCTTTAAATTTTTCACTTTAGCTTTAGTACTCTATTTTTAAGTTAAAAAAAGTTTTTTTCTACTTCACAAAATTGTAAAATAGCAGCAAATAAATGCTCAATCAAAAAAAAAAAAAACTAACATTTTGACATGTTTGCCAAGCGGTTTGTGTAGTTTATTTCACCCTTAAAGCATATATACAGTAATAGCACAATCACATTTCTAGTATGACGCTGGCTAATATATGCCCCCCCTAATGCGACCGGTGGGCAAATTGCATTTAATACCTAATAGTCTTTCAATCACATTAAATACAACAATGCACTAATACAACTTTGTATAATTTCATATGGCAACGCTCTAATGTAGTCGACATTTTGACGAAGTTCAATCGAGTACATAAATATTTTCTCTCACAGAGATGGAAAAAGAAAAATAAATTTTGTTAACTATTTAGCAATAGAAAAATCAAAGTGTTTTTAAAAAAATACACAAGAATATCTGCTTTAATAAAACAATGAATTGATTTCATTTCATGGGCATTTGATTGCCCAAAAAACTTGCGGTAAAATAGTGCTGAAAACTGAAGCCATTCGTCGTACGTCTCGCAGCAGCTAGCTCCCATCAAAAAAGAAAAAAAAAAAGAAACAAAAAAAAGAAAAAATCGCCTTCGCCCATAATCGCAGATTTCATATATCCTTTATAACACATTTTGTAAAATATTTTGCTATGCTTCTAAAGTTTTATCCATTTTTGATACATTTCGTAAAGTAATAGGCTAATTTCTAAACAAAAATTGAGTTTGCTCGCATTTTTCTTTTGGGTTCCCTAAGGATGGGCTTAGGTGGATGCGCCTTTCGCGTTATTGAAAACTCTATAATATATAAAATAGTGCAATTCTAAGAAAATTGAAATTTTATATGTGTGTATATAACAAAAGACCGATCGATGGAGTAAGCATCTGCTACTTAACAGTGTGTTGGAAAATAAAAAAATAACTGATTCTTAAAAAAGTATTAACCAAAATAAGTACTGAATCTATCCTTGCCGATTTATAATGATTTATTATTCTTAAGTGAAATTTTAGTGCAATAAAACAAATTTAAAATGCTGCTGGGACACTTTTTAAAATAATATCTGTGTTTTGATTTTGGTAATAACAACAATTATAGATTTTTGTCTCCGAACCACCATAAACACCGCCACCACTACCACCACCCCCATCATCATCTACCCTAACTGCCAGTCCGTGTGCCTGACGGCCAGCCTGCAGTATGTAAGTTACTTCTTTTAACTTTTTCACTACCTATTAAGCGTTGTTTTACTTAAACTAAATTGCAGTATATGAGTGAGTAAATGAATAAATGTGCGAATGGCTTTTTTGTTGTATACATTTTTGTTGAGTGTTGTATCACTTTAGGTTAGTTATATTTCAATGATTGTTGTTTGTATTGTATGTTTGTTTGAAAAGTTGTGGGATTGTGAGTTTTAAGTTTTTTTTTGTTAGTTTTCTTGGTTTTAGTTGATTTTTTCCTGTTTTTATTTCTATATTTTCTTCGTTATACAACCAAACATTTTATAAGAATTTCTTCTTTTACACACATTTTTTTCATTTTGTTATGTGCTCATTGTATTTGTGTGTTTGTGTGAGAGTGTTTGTATGTCACATTTTGAGTATCTCGATGGAGTTATAGCTTCTTAAATTGTTAGTGTATCTTAATAATTTTATTCCTCGATATTATTGAAGTTATTTTATTTTTTTATATTTTTTATATTATATTAAAATGTAGTAGTTAAGATTATCAACAGAAACTTGTATAAAATGGTGATATTTTAATATAGGTATCTACCACCTACACCTATATATGTATATGTACCTAATATTTGTGTATTCCTTCAAAAATTAACCTTCACTCACAGTTATTTGAGCAGATCTTCATTGAGACATTAATTAATGTGATGCTCACAGAACACGGACGAGCACTCGTCTAAAAAATTTTATATGGAAAACGCTCAAAAATTTGAGTAATTTTCATACAAATTTTCTAGACGAGTTGCTCGTCTGTGTTCTATGAACAGTACATAAGATACTTCTCTTTTTACTTTTGTTCATCAGGTTTTAGTTCAAGTTTTTCTTAAGAGGAATTTTTTTACAATACAAATTTGCTGTTGTCACTAATTTTTTATTGACGAAGACCAGAGAAATAATAATCAAACCTTTAGCTGGATGAGCACTACTCATCAACACCCTTTTTCGGATTTGAACTCGGGTCATGACGTATCATGAACTGCTGACTTAACCATGCAGCCACCGAGCTATTGAATTATTCTATGTCTATATTCATCCCATATTGAATCACATTGATGCACAAAATAAAGTTAAATTTGCCTCCAAACACTCACAAGATTCTGGATAACTACTTATACCTATACGCGGAAATTTGTTACCAGAGAATGCGATTTTATAAACCCACCGCCAATTGAGGCTGTAGTTCCCCAAGGTAGCATACTGGTGCGTATTTTATATTTGATTTACGCCTCTGACATGCCAACGACATCCGGAATACACACTTCAACTTTGGCAGACGACACAGCGTTCATGAAAACCACCAATTAGCTTCACAAAATTTACAGGAATATATTTCGATATTAGAGAAATGGTTGAAACTTTTTAAGATCAAAGTTAATGGACAAAAATGTACTCAAGTCACATTCACACTGTGTAAACAAACATGTGCGCCTATCCAAATTAACAATTCACCTATTCCGCAGTACAATGAAGTCACCCCGACCGTTGGCTAATGTGGAAGTCTCATATTGAATCAAAACTCGCTCAGTTGAAACTAGAAACAGTGCAACTAAATTGGCTTCTGGGCAGAAATTTGACATTAAAGTTGGATAGCAAACTATTGTTATACAATGCAATTTTGAAGCCTATGTGATGCTACAGAATTCAATTATGGGCCACCGCCTCAATATCAAACATTGTAAAAATTCAAAGGCGACAAAATCAAATTCTTCGGACGATTACTACAGCTCCATTTTCAAAATTGTTTGTCTTAAAATTTTTTAATAAAAACTTGTGTAGTAGAAAATAGTTGATGTAATCAGACTGAAATTTAAGGTTTAATTTATTCATTTTAATAGCTATCGGACTTAGTCATCGTGCATACTATGAAACATTTGTTGCAAAACTTTAGAGTTTGGGGATGATACAGGAAAATGGATCGGAATAATGTACCTTGTTTCATGTATATAGGTTAGGTTAGGTAGACAGGCCGCTGGATACCCCGGAATAGTCTAGGTTGTCCAACTCACTTGGGTCCTGGAGTCGTTACCTTTGTGATTTCCTGAAAATTGGGATAGTGGAGTAAAGAAAAGAAGTTATAGGAATATAATGTGAGTGGTATGGATGGGCGGGGAATGTAGCGTTACATGCTGTTATACTAGCCAACTGCTGCTGCTTATTAAAGAGGCTAGCGCGGTCGATATGACCGAGGCCAATGTTTCATGTACATGCAGTTCTTGTTGAGTTTTTTATTCACACATTTAGACATAAAGTTGGCTACAACTTTACAACATTTCTTTTTATTTAATTTCTTTTCTTGAGCGAAAAGTACGTTTGCTTTTGGGCACTCAACTCGAAACCCGCAACTTATTACACCAAGAATAACATCGTCATTTTTTGAGAAATTGTTTAAAGTATGAATTGCTCGCTGGTGCAATCAATTACCATTTCCTTTACATATTTTCGCTCATTCCAATAATGTGTTTCGCTTGAAACTTGAAATATTTTGCTCAGGGGTTTGTTAACTGACTACTGTTCTGATGTCTTGTTACTATGTTGGACTGTTTTGCTTTATTTTACTTATCTACATAGAATAAACATTGGCTGGGGAGCTAATTTAATGTATGCCAGTTAGGATTCTTTTTTCCGGAATATCTATCAGAACAACTTAGATACATTGGTGATGTGCAACCATACAAACTAAGAAATGCAACCGACTTTAGAACTCAACATGTTAATAGCAGTAACATGCAGGGATCATTATTTTATAAAGGTTTAAATATTTA
The DNA here is from genome assembly GCA_914767995.1 of Thecocarcelia acutangulata. Classification (NCBI taxonomy): domain Eukaryota; kingdom Metazoa; phylum Arthropoda; class Insecta; order Diptera; family Tachinidae; genus Thecocarcelia; species Thecocarcelia acutangulata. Next base: position 21,160,302 of record OU612095.1, on the reverse strand, counting down.
CAACAATATGGCTATCAATATTAAAAATGAAAAGAATATGTGTAAATTTAGGAAAAATGTTGTCAATTACATTAGATATAGTATTATACAGAGCTAAATTTATAAATAATTAAATCTAAAGAAAATTTTAATTATTAGTAGACAAATTTAAAGTATTATAGATAATACTCAGTAAAAAAAATAAAATAAAAATATTTATTATTATTATTATATTTTTCTTTTTATTATGAATTTATTTTTTATTATGAATGAGTTGGTATGTTATCTTTAACTTGTATAATGCAATGTTATGTTACAGTTTTTATATGATATACATATTGCAATTCTTCTCTATAACATATACCAGATATGGTGTTAATCTATCTAATGTAATAGAATTATTGGTCCAATGGGCTTAGTATTACATATTATGAATGAATAAAAAAATAAAATAAAAACTACAAATTACATATAGTTACAAAAACTTTTCTATATTTGTTAATATTAAAAATCAAATAGTTAGACAAAAAATAAACAAATTAATGTGAAAAAATATAATTAATGCATTTAATTTCAGACAAAAAATATTTTCCTTTTGCTCAAAACTGTCAAAAACTAAATAGAAAACAAAGGAATACATTCAAAATATACATACACAAAAATAAAAGATGAAAATAATGTATCAAATACATATAGTTAACGCACGGAACTCTAACAACAACTCTGAAACGCCAGTAAAACGCGCGTTTCTTAGAACACCTAAAAGTGAAGTAAACGTTTTACCGAACGCTTTGAAGTTTCAGATAGTGCGCTCCTCAGAACATGACTGTATAACGTATCACTACTATTGACATTGATACATTTTTCAAAAATTCTTTAATACAATATCGATATGTATTATTTTAAAAGTATTGGAAATAGGAAGCCTGAATCTTCTATATCGGTTTGTGAATTCTGTTATTTTATGAAAAAAATAAGTATTTTGAATAGTCTAAAGTCCGTTCTGTGTTGATATTCCTTTTGTATGAAAGTCATTACATTATTGTAATTATTTTTCAGATTATTCTGAGAAAAAGGGATTTTTCAATAATTCTTTAATATTGTTATTGTTTTAGCACACACACAATATTCGTTATATTTATGGTCAAATTAATATTTTAGTGCTATTGACATGTGCTGAAAACTCGTTAGTTAGAAAGCGGTATTATTACTACTGATACATTTTTCCATTTTTCCGTGAAAAGGGAGTTTTTTCCAAAATTCTTTAATATGGAAGTTATTTTGTTGCTATATTGCTATTTAGGCGAAAAAATTTTTGCAAAAATTCTTTAAAACCCGAAAATTTCAACAGCATTGAAAAGAGGAATCTCGATACACCTTTGTTTAGTTTTACCCAAATTCGTTTATTTTTGGATAAAATCGATATTTTGAGAGATATTGTCATGTTTTGCATGTTGCAATCGCAAAATATTTTGCTATTTCAACTCGCAAGCTGCAATAAGCGCTAAGTGAACTTTCTTATAATACGAAAACTAATGGTCAAACCAGAGTTCATAATGAGGATCTGTCAGAAAAATCTCAAAATTAAGATTTCTGTAGTTTATCATCGTGACGTATTATTAAAACATTTTTCTTTTTAAATTCTGAATAATTTATTTAGATTGTTGAGATATAAAGTCTAATGTTTGAGTATATCTTTCAAAAAATTCAAAGTCTACTGATGATTAGGGTAGTTCCTATCAAATGTCGACATATAGACAGCTGAGAAACATAGAAAACAAGCTGTTTATAGTTTTCTGATTGGCATCAATTTTTAAAAGCTAATATAGTGAATATCACATAACTGTAAAGCGATTTGCTTAAGAAACGCAGCTGGAAAATGCAAAAGATGGGTTGTTGCAGAACGTAAGCCGCTAAATATTTTCTAAATGGATGTATTTCCGTTTGTAGAAAATCTAAAATATTTAGGTGTTCATTATACTAAACTTTTAAAATTTAATGTTCATGCCAGGATTTCTCTTGATAAAGCCAAGCGGATAATAATGTATTTTGCTAGTTTATTTAATTCTAAGTATTTACCAAAGAATACAAAATTGCGTATACATATATGAGTATAAGGGCGGTTCTATTATATACATTTTCAATTTGGTTTTCCTTTTCTTCATTGGTAATAAGTAAACTTAAAATATTTCATCGCAAAATTATTAGAGAATACATTAAGAAGCACTTTCAAATGAATATATTTATGAGTTTGCAAAAATTAAGTTTAATGAAAAATTTTCTAATTTCACTACAATTTGTAGACAATACTATAATTCGGAATAGCTTAAAAAATCAATACGGCCTGATTTGGCTAAATACCTGTTACTATTAACCGTTATTATATGTGGAGCAGGAAATCGCCTGTGTAAACAGCATATTCCCAAAAATTTATGTTTCAAAAATTCAATTTTCCCATGCAGGGTAAATGATGTATTTTTATTTATTTTTTTCAATTTGTTTTTAATATAGATTTAAGTCTAGTTTTAAGCACACCTTAAATAAAGTTTTCAAAAAGTTTGTGCCCGGAGCAAGTACTACTCTTTAATTTTAACTTAATTAATAAGTTTTGTTACTATTAAACATTTAACTTTATAAAAACAAAACATTATAGTTTAAGTTTTTTTGTAATTGATATTTGTCGTTTGTTTTTTGTATGTTTAATCGTAATAAACTCAACTTAACTTAACTTAACTTAACTTAACTTAACTTAACTTAACTTAACTTAACTTAACTTAACTTAACTTAACTTAACTTAACTTAACTTAACTTAACTTAACTTAACTTAACTTAACTTAACTTAACTTAACTTAACTTAACTTAACTTAACTTAACTTAACTTAACTTAACTTAACTTAACTTAACTTAACTTAACTTAACTTAACTTAACTTAACTTAACTTAACTTAACTTAACTTAACTTAACTTAACTTAACTTAACTTAACTTAACTTAACTTAACTTAACTTAACTTAACTTAACTTAACTTAACTTAACTTAACTTAACTTAACTTAACTTAACTTAACTTAACTTAACTTAACTTAACTTAACTTAACTTAACTTAACTTAACTTAACTTAACTTAACTTAACTTAACTTAACTTAACTTAACTTAACTTAACTTAACTTAACTTAACTTAACTTAACTTAACTTAACTTAACTTAACTTAACTTAACTTAACTTAACTTAACTTAACTTAACTTAACTTAACTTAACTTAACTTAACTTAACTTAACTTAACTTAACTTAACTTAACTTAACTTAACTTAACTTAACTTAACTTAACTTAACTTAACTTAACTTAACTTAACTTAACTTACATGCAGTCTACACCTAACTTGAAACCAGTTAAAACATGAAGTTAAAACTTGCTGTTTAAATATCTATATGTTAAAGTCGGCGTACTCGTAGTGATGTTAGAGTTATAACTTTCCATAGTAAAACAATAAAAATGGCGAAAAACAACTACAAATAGCAGGCTGTTGTCAATTTAAGTTATAACAGAGTTTCCAAATGAAATGTTTTAACAACCGAGTTATAACTTTAACCAAACTTCAACATGAGCGGTCCACATTTAACTTTAACTTGAAGTTAGCGTTAAAGTTAGTGTTTTCGTGTCAGGTGGAGACCGCACTTTAACTTAACTTAACTTAACTTAACTTAACTTAACTTAACTTAACTTAACTTAACTTAACTTAACTTAACTTAACTTAACTTAACTTAACTTAACTTAACTTAACTTAACTTAACTTAACTTAACTTAACTTAACTTAACTTAACTTAACTTAACTTAACTTAACTTAACTTAACTTAACTTAACTTAACTTAACTTAACTTAACTTAACTTAACTTAACTTAACTTAACTTAACTTAACTTAACTTAACTTAACTTAACTTAACTTAACTTAACTTAACTTAACTTAACTTAACTTAACTTAACTTAACTTAACTTAACTTAACTTAACTTAACTTAACTTAACTTAACTTAACTTAACTTAACTTAACTTAACTTAACTTAACTTAACTTAACTTAACTTAACTTAACTTAACTTAACTTAACTTAACTTAACTTAACTTAACTTAACTTAACTTAACTTAACTTAACTTAACTTAACTTAACTTAACTTAACTTAACTTAACTTAACTTAACTTAACTTAACTTAACTTAACTTAACTTAACTTAACTTAACTTAACTTAACTTAACTTAACTTAACTTAACTTAACTTAACTTAACTTAACTTAACTTAACTTAACTTAACTTAACTTAACTTAACTTAACTTAACTTAACTTAACTTAACTTAACTTAACTTAACTTAACTTAACTTAACTTAACTTAACTTAACTTAACTTATATCAAAAGATTTGTTAATTATTTTAATATTTCTTTTTCAGTTTGCCCTTTATTGTGGAAGAACTGTTAATTTGGAAGATATTTCATAAAAATGTCTCGCTTTGGTCTACGCAGTTGTTCAGATGGCTTAAAGATTTCAGAAGAAAAAAATAATCGCCGAAAAGCAACTAATCCCACATCAATATCTTCAAAACGTATTGTAAATCAGAAGGAACTTAAATACTCAGCACACCTAAATAATAATGACGATAATTTAATTGATGACATTAAAATTGAGGCAGATGATATAGACAAGTGTCCGACTGATATATGCGATAAATTAATTAAAAATAAGAATACTGCAGGAGCAGCAGAAAATGATGAGGACGACGAAGAAAACGAAAATGACAACGATTATGAGAACAAAGGCGAAAATGTTGGTAGGCTGCTGTCACCGTTGGGCAAAGGAACACTAGTTTGTAGTCTGCCATTGGAACGCATTAATGAGATTATAAAGAAACTTAACTTAAACAAATCAAAAGCAGAAGTCGAAAAGGAACCTGAGGAAATTATGATAGACGAAACAATGGATAACGACGATGATGAAGAGGATGATACTAACATATCAAAACAGTCAGCGTCAAATACAAAAAATCTTTGTTTATACTGTGATAGAAAATTTTCATCTCATAAAATGCAATTAAAACATGTTGATAAATTTCATTGTTTACAGCAGGATCGACGTTGCAGCGGCAGAAATGCTCAGTTGCAGCAACAGTCCCAGACAATGCCGCGTAAACGCAAATCTGCATTAGCGTCACAAAATTTTCCTGGTTGCAATTTTTGTCATAAAACCAAAGGACAAACACAACAACCAGTAATCTTACCAGCTACAGAATTAAGCTCTCTTTTTCTACATCTAATCGACTGCCATACAGACAAGTATTTTGGTTGCAAAACTTGTGTTACACGCTTTCAAAATATATCTAAGCTATCCAAGCATATGGAGATTGTGCATAAAAGTATGCCATTTGCCTTTGACGAAAACAGCAGCAAATCAAAAGATAATGATACAGACTCCTTGGTTTCCATTGATAAATTAAATGCTAGTAGCGGAGAGAGAAGTAAATTGTCTTTGAAACGTCAACAACGCTCACAAAAATCGATAAGTTCGAGTATCAACACGATGAGTACAAGCGTCGTTGCAGCAGTAAGCATGACACCTCAATGTAGCACTGCCATAACTCCTAACACATCAGTAATTGGGGCAGAAGAGCCAATACTGTCGCGTCTGGGTTTGACTCAAAACCGTTTACCAAACAATCGTAAGGGTGTGCGCTTGCGGCGAGAAAAACTTTTACCCGAAATGCTGCTTAAGTCCGAACAGAATCATCATCATACATCCTCTACAAATTTCGCATTTGGCCCAACTACCTCTTTATCTGCCTCGACGTCTTCCTCCACCACTACCTGCTCACCGAAATTACGCGGCAAATCATTAAAATCGATTGGAGGATTTCCCGGCGATACATCGTCCGATGTAGTTTTTCGGGTACCCACTCGAAACGACATATTATCGTGTGTGTTTGATGACAACTTTTACAAGGAAGTTGTCTCCAATGTGCGCAACAATTTACTTTTTCACCTAGATGGCAAAATAATGGGTAATTCCATACACGAACTTGACGCAAATTCGTTGCGTCATTCGCATCAACCTCAAATAAGAAGTACACTAGTCAAAAGTCCCATTGTTGTTACAACAATAGATAGTGAAATTCATGCGGCAACCAGTCTAGCAGCCATTACGGCATTTCCCACACTTTTGACCGCCGAACAGTTTGGTGGCGATACCGGGACTTCGAAGATACGACGACCCCATACCAAGAATTCTTGGAAATGGAAATGGGACAGCGTGAAAAAGTTTAAGCTTATAAATGAGGGTGGTAAAATTGTTAAAAAAATGAAACATCCCATGCTGGGCTTAAGAGATCTATCCAAACTGGATATGTGGACTCAATTGACAATGCGTCAAAAGCATGAATTACAACAACAACAGAAGGTTAATTTATCTGCTAATGATTACCACTGGCATCAAGCAACGAGCACAACAACTGTTGCCGAAATTTCCATTGATCCGACACGTGAAGAAAAACAACGCATAAATGAGCAATTAAATTTTATCTTAGATATGCGCTTACTACCCCATATAATTCTCGAACAAAACGAGCAAGCCATTATTAAGCTGGAAAACGATGAGTTCGGCATAGCTCCTACTAAAATGGCGAATGAAGACTGTGGTGACAGCTTTATGGCACAAACTTTTGCAGACGAAGGCTTTTTGTCAATGCTTAACCTTTTGCCAAATTATGAAACTCAAAATACTCGCACAAAATTGGTGCTTAGCGGCGAATGGGCCAGACCACGGTGCTATCTATGCATTTGTTGTGGTTGTAAATTTGAGAAGCTAAAATCCCTAGAAGAACACAAAATGTTTCGCCACTCTCAAATTCTTTCCACGCATTACGAGGTAGTTGGCCGTGAACTCCTAAATGGCAATTTATTGCGCCATTTATTCTTACCGAAAAAGGCTCTTAGTCGTTATGGTAATGAAAGCGATAAACTGATATACACAGGTGCTGCTCGACGCCTTTTCTGGCATAAAAATGAAACTATAATAAGGGAAATTGCCAACAATGAAGAGTCTTCCGATAGTCTGCAATCGATGCTGCACAGTTGTGTTACAAACTCTCCCAGCCTTAAAAATAGCAGCAGCAGCACTGAAGATTGTGATCTCGACTCGAAGCTCTCAACTTCAGCCGCTCTACAACTTATTGATAATTCAGCTGTTGTAGTCTCTCCCACACACAGTATTCAGTCTTGCAGTTCATCATCCTCGGCTGGAATGAAAAGTGCAACGAAAACTTCCTCCTCTTTAAGGACAACACCTGTAACAACAACAATGAACAGCAATGGTGCCGGTTATGGTTGTTCGAAATGTGGTCGTAAAAGCAATGGTGTGCTGGATCTCTATCGTCATATGCTTGATTGTTCGGGTGATTATATTTGGTCTTTGGCCAAGAAACGAAAATATCGTTATTATTGTGGTTCTAAAAAACGACGTCCCTGCAATAAGCATAGCATTTTGGAATTGAGAAAAAATAAAAACAAAACTGCTGTTAAAGCTCTATCAATTTCGAATGATAACACGAACGAAGACGGTGCTGTGTCATCGTCTAATTTCACAAAAATCAAAACATCGCCGCGTTCTCGTCCAAGCGATGGTAAGTTTATATTTGCTTACTTAATATTAACAGCCAATTCGCCGATGTCGAAAGGATAAATTCATTCGCATTCTAGGCGGAAGAAAATTGATTGGGGGTTTTCTAACTTTATTCTATGCAAACGATGTGTCAAAATTCAATTAAACTATATAAGTGTATGCGAACGAATAATAGTGACATAGACAAACCCAAATTGACTCGAATGTGAGTGACTATCTTTCTTTCGCATACATTTTCATTCGATATCGCCGAAGAGGCTGTAAGAGTTGTAAAATTTATAGAACACAGACGAGCAACGCGTCTAGAAAAATTTCTATGAATGTTATTAAATTTTTTCGGTGATTTTTACAGATGAGTGACTTGTCTAGAAAATTCAAAAAATGTAGTTGTTTTCATACAACTCTTATTGACAAGTCGCTCGTCTGTGTTCTATGAACAGCACATAAACCTATTGAGTTGAAAAGCATTGCTGTATTGAAATACTATATGGAAAATATTTATTCTAACCATTTTTAAGCATATTAATGGGATTATAATTATGTTTATAATGATGTCGCAAATAATGGGCAGCAGCTTTGAGCCGGCTGTGACGAATACATTTATTTTTAAAAATCCCCAGTATCTCATAACTCAATTTCACTTATTAGAGGAAATATCTCTATCCCTCAGTATCAAAGGAGGAATAGTTTTAGATTGCCCAATGAGTGTGATTTAAAACAGGCGGAAGTCAGGGTTATAATGAGGACAGCTATCTGGTTGAGGTACTATAGGCATGCAGTATCCGAATTTGTATTGATGGGAAGGTCGCGTGGACTGCACTAGTAGGGATATATAATTACACGCGTATATTAGCTTGACTTGTATGAAGTAATGCTTTGTCTTCCATCCTGTACGTATGTGTATGCGTTTTTCTCCTTTATTCACTGTCATCCGCGTTTTCTTTATACGTTCATTATTAATTACTTTTGAATATTATTCATTACCTTGCAGTGTGAGAGGGGTTGTACTAAATTTTGTTAGTCTGAGCAGTGTCGAAGGTATATGTCCTGGGCACTGCTTAGTTTTTACCAGTTTAAGTCCAACATTTTAAATGCTGTGATGACCATTGTTAACCTTTTTGTGTTGTTATTAATTGCTTCAAGTCAAACGTCCAAAATAATTACTCCTTCCTTTCTCCTCACAACCTATTTTCTTAGTTCCAGTACAATACTATGCATATGTAAGGGTAATCCCAAGTGAAGGGACTTTGGCGATTTCCGAAGCTGGTTTTTCATATTCGGTTCGCGTTTTTGCCGAGGAATATATGTCTAAACTGTTAACGGACATTAGCTTTAGTGAAAAAGTTAAAGCTCTCGTATTGCTTCCGCGGAAGTGGAGCTTTAGGCGATTCCTGAAGCCGATTTTTGGAATTCCCAAAAAACTGGGAATCGCTTTTCTAACCGGTTCGGAACCGCTTTTTCATATTCGGTGCGCGTTTTTGCCTTGGAACGTGTATCTGAAATATTAACGATCATTTGCTTTACTGCGAAAATTGAAGTTACGAACTGCTTTTGGGGAAGTGAGGAGATTTTATGAATACCCGAAGCTGATTTTGGCAATTCCCAAAAACTCGGTTTACATTCGGTATGCGTTTTTGCAGTGGAACCTGTATCTGAACTATTAACGGTCATTTTGGACTAGGTTACAGGGTTGTAGGTATTGCTTCCGGGGAAGTGGGGGGATTTTGGGGATTGCGAAGCCGATTTTGGCAACTTCCAAAAAACTCGTTCATATTCAGTGTGAGTTTGGAACGTATATCTGAACTATTAATGGTCATTTTGGACCTGGTCATAACGGTAATTATGCTTGTTTTTGTCGGTTTTTACCGTTTTTTTTTGTCTTTCAATAAATATAGTTTAAAATACCGAAGTAAAAAGTGAAAAATTAATATACAGGCTTGTTCTGAGAAACGCAAATCGCTTAAATTTAACGTGTTCGATATGAAAACACCGAATAAGTGTTCTGTCAAACGTATAACGCAAGAAGAATGGTTATTCGATTTGAAATCGCAAAATAGGTGTACTTGCGTATCACTTAAAATTTTATCTTTTCTTTTTATTTCAATAAAAATTTAAAGGAATTATACACATTTTCTATTTAAAAAATCAAATTAAAAAATTTCTCTATTTTAATTTATTTTTATTTTATATTACTATCACATACATATGTACACTGTTGTAGTTGGCAACACTGATTGAGTGAAAAGTATGTTTAGTTGGGTTGTACTGATATAACTCTTTCATATAATGACTGCTGTGAAAATTGCATGTACAATGAGGAGAAATAGAGTGCTGAAAACTTTCTGTGTCTTTGTGCGGATCCTTCTTAGTTCAGGGCTATGTATCTAGGAAGACCATGATCATGCGGATTTGTCAAGTTTCTCCTTTCATTAGGTTGGTTCAGTTCTTGATTTGTGTTTGATACTCGTATGTCGATTTGCTAAGATGCATATTAATCTCAGGCGAAAACGGTTCCAAATAGGAACCGTTTTTTAAATAGCTGGCAGTCTGTTCGACCTTTCTCCATAACATCTGTTGTATTTTATAACTTCTTTTCCAATCTAAAGGACTTATGTGTGTAGCTAATTGTCTATTTAATCCTGTTTTATGCAATACTTGTACTATTAATAATAACATTTTTAAGAATTAATTATACTTTTTATTTGTTGCAGCTGAATCGATCAAAAAAATGTTGGAGAATTTACCTGCAAAGCGTGTCTGCAAGAAAATATTTCCCACTCTTAATAAGGCTAAAAAGAAATCCGTCAAAAATATTAAACCAAAACTACTAGCCAAACATAAAATCTATAACAGTCTGCGAAAAACTCGCGTTAGACAATTGACACAAGCTGCAAAAATCTTATCTAAAACCAAATCGCAAATAAAAGGATCAAAGAAAATGGTAACAAGATCTACCGCCACAAATTTGTCAGCTAAAGCCAATCAAAATAGAAATAATAAAAATAAAAGAAATATTAAAATGGCAGTGACAAAAAACGGTGGCGGTGAAAGGAAACTAGGTGCAAATCCCGCTAACCATCAGGAAAATGTTAAAAATACTAAACTTGAGAAACAGAGAGATGAAGTGGACTGTTGTAGTAGTATCAAGACTGAAAAAGAAAATACCAAGGAAGCATTAGTAGAGGAGCAGACTAAAGAATCTGATAAAAGCCCAGAAAATAAAAAAAGTGTTCAGATAGAGAAAAAATCAGATGATATGATTAAGGTTACAAAAAAAAAAGACAATTCGGAAGAACCCTCTGAGTGCGAACAATTGCCGAGCTCACATTCTAAGCCGGCGCCAGCTGAAGTTACGTTGAAGGCTAACATTAGCTTAATAGAAAAAGATGTTACCACGAATATTCCAGTCAAAGATATAATACCTAAACCTGTGTGTGTTAGTATGGCTCTAGTAACTCCAGATGTTGAGCGCAATGCTCAATCCAATATAAAAGGCGTAAAACGCAGTAAACGTATAAGTGATTGTATAGCTATGTTAACTGGCAAGCTGGAAGAAAAACTAAAAACCGAACAGAAAATATTGTTGCCTCCTACTTTGCCACAAGACACAACAATAGCTACGACGGCATTACAGACTTTGCCTTCTTCAACTTCCTCTTCTACACCTAAGCCTCTACAAACACAGGTACAGCAAACATTTTTGCAGCAGGCGCCAATAGTTGTGCCAAAGCCGGCAGCAGAAATTATAGAACCTGAAAAATGTTCACCCAAAAAGACTCCCAAAAGAAAAGCTTTATCCCGCCGGATCATAAAAACTGATGTAATTGAAACGGCTACTCTACCGGTGTGCACAACAAACTTGGATATTAAAACAGCTCATGTTGGTCCTAAAATAATCAAACCCGTTGAATGCATGCCGCCTCCAAAAGAACTTTTGCCACTGAAATCAATAAGAACTGCAGCGCCAGATAATGCAACATCAAAAATTACGCCTAAAAATATTTCTGAACTGTTATTTTCACCAGGCGAAAATAAACGACCAGCCAATTTTATGATCAATAACACTGTTGTTACTGCCATGCCGCCGCCTCCGGTTACAGCTCCCACGCCATCTACCGTAATAACAAAGATGCCCCCGTTTGTACCATTGGAAAGTGTACGACCACCAGCCATGGCGCCATCGCATATGGCGACAATGTCCTTACCAATGGCATTACCAGTTCCGGTACCTGTTCCCATAGCAATTGAAAATATACCCCAAACATCTCCCGGTGCAATATCAGCTACAATCCCAGCACCAGTCGTACCAAATATGATGCCTACACCAGTGATACCTATCTTAACAGCTGTACCCGCCCATTTAGCAATTCCACCTAATCTACAACTCACTGTTTCATCTTTTAACCCGGCTAATGCGGTGGCAGAACCATTAAATTTATCTAATTCTTCAAAAAACGTAACAAAGCAAAGTCAGGATTTATCTTGCGCTGGGGGCGTTCAGCGTCTGGGCGGCATGCCTGCTCGTCGGCAAACCATATGTGGTTTTGAGGTACGTAACTTTGCGGTATTCGATGAAATGGAGCCACTTGATTTGTCGAAAAAACCACGACCTGAAAAAGTACCTAATCCTGCAGCCTTTCAAGCGAACAGGCACATCGAGCTGTCGCCACTGCTTCTGCCACCACCTCCACAACAACAACCTCCTATTGTTGGTATAACAAATGAACAAACAGTTTTGGCTATGCCTCCGCTAACACCAGAGTCTCTGCTTAATAAGCCTTTCTATTCAAATTTAGATCTGCTAAGAATACCTCAAGTAAGAAATCCTATTGGCGGTCAACCAGCTGCTGCCAACCTTGAACCAGTCCAAACAGTTCTTGCAGTTAGCACATCGCCAGTTGTTGTCACTGCCCCAGCTAAGACGGCGAATAAGAAGCGTTCCAAACCAGCTGCCTTACAAACGCCAATCAATGCAAATCTAACATCAAATATAAATGCCAGCGAAGGTTTAATTGTTAATACAAATACTACATCAAATACTAAAACGCAAAATGCCAAAGATGCTGCAAATACCAACTCCAAGAAAGAGACAGCTGCAAAAAATAAAGTTGTTTTACGTATGGACGAGGAGGTGATCAATCACATTGATGATGCCATCAACTCTGTAATAAATGCGGTCAAAGCTAGCTTGGACAGTGAAGAAGCCTTAAAGGCCCAAGAGCAATTGACTTTAAAGGATCCAACGCCGCCACTACCACAACCTTTAATACAACTAAAAACTACTGATGATGTTAATGCCAACAAAGCGTCTGGTCAGGAGTTTAGGTATTTGACAGCAGCACGAAGGAATATGCGCTCAAAAACTTTGGACTGCCGTCCTGCTGCTTTAAGTAAAACTTGTAATAAAGCTTTAGCCAACAATGTAAATCAGCTTGCAGAATCGCCTGTAAATGCAGATGTTTCTAGTACCACCAGCACCACTTCCCCCACAGTTATAACAGCAAATATTCATCTGGGCAAAATAAAAACCAACAAAAACGCGGAAATAATCAAATGCCTAGACAAGAAAATGCAAATGAACGAACACATTGCGATACCACAAACAGTTGGTGAAGCAGCTGAAAAAGAAATAAAGCCCAATGACACACAAGTTAAATTATTAGAGTTGCACTCAAAGCAATCTTTTGAAACCCCTTTAAATGAAATTTTCACCCAGCAAAGCAAACCACCTGTCGAGGCAACAAGAAATGAAAATCTATTTACCGCAGCTGAAAATTCCAGCAAACAGAGCACTCCACAAATTCCGAATTTCTCTGTCGCAAAAACTGAGAAATCCATAGAAACTCTGACCGTTGCCGCGAACGAAGACATTGAAGCCAAAATTATATCTGCCACAATTGCTACAACGAAACCGAATAATTTACTGGATGTGGAACAAATGAGTAATAACAATAATACTTCGTCTGGTTTCCACAGCTCGGCCCAATCCGACCAGCAAACTTCTGTCATGTCTAACTCGACCTCGGCATTATCTGTTACAGCCACAGAAACAGGAGCAGATACCAAGAAAAAGCAGAGAAGGCGTCGCAAAAATGAACTAGCCGCTATTGTGGCAGATCAATTGCTGGAGAGTTTTAAACTTGATAAAGCTCGCAGAGACAATTTAAAGAAGCTGGAAAATCTAGCTTATGAAAAAAGTGAAGATCTCTTATTGACCGGCATGCTTTTAATGTCAAGCACAAAGCGGAATGTAAACTCAGGCTCTTCAAGTAACCTCAATGCACAAGTTGAGCAGACAGAGAGTTCTGTTGGCATAAAACGTAGTGGAAAATCGCAACGCAACCCACCAAATAATGAAAATCAAAAACAAAATAATGATGCTGCTAGTGCTGCTGAAAACAAAGCCCAAACAGTGGCACACAATGAAAAGTCTTTGGAAAGTGAAAAAGATCCTTTAGATGCTACAGAACCGGCTGGCGATGGCAAAAAGAATAATAAACAACGCCGTCAGTATCGTCGTCGCGGAAAAACTCTAGATAACGAAAATATTAGCAAGCTTAAATCTTCTCTGGAATCATTTTCCATAGACATCGAACGCCAGTTGACGGAATACGAAGCGAAAAATGTTAATGTCTTTAAAAATGTGCCATCTAAAGAGAATGCTAAACAATCGGCAGCCACAAAGAATCAAACATCTGTAAATGGCAGCAAATCGTCGATAGTTCTTAGGCCCAGCTTGCTGTCAAGTGTCGCTTTGGAAGTCAGTAACAATCAGGATATACCACAAACACCCTCGAAAACATTAACTAATGACTCCAATAAGGCGACTATAGTGTCCAGCAGAGATCCAAGACTAAATAAAAATATACACAAAGAAGATGAGAAACACCCTGAAATCCTGCATCCGGCTGATGCCACTAAAGAAGCTGTATTAACGCAAAAAAATAGCACAGGTCCCGATGAAATAGGCGACTTGGAAGAAGATAATTATTTAACCGAAATAGCTAAAAATGTCAACGAAAAAATAATGTCCACCGAAAATGAAGAGTTTGCCTTTAAAAACGATGGCTTCGAGTTGGTTAATGATATGGGCATGGATGATTCGAATAGTAAATTTTCACGGCCGCCCACTTCAATGAGTGTTCGCAGTGCACCCAACTTCAATGATGATCGTTCAAATTTCGGCTCCATATGCGATGAAAATACCAACACAGAAGTGATGGACATGGATCTAGATGACGAAATGAGTGTTTATACTAGTTATTCACAAGATTTGGGACGTGGCCGTGGCCGCCGCAGGCGTCGTAGACGTAGCATTCTTTTAACACGCAAGCCCAAGAAAAGAGCTTCAAGCCGTGACATGTCAACTGAGAAGATTGAGTGCATTTTATGCAAAAAAGTGTTTTACAGTGCTAACTCATTGTCCAAGCATAATATGACTTTGGCTCATGTGTCAAAGGTTTCCGAGCAGGAATATTTATTATCGAAATCTCACACGAATCTCCCCAATTTAACGAATTCCAATGAACTACAAGCTTATGGTACTTTGGGCCCCTATGCCAGAAGATCTACACGACGAAACACCATATCAGAGCCACCCATGCAGTCTCGCTGTGACACCAATTCCTCGCCGCCTGTTTCAGCTCTGCATACCTCTGTGTTGCAAAATTTTGCAAGCGCACAATCTACCCAACTCCTCAATATACATACCACACCGGAAGCACCAACTGCTGTAGCAGACGATTTGAAATCAACAGAAACTCCCGATGCTGTTAAGCCCCTTAAATCATTACAAAAGCCTTCCAACACAAAGGAACATATATCTGACCAGGAGTACGATGTTAATATAAGTGCCAATAATGCTTACAATGGCAATTCTCGTTTAAATTTAAATCCCGATGAACGTTTGTTCTTTGAATGTTGTAATATTTTAAAAAGCGCCGAAACACCACGCCTCAATAATGCTAATGCTGCAAATAGCGCTGAAGAATGTAACATAAATACCAATTTCTCCTATTCATATAATCAGGACAAATTGACAATTTCATCCACTGTAAACGTTAATAGACCACCTATAAATAATTTGAACCTCGAACCTGCCACTATGCGTACTTCTACTGGCCTAAATACAAATCACAATCAATTAAATCTCCCGCAATTGACAAACTCGAATCTCCACACTCTGAATCAACAGTCTCCTGCCATACAGCCGCAACAAAATTTATTCAGAGATCCGCAACATATTGTTACCCAGTCAAATTGTTACAATAAAGCTGTCTTGCATGACAACAGGTAAGTTTCGTACGTTGTGCGAGCGAGCATACATATAAATATGGTTTATCAACAGCGAATTGAGCTCTTTAAGAATGTAAACTTATGACAGTATATTTTTTGTATGGTGAATAAGCAAACTAAAGCTATGTACACACGGTTGTCAGATGTTACAATATTGTAAGATCTGGCAACATGCTGACAATGTAGTGACAATGAAAAATTGTCCCGCAGAAGTAAATTGTGTGTTCAGACGATCGTAAGAAAATCTTACAATTTCATTGTCAGACTATGGTCTGATAAATAATTCATCTGACAACAAAAATTGCCAGTTCACATGGTTGTCAGATTGTTAGATGAAAAAAAAAAAAAATTGCCAGACATGTTGTAAGGCATTGCCACTTATGTATATCAACAACCATCTGTTTGGCAGTGTTGCCCATCAAAGTTTTTTCTGACAATGATGCCATTGTCAGGTGTATTAATTTTATACATCTGACAATTAAAACTGAGCTTACAATACCAGCCAATTATCTGGCAATGCCGACGAAGAGTGTTCTCACGATTGTCAGATCCCTGACAACTTTGTTGTCTTACAATTGATTGACAATGGTTTTTCTGACAACGTTGTAAGTTAAAAATTGGCAGTTCACACGATTGTAATACATATTCAGACAATTTTACTGGCAATATTGTAAGATCTTACAACCGTGTGTACGTAGCTTAATAGTGAAAATGAACGTTTCTAGCAACAACAAAAACTTTTGTTTATCGTTTTGTACATGATTAAAACCAAAACAAGTGACAAAGAGCACAAATTAAACAATTGACTTTTTGCTCAACTGCTTAAGCTGCGTACACACGGTTGTCAGATCTTAAATATTGTCTGTATTACAACCGTGTGAACTGCCAATTTTAACCTACAACGTTGTCAGAAAAACCATTGTCAATCAATTGTAAGACGACAATGTCGGCATTGCCAGATAATTGGCTGGTATTGTAAGCTCAGTTTTAATTATCAGATGTATAAAATTAATGCACCTGACAATGGCATCATTGTCAGAAAAAAGTTTGATGGGCAACACTGCCAAACAGATGGCTGTTGATATACATAGTGACAATACCTTACAACATGTCTGGCATTTTTTTTTTCATCTAACAACCGAGTGAACTAACAATTTTTGTTGCCAGATGAATTATTTGTCAGACCATAGTCTGACAATGAAATTGTAAGATTTTCTTACGATCGTCTCAACACACTTCTGGGGGACAATTTTTTATTGTCACTACATTGTCAGCATGTTGCCAGATCTTACAATATTGTAACATCTGACAACCGTGTGTACATATGTAGCTTTACTTTGATATGCCACCGCCGCAATCATATAACTTTTTTATCCTGTGCATTCTAATGCATCCTCCCTGAAAAAATATCTGTAGAGTCTCTTCCAAAATGCTTAATTTTCCATGACTGAACGCATAACTCAGGCCATGGTTAACCTTGGTAAATTGTTTACTTTAAATCCAGTAAGCACAATAATACATAGTCTTCTGATCGATGGTTCCGAGTAAATTGTCCAATCGTAAGGTGGATTGAGATCAAGCTGTCAGATACTTCCCCTGGCAAGCAGGTTTTGCCTTGACGTACACTAAACCAAGGCAGTCTGCTTTCTGGGGCATAGAGCGGAAGGAGTTCCTCGTTTATTGTATCAAATAAAAGTCTAGGAAGCCACATGACTTATGTTGTGTTGGACTTCCGAAACCCTAAACAAAGGTTAAAATTAGCCTCCGGGAGGTTCTGCTTGCAGACCATGGGTGAGATGTTTACATTGGCTGAAACGTTCTGCCTGTGGTTTAAACCTAAAATCGCAGGAAGGAGAATACGTTTCCCTGACAACTATGGTGCATGCCGGTTTTCGGGAGGTAATAACCCCGAGGTGCTGTTGGCTTGAAACAGATAGCTCTTATGTAAGGAACCAGCATTAATGGTTGCACGGTTAAGGGCTGATGCTCTTAATGGGTTTCGACCTACCAACTAATTAAGCCTTATCTTCCTGGGAAACTGCATACAGATGAGAATGTGTATGCAATTTCCCTTCATCCTCAGCAAGGAGTTTGTTCGTTCAGCTGCAAAATTTGCGACCTGTGTGAACCTTGCAAGCCACACGGGTGCGCTGGTAAATCATATATAATTCATTCGGTAGAGTGAGTCCATCATCAAATTAGGCCGTCATGGTAGGTGCTGATGTAAACCGATTTCCGCAATCTGTCAGATAGCGCAAAATATTTAGGTATCTAAACTTATAATTGTCTTGGCTACGGACTGTCCAGTCAAGAGCAGACAAGGCGGCTGTCGTGCTGTGTAGAACGGGCATTGGGAATAATTCCTTGGAATTCCTGCTGGCTATTCGCCATAGTCATTAAGCCCATGTTTACTTATGGGGCGCTAGTAATATGCAAAGCCTTGGAGAAAGGTCGTAGAGAGGACAATGCTCACATCTGCTTTGATGGTAACTGGTACTTACTGCACAATGTCATCGAAAACACTCTTTACAATGTTTAACTTGCTGCCGGCTGATTTCATGGTGAAGAAAATGGCCATAAATTCGGTGATCAGGTTAAGGGCACACTGCGCATTGAAGGAGGCGACCATTTACCATTTGGTGATTTTTCAATTTTGGGAAAAATAGTGAACCTTCCGCTGAATATTGATTACTGTTCACCAGCTCTATGCCTCGACAAGAAGTTTGCCTACGGTCTTGGGAGTAGTGGGTATATATAGTTGGTCGAGAAGATGTGCTTGATAATTTTACAGATGCATCTAAGTGGAAGTTAGTAGTTAGTGGGTGTATCTTTATCCTCCTATATGACAGCAGGATTAGCTTTACGACACGAAATGAGTGTAACTGCTATAACAAGAGCAGCTAACTGTTTGTAGTACTATAGGGTATATGTGGAAAATGTGTGAATTTGTACTGATAGTACGACTGCGTTTATTGCAATAACGGGGGTCTATGCAATGTTCAGATTGATGAATGACGGGTATCTCCCAATGAGTAGTGAGACATTCGGACCTGTAGCCTTTATCGGAATGCATTATAGGTTGATAGGACTTTTTTATCCGCTCCTCAGGTTGTTTTGAAATCGATCAGTGGGCAGCGTAATGGGCCAAAATTGAACTTAAATAGGCCACATTTTTTAATAGTTGGCAGCCTAGTAGTGAACGTAACCTACTTCTGTCGATATTTTGCCAATTTACTGACGACAAATGAGGCGTTGTAGATCACGTACAAATGACGGCGCTGGCCGGGGAGTAGCTTTTGATTTTACGTATGCTAAATTAGAGTAAAGAGAGAAAAATGGTTCCAGAGATCTTTGATTTTTCCTGAGTACCTCGATAGGTGATTTGGTAGAGTGCCCGACCAACAGCCTTGTGGTCACAAGATCGATAGGTGATTTGGTAGAGTGCTCGACCAACAGCCTCGTGGTCCCAGGTTCGATAGGTGATTTGGTAGAGTGCTCGACCAACACAGGTTCGATTCCTGCACTGATTGTTATTTGCAGACAAGCAAAAAGCCTGCACGAAAAGAGGCATGCCGATGCATGCCTCTAGTCGTGCAGGAACTTCCGAAAACTTTACTGAAGTTTAATGAGCAGAATAGCGGCCAACGTGTGCTTGAGCTGCTGTGTAAGAGATATTCTGTTACTGGTCCTAGGTTGAGATTGTGGTTTGAACCTAAAATCGCGTTAAAGATATTGATTATTGAATACGTGATGACAGTCATGCATGAGCCTGTTTGAGAGGATCCAATACGTCCCCAAGTTGCTGTTATCTGGCAGCAGACACCTGTATAGTAAGGAGCTGAATGGTGCAGCGATTTATGCTTTCCAGCAACCAGCTCAGGTGCTTTCACTTCTTGGACTTTCTGGGGAATTATTTACAGTAGGGATTAAAAATCAGAGTTATACAGCAAGGTTGCCAAGATCTTATAAGCCGCACAGAAGCGTAAGCCGTTGACCTGTTCATCCATAGATTTGATCTATCGTGAGGTTAGGCCGTATGGTAAATGCACACATAGATCAAACCTTCATTTGCCGTTTGCGGTTGTCATAATCGCAAAACTACAATTGAATGGTTAAGTTCACAAGCAAGAATGGGAATGGGAAGAATAGGATACCGAAAGTGTACCATCGTTCCATATATCTTCGAGAATGTCGTAGGTCAATCCATCTCTTCAATGATTAGCATCTTTTTTCTTTCGTGGACACCAACGACATGTGGTTTCAATAGGTCGACACTGCGTAGCACTCAGTTCATGCTATATTAGTCATTCTGCATAAGCTATATTGTGGACTGATCTCATCGTGCGATATTCGTTTCCTAGTGGTGTTTTATTTAATATGAAGACCTACCACAAACCGTGCAGATTCTAAAAATCAATATTACCTTTGCCATCAGCCAAATTACGTACAGTTAGAGAAAATTGGATATTTCGAATATTTCTCGAGTCGAAGATTTGTACGGCAGGATTATTCTTATATACCATATGTTTTATTTATATAAAGATGGAAGCGTTTAGCGAGTCTTTATCTTTATTTTTAAGCTATTTTTCGAAGTTTCACATATCTTATCGATAGTAAACCAGATTTTCAGAACATAAAAAATACATACTCGTAATAAAATAAGCATTTATTATATTATAATTTTTTATTTACAGAAATGCCCGATCTCCAACTTACTCGGCAATTTCTCAATTATCCGCTGTTACAAATACAACTTCCAGATTCAAAACAAAAGCCGCCATGAAAGGTTATGAAAATGTTAATATTGATTTGAATCATCAACAAGAATCGAAATCACGCACCATTTGCAAATTAACAGAATTGGCTGAAATTGCTTTAGGAAATGAAGAAAAACCAAATTCTCGCGAATTTTCACCTAACCAAAGCAGTCTAACCCCTCCCCAAGTAGCGTCACATATAAATCAAACGCATCAAACGCCCAAAGGAAATATAATGGATAATGTTATACGACCAAAAGGTTTGGAAACACCGGAGTATGTAACGACGTTAGTTAATGAAAATATCAGAAACTGTAACGCACAATTGCCGACGAGAAGTGAACGTACGAAAAATAATGAGACGCGAAGTTCCACCTCATCTAAGACCATTATGCATTCGTCTATTATAAAGGCAGCCGTGGAAGAGCACCAAAAGGTTCCACCCAGCAATAAAATAATTATACCAGATCGTCCTTTTAAAAATATTGGCTTAGAGGAAAAGGAAACTATTACTTTCCAAAAGCCTAAAACCCCCGCTGTTAATCTTTTGACGGAGGACAACAATAGTGTTTCAACGGGCAGCTTTTCCGATAGAGATGATTATGACTTTGGTTCTTTAAGTTGTGATGACGAAGTCAGTGTGCGCGAAAGCAACGATAAAAATCATAAAAACAATAGTACTGAATCGAGCTCCGAGTCCAGCAGAGCCACTGCAAAGACCTTTGAAAACAAATCGTTGATAATGGGTAGAATCTTCAAGAACGCCAGCACAAAAGCCGCCATCAAAACCAGCACGGTTAATACTGTTAAGGTTAAAAGTGTGGGCGTACAAAAAGACCAAACACCTATACCAAAGGCAGATCTTAATCAACTTTTCGACGAGTTGCGTGGCAATTCAGGTGTAGATATCGAAGCAAATGATAGAATATGCAATTCCACAGTAAATGATAACTGTCCGCCTGCTGGTAATAGTAAAGCAAACCATAAACAATATACACAACAACGTGATAACGTCAAATCATTCATACCAGCTGCTTCGCCTCCGGCTGTAGTCAGTTCCACTACAGTAACACTGCCAACTAAAGAACGAAAACCCAAAGCCCGGACTTCGCGAGGCAAAACAAATGCCGAAGCCAAATCACGCAAAGATATAACAAAATTACAGTCAGAGCTTGGCATGAGTCCGGACGAAATCAAAAAACTTATTGACGAAGGTCAACGAAAATCAAAACGACGTTGTGCCACTAATCGGCCAAAAAAATTAATAGAAATGTGGAGCTCCGATGAGTATGAAGAATTTCTATCCACCAAGGACATCATAGCTTTAATCGAAGAGAAAGAGCAGCTGGAGGAGAAGCGCAAGAAGCGTAAAAATAGCTTAAATGCCTCTTCGACTACAACCGAAGTTGCCAAAGAAAAGGAAATTATTCCCGATGTCACTTCCAGCACAAAAGAGCCGAAAAGACGCAATACTCGCCGCATGAGTTTGGCAGCCGATCACCCGGATCATTTATTGGAACGGGCTGATGAATTAACGCCGCCTAAAAACACAAAAGCCAAGAAAGCAAATAGTAAAAGAGAAGAACCTGTCAGTACAACCGCAAATATTACAAATGCTAGCGTATTAAGTGTAAGTAAAAAGTTTGAGAAACCCGCAACGGAAAAAGGCAAAGGAAGAAAAGCTGCCAAAAATAATACTGAGTTAACGGAAAACTCTTCCACTCGCACCACCATTGAAAATAATAATAATGCGGCTGCATCTAAAAAACGTTACAACACCAAGAGCACCACAAATAAATCCAAAGGTCAAAAGGCTACGCAAAAAACGAAGAAGATATCACCGGCTAAAGAGAGTTCACGTACAAAATACAATAAACGTCAGTATAAAGATGAGAGCAGTGAAGATGACAGCAGTAATGATGACATTGATAATAATGATGATGACGACGACGATGATGATGATGATTTCCTTATATCTGAATTGAAAAATAAACAAAACAAAGCACGTGCTGCAGCTAAGGTTAGGAATAAAAAATCCGTGGCCACAAATTCGGCGGCAGCTATTGTAACTTCAACAGCTAATGCCAAAACTACCAAACAGTCTGCTATTGCACGAGAAACACCCACCAAAAAACGCGGTCCCAATAATAACAACTCGAAATGTAACAATTCGAATGTTACGAACGCTACCACCAGCAGTAATTCGAAAAATCAACAACATAATCAAACGTCAACACCCGCCAAAACCAAACGCAAAAATCAATCTAATCAATCACCTCCACGCCGCAAACGCTTAGCTACCGAGAAGCTGTACTATTGGTCCTCCTCTAGTGACGAGGAATTTGGTCTTATCGATAACAATAAAAGCAATCCGCCACCAGCGGCCAACTTTGAAAACAACGGTGAACAATATCAAAAGCATGGCTGGATTGTTGGTGACTCCCACAAGAAATTGGTAACACTTTTGGCTATTGCCAAGGGCAATAAGAAAATCGACTCCAGTAGTAGTGTCAAGAAAAATGTTGGTAAGAAACGTAACTAAAACTAAAAACGTGTAATATTTAAACTGTGTAAGTAGAACAAACAAATCGAGAAAGAAGAAGAAAAAAAAAACGCAAACAAAAATCTGTTTCAAACCGGCATAGAACATAAAAAGAGAAAGAGTTTTTGTTTTATCTATCCCATCACCTTAAGCAGCAATGTGCCGTTTAATATTTAGACAAAAAAAAAAGAGAAATTATTTATAAATAATGCATAACAATTGTATAATTAACATCAAGAATACCAAAAGCAAAATGCCTCAAATATTGTATGTAGTATATGTACGTAGACTTAACTGAAAAAACAAACAAACAAACACATCAAACACACACTCAAATTATTCTAGTGATAAATTTTATTAAACAAATTATAAAAGGATAAAAGATCCAACATACTCGTACTCAGCCCATGTCACAACGTTGTTCAACTCGTTCGTTAGAAAACGAAAAACTAAACAATTTTTCGGAATGAAATAAATTTTTAAGATTCACATTTTCAATTTCAGGAATAAAAAATTAATGGTTTGTGGTTGACGAATGTAGGACTAAAGTGCCGTGGCCACACATCAAACTATTTGATCAAATTGGAGTATGTGTTTTAGGTAAATTTGTTTTGACTTAGCACAGCAACACTTTACACTTTTTCCGTCAAATTTCATTTTAAAATTATTTAGAATAAAAAATAATGTTTTTCACTATATACATACATACATACCAAATTATTTTTTCTTTGTAAATATCATCTTTAAATTGATTTAGCGTTAAAATAATTTTTTTTTTATATTGAAATTGTTTATAAAAAATCAATTAATTCTAAAACAAAATTGTTTTCTTTCATTTTTTATTTTCTCTTTGTCACCAAAAAAATTGCTTTTGTCGCTGCCAAGACTACACAAAAATGAAATTTGAAGTAATTACGCGCACACACATCAAACTAGCTTCGAACTTCTGCTGTGTCGTAGCTAAAATCAGAATTAGTTTGATTTTCTTCAAACCATTTGTGTGAATTTATTGTCATTAATACAATAAAAAAATCCTATTTTGAAGAAATAGTTTGATGTGTGTGGCCATGCTGTTTAAAGAGGGCATATTTTTTTCGGTAATTAATCACCCATATTCTGCTTGTCGACGGCAATACAAGACGACGCCGATTTTTAAATTTTGCGACCAATCGGCATTCCTGTTTTCAATATTGCCATGTATCGATAACTGCCGACATATATTTGATATTCTACAAGAGAAAATGGCGGCAATATTGTCTTTAATTGCCGGCTATTTTGTCGTCACAGTTTTCAGCGTCGAGTTCAAACAAAAACATCAAAAAAATTAATAAAGAAAATTAAAATTAAAAAAGATTGGAATAAAATGGAAAAAAATTAAAATTACGTATCCCGCCCTATTTCAAGAATTAGTAGAGGAGCTGGAAAAGAGCCCCATCAATGGCCAGAATTAAAAATGCAGGACTACTGTCCAAACCGTCTTCTTCCCACTATTAAGTTCTGTTTTGCTTTCTTGGTCTCCTGGAGTCTAAATATGGCTGGAAAAACATTTTTTATTTAAAAACTTCCTTCCCGGCACAATCCGGGAAGCAATACGGCAACTTCAATTTTAGCTCTAAAGCCTAGTATTGAGATTGAATGTGCGAAAAATTTTCAGCAACATTACTTATTTCGTACGAAAAAATTGAGATGGGCTCAGTGTTGTCAATTTTTTCTCTTGCCCATGTTTCTATTTTAATTTTAAGTATACATGTATGTATTTCGTGCGAAAAAAGCTTTGCTTATGTTATTTCTCAGCTGAAAAAACCAAGGCGAATTCATTATTAGGTGGATGCATCGGCGAATTCAGGCGAATTCTGTTAATATGGCGGCACTTCCTCTGTCAAGTTTTGTTTACCTTTTTCGGCGCCATTTAAATTTTTGTACATGTCTTTATCAACTACTTTTGACAGCGTAAGTGTGAATTCGCCTTTTTACACAAACAAAATGCCTGTTGTTTTTTTTATTGTTGTATTGTTGTAGCGAAGCGGCTACCTTGTTTTTTTGTATCATGTGAAAAAACAAATAGTCCCAGAAGCAGTTTTATTTAAAAACATGTTGCAGATACATTTTGTGTGTTTTTCGCTTTAAAAACTCAGTACTACATTTCTAAACTTATTTCGCAAATATTTCATACAAACACTTTTGTATGGAATGTGTAAGAATTTCGCACGAAATAATGAACTCAATATTAGCCTTAAAGCGGCAACAGTCTTGTCTATAGCGGAATATCACATTCCTCAAAAGCACACTGTATACAACAGAGGTTGCGGGAGTTGCAAACATACAAATGACGTTAATATAAGCCTGTTATAAATTAATGAAATGTGCAAAGTTTTTATGCTTATTAGTTATCTATTTTCCGTCGTGTTTCATCTCTGTCATTTTTATTTTATTTAATATATTAGAAAATACTCGTATGTAACTAATAAATTAATAACTAATATAATATTTTATTTCGCCGCGGCTACTAGGCCATAAGGCTCAATCAATCCTTTGTGTTCTACTTTGTGATTTGCAACAAGTTTTACGGAGACACTCTTTCTGTCAATTTGCAAGTCATTACGTGTCAGCTATTACTCACAGCTACACCTTAGTAAGAAAATTAAATGTTTGTTTCAAATTATTATTATTATTATTATTTTTTTTCATTTAACACGTTTCAATCGAAAAGTTCCCGTAGAGGGAGCTGTAGAACATGAGCACAGAAAAAGCATTGAATTCCGTTTTCGAACAGAATTGAACTCTTTATCATCCAATTTTCACGACGATTTTATAAGATATATACTTTTTTTTTTATTTTTTGTTATAAAGTTTTGGTATCACCATCATGTTACATTTTCACCATGATTTTTAAGACATGCCTTTTATTCATTATATTTGCAAAATAATATCGTTTGCCTCCCTCGTTTTTATCATTTTGATCGATGTAGTCACCTTGCCAGACGAAAAAAAAATAGCAACAAAATTACACATGATAGAAATAAATTAGAAAAAACGCACGGAAAACGAGATTCAATTAGTTTCTATCAAATTTGCCTACAAATAATAAAAGACATGACTTAAAGACGTTTTGCAAAAAACCATCTTGAGAATTGGGCTGACTACCACAAAAATTGCCTTAACTATTTTTCTTATTTTTTGTTTTATTTTATTTTTATTTATTTATTTATTTTTTGTTTTTTTTTTTTTTTTTTTTTGTTGGGGCTTCCCATATTTTTGTATTGTTACCTAAAATAAAGTTAAGTTAGGTCTAATTTTATCTTAATATTTTTTGATCTTTGTTTGTTAAATATATCGCAGTTTTGCAGCTTGAGATCTTTTATTTTGTTTTTTATAAAAAACTTAAAATTTTTTTAACTTTTATGTTTCAATATTTTGTCAACAATTTGTTAGCATCTTGAGGAAAAATTAATATGTTCAAACAATTAAGTTTTTTATTCGCTATTTAAGCTTCCAACATTTATACCAATAAAAAGTTATAAATAGCTTGTCTTCTATGTTTCCCAGCTATCTATATGTCGACATTTCATAGGAACTACCCTAATCATCAGTAGACTTTGGAAATTTTTAAAAGATATTCTCAAACATTCAACTTTATATCCAAACAATCCAAATAAATGGCTGAGAATTTAAAAAGAAAAATGCTCTAATAATACCTGCCAAAACACAAAAAACAAGCTTTTTCATTTATACACGTCTCTATAATTTCTTTACACCTTTCAAACAAATGAACAACCGTTGGTTGCTACGATTTGCTTTTTGAAAGTATCGAAAAGCAGAGAACAAAAATTCAAACAATTAAGTTTTTTATTCGCTATTTAAGCTTCCAACATTTATACCAGCTATCTATATGTCGACATTTCATAGGAACAAGCTTTTTTATTTATACATTCTAACATTTCTTTTAACGTGTATAAATGAAAAAGCTTGTTTTTTGTGTTTTTTGTGACAGGTATTATTAGAGCATTTTTCTTTTTATTAAATTCTCAGCAATTTATATTGTTGGGATATATTGTTGGAGTTGAAAGATATTCTCAAACATCTTTCAAAAATATCCAAAGTCTACTGATGATTAGGGTAGTTCCTATGAAATGTCGACATATAGATAGCTGGGAAACATAGAAAACAAGCTGTTTATAATTTTTTATTGGTTTAAACTGTTTAGCTAAAAAATTAAAGCAATTTTTCACTTAGTATTCGTTAACCCAAAACTAAATTTACAAAATGTCTGTGGTTTTTGAAAGTTTTATTCTGATTGTAAAACAGTAGAGCCTATATATTTTCTTGGTTTTGTAAGTTTTAAAGTTAGTTTTTCAATTTAATTCTTTTTTTTAACTTTTTGTGTACTCTCAAAAATTTAGTAGAACTGAAATCAAGAAAGTATAATATCGCACATATATGTATATGTATATTTGTGTGTATGTTTTTAGATAGATATGTATTTATATAATATGCAATAATTACACGTTACATGTTTTTTTTGTGGTTTTAGATTCAAAAGACCACCATTTAATTTATTATTATAAATACATACTTTTTATCATTTCGCATACTTTCAAAATTTTAATGTGTGTATATAATATATGTATGTAGATATGTCTGTTTTATTTTGAAATTAGAAAATCATAGTCTATCGGGTATGTTCTTGATTTTACTTTGAAGTGAAAATAGTTTGAAATCGCTTCAGTTTCAACTTTGGTGTTCTACATTCTACTCTTTACTTTTTATTTATATTTTGTTTTCGAGAATTAATTCGTAGTGAGTTGTCTGGTATTTGTAGGCGTGGCAAAAAAACTAATTTTCAAATTGTTTTACAATATCTTTAATCCTAGGGGGTGGCTAACACATTTTTTTGTATGGAAGGCGAACCACTCCGTGAAGAAATCAGTTTTCTCCTTCTGCCGACGTTCTTCCTGATATTATATCAGAACGGCAGTTGTGGACGCTGCGTAAAGCTCTAAACACTTAGACGACAGCAGACTTCACAACTTCACGGCTACAAATGAAGTTAGCTTCAAATGCTGCCGTCTCGTCAGCAACATAATTATTTTCAAGGCAGCAGCAGCACTATGTGTATTTAAGCAATGCAAATTTTAGAGGTGCCACATATATATTTTACATGAATAAAATTAAAATTACTGACTGAAAACGTAATAATATCACGTAAAGTTGTAAAAACTCATCAATTTATTTGTTTATTTTATTTATATGATGTTTATTTCTATTAAATATTTTTATTGCAGCCAATTTATATTTATAGTGGCAGCACTGTATTTACTTTTTGCTGCTTACGAAAATAACAATTTATCTAAGTTGGCGGCAGCAGCAAATGCTGTTGTGAAGTTGTGCTGCTGTAATGTCGTTAAAATAATCGTGTGCATTTAAATACATGTATTTTATTTTTGACATATTGCTGCTTGCTGTCTGCTGTCGTCTATGTGTTTAAAGCTTAACAGGATGAATTTGCTGATGGTCTCGTATTTGATCGTTTGTAAAAATAAATTTATGAGTATGCGTATTAGCAGCAATGTCCATATCTCCTCTCTGCCTATAAATAATCACTCATACGCAGTGGTGCCAGAAATTTGTATAGAAAAATCTTCCATTTGCCGAAAAAAGCATTTTAATTTTAGGGAAAAACTCTTGTTTTTCTTTTGGTAAATATTTCTTATTTTTGCAGCAAAAGATCTTTTGCTGCAAAAATAAGAAATATTTACCAAAACAAGATCAAATAATTAAATATTAAAGGTTTTTCTTTTGATTTTTTTTTATGTCAAACTCAAAAAGTAATGTTTGTTAATTATTGCAAAATGATGATTATTTTAACATAACAATAAGATAAAAATGCACGTTTTAAGCAAAAATTCAATTCAATAGAATATCCTTTCAAAATTAGTTTTCGTAGTACAAGGCTGCAGATGGATCGTGCTGTAGAAAGAAAAGTTGAACAAGCTTTTTCATCAATGTAGTTTACTTACATACGAGTATATATTTTTTGGGAAAGTGTATAATCAATTTAATTTTATATTAAAAATTTTTTGGTTTTTAAAAAATTACTGAAATATTTTTTCTTGCTATCACAATCGAATAAATTGTATATGGCTTTCATAATTAAAAAGTACATTCGCCCAAACAATTATTGATTTGTGCACATACTTACGTGCAAAGTTGAGTCGCTTTTTTCGGCTTATTTCGCTTATCAATGGTTCTTTTCCTGGTACGCGGCTGTGGAACCCGCTTTTTCGCCTAACTAAATTTCTAGTTAATAATCTCTTCTCATTGATTGAGTGCGATACATGCAAATTTCTACTTACATTTTGAGTTTAGAAAATTATATAATTCATATATTTCTACTGCCTGATTTATAAAAAATTTCTTATGTGTATTAAGCTCTTATTGCACTGATTTCTATAGAAAATTCGTGTAATAAGAGCTTAATAATCATGATTTTTTTTTATAAATAAGGCCGTTAATATTAGCTAAAGTTTTTTTTTTTTACAATTATGCATAAATTTTAGGCTTTTATTTTTTTATATATATATTTTTTTTACTATGTAATAGACTTGATTTTTTCTCTTGGTAAAATAAAAATGGACACACATAAAGTTCTCTTTAAAAATAAACTTTTATTCTTAAAGCAAGTTTTAATATTAAAACAGTTTTTAACTTAAAACGTTAGCGTGGTGTTTTTAAGTTCTTTAGAATTATCGTCCACTTGTCAACATCAGCCTTTGTTAAGTGTTGTTTGTTGAAGAAATGTTGCTGATAATTATTCTCTTTTTTGTAAACATTTACTTATAAACATGTTTAAGCGTGGCAACCACTAGCAATTTTTGTGCTCTTGTCAACATTTGCTCACAAACATGTTTAATTGGCACTCAATTGCAAGCAACATTTTTGCAGTAATACAACAACTGCCAGCCACACATACACGCACGCACACCACAGCTTGTGTGAGCGAATGAATGAATGAACAATGAATTGGGAAAATTTGTATAGGAAAAAAAAAATGATTAAATTATGTATGTATGAGTTCTTGTGTTGATTTTAAGTTGATCAAAATATAATTTTGTATGTTTTAATTCAAAATAATATTTAATATTAAGTGTAAATTGTTATTTAACATACATACACACATACCTACTTATATAGAATTAAATAATTTAAATTAAAAACAAAAAAAAACTCATTGTTCCCTGTATTTTATATTTCATTTCTAAAATTTTGTATACATATGTATGTACAAGAAGTAATAATATAAACAAAAAATTGTATTTAAATTAGTTTAAACAAGAAAATTGAAAGAAAAAAAAAAAACAATTATATACCTACTTATAAATAAATACAATATTTGAGTAGTTTAGTTTGTAATTAATATTATTAAGCTGTAGTTTTGTAAATTAAGAAAGGCACTGTGCTATATATACATACATATATTAATAATTATAAAATACAAGACAACAAAAAATTATATTAAAAGAAAAAAATAAAAAAATCATGAAAAATATTATAAATGAACTTCAATTTAACGAAAGAGAAAGAAAAACAAAACAGAAAATAAAAATTGTTGTATGAAAGTACACAGTAAGTTTAATTTAATAATTTTTATGTGTTACGTATTGTAATTTAGTATTTTTTTAAACAAATATTTTAAATTAATATATATAATCTTATAAAACCGCAGTAACACATATTAAAAAAGTAATAACAATAAAGCAAAGCTTATAATAAATAAATAATAAAAAAAAAATATGTAAGCCATTTTAAACCAAATACCTCTCTGTTGTTTCATTTCTTATTTCACCAATAGATGGCGCTAAAAGAACTGGGAGGTTACTCTCTATTGCGATGCGACAGAAAAATCGAAGAATGGGTACTCTGTATTGCGTTTTCGTATTTTCTTTTCGCATTTAATTTTCACTTTCGCACAGTTCATTTTATCGTTCTTCACTACTGTTTATTTTGTGATACTAGTGTTACTTCATTTTTAAATTAGTTCGTGAAAAAGTTTGCGCAAACAGCACAGAATACAAAATTATACTCTTATCGCATCTACCTTTCGCATCGAATTTACTTTCGCAACGCAATAGAGAGTAACCCCCCTGGTCTCTATTTCATGGATTTCTTATAATGAAAATTTGTTACTATGTTATGATGGGAATTTCAAGAAAATCGCTGTGAATCGAGGCAAAAATACAATTGCCACATACGAGGGCGGTTCGGAAACTAACAATGAAAGAGCATAGTTAGTTTTTCAAAAATATTTGTATTTTTCAATATAATCTCCTGAAATTTCAATACACTCATGGTGTTTTCGTTTCTACAAAAAATGTGCCATTTTATTTCAAATTCTTCTTTTCTTCCAACCTTTTCTTGTTGAATGAGCACTGCCAGCGGTTTAAAAAAGGTAATTTTCTCCTTTTGCATAACGCAGATTCTGTTGCAAACAACAAATTGCATTTTTGCAATGATTGCAGAATATTTTTTGTATAGAAACGAAAACACTATTAGTCCAACGCTTTTCTAGCAATTCTACCCCTTGATTAAAATAGTTTTCCTCAAGGTCTTCAAAATAGTGGTTTGCAACTGTAATTGCATTTTCATTTGAGGTAAAACGCTTGCCAGCAAGGAATTTTTTTTTAGATTTGGGAACAGGTAAAAGTCACTGGGAGCTAAATCAGGAGAATAAGGTGGATGGTCAAGCAACTCGTACTTTAATTCGTTGATTTTAGCCATTGTTAAAACACTCTTCTACCCTTTTAAAATACATACATTTTATTCAAAAACGATTAATTTACTCGCTGACGATTTGCAATCAACCCAATTACAAATGAAAGTTCCGTGGGATTTTTTTTCACTTTTCCCCTTCCTCCAGTTATGAAGAAGAATTAAGTATGATGTTTTTATATATTTTTCTTTTCTCCATTCACTGAAAACACTAAAGCGAGATCAAATCTTCAATTGCTATAGTCAAGCTAATAAAATTTGTGATTTATTCTTGAATTTGAATAGATAAAAATACTTTCACGGGAAATAAATTCCATGAGAATAATCACAATTGGGCTGGATAATCATATTGACGATTTTTTCCCTCGAATTTTGATGATTTTAAACCAGATTTGTCTGGCATCTATGCCTATCATTCTTCCTGTAGTGCGATTCTGCAACTTATATAACGATAATCGAATCGTTAAAATAATTATAACAATATTTTATCGAATTTGTTATTCTGTAACACTTTTTTAACGATATTCGCCGTCGATCAAAATCAGCTGTTAATTTTACTGCCGATTGTCGATATCTTAAAGACAAAATTTTTTTTTGCTGTTTATTCAATCGTTAAAGTGTATTGTGCTTCGATGAAATAATGTGCTAATAATACATAAAAATATTTATTAAATAAATAAATAAAATATTTATTATAAATAAAAATTATAAATAGCTTGTTTTCTATGTTTCCCAGCTATCTATATGTCGACATTTCATAGGAACTACCCTAATCATCAGTAGACTTTGGAAATTTTGAAAGATATTCTCAAACATTCAACTTTATATCCCAACAATATAAATAAATTGTTGAGAATTTAAAAGAAAAATGCTCTAATAATATCCGTCAAAACACAAAAAACAAGCCTTTTCATGTATACACCTCTCTAACATTTCTTTACACCTATAAGCTATTTATAATTTTTATTGGTATAAATGGTAGAAGCTAAAAATAGCGAATAAAAAACTTAATTGTTTGTATTTATTATATACATTTTCAAAAACAAAAATTTCAGTATAATTTTTTAACCGGTAAAGTGTGTTTTGTGTTGAAATAGGTATTGAACGTTTGGCATTCGCATTTGCAAGGGATGGAACAAGTTTGAACGCATTAAGGGATAATCAGTGTGTTTTTCGGGAGTTAGATAATTCCTTTGCGTTGACAGTAAATTGATTATCACCAGCCTCAGTTGTGCTCATGCTGAACATATAGAAATTAGTACATACATATGTATATGTATAAACGAATATTTTATTTAACTTACCTTATTACAAATTAAATAATATTTATTGTCACTTAAAAACTAAAATCACAAGAAGTAAAAATCAATCCCCCATATTCCATAAGGCGTCATCGTCGTCACCTGAAGTCGACACAAACATTTTTTAATTTATTTACTCGTTGCCAAAAACAATTGAATCTTGTCGACAGCTTCTAGCTATCGCTTAGGTCTAGGAAATACCGACAGCTTATCAAAGAATACATAATTGCTGTCGAAGGCGAATTTGTAACCAATTGTTTTTTGATGTCGTCTTTGACGATGATAACGCCTCTTGGAATATGGGGGAATATGTATGGGAAAATTTATTTTTTTTTTTTTCTTTTCTTCTTTGTGCCCCCGGGGAACAGGTTTTGCCTTGGCGTATTTCTAACTTAGGCGCTCTGTTTTTCGGGGAAAAGAGGGGAAGGGGTCCCTCGTTTGGTGCGGCAAACAAACTCTAGGAAGCCACATGACTTATGTTGTGTTGGCTTCCGAAACCCTTACCAAGGGTATAAATTGGCAGAACGGGGATCAGCATGGCCCCCGGGAAGTTCTGCTTGCGGTTCGACCCGGGCTGATCATGGTTGAGGTGCCTACCTTGGCTGAAACGTTCTGGCTGTGGTTGAAACCTAAAACGCAGGAAGGGAGTGTTAGTATCCTTGATAATTGTTTGGTGATGGCTTTTTTCGAGGGCTAACAGTCTTCCGAGGATCTGTTGCCTATACAACAGATACGTGTACTGTAAGGAACCAGTGGTGATGATTGGCGGGTGAGTTGGTTTAAGGGCTGATGCTCTTAATGGGCTTCGGCCTACCAACTCATTAAGCCTTGTCCTCCATTGATTGCTGGGAAATTGCATACATGAGGGATTAGAAAGAAGTTGTTCATATGACCGCAATCATATGACAAGAATTGCTACCTGTGTGAGCCTAGCAAGCCACACGGGGGCGGTGGTGAATCGTGAAAAATTCACTTCGTGGAATTGATCCACCATCAGGTTAGGCCGTCAAGGCAGGTACTGATGTAAATCATTTTCACGGTTTTCTTCTTTGTGGTTTTCGCTTTTTTCTGGCAGAGATGCCAGAAAAAAGCAACATGAATGAACCAGTAAAATAACAGCAGTTTACCATCGTTAGAATTAAGTTACAGAATCACTCAAGCGATGAAATTTGATGACAAAAGTTGCGATTATCGAATCGTTAAAAGTTAGAGAATCGCACTACTGATTTGAAATAAAAACAAGTTTTTTTTTTATTCATTTATTTTTTTATTAAGAAAAATAAGTAATTTTTATTCAAAAAAAAAATGTATAAGCACAAGAGTGGTTTCATGTTTTTAAATAAATGTGTTTTTTTTCGATTTTATTTGTAAAAATACATTGTTGTTGTTGTTGTTTTATGTATAAAAATGGAAGCATAGTTCGTTTGTTTTGTGGATTTTTTGTTTGTTTTTTTTTTAATATTTAAATTTAAGCATAGTAACTGGCTTAACTGGCATTTACCATGTTTTAGAAAATATATTTATAATAATAATAATAACTAAGAATTATTATATTATATTAAAAATAATGATAATTAAAAAAGGGGGGAAGACACTAAATCCATTTAAATAACTACAAAATAATTTAAAAAAAATAAAAAATAAAAACAAAATATTCAGTTAAACCAATGAAATCAATTTAAATTACATATAAATAGTTAATAATAATAATAATTAATAAAAAATTTTTTTAATAAAATAAAACATTATTAAGGCACTTGAGAATTTTTTTCAATGACAATTGGATTTTACGGCTGCTTATTTACTTCAAGGCTTTTTGTCCTTTTTTTTTTTGCTTTTTAAGTATTTCGTTTTTTGTTTTGTTTTGTTTCTACAATAAAACAAGCAAAAAATAATCATAATAAATTATTAAAACTAAAGAAATGTATTTTTATTAAATGAAAGAAATTAAATAAAAGTTTTTATATAAAAGCAAATTAAAAAAAAACATTTCCAAGATTATTATATAAAAATATATATAAAAAAGAAAATAAATATTTGCAAACAAATTATAAATATTCTTAAGCAAAATGTTTTTTTTTTAGGTTTTAAGAGACTTAAATAAAATATATAAATTATTTACTGAATTTTTCTTCTTTAGGTAATTATTCAATTAGATAATTAAATAAAATATATAAATTATTTATTGAATTTTTTTAATTGTTTAAAGTGTAGTTGTTGTTATTTTCAGACACATTTAGAAAAACAAAAAACAATTACTTGCCATTGTTTTATATTTTAAATTTTCTTTATAAATATTTCTTGGTATAATTTTTATTTTAAGTTAATAAATATTGGTTAAATTTTTTTTATATAAAAATTTTCTTTAAATATTTGCATTACAGTAAAATAAAAATGATATTAATAATTTAATTATAATTATTTAATAATTTAAAAATAAGATAAAAAAAATTGTGTGTTCTCTTTCTGATTTATTTTTTCTGCTTTTCATAATTCTTTTAGTTATTTAATAATAATTTTTAAGAATTTGATTGCTTAAGTAAAAGAGCGGGAGAAAGAGAGAGAGGGAGAGATAGAAAAGTAGATGCTCAGCACTCATTTTGAAATGAAAAAGAAACTTTTATTTAATTTGAAATGAGTTGTAAGTTATTTTTATTTATATTATTTATGTATATTAAACAAGTCAAGTTTACAACATTTGACAACAAGAATTTTTATGTTTAATCAATGAATAATTTATGTTCTAGAGGTATTTAATAATATATACAATTTGCAGATAAAAATATTTATTATATAATTTATTTATTAAAAAAAATTATACAAAAGTTATTTCCTTTCTTTTTACAGGTATAATTTAAAGAAACTTTTTCCATTTCAATTGCCAGGCACTAAGTCAAATTTATCAGCAGTTCTTAAAAATTAAAAACTCAAATATATACAGGGTGTGTTCCAGAACTCAATGTCAAGCCGAAACAGGGCAACATGATAAAAAAAAAAAAATTCTTAAAAAAGAGCCTTTTATTCAATTCATTTTTTATTCCAGCCCTTCTTTTTTTTAGATTTTTTTTATTCTGATTTTTCTCATCATGGTTACAATCAATCTTGTCCCCCAGTTTCGCCTTGACGTTGAGTTCTGCAACACCCAGTATTATCATTTTATATTAAAAATAAATTATATTGCAAATAGTCCTGAGTTCTTGTAATACAGCAAAAAGAGAAAACATACCCGTATCTCCTTTAATCTATTACAAACTTTTCAAATTCAAACGTCGTAGTAATAACAATTTTCAGCTGTTAATTTATAAATGCAAATAAAAACAAAGCCATCGAAATTATTATCACTCCCTATTTCGAGAGTCGTCAATGTCACCACAACCAAACCATCTTGCCTTTACTTTCAATGTTCATAAAACCCCTTATTGTCATATTTTAAAAACGTCTACGCCAGTTTTGTAATAGATTCCTGAAAACAAAATAGTTCTTGAGGGAAGTTTTCCAAGGATAACTACTTGCCTTTACTTTCAATGTTTATAAAACCCCTTATTGGTATATTTTAAAAACGTCTACGCCAGTTTTGTAATACATTAAAGCAAGTAATTGCTGAAAACAAAATAGATCTTGAGGTAGATTTTCCAAGGATAACTACTTGCCTTTACTTTCAATGTTCATAAAACATCTTATTGGCATATTTTAAAAACGTCTACGCCAGTTTTGTAATAGATTAAAGCAAGTAATTGCTGAAAACAAAATAGTTCTTGAGGTAGGTTTTCCAAGCATAACTAAATATTGCATAAACGGTTATCACTTATGGTGATTAGTGAATTTTAAAAACATCAACGCCTGTTTTGTAATAGATTAAAGTGAGCATTTCCCAAAAATAAATTTATTCTTGAGATTTCCGAACAATAAACTATTGGCTTTTATAAAAGATGGCAAATTTTAAATGCATCTACATCTGTTTAATAGATTAAAGCAAACAATTTCGCTTCTTAAATAAATTATTACAAAACAGATGCAGGCCAACCACAATAAGAGGAAAGAGTTATGACGTCTTAATATAAATATTCTAAATCTATCGCAATACTTAGAGGCTTTCATTAACACTGGAATTGTTCTAAACGAGATTTTTCAGATCGAGTTAACTTTTTCAGAAATAGAAATAGTTTTTTTCTAAAAGAAAATTATTCAGCCCAATTACAAATATTCTCACGGAATTTGTTGCTCTTGGATTTTATTTATCAAGTAAAGTACTTTTCTGAATTCAAATTAAAAACTTGACACTAGGAATTGAAGAGTATATCACCTTTTAGTATTTTCAGTAAATGGAGAGAAGAACTTTTTATTCATAGTTAGAGAAAAGTGAAAAAACTCCCAAGGAATTTTGTTTTGTAATTGGGCTGATTGGAATAGAAATAGTTTTATTTCTGAACAAAAAAAAAAATAATTTTTCTCCAGTAATATGTAATATTGAATAAATTTTAACAATGTTTACGACAGATTTGTACTAGATTAAAGCCAACAATTTAAAAAAAAAAAAAAAAAATTATTGAAGGATTTCCAAGGAAAACGAAATATTACATAAATGATTGGCTCTTATTATTAGTGAGTTTTAAAATCGTCTATGTCTGTTTTGTAATAGATTAAAGCAAGCATTTCCAGAAAATAAGCTTATTCTTGAAAGAGATTTCCCCAGAAAAGTGTAATATTAAATAATTGATTGGTTTTATAGTAGATAGCAAATTACAAATATGTCTATGCCTGTTTCGTAATAGATTAAAGCATACAATTTTAGCTATTCATTACGTTATTACAAAACCTCTATAAGCGTCTACTAAATTTGTCAACCTCGTTAAGAGGCAGAGTTATCATATTGTAAAATAGATATTTAACACTAGATCTGTGGCAATATATAGAGACTTTCGTTAACACTCGTTATGTTCTAGACAATAGTTTAAAGCGTTAGTTTTTTTTTTATATCTAGTCAAACTTTTCAGGTCTAAAACCATCAAAGAAAACCAAATATTGAATAAATTATTGGGTTTTATAGAGAATAGCAAATTTTAAAAACTCTTACGATAGTTTTGTAATAGATTAAAGCAAGCGATTTCTAAAAACAATTTTATCCTTGAAGGAAGTTACCTAGAAAAACGAAGTATTGCAAAGTAATTGGCTCTTATCGTGATTACTGAGTTTTAAACACGTCTACGCCTGTTTGGTAATAGATTAAAGCAAATAATTTTAGTTATTCATTAAGCTATTAGAAAACCGATGCAGGCGTTTATTAAATTCGTCTACCAAGATAAAGAAGAAAAAGAGTTATCACATCTTCAAATAGATACTAGACATATTCTAAAACTATGGCAATAGATAGACACTTTGCTTTTAAAGCTCAAAATATTCTAGACGAGTGTCGGCAATATTTTTCAGGAATAAAACTATTTCTGAAAATAAAATTACTTTTGTAGGTTTTCCAGGAAAATTTAATATTAAAGAAATTTTAAAAACGCTTGCTGCAGTTTTGTTGTAGTTTAAAGCAAGCCATTTCTGAAAACCAAATAACTCTTGAAGGTTTTTCAGGAAAGCAATATATTGAATAAATGATACGCTCTTATTATGGCTGCTGTGTTTTAAAAACGTTTACGCTTGTTTGGTAATAGATTAAAGCAAACAAATTTAGTATACTCCAATCGCATTAAGAAGCTTCATTTGTTTTCTCTGGTGTCTCTTTTTCTTCTTATAAAAATATCGAATAAATTATTGATCGTTATTTTTGTGATTGTTGGATTTCAAAAACACCCACGACACAACAGAATGGTTGCAGGCAGCATTAATTATCTTTAGTAAATACATACGGCCTTATGTATAATAAAACCCCTTGTGCTAACTAACTAGCTGCTATCTTTCCCTTATGGGAACTTACACACAAAAAACTTAGCAGCTAGATAGTTAGCATTAGCATTTTTATTATATATAAGGCTGATAGTGTGTAATCTATTACAAAATGCAACAATGCCAGCTATGTTAAGAAGCAATGCCCCAACTCTATCATGTTTGGCAAATACAAAATACGTCTAGTACAGTTCTGTAATAGCTTATTAAATAAATAAATTTGTTATATTTTATCTATCAAAAACTGTCATACTTTTTTAATATCGTCAACCATGATAATCTATTACCAAACTGTTGTAAATGTTTTTAAAATTTGCCGGCAATGATAAAGAACCATATCTTTGTCGTGGTCGGCGAATTCAAAAATAAACCTAAAACAGTTTTGTAATAGATTTATGAATAGGTAAACTTATTCTCTTTGATCTGTTACAAAACCATCGTAAATGTTTTTAAAATTTGACAGCAATGATGGGGAAAAATATCTTTGGCGTGGTTAGCAATTTAAAAAAAAGCACCTAAATAGTTTTGTTATAGATTTATGAACTAGTAAACTTATTCTCTTTGATCTGTTACAAAACTGTCGCGGACGTTTTTAAAATTTGCCAGCAATGATAGAGAACAATATCTTTGTCGTGGTTGGCGAGTTCTAAATAGCATATAAAACGCTCTGATAATAGATTTATAAATAAGTAAACTTGTTCTCTTTGATCTGTTACAAAACTGTTGTAGACCTTTTTAAAATTTACCAGCAAAGATAGAGAACAATGTCTTTGTCGTGGTTGCCGAGTTCAAAAAATCACTTAAAACAGTTTTGTAATAGATATATGAATAAATTAACTTGCTCTCTTTGGTCTATTACAAAACTATCGCTGTTTTTTTTACATTTGCCAGCGCAGAAAGAAAACAATTTCTTTGCCATGGTTGTCGAATTAAAAAATACGCTTAAACCAGTTTTGTAATTGATTTATGAATAGGTCAAATTGACTTACTTTCTTTGATCTGTTACAAAACTATCGTAGACGTTTTTAAAATTGACCAACAAAGATAGAGAACAAAGCCTTTGTGGTGGTTGGTGAGTACAAAAAAACGCCTAAAACAGTTTTGTAATACTTTTATAAATAACTAAACTTGCAGTTTTTGATCTATTGCAAAAATGTAGTAGATGTTTTTAAAATTTCCCAGTTTGCGAATTAAAATAAAGCGCTTAAAACAGGTTTGTAATAGATTTATGACTAAATACACTTTTAATAGATTTATGACTAAATACACTTGTTTTCTTTCATCTGTCACAAAATTGTTATAGATGTTATCAAAATTTGACAGCGGGGTAAAAAATCCCATAAAACAATTTTGTATTGGATTTGTGAACAAATAAACTTGCTCTCTTTAATCTGTTACAAAACTATCGCAATTATTTTTAAAATTTGCCAGCAAGGGTAGAGAACAATGCCTTTGCCGTGGTTAGCGAATTCAAAAAAAGCATCTAAAGCGCTTTTACGATAGATTTGTAAATAAGTAAACTTGTTCTCTTTGATCTGTTACAAAATTAGTGTCGTTATTTTTAAAATTTGACAGCAATACTAAAGAATAATCCATGAAGTCAGTGTTAAAAATTATTAATTTCCTACAACATTGTCAGTATTTACATATTCCCAGAGGCGTCATCGTTGTGACATGAAGACAACATCAAAAACTCCTGATTCCACACTCGTCTTCGATAGCAATTATCTATTCTTTGATAGGCCTTTGATATTTCATAGACCTAAACTTTAGATAGATACTGTCGTCGTTGTTGGCAACGAGTAAATAAATAGAAGATTTTTTACGTTGCCTTGATATGACTACGATCACGCCTCTTGGAATAAGGGGGTTTGTTTAGGTCTAGGAAATATCAATAACTTATCAAGAATAGATAACTGCTGCCCCCAAATTCAGGGTACACCCTAGAACGTTTTAATGTTGAGTGGATGTGACGACGTCGGTAATGGCGCTGGAACTATAAATATGAAGTTCAGTGTACAACCGAGTGCGTGGCTGTAACTATGAATATTAATGGATTTGTCGTGGATAGTGAGTTCAGAAAACACCTAACGACAGCTTTGTTATAGATTAATAAATAAATAAAATAGTTTTCTTTAATCTAGTACAAAACTGTCGCAGGCGTTTATAAAAACCACCAAGTATCATAAGGGGGAATTTAATTTTATTAAATAAATATTGTCTTCATTGTAGTTGGCGAATCCATAAAACCCCCTCACGGAAACTGTTTTAATGGATTAAGTATAACAAGTTTAAGTTCATTAATCTCTTACACAATTGGAGTAGGTGTTTTTGACATAAACCAAACACGATAAAGGGAAATACATCGCTGTCACATGTGGAAAGTTTATCTGCAAAGTCTTTAGTTTGATGGTGACAAGGGAAAAGATAGTGATTCTCTTTTCTTTTCGCTTGCTACTACCCAGTTTAAGACTTTCAATTTGGTGGTGGCCACGGAAAGGAGAGTGACTTGGCTCTCTTTACTTTTCCCTTGCCAAACTACCAAACTCAAGACTTTGCAAAGTAAACTTGCAGCGTGTGAAAGCTGTAATACTTTTCTTTTCATGGAAAGTTTATCTGCAAAGTCTCCAGTTTGGTGGTGGCAAAAAAAAAACAAGAGAGTGGATCGGCTCTCTTTTCTTTTCCCTTGCCACTACCAAACTCGACTTTGCAAAGTAAACTTGCTGCGTGTGAAAGCCGTGATACTTTTTTTTTCAATGGCTAAGCTGGTGTTTAGTTATTTGCTTTGAAAATTTTTTTTCGTTAATTTGTTTAAAAGCTATTTGAGTTTTTGTTTTTTTAATAAATTCTATTGCTTGTCCACATAAATTGTTTAATTGGCAAAAGAAATTTTTTCTTTTTCGTTTAGAAACGAACATTCAGGGGCGTGATAGAAATCAATACTCAAAACGATTCATTTAAAAAAAGAAAAAAGTTGCGATGAAAAATTTTTATCCATTTTAAAAATATTTAAAACTAAGTAAATAAACTAATTTTAAGAGATATTTTTGATTAGATATATTATACAAGCATGTTCTGAGAAACGCAAATCGCGTTTATCGCAAATACGAGCGCTAACTTCGAAAAACGGCTAATGCCATTGAATTACCAGTGGGGTTCCCAGCTTGTTACAAAAGAGAAGTGTCGAATTTGAGCACAGTGTAATCGTTTTCAAAAGGCAATCATTAAATCAAATTGAAAAGGAGGTCGGTTTTGTTTTTTATATGAAAACTGTTTTAATGAATTTAATGTTCGATATTTCGTCTTCCTTCGGAAGGCTTCTTCAGCAAAATTTTGTTCGGTTTTTGTTTATAAATATTTTTGAAGATATATTTATAATATTATATGATAAGATGGTATCATTTTTGAAGACGTAATACCGAACAATAAATTCATTAAAACATTTTTTATATAAAAAAACCAAACCGACCTCAAGCTTAAAACAACATTTCAATTTAATTTAATAAAATAATAAAAAAAAGAGAAAAATATTAAGATCAGATCAAAGCAATCACTAAATAAAAAAATTGTTTAATTTAAGTTTTTTTTTTTTTCAAAAGTGATCGTTTTCTATCACATGTTTTGAAAACGATATTTTTCAAACGATCGATTTCCATCACATACCTGGCGGCGCTAATTCTTTTAGTCGATCTCCTACGAGGTTTGCTTGAAGTTGCGATTTTTTTTAACTTTTGGCATTCTGTCACTCGTTATCGAGTAAATTTTGTCGAATTTTAAGTTCGATACAGTTTACTCGACCCCCAGTGACAGAGAAGGCCAAAAGATAAAAAAAATCACAAATTCCGAGTAAATCTCATATGAGATCGACTAAGGGAATTAGTCCCCTGCTTATTATTTAAATATTTTAAGGTATTTTTGTTATAATGTTTCTTTGTGCTTTTTCATATTTTTAAATTGTTTAACTAAAATATTTTTATAAATAAGTTTTAAAAATAAATAATAAAAAAATGTTTTATTTTAAATAAATGCAAAATAATAAAAAAAATAGTGTTTTTTACATCAATTAAGATTAGATAAAGCAACCCAGCCAAAAAAATAAATAAAATAATTTAAACAAAATTTTATTTTCTATTAATAAAAAATTAAAGAAAAAATAAATTTTCATAAATATAATTTTTTTTTGTTTGTTTTGTTTTTCTTTGATATTAGATATATATAATAAAATTATTGTATAAATAGAAATGAAATTTTTTTCGTTATTTTAAATAAAGATATATTTTTTAAAAGAATTGTTGGGGTATTTTGAAAACGCTTACGACAGTTTGGTAATAGATTAAAGCCCGCAAGTTTTGTTAGTGCGTTAATCTATTACAAAACTAAGTTAAGAGTTCTTGGTTTTTTTTTGGGAGCTTTCGTTTTTTTTTTTTTTGTAAAAATGTTTATATAAATATGTATGTATGTATATAAAAAGTAGTTTATTAAATAATATAATTTAAATTTAAAAAAAAATGTCTTTAGTTTCAATTTCTTTTAAGTTAATTTAAATAATAAAATATTTATAAAGAAGTTTGCTGTTCAATAATTTAAATTTATTGTCTTTAAATAAATGTTTATATATGTATTTGTTTTTTATTTTTTCAAGATAATAATAATATAATAACAATTAAATAAAAATAAAGTAAAAGATAGTTATAAGGATATATGTATGCATGTATGCAAGTGTGTGTGTGTGTCTATGTTTTGTAAATATGTATTTTTTTAAATAAAAGATTAA
Source organism: Thecocarcelia acutangulata (assembly GCA_914767995.1). Taxonomy (NCBI): domain Eukaryota; kingdom Metazoa; phylum Arthropoda; class Insecta; order Diptera; family Tachinidae; genus Thecocarcelia; species Thecocarcelia acutangulata. The sequence goes on along the minus strand of OU612095.1, from coordinate 21,116,349 downwards.
TGATACAGCATAAAACTAAAAATTAGAAAACACTAGAATTTTATTTTTGTTTGCAGTTGAATATTGTGAAGATTGAGATTTTGTGTTGGATTGATATTAAACAACAATGCGGCCTATTACGCTGCGCGAATTCTTTCCGAATTTGTAATAGACTAAAGGAAATACGAGTATTTTCTTAATAGGCTATTACCAAACCCAGTAAATTTCGAAAAAGGTAATAAAGCTCGCATGATGTGTTAAGTTAGTTTCTTTATTTTATGCAATTTGCTTACTCGTTTGGCACGTTAATTTGTTTCTTTAAACTACTGTGCTCCTCAAACCCTTATCCAAGGCTTGATTTTCTATTTCTGCTTATTAAGATACTCGAAGTTTTTAGAGAAAATATTTTAATTTCCCTTAATCAATTACAATTAGTTGAAGATTTTTGGAAACACAATAAGCTTCAGTCAGACCTGTCACAGAAATCAATTTTGCAGGAAAATTATTACAATTCCAAAAAAGTTTTTGCAGAAAATAAATATCGGAATTAAATCACTTTTCTTTTTACTCGCAATTTTCCAAGAGAAAATATTTTTAATTTCTTTTAATATTTTACAAATTATTGGAGATTTTTAGAAATGTTTAAGATTCAGTCAGACTTGTCACAGAAATCAATTTTAATCTAATATTATTACAATTCCGCAAAAGCTTGTGCAGAAAATAAATATCGGAATAAAATCACTTTTATTTTTACTCGAAATTTCCTAAGAGAAAATATTTGAATATCCTTTAATCTTTTACAAATGATTGAAGATTTTTGGAAATGCAATAAGCTTCAGTCAGACTTGTCACAGAAATCAATTGTAATCTAAAATTATTACAATTCCACAAAAGCTTGTGTAGAAAATAAAATTCGGAATGAAATCACTTTTAGTTTTCAAAGATAAAATACCCGTATTTTCTTTTTTTTTCTGATATTTAATTATTTGATCTTGTTTAAGTAATTATTTCTTATTTTTGCAGCTAAAGAACGTTTTATTTTATATAAAAAATTCAACAGTATTTATTTTCAATACTTCAATAACAGTTTTTTATCATTATTTTCCTAACGATGATAACAAATTGTTATCGAAATATTGAAAATAAATACTGTTGAATTTCTTATATAAAACAAAACGATCTTTAGCTGCAAAAATAAGAAATAATTAACCGTATTTTCTTTAATCTTCTACAATAAATTGAAGATTTTTTAGAAACTCAAAGTAGAGAGTAACCCCCTGATTAACTTTTAGAGAACGGGGTGAGGTATTCTTCCGCACGAGTTAAAATACCTCACCCCGTTCTCTAAGAAGTTCAATCAACTCAGCCAATAAGACTTGCTTAATGGAAACTGCGAGTAATCAAAATATATTCTCTTCAAAGTAAAATTTCTGTTTTATTTAGCACAATGTTACCACATTTACACAAACAATATTGCCAGATTTAACTTGAAAAAAAACAAAGTTTAAGGCCTAACTATAATGTGCATGAACTGAATTAAGCCAGCTTAAGCACCTATGCGACTACATACAGATAATCAAATGTGTACAACTATAATGTACTTAATGAAACTTTTCTTGAAATTTCGTCTAAGATCCGCTGCTTAAGCAAAGTACCAAACGGAACTCACTATCCGTACGGAATCATTCGTTTTCAGAAGTCTGTGTTTATGTTTACAGAAATTATTAAAAATAAATAAAAAATAAATATTGAAGGCACGGAAGCAAATACATTTGTATTTAATTTAATAGAAAATGTGTTTAAGCTTTCTTTTAAGGAAACAAATTACCATAAAACTATTTTTAATTTTTGTTTACTAATTATTGCATACAAACTACTTTGTTGTTATTTTTAGTACTTCTTTATATAATTTACTCAGAAAAGACACGAATACTAGGCAGTTGTGCAACAATGGGTTTAAAATCATTGAGTTCATAAAGTACATTATGGTCAACTAAAGGCCGTGTCAGATAACACTTTGTTGCTTTGCGTGAGGTTTAAAATTTTAACAGAAAAGCGCAAAGCAAAAGGTGTATGCCACAATAAAAAACTATGGCAACGCTGACGATTTGTTTATTTATCTAAAAAAATTGGTTGTTAATATTTATATTTAACTATTTCTTATGATAATAGAAGTTAGAAGTATTATTGGACAAACTACTGAAATTGGTTTTGGCTTTGGAGCTATTAGAAAAAACTTCAACGCGTAAAAAGATGAGAGTTGCCGTACTTTTCGCTTCACGTTGCGTTAAAAGTACTTTAAGCTTTAAACACATAGACGACAGCAGACAGCAAGCAGCAATCTGTCAAAAATAAAATACATGTGTTTAAATGTACACGATTATTTTAACGACATCATAGCAGCACGACTTCACAACAGCATTTGCTGCTGCTGCCAACTTAGATTAATTTCTATTTTCGTAAGCAGCGAAAAGTAAATGCAGTGCTGCCACTATAAATATAAATTGACAGCAATAAGAACTAAAATTTGTTTGAAATATTTAAGAGAAATAAACATCATATAAATAAAATAAACAAATAAATTGATGAGTTCTTACAACTTTACGTGATATTATTACGTTTTCAGTCAGTAATTTTAATTTTATTCATGTAAAACATATATGTGGCACCTCTAAAATTTGCATTGCTTAAATACACATAGTGCTGCTGCTGTCTTGAAAATAACTATGTTGCTGACGAGACGGCAGCATTTGAAGATAACTTCATTTGTAGCCGTGAAGTCTGCTGTCGTCTAAGTGTTTAGAGCTTTATGTGACATTTTTCATAGAAGTATGTCAAAGCAAATTTGCAACGCAAAGCGAAGCAAAAGTTTTATCTGACACGACCTTAAAAGTCGTTTTTGATTGACTTATGCATTTGACAGTCCTTTCGTTTAATTTGGACATAAGCTTAAGCCAGTCTATGCGCATTATGATTAGGCCTTTAAGAAAAGTTTGTTGAAATGTAGTAAATTGCCTAAAAGTCTGAAGAAGGTAAAACAAAATCGAGCAAAATGAAAACTAGTAGGGGGCGAAAAACGATCCGAATAATTTCAGTGACAGTCCGGAGGTCTGATCACAGCATACAATATCCAATTAACTATCGCATCCAACAACATTACGCAATATAAAGAATATGTAATAGATTTAAGACCATATCGCTCCTTTATTGCAAGATAGATATATATCAAAAAATTAGCTTTTCGAGTTTTATATTGTGATTTTAAACTGTTCCCTTTAGGACATATTTTCTAAAGAAGCTTTCTAAGAGTTTTTCTCGAAAGCAGTTTTTTTTAGTTATGACTATATTGCAATAAAGTAGCGATATGTTTCTTTAAAAAGCGAATACAAGATAAAAATGCTTATCGCTTTTATATTATTACAATACAATTCATTCGATATCGTACGCCATGATATCAAACTGAAAAATTTCGATTAATTTTGCTTGATATCGTATGCGGTGATTTGGTCCCAGAAAGGGAAATAGTTCAAAACGTTTCAGCTTTAACAAACAGCTGTTGCTTGTTGCTTTTTTTCTTGTTGTTCTTCTTCTTCTAAGCTACTAAACAATGCCTTGGCTTTGCTTTCAAATCAATCATAATCAATTGATAAAATAAGAAATAAAATACAAAATGATTATTAACATAAAATTTTTAAATAATATATGTATGTATATAAAGGTATAATAATAATATAAGTAAAAAATAAATATATATGTATATATAAAATAAACTTCTAATTTAATTTATAAAGCTACATGCGAGAATGCGTCTGCAGCAGCAGTACTGCTACTTATGCGATTGAACACAGGTAAACGTGCCTCTTCGGCTGTCACAGCACCATTTAACGATGACACAGAGTTCACTTTGAGTGGTGGTTTACTGGTATTTATGTGGGTGGCTGCGGTACGAGAATTGCCACCTGCACCCCCACCACTGCCAGCACTTCTTAGTGCCGTAATAGGTGAACTAGAACTTTTTTGTAATAATTGTTTAACAGGTGGCTGTAGCTGGGCTACAACAACGTTATTATTGTTTTTATTATTATTAATATTATTATTGGCAACGACGACTGGTTTTATATAAATTGGATTCTGGCCGATGATTAAAGTGGGTGGCGGTGTATTCACTGGTGACATGGGAGTATTGGGGCTTTCGGGTGGCGTATTTATGTAAGTGAAAGCATTTTGAAAAACAGAATTAGAATTCGCTGGACTTATTTGTTCACCAAATGGAAAGTTTGTCATAGAACTAGTGGGCGATAACGACAAGGAGCCAGTTGGTGACTCGCGATCGGAACCGGTGGACATACTCAATGGTGGGCTTAGTGGCAATGAATGATTAATTGTACCAGCACTGCCGCCGCCACCATTGAGACTAGATTTGTTGCTCAATGCATAGAAATTGGAATGATTTTGTTGTTGTAATTTTGTTTGTTGTTGCTGTTGCTGCTGTTGTTGCTGCTGCTGCTGTTGTTGTTGCTGCTGTTGCTGCTGTAAGGCACGCGCTTCATCTGCATTGTGCACAAAATGACAACGTGGCCCATATGGACAGAAACCCACACTATGGAATGTACGACAGTATTCGGTTTTGTACTTGGGATGTCTTTGCAAATTGCGCAACTCATGATAGCCGTGGGCAAATTGGCACTTTTCACCGTACTTGCATTCGCCTGCTTCCTCAAAGGGGCGACAAAGTTCCGTTTTGTACCTTTAAAGATTTAAGAAAACAATATAAGAAACCAAAAACAAACATATTTTCATATATATATATAACCCGTTGTACAAATGTACAAACCAAAAATGTAATTTAAAAAATTATAAAAGTTCATCAAAAATTCAATAAACATATTTTCAATTTAATTAAATTTTAAACGTAATTAAAATCTGGCATTTTAAATTTAATTAAAATTTAAAATGCCACATATCTCTAAACGTGATAGCGAGCCATTCGAACCTGGAGCTTTTCTGGGTACGAGAGCGCAGTCAGGTGCCCGGAAATGTTATAGCAGATAAACTGCCAAAACCCACCAACAAAGCGATATAGATGGGATAGTTGAAATTATGCTTAGCAGCTGTAAGAAACAAGTGCAGCTTCAATTATTTGAAACCGCTGATGGCAGGAGGTTAACTGTCGAATAACAAGGCTGACATGGCCCGGATAACAGGAGGACTATCATCCTTAGAGTCCAGATACCACGGAGGTTGCGTTTTGCTGTCCTATGCCCCTATGTGGCAATGTCCTGACGGAACATTGCCACATAGGGGACGCAGACGAGGAGGTTAAATCTTACATTTAATGACTTCTGTAGAAGCTGCAGAGACGAGAAGGAGAAAGAGAGTGTTGAGCTTTTACTCTGTCGGTGTCCAGCTCTTTCCTATTTAAGGACTTTGTATTTAGGCAAACCGATGCTGCATGATTTGGCAGAGGCATCGGAATATGATGTAAATGGTTTGGACTCCTTTATCAAATCCTCAGGTTGATTCTAAACCGGTGATATGTAGATCTGCTGAGAAGCATATCACACCAGACAACGCAACAGGACCCAAGTGGACTGGCTTTTCAATGGCTGGCTGCCTGTTAAACCTAACCTAAACTGCCTGCTATACTATTAATTATATTACTCGTACATCAAAAATATTTCCTCTTATTGTCGTTAGCGAATTTTTTGGACTGGAACTAGAAAAATAGGTTATGAGGAGGTGAAAAGAGGGACTAGTGTTTGTGGATGTTTGACATGAATCTTCCACTGCTATACCTCCCCTGGGCAACAGGTTGTGCCTTATGGCGTTTTCTTTTCTAGAAAAAGTGTAGCATTTTCAATTTTGTTTTGCCAGAAAAGTACAGAAGTATACAGTTTTCTCAACTTTTTTTCATCTCAATAAAACTTTAATTTTAAAACTTATATTTTAAGAAAAAAAGTGCAGAATAAATGCAAAACTTTTTCAGAAAAGAAATCGGCATTAGTGTACACCCAGCCGGGGTACTCTGCTTTCTCTCTCTCTCTCGTTTATTGTACTCTAGGAAGCCGCATGAGTTATGTAGTGTTGCCTAATTTACACAATCTATCCCGGGAAGTAGTAAGAACTTCGGCATGAAGACGCTGTTCGTGAAGAAACTTTTCACGCCTAACTATCTTGGCAATAGAATACCTAGCCTTTTTGTGTAGTAAGCCAGCACGTGGGTTTTTGTTTGAACGCCAAATGCTTCCTCTCTGGATCCGACTTCATTTTCGCGCCTCTAATTAAACCAAGACTTAAAGCGTCTACGGCAGTTTTGTTTAATGAATCAGTCAGCAAGTTCTCTTTAATCTATTACAAAACTGTCGAGGGCATTTTTTTAGCCAACCACTGCTGGCTATTTGTCCTATGTTAACGTATGGAGCGTTCATATGGTGGAAGGCCTTGGAGAAACCCACCTACTGTAACATCGTAGTGAAGCAAGTGCTTCGATGGTGACTGGAGATTCCTGCAACCACGCCAGCAAAAGCCCTTTTTACAATGCTGAACTGGCTGCCTACTGATCTCACGGCGAGGGAAATGGCCATGAATTCGGCCCTTAGGGCAAGTGGGGTGTGGAAAGAGGAGGCAGATGATCACGCTTCAATTATGGGAAGAATAGTGCATCTTCTGGTAAATATTGATTACTGTTCACCAGATCTATTGCCCGGTGCGAGCTTTAACATAGTTTTGTCAAGTACGCCATCGAGGCTGGCCGAGAACGTGCTTAAGATATTTACAAATGGATTCAAGTCGGTCTTAGGGTGTATTTATCATCCTGTGTATGAGGAGAACTAGCTTTAAGGCTGCGCAGTGAGTGCAGCGTGACACGGACGGAAATAATGCTTATACTGAGGGCAACCAGCTGGTTGAGATACTACATGATATACTGCAAGTATATGCATATTTATACTGATAGTAAGCCTGCATTCATAGCACTACCGAAGTTCCATACGACGATCAGGCTGGTTCATGAATGACGGGTGTCTTTTAATGAAATAAAATAACCGAACGTATAGATTTTCTGATTACAAAAGGATACAGTGCCCGGTAATATAGTAGTGAATGAACTGATAAAGGTAAGAGTCGGTTTGCAATAAGGAGATTTAGACTGGATTTCAGGAATTATGCTTAAAAGTTGTAAAGCCAGGTACAGCGTAAACTTTTAGGAACTGCACAGAACCGCTGGTCTATTCGATATTCTACTACTAAATATGGCACAGGTATGATGATAGAAGGAAGGACTATTATCCTAAAGGTTTGCGCCGGTGAAGGCTGCATACAGTGCTTGGAGTTGGTCCATCATCATCAGATTATGCCGTCAAGGCAGGTAAGAACTTTGGCATGAAGACGCTGTTCGTGAATAAACTTTTCACTTGTTTCAGTAGATGGCAGCTTGATTAACCTAACTTAAGAAGGAGGTCAGGTCTGGAAAATTGAATTCTTTTCTTTTGACCAGTTAGTTTCACTTATATGTTTGTTTGTGTATTTGCATCACCCGAAATCCATGCCATAGGACTGATTAATATATATGCAGGTATGTACTCGTAAAACTATATATACAGTGTTGCTGCTTTAGTGCGAAAATTGGAGTTGCCGTATTGCTTTCGGGGAAGTGTGAGGATTTCGGGGATTCACGAAGCCGATTTTGGGAATTCCCAAAAAATGTAGGAATCACTTCGCAAACCGGTGCTATATATATTCTGAACTATTAAGTCATTCACTTTAGTGCGAAAATTCAAGCTGTCGTATTGCTACTGAGGAAGTCGACTTTGGGAATGCCCAAAAAATCAGAACCGCTTCCCTAACCGAATCGGAATCAGATTTTCATACTCGGTGTGTGTTTTGTCATTTGATTTAGTGCGAAATTTGAAATTGGCCAGATTGTTTCCAGAGAAGTGAGGGATTTTGGCGGTTTCTGAAGCCTATTGTCCGAATTAAAAAAAAAACTCCGAACGCGTTAGGCGGATAATAATCTGGTTATATGAATAATTAGTTTAGTTTGTTATCGCATCATGTTTTTTAGTTTTTTAAACCATATTACTTACCTAGATGTATTGACTTGCTGTTGCGGCAATGGTTCCGATTGAGTTCTTTCCAGTTTTCGATGTAAATTTATATTGCCCAAATTTTCGATAAGTGTGTTAACTAGTGTTGATACATTTGAATCCTGTTGAGACTGTGGCTGTTGTTGCTGTTGCTGCTGTTGTTGTTGCTGATGGACATGCAGTTGATTCAGATGATGCTGATGATGAAGATGTTGTTGTTTTAATTGTGGCTGTGGTGTGGAAATTGTCCGTGTTAATGCGGCATGAAAACGAAACTGATGATTGAGAGTTTTGTTTTGAGTCTGTTGGGGTATTGGCTCCATCTGATCCATTTGATCCATCGAAGAATTATTCGAACAATTCACATCCATTATGTTAAGTTCAGTCATTGAGTTGTCAATGTTGATATGACCATTTGATAAATTATTAGTATTTTGGCGTAGAGTTTCGGTGGCTTTGTTCTAAAAACAAATAAATAAATGATATAAATAAACGATACATTTATGTAAGCACGAGTATATGTAAATATGTATAAATAAAAATATTTAATCTAATTTTGGGCTTGTTTATGGCAAAACAAAATTTTATGATTTGATTTGATTGATCAGTTTTATTATTGATTTATTTCCATAGATTACTGTTTATAAGTGCATATGTACTAAGAAAACGTATACAGTAGTTCCAAACCCAAAACGTATGTATGCTTTAAGGAAATTTGCATTAATTACAGACGCACATACATATATATTTACGTAACTGGATTCAGCCTGCCATTGATGTATTATACAAAGTTTTCAATATGCTTTAAATTGTGAGTGAAATCTACATTTGTCAAAGGATTTTCATAATTATGCGTAAGGACAAATCTATCGTCTCTATTCGAAAAGTCACTTTCACCACAAATACGTGCCCGTTTCATCTTTTACTATTCTAAAATATATATCTATATTCGTTAGAGATGAGAGTGATGAGAGAGTCAAAGGATTTTCATAATTATGCCTAAGGATAAGTCTATCGTCTCTATTCGAGAAGTCACTTTCACCACAAATACGTGCCCGTTTCATCTTTTACAATTCTAAAATACATATCTATATTCGTTAGAGATGAGAGTGATGAGACAGTCAAAGGATTTTCATAATTATGCGTAAGGACAATTCTATCGTCTCTATTCGAGAAGTCACTTTCACCACAAATACGTGCCCGTTTCATCTTTTGCTATTCTAAAATATATATCTATATTCGTTAGAGATGAGAGTGATGAGAGAGTCAAAGCATTTTCATAATTATGCGTAAGGATAAATCTATCGTCTCTATTCGAGAAGTCATTTTCACCACAAATACGTGTCCGTTTCATCTTTTACAATTCTAAAATATATATCTATATTCGTTAGAGATGAGAGTGATGAGAGAGTCAAAGGATTTTCATAATTATGCGTAAGGATAAATCTATTGTCTCTATTCGAGAAGTCACTTTCACCACAAATAAGTGCCCGTTTCATCTTTTATTATTCTAAAATACATATCTATATTCGTTAGAGATGAGAGTGATATACAAGCAGAAAACATATATTTTCTTTCACTTCGTCTGCATTCTAAAATACCTTGTCACTGCATTTTGCGGCAATATTGTTCGATGCTGATTTTACCGCGTAAAGCACAAATTAACAAAAAATTTACTGTATTTGGCAATAAAATATTTACATATGTATGGAATAAACATCGCCGTAACAATTTAGAGCAATGGTAGAATTTATGTTGGCACACCCTTTTTTACTTTCCTTGTCTGTTTTAACAAATATTAATTACAAGCAATAATTTAGAAACGAACGTGAGCCCGACAAAGAAATTAAAAGTATGTGATTTTCTATTTTCACTATTTTTATTTTGAATTTAGTTTTGTGCTAGTCAGCTGTGTAGAATGTTGTTTATAGTTTTACTAGAGATAACACAAAATTCGATTACTGAAAACGATATTTGCTCGCGCGTATTTCAGAATCTGTCGATACCGAGCCGTCGAAAGTGAACGTTCGACTGCTACGAAGTGAAGGGTGAATTCTCGAATAGAGCTGTATATTTAACTAGTAAAGTCATGAACCACTTTTGTATTTTGTCGTTTACGGAACAGTGCCTGTTTATTTGAAAGATGTTTTTTCTAGGAGAGAAATCTGTATAATTGAGACACATTCAAGTAAGGAATAAACTGCCCTCCAGAAACGCTTTAGTTTTGCTTAAAAATATATGATGAAATAAGCCTTCTAGTTAAAAAAAAGGACTATTTCAAACATGTTATCTCGCAAAGAGAAGTAATACCCCACTATATATTGCGAAATTGGTTTACATCAGCCCCTGCCTTTACGGCCTAATCTGATGCTGTACCAACTCCAAGGGGTCAATTAGGGTCATTCACCAGCGCCCCCGTGTGGCTTGCTAGGCTACACAGGCCATAACTTTTATAAGTTTTTAGCCTTTACGGCCTAATCTGATGATGTACCAACTCCACGGGGTCAATTATTCACGATTCATTCACTAGCACTCCCCTGTGGCTTGCTAGGCCACACAGGCTGTAACTTTTATAAATTTGTAGCCATATAGACCAATCCTTTGCTTAGGAGTTCGGGCCTTTTAATTCTTCCTTTATGCAATTTTTCAACAGTCAATCGGGCTTAATGGTTTGGTAGGCTGGAACCCATTAAGAACATCAGCCCTTAATCAACTCCCCCGTGTAACCATCACCCCTAGTTCCTTATAGTACAGGTATCTGTTGCAAGACAACAGCTCCTTGAGGGGTTGTTAGCCCTCAAAAAACGGCATGCACCAAAGTTATCAAGAAAACTAATATCTCTTCTTGCGATTTTAGGCTTAAAATACAGCCACAACGTTTCAGTCAAGAGGCAAGCACTTCAACCATGATCAGCACCGAGAGATCTGCAAGGCAGAATCTCCCGAGGGCTTTGCTGATCCCCGTTCTGGCAATTTTAACCCTTAGTACAGATATCGGAAGTCCAACACAATGTATAACATATGTACTCGTATGTGGTAGTTATATAAAACGAAAAAAACAACAACAAATAGAAATTTTTTTTTAATTTAGTTTTTTTAATTGAAATTGTTTAAAATTCTTTCAACATTTCATTGAAATAAAAAGAAAACCTATTAAATTTTAATTGTGAATAATTTTATTGCTCTTTGCAAGTTCAGTTTTTAGCAAATTCAATCAGTTTACTTCAATATACACATGCGTGTTGAAGTCATATGCGTTTTCCAGAACACCTATTTGGCGTTTTCAAATCGCAAAACCATACTTCTTGCGTTATACATTTCTCAGAACACCTATTAGGCGTTTTCAAATCGATTTGCGATTTGCTTTTCTCAGAACATGCCTGAATAACAAAATGAGTTGAAACATTCATTATTCAAATTATTTTCCATCCTTCGCCACTACTCTTTTCGATCTTTCTGGTAGCACATGGTTTCCGCGGCAAAAGAACTACTGCGATTTTGAGGTAAAGAATGAAATCAATCTAATTTCTAGTAATCTGGTTCTGAAGTGTACCGTATACAGGAGGGGCAAGTTCAGGACTGTATGGCAGGTGAGCTGAAACTTTGCATCCACTGTGTTTCAAAATTGTTTTCGAACTGTCTGGCAACATGTGCCCGACAAACGTTATTGTCATGATTGTTAGTGTCAAATAAAAATATGTTAGTCCATTTTGCAAATGCTATGATGCAAACCAATTTACACAATAATATGGATAAGGCTATTTTTTCCAACAACTTTTCATCTACTTGGTAATATTTTCGTAAATGAAAAAGTTGGCAACAATAAACAAAATTACTAACCCAACATACATTTATACGAGTACATACATAATCGTCTGTAAGTTTGCATGTAATCCAAGGTGAACAATGAAAGCGAAACAGAAAACGAAACACTTATTATCCAAACAATAAAATATGTAACAAATGCACACACACACACACAAACATATACATGTTAACATGTACTTATATCAAATCAACTTAAAATACACGAGATCTACAATAAAGACTAAAGAAGGAAAAACCACATGGAAAATATTTGAAAAGAGTGCGTTACACCACAATATGTTCAAGTGGGGTAATACGAGTAGTATAAACGAACATATACACAAATCTACACTTGTAGATGTATGTATGTAAGTATACAAGAAAATGAGAGCGAAAACCAAAAACTCTTACATACATATTTATATACATTTTAGTAAAAAAAATAAAACTAATTAAAAGAAAAAAAAAAAAAAAAATAAAGTTTAAAGTGTGGACAAAAAAAAAGAGTGGGTATATAAACTCCGTTTGTACACATGTACATACAGTGGCTCAAAGTTATAATGGAGCAGAATGAAGTTTAAAACATCAGATCTAAAATAACTGCATTATCGACTCATTGTCACGACTTTAATCATTATGCAGATTTTTATTTTTAAATAGGGAAAATTACGAAACCTAGGTAATATTTCTAATATATGTTACAAATTACAGGGTGTCCGCCGGGAAGGTATACTACTTTGTGTTGCCGCCATTTTGGTAAACATTAGTCGTGACAATTGATATTTGCCGGCCGTGTAGTAGATACGTGGCATATTTATTATGGGAAAATATTCGATAAACCAACGTGTTTTAATCCTTAAAACATTTTATCAAAATCAATCATTCATTACTGTGGCGATGGGAAAGTTACGTGAAATTTTTGGGAGAAACGACTTGACAGTTCATATTTGACAGCCGTGTAGTAGATACGTGGCAAATTTATTATGGGAAAATATTCGATAAACCAACGAGTTTTAATCGTTAAAGCATTTTATCAAAATCAATCATCGATTACTGACTGTAGCGAAGAGAAAGTTGCATGAAATTTTTGGGAGAAACGACGAGCCAACAAATTGGACTATTTACCGTGTAGTGAATGATTTCGAAGAAAGAGGGCCTGCAGGTGATAGGCCTAAACATGGACGACAATGTACTCAGGATCAGCTGAAAACACTACTGCTGCTCAAAAAAGTGTTCAAAATAATCCATCAATCTCAATTCGACGCCGTGCTCAGGAGCTTGGCCACAATTTTGAACAGGGATTTGCATTGGTTTCCATTTAAAATTCAGTTGACACAAGAGCTTCTTCCACAAGGCCATATACGCCGCCATACATATGCCAATAGGATGTTACAGCTTGCCCATGACAGCACCGATTTTTATGAAAAAATCATAGCGAGTGACGAGGCACATTTTCATTTGAATGGATATGTGAATAAACAGAATAGTCGGTTTTAGGCAATGGAAAACCCTCAAATTATTCATGTGTCACCTCTGCATCCATTAAAAGTGACAGTCTGGTGTGCAATTTGGTCGGAAGGAATCATTGGCCCTTACTTCTTTGAAAATAAAAACGACGTAACAGTAACTGTAAATGGGGACCGACATTGCGATATGTGCCTCGGTGTGGCTGATTTGGTAGAGCACTCGAACAACAGTCTCGAGGTCGCAGGTTCGATTCCTGCCTCATACCCTGGATGTTACTGCAGTCAAGCATAAAAGCTTCGCAGTGTTTGTATTTGTTCTTTAAAAAATAAATAATAATAATAATAAAAAATAAATAAATAAAAATATATGATTGAAAACCTTTTAACATCACAGCTGCATGCTTTGGGCTTGATTAACATGTGGTATCAAGAAGACGGTGTCATATCACATAAAGCCAGGATTACAATGGAATTACTGCGAGTCGTATACCTTGCCGACAGACACCCCTTACTAATGTATCGTTGGAAAATATAATGAATTTTAAAAAGGATATTTATAAGCGGATTGGACCAAAATTATAGATATTTAATATACATATGTATAAGAGTCGAAACTGTAGTTAAAACGTTTAAATAGGTTTTTTTTATCTTGTAACGAGTGATTTTTTTGCTATTATCTTTTTGGCAACACTAGTTTTGACAGCTCACGCACGTTTTGTATCTTGTGTCACTGTCAAACATCTTCAGTTTGGTCTATAATTTAATCATGAATCGTCTTACAAACGAACAACGCTTGCAAATTATTGAATTTTATTACCAAAACGCGTGCTCTGTTAAGAAAGTTTTTTATCGAAGAATTGTGTTCAGCGATGAGGCTCATTTCTGGTTGAATGGATACGTGAACAAGCAAAACTGCCGTATTTGTAGTGAAGAGCAGCCAGAAGCATTGCAAGAGCTACCAATGCATCCACAAAAAACAACCGTTTGGTGCGGATTATGGGCTGGCGGCATCATTGGGCCGTATTTCTTCAAAGATGATGCGAATCACAACGTTACTGTGAATGGTGATAGCAAACTTTTTTTTGCCCATAATGGAAGAGCTTGACTTGCATGACATGTGGTTTCAACAAGACGGTGCCACATGCCACACAGCACGCGAAACAATGGACCAATTGAGAGGCGAGTTCGGTGAACAGTTTATTTCACGCTTGGGACCTGTCAATTGGCCGCCCAGATCGTGCGATTTAACGCCTCTAGACTATTTTTTGTGGGGCTATGTTAAGGCTAATGTCTATAGCGACAAGCTCGCTTCGATTGACGCACTGGAAGCCAACATTGCCAACATTATTCGTGAGATACCGGCCGAAATGTTGGAAAGAGTATGCCAAAATTGGACTAAGCGGATGGACCATTTGAGGCGTAGCCGCGGCCAACATTTGCATGAAATAATCTTCAAACATTAAATTATATCGACCCAACTATCGGTCCAAATAAATATTTCATGCATTTTTCTGAATTTTATGTGTTTTTTTTTTTTTAAATTTCCGATAGTTCTTATAAAATCACCCATTATTATTTTAAAAAATGGTTCAATTCTATTTTTAAAAATACAATGATTTTTAATTTAATGAATTTTAGTAAAATTTTGTATGAAATTTTTGAATTAAAAATTCATTTAAATTTTTATGAATATGTCCAATTATGTTTAATTTTACAATTATATTTAAAAAAATTGTTTTTTTCTATGTACCTATAATTTCTTTTTTTTTTTTTATTATTATATCAATTTGTTTTCCAATTTTATAAAATTTATAAGCATAAAATTAAAAATTTTCCTGACGAAATTTTATCGGTTATCGAAATATTAAAGTTTAAAAATTACTTTTGACAATAACCAGTGACTTCAAGCTGAATTAAAACAACAATTATATTTCTAAAAGGTCGAAAAACTACTATCAAGATATGCTTTTTAGATCTTGATTTGCAACAATAACAAAACAGTATAATTCAATTGCGAAATATGACAACTTCAGTAAAATAACCGCATCCAACTTCAGTTAAGTACCAACTAATACCGTTAGATTTTTAGATTTCGATTTTTTCTTCCCTTTAAAACACATGACCTAAGGTTATTTATTAATTGTACGTTATTTATTATTTTATTTATTAATTGTAAGAGGGACATTAGTGGACTTGTTAACCGAGCACCAATCACAAGTTTTTAATATCGTCAAGCGCTACAAAAAATGCCACAAAGTTTGAAAATAAGCGAAAACCAAGTAAGCACAAAACTTGTTCAGAGTCAAATGATGAACGTTGTTTAGTACAAACTATTAAGAAAAACTCTCATACAAAACTAGCTGCGTAAGCTTTTAAAAACATGTAGCAGTAGGGTTGGTGCCTACGCACAAAGTTTTAAAAAATCATGACTAGAATTCCACGTGAAAAAATATTAAAGACAGAAATGTATAGCCCTTACAGAGTCGTGAACACCGGTATATAAAACGTTATGATCAGACTTAAAATGGCGACACAGTGAACAAAATACTAAAAGGGCGGTATTTGTAGGCGTGGCATAAAAATTAATTCTCGAATTGTTATTACATTATTTTTAAACCTAGAGGGTGACCAACACAATATTTTTATGTATGGAGTGCGAATCACTCTAATCTATATATACTGTTAATTTCACGTAGAAAAGGCCCTAACTCGCATTTTCCCTGAATTCAACGCTTTTTAGGGATTCTACTACGTTTCACACAAGTACACAGTGTCACAAGGATTAAATTATATAATTTCATGCATATCGTTCTTGCAAGCAATTGAGCAGAAAAAGTTACTTTTAGATGTATGTACCTATTTATACCTACAGTTTCCATTATGAACTTCTACGTGAGACAAACGATACATACATATGTAATACATATGTATAAAGTATGTCATTTACATATAAATATGTATGCATATTCAGCTACAATATGTACCATGTGTACATAGGTTGTATGTTTGTATAAACTTGCTAAATAATATATACACTATCTGCATCCATACATATGAGTACGTACATAGATTGTATGCACACACAATTACCTGTTGCTGAAGCCAGTCAGTTCTTCGCTCATCATTTTTTTCTTTATTTGTCTTATTGTTCAACTGACATACCGTCTGTCAGTCTGTCTCAAAACTGTTCGATTGTCTGATTAGCTTGATTCGTCTCTCAATGCTGTAATAATATTATGCAACATACCAATTATGTATAGAGCTCAAGTTCAAACCACTAATACATACATAGACCCAACAAACAAACCAACCAAACGTAAAAACCCGTCTTTTAACAAAACACAAACAAGAAAAAAAAAATAAATAAATAAAAAAAAAGTCGCACTTCGCTTACTTTTTATACATTACCTTCTTCTTTTGTACAAAAACAAAAACAACTAAAAACCAAAACAGCCAAACAATCAACAACAATATTGGAACACTACACACTTCCATACACACAACAACAAACATTCACATCATCTTTTATCATCCGCATATGGATAAGACCAGGGTTGTCATATTTGGCATATTTACTCGCCACATTTTGATAAGAGCACGAATTTGATATGAGTAGGCATTTTGATATGAGTACTAGTAGTGTGTGAAAAGTGTAAGTGTAACCAGTTTACCAGATTACATTTTTATCCGTCAGTACATTAATACCTTGATGAAACAAGTTCGTTGTAAAGGATTGTTTCAGAGAAATACTTATGCATTATGAGCATATTGGCGGCTTTGGTCGATTTGATAAAAACCCAAGTTACTCGTATTAATGTTGGCAGTGACAATTCGTTGCTTCTTGCCATATTTAGCGTGTTTTATCTACTTTAAATGAGTTTTTTTCTTCCTAGTGGTGCACGTTTTAGAAACAGTTTAAGTCAACCCCATTTTTAAAACTGTTCATACCCATTTTTAATACAATTTTAAGTTGACGTTTGTGGTTTTTGGTTATTGTTTGTTTACAAATGTTGTTTATTTCAAATCAAAAATTTATTTATTAATCTTTTGATAACAACAATTGATTAAAAGGATTCTTATTTAAAATGTCAGATAATTTTAGTTCTGTGTGTCTTTTAATAGAAAATATGACCAAAGTTTTAAATAGCCGGCAACAAAAAAATTGCAATGAAAGAAGTAATCCATTTTATTGTAGATTCCTGTTAAGCAATTACGCTTTGAGTAGCCGACAAAAGAAAATTTTCAAGGAAAGAAGTAAGCTATTTTATTGTGTATTTCATATTAGCAATTACGCTTTACATTTTTTTCGGCCCTTTTCCTTTTATTTATTACTAATATTTTGTTTATTTCCAACACAGAAAAAAATAGATGAGATTATTTTTTCAATCAAGTTATATTTTCAATAAAAAACCATCAATTTAATCAAATTTGTATTGACTCAATCAAATTATTATAAATTCTGAATTTTTGGAAATATCTCTTAATAAAATGCAATTAATAAAAAGTTTTCCGAATTATTGATTGATATTCAATAAATAAATTCAAAGATTGTTACATAACAGAGAAGAGTTGTTGTTTCTTTAACAATTTTTTTTTTTGTTAAGTATATTTTGCAGATTTTACATATTAACAACAATTTTTTTCAGCTCAATAATTTTTGATTTTAAGTTGAAAAAGCTATTTTTACTTTATAATTTTAATTATCAATCCGGCAAAAAATCCTTTTCACAGGAAATTTTATAAAAATAGTGCAATTTTTTTATCAATATGGCATCTATTTTTCTGTGTATACGTTAATAAAATGTCTTGTACATTAGTGATGTGTAAAAAAAAGGAAACAATATATTCATATTTTTTTCCTATGCCTAAGCAAAAGGAATCAAAGTAAACTTTTCCGAATCCGAATTTTTTGTATTTCAAATTGAAATAGCATTGATTTTCATAAAAAAAACAACTGCTGAATTCACAAACTCAGTCATATCGTTAATCGATGTAATTGGAGAGACAATTTAGCGTTGTCAACTCGGGGCGTTTCGCACCGTTTTTGGTGCTTTTTTAAAAATTATTTGTACGAAAAACTCTTTAGCCGGTGGGCTGCGCGCTTTTTTAAAATTCCCGGTGCGCCCTTTAAATTTCGGTGGCACCAACTCAACCTTTTGTTTTAATGTAAGAAAAAAAGTTTATTAAAGTGTCTAAAATTTTAAAAATCGTTTTGTGGATCACAATCAGAACTCAGAGTAATAATGCGGAAAACATACCATATCACGTGCACAAAGTAGTACAATCTTGCTGTTGTATATTAAACCTATTCTCTGGAGAAAAAGAGACACTTCGTTTTACAAAATTTGCTGTTTTTAGAGAGTGTTTCTCAAATATTACAATAAATGCAGACACTAAATAGTGAAGTGAATTAGTTACAGCTTTGGAAGCTGATACATAATAATTCATAAAATTATTAAATCGTTGCAAAATCTTCTCCCTCAAATTACAGAAATCTTTAGCTTTTATTTGTTACAACTCTGGCAAATTTTCGTATATTTCAATAAATTCTTTAAAAGACACCCACTCTAGAGAACTGATTTTCATTGTTCGGTTACGAAAACAGATATGAAATTTACACTGTGTTTGATAGAATTGCTGTTAATAGAGTTTGATAGCTTTTAGTGTGATTCTCTAACTATTAATGATCCGATAATCGTAAATTTTATCAACATATTTCATCCAGTAATGATTGTATGTTCCTACAATATAATTTTAACGGCGAATAAGCAATAAAACTAATAGCTGATTTCGGTTGACAGCGGATATAACTCAATAATGCTGCTGAATAACAAATTTGATAAAATATCGTTATAATTGTCGTGAAGATACTATTTATTGTCTTAACTAGAGGCCAAGTTTGATAAATACAAGTTCTAGTTATTGAATGAATTTGATAGCATGCCATCAGACGGTGCTATCAGACTCAGTTTGATAGTCTAATAGCCACTTAAAAGGCTGTTTCATCATGTTCTTAATATAAAAATATTATACTTTTTATAATGAAATAGGGTTTTTTAAAACTGAAAATAAAAATTCTAAACTTGGTGCGTTTATGTTGAAATAAAACGCTTTTTTCTTCATTTTCGTGCGTTTTGAAATTTCAAAGTTGACAACGCTGGTTATTGTTTACAAAAGCGAGAAACTATAAAATACACGTTGTATTTTGCTTTTCTCCTGTGTGACAGTTCACAGAACAAGGCAGTAAGGAAGAGCCTTGTTGTTTTTTATTGTTGGCTGGTTGTAGTTCCGTACACGTTTATTTAGGTTTTTTTCTTTTCTCTTGTTTGACAGTTATAACAGTTCAGTTCTTATTTTTTATTTTTGGCTTGCTGTAGAACTTGTACATACATATATTTTTGTAGCATGTATAGTTTCACGTTTTTTTATTTCGTGTGAATATTGTTGAATAAAATTAACCAACCTTTCTGAAGTTGCAATAAACAAAGAAATCACAGACAAGCGGTGATGAAATAGGTATTCGCCCATGTGCTGGAAAACGCATTTAAACGCACTTCAAGTGTTGGTATTAAATTAGTTAAAACTGATCAGCGCCCAGTGTACATACCTTCAATACTGCTCAAGACTAACAAAAAACATGTGTACACAGGATGGAAGACAAAACATTTCTGTCATGAACACAACGGTAATAACTTGCAATTTTATTCAAAAATATACTTTTTTCATGTATTTACTTATAAAAGTGTTAAAAAATGCCAATTTTGGCTCTTTCCGTTATAAAATTTGAGGAAAAAGACGACGACAACCCTGGCTAAAATAACGATGATAAAAATTAAAAAAGCCAAAAACAAAAACCAGAAAATAGCCTATAAAAACAAAACAATAAAAGACAAGACGTTAGTGTCGTATGTATGTATATACATACATATGATATAAATTAGTATATATGTATGTATGTAAGTACGAACATATTTCAGTATTCGGATGCTCACAGTTTTTGGTTTGTTATACAGAAGACGTAGTGTTACTGATAACATTAAAGTAAATCCAGTAATGTGTACATATGTATGCACGATACAACTTAAGGTAACAATATGTGTGTATGTATGTATGTAAAATAGTTTGTGTGTTGTTCACTAATGTTTGAAGGCCTTAAAAAACAATCAGTTTTTTAGATCTAAACAACGAATTAAATTTAAAGTTGCCAGCGTAAAAATATATGTATATGTACATATTCTTTCATTATTTTATTTTAGTAAAGATAGGTTCATCATTATTTTAGAGAAAAGAAGAATACTATGCAATTTCTAGAAGTCTCGAAACCAATAACCTAAAAAGCTATTAACAAATTGAGATTTACAGTTTGTAAAAGAAGTATTTTCAAAACAAATTTCTTTAGGAATTTCGATTGAAATGTAGAATAAAGCCATAAAATTATTTACTTTAATTATTGTAAAGTCCAAATCCAATAGAGAAATTGCGGAGATGTTCTCCCTTAAACTTAAGAACAGTATATAACTTTATTAGCCGAGCCGAAAAAGAAGGAAGACTTGAACCGAAACAGACACCAGGGGCCAGATTCCGCAACTATGATTTGTTTTTTACCAGTGAACACTCAAAATAAAATTCACTGACAGACACAGTGTTCACTTTTCATTAAAAAGCGATTCTGTAAAAAAAATAATTTTATTGCGCTGGATGTATTTCTCGAGGGGCAGAATGATATGCTGATTTGGCAAATTAGCTGTGTCACACAAGTTGTTGAATAGATAATTTAAATATACATACGTAATCCTTTTGTTTTTTTTTTCAAGTTCAAAATATTTTACAAAAAACTAAAATTGACCGAAGATTTTTGAGTGAAAAAATTATTATTAAGTGTACACTTTATATGTCAAAATTATTCATTCTCACCATTGCGGGCTCAAAAATCAAAAGTGAACACAAATTGGTGAACATTTTAAAATTCATCGTTGTGGAATTTGGCCCCAGACCGACCAAAAAATATAACTCGGCAAATTGAAGGAAAATTTTTGAAAATTATTGATGAGAATCCACTTTTCAGTGCTAGAGGAGCACAATAATGAATGTGTATCTCTCATTAAACCAGCGTTGCCAGAAACAAGATTTTATCTTATTTTTGAAGATTTAAAAAAAAACGATTTGTAGATCTTTTTTCAAAATTAATATTTTGGAGAGTTACGGCCGTATGAAAAAAAAACTTAACATAGCTTGGTAAAAATTTGCTAAGAAAAATTTCTTAATTTTGTATGCAAAAACAATTATTGACATATTTTTTGGTTTAATCTGAGCGTCTTTTTTGATTCACGTGAATCGACCACGTAACCCGTTTTCGTGTAATGCTTGTTGTATTCTAGTGACACTTAGATACTACCTGATATTGCCGTAACTTTCTCTGACATTTTAACTACACTTATAAAATGGTTATTTTTTACATCATACACTATAGATCTTATTTCAGCCTCTTTCAAAAGTTTTTGCCAACCCGGTTCTGGAATATTTTATATTTTGCCGTATTTTTCGTATTTATCAAGATTTTTTTGCAGTATTGTATCGTCTGTTTATAATAGAGCCAATTTTTCTGATAGTTTTTCCTTCCTTCCAAAGTTTTATTACTAATTATCTGATATCTTTAGATTACTTATTATCTAACATTACTAATTATCTAATATCACTAGTTTGTTTACCCATTCCAAAACAAATAAAAATTTACTTTACACGAGGAGTCTTACTCTGCCGATCACAATTAATTAACATACAACAATAAAAACGTTTCAGTAGAATGTTAATATAATACAAATAACTAAATATAACGGTATTCTTTCACAGTAGCTGAAATGATGCACATGCAACATGTATACTTTATTTTGACGCGTAAAATATGCATTCGACTTCGCTTTTGCTTCATAATGCATATAATTGTAAGAAATTTCTCAATTGTATTTTTTATAAATAATTATAAAATAGTAAAAAAAGCTAAAATAATAAATTTAGTCATATCTTAAAAGACTAAAAAAGTACTATATTGTAGAAAAAATTTTTGTATACTTTATTTTGACGCTCACTATAAAAAAAGTAAATTATAAAATTTACTTGTTTTACTTAAATATAGGATTTCTTGAAAGTTTTTAATTATCTTTAGCGTTTAAAATACTTTTTTTTACAACTGTATGTGTCTGGCCCAACCCCTGATCTAAGATTTTTAGGCCCACGAATAACTTTGTTTTTTTTTTCAAATAATTTCATAAATTTCTATTTTATTTTTTAGCACAACAAAGTTTTCATTTTATAAATTTTCTTAAAAAAATAAATAAAACAATTAATTTGTTTACAACTGAGCATTTTTGCATGCTTCTTTTTGTTTCTCAACGATATATTAGTATAATTGAAGAAATTAAAATATGTTTTTGCGTGAAAAAAAAACACAAAATATTTTTTGCACAGTTTGCACTAGCCATCGTGAAAGCCCTTAATATTTACATGTATATATTTTTTAATTCTCATTCTACCCTCTTATCTCTAAGCAATTGCCAATCGTTGATTGGCATCACTGAAGAGATAGTGGTTGATTTTTTTTTTTTTTTTTGCGAGTACTTATCAAACATTGTTGATTGCGTTTCAAAATAAAAAATGTTTTCGTAGAAAACACTTGTTTTTTATGCGAAGAACACTTTTAACGTTTTGTTTGGCGTCATAAACAATTTTAATTTTTTGCTTTTTTATTGTTTACCTATAAAGAAAAAACTTATATTTTTTATGTATTCGATTTATAAAACATGACTTTACGTTTTGAACTTGTCTTTAATTGACAGATTGCAAAATGAGTTTTTTTATATTTTGCAATATTTTGAATGTGCTTTTGAGTGTTATTTATGAAATTTTATAATTATATTATAATGGGTTTATATTTATTTTATAATAAAAAAAAACTTGAGGTAAGTTTTTGTGGTCGAAAACCCGATAAACGGTTTAAAACGGCAACCGTTTTGAAATGGTTTTAATTTTAGATAAGTTTTAAAAAGTGTGTTTTATTATTACTTTTATTTTGTGTTGGTGGTAATTAATTGTTGTTAATTTCCAGTTTAATATTTTTATTAACCTGCGATTAGCTGTCAATTTTTTTTTCAATATTTCTTTGTAAAATTTTATTAGATAAGTATGATAAAATTACACCTTTATTTCTTGTTTATTAAACTACGATTATTTTGTAATGTAATGTTTTACATATTTTATAAACTGCTCATTAATTATTTCAACGTTAAACAAATTTTTGCTGTCTGTTTATAATGTTTATTAAATTTGCTTGGTTTAATGAAAACAAAAATTCCACATGATCAAATTATTTGTGTATACTTTGAACTTAATATTTAACTAATAATTGTAATATATTCCTTTGTTTTTGCTGCCATATGCACTTTAACAAAAACAGAAAAAAAATTATAATAATAACAAAAATACTGATAATTTAAAGGTATTTCATATTTAAAGTTTATTTTTCATTACATCTGGCTTTAGCTTAAAACCCAACAATATTTTGCAAACGAAACACAGCTATCTTTTTTTTCTCCTATGTAATAATTGTTTTATTTAATTATTAAAACTTGTCTCAAGAAATAATTCATAAAAAAAAATGTTTCACTCACGTTTATATATTATTCAATTCGCGCGGGAGGACGTCCTCACCAAACCAAATCTCGTTGTAAACTAAAAACATCAAGTAAAATGAAAACCGAAAGAAACAAAAACACGTGTTCAATACTTATTCATTTTTAATAATAAAGCACACAATACATTTATGCGTTGAGAATCTGGCAACCCTTATACGTTTCAGCGCTCTATCTTTGTTTTGTGATTACTAGCAGCAACTACAAACAACAACACAAATAGCACCAATAAAGCAAAAGCAGAAAAAAGCAACTAACTGGGTTTTTATAAATTGTGTAGTTAGTTATTTTTTTTTCTGAAAGTCTGCTTTGCTCTTTTGTTTCTAACAAATATTATTTATTTGTGTAGGCAGGTAAAGTGTGGACTAATGCTTACTATTGCTGTTATTGTTGCTTTATAACAAAAAATACAAACAAATGTAGCTATGTACATATTGTATGTATGTACCATAAGTAATTATTTTCCATTCTTTTCTCTATGCTATTTCTATACAGTTAACATTTCTTATTCTGAGTACAAACATACATTCATACTTAAAGCCCATACGTATGCATATACATATGTACATATAAGAGAATTTCCCTTTCATTTAGAAATGAAAACAAGATTAAAAAAAAAACAAACATACTACACTCATACATAACTATTATGAAAAGAAAAATAAAAGAAATGAAAATATTTTTAGCTTTTAATAATTTAACTAGCATTTTATTTCTTACTCTCGACTGATATTATGAAAAAACTACCTGTTGAGCCAATCTAAAAAATTCCGCTAATATTCAAAAGGTTCTTCATTATAGCGTGTTCAAACATGTCAGACAATATTCGTTTATTGAACAATATTTTTTTGCTGTGTATACGAGTACATAGGTACATACAAAATATTGTTTACCCTATTATCATTCCGAAGTAAAAATACTATTTTTTGCCCTTGAAAATATGAGTTTTTAAATACACAAAAATGGGGAAAACTCCACATACATAATTATTGAGATTATCGCAATTAACGACTTCATTAAGCTCAGTATTCCATACAAAAAGTCAATTAATTTTTTGAACAATCAGCACGAAATTGCTATAAAATTGAGCACAAATTGATATACAATACTCAAGGTGCATTAACGTCTACACGATGGCAGCACTAGAGCAAAATTACAACAATAGAACCAAGGTGCATTAACATCTACAAGGTGGCAGCGCTACGACATGTGACAATTTTTTTGCTGCTACCTTCTAGCCGTTAATGCACCTTGACAATACTGTTGTAGTACAAAATGATTCACAATAGTAACTTAACTGTCAAAAAAGTAAGCAATAAAAAAAAGATGGCGACTCAAGTTCATGGTAAGTTTATTAAAACTAAATTTGTAATAATATAATCAATTTATTTTTAAATACAAAAAAACAAATGGGTTGGAGAGAGGCCAGTGAAGCAGCTCTTCTGGACATGTGGCCAAGCAAAATGGATGGCTTCCGTAGACACCGGAAAAAATTTGTAATATTTATGCGAAAATGACTGACGAGCTTGGGTATTTATATACAACAGATGCCTGTATAGTAAGTAGCTAGATGACGTGCAAAATCAATGCGATTCTGATTAAGGCCTGACATACTTAATGGATTTGGATCTACCAGCTCCGAGGTGCTGTTGCCTTGCAACAGATACCTATACTGTAAGGAACTAGTGGTGATTTTTAGACGGGTGAGTTAGTTTAAGGGCTGATGCTCTTAGTGTGCTTCGGCCTACCAACTCATTAAGCCTTGTCTTCCATTGACTGCTGGGAAATTGCATACAGGAGGAATTAGAAGGCCAGATCTCCTAAGCACATGGTAAAAATTGCAACCACGCAGGGGCGTTGGTGAATCGTGAATAATTCATTCCGTGGAATTGGCCCATCATCAGATAAGGCCGTCGAGGCAGGTGCTGATGTAAATCACCTTCACTACTGTCTAGGCCAGATGTGCCCAGGCCTATGGGGTTGATGCTCAATTGTTTTTGTAAAAGCGCTTAGCTATAGGGATGTCCCCTTTATTACACACATACTGCACTTTCAATGAAAAATATACAAATAACTTTGTCTTATATATTTTTTGCATGCTTTGCTGGTAAACATTGACGACAGTGATTATTAGTGTAAATTTTGGTTTTGTAAATTGTTTTGCTTTTTACAACAACAAAAAAAATGAAATAAAAGTAGTTTTTCGTTAAATGTATTGGTGTTTGTTTGGGCATCCCTGGTCTAGGCAATTGCTTACAGGATGTATTAGAAAGCCCGATCTCAAGAGCAAAGGTGTTTTCTAATGTGGCCAAGTATAACATTAAGTTGCCACCTTTGTATGCCTTACAAGCCATGTGGAAGCCAATCATGGTGAGCCGTTGGCAAGTTCACTTTATGGAGTTAGTTCTCCGTTAGATTAAGCCGAATGTCAGGTCCTCAAGTCAATTTCACATATATTTTTTTCGCAAAGTACTCGTATTTTCACCAAACATTGAACTGTTTTAGTTATTTGAGCCTCTGCAACGTGGCCTTAATCATGTTATTTTCATTACAAAAAAAAAAAAAAAAAAAAAAAACGAGTTTATAAAGTAATTAAATTGATTTTGAAAAAGAATATTAAAAGGAAAAAATCTTAAAACATTTTCAGATTTTTTTAAATGGGTCAAAAGATTAGTGCGAGCATTTAATGCTGTAAAACATAAAAAAAAGCTCTGACGATAACAAACTCAAGGAAAATAATCACAAACGTTTATGATGCTGCTGCTTGTTCTTATCAGTTATAATAATTAAAAATAATTAAGTACAAATAAAAACTAAATGTATAAAATCAAGTAAAAGCGCTAAAGAAACATCAATTTAAAGTTCAATTCAACTTATTTTACCCTACAAAGCAATTGGAAAACTTCTTCTTCGTCTTATTTTTATTAATTCTTCTTCGACGTGGAAACGAAGAACGCACACTCGCAAACGTATGTGTACACACATGCGTACACGTATACATATTCACTTATGTTTATTGAATAGATTATGAACTTTGTTTTCAGTTTATTTTGTAGGTTTGCGATTTAAATTTAAGTAAATAGCGTTTTAGTTTTTTCTTTTCGCAGTAAAGGTTATTGATGCTGAAGAGGAATTAAAGTTGCCAGACACAGAATCTTAGCAACACTGTAACACCGCTGTCACACACGGGAAGTTTACTTTGCAAGGTCTTGAGTTTAGTGGTGGCAAAGGAAAGAGAAGAGAAAAGAGAGCTGCCCTCTTCTTCCTTGTCACCACTAAACTCAATACTTTGCTAAGTAAACTTTTCATGTCCGAAAGCGCTGTAATATATACAAAAGCTACACTACATATCAACAAAATCAAACCAAAGTTAGGTTGTACGAGGTGACAGCTGTAGAGATACCAGGCTACTTAGATTCAGTTTTGATTCCGTTGTGTTGCTTGGGATGAATGATACCGTTTCATTTCGGAATCAACTTGAGAGAACGACAACAGAATCCTAGGTCAGCCGGGTTTTTGATTTAGCCAGCGTTGTATCAGTTTCTTCAAACTTTTTACCGCAATTTCGAATGAGAAGAATGCTTAGTGCATCATTTAAGTGCTAAAAAGCTTGAATACTGTATAATTTTCTACATGCTACAGTCGCAGAATCATCTTTTTTGTAAAACTCTCGCACGCTCAACGCGCAGTCTGCTCCCGAGAAACGCTTCATAGTGAGTGAATTCCCAAGAGCTAGGCTACCGATTGACATAGCCCCCCGCGCCCCTCGGACACGTTGCCTTCACGCAATAAGCTAAATAAATATAAAATTTCTTTGAGACACCTTATATAATTACAAGTACTCGTCATCCCTGCTACAGCATTGTCTAAGAAGTAGGACGTTGATCTTATTTATACTGGGTAAAAGTAAACTTATATACTGGTTCTTCCAATAGGGATCTTCTAGCTTCAGAAGTTGATAGCAGCCATATTGCTAAAACTACATCTAACAAATTGTTTTGCGCCGAGAAGCATGTTTGTATTCCAAGCCAGGGCATTCTGCTTTCCGGGATAGGAGTGCCTGATTTTTTGTGGGAAATAAAACTCTATTAAGGTTGTGTTGGGACTTTGCAATTCCTCACCAAGGGTTAATCGCCAGAAACAGGTTCTGTTTTATAGACCATCTTGGCGCTGATCGTGGTTGAGGTGGCTGCATCGAAGGAAGGGGTTATTAGTCCCCCTTACTAGTCATGGTGCATGTCTATTTTCGGGGAGCTACTTATAATCTGAGAAGTGCTGCTGTCTTGCATCATATGGAAAGGAAGGAAGAAAAGAGGTAAGAGAAGTGATAAATGGAGTGGTGAGTTGGTTAAGGCCTGATGATCGCTATGGACTTCAAGCCACCAAGTCGGGAAGCCTGGTATTTTATTGTCTGTCTGGGAAATTGTGTAAAGGAGAGATTAGAAGTCCCGAGCCTTTTCCGCAAGGGAGTTTGTACATATGACAAAAAGTAATTGTTAATTTTTAAAATCATTCAAAGCTTCTCGTTAGGAAATGTGTGTGTCTTACAAGCCCTGATGAACCGTGTGATAGTTCAACCCGTAGAATTGGTGTTTAGATACACAACACATTATTTTTATTTAATGTTCTCCTCCTCAGCTGTGTCCAAACTCTTACTTTCCTCTACAACTTCACCAAGGAAATGTGTTTAAACGAGTTTTGTTGTTATTAAGCCACTGATCACAGGCGTGCCTGATTGGAAGAAACACAATTTCTGTGTTGGAAAAAAAGAAAGAAAACAAGGAAGCAAACAGCAATGAAAAAAAAAAGTTTTCTAATAATATCAGTAGTTACATATACATACACACAAACATATACTTATAAATATGTGACACTTGCTAATAAGTGATATATATTTAAAAAAAAAATGTTTCTATTTTTATGTAGAATCAGCCGTGTGGGCAGGAGGCAGGCAGCAAGCAGGACGGGACAGTAGTGAAAAATAATATGCAAAATTTAAATGCCAAATGAAATGAAAAACAGAAGAAATTATTTTGCATGACTGGCTGGTTTACTAGTTTCTTTATTTGTTATGCCAGTCAGCCAGCCAGCCAGTCCTAAGATTTGTTTCTGGTTGCAGTGGTAAGTTAGCTGATTACTTTTGCCTGGCCAAATCATTGAATGACGACGAACGACTGACTGGTTGGTAGGTTGTTTAAGTTTATACTTAAAAGAAATGAAAGAAAAAAAAACACAACATAAACTTTGGATCGTTTTGGTCGTTTCTTGTTTGACGGCTTAAAATTGTTAAGCAACTCTGTGTTGCGCGCAGCAGCAGCAGCAACAACAGCAGCCGCTGCAATCGTGGCTTGCTGCTACTTTGCCCAGACACACACCAGCTATTTTTATTTTTAATTTTCCTTTTAATTCGAGTTGTGTTGGTGGAGTTGCTAATCATAGTTTTAAGTTTGTTAACTCATCGTTTATTATAAGTACAGGGTGTTTTTTTTCAAGTTACACAAGTTTAAATCATAATAAAACAAAGATATATAAGGCATATATGTTAAAAATATTAATGAGAAGGGTTTTATTAGATGGAAAATCAATCGTAAAGCAGCTTTGGGCTGAAGAACAGCTCTCGCGTCATCGTAATTATCTCTTAAGTGCGATCAGGCTTGTGTTTGTTGTTCGGTCTTCGAGAGTTTTGCGTCTCACTCGCACTGGTTAACGGTTTGCCTCAAGTAACTGTACTGGTTTACAGTTTTTCTTAGACGTTATTCATTCTTAACCACGTGGACACTTCCTATGTAAAGGCATAGGTCGTTATAGTTAGTCACAGCAATGCTACAAACGTAATGTTAATACCACCTTGGGCATAAGGTCTTTGTCACGCCGCCCATGCTGTGCATCCTATACTTTGCAAATTTACTTTGCAACTGTATAGTTACTAAATAAATAAATAATAGATGGAACATTTTATGCCATTAATGTTTAAATATGATTTCCGACATGTGGTCGGTACGGGATTTTTGGGGAAATAAATGTAGTCCTCGAGGCACTGTTGTTTTGTAACAAATTCTTGTTACAAAATGTAAAGAACAAGAAGTGGCGGAAGAACCGGTAAGTTAGTTAAGGCCGGATGTTTTTCTGAACTTCAGGAAATCATCTGTCGAATCCTATTCTCTCTCTCTCTCTGGATGTCTGGGAAAGAAAGCCCAAGCTCTTCAGCAAGGGGTTATGATAAAAAGTTGAGACTTGTGTGAGTCTTTTAAGGGCATATGTGCGCTGGTAAGTTATCGTGGTGGTGGTTAAAATTTAAGGGACGATGTTGAATGTGAAACACACCTAAACGTCAAGTTTTATTTTTTTTATTGTTTACTTTAGAAATGGCGGCTTCAGAGTGCCAGGTTGTTTTTATACCCAGCTCGAAAATAAGTGCTACCAGACTTCACATGTATTCATAGTTAATTTTGCTCTAGTGCTACGTTACACGGTGTCAACAACCAGCGTTGCCAATATGAAGATTTTACCTTAGTTTTAGAGATTTTATAAGCTAAATAAGATTAGAAAAATTTTAGTTTTTCTTAAAATTAAGATTTTTGAGAATCAGTATTTTACAAATTGTGTACAAGCTATTTCCAAGCAATTAGAATAACTTTTACTTTCAAACACAATATATACATATGTATGTAAGTACAAAGCTACATATATGTACACATATTTCTAATTTTGGAAAGAAATGTAATTGAATTTTTGCTTAAAAAATTGTTTTTTAATCTTGTATTGTTGGAATAACTATTTCTCTGTAACAGTTAACTATTTGTTATAAAAAAATGAAACGAAAAACATTTTAAGATTTTTTTCCTAAAGTTAAGAGTTTATTTTTGGCAAATGAAAATTTTTTGACAAAAATTTCTGGCATCATTAATCTGATATAATATTTAACTATTTGGTATAAAAAAAGTCAAATGGAAAAAATTTTAAGATTTTTTTCCTAAAATTAAGATTTTATTTTTGAAACATGAAAATTTTTTGAGAAAAATTTCTGGCATTACTGCTCTGATATAAAATGAGAGAGAACGTCAGCAAGTTGGTGAGAAAGCAATTAAATTTTCGCTCATACCTAGAATGACGCCAAGTATTTTTACAAATATTAATTTAAAAATTTTTAAGCAACCGAGTAGTAAACATCGCTGAGTGTTGTGTTTTTCTTAAACGAATTTATATAATCCAAGAGCAAAAAGAACAATAAACGATTTTTCACAAATATTTTAATGGTTCTATGACTTTTTTTATGCAACTTTTTTCTGAAATTCTTCAAAAATTCAATATTTAATCGTTTTGTGTAGGTTTTTTGACAGTTCATCGCATGATATGGTTTTCTAAATATATTGCTACGAATTTGTATCACATCTAAACCAGTGTGCAGCCGTTGAGGTGCTAGTTATAAATTTACAGCACATTCCCACAAACAAGATAAAACTAACAACGTAATACATAAACAAACAAACATACATCAGTCAAGATCTTTAGCTGGATAATTTAGAAGAAAACAATGTAAACAAGATCAAATAATACGAATATTTAATACATCATTTAAAGCACACAAAAATTCCAAGTAAATCGATTACAAACGATGTTGTTGCAGTCTTGGTATTTCATTTCTTGCCACTAGTTGTTGTTATTTGCTTATTGTTCGCAAGCATGTGTGTGAATATGCATATGCGTAAGAATTATATTTGTACATTTGAGTCTAGAATTATGAACCACTGGAAAAACCATGATGATTGTAGAAGATGATAAAGACATATAAATAGCAGGCAGGACTGCGGCAACGAGTTAGTTTATTTTTAAACTTTGTGCAAGACAGTCATAAGTAAAAAAAGTAAGCAAGTCTAGTATGTAAATACACAGTGGTATGAAATGTAAATGAAGTTGTAAATTATTTAAGTACTGTGTAACGAAAAAGTGTGAGAGTTATTATTTCATTTGCAATGGAAGAATACGCAAAAACGTTTTTAGACGCAAAAACATAATAATATATTAACAAAATAAACTATATTTTCAAAATATAATATCATCAAAACAAAATATTTCTTGGCTTTAGCCAGGATTGAACTTGAGCCAGACGAATGATACCAACCCATCATATAATATTAGAAATATTATCAAAACATTTTTATGTAATCTGATATAATATTGCAATAATACTAATTTTGAAGGCTATACGTGATATAATTCTATCCGCTAACAAATTTGACGTTTGCTGATAGAGAAATATTTGATAGTATATCACATATAGACTCTACGTTAGTTAAATGGTATATAAAATAAAGCAATGTTGCCAGCTCAAAGTTGTGAACGTCCAAAAAAACACCCAGTACTTAAGAGAATTTCATACAACTAGATTTTTTTTCCAACAATTTTATAGTTAAGTATTTCTAAAATACGACAACAATTTTAATATATTCTTGAATTTTAATAAAAATTCTCTGAACAAACACACAACAACCGATACTCAGCTACATTTAATTATTTAAAAACTTCTGGGGAATTTTTATTTATTATTTTTTTTTAATTGATAACACGATTTTTCATAAAAACATATAATAAAAAAATTAACACTATTAATGCAAACTGGATATTTTAAGTCACAGAAAATTTTAAATTTTCAAATATGTTTTGAGAATACATACACAAGAGAAGCGCAAGAGCATGCTGCATTTATTTACATCTCTGTTTTAAACCGGTTTAAAGTTTGTTTTGATTATGAACCAATTTTATTATGAATTTATTATAGGTATTAAAGTGAGTTATATATTGCGTTTCCGTATACGTTTTTTTTTTTTTTTTTTTGGGTCAAAACACGTAATTAGCAACTCAGCTTTTAAAGAACTTGTATTAAAACAACACAAAATCAGGAAATCCTATATTAAATACTGAAGACCGTGATTCATTATCCTACACAAACGTGCCATCTGCCAAATACGACATGTGTGCTGAAAAAGTATGATAATGTGTACTAAAAATGCAACTGTGTGAAAAGTTTGTTTTTGTTTGTGTGATTTGAAATTTCATGAATCTGTATTATCTTGTAACATAGTGAATTGGTACCTTTAGTTCTCAAAGCTCTGAAGTTCGTCAGAAAGAAGAAATTATTATTAAATAATAATAAAACAAAGTTTATTCGATTTAGGGCCTTGATACACTATCCTACATGATCGTACGATTCATTCACAAGAAAATGTTTTAAAAATCTGGCCGACTTTACTAAAAAAAAGCTTAAAAATGGCGTTGTAGTCCACATTATTATACAAGTATGATTGCAATGATTTATAAACATAGTAAAAATAATTAAAAACTATTATTACAATAATAATTTAATTTGTTTCTCGATCTGATCGCACAGAAACCAGCATGTTATGAAAATTTTCATAAAATTTTTCAAATTTAACGCTTTGCCAATAACTCTGTCGCATAGTTGCATTTTTAGTACTTTTTTAGCACACATATTTGGAAGATCGCACGATCGTGTAGGATAGTGAATCATGGCCTTTAAACCACAGACTATAATGAGTGAAAGAAAGAAAAATGGTTCGTAATCGAAGAATTGGTACGCTGTATTGTTTTCGTATTTTCTTTCGCATTTAAATTTTCCTTTTCGCAAATTTTATTTTATCATTTTTCGTTATTGTTTATTTTGTGGTACCAGTGTTGCTTCATTTTCAAACTATTTCGCGAAAAAGTTGGCGCAAATGGGCAAATGGCACAGAGTACCAAACTATACTCTTATCTCATTTAATTTTTGCTTCGAACTTACTTTCGCATCGCAATAGAGAGTAACCCCCCAGCTTTTGACAGTTCAAGTTATTCGTGTGAATATCTGAATGTCAATCTGTCAAATATTTGGGAGTGAATTTTTCGTATAATTTGCAAAGGGATCGACATATTGATGTAATTAAATCTGAAATATCATCAGCTATTGGTGTATTGCGCAAGTTCAGCTGGTATATGATAGCCTAGTTCACTAAGCTGTCTTCCAATAGTGCATGGGTACAATAATAATGTTAAACTAAAGCCACTTCTAGCAGTATAGAATAAATCTTTAAAATTTGTATATCGCTCGTTTATTGCAACATAGTCATAAATAAAAGAGCTTGTTTCGAGAAAAACGTATATCAAATTTTTAGTTTCCATACAACTCTTGGCAAAATTTTTTTTAGAAAATATCGCCTAAAGAAAAGAGCTTAAAACTAATTAAATTTTTGGCACAACTCGGAAAGCTCATTTTTTGAGATATGACTATGTTGCAATAAAGGAGCGATATAACCTGCCGGCAAGATGCCACTCAGTGGATCTTTTTACTAATTTTGTCGAAAATATTTTTCCAGTTAGAAGAATGTATAAAATGAAGATCATTATATTTATTTTTAAATCCATTAAAGGAATTGGAAATTTTTCAGTATGCTTCCAAAGTAAAGCACATATAACAAGTCATAATACAAGACAAAGCCGCAATATTGTCGTCTCGAGTTGTCGAAACAACCTATAAGTTTTGCTGCTCCTTATGAATTTAAGAAGTTATCCTATATCTCTACGGAATAGTTTAGTCTCTTTCTTTTATTTAAAACTGAACTTAACCGATGTTTGCTAAATAATTTGCAAACAATTTTGTGTAAAGATTAAAAATTACATGTTTTCATAATTATATTTTGAAAATAATTGTTGCCTTTCGCCTCTTCAATGCCAATAATGGTGCTGAGGATCGAAAATTATACGTATTGTTACGTTTTTGCCTTTAAAATTTTTTTTTCGGGTTGTTCGTTATACATTATTTAAATAATTCACAACTCTATTTACACTTGATACCACGGCGTATCAAAACACTAGACTTGCTTACTTTGACTTATGACTGTCTTGCACAAAGCTTAAAAATAAACTGAGTCGTTGCCGTCGATGTGTCTGCTATTTATACGTCTTTGTCTGTTTCTACAATCGACATGAATTTTCTAGCTATTCCTAATTCTAGAATCAAATGTACAAATGTATTTCTTTCGCATATACACAAACATTCATACACATGCTTGCAAACAATTTGGTATTCGGAATACAAGAAAAGCAACAACATCATTTATAGTTAATCTACTTGGAATTTTACCTACTTTAAATCAAGTATGTTTGTTTCGTTGTGTGTTATGTTTTTAGTTTTATCTTGTTTGTGTGAATGTGTTGTTTAGTTTTAACAAGCAGATTAACAGCTGCATACTGGGTTAGATGTCACAAAAATTCTTAACATTATATATGTAAATAGAAGTTCTGAAAACAAAATAAAAAAACAAGCTTTCTTTTGTTTCAGTTTTTGTCTTTTTTTTCTGGCAACTCTGGTCATAAATGCTATTTGAAAAAGTCTGGGAACTAACAAAAAAACGCAGAAGAATATCTTTTGCTACGTTTAGCGATTTTTTTCGCTATGATTTTTGTGTTGAGAAAGAGAAATGTAACAAAGATAAAGCGGATTTATTTTTATTTCCAATTCCATTAAAATTTCAAATAAAAACACGTATGTAGCTGCATTAGTGTTGAACTAAAAGAACAAAAGAATGAATCTCACATAATGTGATCACAAATACAATTCTAGAAATATCGTCCAATATAAAGAAGTATTGTTTAATAAAAAAAAGAAAGTACACGTTTGCCAGAATGGCATGTTTGATAAAAGAAAATCTAAGCTGGTTACCCAGTTTGAATAGGTGCAATCAGTTCTACAATAAATGCCACAGCAAAGAAACACACGTACATATTTTGTTGATAGAAAAATACAGTATAATGTCAATATCAGCTCTCATTTGTTTGCAAAAGCAACAAAGTAACGCGTGCTTTCCCAAAACTATGCATTCGTACAAATGTATCTTGTTAAGAAATTTTTTTTATATTTTATTGGTACCTAAAGCCGTGCTAGTGAGGCTACCTAATAAACCTTCTGGCATCTTGCTTACGACAATCCACTGTTGAGCATAAAAATAAGGATCAGTGACATTGCTGTTTTATTCTGCCTTGTGTAAATGGGGCAGATTTTTCTCAGTGCAGATTTTAATGTGTAGTAAGTTCCACCTTTACTAAGGAAATCTTAATAAGCCCTTTTTTAATAATACATTTTTTATCTTGGACCCGTACTCAGGGGATAGACCCTACATATGCAGTTCATTGTACTGGAACTAGGAAAATAGGTTATGAGGAGCAGGTAAGAAGGAGTAGTGTTTGTTCAGGTTTGAGTTGAACAATAACAACACGAAAGACCAAAACAAACTCTATTAGAGCGTTGTTGGCATAAAATTAGTTGAAACTGATCAGTGTTCAGTGTATATACCTTCGACACTGTTCAGACTAACAAGATTTAGTCCAACACCTTCCACACTACAAGGCAATGAAGTACATTCAAAAGATATTATGAATGAACATATAAAGAAACGGTGAAAAGAGGGGAAAAAAAAGAAACATGTGTACATAGCTTGCTACCTATTCCGGTGCAATTTGGTTTTATACGAAATTAATAACATATGTATATAGAAAATACGGACAACGGTGAAAAAAGAGAAAAAAACACGTGTACACAGCTTGCCTATTCCGGTTGCCTGAAAGTGTAAGAATTTCGTTATAGCTACTAAAAAGTGCTGTAAATACAATCACGAATAAATAAATCAAATTGTAATGAAAAAAAAGAAATAATTTTTAAAGGCAGCTTTACATCGTAATACTAATATTTAGATCTGTCACAAATCTGTATAAAATAGAAAAAAATCTTACCGTATAGAAACAAAATGTATTCAGGAGTGAAATCTAAATGCAAAAATTGACAAGCGGCCGGTAAAACTTCATTTTCTAAACCATTTCAAAAGACTCTGTATTCTCATCAAAGGTGTATTTTTAAATTTGCATTGGCAGCACTTCCGTGTATTTATTGAAGGTGCTACAACCACCCAAACAATTGCAGTTCAAGAATATTACATGTTGTTTTTGTAAATGTTGTAGAATTGTAACCATCAGTAACTTTATTAGACTTAATAATAATACTTTGATTTAAGGCCGGCTGTAGAAATTGTAACCGTAACGTAAATGTAAATGTAACGTAAATGTAAATATAGTAGCACTTATAGAACACGTAAAATCGTATCATGTGGATTTGACATATATATGTATAGGTTGCTACGAATAAAATTCAATTGCTTATAATATATAACAATATTAAAATACATATAACAATACTAATATACCAATTATATATAATTATTAGTTTATTATACTTAAAAAATATTAAACATTTTTTATTATTACATTTTCATTTCATCACAGACCTAAATTTAACACTGCTTTCTTACATTTATATCAGGGTAACTCTATATTATGAACCATATATATTATTATGCTTGAAGATATATTTTTGGAAATCGGGCGAATAAATGTTGTGGTTGCATATAATGTGACAGTTGCAAAAATTGTGCGCAGTGTATAAATTATGCTACCAATGTGTGTATATCCATTTTGCTCATTTTACAGAAAAGTCTTAAATTTATTAAAATATATTCACCCTTATTGTGTTTGGCGTTTTTATGGCGAAAGACGGGCGTTTTTGAAAAATGCTACCGTGGTTGGCGAAAGACGCCAGTGAATACGACAAATGTCAAATCTATTACAAAACGCCATTAAAATGCTACCGTGCTTGGCGTATTTGTCTTTCAAAAGGGAGCAAATTTGTCGTCAACGTATTTGCTCACGACAGATATCTAAAATTTGATAAAGTAAAAAAATGATCAAAAATAAAAATGTGAATTCTACTTTCTCTATTTTCTACATGATTGCTGTTACATTTGCTCATTAGAAATGAGTATTTATTTAAAAAAAAAAAATAGTAAATCGGCGTGACACACCGTTTGCGAAAATTTAATTTAAATTGGTCCACTATCCTGTTCCGTATAGGGTTGTACAAAGGCCTGGACTAATTTTAAACATATGTGAACAAACATTTATAATACAATATTTTCTAACATATTTTTTGTTAGAATGCAAAAATATTTTCACTTGCTGCTATCTCAGCTGCTTTTCATAGAATTAGTTTAATATTTGCTTTTTCACTTTATATTCAGAGGATGAGTAAAATGCAACACAACATTTTTATAAAACTTATTTGCACAAATTAAATGAACAATATCAAAAAAATATTCCTATTTTTTATTTATAAACATTTAATTGGCACTTCTTGAACAGGATGCTGCATAATCATTTAGTTTAGCATAATCTTTTACATTATGATTCATTTACAAAATTTTGCTTGTCGAAAATTTTAGACGGTAAGATAAGAGTGTAAATGCGACAGCTACTACGAGAGCTGTCGTTTTACGACTACGCCAAACACAATAAGGGTGATTATGTGTGTACATATTTAACTACTTAAATAGTTCAATTATCAAATAAACAAAAAGTACTAAAATAGGGTTTTTGTGCCATCCTGCCATTCACAATAATATATACCATCACTGACTACAGTCCTCACGTAAACACGTAAAGAAATTCTATTTTCTACAGGTTGAGACGTTACGACTACATTTCATTACAGTCAGATAAGCGTTTCCATGGATTCTCGTATAACAAAAACGATTAGCTGTTTCGACTACATTTACATTTCTACATTTACGGTCGGCTCAATGAGCCTTTAACTATCCTACAAATGTAAGCACGCAAACTTACAACACATTTTTGTTCACTTTTTTTTTGCTCCCACAAAATATAAATATCTATTTAATTGTTGTAAACGAGCCTTAAAAAAATATTTTCTTCTTTCTATTTAATTTCATTGAGCGCCATTTAGATTAACAGCTGTTGCCAATTTTTTTAACTTGGCAGCACCAGATTTATAACACAAAAGCAAGGTTGAATACCATTAAATGTATTTTAAACCAATTCAAAAAAGGTTTTAAGATGGTTTTAACAAAGTTAGTTTGTATGGAAAAACTAGTTTTTAATTGATTAATTTTAACCTTAAAACCAAAATCAGTGTTTTAAAACCAGTCAGTGTGAAACCACTAACTATAACAAACGAACAATCAACTTTAAAAAATGCGACAGTACCACACATCTTCTGCTTTGATGATGAACGTTGTTTTCCTATTTGTGAAACATGACTGGTATCAAACAGATCTTTTCAATATGACTTGCTTACTACTAAACGCGTAATGTATGTCCGAATAAAAGACGCTTTTTGTTGGAAAAATAAATAAATGAAAAGGAAAACATATGATAATGGCTCTCCTAAGCATGTAAAATGTCATTGTGTAAACAGAGTTTTCATAAGCGCAATAAGTTTTCCACAGACCGCAAAGAACGAGTATTTTTTTTTCGTTTAAGTTTAAGCTATTTACAAATTAATTTTTGGCTCTGTTGCAATATTATTAATAGGAGTTAAAAAAAAACTAATCATTGGTTAGCTGGCAGATCTTGTCCACCCGACTAAATACAAACATGCATACATATGTATGAGTAGGTATGTATCTATACATACATACATACATACAAGGTTTGTACGTTTATGACTTTTTGCCCGATTGGCTGTTTTGCCCCTCTGACTGACTGTCAAACGAGATAATTTGTTGTTGTTTATTTTTTAATCAAACCAGTCGTCGATGTTTGTGTAATATGTATGTATGTATTATGTAGGTACATACATACATATGTATGTATATACATATAAATGGGTTTGTGTATTTTGTAGTTGCGTCAGTTTACATTTACGTTACGTTATAGTGACTGCGAATAATCGAGATTTAAATTAAAAAAAAAAAGTAAATAAAATAAAAGTTGCTAATACAAAAAAAGGCAGGCTGCTGCTGCTGATGCTGCCGTTTGCGTCTGTCTGTTACTGCTGCTGATGTTGTATTTTTCTTGTTGTTGATGTGAATGATGTAGATTGTGGTAGTATAATTTTTTATTTTTTATTTCTTTAACAAAAAATTATACCATTTAGTTCCTGTTCCACTTAAATACATAAGCAATTACAACACAAAAAACAACAACAACAATTAAATAGTACGTAACTGCTAGCGTGTTTGGAAGTTTTGCTACCATTTTATACATATGTACATTCACTATGTGTATACATATATGTATATGTACAAAATTGTTGTAAATGTTTACATGGCTGTAGATGTAATTCACAGATAAAAATCCATTTGTTATACTACATATTTATATACTCGTACATATATATATTAACAAGTTATGTTTTTCGTAAAAATAAAACTGATTCAATATTTATTACTGCTGATTAAAAATTAAATGTTTGATGCAACAAACACGCATACAAAGAATTGTTTACATCTACAAACATATGTACATATTATATACATACACTCCGTTTCACTTATATAAAAGCACTAAAAATTCTATATTCAGCAGCCTGTTTCTTTTAAAATTTTAAAATAGAAATCAAGGCGAATTCACACCAAAAAATAAATCTTTTTCAAATGTCAACGGAAAAATATAAACACAAAAAGGAATTAAAAAAAAATATAATGAAAGTAATTTTCAATAAAAGACAAACTTATCATTATTTCATGAAACTTTCAATTATTTCGTGAAAATTAAAGTCTCATATTATAAAGATCATCCAAATCGTCTTGCACGCAATATACTTAATTTTGAAGGCCACTCTCGGTTGAGAAGGAGGGATACCCTTGCCACCATCAGAACGTTAAATAGGTGATTTTACCGATACTGAACGTGCAAAAAAAAATTTTTGTCTAGCATTGGCTGGAATTATAATTTTATGTATTTAGTATTAAGATTTGAATACTTATTGTTAGTTCACTTTGTCAATAAATAAATGAATGGAAAAAAAAAAAATATTATAAAGCTGGGAAAGGTGAAAACGGCCATCCAGGTTGGGGAGGATTCTCGATTAGCTGGCGCTTAAGATACAAAACATAATTTAAAAATTGTTTTAATTTTTTTTTTTTTTCAAATTTCTTTATAAAAAAAGTTACTATAAAAGAAAAACTTACTTATTACGTGAAACTTAAATAAGTCTCAGATGATAGAGCTTGAAAAGGTGAAAATGACCAGTCAGATTGGGGAGGGGTCTGGATGATACCTGGCGCTCAAGATAAAATACATAACATAAAAAATTGTTTTAATTTTTGGTGCGTTTTGAAATTTCAAAGTTGTCCACATGTAGGAAAGAAAGGACAGGTTTTGTATGATTGGGCTATTGTAGGGAATTTTATTACAAATTAACGTTATTATTTATGTTATAATTACTATTATAATTTTTCCGACTATGATTAACATATTATTTATTATTATAATATGATTAATATTATTATTTATTACTATACTATTATAATTTTTCCGACTATGAGGAAAAATCGTTGCCGAAATTGGATATCGATGCATTTTCATCCAATTTATATACAACGTTAAACATATTAACAACAAACAGTTCCCAATTATGCCTAAATTATTGAAATCGTATTAAGGGGGTTTTTTCTATAACTACCAACGGACGTACAAAAAGTGAAAAAAAAACTAAATCGCGATTTTTCAAATTCCATATGCATTCTAAGATCTCATTTGCAAGCTCCCTAAAAACTTTAATCACAAAAATCACCTAACTAAGCATATTAAATGATTGGATATCTATAGATCGTTGGTCTCGGTGGAGAAGCCCTAACACGCATTTTTCCCGAAGTGGAAAAATTTCACACAAATATACCTCGTCGCAAATATTTAATGGAATAAAGAACGGGCTTCTATACGCAATTATACAATAAAATTCGCATATTGATGAAACTAGTTTCTGCTGTGTTTTTTCCAACTCCTGCAAAGCTGCATTAATCTTATTAAAATAATTTATTTCCGCGAAAAATATTTTTTTGGAAATATTTTTTTGGTTGTAGGGGAAACTAACGATTTTTATGCGCTATGGTAGGAATTTCACAAAAAAAAACCTCCTGGCAACACAGATCTTGAGATATAAAAAAAAAAATCATGACAAAAGTGGCAGCGTTGTCAACTCAGTGCGTTTCGCACCGTTTTTGGTGCTTTTCAAAATGTTTTTGTGTGTGAAAAGATATTTGTGTCGACTTCATGTGATGACGCCTTATGGAATATGGGGGATTATGTATGAAGACTTGCATTTGCATGGTTACAAGATGCAATTGACTCAAGAACTAAAGCCTCTTCACCATTCCAAGCGTCGTCAATTGTCAGAATGGTGGCAAGAAATTACAACAATTTTCGAAAAAAAATCATCTTCAGTGATGAGGAATATTTTCACCTCAGTGGATTTGTCAATAAGCAGAATTGCCGCATTTTGGGCGAATGACAATGAATGCTGAAAAACCAACGCACCCACCAAGAATGACGGTTTGCTGCTGTTTATAGGCTGGCGGCAATATTGCGACCATAGTTTTTCCAAAATGAGGCCGGTCAGGCAGTTATTGTGAATGGTGTTCGCCATCGTGAGATGATAACGAACTTTTTATGGCCCGAATTGACGATATGGATATGGACGATATGTGGTTTTAATAGGACAGTGCCACTTGCCACACAGCTAGCGAAAGAAATGTCGCTTTTGCATGACAAAGTTAATGGCCGTGTTATCTCACGTGGTGACGATGTCAATTGGCCGCCAAGATCATGTGATTTGACACCTTGGGAATTCCTATTTTGGGGTTATTTGAAGCAAAAGGTGTACGGCGATAAGCCAGCAAGAATTTAAGAGTTAAAGGATGAAATAATTCGCCACATTAATGGCATATGAGCACAATTATGCCTCAGTGTGATGGAAAATTTGGACCATCGGATGGAAGTATGCCGCGAAGGTCGCGTTGGCCATTTGATCGTAATTTTATTCCATACTTATTATTGAATCGTACCATCATAATAATAAAACGAAATGATAATAATTCCTAAATAATTTGTGTTTTATTTAAAATCAACATCGGCCCTTGAAATTTAACCACTCTATGTTTGCGAGTCGTACAACCTCTGCCGTATGAGTGATTATTTTTAGGGAGATATGGGAACAATGCTGCTCATACGCACACTCATACATATTTTCATAGCACATCAAACTAAAAAATAAAAATACAGTGTGTCCCAGTAGTCAACGTCAAGCCGAAACAGGGTGACAAGATTGTTTGCAATCATCATGAGAAAAATAAAAAAAAAATAAAATCTAAAAAGGTGTCGTATAGTTTAAAAAACTAAAAAACACGCTTCGATATCGACCCAAAAAGTAAGAAATAGCTTTAATAATAAACTTAAAATAATAGTGAACGGAACATATTAGTATTAGTGTGCAAATAGCGTGGTGTGCTTTGTGCCATATTTCTGGTATATCAAGCGCCCGACGTTTTTTCCACAATACTAGTATTTTTCGTTCACTATTGTTTTAAGTTTGTTTTTGAAATTATTGCTTACTTTTTAGTTCGACATCGAAGCGTGATTTTTAGTTTGTTTTAACTAGATTTCATTATTATTTTAAGTGTTTCAAAGCAAAATCGGTTTAAAATCTAACTTTAATGCATATTCATAAAAAATTAAAATGTATTTGAAATGAATTTTAGTAAAATTTTGTATGGAAATTTTGAATTAAAAC
This sequence comes from Thecocarcelia acutangulata, assembly GCA_914767995.1. Classification (NCBI taxonomy): domain Eukaryota; kingdom Metazoa; phylum Arthropoda; class Insecta; order Diptera; family Tachinidae; genus Thecocarcelia; species Thecocarcelia acutangulata. The sequence continues at coordinate 21,072,698 of OU612095.1, read as the reverse complement.
ACATTCCAAATTTATATAAATTTTTATGAGTATGCCCATTTGTGTTTGCTGGGTATTTACTGGTAGTACAAGTGTGTTTATGTTAGTTTTATTATTTTTAAATTTTGTGTCATTTGTAAGTGCAAGTAGTTCAGAAAAATGTAGTTTATGTCTGCGTCAAAGCCAATTATTTTTTTCATATTTTTGTTATATTTTAACTTTTTTTCTTAACATGTTTAACATTATTTTTTTTAATTTAAACATTGAAAGGAAAAGTAGATAAACTATAAAAATAAAAGTGAATAATATGTAAATGAAATCATTATTTTAATTATATTTTCTTATACTTAAGTATATAATGACATCAATTGGTGGTTATTGACTCGTTAAGGAGCACCAGTGCAACAATTTTGTTTACACACTGTATTGCAATCGTTGAGAAAGAAAATGTTTATATCTAATATTACATGAAGTTATTTTTCTGGTTATAGTTCAAATCCGGCTTTCGCCAAGAGGGAATTTTTTATTTTTTATTAACAATAACTGCCTCTATTAATAACTCTTGATCAAAGAAGATAGGCAAATTTATTTATTTATTTATAGCTATAAAATATTCCAGCTGCGAAAGAACAAAAAAAATACATACATAATTCGACTCGTTAAAACAATTATAAACAATCATACACATAATCATATGAATTTAAATAGTTTATAAGTTTTGCCTTTGAAATATTAACATGATTATGTAAATCTATAAGATAATAAAATTTATTAATATCCAAACAAACTCTACGAATTGGGTCGAACTTCAAGAAATTTATTCTATTACAATTTGGATGTAGGAACTCATATGATCAGTCTACTGGGAATGTTTATGTTTATTTTACTGAGAAGAAAGGTGGAGTTAATTTTTCCTTGAAATAAATTTAAGACGAATGCGAGGTTGGCTACAATCCTTCTACTTTTCAATATTGGTAGTTTTGTAAGTGGCAATCGACTACGATAAGGCGGAAGATGTTCAGTTGGATTCCACGGATTCGTTCACAGCGAACGTGACGTGTAAATGGAGATTAAGTTGCTTGTTGAAATGTATCCCAAGATCAACATATGAGCCAACAGCTATCAATTCAGTGAATATCTCGTAAAAGTCATGAGTTTACATTTATTTATTTTTTTTAGATTTAATTCCATAAGGTTTATGGTACACCAATTTTCCCACCTCCTTTCCCTCTTCCTCACTCCTTCTATACCCCTATAACCTTTTATTTTCCTTTTTCCTTTATTAACTTTTTCAGGCAATCACAAAGGGAACGACCTACAGGACCCAAGTGAGCTGGGGTTTCCGGGTACTTGCTGGAGAATCCAGCGGCCTGCATACCTAACCTATGGTACACCAATCGAAGAAGTTGTTTAAAGCAGCCTGAAGACAAGTAGCATCGTTTAGTTTTGCAATGCTTGAAAAAAGCTTAACATCATCAGGATATATCAGAATATTACTGAATTCTATGAATTTATAAAAATCAAGAATAAAATAGGTCCAAGATGACTGCTCTGAGGAACACCAGAAGTTACTTCAAAACAGGGGTGCCCAAAAGTTCTATATGGAAGAGCAAACACCAATACATTTAAGGAAAAACTACTTTTATTTAATATTTTTTGTTGTAAAAAGCAAAACAATTTACAAAAACAAAATTTACACTGATAACTGCTCTCGTCAATGTTTACCAGCAAAGCATGCAAAAGTGCTGTTGCTTTGCTTTTGTGTGTGCGCAGTGAAGAACGACAAAAAATATATATATGTTTGTGTATTTTTCATTGCTAGTGCTGCGCGCAGTATGTGTGTATTAAATAGCACAACCCTATAGATAGCTAAGCGCTTTCACAAAAACAAATGAGCATCAAGCGCATAAGCCAGGGCACACCTGCTTCAAAATTACGAGATTTGGAATTATTAAAAATAACGCATTGTTTGCGGCTTTTCAAATATGATTCAGTCCAACGTAAGTAGATTCGATTAAATCCAACTATATGAAACAAGCCAAATTCTGATACCCAGTGATCGCGCTGTGTATCGATCGAAGCCAATGGTGGTCAAAAGGAGTAATGTCTGGGTTATAAGGTGGGTGAACTGAAACTTTCAACGCAATGTTGTCTAAATAATTTTGCAAACCAGCTAAGCCCACGGGAGGTTTTGCCTTGAAGATCTCTCGATGCTGATCATGGTTGAGGTGCTTACCTTGGCGAAACGGTTAAACCTAAAATCGCAGAAAGGGGAAATAGTTTAATTAATAAATTAGGTGAAATGTCGATTTTCGTGGGCTAACAATACGCCGAGGTGATGTTGTCTTGCAACAGATACCATGTAGGTAACATGTGCACTAGATTTTTCTAGTGCACATGTGAGAAATAAGAAATTCTAATTTCGGCCAATGCTGTTCTACTAAAATGTATATAATAAAATAAATGTGTACACTTTTCATAGTTATATTAGTGGATAGAGTCGTTTATTATTGCAGAGCTGCATTGTTCAATCTCAAAGTCACATAAGAGCATTTTCGATAAAACATTTTATCAGCTCTAAAGTTTTAATTCACATTTTTTTTTCTTTTAAATTAACATGTTTTCGCAAGAAGTCATTTTTTGTTTTTATTTCAGTTTTTAGGGTAACAACTTTTTTGCATTGTTTGACAATTTTCATTGACTGCATCATTTTATGGAAAAATCAAAAGTTTATTCAAACTTCAAAATAGTTGAACAAGATTTTATTTTATTTTTTATTTTTTTCTTCAAATTAATGGAAATAAGAAAATGAATTGCATAAATTAAAGTAAAAAAAGGTGTTGCAAAGTTGTTTATGTTGATTGTTTTTATATAACCAGAAAAAATCTCAAAGACTCGACCCAATTTCATGTTTTGTAAAAGAAAAAAACAAAATTTTTTCTGCCTACATGCATTGAATTTTGTTGGTTTACAAATAAATTATTTTGTTGTAGTATATTGCATTTTAATTTTTATTTTTTGCAATCAACAGCCTGTGGTACTTGTTGTACAATTTGTAAATATTTATAGACTTATAAGTATCTGCAAGTCGATTCAAAGAGAAATTGAAAAAACGACCGCATTTGGCAGAGAAGAAGTTCTTTTTCAGCAGGACAAAATCCCCCCGACTTTGCTGTGACGTACACCAGGCCACTCTGGTTTTTGGTGCATAGAGTCATAGAAGTACCTTGTTTGTTGTGGCAAATAAAACTCTAGGAAGCCGCATGACTTATATTGTGTCGGACTTCTGAAAGCCTTAGCAAGGGCTAATTGGCAGAACGGAGTTCACAAAACCCCCGGGAGGATGCGCTTTGCAGGCGGCAAATATTTATTTCCTTAAAATTTTCAAAAAAGCTTAAATTAGAACAAAAATAACTTAATGAAACTGCTCACTCATATAAGTCAGCGTTTTAGCGTTTGAACTAAGCTTGATAAAGAAAATTATTAAAATCACTAAACGAAATTAAAAACAAAAGCAACCGCAATCATTTAATTTGCATTTTTTTTTTGTATCCACAACCTTGTGGTTCTTTTATATTTATAAACAAATAAAAGAAAAATAAGGACTGGATAACAATAGTTCTCTTAAAAGTATTATCTGATAAAAAAAAATTATGTATTACAACTCGTGAAAAATATTATATTTGAACAAGATATTCTTAAAACAAGTAGTACTTAAAATGGAAGAAGTTCCATTTATCATCCCTGCTTATTATAAACATAAAAATATGTAAGCTATCAATTCTAACTGAACACCAACTTTATTAATGCGCTTTACCACAACGACAGTAGAGTTGGGTTCATTAGTTCTTTTAAGTGAATGCTATTCTTAGTTCAGCTCTTTTCATTGAAATATGGCCAAGGTGTAATTAACTAGGTGGCATCACTAACGCAGAAAATAATTTTTTGCTTCATATACTTGAGGGTGTCAAAAGTTGGTGATGTTTACAAAAAATTTGTGAAAAAATAATAACTTTTAAGCAGTTTGAAAATGGGCCAAAGAAACACAATAAATACACTTTTCAGCTTAAGTCCAGAGCTCAAAATTGAAAAAAAAAAATTATATAGGGAGCTAGCAAATTAAAAACTAAGAAAATGTTAAGTGAAAAAGTTGGCGGAAATATATAGTTTCCGAGTTATGGATCTCTGAAATTTCGATATATTTCGATATATAAGTACATGAATTGCATGGAAGAAATTCCATTTACCATCCCTGCTTATTGAGACATAAAAATATGTATGCTATCAATTCTAACTGAATGCCAACTTTATTAAGGGGCTAGCCATGAACTTCGTATGAGCATCATGTCGAACATCGCAAATGGCTAATGTGGACCACTTATGCCCATGTTTCGTTCATGCTCTGACATCGATGCTCATGTAAGTAAAGAAGCTGAGCATGTAAGTAAAGAAGCACACAAAATGAATCGAGAAAAAGTTTTCTCGTAATATTGTTTAGAATTGTATTGTAACTATACAGTTGCAAATAAATTTGCAAAATATAGGATGCACAGCATGGGCGGAGTAACGTAGACCTTATGCCCACGATGATATTAACAGTATTTTTTTTGTTTTTTGCGGCGCTGTGAATAACTGTATCGACCTATGCCTTCGCAACCACCTTTACAGGGGAATACAAATATTTAGATCTGTCATGAAGTTGTGTAGGATTAAGGAAATCTTACCGTATAAAAACAAAATGTATTCAGTAGTAGAGAAATCCAAATGCAAAAATTGACAAGCGGTCGGTAAATCTTCACTTTCTAAACCATTTCCAGTAGGTATCATTACGAATTAAGCGGCTGTCTTGGATAGCTTTAGTGCATTATGTAAACTTGGTAGCACTACTTGAAAGTGTTGTAGATAAGTGGTAGTTTTGTAAAAAAAACAACGGTTATTTTAAGGCGAAAGTAACTAAATATGAGAGATATTTAATCGCGTTGAAAGTATCCATGGAATACTGAATCATTTCTTGTTTTTATACTACGTTATTGCGTAAACTGTTTTATACTTTGTCGTTTCATTTTATCGATAACATGTTGGAAAATTTTTACATTCTTAGATTTTGTTGAATAATTTTGACATTTTGAGTTTTTTCTTCAATATAGCTACAATAAAGCTATGTACGTACACACGGTTGTCAGATCTTACAATATTACCAGTAAAATTGTCTGAAAATGTATTACAATCGTGTGAACAGCCAATTTTTAACTTACAACATTGTCAGAAAAACCATTGTCAATCAATTGTAAGACGACAATGTTGTCAGGCATCTGACTATCGTGAGAACACTCTTCGTCGGTATTGCCAGATAATTGGCTGGTATTGTAAGCTCAGTTTTAATTGTCAGATGTATAAAATTAATGCACCTGAAAATGGCATCATTGTCAAAAAAAAAAGTTTGATGGGCAACACTGCCAAACAGATAGTTGTTGATATACATAAGTGACAATGCCTTACAAGATGTCTGGCAATTTTTTTTTCATCTAACAATCTGACAACCGCGTGAACTGACAGTTTTTGTTGTCAGATGAATTATTTGTCAGACCATAGTCTGACAATGAAATTGTAAGATTTTCTTACGATCGTCTGAACTCACAATTTACTTCTGCGGGACAATTTTTCATTGTTACTATATTGTCAGCATGTTGCCAGATATTACAATATTGTAACATCTGACAAGTGTGTGTAAATAGCATAACTCTATTATTTTCAGTTATAATATATCTGTACGTTTCTCCAAAATCTTAAAAACAGTAGACAGTAGTAGTAAGTAGGTATCATTACGACGTAAGCGGCTGTCTTGGATTTAATAAAGTGTATTATGTAAACATTGTTGAAAGTATTAAATAATTGTGCTAAATAATTGCTAGCATAAACGAACTGTTGCCTTGTAAGGGGTTAAAAGTATTATTTAAACTTGGTAGCACTACTTGAAAGTATGTGCTAAATGATGGAGCTTTGTAGAAAAAAAAAAAGGAAAAACAACAGTTATTTTGGGCTAGACTAACTCAATGTGAGAGATATTTAAACGTGGTGAAATTATCTATGGATTACTGAATCATATTTTTATTGTTATACTACGTTATTGCGTGAACTGTTTTATACTTTGTCGTAAAGTGTATGCTCGACACTACAGTTCTGCTTATCAAAAAGAAATTTTTCTAAAGAAGCGGTAGAGTTCGAAGCAGTGGCTTTTTTAGTTATACGCTTATCACAAATAAGTATTTACGGTCACAGCTCAACAAAAACAACATTGCTGTAATTACAGTATACATGTATATACATATGCATGTATGTGCATATTTATTATCAGTCATTTGTGATTCAAATAAAAAAAAAAGAAAACAGAACTAAGTACGTGCATTTCTTTTAATAAACTCTCAACTCATTTACAAAACCATTGAATTAGACATTAACAATAAAAACTTTTAATAGCTGCATGTTTTTTTTTTGAAGAAATTCAAGATATATTTTGAAAAATTCAAAGAACATAAATAATAAAAAACGAATAAATATTATTGTGGGTATATATGTATATACATATAAATATACATGCATATGTATAATAGTTGCAGTTGAAAAACTACCCAGTTGCATTCGTAGCGTACATATACATATGTATACATATGTATACATATATGTACATATACATACATATTTCTATTTTACGTCTTTCTTTTAACCCTTAAAAAACTTACAGCTAGACCCGCATATTTTTTACACCTGGTAATAGAAAACCATTATATACATATATTTTTTCCATTTGGATGTCATGGGAAAATGCAATTTTATATTCTAATAATTTATTTATGAATTTGTATGTATGTATATGTGTACTTCATGCTTTGTTTAATTCATTGCCAAAGAACATAAAGAAAATTATAATATTGTTCATAGTTTAATTAAAAAGTTAAAGTAAAAAATAATAAAAATAAAATTGTTTGTATAACAGAAAGAAGGTACCTACGAGGGCGGTTCGGAAACTTCTTAGCCTAGCACAAAAAGCGCGGTATAAACAGAAAACACTTAAGTGTTTTGGAAACTTCCATTTCTACTATGAACATATGTTAAATTTTGTTTCGATCTGGTAACTCCTTCACATAGAAACAGGTGTTCACAAAAGACGCATCCGCGATTTTTTTACATTAAATATTTACATAAAAAGGTTTATCGGGACAAGAAATTCATAATGATATGGTGAATGTGTAAGGTGAAAGCGCTCTTTCATATGCAACAGTAAAAAATTGGGTTGCTGAATTTAAACGTGGTCCTACAAGCATTGAAAATGAACCACGTAGTGGACGTCTAAAAACAGCAACAACAACAGATTTTGTAGCCAAAGTGCTTGATATGGTATTAAAAGATCGACGAATAAAAGTGCATGAAATAGCTAATATCATGGGCATCTCAAATGATCGAGTCCATTTAATTTTGCATGAAGAAATACAGATGAAAAAGCTTTTTGCAAGATGGGTGCCGCATTTGTTAACAGTCGACCAAAAACGCATAAGAATGAACATTTCTCAAGCTTGTTTAGATCGTTTTAAGCGAAATCAAATGGATTTTAAGCGTCGTTTCATAACTGTTGATGAGACATGGATCCACCACTATACTCCAGAGATAAAAGAACAATCCAAACAATGGACTGAAGATGGAGGAAGTGCCCCAAAGAAGGAAAAAACTTCAATCGGCTGGTAAGGTTATGGCAACGGGTTTTTTGGGACTTCAAAGGTATTTTGTTGATTGACTATCTGCAAAAGTGCAAAGCAATAAATTCAGAGTACTATTGCAACCTTTTGGATCAATTAAATGTACAAATTCGAGAAAAACGTCCTGGCTTACAACATAAAAAAAATAATTTTTCATCAAGACAACGCACCAGCGCACAAGAGTGTTTCAGCAATGGCTAAAATCAACGAATTAAAGTACGACTGGCTTGACCACCCATCTTATTCTCCTGATTTAGCTCCCAGTGACTATTACCTGTTCCCAAATCTACAAAAATTCCTTGCTGGCAAGCGTTTTACCTCAAATGAAGATGCAATTACAGTTGTAAATCACTATTTTGAAGACCTTGAGGAAAACTATTTTAATCAAAGGATAAAATTGCTAGAAAAGCGTTGGACTAAGTGTATTGAAGTTTCAGGAGATTATATTGAAAAATAAAAATATTTTTGAAAAACTAACTATTCTCTTTCATTGATAGGCTAAGAAGTTTCCGAACCGCCCTCAGTAATGTACAGTAATGGACGAAATATTTGCAACCAAAATTAGAGACTAATTTAAATTACCTAGCCCTGCCTGTCTCATGTTCATACAAAATATATTTTTTTTAAGCATTTAATTATTTATTTTGTAGAAAAGCCTTTTTAAATATTGGTCTAATTGGGGAAAAAACGCGTAAACAAGCAAAAATTGTTTTTTTAAAATGCGGGTTTTATATTGTATATGAGCACGTTTTATTATGTATGTACTCGTATGTATATATGTATGCAAAAACATGTAAAAAACGATTTCAGTTGATGTCCCAGAAATTTGAGAGATTTCTAAAGCATCCTGTTTAAATTTCCTTCCATTCTCATTTTTCTTATTATTTATTACCACATATAAATTATTCTTATTATTTATAGCATTTTCCACACATTTTCTTCTGATGAGTACGTTTCTTCATTACCCGCACTTTGATACTTAAGCTGAAAGTCCATAACACGTGTTCTACGCTTTCTCAAAGAAAGTAGAATCAGTGTAATTTTATTTGAGGCTACACAGAACAAAGCGTACGGCGCGTTAACCGCGTGCGACGCCAAAAGTAGATTTACTTTCTACTTTTGCACGCGTCATAAGCGTTATAAAAACTGTCAGTTGTTTTGGATAGCCGCAGATCACAATTAATTTTATTTTTCAAAGTTATCGCCCAGAATATTTTTTTTTTTTTATTATTATCTTGGACCAGTACTCTGGGGATGACCCCTACATATGCAGTGCATTGTACCGGAACTAGGAAAATAGGTTATGAGGAGGGGGAAAGAGGGAGTAGTGTTTGTGGACATTTGACTTGAACTTTCCAACATTAAAACCGACAGGAAACACGTTTGCAGGCTGCTTATTTCACAGGCGAAGCGTACGGCTAAAAAACGAATTCTCTCTGTAATGCGTAGTACGATTCCCTGGGCAATTAACCACGAATGGATGAGCTCTGGACGATAAACGCGTGCTACGTAAAAATGTGCGAGTTTCGGGAACAAGTTCCTTAATCTCGTCAGAGCAAAACCCATTGTAACGAGTGACTTTTTTGCTATTATCTTTTTGGCAACACTAGTTTTGACAGCTCACGCACGTTTTGTATCTTGTGTCACTGTCAAACATCTTCAGTTTGGTCTATAATTTAATAATGAATCGTCTTACAAACGAACAACGCTTGCAAATTATTGCATTTTATTACCAAAATGCGTGCTCTGTTAAGAAAGTTCATCGCGCGCTTCATCCATTTTATGGTCAGTTTAATCGACCTACTGAGGCTTCTATTCGGGCTATTGTAAAAAAATTTCGCACCAAATTTACATTGTTGGACATTAAACCACCAACACGCTTACGTAGAGTGCGAACTGAACAAAATATCGCAGCCGTATCGGCCAGTGTTGGTGATGACCGTGAATTATCGATTCGGCGCCGTTCGCAGCAATTGGGCCTCTGTTACTCCACTACGTGGAAAATTTTGCGGAAGGATTTGGGTGTGAAGCCTTATAAGATACAGCTGGTGCAAGAATTGAAGCCAAACGACCTACCACAACGCCAAATTTTTGGTGAATGGGCTCTTGAAAAGTTAGATGAAGATCCACTTTTTTATCGAAGAATTGTGTTCAGCGACGAGGCTCATTTCTGGTTGAATGGATACGTGAACAAGCAAAACTGCCGTATTTGGAGTGAAGAGCAGCCAGAAGCATTGCAAGAGCTACCAATGCATCCACAAAAAACAACCGTTTGGTGCGGATTATGGGCTGGCGGCATCATTGGGCCGTATTTCTTCAAAGATGATGCGAATCACAACGTTACTGTGAATGGTGAGCGCTACCGTGCGATGATAACAAACTTTTTTTTTGTCCAAAATGGAAGAGCTTGACTTGCATGACATGTGGTTTCAACAAGACGGTGCCACATGCCACACAGCACGCGAAACAATGGACCAATTGAGAGGCGAGTTCGGTGAACAGTTTATTTCACGCTTGGGACCAGTCAATTGGCCGCCCAGATCGTGCGATTTAACGCCTCTAGACTATTTTTTGTGGGGCTATGTTAAGGCTAATGTCTACAGCGACAAGCCCGCTTCGATTGACGCACTGGAAGCCAACATTGCCAACATAATTCGTGAGATACCGGCCGAAATGTTGGAAAGAGTATGCCAAAATTGGACTAAGCGGATGGATCATTTGAGGCGCAGCCGCGGCCAACATTTGCATGAAATAATCTTCAAACGTTAAATTATATCGACCCAGCTATCGATTTAAATAAATATTTCATGCATTTTTCTGAATTTTGTGTTTTTTTTTTTAAATTTCCGATAGTTCTTATAAAATCACCCATTAGTAACGATAGAACAGAACACCGCACTCCACACTGCGTTGATGCTCCAGTGAGTCAATAGAATTGGATACCCTACTGTCACCGATGAGCTTCTTCACCCTCTCCTGCACACGGTCGCGTAACCCCAAAATAGATTTTGAGGCACCGGCCCATTTTCGGTCGAATGTAGGTGGTATAAATAGTAAGGAGGTCGGATAGAGTGAAGTACATCTTACACCGTTTCAAAAATCCGAGGCACTAGAATGCTTCTTTAGAGAGGTGAAAAATGTGATCATTCCAGCGAATATCACACTGTATTTTCATTCCAAGAACATCAAGAGCATCCGATTCCTCAATATTTATACCGTCCACTAGTACAGATGGAGCAGCAAATTTGCCCCGTGTATTGCTATTTTATGTTTTTGTGCTAAAAAAATGTTTTTATATAAAAAATATTTCAAACACAACAAAAATATAATCGCATGAAAAGCGTTGTAAGTAGGGCAGTTCACACGATTGTAATAGATTTTCAGACAATTTCACTGGCATTACTGTAAGATCTGACAACCGTGTAGCTTATGTGTATAATTTGGCAGCACTTGTTTTTTGTATGGGGCGAAAAATTAGTTGTGTTATCTGAAGTCGCCGTTTTTAAAGTAAACAAATGCAACACAGCAATCATATAAAAAAAAATGTATATTTTAATTGCAAATTTTTTTGAATGATTTCGAAGAAAGAGGGTCGTCTGCAGGTGATAGGCCCAACCATGGACCATAATGTACAGCAAGATCGGCTGAAAACATCTTTGCTGCTCAAGAAAGTGTTCAAAACATCAGCCTTAATTCGACGCCGTGCTCAGGAGCTTGGTCGGTCTTCAAATAACAACTTTGGCCACAATTGTGCACAAGGATTTGCATTTTTTTCACTTAAGATTCAGTTGACACAAGAGCTATTTCCACAAGACAAATTTTGGCATATTAGAAAGACAAAAATTATTTGAATATAATTTGGAAACAAGCGAATAAAACAATTTCAAAGAAATAGTTATGTATGTACTTCTTTATCCTAATTTTTCGACCTTTTTCTTAAATTAAGATGTAATGATCTTCAAGCTTGAGGTCTTTTTATAAAAATTTTTTAAAAAATTGTTGAAGAAGTCTTCCGAAGGAAGACGAAATATTGAATTAAATAAAAAAATTTTTTAAAAAATTTTTATAAAAAGACCTCAAGCTTGAAGATCATTACATCTTAAGTTATGTATGTACTTACATACTTATATTTTATCTTATTAAACGAGCAATTCTTGTTTATATATAAATATATATATTTGCAATTGGGTTCTCGAAAACGGCTCTAACGATTTTGATGAAAATCGGTATCCAGGGGTTTTTGGGGACGAGAAATCGATTTAAGTTCGTCTCGGGTCCGGGAAAATCCCTTTTAGGTTTTTAATCACTTGTAATACTTTCATTGGTTCTCGAAAACGGCTTCAATGATTTTAATGAAAATTAGTATCTAGGAGGTTTTAAGGATGAAAAATCGATCTAGTTTGTCCCCGGTCACGGGAAGACCCATTTTGTCTCGGTTTTTACCCTTTTGTAAAACTTTTATTGGTTCTCGAAAACTGCTCTAACGACGATTATAATGAAAATCAGTATCTAGGGGCATATAGGAGTTTCTAAGATCGAAAAAGCAACTAGGCCTCGAAAACGACTAAAGTGAGTTTTATTATTTTAGCGATTGAAAAACCGCTCAAGATTTCGCCTCCATTTTTTTTACGGGTTTTACTAACATTTGATATTAAATGTTTTCGAAAACGGTTTCAAAGGGTCATATAGTTTTTGGAAACAAAAATCTATATTCGTTAGTTGCGTTTCTAATTTTTTTTTCTCGTTTTTCACATACATATCTGGGGAAATTTTGATATAATATCAAACTAAGAATTTTTAATGACAACACAGAGGTTGAATTTTTTTTTTTTTTTTTGTAAGAAACGAAATAATAAATAAGCGAATGGCTATTTTGCCCTCACTCCACAAAATATATAAGAAAAAAAGGTAGTCAAAGCACAATTTTATCGTGACTTTAAACAGCGTAAAAATTGAAAGATATTGTGAATTAAGTTTTACTAAAGTAAATAAGTATATTTCAGTATGTATACAATTTGGAAGCTCATTTCAGAAATTTTAAGCGTTTATGTGCAATTATACGTCAAGAAAATAAATATAAAAAATATGCGTACATTAATATGTATGTATAATACATATGTGTTTGTACAATCATCCATCCAACCAGCCGTATAAAAAATTAAACAAAAATTGAAAAAACTTGAATGTATTTTCTGCGCATTTAAAAATGGTTAAAAAGTGCAGTTTAGGTCATGGTCAAATGAATGGTCTAAAACATGTTAAACTAAAAGTAACTAATATTAAATACAACACTTACAACAGTCTGACAACAATCATTCAAACAAACGTTCGCACAAACATACTTATGTATGTGCATACAAACATAAATGCGGGAAAAGAAAATAAAAACAAAAGCAAAATACATACATACATATTTCCAGTTTATGTTTCTTCATTTCATTTTCTTTCGCCATCATTTCAAATTTACTTTTATACAAACATTAACTCACTACAAATGGAGCGGTCGTGGTCTTAGCAAAAACATACGAGTACGTACATAAATATGTACATATAAACATACCTAAATACTCGCACAATTGGCATCGATCTTACCAAAAAAAAAAAAAAAATGTCTTTCATAAATCGTTGCCCTTTTATTTCCATCATTATTGCAAAAACAAGCATAAGTATACACATACATAAAAACATACATACATTTAAAGATTAAATGAACTAAAAAATAAACTACAGGTTGCAGTGGGTAAAAAAAAAACTTTTTCGAAATCTTAATAAAATTTATCACATAATCTCTGTGACACAATTATAAATCATATGTAAGTTTATGAACAAACCGTCTGATTAAATTACTGAAGAATAACGGAAAAGTGATACCAAGTTTATTTATCCATACTTTTTACTTAAGACCCATTTACTCGTAGCCGACCGTAAATGTAGAAATGTAAATGTAGTCGAAACAGCTGATCGTTTTTGTTATACGAGAAACCATGAAAACGCTTATCTGACTGTAATGAAATGTAATCGTAACGTCTCAACCTGTAGAAAATGATGGTATATATTATTGTGAATGGCAGCATGGCACAAAAACCCTGTTTTAGTACTTTTTGTTTATTTGTTAATCGAACTGTTTAAGTAGTTATATTTGTATACACACATAATATATTTTAATAAATTTAAGACATTTCTGTACAATACGCAAAATGGATATACATACATTGGTAGCATAACTTATACACTGCGCACAATTTTTGCAACTGTCACATTATATGTAACCACAACATTTATTCGCCCGATTTCCAAAAATATATCTTCAAGCACACTCTTCCAACGATAAAATGAATTTTAGAAATTGGTTCATAATATAGAGTTATGCTGATATAAATTTATGTCTGTGATGAAATGAAAATGTAATAATAAAAAATGTTTAATATTTTTTAAGTATAATAAACTAATAATTATATATAACTAGTATTTAGTATTGTTATATATTAATATTGTTATATATTATAAGCAATTGAATTGTATTCGTAGCAACCAATCAAAAAGCAGAGCACAATTGTTCTAATCAAAAAATTATAAACAGCTTGTTTTTTATGTTTCCCAGCTGTAGCTCTTTTAAAATGTCGACATATGGACAGGAAAAGAAATATTAGAAATTTTTGGTACGATTTAAACAATTTTCGTACTTTTTGTATATGTACTGAATATTACGAACTCTCATCACTGGTACGAACAGCTGTATTGCTTTTATTTTATTTTTGTAATTTATTTGGTATAAGGATATGCACGATAAAAAATTAATTATTTTCTTTAACAACAATAAAATATAAATGAAAACCAGAACACTTTTTCTTCACATGCACTTTTGTTTTTTGCTTATGTCAAAACCACATGATACGGTTTTACGTGTTCTATAAGTGCTACTACATTTACATTTACGTCACACTTACAATTTCTGCGGTGGGCTAAATGGGCCTTTATGCTTGACTGCGGCAGTGATACCAAACCTCTGCTTCACTTATTTGACTTCATAAAGAGAAGTTTCAAATATGAAACTAAAAAGTGACAGTAAGACATGTAAAAATATTTATGATAAAATCGTTTTTATCACAAGTGAAACTGTTTAAGAAGCAACGGGCATCGTTGTAAAGCAAACGTAGAATGAAATTACTGAATAATAACGGAAAAGTGCTACCAAGTTTCTTTATTTACCTAGCACACAATTTGGAAATGCTTGAATTAAAAACTGTGGCAGTAATACCAAATATGAAACTAAATAAAAAGTGACAGTAAGACGTGTAAAAATATTTATGATAATTTTTTTTAGCACAAGTAAAACTGTTTAAGAAAAACGGCATCATTGTAAACAAACAACATGATGAAATTAATGAAGAATAACGGAAAAGTGCTACCAAGTTTGTCTATTTACCTAGTACACACCTGCGGCTGTAATACCAAACCTCTGCTTCACTTAGCTGACTTTATATAGAAGTGTTTCAAATATGAAACTTAAAAGTGACAGTAAGACGTGCAAAACTAAAATCTAAGATAATCGTTTCTTTATCACAAAAGTGAAATTGCTCGGAAAGAAACGAGCAACGTTTGTAAAAATATTTACGATAACATCTTTTTTATCACAAGTGAAACTGTGAAGAAGAAACGACATCATTGAAAAGAAAAGAAACTAGCAACGTTTGTAAAGGTGGTATGACACTTAATTAGTTTTTATTATTGAAAAGCAGTGAATATACATTCTCTGATCAGAAAACAAACGTTATTTTAAATTTTCGTGAGTTATGTATGTTAGATTTTCGCCCTTTTTTCTGTTATATTGGATATGTCTGTTATATTATGTTATAATATAACATAGTAACATCAGCCATTTCGGATTATCAGGTGGATTACTCTCTATTGCGATGTGAAAGAAAAACGGTTCATACTCGAAGAATTCGTACCCTTTTCGTATTTTCCTTTCGCATTTAATTTTCCCCTTTCGCACATTTTGTTTTATCATTCTTCGCTATTGTTTATATTGTGGTATCAGTGTTGATCCATTTTCAAACTATTTCGCGAAAGAGTTTGCGCAAACGGCAGAAAGTACCAAATTATACTCTCATCACAATTACCTTTCGCATCGCAATAGAGCGTAACCCCCTAGTTTGTTTTTGGCAGATAAAAAGGTGAGTCGTGTTTTGGTCTGCTCTTCGATTTTTTATCGGTAAATTTACTACATTTTGAGCAAAAAAAAACGTCACATGGACATCGCTCAGGAACATCATTAACTATGATCGAGATTTCCTCAAAAAGGTCATAACTGGTGACGAATCTTGGTTGTATGGCTATGACATTGAAACCAAATCTCAATCATCCCAATGGAAACGCCCAGAAGAGCCAAGACCGAAAAAAGCACGTTAAGTTCGGTCAAATGCGAAGGTTTTGCTCACTGTTTTCTTCGAATGCAATAGCGTGGTGCATTATTGTCACAAGGTCGTACGTTCAATAAAGAATACTACCTTGAAGTTTGGCGCCGTTTGCGCGAAGCAATTCGTTAGAAACGCACAAAATTGCGGAAAAAACAATCATGGATTTTGCACCATGATAACGCGCTAGCTCTCACATCGATGCTTTTGCATGAGTTTTGGCCAAAAACAAAACCGTTAACATGCCTTAACCACCGTATTCACCATACTTGGCCTCCGCTGACTTTTTCCTCTTCCCAAAACTGAAGACACCGATGAAAGGAAAGCGTTTTGCTACGATTGAGGAGATAAAAGAAAAATCGAAACAGGAGCCGTTGGCGAAACCAAAAAGCACGTTTCAGAATGTCTGTATTATATCTCAGGGGGATTACTTTGAATGGGACAAGATAGTTATTGATGAATAAATAAATACTTTTTGAAAAAATTTAAAATAGCGGTTACTTTTTTATCAGCCCTCGTACATTCAGTTTCAATAAGTTTTTTTGCTCTAAATAACGTCATTTGATGTTGTCTCTTTTTCCAAAAAATATATTTTGTTGTTCGTTACCAAAAGCAAAAAGAAAAACTTGAAACACAAAAGCAATTTATTACAAACTACAACTTTTTTTTATATGAGTATTTGGAGATTTAAAATGTGTGAAGAGGTATTGAACACACATTAAAAAAACAACAAAAATAACGAAAAAAAAACTAAACTGATGGTTAAGGAAGAAGAAGAGTGGCAATAAAGTTTAAAAATTTTTACACAATATTAATACAACACATTCTCAAATAGTTTATAGCGATTTTTTTAAATGTTGTACGTGTGTGTATATAATATATATGTGCCTGTGTGTGTGTTGATGTTAATGCATGCTTTTTTTTAAATCGACCTAGACCTCAATCAATGGGCATTATGTAAATTATTTCTGATGTTTTTATTTCTTTTTTTTACGGTTTTTATTTATTTATTTATTTTTTTTCTGTTTTTCTTTAGTTTTTTAACTCGCCTTAAAAGTTCAGCAATTGGAAGATGGCGATGAAGATACCGAAGAAGAATCTTAATATGAAAAAAGAAGATCGAGCCACTTTGTTCACTTTTTAAATAAATAAAAAATAATAAAATCATCGTTCATCGATCGTACATCGTTACCAGATTATCGATTCATTTATAGCATCCTTAAACTCTTAACAGGACAATGAATGACTTTATAATTAAATTTTTTTTATTGGTTGCATAATGACCACTAATTTCAGGAAAACTGAAAATACTAAGATTAAAGTTATAAATTTTCTTAATTAGCATCATAATAAGTAGAAACAAATTTTATGCAAATTTATCGATAAGAAAAATGGGTTAAAGGCCCAATCAGACTATTATACAAGTATAAATACTTTCATTAGATTTTGTGAGATAAAAGTCTAAACACATTTCTTGGGACTGTCAAAACGTCTAACGTAAATTAGATTTTGCATTCACACCATCACACTTGATATAAACCAACATAAATTCGTTGTAGGCGATAGACGTGCCGGCGCTTGAAATTCTTTAACAGTTAAAATAATAATTATGTATAACACATCCAAATTCAATAGCACAAACATATTTTATGTTCTAAATATAGCATGAGCAAAGTACATTTATAAATGAAAGCTAAATTCCATTTAATTTCGAGCTTTTTTATAACGACAAAAAATACTATCAGTGACGGCACCCCATCGGCGACGAAGTAGCCGACTACTCAATTTTTAATTAGCTGGTTTGCTAAAAAACACAACCCTGATCCAATGTAAAGTATTATCGTTTTAAAAGGTTTCAAAAAACAACAAAGTCGTATGGGATGTCAAATTTTTATCGTATTATTTTTCGTATGTATGATGGATTACATTCAGACTATCAGACTTGCACGTATTATTTGAATTTTTGACAAGTATTAATACAAAGTATAATAGTCTGAACTGGGCATAAGTAATACAGGTTGCTTAAACATTAGCGGCGAATGTGTTAAATCAAGGAAAACTCACACGCAAAGAAAAAACAGTTGGAAATATTGTTACCCATGCCATAGACTATGCGACCGTCGTTACAACATGTTGGCTTGACGAGTTGTGTGTTTTGCGCACAAACTGTGCGATATTAATTCACAATTTCATTTCTTAAAAAATTCTGTTGAGTTAAGATGACCGCAGATGTATATAAATATAATAAAAAATCAAAATAAAGTTGTTAGAAGCATGTTCTAAATTTTACAACCAGTCGATACAACTACCCAAAAACCAAAACTTTTTAATCTTTCGTACAACCGGGACACAACTTCATGCGATGACCCCACACACTTTACAATCTAATAACCAACATGGTCATGTTCTACAACTCTTCGCATAGTCTGTGGCTTGCTTTACAGCAACAATAGCATATATGTACTCTATAACGTTATGTATTATTGGTAGAAACAGTTTATTATAGATTTAATTATAGTTTATTCCCCCTTAAATATGTTCTTGTTTACCAGAAGAATATAATATAGTTATGTATAATTTTTTTTTAACAAAACTATAGTTGTAAATATAATATTGTCGGCAACAATCATGTAATTCAATAATAATATATTGCCCTTAGAATATTGTCGTGTCAACCATATATTTTTTTACAGTTGAAAGAATGTGAGAGACAAAAAATGGTGGTGGCCTTTATTCTCAAATGCTGTGGATTCAGCTGTAGTAAATGCATGGGAATTGCACTGCTTGCTGACCAAAATTGGACAAGTTCGGGGAAAAACACAACTCGAATTTAGGTCTAAAAGTGTCAGAGGGCTCCTAGTTTCTGAGAATGAAGGCATTCAGGATAGAGAGTCTCAAGCGCCAAACCCAAAACGAGCAGAAGTGTTGTAGCACGAAGGCAAAAAACCTCGGTGTAAGCAATGTCATAAATGGAACAAAATGTTTTGAAATTTATCATAATCTATAATTTCTATTACTTAATTAAATATTTTTCGTTACTCCCTTAATGTTTCATGTGGTTGGATATTTCGCCGATGGTGATTGTAATCACCATTAATTTCCGGAAAACTAAAAAAAAAATACTAAGAATAAAGTTATAAATTTTCTTAATAAGCATCATAATAAGTAAAAAAAAAATTATGAAAATTGATCGATAGGAAATATGTGCGGCGAAGAATGGGTTAAGTAATACAAGTTGCTTAAACATTAGCGGCCCTGTGTTAAATCAATGAAAACTCACCTTTACACTTGAAAGACAAGAAATACATTTGGACTTGATGACTTACCTAAAAAATAAAAATAAAAACAATTCATAAAAATCTTTCAGCATTTCAAATTACAACATAATAAAACTAATAAAATTTCTTTGATTTATAATAACTTAATATGAACTTAAATTAACGTGTGTTTTAACACAAAAACAAAACAAAAATTATATCCAAAAATAAACTTAAAATAACAGAAAATTTAAAAAACCTGCCAGTTTTTAAATATAAATTTAATGTATTTTATGATCGAATTTGTTGCTTTTATTTTTAATAAGCGAGCTTAAACAAATACATGAAATTTTCAAGACCATAGAGTGTCCCTCGCTTGTCGCACCTTCAAGGTATAAAAAGTATCTACGAATGGACGTATGTATATAGTATATATGTACATATGTAATTAAGCGTGTCTGTATGTATGTATAGACGTTTGTAACGTCAAATCAACAAACTGAGGGACAGAAGATTGTTTAGAGTTATGGATAAATTGATGAAAAACCAGTTATTTCAATGCTTAACATTCATTCTTTTTTTTATCGTTTAATTTGTTTATACATTGATGATTCAAAGTTGTGAATTTATATTCTCTTTTGTGTGTGTGAGTGTGTAAAATTATCAGGTAGAAATATTGAGTTTTTTTTCTTTTGTTTGCTGTTATCGTTATGAAGTGTACGTGCCCTTTTGACTCTGGCCGTTAAAAGTAAGGCCGGTTCCTTCACATTTCTGCTGTATAATTTACAGCAAAAAGGAACTGAAATATTATACAATATATTAAATTGGTTCACCAATTGAAAAATAGACAGTAATTTACGTATAAATGCGTTCAAGGGAAATTTGAAAGTCTCAAGGCTTCTAAACGAGAAACGCATTTAAACGAATTTCGGAAAAATGTGTTTATTTTGTACACAAACTACGAGGGTAGGTCAATAGGTCCGTGACTTTTGTACAAAAAGTTTGTATACACTTACACCGAAAGAAAAACGCTTCGTTCATATCGTTTCGTTAATATCATGAAAAGTTTCATTGCGGTTATGAAAGCTTCATTAATGGGATGATTTTTTTTTTTGAAAATTGTTTAATTCGTGTTACGTGTTTATGGCTGAAAATAGAATAGAACTCGTAACGTGACAAATAATTTCATGCAACTTTTTTTTCACAACCCGAATGCAAAATCGTAACATTAATGTAAAAAATCGTTATATCTACGAAAGTTTTTCTATTAGTCTGACGTTTCTCCACTTTTGTTTATTCCTTCGGAAAAATATGATTTGTTGAAGTTACCAAAATATAATTTTTGATTGTGAGATCGACTAAGTTTATGAACAAGAAATAGTCGTCGTTCGAGTAAGTTTATGAACAAGATATAGTCTCTGGACTAACTGGCTGGAGAATAGAGTGAATGAAGCAGTACATTGTTCAATTCATGGTTTTTTGCCATGAAAGCTGTACAAATTTGTACCCTTGTATTGTGCTAGTGAAAAACAACTTTTTTCTTGACCAAATGCGGTTGTTTTCGTTTTCAATTCATCATTGAATAGACCCAATAAGAATGTGGAAATTGATTTACATCAGCACTTGCCTTGTCGAACTTATCTGATAACGGACCAACTTCACGGGGTGAATTATTCACGATGCACCAGTCAAAAAAATTGAGTAACTTTCATACAAATATTCGAGACGAGTTGCTCGTCTGTGTTCTATGATCAGCACGATAATTTAGCAGAAGTCCGAATAACTATGAATACTCTGTCCATAGATTTTGTCGCTTTCGCAAACAAAAGAAAGCGTAAACTTTTACATTACTTTGTTTACATTCCACCAATAAACTACATGTGATAATTATTGTTGTTATATTTGTCGCAGTAGTGACGCTATCTGCCAGAGTTGCTTGCTTGTTTCTTTTCAAAACACGACTGACTAAAATGAATGCTTTTCATAAAATTTTTCTATGCAAGTCCCTCGTCTGTGTTCTAAAAATATGATAAAAGCTAATCATCTTCCTTCTTCCAATATTATGTTCTTAATATAAATATTTTTCTTTACAGCGTATCTCCTAGAAACTTGAAATAATAATAAAACAGAAGCCAGCTTTGATCTAAAATTGCCATATTTCTCAAATTTACCATATTTTAGCTTTTTTATTCAATGTTTTCCTTCCCCTGCAAAGTAACAAAAAATCGAGATACGACTCCCTTTCTATATTCTAGTAAAAAAAATCAAGTCATTCACCATAATGTGATATTTTTTATCTTTATAAACACACATTAAACACAAACAAAAAAAATTATCATGCTTCTTTTTCTGATTACAATATATTCTTTGTTATATATTGTGATGGTGGCAGTTTTAATTTGATTAATTGTTTACTTTAGTAATACTTAAATTGTATGCCATCTTTTAGTTGATAAAAAAAACAACACTTCAGAAATTCTAAATTATAAAATGAATAAAAAAAATAAACAATCAACTAAATAATAAAAATAAAAAGAGAAATTTAAAAAATAAAAGAAATGAATAGAAAGCTCTCAACAAACGTTTTCGATAAGAACAAAATGAAAGATTAAATTATCAGTAATAAACTTTTGATAATTTTTATAAACAATGATTTAGTTTTATTTGTAAATATTATTCCCTATTGCATACGAACTTAAAGAACAGACGTTTGACTGTCTGTCTGCATTTGTTCAAATCTGGAAATATAATATACAAAAAAAAAATTAATTATTTGGCCTAATAAACAATTGAACAAAAATTATACAAATTGATTTTTTTCACTCACTGTAAACAGTAACTGCAAACGAAGTATTTTTTTTTTTTTTGAAAATGTTTTTTTTATTATGCAATTATTCCATTTCGATTCTTTATTGCACATCTTTATGTAAAAATTAACAGCTTTATCAAATTTTATAACCTTAACATATGGCAGCACTTTATAGAAACTGTAAATGTAAAAGTATGCTGCCAAGTTTCATTTCTTTGAACTGTTTAACTTTGGTACCATACAGCATGTCTACATTATACATGAAATGATGCCCAAAGAGAAAATGTTAGTTACATAGAGTCTATACGTGATATAATATCAAATATTTTTCTATCAGCAAACGTCAAATTTGAAAGCAGAGAGAGTTATATCACGTGTAGCCTTCAAAATTAGTATTATTGCAATATTATATCAGATATCACAATATTGTTTTGATAATATATATTTAGAAAACCATATTATGATATGAACTGTCAAAAAACGTAAACAAAATGACATAATATTCAATTTTTGCAGAATTCCCGAAAAAAGTTGAAATGAAAAAATCATAAAATCATTAAAATATTTTTAAAAAATCGTTTATTGTTCTTTTCGTTGTTGGAATATACAATTTTGTTTAAGAAAAATACAACATTCAACGATGTTTACTGCATGGTTGCCTAAAAATTATGAAATATTATGATATTTGCAAAAATACTTGGCGCCATGCTAGATATGAGAGAAAATATAATTTGTTTTTCTCGTTAATCTGCTGACGTTCTCTCTCATATTATATCAGAGTTAATATCAGTTGTAGACACTATGTTACGAAAAGAAAAAGTACGCAGTTCAAAAAAAAAATCGTTTTACTTACGATTCACCAAAAATTTTAGTAAAAGTAAAGAATTACGGCCGTATGAAAAAAAAAAAAAAAACTTAACAAAGCTTGGTAAGCAATTGTTAAGAAAAATTTACTAACGTTTTAAGCAAAAACAATTATTAGCTTACCATTCGTTTAAAGTTGAATTTGGTACACTTTAACTGTACGTTAAAATGAGACTTGACTTGCCGATTTTAATTTGCTTGAAAATCGCAATTTTGCGAAAATTTTTAAAGAAAACTATTTATTATTTTTAATATATAAATAAATAAAAACATTACATTTTATTTGAACTGAAAATATTAGTTTTGAAAGAATATAAATTACAATTATGCTAGTGATTCATTTTCAATCAAACGAATACAATGAAAAACTTTATTCGAATAGTAAAAATATGTCTAGTATAATTGTATTAATTTTTCTCAATTTCATTAATATACTACATATTATATATTCATTATTTATTAAAAAGGTAAATCCAGGAAATGTTTATCAAAAATGTGTTATTTTATGTAATAATAATTTTTTATTTTCTAAATTTGTTTTTTAGTTTTCTAATATTAGTTTTCAGGCATCACTATTCAAAAAAATACAACTGAACATAACGGCATTGCCAGAATAAAACAATTAAACTTCTTACTACATTTAAAAGTTTTACATAAACTTTTTTAACAAATGTATGGTAGTTTTAATGTGTTTGGTAACTAACGTATGCATTAAAACTCAAGTAAGAATTTTTTTTATATATAAATTTATGTTTTTAATATTGTTAATAAATAAAAAATAAAAATATTTCTGGGCTAACGCCAGGATTGAACTTGAGCAGACGAATGATACGATCATATAATATTATAAATTATTAATAAATAAAAAATAAATAAAATAAAAAATACCTAAATACAAAGAAAAAACAAGGAATAAACTCATACACCCGTACACATATTCATTCGTAGCTGTATCCATAGATGCCAGATAAATCGGGTTTAAAATCGTCAAATTTGACGGAAAAAATCGTCAATATAATTACTGCAAATCGTCAAAAAATCGTCAGCTAGTAAAATTAATTATTTTTTAACAAAAGATTTATTACAACCGCGTAAAGTTTACAAAAGCAAGTCATGGTTTAATAAAAAACTACTGCACTTACAGCTACAACAATATATACATATATACTCCTCAAAACGTGAAGTTAATTTCATAAGTATACCATTCATTAATTTTTGTGACATATATTTTTTTTAAATAAAATTTCATTTAATAAAATATTTTTGCTATAAACTTGGTCATAGAAGGATAGTATGCACGCCGTTGCTTGAAAAATATGACAGTAAAAATGTAATCTACAAATATCGTCAAAAACAGATCTTAAATCTTCAAATAGTCAAAAAGTTATTTTCAGCACCCAAAATCGTCAAAATGAAGATAAATCGTCAAATATGGCAACTATGCATACAAACAATATTTTCGTACGAGTAGGAGTTCGATTGCCGAATGTGGAAAAAATAATTGAGAAACCAAGTCAAGCAGCCACCGCATACAAACTTGATTGCGTATGTTATATATTGTAGTTAACAGACGCAAAGTCTAACGAGTGGAAAACATACTTGTGCAAACAATATATGGTGGCCAATCACAGTGCAACTCGATTTAAGACTTAGATCATTCAAAAAGGCACCGGTTGCATATCTCTGGTCAGAACTCACAATTTGCATAGAAACAGAAACCTGCCATAAGCCGTAGCGTTGCCACCTTTTAGATGTTGATACACCTTGAAAGAACCTTTAAGTACATCATATTCTGTACGTATGAAATTTTTTCCATTCATATCCTCTTTTTAAACAGATGTGTTCTAAATTCAGTTTTATTTTCTTTTTTCAATATTTTTAATTAACTTTTAAAATTATATTGAATGCAAACCACAACATAAGTAACTCCTTAATTGTGATTTTTTAAGTAATCAGGTGGTTATAAATATATTTTAAGTTCCGCATTTTAACAGAATTTTTTTTCCGAATCTTGTGTAATTTTGGCTGATGACTGACACCCATTTGATAAATAAAAAACAAAGCAAAACAAAAAAATGTTATTCTTAACAAATCTTGTTATTAAAATTAAAGTAAATATTCGCAATCATCCCGCAAAAAAAACAGATACCAAAAATAATCAAAATAAACAATTGGCGCTTTTTTTTAAATTTTGACATTCTACTTGTACTCTAAGCAAAATAAGGAAAAAAAAATAACGTAAAGTAACAATTGTTTAATTTGATAATAAAGAAAAAAAAAAGTTGCGTAATTTCTTTACAAAATAATATACATACATATATGAATATAAATGTTTATAATTTATTTTCTGTACAGACACTCAATTATTGCACATACATATATTTATATATGTGATCAATTGTATGATCTTACACACAATTGTTTGTTGAAATTTTTTTTTTATACAGAATTAAAAAGTGTTTATTCGCACAGATGTTTTAAAAACTCTACTCTTTACACACACACACACACACACACACAAAATGTATATCTATATTAAATAATTAAAATTTTAAATGTTTTGTGAAAATTTTTTACACAAATAAAGAAAAACGTCCTCCACACCTGGGTGATTATGTGCAGAGTTGAATAGAGTTAATTACATAAAAAAAAAAAAGCAACTTGCAGTCATCCAGCCAGGCAGTCAGTCAGTCAGTCTATGTTTTGTAAGCTCAATAACAAGTTTCTTGTTTAATATTAACATAAGTAATCAAATTGTATAAGAAATCAAATTGCAACTAATGATTCCCAAAATCTGTGACGAGAGCAGCGATTTGTTTTGTTGTTTAGTTTCTTACTCATTTAGAGTGCTGCCAAATTAAATACAAATATGCATTAAGAGTGCTGCTCAAGCACAACAAAAATATGTATCTTACAAAATCATGACATTTTCAACCACAATTAATCTTCTTCTTTTGCACTCAAAATAAACACTTCTGCGCGGAAATGTTTTAGATATAGGGAAGAGTTGCTCTGGCATAAAATTGCAACTTTTAGCAAACGAGGTGAGGGGAATGGTTTTCTGTTGGCATAACTTTTCGAGCACCAAACCCACATTACAAACACACGCCAAGCAATCAACTTTCCGATGGCATTTTTTGGATTACTTGTTCATATTGATAATTTCAACTATCAGGCATGTTCTGAGAAACGCAAAACGCTTAAGTTTAGCGTTTTCGATTTGAAAACGCCAAATAGGTGTTCTGAGAAACGTATAACGCAAGAAGTATGGTTTTGCGATTTGAAATAGCTAAATAGGTGTTCTGGAAAACGCATATCGCTTAAAATTGACGACTTCAACTCGCTTGTGTGTTGAAGTGAAGTGATTGAATTTGCTAAAACTGATTGAATTTGCTTAAAAGGCAATAAAGTTATTCACAATTAAAATTTAATATGTTTTCTTTTTATTTCAATTAAAAGTTGAGAGAATTTTACACATTTTCATTTAAAAAAACTTAATTCAAAATTTTTCTGTTCGTTGTCAATTTTTTTTCCTTTTTTACATATATAGGTATGCAAAACACATGTTGTATTTTTTCGGAAAAAACTCCGAAACGCCAGTAAAATGCGCGTTCCTTAGAACACCTAAAAATCAGTTAAGCGTTTTTTAGAACGCTTAGCGGTTTCATAACGCGCGTCTCTTGGAACATGGTTGCATGATTCGTCCTTACTAAGTAGGTTTCACAGCGAAATTTCTATAAAAATGTCGATAGCGAAAAATTCTTCGACAATATCGAAAAATTGAAAAAAAGAAAAATTCTTCGAATCGACATAATTAAGAAAGATGAAAATAATGGAAATTGTCTGTTATGAGTGGGCACAAAGCTGAACTCTGCTGGAACTTGTCTGTTACAATTCTCCGTCAGTAATTGAAGGCAAAATATAACGCAATATTAAATATTTGTTTGTTTTTTGTTTCTCAGAACATAAAAGATTATAAAGGAATATCATAAAAATTCACATATGAATCTCAATTATATTGAATGCTAGGACTCACAGATACGCGGACGCTTAACGGCAAAAATAAATTCGGTTCATCTATGCAGTTTTGGACATACGGTATACACAAATCTGTGTATACCGTCGTATATATGGTATGCCGAATGAATTAGTCTCGTGTGAGATGGATAAGAAGAAAAATTGTTGGACTAAAAATGGTTCTTGGGTGTTCAAGGTCGTACATACAGGCTGTTCCAGAACTCAACGTCAAGCCGAAAGGGGGAGACAGGATTGATTGTAAGAAAAAAAAAAAAGCAGAAAAAATCTATCCCACTGGGTTTGAAAATTATGCTTAAGAACAAAAGTTGTTGGAATAAAAAAGGTTGTTGTGTGTTCAAGGCTGTACACACAGGCTGTTCCAGAACTCAACGTCAAGCCGAAACGGGGTGACAGGATTGATTGTAACCATCATGAGAAAAAAAGCTGAAAAAATCTATCCCACTGGGTTTGAAAATTATGCTTAAGAACAAAAGTTGTTGGAATAAAAAAGGTTCTTGTGTGTTCAAGGCCGTACATACAGGCTGTTCCAGAACTCAACGTCAAGCAGAAAGGGGGTGACAGGATTGATTGTAACCATCATGAGAAAAAAAGCAGAAAAAATTTATACCATCCGGTTTGAAAATTATGCTTAAGAACAAAAGTTGTTGGAGTAAAAATGATTCTTGTTTGCTCAACGCCATACATACAGGCTATTCCAGAACTCAACGTCAAGCCGAAAGGGGGAGACAGGATTGACTGCAAGAAAAAAAAGCATAAAAATCTATACCATGCGGTTTGAAAATTATGCCTATTAACAAAAGTTGTTGGACGAAAAATCGGTCTTGTGTGTTCAAGGCCGTACATACAGGCTCTTCCAGAACTCAACGTCAAGCAGAAAGGGGGTGACAGGATTGATTGTAACCATCATGAGAAAAAAAGCAGAACCAATTTATACCATCCGGTTTGAAAATTATGCTTAAGAACAAAGTTGTTGGACTAAAAATGGTTCTTGTTTGCTCAACGCCATACATACAGGCTATTCCAGAACTCAACGTAACCATCATGCGAAAAAAAGCTGCAAAAATCTATACCATGCGGTTTGAAAATAATGGACATTTATAAAAACCTAAATTTTTTTATCAAACTGTAACAATTTTTCTATTATTGTGGTTAATTTGTATTATTTTTGTTCATTTAAATTTTAGAACCGTAACCCTAAATCACATTTCTAGAACCACAGTCAAAAATAATGGCACAATTGCCACAAAAAACGCGAGTTGCAGTAATGTCACTACAAATCTTATAGCCAAATAACTTCGGACAACGCGAAGCTATCGAAAGGCGAGAGTAATTTCTTAAAAAACAAAACTTCTAAAGCAAATCCAAGTAATTGCCTTAAAGATAAAACCAAATCACTACTACATCCGTATTTTTAAAATTCTAACTCTCGATTCTTTCCGTCAAGTTAAATATATAAAAACTAGTCGTCTGTTACAGCAACTTTGAATCTGCCTGACAGTGATTGATATGTGTGTATGTAAGTATGTGTATGTATATAATGAATGTGCTTACATATGTATATGTATATACATATATACATACAAAATGCTAACTGCAAGAATTATTTATGTATCTCTGTTGGAGTGTAAATCTAACACAACACTGATAGTACAATACAACGAGTTCAAATGTGTTATCCTCAAATGTGTTATCAATGTCCAAACAAGAAAAAAAAAACATTTTATGTATAAAACATTAACTTCGTATGCATTTGAAAAATGTGTGGTTTTTTATATTCTTATCGTATTTTTTTTAACATATCACACAATTTTTTTTTATTTGTTTACATTATTTAGAATCCATACATACACATTTACATGTAAACATGTTTCTAAACCAGAGGTCCCCACAAAGAGAACACTAACTATGGCAATATAAGTGTGATTACCCTTGAAGGTATTGCGTGGTGATCACTGCTCTAAACTTATATACGATTGCATGTATTTGTGTATGTATATAAATTGGAACGACTTGTTTTGCATTAAAAATTTAGTGTTGTTTTTACCCTCCTCAGAGACCATTAGACTGTTTAGAGCAGAGGTAGCCAAACCCTATGCGCTTGGTGCTCATTTGTTTTTGTAAAAGCACTTAGCTATAGGCTGTGTGCTTTTACCCTGAAGGAAGTATGGGGTTAAGTGTATACATGTCAACATTTTTGTCAACATTTATGGTATCTTTCTGGTGATACTGTCAATAAATTTTTTCCCCTTTCTTTTGATTTTGATAGATAGAGAATATTTTTTGTTAACAATTTCATTTGTTTTTAAAATTTATCTGTGGCCGCAAGAAAATAGCTAGTTCTAATAAAAAGTAATAATAGTAAAAAGTGATATAAAAAGGTAAAGGTAAGTAAAAAGTGGTAAACTAGTTAAATATTTTATAACTACAGGCAATCACTATTTGTTTTACTATTGACATTATCTACACCTGGTGACAGCGTCTATAGGGAATTAATACAGTTTTACTATGGACATTTGCACACAGTGCGGTAATATCGTCAATAGTAAGTCAGTACAATCTTACTATTGATATTTTCTTCATATGACCCCACAAGAACTACCTAGTTAGTATTGACGCAGTATACTGGTAAATTTCGTAGGACAAGCCTGTGTCAAATGTCAATAGTAGTTAGCAATAGTAAGGGTAAAATTTGTCAGTAGTATTGGTGACATCGTCAATAGGTAAGCACTATAGTTTTACTATTTTTTTTATTTTTATCTTGGACCAGTACTCAGGAGATGACCCCTACATATGCAGTGCATTGCACCAGAAATAGGAAAATAGGATACTATTGACATTTCCTGTAGGGTATATACACATGTGTGTGTATACACACAAGTGCAAAGCAACAACGCTTTCGCATGCTTTGCTTATTAAATAAAATTAGTTTTTTCTTCCATATAGAACTTTTGGGCACCCCTGGTTTAAAGGTTCTCCTACAAAAGCGAAGGCAGGCATTTTGACCGGTAGTGCTGATGGAAAATTCACATCAGAAGTTTCTATAATTTTCTTGACTACTATATAGAAAACATAATGAATATATTTTCGCAGAAAGTTTACTTTACAAAGTCTTCAGTTTGTTGGTGGCTAGGGAAAAAAGAGTGGCTCTTTCTACTCTTTATTTTCCCTTGCCACCATCAAACTCAAGACTTTGCAAAAGTAAACTTTCCGTGTGTTAAGGTTGTCAATGTTTTTGTAAGCCGTTTTATACAAAAACAATGAATAAATAAATAATTGTTGAACTTTGAATATAACGGTTATTTTTTGGTCAGACCTCGTATGTGAATTCGCTAGTCTACGCCGCTTAGCTTTGCAGGAGAAACAATCTCCATATTGTCGTTGATATATGGCAAAAAATGTTAGTCCCACTTTACACACATCAGGTTTTCTTGATCAATTGTGCTTCAATTTTCTTTTGAACTTGCATTTACGTTCACACAAAAGCTTTGTGTCGTCAAGTTTAAGTTTTTTTTTCTTTTGCCTTCACATTTTCATATTTTTGGACATTTTATTTTAAACCACACGATACCGTCAAGTCTGTACCCTCTGCCATTCTCTTCTCCCCGTTCTCCCACAAATTCAAAGCTTGACGAGTCAAACTTGATATATCAAGTCTACGACCTTTGACATTCTCTTCTCCTCGTTCTCCCACAAATTCAAGGCTTGACGAGTCAAACTTGATATGTGTAAACTGTCACTAACCTAGTGTTTAGACATGCGAGTAAGAGTTCGAAAAACTCAATACACTCGTATTTTTTTACTACCACAATCACATTTTTCGCACTCGCAGGTCTACTCGCAGCTAAATTTGCTTGCGAGTGATTTTTTGGCACTTTTCTGCAATCAAATGTCAAACAAACAAACCGTGTTACCATGTAAATAAGTTTAAACAAATCAACTGGATCATTACAAAATTAAAACTTAAGTTTTAGCTAGTTTGTTTGTTAAACTGTATGTTAATTTATTAAAATTAATGCTATAGATAAAAATGTTTAAATTATAAAATAATGATACAAATTAATGCCAACTATTTCGTAAAAATATTCTCATGTGAAGAACACGGCAACTCCAATTTATAAAGAGAAGATAAATTAAAATAGAAACAAAAGATGTGAAACAAACAAATTGTTTGAAGTTCTGAAGTTCTGCTGACGACAAATTTAAAATGAACTCTTACTCGCATGTGCAGACAGAAAAGAAAATTGCCAGAGATTCGAGTTTTTCGAAGAAATTTTCGTTGATAATACGTATACCGCACTCGCATGAGTTTACTCGCATGTCTAAATGCGTTGGGAGGAACAGGATCAGAGTGTTGGAAAGGTGATTTACCAACAAAATACACGCAAGAAACCACTTTTCTTCTAGCATTGGCTGGCCCTAAGTAAATAAAATTTTTCAATATTAATGAATTTTTTTTTTTCTATATTAATTAATGAGTTTTCAGTTTTAAGATTTGCATACTTATTCTTAGTTCTTTTAGAAGATACAATACATAATTGAATTATTAAAAAAAATTGTCTAAATGCAGTGTTAGTAGAATTGAAATTGAAAAGCATTTAAATACTCGTATAAACATTTTACACTTAATATTTTATCTATTTGGCTTTGAAAGTAATTCTCAAGTTTATATCAAATGTGGCAACACTTAAAGAAAAAATAAATGTAGGCAATTAATACGGCAATGACAGTCAATTGAATGAAAATTTGATATTAATGAAAGGATGGATGAATTCGATTTGTTTGTAGACGCTGAATTTGAGAATAACGTTCAAAAGCAATTTGAGGGTAAATGAATTTCTCAATTTTAAAACAAATTTCTTTTTTATGGAGAAGCCTATTATATAAAATCAATTTGATTTGAAATCAGTATTCAAAGTTTGATTTCAAATCACTACCAATTTGAAATCAAACTTTAGTGTTTGTTGGGTAAGAATACATAAGAACGTAGGTACTTATATATGTATGTATATACAAACTTATATATTGCATATGCATTCGTACAGATTAGTTTGTGTAGTTTTTTTTTAATATTGTTGCCTCTAATACCCCCTCATCTTGTAGTCATCCTGGCATTAATGGCTTTCAAGTATGTACACACTTATAACAAAATGTGTGCGTGCGTTTTTATTTTATTTTTTAAGAAAAAAAGAATTTTTAAATGCACAAAAACGACTTCAACGTATTTTACACAATGTGGCAAACACGTGGTTAGAATTACTGAATGCAACAGCAACGCCAAGCGTTGACAATGACAACTACAACGCCACGCCAAGCCAAGCCAAGCCAACAACGACGACGACGGCGACGACATTGTGACAAAAGCCACATTAATAATGAATGATGAACATTTTATAAATTGTACAATAAACAAACGAACAAACAAAAATTTTATATTCAATTTTATTAGTTTATTTACTTGGGTATGTAAATATGTATTAACTGCATACTGTTTGCTTAAGAACAAATGTTTATGAGTGCATATGTATATATGTAAAACTAGCTGTTGGTTGCGCATATGTAAGTACCTGCTGAACAATATAGTATTTTACATAAATGCATACACACATACACGTTTAATATATACTACGCGTCATCAGGTTAGCGCCCCTCTTTACACTTTCTTTTAATGTTAAATGGTACCTAATCTATTTGTGTTATGGACTTAAAATTTTTACCTACAGGGTGGCTGATGAAAGCTGCTACCAAGTTTGTTTGAGCAAATACATATATGTGTATAACTTGGCAGCACTTGCTTTTTGTATGGGGAGAAAAATAGTTGTGCCATCTGAAGTCGCCATTTTTAAAGTAAACAAATGCAACACAGCAATCATATAAAAAAGTGTACTTTTTAATTGCAAATTTTTTTGAGTGATTTCGAAGAAAGAGGGTCGGCTATAGATATAGGTCCAACCGTGGACCATAACGTACAACAAGATCGGCTGAAAACATCACCGCTGCTCAAGAAAGTGTTCAAAACAATCTATCAATCTTAATTCTGCGCCGTGCTCAGCAGGTTGGTCGGTCTTCAAATTACAACTTTGGGCACAATTTTGATTTGCATTTTTTTTTGCATTCAGTTGACACAAGAGCTTTTTCCACAAGACCATTGACAGCTCGCCCATGATAAAACCGAATTTTATGAAAAAGTCATAATGAGTGACGAGACACATTTTCATTTGAATGGATATGTAAATAGCCGGTTCTGTTCAATGGAGGAAAACCAAATTTCAAATTATGCATCAGTCACCTTTAAAAAGTGACAGTCTGGTGTGCAATTTGGTCAGGAGGAATCATTGGACCTTACTTCTTTCGAAATGAAAACGGCGAAAAGATAACTGTGAATGGGTAGCGATATCGTGATTTGATTGAAAACTTTTTAACGCCACAACTGCTTGGTTTGGGCTTGATTAACGTGTGGTATCAACAAGACGGTGCCACATCGCATACAGCCAAGATTACAATGGAATTACTGCGAGTAGTATACCTTTACTGCGGACACCCGGTGTATTCAACTCAGAAGTTTCTTTTAAAACACTTTTACACACTATGTACAGGGTGGCTGATGAAAGCCGCTCCTAAATAAAACGTATAACTTATTTTTCTAACCTGTTCCATTTTTGTTGTTTTTTATAGATGGATCTTTAAATTTAACTAAAATGGAGAATTGGATAGTGCAACACCTTCACGCTTTAACAGAGTCCATTGTTTCCGTCCAAAAAGAATATAGGCGCACGTTTGGCGGCACTCCTCCTGGCAGATGAAGTATATTAAGACTCGCAAAGAGTTTTGCCGAGCGTGGTACAATCGCAAGAAGGCCTTATCATCGAGATATCTCAATTCGGACACAGGAAACTATCGCTGCCATAGCTGCTGCCATACAATCCAATCCTAGAGTTTCGACAATGAGCTTATCTGCTCAAATGGAACAGTCACTGCAGACAATTGTGAACCAAGATTTAAACTTCTTTCCATATAAAATTCAATTAACAAGCAAACTGAACCCTAGAGACTTCCCGATTCGCTTGGAATTTTGTGAGAAGATCATTCCGAGGATGAAAACGTTTTGAACTGCATTTTTATGTCTGACGAGTCACATTTTGATTTAAACGTTAAAATGTTAACAGACAACATTGCCGAATATGGAATAATTCTAACCCACAGATGCAATTACATCGACTTCGCATCACAGTGTGGTGTGCAGTTTCTTCAAGGTTCATTGTCGCGCTTTACTTTTTCCAAAAAAAACGGTCTTACTGTTACGGTCAATGGAGACCGTTACTTAAAGATGTTGAAAGAGTTTTTCTTTCCAGAATTGCACAGAAAGAAAACACCTTGCAACACTGTTTGGTTTCAGCAAGATGGGACAACTTTTCACATAGCCACGCCTGTTATGCAATTGTCGCAATATACTGATTTCAAGAAACTTCAAAAACTGGGCCATGTAATACATTATCACGAAACACCGATCGATCTTTGCGCGAGTTTAGATTTAGTAAGCGTTTCGTCAAGTTAGCTCTACAACTTATGAGCACCTCCGGAATGGCGTGTCAGACAGTATGGGCTAGTGAAAACACGTACATTATATATTGAAAAAGTTTGAATAGGAATTTATAAACAACTTCTCAGACTTAAATAATATTTTTTAACTTGTTTCGTATATAAATTAAAAAAAAAATATGTTAACTAAAAGCCAACAAAACAAAAACAGACGTGGGTAAATAGCTTATTTCAACCAGCCACTTCTGAGACCTGTTTAAATTAATGTAGACATGTGTGCAATTATTTACATAAGCGTTCAGGTTGATTACGGCAGGTAAATGAACTAGAAAAGCGCATATTTTGACAATGGAACGACGCTCTGCCGTTGCCGGAAGAGAATTAATTATTAACCATAAACCGCACACGCCAAAAAAATTTACGAAAATGGTTTAAGTAATTCTACACGATGTGTCGTTAATTTACATCATGAACCAACTTCATGGAGTAAATTATTCATGTCTCACTAGCACCCCCATGCAGCTTGCAAGACTCCTCTTGTATGCAATATTCCAGGTAGTCAATGGAAGACAAAACTTAAACCAAAAGGCTTTACTAATTTGCAGATCCCCGTTTTACTAATTTTAACCCTTGGTAAGGGTTTCGGAATTCCAATACAACATAAGTCATGCGGCTTCCTAGAGTTTTATTTACTACAACAAACGACAACAACTCGTCTATGCCCCAGAAAAGAGAGTGTCCTAGGTTAGGCGCACACCAAAGCCTGATCTCCGGGGAGTAAGTGATTTGACAGTGCCAGGTTCGTAAATGAAAATCGAATACATAAAAACGTTTAGTACAATTTTTAATGAAACTGCAGATCGCTGCATTAGAAAGCCCAAAGCTGTCCGCGCCAAAATTAGCTACAAAAGTTAAGAATGAGCTGAACGAAACATGTGGTGAAGACACTATTCACCGTGTACTTTGAAACCATAATTTGAATGATAGAGTAGCTCGGAAAAAATCATTCATTGATCAGAAAATTCAAGACGTATGGATCCAAAATCTGATCGAGCACATATGGGCAAAGATTTAAGCTGCCTAAAGCTACTTTTGCGACTGAGTCCAAATTTAATATATGCGGCTCGGATGATCGAACTTAACTCCAAAATCAAAACTTTCCACCAACAGTCAAACACAGAGATGGTAGTGTCCGCGGCTATGGGTCTGTATGTCATTAACTTAAATAGAAAGCTTATTGAGAGTACAATGGATCAGAATATGTATAAGGTGATTAAATTTTAACGGCCGATGTTGAATGTGAATCACACCTAAACGTCAAAATTTGGCATTTCTTAATTTCAGACTAACTAAATTTGAACCATGGAAGATTCACAATCGAGCAACGCTTTAAAGTTATTCAGTCGTATTATGAAAAAATATCATCTTCAGTTATGAGGCACATTTTCACCTCAGTGGATTCGTCAATAAGCAGAATTGCCGCATTTAGGCGAATGATAATCCAAAAGTGATTGTTGAAAAACTAATGCACCCACAAGGAGTGACCGTTTGGTGCGGTTTAGGGGCTGGCGTCATCATCTGGCCGTTTTTTTTTTTTCAAAATGACGCCGGTCAGGCAGTTACTGTGAATGGTGTTCGCTATCGTGAGATGATAACGAAATTGTTATGGCGCGACTTGGGAGATGTGGATGTGGACGATAAGTGGTTTCAACAGGACGTTGTCACTTGCAACTCAGCTAACGAAACAGTGGCTCTTTTTTCGCGACAAATTGAATTGAATTGAAATTCAATTGTGTTGTTATCATACAATATCATGTGATTTGACACCGTTGGACTTCTTTCTTTATTTGAAAGAAAAAGTGTACATCGATAAGTCAGCAATAATTCAAAAGCTAAAGGATGGGATAATTCGGCACATTAACGGCATGGAAGCTCAATTACGCCTCAGTGTCATCGAAAATTTGCACCATCGGATAGAGGTATGTGTGCCGCCGAAGTTGCGGCGGCCATTTGGCCGATATTTTGATCCATAATTAATCATATCAGTATCATCATAATAAAAAGAAATGACAATAATTCCTAAATAATTTGAGTTGCATTCATCCACATCGGCCCTTAAAATTTAACCATCCTTTACTTCCACATTGTAAAGTCCAATTTACTGTCAAGCATCGAAAAATTGGGTATAAGGGTGACGTTTCGGTTCGAACAGGACAACGATCCGAAACAGAAATCAGCTATTAATTACGCAATTATGGCTTATTTGGAACTGTTTCCACTTGCTGCTACCGCCTGCATAAACGCCTAATCTGGACTTCATTGAAAATTTATGGTAAATTTTGGACTAAAATGTCATTATATAGGGGGTAGTCCAACCAACTAAAGGTGTGATTATTATTTTTCTTGTCTTCTTCAATAAAAAAAAATTAATGATCACAGCAAATTTACATTGTAAAGAAATCCTTCTTAAGAAAAAACTGTACAAATGTACAAAAACCAAAAAACGCGTGATGTTAACTGTAAATAAAACATAAAAGTTTGCAGAAAATTATCTTAAAATTATTTATTATGACAATTATGTGTAAAACAAAATAACGGCCAGCTGTTCGTCAAAGCTTCGATGGTATAGATCATTCGGATCCATATAATTATTTACTTGAAATTGCCCATAAACCTCCCACACCTACATACATACATATATGCATTATTTTTTACACACTTCTATTTAAGTTTTCAATTTTTAATTTATATTCATCAAAAATTTTTTATTAAATAAATTGCATTTGAAATTCTAACACAGAATGCAGGCTTTTCTTTTTTGTCAAACAGTTACGTGTTGTTTGCAAAAACAATTTACTTTCATGTTATTCACAATAAATTGGCAACATGGGAATAATAAAGTTGCCAGATATGACGCCTGCCTGCCTGCCTGCACCCATCTTATTTTCTACGAAAAATAGAGTCTTTGCAAAATATGTTTTCCTTTTCCAATACAATTAATTAATTAATTATTTTTTTAATTCATATGAATTTGACTGTCATATATTATTCAAATTCTTTATGAAATGAAATATTTAATTAGACTAGAGGCAACAAACAAATAAATATTAATTTTTTCATAAATTAACAAGTTTAATGAATCATTTAAAATAAAAATCCCCCTTGCCAATAATCCAGCACTTTCAAGTTTCTACATTTTCTCACTCTCTTCAAAGAAAACACGAGGAAAAAAAATATTACTTCATTTTTGTAAAAGTAAAAGGAAAACAAAATAAATTACCAACCACATCACAACAACAACAAAACACTCACTCACTTCATCAATACAACGATTTGAGGAAAACGAAAGACACCATAGCACCGCACCAGGCAACAACACAACTTTGGATATAAAAAAAAAAATGTTAAAATACATAAAAATAATTTGAAATTGTTTTGAAAATGATAGTGAATGGAGGAAATTCAAACAATGTGCGTTATTATCTAATACTTCATGTAGTACTGTGACTATTTGTATGACGAGTTTATTCGATGATGGTGTCTGCAACTATCCCGTTGAAAATGTTTTTAATGTTAAAGGAGTATCTTTTTAAATTGACAATATTATTGAAGACCCTTCTATGCCTTTTTAAAAATAAAACAATAAAAATATCATAAACCACTTAAAAAATGTTGAAACAATTTTACGGCCAACCGTATACGATTGTGTGGCATTGTAAGTACATACATATCGCTCCTTTATTGCAACAAAGTCATAAATAAAAAAAGCTTGTTTCCAGAAAAACGCATTTCAAATTTTAAGTTTCCATACAAATCTTAGAATTTTTTTTAGAAAGTATCTCCTAAGGGAAACAGTTTATAAGTAATTTGAATAAATTTTTGGCACAATATAACAGGTTACGAAACGCTTCCATTTGGTTGAGTGGCCAGACTAACTGAAACGGTTTTTCTCAGAGGGGTGTTCTCAACCATACAGTGACCAACGTTCGTGCCATGCAAACAAGAAAAACTTATTTACTTGCACTAATATACTACAAAAAAAAAAAAAAAACTTTACTTACACTACCATCGGAACATTGAATAAATGGGGAAAAGATGGGAATTCCCAGTCGCCCATTTCCCATTTACTTGCACTAATATACTACAAAAAACTTTATTTACACTACTATCGAAACATTGACTAAATAGAGAAAATATGGAAATTCCCGGTCGCCCATTTCTCATCCGTGCTGCCAGCATCCGCTTCCTGTTTCTGGACCTGAGCCTTTTTCTACCAGGCGCTAATAATTTTTAGTAAGCAACCGCTACAAAGCAAAGATATCACAATCTTCCAAGCGGAACTAGACGCAATAAGGGAACCGGTTGAAATAATCCTCGACAGGGGACACAAGGGAGTACTGATTAAAATACTCTCTGATAGCCAATCAGTGCTGAAGGCCCTGAGCAGTTGTGTCTTTACGTCCAAGCTAGTACTGGAATGTCACAAGAGGCTAAATGAACTGGCAAGTCAGAACCCGGTCACCCTGATCTGGGTGCCAGGACATGAGGGGCATCACGGCAATGAAATGGCTGACATTTACGCCAAGAAAGGAACAGAAGGGACTTTTATTGGACCCACTCCAATTTTTGGCTTCTATAATAGTCTCCTGAATGAGGAGATAAAGAAATCGTTGAACAACATTGGACAGGAAAAGTCTCAGAACATTGACAGGTGCACTTACAGGTCATTATAACTGCTACAAGCACCTGCACAGGATGGGTATTTCCAACACAGACATTTGCAGATTCTGCTGTGATGAAGAGGAGTCAATGGAGCACTTCATCACCCACTGTGGAGCACTGGGACACAGAAGATATAGGCTACTACAAGCTTATATGTTAAGTGAATGCGACTTAATATTACTCGCAATGAAGGAGCGTGTCCGTTTTCTTGACATACTCAACCCATAATGGGGTAAGGGAACGCACAATAGATCAACATTGGTCGCAGTGCAAATGGCCGATGAGGGCCATATCCTATCCAATAATAATAATAAGCAACCGTTACCTTTACTTTTTCTCAATATTCTTTTGTTTACATCAAAACAAATTATACCCATGTACCAAAAATGAATGAAATTTGCATCCCTGAATTTTACGCACAAGGTAATACTATCACTAAAATCAGTTATTTACACAATTATAGTGTTGTAAAAAGTCAATATAGTAAATATTGACTTTTTACAACACTACAATTGTGTAAACCCGCCCATGCAATATCATACTTCATTCTTGATAAAAACACATGAGGGTAAGTATAAATTGTCTACTGATAGTTATTATTTTCTTTCTTTTCAGGCTATTGATGTTCATATTCCACTCTGGACTGAATAAATTATTGGTAACGAATTGAGTTATCGTTCCTATGGGTTTTTTCTTGAACTAATGAACTATTTTCTCTTTGTTTATTTCAGGTACTTTGGCATTCATATGTTCGTAGATATATACATATGTATGTATGTACGTACACAGGACGGAGTCATAAATTATAAAACTCCACAGAACAAAAAAAAAACATAATCCTAAACTACAATTTTTATAAAGGTAGAACTCTCGAGAAATAGTCAAAATACAAAAAAAAAACATTTATTGCCCGAGACACTTTCATACATATAAACGCTACCAATACCACACACATATGTATGTATGGAGAATTGAAACCCATATGGGCGCTTCCATGACCGCATGTATGTTTTTTTTCATACCACCGCAACACTATTAACACTTTACATTGTTAACTCGAAAAGCTCGTTTTTTGAGATATGACTATGTTGCAATAAAGGAGCGATATGTACTGTATATGTATGTGGTATGTGCTATTAAACGAATTATCTGAAACGTTCACAGAATTTCGTTTAAAGATATCAGCAATTCCGTATTCTTTCAATATTGCTACTTACCGACGATTGGCAACACAAATTTGGCACTCTGTAAGAATATTTGACGCCGTCAATACAAGAGAACGCCGTTTTTTATTTCTTAATGCAAATCTATATTCCTGCTCTCAATATTGCTATTTATCGATGAAGGGCAACACAAGTTTGTTATTCTATAAAAAAAAATTTGACGGCTTCTACGCTGTTGTACATCTCTTATTGCAAATCCATATTCCTGCTATCAATATTGCTATTTATCGATGAGTAGCAACATAATGCTAGGAACACAACTACGACGAATTTCGCTCATCACAACGAATTCGACGGCAAATATTCGTTGCATAAATTCGTCGTGTGAAGCACAATATCAACGAACTGTGTGGACAACAAATTGTATGGACAAAATTGTTTACATTCCGTGAAAATAAAAAAATAAAAAATTAACATAAATACTAAGGTGGCCGTATTAAAGTAAACCTATATAAATTCCATCCTTAAGAAGGATTTTTCTATAAATTATCTGAGATACTTTATATTTTGAGAACATCTTCATAAATTGTTTACCACATGGATTAATATAAATACAAAAAGTATTATTTCGTAAAAAATACGATTTTTATACGAGAAACCACGAGGCCACCTGATTCTGTTCTGTTCGTCGTTCGCTGACGAAATAATTAAAAATAAATCTATTTCACCTTTCGCTAAGTATGACGAATTTCGACCAACGCCACGATTGTGTGCATTTTCATATACACCAATGTGTTTTACTTTTGGCGACGAATATTCGCGACCAAAAATTCATCGTTCGTCGCAGTTGTGTTCCTAGCATAAGTCTGGTATTCTGTAAGAAAATTTGAATGAAATTGATCTTGCTTACTTAGTCTTTGTTGTTTATACTGTCACTTTGTAGTCTCGTTTTGGATAGAAAATGTTTGCAGGGATATTTGCTGTAAACACAACTGTACGTACATACACACATAGGTCTTCTGCTATACATATGCATCTCTGACACTCCTGTTTATTGACTCAATACCCCAAAGAAAGATTCAAAGATCTGCCTTTTTCTGTTTACTAAACATTTTTATTATTGGAATAAAATTGGTTTTGCTTAGTCTTCATTTTTTTTTAAGTTTGCAAACTGTTTGCCCGCTGTCCCTATTTCCAGCCAGTCTTCGTTGTCGACTACATATTATACATACATATGTATGTACATATGTTTTTTTTTTTTGCTTCGCCTGGCTGACTACAAAAAGAAAACCCCATTTGTTATACATTGCTCATACATGCGGGCAATTAAACATGTATAATTTAAAAACTTAAGCGCAGGCTCCCTGAAAACATTGTGTAAATTGAAATTATCCGTGGTTAGAGTCTGATCTGATCTGCCAACAAGGAAGAGAGAAAAGAGAGAGAGAGAGAAACAAAATTGCAATAAGATTATTGTCAGCCAGCCGAAATTATTTGAAAACTGTATAGAAAGTATGCTGTGGAAAAGACTGAGAAAAGTCCTTCAATACAAAACTGCTAAACGGAGATATAATATATTGCCCTTTTAGCAATTGATGTGGTTTTACAACGTACGAAGTTCTTTTTAATTACACAATTGTCATGGTAACTGCTACAAAAACGATTTTATATTATACGAGTACAACAGTATGAATGTACGTAAATGCTGCGTAAAGACACTTTGGCTTTGTACTTTGATTTTGCTTCAATTTTTATATACGAGTAATTTTAATAGTGAAATGCATTTCCCGATTTCTAATCCTGTTTTTGCAGAGATGTACATATGTACAGAAATAAATGTTGGCAACTTTTACTCTTGATAAACGGTAAAAATTTTAGACTTTTTAACTAATTAAGGCACCCGCAGGCGACACGGTTTTACCTCTCCTGCTTCTGAGTATATACAAAACGTTCTATTTATTTCTTTATTTTTTTCATATATTTCCTCATCTAACTCTCCTTGTCTGTCAAAATTTTTATTTTTACAGTTGGTTTATAAATACGAAAATATTAAGCGATTAAAGAGTTGTTAATAAATATTGTTATTATTATATAAAATTAACTTTAAATATCATTTATTTATTTAATAATATAATTATTACAATAAATATATAGAAATAAGATTACTAGCTACAATGGCTTTCGACTCGAATTTAAATTAATTATTTTAGATAAGATTTTGATATTTTATTTTTGATATAAGTTTAATGTTTTTGACACATCGATCTTTAAGTAGATCAGATGGTGTAGTGGACCCAAAGATTGAAGATCTTAAGTAATTGTAGCAAAGGCATTCATCCAAAATATGCAACAAACTTAATTGGCTGTCACTGCTGTAAAATGTCTCCTTCAGCCGACTAATGGTACCGCCCAAGATCAACCGCCGCTGAGTTTTTCTCATGGCACAGATTTCTAATGTCAGATGTTTAAATAACACGCTCTGTTTTAAATTTTGTCAGATGATATGTAAGCATACATCCACATTGCTAATACATTTATTAGTTTAAGAAAGTAAAATACACGCTTTGATATCAAAATAATAACCAAATAATTACCCGTGTGGCGCGTTCCGAATTTTTTTGGAATTCCCAAAATCGGCTTCAGGAAGCACCAAAATCCCCCACTTATGCAGTAAAAATATGGCAACTTAAGCCGTTAAAAGTTTAGACGGCAAAAACGCGTACCGAATATGAAAACCCTGTTCCAAACTGGTTGGCGAAGTGGTTCCGAATTTTTTTTTTTTTTTTTTTTTGGGAATTCCTGAAGTCGGCTTAAAAAAGCGCCAAAGTCCCCCTCTTGGTAATTAAATAAACTATTTGGTAAAAGAATAACCCATTCCAGATCTTTACTACAACGTAGAAAATAAAAAACCAAATAAAAATGAAAATTTTTGAAAAAAAACGTAAAAAATAGGCAAATTTTGAACTTTGAGGTGTCATAACTCAGCCATTCCTTGTCAGATAGAAATTCGCATTATATCGACGGAAAAGGCGTTCAATTACGTTTCCAACGATATCTCGATCAGACTTTTTGTTTGGGCTCCACAAGGGTTTGAGTGGGACCATACAACGAAAAACACAAAAGTACCGTTATCTAAAAAACGGTACTTAGGAAAAAAATTACAGCGTTATTCGTGTTCAGGAGGTCCGAAATAACTTATCTAGGCATGTGGCATTCTTGGTATTTTTTCTGGCAGTAAACCAGTGTAATTGTTGTCAGCTCAAACAGAAAAAAATGCGCAAAAAAATTTTGTCGGAACAAAAAATTTATTCCAAAACATTAAGACAGTGTGATGTTCGCTGGACTGATCATATTTTTCAAGTCTCTAAAGAAGCATTCAAGTGCCTCGGTTTTTTGAAACGGATCCGATCTCCTTACTATTTATACCACCTACATCCGACCGAAAATGGAATACAACTCTCATGTTTGGGCCGGTGCCTCAAAGTCTATTTTGGGGTTACTCGACCGTGTGCAGGAGAGGGCGAAGAAGCTCATCGGTGACAGTAGGGTATCCAACTCTATTGACTCACTGGAGCATCGACGCAGTGTGGGATGCGTTACTCTGTTCTATCGATACTACAATGGATTTTGCTCTGACGAGATTAGGGATCTTGTTCCCGAAACGCGCCCATATTTACGTAGCACGCGTTCATCGTCTAGAGCTCACCCATTTGTGGTCGATTGCCCGGAGAATCGTACTACGCATTACAGAGATAATTCGTTTTTCAGCCGTACTCTTCGTCTGTAGAATAAGTTGCCTGCAGACGTATTTCCTGTCTGTTATAACGCTGGAAAGTTCAAGTCAAATGTTCACAAACACTACTCCCTCTTTCCCCCTCCTCACAACCTATTTTCCTAGTTCTGGCACAATGCACTGCATATGTAGGGGTCATCCCCTGAGTACTGGTCCAATAAAAAAAAAAAATAAAAAAAAAATAAAAAATAAAAAAAAAAAATAAAAAAAAAAAATAAAAATTTAAGACCCAGATTAAAAGCCACATGTACTTATTATTTCTTGTCGATACGCTTAGGGCCAGTTTTTGGGATTTAGTTCAGCCATTGCAGTTCAGCCACTGTAAGTTGTATGTACGATTATGTATGTACCTATGTATGTATGTCTTCAAAATTATCAATCGCAAAATTACTAGTCAAATACATATAACTACTGCCTATTACTATTGCTATTATTCTTCGGAGTTTTTTTTGCAATTC
This sequence comes from Thecocarcelia acutangulata, assembly GCA_914767995.1. Taxonomy (NCBI): domain Eukaryota; kingdom Metazoa; phylum Arthropoda; class Insecta; order Diptera; family Tachinidae; genus Thecocarcelia; species Thecocarcelia acutangulata. The sequence goes on along the minus strand of OU612095.1, from coordinate 21,027,911 downwards.
GTGTCCATATGAAAAATTAATTTAATTATATAGCAATAATAAAACAGTTAAATTATTCAAAATTGTTATTAGGAAAATTTTTAATAATTTTATTGATTAATCTTCTCAATTGTTTCAAAAAGTTTGAAGGGTTAAAACGCCAAATTAGAAATGTACAAAGAACACTTTCCAACACCGACCACACATATGTATATACATATGTATGTTTGTACAAACACAACCAAGCGGCGAAGATCCCAGTTGACAAAATCGTTCTAGACGACATAGTCAACGACAATATATGCGATACATGTACTCGTATATACGAATTGTCATCTTCTTTAAATACCGATGGCTTACCGATTATAAATAAATATTTGAATTGAATTGAAATACTCTAAAGATATTTTAAAGGAAGATGAGCGACAAAGATAAGCGACAATATCTTCAATCAAATTGGAAGACTTCAATTCGTTCATGGAAATTTTTTTCAAAAATTTAGTGGGACTTCAAGATAACAAACGTAAATACATATGCACATGTACGACGGCGGATTGATATAGAAGCTACCTAAGTAGAAAACAAAACATTTTCTTTTTCCAAAAACCATTTATTTCTCAACATAGTGTCCCTTTAGCTCAATACACTTAGTAAGATGATATTTCAACTTTTTTATATAACATCTGAATAATACAATTTTGGGAAATCCTCAAAATATGCGTTAGTATCGTTAATCTATTCTTCGTTTAAGATTAATGTTTTTCTGCCAGCCATTTTTTCAAGTTTGGAAACAGGAAAAAGTCTCTAGGAGCTAAATCTGGACTATAAGGTGGATGATAAACCAATTCGAAGTTTATTTCACGTAATTTTAGCATCGCATCTAATACTGTGTGAAGCGGTGCGTTGTCTTGAAGAAAGAGTACTTTTTTCTTCTTTAAATGTGGTCGTTTTGTCTTGATTGCAACAATCAATTGGTCGAATAATGCACGATAGATAATACTTTCCTGTGATTGTTGATTCTTTTACAATATAATCGATGAGCAATAGTGCGTGTGCATCCCAAAATACAGTGGCTACAATCTTGCCAGCCGGTTTCACTGTCTTCGTCTTCTTCGCAGCACTTTCACCAGCTTCCACCCATTTTTTCGATTGATTTTTGGTGTCAGGTGTGTAGTGGTGGACCCACGTTTCACCAACAATTATTAACCGACGCCTGATTACGCTTTATCATGTGCAAACATCGCTTTAAAGTAGTTTGTCGAACTAATTTTTGTTCGACACTGAGCAAACGCGGCACCCATCTTGCCGCTAGCTCTTTCATATGCAACTGTTCATGCAAAATGTTGCACATATGTTCATTTGATATGTTGGCCAATTCAACAATCTCACGTAACTTGACTCAGCGATCATTCATAACGATATCGAGGATTTTCTTGATATTTTCTTGGCCTTCCTGTTGATAGTATTGTTGCAGTGCTTGTTCGGTCGCGTTTAAATTCAAAAATCCAATATTATACCATGAAATCTGACGGAGCAGACTCACTGTAATGTTTATCGATGTGTTCTTTCGTCTCTTTTGCCGTTTTCGATTTCAAATAATAGTGTTTAATCATTGCACGGAATTCACTTTTTTCCATTTTTCAAGAAACACAAAATTGCTTACTTCAAACGACTACAACAAATAAACTAATCAATAAATTTGGGTAAAATTTTCCCAGCTAACGTTTGACAGATCGTAGTTTCAAAAAAAAAAAAAAAATTAAAATTTTTATGTTGGTACTGCCTCACGCCCTCGTATGAATTTTGAGTATTCGCTTTTAGTCGTTGACAGTTATCAGCCATCCGTCAAGGATGATGTGGTATAGGACACAGTCGTTTGAAGAATCAATGCGGCATGTTGATAGAGACTGTCGTTCGGGTGATCTTACTCGATGATTTTGCGACCATTTGTTTGCAAATTTTATCAACAGTGGGTTTGAGCTGTCTGTTGTCAGTATGTCTCCACGATTTGCAATTGTTTTGTACCCCTTGTTTAGGATGTCTTAAATACTTGGCCAACTGGGATGCGTTTTATACAGCAGAGCAATATAGAATATATAAAATGCTGATTTTAACACTAATACAATACAAAACAACTACGACGACAACACAAAATAGTAGCAATAACATGAAAATTTACTTAGAAGAGCGAAAAGATTAAGAGAAGGAAAGAAAATATTTATTGTTATTTTAATTAAAATTCAAAAAGACACGCAAAGAAAAATATCATAAGTGATGCCAGAGCGTTATTTTTTTATATTTACATACATAAGATATTAGGAAAAATGTTTAATCTACGTTTGCCTATAAAATGTTTAAAAGGAATGTAAAAAGAAAAGATAACTATTCGATTGAAATCAAAATTTTGTCTGAAAAGCGCGCCCTTTTCAGAGTTACTCAATTTTAATAACAAAACAAAACAAAGACGTATAATTTTAATATCAATGAAATAGGCTTTATTGGATAGAAAATTTTACAACATTAATGGGTATATATGATTTTGGCCACGGCTGCCACATATAAGGCGCAATCTGAAACACCGATTTTCACAAACTTTTCGCAGCATTTGTGGCGATTCAAATGTTGATTTACAGCGGTTCTATTGTCTTCCCCCAGAGAGCACATTTTATTTTGACGTATTCCTAACTTAGACACTCATCTTTCTGCGGTGCAGAAAGGTAGAGTGCTCCCTTATTTGTTGTAGTAAGTAAAAAAGTAGGAAGTCGTAAAGATGGGTTATTAGTATTCTCTGACAATTATGGTACATGGCTGATTTTAGGCCAACGAATTACAGTCCCTGAGGTGCTGCTGTCTAGCAACAGATAATAAAAATTGTTCAAAACCGCTTGTTTCCATTATCTTCACTACTGTATATAACATTTTCGTTTGCCAAAATATTTTTTCATATTATGGACGAAATTTTATTTTATTAATATTTGTTCTTATATGTATATGTAAAGGGAGGTTGAATTTTACGAGCTGATGTTGAATGTGAACCACACCTAACCGTCAAGTTTTTTCTGCATTCCATTTGATACTTCTCAATTTCAGACTAACTAATTTGAACCATGGAAATATATACAGTCGAGCAACGCTTTAAAGTTATTCAAGCTTATTTTGAAAATGGACGTTTAAGTCCAAATGCATATCGAGCACTTCGTAATTTTTTTGGTCAATTTATCAGTCGAAATGTCGTACAATTAGAAAAATCGTGCAAAAATTTGAGCAAAATGGGTCTGTAAGAGATGTGAAAACACCAGTACATGCTCGCAGAGCTCATTTTGCAGAAAGTATTGCTGCTGTTCGCGATAGTGTGGCTGAAGAGCCGTCCATCTCACTTGTCGTCGTGTCCAACAATTACACCTCTCACGCTCGTCATTGACGAATATTAAGCATAAAGACTTGCATTTACACGCTTACAACGGGCAATTGATCAAGAAAGTAAGCCTCTGGACAAATCTAAGCACCGTCAATTTTCAGAGTGGTGGCAACCACTGGAAGCAGTGGATGACAAGTTTTCGAAGAAATTCACCTTCAGTGCTGAGGCACATTTTCACCTCAGTGGATTCGTCAATAAGCAGAATTGCCGCATTTTTGGGCGAATGATAATCCTAGAGTGACTGTCGAAAAACCAATGCACCCATAAAGAGTGACTGTTTGGTGCGGTTTATGGGCTGGCGGCATCATAAGTCCGTAGTTTTTCCAAAATGAGGCCGGTCAGGAAATTACTGTGAATGGTGTTCGCTATCATAGGGTATCACCTATGATCGAATTGGAAGATAGAGATGTGGACGGTGGCACAGCTAACGAAACAATGGCTCTTTTGCGCGACAAATTCAATAGATTTGTTATCTCACATGGTGGCGATTTTAAATGGCCGCCAAAATCATGTGATTTGACACCGTTGGGGTTATTTGAATGAAAAGATGTCCGTCGATAGGCCAGCCACAACTCGAGAGCTAAAGGAAGCGATAATCCGGCACATTAACGGTATAGAAACTCAATTATGCCTCAACGTCAACGAAAATTTGAACCATCGGATGTGTGTGTGCCGCCGAGGTGGTGGCGTCCATTTGGTCGATATTTCGTTCCATTCATAATTGAACCGCACCAATATCAACATAAAAAAATGAAATAATTATTCCTAGATAATTTGGGTTTTAATTATTTCTTATATCAAATATAATTTGGGGTTTGTTTAAAATCAACAGTGGCCTTTAAAATTTAATCATCCTTTATAAAGAATTAATTTTATTTTCTAAGTTTGCTTTTACATTTACTCGTAGACAGACGATGGGCATGGACATTTTCGCATTTCTCTTTTGGTCTTGCCTAAACCTTGTACATTTAAGAAATTAATAGACAAACAGAACCTTTTCGTTTCTCTTTTCTTTCTTTTTTGTTGTTGTTGTTTTTTTAAGCACAGCTAGTGTGCTTATATGAAGTTGAAGCATATGAAATGCGAAAAGTTAAAAAGAGAAACAAAAAATGTCCACAAATGTCTAGTACAGAGAGTCGTGTACTACATAGTCCCAATTTACACACATCAGGTTTTCTTGATCAATTCTGCTTCAATTTTCTTCTGAACTTGCATTTACGTTCACACATAAAAGTTTTGTATCGTCAAGTTTAAGTTTTTTTTTTGCCTTAAAGTTTTCATATTTCCTGGCATTCCATTTTAAACTTGACGGTACCGACAAGTCTGCACCCTTTTCTACTTTCTACTCCCCGTTCTCCCAAAAACTCAAGACTTGACGAGTCAAACTTGATGTGTTTAAGCTGGCTCATATTCTCCCCCACCGGCAATTTTCGTTACAGCACCCTCAAAATTTCGCCTGCCTGCCCATGGTCTGTCCAAATGCAAAGGCGCTCTAAGCGAAAAATAGAACTCAGAAAATAATTTTTATTTTCTAAGCGAAACATTTTAACAAATAATGATTAATATTTAATTATCAAAATAAAACTTATTTACGATCCCTGATTAAAACATGTAATTTTTGCTTCAACAAAATTTATCCATGTGGCAGCTCTTTTTCAAAACTTAAATTATTGGGAAAAAACCACAGAGCGGTTTTACAGCAAGTGATCGAACGATTTTAAAAAATATGTACATACATACATACTTACATACATACATACTTATATACAATACAAAATAACAAAATAAAATTAATCAAAGCAACAACAACAACACTCAAACACAAATGACGATAATAACAATTCTAGCTGTTTGTCGTTGAATATTTTTTATTCAGTTTCATATTGTTTTTATTATTCTTATTTTATTTATTATTATTTTTTTTCTTTGTATTTAATATGAAAAACACAAAGTCAGCAAGTAAGAATAGTTTGTAGTTAATCATTCATACTCCGACTTTTTTTTCTTGCGGTGTACTGTGTGTGTGTGTGTGTGTATGTATGTGTGCGTGTATTCACGCTGTTGTTGACAGTGGAGACAAAATTGTGCAAGAGAGAAGAAAAATGAAGAACGAAGCCTGAGACGCCGCTTAATATTGAATTGTTTTTTTTTCTTCTTTTAATTGCAACAACAAATAAATATTACATGGTTTGAGAAGAAATAATAAAAAATAAAATAAACAAAGAATTAAAATTCAATACGAATGAAATAAAAATAAAAAAAAACAAAAATAATGTTGCTTGCAGCAAAATGAAAACATCAAATAAGCAAAAAGAAGGCATTTCTGTATGTTTTGGGCTTTTGTTATCGCAGTGGCAGGAAATGAAATTTATACAATATATTATACATACATATGTATGTACGTATATACACATGTAAATATGTATGTATAATATAAATTTTATATTTTTTAAAACTAGAGAGTTTTGATGATATGACACAATAAATAAAATAAAATAAATACAAACCCAACAATTTTTACAGAAGTAATGCACACTAATAATATGCACAAAGTTTGCAAATTTACACAAACTAAATATGCATGAGTGTTGGATACATACATATGTATGTATAGAAACACTTACGAATTTCAAATAAGTCATGGGTAAGTTTATATTTCTTTTTTATTGAATAGGTATTGTGAAATTTTTCTACGTCAAAATTTAAGACGTTCTAAAGCAAACACGTTTTTATTGCACTGTGCTACACTGAGTCAAATTTTGTCGACAATATAGACTAAAAAATTCAGTAAAACCTTCCGAAAAAAGGCAGATACAAAAGAAAATACTGTGATGGTTAAATAGTGAAACAGAACACTACCGCAATGGCAGAATAAAGTGGATGTGCGTGTTCTCTAACTTTAGTGAGTAGTTACACTGAACCAAATTTCGTCGGTAATACTAAGAAATTTAGGAAACCCTTCACAAAAAAAAATTAAAATCAAGAGATAATTTTTCAAATCTGAACAAAATGTATTCAAATAAACCATTTTTTTTTTTCAATTCAACAACAATGGATTTCGTTCAAAATACAAATTATTCTTTCTAAGACAAACCCATTTTTCTTGCACTGAGCTACACTTATCCAAATTTTGTAGGTAATATTAACAAAAAAAAATTGGTAAACCCTTCCGAAAGAAAATATTCAAATCAAGATCTCAAGCAGCCACAAAAATTCAGACTGTGATGGTTAAATGATGAAACAGAACACGACCGCAACGGCAGAATAGAGTGATCGTGCGTATTCTGTAACTTTAGTGTGTAGTTACACTGAACCTAATTTCGTCGGTAATATTAAACAAAAGTTTAAGTAAAACATTCACGAAAAAAAATATTGAAATCAAGAAATCATTTTTCAAATCTGAACAAAATTTATTCAAATAAACAAATTTTTTTTCAGTTCAACAACAATGGATTTCGTGAAAAATACAAATTATTATATGGGCCATTCCACGTTAAGAGGTTATCTGAGGAATGGCGGCGTGGTAAAAATATTTAAAATAAGAACTTTTTTCAATATAATCGTGTTTAATCAGGTAGTTTATATGCATATTTAATAATGGCCAGTCAAGTAATCTACTTTTGCCGGTATTTTAAGTGACCAGGGGAGATACCCTACACAGGGTGAAGACATGAAGGCCAGGACAAGATACCTTACTTCATAGGGTAAGATAAATTGAAATTAAACCTTATTTTTTATTTTTTTATTATCTTGGACTAGTACTCAGGTGATGACCGCTACATATGCAGTGCATTGTACCAGACCTAGGAAAATAGGTTGTGAGGAGGGGGAAAGAGGGAGCAGTGTTCGTACACATTTCACTTGAACCTTCTAACGTTATAACAGACAGGAAACACGTCTGCAGGCAACATATTCCACAGGCAAAGCGTACGGCAAAATCCATTGTCAGAGCAAAATCCATTGTAGTAACAATAGAACAGAGCAAGAATCAACTTTAATTCAATATTTGACAAAAAATATGCTAAAGTACCATATAGTGCATACATACATACATACTTACATACACTCACAAACACTCACGCACACATACATACATACATGCATACACATTCATACATACATACTTACATACATACATACTATATATATGCCGGCAATGACAAAATATATAAATAATAATTTTTGTAATATGAATGTGTTAGTTTTTGTTTTTTTTATATTATTTTGAAAACTTCTTTTGCGTTTACAATTTATTTTGACGTATGGTATGTAATAACTTTGATTTAATTTAAGTCCGTTTGGATAAATGCTTTGTAGAGGTATTTAAGCGTGATCGCATAATAATCGCTATGAGGTAATTAAGCGTCTCCGCTTTAATACCTTACTCGCTCAATTACCTAAAAATTACAGCAACTTGAGTGAGGTAGTAACGCGGGGTTTACGGTACATACATACCTACATACTCACTATAGTTACATATTACTACACTAAATTTTAATAAAAAAAAAATTACAAGTATTCATGTTGCAGCCTTTTTAATTTTCTGCTGACCTTTTGTTAAATAAAAGCCACATATTGTCATTTGTATTTGTATACGAGTATACAATATATGTATGTACATACTACATATGTATGTATGTAGCATTTGCATGAAGAAAAAAACACAGTCACACACACAGCCAATCAGGCAAAATCATGCAACATTTCAGCCAGACTTCCAAGCAGTCAACCAACCAACAAACCATACAGCAAACAAACAACAACAAAAACAAACAAACGAAAAAAGCAAAAGTAAAAAAGCCAACTTATCTAACGAAACAAAATACAGCAAAAATACACAATTATTGTATTTAAACAGATAAAAAGATGTCTTCATCATATCCGCATGAAAAGATATAAACAAAAACAAAAGAAAAATATAGCTGAAGTTTAACAGAAACTATTGCTTTTTCCAACTGACTTTTGTTTTTAACAAAAACAAAACAAGCAAAAGATACAGCGAAAATAAAAATGTTGAAAGTAAAATGGTCCAATGGGTCAGCAACAATCAGTTGTTGGATTACGTAAATTGAAATAAAAGTAATAACAGCACGAGAAATAGATAGTTAAAACCACAAAACAAATTGTATGTGTTTTTTCTTTTATTTAACAGCAAAAGAAAAAAAAAAGAAAATTGTTATAACGATAAAACTCGATTTCAGCACACTTTTTTCAAGTTGCAGTGTTTTCATTAATTTCCTATTGCTTGTTTTAACACTCTCGTTTTACCCCCAACCCACCTCCTACGCAGCTTTTAGGTGTTTTGAAGTTTTAAATATTACAAGTATTGCGAAAAAAAAAAAATAAATAAATAACAAACCTGTTTCGTCTATTTATTGGTTAAACAAATCAAAGTAACAAACAAATACGAGTACATATGTACATACGAGTACAGGGTGTTTGCCGGGAAGGTATACCTCTTTATTTTGCCGTCATTTTGGTAAACATTAAGCTAGATTCACCAATTGTCTCCGAACAAAACTTTTATCCGCACAAAAAGTGTTTTATATGTTGTTTGACGTCTCTCTTCTTGGGAGAGAGATACAATTTTTTGCGAACAACTCTCGGCTTGAATTGGTTTAATTTTATATTTTGTCCGGACAAAAACGAACTGAGCTGGCAATAGGTAACATGTTTTCATACAAACTTGTATTGAGCTGCCAATAGGTTACATTTTTCATACAAAATTGTATTGAGTTGCCCCACCGAATAAAAAATTTACATATTAATTTTGGTCTGGTGAAATTTCAGTTATGACTGACATTAGATATACACATGTAGTTTTATTAATGAACGATTCTAAATTATTTAAACGCATTAATGCAACTAATGTGTAAAAATAAACCATTGATCTATGTACTTGGCTAATAATAATGCTTTATGTATTTCAATGGCCACATGCAAAAGCACTTTTCCTTTTTCCATTATTATCACACAATATTTACTAATAAATTGCGAATATGTAAAATACGCCGGAAAAATAAAGCAAAATACAAACAAGCGGTACTACCAACTTTCAAAACTAATAGATTTTGTTTACATATGGCACCTTTGATTTTCTGGAATATTTTTTCGCAATGTTTGAATCGTGCTGCAGAAAACGCTCAACTGTGAAAATGATTTACATCGGCATAATATGATGGTGAACTAATTCCATGGAGTGAATTATTCACGATTCACCAGCGCCCCCGTGTGGCTGATTAGACTCACACAGGAAGCAATTCTTGCCATATGTTTGCGGCCATATGAACAACTTCTTGTTAAGGAGTTCGGGCCTTCTAATCCCTCCTGTATACAATTTCTCAGCAATCAATGGAAGACAAGGCTTAATGAGTTGGTAGGCCGAAGCCCACTAAGAACATCAGCCCTTAAACCAACTCACCCGTTAACCACCACCACTGGTTCCTTACATTACAGGTATCTGTAGAATAGGCAAATTTTTTTATAAAAAAGGCATATTAATAAGAGTTTGAAGATTTGTAAAATACAGTGCAGATTTTTTCATAAGAAATTCTTGAGTTTTGCAGATTTTACCTTTTTAAATTCTGGCAACCCTGACCGGAATAGGTAGCAATGTGTGTACATGTGTTTCTTTTTTTTTGTATTTTTTCACCATTGTCCGTGTTTTCTTTATATGTTCAATATTATGGGTCGGCAGAAAACGCTCAGTGAAAAAAATTTTGTCCGGACAAAAATTTTGTTCGGCAACAATGGTAATCCAGCTTTAGTCTTGACAGTTCATACTTGACAGCAGTGAAGTAGACACGTGACAAATTTATTATGGAAAAGTATGCGATAAACCAACGAGTTTTAATCGTTAAAATATTTTATCAAAATCAATCATCGATTACTGTGACGATGAGAAAGTTATATTTAATTTTTGGCAGAAACAACGTGCCAACAAAGCGCACTATTTATCTAAGATTCATCGGGGGAATACAAAATGGAGTAGCTGATAATAGATAATAGGTCATGGCAATCAATGTTACCATTGATAATATCAAAAATAAACAAAGCAAATTGTACTTTACGTCGTAATTCCAAAGACTGTAATCCAATGATTTAGATTCATAAGACACGCTAGCTACATATAACAGAGGTAGGGTAGCAAATTTAATAAATAAGCGTTGAAGTCTTTCAATGCGTGGAATGTGTAATATGGTACGTTTTTTTTTTTTTTTGTTTTATCTTCGACCAGCACACTCAGGGGATGACCCCTACATATGCAGAGCATTGTACCAGAACCCCTTGATCTGTTGGACACATGAATAAACTTTTTTTCTTACACTAAAATAACAAGTTGTGTTGTGTATGCTTTACTGCCACCTAAATTTAAAAAAATTACGACTATTTAAAAAAAGTGCACCAAACAACGACTCAAGATTTTAATAACTTTAAAAAGCACCAAAAACGGTGCGAAACCCGCCGAGTTGACAACACTGGTGTGCAAGGTAGTGTCAAAAGTTGTTTATATTTACACAAAATGAGGTGAAAAAATAATAATATTTTAAACAGTTTGAAAAAGTGCAAAAGAAACAATAAAAAAGATTTCAAAAATATTTTAAAAATGCTGTCTGCTATGTTAAAAAAAAATCTACTGCTTATCGACTTCCCTCGGATCAATAATCAAAAATGAATTGCTTAAAAAAAAATTAGGCAAACAATAATACACAATTAATTATCTTTATATACACTTTTTTTCTTCATTTTCCTCTGTTTTTTATTTAAACATGTTTTTGACAGTATGTGGAATTTTTACACAAACAAAATAATTACACCATGGGTGAATGCAAGCGGGAAGGCGAATTCAATATTATGTATTTTGTTAATGTGAAACTTACTGAGAATGTCAAAATTTAAATTCGCCTAAGATCGACTTCCCTCGGCTCAATAATCAAAAATCAATTGCTTAAAATGCGTTAAAAAAAAATTAGGCAAACAATAATACACAATTAATTATCTTTATATACATTTTTTCTTCATTTTCCTCTGTTTTTTATTTAAACATGTTTTTGACAGTATGTGGAATTTTTGCACAAACAAAATAATTACACCATGGGTGAATGCAAGCGGGAAGGCGAATTCAATATTATGTATTTTGTTAATGTGAAACTTACTGAGAATGTCAAAATTTAAATTCGCCTAAGATTGTTCAGCTAAGCAAACATGTTACATAAACGTTAAATACAAATTTTGATAATTGTTTGTAATTAAAATCACAGATTATAATGGTTTTTTACTTCTAAATTCGCAAAACTTTCTTGAAACTTCACTAAATCATACAAAAAAAAACTTCAGATTAAAATGGCGCGAAAATGTTTGTAAAGAAAAGAAAAAAGTTTGACAGTCTCATTGTAATAATCACCTGAGCTGTCAAGTTCACCTATCCGTTATAAATTTAACAATTTTTACGTGTGCCGATTGTGAATTGAACAAATTTCATAAATAAAAAAATAAGCAAAGTGCACATATTTATTTAACACCATTAAGCAAGATCAGCAGTAAGAAAACTGGCGGGGTAAACAAAAACTAAATAAATAAATTTTAGTTTAATTGTAATTTCATTCGAGGTATTAATATCCCCCTCGCTAAGAAATTACTACAAGTCGCTCGCATCTGTATTTCTACAAACAGTTGCAACACAGAACAAAATTTGAAAACTGAATATGAAAATGTTTTGCTAGCTTTAGACGAAATTTGAAAAGAAAATCTTAAAATTTTATGGAAATGGGCTCAAAGTTTTTTAGAATATACATATGTATGTACCTACATAACTTTACTACACTCACACAATTTTAAATGTGATTGTTTTGTTTCCAAGTATTGTTTCAATTGAATTGAAATTCGCACAATATTTCAATCGAAGAAAATGCAACTTAAAAACCCATAAAAACTAGATTTTTATACATTTTTTTACTTTTGCTAATCTAAAGAACTTTTTTTGATCAGAATTTCGTAATAATTTTTAGTTGGGAAAAAAATACAACAAACTTGTTACTTAAAAAAAAAAAAGTTAGGTGTGTTCACGGCAGCAGTGTGGTGAAAACCGGTAAATATGCACAAAGCAGACAAACAACAACAGTGCATTGAGAGTTTTAATTAAGCCCGCATATTACTACATTTTTTTTTCTTCTTATTTGAATTTCTATTTCACATGTGTTCTATTACACTTCTGTTTACAGAAGAAGTGGACAAAAAGCAAATATTTATATGTAATGAATAAAAACAACAACACAAAAATCTTTAAGTTATTAATTTACGTTTAAATGCATGTATGTATGTACATATGTATTGTAAGTGCACAAACTGCGACACAATGTTAATTTTTTTACACATATAAATATTGTTTGTAAGTATATTTGTATGTATGTATGTATAAAGACAAATTGACGTAAATCAGCGATGGGCAGTAGAGCACATTAAATAAGAAAATAAATAAGTTGCTGCACTCAGTGTTGCCCTTTTGATACTAATGCGGGATATATACCAGAGATCTGCACCGGTGCACCACATCCATAAGTACACCGGTTGTTTACCCAATAATTTCGCATCCAAATATTTTAATCACTCTTAAAAATTGATGCGGTTGTATTTATACCAGTCGTTCGTTTGCGAAATCTTGATAAGTCAAATATGTATCCCAACACTTTCGTAACTTGTGTATTTTTTTTAAGAACAAAAGAAACGACCACAAAAAAGAGTGATTTTTACTTTCGCTTCTTACTGTGCTACCTAAATAAGCGCGTTCAGCGTAAGTTATCTGTCAAAAATTCTCATGTACATACAAAATGTATGAGACCAACCCAAATAGCGAGGCGTCAACGCTTTGCAATTGGAAAATCGAATTTTGACAGAGCGTAACAAAGAAAGCTTTACTGTCTCTCAGTAAAGTTCGCTTCAAAACAAATATTACTCAATTTTTGCGGCCATTAGTAATCACATTTTAGGTACTTTCAGACTAATTTAGCGACTTTATTATATCTGTTATTTTTATCCATTATTTTTATTATATCTATTTAGTGATTTTTATTCAACAAGGTTAGTGCCAGGGTTGCCAGAATTTAAAGAGGTAAAATCTTCAAAACTCGAGAATTTCTCATGAAAAAATCTGCAAAATCTGCACATTATTTTTTAAATCTTCAAAAAATCTTTAAACTCTTATTAATATGCCTTTTTATAAATAATTTAAAAAAACTAACAACATATTGAAAGAAGTTATGCATTTCAGAATATTAAAATGCAAACAGATTTAATGAGAAAACAAACATATATGAAAGTTCTTAAAATTAAATATTCGTATTATTTGATCTTGTTTATATTGTTTTCTTCTAAATTTTCCTGATGATGATAACAAATTGTTATCGAAATATTGAAAATAAAAATACCGTTAAACCTTTTTTATAAAAACAAAAATCAATCAAGATCTTTAGCTGGAAAATTTAGAAGAAAACAGTTCTTAAAATTATTTAATGCCTAAACACGTATACCGATGTACGAGCATATTCGGACTTCTGTGTCGTTAACATTTACCTAGCTGAAGATTATCTGCACATTTGCTGATGAATGTGGTAAAATCATTATATATTTAATAAACTCGATTAGAATTTGAGCATTATGTTAGAATTAAGTGGCTTTATTTTAAATACAGCTCTGGGCTGGAGAACAGTTCTCGCGTTATCGTAAGTGTGGTCAGGCTTGTCGTTGTTGTTTGGCTTTCGAGAGTTTTGCGTTTCGCTCTCACTGGTTAACTGTTAGCCTCAACTAAGAGTATTAGTGTACAGTTTTTTTGAGGTATTCCTTTGTTAACAACGCGGTAATTTCTTATGTGAAGGCATAAGTCGTTATAGTTAGTCACAGCGCCGCTGCCAATTACTGTTATTACTATCGTGCGCATACGGTCTTCGTTACTGGCCCCATACTTTAGAATTTATTTGCAACTGTACGAGTAAATAAATACAAAAAATTATAAATAGATTGTTTTCTATGTTTCGCAGCTATCTATGTATATGTCGACATTAAATAGGAACTACTCTAATCATCAGTAGACTTTGGAAATTTTTGAAAGATATTCTCAAGCATTCAACTTTATATCCCAACAATCTAAATAAATTGTTGAGAATTTAAAAAGAAAAATGCTCTCAAAACACAAAAAACAAGCTTTTCTATTTATAAACGTCTCTAACATTTCTTTACACCTTTCAAACAAATGAACAACCGTTGGTTGCTACGATTTGCTTTTTGAAAGTATCGAAAAGCAGAGATCAAAAATTCAAATGTTAGAAGCTAAAATAGTGAATAAAAAACTCAATTGTTAAATAAGTATTTTAGATGTCTAAACGGCATTTGTTGTTGTATTGAAAAATTGTCACAACGAAAAACATTTTTCATGTTTTTTTCTAATTTCCTTTTCACTTACTTGTTATGTTTTTAAAATTGTTTTATTTTCATTTGACTGACATCGATATTAGCCAAAGGATGTAATTGTCAAAAATTAAAGACATGATTTAAAAATCGTCGTAAAAATGTAACATGATTTTAAAAGAGTATTACAAAAAAGACTTTAAATTATCGTATAAATAAGGTCATATTACTTTCTAGAAACTTTCTAGAAGTTACTTTAACAAAGTTACTTTTTAAACTTCGAGTTTATAATTTTTTAAAAATTTCGCTTAATTTTCTTATATAACATTCAAAAACATGTGCAAGATGTTATTCCATTTTGTCTACTTTATAACATGAACCATTGATATTTTCGTTCTAACTTCGTTCTAGTAGAAATATAAGGGAAAAAGTGCAAGAAATTACTTTATTATTAAAAATCTGCGTTTTTAGGACAAAAATCTTCAAATCTTCATTTAGTGTTTTTAGAGAGGAAAAATCTGCAAAATGAAGATAAATCTGCACTTCTGGCAACCTTGGTTAGTGCACAATACTGTTCATGACACAACTTTAACGCTTTTATTTAAGTTATTTACTACAGCGTAAAATCAAAGCTCTAAATTACGTTGCGCTTTACGCCTTAATTCAGGTTGCACTGTTAATAATACATACATGACGTTGTCTCAAAATCAACTTGTAAAAACAGCACTCTCGACATATTCTTTTGTTGTGTATATGCGTCACCTTTTATTTAACATTAACTGAAATCGTGGCTGCCAGATTTAATAATTTACAACCCTGTTGACAATTTGAATGATCGCGCACAGCCTATAGCTAAGCTAAGTGCTTTTGCGAAAACAAATCAGCACCAAGCGCATAGGGCTTCGCCACTCCTGGTTTAAAGTATTAGTTTGAAACGTTTTTTTAGTGCATAAATTAAAATTATATGTTTAGCAGAACCATGTTACTGCATTAACTGGTTTGTGTCTGGGGTTAAACATTTATGGGCATATTCATAAAAATTTAAATAAATATAAAATATGTTTTAATACAAAAATTCCATACAAAGTTTTACTAAAATTCATTTCAAATACATTTTAATTTTTTATGAATGCGTATATTAATAATTTGTCATTAAACAAGTAAAATTACTGCTGATTATCAGCTGGGGAACAGCTTTCGCGTGATCGTAATTATTTCTTAAGCGCGGTCAAGCTTGTCTTTTTGGTTTGGCCCATGATACAAAAAACAAGGTAGCCGCTTCGCTACAACAATACAACAATAAAAAAACAACAGATATTTTGTTTATGTAAAGGGCGAATTCACACTTCAGCTGTCAAAAGTACACATGAATGTGCAAAAATTTAAATGGCGCCGAAAAAGGTAAACAAAACTTGACAGAGGAAATGCCGGCCGCCGCTTCGCTGAAACAATACAAGAGTAAAAACACAACAGGTATTTTTTTTGCAAAGGGCGAATTCACACTTCAGCTGTCAAAAGTAGTTAACAAAGAACATGTGCAAAAATTTAAATGGCGCCGAAAAAGGTAAACAAAACTTGACAGAGGAAATGCCGGCGGATTGACTGAATTCGCCGATGCATCCACCTAATAATGAATTCGCCTTGGTTTGGCCTTAGAGTTTTGCGTCTCACTCTCATTGGTTAACTGTCGACCTCAACTAACTGTATTAGTTTACAGTTTTTTTGAGGTATTTCGTTGTTAGCCACGCGACAACTTCCTATACGAAGGCATAGTTCAGTACAGTTAGTCACAGCGCCGCAAAAAATACTGTTAATGCCATCGTGGGCATGTCTATGTTACTCCGCCCATACTGTGCACCCTATACGTTGCAAATTTATTTGCAACTGTATGGTTACAAAAACAATACTGCTGATTTTAAAAACCTCCAAAATGGAACTTAATTCTCTTTACCAATATTTTTGCTGAAATAGCAATTACAAATCAGTTATGATTAAAATACCGATCATTATTTTATATGTATTTCTTTTAAAACACCCGTAATAACTTTAAAACGGGAAGTTGTAAATTATGTGTTCACAATTTTAACTTGAAAATTAATCACTGTCCAATAATCTGTATTCCCATTATTTATATTTATTATTTTTATTTGTAAATTTATTAAAAATTCATGTATTTATTGCTAAAACTTTTCTGACAAATATTTAAAATATAATTTTTTTAAATCGAATCCTTCAAATTAATGTTCAAATAACAAAAAAAAAAGTGAATAAAATGTTGCATGCAAATTGATATTGTATGTCTGCTTTTAATGTTTTAACTTATTTATTACTCGTCAAAATTTTAATTTTATTTATTTATTTTATTGTTTTATTCATTTTTATTTTTTTTTTTTATTTTATTTTTTTAAATCGCAACTTACGAAATTTTTAACACTAACCCGGAACTCTGTGAGACACAATCGATTAAGCAAGAAACACACCAATACACTGGCAATGACACCGACACAACCATACATACAGAAACAAATTCTTTAAATAAGAAAGAATTAATAAATATATACATACGTATTTAAACAACAAATAAAAATAACCTGCTTCAACAAGAGATTAACACATAAATTGCGCTAATTCTTGATAAGCCTGTGAATAAAGGCACTGCCTCTCACATGCCCATGTAAACTCGCTCACTCATACAATCAAGCGAGAAAACAAATACTCGAAACGAAAAAAAAGCTGGTATAAAAATGTTACAAAAGAATTGAATAAATTAAGAATTATACCGAAACAACAATTTTGTTTTAATAATTGTGAGCTAAAACAGTAAACTGATTTGATTGAGTTAATAAAAATGTAAGCATTTAATTAGAAATACATTAAATGATTTACCAAGTTGGGCCAAAGTAAAATAACGGGTGTCCGCCGGGTAGGTATAGTGCTTTGTTTTGCCGCCATTTTGGTAAACATTAGTCTTGACAGTTCATATTGGGCAGTCGTGAAGTAGACACGTGGCAAATTTATTATGGAATTAATATAGTTTAAAAAACTAAAAAAAAAAACACGCTTCGATATCAAACTAATTATCCATATAACCAAATGAATATTCGTATAAAACGTTGCAAGTTATATTTTTGAATTCTCAAAATCGGCTTCACAAGTCGCCAAAAAGATATGGCAACTTTATAGATCAGACACACATTCCACGGCCAAATCGAGCACCGAATATGAAAAACCGGTTCGGATTCAGTTAACATAGGGGTTCCGATTTTTTTGGGAGTCCCCAACGTCGGCTTCAGAACATGTCAAAATCCTGCCACATCCTCAGAAGCAATATGGCAACTTCAATTTGTGAACTAAAGCTAATGACCGTTTATAATTCAAATGCATGTTCAACGGCAAAAACGAGCACCGAATATGAAAAAAAGGTTCCAAACCAGTTTGCGAAATGGTTCCGAGTTGTTTGGGAATTCCCATAGTCAGCTTGAAAAAAATTTAAAATCCTCCGACTTGCTCAGAAGCAATACTGCAACTTCAATTATCGCACTTAAACTAATGACCGTTTATAGTTCAGATGCATGTTCAGCGTCAAAAACTCGCACCGAATATGAAAAAACGGTTCCAAACCGGTTAACGAAGTGCTTCCGAATTAATGAAAATTATTAATTAATTTTTTTCAGCTAGCGATGTTGTTTCAAGAAATTACTCTAATTTAAATCATTAGAAAATTTTTATAAAATTATTAATAGTGTCATAATACAATTTGTAGAGAATGCTAACAAATATATAGAATAACATAAAAATCTTTTACATTTTTTAAAATAATTTTATCTCAATATTATTTGATTTTCGTTTGTTAAATAAATTTAATTTTTGCAGCTTCAGATCTTTCGTTTTTTATAAAAAGTTTACAATTAAAAATCTTTTATTTCTCAATATTTCGATAACAATTCGTTATCATCGTCAGGAGAAATTATATGTCAAAAAATTTAAATTCTCAAAATTTCCTTTCTAACCAATTCATCTACTAAACTATTATTTATCTTCTGTAATCTGTCTGTAGGATTTTATTCATTAACTGATATTTAGAAGATTTATCTATTTTATTATTTATATACCAACATTTATTATTTATTTACCAACATATATTATTTATTCTTAAATCATAATCCTGTTTATGTAGCTACCGTAGTGTTATCTTTATCTGCCTTTAAAATAAGAATATTCTTATTTCTTCTTAGAAATTTTTCTGCCTCTTTAACTTTATCTTTAACTCTCTTTAACATAAATCTATCTCTGTTAGTTAACGTCATTCTGTTGAAATGATTGTTGTAAATCTATTTCTAGCTATTTCCTGTTCTTCTTTATTTTCTAATGTTTGCGCAAAATCTTCCCCCTCTGAAATAATTTTCATAATTTGAAAATCTTCCCTTCTAACTGGCAACGCATATTTCTGTCCGAGCGAAAGAATCCATCTAATATCCCTAGAAAAATCCTGATTTGTCTTATTGACAAACCATTTATCATTAAATCGAATCCCTACATATTTTACCTGCTAATTTTTTAATTGCTCAAATTTTCTCTTGTGTCTTAGCTTTACCATCTCATTATGTATTGCTGATAAACTTTCTTCAAAAAATAAAAATTCATCCATCTCTTCTTTTGTTACAAATCTCTCCAAATTTCTTAAATACAGCTATGGACATATAAATGGCACATCTTACAGAGAGTTCATTCGTATGCTACTGTTGGGTAAAAACAATTAGCAAGCAACAAGTTTTTAGTTTTTTTCTAAGAGTTATTAAGTATATTTATTATTGATAAGAACTAAAATAAAAATTCATTAGTTAAAAAAAATTTTATTATTAAAAGAAAAAAACACTAGTGAAAAAAACTGGACACATAAATGGCACAATATCTAAATATAAGAAAAAAATGATTTTAGTATTGAATTATTTGGGTTTTTGGTATGTAAAAGTATTTTACCGTTAATATTTGGTACTGTAATCTTTATTTCCGATGACCGCTTCGCACCTACGATCCATACTTTCCACAAGTTTTTGGCATTTTGCTTTGGGTGTGGCATACCAAGCTTCTTGCGCGGCTGACAAACAAATCGTCCATATTTTTATAATTTTTTTTCGCGATTTCAACCTTGACTTCGTTCCAAAGGTTTTCTATTGGATTTAAGTCAGGACTCTGGGCTGACCAATCCAAAACGTCGATCTGCTCTGCACTAAACCAATTTTTTATTAGTTTGGAGGAGTGTTGGGCTCATTGTCTTGCATGAATTTCCACTTAATTGGCATCGAATCGAAAGCGTATGGTTCCATATGATTTTTTAAAATGTCGAGGTACTGAAACTTGTCCATTTTCCCATTAATTTTTACAAGAGGACCTACGCCATGCCAAGAAAATGCACTCCATACCATAATGCTACCTCCGCCGTATTTTACCGTCCTCTGAGTGAACCGATGATTGTATTCTTGTCCTTTAGGACGATGTACAAAGGTTCTGCCATCTGGTCCTATTCTATTTATTTTAGTTTCATCACTCCATAATACGTTTTTCCAAAAACTAATAGGTTTTTCTTTGTGCGTTCTGGCGAAGACTAGTCGTTTGGAAAGATTCTTTTTCGAGAGAAGAGGCTTTTTTCTGGAAATTCGCCCAAAGAGATTTGCCTCATTTAATCTTCTTCTAACAAGTCTGCTAGATATTTCCGCGCCCAAATATTCGTTAATTTTAGATGCTATCTGTCGTGAGGACTTAAATGGATCAATTTTCGCCATTCTGACAATAGCTCCATCCGTACGCACATTTGTTTTTCGAGGCCTTGGCTTTCGAGTTTTACCCTTAATCAATACATCGGGGTTCTCAACACATGATTTGATTGCGTTATACACTTTTTTTCTAGAAACTTTCATTACTTCAGCAATTTCTGACACTTTTTTCCCGTCTTCATGCAGTTTCCATATTATTCGCCTTTCCTCAGTTGTTGTATGTTTGCCTGAACCCATTTTTAAAAAATTTTCACACTTTACAATTATTTTTTAACTAGGAAAAATAAGAAGTGGTTTGAAATAAATTTTCGCGAGAACTGCCTTCTTTAAGTAAGTTGTGCCATTTATATGTCCACTTAAAATTAGCACTTTTTATAAAAAAAATATAACGGTGAATTATTAACGAAATATAACGGAACATTTGAGTGTTGTTGAGATAATTAATCTTACAACGAATAATAAGAAAACAAAAAACTTGTATTTTTGAAACTTTTTTGTTGTAAAGCGCGTGAATTTATGCTCAATTGGAGTTTGTGCCATTTATATGTCCATAGCTGTACATTACCCTTTCCTTTTGAAAATGCTTCAATAAATCATGTTTTTCCTGAATAGCTAATCTTAAAATCTTGATGTGTAACCGCTGTTCATATTCTGCTACTGCCTCTTGAAAACCTCGCAAAATGTCCTTGTTGAAAATATTTGAAAGATTCTTCGTCGTATTAACAATAAACTTCGGAATGATACCTGAATTTCTACACCTTATCAAGAAGGTTATGCCTGATTTTACATTAATAACTTTATTCCGCAATGATCTAAGTTGATTGATGAGTCCCCTAACATGTTGATTTTTCTTGAATATTTGATAATTCATCCCTATTGTTTGTTGCTCTTCTTATTTTATTTTATCTCAATATTATTTGATCTTCGTTTGTTAAATAAATTTAATTTTTGCAGCTTCAGATCTTTGTTTTTTATAAAAAGTTTACAATTAAAAATCTTTTATTTCTCAATATTTCGATAACAATTTGTTATCATCGTTAGGAAAAATTAAATGTTAAAAAATTTAAATTTTATAAATGTTAAAAAATTTATATTTTATAAATGTTAAAAAATTTAAATTTTTTAACATTTAATTTCTCCTTACGATGATAACAAATTGTTATCGAAATATTGAGAAATAAAAGATTTTTAATTGTAAATTTTTTTTATAAAAAACAAAGATCTGAAGCTGCAAAAATTAAATTTATTTTTTTAAATAATATAAAAAAGTAAAAAAATTTATTAGAAAAGAATAAACAATATTTTTGATATCGATTATTTTTTAAAAATTAATTTGTATGCATACAGGCGAAAAGTTTCTAATGGCGGGAGTTACAGAACACATGTTCCACTGTTTGCAGTTCTGTGGCTGTGTTCTGTAACTCTCGCCACGAGAAACTTTTCGACTGAAACGTGTAAAATGAAACAAAGTTGAAACAACAGCTGCTTTTCTCACTAAACTGTAGCTATAACTTTTTTTGGTGAGTAATAGCTGTCACGTATGAAAATTACTCGCCATTTTACAGAAAAACTGTGTCTGTAAAACTTTTGCGAAAAAATTTCCCGCTTTCAACTGTCATTATTTCTCGCAAATAAAAAGGCTGTGAGATAGTATTTCAAATAATAATAATCATCATTAAATGAATAATTATCCTGAAAAATAAGTATTTTGTTGTTATATTACGTTTGATATATATATTTACACAGTTTAGAATGATATTTTTTTTATTTTAACTTTTTAATTAATTTTTATACCCTTCACACAATAAGTTTTAAAGGAATACTCATATAAGTTTGAAATTTCTACAATTTTAATTTCCGTCCCGACAAAGTATATTGTAATACTTTTATAATGTTTTTTTCAGAATTCACAAATTGCAATTGTTTTTTAATTTTACAAAATTTTGTGCATAAGTATGTATTTGTAAATAAAATGTAAACATTAGAGCCATACCATCATACGTTTTCTAGAATAGCCGGCGGTTATAATATGACGCCGTCGAACAAAATTTCTTAACTTTAGTAATTTTTGGTCGGCGGCGGTGCTAATTGTGGCTGGCGCTTTCATTTTTAAAATTGTGTGTCGGCATCGTTTTATATTTTCAGACATTTCTAACGTAAGGACCAAGGTGCATTAATGTATACACGGTGGCAGCACTAGAGCAAAATTACAACAATACAACAAAAACAGGCATGTG
This sequence comes from Thecocarcelia acutangulata, assembly GCA_914767995.1. NCBI lineage: Eukaryota > Metazoa > Arthropoda > Insecta > Diptera > Tachinidae > Thecocarcelia > Thecocarcelia acutangulata. Next base: position 21,005,103 of record OU612095.1, on the reverse strand, counting down.
GTAAGCTATGTTTATCAAAAATATTTGGAACTATTTTCACAATTATAAACTATGAATGTACCTTTTCATAATTATAAATTATATTTACTTGAATTATTTATATGTTCACAAAATAGTTTGTATATGTTTAATTCAGAATAAAACACTAAATTCACTTTCAAAAATGTAAACAATATATTTGACGTAAATAGCTTACTATATTGCCAGTAGCAAAAAATTGTCACATGCCGTAGTGCTGCCACCGTGTATACGTTAATGCACCTTGGTAAGGACGTAATCACTTTGGATAGTTTTCGACATGAGTTACAGACGCAGTTTTTTCTCACTTTCGAGAAACAATGGAATAATTTGTTTCATAAGTTTTCGACGCGAGAACTTCTCGCCAAAGCTACAGAACGAACACAGCCACTGTATTGTTAACTCGAATATCAAATTTTTCGAGATATGACTATGTTGCAATAAAGGAGCGATATGCTTATTAGCAAAGCTTTTTTGTTAACGCTTATTTACCCTTTAACCCTAGAAATTTCTTAAGATAAAACATATCTAGTATAACTTACAATTATGGATGTATGTGTATCATTGATCACCAACACGCAATGCCCTCAGGGGTAATCGCACTTACACATTGGCATGCTGAGTGTTCTCTTTGTGGGGACCACTGACATACATATGTACATAAATAAGTCTGCCATAAAACTTACCGTTGTAAAAATGTCACCGCAATCAAAATAATTGGCTCTGGAGGAATTGGTAACTGTGATGTTATTGCTGTTGTTATTATTTTGCACAATAGCTGCAGACATCTTGCTAAATAATATTATTACCCTTATTGTGTTTTATTAATATATAGGTGTGTATGTATTGTATTTATGAAGATAAACAACAGTGCAGATTCAAAATTATATTAGAAAATAAAATTCTTTTTTTTCCAATTAGTCAAATATATTATTGTTACTGTCTTAAAAAACGTCTTGGCACTTGATTTTTTCTATTGCTTTATATTTTATTGCTGCAATAACTTAATAAAATGTATGCATTTACAATTTGTAGATTTGTATGTATGTACATATGTATGGATGTTTGTCTCAAAACTATTGTTCTCAATTGCTTTTTTATGTTTTTGATATGCATTTATTATTATTTATTAAATTGGCGCTAGCAAATACATACATACATACATAGCAGCTAACTGATGAAAATTTATTACATATTCACATGTAGGTATATATGTATGTATGTATGTTTCAGTTTCTTTAGTTGCAAAAGATCGATATAGGTACACTAAATAACGCGTGTTTTTAGTTTTATCACATGTAAAGAAATAAAACTTCTTCAATTATTACCACAACGATCACCAATCACTATTATTTCAATTTTTATTGAAAGACGATCATATGTACATATGTGTGTATATATGTATGTACATTTATATGCATTCGCTAAAATTTAAAGCACTCACAATTACAGGAAAGGGACTAGCAGCGGTTGTGACGCGGAGACGTAAAAACGACGTTTTAAATTATATAAACGAAGAAACAGGCGACAAAGAAGCAGAAGTTAAAAAAAAGGAATCAACAACAAAAAAAAAACATTAGTCTGATAAAAAAAATATATACAATATGAAAATACTTGTATTTTTTGCTGATTGTTATTTTGATTCTTGAAAAGAATAAAACTTGGTTGCTTATTTTTTTTTTGTATTATATTCTTAGTTTGTTTTTGAACAGTTCTTTCAATTTATTTTCCTGAATCGGCTTCGTTCTGTGCCTGCACATATATTTACATATATACACACACACACGCAGTCAAATAAAATTCAATTTGTTTATGTGTTTGTATGTAGTTCTTAAATGTTTTTGTTGTTCTGGTCGTTTTTTTAAACGTGTTTTTCTTTGTTCTTTTTCTTAATTTGTTTTTTCTTTATTATGTTTTTAAGATCTCATTCTTTATTTTTTATCGTTTTTTTCTCTTTGTTTCTTCTTCGTTAACTGAGATCTTCACTTTTTTTTTAACTAGCAAACAAAATGACTAAAACAGAATTGAACACACTGCAACTTTTTTTTAGTAAGAAAATACAAAAAGTAATCGAAACACTATTTGTGCGATTTCTTCTTCCGATTGGAGCACTTATAGATCGTTACTTGGCGACTGATATTGTGAGACTAGCGTAGCATTGAAGTTTGTTGATTTACTTAACATTATTTCTGCGATTTTTTTCATTTGTGTGCTCTAGCAGCTAGCACGACTGGATTTCGTTATTTTATTATTACGTTGTGGATTATATTTTTTTGTTTTTTTTTTTTTTTTTTCATGTAGTCATATAGAGTTTAGTGGTGGCATTTTGTTTTATATACAAGCAAGAAGGCGCGCTGCTGGTGGTAGTAAAATGTCCGTGTACTTTATTATTAAAAGTATTGCATTGCCCAGCAGTTTCGCGGGTTACATATAATCAGCGTTGCCTTTTGTAACTAAAGTGTCAATTTAACCATTTTTGATGTCCACGACACTTTCTATGACATTAAATATAATTTTGTAGCATTTTTGACAGATTCTTTGCCACTTTCTGCAAATATAGAAGTTTTTATTGAGAACGATCTTAACAGTGGTGGCTCATTCATATTTAACGTAGCGTCTCCACATAGCAATTTTTATTGCTAAGTCAGCTTTTACATTTGTACAGACAACGGGCAGACAGACGAAATTTGATGGTGCGGTAACGAAAATTTTCGGTGGGGGAGAGTATGTAGTACACGACTCTCTGTACTAGACATTTGTGGACATTCTTTGTTTCTCTTTTTAACTTTTCGTATTTCTTATGTTGTTGCTTCATATCATTATTCTCATATCAACATCAACTTCATATAAACACACTAGCTGTGCTTAAAAAAACAACAACAACAAAAGAAAAACGAAAAGTTTCTGTCTGCCTATTAATTTCTTAAATGTAAAAGGTTTAGGCAAGACCAAAAGAGAATTGAAAAAATGTCTGCCCATCGTCTGTACAAATGTAAAAGCAGACTAAGCTCAAGCAAAAACGTCGGCAGAATAACAGTATAGTGATTGCTAATTGCTCTAGGTGGCGTAAGTCCCAATTTTCACGAGGCAATGTTAGTTGCGCAATTCTTGAGTTTGTGGACAAATAAGAGAGGAAAGAGTGGGGAGTGTAAAAATGAGTACAGACTTGCTCGTACTCGGAAAGTCGTTTTGTGCTATCATTCGTAATATCAGAAATTTTACATTTTCTTTCATTTGTGTTTCTTTTATGTATTGATATGTAGTCCGTGATGAAAGTAATATTGGCGCGAAATTGCGATATTTTAATTCATTTGAAAAAAAAAATTTTTTTTAAATATTGTGGACAATTTTAAAAAATACACAGCAGTATTAATTTAGAAGAAGTGAAAATTAAATGGAAAAATTTGAGAATGCAGTACATGCAAGATTAAGAAAGTGTAAGCAATAGAAAACGAAAATTGCTCAAGTAAAATTGCTGTGTCCGAACATAAAAGCAAGTTGAAACGAACATTTGATAAGAATTGCGCAACTAAAATTGCCTCGTGAAAATTGGGACTAATTTGCTTGTAAAATCTTCAAAATTAAGATATCCTTCTGGCATCACTGCTTCATCAGTATTAAACACTGCATTATCAATAATTATTCATTAAAACATGGCATCATTTTCGGAGTAATTTATTAAATGTTGAAATTGTAATCATCATCTGTGGTTGATATAGTTTCATAAATATTAGCGCAGCTGCCGATTTTTTAATGTCCTATACTTGACAAATTTGATGTAAAATCATAGATAATAAAAGTTAAAAAAGTGGTAAATAATTTACAAAGAAAGTAATGCTAAGGGATAAAGCAATAAAACTTCTGGTGATTGGAGAAAGTGGTGTTGGGAAATCCAGGTAAAATATAAAATTAAATTTGCAACTTTTATTTATAAAATTAGAAAGAAACTAGAATACAGCGCCCCTAGTGACTGGTCTTGATAAGTAAGTCATCATTGGTCACCAATTCCGCACATAAATAGTTTTTCCTTTTTTGATCAAATAAAAATGAAATTTTTTCTTGACTTCAATAACATTAATTTTGATGTCATTTTTATTGAAAGAATTTTTTTTTAACATTTCAGTCTTATACGCCGTTTTGTGGAAGACAAATATAGCGAAAATCACGATGTCACTATTGGCATGGACTTTAAGAGCAAAATTATGAACATTGAAGGTGTTGACTACAAATTGGCTTTGTGGGATACTGCGGGTGCCGAAAGATTTCGCAGTCTTACTCCAAGTTTTTATAGGAAAGCGCTGGGAGCTATACTAGTCTATGATGTTACAAAACCCGAGTCATTGGCCAAATTAGAAGCTTGGTTTACGGAATTAGAAAGCTATAGCGATAATCCAAACATAGCAACTATTGTTGTGGGTAATAAAATAGACGAGGAGCGAATAGTTAGCCGTGAAGAAGGATTGAAATTTGCTCGAAGGCATCGGTCGTTGTTTTTGGAAACTTCGGCGAAATATGATAAATTTGTGGTCGATGTTTTTAGGAATATTGTCGAAAAGGTAAGAGAAAACAAAATGGTAGTTTTGTATTTATCGAGGAAATCGATGTGAATGACGCCCTGCACATAGCAGCGAAAGGTAATAACCTGGGTATCCCCAAGGAAAATTATCTTTGGTAATTTTTCAATGTTTTTGTTTTTATTGGTTGCTTATCTTCTTAAATATTATAAATGCATCTTTAAGGTTAATATATAGTTACATGATCTGTTTAAATCATTTTTCGATCAAAAAATTGAGTTTTAATACTGATGTCAATCAAAAAATTAAAAACAGCTTGTTTCCCAGCTGTTTATATGTCGACATTTCATCAGTAGACTTGGATTTTTTTTTAATTTTATTTATTCCACAAAAATAAAAATTTACGACTAGTTTGATGCCCCAGCGTCTCATTGGACACTAAAGGGGGTAGTTGGCATTGTGTTGTATGTATAAATATAATAAATACAATTAATAATTTCAGTAACATTAAAACTATAAATGAAAAAAAAAAGAAAAATGGCTCGCAGGAAAAATTTTAATCTCAAACGAAGAAGTGATTACGGAAAATAACACGTATTTTGAGGGTTTCCCAAAATCGTATTGCAAAAATTCGGAATATCTTCTTAATAAGTGTATAGAGCTAAAAGGAGACTGCGTTGATAAATAAATGGTTTTTGAAAAAGTGTTTTCTTTTCCTACTTATGTTGCTTCAACATCAATCCGCCCTCGTATAATATGGGGAATGATGAATATTGCACTTGATTCCAAAAATATATCTATTGTGAAACTCATTGGGACCAGTGTTATGGTGTCGGGAGCTGTGGCAGCATCTGGAGTTGGTCGATTGATTTTTGTTAAAGTCGTTATGTACAGGTAACATGCACTAAGATAGATCAATACACCTCCCCAGTCACCAGATCTCAAACCAATTGAGTGTATTTGGAACGGTTTGAAAATATCTGCGCATAAATATATCAGAAATCGTGAAACCTTGAAAATTGTCCTAACTCGGGCGTGGTCGCAGATTGCTGTCAGTATTACGAAGAACTTGGTGTTGTAAAACAATTGAAAAAACAAGTATTCAAATCATTTAATCAAGTGATCAATAATTTCCAGGCTTATATAAATGTTTCTTGCGATTACCTTATTTATCGCCAGCACAATGTGACGAACGTCCACGTTAAACATCGCGGTATGAACACTCCCTGATAAAGAAAACAACGCTAAAAGATCTTATAATGTCGTCAAATTATCCTTATGAATTAGCGATGGAAGGATTCGCAGAAAAGCTATAGAACCAGACTATTCAGTCGGCGTTCAGCAAAAAAAGCGAAACTTGAATGCATTAAAGCCCCCTTAATTGTAGTTTCCCAAATGTAGAATAAATACCAAATATTGTAAGATTAAGTTAGGTTTCACAGGCTGCCAGCTATTGTCAGCCCACTTGGGTCCAGTCTGGTCCCGTTGTGTTGGCTGGGTGTGTTATGTATCTCAACAGATCTACATATCACTGATTTAGAACCAACTCGACGATCAAATAAAAGAGTCCAATGCACTTACATCAAATTCCGATACCTAAGTCAATTCGTGCAGCATCGGTTTGCCTAAACACAAAGGAAAGAGCTGGACACCGAAAAAGGAAGTACTCAACACTCTACTTCTTCCTCGTCTCTGCAACTTCTACAGAAGTCATTTAGTTATGGACAATACTGTATATCGCATTCTAATATTTCTATCAAGACATACAGCGTCGGTCTGCCTAGAGCAACGTCCTTATATAGGAAAGAGTGAGCTCGACACTGACAGCGGAAGTGCTAAACACTCTCTTCCTGCTCCTCATTTCTACAACTTCTTTTGAATACCTATTTAATAAATGTTAATGCCTATTTTGAAACTGCATGCAAATCCTGGTCTTAGTTATCAATATTATTCATTTTAACTAATTACTATTTGTTGTATGTTTTCAGATTGTGACTTCAGACTATTATGAAAGTCTTAATAATGGTGATACGGTGAATGTTAATGAAGATGGCGGCACAAAAGATGAATCCAGTTGCAGTTGTTGGTTCAAATAGCATTTCTGGAATGCAAATGTATTTTATATTCAGTCATATCTGTATCGAGTCGCCTTCACTAATATATTTGTTTCATGTATGTAATATATAAATACTAAAAAATACTTCTTTTTCGTTCTATTTTATTTCTTATTATATTTTCTTTTAAATCTTAATTCTTTTTCTTTAAATAATTAATTAATATATTAAATATAAAATATTTGTGTACCAGCAATTTGTTAAGATAAATTATTATATATAGATCATAATTAATAAATGAAATTAGGTCGTTTAACCTAAATATCTATAAAAAAAAACAAGCAGAATATTCTTTTGATTTAGTTTTATTTTACAAAGTGTTACTCTAGTCTCTTACCGTATAAAATGTTAAATTAAGCTGGCCTTAAAGAAAAAACCAATTGGATCATAGTTGTTCGTTTTAATGGTGAAAATCTTAAAAGATTTATTCAAGTATTTTTTTGTTTTTAATTATAATTTTTTATTCTATTTTGTTGCTGCAATAAAACAAACTACAGCAAACAGAAATTACTGTTGTAATTAAATCTTCTATCGTTCAGTCAAATGATGTTTTTGGTTCTGATTGACTGACACAAAGACAGATGACTAAATTACTTTTTTTTTTTTATTTTATTTGAAAGCAAACATCATATGAGCGATATATTAATTTTGTTCTGTTCATTATATGTTATTATTATTATTATTATTTGCAATATGTAATTTTTGTTAAAACACACAATAAAGGAATTGCATAGAATTTTCAAATTATTTACCTAAACCAATCTTTTTTGCATCCACTTCGTAGATGAGTAGTCTCCACATTTTGACAACAAAAACTTCAGCTTCTTCATCAAGAACCTAAAACAAAAATATTATAAAAAAATTTTAATTTTTTTAAAATAAATTTTTAAAATATACGAGGTCTGATCAAAAATAATCGTTATTTAATATTCAATGTTTGCAAGTAATTCGTTCATCTCAAGGTCCTTTTTGTTTTTTAAAAAATATTTAAGGCATTTTTCAATATTTCGTCTTCCTTTGGAAGACTTCTTCAGGAAAATTTGTTTTTTTGTGTATTTCGAAATATATTTATTTATTCATCAGTAACTATCTTGTTCCCTTCAAAGCAATCCCGTACGCCATTGCAGTCGAAGAAAACAGTGAGCTAAACTTTCACATTCGGCCGAACTTGACGTGTTATTTTTCAGTCTTGGCTCTTCTGGATGATTGGGCTTTTGTTTCAATTTCATAGCCAGACACCCATGACTCGTCACCGATTCGATGATGTTCACCAGCTCCTGAGCGATGTTCATGCGACGTTGATTTTGCTCAAAATTTTGCAATTTTTGAACAATCTTCGCTGCCGCACGTTTCATGCCTAAAACATCAGTAAAAATTGCTTGACATGGCCGAACGATATGCCAACATCATCAGCAACCTCTCTCTCTCTCTCTCTCTCTCTCTGATAGTGAATCGACGATTATTCAAAATCATTTTCTTCACTGCTTAAATGTTCTCCCCCCGGGGAACACGTTTTGCCTTGGCGAATTCCTAACGTGGGAGCTCTGTTTTTCGGGGAAAAGAGGGGAAGGGGTCCCTCGTGTGTTGTAGCAAATAAAACTCTAGGAAGCCACATGACTTATGTTGTGTTGGCTTCCGAAACCCTTACCAAGGGTATAAATTGGCAGAACGGGGATCAGCATGGCCCCCGGGTGGTTCTGCTTGCAGTTCAACCCGGGCTGATCATGGTTGAGCTGCCTACCTTGGCTGAAACGTTCTGGCTGTGGTTAAAACCTAAAACGCAGGAAGGGGGTGTTAGTATCCTTGATAATTTCTTGGCGTGGCTTTTTTCGGGGATTACCAAACTCGCTAGAGTCTGTTGCCTTTACAACAGATACCTGTACTGTGAAGAACCAGTGGTGATGGTTGACGGGTGAGTTGGTTTAAGGGCTAATGCTGCCAGTGGGCTTCGGCCTACCAACTCATTAAGCCTTGTCTTCCATTGATTGCTGCAAAATTGCATACAGGAGGGATTAGAAGGCCCGAACTCCTCAACAAGAAGTTGCTCATATGGCTACAAACATATGGCATAAATTGCTACCTGTGTGAGCCTGGCAAGTCAGTGGCGCTGGTGAATCGTGAATAATTCACTCCGTGGAACTGGTCCATCATTAGATAAGGCCGCAAGGTAGGTAGGTTGATGTAAATCTTTTTCACAACTGCTTCAGTGTTCTCATTGGATGTTGACGTGCTCGGGCGACCATGACGAGCATCGTCATTGACAACTTCTCGGCCTTTCTTAAACAGGTTGTACCACAATTGTACTTGTGTTCTGCTCATACTAGACTCGCCAAACGCCACAGTCAACATTTCAAATGTCCTTGCGCATTTAATTTAATTTTTTACACAAAACTTTATACTGTTTCTTTGATCCATCTTTTCGAATAGTAAAAACTCGAAGAGTACACCAAAACACGACTAACCTCTTTATCTGTCAAAAACAAACTGACAATCCAAAATGGCTGATATTGCCAACATATCGCTCTTTTATTGCAACATAGTCATAACTACAAAAAGCTTGTTTCGAGATAAACACATTTAAAATTTTTAGTTGCCATACAAGTCTTAGAATTTTTTTTTAGAAAATATCTCCTAAAACATTCTAAATGTAATTTGAATCAATTTTTGGCACAATATAAAAGGTGCACTGCATTGTTAACTCAAAAAGCTCATTTTTCGATATACGACTATGTTGCAATAAAGGAGCGATGTATATATATATATAACAGACATGCCAACATAACAGTCATAAAAAAAAGAAAATCGAACATACGTAACTCACAAAATTCGAAAATAAAGGTTCTTTTCTGATCAGACCTCGTACTTATATAAAAAAATAATAATAGAAAATGTAATATTAAAAAAAAGAGGAATTTGTAAGCGCTGTTAAACGGACTTTAGACCATGATTTAACTCGAGGGTCTAATCACTGCACACAATATCGAATTAACTATAGTATCGAATAATATTACGATCATTGCTAATGGGTAGTATCCTCAGAGTATCGACGTAATCTCTTTGCCAGACGAATGATAATAAAACAGTAAAATTACAAATGAAGTTATAGGAAAATTACCAGACATTAAAAACAATCAATAAAAATGCATGCCTTTAAATCATGGTATAAATATCGCCTTATAAAACACTATTAAAGTTATTTCTTCTCTTTTATAAATTACATTTTTTCCCGCAAAATATTAACAATTCTTACCATCTGCACATCGTCCAAAATGCTTTGAGGCGAACTGCCAGCTAAAACTTTGGAACATATAAAATCGACCAGCGTTGGTTCCGGTTCACCAATATATTCAATTATCTTCTTATTTATCCAGGGTCGTATCTTCCGTTCCATAAGATTGTTGTCAATTTCATTGCGATCAAGTTTATAGTTGAAGAGATCCTCCTTTTGTGTGGGTATCCTGTCAATAATGCTTTTTATGTGGCGTCGTTTTTCATCGTGTACCTTTGTACCACTACTATCATCCTTTTTGCTATTTGCTGCATCTGTATTACCAGCAGCTGCAGCAGAAGTATCATTCTTACCATGTTTTTTGTTTGTTGTGGAATTTCCTCCCTTTCCAGCGCCGCCACTAGATGCTGATGAGCCAGTACCCACCATACCCAAGCTACTACTGCCGGTACCACTACCGCCGCCTCCGGCGCCATCGTGTCTGTCATTTGTGTGCGTACTAGACGAATGTGAACTTTGCTTCATCTGATTGTCTTCATAGTCTAAAAAGGAATGAAAAATATTATAGGATGATCTCAAAAATAAAATAAGGGATATTAACAATGAAGATTGAGTATGATAAATATTGGACTATGTTGCAGTTGGCGAATTTTAAAAGTGCTAGCGATAATTTTGTAGTAGATTAATGAAGATATATATACTGGGAAACCAGCGGCCTGTCTACTTATGTTTTTAATCAACTATACAATTTTGTCTCCTAATTTTTTCATGTTATAATATGAACAGTTTAAAGGATTTGAATATTCCATAAAATAAATTTATTTAATATTACATGATGGTATTTTTTTGACTCAAGTTCAAATCCGGCTTTCGCCATGAATTATTTTTAATTATAACAATAATTGCCACGAAATCTTGATCAAAAAGGACAGGAATAAATAATTGAATACACTAAGCTGGAGGACAACTAGCTGTCTCGCAGTCGCTACACTACTCATCACCACCCAGTGGGATTTGAACTCGGTATCATGTAAACATGATGTATTTTTAACCAACTTAGCCACCGAGCTCTTATTTATTTTTTCGTGTACATTTGTCGCATATTGATCACATATGCAATTTTTATAATCCTAGCTGTTTGATCTGCATTCTGGTGTCACTGAACAACTAGTTTTTATTTATGTGCCGTGAGATATATATGTATGTATATTAATGTCTTCTTTGATCAAGAATTATTGATCGCGGCAATTATTGTTATAATAAAAATAGTTCTTGGCGAAAGCCGGATTTGAACTTCAGCCAAAAAAATACCATCATTAGAAATATTCTATAAGTTTATCATTAATATACACACATAATTTTTTGGTTTTGTAAATTTCACTTGTTCCCTTTTTTTAAACAAAAATGAAATTTTTCCACCTACCTAGAGGTACTAATTTTCGCTTTTTAGGATTTAAAAGATCGTCGTTGTCATCATCATTGTTAAAAACTCCAGCGGTTGTTTCAATTTTCTTTTTCTTTGCGTTCGCTCCCAAATTCAGACTTATACCAACAGTAGGCAACATTGGCGGTGTTGAGGCGGAATCATTATTATGAAAATGTGCAACTTGAAAAGCTTGTGGCGTTGCAGGTGACATGGACTCAATATCGGGTGCACTAGCAAAATCACGTGATTCCGAATCCTGACGACTATATCTACTACTAGCATTCGACATTGTTTCATGTCTAGAGGCAGCCTCATCATTGGAAGACGATTCGACGGAGCCGGCTTTTGAAAGTGGTCTTTTAGGCGCACTCGCAACAACAGCTAATGCCGCCGCCTCTTCATTTCTATGGTAGATGATATCATTCGACGTTGCACGTTTTTCCGTTGTTGCTAAAGAATTGTGCTTATCTCTGCTGCGTTCTTGTTCCTTCTCTTTGCGCTGTATATTTTCCAAGTTAACATCAATGATAATTTGTGGCCGGTATAACTTTTCGTGTTCTTTTTTGGCCCTTTCGTATTCCTGTGAGGGATTCTCAAATTCTCCGCTAAATATTTTATTCTTAAGTTCTTCCAATTCTTCTTGTTCCTTATTGCGATCCTTGGCATCTAAGTCAGCTTCACGTACACGTTCCGCCAGTCGCCGTTGTAATTCGCGGCCCCTTTATTGAAGACAAAACAAAAAAAACATTTTAGAAGTTTTATTAAAGTTTTTATACCACAAAATATACTTGTAGTATTTGACATCATCCCTTTCATCGTCATAGTCTTCTAGGAACTCTTTAAGGCGCTTGGCTTCTTTTTCACGTTCATCTTTTTTAATTTTCTCCTTTAAACGTATCTGTTCAATCAAATGATATATATAAAAAAATTAACAAAAGAGAACAAAAAACACAATAAAATTTTAAACAAAATGAAAATATGAACTAATTAATGACTTCTTTGAAGACAAAAATTTTAAACAAACTGAAAAAAATTTGCTGGTATTAAATAAAAAATGGACTGGAAGTAAAACATGAGTTTAGGTGTTTGGAAGACTTGCTATCTGCGGAAAAACAGAGCCCCTGCGTATGCAGCACCTACTACAGCATTTTATTTTTCATGTCTACTTTAATGGTCATATTAATAAAGATTGAAATTGAATTGAAAATTCATTTCAAATGCAATTAAATTTTTTATGAATATGCCCCTTAAAATAACATCAATAATTTTAGTTAAACTTAAACCTGATTAAAGTATAATTACAAATAAATTTTACAAACCTTTTCATATTCCTTTGCTTTACGTTTTTCTCTTTGCTCCCAATTGATTAAACGTTCTTGGTAGGCCTCCTCCTTTTCACGGGCCTTTTTCTCAGCCTTCTTTCGTTCACGTAGTTCCTCTTCGATTTCTTTCTCACGCTGAACATCTCTCACATTTTTCACTACCTTTTCTTCCCGTTCTCTAAAAGATATGTTTATAAAACACATATATAACAAATAACAAAATATATATTAAAGGCTTATTCGACGATTTGCACAGTAAATTTGCCAAATAAGCTCCTAATCAAAAGAAATCATTTTTCAAGAACAAAGCCATAAATAAAACATTGTATATTGTATGTCTCATGTAAAAATGTCCTAACCCGCATGTCCTGAAGTTGAGTTTTAAGTAATACAGTTTTTAGTGATTTCGCGTAAATTACACGTTGTGACAAAAACTTAATGGAATAGTTGCATAAGTAACGAATTTTAAAGCAATTGTGAAAAAACGCTATAGGCTGATATGGTTTCTATCAAGTCTGTTTGCCTTTTTCTGTAAAGATACAATTATGCTAGTTGGGGCCTTCACAACGGGACCAAATTGAACCCAGCCAGTTAAACTTATTTACAGTCAGTTTACCAATCTCGACCGCCTGCTTGCGTTCGCAATCTAAGCGAAAGAAAATTGATTTCGGTTCGTCCAACAATTTTCTTTGCGAACGATGTGTAAAAACTCAATCAAAATACATAAGAATATGAAAACGAATAGTAGTGAGATAGACAAAACCAAATTGATTCGAATGTGAGTGACTGGCCTTCTTTTGCATTCATTTTCTTTCGAAATTGGTAAACAGGCTCTTAGAGCCATTCCACATGAGATGTATCGTGGATAGATCTCATGTAGATAATAATACAACGGTACCAAATTGGACCCACGTAAGCGGGGGTTTCAATGGCTGGCAATCTGATAAACCTATATACATAGTCCCCTTATTCAAATACACGTCATCGTAGTCACATGAGGCCACCGTAAAAAAAATTTACATTTATTTACACGTTGGCCGACAACGATGGAATATTGTGTCTCTACCTTTAGCATAGATCTATGTAATATCAATGGCCTATTAAGGTATAAATAACTGCTCGCGAAGAGTGTACAATCAAGGGGTTTTTTATGTTATCTGTATGTGACAAGAGCTTTTTGATGTCATCTGTGTGACGACGCCTTTTGGAATATGGGGGATTAAATTCTTACCTCTCTCGTTCCCGATCACGTTCACGTTCCCTTTCTCTTTCACGCTCTCTTTCGCGTTCTCTTTCCCTCTCACGCTCCCTTTCTCTTTCCCTTTCGCGTTCACGCTCTTTTTCTCGCTGCTCTCTTTCACGTTCCCGTTCTCTTTCCCGCTCGCGCTCTCTATACTCACGATCGCGATCTTTGGAACGGGACCTACTTCGCTTGCGTCGCGACTCTTTGGAACCACTGTCACGCTCCTTTTTAATTGGCGATGTTATATCTGTTATCCGCTCCTTCTTATTAGAAGCCGCAATAATTGTGTCACCAACAACACTTTGTTCATCATCATCCCAGTCCCGTTCACATGAGCTATCATTTCTTTTCTTTTTTTCTCTTTCTTTCTCCCTTTCACGATTTCTCTCTTTCTGCTGTTCCTTATCGCGTTCTTTTTCTTTTTCACGCTCTTTTTCCTTTTCTTTACGATGCTCGTCTGCTTCTGCTCTTTTGCGAAATTTACCGATTTCGCTGCTTATCAGATTGCGTTTCTCTTCTTCTAAATTAGTTTCGTGCAACACTTTGGGTACTTTTATTTCGTCCGGACGTGTAGGTTTAGTTTTAACACCACGCACTCCATACATATCACCTCTAACATTAGGATCAAATTCGTCCATTTCATGTTTGTGTTCGTCAATAATTCCCCGCATTGCACGCAGAGTTTCTTCGTCTTCAACTCTTTCATCTGTAATCTGAGCGGCACCATTCTTTAATTCCTCCTCCTTATAGTTATCTAATAAAAGCTTATTTTTAGCGTCCACCTTAGCCACCAAGGTTTTTCCGTCCAATTCAATTTCGCTTAGTAAGCGAACAGCTCGCATGCCGGCAGTTGGTCCACTTGAATTTTAATGAAAGCGATAAAATTTATGCGTGAATGGGAACTACTTGTATACTTACTCGTACTCGCAAAAACCAAAAGTTGAAACACGTTTCCAGTTGACAACTTGACCGCAGGTAGACAAAATCCGTGTTATTAACATCTCTGGAACTCTCTCACTTATATTGCCTGCAAGATTTTAATGTTTCAATAAGAACTAAATATATAATATATTCAACAGTCTTTTTTTTTATTTACCAACAAACACTGTTATGATGGGCCCATTAAATTGTGGAACCGGATCCGGTGGTCTTTGGTAAACCGTCGGTTGTGAGCTGATTGTTGCCGAATTCCTATAACTTCTAGCATGTGGTGGTGGATTACCCATTGGCCCCAGCATCTTGAACAAAAAAAAATATATATATATATATATATTTTTATGATAACTGTTACATATCAATCCCATATTTTCTCAACAATACATACATGAGGCGGTGGTATGGAGGGATTCATGTACGGCGGCATAGGTGGGCGTGGTGGATATGACATATTTTATTATTTACAATTATACAAACTGACACTAATGCTTCAAGTAATTTCAGTTATTTATTTTGGCTCTAAGCAATAAATTTTTTTAGTACGAAGCCTGTTTCAGCCAAGTGGATGGCGTGTGCCAAGTGTCAACCGTGCGTATACCACAGAAAGCACTGAAAGCTTATGAGTGCTAGATGAATATAAACTTTTGCTATTTTCTCAATATACTTCCTTAATACCCATCTACAGTGGGTCGTAGTATTTGCAGGAAAAATACATTAATTATTAAAAATTAAGTGAACAAAAAAGTATATTTCTCCTCTTTCCATACAACGTTCAAGAAAATAGACTATTTTTTCTATAAAATACCGGCTACTTGCTTTTTAAAGCGGTTACTATATGCGGCATGATATGGTGCTGCCATATCATCATTATTGTGTAGTGTTGGTTAATGTTGAAAGTGAACTGTATATGGACAATTTTGTTTGCGAATTCTATTTACAAATTTTACCGTTATAAAAATTAAAATCAATTTGAAATTTAACGTAAGAAATGCTTTATAATATAGAACAGAAAGAAATCGCAATTAAAATTAAAGGAATTTTTTACTATTGTTTATTTTTAAAAGTAATATTTACATATATCAATATAAAAAGTAAAAAAAGAGACTAAGCAGATTTTGTGTTTGAAAAGTATGCCTATAATATTTTTCTTTGTATTTGGTCAGCATAATCACCTAAAACACAATCGAGAACTGTGTGAAAATTTCAGCAAACCAGGCCCGTAAGAAATGTGAAAGCACAAAGAGTAACTGTTTGGTATGGTTTATGGGGTGACGGCGTTATCGAGCGGTAATTGTTCGAAAATAAGGTGAGTCCTACTACTACTATTCACTACCGCGAGATAACAGATTTTTTGTAGCCAGAAATTAAGGATAATGAAAAATTTATTTAAAAATTCATTAAATGCCAATTCAGATTTAACAAAGCTTTTCATCCAACTAAGGATGAAGCATTAGTTTCAGGCTGCAAAATAAGTATAGGGTAGCGCAGGCGGACATTGTGGCCATACTGAAGGCAGCTGACTGGTTAAAGTACTGCAGAGTATACAGGGAGGATATCCGATAGTAGGGCTACGCTGTATACACCAGCTGGAGTCTATACGACGTTCTTTTTATCTTCCGTCCTGTGCACAAGTGTTTTGTTTGCTGTCGTCCGTGTTCTATATATATGTACATACATATGTTCATTATAAATTCCTTTTAAATGTTCTTGCTTCTTCAGGAACATTTTTTTATTGAATTTTCCTGAAGAAGCCTTCCAAAGAAACACGAAATATTGAAAAATACATTAAAAACATAAAAAAAAAAACAAAACGGACCTTAAACTGAAGAAATTTATTGCAAATATTGATTGAAATTAAAGAAAGTTCAAAGCAAATAGGATCAAGAATGTGTGTCACAACATAACCTCAATTTTTTGCCAACCTAATTTGACATTTCTTTGTTTCAGTGTTTAAAAATTCAACCACGGACAGGTACAAAATTGAACGGTGTGTATGATTATTGAAGCCTTTTGCGAAATTGGGCGTTCAAAAAGAAATAAAATGCATTTCATGATTTTTTTTGCTCAGCATAGTCAACTAAATGTATCTAGAATCGAAAGAATTGCTATCGAATTTCAGCAAACCGGGTCTGAGAAAATGCGAAAATACAATGAGTAACTGTTTGGTGTGGTTTATAGACTGGCGGTGTTTTCGAAAATGGAATCGACCAAGCAGCTGCTATGAATAGTGTTCACTATCGAGAGCTGATAACAGATTTCTTGTGTCCAGAAATTAAGGATATGGAATCCGATTCAAGTGCCAAAAAATGAGATAATTCGGCACATTAACGATATTGAACCTCAATTATGTCTCAGTCATTGAAAATATGGTATGAAAACGAAGCCTTGGCCAGCATTCGGCCGATATTTTATTTGACACATAACTGTCATAGATCCTTTTATCATAATAAAAACGAAAAAGAATTGCAATTCACTAAACACTTTTTGTTTTATTTACAGTTAACATCGTGCGTTTTGGTTGGACCACTCATCCATATTTTTTTTTCTCTGTTCAAGTGTAACCAAACACTGGTCTGAAATATTACCAAGAATAGTAAGTAAGCGAATGCTGCAACAGTGTAAGCTATTGCTATGGGATGAATACACGCTGGCATCCAAAAGCGTCGTTGAAGCTTTAGATCGTACTATATAAGATAATTGACGGTGATACTTTTATAAGTATATGCTTTCCTGGAAGCGTTTTCGCAGTAAATGAATGGGCAAAAAAAAAAAAAAAAATACTTACTACAAATATGAATTCAACTTGCTGTGATGCATATTCGGACCTGCTTTTATACAAATCGGGGAATTCATACCAATTCATTCATACGAATTCTGTAATATTGTCCAGAACTCAGATAGTTTAAAAGGTCATGTATATCTCGAACTCAAAAATAATAAAGAATGGGTATAAGAATTATTTAAGCATTGATTGAGAAAATTTTTGGTACATTCGGTGCTATCGAATAAATGTCTGTAGTCATTTTCATAGACACTAACGGCCTCATGTATAATAAAAAACTTATGCTAACTAGCTTGCTGCTATCTTTCCCTTATGGGAATTCACACACCAAAAACTTAGCAGCTAGTTAGTTAGCATAAGTATTTTGATAATACGTAAGGCCGTAAAGAAACATCAATTCCTGTAGTGCTTTTCAATTTTCAAGAGCTAACAGGGCTACCTTCTTATAAATTGAGACTGAAAGTTGGCGTTCCAATTCTATCAACGCGCACCCTTATCATTTTAGGGGTGTAACTTTTGGGAGGGAGTATTGTGCAAAAAATTATAAAATAATAGAGGAATAATTCAATCAGATTTGCAATTCCATTCAAAAAACCCCAAATCCTATAAATCCTTCACGTTTTTCTAAAGAATTATAAAATATAAAATTATATAAATAGTACTAATTCAAATTTAAAATAACATGAACTTATACTATGTTTCCACTACAAAGGAAAACACTTGTTTTCAGGAAAACATGTCGAAGTGTTTCCATTGTGACATACATAAAGTGTTTTTAATTTCGAAATCAGTTTGAAAATCAATTTGTTCCGTCAAAAAAATTGTTATCTTGCTACAATAAAAGCAAAGTTAAACCAAAAATGGTTTCTAGATCTTGTTTTCTGAATTCGTGAAACTTTTTTGCATTCAAGATACGAGATGTAATTAAGTATAATAATAATGCTCATAATTGTTTCAGCAATTCTTCACAATCAATCTTTGTATATGTATCTATGTATGTATGTACGACAATATATTGCATATTTATGTTTTTTAACATGTTCTAGATGGCTGATTTGGTAGAGTGCTTAACCAAAAATTTCGAGGTCGCAGGTTTAGTTCCTACTACAGACTCTGAATGTTACTGCAGACAAGCAGTGTTAAAAAAATGTACCAGAACAATTCATCATATAACTTATGAAAACTAATTTAAAGCTCTCATCTGTTGTATATGGATCCAGTATATTCAATAAAGATACACATACATAGTTTCATATTGTACAATATTTACGTTATAATGCTTAAAATTTGACCAAACTTTTTAAAGACATTTCGCAAATTATAATGTATTTAATTTTACTCAAATAGTCTCATTTCATTTGCTTTTTAAGTAATAAAATCAATATTAATTCAATTTGCGAGCTTCCCGTGCTAGACCCTCTTTAAAAGAAAAGTGCTTTGATGGTTTCCAACAAATTTAATTTGTAAACGAATTAGAAAGCGAAATTTTGCAATGCTTGAGGCATGTGGTTAATGATCGTTACCATTAACAAGTCGAAATTTTATAGCAATAGGACTTCCCTTTTTAAAAATGCTTGGATGTTGTGCGAAGTTGTCAGCATTAATATTTCGTTTGAGATGCGGAAAATCACATAAAGCCAATAACCAAATTTGATATGAAAGTCACATTAAAAAACTTTAAGCTGCTGGCTGTCACCAAGAAAGATTCCATTAAGTTTTAGTCCAAATTTACTTTCATTTGTAGATTCGACTCAATTTAAAGGGTGTTTTTTTAAGCTAGATAGAACTTTAAATTGTAAAAAGTAACACAAAAAATTAAATTTTGATGAAACATTTTTTTTATTTGTTTCAGTATACTCTGACAAATCATCATGAATAGACT
Organism: Thecocarcelia acutangulata; assembly: GCA_914767995.1. Lineage (NCBI taxonomy): Eukaryota > Metazoa > Arthropoda > Insecta > Diptera > Tachinidae > Thecocarcelia > Thecocarcelia acutangulata. Next base: position 20,985,637 of record OU612095.1, on the reverse strand, counting down.
CACGCTTGAACAACGCTACGAAATTATCCAAATTTACTTTGAAAATCAGACCCGTTGTTTTATCGCAAAATTGTGTTCAGCGATGAGGCGCATTTTTGGCTTAACGGGTTTGTTAATAAGCAAAATTGCCGCATATGGAGTGAGACCAATCCACAAGAGACCCTACAGACTCCATTACATCCAGAAAAATGCACTGTTTGGTGCGGTTTTCATGCTGGTGGCATCATCGGACCTTATTTCTTCAAAAATGAGGCCGGAGCTCGCGTTACGGTCAATGGAGATCGTTACCGCACCATGATCAATGATTTTTTGTTTGAAAATATGGATGACATTGATCCGGAGGAGATGTGGTTTCAACAGGATGGCGCTACGTGCCATACGGCGAACGCAACCATCGACTTACTGAAATCAAAATTTGGCGATAAGTTGATTTCGAGAAATGGACCTGTCAATTGGCCTCCAAGGTCGTGCGATTTGACACCTCTCGATTATTTCCTGTGGGGCTACGTGAAGTCACTGGTTTATGCTGATAAACCAGCAACAATTGACGCCTTGGAGGCCAGCATTGTTCGTGTTGTTCGTGACATACGGCCAGCAGTGCTCGAAAAAGTGGCCCAAAATTGGACGTCCAGAATGCGCTTCGTCAAGAACAGCCGCGGTGCCCATATGCCCGAAATCATTTTCAAATGTTAATGTCACGTATTGATCTTTCGAATAAAAAAAAATTTTGATTACAATTTAATTTTTTGTGTTATTTTTTACAATTTCAAGTTCTATCGGGCTTAAAAAAACACCCTATATATTCTATTTTTTTTTCCTTGTATATTGTATCGTTTGTTGTTTTTTTTTTCCTAACAAATAAAAATGTCTCTTTCGAATTTGTCACTCACTTTTAATGGATAGTACAATATTTAAGTGTTTCTTATTCAGTACAAATAGTGTTGTACGGAACATTTTCGAAGTGTTTTGCTCCAAAACATGTAGCTTGAAGTGTTTTGTTCTTTTAAAAAATGTATGGGAAAACATGTTTATTTCTGCATGTTTTGCGCAAAACACGTGTTTTCGAGCAAAACACCTTAGTGGAAACACAAATCGTATACTGTGAAGTCATGTCTTAATAATAAAATATTTCTTTTAATTCTGGGTTCGCTTCTAGACAGGCTACTGAAAACACCTGCTTTCCGCAAACAAAGTCTCTGGGTAAACGTGAAAAGGTAACAGACAGACAGACAGAGTTACATTCACATTTATAATATTAGTAAGAATTAACATCTTGCGTTTTGGTTGGACCATCCACCCATATTTATTTATTTATTTTTACGAATGTTTATAAACAAATTTTGTTTACTACCATATTTGCTTTTTGCAATCAAAATAACAAATGAAAGCTGCATAAATAATGTTTTTTAAACAATATAATTTATATTTTATATTTATTACATTATTACTTTTTTTTTAAATATGCACTTAACATAATGTAATTACACTTTTGTTTTTTAAATAAATAATAACAGTTTTAAATGATAAATCATAATATCATAGAGCATATGAACCTACAATTATAATCAAAAACATACACTAAGAACTTCCATTTTTATTTGTATTGTTTCCTTTGAAAAAATGTTGTATTGAAATGAGAGATGCAGCACAAATCTGTGATTTTCAAAAAGACCAAAATAACATTTTCCAAAAATTCGGTAAATCATAACAGTTTAAATAAGAAAAATGCATTTCGAAATTCTGAAAATCTTTAATAATAAACAATATACATATGTAGTAAATATGTTTACATTTTTTGTTCTTTGTAAATTTTTAAGCCAATTTCAAACGAAAACTCAAATTTTTTAACTTAAAATAAATTTAAATTTTATAAAAATATAATACTATTTTCCATATGCGAAATAATTGATGAAAATCACAGGTTCTAGTGTCTGTATATATGTATGTGTGTATGTAAGTATGTATATGTGTGTATGAGATTTTTTGTAATCATTAATTAAATTATGATGACAAGAGCAACGAGGACTAGAATGATTTGGTGATGTTTATGCGATTTGGTTGAAATTTTTCCGTTTGCCGTCGCTTATGTTATTAAACGTGGTGCGTGCAAGCCGTGTACACTTTCTATTGGCGGGCAATGTGTTGCACCAGGCGGACCCCAGTCGTGAAGACCACGAGAGTTTGCTAAACGATGAGTGAGTCGGTGGGCAATACTAAAACCACCACTACCTTCCAACTGTGTGAGAACAATTATGACTTGCCTTGAAAGAAATAAAATAATAATAATATGTATAAACAAATATGGTAAAATTTAAAAGTTTTTAAGATTTAATGTCATCTAAAAAGCAAAAAAAAAACTATTTATTTATATAATTATACAGTTGTAAATTAATTTGCAGAGCGTAGGAGTAACGAAGTTCTTTTGGCCACGATGGTATTAACCAAGGTGCATTAACGTATACACGGTGGCAGCACTAGAGCAAAATTACAACAATACAACAAAAACCGGCATGTGGTAAGCTATGTTTGTCAAAAATATTTGTAATAGCCTATTTACACCAAAGCGAAATCTGCTCATTCGAGATTTCAAGCCAAATCTAGTAGATTTTGTGAAGATTTCCCATACAAAATGAAATCTACTTTATGAGTAGATTTCGACGAAATCTCCTGAAATCTACTCAGTACTAAGCGTACTTAAAAATACTACGCTGCAACAAAATTTATACTTTAATGTGGTGTGTGCAGTCTCTGGGCACAAAAAATACACACTTTAATGCTGGTGTATTCAGTCTCTGATAATATTGTATTGTCAAACCCGCATGCATAAATTATTTTTGAGCAAATGAAATCTTGCTAGATGTCAAAAAGTGGTGGTGTAAACGATATAGATTTCGTTGTAGATTTCAATTCAAATCTACTAGATTTTGAGTTGGTGTAAATGCGCTATAACTATTTTTAGGTGGATGCATCGGCGAATTCGGACGAATTCGGTTAATATGGCGGCACTTCCTCTGTCAAGTTTTGTTTACCTTTTTCGGCGCCATTTAAATTTTGTACATGTTCTTTATCAACTACTTTTGACAGCTTAAGTGTGAATTCGCCTTTTTACACAAACAAAATACCTGTTGTTTTTTTTATTGTTGTATTGTTGTAGCGAAGCGGCTACCTTGTTTTTTGTATCATGATAATACGGATGGTGCAATTATTAGGTGGCAGCATAAGAGTTGTTGTACTACATACATAATATTTTGTTTGTGTAAAAATTCCGGACGCTGTCAAAAACATGTTTACAAAACAAAAGAAAATGAAGAAAGAAACGTTTATATATAAAAAAATGAACAAAGAAAATTAATACAATTGTTTTTATAAATTGTTTTCAACGCATTTTAAGCAATTAAAATATTTTTGAAAACTATAAATAGCTTGTTTTCTATGTTTCCCAGCTATCTATATGTCGACATTTCATAGGAACTACCCTAATCATCAGTAGACTTTGGAAATTTTTGAAAGATATTCTCAAACATTCAACTTTATATCCCAACAATCTAAATAAATAAAAAGAAAATTGCTCTAATAATATCTGTCAAAACACAAAAAATAAGCTTTTTCATTTATACACGTCTCTATTTATAATTTTTATTGGTATAAATGTTACTTAACTACTACTACATTTTGTTTTCAAACCAAGTAACACTGCGTTTAGACATACAAGTAACTTGTTACAAGTTGTGTGTACATATTAACAACCAATACATCGAAAACAATAATAAAAACACTTGCAATTTGCACGATTGTTTACACACTCAAGTGCAAGTTCATTTTCAAAATGTCGTCGAAGACAAACGTTGTACGCCTTTGTACTACATGCGCTTTTAATGTCTGTGCTGCCAAAGTTTTAGCATAGCAATATTACAGGGGAATTATATTATGCACACAATTTTTTCACAATTTAAATAATAAATTTGTATTCCAAATAAAAAATAAGTTATAGATGTTTATTTATTTTCGTGTTTTTATATTATGTTTCCGGCATACAATTAAAAATTTTAATATTTTAAAAAAATTTCCTTGAAAAATACCCATTAAGGTTAAAATGAAATATCTATTGGCAACACTGTTTGTTTCTGCTTGCATGCAAGTGAAAAAATCACTGCCAACCAAAATCAGTTGCAAGTGAGGCTACTACTTGCAGGTGTGTGAATGTATTAGTAAAAATATGGGTATGTATTGGGTTTTTTGCACTTGCACTTGCGTGTGTAAACATTGAGTAAGCTTTATTCAGGTAGTGGCAGAATTGAATGTTTGAGAATATCTTTCAAAAATTTCCAAAGTCTACTGATGATTAGGGTAGTTCCTATGAAATGTCGACATATAGATAGCTGGGAAACATAGAAAACAAGCTATTTATAATTTTTTACTGGTATAAATGTTAGAAGCTTAAATAGCGAATAAAAAACTTAATTGTTTGAATTTTTGTTCTCTGCTTTTCGATACTTTCAAAAAGCAAATCGTAGCAACCAACGGTTGTTCATTTGTTTGAAAGGTGTAAAGAAATGTTAGAGACGTTTATAAATAGAAAAGCTTGTTTTTTGTGTTTTGACGGATATTATTAGAGCATTTTTCTTTTAAATTCTCAACAATTTATTTATGTTGTTGGGATATAAAGTTAAATGTTTGAGAATATCTTTCAAAAATTTCCAAAGTCTACTGATGATTAGGGTAGTTCCTATGAAATGTCGACATATAGATAGCTGGGAAACATAGAAAACAAGCTATTTATAGTTTTTTACTGGTATAAATGTTAGAAGCTTAAATAGCGAATAAAAAACTTAATTGTTTGTATTTTTGAAAACTTTTTTATTGTGTTTCTTGCCCTTTTTCCAACTGTTTAAAATATTTTTTTTTTCGCTTCAGTTTGTGTAAACATAAACAATTTTTTAAATTAAATTTTTTGGTTTGTACATTTGTACAACGGGTTATAGTTCAGGTTGTTTCTTTCTTAAGTTTTTTTCTTATGAAGGATTTTTTTACAATACAAATCTGCTGTGATCAATAATTTTGATTGAAGAAGACAAGAAAACGCTGTACAAACAATGTGGCCACGGTGATAGCACTAGAGCAAAATTACAGCAAAAACAAGTAAGCTATGTTTGCCAAAAATATGTGTAACTTTTTTGACAATTATAAACTATGAATGTACCCAAGGCGAATTCATAACAGGTGAAATTGACAGCGCAGCTGATAACTTTTTTTTTAATTTTAATCTGTTTCAGATGTCAATGGCATAATTAAAACAAAATTGGGGAAAAAAAATTTAAAACAATTTTTTAAATTATGTATTCTATTTTGAGCGCCAGAAACATCCGCAGTCTGGCCGGCCATTTTCATATTTTAAAGCGCTATGATCTGAAGTTTCACGAAATAATTAAAAGTTTCACAATATGATTAAGTTTTTCTTTCATTGTAAATTTTTTTGAATAGAAACTAAAAAAAAAATTTAAGAACAATTTTTTAAAATATGTATTGCATCTTGAGCGCCAGCTATCATCCAGTGGCTGTGTTCTGTAACTCTCGCCACGAGAAACTTTTCGACTGAAACGTGTGAAATGAAACAAAGTTGAAACAAACAGCTGCTTTTCTCACTAAACTGTAGCTATAACTTTTTTGGTGAGTAATAGCTGTCACGTAAGGAAATTACTCGCCATTTTACAGAAAAACTGTGTCTGTAAAACTTTTGCGAAACAATTTCCCGCTTTCAACTGTCATTATTTCTCGAAAATAAAAAGGCTGTGAGATAGTTTTTCAAATAACAATAATCATCTTTATATGATTAATAATATTGAAAAAATAAGTATTTTGCTGTTAAATTAAGTTTGATATATTTATTTACAGAGTTTAGAATGATTTTTTTTTTTAACTTTTTATTTAATTTTTATAATACTCTTCACACAACAAGTTTTAAGGGAATACTTATACAAGTTTGTAATTTCTACAATTTTAATTTCCGACCCAACAAAGTGTATTGTAACACTTTTATAATGTTTTTTTCAGAATTCACAAATTGCAATTGTTTTTTAATCTTACAAAATTTTGTACATAAGTATGTATGTACTTATGTATTTGTAAATAAAATGTAAACGTTAGAGCCATACCATACACTTTCTAGAACAGCCGGCGGTTATAATATGATGCCGTCCAACAAAATTTCTTAGCTTTAGTAATTTTTGGTCGGCGGCGGTACTTATTGTGGCTGGCGCTTTTATTTTTAAAATTGCATGTCGGCTTCGTTTTATATTTTCAGACATTTCTAACGTAATGACGTAATCACTTTGGGTAGTTTTCGACATGAGTTACAGACGCAGTTTTTTCTCACTTTTCGAGAAACGATGGAATAATTTGTTTCACAAGTTTTCGACGCGAGAACTTCTCGCCGAAGTTACAGAACACAGCCACAGAATCCTCCCCAATCTTGCTGACCATTTTCCTCCTTCCAAGCTCTATGATCTGAGACTTTAATTTTCACGAAATAATTAAAAGTTCCACGAAATAATTAAATGTTTGTCTATTATTGTAAATTTTTTTTATTATATATTTTTTTAATTCCTTTTTGTGTTTATATTTTACCCTTGACATTTGCAAAAGATTTTTTTTGTAGTGTTGTATTTATTGCTCTTGCATTTACCTGGTATGAATTCGCCTTGAATGTACCTTTTTATAATTATAAATTAATTTTATTTGAATTATTCTTATGTAAATGTAAACAATACATTTGACGTAAATAGCTTACTATATTGCCAATAGCAAAAAATTGTCACATGCTGTAGTGCTGCCACCTTGTAGACGTTAATGCACCTTGCATTCACCTACATATGTACTTTAATACACCATGAGCTAGAGGAGGCTGTTTTCAAAATATCATCATCATCAAAAAATCATTAAACAAAATAAAAATGCAAATTCTGGACGTTTCTTGTCCAAGTTGTACGGAAGTTTTTAGGAATCTAGATGATGTCTACATAACTGGTTGTGGTCATCTATTTCATTTTGTGTGTATGGCTGATTGGAAAAAAAGGTACGTACATGCAATATGTATATATGTGCTAAAAAAATCAGCCGTTATATGTACATGTGTACATACACATACATACATATTTGTACTGAAGTAGATAAAAAGCCAAAAACAATAACGGACTATGCTGAAAACTCTACTCTTAAAAATGTTTAATAAGCGTCCATCTCCACTTTTCGAACAGTTTTTCTGTACAAAAAAAAAAAAAACCAAACCAATTACAATCCAATAAACGGTTCCATGACCAGAGTTGGTCACATCCAAAAAAATATTTTGCAGCTAAATGAGCTTTAAAATAATGCTAAAAAAGAAAAATCTTAAACAGCCAAAAAATAATTTTGCATAATTCTTCTCTATAAACGCTTACGCATTGTTTCAATAAAACAAACTGATTAAAAAATATACGAAGTCTTAAAACTACAAAGCAAATATATTTCAGTTACATATTAAGAGCTTTATTTATAATAAAAAACCTTGTGCTAACTAACTTGCTGCTGTCTTTCCGTTATGGGAATTTACACACAAAAAACTTAGCACCTAACTAGTTAGTTAGCATAGGGATTTTGATTATGCATAAGGCCGTAAGTTTTCAGACAAAATAAAAATCAATATTAGTTACTATTTATTATAAAATTAACGAATATTCTTCTGCAGCTTCCGAAGATTCGTTCGATATATTTTATTATAGTATATGTTAATATCAGAGATCGGCACCGGTGCACCGCAACCATAAGTACATCGGTTTTTTACCCAATCATTTTCACATCCGAGTATTTTAAACACTCTTAAAAATTGATACGTTGGAATTTATAACTGTCGTGCGTTTGCGAAATCTTGATACATCAAAAATGTATACATTCACTTTCGTATCTTGTGTATTTTTTTAAGCGTAAAAGAAACGACCACGAAAAAGCGTGTTATTGTTACTAGCACTTAGTAAGAGAAACATTTTGGGTACTCGTATTTTCTATTTTCGTTTCTAATCGGTTTCTTAATAATACATACATGCCGTCGTTACAAACAGCGTTGTCAACTTTGAAATTTCAAAACGCACCAAAATGGGAGAAAAAACGCGTTATCTCAAAGAAAACGCAACCATTTTTTTTTTTTATTAATTTTATGAGTTTTTCACAAAAATGTTAAAAATCGGTAATATTTTCATTAAATTAACATATTAAAAGCATAGAAATTTCCTTTTTACTTAATGTGGTGTTTACAGAACACAGACGTACAACTCGTCTATAAAATTTACGTGGAAAGCAATCTAAAAAAATTATTTTCAAACAAATTTTCTAGATGTGTTGTTACCCGGTGTATCACTACAGAAAGTTTACTTTGCAAAGAGAGTGACTTTTGTCCTTTGCTAGCACTTAGTTCAAGACAAGCTTTGCCAAAACGAAGTACTCAGCTGTTTACTGGTTCCAAACTTTTTGTACGCTACGTATACACAAATGTATATACCTAGTTACATTTATAGTGTAATTGACGAATAGTGCTATACGACAAAATGTAATCACTTTTTGCTATTATTTAAAGATGCTGGATGAGGTTTTTATTCAGAACTCCACCCATCTCCCGTATCCATTTTAACTGACACATAGGTTAGGTTAGGTAGGCAGGCCGCTGGATACCCTGCAATAGTCTAGATTGTCCAGCTCACTTGGGTCCTGTAGTCGTTCTCTTTGTGATGGCCTGAAACTGACACATAGTCAGATCGGTTATAGCGGAGCTTGAATGGAAACTGCCAGCTACACTTTCCACAGGCTCCTCAGGTCAGCTGACCTGATTGCACTAGATTTTTTTGAGTTATGTCAAGCAAGAGCTATAAAAAATAAAAACAAGGAACTTGACCCAGTCCATCAAACAACAAATGAGGTATTCCCGGCCGCAATAAATAAGATTCTGATCAGGTATCACGATCATGCGTGTCATTTATCATGTCATAATCTATCATCTTATCATATATTATCACTTCCCAAAAAATACATATGTAAATAAAATACATTGATGAAAAAGCTTGTTTATATTTCTTTCTGCAGCTTTGTACTACTCGTACGAGTAATAATTTTGAAAAGATGTTTTATTAAGTTTTAGCTTAATATTTTTACTTTGATCTCATTGGAATGTTAAAATAATCATCATTTTTTAATAATTAACAAACGTTACTTTCTGAGTTTGGCATAAGAAAAATCAAAAGAAACCCCTTTTAAGATTTTTTCCTCAAAATTATGATTTTTTTCGGCAAATGAAGAGTTTCCGATACAAATATCTGGCACCATTGCTCAAGATATTACAAAGTTAACTTTCCGTGTGTGTAATTGTATGCTATTGTTGATGAAATCTGCAACGTTTGCATACTTGTACAAAATTTTATTGTATGTATTACAGATATATAGTGCAAAAAGTTGTTTCTTATACTAGAACCGAAAGTTATTTGAAATTGATATGGTGCCACCGAAAATTAAAAAAACGCACCGAAAATTGGAAAAAAGCGCACCGCGCACTGGTTAAGGATTTTTTCGCATAAAAAATTTCAAAAAGCACCAAAAACGGTGCGAAACGCACCGAGTTGACAACGCTGGTTACAAAATCAACTTGCAAAAACAACAATCTCAACAAATTCTTTTGTTGTGTATATACTTCACCTTTTATTTAACACTAACTGAAATCGCGGCTGCCAGATTTAATAACTTAAAAGCGTGTTGACGATTTTTAAAGTAGCATACTGAACGATGAAAGATTGTTTTTGCTGAAAAAATTGAAACGAAAATTCAATTCAAACAAAATTTTTCCACGATTGGTTATATGTACATATGTGTGACTGTCCATTTATTATGGTTATGGATTAAAACCAAGAAATAAAAATTATTATAAATGAAGGTATATAAAATAAATTTGATAAAATTTGCTTAATAAAAAAAAATATATTTTTTTTTAGTAAAAATTACTATTTTTATCGGTTTTGTACTAAATATGTTCAAATAAAATATAAGAATATATTTTCTTCAAAACACGATCGCCAAAACAGGCTGTTTTAAAAACCTTCTGGCAACGCCGCGCCTGGTTCACCGAGTATGAGTGAATAAATACATAAAACTGAACACACACACTTTCATGGGTAAAGTAAATATGTATCTAAAAATTCTTACATACAAATATTATTTTCGTTGTTAAAAAGAAGTACGAGATCGATTGCGAAAAGCAGCCACCGCATACAAACTTGATTGGTATGTTATAAACTCTAGTTAATAGACGTAAGAGAAAACATACTTGTGCAAACAATATGTGGTGGCCAGTCACAACGCAAGTCGATTTAAGACGGGTGTACTTAGATCGTTAAAGTAGGCACCGGTTGCAGATCTCTGGTTCTTATCGTATTTTGTAATGAGGTAGTTCGTTATTTAAAATTCATTAAACATCAATCTAATTGGCAATTATTGCGGTAGCAACTGCCAAAATCAGTAGCCGACACAAGAACACATATTCGCGTGTTGACCACGCAAATATGTGTTCGAATAAATATTCAATTATTGCTAGAAAATATTGTTGGGTAATTGTCTCCGAACACAAGCTGTCAAATTCAGTTGTCATAATTGACTTACAGATACACATTTTTTTCAGACAAAGAATTCAAATATACACACAACCAGAAACTCTAAATTTATTTATTTATTTAGTAACTATACAATTTGCAATGTATAGGATGCACAGCATGGGCGGGGTGACACAGACCATAATGCCCAAGATGATGTTAACAGTACTTTTGTAGCGTCGCTGTGACTGACTATAACGACCTATGCCTTCACATAGGAAGTTTCCACGTGGTTAACAATGAATAACCTCTAAAAAAAACTGTAAACCAATACAGTTAGTTGAGGCAAACCGTTAACGAGTGCGAGCGAGACGCAAAACTCTCGAAGACCGAACAACAAACACAAGCCTGAACGCACTTAAGAAATAATTACGATGACGCGAGAGCTGTTCTTCAGCCCAGAGCTGCTTTACGACTGTTAAACTGACTCTAAATTTATGTTTTATGATATTTAAATGTTCACCACCTAAACTACAGTTGCTGCTTGTATTATTTTTTCTGCAACATTTCTTTCTGGCATATAAACCGGAGATCTGCGACGAGACGTTACACTCGCGCGATTATTGACTTGCAGATACATATTACTTTTTCTATGTCATTTTAACACTCGAGTACTAAAACCACTCGCTCACACAGATGCGTTGTTTATTGCCACTCGTTTTTCGAATGCAGCCTAACGAATGAAAACGAACACAGTAATATTTTTACTTGCAAATTTTTTGAGTAGAATTAAAGTAAGAATACCGAATACCGAAATATAAGTACTAGACAATGTTTACAGAGCATAGATGAGCGACTCATTTAGGAAACTTATATGGTCAGCATATAAGTTTTTGAGTGGTTTCCATAGAAATTATCTTGAGAAGTCACTCGTCTGTGTGCTGTAGATAGCACATAAATGCTTATTATACCAATTTTTTAAAGCGCATCGCCCGTCTGTGTTCTGTAATTTTAATAATTAATTTAATTATAATTGTATTATTTATAGGAGCACAAGCTGTCCTCACTGCCACCAGTACAACCCAACCTGCCACAAACTTTATTTAAGTATCGACGAATCAAATAATATTTCATTACAACTGGCACAATTGAAGCAGAAGTTAGAAACTTGTAATGAAACAATAAACGAACTTCAGGCTCAAAATGAAAAACTTCAGGACCAATATACTGCAGCTGATAATGAAAAGAGAGCTTTAGAAGCGAAAATAAGACAACTGAACGAAAACAGAGAGTATTTTAAGCAGCTTCAAGGGCCTAATAGCGACCCTTTGGAACTTCTAAAGGATGGTGTTGAACAATTGAGCATAAAAAATGAAAGCAAAACCAAAGAGCCAGGAATAAAAATTGTGGAAAATAAATCTCTTAAGAGCACCCAGGATATAAATCAAATTATCTTGTCCGATGAGGTTCTTAATGAAAAAATTAATATATTAGAAAAAAAGCTTGAAAACTTATCGATGGATTTAGAAAAAGAATTAAACAATTCAATTAGAAAAATTAAATTAGATACTCTTAATTATATAAAAAATTCTAGTGCCGTGGATAAAAATAAGCAAATAACTAAAAAACCTAATAAACAAAAAGAAAATGATGATAAACAAAATCGTAAAAATCAAACAAAAAGAAAATAAAAAAACTCACGACTCTGTTAAATCCAAACCAAAGTGGCCCAAGTAACAGGTGTACTTTAATAAAATATTTATCTAATTGTCTAATTGTTGTTAATCTGTAGTGCCATTCACTAACCTGTTTTAACGCTAATAAAATTCATTTAGAGAAATTAACTCTAGCGTTGGTGTTATCGCGATTCTATAACAGTTTTTAACACTATTTGCCTTCGTTTTAAATCAGCTGTTTTTATAGCCAGACTCAAGGTGCATTAACGTATACGCACACGGTGGCAGCACTAGAGCAAAATTACAACAATACAACAAAAACCGGCATGTGGTAAGCTATGTTTATCAAAAATATTTGTAACTATTTTCACAATTATAAACTATGAATGTATCTTTTCATAATTATAAATTATATTTATTTGAATTATTTTTATGTTCATAAAATAATTTGTATATGTTTAATTCAGAATAAAACACTAAATTCACTTTCAAAAATGTAAACAATACATTTGACGTAAATAGCCTCCTATATTGCCAGTAGCAAAAAATTGTCACATGCCGTAGTGCTGCCACCGTGTATACATTAATGCACCTTGGCCAGACTGATCAGCATTAACTAAACACCAATTATTTTTGTGGTGCTTATCTTAACAACAATGTCGGTAAAAATTTCTATTAGAATAACTTCATATTATTTGTCATACGAGTTCCCCCGGGGAACAGGTTTTGCCTTGGCGTATTCCTAACTTAGGCGCTCTGTTTTTCGGGGAAAAGAGGGGAAGGGGTCCCACGTTTGGCGCGGCAAACAAAACTCTAGGAAGCCACATGACTTATGTTGTATTGGCTTCCGAAACCCTTACCAAGGATATAAATTGGCAGAACGGGGATCAGCATGGCCCCCGGGGAAGTTCTGCTTGCGTTTCGACCCGGGCTGATCATGGTTGAGGTGCCTACCTTGGCTGAAACGTTCTGGCTGTGGTTGAAACCTAAAACGCAGTAAGGGAGTGTTAGTATTCTTGATAATTGTTTGGTGATGGCTTTTTTCGAGGGCTAACAATCTCCCGAGGATCTGTTGCCTATACAACAGATACGTGTACTGTAAGGAACCAGTGGCGACGGTTTGACGGGTGAGTTGGTTTAAGGGCTGATGCTCTTAGTGGGCTTCGGTCTACCAACTCATTAAGCCTTGTCTTCCGTTGATTGCTGGGAAATTGCATACATGTGAGATTAGAAAGCCCGAATTCCTCAACAAGAAGTTGTTCATATGACCGCAATCATATGACAAGAATTGCTACCTGTGTGAGCCTAGTCAGCCACACGGGGGCGGTGGTGAATCGTGAAAAATTCACTCCGTGGAATTGGTCCACCATCAGGTTAGGCCGTCAAGGCAGGTACTGATGTAAATCATTTTCACAGTTGTCATACGAGTTATCGGAAGATCAGCCTAGTTTTACCGCTCCAACAGTCGGTCGGCGTGTTCTCCGTGAGGAGAAGTTATCGTATATATTTTAAATAATAAATTTATAATTAGTTTATCTACCCTAAACATGGAATTATTTGCAAATTTGTTTGTTTTTTCCTGTTTCTCTTTGTGGTTTTCTTTATTTTTTTAACAAAGCTGCCACACTATTTTAAATTTTTTTAACATACAACCAGAGGTGTTAAAAATAAATAGTGAATCACATAAGCGTTAGTGCAAACCACAATAGCTCGCGTTAAGTTATGCTCTTTTAAAATCGTTAAAAGTTGGTGAATTGCACTACTGAGGCTTTTAATTGGAATTTGTTTGTTTCAACCAGCGATTTCTTAAAAATAAATTTTTTAAACAATTGAGTTTATTCGCTATATTAGCTTCTAATATTGATACCAATCAAAAATTTATAAACAGCTTGTTTTCTAGGTTTCCTAGCTATCTATATGTCGACATTTCATGAGAGCTACCCTAATCATTAGCAGACTTGGAAACCATTTAAAAGATATTCTCACACATGCAACTTTATATCCCAATATTCTAAATAAATTATGGAGAACTTAAAAGGAAAAATATTTCACAACTTTATTTACATCGTGCTGTACATTTCAATATCACTGTATATTAACTAGACTTGCTTAATTTTCTGACTTAAGATTTTTCTCACTTCTTTATTACCTTCGATGTGGTACGTGAGACGCTTCTAGTTACAAATGTAGTTGATACACTCATACGCACACACCAAATGCTTGCGAAACAATAAGAACGCAAGAACAACAATAAATTCATTGGTGATTGATTCACTTGGAATTTTAAGTTCTTCAGATCAGGTATCTTTGTTTGTATATAATAGCGGTTTTCACTCTTTGCATTAAATTTGAAATGCTATTAAATATAATACTATTGGAAACTTCTTTGCTGTTGTAAAAAACCGAAAAGTCTGACATTTTTCAGATATTTTTGCAACACAAATACACAAAAGAATTTTTCAGTTGGGAGTTTCGCAAAAAGAGATGAAACTTTAAAAAATATATAACCCCATCTTTTATTTGAACTTTTTTCACATTTTCTTTTATTTTTTATTTTATTTTTGGGTTTTTCCATTTTAAACAATGCTTATGTGCATTTATTTTATCAACAGCAAAAAAAAAAAAAAAAAATAAACATGGCGTCAAGTCTGCCTGCCAGCTGTTTCATAAAGTGCGGTCTCCACCTGACATGAAAACACTAACTTTAACGCTAACTTCAAGTTAAAGTTAAATGTGGACCGCTCATGTTGAAGTTTGGTTAAAGTTATAACTCGGTTGTTAAAACATTTCATTTGGAAACTCTGTTATAACTTAAATTGACAACAGCCTGCTATTTGTAGTTGTTTTTCGCCATTTTTATTGTTTTACTATGGAAAGTTATAACTCTAACATCACTACGAGTACGCCGACTTTAACATATAGATATTTAAACAGCAAGTTTTAACTTCATGTTTTAACTGATTTCAAGTTAGGTGTAGACTGCATGTAATTGTAAATAAATGAACTTACTACGTTTACTAAATCTACTACGGTTTTTGGTATTGTAAAGGTTGTTAGGCCCAGTTTTTGACTGCGTATTTAAATACAAAATTAGTTAATTTCCATTTAAATTTAAGTTGTATTTAAATGCTAGTTCAGTTTATCACTATTAAATTATTGTTCTTATTTAAAAGCGATGAAAGTGTGACAGCTCTACTTTAATTCCAAATATTATGTAAAGTATTACATAGAACAGCTGTTTATAAGTGGAAGAATAGAAAAATTCTTAAAGAAAAATATTAAATTTATTAATGGCATAGGAAAACTTAACAATTTTATTTTACGCTAAGTTATTTTTAATAAATTATTATACTTTGCTACTGTTTAGTGCAAAATTAGCAACTAATTTTCGAATATCTTCTGCAGGCAATAGCTCGTATGTGTGGTTTGTTTACCTTTTTTGCACTAATACAAATGCAAGCACACAAAAACCATATGGACTATGAGAAAAACTTAAATAAAACTTACATGAAGAAGTTTGGGCATTTAAGTTTAGTCCAAATTTGTAGTGAAAAACTAATTTTCGTATTTAAATGGAACTTAAAGCTAAATAACATTTAAATACGAACTCAAAAACTGGGCCTTAGTATTGTAAATTAAAAATCTATGAATTTTGTTCTTGTCAAGTTTTAAATTTATCAAGATTTACTAAATCTACAATGCGTACAAGCTTTACAATAGTACTTTACTACAAAGCGTGAGCACCGCTAATGTCTTTAGCTTTATGTTGTGCATGTGCTGTACATTGGACAATAACAGACGAGAACAATTTGTAGTCCGAACAATTTTTTGTTCTTTTAAGAACAGACGAGTCTAATTAATCCGGTATAACATGTATACGTATCACAGCATTGTGTATGTATTCGTGTTTTTGTATACATTTGATTGCTTGGCTTGTATTTGTATTGGTTTGTTCTGCTTGTGCCGGCACAACGCCTCGTCTTCACGTGCCATCGACTTGAACGTGACATGAACATAACGTCGGCAGAGCGAATGTAAAAATAAGTTCATGTTCTTGATGTGGCGTATATGTTCAGATTTACCTTATCAAAGTGTTCAGTTGGGCGCCATTTTGGGTATTTTTGTTCGTGATGGCCAACTTCATGGCGAACATCGATGCTCAGCCATATGCTCGAGCATCGATGTCAGAGCATGAACGAAACATGAACATGAGCGGTCCACATTAGCCATTTGCGATGTTCGCCATGATGTTCATACCATGTTCATGGCTAATGGAGACCCCAAGTAAAGATGGTTGAAAAAATTATGTCGACAAAATATAATTTTCATCCCCCCGTTCGTCAACAAGCTGAAGAACAATTATTCTCTTCTGTTATTGCCCATTTATAACAATCAGGGGCCAAATTCCGCAACGATGAATTGTGAAATATTCACCATTTTCAGTGTTCACTTTTGATTTTTGCGCCCGCAATGGTGAGAATGAATAATTTTGACATTTAAAGTGTACACTTAAGAATAATTTTTTCACCCAAAAATCTGAATGAATTTTAGTTTTTTGTAAAATATTTTGAACTTGAAAAAATAAACAAAAGGATTATATATGGATATTAAAATTATCTATTCAACAACTTGTGTGACACAGTTAATTTGACAAATCAGCATATCATTTAGACTGAAGAAACACATTCAGCGCAATAAAATTCATTGTTTTTTACGGAATCGCTTTTTAATGAAAAGTGAACACTGTGTCTGTCAGTGAATTTTATTCTGAGTGTTCACTGGTAAAAAAAAATTCATAGTTGCGGAATCTGGCCCCAGATCAACGGCTTGCACATTGGGTTAGATGTGATAAAAATTCGTAACAATATTTATGATACATATTTATAAAATGGGAAGTCAAATAATCATTGCATCTGCTCCTTACAACTCCATTTCATTTTTAGTTTGGGTAACCTTCCATTTTGTTTTAAATTTGCAAATTTACTGATTAGTTTTTCGCGTATAAAATACAAAACAGCTGATTATTCAATTCTAATCCGAATTTACCCAAAGAAAAACTTCGTGTAACTTAAATGAAAAAAATTACTCTGTCATTTTCTCTCTTTTGGCCAACTTTGGACTGTTCGTACTGCGCGTGCATTACACCTAATATTACAAGATACACCTAGGCTTGTGTATTCGACCATTAAGATTAGACGATGTCACCTGTATTTTAT
The DNA here is from genome assembly GCA_914767995.1 of Thecocarcelia acutangulata. Taxonomy (NCBI): domain Eukaryota; kingdom Metazoa; phylum Arthropoda; class Insecta; order Diptera; family Tachinidae; genus Thecocarcelia; species Thecocarcelia acutangulata. Next base: position 20,968,144 of record OU612095.1, on the reverse strand, counting down.
TTTTCTACACACACATTTGACACGTCGTACGACTTAATGTATTTATTCCAGCGAAGGGCAATGGTTTGTTCAGATTACAAACTTGTTCGGCTATTCTCATTTACTGATCGGGGTTTTTGTTTCAACTAGAGTTGCTACAAAGTCAAAATTTTACATACCAAGATCTTACTTAAAATTGCCGAAAACATAGCATACACTTATTTTATTACACTGCTTTTTAATTTAAAAAAATGAATGAAATTCTCATCAACAAGTAAGTTCTAAATAGATAAATGCTATGTCTTAGCATTAACATAACAAAAATAAACATTTTTACATTTAAACCGAAATGTTAAAAAATGCGACTATAAATGTGTTTCCGTTTTCATTCATTTACTAATGCCCACAAACAGAACAACTTGTATTCCTTGTTTCATTCTTTAATAATAACAAAGGCAATTCGGAATACAATTACAAATGAGAGGAAAACATGAAATTTAATTCAGTAGCTTACTACATTTCAACAAAGCAAGACTTCTTAAGCTCAATCTTCTCTATCTGCCCTTCGCTGATTTATTCTATCTTTTTTCTGTCGCATTCAATTTACTCTTAAAATTGACCAAAACATAAGAAGAGTCATCAGCTGGTCTGTTAATTACATGTGTTCTGAATGTGGAGAAATTTCTTTTAATTGTATCTCACTATACGAAAACGTGCTGAAGTGATATGGCAATGCATTCTTCGATCGTTAGCTCAAACATTTTATACATTACTTATGATTTAACAGAATAAAACTTCACTGCATTTTAGTTGACGGTATGTTTTTTTTGCATTTTTTTTACACTCACCTCTGAAGGGGCGGCACAGAATCCACAGTTTTCAATTCACCTCTTGTGGACACAACATTATAACTTTCTTGGCAGTCACATTTAACATGAATCCATTTGTTTTCATGGCGATTTTCAACCATAACCACAAGACCAGCCCAACCCTGAAAATGTAATATTGATTATTAAAATTTAATAGCTTTCGTTCGTTATTTTTTGCAGATATATATAGAAGTTTACTTTCTGGAATTTGTATTCCAAATAGAAATAAATTTTCGTGTTTTTTTACTCCACGATGGGTTCACACGGGAGTCTGATTTGCATGCATAGCATTTCAGTACTTTACAAGTAAAATTGGGGAAATAAAAGCGACTTTGAGAGAGCAGAATGCTTTCTCTTCGTGCACGAAACAGCCTTCTTAGGGCTAGTTAAGCCAAGTATAAGTATGGTTCAATTTTAAGGGCCGATGTTGAATGTGAACCACACCTAAACGTCAAGTTTTTTTTCCGCATTTCATTTGACATTTTTAATTTGAACCATGGAAACAAGGCGAATTCATTATTAGGTGGATGCATCGGCGAATTCGGTTAATATGGCGACGCTTCTTCTGTCAAGTTTTGTTTACCTTTTTCCGCGCCATTTAAATTTTTGTAAATGTTCTTTATCAACTAACTTTTGACAACTGAAGTATGAATTCGCCTTTTTACACAAACAAAATACCTGTTGTTTTTTTGTTGCATTGTTGTAGCGAGCGGCTACCTTGATTTTGTATCATGCAATTAAAGATACACAATCGAGCAACGCGTTAAAGTTATTCAGGCTTATTATAAAAATGGGCGTTCAAATAAAAATGCATATCGTGCACTTCGTGAATTTTCGGTCAATTTAATCATCCAAAAATTTGAGTAAACCGGGTCTGTAGGAGATGTGCAAACACCAGTGCTCGTACATCTCGTTCTGCAGGAAATATAGCTGCTGTTCGCGATAGTGTGGTCACGCCCAACAATTGCACCTCTCACGTCTCGTCGTTGAAGAAGACTTTCATTTACACGCTTACAAGGTGCAATTCACTCAAGAACTAAAGCCTCTTTACCATTCCAAGCGTCGTCAATGGTCAGAATGGTGGTAAGAAGGGCAACATTGGATGATCAGTTTTCGAAGAAAATCATATTTAGTGATGAGACACTTTTCCGCCTCAGTTGATTTGTTAATAAGCAGAATTGCCGCATTTGGGCGAAGAGTGATTGTCGAAAAACCAATGCATCCACAAAGAGTGACTGTTTGATGCAGTTTATGAGGCCGGTCGAGCAGTTACTGTGAATGGCGTTCGCTATTGTGAGATGATAATGAACTTTTTATGGCCCGAATTTGAAGATATGGATGTGTACGCTATGTGGTTTCTTTTGCGCGACAGGTTCAATGGCCGTGTTATCTCACGTGGTGGCAATGCCAATTGGCCGTCGTCGGACTCCTTTCTTTGAGGTTATTTAAAAGAAAAGGTGTACGCCGATAAGCCAGCAACAATTCAAGAGCTAAGGGATGTGATAACGACATTATCACACGAACCTCAGTTATGTCTCAGCGTCATCGAAAATTTGGACGATTGGATGGAGGAGTGTCACCGACGTCGCGGCGGCTATTTGGCCGATATTTTGTTCCACTCATAATTGAACTATACCTGTGCAGCCTAAATTAGAGCATCATGCGTAATTTATCTGCCAAAAATTAATTTTTGGCATTTGCCCCCTTCAACTGCTTGTTAAGGAAACTAAACATATGTCAATATCACAGATCAGCGACCTTAAAATTTGGAATTGCCTTCCGTTCATCAATACCTTAGTTAAATAATACGCCGTCATGCCTTCTCTGCCCTCGTGTCTTTGACCCTTTGTTAGTGTTAAACTGATGATGGCGTCTGCCAGAAGATGTGGTGGCGGTGTTATTTGTTCGACAAGCAAACGCTTTGAACTGTGAATGGCTAAAATACAACGTGGATACTGGTGGGGATCTTCTAGACCTGTATGCCAGTGGTTAAATGCTAAACAAACTAATAAATAAATATCACGCTCCAGCATTTTATGACAGCCCACAAAACCTCGAACCTAAAATTCATACAATATTTGTAATATTTAGCCTTTTAATTTTAGAGAAAATACTTTTTCCATACCTGTCGTTTACTGTGTTCTACTAGGCGACCAATTTCTGGCGAAGCTGGCGAACGTGTACGAAATATTACCACACACAAGTCCAACTGGGAACGTTGTGATTTTTCGGAATTTCTTTGGCCCTCTTGGAAAAGAGTAAATTCTGCCTCAGTTGGTTCTAGAACCGTAAGCAAAACGCATGACATTGAACACAAAGGCTGTAGAGTACCCTGCGGCAAAGTAAAAAACAAAACAAGTGAAAAAAGAAAATTCTGGAGAAAAAATATATATATTTCTGTATTTACCTTCAAACGCACTTCATTCCAACCCGATCTTACTTTGCAAATATCAATGCAGTCGAAGTAATTTAAAACATCTTCGAAAGAAATCCAAAAAACTCCCTCTGATGCTCCGTGTGGCATTAAAGCTTCGCGTAGTTCCTCGGTCCACAAATCTGAATCATCAGACCAGTCACCACGCCACGAAAAATGACCCCAGGGGTTACGTAATTTCAATAATCTGTGGCCATGAATATCTTTAACATCAAGTACTGAATAGGCATGACGTGGTCTAAGCCCTTTACGATGATACTCATCCTCATCCACTTTCATATTGCCGCCACCACAGCTGGCTCCCATCAGGAAACGTACGCCCCGAGAACTTAACAACTGCGCCCATATCAGGTCTTTATCTAATTCATCTTCACTGGGCATAGGCAAAGAGCTTGCCTGAAGAGGTATACTCTCGCAAGGAGCTCCCGTTAGTGTAGCCAAACCTTCTATGGCTCTACCTGATACTAAAGCTTCATAGCAGCCATGAATTTTGGCCACAGCCTTTTCAATTAACGGCACCCAAAGTTGTTTGCGTTTGGCTTGAGAGTAAACTAGATGACCGCGTTTATCACATGGCAGAAGATCATCCACTAGCACCGTAGTCCATTTACCATCCTTGCACAAGCGAACTTGATAGGCGCCTTGGGCACAAATCTCCTTTGTTACCAAGACTTCTCTCACAAGGTCTTCTCTTTCTGCCAGCACTGCCAGAGCACTCAGAAGCCAACAGTTTCCTAATACACCCTGGCAGATATCGGATGGCAAAGGTGTTCGAAATACCGCCCAAGGTGGAAATGCGCCGCCGTCACAGTTTATTTCGTGTGGACGACGCCACTGTACTACCGGATTTCCCTCAGCCATACTTTGCTGTGGATTGTAATACAGACTCTTGGGCGCTGGCGGAAATGAGTCATCTACGAAAAGTTCGTTATTGTCTCGGCAGTATTGTATTATATTTTCCCATTTGTGCAGCGCCTCTGCCTCTTCTATACGTCTTAAGTTCTCCATTAGTTTACTTTCTTGTTGTAGTTCGGCAGAATGTCTATTGGTTTTATGCAGCAAAGCCATTTTAGTAATATTATTAACTAAACCTCTAGGACTTGAACACATTTCGCACACCACAGACGCGGAGCAGTTTTCGTACGTACAGGCGGGACATTGCCAAGTTTTAACAGAACCACTTGCGTTTGAACTACCACTCAAGCTATGGCGATTTATTTGCTGATTATTACTGCTACTAGAACTACCATTGTTGGGCAAGTTCGTGTTTAGAGGTGTAGTATTACGTGACACAATACCTGCACCTCCGCCCGTACTGTGTCGTTTTGGAATGGCTCCGGAAGCTGAACGATTTTGTCGTGGCGAAGGACTTCTAGAAGTACGTATTGGCGGAAGTTGTAGATTTGTTGTGGGCGTAATACTGGCTGGCGTTAAACGCTGTTGAGCGGAGGGCGAAGCAACTGGTTCCGTTATAAAAACATTACTTGCACCGCTATGGCTAATACCACGTTGTATTTCTTTAAAGTGTTAAGTCATACAAATGAATAAATTATTTACAAAAAAACTGAAATCGCTTATGTTTACCTTCTGGTATTATTGGTACCACAATGCGGTCTCTATCATTTTCCAGTGGTAGAGATCTGACTGCTTTACAAGCGCTGCACACACCAAAAGCCAATGAATTCTTTAAAGTACATTGTGAGCAAGTCCAAAATTCTCCTTTGCGCAGTGTCATATCTTCAACGGAAGATATGCTCTTCAACTTAGAGCCACCGCACACAACACAAGCGTGGTCCTTGCATGAATTGACCAGTGTACACTTTTTACACGTCCATGTATCGACAGGTCTTTGAATATTTTCTAAAAATAATATGGAAGAGTCAAGTACAGATTGTTTTTCTGGTAATAATTTTTATATAGCTTTGATAAGCGTTATAAACCTATAGCTAAATATGTTCTTGAAAAATGTTTATGTCTAAATTGTCTAAATTTATACAGTTCCCGAAAGATCTGACATCAACTTATGGTCGAGAGAACGTGTCTTTACACATGAATCGGACTTAGGAGTTGATGACAGTTTTATCCCCCACTAGCTCTAAACTGCACAATGAGTGTAGCATAACTAAGACAAAATTAATTAATAAGAGAAATACTCTGATTGAGGTGCTACAGGATATCGAGGTGAATATCGAAATCTGTACTGATAGTAAGGCTGCGACATATGCAGGTTGATTCAATATTGCTGGATATCTCTTAATGAGATAGCGAGGCATTCGAACCTACAGCTTTTCTGGGTACCGGAGCACGCCAAAGCGCCCCGAAATCATGTCACGTAGGAGCTGACTAAGCTCGGAGTCTGCTATATAAAAAACGACTCAGATGAAACGGCAAGTACCACCGCACAGGGTAGATGTTCTAGTGACGTTACCTGTCTGATATCAAGACTAGGTATAGGTACCCGTGACAACAGAGACTTCTCTTCTTCCTTTTAAGGCATTCACTGGTTTGTTAACCTTCTCCTTATGTAGGCCGGTCTCGAGAGATATACTTATACTTATTTTCTATTGCTTAATGTACAGCTTGGTAGCGCGAAAACATGTTCCCTTACTGACCTTTCCACAGCAGTGACATCAGTCCCTTGGATTATTTGAAGCATAAACTTGTACTGGTCTTTTTGAGACTACTGACTGTTGGCTTAACTGGGACTACGGGTACCAGGAGTTCCAGGAACTTTGTTCCGGCTATGGTTAAGAACATCGTGTAAGTGGTGAGAGTTCATTTGATCTCGGTGTGGAGTTGCCTTGTATCGGGATGCGGTAATAGATAGATCGACAGGAAAAGACTGCGTTATTAACTAAGGGAGCGAACATGTTCGAAATAGTATGTGATCGAAACATTATGGCATGTATGACGGCGTTCATGAATCGCATTGTTTTCACCCATGGGGGTTAGGCCATTGTTGTAGATTGTTGTAGGTATTGAAGATATTCGTTTAAGCACCTGCTCTTTGCGTAAAGCATCTGGGATGTGGCTTGAGAACCTCCTTACAAACATTTTCTTGATAATCACCAACTTGGGAGGCCGAAAACTTGTTCACAATGCCCTTGCTTGTAGAGGATGGTTACCTTACCAGTCGGTACTTGGGCAGCAGTTGTACTATCGCTAGCAGCTCTCAAAACTGGGGGGTTTTGGCATAGAGTGAAAGGTCTGTGCAACAGTTGAGGTGATTGCCTCAAAGTTCAGAAATACACCACTGCCAATCATGTTATTCGAAGATGTAGTCACGAGATTGGTAATTTCAGATTTCCCTAAGCCACTTGCAGCAGGTTTAGAAGAGCAAAGATTGTATACTACCGTTGCATGGCGACACATGTCAGGAGACTTAATCTTCCGCATTATAATTAATGCAGTATGGTAAGAACGAGAAGGTGGATGAGAACGGGAAAGTGTTGAACACTTCCTTTGCCACTGCCTAGCTTTCTCTCTCAATCTCCCTCTTCTATCTATATGATCGCCCAAATTAGTCATACCAATGTTAAACAGGTTTTTTTTTCTTGGAAATTTTTATTGAATGCACAACAACGCGTTAAAATATTCGAATTTTATTCCAATTCTATTCTTGTCAAAGATGAATTATTATGGAACATCGAAAATGTAGTTAATATTGTTACTCAAGATTAGCTTTTGCAGCCTTTACGATTAAGATTTTAGTTTTGACAAAAGGGGTAAGCGAGTGATTATCGTGCCGAGGCGGATGCTATTTAAAGCACTCAGTTTAAATAGTAAATTATCTAGCCAGGCCTTTATTGCACGAGTTCATGTAAATGGGTAGAATTCTTTCTGGTACGCTGCATATCCTCTTTACGCAACACATAACAAAACCAAGTGGGATAGTTTTCATGTAACTATTGTAGCGCCCTGTGTAACGAGAAGTATAATTATGTATACAGCCGAATTTTCTCACGGAATTTATTCTTCACGGAATTTATTTCTCACATAATGTACTTTTTTCAATTCAAATTAAAGAGACAAGCACAATTTTTGTTAGCATGACCGTAAGAGTTGATCTCCCTTTAGTGTTTTCAACGAATGCAGAGATGAAAGAAATTAAAAATCTCATACTTAATTTTTGTTCATAATTGGAGGAAAGTGAAATGTGATAAAATTCACAGAATTTTTATTTATCGGGTGGTTAAATTTCAAGGGCCGATGTTGAATGTGAACCACACCTAAACGCCAAGTTTTTTTCCGAATTTTATTTGACATTTCTCTATTTCAGACTTACTCAATTTGAACCATGGAGAGATACACAATCCAACAACGTGTTAAAGTTATCCAGACTTATTATGAAAATGATGATCAATTTTCGAAGAAAATCATCTTCAGTGATGAGGCACATTTTCACCTCAGTGGATTCGTCAATAAACAGAATTGCCGCATTTGGGCGAATGAGTATCCAAGAGTGACTGTCGAAAAACCAATGCACCCACAAAGAGTGACTGTTTGGTGCGGTTTATGTGCTGGCGGCATCATCGGGCCGTATTTTTTCCAAAATGAGGCCGGTCAGGCAGTTACTGTGAATGGTGTTCGCTATCGTGAGATGATAACGAACTTTTTATGGCCCGAATTGGAAGATGTAGACGATATGTGGTCTCAGCAGGACGGTGTCACTTGCCACACAGCTAACAAAACAATTGCTCTTTTGCGCAACAAATTCAATGGTCGTGTTATCTCACGTAATGGCGATGTCAATTGGCCGCCAAGATCATGTGATTTGACACCGTTGGACTTTTTTCTTGGGGGTTATTTGAAAGAAAAGGTGTACGTCGATAAGCCAGCAACAATTCAACAGCTAAAGGATGAGATAATTCGGCACATTAACGGCATAGAACCTCCATTATGTCTCAGGGTCATCGAAAATTTGGACCATCGGATGGAGGTGTGCCGCCGTGGTCGCGGCGCCCATTTGGCCGATAATTTGTTCCATACATAATTGAGTAATACCAATATATCATAATAAAAAAAATTACAATAATTTCCTAAATAGTGTGTGTTTTATTCAAAATTAACATCGGCCCTTGAAATTTAACCACCCTTTATAATTGGGCTGATAGACTTTGCATTTTGATTTTTTTATGAGTTATATTCAAATAAAAACTTTTAAACCATATTTTAGGTCATCAAATATATTCAGCCATGTCCGTTCAGAAACGAAATTAAATCCGTCTTTTCGTTTTTTTAAAAAACGAAAAAATAAAAATCTTTCGGAATCAAACTATTTTTGGTTTCAACAATGAAACTAGTCAGCCATGTCACAGAGTGCAATTCCGTTCAGAAACGGAACTGAAACCGTATTTTGGTAAAAAAAAAAAAAAAAAAAAAAAAAAAAAAAAAAAAAAAAAAAAAAAAAAAAAAAAAAAAACTAAACCGATTTTTACAATGAAATCATTTTGAATATCAAGATGTTTTACATTCCGAAAAACATCTTAATTTTCCGTTAACTGAAAACCGGATTTAATCCGATTTCGAGCGGAATTGAACTCTATGACATGGTTGAATGTTTTTTCATAGACATGATTTCGTTCTGAAATCCTTTTTTTGTTTTTCGTCTTTCGAAGAACCGAAAAACGGAACGTAGATTACCTTACCAGACACGTCACAAAATTCGAATCCGTTCGAAAACGGAATCCACACGGATTTTGTTCCTTCACAAAACCGAAAAATCAAAAAGTATTTTGGAATCGATTCATTTTTAGTGTCAAAAATGAAAATAATATTTTTTGTTCAAAATGATTTCGTTTCAAAACCCTTGTATTATTTTTTCGATTCCAGATAAATTAAAAAACGGATTGAATTCCGCTACCGAACGGAATTGACCTCTATGACATATTCCTGTTTCATGTTTACTATATCAATTCTCTTACCAGTCGTTGTTATATCTGTTTTTGTTACAGTTATTAAATTGGGTTGAGTTAACGAAGGTTGAGTACGCAGATTTTCACAAATTTCGCAACGCTCAGTCCACATACGATTGTATGCATAGGAACAGTTTGTACAAGTCCACATTCTACGCGAATTGGGAATTGAATTATTGTCAGTTCGGCTACTAGCTGCCGGTCCACTTATCATATTATCACCAATACGATTTGAAGAAGAGGCTGGAGCATTTGAGCTGTAATCAAAAAGATAACAAAATAAATTATCAAAGATAATGAAAAAAATAAAAAAGTATAAATTTGCTTAATATAAAAAAAAAGAATTTAAGAAATTTTAGTGGAGTTAAAACGAACGAAATGTATACCACACCTGTCATTAATTTTACAACTAACAATTATTTCGTTAATGGCAATAAAACCGCAATATTCATCCATGGCACGGAACTCAATTGCATTCGGAAACGGCATTGAGGTTCTTTTTTGTTTCTTTAAAAAACTAAAAGCTAAAAGTTTTTCGGAATAATATTGTTGAAAGTAGGAATGATTTCATTCCGAAACGCCATTTAGTTGTTCGATTTTTAAAGAACCAAAGTACGAACTCCATTTCGTTTCTGCACGGTATGGAACTCTGTGACATGACTGAATATTGCAGTTAGTGGGATAACTTAATATTATAGACATTAACAGAGTAAATGATAACTTTTTGAAAAGCCAGATATAAAAAATTAATAAATAATAGATAATTATTTACAACAAAAAAAAGAAATGAGAAAAATAACAAAAAAAAAAGTTATTTTGTTTAGTAAAAACTAGAATTTTATTGATTAAAGCAAAAATAGAAATAAGAATAAAAATTTGTTCGTTTTCATAGTCATACATTTTGGATTCACTGGTCTTGCGTGGACCTTTCCATACTTTGGCATATATGGAATGTTCGGCATTGCTATCGCTTTTCATATCGGCTGTAATAGATGTTGTTGTTATCATGGGATCAAATAACTGGTTTGAAGGCGTTTTATTGGCTACTAAGCCTTGTTGAAAGTAATGATGTGGCTGTTGATGATGATCCCCACCATTTCCTTCTAGAATTGTCGTATCAGTTTGTAACATATTGCCCATGATATCGGAGTTGTTGCTATCTGATGCATAAGTTAAAGTTGTTGAAGGTTGGTTGTTTGTTTTCAATTTAATATTGTTGTTGCTATTATTTATAGAATTGTTGTTATTGCTTAACAAAAAACCCGATGGTGATGATGACGATGTGGTGACTGCAGCTCCATTAATTAAGTCAGTGGTTTGTTTATTTTTTGACTTGTTATTTTTGTTGACAACGGCATATAAAGGATGGTTGGTAGCACTGGATGCCGCATCATTACTGGGATTATCATCTATTAGCTCTGAACTTTGCTGGTTATAGCTGGGCGTAGAAGAGCTACTGGCTGTAGTGGAGCAGGTACGTACTGGTAATACTGCTGCTGGTCCTGCTGTTGGCGTTCTTTGGATAATACAATCATTCTCATAAATGTGTTGTGGTTTATACATTCCTTTGCTAAATGTAGCATAACATATGCCACCACCGCCACTGCCACCGACACCACTACTACTACTACTGCTGATGGCAGCACTTTCATTTGAACTGCGCCTCTGAGTTGTCTTTCGTTCAATGCTATCGCTTTTATCACAAGATTGAGGCAGGGACTCAGCCTTTATAACTGGCTGGCGGTACCTTCTCTTATCGTCGCCACTGCCACAAGTATCAGCGGCTGTTAAAGTACTACTTAAGCTGCCAGTAGTTTTGCCCAAGCCAACCAATGTGCCCCCCTTATGGGCAGTATCTGTGTCCTGTGTAGCCCAACAGTCATTGACTGAAATGAACACACTGTTGCGTGGTATAGTGAATTTCTTAGTATCATTTACCGCCTTATTTGTACGCGATAATGTTGTTATGGTAAAATTACACTTTGGTTCACGATTCTGATTATGTTTGCGACAAATGGTATCCTTGCCGCCAACTAATTGATTTAAACGCCTTGACGATTGCTGTTGCAACGGCGGCAGTTGTCCAAATGCACTACCTAAATATGTAATGCAATAAAATATTAGGGATTTTTTTTTTGTTTTTGTCAAGAAGAAAATCAAAAGAAAACCAATTACTAAAACTGAATGATTTTTTTTTTCAATTGTAAACAAGTGTATCTAGTGGGGAAGTATACAATTGAAATTGACAAGACTATTATCGTATAATCGCAAAGAATTAACAGCCCAATACTGTCTACTTATGTATGCCGACGACCTGTTACAAGAAGAGTAAGGGCCTCTCCCACTATTTCGAACGTTAACGCTGGTTGATATTATGATTAGCAAAACACTAATTAAGAGCAAACTAAGTGATCTAATCGCAACATGTCTGGACTCATTATTGCGAGCAGTAGTTGAACTTTTCAAGAAAAATTTCATAAACAGTCCCAAATCAGTTTTCTGATCCGCAAAATACTAGCGGACGTTAATGTTCGATATCGTTATTTTATAGGTGTTTAAAGCAGTGGTTGGCCAAACACATATGTTCATAATTATACAGTTGTATATAGCACAACGTGACCAAATTGGGCCCAAGTGGGCTGACGTTTCAATGGCTGGTCCTGGTAAATCTATACACTTAAATCGGTAGCAGCAAAGAACGAATGTGTATTTTTGAAAACCTGAAGTCTAAAGTTGCTCTTTATTTGAGGTTCTTTGTTGAAATGTAAACAAAGCATCAAGCCGAATGTGTGGCTTTGTGTTCCTCACGAAGATTTTTATAGTATATATGTATGTGTAGGTGTCGTAGCAGCTGAATTTTGTGACCTATACTCGCGAGTATAGCCTCATTGCGAATAGAAATATTTTTTATATTCCAGTAGCTATATTACTAATCGCTTATATTAAATCCAAATATTAGGTGTGTTCCACGAGATCTCGGACTAGTTCGGACTACTGAGAGTAAAAACAAATTACTCTCTAAATTTGCAAATTTTACCCAAAATTGTACATCTCGCAATACAAGTGTTGCTTACTTTTTAGGTTAAAGTATATTTTAGTGATTTTAGACGCTTAAAACGCATATCATCATATAAATAAAAGACTTGCATTATTGCCAACAGCTGTAAAATTAAAAGCAATGTACAATTTGCTATAGATTTTTATAGTACACATTTATAAAATCAAAAGCCAAATAACAATTGCATGTTCTGCTTACAACTACTCAACCTCAAAAGAGTTCCACTCAAAAATCTTTGTGCTGTTTTAAGAGAAAATGAGAGAATAATTTTTTTTCAGCTGTTTTATGTTTACATACATATGAAATTAAAAACTTGCAAATTAAAAAAAAAAAAGTTTTTGTTTAACAATTAGTTAAAAACAAAATGGAAGTTTCCCCAAACTAAAAATAACGTTGTGAAGTTGTAAGCAGAACATTTAATTGTAATTTGCTTTTTACTCTCATTAGTCCGAACTAGTCCAAAATATCTTGGAACACAACTCTTATTTGACAATCCATTAAACAGCTGATAGTTGTTTTTTTGTTTACTTTGGTTTGGCATTATGGATAGACTTACATCAGACAAACGCTTGTAAATTGTTGATTTTTTTAAATTAAAATAATGGTTCTGCTTGTCTATAGATATTGAATTTACATTAAAAATTTTATTTTATTTTTTTAAATGGGTACGTAAATAAGCAGAGCTATCACATTTGTAGTGAGGAAAAGCTACAAGCTTTTGTTGAAACACCATCAAATCGACACAAAATCAACGTTTAGTGCGCTTTATGGGCTGGTCTACAAAAATGATGATGTCAAAATGTTACTGTCAGTGAAGAACGGTGGAAATATTTCAGATTTCAAAATCTTATTTAAACATTAATGTCATAAAATTGTCTATCCAAATAGGCCCGCTTCTTTGATATTAAAAATATGTTTGTTATTTTATTATGTTTTAAAATTGTGTAACTCTAAAATAAAAACACCATTTGTTTATGTATAAACTATTCTGCGTAGACTAAAATGCAAATCTTATAAAACAAGATTGTTTTGTCATTCTTGAATTTAAGAATAAACAAGCAAAAAAATCATTAAAAATATTCGGTTCTGAAGTGAAACTTAAATTGATTTTTGGATTTGATTTTGAAGTGAAACTTAAATTGATTGGTTGATAAAATGCTTTGGAAAAGCATTTTATCAACCATGAAACCGAGTTGAATGGCTTTCGGAAACGAAACCCGAACGAGCGAAAAATAAACGTTTTTTGGAATGACAAAATTTTCAATAGAAAATCTGCTATATCACAGAATTCACTTTCGTTCCGAAACGGAATTGGATTCAGTTTTTGAGTCATCAAAATACAAAATTTCAGGATTTTTTCAGAATGAAATCAATTCTATAAGACAATACAAGTTTCATTTTTGAAATCAGAAATGATTTAATTTCGAAAAGTTTTTTGATTTTTCGTTTTGTGTAGAAGTAAAAAAAGAATTCAATTAATTTCATTCTTGCAATTAAAAATGATTTTATTCCGAATATTTGGGTTTTTCGTTTTCTGAAGAACCAAAAACGGATTGAATTGCATTTTCGAACGGAATAGAACTATGTGACATTGCTATTTTTATAATTTTTTTGGAAAACTAAAAACCTAAGTAAATTTCATTTCCGTACGGAATTAAACTCTGTAACAAGACTAATTATATTAGATTGTTACTTATTACTGAAGTGGTTAAAAAGTAAAATATAAGCCACATTTTCGGCAAAAGTTTGTATATAATTTATATACCGCCACCGCTTAAACTTTTGATTTATAATCAATACTGTCTTGAGATGTTAAAAAGCAAAACCAAAAGAAAAATTATATATTATATTTTATGCCTTAATAGTTTCTGCTCACCAAATATTTCATCTGAGCCTTGAGCTCCACTATTCGATGAATAGTTATTCATAAATGTTTCCGGTAAATTGAAAATATCTTTACGATTGTTAACAAAACATATGTGACAACTGCGACATGAGAATGATTTTTCTGAGGTTAAACTTTGAGTTCTTCGAAAGTAGGGTGCCTTTTTATTATTACGTTTTGATTTGTTGTCAACGTTTTGGCCACCTTCAAAACTGGATTGCTTATGATGTGGTAGTATTTTGCGATGATTAAGGGTTTCTTTATAAATGGGCGCTAAATAGCTGACAGTATCACATATAAGACAATGCCAGGTTACCGAATTATTATCCGTATCACATCTATCACATATCCAGCGGCGATTTAATGATGGATTTGAAAAATGATGAAACAATTCAATTGAGTTCTTAACATATTTACGCGTATTTTCACAGTCAATACAGTTAGCTGGTAGATTCTGTTGATTACGTTGTGGTCGTTTGAGACAACCTCTCAATAGAGATTTATAAACACGTTTGTATTCATTCCTGAAATATCAAAAATGTTATTCGTATTAAAACTATTTTGAAAAGTTTTTTTTTTTTTTTCAATATTAAAAAAAATATAATAATTTGATGTTATAACTTAAGGTTGTTATTCAAAAACCACTTTGACCTCCAATTTAAATACGTAATTGTTGTGTTTTATACAAATAGTGTCAATGGATTTGTTTTATTTTATTGTTATATACACAAATATGTCTATCTTTACATATAATAATGTTTACAAATTAAACATGTATGTATGTGTAAAAATTCCTTTTCAAATTAACGATTATTAAGCACGAAATTTTAATATTTATAATTTCTGTAATGTAGTTTAGACAGTGTATCTTAATTTATTATATACTTAAAAAAATCAATACAAACAACAAAGTCTCCATGGCCAATAAAAAACTCGAAAATTTAAAAACCGAATCGAAATAAAGAAAACATTACATCTTTTTGAAACGATTTAAAATCAAAAACTATAGTATGGCACAAATGTCATTATGGGGTTTAAACATTTACAGACATGTTTTGACAAAAGCAAATCGCTTAAAATTAGTGTTTTCGATTTGAAAATGCCAGATTAGTATTCTGACAAACGTATAACGCAAGAAGTATGGTTTTGTGATTGGAAATCGCCAAACGGGTGTTCTAGCAAACGCATATCGCTTAAAACTAGCGACTTCAAGTGAGCGGATTTGAATTTGTTTCAACTAAACTTGCAAAAGGAAATAAAATTATTCACAATTATAACTGAATATGTTTTCTTTTTATATTTCAATAATAATTTTCGGAGCCTAGCTTCGATAGTGAATGGACATATTTGTTTTTGATTGGAAGGTAATAAAATAAAACCGGAGTAAGAGAACTTACATAAAAGAACTTTGTGACAATTAATGTTATATATTTTTTAAAGTGCACATAAAAAAAAGAGAAAAAAGCAGATCTAAATATAATATAAATATAATTAAAAAAAAATCGAAAAACCAGGCTTCAGTATTAAACTAAAATAATTGTACATATAACCAGACAACACGTTCCGATTTTTTTTCTAGGAATTACCAAACTTAGCTTCAGGAATCGCCAAAATCCCCCACTTCCCCGAAAACAATATGGCACCTACAATTTTCACACTAAATCGAAAAAGCGTTAATAGTTGAGATACGCGTCCCATGGTTCTGATTCGGTTAGCGAAGCGGTTCCGTGCTTTTTTAAGAATTCCCAAAGTCGGATTCAGGAAAGGTAAAAATTTCTCTGCAGAAATTCGTACGCTACATCCACTAATTTTGTAACATGCTATGGAAATTGCTCTAAATGAGCCTATCAGCGCGAAGATGAAAACGGTGGTCCTTTAAGAGACATTACGTTTCATACTTAATGTAAACAAATTTCCATTTTGTACATTGTATAATTTGTCCCCCAGCTTTAGTGTATTCAGTAATTTTTTCCTGTTTTCTTTGATCAAGAGTTATTGATTGCGACAATTATTGTTATAATTAAAAATAAAATATTTCTTGGCTTTAGCCAGGATTGAACTTGAGCTAGACGAATGATACCAACCCATGATATAATATTAATAATATAGAAAATAAAAAATTAATAAATGAAAAACTTATTAAACTTTTAAACCACATGATAACTTCTGGCCCACTCTATATATAATACATCATTTATATAATATATCTACAAAAATTTTGAGCTAAAGGGCTATTAGCCATGGCCACACCATTAGTCTATAATTCATAAATATTCGCCAATACTTTACAAAAGTAAATAAATATAGGTATAATACATAATCAATAACGTAAATATGCCTACTTAAAAAGTTTCATAAAATGCAAGTGTTTTGTGTAATTAAGAAAAAAAAGCGCAATATTGTAATAAAAAAATAACTTAGATACAAAAAAAAAACTTATTAGAAAGTCAAATTCTTACAAATGCTTTTTATTTTCCTTTTAAAATTAAAATTCTCTAAAACGCTCTTGAAATTAATATTTTTAAATACATTTATAATTAGCATATATTTGCACAAATATACTTGAAAAGTTTTATATAATACCAGAAGAGTTCTTAATATACTTGTGTATAATTGATACATACTTACAAACATATTTTTCTTACTCAGTTTTCACAATTTTTTTTATTGTGTTTGCTTTATTTGGTTATTAATTCAATAAAGCTACAAAATATATTTATTATTATGGATTATGTGATATTTCCTTGTTGTTGCTATTTTTTTAAGAAATATATAATAATAACTTTTTCATTTTTGTTTGTTCGTTTTCATGACGTTTTCAATTCAAGGACATTCATTGTTACCACAACACTCGACTTTTAAGAGCAAATAACGAAGAAATATTAATTAAAACTTTGTGCTTTTGAAGCACTTAATTGGGTTATTATTTTTTTAGTAGTTGTTAGCAAAAAAAAGTCATTTTTTTAACACATCTCGCCTGTTTGCTTTAATATTTTCAGCCATAATTTACTTTTTCTTCATTTTAACATTTTTGGATTTTTATTTTTTATATATTATTTTTCTTAAAAATAAATGTCGATTTTTGAACTTGGAAATATCAGATTTCTTCAACTGGTTCACTCACTGACAAATCCGCACGGACAAACATTCCAAATATGACGTTTCTACTTGGCATTGATGTCTTCGTTATCCAACTCGGTTATGCCTTGTTTAAATAACAACTGCTTATTTTAAGCTTTTGACAACTCCTTTCGTTTAATTTTTGTGTTGTGTGCGCGTATGTGTGTGCGGTACGTTTGACTGTTCTTTTGAAAATCAATTATAACAACCATGTTAACTACATTTCGTTTACAATTCATCGATTTTCCAAACAGATGTAAATAATTGCAATTTTGTATACATACTTGCGTAAATAAATACTTTGCACATATGGAAAAGTGTGTATGTAATATGTAGCTAAGCATATGTATACAAACATTTGCATATTGGCATGTAAATAAAAGCAAACAAGAAAGTAAGTACATATCCCAGTCGCATATGTATGTGCCTACGACAACAATTATCTATAGGATTTATATATGTTCTTACTTCCAGGCATAAATACAAAAATTACTAAAGCAAAATATTCTAAATTAGTTAAACATATTATAGGGAACAAACATTTTCACAACTGACGGAAAAAAATTTCGTACTTAGTACATAGTATACATACATACCTGTTGGCCACAGTATCATCACGTTCAGTTTCGAGTGCTTGTGTTGGCATGGGTGTAACTTCCGTAGGTTTTTGGATTTGTCGTTCATGCGATTGTTGATGTTTTTTTGCAGTTTGTGTTGCTGACATTTTATCTTCCGGTATAGTTGGCTCCTTATCACTTCTGTTAATCGTATGCTTTCTTTTTCCCATACTACTAGTATCTGGTAAATGCTTCAGAGTGCCCTCACATATCTTGCGCACTGTGCCACAGTTTAGACATTTAAACGATTCCGTTGGATTAATAACGTTGCAATTTGTGCAAGACCACTGTAATACGGATGCTATTGTACCCATTTTTATGTTATCCTGTTGCGAAATTTATTTTTTTAAAATACATATTAAATTCTTTATCAATCACAAATCTTAAAAGCATTCATTCATTTCTATATACATATGCATGTGTGTATGTACCTCCCGCCACCCAAAAAACTTTTCCAACCCCTTTTATAAAAAAAAAAAATACTGAAGTGTCTACCAAAATTTTTCACATTTTAGTTAAGACTTTACATGAATTCTTGCTATATTTCTTGGAACTCACTTTCACTTGAATGTTTTGGCTTCAAATTAAAGTTTTTAATACGAT
The DNA here is from genome assembly GCA_914767995.1 of Thecocarcelia acutangulata. Taxonomy (NCBI): domain Eukaryota; kingdom Metazoa; phylum Arthropoda; class Insecta; order Diptera; family Tachinidae; genus Thecocarcelia; species Thecocarcelia acutangulata. The sequence goes on along the minus strand of OU612095.1, from coordinate 20,949,664 downwards.
AGTATGCATTTTTTCAAGTTCTTTTAATTTATTTTATTAAGAAAAATTTTATTTCAGAAAAAATCAGTCTGTCTGGCTTTGTGCTAATCAGTGTTGAAAAGTTATTTCCTCTTTTCTCTAAGATAAAATAGTGTTGCAAAACGTTTTATAAAATTGTTTGTGGAGCGTGTAAATAAAACGATAAGTTCTTGAAATTTGCTGTACCTATATATTACCCGCAAAAAAAATTTTTTGACTAGCATGGCCTTCAGTGAGTTAAAGTAAAGAATTACCAATAAAAAAAAAATTATAAACAGCTAGTTTATTATGTTTCCTGGCTGTCTATATGTCGACATTCCATAGGAGCTACCCTTATCATTAGTAGACTTAGATTCCTTTGAGAGGTGTCCTCAAACAGTCAATTTTATATCCCAATATTCTAAATAAATTATTGAAAATTCAAAAAGAAAAATATTTTAATAATACCTGTCAAAACACAAAAAACAAGCTTTTAATTTTGCACACGTCTCAACATATTCGGTTATTTTTTATTGACAGTCATTATTTATATTATGCTTTTAATATTGAAATAATAGTTTTCCATCATGAATTTCATTAAGAAACTATTTTCTTATTTGTTGTATTTTTAAAACAGTTATTCGTTATTTCGACGAATTTTCCGTCAAAATTTTTTAATTAGCGTTATGTACCTGAAACCCTGTAAACAAAAACTTCTGGCAGCACTGCTCGGCATCTAGCATATGTAAATGGTAGAGTGGCGGAAGCAGACTTTTATTTTTCTTTGCTGTTTTATTTATCTTGCAATTTGTAACGAAAGTTTTTGTAACAATATGCCTAAAATTTTGCATTGTGGGTTCGAAGTTTTTGGAATTGTTCAAGGTGAATTTGCAATTAATAAAAAAAGCTTAATATTAATGTAATTTTCTAATTTTAGGAGTCTCGTTTCGAATGGTAAAGTGAAATTCAATTGCATGCACACTCATACCTACATACATACATATGTGTGAACATGCACAAGTAAGAAAGCAAGGATATGAAAGAATGAATTTTTAAGTAGCAAAAGTAATTATTTGGTAGTCCACTAACTATTACGTAGTACATTCACATATTAGAAAACTTTTCGTATATAACGAAATTATTATTGGAATTTATACATAAAAAAAGAAAAATCTGATTAAAAATTGGGGTCCTTTTATTAGATAGCCTTTTATGAGTCATATGCATACATATATGTATAGTGTAATATAAGGAAATAATGAAGTAAGCTTTATATGTTTTTGTTTTAAAGTTAATTTTTTGTTTTAAAGTTAAAGCTATTTAAGTTTTTCGACAATTAAATAAACACAAATTATTGTCGAGAAATATTAACTTAAAATTCTTCAAACAGCTCAATCATTTTTAAAAATTAAGTTTACAGAGAGACAAGCGAAATCTTTAGGAGTACGTGGTTGGTGCATGAATACTCGCAATGATACCGTGAAAGGAGAGATTGAAGCCACTCCAGATGAGTTTGCCCAAATGTAAGATTATTTCCATATGTTTAAGAGCAATATTACAAAAATCTGTGCATGCATTACTTCTGTTTTTAGGAAAACTTGGCTCGAAAAAACTGGAAGCCCTACTAGCCGCATAGACAAAGTCATTTTTAGTGATACGAAAGAGACGGATAATTACACATTTGATGATTTTACCATTAGGTATTAAATTGATGAAAGTTCATTTAGCCTTAAAAGATTAAAAAATAATTTATTTTGGTAAATAAAATCATATAATTACACGTGCACATATCGTTAGTTTTCTTCAATCCTATCGTAAATCAAATAGTTTGATTTTCGAGTTATTAAAGCAGAATTAGTGACAATTTATTAGTTAAATCATTAAATTTAAGATTATTCCAAGCCGTGTTATTATAATTTTATTTTTAGAAATTGTGCGCTCAGCTAGCCTTTCAAGAAAGTTTTTTAATTTTTATATATTTAGAAAAAATTGTTAAATTGTAAACTCGGCTAGTTTTTTAGATGTAAAACGAACGAAAACAATTAATTTAATATATTCATTTTTTTTATTATTTTTTTTTTTTTATATGCAAACAGTACTCAGGGGATGACCCCTACATATGCAGCGCATTGTACTGGAACTAGGAAAATAGGTTATGATGAGGAGGAAAGAGGGAGTAGTGTTCGCGGAGGTTTAACTTTAACAATAACACCACGAAAGACTAAAACAAACTCTATTGCAGCATTTAAAATGTTGGAATTAAATTAGTTAAAAGCGATCAGTGCCCAGTGTATATACCTTCTACACTGCTCAGATTAGCAAAATTTAGTTCAACATCTTCCACACTACAAGGTGTTTTTTGTTTAGCTTAGTACAACTTCATAAGTTCGCTTAATCGCGATTACTATTTACAGAACACCCTCTGGCGAGTTAGTCAGTGTTTATACGGGCAAGTAGAAAAAAAACCAATAAATTGTCATTTTGTTTACTAATTCATTCATACTTCTGCAAGTTGCGAGCAAACTTGTAAGTGATCTTCTTTGCCAGTGATTTTTTACTTACATGCCAAAAGCAATAAACAATGTTGCCAATAAATATTTAATTGTAATGGATATTTTTTAAGAAATAATTTTTCAAATATTAATATTTTTAGTTACCTATATACCGCATTTTTACTTAGCGAAGTTATTTAGTTAGTTTTATCATATAGGAGATAATTCCTCCACCCGGACGAAGGCCGGCAACGCAAAGACAATTTTGTACATTTACAGCCAGTTTACCAATCTCGACAGCATACTTGCGTTCGCAATCTAAGCTAAAGAAAATTGATTTGGGTTCGTCTAACTTTTTTTTTATGCGAACGATTTGTCAAAATTCAATGCAAATACATAAGAATATGAGAACGAATAATAGTGAGATAGACAAACCCAAATTGATTCGAATGTGAGTGACTGGATTTCTTTCGCATTCATTTTCTTTCGAAATTGGTAAACTGGCAGTTAATCCGGTGTTATTTACTAACGGCCGTATTCATATAAAATATTATGTGTTTATTAAACACTTATTTGACAAATTTCTATAGGAAACAGTTTAATAAATATACAATATTTTTTATGAATAAGGCTGTAAAACTTTAATCACACTTTCGGTTTTATAAAAATTTTAATATTTATATATTAATCTCTAGCACTTCTAACTAAATTAAAAAAAAAAACTAATTTATCACTTAAGAAATTAAAAGATTCTTGCATAAATACCTTGAAAAATATAGTGAAAAACTGCAATTTCATGTACACTATATCAAAACTTCAGAGGTCCATAGCTCGGAAACTATGAGTTTCCGCCAACTTTCTCACTTTAAATTTTCTTCTTATTATAACATTTTCTACCCGTCTATATAATTTTTTCAATTCGGAGCTCTGTGCGTAAACTGGACTTGTTCCCAAAGGTATAACGTTTGCCTTCGAAGACATTTTGAAAATGAACTTGCAAGCAAATTGCAAGTGATTTCATTATGTTTTTTGATGTATATGTAATGGTAAAGGTAATGCTTGTATAAATTCTGTATAAGCCGCAATAAATATTATGTGAGTGTCCGAACATGGCCGATTTTACAAAAAGTTACATACTGATTCTATTGTTTTCTTCTCCTCCTAAAAAGTTATGATTATGATAATTAGAGCCTTTCTACATAAAACCGAAGGACGAATACGTGTTTTGGCAACGAAAATTTTTTAAGTGTAGGCATAAAGTTCTAGGGACTTTGCGCCATCAAAAACAATCGCTTTATTAAAAAATTTTACCTCATTTTGTCGTAGTGAAATTAAAAGTATCTGGCAACTTTACTTATTGCAAGGAAAGAGCAATGGAAGCAAATGTCAATAAAGAAGAAAACTTACATATTTAAACAATACACAATTTTTTCCCCTCAAAGTTAACATTTTAAAGTTGTTAAAAATCTTATTTGTAAAGGAACATTTTAATAAAATTGTGTAATTATTATTTGTGTTAAAGTTTTAAAGCGGCTTAAGTAAAAAGTTATTTAAATTTTATAAAGAAATATTTTTTCCGTTTATATGTATATATGTACATATATACATATGTACGTATAACTATTTCTCTCATTTCATTTTCAGTAGAATTGGTGCCATAAAGCAAAATGAAAAAGACAGTGCAATGAATATTTGCAAAAATTAACATTTTACTATAAATTTTTTTTCTAAATGTAAAACACAAAGCATAGAATAATAATGAGATTTGAACAATATTTAAAGCGAAAAACACAAATTTTAAGTGAACGAAATGTATTTATTTGAAGTTCTGCTTGTACGAATGGAGTAATAAATTATTTGAAAGGGACATTTTGTGTAACGCCCTTGACTTTGTGAACTGAAGTGCAGTTTTAAATGTTAAAAAGAAATTAAAAGAGAAAAAACTTTAAAACATATAAATATGGATCAGTTTTCACATGATCTTACTGTGGCCTTGGAGGAAACTTCCTTATTAGATCGTGCACGCGTAAGTCGTTGGGGTCAGCAAAGAAGACGTACTCGTTCTACTGGCAATTTACGTAAGTAAGATCGTATTCAGCTGATATAAACTTTAATGTTTTTTAACGCAAATCAAAGACAAGCTTTGTAGTTTAAATATATTTTATTAATATTTTAGCATGTGCGCCACAACCTACAGAGGATTCTAGTAGTCCGACCGATATAGCACAAGGTACTTCGCAAAGCTCACATCACCCCACGAATACGAATAATAATGATGGTTTGGATACGCAAAACATTCATTTGCCAAGTGATTCAGATGAAAAAGATGAAACAGGAGTGCCACGCTTACCATGCAAAGCATTGACACAATCTTCAGTCCGTCTTATGGGCACATTGGAATCTGACTCTTTAAATGAAACATTTAGTCCAGCAAGGTATTTACCTATTTAAGTTAACATTGTATTAACTATTTAAGTTAATATTGTAATTTTGCAGATTTTTTAAACCTATAGCGCGCCGAAAGCGCAAATTAAAACGTATCAGCATGGATTATGAAATGAGCTCCAGTTTTCAGGCACAAACAGATTTATTGGAATCATCGAATTTATCGAATTCTTTGACGCATAACTCTAGCGGGATTAATGAAAGCTCAGTTTCTAATGGGCAAAATGTTGTTACTGGATGTACTGGAATAATGCGGAAACGAGTACTCAAACCGGATCCTAATTCTCGTTCACAGCTCTTCTTTTTTGGCAAACGAAAACGCTCGAATCGCGATCGCTATCATGAAAATGACCATTCTTCTAGCATGCCCCGTCACAACAGTCAGCTGGATGAGTATCGTATGCGACCTCGTAGCTTTTCATCCACATCCAAGCCTCATAGTGACCGTCTCTTGCCCTTAAACAAAGGCTTGTTGTCGAAAATCGAACGTATTTCGCAGCAACAGAAGGCTGAAGCTATTACTACGAGCTGTACGCCATTAGAAATATTAACGTCTTCTGGTTCGACAACACAGCAACAAGCCGACGGCACTTCTTCTACTCTTGAACAGGACACCGCTACGTCATACTGTAATACTGACGGAGAAACGCAAAATTCCTCTGGTCTATTTGTCCCTTCTCCTTTAATGCCAGCTGACGATATAACTGAAACAATTGAAGAAACAGCTTCGCCACAAATGACTCAAATGCATCCATCACTCACGCTGCCACAGCAGCAACAACAGGAAAACACTTTCCGCAATCACCGCAGAAAAAGAAGCCATCATAATCGTCGTCGCCTGTTGCAATTTGCAGTAGATCAACATTCAATGGATTGTGAAGAGCTAAACGATTTCAGTTCTAGTTCTTTGAGCTCATCTGATTCGGAAGATAATCATGCTACTAACGATACCGATCGTGAGGGTGATGATGAGTTGACAGATTGGCCGGGTAATGAAAGTATTTGTGGTGAATTAAAATACGATTGTAAACGCAAGCTTACAAAAAGAAATGCCTTACCGCAAATTAAATCTGATCCGGAAAGTTTGAATTCCATGTTGATGGCTGAAGATGATACTGTCATGTCGAACACAACTGCTGTTGGTGACATTACCTCTCTTAACTGGCCACCTTCAAGCGCTGCTGAATACCGTGATGACCTACCACCTTTCCAATCATCTGAGCCCATAACTATAACCGCCAAATCGGGATTTTCTTCAATTTGTCGCGGTAATGTTAATATTGCAACTGAAGAACATTTGATTATGCCTCTTAAGCAGATTGAAAGCGAAATGTCCGGTGAAACCTCAAATCCATTTCTATCCTCACCACCCTGCCAGCCGAGTGAAGTGCGTGAAATACGTGCTGGCTGCCGGCGTATTAAAGGTGAACGTCCAGGCTTTAGCATTAAAACATCTGTAAATGAACGTTTGGCACGTTTTCTTCAAGATCCACGACAGTTGCAAATACGCCTACCTGACATCGAAATATACGAACACGAAAGTCTTCTTAATTTGGCCACGCTATATTCGTTAAAGATGTCTTTGGACAATGGCTGTGCAGTGCTTAATAAAACGAGGTAATGTTTTAATTCAAATTATCAATATATTAACATATTTTTGTAAATTTAAAAGATGTTAGAGAAAAGGAAAAGTGACCTACACTTTTCAATATTATTGATAAAACTTGTTTCAATACCAAAATCTAATTTCAAACTGTTTTTTTACGTATCGCCATAATTTTTATTTTCGCATAAACATGTTACAAAACGGACAGCAAACAACATATTGATGCCAATTCTTATAAATTTTAAGATTAATTATAAATAGATTTTTTATTTCGCTGTGATAAAACTACTTTTTTTTTTTTGAAAACTCACTTTTCTGTTCTTCCCTGGTGTGATTATAAACGTTTGCGGTAACTCTGTTGCTCATTGTAAGTATTGGAGTAAAAAAGTGCTGCCAAGTAAATGCCAAGTATAGTGCTGTAAACGAATAATAAAAAAGTGCATTTTCTAACGGTCTTACGTTAAAGTATTTGCGGGTTCACGATAGCTATTATTGTCACAAAAATTAATTTCGATCGAAATCAATTTTAATTTCCAAAATGCTTCTTCAGAAAATTAAAATCGATCGATTTTCTCCAACTGAAATCACTTTCAGCCCAATTATGAATATTCTCACGGAATTTATTTCTCAAGGAATTTCTTCCTCTCGGAATTTATTTTTGAAGTAAAGTACTTTTGTAAATTCAAATTAAAGCAGAAAGCTCAATTTTCGTTAAGGAAGTGAAAAGTTGGTCACTTTTTAGTATTTTCAGTAAATGGATAGAAGAAAATAATACAAAACATCATACTCACTTTTTATTCATAATTGGAGAGAAGAGAAAAGTGAAAAAACTCCCAAGGGCTGTTTTATTTTTGCGATCGATTTGGAAGTTTATATACATATGTAATAGTAGAAAAAAATTCCACAATGTTTTTATTCAAAGAAAGAAAACTATTTTTTAAACCGTTGAACACAGCTTATTGATATTTTCCATTTTATTTTTAGTTATTTCCAAAAATTTTTCGTTTTATAAAAAAAAACGAACTAGAAAATCCTTAAATTAGGTGCTGCTATACTACTTTTTAATCGAGATCACCTTAATTGCTCTACAAAAAAAAAAAAAAAAAAAAAAAAAAATAAGAAACAAGACCAAAACAAAGGCAGCTTTATACAGGTAGTGGCAGAATTACAATAAATACAACACCAACAAACATCAACATGTATTTTGTTGGCAGTATTTACGAATTTGTAAAAATTTTGACAACTATTAGTAAATGCTATCAACAAAATACATGTTGATGTTGTATTTATTGTAATTCTGCCACTACCTGTATAACGCTGCCTTGACCAAAACAAAACCATTTTTTTGTTCATAATTTGGAAATATATTGCCACACTTAACAAAAAAACACCAAAGATAAAATTTGTTGAAAGGGAATAAATTGATCAAAGTCTGAGGAAGGCAAAACAAAATTGATTGAAATGGTAATTCGTAATCAAAACCATTCCGAATAATTTCTGTGACATGCCAGATACACAGTTTTCGTACACGGAAAGTTTATTTTGTCAAGTCTTGTGTTTCGTAAGGGAAAATAAGGACCAAACTCAAGAATATGCATAGTCAGTTTTCCGTGTGTGAAAGCGTGTGTGAAACTTGTAATTCGGGCATGAGTATGCCCGTTTTTTGTGCAAATGGGCTATTTTTAAGAAAATTGCTCTCGCAAGACAAAAAATTTTGGCAGAAGTAGTAAAAAATCTGCATTTGCTTCCAAAAATCTCTTAAATGCAAATACGAGTACTATTTTTACAGCTAAGTGCTGAGAAACGCAAAATTTTTAAATCACTTGTTACGTCATAATCGCAAATCGTATTTTTCTGTGTGCTAAAGATCGCGCGTTTTGTTTGCGCTAATATATGTGTAAAATTTGGTAGCACTTGCACTTGTTTTATGGGAAAACACAGTCGTTCCATCGGAAAATACATAAAAACAACATCAAATGTATTATTTTCATTTTTGAGGGTGAATTTAAGTTGAATTTTGTGAAAATAAAAATGCGTAGTTCAAATAAAAATAGCTTATACATTGCTGTTTTTGTATTAATGTTGTTCCAGCGCTGCCACGTTGTAGACATTAATTGATTTAGTTGTTGGGTGAAGAAGTTGTTATTATTCATATTTGCATTGTTTGTACAGTCAGTATTTCACATTGTGCGAATCTTATTAATTCAATATCAGGAAAAAAACTGTATAGCGAAGCAAACGGCCATGTGCTGGGAAACGCAAAATCTTTAAATCACTTGTTAGAATTTTTCTGTGTGCTTAAGATCGCCCGATTTGTCTGAACAAAAATATGTGCAAAATTTGGCAGCACTTGCTTTTTGTATGGGGCGAAAAAACTAGTTGTGCCATCTGAAGTCGCCATTTTTAAAGTAAACAAATGTAACACAAGAATCGTAAAAAAGGTGTATTTTTTTAAATATATGAAAATTTAAAATTTTTTTCATGAAAATACATAAAAACAAATCAAATTTTTTTTAGACGATTCATCATTTGCTTGCGAGTTGAAAAGGCTAAATTTTCTGCACACCAATTTTGTGACTTCAAATCGTACTCACATTTTTTTTTTTGCGAAATGTGAGTTTCAGCACATGGCTGAAAAGCTTGAAAATAATTTTTCTATATACATACATATGTACGTATTTACTACTAACGTCAAATCTTGAAGTACCATTTTTTTAATGTAACAATTATTTTATATATCCAATATTATTACTATATAACTATTTCTTTTGTTTTTCAGCAACACTACGCAATCTGTAAATATTGAACAACAAAGCCTGCAAAGTCGTTTATTGTTAAGCGATTTTAAAAGACGCTGTTATGACAGTAAAAAAAATGAAATAATACAAAAATAAAATAACTCTTAATCTTAACTTCATCTATTATTTATCTTAACATATGTTTGTTTGTATATATGTATACAACAAAACATTAAATTTAATTAATGCATCTTAAATAATTTATATACACAGTTTAATTTTTAAAAAGCTTAATTTGTGTCTGCTAACTTTATCATGTCTAAGGGATATTCATATATATACTATGTTTGTAAGTATATAATAATTAATTTTACCTAAAAATACAAAACATTAAAACACGTTGATTTATTATTAAATATATATATTTTTTAATTATTTAAGTTAACTTCAATTTATAGTAGTAATAAGAAATGCTACTTTCAACAAAAGTTTAATTTTTAAGAACTTTGTAGAGTATTTAAATTTAGTTTATTTTCTCTTCAACATTAAATTGCAATATATAAACACTTTGTTTTTAAGGTTTTTAACATATTCATTTTATAAAAAGCTAAAAAAAGATATTTGTATTAAATTAATTTACAAACATGTAAAATGTAAATATTAACAAAATAAAAATAAAAAGTTATGGTAACATCTGTTCTTTGATACGTTATTTCAGAAAAGTGAGGGGGAAAATTCAAAGGATTTTTTCGTGTTTTACAGAAACTTACAAAAATCGTATTTCTTGAAGTTATATTTAAAATAACAATATACGACAATTTGTTTCTGATTTTAGTTAACAGGCAGTTTTTAAATTTTTGTATGAAAAATTCTTACTCTTGAGTTTTAAATTAATGGGCTGTATTCATAATCAATCATTAAATTCTACTCTCTCTAAAGTGAATCTTTAAGAAAAAAGCTGTTGATATGTTGTTTGTATTCATAGTTGAAAATTAAGTTGAACTGGCTTTAAATGGGTGGTAACTTTTATTTGCTGAATGTTTATTCACAATTTCTAATCAAACATTAGAAAGTGACAACTTTGAACAGCAGCTTTTCTTTTGTTTACATTTCTTTAAAAATATACGATGGCGAATTGATATTAAAGCTACCTAAGTAGGAAAAAATATATATTTTTCAAAAACCAGTTATTTCTCAACATACAGGCCTATTCTAAAAACAACGTGATTTCAAAGCACGTGACGTTGTGATTTGTACCTGTTCTGCAAATCACAATATGTTATAATTTTCAATGTGATTTACTTATACTCTTCGGAAGCACAAAAAACAGCGGCTTTTTGCTTTGATTTACTGATATTTTTATTTTCTGGTGGAATTTTTTTAGTCTCGGTATTATTTGCAAAATAAAGTTAATTACTTCTAATAAATATAAAAGGTAAAGTACAAAAAAGTTAAATAAACCCGCCGACCAGATCACAAAAGAACACAACAAACTAAACGTATCTAGTTTTTTCACAATTTAGTGCATTATTTGGTGTAAAATAAATAGTTTTACTTAAGTAATCAATAAAAAACACATTAAGTATTTAATAATGTAATAAATTGTAAAACTCAAAAGGAAGTACCTGCAAAAATTAGAATGTGATATTAAATTGATAGCAGGTTAGCTTACTGGGTAAATGTTCACCAATTTCAGTGCTCACTTTTGATTTTTGAACTCGCAATGGTGAAAATGAATAATTGTGACATTTAAAGTGTGCACTTAATAATAATTTTTTCACTCAAAAATCTTCGGTGAATTTTAGTTTTTTGTAAAATATTTTGAAAAAAAATAATAAACAAAATGATTATGTATGTATATTAAAATTATCTATTCAACAACTTGTATGACACAGTTAATTTGACAAATCAACATATCATTCAGCCTGAAGAAACACATTCAACGCAATGAAATTCATTGTTTTTACGGAATCGCTTTTTAATGAAAAGTGAACTCTGTGTCTGTCGGTGAATTTTATTTTGAGTATTCACTGGTAAAAAAAATTCATAGTTGCGGAATCTGGCCCTTGGTTTGAAATCAGAAAAATCAAAAATAAATTTAATTTTTGCAGCTTCAGATCTTTGTTTTTTGTTTTATAAAAACTATTAAAAATTTGTTATTTCTCGATATTTCGATAACAATTTGTTATCATCGTCAGGAGAAATTAAAATGTTATTATAAATTTAAATTGAAAAATTATTGTTAAAAAATTCATACATAAAGAAACATTTTTAGTTCATACACAAACTTTTCTTTGTGTGAATTTTTTATAATAGGAACAATAATTTTTCAATTTAAATTTATAATAACATTTTAATTTCTCCTGACGATGATAACAAATTGTTATCGAAATATCGAGAAATAACAAATTTTTAATAGTGTTTATAAAACAAAAAACAAACATCTGAAGCTGCGAAAATTAAATTTATTTAACAAACGAAGATCGAATTATATTGAGACAAAATAAAAATCAAAAATATGTTGAACAATTTTTTGTGATTTTAAAGCACTTTCACAGAAAGTGATTTGCAGAACAGCCCTGATAGTCTATTTTTAGTTCAATATATAATAAATACATGTACATGTGAAAATTTCAAACTTAAATGAGAACTTTTAATCAGAAATAGCGAGGTTTCCGTTCCTTTTTTTTTTTAATACATTTATTGACAAAAACTTTTATATTAATTGCAGTTTTTTATAGGTTAATAAGAATATTTTGATATACATATAATAATTACATTTGCTATTATTGGTTTCTTGTTTTTCATTATTATATAAATATATTTGGTCATGTATTTTCATACAAATTTGCAAGTTCAAATGTTTTCCCAAGTAAAACAAAATACATATTAAATTTGGTTATGTATTTTCATACATATTTGGTAAAATTTTAGTTATAACAATCTTTTAGTGGCAGCATTGATTAGGCTTAAATAGAGTTGCACTACTTGCAGGGCGTGCAGTGTAGACTTTTCATATAGACTACTGATAAAAGTGCTGCCAAGTTACGAAACGCAACAGTAATGCCTAGCGATGTTTTAAAAGCAGAGGAAGTTCAATGAATTATAACGGTCATACATGACAAACGTTGGAACCAATTACTTACAAAAATACCAATTATTTTAATACTTAAACATTTGTCATTTCCATCAGTATTAAAACACAATAGTACACTAAAAGTCAACTTTCTTACTGCTGTTGTAAAAATAACTATACGAAAATGTTTTGTTAACATTTATGGAATTTATACTGCCAATAAATAACAATAAAAGAAAAAATAACATTTGCTCTCAATATATAATATTTTTTTGTAACTAAAAACTATATGTGATATTTTTTTATAATTAAAAACTATATATGGAATCCTTTGGTTAAGTTGTAGTTGTTGTGTGCTTTTGGCTTGTTGTAGCCGACATTGACGACCTCGTTCGAGGCCAATATGCAATGTTCTCGTTAAATTTGCGGTGAAAATTCATTTAAACTATATTCTTTTCGTTGGCATTAAATGAAGTTATGAGAACAAAAGAAAATAAATAAATAAAAGTTGTGATATTTATGCTATTTTGTAAAAAGAAAACAATTAATAATAATTTTGTTAAAATATAAAGAATCAAAAATTAAATTTATGGTTATGTATTTAAAAGATTAATTTGGTTTTAATGCTTATACTGACAATAGTGTATTATATTATTGATTGAATTAGAAAAAATTTCCTGTGGAAGAAAAAAAAACATGGTAAGTAAAAAGGATTATTTTTGGATGCATGCTTGAAGTACAAAATTGCTGAAAATTATTATAATTTTTGAAAAGCTTATTTAAGGTTTGCATTAAATATTAGTTAAAGAAAATTATAATAATTTAAAAAACTACTCTTACATCGTTTATTGATTTTTCGCAAAAAACAGTTACATACATGCATATAACTATTTTTGTCTCCGTTTTCACCCTCTCTGTCTGTTTTACTCAACAGTCATTGATTACAGTTTGTTTTCATCAGGAAGAAAAGAACAAAAAAAAAAAAAAACGAACGAAAACATGTTCAAGTGTCAATCACACGGTCAACTTTATAATCTATTCTTTCTTAAATCGCATTTGAAAATGCAAATTTAAAAGTTTTAAATTTGAAATAAATTTATAAAAATTGAAATTTTATGTACAATACCTACAACTAAAAAGTTATCTTAAGAAAGTTCATGTGTATGTACATATGGATACGAGTATATGTATGTATACATAAAAGATCGATTAAAAGTAGTAAGCATATATTGAAAAAAGTATTCATTCCCCGGAAATCCATTCATCTTCACTAAACCATCCAGTTAAACATTTCTTTAATTTGGCCTTATTCATAACAAAGGCTTGTAACAAATTTCTATATTTGTCAAAAATCATAAATAATTTTTTGGTTATTAAAGCCTTTCTTATTTGTAAATTATGTTAAATAAGCCTGTAATAAAATTCAGCAAATTCCTATTTTGTTGTTTATTACATATTTATTAGACAAATTCCCATTTGACAATTCAAATAAGCCTGTATTAAAAATCATAAGCATTATTTTATGTTATTAAAGACTTATTTATCAATTTTTTTCCCCAAGCATGTTAAATAGGCCTTTAATGAAACTCACAACCAACATTTTATGTTTAAGGCTTATATGACAATTTTTGGGCAAAGTATGCCAACTAAGACTTTAATAAAATCTATCCTAACTAGTTTACATTTATTAAATGAGCCTTAAATAAAATTCATAAAAATATATTTTTGTTTGTAAAAGGCTTATATGACAAATTTCTATACAAGGTATTTCAAATAAGAGTTCAGTTAACTGAATAAATTTTTTTTTTTGCTTAACAAAGGCTTATTTGACAAATTTCTTTATAAATTAAGTTAAATAAGTCCTTAATAAAATATATTTTATATATTTTAAGCGTTTATTTGACAAATTTCTATACCAGGTATGTCTAAGAAGCCTTTAATAAAAATCATAAAAATTGTTTTCATATTTATTTAACATATTTTTATGCAAATTATATTAAATAAAACTTTAATGAAATTCATAAGTATTATTTTATGTTTATTAATGACTTATTTGTTAAGTTTCTGTACAAAGTATGTCAAATAAGTCTTTAATAACATGCGTATGTACTATTTTATATTTATTAAAACCCTACTTGACAAATTTGCGTTTAAAGCGTGTCAACTAAACCTTTAATAAAATTCATTACTAAAAATTTGACAAATTGTTTAGAAAAGTATTTCAAATAAGTCTTTAGTTAAATTCGTAAATAATATAAAAATAAATATATTTTGTTTATTAAAGGTTTACTTAACAAATTTGTTTAGGAAGTATGACAAATAAGCCGTTAATAAATATCATTTAATTATTAATGTTTTATTTGACAAATTTATATACAAAATTTGTCAAATTAGCCTTTAATAAAAATTATAAATAATATTTTATGTTTACTAACGGATTATTTAATAAATTTCTTAAGAAAGTATGTAGAATAAACCCTTGATAAAATTAATCAACAATAGGTTTTGTTTAATAAAGGCTTACTTGAGAAATTTAATTTTATATTATGTCAAATGAGCCTCTAATAAAATTCAATTATGTTTGTTGAAGGCTTGTTTAACAAATTTAGTTATAAAGTATGTCAAATAAAACTTTAGTTAATCACATATTATTAAAATTTGTCCAATTTGCCTTTAATAAAAATTATAAATAATATTTTGTGTTTACTAACGGCATATTTGAAAAATTTCCTTAGAAATTATGTCAAGTAAGCCTCTAATAAAATTAATTAATAGTATTTTTTGTTCAATAAAGGCTTATTTACACAAATTTAATTTTATATTACGTCAAATAAGCCTCTATTAAAATTCAGAGGCAATATATTATGTATATTGAAAGGTTATTTAACAAATTTAGTTGCAAAGTATGTCAAATAAAACTTTAGTTAATTACATAAAAAATATTTTTTGCTTATTAAAGAGTTATTTGAAAAATTTTGTTACAAAGTATGTTAAATAGGCCTTTAATAAACATAAACTACTTTTTATGAAATTTTTTTTAATATATTATTTTTCAAATAAAATTATTTAATTTAAATTCCTTTTGGACAGTAAAATGCAATGAAAAACTGACAACTCCAGTTTTAAGCCAATATGGGAGAAAGTGATAACGAGGAAAAGAAGGCTAACAAAAGTGCAATAGCTGAAGCTAAATCAGCTTCCAAAAAGCAAGAAAATGAATTGGAGAATAGAAAAGGTGCTTTTTATTTTTTAAAACTTAAAAAAACTCTTAGCAAAAACTAAAGTTTTAACTTTATGTTATTAAATAAACGAAAGGCGATCATGACAAGTCGGATAAGCAGGCCCAAAAGACTACTGCGCAAACATCTAAAGATGATGTTAATGCTAAAACGAATAGTGATGCCAAAGAAACGGGCTCCACAAAACAGGCTCATGCAAATATTGCCGGCACAAAGGATACTTTCAAAAGCAAAGAGCCAATTCGTGTTGGCTTCTATGACATCGAGAGGACCATTGGAAAGGGAAATTTTGCGGTGGTAAAACTGGCGCGTCATCGTATAACGAAAAATGAGGTATTTATTGTAATATATATCTGATGTGTATTCGATTACAAAATAAGCAAAACAATTTTTTAAGGTTGCCATTAAAATAATCGATAAGTCCCAATTGGATGCCACCAATTTGCAAAAAGTTTATCGTGAAGTGGAAATCATGAAACGTTTAAATCATCCTCATATAATTAAACTATACCAGGTACAATAGAAATGAATGATTTTACAGCCGAATTCATGAAAAACATATTTGATTAAAGGCCTGTTACACAAAGTTTATCAAATAAGCCTTTAATAAACAAAAGACCTTATTCTTGAAAAATATTTCATGTTTATTAAAGGTTTATTAAAAATACTTTGTATAGAAATCTGTGGCATAAGCTCTTGATAAACATCAAATATGTTTTATGCAAAAGGCTGAAACTATATATATATATATTATAGAGAAGAATGTTAAAAATTAAAAAAATATTGAAAAAAAATTCTGCTTCTTTAAGGTGATGGAAACTAAAAATATGATTTATATTGTTTCGGAATACGCAAGTCAAGGTGAAATATTTGGTAAGTATTTTGTATTTTTTAAAAGTACCATTACAAGCGCGCAAAACTATGGTTTGGTAAATAAATAAAAAAAAAATATGTAGAGCGTTTTATAAAAGTGGCAACCTGGAACAGCTGTTTTTCTTTTGTTTACATTCTTTTAACAAGTTTTATAATTTTCGGTGCATTTTTTTGAGGGGAAGTTGTTGAGTTTGAGAAAAACTCAGTCACAACTATGTATAAACATAAAATATTCGGCAATATTTAACAAATATATTAACAGCCAGTTTACCAATTCCGAAAGAAAATGAATGCGAAAGAAAGCTAGTCACTCACACTCGAATTAATTTGGGTTTGGCTATCTCACTATTATTCGTTCGCATATTCTTATGTATTTTGATTGACTTTTGACACATCGTTCGCATAGAAAGAAGTTAGACGAATCCAAATCAATTTTCTTTCGCATAGATTGCGAACGCAAGCACGCTGTCGAGATTGGTAAACTGGCTGTAAGAAACGAGTTATAATTTAGCCAAACCTGTAGCGGGCGAAAGCGAAAGGAACGAAAGGGTTAAATATAAAATTTTACATATTTTAGGACTCATCGAAATTTTTTTCACAACCATTAATGAGTGCAAAATTTACTTCAATATCTTAAAATCGAAACATTCTTATTATTAAAAATAAAAATGCCGGGAATTTTTTCCAGCTTGAAGTCCAATTTTTAGTTTTTATTTTAAAATTTCCAATATTTCGCTACACCACTGGGTAGCACCCTCAGGGATTTACTGCCACTTTCTCTATTTCGAATAAATATTTTCATTCGCATAAATACATTTAAAACAAAAGAAAAATTTAAAAATTTTGTTTTTGTTTCAAATGCTTTTATGCGAATGAAAATATTTATTCGAAATAGAGAAAGTGGCAGTAAGATATTGTTTTTCCGAAAGAAATCTATAAACACAAAATAGGGATCCTTTTAACTTGCATATTAATACTGTCAGTACAGTAATATTATGCAAGCTAAAAGGATCCCTATTTTGTGTTTATAGAGCTCTTTCGGAAAAAACAATATCTAAAGCCCTAATGATGCTACCTAGTGGTGTAGCGAAATTTTTATTTTAAAATTGTTAAGGTCGAAAAATCTATCATTTACATTACATTCCTTTTATTTTCATGTTCTTTTCCACTTTACAATAAACAGCTGAAGGTTTCAGGCTCAGCTGGTATTAAATTTAGAGTTGGCTTTAACATAGAGCTGCCATATCAACCAGTTTTTTATAATTTGCCGCCGTTTTAGACAAATTGACCTGGTGTCCCGGTCCACTCTTAAATTGTCCTGGTTGTTTGATATATGATAATGGTAGACATAAATTTAAATTTTGTTGACTTTTGTTTAGGAACAGAGTTTAACCTTTCTGTTATAGCGCTTTTAATATGAAGTAATTTTACCAGCAAGTGTTGCCGTATTGCCTAGGGAAAAAGTCGTTTAACTAAGCCATTTGAATAAAGTTAAACAAGAGCCAAAACTGATTCAATTTGATTTTAGTATACTCTATTTTTTACTATGATTACAGGCTGTAATAACTTATTATTACATTACTCGTAACAATATAGTGATATTTATTTTCAAGAATAACACAAATCTACTTTTTATCACTTCAATTTATTCATCTAATACAATCTCAACCACTTATCTCTATTAAAACTGTCACACAACTCCCTGCTGAAATAACCGTGTTGCCAGGTCTGCAAGGTCGCATAACTAGCAATCAGCGTTGCCAGGTCTCCACACAGGCCAACCAAACTTAATAAGAAAAATTTTTAATTAATAGCAAAGGAGTCTTCCATTTAAGTTTTACTTGTGTTTTTTAACAAACGATTTTTTGATCGCACTTCTACTATTACTAAATTAAAAAAAATATAGTAATAAACATATAAAGCGAAATTGTATTGCTTTTCGTAGATTATATTGCAAAATATGGCCGTATGTCGGAAACTGCAGCACGTTTTAAATTCTGGCAAATATTGTCAGCTGTGGATTATTGTCATAAGAAAGGAATTGTTCACAGAGATCTTAAGGTAATTAATTTTTTATGAACATAGCTTCATAAAAATTACATTATTTTTGCCTTTATAAAATTATTTTATGTTTCAACGCTTTCACACACGGAAAGTCTACTTTGCAAAGTCTTGAGTTTGTTGGTGGCAAGACAAAAGAGAGTGGCTTTCTTAAACTCCTTGGCATCACCAAAAAACTCAAGACTTTGCAAATTAAGTTTCCATGTATGAAAGCTGTATTTATTAAGCTTTTGTTAGACAAATTTCTATACAAAAAGTACTAAAATATAAAAATAATTAAATTATTTAGGCTGAAAATCTACTTTTGGACAATAATATGAATATAAAAATAGCCGATTTTGGATTCTCTAATCATTTCAAAGTCGGCGAATTGCTGGCCACTTGGTGTGGCTCACCACCATATGCAGCACCGGAGGTTTTTGAAGGAAAACAGTATACAGGCCCCGAAATTGATATATGGGTAAGAAAATAAAAAGAGTAGTATAATGACTATTAAACTAATTTGAAAAATATTTGAAAATGAGCTTAAATAACTCTCATTTCAGTCTCTGGGTGTTGTGCTTTATGTTTTGGTATGTGGAGCACTGCCATTCGATGGTTCGACACTACAGAGTCTGAGGGACCGTGTACTCTCAGGACGTTTTCGTATACCTTTTTTTATGTCTTCAGGTAGACTACATTTTTCCATATAAATACATTTAAACAAGCTCATTTTTCTTTTCAGAGTGTGAACATTTAATACGGCGGATGCTAGTATTAGAACCATCTCGACGCTATACCATAGAACAGATTAAACGTCATCGCTGGATGTGTCCAGAAATTTTAGAACTCTCAAATATAGCAAAATTTAATGTCAACATGGATGGCACCACAAATATTGAACCCAACGAGGACATACTGCGCATTATGTCTGAATTTGCTGGCATACCACCGGAAAAGACCAGAGCCAGTTTGAAAAAGAATAGCTACGATCATGTAGCTGCCATTTATTTGTTATTGCAAGATCGTGTTCACAATAAGAAAATGGCACAAGAAAAGCAACAGCTAAGCGGGGGTCTTCATAATACCACCAGTAATAGCACTATTGCTTCGTCATCATCACTGCCAAAGTATGTGGGTGGAAGCAAACAGCACCCTTTGGTGGGCTCCACTCTATCAACTTTATCCACTTTATCAGGGTCAACTGCCCCCAGCCAGTATACGTCCAAAATGTTGTACAAACATAATAGCAAAGTGTGTGCAGCAACAGAGCAGCAACGTCTAAAAGGAAATCATGTGCTGCTTGAAGATCAGGTCAGCAATAATTTACACCTGATCAAAGAACACTATAGTCTTTTATCTAAATTAAGTCGCCAGACTTTGTTGAGCGAGCGTTCCAGCAAAGCTGAGCAATTGTTGCAATCCAAAATAGTCGATAACCATTTAAGATATCATTCCGAAAAAAGTGGTGGCCGTATGTCCCGCCAAGATTTAGTCAATAGCCAACGTCCCATTGGTTGCTCATCATACAGTATAGACAATAATAAACATTCAATTGCTAATCTGAACAGTCGTGAAGTGCTAACATCAAATCAGCGTTTAAACGGTGGCCCACCGACACGTGTGTTAGACGAACGTTCAATGCGTGAGCGTATGTTTAGTGTAGGCACTGGTGGCATGACCCAATTTAATATTGAAGAAAGTATCCTAAAACAGAGTTCAGAAGACTGCAGGCTTTTATTGCAAAAGGCCACTGCCATATCAGAATCGAAGAACAATAAACATCATCAGCATCAAAAACAAAAAACGACTGAGGATAAACAAATGTCCGATACAAAACTCAACGACTCCAAACCCCTATCGAGCTCAACTAGTTTTGATTCATCTGCTGTCTTAGATCAAAGTCTTAGTTTTCGCTATAAAATGTCTGCTGAAGCCACTAAATTGTTTCAGACTCTACAAGAAAGTCCTTTGCCTATAGAAGTAAGTATACAGAATAACTGTCTCGCAATTTCCACTATGCAAGTCTTATTGCTGAGCTGATTAAAATTATATAGATCGGTGTGAGTATTTTACTTATGAGCTAATAAAATACCTCACCCCATTCTGTAAAAGTTTAATCAGTCAGCAATAAAACCTGCATGGTGGAAATTGCGACTACTAGTGAGCAATTTGTAAATATATGCTTCAGGTTTAAAGTTTCATACATAAGAGTTTGTTAGAGTACTCTTTGAAAACATCTGGCAGCACTTTTTACATAAAAGAGTATCTTTTTGTGTTTTGATCAGTAACAGAACTTGGCATCACTTTCGTGGTAGAATTTACCGCTAATGCTGTTTTCTGGTTGCCAATTAAGACAACAAAAACGTTAATCATAAAGTTGCCAGTGTATTCATGCAACTGGAATGTGCTTGCTCACCATCATTATCAGTAACATATGTTTATTTATTACAATTTTATTAAGAATTTGACCATTTTCAGGAATCAGGCAGCAAGGAAGGTGTTAAAACTAAATCGAATGTCACTCTCAGTTCGAGTGGTGAGAATAAATCACACTTGTCAGATAAAAATCATGTGCAAAGTTTAACAGAAAATTATGCCAGGTAAGTTGCACTTATTTAGTTTTTAGAAACAGGGTGTTTTTTTTAGAGTTATAGAAGTTTAAATCATAATAAGACAAAGAAATATATTTTTAATATCATTGAAGCGTGCTGTATTAGATAGAAAATTTTATGACTTTAATGTTTAAATATGATTTGCGGCCTTATTTCGCCAATAAATTGTCGAATATCGGTTTCCAGATTGTAATCTATTTAATCAAAACATTTAAAATCTATATTTAAAACTAACAATACTTATGACGTTTTCTTTTCTAACAAAAATGTTACAATTATTGTGCCCTTTGTCCGTTTTTATGTTCTTTTCCAAAAGAAAGCAACAGAAAATAGAAAACATGTTCTCTTCTAAATATGTTGCATGAAGAAGGGTAATATTAGATTTTTTTTACTAACCTGCATGCTGATTTATACTGACCTATATTTAGGTTTTATTCTAGTTTTCAAAATTGACAATTATTTAAAAAACAAACATAAAAGAGAAAAAAATTATTAATATATATGTGTTTTAAATTAGTAATGCCAACGATTTGTTTTTCTACACAGCAAGTTTTGGTATAGAAGCACTTCAAAACTGAGACGCTAATTGCTCTTTATTGTTTTATAAAATATTTTGTGTTCTTTTGTAAACGTAAATTATGTAACACTTCTCAAAAATCAGGTTAGCATTTAAAAATGTTGCCTAATTACATGTAACATTTTATTTTTAAGAAAAGAAAACGCCATTAGTTATAAGTTTTTAGTGCGCAAAACTGCAACCCTACAAATAATAGAATGAGAATAATGAAATAAATTCAGTTTCGTTAGAAATCTCATCACGTGAAGTTTCACTATTGGATTATAAATTCATAACAGGTGTTGAGTTGTTTCTGGCTTACCGAAGCCAGAGACAACGCAACCCCCAGATATAGTCCAATAAGGTTAAATCACACGATGTTGGTGGCCAATTATTTGGACCAATAGGTGCAATTATTCTTTGATCAAAACTTTATTTGAGAAAATCAATTACAGCGCGCACTATGTGGCGTATGGTTTCGTCCTATGGCAACCACTTGTCACCAAAATAAATGCCAGGTTATTGTGGTACGAAAAAATGTCTAATCATGTCAATATACCGTTCACAATTGGCGAAACACTCTGATCATCACTGTTTTTGAAGACATATGACTCCGCCAGTTGATAAAGTGCATTAAACAGTAATTTTCTGTAGATGTAATGGGGTTTCGATAAAGACTTGTGGCTTGACAGCTTTTCAAATGCAAAAATTCTGCTTGTTTACGTACCCATTCAATAAAATGAAAATACACTTCATCGGAGAACAATATTTTGATTCATGGTCTTGTTAATAATCATTTTACCAAACTGTGACTTCTAAAAACTACACTATCACTCTGGCTTCCAAAGTAAACGTGTAGTTACTATCGCAAGCAGTAAGTAAAACCTTCAAAAACAAAAATGTTTATTGATTTTGTACTAAAAGAATTAAAAATTATTACTTACGATGCTGTTAAATTTTTATAGTTGAAAAATTGGGAACCAGAATTAGGTGGACATGTTATTCTTACGTTTTCCATTTATAGCACCTAAGCAATGCCTGCCGCATTTCGTGGTTTGATAGAAAGCATCCACTATTTTGACCTAATCTTCGGTATTAGGTGGACTTACGTATTTACTTCCTAACACACGACACAAAACCTCGCACGTCTCTATAATAATTGATCTCGCTGTCTCCAGACCTATACGAAACTTCATGGAAAGAATATGAAGAGCGTTACCGTGAGCTAAAAAAACTGTTTATCATAAAATATAAGTTTCCAAATCAAACAAAATTTAAGTTGATTGTACTTCCTTCAATGTTATGTACAACCTTTGCTCTGGTTCAATAGGTTTCCTGTGTGAATATTTTTTAATAAATTCAACCGAACTTTTAACTGCCCATGATTTAGCCTAGTGGAGTAAAAAAATAGCAACGGATTGTTTTCAATCAAAATATTAACCCCCGTTGTATAAAATCTGTGCGAATCTCGACTTTTAAAAAGCGCTCGATTTCCTTTCCTTCTGTTTGCCATCATCCTTAACAAAAGTAAATTTTCCAACTCATCTAAACTTCTCATTTTTATTAAAATTTTAATTATTTTATTTTAATGTTAACAAAAAATAAAAATTATAAATAGCCTGTTTTTTATGTTTCCCAGCTATCTATATGTCGACATTTCATAGGAACTACCCTAATCACCTATTTATAATTTTTATTGGTATAAATGGTAGAAGCTAAAAATAGCGAATAAAAAACTTAATTGTTTGAATTTTTGTTCTCTGCTTTTCGATACTTTCAAAAAGCAAATCGTAGCAACCAACGGTTGTTCATTTGTTTGAAAGGTGTAAAGAAATGTTAGAGAGGTGAATAAATGAAAAGGCTTGTTTTTTGTGTTTTGACAGATATTATTAGAGCATTTTTCTTTTAAATTCTCAGCAATTTATTTATATTGCTGGGATATAAAGTTGAATGTTTGAGAATATCTTTCAAAAATTTCCAAAGTCTACTGATGATTAGGGTAGTTCCTATGAAATGTCGACATATAGATAGCTGGGAAACATAAAAAACAGGCTATTTATAATTTTTATTGGTATAAATGGTAGAAGCTAAAAATAGCGAATAAAAAACTTAATTGTTAACAAAAAATATTGCAAACAACAATGCCGTCCGTCCAGCTGTTAAAATAATCAGGGTTGTTGTATTTGTTTGATAACCCTGTTTTTATTGTTTTGACATAACGTTGCCGCTTTTGTTAGGAATGGCGTTTCAGCGTTAAAGCTCAGCGGAAAAAAACGTTCCGCTCGCCGCTCTTGTTTAGGGATGGCAGAAACAATTGATTTTTTGAGTTATTAGCTGTTTTTTCTTTGCCAAAAAATATTACTTAACTTTCTTTGCTAACTTGCAATTTGTTTCAGTATTAATGAAGGTTCGAGATCGTGAAATAGTTACTAAATCCATTAATTAATTAATTATTTATTTTAGTTCGAATGGCAATGATAAATCAACAACGAAGACTTTATCAACGAAAAAAGTTTCTGCTCAATGTAGTTCAAGTACCGACGAAGGTTGTGAAACAGATATGGGCGGTACTAGTGACACCAAAGGTTTGATATTTATATAGCTTAAAGAAAATTTCCTAAAAACAATTTTAATTTCTTGCTTTTTTAAGACACTTCGCAATCTTCTATCGATTTAAGGAATCAACGAATAAAATCTTACGCCAGTAGCAGCTCTTCTAGCGGTGTTATTGGTAGTTATTCGAAAAGTTTAAGTCAAAATTTGAGCCGTGGATCGTCGAAGAGTAATTGCTCAACGTATGAGAGTATTGATTTTAATTTGGTTACAAGCATTGATCTTGCCGGAAGTCTACCTTCGTGTGCCAGTAACTCAACACTGGCAGCATCAGCTTCAGCGGCTAGTGCTGCTGGTAATGGAAGTGTCAATTCAGAGCATTCTTCGGAACGTTCATTCTATAATAGCAATAATTCGTGTGTCTATATGCCACCAGTAACAAGTACATCGTCAATGCTGTCGACCAAATCAACACCTTATACCGATAAACGTTCCCCGATACACTTTAGGTATGTATGTATGTGTGTGTCAGTAGACAAATTGAACAAGTACAAAATGTTATATAGCAGCCATATATATTAGTTGGGGCCAAATCACCGCATACGATATCGAGCAAAATTATCGAAATTTTTCATTTTGGTATCGTGGCATACGATATCAAATAAGTTGTATTGCAATAATATAAACAAGTTAAAGTATTTTTTTTTTGTATTCGTACATTTAGGAAACGTATGGTCTTCAATCTATTACATTTTGTTTAAATTACGATCCGATATGCATCGTTTGTCATAGACTAGATGTATCGTAATGTTATTCAATACGATAGTTAATTTGATATCGTATGCGGTGATCAGAACCCAGGATTGTGTTATATATACTAAAGGTCTTTCAAATGCTTTTAAATGAATATCTGATTCTATTCGAAGACTTTTCAGACTATCACACCTTATTTTTTTCCGGTAAGTAGGTAAAATGTTTTCTGCATACGCCAGAGATCGTCATCTCTGTGGTGTGCTGGACTCGGTATATAATTTATAACGATTATAAAACGCGTTTATCTGCTTTGGGTAAGCTATCTACCACGGAATTGGTTTTTATTACTTCGGCATGGTTGCCGATGTGGTTTTAAGTCTTCACCTGATTTTTTCATGCCCGAGCTCCACATTTCTTCTCCATCAATCAGATGACATCCTTGATGTCTTTCTTCTTTTCCCACACAATTGTTCGCATTAGTGTGTTACTGCTATCCACTGGGACTTACGAGCATCTTCTTCATTATGCTATCCACCATAATTATAGCTATGTATGTATGTGTGCTCGCAGCCTTTCTCTGTCAGTTTTCCAGCATGTGCAGAAAAAGAAAGTGTGTTCCGCGTCATCCCAAATAAAGGGTGGTTAAATTTTAAGTATTAATGATGACTTTGAATAAAACAGAAATTATTTAGGATTAATCTTTTGTATTCTGATAATATTGGTATGGTTCAATTATGTATGAAACAATATACCGGCCAAATGGCCGCCACGACTTCGGCGCCACACTTCCATCCAATAGTCCAAATGTTCGATGACGTTGAGGCATAGTTGAGTTTCTATGCCATTAATGTGCCGAATTATCTCATCCTTTAAGCTCTTGAAAATGTTGCTGGCTTATCAACGTACACCTTTTCTTTCAAATAACCCCAAAGAAAGAAGTTCAACGTTGTCAAATTACATGATCTTGGCGGCCAATTGACATCGCCCCCACTGAGAGATAACACGGCTATTGAATTTGTCACGCAAAAGAGCCATTGTTTCGTTAGCTGTATGATAAGCGACACCATCTTGTTGAAACCACATGTCGTCCACATACATATCTTCCGATTTGGGGTATACAAATTCGTTATCATCTCACGATAGCAAATATTTTGGAAAAAATACGACCCGACGAAGCCGGCTAGCCCATAAACCGCACCAAACAGTTACTCTTTGTGGCTGCATTGGTATTTGGACAATCACTCTTGGATTATCATTCGCCCAAATGCGGCAATTTTGATTATTAACGAATCAACTGAAAATGATTTTCTTGGAAAATTTATCAGCCACTGTTGCCATTTCTTGCCACCATTCTGACCATTGACGAAGCTTGGAATGGTCAAGTTTACTTCAATTGAGTGAATTGCATCTTGTAAGTATTTAAATGTAAGTTTTTACGCGTAATGCGTAAAAGGGGCACGATGACGAGTCGAGGTGAACGGCTCTTCAGCCAAACTATCGCGAACAGCAGCATTATATTTTGCGGAACGAGCTTTACTAGCATGCACTGGTGCTTTCACATCTTCTACAGACCAGTTTGCTCTAATTTGTACACGATTTTTCCGATTGTACGCACATTTGGATGATTAAATTGACCGACAAAATCACGAAGTGCACCCATTTTTATAATAAAAAAAAGGAATAGCTTTAACGCGTTGCTCGATTATGTATCTTTCCATGGTTTAAATTGAGTTAGTTCGAAATTGAGAAATATCAACTGAAATGCGGAAAAAAACTTAACGTTTAAGTGTGGTTAGCATTTAAAATCGGCCCGTAAAATTTCACCACTCCATATTTTCATCCTTGTATATTATTATTGCATTTCTTTTTTTCCCAAACAAAATACCAGTTGTTTTTTAGTGTTGATTGTAACGAAGCATATACCTTAATTAGTGTACCATAAGTGCTTCATAAAGTATCCATGTACCGTCAGCAGTTGTTTGAGGTAGTAATTTGCCTCTTCACTCTTTCTTTTTGTCCCACTGTCGATGTTAGGAGAGAGCCTCACTATCCATCTATCGCACGTTAAAGTGTTCCACCGCACCTGCCATACGTATACTGCTCTCTGTTTATTTTCTCTACAGCTCTTTACGCTCTTCTGCAAACAAATCTATTGGAATCATAGCCGCTATAAACAAGATTGCTGGATCTTACACTGTACGATACGCGGATGTGTCTCTTAATGCTGCTGATCATTAAGTTGGCAACAAAGTCTTCGACCTTGGCGAGCTCTCTTCATTCCGAGAGTTTCCGCTCATATCTTACTCGTACATCCGTAGAGCAGGATAATATTGACCATTTCCATAAGAAGTCTGTGGCGGCTCTTAAACATTTATCGTTAATCTGCTGGCTTGAGACCTTGGGTTGCCCGTTTTTCGGGTTGTATAATCTATTTGAAGGGAGTACTTTGTATTAAGACTTATTGAAAACTCAAATAAAACGTGAAAGTACAAGAGTGTGAAAGTGCCTTCGACTTAATGATATTTAGGAATTTGTTTAAACGATAATAATTGTCAATTGATCAGGGTTGCATTTCTACAAAAAGAAACAGTAAAAATATTAAAGGCATCATATTTTCCATTTGAGGTGTGATAGCATGAAAGCGAAATGTAATGACATGTTTTTTGACAGTGGCAACATTCTCTTTAGGTTTCTCTGCCGCAAAATCCAATATAAATCTTGAAAGTCTTCAATGAAATGCCTTTTACAAATTTTTTGCTTTCTCCAATACTTTAATGGTACTTTCAATAATTTTTTTTAATCTTGTCTACCCACACTATCTTGGGCAACTAAATAGGGAAGGGCGTCGAGCAAGTGACGGCTTGGTAGCTCAAGGAATCATTAGCGCAACGGGTCCTTTACACAATGGAACATCATATGGCAGCTATCGTTACGATACTCATAAACGTAATGGTTGGCTGGAACTCCAACAGCTGCAGAGGGAAGCACAAACCCTTAAATCTAAGTACAGATCAAATCTGCCATTAGATGAATTTAATAACTGTCAATTTCAACATAGTCAATTCTACACACTGTCAAACAGGATACCGGTGGAATTCCATCAACCATATTCGCCACATCTGGTGCGTGCCATGGAAAATATGGAGAATTTCGCTGACAAAAATGGCACCATACATCCTTCGTTGTATCACTATTTGCGTTTTGATGCAGCAAATGTTGCTTACGCTGGCAGCATGCCAAGAGCCCACCACGAAGGTTTGCTCTACAGTCAACTAAATGCAGCTGCTATATTGCCCATGCAGAAACCACCTCTGCAACAACAATTACTGCAACACAGATTGCTACAACAAAAGCGCCAACTTTTCCAAAAACAATACGCTTTGGAATCACATCTTTCACGACCACACCATATTATAAGAGAGCATGGCTACAAACTAAGCTCCCATCCACATGTTGTGCCTATAACACCAACATCTACACCACCGCCCCAAACTATGCCACATCCCGATGAACTAATGGATTTGCAAATGCTCGAACGTAGTGGCAAACTTCATAGCAATTCTTTAGCGCCTTATACCAATAATCATCATGGCGTCCTTAATAATCATTACATGAAGACCACTTACATTAAACAGCAATCGGCCGATGTGGCTGTTCTGCCATTAACTCGTAGCAGAAGCCCCAATTTGAGTAGACACGCTTCTGAGACCTGGAACTCTTTAAGTGCAGCAACTGTAGTGCACAAAAAAATGTCACCAGTTAAATTGGAAAATGGAACGATGAGTCGTGCTACAGCTTCAACGCCTACATCCGCTTTAGTGCCACCAACACCACCACATGCATACCATGTAATTGTAAATCCATCATACCTTATATTTCGAAATTATTAATTGGTCAACTATATGTTTCTCTTTCTTTCTTTTCATGCAGCCAACATCTTCATCAGCCTCATTAACACAATCAACAGCTTCATCACCAACACCACCGCCACATACCACATGTTCAACACTAATACTTAAATCTCCACCTGCCACACCCTCATCATCATTGGCACCAGCCACATCCTCACTGTCATTAGCGAAACAATCATCTTCCACCTCATCTACATCATCATCATCGACCTCATCTTCATCTTGCACAACAGCAACAAATTTATATTGCACACCGAATTGGCAGACTGTCATTAAACCGCTTAGCGAAAGTCCTATATTAGAAATGGCCGAGCACATGGAATCTGTTTAAATGCACTTATCGTATTTTACCTCCTCCTCTTTTTACTGCTACATATAACATTTGCTTTTTTATTTTTGCGCAGAAACCTGTGATAAATGAGAGTAAGATATATTTGTTTAACGCTAGCCCTAACTTGCCTGAGACACATTATTTTTCGAGAAATGCTTAACGAATTTTGTTTAGTGGTCTTGAGCTGGATGCACCCATTGTTTCTGAATAGGATTATTTATTTATTTTTTTTTTGCTGATGGATTTTTTAACTCGATTACTAAGTCCGCTTTTAGGGTTTGGAAATTGAAAGATAGACATTTTTCTCATTCTGTTTTGAACTTATTGAAACCTTTTAGAGTTGCGAAATTAATGGACTGACAGCAATTTTTCGTTTCTCTTTTCTTTCTTTTTTGTTGTTGTTGATATGAGAATAATAATATAAAGCAATAACATAAAAAAATGCAAAGAGTGGCAACTTCAAACGAAAAATGTCTTAAAATGTCCAGTACAGTAGAGGTTTACCGCACACTCTTCCTCTTTAATACATCGCCTACAAACTTCGTCGGTCTGTTCATCAGTTTCTCAACTGTGAAAGGGGACACACAAAAACTGCGAAGCTTTTTTTGCTTGTCTGCAGCAACACCCAGGGTCTGAGGCAGGAATCGAACCTGCGACCTCGAGACTGTTGGTCGAGTTCTCTACCAAATCAGCCATCGAGGCTCTAAAGGAGGAAGAAAAGATTCATCACAGCTACCGTATGAAATATGTGTGAAAACAAGACGTATTAATTTTACAAGGTGGCAGCACAATGACAGTTGTTTACATTTTACTATTGTCTCTGTTTTGGTATTACTCATAGAGAAATTCCTTTAATGAGCTCCATGTTTATTTTTTTTTTTTTGTTTGTGCTAAAGCAACACAAATAATATGATGTGGCAGCTTAGTTTACATTTGGCTCGAGCAAAAATTCAAATAGAGAATATTCTAAATAAAATTAGTTCTGTTTATTTCTCTCTGCCTCTCAAGAAAAAAGACGTCGAACTACATCAAGAATGATGGAATATCAGCTCAATTACAAATGAAAGTTCCGTGGGAATTTTTTCTCTTTTCCCTATCATCCAATTATGAACAAAAATCGAATATGATGTTTTTATAATTATTCGTGCTATCCACTAAAAGTAGGGCAGTAGGGTCCTAGGGTCAACTTAACAAAAAAATTGTTCATTTCTCTCTAATTTGAATTGAGAAAAATACTTTAGTTGAGAAATAATTTCCGAGAGGAAATAATTCCGTGAGATATAAATTCCATGAGAATATTATAATTGGGTTGTTTTTATGATTACGACAAATCCACAAAAAACTGAGGGCCAGTTTCACGATAGCGAAGCTGTTCGTTCGTTCGCACAATTACATTTAAAACAATAACAAAATTTTGAATGTTGTTTTTGTTTCAAATGTAATTGTGCGAACGAACGAACAGCTTCGCTGTCGTGAAACTGGCCCTGAAATCTTCTGCGCATGTTAGTCAAATGCGGTAGAGAAATAATTCAAACACAGCCTTAGATGAGGTCAATCTACGTCATCTAACGGGAAATCATGCCCGTGGCGTAATCTCTAGTTCTATCATTCTTGGAACTGTATCACATTGGCGAAAGTTTCGATTACAAAAGCGATGATCCGACGCTGACGTATAAGGCAGTAAATCAGTGTTGCCAAAATTTTTTCAAAAATCTTTTATTTACTGAAAACGAATCTTGATTCGACCAAAAAAACTTTTTGTGTGGTTGGTTCCATTTTATTCAAAAAGTATAAAAAAGTAAGCTGTCCAAATTTCCAAAAAACTTTTTTCATAGAAAACGAATAAAAAAAAATCTTGTCAGCATTTAAAAAAATCAGCGAAAAAAGATAAGTCTTACGACCTGATAACATTGCAGTAAATACCAACTCAAGCTGAAATTGTTTCGAAGCAGTGATGCCATATTTTTTTTTTAATAAATCCTTTAATTTCTGAAGAGCAAACATATTTTTTGTCAAAAAAAAAATTTTTGTATAGGCTTTTTGTTCTACTTTATGCAAAATATATAAAAAATTAAGCTGCAAAAATTTCCAAAAATCTTTTTTCACAGAAAAAAGTTTAAGAAATCTTTTTGACATCTCAAAAAACTAACAAAAAAAGATAAGTCTTGCAATATGACATCACTGTTTT
Organism: Thecocarcelia acutangulata; assembly: GCA_914767995.1. Lineage (NCBI taxonomy): Eukaryota > Metazoa > Arthropoda > Insecta > Diptera > Tachinidae > Thecocarcelia > Thecocarcelia acutangulata. The sequence continues at coordinate 20,918,251 of OU612095.1, read as the reverse complement.
GAAGTTAACTCTTCGAAGTAAATTACCTTTTTCCTCTCCAAAAAAGAGAAACGTCAAACTAAATATACAAAAATATTTTAGAACAAAATGTATGTTCCGAAAAATGCACATAATCTCATATATGGATTTAGATTACATTTTCAAAAGCATTGCCGTATTTGTACAGTGAACTCCAGGCAATTCTTCATAAAGTAAAGGCACTTTTACACGGTAATACAAATATTTAGATCTGTCAAAAATGGGGGATGAAGAATTAAAGAGATGTAATGAGGTAACCAGTGTTGTTGAGAAAAAGTGGGTGAATCCAGCTTTAGATTTCACCTGTTTAAAAATATTTTTAAACGATTAGCGAATTGGATTCGTTATCCAATTCGACAATTTTTTTCCTTTTAAGAAGAGAAATAAGTGTTATATCTATATAATTGTTCTTTAGCTGTTAAGGCTAACGCAGGCTAAGTTTAATATATCCGTTAAATAACACGTTTAACTAAATGCACATATTGTTAATATTACCTCTACTAACCATTCCCTGTGAAATTTCAATTATTTTAAGAATAACAACGCAGTTTCAATCCACCGGTAAATGGTATTTCAAGGCAGCTTTACCAGATTAGTGGTATAGGCACAGCTATCTTTCGTTTCCTTTGCGTAAATTTGTCAAAATTTCGTTTAAAAGATACATACTGCCTGGCTCACGATGTCGTTTCGTTAACTTTCGCAAATATTTTATATTAAAAATAAGTGACTTATAGTCAATTATTATTCAACTTACGGATTTATCGGAGGCAGACAAGGTAAATTATACAAGATCAGGGAATAATAAAGCTTATTAACGGCATTGGAATAGGTTTTTTGATCTTAAAAATAATGACGAACGTTTACGAAACGAATTCTTGAGCCAGGCAGATAATTTTAAAAGAACACATAGGCTTCCTTGCTTTTTCAAACAGAAGAAGAGCAAAATTTTGACAACTTTTTGTAATTTCTACCAACAAAATACTGATGTTTCTTGGTGTTGTACTTATTGTAATTCTGCCACTACTTGTCAACGCTGCCGTGCGGTATTTAATGTTGTTTTGTTTTCAGTAAACATGCCAAAATACTTTGCTGGCAACATTGCTTGCTTTTTCAACTTCAAAAGCGGCCCATATACGTTTCAATTGAATTGTCAATTAAGCCTTTCAATTGAATTGATTCTTGGCCACATGAACTGAATTGAAAAAATTACAATCAACTATCAAATTTAATGAAATTAAAAACAGTTTTAAATATATTAAACGTTTTGTTTGCAAAAAAAACCTACAATTATAAGTTTTGACAGCTGGTCAAGAGACTCGAGCACACATAGCCCAACCGAATTGAAAGCCAACATGAAAAAAACCAAAATCTTTTGATTTTTCTTCAACCAACTCGCCAACTGCCAAACTAATCAATTGACAAAGCCATACACGCCTTGATTTGGTCAACAACTGACTCAGTTGCCAATTCAGTTGTACTGCGTATGGGCTGTTTCATGATATAAAAAATACAAGGTAGTTTTATTCTCTCAATTTTCCTTAACAATCACCATCTGACAAGTATAAGGATTGTGACATTTTCCATAAAATTGTGCTACAGTATTAGTTTATACGTTCCCTTGTTTTCAGTTTTGTTTGAAGTTGTGTCTAAAAATAATAATAAAATTGTGACTTCTAACACAAATAAATAAAAATATTTAAAACCAAATACATTCATAAATATAAAATATATAAAAATGGCCTGAAAAACATCCCCAGACTAAAATGCTACCGATACCATGTTTCAATGTGCCTTTAGTATAACGTGGATTATCAGAACCTTTTAAATTAAATTTGGACTCATCGGTTTAAATAGTATGGAATTCCTTTGTGTGGTAGTCAATTTAATGCATTACCTTGCAAATTCCAACCTGGCCAGCCTATTTTTCCGTGATATAAAGATCTTTTTTACACTTTTGTATGCTATGCTTTTAGTCCGCCTTCTGCAGCCTGCCTTTGAATCCTTCTGGGGTTAACATTTAATACCAATTGTGTGGCGATGGTTCTTGACGACACGAATTGGTATTTTTCGCTTACTGATTTTTCGGGAACGTCCTCCTTTAGGAGTAAATTCCCTTATTCAACTATGTGGCAACGCCTTTTTATATTTCTCTCTAAAAATAAGCTTCAAAAATCCTTATTACAAATAATAAAAAGAGAATGAAACTACCTTGTATTTTTTATATAATGGGCTGCTTTATTGCAACTGCCAATCAACTAAACAGCGAATCAGCGTTGTCAACTTTCAAATTTCAAAACGCACCAAAATGGAGAAAAAGCCGCGTAATTTCAACAAAAACCCACGTAATTTTGAGTTTTTCTGTTCATTTTTAAAAACCCATTTAATGAGTAACTAGACACATTTTCATTTAAATGGAAATGTGTTTACTCACATACCGGCTATTCTGGAGCAGAGCAATGGAAAACCCTCAAATTATACTTCAGTCATCTTTGCATCCATTAAAAGTGACAGTCTGGAGAGCAATTTAGTCAGGAGGAATCATTGAACTTTACTTCTTTGAAAATGAAAACGGCCTAACGGTTACTGTGAATGGGGAGCGATATCGTGATATGATTGAAAACTTGTTAACGTAACAACTGCAGGCTTTGGGCTTGGTTAAGACGATGCTACAATTTATCAATAACCAAAACAGTAATGAATTCACATGCCATCATAAATACGACCTTCAGTATTCTGTGCGTTTTCCACATTATAACTCGGTGTTCTGATTGTGCTCTGCAAAATGAAATGTAAAAATTTTGGGCACTGGAATAAATCTTTTCTTACATTAAAACAAAACGTTGGCTTGAATTTGATTTTGTACCATCGAAATTTAAAAAACGCAGCGAAAATTTAAAAAAAGCGCAACGCATATTCACTAAAGAATTTTTCGCACAAATAATTTGAAAAAGCACCAAAAACGGTGTGAAATGCACCGAGTCGACAACGCTGCTGCTAGTTGAACCTGCATGCAGTATTGCCAGCGACAAAAATTTTATTATTCTCCATATTTTATATAAAATTTTTACCAGAAAACTCGATGCATTTTGAAAGGGGTTTTCGTTAATAATTTTTATCAAAGGTTTCTGCATTTCTTTTCCACTTTCACTAAAGTAAAATTTACTTAGTTTTATGTAATTTAAAGAAAATTTTTTTGCACTAATTTATAAAAAACAACGACGTTAATTATAATATTAGTATTAATTTATGTTATAATATTTACTAAGTTAATTTCCATTTACTGGAATATATAATTAAAGTAAAAATGTAAGAATTAATGATAAAAAAATTAACAGTGTTAGTTAGTATTCATTACAAATTTATACATACTTGTGTATGTTTTATATAATAAAATAATGCCTAACGTACATGCATAAATTTCTTAACATAAATAATAATCATCAATTCAATAATAATTTATATATAACTAAAAATCTCATTAATTAAGCATGCTAACATACATATAAAGGGTGGTTAAATTTCAAGGGCCGATGTTGACTTTGAATAAAACACAAACTATTTAGGAAATTATTGTATTTTTATTTTATTATGATATATTGGTATTATTCAATTGTGTATGGAACAAAATATCGGCCAAATGGGCGCCGCGACTACGGCGGCTCACCTCCATCTGATGGTCAAAATTTTCGATGACCCTGAGGCATAATGGAGGTTCTATGCCGTTAATGTGCCGAATTATCTCATCCTTTAGCTGTTAAACTGTTGCTGGCTTATCGACGTACACCTTTTCTTTCAAATAACCCCAAAGAAAAAGGTCCAACGGTGTCAAATCACATGATCTTGGCGGCCAATTGACATCGCCATTACGTGAGATAACACGGCCATTGAACTTGTTGCGCAAAAGAGCAATTGTTTCGTTAGCTGTGTGGCAAGTGGCACCGCCCTGCTGAAACCACATACCGTCTACATCCATATCTTCCAATTCGGGCCATAAAAAGTTCGTTATCATCTCACGATAGCGAACACCATTGATAGTAACTGCCAGACCGGCCTCATTTTGGAAAAAATACGGCCCGATGATGCCGCCAGTACATAAACCGCACTAAACAGTCACTCTTTGTGGGTGCATTGGTTTTTCGACAGTCACTCTTGGATTCTCATTCGCCCAAATGCGGCAATTCTGTTTATTGACGAATCCACTGAGGTGAAAATGTGCCTCATCACTGAAGATGATTTTCTTCGAAAATTGATCATCATTTTCATAATAAGTCTGGATAACTTTAACACGTTGTTGGATTGTGTATCTCTCCATGGTTCAAATTGAGTAAGTCTGAAATAGAGAAATGTCAAATAAAATTCGGAAAAAACTTGGCTTTTAGGTGTGGTTCACATTCAACACCGGCCCTTGAAATTTAACCACCCGATACATATATTATACATATATACAAACATATATAAAATAATTATGTAATCATGTATCATACATTTAACATACATATCTGTTATACAATTTGAGGTAACATATTAATATGCTAACATTTTCTGATAAAACTTATAAAACTATTAAAAAATAATATATTTAGTGGGCTTTCCATTCCACTACATAGAATTTCAAAACTTTCGGTTTCCAGTTCTTATTAAACTTATGTGACGCTTGATATAAAATGAGAGCAAATATTTTATTTATGATTTGCATATTTTAATATTCGATCCATTATACAGGCGTAGAAAATAAACTTAGTATGACTTGATCTTTCTTAGTAAATTTGTTTACCTATGATACTAGGCTTCTACTGCTTATGGTTCACTTTTTTGAATCTACTCTTGATAAAGTGCAGATTGAACCATAAAACTGGGATACTAGCATATTAAAACAATAATAGCATGTTCACACAAAGGCTTATTTTCGAGGTTCGCGCTCTCATTCGTGGTTCGCGGCCCAATCTTGATTGAACCAACATGATTCGCCATACAAAATTTTATGAGCGAACCAACTTGGTTCATTTTGAATCTTGTTGCGAACCAAGTAAAACCTACTTTCATCTCCAAATTTGATAATAAATTATCGCTAGTTTATCTGAACTAGCTGCAAAAAAAATCCAAAGTAAAAACAGATAATTAATGCGTGTAAAATCAAAATAAACACATTAAAAATGCAAAAATTTTATACTTACATAAAGATTTAAATAAAAATTGAAAAAAGAATTAATGAAACGTTTGCACAAAATATGTAAACATCAGTATGAAGCAAAAAACAACCGTCTGAACACCTAGTTTCGCAACAGTGGTTCAGAGAGCGAACCAAGTGTTTCATATTACCGTCTGAACATGGTATAACACGTATACTCAAACATTACCTTTAAATAAATTGTTTAATTACGGCTTTCACTAGGTTTAGTAAAATATTTCCAATTGAAAAATATACTATCATCGCGTTTCTTATGTTCGCTTTAAAAAATGGCGCGTTCAGAGCGCACAGCTGTTTTTATTCACATAAAAAAAAACAAGCGCTACCAGACTTTATGACATATTCATGATTTTTTTATATTGGACCAGTAATGCGGTTCTGTATCTAATTTTAACAATACTTGTTATTTTTAAAACAATTTAACAATCAGTTGGACAATTCTGCTATTCTCTACCATATTTAACAACACTTGTTATTAGCTCTATTCACAATCTTGTGCATTTGTGATTGCAAATTTACGCAATTGCAAATATATATGATATCAATTGTGAACCACCTCTGTTGGTTAAGCTTGCACTACTTTTTGCAAAGCACGAAATTCACAGCTGATTTATAATTAGAGTAGAAAATAGTTTACTAAAATTTTACTCAAAAATAAATATGTCGAAAAAAAGCTTTAAGGAGCAGTTGGTGGACTTTTTAATAGAAAAAGCGATTTCAAGTTAAATAAAGACATCGATTGGTGTTATTTGAATGCGGGATGAGCGACGGCAAGTAAGCGGCGATTACGAACTAATTGGCTTGAATCGCAGATTGTCAGCTGCAGAAAAAAGTAGATGCGATATTAATAAAAAAAATTGCACTATTTTTATCAAATTTCCTGTGAAAAGGATTTTTTGCCGGATTGATAATTCAAATTATAAAGTAGAAATAGCTTTTTCACTTAAAAGCAAAAATTATTGAGTTGAAAAAAATTGTTGTTAATATGTAAAATCTGCAAAATATAGGTAACAAAAAAATTGTTAAAGAAACAACTACTTTTCATTGTTATGTGACAACCTTTGAAATTTGTTTATTGAATAACAATCAATGAGGGCTATTCTGCGTTTCGATTCGGATCGAAATTTTCTCCGTCTGGCAACTTGGGTATTCTGCGTTTCGATTCCGCTCAGTTTCTTTCGATTGTATGTATTCTGCATTACGATCGGAACTCCGTTTTTTTCAGTTGTTTTTTTGTTGACGGAGAAGTTTTCGTTATATGTTTTTTAGTTAAAAAATTAAAAAAATGTAGGTAGAATATAATATAAAATGTTCAGTAACGATTAAAAATACATATAAAATTATTTTATTTAATTAAATTTATTTATTTTATTTATTTTTTGTTTTTTTTAAATTATTAATTTTTGTACCCGAATCTGATGTGTTCTTTATGTATTTTGGGTCAAAAACAACAACACCAGAGCAGTATGTAAAATTGGCAAATTTAACGTCATCTAATGCAGACATTGCATGAGGATATCACAAGAAGTAGCAGTGTTCTGGGAGGAAATTGCTGGAATCATCAATGCACTAGGCCCTCCAACAAAAAATGCCTGCCTCATCAAACTTGCTTATTTTGCAATTTCATTTCCATATTCCACAGTGATGCTATTAATTTTATAAACATTGTTGTCTTCTTCTTTTTCTTTCGATTCCGTTTTTTATCAGAATACCAATTTTCGATCGCAACGGAACTGAATGCGGAGACTTAATCGAAACGCAGAATAGGGGTGAATAATTCGGAAAACTTTTTATTAATTGCATTTTATTAAGAGATTTCCAAAAATTCAGAATTAATAATAATTTGATTAAGTCAATACAAATTTGATTAAATTGATGGTTTTTTATTAATAACATAACTTGATTGAAAAAAATCTCATCTATTTTTTTCTGTGTAAGCAGAGCAAATAAAAACTATAGGTTTTAAGTATTGCATATACACATAAGACTAGCAAGTGCATTGCTATGTATTTTATTAGTATAGAGTAAAAATATGCTAAACCTTTTTGCAAATGCAGTGATGCAATACCAATTGCACCAGACTGTGAATAGAGCTATTGTGTTGTCATCTGACAAACTTGAAAACTCCAACTACTTACAGTTGAGCAATAATATTTGTTGTACTTTGCTTTGTTTTTTCCACAGTTTTGACATGTTTTTTAACCATAATGCCACTTGATTGAAATTTTTGTCTATTTTGTTATTTATTAGTTATAGAATAGCACAATCGTAACTGCAAGCAAAAATATCAGTTGACAATTAACAAATTTTTTTAAAAGTTACAGAATTCGCACCTAGTACTCAGGGGATGACCCCTACATATGCAGTGCATTGTACCAGAACTAGGAAAACAGGTTGTGAGGAGGGGGAATGAGGCAGTAGTGTTTGTAAACATTTGACTTGAACTTTCCAACGTCTGCAGGCAACTTGTTCCACAGACGAAAAAAACGAATTCTCTCAGACGGCTGAAAAACGAATTGCCCGGGCAATCGACCACAAATGGATGGGCTCTGGACGATGAACGCGTGCTACGTAAAAATGAGCGCGTTTCGGGAACAAGATCCCTAAACTCGTCAGAGCAAACTCCATTGTAGTAACGATAGAACAGAGTAACGCGCTCCACTCTGCGTCTATACTTCAGTGAGTCAATAGAGGTGGATACCCTACTGCCACCGATGAGCTTCTTTGCTCTCTCCTGCACACGGTAGAGTAACCCCAAAATAGACTTTGAGGCACTGGCCCAAACATGAGAGTTGTATTTCATTTTCGCTCGGATGTAGGTGGTATAAATAGTAAAGAGGTCGGATGGAGTGAAGTACATCTTACACCGTTTCAAAAAACCGAGGCACTTGAATGCTTCTTTAGAGACATGAAAAATAGGTTCAGTCCAGCGAACATCACACTGTATTTTCATTCCAAGAACATCAACAGCATCCGATTCCTTAATATTTATACCAGATTCCTTAATATTTATACAGATGAAGCAGCAATTGCGGTCGTTTGCTTGTGTATTAATAAGCAACATTAGGTCTTACGAGCGTTAAAGGCGACCCTGTTTTTAGGACCCCATTCGGAGATTAATAGAAGATCACTTTACGACATATTCATGCTTATACTACATTTACATTAACTCAAAATCTAGTAGATTTGAATTAAAATTTATAACGAAATCTATATCGTTTACACCACCATTTTTTAACATCTAGCAAGATTTCATTTTCACAAAAATAATTTATGCATCCGGGTTTGACAAAACAGTTTTATCAGAGACTGAATACACCAACATTAAAGTGTATATTTTTGTAGCCCAGAGACTGCATTCACCACATTAAAGTTTAATTTTTGTTGCACCGTAGTATTTTTAAGTACTTTTTGAAGGGTTGCATCACTTGGTACTGAGCAGATTTCAGGAGATTTCGTCGAAATCTACTCATAAAGTAGATTTCATTTTGTATGGGAAATCTTCTCAAAATCTACTAGATTTGGCTTGAAATCTCGAATGAGCAGATTTCGATTTGGTGTAAATAGACTATTAAACAATTTAATTATGTTTTTTTTTAGCTTTTATTTATTTATTAAATCTCCACAAAGTGAACTAGCAATAAGTATTCAAATCTTAATATTAAATATAAAAAATTAATTAAGTCCAGCCAGTGGTAGACAAAAAGTTTTATTTTGCGCCAATTATATCGGTGAAATCACCTATTTAACGCTTTAATGGTGGCAAGGGTATCCCTTTTACTGAACCAAGTGTGACCGCTAAAATTAAGTATGTTTCGTGCAAGTAGGCTTGGGTGAAGTTCCAGTTTGCTTATATACCTTGTCGCATACTTTGAAAATTCTTCTATTACCAGTGGAGCACACAGATCCTTGTAAATTCGGGAGTTTTTTACGTACCATGGAGCTGCAGTATTTGTGCAAAGAATTTGGTTTTGCCGCCTTTGAATATTTTCAATGTTTGACGCTGAGGCGGTGCCCTATAATTGAATACCGTAGCACCATTTAGGCTTTAGGATTGCGTTGTATAACAAAAGTTTGCAATCTAGCTTCAATGTAGAATTTCTGCCCATAAGCTAATTTAATTGCGTTGCTTTTAATTTCAACTGAGTGGAATCAATATGAGACTTCCACGTCACCTTACGGCCGAGGTGTAGTACGGTGCTCTATCGTTTTATAACAAAAGTTTTTATTATTATAAAATTAAACAAGAGATTTAGCAATTTTGCTATTCTGCACTGCTTTTGACAATATTTGTTATTGTTTGAGTCAGCTGTTCTTGTTAAATAAACAACAGTTGTCTTTAAATCGTTTAGTTTTACAAACAATCAATATACATTTTTGTTCTACTGAATTGAAAAGTTTTACAAAAAAAAGATATTAAATATATTATTCTACATTTCTCATTAATTATATTACATTAATTTCTACTTACCTTACAAAACTTAAACAATATTAAATTAACAGAAAATTTTCTTCTCATTTCGGCGGCAATGTTTTTGTTTTGTTTTCTTCCGTTATTTTCGCTTTTTTACATATGTTTTCACAGCGATGCCACTTGACTTAAAATTTTGTCAGTGTTGTTATTTGTGCATTGACAATATAACAATGTCTACTATTGTTGAAAGTTACAGAATCGCATTACAAGAAGAGATTTACGATGCTGACCTCTCAAGTGATTCAGAAATTTTGGGTTTTCAGCATAAGGTCGAAAATGTGGTATTACTTTCAAGCGCAATATTTGTTTAACTGTGCCTCGTTTCTGTAAGATTGGTGAAAAGTTTCTCGCATCGAAAACTATGAAACATAAAATTCCATCGTTTCTCGACTATCGAGAAAAACAGCGTTTCTGTATATTAAATCGAAAAGAGGCAATACTAGTTACGTCTTTATTGGAATATTTCCATTAAGCAGCTGTCAAAATGCAAAAAGTAAACAAATAAGAAGAAGAATATAGGAAAAATTTATCAAACAAAAAGAAAATTTAAGAAACAAATGTTTATTTAATTGTGTCAATCAATAACACGTGTACATAAATAAAAAAACATTCAAATCATAAATAAATTTCATAAAAACTTTCAATAAGGTATAGTTTTGTGGTGATAGTTGCTGACCAATATGACCGGCGAAACATGTTGCGCAATTACAGCCAGAGATTAAGGGCTGCAACTGACCCTTTTTTAGTTCCTGAACCGATGAGGGAAGGCTAAAATTAAGATTTTGCCATTAAATTTTTAATTTATCATACTGTATGTATGTACATAAATAATAAGAAATAAAGAAAACACCAAAAAAATTCATAATTTTTATATATTTATTATACTATATCTTTCAATTTTCTAAAATAAAAAGAAGAAATGAATAATGAGCTACATTCAATATCTGCCGTATTCATAATAAATAATTTACACATAACAAAGGTTTAATTGACAAATTTTGTGTAAAAATATGTATGTCAAGTAAACTTTTACTAATTGCAAATTATTTTTTATGAATACGACAATATGTGTATAAATATTTAAAAACTTTACCTTTTATACACGTTTTGCATTCATTATGTCAATTATATATTTCCGCAACTCTTTTATTTGTGAAAAGTTTTGACAGTTCTAGCGAGAAACTTCTCACAAAATTTTAATACAGAAACAGGTATACTCACAAGCTTCCAATGAATTACGTCAAAAAAGCTATTTTGACAGATATTTCTCGCTTCTCAAAGATACAGAAACATTTGTGCGAGAAACTCCATTTTTTGTTTCAATTCGCACAGTTTCTCAGTCAATTCCTTTGTTTCTTGTGAGAAATTTCTCGATGCGAGTAATACAGAAACGAGGCACTGGTTTAAAACGTCTATTATAAAAGCATTTAACATTGTTGCCAATTGTTTCATTCCTTTTATCAGCAATTTGGAAATATGAACTCAGTTTTAGGGCAAAGATTTTTTTCATCACTAAAAAATAAGTGTTTTTGGAAAAATTTCCATAAAATCTATTTCTGCTAATTTATGTTTTATTTTTAAATTTGGCTATGTAAAATAGTTGCAAGCAATAAATATGTTTAGTTTTTAATTCATTTTCATTGTCCATGTTTTGGAGGCAAACCTAAATAAATTACTTAATACATTCACCTACCAACAATCAACCATTCAGTCACTTTCAACCGTTACATACATATTAAGATATATACAAAAATCAAATTGGTTTACAATTAAATTTATATAGTAATTATAAATTACTAGAAAAATAACAATAATTGATTTTTTTTTTGGATTTTGAACATTCTACAAAGTCTAGCATTAATTAATTATTACTAAAATTAATTATAACACATAAATAAATATTGATAACAATAATATTTCTCAATAGTTGTGTTACTAAATTATAGTTAAATTTGATTAGAAAAACAAGAAGACAAAGTTAAAAAATTAAAAGTAAAACGAAAACAATAATCTTATTATATTGAATATTTAAAATATTAAAAAAGAAAGAAAAATATTAATAAATGAAAATAAAAACTAACACAAATACAAATAAATAAAACTAATATCAATTATTCAAATGCATTTATAAAATTAATAATTTTAAATAATGGTAATTATTATTATTATAAAAAAAAAAAGCTGAACTCAATACATAAATAATAATAAAACGGCGATTGTTCATAAAATATTAATAACAACTGCAAATATTTATTTCTTTGACTGACGTAGAAAAATATATATCGCTCCTTTATTGTAATCTAGTCATAACTAAAAAAAAGCTTGTTTCGAGAAAAACGCATTTCAAATTTTTAGTTTTATTAAAAAATTTTGCTTAGAAAATAGCTCCCAAAGGAAACAGTTTAAAAGTAATATGAATAAATTTTTGCCACAATATAAAAGGTAGTACTGTTAACAATTCTGCATTGTTAACTCGAACAGCGAATTTTTTGATATATGACTATGTTGCATTAAAGGAGCGATATGTATGTACATATTCATAAAAAATTGAAATGAGTTTTAATAAAATTTTGTGTAGAATTTTTAAACACATTTTAAATTCATTTAAATTTTTATGAATATGCTCAATAAAGTTTAGAGTCTAACTACAAAAGTTTTTAATATACATTGTATGACAAATGTTAAGGGAAAGATTTCTGTAATAATCAAAGAAACTCTTCTGAGTTGACATGCTTGAAGATCAACAGCAGACTTTTTTACAATAAAGAAATATCACACGGTTTTTTTGGCGAGATGGAAAAATGCGTTACGCACTGACCAGAGAGTCCGTATCCTCCGCTTTGTGTCGGACTGATCACCCCGACTAAAAAATCCCCTCTTCTTCCTGGGATAAAAATTTCCACTCCGGGGCCGCCTTAGCATTGCTTCGGGGTGGATACCTAATGGCTTACTCAGCCCTTCTCTTTACCAGAAATATCATATGTTTGAATTTAACTAATGAGTTTTGAGGCTTATAAGCTGATATGTGTAAAACGATCGTTTCTCTTTCTCCAGGACGTTAGACAACTTTCGGTATTCATTTTCACTGTTTACCCGGATTTTCGTTTCATTGATGCTGCCGTGCTTAACCGATGTTACATTAAAAGTGTCTTTGCCGATTGCAGTAATAAGTTGTTTTACCAGCTCACTAGAAGTAGGCTCTCTCAAATAAATTGGTGGCGGTTTAAATGTTTTCTTAGATATTGTTGGCTCATCTGTTTGGAGTATAGCAAATCTATTACTATCCATTGTCGTGGTGGTCTTATCATCTTTGGGTATTTTGGACTAAGATGACATTTGAGCGGATTTGGGGCTTCGCTGCCATTTAACCACGATTACATACCTGTCCATTCCTACTTGTGTTTTCGGCTTATCTGCAATAACTGAACTGATAGATGGTTTGTCGTCTGTTGTAACAACTATATGTGGCGAACACGAGCGCGTGCGGTTTCTTTCTCTTAGCGACAACAGATTTTCCAATGATTTTTTCAAAGACTCCTCCTCAGAAATCCAAGGACTTTTTCTACCGGAGCTAAGCTCTTTTTCAGAATTACATCTGATAGGTACACTCATGCAATTAATTGCTTCTATTTTTTATTTACAATGTAAAACGGTATTAAAAAAAAATGTCACAATGTATTTCTTTTAAATAAAATCACTCTGTTCACCTATTACGGTTTTTACTTAATCCCGTTTTATTTTTATACTTTGCGATCAAAAAACAGTGTAGCGATCAAAAAACAGTGTAGACGTCTTCCATCCTGTACAGACGTCTTTTGTTACTGCTGTCCGTATTTTCTATGTATTGCACCGGAATAGGTAGCAAACTGTGTACATGTTTGTATTTTTTTTTGTCCCTTTTTTCACTGTTGTCCGTATTTTCTATATATGTTCACTATTAACTTCGAATGAAACCAAATTGCACCGGAATAGGTAGCAAGTAATTTCTTGTTTTTTTTTATTTTTTTATAATTTTTCATCGTGCTCCGTGTTTTCTTTATGTGTTCATTCATAATACATTTTGAATGTACTTCTTTACCTTGTGGTGTGGAAAGTGTTGGACTAAGTTTTGATCATCTGAGCAGTGTCGAAGGTAATACACTGGGCACTGATCAGTTTTAACTAATTTAATTCCAACATTTTAAATGCCGTAATACAATAGAGTTTGTTTTAGTCTTTCGTGTTGTTATTGTTAACGAACACTACTCCCTCTTTCCTTCTCATTATAACCTCAGTTCCTAGTTCCAGTACAATGTACTGCATATGTAGGGGTTATCCCCTGAGTACTGGTCCAAGATAAAAAAAAAAATTAAAACCAATATTTTTTTTTGTTAAATGATTTAATTTTTTTTCTCTTTTTTCTTTGTTTCATTAATGTTGTCATTCCTAGTCTTGTATAAACAAATATATTAATGTTGTTTTATATCATGTAACAATTTTTTATAGTGGCAACGCTTAAGAGAAGTATATAATAACATCCGTTATGAGCAGAGTGCTGTCAAATCAGTGTTACTCTATTCAAGCGGTAATTGTTTAGTGGGAAATGCTTGAATTAAAAGATTAAAAAAAATTTATTTTTTTATTTTAATAATGTTGACTTTGCCTAGTTTTATATATATATTAATGTTGATTAATACCATGTAACAATTTTTCTAGAAATTTGACTTAATATGTTGAAGAGCAGTAAACAATAACATCCGTTTTGTGTGGAGTGCTGCCAAAGCGATGCTACTATATTCAACCAGAAATCGTATTGTTTAGTGGAAAAGGTTTGAATGAAATGATTTAACAAAATATTTAATTTTTTTATTTATATATGTACATATGTGTTAAAGTGGTTTTATATCACGTAGCAATTTTTTTAGCGAGCTTATAGTGGCAACGCTCAATATGTTGAAGAGAAGTAAACAATAATATCCGTTTTGAGTGAGGTGCTGCCAAAGCGATATTACTCTATTCAACCGGAAATGGTCTTGTTTAGTGGATTTGACATGAATTACATAATTTAAAAACGTATTTTGGTATTTTAACAATGTTAGTATTATATGTATACATTAATGTTATTTTTTTCACGTGACAATTTTCTTTGGAAACTTATAGTGGTAACGCTTAATATATTGAAGAGAAATAAACAATGACATCCGTTTTGAGCAGAGTGCTACCAGAGCCAAAATCGTATTGTTTAGTGTAAAAGACATGAATTAAATAACTTAAAAAAATGTACTTTTGTATTTTCATAATGTTGACTTTATCTTATCTTATTCATATGTATATATTCAGCCATGTCACAAAGTTTAATTCCGTTCGGAAACAGAATTGAATAATTTTTTTACTTCTTCAAAAAACGAAGAACTGAAAAATTTTCGGAATGAAATCATTTCTAATTGCAAGAATAAGACTATTATTGTCTTATAGCATAGATTTCATTCCGAAATAAATTTTAGATTTTCGTTTTTTGAGAATTAAAAACGCGATTCAATTCCATTTACGAACAGAAGGGAATTCTGTGACATGGCCGATTAATGCAGTTTTATATAGCATAACCATTTTTTTTCGAAAACTTATAGTGGCAACGCTTATATGTTGAAGAACAGTAAACAATAACATTCGTTTTGAGGAGAGTGCTGCCAAAGCAATAGTACTCTATTCAAACGGAAGAATAATTGTTTATGTTTGAATTAAAGGGCTTAAAGACTATATATTATTACTCGTATTTGAATAATGTTGACTTTATCTAGTCTTCTATGTACATATTAATGTTGTTTTATATTACGTAATCATTTTCTTCAGAAATTTATAGTGGCTTTGCTTAATATGTTGAAGAGAAATAAACAATACGAGTAGCATCTGTTTTGAGCAGAGTGCTGCCAAATTGATGATACTCCATTTAACCGGAAATCGTAGTGTTTAGTGGAAAAGACATGAATTAAATGATTTTAAAAATATATTATTTTAGTAATTATGTGTGTATCTAGACTTATACATATATGTATATATTAATGTTGTTTTATATCACGTAACAATTTTCTTAGGGAACTTACTGTGGCAATGCTGCATATTTTGAAGAAGATTAAACAATAATTAAAGCGTTAGAGCTTCAATCAAACAGGAAACAACAATAATATTGTAAAAAAGATCATATGGACAATAATACTTTTATTTAGTGGCCAAAATAATGTTTCGTTTGAATGAAGTCGTCTTTGTCCTTAAGTGTTGTTTTTGCACACGTAACAATTTATGCCTGCTTTGGTAGAGTACCCGACCAACAGCCTCGAGGTCGCAGAAATAAACAGCAGAGTGCTGTCAAAGCGATGTTACTCTACACAGCCGGACCTCCTATTAGTAGAAAAAGCTTGATTTAAATACAAAACTTCAATGATATTGTAAAAAAGTTCATTTGAACAATAATACTTTTATTTGGTGATCAGAAAAATGTGGAGATACAAACTTATAAAAATATTAAATGAATACACAAACATACATATGTATGTAAGTACGTGCAAATATATGTATGCATATGAGAATGCTATTGAAACTTGGAATAAAGTGCTGTAAATGCTTTTCATATTTTAACCACTCGATTGAAATCTTTGTTTGTTGATCGACACCGCAATAGATTCCAATAGGCCTGACGATATTCGGACGACATAAGAACATAAATAATCGGATTGATACATGTTGTCAAATATATCAGAAGATAACCACTTATATTAAAAATATGGTAGCCGTTGGCTTCTTTCCAGACTTTGGTGAGTGTTATGGGCAAATAGCATATAACGAAGGACACAAAAATCACAAGTATCATTTTTAACAATCTTCGATCTTTAACACTCATACGTCCCGGATATATAGCCGATGCGTTTGATGTGTTGCCCATTGAAACGTAGTGATTTTTACGTGCAGTAAACCGGGTAAACGAGGTTTTGATCGATGTTTTTATAGGATTATAACGCCTGTTAAATAAAATATAATAAAATAATGTAAACAAATTGTAATAAAAAACTTACGTAGATGTATTTTGTGTGGCTCCTGATGAATATTGGCTGTCAGAGTTATTTAAAGGTTGAATTGATTTAGTAGTTTCCTTAAATAAGATAAGATAAAATAAAATAAAATAAAATAAAATAAAATAAAATAAAATAAAATAAAATAAAATAAAATAAAATAAAATAAAATAAAATAAAATAAAATAAAATAAAATAAAATAAAATAAAATAAAATAAAATAAAATAAAATAAAATAAAATAAAATGAGATAAAATAAAATAAAATAAAATAAAATAAAATAAAATAAAATAAAATAAAATAAAATAAAATAAAATAAAATAAAATAAAATAAAATAAAATAAAATAAAATAAAATAAAATAAAATAAAATAAAATAAAATAAAATAAAATAAAATAAAATAAAACAACAAACAAATAAAACAAATAAAATAAAATAAAATAAAATAAAATAAAATAAAATAAAATAAAATAAAATAAAATAAAATAAAATAAAATAAAATAAAATAAAATAAAATAAAATAAAATAAATTAAATAAAATAAAATAAAATAAAATAAAATAAAATAAAATAAAATAAAATAAAATAAAATAAAATAAAATAAAATAAAATACAATAAAATAAAATAAAATAAAATAAAATAAAATAAAATAAAATAAAATAAAATAAAATAAAATAAAATAAAATAAAATAAAATAAAATAAAATAAAATAAAATAAAATAAAATAAAATACAAAAAATAAAATAAAATAATGTTTCCCAGCTATCTATATGTTGACATTTCATAGGAGCTACCTTAATCCTCAGTAAACTTTGGAAACTTTTGAAAGATATTCTCAAACATTAAACTTTATATCCCAACAATCTAAATAAATTGCTGAGAATTTAAAACGAAAAATGCTCTAATAATATTCCTCAACACAAAAAAACAAGCTTTTTCATTTATACACATCTGTAACATTAGTCCGAGTTCGGTGTAATAGTTTTTCTTTCGTAGAATTTACTTGAATTCGAGAATATAAATGTTTATGGATTCGGTGCAGAGAATTCTAAAGAACAACTAGAAACTCTAATAACGCAGTGAAATTTTTGTGTAAAAACATAACTTTAAATTCGGAGTTTGTTTCATGGAAAGTTTTCGGAGTAAAATATTTTGTAGAAAAAATTTAGTTTTCTATAGAAAAAGTAACTCGGAATTCAGCGTAAAATTTTCTATAAAGCAAGATACTCTTTAGAGTAACAATTACTAACAAACAAGTCACTCTGGTAACACATTAAAATTTTTGTATAAAAAACTTAACTTCAGTTCGGAGATATCTTTCCAGAGAAAGTTTATTTGAATATGGAGTTACGTTATCCTTAAGAAAAACAATTGTTTTTATAGAATAACTAGCTCTGCATTCAGAATAAAATTTTCTGTTGAAAAGTTAACTCAGATTTCGGCGTAAAATTAAAAAGAAATTACCTGGCACTTCTAGCGCTTCAAAATTTTGTTTAAAATAAGTTAATACAAGTTCGGAGTATAATTTTTTTTTAGAAAAAGTTAAATTTTCTATAATAAAAAAGTAAAGTAAAAAAGGTGAATTTACAGTTAAATTCTGGTTAAAAAATTTACTCCGAATTTGGCCTGATATTTTTTTTCCCTGAATTCGGGTTTAAATTTTCATATAAAATTAATTTGTAAAACACGCTAAAGAAAAGTGTGTCTGGAACTCGGATCTAAAGAATATTTTTATCCATAAAAATACTTTGAGTTCGGCGTACAAATTTTCAGGCACAATATTTCTTTAAATTTGGAGTAAATTTTCTAATAGATGACTTCTACAAGACAAACATACTCTGTATTCGGAGTAAGATTTTTTTTGAATTTTTTTTTTGAAAATTCGGAGTAAAATTTTCAATGGATAATGTTACTGTGTATTATTTCAAATTTAAAATAAGGAGCATATTACTCTGTGTTTCAAGGAAAATTTTTTATTACAAAAACATCTTTACGAATTTTGAGAAAATTTTTACTTTTATCAGAAATACTCTACTCCGATTTATAAACAAAGAGTTATCATGAATTCTATGATATAATATATGTTGAATTCGAAGTACAACTTTCCATGAACAACGTTTCTGTGAATTCGGAGTAATATTTTCATTGGAAAAAATAATAGTGTGTGTGATTTTAAATTTGAATAAAATATTCTAAAATATTCTTGAATAAAATATTCTTAATTTAAAGCAAAAGTTTTTATTAGAAAAATTTCTCTCCGAATTTTGCGAACATTTTAACTTTACTCCTAATTTTGTTTATAGAAAAAATTATTGCGAGCTCTATAAAAAAATATACTCTGAATTTAGGGTCGAGTTTTCGTTGAACACAATTTTTTCGAATTCGGAGTAAAATTTTCAATAGTGGAAATTACTGTATATTGTTTTATATTTAAAGTTGGGAAAAAATTATTCCGAACTTGAAGCACAAAAGTAATAAATTTACTAGAAAAGATGCACTTTGAATTTTGCAAAGATTTAACTTTTATTAGCAACACCCCACTCCGAATTTTGTTTATCAAAAAGGTCGAATACAATTTTATAGTAAAAAGATTGGAGCAAAACTTTCCTTGAAAAACATTTCTGTGAATTTAGAGAAAAATGTTCAATGGATTAAATTACTGCATATGAAAAATGTCCCTCCAATTTTCGAGAAATTTTCAACTTTACTCCGAATTTCGTTTAAAGAAAAGGTTATCGGGAGCTCTATAATACAAAAAATACTTTGAATTCGGAGGCAAGTTTTCTCTGAACACAATTCTGTAATTCAGAGTTAATATTTCATTGGTTAAAATTACTGTGGGCTTTTATTAGAAAAAATCCACTCCGAATTTTGTTTAACAAAAGTGCACTGAATCTAGAGTAAAGCTATCCTTGAATATTACTGGGAATTCGGAACATTTCTAGGAATTCTGTAAAGAAACTTATGCCCTGGGTATTGGGGAAATTTTCGTTTAACACAGTTTCTATGAATTCGGAGTAATATATTATCCTGTATTTATAGCAAATTTTTAAATTTCAAATTATAAATATGCCCAGGGTACTGGTCAAATTTTCATTTAACACAGTTTCTATGAATTCGGAGTAATATATTATTATGTATTTATAGCATAATTTTTTATTAGAAAACTTGCACTTCGAATTTTGAGAAATTTTAACTTATATTAGAAAAAATCCACTCCGAATTTCGTTTAACAAGAGTACATTGAATTCGGAGTAAAGTTTTCCTTAAATATTTCTAGGAATTCGGACCATTTCTGGGAATTTGGAGTAAAATTTTTATTGGACAATAATACTGTGTATCCTTTTAAGGTTGAACTAGGGCCAAAATTATTCTGTATTTAAAGCAAAATTTTTTATTAAAAAAACTCTTCCGAATTTTGAGAAAATTTTATCTTTTATGTAAAAATTTAAAAAATGTATAAATTTGACTTACATTTGAGCAATTTGTGGAAATACTTAGTTTGTTTTCCGAAATTTGTTCATACGATATAGGAAAATTGTCCAACGAATAGTTTTCATCTATAAATTGAATATCCTCCGCAACATCAAAAGGTTTCGGACTCAAATTTTTGCCACCTCCTCCTCCACCAGTATCCAAAATCTTTTCCTGATTTTTTTTATGTTCATGATCTGCAAAAATATTCACATTTGGTTCATTTCCTTTGGGTGAAGTCGGTTTCGAGGCCGGTTCTCTAGAACGCCGCGCTGCTTTGCGTACTAAATAAAAAATGCGCGCATAACAGAACATAATGCAGAGACAGGGCACCATGAATGCCAGCACAAATAGAAACTCTTTCGGTGAACGATCGTTTTTGTCATGGAGTATGGAGCACGAGCCAATTGTAGTGTCCAAACCAAATTTTCCCCAAATGCCACGCCAGGTCGGAATCATAATGGAAAAACTCAACAGCCAAGTACCGATCACCATTAAGGCCAAATAGCGGTGTTGATAGATTCTTTTGTAAATGAAAATTATGATATTCTGGAACAGATGTACTTGGAAGAGGAACTACTTACTTTGCATACTGACGCGGATGGGCAATTATAACGTAACGATTGATCGTTATGAGAGACACTGTAAACAGCGATACTGCCAGCAGACCGTAACGCAAAAGTGGAAATAAACGACACAGCAAGTCTCCATGAATCCAGGAGCGTCTTAGAAACGTGGACGCAGCCAGGGGTAAATTAAAGCAGCCAAATAACAAATCGGAAATAGATAAATTTATTATAAATACAGCGGTGGAATTGCGATTCTGTAATACAAATTTTACTTTTCAATTTCACTTCCTCGTCAAAGTAGAAAAAGAAACAACCAAACAAAATACCTGTTTGCCTCGTGAGAGAGCAACAATTGTTAAAATATTTCCGGGCACGCCGATGACCACAAATGCAATACACGAGATGGCAGCAAAATTTAACAAATCATCGGAATAGTCCTTGAAAAGTTCATTCGGAATTTTATTTGTGGCAATACTATTGGGCATTTTGGAAATTTTACTTTTTCAAGTCCGCAAAATCGTGTTTGGTTTTTGTCTCTCGTACAAAAGAGCTTTTCGCCCAAAAACAATTTGTATGAAAAGCGTTAAAATTGAGGACTGATTTCCGCACAGATTTTTCAGACAAGTTACTTGTCCATTCTCTATAAATACGAAATTAAATGAAAAAAATATTGCACAATAAATAAAACAATAAATTTTTAGATATTGTAAACTTTTCGTTCAAAACTTAGTCAATAAAGTATGGTAAATTTATAGATGTTGTAAGAGCTCTGTAGTATATAAAGTTTTTAAGTTGTTGTACAGGCCGCCAGTTTCATGAAACCAGCCCACTTGGGTCCTTTTAGTACCGTTGTGTTGATATTAAGTTTTTAGATGTTGTAAATTTCCTACAGTTATTTCTTAGATCTTATAAAATTCTTGTAGTAAGTTTTTAGAAATTATAAATTTTCTGCAGCAAATTTTTACATATTGTAAACTTTCCTTCCGATATCTTAAATATTCTGTAGCAACTTTAAGAAATTGTACACTTTCTATAATAAATTTCCATATATTGCAGAGTTTCTGTAACAAATATTGTAAAATTTCCGTGAAAAATTTTTAAGCATAGAAAATTTAGAAAATTTATGGATTTTATGTTTGAAACATTTTTTATAGTGTTGAGAATTTTTGGCACATCTAACCCAGTGTGCAGCTGTTGATCTGCTTGTTATAAATGTACAACACATTCATACAAACACGATAAAACTAAAGTAGGTATGCAAAATTCCAAGTAAATCAACTGCAGATGATGATGTTGTTGTTTTTCTTGTATTCTTGGTATGCGTTTTGTTATTGTTTGTTGTTGTGACTTGCTTATTGTTCGCAAGCATGTATATGAATGTGTATATGCGTAAGAAATACATTTGTACATTTGATTCTAGAACGACTAGAATCATGTCGATTGTAAGAACTGATAAAGACGTATAAAAATAGCAGGCAGGTTGACGGCAATGAGTCAGTTTATTTTTAAGCTTTCTGCCAGACAGCTATAAGTTAAAGTAAGCAAGTCTAGTGTTTTGGTACACATTGGTATCAAGTGTAAATAAAGTTGTGAATTATTTAAGTACTGTATAACGAACAAGTGTGAGTGTCATTATTTCATTTGCAATTGAAGAATTCGCAAAAGCGTTTTTAGAAGCAAAAACATAACAATGGTATTGTAATTTTAAATAGTACTTTAATTTTTTCGATATTGTGGAATTTCAGTAGCAAGTTTTTAGCTATTGTAAATTTTCAATAGTTAATTTTTATATATTGTAAAGTTCTTGTATTAAGTTTTTAGATATTGTAAACTTTCTATAGTAATTATCAGATATTGCGATCTATTGAAAATTATGGCTATTGTGTTGTAACCTTTTAAAAACTTTGGAGTTTCTCTAGTAAATTTTCATATATTTTAAATATTCTGTAGCAAAGTTTCAGATATTTTAAAATGACTGTAGTACATTTTGAAATATTGCAAACTTCCCTTAGAAAGTTTTAAAATACCAAAAATTTATCGATATACGTACCAAGTATTAAAAATTTTGTAAGTCTTTTAGAGTTTCTGTAATAATTTTTCAATATAGTATTGTAAATTTTTAGAGTTTTTCTCATAACTTTTCAAATATTTCTTTTCTTCTCTTAGAAGATTTTTAACTATTGAAAATTTATCGATATAACTGATGTTGTAAATTTGTAAATATTGTAAAATTACTGCAGTAAGTTTTATGATATTGTAAATTTTCTATAGTTAATTTTTAGATATTCTAAATTTCCTGTATTAAGTTTTTAGACATTTACGGCCGTATTCATAAAAAATATTGTATGTTTATTAAACTCGTATTTGACAAATTTTCCATAGAAATTTGTCAAATAACAGTTTAATAAACATACAATATTTTGTATGAATAAGGCCATTAAATTTTAAGATATAGTAAATTTTTTTCAGTAAATTTTTGTATATTGCAAACTTTTTGTAGTAAATTTTCAGATATTACTGCTTTTAAGAAGCAGACCTTTCTTTGTTTATTCACGAAGTCGACTTTGGGAATTCCAAAAAAAAAAAAAAAAAAACTTTTCTTTGGTGCTCGTTTTTGCTGTGGAAAACGCATCAGCTATAAATGGTCATTCGCTTTAGTGCGAAACTTAAAGTTGCCCTAATACTTCTGAGTAACGTTTCCTGAAGCCAGTTTTTCATATTTGTTTCTGGGGAAGTGGGGGATTCTGGCGATTCCTGAAGCCGATTTTGGGAATTACAAAAAAATAAATCGAAACGGAAGGCGTTATACGGATAATTATCTGATTATATGGAATTATTGTAGTGTGATATCGAAGCGTGTTTTTTAGTTTTTAAACTACATTTATTCGTCTTGGAGCTAAATTTTAACATAAATTGGCGGCTCTAGTGCTTGTGATTTGTTTAATTTTATTTATATATTCTGCAGTATATTAAGTTTTTAGATATTGTAAATTTCCTTTGTTTTACGATGCCGACTTTGGGCATTCCCAAAAAAAAATTCGGGATCACTTCGCTAACCGAATCGGAACCGATTTTTCATATTCCGTGCGTGTTTTGGGCCGCGGTATGTGTATCTGAACTATTAGCGGTCATTCGATTTAGTGCGAAAATCGAATTTGCCATATTGTTTCTGGGGAAGTAGGGGATTTTGGCGATTCCTGAAAACGACTTTGGGAATGGTAAAAAAATAATAATAACTCGGAATGGAAAGCGTTACACGGATAATTATCTGGTTACATGGATAATTATTTTAGTTTTTTAAACTATATTTACACGTTTTCTTTTCCAAATAAAGTCTTGGAGCTAAATTTTAACATAAATTGGCGGCTCTAGTGCTTGTGATTTGTTTAATTTTATTTACACTTATTAGTTAAATTTAGATAATGAAACATAAACATATACTTATGTTTGTTTATATATTTATGGCACAGTTTTTAGGTTAATTTGTGTGAACTAATTAATTTTGTTTTAAAACATTTCCCAGAAACTCAATTAACATTTATATATGTACAAATGGTGTTTGGTTTGATTTTTTGTTTTTAAATATACTTTGATATATAAAATATTAAATAAACATGCAGCACTTTGACAAATACACTTAAAAAAACTGTTTTAATATTTAAGTAATTAATTTATTAATCGCCAAAAATTTCTTCGCTTGTCGTGTAGTCGTCAATAATGCGCGTCTTTTCGTTTGTAAACAATTAATGCCAAAGACTGATGGGTTTGTCAACTTTGCGTGGGTTCAAAACGGCAGTTTTTTTTTTACCGAAAATTTCGTTTAATCTTTTTTTTTTATTATTTTTTGTTTGTTTTTTAAATGAAATGAAAGTGAATTTATATTATGTAAGAAATAATTTAATCGAATGGCGCACGTTGTGAACTGAAAAGTTCTTTTGCTGTTTGAGTTTTTGTTTTGGATATATTAACGCTTGAAACAACTGAATTATACTAAATTAAAAATTTGAAAGAAATTCGAAAAAAATAAAATAATCAAAAAAAAAGAAAGAACGATTCGAAACACTAGAGAAGCAGCAGCAGCACAAATCGGCGTAATAAGAATAAGAATAATTCCCGTGTATAACAATTGACTTCATCGGGTAATTTTGAATGAGATTTGTTTACATTTTGTATAAACGATTACGCACATAAATACACACATCTCTACATACATATGTATGTATGTGTATTATTGTGCTATTTTTGTTGTAATTATTTTAATTTTAGTTGTTGTTTTATTTTATTGCTTAAACAGTTTTTATCGAACAGACGCTAAAAAAATAGAATCGTGCTAAAGAGTTTGTTCCGAATTTTCCAGTTTGGCTGAAGAAAATACAGTTGAGAAAATATTTCAATTATGTACACTGAAAGAAAAAAAATACTCATGATTATAATAGTCACAGAAATCAGGGGATGTGCAGTGCTATGATCTCTCCGCAAGCCAAACGCTGTAGAGGAATTAAACCGTAGATTTGGATAATAACTATTAATTTACTCTTTATTAGCTTTTCGAAGATTTTGCTCACCGACGACAGTAAACTGATAGGGCAATATGATAGCGGGCTTGCCAGATCTTTAGCAAGCTTTCTTATTGGAATAGTCTTAGATTCTTTAAAATCACACTTTATATTTATAAGAATTGTATACCCCTATGAGGGATTGCTTTCCTTTTAGCACGATTATATTAGTTTCATTTGGATTAGAAACTTAGCTTTATATCTCACATTACAATGACTGTAAATAAAGCAAGATGTGTTCTTTCTCTTACCGACCCTTACGTTACTAAACGGCTTTATACTGCACTGGTGAGACCTATTTTAGAATATGGCTCAGTAATCTGGGATCCTTATTATCACTTCCATTCTCAACGTATTAAATCTTACTTAGTGTCCACACCTGCGATAATAGGTGTGTTTCTTTACTTTCCGGGCAAGTTTCGGGCAAAAGAGAGCATGCATGAGTTACTCTCAAATACAGATAAAATTTACCTAAAGTACGGGAACGCAAAAAGCCAAATTTCTAGCCCAAAAAGAAACATATGCTGTGTTTTGATATGGCAAAAAAAATTGTCACTTAGTTTTACGAAAAAATACTGTGATATTTTTCACTTTTTAGCTTTTAAGGTCTTTTGTACATTCCTGTGTATTTAATTTTTATATAAAAACACTGAAATGATTTGTATACGAGTTGATTCAAATGAACTTTGTTTCTTTGCTATTGTTTATTTTTCGAACAGCTGATTGCTTAATTACTTGCCCAAACTAGCCCGAAGAAAAAGTACGGGCTGTTTAGTGCAAGAAGAGGAAGCATACTATTCTCTCAAAAGCGCTCTCATTTGCCCAATTTTAAAGTACGGGAACGCTTTTCGTGCAAATTGGGATCCCACGGGATCCCAAAGTAGAGTAAAGAAACACACCTAATATCTGAGATGAGAACGTCAAATTCAATCGCAGAGAGAATTCTGTTACGTGTAGACTTAAAATCAGTGTTATCGCAGTTTTATAATAATTTTTATGAGAGCGTTCTTATGAGAAATCTTATGGCAACGATCTTATAATAAGAGCTGTCAAAAAAGCGATTGTGTGTGTGTGTTTGTTTACAAAAAGACGCCATTGCAATTTTAGCGATTATTAATTTTGCAAAATATCTTTTAAAAATTTATTTTAAATGGAAAATAATTTACTTTTATGCATTAAATATATACTATAAGTGATTATTTTCGTACAAAATGTGTGCATTTACAAAATTCATATAAGATTTTATTCATCGCAAAGATATGTTTTCTTCCCGGCTTTCATTGATTTATGAATTCTTATAAGATTAACAAAAATACGTGTACTCCTTGTTAGACATTAAAATGGACATAAAGAAATTCGTTCTCTCATTCTGCCGACGTTTTGTCAGATATTATCTCAGAGTTAATCGCAGTTGTAGACACTAGGTTACAAAAATTTCCGAAGTCTACTGATGATTAGGGTAGCTCCTATGAAATGTCGACATATAGACAGTTGGGAAACATAGAAATCAAGCTAATTATAATTTTTTTGTTGGTATCAATATTAGAAGCTGAAATAGTGAATAAAACTCAATTGTATAAATTGTTATCGATAAACTTTCTATACCAATTTTTTGCCATCAATAAGTTTTCCATAGAAAGATTTTGTTATCTAAAAATTTTTTTGTGCCACTTTGTTATCGATATATTGTCTACACCAGTTTTGCTATTAATAAATTTGCTATAGAAATTTGGTTGTCCATAAATTTTCTACAGAAAACTAAAAAAAATATCAATAATTTTTATGCCACCGATAAATTTTTTACCATCAGCAAAGTTTGTAGTAAATAGTAAATTTTGTATAGTAAATTTATATTTTTGGTAAATTGTCCATTCAATATTTATATAGCCGATGTATTTTTTAGAGAAAATTTTTATCATCGCTATATTTTCTATATAAAAAAAAAATTTTAAAGAAAATCGTTATTTGTGATAAATTTTCTATATCAAAATTTTGCTATTGAAAAATTTGCCAATGAAAAAATTTTTGTTATATGTAAGCAATTTTTATATTTTTTTTGCTATAGTAATAATTAATTATTAAACTGTACAAATGTTTTAAAAAAATTTTTTTTTCAGTGTAAATGAAAATTTATATTTACACATTTGAAAGAGTAGTTTAATGATTCTTTGGCCGTTTTTTTTTTTTTTATAACAAAAGAAAATTGGCTCTATTAAATTTGTACGAATTCCCAACGATTTGAAATACAAACTTTTATACATACATATAAGCATACACACATACATATATACATATATAATGGGTGATTTTATAAGAACTATCGGAAATTTAAAAAAAAAACACATAAAATTCAGAAAAATCCATGAAATATTTATTTGGATCGATAGTTGGGTCGATATAATTTAATATTTGAAGATTATTTCATGCAAATGTTGGCCGCGGCTGCGCCTCAAATGGTCCATCCGCTTAGTCCAATTTTGGCATACTCTTTCCAACATTTCGGCCGGTATCTCACGAATAATGTTGGCAATGTTGGCTTCCAGTGCGTCAATCGAAGCGGGCTTATCGCTATAGACATTAGCCTTAACATAGCCCCACAAAAAATAGTCTAGAGGCGTTAAATCGCATGATCTGGGCGGCCAATTGACTGGTCCCAAGCGTGAAATAAACTGTTCACCGAACTCGCCTCTCAATTGGTCCATTGTTTCGCGTGCTGTGTGGCATGTGGCACCGTCTTGTTGAAACCACATGTCATGCAAGTCAAGCTCTTCCATTTTGGGCAAAAAAAAGTTTGTTATCATCGCACGGTAGCGCTCACCATTCACAGTAACGTTTTGATTCGCATCATCTTTGAAGAAATACGGCTCAATGATGCCGCCAGCCCATAATCCGCACCAAACGGTTGTTTTTTGTGGATGCATTGGTAGCTCTTGCAATGCTTCTGGCTGCTCTTCACTCCAAATACGGCAGTTTTGCTTGTTCACGTATCCATTCAACCAGAATTGAGGCTCGTCGCTGAACACAATTCTTCGATAAAAAAGTGGATCTTCATCTAACTTTTCAAGAGCCCATTCACCAAAAATTTGGCATTGTGGTAGGTCGTTTGGCTTCAATTCTTGCACCAGCTGTATCTTATAAGGCTTCACACCCAAATCCTTCCGCAAAATTTTCCACGTAGTGGAGTAACAGAGGCCCAATTGCTGCGAACGGCGCCGAATCGATAATTCACGGTCATCACCAACACTGGCCGATACCGCTGCGATATTTTCTTCAGTTCGCACTCTATGTAAGCGTGTTGGTGGCTTAATGTCCAACAATGTAAATTTGGTGCGAAATTTTTTTACAATAGCCCGAATAGAAGCCTCAGTAGGTCGATTAAACTGACCATAAAATGGAAGAAGCGCGCGATGAACTTTCTTAACAGAGCACGCATTTTGGTAATAAAATTCAATAATTTGCAAGCGTTGTTCGTTTGTAAGATGATTCATGATTAAATTATAGACCAAACTGAAGATGTTTGACAGTGACACAAGATACAAAACGTGCGTGAGCTGTCAAAACTAGTGTTGCCAAAAAGATAATAGCAAAAAAATCACTCGTTATGTACTAGAGGGCTGCTCAAGCACAAGAAAAATGTCTTACAAGACATAGTAATATTTTCAAGTACTATCCATCGTCTTCTTTCATATTTCAAAATAAAACTTCAGTACCGAAATGTTCTAAGCACAAAACGAATACTGTCTTACAAGCGCTTAGAGCAAACAGAACCAAACACAAGTAGAACCAACTGAAGTAGAACTTAAAGCACTGAAGTAATGTTCTACTTCAGTTTTGTTTCTAAAATTTATTGTTGTTGTTCATGGTTTTTGTCTTTGGATTAGTGCACAAGTTCTGTATATACAGTGTGCTCATGTGCCAATGTGTTAGTGCTGATGTTTTAGTGCACTCGCTATGTGTGTTTCAAAACTATGAAGTGTTTGTTTTGTTTCCAAATGTTCTACTGCTTGTTTGTTTTGTTTTAAAGATTGTTCTAAAATACAGTATTTGGAACTACTGCATAGTAGTGAGATGTGTTCTTTATAACACTCTATGCAGCCTTTTAGTATGTACTTAAATGTTTGAAAATTTGTATGTTTTATACGCAACCCTATATATGTAAGTACATATGTATAAACGGTCATACGATCAGATATTTTTCGCTTTGAAAAATAAGTTTTACGCACGTAATCAATTAAATTGTGTTTAAACCAAAAGATTTAATAAATTATTGTTTCTTTTTCTTTTAATTTAGACCTCCCAATTGCACGAAACAAAACCAAAACATATGTACGAGTATGTATTATGTTCACATATATGTATGTATAATTGCTTGCTTAAAATGCAAACAAAGTTTCAATATGAAATTATATTTTTTGGCTTGTTTTAATTCGTTTGGCTGAGTTTCACTGTATTATTTAAATGCGAATGAAAGTTACGCAGCATTTTGCTCACCTTTAGCTTCCGGGGTGGGCATTAATAAGTTTGGAATATAAGCTAAACAGCTGGCAACGCGGTTGAATAACCTCGAAGAGGCTGCCGAAAAAAAAATGTTTTTAATGTCTCTGAGAGGAAATATTTTTTTTTTTATACAGGGTGGCTGATCAATTTTGCTACATTAAGAAACTCTAATATCTTTTTGCAAAGTTTATGTAGTTTTTTTTTTAGAGATTCATTTGAAAAATAATACGTTTTTATTAAAGTAATTCATTAAGTTTTGAAAATAATTGAATTCAAATGGCCTCCGCCTCAACGGTGACATATGTGCGACATCTTATCAAAAAGTTAAGCATTATTGCCTGGAGTGTTGCAGCGGGAACTGTCGAAATTACTGGTCGAATTAATTGCTTTAAATCATCCAAATTTGTTGATTTTTTTCGTAAACTTCTTGTTTCAATAACCCTACAAAAAAAAAAAAAATCAGGTACAGTGAGGTCAGGAGACCTGGGAGACCAATGGAATGTGGAGTTTCTTGAAATCAGTTTATTGGGAAATTTTTGCCTCAATTCTGTCATAACAGGCGTGTTTATGTGACAAGTTGCTCCATCTTGTTGAAACCCAACAGTGTTGAAAGGGATTCTCTTTCGGCGCAATTCTGGAAAGAAAAACTCTTTCAACATCTTTCAGTAACGGTCTCCATTGACCGTAACAGTAAGACCGTTTTCTACGAAAAAGTAAGGCCCGACAATGAACCTTGAAGAAACTGCTCACCACACTGTGATGCGAAGTGGATGTAATTGCATCTGGTTGAGTATTTGTGGGTTAGAATTATTCCATATTCGAAAATTTTGTTTGTTAACATTTTAACGTTTAAATCAAAATGTGCCTCGTCAGACATAAAAATGCAGTTCAAGACGTTTTCTTCTTCTGACACCATTTGAATGCCCTTCTCACAAAATTCCAAGCGAATCGGGCAGTCTCTAGGGTTCAGTTTGTTTGTTAATTGAATCTTACATAGAAATAAGTTTTAATCGTAGTGCAAAATTGTCTGCAGTGACTGTCTGCTGACACCCATTTGAGCAAAAACTCTAGGATTGGATTGCACAGCAGGGATAGTTTCCTGCATCCGAATTGAGGGATCGCGAAGATAAGGCCTTCTTGCGATTGTGCCTTGGCAAAATTCTTCACGAGCCTCATTGTACACCATCTGTTAGCTGTTGTTTCTATCCAAATTCTTGTTTCATTATTCCAATTCTCCATTTTAGTTAAAGTTAAAGATCAATCTATAAAACACAACAAAAATAAACAGAACAGAACAGAACACAGAAAATAAGTTATTACGTTTTTTTTTTTTTTTTTTTTTTTTTTGGTAGCAGCTTCCATCAGCCACCCTGTATATTAGAATAAAATTTAAATAATGAAAATATAACTCACTTTGTGTTATCATTTCTTGTTACACTCTGGTCTTAAGTGTTTTTGAGATATTTGGTGGGAAAATAGGGTGTCCAAATTTGAGATATTATTTTCATATTAATAAAAAATTATTTTTTGCTGACATTAAAAATAATACATTTCAGTTTATTACAACTAGGCTGCGGACAAAAACTTAAATGTTACCAAAATTTTGGACACCCTATATATCTTCTAAAGAGTGGTTAAATTTTAAGGTCCGTTGTTAATTTTGAATAAAACACAAATTATTTAGGAATTCCTGTCATTTCTTTTTATTATGATAATGTAATAATATATTGGCCAAAAGGCTGCTGCGACCTCGACGGCACACCTCCATCCGATGGTGCTAATTTTCCATGACGCTGAGATGTAATTGAGGTTCTATGCCGTTAATGTGCCGAATTATCTCATCATTTAGCTCTTGAATTTTTGCTGGCTTATCAACTTACACCTTTTCTTTCAATACAACTCTCATGTTTGGGCCGGTGCCTCAAAAGTCTATTTTGAGGTTACTCGACCATGTGCAGGAGAGGGCGAAGAAGCTTATCGGTGGCAGTAGGGTAGCCAACTCTACTGACTCACTGGAGCATCGACGCAGTGTGGGGTGCGTTACTCTGTTCTATCGTTACTACAATGGATTTTGCTCTGACGAGATTAGGGGTCTTGTTCCCGAAACTCGCGCATTTTTACGTACTACGCGGTCATCGTCTAGAGCTCATCCATTTGTGTGATTGCCCGGGGAATCGCACTACGTATTACAGAGAGAATTCGTTTTTCAGTCGTACGCTTCGTCTATGAAGTAAGTTGCCTGCAGACGTGTTTCGTGTCTGTTATAACGTTGGAAAGTTCGAGTCAAATGTTCACAAACACTACTCCCTCTTTCCCCCTCCTCATAAACTATTTTCCTAGTTCTGGTACAATGCACTGCATATGTAGGGGGCATCCCCTGAGTACTGGTCCAAGCTAAAACAAAAAAAACAAAAACAAAAAAAAAAAAACTCCAAAGAAAGAAGTTCAACGGTGTCATATCACATGATCTAGGCGGCCAACTGACATCGCCCTAATATACCCATGCTTAAAGATAAAATTAACAAATCCTGTGATAGATATTTATTTATTAATAATACAAAAAAAATCATTCGGCTTGTCAGAAAACATACTAAACAAAACATGGCGTAACAGTGTTACCATAGTTGTATTTTTTGTAATAATCCATTACGATTTTCAAATATCTTTTTTTTTTTTTTTTGCCATCATGGTCCATGTTTGCGTTACATCGGACTATGTTGTAACTACTCCTTTTTATTTAAAACGCATCATGTATTCCAATAACTTTTGTAAGGAAGTCTGAAATGCTGTTAGAAACTTGTTAATTATGAACTAAAATTTATTAAAATAATTTTTAAGTTTTCCACTTACATATTTCTTTTTTTAATTCCATAAATCTATAAAAATTTTCTTACAATTGCAGGCTATTTAAATCTTCAATG
The DNA here is from genome assembly GCA_914767995.1 of Thecocarcelia acutangulata. Classification (NCBI taxonomy): domain Eukaryota; kingdom Metazoa; phylum Arthropoda; class Insecta; order Diptera; family Tachinidae; genus Thecocarcelia; species Thecocarcelia acutangulata. The sequence goes on along the minus strand of OU612095.1, from coordinate 20,885,511 downwards.
AGTATTTTTTTGTCACGCACTGTATTTGTTTTTAATCACATTATTACTGGTCATAATGAATTTAAAAATTGCTTCTATTGTTATCACTTGTGATTAATGATTATTTTCATAATGATTTTATTTGAAAGAAACGGCAATTAGTTGTCTAACGCCCGATAATTTTTCTACATATGTACGAGTATTCGTATGTACGAGCGGACGGAATAGATGGCGAGAACAAGAGAAATTAAGAAAATAAAAGTTTTTCAAAATAAAAAAGAACTGGTTAAATTGTAGTTTTACAGATAGAAACTTTTATTTTCTTTGTGATTACATATATATATATAGGGTGTTTTTTTAAGCTAGATAGAACTTTAAATTGTAAAAAGTAACACAAAAAATTAAATTTTGATGAAACATTTTTTTTATTTGTTTCAGTATACTCTGACAAATCATCATGAATAGACTCACGCTTGAGCAACGCTACGAAATTATCCAAATTTACTTTGAAAATCAGTCCCGTTGTTTTATCGCAAAATTGTGTTCAGCGATGAGGCGCATTTTTGGCTTAACGGGTTTGTTAATAAGCAAAATTGCCGCATATGGAGTGAGACCAATCCACAAGAGACCCTACAGACTCCATTACATCCAGAAAAATGTACTGTTTGGTGCGGTTTTCATGCTGGTGGCATCATCGGACCTTATTTCTTCAAAAATGAGGCCGGAGCTCGCGTTACGGTCAATGGAGATCGTTACCGCACCATGATCAATGATTTTTTGTTTGAAAATATGGATGACATTGATCCGGAGGAGATGTGGTTTCAACAGGATGGCGCTACGTGCCATACGGCGAACGCAACCATCGACTTACTGAAATCAAAATTTGGCGATAAGTTGATTTCGAGAAATGGACCTGTCAATTGGCCTCCAAGGTCGTGCGATTTGACACCTCTCGATTATTTCCTGTGGGGCTACGTGAAGTCACTGGTTTATGCTGATAAACCAGCAACAATTGACGCCTTGGAGACCAGCATTGTTCGTGTTGTTCGTGACATACGGCCAGCAGTGCTCGAAAAAGTGGCCCAAAATTGGACGTCCAGAATGCGCTTCCTCAAGAACAGCCGCGGTGCCCATATGCCCGAAATCATTTTCAAATGTTAATGTCACGTATTGATCTTTCGAATAAAAAAAAATTTTGATTACAATTTAATTTTTTGTGTTATTTTTTACAATTTCAAGTTCTATCGGGCTTAAAAAAACACCCTATACATACATACATATATTTTAATGTAAAATCTGAAAAAGTTTTAAAACAATTTTCTACTACTTTTACTGCTTTCAGGCGAAATCGGCCGCCGCTTAAAAACATAATTGCAGCTTTAAGAGCGTAGAAACGATTGTACTCGTGTCTACTGGCATGTGAATTAATTGTGTTTTGTTTAATTACTCAACTTTAAAGTGTAATGATGTGTTAATGGGTGCGTGGTTATACTCGTATACGAGTACATACCTACAGATAAAATATAATCATGTGCATGTGTGTATGTGATCGTTTGATTTTAATCATATTTTGTTATTGTTTAAAAAAAATAATAAACAAATAAATGCGGCGGCAGCAGTAACCATTTTAATTATTGCATTTGTAGTTTAATTTTACCAACAAAACATTAACAAGACGAACAGACAGCAGCCTAGAGCAGAGCATCTGTGCTCGCGTTACAAATGGGAGTGTAAATTAAAAACATATAATACATATATGTATATGTATGTGCATTCAGTTAAATGCACCAGTATCCAATCGCAGTAACAACAATAACATTACAACAGCAATGATCATTATGCGTTAAGTGTAGCACAATTGGAGCGACATGCGACCAAAAGCATGTATTTGCTGTATATATACTAGAGGGCTGCTCAAGCATAATAAAAATGTCTTACAAAACATTGTAGTAAATTCAAGTACTATCTTTCGTCTTCTTTCACATTTCAAAACAAACACTTCAGTGCCGAAATGTCATAAACACATAAACGAATACTGTCTTATAAGAATTTAGAGCAAACAGAACCAAACACAAGTAGAACCAAATGAAATAGAACAAAATTGAAGTAGAACTTCGAGCATTGAAGTAATGTTCTACTTCAGTTTTGTTTATAAAATTTGTTGTTGTTGTTCATGGTTTTTGTCTTTATATTAAGCACAAATATTTAAATGGAATAAATAGCCTACAGAAGTGTTTCCTGTTTGTTATAACATTGGAAAGTTCAAGTCAAATGCTCAAAAACACTAATCCCTCTTTCCTTTCCTGTTAACCTATTTTCCTAGTTCTGGTGCAATGCACTGCATATGTTTAGTTTAAAAGTTCTTTATGGAGGAGCAAACACCAACACATATAAGAAAAAACTACTTTTATATAATATTTTCTGTTGTAAAAAACCAAAATTATTTACATAAACAAAATTTACACTGACAACTCTGTCGTCAATGCTTACCAGCAAAGCGTGCGAACGTGTTGTGGCTTTGCTCTTGTGTGTGTACAGTGAAGAACGGCAAAAATATATATAAGACAAAGTTGTTTGTGTATTTTTCGTTGCTAGTGCTGAGTGTAGTATGAGTGTATTAAAGAGCAGAACCCTATAGCTAAGTGTTTTAAAAAAACAATGGAGCATCAAGCCCTATGCGCTCGGGCACTTCTGCTTTGAAGATACATTTGATAAATTTCTATACAAAATAGTTCAATTAAGTAGATAACACACGATATGTTTTTTAACAATGTACATGTTATTTTCCGCAATGTAAAATGCCTGCATGTCGTCTGTTTCCTCAAAAACATTGCGTCTGTAAAAAACATGAACAAAGTCGTCTGACAAAGTTTCATATAGAGCGTGTTCTACTTTGTTATGTTTAAACATCTGACATTAGAACTCTATGCCTTGTGAACAATTCAGCCGCCTTTTTCGGGCGGTATAAGTAGTCGGCTTTTGAAAATTTTAATGCATTAATATTTTAATTTCTTTTAAATAATTATTTTTCATAATAATAAAAAGCATAGACAATATCAGACGTAAATGTACATGTATGTTTGTGAGTAAAGCTTTGTTCGAGGAAATTCCGGGTAAAGTCCGGTAAAATGAGAGTAAACAAAAAATACTCTCAAAAAACACACAATTTACCAAAAATTGCTGGAACACAAAGAACCACATTTCAAGCCCGAAATTAAAAACAGCTGTTGTTTATTTATACAATTTTAAAATTCAGTGCTCTCAACTTCTAAATTTTATAATGCATTGAATTTCAAAAAAAAAACGCGTTTTACATTTAAAAGAAGAATAATTGTGTATCACTTAGTTATTTTTCGAGTTTTGTTCGATTTAAAAAGTAAATTAGCTTTCAATTATTACGTTTATGCACAGCCTGCTCGCAAATAAAAACTATTTGCAAATTATTAACTGACTGTTTATGCGTCAATTTGCAATTTGCTCGCCATATGAAGTTCGCAAGATACAAATTGTTATCTCTCTATTCCTTGATATTTTGTTTCCGTAATCTTTATCTTTTTAATTTCTAAAACGAAGGTAAACTTTTATACAATTCAAAAGATTGTTGCAAGAAAACATTTTCTTGATTCACTTAGTGTACTTTTTCTTCCTCCACCTCACTCTGCAAAAATTTCATTGAAATGACAAAATTTAAACTTACATTCATAATGTTTGCACGAAAATCAAAAATTGTTTATTTTTGTGCAAACATGCTTCAAATATTTGTAAAAACCAGCAAACAGCAACATAAAGTTTTTTTATTCAATAAATTCTTGCATATTTAGTTTGCGGTTTTAACAAATTTCATATGACATAATTTTTTTTCTAGATGGTAACAAATTAGCAATACTCGTATATTGATATCAAATAAAATTTGTAAAATTTAGGTGCAAGAAATCGAGATCAGTGCCAGCAACAATTTATTGAATAAGCCAAAACGAAATGCAGAAAATACATATATAACGAGTGATTTTTTTGCTATTATCTTTTTGGCAACATTAGTTTTGACAGCTCACGCACGTTTTGTATCTTGTGTCACTGTCAAACATCTTCAGTTTGGTCTATAATTTAATCATGAATCGTCTTACAAACGAACAACGCTTGCAAGTTATTGAATTTTATTACCAAAATGCGTGCTCTGTTAAGAAAGTTCGTCGCGCGCTTCTTCCATTTTATGGTCAGTTTAATCGACCTACTGAAGCTTCTATTCGGGCTATTGTAAAAAAATTTCGCACCAAATTTACATTGTTGGACATTAAACCACCAACACGCTTACGTAGAGTGCGAATTGAAGAAAATATCGCAGCCGTATCGGCCAGTGTTGGTGATGACCGTGAATTATCGATTCGGCGCCGTTCGCAGCAATTGGGCCTCTGTTACTCCACTACGTGGAAAATTTTGCGAAAGGATTTGGGTGTGAAGCCTTATAAGATACAGCTGGTGCAAGAATTGAAGCCAAACGACCTACCACAACGCCAAATTTTTGGTGAATGGGCTCTTGAAAAGTTAGATGAAGATCCACTTTTTTATCGAAGAATTGTGTTCAGCGACGAGGCTCATTTCTGGTTGAATGGATACGTGAACAAGCAAAACTGCCGTATTTGGAGTGAAGAGCAGCCAGAAGCATTGCAAGAGCTACCAATACATCCACAAAAAACAACCGTTTGGTGCGGATTATGGGCTGGCGGCATCATTGGGCCGTCTTTCTTCAAAGATGATGCGAATCACAACGTTACTGTGAATGGTGACCGCTACCGTGCGATGATAACAAACTTTTTTTTGTCCAAAATGGAAGAGCTTGACTTGCATGACATGTGGTTTCAACAAGACGGTGCCACATGCCACACAGCACGCGAAACAATGGACCAATTGAGAGGCGAGTTCGGTGAACAGTTTATTTCACGCTTGGGACCAGTCAATTGGCCGCCCAGATCGTGCGATTTAACGCCTCTAGACTATTTTTTGTGGGGCTATGTTAAGGCTAATGTCTATAGCGACAAGCCCGCTTCGATTGACGCACTGGATGCCAACATTGCCAACATTATTCGTGAGATACCAGCCGAAATGTTGGAAAGAGTATGTCAAAATTGGACTAAGCGGATGGACCATTTGAGGCGCAGCCGCGGCCAACATTTGTATGAAATAATCTTCAAACATTAAATTATATCGACCCAACTATCGATCCAAATAAATATTTCATGCATTTTTCTGAATTTTATGTGTTTTTTTTTAATTTCCGATAGTTCTTATAAAATCACCCATTATAAGCAAAGTTTTTTAAATATGTAGCTATCAGTACAGATTGTTTGAATACTATTAAAAGAAAATGCACTAAAAATTAAATAAAATTTACAAATTCTTTGTGCGATTTTTAAAAACCACTAAAATCGGTGAGTTGACAGAGCTGTTGCAATTCAAACGAAACATTTTTGCCAATTTATTTAAACATTTTGAGCTAGATAAAAACGGAAGATAATCTTATTTTAATATAACTTATTTAAATATAACGTATTGTTACATTTTCAAATATTTTTTTTTATAATTTGCACTTTGCTATTTCATTTTCATAAATAGCAAACAGCTGATTAAATGGTTTAACCATTTTGCACGGAAAAAAGTACGGGTAAAGTCTGGTAAAATGAGAAACACAAATTACTCTCTCAATAGCTTTCTCATTTACCCAAATTGCCCAATTTTTAACACAAGAAACACTTTTCGTGCAAATTGGGAGCCCGCGGGTTCCCGCGGTAACGACGTCGAACACAACTTAAATTTTAAAAACTGTCTGTAAAAGTAAAAAAATTTCACAGACATGAAAAAATACATGAGAAATTACATTAAAAAAAAAAAAAACAGACGCAAAAACATATCGTTTGTGGGTGCCTTTAATACACATAAAATATTTTTCAACAATAAGCTGCAGTTTGCCGCCTAAATTCTAGCGTTGATATTGTTTATAAAAATACTGATTGTGAGCGATGACAGTCAGCACTCACAAACTACACACAGATCGTTTCGATTTATAAATGAGTTAAAAAGAAAACAAAGTTAAAATACAGATAAATACAACAACAAAACAAACTCGTGCTTTTAAATGACGAAGTTTTCCAATTGATTGCTACAGACGGAAGAGCAAACGGATGGAGCGAGCGCACGTTTATTTATTAGGCGCGAAGTTAAATATAATGGTAAATCGCCCGCTCTTGATAAGTTGTTTTTTTCTGTTTTTTGCATTTTATTTTAAAAGTCGTCGGATTTTATTTTTTTTTTTTTTTTTTATAATAAAGCGCTTCATATAGAGTCTCCAATATAATTCAAAAGCATTCGTTGATAAACAATCAACAGAGTCGCAACGAAAACAAACGGCGACAACGACAACTGCAAACAAAAATTGTTTTAAACCAACCAACCCAACAAAGATCGTATCAAAAGTTAAACATTTCTTCAGAACGTCGCAATGTCTGTCTGGTTGTGAGTGTTGAATAATTTAAACATTTGTCCACTGTATTATAAATGATGTACTCGTATTTGTGCTATTGGTGGCCAAACTACTACAATAAATGAACTGTTTGCTTGCTTATCGTTTTATTATATAAAAATTAAAAAAAAAAAAAACAAAATAAATAAAAGAAATTAAAAATTATTTATCGGTCAGTACAATTTTGAAATTCTATATGAATTTAATAAACATGACAAAAAATAAAAGGTTCACAAAATTAAATAAATAAATATTAACATATGTATGTACATACATAAAATGATTATTACAAAACTATTTGTTAAACAAACAAAGTAAATAAGTCTTGCGGTGACATTTCAAATAATTCACTAGAAAGACTGACACGTCTGTCTGCTGGATTTGGAGGAGCTCCTTACTGGCTTAAAAAGAGTTTGTTGTATATATGTGCATGCACATACATACATACATGCCTACTTACTTACATGTGTATTTAAGTGCCTGTGCTTAGAATAAATTATGGAAATTTTAAGTTGGCGTTTTTTTGCCTTGTGTTTATTTTATTTTGTTTTAATACGAATTTTGCTTACTTTTTACAATCATTTTATAAGTTCAACTACCACTCATGAACAATAATAGTGCCTTGCTGCAAAAACTGCAGCAAAAAGAAAATTTCATTCAAATCAAAATCGCAAACAGAAAATAATACGTTTTAAATTATACCTACCTACTCGTAAAAAATTCAAAATTTGTTTAAAAGATAACAAAATATTTTTATATCTATAAACATACCCATACCTACCTATAAAAATAAAAAAAAAAAACTATAAATCAGCAGATAATAAAAAATTCCAATCATAAAATAAACTAAAGAATAAAAAAAATAAATAAATTCTAACTCTCTCTTTCTCTAAAACCGTACACGGAAGGTTAACAAACAAATTAAAAAACAAACAAATACACTCATACACAAATATACAGGTATATACAATACAATAATTAATAAATAAAAACAACAATATCTGTGTGTAACCAAAACAATAACAGCCACCAGATACAACAACAAAAACACAATAATGCCAACAAGTGTTTCTTCTATTTGATTCCAATCGGTATTTCGATTACTCATCAGATTTTTTGTTTCATTTGTATTGTCCCCCAACAAAGTTTAAAGTCATGCTCTCGCAATTTGTCTTAAATGATGTTGCAAACCGTGTTGGCTGCTGAATCACCACCGCTGTTTCATACAAGTTAAAACCTAAATTACCTGGAATTTATGCTACTACTACACTAACAAGCTAATAACTACTCGTACCGTAAGAGAAAAAAAAAAACAATAACTACAACAGCCAGATTTACTCACCGAAATAAACACAGAGCTGTAAACACTGATTACGTGAAAGAAAACAACAAATCGACCACCAAGCAAGCAACAGCATCATTAAAGAAACATTAGTACATAGTAAGTTTATGCCATTTCGCAAACACCATTGCCCGTACAAATTTGGCTTAAGGGGCGTGGATTGCAAAGTCTGAAAAGTGGGCTGCATAAACCCACTACTAACATTGAATTAATGTAAGTATTTGACAACAAAGAGAACCAAACCATTTCATTCATACTTTAGTTTTTTTTATTTATTATGGGAAATTGTTTCGTATTAATTGAAGCTTGAGGAGTTTTAAATAGTCTACTATATTCCAAGACTCGTCATTGTCGTCCCATAAAGTCGACATCTAAAAATGCTCACCTTTACCTTCGTCGTTGATGGGAGTTATTACATTTTAATAGATATTTAACATTTTCTAGATCTAAAACCATGATATAAAAAAATACAAGGTAGTTGCAATATCTTTTTATTATTTTTAATAAGAATTTTTGAAGTTTATTGCTAGAGAGAAATATAAAAAGGCGTTGCCACACTATGAATAAGAAAAAGTACTCCTAGAATTAAATTTTTCCGAAGAAACTATAAACTGATATAAGTGGTCGTTTCGTGAGCTAGTCGTATATAAAAATATTAAGCATTAATAATATTAAAATATTGAAAAAACTTTTTGGTAATTAATAGAAGCAGACAACTAAATTTAAGTGTTTTACATTTCAAGTATGCCTTTCAAGCATGTTTTAAGTTCTTCAACATATTCATTAGTGGATTTTTCATTTACAAGTAATTTTTACTGAAGTTACTTACTCAAGATCGTTAACACCATGTTTATGTTTGGATCATCAATAGAAAATGCTCATCAATAGAAATGAATACAAAAAATAAATATAAGTACTGCACTAACGCTACCATAGGTCTGACTACTATTGTAATCATACTACGCCCTGTGCTTACATTACATTACATTTCTATGTAGCCTTGTTCGTTTGTTATTAATATATATTTCCGTCTCTCTTGATAATTAAATTTTCAATATTATCAGTTTTAATTTTCGATATTATCGTCACAGAATTCGAGTCCGTTCAGAAGTCCAGCTTTTGTTTATTCGGAAAACGAAAAACCAAAATATTTTTCAGAATAAAATTTTATTTTTGGTTTCAAGAATGAATATAATATTTTCCTTAAAAATTTTTTCATTTTAAAAAAATTTTTATTGTTTCGTTTTCTAAACTAAAAAAAAAAAAAAACAAAGAAACATATTGAAATCCGTTTCCGAATAACATTGAATTCTGCGAAAAGTCTGATGGCAAGCTTTTAACCAATATTGCCGAATACCAGGTAAGATAAGCGTCTTCAAAAAGGTGATATTTGTATTTTTGCACAAGTATTTTGTGCTTTTGCAATTTTGAAATATGCAGCTTAAGATTTGAGTCTGGAAAACGACAAACAAAAGTAATTAATTTATAGAATTTTTATTGAACTTGATAATTTTTAAATTAACAGCCAGTTTGCCGATGTCGAAAGAATAAGTTCATTCGCACTCTAGGCGAAAGAATTTTGATTTGTCATAATTAAAATACATAAGTTCATGCGAACGAACAATAGTGACATAGACAACCCCAAATTTATTCGAATGTGAGTGACTAGCGTTCTTTCGCATACATTTTAATTCGATATCGTTGAATAGGCTGTTAATTTAAAAAGTAATTAAGATTGTAATGTAATAATCCATATCCTGTCATTGTTAAAATATGTAGATTCTTATGCACAATATTTTTCATATATATTCGTTTTATTTTTTAGTTCTTTGTTAGAAGTCACCATTTTATTCTTATTTTTAAACAGAATTTCAAACGAAAATGAAAACTGGGAAATATATAAACTAATATGGTAGCACAGTTTTATGAAAAATGTCACCATCCTTATACTTATCAGATGGTGATTGTTAAGGAAAATTGAGAGAATGAAACTACCTTGTATTTTTATATCATGCCTAAAACAACAAATAAGGACTTTCAGTAGCAGGCAATTGTTGATAACATCGCATCAATATTTTTCCGTCGAATTAATGTTACTACTCATAGTCTCGACTCTTGGAATAAAGGCGATTTTATCGAGATTTTTTTAATTTATTTTTGTTTCACAAATCTAAATTAGGTTAGGTTGTATAGGCTGCGACAAAGGCTCGTTGTTAAAACACTTGCCACTAACTACACACTACACTACACTACACTACACTACACTACACTACACTACACTACACTACACTACACTACACTACACTACACTACACTACACTACACTACACTACACTACACTACACTACACTACACTACACTACACTACACTACACTACACTACACTACACTACACTACACTACACTACACTACACTACACTACACTACTAGTTTCATGAAAGGAGCCCACTTCGGTTCTTTCTTAATCCCATTGTGTTTAAGGAAGAAGCGATACTACTAGGGTATCGATACTTATACGCGATAGGGTATTGATTCCAAAATATCGATGTCTACTCGGTACGGAAGAAAAACTTCGATACTCGAAATTAATTTTTGCAAGGAGTTTGACAGCACAAATTACACCACCATAAATTCATCCTGACGTTGACGATATTTTAAAAATGGGATGGGACAGCACAAAATCGATAACAACGATTGCTATCGCACCAAAATAGCATACATACTTTTAATCCTATTGTTGAAGATTGTGATGCTGATGACACTTGATTTTGTAAAAGTTGGCTTTATTGTTATTGAGAATTCATTCTGGTGAGCAGCTTATTTCGCTGACCAAAGGTCCTTAGGTCAATGGATTGCATAGATACGATGCAATATTTCAGGGCTTCTAAAAATCGCGTAATTTATGGGATACCAGCAACATTGCTAAGAAATTAGGAATAGAAGGTAGTTGCCGGCAACATTGCAATCTTTCTTTTAATAAATGTAAGATACAGTTCATTCGGTTCTTTACTCTTTCTCGCCTACTTTTTCTCTTCTTGTGTAAAAATGGTTTTCCTTCAAATTAGGAGAGAAAAGCTGTCCTCCCTCCTGCCGTGAGAACTGTTCCTTTCTTCAGCATTTTTTTTTTTTTTACTTAAAAGCCTTTAAGCTTCAATATTAGTCATTATCTTATTCGTAAATAAATAAAAGAACGTTTTACAATTTAAAATTCATAACAGAACAAAACATATACGAGTACATACATATTTATTTACAAAATGCATTTCTGCTTCAGTCTTAAAAAAGTACACACATATTTATAAGTATACGATACCTATGTATACGTTTACAATACTACTTGCTTACTGCTACATCTTAAAAATAATATCTTTTAGATTACATTTGATTACATTGCAGAGTTGTTTCATTTAAACAAAAAAAAATTATTTTTTTTGTAGTAGTTTTATTCCATTCACACATTAATAAATAGATGTTCGACAAGTGCCGTTCCTTCGTAATGATAAGAATCATTTAAGTGTGTACGATTTTTTTCAACAGTGCTGCTTAAAACTATAGCACATAAATAAAGGTTCAGTTAGACCTTGCTTATCTATAACCATAGAAAACAGGTGTTCCAACTGACCTTGTGGATGGCAATGTAATCGATTATTTCTGACATAACAATAGTAACAAAATGAATTTTGATTTTCTACCATAACGATAAACAGGTGGTTGCTTTTTTGTTAGTACTCATACTTAGGTGTTGCCGATTAAACTTTTTTCATTATAATGAAAATATCACTAGCTTAGAGGCTTTTTAGAAATATTCTTCAAAGGAGAATAATTAGTCTTGAAACCTATTATTATTGTAATGTATTTATGATTGAAATACGAGATGTGATCAAAAAATAACCTTTATTATTTTTTTTTTGTACATTTGTACAACGGATTTATACATTTGTACAACAGATTGTAGAGTTTCCTTTCTTAAGATTTTTCTTAAGAAGCATTATGAACCGATTTTTAAAACTAATATCTCTGTGCTGGGAGATATATATGTATATACATATATGATATATATGTATATAAGATAACAATAAAATTGAAGTGTTCAAATTAATTTACATTGAATCTTGTGAATATTTTCAATAAAATTATTTTAAATATATAATTTTAAATATATTGAGAATTATTCATTTTACATGTATAACAGACAGTACCTGGGGCACCGAGCGTTACGCGGAGCTTCCAAATTCTATACATACTGAAATATATTTACTTTAATAAAACTCAATTCACGAGATTTTTCCATTTTTACGATGTTTAAAGTCACGATAAAATTGTGTTTTGACTACCTTTTTCTTTTGTCTTATATATTTTGTGGAGTGAGGGCAAAATAGCAATTCGCTTATTTATTATTCCGTTTCTCACCAAAAAAACTTAATCTCTGTGTTCTCATTAAAAATTCTTAGTTTGATATCTATATCAAAATTTCCCCAGATATGTAAGTGAAAAACGAGCAAAGAAATTTTTGTTTTTTGAAACGGGGCTAACGATTATAGATTTTTGTTTTCAAAAACTTCCAGATACTGACTCTTTGAAACCGTTTTCGAAAACATTTAATATCGAATGTTAGTAAGACCCGTAAAAAAATGGTGACGAAATCTTAATCGGTTTTTCAATCGCTAAAATATTTAAACTCACTTCAGTCGTTTTCGAGGCCTACTCGCTTTTTCGATCTTAGAAACTCCTATATTCCACTTTTTTTTTACCTTGAAAATCCCTAGATACTCATTTTCATTAAAATCGTTAGAGCAGTTTTCGAGAACCAATAAAAGTTTTACAAAAAGGTAAAAACCGGGACAAAATGGGTCTTCCCTGGACTAGGGACATTCTAAATCGCTTTTATAACCTTAAAAACCCCTAGATACTGATTTTCATTAACATCATTTAAGCCGTTTACGATAGCAGTCAAAAGTACATTAATAATCCCTAGAAACTGATTTTCTTTAAAAACGTTAAAGCCGTTTTCGAGAACCAAAAACTGTTGGGTACAAACTGGAACAAAATAGGGTTTCCTGGGACCGGGGATAATCTAGATCGCTTTTTAGACCTTAAAACCCTCTAGATACTTATTTCCATTAAAATCATTGAAGCCGTTTTCGAGAACTAATGAAAGTATAACAAATGGGTAAAAACCGGGACAATATGGGTCTTCCCTGGGCCGGGAATACTCTAGATTATTTTTTTGAACTTAAATCCCCTAGATCCTGATTTTCATTCAAATCGTTGCCCGTTTGTAAGAACCAATAAAGTTTTACAAATGAGCAAAAACCGGGACAAAATGGGTCTTTACGGGACCGGGGACAATCTAGATCGATGTTTCATTCTAAAACCCCCTAGATACTTATTTTCATTAACATCATTGAAGCCGTTTTCGAGAACCAATGAAAGTATTACAAGTGGTTAAAAATCTAAAATGAGTCAAAACCGGGAGAAAATGGTTTTTCCGGACCCGAGACGAACTTAAATCGATTTCTTGTCCCCAAAAACCTCTGGATATCGATTTTCATCAAAATCGTTAGAGCCGTTTTCGAGAACCCAATTGCAAATATATATATATAAATAAAAATATAAACAAGAATTGCTCGTTTAATAAGATAAGATGTGTACCAGCATAACAGAAAAAAATGCGAAAATCGAAAATACTTAACTCACGAAATTTGAAAACAACGGAATGGAATATGAGTCACTTCGTAGTCAGTAGTGTATGGTAAGAAGCTTCATTTATTTAAAACCCAAATGGATATATTCAAATGCTTTTTGAGCGTAATCATGCAGACGTTTAGTATCTACTAATGCTGTTGTAAGCATATTTCAAACTGCTTTTTCTTTGCGTGAATACTTCTCAATTTAAGTTGCAAACATATTCCTTCAATTTTCTGTGCTCGAAATTTGCACACTCATGTTCGATTTATTGAAGAATCGCTTGAAAGAGAATTTTATAGACAATTTATGAAAACAATATTAAATAAAATTTGTTGCCTTGTTACTGATGCCCATCAGCACTCACCAGCATTTTAATCTCTTTCACATTATATTGGGTTTAATTTATTGCTTTTCATGAGGTGAAAACTACTTGTCTTATTGTCGAATTAAAAGTCAAAGAGATCAATGCAGAACAAATTATTAAGTTTGCCGTTTTATTATTATTTTTTCTTTATTAACATAATAATAATAAGAAAAAAAAAGAGTTGTAAAACGGCTTTGAATTGTATATTCATTTGCCATTCTGAGAATAGAATTTCAAAAATTTTATTTTAATAAAAACAGTTGGATCAAGACAGGAATGAGTCACTAAATGGGTATTTTTATTCGTTTGAGAAACTTAAAGGTTGAAACAGAATGAGTAAAACTGAACTGGAAATGCTGGTGATGATTGTTCAATTAAATTATTCATAAATTTAGCCTGACACTAACAAACAATTGGTAGACATTTGGACTTCTCAAATGTTGTAATTTCAATAATTTTTTATACACCCCTTTTTAATTGAAAATAATATACGAGTATGATAACTTTTCTAAAAAATGATAAATTTTGTGTTATCTTAATGCTTAAAAAGCATATCTCCAGCTGAAATGTAAAACGGCATAGCAACAAACAAAAAAAACACAAAATTGAGTTTTTTTCTATTTTAACAGGCTTATATTAGTTTCACTTGTATGTTAAGCTACGTACACACGGTTGTCAGATCTTACAATATTGCCAGTAAAATTGTCTGAAAATGTATTACAATCGTGTGAACTACCAATTTTTAACTAACAACGTTGTCAGAAAAACCATTGTCAATCAATTGTAAGACGACAATGTTGTCAGGCATCTGACAATCGTGAGAACACTCTTCGTTGGCACTGCCAAATAATTGGCTGGTATTGTAAGCTCAGTTTTAATTGTCAGATGTATAAAATTAATGCACCTGACAATGGCATCATTGTCAGAAAACAGTTTGATGGGCAACACTGCCAAACAGATAGTTCTTGATATACATAAGTGGCAATGCCCTACAACATGTCTGGCAATTTTTTTCATCTAACAATCTGACAACCGTGTGAACTGACAATTTTTATTGTCAGAAAAATTATTTGTCAGACCATAGTCTGACAATGAAATTGTAAGATTTTCTTACGATCGTCTGAACACACAATTTACTCTTGCGGGACAATTTTTCATTGTCACTACATTGTCAGCATGTTGCCAGATCTTACAATATTGTAATATCTGACAACCGTGTGTACATACTCGAAACACATTGCCGTATGAGTGATTATTACATATGTATGTAGCTATATAAAACTGTATATATAGTGTTACTGTGTTAATCACTACGATAACCGGTTTGGAACTCGATTTTCATATTACGTGCGCGTTTCGCTGTGCATCTTAACTATAAAAGGTCATTCACTTTAGTGCGAAAATTTAAGTTGCCGTATTGCTTCTGATCATTTGGCAGTTTGACGTTTCCTGAAGCCGACTTTGGGAATTCCCAAAAACTTGGAAAATCTTCGCTAACCGGTTTTTCAAATTCGGATTTTGACAGTGAACTTTCGATTTAGGGCGAAAATTGAAGTTGTCATATTGTTTCGGGGGAATTGGGGGATCTTGGCGATTTCTGAAGCTAATTTTGGGAATTCCAAAAAAAAACTCGCAACGCGTTATACGAATAGTCATCTGGTTTGGATAATTGGTTTGATAGCGAAGCGTGGTTTTTAGTTTCTTAAACTATGTTTATTTAAAAATAACAACAAAAAATTATAAATAGCTTGTTCTCTATGTTTCCCAGCTATTTATATGTCGATATCTCATAGGAGCTACCCTAATCATCAGTAGACTTTGGAAATTTTTGAAAGATATTCTCAAACATTTAACTTTATATAACAACAATCTAAATAAATTGTTGAGAATTTAAACATTTTATTAAGTTTTTTGTCTCTTCTGTAAAATTTTTAAGTGATGATAGGCTCTTTTGCATTTCAGGTAACGATATACATTAGCATGCATTGCAAGAGATATTAAAATAACAACTTTACGAGTATTAAATAAATTCAATGCATATTTACAAGCACGACACTTCTCATTTGATTGAGTTTTTTGTCTCTCTAGTAAAATTTTTAAAAGTGATGACAGACTCTAATAAAGTTTCCATTCAATTGAATTGACAATTCCATTTTGGTAACACACGAGCTGTTATTTTTGAAATCCATTGAAATGGAACAAAACAATGATGACTTTTTCAAATTTACATGAAATTTACTGTTCCCGAAAGTTAATCCAAAAATTTATTTTTATAGAGGAGACCAAAAAATGTACGTACATAAGTATGTCGGCGGAATTTTATTTTAGAGGCGTTTAAAGTTAACCAGTTTTAGCCTGTTCTAACTGCATATCGGTTTTAAATACTATATTTTCATTACTTCTGAGGTGTGGTATGGGGGCTAGCAGTTCCTCGAAGTTTTTGGATTTACAACTGTAGCAGCCGTTTTTAGGACTGTTATAGTCCGTCCTGAGCCCATTATTTTCTGGTACCACGGGAGCTGGGAGCCCCGAGAACATCGTTCTCACCCAAGTATGGTGAGGACCTTCGAGAATGTTGTGGTACAATACTCATAGAGGGGCAGAATTTTCGGACTCGGTGTGGTGTTGTACTGCAACCTGGGTGCTCCTGAGATCAGCAGGAGTTTTAAGAAGGCTCCGCGTCACACCATGGGAGAGACTATGCGCCATTCAGCATGCAATCGAAAATGGTACCCATGTATGACAATTTGTCATGTTCGTGCATGACGTTTTGTCATGCATGGGGACGTTATCTTTTCACCTGGTAAGAGAATCACCGTGGGGTTAGGTTGGCAAGGCAGTAACCCACGTTAAACATTTTCTAATTCTTCTGAAGTGCAGGCCCCTCGGCGAGCAGGTTTTGCCTTGGTGTACACTAAACAAAAGCTCTCTACTTTCTGGGGTACAGAGGGCAAATAGTTCCTTGTTTGTTGTCGCAAATAAAACTCTAGGAAGCCGGATGACTTATGTTGGGTTGGATTTCCGAAACACTAACTAATGGTTAAAATTGCCAGTAACGGGATCAGCAAAGCCCCGGAGATTTTGCTTACAGACCATGTTCTTAAAATCTCGGGAAGTGGAACTAGTTTCCCTTATAACTATGGTGTAATGCCGGTTTTCGGGGGCTAATAACACTCCGAGGTGCTATTGTAAGAAACCAGGGGTGATGATTAGACGAATGAGTTGGTTAAGGGCTGCTGCTCTTAATGGGCTTCGACCCACCAACTGCCTTGTATTACAGGAGGGATTAGAAGGCTCGAACTGTTTAGCAAGGTATTGAACATGAAATTGAAAAATAAAAGTTTTAAAAAAGTGCAATTTAATTTTTTTTATATATATTTCATGTTTATTAAGTTCTTATAAGAAAAATTTTTTATGGAAACTGTGCAATAAGAGCTTAATAAACATAAAATATTTTTTTTATAAATAAGACAGTAAAAGTATTCTTTCAAACGCGAAAAGTTCGAAATTGTAAAAAAATTATTTAAACTCGGTTAAATATTTATTGTATTTTGCACTCAAAATTTATTTTTAAGGTTTAATTTAATTATTAATATAATAATTTTAAAATTCATATTAAAGCCTGAAATTCGAACACATGTTTTGCGTATACATATACATAAAATAATTATTTATGCAATTTGTTTTGTATTAAAGTTTAATACTAGATTTTATGATTTTGACTAAAACTTATATATATTCTTTAGTTCGAAATCATGCTGGAAGTTTTGAATACACGTGTAAAAGATGGTTAAACAATATCAATAGTTGCGTAAAATTTTCAATTTAAAAAAAGTAGCTTAATGTTAAGGTTGTGACTTTTGTATTTTGAGTATACGAAAAAGTTTTCGTTTTTCGAACACATGTAAATATGAAATATTTTTTTAAAAATTGTTATATTATAGTTGTAATTAATTTTTTTCAATAAGTTTTTATATTATGAAGAGTTCTAGCACATGTTCGAAAATTCGAACTTATGTTCGAAAATTCGAAAATGTTTAAAAATGTATATTTTAACATTTACCAATATTTTACTAGCTTTTTAACAAAAATTAAAGCTGTTATATATATCAATTTTAACAAAATTATAGTGAATCATGATAATTGTTTTTACTTTAACAATATTGTCAAAAAATTATTCGCCACAAAGTTCTGAAACTTTTATGTGCATATTCATAAAAAATTAAAACGTATTTGAAATGAATTTTAGAAAAATTTTGTATGGAATTTTTGTACTAAAACACATTTCAAATTCATTCAAATTTTTATGAATATGCCCATTAAAATTTCTAAAAAAAAATTCATTTTATTTATGTATGTATAAGAACAAATACACATATGTATATGTATATTAAAAAATATATGTATGTATATGCATATACATATGTATGTATCTAGCACTCCTGTTTTAAATTCAAAATCTTATGTTTGTATCTGTTTTTAACAATTTTTTATGCAAAATCTTTCAATTGCTGGAAATGTTTTAATTAATGAATAATTGATCTCTGAACTCACTATACAATTTTTTTTTTTCATTGTAGTTTTTTACAATCAAATGATACAAACACTTAAATACAGAAGACTTTTTTATATCATGTTAATGTATGTAAACATATGTACATACATATGTATGTACGAATATATGCATGCATAAATATATGTATATAATATAGAAGTAAATAAATACGAATGAAATTCGAAATTCTAGTTAAACGCATACATTTGCACTCACACTCGTATTATTTATTGTCTGGCTGACGGACTGACTATACTCGTAGTGGTCATCATTTGTCCGATATTGAATTTTGAACGACAACTCTTTTTAAACAACTTATTATTATTTGCCTTTTCTTTGCGGGCTGTATATTCATCTGTCAAACTCAACACCCATCCACATTCATTCACATCATCAAACAATGTTTAATACAAACATTGTTTCCATATATACAATCATTTGGCTTTTGTTTTTGTTCAATTTATTGTTTTTTTTTTCGTCTGCTGTGCGTTTAATAAAACAAAGTTATATATAAATAAAAAAATTAAGAAAGAAATAAAAAATACTAAATGTCTGAGGATGTGCATATGTATCTAAGACTATACAGTTTATATGTTTGGATGTATATGTATGTTTGTATATGACAACGAAACTGACCCTCTTAAATTATTTAATTGACACTAATTTAAAATAAAGAGTAACGTAACCCAAATGTTGGCACCAATTTAACCCAACCCGCTTGGAATCGTATGTCATCAGTCCCTGTCATTCATACGAGCATGTGTGTGGTTGTACGAGTATGTTTGTTTCAATGATTGCAACTTTATTTAATTTTATACTACATATATAAAATTTATAGACAAATTAGGCATCTATCTACTTTACACTTTAACACACAATTTCACTTGCTCACTATAAAGGGTGATATGTTTTAGGGGTTCACAGTATAACAATTGGCAACACTGCTTAATTTTCCAACCCATTCAACAGCTGATAATTGCTTCTTGTTTAGTTTGACATTTCATTAGGGATAGACTTATGTCAAAACAATGTTGCAAATTGTTGAAATTTTTTAACAAAATAATGGTTCTGTTCGACATTATTATTATTATTATTATTATTATTATTATTATTATTATTATTATTATTATTATTATTATTATTATTATTATTATTATTATTATTATTATTATTATTATTATTATTATTATTATTATTATTATTATTATTATTATTATTATTATTATTATTATTATTATTATTATTATTATTATTATTATTATTATTATTATTATTATTATTTTTTTTTTTTTTTTTTTTTTTTTTTTCATTTAAACTACTTATTATATCTTCCAAAAGGTTTAATAATTTTTTCTTTTTTTTCGGTTGGAGAGGTAAAATGCCTAACGCATCATCAGATACTGTGACCACACAGTACCGGTATGTGGGGCTTGCACCCACTACAACCTCTCCCTTTTGTTTGAGCCTTGTCTCCACCCCGGTACCGCTTTCGCATTGTTCTGAGGCTCTTCCAAAAGTTTTAATAATAAATCTACAGATCTTAATACTAATAAATTAGATACAAAATAGATTTCTTTCACTTAAGCCTCGTCAGTGCTAGGCAAATTAAGTCACCTTTATCCGATGACGTTTCAGCACTGGTCTTCTACGCTGGCGCGTTCATTAGCACGCCTTTTCAGCATACTTTACCATATTGGTGAGTTCCCATCCTGCTGGAAGATTGCTAATGTAACACCAATTGCCAAAAAGGTTGAAGCAATAACCCTGGAAATTACGCGCCCAATTGAAATTTGCTCTGCGGTTTCCAAAGTAATGGAAAGTATGGCTAATTGCGACCTTGTGAGGTATCTGGTGTTGCATAATTAACTTTGTGAATGCCAATATGGACTTTGCATGTGCGATCTGTTGGCATATCAGTCGGAGAAATGGTTTTTTTTTTTTTCTTCACAATGTGAACTAACAATATGTATTCAAATCTTAATACTAAATACAAAAAATTAACTAAGTCTAGCCAATGCTAGACAAAAAGTTTTATTTTGCGTTAATGATATCGGTAAAATCACCTATTTAACGCTCTGATGGTGGCAAGGGTATCCCTTCTTCTCAACCGAATGTGACCGCTAAAATTAAGTATGTTTCGTGCAAGAGGGTTTGGGTGAAGTTCCAATTTGCTGATGTACCTAGTTGAACACTTTGAAAATTCATCTTTTACCAGTGGAACACACAGATCCTTGTGAATTCGGGAGAAATGGTGACACTTAACACATCATTTCGGTGAAAGTAAAGTGGTGATTTTTGATATTTCCAAGGCGTTTGGCAACATGCCACATAGTGCTCTACTGGCAAAACTTACTGCTTTGGGTGTTGATGAGGATATTTCTTGGTTCACATCGAGCTTTCTTAGAGACCACTTTATAGGAGAGACCACTTTATACGAGATATAGATGGGGTATCATCAAACGACTTGAAGATTAATTCATGGTTACCGCAAGGCTCGGTTACTACTCCTATTTACTATTTGTTTTTAATGACCTATGCCAAAGTTCAGATAACATCGGTATCGGAAAAACCGATTCGTTTAGCAAAGCTGTTTTGGGAACTCCCAAGGTCGGTCTAAGGAAACCTTTAAATCCCTTCCCCACCCCCCTTACCACAGAAGCTATACGGCAACTTCAATTTTCGCACTAAAGCGAATGGCCATTTATAGTTTAGAAGCATATCTCCACGGCAAAAACGTGCACCGAATATAAAAACCGGTTCCAAACCGGTCCACAATATGGATCCAAATTTTTTGGGAATTCCCCCCCCCCCCCCCCCCCTTCCGCGGTAGCAATACGGCAACTCCAATTTTTGCACTAAAACAGCAACACTGTACATACAGTACATATGCAATAATCACTCATATGCCTATGTTATAGTCACTCATACGGCTTGGATTTCGAGTGATGCAAATATGCAAACATAAAACAAACAAACAAACATGCAAGTGAAACTACTATAAAGCTATGTACACACGGTTGTCAGATGTTACAATATTTTAAGATCTGGCAACATGCTGGCAATGTAGTGACAATGAAAAATTGCCCCGCAGAAGTAAATTGTGTGTTCAGACGATCGTAAGGAAATCTTACAATTTCATTGTCAGACTACGGTCTGACAAATAATTCATCTGACAACAAAAATTGTCAGTTCACACGGTTGTCAGATTGTTAGATGAAAAAAATTGCCAGACATGTTGTAAGGCATTGCCACTTATGTATATCAACAACCAACTGTTTGGCAGTGTTGCCCATCAAACTTTTTTCTGACAATGATGCCATTGTCAGGTGCATTAATTTTATACATCTGACAATTAAAACTGACAATACCAGCCAATTATCTGGCAATGCCGACGAAGAGTGTTCTCACGATTGTCACATGCCTGACAACATTGTCGTCTTACAATTGATTGACAATGGTTTTTCTGACAACGTTGTAATTTTAAAATTGGCAGTTCACACGATTGTAATACATTTCCAGACCATTTTACTGGCAATATTGTAAGATCTGATAACCGTGTGTACGTAGCTTAAGCGTATTAAAAATATTTATATCTTTGTTGTAACTCTAAAGTAACACCCTGTGTATATGAACAATTCATATGTAATAACACATATATAGCAAAAACTATACTCGTATATATGTACATACGATTTTATTAATGGCTGATTTTTATTTTTTGTATACACATTCATACACACATACGCACTTGCCTGTTTGTTTGTTTGTATGTATTTTAATTCATAAATTTCAGTTACTTTTTTTTTATTAAGATCTTGGGAAACTTCTTGGGAAAAAAACTGAACTGACACTTTATTAAGAAACTATCACAGAAGAGGAATAACTGACTGCGGCGCGCTAAAAAAGTTTATCCTTTTGTTTCCTGTGGACTTGATAGAGAGTATTACGAGTAATACGAGTCGCAAGAAGAAAATCAATTAAATTTGATTCAATTCAATTAAGTTTGGTTAATGAAAAACAAAAGCATAAATTATAACATAAACGGTAAAACTAGTCTGTTAAGGCTTAAAATAAAAATTAAAAAGAAAATGAATTTAAAAGTGCATCCAACAAGTGATATATAATCGAGGCGCTTTTTTCTTAAAAGAGGATATACACCAATACCTCGCTTTGCATCGGGACTACGTTCAAAAAACAAAACGGCGCGAATTGAAACACCGCAAAGTGAAAATAGATTTTCTGTAGCAAACCATTTAATGATCGGAGATAGGTTCCAGGCTTACGAAAATACTACCAAAATAAAATTGAACAAAGTAAAATTTTTCAAACAAAAATAATACACAAAAAACATATTTAATTAAACAAAATAAACTGCATATTCATTTAATTTATGAAAGTTAAAATTAATCACTGTCTGATGAATCCATAGCGGCTGTTGTTGCAGGTCGGGTTTCTTTCACAAAAACTTAGTCGAATGTTTGTTCAACAGCTTTTTTTCAACGTAAGATCAACTTCCTTGTAGCAATTGGTATTCGTAGCTACCGCCTGGGACACTTTTAAACTTCAGGATCGTTTTAAAAAAGGTCTCCATAGCTTCGTCAATCAAACACATCGCTTTAGAAATTTGTTTGCAGGTTAAATTTTGTTCTTTGGAGATTTCTATTAAACAGTTACTGTCATCTTCTTCATTAGCTAAATGTATTTTCAATTGCAATAGTTCTTCATTAGAGAATTCTTGGTTGTGCGAGCTTAGCAATTCATGTATGTCGGTCTCCTAAAATACCTTCAACATCAGACATTTCATGACGAACAGCTGGTGTACCATCAACTTTCACAGCGCTTTGGTGAACACATTCAGGCCACATTTTGCACCAAACACCATTCATGTAAAATGGTTTAATCTCATCCCACGAATCAGAAATGATTTTTATGCTGAACTTTTCCCAAAACTCTAACATGGTGGGCTTATCTTGTCCATCAGTCTCACTTAAAAGAAGTTTAAATGTTCGTCGAAGGTAATAACTTTTGAAAGTCGATATTACTCCCTGATCCATCGGCTGAATAATTGGTGTAGTATTAGGTGGGGGAAAAACAAATTTCACGTTTTCTGACAACTCATCAACAAAAACTGGGTGGCTAGGAGCATTATCCACTAGAACCAACAACGCAACATTCGAAAATCAGTAGAAATTAAGCAGCGACGCAACTTCGAAATAAAACACAAAACTAAACGACGCAAAGCGAGGTATTGGTGTTTAAAATTTAATCTTCTTATTTATAAAAAATATTTTATGTTTATTAAGCTCTTATTAGACAAATTTTGTGTGGAAATCTGTACAATAAGAGCTTAACAAACTTGAAATATTTTTAATAAATAGTAACTAGCAGTAAATCTATACGAAATACATGATAGTTAAGTAAAGGGTGGGTCCAACCAAAACGTATGTAAATAAAACAAAAAGCTTTCGGAGAATTATCTTAATATTTTTATTATGATAAAAGGATCTATGGCGATTAAGTGTAAAACAAAATATCGGCCACCGCTTCGGTGGCTTAGCTCTATCCGATGGTCCATATCTTCAATGACTCTGAGAGATCAATCAGCTTCAATGTCGTTACTATGCCGAATTAATGTAGCTAAAGGATACATGAATGGTTTTTGTCTTATTGACGTACCTTTTTTTGTGAATATCGCCAAAGAAAGCAGTCCAACGGTGTCAAGGCACAAGATCACGACGGCCAATTAATATCGCCATGGCGTGAGATGAAACAGGCCATTTAATTTCCTGGCCTGAAAGAGCCATTGTTTCGTTGGCTGTACGCCAAGTAGCACCATCCTGTTGGAATCACAAGAAGTCCGTTATCAACTCGCGGTAGCGAACACCATTCACGGTAACTACTTAAGCGGCGCATGCACGGTTCAATTCAATTCTAAATTGCCATACACTTCATAAACTGAACTGAAAGATTTTCATGCAACTATAGAATTCAATGAAATTATAGACAATTTTAGACAATCTCTTTGCAAAAACACACCAATTGAAAATTTGAGACCTGATCAAGAGACTCGAACACACACAATACAATCGAATTGAAAGACTTGCTAGTCAACTTGAAAAAATCAAAACGTTTTAATTTTTCTTCAACCAACTCGACCAACTGTCAAACGAATCAACTGACAAAGCCGTACACGCTTTGATTTGGAAAACAACCGACTCAGTTGCCGACTGGGTTGAAACGTGTATGGGGTGCTTTAGCAAACCTCATTTTCGAAAAAGTTTTGCCCTATGATGCCACCAGTCTATAAACTGCACCAAACGGTCACTCTCTACATCGTCTTTCCAAAAATCACTCGCGGAGTTTCATTTGTTTAAATGATTTGGACAACAACCGACTCAGTTGCCAACTGGGTTGAAACGTGTATGGGGTGCTTTAGCCCACCTCATTTTCGAAAAAGTATGGCCTTATGATGCCACCAGTCTATAAACTGCCTCAAACGGTCACTCTCTGTGGATACATCGTCTTTCCAAAAATCACCAGCGGTGTTTCATTTGTTCAAATGCGGCAACTCTGCTTGTTAACAAATCCACTGAGATGAAACTGTGTCTCATCGCTGAAGACGAAGTGCACCAAATGCATTTTGATTTGAATGCCCATCAGCAATCATAATGCTCTGCTCAATTGTGTTAGACCTCTCGATGGCTGAATTTGATAAACACTGAATCAAAGAAGAGTCAAATTAAGTGGATAGCACGGGCTCGACACGGTAACTGCTTGACCAACCTTATTTTCAATGAAGTATGGTCCGATCTAGTCTACCCAGTCTAAAAATTGCGCCAAACAGTCACTCTTTGTGGATGCATCGGCTTTTTAATAATCACTCGTGGATTCTCATTTTCTCAAATGTAACAATTATGTCTTTATGTCTGTTAACGAATCCACTGAGGTGAAAGCATGCCTAGTCGCTAAAGATTTTTTTTTTTTTTTGTAAAGTCACCATTCAGTTCGATCTGTTCAATACACCCTGGTGAATAGGTTTTCCCTTGGCGTACACCAAAGCAAGGTATTCTGCTTGCTGGGGCATAGAGGGGAAGGCATCCTTCATTTGTTGTAGCAAACAAAACTCTAGAAAGCTGCACGACTTATGTAGTGTTGAACTTCCAAACCCCGTACCAAGGGCTAAAATTGGCAGAACGGGAATCAGCAAAGCCCCTGGGAAATTCCGCTTGCAGTTCATCCCAGCGCTGATCGTGGTTGAGATGCCAGCCTTGGCTGCAACGTTTTGGCTGTGGCTTAAACCTAAAATCGCAGGAATGGGAAGTAGATTTCCCCGTTTTCCGGGACTAATAACACCCCGAGGTGCTGTTGTCTTGCAACAAATACTTGTAATGTAAATAACCAGTAGTGATAGTTAAAAGGTTGCGTTAATTGAGGGCAGATGCTCTTAATGGGCTTCGGCCTACCAACTCATTAAGTCTTGTTTTTCATTGAGTACTGGGAAATTGCATACACTAGAGATTAGAAGGCCCGTAATGCTCGTAATGCGTCCCCACTTTAATTGCATCAGCAATTAGTATTTAATTTTCAGCAAAGTAAATATAAATTTTCAAATTAAAATTTTGAAGTAATAAAGAAGAATTGTTTTCTTGTGATTTGAAATCACTTTGTTGCAATATAAATTTCAAAACTGAGTCGAAATTTTTAAATACTACAAGTATTTCTGTTATAAATAAAAGTAAATAAGATAAATTTATTATTTTTTGTTATCTTTACAGTATGAATTCTCTAACCTATGATAATATTAGCGCCACAAAAAATATGGAGGTCCAAAATCGGTAAGTGTTAAATATATACTTAAAAAAAATTTACATATATTAGCAATTAGATAACAATATGTATTTTGAAATTGTGGTATATCGTTTCACAAATTTTAGTCAAGGGTAATTTTATAGAGGTATAGAGCTTTGAAATGGAACAAAGCAAAGACGAAATTTTAAATTGACATGAAATTTATATTATTCGAAAGATTATCTTCTGGCGTTATAATATAAATATAACTTCTAGCATATGGCCATGGTGGGCATGTCTGGAATTCCAATTTTCGATGACTTTGTTCAATAATTGTGGCCATATATCGGCAATAATACGGCGAATATTGTCCTCCAAGTAGTCAAACTTTTCGGCCTTATCGGCGTAGAATAATGACTTCTCATATCCACACAGAAAATAATCTAGCGGCTTTGCACGACCTTAAATTAAAATTGGCAAGTCCGAAACGTGAAAGTATGCGGCCACTTATTGGTTCCTGCAACAAGTGAATTGTGGCACCAGCTGTGTAATATGTTACGTTGCCCTGTTGAAACCATGGCTTCTTCACATCATGGCTGTTCAATTGATGAACAAAAAAGTCAGTAATCATGGTCACCATTGTCTTTAATATTCTGACCAGCAACGTTTTTAAGCAAGTAAGGACCAATGGTTCTACCCCAGCTCTTTAAGCACACCAAACAATCAGTTTTTCTGGATGCAATAGTGTCTCCAAATACAGCAGTTTTGTTTATTGTCTTAACCATTCAAACAAAAGTGAACTTCATCGCTAAAAAAAATTCGCTTATGAAAATCGGAACAAACGGCAATTTTGTTAAACATAAACTTCAACAATTTTGCAGCGTTGTTCAGGTGACAGCCAGCCCATTCATGTTGAAATCACAGAAAAGAATTAAAAGGGCAAACCAAACTAAACATAAATCACTTAAGAATTGAATAAATATAGTTAAAAAACTAAAAAACACTCATCGATATCAAACTAAACTAATAAACCATGGTGCAATTATTAGGTGGCAGCATAAGACTTGTTGTACTACATACTTACATACATAATATTTTGTTTGTGTAAAATTTCCGGACGCTGTCAAAAACATGTTTACAAAACAGAAGAAAATGAAAAAGAAACGTTTATATAAAAAAAAAACGAACAAAGAAAATTAATATATTTTTTTTTATAAATTGTTTTCAACACATTTTAAGCAATTAAAATATTTTTGAAAACCTTTTTATTGTGTTCTTGCCCTTTTTCAAACTGTTTAAAATATTTTTATTTTTTCACCCACAATTTTTGACACGCACAATTTTATGAAACAAAAAATTATCACCTGCGCTAGTGATGCCACCTGGTTAATTGCACCATGCTAATAAACCATACGAGTATAATCAGATTTTTATTCGTATAACGCGAGTTTTCTTTTGGAATTCCCAAAATCAACTTCAGAAATCTCCAAAACCCTCCACTTTCCGGAGAATATGGCAACTTCAATTTTCGCACTAAATCGAATGGCCGTTAATAGTTCAGATAAACGTTCCACGGGCAAAACGCGCACCGGACATGAAAAATCGGTTCCGTTTCGGTTAGCGACGCGGTTATAACTATTTTGGAAATTCCTACTGTCGGCTTCAGGAAACGTCAAAATCTCCCTATTTCTTTAGAAGCAATATGGCAACTTAAAATTTCGCACTAAAGCGAATGACTTTTTTAGTTCAGATGCATGTTGCGCGGCAAAAACTCGCATCAACTATGGAAAACCGAGTTCAAACCGGTTTGCGAAGTGATTCCGATTTTTTTTTTTTTTTGATTTCCCAAATCGGCTTCCACTCAAATCCAAAATCCTCCCACTTCCCCGAAAGCAATACGGCAACTCCAATTTTTGCTCCAAAGCCACAATATATGTATATATAGTTTTATATACCTACATATGATATAATCACTCATAGAAACAAACACACAAACATACTAGTGAAACTAATATAAGCGTGTTAAAAATGGCCGCCAGTTAAAAAACGTGTTGTCAACTAAAAGTTTTATACCTCTATAAAAAAATAACCTTTATTAACAGCAACAACCCTTAGGATACTGTCAACCATATTTATTCATATTTTTCTATGTGTACGCACTTACATTAGGTTCATTTGTGTATTTTTACAGTAAAATGCAGTAAATGAGTAATTTTTGCACAAGTTGCAAAACTACGTTAAAAAAAACGCTCTTGTGAGAAAAATGACCATACTGAAAAATAGTAAAAATGTGTAAACTTTAGCCAACATCCAAACATTTATTCCACAAAAATAAAAATTTACGACTAGTTTGATGCCCCAGCGTCTCATAGGACATTAAAGGGGGGTTGGCATTATGTTATATGTATAAAAACAATAAATACAATTAATTCAATTTCAATAACAATAAAATTATAAAAGAAAAAATCAAAATAAAATATTTACCAGAAAAATAAAAAAACAAAACAATAAAAAATTTATACATTATGTATTGTTTGTTGTTCGAGATCAATAATCGAGTAATAATACAGTTACAGTTAGTTACAGTAGAAGCATGTCTATGTCTTCAAGTAAATGTTGTTTGAGATGAAATTTAAACGTTGAAATTGTGTACAAGTTTTTTATATCATTTGGAAGGCGATTGAATTCCTGGCAGCCGGCATATTCTATGCGTTGTTTTGTAGTTTCTAACCGACATCTTTTTATCATTAGATTCGTATTATTTCTTGTATTATAGGTCTGGTTGATTATAAACTCTAATACTCAATGTTCCGAATAGCTTTATACTTATACAGCAAAAGTTGCATTTTATATAAACCAAAAATTGGTAAAATAGTTTTAGCTACATTTCGGTACAGGGATACAGACGAGTGCATCCTAGGAATTTCGTAAACAAGTTTGAGAGCTTTGTTTTGCAGTCTTTGAAGAGATTTTAACAGCCAGTTTACCAATCTCGACAGCCTGCTTGCGTTCGCAATCTAAGCGAAAGAAAACTGATTTGGGTTCGTCTAACTTTTTTCTATACGAACATAATAATATGCGAACGAATAGTAGTGAGATAGACAAACCCAAATTGATTCGAATGTGAGTGACTGGCTTTCTTTCGCATTCATTTTCTTTCGAAATTGGTAAACTGGCTGTAAGTCTGTTGTTTTTCTGAAAGCATATATCATCGGCAAGTAATTCATGTGACTTTGAATTAAAACATTGTATTTACAAAAGTAGTATGGCCTTTACATTAAATATGTTCTTGAATTTGAAAAGTATGCCTATGGCTGGAGATACCTTATTTTTTAATGTTTGATGTGTTTATTCCAATGTAGATTACTCTGAAAAATCATCCCCAGATAATTTACGAAGTTGCTTTCACTAAGTACCGCGCCATCAACAAGAATGTTAAATGAAAAGTCATCCCTAGAAGGACATGGTCGAAATCTTATTTCTTTTGTTTTATCTTTATTTAGGGATAATCTATTAATTCTGGCATATTCTAGCAGAACCTCTCCATCATGCTCCATTTGGGATTTCAATATTAACTCATTATTATAGGGATAATAAAGACTTATGTCGTCAGCATACATTATAAGTTTACCATGTAGTTTAAGATTTGATATATCATTTAGAAGAACTGTGAATCTGTTAGATTAAAACAAATAACATGTGATAGTACCCTAGTGCTTAGTACCCCACCCCGTCTCCACGCTATCGAATACCCCGGCACTGTAACCAGTCATAAGTTCAGCACCGATTATTACCGTTATTAGTAGAGAGCAGCCTTTAATTTTATACTGCAGTCATTAACTGAAATAAGAGAGTTAACGTTATGTGACGAACAGTATTGTTCACCAACCTTGCTTTACAAAAATCACTATATAAAAATAATAAATAGTAATAAAGTCGCTAACTTAGTAATGAAACACTTACTAATTGCCACTAGAAATGAGTTACATTTGTGTTGAAGCTAACTTCAGCGAGAGTAGTTTACTCTCGTACGCTCTGTCTAAATTGGATTTTCCAATTGCAAAACGTTGACACCGAGCTATTTGGTTTGACAGATAAGTTACTCGTACGATTGATGCCCCAAATTAGGTTGCACTATAAGCGTTTAGCAAAGTAATAATAGAGGCGGGCCAAGAAATGAAGGAAAAGTCATGACCCTATATTTTTCACATTTGTCCTAGAGTTTTAACAATAATTACAATTATTTTAAGTAAAATAAAAAAAAATAAAACTAATGTCTCCTATAATTTTTTAATTTAAAAAAGTAATAAAATTAATAATATCTTCTACAACAGTGGTGCCCACGAGTTCTATATGGAAGAGTAAACACCAATACATTTAAGGAAACACTATTTTTTTTATTTAATATTTGTTGTGAAAAGCAAAACATTTACAAAAACAAAGTTCACACTGATAATCGCTGTCGTCAATGTTTATCAACAAAGCATGCGAAAGTTGTTTGTGTATTTTTCATTGCTAATGCTGAGCGCAGTATTTGTGTGTTAAAGAGCACAGCCCTACAGCTAAGCGCATTTAAAAAAACAATTGAGTATCAATCGCATATGGCTGGGCACGCTTGTTCTACAATATATTGTAGATATGTACTTAGTTCCAAGAAAAAAATAATTTGTTTTCTTTACGATTCAAATTTCGGTATCGCACATTGTTTGCAAAGAAAGCCCTGGATTGTTTACTCGCAATCAAAATTTGTATTTTTGTATATTTGTACGATATCGAATGGCAAAATATCAAAACAAAAATTTACTCGATATCGAAATCGGTAATTCGACCCCTAGATGGACGGCATCGTAAGTTCTGATTAAATCGCATTTTTTATAAATCAAAAATCAATAACTACAGTAAATCAATAAATACTTTTGTACGTCAGCGTAATATGACCACATACCTACATAGGCCTACATACATATGCATTTACCCGGTGGCGAACGTTCATGATGATTCATAGTGAAAAACACTGACTACTAGTATGTTAAATCATCAATGACAGGTGCTGAATTTTCCTTTGAATTATGCATTTTTAAAGCCATTGTCCAAAACTTCATAGATGACCCGCATTAATTTTGTTTGCTAGGCGTTCGCGTATCTGTGAGACCTAATATAATTGATAAAGATAATATAATTGATATTCATATGTGCATTTTTATGCTATTCCTTGCCATCGCACAGATTCGTAGCAAAGAAAATCACTTTGAATCTTCTATGATTTTTTCTTTTAAATGCGTTTATAATAGACAGCACAAAGAATTTTTTACTATGGTTTTGAATTGTAGCAGGCGAATTCAAGGAGAGTTTAGCTTCCCATTACTTTCATTTCCATTACTTTCGATTTCGATTTCCATTACTTTCATCTTTATTATTTATGGTGGTGATGCTTCAATAATAATATCTGTAAATCACTGCTTAAGGCCTGATCAGACTATTATACAAGTATAAATGCTTTCATTCGATTTTGTAAGATGGAGCGTTTTATCGTTGGTTTATTTCAAGTGTGATGGTGTAAATGCAAATTCTAATTTACGTTAGACTTTTTGGCAGTCGCAAGAAATGTGTTTAGTCTTTTCGCTCCTTTATTGCAACATAGTCATATCGCAAAAAAATTTGTTTCAAGAAAAACACATTTCAAATTTTTAATTTCCATACAAGTCGTAGAAATTTTTTTTTAGAAAATATCTCCTAAAGGAAACAGTTTAAAAGTAATTTGAATAAATTTTTGCCACAATATAAAAGGTAGTACTGTTAACAATTCTGCACTGTTAACTCGAAAAGCAAATTTTTTGAAATATGACTATGTTGCAATAAAAAGCAGTGATATGTACATGTACATATGTATAATGTAGCATAATTCCATAAATATATGTATTTTATTTAATAGAATGCTGCTTAAATTTGTTTGTCATTAAGATAAGTTGATTTGTTTTATTAAAATAAACTTATGTATGTACGAGTACATATGTATGTATGTATAGTTGATTATTTCTAAATGCCGTTTTAGTGACTTTGATGACCTTTGTATAACTGAAAGTTTTTTTTTCTCCTTTCGCTCTCCTTCTTGCTCAGACTCTGCCATTTACACATAACAGTTTATTTAACACATTTACAGATATGCTCAAGACGGGTATAACCAGCAAACAAACGTGCTCTAACTTAAATATTAATAATGGCGCATATTCATAAATGATATCTATTCGTTAATTTTTCAAGTATCTACATAAGTTGTTCTTAATTGATTACTTTCAGCACGAAACATTTTAAATTAATTCAGGGTAAAGCTGTAAGAGCCTATTTACACCAAAGCGAAATCTGCTCATTCGAGATTTCAAGCCAAATCTAGTAGATTTTGTGAAAATTTCCCACAAATAAAATGAAATCTACTTTATGAGTAGATTTGGACGAAATCTCCTGAAATCTACTCAGTACTAAGCGATGCAACTGAGATTTCTTGCAAAAAGTACTTAAAAATATTACGCTGCAACAAAAATTGCACTATAATGTGGTGTATGCAGTCTCTGGGCACAAAAAATATACACTTTAATGCTGGTGTATTCAGTCTCTGATAATATTGTATTGTCAAACCAGCATGAACAAATTATTTTTGAGCAAATGAAATCTTGCTAGATGTCAAAAAACGATGGTGTAAACGATATGTTATAA
Organism: Thecocarcelia acutangulata; assembly: GCA_914767995.1. Taxonomy (NCBI): domain Eukaryota; kingdom Metazoa; phylum Arthropoda; class Insecta; order Diptera; family Tachinidae; genus Thecocarcelia; species Thecocarcelia acutangulata. The sequence continues at coordinate 20,852,569 of OU612095.1, read as the reverse complement.
CTAAAAGTCGATTAACAAACACATTTAAACAACAGCTGATTGATTTCATTTTATTGTCTAGCATTGAATTTTTGTATTTAATATTCATATTTGAATACTTGTTGTTATTTCACTTGAAAATTTTTGTAATGATTTGTAATTAATGATTTTTCACTTTTAAATTCACATAAATTTCTTGAAATTGCACTAAATCATACAAAAAAAGTCTTCAGATTAAAATGGAGCGAAAATGTTTGTAAACAAAAGAAGAAAAATTTGAGAGTCTCATTGAAAAAAACGTGGCAAGCAAAAAATAATCACCTGGGGGCTAATTCCGTCATTCGTGATCGAAGTTACTATCGAGTAGAAAATAATTTCGCTATCGTGTAAATTTCTAATGATGTCACTCGTTACGTAACGAGTCGAGTTATCACTTCAGAGTTGTAAAATTTTTCTTATGAAATCTAGCATCACTAATATTAAAAACCTTATCTATAAGATTTTTGGTCGTATTCATTTTTATTCTGTTTGGGTGTTTTGAAAAATAATTAATAATTCTTCCAGAAGAATTATTAATTATTGAAAAATACATTAAACATTTTTTAAAAAACAAAAAAGAACCTTGAGCTGAACGAATTATTTACAAATATTAAATTAAATAAAGGTCAAAACAAATAGGATCAAGAACAAACTTTTAATTTACTTTTCTTTCGTGTTTTTCTGTTTGGCTGGTTTTCGATAGTACTTTTGCTTACGAGTGAAAAGTTGCACGGTTGCATTCGAATGGTTACTCGCTATCGAATGCCATCATTAGAAATTTCGAAACCTTTTACTCGATATCGAATAAGATAATCCCAAAAGTGTAAAAACTCGCACATTCGAGTAAAAACTCGCTCGTAAGCGAATGACAGAATTAGCTCCCAGAGCTGCGAAGTTCACCTAGTAATGAATTCGCCTTGAGTAATTAAATATAAAAAAACAACTATGCTGTATATTTACTTTGTTATACGTTTTACTCCAGGGGCCAAATTCCGCATCAATGAGTTTTGAAATGTTCCCCAATTTCAGTGCTCACTTTTGATTTTTGAACCCGCAATGGTGAGAATGAATAATTTTGACACTTAAAGTGCACACTGAATAATAATTTTTTCACACAAAAATCTTCGGTGAATTTTGGTTTTTTTTTTTTAATATTATGAAGTTGAAAAAAATAAACAAAAGGATTATGTATGAATATTAAAACTATCTACTAAACAACTTGTGTGACACAAGGCAGAATTAGTTTGTACGTTCTTTTCCGTTCTGAATCAGCTGCTTGGTTTCTGTTCAATAGAAACTATATGAGCATGCTTTGTTTTTACTTTTTCGTTCTGTTCTGTTGCGGACTAATCTGTTGAAAATAGAATTCAACGTTAAGTGACGGCCAGATATGTGCATGTTTTAGTTTTTTCAGGTATGGAAACATTAATTTTTTATTCAAATGTATATATATTTTTTGTCAAAAGCTAAAAAAAATTGTTTCAATTAAAAATTTTTAAAAGTTAATACATTTTTATCAATTAAGCAACATGGATGATCAAATTAATATTATTTTAGCGAGAAAAAAATTATATTTTATGTAAGAAGTGTCATAAACTATGCAGATTGTGAGAGAGAAGTGAAAAATTTGATCACCATTTCTAAATTATAAATTATTTTCCTTTTTTGTTTTTTCACACAAGATAATATTTATGTACATATTTTCTTCTGCATTCCAATGTTTTTCCTTTATCTACGCTCTACTGTAAAAACAGCTGAATATTTTCATGGAAAAAGTAATTGTAAAATATTTGCTACAGAAATGAACGTCACAGAACGGCAACAGAAAATAAAATCTAATGAGGCCTACAGTTAATTTAACAAATCAGCATATCATTCAGCCTGAGGAAACATATTCAGCGCAATAAAATTCCTTGTTTCTTACGGAATCACTTTCTAATGAAAAGCGAACACTGTGCCTGTCGCTGAATTTTATTTTGTGTGTTCACTGGTAAAAAAAATTCATAGTTGCGGAATCTGGCCCCAGGCATATTTTTATATAAATTATAAAATTACATGATCTCAGTATCTTATAAAAAACAAATTTTTATAAATATTTCCTGTTATAAGAAAAGTATCAATTCTTGAAACCAATTCTATCAGCTTTTGATTGCTGGGTAACAGATAACAGTATAATGCATTTAACAATGGCTGGGATTATGTTTAAGATATTGGAACATATCCCTCAAATTACCAATAATAAATAAATACATACACGCATACATACATACATACATACATACATGCATACTTATGAGCGTTTGTGCGTCGTGGCATTTGTGTGTAATTGTCCACTTAACACAACTCAACTAAAACGAATATTTCAAATACATTTTGTAGGTTAGGTCTGAATATTTATGTCGTTGACTAATCAAAGGGTTTCATTGAAAATTAAAGGAAAAATTGACATCATAAGAAACGCTTTAAAGTACTTAAAAATAAAAAATGAAAATCTTAAATATGTATAGAAATGACACTTCCTTCTGATAAAGAGGTTATCGCAAATAAAAAACAGAGCAAAACGACATGAAAAAACTCAAATTTTAAGTTAATTCACTGTTGGGAATAACAGTTGCTTTCATTTATTTCAAAACAGCCGGCGGTTGCAGTGCAATTGATTTGAAACGTTTTAGAGAAAAAAGAAAAAATAAATACCTATTAGAAAAAAAGATTTTTGTGTGAATTTTTAAAGTTTGCAAAAGGCAAATTATTTACATACATATATTTTTAATATTAAAAAGTGCAACATTTAAAGGTAATTATGATGACATATTCTTGTTGCAGCTAGTCCAATGAACTTTAATGTAAAATTTTGCAATGTACATATTTCAATATTTTGAATTAAAATGTTCAAATTTGCTTATCTTTTCTTAATTAGAATAATAATTGAAAACCGAGTACCAGTTTACGGATAACGTAGCTTTTTCGTTCGTTCGCACAAATTAATTTAGAACAGATGCAAAGCTCAAAATTTTGTTATTCTTTTATAAGTACTCGTAATTGTGCGAACGAAAGAGCAGTTTTGTTATCCGTGAACTGGCTCTTAATTCCCCCATTTTCAAATTTCATTTTTTATATTTAAATATTCATGCATGTTTTGAGAAATGCAAATCGCTTAAATTTAGCGTTTTCAATTTGAAAACGCCAAATAGGTGTTCTGAGAAACGTGTAACGCAAGAAATATGGTTTTGCGATTTCAAATCGCCAAATAGGTGTTCTGGAAAATGCATATCGCTTAAAAATGGCGACTTCAACTCGCATGTGTATATTGAAGTGAACTGATTGAACTCGCTAAAACTGAACTTGCAAACGGCAATAAAATTATTCACGTTTAAAATTTAATATGGTTTCTTTTTATTTCAATAAAAAGTTTGTCCAAACTAATTTGGACAATATATTTTATTTGTTGAAGTATTTTAAATTAAATATATTTTTTTCTTTTTTTATTGCAAAAGTGAATTCTTATATACATATTATGTGAATTTCAAATGAATTTATACATTTATACTTACTTTTACCTTTGTTATTTATAATATAGTATACTTATCTGTTCACCCTGTTACTTACCTGTAATGTTAATGTTTAACATATAATTTATTCACCACTGTACTAAATGTTGCTTGCATTGACAAGTGGAAAAAAGGTTTTTAAGTTCGGGTTTCCAAAGGCCGAACTTCTCACCTTGACTTTTGGCAAAATGAATTATTATTATTACTTTTACTTCTGATCGAGTAGCAGTGTGAGTCACGAGTAGCTAGCAACCCAAATTTGTATTTACTTACCTGCAATTGTAAATTTGTGAAAAAAGGTAACAAAATTAATAAAAAATCCCTAAGTTAAAACAAATACTTACCCTGTTTGTTTTTTTCTCCAACTCCTACATATATAATACTCAATCTGAGTAATATATATGAATAACTTTATTTAGAGCCCCATTCTAAATAAAGTTATTTTAGCGCAAATTGTAGCAACCTGCTAACTGATTTGTTCAAAGTTTAAAGAATTTTACACATTTTCATTATGAAAACTAAATTGGAAAAATTTTCTATTTGTTGTCAAAATTTTTTTCGTTTTATATTACTACACAAGGCAGCTTTATAAAGCTACCTTGCACATACATATATACGTATGTAAAACACATGTTGTATTTTTTTGGAAAAAACTCCTAAACGCCAGTAAAACGCGTGTTCCTTAGAACACATAAAAATCAATTAAGCGTTTTTCAAAACGCATTGCGGTTTCAGAACGCGCGTTCTCGGAACATGGCTGATTGTTGAAATTTTAAGGAATTTTTATTAAAAAAAAATACAACTCTATGCTCTGTCAGGCTTTCAATTTATTTATTTTAAAATTATTTACAGATTTTCTTCATCGATGCTCACGTTTGCAGCCGTAATGACTTCACTGATCATGATCGTGGGAATTTTTGGCAATTTTCTCACAGTGGCAGCTTTAATCAAGTGTCCCAAAGTGCGCAATGTAGCAGCTGCTTTTATAATGAGGTAAATAAAAACAATTTAAAGATTTCAAACATTATATAATATAAAAAAAAATACTCCGAAAAGTTTTCTAAATTTTGTTTACCTTAAAACAAGAAATTAGTTTACGTTGATAAAATTATCATAAAATAAATTAAATTTGGAGTTGCAAATACACAAAAAAAAAATTAAGTTCAATATAATTCTTCGCAAAGCAAATTTAAAATTCGGAGTTCGTGTTACATTACATATACTACTAATATACTACTATATACTACTAATTAAAATACATATACTACTAATTAAAAAAATAAGTTAAACAAATTTCGGTGAATTTTTCGGAGTATTTTTTTTATTATATATAATGTGTGATATATTGAATTTTGCTCTCAATCAGAAAAAATACTATAAAAAAATTCCGGAGTAAACATTTTTTTTATATAATATAATTTTTGTTTGATATTGGAATAATAATTTAGATAATATAATCTTATACAAAAGTTTCCATAAAACTGTTTTTATCTAACATCGTACCTAGAAAGCTTAACTTCTAATCCTATAACCTTAAGTTCGGAGTTTGAACTGCATTAAAAACTACAATAACATCGAAAAAGCATTCGTTTTTATATTTTCTTATAAATTTGTATTTTCTACCCCGTATTTTAGCCTTAATTTAAAAAAAAAAAAAAACTAAAAATTCGGAGTAAATTTTTATTACACAAAAGCATTAAAAACTACAACCACATCGAAAAAGGATTCGTTTTTATATTTTCTTGTAAATATTGTATTTTCTACCCCGTTTTTTAGCCTTAACTAAAAAAAAATTAAAAATTCGGAGTAAATTTTAATTACACAAAATCATTCTTCGAGTACAATGTAAAACTTTTGACAATGAAATCTTATAAAAAGCTTTTCCACAAAATAAAATTTTATTTTAAATTGCATCTAGAAAGTTAACCCGTAATGTTATAGTTATATATTCAAAAAGAAAATATGTTAATTTGGGAATACATATATATATAGAAGAAAATTTTACTTTGGAGTAAATTTTTCTTATACAAAATGGTTCTTTGAATTCGGTATACATTTAAAAAAAAAATCTTACACAAAATTTTCTGCAAAATAAATTTTATTTTAAATTTGCAACTAAAAAGTTTTACTCCGAATTTCATAGTTTTATGTTCAGAAAGAAAATATTTTTATTAGCAAATATATGTTTTAAAAGAAAATTTCAATCACTTAACTTTGCTAACAAAAATTCAATTCCGAATGCGAAACTAAATCTCCTGCACAAAAATTTTACTTCTGATTCGAAATTATATTTTAAAAAGAAATTTTTTTCTTCGTGTTTACTTACGTACATCGCTAAAAAAAATTGTGTTTGTTTCGGTGAAAAACTTTCTACTCCGAAATTTTAAATCTTTTCCCAAAAAACAAAAAATTTAAATGTAAATTCGTAGTTATATTTCATATATTAAATGTACCTACTATTTTGAAGTTATATAAGCCATAAAAATTGTAACTCCGAATTTGGAAAATTTTGCTTCGTTCACTAAAGTATATTCTCTGTAAGAAAATTAAGTCTTGAATTCGACGTTGTACATTCTAAAAGGACGTTGTAAATTCTAAAAGCATATGTTACTCTGAACTAATGCATTCTCTACACACTGCATTCTCTATAAAAAAAATTCAAACTCCGAATTCTGCGCAATACTTTCTAAAAGTATATAGTAGTATATGAACCTGGAGTCATATTTTCAGCTGAAAATTTTTACATTTACGAGGAGATTTTTGAAGTTAAGATTTCCATTGTCGCCTTTCGCTAAGACTTCGGAGTTATATCTGCCATATGAAGTATTAACTTCGAACGAAAAGTTATGTTTTACACTGTCTTCGCAATTATGTTTTCTGTTAGAAAATTTCAATAGAAATTCGGAGATATGTCAAAAAATTTCATTAGTTTTGAAATTTTGCATGAGAAAAGTTTACTCCGAAACCGAAAATATCTTCAATTATTTTAGCCGTATTTCGAAATTATAATTTATACACGAAAATTTTAATCTAAATTCGGAGCCGTGTTGTAATCCAAATTCTAATTTTAGGTCGAATTTGTGTATACACATATCTCCTATAAAATAATTCACTTCCAATTTGGTATTATATTTTCTGTAATCTAAATTCAGGCCCGAACTTCAATCCAAATTCGGATTTCAAACCGAATTTGGTTACATATTTCCTTTAAGAAATTCATTTCCAATTTAGTGTTATTTTTTCTGTACCTCTTATTTCGAACTTTCGATGCGAAATGATTTTGCGTCGATGCGTGTTCAGACATGTAATTTAAATAAAATATTGTTTTGTCTGTTCATACATACAAAATTTATCGTACTCAATTAGCATTTGACAGCTGGAATAAACAGACACATTTATTTTGGTTATGAAAATTTGTGTTTGACAATGTAAAAAATAGATAGATATAAAAAAAAATGGTGTTAAAAATTAAAAAAAAAAAAGTTATTTATTTTAAGTTATATACTTTGAATAAAAACGTAAATAAAGAAATAACGCTAATGCTTTCAAATGTCAGCTCATTTAGACAATAGATTAGATTAGATTTATATCCACCTATAGTTTGATGGACCCTTGAAGGAGATCCACCAGATAGGAATGCAGCCTTTTCTTTTCTGCAAAGATGTTTATTTAAAAAAATTTTTATTTTTGACATTTCCAGATGATTAGTGTTTTGTTTCAAAGGTCGTAAAAAACATCCATTTTGCTTGTCCAGAATAGCTTAATAAGCTCCAACTCATTCGATTTTACTTAATTTTGTCTGCTATTTTTATACCCTCCACAAAAATGTAAAGCTTATATATAAGTTTGTGATTCCGTTTGTAATTTCTACAATTTTCATTTGCGACCCTATAAAGTATATATATACTGAACCAGAAATAATTGAAAGTCGATAAAGCGATGTCCGTCTGTCCGCTGTTGAAATACCGTTTCTGAGAAAACCATTAGACTTAGAAACTTTTTTCTTTCACCATCCTTTTACCCCATCGATTCATGGGTTTGCTTTTGAAATTCAGTAATATTGGTTCACATATAGCTGAAATATATCCAAAATTCCGAAAAAAGCTATTTTTTGCAATTTTGTATGGAAATTTTTGAAAAAAAAAATTGTTTGTTTTGCTTCAAACTTCACACACTCATTAAGCATGGCGACTAAAAGGCAGATATCGGTCCATATATACCCGAGATATATCCTAAACCGGATTTTTCATAAAAATGTCGTGTAAGCGAACTTAAACAACTTTTTTTGCTTAAAAGCAGTTCTGGTAATAAAATGAGGCTACGTAAATATGGAAAATGAAAATTTCCTATATCGGTGCATATATACCCGATTTATAGTGAAGCCGGGTTTTTCATGGAAATGTCGCATAAGCGAACTTAAACAACTTTTCTTGTTTAAAAGCAGTTCTGGTTTAAAAATAAATGGATTATAAGCTTGAACAATTACACATATTAAGAAAGGAAAAAACGGTCGAAATAAAGAAATAATAAGCATATAAATTGATTATATTTGCTGTTTATTATAAACTTAATTTTAATAAACTTACCATCAACTTAACTTACCATTTTTTGCTGGCTTACTTTTTTGACATTTGAGTTGCTATTGTGAATGATTGTATTTCAAACTGTGATGAATCTTATAACAATTTTGTGCTAATTGACTTTTTGTATGGAATATTGAGCTCAATTAAGGTGTTAATTGCGGTAATCTCAATAATTGTGTATGTGTGAACACGCTATTAGTGTAAAAACGGCGTATATCGATTTTTTTTTTTACCAAGGTGCATTAATGTATACACGGTGGCAGCACTAGAGCAAAATTACAACAATACAACAAAAACAGGCATGTGGTAAGCCATGTTTATCAAAAATATTTGTAACTATTTTCACAATTATAAACTATGAATGTACCTTTTCATAACTATAAAATATATTTATTTGAATTATTTTTATGTTCACAAAATAATTTATATATGAACAATTAAGTTTTTTATTCGTTATTTAAGCTTCTAACATTTATACCAGTAAAAAATTATAAATAGCTTGTTTTCTATGTTTCCCAGCTATCTATATGTCGACACTTCATAGGAACTACCCTAATCATCAGTAGACTTTGGAAATTTTTGAAAGATATTCTCAAACATTTAACTATATATCCCAACAATCCAAATAAATTGCTGAGAATTTAAAAAGATATTATTAGAGCATTTTTCTTTTTAAATTCTCAGCAATTTATTTGGATTGTTGGGATATAAAGTTAAATGTTTGAGAATATCTTTCAAAAATTTCCAAAGTCTACTGATGATTAGGGTAGTTCCTATGAAATGTCGACATATATATAGCTGGGAAACATAGAAAACAAGCTATTTATAATTTTTTACTGGTATAATTTATATATGTTTAATTCAGAATACAAAACTAAATTCACTTTCAAAAATGTAAACAATACATTTGACGTAAATAGCTTCCTATATTGCCAGTAGCAAAAAATTGTCACATGCCGTAGTGCTGCCACCGTGTATACATTAATGCACCTTGTTTCTTACCTTACAGTACAGAAAAAAACCTGAACAAAGTCCAAAAAATCTTCAACCCAGGAAAAAATATATATTGCAATTTTCGATCAAAGCGAGTAATATGTATAGTGCTGGTTATGTTGTCTTTTAATTTTTTGAAGTTTATTTTTTTGGAATACACTATAAAATATTAGTAATATGCTAGAAGCAAAATATGTAATAAAAAAGTTGTATTTGATAATAAATAATAAAAATAAATAATTCCTAATCATTTTAATATATTAAACAATTTTTCTGATGTAAAAAACCTATTATTTTAATTGCAGCTTATGTATAGCCGATCTCTTGTTTTGTGCCCTCGTTCTGCCTTTTAATGTATTTCGATTTATTGAGGGTACCTGGAGGCCCAGAGATTTTCTTTGCAAGATGATACCGTTCATACAGTACGGCAATATTGGTGTATCTCTTTTATGTATTGCCATGATAACCATAAACAGGTAAAATAATCTTAAGAGAATTTTATAGTTTATAATGAATAGCGGTATTTAGCAACTAGAAAAGTAATCGATGATTTTACATAAAGAGCGTTCATATTCAGACATCGTTGCCAGACATCGTTGTTTCATCATATTTGCTGTCGGATTTTATTGTTAACCAAAAAGAAAGAAACACTATACGACAGATTATGTTTTTCCCAGTTCTATAACGAGAAAGTTTAATGATTGTTCTAAATCCCACTTCGCCACAAAGAGAACACTGAGTATGTCAATGTGTAAGTGTGACTACCCTTGAGGGTATTACGTGGCGATGACTGGTCTAAATGTAAAAAACATACTTACAATCACACAGATTATAATACGTACCCCACAAAAAAAGGTAGCAAACTTATTCTTATTGAATTCAATTTGCCTTTTTTCATGTTGAAAGGCAAAAATATAAGTACTACTAAAGGCCATGTTACACTATCATACACGATCGTGCGATCTACAAAATAAAGCATGTGTGCTTAAAAAAGTACTAAAAATGCAACCGTGCAACAGACCTTTTGACAAATTATACGATTTGAAAAATTTTATGAAACTTTTTAAAACATTATGGTTTCTGTGCGATCAGTGTTGTATATAGTGTGAAAAGTATGAAAATATTGTTGATGCCTCGAGGAAAAAATTTAAGTAATGTAAAATTATTATGTTAATAAAAGTTTTTAATTGTTTTATTGTGTATATAAATTATTTCAATCATACTTGTGTAATAGTGTGGCCTACAACGCCATTTTGAAACGATTTTTTCAAGTCGGCCAGACTTTTGAAACAGTTTCCTGTGAATGAATCGTACGATCGTGTTGGATACTGAATCAGGGCCTTAACTTTTTGCGTAGACACGTAATTGATTATACGTAGAATGCTTAAAATAACGGAACTTTCACACAAACACAATTCAGGCGTCATATGATTATTAATTGCCATTGCTGTGATTTTGTTTCTAAAATTCAGTCGTAAAGCAGCTCCGGGCTGGAGAACAGCTCTCGCCTCATCGTAATAATTTCTTAAGTGTGGTCAGGCTTGTTGGTGTTGTTTGGCCGTCGAGAGTTTTGCGTCTCGCTCCCACTGCTTAACTGCTTGCCTCAAATAACTGTATTAGTTTACAGTTTTTTTTGCGTTGAGATGCAAGAACATACAATCAACTTAACGAAACTACGCATCTGACATGCCGACAAGCACCAACATGCACACTTCAACATTTGCAGATGATACAGCATTCCTTAGCATGCATAGGAACCACCAGCAAGCATCAATAAATTTACAGGAACATATCGACAAACTAGAGAAATGGCTCAAGCTTTGGAAAATCAAGGTTAATGAATACAAGTGTGCCCATGATACATTCGCTCTGCGTCTAGGAACATGCTCACCCATTACTATTAAGAATAAAGTAATACCCCAACACAGGGAAGTCAATTACCTCGGTATTCATCTTGACCGTAGACTGACATGGAAGTCGCACATCGAGGCAAAAGTAGGTTAGGTTAGGTTAGGTTAGGTTGTACAGGCCGCCAGTTTCATGAAACCAGCCCACTTGGGTCCTTTTGGTCCCGTTGTGTTGCCTGAGGGAGAAGTGCAGCCCGCGAGACTTACACTTCCCCCGAGGCAAAAGTAACGCAGATGAAATGGAAAGCAGTGCAAATTAACTGGCTAATAGACAGAAATTCGACCTTGAAGCTTGATTGTAAACTTTTGCTGTACAACTCGATTCTAAAGCCAATATGGTGCTATGGGATTCAATTATGGGGCACAGCCTCGGCATCCAACATTGAAAAAATTCAAAGTCAAAATAGAATTCTTCGTGGAATTACAGATGCTCCATGGTATGTTAAAAACTCACGAATCCACGCAGATCTGAACGTACCTTTTGTGAAATCTGAATTTGTGAAGTACGCGACAAGATACATTAACAAACTTGAAATCCATCCAAATCCACTTGCAGTTAATATCCTTAACTTTGGTGGTCATACTCGTCTGCGAAGGAGGGATACTTTGGCTACCATTAGAGCTCTAAACAGATGACTGAATTCTGAAATAATATTCGCATAAAAATAAATTTTTGTCCAGCACTGGCAGGACTTTAATCACAATTTTTTTTTGGTATTAAGACTTGAATACTTATTGTCATTACATTTCTTATGTAGATTCAATAAATAACATAATAAAGTTTAAAAAAAAACTTTACGAAAGTCGAAAATTCACTAGATTCTATAGCCAAGTCCATGGTGCAAATAGTGTTAAAATTTTTTCTGTGACCATATCGCTAATCGTAGAACTAACTGGAGCATTGTCACAATGTGGAGCGTGTTTCTCTGTTCTACGTTACTAAAGTGGATTTTGCTCTGACGAGGTCGCGTTAAACGCATTTATACCCTTACCAAGAGTATAAATTGGCAGAACGAGGATCAGCATGCCCCCGGGTGGTTCTGCTTGCAGTTCAACCCGGGCTGATCATGGTTGAGGTGTCCACCTTGGCTGGAACGTTCTGGCTCTTAGTACCAACTCTTGAGGCCTTGTCTTCCACTGATTGCCGGGTAATAGCATACAGGAGGGATTAGAAAGCCCGAACTCCTCACTTGCTAAGATGCATATAACCAAACTGGACCCCACTGGACTAGCTGATAGTTTGTTTAACCTAAAAGAACTTAGCTTTATTTACTAACCCCTTTGGCAGTTGTTCAACCTGCAGATATGTTAACTTAAGTTTTTGTTTTTAATTCTGGGTTTTAAATCAAAATAAAAATATATTTTTTTTTATTATCATTTTAGATATGTCATGATTGCTCATCACAGTACATATGGAAAGATTTATAAGAGACATTGGATTGCTGCCATGATAATATTTTGTTGGGTTTTTTCGTATGGCATGCAACTGCCAACCCTCGTCGGAGCTTGGGGTACCTTTGATTATGATAGCAAGCTGGGAACCTGCTCCATTATGGAAGATGATCATGGCCATAGTAGCAAAACCTCATTGTTTATTATAGCTTTTGTTATACCTTGTATAATTATTATAGCGTGCTATACGAAAATCTTTTGGGTGGTTCACAAGTCTGAACAGCGTTTGAAGCGTCATGCCAATAAGCAAAATTCAATACCAAATAATTTGAGAACAACTCCAAATGCTACGGCCAGTAATGTTGAAACAGGCAATGGTCAAAGTAGAGTTTCATCAGCGGAAAGCAGTAGCTTTTCGACAGACGTCAAACAGGAGTCAGTGCAAAAACAGACGACACGCATCAAAGACCAGAGAGAGGTGAGAGCGAAACGTAATGAATGGCGTATTACGAAAATGGTGTTGGCAATATTTTTAAGTTTTCTGGTCTGCTATTTACCCATCACGATTGCCAAGGTGGCCGATCAAGATGTAGAACATCCAAACTTCCATCTACTCAGCTATATAATGCTGTATATGTCGGCTTGTATAAATCCTATTATTTATGTCATCATGAATAAGCAGTATCGCAAAGCTTATAAAACAGTAATCATGTGTCAGCCGGGACGTTTATTGGCGTTCGGTAAACATACTGGGGGCGGGGCAGCTGCCAATAATGGCAATGGCAGTAGTGTGGCAGGTATGTGATTGTATTGTTTAATTGAGGAAAGGTGATGAGAGCAAAAAACTAAGTCACTCTCATTTGTTTTAGAGAAATGGAAAGATACCGGATTGAGCCATATGTCGCACAGCCGCACAATGGTTTCGGCAGTGGACCAACAAAATACCAGCTTCAGCAGTTCCGTCCAATTGCCAGCTATGGAATTGAACAGCAAACCGAAAGAAACGAATACCAAAGATACGATCGAATCAATGCCGGCAATGTTGCCAATATCAGTGGCAGCAACGCCAGCGCAGAACCTGAACGAAGAACCAAAGAAGAGCAGCGAGGAAATGTTAGTGGCGCCTACAATAAGCGCACAAACACCCTCTCCCACTCCTGCCCAGAATCACAACAACACCAACAGCGAACAAATCAATACTCCCACGAACATTATAACGCCCAGGACCATCAAACGCATAGCCCTAGTGGGCGGCGATATAATCTTGGAGGAGGAAGAAGAGGAGGAGGAGGAAGAGCACAAGAACGAGGAGAAGCCTCCACAAGAACCAGCGAAACCAGACACGATAGAAAAAGAGACAGAACAACAACAAGCGGCGCCATCCACGATTTTGAGCCAACGGCCGACACCAGTGTACGTGAATGCGAGTGTTTTGCAACAGAAGAAAAACCCATCCTACGGTCAGAACATCAACGTCATTCCAGATAGTAAAAACTCCAATAAACTTTTGACAAAACCGAAACTTTAAAAGACTACTTACCAATGCTTTAATTAAATATAACATAATAAGCACACCATAGCAAAGAAAACATGCACATACATACATACATGCATACATATGTTTATAAATATTAGAAAATCAATTAAACGCCCTTATTTGGGCTAATTTTTTACACATTTAATTACAATTTATGAAGGGAAGTCACAGCAGTTGGAGTAAACATTGCAAGCCTTCCAAGGGAATCGCATACAAAATATTCCTTTGAACTTCATTTTATTTCTAATTATTTATATTTGTGGTTGATAAATCTAAACAGAGGTGTTATTCCTTACATTTGCACTTTTGCAAGACCATTTGCACCTGAAATTAAAATGGGTTAGTAATTTTATTCTAAAGAGAAACACTGGGTACTTGCAGAAAACTTGCAAATATGGCAACCTGAGAACTTCAGTCCTCAGAGGCGAATTCACTATTAGCTAATCAAACACCAGCCCACAATATCTACCCCATATATGATGAATTTTGCTACAATAAGAAACTGAAGTAACTTTATTTTTGGAATGTCTGGTATTTATTCAAACTCTTTCGTTCGCAAATGAAAGTGTTTCAATTATAAGGCTTGCCTATCGCGAGTGTTCCTATGCTCTGCAAATTTATACACTAGTCTCTTAACAAACCATTTAATTAGAGGATCGCCGTTAAAGATGCGCCTAGATTCTCTTTGAATTAAAACCACAGACTGCAATGCGTAATAGCGGCGAACAATCTAGATTCTTTTCCAGTGCTCCAGTTACCCAATTTTATTAAATCTAAAGGGGGATAGACACGGTCAAAATGATTGCTGTCAATTTCGTATACGTGTGCTTGACGCTTTAAAAATTTTTTCCCTAATACCCATCAATCATTCATTTTGATTTTGCGGAGCTCGTTTCGTAGAAAAAAATTGTAATAAATAAAAAAATTCTTAATGCAAAATTGTTTTTTCTTCGTAATTCCTTTTGATTGAAGCACATTTATTTTAGTTTTTCGATGCTGTAGCTTTCCTTCTGGATGTTGCTTTAAAAAGGTTTTTAAAAGAATTTGATATTGTCCGCCTTTTACGTAGCGATCGCTTATAAGGTGTGTTTCTTTACGTTCCGGGCAAAAGAGAGCATGCATAAGTTTCTCTCAAATACAGGGGTCTAATCACCGCATACGATATCGAATTAACTATCGTATCGAATAACATTACGATACATCTAAATTATGGCAATCGGTGCATATTGGATCGTAATTTAAACAAAATGCAATAGATTGAAGACCATACGTTCCCTAAAAGTAGGAATACAAAAAATAAGTCCTTTAACTTTTTTATATTATTGCAATACAGTTTATTCGATATCGTATGCCGTGATACCAAAATGAAAAATTTCGATAATTTTGCTCGATATCGTATGCGGTGATTTGGCCCCAGATAAAATTTACCTTAAGTTCGGGTACACAAACTGCCAAATTTCAAGCCCAAAAGGAAACATATGCTGTGTTTTGATGTGGCAACAGAAATTGGCATTCAGTTTTACGAAAAAATACTGTGATATTTTACACCTTTGGGGTTTGAAAGTCTTTTGCACATTCCGTTTTATTTAATATTTATATAAAAACACTGAAATGATTTGTATACGAGTTGATTCAAATGAACTGTGTTTCTTTGTTATTGTTTATATTTCGAACAGCTGATTGCTTAACTACTTGCCCAAACGGGCTGTTCGTGCTAGAAGAGGAAGCATACTATTTTCTCAAAAGCACTCTCATCTGCTCAATTTTAAAGTACGGGAATGCTTTTCGTGCAAATTGGGATGCCAAGGGATCCCAAACTAGAGTAAAGAAACACACCTATTATGTGTATATCACATCCCAGAGTATAGGTAAAAACGAGTAAACTTGCAAAGTATCTTTATTATCGTTAATTTCTTCTTTTCATAAAATATTCTTTACAATTTGAAGCAATAATTAAATTTTATTTCCACTTGAAATAAAATATTCTTTTTCGACACTTTTTCATTCAATTTTCTTCTCCTGT
The DNA here is from genome assembly GCA_914767995.1 of Thecocarcelia acutangulata. NCBI lineage: Eukaryota > Metazoa > Arthropoda > Insecta > Diptera > Tachinidae > Thecocarcelia > Thecocarcelia acutangulata. The sequence continues at coordinate 20,836,568 of OU612095.1, read as the reverse complement.
TTTTATATTTTTCTTACCAATCATTCACAACGAAAACAAAATAATAATAAAAATTTGTTCGTGCTTGATAGCTAGCCAAGACACAACCAAGCATGTGAGAGCCAGCAAGAAAAACAAAATTGTTTGATTTTCCACAAGGCGACTTTATATAGGTGAATGCAAGCGGAAAGGCGAATTCAGTACTATGTATATTGTTATTGTAAAACATATCGTGAATGGCATAATCTAAATTCGCCTAAGATTGCTCAGCAGAGAAAAAATTTTATATAAACCAAAAAAAATTATAAATAGCTTGTTTTCTATGTTTCCCAGCTATCTATATGTCGACATTTCATAGGAACTACCCTAATCATCAGTAGACTTTGGAAATTTTTGAAAGATATTCTCAAACATTCAACTTTATATCCCAACAATATAAATAAATTGTCGAGAATTTAAAAGAAAAATGCTCTAATAATACCTGTCGAAACACAAAAAACAAGCCCTTTCATGTATACACCTCTCTAACATTTCTTTACACCTTTCAAACAAATGAACAACCGTTGGTTGCTATTTATAATTTTTATTGGTATAAATGGTAGAAGCTAAAAATAGCGAATAAAAAACTTAATTGTTTGAATTTTATATAAACGTTAAATATAAGCTTTTATAATTGTTTGTAATTAAAATCACAGATTATATTAGTTTTTCTCTTTTAAATTCACACAAATTTCTTGAAATTGCACTAAATCATGCAAAAAAACCTTCAGATTAAAATGGCGCGAAAAAGTTTGTAAACAAAAGAAACAAAAGTTGACAGTCTCATTGGAAAAAACGCGAGAAGCAAAAAATAATCACCTGTGGTGTTAAGTTCACCTGGTAATGAATTCGCCTTGATTTTCCATCATCGTCGGTGTCACAAATACTAACAAATTTTCGCACATACTATAAGCATGCTTGTTATGCTAGGAACACAACTGCGACGAATGACGAATGTTTGGTCGCGAATATTCGTCGCCAAAAATAAAACACATTGGTGTATATGAAAATGCACACAATCATGGTGTTGGTTGAAATTCGTCAAACTCAGCGAAAGTTGAAATAGATTAATTTCTAATTGTTTCGTCAGCGAACGACTAACAAAGCAGATCAGATCAGGTGACCAGATTTCTTACATAAAAAAAGTAAAATATGTATGTAAGATGTTCTCAAAATATAAAGTACCTGAGATAATTTCTTCAAAAATCCCTCTTTCGGATGGCATTTATATAGGTTTACTTTTAATATGGCCACCTTAGTATTTAAATTCATTTTTCTTTTTTTCTTTGCACGGAATGTAAACAATGTTCGTTGATATTGTGCTTCACACGACGAATTTATGCAACGAATATTTGCCGGCGAATTCGTCGTGATGGGCGAAGTTCGTAGTTCGTCGCAGTTGTGTTCCTAGCATTAAGCGTGTCTATCCCCCTTAAGGTTCAATATACAACAAAAAAAAAAATAATCCAGTGGCTGTGTTCTGTAACTTTGGCGAGAAGTTCTCGCGTCGAAAACTTGTGAAACAAATTATTCCATCGTTTCTCGAAAAGTGAAAAAAAAACTGGGTCTGTAACTCATGTCGAAAACTATCCAAAGCGATTACGTCGTTACGTTAGAAATGTCTGAAAATATAAAACGATGCCGACATGCAATTTTAAAAATGAAAGCGCCAGCCACAATTAGTACCGCCGCCGACCAAAAATTACTATACTTAAGAAATTTTGTTCGACGGCGTCACATTATAACCGCCGGTTATTCTAGAAAATGTATGATGGTATGGCTCTAACGTTTACATTTTATTTACAAATACATACATATATATTTATGCACAAAATATTGTATTTAAAATTAAAAAACAATTGCAATTTGTGAATTCTGAATAAACATTATAAAATTATTACAATATACTTTGTTGGGTCGGATATTAAAATTGTTGAAATTACAAACTTAAGTATTCCCTTAAAACTTGTTGTGTGAAGGGTATAAAAATTAATTAAAAAGTTAAAATAAAAAAAAAAACAATCATGCTAAACTGTATAAATATGTAGTTGATACTTAAATTTACACCAATATACTTATTTTTTCAGTATTATTATTCATTTAATGATGATTATTGTTATATAAAATACTATCTCACAGCCTTTTTATTTGCGAGAAATAATGACAGTTAAAAGCGGGAAATTTTTTCGCAAAAGTTTTACAGACACAGTTTTTCTGTAAAATGGCGAGTAAATTCCTTACGTGACAGCTATTACTCACCAAAAAAGTTATAGCTACAGTTTAGTGAGAAAAGCAGCTGTTTGTTTCAACTTTGTTTCATTTCGCACGTTTCAGTCGAAAAGTTTCTCGTGGCGAGAGTTACAGAACACAGCCACAGCAGATTACTTAGATAGATAAAAAGTTATCAAGTCGTTAGACTTTTATCCGCCACCTTGTATGTAGAATTTTACAAGCAATAGTTTTTAAGCTTTATATAGTAAATATATATGTATATTAAAATTAATAGAAAAAATAAAGCAAATCAATATTTAAACAGAATAAATGATGACATAGAGCTACAATTTGAGATAAAATGATATCGGAGAATGCACAAAGTAGCATCTATATTATTTTGACGGCGATTTTTCTTATGCTCTCACTTCGAAACTCCAATGCTCTCAACAACTTTTACTAAACTTCATACATTTTGTAAACAAAAGTAAAGTTTCAACAGTTTTCGGGTGAAGAAAGATTAGAAAAAAAGAAAATCAAAAGAAACTTAAAAAAGCGCAATTGCGGTAATAGTTTTGTACATTTCAAAAAAAGAATCTTTGACAGCGTTGTCAACTTTGAAATTTCAAAACGCATCAAAATAAAGAAAAAAGCGCGTTATATCAGCAAAAACGCACCAAGTTTAGAAAGTTTTTTCTTTTTTAAAAACCTATTTTGTTTTATAAAAAATATATTTTTTTTTTCATTAAAAAATGATCATGAAATAGCCTTTTAAGCGGCTATTAGACGATAAAACTGGGTCTGATAGCACCGGCTGATGGCATGCCATCAAATTCGTTCAATAGCTAACTGAGGGTCTCCATTAGCCATGAACATGAGCATCATGGCGAACATCGCAAATGGCTAATGTGGACCGCTCATGGCCATGTTTCGTTCATGCTCTGACATCGATGCTCGAGCATATGGCTGAGCATCAATGTTCGCCATGAAGTTGGCCATCACGTACAAAAATACACAAAATGGCGCCACATACAGAACATGAACTTTTTTTTTACATTCGCTCTGCCCACGTTATGTTCATGCCATGTTCAAGTCGATGGCACGTGAAGACACGGCGTAAAAATTGTGTTTGTCAAACTTGGCTGCGGACGATTAATAACGATATTTTATCAAATTTGTTACAGTGAATTATCTCACTCACGTTGCTGTCATTTTTGGATAATTGAACGAATAGGGTATTAAAGCGGAGACGTTTAATTACCTCATAGAGGTAAATATGCGAAGACGCTTAAGTACCTCTACGAAGGCATTTATCAAAAAAGACTTAAATCAAATCAAAGTCGTTACATACGTCAAAATAAAAATTAACGCAGAAGAAGTTTTCAAAACCAATAAAATCAATATCAATATCAATTGAAGAAGGGCAATATATGAAGCATATTTTGCCCTTTGCCTCAAGCACAGGGTGAGATATTGTTCTTTTTTACTAACCTGCATGCTGATTTATACTGACCTATATTTATGTTTTATGTAAAAGTAATTACTCTAGTTTTCATAATTTATTGACAATTATTTAAAAAACAAACATAAAAGAGAAAAAAACGCCGTAAAATTATTAATATGTATGTGTTTTAAATTAGTGATGCCAAGGTTTTTTTTCTACACAGCAAGTTTTGGTATAAAAGCACTTCAAAACAGAAACGCTAAATGCTCTTTATTGTTGTATAAAATATTTTGTGTTCTTTTGGAAACGTAAAATATGTAACACTTCTTAGAAATCAGGTTAGCATTTAAAAATGTTTGAGAAAAGAAAACGCCATTAGTTGCGCAATTCTATTTTTTGTATTTATCTATTTCCTTTTAAACTTGCTTTTGTGTTCACATATGTTTCACTTAAATTTTCTTAATATCAAAAACAAGAATGTGCGAACAAAACGAATTTCTGAGTACAAGCAAGTCTGTACTCAAATATCAGCAATTATTTCCCCTTCAAGCTGTTCTTACCTCTCAAATCTACAACCATAAGACTTGGGCAAAAGAATTGTGCAACTAACGTTGCCGTATGTGAAATAAAATCTATTATTCCACATTCTACTGAATAATTTTGGGCCAATTTGTGTGGAAAGTGTGGTCACGACTCAGTTCTGTTTCATCGCTAAAAACTGATAACCTGAGAAATCGAGATGGCCAAGTAAATAAATAGTTCAAAATAGTCCGAACTAGTCCAAAAGCGTTTCACGTAACAATTTTCGTGCAATTTTGAGAGAAAATGAGAGAATAAATTTTTTCATTTCCTGTACAAATTAGCCCAAAGTTTTTCTTTGGGTAAGTTCGGACTAGCATTGAATAATCCAGCTGTTTTATGTTTACATACATATGAAACTGAATATGTAATCAAAAAATTTGCAAATAGGAAAAAAGTTCTTGCTTAAAAATTAGTTAAAAGCAAAATTAAAGTTTGCCCCAACTAGAAATAACGTTGAGAAGTTGTAAACAGCTGTTGCCAATAATGCAAATCTTTCGTTTATATGATGATACGCGTTTTAAGCGTCTAAAATCGTTTAAATATACTTTAATCTAAAAAGTAAACAGCACTTGTATTGCGAGATGTACAATTGTGGTTTTTTGCGTACAACGACTGGGTAAAATTTGCAAATTTAGAGAGTAATTTGCTTTTTACTCTCATTAGTCCGAACTAGTCCGAGATCTCATGGAACACGTCTATTGTATTGGAGGGTCTTCGTACTCGCTCCTAGCTCCAAATAAGAAAAACTTAATACCATCCAAGAATGATGGAACTAGTGATTACGCCATAAGCATGTTTTCCCATTAGATGACGTAGTTTAACCCAAATTATCTAGTGCTGTGTTTGTATTGTTTGGTGACGTCATTTGACCAACATGTGCACAAGATTTTAATGTTGTGTGAAAGTTGTTGTAATCATGTACTCTATCATCTGTGGGATTGGATCATTTGCAAGCAGGGATGAAAAATTAGATTTTCAATTCCTAAAAAAAGAATTGAAATCATCTAAGTAAAAACTGGTGAATCCACATTTAATTATAATTTGTATGCAATGTGTCATATTTAAAGTCACTTTAAGTTATTGAACATTCCAAGTAATCAAAAAAAACGTTCTTTTTAATTCTAAATATTTATTTATTAGTTTATATTCTTATGCACTTTTTTTTAAATATATTGCGTATTAAAGGCCCTGATTCACTATCCTACACGATTGTACGATTCATTCACAGGAAAATGTTTCAAAAGTCTGGCCGATTTTACAAAATCGCTTCAAAATGGCGTTGTAGGTCACACTTTTATACAAGTATGATTGCAATAATTTATATACACAACAAAATATTATTACCCACAAGTTTTATTTAGTAGATCGCACAATCGTGTAGGATAGTGTAACAATAAAGGCTTAATTTTTTTAATAAATATAAAAAATGTGCTATTTTTTAAAGCCCATTTAAATAGTGTATATGATTTTTTTTAATCTTATTTTAACAAACATTGCACAAAACATTTTTTTTTAAATAAGCCTTTATTAAATACAAAATATATCTTGTGAGCATAATTAAAGGCTTATTTTAGCAAACTTTGCTAAACGGTTTTCCAAATAAGCGTTTATTAAACACAAAATATTTTTTATGAGTTTTATTAAAGGCTTATTTGGTGAACTTTGTAACAAAAATACAAATAAGTCTTTAATAAACTTTTTTCTGAATTTTATTATAGGTCTATTTAACAAACTTTGAACAAAAGTTATTCAAATAAGCCTTTATTAAACAAAATATGTTTTATAACAATTATTAAAGGCTTTTTATGAATTTTATTATAGGTCTATTTAACAAACTTTGTACAAAACTTATTCAAATAAGCCTTTATTAAACAAAATATGTTTTATAACAATTATTAAAGGCTTATTTGTTAATCTTGGTATAATAATTTTGTAACAAGCCATTTTTTTATGAATTTTGTTAAAGGCTTCTTTGGCCTTTTTATATACAAATGTGCATATTCATAAAAAATTAAAATGTACATATTTGAAATGCATTTTAGTAAAGTTTTCTATGGAATATTTGAATTAAATTCATTTAAATTTTTATGAATATGCCCAAAAATATTTTACGAATTTTACTAAAGACTTATTTGACAAACTACGTAAGAAATTTTACATAAGTGTTTAATAAACACAAAATATTTTATATGTTTTTATTAAAGACTTATTTGATAATCTTGGTATAAAAATTGCTTCAACAAGCCATACATAAAATGTAAAATAGTTTTTATGAATTTTATTAAAGGCTTTTCTGGCCTTTTTTACTACAAATATATCTGTGGTGTTTTATTATAACAACATAAGTCGAATTTAAAAAATCTAAAAAACGGCATGTAATTTGATTAATTTATTAAATAAAAAATTTGTATTTGTAAAAAAATTTTTTCGTATAAATGAAAAAATTTTCTTGTAATTTTGGTTTTTTTCATTTGTTCTTAAACACAGTTTTTCATTGAAATTTTGCTAAAAAGATTTTTTAGTCTTATCTCGACTTAAGATATTATGATATAATGCCACAGTTATAATGAATTTTATTAAGCCTTATTTAATAAACTTTTAGCAAAAAAATTTGTATATGCCTTTATTAAACCTAAAAATTTTCTTTTACGAATTTAATTAAAGGCCTATTTAGCAAACTTTGTAAAATTAATATTCCAAAATATTTTTTATGGGTTTTATTAAAGGCTTATTTAGTGAACTTTGTAACAAAAATGCAAATAAGTTTTTAATACACTTTTTATGAATTTTATTACAGGTCTATTTAACAAACTTTGTACAAAACTTATTCAAATAAGCCTTTATTAAACAAAATATGTTTTATAACAATTATTAAAGGCTTATTTAATAATCTTGGTATAATAATTTTTTAACAAGCCATACATAACACATAAAATATTTTTTATGAATATAATTAAAGTTTCATTTGGCAAACTTTCTAAAAAAAATATTCTTAATAAGCCTTTATTAACCATAAAATATTTTGTATAGGTTTTATTAAAGCCTTATTTGGTGAACTTTGTAACAAAAATTCAAATAAATCTTTAATGAACTTTTCTATAAATTTTATTACAGACCTGTTAAAAAAAATGTGTACAGAACTTATTCAAATAAGCCTTTATTAAACACGAAATATCTGTTATGGGTTTCATTACCGACTTACTTGTTGATCTTGATATAATAGTTTTTTAATAAGCCATACATAAGATATAAAATATATTTTATGACCTTCATTAAATACCAACTGCCTTATTTATAAAATTTTTTTCATTTTTATTAAGTTCTTATACAAATCAGTGCAATAACAGCTTACATCAACATGAAAATTTTTTTTATAAATAAAGCACAAAATATTTTATGAATTTTATAAAAGATTTATTTGGCAAACTATACAAAAAACTTTAAATAAGTATTTAATAAACACAAAATATTTTTTATGTGTTTTATTAAAGACTTATTTGATAATCTTGGTACAAAAATTTTTTCTGAGCCTTGCTAAAGGCTTTTTTGGCCTTTATTAAAAACAAAATGTTTTTATGAATTTCATTTAAGTTTTATTTAACAAAATTTTTGCAAAAAATTTTCAAATAAGCCTTTATTAAACAAAAAATATTTTTTATGAATGCAACTTAAGAATTATTTTAAAACTTTGCTAAAACCTATTCTAAATAAGCCTTTTTTTTAACTCAAAATATTTTTTATGATTTTTATTAAAGGCTTATTTGGTGAAGTTTGTAACAAAAGTGCAAATACATCTTTCATAAAATTGTTTATGAATTTTAAAACAGGCCTATTGAACAAATTTTGTATTAAACTTTTTTAAATAAGCCTTTATTAAACACAAAATATCATTTATGGGTTTTATTAAAAGCTTATTTGTTATCTTTTTATAATATACTAATAACATAGTATAATTTTGTAACAAACAATACATGAAACATTTTTGGAAATTTTATCAAGCTTATTTGGCGAACTTCGGGAAAAGAATTTCAAGTAAACCTTTATTATATACAAAATATTTTTTATGACTTTTATTAAAGGCTTATTTGGCAAACTTTGCAAAAAAAATTATATTCAAATAAGTATTTAATAAAAACAAAATATTTTTATTAGTTTTGTTATAGGCCTATTTATACAGCTTTCTACAAAAATTATGCAAATTTATTTTTTAGGAATAAGGCCGTTAATCACTTTCTGAACACTTCAATAAATTTTGTATTTATTTATTAATAAATTTTAAAATGAGCAATATTTTACATTATAATTAAGTTAAAGTTTTTATCTATACAGAAAAAATTATAGTAAAAATAAAATCAACAAAATGTTTGTCTGAAAAAATAATTTGTATGCATATACAAAAATATAAAAAAAACTAATAGTTTTCGATCAATAATTATTTTTACTAAACTTTCGTTTGAATCTACGAATTCCTTTACAGGTCCGCATTCAAACAATTTATTAATTGATTCAACGAATTTCGTTATTGAAAACGAAAAAAAAATGTCTGTATAATCCTAAATAAACGATAAAGTCCATTGTTTAAAAATGGTAACAAATATATTGAAAGTTTACTTATGAACCTGCCTTAAAGCCCAAACCTTGCCACTTCTGAATAAAGAGTATCCCAAAACACGCTTCTCTTCAGAACATGGAATTGATTCATTCTTTACCTTAAAATCGCATATACAAAATTGCATATACAAAAATATCAAAAAATAACCAAAGATATCGTATTGTGTTGTTGTTGAAAAAACTAGTTGTTTTCGATCAATAATTATTTTACTAAACTTTCGTTTGAATCTACGAGTTCCTTTACAGGTCCGCATTCAAACAATTTATTGATTGATTCAACGAATTTCGTTATTGAAAACGAAAAAAAATGTCTGTATAATCTTAAATAAACAATAAAGTCCATTGTTTAAAAATGGAAACAAATATATTGAAAGTTTGCTTATGAACCTGCCTTAAAGCCCAAACCTTGCCACGTCTGAATAAAGAGTATCCCAAAACACGCTTCTCTTCAGAACATGGAATTGATTCATTCTTTACCTTAAAATCGGAGTTGAACGAAATGAACAAACGGATCAGCCTTTTATAATTCAACGAAAATGGCCGGTCTCTAAAACGAGCCATCCAGCGCAGCTCTAGTAAAAAATACGTATACCGACTGAAATACAATTGTTTTATATTTTTAAGATTGTTTTATTCAAGAAATATTTTATTATTTGTTTTATTGAAATGATGTAAAATAAGAGTTTATAGGCAAGAGTTATGTGCATGCAAAGCCATAGAGGCCATTTGCACAATGTTTTTTTTTCACAAAAATTACACTATCCTATATACTTTAAGATTCAATGAAAAAATAACTGTCAAAATACTATAAACTGTGTTATCTATTTATTTCAAGTCTTGCGTTCATTTTGGGACACCCTTTATTCAATAACTACTTACATTGGACTTTCCAATAAACACTTGGAATTTTTTTTTTATTAAATAAAATGCAAACCATTTGAGATATTTCCAAAGCTTTCTGATCGACTTGAAATACAATCATAACAGAAGTATATGAATGGAGCAGTCAAATCGTTGGACCGAATTTTTGATGACTCGGTCACACATTTCGGCCGTAACCGCTGTTTCGCGTTCATGTTGGCTCTGAGTTAAGACCCATTTAGCCGACCGTAAATGTAGAAATGTAAATGTAGTCGTAACAGCTGATCGTTTTTGTTATACGCGAAACCATGAAAACGCTTATCTGACTGTAATGAAATGTAACCGTAACGTCTCAACCTGTAGAAAATAGAATTTCATTACGTGTTTACGTGACAAATGTAGTCAGTGATGGTATACATTATTGTGAATGGCAGGATGGCCCAAAAACTCTGTTTTCGTACTTTTTGTTTATTTGATAATTGCAATATTTAAATAGTTATATTTGTATACACACATAATATATTTTAATAAATTTAGACTTTTCTGTGAAATACGCAAAATGGATAGACATGGTAGCATAATTTATACACAGCGCACAATTTTTGCAACTGTCACATTATATGTAACCACAACATTTATTCGCCCGATTTCCAAAAATATATTAAGTACAATCTTCCAACGATAAAATGAATTTTAAAAATTGGTTTACAAAATAGAGTTATGCTGAAATAAATGTAAGAAAGCAATACAGTATAAATTTAGGTCTGTGGTGAAATGAAAATGTAATAATAAAAAATTTTTAATATTTTTTAAGTATAATAAGCTAATAATTATATATAACTAGCATTTTAGAGAAAACCATTAGACTTAGAAACGTTTTTTTTTTTCACCATTCTATTACCCCATCGAGTCATGGCATTACTATTGAAATTCAGCAATATCGCTCCACATATAGCTGAGATATGTTCAAAACTCCGAAAAAGGCCATTATTTTTTGCAATTTTGTATGAAAATTTTTGAAAAAAATATTGTTTTGCTTCAAACTTCACACATTTATTATAGTAATAAAAGGAGGTTACTAAAATACAGAAAAAGAGAAATTCCGATATCGGTCCATATACTCGTATACCCAAGATATAGCCTAAGCCGATTTTTCCATAAATGTTTTTTTTTTTTTTTTTTTTTTGCTTAAAAGAAGTTCTGATAATATAAGGAGGTTACCACATAGAGAAAATGAAAATTTCCGATATCGGTCCATATATACCCGAGATATAGTCTAAACAGATTTTTTTGTGAAAAATTTCTTTTGCTTGAAATCACCTCCGATTATAAGACGAGGTAATTACTCGTAAAATACAGAAAATGGAAAATTCCGTTATCGGTTCATATTTAACCGAGCATATTTAGTTCAAATTTTTAATATATACTATATATATGTACATACATATATAGGTGACTATCTAAAAGGGTATTTTAGATTCGGCCCAGCCGAATGTACTACGCTCCTGTTATATATTAATATTATTATATATTATAAGAACAAAAGAGCAGAGAACAAAAATTCAAACATTTGAGATTTATTCGCTATATTAGCTTCCAACATTGGTACTAATCAAAAAATTATAAACAACTTGTTTTTTATGTTTCCCAGCTGTAGCTCATATGAAATGTTGACATATAGACAGAAAAAGAAATATTAGATTATTATTTTAGGTATCATTTGAACAATTTTCGTACTTTTTGTTTATGTACTGAATACTATGAACTCTCATCACTGCTATGAACAGCTGTATTGCTTTTATTTTATTTTTGTAAATTATTTGATATAAAGGTATGGGTGATGAAAAATTAATTATTTTCTTTAACATACAATAATATAAAAATGAAAAGCAGAACACTTTTTCTGTAAATCATTAATAAGTGAACACTTTTTCTTCACATGCACTTTTGTTTTTTTTCTTTTTTTTGTTTGTATCAAAAACACATGATACGGTTTTACGTGTTCTATAAGTGCTACTACATTTACATTTACGTTACATTTACATTTACGTTACATTTACAATTTCTACGGTCGGCTAAATGGGCCTTTATACCAACCTTCTATGGCCAAGAAAAAAGTCTAGCAGCGTTAAATCGCATGAACGAGGTTGCAAATTGACTAGTTCATTCATTCATATGGTTCAATGACACCGCCGGCATGCCAACCGTAACAATTTTTTTTTTTTGTAGATGAAGTGGTGATTTATGAATCACATGTGGATTTTCAGCAATAGATGGTGTTATGTTTACAAATATCAAGCTTATTATACGGCAACTATGATCTATTTATTTCTATTGCAAAACGGCGGCAGCAAAGTTGTGCACCTAATAACTGTTTTTATATACCGCGAATAGTTTTAAAGCCACTGCTTTTAAATGTTCTTACTCCTATAATTATGCAATAGTTTCTTAGCCGCTGTGCTGTCACTACAAAGTGGCAACAGTGCTGCCACTACAAAGAAATTATTCCAACCAAAATTTTTGAAAAAGATACCGAATATTCAAAAAATATAACCAAATTCAATATACTTTTAATTTTACTTAAGTAGATCACACACGATATGTCATATTTCATAATATAAAATGCCCACATGTCGTCTGTTACCTTAAAAACTTTACGTCTGTAAAAAACATGAGCAAAGTCATCTGACAAAATATCAAATAGAGTTGAACATAAGCAATTTGATGACGTAATTCTATTGCTAGTATTAAGATTTTTGATACCAATTTTGGCTAAAAAGCTTCACACAAATGTAGTTGAAAATTGCAATTTCATGTTCACGTATGTGAAAATTTCAGAAGTCCATAACTCGGAAACTACACATTTCCGCCAACTTTCTCACTTAACGTTTTCTTCTTATTTTTAAATATTCTATCCCCCTATAAAATTTTTTTTCAATTTGAAGAAGTATACTTAAACTAAACTTGTTCCGTTATTTTTCAAACTGATTACGAGAAGATAAACAATCGTTACTTTTGACGATTTTATTTGTTTATGATTGTTTATCACAAGTACGGCAGCACAGCTCAAAACCACTTAATAGGCTAGAAATTTGTATATACTTTGTATATGTATTATGTGTATAATAAGGCGCATTAGCTTCTAAAAGGTGGTAGCGCTAAGGCATGTGACTACTGGCAATATAGTAAGCCTAATACGTCAAATTTATTCTGAATTAAACATTTAAAAATTTTTTGTGAACATAAAAATAATTCAAATAAAAAAACAATTACAATTATGAAATGGTTATTTCATAGTTTATAATTGTGATATAAGGACGTGTGTGAAACGGTAGCAAAGTACTCTCGTAAGTAAAATTTTGACATTTCTGCTTTGAATAAAATTTTACTAGCTCTAGGAGCCAATATAAATTTTGGCAATAGGATAGAAATATTTAATATGTAGGAATTTGATTGAAATAAATTATAATTGAAAACTTTATAGTTAAAAGTGGTAAAATTAAATAAAGCTAAATTGAAAAATGGCTCTATTATAATTATTTATTAATTTATTCGTTTTTATTTATTCTTTTTATTAGTTTTATTACATTTTTAAGTTGCATATATTTTTGACAAGCATAGCTTAGCACATGCCTGTTTTTGTTGTATTGTTGCAATTTTTCTCTAGTGCTGCCACCTTGGTGTATAGATATGTACGTAAACACCGCAATCATAAAATCCCAACCAGCAGATTCTATTGTTTTGATTATTTATGTAGTTATCGTCTTTAAAATCTTGTTTTTCCTATTACTCCTCCTGCTACGATTTGTGATTTAAAATAATTAAATATTGTAGAACAATGGAACAAATATTGAAACACAAACCGGTTGAACAGTTGGAAGATGCTGATAGCAGGATAAAAGCTTATGTTATTTTATTGGAGAAAAAACTGGGAAGCTGTATAGCAATGGATAGTTTAAATAATGAAGTGAAAAGAAAACTGTTTGATACGCAGGATGAGTTGAAAGCGTTAAAAATAAAAATGCAAGATAAAGAGAATTCTCAGACTATTGAACAAAACCAAGACACGATTAAACTCAAAGTCGACTATACACTGCTTGATATTGAAAATAAACAATTGAAACAACAGATAATTATGCTAAAAGAAGAAGTCCAGCAGTTAAAAGCAGCTTGGATAATTAAAACTCCGGATGCAGCGGCAGTGAGCAATACAAAAGAAGTTCATCAAATCCAGGTAAACGGTGTGGCCGACGTAGATCCAAATGCGAATAGTATTTTAGTTAAAGGTTTAGATGAATATCACCTTGTCAATAATTCCAAAATGAACATAATTAATTTGGGTCGTGCCATGAATCTCAAAGTGTGCAATAAAGATGTAGTAAAAGTTACAAAAATGGAACGAAAATATTATGAACGACACAATCTGAGACCCAACAAAATAATACTGATTGTTCAATTAAAGACACCCGACCTTAAAATTGAATTTCTTAAAAATAAAGAGAAACTAAAAACTAATTTAAACTATCAAGGAGTAGAAATAAGTGATTATGTTAGTGATGAAGTCTATAATTTGTATCAATATGCGAAAATTTTAAAAAGCTGCGGTTATGCTCAAATTTTTTGGCGAAATAATTGCGTTTATGCAAAGAAAACGCGTTCAACTTACTGTGAGCCAGAGCTAATTAAGACAAAGGCCGATGTTGATGTTTTAAAAAATTCTAAGAAATGAAATTATTAATATTTGTAATAATTTAAACAAGTGGATAATAAGTACTATTTGATCTTGCCACTTAATCACAAAGTTTAAATCTAAATTTTGATATTTTGTGATTAAATTGTCTTGAAAAAGTGGTGGCTGAAAATTATATATGTAACCACTTTTTTTCTTCAATTATACATTTACGGCCTTATATAAAAAAAATTTTTCATGTTAAGCTCTTATTACACGAATTTTCTATGGAAATCAGCGCAATAAAAGCTTAATAATAATGAAAATTTTTTATATAAATAAGGCAGTTAAAATATGAAGATACTATTATAACATTAAGCAGGTATTTAATAGTACTAATTTGTTTGTAATAAAGTAATATAGAATTCGAACAAGAAATCTCAGAAAATAATTGCTGTTTGTTTTGAAGGTTGAAATCGACTAAACAAAAAATGATGTGAAGATATTTTTCATACTTGAATGCCTCCAACCAATTTAAATTGTTTAGCCATTTATTGGATTTTTCAATAAGAATTTGGGTTTTAAAATCAAAATTGTTGGTTGTTCAAGGCCAAGGCGACTTTATATAGGTGAATGCAAGGCGAATTAATTATATTAAAGTTTTGTACATGTTCTTTATCAACTACTTTTGACAGCTTAAGTTTGAATTCGCCTTTTTACACAAACAAAATACCTGTTGTTTTTTTTATTGTTGTATTGTTGTAGCGAAGCGGCTACCTTGTTTTTTGTATCATGCAGCTGTCGATCAGCTACGCTAACAAGGCCTCCTTCAAGGCGAATTCATTACTAGGTGAACTTAACAGCACAGGTGATTATTTTTTGCTTCTCGCGTTTTTTCCAATGAGACTGTCAAGTTTTGTTTCTTTTGTTTACAAACTTTTTCGCGCCATTTTAATCTGAAGGTTTTTTTGCATGATTTAGTGCAATTTCAAGATATTTGTGTGAATTTAAAAGTGAAAAACTAATATAATCTGTGATTTTAATTACAAACAATTATAAAAGCTTATATTTAACGTTTATACAAAATTTTTTCGCTGCTGAGAAATCTTAGGCGAATTTAGATTATGACATTCACGATATGTTTTACAATAACAAAATACATAGTACTGAATTCGCCTTTCCGCTTGCATTCACCCATCATACAAAAACAAGGTAGCCGCTTCGCTACAACAATACAACAATAATAAAAACAACAGGTATTTTGCATGATACAAAAAAACAAGGTAGCCGCTTCGCTACAACAATACAACAATAAAAAAACAACAGGTATTTTGTTTGTGTAAAATGGCGAATTCACACTTAAGCTGTCAAAAGTAGTTGGTAAAGAACATGTAACAAATTTAAATGGCGCTGAAAAAGGTAAACAAAACTTGACAGAGAGAGTGGCGCCATATTAACCGAATTTTGGCAGACCTCGACATAAACAAAACTCCTGGACCGGATGGCATTCCAGCACTGGTCTTGAAGCAGTGTTCTTCTACGCTTGCGCGTCCATTAGCACGCCTCTTTAGCATACTTTACCATTTTGGTGAATTTCCATCAAGCTGGAAGGTTGCTAATGTAACACCAATACCCAAAAAGGGTGAGGCAAATAACCCTGAAAATTACCGCCCAATTGCAATTTGCTCTACACTTTCCAAAGTAATGGAAAGCATGGTTAACCATCACCTTATGAAGTATCTAGAGTCGCATAAACTACTTTGCGATCGTCAATATGGATTTCGTAAGGGTCGTTCTACTGGCGATCTTATGGCATATCTCTCAGAGAAATGGTGCCACTCAATCCATCATTTCGGTGAAAGTAGGGTGGTGGCTCTGGATATTTCAAAAGCGTTTGACAGAGTGTGGCATGGTGCACTACTGGCAAAACTTACTGCTTTTGGTGTCGGTGATGACTTCTCTCGGTTTATATCGAGTTTTCTCAGAGACCGCACTATACGAGTTGTTATAGATGGGGTCTCATCAAACGAGTTCAAGATTAATTCAGGGGTTCCGCAAGGCTCCGTTCTTTCTCCTACCCTATTCCTTATTTTTCTAAATGATCTTCTATACCAAACTTCCAACCCTATCCACTCTTTCGCAGATGACAGCAGCATTTGCCACTCGTACTCTTTTAGCTATAGGCCCAGCCTATCCGAGATCGCTGCTAAGAGGCTAAATATGAATGATTCACTGAATAGTGACCTTCGATTAATCTCCGAATGGGGTCGTAAAAACAGAGTCGCCTTCAACGCTCGTAAGACCCAATGTTGCTTATTAACACACAAGCAAACGACCGCCAATGCTGCTTCATCTGTGCTCATGGATGGTATAAATATTGAGGAATCGGATGCTCTTGATGTTCTTGGAATGAAGATACAGTGTGATGTTCGCTGGACTGAACACATTTTCCATGTCTCCAAAGAAGCATTCAAGTGTCTTGGTTTTTTGAAACGGTGTAAGATGTACTTCACTCCATCCGACCTCCTTACTATTTATACCACCTACATCCGACCGAAAATGGAATACAACTCTCATGTTTGGGCCGGTGCCTCAAAATCTATTTTGGGGTTACTCGACCGTGTGCAGGAGAGGGCGAAGAAGCTCATCGGTGACAGTAGGGTATCCAACTCTATTGACTCACTGGAGCATCGACGCAGTGTGGGGTGCGTTACTCTGTTCTATCGTTACTACAATGGATTTTGCTCGGACGAGATTAGGGATCTTGTTCCCGAAACTCGCACATTTTTACGTAGCACGCGCTCATCGTCCAGAGCTCATCCATTTGTGGTCGATCGCCCGGGGAATCGCACTACGCATTACAGAGAAAATTCGTTTTTCAGCCGAACGCTTCGTCTGTGGAATAATTTGCCTGCAGACGTGTTTCCTGTCTGTTATAACGTTGAAAGGTTCAAGTCAAATGTTCACAAACACTACTCCCTCTTTCCCCCTCCTCACAACCTATTTTCCTAGTTCTGGTACAATGCACTGCATATGTAAGGGTCATCCCCTGAGTACTGGTCCAATAAAAAAAAAAAAAAAAAAAAAAAAAAAAAAAAAAATTCGCCGATACATCCACCCATGATACAAAAAACAAGGTAGCCGCTTCGCTACAACAATACAACAATAATAAAAACAACAGGTATTTTGTTTGTGTAAAATGGCGAATTCACACTTAAGCTGTCAAAAGTAGTTGATAAAGAACATGTAAAAAATTTAAATGGCGCCGAAAAAGGTAAACAAAACTTGACAACGAAAGTGCCGCCATATTAACCGAATTCGCCTGAATTCGCCGATGCATCCACCTAATAATTAATTCGCCTTGCATCCACCTAATAATTAATTCGATTTTTTTTTTTAATTTTTATTGTTGTATTGTTGTAGCGAAGCGGTTACCTTGTTTTTTGTATCATGACTGAAAATAACCAAGGCGAATTAATTATTAGGTGGATGCATCGGCGAATTCAGGCGAATTCAGTTAATATGGCGGTACTTCCACTGTCAAGTTTTGTTTACTTTTTTCGGCGCCATTTAAATTTTTGTGCATGACTTTATCAACTACTTTTGACAGCTTAAGTGTGAATTCGCCTTTTTACACAAACAAAATACCTGTCAAGGCGAATTAATTATTAGGTGGATGCATCGGCGAATTCAGGCGAATTCGATTAATATGGCGGCACTTTCTCTGTCAAGTTTTGTTTACCTTTTTCGGCGCCATTTAAATTTTTCTACATGTTCGTTATCAACTACTTTTGACAGCTTAAGTGTGAATTCGCCTTTTTACACAAACAAAATACCTGTTGTTTTTTTTTATTGTTGTATTGTTGTAGCGAAGCGGTTACCTTGTTTTTTGTATCATGATACCTGTTGTTTTTTTTATTGTTGTATTGTTGTAGCGAAGCGGCTACCTTGTTTTTTGTATCATGAAAATAACTGAACGCAAACTGAAAATCGTTATTTCTTTGTTGACGCCGTCAACTGTCTTTCTTGTTTTGAAAACTGATAGTTCAACTTGGTTTTTTGTTTAAAAAGACGGAAATCCCATAATTTCTAAAGGCATTTTGAAATACAGAAGCTGAAAAGTTTTTAATAAAATACTTTCGAAAGTGCAAAAAATATAAATACGTATAAACGTTTTAAACGCTAATATGCCAATTGTGAATATTATTTGTTCCATATGCACTGAAGTTTACAATAATTCTGATAATGTCTTCGGTACCAATTGTGGCCATTTATTTCATAACGCGTGCTTGAATAATTGGCTGGCAAGGTAAGTGTAATCCATCTACACACATTTAAAGGCAAAGTCGTAATTTTGAATAATGGAAAACTATGTACTTATGTTTGTGTTAGAGATAATTCCTGCCCTCAGTGTCGTCATGATAACCCACGAAGTTATAAACTTCACCTTAGTTTTAATGAATTAGAACAAGAACCCCAAATTGAAAACCTGCCGTTAAAAATCAAAAGCTCTGAAGAAAAAGTCGCCGAACTTACTATTCAAAATAAAGAAAACGAAAGTAATTTTCTTAAACTTCAAGAACAGTGTTCAAAAACTTTATCTTCCACGAGAGAAACTAAAGAAATAGCCGGTCAAATGAAGAATTCCGAAAAAGATTTTCTACAGCTTCAAGCTCAATATACTGATATATCAGAATCCAGAAAACAACTTGCGGTCCGCATTAACCAACTATATATAGAAAACGAAAGTATACTAGCTGAACTGCAATTAGCAAAAAACGAAAATGAACAACTCAAATTAAATTTGGGAGGCGAACTTTTTGTTTTGCCCAGTAATGCGTTGGGTGAACAAATCAAAAGCATTGAACAGAAAATAAAAATTATATCGCAGGAATTGGAAAAAGAAGTTAATATAAGTACTAAATTAGCCACAGAAAAAATGAAATTACAGAGTTATATTGATGGTTATCACTCAGCTGTAAATAAAGAAAACAATGCTTCGAAACCAATACGTTCAAATTCTAAAAATAATGTTACAAAAAGGCGCTTCCGTAAGAATTCTCCTCAAAACTATAGCAGTTATGAAGCGAGTGTCATCATTAAAGGATTTCCTTTAAGTCAACTTACTGCACCTCTGGAAAATGTGGTTGTTAAATTGGCTTCAAAAATGAACATTATTCTTGTATCAGATGACTTGATGAAAGTTGATGTTGTGGAGGCAGATTTACAAAATAACAGCGCTTCTTTAACAGTCCAATTCAAAAAGATAGAAAAAAAATTTGAATTTCTTGCTAATAAGAGAAATCTGAATGATACAACAGATTGTAAAGCGGTTTCTATAGAAGAATTAATGAACTTGCAATTACGTGAACTTTTTATATATGCTAAAAATCAGCTCCATAATCGAGGATTAATATATTTCTATTTTGAAAATAATAAAATTTTTGCAAAGAAAAATCGGATGCATTCTGAAGCGGTACATATTCAAAGCAAAGCTCAAGTGGACAACATTGCATTGATTTACGACTTCGCAAAAACTTTAAAATTAACCAAAGGACCGTAGACCGTTTCTTTTATTTAGCTTTTAATACTTGCATGATTTAAATAATAAATATACATATGGTATTTGTGTATATTATGTATATATTTCGTAGCTATGTAAAAATATATTTTAATCTCTTGTTTTAAAAACAGCACGCTATTGTTACAAATAATAAAAGTTTTTCAAGTGTCACTGTGCAACCTAAATTAGCGAGTAAAGCGTAATTTATCTGTCAAAAATCCTCACGCACATACAAGATGTAGTGCCAGTTTACACACATTAAGTTTGACTCGTCAAGTCTTAAATTTGTTGGAGAACGGGGCAAAGAGAATGGAAAAGGATGCAGACTTGACGGTACCGTCAAGTTTAAATTGAAATGCCAATAAATATGAAAACTTTAAGGCAAAAGAACTTAAACTTGACGACATAAAGCTTTTGTGTGTGAACATAAATGCAAGTTCAAAAGCAAATTGAAGCAGAATTGATCAAGAAAACCTGATGTGTGTAAACTGAGTCTCAGTTTGAAATTTTATAAATATTTAATATTAATATTTTAATATTTAATTTATAAATAATTAATATTTTAATTGTTTAAAATGAGTTGAAACAAAATATTCAAGATTAATATGAATTAATATTTTATATAAAAAATACATAATTTTTAATAGATGTACTTTATGCTATGTTATTTTTAATTTTTTTCGCTGATTGTATGTTTTGTTTTTTCCTTTTTAATTCTTTTAATCCTATTTTCGATTATAAATAAACACACTCATATTCAAAATTTCCCTAAGCTTATTTGTACGGCGATTTAAGGTCATGTATTTTTTATAATACTCTCTTGAAAGCTGTAAAATCATGTTAAAATTTTATGATGATTCATCGTTTTTTTAATTATTGATGTAAAAAAAGCCGTTTATCTCTTTTTACCCTTTTGCTAGTATTGATTTAGTCACCTTACCAGTGGTATAAACAAATCAAGTAAAAAATAAATGAGTTAAAAGAAAATAGAAAAAACCTGCCTTATTTTATTTTTGAAAATTTGAAAAAAATACATGGCTTTAAATCATCGTAAAAATTTGCTCCAAAACTCATTTCAAATACATTGCATATACCAAAGGCAAGCTGCCTTGCATAAGATGGCCAGCTGGAGGACATCATGTTCTGAGAAACGAGCGAACTGAAACCGCAAAGTGTTCTGAAAAACGCTTAACTCTCAGGTGTTCTAACTTTGGGTCTCCACGCGCAATAAACTTTAATTATAATTATGTTCTCAGCTGTCAAATTCTATTGCCAACACCATATGTTCGCGTGTAGACCGCAAAAACAAAAAACCGTGCATACACAGCTGTACTATCTATATCACCTGCTATATATACGTTTTATTCTGTGGTATTTGTTTCATTAAATTACCCAAAAATACTTTTTAATATCTAAAAAAATAACTCTGGCAGCTTCGTTATATTTTCTTTGTTTCTTTTTTGGTTTTTATTTGGTGGTGAATATTGTGTTTAGTGCAAAACCGCGTCGGAATCGTCGTGCAAAATTTCCTAATAAAAATTGTTATAAATTGAGCGATTAATTCACAAATTTTTAAATCCAGTAGTGAGCAAGTGATTTTAAAGTTAACTTTGCAAATAAAATCAATAAACGACTAAAAAGAGTAGGGTAAGTTTTGGACAAATATTTTGTACACTTTTTTGCCGAGGAAAAAATAGAGTAAGATAATCAATGAATATTGTTTATGTGTTTGTTTTGTTGTTGTTAATTGTGCCCATATT
Source organism: Thecocarcelia acutangulata (assembly GCA_914767995.1). Lineage (NCBI taxonomy): Eukaryota > Metazoa > Arthropoda > Insecta > Diptera > Tachinidae > Thecocarcelia > Thecocarcelia acutangulata. The sequence continues at coordinate 20,814,849 of OU612095.1, read as the reverse complement.
TGAGACGCCAATACGAATGCATATTGCAGTTTATAAACAAAATTGTAGGTGGTGAATACATCCAGAGTTACCTGCTCTAATGCAATTGAAATTTGGGATACTGGTAAAATTAATAAAATGCAAATTGTACAAAATCACGCCCAATATTTCAATTAACATAATAATACAAATAAATTAACAAAAAATAAAAAATCGTAGCAACCAACGGTTCCTCATTTGTTTGTAAGGTATAAATAAAGGTAGAGACGTTTATAAACGAAAAAAGCTTGTTTTTTGTGTGTTAACGGGTATTATTCAAATATTTGACTTTTTAAATTCTCAATAATTTATTTAGATTGCTGGGATATAAAGTAGAATGTTTAAGAATATTTTTCAAAAATATCCAAAGTCTACCTATGATTAGGGTAACTTCTATGAAATGTCGACATGTAGACAGCTGGGAAACATAGAAAACAAGCTGTTTATATTTTGATTGGTATCAATTATAAAATTATAAAAACAATTCAAATTTTAGTAACACAATCTTTCAATAAATTTATGGGTCCTATTGCGAAAATTCAGTTTTTGCGACAGCTCTGGCTTGTAATTAAACGCCCTGCAATACTTATTAGCTAGCAAAACAATAAAGAATTAAGATAAACACAAAAAGAACTACATAATTTCCTATAATTATTATCGTGAAATATTTTTTAATGGTTTTTTACGAATATGATTTGATTCAATGGAATGCACAAAAATCTTAGTAAGCTCATGATTTGAAACTGCTCAGCTAAAGACACGTTAACATGGTAATACAAGATGTTTAGATTTAGTGCGAGCAAAATATTATGAAATCCTCTCCGTACTTAAACAAAAGTGAATAAAAATGTGTTTTGTAAGTATTTTTTTTTTAAATTTGGGGGATAAGTAAAATCAAGGTATAATTGTGAAAGTATAATAAAATTACTGATGGTTACAATTCGACATCAGTTACAAAAACATTATTGCATTGCATTATTCTTGAACTGCAGTTGCTTGCGTTTTTAAATGTACCACATTCAATAAATAAATACTCGAAGTGCTGCCAATTAAAATTTAAAAATACAACTCTGATTGAAAATACGTAGTTTTCTGAAATGGTTTGAAAAATGAAAAGCGCTACCGACCGCTTGTAAATTTGTTGCATTTGGATTTCTCTCCTACTGAATACATTTTGCTTTTACACGATACGAAAATGTGTGTAGGTTAACTACACACAGTTTTGACAGCTCTAAATACCCTTAAGCGGCTGCAGATTTTAAATCACTTTCTCATAGCTTATAACTATGTATTATATTAAAAAAAAAATTATTAGTTAATATATTTAAACAAAGCAAGTTAAAGAAATTAAAACTTGTTGATAGCAACGTTTTTTTTTTTTTTTTTTTTTTTTTTTTTTTTTTTTTTTTTTTTTTTTTAATGAAAAATGGTTTTAAGTATTTCCGATATTACATGATGTTATTTCTTTGGTTGAAGTTTAAATTCGGCTTCAGTCAAAAAGGTTTTTTTTTATTTCTAATTATAATTATCGTGATCGATAACTATCCAAGAAAAAATATGTATATATTGAATACACTATGTTGGGCGACATCTAGTTATTCATCAGCATCCACTAGGATTGACAAAAATTGTGATTTACACACAATTGCTGAAACAAATTTTCATATTTGTAAAAAGAAAATTATTATATAGTGTGGAGAGCAATTTTTATTTACATTTGGACAGACGATGGGCAGTCAGACGAAATTTGAGGGTGCAGCAACGAAAATTGCCGGTGGGGGAGAGTATGTAGTACACGACTCTGTATTAGACATTTGTAGATTTTTTTTTTCTTTTTTAACTTTTCGCATTTCATATGTTGTTGCTTCATGTCATTCTCATATCAACATCAACTTCATATAAGCACACTAGCTGTGCTTAAAAATTAACAACGCCAAAAAAGGAAGAAGAGAAAGATGAAAAGTTTCTGTCTGGATATTAATTTCTTCAATGTAAAAGGTTTAGGCAAGACCAAAAGAAATAAAAAATGTCTGCCCATCGTATGTCCAAATGTGAAAGCGGACTATGCTCCAGCAAAAACCTCGGCAGAATAAGAGTAATTGAGTAATTATTTTAGGTGGTGTAAACGTAATAGTGCTTCGTCACAAATGAAAAAAAAAAAAAAATGTGGGAAGTTTTGTGAACAACACTGTTTGTTATATTTTTATTCCAAATAACAACAACTCACAGCTCATTGCTTGGCAATAATTGCTCACATAGTGTCTCCACGTAGCAATTTTCATTGCTAAGCTCCAGCAAAAACGTTGGCAGAATAACAGTACAACGATTGCTAATTGCTTTAGGTGGCGTTAACGTAATACAAACAAAATTCAACGTGAAGTCGTGTAAACAACACTTATATTTTTCGTTCTGTACACACGTGTTTTTCATAGTCGTTCGTTCTATACCTGTACTTATGTTTATTATTAATTCGTAAAAAAAGAAACTATACCGGAATAGGTAGAGTTTTGTTTTGCATCATGTGTGCACGTGTTTTTTTTTTTTATTATTTTATTTTAATTTTCTTTTAATTTCTTTTTTATGTTCCGCCTATGTATTTGATTACAATACGGTGTGCGCAGTGTTGAACTCATTTTTGTTAATCTGAGCAGTGTCGAAGGTATATACACTGGGTACTGATCAGTTTTAACTAATTTAATTTCAACATTTTAAATGCTGTGATAATGTTTGTTTTGGTCGTTCCGTGTGTTAAGTTCACAAACATTACTCCCCTTTTCCTCATAATCTATTTTACTAGTTCCAGTACAATGCACTGTATATTTGGGGACTATCCCCTGAATACTGGTCCAAGATAAAAAAACTGACAGCTTGGAAATAATTGCTCAAACAATCCTTGCGCAAGAAATTGCTACCTATAGCAATTTTCGGTCTACGTCGTTCATTTTATAGACGCAATAAAATTTGCCAATTGCTGCAATAAATATTTGTACGTGTAGACACTATGTTAAGCAATCAGTAGAGCATTTTTCTTTTAAATTCTCAACAATTTATTTATGTTGTTGGGATATAAAGTTGAATGTTTGAGAATATCTTTCAAAAATTTCCAAAGTCTACTGATGATTAGGGTAGTTCCTATGAAATGTCGACATATAGATAGCTGGGAAACATAGAAAACAAGCTATTTATAATTTTTTACTGGTATAAATGTTCGAAGCTTAAATAGCGAATAAAAAACTTAATTGTTTTAATAAGAATTAAAATAAAAACTTTTGCAAAAGAGAAATTTACTAAAATTATTCGCAAAAAGAATGTTCCAAAAATTCTTTAATGTTAAACTCGGATGACAATAAATTTTGACGTTTTGTGTCTGCAATAATTGTTAACGAAAATTCATTGACAATTATTGCAGCAATAATTGCAACCACTAGCAATAAGCTGTCTTCACTGCCAATAATAACACAAATTTGACGTATGCTGCAATAAATGTTAACATTTATCGATAATCTAGACGGGGGGTTAGATTGCTACCTATAGCAATTTGAGGTCTACACATCAGACATATAATGGATACAATCAAATACGACTATTACGGCGGTTGAAAAGTTGGCAATTAAAATTTCATTTGTGGTTTTGCACTGTGAAATCCCGTAATTTTGGAACTCTGGTAACTATATTTTGCCAAAGCAGCTCTGTTTGATTACCTCTTTTTCCGAACAATATTTGTTATTCTTGTTTTCTTTGTGGTGAAATAGTACTAGTAAATTTAAGTAGTGGTGAATTTGTTAATATATGAGAAAATAAAATGTCGACGCGAAAAGTTTTCATTCATTAGTCAACTAGAATATAGACATTCTTTGTTTGAGAAAAATAAAAAAAATCCAATAACAAAACATACATTTAAATGTATTAAATATATTTTGGTTGTATTAAATATATATTTTATGCAGTAAAAACAGAAAAGTTACACAAACCTATAATTATATACAATGGATAACGGCGACCAAGACGCTGGCTTCCGATTGGCTCCAATGTCACCGCAGGAGATAAAGCCAGACATTTCACTTTTAAATGAAAACAATACAAGTAGTTATTCGCCCAAACCTGGAAGCCCTAATCCATTTGCAATTGGTTTGCAGGCAATAAATGCTGTTGCAGCAGCAACTGCAAATAATCAAAATCAGATGATGCAAACCACTCCGCCACAACAGCAACAGTATCCTCCGAATCATCCATTGAGTGGTTCAAAGCATTTATGTTCTATATGTGGTGATCGTGCTAGCGGAAAACACTATGGCGTATACAGTTGCGAAGGCTGCAAGGGGTTTTTCAAGCGAACGGTACGCAAAGATTTAACATATGCCTGTCGTGAGGACAGAAATTGTATAATCGATAAACGTCAAAGAAACAGGTGCCAATACTGTCGTTATCAGAAATGTTTGGCCTGCGGCATGAAAAGAGAAGCTGTGCAAGAAGAAAGGCAACGAGGTACGCGTGCTGCTAATGCCCGCGCTGGTGCTGGAAGCGGTGGAGCGGCCGGTGTTGGTGTAACTAGCTTAAGTGGCGCTGCTGGAGAAGACTTTAAACCAAGCAGTTCTTTAAGGGATCTCACAATAGAACGCATTATTGAGGCGGAACAGAAAGCCGAATCTCTTAGCGGTGACAATGTGTTGCCTTTTTTGCGTGTTGGTCCTAATTCGATGGTCCAACATGACTACAAAGGTGCTGTATCTCATCTTTGCCAGATGGTGAACAAACAACTTTTCCAAATGGTAGAATATGCTCGCCGTACGCCACATTTCACACACTTGCAGCGTGAAGATCAAATACTCTTATTGAAGGCCGGTTGGAATGAATTGCTTATAGCAAATGTTGCATGGTGCAGTATTGATTCCATTGATGCCGAATATACTACGCCTGCTGCTGTGCACGATGGCTCTTTTGGACGACGCTCGCCAGTGCGCCAACCACAACAACTCTTCCTAAACCAGAATTTTTCGTATCACCGCAACAGTGCTATTAAGGCCAATGTTGTTTCCATTTTTGATCGCATTCTTTCGGAACTGAGTATTAAAATGAAACGTTTAAATATTGACAGATCGGAGCTTTCTTGTCTCAAAGCTATTATACTTTTTAATCCTGACATACGTGGTCTGAAATGTCGCGCCGATGTAGAGGTGTGTCGCGAGAAAATATATGCCTGTTTGGATGAACACTGCCGCACAGAACATCCTGGTGATGATGGTCGTTTTGCTCAGCTGCTTTTAAGACTGCCAGCTTTGCGTTCTATCAGTCTTAAATGTCTTGATCATTTGTTTTTCTTTCGTTTAATAGGTGAACGGGCTTTGGAACTTCTAATTGCTGAACAATTGGATGCCCCGATCTGTTAAATAATAATAAACATCATTTATGATGGTTGTTAAAATTGTGTTAAATCATTAATGATTTATTAAACCTTAAGGCCAAGCCTTGAAATCGCAAAAACAACATCATATAATATTTGGATATTAGCAATAGTAATATTTTTTTTTTGTTTCTGTTTTTTATTTCTTATTTTCTCCCTGCTAAATGTTAACCGTCTTATTTATAAAAATTATTTCAAGTTTATTAAGCAATTATTGGACAAATTTTGTAGAGAAATTTTTCTAATAAGAGCTTGATAAAGGAAAAATATATATGTGGTAAAAAAAAGTGATCAGTATGCAACGCATTAAAAAGAACATTTAGGATTTTTTATGAGTTTAATAAAGATTATTTTCTATAATGGGACTAACTTTTAAAAGCTTAATTTTTAGTTTCAAAATTGTAACTTTTTTATTTCCTCAGACCTTGAAAAGTTTAAGTCTGCTATCAATACTGGTGATCTGATCTTTTAACCAAACAAAGATTGCTTTTTTTTGATTTTAAATATTTTTTGCTTAAAAATTTTTTTTTTTTTTTTTTTTTTTTTTTTTCTAATTTGTGTTTTTTTTTTAGTAAAAATATGCCTTTAATGTTAAACATGTAATTTTGCTATATATATTTTTTTTATTATATTTTATTCAAATACTTCAAATATAATGTCTATACTTTTAAGTTTATTTTGTTTAATTCGTTATGATTTAAAGTTTAGTTAAATATTTTAATATGCAACTTTTTCTTTTTAAATATGTATATCATTAACGTTTTAATGTTTTGATTGTATATTTTATAAATTAAAAACTTAAATAAATACTAACACGTATATATACATAGATATTATTAAATATAGATATATTTTATTCTGTTGAAACAAGTTTTGTTCTGGTCTTTCATTTAAATCTAAGCTTAGCAACTTGGAAATGTTTGAAAATTTTTTTTAATAAAGTTTATAATAATTGGTGGATAAGATATCTGTAGGTATGACTGCATATGGGAATCAAATGAAATGTTAATAATAGTTAAAATAAATGTTAAAAAATTTGTGTTTTTTATGTATTGTCCAATTCCTTATGTTAAACGTTTTCCCCCATTTCTGGTTTAGCTGATAAAGCTAAAAACAACGTTTTAATTATTGTTGTACCCTACGTTTCGCGCATCTTTTTGTCGACTTCAAGGGGTTTTCTACTTTAGGTAGGCCAGTTGCATGAAGCTAGCCCACTTGTGTCTTTTCTTGGTACCGTTGTGTTTTCTATGTTATGTCGAACTAAATTATTTGAAACATTAAAATTTTGCAAATACAAAAAATATTTAGCTACAACTTTATGCTAGGAACACAACTGCGACGAACTTCGCCCATCGCCGCGACCTCGCCAGCAAATATTCGTTGTATAAAGTCGTCGTGTGAAGCACAATATCAACGAACATTGTTTACATTCCTTGCAAAGAAAAAAAAATGAATATAAATACTAAGGTGACCATATTAAAAGTAAATCTATATAAATCCTATCCCAAGGCGAATTCATTACCAGGTGAACTTAACAGCACAGGGGATTATTTTTTGCTTCTCGCGTTTTTTCCAATGAGACTGTCAAATTTTGTTTCTTTTGTTTACAAACTTTTTCGCGCCATTTTAATCTGAAGGTTTTTTTTTTGCATGATTTAGTGCAATTTCAAGAAATTTGTGTGAATTTAAAAGTGAAAAACTAATATAATATGTGATTTTAATTACAAACAATTATAAAAGCTTATATTTAACGTTTATATAAAATTTTTTCTCTGCTGAGCAAACTTAGGCGAATTTAGATTATGACATTCACGATATGTTTTACAATAACAAAATACATAGTACTGAATTCGCCTTTCCGCTTGCATTCACCTGTATAAAGTCGCCTTGCCCTATCCGAAAGAGGGATTTTTGAACAAATTACTCGTATCTGAGGTACTTTATATTTTGAGAACATCTTCATAAATTTTTTACTACAGGGATTAAAATAAAAAAATTATAAATAGCTTGTTCTTTATGTTTCTCAGCTATCTATATGTCGACATTTCATAGGAACTACCCTAATCCTCAGTAGACTTTGGAAATTTTTGAAAGATATTCTCAAACATTCAACTTTATATCCCAACAATCTAAATAAATTGTTGAGAATTTAAAAAGAAAAATGCTCTAATAATAGCTGTCAAAACACAAAAACAAGCTTTTTCATTTATATTGGATTAAAATAAATTATAAAAAGTATTGTGTCGTGAAAAATACTTTTTTTATGTAAGAAACCTAGTCACCTGACACTGCTTTGTTCGTCGTTCGCTGACGAAACATTTAGAAATGAATCTATTTCAACTTTCGCTGAGTTTGACGAATTTCGACCAGCACCACGTTTGTGCGCATTTTCATATACACCAAAGTGTTTTATTTTTGGGGACGAATACTCGCGACCAAAAATTCGTTGTTCGTCGCAGTTGTGTTCCTAGCATTAATCTCCTTTAAATGTAGGTTAAAAACCTATAAAACACTTCGATATCAAATTAAAGTTTCTTAAATTATCCATATAACCAGATAATTAATTATCCATATAACGCGTTTAGAGTTTTTTTTTAATTCCCAAAATCTACATAAAAAATCGCCAAAATTCCCCACTTTCCCGGACACAATGTGGCAACTTCAAATTTCGCAATAAATCGGATGACCGTTAATAGTTCAGATACACGTTCAAAACGCGCATCTAATATGAAAACCCGGTCCCGATTCGGTTAGCTAGCGAAGCTGTTTCGATTTTTTGGGACTTCACAAAGTCGGCTTCAAGAAACGTCAAAATTTGCTCACTTCCCCAGAAGCATTACGGCAAATTCATTTTCGTATTAAATGACCGTTTATAGTTCAGATGCATGTTCTACGGCAAAAGTGGGCACCAAATATGAAAAACCGTTTAGCGAAGTAATTGCGAATTATTTTTGGGAATTCCCAAAATCGGCTTCGTGAATGCTCGAATTCTGTCAACTTCCTCGGAGGCAAGTTTTCGCACTAATGCTGTATATACAGTTTTATATACCTATATATGTAATAATCACTCATACGAGGGCGGATTGATATTGAAGCTACGTGGGGCTTCGGAAGACCAACACAACCTAGGGCTTTTTACAGCGTTAATTGCTACAAAAAATGAGGCACTCCTACCGGTCTATGCTCGGAGAGCAGTGTGTCTAAGTTAGTGGTATACCAAAGCAAAATCTGTTTTTCCCGAGGTGAGGAAGTCAATATTTGAACCGTTATTAATGAAATACAGCCGCAGAAGATTGCGACAAATTTGTGAAAAATTTTTCCGGAGTGCAACTTGTGCTCTCCAGCTGGCCGAAATCATTTTCAAACATTAATGGCATAAAATTCGCTATCCAATAAAGATCGTTCTATATATATTAAAATATATATTTCTTTGTTCCGATGCTTTAGTGAGTCAATAGAGTTGGATACCCTACTGTCACCGATAAGCTTCTTCGCTCTCTCCTGCACACGGTCGAGTAACCCCTAAATAGACTTTGGGGCACCGGCCCAAACATGAGAGTTATATTCCATTTTCGGTGGGATGTATGTGGTATAAATAGTAAGGAGGTCGGATGGAGGGAAGAACAAAAACCCGAGGCACTTGAATGCTTCTTTAAAAACATGAAAAATGCGTTCAGTCCGATTCCTCAATATTTATACCATTCATGAGTACAGATGAAGCAGCACTTGCGGTCGTTTGTTTGTGTGTTAATAAACAACACTGGGTCTTAAGAGCGCTAAAGGCGACCCTGTTTTTACGATCCCATTCGGAGATTAATAGGTGAATCATTCATCTTCTGCCTTTTGGCAGCAACCTCGGATGGGCTGGGCCTATAACTAAAAGAGTACGAATGGCAAATACGGCTGTCATCCGCGAAAGAGTGTTCGTTAAGGAAAATGAGAAATAGAGTAGGATAAAAAACGGTGATATAAACTTTGTAACGTTAAAAACAATACCCTGTACCTAACCATGATCACCGCCAGGATGATCTGCAAACAGAATCTGCCGGGGCTTTGTCAATTCCCGTTCTGCCAATTAACCCTTGATGAGAGTTTCGGAAGTCCAACGCAAGTTAAGTCATGCGGCTTCCTAGAGTTTTATGAGTGACAACTAACGAGGAACTCTTACCCCTTTATGCCCCAGAAAGCAGACTGCCTTGGCTAGGCAGTTAAAGTCATCAAGACAAAACATGCTCCCCGGGGGAATTGAATTCTGGTAGTTAGAAGACGCTTACCAAGGCACTGTTGCGTTTGCCAGTATTGCCAATGGCGCCCTTAAACAAAATACGAACCAATCCGTATACTCGTGTGGCTCAGAAAGCAGACTGCCTTGGCTAGGCAAACACCAAGACAAAACCTGCTCCACGGGGGATTTCAATTCTGGTAGTAAGAACGCGCTTATCAAGGCACTGTTGCGTATGCCAGTATTGCCGATGGCGCCCTCAAACAAAATACGATCCAATCTGTATACTCGTATGCCTCAGAAAGCAGACTGCCTTGGCTAGGCATACACCAAGACAAAACCTGCTCCCCGGGGGAATTCAATTCTGCTAGTAAGAAGGCGCTTATCAAGGCACTGTTGCATTTGCCAGTATTGCCGATGGCGCCCTCAAACAAAATACGAACCAATCCGTATACTCGTGTGACTCAGAAAGCAGACTATCTTGGCTAGGCAAAAACCAAGACAAAACATGCTCCACGGGGGATTTCAATTCTGGTAGTTAGAAGACGCTTATCAAGGCACTGTTGCGTTTGCCAGTAACAGTATTGCCGATGACGCCCTGAAACCAACTAGTATTCAATTGTCTGTTTGTATTCTTCAGCTGTCTAGTTCACAAATGTCAAATATGATTGACGTAAAACGCCATTTGCAGAAGTTATTAAATCTTAAGATGGGGTTTTGGTTAATTTTGCGCCACCCTGTAATGGGTTTATTTTTAAAATGTTTCGTGTTAAAGAAATTGCAATAGGAAATATTGAGACCATGATATATTAACCAATTAATATCTTTTTCAATAATCCGCCCTCATATTTATGTACGAGTATGTATGTATGTATGTATGTATGTATGTATGTGTATATATGTGTACATATAATACATAGATACATATGTACGCAGCACGTCAGCGCATGTTATTATTAGACGTAAGTTTTTCTTATGTTATATTAATACAAAATGTTTTTTTTTTTATTAGAAACTAAAAGATCACAAAAAATAAGATTAAAAAAACATTAAATAAAAAACAAAATTTGAAAATTTTTTAAAATAGAACTTTCAATAAAAATATATTTGATCATATTTTTAAATTTCTTGATTTTATAGGATGACATAAGCAACGAGAAAAGTTTGCTGTGGCATGAATTTTTCTCTATAAAAAAATATTTTTTATTTATTTAGCAAACAAATAAATAAAAGTATATTTAAAATATTTATTTTAGCTTTCGAAAAAAAACTTTGTTCAATTTCTCACTGCCCAATTGTCTGATTTTGCTGTCTAGACGCGATTACAACTGATCGATAAGATTAATTGTTGAAAACAATAGTGGATGATCTAAAGTTTTAAGTGTTCGCTGGACTATCCTTAAGTTAGAAGTACATAACACGCGCTAATTCGTCGACGTGTAGGACAAGATCCAGAGCCCACATCTCATACTCGTAGTTGTTCAATTGATGAACGTCAGTAATCATGGCTCTATGGTAATCTACACTTTAGTATTAACAGGCTGCCAGCCATTGATAAGCCAGCCAATTTGGTTCCGTTGTTTTGCCTGAGTGTGATATGTATCTCAGCAGATCTATATATCACCGGACCAGTTCAGAACCAACCCGAGAATCGGATGCAAAACTCCTATCCACTTACATCACATTTTGATATTTCTGCCAAATTGTGCAGCCTAGATACAAAGCCCTAATATACGAGTAAGCAAGAGCTGGACACCGAAAGAGGAAGTGTCCAACACTCTGTACTTCCTCCTAGTCCGTCCCTACAACTTCTACAGAAATCATTAAATGGAGGATTTAATCTTCTCGCATGCGTTCGTGTGTAGCAATGAGGCCAATAGTCCTCTTATTATCACACCTGGGCCATGCCAGCCTTGATTTTTGATAGGTAACCTCACTAGACCCTCTGTCTTCTGCAGTTCCTAAAAGCTGACGCTGTACCTGGTTCTAACAGCTCTTAGTCTGGATCCCAACGAAACCATCTATAGAGTGTTTTTTTAAGCTAGATAGAACTTTAAATTGTAAAAAGTAACACAAAAAATTAAATTTTGATGAAAAATTTTTTTTATTTGTTTCAGTATACTCTGACAAATCATCATGAATAGACTCACGCTTGAACAACGCTACGAAATTATCCAAATTTACTTTGAAAATCAGTCGTCGATTCGCAAAGTCGTTTTATCGCAAAATTGTGTTCAGCGATGAGGCGCATTTTTGGCTTAACGGGTTTGTTAAAAAGCAAAATTGCCGCATATGGAGTGAGACCAATCCACAAGAGACCCTACAGACTCCATTACATCCAGAAAAATGCACTGTTTGGTGCGGTTTTCATGCTGGTGGCATCATCGGACCTTATTTCTTCAAAAATGAGGCCGGAGCTCGCGTTACGGTCAATGGAGATCGTTACCGCACCATGATCAATGATTTTTTGTTTGAAAATATGGATGACATTGATCCGGAGGAGATGTGGTTTCAACAGGATGGCGCTACGTGCCATACGGCGAACGCAACCATCGACTTACTGAAATCAAAATTTGGCGATAAGTTGATTTCGAGAAATGGACCTGTCAATTGGCCTCCAAGGTCGTGCGATTTGACACCTCTCGATTATTTCCTGTGGGGCTACGTGAAGTCACTGGTTTATGCTGATAAACCAGCAACAATTGACGCCTTGGAGGCCAGCATTGTTCGTGTTGTTCGTGACATACGGCCAGCAGTGCTCGAAAAAGTGGCCCAAAATTGGACGTCCAGAATGCGCTTCGTCAAGAACAGCCGCGGTGCCCATATGCCCGAAATCATTTTCAAATGTTAATGTCACGTATTGATCTTTCGAATAAAAAAAAATTTTGATTACAATTTAATTTTTTGTGTTATTTTTTACAATTTCAAGTTCTATCGGGCTTAAAAAAACACCCTATATATCCTCTTGTTGTAGCTAGATCCCAGGCTTTGCCAGTTCGCCAGCTACAACCTTTCCGGGCACTTCACTGTGCCCTCGTTCCTCCCCCGAGGAACAGGTTTTGCCTTAGTGTATTCCTATTTCTAAGATACTCTGTTTTCATGGTAAAGAGAGGAAGGGGTCCCTCGTTTGTTGTAGCAAATAAAACTCTAGAAAGCCGCACGACTTATGTTGTGTTGGCTTCCGAAACTCTTACCAAGGGTTTAAAATGGCAGAACGGGGATCAGCATGCCCCCAGGTGGCTCTGCATGCTGATCATAGTTGAAGTGCCTACCTTGGCTGAAACGTTGTGGCTGTGGTTAAGACCTAAAACGCAGAAAGGGGTTGTTAGTATCCTTGATAATTGCTTGGCGTGGCTTTTTTCGGGAACTAACAATCTCCCGAGGGTCTCTTGCCTTTACAACAGATACCTGTACTGTGAAGAAGCAGTGGTGATGGTTGACGGGTAAGTTGGTTTAAGGGCTGATGCTGCCAGTGGGCTTCGGCCTAATAACTCATTAAGCCTTGTCTTCCATTGGTTGCTGGAAAATTGCATACAGGAGGGATTAAAAGGCCCGAACTCCTCAACAAGAAGTTGCTCATATGGCATAAATTGTTACCTGTGTGAGCCTAGTCAGCCACACGGGGACCTGGTGCATCGTGAATAATTCACTCCATGGAACTGGTCCATCATCAGATAAGGCCGCAAGGCAGCTGCCGATGTAAATCTTTTTCACAACTGTGCCCTCATTCCCAGAAAAGCTTCACCTTTGTACGTCTCGCTAACTCGCTTAGAATTATCCGGCATTCAGGAACTAACCATGACGTCGTACAGACCCCCCTGCTGGCAAATTCAACGCACCTTTATTATAAGGAAAAAGTTGGATATCCTCCTCGTATACCCTGTGGTACCACAGCCAGTTAGCTGTCTTCGTTTGCGGCAGTCGTGTGATCCTACCTTAAGACAGATTGATACCTCTTTTAAATTTTCTAATAAAATTTTCGAGATTCAAGTCTATTCTATTCAACTATACAGTTGCAAAGTAAATTACCAAAGTATAGGATGTACAGCATGGTCGGGGTGACGGAGACCTTACGAGTAACAGTACATTTTTAGCGTCACTGTGACAAGCTATAACGACCTACGCTTTCATATAGCATGTTGCAGCGTGGTTAACAACGAACTACCTCTAAAAAAACTGTAAACCAATACAGTTAGTTGAGGCAAACAGTCAACCAGTGAGAGTGAAATGCATAACTCTCGAAGACCGAACAACAACAACAAGCCTGATCGTACTTAAGAAATAATTACGATGACGCGAGAGCTGTTCCCCAGCCCACAGCTGCTTTACAACTGACCTCCTTGCTAATTATATCACTAATATCTGACTGAAAATAGATAACAGCTCTCATGTTTGGGCTGGGGTTACCCAAACGTGCCCAATAAAGAGTGCAGAAACTTATCGGTGACAGTAGGGTATCCAACTCTATTGACTCATTGGAGCACCGACGCAGTGTGGGATACTTTTCTCTGTTTTATCGCTACTACAATGGATTTTGCTCCGACAAGATGAGGAGTCTTTTTTCCGAACCCCATATATTTTTGCCCAACACATGTTCATCATACAGGCTTCGATTGTCCAGCGAATCACACAATACATTACAGAGAGAATTTGCTTTTCAGCCGTACGATTCTTTTGTAGAACAAGTTGCCTGCAAACGTGTTCCTATGCCCAGCAGGTTTTGCTTGCAGACCATCTCGGCGCTAATCATGGTTGAGGCGTCTACTCTGGCTGCAACGATCTGGCTGTGGTTTAAACCTAAAATCGCTGGAAGGGTAATTAGTTACCCTGATAACTATAGTGCAGTGGCAGTTTTCGGGAGCTAATAACCCACCAATACAGTTAGCTGAGGCAACCCGTTAACTAGTGCGATTGAGGCGCTAAACTCTCGAAGACCGAACAACAAAAACAATAATCCTGATTGCACTGTAGAAATAATTACGATGACGCGATAGCTGTTCTTCAGCCTAGAGCTGCTTTACGACTGAAGAAGGAAGGTAAAAGTCAACTATCACAAATTAAATAATTTACAAATCAAAACAAACAATTTAAAATAGAAAATTTGGCTTCCAAAATATTCACAATAGAAACTTTTATGCGCACAAAATTCACAATAGCGTTTTGTTGGGGAAGGGGGAAGGTTTGTCCTCAACTTATTGCATAAAAAAGAATCTGTTACAAAAGAATTTTGTACCAATTTCGAAATTAAGAAGATTTTTAATTTATGCAGGAAACATTGTGGCCAAATTAAAATAAATTTTAAATTATTTTCTATTCATAAATAGTCATAATTAATAAAAATGTTATTTTAATAAACTTATTTTAGTGCAAACGAACATTTAATTATTTACCTTGTTGTGTTTTTTTTTTAATTTTTCATCAAAATCATTCTTCTTGGGAATTTAGATATGTATGAATTTCTTTTTCGTTCTGTTCTTTTCGTTTATAATGATCTTCACATGATGTGGGGCACATTTCAATATGTGAATGTGGGTGGTTATTAGAAGATTCATGCAGTATAAATATGTACATATTTTAAGCAGTGAATAATATTTCAAAAGAGTTTTAAGACTTTTTTTTCTTATTCAGAACTATAGTGGTGTGATATTTGAAAATATTTTTTTCTTTTAAATTACATTAACTATTTTAGTTTGTATTGAAGGGGGAAATTTGTTGTCGATGTACCTGATTCAGATGACATAAAGGCTGAATTTATTAGATTTTCAAGTCCTACCGGCTTTTTTTTATGAGTTTTGGGAAGGGGGCGAAAATTTAAATCAAGAAAATTCCAGTCATTGCTCTGTTGATACTAATATTGGCTATTTCCTATTGAGTTTCACAACTTAGAGCTGGCAACACTGCTTAATTAGACAACGCATGGCATTGGCATTTACAGGCTGGCTGATGAAAGCTACTACCAAAAAAAAAAAAAAAAAAACGTACTGCCTGGCCCGCGATGTCATTCGACATCGCTCGCTCGCATAAATACGTTTGAAACAAAAACAAATTTTAAAATTTTGCTTTTGGTTTCCATGTATTTATACGAGCGAGCGACATCGTGGGCCAAGCAGTTAATTACTTATTTTCTGTGTAACTAACCTGTTCCATTTTTGTTGTGTTTTATAGATTGATCTTTAAATTTAACTAAAATGGAGAATTGGGACAATGAAGCAAGAATTTAGATAGTGCAACACTTTCCTTCTGTAAGGCCATGTACCACTATCATACACGATCGAGCGATTTACTAAATAAAGCATGTGTGCTGAAAAAGTACTAAAAATGCAACCGTGCAACAGAGTTTTTGACAAATCGTGCGATTTGAAAAATTTTATGAAACTTTGTTTTAAAACATGATGGTTTCTGTGCGATTAGAGTGGTATATATTGTGAAAAATATGAGAATATTGTTGGTGCCTCGAGAAAAACATTTAAGTAATGTAAAATTATTATGTTAATAAAAGTTTTTAATTATTTTATTGTGTATATAAATTATTGCAATTATACTTGTATGATAGTGTGGCCTACAACGCCATTTTAAAGCGATATTTTCCAGTCGGCCATACTTTTGAAACAGTTTCCTGTGAATGAATCGTACGATCATGTAGGATAGTGAATCAGGGCCTTTAGAGACCAAAGAAAATATAGGCGCAATTTTGGCGGCATTCCTCCTAGCAGATGGAGTATAATGAGGCTCGTAAAGAATTTTGCCGAGCGTGGCACAATCGCAAGAAGGCTTTATCATCGCGGGGTCTCAAATCAGAAGCAGGAAACTATCGCTGCTGTGCAATCCAATCCTAGAGTTTCAACAAGCAGCTTATCTGCTCAAATGGGTGTCAGCAGACAGTCACTGCCGTTAATTTTGCACCAAGATTTAAACTTCTCTCCATATAAGATTCAATTAACAAATAAACTAAACCCTAGAGACTTCCCGATTCGCTTGGAATTTTGTGAGAAGATCATTCAAATGGTAGCAGAGGATGAAAACGTCTTGAACTGCATTTTTATGTTTGACGAGGCACATTTTGCTTTAAACGGCAATGTCAACAATTGTCGCATATGGAGTAATTCTAACCCACAGATACTCAATCAGATGCAATTACATCCAACGAGGTTGCCTGATCTAACACCCATGGATTTTTTTTTTATGGGACTACTTCAATAAAGGGAGTTTATAATCTTGCTCGATATCGTATGCGGTGATTTGGCCCCAAAGCTTCGATGAATTTGCTGCGGAATAATTTCCCGCACTGTTACTGATCTGTCGCTTTGGGGATATCCCATAGCCAACGAGTTTGCTCGAGCTAACTTCCATAAGGTTATATGACACTTCATTTTTTCTTCATTTTTCTAGTATTGGAAAGTAGTAAGAAAATATTGTAATAGAAAAATTAAATAAGTTCGAAGAGTTCAGATATATTGAACAAAATGTTAGAATGTCAAAAATTGTATGCTTGTTATCGATAAAAAATGAATAAGTGTCAAAAAAAAATGTAAAAATGTTCACATTAAATTTGACAAATCCAGCTTGGAAATTTAAAATTGCTGCTAACTCAGCAATTTATTTTCGAAGACAGCGCTTTTGAGTGATTTTTTTTTCTAACCTGCGCGTTTTGTTTCATGAATAAGAAATGAACGACACTTAGAACCATCATAATATTACTACCGTGAAAAAACTAAAATATATCTAATATTTGTATAAAAAAATGCAAAAAACAAAAGTTTCAAAAAAATAAACATTTATAAAATGGATGATACCTTCTCAGAGAAGACGAAGGATTTAAACATAAACTATTCAAAGAAATTGAATGTGAAGACTCATTTTGAAGATGACTCCTCATCAAATTTATTACAAAGCAACAAAGCAAGTTTTATGGTCAGCTCTTCCCAAAACTTAACTTTCTTTACATCCCAAAGGCACTTGCTTAACTTCGTTTATTATATATAAAACTTCTTCTTCTAACCAAACTTTTACCATTTTATTCTTTTAATATCACTTTTTTCATAAATTTACGTTTTCTTTTTTGGTTATTTTTTGAAATGTCAATTTTTTTCAGCAAAAAAACGTTTTGCCTACGTTTTATATAGTTTATTCTTTCTAACATTTGCTATTTTTTTCTAACAATTCTATAACAATTCAATGAAATAAAAATGAAGTGTCATACCACCTATAGATTTTTTTTATGGCACTACCTAGAGGTTAGGTTTATAATAACAACCCTCAATCTCTTGTGGCGTTAAAGGAAAATATTCGTAGAGAAATCAATTTAATTGAACCAATTTAACTGTAGCGGGTGACACATAACACAAGACTTCGTTTTGAACAGTGTATTCAACTCGGCGGAAGACATCTGGATGACAGACATACTCTTTAAAAATATAAAATTCGCATTTCCATTCAATCGCTCTATGCTCTGAATAAAACTTTGGATCAATTATAATGGTTTTTTTTTAATTTATTGAAATTTTGTTGAACTTTTGAACTTTTTTTTTTATAATTTTATAAATTAACGGGCGTATTCATAAAAAATATTGTATGTTTCCTATAGAAATTTGTCAAATAAGTGTTTAAGGCACCCACAGACGATAAGTTTTTACGTCTGTTTTTTAAAATGTAATTCCTCATGTATTTTTTCATGTCTGTCAAAATTTTTAATTTTTACAGACGGTTTTTAAAATTTGCTCACAAACGTACATGTATGTACATTTGCGTCTGACATTGGCAATGCTTTTTATTATTATAAAAAATAATTATCTAAAGCATTTTAAAATATTATTGCACTAAAATTTCCCCAAGCCAGCTTACTTATACCGCCCAAATACGGCTGCTGAATTGTTCGCAATGCATAGAGTTCTAATATCAGATGTTTAAGCATCATCATGTTTTTTGCAGACGCAGTGGTTTTGAGTCACACACGACATGTAAGCGTTTTACATTGTGAAAAATGACATCTACATTGTTCAAAACATATCGTGTGTTATCTACTTTAATAAACATATAATATTTTTTATGAATAAGGCCGTCAATTTTTAGTTTTTGTGTATTTGTACATCGGGTTTTTAGTTCAAAGAAGTTATTCAAGTTGGAAAATATAAATCTGCTACCAGACACCCTGTACCTTTTAAAGCTGCCAGGGTAAATTTTCAGCAGCAATAGCCTAATGGGTTGAATTATCACGTGTCAAAACTTAAAATAAATATCTCTTTGATCTTGCGACATTGTAAATTTAATATGCATTTATTTATAAAAATAATTAACTCATGCATAAAGTTGTAAATCTTAAAAACATTTTAAATAAATAGTGTACATACATACATACATACGAGTGCATGCATATCGTTGGTCTTATGTAGAAACGCCCTAACAAAAATAATTGCAATTTTACAGAAGAAGGAAAAATCGTAATGGAAACTGTATAAATAGGTACATCTAAAAGTAAATTTTTTTTGCTCAATTGCTTGTAAGAGCGATATGCATGAAATTATATAAGTAAATCTTTGTGACACTGTGTATTTGTGTGAAACGTAAGCTACGTACACACGGTTGTCACATCTTACAATATTTCCAGTAAAATTGTCTGAAAATGTATTACAATCGTGTAAACTGCCAATTTTTAACTTACAACGTTGTCAGAAAAACTATTGTCAATCCATTGTAAGACGACAATGTTATCAGACATCTGACAATTGTGGGAACACTCTTCGTCGGCATTGCCAGTTTTAATTGTCAGATGTATAAAATTAATGCACCTGACAATGCCGTCATTGTTAGAAAAAAGTTTGATGGGTAACACTGCCAAATAAATGGTTGTTGATATACATAAGTCTGTGGTCAGACAGAACGATTTTAATTGCCGAACTTTTTAGCAATTTTCTTTTGGAATTGCTTTCTTGTCCACACACAAAAACTTTTTTCGGCAATTCTTGAGCAATTCTCTACCTTTATGCTTTATGCAATTTACATTGTATATGCACATACACATACACACATGAGAGAAAAGTAAGGAATTGCTGAGAATTGCCCAGTACCGGCAATTCTTTTTCCCTTCTTATTCCCCTCACCGAAAGCTTCTATAAAGTCAAGAATTGCCCAACTAAAGTTGCTGTGTGTGACCATACACTAAGTGACAATGCCTTACAACAGATCTGGCAGTTTTTTTCATCTAACAATCTGACAACCGTGTGAACTGACAATTTTTGGTGTCAGATGATTTATTTGTCAGTCCATAGTCTGACAATGAAATTGTAAGATTTTCTTACGATCGTCTGAACACACATTTTATTTCTGCGGGACAATTTTTCATTGTCGCTACATTGTCAGCATGTTGCCAGATCTTATAATATTGTAACATCTGACAACCGTGTGTACATAGCTGTAGTAGAATCCCTAAAAGAGCTCAAGTCAGGGAAAATGCGAGTTAGGGACTTTCTACGTGAGACTAACGATATGAGTTAAATACTCTACTCGTATAAACATACCAACATGCATAAAACAACAATTTTACTACTTTTACTTAATATTTCACTGGACAGCTGATATCTGTGTGTGTGTGAGACTTTCATCACCTAAAAATTCTCACACTCAAATGCATAAAAATAATATGTGTGTGCGTGTGTGTGTGTGCATGTATGACCGTCTCATTTGAGTGGCAACACCACCATCGTGTTGTTTTGTTGCTTTTGCTTTGTTGTAGGTGTGTGTTACCGACCGTAAGCAAACTGTTTGCACTGTGTTGTCAATTGTTTACGTTTAATATTTATCTCATGACAGTATTATTGTCGCTGACAATTCATTTCTATTCAATTGTAAATTAGTTATTTGTGTCACACACTTAAATGTATTGTTTCATAGAATTGTACAAAAAACATTTATTTGTTTTCAAAAACCATTTATTTGTCAACATAGTCTCCTTTTAGTTTAATACACTTATAGGCTTTTTACACTGATCAACATCTTCATGGAACGCGTGGAAGATGTTGAAAATGTGAAACACTGTTTACATTGCTCACATCTAACATTTACTGTCAATCAAAAATATTATTATTTAAATTTTCAAACAATTTAACAAAAGCACGCAAAATTGTTCCGAAAAAAATTAATTTAAAAGACAAAAGAGGATTAATTATAAAATATACGTACATATGTCTATGAACAAAATGTAGGACACATAAAAAATTTGGCAAAAACGGGTAAAAAAGTATTTCAGAAAAAAATAAAGAAGCAAACACACACGCAAATAATTGACACATGATAAATAAATTATGATTTTTTTTTTTTTTCAAAACAAATGACGTTTTTTCAGTGATGCCACAAGAATAATCGACATTATTGCCACTTTTCTAGTGGCGACACTGAAATAATCGAAAGATGTTGAATGGAATAACATGAGATAGGAACATTTTATAAAGATGTTGAAAAATGTTGACTTTTAGTACAATGTATTTCTTATGGGAAGATGTTGTCATCTTCAAAAACTGATGGTAGATATTAGATGTTGTTCAGTGGAAAAAGCCTATTAGACTATATTCTACCCAGAGATCTGCACCGGTGCACCGCAACCATAAGTCCACCGGTTGTTTACCTAATCATTTTCACATCCGAATATTTTAAACACTCATAAAAACTAATGCGGTGCTATTTATACTTGTCGTTCGTTTGCGAAATCGTGATAAATAAAAAATATATCCAATCATGTTCATATATTGAGCATTTTTTTAAGAGTAAAAGAGACGATAGCAAAAAAAGTGTTGTTGTCACTCGCACTTAGTAAAAGCACGATTTGGATTATTTTCTATTTTCGTTTTTAATCGTTTTCTTAATAATACATATATGACGCAGTCATACACTCTCGACAACTTCTTTTTTGTGTATATGCATCACCTTTTATTTAACACTAACTGAAATCGCTGCTGCCAGATTTAATGATTTACAATTATTCTGATGATTTTGAAAGTAGCAAACAGAATGATGATTTTAAGATAGTTTTTGCTGAACAGTAGTGAAAAAGATGTACATCAGCACCTGCCTTTATGGTCCTATCTGATGGATCAACTCTACGGAGTGAATTATTTACGATTCACCAGTGCCCTAGTGTGGCGCAGCAATTTTTGCCATATGTTTGTAGCCATATAAGCAACTTCTTGTTGAAGAGTTCGGGCCTTCTAATCCCTCTTGTATGCAATTTACCAGCAATCAATGGAAGACAAGGCTTAATGAGTTGGTAGGCCGAAGCACACTAAGAGCATCAGTCTTTAAACCAACTCACCCGTCAACTATCACCACTGGTTCCTCACAGTACAGGCATCTGTTGTAAAGGCAACAGACCCTCGGGAGGTTGTTAGTCCCACCAAACAAATATCAGGGATGCTAACTCCCCCTTCCTGCGTTTTAGGTTTCAACCACAGCCAGAACGTTCCTGCCAAGGCAATTTTTTCCACCTTGCCCTAAACTTTATTTAAATTATAAGCTATTTAATTTAAATTCGTCACCGAATTATAATTTATTTAAATCGGTTTCCTAAAAAACATTAGGAAAAAACATTTTGGTCCTAGTTAGGACTATGTCAAGGCAAACCCTGTTCCCCGGGCGGCGTTTTTGCTGAATAAATAATATATTGACATAGTACCGGTCAATGTGTAGCTTAAGCTTTGCAAGTGTCCTATCTTCCAAACCACTTCTTCTAAATCTAGGTCCTCTTGCAATTCGTTTATACTCGTATTGTTAATAGTTCATGTTGTCGTAAAATGAAAACATTCTTTGACAATTATGTAAAATTTAAGCCGTTTGTTGTGTACATCCATCCCATTGTCGCGTTTGTCTTTATTCAATGGAAAATGTTACGCACACAAATGTTAAAGACGCACCACTTGAATTCTTCAAAATTACAAATTAAAGAGTGTTTTTTTTTTAATTTTTTTTTTTTTTTTGTTGTCAAAGTATTAAAAGAAGCAACAAAAGCAAAAAAAACATAAAAAAGACACTACTTTCATTGCCATTTAATTACAATCACACACAATCTTTCATCTAATTAATATCTTAAACATAAAATAAAAATTAATAGAAGATGATTTTCATTTGAGGTGTTACCACAATGCTGATATGTACATATGTATGAACATATGTTCATACATACATACATACCAGGCCAATACCTGTATACACATGTATGAATGCACATAATATCCCAGTTGGCAAAATCGTCCTAGACGACATTGTCTTCGAAGATATAGGCTGACTTCATAAATGCAATTTGCATTGTAACATTGCAAAGAAACATATTTACAAGGTAGAATAATATTGAATGGCAACACTGCTTTGTAAAATAATGCGGTAACATTTTAGTACATTTATGAACGCAAAAATTGGCCAAAGTTTTGTTCCTGCAGTAAAAGTTTTTAATTTCAAGTGTATTTAAATGGACCCCCGAGCGATCTTGTGCTATTCTTTTGAAGACTGCCTTCGAATTGGATGGCAAAAGAAATAAAAACATTACATTGATTAAAAATATTTTAAATAAAAGAAAGCGGCGCCGTGTTGCAAGAAGAAAAATCCCTAAAAATTTAAATTTTTGTCACACTATCGCAAAAATGCAGGATGAAGAAAAGTACATTCGAGG
This sequence comes from Thecocarcelia acutangulata, assembly GCA_914767995.1. Lineage (NCBI taxonomy): Eukaryota > Metazoa > Arthropoda > Insecta > Diptera > Tachinidae > Thecocarcelia > Thecocarcelia acutangulata. Next base: position 20,791,557 of record OU612095.1, on the reverse strand, counting down.
TATTTATCAACAAACGGGCCTCAAACATACTTCTATGAGTTGCTTTTATCTTTCGTGGTTCCATTTTTTTTTCACTATATACAAAAAATTTCATGTTAAATCACTTATTTACATTGAATTAGATTTTAATCTGCCATTTCTACCACAAAATTTTTGCCGCCATTGCGAAGAATCACAAATAAAAACCATGCAAGAAATTGACAAACAACGCTCACTGAAAAGTGTTGCCATGCAATAATGAATATGCATTGCCGGAAATAAAGCTATGTACACACGGTTGTCAGATGTTACAATATTGTAAGATCTGGCAACATGCTGACAATGTAGCGACAATGAAAAATTGTCCCGCAGAAGCGAATTGTGTGTTCAGACGATCGTAAGAAAATCTTGCAGTTTCATTGTCAGATTATGGTCTGACAAATAATTCATCTGAACAAAAATTGTCAGTTCACACGGTTTTCAGATTGTTAGATGAAAAAAATTGCCTGATCTGTTGTAAGGCATTGCCACTTATGTATATCAACAACTATCTGTTTGGCAGTGTTGCCCACCAAATTGGCTGTTTACATAATTGTAATACATTTTCAGACAATTTTACTGCCAATATTGTAATATCTGACAATCGTGTGCACGTAGCTTAAGGCCCAGTTTTTGAGTTCGTATTTAAATGCCATTTAGCTTTAAGTTCCATTTATATACGGAAACCAATTTTTCACTACAAATTTCAACTAAACTTAATTGCCCAAACTTCTTCATTTAAGTTGTATTTAAGTTTGCCTCATATATATTATGGTTTTTGTGTACTTGCTTTTGTATTAGTGCAAAAAAGGTAAACAAAACACACATACGAGCCTTTATTGCCTGTAGAAGATATATTAAAATTAGTTACTAATAAACAACAACATAATATGATATTACACAAAAAAAAAAAAAAAAAAAATAACATCGCTTGAAATGAAATTAATAAGTTTTTCTATGCCGTTAATAAATTTAATATATTTCTTTAAACTTTTTTCTATTCTTCTACTAACAAACAGCTGTTCTATGGAACACTTTCCATAATATTTGGAATTTAAGTGAAGCTGCCACACTTTCATCAGCAATTATTTAAGACTGATAAACTGAACGATTAAGACTGAACTGATCGATTAAGACTGATAAACTGAACGATTAAGTCGCCTGTGCAATCGTCGACTATACTGTGGTGTAAATCGTTGCCTACACAATCGTTAACGAGAAAGTGTGGATATTGCCACTTATGTAATCGTCGACGACATGGTAGTGGAAAATGTAGTGTATATAATCGCCGACGATGTGGTGAGCAAAACTGTCGCTTTGTGGTCTTCCATCATTTCATTGTTGTTCGAAAATTTCGTTAACGATTTGTGTGAGGTGTCGTCAATATGTCTTCCACGATTTTCTATTGTCTTGTACCCATCTTTTAAGATGTCTTTAAGACATGGCCATCTGGGATGTATGTAATTATATAAATGTACTCGTACGTACATGTGCATAAGCATTCAAACGCACATTTTTTTGTATTAAAATTTTTCAAAAGTTATGCTCAGCAATAGATATTTTTTATTCATTAAGCACAAACGTGCATACCTCCATACTCGTACATAGTTGCAATTTAATTATATTAATGCTTTGGCGACAAACATTTTCGTTTGAAATTTATGCTTTTAGAGAGAAAAATGTATGTACATACATATGTATGCAAGTTTCCTATTTTGTTAATGAAGTATGCATGTCTTTAAAAATAATACTAATTTGAAAATTAAATAATTCAAAAAAGTTCCTAAAAACATTTCATAGAATGCTGGACACAAATTACAATGAGCAACTTTTGTCGCTGTGATTCTTACTTTGTAGGTGAGAACGGTGGGAGAAATCATTTGAATATGTACTTGTGAAATTATTTTTTTTAATGTGAAGTTAGCTGCAGCTGTATTTTGCCATTTGTATTTTTCATAACCACAATGTATTCACATAACAATTTATATTTTAAAATACGATTATTTCGAATGTTTGTTATGTAATTGCTCGTCGACAGTTTTGTTCGAATTTCGGTTTTGGGCGAATACGTACCGAGTGTAAGCTTAATTTATTTATGGCTACTGACATTCGGTGCCATTGATTCGGCTATAATTGTTCCACCGCTACGGCCCAGTCTACCTTCAAAAACTCCCGGAAACATTGAACTGGTTGAAAGTAGTTCACATGGCAATCCGCGACTTTCAATATGGAAAACAGCATGCTGACTGGCACGTTCAGGATTATTCATGAAATTTTAAAAATGGATCTGAAGTTCCATTCTTTTAAAATTCAAATCGTTCAACTACTGAAAGAAAGTGACTTTGATTTATGGAAAACTTTTTGTGAAACAATGTTGGAGCGTTTCGCAGCACATATCCTGCAATTTTACTTTTTTCTCAGTACTCAGGGAATAGCCCCTACATATGCAGTGCATTGTACTGGAACTAGGAAAATAGATTATGAGAAGGAGGAAAGGGGGAGTATTGTTTGTGAACTTAACACACGGAACGACCAAAACAAAGGTTATCACAGCATTTACAATTTGATAATTTGTTGACAAAACCATTCAATTAGAAATGGGTTTCATCGTTTCACCCATTATCAAATTGTAAATGAAATTGTGATCTTCTTCTGTTTTTTTGTCGGAATAAAATGGCATAATTAAGACGCTATTCGTAGTCTAACGGCTTCTTGAACAAGCTGAACCGTATATGGGAATCTATACAAATTCTCTAAACAAACCTCCGCGATAGCCCCAATTGTGCCAAACGTCTTCCTGTTCATGTTTCTGTACTATCCCATACGCTATCCGCAACACGCTGGCTATTTTCTTCCGTGTCAACCGTACGTGGTCTTCCGGTACGTGGAAGGTATCTTACTGTAACATGTTGTCCCCTCCCGGAGAACAGGTTTTGCTTTGGCGTATTCCAAACCAAAGCGCTCTGTTTTTCAGGTAAAGAGGGAAAGCAGTCCCTCGTTTGTTGTAGCAAATAAAACTCTAGGAAGCTGCATGACTTATGCTGTGTTGGCTTCCGAAACCCTTACCAAGAGTATACGTTGGCAGAACGGGGATCAGTGTGGCCCCCGGGTGGTTCTGCTTGCAATTCTATCCGGGCTGTCCTTGGCTGGAACATTCTGGCTGTAGTTTAAATCTAAAGGCGCAGGAAGGGGGAGTTGGTATCCCTGTTAATTGAGTGGTGCACGGCTTTTTTACCCCCGAGGTACTGTTGCCTTGCAACAAATACCTGTGATGTAAGCAACTAGTGGTGATAGTTAGATGCGTGAGTTGGTTTAAGGGCTGATGTTCTTAGTGGGCTTCGGCCTACTAACTCATTAATAATTGTTTTTCATTGATTGCTGGGAAATTGCATACAGGAGGGTTTAGAAGGCCAGAGCTCTTGAGTTTGCCTGAACTGCGACCAGTGTGTGCCTAGTAAGCCCCGCGGGAGTGCTGGTGAATCGTGAATAATTCACTCCGTGGAATTGGTCCATCATCAGATAAGGCCATAATGGCAGTTGTTGATGTAAATCCTTTTCACTCTCTGTACCATGTCGAAAATATGCCACAAGGCGGGCGGTTTATTGTAGGTGCTGAAGGTCCAGTACTCACATTAAAAAACGACAATAAGCGCGTTGCGTCAAGCAACTGACTTCTGATTTTCAAAGTAAAATTCAACAATTTTTTGATCGCTTTGCTACAATTTCAATTTCCTAAGTCTTCTTCACAAAGTTCTGAAATAAAAATAAGAACTATAGATAAACTAAAAAAGTTATTGAACATTCAAATCATAAAGATAGTTCTGCGCCACCCAGTATAAATATATTTTACACTAAATATCGAAAATAAAGTCACTTAAATCAGAATTGTTTGTAGCCGCAGTAGAATAATTTCTAAAAAATCGGAAATTAATTAATTGTCTGATTTGTCAGCACCTGACTATATCGCTCTTTTATTCCAACATAGGCATATCTCAAAAAATTAGCTTATTAGACTTAAAAATGCAGAATTGTTAACAGTACTACCTTTTATATTGTGGCAGGAATTTATTCAAATTACTTTTAAACTGTTTCCTTTAAAAGATATTTTCTAAAAAAAAATTTCTAAGACTTGTATGGAAACTAAAAATTTAAAATTGGGTTTTCTCGAAACAAGCCTTTTTTAGTTATGACTATGTTGCAATAAAGGAGCGATATGTAAACACGCCCGCGATAATCTAAAAACACTGTTGCCAAGGCGAATTCATACCAGGTATATGCAAGACCAATAAATACAACACAACAAAAAATTAATCTTTTTCAAATGTCAAGGGAAAAATATAAACACAAAAAGGAATTTAAACAAAAAATATAATAATAAAAAAATTTACAAGAAAAGACAAACTTTTAATTATTTCGTGAAGCTTTTAATGATTTCGGGAAAATTAAAGTCTCAGATCATAGAGCTCGGAAAGGTGAAAATGGCCAGATTGGGGAGGATTCTGGATGATAGCTGGCGCTCAAGACACAATACATAATTTAAAAAAATGTTTTGATTTTTTTTCTTAATTATGCCATTGACATCTGGAAGAGATTCAAATTAAAAAAAAAAAGTTATCAGCTGCGCTGTCAATATCATTTGTTATGAATTCGCCTTGATTATTGCAGAAATTCGAGTGCCATCGCCACAAATTTTAAAAAATATTATGGGAAATGCTTTACCCTAAGAAAAATTTTGTGGCATAAGGACTTTAGAATGGAGAATGTCATATGATAATTTGTTTCGCTCATTTATCTGCCATTTTTATTTAATTTATTTTAATTTTAAACTGAGTACGGAAAAAATAACTTGCTGCTGACTTATTTATTTAATTTGCTTAATGTAAAAAACTAGTTTCCTTTAAGTTTATTTTGATGAGATGACATGGCAGTCTGCTTAAAAAGTTCTAGCCAATACACATAACAGTAACTTGCAAGACTAATAATAACATCTCTGTTTTAAGTTTGTTGCTCTTGCACATCTTGCAGCACTCGCACGCAAAGCGATGATAATGGGTCAATAGCATTTGTGTCAAGCAACCGTAATCTGCTCAGCAGCACACCGCAACAAATATGAAAAAAAAACTAGATCAACATACTCGTAGACGTTGTCTATATTAGCAATTTGATTAAATGAGCAACAAATTAAAACTATCGTTAATGAGTTGTTGATAGTTGTGATTTTTTTTTCTTTTTTGTTCTAAATCAAAGAGGTTTCCTTTACGATGTGTCGATGTTTTTTGTTTAGAATTTTTCTTGTGACAAGAAAAATAAAACGTGAAACTACACTGAAAAGAAAATTCCATCCATTCGAACTTAAATCAATCCCAAGCGGTGTCAAAAGTATGGTAATTCTGCATTTTCTTAAATCAAGTAGGGATTACTTGATTCAAGCACTAAATACCGGGTGTCCAACGGGAAGGTATACACTACTACTACAATACATTAGTCTTGACAGTTCATATATGACAGTCAAGACAGTCAGTAGACACGTGGCAAATTCTATTATGGAAAAATATTTGATAAACCAACGTGTAATCATCGATTACTGTGACGATGAGAAAATTACGGGAAATTTTCGGGAATTTGCACTATTTATCGCGTAGTGAATGATTTCAGATGATAGGCCCAAAAATGGACCACAACGTACTGTAAGATCGACTAAAAACATTACAAACCTCAATTCGACGCCGTGCTCAGGAGCTGGGTCCTCAAAGAACAACTTTGGCCATAATTTTGCACAAGGATTTGCGTTTGTTTTCGTATTTTTTTCAATGCATTTCATTACCTTGTAGTGTGAAAGGTGTTGGAGTAAATTTTGCTAATCTGAACAGTGTCGAAGGTATTTACACTGGACAGGTATTTACATAGGATCAGTTTTAACTAATTTAATTCCAACATTTTAAATACTGTAACAGAGTTTTTTTTACTCTTGTTGTTATTGTTAAAGTTAAACCTCCACAAACACTATTCCCTATTTCCTCCTCATCATAACCTATTTTCCTAGTTCCGGTACAATGCACTGCATATGTTGGAGTCATCCCCTGAGTACTGGTCCAAGATAAAAAAAATGCAGTTGACACAAGAGCTTCTTCCACAAGACGGTTCTGGGTAGTGGAAAACCCTCAAATTATTCATCAATCACCTTTGCATCCATTAAAATTAACAGTGCTCTTTTTAGTTCAGCTCTTTTTACTGAAACATGTCTTTCCGTTAGTTCAATAGTTTAGTGCTCCGTAAATAATATTTTCAATGAACGGTTCTGTTTCAGCTTTCATGATAAAGAAAACGAAAAGTAAAACAAATTTGGTGTAAACAAATGCAAAGTACAATTATAAGGATTAATTAGAGGTGAGATTAGAAATCTTCGGGTGTGATTAAAAATAATTGTATGGAAAAGAAAAAAAAAACGATTTATTTTTGATGAGAGCACAATAATTATTTATTTATTTATTTGGTATTTCAGAGGCCACAACACAATTAGGTTATATAGGCCATTTAGAATAACAACCGGAACTATTATAATATTATACACTATATAAGTTGGAGATTCAAATTAAATTATAAATATTTACTTGAGTTAAAAACTCTAGAAGAATGTCAATGCCACTGATTTTATATTTTATCCGTTCGTTATGCAGGAGTATGCAATCATTAAATATGTGCAGAAGAATTATTATGATATAATTCCCGCTTGGATCAGAAGATGAAGACCATAACGAAGATTTTGATTCTTGGCTCCATGAGTTCTTCCCTGCTACTAATCGTTCAATAAATCGACCGATACAAGTATGTATCGATGCTTTTTCTTCGAGACCGAGTAGGTATCGATACTTCGAGATCAATACCATATCGAGTATAAGTATCGATACTCTAATGGTTGTGTTTCATTCCTAGTTGTATTTATTTTGTTGCTGATTTGATCCTAATTACAACACTTCAATTTCAGCCAGTGGATCAGCAGATGAAGTCCATAGTGAACGTTTTGCGCGATATAAGTATGTATTGATTTTTTTTCTTCGAGACCGTGTAGGTATCGATACTTTGAGATCGATACCATAACGAGTATAAGTGTCGATACCCTAGTATCCCTAAGTAGACTTGCAAAATTTTAAAAAATATTTTCAAACATTTAGCCATATATTCCATTATTTTAAATAAATTAATGAGAATTAAAAAAGACAAATATCAGACGTCGTCAATTATATCACAACCAACACAAAAACGGATTTTTTCCTTAGGGGACCTATTCTTCCCATCTCTCAGCAATTCATTCACATGTATGCACATATGTATATGCGTCTTTGTTTTAGTTTTTTTACTCCGTTCAAGAATTCCGCACTTGATTCAAGTATTTTGTACTTATGTTATTATGATATCGCAGTATTGGTTCCCGTTGTCGGCTTATTTTAAGTGCACTTGTGTGTTATTCGTACTTAACTTACTATTTATTTCAATGACTTGCCATCTGTACTCAGATACTGTGGAATACACATGTCTACCATCTAAAATAAACGGATGCATCGTAAAAGTAAGACACGACCTTGACAATGTATATATGTAGATGGGCGTCGGCAAATGGTCTTTGTTTAAATGCAGAAAAATCAAAAGCAATGCTAATGAGCAAAAGTGACTGCGTTTCTGTAAACCTACCGTCAATAACAGAATGTAATTAATCTAAAAATTTTAATTGTTATTGTAATAAATAACAAATTATCTTGGTCGAGTCACATAAATGTTGTATGTGGGAAAACTTACTCTATGCTCAGAAATCTTTGGATTACTGAATTTTTACACCGTTACATATACGCATGCTCCTTGCTAAATCTTATTTACTGCCGACGCTTCTTTATGGCTGTGAAATATTTTCAAGCTGTGATTCAGTATGTCATCAGAAACGCAAAGTGGATTTTAATAACGTTGCTAGATATATCTATGGCCAGAACAGATATAGCAGAATATCTCATTTTTCTTACCAAATATATAAAATCTCTTTCGAAAATCTTTTAAAATATCGCACTCCACAATTTTTGCACAAAATAATCTTTATTAAAACACCTGATGATTAAGTTTTCAAAATCCAGCAGAGGCTGCCAGATAAACTCCATTCGTTATCGAAAATTAAGCTCAGAGAGACACTTCTTTGTAAATGCTACTCTTCTCAGGAAAAAGTGTCTCAGAGAGACACTTCATTGTAAATGCTACTCGTCTCTGGAATGAACTCCCACCTAATATACAAATCATTAGCAATACTAAGCACTTTAAATTAGCACTTTTTTCTCATCATGGTTAATGCTATAAATTTTTCGCTTCCTAAATTATTTGTAACGAGTCCATTCTTTTTTGCTACATACATTCTTTTATTTTTATTTCCTTAAATAATTTTTTATTAATATACTGTTTATTGTTATACGAATTTTATTGAAAATGAAAGTACTGTTATATAAGATTAAGTCTTGTTGTACTGCAGTCTCCTAAAATTAAATAAATAAAATAAATTTTTGAGTACGACTCGTTCTAAACTCAAGTAAAAAATACCTAAATTTACGAGTCTTTTTCTTTCTGTGTACACTATTTTTTTTTTCTTATACTCTCCAACAAATTTGTGGCAATAATTGACGACGTCTGTAGTTTCTGAAGAAAAAGTTTTGTGTTTGGGTTGGTTAGTTTGTGTTCGTTGTAAGTGTTTGTTCTTTTTGTTGCTTTTTTTCAATATCAATGACGTTAGTGATATTGACATCAACAACGTCAGTGATAGCGACGACAAGCATAACGCCGCCGACGTCGTCTTTATGGCCGCCGCAGCAGCTGAAGTTTGTTAGAGCAGGGAGGAAAAAAGCAGCCAAAGTAGCATTAAGTTTTCAGGTTTTTCTTCATCAGTTTGGTTTTTTTCTCAATTTTTTTTTTTTTTTGCTGCTGTGACTGAGTTGAACACCTCACAGCAAATACAAACAACATGGATCACAAATAAAATAAAAAAAATAAAAATCAAGTTGCACAGATCAAAACAGAAAGTTTTCTACGAGTTCGAACGCACGATTATCGCTGGCGCAACATTAGTTTTGAGTTGGCTACCAACGCGAGCGGGTCATTCTCTTTGCAAGCGACATACGTACTTATACATTTTTGTTCCTATTACTTTTTTTTTTTATAAAATATTTAATACTTTTTTCTATAATTAAAATTTTAAAATAGAGAAAAAAAATCTAAAGTGCATGTTTACTAAAATTAAATTAATAAACTTAAAGCTTTAAAAATATAACTTTTGCTTTATAAAAAAAAATAAATAAAAAAGGAAATAAATAAAAAAAAATAAAATTTGGTGTTATACAATCAACTTGCTAAAATATAATTTATTTAAAATTTTTATTTAAATTTATGATGAAAAAAAATAATAATAATTAAAGAAAACTTAACTAAAAATAAGCTGACAATATCAAAAATTGCAAATATTTGCTGAGCAAAAAGAATATATTTAAGAACAAAAAAAATCGCTTACGAAATATTTGACACAGAGGAAATATTCAATGAAATTTGCAAACTTTTTTTCTTTTTTTGCTTAAATCGTGCCAAAATATTTTTTTTTCTTCTTTGTGAATAATAAAGTATTAAATAATAAATTTAGCCAAGCTTAAGAATTTCTTTGAATACATTTTGTTTTTAATTAATTTTTTGTTTTCTTATTTTATTTTTTTTTTATTTAATATTTTTTTAGATTTAGAAACTTAAGGATACTTCGAACGAAATAAATTTTATAAATTATATAAAATAAATTGCACCACTGATTTTTATTTTTATTTGTTGTTAAATGATTAAATTTTAAACCAAACTCCTCAGTTTAACTGGCAAATTAGCGAATATAAAAATAATAGTTAATATATAGTTTAAAACTCCCAACTTTTAATTGAAAAGAAAAAAATCCAATATAAAAAAAATTACTATTTTTAAATCAACGAAATAATTTTTAACGGTTAAAAAACGTCATTTTAAATACAGTAACACGAATACAAAATGATGATGGAGAACGGTCTCTCCATGGAGTATGGAGATGGTTATATGGAACAAGAAGAAGAATGGGAGCGTGAGGGACTTTTGGATCCTGCCTGGGAAAAACAACAAAAGAAGGTGAGTAAGAATAAATTTCTATTGAAAAAAAATCTCCACCCACTTTTAATTTTATTTAAATATTTTAGTTTTTTTTTAATTACCCCATAAAAAAAATTTATAAGAAATATTCCATTTAAATTTAGATGGTATTGATATAGATTTTTAGATATGCATATAAAAAGAGATCTAGATACAAACTTATGTATAAGCAAATATATATTTTTTTCACACACCCAAATAATTTAAATGGGTTTTTATACAATCACAGATTTTTAGATTTTTCCTCTTATATCTAATATTTTAGTAAAATATATGTATGTAAATACATACATATGTATTTGTATCTGTAGACCGCTCTATTGGACCAATACGCTGTTAGTTTCAACCTGATATACATGCATATACCGACACATACATGCATAAATTTTCTTGAATTTATTTTTCAATTTGCCAGTATTTTCTTTATAAATTGTTTTTTTTTTTTTTAACCAACAACAAACTTTATAACAACAACAACATAATTAAAGAAAAATGTTTTATACATACATACATAAATAAATAAATATGTTGTCGCTTTTGCAAGATTGTTCATGCTCTAAACGACCAAACAGTCCAACGACCAACCAACCAACCGCCCACCCACTCACATAATTTTCTTCTATAATTCTGCAAGATTTTTCATTCTTTTTGGTAGAGAGGTATTAAATGTTAGAATAAACTTGCTGAATTTCAGTTATTAAAGATATGCTGATTAGCAAATAAGCAAATTTTCTTTTGCTTTGCAAATATTGTATATACATATGTACATACATATGTATGTCTGTATGTACATTTTTTTTCTCTAATTAAAACAATTGATACATACATAAGTATATACATATGTATGTTTTCATAGCACTTCCTTATGTATTTTGTTTTTGTTATGTTATTTATGCCGTTAAGTTTTCTTTTTACTGAGTACCGTAAAACTCATTTGCATCTCTTGTCTTGTTGTTGCTACTACACATACAACAATTCATTCCTCTTCGATGAAGTTTCAATATTTGTTATTTGTATTTAAAAAGACAAATAAGAAAAAAAGCTCTTATTTTATTTTTCTAAGAAATTAAAAATAGATTTTTCATTTCTTTCATCATTTTTGCATATGTGTGTGTGTATGTGTGTGATTCTTCACGCAATACTTTTTATTGTTTTTCTTGAAAAGAAAAAAAAACAGAACAGATTTTTCTCTTATTCTCTACTTTTCAGAAAATAAATAAGTATGTCTGTACATGTGTTTTCCTTCATATCTATTAAGATTTGAAAAGAAATATCTTTAACTTATAAACATATATACATATGTATGTACATATGTACATGCAAACCTACATATGTATGTACATATGAATACACATAAGTTCATACATATGTACCAAATATTTAATTCAAATATAGAAAAAACAAATTTTTTTAAAATGAATATCTGAAATATGTGCGTTCATATGTACATACATATGTATATTCACATGCATATGTATATACATACATATGGATATCTATATGTACTTCTTTTTTCTTATTTTTGATGTCATATAATGATAAATTTCCATGAATAATTTTGCTTAAAATAGATTTTCAAATGTGTATAGAACACATATTTTTTTTTTAATGAAAACCGTAAAACTAGCGAAATATTGTATTGTTAGCGAAAGATGGCACATTTTTGCTTTTCAAGCTGCTTTCGGTATCACATAATTATTATTCGCAATGTCCCAATTGATAGGTGTCTTTACTTCACTAAACATTCGCTGTTTTCAAACCTCTCTCGAAGCATAAATGTCATGTCTATATTGCCCAGTGGCGAAAATTTGGTTTACAAAAGCGATGATCAGTTGCACACATGTTAGACAGTTGTCTCGTTTACAAGTTAAACTTATTTGCGAATAAAAGCTATTTGCAAATACCTTACGTACAATTTATACAACCGAAGAAGGTTCAAAGTCAAATGATAAAACACGTTTATATGGCAACACCGGCAAAGTAATTTACTTATAAAGGCCGTGTCAGATAAAACTTTTGCTTCGCTTTTCAACGCAACATGAAGCGAAAAGTTCGGCAACTCTCATTTTTCTACGCGTTGAAGTTTTTTTCTAATAGCTCCAAAGCTTTATGCACTAAGGAAACAATTAGAACCAATTTCAGTAGTTCGTTTAATAATATTTCTAACTTCTATTATCATAAGAAATAATTAAATATAAAAATTAACAATAATTTCTTAGATAAATAAACTAATCGGGAACGTTGCCAAAGTTTTTATTGTGACATACACCTTATGCTTTGCGCTTTTCTGTTAAAGTTTTAAACGTCACGCAAAGCGACAAAGTGTTATCTTACATGGCCTTAAAAACTAGGGGGAATCACAGGTCGACGCAATCGATCGTATTCTTTTTTGTACCGCTGCTAAAGAATGCACTCTATTATAAAATCCAGTATTGAAACCAATAAAACATAAATGTTCGTTATTCATACTTGGTCACACTGTTTTTGTTTTACTTAGGTTTACGTCAAACACATACACATATTTTCGTTTGTTAGTGTTAGTAAAAAATTAATAGCCATATTACTCCTAAAATACTGAACCGATCAAAAGGAAATTAAGTTCGTTCACTTCTGTACAGAAAGAACTTTAAAACGATATACGAGGACTGATTAACAAATAACCGTTATATAAAATTTTTTCAAAAAGTAATTATTCATCAATAACTATCTTGTCACCTTTAAAATAATCCCCGTCAGATATAATACACTTATGTCAGTGTTTTTTCCAATCCTGGAAACACTTCTGAAACGCGTCAACAGCTCCTGTTTCGATTTTTCTTTTAAGTCCTCAATTTCCATTCAGTTTTGGGAAGAAGAAAAAGTTAGCGGGTGCAAAGTGCGGTGAACACGGTGGTTGAGGCATCATAACGGTTTTGTTTTTGGATAAAAACTCACGCACAAGCATTCATGATGTGAGCTGGTGCATTATCATGGTGCAGAATCCATGATTGTTTCATCCACAATTCCGTGCGTTTCTGACGAATTGCTTTCGCAAACGGCGTATAACTTCAAGGTGTTATTCCTTATTGACCGCCATTGCAGTCGAAGAAAACTGTGAGCAAGATCTTTACATTTGACTGGACGATTCCATTGGGATGATTGGACTTTGATTTCAATGTCATAGCAATTTTGAGGAAATTTGGATCGTTGTTAACGATTTAATTTTATTTTTTACACAAAATTTAGTACAGTTTCGAATGTAAAAAATCGAAGAGCACACCAAATCACGACTAACCTTTTTATCTGTCAAAAACAAACTGATAATCCAAAATGGCTGATATTGTCAACATATATAACAGACATGTGTACCAACATAACAGAAAAAAATGCGAAAATCGAACATAAGTAACTCACGACATTTTAAAATAAAGCTTTTTATTTGATCAGGTCATGTACGAGTAGAGTTAAAGAATAACACTAGCGTTAAAGGGTGTTATAATCTATCTACATTTGTACGAATCATTTCTCCCAATTTGTATAAAGTTTTTTTTTCCATATTACAATCAAGAGGATAGATATCACCTGATTGTAATCAAAATATGAGAACTATTAATTTTTCTCTCTTTAACTCTTGTTTTTCGGCAAAAATCAAGGCTGCATTTATGTAAAAAATCCGCCACATCCCAAAAAAAATAGTTGCTCCCAAATATTTGTATATGTATGTACATATATACAAACATTGTCTTTTCATAGAGCCAGGAGATAAGAAACATACTCGTATACATGTATTCGTACATAACGACTGATTCTGCTTACTCACCTGAGAAATGATGCTTTAATTAAAAGCACAATGTTTTTAATTTCACAGATAAAAAACAAAAAATAACAAACAATAAAAAAGATAAGACACAAATTAAACGGCATGAAATTGAAAGATTAGCATACGGAAAGGAAAGAAAAGAAGAGTACATATTTTAATATTCATCGTTGTCTTTCTACCAGAGATAAATACATTTTTTTATACTATTTTAAGTTTTGCATTGAAAAGAAAACGTTTAAAGGGTAACCAATTTATTTTCCTATTTTCAGTTTTATTATTAGCGCAATAAATAAATGCTTGTATTGAGTTCAATATTTCATACAAAAATTCAATTAAGTTATTGAACAATAACGGATTAAGCTGATAAACACAGTAGACTTTACGACAGCAACTGCTGTAACCTGCAGTTGTAGTCGTGTAGTCGACTACTGAATTATATTGAATACGCTAGCAAAATAATTTACAGAAGAATATACTTGTATAGCAGTGGTGTCGCTTTAAAGTTTTTACAGATTGAATTCTTTTCATGTCAACCTGCATGAAAAACGTTCTTCTCTCTCTCTCTTTAAAAAAAAGACTTAAACATTTAAAGAAGGAAACTGTTAACAATTTGCTATACCTTATTCAGGGTTGACGGACCTTCTAAGTTCAGGAAAAAAAAGTGAAGTAGAAGGCAACTAGTATATACTAACATACTAAACCTCTGCAGCGAGTAAGTTTTTTCTTCATATGTGAAATTCGCTGTCGAATGTAGTATATATTTGTACTCTTACTCAGAGCACAAATAGGGAAGTGAAGAGAATGTTTGCCAACAAGCAAGTAATTGAAGTTGATATAGTACCGAAAAGAAGGAACATATCGAATGTGATCAAAAAGGAAAGAAGTACTCACAAATAATGTTCTCTTCATTTGGTACTGCAAGTATTTGGTTCTTTCTTGTAAAAAATTTATGCATACATTTATATATACGAGTATATATCTGTGGCGTTTTATGATAACAGCTTAAGTCGACTTTTAAAAATTGTAAAAAATTGCCGCTAATTTGATGTTTGCAGAAATAATATTTCCTAGTATTTACAAAATTTAGTTATAATTATGGTTTATCCTCTTTTCTTCTTAAATTTAGTTCTTCTTCTTATCTCGACTTAAGCTGTTATGATAAAATGCCACAGATATGTATTTATGTATAGATAAACCCCGTTACTTAAAAATGCAAATAAAAAATAGTTCAATAAACCAAAAATTAAAAAAGTCAGATTTAAGAACAATTTTCTAAATAACAATTTTAATTTATGCAAATTTCAATAAATAACTGAACTTGCCTCATTTATTTCCACTTCTTATGATGTTCACAACAAAATATTCAATTTAAATTTTATTTGCAATACTTCTCGTAGTACTGCAAGTATACTGTGAAGTTTGGTTTGTCGCTTGATACTCGATACGTTCTATTCGTATATGTTGAGAGTGCGAGCGTAAAACAAACCTGTACTTAACTAGTAAACACAAAGCCAAGTAACAACAAATACATATTCGATAATTTTGTTGTTCTCAAAAATATGAACATATTTTTTTCGAGTAAGAGTACACACTCTGAATTTGCGGAGTACTACTTAACAACAAATCCATTTATGCAGGGGTAATACATACAGTGGTGGTTATGTAATTAAAACATTCTTGATAGTAAATTAATTTACTGTTTTGATGGTATATCTGAGATTGTGTTGTTGATTAACTAGACGCCGTACATAGAGTTTTACATCTGGGGGCTAATTCTGTCATTCGTGATTGAAATTACTATCGAGTAGAAAATAATTTCGATATCGTGTAAATTTCTAATGATGTGACTCGTTACATAACGAATCGAGTTATCACTTCAGTGTTGCAAAATAATGACAAAATGTGTTTTATAACACTGCCGAAAGTTGTATGTATTTGCATACTTTGTATACATGTTTTACATTAAAAAATAAATAAACACACATACGTTCACAATAACAATTCATTTAAATCTGTCATGTATGCGTGTTTGGACATTAAAAAGTAAGTAAATAGAAATAACCATAAATATGTATGTAAAAACAACCATTTAACTATGTATAAGCATATGTATATATCCATTTAAAAATATATATATATATATATATATATATATATATATATATATATATATATATATATATATATATATATATATATATATATATATATATATATATATATATATATATATATATATATATATATATATATATATATATATATATATATTCTTGATTACATGTGACTTCAAATATAAGTATTTGTGTTCTTAGCAAATACTCATCTTCATACACATATACTTATGTCAGTGTTTTTTCCAATCCTGGAAACACTTCTGAAACGCGTCAACAGCTCCTGTTTCGATTTTTCTTTTAAGTCCTCAATTTCCATTCAGTTTTGGGAAGAAGAAAAAGTTAGCGGGTGCAAAGTGCGGTGAACACGGTGGTTGAGGCATCATAACGGTTTTGTTTTTGGATAAAAACTCACGCACAAGCATTCATGATGTGAGCTGGTGCATTATCATGGTGCAGAATCCATGATTGTTTCATCCACAATTCCGTGCGTTTCTGACGAATTGCTTTCGCAAACGGCGTATAACTTCAAGGTGTTATTCCTTATTGACCGCCATTGCAGTCGAAGAAAACTGTGAGCAAGATCTTTACATTTGACTGGACGATTCCATTGGGATGATTGGACTTTGATTTCAATGTCATAGCAATTTTGAGGAAATTTGGATCGTTGTTAACGATTTAATTTTATTTTTTACACAAAATTTAGTACAGTTTCGAATGTAAAAAATCGAAGAGCACACCAAATCACGACTAACCTTTTTATCTGTCAAAAACAAACTGATAATCCAAAATGGCTGATATTGTCAACATATATAACAGACATGTGTACCAACATAACAGAAAAAAATGCGAAAATCGAACATAAGTAACTCACGACATTTTAAAATAAAGCTTTTTATTTGATCAGGTCATGTACGAGTAGAGTTAAAGAATAACACTAGCGTTAAAGGGTGTTATAATCTATCTACATTTGTACGAATCATTTCTCCCAATTTGTATAAAGTTTTTTTTTCCATATTACAATCAAGAGGATAGATATCACCTGATTGTAATCAAAATATGAGAACTATTAATTTTTCTCTCTTTAACTCTTGTTTTTCGGCAAAAATCAAGGCTGCATTTATGTAAAAAATCCGCCACATCCCAAAAAAAATAGTTGCTCCCAAATATTTGTATATGTATGTACATATATACAAACATTGTCTTTTCATAGAGCCAGGAGATAAGAAACATACTCGTATACATGTATTCGTACATAACGACTGATTCTGCTTACTCACCTGAGAAATGATGCTTTAATTAAAAGCACAATGTTTTTAATTTCACAGATAAAAAACAAAAAATAACAAACAATAAAAAAGATAAGACACAAATTAAACGGCATGAAATTGAAAGATTAGCATACGGAAAGGAAAGAAAAGAAGAGTACATATTTTAATATTCATCGTTGTCTTTCTACCAGAGATAAATACATTTTTTTATACTATTTTAAGTTTTGCATTGAAAAGAAAACGTTTAAAGGGTAACCAATTTATTTTCCTATTTTCAGTTTTATTATTAGCGCAATAAATAAATGCTTGTATTGAGTTCAATATTTCATACAAAAATTCAATTAAGTTATTGAACAATAACGGATTAAGCTGATAAACACAGTAGACTTTACGACAGCAACTGCTGTAACCTGCAGTTGTAGTCGTGTAGTCGACTACTGAATTATATTGAATACGCTAGCAAAATAATTTACAGAAGAATATACTTGTATAGCAGTGGTGTCGCTTTAAAGTTTTTACAGATTGAATTCTTTTCATGTCAACCTGCATGAAAAACGTTCTTCTCTCTCTCTCTTTAAAAAAAAGACTTAAACATTTAAAGAAGGAAACTGTTAACAATTTGCTATACCTTATTCAGGGTTGACGGACCTTCTAAGTTCAGGAAAAAAAAGTGAAGTAGAAGGCAACTAGTATATACTAACATACTAAACCTCTGCAGCGAGTAAGTTTTTTCTTCATATGTGAAATTCGCTGTCGAATGTAGTATATATTTGTACTCTTACTCAGAGCACAAATAGGGAAGTGAAGAGAATGTTTGCCAACAAGCAAGTAATTGAAGTTGATATAGTACCGAAAAGAAGGAACATATCGAATGTGATCAAAAAGGAAAGAAGTACTCACAAATAATGTTCTCTTCATTTGGTACTGCAAGTATTTGGTTCTTTCTTGTAAAAAATTTATGCATACATTTATATATACGAGTATATATCTGTGGCGTTTTATGATAACAGCTTAAGTCGACTTTTAAAAATTGTAAAAAATTGCCGCTAATTTGATGTTTGCAGAAATAATATTTCCTAGTATTCACAAAATTTAGTTATAATTATGGTTTATCCTCTTTTCTTCTTAAATTTAGTTCTTCTTCTTATCTCGACTTAAGCTGTTATGATAAAATGCCACAGATATGTATTTATGTATAGATAAACCCCGTTACTTAAAAATGCAAATAAAAAATAGTTCAATAAACCAAAAATTAAAAAAGTCAGATTTAAGAACAATTTTCTAAATAACAATTTTAATTTATGCAAATTTCAATAAATAACTGAACTTGCCTCATTTATTTCCACTTCTTATGATGTTCACAACAAAATATTCAATTTAAATTTTATTTGCAATACTTCTCGTAGTACTGCAAGTATACTGTGAAGTTTGGTTTGTCGCTTGATACTCGATACGTTCTATTCGTATATGTTGAGAGTGCGAGCGTAAAACAAACCTGTACTTAACTAGTAAACACAAAGCCAAGTAACAACAAATACATATTCGATAATTTTGTTGTTCTCAAAAATATGAACATATTTTTTTCGAGTAAGAGTACACACTCTGAATTTGCGGAGTACTACTTAACAACAAATCCATTTATGCAGGGGTAATACATACAGTGGTGGTTATGTAATTAAAACATTCTTGATAGTAAATTAATTTACTGTTTTGATGGTATATCTGAGATTGTGTTGTTGATTAACTAGACGCCGTACATAGAGTTTTACATCTGGGGGCTAATTCTGTCATTCGTGATTGAAATTACTATCGAGTAGAAAATAATTTCGATATCGTGTAAATTTCTAATGATGTGACTCGTTACATAACGAATCGAGTTATCACTTCAGTGTTGCAAAATAATGACAAAATGTGTTTTATAACACTGCCGAAAGTTGTATGTATTTGCATACTTTGTATACATGTTTTACATTAAAAAATAAATAAACACACATACGTTCACAATAACAATTCATTTAAATCTGTCATGTATGCGTGTTTGGACATTAAAAAGTAAGTAAATAGAAATAACCATAAATATGTATGTAAAAACAACCATTTAACTATGTATAAGCATATGTATATATCCATTTAAAAATATATATATATATATATATATATATATATATATATATATATATATATATATATATATATATATATATATATATATATATATATATATATATATATATATATATATATATATATATATATATATATATATATTCTTGATTACATGTGACTTCAAATATAAGTATTTGTGTTCTTAGCAAATACTCATCTTCATACACATATACCTGTATATTTAAGTCATGAATTAAAAAAAAGCCTTAAGAACCAAAAATTCTCAATTTAATTTAACTATTATTGTTATTCAAAACAAATTTTTAATTTACATTTCTTCTGTGTTTTTCTGTTTGGCTGGTTTTCGATAGTACTTTTGCTTACGAGTAAAAAGTTGCACGTTTGCATTCGAATGGTTACTCGCTATCGAATGGCGTCATTAGAAATTTCGAAACCGTTTACTCGATATCGAATGAGATAATCCCAAAAGTGTAAAAACTCGCACATTCGAGTAAAAACTCGCTCGTAAGCGAATGACAGAATTAGCCCCCTGATTTCCACCGGCAAAATTTGGATTCGTCACTCCATAAAATATTTTTCCAAAATTAGAGTCATCATATGATTTCTTATTGGTTTCTTAATGTTCTTTTTGACAAAAACCAATCTAGATTTAAAAATGTTTTTTGCAGACGAAAGTTTTTACTGTGCGATGCAGTCACATAAGTCATCTTCATTTAGCCGCCGTCTAATAGTTCTAGATAATTCTAATATTATATGATGATGATAAGTTGGTATCATTCGTCTAGCTCGAGTTCAATCCTGGCCAAAGCCAAGATTTTTTAATTATAATTATAACAATAATTGCCGCGATCAATAACTGAACTCGAGCTAGACGAATGATACCAACCCATCATCATATAATATTAGAAATATTAAAATAAAGTTCGACTATTTAACATATTAATAAATACATATAGTTCTAGATAATATACGGATATCATATGATGACTGTAATTCAACTTTTAATGAGCTCCCAAGACTATCCAAAATGTTCACTGCATTGTAAAATTTTCCTCTAGAGCAGACAAGTAATTAAGAAAATTCATTCACCGCCTTCACGGAGACTGAGATTAATGGTTAACTTCTTTTCTTCTTCGGAGCAACTTGGTATTTTTGCCATGACTGGTTACTAATATTGGTATAGAAGTTCGCTGATATAATTTAAAACATACTTACCTACAAGTTTTCACAAAAAAAAAAAAAAAAAAAAAATGAAATTAGATGTTAAAATATGTAAAATATGTAAAATAAAAATGTTTTTTAAATAGCAGAACTGAAAATGTTTTAAATATGTGTCCACTTGAAAGAGTAGCCTCCCTTTCTCTAAATAATGACTTACTTTTTAAGAAAGCTGAACAGAAAATGAATGTAAAGAAAGAACCAAGTACAAGAGTGGTCAAACTTATATTTTCAGGGGAAAAGTTCCATTGCAATAAGATCAATAGATCGCATAAAATACCGAAAGAATGAGAGATTACATTTATGTTTTAATTACATGTCCATCACCGTATACTAGTTATACCCTTCACAAAAATGAAAAGGGTATATATCAGTTTGTGATTCCGTTTGTAATTTCCTCAGGTGGTTTTAATTCACCGGGTGATTTAAAATCACAAGATTTGCAAAACATTTCTTCATTTCTGGTTTAGTTATGCGATGCGCTATAGTCCAAACGGGTATTAACTCGATAATATCGTGTGCCATATGCATGTATATATGGCTGGGAAATTTCTTTGGGTGGGGGGGAATGGGGCACCCTGCTATAATAATATTTATAATAGAAATTCATGTTTGTGCACGAATTATTGCATTTTTAATTGCCTATTTAATATAAACACATGTAAATGTTAAAATAATTATAATTAAGAGCAAATAATTAAACACCTTTTTATACATGTAAATGTTTTTTTTTTTTTTTTTGTTTTTCAACATTTGAATGAACTAAAATTTTATTTTGCAATTAAAATGCCAACCAGCCAGCAGCCTACAATTGTGCTTTTCTTTCATTAAACTTTCTTTACAAAAATCATAATTTTCTTAAATATTTTTATTATTGTATTATTCATTACTCACAATTGTTGTTGTCTTTTCAAATATATATATTTTTTTGTTTTTTTTTAACAAACACTTGCGCAAAAAACAAAAAAACAAAAATACCATGAAAATTGAACCAACAAACAAAGCAAAATATATTCAGTCGTTCAATGACACACAATTGTTTAAATTAAAATGTATTTAAACTTTTTTTTTATTTTTGGTTTAATTTTTTTTTATTTGCTCAGAAAGAAATTACTTGCTAAACAGACATACCAGAGGAAAGAAGAGAATTAACAGACATACATATGTATGTATGTATATATACATGTATAACTATGTATGGATGTAACATATGTATGTATGTATGTAAATAAGATCTGGTATAATTTTCAGCACATGTGTAACGTTTGCATTGTTTTTAACAATAAGAGTTCACTTTCATGTGGAATTTAATAAACATTAAATAACAGGTTAATTTCAATATAAAAGTTTAAAAAGAAATATATTTTTTGTAGATGTACATATGTACATATGTATGTGTATACAGTTTGGTCGAAAAACCGAGTAACACATATACGTGTAGAACATATGCAACTCTCACTGATTTCCATGCACGAAATATGCACTAAAAATCGCCAAGTCAATTATTATTTGTTTGTACGAATGTGAACAAATGTTTTGTTTACATTTTGATAATTACAGGGATGTTAAATCAATTATCGCCGACTTTTTTAACATGCTTATATTAGCTTCACTGGTGTGTTTGTTTGTATGTTTGTAATTCTTGCAACCATTGTTATACATACAGTGTGTACTTTTGAGGAATTTGATATTCCGTTAGGAAAAGAGTGTTGCCGCTTTAGTGCGTAAATTGAAGTTGCCACATTGCTTGTGGAGAATTGAGGGGAGTTTGGCTATTCTTGAAGCCGATTTGTGGAATTCTAAAAAAACTCGGAACCGGTTCGCCAACCAGTTTGGAATTGGAGTTTTACATTTGATGTGCTTTTTTGCCGTGTAACGTGTATTTGAATCTTTAAAGGTTTTTTGGACCCGGTTATTCCAGTAACTATATTATTAATTTATTGAATTTTTGTTGAACTTTTTTATAATTTTTAAATTTGATTTTTGGTTTGTACATTTGTACAGCGGGTTTTAGTTCAAGTTTTTCCTTTCTTAAGTTTTTTCTTAAGAAGGATTTTTTACAATACAAATCTGCTGTGATCAATCGTTTTTGATTGAAAAAGACAAGAAAAATAATAATCAAATCTTTAGCTAGGGGGAAACTAGCTGTTTCGTAGTCGCTAAAACTACTCATCAGCACCCATTCGGAACTTAAAAAAGGAAAAACTTGAACTAAAACCCGATGTACAAATTACAAGCCAAAAATCTAATTTGGACCAATTGATTGCAAAGAAAGAAATAATTATCCGGGGGTTTTTTCGATTTTGACCAGTTTTTTTACACTTTTTGCCCATTTTTGGCAGTTTTTGCCGATTTTTGTGTATCACAGAAGCACTTTTCAAGGTCTCCTGCCAATTTTGAGTGGCTTTATAGATGGTGTCTTCACGACGGGCGATTATTAATACGCTTATATTAGCTTATATTAATACGCTTATATTAGCTTAATACGCTTATGTTTGCAACTCTCGCAACCCCTATTATATACATTGTGTACTCTTGAGGAATTTGATATTTCGCTAAGAAAAGAGTGTTGCCGTTTTAGTGCGAAAATTTAAGTTGCCACATTGCTTTTGGGGAAGTGAGCGAACTTTGGTGATTCTTGAAGCCGATTTTTGGAATTCCCAAAAAGCTCGGAATCGGTTCGCTAACCAGTTCGGGACCGGTTTGCATATTTTTGGAAAAGTTAGTGCGCTTTTTGGGCAGCACAGAAGCATTTTTCAACGTTTCCTGCCAATTTTTAGTGACTGAATAGATGGAATTTTCATGACAGGAGTGATTGATTGATGATACGCTTGTATTACCTTCACATGCAGTAATGCCAAAAATTTTTGTCAAACAAGCTTCATTTCCCAAATAAAAATATATTTGGGAATAATTTAAAAAAAAAAATCTTAAAACTTTTTTTTTTTAAATTAATAGTATATGTAAAGGACGAAATAAACTATACAAAGTGCTTGAAAAATATGCCTAAATTTTAGGTTTGTACAAACATTTTGCGTTGTTTATGGGAGTGTTTACCTGTTTGCACAAATATTTGACGCGTAAATGCACTAATATTACTCGACTTTTGTGCAAACATATTTAATCAGTAAAATTCAGTGAAAATTTCGCAGAGTGAAGTGGCAAACAAAATAGATAGAAAAAAGTCGTTTTGTTAGAATTTACAGAATTGTATACAAGTCGGGCTTCTTTCTGGAAACATTTAAAGCAAAGTCTATAGGAATAATTAAAAGGAAAGCTTGTGGAATAATTAAAAGGAAATTTTATAGCAACTGGGTCTAAAGAAAACGATATATGTCGAGGCGAAACAAAGAAATGACAATAAAAACAATTTATATTTTGCGAAATTAATATCTCGAACCACGAACGATTGTATTAATAGTCGTCTAGTCTCATTGAAAACGAAAAACATTGTACATATGTATGTATATAGTGTACAACGGATTTGTAATCAAAATGTAAAAACTTATTTCAATTTTATTCGAATAACAAGCATCAAAAATTTTAAATTTCAGAAAAAAATCTACAAATCTTATTTTACTTTAAAAATCTTCAAAATTAAGGTAAAATCTTCATTCTGGTAACGCTGTTCACATGTATGTTAGGATGTTAGTAATTCTTGCAAAACTGTCGTATAAGTTATTATTTATAGGGAGTACTAGAATACTCATACGCATGCTCATACACATTTTCATAGGACATCAAACTAAAACATATACACTGAAGCAAATTTCGTCGGTATTATTAATTTAAAAATTTAGTAAATCCTTCACGAAAAAAGAAATATTCAAATAAACAAATATTATTCGATTCAACTCCAATGGGGTTTGTTAAAAATATAAATTTGTACTTTTCAAAAACGATTTGTTAAAAATGTGGTTAAATTATTGTGCAAAAAGCGTTGGACGCTTTGTGGCATATGTTCCTTATATAGAGCTCCCGACGCTTTTTTTACAACAATACTAATATTTTTGCTCACAATTGTTTTAAGCTTATTTTTAAAATTATTTCTTACTTTCTAGTTCGATAACAAAGCCTGACTTTTAGTTTCTTAACTTTATTTATTTTCCTGAACTCACACAAAAATTAATATTATTTTATTGGTTCATGAAATACTTAAATAATTTGTAGCTGCTGTTTAATTTATTACACAGTATTGCCAACAGCTGTCTCTTGTCGATAGTGATGTTTACTTTTGTCATGGTTAACGGCATTTATCACAATGTTGCCATAAAAAGTAATTTATATGCAGTTTTATTTGGTAAGATAATTAGCGGTGTTAGGAAGCTGGCGGCGCTAAAATTAATATACACTATGCCACAAAAATCTAAAGAAGACTTTTAACGTATTTTCAACGATTGAATTTGCATTTATATGAAAAAATATATTTTTATAATGTGTGTTTAAATAATCGAAAATGCTGTTAAGCTGAACCACAACTGAAAATCTTTATTAAAAATCGGCAAAATATTAAATTTGTGGTTCAATCAACATCACATACGAGACAGTTACAAACATTAAAATAGCAGTACCAGTAATAGAACCTTCTTTTTACGATGTACTGTTTTTAATTGTGTATGTGTGAATTACTCGTATGGCTGTTGAAAATTTTGTTGCTTTTTTCAATCAAAAAATGCTTTTGCGGATTCTTCAATTGCAAATTAAATAATTACACAGACACTTGTTTATTACATATTACTTAAATGCTTCACAACTTTACACTTAATACTACTGTGTATTACCACACTAGACTTGCTTACTTTTCTGACTTATAACTTTCCTTCACCACGTTAAAAATTAAACGCAGTCTCTCTCCAACATCTTCCTGCTATTTATACTTCTTTATTGCCATCTACGAGGGCGGATTGATGTTGAAGCTACCTAAGTAGGAATTTTTTTTTTCAAAAACCATTTATTTCTCAGCATAGTCTCCATTTAGCTCGATTTACTTAGCAAGACGATATTCCAACTTTTTTATACCATCTAAATATTAAGATTTTGAGAACCCCTCAAAATACGCATTAGTTTCGGTAATCACTTCTTCGTTTGAGATAAATCTCTTTTCAACTTTGGAAACAGAAAAAAGTCACTAAGAGCTAAATCTGCTCTATAAGGTGCATGATCAACCAATTCGAAGTGTATTTCACGTAATTTTAACATTATATCTAATGCTGTGTGAACCGGCATTAGATATTCTTTAAATGTGGTCATTTTATCTTGATTGCATCAATCAATTGGTTCAATAATGCACGATCGATAATACTTTCCTATGATTGTAGTTCCTTCTTTACTGTGGACATAACCATGCCAGCCGATTTCACTGTCTTCGCCTCCTCAAAATAATCTGTTTTCTTAACTGCGTACACACACGTGCATGTGTGTTGCTAACACAGCGGTTTTTAACAAGCCTAATTTATTATTTTTCATTGAAGATTTTAAAATGCTATTGCTTTTGATACATTTTTAATTAATTGATTAATATTGCTAAACTTTAAATGGAATAAATAAAATGTTTTTTAAGTGACCATTTTTATATTTGAGCGAAGAAATGGCAAAGATGAGTTTTGAAACTTTTCGGGCTACGTGCATTTGGTTAGCGATTTTTTTATGTTGACACATGAAGAATAGTTTTTGCCTCTCCTGAATACTTTATGAATTTTGAGTTGTGCCAGTTTATGTTTCAGTGTGCGATATGTTCTTAGTTGAATTTGTTTGTGAGAGCTATTACAGTTAGTAATACTTTATTTGCTCGGCGGTTTTCTGCTGTGGAACAAAAATGGAAACAATGGAATTTAGTGCTTAAAAGCACTTTAAATGTTGAGAGTGGCGGCATAATATGATTGTGCTCTGAGTCAATAAAATGTTTAAAAGTGGTACAAGCTTTTCAAAGCAAGTCGAGAAGATGTGAATGACGACGGTCATCCATCACATTAAAAAAAACCTATGAAAATGTTGAGAAAGTAAAGGAAATTGTTATGGAGAATCAACGTATCACGAACTTGCAAAGTATGTCGGCATATTGGTTAGCTAATGTCACACATTTTTTTTTTCGCAAATTTTGTGCATGAAGTGGTGTAGCAATGGAGCTCGTTCTAAAAATACTGAATTTTTAAATGAAATAATCCAGATTTGCTTAAAATGGTCGTAACTAGTGACGAATCACGGGAATATGGTTTTGACATCGAAATCAATGTCGAATCGTTCCAATTAAAGAGCCAAGACGCTAAGCTCGATAAAATGCAAGACATTCTTTTCCTTCGAAAAGAATAACTTAACCATGCCTGGGTCACGGTGTTCATGAGATTTGGCCTCCTGCGCCTTTTTTCTGTTGCTTAAATTAAAGAGACATATGAAAGAACATCGTTTTGCAGCAATTGAGGAAAACCCCAATCCCTGATGTAGTTGAAGGCCATATCAAAAAGTGCATATCAGAACTGCTCCGAGAATTACAAGAAAACGTTAGTACAAGTGTATTATATCCAATAGAAATATAAGTATTTTTTGAGATAAATTAAAATTCAGCTTATCTATTGAACAGACCCTCTTACGTGTGTACAAATACATATGCTGTGTATGGAAGTTAGTTAGCAAGTTAGTAAGTTAACCCACATTAATGTGCTCTTACCAATTCTATAAAAAAACAACGCAATAATATCCATTTATGAACTACATTTAAAAGATTTAAGCATCAGTGAAAACATCAAAAAGGTTAGTGACCTTTTAAAATTGATTTCAAGATATTAAGAGAAGCTAAAAAAAATCGGTATACTTATGTATGTGTTTTACAGCTTTTGTCCTTTTAATGATTGTTTTTGCTACGAGTACTTAGTAAAATGTCTGAAAACTTTCTTAATAGTCAACAATTAGAAACTTTCAATATACGAGTATAAACATATGTAATACTATATAAAAACAGTTAATTACAGAGAAAAAAAACGGTGAACATAAAAGAGTAAGGAGAGAACAACAAAAACTACAATAAAACAAATTTAAATAACAACAAAAACAATACAACGACTTATTTATATTACAGTTGTTATTGATTAAGGAGAATGAGACTACTTACAGTTTAATTAGTGTGATAATGTGAGTGATTATCATATAAGATAGTTTTGCACGTCTTGCCGTCACTTTTTAGTCTCATTTTTTATAGAAAATGTTTGCAAGGTATGTATGTACATACACATATGTTTATATTGGGTATGCGTGTGTATGTTTATAATATATATTTTATAATATTTATTTAAACCAATTAATATATAATATTCACACATTAAAAAAAATTTGTTAAAATTTAATCTTTTTTATGAAAACTTTTCTATCTTTTCTGTTTTTTTTTTCTTATAAAAACTTAAAATTGTGTGGGAAGTAGACATACATATGTATGTACGTATGTATGTATTTTTAAATTTGTAGGTGCAAATGCCAGAATTTCTCTTCACTCGGGTGTATACATACATACATACGTATAAGTATACTCGTATACTATATGTGTGAACACATGCGTATTTTTAGTAGTTTCCTTGTGTGTAGTGAGAGTGTCACTGTTTTTGCAGAAATTCAAAAAAAGATTCGCAATATCTAAAAAGCTTATTTTTTTTTTCTTATTAAATGATCTTGAAATATTTTCCTGCTGTACAAAAGAAAATATATTCGTATGTTTGAAAATCGCTTTTCTGAATAAAAATTTAATTTCTACTTCACTAAAAAGCGGTCACACCTACAAATATTCATATTTTTCCTATTTTATGACTATTAATCAAAATTAAATTTTTTATTAAATGTGACATTTTGTACAAAAAAAAAAATAATAAATAAAAAAAGAAATTGAATAAGAAATTTTAATTCATTGCTAAATGCTTATGGCAACAAGACAAAAGCAAAAATCGAAAATTTTTCAATTTTATGCTCGCTGCAATTATTACATGAATAGAGAAGGAAAATTAATGTAATTTACAGACACATACATATGTACATACATACATATGTATAAGTATACCAGTTAGCCATGTATTTTAGACATCTTAAATGACGGTTACAACAAGATAAAAATTCGCGGAAAATATCTTACAGCCAAAGTTATATTCTATCTATCTATGACGTTGACTTTTGTCCACCAAAAAGAAGCGCAACAAACATGTTTAAATTTTTTTTTAAGTAACTAAAGCTAAATAAGAAACGGCATTCTGCTTGAAATAGGAGTTAAATAAAGTGAAGTTTCTTTTAAATGCATTAGTTTTTATATTTATTTATATTCTCGGCATTGGCAGCTGTTTTAAAATTTTAAAACTCAAATGTTGGTGACTTTTGTCCACCAGAGTATATTTAGAAACTCTTTTAAATACAAATACAATTTGTGCTCTTACCTAAGACAATTTGGCCAACTGGGTAGTACCCAGATATAAACATACACTCTTACTTGCCTTTACTCGTACATGTAGTTTATAATTACTAGTTCGTATCATTTGCCCCTGAAATAATCTATGAGAAATATTTTATGGGATTAGTAAAATGAAGCAGTGATTTATTAATGGAAACAAATTACTAAACGATTTATGATGAAAAAATAATAAACTTACAACAAACATACATGCATATGTTATGTACATATAGTATATAAACTTTTTTTATCTTTTAAAACGATTTCCTTTAAAATATAACATCTGGGTCCAAATACAACTTATATACGAGTAATATTTAAACTTATAGGAAGCTAGTATATTGTACTTGCCGCTCATGCCTAGATCAATGATCATAGCGCACTGTCTTCAAGGGTAATCGTGATCTTTCTAGAGTTTGCTGACTTCTGCTACGTTTTCAGATTTTCAGTCCGGTTGCAGAGAAACTTTTGCTTTAAATAAAATCTCTGCCAATTATAATTTTGCATTTCTAACCCTTGAGTTTTATAACATTATCAACCTCATACTTGTCTCTCTCACTCATACTGCCGTAACGCAAGCCTTCGTCTGTCTATTTGCCCCAATTGCATTCTTGAAACAAATCATTTGTATCTACTTTCCTAAACCAAAAAAATAAAAAAATACATCACCCTAAAACATCGCAAGTATTTTATTGGTAGAAATTGACAAACGACGCCTGATCAAAAAATAACCGTTATTTTCAAATTTCGTGTTCGATTTTCGCATTTTTCTTTCTCTCTTAAGTTGCTACACATGTCTGTTATACACTATGAGCATCAAAAGTAAGTCAACACCAGTAGTCAGTCTGTCCTGTTTCTTAATATAATGAAATTATATTATACATATCGATTTTGTTTATTTATTTTTTATAACTTGATAATTAATTATTTGATCTTGTTTAAGTAAATATTTCTTATTTTTGCAGCTAAGGAGCGTTTTAATTTATATAAAAAATTTATTTTCAATATTTCAATAACAATTTGTTATCATCGTCAGGAACAAGGCAGCTTTATACAGGTAGTGGCAGAATTACAACACCAACAAACATCAACATGTATTTTGTTGGTAGAATTTACGAATAGTTGTAAAAATTTTGACAACTATTCGTAAATTCTACCAACAAAATACATGTTGATGTTTATTGGTATTGTATTTATTGTAATTCTGCTACTACCTTTATAAAGCTGCCTTGGTCAGGAAAATTAATATGTTATTAAAAAATTTTCAAATTGAAAAATTATTGTCAAAAAATTCCTATATGCAAAAAATCCATACACCAAGAAAAATTATTAATTCATACACAAAGAAAAATTCTTAACAATATTATCAAATTGAAAACTTAAAATTGAAAATTTAAAAAATATATATTTAATTTATTGTCAGTAAAGCGCTGTATCAATAGTGTTGCACGATGTGCTTGTGGCTATCGAGCGTTACGTTTGCCCGCAGTGGGTAAAAATTGAAATGGACTCAAATGAGAAAAGCAGATCAAGAAACTTTTTTGATAGCAAATACAAGATTCCACCAACAATTGGCTGCATCGTTGGTACCCATGTCCCAGTATTGGCGAGCATTTGCATTACAATCGAAAATCTATGACACCTAAAACCGATAAAAACTCAAGTTCGAACACAAAGCTTATAACTTGGATTTCATGACACCAACGCGATTTTTTGGTCGGTTTTAAATCTAATTCCAATAAAATTGAATTCCATGACAACCCCGAGTGAATAAAAAATAGTACCATTGCGAGTTAAGCGTCGGGTGCTCAATATAGGAAAAATTCATAATAATACTAGTATTTTTCATTCGCTATTGTTTAAGTTTTTTTTATCAAATTATTTCTTGCTTTTTAGTTCGATATCGAAGCGTGTTTTTTAGTTCTTTAAATTACGTATGTATATTTTATATGTATACGTATGTATGTATATATGTGTAAATATGTACAAGGTGGCGCAAAAGTAATCCTCCTACCAGAAAATGCTATAAATTTTGCGATTGTCAGTTCTGTTTTGACATTTGTGTGTGACACATGCGAAATACACGTTAATAAACAATGTTACGCTACACTGCTCCATAACGCGGAATATTGATGAAGATGATTTTTCATAAAATATAATCATGAGTGATGAGGCCCATTTCCATCTTAGCGGGTACGTAAATAAGCAAAATTTGCGCTTCTGGGGCACTGAAAATCCGCGTGTAACCCACGAAGAGCTATTAAACCTGCTCAAAGTCACTAAATGGCGTGCGCTACAGAGCAATGATCAACGAGTTATTTTTGCCGCAACTTGATGAATTGGGATTGGAAAACATGTGGTTCCAACAGGACGGTGCTACGGCACACACTGCACGTGCCACAACTGATATGCAGAAGGATGGATTCCCGGGCGCCTAATCTCTCGTTTTGGCGATTTGCACTGGCCAGCAAGATCGCCTGATTTGACCGCTGCAGACTTCTATTTGTGGGACTTTTTGAAGTCGTGGGTTTATGTCAACAAGCCTTAGACTCTTGCAGCTCTTAAAGACAATATCCGTCAAGAATGTGAGGACCTATCGCCGGAAGTTTTGGCCAATGTGATGGAAAATGCTATAAGAAGGGCTCAAATGACAATCAATTGTGGCGGCAGCATTTACATGACGTCACATTCTCGACTTGATGTAAAAAAATTAAAAGATCAAATAAAAATAATCCACAAGAAGAATCAAAGTTTTTCATTTCTTTTAAATTACAGCCAAAAAACATCGGAAGGTTACATATGTACAAATATAACATTAAAAAAATATAAAACAAAACCTTCATACGTCAACGGAAAAATAATTAAGATCACAATGTGTAAAATATGAAATAAATTTAAAAAGAAATTCAATAAGAAAAACACACGACATATTCTTTGATGACAATTTGACAGTTCAGTTGACACATAAAATATTTTATATTCATATTAAAGAACGTATTTTTCGTTTTGCAATTATCTATGTGTACTTGATTTTTACTTCAAATTCAAAAAATAAAAAAATAGAATAGTAACACACATTATATATTGTTTGATATTTGTTTGACGGTCAGCCTGACTGTTGGCTGGCATGTCGCTCGTCTGCAACATTTAACAAGCAACATCATTTAAATGCGTCAAACTTTGTTCAACAACAAATCTGTTCAAATTGAATTTATGCCTGTGGCGCTCTCCATCTCGCAATTTGCAAGATATTTTTGAATGTGTGTGTGTGTGTGTGTGTGTGTGCGTGTGTGTGTGTGTATGATTGTTTAAGATTTCCCTCTTTTGTTTGTAACGATGACAATAATGACAACGACGACGACAGGGGGTTGGGTGGGTCTAAAAAAGAAACAGCATCAAATTACATTCAGCCAAAAATGGCACATTTAAAACTGAAGTGCGCCGGTCAGAACTTTTGAAAGCTACTAGATCTCTAGTATAGAGTATAAAGAAACTAAAAGCTTCTTCACCAAAATGTTGTAGTTCCGGCATGTTTCATTTTTTTCACAAGTGATCGTTTTATTGCTTTAATTATTATTGTTTTAGATGAACGTTTGATTTTTTTATTAATATTTTTTTAATATTTAAAGTAAACAACGTTAAATGTTAATTTTCAAATTTAATTATTTTGCGCATGCGCATCAAAGTTTAGCACTAAATAGAAAGCTTTTAAAGAGTTAAAATGTTGATGAAAAATAGATATATGTATATACATATGTATGTATGTATATTGTTCTTAGAGATGTTTTCCTAAAGTACAATGAGTGTGTGATGGGTTGGGTTGGAGAGAGAGGTGGCGGTAGTGGGTTTCGTGTTCATGCTGTGGAGTCTCATATGAGAAAAGGAAAAATGCTCTAGTGTGGTAAATGTTTGGTTTTTCAACATGCAAACATATTTACACACATATGTACATATATACATACATACGTATAGAAGTAAACATACATTTATATTTTTGTTTATTTTCTCATGTATTTATATATTAGTGAGTTTTTCTTTTTTTTTTTTTTTTTTTTTTTTTGAGAAAATGAATGTCAGGTGCCGTCACTCATTTTATTTTAACAGTTATTTTTGTTGTCGCTCTGCTCTCATTTGAAATATTTCATAATATTTTGTTGTTTTCAAAAAAATTAAAATGTCAAACACAACCGATTACACTATATTATACGATGTGTTTTTTTCTTTTTTTTTTTTAGATTTAGAATATGAATGTCAGGTGCCATTTTATTTTAACAGTTATTTTTATTGTGGCTCTGCTCTCATTTTAAATATTTCATAATATTTTGTTGTTGTTTTCAAAAAAATTAAAATAAAAATGTCAAACACAACCGATTATTCTATATTATATGCTATTAATATTCAAAAAAAAATATTATATAATATGCTTTGGCTATTTTTAAACAAAATAAAACAAACAAAAAATCAAGCTTTTAATATTTTCGTCATGTTAAAATCTTAAATTATTATTGATTGTCAAAGTTGTTGAGAAAAAGGAAAACTAATTTGATATAGACAAACAACATACTTACATATGATCAATTTGTTTAATTTATTTATGTATTTATGCTAAAATACTTTCAGTTTACAACAGGTGTTGAAAGAGACCTTTAGACATATTCCTCTCTTTCTTTCTGTCTCTCTCTATCTCTCTCTTTGCCAAGGCCTCAAATAAAATCGTATTAATACCACCACCCTTTAAAGAGGCAATAATTAATCTTTCTTATTGTCAAATTTCATTCATATTTTTTTTTTATTGAATGAATTTATTTTGACCTTTGTCTAAAATAATGACATTAGTTAAGGCCCTATTCTACACGATCGTGCGATCTACCAAATATAACATGTATACTAAAAATGCAACTGTGTGGCAGAGTTTTGCGACAAATCTTGCGATTTAAAAAATTTTATGGAAATTTTCATAACATGATAATTTCTGTGCGATCAGTGATATAACACACTGAAAAACATGAAAATATTGTCAGCGTCTCGGAATTACATGGGCTTAAAAGTCCCGGGCCTAGATAAAGCTAGTGTTATTGTAGTCACCTTTTTTACAGCCGTTAAAATTTCATGATATTCTATTTATTAATTTGTGAGTTATTGTTGTAAGAGTGACGCTACTTTTGTTATTTTCAAAACAGTGGATCAAAAACAATTTCGTGTTTTAATTTTACACTGCTTCTTGATGGGAAAAAATACCGTTCAAACGAAGCAATGGCTTGAAAAGTGTTATGAGGACTCCGCTCCATCAGAAACAAGAATAAAACGTTGATTTGCTGATTTCAAACGTGGTCGTAGCGACACCGATGATGCAGAACGCAGTGGACGTCCAAATGGGGCGGTAACACCAGAAAACATAAAAAAAGTCCACAAAATTATTTTGTATGATCGAAAAGTGAAATTGCGTGAGTTAGCTGACATCGTAAAGATATCAAAATGCTGGCTTTAGATTGCATGATCATTTGACTATGAGTGGGTAGCGGCTAGTGCACCTCGTCCAAAGCGCCCGAAAGCACAACAATCGGCTGGAAAGATTATGGTCTCGGTAATTTGGGATGTTTGTGGTGTATTCATCGACTATATTGAGAATATTATATAGCGTTGTTGGAGCGTTTGAACGCCGAAATGGCAAAGAAACGACCGCGTTTGGCAAAGAAAAAAATTTTGTAGATTAAAAATTGTTTGGTTTATACATATGTACATCAGGTTTTAGTTCAAGTTTTTCCTTTCTTAAGTTTTTTCTTAAGAAGGATTTTTTACAATACAAGTTTGCTGTGATTAATAATTGTTGATTGAAGAAGACAAGAAAAATAATAATCAAAAATTTTGTTTTATCAAGACAACGCACCGTGTCACAAGTTAATCAAAACAATGGCAAAACTACATGAATTGAACTTCGAATTGCTCCCACATCCACCGCATTCGCCAGATTTGGCTTTTAGCGACTACTGGTTGTTCGCAGACCTGAAAAAAATGCGCGCCAGTAAAAAATTCGCACGAATGAAGAGGTTACCGCTGAAACTGAGGCCTATTTTAAGGCAAAAGATAAATCGCTCTACAAAAGTGGTATAGAAATGTGAGAACGCAATCATTGCAACGCTGGAATGATTGCGTTGCTCTTGATGGAGACTACGTTGATGAATAAAACGAAAAAAACTGTGTTTTCTTTGTTAGGCCCAGAACTTTATAGCCCATGTGTTGAAATAATCGGGTGAAAAAACTAATCTTTCATTTTCCAGCATTTTCAAATACTCGTAATCAAAGAAGCACGTTTTTATATACAAATTTTCTAGACGTGTCGCTCGTCTGTGTTCTATAAACAGCACATAAGAAATTCAGTTCAGGGGGGTTACTCTCTATTGCAATGCGAAAGTAAGTTCGATGCGAAAGATAAATGCGATAAGAATATAATTTGGTACTTTGTGCCATTTGCGCAAACTTTTTCGCGAAATACTTTAAAAATGAATCAAGACTGGTACCACAATATAAACAAAATCGAAGAATGATTAAATAAAATGTGCAAAAGGTAAAAAATTAAATGCGGAAGGTAAATACGAAAACGTAATGCAGGGTACCAATTCTTCTACTTTTCTTCCGCATCACAATAGAGAGTAACCCCCTAGCTGATAAATAGACCTAATAATCCAAAAAATTATTTCCTAGTTCTCATATTTAATTATCACATTTTGGAATAGGCAATCCATACATTAATAGTCGTTTCATTTTCAAGTGAATGTCACGTGCCCTGATTTTGCGCTATTCAGTTTAATGTTTTATTCAAGCGAAAAACAGAATAATTACTGATTTTTTTATAGCTTTTGCTTTCCATCTCTTAAAATTTAATTGTACATGCAAAAGAATCGCCACAGTCCATTTGTTGTTATTTTCGTTATTCATAAATTATTATTAAGCGCAAAAGTATTTGCTGTTTTATTTATATATTTCTGCAAGAAACCAAATTTATTTACAATTTTTCGGTTCAATTGGTAATTTTGTTAAAAATTAGTCATCTTCTTTAACTAAATTTCAATTTCAATTTAAATGTGTTTGTTTTTACAAATACTTTATGTGCATTTCGTGTTCATACACACCACACACATACACACACACATGCATACATATGTTCTATAAATAAATATTTGTTTATTTTTTTATATATACAGTGGTGTAAAAATTTGTTCCACGCTTTGCTGCCCTACACTCAGATCTGACTATTATATTGTGTATTAATACTTATCAAAAATTCAAATAATACGTGCAAGTCTGATAGTCTGAATGTAATCTGTCATACATACTCAAAATAATACCTTAAAAATTTGACATCCCATACGACTTTTTTGTTTTTTGAAGCTTTTCAAAACGATAATACTGTTCATGATCCCGAGTTCTAATCCCAGTGGGTGCTGATGAGTAGTGTAGCGACTACGAAACAGCTAGTTGTCCCCCAGCTAATGGTATTCAATTATTTTTTCTGTTCTTCTTTGGTCTTATTGTTTCACAGCAATTATCGTTATAATTAAAAATAATCCTTCTTTTTGACTGAAGTTGGACTCGAACTCACAACTAATTAGATAATATCGATAATACTTTTCATTGGATTAGGGTTGTATCTTTTAGCAAATCAGCTGTTTAAAGATTTAGTAGCCGACTATTTACTAGCCGATGGCGTGCCGACACCGATAGTATTTTTTTTTTGTCGTTATAAGACAGCTCGAAATTTGGGATTTAGCTTTCGTATATAAATGTATTTTGCTCATGCTATATGTAGAACATAAAGTATTTTGGTGCTATGAAATTCGGTTTTACAAACTTATTATTTTAGCTGCTGAAGATTTTCAAGCGCCGGCATGTCTACCGCCTACGGCGAAGGTCACACCTGCCGCCGTGTAAAGTTTTATGTTGGCTGAATAAATAAAATAAAAAAAAATGTTTATAAACAAAAGTTGAAAGCTTTAGGTGCGTGTTATAATAATTAAAATTCCCGAAATGAGCGAAGATATTGTCGAAGGTATGATATTATAAATTATACATATGCATGAGATTGTTGAAAATCTACTGCTACCATAACTCCTAAAAATATATTTTTTTCGGCTCATCATTTTTCAAATTTGTTAAGCTATGTACACACGGTTGTCAGATGTTACAATATTTTAAGATCTGGCAACATGCTGACAATGTAGCGACAATGAAAATTGGCCACGCAGAAGTAAATTGTGTGGTCAGACGATCGTAAGAAAATCTTACAATTTCATAATAGTTCATCTGACAACAAAAATTTTCACTTCACACGGTTGTCAGATTGTTAGATGAAAAAAATTGCCAGGCATGTTGTAAGGCATTGCCACTTATGTATATCAACAACTATCTGCTTGGCAGTGTTGCCCATCAAACTTTTTTCTGACAATGATGCCATTGTCAGGAGCATTAATTTTATACATCTGACAATTACAACAGAGCTTACGATACCAGCCAATTATCTGGCAATGCCGACGAAGAGATTGTCAGATGCCTGACAACATTATCGTCTTACAATTGATTGACAATGGTTTTTCTGACAACGTTGTAAGTAAAAAATTGGCAGTTCATACGATTGTAATACATTTTCAGACAATTTTACTGGCAATATTGTAAGATCTGACAACCATGTGTACGTAGCTTTAGTTTTATAATTTCATTTCTTCTTCAAAAATTTTCATCACTACAATTTTATCACGAACAAATTGTTCCCAATTTTTAGGAAGTTAAATCAATGTTAAACACGATAAAATAACTTAAATTTATTGTTTTGTAAAAAAATATGAACAGCTGTTTTCTTTTCTACCCAAATTTGTTGGTTTATATCACGTGTGATGGTGTGAATGCAACATCTAATTTACGTTAGACTTTTCGACAGTCCCAAGAAATGTCTTTACACTTTTATCGAATGACAGTATTTATACTTATATATAGTCTGATCGGGCCTTAAGTGATATAAAGCCCTGCCGTTAAATTATAACTTAAGGCATTAAATACATTCAAGACGGCAGTCTACTGGCCACTGCAATTAATGAAGAGTGAAGAAACAATTAAGCAGCTGCTTTCTTTCAGTGGTGCCACCTAATTTTTTTATGGGTTTTTTTACCAAACTAAGTCGAATTTCGGTATTTTATGATATGGGCAACACTAACGTGTTTTTTTCATTCAGCCAAATTAGAAATTAGTTTAATTTGGCGGCAGCTTTAAATATAGCCATGCAGTTGTACTGTCGTTAATATAATATCTATATAGTCGTCGTGCTTTGAGGAGTCTTCAATAAAACAGCTGAATTTAGCCCATCTTTGTCTGGAAAGGTTTCGATCATTCTAACGATGATCCAAATGTCAGGAGGAATGTTGTGTTCTTTTGCTAGGACGACGTCATCTTTCTCGATATTAGACTTAATTTTGGCCCGTTAAGTCGTAAAATCCATTATTCAAGTTAAACAATTAACTTCTAAACACTTACTTGCCTAAGGGAAATCGCGACTTATAGTATTATTGCAGCCATGTCAAGTACTCTGGGCTTCATCTTTTCCAAAACTATTGGTACATACTCGTGCATTGGATGTGCAGCCAATTGTTGAGGCTTTTAACATATGTATATTTTGGTAAGGTTGCTTTTGGGTATCATGGTCGTTTTGTCCTTCGATCTGGTAGAGCATCGGAGATAGGTATATGTGTCTGCAGCGAATTCTAGTAGTCTTGAGTTTATTACAGCTTTGTCCTAAACAAGAATGTAAGAATAGTTGAGCTAATTACATGTTGTAATCGAAGTTGGGCTAAACTATTTTAATGTATAGAATTTCTTATATGTTCCATTACTTTTGCCACGTACAGTAAGTTTATTTAAACAAAAAAATAAAAAATTGAGAACAAAATTAAATCTATTTATATCACTCAAATATGTTATACCAAATCTTTAGATATGGATGATTAATTAAGAGATTTTTTTTCTTATTTGGTAAATTAAATTCAAATAAATACTTAATGACACAGTTTTTACAGAAAACCTGTTTCTTTCCTTTTTCTTTGTTTGTTTGTTGTTTTACTTTTGTGTTTGGGGCCCTTTGAAGGTTGGTAATAGAGATTGTGTTTACAATTAAAATACTACTGTTATTCACATAATAAACTATATCAAATGAAATAATAAGTATTGATAATCAAGCATCGAAATAAATCGCGAAAAATTTTAAAGTTTTTTCCTTATAGTTTGCATCCCTGCAAATCATACAAGTATTTTTTAACATCGATTGCTATATGGAACAGTGTTATCGACAATGCCTTGTCATCTCAGATATACTATGTTAGTCTCATGTAAAAAGGTCCTAACTAACATAATAATAACTTTTTTGATGAAGGAAAAAGCCATAATAAGATTAAAAAGGTGTCCCAAAATTAATGCCGGATTTTAATTTGTCGCCACTCGGGCAGTAAAGTGTTGGCAATATGAAAAAAGGCATGTTAACAGCTGACTGTCTAAGTTTAGTAAAAGTGGATGGTTAGTAGGAAAGGATTTTTGAACATAAGCAAATGGATGCTGATTTTTCGAGCAAATTCATCCTAGAAGCTGAAGTACATTTTCACCTTGATGATTTTAATAATGAGCAAAATTGATGATTTTAGGGTTCTAGGAACCCACAGTGATTGTCGAAAAATAAATGCATCCACAATGTATCACTTGATTTTGGGATGGAGGCATGATTGAGTCAATTGTTTTTGAAATAGAACCAGGTCAAGCAGTGTCTGCTACTCGATATCATGATATGATACCATAGTTCGCTCTGCAGAAATTCACTTATACTGCTGTGGCCAATATGTGGTTTCAACAAGCACATTTTCATGTTGATGTCTTTGTTAATCGCCAAAATTTATGCTTTTTAGGTTCTGAGAAACCACAAGTGATTGTCGAAAAATAAATGCGTCCACAATGTGCCACTTGATTTTAAGATGGAGGCAATACTGAATCATAGGTTTTTGAAATACAGCCTGGTCAAGCAGTGTATCATGACATGATACTCGTAATACAGTTCATTCTGCGGGAATTCGCTTATATTTGTGTGGCTTATATATGTGGTTTCAACAAGACGATGCCGCATGCCATACAGCCCGTGAAAGAACCAATTAGTGCATGAGACATTCAGTGGCGTGTACTCCTCAGCCGTGTCGGTGATCGGAATTTTCCCTCTATAAAATGTGATTTAACACCACTAGATTCGTATTAATAGGGCCATTTGGCATCACAGCTCTGTGTCAATAAGGCCACAAAAGTTGAAACATAAAACATTTATTAATGGTTAAAAAAGCAATTTATGGCATTTACTATTTGAAAACGAAATCATGTAAATGGTGGCCACGACTACAGCTGAGGTGACTCGTTCCAACATTGCGACTGGTATCTCGCAGATAACACGAGTAATATTGAAGACCAAAGCCTCTGTCATAGCTGACTTATTCCTGAAGATTTCTGATTGTAGATAGGCGTAGAAAAAGTAGTTCAAAGGTGTAACATTTAGGTGGCCAATTTGTCGTAGCAAAAAGAGCAAAATAATTTCTAAACAAGACCATTGCTTCACATACTATATGGCTCTTAGCGCCGTCCACAGCTCACCGAGACCATGAGCTTGAATTTTCACTAGTCTGCGCCGCAAAGCTCGAAACAATTGACCACTAGTAAGACAACATGCGCCGCGCTATTGCCAGTATATTACCACATATGTTGGAAAAGATCATTGAATATTGTACCTCCAGATTAGACTACGTTCGAGGCAGACGCGGCAGTCATATGCCAGAAGTCATATTTAAACTGTAATGATATAAGCTTATCTTTCGCATAAAGTAAATTTCATTTCCATTTAAAAAATTCATCTTAGTTTTATTCCACTTCAAATTTCTATACCTCTATAAAAAATACCCTTTACATATGTACAAATATACATACAAATAAACAGATCTAATTGTAAAAGTCCAGACAGTCAAGTGAACCGGTATAAAAAGCAAAGTGTCTTCTGCGGATGTATTAGTGCTCATATGGTGGTGACCAGTTTGTAACCTGCTGCTCCATATCTGTTCTTATTTTTAACTCTACTTACTGTTGTAAAACAAACGGTACATTTGAATAAAACCGGCTTATATCACTTAACAGAGTAAACGTATTATTTAGAAGGTATGTATATATGTACATATGTATGTAGGAATGCATATAAACAAACGAATAAATGCAGTCATGTGGCTTTAATATTTCTTTTTTCTTATATAATAAACAATATTAAACCTTTGGTTACCCACATGCTTAAGCAGACAACAATTACATTACAATAGAGCACACTTCTTATTTATGACCTCTCAAAGAGTTACACGTACATACAATACATACTCACATGTACATATATAAATACAAAGTAAACCTCAAATATGCACCTTCCATAATTTTAGCCTTCGGCGTTTACTCAGAGACCAGAAAATTTGTTGTTGTTCTTAAAAGGAACTCTTCATTACCTACTTAGCAACGTTACACACACACACACATACATTCATATATTGTATACCTACTTATGAAGTTGTCATCGTTTTCGTCAACGTCATCATTATATAAACTTGATTCTTCTCATTACATTGCTTTCTACTTTAAATAGAACATGATTTGTAGCATGTGTGTAAAGATATTGTACAAACACACAAGTTTATTACTTAAATGGTCAACGAAAACTACTACTTAATAAAAAAGAACATAAAAAAAATATTTAATCAAATATGAACGGTTTGCTGTCAAGTGCTTGAGTGTCTAAGCATGCGTAAATGTATTTAACAATTAATGTTTTTGTAAATGGTTATAAATGTTTTTTATTACTACGAAATACCTACATTTGCAAATACATATGTATATACATCCTTACATAAGTATGTGCTCAATGGTTTTTTTGCTTTTTCCACTTTTGTTAACTGATTGCATTCTTAAAATCGTTGGTGGTGGCATTCACAGCGAACGACTAACATACATACAGCTATGGACATATAAATGGCACATCTTACAGAGAGTTCATTCGTATGCTACTATTGGGTAAAAACAATTAACAAGCAACAAGTTTTTAGTTTTTTTCTAAGAGTTATTAAGTATATTTATTATTGATAAGAACTAAACTAAAAATTCATTAGTTAAAAAAAATTTTATTATTAAAAGAAAAAAACACCAGTGAAAAAAACTGGACACATAAATGGCACAATATCTAAATATAAGAAAAAAATGATTTTAGTATTGAATTATTTGGGTTTTTGGTATGTAAAAGTATTTTACCGTTAATATTTGGTACTGTAACCTTTATTTCCGATGACCGCTTCGCACCTACGACCCATACTTTCCACAAGTTTTTGGCACTATGCTTTAGGTGTGGCATACCAAGCTTCTTGCGCGGCTGACCACAAATCGTCCATATTTTTATAATTTTTTTTTTCGCGATTTCAACCTTGATTTCGTTCCAAGGGTTTTCTATTGGATTTAAGTCAGGACTCTGGGCTGGCCAATCCAAAACGTCGATCTGCTCTGCACTAAACCAATTTTTTATTAGTTTGGAGGAGTGTTTGGGGTCATTGTCTTGCATGATTTTCCTCTTAATTGGCATCGAATCGAAAGCGTATGGTTCCATATGGTTTTTTAAAATGTCTAGGTACTGAAACTTGTCCATTTTCCCATTAATTTTTACAAGAGGACCTACGCCATGCCAAGAAAATGCACCCCATACCATAATGCTACCTCCGCCGTATTTTATCGTCCTCTGAGTGAACCGATGATTGTATTCTTGTCCTTTAGGACGATTTACAAAGGTTCTGCCATCTGGTCCTATTCTATTTATTTTAGTTTCATCACTCCATAATACGTTTTTCCAAAAACTAATAGGTTTTTCTTTGTGCG
Organism: Thecocarcelia acutangulata; assembly: GCA_914767995.1. NCBI lineage: Eukaryota > Metazoa > Arthropoda > Insecta > Diptera > Tachinidae > Thecocarcelia > Thecocarcelia acutangulata. The sequence goes on along the minus strand of OU612095.1, from coordinate 20,748,447 downwards.
TTCTGGCGAAGACTAATCGTTTGGAAATATTCTTTTTTGAGAGGAGTGGCTTTTTTCTGGAAATTCGCCCAAAGAGATTTGCCTCATTTAATCTTCTTCTAACAAGTCTGCTAGATATTTCCGCGCCCAAATATTCGTTAATTTCAGATGCTATCTGTCGTGAGGACTTAAATGGATCAATTTTCGCCATTCTGACAATAGCTCCATCCGTACGCACATTTGTTTTTCGAGGCCTTGGCTTTCGAGTTTTACCCTTAATCAATACATCGGGGTTCTCAACACATGATTTGATTGCGTTATACACTTTTTTCTAGAAACTTCCATTACTTCAGCAATTTCTGACACTTTTTTTCCGTCTTCATGCAGTTTCCATATTATTCGCCTTTCCTCAGTTGTTGTATGTTTGCCTGAACCCATTTTTAAAAAACACACACTTTACAATTATTTTTTAACTAGGAAAAATAAGAAGTGGTTTGAAATAAATTTTCGCGAGAACTGCCTTCTTTAAGTAAATTGTGCCATCCACTTAAAATTAGCACTTTTTATAAAAAAAATATAACGGTGAACTATTAACGAAATATAACGGAACATTTGAGTGTTGTTGAGCTAATTAATCTTACAACGAATAATAAGAAAACAAAAAACCTTGTATTTTTGACATTTTTTTGTTGTAAAGCGCGTTAATTTATGCCCAATTGGAGTTTGTGCCATTTATATGTCCATAGCTGTACCTCTTAAGCACCATGCACGTTTTAGATTTGTCATAAATATGTGAAAAAAGAAATAACTCATCTCGTTTAAAATCAATAAAATAGAAATCCGTAAGAAAAATTTAGTAAGTGGTTTTCTGTACCATTTTAGAAGTCGTTGGGTCCTTATCATACCAAAATTCATCTGTACTCTTGGATGGTATAAATATTGAGGAATCGGATGCTAGGAATGAAAATACAGTGTGATGTTCGTTGGAATGATCACATTTTTCATGTCTCTAAAGAAGCATTCAAATGCCTCAGGTTTTTGAAACGGTGTAAGATGTACTGCACTCCATCCGACCTACTTACTATTTATACCACCTATATCCGACCGAAAATGGAATACAACTCTCATGTTTGGATCGGTGCCCCAAAGTCTATTTTGGGGTTGCTCGACCGTGTGCAGGAGAGGGCGAAGAAGCTTATTGGTAACAGTAGGGTATCTAACTCTATTCACTGAAGCATCGACGTAGTGTGGGGTGCATAACTCTGTTCTATCGTTACTACAATGGATTTTGCTCTGACGAGATTCGGGATCTTGTTCCTTAAACTCGCACATTTCTACGTAACACGCGTTCATCGTCCAGAGCTCATCCATTTGTGGTCGATTGCCCGGGGAATCGTACAACGCATTACAGAGAGGTTTCGTTTTTCAGCCATACGCTTCGCCTATGGAATAAGTTGCCCACAGACGTGTTTCCTGTCTGTTATGAGTACTCTGAGTACCGGTCCAACATAAAAAAATGTTTATATGATGCAGGGTGGTATGTTAAACATTTACAAACTCCACCAATTACACATCCAGAATATTGCTTGCCTTCATTGACTACTTGTAGTCATCAGAAATTTTCTTATATTATTATGAATTTGCATTACTTCTAGCCCATTGTGCAGCCGTTATATAAATGTACACTGTCATCCACACACATAACATAAAGCTAAAAACATAATACATAAACAAACAAAGACATGATTTAGGGAACCCAAAATTCCAACGGTTTTATTGTTGTTGTTGCGTTCTTATTATTTCGCAAGCATGTGTGTGTGTGCGTAACACAGTAATATTTGTACATTTGGCTAGGCTTATCACTAACTAAAAGCCTCACGAACAACGTAGAAGGTATTAAGGAAGTATAAAAAGCAGGCAGATGCTCGGCAGAGTTAATTTTAAACATTGTGCAAGACAGTCATAAGTCAGAAAAGTAAGCAACTCTAGTGTGTTAATACACAGTGGTATTGAGTGTAAAGTATTTAAGTACTGTGTAACAAGCAAGTTCTGTGTCATTTTTTCCATTCGCATAAGCGTTTTTAAAGGTAAACACGTAACAATATTATGCGTGGAATTTTTTTAAAGGGTGGTCCAACCAAAACGCGCGATGATAATTGTTAATAAAACAAAAAGTTTTGGGATAATTTGTACGATAGAAGGATCTATGACAATTACGTGTGAAACAAAATATCGGCTAAACCTCGCCTCTGTCCGTTGGTTCAAATTTCCACTGGCTCTGAGCCATAATTGAGCCTCAACATCGTTAATGTGCCGAGTTATATCATCGTTCTGCTTGTGTATTGTTGTTGGCTTGTTGAGGTACACTTATTCTTTTAAATATCTTCAAAGAAAGAAGTCCAATGGTATCAAATCACATGATCGTGGAGGCTAATCAACATCTCGACGACATTAGATAACACGGCCATTGAACTGCTCGCGCAAACGAGCCATTTATTCATTGGTTAAGTGGTTAGTGGCATTATACTATTGAAAACACATATTGTCCAGGTCCATATCCGCAATTTCTGGTCACAAGAAGTCTGTTATCATCTCGCACCACGACGAGTCGAGGTTGACGGCTTTTCTGCCGCACTAATGCGGAAAAAGGTAATGTTTTCTGGAGAACAAGCATAGGTGTTTTTACATTGCTTATAGACCCGGTTTGCTGAAATTTCCCTACAATTCTCCCGGTTGTGGAACCCGAAAACCGTATAACAAGTATGCAGTTCTCTTACCCTGCATTCCGATATTTCTGCCTAACTGTGTAGTATCGGCCCACCTAGATACAACGTTCCCATAGAGTGCTTAGCACTCGTTTCCTCTTCTTCATCTCTACTACTTCTACAGAAATCATTAAATGTAAGATTTAAATTTTCTCGCAAGCGTCCCTTTGTGACAATGTCTTGTTACCATCGCTACCAAACAAACATAAAAGTCTTCTTGTGTGCAAAAGTATAAATATGTAAATAATTTTTTTTTTATTTGATCAGTTGAGATTGTCAATCAGGGTAAAGTCAATCAAGAGTACATAACAAAATATTCTCATTAGTACAAAAATACTACCTAGAAACATTAAAAACAAATTTTACAATTCTTTCTGTTACACCAATACACGTCATTAATACGTACGTACATACATATATATAATCATAAGTATGTTCTATGGAGTCTTACTAAAGAATTTAGTTTCATCAGTTCACTTATTAAGTAGTAAAAAATACAAAGTGTGGGTTAAAAATAGAAAAACGTCCAACAGACGAAGAAAGCAAAAAGTCCCCTAAACAACATTCATTAAAGATATCAAATATTTATTTAACCTAATGCCAGATATTAGAGATTTGCTTTTAAATGTTCTGCCAGTTTTTATTTAGTTGATGATACCGTACTGCTGATGCTTTCTTTATGCAAGTGCTGTTAAATGGTAAGAATAGAAAAGCCGGTAATAGTGTTTGCCATAGAATAAATAGCGGTTGATTGAAACGGCATTAACTTGTTTTGTTTTCCATTCCTTCTCTTTTTCTACTTAGTAAGAAGATGACTTTGTGAAATGCATTTTCTAGCCATATAAAATGATTTCAATAATCGTAATATAATTCTTAAGAAACCAAAATGCTGGACCAATTTTTTACTTTTTTGCTACAAGAGATTTTATAGTTATTTCTTTTTATTTATTGTTGCTGTTTTATTGTATTTAATGAAGTGTCAGCTCATGTGTATGTTTGTGTGTGTGAGTGTTTTTAGCGTTAACCATTCACTTGTTTGGAAAAAGAGATGAGTTGTTGTGTATTGAAATGATGAACCGTTATAAATGCATTTTAATATTAAACGTGTTTCTTCTTTCTGAGATTTTTGTTTTGTAATAAATTTGTATATATTTATGTACGCATGTATGTACATACATATGTATGCATGCATGCATGAATGAACAAATTAAAGACTTTTGTTTATTTTCTGGTCTTATTTCTAATATTTGGAAAGAAACATACATATGTATGTATGCATTAAACTTTCCTCTGACGTAAAATACAATTTATGTGTTTTATTGCCAATACGTACTTACATATGTACAAAAGTATATACAAATGTACGTGTGGCAGAAAAAATAACTGTTACAACAGAAATGTAAAAATTTTTCTAACTATATTTACGAATAAAGTACAATAATATTTTTTAAAAATAATAAACTACATAAACCATAACCTAAGAACTATTATTGTTATGGATAATTTTTTCTAATTCTTGCGGCTAAATAATCATGTAAATAAAGTTTAACGATATCTATTTTCAACTTTTCGCTAATAATTTAGTCTTCGAAATACGTATACGAATACGTAGCTCTGTTCGAAATAAATATCGCGCACTACGTCCATTTTACGGTCTACATATAACATGCTGCTCACTTTTGTTTGAATGTATACGTCAATAAACAAACTTGTCGCACGAGGGCGGATTGATATTGAAGCTACCTAAGTAGGAAAAACATATTTTTTCAAAAACCATTTATTTCTCAACATAGTCTCCTTTTAGTTCAATACACTTATTAGGGGCGTTATTACAACTGACGAATAGTTAACATTAGCGTTTTATCTTACAAATAATTTCTTTTTGGTTATTACAAGTTAACATTAACCTGAAAAGTTAGTGATAACTTAAGAGGAGGTTTATCCTCATGGTAAATTTCAAAGCTAACTTAAAGCATTTAAAGCTGCCATGTTTTCTACTGAAAACATTGTAACTTCAGTTGTAAAAATGGGAAAATTTTAATGGTGACTTTACCGTTAACTAATGTTAAGGTTAACTATCAAGAACTTGATGGTTAGCTTCCCCGGTAGTTAACCGGCACGTTAGTTAACGTGAACGATAAAGTCACCATTAAATTTTTCGCATTTTTGCAACTAAACTTCCGATATTTTCAACAGAATATATGGCAGCTTTAAATGCTTAAAGTTCACTTTGAAATTTACCATGAGGATAACCCTGCTGTTAAGTTATCACCTATATTTTAGGTTCATGTTAACTTGTAATAATAATAAAAAAATTATCTGTAAGATAAAATATTAATGTTAACTATTTGTTAGTTGTAATAATGGCCCTTACTTAGTTAGAAGATATTGCAACTGTTTCTTTTAACATCTGAATAATACGATTTTGGGAACCCCTCAAAATAGGCGTTAGTTTCGGTAATTACTTCTTGGTTTGAGATTAATCTTTTTCCTGCGAGCCCTTTTTTTCAAGTTTGGAAACAGGAAAAAGTCATTAGGATCTAAATCTGGACAATAAGGTGGATGATCAACCAATTCGTAGTGTATTTCACGTAGTTTTATCATCGTATTAGATGCTGTGTGAACCGATGCGTTGTCTTGAAAAAATAGCACTTTCTTCTTCTTTAAATGTGGTCGATTTTTCTTGATTGCATCAATCAATTGATCCAATAATGCACGATAATACTTTCCTGCGATTGTAAATCCTTTTTCAAGATAATTCATAAGCAATATTCCGTGTTCATCCCAAAATACAGTGGCCATTATCTTGCCAGCCGATTTCACAGTCTTCGCCTTCTTCGGAGCACCCATTATTTCGATTGGTTTTTGGTTTCAGATTCGTAGCGGTGGGCCAAGGTTTCATCAACAGTTATTAATCGACGCCAAAAGTCAATAGGAATACGCTTTGTCATGTCAAAACACCGCCGTGAAGTGGTCTGTCAAACTCGTTTTGATGTACACTGAACAAGCGCGGCACCCATCTGGTCGATAGCTTTTTCATACGCAAATACTCATGCAAAATGTTGAGCTCACATTCATATGATATGTTTACCATTTCAATAATCTCTTGTAACTTGATAATGATAACGACAATTTTCTTGATATTTTCTTCAGTATCCAGCTCTATTGGCCTTCGTGTTAATATTGAGCTCACATTCATATGATATGTTTACCATTTCAATAATCTCATGTAACTTGACTCGGCGATCATTCATAATGATAACGAGAATTTTCTTGATATTTTCTTCAGTACCCACCTCTATTGGCCTCCGTGTTGATGGTAATGTTGCAGTGCTTGTTCGGCCGCGTTTAAATTCAGCAATCTAATATTTTACCTTGTAAACTGATGGAGCAGACTCACCGTAATGTTTATCGAGCTTTACTTTTGTCTCTTTCGTCGTTTTCCCTTTCAACTAATAGTGTTTAATCACTGCACGAAATTCACTTTTTTCCATTTTTCCATCAAGAAACGCAAAAATTTGCTGACTGCAAACGACTAACATTAACAAATAAACTAATCGATGAATTTGGGTAAAAGCTTAACAGCTGATGTTTGACAGATCGTAATTTAAAAAAATGTGGTTGTGCTGCCATCTAGCGCTAAGTATCTTTAATATAAATCCGCTCTCATATGTACATATGTATGTTTAAATAAAGTATGATTATTATCATACTTTTTTAAGGATCTCTATTTCTGTTTTTTTAATTAATACAAAATACTTTGTTTCTCTTTTAATTAGCTCCTTATTAAACATTTTTTCAAGCAAATTTTTTAACAAACATGTGGTACACGCATATTTACTAGACACAGTTGCAAATGAACAAATTGTTTAAAACCATAAATATACATACAATATATTAATACGAGTATGTGCATATGTATAAACATTTTATAGGCGAATTAAACGTCAATAGAAAAAAGAAACTGGTATGTGAATTAAACCATTATAAAGAAAATAATATATTTTTAATTAAAATAAATACATAAAAACAAAGTTCATAATGAAATAAAAAAAAAAAGAGTGGCGTGTGCTTATGCGCCTAATATGCAGATGTGACACCGACATGTTTTACAACACAGAAAACGGAACAATGGTTATGTGAGAAAAAGAGAGAAAACAAAAACAAATACAATGAGCTACATCCATACAAACAAACACATACTTAGTATTTACTCGTAATAGGTGGAGAAGGCCAACACTGTTATATCATATAACTGATATGATAGTTATTATTTTAGATTTTTTTTACGAATTTTATTAGCGATTAATATCTTAATCATAGTTATGTTTACATACATACATACTATGTACATATTTATGTATGTACTTAGCAAAACCATATTACTCTTTTTTCTCTCAGTGTACACAACATAAACCTCTAGTGACGACAGCAAATCTAGTTTTCCTCTTAAGGAATAAAATATGATCACGGCAAGTTTCTAACATTTGGCTGGCTGACTGTTTCTGTTTATAATTTTCCAAATGCAGTTATTTTTTTTTTCTTCTTCTGTTTTTGTTATTTACCAAACGGGGACAAAACTACTTCTAAACCAGTTCACACACAGTACAAAGATCTCTTTTTAATCTTTTCTGTTTTTTTTTTTCTTCAAGTCTTTGTTGCAGTTTCATTGTGCAGCTTTTTACATCTATTCTTTTCCAAATAGGCAGCCAACTTACCTCTAGCCACTCACTTCACTATACAAACCTACCCAATTGCTTTGCTGTATGTAATCGTAAAAATATATGAATGAATTAGGCATGAGTAGAAGAGTAGACTTGAAACTCTCTCGACTTAGTGCAAAATAGTACATTTGCACTTTATTGAAACAAGAAAAGTACCACGATATAAAGTAGAGAAACAAAGTTGCTAGAACCAAAAAAAAAAAAAAAAAACGCAAAATAAATATTTCCAAAATAATTCCTGATATCAATCATCAATGTTTGAGAGTTCGAAAAACTGACCGACTGTTTTCTTCTTTTTTTATGATGAGAACTGTCAAAAGTTTTTTATAATTTGCTTGGATGCACACACTTCTGTATTAATGATGAAACAGAACCCGGGCTTGACGACGTTTTCCATGCAATTTGACATAAAATGATGCCAGAGAATGAATGCGTTCGTTAAGTAGAAACAATTTTATTTTGACAGCGATTTTTCTTATGCTCTCACTTTGAAGCAGAAAAGCTTTCAACAATATTTTTAGTAAATTTCTTACAAATATTATATAGTTTTTAGTTACATGATCAGTGAATTTTGAAAGTTCTCAAGTATCTAGTGGAAAACACTTTATAATAAAAACACAAAGCAATTTTTATTTGCTCTTGTTTGACAGTTCACTACACAAAACAACAATACAAAGCCTTGTTGTTTTGTATTGTTGGCTGGTTGTAGTTACGCTTTTCCCTAAAATATTATTCTACCATGTAGTCCGTAATGCTCGCAAAATAGTCGCGAATGAATCACCATTTGTTTAATAAGTTTTAACTATTTATAAACGTTTTTCGGTTGCTAAACTATCCTTATTTTTAACTAAATTACACTAACTTTTAACCAGGTGAATGCAAGCGGGAAGGCGAATTCAGTACTAGGTATTTTGTTATTGTAAAACATATCGTGAATGTCAAAATCTAAATTCGCCTAAGATTGTTCAGCTGGGAAAAAATTTTATATAAATGTTAAATATAAACTTTTATAATTGTTGGTAATTAAAATCACAGATTATATTAGTTTTTCACTTTTAAATTCACACAAATTTCATGAAATTGCACTAAATCATACAAAAAACTCTTCAGATTAATATGGCGCGAAAAAGTTTGTAAAAAAAAGAAAAAAATTTGACAGTTTCATTGAAAACACGCGAGAAGCAAGAAATAATCAGCTGTGCTGTTAAGTTCACCTAGTAATGAATTCGCCTTGCTTTTAACTAAACTACACTTCGCAAAACAGATATTTAACAGCTGACAGCCATGCCAGGCCGCCGGTTTTGAATACATAACCTCAACTATCTTATATATCAATCATTTATGTAGTTGTGAGCATGAAGTTGGCAATCGTCGATGAAAACTAAAAGGTTTGTTTTGTTTTGTGTTGCCGTCATGACGAGGTTTACGTAAAAAAAAGAAAACTTAGTGCCTATTTCCACTATACAAGAAAATAAGATTGCAATTTTTCATTATCTTCTTTGAACTTTCTTTGCCGTTTCCACTGTACAAGTCTTATTGCTTACACTGAACTAATTTTAGCTTGAATAGTATACATACGAATATGAAAGCAAAACGAATTGCAAGTACATGCAAGTGTGTACTCGTTTACTGGATGAGGTAAAATACCTCACCCCGTTCTCTAAAAGTTAATCAGTTCAGCAATAAGACTTGCATAGTGGAAACTGGGAATTATATGCATACTTATATTTTGTTTCAAAATTTAAATGATAATTGACGAATTTATTTGTACGTCTCTTTCGAAGCGACAAGCATACGACTCTCAGACAAGTGCGCTGATTGACGAATTTTTTTTATCGTCTACTGGGCGCTTAAAGGCTAGTTAAACTTTAAGAAAATAAAAGAATAGTTACGAGTATATACATTTTGTGTAAAAATTCAAATGATGATTGACTATACGTCTCTTTTAAAGCAACAACCACATGACACTCAGACAAGTGCGCTGATTGACGAATTTATTTTGTCGTCTACTGGGCGCTTACAAAGGATGGTTAAATTTTAAGGTGGATTGATGTTCATTTTGAATAAAACACAAATTATTTAGGAATTATTGTCATTTCTTTTTATTATTATGATAATATTGGTATGATTCAATTATGTATGGAACAAAATATCGACCAAATGGCCGCCGCCACACCTCCATCCGATGTTCCAAATTTTCGATGACGCTGAGGCATAATTGAAGTCCTATGCCGAATTAACTCATTCCTTTAGCTCCTAAATTTTAATTGTGAATTATTTTATTGACTTTTGCAAGTTCAGTTTTAGCAAATTTAATCAGTTCACTTCAATATACACACGCGAGTTGAAGTCGCCAATTTTAAGCGATATGCGTTTTCCACAACACCTAGCGCACCTATTTGGCGTTTTCAAATCGAAAACGTTAAATTTAAGCGATTTGCGTTTCTTAGAGTGAAAGGCCAATGTAAACTGCATACGGCAACTGGGGCGGTAATCAACTGTTCTATTTGCCGCTTGAATTTGTTTGATATATGTCGGCAAATGAACGCGGCTAATCGAAGTAAAAATTTATGTACCGGAATTTAAAAAAAAAAAAAAACATTTTTACCTTTTTAACGCAAAAATAAATACATTTCATTTAAAAAACTGTTAAACCCGAAAATAAAGAAAATTAATTTGTTTCTTCTATTTGCTCTATTTTTTGTTTCTTTACTTTTTGGTTTGACAAAGTGAAGCGGTAAAACAAAAACTTAAATTGAATTCACATTGCCGCTCCGCTGCCTTTAACGGCATTGCCAAATTAAATTAAATTCAACATGTTAAAATTTTAGTATGAATATTTTTATAAAAAAAAAACTAATTTTTTGTAAACGGGTCACATTGTTGCCGCCCGCTTCCGCAGTCCGCATACAATACGATAACAAACAACTGATATATTCTATCGTCAATCACAATTAGAGACTTTCAAAATAATTATACGTCAAAATAAATATCAAAAGTTTTTGATTTTCATCAATCAGAGCCGGCAACCGTTCTGGTGAACACAAAAAGCACGTTTTTTTAGATTGTCTTAAAAATGCTTCCATAAAGCGGCTTTTTCAATAAAAGTGTACTAAAATTGTTACAATTGTAGCGCAGATCTCATCAGTGGTATGAAGTACATGCAAACATACATACATATATATGTATGTATGTTTGATCTTAGTTGTTGTTTCTTGCATTTATTGTTCTTCTATTGTTGTATTTTTTGCTTGTTTTTTGTTTACTTTTTATTGGAAATAATTATATTGTCTGTGGGAATAAATTGTACGAGTGTGAATCATGTAAATCAGTTTTTTTTTCTTTTATTATTGTATTACACTTTTTTTTAATTTAACATTTTATATTATGGTTTTATTAATTTGATAAGCTCATGATTTTTACATTAATGCGCTCTTCTTTCTATTTTTCTGTTTAATTAATATTTTGTGTCGCTTTTGAGATGATATTTGATCCGTTCAACGAAACAACAACCCACTGCAAAGAATTGATTAATTGTGTTACAATGTAATTCATAGTTTTTTTTCGATTTAATTCCATTTAATTAGGTCTCCTTTTAAGGAACGTTTAGAATTGTTATTTAGCAAATAAATTTAAATATGAACATAAATCTATCTATTCTAAAAAAAAAAACTAAACGATAAAAAGTGTTTTATTCTAATAAGAAATAAATGATAATGCAGTTCTTAGCATGTACAAAAAGAACGAAGGTAAAATTTCTTCTCGGATCATCCAGTCAAAACGAATGTTTACTAAAATTAAGCTATAATATATTTTTGTATCACAAAAAAATACGAGGGCGGATTGATATTGAAGCTACCTTGCGCTAGATGACAGTACAAACACATTTTATTTATTTAATTGCAATCTGTCAAACATCAGGTGTTAAAATTTTACCCAAATTCATCGATTAGTTTTTGTGTTTCTTGAAAAATAGAAAAAATGAATTTCTTGCAGTGATTAAACCAGCGGTGCCCAAAAGTTCTATATGGAAGAGCAAACACCAATACATTTAAGGAAAAACTACTTTGATTTACTATTTTTTGTTGTAAAAAGCAACACAATTTACAAAAACAAAATTCACACTGATAATTGCTGTCGACAACGTTTACCAGCAAAGCACATGAAAGTGTTGTTGCTTTGCTCTTGTGTGTGTGCAGTAAAGAACGACAATAAAATATATAAGACGAAATGTGTGTATTTTTCATTGCTAGTGCTGAGCGCAATATCTGTGTATTAAAGATCATAGCCCTATAGCTAAGCGCTTTTACAAAAACAATTGAGCATCAAGGGCATAGGCCTGGGCACATCTGGATTTAATCCAGATATTGGTAGCCTGAAATCCTTAAAAAAGTCAACCATTTACCAACTCACCTGTATTTTTAACACTGATGATTGATTATGGGGGCAAATAACTCCCCGAGGTGTTGTTGTCTTGCAACAGATACCTGTAATGTAAGGAACCAAAAGTGATGGTTAGACGGGTGAGTTGGCTAAGGGTTGATGCCTTCGGCCTAATAACTCATGAAGTCTTGTATTTCATTGACTTCTGGGAAATCGCATACAGGACGACTTAGAAGACCTGGACTATTCAGCAAGGGGTTTATCTATATGGCTACGTTGCTATCTGTGTGATCCTTGCAAGCCACACCTGAGTATTGGTGACTCGTGAATAATACACCTCGTGGAGTTGGTCCACCGTCAAGGCAAGTGCCGACGCAAATCAATTACACATTTGTTTAATTGTTTTGCCTTGACGTATTGCTTACTTGGGTACTCTGTTTTCTGGGGTAAAGAAGATTAGGGGTCCCTCATTTCTTGTAACAGGTAAAACTCATGAATTAGGCAGAGTAGGTCTCAGTATGCTCCTACGAGATTCTGTTCTGCACACCATCCTGGCGCTGATTGCCTGGTTGAGGTGTCTGTATCTTGGCTGAAACGATCTGGTTGTAGTTTAGACCTAAAATCGCAGGCAGGAGTTATTAATATTTCTTTATAGTTATGATGTCCGGTCGATTTTCAGGGAATCATTTTAGTTTCCGAGATGCTGTTGTCTTGCAACAGATACCCGCGCCATATTATAGTTTAAACCACACCCAGAAGGTTTCAGCTAAGGTAGGCATCTCACCGTCATTATCAGCGCTGAGATTGTCTGCAAGCAGAACCTCCTGGGGGCATTGCTTCTGCCAATTAACCCTTCATTAGGGTGTCGAAAGTCCAACACTACATAAGACATTTGGCTTTCTAGAGTTTTATTGGCTACAACAAACGATCAAGTCCTACTGATCTATGCCCCAGAAATCAGAGTGAGCAAGGCAAAACTTACTCTCCGTGTTGAAAGAGACAATGTTGTTGTTGCTAATATACGGCCGGAAATGCTACGAAGTTTGTGAACATTTGTTTCCAGATAGAGCTCCGGCCTTGCCGGCAGCATGACCGAAATCATCTTCAAGCATTAATGTCACAAAATTCTCTATTCAATAAAGTTTTAAAATATATATTTCTTTGTTTTTTATAATTTAAAATATTGTAACGCTAAAGTCAATACCCTATATGTGCATATGATCTTTAAAAAATGTAATTCCATCGCACAATTTGTAATAATTAATTAATTACTTCTTTTCTTTAATTTACAGACATTTACAGCTTGGTGCAACAGTCATTTGCGCAAAGCCGGCACCTCCATCGACAATATCGAAGACGATTTCCGTAATGGTTTGAAATTGATGTTATTGCTCGAGGTTATCTCGGGTGAAACTTTGCCAAAACCAGATCGCGGCAAAATGCGTTTCCATAAAATTGCCAACGTAAATAAAGCCTTGGACTTTATTGCCTCCAAGGGTGTCCATTTAGTATCGATCGGTGCCGAAGAAATTGTCGATGGCAATTTAAAGATGACACTTGGTATGATCTGGACCATCATTTTACGTTTTGCCATTCAAGATATATCCGTTGAAGAGATGACCGCCAAGGAGGGCTTGTTGTTGTGGTGCCAACGCAAAACCGCCCCCTATAAGAATGTCAATGTACAGAACTTCCATCTGTCATTCAAGGTAAGAGACATTGAAAGTTAATACAAAAATTAATTTTTTATTTAATACTTGTGTTTTCTTTTTCCGATTAAAGGACGGTTTAGCTTTCTGTGCTTTGATCCATCGTCACAGACCCGACTTGATTGACTATGCCAAACTTTCCAAAGACAATCCATTAGAAAATCTCAACACTGCCTTTGATGTGGCTGAAAAATACCTCGATATTCCAAGAATGTTGGATCCTGATGGTGGGTACCCACAAGTTTCTTTGAACATTTTTATTATTTTATATATATTTTGTTTTATTTATTTAATTGATATACTCGTATCTATACATATTAGAATAAGTTTTATGGTAAATATTTAGTATCACTTTCACTCATTTAGTTTAGTTTTAGTTTAGCACCTTTCTTTTAATTTTTTTCCTAAACACTTTTACATTTTATTTCTTTCTTTTATTTTTATTTTCCCTTAATGTTTAAAAACAATCAATCTTCGTAACCATAAACAAAAACAATAAAAACAAAAAACCTTATTACTTTTATCGTTATTTGGTGATGGTGTCTCCAACAAACAATTTGTACAAAACCAAAAAAAAAAAAAATGAATTTAAAAAAATAGATTTGATCAACACTCCCAAGCCGGATGAACGTGCCATCATGACCTATGTATCTTGTTACTATCACGCCTTCCAGGGAGCTCAACAGGTTGGAAATGTGACGCATGTACCCCAACCCACAAGAAAATACACCTACGTCCCGAATAATTACAATGTGACTAAACTTCACTTCAATACACTTGATACATTTTTTTCTATTATTTTTTCTTTTTTTTCTTTTATATTATTTTTTGTTACTGCAGTTTGTTTTTTGGAAACTTACTTTATATAATAGATACTATTTTTATTCTAATTATTTGAAAAAATGCATTTTTCTATAAAAAAAAAGCTCTTAAATAACAAAAAACATTTGAAAATTTTAACTATACAGATCAGTGTTATCAAAACGGCCATATTAACGTTTCATCTGGCAATATTTTGTCGATAATAATGTATACTATTTATACAAACATCAAACGGCAACATTATGAGTTTTTGTGTTTGCAGCTCTTACGTATATACAGTGATGGTTAATATAACTAAAACTTTCAAAAGAACAGCAACGTACAAAAAGTTGAGATAATTCCTTTTTTCAATCCTTAAATCTAAGTCTGGCTACTTTTATTTATTTATTTATTTAACTATACAGTTGCAAAGTAAATTTGCAAAGTATATGATGGCCGGGCGACAGAGACCATATACCGAAGGTGGTATTAACAGCACAACTATATTGTTACTGTGCCCAACTTTAACGACCTATGCCTTCACACAAGAAGTTGCAACGTTTCCAAGTATGGCTTGACTTGTATCATGACTATCGTTGTATTGCGGTCGTTTTTCTTTTAATGCTCGACTCAAACGCATTAATTGCGTTCGGTAACCATTGCCATCATAATACACTACGACGAGCAAGTCCCACCAAATACTCAACATGAACTTGAAACCGTGAATATTCGATTTGGAAGCATGACTGGGATATCCCCATGATTTTGTGCGCTTGGGATTATCGTAATGAACCCATGTTTCATCCCAGTCACAATGTAATGCAGAATTCCCTTCCGTCTTTGAGTTGCAAGCTGCTGTTCACAATTAAACAAACGCCGCTCAATGTCTCTCGCCTTTTTAACTCATACGGCAACCAATTTTCTTTTTTCGGAATTATTCAAATGAGTTTTAAATTCTTTGAAATAGCTTGTTGCATCACTTCCAATAATCTTGTCAATTGTTTTTGATACGAGTCGTGATCAAATAATGCCTCCAATTATGCATCTTCGAAAACCGTCTCTCTTCCACCTCCATGCTGGTCTTCGACGTTAAAACCGCCGTTTTAGAAGCGTTTAAAGTACTCCCTGCACGGTTTTTCACTACGAGTACTCGTAATAGCGGGCTAACTCAGCCGCAGATTTTTTCATATTAAAGCAGAAAATTAAAACCTGCCGCAAATGTCGAGAATTTGGCTAGTAAACTGACATGTTTAATCGAAAATAACTTTATGGTGCAGACTGAAGTCGACTAATATTTCTATGGCGTTATGTTTAGGTTAGGTTAAGTTAGGTTTAACAGGCTGCCAGTGCTATTGTAAAGTCTGGTCCCATTGTATTGCCTGGATATGATATGTATCTCAATAGATGTACCTATCATTGGTTTAGAACCAACCCGAGAATCGGATAAAGCAGTCCAATCCACATACTCGTACATCACATTCTGATACCTCCGCTAAATCGTGCAGCATCGGTCCGCCCAGATACAATGCTCTTATATAAGAAAAAGCTGGACACGGACAATACATCCTTTTCGTGGGCCGTTATGTTTACATATGCATAAGCTTATTGTATGATATCCACGATCTATTTATTTCAACGATTTATTTATTTTGACAGACATTTGCGGAAGTAAAGTAGTACGCTTAATATATATATTTTTTTCTTTTGGTACACATCGTCATGAAGGCAAAACTCAAAATATGTAGAACTTTGTTTGCCAATCATAACAAGAGACGATCAACTAAAAAAATCAAAATTTTTTTTATTTTGATCAACCATTGCCGACAACGCACGGGCGTATAGCCGAAAAAATACCTACACAACTTTGTGATTGACTGGCCTATTTGAGCGTCTCTAGGGCGCTTTACGTAACAGAACATTGGTAATCACGCAATGCCCGCCCTCAAGAGTAACCTCACATAAATTAACATACTGAGTGTTCTCTTTATGGGGACCACTGTACTAGACTATGTACGTATGAGTAAATATTATTCAGCTAGCGTTTATATATCAGTGCAGGGATGGGAGTTACACTACAATACTTACCAGCATTAGTTATTAATTAAATCAAAATTGTAAATGTGTTAATTATGTGTCCACTCCGCAAAAATATTATCGCAAATAATGCGTTATTTTACAAAATAAGTTGTATGATAAGAATTTATAATTAATATATGAGACATGGAACTAAAAATCCTTGTGGAAAAGTACCGTTAAAGTTACGGCAAACAGGCTTCAGTGCCCGTTTCACTAATTCGATTGTTAACGTTCGCATAAATTTGAAACTGCCAAAAAATACGTTTATAGCTTAAAATAAATTTTTTTCTTATGAGTGGATATATTCTTTGCTACGTTTTCTTACACGATGTATCCTTTCAGCTGAAAACTGGATCGGAAATAGGAGCTTTTGCCACTCAAAATGCTTGCGAACGTTTAGGTTTAATTATATTACCGCCACTGTACTTTATTGATATTACTTTTTTTTCGTTGCTGGTTTTGTTTATTATTATACTTTTATTGCCAGGATTCGTTGAAAAGTTTTGACACTGTTCTTTCTGACCTGTTTATTATCTTCAGCAATTAAATTTGCTTAACATAACTTTTTTTTTATAATAAATTATTAAAGTTTGTTGAATAAAACGCTTTATTAAAACTTGAAGAGTTTTAACTTTAACTTCAAGTCGCTTTATTTGCAAAATATTTAAATTGTGATTTTAAAAGATATTCTGTTGTGATTAAAAGAAATACATAATGTCATGTCACAGGTTTCCTTTCCGTTCGAAAACAGAATCCAATCCGTTCTTTGGTTCTTCAGAAAACATACAAATAAAAAATTTTCGGTAATAGAAACATTTTTAACAGAAAATATTAATTTCGTACGATTTAAAAGCGTACAATTTTTTTAGTCTTTCGAAGAATCAAGAAAGAAAGTGATTAAATTCCATTTGCGAACGGAATTGAACTCTTTAACATGGCTAACAATTGTTTTATAATCGTATGACAATTCAATTTTTTTATTAAAATTTCCAAAAGACAAATTTAAATCATGGAACAAACATTACATGAAACCTGTATTGCATATTAGGAATTAAACCAATCGAAAATTCTACATACTTAAACTGAGAGCTATTTTTTTCGTTTCGTTATAATATATTTATTAATCGTGAATCTACATTTATAGCCGTAAGAAGTTATATCTGACAAGACCTTTTTAAAGAAAAAATCTACTTATTTTATAAACTAATTTAAAACAATTGCTTGACATTTTCTCTATTAGTTTTTGTTAAGCGTCATTTAAATTATCAGCTGTTTCTCATCTTTCTAACTTGGCAGCACTGAATTAAGTACACAAAACCAAAGTTGTATTTAATAAAATCACTTCAACAAATATTTTGAAATCAAATTAATTTTGTGTAGTAGAAACAGGTTTTAATGATTGCAGTAAATAAAAACAATTGAGTTTATGCACTTTATTACCTTCTAATAGTGATACCAATAAAAAAATGTCGACATTTCATAGGAGCTACCACCCTAGGTTAGGTTAGGTAGGCAGGCCGCTGGATACCCCGGAATAGCCTAGGTTTTCCAGCTCTCTCTGGGGCCTGAAAGCGTTTCCTTTGTGATTGCCTGAAAAGTGGGATAGTGGAGTGAAGAAAAAAAGTTATAGGAAGAGATGGATGGGCGCGGATGGAATGTAAAGGTGTAGCGTCACATGCTGCTGTACTAGTTCTCTTTCCTAGTCATGCTGCTGTACTAGGAAAGAGGAAAGCGCGGTCGGTTTGACCGAGGGCGGACATGATAGGCTGTTGAAGCTCCGCTCGCCTAAGTACCTTAGACGATGATGTTCCAATGCCGGGCATGTACCGAGGAGATGAAGGATCGTCTCCTCCCCCTCCTCCTCCTCGTCTTGGCAACTTGTACAGAAGTCGTTATAGAATAGGCCTAGTCTCCTGGCATGGTTCCCAAACGGGCAATGTCCAGTGATGACTGCTACAGTCACTCTTAGGTGAGATCGGGGCAGTTTTAATAGTGATGACGCTGAAATAATCGAAAGATGTTGAATGGAATAAAATGAAACAGGAACATTTTATAAAGATCTAGAAAATGTTTGTTTTTTAGAACAATGTTTTTCTTATGGGAAGATCTTCGCAAAATGATGATAGATGTTAGATGTCCTTTTTTTCCCTGACACCATCAAACTCCAAAGATTTGCAAAGTAAATTTTCCGTGTGTGAAAGCGGTTATACTTTGAAAATTTCATCTCTCTTTGCGAGAAATTTATGATTGATGCCATTCACATTAGTGAGCCCAAACCGAGAAACAGAGCTATTATAACAAACACATAAGAAGCATTCACAAGAATTGATAAAATTTTTTTTCAAAAGTTAGTAAAATTAATTAGTTTTTTATGTTAATTTTAATATGCAATACAGCTCTAAACTTTGACGATAATATCTAAAACAGAGATGGGGTTTGGTGGCAGCAGTGTTGTATTTAAAGTTACTGCAAGGAAAATTGAAAAAGTCATGGAATTATCAAACAGGCCCCGTATGCTGGAAATTTATTTACGAACTGAAAGTTTGCCTTGCAAAACCTTGAGTTTTGGTGGTGGCAAGGGAAAATAAAGTATATAAGAGAATTGCTTTTTTTCCTGTCACCTTCAAACTCTAGACTTTGCAAAGTAAACTTTCCGCGTGTAAAAGCGGTGTTACTTTGAGAATTTCATCTCTCTATGCGAAAAATCTATGATTGATGCCATTTACACCAGTCTACCCAACGCGAAAAACAGAGCTGTTTTAACAAATAAACACATACGAGTAAAGAAGCATTCACAAGAGTTGATAGCATTATTATTATTATTATTACTTTTTTTTTTTTTAAAGTTAGTAAAATTAATTAGTTTTTGATGTTAATTTAAATATGCAATACAGTTTACATAAACAACGAAACGATTACTTTTCAATTCACTTGGCATTACACAAATTCCGTCATACCAAAATTTATTAACAACGTGTTTTGTATATACACATACATATTTATAGTGATATGTACATAAATATTTCGTTTTGTTTATATATTTTGTTATTAAATTACAACATCTTGGAGTTAAGCAGTTTAAACACTCTGCTCTCTTAAAAGCCTTTTTATCACAAGTCTTTTAATTAATAAAAGTATGCCGTACAATATGTTGTAAATATACTATACTACTATGTCTGGAAAACTAATATTTTACTTTGCATGTCTCCTCTTGCATTTTCTGTTATTAAGTTTAATTTCTAATTGATAAAAATGCTTGCTTTAATGTTTTTTTGTTCGTTCTGATTGATTAACTAACATGTTTTTTATGTTTTGTTTTGTTGCTTTTTTCTTCTACTTTTTTTTACAATATGCCACTCTAACAGACCTGCAGAATACCGCTTTGCCAGATGAAAGGGCAGTCATGACATATGTGTCCTCATATTATCACTGCTTCAGTGGTGCCCAAAAGGTTAGTTTCTAGATACGAACAGCATTTTAAGCAAATATGTGGAGGAAGAAAACATTTTAAGGTTAAATGAAAAAGTAATTGATTGTCTGGAGATTTACGGAACTCGGTCATAATTCATATATCTTCCCCTAGTTCATTTTATAACTCTGTTAGTTCAATTTATGCCTGATTAAAGCATCTTTACATGGTAATACAAATATTAAGATCTGTCAAACATGTGTGCAGGACAAAAGAAGTCCAATTTAAAGCACTATATATTCAGTAGGAGAGAAATCGGAATGCACAAATTGACAAGCAGTCGGTAAATCTTCATTTTCTAACGCATTTCTGAAAACAATGAGAATGCATCAGAGTTGTATTTTTAAGTTCACATTGGCAACACTTTGAGTATTTGTTAAAGATGGTGGTACATCATATATGTTGCTTTGTATGGAATAGTAAACATTCGTAATTTTGATACACTTTTATAACTATACTTCGAATTTACTTATTTCACAAATTTTGTTCTCTTCTTTTCTCTAAGTACAGAAAAAATTTCGTAATATTTTGCTCCTACGAAATCTAAATATCTTGTATTACTATGTAAACGTGCCTTTAGTGGTACAAGTTGTTTTACGCACAAAGCATTGTTTTGGAACTAGGCAAATAGATATTGCAAAAAGGAAAAAATGTGTAGAGTTTGAGAACGTTTGACTTGAACCTTTCAACGTTACATGTGACAGATTGGGAAAATCGATTTACATCAGCACCTGGTATGACGGCCTAATCAAATGATGTACCAACTCAGCGGGTGAATTATTCACGATTCACCAGCGCTGCCGTAAGGATTGCAAGGCTCTCACAGCTCGCAACTTTTTGCTATAAATTTGCAGCCATATAGACAAACCCGTTGCTGAAGAGTTCGGACCTTCTAATTCCTCCTCTATGCAATTTCCCAGAAGTCAATATAAGGCAACGCTTAGTGAGTTGGTAGGCCGGAGCCCATTCACCAACCCACTCGTTTACCCATCACTTCTGGTTCTTTATATTACAGTTATCTGTTGTAAGATAACAGCACCTCGGGGAGTTATTAGCCTTCGAAAACTGGCATTACACTATAATTATCAGGGAAACTAATACCACCTCCTGCGATTTTAGGTTTAAATCACAGTAGTGAAAAAGATTTACATCAGCACCTGCCCTTACGACCTTTTATTAATGGACCAATTCCACAGAGTGAATTATTCATGAATCACCACCGCTTCCGTGTGGCTTCTAGGCTCACACAGGTAGCAATTTTTGGCATATGTTTGTAGCCATATGAGCAACTTCTTGTTGAGGAGTTCGGGCCTTCTAATCCTTTTTGTATACAATTTCCCAGCAGTCAATGGAAGACAAGGCTTAATGAGTTGGTAGGCCGAAGCCCACTAGCAGCGTCAGCCCTTAAACCAACTCACCCGTCAACCATCCCCACTGGTTCCTTACAGTACAGGTATCTGTTGTAAAGGTAACAGACCCTCGGAAGGTTGTTAGTTGCCGAAAAAAGCCGCACACCAAACGGTTATCAGAGATACTAACACCCCCTTCCCGCGTTTTAGGGTTTCACCCACAGCCAGAATGTTGCAGCCAAGGTAGGCACCTCAACCATGATCAGCTCGCGAAGAACTGCAAGCAGAACCACCCGGGGGTCATGCTGATCCTCGTTCTACCAACTAAAACCCTTGGTAAGGGTTTCGGAATCCAACACAACATAAGTCATGCGGCTTCCTAGAGTTTTATTTGCTACAACAAACGAGAGACACTTTCCCTCTTTACACTAAAAACGGAGTACCCTGATTAGGCATGCGCCAAGGCAAAACCTCTTCCCCGGGGGGAGGTTTAAACCACAGCCAGAACGTTGCAGCCAGGGTAGACACCACAACAAAACTACCGTGCTGGTCTGTAAAACTAAATCAGATTCTCGTTTCGCCAAAGAGCCCTTGGTAAGAGTTTTCAGAAGTCTCAACACAATTTAAGTCAAATTAGGGTCTCCTACCGCTGTATACCCTTAAAAACGAAGAGAAGGGTTATTAGTATTTCCTGATAATTATGTGTATGACCGATTTACCGGGAACTAATTGTACTATTGTGCATATGCCTACAAGCATACGAGGACTACCAAACATCAGAAAATTATTTTAGTATTTTTTTCTTCATGGTAGAAGGATCTTTGAGAACTATGTGTGCAGCAAAATATCGGCCAAGTGCTCGCGACGGCTTCGGTGGTTCATATTTTCAGTGACTTCGAAATTGAGGTTTAGTGTCGATAATCTGCAGATTTAGCTCTTCAATTATTATTCTTGGCTTATTGATGTTCTCCAAAGAAAGAAGTCCAACGGTGTCAGATCACATGATCATGGCGGCCAATTAATATCACCACGACGTGAGATAACACGGCCATTGAATTTCTCGCGCAAAAGAGCCAACGTTTGTTTGGTTGTGTGGCAAGTGACAAAATCACATATCGTCCTGGTACATATCCTCAGTTGTTGGGTACATGAAGTTCGTTATCAAGTCGCGACAGCGAACACCATTCACGTTCACTGCGTGGTTGACCACATTTTCGAAGAAGTACAGCCCGATGACGCCGCCAGCTCATAAACCGCACCAAGCAGTCACTCTTTGCGGATGTATGGTCTTTTCCACAATGACTCTTGAATTCTCATTTGTTCAATCTTGGCAATTCTGCTTGTTAACAAATCCACTGTGGTGAAAGTGTGCCTCGTCCCTGAATCCAAAGTGCACGAAATGCACTTTGATATGAAGTCCCATTTTCGGTTACTCTTCATAGAAGCATCAGCTTTTCAACAATCCTTCGTGGATTCTAATTTGTCCAAACACGTCAGTTCTGCTTGTTAACGATTCCACTGAGCTGAAAGTGTGCACCGTCGCTGAAAACGAAGTACTCGAAATGCATTTTTTACTCAATTATGTACCTCAACATGGTTAAATTCGTCACTCACTGAAACGCAGAAATGCCAAATTAACATCGCATATTATGATTGGACCATCCTTTAGTTCCTCACTAAAACTGGTATACCGTGATTTCCCACCATACGAGTCTTATTGGCTGAGTTGATTCACTTCTAGAGAACACGGTGGGTTATTTTACCTCATGAGGTAAAACACCTCAACCCGAAATCTAAAAGTAAATCAGCTCAACCAATAAGAATTGCATAGTGGAAATTGCGAGTATATAGAACAAGTTTATTCGTTCATTAATCTACTACAAATTTGACGTTGGCGCTTTTCAAATTCGCCGACCACAATAGCGAGCAGTATTTCGATCTGAGATTTATACAGCTTTCAAAAGTTACTTACTTGTCATATGTACATACCTGCATTCGTAAACATGAGTGTTCAAAACCCGGAATTACTCTGTATCAGGTTATCCTTTGTTGCAAAAATGTTTTAAAAATGCTTTACAGAAAAATTTAACCCTGTTTTATGCCCAATAAGTCTCAGGCCTTAATTAATAATAACTCCAACTAATGCAGCATTCTAAAATATTTGTTTTTGTTGTTAATTATATTTATTGTTTTGTTGTTTTTAAAATTTATCTATAAAAAATGTTCTAACCCTGTTCTACAAAACCGCATAAAAGTTAAATTAGATTTGTTAAATTTTTTTTGGGAACGAATCTTAAATAAATGTAAATATTCTATTACGGTTTGGCAACTGAACTGCAGTTGAGTTGCCATATACTTGAAATGATAAAGCAGGGGCTGAAACTGCCAGTAACAAAATGGTAATGCCGGAAGTTGTGGTTTTACCATCTTTCTGGCATTTAAGAATTTATGGTCAGCCGCCGGACAACCGCAATCACTATCGTTTACTTTCCGTAATAGAGCATTAAATCTTTAAAATGAATATTTTAGCAATAATTTGCAAATCTTTTTTAATTTAACTGGCAATGCAGAACAGCGGCATTATATCAATACAGCTTTTTAATTTAATAAATTTTCCTGCTTTTTATATTTTGTAAACTATTTAGGCGGAAACTGCTGCTAATCGTATTTGCAAAGTTTTAAAAGTCAACCAGGAAAATGAACGTCTTATGGAAGAGTATGAACGCCTTGCGAGTGATGTAAGTGTTTTTTTTTTTATAACTATGAATTAAAAATTTTTTTTATCATTTTTTCTGATAAATTTTTAATATCAACAGCTTTTGGAATGGATACGCCGCACTATGCCGTGGCTGAATTCTCGCCAGGCTGACAATTCGCTGGCCGGTGTGCAAAAGAAGTTGGAAGAATACCGCACCTATCGTCGCAAACACAAGCCACCACGTGTAGAGCAAAAAGCTAAACTCGAAACAAATTTTAATACTTTGCAAACGAAATTGCGCCTCTCAAACCGTCCCGCCTACTTGCCCACAGAAGGTAAAACCGTTGGTGATATCTCCAATGCCTGGAAGGGCTTGGAATTGGCCGAAAAAGCTTTTGAAGAATGGCTTTTGGCTGAAACAATGCGCTTAGAGCGTTTGGAGCATTTGGCACAAAAGTTCAAGCACAAGGCCGATGCCCACGAGGATTGGACACGTGGCAAGGAAGAGATGCTGCAATCGCAAGATTTCCGTCAATGCAAACTAAACGAATTAAAGGCTTTAAAGAAAAAACACGAAGCTTTCGAATCCGATTTGGCCGCTCATCAAGATCGTGTTGAGCAAATTGCTGCCATCGCCCAGGAACTCAAGTAAGCTAAATTAAGCGTTAAGTTTTTTTTTTTTTCAAAAATAACTTATCTTTGATTTTATTTAATACATTTATTTATTTATCTAACATGCTAACAAATATTGTTTAATGGGGTCATATAAGTGTGAGGTTCGATTAAAATATAAAATATAATAATTGAAACACACATTTTTCATATCATTTCCATTATTTTAAACTCTCTTGTCTAAAATTAGGCTTCAAAAAATATTGTGCGGGAAGAATACGGCGTGTTGATGTAGTTAAAATATAGTGGCAGAAAAAGAAACTCTAAAAATATTTATACGGGATATGGTAAAACATAAAATTCTAAAAACCCGAATTCAGTAAAACCCATTTTCAAAGCCAGCCAACCATATTCAATTATAGTTGCCGTCCGACCATAATGCACGTAGGTGTTTGCCCAACTTAATTTCACGTTTCTTTGTTTTAATGTATATTGTGCAACGCGTTAATATTGTTGCGGCCTTTTACGAAAATGGGCGCTCATATTAAAATACATTTCATGGCAAATCGACAAAATTTGTCCACAATCGGGAAGATTGTGCGAAAATATCAGCGAACCTGGTCTGTAGAACATGTGAAACATCGTGCAGTTTATTCTCCGGAAAACATTGCTATTGTTCGATATACTGTAGCAGAAGAGCCATCAACCTCCGCTCTTCACCGTGTCTAACAATTGAATATCTCACGAACATCACTGACGCGAATTTTGAATAAGGATGTGAATTTACTCGCTTATTTACTCGCAATGGCCTAGCGACCATTTGAAGCATCGTCAATGCGCTGCAGGGTTGGTTGAACAGACAGATTGTAGAACTTAGTTTACATCAGCACCTGCCCTATCGACGTCATCTGATGAAGGACCAACTTCATAGAGTGAGTTATTCACGATTCACCAGCCCCCCGTGTGGCTTGCAAAGCTCACATAGATCGTTTATAGCCATATGGGCAAACTTATTGCTGAAGAGTTCGTCCCTTCTAATCCCTCCTGTATGCAATTTCCCAGACAGTCAATGGATGGCAAGCCGTAATGAGTATCAGCCCTTAACCAACTAACCTGCCTAACCATCACTCCTGGTTAGTTACATTACAGGTATCTGTTGCAAGACACTATCACTTCGGCAGGTTATTAACCATCGAAAATCTTCATTGCACAATAGTTATCAGGGAAAGAATTCCGCTCCCCGCGATTTTAGGTTTAAATGATAATCAACGCCGAGATGGTCTGCAAGCAGAAACGCCCGGAGGCTTTGCAGATCCCCGTTCTGCCAATCAACTCTTGGTGAGGATTTCGAAAGTCCAACACAACATAAGTCATGCGGCTTCCTAGAGTTTTATTTGCCCCGTTCTGCCAATTAACCGTTGGTAGAAAGGGGATCAGCAGGTTATTAACTATCGAAAATCTTCATTGCACAATAGTTATCAGGGAAAGAATTCCGCTCCCCGCGATTTTAGGTTTAAATGATAATCAGCACCGAGATGGTCTGCAAGCAGAAACTCCCGAAGGCTTTGCTGATCCCCGTTCTGCCAATCAACTCTTGGTGAGGATTTCGAAAGTCCAACACAACATAAGTCATGCGGCTTCCTAGAGTTTTATTTACTTCAATAAACGAGAAACTTCTAGCCCTATATGCTCCACAAAGCCGAGTGCCCTGGTTTGGTGTACACCAAAGCAAATCCTGCTCTCCGGGGAGAAGATTGAACAGCCACAAAAAAAAAATCATCTTCACCGACGAGGTACACTTTCACCTTAGTGAATTCATTGCAACATTTGGACAAATGAGAATCCAAGAGTGATTGTTGAAAAGTCCATGCATCCACAAAAAGTGACTATTTGCTGCGGTTTGTGAGCTAGCGGCGTCGTCGGGCTGGACTTCTTCGAAAATGGGGTCGACCAAGCAGTGACCGTGAATTGTGTTCGCTCTCGTGGCATGATAACGGACTTCTTGTAGCTAGAAATTTAGGATATGGACCGTGACAATATGTGACTTTCTTTGCCACTGTTAGATTTCTTCTGAAAACTTATTATATAATTTACAATTAACATCGTGCCTTTTGATTGGACCACCTTACAGTTTATTTGATAAAACTTATATATTCAATTTGTCTGACCGCATATTAAAAAATGGTGTGCAGTTTAACAACTGAAAAATGTTCATAAAAATTTTCCACAGATTTCGCTCAGTCGTGTTCTACAAACTGCAAATAAGTTTAGTAATTATTCAGCTCATGTTTTTCATTCAATAACAACTGATATTTCTTCCTATAGCAAATAATTTCTTAGAACAAGTTTTTATTTACAAATTTCATGTTTTTAAATTTTCTTCTTTTGTTTAGCACTCTTGAGTATCACGATTGCATCTCGGTAAATGCTCGTTGTCAACGCATTTGCGATCAATGGGATCGTTTGGGCGCTTTAACTC
Source organism: Thecocarcelia acutangulata (assembly GCA_914767995.1). Classification (NCBI taxonomy): domain Eukaryota; kingdom Metazoa; phylum Arthropoda; class Insecta; order Diptera; family Tachinidae; genus Thecocarcelia; species Thecocarcelia acutangulata. The sequence continues at coordinate 20,721,403 of OU612095.1, read as the reverse complement.
AACGTCGTCGCACAGCTCTGGATGAGGCTGAACGCATATTAGAGAAAATTGATATCTTACACCTTGAATTCGCCAAGCGGGCTGCTCCCTTCAACAATTGGTTGGATGGTACACGCGAAGATCTCGTCGATATGTTTATTGTTCATACTATGGAAGAAATTCAGGGTCTAATCCAAGCTCACGATCAATTCAAAGCCACTTTGGGTGAAGCTGATAAGGAGTTCAATTTGATTGTCAACTTGGTGCGTGAAGTTGAATCGATTGTTAAGCAACATCAAATACCTGGTGGCTTGGAGAACCCCTACACGACTTTAACCGCAAACGAAATGACACGTAAATGGAGTGATGTTCGCACCTTGGTGCCACAACGTGACCAAACGTTGGCCAACGAGCTGCGCAAACAACAAAACAATGAAATGTTGCGCAGACAATTTGCCGAAAAGGCGAATATTGTTGGTCCCTGGATTGAACGTCAAATGGATGCTGTTACAGCTATTGGCATGGGACTGCAAGGCTCGTTGGAAGATCAATTACATCGCCTCAAGGAATACGAACAAGCTGTGTACGCTTACAAACCGAATATTGAAGAATTGGAAAAAATCCATCAAGCCGTCCAAGAATCAATGATCTTCGAAAATCGTTACACCAATTATACCATGGAAACTCTACGCGTGGGCTGGGAACAATTGTTAACATCAATTAACCGTAACATTAACGAGGTGGAGAACCAAATCCTGACCCGTGATTCTAAGGGCATCAGTCAAGATCAATTGAACGAATTCCGTTCCAGTTTCAATCACTTTGACAAGAATCGTACTGGCCGCTTGACACCTGAAGAATTTAAATCTTGTCTTGTCTCATTGGGCTATTCGATTGGCAAGGATCGTCAAGGCGAAATGGACTTCCAACGTATATTGGCTGTTGTTGATCCCAATTCGACTGGTTATGTGCACTTTGATGCCTTCCTGGACTTCATGACACGCGAAAGCACAGACACCGATACCGCCGAACAAGTTATCGATTCATTCAGAATTTTGGCAGCTGATAAGGTAAGTTGCTCTTACGTATGTTATTGTCATGAAGCAATGGTTTATTCTAATTTAAGAAGTATTTAAAAAAATAAGCATATTGGTATTGCTGAGGAAATTGTTAAAATATATTCTGGTAGTTCATACAGGAGTATTTTTTTTTTTTAGTATTTTTATTCATTGAATCTTCAAAATGAACTAACAATAAGTATTCAAATCTTAATATTAAATTTAAAATTTAAAAAAATGTACTTTAAAATTGAAAAAAATATGCTTTATACTTAAGCCCGGCCAATGCTAGACAAAAAGTTTTATTATGCGGGAGCTATTTCAGTAAAATCACCTATTGAGCAATCTGATGGTGGCAACGGTATCCCTTCTTCTAAGCCGAGTGTGGCCGCCAAAATTAAGTATATTGTATATTAAGTATATATTACGTACCATGGAGCTGCATTAATCGTTCGAAGAATTTGGTTTTGTCGCCTTTGAATTTTTCCAATATTTAACGCTGAGGCGGTGCCCCATAATTGAATTCCGTAGCACCATATAGGACAGGGGTATTAACTACCAATTTCCCCACCATTTCTTTCTAATACACTCTAATATATGTTCTCTAACGCAGTTTTATAGCTCCAATCTAAAATTGTTCTAGTAAAATTTTGACATTCATATACTATTTTATATTCATATATTATATTATATTATATTATATTATATTATATTATATTATATTATATTATATTATATTATATTATATTATATTATATTATATTATATTATATTATATTATATTATATTATATTATATTATATTATATTATATTATATTATATTATATTATATTATATTATATTATATTATATTATATTATATTATATTATATTATATTATATTATATTATATTATATTATATTATATTATATTATATTATATTATATTTATTATAGGCCTATTTGACATATTTCTCTACAAAGTTAGCCAAATAAACCTTTAATACAAAATATTTTTTATGAATAAATAAATACTCGAAATAGTTTACAAAAATTTCCAGTTTTCTAAAAATTGGTATAAAAATATTTGAAGAACATTACAACTGTGTAAGGTTTTCCATACCTGTTATATACAACATTATTATCAACCGTTATTTTGAATTGCCTTTCAAGTGTTGAAATACGGCATTACCCAAACGGCATAAAGAAATTTATGGAGTGTAAAAATTCGTGTCGGCAATGAAGAATTTTAATGTTCATTTATGAAAAAGAAGCAAACCAACTTAACGTTTTTTCCGCTATGTAAAATAATCGTTCATATGGAATTACATGTAGATTAAAAATTTAAAGCCGGCACCGAGTGCTTACTGAAATTCACGTTTGAAAACATACAGTTATTTCTAAACGGAAAAATTATTGTGAAGATTGGCGTAGAAAAGTTGGTTGTAAACAAAAAATTACTATCGCGCCAATTTGTCAACCTGAAATTTCGCAACTTTTTTTACACACAGTTCTTATGGTAACCTGAATTTCCGTCAGAACTCCGAACTGCCCTTTAATTTCAAATATACAGACATGTTCTGAGAAACGCAAATCGCTTAAACTTAGCGTTTTCGATTTGAAAACGTCATATAGGTGTTCTGAGAAACGTATTACACAACAAATATGGTTGTAAGATTTGAAACCACTAAATAGATGTTCTGGTAAACGCATATCGCTTAAAATTGGCGATTTCAACTCGCATATGTATATTGAAATGATTGAATTTGCCTAAAATAAGCTGGCAAATGCAAATAAAATTGAAATTTAATGTTTCCTTTTTACTTCAATAAATAGTTAAAATAATTTTACTCATTTTCAATTAAAAAAATTCAAATTAAAAAATGTCTATTTGTTTTCAATTTGTTTTCCTTTTATATAACTACCACAAACATATGTACATATCGCTCCTTTATTATAACATAGTCATTACTAAGAAAAGCTCGTTTGGAAAAAAACGCATTTCAAATTTTTAGTCTCCATACAAATCTTAAAAAAAATTTTTTTAATGAAACAGTTTAAAAGTAATTTGAATAAATTTTTGGCATAATATAAAAGGTAGTACTGTTAACAATTCTGCATTGTTAACTCGAAAAGCTCATATTTGGAGATATGACTATGTTGCAATAAAGGAGCGATATATAAAACACATGTTCGTAAGCAACTCCGTAACGTCAGTAAAACGCGCGTTCTTTAAAACTCCTAAAAGTGTATTAAGCGTTTTTCAGAACGCTTTAAGGCTTTAGATCGCGCGTTTTTCAGAACATGGCTTATAATCTAATAATAATCCACAATACTACTAGTATTTTTCATTCATTATTGTTTCAGCTTATTCTTAAACTTATTGCTTACATTTTAGTGCGATATCGAAGCGTGTTTTTTTTTAGTTTATTAAATTAAATTAAAATTTTTTAAACTTATCTAAACTAAATTTTGCTGTTTAATCATCTTGTTGTATCTTTTTTCAGCCCTACATCTTGCCTGATGAACTGCGCCGCGAATTGCCGCCAGATCAAGCTGAATACTGTATCCAACGTATGCCACCATACAAGGGACCCAACGGTGTACCCGGCGCCCTTGATTACATGTCATTCAGTACAGCTTTATATGGTGAAACTGATTTGTAAACAAAATCCTCGTCATGTGCCACAACAAACAAAATTTATTTTTACTCAACTCAAATAAATAGCAAAACAAAAGGAGAACACAATCAACTTTTTAAATTGTAAAACAAACAAAAAAAGAACAATACATATAAAGCAAAGAGTGAGAGCAAGCATGTTTGAGCATGCTTTTGACCCAAAATCAAACTCTAAAACTAGAACTTTTTTTTAATAGTTATATAAAATAAAACAGCGTCAAAATATTTATTTGTTTCATACTAACCCGCCCAATAAATAAATAAATTTTCTTACATGTAACATACATACATATATACATATATTAATTTCGAAATATCTACATACCTTAATTAAGTGTTAACTCTCTTATACTAACCAAATCCCCCTTATCATCCCCAAATTAAATGATTTTTTTTTTCTTTAATATTAAACACGTTAATAATAAGCGATCTAAAGGCACTACAAAATTAACCAAAACAAAAAGAAAACATCACTAGTTTAACCATCTCTGTAAATTCACCACATATGAAATTCAACATATTTCAACAATTACAACATTTTTCTAATATTAACAGTAAATGCATAAATGTAAATAAATAATTAAGAGCGGAGTTTTTTTTTTAACAACAATATATAGAGAGAGCCAAACTTTACTCTTTAATTTTTTATTTAAATTTATATTTTAATTTACTGTTGCTATTTAACATGTTGTTTTTGTAGACTTGTGGAGAATTTACTGAAACATTTGCTCAGTTCTAACAGCTTAACTTTTAACAACAACAAGAGTTATAGAGACATTTTCATTTTCAAGGTCAGCTGTTTGAAGATGTTTTTTTTTTTACTACAAAAAGGTTTTATCTTGCAAAGCAAAGGGAAGAAATTTTTAGCTAATATTTATTAAATTACATTTATATTATATATTTAAAATATAAAATTTATTTAAACGAATGTTAAAGGCGAAAAGGGAGCGCAAACATCAACCACAACAAAAAGTATAAATAAAAATAAAAAAAACAACAACAACAAAAACTAAATAATTTTATTTCAACACTTTCATCTGAGATGAATTTTTTTCAATAAGAATATTATTATTATTATACTTAACTTTAATATTTTTATTTTTTATATATACATACGTTTATATATTATTTTGATAACTTTGATTTGTTTCATTTACTATTATTTTTGTTAATTTATTTTTTAATTTATTATTATAAAAACAAAAGAATTTAATTATTATTATAATCATAACTCGCTTATATTAATTTCATAATTTCTTTTTCATTTTAGTTTTTTTTTTACATAACACAATATCATTATTATGTTTATTATACATTTTTTTCTTTTTTTAATTAATTTAAAATTTAGAAAAAACAAAAAAAAAATTATTTCTTTAATATATATAAAACTAAGGCATAATAATACTACTACTACTATGTTAACTTGATACTATTATATAAAAACAAAAACTAAGAAGGAGAGAGCAAATTATTTTGTTACTTAAAAAAAAAATTATAATAATAATGATAATGAGATAATAAGAACATAAAAAATTTATAATGAACACCAAATCTATGAAAGCATGGAACCACAATTTATGTAAAAGATTGAAAATGATACAAAAGCCAACTGAATCATTTTAATAAAAGGAAAACTATTTACAAAACACAATAAAAAACAAAATTAACAATTTGTTTTAAAAAGGAAACATACAAGTTGCTGCAGAAAAAAAAAACAAATTTTCAAATTTACATGTCTGTGCTGAAATCAGGGAGGTGATTTTTTGGAGTTTTGAAAATCACGAGATTTAAAAATTTTTAAGAGTGCTCTTCTTTTGCCGAAATCACGGATAATCTCCTTAAATCTGGTAACCACAGATGTATTTTCATACAAAGGTACTAGAACAGACGAAAACAATTTTTATAGTCCAAAAAAACAATTTTCCTTCCATGATACAAAAAACAAGGTAGCTGCTTCGCTACAACAATACAACAATAAAAAAAACAACAGGTATTTTGTTTGTGTAAAAAGGCGAATTCACACTTAAGCTGTCAAAAGTAGTTGATAAAGAACATGTACAAAAATTTAAATAGCGCCGAAAAGGTAAACAAAACTTGACAGAGAAAGTGCCGCCCAAGGCGACTTTATACAGGTGAATGCAAGCGGAAAGGCGAATTCAGTACAATGTATTTTGTTATTGTAAAACATATCGTGAATGTCATAATCTAAATTCGCCCAAGATTGCTCATCAGAGAAAAAATTTTATATAAACGTTAAATATAAGCTTTTATAATTGTTTGTAATTAAAATCACAGATTATATTAGTTTTTCACTTTTAAATTCACACAAATTTCTTGAAATTGCACTAAATCATGCAAAAAAACCTTCAGATTAAAATGGCGCGAAAAAGTTTGTAAACAAAAGAAACAAAATTTGACAGTCTCATTGGAAAAAACGCGAGATGCAAAAAATAATCACCTGTGCTGTTAAGTTCACCTGGTAATGAATTCGCCTTGGTGCTGCCCAAGGCGAATTCATTACCAGGTGAACTTAACAGCACAGGTGATTATTTTTTGCTTCTCGCGTTTTTTCCAATGAGACTGTCAAATTTTGTTTACAAACTCTTTCGCGCCATTTTAATCTGTAGATTTTTTTGCATGATTTAGTACAATTTCAAGAAATTTGTGTGAATTTAAAAGTGAAAAACTAATATAATCTGTGATTTTAATTACAAACAATTATAAAAGCTTATATTTAACGCATGATACAAAAAACAAGGTAGCCGCTTCGCTACAACAATACAACAATAAAAAAAACAACAGGTATTTTGTTTGTGTAAAAAGGCGAATTCACACTTACGCTGTCAAAAGTAGTTGATAACGAGCATGATACAAAACAACAAGGTAGCCGCTTCGCTACAACAATACAACAATAAAAAAAACAACAGGTATTTTGTTTGTGTAAAAAGGCGAATTCACACTTACGCTGTCAAAAGTAGTTGATAAAGACGTACAAAAATTTAAATGGCGCCGAAAAAGGTAAACAAAACTTGACTGCGAAGGTGCCGCCATATTAACCGAATTCGCCTGAATTCGCCGATGCATCCACCTAATAATGAATTCGCCTTGATAACGAGCATGTACAGAAATTTAAATGGCGCTGAAAAAGGTAAACAAAACTTGACAAAAAAAGTGCCGCCATATTAATCGAATTCGCCTGAATTCGCCGATGCATCCACCTAATAATTAATTCGCCTTGATTTAACGTTTATATAAAATTTTTCCCCAGCTGAGCAATCTTAGGCGAATTTAGATTATGACAATCACGATATGTTTTACAATAACAAAATACATAGTACTGAATTCGCCTTTCCGCTTGCATTCACCTGTATAAAGTCGCCTTGGTGCTGCCATATTAAACGAATTCGCCGGTGCATCGACCTAATAATGAATTCACCTTGTTTCCTTCTTTTCATCTCACGCGAGATCAAGGCGAATTCATTACTAGGTGAACTTGACAGCACAGGTGACTATTTTTTGTTTGTCGCGTTTTTTCTAATGAGACTGTCAAATTTCTTTTCTTTTGTTTACAAACATTTTTGCACCATTTTAATCTGAATTTTTTTTTTTGTATGATTCAGTGAAGTTTCAAAAAAATTTTTGTCAATTTAAAAGTGAAAACTCATAATTTGTGATTTAAACTACAAACAGTGATAAAAATTTGTATTTAACGCTTATGTAAAATTTTTTCTCAGCTGAACAATCTTAGGCGAATTTAGATTTTGGCATTCAGGATATGTTTTACAATAACAAAATACATAGCACCGAATTCGCCTTCCCGCTTGCATTCACCTGTATTAATTCGCCTTGCACGAGACTAAAGGCTCAGTTAGCCGACTGGAATGTAATGTAAAAGTAGCGTAATTAAACAGCTGATCGGGTTTGTTATGTGGAAAGAGTTAGAACGGTTATTGAAATGTAATGTAACGTAGTCGGAATGTATGAACCTGTAGAAAATAGAATTTTTTACATTTTTACGTTACATTTTTTTAAGTGTTGTCAACATGGTGATATAAATAGCACAATTTATTCTATTACCTCATAACTTTAGTTTTTAAAATTGTATTTAGTATGCTAGAAATTAAATACATTAAGCAATGCCAATGCAATTAATGGTGGTGAGTATGCATTTTTCACGATCATGTGTGCACTCATGTTAAATATTTTGTAATCGTGTTGCCTACGTGATGTGATAAGAATTGAAGTACGATTATGTGTGATCATACAAATTAAGGAAATCAGCTTTTATTTTAAAATCTAATTTTATTTCTCAAACTGAATCTACAGACGCAAGGCAGCTTTAATACGGTAGTGGTATAAGCACAGCTGTCTTTCGTTTTCTTTGCGTAAATTTGTCAAAAGCACATAGACTTCCTTGCTTTCTCAAAAAAAAATTTGACAACTGTTCGTAAACTCTACCAAAAAAATACATGTTGATGTTTTTTGATGCAGTATTTATTGTAATTCTGCCACTACCTGTTTAAAGCTGCCTTGTACAGACTCAATTAAAAAAAAATTTATTTTATTTTATTGTTAAAATTTTGATATCTTTCTCATTTTTTAATTCATTAATTTTTGTGCATAATCAGCACAAAAAATATTCGGCGGTCGAATAAATTTACTTCATTCACATTGGTTATATTCGTGAGCGTGGTACGCGTAATGACTAGAGCGAAGGGCCTTTAGTGTTTGCTGGGTAGGATGTACCTATGTACATAAATGCAATTTTATATTCATATAAACCCAAATTTGTTTTAATAAACTTTTGCATAAAGCATTTGAATTAAAGTTTATTTAAAACTCATTTTTATTTTTGTGTACATGCCCATAAATCTTTTGTTAAGGCCCTGATTCACTATCCTACACGATCGTACGATTCATTCACAGGAAACTGTTAAAAAAGTCTGGCCGACTTGAAAAAATCGTTTCAAAATGGCGTTGTAGGCCACACTATTATACAAGTATGATTGAAATAATTTATGTACACAATAAAACAAAATCTTTTATTAACATAATAATTTTACATTAATTAAATTTTTTCCTCAAGGCACCAACAATATTCTCATATTTTTGACAATATCTACCACACAGATCGCACAAAAGCCATAATGTTTTGAAAAGATTCACAAAATTTTTCAAATCGCACGATTTGTCAAAAACTCTGTCGCACAGTTGAATTTTTAGTACTTTTTCAGCACAAATGCTTTATTTAGTAGACGCACGATCGTGTATGATAGTGTAGCAAGGTCTTTATGGGATCCAGAGGTTCAAATCGTTGCATAGTTGTCGGCGGCACTAAATCATACAAAAAAACTTCAGATTAAAATGGCGCGAAAAATTTTGTGAACGAAGGAAAAAAAATTTGACAGTCTCGTTGGAAAAAACGCAAGAAGCAAAAAATAATCACCTGTGCTATTAAGCTCACCTAGTAATGAATTCGCCTTGGATATCACATTATTATTATTATTATTGGATGGGATATGGCCCTCATCGGGCATTTGCACTGCGACCAATGGTGATCTATTGTGCGTCCCTTGACCCATTATGGGTTGAGTATGTCAAGAAAACGGACAAGCTCCATCATAGGGAGTGATATTAAGTCACATTCACTTAACATATAAGCTTGTAGTAGCCTATATCTTCTGTGTCCCAGTGCTCCACACTGGGTGATTAAGTGCTCCATTGACTCCTCTTCATCACCGCAGAATCTGCAAATGTCTGTGTTGGAAATTCCCATCCTATGCAGGTGCTTGTAGCAGTTATAATGACCTGTAAGTGCACCTGTCAATGTTCTGAGACTTTTCCTGTCCAATTTTAGAGCACGTTCGGCTCTCTTTTTATCAAAGTTTAGAAATTTCTTGGAGTGTTCAAGACCAGCTGTCTCGTTCCAATGTTGTTCAACGATGGACACCGTCCATTTATTTATCTCCTCATTCAGGAGACCCTTATTGAAGCCAAAAGTTGGAGTGGGTCCAATAAAAGTCCCCTCTACTCCTTTCTTGGCATAAATGTCAGCCATTTCATTGCCATGATGCCCTTCATGTCCTGGCACCCAGATCAGGGTGACCTGGTTCTGGCTTGCCAGTTCATTTAGCCTGTTGTGACATTCCAGTACTAACTTGGATGTGAAAGACACAACTGCTCATTGAGTTATGAGGTTTTTTTCACTTATTAAGAAACAAATATTTTGGAAAAGAATTAAATAACATTACAAAACTGATTTTAAATAACAATATGTGGCTCAAATTAATAAAGATTTTAGAAAAAGTAAGATAGAGAAAGCTCATCAATTTTCACGAGGCAACTTTAGTTGCGCAATTCTTGAGTTTGTGGACAAATAAGTGAGAAAAGAGCGGGGAGTGTAAAAATGAGTACAGACTTGCTTGTACTCGGAAAGTCGTTTTGTGCTATCATTCGTAATGTCAGAAATTTTCATTTTCTTTCATTTGTGTTTCTTTTGTGCAATGATATGTTGTCTGAAAGCAATATTGGCGCGAAATTGTGATATTTTAATTCACTTGAAAAAAAATTTTTTTTTAATATTGTGGACAGCAGTATTAATTTAGAAGAAGTGAAAATTAAATGGACAAATTTGAGAATGCAGTACATGCAAGATTAAGAAAGTGTAAGCAATAGAAAACGAAAGTTGCTCAAGTAAAATTGCTGTGTCTGAACATAAAAGCAATTTTAAAAGAAAATTTGATAAGGATTGCGCAACTAAAATTGCCTCGTGAAAATTGGGACAAAGCAATTCCAAAAGAAAATTGCTAAAAATTCAGCAATTTAAATCGGCTCAAGCTGACGATTATGTAAATACGGCGGCTAAAAATAAGACGATTTCAGCCGCCATAACGGCGGCGGCTGGACAAAGTTAAACAAGGCCGGCGGCGGCTCAAAGCCGGCTGTCAGCCACACGAATTGAACCTCTGCCAGGTGGCTTTATTAGAACAACAATACAACAACATGTAGTTCGCCCTTTCCAACATTACACATGATACAAAAAACAAGGTAGCCGCTCCGCTACAACAATAAAAAAAAAACAACAGGTATTTTGTTTGTGTAAAAGGCGAATTCATACATCCAACTAATAATTAATTCGCCTTGCCATTACCCATCAAGGCGAATTAATACAGGTGAATGCCAAGGCGAATTCATTACTAGATGAACTTGACAGCGCAGGTGATTATTTTTTGCTTCTCGCGTTTTTTCCAATGAGACTGTCAAAATTTTTTTCTTTTGTTTACAAACATTTTCGCGCCATTTTAATCTGAAGATTTTTTTGTATGATTTAGTGCAATTTCAAGAAATTTGTGTGAGTTTAAAAATGAAAAACTAATATAATCTGTGATTTTAATTAAGCGGCAACGCTGAAATAAAATGTATTCAAGGCGAATTCATTACCAGGTGAACTTAACAGCACAGGTGATTATTTTTTGCTTCTCGCGTTTTTTCCAATAAGACTGTCAAATTTTGTTACTTTTGTTTACAAACTTTTTGGCGCCATTTTAATCTGAAGGTTTTTTTTGCATGATTTAGTGCAATTTCAAGAAATTTGTGTGAATTTAAAAGTGAAAAACTAATATAATCTGTGATTTTAATTACAAACAAGTATAAAAGCTTATATTTAGCGTTTACATAAAATTTTTTCTCTGCTGAGCAATCTTAGGCGAATTTAGATTATGACATTCACGATATGTTTTACAATAACAAAATATAGGGTGTTTTTTTAAGCCCGATAGAACTTGAAATTGTAAAAAATAACACAAAAAATTAAATTGTAATCAAAATTTTTTTTTATTCGAAAGATCAATACGTGACATTAACATTTGAAAATGATTTCGGGCATATGGGCACCGCGGCTGTTCTTGACGAAGCGCAATCTGGACGTCCAATTTTGGGCCACTTTTTCGAGCACTGCTGGCCGTATGTCACGAACAACACGAACAATGCTGGCCTCCAAGGCGTCAATTGTTGCTGGTTTATCAGCATAAACCAGTGACTTCACGTAGCCCCACAGGAAATAATCGAGAGGTGTCAAATCGCACGACCTTGGAGGCCAATTGACAGGTCCATTTCTCGAAATCAACTTATCGCCATATTTTGATTTCAGTAAGTCGATGGTTGCGTTCGCCGTATGGCACGTAGCGCCATCCTGTTGAAACCACATCTCCTCCGGATCAATGTCATCCATATTTTCAAACAAAAAATCATTGATCATGGTGCGGTAACGATCTCCATTGACCGTAACGCGAGCTCCGGCCTTATTTTTGAAGAAATAAGGTCCGATGATGCCACCAGCATGAAAACCGCACCAAACAGTGCATTTTTCTGGATGTAATGGAGTCTGTAGGGTCTCTTGTGGATTGGTCTCACTCCATATGCGGCAATTTTGCTTATTAACAAACCCGTTAAGCCAAAAATGCGCCTCATCGCTGAACACAATTTTGTTGTTTTAAGTTGCGCGAATCGACGACTGATTTTCAAAGTAAATTTGGATAATTTCGTAGCGTTGTTCAAGCGTGAGTCTATTCATGATGATTTGTCAGAGTATACTGAAACAAATAAAAAAAATGTTTCATCAAAATTTAATTTTTTGTGTTACTTTTTACAATTTAAAGTTCTATCTAGCTTAAAAAAACACCCTATACATAGTTCTGAATTCGCCTTTCCGCTTGCATTCACCCAAGGCGAATCCATTATTAGGTGGATGCATCGGCGAATTCAGGCGAATTCGGTTAATATGGCGGCACCTTCGCAGTCAAGTTTTGTTTACCTTTTTCGGCGCCATTCAAATTTTTGTACATGTCTTTATCAACTACTTTTGACAGCGTAAGTGTGAATTCGCCTTTTTATACAAACAAAATACCTGTTGTTTTGTTTATTGTTGTATTGTTGTAGCGAAGCGGCTACCTTGTTTTTTTGTATCATGCATTCACCTGTATAAAGTCGGTTTGAATGTATTCAAATTGTGTATCTTGTGTGTATCTATCATGATACAAAAAAAAAGGTAGCCGCTTCGCTACAACAATAAAAAAAAAACAACAGGTATTTCGTTTGTGTAAAAAGGCGAATTCACACTTACGCTGTCAAATGTAGTTGATAAAGAGATGTACAAAAATTTAAATGGCGCCCAAGGCGAATTTATACAGGTGAATGCAAGCGGAACGGCGAATTCAGTTCTATGTATTTTGTTATTGTAAAACATATCGTGGATGTCAAAATCTAAATTCGCCTAAGATTGTTCAGCTGGAAAAAAAATTTATATAAACGTTAAATATAAACTTTTATAATTGTTTGTAATTAAAATCACAGATTATATTAGTTTTTCACTTTTAAATTTACACAAATTTCTTGAAATTGCACTAAAACATGCAAAAAAACCTTCAGATTAAAATGGCGCGAAAAATTTTGTAAACAAAAGAAACAAAATTTGACAGTCTCATTGGAAAAAACGCGAGAAGCAAAAAATAATCACCTGTGCTGTTAAGTTCACCTGGTAATGAATTCGCCTTGGGTGAATACAAGCGGAAAGGCGAATTCAGTTCTATGTATTTTGTTATTGTAAAACATATCGTGGATGTCAAAATCTAAATTCGCCTAATAGCCTATTTACACCAAAGCGAAATCTGCTCGTTCGAGATTTCAAGCCAAATCTAGTAGATTTTGAGAAGATTTTCCATACAAAATGAAATCTACTTTATGAGTGGATTTCGACGAAATCTCCTGAAATCTACTCAGTACTAAGCGATGCAACTGTGATTTCTTGCAAAAAGTACTTAAAAATATTACGCTGCAACAAAAATTGCACTATAATGTGGTGTATGCAGTCTCTGGGCGCAAAAAATATACACTTTAATGCTGGTGTATTCAGTCTCTGTATTGTCAAACCCGCATGCATAAATTATTTTTGAGCAAATGAAATCTTGCTAGATGTCAAAAAACGGTGGTGTAAACGATACAGATTTCGTTGTAGATTTCAATTCAAATCTACTAGATTTTGAGTTGGTGTAAATGCGCTATAAGATTGTTCAGCTGGAAAAAAATTTATATAAACGTTAAATATAAACTTTTATAATTGTTTGTAATTAAAATCACAGATTATATTAGTTTTTCACTTTTAAATTCACACAAATTTCTTGAAATTGCACTAAATCATACAAAAAAATCTTCAGATTAAAATGGCGCGAAAAAGTTTGTAAACAAGAGAAAAAAAAAATTTGATAGTCTCATTAGAAAAAACGCGAGAAGCAAAAAATAATCACCTGTGCTTTTAAGTTCACCTTGTAATGAATTCGCCTTGATGGCGCCGAAAAAGGTAAACAAAACTTGACAGCGGAAGTGCCGCCATATTAACCGAATTCGCCGATGCATCCACCTAATAATGAATTCGCCTTGGTATCTATTTTCAAAAACACGATTAACGCATTACTGTCGAAATAAAACTGGAGCAATCAACAAAAAAGTTTATTACAGCCAGTTTACCAATTTCGAAAGAAAACCAGTCACTCACATTCGAATCAATTTGGGTTTGTCTATCTCACTACTATTCGTTCGCATATTCTTATGTATTTTCATTGAGTTTTGACACATCGTTCGCATTGAAAAAAGTTAGACGAACCCAAATCAGTTTTCTTTCGCTTAGATTGCGAACGCAAGCAGGCTGCCGAGATTGGTAAACTGGCTGTTAGACTAAAAATTTTGATAATTTGCTAATGAGCACCTAAAACAGCTGTCGATCAGCTACGCTAACGAGGCCACCTGGTACTAAATTCACCATGCTACATACCGACTATTTTCATTATATCACACTCAAATTGACACGCCGACTGCAAATGGGTTAATAAAAAAATTTTATTTATTTGTCGGCTAAACAACATTATTAATTTGCTGAAATTATTTCTTTGAATACTAAAATTATAACATAACATTTATTAAGAAATCTATCTGCATTAGGAAGCGCAGACCTTCGTTTGGCGTTGAACATGTTTTTCCAAATCTTGAATGCCATTTTTTAAGATAAACCAATTTCATAGTAATTTTCATCTATAGTTGCTGACTTATTAGTATTCTTTTGTTGTAAATTGTATACGTCGTCTATGCTTTTAATTTCCATAATATTACGCTGATCCTTATAACTTTTAGCGTAGATTTTGTTATTTGCACAAAAAACGCAACGTTCGCCTTTTAGCTTGTCTTTTGCGCATTTGTATAGTTCATAAATATTTTCATCCATATACTCTCGTATTATCATGGACTTCATAAGTGGATTTTTGTTCAACAAGCATTTCTTTGCAAGAAATTTTTCTTTTAAGCCGCAATTTTTGAATTCTGCAAACAAATTCGCGTGATTTTTATCCAAAAACTCTACTTTTTCCAAATCGTTGGCTGAAATTGACATATTCACATTCGAAGCCAGATGAATGACAATTAATTCTAAACGCCAATCAATTAGATGTTTGGGTAAATTTTTTATTATGATACATCTGTTGCGTGGGCCACTTTGATTTTGATTTAAGACGGTCGGGGGTAAGTCTTTTTTTATTATGATACAGTCGTTGCGTGAGTCACTTTCATTTTGATTTAAGAGGCTGGGGGGTTTTTTATTTTCCTTTTGATGTTTATGATATTCTTTAGGATTTTTTGGTTTGTGTGTAGGCGGCGCTTGATCAGTTAATTGTTTAATTTTATTCAAGGCATTTAAGTTTTTAATATAACTTTCCAACTTCATTTTTTCAATTGAAAGCTGTGTACTCGTGTTTATTTCTTTTTCAAATTCCACAGATAAATTCTTAAGTTTTTGTTCCAAAATCTTGATTCTTTGCTGAAGAATGTTATCGGGCAGGACACTTATATTCTGGCCAGCCTTGAGGGTTTCGTTTTCATTACGTATTAATTGTAGCTCCTTGGTTTTGAATTCATTTTCTATGCTTAATTGATTAATGCGATCTTCAAGATCCTTAACAAGTTCAGTACATTCCGTATACTGGCATTGCAGCTGCATGAAATGTTCTTCGCTATCGTTCATTTCTTTAATATTTGCTTCTAGAGCCCGTTTAGCTTTATCAGCTGCGGTGTACTGTTCTTGCAGTTTCATAAAATTTACCTCAGTTTCGCTATTTTGAACTTGAAGTTCAATTATTTTTTCATTGGAACTTTGTAACTTCTGCTTCATTGCTTCCATGTCCGATAATAAATCATCAGATTCGTCGAAGCTCAAGTAGAGTTTGTGGGTGGTTGGGTTGTAATGGCGGCACTGAGGACAGCTTGTGACCCTATAAATAATAAAAATTATTATTAAATTAAGCAAATATGCTCATTATTTATTTATTTCAACCGTTTTTTCCTTTCTTAATATGTGTAATTCTTCGAGCTTACGACCTTTCTTGGAATTTTTAGTTTTTAATTATCTGGCAATATTTCACTTTCCTTTGGATAGCTTCTTCAGGCCAAATAATATTTAGTGCCAGTTTACACACATCAAGTTTGACTCGTCAAGTCTTGAGTTTTTGGAAGAACGGGGAGAAGAGAGTGGAAAAGGGTGCAGACTTGACGGTACCGTCAAGTCTAAAATGGAATGCCAGAAAATATGAAAACTTTAAGGCAAAAAAAACTTAAACTTGACGATATAAAACTTTTGTGTGTGAACGTGAATGCAAGTTCAAAAGAAAATTGAAGCAGAATTGATCAAGAAAACCTTATGTGTGTAAATTGAGACTTATTTAATTTCAATTTGTGGAATATTTGTTTTTGTTGTTTTAATTTTTCAAATATTTTACAAATTGAAATTAAATAAATATTATTTGGCCTGAAGAAGCTATCCAAAGGAAAGCGAAATATTGCCAGATAATTAAAAACCAAAAAAACTAAAAATTCCAAGAAAGGCCGTAAGCTCGAAGAATTACACATATTAATTAAGCAAATATAATTATGGTTTAAGTTTAGCTGTATATCTAGCATCAAGGCCAAGCTTTCGATTATAGCGAAATAGTTCTACATAATTTTTATAGTAGACTTGATTGCTGATTTTTTTTATGTTTGAAAACTCTTCCTATGGACTCGATCGGGAATGGTAATTTCGAAAAAGTAGCATATAATTAAACTTTAAGAAGAGATCAATTTTACTCTTAAAACTTTTGAATGAAAACACAAAAGATCTTGAAAAAAGCGGCAAGTGATTCCAAATTCTGGCAATTATTAGAAATGACCTCTGAAAAATGTTTGCCCAATGATTTGTATTTATCGCTATCATACTAAATTTAGAAATTTTAGTTATAACCGTTCTCATAAGATGTAAAAAAGTCATTACTTACTTTGTATGGCAAGCACCATGCCCACTCAACCAATTCCACCCGCTTTGACTGATAATTCATATCGATTATCATGTCATTTGTGCCAAATTAAAAAAACAAAAAACATTTGCTTTAACCGTTCTTAAGATGAACAAAAATCAACATTCACTTTCACGCACACGTTTTGACTGATAGCTTCAATTAACTTTGAAGTCATTCATACCCAACTTAGAAAAGCTAGCTTTTAACTTTTGTCAATATATCGCTCCTTTATTGCAACATAGACATAACTAAAAAAAAGCTCGTTTCGAGAAAAACACGTTTCGAATTTTTAGTTTCCATACAAGACTTAGAATCTTTTTTTTTTTTTTTTTTTTTAGAAAATATCCTAAAGAAAACAGTTTAACAGCCAGTTCGCCAATATCGAAAGGATAAGTTCATTCGCCTTCTAGGCGAAAGAAAATTGATTTGGGTTTTTCTAACTTTATGCTATGCGAACGATGTGTCAAAATTCAATTAAAATACATAAGCACATGCGAACGAATAATAGTGACGTAGACACACCCAAATTGATTCGAATGTGCCTATCTTTCTTTCGCATACATTTTCCAAAATGCGTGCTCTGTTAAGAAAGTTCATCGCGCTTCTTCCATTTTATGGTCAGTTTAATCGACCTACTGAGGCTTCTATTCGGGCTATTGTAAAAAAATTTCGCACCAAATTTACATTGTTGGACATTAAACCACCAACACGCTTACGTAGAGTGCGAACTGCCGATACGGCTGCGATATTTTGGTGATGACCGTGAATTATCGATTCGGCGCCGTTCGCAGCAATTGGGCCTCTGTTACTCCACTACGTGGAAAATTTTGCGGAAGGATTTGGGTATGAAGCCCTATAAGATACAGCTGGTGCAAGAATTGAAGCCAAACGACCTACCACAACGCCAAATTTTTGGTGAATGGGCTCTTGAAAAGTTAGATGAAGATCCACTTTTTTTATCGAAGAATTGTGTTCAGCGACGAGGCTCATTTCTGGTTGAATGGATACGTTAACAAGCAAAACTGCCGTATTTGGAGTGAAGAGCAGCCAGAAGCATTGCAAGAGCTACCAATGCATCCACAAAAAACCACCGTTTGGTGCGGATTATGGGCTGGCGGCATCATTGGGCCGTATTTCTTCAAAGATGATGCGAATCACAACGTTACTGTGAATGGTGAGCGCTACCGTGCGATGATAACAAACTTTTTTTTACCCAAAATGGAAGAGCTTGACTTGCATGACATGTGGTTTCAACAAGACGGTGCCACATGCCACACAGCACGCGAAACAATGGACCAATTGAGAGGCGAGTTCGGTGAACAGTTTATTTCACGCTTGGGACCAGTCAATTGGCCGGCCAGATCGTGCGATTTAACGCCTCTAGACTATTTTTTGTGGAGCTATGTTAAGGCTAATGTCTATAGCGACAATCCCGCTTCGATTGACGCACTGGAAGCTTATATTGCCAACATTATTCGTGAGATACCGGCCGAAATGTTGGAAAGAGTATGCCAAAATTGGACTAAGCGGATGGACCATTTGAGACGCAGCCGCGGCCAACATTTGCATGAAATAATCTTCAAACATTAAATTATATCGACCCAACTATCGATCCAAATAAATATTTCATGCATTTTTCTGAATTTTATGTTTTTTTTTAAATTTCCGATAGTTCTTATAAAATCACCCATTATTTTTGGCACAATATCGCACATTGTTAACTCGAAAAGCTCATTTTTTGAGATATGACTATGTTGCAATAAAGAAGCGTATTGTACAAAATCAATAGGTGTGTTCATTTACTTTACTAGTAAAAATTAGCAACGAGAGAGTAACAAGAAAATTTTCAAAATTACTCTCAGAAATGTGAAAAAGTAAATGAACACTTTACTAGCTAAAATTTTCAAGTTAGAGTAGTGTTGTTAGGTACATATATATGAGTACTTAATAACTGCCCTTATATTTTTTGGACAAATTATACATACAGTATCGGACAAAACCTAAGCACCCCCTCAGCCCATTTTTTTTTTAAATGATAATTTTTTAAGAAAATAATTAAAATTAAATTTTTTTACATATGTACGATTATTAACTAGTTGTGAGTTTGAGTCCAACTTCAGTCAAGAAGAAGGATTATTTTTTTAATTATAACAATAATTGCTGTGAAACAATAAGACCAAAGAAGAACAGAAAAAATAATTGAATACCATTAGCTGGGGGACAACTAGCTGTTTCGTAGTCGCTACACTACTCATCAGCATCCACTGGGATTCGAACTCGGGATCATGTGAACATGATGTATTTTTAATACGGCCGCTTTAACCACTTCAGCCACCGAGCTCTTTAATTATTCTTACGTTAATGTTTGCCACATATTGATCACATATATGCAATTGTTATAACCCCTGTTGTTTGTACAGGATTTTCTGTCACTGAACAACCAGTTTTATTTCTTTGGTCTTATTGTTTCACAGCAATTATTGTTATAATTAAAAATAATCCTTCTTCTTGACTGAAGTTGGACTCGAAGTCACAACCAGTTAAAAAAAAAATTTTTTTTTTTCATCTTATCTTAGTATGTTGTTACTTTTTAAGTTGACTGATATAATTGAATTGTATTGTAGACTGAATTAAGAAGAATGAATATAATTTCTATGATGTCTGTTTCATTAATAATATTAAATTACATTGTAAATTGATTTGCATTATATAAGGATTTGAATTGTATTATTATTTGAGTTACTCAGGTATATGCACTTATTAATCTACCTGTGCAGTACTACTTTATTTTGGCCTTGATGGCTTTTGTACTGCAATATGTCATAAATAAATAAATAAAAACCATTTACATATTTTTTTTACATCAGGGGATGACCCCTACATATGCCGAGCATTGTACCAGAACCAGGAAAGAGGGAATAGTGGTTGTGAACATTTGACTTGAACTTTCCAACGTTATAACAGACAGGAAACACGTCTGCAGGCAACTTATTCCACAGACGAAGCGTACGGCTGAAAAACGAATTCTCTCTGTAATGCGTAGTACGATTCCCCGGGCAATCGACCACAAATGGATGAGCTCTAGGCGATGAACGCGTGCTACGCAAAAATGTGCGAGTTTCGGGAACAAGATATCTAATCTCGTCAGAGCAAAATCCATTTTAGTAACGATAGAACAGAGTAACGCACCCTACACTGCGCAGATGCTCCAGTGAGTCAATAGAGTTGGATCCCCTACTGTCACCGACATGCTTCTTCGCCCTCTCCTGCACACGGTCAAGTAACCCTAAAATAGAATTAGGGGCACCGGCCCAAACATAAAGAGTTGTATTCCATTTTCGGTCGGATGTAGGTGGTATAAATAGTAAGGAGGCCGGACGGAGTGAAGTACATCTTACACCGTTTCAAAAACCCGAGGCACTTGAATGCTTCTTTAGAGACATCAAAAATGTGTTCAGTCCAGCGAACATCACACGGTATCTTCATTCCAAGAACATCAAGAGCATCCGATTCGTCAATATTTATACCATCTATGACTACAGATGAAGCAGCATTTATGGTCGTTTGTTTATGTGTTAATAAACAACACTGAGTCTTACGAGCGTTAAAGGCGACCCTTTTTTTATCTGGGACCAGTACTCAGGGGATGACCCCTACATATGCAGTGAATTTCACTGGAACTAGAAAAATAGGTTATGATGAGGTAGGAAATAGGGATTAGTGGTCGTGGAGGTTTAACTTTAACAATAATCAACACGAAAGACTAAAACAAACTCTATTACAGCATTTAAAATGTTGGAATTAAATTAGTTAAAACTGATCAGTGCCCAGTGTATATAGGTACCTTCAACACTGCTCAGATTAGCAAAATTTAGCGCAACACCTTCTACATTAGTTTAGTTTCTAAAAGATAACATTGCCTTTTATTTTACTTTTAAATTTTGGATGTGCAAAATTTTTTTGCGAGTCCCATTTTCAGTGTGACTAGAGCTGTATGTATGTACA
Organism: Thecocarcelia acutangulata; assembly: GCA_914767995.1. Classification (NCBI taxonomy): domain Eukaryota; kingdom Metazoa; phylum Arthropoda; class Insecta; order Diptera; family Tachinidae; genus Thecocarcelia; species Thecocarcelia acutangulata. The sequence continues at coordinate 20,700,331 of OU612095.1, read as the reverse complement.
TACATATAAATTAAAATCCAACCAATTTTAATTTAATAATAAACATAGGCTTCGCTACCAAAGTTATTTTTTTTTTGCATAGCTAGCATTTGGCCGGTTGCAAGGATTCTCTCCTCTGTGGTATAACCTATACCGGCTTTGTTAACAAAAGTTTTTTACTTAGCCGGCTTTCGGCCGAATGCAGAAATTTTTTCCTCTATGGTATAACAAGCATCGGCTCCGCTAACAAAGTTGTTTTGCATAGCTGGCCTGCGGCCGGATACAGGGATTCTCTCCTGTATGATATAACAGATCTATTAACAAGCTTTCAAATGATACCATTATTGACCATATATATTGGAAAATTTAGAAAATCGGATGTATGTATATATGCTAACTTCTTCGGCCCATAACTCGGAAGAGCTCAGTTGTCATTTGACATTTTTCTTTATTTTTCAATTTTCTACCACTCTTATGTACTTTTTAATTTACTTGGAGCTGCGTTGATAAAGTAGATTTAAGCCGAAAAAGACACAAGATACTGTATATGTAGGGGTCATCACCTGAGTACTGGTCCAAGATAAAAAAAAAAACATCGTCACAAAACTTTAAGGGAAGAGTTTTATAACTCTCACTAGCAGCCGTACAAAAAAAATTGCGTATGTAGATAGTATTAATAAAATTTCTCTCGTTTTATCCTTCTCCGGTAAAGCTGCTGTCAGTTCTATATTATGAGCCGAACATTATGAAGTTTTAATTGATGGAAGTTTTCATGTGTCCGCAGTAGGCCGACAGCGTATTCGTTTGTTGGATTGTACTTGGTTTGATTGCACTGGTGCCAGGTGTTCAAAAAAAAAAAAAAGCTAATAACTGCCCGCATAGGAGAGATGTCTAGCAACAGAAGCACTCCACCAATTCTTTTCCCCTGTTGATACATTTTTATATACATACATATTTATGTTAACTCCAGAAGAAGGTATGTACATATTTTGTACTTATGTACATATCTACCACCATTTTGTATTTATAACAGTTTTACTACTTACAGCCTAGGAGTCACATACATACATATGTATGTACATATATCCAAGCAGCAAATATGCGATATCAGCTATATTCTGTTTTTCTTTTTGATTGTTGTTATATTAAAAATACATATACCTTGCTCTCCACTCATTCATGCAGCCAAAATGGAATAGATGGCCACAACTAGTACTATAGACATCATCCGCATTGTTAAAAACTTCCGTACAAATAGGACAAACAATATTTAGAAGTGGCATTTTTACTTTTATTAAATATTTTCGGGAACCAACTTGATTTCAAATCGCAAAGCACAGCCGCAAAGCACTTCAAAGGCGAATTAATTGTATTTAGATCACCCAGTGTTGCCAGCTTCAGTCGCCAAATTGAATATAAAAGAAATCTCTAAAATACAGTTCAAGGTGCATTAATGTATACACGGTGGCAGCACTACGGCATGTGACAATTTTTTTGCTACTGGCAATATAGGAAGCTATTGACGTCAAATGTATTGTTTACATTTTTGAAAGTGAATTTAGCGTTTTATTCTGAATTAAACATATACAAATTATTTTATGGACATAAAAATAATTCAAATAAATATAATTTATAATTATGAAAAGGTAAATTCACAGCTTATAATTGTGAAAATAGTTACAAATACTTTTGATAAACATAGCTTACTAGATGTCTGCTTTTGTTGTATTGTTGTAATTTGCTCTAGTGCTGCCACCGTGTCAAGGCGACTTTATACAGGTGAATGCAAGCGGAAAGGCGAATTCAGTACTATGTATTTTGTTATTGTAAAACATATCGTGAATGTCATAATCTAAATTCGCCTAAGATTGCTCAGCAGAGAAAAATTTTATATAAACGTTAAATATAAGCTTTTATAATTGTTTGTAATTAAAATCACAGATTATATTAGTTTTTCACTTTTAAATTCACACAAATTTCTTGAAATTGCACTAAATCATGCAAAAAAACCTTCAGATTAAAATGGCGCGAAAAAGTTTGTAAACAAAAGAAACAAAATTTGACAGTCTCATTGGAAAAAACACGAGAAGCAAAAAATAATCACCTGTTCTGTTAAGTTCACTTTGTAATGAATTCGCCTTGTTAGTACCAAAGTATATTATGTGTGTCCAGATTAATACCAAGGCGAATATTAATTATTAATTTTGATTTTCGTGCAAACATGCATACACCCACATAAACAGACAGATATACTTGTACAAATTTAAAGCTTTGCTATCTCTATCAAGCAGCTTGAATTGTTTGAAAAATACTGTACTGGAATTAGAAGTGGCCAAAACAAACAACTTATCGGTTAATCAAAATAATAATTGAAAAATATCTAAACCTTCCATAAAATTACAAACAGCTTGTTTATTATGTTTCTTAGAAATGTCCACATTTCTTAGGAGATACCCTAATCATCAGTAGTCTTGCAAACCTTTGAAGGATATTCTAAAACATTCAACTTTATATCCCAATATTCTAGATAAGTTATTAAGAATTTAAAAAGAAAAATTTTTTAATAATACCTGTCAAAATACATAAAAAAGTAAAAACATGTGCAAAAGATTAAGGCCCAGTTTTTTTATTTAAATGCAAGTTCAGTTTATCATTCTTAAATAATTGTTCTTATTTAAATGCGCTGAGAGTTTGGCAGATTTACTTAAATTCCAAATATTATGGAAGTTCTTCCATAGAACAGCCGTTTGTTAGTGGAAGAAGAGAAAGATTCGTAAAGAAAAATTTTAAATTTATTAACGGCATAGAAAAGCTTTATAATTTTATTTCATGCGAAGTTATTTTTAATTAATTATTATATAGTGCTGTTGCTTAGTGCAAAATTAGCATTAAAATTTAAATATCTTCTACAGGCAATAGCTTGTATGTGTGTTTTGTTTACCTTTTTTGAACTAATAAAACTGCAGGCACAGAAAAACCATATGGACTATGTGAAAAACTTAAATGAAGAAGTTTGGGCATTTAAGTTTAGTCCAAATTTGTAGTGAAAAACTGATTTTCATTTTTAAATGGAACTTAAAGCTAAATAGCATTTAAATACGAACTCAAAAACTGGGCCTAAGCTTGTTTTTTATATGGCCCTCTACTCTAAAATATTTAAAAACCTGCATTATATTATATGTATGTACATATTGGCAGCACTGGTATTGCAGTACACGTAGACAGAAACAAGGCGAATTAATTATTAGGTGGATGCATCGGCGAATTCGATTAATATGGCGGCATTTTCTTTGTCAAGTTTTGTTTACCTTTTTCGGCGCCATTTAAATTTTTTACATGTTCGTTATCAACTACTTTTGACAGCTTAAGCGTGAATTCGCCTTTTTACACAAACAAAACACCTGTTGTTTTTTTTATGGTTGTATTGTTGTAGCGAAGCGGCTACCTTGTTTTTTGTATCATGGACAGAAATCTTTGTGAGTCCCCTTGTTATACATCAAGGCAAATGAATTTGCCCAAGGCGAATTAATTATTAGGTGGATGCATCGGCGAATTCAGGCGAATTCGATTAATATGGCGGCACTTTTGCTGTCAAGTTTTGTTTACCTTTTTCGGCGCCATTTAAATTTTTCTACATGTTCGTTATCAACTACTTTTGACAGCTTAAGTGTGAATTCGCCTTTTTACACAAACAAAATACCTGTTGTTTTTTTTATTGTTGTAGCGAAGCGGTTACCTTGTTTTTTGTATCATGAATTTGCCTTGGTTATAGACTGCACTCAGGCGAATTCGGTAAAAAAAAAATTGAAAAGCGTTGCCATAACTGTTCAAAAATTGAAAAATATTTTTTGGTAAATTTTTGTGCAACGAATTTTTTGTGTAATTTTATAATAGTTTTTACAATAATAATCAAATTTATTGTATATGTTTATTCGAAATTATTTTAAATACTTGTAAATTTCCTTAGAAGTGAAATTTTTATTTTGAATACATTCTACACAAAAATTTATTCAGACGAGTTACAACTTAAAATTTTACAAATAAAGGCCCGTTATTCACGGAATAGTTGCTGTCACAGATATAACATTCTCATAAAAATTGTTATTTGGAGCGTTGTCAACTATATATAGCCTGTGGACTTACCCAAAAGGCGCTAAACTATACATATTCACAAGAAACGCAAAATAAATTGTTTATACAAACAGCAAAAAAAAAAAAAAACTCGATAACAATCTTAAAACTGAAAATCTTAAAATGGCGCGAAAAAGTTTATAAACAAAAGAAACAAAATTTGACAGTCTCATTGGAAAAAACACGAGAAGCAAAAATAATCACCTGTGCTGTTAAGTTCACCTGGTAATGAATTCGCCTTGGTTTGGATAGTGTCGAATTCTAACTCTGCATTTACACACGCAATTAGTGACATGCAAATTTTGTGTACGTATTATCAACGAAAATTACTTCGAAATAGTCGAATCTCTTGCCACTGGCTTTTATGTTTACACATGCCATTGCAATTTTATTTTTAAAATGTCGTAATCTGTGACTAGAGCTGCCATTGCGAAAAATGTGGGTGTATTAGTGAAAAATTGAGAATGTATTGAGTTTTTCGAACTGTGTAAACTTTAAGTAACACATAAAATGTATATGCTCAAACTAACATAGCATTATTTTCAATTTTATTTTGGAGTGTGGTCCAAGACATTTCACAAACTCACGAAAATCTCTGTACTACACTATGCTGAATGCTTATACATCGCCATTAGAGCGTTGTTAACATTTTTTTTGCGATGTGTCTGAGCCTCAAGTCTCGGGTATTTTAAGCACAGGCGTTTTTAAATAACTTGGATGACGCCGTTTTAGATAGTCAAATATATTTGACATGTTGCCGCTTGTTTTACAAACTTTACCGCATTTAGTATTTTTTCACCAATAATTATTAGTGAAATTCGTATTTATAATGGCGTGTCAATTCGTTACTGTTTTGGTAATTGATAAATTACCAATTATTTAAATTATAAAATTTTTCCAAAACGTTTGCATTAAATATTGATTATATTTTGTTATAATTCTGGCAAATTTTCGTATTATTCACTAAATTCTCTTAGACACCAACTCTCTAGTCAACCGATTTTCACTGTTCGCTTACGAAAGCACATATGGAATTCACACTGAGTTTGATAGAATAGCCATTAATAAAGTCTGAAAGCTTGTAGCGCGATTCCGTAACTTTTAATGAATCCAACACTGGCAAATTTTTTAGACATGTTTCATACCTTGCAGTAACGGGTGTATCCTCGTGCAGTTTTATTTTAACGATAGTAAGCAGGCGTATTTTTGGGAACCTGATAATAAGGACAAAAGTAACAGCTGATATCCCTGAATAATAAATTTGATAAAATATCGTTATAATTATTGTAAAGATGCCATTATCTTAATAAAAGTAACAGTATCGTACTAGAGGCCAAGTTTGACCAACACGAGTTCTAGCTATTGAAGGAATTTGTTGGCGTGCCATCAAGCCGGTGCTATCAGACCCAGTTTGAGTGTATAATATTCGCTTGAAAGGCTGTTTCATTATCGTGTTGTTAATATAAAAATATTATACGTTTTATAACAAAAAAAAAAACAAATTTTTAGAAATGAAAAAATAAGAAATATACGTTTTATAACAAAAAAGAAAAAAAAAAAAAAAACAAAAACAAATTTTTATAAATGAAAAAAAAAAAAAAACGTTAAAAAAATAAAGTTATATAATACATAATGGTATATTTAAATTAAATTCCAAGGCAGCTTTTTAAAACTGCCTTGTTAAATTCAAAATGAATAAAAGAAATCCATTGCTGGAGAGAAATAAGTAACCTTTGGCGTTATTGCTGGGGTTGTTAGAGGTCTTAATAGCGTGTCAATATGATTTTGATTTTGTATAACAATTTCTTCAGTGTCCGAGAGTTTTTTCTCCGCAATTATTTTGTTGTTCTTGCAAGCAATGTACTCGTAGTAACCGTTTGCACGCAGTTTTCTATTGGCGTACATAAAAAGTGAGTGCGTATTTTTGTCAATATATTCTCTAGGTTAGGTTGTACAGGCCGCCAGATTCATGAAACCAGCCCACTTGGGTCCTTTTGGTCCCGTTGTGTTGAATATATTCTCTAACTCTATTGGTTTTCGTGGTTGAATCAAATTTTAGCCGGTTTGTAAACTTAAGAAATTGATTTTTGCTTTCAATGTTTGTAAAATGTAAAGGAGCGATATGATATCAAACATAATTTTGAAACCTTTTTCAATGGTTTGGTTTTAAGATTTGAATTTAAATTAAGACATTTTTAAATTTAAACATTTGATACTCAATATTTTATCAACTTGTTTTTGAGTGCAACTACCAATATACATATATATAAATAAAACAAAAACTGTCAGAACTTATTATAAATAATTTTAAAAATTTATATTTTTGATTTAAAATCAGTATCAAACGTTTGTCGTTTGAGAAATCGTTTGATTTCAAATCTCAACCAATTTGAAATCAAACCTTATTGTTTGTTGGGTGTTTATGGTTATGGCACCACTAATCGACCACAAAATTTTACTATGGTTATGGCTATGGCAGTATGGCCAAGTCACGTCTAACTGAACCTTTAGAAATAAGTTTTCCAGAAAATTTTTATTTTTTTTAGCGTTGAAGACTTTTCTTACAAACTGTATGTATGAAAAATATTCAAGTTAAATTCAACCAACCTGCTGGTAGATCGATTTCACTTATATCTGGCGCTGTTGGTAGGTTTCTTAGAGGTCTTAATAGCGCATCAACATGATTTTGATTTTGTATAACAATTTCTTCAGTGGCAGAAATTTTCTTCTTCGCAATTATTTTGTTGTTCTTGCAAGCAATGTATTCGTAACCGTTCGCACGCAGTTTTCTATTGGCGTACATAAAAAGTAGGTACGTATTTTTGTCAATATATTCTCTAACTCTAATGGTGTTGGTGGTTGAATCAAGTTTTAGCCGGTTTGCAAACTTAAGAAATTGATTTTTGCTTTCCATGTTTGTAAATTCAGTTTCAAGGTGAACTTTATTAAAATTTTTGACGTTCCATAAAATCGTCGGTTCCGTAACATTGACACTTACAATATCTTCATGCCTCAGATTTATGGCCATTTTTAACGCCAATAAAACAATGGTATACTTCAACGGATATGTCAGTTTTTCTCTGGGAAAGTTCAAGATAATTATTTTGCAAGCATTGGGTTGCTGCATGGCAGAAGATTTGTTCTCTTTGGCATCAGATGTGACATAGTTCAGTCGTTCAGTTGATATGAACTTTGCTTCTTCTAATTGCTCATATTTGCCACTTTTTTTCTGCTTGCGATTATTTTTTTTTCTATGTCTCACAATTATTTCGCTTTTTACAGATTCTGGTCTGTTGGCATATTTAACGTTTTCATCAATTTGTTTTGCCAATTCTGCATTGACATGGTTTAAGCGTAGTTCCAGCATTTCATTGGCCCGACTTAACTTTAATTTAACTGTCTCACTTTCGTCAATCTTTTGTTTAAGCTTCAAATTTTCCGATATTAATTCTTGGCACTTTTCGTTAAAGTCGTCACCAACGACATTGCCTTTTTCAAATATGTCAATACACATCTTAAGCCTTTTAATTTCTTCCAACTGTTTAGCCAATTCTTTTGCACGTGCGATGTTCTGTTGTTGATTTTGCTGCTCAAGAGTTTTTATTTTGTTTTCCAGGTCAGCTCTTTCCTGCTCAGATGTATTGTATAATCTTTCTATATCATCTTTTTTCTTTGTTTCCTGTCTAATTTCCTTTCGAAGTTTTTTAATTTCAACACCATAAGCTTCCAGTTTTGCTTGCGAGACGTTTACAAGCTTTTCGTATCCAAGTCCGTTTTCAAAATTTAAATAAATGGGATGTGTAGTAGGATTGTAACTTCTACATACGGGACAGCTGGTGAATCTGTTAAATGAAAGTGTATAAAACGCATTGTATAATATATATATATAATATATATATATATATATATATATATATATATATATATATATATATATATATATATATATATATATATATATATATATATATATATATATATATATATATATATATATATATATATATATATATATATATATATATATATATATATATATATATATATATATATATATATATATATATATATATATATATATATATATATATATATATATATATATATATATATATATATATATATATATATATATATATATATATATATATATATATATATATATATATATATATATATATATATATATATATATATATATATATATATATATATATATATATATATATATATATATATATATATATATATATATATATATATATATATATAGCGTTACTTCAAATCGTAAAAAAATCAAAATCTTTCGATTTTCGTATACTTTAAACTGGTACGATTTATAGCAACGTCTATACCCTGCATTACAACTGAGTACTAATAATTATCTTTAAAAGCTATATATCTATAGATTCTATAGATGCATGTAAAAATATTGTATTTTCGTAACATGCATATATTCTTTCCTACTTTTATATTTTTCTAACAAATGTTTCTTACTTGCTCTTCCATTTGTTCATGCAAATGTAATGAAATACATGACCGCATTGTGTGGAATATATAGTGTCGTCATCCTTGAACGCTGCTTTACACACCGGGCAGGATATATTTAAAGAAAACATTTTGCGTTTTCTAATTTTTCATTAATATCAAATTTGGCGAGTTCCAACAGCTATACACGGTTTCACGAACTCAAAATATTTTGTCGTCTCGAAATAAAAATGCAAGCTTACTTTGTGATGCAGGCAATATCTACAAGGTGGTAGCGCCAGAGCAAACTCTTACTCCAAACTACGATGAGAGCTCATCGCGCCAAACACATTTGAAACTTTTCCATAATTATAAATGAACTTTTTCACAATTATATTAATTTCCATAAAATTCTAGTTAAATATGTAAGTTTAATTACGGCAAGAAATATACTATCAAAAATGTGAACAATACATTTAACGTTAAGCGCACACTAAGAAGTAGCAAACAACTGCCACCCTGTAGACGTTTATACACTGAGTATTTGTTTTTGTAAATACCTAGGGAAACCCCACATTTTAAAACGGAAAATCTGTGAATTCACCTTGTTTTACCACACGACAGTGCTGCCACAAGCAGCTAAATAATTATAGTAAAATTTGGCAAAGTGTGCTTTTACACTTGGACTAGCGATGGGCAGATAGACGAAATTTAAAGCGCTTCACACTTGACATGAGTACATTAACAGGAATAGCAAAATACTGTTACTGTCAAATGCAGAGTGCAAATGTCCCTGTTTTCTTGTTGTCTTGACACGGCTTTTAAGACGTCTGTTTTAAATGCTCTGTCTTAACAGAAAATGACATTTCAATATGAAAAAGTAAAAATAGTTTTAAAATAGAAGAAATTATCAAAAAAAAGTACAATTTTGCAATAAAAATATATTTTTTTCCACAAATTATAAAAAAGGGCTTAAAAAGTGATGATGTGCTTTTGTTGATGGAATTAAAATAATGAAAAATCAGGACATACATGTACTCCACCATGTAAATATCGGGCCGTCAAAGGTTTGTTTTAACAGCATGTTTTAACAGCTTTTCATGTCAAATGTAGACGGGCAGTAAGGGGTTTGTCAGTCAGCCATACAGGCACTCACAAACGACATGTTTTTATGTCTGTTTTTTTAATATGTAATTCTTTATGTATTTTTTCTCAGGTCTCACAAATACACTTGCATGCATACTTATTGCTAGCCATTAAAGCACCCACGGACGATATGTTTTTACGTCTGTTTTTAATATGTATTTCCTCCTGTATATTTTCATGTCTGTCAAAATTTTTCATTTTTACAGATGGTTTTTAAAATTTGCTCACAAATGTACATGTACATTTACGCCGGACATTGTCCATGCTTTTTATTATTATAAAAAATAATTATTTAAAACAAATTAAAATATTAATCCATTAAAATTTTCTCAATCCGACTACTTCTACCAGCTAAAAACGGTCGCTGAGTTCTCGAGGCATAGAGTTCTAATGTCAGATGTTCAAACATAACAATATAGAACACACTCAATGTTTTTTAGGTAACAGACGACATGTAGCCATTTTGCATTGTGAAAAATGACATGTACATTGTTAAAAACATATCGTGTGTTATCTACTTTATAGAGGGTGAGGCGTTATTACAAATCGTACAAAAATCAAAACCTCTCAATTATTTTTAAAAGCTATAGAATATATATACCTACATTTGGCGTTACATAGAGTCTATACGTGATATAATAACAAATATTTTTCTATCAGCCAACGTCAAATTTGATAGCAAAGAGAATTATATCACGTGTAGCCTTCAAAATTAGTATTATTGCAGTATTATATCAGATATCACAATATTGTTTTGATAATATATATTTAGAAAACCAAAAACGTCAAAAAACGTAAACAAAACGACATAATATTCAATTTTTGAAGAATTCGCGAAAAAAGTTTAATAAAAAAGTCATCAAATCATTAAAATGTTTATAAAAAATCGTTTGTTGTTCTTTTTGTTGTTGGAATATATAAATTTGTTTAAGAAAATACAACATTCAACGATGCTGTAAACACATGGTGGCTTAAAAATTGTGAAATATTGTGATATTTGCAAAAATACTTGGCGCCATGCTAGATATGAGAAAAAATATCATTTGTTTTTTCTCGTTAACGTTGCTAACGTTCTCTCTCATATTATATCAGCGTTAATATCAGTTGTATACACTATGTTAAGCGCGTACTAAGAAGTAGCAAAAAACTGTCACATTGTAGACGTGAATGCGCTTGGTAACTACATAGGGAAAACCCAAAATTTAAAACGGAAAATTGGTGAATTCGCCTTTTTTAACTCACTCGACAGTGCTGCTACAAGCAAACAAACTACTGTAGCAAAACATTAACGTAGCGTCTCCACATAGTAATATTTATTACGGCAATTGTCAAAACTATTCTGTCGACGTTTTTGCTTGACCTTAGCAATAAAAATTGCTACATGGAGACGCTACTTAAGGGTCATATAAACTAAACAAAATTTTTGGAAACACACGCTTTACGTTTGCACACAAAGGACACAAACAAATCTCATGTCTCGTTTACACGTACGACTTAACTGGGGGTCTCCATTAGTCATGAACATGGTATGAGCATCACGTCGAACATCGCAAGTGGCTAATGTGGACCGCTCATGTTCATGTTTCGTTCATGCTCTGACATCGATGCTCGAGCATATGGCTGAGCAACGATGCTCGCCATAAAGTTGGCCATCACGAACAAAAATTCACAAAATGGTGCCGAACTGAACACTTTGATAAGGTAAATCCGAACATACGTATACGCCACATACAAGAATATGAACTTATTTTGACATTCACTCTGCCGACGTTATGTTCACATCATGTTCAAGTCGATGGCACGTGAAGACGGGGTGTAAGGTAGGATTATATGATGGCAGCACTGCACCAATTTCGCATAATTTTATACTCCAATTCATGATACAAAAAACAAGGTAGCCGCTTCGCTACAACAATACAACAATAATAAAAACAACAGGTATTTTGTTTGTGTAAAATGGCGAATTCACACTTAAGCTGTCAAAAGTACTTGATAAAGAACATGTACAAAAATTTAAGTGGCGCCGAAAAAAGTAAACAAAACTTGACAGGGAGAGTGCCGACATATTAACCGAATTCGCCGATGCATCCACCTAATAATTAATTCGCCTTGCTCCAATTGCTTGCTACCAAGGCGAATTAATTATTAGGTGGATGCATCGGCGAATTCAGTCGAATTCGATTAATATGGCGGCACTTTTTGTGTCAAGTTTTGTTTACCTTTTTTGACGCCGTTTAAATTTTTGTGCATGTTCGCTATCAACTACTTTTGACAGCTTAAGTGTGAATTCGTCTTTTTACACAAACAAAATACCTGTTGTTTTTTTATTGTTGTAGCGAAGCGGTTACATTGTTTTTTGTATCATGGCTTGCTACATACGGCAAATGTGGCGAATATTGTTCTTATTTTGACCAACTAAATGCAACCCTGATGCAGCAATCGTTTGACTCAAAGCGAAAACATTTTATTATAAATATTTTGTTTGTTGTAAGCATATTTAATGTAATGTATATTTATGTAAGTAAATTTAATATATCAAAACAATAAATTTTCTTTGTTTTTATTTTCCAAATTGACGGAATTATATATATTATTACAAAACTAAGAAGGCGAATAAAAACGAAAATGGAAAATACTCAAAATCTTGCTCTTGTAATAGTTTCTTTTACTTTTAAAAAAATACACAAAATACGAAGGTGATTGGATACATTTTTGATGTATCAAGATTTCGCAAACGAACAACAAGCATAAATACTCCGCATCAATTTTTAACAGCCTGTTCATAGAACGCGTTTTAAATAAAGCGAAAATCTGCGACACGTTTATGACTACGTAAGAAATTTGGTCTGTGTAACGCGCTTCTCATTGTTCGTGTTCAGCTACGTTATACACGTATTAGTACACATTTTCTCAAACTCCAGTATTGCCACTATATTAGTTATATGTATCTTGTTTACTTTTTTTCGTGTAAAATATATTTTTGCATCATGAATAACGGTAACCCTATTTCAATTGAAAAAAAGAAACAGGTGATAAAAATTTATGTAAACAAGACATCTTTATGCTGGAAAAAAAAAAATAGAATATTTGCTGGTCACTCAAATACTGTTGATGTTTAAACAAATGTCTGTATGGATTGATCCTAATTTATTTTTTTTTTCTTTAAATTATTACCTTTTTTTAAATAACTAGCAAAAACGGAAATTGTTTACATATACATATATATGTATGTACGTGTTAACATGGATATGAACGTTTATTTATGTATGTATGTACATGTAGGCATACTTGTTTTTGCTGTCATTTCCATTTTTATACATTTGATTCTTTATTTTTGTTCAAGCTTCTTCTTTTTTCTTTCTCAACGAATAAAAATTTCCATTCGAGCACCATTCGCCTGCTTGGCATTTAAAAACGCGATACACAGACGGAAAGCAGATATCAATTGTTGCGTTTTTCGTCCAAAAGGTTTTTTTTCGCGTGGCATGAACACAAATAAGAAAAACGTCAAGATTTCTTCGCGTTTTTTGAGCACATTGTGTTCCATGAACAGGCTGTAAGATTGTTTAAAATACTCATCCGAATGAAAATAATTGGATGGATGGACCCAACAACCGGTGTTGGTTGCGGTGCACCGGTGCAGAGCTCTGGTTAGTGGTGTCTGACTTCAAAATATATAATTTAATAATTCCTACATTTATTAGGGTAAAGATCTTGACTACAAAAATATTATTGCGCCTGAAAACATGCTACTTTAAATTTGTATAATGGATATTTATATACTAACCAAGGCGAATTTATACAGGTGAATGCAAGCGGAAAGGCGAATTCAGTACTATGTATTTTGTTATTGTAAAACATATCGTGAATGTCAAAATCTAAATTCGCCAAAGATTGTTCAGCTGGGAAAAAATTTTTATAAAAACGTTAAATATAAACTTTTATAATTGTTTGTAATAAAAATCACAGGTAATATTGGTTATTCACTTTTAAATTCACAAAAATTTCTTGAAACTGCAATAAATCATACAAAAAAATCTACAGATTAAAATGGCGCGAAAAAGTTTGTAAACAAAAGAAAAAAACAAATTTGCTGTGATCAATAATTATTGATTGAAGAAGACAAGAAAAATAATAATCAAATCTTTAGCTGGGGGACAACTAGCTGTTACGTAGTCGCTACACTACTCATCAGCACCCACTGGGATTTGAACTCGGGTCATGACGTATCATGATCTACTGCTTTAACCACTAAGCCACCGACCATTTAATTATTTTCTATCTATATTCATCTCATATTGAATCACATATGCATTTTGTTAATTGCCCACATTGTTTGTACAGCGTTTGCTGTCTCAGAATTAGCGGTATTTATTTTATTTAAGAGCACCTCAGACTATCACACTTTGTATTAAGACTTGTCAAAAAATCAAATAATACGTGCAAGTGTGATAGTGTGAATGTAAAACGTTATGAAAATGAGAAATAACACGGTAAAAGATTTGACATCCCATAACACTTTACCATTTTTAGAAATTTGTTTAAACAATAAGATTTTTCATTGGATCAGTGTTGCATTTTTTGCAAAAGCAAATAATAAAAATATTAAAACCAGACGTTAAGTAAATTGGCTGTTTATTTTCAAGTCATATTCCTTCTTTTACTTTAGGTGTGATAGTGTGAAAACAAAATGTAATGGTACGTTAGATTTTTTGACAGTCGCAACAAATATCTTTAGATTTTTGTCCCACAAAATCCAATCAAAATCTTAAGACTTGTATGATAGTCTGAAACGCCCTTTATTAACATACATATTTTTATATTTTAATATTCTCCGGACCCAGAGATGTAAATATTAATTTGTTAAATTTTTGTTGAACTTTTATAATTTTTTAAATTAAAAATTGTTTGGTTTGTACATATGTACAACAGGTTTTTAGTTCAAGTTTTTCCTTTCTTAATTTCTTTTTTTTCTTAAGAAGGATTTTTAACAATACAAATCAATAATTATTGATCACAGCAAATTTGTATTGTTAAAAATCCTTCTTAAGAAAAAAAAAAAAAAAAAATTAAGAAAGGAAAAACTTGAACTAAAAATCTGTTGTACATATGTACAAACCAAACAATTTTTAATTTAAAAAATTATAAAAGTTCAACAAAAATTTAACAAACAAAAGAAAAAAAAAAATTGACAGTCTCATTGGAAAAAACGCGAGAAGCAAAAAATAATCACCTGTGCTGTTAAGTTCACCTTGTAATGAATTCGCGAAAAAGTAAAAACAAACCGTGTACATATAGTTTATATTGAACAGAAACAAAACAGCTGATTCAGAACGGAAAAGAACGTACAAACTTATTCTGCCTTTAACTAGTTTGTTTGTTAAATTGTATGTTAATTTATTAAAATTAATACTATAATAAAATAATGATAATACAAATTAATGCCAACTATTTCCTAAAGATATTCTCATGTTGAGAACACGGCAACTCCAATTTATGAAGAGAAGATAAATTAAAACAGAAAGAAAATATACTTGTTGTTTATATGAGCTTGAGGTAACTTCTTGTAAAATTATAAGTCTTGCAAAAAGTACTTAAAAATACTACGCTGCAACAAAAATTGCACTATAATGTGGTGTATGCAGTCTCTGGGCACAAAAAATATACACTTTAATGCTGGTGTATTCAGTCTCTGATAATATTGTATTGCCAAACCCGCATGCATAAATTATTTTTGAGGAAATGAAATCTTGCTAGATGTAAAAAAACGGTGGTGTAAACGATATAGATTTCGTTGTAGATTTCAATTCAAATCTACTAGATTTTGAGTTGGTGTAAATGCGCTATTATATTTAAAAAAAAGTCGAAAAATTAGGATCAAGGCGAAGAAAGAAAATATGAGAAGGAAACAAATTGTTTGAAGTTCACGTGCTGATGATAAATTTAAAATCAACTCTCACTCACATATGTAGAAGAAAAGAAAATTGCCAAAGATTCGAGTTTTTCGAAGAAATTTTCGTTGATTGTATGTATACCGCACTTGCATGAGATTACTCGCATGTCTAAATGCAGTGTTATTACAAGCCTGTTTTTATTGTATTGATGTAATTTTGCTACAGCGCTGCCACCTTGTAGAAGTTAATGCACCTTCGTTTAGTATTTCAATAGCGGCTCTCACGCTTCGTGTTAAAGTACTATTGTAGAGCATGTATATATTGTAGATTTAGTATATCTTATTAAATTTAAAACTTGACAGCGACAAAATTCATTCAATCAGCACGGCTTACTTACATGCCTGTTTTTGTTGTATTGATGTCATTTTGCTCCAGCGTTGCCACCTAGTAAAGTTAATGCACCTTGGTTTAGTATGTCTATAGTTATTTTAATAATTTTATAGCATGTTCACATGAAGGCTTATTTTCGAGGTTCGCTCTCTCATTCGTGGTTCGCGGCACAATCTTGATTGAACCAACATGGTTCGCCATACAAAATTTTGAGAGCGAACCTACTTGGTTCATTTTGAATCTTGTTGCGAACCAAGCAAAAACTACTATCATCTCCAAATTTGATTATAAATTATCGCTAGTTTATCTGAACTAGCTGCAAAATAATCTAAACAAAGAAAAAAAATATAATAATGTGTGTAAAATCAAAATAAACACATTCAAAATGTAAAAATATGATACTTACATAAAGAAATAAAAATTGAAAAAATAATTAGTGAAACGTTTGCACAAAATATGTAAACATCAGTGTGATGCAAAAAACAACCGTCTGAACACCTAGTTTCGAAATAGTAGTTCAGAGAGCGAACCAAGTGTTTTATATTACCGTCTGAACATGGTATTATAAGCCTGAAGCCGATTATTTGAATTCCCAAAAGTCTCGACACCGGTTTTCGGGTAATTATCCACATTTGTCGATTTTTACCGCGGTTTTTGCATTTTTTGTCGGTTTTTTTTGACATTTCATTGAGTTTGTACGCTATTGAGCAAGATTTTAATAACTTTATAATCCTGAAGCCGATTTTTGGAATTCCCAAAAAACTGGGAACCGGTTTTTAATACTCGGTGCACGTTTCCGCCGAGGCGGAACATGTCTATGATTTTCTAACAATAATTTTGAAACCGGTTATACGGCTAATTATCCATATTTATCGATTATTACCGGGTCTTTTGCACTTTTTGTCTGTTTTTTTGACATTTCACCGAGTTTATACGCTATTGTGCAAGACAGCATCGCTTTTCAACATTTCCTTCCGGTTTTTAGTAGCCGAATAGCTGGTATCTAGACGCAAGGAGTGGCAATTAACAGGCTTATATTAGATTTACTTGTATGTTTGTAAGTTTTGTATGCTGCTATGTTTTAGCTCTCGCCACCACTGAGGTGTTAGCGATTATTTATAGGGATATATAAGGACATTAACAATCATATGCATACTCATACACGGTTTCATATCCCATCAAACTAAAATGTAAAAAATATAGTTAAAAAAAAACAATTGCTTTCATGTAAGTGAGGAGATTTTGGCGATTCCTGAAGCTGATTTGTGGAATTCACACCGGGGTTTCACATTCGGTGAACGTGTGTCTGAACTTATAACGGTAATTTTGAACGCGGTTATACGGGTAATTACTTGTATTTGTCGGTTTTTACCGTTTTTTTTTTCAATTTTTGCCGATTTTTTGGAAATTTTGCCCAGTTTTTGTACTTATTGTGTAAGACAGTATCACTTTTCGACATTTCCTGCCTGTTTTTTGTAGTCGAATCGCTGGTAGCTACACGTAAGAAGCGGCAATTAACACGCTTATATTAATTGGCTTTTTTTTTGGCGATTCCTAAAACCGATTATTGGAATTGCCAACAAACTCCGAACGGTTTTCCACATTCGGTGCTCTTTTCTTTTCATGGAACGTAACATTTAACGATAATTTTGAACACAGTTTTACGGATAATTATCCGTTTTTCTATAAGTTTTTACCGGTTTTATGCCCTTTTTACCGGTTTTTGACATTTTCACAGTTTCACTTTTCAACGTTTCCTGCCGATTTTAAGCAGCCACATATGTAAGGAGCTGGTAACTATACGTAAGGAGCGGCAATTAACACGCTTATATTAGATTCACTTGTATGTTTGTAACTCTGGCAACCACTGTCGTATTAGTGATTATTTATAGGGAGCTATAAGGACAGTGCTACTCATAAGCATACTCATACACGGTTTCATAGCACATCAAACTAAAAGGTAAAAACAATTGTAGCTACTCAAACTAAAAAGTAAAAATATATATAGTTAAAAAATGATTACTTTCGGGATATGTTCCATGTGAGTGAGGGGATTTTGGCGATTCTTAAAGTCGATTTTTGAATTTACCAAAAAACTCGGAACGGTTTTCCACATTCGGTGCTCGTTTATTTCCGTGGAACGTGTATGTGAACTTTTAACGGTTTTTTTGGAACCCAGTTGTATCGATAATTATCCGATTTTTTGTAGATTTTAACCGGGTTTTTGCACTTTGACGGCTTTTTGGACATTTGGGCGAGTTTATGGCTTTTTGCACGAGGTAGTATCACTTTTTAACGTTTGCTGCTGGTTTTTAGTAGCGGCAACGCTTTTTTCACAATAATACAATACTGGTATTTTTCATTCACTATTCTTTTAAGCTTATTTTTAAAATTATATGTTACTTTTTAATGCGATACTGAAGCGTGTTTTAAAATTTTTTTCTTAACAACGAACTGGTATTTGACAGTTTTTGATTTGTAAAATTAAATTATATTACAATATATTTATTTAAAAACCTTTTTCAAGCATATAAGCATTTTTTCCCTGCTATTGCTTTAACAGTTCAGCTTTTAAGAACAGCTGTTGCTCTTTTTTTTAATTAAGCCTCCATAGTTTTATTTAAGTTTATTTTGCCATCATCAATAATCAAATTAAAAACGAGATCAATTTTCTTTATTATTATCAGGTTTTTTTTATTATCATATTTTAATACGATAACATGTGTTTTAATTTGAGTCACCGGAAATTATTTACTTTTCAAGACCAACCAACCAACAGTTGTTTATGAAACGAATGTTTAAGGAGCTTTGAAAAAATACAACATATTAAACTTAAACAAATAAATAAAAAAAATATATTAAAGAATACAAAATTGCAAAAACTGCAAAAATGTATATCTGACAATTGTCTCATTTACAGAATTTTTTTTTTTTTAGAACAAGTATGGCATCCCAACACTAGTTTTGAAGCAGTGTTCTTCTACGCTTGCGCGTCCATTAGCTTGCCTTTTTAGCACGTTGTACCATGTTGGTGAGTTTCGATTGTGTTGGAAGGTTGCTAATGTAACGCTAATCCCCAAAAAGGGCGAGGCAAATTAATAATCCTGAAAATTGCCGCCCAATTTCGATTTGGACCCCCTTGTGAGGTATCTAAAGTCACATAGTTTGCTCTGTGACCGTCAAAATGGATTTCGTAGGGGTCGCTCTACCGGTGATCTTTTGACATATCTTTCGGAGAACTGGTGCCACTTGATTCATAATTTCGGTGAGAGTAAGGTGGTGGCTTTAGATATTTCAAAGGCGTGTGTGGCATGGTGCATTACTATCAAAACTTATCGCTTTTGGTGTCGGTGATGATTTCTCTCGGTTTATATCGCGCTTTCTCATAGACCACTCTATACGAATTGTTATAGATGGTGTGTCAACAAGCGATTTCAATATTAATTCAAGGTACCGCAAGGCTCGGTTCTTTCTCCTAAAAATTCTCAACAATTTGTTTGGATTGTTGGAATATAAAGTTGAATGTTTGAGAGTATCTTTCAAAAATGTCCAAAGTCTACTGATGATTAGGGTAGTTCCTATGAAATGTCGATAACTGGGAAACATAGAAAACAAGCTATTTATAATTTTTTATGTTCAAATACGTATTGTTAGTTCATTTTAAAGATTCAATAAATAAAAAAACGCTTAAAAAGAATCCCTAATCAGCTGTTGAAAGTAATTTTTGGCTGCTGGAATGGTTTTTATTTAAAATTTTATTTTTCATATTATTTTAAAACATTTTTTTCTAATAACATTAAATTGGCATTTTCGAAAAAGTCATAGTTTTGGGATTTTAAAAAACATTTTGGGAATATATTTTTTGTTTGTTGTTAATTCATTTTGAAGATTCAATAAATAAAAAACGCTTAAAAAAACAATCCCGAATTAGCTGCTGAAAGTAATTTTTGGCTGCTGGAATGGTTTTTATTTAAAATTTTATTTTTCATATTATTTTAAAACATGTTTTCCTAATAACATTAAATTGCCATTTTCGAAAAAGTTATAGTTTTGGGATTTTAAAAAACATTTTGGGAATTAATTTTTTTTTTGTTAATTCATTTTGAAAATTCAATAAACAAAAAACGCTTAAAAAACAATCCCGAATCAGTTGCTGAAAGTAATTTTTGGCTGCTGGAATGGTTTTTATTTAAAATTATATTTTTTATATTATTTTAAAACATTTTTTCCTAATAACATTAAATTGCCATTTTCGAAAAAGTTATAGTTTTGGGATTTTAAAAAAACATTTTGGAAATTAATTTTTTTTTTTTGTTAATTCATTTTGAAGATTCAGTAAATAAAAAACGCTTAAAAAATCCCTAATCAGCTGCTGAACGTAATTTTTGGCTGCTGGAATGGTTTTTATTTCAAATTTTATTTTTCATATTATTTTAAAACATTTTTTTCTAATAACATTAAATTGCCATTTTGGAAAAAGTTATAGTTTTAGGATTTAAAAAAACATTTTGGGAATTAATTTTTTTTTGTTAAAAATTCGAGTTTTGTGGAAAAACTAGCTGAATTGCTATTTTGGGATTTTTGGACATTTTTGTTTTTTTTTTGGAACTTGTGGGAATTGCGATTTCTGGTGATTCTTTATTTAACAATTAATTTTCAGCTTATTTGAAACCATTTTTTTGTGGAAATATGACTTTTAGGTTGAGTTGGTGTTTTGGGGATTTTTGAATTTTTTTTGGGAGTTTACGGGATTTGGTCTTTTTCTTGGGAATTTACGGTATATGCCATTTTTCTGCCCGCTTTATAAATTCTCATTAAATAATAAATTCTTAAACAAGAATAGTATAAAAAAAAGTTCAAATTACGCTTTTATATTTTTGTTTAATATTTTGTGGGGGAATTTATGATGTATTAAGAAGAAGAAAAAAGGTTTTAAAGTAGCAGTCTTTCAATGCTCTGCTACTTGTAACGGCTTTTGTACATTAACACAAATATAATTTAAAAATGTTAAAGCCGGCAATCACGTTTTAATATCAGTCTTTACAGATTGCACAAAAAATGAGAGAAAAAAAAACACACTTTATTACCAAACAAAGATACAAAAGAAGTAAAGTATTAATTAATTATAAAAAACAACATCTTTTTAAGTCAGAATTTCATGTAGAGCACATTCTGAGTGGAAAATAATTCGTAACAACTGAAATATTCTTAAAAGCAAAAACAAAAAGCCAAGAATTCAATGTATACAAAACTTCACTCCTCTGAAAGCAGCCACAGCATCATTAACGAAACGACTGCAAACGAAATGTAAACGTGAACGAAGGTGAGAAATCAATTTTCAAAATCTTTTTTCTTTTTTTATATACGAGTATATGCGCTCTTCACACAAAACAACATTAACAGAATTGGATGAATTTATGGCCAAATATTGTAAAAGATTGGCTGTTACAATAAGTCTGTTTGGTTGGCTTCATGGGGCTGGATTAACACAACAAAGCCCAAAACGGCAAAAAAAAAAAAAAGAATGCAAAAAAAACAAGAATAACACACACAAGTCAAGTTAAGCCGGGACGACACTAGAATGCAATAACATGGCATAAACATTGGACAGAAGTGATTCTGAATGTCTGTTTTGGTTTTTAATGGCGTGCCCTCATTATTACTGCTGGCGGCATTTTATTCTTCTGTTTCTGTTTCTCTTTTTTTTTTTTTTTTTGCACGCGAAAGTGCATTCAACATAAAAAATGTATTTCAATGGTTTGCACTCAACTGAACTGAACTGAAGGTGGTAGTCGAAAGAGTAACAAGGAATTTACAACTGACCAAGTTGAAATTGTTGGCAGGCGATCCGTATGAACGAATGAACGGACACTGGGATCTTCCAGCTTAAAGACTTTTAAGCCAAAAATTGTTTTCAAGTTTGCGCGTTTTCGACGTAAATTAGGATAACAACGTGCAACATAATTATTACCTCTATACATGGCACACAAATTCAATGCACTATGGCCCTAGTAAAGCTACAAAAAGAAATAAAAAATCTGTATTCAGTTTACAGCTCAAGACGTGCTTTTGGGTGGTGAAACAATTGAATATTTTTAACTGCTCTCTTGAACCAAATACATTTTTTTTCAACAGAATAGAACTTTCAAATGCTTTGTCTTCTGCCAGGGGAGTGACAGTAAAACAATTATAATACTATAATCAGCCGAAATACTTCGAAAATCTTGTTAATCTAATATAAAAAACTCTTATTAAATAGTTTAAGTGCCTGGCCCACGATGTCGCTTGACATCGCTCGCGAGCATAAATACATGCAAACCAAAACCAAAAACAAAATTTTAAAATTTGTTTTTGTTTCAAACGTATTTATGCGAGCGAGTAATGTCGAATGACATTCTGGGCCAGGCAGTAATATTCAAAAATCTCATATAAAGCTTTTGTTTTTGGTTTGGCAGGGTAGTGACACTTAATTAATAGCATATGCACAATAATTTGGCTTGCACAAAATAAGACCCAGATTCTTAAGATTTTTTTTTTAATTTACCATGACTTAAAAAACCGCCAGGGACAGAGTAGTGACACTGCATTAATAACACATGCTTCATAATCTAGCTTACACAGAATAAGTCGCAAGTTATTAAGATTTTTTTTTTGCAAATTTGCTTCCCTGTATAAAAAGTTTGCCAGCGTAATGGGTCCGAAAATTCTCAAAATCCTTTTGAAAACCCTTTGAAACATTACTCAGCTCTTTGGCCAAGTATAAGTTTGAGTAGTATATATTCAAAAAAGAAATTATATCAATTGTGCAAGTGCTCGAAAGAAAATTGTCTATTTTGAAATACAATAAGACCTATTTGACAGGTGAAAGACATATTTTTACAATATTCCCAAATTAAATTGCGATTAAGAAATCAAAAGGTTTTTAGAGAATTTTAATTTCGTGAATTGTTTTGAATCAATAAACTTGTGTAGATTCAGAAGCGAGACATTCATTATCTGAATTTCGTGAAATTTTGTTCTTTCTGAATGAATAAAATCTTGTAGACCTTTATCAGAGGAGAGACATTTATTTGAAATATCATCAAAACAGATAATATTCAAAAAATTAAAAAGTTTTTACAGAAATTGAAGCTCTGTTTTTTCTACTACAATCAAATTTCCTGGTCTATTGCCAGGGGAGAAACATTCATTTGATATATATTAAAATCACATTATAATCACGATATTTTAATCTTTTTAGAGGAAACTTATATTTTCCAGTGCCAATTATACCTCTTATCCTTTTGCCAGGGGAGAGATTGTAATTTGTAATATCTTAAAGACTAATTATAATCAAAATATTTAGAACTTTTTAGAAAACCCGAAATTGAATAACTTCGTTTAAACCAGCGCCAAGCAAATCTAGCAATCCATAGTCAGGGGAGAGACATTTATTTGTAATATCATAAAATCAAAACATTATTAGGAAACTGAAAATTTGTAACAGAAATTGCATTTTATGAACTTTTGTTTTTCCTGTACCAATCAAATCTTGTGGGCTATTGTCAGGGGAGAGACATTAGTTTGCAGTGTTTTAAACTTACATTCTAATAAAGATTTTTAGTAGTTTAAAGAAAACTGAATTTTATTAATTTCTATTTTCCCCGCCCCAATTAAATCTCGTAGCTTATTGTCAGGGGAGAGACATTAATTTGTGGTATTTTAAAATCAATTTATAATAAAAAAAAATCAAACTAGTTTCCTAGTTCCAGTACAATGCGCTGCATATGTAGAGGTCATCCCCTGAGTACTAGTCCAAGATAAAAAAAAGAGAAACTGAATCTCTGTTTTTTTTTGTGCCAATTAAATCTCTTAGACTATTGCCAGTGGAGTGATATCTATTTATAATTTGGGAAAAGCCCTTGAATTCCCAATTCTGCGCCTTAAGCAGTTAGAAATTACCTAAGAATTTTCCACAAATTCCAATTCACATTAAGCAATTAATGTAAGACATAAAATTCAAAAATTCCCTAAATTCCCAAAAACTATGTTATAAATCCCAAAGCTTGTAATACCATAATATTACTTATCAATAAAATTTAAAATTTAAATCAGAAATGTAGAAAAATCCTACAGAATCCTACAACTTCCCAGATTTGTGGTTTAAGATTACACAAGATTTTCCACAAATTCCCAATTTTAATAAAATAAAATAATGCGCAATCACTTAAGACAGACAGACATATATTATGCAAAACATATATTATGCAAAAAGACATATACTATGCAAATTCCCTAAAACTTTTTGAAAAATCCCAAAGGTTGTAATACCAAAGATCTAATGTTGTGCAATAAAATTTGAAATTTCAATAAGAAATGTAGGCAAACCTCACAAAATCCTGCGAATTTCCCATACTTCGGCTTAAGGAATTAATGATTACACAAAATTTCTCCACAAATTCCAACTTTAATCATATACTTAAGAAACGCCTGACTAGACATACATTTGGCAAATTCCCAAAAACTTTTTTAAAAATCCCAAAGTTTGTAATACCAGCTATGTAATGTTGCTTATCAATAAAATTAAAAATTTGTATAATGAATGTATGAAATTCAGGCAAAATACTTAGTTTTGAGTAAAATTCTAATTTGAGCAAAAAAAAAAAAAAAAAAAACGATCGAAAACCATGATAAGTTTTCCAAATTCCCAAAAAGTTCTTAAAAAATTCCAAAGTTTCATTGCCAACATATTTTTGCCAGCAAAATTTTGATTTCGTATAGAAACACCTGATTTTACATATATTAGACACATTCTGTAAATTCCCAAAAACTTTTCCAAAAATCCCAAAGTTCGTAATATCTATCGAACGTAGATTTTCAATAAAAATTAACATTTGAATAAGAAATGTATGAAAAAGACCCAAATCCTGAGAATGCCCAATTTTGCGACTTAAGCAATTAGGGACACCACAATAATTTTCCACAAATTCAAATTTTGAACTTATTGAATTTTGGCTTTAGAAGACATGATTTTATGGATTTCATGTTAAATTTCAAACAAATATTTATTTATTTAAAAAGGAAATAGAGAGGATGAAGGAATAGCATTGAAAAATTCTAGAAATTCCCAAAAAGTGTTCTGGAAATATGTATATTACTTAATTTTGAATAAAATTGTAGTTTGAGCAAAAAACGGGCGACCAGCTGTACACATGACAAGTTCTTGAAATTCGCAAAAATATATTTAAAAATTCCAAAATTCCGTTGCCAACATTATTTTTCTAGCAAAATTTTAATTTCATATAAGAAACGCCTGATTGGACATACATTTGACACATTCCCTAAATTCCCAAAATTTTTTTCAAAAATCCCAATGCTTGTAATACCAGCTATATATAAGAAATGTATGAATATCCTACAAAATCCTGCAAGTTTTCAGTTCTGAGGTTTAAGCGATTAGAGAATACACAAGAATTTTTCACAAATCCCAATTTTTAAGAAATAAAATAATGTGTGATCGCAATAGCAAGCTTTAAACGAAATAAAAATTATTTAAAACAAAAAATTATTTAAATATTTTGTTTTATTTATTATAGATATAGAAGGTTAGGTTAGGTTAGGTTAGGTTGTACAGGCCGCCAGTTTCATGAAACCAGCCCACTTGGGTCCTTTTGGTCCCTATAGACATAGAAACTTAGTAAGAATAATTTTTACTAAGTTTTACTGCGAAATTTGGGTGCCTTGAACATTATTTTTTTTGATATATCGCACAGGGTCCTTTTTTTCATTACGACAAACACTATCGAAAAATCTATGCCGCACAAATTTTGTTTCTTTCAAGTTGACCTACACTCATATGTCCTCATATATTACTTTAGTTTGAATAAAAGTAAAGTTTTGAGTAAAAAATCTGGCAAACAGGTGCACAAATTACACAAATTCCCAATATTCAGTTTAAAAATTCCAAGGTTCTTCAATTTTGTATAAGAAACGGCTGATTAGATATACATTTGACACATTTTCTAAATTCCCAAAAACTTTTTAAAAAATCCCAAAGCTCGTAATAACAGCTATTTATTTAAAATTTTCAATAAAATTTAAATTTTGATATAAATGTAGGAAAATCCTGCAAAAAAAGCAATTAAGGATGCCACAAGAATTTTCCATAAATTCCAATTTTAAACAAATAAAATATTGTGTAATCGAGGAAGCAAGGCACAAAAAAAACAATAAATTATTTAAGTTGTTAAAAAAAAAAATTTATATGTATAAATATTTTCTGTTATGTATTATAAATATGTTGAATATTTCTTAACATCTGGCAAGCTTTTTTTTACACCAAGACACTGTAATACTAGTGCAAAGTTTCAGTTTGCGACCTGCTTTTGTCTTTAATTCAGTTGTATTAAATAAAAAATATCCTGCTTTCCGCCCATTGTGCTTTTCTGGCAAATGATTTTTTGTTGCTTTTTATTTCAGTTTTGTGCTGTTTCTGTAATAAATGTATTAAACTTGGCAACGCCTCCAAAGTGAGAATACTTTTGATCTTCTTGCCAAAGCATTTCAATTCGTTTAGTTTTAGTTGTTTGTACGGTTTCGTTTCGTATGATTTAGCGCGACTTGGGATTAAGATACACACGTTTTCAAAGCGTTAAGTATTTAATACTGATTTCTCTATTCATTTTAAACTCTTGGACATATTTTGATTTCAATTCATACGCCCTCCATAAACCTTTTTTTTTGTTTTCTTTTTTTGGGGATTCTAAAAGCGCGAGACGATAAATAACTTTACGATAATTGAAAAATTATGAACACATTCTGAGAATTATTTACGCGAGTGAATTCGTATGCGATGCCACGAATATTCATTCGTTAAGATATGCGATAATTAAATAGTCAGTTAAAGGTTAAGGTTGTGCCGTACTTTTTTTTCTCTTTATATTCTTACAACCTGAATATATCTCTATCTCGATTAAAAATCACACTGACCGAAAAGTGTGAACATAATTTTTGTTTTCTGCTTAAAGCGGTTTCATGAGTAATTATTTTGTTTTTCTTCTCAAAATGAATATCAGCTGAAGTTTATTCAACTCTTTTATGTGGTTTAAGAACAAATACATATGCTACAATGTACGAGGGCAGATTGATATTGCAACTACCTAGCGCTAGATGGCAGCAGAAACACAATTTTTGTTTTTGAAATCGCGATCGGTCACCCAAATTCGTCGTTTAGTTTATTTGTTGCAGTCCTTTGAAGGGAACAACTTTGGTGTTTCTTGAAAAATGGAAAATGCCCAGCCCTGCCCATACATAACAACACTACTCTAACTTGATAATTTTAGCTAGTAAAGTGTTCTTTTACTTATTCACATTTTTGAGAGCAATTTTGAAAATTTCTTGTTACTCTCTCGTTGCTAATTTTTACTAGTAAAGTAAATGAACACACTTATAAAGGGTGGTTAAATTTCAAGGGCCGATGTTGATTTTGAATAAAACACAAACTATTTAAGAAATTATTGTAATTTTATTTTATTATGATATATTGGTATTATTCAATTATGTATGGAACAAAATATCGGCCAAATGGGCGCCGAGACCACGGCGGCACACCTCCATCCGATGGTCCAAATTTTCGATGACCCTGAGGCATAATGGAGGTTCTATGCCGTTAATGTGCCGAATTATCTCATCCTTTAGCTGTTGATTTGTTGCTGACTTATCGACGTACACCTTTTCTTTCAAATAACCCCAAAGAAAAAAGTCCAACGGTATCAAATCACATGATCTTGGCGGCCAATTGACATCGCCATTACGTGAGATAACTCGGCCATTGAATTTGTTGTATCGTCTACATCCATATCTTCCAATTCGGGCCATAAAAAGTTCGTTATCATCTCACGATAGCGAACACCATTCACAGTAACTGCCTGACCGGCCTCATTTTGGAAAAAATACGGCCGGATGATGCCGCCAGCACATAAACCGCACCAAACAGTCACTCTTTGTGGGTGCATTGGTTTTTCGACAGTCACTCTTGGATTCTCATTCGCCCAAATGCGGCAATTCTGTTTATTGACGAATCCACTGAGGTGAAAATGTGCCTCATCACTGAAAATGATTTTCTTCGAAAATTGATCATCATTTTCATAATAAGTCTGGATAACTTTAGCACGTTGTTGGATTGTGTATCTCTCCATGGTTCAAATTGAACAAGTCTGAAATAGAGAAATGTTAAATAAAATTCGGAAAAAAAACTTGGCGTTTAGGGATTGTTCATATTCAACATCGGCCCTTGAAATTTAACCACTCGATAATTTAAATAAACCTCTTGATTTGTATTTAATAAAATAACAATAAGTATTTTCTGCGATTCTTAAGCGATCCTAAAGGAATTACTATAACTTTCATTAAGCCCTACCAACCAATCCTGGAATACGCCTGATTGTGATACATTACATGCATTTTGTGTGACAGAAAAGCTTTTAGTGAAGTGACTCACAAGAAATATCCAAAGGTCAACTATTCCTACTCATATTCAGCTTATTATAAACAACTATTTATTTATTTTATTTATTAACAAATAATTATAAATTATATGTTAATATTTATAGGCCTTCAGCTCCTTCAATGTTATATGAATACAAATTTATTAAAAAAGTTTTATAAGACATGTAAATTTTCTTAAATTTTATCATATATGTTGGCTGTTTTTAGGAATTGGGAAATTCGTAAAATATTTTCTTTGATTACGTGCTTTATTAAATTTTTGACATTCGCTAAAAAAATATAGCTGGTTAGTATGTTGTGTGTTGCAGACACAGGGGGACGGACAATTAATGTTGATTAGGGTTTCGTGAGATATTTTTGTGTGCGCAAGTCTAAGACGAGTGAATTTGACAAGGTCCAACCTGCTGACTTCAGGGGATAGAAAGCTGTTTAGTGACGTTTTATTACTGTTAACTCTTTTATACTATACTTTACTATATACTATACTTCGTAAGTCATATTTCTATCGTTGGTTAGATAATATGTGCAAATAAATTTGCTTATATCCTTGCAATCGGCGTTTGTGTTACCACCTACATCCGACCGAAAATGGAATAAAACTCTCATGTTTGGGCCGATGCCTCAAAGTCTATTTTAGGGTTACTCGACCGTGTGCAGGAGAGGGCGAAGAAGCTCATCAGTGACAGTAGGGTATTCAACTCTATTGATTCACTGGAGCATCGACGCAGTGTGGGGTGCGTTACTCTGTTCTATCGTTACTACAATGGATTTTGCTCTGACGAGATTGGGGATCTTGTTCCCGAAACTCGCACTTTTTTACGTAGCACGCGTTCATCGTCTAGAGCTCATTCATTTGTGGTTAATTGCCCGGGGAATCGTACTACGCATTACAGAGAGAATTCGTTTTTCAGCCGCACGCTTCGTCTGTGGAACAAGTTGCCTGCAGAAGTGTTTCCTGTCTGTTATAACGTTGGAAGATTCAAGTCAAATGTTCACAAACACTACTCCCGCTTTCCCCCTCCTCACAACCTATTTTCCTAGTTCTGGTACAATGCACTGCATATGTAGGGGTCATCCCCTAAGTACTGGTCCAATATAAAAAAAAAAGTAGAGAGGGAATTTTGTTGTGATGTTGGAAGATCTTGTGGCTGTGGTTACCGGGTCATTGGGGCATTATTGGTAACGAATTCGCAGATAATTAATGCCGCCAAAAAAAAAAAAAAATACTACGACAGTTTTTAAACACATTAAAGACTTGGTCATTACTCTATTACAAAACAGTCGTAAGTGTTTTTTAAATTCACTAAATTGACTAAGTCGTTAATCTACTACAAAGCTTTTGTAACCATTTTCCACCAATCACTTTAATTGAGATGATTTTACTAAAAAATACTTTTTTTCATTTTTTGCCATAAAAGTGCAATCTGATCTAATCTTAATGTCTACATATATAAATTAAAGTTCTGAAATTCTTTTAAACAGCATTTCTTCTAATGTGTCTCTAACATATGACCTCTCTCCTGGTCAGCCACCATCAACTGCAATTGTAATTACCATACCAAAATACTACCATGAATTAACACTTTAACGATGCTCATACATCTTCTCTCTTATTCCTCTTTCGCTCACCAAGACGTTCGTTGTTCGTTCATCCAGCTTAAGAAAATATTAAAGAAACCATAAAAATAATTATACAATTTGTACATGATACACAAACAAATTTAAATTAATATACGTCAGTCTCCGTTCAGGTATTTAATAGTAGAAATTACTAGTTTCCATTACAGGCAACAACGCGGAGAACACACTGAAACAACAACAACAACTGCAACCTCAGCTACATAAACACCAACAATGCCAACAACGCCAACAACAACTATATTCACAGAAAGCAAAACACAATAACTGTTTTGTGATGGAATGAATTAACGCCTTTAGGTGATGATGACTTGGCACAATGACTGCAGTGGAAGATGAAAATGAAGACGTTATCTGGAAATGATGACCGACCGTAATAATTTCGAGTGCACAGGTACATATGTATGCATGTATGTATGTGGACAAAGTCTCATATGGATGTTACATACAGGATTGAGTTTTAATATTGCAAAAACTCTTAAACTTTATGAGACCCTACTCCAAACTCACTCACACATACAGAGTAATAATATTAGGAATGTGTAGTTGACAGGGACTTGAAAGTATGAATTAGTACACAGACCATTTTTGTATTGAAACTTTTATGAAAAGTTTTTTGTAATAAAATTTTTTTTGTACATAATATTTTGTTGCTCGCATAAAAATCTTTTTAACTAAACTATTAACTTTTTTTCTACTAAATATTTAAAGTGTAGTACAAAAATTTTTTGTACTAAAAATTTTTTTGTAGAATTTTTATTGAAATAAATTTGTCTTTTATAAATAAAAATGTCTGGAACTTTTTCCAGCTTGAGGTCAAGTTTTTAACTTTTATTTTAAAATTTCCAACATTTCGCTACACCACTGGGTCGCATCATCAGGGATTTAGATAATATTTTTTCAAAAGAACACTAGACACAAAAAAGGGACCCTTTCGCCTTGTATGTTATTAGAGTACAGTAATAACATACAAGGAAAAAGGATCCCTATTTTGTGTTTAGTGTTCTTTTGAAAAAAACAATATCTAAATCCCTGATGATGCTACCCAGTGGTGTAGCGAAATATTGGAAATTTTAAAATAAAAGTTAAAAACTTGACCAATTAACAATTAGAAAGGCCGAAAAATCTATCAATAATATTATATGTCTTTTATGTTTACTCGTACATAATAATTTTTTTTGTTACAAACAAATTTGTATACAAAAGTTTTAGTACGAAGACATTTGCGTAAGTAATTTTGGTTGAAATATTTTGGAATATAATAATTAAAGAGCAAGAAAATTTTAGAAAAATTTTGTATAAGAATTTATGTACAAAAAAATTAAAGAAAATTTAAATTTTTAGCTATAAAGGTATAAGCTGATGTAACAAAATATTAGTTACAAAATATTTTCAACACTAAAACACAATTGTATATGTAATAAAAAATATTAGAACAACATAAATTATTTAGTTTTATTATAAAAATTTCATTTTATTTTCTGCATCATTTTTGACATAATTTTTATTGTACTAATATTTTTTTTACCTGTTAGCACTAAAACTGATTTGTTAATAATAAATTGTTAAGCATACTTAAACTTTTTTAGCTAAAAAGCTTAAAGTTTTTATGAAATTTTTTTTGTGCTAAAAGTTTAATGTTTCGTACAAAATATGTTTGTGCTAAATTGTGCTTTTTACAATTTTAATTAAAATAAAAGTTCCTTTATTATAAGTTACAAACAAATTTGTATTAAAAAGCTTTAGTACAAAGACATGTATATAATTAAATTTTAGTACTACGAAATTTGTTTAAAAAAATTGTGGTCCAAAAGTTTGTGCGTAAAATAATTATACAATCATAAGTTTTGGCAGAAAAATTTTAGAACTAAAATACCTGATATTAAAAGTTAGTACAAAAAAATTATTAAAAATAAAAAAAAAACAGTAACAAAATATTACTTACAACATATTTTTAGTACAAAAAAGTTTTTAGATGTACTAAAAAAAATTTTAGTGCAATAAAAATTATGTAGTTTTAGCAAAAAATTTTTAACATGTATATGCACAGTAAAAAAGTATTACTTACAGCATATTTTTAGTACTAAAATAAGTTTTATATGTAATAAAAAAAGTATTACTGCAATAAAAATTAAATAGTTTTAGCAAACAGGTTTCTTTTTATTTTCTAAAAATGTTTTGCATAATTTTCATTGTAAATATTTATTTTAGCACTAAAAATATGTTGTAAATACTACTTTCCCCACGTACTTAAAGTTTTCTGGCTAAAAAGTTTTAGGTTTCATTTATTTTTTTGTGCTAAACGTTTAATCTTTAATAAAATTTTTTTTGTACTAAAATTTTTTTTTATTGATTCTTAGTGAAACAAGTTTTTTTTTATATGTGCATAGTATTTTTTTTTTTGTTTCAAACAAATTTGTATAGAAAAGTTTTAGCATAAATAGATTTGTAGAACAACATTTTAGTACAAAGAAATTGGTTTCAAGAAATTTTAGTTCTAACGTTTTTACGAATAATAATTAAACAGCAACAAATTTCTGCCGAAACATTTTAGTACAAAATTTTTTTATTACATGTAAAAACTAGTTTCTAGTTAACTAGTAACTAGTTAACGTTTACTAAATAATATATTGTTACTAGTACTTAAAACTTTTAAAAAACTAAAAAATCTAAATTTTATTAATTTGCTTGTGCTAAAGATCAGTGGGTAGTACAACAATTTTTGTACTAAATTACTTTAAAATTGAAATAACATTTTTTCTTTTAGCTGTAAAACATATAAAAGTTTTTTGTTACAAAAAAATTTGTATTAAAAAGTTTTAGTACAAAGACATTTGTATAACAATATTTTAATACAAAGAAATTGGTTTCAAGAAATTTTTTACTGAGAATAATTACACAACAAAAAATTTTTGCCGAAACATTTTAGTGCTAAAAAGTTTAATATGAGAATATTTTTCTATTTATCATTTTTTATTATTGAATTTTGTTAAATTTATTTAAAAAGTTTTTTTTATTACATGTAAAAACTTTTTTAGCACTAAAAATATTTACTAAACAATATTTTGTTACTCCTATATATACCTTTCAAAAATTAAATAAAAATCATTTTTATTAATTTGCTTTAGTACAAAGATTTTTGTACTAAATTTATTTTTATAAAATTTTTATTGAAATATTATTTTTCTTAGATGTAAAACATATAATAATTTTTTATTACAAAAAAAATTTTATGAAAAGTTTTAGTACGCAGACATTTGTATAACAATATTTTAGTACAGAGGAATTGGGCTCAGGAAATTTTAGTTCATAAGTTGTTGCGG
The DNA here is from genome assembly GCA_914767995.1 of Thecocarcelia acutangulata. Classification (NCBI taxonomy): domain Eukaryota; kingdom Metazoa; phylum Arthropoda; class Insecta; order Diptera; family Tachinidae; genus Thecocarcelia; species Thecocarcelia acutangulata. The sequence goes on along the minus strand of OU612095.1, from coordinate 20,666,877 downwards.
AGAACAATTTAACAACAAAATATGTTTAGCAGAAGAGTTATAGTACTAAAAAAATTTTCGTATGAGTAAAAATTTTTTTAGAACTAAAAATATTTACCAAATAATATTTTGTTAGTCGTATTTAAACCTTTTGAAAAACTGAAAAAAAATTTAATTTTTATTAATTTGTTTGTTCTAAAGTTCAAAAATGTTTATACTAAATTTAGTTTTATAAAATTATTACTGAAATAACACTTTTTCATTTGGATGTACAACATATAATAATTTTTTTTGTTACAAAAATTTTTTTATAAAAAATTTTAGTACAAAGATATTTGCATAACAATATTTTAATACAAAGAAACTCGTTTCAGCAAATTTTAGTTCAAAAGTTTTTGCGGAGAGCAATTAAACAACAAAACATTTTTGACAGACATACTTTAGTACTAAAAAATTTTCATATAAGAAACATTTGGTACTAAACAATTTTCATTAAAAAAATTTACTTATTTATCATTTTTTATGATTGAATTTTATTAAATTTATTTTTAATTTGTTGTATGTATTTCTTTTAATTCACTGCTACTCGTTACCTTAATTTGTTTAGTTGCTTCAGCAAAGAATAATTTCCTTTTTTAGATTTATTTTTTTGGTTTTCTTTTAATTTAAACATTTTTAAAAGTGTTTGCTGCACTTTTGTTACGGCGCGTTAAGAACTGAAGGCGCGAAATTAATGAATCATTCACACCTGCATGACGGATTGCATGTATTTATTCATTTCGTATTTTAAGACTTTTTATTTTTAGTTTATTTTCTTTTTTTAAATAATAATTCAGACATGAATTTGTAAAACATACAAGCACCGAAAGTGATTGTAAGCGAGTCCGACTGAAATGGCCAAAAGAACAACAATAGCAACAACAAAAAAGGAAAAATTCCTTTCCAAGTAGTACTAAACTGGTTGAATACTAAAAAACTTGTGTTTGAGAAGGCGTTCTATTAACAATTTATTATTTAATTCGAAGTGTTTTTAAAAAGTGTTTTCAGAATATTTTTTGTGTTTTTAATTCATTTTCATTTTAACTGTTGACAAACTATTTTGAATTTGGCCGGATTAATTAAACAGTTTTTCTTATAATATTTTTACTTTCATTATTTTTGTTGCTTTATGATGTTTAAATTAATTGAATTATAGTGGTTCACTCTTTAAAACATCCCTTCTCTTTCTTTATAACTGAGATATACAGACATACTCGTATGTAGACATACTCGTACATGAGAATGTTTGTTCGATTATTAAGGGAAAATAGTTTTCTAAATACACTTTTAATTTTCGACGCTAATGGTAGCTGTTTTCAAGGTCGTTAAAAATTATTAAAAAACGTTTATTGACGGCCGTCAAATGAATTTAAAATTATTGATTATTAAACAAATATGTAGGAAACATTAAGCAGAAACGCTGCGCAGTAAGCAGCGCAGTTTCAATAATTCAAGGGATATTTTATTACAAAAAATATTTTCGGAGAGATAATCAAATAATTAATTTGGGAAATAATAATAATGGTACTAATGAAAATTAAAAGTTAATTATACTTAATAACAAACCTTACTAATATATATCGGGTGGTTAAATTTCAAGGGCCGATGTTGAACGTGAACCACACCTAAACGCCAAGTTTTTTTTCCGAATTTTATTTGACATTTTTCTATTTCAGACTTACTCAATTTGAACCATGGAGAGATACACAATCCAACAACGTGTTAAAGTTATCCAGACTTATTATGAAAATGATGATCAATTTTCGAAGAAAATCATCTTCAGTGATGAGGCACATTTTCACCTCAGTGGATTCGTCAATAAACAGAATTGCCGCATTTGGGCGAATGAGAATCCAAGAGTGACTGTCGAAAAACCAATGCACCCACAAAGAGTGACTGTTTGGTGCGGTTTATGTGCTGGCGGCATCATCGGGCCGTATTTTTTCCAAACTGAGGCCGGTCAGGCAGTTACTGTGAATGGTGTTCGCTATCGTGAGATGATAAAGAACTTTTTATGGTCCGAATTGGAAGATATGGATGTAGACGATATGTGGTTTCAGCAGGACGGTGCCACTTGCCACACAGCTAACGAAACAATTGCTCTTTTGCGCAACAAATTCAATGGCCGTGTTATCTCACGTAATGGCGATGTCAATTGGCCGCTTAGATCATGTGATTTGACACCGTTGGATTTTTTTCTTTGGGGTTATTTGAAAGAAAAGGTGTACGTCGATAAGCCAGCAATAATTCAACAGTTAAAGGATGAGATAATTCGGCACATTAACGGCATGGAACCTCCATTATGCCTCAGGGTCATCGAAAATTTGGACCATCGGATGGAGGTGTGCCGCCGTGTTTGCGGCGCTCATTTGGCTGATATTTTGTTCCATACATAATTGAATAATACCAATATATCATAATAAAATAAAATTACAATAATTTCCTAAATAGTTTGTGTTTTATTCAAAATCAATATCGGCCCTTGAAATTTAACCACCCTTTACATATTGTTAGTCTCACGTAGAAAGGCCCTAACTCGTAATTTCCTTGAATTGAGCTCTTTTCGGGATTCTACTACGTTTCACACAAGTACACAGTGTCACAAAGATTTGCTTATATAATTTCATACATATCGCTCTTACAAACAATTGACCAAAAAAAGTTACTTTTAGATGTACCTATTTATACAGTTTCCATTACGATTTTTCCTTCTCCTGTAAAATTGTAATTATTTTAGTTAGGGCCTTTCCACATGAGAGCAACGATATGTACTTGTATGTGCCAACGTGGTCATTTAAGCGTTTTTGCGGTTTAAATTTGGCATTTATTTGTCTGATTTAGCAGCAAAGTTTCCATTAAAAAAAGGAATCGGGATGCAAGATGCAAGTCATCTTTTTCGTGACACTAAAACAAAATATGAAAATCAGGCTGACGTGGTTCTGCTTTTCGTATAATTTTTGAGAATCGAACGATTTGTATGTCAATTTCGTCTTTTTGAAAGCGCCAAAGCTTACAAACATCATTGAATTAAGACTCCATAATAGATTTTGATTTTTTAGAGGAGTGATTTCACAAAAAAAGAGTCGGAAATTGCGCTGAGCTATTCACGGGTTTCTCATATAGTAACTTACGAAAATCGCATGGTTTATATATCGTTTAAATTTTTTGTGAGCACTTTTTAACTAAGACGTAAAATATCATTCAATTAATACTCTAGGCTAGATTTTGTGTATTTTAAGAAGTGATTAAATCAAAAAGGAACTGGAAATCGGGTTGACGGTTAATAGTTTTTGTAAATTAAACGATTTAAATTTCGATTTTTTTGAAGCGCTAAATACTTAAAAAAGCAGTCAATAAAGATGCAATTCAAGATTCTAGGAATGTTAAGCAGTGATTAGAATATAAAATGGAACTGGATATCAAGCTGTTGTAGCCTTGATTTTCTCATAACCACTTTTTGAAAATCGCACGACTTGTATTACGATCTTTTTTGTAATACGTGCTGAAGATTATAAATTTATTCAATGAAGTATTAATAGTAGATTTTGTGAGTTTTAAGGTGAAAAAGAACTGGAAATTGGGCTGTTGTAGCCGTGGTTTTCTCATAACTCTTTTGAAAATCGAACGATTTAAAAAAAGCTGCTTAAGATTTGTACACTTATGCAATGAAGTTTTAATAGTAAATTTTGTGTGCTTTAAGGAAAAAGGAACTGGAAATCGGGCTGAAACATTCCCTGGCCTTCTCTCAAAATAATTTTTGAAAATTAAACGATTTGAATTTCGATTTTTTTTTGGAAGCGCTAAACATATAAAAAAGCCCTACATAGGCTGAAAAGTCCCGGACCAAACACATAGATGACACTAGTTGTATTGCAGTCACCTTTGTTCTGCTAATACTAACCTTCAAAAGACAATTCCATGATATTCTATTCATTAGTTTGTGAGTTATTGTGCAGTGGATCAAGACCCATTTCGTTTTTTAATTTTACGCTGCTTTTTGATGGAAAAAACTACCGTTCAAGCGAAGCAATGGCTTGAAAAGTGTTATGGGGACTCCGCTCCATCAGAAACAACCATAAAACGTTGGTTTCCTGACTTCAAACGGGATCGTATAGACACCGATGATGCAGAACGCATCGAAAAGTGAAGTTGCGTGATTTAGTTGACATCGTAAAGATATCAAAAGAATGCATGATCATTTTACTATGAGAAACATCTGTTCAAAGTGGGTGCTGCGTTTGATCGCTGTTGACCAAAAACGAGAACGTGTTGATGATTCTGAGCAGTGTTTAGCCATGTTTAAACGTAACAAACTGGAATTTTTGCATCGATATGTGACAATGGATGAAACATGAATCCATCACTTCACTCCGGAATCAAAACGACCGTCATCTGGTGAACCTGGCTCAAAGCGCCCGAAGACACAACAATCAGCTGGAAAGATTATCGCCTCGGTGTTTTAGGATGTGCGTGGTGTAATATTCATCGACTATCTTGAGAAAGGAAATACCATTAACAGTGAATATTATACAGCGTTGTTGGAGCGTTTGAAGGCCGAAATTGCAGAGAAACGACCGCATATTTCATCAAGACAACGCACCGTATATATAGGGGCCATCCCCCGAATACTGGTCGGTCCCAGATAAAAAACCAAGCTAAACAAAAAGCAACTATCAGCTGTTGTCTGTCAAATAAAACAGTGCTGCCAAGTCTAAATTGTGGGCCTCCAGAAGAACACTCAAAAACTTAAGTATGAAAACAAAACCGCAAATAATATGATGATGGCGCTTTAGAGATTTTAAATCTTTCACCAGCTGGGCAAATTCTATTGTTCTCTTACCTCATTAGCAATTGTTTTTTTTTATTATTTTTTAAATAATTTTTGTCCACGTATTAAAAATATAATGATTAAATAATAACCATAAATTTCATGTTGACTGATTATATTAAATCGTATAATTGGTCACAAATTGTTTTCAGTTTGTGTATTGAAAATTATGGCCAATTACGAGTAAGTTTGTGGTAGAAAATAAGAATTTAATATATATGTACGAGTGTGCATTTACATATAACTAGATTGACTTAAATTACAACTGCAAAGTTTGATGAAATTATATTAATTAGTAAATATCGGGGGATTTGTCAATTAGGGGGATGTTTTTGTGACAGATCAAGTAAGACTTGTCTCAAACTACTTTGTCATTTTTGTTCAATTATCGTTTGGCCAGTCACCATGGAAAGACTGACATCACAACAGCGTCTCCAAATTATTGAGCTGTATTACAAAAAAAAAAGTTTTCGTTCGATTCGTTAATTTTTACGTAACACGCGGTTATCGTCCAGGGCCCATCGCATTACAGAGAGAGCTCGTTACCTACAGACGTGTTTCCTGTCTGCTATAACGTTGGAAAGTTTAAGACAAATGTTCATAAACACTACTCCCTCTTCCCCCCTCCTCACAACCTATTTTACCAAATCTGGCACAATGCAACAATGTTTAAAAAACTGCAGTCAAAGTAGCCATTGCAGTCGAAGAAAACGGTGAGCAAAACCTTTACATTTGACCGAACTGGACGTGCTTTTTGCGGTCTTGCCTCTTCTGGACGCTTGAATTGGGATGAGTGGGCTTTGGTTCTAATGTCATGATTCGTCACCAGCTATGACCTTTTTGTGGAAATCTGGATGGCCGTTAACGATGTTCAACAGCTCCTGAGCGATGTCCATGCGACGTTGTTTTTGCTCAAAATTTTGCAATTTTGGAACAATCTTTGCAGCCGCACATTTCATGCCTAAAACGTCCATAAAAATTGCTTGTCATGAGCCGAACAATATGCCAACATCATCAGCAACCTCTCTGACAGTGATTCGACGATTATCCAAAATCATTTTCTTGACTGCTTCAATGTATTCATCGGTTGTTGACCTGCTCGGGCGACCAGGACGAGCATCGTCATTGACATCTTTTCGGCCGTCCTTAAACCGGTTATACCACAATTGAGCTTGTGTTCTGTTCACAGTAGACTCGCCAATGCAACAGGCAACTTTTTAAATGAAAAGCAAAATTAGATAGTTTGGGATTTTTAAACAAGTTTTTGGGAATTTAGGAAATTTGCCAAATGTATGTCTATTCAGGCATTGCTTAAGTGATTGCGTATTATTTTATATGGTTAAAACTTAATACAGTTTCTTTAATGCATTTTTTCGAATAGTAAAAAATCGAAGAGCACACCAAAACACCATTAACCTTTTTATCTGTCAAAAATCAACTGACAATCCGAAATGGCTGATATTGCCAACCACTGATAAAATGTCCGCCAGCTAAAAAGGTGCTGCCAGCCTAAAGTTTCATAGCTTGGTAAAAAGCACCCTTTAATTTACTTATGTTTCAATTATCCTTTGAAACATTTATTAATTTTCAAAAATTCTATAGATTTTGTTTAAATTAAAATCAGAGAAAAAAAATCACACGTTCATTGCATTTTTGGCGCTCACCGAGGAGCTTAAATGATTTCTTCATGCCCGTAACAACGTGCTCGTATTTGAATTGAAAATATTTTATAAATTTATTTTAGTTTGCATGCGGGGTTTTTGTTCATTCGCTCAGCAAAACTTTACAAAATTAAATATGAATGTATTTACGGTGTGTATGTGTGTGTGTATGTGTACGGATGTGTCTTTGGATGGTAATCGGTCTGGCCTATAGATGTGTTCATAAATGTATGTAAGTACAGTCACATGTTTGTGTATTTACATATATACGAACATACATATACATACTTACCTACACTCGTATAATGACTAAATTCAATATTAAATAGTTTTATAGTAATTTCCATTTAATTTCAATACAATGAAAATTGTTTTTTGCCAGCCAAAGACATGCAATTTTCATTTCAAGTAATAAAAATTGCAAACGTTTAATAATTTAATAAAGATTTACAAGACGTGGCTGGTGCGAGAAGTACTGGGCAGGCATATTAGGGTAAATAGTTTGATTGGCTTAGGTTAGGTTAGGTTTGACAGGCTGCCAGCTATTGTAAAGCCAGCCCACTTGGGTCCATTCTGGTCCCGTTGTGTTGCCTGGATGTGATACGTATCTCAGTAGATTTACATATTACTGGTTTAGAACCAACCCGAGGATCGGATAAAGGAGTCCAATCCACTTACATCGCATTCCGATACCTCCGTCAAATCATGCAGCATCGGTCTGCCTAGGTACAATGCCCTTATATAAGAAAGAGCTGGACACTGACAGAGGAAGTGCTCAACGCTCTCTACTTCCTCCTCGTCTCTGCAACTTCTACAGAAGTCATTAGATGGAAGATTTAACCTGCTCGCCTGCGTTCCTATGTGGCAATGTCCCGTCAAGACCGCTACAACCGAACGCAACCTCCGTCGGGGCAAGTCCCTAAGGATGATAGTCCTCCTGTTATCATATCTAGGCCATATCAGCCTTGATATTCGACAGGTATCCTCACTACACCATCTGTCTTGAGCGGTCTGGAAAAGTTGACGCTGTACTTGTTTCTTACAGCTCGCAAGCGGGATTCCAACAAACCCATCTATATTTCTTTGTTGTAGCCGGACACCGGCCTTTGCCAGTTTATCCGCTACTAGATTTCCAGGCACTTCACTGTGCCCTCGTACCCAGAAAAGCTCCAGGTTCGAATGTCTCGCTATCTCGTTTAGAGATATCCGGCATTCACGAACCAACCTGGATGTCGTATAGACTCCAGATAGTGCATACAACGCAGCCATACTATCAGTACAAATTCGGATATCATCTCCGTATATCCTGTAGTACCTTAACCAGTTAGCTGCTCTCATAATGGCCGCAATTTTGGCCTGCGCTACGCTGCATTCACTTTGCAGCCTGAAACTCATTCTCCTCTCATACAAGGGGATAAAGATACCCCCACCAACTCCATAGTCCGACTTGAATCCATCTGTAAAAATTTCAAGCACGTCCTCCTGACGAGGCTTGACTTACAAGTAATTAAATTTTACTGGAGCTAAAGAAATTTACCAACCCGAGCAAAGTAAGTTTGGTCGGTTTTAAATCATCTTGTTTTCACAGCAGAACAAATTTTGCTTTCAGATGCATGTCAATGATAGCAGTCAAAAGTCGTAAAAGGATTTTGAAACGCCACTATTGGTAATAAATATTTCAGGAAGATGATCAACATGAATCAAATATAATGATATTACGCTCTGCGCCGGTCCGTTTGATGTTGTTTACATCAAATGTGACGTAGACAGTGAGCTAAAGAGAATGAAAAAACAACACATCGCAAGCAATTGTTTGATGTAAACCAGTGGTGGACAAATTTGTTTTGTACTTGTGTTAGTGAGATAACTTGAGAATAATTTAAAGTACTGTGACAAGCAAAACTTACACAAACAATTTCGTATGAACAACTCAATCACGTACGTTAATGCATAGTCTATGGCATGGGTAACATGCCATAGACTATGTGACTGTCGCTACAACACGTTGGCTTGCCGAGTTGTGAGTTTTGCGCACAAATTGTGCGACATTAGCTCACAATTTCATTTCTTAAAAAGTTCTGTTGAGTAAATATCACCGCAGGTGCAACAATTGTATATAAAAATAAGAGCAAATCGAAATAAGGTTGTACAACATGCTCCTAAATTTTACAACCAGTCGATACAACTACCCAAAAAATCAAAACTTTTTAATCTTTCGTACAACCGAGACACAACTTCATACGACGACTCCACAAACTTTACAATCTAATAACCAACATCGTCATGTTGTACAACTAGTCGCATAGTCTGTGGCTTGCTTTATGACAGTTTCGTAAGAGCTATAAATGTTTCAGAAATGTAGCACCAATTTTACTCGTATTACGTTTTTTACTACAAATTATTTTTAAGCCCGAGGAACTTTTTTCACATTCATATTAGAATGGTAGATATCATAATACCCTCCAATAAAATTTTATCTATACATTTGAAATGACTGATGACATAAAAAACACATACAAACACATTTTTTATCATAAAGTAATTTGGCATTGTCATTTATGTTATCTGCTGTAATTGGAAAAAAGCTCTAAGCATCTAGCTAACATGGGCATTGGCCAACATCTGTTGAACGACTAAGCTAAGGAGTATAAGAAAAAGAAGGCGTTTGACTAAATGTACACCATTGATGTAAGCAAATAATTGTAGTCCCGTGTGACGTCATGCGCGGTAGAAACTTATTTTGTCAACTTAGCTATTTACCTAATGGGTGATCAACTAAATTAAGAGAGAGGTGGAGAGAGAGAGAAATAGAGAGAAAGAATGAGGGAGAGAGAGCAAGGAAGAAATGGAGGAAGTTGTCGTTATAAGCAGTATACAGCTTTGATTACTGATAATACAGTAATAAAAAAATCTAGCTTTCCGTGAGGGAACGAGATGAGACCAGTTGTAGTTGTGAAAAAGATTTATATCAGCACCTGCCTTACGAGCTTATGATGGACCAGTTTCACGGAGTGAACGATTAACGATTCACAAGCGCCCCCGTGTAGCTCACACAGGTAGCAATTTTTGGCATATGTTTGTAGCCATATGAGCAACTTCTTGTTGAGGAGTTCAGGCCTTCTATCTCTCCTTATTGCAGTTTCAGTGGTTGATGAGTTGGTAAGCCGAAACTCATTGAGAGCATCAACCCTTATACCAACTCACCCGTCAATCATTACCACTGGATCCTTACAGTACAGGTATCTGTTGTTAAGGTAACAGACTCTCGGGAGGTTGTTAGTCCCCAAAAACAGCCACACACCAAGCAATTATCAAAGATACTAACACCGCCTTCCTGCGTTTTAGGTTTCAACTACAGCCACAACGTTTCAGCCAAGGTAGCCACTTCAACCATAATCAGCCCGGGTTGAGCTGCAAGCAGAACCACCCGGAGGCCATGCTGATCCCCGTTCTGCCAATTTAAACCCTTGGTAAGGGTATCGGAAGCCAACACAACATAAGTCATGCGGCTGCCTAGAGTTTTATTTGCTACAATAAACGAGGAACTCCTTCCCCTCATTATCCGAAAAAAAGAATATACTGATTAGGAATACATGGCAAAACCTGGGAGGGGGGGGAAAAAATTTTTTTTTTACCGGTATACTCGTAATCCATTACTTTCCCCACTGTTCTCTATTCTACTTACACTTTTTCTGTTTCATTTATTTTCTCTTTATTTAAGAGCAAAAGAGCAAATCTTTTGCTCTTAAATCTGTATCATTGTGCTTTGTTATACTCTTTGTTAGTTTTTCTACCTAATCCTTGGTGTTTTTCCTTATCGCTTCTATGGTCTTCTCTTGCTTTTACCGGTTTATTCCATTAGTTTCCCCTCCGTTCTCTCATTTTTTTTCTATTTCTGGTTTCTTTTCAATTTATTGCTTTTCTAGTTTTATCTTCTTCCCTTCTCTTCTATATTTCTTGTGATGCTCTTTACTTGACTCCATTTAATTTCTTGACTTGTTTTCTTCCTCTTTCAACTTTTATCTTCTCAACTCTTCCTTTTTTCTTATCTTTTTCGATCTCATTCTGACTAGTCCATATACAATGATTATGAGTTATCTCTAAACCTTGATGACCACCCTCGAACTTTTGGTTTAAACCCTTTTACAAGACATTTTTTACAAAGTTTTTCTATTATGGAAAATTGATGTGTCATGCCCAGAAACAATTTCCCTGTAAATGTCATTTTTATCCATAATCACAATTGACATGAACCCCTTCGATGAAAAATAAAGAAAGAACGAGAAAAAAAAAAAAGAAATCCGAACATCATATTCGTATAGTGATCAGAACCTGTATGCGGTGGCATGAACAGAACAGCAACACGGAGCCAAACATTGGAACAGTTGCACACTCGTGACTCCGTAATTGTGCTGTGGAGCAATTGAAATTATTTAATTTGTACAATATAAATGAAATATAGTAGATGTACGAGTACATAAATATAAATGACACATAATAATGTTGTAATGAGGCAAACGAACAGGATAATTGGTTGTGCAGACAATTGAAATTCAGTTACAAAAAAATAAATAAAGATAATAATATGAACTAAGCTTTAATGTAGAGATAGAAAATGCTGAAATAAAATGTGAAGAAAATATACTTTTTAGCAAGTATAGAATAACAGAATGAAAGGCCTATTATGGTTATTATTATTTGAGTAGGGTGCGGCTCCAAAATGACCTCTTTCACTCCCCTTACCCCTTCACGGGTTAAGTACGTCAAGGAACCGGGCTAACTCCTTCAATAGTAGTGATAACAAGTCTTGTTTACTCAACGTATAAGCTTGTAGTAGCCGGTGTCTTAAGGTCCCATAGTAAGTGATTAACTGTTCCATTGACTCGTTCACCGCAAAATCTGCAAATGTCTGCATTCGAAATGCCTAATGCTGTACAGTTGCTTGCGGCATGACCTGTAAGTGCACTTGTCTGTGTCCAGTCTTAGAGCAGGCTTGTCCTTCTTTAAATGAAAGCTTAGACATTTCTTATAACGTTTCAAACCATTGTCTCGTTCCAACATTTCGCCACGATGAACTGAGTCCATTTTTTTACCTCCCTCTTAAGGAGGCTCTTGTTGAAGACAAATGTTGGAGCAATATCAAACACTCCATTTTTGGCATAGATGTCTGCCATCTCATTGCCATAATGCCCCACATGTCCTAGTACTCAGACCAAAGTAATCTGGTTCCGTCTTGCCAGTTAATTTGTCCTGTTTGGACATTTCAGTATTAGGTTGGACGTAGTCAGAGAGTATTCCTATTATTACACCCATGTGTCCCCTATCCGAATACTGCAGGTTCGAGTCCTGTCACGGTCGCCATATTGTACTGTATAAAACAGTACCAACTCCAGTTGCCGTAATGGCTAAATGCAACAACTGAATGCTTTAAGAGTTCATTTTGTTTATTGCGTTACTTATTTTAGGTAAAGCATACAGCGTATTTATACGTAGTAGTACTTTTATGGAGTAGATAATGCTGGCAGTATAATGGATAGTGGTGGCAATACCGTATCTCCACTGTTTCCCTTACCACGTATAAGTTCGCTTGGAAGATTGTGATTTCCAAACGTGCTCTAGGCTCTCACTCTCTGAAGCGCTTTGGATCAATCTGTGTACCACTGCTGTTAACCATATCGGTATCACCTTGGTTTCGTGGCCTATTCTTCTCTTGTCGGGAGGATAATTCCTGATACAAGAATGGATTGAGTGCATGTGGTCACGCACTTGCTTGGGACATATCGATTAGGTCTCTGATTCCCTTAAGAATTGCAAGATAAGCTAATAAGGTTACGCGACTTTAGTTTATTCCTTTTGTAAATTGAGATCGACTGAACGGTTATCTTCTTTTGAACAGCCATATAAAGCGGCATTAAGTTCAAAAGGGCTTCCACACCTGTCGGTAGGCATGCAAAACTCGGTACCCAGCGAAGTATTGATATGACAGTTACCTGTTTTTTTGGGGGGTTTCCCCATCATACTAGAGCTCCATATAGTATAGTGGATCTTACCATTTGAGTAACTAATCAGTACGCCATTCTAGGGCTCAAGTTTCAGGACTTAACCAATAGTTGTTTAGCAGTCCAGTCTTGAACGCCTAGAGTTTCTTAGGATATACAATAGTTGCCTAAGAAAAGGGACTTATCCGGAAACGTGAAAAAAATTGCGATTGATCCTTATAAGTAAAGGGGATGTAAGATCCACAGCTGCTTACAGACCTGTATGCATGTTAGACACAGCTAGAAAGTTACTAAAAAGGCTAATATAACCCTGCCTATATGATGCCATATGTGCTGGAGGAAGCTTTTCACAAATACAACATGGCTTCTGACCTGAAAGAGCCCTTAAAGATGTTGTAGACGTCATTGTAGCAGATGCAATTACCATGCACTTCGCATCACAGTGTGGTGTACAGTTTCTTCAAGGTTCATTGTCGGCCCTAACTTTTTCGAAGAAAGCGGTCTTACTGTTACTGTCAATGGAAAGCGTTACTTAAAGATGTTGAAAGAGTTTTTCTTTCCAGAATTGCGCCGAAAGAGAATCCCTTTCAACACTGTTTGGTTTCAACCAGGTGGGGCAACTTGTCACATAGCCGCGCCTGTTATGACAGAGTTGTGGCAAAAATATCCCAATAAACTGATTTCAAGAAACTCCACATCCTGTTGGCCTCCCAGGTCTCCTGACCTCACTGCAGCTGATTTTTTGTGCGGGGTTATTACCAACAAGAAGTTTACCCAACAAATTTGAATGATTTAAAGCAGAAGTGCCCAAACCCTATGGGTTTGGTGCTCATTTGGTTTTGTAAAAGCACTTAGTTATGGGCTGTGCGCTTTAATATACACATGTGTGTATACACAGAAGTGCAAAGCAACAACACTTTCACATGTTTTACTGGTAAACCTTAACGACAGTGATTATCAGTGTATATTTTGTTTTTGCTTAACGTATGATACCATTTTGCTTTTTACAACAAAATATATTAAACAAAATTTGTTTCTCCTTAAATGTATTGGTGCTTCCTCTTCCATATAGAAATTTTGGGCGCCCCTGATTTCAAGCAATCCATTCAAACTGTAATTGAGACGATTCCCGCTGCAACACTCCAGGCAGTAATTAATAATTTTTTGATAAGATATCGCACATGTGTCACCGAAGGTGGAGGCCATTTGAATTCAATTATTTACAAAACTTCATGAATTACTTTAATAAAAATGTATTATTTTTGAAATGAATTACTAAAAAATAAATTACATAAATTTTATAAAAAGTTATTTAAGTTTCTTAATGTAGCAAAATTGATCAGCCATCCTATAGAATAGGGAAGTGTACCACTCGTTTTTGTTTATATGAGGAATATTGCATGATAAATGATGCTTAGCGTGCCTTCTTTAAGTGGTCGCGTTGGGATGTGGATCGGCAGAAGCTGGAGCGAATAATGGGTATATTGATTGTAGCGATATGGTAGATATTATTACTTCGGACGAAACCAAATGTAACGTAGTAACAAAATATTGCGGAAAGAAAAGTTCTGCGATTAAAGAAAGTGATTTGGTCTCAGCTGACTCTATAAGTTAGAATACGAGTATAAGCGTGTCTGAACATAGGCATATGTACATATATATATGTAGATTAAGGGAACATAGAGTGCCACATATAGGAACCATCCTGAAGTAAAGCATAGACAGTTAAAGGGTGGATTTTCTCCCTTAGAGTAAGAAAAAAAAAGGTTTTTAGTCGGTATACGCTACACGCAGAGTCTGACGCACCTCAGAGATGACGGTCTCTGAGATTCCAGCTTAATGTATTGTGACTCCTGTATTGTGACAAAAACTCTATGTTGAGTAGTCTCTATTGGAAAGTTCTGTACAATTTTTGCTTCCATTGAACTCATTCCTTGTAGATGGGCACAAAGCCCATCTCCAAGGAATTCCGAAAGCAAAGCCAACGAAGGGATATTATTTCATTTGCTTTTCAATAACTGATTAAAACGAGAAAAACCTCAATATAATTGAAAAAAAAAATCCTTTAAGAACTATCAACTTCTTAGACAATATTTTTTCTTAGTTTATACAAGTATGAAAATAGAAGTGTGTTAAGTAGCGGAGATATAAACAAAACAGTTTCAATTACAATTCGAAACCTCAAACATCTGTGATTTGAAACAAAGAAAAGTTTTAAAATTGTAAAAGTTAAATAATATCTGAGTGCTAGTGGCTGATTTATTCTTTTTGAAAAGTATAAATACGTTTGTTGTCGGCATACAAAGAAGAGGAAAACTCTCCCCTTTTCTAACGCCCCGTTTTCTCTACCAACTTTTCGTTAAACAGATTTCAATGTCATGAGCGGCAGTATTTCGAAAAAGGAGTTTGTGTTTAAAAGAATGTCTGAATGTATGTGTGTATGTATGTACATATGTTTGTAAGTGTAGAAGTTGTGGCTCAAATCAATGGGGAGTTAAGGGCCATCACACTTGAAAAAGTAAACAGAATAAATAAATGAAATAACTCAACTACCCGTTTCTGTTATCCAGCACATATTGTTTCTGTTGTTGTTGTGTAAAATTCTCTGGGGTGTAATAAATAAAATTATCTAAATCATTGTCATTGTTGACTTCTTGGCTGTATGATTTTGTTTTTTTTTTATTTCAAATTTGTTTATTCTTGTTGTCGTCGTTGCTGATCAAGTGAATTATATTTCATTACTTTCCTTTTTATTACTTTTAGTGCAAATATTTGTTTTTTAAATATTTATGTTTTCAAGCAGTACAAATTTTCATAACATATATACTCATCACTAGCCGAAAGGACTAATATTTATATTAAAGGCAATTATTTTATTAGTATACGAGCAACCAGCTCTTGATGTTCCTGGTATGAAAAATTAATGCAGTTGTGAAAACGATTCTCGTGGTGATCTAATCACCGGGTGAATACAATGCATCTAGCAGTGTGCGCATACATGACAGACTGCCATGCATGAGTACCAATTCGATCTCATGTTGTTTGGACTTGACCTCCCCCTTGGTTAGGAGCAGAGCCTTTCTAAAACTCCTTCCGATCTATGGGTCACGGCACCCCGTTGCAATACAACTCCATACCGAGCTCAATTGAACTCTCCCCACGATTTGGGTTTAAACCACAACCACCACTGTACTCACCGAAGGACAGCGCCATATCAGAGCAGGAGCAAGTTCCTGGGTCTCCCGGTTCCCGTGGTACCAGTTTTAAGTCTCCGGTCAGACTTCGTAGCCTAAGGCCTACTACCAGTAGAGCCCCAAACGGCTCGGGGACCACTGTACTCACCGAAGGACAGCACCATATGAGAGCAGGAGCAAGTTCCTGGGGCTCCCGGTTCCCGTGTCTCCGGTCAGACTTCGTAGCCTAAGGACTACTACCAGTAGAGCCCCAAACGGCTCGGCGACTGGTGATCCCCTGCAACAAATACTTACACAAGCAAGACGGCATACAGCAAACAGCAACAAAGACAGGAACGCCGGGGACAATAGCAGCCACACAAGGACGAAACTGCATCACCCGCAACACAAAACGTACAAGGGTACATAACACAATAAACAACACACAAATAGCACATAACAGCAGACAGCAACCTGCAACACAGCACACGGCAAACATCACACAGCAAAAGGACTTCAAAATTAGTGCAATGTCCACAGTACTAAACACATTTTTCTATGCTTCTAAAAAATCATTCAGGATGTGTCTAATTTTTGAGGAGATGTAAGACATACGCCACCTGGTCCGATCTTACTACTTACTATGTTGCTTATATCCAACAGAAAATGGTCGCTGCCTCAAAATCTGTTTTGGGATAGCAACATTGGGCAGGAGAGAGAAAGAGAGAAGCGACTACGGATATTGATGTAAACAGCGCAGAGCTGGTTTTGCCCAGGTGTACGCTTAGCCAAGACATATTGGTTTTTGGGGCATAGAGGGGTAGGAGTTCTTCGTCTTTTGTGGCAATTAAAATTCTAAGAAGCCGTATGACGTATGTTGTGATGAACTTCCGAAACCCTTATCAGAACGGAGACCGGCAAAGTCTCCGGGAGGTTCTGTTTTACTGACCATTCTGGCGCTAAACACGGTTGAGGTGCCTACCTTGGCTAAAAATCTGGCTGTGGCTTAAACCTAAAATCGCACGCTGGAGAATTAGTTTAACCTGATAACTATAATACATGGTGGTTTTCGGGGGCTAACTTAGGTCCAATCCACAGCCAAGGTGCTGTTGTCTTGCAACAGATACCATGTAATGTAAGGAACTAGTAGTGTTAGGCGGGTGAGTTGGTTAAGGGCTGATTCTTTTAATGGGCTAATCGGACTACCAATCCTTTAAGCCTTGTCTTCTATTGACTGTCTGGTCTGGGAAACTGCATACAGAAGGCATTAGAAGGCCCGAGGACATTAGCTAGGGGTCCATAACACTACATACCTATGTGATCCTTGTAAGCCAGAATGTGATGCTTGTAAGCCAGCTGGAGGCGATGTTGAGTCGTGAATAATTCACCCCGAGGAGTTGGTCCATCATTCGAAAAGGTCGTCAGGGCAGGTGCTGATAAAAGTCCATGACACATTCTGTTACTACAATAATCGCCCGTGGAGCAGCTTTTGCCTATACAGGGCTTCTGTGGTATAGTGGAATAGAAATCCTTCATTTATAGTAGCAACTAAAACTCTAGAAAACCCCACGATGGTTGTATTGGGACTTCCGAAACTCTTACCAAGGGTTAATTAGCAGAACAGCGATAAGTAAGATTCCTGGTTGTTGTTCTACCGACCATACTAATGTATGAGCCATACTAATGTTGAGGTGGCGGAAATGTTATGACTGTGGACTGAACCTAAATTCGCCGAGAATAGTTATTGTTGCAGGCCTAAGTTACTCCGTTAGTTAGTTCTAACGCCATATCAAGCTGAAAGTCAAATCAATTTCAATTCTGTTACTAGAATAGATATTGCTCAAGTGAATTAGGAGAGCTGGTGGCTATAAAGAACCTCTAGTGTTTCTTTTCTCATACTTTACCAACAGAAATATCAATGACACAAAATCTTTCTGTGAAATTGCGATTTTCAAATTAGCTGCAACAATTTAAAGATTGATGGTAAAGGGTTTCCCACGTTAGCGCCAAATCATCAACGAACTTTGCCTATTTAACGCCTGAAACAAAAACTCATCAATCATTTACTTTAAAATGCCAAAAAGTCAAGCTAAAAAATGTCAGGGGTGATTTTTTTTCTCTTCACATACAAACATGAGCCAAATGAGTGCTAGTTTGTTGAAAAAAGCACGTTAATTAGATGCTTGTGTTAAAAAAAAACTAGATTTTTACATAAATTTCAAATAAAAAATTTACGGAGAAAAAAACTGTTTCAAATTATTTGACAAACTTCTAATTAACTCACGCTAAAAAATTTAAAATAAGAAAAAAAAAACTATTAAAAATATTCAGATTTAAAATCACGGTAAATAATTCAAAGTTATAAAAAAAAAATCGAATAAAAAATGTGGATTTAAATGCCAGTATTGGCCCACAATAATGACTGTCTAATACCTAAAATTAGCCAGGAGTCGTTTTTTTTAAGTTAAAAAAAAAAAACTTGTGAGGGTTTATCGTACCTTCTCTTTTTTGTAAACTTCATTACTGTTTCGATTTTTTGTTTGTTTTTTTTTACTAAAATGAGCCCTCAAATTTAATTTAAATTTGAGATTTTTTTTTATATAGTTTTTACATTTTAATGACTTTTTGTTACACAAATAATGAAAAGAACGTCCCTTTGGGAAAGTTGGTAGTTAATTTGAGGGTTGTTTGTATCACCTCAAATGATTTCACCTCTGTTACACACTCATAGACACACACACACACTTATATCACATACAGCAGAGCAAAGCCAAGAAAACTTTTTAACGGCGGCGGCTACTTAATATTCACTGGCAGCAGCTGGGAGAAGAGTGTGTTTTAAATATAACATTCGTTTGAAATGAAATTAATATTATAAAATAAATATAAAATTATGTAAAATGCAGTATTGAAAAAAATTCAATGACATTTAGTAAAATATAAATAATTTAGCAAACTACTATAATAATAAAATAATAAGCCATTTGGAAATTGTTAGCACGATTTTGTAAACCAACAAAGCCGAAGAAATCGGGAAAGTACACTGAAAAGAATTCCTTCAATAATATAATGAATATTGACATTAATCTAATGAAAATTTTCATTATTTTTCGGCCAGTGGTGGCCTTTATTAGACTAATGAATCTTGTTTCATTAAAAATTATGTAATGAATATATTCGTTAAATTAATGAAAACTTCATTGATGAAGCATGAATCATAATATTTATAGTTTTCATTAAAACAATGAAAATATTCATTAAGTTAACGACTCAATTTCATTAGTTTTATGAATTTGGTACATTAAGATTAAGTAAAACTTTCATTCCTTTCATGAATATTCTTCATCATTCAAACGTAATTTTTTTACTAGGCCAATGAATGTGTTACATTATTTTTATGAAATATTTTCACTAGTGTAATGAATACATTCGTTGAACCAATTAAATATTCACTAATTTGGTGAAAAAAATTCTTCATTTTAATGAAATAAAATCATTAGTTTAAGCAGTAAAAAAGGAAAGCATATGAAAAGGGTCGCAGTCTGGCAATCTCCATATTTGCCCAATGTTTCCGTTTAGAGCTCATTTACGCCAATTCAAAATGTAGTAGATTTGAATTAAAATCTACAACGAAATCTATATCGTTTACACCACCTTTTTTTGACACCTAGCAAAATTTCGTTTTCACAAAAATAATTTATACATGCGGGTTTGACAAAGGAATTTTATCAGAGACTGAATACACCAACATTAAAGTGTATATTTTTGTTGACCAGAGACTGCATACACCACATTAAAGTGTAAATTTTGTTGCAGCGTAGTATTTTTTAATACTTTTTGAACAAAATCACAATTGCATCGCATGATGCGAGTAGATTTCAGGAGATTTCGTCGAAATCTACTCATAAAGTAAATTTCATTTTGTATGAGAAATCTTCTCAAAATCTGCTAGATTTGGCTTAAAATCTCGAATGAGCAGATTTCGCTTTGGTGAAATTCAAATTCAGCCAAATCGATTGTTACACGTTTATTTGACTAAATTTTGTTAATAAAATTCACCTTGTAGAATACATTTTTTCTGTATTCAACTAAGTTATTTTATTAAACCTGGATAAAAAAATTATAAACAGCTTGTTTTTAATGTTTCCCAGCTGTTTATATGTCGACATTTCATAGGAGCTACCCCAATCATCAGTAGGCTTGGAAATTTTTAAAAGATATTCTCGGTCAGAGGCCGCCAACATCAGTTGAAAGTCTCTCTGTATACTGCTTTGGAAAACCAAAATCTCGGTTAAACCCAATTAAACTAAAGCCTGATTTTTGCCGGAAAGTAATCAAAATCATTCTCAAATTTTTTTTTTATTTGACATTCGGCATTGAAGCTTAAAAAACTGCTGTTCATCCTGCAGGCGTTAAGAAATTAAAAATGAATTTTGAATGGCGTTTTTTTGTATAAACTTTCTTAATATTAAAGGCGTTTTGGGGGAGGGGGGGATGGTTGCGTACTTCTCACTGTACGTACCGGTCGGTGGTGGTTTTAACGGCTGCTTTTTGATGTTGATGGATATAATTGGATATACAAATGGTTATAAATGTTTTGATTTGGTTACACTTCAGTGTGTTTGTTTAACGACCTTTAAAATTAAAAACAAGAGAAGATAAATACACTACACCAGTGGTGCCCACAAGTTCTATATGGAAGAGTAACACCAATGCATTTATGGAAAAACTACTTTTATTTAATATTTTTTGTTGTGTTACAAAAACAAAATCCACACTGATAATCGCTGTCGTCAATGTTTACCAGCAAATCATGCGAAAGTGTTGTTGCTTAGCTCTTGTGTGTGTGTGCAGTGAAGAACGACAAAAAAAATATATAAGATGAAGTTGTTTGTGTATTTTTGATAGCTAAAAATATACGATGAAGTTGTTTGTGTATTTTTCATTGCTAGTGTTGAGCGCAGTATGTGTGTATTAAAGAGCACAGCTCTATTGCACAGCCCTAAGCGTTTTTACATAAAACAATTGAGCATCCAGCACATAGGCCAGGGCATGCCTGTACTACACAGTATTTTGACTACAAAAACAATACTCGTACTACGAGTATTAATGACATTTTTAAATATTTACATAAACAATTTATGGTTAAACTAATATACGGGTATAATTGAAATCTTTTACCAGTCATTAGTGAAAGAAAACAGTTAATTGGATGAGCCTTTATAGGAAACTGGGAAACTGTAACTGTTTTGACTCCTAGAATAAACTATAACATCAAGTTTGCAGTTTTTGCAGCATATTCTCCAGTGATAACAAAAACCTTTTACACTTCCATATTATAGAACCTGAATTAACTAGATGATAACTTTGCTTCTATGTGAAATACATTACCAGCACTATTAGCCACCATCTTTGGAATAGTTCTCGTCTTAACCTTCCTTAGGATAAAGCCGAATGTCTGGGAATCTATCTTGATTCTGAACTGTCTTGGGCAGAGAATGTCTAATTTAGAGCGGATAAGTCGACCGTGGCTTTGTGCGGATGTACTGGCAAAAGCTGAGGTCCGTTGACAGGAGAGGACAGGATGGTAGATAACCCGCTTAAAAGCTGTTAGAACCAAATGCAGCGTCAGGTTGTAGGGGTTGCACAAAATCATGGTCTGTTGAGGTTACCTTCTAAGTATCAAGGCTAACATAACTTGTGTATGATCCTAGTAGGACTACCATCCTGAGGGGGTTTCCCCGGCAACGGTTGCGTACTTTGTTGGTGGTTTTGACAAAACACTATCACATAGGACGCATGTTAGGAGGTTAAAACTTCCATTTCATAATTTCTGTAGCAGAGGAGGAATAAAGTATTGAGCACTTCCCCTCTCGGTGTCCGGCTCTTTGTTATATGAAGGTGCTGTATCTGGGCGGGCCGTTACTACACTAGTTAGAATGTGGAGTGAACGGACTGGATTCTTTTATCCGGTTTACGGATGGGTTTGCAGCTGAACCGTTGAAGGATATGTAAGTATCATATGTGGCATATGTCCCTCAGACAACATCATGGTATCAAGAAAGAGTCCAAGTAGGCTAGTTAAATGAAGCTGCCAGCCAGTACAACAACCTGCAACCTAACCTAGTGAAGTTGGCTTAGCACTTACCATCAATGGTATTCGCTATTACGAGATGATAACGGGGGAACTATTGTGGCCAGAAATAGAGGATATGTATCTGGAAAATATGCGATTCCAACAGTAATCTAATATTTTATATTGGCTCTTTTGCGCGATGGTGCGGTGTATGAACCGCCGGCACCATCGGGCCGTCTGTTTTTTTTTTTGCCAAAATGAGGCCGGTGAGGCATTTACTCTAAATGGTGGTCGCTATCGTGAAATGCTAACGAATTTTTTATGGCCCGAATTGCCAGATATGGATGTGGACGATATGTGGTTTCAAAAGGCTTGCTAGGCTGACACAGGTATCAATTTATGCCATATGAGTGACTGCCTTCTAATCCCTCCTGTATGCAATTTCCCAGCAATCAATGGCAGACAAGGTTTAATGAGTTGGTAGGCCGAAGCCCACTAGCAGCATCAGCCCTTAAACCTACTCACCCGTCAACCATCATCACTGGTACCTCACAGTACAGGTATCTGTTGCAAAGGCAACAGACCCTCGGGAGTTTGTTAGTCCCCGAAAAAAGTCACGCCAAGCAATTATCAAGTATACTAACACCCCCTTCCTGCGGTTTAGGTTTCACACACAGTCAGAACGTTTCAGCCAAGGTCAGCCTGGGTTGAACTGCAAGCAGAACCAGCCGGGCAATGCTGATCCCCGTTGTGCCAATTTAAACCCTTGGTAAGAGTTTCGGAAGCCAACACATTATAAGTCATACCCTAGAGTTTTATTTGCTACAACAAACGCGGAACTCCTTCCCCTCATTAACCTAAAAACAGAGTGCAATTGTTAGGAATACGCTAAAGCAAAACCTGTTCCCCGGGGGGGAAGAGCTAAAGGGTGAGATAACTCGGCACAGTAATGGCATAAACCCTTAATTATGCCTCAGCGTCATCGAAAATTTGGACCATCGGATGGAGGTGTATAGCTGAGTTTGCTGTCAATAAGCCAGCATCAATTCAAGAGATAGCTTGGTACAGTAATGGCATAAAACCTCAATTATGCCTCAGCGTTATCGAAAATTTAGACCATCGGATGGAGATGTACCGCCATTTGGCCGATATTATCGTAATAAAAAGAAATGACAATAATCCCGAAATGATTTGTGTTTTATTCAAAATCAAGATCGGCGCTTAACATTTAGCAATTCCTTGATGGACAAATTGGTAAGTCTCCAGGCCACAGGTTTGACTCCTGTAACAGACTCTGGGTGTTTCTATAGACTAGAAAAAAAATCTTGACAGTTTATTGTACTTTCCGTAATTGTTTCACTAAGAGTTTCTTGTAATCTGCTGAAGTTTACTTAACATTTTAATTGAATTCTTTTAAAATTAATTAATTTTACATTATATAATAAAAATAATTACTCTTTGGAACCGGCATACCTTTTAATACTCGTACGTTTGTATGTACTTGTATGTAAGTAAACTTTGATTTGCTTAAATTCTCACGTTCACATACTTCAGCTGATCAAACCCGAACGGCAGCCGCAGCTCAAGAAACTTGTTGTTGTGTACGGCAGAGTTAACAACATGTTGAACGATTTAATATTGATAAAAATGAAACAGCTACAACAACAACACAACAGCAATATTGGAAAATCAATAAGTTTTACGCATCTTGTTACACTCTTTTTTCATATTCAATATTCTTTAGGAGCAAAAAAAGAAAAATAAGGAAAAAAAATTAGAGACAATTGTCTTCAGGAATATAATAAAACTGGCCCAGCCTTTTCTAACAAACAATGGATTCAATAAAAATAGCAGCAATAACCACAACAGCAACAGCAACAACAAGCACGATTTTGTTTGTGGCACAAGGATGTGAGTGAGTTTTCTTCAATCGATGATATGTTGCAGAAAGTATTAATTTTCTACAATGTTGACGATGCTGCTGCTGCTGCTGATGATGATGATGATGACGCGGAAGACAGTGTTTGGTGCCTAAAATACCGTCTAAATGTTTTGTTGTTTTAATAAAGACGTTTTCCCCGATAAAACACACCTTTTCGCTAAGACCCGCTAGTAGAGGAATAACGACGATAACGACGACAACGAAGACGACTCATCATCATAAATTGGCTGGCTGGTTGGCTGGCTGCTTCTCTTTTCTTTCTAACTTTTTGTTCTTAAATTTCAAATATCAATCTGCAGAAGAGGAAAATTAAAAATAAAAAGCATAAGAAATTTGTATACAGCGTCTGCTTAAATATTTAATAATCAAGTTTTTGTTGTTGCTGTTGTTTTGGCCTCAGCAGCATTCTTTTCCAGTCATTTTACTGATACGTCTACGTGTGTAAATTGATCGGTTGTTTATACTGTTGCATGCCAAACTTTTGCGTTTGTTTCGTTATTTTTTTTTTTAGTTTTGTTTGTGTTTCAACCTCTTTCTTTTCAGCTCTTGATGTTGCATGTCTTCGAAATTTCGTTTTAGTATTTTCTTTTTTAATAATTTTTTAATAAAGTATGTAGCAGAATCGCTTACACCCAAAAAAAAATATGTTTGGCTTTATAAAAGTCTCCAATATAATTAATTTCACTGGACCTACTTCCTGCTTTAAGTACGACAAGAATCTCCTCAAAGGAGAGGTGTCGAAATGAAAAAAGTCTTTCTTAGGAGAGAGTTTGAAATCTACCAATGGACTTTAGCATTCCATGAGATGACAGCTATATATCTACGCCAAAAATCAAGCTAAAAGGCT
This sequence comes from Thecocarcelia acutangulata, assembly GCA_914767995.1. Lineage (NCBI taxonomy): Eukaryota > Metazoa > Arthropoda > Insecta > Diptera > Tachinidae > Thecocarcelia > Thecocarcelia acutangulata. The sequence continues at coordinate 20,642,333 of OU612095.1, read as the reverse complement.
TTTCGTTGGGCTTTCACTCTCCTTTCTCCTCAAAAGCAGGATAAAGAATTGGACAAAATCATTCTTAGGAGAGCATTTGAAACATACTAATGATCCTTAACATTCGAAAAGATGATAGATATCTACGCCAAAACTCAAGCTGAGAGGATTCCAATTGGATCTCGATTTTCTTTTAGCTGCAACAAGAGTCTCCTCAAAGGAGAAATAAAGAAATGGACAAATTCCTTATTAGGACAGCATTTGAAATTTACTAATGACCTATGACTAATGATAATGAGAAGAGTCTCCTCAGCATTCTAAGAGATGCTAGATATCTATGCCAAAACCTAAATTTATGGATTTCTATTGGACCTCGCTTTTCTTGTAGCTTCAACAAGAGTCGTTTTAAAGGGAAGATGAAGAAATGGAATAAGTCCTTCTTAGGAGAGCATTTGTAATATACTAATGACTATTAGCATTTAAAGAGATGACAAATATCTACGCCAAAATCCCAGTTGGGAGAATTTTCATTGAAAATCGATTTTCTTTTAGCTTCAACAAGAGGCTGCTCGAAGGAGAGATACAGAAATGGACGAAGTTCTCCTTAGGAGAGCATTGGAAACGTTTTAATGACCTTTAGCGCTCCAAGAGATGATTGACATCTATGATGATCTATGCCAAAAACCAAGCTGAGAGGATTTTCACTGGGCCTCGATTTTTTTAGCTTCAACAAAGAGTAAATTCAAAGGGGAAATGAAGAAATGGGCAAAGTCCTTCGTAGGAAAGCATACCAAATATACCGGTAGCCTTTAACATTACATGAGATGACAGATATTTACGCCAAAAGCCAAGCTGAGAGGATTTCTATTGGATCTCCACTCTCTTTTGGCTTTAATAAGAGTCTTATCCAAGGGAAGATGAATAAATAGATAAAGTCCTTCATGGCAAAGCATTGAAAATATACTAATGATATCCATGAGATACCAAACATCAACGTTAAAAGCTGAGCGGATTTTCATTGGATCTCCACTGTAGTTTAAACGTAAAATCACAGGGAAGTATTATTACTATATCCTGATAATTATGTAGCACGGCGAATTTAGAGACCCCGTGGCGGGGCTGACCTACAACGGACACCTATAATTTAAAGATCTAGAAAATGCGAAAAGATGGTAGAGTTGGTTAAAGGCTGATGTTCTTTATGGACTTCAGACAACCACCTCATGAAGCCTTGACTTGATATGACTTTCTGAGGAATTGCATAAATCAGCATTAGAAGGCTTGAGCTCTTTAGCAAGGGTTTTGCTGGCTAATATGGTTACAAACATATCATGAAAAGTTAGAACTTTTATGGGCCTTGCAAGTAAAACCGGGAGAACCATGAGATAGTTCGCCTCGTGGAATTAATTCACCATCAGATTACGCCATCATGGCATATACATATGTACTGGTTTCGTCTCGATATATTCCTAATTCAGGCTCCCTGCTTTCTGAGGAATAGAGAAGGAATTTGTCAGTTGTGTAGCAAAAAAAAGCATAACTTAGGTTATGATAGAACTGCCTTCAAGGGCTAAGTGACAGATTAGGGAATGCCGCCAATATTTTCCATCTGACAGACCATCTAGACGATGAAGGCAACTTGGCTCTGGTTTGGACATAAAGTCAACGAGCGGGGTTAGTAGTGTTCCCTGATAATTATAGTATTCAGCTAATTTCCGGAAAACTAATTGTAGTCGCTAATTTTTTTTTTTTTATAATTCAATTATTTATTGTTTATTTAACAATAAGTATGCAAATCTTAAAAATAAAAATTCATTAATCGCTAACGCTGCGATCGCCTTGAAACAGATACCTGTAAATAAGGAACCGGACATAGCAGAAAGTGGCGCGAATTGTTTAAGGAATGATGCTCTTTATAGACTTCGAGTAAAAGCACAGACTCCCTTTGACTGCCTGGGAAATTGCGTTCACGAGGGATTAGAAGCTAAGAACTCTTCAAAAAGTGAATTGTTCATATGGCCATCGCTGAGTTGCGAACTAGTTCACCCCATGGAATTCGTTCACCATCAGATGAGATTGTACGACAGAAACTGACGCGCATCAATTATACATCTTTCTTATGTTGTTTTAAAATGTTGATTCAATTCAAATAAACCATGCGAAGAAATTTACTGAGAAAAAGTTTTCGAGTGTATGCTAGCAACGATTGTTCGTTTGTATTATGTAGGGTCTAATTATTGTGGCAAGCCCCTGAGGTATAATTTGCCTGATTGATTTACATAACGATCGAAAATGATCAAGACATTAATTTCTTATTAACGTTGCCTCAAACGCAATAACAGCCACAAAAATACTTGTAGCATCAACAGCCACGGCTTAAACTACACCAACAACAATAACAACAGCAGCAATAATAACAGCAATAATAAATATTGGCAACACACAAACAAACACACAAAACCAAGCCAAGCGGCAACATCGATCACTGGCAAAAAAAAGAGGAAAAAGAGAAAAATGTGGTGTTCATTTTTTGAAGTCTTTCTTCCTCAAGAACAAAAAAAAAAAAGAGATGTTTCAATTTAGTACCTTCTGTTTTGTTCTGTTTCGTTTATTTGTTTGTGTTTTTTTTTTATACTTTTGAGCAGTAAAGAATGTTATAAAACCACAAAATTTGCCAACTGATGCTTAAACACGTCAAACCATTTTCAGTTTCAAGCCGAGAAGAACAACAACTTCTGAGATAATTCAATTAAATAAAAATTTAGTTTTTTTTCTCTGTTTTGTTTTGAAGTCTTAATAAAGTCATATAATTTGAAATAAATGCACTCGTAAAACAATTTATTAACCTAAAGAAGATTAACAAAAAGCAAAAAAAAAAAAAAGTCTGCGAAGGGTTTAAATATGTAGTGACTGATAATTGTTTGCTTGTTTGGCTTTTTCTTGGGAAAAAGTGGCAAAAAGAAAAACTTTAAACATTCATTGCATGTTTCTTTAATAATGTTTAATTAAGAAATCCAGAGACTCAAGTCTTCAACTTTGACAGCAGCAAACTCAAAGTCGGCTGCCCAGATCTGACGCCGGCTGAATGAAATCAGCTGCTGAGTAGAGTGCTGTTCGCCTTCTATACAAAAACCAAAAATTGCGCCAGTCACAATCTAGGATTAAAGATAATGTAAAATCAAATTCAAAAGTAATATTTTTATGTTTTTGCCCCGCCTAAAAATACCGCCCTTTTAGTATTTTATTCACCGTGTCGCCAATTTTAGTGCAATCTTAACATTTTGTATGTTGGAGTTCATGGCTCTGCAAGGACTACATTTCTGTGTTAAATAAATTTTCACTACCACGTCAAATTCTAGTCATAACTTTTAAAAAGCCGCTTCGTACTTAAGCTAATGCTAAATATTTTCGGAATCTGAATTTGAAGCCTAAATACAACGACAAAATCGTAACATTAATGCAAAAAATCGTTCTATTTACGAATGGTTTTCTATCAGATGTTATTATTATTTGAATATTTTAAGGTCAGGAAGAGGAGACAATGGGGCGTTGTTACATGAGAAATACAAGATTCTATAAGCCCATAACTGGGGTGAATAGAACTCGCTAACACTTCCATTAAAGAAATTAGGTCGATTTTCTGACGCACTAAATCCCTGAGTGTTAGGGGCAGTACACTAGATCAACTATGGTAGGAGGGTAAGAGACCGTTTTGGATCATACCCCATTCTTATGATTATTGTTAAAAAGCGGAAATATTGAGCACCGTTTTAGTTCCGCAATGGGAACCTCGTTTTATAGTATTTTTCACAAGATTTTCAAAAATTTGTGTGGCTGTAGCGTTCGTTTTCCTGCTGCATTGCTGGCCTTGAATTTAAGGATTGTCCTGGGATAGTAGTCTTATACAGGGCGTTATCCGGGAAGGTATACTACTCGCAGTGATTCCTTTATAATCTTGGATATATGCGATATGGCACCGTCTTGTTGATACCACATGTTAGTATATGCTGATAAATTCGGCAAACAATCTGAAAAATTAACTTTCAAATTTCTGGATATTAGAAAACGGAGTACAAATAAATTACCACCATTTTTTTACAAAAAAGAAAAATTTATTGTGAATGATCGATACACACATGTGATGCAGGATGTTCGACTATATCGAATGAAAATGTATGCGAAAGAAAGCTAGACAATCACATTCGAATTAGTTTGGGTTTGTCTATGTCACTATTGTTCGTTTGCATGAACTTATGTATTTTAATTGAATTTTGACACATCGTTCGCATAGAATAAAGTTAGAAAAAACAAGAATCAATTTTCTTTCGCCTAGAGTGTGAACGAACTTATCTTTTCGACATCGGCGAACTGGCTGTTAATCTTTTAGGCAGCATTTGGATTTCAAATCTGAAGAACTCTTTATGATTTGTAGGTAACCACGAACCAGCCCGAGTTATGGTACCTTCATATGATATGAACCGCTGCTCCGACAGAGCAGGTGCTATTGACGGAAACAGATGATAACCGGCCGGCACAATGTCTGGTGAATTTGTCGCATAGTACTTTTCAATCAAGAGTTTTCCAAGTTGGTTTACACCGCAACCGCTACATCCTAACGAGCATTGTCATATAGAAGAGAAATTTTGTCATATGTGGAACAGTATTAAGAGTCTTTTTCATTCAGAGTTCGGCTCACTTTCGTCAGTTATGTTTATGTTTATGCTGGAAGGTTGCTAATGTAACACCAATACCCAAAAAGGGTGAGGTAAATAACCCCGAAAATTACCGCCCAATTGCAATCTGCTCTGCGCTTTCCAAAGTAATGGAAAGTATGGTTAATTACCATCTTATGGGATATCTAGAGTCGCACAAATTACTTTGTGATCGCCAATATGGATTTCGTAAGGGTCGCTCTACTGGCGATCTTATGGCATATCTTTCGGAAAAATGGTGCCACTCAATCCATCATTTCGGTGAAAGCAAGGTGGTGGCTCTAGATATTTCCAAAGCGTTTGACAGAGTGTGGCATGCTGCACTGCTGGCAAAACTTACTGCTTTTGGTGTCGGTAACGATTTCTCTCGGTTTATATCGAGCTTTCTCAGAGACCGCGCTATACGAGTTGTTGTAGATGGGGTCTCATCAAATGAGTTCAAGATTAATTCAGGGGTACCGCAAGGCTCCGTTCTTTCTCCTACTCTATTTCTTATTTTCCTCAACGACCTTCTCTATCAAACTTCCAACCCTATCCACTCTTTCGCAGATGACAGCAGCATTTGTCACTCGTACTCTTTTGGTCATAGGCCCAGCCTATCAGAGATCACTGCCAAGAGGCTAAATATGAACGATTCACTGAATAGTGATCTTCTATTAATCTCCGAATGGGGTCGTAAAAACAGGGTCAACTTTAACGCTCGTAAGACCCAATGTTGCTTATTAACGCACAAACAAACGACCGCAAATGCTGCTTCATCTGTACTCATGGATGGTACAAATATTGAGGAATCGGATGCTCTTGATGTTCTTGGAATGAAGATACAGTGTGATGTCCGCTGGACTGAACACATTTTTCATGTCTCTAAAGAAGCATTCAAGTGTCTCGGTTTTTTGAAACGGTGTAAGATGTACTTCACTCCATCCGATCTCCTTACTATTTATACCACCTACATCCGACCGAAAATGGAATACAACTCTCATGTTTGGGCCGGTGCCTCAAAGTCTACTTTGGGGTTACTCGACCGTGTGCAGGAGAGGGCGAAGAAGCTCATCAGTGACAGTAGGGTATCCAACTCTATTGATTCACTTGAGCATCGACGCAGTGTGGGGTGCGTTACTCTGTTCTATCGTTACTACAATGGATTTTGCTCTGACGAGATTAGGGATCTTGTTCCTGAAACTCGCACATTTTTACGTAGCACACGTACATCGTCCAGAGTTCATCCATTTGTGGTCGATTGCCCGGGGAATCGTACTACGCATTACAGAGAGAATTTTTCAGCCGCACGGTTCGTCTGTGGAACAAGTTGCCTGCAGAAGTGTTTCCTGTCTGTTATAACGTTGGAAAATTCAAGTCAAATGTTCACAAACACTACTCCCGCTTTCCCCCTCCCCATAACCTATTTTCCTAGTTCTGGTACAATGCACTGCATATGTAGGGGTCATCCCCTGAGTACTGGTCCAATATAAAAAAAAAAAAAAAAAAAAAAAAAAAAGAGAGTTCCCGTGATTGTTTCACTTAGATTAAGCTACTCGTAGAGCACCACTTTCAGCTAATGCCACCAAATACAGAGTATCAGATTTTTTCGATTTTCATAAGGATAATGATCCTTGAAGTATCCAAAATTTTATATTTCTTTTTGGATCATCCTAGTTTGTGATAATATATCTAATTTTTATCACCAGTAATGACCAGTTTTTTGGGTCTAGCTACCAGCCTTTCACTCATGCATAATTGGTGCTCGAGATATCTCGGCTTTAATTCGTATGCCACCCAATTACTATGCTTATGATTCATTTCCAACATCTTTAAACGATGTGTGACTGCTGGATGAGTGGCCTGTATAGTAAGCGCAAGTTTCTTTTGTGTTTGATGGAGAATGTGAACTGGATTTTCCTGCCTTGTCTGATAATGTACCAACGCTACGATAGGTGGGTAGGCAGCCGCTGGATTCAATGATGTAAGTTAGGTTTTCCAGCTCACTAGGGTCTTGAAATCGTTCCCTTTGTGATTATAACTTGACGAGGTAAATTATTCACGATTCACCAGCGCCTCCGTGTGGCTTGCAAGGCTCACACAGGTCACAACTTTTATTATCAGTTTATAGCCATATAGACAAACTCCTTGCTGGAGAGCTGGGGCTTTCCAATACCTACTGTATGCAATTTTCCAGGCAGCTAATAGAAGACAAAGCTTAACGAGTTGGTAGGTGGAAGCCAATTACGAGCATCAACTGTTAACCAGCTCACAATTTTAACCATCAATACTGGCTCCCTATATTACAGGTAGCTGTTGCAAAACAACACCATCTCGGGGTTTATTAGCCCTCCGAAAACCAGCATTGCATCATGGTTATCAGGGAAATTCATTTCCCTTTCTGCGATTTAGGTTCAAACCACAGCCAGAACGCTCAACCCTGATCAGCGCTAAAATGGTCTGCAAGCAGAACCTCCTGGGGGCTTTGCTGATCCTTGTTTTGTCAATTAACCCTTGGTAAGGTTTTCGCAAGTTATAGGACTTCCTAAAGTTTTGTTTTTTTATCTTGGACCAGTACTCAGGGGATGACCCCTACATATGCAGTGCATTGTACTGGAACCAGGAAAATAGGTTATGATGAGGTAGGATAGAATGAGTAGTGTTCTATGCCCCAAATAGCAGAGTGCCCTGGTTAGGTGTACACCTAGGCAAAACCAGCTATCCGGAGGTTATGTTTGAGGCAAATCTTCTTTCAAGATCCGACTGAAAATGGAATACAACTCTCATGTTTGGGCCGGTGCCTCAAAGTCTATTTTGGGGTTACTCGACCGTGTGCAGGAGAGGGCGAAGAAGCTTATCGGTGACAGAGGGTATCCAATTCTTTTAAATCCCTAGAGCATCGACGCGGTGAGAGGTGCGTTACTCTGTTATCGCTACTACAATGGATTTTGCTCTGACGAGATTAGGTATCTTGTTCCCGAAACGCGCACATTTTTGCATAGCACGCGTTCATCGTCCAGAGTTCATCCATTTGTGGTCGATTGTCCGGGGAATCGTACTACGCATTACAGAGAGAATTCGTTTTTCAGCCGTACGCTTCGTCTGTGGAATAAGTTGCTTGCAGACGTGTTTCCTATTGGTTATAACGTTGGAAAAGTCAAGTCAGATTTTCACAAACACTACTCCCTCTTTCCCCCTCCTCATAACCTATTTTCGTAGTTCTGGTACAATGCACTGCATATGTAGGGGTCATCCCCTGAGAACTGGTCCAAGCTAAAAAAAAACACAATTTTTCGAAGTCTGCGTCTTCGCAAATTCTTGGCTTTCTACTGCAATCTTAGTCTTCTACGTCATATCGTCGTTTTTAAGGTTTTAATGTCAGTCTCCACACGTTTTGTCACTCAAAGCGGCCTCTAAATATGTTTTAATGCGGCGTCATCGTTATGTAAGCGATGCGCCTCTGTTGTAGATTATTTTTAAATTTAAAAAGATTTAAAGTTTCCCAAACACTTCTAACGAAAATGGATCGTCATAATTTTAGCCATAAACTGCCAAAATAAAAACAGAACTTTCTTTAATTATTAAAAACTCATTAAATTGCATAATACCTCAAATACACACACACATATATATATATATATATAGACGGGAGAGGAAGCTTACATACATATGTACGTATGCCCGCCACTAACCGGTTGTGAGCATTAAAACAATTATCAAACATTAAACCAATCAATTTGGTTGCATCTACCGGCAAACGATTGCTTGTGCAGACCGTGAGTGAGCGAATGCTGCAACACTCACGTGTCGTCTGTCCGTTCGTCGGCCGTTTGTGCCATTGAAATGACTTTCATGTTCACATTTAAGTATGTGGTGTACGAAAGTCGTTAAAATAAATGGCTTACAACACTTTTATGGAGCATGATTGAGTTGTCATATTTTATCACCGTAAATGACTACTTTTGGCGCGGCCGAGCGGCTCAAATGCAAAGCAAATCAATGCCATGCAAGATAAAGGCCAAGCCAGGCCAGCACATACTCGTACATGCTTACATATACAAATAAAGGATCATTTACAAAATGACTTTATTATTAAACATGAAAGCTGGCCATTGGCTTGGATTAAAGGTTGCCAGATTAGCTGGGAAATGGCAGGGAATTACTTTGAAGATGTAAGAAGAAATTTTGATGTAAACGGACCACAGTTAGCTTTAGGGGGTATAGATTTTAAATCGCATATAAAATCATTTGATTAATTAATGTAGACTTTAAGCCGCAATATCATTTAGTTTTTACAGTCATAGCTGAATTTTTGCATCCATACATTGTCTAGCGCTGAAAATTTCTCATGTAGTTAGAAGATGTACAGAGCAAGCTATAATAGCACTGAGCTGTACTATTGGAAAATGCAATTTTGACAGTCAATTCGCTAGAAAGTAAAGTTGGCTGCGGGAATTTTTTCTTGCTTTAAAACAGGGGTGCCCAATAGTTCTTTATGGAAGAGCGTACACCAATACATTTAAAGAAAAACTAATTTTAATTATTAGTTCACTAGAAAGTGAAGTTGACGGCAAGAACTTGTCTTTCCTTAAAACAGGGGTGCCCAAATGTTCTTTATGGAAGAGCGAACACCAATACATTTAAGGAAAAACTACTTTTATTTAATATTTTTTGTTGTGAAAAGCAAAACATATGTACAACACAAATTTTACACTGATAATCGCTGTCGTCAATATTTACCAGCAAATCATGCGAAATTGTTGTTGCTTTGCTATTGTGTGTGTGCGGTGAAGAACGACAAAAAATATATATAAGACAAAGTTGTTTTTGTATTTTTCATTGTTAGTGTTGAGTGCAGTATGTGTAATACACACATAAAGAGCACAGCCCTATTGCTAATCGCTTTTACAAAAACAGTTGACCATCAAGCGCATAGGGCTTGGGCAGTTCTGGTTTAAAGCAACAAAAGTTTGCAATTAAACTCATGGTGAACCAACTCCACGTAATGTACTGGTCAAAGACTAAATCGGTGTAAGGTTAGGTTAGGTTAACTAGGCTGCCAGCTATTGAAAAAGCCATCCCATTTGGGCCCTGTTTGGAAATGTTGAGCTGCTTCTCAACTGATCTACCTATCACTCAACGTTCCAGTTTCGAACCAACCTGATGTGATGGGTAGTCTCACTATGAGGCAATGTCACGCCAGACCTGCCACCATATAGCGCAGCAAATGGTCGCAGCAGATCTCTCAAGATATTAGCTTCCTACCTGAGCTATATCATTCTTGATATTTGGAGGGTAGCGCCACTATGTGACAATGTCACGACAGAACTACCACCACAGAGTGCAGCACACGATCAAGTTAGGCTCCTGAAGACAATAGTTCGTCTGTTATTATACCTGGACCATTTCAGCCTTCACCGCCACTCGAACATCTATCCTATTCAATCCCTAAAAGTTGCCACTATAGCTGGGTTTTAATGTTTTATATCACACCGTCTATATCCTCCTGTTGTAACTGAACCACGGCCTCTGCCAATTTGTGTGCTGCAATATTGTTGGCCCCTTCAGTATGCCCCTGCATTCACAACACCTCCAGAATCGAATGTCTTGCTATCCGATTACGAATTGGGGCTAGCAGTTCCTCGAACCGTTTGGGGTTTAAAACTGTAGCATCCCTTTTTAGGGCTGCGGTAATCTGACTAGAGGCTACTTTAATAACCACATGCGGGGAGAGTTTTCGGACTCGGTGTGGAGTTGCACTGCAACCGTCACTGCCGTGACCCTGAGACCGGAGGGAGTTTTGGGAAGGCTCCGCCATACACCATGGGAGAGAGCATGCACCATTCAGCAAGTGATCGAAAATGATACCCATGCATGACGATTTGTCATGCATGACAATGTGTCATGCATGGGGACGTCCGGATGAACGTTTTTTCACCTTGTGAGAGAAACTCCGTGGGGATGGGCCCAGGAACTTACGTTAAACATCTTCTGATTCTATCTGATTAAGACTCCCGCCGGGGAAAGGGTTTTGCCTTAAAGTACACCCTACCAGGGTATGTTGCTTTCTGGGGCATATAGGAGTAGGAGCTCTTCGTTTATTGTAGCGCGGACCAATGATCCCACCAGTCCATAAAGCACCAGCCTATAAAGAACACCAAACAAGCATGTAACGGTGTCTCAACAAACACTTGAGGATTATGACCTCTCCAAGTTTGTTTATTGACTTATGTGGGTTTGTTTGTTAACTTAAGTGGGTCCCTCGTTGGCTGATTTGATAGAGTACTCAATTAACTGTCCAGACGTCACCGGTTCAAATCCTGCCAAAGACTCTGGCTGTTTTTATTTTTTACAATTTGGAAGCGTTGTTCATTCGACACTTAGTCCATTCATATGGAAACGTCGAAAAATATTAACCGAACGGCTGACAAAATAGCCGTTGCTAAAACAGTGTTGCCAGCTGAGAGTTTTCTAGCCCAGAATTTTCCCCTCAGAAATGCAAATTGTTTCTCCTAAATGGCAACATCTAAACAAATTGAGAATCTTCAGTTAAAAAAAGAAAACCAACAAAGAGAAGCCAAAAAATTATATTTATTTTGAATTACACAATTGTTTTTTTTTCTCAAGTAAAATTTCTGTTTTTTCTGCGAAGAAAAAGGGCCGACACCTGTAAGTGTTTCTAAGCCATGAATTCATTTCATTTAAGTGGAAACAAATAAAGACATCAAAGGTGTGAGTTGTGAAAAAAAGAGAAAAAGAAAAAATTGAAAGGAAGAAATGTAAAACAAAAAGTGTCTTCAATGCAAACGATTCTTATGGTCAGCAGAAACTTAAAGAAAAATATTTGAAAAGTTGTTGGCAGTGGTGCGATCGGTTGGCTGGAATACACTGGTTGTTGTTGTTGTTGGTTAACTGGCCTCACGAGTGCCTGTGTATGTGAGTATATGTGTGTGTTTTCCTTTATTATTCAGGTGATAATATACCCGCCATTTTCGTAATGGAAAGTAATTATTGTTTGTGGTACACGAATTACAGTAATCGTCATAAAACGTTTCCCCATGACTGCCTTGAGTAACAGGCGCAAGAATTTAAATCAGCTGAATGAAGTTGCTTGCCCAACAACGATCCAAACAAACACAAAAGAACGATGAGGAACAAAATATTCATGCATTCGACAACAGGCCGCCGTTAAATACAAGAACAACTACTCAAATATCATTACCAGCATAAGAATTTACAGTGTAACAACAACCACACCAACTGGCAGACAGACAGACATATCGACTGGCATTCGGATAAAAAAGAAACCACAAATTCCACTAGTACATTTGAAAGTTTTGATTCGAAATTGCCTAGTGAGATTTACCGAAAAATTGTTTGGAATATATATACCGAGCGAAAAATTTAAAATAAAGATATATCGCTTATAAACAGGGTCCAGAGAAATTTTATCGCTTAAAAATATCGCTTTAAGAAATGTTTTTAATCAAATATTTAGCGCTTTGAAATAAATTCTACTCGTATAGAAATGCTAACGCTTGAATAATTAATCTCCGAAAGTTTAATATAGAATATTTATCGCTAATAAAAATTTATCGCTTTTGATAATTTTTCAGAGAAAAACTATTGATTTGTAAGTAATTCCTACAAAAAATTTAACGATCTTAAAGATCTTTTATAGAAAATTAGTCCTTTAAAAAATTATCGCTTTTAAAAAATCTTTATAAAAAAGTTATAATTTTCAATAGAAAAATTTATGTCTTATGAAAGTCTAATATAGAATATTTATCGCTTATGAAAGTTTGTTAATAAAATATATCGCTTTTGATCACTTTTCATGGAAAAATTACTCAATAAAAAAGTTGTTGCTTATATAAAGTTTTAATAGAGATTTTATATTTTCATCAGAAAATTTACATTTTCATCAGAAAATTTATCGCTTTTAAAAGAAATTTTCGTGGACATTTTTTATGAAAAATTCTCTTATAAAAAAATTTAAATAGAGATTTCATATGTTATGAAATGGGTGGAGTCCATTAGTGAGCATCATTGAAACGAGAAAGCTGGTCTCGAACATTCTAAGAAATTTCTAAACTTTGATGCAAAGAGGGCTGAATGTGCTCTAAAACTGGATAGGAAAAGCCTCAGAACATTGACAGGTGCACTTACAGGTCATTATACCTGCCTAAAGCACCTGTATAGGTTGGGCATATACGACACAGACATCTGCAGATTCTGCACTGAGGAAGAGGAGACAATGGAGCACTTCATCACTGTGGAGCTTTAGAACACATAAGATACAGGCTGCTACAAGCGCATACGTTGAGTGAAGGGAACTTACTTACTTACGTACTTAACCCGTAATGGTACAAGGGGACGCACAATAGACCTACAGTGGTCGCAGTGCAAGTGGCCGATGAGGGTCGCATTCCCTCCAATAATAATAATATGTTATGAACATTTTATCAGAGTATTTACCACTTTGAAAAGAAATTATCGCTTTTGAAAATTTTTTACAAAAAAATTAATCACTTATAAAAAGTTTATCGCTTATAAAAATTTATCGCTTATTGATAATTTTTTTCAGAGAAAAGCTATCGATTTGTAAATTATTCTTAAAAGAAATTTATCGATCTTAAAAATTTTTTATAGAAAATTAGTCCCTTTAAAAAATTAAAAATTTTTTATAAGAAAGTAATAATTTTCAATAGAAAGTGTAATATAAAATACTTATCGCTTATGAAAGTTTGTTAACAAAATTTATCGCTTTTGATAATTTTTCATGGAAAAATTACTCAATAAAGAAGTTGTTGCTTATAAAATGTTTTGATAGAGATTTTATATCTGATGAATATTTTCATCCGAAAATTTATCGCTTTTAAGAGAAGTTTTCGCTTTTGAACATTTTTTATGAAAGATTCGCTTATAAAAAATTTTAATAGAGATTTTATATGTTATAAACATTTTCATTCGAATATTTATCACTTTGAAAAGAAATTATCGCATTTGCAGAATTGTTTACAGAAATATTTATCGCTTCTAAAAATTTATCGCGTTTTGACCATTTATTTCAGAGAAAAACTATCGATTTGTAAGTTAATCTTAAAAAAACTTATGGATCTCAAAAATCTTTTATAGAAAATTTATCATTTTAAAAAATTATTGCTTTTGACAAAGTTATAATTTTCAGTAGGACGATTTATGTTTTATGAAAGTGTAATATAACATTTTTATCGCTTATGAAAGTTTGTTAACAAAATTTATCGCTTTTGATAATTTTTCATAGAACAATTTCTGAATAAAAAAGTTGCTGCTTATAAAAAGCTTTAATAGAGATTTTATATCTGATGAACATTTTCATTAGAAAATTTATCGCTTCTAAAAGAAATTTTCGCTTTTGATAATTTTTTATGAAAAATTCACTTATAAAAAGTTTTAATAGAGATTTTATATGTTATGAACATTTCCATCAGTGTTTTTATTATCTTGAAAAGAAGTTATGGCTTTTGAAAATTTTTTTACAAATTTATCGCTTATAAAAAGTTTATCGCTTATATAAATTTATCGCTTTTGATCACTTTTCATAGGCAACTTATCCAATAAAAAAAATGTTGCTTATAAAAAGTTTTAACAAAGATTTTATATCTGATGAACATTTTAATCAAAAAATGTATCGCTTCAAAAACATTTCAAAAAACGTTTTTGAACATTTTTCCTGAAAAATTCACTAATAAAAAATTATAATAGAGATTTTATATGTTACGAATATCAGAATATTTTTCACTTCGAAAAGAAGTCATCGCTTTTGAAATTTTTTAATAAAAAATTTTTTCTCTGATATAAAATTTCTATTAAAAATTTTTCTCTTTTGAAAATTGTTCATACAAAATTTGTCGCTTAAAGAGAACTTAAATAGATTAAGAATATATTTCATCAGAAAATTTAACGCTTTGAAAAGGACTTATCGCTTTTGTATATATTTTTTTAAAAAAGGTCGTTAGAAATTTTGTCGCTATTAAAAGTTTTCTATAAAGAAGTTGTTTTGCTTGTGATAATTTTTCCACACAAATTTATCGCTTTGAAAATATTTCAAATATAATTTATCGACTTTAACATTTTTAAAGAAAATTAGTCGCTTTAAAATGTTATCGCTTTTGAAAAGTTATAATTTTCAATAGAAAGATTTATTTAAATTTTTTACAAAAAAATTTATCGCTTATAAAAATTTATCGCATTTGATCTTTTTTAAAAAAAAAACTATTGATTTGTAAGTTATTCTTATAAAAGCTTATGGATTTTAAAATCCTTTCAAAAATTATCGCTTTTGAAAAGTTATAGTTTTCAATAGAAGGATTTATGTTTTATGAAAGTATTATATAGAATATTTATCACTTATGAAAGTTTGTTAACAAAATTTATCGCTTTTGATCAGAAAAATTACTCAATAAAAAAGTTTCTGCAGAGATTTTATATCTGATGGACATTTGCATCAGAATATTTATCGTTTTGGAAAGAATTCATCGCATTTGGAAATTTTTTACAAAAATCGTTGTCACTTATATAAAATTCCTATTTAAAATTTTTCGCTTATGAAAATTGTTCATACAAAATTTTTAATTTATAAAGAATTTCAATAGAGATTTTAGATCTTATGAATATATTTCATCAGAAAATTTAATGCTTTGAAAAGAACTTATCGCTTTTGTATATTTTTATTAAAAGAGGTCGTTAGAAACTTTAAAGCTCTTAAAAGTTTTCTATAAAAAAGTTATTTTGCTTGTGGTAATAATGGGTGATTTTATAAGAACTATCGGAAATTTAAAAAAAAAACACATAAAATTCAGAAAAATGCGTGAAATATTTATTTGGATCGATAGTTGGGTCGATATAATTTAATGTTTGAAGATTATTTCATGCAAATGTTGGCCGCGGCTGCGCCTCAAATGGTCCATCCGCTTAGTCCAATTTTGGCATACTCTTTCCAACATTTCAGCCGGTATCTCACGAATAATGTTGGCAATGTTGGCTTCCAGTGCGTCAATCGAAGCGGGCTTGTCGCTATAGACATTAGCCTTAACATAGCCCCACAAAAAATAGTCTAGAGGCGTTAAATCGCACGATCTGGGCGGCCAATTGACTGGTCCCAAGCGTGAAATAAACTGTTCACCGAACTCGCCTCTCAATTGGTCCATTGTTTCGCGTGCTGTGTGGCATGTGGCACCGTCTTGTTGAAACCACATGTCATGCAAGTCAAGCTCTTCCATTTTGGGCAAAAAAAAGTTTGTTATCATCGCACGGTAGCGCTCACCATTCACAGTAACGTTGTGATTCGCATCATCTTTGAAGAAATACGGCCCAATGATGCCGCCAGCCCATAATCCGCACCAAACGGTTGTTTTTTGTGGATGCATTGGTAGCTCTTGCAATGCTTGTGGCTGCTCTTCACTCCAGATACGGCAGTTTTGCTTGTTCACGTATCCATTCAACCAGAAATGAGCTTCGTCGCTGAATACAATTCTTCGATAAAAAAGTGGATCTTCATCTAACTTTTCAAGAGCCCATTCACCAAAAATTTGGCGTTATGGTAGGTCGTTTGGCTTCAATTCTCGCACCAGCAAAATTTTCCACGTAGTGGAGTAACAGAGGTCACATTGCTGCGAACAGCGCCGAATCGATAACTCACGGTCATCACCAACACTGGCCGATACGGCTGCGATATTTTCTTCAGTTCGCACTCTACGTAAGCGTGTTGGTGGTTTAATGTCCAACAATGTAAATTGGGTGCGAAATTTTTTTACAATAGCCCGAATAGAAGCCTCAGTAGGTCGATTAAACTGACCATAAAATGGAAGAAATGCGCGATGAACTTTCTTAACAGAGCACGCATTTTGGTAATAAAATTCAATAATTTGTAAGCGTTGTTCGTTTGTAAGACGATTCATGATTAAATTATAGACCAAACTGAAGATGTTTGACAGTGACACAAGATACAAAACGTGCGTGAGCTGTCAAAACTAGTGTTGCCAAAAAGATAATAGCAAAAAAATCACTCGTTATTACTAATTTTACAAATTTATCGCTTTGACAATTTTTTAAATTTAATTTATCGGCTTTAAGAGTTTTTTAAAAAATTAGTCGCCTTAAAAAATTATTGCTTTGGACAAATCTTTATAAAAAATTTATAATATTCTATAGAAAGATTTATGTTTTATGAAAGTGTAATATTGAATATTTATCGCTTATGAAAGTTTGCTAAAAAAAACTTATCGCTTTTGATAATATTTCAGAGAAAAATTACTCAACAAAAAAGTTGTTGCTTATAAAAAGTTTTAATAGAGATTTTGTAGCTAGCTGATTAATGTTTTCAGCTGAAAATTTATCGCTTTTAAAAGAAGTTTTCGCTTTTGAAAGTTTGATCAAAAATTTTTTCGCTTTTGATAATATTTCAGAGAAAAATTACTCAATAAAAAAGTTGCTTATAAAAGGTTTTAACAGAGATTTTATCGCTTCTACAAGAAATTTTCACTTTTGAACACTTTTTTTAAAAAATTAACTTGAAAAATAAATTTTAAAAGAGAATTTATATATGATGAATATTTTCTACAGAATATTTATCACTTTGAAAAGAAATGAGCATTTTTGCAAAATTTTCAAAAATAATTTATCGGCTCTAAGACTTTTCTTTAGAACATTTGTGAAATTAGTAAAAAATTTGTGAAATTAGTAAAAGATAATACAAATTTAAAGCGTATAAAAATTTGATAAAAAAAGTTTTTGAGAAAAACCGAATAATCGCTAGACTCGAATACAGATATTTTAATCGATAAATTTTTGTTCAACCTTCACTAAACTGAAGTTTCATACTTTTGGAATCTTTTGAATTCTTTGCTGTGTTTTTCTAATTCGCTTGTTTGTTTGCCAAATTGATGCACAACTTCTTTTTTCGTTTACCGAGTTTTTGGATGATTCTATTGTTGTTGTTGTTGTTGTTGTTGTTGTTTGATATTTTATTGTATATAATCAAGGCAAATAACCATTTCGTTTTAGCGTTAAAACCAACATTAATTATGTTTAGCGCGATTGTTCATTTTCCAACGATCACTTACTTATTTTTTATTATTGTTTTGCAAGTGAGTGTGTATTAGAGTGTGTGTGTGTGTATTAGTGTGTGTGTGCTGATGTTTGGCTACATTCAGTTCACTACGGTTCGGTTTGATTTGGCAATTTGATCGCGGCGCGGCCGTCGTGTTTGGGGCCATCATCATTAGTTGTGGTCTGAGGAGTGTTTTGGCGTTCTGTGTGTTAAAATGAGCTCAAAGTTCATTATTTTACAACAGTTTTATGATTGTTTTTCAATGTGCTTCAATTAACGTTCAAATGCGGGCAATTTTCTATTTATGTTTATGCCTGTGATTCCCCCAAATATAAATTATATCTTTTTCTTTCTTCTGCTTTTGAAATTTATAACATAATTTTTGCGCAGATTAAAATAAATAATAATCATTTAATAGGTGTTATGAAAATTGTTTAAATATAATTATTTGATTTGAAATAAGTTCAAGAAGATTTATTATTATATAATGGAAAATATATATTCCGTTACAAATGAATTCGGAAAGAATTCTGTAGCAATGACCCAACATTTGAAGTGCTTAAACTGGAATGAGGAAAATGGACGTTTGACTTGATCTCTCCTTGTTCTGAGAAATATGCGATTTGAAACCGCAAAGCGTTTTGCAAAACGCAAATTTAATTCTTAAGTGTTTTGAAGATTTATTACACTTTTTGTGAAATGAAATAAAACATTCGAAATGGAAATATACTTCCCGTTACAAATGAATTCAGAAAGAATTCTGTACGAATTTGAAGTGCATTAAACTGGAAATAGGAAAATAGACGTTTGACTTGATCTCTCCTTGTTCTAAGAAACATGCGATTTGCAACCGCAAAAGCGTTTTGAAAAACACAAAATTAATTCTTAAGTGTTTTGGAGATTTATTACGCTTTTTGTGAAATGATATAAAACTTTCGAAATAGAAATATATTTTCCGTTACAAATGTGTTCGGAAAGGATTCAGGGGGGATGAACCAACATTTGCAGTGCATTCAACTGGAGTTAGGAAAATAGACGTTTGACTTGAACTCTCCTTGTTCTGAGAAACATGCGATTTGCAACCGCAAAGCGTTTTGAAAAACGCCAAATTAATTCTTAAGTGTTCTGGTGCTTCGAAGTCGTTACGGAAAAGTACAAGATATGTTTTATAATGGTTGTCCGCCGAGAAGGAAAACTACTTGCAGTAATTCCATTGTAATCATGGCTCCTCCATGGGTAACAGGTTTTGCCTTGGCCTATTCCAAACCAAGACACTGTTTTTCGGATAAAGAGGTGAGAGAGTCCCTCATTTGTTGCAGCAAATAAAACTCTAGCAAGCCGCATGACTTATGTGGTATTGGCTTCCGAAACCCTTATCAAGGGTATAAATTGGTAGAACGGGGATCAGTA
Organism: Thecocarcelia acutangulata; assembly: GCA_914767995.1. NCBI lineage: Eukaryota > Metazoa > Arthropoda > Insecta > Diptera > Tachinidae > Thecocarcelia > Thecocarcelia acutangulata. Next base: position 20,623,160 of record OU612095.1, on the reverse strand, counting down.
TGGCCCCCGCGTAGTTCTGCTTGCAGCTCAACCCGGGCTGATCATGGTTGAGTTGCCTACCTTGGCTGGAACGTTCTGGCTGTGATTTAAACCTAAAACGCAAGAAGGGGGAGTTGGTATCCCTGATAATTGTTTGGTGTGTAGCTTTTATTCGGGATTAAAAACCTCCCGAGGGTCTGTTGCCTTTACAACAGATACCTGTACTGTAAGGACCCAGTGAGACGAGTTGGTTTAAGGGCTGATGCTGCTAGTGGGCTTCGGCCTACCAACTCATTAAGCCTTGTCTTCCATTGATTGCTGGGATATTGCATACAGGAGGGAGACTAGAAGGCCCGAACTCCTCAACAAGATGTCGCTTATATGGCTACAAACATATGGCAAAAATTGCTACCACTGTGAGCCTAGAAAGCCACATGGGGGCGCTGGTGAATCGTGAATAATTCATCATGCTCCATCATCAGATAAGGTCGTAAAGGCAGGTGCTGATGTAAATCTTTTTCACTACTGTAATCCTGTCTGCAGGCGATTGCATTAAAAAGTTTTCAATCATATCATGAGATCGCTTCCAATTCATAGTTAACGTTACGCCGTTTTCATTTTTTTTTTACTGGGACCAGTACTCAGAGGATGCAGGGGACATATGCAGTGCATTGTGCCAGAACTAGGAATATAAGTTGTGAGGAAGGCGAAGGAGGAAGTAGTGTTAACCCATATTTAACTTGAGCTTTCGATTGCCCGGGGAATCGTACTACGCATTACAGAGAGAATTCGTTTTGCAGCCGTACGCTTCGCCTGTGGAATAAGTTGCCTGCAGACGTGTTTTCTGTCTGTTATAACGTTGGAAAATTCAAGTCAGATGTTCACAAACACTACTCCCTCTTTCCCCCTCCTCACAACCTATTTTCCTTGATCTGGCGCAAGGCACTGCATATGTCTCCTACATCCTCTGAGCACTAGTCCAAGATAAAAAAACTGGGATTTCAACATTGTGTCCTTAAAGTTTTTTCAAAATCACAAGTTTTTTTTTTTAAATACTTCCGTTCTTATGAATTTCTTGGTGGAAATATTAGACAATTGTATGAATTAAAATTAAATAAAATAACTAACAACAATAATTACACATATGCCGAAATGTATGTGTCTGTGTATGTTGGCATTTGTGTGTAAACAGAACAACAGCGGCAGCAGCAGCGGCAGCGAGCTCTTTAGAGGCGGATGTGAATGTGTGCATTTAATTGTTATGTTTTTATTAATTGAAAAGTTAATTAAAAGCGCTAAAAGTTTCACATGCCACCGACATTCTCGCCACAGGCGTCCAATTGTTTTTCAACGCAAAACAAAAAACTAAATTAAATGAAACCAGTTTTTAATGACTGCAGTCTAATTTGGATGCTGAAAAGGATTTTTTTTTTCAACTACACGTTTTTAAACAATAGCTATAAGATATTTATTAATTATGTGGATTATCTTATTATACTTATTAATAATAAGAAATAGGAAATAAATTTCCATATATTTCAGAATACTTTACTGCAGTTTTGCTATCGCCACCAGTAAGTCTATACGCAAAGAAAATGCGGTTTAAAATATGGTTATAGCAACATTAGTATACGAATATATTAGTAAGCTATAACATTGTGTGTTATTGTTAAAAACAGTGTATTTTCAATTAATTTCAATTTCTTTTTAATAAACAGTTTGTTGCTCTAAAACTATGTTATGGTGTGCATTTCTGTAATGCTATTGCTACCGTTTATAAATTTCGAGTTATGGTTGCATACAATAATAGCATTTTTTATTTTATTTATTTCTTTAAATGAATTTATGAAAATTTTGTTTAAAACAACAATAGCTTTTATCATACCCACTAGCAAAAACTTATTTTTATTATATGCATGATACGCTAGCTCGCATACAACATAACTATGCTTACATAATAAACTTACTATTAGCATCATTAATGATATTTTCGTTTTTGTCATTAAAAGGCTGGGCAAAGTACACAGATTATGTATTTCAAATACAAGATACAAAATACTTTCCATGAGTGTATTTCAAATGCAAGATACAAAATACTTTACAGTAGTGTATTTTAAATACAAGATACAAAATATTTTTAAGTTGTGTATTTCAAATACAAAATACAACTACAAAATACAAATACATTTTTGTAATTTGGTGTCAGAAAAATGTACCCGTCTGGCTTTAGATACATATTTTATTTTACATATGCACTTAAACTAAGTTGTATATTCATATGATTGTTCTAAACTTGCTAAGAAATTAAAGGACCAAACCTAATATTTAGCATTTGATAGATAGTAAATAAAAAATTCCTTCGGCAAAACAAGTATTTCCTTTAATAAAAACTAGATATTTCAATCAGTCATCTGACAAACAATAATCTTTCTACAGGTCCTGAGGAGCACAAGCTGCTGTCAAATTCTATAAATGCATTTATTTTTGATACTTGGATAGTTTTCCAGAATAGCAAGCTCCTTGCTTTTATCATTTTGAAAACTGATAAGCTCAAGTTCCAAATTTGATTTACGAGGTTGATTACTGTATTGTCCAAAACAACAATAAAATCTTCATTATCTTTTCCTCAACTACTACTTATTCTTCTGCATCCAGTCATGGTTTCACGTTTTTTGCAATTTTTCTCCATGGTATCTATTGCAAGATTTTGAATTTTTTGCCTCTCATTTACTGAGATGATTTCTGGCAATCAGCTAATTTTGAAACTAGGATGGAAACATGACACCGATATGGCTCTATTTGCTCCAGGTGTCAGCATGAGAAACTCATTAAATCATATTTCCAAGCTCTCCATTAATTTTGTTAAAATACAACTTAAATGCCTCAAAGTATTATATTGCAGTGGATCTAACCTGGTTCTCGCAACCTAAAGTTTTCCATAATAAAAATTATTTCCCTGTATATAATTCAAAGCGTTGGGAAAAAGCTAGTGGCAAATATATAGAAATTCTTACCGATATCACCCGATTAGTGCAAAATGTATTAGATCTGTATAAATGAAAGCTAAATTGCAGTATTGCAAAATGATTAACATTTTAATGGTTGTAGTTTCTAGCGGTTTTAGCTTTTGTGAAATAACTTGTTTTCAATTTATTATAATAAATAAATGTATTTTGTAAAAATGTATTTTTGAGCCACACGTATTTGAAATACAAAATACTAAATACTATTAAGTTATGTATTTGAAATACAGATACAAAATACGTATTTGTATTTCAAATACGTATTTCAAATACAAGTATTTCAAATACTGCCCAGCCCTGGTCATTAACATATAATATTCTTTCAGTTTTATTTTTTCTTTGAAGTTACAAAAATGTGTTGTGTGTCGTCATATTTAAAGAAAAACATCTCTGTGAATATGTTGACGTAAACAAAAAAGATGCAAAAGTTTTAAGTAAAAGTGTAAATCAAAAGGTTAGTTTCTTAAGATGTAAACATAAGTATGCATCTGGTAACCAACAATACCATATTTCCGGCCAAACATATTATGGTTGCACCCAATCATACTATTGTCACAGTCATGACAATTTCTATGGTCAATCGCGCTATTGTTGTGAGCAACCATACTATGTTACATCTAACCATATTAATATGGTTATGTATTACTCTTATTATCGCAATTTCAACGAAAGGCTTAATAACTATTTTTAACTTATAATTCAACATTAAAGAGGACGTTTGTGCTTTCATGCCATCAAGAAACAACCCCGATAATTGTTCCAAATTATTTCTAATTATCTTATATCATGAAAATATAAATTTATATTTTAGCTTACATTTATTATCATAACGTTATAACGTTGGAAAGTTCAAGTCAAATGTTCACAAACACTACTCCCTCTTTCCCCCTCCTCACAACATATTTTCCTAGTTATGGTACAATGCACTGCATATGTAGGGGACTTCCCCTGAGTACTGGTACAAGACAAAAAAAAAAAAAAAAAATAACAAATACGTATATTAAATTATGACAAAAACATGGTTCTATTAAAATAAAGTTATTTGCAACATTAGTATAGTTCTTTAATGAAAGTAATGTGGTTATATATGACAAAAATATGATTTTGTAATATGGTTGAGTATGACACTAATATGTTAACTCCAATTAATACTATAGTTGCTTACGATTATAATAATATTACTATTATAATAATGAGTGATTTTTTTGCTATTATCTTTTTGGCAACACTAGTTTTGACAGCTCACGCACGTTTTGTATCTTGTGTCACTGTCAAACATCTTCAGTTTGGTCTATAATTTAATCATGAATCGTCTTACAAACGAACAACGCTTGCAAATTATTGAATTTTAATACCAAAATGCGTGCTCTGTTAAGAAAGTTCATCGCGCGCTTCTTCCATTTTTTGGTCAGTTTAATCGACCTACTGAGGCTTCCTATTCGGGCTATTGTAAACAAATTACGCACCAAATTTACATTGTTGGACATTAAACCCCCAACACGCTTACGTAGAGTGCGAACTGAAGAAAATATCGCAGCCGTATCGGCCAGTGTTGGTGATGACCGTGAATTATCGATTCGGTGCCGTTCGCAGCAATTGGGCCTCTGTTACTCCACTACGTGGAAAATTTTGCGGAAGGATTTGGGTGTGAAGCCTTATAAGATACAGCTGGTGCAAGAATTGAATCCAAACGACCTAGCACAACGCCAAATTTTTGGTGAATGGGCTCTTGAAAAGTTAGATGAAGATCCACTTTTTTATCGAAGAATTGTGTTCAGCGAAGAGGCTCATTTCTGGTTGAATGGATACGTGAACAAGCAAAACTGCCGTATTTGGAGTGAAGAGCAGCCAGAAGCATTGCAAGAGCTACCAATGCATCCACAAAAAACAACCGTTTGGTGCGGATTATGGGCTGGCGGCATCATTGGGCCGTATTTCTTCAAAGATGATGCGAATCACAACGTTACTGTGAATGGTGAGCGCTACCGTGCGATGATAACAAACTTTTTTTTGCCCAAAATGGAAGAGCTTGACTTGCATGACATGTGGTTTCAACAAGACGGTGCCACATGCCATACAGCACGCCAAACAATGGACCAATTGAGAGGCGAGTTCTGTGAACAGTTTATTTACGCTTGGGACCAGTCAATTGGCCGCCCAGATCGTGCGATTTAACGCCTCTAGACTATTTTTTGTGGGGCTATGTTAAGGCTAATGTCTATAGCGACAAGCCCGCTTCGATTGACGCACTGGAAGCCAACATTGCCAACATTATTCGTGAGATACCGGCCGAAATGTTAGGCGCAGCCGCGGCCAACATTTGCATGAAATAATCTTCAAACATTAAATTATATCGACCCAACTATCGATCCAAATAAATATTTCATGCATTTTTCTGAATTTTATGTGTTTTTTTTTTTAAATTTCCGATGGTTCTTATAAAATCACCTATTATTTAAAGAAAAATATCTCTGTGAATGTTAACAAAAAAGATGCAAAAGTTTTAAGTAAAAGTGTAAATCAAAAGGTTAGTTTCTTAAGATGTAAACATAAGTATGCATCTGGTAACCAACAATACCATACTTCCGGCCAAACATATTATGGTTGTACCCAATCATACTATTGTCACAGTCATGACAATTTCTATGGTTAATCGTACTATTGTTTTGAGCAACCATAGTATGTTACATCCAACCATATTAATATGGTTATGTATTACTCTTATTATCGCAATTTCAACGAAAGGCTTAATAACTATTTTTGACTTATTACAGCTAATAGATAATTCAACATTAAAGAGGACATTTGTGCTTTCATGCCATCAAGAAACAACCTCGATAATTGTTCCAAATTATTTCTAATTATCTTATATCATGAAAATATAAATTTATATTTTAGCTTACATTTATTATCATAACGTTATAACGTTGGAAAGTTCAAGTCAAATGTTCACAAACACTACTCCCTCTTTCCCCCTCCTCACAACATATTTTCCTAGTTATGGTACAATGCACTGCATATGTAGGGGTCATGCCCTGAGTACTGGTACAAGACAAAAAAAAAAAAATAACAAATACGTATATTAAATTATGACAAGCACATGGTTCTATTAAAATAAAGTTATTTGCAACATTAGTATAGTTCTTTAATGAAAGTAATATGGTTATATATGACTAAAATATGACTTTGTAATATGGTTGAGTATGAAACTAATATGTTAACTCCAATTAATACTATAGCTGCTTACTATTATAATAATATTGAACCAAAATAGAATAATTATTTATAATATTTTTTTTACAATACTATGAAGAGCCATATCAAGGGCAAACAATATAGTGTTATGCGTTACAACCAGTAATTCAATAATACTATGCTGCCCCTACAATATTGTCATATCAACCATATATTTTTTTCTACGTGTATTAATCCGTATGAATATTTGCTCTCTCAAACAAATTCTGTTGCCTCAATTGAAACTGTTATAGTTTTATTTCTTTTAATTAAATCATTTGCTTGACGGTCAAGTGGTCATTAAATTTGTCGATGGCTGAGAAAAGAAAAACAAAAAACAAACAAATTTTTTTTGCTCGCGTCTGGCGCAAAACGCTTGCGAGTACTTGCGTGCTTGCGAAAGCAAACTAATTCGTTAATAATTTATTTGGTTGCAACAAACGTTTAAAATAAGAAATAAAACTTAATTGAAATTTTGCTCAACAGCACACGAAAGCAATCAGAGCCAACACGAGTACGACGAGTACAATCACAAGAAAACCTTCACAAACTATAATAAACAAAAATAATTAATTAATTAGTTTTGCACGCCATTTAAAACTAATGAATTTATTTGATTTATTACTTTTTCTAAAGCAAACTGTAGCAAAGTTTCACAAATTTATAAACACTGTCTTTGCTTAAATTATTTATTATTAAGCGGTTTAATCACAACGCTGGCCACAAAAAATAATAATAAAAATTATCTGTACGAAAGAGTAAAAGCCGGAAATTTTCTGGGGCAAAATTAATGATAAATATTATTAATTTTTTTCGCTAGAAAATTTAAAGCAAATTTATTAATAGACAGAAAAAAATCAATAAGATTTTTGTTTACCAAACTATTTTTTTTCAGTATGTTTTATTGCTGATTCAACACAATTTTTGCTTCAATATTATCTTGCAGAGAACCTCTCTAAAACTTACATGCAGGCATGTTCTGACAAGCTCAAATGGCCTAACATTAAGCTTTGTTTAGACGGTTGTCAGATCTGACAATATTGTCAGAAAAATTTGCAGAAATTTTCTAACAATCGTGTGAACTTACAATTTGTTCTGACAATGTTGTCAGAAAAGACATTGTCAGACAAAGTCATTGCCAGATACCTGACAATCGTGTAAACACTTTTCCTTGCCGTTGTCAGCTCATTGTCAGACGTTGTTTCACATCAGGTGCGTGAATTTTTTAAAACAAAAAACAAAACAATTAAAAAAATAGTTTTTAGCGGCAGCCAAAAAAGTAAGTTTAATTTTCTGAAAAAGTTATTTTAAAAATACAAGTTTGGATTACTCGTATGATTGCGATTGTTATATATGTAGATGTTGAAAATGGAAAAAAAGTGTTTGGTAGCCTATAAAAGTTCCATCGCCGAGAAACTCTCTAGTTGTTAAAATCTTAAAAAATCGTATCGAAAAAAGTAGAAACTTCATGGCCTCATGAGAATTTTTTGAAACTAAAGCTATGTACACACGGTTGTCAGATGTTACAATATTGTAAGATCTGGCAACATGCTGACAATGTAGTCGCAATGAAAAATTGTCCCGCAGAAGTAAATTGTGTGCTCAGACGATCGTAAGAAAATCTTACAATTTCATTGTCAAACTATGGTCTGATAAATAATTCATCTGACAACAAAAATTGTCAGTTCCCACGCTCAATTGTCAAGTGATATTGATGGGATCGCTGGAATCCCGCTTAGGAGCTGTAAGAAACAACTACAGCGTCAACTTTTTGAGAGAGAGATGGTCTAGTGAGGTCACCTTTCGAATATCCAGGCTGACATGGGCCAGATATGACAATAGGAGGACTATTATCATCAGGGGCCTACCCTGACGGAGGTTGCATTCGGCTATGGCGGTCCTGAAGGGGCATTGCCACATAGGTACGCAAGCGAAGGGGTTAAATCTTCCATTTAATGGCTTCTGTAGAAGCTGCAGGGACGAAGTATTGGTAGCAAATATTTTCTATTCGAAATAACAAACGATAACAAAATTTTTTTTAGAATAACAAAAAGTTTTTTATAGAAAGATAACAAAAGTTTTTTATAGAAAACTTATCGATAACAAAAACATTGAATGAAATTTTCATTGATAACAAAAATTTTCTACCAAATATGTATCGACATCAAAAGTTTTATATAAAAAAATAACTAATAACGATAACAAAAGTTTTATATAATAAACTTATTGATAAGGAAAACTGTTAGTGAAAATTTAATCGATAACAAAAAGCACATATTATCAAAAAACTTATCTTTAGAAAAATTGTTAATGCAAAGGTCATCGATAACAAAAATTTTCTACCAATTAGATATCAATATCAAAAATGTTCCTAGAAAAATTATAGTCAGAAAATATTTTCAAAAATGTTCTACTAAATATGTATCGATAAGAAAAACTTTTCTTTGATAAGTTATAGATAGCTAATATTTTCTATGAGGAATTTAACGATAACAAAAGTTGCATACAGAAAACTTATCGATAAGAAAAACTTTTCAAGAAAATTTCATCGATAGCAAACATTTTTTGCCAAAAATTTATCGATATCAAAATTATTTCTTAGAAAATTTATGGTAACAAATATTATCAATGAGAAATATACCGATAGCAAAAATTTTCTATAGAAAGCTCATCGGTAGTAAAAAAACTTTTCAAGAAAATTTCATCGATAGCAACAATTTTGTACCAAAAATTTATCGATATCAAAATTATTTCTTAGAAAATTTATGGTAGCAAATATTATCAATGAGAAATATACCGATAGCAACAGTTTTCTGTAGAAAACTTATCGGTAATAAAAACATTTAATGAAAATTTCATCGACAACAAAACTTTTCTATCAAATATGTATTGATATTAAAAACTGTTCTTGGATAAATTTTAGATAACTAATATTTTCTATGAGAAATTTAACGATAACAAAAGTTTCATACAGAAAACTTGTTGGTAAGAAAAACTTTTCAAGAAAACTTCATGCATCAATATCTGTATTAAACGTATTTCGTAGAAAGTTTATTGATACCAAAAAAAATTTTTATACACATTTTTCCCCATAAAATTTTTATAGAAAATTTTAAAATTTTTATAGAAAATTTTTCTTATCGATATATTCTTACATTAAATATTATTTTTATTACCATTAATTTTTTTTATGACCGATAAATTTTGTTAATTATCTAAAGAATATTTTTTTGGTAAGAAAATTTCCAAATTTTTCTAAATAATTTTTGATTTAACGATAAAAGTGCCATCGAATAATCGAATTAAATTAGCAACACTGCGGTAATTAGTGCCGCATTTGCTTGTCTGCAAATATCGAAATGTGTTCACTTAAAAAGCACCTTAAGAGCTTTTAAATGTTTCTTAAGCCAATTATCTATAGTACAAATTTCGTTCTTGTTTACTCAACATTGTATCTTAAACAAAAGCAGCGTATTCGCCAGATACCAATACTAGTATGTACCAGAGATCTGCACCGGTGCACCGCAACCATAAGTACACCGGTTGTTTACCCAATCATTTTCATATCCAAGTATTTTAAACACTCTTAAACATTGATGCGGTGGTATTTATATCTGTCGTTCGTTTGTGAAATTTTGATACATCAAAAATGTATCAAATCATTTTCGTATCTTGTGTATTTTTTTAAGAGTAAAAGAAACGCACACAAAAAAGAGTGTTGTTGTACTTAGCACTTAGTAAGCGAAACATTTTGAGTATTTTATATTTTCGTTTATTTAATGATTTTCTTAATAATACATACAGGACGCCGTCACAAAATCAACTTGCAAAAACAACACTCTTGGCAAACTCTTTTGTTATGTATATGCGTCACCTTTTATTTAACATTAACAGAAATCGCGGCTGCCAGATTTAATTATTTACAACCATTTTGACGATTTTGAAAGTAGCATACTGAATGCTGATTTTAAGATTGTTTTTGCTGAAAATTTTGAAACGAAAATTCAATTCAAACAGAATTTTTTCCATGATTGTGCATTTATTGCGGTTATGGACTAAAACCAAGAAATAAAAATTATTTTAAATTAAGGAATATAAAGTAAAAGAAATTTGATGAAAATGTGCTTCATAAAAAAATCAATTTTTATTAAGTAAAAGTTATTATGCTTATTAATTCTTAATTTCGACCCCTTTTTTATTTTTTAATATTATATAATTTTTTGAGCTTAAGGTCTGTTTTTTTTTTAAATTTCTTTATTCTGTTATCTGGAAATATTTCTCTCCCCTTCGGATAACTTCTTCAGGCAAATAATATTTAATTTAAACTTTTATATAAAAATTGAAATTAAATATTATTTGGCCTGAAGAAGCTACCCGAAGGAGGGCGAAATATTGCCAGATAACAGAATAAAGAAATTTAAAAAAAACCAAAACAGACCTTAAACTTAAAAAATTATATAATATTAAAAATTAAAAGTTATTATTTTTACAGGGTTTGTACTAAATATGTTAAAATAATATATGTGTATATATTTTCTTTAAAGCACGATCGCCAAAACATGATGTTTTGAAAACCTTCTGGCAACGCCGCGCTTAGTACGAATACGTTCACCGAGTGTGAGTGAGTAAATGTATAAAACTGAACACACACACTCTCATGGGTAAGGTAAATATGTGACTGCAAATTCTTACATATAAATACTATTTTCATTGTTAAGAAGAAGTACGAGTACGATTGCCGAATGTGGAAAAAATAATTGAGAAACCAAATGAAGTAGCCACCGCATACAAACTTGATTGGGTATGTTATACACTCTAGTTAACAGACGCAAGCTCTAACTAGTAGAAAACATACTGGTGCCAACAATATGCGGTGGCCAGTCACACCGCAACTCGATTTAAGACGGGTGTACTTAGATCATTAAAAAAGCCACCGGTTGCAGATCTCTGGTATGCACATACATGCGAATGTATGTACGTCTCTCCGTTTGCATTCACTTCGTTGTACTCGTACGTATTGGGGATCGTATTTGTGTGTGTTGGAATGCTGGTGCGTCTTCGAGAATGAATATACTCTTATTTGACAGACACAATTTTGTGTTTTATTTTTAATAACTTAAACAGTTTTTTCTGCCTCTTCAATATTGAAGATATTGATTGAAAAATATTCTTTCTTTTTTCTTTACGATTCTGGGTTGGGCATAAATTAATTTCAATTTGTGATAATTAAAGTTTCAAAAACGAGACAGAATAAAATAATTACGATCGATATTAACAGATTAAATCTTGATGTAGTACATCACTTCCTGGCCTGATTAATTTCCTTTTACTAGACTAGAAAATATTGATTATTATTTGTTGTTTTTGTTAAGTCGGTTTGACTCTAAATGAGTTTTTAGAGATCTTCAATGCGTAGGAAAGGTTTATTTAAAAGCTTTACAATTCATAAACATTTTGTTGTTTTGGTGAAACATACATACATATAGTTTTTTTTCCGATATATAATAGTTTTTTACAGCTAATATCCAACAGAATTTCGGCCGAAGTTTTCTAGGAAATATCCTTTAACAGACCTGAATTAATGTTATTTATGTGTAGCAGCTGCTTGGGGGACGGTACATGCTGAATACAGCTAAAAGGGCTAAGAAAGGTTACTAAAGCCCTGGATTGGGGAGGCTATCTTTGTGGCAAGAGGATTGCCGGAGAGAAAGTTCGTAGCAATTGAACCCTGCTTCAATTCTGTTAGATGGATGGCGCATGATGAATGGTGGTCTAAGTGTGAGTCTACAGAAAGCGTAACTTGTTCTTTTCACTTGTAGACACAAGACCACATCGCTTGCTCTACCAACTGTAAGGGGGTGTTGAGCTCAAGTAGTCAGATAGTGCAAGGTAGGCATGTACCTTGATTGCAAACCATCCTGGTGGAATAGACAACACGGCTGTCGCCCTACTCTTGTGCAAGAGAGCCATTGGGAAGACTAGGAAAATAAATCCTTGGAATTCCTGCTGTCTCTTCGGTATGGTTGTTAAGCCTATTTTAATCTATGGAAATATGGAAGTCTTTAGAAAAAAGCACCTATTGCAAGATCATAGAGACGATAATGAGCATGATGATAATTGGTGCTACCGGTACCACTCCATCGAAAGCACTTTTCACAATGCTGCATTAACTGCCAGCTGATCTCATGATAATAAAAACAGCCTTGAATTCAGCGATCAGGCTATGGGCAAGTGGGACGTGGAAGGAGAAGACATATGGTCACGCCTCAGTTAAGGAAAGAATAGTGTATCTGCCGAAGAATATTGATTACTGCTCACCGGCTCTACTGCCCCACAAGAGACGTGCTGTAATTTGGTCAAACAAGGAATTGGAACCGGTCGTCATAGATCGTCAAGTGAAGGTGCTTGAGATCTTTACTAATGAATCCAAATCGGACTCGGTTGTGGGTGGGATGGTCCAGTGAAGTTACCTGTCGAGTATCAAGGCTGACATAGCCCAGGAGTATAGGAGTATTATTATCTTTAATGGCCTGCCCCGACGATGATTGCTTCTAATGTGGCGGTTCTGACAGGACATAGCCACATAGAAGAATACACGAAAAGATTAAATCATCCATTTAATGATCTCTGCAGAAGTTGTAGGGACGAGGAGAAAGTAGAGCACTTCCTCTGTCGGAATCCAGCTCTTTCTGTTGTATCCAGGCAGACTGGTGCTGCACGATTTGGCAGAAATATGTGATGTTGGAGGATTAGACTCTTTCATCCGATCCTCGGGTTGGTTCTGAACTAGACCAGTGATATGTAGATCTGCTGAGATACTTATCACACTCAGGCAACATAACGGTACCAAATAAAATTTAAATAGGTTGGCTTTTCAATGGCTGGCAGCTAGTTAGACTTGTACTTATTTTCCTGTGAAAAATATTTGTTATCGAAATATTTTCGTTAAAAAATTTTCGATATCGATAAATTTTTAATGGCAAATGTTTGTTACCAATTATTAATTTTATAAAAAATATTTATGAAAATATTTTTTGATCTATAATATTTCTTTTCAATAAATTTTCTGAAAAATGTTTTTGATATCGATAAACTTTCAGTTGAAAATTTTGTTATCAACAAATTTTCTATAGAGAAATTCCATTACCGAGGAGTTTTTATAGAAAACGGTTTGTTCTTCCAACAGGCGTCATCGTCGACACATCGTCGACCTAAGCGACCGATAGAGACCTAAGCGATAGATAGTGATCTAAGCATAAAATAGAACCCTGAGAGACAGATGGTGATATATGCGATAGATACACTCTTAAGAGATCTAAGAGCCCTAAGTGATATAAGAGTCCTTAGCGATAGAGATCTAAGCGATAGGTAGTGATCTAAGCTATAAATAGAGACCTAAAAGATAGATAGTTATCTAAGCTATAGATAGAGATCTGAACTATCGATAGAAACCTAAGCGATATATAGTGATCTAAGCGATAGATGGCAACTTAAGTGATAGATAGTGATCTAAGCTATAGATAGAGACCTAAGCGATAGATAGAGATCTAAGACATATGTAGTGATCAACGCTATGGATAGAAATTTAGGCGATTGATAGTGATCTAAGCGATAGATAGAGAACTAAGTAATAGATAGTGACCTAAGCGATAGATAGTGATCTGAGCGATAGATAGAAACTTAAGTGATAGATAGCGATCTAAGCTATAGATAGAGACCTAAGCGATAGATAGAGATCTAAGACATAGGTAGTGATCAACGCTATGGATAGAAATTTAAGCGATTGATAGTGATCTAAGCGATAGATAGAGAACTAAGTAATAGATAGTGACCTAAGCGATAGATAGTGATCTGAGCGATAGATAGAAACTTAAGTGATAGATAGTGATCTAAGCTATTGATAGAGACCTAAGCGATAGATAGAGACCATTCAATTGTTGTTGACAGCGAGTAAATAAATGTCAAACATTTTACATCGACTATATGTGACCACGATGACGACTCTTGGAATTAGGGAGATTTGGTGCCGGTTCTTTATGATTTTGGGATTGAATGTTCTTTTGTAAAAAGTACCTGTTGCGGATAAATTTTCTATTAAAAATATATATTATCGACAAATTCTCAGTAGAAATTTTCTTTTAACAATAAATTTTATGAAGCAAGTTTCTGTTATCGATAAATGAATTATGCTGCTAACGATTAATTGTGAATTTTTAAATGTTGTTTTGTTGTAAAACAGGTTTCCATTTATATAAATTTTTTTAGTTTTACGTTTTAAAAAGCGGCTTAAAAGTGTTGCTCAACGAAAGTTAAAGCGCAGAGTCTTTATGTTTGGAGTTTGTAACTTACAACTGCATTTCTAATTGCAGACATTTAATGGAAAATTTAATTTTACTTTTAATGTTTTAATCTCAACTAAATCACCTGTCTTTTAGTCTTAATTGTTCAACTTAAATTACGAAAATCAACGCAGACAACAGAAGAGGCAATTACACCATTTACGCTGTTATCGCCTAAAATCTGGATGTAAATTAAATTAACTAAATAGTAAGAAGACCCAAAAAATAATTTAAATCGCACGAAAATTAAAAAAAGAGAAAATTACACATTAAATTATATCAGCAGGAAAAATCTTTCAAAAAAACAACAGAAATCTGAAAAAAAAACAAGGAAAAGAGGAAAAACCTGAAGAAACATTCAAAGAACCGGCAAACAACAACTGGAGGGGGGGGGGGGGGGGGGGGACTGGAAAGGAATTGCGATTGTGATCCTTTATTAAATGTTTTCAATTTAAGTTTAGCCTACAAAAACGCCTATTTGTGGCTGTTTGTTTAAATGGCTGCCAGGATAAAGAGGACTGAATTCCAAATGGATTTGTTTGTGTTTTGTGTAGAATGTCTGGGTTTGTTTTGTTGTTGTTGTTGGTGGTGGCATTTAAGTGGTGCTTGAGTAAATAAATTGCAAATATTCCAACATTATTTCGCCAGCAAATGACTCTTAACGAAACAATTTAGTTCATCTGCATACAATCACAGTTTTCTGTTTCATTTTGTCATTTGTTTCTATTCATTAAGAACCAGCAAACTGTATTCAATTGTGTTAAATTTTCTAATATACAGTGAAACCTCGATACAATGGACTTTGTTATGACAAAAAATTCAATATAACGAAAGCTTTATAGAGTCACCTGAAAGAAGCTTCTTATTTCGGAGTTTTTCATACAAGAATGCAAGAGTTGTATAGAGTTTCGTTATATATTCTAATATACAGTGAAACCTCGATATAACGGACTTTGCTGAGTAAAAAAATCTACTAAATCTAAGGGTACTGCGTACCCTTACAGAAGCTTTTTATGGCATACATGAATGCAAGAACTGTGTTAAATTTTCTAATATACAGTGCAACCTCGATATAACGGATTTTGTTATGATAAAAAACTCAATATAACGAAAATTTTAGTGAGTCTCCTGAAAGAAGCTTTTTATGGCGGAGTTTTTCATACAAGAATTGTATTCAATTGTGCTAAATTTTCTAATATACAGTGTAACCTCGATATAACGGACTTTGTTATGATAAAAAACGCCATATAACAAATGTTTTATACAAGAATGTGCTATAGTTAGCCATTGAAAGGCAGTTTACTTAGGTCCAATTTGGTTCTGTTGGTTCTGTAGTTACAATGAATAAATTTCTAAGGACTAAAGCTTCTTTAAAGCGCAAAAGTTTTGTAAAACAAAAGCAGGATAAAGAAGAAATAAGCAAAAATGGTAAAGGCCCAATTTTAAAATAATGATACAAGGTGAACCATAAGTCTCTTAACATCATCACTTCAGAGTGGGCAGGGAAATTTGGAGCGGGCAGGGAGACTGGGATGGTAGATTTGGGGCAGTTGCGAAAAGATCTACATCAGCACGTGGCGTAAAGGCACCTGTAAATAAATCCATCTGATGATAGACCAATTCCACGGAGTGAATTGTTCACGATTCATTAACGCCACCATGTGGCTTACAAGGCTCACACAGGTGGCAACCTTCTACCATAAGTTTGTAAACATATAGGGTGTTTTTTTAAGCTAGATAGAACTTTAAATTGTAAAAAGTAACACAAAAAATTAAATTTTGATGAAACATTTTTTTTATTTGTTTCAGTATACTCTGACAAATCATCATGAATAGACTCACGCTTGAACAACGCTACGAAATTATCCAAATTTACTTTGAAAATCAGTCGTCGATTCGCGCGTTGTTTTATCGCAAAATTGTGTTCAGCGATGAGGCGCATTTTTGGCTTAACGGGTTTGTTAATAAGCAAAATTGCCGCATATGGAGTGAGACCAATCCACAAGAGATCCTACAGACTCCATTACATCCAGAAAAATGCACTGTTTGGTGCGGTTTTCATGCTGGTGGCATCATCGGACCTTATTTCTTCAAAAATGAGGCCGGAGCTCGCGTTACGGTCAATGGAGATCGTTACCGCACCATGATCAATGATTTTTTGTTTGAAAATATGGATGACATTGATCCGGAGGAGATGTGGTTTCAACAGGATGGCGCTACGTGCCATACGGCGAACGCAACCATCGACTTACTGAAATCAAAATTTGGCGATAAGTTGATTTCGAGAAATGGACCTGTCAATTGGCCTCCAAGGTCGTGCGATTTGACACCTCTCGATTATTTCCTGTGGGGCTACGTGAAGTCACTGGTTTATGCTGATAAACCAGCAACAATTGACGCCTTGGAGGCCAGCATTGTTCGTGTTGTTCGTGACATACGGCCAGCAGTGCTCGAAAAAGTGGCCCAAAATTGGACGTCCAGAATGCGCTTCGTCAAGAACAGCCGCGGTGCCCATATGCCCGAAATCATTTTCAAATGTTAATGTCACGTATTGATCTTTCGAATAAAAAAAATTTTTGATTACAATTTAATTTTTTGTGTTATTTTTTACAATTTCAAGTTCTATCGGGCTTAAAAAACACCCTTTATAAACAAACTTCATACTGAAGAGTTCGGGCCTTCTAATCCCTCCTGTATGCAATTTCCCGGCAATCAATGATAGACCGTAGCCCACTAAGAGCAGCAGCCCTTAAACCCACTCACCCATCAACCATCACCATACAGTATATGTTTCTATTGTAAAGGAAACAGACTGTCGGGAGGTTATGCACCAAATAAATATCAGGGCTATTAATTCCCTCTTCTTACGTTTTAGGTTTAAACCACAGCCAGCACGTTTCAGCTCAATTTCCCTCTTTACCCGAGTGTTCTGGTTTGGAATACGCCAAGGTAAAACCTGTTCCCCCGGGGTTGGTAAATTTGGTGCAGTCGTGAAAAAGATTTACATCAGCATCTGTCTTGCGGCCTTATCTGATGATGGACCAGTTCCACGGAGTGAATTATTCACGATTCACCAGCGCCCCCGTGTGGCTTGCTAGGCTCACACAGGTAGCAATTTATGCCATATGTTTGTAGCCATATGAGCAACTTTTTGTTGAAAACTTCGGGCCTTCTAATCCCTTCTGTAAGGAATTTCCCAGCAATCAATGGAAGACAAGGCTTAATAAGTTGGTAGGCCGAACCCCACTAGCAGCATCAGCCCTTAAACCTACTCACCCGTCAACCATCACCACTGGTTCCTTACTGTACAGGTATCTGTTGTAAAGGCAACAGACCCTCGGGAGTTTGTTAGTGCCCGAAAAAAGCCACGCCAAGCAATTATCAAGGATACTAACACACCCTTCTTGCGTTTTAGCTTTAAAACACAGCCAGAACGTTGCAGCCAAGGTAGGCACCTCAACCATGATCAGCTCGGGTTGAACTGCAAGCAGAACCACCTGGGGACAATGCTGATCCTCGTTCTGCCAATTTAAACCCTTGGTAAGGGGTTCGGAAGCCAACACAACATAAGTCATGCGGCTACCTAGAGTTTTATTTGCTACAATAAACGAGGAACTCCTTCCCCTCATTACCCGAATGCCCTGGTTTGGAATACGCTAAGGCAAAACCTATTCCCCTAGTGGTGGGGGGTGGTGGGTAAATTTGGTGCATGTAGAATCAGTCGTATACTCGTATAGTCCATCACCTTTTCAACTGTTGATTTAAATGAAATACTTGCTTTCTTATGAGTTTTGCCACATGCTACACGTCTACGTCAAGGCGATGTGCCAGAGATGAGCAACTTTCGGCATTTAACATGCGCTGAGTAGTTTGCGAAATACAAGTTGATTTTTTTGCTACTGTTTCATTTGGCCTTCTGTGTAATTTGGTTGAAGTAATATTCGTCAGCAAAGTCGGCATTGTATCAACCTCCTCCATTCTTACACTCCACTCAGTTGAAAACAACCATGTATGACGTACCTTTCGTTCTGCCTATTTCTACTTTGACTTCAACTTATTTTTCATTTCAAAATGTTACAAAGAAAAAAAAAAACGTATGCCAAAAAAACCCTAAAGTTTCCATTTTCCAAAAATGTTGTTCAAAAAAAAAAAAAAAAAAGAGAAATTTAATTAAAAATGTAACGATCTCGCTGCAAATCACAATCACCATCATTATTACCCAAACGAAATTGCCCTTGAAAACGAAAAGCATTCACTCACTCGTACACACATTTCTTTCTTTTCTGCTGTTTAAAAAACATTATTAACATAATTTCCTCTTTGATTTAATTGTTTAAACACAATCGTTAATACACTCCTCAACTAATTAACTTTAACAAAACGACAAAACTGAAACTCGAACGAAATTTAAAAGAAAGAAAAAAAAAGAGGGTTAATCATCATTTGTTACTGCTTTTGTTGTTGTTGTTGCATTTGGTTTACAACTAGAGAAAATAAAAACAATAAAAGTTTTCAACTTAATTTGCATAATTTTAAGGAAGAGAGGCGTTTCAATTGCCAGGCAGTCAGTCAACCAGTCAGCCAGTCTTCCGCAGCGCGGTGGCGCAGTCATTTATTAAACCTTTTCTTTTCACTTTTGATTTTTCGAGTATCCTTGTTAATGATTTGCAGATACAAATCGGGGTTTTGGAGAGTCCTGAATAAAATTTGAATGTCTGGTGTGATGCAAGCTGACTAAGAAGAACTTTATCGCTGATTAACTATAAGAATTCAGAGCTCAGACGGTATTGGAATAAAAGGCACATAAAGAACCTGGCACTGAACTCTACAGGGTGGCGCAAAACTAATCTTTATTGTAAGATATAATAGCTTTTGCAAACGGCGTTTTGATTCAATAATATTTGACATGTTTTTTAACTAGATAGCTGTAGAATACAAGCTGTTAAACAGTGGAGTGCTATAGTCCGCAAGAGCGTGGAATAATTCTGTAGAGTTTTTAAACCAATAAGCCGTCGCTATTATTCGCTCAACGTCAATTTCGTCATAGATTTACTAGTCGTGTCGCGCTCACATTACACCGCTTAGTTGCTATGAGGCCAAGGTAAGCAACTTCTTAATGAAAGAATTGAATTCCCTCGGGGAGCAGGTTTTGCTTTGACGCATGTCAAACCAGAGCACTCTGTTATAGAGGGGAAGGGAGTCCTCGTTTGTTGTAGCACCGCATGACTTATGTTGTTTTGGACTTTCGAAACCCTTAGCAAGTGTTAACAGGTGGAACGGTGATAGGCAGAGACTCCGGGAGGTTCTGCTTGCAGACCATCATGGTTGAGGTGAGGAGGGCAAAAATTATTACAGTCTTTCCTGATAACTGTGGTGCATGCTGGTTTTTGTGGAATAAAAACCCTCGAGACGTGCTGTTATCTTGGAACAGATACCTGTAATGCAAGGAACTAGTAGTGATGGTTAGCCGGGTGAGCTGTGCATCGGCTTACCAACATGCCTATCTGTAAAATTGCATACAATAGGCACTAGGTAAAACCTGTTCCCCGGGGGGAATTTTTACGTGCAGATTGTGGAAATTGAATTACATCAGCACCTGCCTAGCTGGCCCCTCCTCTGATGATGGACCAACTCCACGGGGTGAACTATTTACGATTTCCCCGTGTGAGCCTTGCAAGCAACTTCTTACAATAAGGCAAGAGAAAAGTTTTTTCACGAACAGCGTCTTCGTGCCAAGGTTCTTGCAGCTCCTCGGAACAGTAAGACTATTTGGTATTTCATTAAGAGAGTAAATAACAATGCTAGTTCATCAATTCCAACTCATTTAAAGAATGACCAAGCATTCACCGAACCGGTTGACAAAGCTAACCTGTTGGCTGAAATTTTTGCACGCAATTTCTGGTTGCCGGAAAGCAGTCAACCACTTTCCGAGCTCGAAAGAGTAACTGTAACTATGCCGAAGATATTTTTCCGGGCTTGGGCAGTTAAAACGGTTTTGGCCGACCTCGACATAACTAAGACTCCTGGACCGGAGGGCATTCCAGCACTGGTCTTGAAGCAGTGTTCTTCTGCGCTTGCGCGCCCATTAGCACGCCTCTTTAGCATACTTTACCTTGTTGGTGAGTTTCCATTGTGCTGAAAGGTTGCTAATGGAACGCCAATCCCCAAAAAGGGTGAGGCAAATATCCCTGAAAATTACCGCCCAATTGCAATTTGCTCTGTGTTTTCTAAAGTAATGGAAAATGGTTAACTGTCACCTTATGAGGTATCTAGAGTCGCATAAACTACTTTGTGATCGTCAATATGGATTTCGTAAGGGTTGTTCTACTGGCGATCTTATGGCATATCTCTCAGAGAAATGGTGCCACTCAATCCATCATTTCGGTGAAAGTAAGGTGGTGGCTTTGGATATTTCCAAAGCGTTTCACAGAGTGTGGCATGCTGCACTACTAGCAAAACTTACAGCTTTTGATGTCGGTGATGACTTCTCTCGGTTTATATCCAGCTTTCTCAGAGACCGCAGTATACGATTTGCTATAAATGGGGTCCCATCAAACGAGTTCAAGATTAATTCAGGGGTACCGCATGGCTCCGTTTTTTTCTCCTACCCTATTTCTTACACCTTCTCTATCAAACTTCCAACCCTATCCACTCTTTCGCGAGTGACAGCAGCATTTGTCACTCTTACTCTTTCAGTTACATGTCCATCCTATTAGAGATCGCTGTCAGTGGTCTTCTATTAATTCCGAATGGGGTCGCGAAAACAAGGTTGCCTTTAACGCTCCTAGGACCCAGTGTTCCTTATTAACACACAAACAAACGACTGCAAATGCTGCTTCATCTGTACTCATGGATGGTATAAATATTGAGGAATCGGATGCTCTTGATGTTCTTGGTATGAAATTACAGTGTGATGTTCGCTAGACTGATCACATTTTTCATATCTCTTAAGAAGCATTCAAGTGCCTCGAGTTTTTGAAACGGTGTAAAAGGTACTTCACTCCATACGATCTCCTTACTATTTATACCAGCTACCTCCGAAACGAACCGAAAATGGAATACAGCTGTCATGTTTGGGCCGGTGCCTTAAAGTTTATTTTGGGGTAACTCGACCGAGTGCAAGAAAGAGCGAAGAGGCTTATTGGTGACAGTAGAGTATCCAATTCTATTGACTCACTCGTACGACGGCTTTCAGAGAGAATTCGTTTTTCAGCTGTACGCTTCGCCTGTGGAATACATTGCCTGCAGACGGGTTTCCTGTCTGTTGTAACGAGCAGCCCTTTTTAAGTGGTGGTGGTTGTGGTTTAATACCCAAATGCGGGGAGAGTTTTCGAGCTCGGTGTGGAGTTGCACTGCAACCGGGTGCCGCGACCCTGAGATCGGAAGGAGTTTTAGGAAGGCTCCGTCCTACACCATGGGGGAGAGCATGCGCAATTCAACATGTGACCAAAAATGGTACCCATGCATGACGATTTGTCATGCATGGGGACGTCCGGGTGAACGTTCTTTCGCCCTGAGAGAGAATCATCGTGGGGTTGGTCCGTCAAGGCAGGAACCCACGTAAAACATCTTCTGATTCTGTCTGTTTTAACGTTGGAAAGTTCAAGTAAAATGTTCACAAACACTACTCCCTCTTTCCCGCTCCTTACAACCTATTTTACTAGTTCTGGTACAATGCTCGGCATATGTAGGGGTCATCCCCTGAGTACTGGTCCAATATAAAAAAAGAACCCAAGAGGTTTTTAATGCAAACATCACACTGAACATCAACATACGAGTTCTTCATATCCACCACAAATGGTGAAGTTCTTCATATTCACCACCACTGAATCATGTGGCTGTACCGCTTGAATTGCTATAGTAAATTAAGCGGATGTTGGGAATTACATTTCGTATTCTTTATTATATTTAAAGAAAATATATTTCGATATAAATTTTTAAACACAAAATTATCACAGAAATTATTTGAAAAATGCTTATAAATCACTTACTAAATACTTTTCTTCATCTACATATTTATTTTACTTTACAAGTGTAAATATCTATTATGCCATTATCGCATAAAAAAATCTCCTTTTTAAGGAACTTGTATTGAAAAACAGAAAGAAAATCATTTTTTGCAAAATACTTTATTAAAGTGGTGTTCAATTCGATTTTATTGTTTCTCTATAAACCCAAAACAGCGCCACAATATTGCCTTCATTTAAGTTTATTGCCGAACAACAGAGAGCTGAAAAAATACCAACAGACATTTGTGGTGGGGATGATGCCTGCCAGTCAATGGAATTAAACAGGCATTTTGCCAACAAGCGTATCCTTCCTTCCTCTAAACAGCCAAACACATTACATTACTCCACACTGAGTTCTTTCTGTTTTTTCTTGTTGTTCTTTTACACCATTTTCATTTTATTGTAAATGAACAAAGCACGATAGAAAGGAAGGCGTTTGTGTAGAGGAAACGGAAGACAACATTACACAAAATGAAAACAAAATCAGGAAAATAAAATAACGTTAACAAAATAATACCAATTTTCCAATTTACAAGCGGCCTAAACGAGTATAATGATGGTATAGATCAAAATATACTATAAGAATATATAGGAAAAAAAACATGAAACTCCCACTTCCACTAACGTTCTAATAGAACATTTGTAGCCCAAAAAGGGCAACAAACAGCATTACACAACCACTTACACTAAAGCAACAATATGTTAAAACTTGTTTTTTAATAAAGAAACACACACACATACTCAGCCAGAAATAAATAACGTTTAAAGACTACAACAACAATGGCAGCAAGCCACAAGTTACCAACAAGGATAATGCCTGACAAGACAACAAACATATTACTCTATACAATATATTCATTCAACATGTACAGAAACCATAGCTCTACACAACACAAAAACCAAAGAAGTAGAGGCTATATACGGCTTTAAGGTATACACTGCAAAAAAAAAGTGCTTCATGCTATCGGTAGCGTAGAAGCTTGTAAAATCGTAATCAGCTTTAAAAACTGCTGTTTTAAACTAAAATAAATATTAAAGAAAAAAACTGTAAACATTTGTTTATTACTTATGTCTTGTGACTTTAAGCCAGGGAAGTATACCTTATGTATATTATAAATATATCTTTACCATTCAACAGAAAACTACTTTTAAAGTAAAAAAAATGTAATGCTTTGTATTGTAAATGTAAAAGAAACTTTTAAGCAGTATATGCCAGGGGAGTGTACACTTGGAACGTTGTTCAAGTACAGCTTTCTAATGATTATTTAACAAAACACTACTTTTAAAGTAAAACAAAATAATCCTCTATTTAGCAAATGTGGAGGGAAATTTTAAACAGTGCATGCCAGAGGAGTATACATATGGAACATTGTTTAACTCCAGTCTACATGAGAATTTAATAAAAATCCACTTCTAAAGCTAAACAAAAGAAAATTCTTTATAGCAAGCTTAAAAAGAAATTATTAAAAAGTGTATGTCAGGGGGAGTATACACTTGGAATATTATTCAGTTGCAGCTTGCTAGTGACCATTTAGCAAAAAAACTACTTTGGAAATAAAAATAGTAATGATCTATTTAGCAAATATGGAAACAGTGCGTGTCAGGGGAGTATACACATGGAATAGTATTTAAGTCCAGTTTGCTCATAAACATTTAATAGAAATCCAGTTTAAAAGTTTAAAAAATTAAGCTCTATTTAGCAAATTTAAAAAGAAATTCTTAAAAAGTGTATGCCAGGGGAGTACACACTTGGAACATTATT
The DNA here is from genome assembly GCA_914767995.1 of Thecocarcelia acutangulata. NCBI lineage: Eukaryota > Metazoa > Arthropoda > Insecta > Diptera > Tachinidae > Thecocarcelia > Thecocarcelia acutangulata. Next base: position 20,598,814 of record OU612095.1, on the reverse strand, counting down.
CAATTACAGCTTGCTCAATATCAACAAAACACTTCTTTTAAAGTAAAAAACTGTAATGGTCTATTTAGCAAATGTGAAAGGAGATGTTAAACATTGTGTGCCAGGTGAGTATACACATGGAACACTATTCAACTACAGCTTGCTCATACCATTTAACAGAAATCTACGTTTAAAGCTAAAAAATAAAGCTCTGTATATCAAATGTAAAAGGTACTTTTAAATCGTATATTCCAGGGGAGTATACACTTGGAACATTACACATCAACAACATTACTTTACACAAGAACAAACATCAAAGATAGAATTACTCGTATATAATGCATTCCGTGCAGAACTGTGAACTTATTTCTATTTCGTATTAATTCATACTTCTTGCCACACTTTATTCTTTCTCTCAGTGTATTTAAACACTTAAGAACTCTTAAAGCACATTTACATTCCTAAATCTAAATAATAATAACACGAATAACTGAAACTTGTATTTGACATGCGCCAAAATGATTTAAATTTTCCTACACAACAGTTTATGAAATACAAAAAAATTTTAAGAGATAGATTGCCCACAAACATACTTACACATGTAACTCATGTACATATGTATATATACGTGCAAACATACATACATAAAACATATTTATTAGTGTTGTGTTTTTCATACTCATATTTGAGCCCAACAATATTTTAAAAGCGTTTGTGCGAACATTGATCCGGAAACAAAAATTAAGAACGACCCAAACTGTAAAACTGCTGTGAGGGAAGGAAAATGTAAATTTAAATTAAATATTTTGCAGCAAAAGTACAAAACTTAAAAAAAGCAGTATCAATAACATAAGTTTTCTAGATAACTACATGTTATCGATAACTACATGTTTCTATTAAAAATTTTTAAGAAATAAATATTTTCTGTAGAAAACGTATCGATAATGAATAGAAATTAATCGAAAATAAAAATTTGTTATTGAAAATTTGTCGTCTATAACAAAATATTATCGATAATATATATTTTTATGGAAAATTTATCGATAACAACAACTAAACTAAACAATAATATCAATAAAAAGAAGTTTTCTGGAAGAAAATTTTCGATAAAATATATATTTATGTGGAAAATTTATCAATAGCGAACATTTGTAATAGAAAATCATAAAAAATAAAAAATTTTCCAGAGTAAATTTATTGGTAAGAAAAAATATTCTATTTTTAATAGAATATTTTTGGATTATAAAACTTGAAGTAAATAATATCAATAACAAACATTTTCTAGAGAGAAGCTATCGATAACCACAATTTTCTACAGAAAATTTATTATAAATAATGGTTTTTGCCAGAATATTTATCGATAACCACACTACTTTATTGAAAATCAAACTTTTCTATACAAAACTCAACGTTAACAAAATTTTCATGTAAAAACTAATAAAAAGTTTTTAAAGAAAATTTATCGATAATAAGAATTAAACAAAAAAAAGCATATCAATAAACGACATTTCTGAAAAAAATGATCGATAAACAAAAACTAACAAAAATTTTTTATAGAAAATTTATCGATAATAAGAATTAAACTAAAAAAATCCTTTCAACAAACGTCATTTTCTGAAACAAATGATCGATAAACACCGACAACTTACATATATTAAAAAACTTATTAATTATAAGTGTTTTCCGTTTTATCCATAGCAAACATATTTAGAGGAATTGTATCGAAAAAAAATTTCCGTAAAAAATTTATCGATAACAATAATGTTTCTGTAAAAAAATATAGATAGCAAATATGTTCGAGGGAATAAAAAAAACCTAAGCTGAACTAAAAAACTATATAAATAACAAAAATTTTCTAGAAAGAAGCTATCGAAAAAATATTTTCTGTAGAAAATTTATCAATAGCGAATATTTTTAGTAGATATATATTGAAAACAAATAACTTCTACAGAAAGTTTATCGATAATTAAAAAGTTTCTACTAGAAAATATCGATATCTGTAGAAAACCCCGCATTGTGCAAAAACTTTATTGGTAACGAACATTTTTAATAAAAAATTTTCGTAAACTAAAATCTTTTATGGAAAATTTATCTATAGCAAAAAGTTTTCTCTAAAAAAAAAAAATATACATAAATATTTTCTGTAGAAAATTTATCGGTAATAAAAAGTAAACTAATAAACAATATCAATGGCAATTATTTTCTAGAGGGAAACTATCGATATATGCAACTTTTTATAGAAAATTTATAGATAACAAATATTTTCTATAAAAAATTCATCAATAGCGTGAACTTTTTAGGGAAATTATTCGAAAAAAAAAAATATGTTTGAATAAATTTAACGATAACTGCAATATGTTACAAACAGTTTTTGATGCCAGCAACTTTAAATATAATTATAAAAAAAAAACGCCAATCATTTATCGAAAAGTTTTACGATAGCATAAGTTATCTAGGAATAAGTAAAATATCATATAAAAAATTTATTGTTAGTAAAAGTTTTCTGTAAAAAAATTATCTTTTAAAGAAGCTTCTTGCTGGCTATTTGTATGAAATTTTCCATAGAAAATTAGTCGATAATAGAGTTTTTGGCATATAAGCTGTATCGAAAACAAAAATTTATTATAGAAAATTTATCGAGAGCAAACCGGTTCTTTGCAAAATTTATCGGAATCAAAAAATTTACCAATAACAGGAGCTTTTACAACAAAAATTTCCTGGGCTGAAATTATCCATAGGAGGATATACATATATCAGCAAACAAATATTTCCTTTAAAAAATTTTTGTCATCACCAAATCTTCTTTAGAAAAACTTATCGCTAACAACAATTTTTTTGTATTTATCTATAACAAATATTCTTGATAGAAAACTTACTGATAACAATATATTTCTTAATATATATTATCGATAAATTTTGATAGGAAATCTCTGTTACTGATATAGTTTATATAGAAATATTTTTTTTAATTCCTTTATATATATGTTGCTACCAATAAATTTTCTATAAAATTTTTATGAATAAAAATAGAATTTGTCAATAAAAGATTTTTCCTACAAAAATTTCTGGATAGAAAAATTTACTTATAAAATTTATCGATAACAAATATTATTTTTAAAGCACTTTCTTCGGAAAACTATTGGTATCGGCAAATTTCCGATAAAAATTTTTTGTTATCGTTATATTATTCTTCCGTTGAAAACTTGACTATAACAAACGTTCTTTGTAGGAAATTTACCAATACCAATTATTTTCCAAAGAAAATTTTTGCTATAATTTTCTAATAAAAATCAAATCGATAACAAAAATTTTTTTACATAAAATATCTTCTATAAAAATTTTTCTATACAAAATTTACCAATAATAAAAATTTCCTAATAAAATTTTATCAATAACAAAAATTTTCTTTAGAAAAGCCATTGATAGCAAAAGTTTCCTGTTGAAGATTTAACGATGACAAACATTTTTTATAGGAAATTTACCGATACCAATTATTTTACATAGAAAAATTTTTGCTATAAATAGTTTTCTAATAAAAATTAAATCGCCAACAAAAATTTTTTTTATAAAATATTTTCTATAAAGATTTTTCTATTTAAAATTTACCAATAATAGAAAATAATGAAATTTTATCGATAACAAAAATTTATAAAAAATTTCTTTAGAAAAGCCATCGATAGCAAAAATTTCCCGTTGAAAATTTAACGATGGCAAACACTCTTTGAAGGAAATTTACCAATACCAATGATTTTACAAAGAAAATTTTTGCTATAAATAGTTTACTAATAAAAATCTAAACGATAACAAAAATTTTTGTTTTAAAGCAATCGATAAGAAAACTTTTCTTAAAATTTTTATCAATAAATGGATGCAGAATTTCATCAATAAATTGAGTTTTATTGCTGAATTTTTTTTTTATCGAATATGAATTTTTTTAAACTTAAACCACAAGAAATTTTCCATGAAAACATTATCGATAACAAAAACTTCCTAAGGTTATAAATTCTGTTTTCTCTTTTGGTAAAATCGATAACAAAAGTTTTAATTTTAGAAAATTTATTAAATTAGCAATGAAAACATTGCTAAAGAAAATTTTATTAATAAAATAAATGTCGCTCACAGGTTTTATTTTATGAAAACTCTATAATAAAAAACTTAATATTGGTTAATATAGGTTAGGTTAGCTAGGCAGGCCGCTGGATACCCCGGAATAGTCTAGGTTGGCCATCTATATAATATAACAAATTTAAAAAAAATATATATTTATTGCTAAAATAAACTTTATTTAAATCTAAAGTATGTCGATAACAGTTTTTTTTTTTGGAAAAAATCGATAACAAGAGATTTTAAATTTAGGTAAATTATTATTTTGAAAATTAAATTGAAATGTCGTTATTGTTTTTTATAAAAATGTTTTAATGATTTATATTTTAATATTTCGTCTTCCTACGGAAGACTTCTTCAAAAAAGTTTTTTCGTTTTTGTTCATCAAAATTTTATTTTTATCGTAAAATTTATGTCCAGAGAATAGGTTTGTGCTGTCAAAATTTTTTCCAGTAGTAATTTTTCTATTTTTCCTTTATTTCCTCATCAAAACGATATAATTTAACTTGAATTGGTAAAAGCAGCCGGTTTTTGGTTTGAATAAATTCAAATTTTCTATACAGAATTTTTCTAGCTGGGCACTCAACGCCACAGGGGATGAAGGCAGAGAGGAAAAGAAGCAAATGGATGGCTGATTGACTGCCAAAGTGAATGTGCATGTTTTGGGTCTCTCGACCACAATTGAGCTTTTTTTTTGGTTGATTTGTTGTGTTTGACAATCGTTTATTTCAAATACTAGAAACCACAATTCTGTTTAAGAGTTGCAATCTGTTTCAATATAAACGAACACAACTGAGGATATTCTTGGGGGACATTTTGCTAAAAACAGCCACCATCACACCCACACATTAGTATTTTATGTTATTGTTGTACGAGTATTGTGGTTGTTGTTGTTGTTTGGCTATTTCTGTATTTTGTTAGAAGTTTCATCATCATCATCATTCTCGTCATCATGTTGTTAAGTTTTACTGTAGCAGACTGTTTTATTTTCTTGGCTCTTTGCTATTATCGCTCTCTCTCTCTCTCTCTCACTCTCTCTTTTTGTATTATATAATAGGTGTTTGTATTTGCTTGTATATTCCCCTGGGTGTCATAATTCCTGACAAGCTCATCTTTTCCTAAGTTTTCCACAATTTCATGTAGAATTTATGCGCCAGCACTTGCTACCAACCCTCCTCCACCTGCCACGGCTGGCCCTGGGAGATTTTGTAATCGCATAAAAAGCCCTCCAGTGCTTCGTTTTTAGTTTTAGTGCTTAAGGAGGTGAAATTAAATTTTTGTTCTGGGTCTGGCAAAGTGTTTTTGTCCTTCACAGCAGTTTGCTTAACCAGATAATTAACTCTATATTGAATTTAACAGATTTCATTTTAATTTCCCAGCTCATTAACGACATAACTTGGAAGGCGTCCTGCTCACCAACTTTTAAAATTATTTAAATTGGAATTTTAATACAATTAAATTTATTTTGAAAAATTTTAAACAAGCGAGTGTTATTCACTATTTAAGCTTTTAATATTAATACCAATAAAAACATTATAAATAGCTTGTTTTCCATGTTACCCAGCTGTCTATATGACGACATTTCATAGGAGTTATTGTAATCATCAGTAGACTTGGAAATTTTTGAAAGATATTCTCAAACAAGTATTATTAGAACATTTTTTTTTAATTCTCAATCATTTTGATATAAACTTAAATATTTGAGAATATCTTTCAAAAATCTCCAAAGTTTACTGATGATTAGGGTTGCTGCTATGAAATGTCGTCATATACACAGCTGGGTAACATAGAAAACAAGCTGTCTCTAATTTTTGGATTAGCAAATTTCTATAAAACTTAATATCTTTTTGAGTTTTAATTTAAAAAAATTCTATAATTTCATCAAAATTTTTAGAGAAAGAGTGAGCCAATCATAATCAATGTTCATTGTGAATCAGACCTGAAAGATATTGCCCAACTTAATTTGATGTTTCATGGTTTCAGTGTTAGATACTGTACTAACAAAGTACGCAACGAAGGGGGGTTTTTTTATCTTAGACGAGTACTCGGTGGATGACCCCTACATATGCAGTGCATTGTACTGGAACTAGGAAAACAGGTTGATGGATAGAAGGAGATAGATATTTTTATCATAATAATAAAGGGTGGTTAAATTTCAAGGGCCGATGTTGATTTTGAATAAAACACAAACTATTTAGGAAATTATTGTAATTTTATTTTATTATGATATATTGGTATTACTCAATTATGCATGAAATAAAATATCGGCCAAATGGGCACCGCGACCACGGCGGCCCACCTCCATCCGATGGTCCAAATTTTCGATGACCCTGAGGCATAATGGAGGTTGTATGCCGTTAATGTGCCGAATTATCTCATCCTTTAGCTGTTGAATTGTTGCTGGCTTATCGACGTACACCTTTTCTTTCAAATAACCCCAAAGAAAAAAGTCCAACGGTGTCAAATCACATGATCTTGGCGGCCAATTGACATCGCCATTACGTGAGATAACACGGCCATTGAATTTGTTGCGCAAAAGAGCAATTGTTTCGTTAGCTGTGTGGCAAGTGGCACCGTCCTGCTGAAACCACATATCGTCTACATCCATATCTTCCAATTCGGGCCATAAAAAGTTCGTTATCATCTCACGATAGCGAACACCATTCACAGTAACTGCCTGACCGGCCTCATTTTGGAAAAAATACGGCCCGATGATGCCGCCAGCACATAAATCGCACCAAACAGTCACTCTTTGTGGGTGCATTGGTTTTTCGACAGTCACTCTTGGATTCTCATTCACCCAAATGCGGCAATTCTGTTTATTGACGAATCCACTGAGGTGAAAATGTGCCTCATCACTGAAGATGATTTTCTTCGAAAATTGATCATCATTTTCATAATAAGTCTGGATAACTTTAACACGTTGTTGGATTGTGTATCTCTCCATGGTTCAAATTGAGTAAGTCTGAAAAAGAGAAATGTCAAATAAAATTTGGAAAAAAACTTGGCGTTTAGGTGTGGTTCACATTCAACATCGGCCCTTGAAATTTAACCACCCGATATAATATTAGGATAATTCTCTGAAAACTTTTTATGTTTTTCATGCACTCCACTCTATTAAAATATTCTATAATTTTCTCAAAACTTCTAAAATTTTTATTTCTTCGAGAATATAAAATCTTAAAAATTTAATTACAAACTTTTGTTGCTCTGAACCAGGAGTGCCCAAGCGCTATGCGCTTGTTTTTTTCTAAAGCGCTTGGCTAAAGGATTATGCTCTTTAATACCCAAATACTGCACTCAACACTAACAATGAAAAATACACAAACATAACTTTGTCTTACATATTTTTTGTCGTTCTTCGCTGTAGACACACAACACTTTCGCATGCTTTGCTGGTAAACATTGACGACAACGATTATCACTGTAAATTTTGTTTTTGTAAATATTTTTAGCTGTTTGTAACAAAAAATATTAAATAAAAGCAGTTTTCAAATTAAATTTTTGGTTTGTACATATATACATTGGGCTTTAGTTCAAATTTTTTCTTCCTTAAGTTTTTTTCTTAAGAAGGATTTTTACAATACAAATTTGCTGTGATCAATAATTATTGATTGAAGAAGACAAGAAAAATAATAATAAAATATTTAGCTGTTTCGTAGTCGCTACACTACTCATCAGCAACCACTTGGATTTGAACTCGGGTCATGACGTATCATGATCTGCTGCCTTACCCACTCAGCCATCGAGTTTTTAATTATTCTATATCTATATTCATCTCATATTGAATCACATATACAAAAAAGTAGTTTTCCTTAAATGTATTGGTGTTTCCATAAAGAAGTTTTGGGCACCCCTGCTTTAAACTAATTAAAAATTAACTAGTGTTTTATTAACTATTTCCATTATTGTGTCGAAAAGTAACTTCAAGTTTTAAGATAATATTCTGAAAACCTTTTGGTTTTTAACACGCTTATATTAGTTTCACTTGTATGTTTGTGTGTTTGAAAGATTCGAAATCCACGCCATCCATATGAGTGATTATTGCATACATATGTAGGTAAAACTATATATACAGTATTGTTGATTTAATGCATAAATTGGAGTTGCCGTATTGCTTTTGGGGAATATTTTTTTAGCATTTTTTAAATATTATATTGTATTGAATTTTCAAAATGAACTAACAATAAGTATTCAAATCTTAATACTAAATTTAAAGTAAAAAAAATGAAATGGGGAAATGAAGGGATTTTGGGGATTCACGTAGCTGATTTTGGGAATTCACAAAAAAATTCGGAGGCACTCTGCTAACCGGTTTGGAAACGGTTTTTGTTGTGCAACCTGCATCTGAACTTTAAATATTCTTTCGCTTTAGTGCAAAAATTGAAGTTGCCGTACTGCTTCTAAAGGAGTGGGGATGTTTTTATGTTACCTGAAGACAAATAAACTCGAAACCGCTTTTCTAACCGAATCGGAACCAGTTTTTCATTTTCGTGCGCGTTTCAGTTGTGGAACGTATATCTGAACTATTAACGGTCATTCAATTTTGTGCGAAAATTGAAGTTGCCATATTGTATCCGGGAAAGTTGGGGATTTCAGTGATTCCTGAAGCCAATGTTGAAAATTGCCAAAAAAAAATTCGGAACCACTTTGCTAACCGGTCTTTCATATGAGATGCGCATTTTTGCCGTGGAATGTGTGTCTAAACTATTAACGGCAATTCGAAAAGTGAAGTTGCCATATTATTTCCAGGGACGTGGGGGATTTTGGCGATTCCTAAAACCGATTTTGGGAATTTAAAAAAAACTCGTTAAGCATTATACGGATAATTATCTGGTTATTTGCATAATTAGTTTAGTTTAATATCGAAGCGTGTTTTTTTTAGTATTTTAAACTATATTAATAAATGTTAGATTTGTAGCAAATTTTCTCTTGAGAAGCATGTCTGCACATGCAGGTATAAAACTATTAATGGAGTAAAGTTTTTGGACAAGAATTTTTTTATTAGATGTACCCTATTCTATCTTTTTTATCTATTCTATCATTTTCTTAAAATTTTCAGATTTTGTTTTAAATTTTTCGGGAATATAAAATTTAATTGCAATCTTTTGTGGCTTTAAATTAATTAAAAATTGTCTAATGTTTTATTAATTATTTCCATTATTATGTCGAAAAACAATTTCAACTTTTAATGGGAGCACATTTTTATCGTGTGGAAATTTAATTTCACATTTAAATCGCTGCTCTGGGGACGGTTGGCAACAGTCTGCGAACTTCAAACTCCGCCAGACAGCTAGTCAGTCAGCTAGTCAAACATGCAGTCAATATTTTACCACTTTAGCACCAAACGGCGGTTATGCTTGTTGCAACATACAATCAATGTTAAAATTAAACAGCTGCAACAGCCAACAACAACACAGGCAGTTAAATTGCATATCGGTGGCAATAAAACTGCATCTACTTGTGCCCCACCGCCAGTCATGTTCTTGTAGTGCCAGTACTTTGCCGCCAACTAGTTTTCCAATTGAAGTCTCTGTTAAGCCTGACAGCCAATAATTGTAGGGGCCCACAAGAAGCGAATTAACACTCTCCGCTTTTTTGTTTTCAGCAAAATACAACAACAACAATAAGTCTGTGGTCAGACAGAACGATTTTAATTGCCGAACTTTTTAGCAATTTTCTTTTGGAATTGCTTTCTTGTCCACACACAAAAACTTTTTTCGGCAATTCTTGAGCAATTCTCTACCTTTTGCTTTATGCAATTTACATTGTATATGCACATACGCATACACACATGAGAGAAAAGTAAGGAATTGCTGAGAATTGCCGAGTACCGGCAATTCTTTCTCCCTTCTTATTCCCCTCACCGAAAGCTTCTATAAAGTCAAGAATTGCCCAACTAAAGTTGCTGTGTGTGACCATACACTAAATAGATGAAGGAAAAAAAGAAGAATCGAGTGCAAGTGCGATGAGGAGTGTAAAATTTTGACTGCAAACATTTTCATTAGCACAACAAGCTGTTTGATTATTTTACTTTTCTTTGGGTTTTCTTTTTTTTTTTGTTTTATTGCGCTTTAATATTCTATTTTTGCATTTATGCCGGTTGTTTATTTGCTTAAGTTGTTGTATTTAAAATAATTATATGTTGCAGCAAGTGCGACAAAGAATTCATTCTTTTATTTTGAGAATTTATTTAGAAAATTTGGATTGAAAAAAGTTTTTACAATTGCAGAGAATTTCTAATGAAATATTTAACTCCAGTAGGTGCAATTTTGTCATATAATATTTTGGTAAAACTCGACAAAAGTATCAAGATTCCTCTTTCGACTGATTATTTAGTTTTGTAAGAATTTTTGAAAAAATTATCTCGATATAGAAAAATATTTGAAAAAATAAACTTTTACTAAAAGTTGGCTTATGAGATTAAACTGTTTCTACACTGAAAAAATTCTGTTCACAAATTCTCTGAATTTTGCCATTACTTTTATGAATTTTTTCTTAATTTTTAACCATTGTAACTTTTCATAGAAATAATGAAACAAATTTCATAAGATTATTTTAATGAAAGCCTTCATAAAAGTAATGAAGCATTTTAATAAGAAACATGACTTATTTTCATTAAAAGTATGAAAGAGAAATCATATGATTAGTGAAATAATTTCTCTAGATCAAAGAATCAATTTCATAAAGCGCATGAAAACTGTACATTAAATTAATGAAAAAGTAACATTTAGTTGATTTATCTAATTTTATTATTCATTGAGTACATTTACATTAAATATGAAACTCATAAAACTAACTTTTTGATAAAAAAAAAACTGGACATTTTACCAAACTGTAGCTTAAGATTAATAAATGCCCATTAATATGTTTTACTAAAATTCAAAGAGTTTTCAAAAAAAAATTTATTTTTTCAATATATTAAACATTTTTTTGAACATTTTCTTATTCAAAATTTTATGAAAAATTAATTTGAAAAAAAAAAATGTATTTACAGAAAAGTATTTATTAAAAATTAAAAAACAAATTCATTAAAAGTTTTGGAAAAAAATTTATTAAAAATTTTTAAAAACAAATGTATAAAAACTTAAAAAAATTTAAAACAAATAAAAAAAATTGTAACAAATTTTAAAAATGGATTTTATTAACAATATTTGAAAAAAAAAATTTACAAAATTAAAAAAAATATCTATTAAATATTAAAAACAAAATATATACATAAAAAGTTCTTAACAAAATTTTTTGAAGGATAACTGTTTATTAAATTTATTAATATTTTGGTTGAAATTTTTTCAAGAAAAATTTTATTAAAAATTTATTTATAATTAAATATTAAATAAAAAAATTTATATGTAGAAAAGTATTTATTGAAAACTAAAAACAAAAAATCATTTCGAATTTTGGAAAATAACGTTTTTTGAACTTAAAAATTTTTATAAAAAATTTGGGAAAAAAATGTTAACAAATTTTCGAAAAAAAGATTTATTAAAAATTTTTAAAAAAATTATTTGTTAAAAATTATTTAACAAATTATTTTTTAAAAATTAAAAAAAATCATATGTAAAAATGTTTGTTAAAAACGTTTATTAATAACTAAAAAAAGTTTATAAAAAACTTTTGAAAAAAATTTATTTAACATATATGAAAAATAATTTTGTCAAAATTTAGAAATTATGTATATATAAAAAATAAATTATAAAATAAATATGTATATTAAAAATTATATTATTAGAAGTTCTTGAAAAAAATTATTAAAAATTTTTGAAAAAAATTTACAAAAAATTTCATAAAAATTTTAAAAAATAAACTTTAATAAATGTGTGTAAAAAAAATATTTATTAAAATATAATGGGTAAAAAATTTATTAACGATTTAAAAAAAGAAAAATATTTAAACAAATTTTTTATTTAAAATTTTTGAAAAAAAAAAAAAATTTTTAAATAAAATTTATTGAGAAAGATTTAAAAATAAAATATATTAAAAAAAAATATATACTAAAAATTAAAAAAAAAATTAGTAAAATTTGTTGAGAAAAATATACTTATATAAAATTGTTTTAAAAAATTTGTTAAACAGTTTATGTTAGGTTAGGTTTGACAGGCAGTTTTCAAAAGAGATAATATATGAAATAAAAAGTTGTAGTTAAACTTAAAATATTGGAATTATTTTTTTTTTTTTTTTTTTTTGAAGAAAAAATTATTAAAAATATTCGAATAAGGACATTTTAGTTAACAATTTAAAAAAAATTTTAAATAAACCAAAAAAAAATTTTTTAAGAAAATTTGTTCAAAGAAAATTTTCATTACAAATTTTTAAATATTTTTTGAAGGGAAAATTAAGTAAAATTAAAAAGTAAAAATTAATTAATAGAAAATAAAAAAAAATTTTTTAAATTTTTTGAAAAAAGACAATAAATGAAATAAAAATGAAAAAAAGCTAAAAATTAAAATTAGGGATTTGTTTTAATTTTTGAATATAGAGATTTTTTGTTATTAAAAATTAAAAAAAAAAACAAAATTTTTTTTTTATATTTTTTATTAAAACTTCATTATTTTTCGTAAATATTTGCCATTAAAAATTTTGTGTGCAAATTTTTCAATTGAAATTTTTACAGGAAAAAAATTTTTTTTCGTTTTCAATAACGAAATTTGTTGAATCAATTAATAAATTGTTTGAATGCGGACCTGTAAAGGAATTCGTAGATTCAAAGTTTGGTACAAAAAAATAATTATTGATCGATAAGAACTATTTTTTTTACAACAACAAAATACGATGATTTTACTTTTACTACAATTTTTCTGTGTACAATAGCAAAATATTTCTATAAAAGATTTTTAGTAAAATTTAATTTTATCTTAATATATTTTTGATCTCTGTTTATAAAATATATATAACATTTTTGCAGCTTAAGATCATGTTTTTTTTTATATAAAAAATTTAACAATTTTCTAACTTTTTTAAGTTAGAAAATTGTTAAATTTTTTATATAAAAAAACAAGGTCTTAAGCTACAAAAATTTTATATATATGTAGTAAAATTTATGTAGAAGTTAAATTCTTGCAAAAAAATATCGAAAAATAAAAATTTTTGTATTAAATGTTAAACAATTTTAATATATAATATTGCTGTTCTTTAATATTAGTATAAAGAATATGAAATTTTTTTTTTTAAATTTATTTATTAACAAATTTATTATAATTTAAATTGTAAAATTATATTTAATAAAGCACTAGCAACTGCACAGAAAAAATTTTTTTTCGTGTCCAATAACGAAATTCGTTGAATCAATTAATAAATTGTTTGGATGTGGACCTGTAAAGAAATTCGTGGATTCAAACAAAAGTTTAGTAAAAGTAATTATTTATCGAAAACTTTTTTCTGTGTGGGGCTAACGGCTTAACAAAAAAATTACGTTTCCGCGTATCATAAGAAATAATTCCTTGTCTTTTATCTGTATAGTATTAAAGCATCAGTTCGAAGCTTGGCATTGTTATCGAAGGTAAAGCTGGTCGCCACTTGGGACACAAAATGGGTGTATCCTGGTAAGTTACTTTTAAAGTGTTTCCATTTTTTCCCCCCGATTTACCGGGTTAAATTTAAAGTAAACTCATTAATTTTAAGTGCTTTATTTATAATAATTAAGTAAAGTTTTAATTAAAATTCAATTTTTTGCTGCGTACAAGCATGCACAGACATGTACATATGTATGAGTGCCGTTGTTGTTACTTAATTACCCGCCTTGTTTTAATAAAGTTCCAGTGAACTGCACGCATTTCACTGCTGTTGCAAGTAAAGCACATACGAGTATAGTGCGATGGCGTGCTTATGACAAATATACAGACATGTTTTATAAAACGGTTGGTAAGTGTGTTAACATGGTCGCTTGTTTTAGGGGGGAGAAAAGCATTTTTTTTTTTGTGGAAAATGGAAACTGTGAAATTTTTTTTAGCTTTTATTTATTAATTGAATTTTTACAATGTGAACTAGCAATAAGCTTTCAAATCTTAATACTAAATACAAAAAAATTAACTAAGTCCAGCCAATGCTAGACAAAAAGTTTTATTTTGCGCCAATTATATCGCTAAAGTCACCAATTATATCGCTAAATTAACGCTCTGATGGTGTTAAGGGTATCTCTTCTTCTCAACCAAGAGCGGCCTTCAAAATTAAATATATTGCGTGCAAGAGGATTTGTGTGAAGTTCCAGTTTGCTGATATACCTTGTCGCATACTTAGAAACTGCATCTTTTACTAACGGAACACACAGATCCTTGTGAATTCGTGAGTTTTTTTGGCGTACCAGAGAGCTGCAGTAATCGTTCGAAGAACTTGGTTTTGTCGCCTTTGAATTTTTTCACTATTTGACGCTCATAATTGGATTCCGTAGCACCATTTGGGCTTTAGAATTGCATTGCATAACAAAAGTTTGCAATCCAACTTCAATGTCGAGTTTCTGCCCAAAAGTCAATTTAGTTGCGCTGAGTGACCTTTGCTTCAATGTGAGACTTCCACGTTAGCCTACAGTTCAGGTGGATACCAAGGTACTTGAGTTCATTACGCTGCGGAATAGGTAAATTGTTAATTTGGTTAGCTGAACATGTTTGTCTACGCAGTGTGAATGTAACGTGAGTACACTTTTATTCATTAACTTTAATTTTCCAAAGTTTTAACCACATCTCTAATATTGAAATATACTCCTGCAAATTTCGCGAAGCTAGATGATGATTTTCGTCAATACTGTAAAAGTTGAAGTGTGGATTCCGCATCTCGTTGGCATGTCAGAGGCATAAATCAAATATAAAGAAGGTCCTAGTATGCTACCTTGCCGAACTCCTATAAAATATAATCGCCTTCGGTGATAACAAATTTCCGCTTTCCACAGGTATTTGCAGACAAGTTCGACTAAAAACGCATAAGAATGAACATTTCTCAAGCTTGTTTGAATCATTTTAAATGAAATAAAATGGTTTTAGGCGTCGTTTCATAGCTGTTGATGAGACATGGATCCATCACTATACTCCAGAGACAAGAGAACAATCCAAACAATGGACTGAAGCTGGAGAAAGTGCCCCAAAGAAGGCAAAAACAATTCAATGGGCTGGTAAAGTTATGTCAACGGTTTTTTTTGGGACTTCAAAGGTATTTTATTGGCTGACTATCTGCAAAAGGGTAAAATAATAAATTGCAACCTTTTGGATCAATTAAATATACAAATTAGAGAAAAACGTCCTTTCTTACAACACAAAAAACTAATCTTTCATCAAGACAACGCACCAGCGCACAATAGTGTTTTAACAATGGCTAAAATCAACGAATTAAAGTAGGAGTTGCTTGACCTGATTTAGCTCCCAGTGACTTTTACCTGTGCTCAAATCTATCCCCCCCGGGGAACAGGTTTTTCCTTGGCGTATTCCTAACTTGGGCGCTCTGTTTTTCGGTGAAAAGAGGGGAAGGGGTCCCTCGTTTGGTGCGTCAAACAAAACTCTAGGAAGCCGCATGACTTATGTTGTGTTGGCTTCCAAAACCCTTACCAAGGGTATAAATTGGCAGAACGGGGATCAGCATGGCCCCCGGGAAGTTCTGCTTGCGTTTCGACCCGAGCTGATCATGGTTGAGGTGCCTACCTTGGCTGAAACGTTCTGGCTGTGGTTGAAAGCTAAAACGCAGGAAGGGAGTGTTAGTATCCTTGATAATTATTTGGTGATGGCTTTTTTCGAGGGCTAACAAGCTCCCGAGGATCTGTTGCCTATGCAACAGATACGTGTACTGTAAGGAACCAATGGTGATGATTGACGGGTGAGTTGGTTTAAGGGCTGATGCTCTTAGTGGGCTTCGGCCTACCAACTCATTAAGCCTTGTCCTCCATTGATTGCTGGGAAATTGCATACATGACGGATTAGAAAGCCCAAACTCCTCAACAAGAAGTTGTTCATATGACCGCAATCATATGACAAGAATTGCTACCTGTGTGAGCCTAGCAAGCCACACGGGGGCGGTGGTGAATCGTGAAAAATTCACTCCGTGGAATTGGTCCACCATCAGGTTAGGCCGTTAGGGCAGGTACTGATGTAAATCATTTTCACAGTTGTACACCACTATTTCGAAGATCTTGAGGAAACTATTTTAATCAAGGGATAGAATTGCTAGAAAAGCATTGGACTAAGTGTATTGAAGTTTCAGGAGTTTATATTGAAAAATATAATATAAAATATATAGATAGGCTAAGAAGTTTCCGAACCGCCCTCGTAGCGGGATCCTTCCCCGGCTTGGGTAACATAGTAATCATAAACACTTTCCACTCTACAGGATAATACGCTAGACGCAAATAGCGTTAAAAATAAAAAGAAGAATTCTTCTAGCCACATGAGGTAACTGAGCAAGCATTTCTACCTGGAGATTTCCTGGAGTTTATTTTATTTATGAAGTTTTCGATATCTTGAAAACTAAGTCTCAAAGGCACAGGCGGCCTATCAGCATAGGGCGGAAATTCAGCGGCATCATCCGCTGCAACATTTGCAATAAAAACATTTTTCAAATTTGAAAATGTGTGTTTCAATTTAAAGCCGTTACCCTTCAGGACTTGCATGGCGATCAAATGTTTAAAGCGACGCCTGTGTTTTGGATTGTAGACAAAATGGGGGGAAAATTTTTTAATTTAGCGAATTGATTAAAATAGTGATTTTAACTTTTATTGGTAAATTGAAAATCACTAAGACCTTCTTTATGTCGTTGTTGTTGTTGCTGTTGCTGTTGTTGTATGTAATTTGTATTGAACAAATTTATTGCCAGCAACTAAAATTTTATTGTTTATTGCCATTTAATAATAATTATGAAAATAATAATAGTAGTAATAAAATTTATTCCACCAAAGCGCCAAATAGACAAAAGTGTCTGTCTGTCTCGCAGTGAATGCAATAGTTTGCACTGTCAGTGTGTTGGTGTTTCTCATTCACAGCAGAATGCAAATGCCTGATGCCGCTGTGTGCGTGAAAAGTTGTAGATTGAATTGTGCGTTTAATATATTATGGTTATTTTCTTTTCATTCAATTATTTTGCATAATTTTCCAATTGACTGAACAAGACTGGTGGGTTCAGGCTTTATTTTCAATGCTAGAGATATTTTATTTGTTTGTTTGTTTTTCGAATAGGAATTGCTTTTTAATTTCATTATGATATAAAATCATTGATTTCACAAAAACATAAAAAAAATCTATAAAAAATAATTACTATTTTGCAAAAATCATTAATATTCTAAACAAAAAGTTATTATATATATTTTTTTTTGACGAGGGGAAAAATGCTTTACACACTGTCCAGAAGGTCCGTACCCTCCGCTTTGTGAACTTACCGACTAAAAAATCCCCTCTTCTTCCTGGTATAATAATTTCCAGCCCGGGACCGTCTTAGCATTGCTTCGGAGTGGATTCCCAACGGCTGAATCAGCACTTCTCTTTACATTATCTTTTGTCTGGGATCCTGATTATAATCTTGTCCAGATTTGGCTTTTTCGTTCGCAGAACTTTTCCACAGAATCACAATACCGCTAAATGATGTCCACGACATTCTCCACTGTTATTGAGCCAGCTACTATCGCCAGTTCTCTACGAGTTTCCGCCCATCGAATACACTTAAAGAAAGTGTGTTCTGCATTTTCCAGGACTTTTTCTGTTTGTGTATCTCTGCCCGGGAGAGCAGGTTTTGCCTGACATATTTCTAACTTGGCAACTAATTTTTCTGGGCTATAGACTGTTAAAGGTCTATCATTCGTTATAGCAAATTAATCTCTAGACAGTCTAAGACTAACTTAGGCTACGTTGGGAATTCCGAAAATCGTCACCAGGGGTTAATTGGCAGAAGGGGGTTGAGCTACGCCCCCAGCAGGATTTGTGTTACTAAGCATCCTGGCGCAGATCGTGATTGAGCTGCCTGCATCTTGGCTGCAGCGTTCTGCTAGCGGTTAAGGCGCAGGGAGGGCTTGTTATTATATTCTCTAGTAATTACAGAGTATGGCCAATTTTCGGAGAGCTTAATTATAGTTCTCGAGGTGCTCTCGGTTTTCTTGCTTATTTTTTTTTTGGACTAAGGACAAGTAATGGAGAATTGTTTACAGTTCTAAAATTGATTTAAGCAAATTTCAGCAAACCGGCTTTTTAGGAAATGTGGAAACACTAACTGCGACTGTTTGGTTCAGCTTATGGGTATGGTGGTATAACCAGACCGTGAGGTCGGCCAAGTAGTTATATTTATGAAATTGATTTACATCAGCACCTGTCATGACGGCCTAATCTAATGATGGATCCAATACATGGGTGCAATTATTCACGATTCATCAGCGTCCCCGTGTGGCTTGCTAGTCTCACACCTGTCACAACTTTTTGTAGCCCTATAGACGAACCTCTTGCTTAAGAGTTCGAATCTTCTAGTCCCTCCTGTATGCAACTTCACAACAGTCAATGGAAGACAAGACTTAATGAGTTGCTAGGAAAAAATCCATTAAGATCATCAGCCCTTGTAACCATCACCTCTAGTTCCTCACATTTTAGGTATCTGTTGCAAGGCAACAGCACCTCGGGGGGTTGCTAGTTCGCGAAACTGCCGAGGTATACAAAACTCGCTGCATAGTCAGTGCTTGCGAAATTTGAAGCTGTTGAGAATCCATCTGAATTAATCGTTTCGGGTCTTTGTGGACACTCTATTTTACGGCAGCAAAGTTTTCAAGAAACCGATCGCTATGCTGATGCGCAGGTTCTTTACTGTCCATCAGCAAGCCAGATCATTTTTTGTAATGAAAAATTGTGCCAATTAAATCTGGAATATATTAAAAATATTTCCACCATTTGCTTTTTCTTTGCTAATTGGTTCCATTTTAATGTTATAAAATTTTTAAACTAATTTATATAATAAAACCATATTTTTCAAAATTACTTAAGATCACAATTTTTACATTTTAGCTGATCGTGAATTTATTCCTTTTTTCTTAAAAAATTTCCCAAAACAAACTAGCTCCCAAAGTTTTATTTGATTGTGCTTATTTTGTTATCAACTTGACTAATGAATTTTAAACTATATTCAGGGCTGGGTTTTTCTTATTAAAACTTAATTACTAGTTGCTTAAAAATCCAGAAATGTAGACTACATTTTTTATAATTGATACGTTAAAACAAACATCCGTCGTTGCCCAAAACAACAAACAAAAAGGCAGGCAAAACACAATAAAGTCATTTTCAGCTGCAACACTTCTTTCTTGTTGCCTTTAATTTCGTTGTTCATCATAAGATGTTTAAAGATCAAAAATAAAGTAGTCAAAATGTATTTCAAACATGAAAAATATCAATCTTCTTAGCAACTAAAGAGTGGCCCAGTATTCATGTGTTAAAATGTTTAAAGCGGCTGGCTGACCGAAACGCTCGCTCGCTTTCAATGAATTGAATGTGGCAATTAGATACGAGTAGGTTTGTTTGAGAGCTTGTATATGGTAGTTGTTTTTAAATTCACCAACACATAAAGCCAATGCAGTTTGTTATGCTGCCGCCACCGCAACACGCCCATTAGAAACTGATCAACAGTAGAGGCTAAAATAATGAAAACCACAATCTAAAGATTATTTCTTTAAGTAAATTTTTTAAACTAACACAAAATCTCAAGCATACAAATTGTTTTCTCCACTATAATTCCACGTAGAATTCTTAATATAATATAATATAATATAATATAATATAATATAATATAATATAATATAATATAATATAATATAATATAATATAATATAATATAATATAATATAATATAATATAATATAATATAATATAATATAATATAATATAATATAATATAATATAATATAATATAATATAATATAATATAATATAATATAATATAATATAATATAATATAATATAATATAATATAATATAATATAATATAATATAATATAATATAATATAATATAATATAATATAATATAATATAATATAATATAATATAATATAATATAATATAATATAATATAATAGACATCGGTAATATATAAAGCAATTTGTCTTAAAATTCATGCTACAATACAATATCTCAATTTTTTTCCAATTTTCAAACCGTTCCCAACATGGAGAACGGAATTAGGACATTTTTTGAAAAAAGGATATATGGGGCCAACGAGAGTCCTTGTCTGGATTAAAACAAAATTTTACATAAACCTGAACAGCACAATTTTACATTCAATTAAAAATTTTGGAAACATTAACTTTAAATTTAAAAATTTTATGCAAATTTTTACCACAAAAGTATTACGACTATGTGCTCAAACAAACTCAAATAAATTATAATGTAACTTCCTTAGCTTTTAACAATTTTTAAACCATTCCCAGCATGGAGAACGAATTAGGATAATTTTTGAAAAAGGATATATGGGAGCAACGAAAGTCCTTGCTTAGAATGAAACAAAATTTTACATAAACTTCAGCAAAACAACTCTACATTCAATTACAATTTTTGAAAACATTAGCTTTAAATTTAAGCATTTTATGCAAATTTTTATCACATTAACGTAACGACTATGTGCCCGTATTCAAAAAAATTATAATGTAACTTTCTAAGTTTTTTCCAATTTTCAAACTATTGCCAGCATGGAAAACGGTTTAGGAAAATTTTTGAAAAAGGATATATGACGGCAATGAACGTCTTTGCTTTGATTGAAACGAAATTTAACATAAACCTAAGCAACACAATTCTACATTCAATTACAAATTTTGGAAGCATTGGCTTTGAATTTACCCATTTAACACAAGTTTTTATATAACGACTATGTGCCCGTACTCAAACAAATTTAGATAAGATGGAGCATTTTGAGATTTTGCTTTCAACTTTAAAGTTTAATAATATTTAAAAATAATTTAACACTTACAACAAGGAAAATAAAAGTCCTTTCAAATATCGTTGCTGTAAAAATTGTATGTGCAATAGAGTTTATTTTAGTCTTTCGTGTTGTTATTGTTTAAGTTAAACCTCCAAGAACACTACTCCCTCTTTCCTACCTCATCATAACCTATTTTCCTAGTTCCAGTACAATGCACTGCATATGTAGGGGTCATCCCCTGAGTACTGGTCCAAGATAAAAAAAAGAAAAATATATTTAGTTAGTGTTAGTATAATTATTAATGCTTAATATGTAGTCCTTCTACAACAGATTTCAGGTAATTTAGCTGAAGTAATCTGAAGAATTACATTAAAATTCGAAAAGAAATGTAGTAGACTATAACTCAATATATCTCTTACATATTTATAGGCAAATTTCGATTTTTTTTTTAAATAAAAAAAGGATATATGGGAGCCTAGCGAATCCTTTCACAGATTTAACTAAAATTCAACACATAGCTTAAACATCGAATCATACGTTCGAATTCATATTTTTGTGTTATTTTCATTAGTTTGAAGTATTACATAAAAAATTGCATAAAAAAGGATATACGGCAACATGACGTATCATTACTGCTATAACAGAGATATTTAATACAAGACTAAATAATATAATTCTACAGTCTATTATCATTTATGACTGTGTTTTTATCATATTTCATAAAAAGGATACAAGTTAATGCATGAAAGCTTGTAGAAAACAAGTTGAAATGCTATCTTTGCCTTTAAAAATACAAATCATTCCATTTTTAAAGGTATTTCAAAACATATATGACGGTTTTGTGGGCTTCATAAAAAAAAGGATATACCAGCGGCTACCACATCCTTGCTGCTTTTTGAGTTATATTTAATACAAAGTTAAGCAGCATAGTTCTGCGTTCAATTATGGAGTTTTGAATAAATTAAATGCAATTGAGCCGTGTTACTATATATTTAGTAAAACGGACATAACAGTAATATAAATAAAATTTGTTAAGAAGACAATGAAATTAAAAGCAATTACTTATTTTAAGAACTATTAAATCATATTTTCTGCATTTCCTTAACGGTTTGCATAAAAAGGATATATAAGAGCAAGACAAACTCTTGCATATAGGAGAACAGAAGTTTCCACGGTTATTGGTGAAATAATTGTGCATTCAATTGCAGAATTTTTTGACGTTCCCGATAAAATTAAAGATTTTATAATAAATTTCATGAAAAGGACACATGTAAACATATGCATATGGCCAAAAGGAATTCTTGCTGATATAACAGTGATATTGTTAGCATCACTTATGGACAGCATTTTAAGAGCGATTGACATTTTTCAGGCATTATTACCTCATAAAGACTTTTTTAGCTATTTTTATAAAAAAATTTTCAACTTGAAAAAGTGTCTCTGGAGTTTTTAAACTGTCATAGCACTCAATAAAACAAATTTGAAAATAATAATAACGATTTTTTCTATATCCCTGGTATACCATAGTTAAATGATAATTTCAAAAAAAGGATATATGGCAGCATAATGAAACATTAAAGTGAACATACTAAGATTTGGCACCGAGCTAAGCACTATGGTGCTACGTTCATTTGCAGGTTTTCACTGCAATCTAGTGAAATTAAAATATGTTGTTTATGTTGATAACTAAAAGGATATATGAAGCAATATCAAAAACTTTAAGCAGTTGAAGGGAGTTTCCCAGAAATATACTTCAATGCAACATTTTGTGGTTACTAGGAATTTTCCAGAAATATATCTCAATGCAACATTTTGTAGTTACTAGCATTGACAACATTTGGTTCAAAAATGCCATTTTCTAAAAAAAGGATATTTAGAGCCATAATGTATTTATGTGCTAATATTGCTGAGACTTTTTACAGTTGTAAGCAAGAGTATTTTATGTCGCCATTTCATCAGTATTGGCAACGTATTGTTCAAAAATGCAATTTTTGAAAAAGGACATTAGGGGTCCTAACCTATTTATGAGCCAATATTGTTGAAACTTCACACAGTTATAAGCAGCAGTATTTTACATTCGTTTACAAATTTTTATAAATATTTTCGTAAATTTGAGGTTTTTATACGTATGTTAGCCAGAAGAAAGACATATGTATGTAAAATAGAGAAAGGGTCATGCAAACTAAAATGTTTTCCAAGGTTTTAGTTTTATTTCGTCAAATATGCATGACTGGTCTTATTATAAACTCCAACCACTGTATTTTTCTTTTTTAATCATAAACAATTCTTGAGCCAACAGCAAAGAGTATAAAAAAACAAGAGCGAAAAAGGAAATTAACAGCCATTAGTCATTTTTTATTGTAATGCGGCTAATTTGAGAATTGTTTTGGTGTCTTTCCAAAAACATTTGAAAGCAGCCAGAAAAATAAATTCAAATTAAACAAAGCGAGCAAACAAACAAACCAAAAACAAAACAAAAAACTCCAAAATAATAAAAATATGTACCCTATAATTAAGTTGAAAGAAAATTTAATCGTGTTACCAGTGAAAATAGTAAAAATAATTTTCTTGTTCTAAAGCAATGAAACAATTTGTAACTGGGCCAGCAGCCAGACTCAGCTGCAAACCAAATAAAATGTTAAAATACAAGAAAAACCAAAAGCATTTAATTCAGATATTTTCTTGTAATAAAACTTTAAAAAAAGGAAATAACAAATTAGCAATTAAATTAAGTTTTCTTTTAACGAAAGAAACTTTCTAGGAAATTTAATTAAATTTTCTTTTAATAATTATAACAAGACTGTAATGTATTTTGGCTTTTGAAAAAGGTTTAAAAAGGGCTTCAAGCTACAAAAATTCATCACTTTTTTAATGAGACTTTGATTGCTTTCAGCATCTGTTTAAATAAAAAAAAATAAAAATTAAGTAGCGTTTTTTTCGAAAACTTATCAGCTAACGAAATAGTAGAAATCATGTCAAGTATTTTAATCTTAATTGTAATGCTTCAAATACTAAAAACTGTTTATAAAATTGCTTTCTTTCAACAAGGGTAAAACTTCATCTAATTCTAGGCCTAATTTGCATATGCCTCTATATATCCTTTTTGATAAAATTTTAAAATATTGCTGTGAAAATTTGTAAAAGGTTGTAAAACTTCATAGCATGGTGCTACACAAAAATTCACTTTGATTGCGGCAAGGACTTGTTATGCTGTCACATGTCCTTTTTTTCAAAAAGCCAAAAAAGTAGTAAATGTCCTAACAAAATCACTTAGAATTTATATAAAATACATTGAAAACTGCTAAATGTGCCACTTTAATATTATTACTATACATAAGCCAATCTTCACAGTTTTTCCCAGCAAGTACTCCGTTTTTAAGTGTTTGAAGTAAGTTAAACTCCCTGAATACGAATAAAAATGTATAATAGGCTAGAGAGTAGTTCCTTTTGTATGCCTACATAAAATTCATGTTAAGTTGCGGTTAAGCTATGAATATCCTTTTTGATTTGAAATTAGCTTAGATTGCTATGCAACTTTGTAAAAGGTTGTAAAGCTTTAAAGCTTGATGCTAAACCAAAAATCAGCTCAATTGAGGCAAGAATTGGCTGTATTGCCACATGTCCTTTTTTGAAAAACTCCAGAAAATTATTATATATCTTAACAAAATCTCTAAAATTGTATATAAAATATATTTAAAACTGCCAAATGTACAACTAAAGCAACTGCACTAAGCACCAGCAAAGCTTCACAGTGTTTCCCTGCAAGGACTCTGAAGTATGTTAAACTCCCTGAATATATTTAAAAACTTGTAATAGGCTAGAGAGTAGTTTCTTTTGTATGCATATATAAAATGCATGCTAGTTTGTGTAAAGATTTCGTTAAGCTATGAATATCCTTTTTGGTAAAATTTTTCAATTTTGGTTTAAATTTGCTTAGATTGCTGTGAAATTTTTTTAAAAGGTCGTAAAACTTTACAGCATGTTGCTACACAGAAATTCAGTTTGGTTGCGTTAATGATTTGCCTGGCTGCCACATGTCCTTTTTTCAAAAAGCCAAAAAATAGTAAATATCTTAACAAAATCACTTAAAATTTATATAAAATACACTTAAAACAGCTAAATGTGCCACTAAAGTAACACTACTTCATATAAGAAAATTTTCACAGTTTTTCCCTGCATAAACTAATCTTTTAAGTTGTTTAAAGTCGCCTAAACTCCTTGAATACATTTCCAATTTTTTTATAGGCAATAGAGTAGTTTTATTTGCATGCTTACATGAAATTCAAGATAATTTGTGCAAAGATTTTGTTATCCTTTTTGAACGAATTTTCGAATTTTGCTTCAATTTACTTAGATTGCTATAAAAATTTGTGAAAGATTGTAATACTTTGTAATTTAACACTATACAAAGATTCAATGTAATTCCGCCAAGGATTCATTGTGTTGCCTCATGTCCTTTTTTCAAAAACTCCAAAAAAAAGTATGTATCTTAAGAAAATCGCTGAAAAAAGATTTAAAAAATATTCAGAATTGTTTAGAGTTCCACTAAAGTGGCAATACTATGCACAATCAAAACTTTAGACTTTTGGACTGCAAGGACTCATGTTTTGAAGTCGGTTAAACTCCCTGAATGGTTTTACAAATATGTAAAGAGTGTAACAGAGTGTTTTCATTTATATAAATACATAAATATGTAAAAACTTGGTTCAGACATTAATATCCTTACCGGCAAAATTTTTTACTTTTACTTTAAATTTGCTTAGATTGCTCTGAAAATTTGCAAAAGGTGGTAAAATTTTGTAACTTAACACCACACAAAAATTTAGTTCCATTGCCTCAAGGATTTGCTGGTCTGTCACATATCCTTTTTTCAAAAAGTCTAAAAATGTAGCATATATATTTACAATATCACTTAAAACTGATTTTAAATATATACAAAACTCCTAAAGCAACACTAACATATACAATCAAGGTTTGAAAGCATTTGTGTGCAAGGATTCAATTTTCTAGTCCTTTGAATTCACTTAAATTTCCGGAATAGATTTCAAAATTTATAAAAGGTTATAGAATGGTTTTATTTGTACGCGAGCATAAAATACATTCAATCCATGCAAGGATTTCATTAAGCTATACATATCCTTTTTTTGAAAACTTTATAAAACCAAGATTTTTCAGGATATTATATTAAAATCTTGTAATTAACAGTTAACAAAATGTTTATGCAGCTATTTTGAGTGTGCAAGCAATTCAATAAGCTGCCATATATCCTTTTTTCGAAATTGTAAACACATATAATAAAAATGCAAACAGATGATTTTAAAACTTATTTTTGATTATCAAATAGCTATATTAAGCTTAACAGCAATTTTGATTAAAATCATATAAAGGACTTCTTTTGTTAAAATAGATTTTAAAATGTTTGTAATGATGGAAGAGCTGCAAAACTTTTGGTTCGAATGTGGTATTATGTAAGCAAACTTTTTGCAAAATTTTTCTACGAAAGGATTAAGGATGTGCTATGCCACCATATATCCTTTTTTTCGAAAATAGCTCAGAGAATTTTGTATACCGAAATAATGATGGCAAGCTTATTAAATTTATGAATGTTTGTGTTAAGCTTAGTAATTATATATCAAAACAGGGCTAAATTTTACAAGCGTGGATAAACCTTGATGGTTCACTGAAAAGATTTCATCGTGGGGTAATTTTTTTTTTTTGTGAGATTATTCTTATTATAAGATTTATTTTTACACGTATCGGTTTTGCTGTTTTAAATTTTTTCTTTAATAAATCTTTTACCACAAACCACATCAATCTGTCTTTGAGTCATTAAATCTGTTTGATCACTTTTAATGATCTTTAATCATGTTGATGATAACTTCTTTTCTTATTTTTAATCTGAAAACAAGTCTTTCATCAGTAGTAAATTAAGGTTTTACTTTTGTAAATTTAACTTAAAGAAAACTTTAAACAGTCATTATGGCATTGAAAGCTTCGAAACTTGAAAAGAAAATCCGGCCTCAATCTTTAAATTTGAGAAACTCATTTAATTCATTTCATTATAACTTCATTTCCTCAAGGTTTTACAGCATTCAAAGATAAAAAATAAAAACAAAAATAAATTTTGAAATTACTATTTTGAAAATTTAAAATAATAATAGTTCAGTGTAGAAAATTTTTCTGAAGAAAAAATTCTAAACAAAAAAGTTTAGAGAGAATTTATCTTATAGACAAATTGGCCACAGAAAATGTTTAAAAGTGATTAAATTTTTATTAAAATTTTTCAAAAGAAATAAGATAATTTTCTAAAGCAATAAATTCACAAAAAAAATCAAATGCATAGAATTTCTTATAGCAAATTGCTAAAAATTCTTGTATATAAAGTCTTCAAAAGCGATACTTTTTGAATAAAAGAAATAAGTAACAATACATTTTTTGAAGAATATTTTTATAAGCGATAAATATTCTAGAGATAATTTTCCGTGAGATTCGCTTTCAATAGAAAATTATCAAACACTTGACATTTTCTATAGAATAGTTTCGAAAATTATAAAATTTCCATAGAAATGTTTCAAAATGGAAAAATTTTTTACAGATGAATTTCAAAAGCGATAATTTTTCTGGACGCGATTTTTTTCAAACGCGATATTTTCAAAAGACATAAACTGGCTATAGAAAATTTCCAAAAACAATTAATTTTATAAAATAAAATGTTTAAAGCGATTTATTTTCTTGAAAAAAAAATTACAAAGTGATAAGTTTTCTATAAAAAGTGTTCAAAGTTTTTTATCAAAAAATTTTCAGAATAAAATTTTTAATACATAATAAATTATGTAGAAAAACTTTTTACATGCAATAAATTTTCTATAGAACAAGTTTTAAAAGCAATTAATTTTTAGTAAAAATTTTTCAAAGCGATAAATTTTTCAGAAAAAATTTTCAGAAGTGATAAATTTTTATAAAAAATTTTCAAAAGCAATTTATAAAAAAATTCCGAAACCGATAAATTTTTTATATAAAATTTTCAAAAGCAATAAAATTGGTTCAAAACTTTTCAGAGGCGATAATTTTCTACAAAAAGTTGTTGAAGGCGATAAATTTTCTTTCGAAAATATTCAAACACCAAAATCTTTTTATAAAAATTTCCTAAAGCAATAAATTTTTCATAAAAATTTTTCTAAAGCGATGTATTTTTTATAAAAATTTTTTAAACACAGGAAATGTTCTATAAAAAAGTTTGAAAAGTGATAAATTTTCTGCAAAGTTTTTATAAACGACAAAATCTCTACACAAAATTGTCAGAAGCAATAATTTTTGTATAATAATATTACAAAAGCGATAAGTTTTTTATGCAAATACTTCAAAACAGATATATTTTTATAAAATTTTTTGCAACCGATAAAATTCAATAGATATATATTTGTACAAAACTTTTCAGAAGCGATAAATCTTCTATAGAAACCTTTTTTTTTGATAAAATTTTTAAAAAATCTAAAATTTTGTATAAAAAAGTTTTCCATAGAAATTTTTCAAAAGCAATAAATTTTCCATAAAAAACTTTACGAAGCGATAAATTTTCAATGTAGAATTTTGAAAAATTTTCAGATTTTCTGAAAAGCGATATATTTTTTTTTTTATAAATTTTTTAAAATCCTTAGATTTTAATAAAACTATTCTTAAGCAATAAAATTTGCACAAAACGTTTTCAGAAGCGAGAAATTTTTTATAAAAAATTTTATGCAGAAAATTTTGAAACTCCGAAATTTTTTACAAAAATTTCCAAAAAAAAGTATAAGAAGTCGTCCGAGTTCGAATCCCAGTGGGTGCTGATTAGTAGTGTAGCGACTACGAAACAGCTAGTTGTCCCCCAGCTAATGGTATTCAATTATTTTTTCTGTTCTTCTTTGGTCTTATTGTTTCACAGCAATTATTGTTATAATTAAAAATAATCTTTCTTCTTGACTGAAGTTGGACTCGAACTCACAACTAGTTAATCTCGTATGGAGTAAATTTTTATTAAAAAGTTTTAAGAAGCGTTAAGTTTTTTAGGACAAGGTTTACAAAGCGATAAATTTTCAGAAAAAAAAAAACAAAATAATAATAACAATTTTTTTTTTGAAAATTTATCGTTTCGATAAATAAAAGTTTTCTACAAAAAATTTTCCAAAACAAAATGTTCTTTAAAAAAAATTTCAGAAGCGATTGTTTTAAACAAATTTCAATAACGTTAAATTTTCTATACGAAATTTCCAAAAGCGACAATTAGTCTATAAAAAATGTTCTATAGCGATAAACTAACTACAGGAAATTTCCGAAAACGATATATGTTTGTAAAATTTCCCTATAAAGTTGTTTTCCGTAAGAAATTTTCAAAAGTTAAAAATTTTTTTTAAAAACAACTTACAATAGAAAATGCTCCTAAGCGATAAAAGTTTTTAGCGATAAATTTTCTATAGAAGACTGTTTAGCCCGCTGAAATATTTGTAGAAAATAAACGACAGGTTTTGTGTAGAGATTTCTAAAAAGTGACAATTTGTTTTATGTAAAAAAATATATATATTCGTACATATGTATATCTGATATAAAAGCGATAAAGTTGCGATAAAGTTAGCGATAACAAACCATTTTATAAATTATTTATTTTCTAAAGACTCTTTTTTTTTTTCTTTACAAGCGATTAATTTTCCCATTAATATTTTTATTTTTTATTGATTAATATTCTTTAGTGCTTTTATGTTTTAATCTTAAACAGAAAATGCAAATTTCTTTCATTTTCGCTGTTATTGTTGTTGTTGTTGTTTGTGTTTTTTGCTTTAAACCATAATTGCTGCTTGAATATTGCTGTTCGGCAACAAGCTGTTTGGCTTTAAAAATGGATTTTGTTTTATTTTTATTGCTCGTAAATGAATTTAGATATTGAAAACAGGTTTAAATTGAAAAAATAATCACTTACCATCATCATTCGATAGATTGCCGTCGGCAGCTGGAGGTCCTTGTGGTACATTGTGTTTAGCATGTTGCAAATTAGTGTTTGGCAAATTTAAATTAAGTGTTGCTTGTGGCTGCTGCAAATGTTTAAAAGCAGACGCTGTATTTGACGTTGACAGCGTAGGTTTTAAGCAACTGTTGAGCTACTACGGGAAAGTTGATGAGCAGCTCCAATTGGCAAAAATGGCAGAATACTTTTCAGTAGAATCAGCCGCTTGGATGCATTGCATCGTAAGCTGGTCTTCATTGTTATATTAAAGCCGTTTTAGCACAAATCAAAGTTGTTCACAAAGCAGAAATGTTATTCACGGACTTTGTGCAGTTGGCAGCAGCAACTGGCAACACATCTTTAGCAATGAGATGCTGCACTCGACAACCGGCCATCTGCAGTCTTGTGGAGTGAACTTAGGCACAATAAATATTTTAAAACACTTTAATTTTCCATATTTAATTTAATTTTAAAAACACTTAAACAAAAAATGTATTCATTTGTTTTTGAAATATTTGCCGTACAAACTCGTTGACGGGTTTTTGCATTCCTTAAACCAGGGGTGCCCAAAAGTTCTATGTGGAAGAGCAAACACCAATACATTTAGGGAAAAACTACTTTTATTTAATATTTTTTGTTATAAAAAACGAAACATACTTACAAAAAGAAAATCTACACTGCAAAGCATGCGAAAGTATTGTTGCTTTGCTCTTGTGTGTGTGCAGTGAAGAAAGATAAAAAAAATATATAAGACAAAGTTGTCTGTGTATATTTCCTTGTTAGTGTTGAGTGCATTATGTGTGTATTAAAGAGAACCGCCCTATAGCTTTTATAAAAACGATTGAGCATCAAGCGTATAAGGCTTGGGCATCTCTGCCTTTAACACTCTGTGTAATACAATTGAATAAATTAATCAAGTATGTTGTTGTATTCAGCTTACAAAACAAATTTGTTAGGGGGTTTTCTTACAAATTTGGAAGTTTTTTCGTGTTTAGAGTTTGATTCGCTTTTCCCCTCATTTGAATGATTAAAATTTACAATTGTTTTAAAAAATAATGATAAAATGAATAAACAAAAGCATTAAATATAATAAAAATTCCTGGCGAAAACAAAAGAATTTTTTACCAGTTAAAAAATTCAGCATTTGCAAACCAAGAAATTATATTTTAATATTGATAAAACGTAATATCAATAATTCTTGTGTGAAAAATTTTTATCGATAAATTTTCTATAAAAAATTTTTAACACCAATTTATTTTCTCTGAACAAATTTTGTTATTGGTAAATTTTCCATGGAAAATATTTCCATATTATAATATTTTTTATACAAAATCTTTACTATCGCTGTGTTTTTTCATATAAAATGTTTGTTATCGATAACTTTTCTAAACAAAACGTTTTCTAATTAATAGTGATAAATAGTTGACTCGTTCTTGGTTGTAATTGGAATCGAATTCTTACCAGAACAATAATATCATATAATATGAAATAGAATAAATTATCATACAATATGAAATAGAAAAATTTTTGTTATCGACAAATTTTTCCGTGAAAAATTTAAGTTTTTGCAGTATATTTCTTTTTCAAATTTTTTGCTACAACTCACGTTTTTTGTTGAAAAACTTACCATACACAATATCTGTTATCGATTAGTTTTCCACTGTTAATTTTATTTACAATATATTTTTCTTATCGATAACTTTTCTTAAGAGACATTTTTTTGGTGAAAAATGTTGCTTAGAAAAAATATTTTATCGTATATTAAAAAGTTTTTTTTTTATCGACAATTTTCTTTTGTTCAAAAATTTATCATTAACAATTTTTGTTATCAGATTTTTGGTTAATTTAAAAATTATAAAGTTCAACAAAAATTCAATAAATTAATATTTACATCTCTGGGGACGAAGAATTATTAAAGTATAAAAATATGTATGTCAATAACTAAAATGAAATACCGCTAGTTCTGAGCCAGCAAACGCTGTACAAACAATGTGCGCAATTAACAAAATGTATATGTGATTCAATATGAGATGAATATGGATAGAGAATAATTAAATTGCTCGGTGCCTGAGTGGTTAAAGCAGCAGATCATGATGCGTCATGACCCGAGTTCAAATCCCAGTGGGTGCTGATGAGTAGTGTAGCGACTACGAAACGGCTAGTTGTCGCTCAGCTAAAGGTTTGATTATTATTTTTCTTGTCTTCTTCAATCAAAAATTATTGATCACAGCAAATTTGTATTGTAAAAAATCCTTCTTAAGAAAAAACTTAAGAAAGGAAAAACTTGAACTATAATTCATTGTAGAAATGTACAATTCAAAAATCTAATTTTAAAATTATAAAGTTCAACAAAAATTCAATAAATTAATTTTTGTTACCGATAAATTTTTCCTGACAAATTATGGTTGTAGCAATATTTTTTTTTCAAAGTTATTTGTCATCAACAAGTATTTTAAAGCTCTCGTTTTGTCTCCAAAAAGTTACCATAGACAATATTTTTTTATCGATAAATTTCCCATAGTACAAACAATTTTTGTTATCAACAACGTTTTTTAACACAAGCTCTTTTATGGAAAAATTTTGCTTAGAAAAAATATTTTATCGATATATAAAATATTTTGAAAAGTGTTTTTATCGATAACTTTTATAAAGAGAACGTCTTTCTATATCAAATTTTTCGTATTGATGGATTTTCTTTAGAAAAGTTTTGCTGCCGAGAAACTTTTACTGCCGATTAATTTTCGCAGAAAATGTTCGTAGTCGTTATTGATAGGTACCTATTATCTACGGAAAATTTTCGTTTTGATTAGTTTTCTATAGAAAATTTTTAAAAGCTACAAAATATAGGTATATTATTGTTTTCTAACGCCAACTCGTGTTATTGAATTTGACGGCGAAAAAAAATCAAATTAGTATTCTATATTTATAATACTATTGTAAACTTGTTTTTACAGGGATGAAAAATTGAATACACTATATTTACATAGATATACCCAAAGTATATTTAATAAAGTAGGCGCTTCGCTACAATAAGAGCAGCTTCAAGAAACATTGCGTGTATTTTGTTTTTGCAATGAGACCAAAATGTTAAAAGCATGTGACAGAAATGTAGAAGAAAAAGTGAAAAAAAAACAAAACTGCATTTTATGTGAAAAAAGTGAAAAGATCTTTTAAACATACAGCCCAATCATAAACGAAAAATCCTTATGAAATTTTTCACTTTTCCCATTACTCTTATTATGTTAAAAT
Organism: Thecocarcelia acutangulata; assembly: GCA_914767995.1. Classification (NCBI taxonomy): domain Eukaryota; kingdom Metazoa; phylum Arthropoda; class Insecta; order Diptera; family Tachinidae; genus Thecocarcelia; species Thecocarcelia acutangulata. The sequence continues at coordinate 20,565,653 of OU612095.1, read as the reverse complement.
ATTTCGTAAGAAATTTTGATTTACCACCTCTGTTTAGTGAATTTCGATAGAGAAAAATACTCGGCGGGGAAAAAGAAAGTATTCTAAAAATGTATGATTCCTTATTTTTTTTCAAAAATATGTAAGTATTTTTATTAAAACAAGAATTAAATACAGATAACTTTTTGTTTACAGGTCAAAAAGCACGAATAAACACCAAAGTCACCATTTGCTGACTCTAACGGAACCCAACTCCGATATTGCCTGTGGATTTTTTAAAGGCAGCAAATTTTTTTTTTTTTAAATTTTGGCGCAAAGCTGAGACAGAACTTAACTCCATGGGAATTCCAACAAAGTGCATTGCTGAATGGAAGAAGGTTTGTTTCTTCAGTCAAATTATTCATTCATAGGCTACTCATTCGCAGACTAATAAGAATAATTTTTCCAACATTTGAAAGTATATTCATACATATTCTTATGGGTACGGGCAGACCAGAAAAATCTCAATAAATTGTTGAGAATTTAAAAAGATTTTTGGTATATAAAGTTGAATGTTTCAGAAAATCTTTCGAAAATTTCCAAATTCTACTGATGATTAGGGTAGCTCCTGTGAAATGTCAACATATAGATAGCTGGGAAACATAGAAAACAAGCTATTTATCAATTTTTATTGGTATCAATGTTAGAAGCTAAAATAGTGAATAAAAAACTCAATTGTATAAATGAAAATGTTTATTAATCCCGCAAAATGAATATGTTTATGCATCCCGCAGCTGTCTTTGAACAATCCGATGGCTACATCGGATATACTATCCGCGACCATTCTAAACGCTAAAGAATGCACAGTTTTATTTTATTTTATTTTATTTTATTTTATTTTATTTTATTTTATTTTATTTTATTTTATTTTATTTTATTTTATTTTATTTTATTTTATTTTATTTTATTTTATTTTATTTTATTTTATTTTATTTTATTTTATTTTATTTTATTTTATTTTATTTTATTTTATTTTATTTTATTTTATTTTATTTTATTTTATTTTATTTTATTTTATTTTATTTTATTTTATTTTATTTTATTTTATTTTATTTTATTTTATTTTATTTTATTTTATTTTATTTTATTTTATTTTATTTTATTTTATTTTATTTTTTTTTAAGTCAATTTGTTTTATTCAAAGCACGATATTTATTTTAAGTTTGAACCAACACAAAGAAATATACAACGTGAATAAACAAAACAGCTGTCTTCGAAAGTCAATGTTGCCACTCATTCACTTTTTTTGTTCCCTTGGTACTTATGATTGGAGGAATTTTTGCTCGAGAAAATAATTTTCCATGAGAAGTTAGTTCCGTGAGAATATTTAGGATTGGGCTGATAGAAAACTAATAAAATTCGATTACAAATAGAAATAATTTTAGTGAAATATTTATTATGAAAAACTTTTTACAGATTTTAATCTCACTTTTCACAGATTTTAACCGCAAATAAACTTTTCTTTCGCAATAAATAATTTTGGCGCGTGCAAAACTGTAAAGAAAACAACAATGTAAACAAACAAGAATATAAACTATTTTTGACAATTTGGCCGCACCAGATGAGTAACGGTTCGACTGACGAGTTTAACTTATTAAGTGTACCCTGGATATACCTAAGAATAAAAGTTTAAACAGCGTTGTCAACTTTGAAATTTCAAAATGGGGAAAAAAGCGTTATTTTAACAAAAACTCACCGAATTTTTAATATTTAATATATTTTTAAAAATACTTATTTTATCTTTTAAAATAAAAAATACTTATTTTATTTAAGTACAATATTTTACACTAAAAACATGAGAATTAAACAGCTTTTAAATGGATATTATACAATAACACTGGGTCTGAAAGCACCGCCTGATGGCATCCCATCAAATTCGTTCAATAGCTAGAACTCGTGTTTGTCAAACTTGGCCTCTAGTACGGCTCTGTTAGTTTTATTAAGATAATCTTCCCTTTTTAATGATTATAACGATATTTTATCAAATTTATTATTATATTTTATTAAAACTATTATAAGCAATATCATTTAATTATATTTGTTGTACACCGAAATCAGCTGTTACTTTTACTGCCACAAAAGAATACAGCTTCTTAATGTCACCAAAATTTATTGCAGTAGCATACAACCATTAACATACTGTCGAAAGAAGTTACGATTAACGGAAGTTAAGTTACACAGAATCACACTACAAGCCTTCAAATTCGATTAATAGCAATTCTATCAAACACAGTGTATTTGTGTTTTCGTAAGCGGGGGTCTTTAAAAGAATTTATTGTCAAAAAATTAATAAATAGCCTGTTTTCCATGTTTTCCAGCTATCTATATGACGACATTTCATAGGAGCTACCCTAATCATCAGTAGACTTTGGAAATTTTTGAAAGATATTCTCAAACATTCAACTTTATATCCCAACGGTCTTATAATCTAAATAAATTGCTGAGAATTTAAAAAAAAAATGCTCTAATAATATCCGTCAAAACACAAAAAAACAAGCTTTTTCATTTATACACGTCTCTAACATTTCTTTACACCTTTCAAACAAATGAACAACCGTTGGTTGCTACGATTTGTTTTTTGAAAGTATCGAAAAGCAGAGAACAAAAATTCAAACAATTGAGTTTTTATTCGCTATTTTAGCTAAAATAGCGAATAAAAACTCAATTGTTAGAATTTATTGTCTTTAAAAGAATTTATCGAAAATTTGAAGTTTACCATAACCAATATTTAATACAAACTTTATAATTTATTTAATAATTTGATAATTTCTCAATTACCAAAACCGTTACGAATTCACCTGGCATCATAAATACGAACTTCACTGTTCAGCGACTGCATTTATTGCAATATTTGACAAACATGGCTTGATCGTTTAATGGCGTTTTCTTTCGATAGTGACACTTGATTAAATTTTTTTTCTTACATTAAAACAAAAAGTTGAGTTGCATTTGATTTTATGCCACCGAAATTTAAAAAACGCATCGAAAATTTAAAAAAACTCACCCCGCACCGACTAAAGATTTTTTCGCACAAATAATTTTAAAAAGCACCAAAAACGGTGCGAAACGCACCGAGTTGACAGCACGAAGTTTAAACAAAAGCGTGTAAGTTAATAGTTTACAAAATGTTTGTATTTCTTGCAAACTGTCTCTAAATCCAAATAAATAGCAATTTTCCATTCCTGACTATAATTGATTCAATACGAGAGCAAAATGTTTCAGCTACACCATAGAATACGCAGACTCTCTCTCTTGCTTTGCCACTATTCTCTTACTCTAATAAGAGAATTTCAATACATTATTCACAAACAAAAGCCATAAAATTCAAACATGCACACACACACAACAACATTGAAAAAAAAATGTTTCATCATTCTTCCAAAAGTTTGTGTTTCCTTCCCAAATGTCAACCTCAACGACCATAAACGTTTTCAAAGGCAATTAACGGGCAGCAATTTTTTGCCTTCGCCACCAGAAGAACTTCTTTTACAACTTGTTAATTTACAGCTCACAAACAACTTCCCCTTACGAGTGTGTGTACGTTTGTGCGCTCTAAGCACGACAATATTTTGGTGTACGGTGGCCATGAAAGTGCGAAAGAGATGGCAGGCAAATGTAAAACAAATAAAGGAAAAGCTTCATTCTGGTGGCAAAGGAAACAAATGGCAACAAATAATTTTGTTGGTTTTAATACTTTTGGCCACCATTAAGTTTTTATCAACGTACATACGTACGAGTTGAGGTACCTGCTTGTCCGTTTGTTTTGTGACTCTGCCGGCTCTGTTCGGTTTCGCGGCAAACACAAGAATGGATGGAGTTTTGACACTCTAATGGAAATAAAATTAAATGAATTGGTTGGTAGTTTTTTAAATGAATTTTTATTAAATTAAATTTTTTCATTATAATTTAAAAAAGTTATCACGATAAAATTTCAATTACAAATTGAATATACATATGTTGGTGTATGTAATAAAAAAAAACTAATTATTTAATAAACTGGCACGGCATGCAATATATATAGGTATAAGTAATTAATAGGCAGAACTCAACTTCCAGCCGAAACAGGGTGACAAGATTGACTGTAACCATATTGAGAGAAATCAGAAAAAAAAATCTAAACCAAAAAATTACAAGGGCTTGTGCGAATAAAAAACATTTGAACTGAGGAATGATGCCAGGAACGCAACCGCAGTAATAGAGTAAGATTGGCTTTGTGCATATAAAATGGTACGTTTTTCCACATTATAAAGCCGTGTTCTGATTGCAATCTGCAAAATTAAACGTAGGAATTTTGGACGCTTGAATAAACTTTTTTCTTAAATTAAAACAAAAAGTTGAGTTGAATTTGAATTGTAATTTAAAAAAAAGCGCACCGAAAACGTAAAAAAAACGCACCACGCATCAAAGAAATTCTAAAGATTTTAAGGGTGCATACCTATACCCTGAAATTATTATACATTTCTTTGGTCCGCAGTATTTTGAAATATTGTTCTATTACCTGGAATCCCTATCATGTTTCTCCTACCCTATTTCTTATTTTCCTCAACGACCTTCTCTCTTAATCTTCCAACCCTATCCACTCTTTCGCGGATGACAGCAGCATTTGTCACTCGTACTCGTTTAGTTATAGGCCCAGCCTATCAGAGATCGCTGTGCCAAGAGGTTAAATATGAATGATTCACTGAATAGCGATCTTCTATTAATCTCCGAATGGGGTCGTAAAAACAGGGTCGCCTTTAACGCTCGTAAGACCCAGTGTTCCTTATTAACACTCAAACAAACGACCGCAAATGCTGCTTCATCTGTACTCATGGATGGTATAAATATTGAGGAATCGGATGTTCTTGGAATGAGGATATAGTGTGATGTTCGCTGGACTGAACACAATTTTCATATCTCTAAAGAAGCATTCAAGTGTCTCGGTTTTTTGAAACGGTGTAAGATGTACTTCACTCCATCCGATCTCCTTACGAAGAAGCTCATCAGTGACAGTAGGGTATCCAACTCTATTGATTCACTGAAGCATCGATGCAGTGTGTGGTGTGTTACTCTGTTCAATCGTTACTACAATGGGTCTTGCTCTGACGAGATTAGGGATCTTGTTCCCGAAACGCGCGCATTTTTACGTAGCACGCGTTTATCGTCCAGAGTTCATCCATTTGTGGGGGATTGCCCGGGGAATCGTACTACGCATTACAGAGAGAATTCGTTTTTCAGCCGTACACTTCGTCTGTGGAACAAGTTGCCTGCAGACGTGTTTCCTGTCTGTCATAACATTGGAGAGTTCAAGTCGAATGTTCACAAACACTACTCCCTCTTTCCCCCGCCGCACAACCTATTTTCCTAGTTCTGGTGCAATGCATTGCATATGTAGAGGTCATCCCCTGAGTACTGGTCCTATAAAAAAAAATGTAGGTACATCTAATCGCATTGAATATATGCAGAAAATTTTTACTAAGACCGCTTTAAAGTTAATATGGCCTTATGAACTGCTTTCTTATGAGATCAGGAGAAAGTTACTAGGCTTGCAATCATTAAATGGTCGCAAAACTTGTTCCTTGCTATTGCTAGCCTATCTAATATTTCATCTAACAATACTGATTGCCTAGAATTAAAAAATTATTTTAGCTTATATTGTGCTCCCAGGGATTTAAGAAATAATCGTATGTTTGAGGAGAGCTGTCTAAGGACTAATTATGCGAATAATGAACCTATTGCAAGATGCTTACATTTATGTAATAACTTATTCTCTTTGTTAAATTTTAATGTTAGTTTTAATTCGTTTAAATTTATGTTATTTAAATATTTTAATTAAAGTGTTCAGTAATCTGTTGGAATATAATTCTGTAGATGAAATAGTAAATAAATAAATAAATAAAGAATTTTTCGTACAAATAATTTTAAAAAGCACAAAAAAAACAAAAACGGTAAGAAACGCACCGAGTTTACAACGCTGACCTATACATTTAAGGAAAAACTAGTTTTATTTAATAAGCTAAGCGTGCGAAAGTGTTGTTGCTTTGCACTTGAGTGTGTACACACACATATGCATTTTATAGCGCACAGCCTTTAACCAAGTACCAAGCTTATAGGGCTTGGACACTCCTGCTATAGACAATTATCAGTTTTAATGACAAACGAAGTATGAAAAATCTTAGAAATTAGAACTATCTAGTCTAATATGAGAGCAGGCAGTGTGTTAAAGACTTTGGTTCTAATGTCAGCAGGAGTTGCATTTTTGTGAGCTTTAATGTTGTTTCAGTGTCTAGGGTACAGAGGCCGGTGATATGTACATAAAGCTATGTACACACGGTTTTCAGATGTTACAATATTGTAAGATCTGGCAACATGCTGACAATGTAGTGATAATGAAAAATTGTCCTGCAGAAGTAAATTGTGTGTTCAGACGATCGTAAGAAAATCTTACAATTTCACTCTCAGACTATGGTCTGACAAATAATTCATCTGACAATAAAAATTGTCAGTTCACACGGTTGTCAGATTGTTAGATGAAAAAAATTGCCAGATATGTTGTAAGGCATTGCCACTTATGTATGTATATCAAAAACCATTTGTTTGGCAGTGTTGCCCATCAAACTTATTTCTGACAATGATGCCATTGTCAGGTGCATTAATTTTGTACATCTGACAATTAAAACTGAGCTTACAATACCAGCCAACTATCTGGCAATATCGACAAAGAGTGTTCTCACGATGATCAGATGCCTGACAACATTGTCGTCTTACAATTGATTGACAATGGTTTTTCTGACAACGTTATAAGTTAAAAATTGGCAGTTCACACGATTGTAATACATTTTCTGACATTTTTACTGGCAATATTGTAAGATCTGACAACCGTGTGTACGTAACTTAAGTCTGTTGCATGTATTATACCTACTTATCTCTGCTAATATAACTCAATTTTAAAATACCCTTTCAGTGTTAATTAAAACAAATTTCGCTGAGTGTTCAAATATTTACATATGTATATATATACATAAATTAAAAAAAAAATTACCTTTTTTTTACCAAACTCCCACACAAGTAATAAAAAACTACTAACTTTCCAGAAAAGTGATAAAATTTACAAAGTTGTTTGTTTTTAAGCACCAGTGTGCGACAGGGATAGAAAATCATTAAACCTCTTATATGGACAGTGTCATATTGTTTGTTGTTGTTATTGTTGTGAGCAAAAGAGCAGTGAGTAATAAAGAAAAATGAAAATCTATTAAAAAAAAATGGTTTCACTTAACGGCAGTCACACTTAAGAAAATACTTAAACAACAACAGCAAACCAATAACTACTGCGTTGAAAGCTGCTGCTGCCGCTGTCGCTGCTGCAGCACAGAGCAGAGACACTAAAAAATGAAATATTTTTCTGCTTGAAAAAGCAGAAGTTTATAAACGAGTATAATTGAGAACAACAAGCCAGAAAACAAAACATAAATGTACAAAATCAATTTGTTCAACATGTAAACAAAATATTGTGTACTCAATATGGCATGGGAGAGAAAGAGATGAGTATAATGAAATTAGTTTAAATCAAGGGTGTGGTTAAGCAAAATACTGGGAATTTATTTTTTTCAAAGAATATGATAAAATATACAATACAAATAAAAGTGCATAAGAAATGTATTTTAATTGAATGAATACGAGAATGGGTCTGTGTTACTTTCTTTGCATACGAAAATGTATGTATGAGACAAAAAAGAAATTGTGGAGTTCAAATGGTTTAATTCTTATATAAAAAAAAAGAAAACAAATTTAATAAAAAATAACTTAAGGCAACAAAGATTGGTAGGAAATTTTTTTCTATAAAAATAGCAGCATGAAACCACATACATACGAGTATGTAGGAACAAATATAAATGTATAGAAACGAATGTGTGTTCATGCATTAGTGCTAATTGTAAGTGCAAGAGTGTTAGATTCTGATTGTTATATTTTTTAAGGATACCTGCACACACACATTCATAAATATCTATGTAGGGAGAGTTACCTACCCAACAAACCCGAAGTAAAAGTTTTGATAGCTACAAAATGACTTTTGCATTTGATAGGCACCATTTTCCAGTAACAGATTTTGCTGTCAATAAGTTTTTGATATCAAAACTTTTTATTCTCGATACATATTCTATTAGAACTTCTATTAAAAATGTCTGTTATATGCAAAATTATTACTTTCGACAATCTTCTACAATCGTAAGATTTTGCTCTTAATAAGTGTTTAGTATCAAAAGTTCTTCTTGCCAATACATTTGCTATTAAAATTTCTATTAAAAAATTTTTGTTATTCCTAAAATTACTGGTTTCTATAAACCTTCTACAATCAATAAATTCTCCAAAGGCAGAATATTTTTTTATCAATAAGTTTATGATATAAAAACTTCTTGTTATTGATGTATTTTCTATTAAAATTTCTCTTATTCCTAATAGTAGTGCTTTCGATAAATCTACCACAATCGATAAATTTTCCACAGCAGAATTTTGCGCTCAATAAGTTTTTGGTATTAAACGTTTTTGCTATCGATACGTTTGCTATTAAAATTTCTACTAAAATTTTTGTTACTCCTAAAATTATTGCTTTGGATAAATCCCCTATTTCGATAAATTTTCCAAGGGAAGATTTTGCTGTTCAGAAGTTTTTAACATCAAAAGTTTTTGCTGTCGATATATTTACTATTAAAAATTTCTACTAAAATCTTTGTTATTCCTAAAACTACTGGTTTCGATAAATCTTCTATAATCGATAAATTCTCCAAAGGCAGATTTTGTCATCAATAAGTTTATGATATACAAATTTTTTGTTATCGATGCATTTTCTATTAAAATTTATATTAAAAATTTTTGCTATTCTTAAAATTATTGCTTTCGATAAATCTTCTACAATCGATAAATTGTCCAAAGGCAGATTTTGCTTAGTATCAAGTTTTTTTTAGTATCAAGTCTTTTTGTTATCGATGTATTTGCTATAAAAACTCCTTATTTAAATTTCTGTTATTCCATAAATTATTGCTTTCGATAAATCAATCAATCAATTTTCAAAAGGCATATTTTGCTATCAATATATTTTTGATGTCAAAAGTTTTTGTAATCGATGCATTTTGTATTAAAATTTCTATTAATAATTTCTGTTATTCCTAATATTATCGATTGCGATAAATTAACTATAATCGATTAATTTTGCAAAGGCAGATTTCGCTTTCAATAAATTTTTGATACCATAAGTTTTTGTTATTGATACAATTTCTATTCGAAATATCTGTTATTCTTTAAATTATAGCTTTCGATAAATATTCTATGATCGATAATCTCTTCAAAGTCAGATTTAGTTATCAATAAGTCTTTAGCTATCGATACATTTGCTATTTCAAATTATTATTCCTATTAAAAATTAGTGTTATTCTTAACATTATTGTTATCGATAAATCTTCTATGATCGATAAATTTTTCCAAAGGCAGATTTGGCTCTTAATATATTTTTAGTATCAAAAGTTTTTGTTATCGATATATTTTCTACTATAATTTCTATTAAAATTTTCTGTTATTCTTAAAGTTATTGATTTCAATAAGTCTTCTACAATCGATAAATTTTCCCAAGCTAGATTCTGCTATCAATAAGTTTTTGATATCAAAAGTTATTGTTATCAATACATTTGCTATTAAACTTTGTATTAAAAGTTATTGTTATTACTAAATTTATTGCTTTTGATAAATCTTCTATAATCGATAACTTTTTCAAAGCCAGACTTTGCTATCAATAAGTTTTTGATATCAAAACTGTATGTTATCATACATTTTCCATTGAAATTTTATTAAAGATTTTGGTTATTCTTAAAATTATTGCTTTCGATAAATCTTCTATAATCGATAACTTTTCAAAAGCCAGATTTTGATATTAATAAGTTTTTGATATCAAAATTTTTTGTTATCGTTACAATTTCTATTAAAATTTCTGTTATTCTTAAAATTATTGCTTTCGATAAATCGTGTACAGTCGATAAATTATCCAAAGGCAGATTTTGCTGTCAATAAGTTTTTGATATTAAAAGTTTTGGTTCTCAAAACACTTTTGATTAAAAAATCTATTAAAAAATTTTGTTATTCTTAAAATTATAGCTTTCGATAAATCTTTTATAAACGATAAATTTTCCAAAGGCAGATTTTACTAACAATAAATTTTTAGTATCAAAAGTTTTTGTTATCGATATAATTTCTATTAAAATTTTTATTAAAAATTTCTGTTATTCTTAAAATTGTTGCTTTTGGCAAATCTTCTAGAATCGATAAATTTTCTAGAGGCAGATTTTGCTATCAATAAGCTATCGATAACAAAACTTTTTGTTATCATACGTTTTCTATTAGAAGTGCTATTAAAAATTTTTGTTATAGTTAAAATTATTGCTTCCGGTAAATATTTTATAATCGATAACTTTTCCAAAGCCTGATTTTGCCAACGATAAGTTTTTGATATCAAAAGTTTTTGTTATCGATACATTTTGCATCAAAATTTCTATTAAAAATTCCTGTTATTCATAAGTTTTCTGTAAAAAATTTTTGTTTCCCATGGAATTTCTCTAGTATATACATTATTACTATCGATTAATTTAATATCTTCGATAGCAATACAGTTTCAATTTAGAAGAGACTCGTTTTGTACTTGGTATGATATATTTCAAGTGTCTATATACATAACGTTCTAACAAAATTGAAATAATACACAACTTTTCTTTTCTATCTCGCTTATTAGCCTACACTGTTAACTGCACGTGCATTTTAGAGTTATCGAAACATTGCTGAAGAGCAAAAATATTTGTTACTTCCCATTTACTCGTACAGGTATTTCGAAAAAGTTCATAGATACCGACTGTAGTGTTAACAATTCCTTGAAGAAAATAAACTCCTGTTAATGTGTGTGTGCGCGTGTGTGTTTGTGCGTTTTTAAACAAAATTTATTTTTATGCAAGTGTATTGTGTTTTTAGATAAGTGCATTCACTTGTTTCTTTGCGTCTCTGTTGTGTTTTAAGGATGAATTATTGTTTGCAATAATTTGAGAACTTTTTTGTTTTCTAGCAAACTTTCAAGTCTTAAAACCAATAACTTTTTCGTTTCGGGATTTTTTTTTTTTTTTTGTTATTCGTATTGTCCTTTTGTTGTCTTATTCCTTCATTGGCTATTAATAGAGTTTTTCCTATTAAATTTTTTGTTCTGATTTAGTTATTTAAGCGGAAAAGAAAAATCAGAAGGAAAACGCTCTGCCTAAACAAACTTCCACAGGTTGGCTGAAGGAGCAGTTACTCGAAGCTTCCAGCTTGTTGTTGTTTGAGTTGTTTTGTAGAAGAAACATGAACATTTCTTTAATGCTTTTTCAAGGACGAATTTTCCTTAAACATATAATTAAAATATATTAAACATTTTAACACAATTTCTATAAAAATCCTTTTTGTCAACCATAAGCCCTTAGAAAATGTTTGTCATAGATCAATATTCTTTACGTCATTAATATACAATTTATTTCATTTCATCGGAAATCAAATAAAAATTAAGTTAATGACAGGTTTAAGTAGAAAAAAATTACTATATTACACAATTACGCAGTGTGTAAATAGTAATTTTAGCATAAGAAAGATGGACGGACGGACGGACGGATGGACGTCATCTTCACTAAATCTCATTTATTCATTATTAAAAGAGCACTTGAAACAATAAACCGTCAAATTAAAAGTGATCGATGACGAGTGAAATCTAATTAAACCCACGCCATGATGAAACCGTCAGTCAGACCAGCAACCAGACTAAAAACGTATTGTTAATAAAATGATTTAAAACAACAATAAAAACCAACAAAGCAACCACAAAATTTACCACCGTTTGTTTCACTGTTTACAACAAACTTCTGAATGGGTTTCAGGTTTCATCATACAAAAGATGAAGAAGATAAACAGCAACACATACTCGTACATCATGACATCGAAAGCAAACAAAAACAAAATAATCAGCACTCCAATACATATGTAGAAATTTGGGAAAAAGGGATAAGCAAAAATGTTCTACGCAAAATTTATCGACAACAAATATTTCTCATGGAAAATTGATCGATAACGAAATTTATTTGAAGCAAAAATGTTCTGTAGTAAATTTTTCAATCACAAAAACTTTGTCTTCGATATTCTTCTGCTAAAATAAATTAGTTAATTAAAGAAATAACAAAGACGTTGTATAGAAAAATTATCGATACCGAATTGTATGCAGAAAAATTTTCAATTAAATACTTTCTTAAGAAAAACTTATCGATAACAAAATTTTTTTGTGGAAAATTTAACGATAACCAATATATCATGATGAAATATGTTCTTAAGAAAAATGTTAAAAATAATTTTTATCGATAGCTAAAATTTCTTATAGAAAATCTATCTATAACGAAAATGTTTTGTTGGGTAAATCATATTCAAAAAACTATCGATAATGAAAATATTTTGCTGGGAAATTCATATAAAGAAATTTCTGTAGAAAAATTTAACGATAATTAAAACAAATTAATTTGGTCAAGAAATAACGAAAACTTCTTATAGAAAATTTATCGATAACGAAAATATTTTGTTGGGAAATTTATATAAACCAGAAATTTTCTGTACAAAATTTATATATTTGTTATGTTTTTAAGAAAAATTTTTAAATAACTTTTATCGATAACTAAAATTTCTTATAGAAAATTAACGATAACGCAAATATTTTGCTGGGAAATTCATATAAAAAAATTTTTTGTAGAAAAATTTAACGATAACAAAAAATTTATCTATTAAAACAAATTAATTATATCAAGAAATAACAAAAAATTCTTACAGAAAATTTATCGATAACGAAAATATTTTGTTGGAAAATTTATACAAACCAGAAATTTTCTGTAGAAAATTTATATATTTGTTATGTTTTTAAGAAAAATGTTAAAACAACTTTTATCGATAACTAAAATTTTTTACAAAAAATTATCGATAACGCAAATAATTTGCTGGGAAATTCATATAAAAAATTTTTTTGTAGAATAATTTAACGATAACAAAAAATTTATCTATTAAAACAAATTAATTATATCAAGAAATAACAAAAATTTATCGATAACTAAAATATTTTGTTGGGAAATTTATACAAACCAGAAATTTTCTGTAGAAAATTTATATATTTGTTATGTTTTTAAGAAAAATGTTAAAACAACTTTTAACGATAACTAAAATTTCTTATAGAAAATTATCGATAACACAAATATTTTGCTGGGAAATTCATATAAAAATTTTTTTTGTAGAATAATTTAACGATAACAAAAAATTTATCTATTAAAACAAATTAATTATATCAAGAAATAACAAAAATTTATCGATAACTAAAATATTTTGTTGGGAAATTTATACAAACCAGCAATTTTCTGTAGAAAATTTATATATTTGTTATGTTTTTAAGAAAAATGTTAAAACAACTTTTAACGATAACTAAAATTTCTTATAGAAAATTATCGATAACACAAATATTTTGCTGGGAAATTCATATAAAAATTTTTTTTGTAGAATAATTTAACGATAACAAAAAATTTATCTATTAAAACAAATTAATTATATCAAGAAATAACAAAAATTTATCGATAACTAAAATATTTTGTTGGGAAATTTATACAAACCAGAAATTTTCTGTAGAAAATTTATATATTTGTTATGTTTTTAAGAAAAATGTTAAAACAACTTTTAACGATAACTAAAATTTCTTATAGAAAATTATCGATAACACAAATATTTTGCTGGGAAATTCATATAAAAATTTTTTTTGTAGAATAATTTAACGATAACAAAAAATTTATCTATTAAAACAAATTAATTATATCAAGAAATAACAAAAACTTCTTATAGAAAATTTATCGATAACGAAAATATTTCGCTGGGAAATTTATATAAACCAGAAATTTTCTGTAGAAAATTTATATATTTATTATGTTTTTAAGACAAATGTTAAAACAACTTTTATCGCTAACTAAAATATGTTACAAAAATTATCAATAACGAAAATATTTTGCTAGGAAACTCATATAAAAAAATTTTTTGTAGAATAATTTAACGATAAAAAAAAAATAGTTTATCTATTAAAACAAATTAATTACATCAAGAAATAACAAAACCTTCTTATAGAAAATTTATCGATAACGAAAATATTTTGTTGGGAAATTTATATAAACCAGAAATTTTCTGTAGAAAATTTATCGATGAAATATGTTGTTAAGAAACATTTTAATTTATTAATTTAAAAAATTTTAATCTATTAAAACAAATTAATTAATTGAAGAAATAATAAGCATTTCTTATAGAAAATTTATCGATTATGAATTTTTTTTGCTGGGAAATTTATATAAAACAGAAATTTACTGTAGAATATATTTCGATGAAATATGTTCTTAAAAAAAGTGTTAAAAATAACTTTTATCGATAACTAAAATTTCTTACAGAAAATTATTGATAAGGCAAATATTTTGCTGCGAAATTCATATAAAGAAATTTCTGTAGAAAAATATTACGATAAAAAAAAATTTATCTATTAAAATTAATTAATTAACTCAAGAAATAACAAAAATTTCTTTTAAGAAATCTATTGCTAACGGAAATTTTTTTTAATATAAAAAAAAAAAAATTTCTGCAGAAATTATTTCGATGAAATATATTTCTTACAGAAAATTTAACTATAACGAATATATTTTGTAGGGTAATTCATATAAAGAAAAATCTGTAGAAAAATTTAACGATAACAAAAATTTCTTATAGAAAAATTTTTGCTGGAAAATTTATATAAGACTATAAATTTTTGTAGAAAATTTAACGATAATATATTTGTTTAAGAAAAAGTCATCTATAGTAGAAACTTTTTGCAGCAAATTTATCGGTAAGATACTTGTTCGTTGAAAAATTTATATATAACAATTATTTTCTATAGAAAATATATCGATAGCTAAATGTTTGTACAGATAAGCTGTCGATAGAAATATTTTTTTAGAAAATTTATCAATATGAAAAATGTTCAAGAGTAAATTAATCGATAACAGAAATTTTTCTATAGAAAATATATAGCTAACAAAAAGTTTTTACAGATAAGCAGTCGACAGAAAATTTTGTTTTACACTATTTATTGATATCAAAAAGTTTCAAGAGTAAATTTATCGATAACAGAAATTTTTCTATAGAAAATATATCGCTAACAAAAAGTTTTTACAGATAAGCTGTCGACTAAAAATTTTGTTTCTACACTATTTATTGATATCAAAAAGTTTCAAGAGTAAATTTATCGATAACAGAAATTTTTCTATAGAAAATATATCGCTAACAAAAGGTTTTTACAGATAAGCTGTCGACAGAAATTTTTGTCTTACATTTTTTATTGATATCAAAAAGATTCAAGAGTAAATTTATCGATAACAGAAATTGGAAATTGATATATAACACAACTCTTCTATAAAGTATATACCGATAACAATAATTTTGTATATTAAGGCTATCCGTAATAACATTAGACCGTAGATAATTTTTGAGAAAAGTTTCCTAAGGACTTCCTATCGATATGTAGGAGTTCTAAAATTATATTGCTGCCTTCATACAACTTTCAGTGGCATTCAGCAAAACCAAAACATCGTCCATAACGACTGATAAATTTGTTTCCTCTGTCAACAATAAATTATGCAGCGAAATTGAAAAAAACGCCAACCCTGCATTCAGGATCCTAATTCAAGATTTTCTTTTATCTCCGTGTTCGTTTTGTTTCTTTCTCTGTTTTTATCGGCTACAAATCTTCAAATTGGTTTTGAAACAAAAATGAATATCAAAAACCAGTGATGTTCTAGTTGTGCCGTAACGCGCAGTGTAAAAATGTCACAATAAGATCGCCAAGATAAGAAAATGTGATTTAGGTCTGGCATGAGTGACATTAAAGCAGGCGTTGAACAGGGTTCGACTTTGCTCACATTCTCAAACACACACACACAGAATCACACACGCGTTTCTAGCACTTTTGCTGTGATTTGCAACTCATGTTGCTCACTTAACACATCTATTAGTTTATTTTCGAATTTTGGTTTATAATCTCAATAAAATACAAAAATAATTAAATGCCGATTTTGCACACAGTAAACAAATGGTGGCTGCCTGCCTGCACTGGCTGATGGGTAGCGGGTAGCGGGGTTGGTAACTCCCTCTGCAAACAGCGACACGTGTGTGACAGGCGACATCAGCATTAAGACTTAATTTAAGTTTTATCAGAGTCAACAAATCTGTTGTTGGTTGGCATAACAACAACAACAACAACAACACCACCAACAACAATGAGAGCCGCATTAAAGTGGGGGAAAGAAAAAGGTCCTCGAAATTTGAATGGCAAATAAAAAAAATTTTGGGGAAAACACTTTTCCCTAGCTTAACGGCCAAATAGTATTTTTTCCAATAAAATTTCTCAATTATTACAAAATTTTTCGATAATATTAGATATAATTATTACCTAGAAATGTAAATTTTAGATAACTTTTACACAAAAACAAATGTAGTAATCGATAGATTTTTTATAATGGGTGATTTTATAAGAACTATCGGAAATTAAAAAAAAAAAACACATAAAATTCAGAAAAATGCATGAAATATTTATTTGGATCGATAGTTGGGTCGATATAATTTAATGTTTGAAGATTATTTCATGCAAATGTTGGCCGCGGCTGCGCCTCAAATGGTCCATCCGCTTAGTCCAATTTTGGCATACTCTTTCCAACATTTCGGCCGGTATCTCACGAATAATGTTGGCAATGTTGGCTTCCAGTGCGTCAATCGAAGCGGGCTTGCCGCTATAGACATTAGCCTTAACATAGCCCCACAAAAAATAGTCTAGAGGCGTTAAATCGCACGATCTGGGCGGCCAATTGACTGGTCCCAAGCGTGAAATAAACTGTTCACCGAACTCCCCTCTCAATTGGTCCATTGTTTCGCGTGCTGTGTGGCATGTGGCACCGTCTTGTTGAAACCACATGTCATGCAAATCAAGCTCTTCCATTTTGGGCAAAAAAAAGTTTGTTATCATCGCACGGTAGCGCTCACCATTCACAGTAACGTTGTGATTCGCATCATCTTTGAAGAAATACGGCCCAATGATGCCGCCAGCCCATAATCCGCACCAAACGGTTGTTTTTTGTGGATGCATTGGTAGCTCTTGCAATGCTTCTGGCTGCTCTTCACTCCAAATACGGCAGTTTTGCTTGTTCACGTATCCATTCAACCAGAAATGAGCCTCGTCGCTGAACACAATTCTTCGATAAAAAAGTGGATCTTCATCTAACTTTTCAAGAGCCCATTCACCAAAAATTTGGCGTTGTGGTAGGTCGTTTGGCTTCAATTCTTGCACCAGCTGTATCTTATAAGGCTTCACACCCAAATCCTTCCGCAAAATTTTCCACGTAGTAGAGTAACAGAGGCCCAATTGCTGCGAACGGTGCCGAATCGATAATTCACGGTCATCACCAACACTGGCCGATACGGCTGCGATATTTTCTTCAGTTCGCACTCTACGTAAGCGTGTTGGTGGTTTAATGTCCAACAATGTAAATTTGGTGCGAAATTTTTTTACAATAGCCCGAATAGAAGCCTCAGTAGGTCGATTAAACTGACCATAAAATGAAAGAAGCGCGCGATGAACTTTCTTAACAGAGCACGCATTTTGGTAATAAAATTCAATAATTTGCAAGCGTTGTTCGTTTGTAAGACGATTCATGATTAAATTATAGACCAAACTGAAGATGTTTGACAGTGACACAAGATACAAAACGTGCGTGAGCTGTCAAAACTAGTGTTGCCAAAAAGTTAATAGGAAAAAAATCACTCGTTAGTAAATTGTCGTTGGTAATAAAATTTCTACACTCAATTTCTACAAAAAGTTTACGGCTGCTAAAAACTCTATATGTAAACTGTTATCGATGATTTTTCTACAAAAAAATTTATTGAAAGAAAATTTTTGCTGTAGATAGCTTTTTTTAAGGAAATATTTTGTATCGCCAAAATTTATACCTAAATATTCAGTCACAAAAAGTTGTGTAGGAAAAAAATTGGTTCGATTAAATTTCTTTAAACAAAAATCATGGCGTCGATTGAACCGATAAATTTGTAGAAAGACTTTGTTAGCATTAACATTTATTTTTTGTGGAATAGTATATGTGTCTATAGAAGATTTTTGCATTAATAAATTTTTATGAAATTTTTTATCGATATCGTTATCGAAATTATTTTGTGAGTTATTAATTTTCTATCGGTGAATGCCTTTAAGAAATTTACTGTCGCTACCAAAATTTTTTATAGAAATAAGGTTTCCAAAAATGAACGATTAATAGCACTGCTTTACAAATTTGAAGTTTGGAAAAATACCAAAAACGCCACATGCCTAGATAAGTTAATTCGGACCTCCTGAACAGGAAAAACGTTGTAATTTTTGTTTTCCTAAGTACCGTTTTTTG
Source organism: Thecocarcelia acutangulata (assembly GCA_914767995.1). Taxonomy (NCBI): domain Eukaryota; kingdom Metazoa; phylum Arthropoda; class Insecta; order Diptera; family Tachinidae; genus Thecocarcelia; species Thecocarcelia acutangulata. Next base: position 20,547,120 of record OU612095.1, on the reverse strand, counting down.
GATAACGATAGTGTAAGGTACCACTCAAACCCTTGTGGAGCCCAACCAAAAAGTCCCATCGAGATAAATGCCATATCGTTGGAAATATCTGGATTTCAAGCGGGCAATGTGAAGTTTCCCTGTTTTCTATGTCTACGGGACTGCTGTGACCGAAAAGTTTACCACGAGCGAAGTGGACGTACGCACAGAGAGTACAATATCAAAAATGATCCCCTTATTCCTCAGGAGAAGATAATACTTTCTTCATTACATATTAAGCTTGGCATATTTACAAATACTGTGGAAAAGTTGCCAAAAGACAGTCTTGCCATAATTTATTTTAAACAAAAATTTCCTAGAGAAACAGTGAGCAAATTTGAAGCTGGTATATTTGGTGAACCTTTAATTCATTCTCAAAACATTTGCTCATTTGGAGGCATATGAGGAAACCACAGCAGTCCTGATGGTGAGAAGATCGGTACCTTACTTTAAAAATTCAGTGCCATTCATAACTCAGCCATTTCTTGTGCGATAAAAATTCGCATTATATCGACGGAAAAGGCAATTCAATTACCTTTCCAACGATATGCTATTTATCTCGATCGGACGTTTTTATTGGGCTCCATAGGACTTTGAGTGGTACCTTACAACGAAAAATGCAAAAGTACCGTTATCTCAAAAACGGCGCTTAGAAAAAAAATTACAGCGTTTTTCGTGTTCAGGAGGTCCGAATTAACTTATCTAGGCATGTGGCGTTCTTGTTGTTGTAGTTGATATGGGAAAAACTGTTTGCCGCGTCATAACAGTGTCAGGTGTGTCGTTTATTCGCATTAATTTATAGATTTAGTTTGTTGCCATTGCACTTTAAATGCCTGACTGCCGTGGCGACCGAATGACATTCAACGTTTTACGATGATGTATGAGATATTTGGGTGTTATGTTTGCTTAATATGACATTTCAAATAGATTGTGATTGCAACAAGCGTGTCTGCCAGTTCGTCAGTCTCACTACAGTCCTGGTGTTTGTAGTGTATGCACACACATACACACAAACAATATTTTTTTTATTTTCTGTTTGTCATGTAAGTCAGCCCTTTATTTACGTTCTTATTATCACATTAAATCTTGCCTCCTCTCCTTGTGTTGCTTCGTTTGCAAATGGTTTAAATCTCATGTTCCAGTACAAGTAGAAGACACATAATCCCTGGGTGGGGTGAGCACAGGAGGGGAGGGTCGCCACACAAATAATACAGCAGAAACGTTAGATAAAGTTTTGATTTGAAATAAAATTATGTATGGGAAAATTTTATTTGTTATCTATAGCAAAAGGATAAAATTAAAAAACGATACAATTACAATGATGCACATACATAGATAAGTCCAATACATATGTAAATATGTCTGTATATAAATATGGAAATGTGGTGGTGGGGCCTCTGAAGGGTGTATGTGTGTGTGTGTGTGTTTGTGTTAAAATTTGTCACAGAGAATACTATAATTTTCTATTTATGACAGCAATTTCATTTTAAATGTCATTGATAAACTTAATGCTCACAATCATTTTTGAGTTCTTATTTCCTTCTTTTTTTTTCGTTTTCACATTGAATTTGTCCAGCGGCCGGCAATTTTCTATAATAAATCAATCATTTCGTAGCATCAATGTGTTTTCTTTTTAATATTTTTTTAATTAATATTATGCATTTTATTTTGTATAAATAGTATTTACCAAAATTTGTTTTCTAGTTTTTTTTTTCTTTTATTAATAACGAATAATCAAAAGTGTATTAAACATTTTGTGTTATTTTCGATCGACTCGAATTAAAAACAAATTAGATTAGAATTGATAACATATGAATTTAATAGTCAAACCATTAGATTTCCTTATTTGTTGGCATTTTGTGTAGTCTTTGGTGTAAATAAAGGGTGGTTAAATTTCAAGGGCCGATGTTGATTTTGAATAAAACACAAACTATTTAGGAAATTATTGTAATTTTATTTTATTATGATATTATGGTATTACTCAATTATGTAAGGAACAAAATATCGGCCAAATGGGCGCCGCAACCACGGCGGCACACCTGCATCAGATGGTCCAAATTTTCGATGACCCTGAGGCATAATGGAGGTTCCATGCCGTTAATGTGCCGAATTATCTCATCCTTTAGCTTGTTGAATTGTTGCTGGCTTATCGACGTACACCTTTTCTTTCAAATAACCCCAAAGAAAAAAGTCCAACGGTGTCAAATCACATGATCTTGACGGCCAATTGACATCGCCATTACGTGAGATAACACGGCCATTGAATTTGTTGCGCAAATGAGCAATTGTTTCGTTAGCTGTGTGGCAAGCGGCACCGTCCTGCTGAAACCACATATCGTCTACATCCATGTCTTCCAATTCGGGCCATAAAAAGTTCGTTATCATCTCACGATAGCGAACACCAGTCACAGTAACTGCCTGACCGGCCTCATTTTGGAAAAAATACGGCCCGATGATGCCGCCAGCACATAAACCGCACCAAACAGTCACTCTTTGTGGGTGCATTGGTTTTTCGACAGTCACTCTTGGATTCTCATTCGCCCAAATGCGGCAATTCTGTTTATTGACGAATCCACTGAGGTGACAATGTGCCTCATCACTGAAGATGATTTTCTTCGAATATTGATCATCATTTTCATAATGTCTGGATAACTTTAACACGTTGTTGGATTGTGTATCTCTCCATGGTCTCCAAATTGAGTAGGTCTGAAATAGAGAAATGTCAAATGAAATTCGGGAAAAAAACTTGGCATTTAGGTGTGGTTCACTTTCAACATCGGCCCTTGAAGTTTAACCACCCGATATATGGATTTGTTTATAAATTATTAAATGTTGTAATAGTTTATAGCAGGAGCGCCCAAGCCTTATGCGCTTGATGTTCAATTGTTTTTGTAAAAGCGCTTAGCTATAGGGCTGTGCTCTTTAATACAGACATACTGCGCTAGCAATGAAAAATACAACTTTTTCTTTGTCGTGCAGTGAACACACACAAAAGCAACGCAACAACACTTTCGCATGATTTGCTGGTAGATATTGACGACAGCGATTATCAGTGTAAACTTTGTTTTTGCATATATGTTTTGCTTTTTACAACAACAAATTATAAATAACAATAGTTTTTCCTTATATGTATTGGTGTTTGCTCTTCCATAAAGAACGTTTGGGCAACCCTGGTTTATAGGCTTAATTTAACAGTGATGGTGATAAAAATAGTTATCTAAAAGCATTGATTTTACGAAAAGTTTTCTCTTGGGTGGTTAAATTTTAAGGGCCGATATCGAATGTAAACCACAGCTTAACGTCAGGTTTCTTCTGCATTTCATATGACGTTTCTCAATTTCAGACTATTTCATTTTGAATCATACACTGAAAAGAATTCCTTCATTAATATAATGAATATTGACATTAATCTAATGAAAATTTTCATTATTTTTTGGCCAATGATGGCCTTCATTGGACTAATGAATCTTGTTTCATTAAAAATGATGTAATGAATATATTCGTTAGATTAATGATAACTTCATTAAGTTAATGAAGCATGAATCATAATATTTATGAATAGTTTACATTAAAACAATGAAAATATTCATTAAGTTAACGACTCAATTTCATTAGTTTTATGAATTTGGTAAATTAACATTAAGTAAAACTTTAATTCTTTTGATGAATCTTCTTCATCATTTAAACGTAATTTTTTCATTAGGCCAATGAATGTGTTACATTACTTTTTTGAAATATTTTCACTAATGTAATGAATACATTTGTTGAACCAATGAAAATTTTCACTAATGTGGTGAAAAATTTTCTTCATTCGAACGAAATAAAATCATTAGTTTAAGGAAGAGTTGCATTACTCTAATGATATTTTTTCATTACAATTGTGCTACTGAAGAGAAACTAAACTTTTTTTTTATATTAAGCATAAAATAATTTTTTATTGTTTTAATACACTATTGAAATTTTTATTAAACAATTTTTTACAGAGTAATTAATGTATAAAATAATTTACTTTATCATTTAGTTAGTAGTTGTAATATATTTATCATCTTACTTTTACGAAATCTCTGCAATTTTGCACTCAGCCTTCAAAAAAATTTTATTGCAAATCCAATGAAATTTCCTAATGAAATTATGAAACCTAATGAATCAATTTGAATGAATATTTTCATTAATGCTATGAATCTTCATTGATGGAACGTAACTTTTCATTCTGTTAATGAAAATTATCTAATGAATTGGGTTCATTAGAAATGTGAAGCAAATATTTTTCAGTGTAGAAAGATACACAATTCTGGCTTATTATGAAAATGGGCATTCAAATTGAAATGCATATCGTTAACTTCGTGATTTTGCCGGTCAATTTCAGCATCCAAATCGTGGGGCAATCGGAAAAAGCGAGCAAACCGCACTGAAAAATATTTGCTTCATATTTCCAATGAACCCCATTCATTAGATAATTTTCATTAACGGAATGAAAAATTACGTTCCATGAATGAAAATTCATAGCATTAATGAAAATATTCATTAAAATTGATTCATTAGTTTTCATAATTTCATTAGAAAATTTCATTGGATTTGTTATAAAAAATTTTTGAAGGCTGTGTGCAATATTTTAGAGATTTATTAAAAGTGAGAAAATAAATATATTATAACTACTAACTAAATGACAAAGTAAATTATTTTATACACTAATTACTGTGTAAAAAATTATTTTAATAAAAATTTCAATAGTTTTTTAGTTCGTATAAAAGTGTTCATTATATTAACTAAACTTTTCATTAGAATTCATAAACTACCCTCATTTTAAATACCTACATAGTTGAAATCAAAAGCAAAGAGATGGGCTCTTCTCTCGTTTTTTGGTTAAAAGAATATTTATTCCGTTACAAATGCAACAACAAAGTCACACTTAATTTTTTCCTTAGCGAACGTTTTGTTTTTGCACGCAACGGGACTTTTTTTTCGTTCTTCAAAAAGCAAAACATCACAAGTTTCCAAAAGCAGAAGCAAACGTTTAAAAAAAGAAATGAGTTTGCTGAAGTTCATTTTTAAAGTGAAGTTTGCTGAAGTTCATTGTTTAAAGGAAAATTAATATTTTATATGTTTTCCTGACGATGATAACAAATTGTTATCGAAATATTGAAAATAAATACCGTTGAATTTTTTATAAAAAAAAAAAAGATCTTTAGCTGAAAATAAGAAATATTGACTTAAACAAGATCAAATAATTAAATGTCAAATAACCATTGTTTAAACTTATTTAATTATCCAAAATGTTTACATATGTAACATTACATATTATTTTTTAAGTTATTTTGTGTTGAATTAAAATGTTTTGATTTTCTTTTAACCATCATTATAAATGAAATGTATTAATATTATTAATTTTATATTATTTTCCATTATTATTAAAACAATAAAAAATTCTTTTATGCCTAATATAAAAAAATTGTTTAGTTTATTTTCAGTAGCACAATGCTAATGAAAAAAGGTCATTAGAATAATGAAACTCCTCCTTAAACTAATGATTTTATTTCATTAGAGTGAAGAAAATTTTTCACCAAATTAGTGAAGATTATCATTGGTTCAACGAATGTATTCATTAAAATAGTGAAAATATTTCATAAAAATAATGAAGAAGATTCATTAAAGAAATGAAAGTTTTACTTAATATTAATGTACCAAATTCATAAAACTAATGAAGTTGAGTCGTTAGCCTAATGAATTTTTTCATTGTTTTAATGAAAAGTATTCATAAATGTAATGATTTATTCTTCATTAACTTAATGAAGTTTTCATTAATCTAACGAATGTATTCATTAAATAATTTTTAATGAAAGAAGATTCATTAGTCCAATGAAGGCCATCATTGGCCGAAAAATAATGAAAATTTTCATTAGATTAATGTCAAAATTCATAATATTAATGAAGGAATTCTTTTCAGTGCGGATCTCTCGAAGATGTGAAAACACCAGTATATGCTCGTACAGCTAGAGATGAAACGATACGAGTAAATACAAGTAAATACCCGATATTTTTCTTTGGATACCAACTAATTATGGTATCAATACCTTGTCAGATTGGATCCGTTATCAATACCTTGATTTCTACTTTATGTTGCAAATGTTTTATCCTAGACTTGAAGAAATAAATAAATAAACGCGATTAAATAAAATCTCGGTGCGGCCGGTTTTCTGTGGCGATTTGAAAAAGGCCTGATTTACAGAAGCCGTCATAAATTTTTACGCCTTTCATGTTTGGTTTTATTTATTTTAATATCTTTTTCATACATTTATAATTTTTGTGTCATGAATAGTTTAATTACAATTATTTTATATTTGGTAATGTCACAATGACATTGATCTTATATTTATTTTAATTGGTTTTTAATTTCATATCAACTGTCGTTGGCAGTCATTTACTGAAAATAATAATAATATTAATTTCATTTTTATTATAATTTATTTTTACCAATCAAATTTAATCAACTCTACTTATTTTTTGTAAATTAAGTTTGTTTTTTTTTCTTCTCTTTTTTTTATTAAAGTTTAATTAATTTTTTTCGATATGCTTGAAATATGTTAGTGAAATTAAATAATTGAATCGATGCAATAGAAAAATCAGTAATCGTATTGTTAGGCAAAGGGTGATGCATTGCGAGTTGGCTTTTAACTGAGAAATCAGCAATCGTATTGTTAGGCAATGGGTGATGCATTGCGAGTTTGCTTTTGACATTTCATTAAAATAAAACTGGAGGCGGCTGGTGGAAATCGTTATTAAGAAATGTTTAAGTTTAAGTTTAGTATACTTTTTACTTGTTAAAATATTATAAAGGGTGTTCCAAACATAGTGCACGATTTTAATTGCGAATCACATCGTAACGTCCAGTTATTTGTCCAACTTAATTTGACATATCTTGGTTTTGATAAATTTCGCCATGGAGATGTTTCAACAATCTTAACGCAGCGCATTAAGATTGTTAAAACCGATTGAAACGAAAATCGGCGTTTAAATCAAAATGTATTTCGTGCACTTCATGGTGAGCGATGAGGCCTACTTTCACTTCAGTGGATTCATTAACAAGCAAGCCGCATTTGGGCAAATGTAAATCCACTGTTTAATGGGGTTTATATGCTGGTGGCGTCATCTGGCCGTACTTCTTCGAAACGGAAGTCGGCCAAGCATTCACCGTTTTCGCTATCACGAGATGGTACCAGACTTCTTGTGACAAGAAATTGAGAAAAAGGAGCTGAACTTGCACACAGTAAACGAAAAAATTCATTTTTTGCGTGAGAAATTCAATGACCGTGTTATCTCACGTCGTGGTGATGTTAATTAGTCGCTCCGATCATATAATTTTACTCAGTTAAAATGTAATTGAAATAATAATAAATAATATAAGTAAAGGGTAATCACCTTCTTGCTAGAAACCAAAGTGACGAAGAACAATTTAGACTGAAATCAGCGACATCTCTATTAATGACGAATTGGCCACCAGAATAAGTAAATATATAATATATTGTACGAGTACATATCGCTCCTTTATTGCAACATAGTCATATCTCAAAAAATGAGCTTTTCGCGTTAACAATGCAGAATTTATATTGTGCTAAAAATTTATTCAAATTGCTTTTAAACTATTTCCTTTAGGAGATATTTTCTAAAAAAATTTGCTAAGACTTGTATGGAAAAAAAAACTGGAAACGAGCTTTTTTGAGCTATGACTATGTTGCAATAAAGGAGCGATATGTATATAAATAAAAAATATAGTTTCAATGAGTAAACTACAAACTTTTTAAAACATTAGACAGTAAATAATTATATATGTATACTTATGCATATGTATGTGTATTTGTTTCTATGTGTGCTTATGTTTTTAAAAAGATAAGTAGTTATATATTTGCATGAGCCACCAACCACACACAAAAAGGGGAGTCATTTTAATTGGGCGCTGGTGGAAGGAAAAGTTTTTACTTGCCTGCCAGGATATTTCCTTAACATCATGTTGAGCCAGCAAACGGTTTTGGCTTGGCAGGCTCGAAGAACAGAGTTTCAAAACAAATGGAAACCAGCCACAAAGCCAACAAACAGTAAACGAGTATATTACTCGTATAGTAAAAGTACACTTAAAGAATTATGCGACATATATATAATGAAACTGTTTCATTAAATATTTTTCATTAATCCAATGAAAACTTTTCACAATATGCATGAAACTTCATATATATTATGAAATAGTTCCATCAGAATGGTTTCATTAAGTTTCATAGTTTCATTAAAAAAAATCATTGGATTTATGACCACAACAAAATAAAATTTTTTTTAAAACTCTTTGAATTTTGGTAAGATATGTTAATGGGCATTTAGTAATCTTAAGCTATAGTTTAAAAAATGTCAAGTTTTTTTTTATTAAAATGTAAGTTTTATGAGTTTCATAATTCCAATGAAATAGAGTTCATTAGATCAATGACAAAGAAATTTCTGGCTACCGAACTTGGGTATGTATATATATATATATATGTACATGTACTCAAATCAGCATAATAATAGTTTAAAAAATTTAAATACCAGTGTATTGAAGTCATTTGAATTAATAAAATCTGTTTTATTTGGTGAATACTTGTTCAACATTTTCTTTTATCATAATTAGGTACAATTTCACAAAAGTTAGGACGAGTATTGTTTGTGTAATGATATAAAGTATCAATGAATAAATGAAATAATTCCATTGATCTTATTACGTTCATTTGTGAACATATTTTATTAATGTTATGTTATGATATTATTTCATTAAACAAATGTAACTATTTCATTGATTTAATATAAATTTTTCAGGTGCTTATAAAATTAGATAAATCAAATAACTTCATTGACCTTATGAAGGAGTTTCATATTTTTAATAAATATATTACATTAGTACAAAGAAGTTGTTTCATTAAATAAATGTTACTTTTTCATTAATTTAATGTACAGTTTTCATGTGCTTTATGAAATTGATTCTTTGATCTAGAGAAATTTTTTCACTAATCATATGATTTGTCTTTCATACTTTTAATGAAAATAAGTCATGTTTCTTATTAAAATATTTCATTACTGTTATGAAGGTTTTCATTAAAATAATCTAATGAAATTCGTTTCATTATTTCTATGAAAAAATACAATAGTTGAAAAATAGTGAAAAAATTCATAAAAGTAATGTCGAAATTCAGAGAATTTCTGAACAAAATTTTTTCAGTGTAGTGACAACATCAGCGCAGTGTGGCAGGCAAGCAGATAGACAGACAGACAGCCAGGCAAATAGTCAGGCAAGTGGAAATTAATTGAATTGAGTGTGCGTTCATATAGATTCGTATAAAATGATAATGAAAAACAAATTATTTTCAATGTCTTTTTATGTATACACACATACATATTTAAATTAAAACAGTATACATGTGTATGTGCATGTAAAGCTATTCCTTATGCCATTAAAAATTATCTTATTACATACATATAAGTATGTAAAATATTTACATATGCACATAAACCATTTCCGGGTCAATTTAACAGTAACAGAGTAGTTTTGCCAGACAGGAGTTTTCATTAAATTAGAGTTCGTCCTGTGGTCGAAAAACTAACAAATCTTTAATTGAAACAAAGTAAATTTTTTACGTGGTTCATTATACGAGCGATATTGGGTTCTATTTTCTGCAACTTGGAGCAAAAAGTGTTTCTCTTCTAAGTTAGGGAAACTTACTACAATTTATTGAAACTTACTACAATTTATTGTAGTAAGTTTACCCCTCTTTCAGCAGCGTCATTAATAGCATGTAATTTATGCAATATTTCTATTGTGTTCTGGCAGTTATTCCCAGACTTCTGGGACGGAAGGGATTGCTGTCGTTCTAGTCCGAATATTGAAGTTGCCCTGTTGCTTATGGGATTGTTCCGGGAAAGTGGGGAATTTTGGATATTCTTAAAGTCTATTTTTGGAATTCCCAAATAAACTAAAACGGGTTAAATAACCAGTTCAGAGCCAGGTGTCCGCACCTGGTACACGTTTTTGCCGTGGAAAGCGCATCTAAACTTTTAATGGTCATACTGGATCCGGTTATACGGGTAACTATCCGGGTTTTTGTTGATTTTTGCCGGGTTTTGCCAATTTTTACCGAATTTTGAGCGGTTTTTTGCGCTTTTGTAGAAATTTTGCCGAGTTTGTGCACCTTTTGTGCAATGCACTAGCTCTTTTCAATATTTCCTATCGGTTTTCAATGGCTGAATAGCGGGTATCTACGCGAAAGCAGCACTTACTAACACGCTTCACTTGTATGTTCGTTTGCATTTCTTGCAACCGCTATTCTATACATTGCACACTTTTAAGGAATTTGATACTCCGCTATAGAAAAGGTCTTTAACGCTTTAGAGCTAAAAACTTGGAATCGGTTCGTTAACCGGTTAGGAACCTGGTTTTCATATTCGGTGCACATTTTTAGGAATAATTATACGACTTGTTATGTGGTTTTTTATGTAAATTTTAGAAATAATTATACGACTTGTTATGCGGTTTTTTGTGTTTATCGGGGTTTTTGGTAGATTTTTATTGGTTTTAGCATTTTTGCCGGTTTTTTACTGACTTTTGCAAAATTTTTACTTACTTTTACCGACGTTTGAAAGAGTTTTTCCACTTTTTCCAGGGTTTGTAGAAATTTTTCTAGTTTGTGCGCGTTTTGTGCAACTCCGCAGTGCTTTTCAGTGCTTCGTGAAGGTTTTTAGTGGCTGAATAGGTGGTATCTACACGACAGGAGCGGTTAATACCACATCTATATTAGCTTTATTTGTATGTTTGCATTTTTGTAAGTTTGTATCAGAGATCTGCAACCGGTGGCTTTTTTAATGATCTAAGTACACCCATCTTAAATCGAGTTGCGGTGTGACTGGCCACCAGTATGTTTTCTACTCGTTAGAGTTTGCGTCTGTTAACTAGAGTGCATAACATACCCAATCAAGTTTGTATGCGGTAGCTACTTCATTTGTTTTCTCAATTACTTTTTCCACATTCGGCAATCGTACTTCTTCTTAACAACAAAAATAGTATTTATATGTAAGAATTTGCAGTCACATATTTACCTTACCCAGGAGAGTGTATGTGTTTAGTTTTATGCATTAACTCACACTCGGTGAACGTATTCGTAATAAGTGTTTCAATTGAATTTTCGTTGCAAGATTTTTAGCAAAAACAATCTTAAAATCATCATTCAGTATGTTAATTTCAAAATCGTCAATATGGTTGTCAATTATTAAATCTGGCAGCCGCGATTTCAGTTAATGTTAAATAAAAGGTGATTCATATACACAACAAAGGATTTGTCGAGAGTGTTGTTTTTACAAGTTGAATATGTGACGACGTCATGTATAAATTATTAAGAAAACGATTAGAAACGAAAATAAAAAATACTCAAAATATTTCTCTTGCAACACTTTTTTGTGGGCGTTTCTTTTACTCTTAAAAAAATACACAAGATACGAAAGTGGCTGGACACGAGTACATTTTTGATGTATCAAGATTTCGCAAACGAACGACAGGTATAAATAACACCGCATCAACTTTTAAGAGTGCTTAAAATACTTGAATATGAAAATGATTGGGTAAACAACCGGTGTACTTATGGATGTGGAGCACCGGTGCAGATCTCTGGTTTGTACGTTTGCACAACCCCTGTCGTATGATTGATTACTTATAGGGAGAGAAAATGATACCAGAAATTTGTGTCGAAAATCTTCATTTACCAACATAACATCTTAATTTTAGGGGGAAAAACTAAAAAAAATTTTTTTTTAATAATGTTTGTTAATTATTACAAAAAGGCGGCTATTCTAAAAACAAAAAATTTTAAGTAAAAATTCAATTCAATCATAACTTTTCTCATTGTGATTGATGTTAGTTTTCATATTACTGACGACAATTTACTCCCCCCGGGGAACAGGTTTTGCCTTGGCGTATTCCTAACTTAGGCGCTCTGTTTTTCGGGGAAAAGATGGGAAGGGGTCCCTCGTTTGGTGCGGCAAACAAAACTCTAGGAAGCCACATGACTTATGTTGTGTTGGCTTCCGAAACCCTTATCAAGGGTATAAATTGGCAGAACGGGGATCAGCATGGCCCCCGAGAAGTTCTGCTTGCGGTTCGACCCGAGCTGATCATGGTTGAGGTGCTTACCTTGGCTGAAACGTTCTGGCTGTGGTTGAAACCTAAAACGCAGGAAGGGAGTGTTAGTATCCTTGATAATTGTTTGGTGATGGCTTTTTTCGAGTGCTAACAATCTCCCGAGGATCTGTTGCCTATACAACAGATACGTGTATTGCAAGGAACCAGTGGTGATGATTGACGGGTGAGTTGGTTTAAGGGCTGATGCTCTTAATGGGCTTCGGCCTACCAACTCATTAAGCCTTGCCCTCCATTGATTGCTGGGAAATTGCATACATAAGGGATTAGAAAGCCCGAACTCCTCAACAAGAAGTTGTTGATATGACCGCAATCATATGACAAGAATTGCTACCTGTGTGAGCCTAGCAAGCCACACGGGGGCGGTGGTGAATCGTGAAAAATTCACTTCGTGGAAGTGGTCCACCATCAGGTTCGGCCGTCAAGGCAGGTACTGATGTAAATCATTTTCACAGTTGACGACAATTTATTTACTATTGATGTCGCCTTTCTGTTGCTACATCGTCATCAATATGAAGATGAGTTTTTCTGTCAATTTACATTCGTGCGCAAATTAAAAATTTAGCTGATTTAGGAAAATATTTGTTAGCAGGAAAGCAAAATAAAAACATTTTCCTTAAACTTCCTGCTTAATGAGAAATGGTGTAAATATGTTTGTTATGCCTTAAGCATTTACGAAAGTTTTGAACCGCAGAAACAAATTTAAAAGGACGTGAAAAGGAATAAACAAAAATGGCGCTGAATTGAAAATATCTTACATTTCCCTTTTAAATACCAAAATTAAAGCCATAATTATTTCTTATTTATGAATGAATCAGCAAAAAACAAAAAGTCATTTAAAGTTAAAGAAAATTTTAATGCAAAAGTGAAAATTAATTAAATGATAATAAATGTATAGCTTTCGCATAAAAAAATAAACTATTGAAGATTCACGTTTTGCCCACAAACAAGAAAAGAAAATTTTTTTTTAAAGCAATTCCCCTGGCTGGCTGAAAAACGTGGATTGGCTTTAGTAGAGAAACGAAATATAAGAAAAATAAAACTGTTAGATTGAAGTTTCTTAAAAAGAAAATTTTTCCCACAGAGTGATATTTAGTCTTTAACAGCAAATATCTCCCCTGTCACATATCTGCTACATTTGAATTTTTGAAAATAGTATTGATTAAAAAATAATATTGATAAAAAAAAGGGAAAGAAGAAGAAGGAGAAGAATTTGTTACCAATATTTGTATTTTTTATCAATATTTTCCTGACTACGTCCAAACGGTCACGGGTTATGCAGTAACGTAGTTTAACTTTTAAATGTAGCAAGTTTTGTTAAATTATATCTTCTTATCAAGCAGACCATATTGTTTGAGACTTAAATCTGACATGTTTTATTAAATCATATAATCGGACTACATCGCTCATTTATTCCAACGTAGTCATAACTCGAGAAAGCTTGTTTCGAGTAAAACAAATTTCAAATTTTCTTAGGAAATTTTTTTAGAAAGTATCTCCTAAAGAAAACAGTTTAAAAGTAATTTGAATAAATTTTTGGCACAATAGAAAAGTTAGTACTGTTAACAATTCTGCATTATTAACTGGAAAAGCTCATTTTTTGAGATATGACTATGTTGTAATAGAGGAACGATATGTATATTATTTTCCCAAATTAAGCCATTCAAGTAAAACACTTCAAGAAGATGTACCATAAATATGTGTTTTTAAAGTTTGCTTTTGTATGCTGAAAGATAATACTATCTTACCTTAAAAAGGTAGGGACTACTTGCCAGGGGAAAGACAGTTTTCATTAATAAGGAAATATATTTATAATAAATTCTGTACAATACGCAACCAGGCATAGTTTTATATCAACAATTTTTTTTTTAATTTTAGTTGCTTGTTACGAGTATATTTAACAACTGTATCTCGCCTGATTTCCTAAAGAACAACAATTAACATATATCGACAAATTTTATTAAATCATATCTTCTCATTAACCAGATCATATATTATTTTTTCAATTTAGGCACTTCTAGTAAAAAAAATCAGGGGATATATTCATTTACAACAAGACCATAAATACGGATGTTTAATTTTGAATGCTGGAATGATATTACCAGCTTAAAAAGTTAGAGACTACTTGCCAGGAGAGACTTCTTTCGTTTATAAGACAAAATAATTGTAATATATTCTATATAATACTCATTCAGGCATGTTTGTATACCAATAATGATAATATCAGCTTAAAAAGGTACTGACTGGGTGCCAGGGGAGAGACTTCTTTCGCTCATAAGGCAAAATAATTGTAATAAATTCTATATAATACTCGTTCCGGCATATTTGTATACCAATATTTTTTAAATTTTATTTGCTTGTTATATAGCACAACTGTATCTCCCCTGAGTTCTTAAAAAACAATTAAAATATATCGATAAATCTGGTAAGTTTTATTAAATCATATCCTTTTATTAATCAGACACTATATTATTTTTTCAATTTAAGCACTTCTAGTAAAAAGCCAGGGGATATATTTATTTCCAAGAAAGCCTTAAATACGGAGTTTAACGTTTGATTTTGTATGCCAAAAGATAACGCTATCAACACTTTAAAAACGTGATAACTACTTGCCAGGGGAAAGACTTTTTTACTTAGAAGGGAAAATATGTGTAATAAATTCTATATAGCACCCATCTAGGCATATTTGTATCTTTACAAGTTTTTAATTTTCTCTCATGATTTTTTTAAACTCAAATTAAATATAATCAAATCCATTTGTTAAAAAAAGAAAAAAAAAAAAAACAATTGCTGAATTCACAAGCTCAGTCGTATCGTGTATCGATGTATTTGGAGGGAAAATTTCAAACACAAAACTTTAAAGCAAAAACAATTTTGAAATATATAGTTTTGTGAGTTTAATGTTTGTGTTTGAAATTGTCTCTCCAAATACATCGATACACGATACCACTGAGCTTGTGAATTCAACAAATATAAAAATATTAACACTCTAGTTTTAAGTTAAAAAAGAGACATTTCTAGGGTAAATTGAAGATATGTATTTCCCCTGGTATATTTTATTACTTAATAATCAAGTCAGCATGCAAACCTTTTTTAATTACAATTGAAGAAGATGATGTGACAATTCTTTCTCAACAAGTCTCTTCCCTGCCAAACAGCCGATTCTATGCTATTTACATCTTTCTTTGCTGATCAAATCAAATATTAATAGAATAAGTTGTGAAATATTTCATAGCAAGTCTCTACCCTGTATAATTTCCTCAATTCTAAGTTATTTATCATGCTCTCATTGCTTATGAAATCAAATATTAGTAAATTCAAGCATTATATTGAAGTGAACTGATTGAATTTGCTAAAACTGAGCTTGCAAAAGGCAATAAAATTATTCACAATTAAAAATTAATGTCTTCTTTTTGTTCCAATAAAAAGTTTAAAGAATTTTACACATTTTCAATTAAAAAAAAAACTAAACTAAAAATTTTGTCTATTTGTGGCAAATTTCTTTTATTTATATAACTACCACATACGTTTGTAAAACAAATGTAGTAGTTTTTTGGAAAGAACTTAAGTAAATCGCGCGTTCCGTAGAACACCTAAAAATCAATTAAGCTTTTTTAAGAACACTTTGCGGTTTCAAAACGCGCGTTTCTCGGAACATGGCTGTATAATAGGAAGTTGATAATGACATTTATTTATATATAACAGTAACACGTAAAGTATATGGATTGTGAAAGGTAAACAATAGAGTGATATCTACATGATTAATAGCAATTTAGGCCTTAACAAAACGGAAATAGATTATTACAACTTATATTTCGTGAGCTAAAAGTATCTCCCCTGCCTGCTATAAAATGTAATATATTAAACTTGAAATGAAAAGTATATAATACAATAATAAACTTTTTCTGTTACACTTTAAATTATTTAAGTAGCGTTTTTATATTAAAACTGTGTGCTCAAGGAAGTTTTCTTGTTACGTGCTGGTGCTCTGGCGTTCGTTCCCTGCTTAACGGAGAAGATAAATTTTAATTAAAACTTTTATTTTGGGCTATATTCGCTTTACAAGTTGATTGAAATGTAAATGTGATGCTGATTTGGGGATTTTTAAGCATTTTATATTGTTGACTGATTTATTTATAGCCAGGGGAGTGAGTGGGGTAAAAGCCACTTTTTAGTGTTTACTGACCACACAACACAACAGTGTTCAAGCCCTATAGAAGAATTCTCAAAGGTGCCATCTTTTTGGTCTACTTTTTATTTGATTTTAGAAAAGAACCAGAAATCAGGTTCTGGGCAAATAATCCCCATAAAATTATTCGCATTAGAGTTGAAAATATTTAAATTTCTTAATTTTTTTTTGCGCCTATTTGTTTTGTCAATCCTTTTTGTTTGAAGAAGTAAAATAATTTTCAAAAAGAAAATATATTTTGGTTTGCAAGTGGAATGGATGGATGTTCTGTTGAATCAGCAGCAGCATTTGACATGTCAACGTTTGTGAACTTTAATTTGATTTTTATTTTCTGGTTTTATTTTATGATTTTTGTTTATCGTTTTCCTTTTTTTTTTCTCTCTCTCTCTAAAGATTTGTTATTTAAGTATTTACTTTTGTTATGCTGATGCTTTTTGTTGTCAATTTTATAACAATATAATGCTGACATTTGCAATATTTAATTTTATAACCCTTTTTTTCGGTTTTATATCGTTTTTTTTTTGCTTTCTTTCGATTTTGCCACAAAAAGTATAAAAATTTACACGTATTTACCTCTAAACACTTGTAATCATGCTGTTGATTTGTTTTGCTCAATGCTTTTTTCTGCCCTGAATCGTTCCCTTTTTGTTTAGGGTCGCCCTCAGAATTCAATCGTTTTAGATACTTTAAATTTGCATAAAAGCTGTAAATTTTATTGCTTGTTAAAATATTTTCTCGATAACAGCAAAACTCTTTTTTTTATGATTTTTTGTTGTTGTTTTGTTTTTGTTTTAATGTTGAAATAACAAGTATTTTGTAGCGTTTTGATTATGTTGGGTAAAATGTTTATGATCTGTGTAGCCCATTGTGCAAAGGTTTGATGTCCTGGCTTGATGGTATGTAAAGTTGTAAAATAAGTTTATTATCTATGAGTTTTGATGATTTGTCGAGCAAATGGTTTGAGTGGCAGAAATAACTTGAGCTGGCAATCTAGTTCGTAATTGAAGAAAGCTTAAACTATATTTTTGGTGTCTCTGTAAAATTGACTCTTTGTCGCTACACTGAAAAAATTTTGTTCAGAAATTCTCTGAATTTTGACATTACTTTTATGAATTTTTTCATTATTTTTCAACCATTGTAACTTTTCATCGAAATAATGAAACAAATTTCATTAGATTATTTTAATGAAAACCTTCATAAAAGTAATGAAACATTTTAATAAGAAACATTACTTATTTTCATTAAAAGTATGAAAGACAAATCATATGACTAGTGAAAAAATTTCTCTAGATCAAAGAATCAATTTCATAAAGCACATGAAAACTGTACATTAAATTAATGAAAAAGTAACATTTATTTAATGGAATAACTTCTTTGAACTAATGTAATATATTCATTAAAAATATGAAACTCCTTCATAAGGTCAATGAAGTTATTTCATTTATCTAATTTTATTATTCATTGAACACCTGAACAATTTACATTAAATCAATGAAATAGTTACATTTGTTTAATGATATGATATCATAACACACATTAATAAAATATGTTCACAAATGTACGTAATAAGATCAATGGAATTATTTCATTTATTCATTGATACTTTATTTCATTACACAAAAAATACTCGTCCTTGCTTTTGTGAAATTGTACCTAATTATGATAAAAGAAAATGTTGAACAAGTATTCACCAAACAAAACAGATTTTATTAATTCAAATGACTTCAATGCACTGGTATTAAAATTTTTTAAACCATTATTATGCTGATTTGAGTACATGCACATATGTACATACATACCCAAGTTCGGTAGCCAGAAATTTATTTGTCATTGATCTAATGAATTCTATTTCATTGGAATTATGAAACTCATAAAACTTACATTTTAATAAAAAAAGCTTGACATTTTTTAAACTATAGCTTAAGAATAATAAATGCCCATTAATATGTCTTACCAAAATTCAAAGAGTTTTAAAAAAAATTTAATTTTGTTGTAGTCATAAATCCAACGATTTTTTTTAATGAAACTATGAAACTTAATGAAACCATTCTGATGGAACTATTTCATAATATATATGAAGTTTCATGCATATTGTGAAAAGTTTTCATTGGAATAATGAAAAATATTTAATGAAACAGTTTCATTAAATATATGACGCATAATTCTTTCAGTGTATTAAATTATTGTCCAATTAATAGACAATTCTCATTCGTTTCAATATAAATTTTCTCTCAATTACAAAACTCAAACTAAAATTCTAAATTAGATTTTTGGTTTGTATATTTGTATATCGGGTTTTAGTTCAAATTTGCTGTGATTAATAATTATTGATTGAAGAACACAACAAAAATAATAATCAAATCTTTAGCTGGGGGACAACCAGCTGTTTCGTAGTCGCTACACTACTCATCAGCCCACTGGGATTTGAACTCGGGTCATGACGTATCATGATCTGCTGCTTTAACCACTCAGCCACCAAGCCGTTTAATTATTCTCTATCTATATTCATCTCATATTGAATCACATAACTAGTTTTAATAGTTAAAAAGCCTAAATACTAGATTCTTTACATTCTACGTGCTTTAAAGTGTTGTAGAGACCAGGGGAGTGTCTTAGAGAAACAGTCTATCGTTGGTTTCATATAGAAAGGCTCATAACTGCGACTTAGTAGTAGAAGGGAAAACACATACATAATAGAAACTATAATCTATTTTTTGTACAATTGGAAACTATTCCATTAAATTTTTGTGAAGAGTTCTATTCAAGAGTAAAATAATACAAAAAAAAAAACTCAAATTCACGGAAAATGTGGGTTAAGGCCTTTGTACATGAGACCAGCGATATGTAATTATTAATTGTGGAAATTATTTCATACTTTTTTATGTTTTACAAATTGTTTGCTAATGAAAGATTATAAATTTTTTTTGTATTATGTGTAAAGTGACCAGGGGAGAGAGCATGTTTTACTGATTTCCATCAGCACCTGCTCTGTCAGCCTTGTCTGATGATGAACCAATCCACGGGGTGAATTATTCACGATTCACCAGCACCCGCGTGTGTCTTGCTAGGCTTACACAGGTCGCAAATTTTTGCCACAAGTTTGTAGGCATATAGACAAATCCTTTGATTAAAAGCTCGGGTATTCTTATCCCTTCTGTATGTAATTTCCCAAGCCAGGTCAGTGGAAAACAAAGCTTAATGAGTTAGCAGACCGAAGCCTATTAAGAGCATCGGCCCTTAAACAGCTCACCCGTCTATTTATCACTTATAGTTCCTTACATTACTGGTAACTGTTGAGCGTTGGGGTACCACTGAATTAATCTTGAACTGGTTTGCGGATGATGGGAAGAGGTTTCAGCTAAAACAACTCGTATAGCGCGGTCTGTGAGAAACCTTGATATAAACCGAGATACCAAACCGATACCAAAATCATCAAGTTTTGATAGTAATACAGTCAGCCATGTTCACAGAGCTTAATTCCGTTCGGAAACGGAATTGAATTCTTTTTTTACTTCTTCAAAAAACGAAAAACTAAAAAACTTTTCGCAATGAAATTATTTCTAATTGCAAGAATGAATTGATGATTATCTTATAGAATTGATTTTATTCCCAAAAAGTTTTAAATTTTCGTGTTTTGAAGAATTAAAAAACTGATTCAATTCCATTTCCGAACGGAAGTGAATTCTGTGACATGGCCGAGTATGTCATAAACTATGAAATGCCCTGGAAATATCGAGAGCCAGCACTTTACATGTATTGAAATGGTGGATAAAGCGACACCATTTCTTTAAAAGTTATGCCAAAAGATCGCCAGTAGAGCGACCCCTACGAAATCCATATTGACGGCCACAAAGTAAAGAGTGTCTGCCGGGAAGGTATACTACTCGCAGCAATTCCATTGTAATCCTATCTGTATGCGATGTGGCAACTTTGCAGTTGTGATATTAAAAATTGTTCAAACATATCACAATATTGCTCCCCAATCACAGTTGCAGCGCTTCCATTTCCTCCTGACCAAATTGCACACCTGATTATAACTATTAATGGATGCAAAGTTGACTGATGAATAATTTGAGGGGTTTCCATTGTCCAGAACCGACAATTCTGTTCAT
Source organism: Thecocarcelia acutangulata (assembly GCA_914767995.1). Classification (NCBI taxonomy): domain Eukaryota; kingdom Metazoa; phylum Arthropoda; class Insecta; order Diptera; family Tachinidae; genus Thecocarcelia; species Thecocarcelia acutangulata. Next base: position 20,526,602 of record OU612095.1, on the reverse strand, counting down.
TCACATATCCGTTCAAATGAGAATGTATCTCGTCACTCGTTATGATTTTTTTCATGGAAATCAATTGGAGGATTCACACGGTGTCATATCACGCATAATATTTTATATTATGCTTCGAACAAAAAAGTAAAAAAGTACTCGAAATAAGACTTTTTAAATGGAGTTTGCCATAAGTAAACCGTAAACATCTCAGTTGATTCAAATTTAAAATAATATTCATATTTTTTCATACTTATATTTTAAGACTTATGACTTTATGACAATATGACAACCTTTTGGATACCGTAAATGATTGATTTTGATAAATTGTGTTAACGATTAAAACACGCTGGTTTATCGAATATTTTTCCATAATATTTTGCAACGCCAAATATGAATTCTCAAGACTAATGTTTACCAAAATGGCGGCAAAACACAATACCTTCCCGGCCAACACCTTGCAGTTAATGCGACTCTAGATTCCTCACAAATTGGTAGTTAACCATAACTTCCATCACATTACAATAAGGAAATAATTTTCAGGGTTGTTTGCCACATTCTTTTTCTTAATTAGCTTAACATTGCCAACCTACCAACACAACGAGAACTCAAAAAAGAACACTGTTTCATTGCTGGGTGAGAATTATCGGCTTTTCTTTCCGGGAATTATATTCTGAGATTTCAAAACTTTATGGGAAATATTTAGAGCTTAACTTTTTCATTTTTCTTCAGTTTAAAACCTAAATGATATCTCTTTTTAATATATATATATAACGTATTGTCCATAATAAGCAAAAAAATTTAATTCCCAAAAACATTGCAAAAAATTCCATTTGGGATTTTTAAAATAAATTTTTGGGAATCTTTTTTTGTTTTATTGAAACAAGTCGAAGAACAAATTTCATATTACAGAAACTATATTATGATATAATATTTGTTCTTTAAATTATATGAAAATATTTCTTTGGGAATTTTGGCTTTTTCTATGGGAATTAAGTATTTTATGTTTCGTAAAAAAGCTTTGGAAATATAAAAACTGAAAAATCTCCATTTTAAATCATATATTTCTAGGTTATGGGATTTAAGCTTTAAATTTTGAACTTTGTGGTCATTACTTTTATATTGAGATTCCCCCCCTTCCCCGCATTATTTTTTCTTGGAAACCCTTAATCTAGTACGGCTTTTAAAACTGGTTTTTGTTTTTTTTTCTGTCACATTTCTATATTTAAACCATATTGCTTATAAATTGAAACACTACTTAAAAATCTCCAAGTCAATTTTAATTTAATTTATTTTTTTATTGTTCATAATTTTATTTTTAAGTATTTAGAGCATATTTGATTGCAACTATTCCCCTGATAATGACCATTCATAAACATTTTTTGAAAACCCATTAAAATATGCAACAATCTCATTTTTCGATGGTGCATCAATGACATCAAATAAAACAAAATGAAAACGCAAAAAAAAAGAATCCAAAAATACACGAAATTAACCCAGCAAACAATAAAATTATGTATTTCAATATGTGTATCACGATGTCAAGATAGCTTCTTAAATTATTAGAGGCATAATTTCCGGATATCTCTAAACGAGGTAGGAAGTGTCATTGATTTACCTCAGCAGCTACCTGGGCGGTCTTAACTGATGATGGACCAATTCCACGGGGTGAGTTAATCACAATTCACCAGCGGTCCCGTGTAGGTCTTTAAATGTATAAGGTATACGGTTCCTCGAAAGCGAAAAGGAATTAAAACTTTAGAAATGGAATTTATCGCTTTGTTGGTGCGTTAAGTCCGGAAGTCTGTACCAAAATCTTATTAGAAAAAAGGGGTAACACTTTTCAAAAAAAGTATAGTGAAAAAGCATATTTTTTATATGTTCTAGTTCCAGGTGCGTCTTTGATTAGGGAAAAAAAACATTTCACAATCACCCTTCCTAAGATAAAAATATACTCATGTATGGTTGTTTTGCTGATAAGCAAATTTACTAATATAAAAATTTAGAACATTGTTTGTTCCATGTAAAATTTACTCCCTTCCCCCCTTTTCACAAGAAAAATCTTTATCATGATCCGCGCTTCTCAAGTTCTGACCATTTTTTGGTGACTAGTAGAATTACTCACTTACAAAATTTATCAGAATATTAAAAAATATATTACATCAGTTATTTGTAGCCTGCCACGCCTACTTGGCATAACAAAATTTAATTACATATGTATCAATTGATTTTTCTCGGACACTGGCAATTATCCTTTTTGAAATGTCAGTGGGATTGATAAAGCTTCCAGGCGGCCATTGAAGCATAAACAAATAGTTATATAAAAAAATTTACGATAAGATTTATAACGCTCAGTGTAAATGTTTGCTGGGCATGTTTTTGCGTTCCTTTATGTGTATGAGTGTGTGTGTATGAGTGTTTTTTGGTAAATCTAAAATCATAATTCATGTGTCTTCTGAACATTACAATTTTATTGGATACATTTGAAAATTGCAAACCAGATTGGAAATTGGTTGTGGACCTGGTTGCAGTAACGCGCACACACTGACACGCAAATGCACATACATTGGCAATTGGATTGGCACATGTGCCCATCAAAAGCATCGCAAGAAAAAACAAAATCATGAAAATGTGCAAAAAAAAGAGGAAAACGAAACAAATGTTCATACAATATTTAAATATTCCTGGGCAGAAACATGTCCATTTTACATGAAGAATCCATTTGATAACGAGCGAACATATTAATAATATTGCGCCATTATATCGTATGCTTGCACATGCACTCATATCGGAAGAACACATTTAAATAATACCCTCCCGTAACACATCCTCAATCATTTTAATTCATTGACCATTCAATGTTGGGCATCAAAATATTAGGGAGGATTTTTTTTTTTCAAATATTAAAAATTTTTTTTTTAATTTTTGCTTTTGCGGGGAAAAAAGAGCCAAAATGGGAACTGTTAAGTGTTTAAAATATTTCATGTTTTTGCAAACAGAAAAATTAAAAATGTATTCATTCTAATATTTATCATCCAATTTTCGGAATTAAATTTTTCAAAGAAAAGGTTTTTGTATTTTTCAAAACTAATAATTTTTTTAATATTAATGGATATTTTACATTCCAAATAATATTTAAAGAATCCCTTCTGGGGATTTTTGTAAATTTTTAAAAAATATTTTTTTTTAATATTTGAAAAAAAGAGTATAGAAAGAATAGGAAGTATAAATTCTAAGTTCCCAAAAGTTCTAGGTATAAAGGATTTACATACAAACATGTTTTAATGACTATATTAAAAAAAATTTCAAAATCAATAAGCTCTTTAGTTTTTATCGATTCCAGTTAACAAGAGAGCAAAAATTTTAAATTCCCAAAATATTTTAAAATTTCCCTTTTTGGAGATTTTTTGAATTTTTTTTGGGAATAAGTTTTTACAATAATATATTCGACAAATTTAATTGCTACAAAAAAAAAAGTTTTGTTTCTTTTTAAATAAACCTCATTTGTCTTATGTAGAAAGGCCCTAACTTGCATTTTCCCTGAATCGAACTTTTTAGGGATTCTACTACGTTTTTTTTTAATATTGGAAATAAAAAAAAGGAAGTATAAATTCTAAGTTCCCAAAAATATGTATAAAAACTCCCCTTTTGAGGATTTACATACAAACATGTTTAATGAATATATTTAAAAAAATTTCAAAATCAATAAGCTCTTTAGTTTTTATCGACTCCAGTTAACAAGAGAGCAAAAATTTTAAATTCCCAATAATATTTTTAAAATCCCCATTTTGGAGATTTTTTGAATTTTTTTGGGAATAAGTTTTTACAATAATATATTCGAAAAATTTAATTGCTACAAAAATTTTTTTGTTTCTTTTTAAATACACAATCTATACATCGTTTGTCTCATGTAGAAAGGCCCTAACTCGCAATTTTCCCTGAATCGAACTTTTTTAGGGATTCTACTACGTTTAATTTGAATTAAATAAATATTATTTGGCCTGAAGAAGCTATCCAAAGGAAAGCGAAATATTGCCAGATAACTAAAAACCAAAAAAACTAAAATTTCTAAAATAGACCTTAAGCTCAAACAATTACACATATTAAGATGTTAATGAATTTTTAAGAAATACATTATTTACAAATATTTTTTTCAGGGTTGCTTCCTTTACTGTGATAAAAGATTTTATTTTCATAATGTAATTTATCGCAACAACAATTTTTCAGTTTTTTTAGTTGTAGATAATTGAAAATCTGTTTCTTTATGTAATCAATGCTAAATATTTATTCCCAAGAAAATTTTTAAAAATCCCAGTTAGAGAATTTTTCAAATTGTTTTAGGAGTTCAAAGGTTTTCATGTTTTTGTTAGATGAATTGAAAGATTTGACCGTACAGCCAAATTTTTTTGGAGATAGTTTTTTTTTGTTTTTGATCCAAATGAAACCAAAAAACTTGTTAATTACAAAAAAAAAAAAAAAAAAAAATAAATAAATAAATAAAAAAAAAAAATAGTAAGAAATGTGATAAATATTGCCTTAAATTAACAATTTGCAGTTTTTTTCACTTTTAGTCACTGCAAAATCAGCAACTTCAGGCAATCATTGCAAAATATTTACTCCCAATAAATTTTTGGAAAATCCCAATTTGGGGATTTTTTCATATTGTTTTGGGAATTTAAAATTTTTTATTTTTAATTAGATGAAATTATGAAATATTTAAATTTTAATTGTTTCTCAAATGTTCTCGTTTAAAATTGCATTTCAACATTTAATGATTATTTTTCACTTGAACTTAAATATTTTATTTATTAACTTATTTACATATATGTATATTTATTATAAGTAAAATTACAATAAACCTTAAAGCTAACAGCACTAGCATTAAGGGCTATGGAAATTTGAATAAATTGTTACCTCTCTAATATATCAAATGCATTTTTAAATAAAAATCATTGCTGAACTGTTCGGTGATGTTCTGCTCCAAAAAATATGGCAAACATATTAGTGTAGCGAGCAAAACGAAATGGCTTATCGTCTGTCATTTATGGCCGTTACACAATTGGACATGCAATGGAATGGCGGTTGGTTGCTTGGTTGGCCAGTTGCTGGGGTCGACTGCTTCAACATACATATTCTGGCTGAAAGTGCTTGCTTGCTGCTGCTGCTGCATTGAGTGATGGCCAATAAATTTGGTATTTTACCAACGGATGCATATTTTGGTTATGAATAACGAACGTATCTTCAACTATCATATATCATTAAAAAAGGAATGAACAAAAATTTTAAAAATGTAAAATGAATCATGCCCTCATCTTGAAAAAATATGTTTGAGTGTTTTTTTTCCAAATAGAGTATAATCATTACAAGGAATTTGTTTTAAAAATTTCACTCAATGTAAACATTAACCAAAATTTTCCAAGTATACTGTTGTATTGTGTGATAAATTCAATACAAAATTTTAATTCAAATTAAATAGTTTCTGATATTAAAATAAATCTGTAAAGTAAATATATTATTTATGCACATCTTTCAGGCATTTAGTTAGAGAAAATACAGTGAAAGAAAAATATCCTTCTTTGGGAATTTTATTTAATGCGTATTTGCTGCAGAGAAAATTTTTCCTAATATAAAAAAAAATATATATTTTATATTTTTGCATTACTTTGAGACTCTTTATCACAAAATGAAAATTTCCCTTTTTTTGAAAATTACTTAATACGTGTTTGTTGTAAAAATTTGCATGAAATGCAAATTTCTCTTTTTTGGAAATTTAATTAATGTGTATTTTCGTTTGCAGAAATTTTGACAAAGTTAAAAAATATATAGTATTTATTTTATATATAGTATTTATTAATTATTTTGATTTTCTTTAATGAAAAAATTGCATAAGAAAAACATTTCCTTGCTTGGGGAAATTTTATTAATGGGTATTTGCTGTGTTTTGGCATATTTAAAAATATATATATATGCAATACTTTTTATTAAACGGTAAACGGCATGAAATTAAATTTTTTCTTTTGGGAAATTTGAATTAATAATATTTGCCAAAAGGAAAATTTTTGTAATTTATTAAAAAAGTTGTATATATTTATTTTTATTTAAATGAATTACTTTAAGGGCTTTATTAATAAAAATTGAATGAAATTAAAATTTCCCTAATGGGAAATTTAGCTAACGTTGCATTAGCTGCCAGGGAAATGTTTATACACTTAAAAAATTAATTTTACTTCACATATATACATTACTCTAAAGCTCCTCATGAAAAAAATGGCATGAAATGAAAATTTCCCTTTTAAGGATATTTTATTAATGTGTACATGTATCCAAAATTTTTATATATTTTAGTGAAATTAGTAACATTTGCCAAAATGGACATTTTTGTAAATATTAAAAAAGTGGTATGTATAAAAGTTGAATGAAATTAAAATTTCCCTAATGGGAAATTTAGCTAACATGCATTAGCTGCCAGGGAAATGTTTATACACTTAAAAAAGAAATTTTACTTTACATTTGTACATTACTCTGAGGTTGCTCATGAAAAAAATGGCATGAAATGAAAATTTCCCTTTTAAGGATATTTTATTAATGTGTACATGTATCCAAAATTTTTATATGTTTTAGTGAAATAAGCTTCTTTGTATATATTCCATTAAATTTTAGGCGAATTATTAAACCAAAAACTGAAATTTCCCTTTTGGGGAAATTTTGCCAATACAAAAATTTTAATATTTCTAAAAGCTTAACTATGTTCCTCTTTCATAGAACTTAATAGCATATCTCTAACATTGTTTACTTTTGTGTGTTTAATTTGATGTTGTTGTTAAAAATAACAAGTAAAATATTATTTAAGAAATATTTATTTTTGTTGCCATAAAACCCCCTTGAGTTTTGTTGGGGTCATCATATAATGTCATGCCATAATCATTGATACCCTGGCACTTGTAGTTCTTTGTTTTCCATCGCCATAAATTGTCGTTCCAATTATCTTATTTGTCGTTGATTAAAATAATCTCTTGTTCCTGTTAATTTATTTCATAAATATGATCCCTTCATGGATCAAATCAATAATAAAAAATAAACAGAAAAACTTTTACATTTTTTTTTGTTGGCTTTTTATTTATTTTTTGCTTTTCAGACATATGACATTTATCAATACACAAGAACGGGGAGTTACGATTGACAATCAGTTCTCTTCTTTAAATGTATGACAAGTCTCTGGAGTATAATTTTTGTGGAATACAATTTCGAAAAATAAATAAATATTAAAACAAAAAGAACAACAATCGCCTGTTCTATGGACGGCCACATTTAAAATATTTTTCTTTCATGTCTTACTGTTTGTTTGTTGACAAACAAATTTACAAATAAATAAAAAAGAAATCAACCAATAAATCGACCAACCCACCAACAAAACACAAAAAAAACAATAGTTTGTCTGCCAGACATTTACAGCCAACCAACCAACCAACCAGTGAGATTTTTGCTTTATTAAAAATATATAAATATATAAAATAATTGGATTGACTAGCAGCAGCTACAGTTTCAGTTACAGTTCATTTTGAAATCTTATCATTTAAATGCCAGCAAACCATAAAATAAAAATAAAAATAATATTACTTGAAATTTTGTTAAATTTATTATAAATCGTTTTTCCATTTTCTCATATTAATATATTTAGAAAAGCAAAACGATTTACATTGTACACCTGAGACTCAACACACGAGCTTGGAGATTAAATACTTGAAGCCAATTATAATTAATTATTATTATTAATTATATGAATGTATATAAAATAAAAGGAAAAAAAAAATTTCATAAAATATACTTCATACACGTAACAAAAATATATGGTTGATACAACAATATGCTAAGGGCAATATATTATTGTTGAATTATATGGTTGTATCTGATAGTATTATATTGTTGTAAAATATCTAATACGCCATTGAGACTCACCATAGTATTGTAAAAAAATACTACAAGTACCTACCACCACATCCTACCTGCCACTTCTTCTATTTCGAACTAGTATTTCATTGAAATTGGTTTACAATCTACCTTACACATATCCAACAGCATCAGTATTTAAATATATATGTAAATCAGTGTTGCCCATACGTACTATATACAGAATGAATTTATTAATCTACGTTTTTTTTTTTTTTTTTTTTGTTTATCTTGGACCAATACTCAGATGTCTTCAAGGAGAAGTACAATATGTTTTGTTTAATTAATTTCGCTCGAAGGGAAATTTTTCACCTGAAAGGTAATTTCTTTACTTAAATTGTTTTTTTATCATCTGAGTAAACATGAACTAGAAAAATATAAAGTTTTTTAACTTTTAAGAATTTTAAAATTTGACTTTTAGGGGAAATTTTCCCTTGAAGGGAAATTTTTCCTCGAAGGGAAATTTTTCTGCTGGAAAATATTTTTCTTATTTCTAAATCCAGAAAAAAAATAAAATATTTTGATATCTGAGAATTTGAAGAACTTCCCCTTTTTTTCATTCCATTTTTATGACATATGAGTTTAAAAAATTGGGGGTTTCATGGCAAAGAAGCATCTTTTTTTTATATATTAAGATTTTGTAGAATATCCATCTTTTTAAGGGAAATTTTTCAGCGGAGAGGAAATTTTTTATACCCATTTTTTTTTATTATATATATTTGAGTATGAAGAAAATCGGGTTTTTAAACCGAAATAATTATTCAGCTGTATGGTAATTTCTTTAAATAAATTTTTTTATCAGGGTTGAGTGAAATTAAGCTAGGAAAAACAAAATTATTTTATATTAAGTCTAGGAAATAATATTTTGTTAAATTCTTAAGAATTTTACTAATTGCGCTTTAAGGGAAATTTCCCCTTGAGAGGAAATTTTCCCTGCTGGAGACTAATTTTTAATTTCCTTTTTTTTTATTAAATCTAGAAAATTATATTTATTAAATATCTCTGCTGGAGAGTAATTTTTCATTTTCCTTTTTATTTTATCTAAAAATTTATATATATTAAATTCTTAAAAATTTAAGAAATTTCGCTTTAAGGGATATTTTATCTCGAAATGAAAATTTTTAGCTGGGGAATAATTTTTTAGCTTTTCTTTATTAAATATAAGAAATGATATATTTTAAATTCTTAAGAATTTGCCAAATTTACCTCGAAAGCAAATATTCTCTGCTGGAGGGAAATTTTATAGTTTCCTTTTTTAAGAAACGTAGAAAATGATATAAGTATTTTTAAATTCTTAAGAATATGACAAATTTCCCTTTAAGGGAAATTTTCCCTCGAAAGGAGAAATCTAGCTGAAAAATAATTTTTTAATTTCCTTTTTTTATTATAAGTATAAAATGATGTTTGTTTAAAATCTTAAGGATTTGATAAATTTCCCTTTAAGGTTAATTTTCCCTCAAAGAGAAATTTTTCAACTGGGGAGTGATTTATTAGTTGCATTTTTTATATTAAATCTAAGAAATTATATGTTTTAAATTTTTAAGAATTCAAAAAAAATCCTTCAAGGGACATATTCCCTCGAAAAGAAACTTCTCAACAATTTTCTAGTTTCCGTTTCTATTAAATCTAGGAAATGATTTTTTTTAATCTTAAAAATTTTCCCTTTAGGGGGAATTTTTTCTCGAAAGGAAATTTCTCAGCTGGAGAGTAACTTTTTTGCTTCCTTTTTTTTAATTAAATCTAGGAAAAGATATTCTAAGTTATTGAAATATCATTTGCATGTTATATCAAATTTGAGCTAAAAGAAACTGATTTTCTTTAAAGCCAAATTATTATTATTTTGTAATTTTGTACAATATCCTTACACTGAAAAAGTTTTGTTCAGAAAATCTCTGAATTTTGACATTGCTTTTATGAATTTTTTCATTATTTTTCAACCATTGTAACTTTTCATAGAAATAATGAAACAAATTTCACTAGATTATTTTAATGAAAACCTTCATAAAAGTAATGAAACATTTTGATAAGAAACAAGACTTATTTTCATTAAAAGTATGCAAGACAAATCATATGATTAGTGAAATAATTTCTCTAGATCAAAGAATCAAAGAATTAATGAAAAATTAACATTAAATTAATGAAAAAGTAACATAATGAAATAACTTCTTTGTGCTAATGTAATATATTCATTAAAAATATGAAAATCCTTCATAATATCAGTGAAGTTATTTCATTTATCTAATTTTATTATTCATTGAGCACATAAAAAATTTACATTAAATCAATGAAATATTTACATTTGTTTAATGAAATAGTATCATAACACACATTAATAAAATATGTTCACAAATGTGCGTAATAAGATCAATGGAATTATTTCATTTATTCATTGATACTTTATTTCATTACACAAACAATACTCGTCCTTGCTTTTGTGAAATTGTACCTAATTATGATAAAAGAAAATGTTGAACAAGTATTGACCAAATAAAACAGATTTTATTAATTCAAATGACTTCAGTACACTGGTACTTAAATTTTTTAAACTATTATTATGCTGATTTGAGTACATGCACATATATACATACACACCCAAGTTCGGTAGCCAGAAATTTATTTGTCATTGATCTAATGAATTCTATTTCATTGGAATTATGAAACTCATAAAACTTAAATTTTAATAAAAAAAAACTTGACATTTTTTAAACTATAGCTTAAGATTAATAAATGCCCATTAATATATCTTACCAAAATTCAAAGAATTTAAAAAAAAAATTTAATTTTGTTGTAGTCATAAATCCAATAATTTTTTTAATGAAACTATGAAACTTAATGAAACCATTCTGATGGAACTATTTCATAATATATATGAACTTTCATGCATATTGTGAAAAGTTTTCATTGGATTAATGAAAAATATTTAATGAAACAGTTTCATTAAATATATGACGCATAATTCTTTCAGTGTATGAGAGAAGTGTTTTCTAAACTTGATTTTACAAAACTTAAAAAAATATATATTTATAAACTTCGTTTAAAACTTCTTTTTATAAAGGGATTTTTTTCCAAACTTGATCTTACTAAGCTTAAAAGAAATAAATATTTATAAGATTCGTTTAAAATTTCTTTTCATGACTTGAGATTTATTTTCAGTTTAGGATAATGTTTTATCAAGCGTTAAGAAAGTATTAGGTGTAAAATTCTCTTGTCTAGATTTAATAATTGGCTTTATATCTCTTTTTAATACTTGATTATTTCTTGTTTATTTCATTATTTCTATATTTTATAGATTTAAATAAATAATTTTGCTTGTTTTTATTTTTCTTCTTACACACAGAGACTGTCTTTAATTTGTCCGTTACTAATTGGATTTATTAAAATAAAATTTATTATGTTACGCTCACTTAATAATGAATTTATTTATGATTTTAATACAATTTTTTTTTTTTTGCTTTTTTTTTTTTTTGTTACTTTTAAACAAAGACAGGCATTCTATTTCCAAGCTGATGGTATCGTTTAGTTGTCTGTTGTTTGCTGGAGATTTTTATTTCAAGATTTTTTCTACCCAGAATTTAATTTTTAAGCCTGATGTCTGTGTGTGTGTGTGTGTGTCTATGTAAAGGGTGTTTTTTTAAGCTAGATAGAACTTTAAATTGTAAAAAGTAACACAAAAAATTAAATTTTGATGAAACATTTTTTTTATTTGTTTCAGTATACTCTGACAAATCATCATGAATAGACTCACGCTTGAACAACGCTACGAAATTATCCAAATTTACTTTGAAAATCAGTCGTCGATTTCCCGTTGTTTTATCGCAAAATTGTGTTCAGCGATGAGGCGCATTTTTGGCTTAACGGGTTTGTTAATAAGCAAAATTGCCGCATATGGAGTGAGACCAATCCACAAGAGACCCTACAGACTCCATTACATCCAGAAAAATGCACTGTTTGGTGCGGTTTTCATGCTGGTGGCATCATCGGACCTTATTTCTTCAAAAATGAGGCCGGAGCTCGCGTTGCGGTCAGTGGAGATCGTTACCGCACCATGATCAATGATTTTTGTTTGAAAATATGGATGACATTGATCCGGAGGAGATGTGGTTTCAACAGGATGGTGCTACGTGCCATACGGCGAACGCAACCATCGACTTACTGAAATCAAAATTTGGCGATAAGTTGATTTCGAGAAATGGACCTGTCAATTGGCCTCCAAGGTCGTGCGATTTGACACCTCTCGATTATTTCCTGTGGGGCTACGTGAAGTCACTGGTTTATGCTGATAAACCAGCAACAATTGACGCCTTGGAGGCCAGCATTGTTCGTGTTGTTCGTGACATACGGCCAGCAGTGCTCGAAAAAGTGGCCCAAAATTGGACGTCCAGAATGCGCTTCGTCAAGAACAGCCGCGGTGCCCATATGCCCGAAATCATTTTCAAATGTTAATGTCACGTATTGATCTTTCGAATAAAAAAAAATTTTGATTACAATTTAATTTTTTGTGTTATTTTTTACAATTTCAAGTTCTATCGGGCTTAAAAAAACACCCTATATATTAAAAACGCAAGACCCTCAGCTTTAATTCTTTTTTCATTGAAAACAAAAACAATAATAATAATGATAAATAAACTATCTCAAACCTTTTGAATTATAATACATTGGTTACACTTGACTATTTACTCGTACACAACAAAAAAAAAATTATCTTCTAAAAAATTTACTTATATCCATAAACTGCCAGATAAAACTCCTCTCTTGTAGAAATGTTTTTCCTGATTTTTATATCGTCGTTGACACCTTCGTTTAAAATTCATTAAATATGCACAAAATGTTGCCAGGAATTGAAAATCCATTTATTATTAAATCCATCATTTACATTTTGCTACGTGTTAGTTGTTTGTTTAGTCACATTCACTCACATGTTTAGTTGTCAACACCTTGTTTTTGTTTTTGTGATATGTTTTTTTGTTGCTCTTTTTTTTTTGGTAGTTGAGCGTTGTTTAAATTTGATTTGAAACTCTCTTTCCACCTCCCTCCCACCAGCCCTCATTGTTATTCAAACACCGTCCGTTATGAACAACTTGTGCTCGTTTCTGGTTGATATTTTTAGTTTTTATAAAATTTCTATAAAATTTTTTATTGCATTAATAAATTGTTGGCCATTAATAATAATAAAAATTGATAATCTTCGTCTAACAAGTTAATGATGCTCTTTAAAAGCAGTTGGCTATTTTCAAATGGTGAATGTGAAAGTTCACCCCATTGACCATAGAGAACAGGAACAACCAAGCAAGCAAAATGCTTCAATAATTTTATTCACAATCATAAGCAGTAATATCATAAAGAATAAATTTGCTTACAAAGGGTAAACAAAATTGAGGTATCATTTTAATGTTAATAAAACGTTTTAGCCATATATTTGTATTTGGGTTTTATTACAAATAAAAATTATAATAAGCAAACAATTGAGTTTTATTCACTATATTGGCTGTTGGCATGACTCCAGTGGCCCAGTGTAAAAGCCGTCTATGCTTTTAACAACTGGCAACACCGCAGTTTAAAGTGGTGACTAATAGGCTGCAAGAATACATTCGTTTGTTTGTGTGCACACAGCTTAACAAACTCTGCTTTTACATTTAGAGAGACGATGGGCAGACATTTTTTCATTTCTCTTTTGGTCTTGCCTAAACCTTTTACACAGCGTTGCCAACTCGGTGCGTTTCGCACCGTTTTTGGTGCTTTTTAAAATTATTAAAATTATTTGTGCGAAATATTCTTAAGTCGGTGCGGAGTGCGCTTTTTCTACATTTTCGGTGCGTTTTTTAAATTTCGGTGGCACAAAATCAAATTAAACTCATCTTTTTGGTTTATACAAGTATCCAAAAATTTTACGTTTCATTTTGCGTGGACACACCATCTTATATGCACAAAGTAACATAATCTTGCTGTTGTATATTATCCACACTCTAGAAAGAAAAACAAACATTTCGTTTCGAGAGTGTTTTGCTATTAAACGATCAAGCCAAGTTTGTCAAATATGACAGTAAATGCAGTCTCTGAACAGTGATGTTCGTATTTATGATGGCACGTGAATTCGTTACTGTCTGGGCAATTGAGAAATTACCAAATTATAAAATGTTTCCAAAACGTTTGATTAAATATTGATTATGATAAATTTCATCCTTTATTTATTATTTTCGTATATTTCAATAAATTGTTTTCAAGACACTGCTTACTGATAGTATTACTATTAATCGAATTTGAAGGCTTGTAGTGCGATTCTGTAACTTTTAAAGATCCGATAATCGTAAATTCTTTCGACAGTAATGATTGTATGCTCCTACATATAATTTTGACGGCGATAAACAGCTGTATTTTTGTATGTCCTTGATAATAGGAAGTAAAATTAACAGTTGATTTTGCTCCGCAGAAAATACAATTAAATGATATTAATAATAAATTTGATAAATTTGATCATTATAATTATTGTAAAGATATCATAATCATAAAAAAATTAACAGAATCGTGCTAGAGGCCAAGTTTGACAAACACAAATTCTCGCTACTGAACGAATTTGATGGTATACCATCATGCGGTGCTATCAGACATAGTTTGATTGTATAATAGTCGCTTAAAAAGCTGCTTCATTATCGTGTTTTAGTATAAAAATATAGTTTAATATAAAAATATTATAAGTTTCTAAAAATTAAGGAAAAATTCGGTGCGTTTTTGTTGAAATAACGCGCTTTTTTCTCCATTATTCTGCGTTTTGAATTTTCAAAGTTGACAACGCTGCTTTTACATTTAAGAAATTAATAGACAGACAGAAATTTTCGTTTCTCTTTTCTTTCTTTTTTGTTGTTGTTGTTTTTTTAAGCACAGCTAGTGTGTTTATATGAAGTTGATGTTGATATGAGAATAATGATATGAAGCAACAACATAAAAAATGCGAAAAGTTAAAAAGAGAAAGAAAATATCCACAAATGTCTAGTACAGAGAGTCGTGTACTACACACTCTCCCCCATCGACAATTTTCGTTACAGCACCATCAAATTTCGCCTGTCTGCCCATCGTCTGTCCAAATGTAAAAGCACTCAAAGTAAAGCGAGAAAAAACAGAAAAGATAATGAATTGCGTTTTATAGTTGGTCGTAATAATTAGATTCTGTCGTATACTCTTTCTAATTCAAATATATATATTTTCTCATATTTGTAAGAGCAAAAGCACGCAAATACAATATAACTGTTTGATAGAGTGCAAGAAATATCGAATGAATGAATGAATAAAACGATCATAATTCGAATGCACATTACATTCGTTATACTACAAAGAAAAACAGAAAAACATTTTGTTAAGACGTTATTTGCTTTTAAGAAATGTGCGCAATAAGGTCTAAAAATTAAAAATTGGAGTTGGTAAAAGACCTTTGATGGTATGTTATTGTACACAGTTACATACATATGTACATAATAGATACATATTTATAAATACAATCGAATGCTACTTCGATTCATTCGAATGATAATATATTTGAAACTTTTTCTTCTTGCTTTCGTTTTATTTGAATGTGGTTGTGTTTGTTTCTCCACGAGTCGAGTTAATATCATTATTCGTTCGGTTTGTGTATTCATTTCTTTGTTTTTATTAAAATAGAATATGAGTCATTTTGTAGTCAGTTGTGTGTGATACGAAGCTTTATTCATTCAAAAAGCAAATGAATATATTCAAATGCCGTTTCAGAGTAATAATGCAGACGTTTAGTGGAGGCCAAGGTGCACTAACATCTACAAGGTGGCAACGCTACGGCATATGACAATATAGTAAGCTATTTACGTCAAATGTATTGTTTACACTTTTGAAAATAAATTTAGAGCTTTGTTCTAAATTAAACATATGACCATCCCCTCCCCCCCCCCCCCCTCTCCTCCCCTCTACAGGCTCGGCAAACTCCCAATCATTTTCCAATAAACTTTTGTCAATAGTTGCTATCTACTCGATAATGCAGACTTTAAGTTCTAGAACTGTTGTGGGACTACTACCGTACACTTTCGATTTCAAAAATTCCCACAAAAGAAGTCTAAAACTGTCAAATCGCAAGATCCTGGTGGTCAATTTACTCCTGCTCAAACCACGTATTCTCTACATTTAAATCATCAAATTTCCACCGCAAAAGTAATAATGATGCACTTGGTCAACTGGGTGTTATGAGTTACTCTCGCAGAGAAACATTAATTTATTCATCATGTTACAAAACTGCTAGATTTTTAACACATCTTAGCTCACTTGTGGTTTATGTTTACTTACTTTTGTTCTGCTATAAGAATCACTTGTTCCTTCGCTATTATATGAGAAATAGGGGTGGGTACAAAGAAGAATGAACATATTTTAAGCCATATGTGCGTGCTTACAAACGTGTATACATATTTGTATATACACATATTTACATGTAGCTCAAATG
This sequence comes from Thecocarcelia acutangulata, assembly GCA_914767995.1. Classification (NCBI taxonomy): domain Eukaryota; kingdom Metazoa; phylum Arthropoda; class Insecta; order Diptera; family Tachinidae; genus Thecocarcelia; species Thecocarcelia acutangulata. Next base: position 20,510,221 of record OU612095.1, on the reverse strand, counting down.
CTGCAGCATCCTCACAGTTCGGCGAAAAATACATTTTAAGTTTGCTAAACAACGTTTAAGATTATCTTCTCAACAGGAGGAATTAAAAATATAGAATGAGTTTTTTAACGCAATATATAGAAATGTGCTGTTAAGAATTCATCATCAACTTAAAAAAACCATTCATTTGCCTCTAAACAGCTGGCAGTGTAACGACTTTGCCACTCTAAGTAGTTGGCAGTGTTATTTTATATATATTGAGTAAACTTTTCAAAGTTCGAATTTTTCAAACTTAGCTTCGAAGTTTTCGAACATTATTTAAATTAAAGCAAATATAATTTTCAACCACTAAAGACAAAACAAGCATATAAATTGTAATAAAATAGGAATATTTTGTGCATCATGCCCAAAATTTCCATTTTTATTTTCGAAATTCGAAAATTATTTTCTTGTATTTTTTACACTTGTACTTTTGAAAACATGTTAAACTGTTACCTTAAAAAAATGCACAAAAATTTTTGTTGGGTTAAGTTTTTGCACTAGATTTTGCATTTTCGAATTTTTCGAACATGCCTAATTCTCACATACATATGTATATCGTTTTATCATTTCTGGATTTTCGAGCTTTTCGAAGTTATATTCGATATTTTCGAACATGCTTTAATTATACTATACATATGTTTAATTCAAGTTCAGCAATAAACTTATCATAGAATTGTTAAACTTGAGTGGCAAAATTTACTGAAATATCATACAGTACATATGAAGTTAAAGTATAATTTTCGCTTTATGTAATTGTGATTACTTTTTCTTAAGTGTAAAAATAGTTTTTGGCAAAATGCGATTAATTTCTGAGTTTTCGAATTTTTCGATGTTATGTTCGACATATATACATATATTTTATTCATGTTTATCAGCAGTTTACTTATAAAATTGTTAAAATATATTAGTATTCAAATAGTTTAATAGTCACAAAAAAAATTCTGTAATATTATATAATTATCTACAAACATATGTATTTGAAGTGAAAGTTTCCACTTATTTGTATTTGTAATCATATCCTCTTAGAGTGTAAAAATAGTTTTTGGCAAAATGCGATTAATTTCTGAGTTTTCGAATTTTTCGATGTTATGTTCGACATATATACATATATTTTATTCATGTTTATCAGCAATTTACTTATAAAATTGTTAAAATATATTAGTATTCAAATAGTTTAATAGTTACAAAAAAAATTCTGTAATATTATATAATTATCTACAAACATATGTATTTGAAGTGAAAGTTTCCACTTATTTGTATTTGTAATCATATCCTCTTAGAGTGTAAAAATAGTTTTTGGCAAAATGCGATTAATTTCTGAGTTTTCGAATTTTTCGAAGTTATGTTCGAAATTCTCGAATATGCTTTAATTACATTATACATATATTTTATTCATGTTTATCAGCAGTTTACTTATAAAATTGTTAAAATATATTAGTATTCAAATAGTTTAATAGTTACCAAAAAAAAAATAATAATTCTGTAATATTATATAATTATCTACAAACATATGCATTTGAATTGAAATTTTCCACTTATTTGTAATCATATCCTCTTAGAGTGTAAAAATAGTTTTTGCCAAAAAACTAATCATTTCTGTGTTTTCGAATTTTTCATAGTTATATTCGAATATTTCGAACAGCCTTTAACTATACTATACATATATTTTTTTCAAGTTCATCAATAGATTTATCATATAATTGTTAAAACTTTCCATATGAATGCTAAGAAAAGTCTGAAATAATATTATACATATGTACTTAAAGTATAACTTTCAACTTATTTATATTTGGGATTATTTTTTTAGAGTGTAAAGAGAGTGTCTTTTTTACAAAAAAACTAATAACTTCTCGGGTTTCGAATTTTTCTTAGTTATATTCGAAATTTTCCAACGTTATTTAATTATATTATACTAATATTTTCTTAATGTTAAGCAATAAAATTGTTATAGAATAGCAAAAACTTTCAATTTGTGTGTTGAAAAAATTCTGGAATATGATAAACATACATACATATGTGTGTATTTAAACTCTAATTTTCGTCTTATTTGTATTTACAATTATACTTTCTTAGAGTGTTAAAAGAGTTTTTGGCAAAAAATAATAATAATATAAAAAATAATAACAATTTCTGGTTTTTTGGGTTTTTCGTAGCTATATTCGAAATTTTCGAACATGCTTTAATTATATTATACTTATGCTTTATTCATGTTCTGTAATAGATTTATATAGAATTGTAAAAATTTTCATTTCGAATGCTAAAAAAAATCTAGTTACCATATATCTACATACATATGTAGGTATTGAAAGTATAATTTTCAACTTATTTATATTTGTAATTATTCTTTCTTAGGGTGTTAAAAGAGTTTTTGGCAAAAAATAATAATAATATAAAAACTAACAATAATTTCTGGGGTTTTGAGTTTTTCGTAGTTATATTCGAAATTTTCGAACATGCTTTAATTATATTATACTTATGTTTTATTCATGTTCTGCAATAGATTTATCATAGAATTTTAAAAATTTTCATTTCGAATGCTAAAAAAATCTAGTTACCATATACATATCTACATACACATGTAGGCATTGAAAGTATAATTTTCAACTTATTTGTATTTATAATTATTCTTTCTTAGGTTGCAAAAAGTATTTTCTGCAAAAAACTAATAATTTCTGGATTTTCGAATTTTTCGAAATTATATTCGAAAATTTCGAACATGCTTAAAATACATTATTGTTGTATTCTATGCACGCCCATCAAAAGATTACTTGTAAAAATTTTAATATATCCAATTTGCAAGCTAGGGGATTCTGCAATATTATTTGTTTATGTTTTTAAACTATATTTTTATTATATTAATATTTGCTTAAACAATTTATTATTTTAAAAATAGGACGTAGAGTTTTGAATTTGTTTTATTAACATGAAAATTTTCCAACCTACTTAATAACAAAAAAATCTTTGATTTTAGTCTCATGTCATATGAACATAAATAATTTTAAATAATTTAGTTGCTCTTTTTTTCGTCTTTGCAAGTTCAACTTGCAGACAACGACGCACATACAAACACACTTGTTCTCTAGTCATACATATGTATATCCAAATGAATATATGATATGATGTTGTCCTCTGGGGATTTTTGTTGCGGTAAGGATTCTAAAGTAAATTAAAACTCACTCACCCCCATTTGAACATTCGTACACACATTCACATTCGCTCATTCAGTCATCCCAAGGCACTTGCTTCCTTCTGTACATTATTAAGTGTCATTATTATTATATCGTCATCATCATACTTGGTGTCAGTGACAACAAAACATGCTAACAAAATTTTGGGCACAGATTTGCCTCCCCCTCGCAAAATGTAACAAAACGACGCGGTCAGGGGAAAACTCAATTATAACAATCTGTTCAGATTTTCTTGCACTTCAATTGATAAGGCTGTGGAAAGAAAGAATTATTTTAACTTACGAAATAGAAAAATGAAAACAAGTAACATTTTGTTTGTATGAGTTAAACCGCCACCTCTATTCGCATAAAATTTATGATCTCATTTGTTAAAGAATTTTCAACAGCAAATTCAATTCTTAACAGCGCTGCGCTGTGAGTCCTTGATAAGTGATAAAAACTATATTGGCTCAGTAAAAACGGAAGCCAAAATACTTTTGTGGCAAGAAAATTTTATTGTTACAACAATAATCGTATTTTTTGTATATAATTTTTGATTTTACAAGTTAGAAAACCAGTATGAAATGCAATAAAATAAACTTTGCCCAGCGAACATGGAACAATAGATGGGTCGGTAAATAGAACACAGCTTGATAATAAAATGTTCGTTTAACTAGAGATTATTTAATTACACATCCTATTTTAAGGAGGACTTTTTAAATGGGCACAATATTTATGTAATTATTATCTTAAGATAAGAAAGTCATCCCTTAAATAGTACATGAGTTCATTACTTTCTTAGCAGAGAGTTGCCTGTTAAACAATTGCTTAAAATTATTTAGGAATTATTTAAACTGCAAAGAATGATGTATTAAAGCTTAATGAAATGTGGTTTTTCTATATTTAATCAATATAAATGGCTAAGATTTTCCAAGTTTTGAGTTTCTAGCATGAAATTAAGCAATTTTGGAATCTTCGAATTTTTCGAACTTAATTTCGAAATTTTCGAAAATGTAAAAACTAGATCAAATAACACCCTTTCAATAAAATTAAAGCATTTAGTAGTGATTTTCTTAAACTGTTAAGATTTATAAGTTTGAACGTAAGTCTAAATTTTAAACTATTTTTTCTTCTAAAAACATTTTGAGTTGCAAAATATATAACTTCGAAAATTTCGAACATAAAAAAATCTAATTAATGTCTACTATTTAAAGTACTTTTCTTCTGAAAACATTTTGAGTTGCAAAATGTATGGTTTTGAATATGTTCGAAATTTTCGAACATAGAAAGGACAATAAAAAACAATGGTTTTTCTTAGTAACTTTTTGTATTAATGTTTTAATGAACATTTAGAACATGTTTTTCCTAGAATGTGAGATTTTATTGTGAAAATATTTGCTGTATTAACGAAAAAATCATTTACTTTTTCTACCTACTTCAGATTTGTTTGAAATATTTTCAAAATCCATACAATATTTCATTCAATTAAGTGTCAGGGCTTGCTTAACATATGAACGGCATGTCTTTTCAATGTCCAGAAAATATCACATCATAAAAAATCATCATGTTCACCAAACTATCAATTGTCTGTCGTAAAAGTATCTTTTCTCTTCTTACTACACGAATGAATTTAAATTAAAAATTAAAAAAGCTAATGATATCTTTTTATTAACACTTTTTTCTTCGTCTTCGTAGGATTATTGTTTTCAATTCATTTAAATTTTAATTAAATCAAAAATTATTTAATAACTCTGCTGTTTTCAGGTATTTAATATTTTATTGCTGCTTTAAGTGAACAGACGACTAATAATATTTTAGCCATAATTTATAATTTTGTTGAACGAAGACTGACATTATTGGCCGCTTAAATGTGTTGGCCATAAAATACGTCCAATTTCAATAAAACTAAAATGCACATAAAAAAGAAAGATAAAAAATTAATACAATGTTTAGAAACGTTGAAAACAGGAGAGAGAAAAAGATGAAATTAACACTAATCATCACACAATGACGAAAGAAAAAAATAAACTAATAAGAAAATAGTTTATGAAAGTTATGAATAACAACAATAAAAAAAAAATCAAACAAATATTTGTTATAAAAAAAAAACAGAAAAAGAAGTTAAAGGTGAATAAACCAAGTGTGAATAAATTTAACATCACGACCATAAACGCAGAAACACGCCGATCCAACGAACTGCAACACACTGAGCACAAACTCCAAATTCAAATCAACAAGAGTTTGTTTGATGGAACGAAAGATTGAATCATCATCGTCATTACTGTTCGATTTGAATTGGCTGAAGTGATTCCAAAACAGCTTAATTAACTCGGTCGTAACAGCTTAAAGAAAATAGTTCTGTTGACTTAATAAAGTGATTAAATAAATTAAACAAATTATTAATAAAATTTCTGATAAATTAAAAATTTAAAAGAAAAATATTTAAGATCGTTGAAACGCTTAAAAGCTTAAATAATAAATTTATGCATTCTAGGTATTGTAATAAAAAGCAGTTGGTGTTTTTACAAAACTGCTTAAGTAAGTTGATCGGCTTAAAACAATTTTTGATAAGATACTGAATTTTCGAAACTTTCGAATGTGTTTTTTGTTTGTGTTCAAATAATATTTATGTTATAGAAATATTTTTAGCAGGTGTTTTGAAATTATATCTAATAAATAATATTTAAAATTATAGATAGTAATCTAATACAACTTTCGAACTTAACTTCGAATTATTAGCATATGTTTTATATAAATAAGCATAATAATTTCACATACTTTTTTTTACCGGGTATTATTTTAATCATTTCTAGTGACTTACTACTTTCGAACTTAACTTCGAAATTTTCGAAATTATTTTAAATCATTAAAAATAATAACTTAATATACTTTTACGAGATTTTATATAAATTATAAGAAGTGATTTATAACTTTTGAACTTAACTTCGAAATTTTCAAATATTAATTATTATTTTTAATAAATTAAAAATAATAACTAAGCTTATTTAATCACTATACTAGCAGCTAAAATTGATACAAATCAAAAAATTAAAAACAGCTTAATTTTTGTTTCCTAGCTGTCTATATGTCGACATTTCATAGGAGCTACCCTAACTATCAGTAGACTTAGAAACTCTTGAACGATATTGTTCAACTTTATATCCCAATAATGTAAATAAAATATTGAGAGTAAAAAAAGAAAAATATCTTAACCATACCCGGCAAAATATAAAAAACATGGTTTTATTTTTCACCTTACTCACCTCTCTACTTTTCTTTACACCTTTTCTAAAGTAGAAAAGAAAAGTAGGGAAGTGAGAAAGGTGAAAAATAAAAAGCTTGTAAAGGGTTTTTTTTTAATTTTCAATAATTTATTTAGATTATTGGGATATAAATTATAAAGTTTCCAAGTCTACTGATGATTAGTGTAGCTCCTATGAAATGTCATACTTTTACCAGGTGTTATATAAATTATATCTAGTGATTTACAACTTCGAACTTTTCGCAGATGTTTAAATCAATAAAAATAATACATTTGCATACTTTTATTTATATTATATCTGGTGCTTTTTTTATATTTATATTATATCTAGTGCTTTACAACTTTTGAACTTAACTTCGAAATTTCCGAATATATTTTAAATAAGTAAATATTATAATTATCACACTTTTAACAGGTGTTATTTAAATTATATATACTGGTTTTTAACTTCTGAACTTAACTTCGAAATTTTCGAATATGTTTTAAGTAAATTAAAATTATAATTTGGCATACAAGTTTTATTCAAATCTTAACTATTGATTTCCAACTTTCGAACTTAACTTCGAAATTTTCAAATATGCTTTAAATAACAAATTTGGCATGCTTTTACCAAGTGCGATTTAAATTATATCTAGCGATTTACAACTTTCGAACTTAGCTTCGAAATTTTCAAATATATTTTAAATGATTAAAAATTGTAATTTGATATTCTTTCACCAGGTGTTATTTATATTATATACACTGATTTACAACATTCAAACTTAATTTCGAGAATTTCGAATATGTTTAAAATAACTAAAAATAATAATTTGACATAGGAGTATTTTCACCGGTGTTATTTAAATTATATATAGTGATTTACAACTTTCGAACTTAATTTCGAAAATGTTTAAAATAACTAGAAATAGTAATTTGACATACGAGTATTTTCACCGGTGTTATTTAAATTATATCTAGTAATTTACAACTTTCGAACTTAATTTCGAAATTTTCGAATATGTTTAAAATAACTACAAATTGTAGTTTGGCATACTTTCGTCAAGTGTTATTTAAATTATACTATTATAAATATTAATCTAATTTCGAAATTTTCGAATATACTTTAAATGATTAAAAATAGTAATTTAGCATACTTTTACCAGGTGTTGTTTAAATTCTATCTAGTAGCTTACAAAGTTCGATTTTAGTGTTGAAATGTTCGAATAAGTTTTAAATAAGTAAAAATAATAATTTGGCACACTTTTAGCAGATATTATATAAATTATATATAATGGCTTTCAACTTTCGAACATAACTTCGAAACTTCTAAGTATAATTAAATTGACATATTTTTATCAGGTGATATTTATATAACACCTGATGTAATGATTTACAACTTTTTAACTTAAGTTCGAAAAATTTGGATATGTTTTAAGTAATTAAATACAACAGTTTGATACACATACGATGACATATAATCATAGCTTCATAAATTATCATATATAATATACATTTTGAAGATAAATTTTTAAATCTTTAACTGAAAAACTAATTTTATTAATACTTTTAAAAAAGTGTTATATAAATTACTTTCGAACTTAAGTTCGAAATTTTTGGAAACTAGTTTAAATAATCAACAATAATAATTTTACATATTTTTGGTAGGTGTTATTTATATGTATCTAGAGATTTACAACTTTCGAACTTAACTTCAAAGTTTCCGAATATATTTTATATAATTAAAAATAACAATAAATATGGCATATATATAATGATGGCTTTAAAAATCGTCACATTTAATATAATTTTGAACAAAGGTTTTTAAGTCTTTAACTGAGAAACATAAATTTTATTAATACTTTTAAAAAATGTTATTTAAATTATATACAGTGATTTATTTAATTTCAAAATTTTTTAATATTTTTTAAATAATACAAATTGTATACTCATGCATATATTTTATATTCAAACAATATCTGTCCTTTTTTTCTCTACATGTGGAAATAAATAAATCTGTACAAAAAGAGAAAAATCTTTACGTTTTGCAACACTGGTCAAGACTAATGTTTACCAAATGGGCGGCAAAATAAAGTAGCAGACACCCTGCATTACCACAACATTCATAAATATGTTTTTAATTTAATTTTTTGCTTTCGCTGATGGTGAAATAAATATTTTATTGAAAATAAATTGTTTCTGTTCCACCGTAACAATCATTTAATAACTTTATGGAACAAAATTCAAATAAAAAAAAATAAAACAATTGAAAACTTGAAAAGCAAAAACAAAGCGCGTAGAGCAACAACTTGAAATGTATTAAATTAACAAATAAAATTAAAAAAAGAAAAAATGAAATGAAATAAATCTTTCAAATACCTCAACAAATTGTTGGTAAGAACTCAAATGCAAAATTCATTTGCATGTAAAACCAATTGAATTCAACAGCCCACAGCAACAACAATAACAACATTTATTAACAAAAAAATAGGCGGAGTTAGATCGGAAAGAAGCCAAAGCTGAAGTTGAGAAAAGAACAAAACGTTGCGCTTGTTTTGTTATGAGGAAAATAAAAAGAAGGAAACAAGTTCACAGAGTCACGCACAATTATCAAAAGATACATTTCAATCTACGCAGCAACATGAATTGAATAAATAAGAAATATGAAGCAACACCCAATTCAACAAAAATCTTTTAATAAATGTATGTAAATACGCTACTTTAGGCATTCAGGTGTCGCAGAAACGAAACTTGCAATTGAAGAAAAAAAAATCAGTTTGATATTCCAGAATGGCGCAAAAAACTTGTTGCCGAAAAAAATTATGTTTAACAAAGACACCGAGACCTGGAAAGCGTTCACCAGTCGATTGTGAGTTTCAATTGGAATTTACTGACCGTTACGGTCATTGCTTTCAATATGGGGCGAGCTACAACCCAGCAGTCCACAAGTTATTACAATTTGCAAAGCATCCGATTGTAAGCGATTGTGTCAACAGAAAAAATCAAAATAAACATGTTAAGAAGAACAGACAACTAGCATTCGATTCAGATTAGTATTTTTCTACTCATTTTGTTAAATTAACTGTACATAAGAAGCAAAGAAGAAAACAAATGCTAATAATACAGTTTTGAACTCATCCAATCTTCGCTTGCAATGTATACAGTGTTGGATGCATCTTACGGCCTAGGCCATCGCTGTGTAAATGTAAGTAGGAATTGTATACAGACTTCGGATGGGTCGCATTTACATTGTCAATGCTCTCAGATCGAAGATGTATGTGACAAAAAGTTCACTGGGAATTTGTATAGTGACAAAGAGTGGTACTCTACAGAGAGGCGTTCTGTCTCCCCTTCTATGCATTTAAGCTCTGAATTAGTAACTTGTGGAATTGGATTCCAAGTTGTTTATCACTGCTTCATATGCTGATGGCACTGCGGTGACATATACTGTCACAACAACTGAGCTCTGCACTAAAACTTTAAGATGGCTGTTGCACGAATAGTTGTCTTGGAGTGAATCCTCAGAAAATAGATACAAAAATCCTTCATTTGCTGTCAAATAGTGTGAAATATCTATCTATCTACTTTGATCCTAAACTTTCTTGACGGCGGATCTTCCAGTAAAGGACACACAAGACGGCTGTCACCTTATTCTTGTGTAGAAGCGCCATTGGAAAGACCTGGGGATAAATCCATGGAATTGCTGCTGGCTATTCAGCATGGTTGTTAAGCTTACTTGACCGTATGGGGCGCTCGTATGATGAAAGGTCTTGGAGAAAACCATCTACTGCAAGATTGTAGGGAGGATAATCCGCTTTTGATGATGCTTCCTGCTCCACGCCATCGAAAGCACTTTTCACAGTGATGAACTGACTGCCTCATGATCTTATGGTGAAGAAAATAGAAATGAATACGGCTAGGGGCAAGCGGGACGTGGAAGTTTACGAAATATGGGCATGCCTCAATTAGGGGGAAAATAATGAATATTCCTGAAAATATTGATTACTATTCACTGGCTCTATGCCTGGCAATAGATTTGATGTAATTTTGTCAGGCACGGTGACGGAAGTGGTCGGTATAGATCGTCGAGTGGACATGCTTGAATACAATTCGGACTTGTATAGGGGACAGGCCGCATCTTCCGTCATATGTTTGTAGCCAAACTCCTTGCTGAAAACCTCGGTACGCCTAATCCCTCTTGGATGAAATTTCGTAGGCGTTCAGTGAAATGATAGGCCGAAACCCAATAGGAGCATTAGCCCCTAACCAACTTGCCCGCCAAACCATCGCTACTGGTTCATTATATCACAGGTAACTGTTGCAAGACAACAGCATTTCAGGGAGCTACTAGCCCACGAAAACCAGTATTGCGTCGTAGACATCAGGAAAACTAATACCTCTTTCAGCGATTTTAGGTTTAAACTATCTAGAACGTTCTAGCCAAGGTGTAGGCATCTCAACCAGGATCAGCACTTTAATGGTCTTCAAAGCAGAACCTCCCGGAGGCTTTGCTGATCCTCGTTCTGCCATTTGAAGGGCTTTTTATTTTTATTTACTTAGATTTTTATTTTTATTTATTCGGGGAGCTTGGGATCTTTATATAAGTCGGACTCGGCATTTGGATCCAACAGCTATAACAGGGTTAGATAACTAGTTCGGGTACTACACTGTAAAGGGGAAGAATATTCGAATTTGTACTGCTAGTAAGGCTGCGAAGAATGCAGCCTATACGACGTCCCGGTTAGTTCGTCAGTGCCGAATATCTCAAAACAAAATAGCAAGACAAATGCACTTGGAGCTTTTCTGGGTAAAGGAGCACAGTCAAGTACATGTCAAAGTTGTAGCAGATGAACTGACAACATCCGGTTACAGCAAGAGTCTATAGTTGTCATGATCGGTCAAGTATTGTAAAAAACAGGTACAGGGTCAAGTTTATGCGACTACACAGGAGAGATGGTGTAGTAAGATTATCTGCCGAATACCAAGGCTGATACTTCTTAGTTCTCTTATTATCACACCTGCGCAACTCTTATACTCCTTAGGGGTCTTCCCGACAGAGTTTGCTTATTATTGTGGTGGTTCTGAGGGGATATTGCAATATAGAACCGCATGGTGACGAAATCATCCATTTACGGAGGATGAGGATGAAAAAGAGAGTACTGCGTACTTCCTCTGTTGGTATCCAGCTGTTTTTTATATAATAGCTTTATAGGTAGGTAGAACGGGGCGCATGATTTGGCAAAAATATTCGAATACAATATTTGCGGTTTGTATTGTATGAAATACAATGGCAAGGTTGTTTCTAAACTGGACCAGTGTTATGTAGATCTGCTGATATACATATCACACTTAGGCAACACAACGGGACCAAATTGTATCCAAATGGGCTGGCTTTTTCAATAACTGGCAGCTAGTTGAATCTAAAGGAACTCTCACCGCGATTTGGGACTTAAACCGCAAGAACGAAGTTTATAAGGCTTCCGGCAACGGTGATACCTGTATTTAAGCCACCAGCTTTTAGCTCTAAATACCTACGGGTCTGAAGGCCCTGCTCTTAGGGGGAATAATAAAAGGGAGCTGATTAAGACATTCTCTGATACAGATGTGTTAATAATATTGTAAGGGCAGGGTATCAATTGATTCTTCAACAACCATTACAGGCAATAAAAACTTTTTTATTAATTTTTTTTTCATGATTTTTCATCATTTTTGCTTTTCTTCCAAAAGCATAATTCATACATTAAAAATGTTATAAAGATAATAAAATAATAATCATATCATAACACTATTAGTTTAACCAGTTCAACAGTTAACAAAGAAGAAAGATAAAAAGGAGCCTCGCAGAACAATCAAATCCAACCACAATTCAGCTCAATTTAAGTTAAACTCCAACTCCGCATGAGACGACACCGTTTCAACAATTCATTTGTGCGCATCAGCAGACGAACGTTTAATTTCATTTATTGCTTTATTTACAGGTTAAAACAGATGTGTTTGTGTGTCTTTTTCTTTACTTTTTTTTTTTAGGGTGGGGAAGAACGGTCAGACAGAGAGACGGACGGACGGCCAGCCGAATGTCTAAGCAGAATAACGAGGAAAGACATCGCCAGTAGTACTCGTAGTACGACTTTACAGCTTAACTACGTTAACAAATGCCATAAATGCTGATAATGCGGCCAAAACAAAAAGGTTTAAAGCGAATTTCTTAACAAACCTACACACACCACTCAACACTAACACTCACGCTTGCACAAATACTCAAACACGCACACACACTGGCACAAACAAACACCTTCACACTTCTTTTACGTTTGTGACTGACTGACTTTAAGGAAAATGTTGAAAAATTAATAAGCAATAAAATTGCCATGAAATTAATATTCCCATGAATCTTGTGAACCTCATGCTGGGCAAATCAGCTGGAGCCCAAAATACTCGGTCAACATTAAAAAGGTTTTAGCGCTTCAGAATTGGTGTGCTGTTCTTCTTCTTGTTGTTGCTGTTGTTGCTTTTTAATTTATTTATTTTTTTCTCTAGCAGCTTTTGAATGTGTTAAATAAAATGAAAACAACCAACAACAACAATAAGTTTTAATAGGAGAATCAAATCTCATCTCTGGTTTGTAAGCACCGCAACTAAAGGAAACCGGTTAAACCCAGTTGGCCATGCATTTAAGACGACGCCTTAAAAAGCATGTGGAAGCAGTGGAAGACATATTGACGGCAGTTCTCGAGACATATCGTTGATAAAACTGTCTAACAAATGGCCTCAAAATAATGAGACAACTTTGACCGCTTGAACCCAGTTAGCCATGCATTTAAGACGACGCCTTAAAAAGCATGTGGAAGCAGTGGAAGACATATTGACGTCAGCCCAGATACATATCGTTAACAAAACTATCTAACAAATGGCCTCAAAATAAAGAGACTGCTTCAACCGATTAAACCCAGTTGGCCATGCATTTAAGGCGACGCCTTAAAAAGCATGTGGAAGCAGTGGAAGACATATTGACGGCCTTTCAGAGACATATAGTTGACAAATCTGTCCAACAAATGGCCTCAAAATAATGAGACTACTTCAACCGATTAAACCCAGTTGGCCATGCATTTAAGGCGACGCCTTAAAAATCATGTGGAAGCAGTGGAAGACATATTGACGTCAGCCCAGAGACATATCGTTAACAAAACTATCTAACAAATGGCCTCAAAATAATGAGACTGCTTCAACCGATTAAACCCAGTTGGCCATGCATTTAAGGCGACGCCTTAAAAAGCATGTGGAAGCAGTGGAAGACATATTGACGGCCTTTCAGAGACATATAGTTGACAAAACTGTTCAACAAATGGCCTCAAAATAATGAGACAACTTCGACTGGTTAAACCCAGTTCGCCATGCATTTAAGACGACACCTTAAAAAGCATGTAGAAGCAGTGGAAGACATATTGACGGCAGTTCAGGGACATATAGTTGACAAAACTGCCTAACAAATGGCCAAAAAATAATGAGACAACTTCGACCGGTTAAACCCAGTTGGTCATGCATTTAAGACAACACGTTAAAAAGCATGTAGAAGCAGTGCAAGACATATTGACGGGCGCTCAGATGCATATCGTGAACAAAACTATCTAACAAATGGCCTCAAAATAATAAGACTACTTCGACTGGTTAAACCCAATTCATGCACTTAAGACGACACCTTAAAAAGCATGTAGAAGCAGTGAAAGATATATTGACGGCATTTCGGAGAAATATCGTTGACAAAACTGTCTAACAAATGGCCTCAAAATAATGAGAAAACTTCGCTTACCATATATTCGATGACTACACAAACTACAGCTCCCTCTAGCATATCAGCAACAGCTGTTATTTATAGCATATCGGCAACAGCTGTTATTTATAGTCTACCTTTACATATTTTTATTTGTTTTCTTGCAGTCCGATTATTTTAGTGCAAAAATATTTCACATCAATGACTTCAAGACTAGATTGAAAACATTGTCGTCCTTGAATGCACAAATTTGAAAATTGCTTGTAGCTACCGTGAAATAACTCCCAAAAAGATATGAAATAACTCAAAAAAAAAATTTTAAATCTAATACAAATTGCGAGTTATTTCATAATTTAAATTCAATTATTTTTAAAACTTCATGGATTACTTTAATAAAAATGTTTTATTTTTCAAATAAATTAGTAAAACAAAAATTACATAAACTTTACAAAAAGTTATTTGAGTATCTTAATGTGGCCACCCTGTATATGGGGCAATCCAAGTCAAATCGGACAATTCGGAGAAAAAATTTTTTTGATTTGCTTAATTTTTTATTCTATTGATGTCCCTATTGAACAGAACCATTTAGCAAATATCCAGATTCCTTTGGCTTATGATTTCAGAGATATCGCGTTTTGAAAAAGCCGAATTATGAGAAAACCGTGTCCGAATAAAATACTCATAACTTTTTTAATATCAGTCCAAACAGAATATTAAAATATATCCTACAAAGTCTTAGAAAATTTTTGGCACAGTGGCTTAACGCCAAAAAAATTTTTTAGAAAAATTTTAAAAAATCAGAAAAAATAGTAGTTACTACCAAACGGGATTTAAAAGATGTTGAAATTAAAGTTAAATGCAAAAAAAAAAATTAAGAAAATCGAAGAGTACAAAAAGTGAAAATATTTATTTAAAATATTAAATCCCGAAAATCGTATCCAAGCCCACTGTGCACAATTTTTTTTATATTTTTATTAGATAGTAGACAGAAAAAGAAAAACAATGCACAAAAAAATTATTCTTTTTGTACTGATTTTAAAAAAGTTACGAGTATTTATTCGGACACAGTTTTCTTCAGCCTTTTCAAAACGTGATATCTCTGAAATCATAAGCCAAAAAAATCTGAAAATTTGCTGTTCAGTAAAAACATCAATACAATAAAATATAAAGTAAATCAAAAAATTTTTTACTCCGAACTATCCGATTTGACTTCGATTGACCCCATATAAAGGGTGGTTAAATTTCAAGGGCCGATGTTGATTTTGAATAAAACACAAACTATTTAGGAAATTATTGTAATTTTATTTTATTATATTGGTATTACTCAAATATGTATGGAACAAATTATCGGCCAAATGGGTGCCGCGCCCACGGCGGCACACCTCCCTCCGATGGTCCAAATTTTCGATGACCCTGAGGCATAATGGAGGTTCTATGCCGTTAATGTGCCGAATTATCTCATCCTTTAGCTGTTGAATTGTTGCTGGCTTATCGACGTACACCTTTTCTTTCAAATAACCCCAAAGAAAAAAGTCCAATGGTGTCAAATCACATGATCTTGGCGGCCAATTGACATCGCCATTACGTGAGATAACACGGCCATTGAATTTGTTGCGCAAAAGAGCAATTGTTTCGTTAGCTGTGTGGCAAGTGGCACCGTCCTGCTGAAACCACATATCGTCTACATCCATATCTTCCAATTCGGGCCATAAAAAGTTCGTTATCATCTCACGATAGCGAACACCATTCACAGTAACTGCCTGACCGGCCTCAATTTGGAAAACATACGGCCCGATGATGCCGCCAGCACATAAACCGCACCAAACAGTCACTCTTTGTGGGTGCATTGGTTTTTCGACAGTCACTCTTGGATTCTCATTCG
Organism: Thecocarcelia acutangulata; assembly: GCA_914767995.1. NCBI lineage: Eukaryota > Metazoa > Arthropoda > Insecta > Diptera > Tachinidae > Thecocarcelia > Thecocarcelia acutangulata. Next base: position 20,494,145 of record OU612095.1, on the reverse strand, counting down.
CCCAAATGCGGCAATTTTGTTTATTGACGAATCCACTGAGGTGAAAATGTGCCTCATCACTGAAGATGATTTTCTTCGAAAATTGATCATCATTTTCATAATAAGTCTGGATAACTTTAACACGTTGTTGGATTGTGTATCTCTCCATGGTTCAAATTGAATAAGTCTGAAATAGAGAAATGTCAAATAAAATTCGGTAAAAAACTTGGCGTTTAGGTGTGGTTCACATTCAATATCGGCCCTTGAAATTTAACCACCCGATATAATTTATTATCTACCAGAAACAAACTCTACGTACACATCAAAATATTCTACGCAAAATCTAAATTCATCAGAGATTTTTGAGTGCAAAAATTGTGTCTCTAGTGTTCAAGGCAAATAGCAAAACTACTCATTCCCATTAATTGCAGACAGATAAATCAGAAATGAACACTGAGATTGTTGGACTCTTCAAAATTCATGGTTGCAGAATCTGGCTGCAACTGCCCGCATTTTGTATCGAATAGAAAACTCAATTCCTTTTTTTACAAATTTCTTTGCTTTCTGCTAATAAATATTGTAACTAAAGTTTTTTTTCTGCTTTTTACACATATTTTCTTTTTTTTATTTTTTATATTTTTTTTTTATCTTTGAAAAACAAAGTTCATAAGGAAAAAAAATCGAACTGATCAGCCTCATAAACATGATCACCAACATGATCTTTATGAACGACAACAAATTGATGGGATAATAAAATGATAAAGATATTTAAAACAACTTAATGCGCATATAAAGCCGATCATAAAAATTGAAACAAGGGATCGAAAAAGACAACAAAACAAATTGTTTAACAAATTCATGGACACAAAAAAAAAGAAAAAAATTTGAATATGATGCCAAACAAACCGAAAAGAAGAATTGTAGTTCTTCTTTTTTTTTTTTGAGCAGCAGGATGCCAGAGTATTTAGAACAGACTGCTGCATATGGAGGCATTGTCTCAAAAGTTCAAGAAATAGTCACATTTCTCTTATGATTTTATGATCGTGTGCAACAACTGGGCGATCATAAATAATAGGATTAATTAAATCTATAAACAATTATTTGTAAAGCTGTTTATACGCATGAATTGATCTGGTAGACTTTTGTTATCATTGTTGTTAGCTGGTTGTTCGGTTGTTTGGTGGGTTTGATCTACAGACAGAGAGACGACTACAAGCGTTTGCGACATCAGGTGTGATAAGTTGACAAAATGAATCGAATCGAATGTGACAGTGTTGTTTTTAATAATTTAAGCACTATTTAATAAGTTAATTTATAAAAGCTTATTGTTTTCAAAATTTAATACAATTATTAATTTTAATTAATGACTTATAAATATTAACTGAAGACAAGTGTTTATTTGATTAGGAAAACTTTTAATAGGATTTGTATTTGTATTTATTAACTATAAAGTATATATATACTATACAAATAAATTTGGCAAAGTATACGATGCACAGCATGGGCGGAGTAATAAAGACCTTATATCCACGATGGTATTAATAGTATTTTGTATCGGCGCTGTGACTAATAATGACGACTTATGCCTTCACATAAGAAATTGCCGCGTGGTTAACAAAGAAATATCTCGAAAAAAAAACTGTAAACTAATACAGTTAGTTGAGGTAAACAGTTAACCACTGAGAGTGAGACGCAAACCTCTCGAAGGCCAAACAACAACAACAAGCCTGACCGCACTTAAGAAATAACTTCCATGACACGACAGCTGTTCCCCTGCCCAGCTGCTCTACGGCTGAACTTTTAATAGTGATTCATGAAATTTTTAAAAAATTATATTAAATTCAAGGTGCATTAACGTATACACGGTGGCAGCACTACGGCATGTGACAATTTTTTGCTACTGGCAATATGGTAAGCTATTTACGTCAAATGTATTGTTTACATTTTTGAAAGTGAATTTAGTGTTTTATTCTGAATTAAACATATACAAATTATTTTGTGAACATATAAATAATTCAAATAAATATAATTTATAATTATGAAAAGGTACATTCATAGTTTATAATTGTGAAAATAGTTACACATATTTTTGATAAACATAGCTCACCACATGCCTGTTTTTGTTGTATTGTTGTAATTTTGCTCTAGTGCTGCCACCGTGTGTACGTTAATGCACCTTGATTAAATTATTAACAATAAAAAATTTTTGCAGAGTACCATTTTCAAAATGTAAAATATTAAATACACGCAATTAAATGATAGCGTTCATCTTGAATACAGTCCATGCTGATTTTTTGCTGGTTAAATATTAAGGGCCGATGTTGAATGTGAAGCACACTTAAACGTCAAGTTCTTTTTCTGCATATCATTTGACATATATCAATTTCAGATTAACTTAATTTGAACGCTGCAATTTCAAATGTCCTTACGCATTTAATTTCATTTTTTACACAAAACTTAATACAATTTCTCCAAAATGGCTTATATCGCCAACATATATAACAGACATTTGTATCAACATAACAGAAAAAAAATGCGAAAATCAAACATGCCTAACGCAGGAAATTTGAAAATAGCGGTTATACCTCGTATAATCCTTACAAATCCCTGAACACCGGTACATAAAATGCTATGATCGGGCTAAAAATGGCGACGCTGTGAACAAAATACTAAAAGGGCGGAACATTTAGGCGTGGCACAAATATGAGAAAAATGTTTTTGGACTTGGTTTTTCATTATCTACAATGCTCGGGGGCACAGTTTCTTTGTCGAACCTTTCTAGTGTATACCTCTACGAAAAACACACTTTATATATGGTGCTGAAAATATTCTTGTGAGAACGCCTGAAGATATTGAAGAGTTAGTTAACGGTTTTTCTAAAAGGTTTCAATATATAAAAGATATACCTCCATAAAAAACACACTTCACTTGCAGATTTCAGGGAAATCGCCTCAACTTATGTACAGTCTAACCTAAACCAGTAAGAGTATAGTATATTCGGCTGGGCCGAATCTAAAATACCCTTCACGATAGTCACGTATATATATACATATAGTATGTATTGCAAATTTGAACTAAATATGCTCGGATATACATATCTGGACGAATATCGGGGAAAATATATTTTTGCCTCGTAATCGCCATACCAAGAAGGTAATCCTTCTTGGAGAAAACGGTTTAGGCTAAATCTCGGTTATACATATATGGACCGATATCGGAATTTTTCATTTTCTGTATTTTAGCAACCTTCTTTTATAAGGAGAACTACTTCTAAGCAAATTTTTTTTTCATGCAAAAATCGGTTTAGGATATACATATTTCCAGTATATATGGACCGATATCGGAACATTTAAATTTCTCCATTTGGTAACCCCCTTATATTATCAGAACTTCTTTTAAGCAAAAAAAAATTTAAGTTCGCTTACGCGGCATTTTCATGAAAAAATTGGTTCAGGCTATATCTCGGGACCGATATCGAAAATTTGTAGTTTCTGTATTTTAGGAACCTCTTTTATAATCGAAACTGTTTTTAAGCCAACAAATTTTTTTTACGAAAAATTCGGTTAAGATTATATCTCGGCTATATATGGACCGATATCTGACATTTTCATTTACTACACTTATATAATCTTCTTTTATTACCAGAAGTGCTTTTAAGCAAAAAAAAATTTTTTTTTTCATAAAAAAATCGGGTAAGGCTATATCTTGGGTATATATGGACCGATATCGGAAATTTTCATTTTCTGTATTTTAGTAACCTCTTTTTATAATCGGAACTGGTTTTAAGCAAAAAAAAATTTTTTCATGGAAAAATCGGTTTAGACTTTATCTAGGTATATGTATATGGACCGATATCGGTCCATTCATTTTCTGTATTTAGTAACTTCAATTTCTGTATTTTAGTAACCTCCTTTTATAACCAAAACCGCTTTTAAGCAAAAAGCATTGTTTCTTAAAAAAATCGGTTTAGGCTATATCTTGGTTATATATGGACCTATATCGGAGTTTCTCATTTTTTGTATTTTAGTAACCTACTTTTATTACCAGAACAGCTTTTAAGCACAAAAAAGTTGTTTAAGTTTACTTACGCGTAATATTCATGAAAAAATCGGTTCAGGCTATATCTCGGGTATATATGGACCGATATCGACAATTTGTGGTTTATGTGTTTTAGGAATCTCCTTTTATAATCCAAATTGCTTTTAAGCTAGTTTATAACCTAAACCGAAAAATTAGGCTTAGGTTATATCTCGCTTATATATGGAACGATATCTGACATTTTCATTTAATGCACTTATATAATCTTCTTTTATTACCAGAAGTGCTTTTAAGCAAAAAAAATTTTTTTTTCATAAAAAAATCGGTTAAGGCTATGCTATATCTCGGGTATATATGGACCGATGTCGGAAATTTTCATTTTCTGTATGTATTTTAGTAACCTCTTTTTATAATCGGAACTGCTTTTAAGCAAAAAGAAATTTTTTTCATGGAAAAATCAGTTTAGACTGTATCTAGGTATATGTATATGGACCGATATCGGTCCATTCATTTTCTGTACTTAGTAACCTCATTTTCTGTATTTTAGTAACCTTCTTTTATAACCAGAACCGCTTTTAAGCAAAAAGTATTGTTTCTTTAAAAAATCGGTTTAGGCTATATCTTGGTTATATATGGACCTATATCGGAGTTTCTCATTTTTTGTATTTTAGTAACCTACTTTTATTACCAGAATAGCTTTTAAGCACAAAAAAATTGTTTCAGTTCACTTACGCGATATATTCATGAAAAATCGGTTTTGCCTATATCTCGGGCATATATGGACCGATATCGGAAATTTATATTTTTTGTATTTTAGTAACCTTTCTCCCTTACCAGAACAGATTTTTAGCAAAAAAAAAAACTCTTAAGTTCGCTTACGCGACATTTTTATTGAAAAATCGGTTTAGACCAGTGGTGCCCACAAGTTCTATATGGAAGAGTAAACACCAATACATTTAAGGAAAAACAATTTTTATTTAATATTTTTGGTTGTAAACAGCAAAACATTTACATAAACAAAATTCACACTGATAATCGCTGTCTTCAATGTTTACCAGCAAAACATGCGAAAGTGTTGTTGCTTTGCTTTTGTGAGTGGGCAGTGAAGAACGACAAAAAATATATAAGACGAAGTTGTTTGTGTATTTTTCATTCCTAGTGCTGAGCGCAGTATTTGTGTACTAAAGAGCACAGCCCTAGAGCTAAGCGCATTTACAAAAACAATTGAGTATCAAGCGCATAGGGCTGGGCACACTTGGTTTAGACTATATCTCGGGTATACATACATATGTGGAGCGATATCGAAACTTTTTATTTTCCCTATTAACATCATTTTTTTTATCTCTTATTAACCTCCCTTTTTACCAGAACTGATTTTAAGCAAACAAAATTTTTCATGATAAAATTGGTTTAGACTATAGCTGAGGTATATGTATATGAACCGATACCGGAATTTTTCATTTTCTGCATTTTAGTAACCTCCTTTTATAACCAGACTTGCTTTTAAGCAAAAAAAAAAGTTGTTTCTTGGAAAAATCAGTTTAAGCTATGTCTCGTATATATATGGACCGATATATGACTTGTAATCGCCATGTTTAATAATTGTGTGAAGTTTGAAGCAAAACAAACAATTTTTGTCTCAAAAATTTTCATACAAAATTGCAAAAAATATAAGCTTTGTTCGGAATTTTGCATACATCTCAGCTATATGTGAACCGATTTTTACTGAATTTCAATAGCCAATCCATGAATCGATGGGATAATAGAATGGTGAAATAAAAAAGTTTCTAAAGCTACGTACACACGGTTGTCAGATCTTACAATATTGCTAGTAAAATTGTCAGAAAATGTATTACAATCGTGCAAACTGCCAATTTTTAACTTACAACGTTGTCAGAAAAACCATTGTCAATCAATTGTAAGACGACAATGTTGTCAGGCATCTTACAATCGGGAGAACACTCTTCGTCGGCATTGCCAGATAGTTGGCTGGTATTGTAAGCTCAGTTTTAATTGTCAGATGTATAAAATTAATGCACCTGACAATGGCATTATTGTCAAAAAAGGTTTGATGGGCAACACTGCCAAACAAATGGCTTTGATATACATAAGTGGCAATGCCATACAACATGTCTGGCAATTTTTTTCATCTAACAATCTGACAACCGTGTGAACTGACAATTTTTGTTGTCAGATGAATTATTTGTCAGACCATAATCTGAGAGTGAAATTGTAAGATTTTCTTACGATCGTCTGAACACACAATTTACTTCTGCGGGACAATTTTTCATTGTCACTACATTGTCAGCATATTGCCAGACCTTACAATATTGTAACATCTGACAACCGTGTGTACATAGCCTAAGTCGAATCGTTTTCTCAGACCCGCAATTTCAACGAACGACAGACGGACAGACATCGCTTAATCGACTTTTCTATTAATTCTGATTTGGAATATGTACTCGTCTACATTACAGGGTCACGAATGAAAGTTGTAGAAATTACAAACGGAATCACAAACCCTTTATATTTTTGTGAAGGGTATAAAAAAATTATAATCGTATCCAAATTATTTTCGCCCATTTTAATGTTTTGCTTTTTTTTCTTTTTTTGCATATTTAAAGCGAATAAATTTTGAGATTTCGCCTTTAGTTTATTTGTTGAAAAAAATTCAATTAAATTCCGCAACGAAAAAAAAAAGTTATTCATTATAAGTTCCCATAAAAAGCCAAATTAATTTTGTTTAATTAAAAATGCTCAACGATTAATATATAATTTGCGGCTGATCATAAAAAAACACAGAAAGAAAAGAAAATTGACAGCCTTCGCTAACTGAAATTAATTAACTAGATGATTTTTGAAAATTGTTAATAAAAAAATGTATATTTGTGTGTGTGTGTGCGTATGTGTGCGAGTGATTCAACAGGTAACAGGTCAGATTTTAATTACGTTTTCCGAAACAAGAAACTCAACAGCAGCGGCAGTCAGCCGGCAGCAGCAGCCAAAAACGCAGAAACAAGCGAGTAATAATGTTAATAATGTTATTATTATTATTGTTGTTAAAGGCCCGCAATAACGACAACAACAAGAACAACAACAAAAAAAGAAACAGGAAGGGATCTTTATAAATCTCCATACAAAAATTACACCGGGTTAATAAATCATGAAACTCTGTTCAAAAAAAACAAACACTTATTGGTTGTATTAAAACGCTGTTGGTGATACGGCTGCTGTTGTGGCAACAACAGTGATCTTGTTGCTTGTTGTTGTTGTTGCAAGTATTGGTTTTTCTTATTACGTTTAACATCTTGATCGTTTAATAAATATATATTTTTTTCCACAAAATCGAACAGTTTGTTATATTTAGCTTAAAGCCTTTTTTTTTTTTTTAATATACAAGGTGGCGCAAAATGAATCATGCAGTTGCGTTTTTGTACAAATTTTTTACTAAAATATTTTTACAGCATGCTACCACTAGTCATTTAAGATCTAGAAATGAGAACAATAGAACTTATTCATCTGAAATTGAGCAACTTCTGTCAGAAAAAAGAAGAGTCAGAAGAGAGTGGCAACTTCGCAGGTCGCCCCAGCTTAAAACTATGCTACGGGAATGCATAACTCAGCTAAGAAATCAGCTTGAAGTCCATAGAATGGCTACCCTTAAAACATATTTGGAAAGCCTTGATGGTACCCCTTAATCTGATTATTCCTTGTGGAAAGCGCCAAAAGTTTAAAAAGACCCGTAATAGGTAAGCCACCTTTGCGAAATTCAACTGGCGACTGGGCAAGAAGCGATTCTGAAAAGGGAATGTTGTATGTCGATCATTTCACTAAGAGAAAAAGCTTCATTCCATGTATGAATTTCGTGATTAAATTAATGATTTTTATCATTAATAACGAGCTAATGAAGCAATTCATGTCATTAATGAAAAAAGATTCACTGCATTATGAATTATAAAATATTAAGCAGAATGAAAATAGTTCATTAAATTTATGAAGTTAATTCTTAATACAATGAAAATATATCATTAATAGCCTGACACATATTCATAGCAATAATGAAACATTTTCATTAGAGATATGAAAATAAATCGTTGGTTTAATGTGTTTTGTTCACTAATTCTATGGCAAAACTTCATTATTATTATGAACACTTTTCATATATCTATGAAACAAAATCACTGATTTAATGCCTCATTTCATGTATTAAATGACAATCCATCGTTGAAGCAACGAAACAATTATCATTCAGTTAATGAAATAATATCATAATCATCCCTGTCGTGAAAAAAATTTGATTATTTTATTCCCATAAAATTTTGATTTCCCAAGTAGGGGAATTCGCTATCATGAATATCATGGGAACGTTTGAATTGCTATCAATATGTAGTGAAAACATAAATACAAAGTAAAAATTATTGAAAATTTACATTAAGCTTTTACCATTTGCAAATTTAGTCATCAAACAATAAAATGAAAAAGAACTGGTAACCTACAAAACTCTCTGCTTAATAATCTCTTTCTTCTTCAACCCTATTTTATGCTTAAGCAAATTTGTATGTATGCACATGAGCTTCAATTTAAAGAGAGTGAGAAGTAGCACTCGCAAAAATTATATAAGTACATGTGTAGGTGTATGGATATAACAATGCGTTTATTGCTTAAACTTAAGCTCACTGCTTTAAAATTAAAAAAAAAGAATGAAATTTGCCATGACAACGAGTAAGAAATGAATGAAGATGTTCATGTTATTCATTATTCCATGTCATAGGATTTTTCATTATTTACAAAAATTGTATAAATAATTGTTTTTTATGATTTAACTAATATTACTTAACGTGGTTATATATTTAAATGCAATATGTAATGACATCCGATATTGTTAAATCTCGTGTATCAAAATATATGCGAAAAATGAAATTTCATAAAATAAATGTATAGTTCTTCATCCATAAAATGAACACATCAAAATGAAATAAATTTTGAAGAGAGCGAATTCATTCAGGAATTGAAATTTTTCATTCCATTAATGAAAAAAATCATTAATACCATGAAAAATTATTAATGAACCAGTTTCATAGCCAGAACGAATAACTTTTCTTTTAGTGTTGCGAAACGTTTTTATCACAAATGATTCAGAGAATAATACAGCGGTATTACCACCATATGTTGTTAGACCTCCTGTGTCTTTGAGATTTAATTTTCAAGATGTCGAAAACGTTATCGGTAATACAAACCCCAGGAAAGCTCCAGGCATTGATCAAATTACTGGTAAAATGCTTGAACAGTTACCTCGTGTAGCTAGAAGGGTTCTACTTTTTATTTTCAACGCCATTTTACGCCTTGAGTATTATCCTGCAGAGTGGAAGGTCTCAATGATTACTATGATACCCAAGCCAGGGAAGGATCTGACTAAGGTAAAATCATATAGACCAATAAGTCTTTTACCAACAATTTCAAAACTATTCGAAAAATTGTTAATGGCGAAGTTGAGTCCAATATTGAACAATGTGGGATGCATCCCTGATCATCAATTTGGCTTTCGGGCTAAACATAGCACCATAGAACAAAAGCACAGACTAGTCAATGTCATAAGACAAACCTTTGAGGAGAAGAAGTATAGCTCAGCTCTTTTCATTGATATTTTTCAAGCTTTTGATAAAGTGTGGCACGACGGCTTGATGCACAAAATAAAGCTAAACTTGCCTGCAAATACACACAAGCTTCTGGAAAGCTACTTATATGGGCGGAAGTTCGTTATCAGAGAAGGCGACTTTATAAGCCCAACTCAGCCAATCAAGGCAGGAGTTTCCCAAGGCAGCATACTGGGGCCTACTTTATATTTGATTTACGCCTCTGAGATGCCAACGACATCCGGAATCCTCACTTCTACCTTTGCAGATGACACAGCGTTTTTGAGTGTTCATGAAAACCATCAAGTAGCTTCGCGAAATTTACAGGAATATACTTCAATATTAGAGAAATGGCTAAAACTTTGGAAAATCAAAGTTAATGAACAGAAATGTACTCATGTTACATTCACACTGTGTAAGGAAACATGTCCGCCTATCCAAATCAACAACTCACCTATTCCGCAGCACAACGAAGTCAAGTACCTTGGTATTCACCTGGACCGTAGGCTAACATGGAAGTCTCACATTGAAGCAAAGGTCACTCAGTTAAAACTAAAAGCAGCCCAGCTAAAATGGCTTATGGGCAGAAATTCGACACTGAAATTAGATTGCAAACTTTTGTTATACAACGCAATACTAAAGCCTATATGGTGCTACGGAATTCAGTTATGGGGCACCACCTCAGCGTCAAATATTGAAAAAATCCAAAGGCGACAAAACAAAGTTCTTCGAACGATTACTGCAGCTCCATGGTACGTAAAAAATTCACGAATTCATAACGATCTGAGTGTTCCGCTGGTAAAAGAGGAATTTTCTAAGTACGCGACAAGGTATGTCAGTAAACTGGAACTTCATCCAAACCCTCTTGCGCGTAATATACTTAATTTTGGCGGCCACACTCGGCTTAAAAGAAGGGATACCGCTGCCACCATCAGATTGCTCAATAGGTGATTTTACCGAAATAGCTCCCGCATAATAAAACTTTTTGTCTAGCATTGGCCGGACTTAAGAATCACATTTTTTAATTTTAAATTTAGTATTAAGATTTGAATACTTATTGTTAGTTCATTTTGAAGATTCAATAAATAAAAAATGCTTAAAAAAAAAAAAAAAAAAAAGTCTTAGGAAGAATTTTTAGAAAATTTCTCCTAAAGGAAATAGTTTAAAAGTAACTTGAATAAATTTTTGGTAGTACTGTTAACAATTCTGCATTGTTAACTCGAAAAGCTCATTTTTTTAGGATATGACTATGTTGCAATAAAGGAGCGATATGCCATCAGCCAAATGGCTGCCGCCAGTGTTGATACATATTTGTGTCCTACACTGAAAATAATTCCTTCATTAATATAATGAATTTTGACATTAATCTAATGAAAATTTTCATTATTTTTCGGCCAATGATGGCCTTCATTGGACTAATGAATCTTCTTTCATTAAAAATTATTTAATGAATACATTCGTTGGATTAATGAAAACTTCATTAAGTTAATGAAGCATAAATCATAATATTTATGAATACTTTACATTAAAACAATGAAAAAAATCATTAGGTTAACGTTATTTGTTCATTATTCTAATGAATGTGTTACATTATTTTTATGAAATATTTTCACTATTTTAATGAATAAATTCGTTGAACCAATAAAAATTTTCACCAATTTGGTGAAAAATTTTCTTCATTCTAATGAAATAAAATCATTAGTTTAAGGAGGAGTTTCATTATTCTAATGACCTTTTTTCATTAGAATTGTGCTACTGAAAAGAAACTAAACAATTTTTTTTATATTAAGCATAAAATAATTTTTTATTGTTTTAATTATAATGCAAAATAAAATTAATAATATTAATACATTAAAAAGGAAATCAAAATATTTTAATTCAAAATCAAAACATTTTAATTCAACACAAAATAACTGAAAAAATAATATGTAATGTTACATATGTAGACATTTTGGATAATTAAGTATATTTTATTTTTCATACACTTCATAAACTTTGTCTATTGACTTCAAAATCATTTTAAACAATGAACTGCAGCAAACTCATTTATTTTTTTAAACGTTTGCTTCTGCTTTTGGAAACTTGTGATGTTTTGCTTTTTGAAGAACAAAAAAAAAAGTCCCGTTGCGTGCAAAAACAAAACGTTTGCTTTGGCTATAGAATCTATAGTATAAATACATAATTGTTCACAACGAAGGCTAAGGAAAAAATTAAGTGTGACTTTGTTGTTGCATTTGTAACAGAATAAATATTCCTTTAAGCAAAAAACCAAAGAAGAGCCCATCTCTTTGCTTTTGATTTCAACTATGTAGGTACTTAAAATGAGGGTAGTTTATGAATTCTAATGAAAAGTTTAGTTAATATAATGAACATTTTCATAACAACTAAAAAACTATTGATAAAATAATTTTTTACACAGTAAATAATGTATAAAATAATTTCCTTTGTCATTTAGTTAATAGTTATAATATATTTATTATCTCACTTTTAATAAATCTCTAAAATTTTGTACCCAGCCTTCAAAAATTGTTTATAACAAATCCAATGAAATTTTCTAATGAAATTATGAAAACTAATGAATCAATTTTAATGAATATTTTCATTAATGCTGTGAATCTTCATTCATGGAACGTAATTTTTCATTCGGTTAATGAAAATTATCTAATGAATGGGGTTCATTGGAAATATGAAGCAAATATTTTTCAGTGTATATATCGCATTTCCCATGACATTTTGCAATTGTTCTTTTGATAACTTTTCGCATTCCTGTCGTATATATATACAGTATGTGTAGCGTACGTTTAATAAATATCGCGATACTGGATCGCGTTCAATAAATATTGAACGTCTAGCACTGCCCTAAAACATCTCTCTTCCAAAAGCTTTTATATCTCACGTTAGAGTGATTAATTTTGTGCCATCCTGTATATGTACATATGTATATATTGTATGATTGTGTATATATATTTTTTATAATAATGACGATAACGATCATCATCATCATTAACCGCAAAGCCCCGGTATTATTGTTATTACATATCCAATAAAGATTGTAAAACTAAAAAAATAAAATGAATAAAATTTGTACGTTTTTATTATTGTTGTTAATAATTCGATTAAGTCATATTCACACATACTGTTCGCCAACTATGTATTTAACTTATCCTTCCTTCTGAAAAAAAATACATTTAAACTCGGGGATTTATTCAACGCAGATGGAGAGACGGACAGCCAAACTACATAAGCCAGCGTCTGCTGCTTCATCATAATCATCATCAACAAATAACAACAACGGCAAACAATTCAATCTGAAAGCAGGTAATTTAGTTTTGACCGTCTTGACCATCTTGACCATATGGTCAAATTGCTTTACTGGCTGGCAGACGGTTTGCTCTTGTAGAGGCCGCACCGTTTTCATTCTGTTCTGTGTTATTGCTTAAGATGCTTTCATTTTTGTTAACTCGTCTCGTAAATTAATAAAGATTTCTTATTGATTTTAAAGTGTTTCTTCTTGTCTGTTCACATGTTGGGATTTAATTATTTATCGCTCACCGTTATTAGTTTCTTCTTCTCATTCTTTTTTTACTCCTTTTCTTCTTTTTCAAATTATTTTTAAATTAAACACCCTACTTGCGATTAGATTATCTTTTTCTTGCATTTGTAACAGCGAAATTTAACAAATAATGATAAGTTTTTTATAGAAAATAATAATTTTTTAATAATCTCTATTTGTTATCGATAATTTTTTCAGAAATTTTTTTTGTGCCATCGAAAAATTTTTTATAGAAAATATATGATGACAACATTTTTGAGTAAATTCTTATAACTATTCTTAAACTTTACTGTTATCGATACGTATTTTAATAAAATCTCTTCGTTATCGATAAATTTTCTGCAGAAACTTTTTGTAATCGAATAGTATATCAAAAAAATAACCTTGGATATCGCCTTTTTTTGTTATTGTTTAAACAAGTAGTTGATAAATTTTCTGTAGGATTTTTTCTTTTCGATATTTCTTTGTTTTCAATGAATTTTCTGTAGAAAATTTTTCTTATTAATATTTTTTATAGAAATTCTTCTCGCTATTGATTAACATAGACCGGAAACTTTTACGCTATCAACGAATTAAATTTTAATTATCTTTGTACTACTAAAAATACTAATAAGATTTTCTGCAGGAACTTTTCTACTATCGATAAATTTTTGCTCTATCTATAAATTGTTCGTAGAAAACTTTTGCGCTGTGAATAAAACTTTCGAGAATATTTTACGTTATCGAGCATTTTTTTAAGAACAGCTTTTAATTATTGATAAAAGTTCTGTAGGAATTTTTTAATCGATAAAATTTCTAAGAAAACTTTTTCTCTCTATAGAAAATATATTTGTAATCGATACATTTTCCAAAAAATGTTTTTAGTAGTGAATTTTTCTGCAAAAACTTTTATGCTATCGCTGAATTAAAAAACAAAATTTAATTATTGATAAGTTTCCTGCAAGAACTTTTCTGCTATCGATAAGTTTCCTGCATGAACTTTTCTGCTATCGATAAGTTTTCTGCATAAAGTTTTTATTATTAATAGTTTTTTAAGAAATTCTTTTCGTTTTCGTTTAAAATGGAATGCTGAATTTTGCAACAAAAACTTTTCATTATTTAAAAATTTTCTGCAGGAACTCTTCTGTTATCGAACACTTTTTTTTTGGAAAATCTCTTTGTTATCGACGAATTTTCTATAGGAACTTTTTCTTATTAATAGTATTTTACTAAATTCTTCTCGCTATCGATAAAATTTAATTATCTTTTTACTACTAAAATTACTAATAACACTTCCTGTGGGATCTTTTCTGTTACCGATAAATTTTTTTCTGTGTCTATAAATTTTTTATAGAAAAGTTTTTGCACTATGGATAAAACTTTCAAGAAAATTTTTCCTTATCTATCATTTTTTTAAGAATATCTTTCAATTATTGATAAATGTTTTGTAGGATTTTGCTTTTGTTATCGATAAAATTTTTAAGAAAATCATTTCGCTTTATAGAAAATATGTTCGTCGTCGTTACATTTTTTAAGAAAAACTTTTTACTAATGAAATTTTCTGCATAAACCTTTTGTTATTAAGAAATTATTTTTGCTATCTTTTAAAATAGTCAGAAAGTCAGTTTTCGCTAATAATGATTTTTTTAAGAAAAGCTTTTAATTATTTAAAAATTTTCTGCAGAAATTCTTCTGTTATCGAAAATTTTGTAAGAAAATCTCTTTGTTATTGATGAATTTTTTGCAGGAACTATTTGTTATTTAGAATTTTTTAAGAACTTTTTCTCGCTATCGATTTTTTAAATTATATTTTTACTAGTGAAATTATTAATAAAACTTTCAGAAGGAATTTTTCTGTTATCGATAAATTTTTTCTCTATTTGTAAATTTTTTATAGAACATATTTTGTTGATTTGCAAGTAAATTTTTCGTAATCGATGCTGGTTTTTATTAAAAATCTTGTAATTATTGATAAATGTTCTGTAGGAAGTTTTCCTATTTTTTTTTTCTTATCAAATAAATTTTTTGGCTCTATATGTTCGTAATCGATAAATTTTTTAAAAAATTACTAGTGAAACTTACTGCAGAGACTTTTTCGCTATTGATGAATATAAAAACAGAAACCTTAATTACTGATTAATTTTCTGGAACTTATTTGTTATAGACAATTATTATTATTTTTGGAAAACCATTTCTTATGGATAAATTTTGTATAGGAATATATTTTTTTTTCGATTAATTTTCCTTAAAACATTTTTATTGAATTAATTTTTGTTTTTTTATAAATTTATTGCTGCTAAAAAATATTTTTTGGTCGGAGAATGCAAAAAAAAACACATTGTGACGCAAAATTTCAATAGGAAATTTTGTATTATTGATTTTGTTGTTTTGCATAATTGCCTTGACCCTTTATCACCTACTCGTAAGACCGTCTACAGACTGTCATAAAAAACACACATTTTTGCAAAACCAACATATTTTACGCTCTTGCAACTTTAATAATATAAATGAGTACAAAATTCTCAAAATAACGGTACCTGTTGAAATGTGATACATAAAATAGTTTTGAAGAAAAATTCATTCTAGTCAGAGGTTTTGGGCAAAGTGGAACATCAATTACTTGCGATCTTTAGTGAAAAGTAAAATAAAAAAAAAAATAAAAAAATATTTTACCATCTGCTTAGAACGACCAGTACAAACGCTTTTGTATTATATCGTAGAGTCAACGCTGAGAACAAACAAAGCCCTGACAATAACGAATAAGTAAAAGACATGTCGATGTACGAATTTCGGTCAAGCATTGCAAAAGAACTCTGCGCTTCCGTCGAAAAACGTTTGGTTGGTCGCTCATCCTTTACTGTGAAGCCATACTGTAGCTCTGTTGGAAAAAAATACACTCATCCTTTGGCAAGCATAAGATTTTATGAGATAAACCATTTTCCACAATGGGGCTCAAAAAAATCTTGCAAGCTACGTTTTGTACTAAATGCAATGTTCATTTATGTTTTTCAAAAACTAAAAAATCATATAAATACTTACATATTTTTGGATTGAACTTGTAATGTATTTTTATATCAATAGTTAAAAATAAAACTGATATTCTTTCAAGCAATCATCACAGATTTCTAAAAACTTCCCTAAGCCACTACAGACGGTCTTCCTTATTTTGGTCCTGGAGGCTCCCAGGAGCATTTTTTTCGTGATTTGAACTGAAATTTGTAATTTTAAAAGTATACCAAAACAAAAATTATTTTCGCAGTTAAATTTGTAATTCAAATTCAGGTGATTAAGGGTTAAGGATAATGTTAGTCGTTGCGACTACCATGCAAGAGTCGACCTCGATTAAGAATATATTTTCTAAATTATTCTAATTTAAAGTTTAGAGATTGATCCTCATGCCTATTTTCAGTATTTCATTGTTATTAACTCTGCACTATGGGCAGTGATATAAAAAATAATTGTTTTGCAAGATTATTCTGTTTATTGATTTAATGTTTAGAGATTTATCATCATGCCTATTAACAGTATTTCATTGTTATTAACTCTGCACTATGGGCAGTGATATGAAAAAAATTGTTTTGCAAGATTTAAATATTTAACTTTCCCGTTAATTTAGCAAATTTTTTAATAAGTTTGTTCACTCGTAATCAATGAAAATTGATCGAGGAATACCAAAAACAAAAAACATTGTGTCGCAAAATGTCCATGGGAAGGTTTGTTTGATTTTGCAGTTTTGCATAATTGTCTTAAGGATAATGTTAGTCGTTGCGACTACCATCCAAAAGTCAACCACGATTAAGAATATATATTATAAATTATTTTGATTTAATGCTTAGAGATGGATCATCATGCCTATTAACAGTATTTCATTGTTGTTAACTTTGCACTATAGGCAGATTATTCTGTTTAAATATTTAACTTTCCCGCTAAGTTAGCAAAATTTTCAATAAGTTTGTTCACTTGTAATCAATGAAAATTGATCGGGAAGTGCAAAAAAAAAAAAAAACATTGTATCGTAAAATGTCCATGGGAAAGTTTGTATTATTGGTTTTGCAGTTTTGCATAATTGTCTTAAGGATAATGTTAGTCGTTGCGACTACCAGCCAAAAGTCAACCACGATTAAGAATATATATTATAAATTATTTTGATTTGATGCTTAGAGATGGATCATCATGCCTATTAACAGTATTTCATTGTTGTTAACTTTGCACTATGGGCAGCGATATAATAAAATTTGTTTTCCAATAATATTCTGTTTAAGTATTTAACTTTCCCCTTAATTTAGCAAATTTTTCAATAAGTTTTTTCACTCGCAATAAAAAAAAAACATACATACATACGCACGTTGATAAATAATAAAAAATAACTGGTTGTTCAGCGACAGCAAACTGCAGTACAAACAACTGGGATTATAACAAATTGCATATGTGATCAATATGAGACAAATATACACAAAAAAATAAATAAGAGTTTAGTGACTGAGTTGGTTAAGCAGCCGTATTAAAAATACATCATGTTTACATGGTACTGAGTTCGAATCCTAGTGGGTGCTGATGAGCAGTGTAGCGACTGCGAAACAGCTAGTTGTCCCCCAGCTTTTTAGTGTATACAATTATTTTTTCCTGTCTTCTTTGATCAAGAGTTATTGATCGCGGCAATTATTGTTATAATTATAAATAAAAATATTTCTTGGCTTTAGCCAGGATTGAACTCGAGCTAGACGAATGATACCAACCCATCATCATATAATATTAGAAATGAAAAAAATTTTTTTTATTCAGCCCAATTATGAATAATTCTCACGGAATTTATTTCTCACGGAATTTTTTCCTCTCGGAAATTATTTCTCAATTAAGGTATTTTTCTCAATTCAAACAATTTTTGTTAACTTGACCCTAGAAATTGAAGAGTTATTCTCCTTTTAGTGTTTTCATTTAACGGAGAGAACCAAAAAATAAAAAAAATCATATCCGATTTTTGTTCATAATTGGAGGAAGGAGAAATGTGAAGAAAAACTCCCATGGAATTTTTATTTGTAATTGGGCTGAATATTTCGTAGAAATTTGATGAATTGCTTGAATACTTCATCTCGCGCCCCACTGTGCATATGTGGTCCCATTATAAAAATGGGTGTGTATAGATAATGGAAATCTGAGTGGTTGAGAAAAAAAAATACAAATTATCTTTTGTGTTTAGTTTTATTACATTTTACTTTGATCGTGAAATAATTTGTTGAGTTTTTTAATTAACAACTATAGAAAAAACAAGATTTCCTGTTGCAAATTGATTAATGCTTGAATTAATTTTCAATTTTCTTTACTGATTTTTCCGTTGTTGTTGTTGTTTTTTGCCAATTAGTTTTCTGTTGTTTTGTTGTTCGACGCAAATCAATTGATTATAAGTATTTTTATGTTCAACATTAGCTCTAAGTAATTTGAACTTTAATTAAATGAGTGTGAATAAATGCTGTATAGACTGCTAATAATGGACATTAACACTTTGAATGAATAATGTTAATTAAAAATTTTTGCAGGCCGAGACATTGTGAAGTTTTAAAATTATCGATAGCAAATATTTTTTTTATAAAATTATACTATATTTAAAAAAAAAATTGATTTCTATTGAAAAGTTAACTAAATAACAAAAGCAAATTTTGTGCTATAAAATATTTGCCATAAACTATTTTATGCTATCAAACTTTTTCTAAAAAAAAAATGTTAAGAGTTTATGGCTATAAAATATTTCAGTGGAAAATTGCCTTGAAAAAGTTATTGCTATAAAAAATTCTATATACAAACTTATTCCTATAAAATATTTTCTTTACAAACTGGACCCCATAAAAAATTGATTACTGTAAAAAATTTTAATTAAAATTAAGTTAATATAAAAATGTTTAATGAAGAATTAATTGCTATAAAAGATTTTATACAATGAAAATTTTAATGCTATAAAAAGTTTCGGTGCAAAATTTGCTATAAAAAAGTAGCTAGAGCAAATTTTATATATAAATTTGGCATTATGAAACATATCCTGTAGAAAATGTCTTGCTATAAAAGAAGTGTGATTAAAAAAATTTCCTATAAAGTTATTGCTCTAAAAGTTTCTTTAAAATTAGCCGCTGCAACTTCAGAAAATAATTTTTTTATAAAGTTGCTATAAAACCAATCACATGTATTATGACAAAATTGCTTTAAAACATGTGTTGCTATAAAAATTTGTTTACTAAAACTTGATGCTATTAAATATATTTTTATATAAATCTGTTCCCACAGAATTTTTTGCAAAAAATTAAAAAAAAAATTCCCTTGAAGTTTGTCTTAAGAAATGTAAAAAGTTTATGGCTTTAAAAAATATCTCTAAGGTACAAAAAAATTTGCCATAAAAAATTTCCTGTGCAAACTTTGTTATTGTAATTTTAAGGCAAAAAAGTTTTTTGTTTTAAAAACTTTTCTATAGAAATTTTGTTGAAGAAACTTTTATACTATACAAATTTTTTGTTTAAAAAGTTTTAAAAAATTATCAATGTGCCTAAAAAAAATTTTTAAATATAAAATATATTTTTATAGCAAATTTTGGGTGAAAAATTTATAGCTTTAAAAATTAAAAAAATAAAAAACAGTGCTATGAAAACATTTTGATCTACACATTTTGCTTTGCTGAAGAAAATGTGGTGCTATAAAAAATTTTGAATGCAAGTTTTATTTTTATAGCAAATTTTGTGTGAAAAATTTATAGCTTTTTAATATTTTTAAAAAAATTTTGTGCTCTGAAAATATTTTGCTCTAAATATGTTGCTTTGCTGAGGAAAATGTAGTGCTATAAAAAATTTTTGAATATAAAGTTTATTTTTAAAGCAAATTTTATGTGAAAAATTTATGAGAAATTTATTGATATAAAAATTTTCTTATAGAAGATATTCTATATATAGAAATGCTATATAGAAATTCTATTCTATGTATAGAAATACTTTTTATGTCTATAAAAATTTCTACAGAATATTCTTGCTATAAAAAAATATATATTATTCTACAGCCATAAGAGGTTTGCTATGAAACATATGGTGCTATAAAAATTTTTTTGTTAAAAAATTTATATGATAAAAAATTTCTAAAAGAAATTTATATTTATAATATAAAAAAACAAAATTTTGCGCTATAAAAATTTTTTATAGATTATATAAAAATGTTTCTTTTCTTAGATTTTAGCTATAAACATATTTCTATAGATAATTGATTGATGTAGAAACTTTCCTATGGAGAGTAGGCCACTAATTATAAAAAATTTTCTGTAAGAAATTTATTGCTATAAAAATTTCATTGCGTGAAATTTTTACTATAAAATAATTCTCTAGCTATAAAAAAAATTCTATGAAAAAATTATTGGTCTAAAAAATTCTTTATAGAAAATTGCTTGCCATGATAAATATTTTATATAGAAAATTTATGACTATAATAAATTTTCATTAGCCAATTGTCAGCCTTCAGTTCTTTTGTTTGCTGGGTGTTAGATAGTGAAATAAAAGATTTTTTTGTTTTGTTTATTATTTTAATATATTAACTTCCTGTTTTATTTATTAAGTTTACTTTTATTTATTTACTAATAAATTATACACATTTTAAAGTAATATTAAACTGAATTTACAAAAAATACAATTTAGTTGTTGAATGTACTACGAATAAAAAGGATTCGCCCGCCGGTTTGCTTACAATTTATGTGTTTTAGATGTTTGTGCTTTATTTTAATAGGAAACTTTTTGTGGAACAGAATTCATAGAAATACATTTTTTTATTATTTTATGTATATACAAAACAAAAACCAAAATTTATATTTAGCAAATTTTTACAAATTATATTTTTCTAGATTATGATTTTGCTTTTGAAACAAATAATAAAAGAGTTAATTACAATTATCTGTTTATTTATATTTTATTTAAACTACTTAAAATTAGTTTTACATAAAATTTTGTTTGCTTTTCTTTGTGATTTGATACAACAAAAGTTATTAAAAAAATTAGATTTTAATATAAAATATTATAATAAAATACAAGTTTCTTGTTGTAGTGCCGGTTCCTTTTATAACTTCTGTGTTTTTAAAACAGTAACATAAAATGTTAATAAATGTGGGTTAGAAAACAACATAAAATTTTAAACAGTTAATAACTCAAAAAAAAATAAAATTTTTAATAATAAATATTTACAAAAAAAAAAGAAATAAATAAAAAAAGAGTTTAGCTTTAATTATATTAAAACTGTTTTTATGCCTTCGAAAAAAAAACAACATTTAACTCAGCAACAGAACGAAAATTATAGCAAAAAGATATTAAACAATATTAAGGGTATTCATAGAGAGTGTATAACCACAAAGTTTTAACGAGTAATGAAGACTACTTATTATTTCTTTATTTCGACCCTCTTTTTTCTTTTTAATATTGTATGATTTTTGAGCTTAATAGGCTTTTTACACTGATCAACATCTTCATGAAACGCATGAAAGATGTTGAAAATGTGAAACATTGTTTGCATTGCTCACATCTAACATCTAATATCAATCAGAAATATTATTTTTTGCAATTTTCAAACAATTTAACAAAAGGACGTAAAATTTTTTGGAAAAAATGAATTTTAAGAACAAAAAGAGGATTATAAAATTTATGTACATATGTCTATAAATAAAATGTTGGCCTCATAAACAAAATTTAACAAAAATACAGAAAAAAAAATTAAGCAAGAAAACACAAATGCAAACAATTGACACATGATAAATAAATTATGAGTTTTTTTTAATTTTTTCAAAATAAATGACGTTTTCTCAGTGATCCCACAAGAATAAGCGACACTTTTGGCCACTTTTTTAGTGATGACACTGAAATAATCGAAAAATTTTGAATGTAATGAAATGAGATAGGAACATTTTATAAAGATGTTGTTTTTTATTACAATGTATTTCTTATGGGAAGATGTTATCATCTTCAAAAATTGAAAAACAAAAACAAATAACTTGAAATAAAAACATTTACTTTTCCTTTCAAATAATCGTAAAGCAAATATTTTAATTTCAAGTTATTTGTTTTTGTTGTTTTTGTTTTTCAAAAATTGTGTAGAAATATAAAAATTTAAATTAAATAAATATTATTTGGCCTGAAGAAGCTATCCGAAGGAAAGCGAAATATTGCCAGATAAAAGAAATTTAAAAAACCAAAACAGACATAAGCTCAAATATGATATAATATTATAATGAAGAATATTTTGAACCTTCTTTAGAGACAATTTATGACATTTCAAACTCAAACATATCATTTGATGTATTTTTTTTTCCAAAATAAGCCGCATTCTCTATTGAAATTTTCCTAAAAGCAAATATTGTTTTGTATTTTGAAATGCAAATTTTTCACTTTGCCTTTTTTAACTAACAACTAAGCTGAAATACATAAACTCTTATGAGCTTTGTCACATTCCACATTCTCCGTCAACGCAAAGTTTTAAAGACATATACCCTGGGCACTGATCAGTTTTAACTAGTTTAATTCCAACATTTTAAATGCTGTAATACAGTTTGATTTAGTCTTTCGTGTTGTTATTGCTCAAGTTAAACCTCCACAAACACTACTCCCTCTTTCCTCCCCATCATAACCTATTTTCCTAGTTCCAGTACAATGCGCTGCATATGTAGGGGACATCCCCTGAGAACTGGTCCAAGATAAATAAAAAAAACTGAGTAACTTTTAACGTACGTTGAAAACTTTGACATCTATCAGTTTATATTTTTTGTACGTTTTGATTTATTTTTTCGTTCAAAAAAATAAATATAAATTAAAAAAAATATGTTCAACTTTCAGTCCTGTGCTTGAAAAATTAATAAAAAATTTTTAATCAAATTAAAATACAAAACAGTTGGTTTTATATCCGTTAACAAAGTAACGATTGTGCCAACTTCATACTTCGTATACGTACATGTCAGTTGAAAAAGGAGACTGATAACATACGACGGATTCTATGTGCCCCAGCTTTTATGTTAGTCAAGTGTTTTCCAACAGTGTTATTTGCTACAACAAAAGAGCAAAACGAGCCACTGAATGCATAATTATCATAGATCCTTCAATCATAATAAAAAATGTTACTAAGATAATGCTCTGAAAATTCCGGTTGATTTTTGGACGTCCTATAATATAATTCTTTTAATGTTTTTTGATTTATATTGCAATAATTAAATACAGATCGCTTAACATCCCAGTTGGCAAAATCGTTCTAGACGACATTGTCTTCGAAAATATATGTACGATTTGTCCTCTTTTGTTCAATGAAAAGATGACCATATTTATATATGTCTTCAATCTGATCGCTCGTCTGTCCCCTAAAGATGTCTAAAAATTACTCATGTAGGCATTTCAAAAAAGCAACTGTATTGAACAAGAATTTATTCTTTTGTTTAAATGAGCGACATGAGGGACGACAATGTCTTCAAATCGTTCAAGTAAAATATTTCTGCAAAATAATTAAGGGGACTCTAAAAAACAACTGCAAAAATGTATAAAATTTGAGTATACAATTTTACTCAGTTGAGTATTAACAGCAGTACTGACGATATATCAGTTTTTTCTGTACAGTTTTTGTATGATACCTATAAAAAAATATGTATTAAAGCTATGCCGTTATGTATGTATATTTGAAAAAAAAATATATTGAAACAAAAATGAATTTCTCAATAAATCTAACATAATTTTTTTTTCAATAAATTATACATTCGTACAAATTAATTTAAAAAAAATCTATGTCAAACATATTGATTATTATTTTCTATACAAAAAAAAATTACTTAAAAAGTGTTATTTTAAATATTTCGTTGACGTTTTGTTAGCAATCTTTGCAAGTTATGAGACGACTCTATTGTTAAATTAAAAAAAAATTAAAAAAGGTATTGGAAACTGAAAAAAATTAATTATTAATTTTCATTAAATCACTATCATTCATAACAGTTTGGTGAAGATATCGTCGGAACAATCGTTAACGACAATGTCGTCTATGCAATCGTCGACGATACTGTAGTGGATATCATCAGCTACACAATCATTTACGAGGTAGTGTGTATATTGTCACTGATGTATTCGTAGACGACATGGTAAAGGAAAATGTAGTGTATATAAACGTCGACGATGTGGTGAGCAAAACTGTCGCTTGTGTGGTCTTGCATGATTTCGTGGCATTTGTTTGAGGTGAAGTTTCGACATGTCTTGCACTATTGTCTTGTACCCATCATTTAAGATGTCTCTACGACATGGCCAACTGTGATGTGTTTCCTGTTCTATGGAATAGTACCACATATAATAACACAGAGTGAATACCCGTAATGAAAGCTTAGACAATGTATGCTCGTCTGCTTGTTGCCTTAAATGTTATACAAATAAGCCATTTGTTATACATCATTTAATATAATGGCTGAAGCAAAAATTAAAGCCAACAACAAATACCACTAAAACAATAACAGCAACGTGTACATACGAGTGTGTGAGCAAACCATCCGAAGTTAAACATGGCGTACGTACCCACGAATAGTTGTAAACACAATAGCAACAACAATAATAGCACAAAAACGTAAAAACGTTAAACAAAAGAGTGTAAGCATGAACGAAAAAAAAAGAGAATTTAAATGAAATTAAAGTCAATTGATATTTTATTTAATATTCTCATTTGTAAATTATTTTGTTATTATTACTGTTTTTTTTTGTCTTTATAAACAAATTACATAAATAAAAGACCAAATGTGTGTATGGATTTATGGATGTGTTTGTGTTTGTGTGAAGGTTAGCCAAGGTGCTTGGTTTAGGGAATATGTTGAGATGTGTGTGTTTGTGTGTGTGTCTATGGCTTTTTGTTTCATTATTATTAATATATAATTAAAATTACCATTCATTATTATACAAGTACAAGTCAATTTACTCTAATATTGCGCAATTTGCTCAGAATTTCGTTTTCATTAAATTTAATGTGCTGCTTTTTTCCGTTTTTTTTTTTTCTTCTTTTTGTTACATTTTGTTTTGTATCCATTTTCATGATTTATTTAAGTGTCTTTTGTTTATAATGCCTTCTTTTTGTTAATATGTATGTATGTATATTAATTTTGGTTGTCTGAAATTTAAAATAATGAGCTACTTGTTTTCTTGCATATCAAAGGAAAATAAATTAAAATTTCTTAAACACAGAAGCGACAAAGAATTTACTCTTGTTTAAATGAAATTCATAATGTTGGATTTTTCCAGCGACCGTGATATTCGTACATATAAAGAATGTGGGGAGAAAATTGAATATCGAATGAAATAAGGAACAGTGATATGCATGATGAAGCTGAAAGTTTTTTTTTAAGGAACTAAAAGTTTTCTTATCGACAGTGTCTGAAAATAGCTGAAGAGAGAGTTTGTGCGGTTGTTCTAAGACTAGCTATCAAAAGTGCCAGTCGGCCACGTTTTTGCTAAAAATCGGTATTTTGAAACAAAATAAATTCTACTGCTTCAATAAAGATCAGGAAAATGCCAACGTTGTCGACTGACGGAACCAACAGCCAGAAACATTATATATGAAACTTTAGGCGGTTTTAATAAATATTTTATATATAAAAATCTGAATCGAGTACTTTTCACAAAAAGTTGTTAATTACTTTAACATACACAAATAAAACTTGTCCATAACTTTTTCTATTCTCTTTTTCTCTCCATAAAAATTCACATCTATAAGTTTTTTAGAGAAAAAGAGAGTCATATAACCAGATGGCATCACTAGCGCAGGTGGTCAGCGTTGTCAACTTTGAAATTTCAAAACGCACCAAAATGGGGGAAAAAGTGCGTTTTTTCAACGAAAACGCACCGAATTTTGAATTTTTTTCCTTTCATTTTCAAAAACTTATTTTGTATTATAAAATTAAATTTTTATATTAAAAACACGATAATGAAACAGCCTTTTAAACGACTACCTATTATACAATCAAACTGTGTGATATCACTGCCTGGTAGCATGCCATCAAATTCGTTCAACAGCTAGAATTCATGTTTGTCAAACTTGGCCTCTAGTACGACTCTGTTAGTTTTATTAAGATAATGTTACCTTTACAATAATTATAACGATATATTATCAAATTTATTATTAAGCAATGTTATTTAATTATATTTGCTGTCAACCGAAATCAGCTGATACTTCTATTGCCTATTATCAGGGACACTAAAATACTGCTGCTTACCGTCGTCAAAATTATATTGCAGGACATACAACCATTACTGTCGAAAGAATTTATGATTATCGGATCATTAAAAGCTACAGAATCGTACTACAAGCCTTGAAGGCTTGATTCAATCAACGACAATTCTACCAAACATAGTGTACATTTCACATGTGTTTTCATAAGCGGTGTCTATTGAAATAAACGAAAATTTGCCAGAATTATAATATATACAAGATTAAGTTTAACATAATTAATATTTAATGCAAACGTTTTCCAATAACTTTATAATTTATTTAATGATTTGGTCATTTCTCCATTACCAAAACCGTAACAAAATCAGAGACTGCACTTATCGCAATATTTAACAAACTTGGTTTGATCGATTAATAGCAAATTTTATAAAAGGAAATGTTTCTTTTTCTTTCGACAGTCTGTATAATATATAATAGCAAGATAGTCTTACTTTGTACATTTGTACAAAATGACACGTAAAAATTTTGGACACTTGATTATAAACTTTTTTTACATTGAAATAAAAAGTTGAGTTGAATTTGATTTTGTGCGACCGAAATGTAAAAAACGCACCGAAAATGTAAAAAAAGCGCACCCCGCACCGACTAAAGAATTTTTCGCACAAATAATTTTAAAAAGCACCAAAAACGGTGCGAAACGCACCGAGTTGACAACGCTGCAGGTGATAATTTTTTGTTTCAAACGACTGATGGTGTCAAAAATTGTTTATGTTTACACAAAGTGAAGTGAAAAGATAATAAGATTTTAAACAGTTCGAAAAAGTGCAAAAGAAACACAGCAAAAAGTTTCCAAAAATATTTTAATTGCTTAAAATGGATTGAAAACAATTTATGAAATAAATTGCACACAATTACATTAATATTCTTTGTTCATTTTCTTTTTATAAACTTTTCTTTTTTCATTTTCTTTTATTTTGTAAATATGTTTTTGACCGCCTGCGTAATTTTTACACAAATAAAATATTATATATGTATTACAACAACTCTAATGCTGCCACCTAATAATTGCACCATGTGTATATCCGTGCAGAAGCGAAGTTGAATTTTCGTTTTTGGTAAAAAAAAAAACGAAAACCCAAAAAACTTTTCGGAATGAAACCATTTCTAATGTCAAGAATGAAACTGCTACTCTCTCAGAGAAATGATTTCATTCCGCAAATATGTTTAGGTTTTCGTTCTTTTGAAGAATCAAAAAACAGCTTCAATTCCGTCCGTTTCCAAACGGAAAAGCGCATTTGAATTCTTTTTTTGGATCTTCAAAAAACGATAAAGTAAAAAACTTTTCGGAATGAAATCATTTCTAGTTCCATGAATGAAACTGCTATTATCTCAGAGAAATGATTTCATTCCGCAAATATGTTTAGATTTTTTTTTTTTTTTTAAAGAATCAAAAACAGATTCAATTCGATCCGTTTCCAAAGTTTCGTTCTTCAAAAAGCGAAAAACTAAAAATCTTTTCGGAATGTAATCATTTTTCCGCGAGAATAGCAGTGTCTGATTTCAAGCATAAAACTGGATTTTTTTTTTTTGAAGAATTAAAAAACAGATTTCATTCCGTTCGTTTCGAAACGGAATTGAGTTCTGTGAAATGGCTACTTATTTCAACAGGTTCCATTAAAAATATTATCATTTCCATGCAGTGGCAGCGTTAGGCGTCGGCAACCATCGACAACCTTGCACTTGAGAGGGACTCGCAAAGGTTTTATTTATTTAAAATTTTGTTTTTTATTCACTTTAATTTATTTTCATACAGTTGCGTGAGTAGAGAGAGTACTTTACGGGCATTATACAGAATCGTCTGGCAGCTTTACGGAAACTAAACAACTTAGCACGCAAGACGGGGAATCCCCGTGTGGTTTAAATATTTGTATTTTTTGTGTGAATGCATCACTGGCAAACTAGACTAGCAGGGACTAAATCTTTTTTATTGTGTTGTAAAGTACGTTAGTTCTCTGGTGGCGTTTTAGTGAATAAAAGTGTTAATTTATGTGGTGATTTAGTTCATATTTCGAAGGTAAGTCAATATGAACTTATAATAACTCTAAAGTAATGATTTTGTCGTATTCACTAGCTATCATTTATAAGTTGTAAGTACAATGTATATCAGAGATCTGCGGCAAGACGTTACACTCGCGAGTGCACTTACTTTTTACTATGTAATAGTACAAATAAACTCAGAACTTAAACACAAGTTACCAGTGTAAGTGTGTAGGTCCAAATTTTTACACAAACATTTTGTTGTAGTTTATTTGAAGCACGAATGCTGTCGTTGTATGTTAAAAATAAAATACTGACGAAACATTATTATTATTATGGTATTACAACCCCAAATTCTTGCGACTGTCACGAGTGGATACGGAAGCAAATGGCTGTGTTAAACACATCGCCACTCGTTTTTAGGCGAGCATATTCGATTCATCAAAACAATCACTTGTTGCAGATCTCTTATGTATATCTCTATCGAATCTAAATAGTGAATAGTTACCACAAACAACTTTGTATTATATATACAAGAGCAAAGCAACAACACTTTTGCATGCTGTGCTGGTAAACATTGCCGACAGGGACTATCAGAGTAGATTTTGTTTTTGTAAATATGTTTTGCTGTTAAACTTTGCCGACAGCGATTACCAGTGTAGATTTTGTTTTTGTAAATGTGTTTTGTTTTTTTTTTACAACAAAAAATATTAAATACAAGTAGCTTTTACTTAAATGTATTGGTGTTTGCTCTTCCATATAGAACTTTTGGGCACCTCTGATCTAACCACTACATACGGCAATGTTTTTTATGAAATATTTTGTTGCGCTCAGATCTAAATTATTTTGTGTTGAAAGAACACCGCACTAGAATCTAGTGTTCTTTCAGCACAAAACAATTTTATTCAATTTTCCATTGCATTAGTGTATAAATTGAGTTATTTGTCATGGCTGGGACTCTACTACAAAAAATCTAGCTAAAACAAATCAGCAGATCTCGTAGCTTATTATTATTAACTCTGGCGCTACTAAGGCAAAAGAAGGCCTCGCGAACCCTAATTTCGCCAACGTCCACGCGTGGTCTAACGCCGCCACTGTTCCCAAGATATTTTTAATTTTCTAAGGAACCGAAAAACCTATTGAATTCCGCTTCTGAACTGAAGACTATCAGTCAAAATCGTTGTTATTAAAGAAACCACTCTTTTGCTCAGCTGTACTATAATGTTCACATAAAATTGCATAAATCGTCTCTCTGTCTGTCTGTCTATCTGGCAGACGTTTTGGCCATCAGCTTGATGGCCTTTTTAAAACAAAGCACATTAAAGGAGCGAGCCTACTTGCTCCGTTTTTAATATGCCCTAAGACTTCATAAAGTTATTACTTTTATGATTCGCTCATAAACAGTTCTCAAATTAAGTACTTTAAAGTTGTTCTGTTTTATGATGTTGCTGCCGCTGCCGCTGCCGCTGCTGCTGCTGCTGCTTCGCTGGTCCGTTGATTGCAAACGTCTTCGCAACGTTATTATGGTCAATACAATTAAACCATTAATTTTTGGTGTTAAATAATAAGAAAATACTGCCCCTGTGAAGTTTAAAATGCGGAGAAAAAAAAGTGCAGATATTTTGCATTTTTTTTTTTCTTCCTTTTTTGTAATTTTTTTTTTTTTTTTTTTGAAACACATTCTCAAACTTGTAATGATGATGAGCACAAAAATGATGAAGGCCATGAACATGAGGGGCTGTCAAAATTAAGGCTAAAAATATGTTACCTACGAATTTATGTTGCATAATTAAGCAGATACGGAAAATAATAATTTTTTTTTTTCGAAAAATACTTCAAGTTACTCCAGCAGTTTGTGGTGTGGAAACACATCTACATATGTTCTCGTACTTATTTTTAAAAATTATTTAAGAAATTGTTGTTTTTCGTTTGTCTTTTTCGTTTTTGGTATAGTAGTTAGTTATCAACGGTGTGCGTTTATCTGCCGCCTATAAGACTCATGTGTTGTTGAAGAGCAAAGATTCTATGCTAAATGGATTATTGCGTCGTATACTAATCGGTGAGGTTTGCTGATGATTGGGTGAGGAGGAGGAGGATGACGATGAGGTGGTATTTTGTAGTTTCAAATGGAAATTTGTTGCTCGAGCAGGAAACAGAAATGGTTTAACATCCATGCCCATATGCAGATTATGCTGATTACTATTGTTATCGTCATCTCGGTGATCTAGGCCGCCATTTGACATGGGACTGCTGGGACCTTTGGGACTTTCGCTCGGCGAGTAGCTGCTATTGTTGGCCAAATCACTGCCGCGTGGACTTCGAAAATCCAAATCATCATCGTCATCGCTCTCCGTGCCGCCAACGACGTCAATTTGTATGCTGTCATCTTCGAGATCTGAATCAGAAAATGTGCCATTGGCTTTGTGTTGTGATATGTATTCAGCCTTAAGTGCTTCAAAATCAACGGTTATACCTTTTGCCTGCAGTTTTCTGGCTTGTCGATCAATGGCTTTGGCTAATTTTTTTCTTCGGCGTGCTCTGCAATCAAATAAGAGAAAAGAAAAAAAATTTTAATATTTTTATAGTAAATGTTAGCAAAGAGTAGTTCCGGCTCTTGGCGTTCACTTCAGATTACAATCACACGATTTAAAATAGTAAATTAATTATCTTTATTTAAATTCAAAATACAATATTTTATTTATAAAACTACTTTTTATGTGTGTTAAAATTCTTTTTTGGCGTGATCATCTCTATGTCTGCTAGGAAAAATATGGCTGCTTTTTCTTTTATATTGTCCAAACTTCGGCCAAAAAAACTCGCGTGGAATTATTAATGACATTTATTAATATGGGTTTTAAAGCAACTATAAAAGTGAAGCTAATACTGTTTTCTGTGTTATCTTTTTTTAAAAACAGTAGTGGCGGTAACAGTAAACAATATGTTTTTAAACGAATAAAGCAGGAGTGCCCAAGCCCTATGCACTCCGTGCGCATTTATTTTTGTAAAACCACTTAGCTATAGGCTGATTGTTGTTGGTGATTCGAGAAAAAAAAATTTTATGTTAATAAAGGATTTTTATTATGTATTTTATTGTGTATAAAAATATTGTAATTATACTTGTATAATAGTGTGGCCTACGCCATTTTGAAGCGATTTTTTCAAGTCGGCCAGACTTTTGAAACAGTTTCCTGTGAATGAATCGTACGATCGTGTAGGATAGTGAATCAGGGCCTTTGCCATATACTTGTGTATATACACACACAAGTGCAAAGCAACCACACTTCCGCAGGCTTTGCTGGTAAACCTTGGCGACTTATGCTTTTTACAACAAAACGGTGTCATATAACGCATAATGTCATAATATTTTATATAATAATATAATGTCATAAATAATTATATAATGTCATAATAATTTATATTATGCAGCGAACAAAAAATTCAGAACCTGCTAGTAATAAGACTTTTTAAACGGAGTTTGCCGTACACAAAAAAAAAAATAGATGAGATTTTTTTCAATCAAGTTATGTTATTAATAAAAAACCATCAATTTAATCAAATTTGTATTGAATCAATTAAATTATTATTAATATTGCATTTTTCGAAATATCTCTTAATAAAATTATATAATTATATAATTAATAAAAAGTTTTCGGAATTATTTAATAAATAAAATTCAGAGGTTATGACATAACAATGAAAAGTTGTTGTTCTTTTAACAATTTTTTTTTGTTAAGTATATTTTGCAGATTTTACATATTAACAACAATTTTTTCAGCTCAATAAGGGTCGTTCGATGAGTTGTTTATTAGTTTGATAGAAAATTCAGCAATTGTGACACTTGCGATCGCTTGTGTTTAAAAAATGGGCTCGTTGACGATCAAAAACTCTCTTCATGAAATTCTTAGTAGAGTTTTCGACGATGGAAAATGCTAGCTAGTATAAGAGTTATTGATCACGGCAATTATATATTTCTTGGCTTTAGCCAGGATTGAACTTGAGCCAGACGAATGATACCATCATATACAGCCATGTCACAGAGCTTAATTCCGTTCGGAAACGGAATTGAGTTATTTTTTTACTTCATTAAAAAAAAACGGAAAACTAAAAGACTTTTCGGTATGAAATCATTTTTAATTGCAAGAATGAAACAAGTATTATCTTGCAGAATTGATTTCATTCTGAAAAGGCTTTAAATTTTCGTTTTTTGAAGAATTAAAAAACCGATTCAATTCCATTTCCGAACGGAAGTGAATTCTGTGACATAGCCGATAATATTAGAAATAGCTAATATTTATTTACATACATACATATGTACATTTGTAAAATATAAGCTATATTTTTTCCTAACAACTCCAAAACGTCAGTAAAACGAGAGTTCTTTAGAATACCTAAAAATGAACTTAGCGTTTTTCAAAACGCTTTGCGGTTTCAAATCGCGCATTTCTCAAAACATGGCTGTTTATTAAATTTTCCCTTTTTTAATATATGCATATACAGAGTGTCCCAACACTCATGCGAAAAATCAGAAAAAAATCTAAAAATACAAGGGCTTGTGCGAATAAAAAACATTTGAGCTGAGTAAATTTTTTTTTTATTTTCTTTCTTCTTATTTTTCTCATGATGATTACAATCAATCTATCACCTGTTTCGGCTTGACTTTGAGTTCTATGACACCCTGTATCGATATGGCTTTTTTATATATATATAGAATGAAATACAAGATCAAGGTTTCTTGAGCAACCATAGCAGTTCTTAAGCACATTATAATTCCTTTCAAAGAGCGGTCTCCTGCCTGCCTTTTCACTCACACACAAAATATTAAAAGTTGTATAAAAATCAATTAGAAAAAACTTTAATTTTAACTAATATCCATCTCTTAGTTATAAAAAAAACATTTTTTTAAGGTGAGATTTTACTCTTAATAAAAAAAAAATCAAAAAGAACCCACTTTTTCATCCCTGTTTAACCTACAGGAACACGTGTGCTATTAAATTTTATTAATTATTTCAACTATTTACCTTTCTTTAGCTTTTAATTCATTAGGCGGGATGGGTTCACCAGAACATGTTTGTGGCTGGGCATTATGGGCAGGTCTACCAGGTCCTTTTTTGGTATGCTCACGTTTTCGAACTTTGGCACGCCGATTCTGGAACCATACCTATCTGAAACAAAGTGTATAATTTTAGAATAAGTTCAAAAATAAATAAATAAATGAAATATAAAAATAAGAATCAATCTATCTGATCATTTATTTTAGTAAAGAAAAAGTTATATAAAATTCCTTCTGGACTAATTCCTAAATCATATAAAATTAATGTTAGAAATCGTTTCCAAATTATTATTTTAGACATTAAAATTTTAAATTAAAAAAATATTGCTTGCACAATTTCCCAATTGGAAATTCCTATTTTTCAGTTATTTTCATATAATTTAAGTATTAAAAATGGATTTACTTTTTATTAGCAATTATTAAACATTCCATTTTTAAAATTTCCCTAAATGTCAAATTTTCGAAGTTAAAGTTTGTTTGTCACAAAAATTGCACAAATTTGGAAAATTTCCCTTAAATGGAAAAACTTCCCTAATTGGAAATTTTTATTTCTTAATAATTTTTATTAGTCAAATTCAATTATTTTTATTATTCAAAAGTTATAAGCAATTGTTTGAATAAAATTAAATAAATTTCCGTAAATAAAAAAAAACTTCCCTCTAAAGATATGTTCATTTTCGATCATTTTTATTATTCAGAAGTTGTAAGCAACTGTTTGAAATAAAATTAAATAATTTTTCCTCAACTATAAAAATTTTCAATACATAAAAATTGCAATCAACTGCTTAAAATCAATTTTAATTTAATTTCCCTCAAATGGAAAAATTTTCTATTTGAGAAATATTTATATTTCTTAATAATTTTTATTATTTGGAAAATGTAAGACACTGTTTAAACAAAATTCAATACATTTCGTGAAAATAAAAAATTTTCCCTATTGGGATATTTCCATATATTTTAATTTTTACTATGCAAAAGTTTGTTCACACAACAAAATTAAATAAATTTCCCTTAAAAAAAAGTTCGCTTAAAGGGATATTTTAATGGTTTAATTTATCATCTAAGAAACTATTTGAAACAAATTTAAATAAATTTCCTATAAATAAAAAGAAAACTATTCAAGAGTGATAGGCAACTACTTTAAATTAAAGTTGTGAACAACTGCTTGAAATAAAATTAAATAAATTTTGTGAAAATGCAAAAATTTCCCTATTGGGATATATTAATATTTTTTAATTATTGTGATAACGGGGATGTAAGCACCTGTTTAAAATAAAGTTAAATAAATTTTAATAAAATCTAAATTAAAAAAAAATCCCAATTTTTGTAAGCTGATTATTTTTCCCTTTCATTCAATCATTTAAAACAGAATTATATAAACAATTGTTCCACCTGGGATATTTTTATTTCTTAAATATTTTTAATATTCAAAAATTGTTAGCAGCCCGTAAAAATGAAATTTAATTAAATTTCCCTTATATAGAACAATTTCCCTATGGGTCTATTTTTATATATTGATCATTTTTATTATTCAAAATTGGAAAAATTTTTATAAAATTTAAAAATTTTCCCATATATACAAAACAAATCCCTTTTGGGTTATTTTTTTTTTCTTAATAATTTTCATTATTAAAAATTTGTAAGCAACTCTTTAAAATTAAATTATATATATTTCGGCACAATAAAAAAATATCCCTATTGGGATATATTTAAATATGACTTATTTCTACTATTCAAAAGTTGTAAGAAACTTATTGAAACAACATCTCTATATATTTATTTATTTATTTATTATTATTATAATTTTTTTTTTTTTTTTTTTTTGAAATTTTCTTAATTAAAAAAAGTTGCCTTAAAGGGAAATTTTCGTTTGCTCTTAAAAGTTTAAAAATAAAAAAAATATTAATATAATATGGGTAGGGTTTTTAATATTTAAAATGTTTGTTAACAAATTCTAAAATTGTTCTTTAAAAAACCCTGTTTGGGAAATTTTACAAGGAAAACAAGAGAAGAAATTTGAAAGCAATTTTTTATTATGAAATTGAGAAATTTTAACTAATTTTGCTCATTAAATAAAAAAACTGGGCTAAATTTTCCAAAATCTTCTTTAAAAAAATAGTTTATTTTAAATATCTACTTGTAAATAAAAAATCGAAAATTTCATATTCACTCATTCGTTTGAAAACTAAACTTACCGCAACTCGACTCTCTTTGAGATCCAAACGCATGGCCAAAGCCTCACGCATAAATATGTCCGGGTAATGGCTGGCTGAAAATGCTCTTTCCAATTCTTCCAGCTGCCAAGAATTAAAATTTGTTCTTGAACGCCGCCGTTTGGCAGCGCTACTTTCGTCTTCTCCATCTGCAGAAAACCCTTAAAAAAATGAATAATAATAAAAAAAAACGCTCACAACAGCAATTAATTTCTATTAAAGTAAACTTATGAAACACTTGTTTGTAAAAGCTACTGAATTATGTTTGTTAATTAAATTGTAGAAAATGTTATTAAATATTAAAAATTATAGCCTAAGGCTGGCAAATAATGAAAATAAATGTATAAAACTAAACATTTAAAATTAATCATTTTCTAAAAACTATAATAACTGTTTAGAAGGGAATGATATATTCCCCTAAGAAAAATGTAAATTTTTGAAGGGAATATTGCCTGGTGTCCCATTTATTTCGACTTTAATTACAGGCCAACACTTCATTTAACAGACACATTTTTACATACATACTTACATACATATGTATGTCTGTAAGTGTATGTATGCACATATGCAATCATATTATCATACTCATATGTTACACAAACAATAGCAATAAATATTCATAATCATATATTTCAATTATCAACATTCTTTTGTTGTCATAAATAATGTTAATAAAACACAATTGAGAGCAAAATAATAGCACCGCATAGCATTTGTTAATATATACATTAAAAAAATTTTTGTTATTGAAAGGTCAAGGTGTGGTCACAATATTAATGCAAAAATTTTATTTTTGTTTTGTAAACTTTTTATTTAGGAAAATTTCCCTAAATGGGAAATTTTTATTTTAATGAATTTTCATGATAAAACTAAAAGGAATCATATTAATTTACATAAATTTGGTAATATATTTGTAAACTAGCCTAATTTTTCAAGTTTAAAAAAATTTCCCTTTTAGGGAAATTTTTGTACCAAGAAATTTTTAACTAATATTATATGGCATTCATTGTCTTGCAACCAAATAACTAATTTGTGTTTGAATTTATTGAATTTCTATATAAAAAAATTTCCCATTAGGGGATATTTTTATTATTAAGAAATTTCACTTATAAAAATTCACACATTCATTCATAGGAAATAGTTTTTATGTAAATTCAAGAAATTAAATGAAATTTGCAAATTTTCTTTTTGTAAAAAAATTTCCCATTTGGGGAAATTTTTATTCTTAAGATATTTCACTTATAAAAATTCACACAATCATTCGCAATAAACGGTTTGTATGTAAATTGAAGGAAACAATTGGAGTTTTTCAACTTTGCTGATAATTGAAAGATTTTTCTGGTTAGGATATATTTTTCAGAACAACATAAACACAACAATATAAAAAAATTTTAAATTAATTCTATACTAAAAGTTCTTTTACATTATAAACATTCCATCGAAAATACAATATATGAAAATGTGTGTTCCAATCAATCGGATTAAAATTCTAAATGAAAAATAAAAAAATAAAAAAAATTTCCTCTGTGGGAAATTTTTCTTTTTAGCTCTATTGCTGCTAATTGTATATAAAAAGTATAATTTTGACCGAATGTATTATTTTTTCAATTTTTTCAATTACATTTGTTTCAAAATATTTCCTCTTAAGAGGACTTTTTTTTGCTAAAAAAAATTGTATGACAAAACACTATATTTCCCAGCAAAACCCAGCAAAACACTATATTTCCCAGCATAAGAATACTTGCCCACAAATTTCTATATACACCTACACATAAAAACTTTTCCCTTTAAGGGATATTTTTATATCAAAGAAATTTTATCATGAAAATCTACTCAAAATCAATTTTCTTCATTTCAAATAAAAGCTTTCGTTTAAATATGACAAATTCTTTTATAATAAAGAAATATCCCTTTATGGGAAATTTTACTTTAGCACAAATTTTTTGTCAATATACATAAAAATGTACATATTTTAGAAGTTATTTCTTATAGATTTATAGTTTTTGTAGAATTCCTAAATTTGGAAAAAAATTTCCCCAGGGGATATTTTTATGTCTAGTAATTTGGTAACAAAAATACATAAATACAAGTTTTCATATTAAATATAAAAATATTGTGCTCAGTTTTGCTAAATTTTATAATATTAAAAAATTTCCCTATATGGGATATTTTTATTTAAGCGTATTTCTGAAGAAAATAATCTAGCATCTATCTATTTAGAGATAGTAGAAAAATATAATTTTAACTTTTAAATTTGTTTAGAGTAAAGAAATACATATCCTTTAGGGAAATTTTCAATTTCAATTTTTTTTTTTTGCCTAATAAATTAACATTTGTTTGGTTTTGTAAAATGCTCTGCCAGAAATAAATTTCCCTTAGAAGGATTTTTTGATTTTAACTAAATTTTTTGGAAAAATTGCAGAAACATGTTTGCTTTTGTAATAAATTATAAAAGTTTGTTTGTAAAAATAAATTTCCTTTAAGGGAATTTAGCAATTTACGAAAAAAATTGCATACATTTATGTAAAACAATTTGTTTTTCATAATTAGTGAACATTTGTCTGGTTTCGTTAAAGTACTTTGCAGCCAAAAAATTTCCTTTGAAGAAATATTGTGATTATGAATAACTTTTTCCAAAAAAATTGCTAGAAAATTTTTGTTTTTGTAATAAATGAAAAAAAAATTGTCTGATTTTGCTAAATTCCCCTGTATGGAAAAATTTCACTGTAACTTTTTTTTATTTTTAAAAGAAAATTCAATGTTCAAGTAAGAGAAAAAAGTTTGTACTTACAAATACAACAAATTTCTGCTAAAATCTTTGAAAAACTGTGGTTTAAAAAAATTTCCCTTGTAGGGAAATTTTTGCTTTGAAGAATTTTAGTAGCGAAATCTATAACATTTTGAAGTTATTTCATATGATGAGACCTAAGAACTAAATTGTGGGAATTTTTTTTAGTTATAAAAAATTTCCCTAAAAGACTGATCACTATTTTTGCTGTAGAAATGTTAAGTAGGCAAATATTGTTTGATTTTGCTAAATTCCTTTACATGGAAAAATTTCCCTTTCACTTTTTTGTTTAATTAAAAAAAATTTAACGTTTAAGTAAGAGAAAAAGGTTTGTGCTTACAAATACAACAAATTTCTTGTAAAATCGTTGAAAAATTGTGGTTTAAAAAAAATTTCCCTTATAGGGAAATTTTTGCTTAGACGAATTTTAGTAGCGAAATCTATAACATTTTGAAGTTATTTCATATGAGGAGACCTTAGAACTAAATTGTGGGAATTTTTTTTAGTTATAAAAAATTTCCCTAAGAGACTGATTACTGATTTTGCTGTAATTTTTCCTAGCAATGTTAAGTAGACAATTACTGTTTGATTTTGCTAAATTACCTTATATGGAAAAAAAAAGTTTGTGCTTAGAAATACAACAAATTTCTGCTAAAATCTTTGAAAAATTGTGGCTTAAAAAAATTTCCCTTGTAGGGAAATTTTTGCTTAGATGAATTTTAATAGCGAAATCTATAACATTTTGATGTTATTTCATATAAGGAGACCTAAGAACTGAATTGTGGGATTTCTTTTGAGTTATAAAAAAATTTCCCTAAAAGACTGGTTACTGGTTTTGCTATAATTTTTCGTAGCACTGTTAAGTAGGCAAATATTGTTTGATTTGGCTAAATTCCCTTATATGGAAAAAAAGTTTGTGCTTACAAATACAACAACTTTCTGCTAAAATCTTTGAAAAATTGTGGCTTAAAAAAATTTCCCTTGTAGGGAAATTTTTGCTTAGATGAATTTTAATAGCGAAATCTATAACATTTTGATGTTATTTCATATAAGGAGACCTAAGAACTGAATTGTGGGATTTTTTTTGAGTTATAAAAAAATTTCCCTAAAAGACTGGTTACTGGTTTTGCTATAATTTTTCGTAGCATTGTTAAGTAGGCATTTAATAATATTTACAACAGTTTACATTTGAACAGGTCATTTGTATTCTAGTGAAATGGAGACATTTTAATTACAAATCATTCTGTTTGGCAGTTCTCACCCCAGCAAAAATTCAAATGCCCGCTATAGAAAACCAAACCAAACCAAACGAACACTCTTAACAGTTCACATGTAACTTGTGGTAATTGTAACACAAGTGGCATAAACAGTTACAAGAATAATACTATAATCATAAATGTTCATTTATAAAGAAAATTCCTATTTATTTACAGATAATGGGCGGGTGTGCTGGCCAGCAGGCAGGCAGTTGGTACTGAAATATTATTATTATATTGTTTTTCTGGGAAGTGTTAAAAAAGTCAATTTTACAACGTGGCCAAAAGCCTTGAGTGAAACTAAAGTTGATAACTGAAAGTAACCATAATAAATATCTATTCGTATAACAAAACACCATTTAAATAAATAAGAGAAAATCAGCCTGCCAACCAACAAAGAATAGAAAACGGGAAACAGCATAATGATTATTAAATTAAGAAGTAATGATCATTATTTCCAAAAAAAGTATTGTTATTAAATAAAAAGATAAATTACCGGTAGCAAGTAAAACCAAAAACAATTCACACAATTTTATTCATTCATTACACTTTTTGGGCAATTTTCTATTTGGAGGGGTGGAGACGGCCAATTTTAAATAAAATATAAAAAAAAATTATTAATGAAAATAATTTTTGTTGTTGTTGTTGGTTTGTTGCCCAAAACAATCTTATAAAACATAATAGAGTCATTAACAATGTTAGAGGTTGTGTTTATTTCTTATTTACGAGTTTTGTTTTCGAAATGAATACAATACAACTAAAAAAAAAACACAAAAACAAAAAGAACACAG
The DNA here is from genome assembly GCA_914767995.1 of Thecocarcelia acutangulata. Taxonomy (NCBI): domain Eukaryota; kingdom Metazoa; phylum Arthropoda; class Insecta; order Diptera; family Tachinidae; genus Thecocarcelia; species Thecocarcelia acutangulata. The sequence goes on along the minus strand of OU612095.1, from coordinate 20,453,649 downwards.
GAAAAATAATTCAAAAACTTCACAAAAGAAAAAACAACCAACAAAGTAGGAGGAGACTTGCATACATTGCCAACGCCCTAGAGACAAATAATTCTTACAGTTCGAAATTAAGGGGTGTCACTTTTAAGTAGTGGCATATTTTCTTTTTTTTTCTACATTTCTTTTTATGTTTTCTTGTTTTCCGCTGCACACAAACACACTCACACAAATGCACTTACACACACACACACACACACACACCCAAATGCAATTGGCAGGAATTGAACTACCAAAATCCCTGTTGCCTGGTTTGCATCATAAGTTCTATAATTTTACAATATTATCTTTGAATTAAACTCGGTTAAGGGCATGTTAGGGTTAGGTAGAGTTCCAAATCTAGCGGGTATAAGGATTATTAAAAATTAATTGAAATTTATTATGATTATGATGGTTATAAATGATGTTGGCACAGGCAAAGTTTACTCAACGCACAATAAACTGGCAGGAGTTAAAGTGCAATTTGATGCCATATTCCAACATATCACTGCACACAAATGCAGTCACTTAAATATATGCACAACCACTTAATATAGACAATACCATCCCTGCACACAACTGCAACAAACACAATAAATATTTTGCTGCAAATGCAAGCAGGCGAAGGAAACAATAATGTGCAACAAATGCGGAAATTATGCACTTTGGAATGGGTGCACAAGAAAATAATAATGACCTAGCATTAATAGTGTTAACTGTAGTACACAGAAAAAAATAGATGCCATATTGATAAAAAAAATTGCACTATTTTTATCAAATTTCCTGTGAAAAAGATTTTTTGCCGGATTGATAATTCAAATTATAAAGTAGAAATAGCTTTTTCACTTAAAAAATTATTGAGTTGAAAAAAATTGTCGTTAATATGTAAAATATACTTAACAAAAAAAATTGTTAAAGAAACAACAACTCTTCACTGTTATATGACAACCTTTTAAATTTATTTATTGAATAACAGCCAATAATTCGGAGAACTTTTTATTAATTGCATTTTATTAAGAGATATTTCCAAAAATTCATTATTAACAACAATAAAATAATTAAATTGATGGTTTTTTATTAATAACATAACTTGATTGAAAAAAAATCTCATCTATTTTTTTCTGTGTATACGTCGAGGGCGGTTCGGAAAGCTCTTAGTCTATGAATGAAAGATACCTAGTTAGTTTTTCAAAAATATTTTTATTTTTCAATATAATCTCCTGAAACTTCAATACACTTACGAGTAGTCCAACGCTTTTCTAGCAATTCTATCCCTTGATTAAAATAGTTTTCCTCAAGGTCTTCAAAATAGTGGTTTATAACTGTAATTGCATCTTCATTTGAGGTAAACTGGAACTTCATCCAAACCCTCTTGCGCGCAATATACTTAATTTTGGCGGCCACACTCGGCTTAAAAGAAGGGATACCGCTGCCACCATCAGATTGTTCAATAGGTGATTTTACCGAAATAGCTCCCGCATAATAAAACTTTTTGTCTAGCATTGGCCGGACTTAAGAATCACATTTTTTAATTTTAAATTTAGTATTAAGATTTGAATACTTATTGTTAGTTCATTTTGATTTGAAATTTGAGGTAAAACGCTTGCCAGCAAGGAATTTTTTTAAATTCGGGAACAGGTAAAAGTCACTGGGAGCTAAATCAGGTCAAGCAACTCGTACTTTAATTCGTTGATTTTAGCCATTGTTAGAACACTCTTATGCACTGGTGCGTTGTCTTGATGGAAAATTATCTTTTTGTGTTGTAAGCCACGTGCAAGGACGTTTTTCTCCAATTTGTACATTTAATTGATCCAAAAGGTTGCAATAGTACTCTGAATTTATTGTTTTACCCTTTTGCAGATAGTCAATCAATAAAATACCTTTGAAGTCCGAAAAAACCGTTGCCATAACCTTACCAGCCGATTGAATTGTTTTTGCCTTCTTTGGGGTACTTCCTCCATCTTCAGTCCATTCTTTGGATTGTTCTTTTGTCTCTGGAGCATAGTGATGGATCCATGTCTCATCAACAGTTATGAAACGACGCTTAAAAACCATTTTATTTCGTTTAAAACGATCCAAACAAGCTTGAGAAATGTTCATTCTCATGCGTTTTTGGTCGACTGTTAACAAATGCGGCACCCAGCTTGCAGAAAGCTTTTTCATCTGTAGTTCTTCATGCAAAATTAAATAGACTCGATCATTTGAGATGCCGATCATTTAATACCATATCATGCACTTTGGCTGCAATTTCTGTTGCTGTTGCTGTGTTTGGATGTTCACTACGTGGTTCATCTTCAATGCTTGTACGACCACGTTTAAATTCAGCAACCCAATTTTTTACTGTTGCATATGAAGGAGCACTTTCGCCTAACACATTCACCATATCATTATGAATTTCTTGTCCCGATAAACCTTTTTTATGTAAATATCTAATTTTTCCATTGTAATTAAATCGTCGATGCGTCTTTTGTGAATACCTGTTTCTATTTTAAGGAGTTACCAGATCGAAACAAAATTTAACATGTGTTCATAACAGAGATGGAAGTTTCCAAAACACTTAACTTTAACTTTTTGCTACGCTAAGAAGTTTCCGAACCGCGCTCGTATGTATAGGAAAAATACAGGGTGTCCGCCGGTTAGGTATACATAGGAATAAAACGATACGAGCAAATACAAGTAAATACTTCATAGGTACGTACTTTTCTTTCGATAAAAAGTACTTCTGGTATCGATGCTTTACTATCTAGTGCCAAGTAGGTAAATACTTGCTTCTTATTGACAGTCAAATAACTGAGTTGGTCACCATTTTATCCATAATTTTATTATGTACCTGCAATTTTGTTCTATAATACAAACTACTAATTCTACTGATAATTCGTTACAGTGTTGTCCATATTGTCATAAAAAACAGCTAAATGTGGTTGGATAATTCACAATAAAATATCAATGAAATGGTTTTAGCAGTTTTTCTAACAAAAATGTTTCTATTAATGGATATAGCAGTTTTTCTCATCAAACCTTTTTATATATTTCAAAACTTCAATTGCAGAAAAATGTTGGCCGATGCCGCGTCTCATTCTTTATCGAACGGCATCAAAATCTCATTTTGCCTAAAAAATGGATATAGCTGGTTTTCTTATTAACACTGCATTTACACATGCGAGTGAAGGAAAAATCGGCGCCGATTTTTCCCTCATACTTCCTTTATGAGTGATCAACCAATTCAAAGTAATAAAGATTATCAAAACCAAAAACTTGATCAGCAATTGGGCATTGCACATACATATATCAGTAGCTGAGGTTTTTAATATTACTATCAATACATAAAACAATTTTCTTTCATTTGATTGCTTATCAAATCAAATTACTTGTCCTTTATATTATTATAATTCCCTTTAATTCATAGTTCCTTTATAAGTAATCAATCAATGCAAAGTAATAAACACTATTAAATAAAAAATAAAAAAAGATATTGGAGAAGAAAGCGATTCAGAAACAAATGATATCGAAAAAATGCTATCAACATCAAGAGTCAGGTCACAGAAATCTTAAAATGCGTTACATGCTTGGCAGGTATTTTACAATTTGTTCTCCTGGTTTTCAAAATTTGGACACTAAATCTAAGAAACTTTGCCTTTACTATAGAAACATTTTTGAACGTGATACATCACAATAAGCGATTATTTATTTTAATAAAAATTATAAATAGCTTGTTTTTTATGTTTCCCAGCTATCTATATGTCGACATTTCATAGGAACTACCCTAATCATCAGTAGACTTTGGAAATTTTTGAAAGATATTCTCAAACATTCAACTTTATATCCCAGCAATATAAATAAATTGCTGAGAATTTAAAAGAAAAAATGCTCTAATAATATCTGTCAAAACACAAAAAACAAGCCTTTTCATTTATTCACCTCTCTAACATTTCTTTACACCTTTCAAAAAAAACAAGCTATTTATAATTTTTATTGGTATAAATGGTAGAAGCTAAAAATAGCGAATAAATAACTTAATTGTTTGATTATTTATTTTGATAATAAAGTACTTTTTACTTCTGTGAAAACTCATTTATGTAAGAAAATACTCAACTTTTGGTTTAATTTTTCAAGGGAATATTAATTCGTAGATTTAAAGAGAATATAAACAAATTCTGTATTGAAATAATTACTTCTTTAATCAAAAAGAGCGAAAGTGTTAATTTCTTTTAGGCAATATAAGCAAGAGTTATGCATCAAAGTTTTGCAACAAAAATGTGGGCCAATTTGATAATGGGAACGGCTTTTATTGGTTCAAATTATCACTGAAATATACGGTCATCTTCATATACAAATTCTTTTCTAATTATGGACCTTATGACATTTTTAAAAATTACATAATGTCCATTTGCGAAGTGTCACTACGCCCATGGACACTATGACATTTTCAAAAGTGTCTTAACGTAAATGAACCTTGTGACACTTTTAAATGTGTCATAACGTCCATTGACATTATGACACTAGACCTTATGACATGCCACCCTTACAACTTAGCAACTATGGTTGTTTTGACTTGGCCATATCTTGTTTAATAGAAGTGTTTATCAAATATAGTATACGAAAGGAAATTTCAAAATTCCTTTTATTAATTGAAATCTATTTCAATAACTACATTATGTACAAAAATTAGAGAATGTGTTCCTATGATATTAACTTCAGTTTTTTATATAAAAGCAGTAGTTTTTTTTTATTGTTTTATTAAAGGCAACCTGGGATTGTTTTGCTATATTTTAACCTAATGAAATATATATTTTATGTAAAAATCAATTATTGTACTAGCTGATGATTTTTTGACGATTTGCGATAATCATATTGACGATTTTTTCCGCCAAGTTTGACGATTTTAAACCAGATTCATCTGGCATCTATGCCTGCGAGTGCGAAAAATATGAATGTGGTAGTAAAGAAATGTGAGTGTACTGAGTTTTTCGAACTCTTACTCGCATGTATAAACACTTAGGTAAGCCGACGATATGTATGTACGAGTATATACAGTACTGTTCGAAACTTAAGCAACTTTTTCTAAAGAAGTAATCAAAGTCTCATATTTTTGTTTTTATTGTATTTATTGGAAACAATAATTGCAATTATTATTGCATTATGTGCTTCCATTCTAATAATAATAATAAAATGAATTAAATTTTTCTTCTTTAAAGAAAATAGAAAAAAGCAAAAGTAAGTGCGAATATAGCTGTTCGAAACGTAAGCAACTTTTTTATTTTTTTACTCCTGTCTTTTGTTTTGGCAAAAATTAATACAAATTTTGAAACAGTTATTTAAGTCTTGCTAATTATAATAAAGAAAAAATATATTTTGGTTGATTTACTTAACTTTGAATTAGTTCTTCAGAAGCGTAACTATGGCGTGAACACGATACGATAAAGCTTTCAAATCAAATATCATAGAACATTTTAACAATGGTGAATCTCATATTTCTATTGCGAAAAGGTTTGGAATTAATAAATCAATAGTTTCACGTTGAATTGAAAAGTATAAATCAACTGGAACAATAGAAGTTATAAATAAAGGCGGGCGAAAAGGAAAAACTTCGACGCGCACTGACAGAAAAATCGTTCGTTTGTTTAAAAATGATCCCTTTATTACTTCCCGAAATATTGTAAAAAAAGCTTGATCTTAATATTAGTGCTAGGCACTGTAAGGAAACGGGCTTTGGGAAATGATTTGAGAAGCTTCATGCCGTCTAAAAAACCCGTTCTAAGAAAAAAGCATATAAAAAAATGTTTGTATAAATTGAATGTTTGAGAATATCTTTCAAAAATTTCCAAAGTCTACTGATGATTAGGGTAGTTCCTATGAAATGTCGACATATAGATAGCTGGGAAACATAGAAAACAAGCTATTTATAATTTTTTACTAGTTTGTATAAATTTTTGAAACTTAGTCCTAAGTTTTTATATATTTTATGAAATTTTAGGCTGGAATTTGCCAAATCACACTCTAATTGGACCGTGGAGAAATAGAAAACAGTTTTATTTAGCAATGAGTCTAAATTTAACTTATTAAATTCGGATGTGTGTGGCACGTTCGAAGAACAAAAAGAAAGCGCCTGGATCCACACTATACCAAAGGTTCTATCAAGCAGGGGGGCGGAAGTATAATGGTGTGGACCTGTTCTTATGCCAGTGGAGTTGGCCCTTTTGTTGACATATGTACAAAAATGGACCGCTTCACTTACAGAGATATTTTAGACAACCACATGCTAGAATGTGCTAGAATGTGCAGAACGGGAAATGCCACTTCGATGGGTGTTTCAACATGATAACGACCCGAAACACACGTCGAAGTTGGTTAACGAGTTTTTATATGAAAATGGGGCTTAAACATTGGATTGGCCGGCACAATCCCCTGATTTGAACCCTATAGAAAACCTGTTTGGGATCTTAAAGGTAACAAACAGGAGCTTTTCAATTGTCTTAAACAAGATTGAGAATTGATACCCACATCAGTTTTAACAAGCCTTATAAAGGGTGTTTAAATTTCAAGGGCCGATGTTGATTTTGAATAAAACACAAACTATTTAGGAAATTATTGTAATTTTATTTTATTATGATATATTGGTATTACTCAATTATGTATGGAACAAAATATCGGCCAAATGGGCGCCGCGACTACGGCGGCACACCTCCATCCGATGGTCCAAATTTTCGATGACCCTGAGGCATAATGGAGGTTCTATGCCGTTAATGTGCCGAATTATCTCATCCTTTAGCTGTTGAATTGTTGCTGGCTTATCGACGTACACCTTTTCTTTCAAATAACCCCAAAGAAAAAAGTCCAACGGTGTCAAATCACATGATCTTGGCGGCCAATTGACATCGCCGTTACGTGAGATAACACGGCCATTGAACTTGTTGCGCAAAAGAGCAATTGTTTCGTTAGCTGTGTGGCAAGTGGCACCGTCCTGCTGAAACCACATATCGTCTACATCCATATCTTCCAATTCGGGCCATAAAAAGTTCGTTATCATCTGACGATAGCGAACACCAGTCACAGTAACTGCCTGACCGGCTTTATTTTGGAAAAAATACGGCCCGATGATGCCGCCAGCACATAAACGGCACCAAACAGTCACTCTTTGTGGGTGCATTGGTTTTTCGACAGCCACTCTTGGATTCTCATTCGCCCAAATGCGGCAATTCTGTTTATTGACGAATCCACTGAGGTGAAAATGTGCCTCATCACTGAAGATGATTTTCTTCGAAAATTGATCATCATTTTCATAATAAGTCTGGATAACTTTAACACGTTGTTGGATTGTGTATCTCTCCATGGTTCAAATTGAATAAGTCTGAAATAAAGAAATGTCAAATAAAATTTGGAAAAAAAACTTGGCGTTTAGGTGTGGTTCACATTCAACATCGGCCCTTGAAATTTAACCACCCATTAGAATCTATGCCAAAAATATGTGCTGAGGTGATAAAAAAATCAGGGATACCATACAAAGTATTGAAAGTTGCTTACGTTCCGAAAAACTATAATCGCATTTACCTTTGGGGTTTTTTTTTATTATTGGTAAAGAAGAATTTAATTTATTTTATTATTATTAGAATGGAAGCACATAATGCAATAATAATTGCAATCATTGTTTCAAATAAATACAATAAATACAAAAATGTGAGACTTTAATTACTTCGAAAGAGAAAGTTGCTTAGGTTTCGAACAGTACTGTATGTACATACATACGAATACGTACATGCATCAAATGCCTGAAAAGTCTTTTCAATGTTTTTGCCCTGTTTAAATAAAAACAACATTAAAGTTTCCCCCGAATTTCATATACAATAAATCCTGGCTTGTTATAATTTTTTACAAATAAAAATTATGACTAGATTTTATTACTTTTTTTATGGTTGAACAAAAAAAAAATTAAGTGCTTTATGTTGAAAATTAAAAATATAAAATTTTATGAATATTTATAATGAATTAAGAATTTTAATCATTATTTTATAGTTTCAACGCCCATGTTTTTCTAAAAATTAAATATTAAATAGCCAACATTATAAAAGAATCAGTTATCGAACATTTAATAAGCCAACAACACAATTAAGTGTTACCACATGTGGCAAATAACAAGATAATAAATAAAACACACACACACACACAACACACACATAGAAAACTAACGAAGTAAAAAAGCTAAAACTGACACAAAAAAGTATTTACAATAAATTCATTAAAAGTTCTGTTGCTGTTCCACGTTCCTCTCACTACTACGAGTAATGTTTGTTTGTTTGTTTGTTCGTTGCATTTTATCATAACATTTATGTATTGAAATGTTGTTGCATGCAAACCATAACGCCTGAAACAACAACTTGTTTCTGGCTTACAACAACAACTGCTGTTGCTGCTGCTGCAACATATTCTGTTTAACACATGCACACTTTTTTTCCGTTCTTGCTGGCGATCGCTTTTTTTTTGTGATACCTTTAATTCTTCATGGCAGCAAAAAAAAAAAAAAATCATCAATAAAAAAAAACAACAATTTTCAAAGAAAATAACAACAACGACAAAAGTTGCAATTCGAGCGAAATTAATTTGGTTTTGTTTCTCTTTCTTGACTTATTTCTTTATTAACAATTTTTTTTTCTTCTTTGAACGTTGCATGACACAGTGTCAAATGACTTAATGGACAAAGAAAATGACTTTTCCACATGCCACCAAAAACAAAAAATAAAAAAACAACAAACATGTTTCATGTTCTTTTTTGCTCATTCATAGAGAAGGGAGAGAGAGAAACATGTGTCTGTTACGCTGCAAATTTCAAGCCAACGGCAACTACAACTACAATTTCAGACATTTAGCCAAAAGTAAAACAACAACAACTTCAAATTGGGAGTGAAGTTTTTAATCATTTCCAATTATGCCACTATTTTATCTTGATTTTTTAATTATAATCTTCAAATAAAGAAACAATAAAAATTCAAAAGCAAAAGAAATCGCAGCCTTCTCTCTTCCTTAAACCGACATTTAACTATTTTCAAATCTGAAAGTACATAAAAGGTCACTAAAGTTAGAAATTATATTATATGTATGTTAAATTCCAATTTGGCACAAATTAAGTAAAAGGAAATTTATTAATTATAGATTATTTCAAATATCAACAAAATTTCTTTGAACCCTCTTAAGCGTCAACAAATTTTCTATGAAAATTTCTTTTTTTAGCAAAACTTTTTTATAGAAAATATTTAATAAATTTTCACGGCCGTATGCAAAAAAAACTTAACAAAGCTTGTTAAGCCATTGTTAAGAAAGATTTCCTAAAGCTATGTACACACGGTTGTCAGATCTTACAATATTGTAAGATCTGGCAACATGCTGACAATGTAGTGACAATGAAAAATTGTCCCGCAGAAGTTAATTGTGTGTTCAGACGATCGTAAGAAAATCTTACAATTTCATTGGCAGACTATGGTCTGACAAATAATTCATCTGACAGTAAAAATTGTCAATTCACACATTTGTCATATTGTTAGATGAAAAAAATTGCCAGATATGTTGTAAGGCATTGCCACTTATGTATATCAACAACCATCTGTTAGGCGGTGTTGCCCATCAAACTTTTTTCTGACAATGATGCCATTGTCAGGTGCATTAATTATATACATCTGACAATTAAAACTGAGCTTACAATACCAGCCAATTATCTGGTAATGCCGACGAAGAGTGTTCTCACGATTGTCAGATGCCTGACATCATTGTCGTCTGACAATTGATTGACAATGGTTTTTCTGACAACGTTGTAAGTTAAAAATTGGCAGTTCGCACGATTGTAATACATTTTCTGACAATTTTACTGGCAATATTGTAAGATCTGACAACCGTGTGTACGTAGCTTAATGCGTTTGGTAACTACCATATGCGTTAAAGCTCAAGTAAAATTTTTTGTTTTTTTTTTTTTTGTTATGGCCCTTATTGTTCTTTGTACACAGAAAGAAAAAGCTCGTACTGAATTCAAGTATTTTCTACTTACTTTTAGTACGAGTCGTACCCAACAATTTAAATATGAATAACACAAAAATAACCCTTTAAAAGATCACTAAATTTTTTATGAAAATTTCTTTTCAACAAAAAATTTTCGGGCTCAAACTTCGATGTGCTAACCATTTGAGCCCCGGGCCTCTGGCTAGTTTTGTTATGTAATGACCTAACATTATAGAAGTGAACACAACTATTCCGAGGTCTTTGGTTGAGAGCTTCACCGAGCTCTGCAAACTTATGGCAGAAAAGCCACATGGGGGCGCTGGTGAATCATGAATAGTTCACCCCGTTGAGTTGGCCCATCATAAGATTAGCAAATAAGGTAGCACAATCTGCCTTAAAACTAAATTTTTCTGCCAGACTATGGCAGTTTTGCTTTGACACATCCTCATGCAATTCCAATAACCAAATCGCATTGGTATTTCCCCTGATAAAGTTTTTTCTATTTAATATTCTTTTAAGTTATTGTTTTTAGTTAAGCATATAATTTCATTGTAAGTATTTTAATCCTTAACCATTATATATAATTCCCCTGTCCTATGTAATCGGTGTCTTGGGTTGTCGCCAAGGCTAAGAAGGCCTGGAAAGAAGCATATATGCATATAGATGTGTTGGAAGTTGAAAAGATAGGCATATAAGTATTCAATAGCTGTAGCTACGGCCTTGTATAAGTCTCTCCCCTGCCATTTTTAAAATAAAGTTTGCAAAGAGAGAAAACAAGCATATGTAGATATGGAAATGTTGCAAGTACAAACGATAAACATACCTATATACAATAGCTGTTGTTACGACCTTAAATAAGTCACTCCCCTGTAATTTTTTTAAACAAGGTAAAAAAAAATAACTAAGGAGACCTGAAATTAAGCGTATGTACATAGTTGAAAGTACAAAGGATATACATATGTATGTAAAATAGCTGTATAAGCTCGTATAAGTCTCTCCCCTGTAATTTTTTAAAACAAATTTTCAAAGAAATACTAAGGAGGCATGAAAATAAACATATGCACTCACGGATGTGCTGCAAGTACAAATAATATGCATATGTAAATACAATGCTATGGCTACGGGCTTGTATAAGTCTCTCCTCTTCCATTTTTAAAGTAAAGTTTTTAAAGAAAGACTAAGAAGGACTGCAAATAAGCATATGTATATATGGAAATGTTGCAAGTATAAAGGCTATACATGCATACATATGTACATATATACAATAGCTGTGGTTAAGGCTGTGTTTACATCTCTACCCTGCCATTTTTAAGACGAGTTTTCAAATAAAGTCTTAGGAGGCCTGGAAATAAGCAAATGTGCATAAGGATGTGTTGGAAGTACAAAGAACGTCCATATGTATACACAATAGCTGTGGTTACGGTATTGTATAAGTCTCTCCCCTGCCATTTATTATAACAAGTTTTCGAAGAAATACTAAGAAAGCCTGTAAATATACACATGTACATATGGATGTGCTGAAAATACAAAGGATTTACATATGTATATACAGCTCTAGTTACGACCTTGCATAAGTCTCTCCGCTGTCATTTGTTTAAATAAGTTCTCAAAGAATGACTAAGGAGGCCTAAAAATATGCATATGTACATATAGATGTGCTAAAAGTACATATGTATATACAATAGGTGTGGTTACGGCTGTGTTTACATCTCTCCCCTGCCATTTTTAAGACAAGTTTTCAAATAAAGTCTAAGGAGACCCGAAAATAAGCATATGTGCATAAGGATGTATTGGAAGTGCAAAGGATGTCCATATGTATACACAATAGCCGTGGTTACGGTATTATATAAGTCTTTCCCCTGGCATTTTGAAAATAAAGTTTTCACGGAAAGACTAAGGACATATCATACATATACATATATATGTATAATAGCTGTCGTTGTGGCCTTGTATAACAGCGAGTTTACCAATCTCGACAGCGTGCTTGCGTTCGCAATCTAAGCGAAAGAAATTTGATTTGGGTTCCTCTAACTTTTTTCTATGCGAACGAATAATAGTGAGATAATCCAACCCAACTTGATTCGAATGTGAGTGACTAGCTTTCTTTCGCATTCATTTTCTTTCGAAATTGGTAAACTGGCTGTAAGTCTCTCCCCTGCCATTTTTTAAGTCATGTTTTCAAACAAATTAATCAACTGGCAATCTTTCAAATAAGGCGTTATTTGAAAGTATTTGTTTTTATAAAAATATATAGTTTCTATTACTTGCTTGAAATATGAAAAATCTGCCTTTACTTTATTTAAAAACATTTCCAATAAAAATTGTAATAGCTTGTTTTTTATGTTTCCCAGCTATCTATATGTCGACATTTCATAGGAACTACCCTAATCATCAGTAGACTTTGGAAATTTTTGAAAGATATTCTCAAACATTCAACTTTATATCCCAGCAATATAAATAAATTGCTGAGAATTTAAAAGAAAAATGCTCTAATAATATCTGTCAAAACACAAAAAACAAGCCTTTTCATTTATTCACCTCTCTAACATTTCTTTACACCTTTCAAACAAATGAACAACCGTTGGTTGCTACGATTTGCTTTTTGAAAGTATCGAAAAGCAGAGAACAAAAATTCAAACAATTAAGTCTTTTATTCGCTATTTTTAGCTTCTACCATTTATACCAATAAAAATTGTAATAGCTTGTTTTTTATGTTTCCCAGCTATCTATATGTCGACATTTCATAGGAACTACCCTAATCATCAGTAGACTTTGGAAATTTTTGAAAGATATTCTCAAACATTCAACTTTATATCCCAGCAATATAAATAAATTGCTGAGAATAAAAATTATGACTAGATTTTATTACTTTTTTTATGGTTGAACAAAAAAAAAATTAAGTGCTTTATGTTGAAAATTAAAAATATAAAATTTTATGAATATTTATAATGAATTAAGAATTTTAATCATTATTTTATAGTTTCAACGCCCATGTTTTTCTAAAAATTAAATATTAAATAGCCAACATTATAAAAGAATCAGTTATCGAACATTTAATAAGCCAACAACACAATTAAGTGTTACCACATGTGGCAAATAACAAGATAATAAATAAAACACACACACACACACAACACACACATAGAAAACTAACGAAGTAAAAAAGCTAAAACTGACACAAAAAAGTATTTACAATAAATTCATTAAAAGTTCTGTTGCTGTTCCACGTTCCTCTCACTACTACGAGTAATGTTTGTTTGTTTGTTTGTTCGTTGCATTTTATCATAACATTTATGTATTGAAATGTTGTTGCATGCAAACCATAACGCCTGAAACAACAACTTGTTTCTGGCTTACAACAACAACTGCTGTTGCTGCTGCTGCAACATATTCTGTTTAACACATGCACACTTTTTTTCCGTTCTTGCTGGCGATCGCTTTTTTTTTGTGATACCTTTAATTCTTCATGGCAGCAAAAAAAAAAAAAAATCATCAATAAAAAAAAACAACAATTTTCAAAGAAAATAACAACAACGACAAAAGTTGCAATTCGAGCGAAATTAATTTGGTTTTGTTTCTCTTTCTTGACTTATTTCTTTATTAACAATTTTTTTTTCTTCTTTGAACGTTGCATGACACAGTGTCAAATGACTTAATGGACAAAGAAAATGACTTTTCCACATGCCACCAAAAACAAAAAATAAAAAAACAACAAACATGTTTCATGTTCTTTTTTGCTCATTCATAGAGAAGGGAGAGAGAGAAACATGTGTCTGTTACGCTGCAAATTTCAAGCCAACGGCAACTACAACTACAATTTCAGACATTTAGCCAAAAGTAAAACAACAACAACTTCAAATTGGGAGTGAAGTTTTTAATCATTTCCAATTATGCCACTATTTTATCTTGATTTTTTAATTATAATCTTCAAATAAAGAAACAATAAAAATTCAAAAGCAAAAGAAATCGCAGCCTTCTCTCTTCCTTAAACCGACATTTAACTATTTTCAAATCTGAAAGTACATAAAAGGTCACTAAAGTTAGAAATTATATTATATGTATGTTAAATTCCAATTTGGCACAAATTAAGTAAAAGGAAATTTATTAATTATAGATTATTTCAAATATCAACAAAATTTCTTTGAACCCTCTTAAGCGTCAACAAATTTTCTATGAAAATTTCTTTTTTTAGCAAAACTTTTTTATAGAAAATATTTAATAAATTTTCACGGCCGTATGCAAAAAAAACTTAACAAAGCTTGTTAAGCCATTGTTAAGAAAGATTTCCTAAAGCTATGTACACACGGTTGTCAGATCTTACAATATTGTAAGATCTGGCAACATGCTGACAATGTAGTGACAATGAAAAATTGTCCCGCAGAAGTTAATTGTGTGTTCAGACGATCGTAAGAAAATCTTACAATTTCATTGGCAGACTATGGTCTGACAAATAATTCATCTGACAGTAAAAATTGTCAATTCACACATTTGTCATATTGTTAGATGAAAAAAATTGCCAGATATGTTGTAAGGCATTGCCACTTATGTATATCAACAACCATCTGTTAGGCGGTGTTGCCCATCAAACTTTTTTCTGACAATGATGCCATTGTCAGGTGCATTAATTATATACATCTGACAATTAAAACTGAGCTTACAATACCAGCCAATTATCTGGTAATGCCGACGAAGAGTGTTCTCACGATTGTCAGATGCCTGACATCATTGTCGTCTGACAATTGATTGACAATGGTTTTTCTGACAACGTTGTAAGTTAAAAATTGGCAGTTCGCACGATTGTAATACATTTTCTGACAATTTTACTGGCAATATTGTAAGATCTGACAACCGTGTGTACGTAGCTTAATGCGTTTGGTAACTACCATATGCGTTAAAGCTCAAGTAAAATTTTTTGTTTTTTTTTTTTTTGTTATGGCCCTTATTGTTCTTTGTACACAGAAAGAAAAAGCTCGTACTGAATTCAAGTATTTTCTACTTACTTTTAGTACGAGTCGTACCCAACAATTTAAATATGAATAACACAAAAATAACCCTTTAAAAGATCACTAAATTTTTTATGAAAATTTCTTTTCAACAAAAAATTTTCGGGCTCAAACTTCGATGTGCTAACCATTTGAGCCCCGGGCCTCTGGCTAGTTTTGTTATGTAATGACCTAACATTATAGAAGTGAACACAACTATTCCGAGGTCTTTGGTTGAGAGCTTCACCGAGCTCTGCAAACTTATGGCAGAAAAGCCACATGGGGGCGCTGGTGAATCATGAATAGTTCACCCCGTTGAGTTGGCCCATCATAAGATTAGCAAATAAGGTAGCACAATCTGCCTTAAAACTAAATTTTTCTGCCAGACTATGGCAGTTTTGCTTTGACACATCCTCATGCAATTCCAATAACCAAATCGCATTGGTATTTCCCCTGATAAAGTTTTTTCTATTTAATATTCTTTTAAGTTATTGTTTTTAGTTAAGCATATAATTTCATTGTAAGTATTTTAATCCTTAACCATTATATATAATTCCCCTGTCCTATGTAATCGGTGTCTTGGGTTGTCGCCAAGGCTAAGAAGGCCTGGAAAGAAGCATATATGCATATAGATGTGTTGGAAGTTGAAAAGATAGGCATATAAGTATTCAATAGCTGTAGCTACGGCCTTGTATAAGTCTCTCCCCTGCCATTTTTAAAATAAAGTTTGCAAAGAGAGAAAACAAGCATATGTAGATATGGAAATGTTGCAAGTACAAACGATAAACATACCTATATACAATAGCTGTTGTTACGACCTTAAATAAGTCACTCCCCTGTAATTTTTTTAAACAAGGTAAAAAAAAATAACTAAGGAGACCTGAAATTAAGCGTATGTACATAGTTGAAAGTACAAAGGATATACATATGTATGTAAAATAGCTGTATAAGCTCGTATAAGTCTCTCCCCTGTAATTTTTTAAAACAAATTTTCAAAGAAATACTAAGGAGGCATGAAAATAAACATATGCACTCACGGATGTGCTGCAAGTACAAATAATATGCATATGTAAATACAATGCTATGGCTACGGGCTTGTATAAGTCTCTCCTCTTCCATTTTTAAAGTAAAGTTTTTAAAGAAAGACTAAGAAGGACTGCAAATAAGCATATGTATATATGGAAATGTTGCAAGTATAAAGGCTATACATGCATACATATGTACATATATACAATAGCTGTGGTTAAGGCTGTGTTTACATCTCTACCCTGCCATTTTTAAGACGAGTTTTCAAATAAAGTCTTAGGAGGCCTGGAAATAAGCAAATGTGCATAAGGATGTGTTGGAAGTACAAAGAACGTCCATATGTATACACAATAGCTGTGGTTACGGTATTGTATAAGTCTCTCCCCTGCCATTTATTATAACAAGTTTTCGAAGAAATACTAAGAAAGCCTGTAAATATACACATGTACATATGGATGTGCTGAAAATACAAAGGATTTACATATGTATATACAGCTCTAGTTACGACCTTGCATAAGTCTCTCCGCTGTCATTTGTTTAAATAAGTTCTCAAAGAATGACTAAGGAGGCCTAAAAATATGCATATGTACATATAGATGTGCTAAAAGTACATATGTATATACAATAGGTGTGGTTACGGCTGTGTTTACATCTCTCCCCTGCCATTTTTAAGACAAGTTTTCAAATAAAGTCTAAGGAGACCCGAAAATAAGCATATGTGCATAAGGATGTATTGGAAGTGCAAAGGATGTCCATATGTATACACAATAGCCGTGGTTACGGTATTATATAAGTCTTTCCCCTGGCATTTTGAAAATAAAGTTTTCACGGAAAGACTAAGGACATATCATACATATACATATATATGTATAATAGCTGTCGTTGTGGCCTTGTATAACAGCGAGTTTACCAATCTCGACAGCGTGCTTGCGTTCGCAATCTAAGCGAAAGAAATTTGATTTGGGTTCCTCTAACTTTTTTCTATGCGAACGAATAATAGTGAGATAATCCAACCCAACTTGATTCGAATGTGAGTGACTAGCTTTCTTTCGCATTCATTTTCTTTCGAAATTGGTAAACTGGCTGTAAGTCTCTCCCCTGCCATTTTTTAAGTCATGTTTTCAAACAAATTAATCAACTGGCAATCTTTCAAATAAGGCGTTATTTGAAAGTATTTGTTTTTATAAAAATATATAGTTTCTATTACTTGCTTGAAATATGAAAAATCTGCCTTTACTTTATTTAAAAACATTTCCAATAAAAATTGTAATAGCTTGTTTTTTATGTTTCCCAGCTATCTATATGTCGACATTTCATAGGAACTACCCTAATCATCAGTAGACTTTGGAAATTTTTGAAAGATATTCTCAAACATTCAACTTTATATCCCAGCAATATAAATAAATTGCTGAGAATTTAAAAGAAAAATGCTCTAATAATATCTGTCAAAACACAAAAAACAAGCCTTTTCATTTATTCACCTCTCTAACATTTCTTTACACCTTTCAAACAAATGAACAACCGTTGGTTGCTACGATTTGCTTTTTGAAAGTATCGAAAAGCAGAGAACAAAAATTCAAACAATTAAGTCTTTTATTCGCTATTTTTAGCTTCTACCATTTATACCAATAAAAATTGTAATAGCTTGTTTTTTATGTTTCCCAGCTATCTATATGTCGACATTTCATAGGAACTACCCTAATCATCAGTAGACTTTGGAAATTTTTGAAAGATATTCTCAAACATTCAACTTTATATCCCAGCAATATAAATAAATTGCTGAGAATTTAAAAGAAAAATGCTCTAATAATATCTGTCAAAACACAAAAAACAAGCCTTTTCATTTATTCACCTCTCTAACATTTCTTTACACCTTTCAAACAAATGAACAACCGTTGGTTGCTACGATTTGCTTTTTGAAAGTATCGAAAAGCAGAGAACAAAAATTCAAACAATTAAGTCTTTTATTCGCTATTTTTAGCTTCTACCATTTATACCAATAAAAATTGTAATAGCTTGTTTTTTATGTTTCCCAGCTATCTATATGTCGACATTTCATAGGAACTACCCTAATCATCAGTAGACTTTGGAAATTTTTGAAAGATATTCTCAAACATTCAAATTTAAATTCTCAGCAATTTATTTATATTGCGGGGATATAAAGTTGAATGTTTGAGAATATCTTTCAAAAGTTTCCAAAGTCTACTGATGATTAGGGTAGTTCCTATGAAATGTCGACATATAGATAGCTGGGAAACATAAAAAACAAGCTATTACAATTTTTATTGGTATAAATGGTAGAAGCTAAAAATAGCGAATAAAAGACTTAATTGTTTGAATTTTTGTTCTCTGCTTTTCGATACTTTCAAAAAGCAAATCGTAGCAACCAACGGTTGTTCATTTGTTTGAAAGGTGTAAAGAAATGTTAGAGAGGTGAATAAATGAAAAGGCTTGTTTTTTGTGTTTTGACAGATATTATTAGAGCATTTTTCTTTTAAATTCTCAGCAATTTATTTATATTGCTGGGATATAAAGTTGAATGTTTGAGAATATCTTTCAAAAATTTCCAAAGTCTACTGATGATTAGGGTAGTTCCTATGAAATGTCGACATATAGATAGCTGGGAAACATAGAAAACAAGCTATTTATAATTTTTATTGGTATAAATGGTAGAAGCTAAAAATAGCGAATAAAAAAACTTAATTGTTTGAATTTTTGTTCTCTGCTTTTCGATACTTTCAAAAAGCAAATCGTAGCAACCAACGGTTGTTCATTTGTTTGAAAGGTGTAAAGAAATGTTAGAGAGGTGAATAAATGAAAAGGCTTGTTTTTTGTGTTTTGACAGATATTATTAGAGCATTTTTCTTTTAAATTCTCAGCAATTTATTTATATTGCTGGGATATAAAGTTGAATGTTTGAGAATATCTTTCAAAAATTTCCAAAGTCTACTGATGATTAGGGTAGTTCCTATGAAATGTCGACATATAGATAGCTGGGAAACATAAAAAACAAGCTATTACAATTTTTATTGGTATAAATGGTAGAAGCTAAAAATAGCGAATAAAAGACTTAATTGTTTAAAAACATTTCCAAAATATGTTTTTTAATGCTGAAAACTTAAAGGAGAAAACGGCTTAATAAAAATTCATAACACACTGTGGAAATCATCGTACACAATGATAAATGAATTCCATCAATTTATGACATTTTTCATTTCCGTTTAAAAAAGCTCCATGCTCTAATAAGAAGAATAAAAAAATATACTCGTTTGAAATAAAACAAATGATGAAAGGGATAAGCACATGGAATATGAGAAGAAAAAAAAATAGCATACAAATAATTATTCGCATTGGCTGAAATCGGTTTGGTACAAAGCAAATCATGTTCAGCATCTTTAAAAACAGGCATCTTCCAAAAGCTGCTCTCACACAAGCACAAAAACTGAAGCTTATTCACATATAACGAGTACATACGTTCATACTCTTACATGACATAAGTGCTGAACTTTCAGAATTTACCAAAGGATGTGTCAACGAGTTTTCCAAATGACGTTTTCTTTATTTCATGAGACTTTTGACGTAAAACGTTTGCTTGACAGCAGGCGGGTTTCATTTTTAACGCATCGCTAGCTTGCGTAGGTACTCGTAGCTGAGAGATGATTTTTTTTCAAACTCAAAATGTTTATAGAGAAGAAAAACAAAAACTTGAAGTTTTCCTTTAAATTCTATTTCAAGTCATTTTCAATATTCCTCTTTTGTTTTGTATGCGTTGAAAATTTTCGCAAAATGATTAATGACTTTTTGCCAGTCAAAAAAAAAGAAAAACAGGCAAACTCTGACATGAATCAAAAATTTATATGAAAAATAGATTTTGTAGAAAATAATTAATATAAACTCAAACAAACGCACACGTGTAAATCAGTTTGCATGTTTAACAACTAACACACCTTTAAAATTGTTATTAATTTAATTTTTATTAAAAACCAGTATGTAATTAATTTGCACATGAATGTTGGGGAGAAAAAAACAAAATTGAGCTTGAACTATTAAGGTTTAATAATGAAAATATTAAAAATAATAATAGCTTAAATTTAAAAACAAATATCAATGCGACATCGATACTGGTATAAAAACAATTTTTTTTAGTATTGTTAAGTATTTTTTAGACAAAAGTTTAAATCATATCATTATCGATAACTTTATTTATCTATTAGGATGGCTTTCTTATAGCAAGAAAGGCAAACTTTATAGAAAATTTAAGTCATTTAACACATTACTGGTATTTAGCAAGATTATCGATAACTTTATTTATTTATTAGGAGTGCATTCTTATACCAAGAAAGGCAAACGTTATAGAAAATTTAACTCATTTAACACATTACTAGTGTTTAGCAAGGTTATCGATAATTTTATTTATCTATTAGTAGTGCTTTATTATAGCAAGAAAGGCAAACTTCATAGAAAATTTAAGCCATTTAACACATTACTGGTGTTTAGAAAGATTATCGATAACTTTGTTTATCCATAAGGAATTCTTTCTTATAGCAAGAAAGGCAAACCTTTTAGAAAATTTAAGTCATTTAACACATTACTGGTATTTAGCAAGATTATCGATAACTTTATTTATTTATTAGGAGTGCTTTCTTTAGAAAATTTAAACCATTTCAAACAATAGTGGTGTTTAGCAAGATTATCGATAAGTTTAATTATCTATTAGGAGTGCTTTCTTTAGAAAATTTAAACCATTTCAAACAATAGTGGTGTTTAGCAAGATTATCGATAACTTTATTTATCCATTAGGATTGATTTCTTTAGAAAATTTCAAGCATTTTACACATTACTGGTGTTTAGCAAGATTATCGATAACTTTATTTATTTATTAAGAGTGCTTTCTTTAGAAAATTTAAATCATTTAACACATTACTGGGGTTTAGCAAGATTATCGATAACTTTATTTATCTTTTAGTAGTACTTTCTTATAACAAGAAAGGCAAACGTTATAGAAAATTTAAATCATTTATTTATCTATTAGGAGTGCAAATAAGTTTAAATTTTTGGTCAGAAATATGTTATTTAGTGTGAAAGAAGAATAGTTCGAAATTAATCGTTGTATTGTTCATCACTAGCAACTACTTATTCAAACCTTAGACAGTGTTCAGGTACCCATTATGTATAATATATGCAACAGTTGTGATCAAAATTCTCAGTTAATTTTCTAACGAAAATATTTACCGCTTTTATGCTATAGAAAAATTATTGATAACTTTACTAGTCTATTGAAAAGCTATCGATAACTTAAGTTTTCTAAAAAGTTAACATTTACTGTACACTGTTATGCCCCCCGGTTAACAGCTTTTGTCTTTGCGTAGACCAAACCAGGACACTCGGTTTTCTGGGACATAGAGGGAAAGGAGCCTCTCTTTTCTTGTAGCTAACAAAAATCTAGAAAGCAGCATTATTTTTGTTGTGTTGGACCCCCGAAACCTATATCAAGGATTAAAATTGGCAGAACGGGGATCAGCAATGACAACGGGAGGTTCTAATGCAGAGCATCTCTGCACTGATTATGATGGAGGTGTCTGCCGTGGCTGCGACGTTCTGATTGAGGACCTAAATCGCAAGAAGGTGAATTAGTTTCCCTGATAACTTTGGTGTAATGACGGTTTTCGGGGGCTAATAACCTACCGAGGTGATTTTGTGTTGCAGCAGTTACCTGTTAGGTAATGTACCAGAAGAGATAGCAAGGTGGTTAACGGCTAACGCTCTTAATGGTCTTCGGCCTACCAACTCATTAAGCCTTGTCTTCCATTGACTTCTGGGAAATTACATACCGGAAGAATTAAACACATTTCCACAATCTGCCTGCAGAAAGACTCAAAGTCTTTTGGTAGGAATCGAACCTGAAACTGCAAGGCTATTCTATAAACTATGCACCCACTTGCCCATTAAGGCATATCGCTCCCTTTATACAAAAGGGTCACAACTCAAAATTTTCCAAAACTGACTTTTTTCCATAAAAGTCAGTTTTTTATGTTTTCGCAAACTTAATATAAAATTTTAAAAACAAGTATAGCAGAACTTTCTTCAATATTGAATTTTTTCAGAAAGGAACAATATTTTCTTTAAATATTACAATCATATTTACATAAACAGCTTTTAGCTTTCTCTCCTGAAAGTTTTAGTATTTTGAGTTGTGACCCTTTAGTGTTTAAGGTGTGATATCTTTACTTTCCTATCGAAACGGATAAAAATATGTATTCGATTATTTTTTGATGTCGATTTTGTAATGTCTATCGATAACGTTTCTTAAGAAAAGTAATAGTAAGTAATATGTAAATTAATAAATAAAAAAAAAGTCTGCAGAAAATATATCGAAAAATTTACTTGTCTTAAGAAAATTTTATCCACAGAAAAGATATCGAAAAGTTTAATGTTCTTTAGAAAAGCTATTGATAACTATGCTTAACTACAAAAATATATCGAAAACTTTGCTATTCTGAAAATAGATATCGATAATCATATATGTTATGGTAAAGTTATCGCTATCACTTCTTTTCTACAGAAAGATTTTTTATAAAATTTTATCAGCATTTTATCAGCAATTTTTTTTTGATATGAAAACTATCGATAACTTTAGTTTTCTAACATAAACATTTAGTGATACATTGACTAGTCTATGGAACCGTTATCTTTACATTTTCTTTCTAAAGAAAACCGATCAGTATGTATAATTTTTCCGATTAAACATATCGATAACTTTACTTTTATATATTTTTCTATCGAATAATTATCGATATCTTTATTTTTTTAACAAAAAAGTAATCGATTTCCACAGAATGCTTTTCGTTAACTTGGACTGTTTACAGAAAAATACGTTTTCTTTTTACACAAAAGTTATCGATAACCTTTAGATTTCCTTATATAGTAAACATGTGGAAAATTTATTATCGAAAATTATTCAATGCAATATAAATACTGCGAGTAGTAGTCCTTTCCGGCGGACGCCCTGTATTTTGTTGGTAGAAATTACGAAATTTTGTCACTTTTTTGCTTGAAAACCCAACAAAGCCAGGATTACAATGGAAACAACCAAAGTGGCATAACTTCCCAGCGGACACCCTGTATACTTAGATAGATAAAAGAATCGTATTTAAATTTCCACAAGTAATTTCTATTCAGCATGATGTTTATTTTTCAACCTTATTTATTTAATTTAAGAATTTTCGATTAAATAATATGAGTTTTAAATTTTAATAATAATGCTAAATATAAAATTCTTTCAGTTGAGCCATAATTTTAAACTCTAGGTCACACACGCACTTATAATTTTATTTCATTTTTTTTTCCTTCCAAGACAAGGAAGCCAAATTCTTTGAATTTTGTTAAAACATTTTCGATTTCATAAGTTAGTTTAAGATAATCTTCATTTGAAAATTTATTTAATAGTTTTGTGTTTTAATATACTCGTACATATTTTTGTGAACAAAGACATTCTTTGGTTTTTAATGGTTGAACTGGCAGGAGGAGAAAACTTATTCTCATCATTAATGCTACAAGTTTTTACTGCATATTAAAATTTTTTTTTTTTTTGTTAACCAAAATATTGTCAAAAGAATTCTTGAATGAATATTTAATACTTTTAAACATTTTTGTAAAATTCCAATGCCTTAAAACGTTTTTAAATCACAAAACCAGTATACTGCACACATAATTTAGTTTATGCGGTTTTTTATCGATCAACTAAGTTACTGATATTTTCAAATCACTTATCTGTTTTGGCAAATTTTTCTTACTTTTAGTTTTTTTTTTTGCTTATTTTATTCAAAATATCTTAATGGCTTAATATATAAACAATTAAGTTTTTTATTCGCTATTTCAACTTCTAATAATTTATAATTTTTTACTGGCTTAATATATATTTACTATCTAATTTACATATTTTTTCTGTTTTATGTTGATTTTGGTTGTACACAGTTTATTCAAAACAGTTTATTCAAAATAGAGAATTGTTTTTACGATTTCTGACAATTTAATGATTTACAGAAAAAATAATACATGTGGTTTTGAAATCACATGTGGTTTGAAATCACATGTGGTTTTGAAATCACATATGGTTTGAAATCACATGTGGTTTGAAACCACGTGATTTTCTGAATTTATCGGTTTATTAACTTTTTTTATCAAACAATAAATACTCTGCATAAAACAGTCATATATTATTTTTTTAATGGAAGTTTTTTTTAAGCTTTTGACAGCTCCTTTTGAAATTATTGAAATTACTATGAAACTGCAAATTTTTTTATATTATTATAATTTGATGCTTTACAAAAATTACTAATTTTTTATATATTACAATCTTATGCTTTACAGAAATTACTAATTTTTTATATATTATAATTTGATGCTCTACAGAAAAAATCACATAAGTGATTTTCAAATCACAGGTGATTTGCAACCATGTGATTTTCAGAATATATAGCTTTTTAAAATCACACATCTAAGAACACATAAGAAAGCGAAATACATTCAACTCCCGATAATTCATACCCCGATAAAACGAAATTCCCTATAATTTGTAGTAAGCTGTCGGTCCCTTGAAAAAATCTCATTAATTCGTAAAATTTCCATACATTTTGGTTCCCTGGCTAATTCGTATTTTTTTCAAAAAACTTATTTTTAGTTTTTTTTTTTTTTTTTTCTTATTTTATTCAAAACGTCTGAATGGCTTAATATACTCGTAAACGAGTATTTATTATCTAACTTATATATTTTTATGTTTTCTATTTATTTTGGTTGTACACAGTTTAAATAAAGAATTGTTCCTAGGATTTCTGACTATTTGATGTTTTCCGGAAAAAAAATCCACATGTGGTTTTGAAATCACATGTGATTTGAAATCATGTGATTTTTAGAACATGCCATTATATGGCTTTTGTTTAGTAAAACAACAAAGAACTTATAAAAAAACAAAACTTTTTATTTTCATTGATTAGAATTGTGTTGGAGCTTTTGACAATTGTTTTTTCATCACAGAAATTATGGAACTAATTGCGATTTGAACTCAAATATAATATTTTTTGCATTATAATAGTTGTGTTACAGAAAAAATTACATTTGTTTTGGAATTACATGTGATTTAAAACCACGTATTTCTCAAAATATATGACTTTTTTCAATCACACGAACTTAGAAAAATTCAAAATTTTTTTTATTCTGTGATTTGTGGCAAGGTAATTTAAGTTATTGGCTGTTACTTGTTTTCATTATTGAAATTATTGAAATAAACGCAATTTGAACTCAAGTTCCATTTTTTATGCATTGTAATAGTTGTTTTACAGAAAAAACCACACATGTGAATTTGAAATCACATGTGATATGAAATCATGTGATTTTCAGACCATGCCATTATATAGCTTTTTTTCGCCAAACAACAAAAAATGTATAAAAAACTAAATTTATTATTTTTATTGACGAGAAGTGTCTTGAAGTTTTTGGCAATTGGTTTTTTCATCACAGTAGTTATGGAATTAATTCAGATTTGACCTCAAATCTATTTTTTAAGCACTATAATAGATGTTTTACAGAAGAAAGTACACAGGTGATTTTGAAATCACATGTGTGATTGTGTGATTTCATATACAACTCTATCGACTCACTGGAATAGACGCAGTGTAGGGTGCGTTACTCTATTCTATCGTTACTACAATAGATTTTGCTCTGACGAGATATGGGAATATGTGCCTGAAACTCGCACATTTTTATGTAACACGCTTTTATCGTCCAGAACTCATAAATTTGTGGTCGATTGCCCGGGGAATAGTTTTTTAGCCGCTACGTTTGTGGACATGTTTCCTCGTTGGAAAGTTCAAGTCAACTAAACACAAACACTACTCTTTCTCCCCCCCCCCCCCCCCCCTCCCCTTTCTATTCCACGCAACCTATTTTCCTAGTTCTGCTAAAATGCACCGCATATGTAGTACGGTCCAATGTAAAAAACTCACATCTGATTTGAAATCATGTGATTTTTAGGACTTACTATCATATAATGTTTTTTTTTTATTTTAATTTTTTTTTTTTTTTTTTGATGAAAAGTGTTTTAAAGTTATTGATCACTGAAATTATTGCATTAATTGCAGATTGAATTCGTGCCCCAAATTTAATTTAATTTCAAAGACTAGAGTCATTTAATCTCAGATTTTTTAATCGAATTTAATTAATTATATTCTGGCAGAAGTTTTTGTGGAATACCTATTATAAGAACCGCCAAAAAACATTTTTCCCTGATTAACTCTGATAGACTCTGATGTCTGTCTATTAATTTATTTATACTATAATATTGAAATCTTTCAAAATTGAATTAAATTGATTAGTCTGTCGTATGTGATTCTCAATACATTCGAGATAACAGAATAAGCGTTTATAAATCAATTGAAGTGGCGTTTCGCAACTTCAATTGACTAACCTTGTTAAATAATTAGTAAATAAACACTAAATAAATGTACATTGTTAAACCTTATCAGACGATTGTACTCGTAGATGTAATTAAATTCAACAATGTTTATTAATTGCAAAACTAAATACTCGTTTAATTGAGTTGACAAGCCAAGCGGGTTTTTAACGTCAAACAGCGGCATAAAGTTAAATAATTCAATTCAATTCCAATAAAAAAAAAGTATCGAGAACAAAAGTGGGTTTGCAAATGAATTTATGAAATTAATTTGTTTAACAAATGAATGTGTCTGTCTATTGAATAGATTTCTTAACAAAAAAATAAATAAATAAATTATACAAATTTATTTTACAACTAAATTGTTTAAGAAATTAATTGAATAAAGAAAAAAAAAAAGCTGAAACATAAAATGTTTATTAAGAGAAAATTGACAGAAAATTGTCAATATGTGAATAAAAATGATTTATGTTTTTATTTGACTTTTGAACAAATTCTATTAAATTTTTATAAATTAGAAAGGAAAAAAAAATTTTGTGACATTTGTGTGATTAAAAGCTCATGTTTTGACACTTTTAGTTTTGTTAAGATTTAATCATTGATTTATTTATTGTTTTGTGAAACAACTAATTTAATTAGAGAAATAACATTGTTGCAAATTTAATCGCTTTTAATGTAAAAAAAAATCAACTTTTATGAAGAGGTTATCGCAATAAAATTAACTAATTCTATTAATACTAAGCAGTTGTGAAATTAATGTACATCAGGCCCTGTCATGACGGCCTAATTATAATGATGGAGCAACTACACCGGGAGAACTTTTCACGATTCACCAGTGCCCCCGTGTGGCTTGCTAGTCTCACATAGGTCGCAACTTTTCGCTATAAGTTTTGTAACTAACTAAATATAAGAAATATTTGAAATATATAATATAAGAAATATTTGGCTAAAATATAAGAAATATTTGAGTACTCATTGTACAGAAAATATTGCCTTGAGAACCCCTGAGGATGTTGATATATCAATTAAAGATTTTTCTGAAGACCTTAAACTGGCCGTGCAACATGCTACCACAACCCATACGAGTTTCAGAAATGAGAACAATAGAACTTATTCGTCTGAAATTGAGCAACTTTTGTCAGAAAAAAGAAGATTTAGAAGAGAATGGCAACTTCGCAGGTCTCCCCACCTTAAAAGCAGGCTACGGGAGTGCATAACTCAATTAAGAAATCTGCTTGAAGTCCAAAGAATGGCTTCCCTCAAAAACTATTTAGAAGGTCTTGATGGTAGCCCGCAAACCGACTATTCTCTATGGAAAGCGACAAAAGGTCTGAAAAGACCCGTAATAGGTAAGCCACCTTTGCGAACTTCATCTGGCGACTGGGCAAGAAGTGATTCTGAAAAAGGGATGGTGTATGTTAATCTGTTGAAAAATGTTTTTACTGCAAATGATACAGTGGATGATGTTGCTGAATTTCCGCCATATGCTGTTAGAGACTTAGTTTTCAAGATGTCGAAAACGTTATAAATAAAGTAAACTCAAAAAAAGCTCCAGGTTTTGATAAAATTACTGGCAAAATGCTTGTACAATTACCTCGTGTTGCTAGAAGAATTCTTCTTTTTATTTTTAACGCTATTTTGCGCCTAGAATACTATCCTGCAGAGTGGAAGGTGTCTATGGTTACTATGATACCCAAGCCAGGGAAGGATCCCACTAAAATAGAGTCATATAGACCAATAAGTCTACTGCCAACAATTTCAAAACTTTTCGAAAAATTGTTAATGGCGAAGTTGACTCCAATATTGAATGATGTAGGATGCATCCCGGATCATCAATTTGGTTTTCGGGCTAAACACAGCACCATAGAACAAACGCATAGACTAGTTAATGTTATAAGAAAGACTTTTGAGGACAAAACGTATTGTTCAGCTCTATTCATTGATGTTTCCCAAGCTTTTGATAAAGTGTGGCACGAGGGATTAATGCACAAAATAAAGTTGAACTTGCCTGCAAACACTCACAAGCTTCTGGAAAGCTATTTATGCGGCCGTAAATTTGTTATCAGAGAAGGCGACTTTGTAAGCCCAACTCAGCCAATCGAGGCAGGAGTTCCCCAAGGTAGCATTCTGGGGCCTACTCTATATTTAATTTACACTTCTGACATGCCAACCAGATGTGGTATTCACACTTCAACTTTTGCAGATGACACAGCATTCTGCAGCGTACATGAAAACCATCAAGCAGCTTCGCGAAATTTGCAGGAGTATATTTCAATATTAGAGATGTGGTTAAAATTTTGGAAAATTTAAGTTAATGAACAAAAGTGTACTCATGTTACATTCACACTGCGTATACAAACATGTTCAGATATCCAAATTAACAATTTAGCTATTCCGCAGCAAAGTGAAGTCAAGTACCTTGGTATTCATCTCGGCCGTAAGTTAACGAGGAAGTCTCACATTGACGCGAAAGTCACTCAGTTGAAATTAAAAGCAGCGCAATCAAATTGGCTTATGGGCAGAAATTCTACAATGAAATTAGATGGCAAACTTTTAGCTATGTACACACGGCTGTCAGATGTTACAATATTGTAAGATCTGGCAACATGCTGACAATGTAGTGACAATGAAAAATTGTCCTGCAGAAGTAAATTGTGTGTTCAGACGATCGTAAGAGAATCTTACAATTTCATTGTCAGACTATGGTCTGACAAATAATTCATCTGATAACAAAAATTGTCAGTTCACATGGTTGTCAGATGAAAAAAATTGCCAGACATGTTGTAAGGCATTGCCACTTATGTATATCATCAACGATCTGTTTGGCAGTGTTACCCATCAAACTTTTTTGTGACAATGACGTCATTGTCAGGTGCATTAATTTTATACATCTGACAATTAAAACTGAGCTTACAATACCAGCCAATTATCTGGCAATGCCGACGAAGAGTGTTCTCACAATTGTCAGATGTCTGATAACATTGTCGTCTTACAATTGATTGACAATGGTTTTTCTGACAACGTTGTAAGTTAAAAATTGGCAGTTCACACGATTGTAATACATTTTCAGCCAATTTTACTGGCAATATTGTAAGATCTGACAACCGTGTGTACGTAGCTTATGATTAATATGCATAAGGTGTACAAACACACAAACTGAAAAAATACAACAACACCAACAGAAGAAGATGGCTTTGTTGTTAAATTGATTGAAATTACATCTCTTTATATTGATTTAAGTTAACCGTAGTTAATAATAATTCTCATACAGTTCGTGCACTGAGAAGCAGCGTTGTCAACTCGGTGCGTTTCGCCCCGTTTTTGGTGCTTTTTAAAATCATTTTTTTTTTTGTTTTAACTTCATTATTTTATTTATTGAATCTACATAAAAAATGTAATGACAATAAGTATTCAAATCTTAATACTAAAAAAAAAAATTGTGATTGAAGTCCTGCCAGTGCTGGACAAAAATTTATTTTTATGCGAATATTATTTCAGAATTCAGTCATCTGTTTAGAGCTCGAATGATAGCCAAAGTATCCCTCCTTCTCAGACGGGTATGACCACCAAAATTAAGAATATTAGCTGCAAGAGGATTTGGATGGAATTCAAGTTTGTTAATATATCTTGTCGCGTACTTCACAAATTCAGATTTCACAAAAGGTACGTTCAGATCTGCGTGGATTCGTGAGTTTTTAACGTACCATGGATAGAGCTGTGCCGGGTCGTTCATTTCAGTGACCGGTCACTTTCGTTCAATTACAAAAGACTGATCCGTTCATTCATATCGTTCAATCGGCCACTTTGAACGAAAGGCACGGTGCCGACACTACAATTTTCCGGTCATTTTTCAACACAGCTCTTTAAAATAAACAAACCAAAATGGCGAAATTAAAAGTGATAAAATTTTATTGTTTTAAAAAAGAGAAAATAATTTTAAATAAAAACCATTTAGGTGGGATCAATTTTGATTAATTTCATATTCTATTTTTGGTTTATTTCAGATAATATAATACAAAAAAACCTCCACTATTGTTAAACAAAACAACAAAAACAAAAGAACATGACATAAAAAGAATGAACGATATTTGAACGAAAGCTATCCAAATTGCACGGCTCACTATTGAACGAAAAGTGGTCAGTTTAATGACCGGCTCATTTCGTTCAATGAGATGATCCGTTCAATTTAACCCGTTCGTGCATGAACGACACAGCTCTAACCATGGAGCATCTGTAATTCTACGGAGAATTTTATTTTGACTTC
Organism: Thecocarcelia acutangulata; assembly: GCA_914767995.1. Classification (NCBI taxonomy): domain Eukaryota; kingdom Metazoa; phylum Arthropoda; class Insecta; order Diptera; family Tachinidae; genus Thecocarcelia; species Thecocarcelia acutangulata. Next base: position 20,422,934 of record OU612095.1, on the reverse strand, counting down.
TTTGAATTTTTTCAATGTTAGATGCCGAAGCTGTGCCCCATAATTGAATCCCATAGCACCATATTGGCTTTAGAATCGAGTTGTATTTTAAAGTCATTTGTGTGAAAAATTCTTTATTTATTTATTCATAATATGTAATACTGAGCCCATAGGGCCAATAATTCTATTACACCTGATCAGGCATGTGTTATAAAGAAAAATTGCGGGGTGCGCTTGTTTTAAATTTTCGGTGCGTTTTTTTATATTTTAGTGGCATAAAATTCGTGAATTCTTTGCGGTTTTGGTAATTGAGAAATTACCAAATTCTTACATAAATTTTTGATCCTATTTGCTTTGACCTTTATTTAGTTCAATATTTGCAAATAATTCGTTGAGCTCAAAAGGTCCTTTTTGTTTTTTTAAAAAATGTTTAATGTATTTTTCAATATTTCGTCTTCTTTTGGAAGACTTATTTAGGAAAATTTGCTTTTTTGTGTGTAAATACAAAAAATTTTGGTTTCATCAACTAACGGATGTCTCGAAAGTAGACAAGACAAATGATACAAGATCAGGGAAAAATAAAGCCTATAAACAGCATCTGAATAGGATTTTTGCCATCACAAGTCAATCAAAACAATGGCAAAACTACATGAATTGAACTTCGAGTTGCTGCCACATCCACCGTATTCGACAGATTAGGCTTCCGGCAAGACTACTGGCAGTTCGCAGACCTGAAAAAAATGCTGGCCGGTAAGAAATTTCGCACGAATGAAGAGGTTATCACTGAAACTGAGGCCTATTTTGAGGCAAAAGTGGTATTGAAATGTTAGAGCGGCGTTGGAATGATTATGTTGCTCTTGAACCAAAAAAAAACTGTGTTTTCTTTGTTAGGCCTGGAGCTTTTCAGCCCATGTGTTATGTATTTCGAGACGCTCTTATGTACATAGTTACATACACAGAAAAAAATAGATGCCATATTGATAAAAAAACTTACATTATTTTTTTTAAATTTCCTGTGAAGATGATTTTTTGCCGGATTTTTTTTTCATTCATTTATTTATTGAATCTTCAAAATATGAACTAACAATAAGTATTCAAATCTTAATACTAAATACAAAAGTTATTTAAGTCCAGCCACTGCTAAACAAAAAAGTTACATTTTGCGCGAATAATATCGGTAGAATCACCTATTTAACGTTCTGATGGTGGCAAGGGTATCGCTTCTTCTCAACCGAGAGTGGCCGCCAAAATTAAGAATGTTGCGTGCAAGAGGATTTGGGTGGAGTTTCAGTTTACTGATATACCTTGTGGCATACTTAGAGAACTCGTCTGTTACCAGTGGAACACACAGATCCTTGTGAATTTGTGAGTTTCTTACGTACCATGGAACTGCAGTAATCGTACGAAGAATTTGGTTTTGTCGTCTTTGAATTTTTTCAATGTTAGATTTTGAGGTGGTTTGCCGGATTGACAATTCAAATTATAAGGTAGAAATAGCTTTTCACTTAAAAGCAAAAATTATTGAGTTGAAAAAATTGTTGTTAATATGTAAAATCTGCAAAATATACTTAACAAAGAAAAATTGTTAAAGAAACAGCAAATTTTCATTTTAATGTGGCAACTTTTGAAATTTATTTATTGAATAACAATCAATAGTTCGGAAAACTTTTTATTAATTGCATTTTATTAAGAGATATTTCTAAAAATGCAATATTAATCATAATTTAATTGAGTCAATACAAATTTTAATCAAATTGATGGTTTTTTAATAATAATATAACTTGATTGAAAAAAAATCTCATCTATTTTTTATGTATACATATAAAGAATAGCCCGGTAATGCTACGCGTTTTAAAATTATTCCCGTGCTCTACACCTTTCTAACTACAAGTTATACGACAAGGTACGAGTATATCAGTAAGCTGAAATTGCACCCAAATCCTTTTGCACGCAACATACTTAATTTTGGCGGCCACACTCGATTGAGAAGAAGGGATACCTTTGCCGCCATCAGAACGTTCAATAGGTGATTCCACCGATATTGCTCCCGCATAATAGAACTCTTTGTCTAGCATTGGCTGGACGTAAGTAAAAAGCACATTTTTTATTTTTTTATTTTTATTAATTCTTTTTTACGACATGCGTCGTAAACGTCATGAAAAAGTGTCAGTTGTTTTTGATTGCCAAAGATGAGAATTCATAACGTTTACCAGTTTACTGACATACCTTGTCGAGTATTTAGAAAATTTATGAATTCGTGAAATTTATAATTAATGAAATGCCATTATCTGGCTGAACATTAACTCGCTGTTTGGAAGATATAGGACTTTTTATTCAAGACGAAACAAATGAATTTATCTAAGTGTAAAACAACTTTTTTACTCTCTTTAGCTCCACCCTCTCTATCTGCCCTTCGCTGAAGTAGAACTTTAGGAAGCCGCATGACTTATGTTGTGTTGGCTTCCGAAACCCCCACCAAGGGTTTAAATTGGCAGAATGGGGATCATCATTGCCCCCGGATGGTTCTGCTTGCAGTTCCACCCGGGCTGATCATGGTTGAGGTGCAAACCTTGGCTGAAACGTTGTGGCTGTGGTTGAAACCTAAAACGCAGAAAGCGGGTGTTAGTATCCTTGATGGTTGCTTGTTTTTGTGGCTTTTTTACGAACTAACAAACTCCCGAGGATCTGTTGCCTATATAACAGATACCTGTACTGTAAGAAACCAGTGGTGAAGGTTGACGGGTGAGTTGGTTTAAGGGCTGATGCTCTTAGTGGGCTTCGGCCTACCGACTCATTAAGCTTTGTCCTCCATTGATTGCTGGGTAATTGCATACAGGAGGGATTAGAAGGCCCGAACTCCTCAACAAGAAGTTGCTCATATGCTAACAAACATATGGCAAAAATTGCTACTTGTATGAGCCTGGTAAGCCACACGGGGGCGCTGGTGAATCGTGAATAGTTCACTCCGTGGAACTGGTCCATCATCAGATAAAGCCGCAAGGCAGGTGCTGGTGTAAACCTTTTACACAACTGTCATCAATGCTATGTCTGCTTGTTGCACTATCATATTTTAGTTGTGCGTATGCTGTGTACGAGAAAATATTATCTTTCTTTGTCTCGCAGCTCCTTTTTTTTATTTTACTCTCTACGCTCCCATTACATTTGTTATTAAACTAACGCCATATATGATGACTAAATGCCATCAATATGATGTATAATATCATCATTCATATGTATGTTCTCTTTATAGTTATACAAATTTGCATGTGCTTAAACAATACTTGTTGTCATTACAAATTTACATCAATATGATGCAATTTTTATACTTTTTAGAAATTTGTTTAAATTTAAAAATAATAATTTTAGCAACAAAATTCCTCTTCAACAATGAATAGAAAATATTATAATCATGCATGTTCTGAAATCGCTTAAACTTAGAGTTTTCGATTTGAAAACGCCAAATAGGTGTTCTGAGAAACGTATAACGCAAGAAATATGGTTTTGCGATTTGAAATCACCAAATAGGTGTATATTGAAGTGAACTGATTGAATTTGCTAAAACTGAACATGCAAAAGGCAATAAAATTAGTCACTATTAAAATTTGGTTTCTTTTTATTTCAATAAAAAGTTTAAAGAATTTTACACATTTTCATTAAGAAAACTAAATTGAAAATTTTTTCTATATGTTGTCAAATTTTTTTTTTTCGTTTTATATTACTACCACAGACATATTTACGCATGTAAAACATATATTGTTTTTTTTTCGGAAAAAACTCCTAAACGCCAGTAAAACGCGCGTTCCTCTTTTTTTCAAAACGCATTGCGGTTTCAGAACGCGCGTTTTCGGAACATGGCTGAATACTTTTTTTAAAATCAATTTTGACAAATTAGATGTACTGTAATTATTATTAAAATGTGTCATCGAATTGTTGTCACCACATTCGTAGCATTGATGATACTCAATATATGACAAAATTCGCTGATGACTTTTGTCATTGAGATAGATGTCAGTTTTTATATAACTATTTACATAATGTTGATGATGCCACAATTCTGATGACTCGCCGTCATCAATACGAAGATGGGGTTTTCTATGAGTGTACACGCAAAGGAAAGGCAGTTTGATATATGGTTGGGACAACATTAATATATATTCTCTAACATTATGTATTACTGTTAAACGCAGCGTATTATCGGTTTAATTATAGTTTATTCCTCTATAAATATGTTACTGTTTGCATTTGTGTAATTCTACTGTCACCGTCTATAAATTTCAAGATATGGTTGCATACAATAATATTTATTGTGAAAATTTTTTTAAAAACAGCAAAAGCTTTTGTCACATCCAATATAAAAATGTTTGTGTTTATAATATTTATGATATGCTAATTCATATCCAACAAAAGAGTTTAAAAAATAAATTTGCTATTGTTGTCATTAATAATATTTTCTTCCAGCCGCTGACACATAACTTGTTATATGGAAATAAAAATATGTTTTGTGTACTTTTAATTTGAGAAATATACATAATTGTCCAGCTTTATATAAAAAGGAGAAAAAAGAACACGAAATTGGCGAAAAATACATTTGAGCATTCGCGAAAATATAAAGGTAAATTGCAATCGCAGACGAAATTCCTAATTACCATTTTTTTATTGCAGCAAACGGATAATTTAACATCAAAAAGGAGATGCAACGTGATTATTTTTTAAAACTTAGATTAAACATAGTACTAAAATATGTATATTATAAACTATCTTTTTCTTGTAATTAATTAGCATATGTATTTATTTGTTCTAATTATAACATATAGTTCCATTACAATAAGACTATTTGTGACATTAGTATGGTTATTTCATGAAAGTAACATGGTTACATATGAGAAAAATTTGAGTGATTAGTATAAAAATGTGGTTGAGTATGACAATTAGCTGATAACTTTCATCACTACTGTGGTAATTTATTATTATAATAATGTTAAACCACAATATAGAATGGTTATTTATTATATTTTTTTACAATACTATGGTATGTCCTGTCAATGGTGTAGTATTATTAAGTACAACCATATAATCCAACAACAGTATGTTGCCTTTAGAATATTGTCGTATCAACCATATATTTTTTTCTACGTGTAGGGTATTTCTACATACATAGTTCCCACCTTACGTATTTAATTTCATGTTATTTTATTAATGTACTTGTGTATTTTAAAACTGGAAGTATTTGTCTTAGCCGGGTCTGTTTCCGTTTAGTGTTACCAAACTTATTGACTGGCCACAAAAAATACTAAATCCTTTGAATAGCACTAAGTCACTCATATTTTCTACAACTCCTTACACATTTATTTTCCATATAGCCTTTACAAAATCAGTGCTTTAACTAACCAGTATATTTTTCCACAGAAAACAACATTTAATGTAGAAATTGTTTACTCACCAGCATCATCGTTAGATCCTTCGCTCGGTGGACCTTGTGGTGGCATATTTTGGCGATTGCCAATCATAAGACGATGTTGTATGGCCACCGTGGCTACAGCGGCGGCCGCTGTAGTTTGAACCGCTGAGACATTACGCATAGCCACACTAAGACCGGTTAAATTAGCGAATGCATTGCTGGCATTAACGGCCATTTGGGAGGCAGCTGCAGCTGCAGCATTTTGTGGGGTTGTGCCCTCAAAGCGGGGTCGGCCTAAAAACGGGGCGCCACCGAATACGCCAGGAACACCAAACTGTAGAAAGGGACTCCAAGGCGGTACTCGTACACCGCCGGGTGCTAATTGAGCGGCGGCGGCATATAGTTGTAAAGCAGCGGTAGGATGCAAGCCCTCCGACGGCATGGCTGGCATACCGTTTGAGCTGTGATTGCTGTTGTTATTGTGATTATTGTTAAGCGCTAAAGCGGTATTAGGTGGTGATAATTGTTGCGGTGGCGGTGAATGTTGTAATACAGATGGCTGTTGTTGTTGTTGTTGTTGTTGCTCCAAAACCATTATTGAATGTTCAATAAGGAATAGTTGGACAACTTTAAAAACAATTTTAACATATAAAATATAAACACTGATTTTGCAGACACAAAATTTTTAACTTCTTTTGATTTTGTCCCCAAACAGGCAAAAAAAAAACTTTTTAATAAGTTGTTGTGTTATTTACATAGTAATATATTAATGAACTTTGTTTTATTTCTATTGAATTTTTTGAACAAAACTTGAGTTTTGCATAAATTTAAATAATTAATTTGTAATTATTTAGTTTTATTTTTGATTTTATTTTCAAACCACTTCAAAGTTTTTTTCTATGGGAGTGTTTGCAATGACGGCGCGAGGCGTTTTGATGTTGTCTTATAACTTATAATCCATTGATTAAATTAATTAATATTCAATTAATATTTTAATTCTATTAATACCCATTATTATTATTTTTTATATTTTTTTTTTGCTTTGTGTTAATCAATTTCAAACTCGATATTGAGTGCTTTCAGTTAAAAAATTCCGCTTCCAACAACAAAAAACAGGTTAAGTTAAATCAATGATGTTGTTAGCGTTCAACTAAAGCGTTTTTTAAAATACAATCCGGTTTTTGTTGAGTTTTCCTTAAAACTAAAAAGCACTTCAACGTTTAGAAAACAATCACTTATTTCACATACATTTATTCTTTTTTTTTCACTTTATTTTTCCCCACAAAATCACTTTTCTTCCTTAACATTAAAGTTCCAATAAGAAACTGAGTTTAACTGGCGTTGAGATTTACCGTGATTCAGAAAGAAAAACGTATGGGAGAGTTTTTCGGGAAGAGAAACATTCCGAGAGCAGCATGCGTTAGTGTGTGTTTGTTAAGTGGAAATTGATAAATAATAAAAATGGTAGTTTAGTTAACACAAGAAACAAAAAAACAGCCCAACCGCCGACGGTAAGAAGAACGTAAATTTACAGTTTTTAGCCGTTAAATGAATAACAAACATTCACAATGAAAATTCAATTTGAACTGAGAGCTGCTGCGGCAACTATTGAGCCAAGTAAACGAGCCGCAAATGTTTAACCACCAAACCAACACTACTAATAAGCCAAAACAACGACACACCAACAATCTCCTTTAATCAAATAAGAAAAAAACACACACACACACATTCTGGTTTACAAAAATATAAACAAAACACACCCGTCTAGGAAAGCACACAACAACAATAAAACACACAATACCAATGGAGTAGATTTGAGTTATTGAAACGAATGGCATTGTAGATTATTTAAAAGGCAGAGCAGCTCTGCTTTAGAAAACTGAAAGCAGCAAGATTGTTGCCATTGTTGCATTCACAATTATCGTAATCATCATCATCATAGAATGTCCAATGGTTTCCCTCATACTACAGAAAACAAAAACAATTTATTCAACTACACTTCCATACACACACATGTACACTTTTGTGGAGCAGACTTTACTGTTTATTTTGGTCACTCGCTCTTTTATTGAAAAAATAACAACAATAACACCCCTCCAAGTAAAGAGACACACACAAACAAATTAGCTGTTATTTTAAGAAGAAGAAGAAGCAAATCAACAACACTCTGTGAGTGCATTAATAGTTAGTGTGTGTAAGAGTGGGATAGAAATTCATAAGCCCAAAGAAAACATTTAATTTTATTCCTCTGGCGTTGTACATTCAATTTTCCAAACGCCACAACATAAAAGAGGGTTGCCAGAACGAACTAATTAAAGGAGGCCTATATGTACATATGTATAAATAATTGAAATTTTTCTTATGTTGTTACATACATACATACATGTAAGTGCATATATGCATATTATTTGTTTAAATTATGCAATATACTTATTTATTTTGTTTTTTTTTAATGTATTAGGTGAGTTGCTCATATTCTCATTTGAATATTCCAACACCAATTTCGACATTGCAGCATCTTACTTTCAAATTGATTTTGGTAGGTACTACTTGTTTTGAAAAACAATATGATTTTCTGCACATTTTGATTGTCTAGAAAAACAACTTCAATATAGGTACCTATATATTTTTAAGTCTAAAGGTCAGGGCACTTAGAATCCGCCGTACCTTTGTTATACGTTGCCTTTTTCAACTGATAACTAAGCCGAAATACATGTAACATGAAATACCTACATGATAACTAAGTTGAAATACATGTAGTCTTATGAGCTTTATCACATTCCGTGCTTCTCAGTCAACGCTAAGTTTTAAAGTTGAGCAACTTTTAACGTACGTTGAGAACTTTGACAACTATCTGTTAATATTTTATGTATTTTATGTATTTTGATTTATTTTTTAGTTCAAAAATAAAATAAATTGAAAACAAATTGTGTTCGATTTTCTGTGCTGTATCTGAAAAATGAATCAAAAGTTTTTAATCAAATTAAAATAAAAAACAGTGGATTTTATACTTGATACTTCGTACCTATACGTTAATATCAGTTGAAAATGGACACGGATATCGTACGATGGATTCTATGTGCCACGGCCCTAATGCGCTCTGTAAGTCGCTGTAATTACGTTACAGCAAAAGTTCAAAACTTTATTGATATTTAACCGTTAAAAGTTGTCCAAACTATTTTGGACACTATATTTTTTATCATATGAAATATGAATTTTTTAAATTATGACATTAACCCTAAAGGAATTTCAACCTTATTTACCCTATTTTATTTTACATTTGTTTATATATTATACTTACTATTTATTTACTTAATACTTACCTTAATTACTTACTTACCTGATACTTACCACTCATTTACATCAATTACCTACCTATACTCACCACTTTGTAAAGTTCTTCGCACTGGCAAGTCGAGCCAATTGGAATTTTTCCAATTGTTATTTTAAATCATTTCCCATACATAAATTTGCTTAATACCTATGTAATTCTTTACACCGTCAACGACTGAATACCGCCAGTGCGATTAATTGTAGGACTTCCTTACTTGGAATTATAAAAATCCCCTTGTAACCATCCATCAAAACCCGGTAAACCAGCTGACTAATAAATATTCCTTTACTTATTGGAAATATATACTAAATCCCTGTTTGTTTATTTCTATTTCCCCAAAACCCACCTCATTATAATAAATTCACCCCGAGTTAATTATATTGCCAATTGTGGTGTATATAAACCAGAATTAGTGTTTTTAATCCCTACAAAATAAGTTTCTATCACAGATCTGTTAAAAAATAACATTAAAATATGTTTAAAAAGTGGCCCTACATAATTACTGATACCAATATGTACCTATTTCCCATAAAATTTTTAAAATCCTGCGAAAGATATTAAATATGGGCAATCCTTATTCAGTGTTAAAAATTAAAATACTTAAGTAGTAATGAAAATGTATGAGCACCACTGAATCTCATTCCTACCATATTTAATTTATTTTCTATAACTTTTTATTTTAACTTTTCTTATGTACTAAATATTGCAATTGTTGCCGTATTTTTAACAACTTCCGCCGTCTATATGATGTATAAAAATGGTTGTATCGGCTCTCTTACCTTTAATAATTCATAAATGCCAGGGCATGGGAAAAAATGTAATAATAATAACAACCAGCAGAAAATTCAATTTTCAAACTCATACTCATTCGTTTTAATGCACACACATACACAACAGTTTAAAAGTTGTGCAGCAATATGGCTGCTCTTGCTATTTAAAACTAGCAAAAGAGATAGTTATCTTATATTTTGTTTACTTTATCTCTTTTACTCTTCAGTAAAATCAAAAAATAGTGGGAAATTATGTGGTAATTCTGTAACAGCGTATCTTCTTTCTTTTCACTTTCACTCTCTCGCTTACTCCAACTGTTTGTGGGTTTATTCTCCTTTTTGAAATTAATATTGTGCTCTTGTATTGTTTTTTCAATTTAGTATATTCTTATTTAATTTGTTGTGTAGTTTAGTTGTTGTTTTGTGTTAAGTAATTGTATGTAGATATGTTTGTGTATAGTTGTTCATTTGGTTCTGTCGCTGCTTCTTAGAAGTTGTTAATATTTGTTGCAGTTGTTCCTTCATCTTCTGTTGACTGTAGGGCGGAGTTTTTCCTTATTATTTCAATTTACCCTCATAAAATTATTATTTGTGCATTTGTTGCTGTAAGTGGTTTTCATTGCATGTTTGTTGTATCATGTCTTCTTTGCTCTTCTGATCTTTAACAGTTATTCTATATTATTTGCTGGCATAGTGTGTATATTTATAACTGCTGTATCTTATTCTTATTGGGGGGAGTTATGGGGTGGTGTATTTTATCATCATTGGAATGTTCGTGAGCGCGTGTGTATGTGGGAGATTTACTGTTCTTGGCTTTAGCCCAGAAGAGTTGGTGCTGAGTGTGTATATGCAAGTGCAAGAGTGAATGTTTGTTTATTCACTTCTTTCATAATAATGGAGATTTTCATTAATTTTGTTGTTGTTTCTTTCTTTTAGTTTCTTGTTGTTGCTTCATTTTATCGTAAATTGGTTTGAATTGAATTTTGTTTAAATGATTCGTTATTATTACATTAATTGATTGATATTTATTTTATTATCCATGTTATTTTTTCTCTTTTTGCTATTTTACTAATTTTATGTGGTTAAGCATATGTATTTAAGAAAAGTTTTATGAGATTCTCTTTTCTCCTAAATGGAATGCATATATAAATATGTACATACCTACTTATAAGATAAAATCAAGGAAATTTAATAAGAAATAATAAGGGATATAGACAAATTTATAACTACATAGGTATATTTTATTCGCAACTGAGAAAAGTTTTCTTAAAGTTAGGTAGGCTAAAACTCTAGGTAGGTCTATAAGTACCTACGGTTTTTAAAAAATATTTTTTTGTCAAGTAAGCGTTTAATAAATAGGTCTAAAATATTTTTCATAAATAAGACAGAAACATAAAATTTTAATAATTTTTTATAACATAGGTACATAGGTAGGTATTTTACAATATTTTATACCTAAGTATTATTATATTATTACAAAAATTATTTTATGTTTATTAAAGGTTTATTTACAAACTTTTTATAGGTAATTTTCAAATATTATTTAATTAGACTCTTCAAAGATGGGGAACATTGTTTTAATGAAAATTAAGCTTAGGGGTCTTTAAGGCCAGCGGAAATAAAAGCTGAGGCTTGTTAATACTTTAAATAACATTAATAATAAGAATAATACTACGTACCTATAACATGTGACTGTCAGCTTTTATCTAATGTTTTCAGTGGAATTGTGCTTAGAAAGTAGTGAAAATTCATATCAATCATTACATCTAGATATAGCAATGGTTTAATTGAAAATATACATAGATATCCTATCTAGGTATATCGATTTTGTATTGCTTTACAGAAGCAGGGAAACACTAAATAATATTCAAAACACCTTCAAAATAAGAAAGAAAATAATATCAAACACAAAAAAAATTTCTTTTTTTTATATTCAATAACAAAATTCGCTGAATCAATTACTCCATTATTGCAACATAGTCATAACGCAAAAAAACTTGTTTCGAGAAAAACACATTTCAAATTTTTAGTTTCCTTACAAGTCTTAGACAATTTTTTTACAAAACATCTCCTAAAGGAAACAATTTAAATAAATTTTTGGCTTTTTACTTACTTTTGTTGACTTTGGTAAAGGTGGCGTCACTATCTGTCTCGCTAACTCATGTCTACTACTATCCCTCATCATTTTGCCTTAAAATTAAGAATCCGCAAAGAGCTTGTGCGAACAAAAAACATTTGAACTGAGTAAAAGGGGTTGGCGAAAATCCTAAATATACTTTTTTCAAATATGAACTATTTTTCTTAAGCAATTTTGTTCCGATAGCCTTAAAAATTACCTACAATCGCTAAAATTGCATATTTTAACTTTATGACAAATTTCAGCTCAGCCGGTAAAAAAGTAAATTTAGCTCCCTTATATCCTTTCTTTCAAAAAACAAATTTACAGTTACAAAATAAGACCTCAAACTCTTGTAACTATTTGTGAAATTAAATGTGTAATTTGCTTGGAGATTTTTATTCGAGTCGGCACAAAAAAAACCAACCTTTCAAATATCCCTTATTTTGAAAAATTTACATATTTTTATGCGGAAATATTTCTCGCCAGACTGCTAAAAAAAATCTGGTTTTATTTAAACATGATTAACAAATATATCGCTCTTTTATTGCAACAAAGTCATATCTCAAAAAATCGGGTTTTCGAGATAACAGTACAGAATTTTTAACAATACTATCCTTTATATTTTGCCAAAAATTCATTTAAATTACTTTGACATTTTCTTTAAAATCTTTAAAACGTGTGAAGAAACTAAAAATTTTAAATGTGTTGTTCTGAAAAAGTGTTTTGAGTTGTGACATTGTTGCATTAAAGCAGTCATAACAACAGCCATTCAAAATTAAAACAGCCATTCAAAAGTAACTCAGCAAACCGAAAGATTTGATAATGACTAACATAAGTATGTACCTACAAGGAATACTTAATTACTAAATAATAAATATAGGTACGTTTAATATTTTATCTCTTAAACGAATCAGTTGTTTTAAACAAGCATTCAAATTTTTGTTCGTTGGGTTATCATTTCAAAGTTTGTGGAAAAAAACTCCGATGTCAGAAGGTGTTGGTGGTGTCAAGTGTTGAACATGAAAATGTTGGCAGGTTACTTAATTGGTATGTGCAGCGTCGTAGTGATAATTTTATTAATGACATCAAGAACTTTCATTTTGTAGTTGTTCTTACTTTTATTATTCATACCAAAAAATAACCAAAAGCAACAACATTAACAAATTTTCTAACGCACAGTGGTTTAGATGCAAGCATATTTAGGATATTATTATGATGGTTAATATTTAGTAATTTGATATTGTTTAAGTATTTAATTCCTATTTTTGCAGCTAAAGACCAGTATTTATTTATATGAGATTTTAAATTTCCTGATGATGATAACAAATTGTTATCGCAATACCGAAAATAAATACTGTTGAGCTTTTATATAAAACTAAAACAATCTTTAGCTGCAAAAATAAGAATGAATTTATTAATCTGATCATGATGACTACATAAACCGTTTGGCAAGAACACGATAATTGTCATATATTCTTCTATCATAATAAACAATATTTAGATAATTCTCTGAAAACTGTTTGTTGTACATATTTATAATTTGAATACCTCATATTAAAAAAAAAAAAATAGCTTAACTATCACTATACTTTGTATTACTTCAGCTCCTTTATGTGCTTAAGCTCCAAAAATCAATTAACGTTTTAACATTGTTTTTAAGTTATTGTTTCTGTAACAACTAAATATTGACTGCTTGTTGGGTTTCCTCTTCCAATTTAATGCATATAGATAAATATAGTGTGCAAAATTTGTCAATTTATATCCAACTTTCCTTATCATTCTCCAAACAAGAACCTATAACAACCACCTGTAAAAGGAGATCAATTCAGACAAAAACCGAATCAAATTGCCTTCGGCCACAAAATGGCATAGAAAATATTTCGTAGAACGTAGGTACTCCATACCAAAATCACCCACCAAAATAGTATTAGGGGAGCCAAAACCTTTATGTACGTACTTTTTGTAATCATGCTTCGCTTACAATATTGGACCTCTTTAGAAATTATAAAGCTTTCTATCAAATCCATTAAAAAATTTGTAGCTCATTTAATATTATTATTTTGTTATCCAACGGAAGAAAATATAATTGATATACCTATATAAATTGTAAGTTTAGTCAATAAAATATGACTTTAGCTTAGTTTATATTTAATCTGATATCCCATAGAAGCTAGTGTTTTTTTATAATTTTTTATTATAATTTTTAATTGCAATAAGCCCCAAATAATAATAATAAAACATGTTCTTGGTGCTCTTTTTCCTTTAAAATTATTAAAAATTCATCCAAATACTCGTATGTACAGTGCTGTTCCTACGCTAAGCAACTCACACTGTATTTTAGAAAAATGTTATTTTTCTCTCAAATAAGAAGACCTTACGAACTCATTTTAATATATATTTATCACTTATATGATAACAAAACAGTTTATAAAAAAATAACAACAAAAACCTTTTTTGATATTTCAATAACGAACAAAAACAAAACTAACTCTATGAGAGGCTGTGCCTATGCTAAGCAACAAATTTTCTTATTCTCTTTCCCTTAAATATAACGGTTCTTTTGCGATGCATTTGAGTTCATTAATTGCAAATTACTTAAATCAATGCAGTTTAGTCCTACTAAGACTTTCTTCGTCTTTAAACTATAAATTTTCAACATGAAGCGCGTTCAATACGATAATAGCTTCAAATCTTCCGTTATATCATTGTGGAAGGCAGGGCAAAGTCAAATTGATATAGCTAATAATTTAAAAATTAACAAATCAATGGTTTCACGGTGGATTCAAAATTATAAAACGATAGGCACTGTCGTAAAACCCAATACAGGCGCACCTCCACGTAAAATTTCCGACCGTGACGACAGACAAATTAAAATATTAATAAAAAAAAACCATTTATAACTTCAAAAGAGGTAATGAAATCACTTAATTTGAATGTGGATTCCAGCACAGTCAGAAAACATATCATCAAGCTGGGCTTAAAAAGTTATAGGGCTGTCAAAAAACCAATGCTGACAAAAAAACACATGAAAAAACGGTAAGTGAATTTTAATTTACTTTAACAACAACTTCTATAGGACTTTTGTAATTTTTAGTCTTGAATTTGCAAAGCAACACATTAATTGGACTATCACAAAGTGGAACAGTGTGCTCTTTAGCGATGAAGTCAAAGTAAACCTCTTCAATTCAGACGGCATATGCACTGTGCGGCATATGAAAGGAAATCGGCTCGATCCACGCTATTGTAAGCAAACAATGAAACATGGAGGGGGAAACATTATGGTGTGGGCATGTTTCTCTGGCAAACGCCTTGGTCCTGTGCACAAAATAAACGATAAAATGGATCGATTCGTGTATAAGGACATCTTAGAAACGAAAATGCTCCCATATGCAGAATGGAATATGCCACTTCGATGGGTGTTTCAACATGATAACGACCCGAAACACACATCGAAGTTGGTCAAGGAATGGTTTCAGACGAAAAGGATTCAAGTGCTTGATTGGCCGGCACAATCACCCGACTTGAATCCTATCGAAAATTTGTTCGCCATTGTGAAACGACGCCTCGGATCGAGTCGATTTACAAATAAAGAAAATTTGTTAAACGGTTTTCAAAATGAATGGAAAAACATCCCTAAAAGCACATTGCAAAATTTAATTGCCTCAATGCCCAAGAGATGTGCTGCAGTCATAAAAAACAAAGGGTCATATACGAAATATTAATAAGTTGCTTAGCGTAGGCACAGCCTCTCATAGAGTTAGTTTTGTTTTTGTTCGTTATTGAAATATCAAAAAAGGTTTTTGTTGTTATTTTTTTATAAACTGGTTTGTTATCACATAAGTGATAAATATATATTAAAATGAGTTCGTAAGGTCTTCTTATTTGAGAGAAAAATAACATTTTTGTAAAATACAGTGTGAGTTGCTTAGCGTAGGAACAGCACTGTATATCATGGATTAATCGAATAATAATATAATATATAATTCAATCTTAATATAGTATATACCTACTAATTTAATTATAATATGGAATATATTTATTGTAACTTTTAAGCTCAATAAATCCAATATTACAATAAAAATATTAGTAATCTTTTTGCTTAATCAACCCACTGTGAGTTGATATTAAATACCTTCCTGAATACAAGTAGCATTTGTGTTGTATACAAATAAATTTGTTTGTCATTCGGGTGTTCAAGTAGTTGCTGTTGTTATTAAGTTTAACAGGAGTTGTTGTTGCTGCTGTATTTTGGTTTTGTAATGGTTGTTTTGCGGCGGTTGTATTTAACATTTTTTGTTTTTGTTGCCGTTTGTTTTGCAGTTAACAGTTATGTATTACATGTAGTCATTTTAGCGCTCAAAGAGGGAATGAGAAAGGTGGAGAGAGTGTATAAAAAATATGTACAAAATCTTAATATAAGGAAAAAGGTAAATAGGTAGGTATGTATGTAAGTAATTTGTTGTTTTGTTGGTATTGTTAGGCAAGCAGCCAAGCAAACACACAGCTCGATGAACTTAAGTACAAACTGACTAAATGTTATTTTCTATTTTGTGGCTGGATCCTTAATATAGCTGCACATACATATATAGGTACATATATATTAATGTATACATACGTCAAAAGACTCTTAAACCTAGAAATTTAAATGTTATGATATGTAAAAAACATTAAACGTTAACTACATACCTACATATATATGTATGTATGTTTAAAGGTAGTTATACAGGTATATATGTACATACATACATACATACGCACATTATGTACATATTATACCTACAAACATATGTATATGTATGTCTGTGAATATAAATTGGTAAATACTTGTACTTTTCCAACAAGTAAAGTTAAGTGCCCCAAAAATTCAAGTTATTACACTGACGTTTATTCTATTATTGTAGTTTTGTTTCAGAAACATACCACCGCGCTTTGAACTCATATAGGTATGTACAGTCACT
The DNA here is from genome assembly GCA_914767995.1 of Thecocarcelia acutangulata. Lineage (NCBI taxonomy): Eukaryota > Metazoa > Arthropoda > Insecta > Diptera > Tachinidae > Thecocarcelia > Thecocarcelia acutangulata. The sequence continues at coordinate 20,406,376 of OU612095.1, read as the reverse complement.
CACATTTAAAGTCGGGCAAACATTGTCGAAAATTTATGATCTTAATATTTATGTTTTGATGAAAGATGATGCGTTTAACTTTTTTTTGTTTTATCATAAAAACTCTTATTAATAGAAAAACCATAGAAATTTTATTTTAAGTCCCGTTATAAAATACATACGAATAACAAAATGAGAAAAAGTAAATTCTCTGTCTCACATTGAAAGTCGGGGACTTAATGTTTTGTACAATGAAAAAGTGAAATATACCGTTATTTCCACTTTTTTCTTCTTTTGTCTCCAAAACAATTATTTCTTCTTACACAATCATTCGATCAGTGAAGATTATAAAAGTTTTTTGAAAAATGCCTCGCAAAATTAAACAATCCACCTTCGAAGAACGGAAAATAATAATTGAGTTGCACTTAGATGGAAAATCTGAAAGGGAAATATCTAATTTGATAAAAAAAAAGCAAATCTACAGTGCATGATATCATTTTTAGATATAAAGAAAGTGGTTTGGTAGCAAATAAAAAACGCGGAGCCCGAAAGCTTTCACACAGAGATGAGAGCATGATTTTAAAACAGGTGAAGGAAAATCCTTTTATTTCTGCTCCAAAACTGACAGCAATGGCCAAGGAAGCTTCTGGGACGGAGGTAAACCCAGAAAGAATAAGAAGACTTCTTCGCAAGAATGACTTTCATGGCCGAGTGGCACCTCTAATAAGTAAGAAAAACCAAAGCGAACGGCTTGTTTTTGCTCGTCAATATATGACCAAAGATTTTGATTTCTGGAGTACCGTAAGTTGGAACAAACATAAAAATTTAATTAGGCTTATTATTAATATTTAGGTATTGTTTACTGACGAAAGTAAATTTAACTTATTTGGGTGCGATGGAAGAGGCAAACAAAACAAAGAGATGGAAGGCAAGAATTCAAGAAAAACAGTAAAGCACGGTGGTGGATCGGTTATGGTTTGGGGATACATGGCAGCCTCAGGAGTTGGAAATTTGCATTTCATTGACGGTGTTATGAATAAGAATGTTTATTTAAATATTTTGAGAAAAAATTTAAAAGAAAGCGTAAAAAAAAACTCGGCGTTGAAACTAATTTCCAATTTTACCAGGACAATGATCCTAAACATTCAGCATATGATGTAAAGAATTGGCTGCTCTATAACTGTCCGAAGGTTATTAAAACCCCTGCACAAAGTCCGGACCTCAATGTTATTGAACATTTGTGGGACGAATTAGGCCGCCGGATGCAGGACAGGCAGTGTACGTCAATTCCACAACTAAAGAATGTTTTACAGGAAGAGGTTTGCAAAAAATTAGTGGAATCTTTGCCTAGCCGCTTACAAGCTGTTGAAACCCAAAAAGGTGGATCTACAAAATATTAATTTTGCGTTATGTTCACACAATGCTAATTTTTTTATTAATTGCCCGACTTTAAATGTGAGACTGAAAAGTGACCTTATTTAAGTTAAGCCTTCGTATACATTTAATAAAAGAACTTGGAATAAATTGTTTTTGTTGTTTTTAAATAAAAGAACTTTTGTGATAAAATAAACAAAATTAAAACGACTTTTTCTTCCGTCAGCTTATAAATATTGGGACTAAAAGTTTTTTCATGCGTCTGCCCGACTTTAAATGTGAGTGACTGTATGTACAGTTGTACATGCACATACATATATAAAATTTCGAGTGATGAAATACCTACATATGTATGTGTAACTTAAATATCTACGCAAACAAATTAATTTTAATTTGTGGCAAAAAAATTGATATGCATACATTTTGAAACATATTTTAATATTTGATTCAAGTTGCTATATTATTATTATTAATCGAATTGTAATAACCATTTATTAATTGTTAACCGAACTTTAATTAATCTGTTTCTGTTTGTCGTATATAAAGTAGTAACTTTTTTTCTAATTATTACTGCAATTAAAGTTTTTAAAGAAGAGGAAAAAAAAAAAACAAAATTTGTTTTATATTTTTAGCTTAAATGAAAATTTATTCGAATAAATTATATATGTATATATATACCGATGTATGTGTTGTATATATTCTTTAGTATTTCTTTTTATTATCTTGGACCAGTACTTAGGGAATGACACCTACATATGCAACGCATTGTACCAGAACTAGGAAAATAGGTTATGAGGAGGGGGAAAGAGGGAGTAGTGTTTGTGAACATTTGACTTGAACTTTCCAACGCTATAACAGACAGGAAACACGTTAGCAGGCAACTTGTTCCACAGACGAAGCGTACGGCTGAAAAACGAATTCTCTCTGTAATGCGTAGTACGATTCCCTGGGCAATCGACCACAAATGGATGAGCTCTGGACGATGAACGCGTGCTACGTAAAAATGTGCGAGTTTCGGGAACAAGACCCCCGATTTCGTCAGAGCAAAATCCATTGTAGTAACGATAGAACAGATTAACGCACCCCACACTGCGTCGATGCTCCAGTGAGTCAATAGAGTTGGATACCCTACTGTCACCGATAAGCTTCTTTGCCTTCTCCTGCACACGGTCGAGCAACCCCAAATAGACTTTGGGGCACCGGCCCAAACATGAGAGTTGTATTCCATTTTCGGTCGGATATAGGTGGTATAAATAGTAAGGAGGTCGGATGGAGTGAAGTACATCTTACACCGTTTCAAAAAACCGAGGCACTTGAATGCTTCTTTAGAGACATGAAAAATGTGATCATTCCAACGAACATCACGCTGTATTTTCATTCCAAGAACATCGAGAGCATCCGATTCCTCAATATTTATACCATCCATTCTTTAGTATTTTTATTAAGCTAAGGTTTTTATTATTATCCACACTACAATTGGAATACATTGAAGACAGTAACCGATTGTTTAAATAACCTTTTTTACATCTGCTTAAAACATTATACATATATTTTGATTCGTTTTGTGAATATTTTATTGTATGAATATTTGTAATTTAATGAAAGTTCTATTACGATTTATTCGCATAACCTAAATTACATTTTACTATTTATGCGAATTAATTTTAAAAGTAAACAAATTATTCGAATAGCCTTTTAAAAACAGTTTAAATTAATTTAAAAAATTTTATATTTTGTTCAGTTTTGAGAAGATTGGTTTAAACGAATTTTCGTTAAATAAAGAATTTTTTATTCGAACAATATATTACGATTTATTCGAATAATTATTATTAACAATTAAAATTAATGATCGATATTTCATATTAATGATCATGCATCATCTTAATAGTTAGTTAGTTATGTAGATTAAGTTGTTTTTATTAAAGGAAAATTTAATTCAAATAGGTTTTTGAAAATTTTTGCCTCCAATCATATATTTATGCACTTAAAAATAATATATAAATTTATAATTATTAAGCAGAAAAATAAGAATCTTGAGCTCTTGACTATGTAAATTATACCATAATTGTATGCAAAATGTTATTGTGAATAAAAGTATATGTAATTGTAATTAATAATAGATTTTTGGAATTTCACAATTGTAAAATTAAAATGCCAGGAATTTTTTTCCAGCTTGAGGTTCAAATATTAATTTTTATTTAAAAATTCCCAATAATTCGCTACACCACTGGGTATCATTTTGCGTTATGCACTGACCAGAGGGTCCGTACCCTCCGCTTTGTGTCAAACTGATTACCATAGTGAACTTACCGACTTAAAAAACCCCCTCTTCTTCCTGGGAGACAAATTTCCACCCCGGAACCGTCTTAGCATTGCTTCGGGGTGGATTCCCAATGGCTTAATCAGCCGTCCTCTTTACACTATCTTTCGTCTGAGATCCTGATTATGATCTTGTTCTGCAGCGTCCAGATCTAGCTTTTTCGTCCGCAGAACTTTTTCACAGAATCGCGATACCGCTAAAAAGTTGACCTCGCTCACTACGAGTATCATGATATCCACGACATTCTCTACCTTTATTGAGCCAGCTACCATTTCCAGTTCTCTACGAGTTTCCGCCCATCGAATACACTTAAAGAAAGTGTGTTCGGTGTCGTCCATGACTTCTTCTTCTTCTTCGTATAAATAAAAGGGTGTGTTACATATGCCTATTTGGTATAAGTACCTCCGGTAATAGCAATGACCTGACAGCATTTGAGTCAGGTAAAAGTTCACGTTCCCATGCCGTCTGTTCAGCCATTTCTCGATATTGGGGATGAGACGCTCCGTCCATCTGCCCCTAGTGTCAGTACACCATCTAGACTGCCAACTCTGTAACATTTCCTCCCGTATGATATTAGTCCTGATGATGCTACCCAGTAGTGTAACGAAATATTGGAATAAATTTAATTTTTGCAGCTTCAGATCTTTATTTTTTATAAAAAGTTTACAATTAAAAATCTTTTATTTCTCAATATTTCGATAACAATTTGTTATCATCGTCAGGAGAAATTAAATGTTCTAACAAATAACAAATTGTTATCGAAATATTGAGAAATAAAAAATTTTTAATTGTAAACTTTTTATAAAAAACAAAGATCTGAAGCTGCAAAAATTAAATTTATTTAACAAACGAAGATCAAATAATATTGAGATAAAATGAAATATGGGAATTTTAAAATAAAAATTAAAAATTGGACCCCAAGCTGGAATAAAAGTCCCGGCATTTTTATTGTTAATATTGAAAAAATATATATATATTTTTCGAACATACTTGTGACTTTTATTGGAATTAAATTTTTTTTTAGAAATATTCTAAAAAATTTATGTGTTTGCCTATTTTTTGCTAAAGATATTTATGATTAAAAAAAGTCTTATATGAATAATTTATTTTGATATGTTTTTTTTATAATACGATTCCAATAATCAACATGACAAAAAGGGGTCTGAAAGTACTTTAGATTTCAAAATAAAATATATTCGATTATTTTTTTGTCGACTAAATTTTCTAGTATATTTTAAATAATGGGTGATTTTATAAGAGCTATCGGAAATTTAAAAAAAAAAACATAAAATTCAGAAAAATGCATGAAATATTTATTTGGATCGATAGTTGGGTCGATATAATTTAATGTTTGAAGATTATTTCATGCAAATGTTGGCCGCGGCTGCGTCTCAAATGGTCCATCCGCTTAGTCCAATTTTGGCATACTCTTTCCAACATTTCGGCCGGTATCTCACGAATAATGTTGGCAATATAAGCTTCCAGTGCGTCAATCGAAGCGGGATTGTCGCTATAGACATTAGCCTTAACATAGCCCTACAGAAAATAGTCTAGAAGCGTTAAATCGCACGATCTGGGCGGCCAATTGACTGGTCCCAAGCGTGAAATAAACTGTTCACCGAACTCGCCTCTCAATTGGTCTATTGGTTCGCGTGCTGTGTGGCATGTGGCACCGTCTTGTTGAAACCACATGTCATGCAAGTCAAGCTCTTCCATTTTGGGCAAAAAAAAAGTTTGTTATCATCGTACGGTAGCGCTCACCATTCACAGTAACGTTGTGATTCGCATCATCTTTGAAGAAATACGGCCCAATGATGCCGCCAGCCCATAATCCGCACCAAACGGTTGTTTTTTGTGGATGCATTGGTAGCTCTTGCAATGCTTCTGGCTGCTCTTTACTCCAAATACGGCAGTTTTGCTTGTTCACGTATCCATTCAACCAGAAATGAACCTCGTCGCTGAACACAATTCTTCGATAAAAAAGTGGATCTTCATCTAACTTTTCAAGAGCCCATTCACCAAAAATTTGGCGTTGTGGTAGGTCGTTTGGCTTCAATTCTTGCACCAGCTGTATCTTATAAGGCTTCACACCCAAATCCTTCCGCAAAATTTTCCACGTAGTGGAGTAACAGAGGCCCAATTGCTGCGAACGGCGCCGAATCGATAATTCACGGTCATCACCAACACTGGCCGATACGGCTGCGATATTTTCTTCAGTTCGCACTCTACGTAAGCGTGTTGGTGGTTTAATGTCCAACAATGTAAATTTGGTGCGAAATTTTTTTACAATAGCCCGAATAGAAGCCTCAGTAGGTCGATTAAACTGACCATAAAATGGAAGAAGCGCGCGATGAACTTTCTTAACAGAGCACGCATTTTGGTAATAAAATTCAATAATTTGCAAGCGTTGTTCGTTTGTAAGACGATTCATGATTAAATTATAGACCAAACTGAAGATGTTTGACAGTGACACAAGATACAAAACGTGCGTGAGCTGTCAAAACTAGTGTTGCCAAAAAGATAATAGCAAAAAAATCCCTCGTTATAACTAAACGTTCTCGGCTTTTTATCGGTTAATTTTTAAAAGTTATTTCAATAAATTTTCCAATCTTGAAAAAAAAAAATATTCGAATAATCGACAACACTCATATCACTGTATTTTCCTATAAAATAAGTGTATGCTGGAATTATAGAAAACAAAAATCTGTTTTAATACTAATTAACGAAGCACGCGACAGTTGGCTTTTCAATTAACTCGTAACGAGCGTGTTAATTGCCACTACTCGTATTTGTGGCAATATCATGTTTTGTCATTCCAAACACACTTTCCTCGCAAACAAAAAACAACTTGTTTTTCACTTTGTTTTTTTTTTTCTCTTTTTCTAAGACAAACTCGATGCAAACTAAAAAGCATATGCAGTGTAACATGTCGCAATTAGTTCATGCCACAACTGCCACTGAAGTTGGTTTCAGTTATTGATGCAACTATTGAAGTTGTGTGTAGATGTTTGCTGGCAAATAAGATTTTGTGTTAAGTAAAAATTAAAACATGCGGTTAAACACTCCCCCCCAACAGCCTATTTTATTAAGCATATTTATTTAAATAAAATATGCATTTAAAGCATAGTGGCATATATTTTGGTTTCGTGTTTGCTGGCAGCATTCAAAAGAGGATTTGCACTCAATCAAATGCTAATATTCGCTATATATTTGGTACAAGTCATAAATTTGTAATGCTCATATTAAAGTGATGATGTTAATGACACGCCCACTTTTCTCTATGACTAGCAGACAGATACTTACATAAAATATTGGCATAAAAAATTAACCGCTAATAACCAATTTGTTGTGGTTTTGCTAAACTTTTGTTGTAAAAGTTATTAAATACCCAGTAAATTTTTGCAATTCATCCCCTGGACGTCGGCAGCGGTATTAACAATCCACAACACCTTGTTTTATTTCACTGAATTTGCTATCATTATTTTTAGTGTCAAAGTTGAAAGAAGAAAAACGCCATAAAACGTATCACTGCCTATTAATGGTAAAACCTCTGTGAACACTTATGGTTTTCACAAGTTTTTACTGCTTCCCAGTAATCATTATGACGACCATTTACTGTTCAAACAAAAACATTTATTAATCGCTAGTTATCTATTATTTCTTTTGTGTCTTTTCTACCCACATATTTTTATGATCGTTATTGTTACAATCTGTTAGAATTTTTAAATAGCTCGAAAACAAAATTAAACTGGGTCCAATTTGGAGCCGTTGAGTTTACTGTGTGTGATACGTATCTCAGCAGATCTACATACCTATCACTGGTTCAGAACCAACCCGAGTATCGGATAAAGGAGTCAAATCCAATTACATCACTTTCCGATAACTCCGTCAAATCATGCAGAGTCATTCTGCCTAGATACAAAGCCCTTACGTAGGAAATAGCTGGACATCGACAAAAGAAGTGCTCACTAATCTCTACTTCCTCCTCGACTCTGCAAGTTCTACAAAAGTCATTAAATGGAAGATTTAACCTCCTTGCCAGCGTCTCTATGTCCCGTCAGGACCGTCTTAGCAGATCGCTACCTCCGTCGGGACAAGCCCCTAAGGATGATAGTACTCCTGTTATCTTATCTGAACCGCGTCAGCATTGATATTCGACAAATAACCACACTAGACCACACGTAGAAAAAAATATATGGGTGATAGGACAATATTTTAAGGGCAACATACTATTGTTGAATTATATGGTTGCGCTTGATAATGCTATATTGTTACATTAGAACGCCATTGACAGGACGCACCATAGTATTGTACAAAAATGTTCGAAGTAACAATATTTTGGTTAAACATTTTTTTCTTTTCTCAGTGCATACTCAATTATTCTAACCTTTCATACTATTCTCATATATAACCATATTATTCTCATTAAGTAACCATACTAATATCATAAATAACTTTATTGCAACAGAAACATATTTTTATTTTAATTATCACAAATACATACATATGACAATTAATAAGAACAAAAAGACAGCATATAATATATTTTGGTAATACGTGTAAAATAAATACAATTAATAAAAAAATAATAAAAATCAGATTACATTTCAACGGAATCAATGCAGAGTTTCCTCTTTGATGCTGAAATAGCCATTCATTCCATCATTAGCTGCAATAAAACACAAATATTTGTTAAGGATTTTCAATTGAAATTTCAAATGTCATATATAACCATAGTAATATGGTTACACGTCTTGTAGGATACACCATATATACATATGTATGCATGTTTACACCTTAATATTAAAAAATACTTATCTTTTTACTTTCGCGAATACTCAATATGTATTTTTTCAACAATTCCACGTTTTTTTATATAGCTGAACAATTATGTATATGTATTTTGAAAATTAAACACGCACAAAACATCTAATTGTTTCCAAAGAAAATATCAAACTAGAACAAAATTATATGTCAACGACTAGAATGAAAATATTGTAATATTCTGTAAACTTACTTTTGTTGCATATGAATTTGCGGATTATACATATAATAAAACAAATATTTTGATATTGGGTGTGATAAAAGCTATTTTTGTTTTTAAAAAAAGTTTGAAATTGCTATTATTGTATGTAACCATATCTTGAAATTTATAGATGTTAACAATACAATTACAGAAATGCAAATATTGACATATTTATAGAGGAACAAACTATAATTAATTTGATAAGACATAGTATTTAACAATAATGCACACTGTTACGGAATATATACTAATGTTGTTGCAACCATATATCAAACTGTATTTTCTTTGCGTGCATATATCATGAGCGGTCTCAAAAACTTGAATCTGTACTTGTTCCTTACAGCTCCCAAGCGGGATTCCAACGAGCTCATATATATCCCTTTGTTGTAGCTGGAAACCAACCTTTGCCAGTTCATCCGCTACAACTTTTCTGGGCACTTCACTGCGTCTTGCTGTTTTGGCTTAACGTTGAGTTCTGGGACACTCTGTACGTATTTTTATAACATGTTTCCAATAATCAATTGATCAAAAGAACGTATGAAAGTATCCTAAATTTTTATATAGGGTGTTTTTTTAAGCCCGATAGAACTTGAAATTGTAAAAAATAACACAAAAAATTAAATTGTAATCAAAATTTTTTTTTATTCGAAAGATCAATACGTGACATTAACATTTGAAAATGATTTCGGGCATATGGGCACCGCGGCTGTTCTTGACGAAGCGCATTCTGGACGTCCAATTTTGGGCCACTTTTTCGAGCACTGCTGGCCGTATGTCACGAACAACACGAACAATGCTGGCCTCCAAGGCGTCAATTGTTGCTGGTTTATCAGCATAAACCAGTGACTTCACGTAGCCCCACAGGAAATAATCGAGAGGTGTCAAATCGCACGACCTTGGAGGCCAATTGACAGGTCCATTTCTCGAAATCAACTTATCGCCAAATTTTGATTTCAGTAAGTCGATGGTTGCGTTCGCCGTATGGCACGTAGCGCCATCCTGTTGAAACCACATCTCCTCCGGATCAATGTCATCCATATTTTCAAACAAAAAATCATTGATCATGGTGCGGTAACGATCTCCATTGACCGTAACGCGAGCTCCGGCCTCATTTTTGAAGAAATAAGGTCCGATGATGCCACCAGCATGAAAACCGCACCAAACAGTGCATTTTTCTGGATGTAATGGAGTCTGTAGGGTCTCTTGTGGATTGGTCTCACTCCATATGCGGCAATTTTGCTTATTAACAAACCCGTTAAGCCAAAAATGCGCCTCATCGCTGAACACAATTTTGCGATAAAACATTTTCAATTAAATTTCAAAGTAAATTTGGATAATTTCGTAGCGTTGTTCAAGCGTGAGTCTATTCATGATGATTTGTCAGAGTATACTGAAACAAATAAAAAAAATGTTTCATAAAAATTTAATTTTTTGTGTTACTTTTTACAATTTAAAGTTCTATCTAGCTTAAAAAAACACCCTATATAAAATATATTCCATAAATTTTTGTCAATTATTCGGATAAATTTTTTAATACTATAATAAAATTTGCTAATGAATATAAATATATATTAAACCATTTTATATAATTGAATGAAAATTAATCGGATTACGCGGAAAAAAAGTCTTTTTATAGATATACATATATCATAAAATTTGGAGGAACTATATACTATATGATGCTTAAATTAAATATAAAATTACTTTATATAATAGAATCAAGATTAATCAATTCATTTTTAACGAATATTCGAACAAATTTTCAATACATTTTAAAAACTGGAAAATAATAAATTATTTAATATAATCGAATGAAAATTAATCGATTAATTTTTACCGATTATGCGGAAAATTTTTAATTTTTCAAACATTAAAGAATACTAATTAGCTAAAATTTAATTTAGAAACACATATATTTTCATAATATGTTTCGAATAGTCAAATGTTCAAGAAATCATCTGAAAGTAATTCAAATTTTGAAATAATATATAGTCGATAAATTTTTATCGATTATTTGAATATATCATAAAATTTTAAAAAATATATATATGGTACCGAAAATATACATTAAATTATATTAGTTAATCGATTACTTTTTACTGATTATTCGAATAAATTATTATATATATCATAAAATTTTGAAAAAATATATAATATATAGTAGTGAAAATAAATATGTATTATATTTATATATACTCGAATGCAAATTAATCGATTAATTTTTACATATTAGCCAGTAAATTTTTCCATATATCATAAAGTGGGGAAAGGATATAATATATGATGCTAAAAATAAACATAAAATTTTAGTATATAAACGAATAAAATTAATCGATTAATTTTTGCCGAGTATTCGAATAAATTTACAATATTTTTGAAAAAAATAGCATGATACTGAAAATCAATATTAAATTATTTAATATGATCAAATGGAGAAAAAATATAATATATGATGCTTAAAATAAATATGAAATTATTTTATACAATCGAATACAGATTATTCGATTAGTTTTTAACGATTATTCGAATAAATTTTCAATACATTTTAAAAACTAGAAAAAAATTATTAAGTTTGTTAATATAATCGATTAATTTTTACCGGTTAACCGAAAAAATATTTTACAGATATACTGATATATCATAAAATTTTGAAAAATTATAATATACTCGTATACTTAAATAAATATTAAATTATTTTATATATTCCAAACAAGACTAAACGATTCATTTTTATTCGAATAGATTTTCAATACACATTAGAAACCTGAAAAAATATATGATTAAATTAATTTATATAATCGAATGAAAATTAATCCATAATTTTTACCGATTATTCGAATAATATATTTTTCAAACATTAAAAAAATCAATTAATAAAAATTTAATTTAAAAACACACGTATTGTAATAATATGTTTCGAATAATCAAATGTTCAAGAAATTGTCTGAAAGTATTTAAAATTTTGAAATAAAATATAGTAGATAAATGTTTATCTGTTATATGAAGAAGTTTTAATACCTACATATATCATAAAATTTTCAAGAAAATTTAAAATATAATACTGAAAATTTATATTAAATTATTCTATATAATCGAATGAAAATTAATCGATTACTTTTTACCGATTATTCGAATAAATTATGAAATATATCATAAAATTTGGAAAAAAATATATATATAACATATGATAATGAAAATAAATATGTATTAAATTTATTTATATAATCGAAAGAAAATTAATCGATTAATTTTTACCTATTAGCGAGAAAATTTTTTTGTGTATCATGAAGTTTGGAAAAGATATATGACTCTTAAAATAAATATAAAATGTTTTTATATAATTGACTAAATTAATCGATTAATTTTTACCGATTAGAATAAATTTACAATATTTTTGAAAAAGTAGAACCAAATAACAAGATGCTGTCAATATATATTAAAGTAATTTATATAATCGAATCAAAAAACATAATCGATTAATTTTTCGGATTATTCGAATAAATTTTTTTCGAACATTAAAAAAATTATTAATTAAAATTTAATTTTAAAACATATATATTCATAACACGTTTCAAATAATCATATGTGCAAGAAATGGTCTGCAAGTACAGGTTCTCTGCTGGGAAGGTATACATACTACTCGCAATAATTCCATTGTAATCCTAACTGTCTGCGATGTGGCAACGTCCTGTTGATACCACATTTTAATCTAGCTTAAAGCATGCAGCTGTGGCGTGAAAAAGTTTTCAATCATATGATGGTATCGCTCCCCATTCAAAGTTACCGTTACGCCTTTTCCATTTTCAAAGAAGTAAGGTCAAATGACGCCTCTTGGCCAAATAGCACACCACTTTTAAAGAATGCAAAGGTAGCTGATGAATAATTTGTGTGTTTTCCATTACCCAGAACCAACTATTCTGTTTATTCACATTTCCACTCAAATGAAAATGTGCTCCGTCACTTACTACGATTCTTTCATGAAAACCGGAGTTGTCATGAGCGAGCTGTAACATCCTATTGCCATATGTACGGTGGCGTAAATGGTCTTATAGAAGAAGCTCTTGCGTCGGCTGAATCTTAAGTGGAAACAAATGCAAATCCTTGTGCAAAATTGTGGCTAAAGTTGTACTTTAAAGATCAAGCTCCTGCGCACGGCGTCGAATTGGGGTCGATGAAATGTTTTCAACACTTTCTTAAACCACCGCAATATTTTCAGCCGATCTTGCAGTACGTCCATGCTTGGGCCAATCTCCTCTACACCCTCTTACTTCATTCACTACACCAGGTATGCCCAGGCCTATGCATTTGATGCTAAATTGTTTAAGTTATAGGGCTGTGCTCTTTAACACATACATACTGCACTCAGCGCTAGCAATGAAAAATACACCAACAGCTTTGTCTTTGTATTTTTTGTAGTTCTTCACTGCACACACATAAGAGCAAAGCAACAACACTTTCGCATGCTTTGCTGGCAAAACATTGACGACAGCGACTATCAGTGTAAATTTTGTTTTTGTAAATTGTTGTGCTTTTTACAGCAAAAAATATTAAATAAAAGCAGTTTTCCTTTAAATGCATTGGTATTTGGTCTTCCATATAAAACTTTTGGGCACCCCTGCACTACACTGTAAATTGTGTGTTTTGTTTGCACATTGTTTATACCAAAAAATTTCATGTAACTTTCTCATCGCCACATTAATCGATGATTGATTTTGATCAAATATTTTAACGATTAAAACACGTTGGTTTATTGAATATTTTTCCATAATAAAGTTGCCACATGTCTACTTCACGACTGCCAAATATGGCGGCAAAAACAAATAAGTGTACCTTCCCGACGGACACCCGGTATTATTGTGTCATATAACTCTACAAGAAAAGATTTCAGATCAAGCTTCAATAAATCTAAATACTTGTCTTAAAATTATGGAAATACTCATCATACAGATTTCTAAACAAAAAATGTTGACCCTTTCTTTCTTGCTACACGTAAAAATAAAAACTCATTTAAAAGTAAGATTTATTTATTAGTAAAAATAAATTGGTATTAATTTGAGGTTTATTCAAGCAAACATAATTGAATAGTTATTTCAATGAGGCGAAAAACATATTATAAGAAAAGAAAAAATGTTTTAAGAAACAACAAAACCAAAAAATTAATTCACAAGAGGCACATCATCGGGCTGGTTAAAGGAATTATAACAATCAAGCCAATATTACAAAAACAAAACAAAAAACCGGGGGCAATCTTATTAGACAGCTAAAGCAACTACACTTCATACCCGATTAACAAGACTAAAAATAGAAAACTTTTTTGTAAATAATTTTGGAGAAAATTATTGTTAAACTGGTGTTGGGTTTGGTTTGAATTATTTGGCCATAAAAACGTTGCCCAAACTCAATTATATAACAATCTGTTCACATTTTTTCACACACCATCAACTCTAAATGAAAACAACCAAAACCAGCTACAGTAACAACAACAACAAAATTACTCGTAAGGACTTGTTTAAAACCAGGAGCTGGGCAAAGAACTAAAAGCAAGGCAGTAACAATATATGGACTTTTTACCACCAACAACAATAACAATACGAGTAGCACTCGAGCGAGTACAACAACAAAAAAGAGGTGGGAAAAAAACCATTGTAAAGGCTGCTTGCTGTTGTTGCAACTTAAAGAATCACCAATTTAGTTTGAATTAAGAGAAATGAGTTTGATGCTGTTTGCCACAGCATGAATACCGATACAAATTACAAAGCAATTTATATTCGTCTACGACAACAAAATAAACCAAACCAGCCAGCTCCCCAGCTTGTGAATGAAATACCACCCCTGTCCACCACCCACTAACTCCGCTTTCCTATACTGAGACACACACACGCACACACATACACGTACGGCCAGGATATAAAATAAATTTAATACAAAACATATATTCGTACGAATATCAAAAATCAATCTGAAACAGTCAGCCATATTCAGCCAGCCAGCCAGTCAGCCAGCCAGCCACAACTATTGCCCCCGTACAACCCCCATTTAAAATGTTTCTAATTTTATATTCCATTTTTTTTCTTTTCTTTTGTTATTTTTGCTATTTTCCTAGTTGACTGCCACATAATGTTGCAATATTGGGTCATTGAGATGGCTGTTTAGAAAATATATTGTTATACAATGGCAACACACATGTACGTACATACATGCATACACACACATATATACGAATATATACAAGAACCCAACAAACACTAAGGTTTGATTTCAAATTGAGAATGATTTGAAAACAAATGTTTTCTCAAACGACAAACGTTTGATACTGATTTGAATTCAAATTGAACAGCACAATATTTTCAATAAAAGGGGAAGACAAATTTAAAGAAAATAATGTTGTGTATGAACCAGTGATCATCAAAAATCATGTTTTTGCTTGATTAACTCATACACTAAAATTTGTACTCAACAGAAATCAAGAAGAAGACAAATTTAAAGAAAATAATCTTGTGTATGAACCAGTGATCACCAAAAATCATGTTTTTGCTTGATTAACTCATAGACTAAAATTTGTGCTCAACAGAAATCAAGCAACAAAGTTCAACGCTGAGTATAATCAATTCGTCTTGTAAACATTTTGAATTTGTAATCAGCAAAAATCAGGCAACAAAGTTCACCGTTGAGTGAAATCAAATCGTCTTGTAAATATCCTGAATTTGTAATCAACAAAAATCAAGCAACAAAGTTCAATGCTGGGTAAAATCAACTTGTTTTGTAAACATTGCGCATTCATTTTAGCGTTGAATAAACTCAGTTTCATGCTTGTTGTTGCTTTGAAGCTTAAGCTGAATAGCTTAACGAAGATGTTGCTCATTGTGTCACTGATTAAAAATCAACTGCGTATTTGTGCGGCTGGACACAAAATCATATTTAAATGAAATGTAATGTTTTTCATGTTGTTGAGCAAGTAAGATTTTTTTGCTTTCGGTCAAAGCTATTCTCTGATATAAACTAAAGTGTGATGGTAACGATTTGGAAAAAGTGTGACATGTTTATATCGGCGCAACTAAAAGAATGTTGGGTACAAGGATAAAGGAGCACAAATCAGATGTAGCTAAACATAAGGAAACAACAGGCCTCGCTCAACATGTAAGAGATCACAAACATAAAATAAACTTTGAAGGTGTTAAAATATTAAACAGAGAAAAAAGAGAGAACAAACGGTATACAATAGAGAGCCTACGCATACAACAGAAAATAAATAAAACAATGAATAAGAAGAGGACAAAGATAACACAAAGGGAACGACTACAGGACCCAAGTGAGCTGGACAACCTAGACTATTCCGGGGTATCCAGCGGCCTGCCTACCTAAGATAACACAAAACTACAATACTCCATTGCAATAATTTAGTAACTACTCTGTGATAATTTGACAAGGTTGACAAAATATTTAATGTGATGTCCAGTTTTTTATTTATTTGATATTTTTTATTTAATTTACAAAGGAAAACCATGATATAATTGTAAGTTCAACATTGAGAAAATTCTATATTATTTATTTATAGTCAAATTAATGTTGTATTATTTGTATATGTTTCAAAAGCTTAAGGCAATCAATCAGACTATTATACAAGTATAAATACTTTCATTAGATTTTGTGAGATAAAAGTCTAAACACATTTCTTGCGACTGTCAAAAAGTCTAACATAAATTAGATTTTGCATTCACGCCATCACACTTGATATAAACCAACATAGATGTGCCATCATAAAACTTTTCACGGCGGCAGGTGCTTTACTCGTCGTAGGCGATAGACGTACCGGTGCGTAAAGTTCTTCAACAGTTAAAATAATAATTATGTATAAATTATATCCAAATTCAATAGCACAAACATATTTTATGTTCTAAATATAGCATGAGCAAAATACATTTATAAATGACAGCTAAATTCCAAATTTCGAGCTTTTTTATAAGGACAAAACATACTATCAGTGACGGCACCCCATCGACTACGAAATAGCCGACTACTCAATTTTTAATTAGCTGGTTTGCTAAAAAACATAACCCTGATCCAATGTAAAGTATTATCGTTTTGAAAAGTTTCAAAAAACAAACAAAGTCGTATGGGATGTCAAATTTTTATCGTATTATTTTTCGTATGTATGACGGATTACATTCAGACTATCAGACTTGCACGTTTTATTTGAATTTTTGACAAGTATTAATACAAAGTATAATAGTGTGAATTGGGCTTTAACAGATACTATTTATACCCCTGATGATAGAATGAGGTAAAATAAAGCTAACGAAACGTTGGGAAAAAATATAAAAAATTATTTTAATTTCATCTGACCATATTGAAGCTCGAAGGTAACCCATTTTCAAACAAGAAGGTCATTTTCAAATTGAGAAACACATTAGTGCCAATTTCACGATAACGAAGCTGTTCGTTCGTTGGCACAATTACATTTAAAACAATAACAAAAATTTTAATGTTGTTTTTGTTTTAAATATAATTGTGCGAACGAACGAACAGCTTCGTTATCGTGAAATTCGTAACTTGGTTTCAAATGTAATTCTCAAATGTTTTGTGATGTGGAATATAAATAAAAACTATCCTTTACTTTACAAATTTATGTTTTTTTTATTTTTATTTGCGATTTTTAATTTGAATTTTCTATTATTATTGCTCATTTTATTATTATTTTCTTAGGGCCGTATCCAAAAAAAAATTCTTACTTACGTTTTAACGCATACGTTAGTTACCAAACATATTAACACTACCATACATTTGTTAAAAAAGTTTATGCAAAAACAGTACGTTAACTATTAAATGTAGTAAGGAATTTAATTGTTTTATTCTGGCAATGTCGTTATGTTCAGTTGTAATTTTTTGAATAGTGATGTATGAAAACTAATATTCGAAAATCGAAAAACAAATTTAAAAATAAAAACTTTTATTACTACATAAAATAACACTTTTTGGACAACTATTTCTTGGATTAACCTTTTTAATAAATAATGAATACATAATATGTAGTGTATTAATGAAATTGAGAAGAATTAATAGGACTTCTTATACTACAAATATTTGTATTATTCGAATAACGTTTTTGGTTGTATTCGTTCGATTGAAAGTGCATCACTGACATATTTTTTATTTATGTTTCGCTTTCAAAATTAATATTTTCAATTCATATAAAATGTAAAGCGCTAATTTATTTTTCTAACAATTATAATTTATTGCTGTTCTTAAAATTGTGAATTTCAAGGCAAATCAACATGAAGAAATCAAATGTCATTTTAACGTACAGTTAAAGTGGATCATTTCAACTTTAAACGTATGGTAAGCTAATAATTGTTTTTGGATACAACGTTAGGAAATTTTTCTTAACAATTGCTTACCAAGCAATGTTAAGTTTTTTTTGCATACGGCCGTTAGTCTTGAAATTCTCGAAAGGACAATGTAGTTGGTTCCTTTTGGCTCTAATAAATGAGACAATCTCATTGTTTCTTATTATATCACTTTTTTATATTTTTATTCATGTTTTACTTATTAAAACTAATTTTTGCAGAAACATTTATTTTAAGATTAGTATTTACAATCAAAATCATATTGATAAAACATTGAGTATCAAATGTTTATATTTAAATGACTCTTAATTTAAATTCAAATATTAAAATCAAACCATTGGCAAAGTTTGCAAATTATAATTGATATCAAATGATAAAGACATTTTATATCAAATGTTTGATTTTGTGTTTGTTGGGAAGTGAAGTCTTGAAAAGAGCACAAATGTTGAGTTTGCCTGTTCAAATACCAAAAATTTCTTATTTATTTATGTATGTATGTGTGACTCAATGAGGCCCAAAACCCAAATCATACCACAAAAACCCATAAAATGTCAACTACAGTTTAATGCATGTGTACACATTGGATACTTATTTATATATATGTGTATATACATATATAATACTATATGTACATACATATGTATTTGATATAAAATTACGAAAATTAGCAAAATTTATAAACCAGGGAAGTCTAAAGCAAGCAGCCATACATACATAATATACAAAAATAATGCAAGATTTGAATTAATTGGAAAACATAGGAACCACTCAGACCCTGGTCCAACCAAAATGCACGATACTCATACTTACCATCCTTATGTTATACGATGGCGAATTGATACTGAAGCTACCAAAGTAGGAAAAAAAATGTTTTTTTCAAAAACTATTTATTTCTCGACATTTTGCCTTATTACAGAATGCCCTGGCGTATACCTAATCAGGGCATTCTGTTTTTCGTGTAAAGAGGGGAAGGAGTCTTCTCCCGTTTGTTGTAGCAAATAAAACTCTACGCATGACATTTGCTGTGTTGGCTTCAGAAACCCTTGCCAAGGGTTTAAATTGATAGAACGGGGATCAGCATTGCCCTCGAGTGGTTCTGCTTGCAGTTTAGCCTGGGCTGATCATAGTTAAGGTGCCATAGTTAAGGTGCCTACCTTGGCTGTAACGTTCTGGCTGTGGTTTAAACCTAAACATGCAGAATGGGGGAGATAGTTTTCCAGATAATTGTTGATGCGTGGATTTTTCGGGGGCTAACAACTCCCCGAGGTTCTGTGGTGATGGTTTGACTGGGTAGTTGGTTTAAGGACAGATGCTCTCAGTGGGCTTCGGCCTACCAACTCATTAGGTCTTGTCTTCCATTAATTGCTGGGAAATTGCATACAGGAAGAATTAGGAGTCATATGGGAACCCCTTAACATAGGGTTGCCCATATGACTACAAACATATGGCAAGAATTGCTAGGTGGTAAGCCCCACGGGGATGCTGTTGAATCGTGAATAATTCACTCCGTGGAATTGATACATAAGGTCGTAAAGGCAGGTAGGTGGTGCTGATGTAAATCTATTTCACTCGCTATCCAACCAACCATTCGGCGTAGTAATCACGTTTCAGCTCTTGATTCAATTCAACCTTGTAAGAGTATAAGTGCAAATATTTATTCACAATTCGTATCTGCGATGTTCAATTGCTTAGCGTGACCACTAGTCCAGGTTGACGGATCTTATTTTGTGCATGCTGGAGAGGTGGTTTTCGGCAAGTCGCCGGGCAGGTGCTGCTTGCGGTCCATCTCAACGCTGATCATGATTGAAGTGCCTACCTTGGCTGAAGCGTTCTGGCTGTAGCTTAAACTTAAATCGCAGGAGGTGGAATTAGTTTCCCTGATAACTATTGTGCATGCCGGTTTTCGGTAGCTAATATACTCCAGGGTGCAGATAGTAGTAATGTAGTGATGGTTAGACGGGTTAATAATGGCTGATGCTCTTAATGGACTTCGGTCTACCAACGCATTAAGCCAAGAGACAAAAGTTGACATCTGTGTGAGCCTTGCAAGCCACACGAGGGCGCTGGTGATTCGTGGAGTTGATCCATCATGAGATATGGCCATCACGGCAGGTGCAATGACATATTCTGTCAGTTCTTGTACGAGTACATTTACCCAGAAAAGCTTCAGGTTCGAAAGTCTAGCTATCTTATTTGGATAACCCCCCCCCCCCCCCCCCCGCCCACACCTCAGGAAGCAGGTTTTGGCTTGGTGTATGCCTAACCAGGTTACCCTGGCTTTTGTGGGTATAAAGGGGTAGGAGTTCCTCATTTATTGTAGCAAATAAAACTCTAGGAAGCTGCATGATTTAGCCCATTAGTCCGTCGTGCCACACTGATCAATACTTTTTATCTGCGATCGCCTGCCGTACATGGTTTACTATTCTGTGCGTTTGTTCTAAGTTTCTGTGTTTAGCTCTACAGCGAACTTAACGATTGGAGAAACATTCCACATCCTTTAATATTGGCTTATATGCCGAAATTTTTGTGATACCCTTCCCTGAATCAATCACGACACTTAACAAAAATAAACTATCAGCTGTTAACTTGATTGTCAAGATCAGCAGTGTTGCCAGCTAAAAGTTGTGAACTTCTAAAAAATACTCTTTACTTCCGGGAAACTGAACCTAGCTGTGCAACCTAAATTAGCGCGTCAAACGTAATTTATCTGTCAAAAATTCTCATGCACATACAATATGTATGAGACCAACCCAAATACCGCGGCGTGTATGCTTTGCAGATGGAAAATCTAATTTTGACAGAGCGTAAGAGAGAAAGCTTTACTGCCTCTCAGTAAAGTTTGCTTCAAAATAAATGTTGCTCATTTTTTGCGGCCATTAGTAATCACACTTTAGGTTCTTCTAGACTTATTTAGCGACTTTAATACTTTTTCTTATTAATATGTAGTGATTATTATTAAACAAGTCTATTAAGCAATACTGTTCATGGCACAACGTTAACGCTCTTATTTAAGTTACTTACTACAGCGTAAAATCAAAGCGTTAAATTACGTTGCGCTTAACGCCCAAATTTAGGTTGATCAGCTGTTAACTTGATTGTCAAGTGCAGCAGTGTTGCCAGCTAAAAGTTGTGAACTTCTAAAAAATTCTCTTTACTTCCGGGAAAACTGCACCTAAGTGCTTATTACTTTTTTAGTTTATCAGCTGTTAAATTGATTATCAAGTGCAGCAGTGTTGCCAGCTAAAATTTGGGAATTTCGGAAAACTGAACCTAAGTGCTTATCTAGTTTATCAATAATCAACTATATACTCGTATATCAAACTTTTGTATTCGTTTCATGCCGCATCGTGCAAATACCTGCCGCAGCTTTGCTTTCGATATATGCTAATTTTCTTTGGCGCATAAATAACGCTGAATTTGATTGAAGAACTCATTCGCATGGACCTACTTATGAGTTAAGTAAAACCTATAAGAAAATCTCTAGCAATACCAGAGGCGTGATATCACCACGCTCTCAAATCGTCTAATCCCTAATGTCTAATGTGGCACATAACGCCGTTCAGGAAACCACATGTCATTTGTTACATACATACGCTCATATGTACATATTTTGTAGTTAAAATTTTATTATCACTTGTCATGTTTCCACTTTATGTTCACTGCTTTTTTTTTTCTTTTGTTTTGTTACTTTGATGGCAACCAACAGCCAATTTGCACTTCGTGTGCGTGTTACAATGTTCTGTTTTTTTTTTTATATTCTTTAGGCGAAATAAAATTTCTTCCGTATATGAGTTTTATAGACTGAATTAAACTTTCTTAAACTAAAGACATAATTTGTTATTGATTTGGTTTTGTGTCCTGAAGAATATGTAACGTGAGTTAATAAAATCGAATAATTTCTTCTCGCAAAATTACTGTTCTATTTCAGATTTAAAATACGAGTATTTTTATGGCCAACTGTTATTAGTTTATTGCTTACACGCAGAAAACAAATAACTATGAAAAATCATAATGAATGCACACAGATTTGATGTCTTTTTTAACGCAGTGCCCCATTTGAAGTTAAATGCATTCCATAAGAATAGTAAAATGAAGCTTAAGAATATCAAATTTTACATTGTTTGCGTTTCAACGAGTGAATTGGTATAAATAATATTTGATTTCATCATGAAATCTCATTAAATTTACTTGAAATGATGAAAAGAATTTTGCTTCACAGCACTCATTTGGCTGCAATTTGAGGTTGATTTAATGGCAACACTGTCCCTGTCAGTAGGCAACAGAGACCTGTCAGCAAGCTGCGTCATATAGTTTGTGTTTGGCAGCCGTTTTTTGATAAGAAAATTAAGAAAAAAGACATTTCGTGTGCTCACTAAGGATTAATTTTTGCGAAAGAAACCCATCACTCAAACCAAGACTAGGACTCCGAAGAAGTAGTTTCCTAAATTTCGATATGCCGTATGTTTTGGACGCCCAGTTAAGGTCTCCACATCGAAACAATGGAAAAATTCACAATATTGCTTTAGTAAATCGGGAACGAGATTGTGCAAACCATAGGCATCTCACATAGCTCAGTGGTTTCAATTTTGAATGATTACTTGGGTATGAGTGAGCTTTCCGTAACATGTGCACCGTTTTTGCTCACATTCGACTACAAGCTTAACCGTATTACAATTTCGCAGGAAATTTTGGCGTTGTTCAACCACAGTATAGACGAGTTTTTGCGCCGTTTCGTAATCGTAGATGAAACGTAGATCCACCACAATACACCGGAGGCAGAACAGCAGTTTCAGCAGGTTTCCCGGCATAAATCGGCGCCAGAGAAGGCATAGTTGGGTTTTTCTTATCAAGCCATGATGATCGTTTTTTAAGATGCTCGCGGTAGAATCCACATTGACTGCATTCAAAAGGCAAAAACAGTCAATGGCGAATAATGTCGCAACTTATTGGGTCGATGCAATGAGGAATTGGGAAAAAACAATCACGTTTGGAAAAGAAAAAACTTAGTTTCCACCAGGGCAGTGCAAGGGTGTACACATGGGCAAAAATCTATGAGTTGGACTACTTGTTGCTCCCTCATTCACCTTATTCTCCAGATTTGGCGCCGAGGGACCATTTCTTGTTCCCAAGCATACAAAAATGGCTCGATTGAAAGAGATCTAACTTCAACGAAGAAAGCATGTCACCAACAACTGCTTGTTTTGATGACCCCAACAAATTGTATTCTTCGGAAAAAATAAAAAAAAAAAAAATTGGAGGAAAGTTGGACTAAGTGTATAGAACGTAAAGAAGGCCATGTTTTTAACTTCGACCAGTACTCCTTGTACTGGAACTAGAAAAATAGTTTAAGAAGAGGAGGAGGAAAGAAGCAGTAGCTTTCGAGGACGTTTAAAATGAACCTTCCAACGTCATATGCGACAGAACGTGGAATTGGTTTATATCAGTACCTACCATATCGGCCTTATCTGATGCTGAATCAACTCCATCGGTTGAATTATTCACGATACACCACGCCCCCCTGTGGATTACAAGGTTCACACGGTTCATAACTTTTGCCATATGTTTGAATCCATATAGACAAACCGCTTACTAAAGAGCTCGGGCCTTCCAATCTTTCCAGTATGTAATTTCCCAAACAATCAATGATAGAGAAGGTTTAATGAGTTGGTGGGCTGAAGTCCATTAAGAGCAGCAGCCTTTAACCAACTCACTCGTCTAATCATCACTTCTGGTTCTTTACATTACAGGTATCTGTTGTTACAAACAGCACCTCCGGGTACTATTAGCGCGCGAAAACCGACATTGCACCGTAGATATCAGGGAAATTAAATCCCCTTTCTGCAATCTAAGTGTAAACCACAGTCAGAACGTTTCAGTCAAGGTAGGCAGCTCAACCATGATTAATGCCTGGTTGGTGCGAAAGCAGAACCTCTCGGGGGCTTTACCCATCCTCGTTCTGCGAATTCAGTCTTGGTAAGGGTTTTGGAAGTCCAACCCAAAGTAAGCCACTCTCATTCAGGGAGATAAAGTAGAGTGTCCTGTTTTGTTTGTGATGTTTGAAGGTGTTATATGTGACAAGAAACACGACTCCAGGCAAATTGTTTTACAGACGAACCGTACGGCTGAAAAACGAAATCTCACTGTAATGTGTTGGGCGATTCGCTGGACAATGGGCCAGAATTGGATGAGTTCTGGACGATGAACGCATGTTGTACACAAATATGTGGGTTTCGGAAAATCGATTGTAGTATCGAAATAGAGTAACGCACCCGACATTGTGGAGATCCTCTCAAATGAGTTAATAGAGTTGGTATTTATTATGTTATGATTAAACAGATGAGTATTTCGTGAGTTGTAAAGCAATTCCTACATGAGTGTCATAATATTCTTAATATATTTCATGAAAGACTCGTTACATAATCTGTACATATGTACATCTCTTCCCCGAAGGAGCAAGTTTTGCCTATCAGCGTATTCATAACTTGGGCACTTTGCTTTCTACATTGTAAAGGGGTAGGGATGCCTCACTTGTTATGGCAAAAAAACTCAAGGAAGTCCCGGCATGAATTAGTTTATATTAGAACTTCCACAACTACTTACCACTGGTAAATTGACAGCACGGGGATCAGCATGCCCCACGTGATTCCGTTTATCCAGCCATCCTATCGCTGTTTGTGGTTGAAGTGCCGCCTGCCTATTGGTTGAAGCGTTGTGGCTTAAACGTTAAACCGCAGGAAGGGGTCATAACCATTCGCTGATAAATATGGACGATTACGAAACGGCGCAAAAACTCGTTTATACTATGGTTGAACAACGCCAAACGTTCCTGTGAAATTGTAATACGGTTGGACTTGTAGTCGATTGTGAGCAAAAGCGGCTCTCTCATACCCAAATAATCATTCAAAATTTAAACAACTGAACCATGTGAGATGCCTATGGTTTGCACGATCTCTTTCTAGCTTTCAATCTGTTATTCCCCCCGGGGAACAGACGCTCTGCTTTTCGAGGAAAAGAGGGGAAGGGGTTCCTGGTTTGGTGCGGCAAATAAAACTCTAGAAAGCCACATGACTTATGTTGTGTTGGCTTCCGAAACCCTTACCAAGGGTATAAATTGGCAGAACGGGGATCAGCATGGCCCCCGGGAAGTTCTGCTTGCGGTTCGACCCGGGCTGATCATGGTTGAGGTGCCTACCTTGGCTGAAACGTTCTGGCTGTGGTTGAAACCTAAAACGCAGGAAGGGAGTGTTGGTATCCTTGATAATTGTTTGGTGATGGCTTTTTTCGAGGGCTAACAATCTCCCGAGGATCTGTTGCCTATACAACAGAACCAGCGGTGATGGTTGACAGGTGAGTTGGTTTAAGGGCTGATTCTCTTAGTGGGCTTCGGCCTACCAACTCATTAAGCCTTGTCCTCCATTGATTGCTGGGAAATTGCATACATGTGGGATTAGAAAGCCCGAACTCCTCAACAAGAAGTTGTTCCTATGACCGCAATCATATGACAATAATTGCTACCTGTGTGAGCCTAGCAAGCCACACGGGGGCGGTGGTGAATCGTGAAAAATTCACTTCGTGGAATTGGTCCACCATCAAGTTAGGCCGTCAAGGCAGATACTGATGTAAATCATTTTCACAGTTGTCTGGGGACTAGGCATACACTAGGAATCGGAACGCTCGAGCTATTCTGTAAGCGGTTTGCTCTTATGGGTTCAAACATATGACAAGCGGTTGTACCTACACAGAAAAAAATAGATGAGATTTTTTTTCAATCAAGTTATGTTATTAAAAAAAACCATCAATTTAATAAAATTTGCATTGACTTAATTAAATTCTTATTAATAATGAATTTTTGGAAATATCTCTTAATAAAATGCAATTAATAAAAAGTTTTCCGAATTGTTGACTGTTATTCAATAAATAAATTTAAAAGGTCATATAACAGTGAAGAGTTGTTGTTTCATTAACAATTTTTTTTGTTAAGTATATTTTACGTATTAACGAAAATTTTTTTAACTCAATAATTTTTGCTTTTAAGTGAAAAAGCTATTTCTACTCTATAATTTGAATTATCAATCCGGCAAAAAATCTTTTTCACAGGAAATTTGATAAAAATTGCACTATTTTTATCAAATTTCCTGTGAAAAAGATTTTTTGCCGGATTGATAATTCAAATTATAAAGTAGAAATAGCTTTTTCACTTAAAAGCAAAAATTATTGAGTTGAAAAATATACTTAACAAAAAAAATTGTTAATGAAACAACAACTCTTCACTGTTATATGACAACCTTTTAAATTTATTTATTGAATAACAGTCAATAATTCGGAAAACTTTTTATTAATTGCATTTTATTAAGAGATATTTCCAAAAATTCATTATTAATAATAATTTAATTAAGTCAATGCAAATTTTATTAAATTGATGGTTTTTTATTAATAACATAACTTGATTGAAAAAAAATCTCATCTATTTTTTTCTGTGTATGTGAGCCTTGTCACTCATTTGGGGGCGCTGGTGATCTATTAGATAGTTCACCCCATAGTGAACCAGCGGTCCACCGTCAGATTAAGCCTTCATGGCAATTACACATCTGAAAGGTTTCTCTTTATGGTTAATGCAAGTAAGTGTATTTTGCTGTATTGTGGAAGGAAGAATCATCTCATGTAATAGTTACTCTTTTGCGGGAGAACTTCAACGATTAAAAACTTCACTGGTTGACGATCAAAAACATTTTAAACAAAATTCCCAATAGACTCATCCACGATTTCAAAAGCTAGCTGGGCATATTAATATGCCCAACTAGCATTATTATTATATATGTATGTACATATGTATGTATGTATGTATACATACAAACATTTTTTTCGTTACAGGAATCTTTTAAGTTACGCGTCCATTTGCGCACCAACCGTTTCCATCTCAATTTACAACAATCATAATCCTTTTGAGAGACTCTCATTATTGTAAATGAAATAAAACTTTAATTAAAATTTTATATTAAAATAAAATCATAATTTATTATTTTAATTTGACATGCATTTTATATTTGATCACTGACTACTTTCTCTCTCATCTTTTTTAACTTTAACAATTTAATTCCATTTTTAGATCAAAATTTCATGGTTATAATCAACGTCAAATAAGTAAGAAAAAGATTTTTTTATCTTTTGTTTTGTATTAAAAATGAATTTATGTAGAGATGATCAACTGCAAGTAAAATTCAACAAAACATGTTTAGCACTTGCAATAAAAAAAAGGCCGGAAAACGTCACAAGTGATTAAAAATGTTTGGTAAAAACTAAAACGTGAATACTGCTTTGTTGTGCAGAGACAATTATTTTAGTTATTCTATCAAATTAAATTCAAATCGAGCAAAGATATGATGACAATTATATACCCGTTTGAAAGGACGAACGATGCCTTTTTTTATACATTCGCCGCAGCTTCCCTAGAAGCTGCACTTACACAGATCTGGAAGTAAATCAATCTGAAATTAGTGCCATGAGATATCATATTAATGATTCCATCAACAATGATTTTCTAACGATATACATATATATGAATGGGGTCGCTTGAGTAGAGTTGATTTCAAAGCACGAAAGGCCCAGTGTTATCTGTTTACGCACTGACGCAGAAGCGCTTACTGCTTCGTATATATTTACAGGTGTATATGTATTGATGCATCGGAATCTTACGATGTTTTCTCAGAATGAAATTTAGTGTGATTTTCGTTAGACTGAACAGATATTTTATGTCTCAAAAGAAACATTCAAGTGTTTTGATTTACTTACATAAAATGGTCCAAGACATATGGCACTCCATTCGATCTGGCCGAAAATGGAATACAACTCTCATGCCTGAGCCTGTGTTACAGAGGCTATTTTACTCGACCATGTGCAGGAGCGGTCGAAAACGCTCATCGGTGACAGCAGGGTATCCAACTCTAATGACTCACAGGTGCATCGTCGCAGTATGGGGGAGCGTTACACTGTTTCATCGCTACCACAATAGAATTTGTTCCGACGAGATCAGAGATGTCGTTCCAAAATTTCAAGTATTGTTATATAATAAACTTTCATCTTGCACAGCTCATCTGTACGTGGTGGATTGGCCAATGAATCGCACAATGCATTACAAAGGGAACAGGAATTGCCAAAAATTCCACCACATCCCCGGAAAAAATATGGCAACTTCAATTTTTGCATTAAATCGATAGTTCAGATACACGTTTCACGGCCCAAAATGAGCACTGAATATGAAAACCCGGTTCCGACTATGTTGGCGAAACCGTTTCGAATTTTATAGGAATCCCCATAGTTGGCTTCAGGAAACGTCAAATTCCAGCCAGTTGCTCAGAAGCAATACGGCAGCTTCAATTTGCGCACTAAAGCGAATGACCGTTTATAGTTCAGGTGCATTTTCCACGGTAAAAACGTGCACTGAATATGAAAAACGGAATATGTTTGAGAATTCCCAAAATTGGCTTCGTAAATCCCCAAAATCCCCCGAATTCCCCTGAATATGAAAACCCAGCATAATACGGCAACTCAAGTTTTCTTACAAAAGAAAAAGCATTGTCTCGTATATGTAATTTTATATGTCTATATATTTAATAATCACTCATACGGCATGGGTTTCGAGAGTTGAAAACATACAAACAAACATACAAGTAAAGCTAATAGTTACAAGTGTGGTAAAAAATAAGTGGCATCACCATATGTTTCGCTCACTCATGGCAAACAAATTCACTATCCATCTCTTTCATCCTTTTGCCATAAAATTGAGAACCTACCAAAAGCTTGTGCGAATAAAAAACATTTGAACTGAGAGTAAGATGGGTTAGCAAAAATCGGGCTACTTGAGACACTTTACTGTATAAAAAATGTACATATGAAATATTTCCAGATCAAAAAAGCTATCGATAGTTAACTAAAAATAAAACAATCGATACTATCGATTGTTTTGCAGCTCTACAGCAGGCAAGAGATGTGTGGTACGTAGCGCCGTCCAGTTATAATAACCACAAGTGGTTGATTTCCTTATTCCCTTCATTGTTTCGTATGCTAGTTTGTCCTTCTTTAAATAATACTGTGGCAACATTGGCACTATGAATAAAATGGAGTAATGAAAACATTAAATTCCAGCAAATGTTTGTTATATTTTAAAAAACGTTTTTTCCCCCATCGTTCCAATTTGTGTACCCCTTTAATCAATTCCGTTGTGAAAAACTTGTTACAAATCATGTTTGTTCATGTTGCACTGACATTTTGAATATGACGGTTTTATATCATTTTGTATATCTTGACTTAATGTGTAATTTTTGTTGTATCATGGCATTGCAATTAATTTAAAAAAATACAACAACAACAACGACAGCCATAGCAACATAAATATAAAAGAAAACGCGAACAAATGGAAATTTATTTCTATTAAAATGTTTTATTTTCAACAATCAAGATATAAAATGCATATAAAATTCTTAAGCTTTAGTGTTGCCGTTTAGCTGTTATTTTCTTGTTGCAGTGATTGTGCAGCAGCTTGCCTGATGCTTTCGTTCCTGCTGCACAATATCCCAATTAATATTTAAGTAACGCTCCCGAGGCCACAATTAGTTTTATGCTCGCACTTCTTATCAGACCGTTTAGACAGGCGAGCATAATTTGAAAAACAGTTTGTTAAAGAATGAATTCTTGAACGGAGATGTTTTTTATCAGCAGATATTCTGCCGATAAATTTTACAATGTTGAAAAATTATCTCTATTACTTTCTGCTACCAATTGTTTAATTAGAAACAATATTTTTGGCTCAAGTGATTTTGGAAAAATCCACGGGTTGTTGACTTTATTAGGTGACATATGTTCGTCGCGTTTTTGTTGTGCAATACGCTACCGAAAGTGCAACATTTTTATGACGCAGGCACATGCATACATTAATCGATGTAAATTTGGTCGCAGTCATGGGATATGCTGGTGTCGAAGACCTTGGGCTTTTCGCAATATTTGCGGTTTACCTCAAAAACCAACAGCACAACCTGATTGCACAACATGAATGTACGACTTAATTGCTCAACTTACATTTCACCTTAGGCTTAGTTAACTTTGGACGCATTTACCTTCAAAAACAATTTTTTGCCAACAAGACAGCTAACTCTATTGTACAACTTGATTGCACAATCTAATTGTATATTTTCTAATATAATAATAATCTTAACCACTAAGTTTATTTTAAATAAACTTGCCTTAAGCACCAATTATTCGCCAGCAGGAAACTTTGTTGTATAGCTTGATTGTACAAACTAATTTTACAGTTTGTTTGTACAATAACCCTAACAAGCAAGTTTATTTTAAATATATTTGAGGAATTAAAAGTGACTTTTGTCGAAAGCCAATATCACATGGTACAGAATTGAGTGCTAGCTTTTGAATCTAAACAAACAGGCTTTAAGTGGAGTTTGCACAAAAATCTTTGCATAAAATAGTTTTTAGTTTATGGTAAAGCAATATTTGCTGTCTTATTTATCAAGCGAAAGGGTATATTTATATTAATTGATATCCATAAAAATAGCACAAAGCGTGCAGAGTAAAAATGGGTAAATTGCATAGAGTTTTTATATTTATTAATTATCTCTTTTCCATCGCGTTTCATCTCTGTTCTACTTCGTATGTAGAAACCAAATTTTCCACTAATACAACTCTATTGTGCAACTTGATAGTGCAACCTAACTGTAGTTTTCAGCTTAATTGCCTTAAACCCAGTTTTCTGTCCACTCGACAACTCCATTGTGCAACCTGATTGTACAACTTAGTTGCGCAATTCTCATTTTATCCCAATTTATCAAAATAAGTTAGTCTAAACTCATTTTTCGTACATATTTTCCAACTAGACAATTATATGTATAGCTTGTTTGTGTAACCTGATTGTATACAATAGCATAGGTATTTCAAGCAGATTTCTTTAAATTAAAGCAGAATATTAAAAGTTCCCGCAAATGACGAGAATTTGGCTCTTAAGCTGTCATGGTTAATAGAGAATAAATTTATGATGCAGACACAAATCGGTTAATATTTCATTAGCGTTATGTTTACAATTTTTTATTATTCTATTTTATGATATCTATTTATTTCAACCACCACTTACCGCTAAACTATCTACTGAAAAATGGAGGAAGCAAAGCTGTACACCTAATAAGTTAATCTTCATCTAAATTGCCTTACACACATTTTTTTGTTCAAATTACAACTCCATTGTGCAACGTGATTGTGCAAATTAATTGTGCAATTCAATTTTTATCTCAATCTAAACTTATCTTTCTTAAACTTCATTATTTTCCAACTAGAGAATCCTTCGTAAAGGTTGTTTGCGCAACATGATTGTACAATCTAATTGCGAAATTTTTTTGTCAGTCTAACTAAATACGTTAATTTTCATCTAAATTGCATTACACTCAGTTTTTCGTCCAAATAACAACTCCATTGTGCAATTTGATTGTATAGCATAACTGCGCAGTTAAAATTTTATTTCAATCTAATGGAGCAGGTTAATTTTAAATTTACTTTCCTTAAACGCTAATTTGTTTAAGAACAAGACGATTGCTGATAAGAATTGTTAGTGTTTGCACAATCTAATTTCACAATCAAAGTTTATTTTATCAATCTTATTTTAAGATTAATTGCCTTAAACTACACATTCTGTTTTTTTTTTTTTTTTTTTTTTGTCAACAAGGCAACTTCATTCTATTTGTGATGGACAAACTCTTTCATTTGTGCCAATCTTTCATTTTCTGCCAAAAAGGTTGAGTGAATTAATTCATTCTTTCCTTTCATCTTGCTTTGTGCCAGACATATTTCAGATGAAATGAAAATGTTTCAATTCTTTACAGCAGGTGGCAGCATAACGAATTATTATACAACAAGTTTTTTAGAGTTTATTCAATGCAATATTTTAAAGTTTATTTAATGAAAAACATATAAAAATGCTCATTTTTAAAACTGATTTAATTTAAAAGTATAGAATATAATAAATAGGAATTTCTTTCAACTGATTTTCACTGTTTACAGGCTCTGAATGAAGAAATATGAAAGGAAATAGAATGATGAAAGAAATAAAGAAATAATCATTTCTTCACTCGAAAGAATCATTCAGTTGAATCAATTCATTCTTGAATGACACAAGTCTGCATTTTACAAATTGATTGATTGCACAATCTAATTGTGCAACTAACCAGTTAGTTTGCGAAGAATTAATTACTAGAAGTTTCTGCCAAGCGGCCATAAAACCGTTTACGTCATTCATACACCAGATTTAACTTTATTACATTATCACTTTCAATCTGCTGCAAACGAATACGTATTTAAGTAAATTCATATTGTCTGTGTGCATAATTTCATTTTCTTCTTCTTCTTCTTCTTCTTCTTCATCATCATCTTTTTTCTTATTAGAGTAAATTTGTTTAACAAACTTTATTAAGATCTCAAGATTTTAAGTGATGCTTTTTCATGCCGACACTTGCACAGTGGGGTGCAAAAGGTGTGAAATACCTGCTGGGTTTTTAATGCAGTTAATAAGAAGCACGCGGTTTATACTACAGTTTTCCTTTTAAAATATTCTTAAGCACATATACACACATACATACATACATATATTGTATATGCTGCAAGTGTAATTGACTTTGGGCCAAATGCAAAATGAATTAAAAAATAAAAGAAACAAAAACCAAAAGAAATTGTTATCATGGTAATTTTAATTTGGCCAACAACTGTGTAACTGAATATAATAAACCATAAACATATGTACAAGCTTGCATCCGTACATACATACATATGCATCTGCTTACTTAGGTATATACGAGGGCGGGTCAATAAGGCCCGTGACTTATTGAATAAAACACTTTTTTATATAAAATAAACTTGTTTGCAAATTAATTACACAGTATGATAGTAGTAATAGATTAGATGTTAGTATGGAAGCTAAAGTATATAAATCGTTAGCTTATGTACCGGGATTGTCTGAAAGGTTACAAAGGACTAGTATATTTGATAAAAGAAAGTATAAAATAGCACATAGGATTTATAAAACAGTGGGTGGATTATTTAGTAAAACAAAGGATAGATTGAATAAATTAGATAATTCAAATTTAGTATACAAAATACCTTGCGGCGGCAATGATAACGAACGATGTGATAAGGTTTATGTAGGAACAACAAAGAATAAATTGAAGACTAGATTAGCAGGACATAAGTCTGATCAGAAATATAGAAATATTAATTCATCACAGAAGACGGCTTTATCGATACATTGTCGTGATTTAAATTTCAATCCCGATTTTAATAAAGTTTCTATATTAAATACAGAAAATAGTTATAGCAAACAGTATATGTCGGAGATGCTGCAGATTATTGATGTACCAATAGCTAATAGAATGAATTTTAGAAAAGATACAGAAAATTTAGCTCAGAACTATAGGCATTTAATTAATAAGAATAGGGTAATAAATTAGCTAATTATTAGGGTAATAAATTAGCAATGCTATTTAGTGCAACGATTCGTCATACACATACACTACGTTAGTATACAACTCTTAGCGTAAGGAAGATAGATGTAAGAAGATGATAAATAAATTAGTCATTATTGGACCGTCAACCTAAACACTTGTATTTTAAATTACGAACCTTTATATGGCGACCGGGACAGGACCAGGCAGGCAATAGTTGAATTTTTATTTAAGAACCTCTACCTGCCTGGTTCTGGTGGAAAATTAAAAACAAAAAAAATCTTTGTTGACTTCATGGAGTGTATCCAAACACACATTAAATAATACGGTATTAAATAAGCAAAAAAAAAAATCAAATTTATAAAAATAATTTACTTTTCCGTTTGTATAAATACAGTTACGAGTATACACAAAAAGTTAAAAATCGCAAAATAGTAAAACTACAAAAAACATTTTTTTTTGCCATATAAGCGTGGATATAGATATATAAAATGCAGAGACAAACGGAAAGTACAAAATTGGCAAAACAAAATATATAAATATATATTACATTAAACTTATTTTTGAACAAATTTCTAAATTGAAACATCAGTTAAAAAAAAAAAAAAATTGAAATAAAAACTTGGAGACAATAAATTAAAAGAAGCATGGAACAAAAGAAACAAATAACAAATTTACAAAAACATCGAAATATGAATTAAAAGAAAAGTGGACCAAAAGAAATGAGAACAAACTTACAGAAACAGTGCAACATCGATATATAAACTAACTTAATACCTGAAACAAACAAGAGAGAAAAGAAACGATAAAGAACTTTAGCAGTGAAAAGAAACGATAAAAACCTAAGTAAAGAAAATATTAATATAAATTAAAAACACAAATCTAATGTACTCTTAAATTTTATATAAATTAAAGTAATACATGTTTAAAAGAAAACAATCTGGAGAAAACTACAATAATAAAATGTAAAATAATCACTTATTAAACTATAAAAAAAAACGATCAATAATACCAAAAATACACCATAAACATTAATCGGAATACAGGATAAAACAAAACTAATAACATTTATGAACTGAATTTTTGTGTAATATGCATAAAAAAAGTTTTTTAATAGCAAGAAATATATTTTAAAATTTAAAAAATCTAAATAGCAACATTCTTCAAATTATAAAACATAACAAAATCATCCATAAAATTAATAAAAACAACAAATGAGAAACGAGAAAAAAAAAACGAAGTATAACTGCAAGAGAGATGGATCAAATAGCAGCAAGCAAAGTATTTTTGCGTACGTAGGCAGCAGTAAAATTATTTTAATCTATATAGTTACGTTTATTATTATGTATAAAACATTACGTTAATAATCTTTTTATGTACTTTAACTTTTTGTTTCAATGTATGTTGAATGTTTTTATTTATGTTAAAATTGTTTTCAATATGTTTTCAAATATTTTTGGTTTTGTAAACAAAATTAAAAAATTTTTTCCTGAAGAAGTCTTCCGAAGGAAGACGAAATATCGAATATAATTAAAGTATTTTTTATATAAAAAACAAAACTGACCTCAAGCTTAAGGAACATTTCAATTTTATATAAAAAGTTATATTATTTTTTAACATAGTCGCCGTTAAGTTCTATGCACTTAGTCCAATGCCTTTCCAACTTTTGTATATTATCAAAATAGGCATTTGTTTGCGAGATGATATCCTCGCTAGAGTTAAATCTTCATCGAGCCACTGCTCTTGAGTGCAACCTAGCATTGTACTGATGGTAAAGCAATTTTTTTTTTACCAAATGCGCACGTTATTTTTTTAATTCCTAATTGAATAGACCCAATAAGATTTTGATTGATTTCCCCTTTTAAAGGTACTCAATGTGGATTGTACAGTGTGTATTCCAAAAACCGATCGCCATGACTTTATTGGCTGACAAACCCAACTATGCCTTTTTCAAAGCCGTTATTGATGAGATACAAATATAAAGTCGGGGGGTGCCTAAAATTTGTAGCAAGACTCATCTGAGGTTACGATCGTCCCATGATTTTATTTTATTTTATTTTATTTTATTTTATTTTATTTTATTTTATTTTATTTTATTTTATTTTATTTTATTTTATTTTATTTTATTTTATTTTATTTTATTTTATTTTATTTTATTTTATTTTATTTTATTTTATTTTATTTTATTTTATTTTATTTTATTTTATTTTTCTATTTTTTGATTAATGAACTAAATTGATGAATTATTTATTAGTGTTTGTTATGTGTTAGTTCATTATCCTTTTTTCCATAAAACTGTTTAGCTTAAAATTTTTTTATATTTAATTTTCTTTTAACTTTTTAATTTTTATGTCATAAAAATTTGTCGTACAGTATTGTTCAAGACGTTTCATTTGATACGCATAATAGCGAGGTTGTGAAAAAATATGTGATCTGCCATTTTGTGGCGACAGACTTATGTGTGTATATGTGCTTAAGAATATTTTAAAAAGAAAACTCTGTAGTATAAACCTCGTGCTTCTTATTAACTGCATTAAAAATCCAGCAGGTATTTCATACCTTTTGCACCCCACTGTGCAAGTGTCGGCATGAAAAAGCAACACTTAAAATCTTGAGATCTTAATAAAGTTTGTTAAACAAATTTGCTCTAATAAGAAATGGTATTGAACATATTAAATTGTATTGTCAACAAAACTGTCCCAAATATCAGATCAGTCTGTCCAACGGAATGAGGGGGCAATTTATCAAATATATTATTAAAGTATTGTTATGTTATAAAACATGCAAATGTTGCAGTCGTCTCCAGGTTTATGCTGAGATGTCGCTAAACTTATATTCTACACCACGAGTTAAGATGAACTGCGAAGAATTCGGCGATACATCCACCTAATAATGAATTCGCCTTGGTGTTGCCATTTCAATTAAGAGGCGAGAAATTAAAAAAATCAAGAACATGATACAAAAAACAAGGTAGCTGCTTCGCTACAACAATAAAACAAACAACAGGTATTTTGTTTGTGTAAAAAGGCGAATTCACACTTAAGCTGTCAAAAGTAGTTGATAGCGAACATGTACAAAAATTTAAATGACGCCGAAAAAGGCAAACAAAACTTGACAGAGAAAGTGCCGCGATATTAATCGAATTCGCCTGAATTCGCCGATGCATCCACCTAATAATTAATTCGCCTTGATCAAGAATTTATCAAACTGCCCTCGTATACATGTACATGCATGTAAATATGTATTTTCAAAAGGCTGCCGACAAATTTATATAAAAGAAGGAGTTGAAGCTTATGAGTTTTTATGCATTTCAAAACCAATTCTACTAAAATCGGCTTTAAGAAATTTACAAAACAAAAATTGTTTAAAATTCTTTAAGTGTTTTTGAAAAAGCAGCAAATAATAACACAAAAAAACCGCTGAAAGATTAAACGATTCATCATGATCATTAATTTTCATTTCAATGTTTCGAAAACTTTCTTATAAGTACTCGTACATACAGACAAACGAGTATATACAAGGTGGCGCAAAAGTAATCCTTCTATCAGAAAATGCTAAAAATTTTGCGATTGGCCCCTAATGTCAGTTCTGTTTTGACATTTGTGTAGTAAACACATGCGAAATACACGTTAATAAAGAATGTTACGCTACACTGCTCCAGAACGCGGAATATTGGTGAAGATGATTTTTCATCAAAAATAATCATGAGTGATGAGGCCCATTTCCATCTTAGCGGGTACGTAAATAAGCAAAATTTACGTTTCTGGGGCACGGAAAATCCGCGTGTAACCCACAAAGAGCCATTAAACCCGCTCAAATCACTGTATGGTGCGCTGTTTTCGCTGGAGAAGTCATCGGACCTTTTTTCTTCGAAGACGTCGTGGGCCAAACGGTTACTGTGAATAGTGAGCGCTACAGAGCAATGATCAACGAGGGTTTGGAAAACATGTGGTTCCAACAGGACGGTGCTACAGCACACACTGCACGTACCACAACCGATATGCTGAAGGATGCATTTCCCGGGCGCCTAATCTCCCGTTTTGGCGATTTGCACTGGCCAGCAAGATCGCCTTATTTGACCGCTGCAGACTTCTTTTTGTGGGGCTGTTTGAAGTCGTGGGCTTATATCAACAAGCCTAAGACTCTTGCAGCTCTTAAAGACAATATCCGTCAAGAATGTGAGGACCTATCGCCGGCAGTTTTGGCCAATGTGATGGAAAATGCTATAAAAAGGTCTCAAATGACAATCAACTGTGGCGGCGGCCATTTACGTGACATCATATTCTCGACTTGATGTAAAAAAAATTAAGAGACCAAATAAAAATAATCCACAGGAAAAATCAAAGTTTTTAATTTTTAAATTTTTGGTTTGTACATTTGTACACCGGGTTATAGTTCAAGTTTTTTCCTTTCTTAAGAAATTATAAATAGCTTGCTTTCTATGTTTCCCATGTCGACATTTCATAGGAACTACCCTAATCATCAGTAGACTTTGGAAATTTTTGAAAGATATTCTCAAACATTCAACTTTATATCCCAACAATCCAAATAAATTGCTGAGAATTTAAAAAGAAAAATGCTCTAATAATATCCGTCAAAACATATAGATAGCTGGGAATCATAGAAAGCAAGCTATTTATAATTTTTTATTGGTATAAATGTTAGAGGCTTAAATAGCGAATAAAAAACTTAATTGTTTCCTTTCTTAAGTTTTTTCTTAAAAAGGATATTTTACAATACAAGTTTGCTGTGATCAATAATTATTGATTGAAGAAGACAAGAAAAATATTAATCAAATCTTTAGCTGGGGGACAACTAGCTGTTTCGTAGTCGCTACACTACTCATCAGCACCCACTGGGACTTGAACTCGGGTCCTGACGTATCATGATTTGCTGCTTTAACCACTCAGCCACCGAGCATTTAATTATCTTCGATCTATATTCACCTCATATTGAATCACATATGCATTTTGTTAATTGCCCCGTTGTACAAATGTACAAACCAAACATTTAATTTAAAAATTATAAAGTTCAACAAAAATTCAATAAAATAGTTTTTAATTTTTTTTTTTAATTACAGCCCAAAAACATGGTAAGGTTATTTTTGCGCCACCCTGTACATACAATACTTGCAACACCTAAAACTCCTGCTGGTTTTTGGGCCAAAACTGCCACAAAAGTTAAAACTTCACTTGTTTTCTTGTTGAAATACTTTTGTTTTTCTAACCACTATTGCAGGTGATTTTCCTCTGCCGGCACAATTTTTGATGAAACTAAAGAAAATTTTGAAGAACAGCGCCTGGACACTTCATTGTGATTAATGATTTTTGTTTCCGAAAAAACAAACTTTTAAAGAAATATTTATTTATTTATTTTTGTTTTTCATTTTTGCTTAAAGAAAATATCATTAATTTTTGCACTGGAAATTTCAGTTTTCATACTCTAATATGTCAGAATACAAGTAATGGAATAGATTTTATTAACAGATAGAAATAAAAATAGAAAAAGGAGTTTGTTTGCTTTAAAGGTGTTTAGTTTTTGTTCCTCTTCTTTTTGATCATATTTGAAATAATTATTTCAAAACGGAAATTAAGTTGTCACTTAAAATGTTGAGGGTGTTGTTACAATAATTAATCAAAATCTTTAGAGACTGATGTAAAGAAATTTAATAACATATTTTTGTTTAGTAATTAATTCAAATGGAAATAAACCGTCATTAAAATTTGGTTATGTCTTAATTAAAAATTTCCTTCAAAAATGTTTCGTTAAGAAGTTCAATGTGATCAAGCAAATAGATAAAAAACACATCAACTATTTATATAATGTATTTTTTTCTTAAAAAGAAAAGCAATGGCATTGAAAATACCTTGTTTCCAGCCACAACGGGTGTCGTTTATAGAGGTATGAATATAAACTTCTTTGAGACTCCTACAGCGACTTCCACTGGTTGACTAGAGGGCTGCTCAGGTACAAGAAATATGTCTTACAAGACATGGTAATTAATATTACCGCATAGTAGTGAGATGTGTTCTTTAGCACATTCTATGCAGCCTTTAAATACAGACTAATATTTCCACCAAACCATAAAGTATACAAAGCAGTCAGGTTTTCTGGTTGCAACAATGTCTCAACCAACATACTCGTACATTTGAGGATTATTGTCACTCCTAATATGACAGTTCTGCTTATTGATGTATCCATTCAAACCAAAGTGAGCTTCATCACTAAAAAAAATAAACATAGTTTAAAAAAACAGATTTTGATATCGAACTAATAATAAAGTAAGAAATAATTTTAAGAATAAGCTTAAACAATAGTGAATTAAAAATACTTGCATTATTGTGAATTAAGCGTGGGGCACTTTGTGTCATATTTTTCGTTTATAGAGCAGACGGTGACAATATGAGATGAATATAGATAGAGAATAATTAAATGCTCGGTGGCTGAGTGGTTAAGGCAGCAGATCATGATACGTCATGACCCGAGTTCAAATCCCAGTGTTTGCTGATGAGTAGTGTAGCGACTACGAAATAGCTAGTTGTCGCCCAGCTAAAGATTTTTCTTGTCTTCTTCAATCAATAATTATTGATCACAGCAAATTTGTATTTGGATTGTAAAATCCTTCTTAAGAAAAAACTTAAGAAAGGAAAAACTTGAACTAATACCCGATGTACAAATGCATTTATAATAATAATTCCCTGCAGGAAATGTCAATAGTAAAACTATAGTGATTACCTATTGACGATGTCACCAGTACTACTGACAAGTTGTACCCTTACTAATACTAACTACTATTGACATTTAACACAGGCTTGTCCTACGAAATCTACCAGTAGACTGCGTCAATACTGACTAGATAGTTCTTGTGGGACCATATGGAGAAAATGTCAATAGTAAGATTGTACTGACTTACTATTGACGATATTACCGCACTGTGGGAAATGTCCATAGTAAAATTGTATTGATTCCCTATAGACGCTATCACTACGTATAGAAAATGTCAATAGTAAAACAAATAGTGATTGCCTATAATTATAAAATATTTAACTAGTTTAGCACTTTTGACTTACCTTTACCTTTTTATATCACTTATTATTATTATTATTTTTTATTAGAATTAGCTATTTTCTTGCGGCCAGAGATACATTTTAAAAACAAATGAAATTATTAACAAAAAATATTCTCTATCTATCAAAAACAAAAGACAAGGAAAAAAATTTATTGACAGTGTCACCATAAATGTTGACAAAACTGTTGACAAGGATACACTTAACCCTATACTTCCTTCAGGCTATTTTATCAATAATATTATTATATTTTTTTATTTTATATTATTATATTTTTACGATTGAACGTGACAAGATAATTCACAATTTTTCCATAATATGGGTAGGATTGCTAATATTATATGGTTGGGTAAATATATGCTTACGTAGTTTAATCTTGGTTCGTGGCTGTACTACGTTTTGTAAATCAATTTTAGATTGAAACCATATTATGTGGTTGTCTTTGACCATACAATTCAATAATAGTATTTTGCTCTTAGAATATTGTCATATCAACCATATATTTTTTTCTGCGTGTACTCACCGTTTACCTTCAAAAAACACAAAAAAATCACTTAAAAGCCAGATATTTCTGAACTGTCTTAAATTCGTGACCAGTTTCAAATACACGTTTTTACAATAATATGTTCAAAGAGCAACCAAATTTTAAAAAGAAAAGAAAATAAAATAACGGTAATTTTTCCTAACAGGTTACACAGAAGAATAAAGAATTTCAGAATTAAACACACATTAAAGCTAACAGGGTTGTAAAAATTAGCACTTGGTTGTGCAGTCATATCGCTCCTTTATTGCAACATAGTCATATCTCAAAAAATAAGCTTTTCGAGTTAACAATGCAGAATTGTTAACAGTACTACATTTTATATTGTGCCAAAAATCTATTCAAATTACTCTTAAACTGTCTCCTTTAGGAGATATTTTCTAAAAAAAATTTCCTAAGACTTGTATGGAAGCTTAAAATTTGAAATGGTGTTTTACTCGAAACAAGCTTTTTCGAGTTATGACTACGTTGCAATAAAGGAGCGATATGTAGTGTCTTAAATTCGTGACCACCACTGTATGTCTTTGGTTTTTTTACTCGATTGAATAATTCTGCACTTGATTCAATACCTTTATTATACTTTTTTTAAGATATGGCATGATTGGTTTTTTTTAATGCTCCCGTTTTCAGCTTATTTTAAGTACACTTGTGCGTCTTTCCTATTTAAATTTTTGAGTACGACTCGCATTAAAAGCAAGTAAAAACTACTTACATTTCATACGAACTTTTTCTTTCTGTGCATGCACATATATTCATTGAATTCATTCAACTTCGCTATCAAAGACATCATATTTCAGTCATAAAAGATGAGTAAATTAAATCTTTTTTAAAAGATACGAATGAAATTATGCCTCATATTATAAGAGTAGATATGAAAATGATTTGAAATACAAAATGAATACTTATCAAATGAAATTTTATTATTTATTTAAACTTATCTGAGATCGATGTGCACGCGACCGACCTTCATAAAACAGTCATAAACAAGAAAAGAAAAACCAGTAAATGAAAAGCAATTTTCAAATTATTTCCAGCATCCAGAGCACTCAACCAACAAACACAAGAGCAAACAAACAGTTCAACAGCCAAGCAGCCAGTAAACAAACACACCACCAAAATTTACTACAGCAACAACTACAACAACAACAAAAATTGCAATGATACCGTTAAAACAAATAAAAGCAATCACAAATGAATAAAACCATACAGTTACACACATGCACAAACACATTGCAACCCAGCCAACATTTCTTGCACAGAAAAATTATTGCTTTTGTCGAGATTGGTTTCGAAATTGGTTTCGTGGCCACGCTTTTCTTAGTCTAAGGTCAGACAGAGCGATTTTAATTGCCGAACTTTTCAGCAATTTTCTTTTGGAATTGCTTTCTTGTACACACACACAAACTTTTTTCGGCAATTCTTGAGCTTTCTACCTTTTATTTCATACAATCATTACAAGCATCATACAAGCATTAAACACATTGAAGCCAGAAGACAACCGACTTCAATATGTCAAATATAAAATACATGTATTTAAATGCGAACGTTTATTTAGACAACAGCAAGACGACACGACTGCAGGTTGTTGTCCATACTGATTTTTTTGGCTGCAGTCGAATTAAATTAATTTCTATTTTTCTTGACTACAAAATAAAAACAGTGTGACCAATGAGTATAAAAACAATTTAGCTCTCGCAAACATTTTATTTTCTAATATAACATAAAATAACAAAATTTAAATGGTGTTTTAAATAAATTAATAAATATTTGTACTATTGTTAAATAATCGCATACATACGGCCGTATTTATAAAATATATTATATGTTTATTAAACATTTATTTGATAAATTTTCTCTAGAAATTTGTCAAGTAACAGTTTGTTTTAAGCAGACAATATATTTTATGAATAAGGTCATTAGACTCAAAACAAGAAATCTTAATTTTATTAAATAAGTAGGATGTGATTAGATGCATATGTATATACCAGTTGATTTTACATCACGTACAAGTAGTTTTAATTCCATATTTTTTATAAAAAATTTTAAGAGAGTTTTGGTTTCCGTTTTAAAAAATTCGATAAAATGTCGTAAAGTTTCATTTCTTTAACACTGTTCTCATTATAGATCAAAAGTTATATCCAATTATATTTTAAACTTTGAAGAATATAATCTGAATTAATCCTAGTAAACGAAAACTTTTTTAATTTAAGTTAACCTTTTTATCTTTTTAAGACTTTATTTGTTAGACAGAAGAACTTATTCATGAAAGTTTGATGTAAACAGATCTTGTTCTGTAAATCAACAAATTTTGTGAAGCTAAAAACTCTTAGTTGGCCACACTGAAATATAATTTTTGGAATATGAATTTATGTTGCTGCCGTGTTCAAAATAATTCAGTAGTGCCCTACACGACTACAATTGCCGGTTGCAGCATTTGCTGTTGTGAAGTCGTGTAGTCTGCTGTGGT
Source organism: Thecocarcelia acutangulata (assembly GCA_914767995.1). Taxonomy (NCBI): domain Eukaryota; kingdom Metazoa; phylum Arthropoda; class Insecta; order Diptera; family Tachinidae; genus Thecocarcelia; species Thecocarcelia acutangulata. Next base: position 20,362,770 of record OU612095.1, on the reverse strand, counting down.
CTATGTGTTTAATACTTTACATTGTGTGTGCACATATACATACACACATGAGAAAAAAATAAGGAATTGCTAAGAATTGCTGATTACCGGCAATTCTTTTTCCCTTCTTATTCCCCTCACCGAAAGCTTCTATAAAGTCAAGAATTGCCCGACTAAAGTTGCTGTGTGTGACCTGGCACTTAACACACCCCCATTTTTGAGTTCTGTATGAGTCCTGTTCTAAGAGCCTTTCATAAAGTTTGTCGAATTAAACAAAGACTACTTATGAATACAGGGTGGCACAAAATTCAAATCAAATCAACCTAAGATTTAATAGCTTTTACAAATGACGTTTGACGACAATCATATTTGACATTTGTGAACTAGACAGCTGCAAAATACAAACAGACAAACAGCAGAGTGCTATACTCCGCAAGAGCGTGGAATAAGTATGTAGATTTTTTAAACACGATTTTATGTTGAAGATGAGCGACGAGCGCAGTTTTATTTAAACGATAATGTCAATAAACAAAATATTCTGGGGAACTGAAAAACCACGTGTGATACATAAAAAGCCCTTACATCCACTCAAGGCTACTGTGTAGTGCGGTGTGCAATCGGGAAGAGTGATTGGAACGTACTTTTTTAAGGAAGGCATGGGCAAACGCAATAAGGCTATGGTAAGCGACTTCTTACTGCCCCCTCGGGGAACCAAACCAAGGCATAGAAGGGGGTGTACTTCGTTTGCTGCAGCAAATAAAATTCTAAGAAGCCACTAGACTTATGTTGGATTACCGAAATCTTTACCAACCGTTAAAATTGGCAGAACTTGCAGAGCAGCTTGACACTGATCATGGTTGAGGTGCCTACCGTGGCTGTAAAGTTCTGGCTGTGATTTAAACCTAAAATCGCAGGAAGCGAAGGCTAATACCTGCGAGATGCTGTTGTCTTACAATAGATACCCCTAATGTACGGCGCCAGGAGTGATGGTTGGACGGCTGAGTTGGTTAAGAGCTGATGCTTTTAAACAGCTCATTAAGCCTTATCTTCTATTTACTGCTGGGAAATTTTATACAGGATGAATTAGAAGGTCCGAACTCTATATGGCTACAACTTATGGCAAAAAGTTACGATACGCGGAGACGAGCGCAAGGGAAATGCAAGGTATTAAGATTTTCAAATAAGTATGGAAGGAGCTCTCTTCCGATAACTTTGCCAACATTTTTCAATAAGATGACTAGTGAATACAACAGCCGACTATAAAAGAAATAATTTAATCAAAAAATATTTTATAAATTTCCAATAATGAATTTATTATATTTATATTATGAGTTTCTCGTTTTTCAGAAGCTCTTTGCACGGCTCTTGAAAGTTTTTAAAACTTTTCATAATTCTAATCTAAGTTGCTGCTTTTAAAAAACTCAAAAAGGAATCTTATAATAAAACTACTGAAATACAAGAAACAGCTGTTTATATTTTTAAAGTTTTTATTTTAATTTTAATTATGTTTTTATTTAGTTTTAATTATGGATTTGTCTAAATATGCTTTATAAGTACTTCATTTTATTTTCTGTATACACACAATAAAGCTAAATTTTAAATAAAAGATATGGATAGTGATAAGAGGCAGATAAAAGAAGTGAACAATTTTGTGTGATCTGGGTCAGCCGGACCACAAAAGTTTCAACAGGATATGAAAAAAAAAGAAACGATGAAGAAAAGAAACAATGTCGGATGTTTATTATGTAGCTGCCGCTTCCAAAATAATTATGTAGCTGGCTACAGGGCTACATTTGTAGCCAGCGAGCGGCATTTGTAATTGTGTGTTTGTGTAGACTGTTGTGGCGAATGTGTTTAATAGCATGTTCACACGAACTCTATTTTCAAGGTTCGCGCTCTCATTCGTGGTTCGCGGCCCAATCTTGATTGAACCAACATGATTCGCCATACAAAATTTTATGAGCGAACGAACTTGGTTCATTTTGGATCTTGTTGCGAACCATGCAAAAACTACTGTCATCTACAAATTTGATAATAAATTATCGCTAGTTTATCTGAACTAGCTGCAAAAAATCCAAACAAAGTAAATACAGATAATTAATGCGTGTAAAATCAAAATAAACACATTGAAAATTTAAAAATTTGATACTTTTACATAAAGATTTAAATAAAAATTGAAAAAAGAATTAGTGAAACGTTTGCACAAAATATGTAAACATCAGTGTGACGCAAAAAACAACCGTCTGAACACCTAGTTTCGCAATAGTGTTTCAGAGAGCGAACCGAGTGTTTCGTATTACCATCTGAACATGGTATAATACATGACCCGTAAAAGGATCGCTTGTTTGATGTTTGTCAAAACATTCATCTAAATGCTGACGGGGTTAAAAAAAGGTGTTTTTATGACGGCGGGGTAGAAGAAAAATAAAAATTTTTTAACAAAAAGAAAAAAATACAAACAAGGAAACGAAGAACAAAGCTTACACATATTTCTTACTTCTATTTCTTATCACAATCAAATGATCTTAATAACAGTAAGAGTATCTCAAAGAGAGGTAAGTACACACGAAAAAACAAACGACTGCTAGAAAATAGGTTTACATCTGACCCTGTTTCAGTCGAGCTTAAATTACATAAATTCGTGAGCACAATTTTATTTCGTTTGAATTTAAGGTTAGCATTTTTTTTTATTTATTAATTTATGCCTTTGGAGAATAACTCCTTACAGGCAGATACTATATACATATGTACACGTATATGAGTTAAAAAAAAATTACAAAAATTATTAAAAAAATAGAAAAAATAGCTAATTACTGGAATCACAAAAATTTATAAGCAATAGAAAAAATTGTTAATTACTGGAATTTAATACTAAATTATACTACGCTTAACAAAATTTAAGTTCATCGAAAAGTCAATAACGTGGTACAGTTAATTAAAACAACAACATAATCTACGGAAGGGATCTGCATTCGCATAACTCTGACGGTAACAAAGCACTGACAAAGGTTGATATTGATGAAGACTACGCTGGGGAACATCAAAATTTAGTTTGGACACCAGATACTCAGAGCAGATATTGCCCTTAATCAATTTGAAGACAAAAATGACATTTAACATTTTTCTGCGACTTGTCAAAGAAGGCAGCTTTATTTGTTGCAGTGTGAACTCATAGGATGGTAAGTTGGCTATAGTGTTCGGGTAGATATTGCGCAGGATGAAAAGAAGGAATTGTTTTTGGATAGACTCAATTCGATCTCTATGTACATTATAAAAAGGCTCCCATATAATCGAGCCATATTCCAGTATTGGCCTGACTAAAGATGTGTACAATTGCTTTACAACAGTGGAGTCAGCAAATTCTATAGACCAGCGCTTTACAAAGCCAAGCAAGCCGCTTGCTTTACTTGAGCAAAAGCTAATGTGTTGGTTGAATGTAAGTTTTCTATCAAATAAAACACTCAGATCCAGAAATTCTTCAACTGTTTCTAATATAGTAGTTTTATTATTTTGACTTTTCCTAAAACCGCTTTTCGAATAGCTAGAGGCAATTTAAAAAAAAACAGTTTGCGGTTAAAAATTCAAAAATAAATGGGAACCTTTTTACTGAAACAAATGAAAACAAAATGTCTGATAAAGGGTGATCCAACCGCAAAAACCACGATGTTAATTATAATTAAAACAAAATGTTTTCAGAGAATTATCTTAATATCTTTATTATAACAGAAGCAATTATGACAATTATATGTGAAACAAAATATCGATGACATTCCCTTATCCGATGGACAACATTTTCAATAACTTAAAGATATAAATGAGGCTCAATGTCGCTAATGTGCCGAATTGTTTCTTCCTTTAGCTCGGGGCTTATTGACGTATATTTTTCTTTTAAACACATATCCTTAAAGAAAGGAGGCCAACGCTGTCAAATCACATGAACGTGGCGGCTAATTAACATCGCCACGATATTAGATAACAAAGCCATAGAATTTCTCACGCAAATGATTGTATCATTGGCAAGTTAGAACCAAATGTCGTCCATATTTGTAATCATCGCATATGATATCGAATTAACTATCGTATTAAATAAGATTACCTACCTGGCTCACGATGTCGTTTCGTTAATGTTCGTTAATGTTTTACATTAAAAATAAATGACTTATAGTCAAATATTGTTCAACTAAGGGATATATCAGAGGAAGACAAGGCAAAGGATGCAAGATCAGGAAAAAATAAACTTATCTTATGCCATCGGCATAGGTGTTTTGATCTTAAAAATTATGACGAACCTTTACGAAACGACATCGTGAGCCAGGCAGTACAATACGTGTAGATTATGGCAAACGATGCGTATCGAATCGTAATTTAGACAAAATGTAATAAATTAGACTTAGCAACTTTTTTGTTTCACTATTCTATTAACCCATCGAGTCATGGGTTTGCCATTGAAATGCAGTCAAATCGGTTCACAAATAGCTGAGATATATTCAAAATTGCGTAAAAGCCATTGTTTTTTACAATTTAGTATGAAAATTTTTGAAATTTTTTTTTTATTTTGCTTCAAACTTTGCACACTTCTTATATGGACCGATATCGGTCCATATATATCCGAGATATAGCCTAAACTTAATTTTTTTTTTGGTTAAACTCAGTTCTAGTAATAAAAGGAGGTTACTTATATACAGAAAATGAAAATTTTCGATATCGGTCCATATACTCGTATACCCGAGATATAGCCTAAACCGATTTTCCCTGAAAATGTTGCGGGATATAGCCCGGGATATAGCCTAAACCGGGTTTTTCATGAAAATGTCGCGTAAGCGAACTTAAACAACTTTTTTTTGCTTAAAAGCTGTTCTGTTTATAAAAGGAGGTTACTACAATACAGAACATGAAAATTTCCAATATCGGTCCATATACTCGTATATCCGAGATATACATATGTATATAGTCTAAACCGATTTTATCATGAAAATGTCGCGTATGCGAGATTAAACATTTTATTTGCTTAAAATCAGTTCTGGTAATAAGGGAGATTACTATAATAGGAAAATGAAAATTTTCGATATCGCTCCATATATGTATACACGAGATATAGTTAACCAATTTTCCCTGAAAATGTTGGGCAAGCGAAATTAAAATTTTTTTTTTTGCTTAAAATCAGTTCTGGTAATGGAGAAAGGTTACTAAAATACAGAAAATACAAATTTCCGATATCGGTCCAAATATACCCGAGATATAGATAAAACCGATTTTTCATTAATATATCGCGTAACCGAACTTAAACAATTTTTTGTGCTTAAAAGCTGTTCTGGCAATAAAATACAGAATATGAGAAGTTTCGATATTGGACATATACTCAAATACCCGAGATATAGCTTAAACCGATTTTTTCATAAAAAAAATTTTTATTGCTTAAAAGCAGTTCTGATTATAAAAGGAGGTTGCTAAAATACAGAAAATGAAAATTCCCGAGATATAGCGTAAACCGATTTTTTAATTAAAATATCGGGTAAGCGAACTTACACAATTTTTTACTACATATGCAGTGCATTGTACTGGAACTAGGAAAATAGGTTATGATGAGGAGAAAAGAGGGAGTAGTGTTCGTGGAGGCTTAACTTTCGCAATAACTACACGAAAGTCTAAAAGAAACGCTATTGTAGCATTTAAAATGTTGGAATTACATTAGTTAAAACTGATCAGTGCCTAGTGCAGTTACCTTCGAAATTTAGTCCAACACCTTCTACACTACCAGGTAATGAAATGGAGCTTTAAAAAGTATCTGTGATAAGAGAATTTCTTCGACTTATCCTATCCTATCTATCTATCCTTTCATTAAATACTTCTCCAAATATTGTTTCTATAAAACATGACTTAAAATAATTTCTGATAATATAAGGAGGTTACCAAATAGAGAAAATTTATATTTCCGATATCGGTCCATATATAGCCGAGATATAGTCTAAACCAATTTTTTAGTGAAAAGTTTTTCTTGTGCTTGAAACAATTTCTTATTATAAAACCTGGTTATTAAAATACAGAAAATGGAAAATTCGGATTCCGATTCATATTTAACCGAGATATAGCCTAAACCGATTTTTGCATGAAAATTTCCATGAAAAATATCCCTTTTAGAAGGGTGATTACAAGGCAAAAATATTTATTCCCCCGTGTAGGTCCATATACATATATCCGAGCACGTTTACATCAAATTTGTAACATATACTATATATATACGTGACTATCGTGAAGGGTATTTTAGATTCGGCCCAGCCGAATATACTACGCTCTCACTTGTTTTTCGTCAAATTTCAGCCATTCAATGAAGCTGCTCAGCGTGTGACACATTTCGAGTAAGCAATAAGATATGAAAATTTTTGCATGCCAAATTTCTTGTCCAAGTCCTGTTTCATCAGGCTCAAGTGTAGACGCATCGCGACAAACATCTGAACATGGATTACACAGTAGTTGGTTGCTTTTAAATAACTCCTGAATAGGATTAAAAGAACAACAAATTAGTTGTGCAACAAAAGCCACAACGTGTGTTTTCTTTTCGGTAAACCAAAAGAACAACCAAAAGGTATTGTGTTGAAATGAAACACACGCGCTTCCTCTAGCCTTCGGTGTTAAACAGGGTGACATTTTGACACTCCATCCCATCCCACCCCTTCCCACCCCACTCAAGAAAACAAAGCAAAACTTGTTACTAAATACATACTTATCACGAGTTAAAGCAGAATTACCAGCAAAACAAAACAAACAGCCTCTTTTCGACCTGATGTTTGTATCATTTATTATAACATTACAACAAGGATCACAAGTCATTTGTTCATTCAACCACCCGCCGTTTTGTACTTGGAATTTGAAAGCTGAAATCATGTTAAGCCGACAAATCGTTTTCGATTGATTAAATTGTATTAAAAAAAAATGCCCGTGAATTTTGGCTGTTAGTTTTTTTTTTTACAGTTATTTTCAAAAGCTTTCGCACACGTATTTGAAACCTTAGAAAAGGACTTTAACGCAAATTTTTTAAAATGCATCATAAGCAGAATCAGAAGCTTAAAAGAGTAAATAGCAAAACTGAAAAAAATGATATATTTAGGATGTTAATTTGTAAATTAATGATGAAACAGAATACATGATGAAACAGAACTAGGGCATGACGATTTTCTCCATACAATTTGGCATGAAATAACGCCAGAGAATGCGGTCGTAAAATAGAAACTATTTTATTTTGGCTGCGATTTTTCTTATGCTCTCATTTTGAATCAGAAAAGCTTTCAACAATATTACCACACTTTTAGTAAATTTCATACATTTTGTAAACAAATCCAAAGCTTCAAAAGCTTTAGCGAGAGGAAAAATAAAAATTAAAGAAAATGCTTTTTTACTGAACAAAAATGAACATTAAATGACAGTTTGTGAAGTTGCAGCCGTCGTTTCAATTGTGTGTCTGTTTTCTCTGAAAGTCGTTTTTGCTTGAAGTTGCGGACTTATTCTGTTTCATCATTTATTTCTTGGTTTTAATCCATAACCACACTAAATGCACACTTGCACACCAATTGTAGAAAAAATATAAATTGAATTAATCTTTCGTTTAAAATTTTTCAACAAAAACAATCTTAAAATCATCTAGCTAGTCCGTTTTCTTGACATACTTAAAGGCCCATTTAGCCGACCGTAAATGTAGAAATGTAAATGTAGTCGTAACAGCTGATCGTTTTTGTTATACGAGAAACCATGAAAACGCTTATCTGGCTGTAATGAAATGTAACCGTAACGTCTCAACCTGTAGAAAATAGAATTTCATTACGTGTTTACGTGACAAATGTAGTCAGTGATGGTATACATTATTGTGAATGGCAGGATGGCTCAAAAACCCTGTTTTCGTACTTTTTGTTTATTTGATAATTGCAATATTTAAATAGTTATATTTGTATACACACATAATATATTTTAATAAATTTAAGAGTTTTCTGTGAAATACGCAAAATGGATAGACATGATAGCATAATTTATACACAGCGCACAATTTTTGCAACTGTTACGTTATATGTAACCACAACATTTATTCGCCCGATTTCCAAAACTATATTTATTAAGTACAATCTTCCAACGATAAAATGAATTTTAAAAATTGGTTTATAATATAGAGTTATGCTGATATAAATGTAAGAAAGCAATACAGTATAAATTTAGGTCTGTGATGAAATGAAAATGCAATAATAAAAAATTTTTAATACTTTTTAAGTATAATAAGCTAATAATTACATATAACTAGAATTTTAGTACTGTTATACCCTTCACAAAAATGTAAAGGGTATATATAAGTTTGTGATTCCGTTTGTAATTTCTACAATTTTTATTTGCGACCGTATTAAGTATATATATTCTGAATCAGAATTAATGGAAAAGTCGATTAAGCGATGTCCGTCCGTCGGTCTTGAAATACCGTTTCTGAGAAAACCATTAGACTTGAAACGTTTTTCTTTTACTATTCTATTACCCCATCGAGTCATGGGATTGCTATTGAAATTCAGTAATATCAGTTCACATATAGCTGAGATATGTTAAAAATTCCGAAAAAGGTCATTATTTTTTGCAATTTTGTACGAAAATTTTTGAAAAAAATTGTTCGTTTTGCTTCACACTTCACACACTTATTATAGTAATAAAAGGAGGTTACTAAAATACAGAAAAAGAGAAATTCCGATATCGGTCCATATACTCGTATACCCAAATTATAGCCTAAACCGATTTTTCCATAAATGTTTTTTTTTTTTTTTTGCTTAAAAGAAGTTCTGATAATATAAGGAGGTTACCAAACAGGGAAAATGAAAATTTCCGATATCGGTCCATATATACCCGAGATATAGTCTAAACCGATTTTTTAGTGAAACATTTCTTTTGCTTGAAATCAGTTCTGATTATAAAATGAGGTAATTACTCGTAAAATACAGAAAATGGAAAATTCCGTTATCGGTTCATATTTAACCGAGATATAGCCTAAACCAATTTTTGCATGATAATTTCCATGAAAGATTTCCTTTTTCGAATGGTGATTAGAAGGCAAAAATATTTTTTCCCCGATGTCGGTTCATATAACCGATTTCGGATTATATCCGAGCATATTTAGTTCGAATTTTTAATATATACTATATATATGTATATAGGTGACTATCTAAAAGGGTATTTTAGATTCGGCCCAGCCGAATGTACTACGCTCCCGTTATATATTAATATTATTATAAGCAATTGAATTTATTCTTTTAGAAGTACCAAACAGCAGAGAACAAAAATTCAAACATTTGAGATTTATTCGCTATATTAGCTTCCAACATTGGTACTAATCAAAAAATTATAAACAGTTTGTTTTTTATGTTTCCCAGCTGTAGCTCATATGAAATTTTGATACATAGACAGATAAAGAAATATTAGAAATTTTAGATACCATTTGAACAATTTTCGTACTTTTTGTTTATGTACTGAATACTATGAACTCTCATCACTGCTAGGAACAGCTGTATTGCTTTTATTTTATTTTTGTAAATTATTTGATATAAAGATATAGGTAATGAAAAATGAATTATTTTCTTTAACATACAATAATATAAAAATTAAAAACAGAACACTTTTTCTGTAAATCATTAATAAGTTAACACTTTTTCTTCACATGCACTTTTGTTTTTTTGTTTGTATCAAAAACACATGATACGGTTTTACGTGTTCTATAAGCACTACTACATTTACATTTACGTTACATTTACATTTACCTTACATTTACAATTTCTACGGTCGGCTAAATGGGCCTTAACCCGTGAAGGGGTGAGGAGAAATACAATAGATCAACAATAATTGCAATGTGTGGTCGTTAAGGGCCTCATCCCACTCAAATAGCAAAAATAATAGGTCTAATAGTTTTGAGAAAATTTTGGCTTTAATAACCACTCAATTCTGATTTTGAAAAAAGTATATATCTAACAATAATTTAAATTTAATCAAAGTCGTTTGGGCACGCTAGGAAGGAAATTGTCTCGCTAAGCCCTCTTGGTCCTAGCTTTGCAGAAATATAAAGCCTTTGTTTCGTTTTACATTAAGCAGGCAGATTTACATTGTAGCTATCTAGTACTAGATTGCAGCACAAATACAATTTCTTTTTTAAATTCCGATCTGTCATACGTACGTCAGCTGTTAAAACTTCACTTAAATTCATCGATTAGTTTATTTGTCGTAGCCATTTGAAGTAAGAAACTTTTGTATGTCTGTTTTCTCTGAAAGTCGTTTTTGCTTGAAGTTGCGGACTTATTCTGTTTCATCATTACGTCCGAAACTTCAAGCAAAAACGACTCTCAGAGAAAACAGGCACATAATTGAAACGACGGCTGCAACTTCACAAACTGTCATATAGTGTTCTTTTTTATTTGGTAAAAAAGCTTTTTCTTTTATTCTCACTTTTCTTCGCAGTTTTGTTTACAAAATGTATGAAATTTACTAAAAGTGTGGTAATATTGTTGAAAGCTTTTCTGCTTCAAAGTAACAGCATAAGAAAAATCGCTGCCAAAATAAAATAGATTTTATTTTACGACCGCATTATCTGGCGTTATTTTATGTCAAATCGTATGGAGAAAAACGTCATGCCCTAGTTCTGTTTCATCATTTATGTTTGACTTTAACCAAATGGAAAAACATTGCACAATCATGAACTTTGCCCCAAGGGGGAGTGTGACGGCCTCGGAAAACTGCTATACTACTTTGCCAAACTCTCCGCAGTCTTCCTCTCAGCAGCAACGTTTTTAATCCTTTAAAAGCCAAACAACTTGTGATGAAGGCATTCTTTTAAATTTCCTCTTTCTAACAATATTTCCACATTTATTTGTTGAAGTTGAAATCATATTTTCCTTTTTTTTTCGTCTGCATTCTTATATCAAGATTGTTTTTGTTCGACGCATATCAAGGAATTTGAAATCCTTAAATCCCTTCAGTGTGTTAAATTGATGTGAAAGTGGTATGATTTGTATAATTTTCACTTGCTTTGATTGCCGCGCTGGAGACAGCAAAGCGGTGGTGGCTTCTAAAAGTGTGTAGTTGGCTGGCACAAGCTTAAGGAATATTCCCGTGGAATTTTATCAACAAAAAGGCGTAAAATTTGTTGCGTTAAATCTCTGGCACACTCCTGGTCTTGATTGCCCTGGCATGATATAAATATTATGCGATTAAGAGAAGTATTTGTGTGTTGTAAAATTCCCAATGGGCTTATTGGCAAGCAACATAGAATTGTTGGAAGTATTGTTTTTTCGTGTGTTTTGGAAAATAGTTAATATATATAAGTTATTTTAAAAGAAAATAAGCGAACTGTAAAGTTTTAAAAGATTTTTGTAAATAAAGAATTTAGCCTAAAATTGCAAAACAGTTTGCAATTTTATGCAACTGTTTCTCGATCTTTGATTGTTAAACATCGCAGGTATTTAAAGCGGCAAAAAAACATCTTTGTAGCCCAAAAATAAAAAGTTTTGGGATGAGTTCAGATATCCTTTTCATCAATTTCTCCCATTAGGCTATGCTTGAGCTTACAACTGGATGGAAAATAGGGGGGTTTGTCTGGCAAAATGCTTGCAAACGGTAATGTTCGAGATTGTAAAAGAAATTTATTTAATGAAATAACTTCTTTGTACTAATGTAATATATTAATTAAAAATATGAAACTCCTTCATAAGGTCAATGAAGTTATTTCATTTATCTAATTCTAATATCAATGAAATAGTTACATTTGTTTAATGAAATAATATCATAACACACATTAATAAAATATGTTCACAAATGTACGTAATAAGATCAATGGAATTATTTCATTTATTCATTGATACTTTATTTCATTTCACAAACAATACTATTCCTTGCTTTTGTGAAATTGTACCTAATTATGATAAAAGAAAATGTTGAACAAGTATTCACCACATAAAACAGATTTTATTAATTCAAATGACTTCAATACACTGGTATTTAAATTTTTTAAACTATTATTATGCTGATTTGAGAACATACACATGTACATATGTACATACATACATACCCAAGTTCGGTAGCTAGAAATTTTTTTGTCATTGATCTAATAAATTCTATTTCATTGGAATTATGAAACTCATAAAACTTACATTTTAATGAAAAAACTTGAAATTTTTTAAACTGTAGCTTAAGATTAATAAACGCCCATTAATATATCTTACCAAAAAAGGGGAGAAAGGGTTGGGGGTGGCGTTTACATAGAGGAATTTAACACTAAAATTTCCCTCAGACTAGCAGACGGATGTACTGTACTTCAGGCCGAAATATCGGCTATAAATAAAGCGGCCAGATGGCTGATGTACCACAAGATATTCGGAAGGGATATCATGATAGTTACAGACAGCAAGGCCGCCATCAACTCCCTGACTGGAATATATACTAATTCTAGTCTTGTCCAAGAATGCCGGATATCTTTAAATAAGATAACGAGACATTTTAACCTAACCCTAAAATGGGTACGTGGACATGGGTCCAATAATGGCAACAACATTGCTGATGAATTAGCCAAAAAAGGGACAGCCCTAGAGGACAGGGATATAGACCCCTTTTGCGGTCAACCCTTGTCAGCGTGTTGGAAACGAATAAAACTCCACACGCTAGAATATGCCAAGAAAGGTGGCACACAGAGCCCACATGCCTTATATCAAGAAGCCTGTGGCCGCACATTAACTCTAAGAGAACAGGAGAGCCACTAAAACTTCCTAGATCTCTCCTAAGAATGACGGTAGCAGTCATCACTGGACATTGCCCGTTCGGAAACCATGCCAGGAGACTGGGTCTACCATATAACGACTTCTGTAGAAGTTGCCAAGACGAGGAGGAGGAGGAGACAATCCTTTACCTCCTCGGTACATGCCCGGCATTGGAGCATCATCGTCTAAGGTACTTAGGCGAGCGGAGCTTCAATAGCCTTTCCCGACTGCGATAGCTTCTTTCATTAGAAGCAGCGGATGGCTAGTAAATCAGCAAGTAATGCCACACTAATAGATTCCCACCTCCTTTCCCTCTTCCTCACTCCGTCTATATCCCTATAACCTTTTATTTTCTTTTCCCTTTACTAACTTTTTTCAGGCAATCACAAAGGGACCTACAGGACCCAAGTGAGCTGGAGTTTCCGGGTACTTGCTGGAAATCAAGCGGCCTGTTTACCTAACCTAACCTACCAAAATTCAAAGAATTTAAAAAAAAAATTATGTTTTGTTGTAGTCATAAATCCAATGATTTTTTTTTTAATGAAACTATGAAACTTAATGAAACCATTCTGATGGAACAATTTCATAATATATATGAAGATTCATGCATATTGTGAAAAGTTTTCATTGGATTAATGAAAAATATTTAATGAAACAGTTTCATTAAATATATGACGCATAATTCTTTCAGTGTAATACTAGATTTGCAGAAATGCAAACGAAAACATATTTATGGGGAAACAAAATATAACTAAATCGATAATCGGCTGTTTTTAATAAATAATGCACGATTTTACGGCGTATATACTAATGTGGCTGTAACCATATTTCAAACTGTCTTTTCTTTGCGTGTACATATGGGAACAATAACTTTTACTTAGTGTCCACACCTGCGATAATATCTGAGATGAGAACGTCAAATTCAATCGCAGAGAGAATTCTGTTACGTGTAGACTTAAAATCAGTGTTATCGCAGTCTTATAATAATTTTTATGAGAGCGTTCTTATGAGAAATCTCATGGCAACGATCTTATAATACGAGCTGTCAAAAAAGCGGATGTGTATGTGTTTGTTTACAAAAAGACGCCGTTGCAATTTTACCGATTATGAGTTTTGCAAAATATCTTTAAAAAATACCTTTTTAAATGGAAAATTATTACGTATACTATAAGCAATTGATTTTGTAAAAAATGTGCATATATACAAAATTTATGCAATATTTTATTGATCGTCAAGATGTGTTTTCTTCTCGACTTTTAATGATTTGTGAATTCTTATAAGATTAACAACAATACGTATACTCCTTGTTAGATATGAAGATGGACATGGAGAAATTCGCTCTCTCATTCTGCCGACGTTTTCTCAGATATTATGTCAGAGTTAATCGCAGTTGTAGACACTAGGTTACCGCGCGCTGACAAACAGTATTATGTATTTAAAAATAAAAAAGTACCAATTTGTTTGAATTGGAGTATTAGTAACTGGTTGGCACGGAAAAAGCAGGTGTTTGAAATATAGTGGATTGCAGAAAAATATAAGCAATTTTGTTAAGAAATAATCAAAAATGCAGCTCTGACCATCACAATGCATTCTCATTTTCGAGTTACCTCTGATACAAATTTTAAAATTTCAAGTTGATTGAGTGCGATATGTATTCTAGTTTTGATAAGTTGTAGCCGGTGGCCTGCTGTCGTAAATGTTTTAATGCTCTATAGTACAGATTCTAGCTTTGATTTTTTAGGATTTAAACACCAATTTGCATACTTTTGCAGATAAGGCAAATAAAACAGAGTTACCTCCTTAATAAAAATCTGTTTATTTTGTATTGTTTGCTGACCATTAAGAAATCGAATATGTTTTTCGCATTTAATTTTTTTTTGTTTTTTCTTAAGCACCTTTAAAATCAAAATGCGTAAACAGCAGTTGAACACCTTTTTTTTATAAAAAAAATTTTAACAAAATCAACTGTAAAATTGTCTTAATTACTTTCGTAATTATTAACATTAAAATGCCCCAGCAGTTTTAAACTTATTATTTGTATCTGCATTCTGCATATGGTGGCATTTAAACATTAATGCATACAGACATGCATACATTTTTGAATATATTTTTATTTATTTTAAAAACAACAACATAAAAACAATCCAAAAGAAATGTTTTGTAGTCTTAATGTGCATAAATGCTCGATATTTCATACGATTCTTTTGGCAGAAGCGATTTTCCCATCATTAAGGTTGGATGGACGCAATTGCAAATTAATCAAATTAAAAGCATTTTTTTCTCTCTCGCTCTCTTTTTTGTTCGTTGACACCTTTAGTTGTTCATTTGTATGTTTTTCGTTACTTACATACATACATACTAATAAAACTGTATTTGCTGCATAAAAAACTGTAACAGAAAATGAAAAAAGAAAAGAATTACCTTGACTGATACACCGCAAAAAAAAAGTACTGAAAACATTGAAAACTTTCAATTTTTTCTTTTTTTTTAGAAATTTATAATTTTCCATTTTATGATCAGCGATGGCCAAACTCTCAATTTCGTAAACTCGTGCGCAAGAATGATAAAATTCAAGATTACGGCAACTCTCAGACAAAATTGAAATCTTCAGTACAGGTTTCACCAAATGAACTCACGCGAAGTGTATTTTTTATTTTTTTATTTTTATCTTGGACCAGTACTCAGGGAATGATCCCTATATACAGCGTTGTCAGCTATTTATAGCCAAAAAGCGCTGTGAACTTACCCAAATGGCGCTAGAAAGCGCTAAACTTTACATGTTTGCAAGAAAAGTTCATTCAAAGTTCAAAACTTCATTTAGGCTTAGATGGTTTTAGGCTTGCTGGTTATTATATTACCTGCGTGAAACCTTATATCAACAATATTACAGTTTTTAATTTAATTTTAATAATATAGCTATTAATGGAATTTTGTATTCAAAATACAAAGTAGTGCCAGTAAGCTTTCAAGTCATGCTTACCTTCTGCTATAAAACTATTTGATCAAATGTAATACTTTAATTTTTACAGCAAGTGTATTTCATTCTATGCCATTATTTTGTACCAATTAATGAGTTCACGGTAACAAGAGCCACTCGATTTTTATTTTTGATTTGAAAAGAATCATCATAATTACAGATATTTCATTTCTACACTCAAAAAAGGCAGTCTTTATAGGATAATAATTTTTTTTTTCATTGATTTATTTATTGAATCTGAATAACTGAATAACTTTAACGCGTTGCTTGATTGTGTATCTTTCTATGGTTCAAATTGAATTAGTCTGAAATTGAGATATGTCTAATGAAATGCAGAAAAACACACGAAGTTTAGGTGTGCTTCATATTCAACATCGGCCCTTAAAATTTAACCACCCGATATCATCGTTTTATTTTATGAAAAAATTTTACTAACGATAAATATTATTT
Organism: Thecocarcelia acutangulata; assembly: GCA_914767995.1. NCBI lineage: Eukaryota > Metazoa > Arthropoda > Insecta > Diptera > Tachinidae > Thecocarcelia > Thecocarcelia acutangulata. The sequence goes on along the minus strand of OU612095.1, from coordinate 20,346,606 downwards.
AATTAAATAAAATTTCCGCAATAAAGTTTTGCTTTCTATAAATTTTTTGTAGGCAATCTTCTTCTTCTAGCAAGTTTTTGTTAGTGAAAAACTTTCCACAGAATATTTTTATTATCGATTAGTTTTATATAGAATTTATTTTGATTTTTGCTATCGATTAGTTTTCTATAAAAATTATACCTTATCGATTAATCTTTTACAAAGTATTTTGTGGGAGATTAATTTTCTGTAGGCATATTTTCATCGTTAAATATTTTACAATAATTTTTTTATCGATCCATTTTCTTAACAAATCTTTGTTATCGATAAACTTTCTAAAGAAAATATTTTTAATTGATTTATTTAGGTTTAACAGGCTGCCAGCCATTGAAAAGCCAGCCCACTTGGATCTAATATGGTCCCGTTTTGTTAATTGATTTATTTCCTATAGAAAATTTTTTTTTACCATTAATTTTTTTATAGAAAATTTTTCTTATCGTTTGAATGTTTGCAAAAAATTTTCGATATCGATAAATGTTTTGCAGAAAATCTTTGTTGTTCATTAGTTTTCTGCAGAATTTCTGGATCGATAAATATATTTTTAAGTTTTGCTATCGTTTGATTTTTAATATAAATATTTTACTATCGATAAATTTTTTATATAATATATTTGTAATTGATAAATATTCTAATGAGAATTTTTCTCATCAATAATTTTTTTTATAGCAAACTTTTCTTATTAAATAGTTTTCTTAAGAAAATTTTTACTTTAAATAAATTTTATTCAAAAATAATTTGTTATCGAAAAACTTTCCATAAAAAATTCTACCTTTTGATACGTTTTGTATAGGAAATTTACTGATAAATTTTCTGTAGAAAATCTTTGTTATTGTTTAGTTTTAAGTTGAGTTTTGTTTTTTTTTATTATCGATTAATTTTATGTAAAAAATTATTTATTATTTTCGGCAAGTGGAAAGATTTTGTTATAGATAATTTTTTTGAAAAAAGTGTTTGTTATCGACCGAGTTGATATAGTAAAATTATATTACTGATTAAATTGTTACAGAAAATGTTTGTTATCGATAAACTTTGCATAAAAAATCTTCGCTTTCTGGAATTGAGAAATGTCAAATGAAATGCAGAAAAAAAGTTTGACGTTTAGGCGGGGTTCACATTCAACATCGGCCCTTCAAATTTATACTCCCGATATAAGTAACATTCAATGCCATCGATGGACCTCTGGTGCGAGAGCTCGGGAAAGCTCGGTGTGCTGACTCTCTCTCAGCCAAAGACCTCGGACTAGTTGTGAGCACTTCTATAATGTTAGATCTAACATTACACTATTGATCAAAACTAGTCAGAGAGTCAAGGCTCAAACAGTTATCACATCGAACTTTGGGCTAGAGGTCCATAAATGGAAACTTATGTTATTGCTTTCTAGCTAACACATATCATACTGGTCTGCTTCATATTGAATTCGCTGGGTCGTGAAAACTTCTATAATATATGAGCTCCTTTTAAATAAAACACTTTTTAGACTAAAATTTCTTTCAGTGTTATTTAATAACCAACCGTGTGAATGAATACATTCTCATTTACCAAGAGATGTAAATCTGATCGAATGAATTCATTTGCTACAGTTTTATATTATTTGACTTTATTTTTATTATTTGTTTACTTTTTTAAATTCTGTTTTTCTCCTTTTTTTTAGTTCACCAACATTTTTCATCAACAAACTGCCTAAAGGGCCGAACTTCTTCTTTAACAGTAGGCGAGTCAAGAACTTGAGGTAAAATCGTAAACAGCACATTTGTATGCACAAACAAATGAATGAACGAGCGAACGAACATTGGAAGAGATGGATGGACGGATGGATGGTTGGATGGTTGGATGGATGGATGGTTGGCTGCATACACTGTACTCATTCAGTCGTTCTTTTGTGCGTTCATTTGGACAAGCCATCACAAAGAATTAAGATGTCAACAAAATACGAACATAAAAACTGAGATAATTACTCGAATATTTCTTTATTTTATTTTAGTTTATTTTAAAGGCTTCTGTATGACATCAAAAAAAATTAATATTAAAATAACGAAATGTGAAAAATAAAATAATAATGTTAATCTAGAGCGGAAATAGCTGAAGGGCTTGTGACCAATGCTGTAATTACTTGGAGCTTGCCCTTAAAGTACTTTTTTTTTCTTTTTATATTTTAAAATGGTTACTTGAGCAAATGTGTTCACTAACGCCTCTTTAAAACTATTTAATGAGTTTAGTAAATATGCATTAACATGCAGAACTACGGCGTTAATGACGGCTGGTTGAATTAATGCAGTAGCCATTATTTCGTATTTTTTAAACAAAGACAAAATACTTCTAAGCTTTGAAATAAATTTCGTTTGCTTATACTCGTATAAGCTCAAGCAAAAAGTGCTGAAAAACGTTAATCAAATTGTCAATATTAAAAGAATAATATAAAAAACAAATAAATATGATACAATATTATACGAATTTTATTTGAATTGACTTTTGAAAAAAAGGATATATGGAAGCAACTCACATCCTTGCACTCATCAAGGTGAAAATTGGCACCAAGCTAAAATAAATGGTTTTTGAAATAGTAACATAGTTTTTGCTTAGGAATCTAAGAAAATTTTAACGATAATTTTAGTTTCAATAAATAGGATATATGTGTATAGGACACTGATTGCAGAAAAATAGAGAACAATGATATAATTTCATTTATAGTTACCAATTTTCATAGTTTTCCAATCATTAATAATGCTGAACTTCTAGTTTTCAGAAAAAGATATATACTCGTTTAAGCACAAGCAAAAAGTGCTGCAAAACGTTAATCAAATTGTCAATATTAAAAGAATAATATAAAAAACAAATAAATATGATACAATATTATACGAATTTTATTTGAATTGACTTTTGAAAAAAAGGATATATGGAAGCAACTCACATCCTTGCACTCATCAAGGGGAAAATTGGCACCAAGCTAAAATAAATGGTTTCTGAAATAGTAACATAGTTTTTGCTTAGTAATCTAAGAAAATTTTAACGATAATTTTAGTTTCAATAAAAAGGATATATGTGTATAGGACACTGATTGCAGAAAAATAGAGAACAATGATATAATTTCATTTATAGTTACCAATTTTCATAGTTTTCCAATCATTAATAATGCTGAACTTCTAGTTTTCAGAAAAAGGATATATAGAATATAGTTACATAACTGCACTGATTGAAGAAAAATTTGGCAAAAAGAAGAAAACTGTAATTTCATTCACAATTTACATTATTTTTCGATAATTAATGTAGCTTCTTTTCTAGTCTTTAAAAAAAAGGATATGTGGACGGCTGCTACAATTCTACACAGATTAAAGAAAAATTTGACATAGAGAAAAAATGTAATTTCATTTATAGTTACCAATTTTTGTCATTTTTCAATAACTAATGTAGCTAAATTTCAAGTTTTCAAAAGAAGGATATATGGGGGGCTGTCACATTTCTACCCTGATTGAAGAAAAATTTGGTGTAGAGAAGAAAGCTGTAATTTAATTAATTGTTACTTATTTTTCAATCATTAATGTAGTTAAATTTCAAGTTTCAAAAAAAAGGATATATGGAGGGCTGCACACATTTTTTTACACTGATGGAAAAAACATTTGCCATAGAGAAAAAAAGATATAATTTCATTTATTGTTGGCATTTTCATAGTTTTCCAATCATTAATGTACCTAAATTTCTAGTTTTCAAAAAAGGATATATGGAGGGCTGTTACAATTCTACACATATTGAAGAATAATTTAACATAGAGAAGAAAGATGCAATTTCATTTCTTGTTACCAATTTTCGTCCTTTTTCAATAACAAATATAGCTAAATTTCAAGTTTTAAAAAAGGATATATGGAGGGCTGGCCTATTTCTATTATTGATGTCGCGTTCGCTACGTACTAGAGTTCCTTCAGTCATAGACAACCTGAAGCCTAGGCTAGTAAATAGCAAAGAATATACTAATAAGTTGAAATCCCATCTGAGAAAAACCTCAGAATATTACAATAAAAAATCTAAAGGCTATACGTTGGTTAAGAAAGGTGAAAAAATTATGTTTCAGAAGACACCATCTGGATCATGGTTTCATGGTGAGGTAGTTGAGGCATGCAGAGAACCAAGATCTTATGTGGTGTTAGATGGTCAAGGGTCGCTTTATAGAAGATCTTTAGAACATATTCGTAAATCGCCTAGAAGTAATTCAAATGAAGAACATATTAATACAGAGGTAAATAATGAGGAAGGACAAGTTGATAGTGAGGCAGATAATAAGAAAATGGAGGAGGAAGTTTCTACACAACAGGGCCAAGGCATCGATAGTCAGAGTCAGAAATATGTAACGAAAAGGGGAAGAACTATAAAACAACCAAAAAGGCTTGATTTGTAGCTTTCTGAATATAGAAAAAAATATTAATTTTTAAATATTGTAATAATAAATAATATCCATTGCAAAAACTTTTGAATTGTAATTAAATAATTTTTAGTTTAGTATTTTGTTATTTATGAAGGGAGATGTTGTATGGTTATTGTGTTTACATTAGTTTACGTATACGGCTTACGTATGACTATTCACTAACTCACAATGACTTTACTAGTCATCCTGTTATATTTAAGTCTTTAACTTAAGCTATTAAAGATGTTCAATAAAGCACTTAAAAAAGAGATTTCAACCATAGAACATGATGGAAGAAAAATTTGGCTTAGAGAAGAAAGATATAATTTAATTTATTGTTATTACCTTTTTGTTTGTTTTCAATCGTTAATGTAGTTAAAGTACTAGATTAAAAAAAAGGATATATGGATGGCAATTACAGAGATTGAAGAAAAATTTGTCGTGAAGACAAAGATGTAATATCATTTATTGTTACCAATTTTCGTCGTTTTCAAATCATTAATTTAGCTAAATTTCTAGTTTTCACAAAAAGGATATAAGGAAAACAGTCACATAGCTGCACCGATTGAAGAAACACTTGTCGAAGAGAAAACTGATATAATTTTATTAATAGTTACAATTTTTCATAGCTTTACAATCATTAATTTAACTACAAATTTCTAGTCTTTAAAAAAAGGATATATGGAGGGCTGCCGCATTTCTACATTCATTGAAGGAAAATTTTATCATATAGAAGAAAGATGTAGTTTCATTCATTGTCATCAATTTTTATTTTTTTTAAATAATTAATGTAGCTAAACTTAAAATTTTCAACAAAAAAAGGATATATGGAAAGCAGTTACATACTTACTCTGATTGAAAAAAAAATTTGACATACAAAAGAAGGATATAATTTAATTTATTGTTACTAATTTTCGTTTGTTTTCATTAATGTAGTTAAATTTCTAGTTTCCCAAAAAAGGATATATGGAGGGCTGTCACATTTCTATACTAATTGAGGAAAAGTTTGGCATAGAGAAGATAAATATAATTTCATTTAACGTTACCAATTTTAATAGATTTCCAATGACTAATTTAGCTAAATTACTAGTTTTCAAAAAAAAGTACATATGGTGGGCAGCCACATTTCTACACTGCTTGAAGAAAATTTTGGCATAGAGAAGAAAGATATAATTTCATTTATTGTTAGCATTTTTCATAGTTTTCCAACCATTAATGTAGCTAAATTTCTAGTTTAAAGAAAAGGATATATTGAGGGCTGCCACATTTTTATACTGATTGAAGAAAATTTTGGCATAGAGAAAAAATACGTAATTTAATTTATAGCTACCAATGTTTATTGGTTTCCAATCACTACTATAGCTAAATTTCTAGTTTTGAAAAAAAAGGATCCAAAAATCCTTCACAAAAAGGATATAAGGAAAAAAGTCACATAACTGCACCGATTGAAGACACACTTGTCAGAGAGAATACTGATATAATTTTATTAATAGTTAAAATTTTTCATAGTTTTCCAATCATTAATTTAACTACAAATTTCTATTCTTTAAAAAAAGGATATATGGAGCGCTGCCACATTATTGCGCTGATTAAATAAAAATTTGGCATATAGAAGAAATATGTAATTTCATTTGTTGTTACTAATTTACAATCATTAATTTTGCTAAATTTCAAGAAATCCTAAAAGAAGATATATGGAGGCAGTCGCATATCTGCACTGATTGAAGAAAATGCTGGTATGGGGAAGAGAGATCTTTTATCATATATCAGGAGTGCCCAAGCTCTATGCATTTGGGTGAATGCTAATCCAAGAGTGATTGTCGAAACCCCAATGCACCCACAAAGAGTGACTTTTTGGTGCGGTTTATGGGCTGGCGGTGTCACTTTCCACACAGCTAAACAATGGATCTTTTGTGCACCAAATTTAATGTCCGTGTTATCTCACGTGGTGGCGATGTCAATTGGACGCTACGATCATGCGAATTGACACGGTTAGACTTCTTTCTTTGGGGTTATTTGAAAGAAAAGGTGTACGTCGATAAGCCGGCAATAATTCAATAGCTAAAGGATGAGATAATTCGGCACATTAACGGCAAAGAACCTCAATTATGCCTCAGCATAATTGAGGTTCTATGAACCATTGGATGGAGATGTGCCGCCGAAGTCCCGGCGGCCATTTGGCCGATATTTGGTGCCATACGTAATTGAATAATATATTAATAATATCATTATAATAAAAAGAAATGATAATAGTTCCTAAATAATTTGTGTTTTCGGCCCTTGAAATTTAACCACTCTTTATTAGAGGTTAGAATTGAAGAAATTTAATAGTTCTCGCTTAAATAGGACAACCGACATAGAGAATAAACGCAGATTTCTTGGTAAATTGTTTCATTACCACTCCACCTGCGCTACAAATGATAATTCAAATTTCTTGTTGTAAATACATGGGATACAAATTTAAGGATTCTTAAAGATCTAATAAATGCTATCATCTGTACCAAATATACTGGGCACTAAAATTTAATGACCCTGAATAGATATATTAACAAGCAAAATTTAAGATAATCTTAAAATTTGAGATGCAAAAATTGCTTTAGATGATTAGACACATGCGCTCTCATTCTAAGCCCGTAAACAAATCTCACTGACTTATAAACTACGGGTTCAATCTTATTTCGATGTCCTGCATTACAATCAGTGTAGACCTCCAAGTAACAGTTCAATTGCGACATTATCAGAGGGCATCAGCCAAAGATTTCTTAACATGAAGAGACAAATGCAAATTAAGGCGATAAAGCCTACGTAAAGTTGCAGCCACTCTAGAAGACACAAGAGCAATGTGAGGTCCAAACGACAGATAGTCATCAGATTGGTTGCTATCGCGATTGTGGAGTCCGAGATTCTGAAATCTAAGTTACTAACACCACTACTGCCTGGTGTGAAGACCCAGGCCTTGACTTTTTCCGGATTTACTCTAAAATTATTGTTTATCCAGTAATTGGAAATTAGATATTTTTCTTCACTTATTTCGGCTTTTTTTATGTATTTTTTCTCATCCTTTGCCTGCACATGTGAATTTGCTCATCTTCCCTTCTCTAGCAACATGCATACGAGTAGAATGGCGCAAATTACTTTATGATTAAACTATTTAAAGACAAAAAAGAAAAAAAAAGACAAATCTGTTTGTAATATGTTCCAACAAACACAGATTATGCAATTTAAAGGACGATGTTTGTTTGTCACCTTTTTTTACTCATATCCTTTTTACACAAAAAACTAACTTTTCTAATATAAATTAGATGCTTCTAAAAATCGGCAAGAGGTTAAAAAGATATTATTACACACACACACACACACACACACACACACACATACACACACACACACACAGTCGCACGTCGGTTCTTTCGTTTTTTTTTTTTTCTTTGCTAATGTTTTTATTTCGGTTGATGGTTTGGGGATGAGATTGATTCAACTAGAAGTTTATGATGGAATTTGTTGCAAAGTGTTATGAAAATAAATGTCTTCTATTACGGTTATTTTGAGGCTTCATTGAGCTTGACGTGTTTTATTAAATGGTTTTCGATGATTACGTTTACGTGTCAACGATAAAAACTGTGCAATTTAACATTTTTATAGTTATAGTATGAAAACAAAATCCCGGTCATTATTTATGAACAATTAAAGGTTTTAAGAAAAATATCCACAGATACATACATACGAGGGCTGATCAAAAAATAACCGTTATTTAAAATTTTTCCCAACAAGTATTTATTTATTCATCAGCTTGTCCCCTTTAAAGTAATCCCCCCCAGATATAATTTTTTTTTTTTTTTTTGTCTTGGACCAGTACTCAGGGGATAACCCCTACATATGCAGTGCATCGTACCGGAACTAGGAAAATAGGTTATGAGGAGGGGGAAAGAGGGAGTAGTGTTTGTGAACATTTGCTTGAACTTTCCAACGTTATAACAGACAAGAAACACATCTGCAGGCAACTTATTCCACAGACGAAGCGTGCGGCTGAAAAACAAATTCTCTCTGTAATGCGTAGTACGATTCCGCGGACAATCGACCACAAATGGATGAGCGCTGGACGATGAACGCGTCTTACGTAGAAATGTGCGAGTTTCAGGAACGAGATCCCTAATCTCGTCAGAGCAAAATCCATTGTAGTAACGATAGAACAGAGTAACGCACCCCACACTGCGTCGATGCTCCAGTGAGTCAATAGAGTTGGATACCCTACTGTCACCGATAAGCTTCTTCGCCCTCTCCTGCACACGGTCGAGTAACCCCAAAACAGACTTTGGGGCACCGGCCCAAACATGAGAGTTGTATTCCATTTTCGGTCGGATATATGTGGTATAAATAGTAAGGAGATCGGATGGAGTGAAGTACATCTTACACCGTTTCAAAAAACCGAGGCACTTGAATGCTTCTTTAGAGACATGAAAAATGTGATCATTCCAGCGAACATCACACTGTATCTTCATTCCAAGAACATCCGATTCCTCAATATTTATACCATCCATGAGTACAGATGAAGCAGCATTAGCGGTCGTTTGTTTGTGCGTTAATAAACAGCACTGGGTCTTACGAGCGTTGAAGTCGACCCTGTTTTTGCGACCCCATTCGGAGATTAATAGAAGATCACTATTCAGTGAATCATTCATATTTAGCCTCTTGGCAGCGATCTCTGATAGGCTGGGCCTATAACTGAAAGAGTATGAATAGCAAATGCTGCTGTCATCTGCAAAAGAGTGGATAGGATTGGAAGTTTGATACACTTATGGCAGCGTTTTTTCCCATCCTTGAAATACTTCTGAAACGCGATTTTTGTTATCGCCAACAGCAGCTCCTGTTTCGATTTTTCTTTTATCTCCTTAATCGTCAGTCAGTTTTAGGAAGAGAAAAAAGTCAGCCGGGGGCCAAGTCCGGTGAATACTCGTACGGTGGTTGAGGCATGATAACGGTTTAGTTTTTGGCCAAAAACTCACGCACAAGCATCGATGTGTGAGCTGCTGCGTTATCATGTTGCAAAATCCATGATTGTTTTTTCCACCATTCTGTGCGTTTCTGACGAATTGCATCGCGCAAACGGCGCATAACTTCAAGATAGTATTTCTTATTGACCGTACGACCTTTTGGCAAGAACTCATGTTGCAGTCGAAGAAAACAGTGAGCAAAACCTTCACATTTGCCCGAAATTTACATGATTTTTTCGGTCTTGGCTCTTGTGAACGCTTCCATTTGGATGATTGGGCTTTGGTTTCAATGTCATAGCCATACATCCATGATTCGTCACCTATTATAACCTTCTTGAGGAAATCTGGATTGTCGTTGACGATGTTCAACAGGTCCTGAGCGACGTCCATGCGACTTTGTTTTTGCTCAAAATTTAGTAAAAAATCGAAGAGCACACCAAAACACGACTAATCTTTTTATCTGTTAAAAGCAAACTGACAATCCGAAATGGCCAATATATATAACAGAAATGTGTACCAACATAACACACACAAAAAAGTGAAAATCGAACATACGTAACTCAGGAAATTTGAAAATAACGGTTATTTTTTATCAGACCATGTAACGAGTGATTTTTTTGCTTTGGGTAAACTTTTCAAATTTAGAGACTAATTTGCTTTTTATTCTCATTAGTGTGAGATCTCGTGGAACACACCTAATTATGAAGCTGTTTACAAGCTGCATATGTAGCCAGCGGTATTTGTAGTTATGTGTTCGTAAGCCAGCTGTTTCGAATGCGCTTAATGCTATAGCTTCATGTTTCGGAGCCGAGAATTTGCCTCCAAGATCGTGCGATTTAATGCCGTCAGACTATTTTCTGTGAGAATATATAAAATCGCTATTCCAAGCCCGAAACGATTGACCACTTGGAGGACAATATTCACCACATTTTTACCGATGTACGGCCACAAATGTTGGAAAATCATCGAAAATTATAACTCCAGATTAGATTATATCCTAGCCAGCCCTGTGCGGTCATATGCTACAATTCATATTTAAACTATAAAGCCAGAGAAGATTATCTTTCAAATAAAGTAAATTTCAGATCAATTACGAAAAATCACCTTTGTTTCATTCCATTTCAAAGTTTTATACCTCCATAAAAAACATCCTTTATAAGAAAACCTTGGAATATTATAATTGCAGAAAACTATTTAATATCTTTTTCTTTCAGTGCATGCTTTGGAGCTGGTATTTGGCCAATGATACCCAACTTTATGTAATTGGCGCTCTAGTTTTGATTGTGTCTGTGCGTCATTTCAAATTGTCTGCAGTTACAACTGGTGTATTTTTGATCATGTCTTGGATTACCACCGCCGTCATTGCCTTCAGAAATAATCATCGTCCCGATTCGGATGATCCCTTGGCCCTGTTCGATAAAATCTATGATAAGCCCTGGACTCGATTGGGTCCTTATTTGATTGGCATGTCTGTGGGCTGGATACTCTTCCGCACTAATTGCAAAATACGTCTCTCTAAACTTTCTGTGATATTTGCCTGGTCTTTGGCGTCTTTAAATTTGTTCGTTCTGCTATTTGGCCTTTATCGTGCCGAACTATCACAACTTACTGCTGCCTTGTACAGTTCTCTAAGTCATTCGGCGTGGGCTTTATCTCTGGCCTGGATAACTATTGCCTGTTCAACAGGTTATGGTGGTTTCATTAACACTCTGCTGTCGGCGCCCTGTCTTTATCCCTTCTCCAGAGTGACATACTGCGCCTACTTGGTACATCCCATTGTTATACGTTCAATGGCTTTAAATACGGACTCACCGCTACATCTGGGAGGTGATACAATGGCAAGTTATATTCCTTTTTCTTTCACGTTTGATTTTACCGCAACGCCTACGTTTATGCTTTACTTTTTTGAAATTTAAAAAAGTTTAAAAATTTGTAATAACGTTTGCTATCAGGGATGCCAAACTACAGATTTCACCTTAATTTAAAAAATTTTTGGCGTTATTCATAAAAATAGTTTTTATTCATACTTCATACATTTTACATAACAGGATACACTACCATAATTTTTAGAATACTTAAAACTATAAAGTATTATTTTAATTTCAATAACATTAATATTTTTTTGAGAACATCATCTTGCTTATCGATTTTAAGAAAGAATATTTATACAAAATTAGTTAATAATCATGCATGTTCTGAGAAACGCAAATCGCTTAAATTTACCGTTTTCGATTTCAAAACGCCAAATAGGTGTTCTGAGAAACGTATAACGCAAGAAATATGGTTTTGCGTTTTGAAATCGCCAAATAGGTGTTCTGGAAAACGCATATCGCTTAAAATTGGCGACTTCAACTCGGATGTATATATTGAACTGAACTAATTGAATTTGCTAAAACTAAACTTGCAAAAGGCAATAAAATTATTCACAATTAAAATTTAATATGTTTTCTTTTTATTTCAATAAAAAGTTTAAAGAATTTTACACATTTTCATTAAGAAAACTAAATCGAAAATTTTTTCTATTTGTTGTCAAATTTTTTTTCGTTTTATATTACTACCACATACATATATGCGTATGAAAAACACATCTTGTATTTTTTCGGAAAAAACTCCTAAACGCCAGTAAAATGCGCGTTCCTCAGAACAGCTAAACATCAATTAGACGTTTTTCAAAACGCATTGCGGTTTCAGAACGCGCGTTCTCGGAACATGGCTGATTAGTTAAAAAAAAAAAAAAAAAAAACAAAGCTTGCTTCCAGCTTTTACCCTTTCATAAAAAATATGTTTATTAAACTTTGATATGACATATTTTTATATAGAAATATGGAGATCGTTTTCTCAAAATTAAGATTTAGGCCCAGTTTTTACCATATTTATAGGCAGGGCTGGGCAAACCACTCGCATAATGTATATCAAATACAAGATACAAAATACTTCCCAGCTGCGTATTTCAAATACAAAATACTTTCAAGTTGCGTATTTTAAATACAAAATACAACTGAAAGATACAAATACATTTTTGTATTTCGCTCTCTGGTTTTAAATATATATTTTATTTTTAATATTTAATTATTTGATCTTGTTTTGGTAAATATTTCTTATTTTTGCAGCAAAAGATCGTTTTATGTTACATAAAAAATTTAACAGTATTTATTTTCAATATTTCGATAACAATTTGTTATCATCGTCATATTAATTTTCCTGACGATGATAACAAATTGTTATCGAAATATTGAAAATAAATACTGTTAAATTTTTTATATAACATAAAACGATCTTTTGCTGCAAAAATAAGAAATATTTATATATTTTATTTTACATATGCACGTAAACTAAGTTTGTGTGTAGTCACCTAAAACTTAAAAGGACGTAACTGGCAAAATATTGAAAGCCTATTAAAATGTTCGGTAAAACAAGTATTTTCTTTAATACTCGTAAAAACAAGATATTTTAATGACTCATCCGACAAACAACCTCTTGTTGGGTCCTACAGGTCCTGACGAACATAAGCTGCTGCCAAATTCTAGAAATGCATAAAAACAAGAAAATCCTCATCATCTTTACTGCAACTCTTCGTATTAAAGTAGAGTTTGTAGACTTAATAAATCGTGAAAAATTTAACACTTGTCAACGACAAAATTTATAGATTTTTAATTTATTAGACTAACAATCTCTACGATACCAAAAGCAGTAGTAGACTTAGTAGACAAAGTGAGTTCATTTATTTACAACTATGAAACAGCTGACAGATGTGATGCCACTTTTTTTTCTGTTAATAAAGGAAATATACATAAACTTTGTTTAAAAGAGAACCATCAAAAAGAAAAAAACGTGGGAAAAGTTCAAATAAAAGATGGAACTATCCATTATTTGTTTTCACGAAACACCAACTGAAAAATTATTTTATATATATGTGGCAAATGCCAGCTGTTTCAAGATTTTTACAATACCAAATAAAAAGTTGCTAACACTTAAAACTTTAAAACAGTATTACATTCAAAAGCATTTTAAATGCTAATGTATATAAATTATTACGGCAGTATACAAAACAACTTAACAAAGCTTGGTAAGAAACATTTCCTAACGTGGTATGCAAAAGCAGTTGTTACCTTACCATGTATAGATATACACAGCATTATGCTTGTATTGATTTTAAGCTGCTTGGGCGGGCATAAAGCTGGTTGCAAAAATTATGCCAACAAAATATCTATCTCGTCACCTCGTTCACCAACAATCTACAGAACAATTGTTTTCTTATGTTCTAACGAGTGATTTTTTTGCTATTATCTTTTTGGCAACACTAATTTTGACAGCTCACGCACGTTTTGTATCTTGTGTCACTGTCAAACATCTTCAGTTTGGTCTATAATTTAATCATGAATCGTCTTACAAACGAACAACGCTTGCAAATTATTGAATTTTATTACCAAAATGCGTGCTCTGTTAAGAAAGTTCATCGCGCGCTTCTTCCATTTTATGGTCAGTTTAATCGACCTACTGAGGCTTCTATTCGGGCTATTGTAAAAAAATTTCGCGCCAAATTTACATTGTTGGACATTAAACCACCAACACGCTTACGTAGAGTGCGAACTGAAGAAAATATCGCAGCCGTATCGGCCAGTGTTGGTAATGACCGTGAATTATCGATTCGGCGCCGTTCGCAGCAATTGGGCCTCTGTTACTCCACTACGAGGAAAATTTTGCGGAAGGATTTGGGTGTGAAACCTTATAAGATACAGCTTGTGCAAGAATTGAATCCAAACGACCTAGCACAACGCCAAATTTTTGGTGAATGGGCTCTTGAAAAGTTAAATGAAGATCCACTTTTTTATCGAAGAATTGTGTTCAGCGAAGAGGCTCATTTCTGGTTGAATGGATACGTGAACAAGCAAAACTGCCGTATTTGGAGTGAAGAGCAGCCAGAAGCATTGCAAGATCTACCAATGCATCCACAAAAAACAACCGTTTGGTGCGGATTATGGGCTGGCGGCATCATTGGGCCGTATTTCTTCAAAGATGATGCGAATCACAACGTTACTGTGAATGGTGAGCGCTACCGTGCGATGATAACAAACTTTTTTTGCCCAAAATGGAAGATCTTGACTTGCATGATATGTGGTTTCAACAAGACGGTGCCACATGCCACACAGCACGCGAAACAATGGACCAATTGAGAGGCGAGTTCGGTGAACAGTTTATTTCACGCTTGGGACCAGTCAATTGGCCGCCCAGATCGTGCAATTTAACGCCTCTAGACTATTTTTTGAGGGGCTATGTTAAGGCTAATGTCTATAGCGACAAGCCCGCTTCGATTGACGCACTGGAAGCCAACATTGCCAACATTATTCGTGAGATACCGGCCGAAATGTTGGAAAGAGTATGCCAAAATTGGACTAAGGAGATGGACTATTTGAGGCGCAGCCGCGACCAACATTTGCATGAAATAATCTTCAAACATTAAATTATATCGACCCAACTATCGATCCAAATAAATATTTCATGCATTTTTCTGAATTTTATGTGTTTTTTTTTTAATTTCCGATAGTTCTTATAAAATCACCCATTAGTTTGAAAAACTAACAAACACGCCGCAATATCTAAGTTAAAATTTTTCAGCATCAGATTGTTCTTAATTTACCCATATAACCAGATAATTTTTAGAATTCCCAAAATCGTCTGCAAGAATCACCGAACTTTCCAAAACAATACGGCAACTTCAAATTTAGCACTAGTGAATGCATATTTCATAGCCAAAACGCGCACAAAATATGAAAAACCGGTTCCAAGCCGGCTACCGACCTGGTTCAGAATTTGTTTGGGAGTTCCCAAAATCGACTTCATGAATTCTCAAAATCCATTAATCGGCTGGAAAGGTTATGGCCTCGATATTGATCGACTATCTTGGGAAAGGAAATACCATTAACAGTGAATATTATATACCGGCATGTTCCAGAAAAGTAGTGGAATGAAAATAAAAAATAATTTGAAAAGTTAACTTTTCATTTTTGTTGTTCTGAAAAAGTAGTAGTTTGTGTGTTTCATTCTTTCGTTCGAACTGAACTTCGAAAATAAAACTTGGATAAATTGTGCAGTAACTAGTACTGACACGAACCATATTTTCAATTTTATTTGTTTTTTTATACAAACCAGTACTGCAATAAACCATATTTTCAATTTCATTTTATTTTTTTGCCCCAAAAACGACGCTGCTTTGCCTGATGTTTAAAACTTTAACAGAAAAGCGCGAAGCAAAAGGTGAATGTCACAATGAAAACTTTGGCAACGCTCACGATTTGTTTGTTTATCTAAAAACTGGTAGTTAATTTTTATATTTAATTATTTCTTATGATAATAATGGGTGATTTTATAAGAACTATCGGAAATTAAAAAAAAAACACATAAAATTCAGAAAAATGCATGAAATATTTATTTGGATCGATAGTTGGGTCGATATAATTTAATGTTTGAAGATTATTTCATGCAAATGTTGGCCGCGGCTGCGCCTCAAATGGTCCATCCGCTTAGTCCAATTTTGGCATACTCTTTCCAACATTTCGGCCGGTATCTCACGAACAATGTTGGCAATGTTGGCTTCCAGCGCGTCAATCGAAGCGGGCTTGTCGCTATAGACATTAGCCTTAACATAGCCCCACAAAAAATAGTCTAGAGGCGTTAAATCGCACGATCTGGGCGGCCAATTTACTGGTCCCAAGCGTGAAATAAACTGTTCACCGAACTCGCCTCTCAATTGGTCCATTGTTTCGCGTGCTGTGTGGCATGTGGCACCGTCTTGTTGAAACCACATATCATGCAAGTCAAGATCTTCCATTTTGGGCAAAAAAAAGTTTGTTATCATCGCACGGTAGCGCTCACCATTCACAGTAACGTTGTGATTCGCATCATCTTTGAAGAAATACGGCCCAATGATGCCGCCAGCCCATAATCCGCACCAAACGGTTGTTTTTTGTGGATGCATTGGTAGCTCTTGCAATGCTTCTGGCTGCTCTTCACTCCAAATACGGCAGTTTTCCTTGTTCACGTATCCATTCAACCAGAAATGAGCCTCTTCGCTGAACACAATTCTTCGATAAAAAAGTGGATCTTCATCTAACTTTTCAAGAGCCCATTCACCAAAAATTTGGCGTTGCGGTAGGTCGTTTGGCTTCAATTCTTGCACCAGCTGTATCTTATAAGGCTTCAAACCCAAATCCTTCCGCAAAATTTTCCACGTAGTGGAGTAACAGAGGCCCAATTGCTGCGAACGGCGCCGAATCGATAATTCACGGTCATCACCAACACTGGCCGATACAGCTGCGATATTTTCTTCAGTTCGCACTCTACGTAAGCGTGTTGGTGGATTAATGTCCAACAATGTAAATTTGGTGCGGAATTTTTTTACAATAGCCCGAATAGAAGCCTCAGTAGGTCGATTAAACTGACCATAAAATGGAAGAAGCGCGCGATGAACTTTCTTAACAGAGCACGCATTTTGGTAATAAAATTCAATAATTTGCAAGCGTTGTTCGTTTGTAAGACGATTCATGATTAAATTATAGACCAAACTGAAGATGTTTGTGACAGTGACACAAGATACAAAACGTGCGTGAGCTGTCAAAACTAGTGTTGCCAAAAAGATAATAGCAAAAAAATCACTCGTTAGAAGTTAGAAATATTATTGGATGAACTTCTCAAATTGGTTCCAATTGTTTTCTTAGTGCATAAAGCTATGGAGCTATTAGAAACAACTTTAACGAGTAAAAACATGAGAATTGCTGAACTTTTCGTTTCACGTTGCGTTAAAAGTACTTTATGTGACATGTTTCATATAAATATGTATGTTTTATCTTCGATGTCAAAGCGAATTTGCAACGCAAAGCGAAGCAAAAGCTTTATCTGATACGGCCTTTAGTTAGGTTTATCAAATTCTCCATTTGCTACGATGATCGTAATTTTTTAAGTGCCATTTTATGCAAAAGTTTGATATAGCGAGTGGCGGTAAACGAAATACATATAAGTGATGACGATGATTCGGACGAGTTAGTGACTCCCTAAACGCTGTAATAAGAGATGATATCGCCAATCGACTTTAGTTAATAAAATAACAAATATTAGTTTTTTATATAATATTTTCCTTATTTTCCCTATAAATATATGCACAATTGTACCCCAAATAAACATTCCGTCATCTAACCCTGTTATTTCAATGGGATTGGAATTATATTAAGTTTTCTGTATTTTTCACAATAAAATTGAAAAGTGTTTTCAAACTACTACTTTTTGTGTAAAAGTAGTTTCAAGAACCAGACAATTCACTACAAATTAATGTTCGAAAACAAAACACAAATGAAAAGTAAAGAGTAGAATGTAGAACACCAAAGCTTGATATTGAAGTGATTTCAAACTATTTTCACTTCAAAGTAGAATCCAGAACATACCCGATAGCGTTGTTCTTGATGGAGATTACGTTGATGAATAAACCTAATTTTGTACCAAAAATTTGTTAGGCCCGGGACTTTTCAGTTAAAAAATAGAACTGTTTTGCGTTCTTAACTGGGAAAGTTCACTTTTTGAGATATGACTATGTTGCAATAAAGGAGCGATATGTGATAATCACTCATATGGCATATGGCTTTCGAGTGTTGCAAACATACTCGTACAAACAAATATACAAGTGAAACTAATATCAGCGTGTTAGAAAAAATTTTAAATACGCGAATCTTCCATATTCCTTATTTTAGCCAGTTTTAAACTTATGCACTCGTTAAATTAATTTTTTTTTTCCTTTCTTGCGATTTTGCCTTAAAAGTTGAGTGAAAAAATTACAGTTTCAATTTTATTTTATTTTTTTATTTCATAATTCTCATAAGTCAATAAAATATGTCGCATAAGACTTTTTTCTGAAATTATATTAAAATGTTAATTTCTCGGTCAAATAGGTTTGCAAAAGTTGGAAATAGAAAATGGAATAGTTGTGCCAAAAACAAAGTTTAATTCTGTCACAACTGACTTTAAAGTGCGGTCTCCACCTGACACGAAAACACTAACTTTAACGCTAACTTCAAGTTAAAGTTAAATGTGGACCGCTCATGTTGAAGTTTGGTTAAAGTTATAACTCGGTTGTTAAAACATTTCATTTGGAAACTCTGTTATAACTTAAATTGACAACAGCCTGCTATTTGTAGTTGTTTTTCGCCATTTTTATTGTTTTACTATGGAAAGTTATAACTCTAACATCACTACGAGTACGCCGACTTTAACATATAGATATTTAAACAGCAAGTTTTAACTTCATGTTTTAACTGGTTTCAAGTTAGGTGTAGACTGCATGTAAAGAATGTTCATTCAAACACAAACAAAAATCACACTCATACACACACACACACACACTTTATTACCGGCAACCAAACTAAACTACCGGAAAGAGGAGCAGGCGCAATAACCTTTTAATTTATTTCCCAAGAACTTGTGGAAACAAATCAAACCCCTTTTCAAATAAATAAGTAAAATAATATTATAGCAATCATTTCCCAAATTGTGGAGTCTTTCTGTTATTAGTAGGTGTAATTCTTTACTTTTTGGCTAAATTTCATGTACATGAGAGCAAGCATAAATTTCGCTCAAAAAGAGTTAAAATTTACCAAAAGTTCGGAAACGGAGAAAGCCAAATACTCGTATGTAATGTTTTGATGCTGCAATGAAATTTGCCATTTAATTTGACAGAAAATTAGTAATATTTTTACACACTTTTGGGTTCTAAAAGTCGTGTGCATACATTTTTTATTTAATATTAATACAGGGTGGCGCAGAACTACCTTTACGGTTTGAATGATCAATAACTTTTTTAGTTTATCCACATTTTTGTACATTTCACAAAAATGTTACAGGTATACGGCCGTATCCAAAAAAACTTAACAAAGCTTGGTAAGCAGTTGTTAAGAAAAATTCCTTAACGTTGTATGCAAAAACAATTATTTACTTACCATTCGTTTAAAGTTGAAATGAGTATACTTTACATGTACGTTAAAATGACATTTGACTTCTTCATTTTTATTTCCTTTAGAAAGCACAATTTTGTTAAAGATTTTGAAGCAAGCAATGTTTTATGCTTATTAATTAAGTAAATTTACACATGCATTGTATACAAACTGAAAATATTAATTTTGAAAGAAAAATATAAATAACAATTATGTTAGTGATGCACTTTCAATCAAACGAATACAATGAAAATCGTTATTCGAATAATAACAATTTTTCTCGATAAGTACCCCTATTACTTTTTCTCAATTTCATTAATATACTAAATATTACATATTCATTATTTATTAAGAAAGTAAATCTAAGAACTGTTTGTCAAAAATATGTTATTTTATGTAATAATAATAATTTTTTACTTCTTAAATTTGTTTTTCGGTTTTCGAATATTAGTTTTTATTCATCACTATTCAAAAACTTACAACTGAACATAACGGCGTTGCCATAACAAAACAATTAAATTCCTTACTACATGTAAAAGTTAACGTACTGTTTTTGCATAAAAATTTTTAACATATGTATGGTAGTGCTACGGCCGTATGCAAAAAAACTTAACAAAGCTTGGTAAGCAATTGTTAGGAAAATTTTCCTAACGTTGTATCCAAAAACAATTATTTGCTTACCATACGTTTAAAGTTGAAATAGGCCACTTTAACTGTGCGTTAAAATGACATTCAATTTGTTGATATAGATTTTTCTTAAAATTGCCAATTTTGCGAAAAATGCTAACAGAAACAATATCTTATGATTGCTAGATAAATAAATTAAAACGTTACATTTCGTATGAATTGAAAATATTAATTTTGAAAGCGAAACATAAATAAGAAATATGTTAGTGATGCACTTTCAATGGAACGAATACAACTAAAAACGGTATTCGAATAATAAAAATATATACCATACCATGAATAAAATCGGTTTAGGAGGCTAGTTAGGTTACTTCGTAGTGAGCGGACTGTGGTCTAGCAGGTAGACTAATCTCCTTTCAGCTTCGATTTTATAATAATATTTCCTCGGCAAAGGACTTGTAAAAACGTTCCACCAGCAAAGGTAATGGAAAAGGAAAAGTATAAGAAATCCTATTAATTTTTCTCAATTTCATTAATACACTAAATATTATATATTAATTATTTATTAAAAAGGTAAATCCAGGAAATAATTGTCAAAAAAGTGTTAATTTATGTCATAATAATAAGTTTTTATTTTTTTAAATTTGTTTTTCAGTTTTCGAATACAAGTTTTCATACATCACTATTCAAGAAATTACAACTGAACATAACGGCATTGCCAGAATAAAACAATTAAATTCCTTACTATATATAAAAGTTAACGTACTGTTTTTGCATAAACTTTTTTAACAAATGTATGGTAGTGTTAATGTGTTTGGTAACTAACGTGTGCGTTAAAACTCAAGTAAGATTTTTTTGTGGATATGGCCCCTAGTGTTTGGTAACTAACGTATGCGTTAAAGCTCAAGTAAGATTTTTTTTGGATATGGCCCATATTATATACCTATAAGATTGTGATTCCGTTTGTAATTTTTACAATTTTCATTTCCGACCATATAAAGTATATTCAGAATCAGCATTGATAGAAAATTCGATTAAGCGATGTCCGTCTGTCCGTCGTTAAAATACTGTTTCTGAGAAAACCATTAACCTTAGAAACTTTTTTTCTTTTTATTACTCCATCGATTTATGGGTTTGCTATTGAAATGCAGTAAAGTCGGTTCACATATAGCTGAGATACATATATCCAAAATTCCGAAAAAAAACAATTTTTTGCAATTTTGTATGAAAATTTGTGAAAAAAAATATTGTTTGTTTTACTTCACACAATTATTAAACATGGCGATTCCAAGGCAAACAAATTTTTGTCCCGATATCTGTCTATATATGTATGTATATCCGAGATATAGCCTAAACCGTTTTTTTAATGTCGCGTAAGCGAACTTAAGATTTTTTTTTTGCTTAAAATCAATTCTGGTAATAAAAGTAGATTACTTAAATACAGAAAATTAAAATTTTCGATATCGGTCCATATATACCCGAGATATAGCCAAAACCAATTTTTCCATGAAAAAAATTTTTTTGCTTAAATCAGTTCTGGTTATAAAAAAAGGTTACTAAAATACAAAAAATTAAAATTTCCAATATCGGTCCATATATACCCGAGATATAGCCAAAACCGATTTTTCAATGAAAAAAAATTTTTTCTGGTTAAAAGCATTTCTGATTATAAAAGGAGGTTACTAAAATACAGAAAATCAAAATTTCCGATATCGGTTCATAAATCGATATCGAGATATAGCCTGAACCGATTTTTTTTTTTTTCATGAAAATACAAAAATTTAATAAACTTTTTTTTTTTTTTTGCTTAAAAGCAGATTACAAGGCAAAAAAATTTTTGTCCCGATATCGGTCTATATACATACGTATATCCGAGATATAGCCTAAAACGATTTTTTAAGAAAATCTAAGCTTATTCCATGAAAAAAAATTTTTTTTTGCTTAAAATCAGTTCTGGTTATAAAAAGAGGTTACTAATATACAAAAAATTAAAATTTCCGTTATCGGTCTATATATACCCGAGTAGTTTTGGTTATAAAAGGTTACTAAAATACGGAAAATGAAAAGTTCTGATATCGGTCTATACATACCCGAGATATAGCCTAAACCGATTTTTCCATGAAAGATTACCTTTTTGGAATGGTGATTACAAGACAAAAGGGGTTATGTCCAGTTAACGCACAGAGCTCCGAATTGAAAAAAAAAAAATTATTTATGGGGGTAGGAAATTGAAAAATTAGAAGAAAATATTCAGGGAAAAAGTTGGCGGAAACTTTTTTTTTGTTTGCGAGTTGAAATAGCAAACTCTTTTGTGATTACGACTTTCAGCACACCATTTCGCAAAAAAAATTTTGCGCAAATGAAACAGAGTACCAAATTATACTCTTATCGCATTTACGTTTGATATCGAACTTGCATTCGCATCGAAATAGAGAGTAACCCCTCTGTTATTATACCCTTCACAAAAATGTAAAGGGTATTTATAAGTTTGTGATTCCGTTTGTAATTTCTACAGTTTTTTTTGCGACCCTATAAAGTATATATATTCTGAATCAGAATTAATGGAAAAGTCGATTAAGCGATGTCCGTCTGTCCGTCTGTCCGTCTGTCCGCTGTTGAAATACCGTTTCTGAGAAAACCATTAGACTTAGAAACTTTTTTCTTTCACCATTCTTTTACCCCATCGATTCATGGGTTTGCTATTGAAATTCAGTAATTTCGGTCCACGTATAGCTGAGATATATTCAAAATTCCGAAAAAAGACATTTTTTTTTGCAGTTTTGTATGAAAATTTTTGAAAACAAAAGTTGTTCGTTTTGCTTCAAACTTCACACACTTATTAAGCATGGTGATTAAAAGGCAAAAAATTTTTTTTCAGATATCGGTCCATATATACCCGAGATATAGCCCAAATCGAATTTTTAATGAAAATGTCGCATAGGCGAAGCTAAATAACTTTTTTTTGCTCAAAAGCAGTTCTGGTAATAAAATTAGGTTACATAAATATGGAAAATGAAAATTTCCGATATCGGCCCATATATACCCGAGACATAGCCTAAACCGGGGTTTTTCATGAAAATGTCGCGTAAGCGAACTTGAACAATTTTTTTGTGCTCAAAAGCAGTTCTGGTAATGAAATTAGGTTACATAAATATGGAAAATGAAAATTTCCGATATCGGTCCATATATACCCGAGATATAGCCCAAACCGGGTTTTTCATGAAAATGTCGCGTAAGCGAACTTAAACAACTTTTTTGTGCTCAAAAGCAGTTCTGGTAATGAAATAGTGTCATATAAATATGAAAAATGAAAATTTTCGATATCGGTCCCTATATACCCGAGATATAGCCTAGACCGGGGTTTTCATGAAAATGCCGCGTAAGCGAACTTAAACAACTTTTTTGTGCTCAAAAGCAGTTCTGGTAATGAAACTAGGTTACATAAATATGGAAAATGAACATTTCCGATATCGGTCCATATATACCCCAGATATAGCCCAAACCGTGTTTTTCATGAAAATGTCGCGTAAGCGAACTTAAACAACTTTTTTGTGCTCAAAAGCAGTTCTGGTAATGAAATTAGGTTACATAAATATGAAAAATGAAAATTTCCGATATCGGTCCATATATACCCGAGATATAGCCCAAATCGGGTTTTTCATGAAAATGTCGCGTAAGCGAACTTAAACAACTTTTTTGTGCTCAAAAGCAGTTCTGATAATGAAATAGGGTCCTATAAATATGAAAAATGAAAATTTTCGATTTCGTCCATATATACCCGAGATATAGCCCAAATCGGGTTTTTCAAGAAAATGTCGCGTAAGCGAACTTAAACAACTTTTTTGTGCTCAAAAGCAGTTCTGGTAATGAAATAGTGTCATATAAATATGAAAAATAAAAATTTTCGATATCGGGCCATATATACCCGAGATATAGCCTAGACCGGGGTTTTCATGAAAATGCCGCGTAAGCGAACTTAAACAACTTTTTTGCTTAAAAGCAGTTCTGGTAATAAAATAAGGTTATATAAGTATGGAAAATGAAAATTTTTGATATCGGTCTATATATACCCGAGATATAGCCCAAACCGGGTTTTTCATGAAAATGTCGCGTAAGCGAACTTTAACAACTTTTTTTGATTAAAAACAGTTCTGGTGATTAAATGAGTTTATGTAAATATGGAAGATAAAAATTTCCGATATCGGTCCATATATACCCGAGATATAGCCTAAACCGGGGTTTTCATGAAAATGCCGCGTAAGCGAACTTAAACAATTTTTTCGCCTTAAAGCAGTTCTGGTAATAAAATAAGGTGATATAAATATTGAAAATGAAAGTTTTCGATATCAGTCCATATATACCCGAGATATAGCCTAAACCAGGTTTTTCATGAACACGCGGCGTAAGCGAACTCAAACAATATTTTTTGCTTAAAAGCAGTTCTAATAATAAAATAAAGTTATATAGGTATGAAAAATGAAAATTTCCGATATCGGTCCATATATACCCGATATAGCCCAAACCGGGTTTTTCATGAAAATGTCGCGTAAGCGAACTTAAACAACTTTTTTCACCTTAAAGCAGTTCTGGTAATAAAATAAGGTTATATATATATATATGGAAAAAGAAAATATCCGACATCGGTCCATATATACTCGAGATATAGCCTGAACCGATTTTTCCAATAACATTTTTTTTTTTGCTGAAAAGCAGTTCTTGTTATAAAAGAAGGTTACGAAAATAGAGAAAATTAAAATTTCTGATATCGGTCCATATATACCCGAGATATAGCCTAAATCGGGTTTTTCATGCAAATATCGCGTAAGCGAACTTAAACAATTTGTTGTGCTCAAAAGCCGTTCTGGTAATGATATAAGGTTATGTGGAAAATTAAAATTTTCGATATCGGTCCATATATACCCGAGATATAGCCTGAACCGATTTTTCCATTAAAAAAAAATTTTTTTTTTTGCTGAAAAGCAATTCTCGTTATAAAAGAAGGTTACTAAAATACAGAAAATAGAAAACTCCGATATCGGTTCATATATAACCGAGCATATTTAGGTCACATTTTTAATATACTATACATATTCGTGACTATCGTGAAGGGTATTTTAGATTCGGCCCAGCCGAATATACTACACTCTTACTTGTTTTTGTATTGTTTTCGAGATTGATGTTGCAAGTATGTATTTAATATGGATATTACTTTGAGCACTAAAAATTAGTTTTTCAGAAAGTACTCTCAACAAAATTTTAAAATCAATATTTAAAAAAGTAAACGTTGGGATAACGTCTAGAAATGAAGTATGAGAATTTAAAACATAAGATTCTTTTAAAGCTCTCAGAAGGATTAGGCAATCATTTTAAGTTGGTTAAAAGAAGTTTAAAATACCTATGTATGTACGATTATGTATCAGGCATGTTCCCACACTCGCAAGTTTTCAAAGTCGCCAGGCGACTTGAAAACGCCAAATTTATTTTTAGGTGTTCTGTGACTCACGCGTTTTGCTTGCGAGTTGACATAATTTGAATGCTAAAAACACATGTTTTACCACGCAAATAAACTAAAAAATAAATTGATAATGCATTTTGGGTTAAAAATGTAATAAAAAATTGATTGTAAAAAAGTTTATTTCCAGAAATACATAATAAGTTTGGCTTGCGTTTTTAGACCATTTTTTAAATTGCATGTATTTATTTATTTATTTATTTATTTACTTCAATACATTGGAAGCCTATAAGGCCTATTATACATGTATTTATAGAGTATTATTGCTATTCTAAAAACATTAGTTTAAATTTGTATGTATATACATATAGGAAAAAAAAAAGTAAACGGCTCCCCTGCCTCACAAACACTGCTAAATTTAAAACAAAATCTTTTATCATAAATGTAACCAGCGATATCACTAAATATTAGCTAAAATTGTATGAAAAATCGTCTAGTTTTTATTCTAGTGCAAAGAAAACAAATTTAATTTAATATATACGTCATTTTATTATTTGTTTAAACGTTTGTTTAGTGCTAATTCATCAGTTCACTTTGGCATACTCTTGTGATTTGAAATCGCCAACAGTCTGGCGATTGCGATTTACAGAACACCTTTCTTGCGAGTTCAAGTCACAATCGCAAATATCATGCGAGATGCGAGTGTCAGAACATGCCCGTATATATTTTTTATATACCAAAACCGACGAACACGTTTTGATCATGCTTTTTTGATGCTAAAAAAATGAAATGAAATAAATAATTTAAATTTTTTCACTATTTTTTCAGACTCGGTCTCAAAGAGGACTGGCACAGATTGTCAAGAAGACGTGCTTGAAATGTTTACAGAAGGATCCAAGTCGGACTCGGGAGTTGATGGAAGTATCTTTATCCCCTTGTATGAGAGGAGGATGAGTTTCAGGCTGCAAAATGAGTGTAGCGTAGCGAAATTGCGGCCATTATGAAGGCAGCTAACTGGTTAAGGTACTACTGGATATACGGGGATGATATCCGAATTTGTACTGATAGTAAGTTATATGCACTAGCTGGAGTCTATACGACATCCAGGTTGGTTCGTGAATGCCGGATATGTCTAAACGAAATAGCGAGACATTCGAACCTGGAGCTTTTCTGAGTACGAGGGCATAGTGAATGCCCGGAAATCTAGTAGCGGATGAACTGCTACAACAAAGAGATATAAATGGGATCGTTGGAACCCCGCTGGCGAGCTGTAAGAAACAAGTACTGCGTCAACTTTTCCAGACAGCTCAAGACAAACAATTGAACAATAAAATTTAGTATTTGCTGTTAAAAAGATTCAATTTAGTTTTTCAATGAAGTTGAACTGCGTGGCGTGGTTTGTTTATGATTGTGGAGAACCAAAAAAACTCACACTTTTCTACAACTAATGTATTAATGAAACAAAAAAATTAATTCGGCTGAACATATAATACTCCTTACATCAAGTACAACTACACAACCTATTCATTCCCTTCTACAGCAACTTCCACAACACCTGGCGCAATGAAAGGTCCTTCAACTGCATATATACGTAGTTGATTTTGCGTTTCGACGTCAAAAGCTTCGCTATCAGCCAATATTTTGATGATGTAATATTTAATCATTTTTGCACTTTGATCCATAGGAGTTGTGCGATCTAATAAAAATTCCAAAAAACCCGCAGTATTCTTCAGGGCTGCAGTACCCCATGAATAACGGCATAGATGTCGGACGAAAGCAAGAGAATTGTTTCTGAGATCGACTATTGGCATGCGACAAAAGTAATCCAGCAATTGCATATTGAGTGCACCGCTAGTAAAATGAAGATACCATTTTTGAAGTATCAAGCTAAAATAATTTATAAATATTATTCTTATCCAGTGAAAACATTGATCAAGATTTTTTACCTTATTTCTATTAGCACTTCCTCTTTTTCGGAGGAAAAGATCATAGATAAACTACCCAATGCTCGAACTCTCAATACTTCTGGCAAATATTTCAAATGTTTTGAATAGGATTCAAATACTTCTTTCATTTCGATTGCATAGTTTTTTTCCAAAAGATAAATGCCAGTTTCAGTGTATGTTAGGTTTACTAATACATAGACGCAAACATAAAAATAAAATTTATGAGCTTAAAATTATGAATTTGCGACACCTTTCTTACCCATAGTATCAAATGCAGTTGGTAACATAGACTGATCTCTAGAGTTTAGGCAATCAAATATACAATGCATCACCTGAGGATATTCATCAATAACCTTTTTCGGTTGAACACTAGAGATTTTACCAAAGAACTTCATTATGCCCGGTATGAGCAGGCGATCGAGAGGATTATTTTCCATGTTTTCAAGTCTTTTGCTAAGCACTTCAAGAACTTGACGTTTCTCCAAATAAGCAAGACCATGATTTGACTCCAAGCTTACCAAACTTACAAGTATCTCCAATATATTAACCTGCACTAAAACATCATCGTTATCCAACTCGCTTAATGCATGATCAAGTATGAATTCAATTTTTTCCAAACCAGCAGCAGAGCACTTTCCTATTTCAACTGCTAATTCATATAAACGGCATTTAATAATATCGCTTTTCCTAAGAGTTTCAAGTAGTACATTTTTGACAGCAGGTTCATCTAAATAATGTTTTAATACTACACTCAATATATGGAAGGACAGACTGCCCACATCTGTTTCCTCTTCCTGTAGTGCTAATAAAATGTAGTGCAAAAGTCCCACAGAAATGATATTACTACCTCCTTCATCATCGTTCTCCATGACATATTGATTTTTTACTTCTTTCAGTATAGCATTTAACACTAGAGCTCTTATACGTGTATGTTTATCCGTCAAAGCTCTATGTAACACGAAGTGCAGATCATCATTACTATTAAAACTCACGTTTCTCAAACATATGCATAAAATATCACAGACTATTTCTATAGGCTCTACATTAATTGTAGTGTTAATTGCTTCCCTTTCCAAACAGTTGAAAAGCTCTGGGCACATTAGCAAGCGATTTGTGACTTTAGTATCTAAATTTGGAGTTTCATTCAAGTATTGACGTATTTCCATTAATGGCTGTAAACAATCATCCGTGATCTTAAGTTCTTGTACTTTCTCAACAATCCACTCTTCAGTCATGGTTTCTAAATAAACATGTAATTAATTAAAAAAAATATATATATAAACTTCTACGGTTAAAAACGAAGAAATTGCAAATTCACTCAAAACAAATACAGTTGTTTAACAGAGTTTCCGCACTTCGGTTTTAAAGTGCGGTCCACACCTGACATAAAAACAGAACCAGCAAAATACTATCTATGTGAAAGCAGCAAATGTTACATAGAGTCTATACGTAATATAATATCAAATATTTTTCTATCAGCAAACGTCAAATTTGATAGCAGAGAGAATTATATCACGTGTAGTCTTCAAAATTAGTATTATTGCAATATTATATCAGATATCACAATATTGTTTTGATAATATATATTTAGAAAGCCATATCATGATATAAACTGTCAAAAAACGTAAATAAAACGACTTAGTCTTAAATTTTTGAAGAATTCCCGAAAAAAGTTGAATAAAAAAATCATAAAATCATTAAAATATTTATAAAAAATCGTTTATTGTTCTTTTTGTTGTTGGAATATATAAATTTGTTTAAGAAAAATACATTCAAAGATATTTACTGCATGGTTGCTTAAAAATTGTGAAATATTATGATATTTGCAAAAATACTTGGCGCCATGATAGATATGGGAGAAAATATAATTTATTTTTTCTCGTTAATCTGCTGACGTTCTCTCTCATATTATATCAGAGTTAATATCAGTTGTAGACACTATGTTACTGCTTTCTTACCATCTCTTAATACGGCTGTTAAGACATCTGTTTTAAAACCTTTGACTTAACAGAAAATGGCATTTTAATATGACAGCTTCCTTTTTGTGTTACCAAATGAAAAAAACTTCAACATTATTTTAAGAAAATAAAGAAAATATGGTTTAAATGTTATATCTGCGGATTATATTTAAAAGAAATTGCAAATAAAGTTCAAATATGGTATAAAATTAAAATGCACCGGAATAGGTAGCAATATTTGTACACATGTTTCTATTTTTTGTCTTTTTTCACCGTTGTACGTGTTTTCTTTATATGTTCAATATTAATTTCTTTTCAATGCATTTCATTACTTTGTGGTGTGGAAGGTGTTGTACTAAATTTTGCTAATCTGACAAGTGTTGAAGGTATACACACTGGGCACTGATCAGTTTTGACTAAGTGCTGTTCACTGTTTTTAAGGTGCCTAGCAAAGAAAATTAATAGAGTATTTGTTGTAAGGTAGTTGTATAATTAACAATTATGCACAATTGCAAAAAAGAAACGCTGTTTTTCTCGATAGTCGAGAAACGATGGAATTTTATGTTTCATAGTTTTCGATGGGAGAAACTTTTCACTAATCTTACAGAAACGAGGCACAGGAAGGAGTTTGTTCAATCGGCTCTATCAAATTGAGTCAATTTCGTATATGTAGGATTAAGGCCCAGTTTTTGACTGCGTATTTAAATACAAAATTAGTTAATTTTCATTTAAATTTAAATTGTATTTAAATGCACGTTCAGTTTATTGGTCTTAAATAATTGTTCTTATTTAAATGCGATGAAAGTGTGGCAGCTTTACTTAAATTCCAAATATTATGGAAATTGTTTCATAGAACAGCTTTGTTAGTGGAAGAATAGAAAAATTCTTAAAGAAAATTTTTAAATTTATTAACGGCATAGAAAAACGTAATAATTTTATTTCATGCGAAGTTATTTTTAATTAATTATTATATTGTGCTGTTGTTTAGTGCAAAATTAGCATTCATATTCAAATATCTTCTACAATCAATAGCTTGTATGTGTGTTTTGTTTACATTTTTTGCACTAATACAACTGCAGGCACAAAAAAACCATATGGACTATGTGAAAAACTTAAATGAAGAAGTTTGGAAATTTAAGTTTAGTCCAAATTTGTAGTTAAAAACTGATTTTCATATTTAGATGGAACTTAAAGCGAAATAGCATTTAAATACGAACTCAAAACTGGGCCTAAGTAATATTGGGTTAATGGATTGAAGGGTAATATTAATATAATAGGAATTTTCTTGTTAGACCCTATTTTTTTTGCTCTTTGAAAGAAAATTCCTTCAAAATATAATCGTATATTATTTTATTAATAAAATGTTTGTTGATTGGAACAGATTATTTGGCTTCTGCTGACTATATTTAAAGCTGGGGTGAATATTAAATATTGTTATGCATAGTTTTCGGTTTTGATTTATTAATTAAAATGTTGATAGAATGGATTATAGTATGAAACAATTACATTAAAATGGGGTTTCATAGAAATATAAGACAGAGCTTCATTCTAATATGAGTCTTAGAGTAAAAATGTAAAAAGGCTATTGCGAATCATATCATAGTCAAACACATTTGCTGTTGTTTCTTTCAATTTCTATTGATTTTAATGATTGATTTCTTCTGGAGGGCGCTTATGCCATTTTGCTTCAAAACACGTTGATTGAGGTGTTTTGCTGTTTTCAAAAATGTATGGGAAAACATGTTTATTTTTTTCAAGTTTTGCGCAAAACACGTGTTTTCAAGTAAAACATCTATATGGAAACGCACTATTACATGTCCAATATACTAATAACAATAATAAAAGTAATGTCAATTTGTGAAATAGAAACAAAGAAATTTATTGTTTTAAAATACTAAATTTATTTTGTTTGTTGTAAATTTATAATATCATGTTTGCAATAAATAGATAATAATATAACAAACTTTTTATAATTTTTATTATTTATATAAAAAAATGAATATTCACTTGTTACATAATCAAATACACAAATGTTTATATTTTTTTTATTTTTAGTTAAAACATATTTATAATTATTCCATAACCACAAGCTTTTTTTATACCCTAACAGCAAATGTTGAAGAAAATACAACTAAATTTGACAGTTTATTTTGAACATTATTTCTTCAAAAGAAGTGTTAACAACTTTTTCGCAATGTATTTGCAAATAAATGTTTTTGTGGTCCACACGTGAACATATGGTGTTGGCAATAGAATTTGACAGCTGAGAACAAAATTATTTCCAAGTTTATTGCGCGTGGAGATCCCAAGTAATAAAATGCTAAATAATTAAGTTTTTTATTCTATATTTATTTATGGGAAACATAGAAAACAAGCAATTTGTAATTTTTTACTGATATAAAACGCTAAATAGCAAAACTGAACTTTTTCTGCTTTATTATTATTCAAACCACAGAATTGAGTTGCTCCCGTAACAATTGTTAACACCATATGGGTATGGACAGTAAAAACATTTACATAGTTGGAAATATATTGCAAAATTGTTAACACTGTTTTTGAAAAAATAATATTCTGTGCTTAGCATAATAATTTATTACGTAGAGATGCACTGTCAACGATTGCCTATAAAATAAATGCATGTGTAAAACCCGCGATACTATTTTTTGTGTAAGCAACACTTTTTCGGATGTGGCAGCACCAGGTAGATAGTGGTGAAATTAATTGACATGTATTTTTAAAAATGGCGTCACTCTACCACATAACTTGCGTTGTTGAGTACTTAATTTTTCCTGCAAGTTTTTGTGATTAAAAGAATATGGCTCAAAGATTTGCTCCTGGTCAACCAGGACAATCACCAGTGCCTGGACAACCACGTTATCAACCACCACCGCCGCAGGCAGCCGGTATGCGTCCGTACGCGGCAGGAACAGGTTTTCCGGTAAGAATATTTCTGTACTTGTGATCGATATTCAGGATGAAAATACTTATTAATTATTTTTAGCAAAGAGGATTCCCTCTTCATCCTAGCAATCCTCCGCCAGTGCAAGCTAGTGCAAATTCACCTGGGGGGCCACCTTTACATCAGCGTGCCACTCAACCTGGATTTCAAAGTGGTCTACGTGGAACTAGCAGCAGTGGGGGCGGAAAACGTTCAGCCGAATCCCGAACAGCAATTAGTACGCAAAGTAAAACCGAATTTTCAGCTGCAAAGAAGAAAAAAAAGCTGGCCGATAAAATTTTACCACAAAAAGTGCGAGATTTGGTGCCAGAGTCTCAGGCATATATGGATCTGCTGACATTTGAACGGAAATTAGATGCAACTATAATGAGAAAACGTTTGGACATACAAGAAGCGTTAAAAAGACCAATGAAGCAAAAGCGTAAGCTGCGAATTTTCATTTCTAATACCTTTTATCCCAGTAAAGAGCCCACGAATGAGGGCGATGAAGGTTCAGTAGCTTCCTGGGAACTAAGAGTAGAAGGAAGGCTTTTGGAAGATGGAAAAGGAGATCCAAATACAAAGATTAAACGAAAGTTTTCTTCATTCTTCAAGTCTCTTGTTATTGAACTCGACAAGGAATTATATGGCCCAGACAATCATTTGGTTGAGTGGCATCGCACCCACACAACACAGGAAACCGATGGTTTCCAAGTCAAAAGGCCTGGCGATAGGAATGTACGCTGTACCATATTACTGTTGCTTGACTATCAGCCTTTACAATTTAAGTTGGATCCACGTTTGGCAAGACTTCTTGGTGTTCATACACAAACGCGACCTGTTATTATATCAGCTCTCTGGCAGTATATAAAAACTCATAAGTTACAGGATGCTCACGAAAGAGAATACATTAATTGTGACAAGTATTTGGAACAAATCTTTGGTTGCCAACGTATGAAATTTGCCGAAATACCACAAAGACTTAATCCTCTTCTGCATCCCCCAGATCCAATAGTCATTAATCATTTTATTGAAAGCGGAGCAGAAAATAAACAGACCGCTTGCTATGATATTGATGTCGAAGTGGACGACACACTTAAAAACCAAATGAATAATTTCCTAATGAGTACTGCCAGCCAACAGGAGATTCAAGGTCTCGACGCAAAAATTCACGAAACTGTTGACACTATCAATCAAATGAAAACTAATCGTGAATTTTTCCTAAGCTTTGCAAAAGATCCTCAGACATTTATACAGAGATGGATTGTGAGCCAAACACGTGATTTGAAGGTAATAAAATTTTTCTTCATGCGTTTTGGTGATTTATGAATTTTTTTTTTATCGTTTTTACACAGGCCATGACTGATGTGGCTGGAAATCCTGAGGAGGAGCGACGTGCAGAGTTTTATTATCAGCCATGGACTCACGAAGCAGTTTCTCGTTATTTCTTTACTAAAGTAAATCAGAAACGTGCTGAATTGGAACAGGCTCTGGGAATAAGGAATACTTAAATTTAGAAGGGTTAGTCTGCTCGCTTAAATCTAGTTAAGAGACTTAACTCCAAATAAAAAAAGTACATAGGGCGATAGAAAAATAAGAAAATAAATGGTACCGGGAAACGCATAGTTTTATGGGCTTCCTAAGTTATCGTATTTATATACCATTTTCCACTTCATATGTAAACATATGTGAGCAATGTTGGTGTCATTTGAAAGCTTTTAAATATCTGATCTATCCAAAATTTGTTTAAAGATTTTAAAGTCTAACAAAAGTTTGCATTAAATAGTATGAAAGCTCACAGTATGATTGATACCTTCTGTGCTTTTCTTTGAATTTGAAGCAGTGTTCGTAGACTAGATATGTTCCGGTTTGCTTTTGTTAGCTTCTAGTTTTCTTCATTTGTATATTTTGTTTAATTTTTTTTTTTTTTTTTTTTTAAGTCGAAACAATTTTTGGAAGAAACAAGGCTATCATCTGGTATTAAACTGTAACGTTTGTATTCTAAATTGTTAAAAATTTTCGAAATTTTTATGGCGTTAAGAATTTATGTGAACGCTAATTATGGATATGCACAAAAATGCTGAAAGACAGTATTTTTAAAATTTTTTATAATAATTCATTTATAAGTTTACTTTTAATACAAATAAAATTAGTTTAAAAATTTTCAACATTATAAAAAATAGAATGTAAGTAAAACCGTAATTTTGTTTTGCAAATAGGTTTGTGGGGATCTACATTACAGACTACCATTATTTTTTCTATAAAGGTTAAGTTATTGTTCCAATTTATTTGACCTAATTTTCGCAGCTAAACATTTTGAATAAGTAGCGGTTTTTTTAATATAAAAAAAGGTTTAACAATATTTTTGTAATAAACTGCCTAATCGAAAAAATTAGGACACAAACAAGATCAAATATTATATTAAACTTGTTCGTTGAAAAAATACACCTTTTTATTTCTCGGCCTGATTTTTATTTATTTATTTATTTATTTATTTATTTATTTATTTGATCAATTCAGTAATATAAAGCCAAAAATGGCCAAAATAACAATATTACCTAGAAATTCAGCCCAAAAAAAAAAAAATAAGTACATCTTCAATATACATGGTATATTCATAACAATAATCTAAAAAACTATATGTAAATAACTAAATCTGTACAATGCAAATCAGGAAAAAAAATGTATGCATATAAACAAAAAAAAAAAAAAATTATAATAAATAAATAGAAAACTACATACATATGTAGTAACTAAGAGATCAGCTCCCCAGCCACAAAATACAAAACAAAGAAAAAAAATCAAATATACTTACGCAAGCATACTCAATGTAAGCTTACATATGTATATGAGTAGAAAATAAATAAGGTTTAACGTTTTTTTTTTTCTAAAAATATGGTCAACATAATTTTATAACACCTTTAAGCTGAAAAAATTATATTCTGGGAAAATATTTTATTTACTGCTTCAGCATGCCTGAATGCTTATATATAAAGCACCCCATACAACTTTCAACTCAGTTGGCAGCTGAGTCGGCTGTTGTCCAAATCAAAGCGTGTATGGCTTTGCCAGCTGATTAGTTTGACAGCTGTCAAGTTGGTTGAAGAAAACTTAAAAAAATGTTTTAATTTTTTCAAGCTGACTAGCAGGTCTTTCAATCCGATTGCGCTGTTTGTGTTCGAAACTCTTCACCAAAATTTATATTTGTAGTGTTTTTGCAAAGAGAACGTTTATATATTTTTAAAATTTACCATAATTTCATTGAATTTGATAATTGAATAAAAATCTTTCAATTCAGTTTATGAAGTGTGTGGGCAATAATTCAATTGAAAGACTCAATACACAATTGGATTGAAACGTGTACACTAAATTTGAAATCATCACAATTAATTTAAAAATTTTTTTGAAATTCAAATTTTTTTACGTTTTGTATGAGAAGATATAAAATATCAATTTTTTTTTTATTGGATTGAGAGCAAGGCGAATTTATACCAGGTAAATGCAAGAGCAATAAATACAACACTACAAAAAATAAATCTTTTTCAAATGTCAAGGGAAAAATAGAAACACAAAAAGGAATTAAAAAATATATATATATAAGATGCAATACATGATTTAAAAAATTGTTTTGACATTTTTTTTTTCCAAATTTCTATTAAAAAAAATTTACAACAAAAGAAAAACTTATTATATTGTGAAACTTTTAGTTATTTCGTGAAAATTAAAGTCTCAGATCATAGAGCTTGAAAAGGGGAAAATGCCCAGCCAGATTGCAGAGGATTCTGGATAATATTTGGCGCTCAAGATAGAATAATAATTTAAAAAATAGTTAAAATTTTTTTCCAACTTTGTTTTATGTCAATGACATCTGAAACAGACTGTTAACAGTCTGTTTATAAGAGACGACTCGTCGATAAAAAACGCTAACTTTGCAACTTTTTTTGGTTTATAAACCGCGATTATTGACGATTAGTATTAAAAAAACGTAACATCTGTCAATTTATTTTGGTTTGTAAGACGCGAGTCGTCTCACCATAAATGTCAAAATCGGCGAATGAAGAAACATGCTCGTCAATAAAAAAATGTGTAGAAAGTGTTATAAATAGTGAGAAATTATAATAAAAATAGTTTATAAGTGGTAATAAATAATAAGAAAACTAGGAATGGAAATTGCAACAGAACGTTCTAAAAATCTCTCAAATTTCTGGATCGCGTCAAGTCGCGTTTTATGAACCCAATTTCTTACGTACTCGTCTATAAATTAGCTCGTAGAGAGTGAGCTAACTCGTGTCCTATAAACAGGCTGTAAAATTAAAAAAAAAGTTATCAGCTGCGCTGTCATTTTCACCTGTTATGAATTCGCCTTGATTGGGAGTTATTTTAATTTTATTATTTCTTTTCCTGTTCATTTTGAATCGATTTTATTTTTCATGTATAATTTAGTTTAATTTTATTGATGTTTCTTTGACTATTTCGTTTTCATTACATTTTCCAACTACTGCTGGTTTCACAAAATACTTCATAGTTGTTGGCAAACTGTTTACATTTTACAACACTGTTCGAACTATAATGACTGCCAAATATAGCAGCGAGATAAGAAGAAGAAACCGGCTGTCAGCAAAAAGTAAACAGCTGTTCAGTTTGTTTCTTTTTAAGGCGTTTTCTTATTGTTTTCCAAAAATCTATGGAGGAAATTTATTATAAAATCACGTATTAAATGGCAATTCCATCGATTACCACAATTCTTGGTGTGGCCTTTCTGGGCTACATCGGTCACTCAATGTGGATGATGGCTCAGCTGTTCACTACACTCAAATGCAGTGACATTCCTTGCTATACCTCCTTCCTAGCCAAACATCCACGTATGCAGTTAGCTTTGTTTAGCTCCTCAAGTGCAAATCCCATTTCATCAGAGGTGACAAAATTGGATGCAATCGAAAATTTTAATTATTTGGAACATTTTAAAAAAGATTATGTTGTTCAATTACCGGCCAAAACAAGGCGCAATGGTACTTTGCATTTTCAGGTTGTTTTGGCTTTGCAGGGCGAACCTGTGGAATGGAAAACTCTGAAAAGGGATGGACCAACTGTTATACATAGTTTAAGTGTAACTGAGTATATGATACCAAAAGCGGAGGCTTTTAATTTATTAGGAGAAAAGAATAGTGTAAGTTATTGCTGGCAGCGGAGTCCTGAAAAACGAAAGATTTAAGCAACAAACTAATAATTTTTACAGAAAAATGAAAAGGAAGCAAAAATTAAAGGACAGTCATCAACTGCTCTGAGCCGACCGAAAACTCATATAATGTCTGAAGTGCATGTTAATTTGCTCACCGATCTGATTTCATTATCTGCCAAAGATGTACCACCAGAAATGGCCCAATTAATACATGTTAACCGCCATCAGCAGATATTACCGATTTTGAAGACTGATTTTTTTAATATGCGCTTGAAAAATTTGGTGCCCGTCAATCGCAATATGCCATCTTTTACAATAACATTTCATTTCCGTCCCATGAGTATTGGTAAATTGAGACTAATGCTCATGATTGAACATGCAATGAAAATGTTGCTGCAAATGGGCTTTACAAAAAACGATGTGGAAGAAGTTAAATCAGTTTTGTCTGATACCAATTTGTATTTCCTATTGGCCACTATATTTTTGGCTAGTATACATGTAAGTGTGAAAACAATTTCTAAAAACGTTTCTACGAATAAAAGTTTTGCTTTCATTTATAATTTACAGACACTTTTCGATTTTCTTTCCTTCAAAAATGATGTTATATTTTGGCGTCAAAGAAAATCCTATCAAGGTCTCTCAACGCGCACTACTTTGTGGCGTTGTTTTTCCCAGATTGTTATATTTTTATATTTATTGGATGAGAAAAGTTCTCTGCTGGTGTCAATACCCGCTGGAGTTGGTGCTTTAATTGAATTGTGGAAATGCAAAAAAATTCTGAAATTAGAAATCACCCTGAAGGGCATACATAAACGTCCGGATGAAGCCTCCATCAATTCTATAGGCTTGGCCGAGTCAAAAACAGAAGAATTCGATAAACAGGGCATGCGCTACTTAAGTTATTTGCTTTATCCGTTATGTGTTGGTGGCGCTATTTATTCGCTTTTCTATCAGCCACACCGGAGTTGGTACTCCTGGACATTGAACTCTTTGGTAAAAGGCGTATACGCCTTTGGTTTCCTATTTATGTTACCACAACTATTTGTTAACTATAAACTAAAATCCGTGGCAGATTTACCCTGGCGAGCATTTATGTACAAGGCATTTATAACATTTATAGATGACGTATTTGCTTTTATTATAACCATGCCTACAGCCCACCGTGTCGCTTGCTTACGCGACGATGTTGTGTTCCTTATATATCTATATCAACGTTGGCTGTATCCAGTTGATAAAAAACGTATCGATACAGGCCTTAGCATCGAGGAGACTGTTGATAATGAGGAATTGATGCAACATCTGATCGATGAAGAACCAAAATTGACTGCCGCTAGTAATGCAGAAGATAAAAAGTTAAAATAATTTTAGGAAGCATTTTTTTATATTTTTTTTATTTAAGTTAAACATTCCAAACTAAAACGATTTCTGTAATATTATATAAAAAAAAGTGTACACCGCATGATATCATCTTGCTATGCCGCACATTTGATTTTGTTTAAACAATTATGTCAACGGTTTAAAAGCGGGTGTGTGGAGAGTGTTTTAGAACTATTTTAAAGATATATGGTAAGTATTAATGATAAATAGTGGAATTTATTAAATGTCGGCTGATGTTATTTTCTGGTTAGATTCGATACCTTCAGCCAAGAAAGATTTTTTACTACAATAATTGCCGTGATCAATAAGTCTTGATCAAAGAACACAGGAAAAAATTATTGAATACTAAAAGCTGCGGGGCAACTAGCTAGAAATAAATGTTTCCTTTATTTTGATGTTTTTAAAGATTTGTAGAATTGTTTTTTAATATTATCACTGGCTTGGTGGCTGAGTGATTAGGGCGGCCGTTCATGACGCGATTTCAAATCCGAAAATGGGTAGTGTAGCGGTTACGAAACAGCTAGATGCCCCCCATTTAAGAAAGCTTTACAATTTTTTCTGATCTTCAATCAAAAATTATTGATCACAACAGATTTGTATTGTAAAAAATCCTTCTTAAAAAACGAAAAACGATATTGATTTTTCAGCTTATTGCAATGAGTCTTATAATTTAGTTTTTTTGGTAATTAGTTTATATTAATTTTAAACCAAACCTGTACGCAACCTTTGCAATCATATACAAGCTATGTAAGCTTCGCTATCAGACAAACAACCTTACCAAATCATCTGTATTGAGCAATCCCAACAAGTTGGCACTGCACTTGGTTGTTACAGCTTTTAAGCGGGGCATCTATCCGCCTGCCAATGCCTCCTTGCTGTAGACTGACCCCGACCTTTGTCATTTCATTACACTCAGTACAGTTCGAATGTTTGGCTATTTTATTAAGATATATTCGGCATTCAGGAACCAATCTAAGTGTCGTATTTAACATGCGCATGCGTATTTAACGTATCTGTATCAATACAGATTCATCGCTTGTCTTATAGTACCTCAACCAGTTAGCTACATTGCTGACTGACCGGCAAATATACCTGGCAACAAGTTTGCAAGATATCAACTTTCCCTTATCATGCTCCTTCGGCATCAGATGATTTTTTATTTGTAATGTACTACTTGTTAGGCCTTTTTGCTTTATTAACTATTACCTTTCTTTCCAACCACCACATCAATAATTTCAAATATTTATTTATTTAATAACTATACAATTGCAAAGTATAGGATGCACAGCATGGGCGGGGTGACAAAGACCATAATACCCAAGATGGTATTAACAATACTTTTGTAGCATCGCAGTGACTAACTATAACGACCTATTCCTTCACATGGGAAGTTTCCACGTAGTTAACAATGAATAACCTCTAAAAAAACTGTAAACTAATACAGTTAGTTGAGGCAAACCGTTAACCAGTGCGAGTGAGACGCAAAACTCTCGAAGACCGAACGACAAACACAAGCCTGACCGCACTTAAGAAATAATTACGACGACGCGAGAGCTGTTCTTCAGCCCAGAGCTGCTTTACGACTGAAAAATTTCAAATATATTTTACAATATTTCTTCGAAATCTGACCTTCCACTAAATCACATACCTCTAATCTTTTTCTTTTAAAGTGGTCTAGGTTGGGTTGGGTTAATTAGATGGCCGGCCCATTTTGTGTCCGATTTCTCCGATGCAAGAGAATATGTTACAATCTATTTCGTTTCCCTCACAATAGTTCAATCCGTAGCAGAACACAATTAGATGAATTTTGTTTTGTAGCATGTACTGTACTCGTATAAAATTCAAGTGGGCCAAAACTAGAGATAGTAGCATTAAAAAATCTATAGCGATGAGGTCAATTTTTGAAGGAATAAGTACGTCTAGAAGAAAATTTCTCGCATTTGAGATGAATCAAATCAATTTTAGAACCAAGAGCGCATCCAGTGAACCCTGAGTCACTTATGAAATTTGGCCGCTTTCAACTTTTTCTCAAGCGGGTTTCAGTCTCAAGACTATGCGAATAAGCAGAAAACGATTAAGCACCTAAAAGTAAACAAACCCAAACCTTCAATTTCTGCCTAATATATGTGTCAGTCATTACCTTGGACCAGTGCTCAGGGTATGAACTAGGAAAATATATTGAGGAGGAAAGAGGGTGTAGCGCTTATGGACGTTTGACTTGAAGTTATTAATAAAAATACGGAAAAACCAAACCGAACGTTACCGCAGAGTTGGAATTAAATTATTGTATACACCTTCGACACTGCTCAGGCTAACAAAAAACTCGCTTTTGCGGGATAATTACATGCAAAGGAAATTATTGAACATAAAGAAAATGCGGACGAAAGTAAAAAACACGTGCACACAGTATGGAAGACAAAGCACTACTTATTCCGGCGTAATGTGTTTTCTTACCATCAAACCAAATACGTCTGTTCACGTTCGCAGCTGAACGGGGATTTCCTAAATCTTGTCAGCTAATTTATATTTAGGTATTTATGAAAATATGAATAATGTTGATTCTTCATTGATTTTTTTCTGTTTTAATTTTTATTACAATCTACACAATCATATAGTAAGAACAATCAAAAGAAATTATTGTAATAATAAACATATGTCAAGTCAAACGACAGCAAAAAACAAAACACTTGTGCACAGGATGGAAGACAAAACACTGGTCGAATTCAGTAGCGTATCTTCCAACGATGACAAAGCGGACATTTGCTTGCTGCTGTATTCCATATCCAATGACATTGATGGATCCTCCTGCTATATAAAAAAAAATCGATGACACGATTACACACTCGAACTGAGTATTATTTTGTTTAAATAAGAAGATTGGCAGTACTTTATGGCGATATTATTTTTTTGGCAGGATTTAATCGGCTAGATGAATTACTTTTTATCCTTAAAACTTCTAATTAGTATGTGAAAATCTACCGGAAAGACATTTTACTCGTATCTTTTAACGAGTGGTTCTATATTTGAAGTTGCCACAGTTTCTCATGTTACCATACTTTCTATTCTATGTAGTGGTGCCAGAAATTTTTCTTGAAAAATCCTCATGTTTAAAAAACAAATCTTAATATGTCCGCTTTTACATTTAGACAGACGATGGGCTTAAATCTAGTTTACCAACGCAGCTCCAAATAAAATAAAAGTACATAGGGTGATAGAAAATTTAAAAATAATGAGAAAAAGTTAAATGAAATTATTGGCGGAAACACTTAGTTTTCGAGTTATGGACTGAAGAAGTTTTCATATATGCACTCGATTTTCTACCATATTTTTCGATTTATATGGTCAATATTGGTATTATATGGTTGAAGCTGCATTGGTAAACTATATTTGTTCCGACATTTTTTCATTTCTCTTTTGGTCCTGCCTAAACGTTTACATTAAGAAATTAATAGACAGACAAAAACGTTAAATATAAACTTTTATAATTGTTTGTAATTAAAATCACAGATTATATTAGTTTTTCACTTTTAAATTCACACAAATTTTTTGATATTTCACTAAATCATACAAAAAAATCTACAGATGAATATTCCGCGAAAATGTTTCTAAATAAAAGAAAAAAAATTTGACAGTATCATTGGAAAAAGCGCGAGAAGCAAAAAATAATCATCTAAAGTGCCAAGTTAACCTAGTATGAATTCGCCTTGGTATTCACATGTATAAATTCGTCTTGTTCTGTCTCAATTGATTTTTTTTATTAATTAAAATGTGGACATGACCTTTGATTTTTTTTTATTTAATATTAAAGTGGTTTAAAAAACGTATAATATACATTCTTTGTTTTTAAATTGATTTTACATTTATGATAATGACTATATTTACCAATTAATTACTTATTACAAAAAAAAAAAAAAAAATATTATTTAAATAATATTTAACAAAAATATTAAAAAGCATCAAAGTATGTTCATTGCTTCACCTTTAATCCTTTGGAATAGTTTACATAAAATTATAAATAGTCAAAATTTACACTAATATCGAGAAATTTCGTAATTTAAATATATTTTGCAGTTTTATAAAATATTTTTCGTTTTAATATATGTATGTATGTGTTTAAGTATACTTTTTTGTATTTTATATTTATATGTTTAATGTGTGAAATGTGCGATGAGTTTGGTTTTTAAGTGATAAATAGTTTTCGTTTTTTACAATTGATTTTCGTATATTAATAAACTTAACAAAATATTTACATACATAATAATTAAAAATATAAAACAATTGGAAGCGTAGTTATTGTTTCAGCGAAGTATTTTTGTTTTTTCTAAGCAATGCGCTTTTTTCGACTAGGAGATAGAATTTTTAGCATTGTTACGACAGGCGCTTCAAAGGACATGGAGACCACAAACGACAGCAAATACGAAGCCACCACAAATCCAAAGAACATGATTACCTAAAATAAAAACAATATTGAAGTGAATTAAAAATAATTTCGTTAGAGCTTTACTAATATGTACATGTATATATGTGTATGTTAAAGCATTAAGAATATTTCATTGGTAACATTGGTTGCAATAGAATCAGTTTTCATTGTACTAGAACACAAGAAATCAATTGTTCTGCAGTTTGTTGGTGAACGAGGTGAAGAGATTGATATGTTGTTGGCATAATTTTTGCAACCAGCTTTATGCCCGCCCAAGCAGCTTAAAACCAATACAAGCACAATGCTGTATATATGTATACTTGGTAACAACTGTTTTTGCATACCACGTTTGGAAATGTTTCTTACCAAGCTTTGTTAAGTTTTTTTGTATACTACCGTAATAATTTATATACATTAGCATTTAAAATGCTTTTGAATGTAATACTATTTGAAAGTTTTAAGTGTGAGCAACTTTTCATTTGGTATTGTAAAAATCTTGAAACAGCTGGCATTTGCCACATATACATAAAATAATTTTACAGTTGGTGTTTCGTGAAAACAAATAATGGATAGTTCCATCTTTTATTTGAACTTTTCCCACGTTTACTCTTTTTGATCGTTCCCTGTTAGTCAGCTTTTACATTTGTACAGACGATGGGCAGACATTTTTTCAATTCTCTTTTGGTCTTGCCTAAACCTTTTACATTTAAGAAATTAATAGACAGACAGAAACTTTTCGTTTTTCTTCGTTCGTTTTTCTTTTGTTGTTGTTGTTTTTTTAAGCACAGCTAGTGTGTTTATATGAAGTTGATGTTGATATGAGAATAATGATATGAAGCAACAACATAAGAAATACGAAAAGTTAAAAAGAGAAACAAAGAATGTCCACAAATGTCTAGTACAGAGAGTCGTGTACTACACACTCTCCCCCACCGAAAATTTTCGTTACCGCACCATCAAATTTCGTCTGTCTGCCCGTCGTCTGTACAAATGTAAAAGCTGACTTAGAGCGCGAAATACGAATACGATCTTCATATTTGCTCACAAATATTTTATGTTTATTAAATCTTATTTGACAAATTCTATATAAAAATATGTCATATCAAAGTTTAATAAACATATTTTTTATGAAAGGGTAAAAGCCGGAAGCAAGCTTTGTTTTCTTTTCTTAACTAATCAGCCATGTTCCGAGAACGCGCGTTCTGAAACCGCAATGCGTTTTGAAAAACGCCTAATTGATTTTTAGGTGTTCTGAGGAACGCGCGTTTTACTGGCGTTTAAGAGTT
Organism: Thecocarcelia acutangulata; assembly: GCA_914767995.1. Classification (NCBI taxonomy): domain Eukaryota; kingdom Metazoa; phylum Arthropoda; class Insecta; order Diptera; family Tachinidae; genus Thecocarcelia; species Thecocarcelia acutangulata. Next base: position 20,302,026 of record OU612095.1, on the reverse strand, counting down.
TTTTCCGAAAAAATACAACATGTGTTTTTCATACACATATATGTATGTGGCAGTAATGTAAAACGAAAAAAAATTTGACAACAAATAGAAAAATTTTTCGATTTAGTTTTCTTAATGAAAACTTTAAACTTTTTATTGAAATAAAAAGAAAACATATTAAATTTTAATTGTGAATAATTTTATTGCCTTTTGCAAGTTCAGTTTTAGCAAATTCAATTAGTTCAGTTCAATATATACATCCGAGTTGAAGTCGCCAATTTTAAGCGATATGCGTTTTCCAGAACACCTATTTGGCGATTTCAAAACGCAAAACCATATTTCTTGCGTTATACGTTTCTCAGAACACCTATTTGGCGTTTTGAAATCGAAAACGCTAAATTTAAGCGATTTGCGTTTCTCAGAACATGCATGAATATTAACTAATTTTGTATAAATATTCTTTCTTAAAATCGATAAGCAAGATGATGTTCTCAAAAAAATATTAATGTTATTGAAATTAAAATAATACTTTATAGTTTTAAGTATTCTAAAAATTATGGTAGTGTATCCTGTTATGTAAAATGTATGAAGTATGAATAAAAATGTATGAAGTATGAATAAAAACTATTTTTATGAATAGCGCCAAAAATCTTTAAAATTGAGGTGAAATCTGTAGTCTGGCATCCCTGATTGCAAACGTTATTACAAATTTTTAACTCTTGTTGAATATTAAAAAAGTAAAGCATAATGTGAGGCGTTGCAGTAAAAGCAAACGTGAAAGAAAAAGGAAAATAACTTGCCATTGTATCACCTCCCAGATGTAGTGGTGAGTCCGTATTTAAAGCCATTGAACGTATAACAATGGGATGTACCAAGTAGGCGCAGTATGTCACTCTGGAGAAGGGATAAAGACAGGGTGCTGACAGCAGAGTGTTAATAAAACCACCATAACCTGTTGAACAGGCAATAGTTATCCAGGCCAGAGATAAAGCCCACGCCGAATGACTTAGAGAACTGTACAAGGCAGCAGTAAGTTGTGATAGTTCGGCACGATAAAGGCCAAATAGCAGAACAAACAAATTTAAAGACGCCAAAGACCAGGCAAATATCACAGAAAGTTTAGAGAGACGAATTTTGCAATTAGTGCGGAAGAGTATCCAGCCCACAGACATGCCAATCAAATAAGGACCCAATCGAGTCCAGGGCTTATCATAGATTTTATCAAACAGAGCCAAGGGATCATCCGAATCGGGACGATGATTATTTCTGAAGGCAATGACGGCGGTGGTAATCCATGACATGATCAAAAATACACCAGTTGTAACTGCAGACAATTTGAAATGACGCACAGACACAATCAAAACTAGGGCGCCAATTACATAAAACTGGGTATCATTGGCCAAATACCAGCTCCAAAGCATGCACTGAAAGAAAAAGATATTAAATAGTTTTCTGCAATTATAATATTCCAAGGTTTTCTTATAAAGGATGTTTTTATGGAGGTATAGAACTTTGAAATGGAATGAAACAAAGGTGATTTTTCGTTATTGATCTGAAATTTACTTTATTTGAAAGATAATCTTCTGGCTTTATAGTTTAAATATGACTAGGATGTAATCTAATCTGGAGTTATAATTTTCGATGTTACTCCAACATTTGTGGCCGTATATCGGCAAAAATGCGGTGACTATTGTCCTCCAAGTAGTCAATCGTTTCGGGCTTAACGGCGTGGAATTGCGACTTTATATATTCCCACAGAAAATAGTCTGGCGGCGTTAAATCGCACGATCTTGGAGGCAAATTCTCGGCTCCGAAACATGAAACTATAGCATTAAGCGCATTCGAAACAGCTGGTTATACGAACACACAACTACAAATACCGCTGGCTACATATGTAGCTTGTAAACAGCTTCATAATTAGGTGTGTTCCACGAGATCTCACACTAATTCGGACTAATGAGAGTAAAAAGCAAATTAGTCTCTAAATTTGAAAAGTTTACCCAAAGCTGCTGCAACGCAAAAAACCACAATTGTACAGCTTGCAATAGTAGTGCCGTTTAGATTATAATATATTTTAGTGATTTTAGACGCTTAAATCGCATAACATCATATAAATAAAAGATTTGCATTATTGGCAACAGCTGTAAAATTAAAAGCAATGTAAAATTTTCAATAGATTTTTGTAGTATACATTTATAAAATGAAAAGCCAAACAACAATTGCATGTTGTGTTTACAATTTCACATCGTTATTTTTAGTTTGGGCAACCTTCCATTTTGCTTTTTACTAATTTTTAAACGAAAACTTTTTTCCAATTTGCAAATTTTCAGTTTCATATGTACATATGTAAACATAAAACAGCTGATTACTCACTTTGGACTAGTTCGGACTGTTTTGTTATTCACGTGGAACACACCTTATATAGAAAGCGTCAGCTATATAATAAACAGCTGATATTGCTTTTTTTCTCTCCTTGCAAATTTTAAAAAGCTTTTTGTACTTACAAAATGGCTGAGAGAAATTTAAAAAATTAATAAATTCACTAAGTGTTTACTTCACGACCGCCGTATATGAACTGCCAGAACTAATGTTTGCCAAAATGGCGACAAAACTAAGTAGTATACCTTCCCAGCGGACACCCGTTAGATTATCATCTATCTCTCTCCTGACATCACCCCGAGAGTTGAAAACCTAATTTTATTTTATAAAAACTTCACTTTTTCATCACTATGAATTTTGTGTTGAAATGCCAAACTGAACTAAACATAATAACTTTACAGCTGACAAATTGGCTGTCAGTTACAACAGTACTGCCAACTTAAAGTTTTAAACCTCTATAAAAACACTCTTTATAAACTTACCATTTCATCCACTGGAAAGAGAGTGTTAATATAAAGCATATTGCGCCACCAGTAATCGGGACAGGTGATGTGATCATTAGTGGGAGGATCAAATATCGAGTAGGCGGCTAAATATTTCATAGACACTTGCACCACGCCCAATACAAACAAATAAGGAGCTGTTAGTCTGAAAGAATATTCATCTAACATTTTTAAAATGCTGTGTACTTACTGAGATAGGCTTACCTCATAAAACGGTACATAACCAAACCAAAAAAGTGGGCGGTACATCTGGTAAATTCATTGCTACCTTTGGCCAATTTATTCAACTTTCCCTTGGCATTGGTGCGAAAATACAAATACGATACTAAACAGCCACTGATGAAAAAGAAAGTATCCACACTGAACGGTCCATTGGTGATGGCTTGGAAAAAGAAATTCTTTTCAACTTCTTTGCGCAACTCCAAATTATCGGAATATTTAAATATAACAATACATGTGTGGCCCAATATCACCCAGGCCATTGATATAGCTCTTAAGCCGTGTATGGAAGGTAGTGTATCGGCTCCGACATTGCGATCACAGATGGCATTGAAATTCGTGATGACCGAGAAAGATAGCAGTAGCTCAGCATATACGCTCAATTTTTCCGGTTCATGCAGATGTCCCTCCAAATGCTCTTCAGAAGTACTATTGTTTTCACCATTACCGCTACTATTTGTTGTTGTGTGTGGCAAATTTAAAACTATATTCAGCTCTTTTAGGGATTCCTTTTTTAAAGAACCATTCGTTACCGAATCACTGTAATCCGAGGAGGCGCAGCCTATGCCCGAAGATGTTTCACTGTTGTTCATCATTTCCTTATCCTGCTGACGCAGAGCTTCGCGCAATCTTTTCGTTAGGAATATTTCATACAAAGTACCGGCTAAAATTAATATCACAACAATAGTTGACACGATTCTAGAAGTTTTCAGCAAAGCAATTTAAATTTTTTTTGTTAGTATGTCTCTATTTGAAAACGAAAAACTTACGTCAATATCCAGAAGGTGTGATCTTGGTAGATATTAAATTCTCTATCGGTAGGTGCGCGCACATCTAATATATTAATGGCTCTGTAGTCTAACGGTTGATAACCATTTTTTGCCAAGAGTTTAATGTCTCCTCTGGAACAAGACGAAGGCAAACAAGCGCCAACATAAACCGTTCGTATCTTAAATAGAAGAAATCATTAAAAAAATATCTGGGTGGAAATAAAACGAAGCGAGTTGCTTGCTCTGTGCTTATAAGATACCCTAAAAGCATGAAAACAGTTTGCTAGGAAAGCTGAACAGCTTTTTTTAATTACACTGAAAGACCCATCGGAGGCCCGTTGTGTACTGGGTATAACATTATGGCAATGTCCATCGAAGAATGGGAGATGAACCCAAGGTGGTACACGGATGCATTCAAAATGCTGCAGGGATTGAGAGTGGGAATAGTGGTGCCTAGAGCATGCAGAAAAATAACAATCTTCCAACAGGAACTATATGCGATAAGAGAAGCGGTGGAAATACTTTCCGATAGGGGACACAAGGGTGTGATGATAAAAAAACTTTCTGATAGTCAATCCCAGGCAGTTGCGTTTTTACTTCCAAGCTAGTACTGGAATGTCACAACAAGCTAGATGAACTGACAAGACGGAACCAGATTAGTCTATTCTGCGGTACAGGACATGATGGGAATTGTGGCAATGAGATGGCAGACATATGTGCCAAAAATGGAGCAGAAGGATTCACTCCAATCCACTTACTGGATCCACTCCAATACCTCAACAAGAGTCTGCTTCCTTCTTAAGAGAGAGGTGAAAAAATAGACCGAGTCCATCATGTAGAAATATTAAAACCAGACAAACGGTCTATAACATTCCAAGAAAGTGGGAGCGGAATAGTGAGAAAGTGGGAGTGAAATAGTGGTGCCTAGAGCACGCAAAAAATAACTGTTAGTAAAGAAACAACAATCTTGCAAAAAAACTACATGCGATAAGGGAAATGGTGGAAATACTTTCCCATAGGGAACGCAAGGGTGTAGTGATAAAAATACTTTTTGACAGCCAATCCCAGGCAGTTGCATTTTTGCGTCCAAGCAAGTACTGTAATGTTGCAACGGGCTAAATGAACTAAGTTCATCATGGTTCCCAGGCGACACCAGATTACTCTGGTCTGGGTGCCAGAACAAGAGAGGCACTGTGGCAATGAGATGTTAGATCTCTGTGCCAAAAATGGAGCAGAAGAGAATTTTATTGGATCCACTTCAACAACAGTCTGCTGCCTTCTTAAGAGAGAGATAAAAAATGGCGCGCGTCCATCATGCGGAAGCATTAAAGCGAGGCAAACTATCTGTGAAAAATTTATGTACATAATAGGCGTGTTTCTTTACTTTCCGGGCAAGTTTCGTGCAAAACAGAGAGTGCATAATTTTCTCTCAAATACAGGTAAAATTTACCTAAAGTACGGGAAGCAAAAAGCCAAATTTCTAGCCCAAAAAGCAACATATGCTGCGTTTTGATGTGGCGAAAAAAATTGTCATTTAGTTTTACGAAAAAATACTGTGATATTTTACACTTTTTAGCTTTTAAGGTCTTTTGCATATTCCGTTTTATTTTAATATTTATATAAAAGCACTGAAATGATTTGTATACGAGTTGATTCAAATGAACTTTGTTTCTTTATTATTGTTTGTTTTTCGAACAGCTGATTGCTTAATTACTTGTCCAAACTAGCCCGAAGAAAAAGTACGGGCTGTTTCGTGCAAGAAGCGCTCTCATTTGCCCAATTTTAAAGTACGGGAACGCTTTTTGTGCAAATTGGGATCCCGCGGGATCCCAAAGTAGAGTAAAGAAACACACCTAATATAATAATATAATTCCCCTGTAATGTTGCTATGCTAAAACTTTGGCAGCATAGACATTAAAAGAGCATGTAGTACAAAAACGTAAAGCGTTTGTCATCGACGACATTTTGAAAATGAAGCTGAACTTGCGTGTGTAAACAATTGTGCAAATTGAATGTGTAAACCAAGGCGAAATTCATACAGGTGAATGCAAGCGGAAAGGCGAATTCAGTACTATGTACTTTGTTATTGTAAAACAATATTTGACAGTCTCGTTGAAAAAAACGCGAGAAGCAAAAAATAATCACCTGTGCTGTTAAGTTCACCTGGTAATGAATTCGCCTTGGTGTAAACTCAGTGTAAAATAGTTTAGAAAGTGAACAAGGCGAATTCATACCAGGTAAATGCAAAAGCAATAAATACAACACTACAAAAAATAAATCTTTTTCAAATGTCAACGGAAAAATATAAACACAAAAAGGAATTAAAAAAAAATATAAAAAAATTTACAAGAAAAAAAAAAACTTTTAATTATATCGTGAAACTTTTAATAAATTCGTGAAAATTAAAGTCTCAGATCATAAAGCTTGGAAAGTAGAAAATAACCAGCCAATTTGGGGAGAATTCTGGGTTCTCAACTGGGGCTCAAGATACAATACATAATTTAAAATTTTTTTTAAATTTTTTTCCACATTTGTTTAAAAAAATACAAGAACAGAAAAACGTTTAATAATTTAAGGAACTTTTAATTACTTCGTAAAAATTAAAGTATCAGATCATAGAGTTTGGAAAGGTGAAAATGGCCAGCCAGATTGGGGAGGATTCTGGATGATAGAGATACTTAAGATACAATACATAATTAAAATTTTTTTTTTCAAATTTGTTTTAATTATTCCATTGACATCTGAAACAGATTAAAATTTAAAAAAAGTCATCAGATGCGCTGTCAGTTCCACCTGTTATGAATTCGCCTTGAAAGTGAAGATTTACCGGCCGCAAGGCGAATTTATACAGGTGAATGCAAGCGGAAAGGCGAATTCAGTACTATGTATTTTGTTATTGTAAAACATATCGTGAATGTCAAAATTTAAATTCGCTTAAGATTGTTCAGCTTGGAAAAAATTTTATATACACGTTAAATATAAGCTTTTATAATTGTTTATAATTAAAATCACAGATTATATTAGTTTATCATTTTTAAATTCACACAAATTTCTTGAAATTGCACTAAATTATACAAAAAAATCTTCAGATTAAAATGGCGCGAAAAAGTTTGTAAACAAAATAAAAAAAATTTTACAGTCTCGTTGGAAAAAACGCGAGAAGCAAAAAACAATCACCTGCGCTGTTAAGTTCACCTAGTAATGAATTCGCCTTGACCGGCCGCTTGTAAATTTTTGCATTTGGATTTCTCTCCTACTGAATACATTTTGCTTTCATGCGGTAAGATTTGACATGTTCACACATTTTTGACAGACCTAAATATTTGTATTACCATCTAAAGGTGCCTTAATGTATACGTATGTATGTACATACATATATATTAAGCAAATTTGTTTAGCAACACTAATAATACAATTACACTTACAACATTTGTGGGATATGTTTCATTTAGCAGCATTTTTATGATATAGAATCCTGGTACGAACGGCGGATTGTCATTATATACCGATTGATAAGACTGCAAGTGCGCCTTGGCAAACGGCAAACCGGAATTCTTTGCCCTATCTTCTCTTAAGCCAACCTCTTCGTCTGCTTCATGATAAATGGACCTACAAAGAGACATCGAACCCATCCAATAGTTGTTGCCATAGAAAAAACCGGAAGCATAATGACCAGAAGCATCGTCCACTGAAAGAAAACAAAAGAATAATTTACATGTTAATGATAAATTCGATAATATTAGCCCAATTTTCTACACTATATTTACTTTCAACGTTTTTTTTTTCCACAAAACAAAAACACCAAACGAAATAAAAATGGTAAAAAAATAAGCGCTGAAAACATCAATCCACTATTTTACAGACAATAACGTAATAAAAGTAAAAAAAAAAACATTGACTTATTGTTGCATAATTGCAGTAATTGTACGAGTATGTGGTTAATGTATTAACAACAACGTCAAGAACTACAACAAACAAAAAAAAGTTACCATAATTTGTATTAGCTGACGTTGTTATAGCCATCTGGGGCTCGACTTGAACGAGTGAGTGAGTGTCTTTAAAAATGCGCAGAAAACTACTTTTGGGTTTAAGTTTCGTTTCAAGCCATGCCAACACCTGAGACTGGTTTAACGTTTCTCAATCGTTTACTCGAGAGTAAAAAGAGAATAAGAATAATTTTAGGCAGCGACCATGGTGCAATTATTAGGTGGCAGCATTAGAGTTGCTGTACTAGATACATAACATTTTGTTTGTTTAAAAATTCCACCATAATGTCAAAAACATGTTTACAAAACAGAGGAAAATGAAGAAAAAAAATGTATATAAGGAAAATTAATTGTGTATTATTATTTTCATAAATTGTTTTTAACGCATTTTAAGCAATTAAAGTATTTTTGAAGCGAGGAAAGTCGATAAGCAGTAGAATTTTTCTTTTTACATAGCAGACAGCAACGCATATTCAGGAATTAAAATATTTTTGCAATCTTTTTTATTATTTCTTTTGCACATTTTCAAACCCTTTAAAATATTATTTTTTCACTTCACTTTAGTTGTGTTCGACGTCGTTACCGCGGGAACCCGCGGGCTCCCAATTTGCACGAAAAGTGTTTCTTGTGTTAAAAATTGGGCAAATTGGGTAAATGAGAAAGCTTCTGAGAGAGTAATTTGTGTTTCTCATTTTACCAGACTTTATCCGTATTTTTTTTCCGTGCAAAATGGTAAAATTGTTAAACCATTTAATCAGCTGTTTGTTATTTATGAAAATAAAACACCAAAGTGCAAATCATAAAAAAAACATAATTGAAAACATAACAATACATTATATTTAAATAAGTTATACTTAAATCAGTTATTTTCCGTTTTTATTTAGCTCAAAATGTTTAAATAAATGGGCATAAATGTGTGTTCGAATTGCAACAGCGCTGTCACCTAAGCGCTTTTCACACCGATTTTAGTGGTTTTTAAAAATTGCACAAAAAACTTTTAAATCAATGCACGATGCTTTTATTTAATTTTTAGTGCCTTTTTATTTTAATAGGACTCAAACAATCTGTACCGATAGCTACATATTTAAAAAAAATTGTTTATATATATATATATATTTTGCATTTCGTTTTGGCTTATTCAATAAATTGTTGCTGGCACTGATCTCGATTTCATGTACCAAAATTTTACAAATTTTATTAGACAATCAATATTTTGCTAATAATTTGTAACCATCTATAAAAAATTGAAGTTATATGAAATTTGTTAAAACCACAAACTAAATTGCAACAATTTATTGAATAAAAGAACTTTGTTTATATATTTACTTACGAGGTCAAGGTTTCGACAATAGTATCCTAGTAGGCTGTACATAAACGTAATAATTGAACAATAATTTACTTTTTAAATCGAACAAAATTCGAAAAATAACTAAGCGATACATATTTATTTATTTTGCTCATAAATGTAAAAAAATAAAATTTTTTCATTAAGGCGAATATTTTAAAATAAATTCGTTTGTTATTTTTTTTGCGTATATTTTTGTAAAAGTATGCGTTTTTTATTGGATTTCAGTGCGTTGTATAATTTAGAAATTGAGAACACTGAATTTTAAAATTGTATAAATAAACAACAGCTGATATTTAATTTCGGGCTGAAATGTGTTTTTTTGTGTTCCACCAATTTTTGGCAAATTTGTTGTTCTCAGAGAGTATTTTTTGTTTGCTCTCATTTTACCGGACTTTACCCGGAATTTCCTCGAACAAAGCTTTTGTATAAACATAAACAACTTTTGACACTACGGGTCGTGTTAAATAAAAAATTGTCACCTGCGCTAGTGATGCCACCTGGTTAATGCACCTTGGCAGCGACTATGTGAAAAAGATGGAATACTTTATAATTGAAGCACGCTATTCCTTTAAAACTGAACTAGTGTTCTTGACCAAGCGTTAGTTACATGCCCTTAGAGATCCATATTCCTATTGATGGCACTACTCACTAACGTAGTGCTTACACGTGCAGGTGCAAGTTCGAAAAACTCAATACATTAACATTTTTTTACTAACACACGCACAATCTCTGCGCTTGCAACAAACTCTCAATTGAACTGACAAGGAATTTCACAAGGCAGTGATTTTTTGGCACTTACTGAAAGTCAAATGACAATTGAAACAACAGTGTTGCTTTACAATAAGATCTGTGGAGACTAATTGGATTTTAATACAACGCTTTTGTCCTATTTAATTTTAACAAAATATATTTTTAAAATAATGCACATTTTTTATTGAAAATGTATAAATCAAGCAGTCTTTGCTGTTTAGAGTTGGAAAACATTAAAAATAATTCTAATTCATTTATTTATTTTATTCATGCTATTCATTTCGCCGAAAAATAAAATTTATGATTTTCTATGGTAATGCTGTTTTCGGAGCTATTGTCACTCCGCTGACATTTTTACTCTTTAAATATTAATGCAACTTGTAAGAAAGACGAATATTTTTTCGATATTTTCGTTGATAATACATACACAGGACTTCCATGCAAGCACTTGTACGTGTAAACGCTATGTAAGGCTCGATACTAACATAATGAGCCGAGATAGAAATAACATCGAAGTTTACCCCCCGAATATCCGCTGCCCGTTACCGATCATACGGAAGCTTCTTATGGGGATAACTAAATCAATTCTTCTTTACATAGTGTCTACAACTGATATTAACTTTGATATAATATGAGAGAGAACGTCAGCAAATTAATGAGAAAAACAAATTATATATTCTCATATCTAGCATGGCGCCAAGTATTTTTGCAAATATCATAATATTTCACAATTTTGAAGCAACCATGCAGTAAACATCGTTGAATGTTGTATTTTTCTTAAACAAATTTATATATTCCAACAACATAAAGAACAGTAAGCGTTTTTTTATAAATATTTTAATGATTTTATTAAACTTTTTTCGGGAATTCTTCAAAAATTGAATATTATGTCGTTTTGTTTACGTTTTTTGACAGTTCATATCATGATATGGTTTTCTAAATATATATTATCAAAACAATATTGTGATATCTGATATAATATTGCAATAATACTTATTTTGAAGGCTACACGTGATATAATTCTCTCTGCTATCAAATTTGACGTTTGCTGATAGAAAAATATTTGATATTATATCACGTATAGACTCTATGTAACGTTTGCGTGATCTAGGAAGACGGAGTGAGGATAAGAGAGAGCAAACGATTTGCTTGTGGTCCAAAAGAAATCTGAATTGCAAGTAATCTCGGTATACCACACTGTAGCTGCAAGCGCAGCAGTGGACATTGCTGGAATGATCTCAGTTCATGTGAGTATATTGCAGCGAAACCTAAATTAGCGTTAAGCGTAATTATCTGTCAAAAATCCTCATGCAAGGTCTGATAAAAAAATAACCATTATTTTCAAATTTCGAGAGTTACGTATGTTCGATTTTCGCATTTTTTCTGTTAGGTTGCTACATATGCCTGTTATATACATATGTTGGCATTCATTCATATTAGCCATTGTGGATTCTCAGCTTGTTTTTGACAGATAAATAGGTTAGTCGTGTTTACAATACAATACAGACAGTTTTTCTGACAATTGTCTAGCAACCGTGTAAACTGAACTAAACTTGTATTTTTACAACAATTATTCATTGGGCAATAACAGACAAGAACAATTTTTTATTCTTTTTAGAACAGATGAGACTAAATTATCCGGCGTAACATCTACACATATTTGATCGTGCTGTAACGAAAATTGTCGGTGGGGGAGAGTGTGTTGTACACGACTCTCTGTACCAAGGCGAATTAATTATTAGGTGGATGCATCGGCGAATTCGGTTAATAAGGCGGCACTTCCTCTGTCAAGTTTTGTTTACCTTTTTCGTCGCCATTTAAATTTTTTTACATCTTCTTTATCAACTACTTTTGACAGCTTAAGTCTGAATTCGCCTTTTTACACAAATAAAATACCTGTGGTTTTTTATTGTTGTATTGTTGTACCGAAGCGGCTACCTTGTTTTTTGTATCATGCTCTGTACTAGACATTTGGGGACATTTTTTCTTTCTCTTTTTAACTTTTCGCATTTTTTATGTTGTTGCTTCATATCATTTTTCTCATATCAGCATCAACTTCATATAAACACACTAGCTGTGCTTAAAAAAACAACAACAACGAAAAAGAAAGAAAAGAGAAACGAGTCATGTAAAGAAATATCTTGTATTATTATTTAATGAAAATTAACTTTAAAACAAATTTCAATTGTATAGCAATAAGTACTGAGTTGGAAAAATTTTACTTTGATTCTATTTGCTTACGCGTAGGAAAAAAATATGAATAACGAGCTTTTTTTATTATTTCGTGTTTTTACTTATCACTGATGTACATGATCGTCATCGCATTTTATTAACGTAAACAAAATAAAAAAATTTGACAGTCTCATTGGAAAAAACGCGAGAAGCAAAAAATAATCACCTGAGCTATCAATTCGCCTTGTGCTTGACTTAAAGAACTGCTAAAAGGAACATCTTAACCTATCGTTTAGACAGGAAAGTAATTTCATGAAAGTTGCAATACACTCACACTTTTTTACTAACACACCCTCATTTTGCTTACTTTCCACTCAGCCTTCATTAAACGTTTCATGAAACAAATTTTTTTACGTTTTCTGAAAGTAAAATGACAAATTGCTAAACATTGTTGCCACATACAAAGAATTATACAAAGTTGCAGTATTGTGAAAAATAATAATTATAAAATTAACTTCTTTTGCAAGTCTATGAAAATAATTATAATCATTTAACACATAAAGAAAACAATTAAAGTCATTTTTTAAAAATAACATCATAGAAAAGTTTATAATGATAGGTTTTTTCAACTATTATTGCTCCATAAACTTGTATATGTAATAAGTTTGGCAACTCTGATTAGTAAGCAAACAAAATAAGAGTGGAGAGAAGCAGAGGTAAATTTTGCAACTGTTTGCCTCGGTGACATTTTTAAAATTAACTTTCACTTTCCTGTGTAGACGAACAAGAAATTTTCATGAAAGTCGTCTATTTCATTGAAATTTTTATTTGTAATACGTAGACAGAAATTTCATGAAAGTACTTTCCTGTGTAATGGTAGCGTAACGTAAAATTCGTTTATGAATACAGTTTTATAGAATTTTCCCTAAAAATATTTTGAACGGCTGTTTAACTTTTTTATGCATACGGTCGTTAGTCTCCACTGTAATTTATATATACTTTCAGCTTTGAAAATTTGGCCGTAAAAATTGTCTCAGCTGTAAATTATTTATTTTCATGGCTTGCTGTCAGTCCTCCATAAGACTTGCTTGCATAAAAGCAAAAGTAATTTTTTTTTTAATCAACCATAAAAGTTGTTTGCACACATTCCAAACAACAACACAAGGCATTGTCTGATTATTTGTGGCAAAGCCAATGTTGTTGTAAAGGCTGTATGTCTTACGTTTGCAACATGCTATTTGGTTACGAGTGTGTCTAGTTTATACTATTTTCAAACAGTTTTCTAGCGTTTGCTGGAAAAAGATTTCAGTTGTGGCTGAGCAATTGGGTATTTATTACGTTCAAGTAGTTTTCATGAGCAAATGGAAACATGTCGAACCGGAATAGAAATATGATATACTTTATGTACGTAATGTATTATTATTATTTTTATTTGTTTTTGCTTTGTTTAATGAAAAGTTGAAATTCTGCATTTATTTTATTTTTCTGTTTTTAATTTGTTTTAAAGCGTTTTTCCGTTCAGCCTAGACCTTGGCCAAGGTTAAGATCAACTAATAATGTGTAGTTGAATGACTTTGTTTTAGAATTTATTTTTGCAAATGCAGTTTGGTTGTTGTTAGCTGGAACTGAATGAAGTTGGCGCAAGAACTTCGTGAGCAAAAAATGTGAATGAAACACTTTGAAGTGAATAAAATTGATGTTATTAAGATTTGCAGTTATTGGCCGATAACCTTTAGTCAAAAAAACTGTTGAATTTAAGAAATTTCCAGAGAATTAAAAGTGTGGTTTTTGTCTACTACAGGGTGTTCGCCATGAAGGTATACTACTCGCAGTAATTCTATTGTAATCCTGGCTGTATGCGATGTGGCACCGTTTTATTGATACCACATGTTAATCAAGCCCACAGCGTGCAGTTGAGCCGTTCAAAAGTTTTAAATCATCCCCATCCACAGTTACCGTTACGGCGTTTTCGTTTTCAAAGAAGTAACAGTGCAACCTAAATTAGGGTGTCAAGTGTAATTTATCTCTCAAAAATCCTCATGTACATACAAAATGTATGTGACCAGTCCAAACAGCGCGGCCAAGACGAATTTATACAGGTGAATGCAAGGCGAATTTATACAGGTGAATGCAAGCGGAAAGGCGAAATCAGTACTATGTATTTTGTTATTGTAAAACATATCGTGAATGTCAAAAGCTAAATTCGCTTAAGATTGTTCAGCTGGGAAAAAATTGTATATAAATGTTAAATATAAACTTTTATAATTGTTTGTAATTAAAACCACAGATTACTTTAGTATTTCATTTTTAAATTCACACAAATTTCTTAATATTGCACTAAATTATACAAAAAAATCTTCAGATTAAAATGGCGCGAAAAAGTTTGTAAACAAAAAAAAAAAAAAATTTGACAGTCTCACTGGAAAAAACGCGAGAAGCAAAAAATAATCACCTGTGCTGTTAAGTTCACCTAGTAATGAATTCGCGTTGGGTGAATGCAAGCGGGAAGGCGAACTCAGCACTATATATTTTGTTATTGTAAAACTTGTCATATTCTAAGTCCGGAGACGAACAAAGTACGATGTACCCCGGCCTTTACTATAGCACGATTCGTGTGCCGCTCTGTAATGCGAGTATTAATTGTGGAAGAAAACTTTATTGAATTGGATTTTTATTTCAAATTTTTATTTTTATCCTTTTGTAATAATTTAAAAATATTATTTTTAAATTTGGCATTAAAAATCAAAAGAAAAACATTTGAAGATATTTTTGCTAAGCTTATTATTTCTTTATTATTTGGCCTGAAGAAGCTATCCAAAGGAAAGCGAAACATTGCCAGATAATTAAATAAAAAACCAAAAAAAAAAAATATACTAAAAACTTCAACAAAAAAAAACCTTAAGCTCGAAGAATTACACAATATTAAGATTTTTTTTCGTGAAATTATAATATTTGTTTTTTTTATATAAATAAAGATGTTTCTACGAAAATTTCTGGCACTACTATCCACCGTTGTCAACTTTTGAATTTCAAAACGCCAAAAATGGAGGAAAAAGCGCGTTATTTCAACAAAAACGCACCAAGTTTATAATTTTTCTTTTCGTTTTTAAAACCTCATTTTGTATAATAGAAAGTATAATATTTTCAGGATAATGAAACTGGCTTTTAAGCGGATATTCGACGATCAAACTGGGTCTGATAGCACCGGCTGATGGTATGTCATCAAATTCGTTCAATAGCTAGAACTTGTGTTTGCCAAACTTGGCCTCTAGTGCGATTCTGGTACATTTATTAAGATAATGGTATCTTTACAATAATTATAACGTTATTTTATCAAATTGGTATTCAGCAACATTATTTAAATATATTTTATGCAGTTAGTTTTATTGCCTATTCGTCGTTAAAATTATATTGCAATACAATCATTACTACAAGGGATGAATATGTCGAAAGCAGCAAATTTTATAAACAATATACAATATCAAGATTGTCTTACTTTGTGCTGAATAGTACATTTTCCACATTATTACTGCGTGTTCTCATTGTGCTCTCCCTACAAAATGATATGTAACAATTTTGGATACTTGAATAAACTTTTTTCTTGCATTAAAATAAGTTGTGTTGAATATGATATGGTGCCACCAAAATTTGAAAAGCGCACCGAAAATTAAAAAAAAGCGCACAGCGCACCGACTAAAGAATTGTTAGCACAAAAAATTTTAAAAAGCACCAAAAACGATGCGAAACGCACCGAGTTGACAACGCCGCCACTGTCCAGCGTCGTTAACACTGAGTTTACACGTGCAAGTAACTTATTACAAGTTGCGTATACATAATAACAACCAATACATCAAAGAAAATAATAAAAACACTTGCAATTTGCACGATTGTTCACACGCAACTGCAACTTCATTTTCAATTTGTCGTCGAAGACAAAGGTTGTACGCCTTTGTACTACATGTGCTTTTAATGTCTGTGCTGCCAGAGTTTTAACATAGCAACATTACAGGGGGATTATATAAATAATGAATATGTATTCCAAATAAAAATTAAGCTATAGAAGTTTATTTATTTTTGTTTTTTTATATTATGTTGTCGGCATATAACTAAAAATATTAATATTTTAAAAATTTTTCCTTGAAAAATACCCATTAAAGTTAAAATGAAATATCTATGGGCAACACTGTTTGTTGCTGCTACTTGCATGCAAGTGAAAAAATCACTGTCAACCAAAATCCCTTGCAAGTGAGACCACTACTTGCAGCTGTGTGAATGTATTAGTAAAACTATGGTAATGTCCCAGTGGCGCAAAGAAGGAGTAAACAGGCCTGCTAGAGGGCCTTATTTGGCAGACACAAGGCCTTGCTACTGCATTCCACACTCATATATTTTTACACACGTTGTCCTAGCCAGTCAAGGCCTTCCCCGTCCCCTTCCTCAGAAGGCCTGATATAAGGCCTTCTTCAACAGGCCTGATAGAAGGTGTTCTCCAACAGGCCTCATTTCTATTTAATTTAGTATACTTTCGTTAGTATATTTTCTTTTTTGCCTTAGCGACCTTTTAATCACTTTTTTTAATTTTTAACACAAAAATTTCACAATGCGACCGACCTCTAATGCATTTTAAGCAAAACCTTTTTAAGTTTACATCTTTTTTATTTTTCTCTTTCTACATTTTCCTGTTTTCGTGTTTGCCGTTTTTTTTTTGGAACTTTTATTTAAACGGTTCATAAATTTTTGTTGCTACAAACATACGTTTGTACCAAGCTGCATTAACGTATACACGGTGGCAGCACTAGAGCAAAATTACAACAATACAACAAAAACAGGCATCTGGTAAGCTATTTTTATCAAAAATATTTGTAACTATTTTCACAATTATAAACTATGAATGAACCTTTTCATAATTATAAATTATATTTGTTTGAATTATTTATATGTTCATAAAATAATTTGTATATGTTTAATTCAGAATAAAACACTAAATTCACGTTAAAAAATGTAAACAATACATTTGACGTATAGAGCTTACTATATTGCCAGTAGCAAAAAATTGTCACATGCCGTGGTGCTGCCACCGTGTATACGTTAATGCACCTTGGTTTGTACTATGTAGTACGCGTATAAGAATGTAGTATCTTTATACGTATGTAGATACATATAATTAGAAACAAGCCTTCCTTTAGAAGGGAGTTAGTAGGCCTTCTATAAGGCCAGACAAGCGAGAAGACAAACGAGAATGAGTATTGGCTCAAAATAAATGTGTAAGAAGGCCTTACTTGTTTGCCACTGGGGTATTGATTTTTTTGCACTTGCATTTGCGTGTGTAAACATTGAGTAAATTGCACAATCTTGGAGACCTAATCACGGGTGCGACACGCGAAACGATGCTTTTACCAAGCGTATCCTTTAATAAATAAATTGTGGCGCGAGCTGTGCGCTATAACAAACTCTGGTATCTTTATTTGTTAAGACAATTTAATGTCTGTTAATTATTTTATGACAATTTAAATAAAATTTCTTCCAAAAAGGTTAAATTCAAATGCCATTCAAGTTGAAAGTCATTAAAAGGTGACATAAAGTATGAAAAGAAAAACGGAGAAAAAACAAGATCATTCATATTCAACACAAAATGAGAGTTTAAAACTTCAAAAACGAAATTATACACATGCAAACTTCCAAATTGAAAGAAACCATTAGAAAATGTTTCCCATCCGAATAAGGCACGCAAGTGCAGTGGTTCAGATCAGGCATCTCTCCCTCAAAGCTAAAGAAATTGTGCAAGTATTTATTAAGTTTTACATACCAGCAGAAATACGAAGAAGCAAATAGTTAAAAAAAATAAGTACATAATTGCGACAGTTAAATAAATTAAGTTTCCATTTAAATGAAACAAATTGCCTGAATGACAGTAATTTAGCCATGAGCGTTTGAAGACATGCCACTCAATCACTTGCGCGCGTTGCTTACAAGTTTTTATTTTTCTTTTAATTAAGTTGTTAATTATTTTGTTAATTTATTTAAATATTTGAGGCTTGTTGAAATGTTTGTTCCATTTTTTTATGCAAAATTTGTTAACAACTCCTATTTGCCAATTCAATATTATTATTTGTAGCTTTTGTTAAATTAAATAAAATCTGTCTGCCTGTCCGTCTGTCCACTTAAGTAAATATAATTAATCTTATGCTGAAATGTGTGAAGACTTTTGACATCATTTGGTTTAAAAAAATTTACTTAATTTTGTCAATAGCGCACAAATGTGGTTTTAAGTGGTACTACCACTCGAATGTACTCGTATTGACAAATCTTATACAAGTGACCGCCAAAAATTTATTGGCAAATATTAAATAAGAAAAAAAAAATATGTAGGTATTGAAGACTTAACATTTTAAAGACAATAGATGATGGCTTTTATATTCCTACTTTTTTTTAATACCGCGTGTTCGACGGGAAGGTATACTACTTTGTTTTGCCGCCATTTTAGTAAACATTAGTCTTGATCAGTGTTGCAAAACGCAGGGATTTTTTCCCTTTTGTACAGATTTATTTGTTTATTTCCACATGTAGGGGCAAGAGGATAGCTATTATATGATTAGGCTAATTGTAGGGAATTTTTAAATTATCACACATATTATTATTTATTATTATACTATTATAATTTTTTCGCCTATGAGGAAAAACAGTTGCCCAAATTGGATATCGATGCATTCTTTCCAATTTTTATACAACCAATTAAGTTTTTTATTCGCTATTTTTAGCTTCTACCATTGTTCATTTGTTTGAAAGGTGTAAAGAAATGTTAGAGACGTGTATAAATGAAAAAGCTTGTTTGTGTTTTGACAGGTATTATTAGAGCATTTTTCTTTTAAATTCTCAACAATTTATTTATATTGTTGGGATATAAAGTTGAATGTTTCAGAATATCTTTTAAAAATTTCCAAAGTCTACAGGTAGTCTATAGGTAGTTCCTATGAAATGTCGACATATAGATAGCTGGGAAACATAGAACACAAGCTATTTATAATTTTTATTTTTATACAACGTTATATATTTTAACAATAAGGTCATCAAGTATTTACATTTATGTCCATTCAAAATTCAGTTGACACAAGAGCTGTTTCCACAAGACCATTTATGCCGCCGCACATATGTTACAGCTCGCCTATGACAACCCCGAGGTTGACGAGGCACATTTTCATCTGAATGGAAACCTCAAATTATTCATAGAATATAGAATCATGTAGACCAATAAGTCTTCTACCAACAATTTCAAAACGGTTCGAAAAATTGTTGATAGCGAAGTTGGGTACAATATTGAATGATGTATGATATATTTTTGATCATCAATTCAGCTTCCGGACTAAATGCAGCACCATGGAACAAACACATAGATTAGTACATAGTCATAAGCAAGACTTTCGAAGACAAAAAGTATTGTTCAGCTTTATTGACGTTTTCCAAGCTTTTGACAAAGTGTGGTACGACGGTTTGATGCACAAAATGAAGTTAAACTTGCCTTCAAACACTCACAAGCTTGTGGAAAGTTACTTATGCGGCCGGAAGTTCGTCATCAAAGAAGGCGATTTTATAATTTCCTCACAGCCAAACGAAGCAGGAGTTCCCCAAGTTAGCATTCTACTTTATATTTGATTTACGCCTCAGACATGCCAACGAGATCCGGAATTCACACGTCAACTTTTGCAGATGACACAGCATTCTGCAGCGTACATGAAAACCATCAATTAGCTTCGCAAAATTTGCAGGAGTGTATTTAAACTCAATATCAAAGTTAGTGAACAAAAATGTTATCATGTTAAATTTACATGCCCGCCTATCCACATTAACAAGTCATTGCGCAGCGGAATGAAGTCAAATACCTTGGTATTCACCTCGACCGTAGGCTAACATGGAAGCCTCACATTGAAGCAAAAGTTACTCAGTTGAAACTAAAAGCAACGCAACTAAATTGGCTTATGGACAGAAATTCTGAAGTTTGAACCTTGAAGTTAGATTACAAACTTTTGCTATACAAAACAATTCTAAAGCCCATATGGTGCTACGGAATTCAATTATGGGGCACCGCCCCAGTATCAAACATTGAAAAAAATTCAAAGCAGACAAAACCAAATTCTTCGAACAAATACTGTAGCTCCGTGGTACGCAAAAAACTCACGAGTTCACAAGGATCTGTGTGTTCCACAGGTAAAAGATGAATTTTCAAAGTATGCTACAAGGTATATCAGTAAACTGGAATTTCACCTAAACTCTCTTGCACGAAACATACTTAATTTTAGCGGTCACACTCGGTTGATAAAAAGGGATACCCTTGCCACCATCAGAGCGTTAAATAGATGATTTCACCGATATAATTGGCGCAAAATAAAACTTTTTGTTTAGCATTAATTAATTAATTTTTTGTATTTAGTATTAAGATTTGAATACTTATTGTTAGTTCACTTTATGAAGATTCAATATATAAATAAAAAGCTTAACAGCCTGTTCGATGATATCGAATGAAAATGTATGCGAAAGAAAGCTAGTCACTCATATTCGAATCAATTTGGGTTCGTCTATGTCACTATTATTCGTTCGCATGAACTTATGTACACATCATTCGCATAGAATAAAGTTAGAAAAAACCAAATCAATTTTCTTTCGCCTAGAATACGAATGAACTTATCCTTTCGACATCGGCGAACTGGCTGTAAATATAAAAAACTTGTATGCTTGTTTGTATGTCTGCAAAACACCAAACCTATGCCATATGAATCATTCCATATATAGGTATATAAAACTGTATATACAGTGTTGCTGCTTTACTGCTAAAATTGGAATTACCGTATTGCTTCGGGGGAAGCGGGGGAGGAAATTTGGGGATTCACGAAGGCAATATTGGGAACTGCCAAAAAAAAAATTCAGAACTACTTCGCTAACCGGCTTGGAACCGATTTTTCATATTCGGTGCACGTTTTTGTCGTGGAACATGCATCTCAACTTGAAGTTTTCGTGTTGCTCCTGAGGAAGTTAGGGGGTTTTTGACGTTTCCTGAAGCCAGCTTTGGGAATTCCCAAAAAACTCAGAACCGAATTGGAACCAGATTTCATATTCGGTGCGCTTTTTAGCAGTTAAGCGTGTATTGCGTGGGAAGATTGAAATTGTCATATTGTTTCCTAGGAAGAGAGGGATTTTGACAATTCCTGAAGCCGATTTTAGCAATGCCAACAAAAAACTCGGAATGCATTATATGGATAATTATCTCATTATATGGATAATTAGTTTGATATCGAAGCGTGGTTTTTAATTGTTTAAGCTGTATACTTATATTTTATTATATTTATTTATATTTTTCTTCTTTTAATTGGTCTTTCCCGACAACCATTCACAATGAATACAAAGTAATAATGAAAATTTGCTGCTGCTTGATGGATTGCACTAGATATAACCAACTATGTGTTAGCAACCATACCAGAAAAGCAAAAATTATTTTCCATCAAGCATGGGCAGTATCACTCATGGTAACAAATTGTCACTCATACTATTACCATGCTTGCCAAGCATTTTGCTCGTGTCTATCCTTAATTAAATTAAATTAATTAAAAATTGTAATGAAAAATGTGCGACTTAAGCCAAGTTAAGAAAAATTAATAATAATATTTCTAAACGTTGTTCATACTTAGAGCAACTCTGAAGTCAGGGGAAGGAGTGCATATGCATTTATCATATATGTACGTATGCCGATAGCCCCAGTTGCTAGTGATTTACTAAATATAGCTTATTGTAATTAAAATTACAATAAATTTGTACATAAATAATATGTAGATGATATTCAACAAATACCTCAATATTTTTGTTTCGTTTTTTCTCTTGTTTAACTTTAAATTATTGTTCATTGTGCTACTGCTTTTGACTTTTACAAAAAAACAACTTGCACTCAAATCATTTTACAACATTCGAACATATTTAGGTCATAAATCTTTTACAAAGTAGTAAAAGACTATGAGCAACTTGTTAAATAATTAATTAATAAAATATATTATTGCAAAATTTTATTAACATACAGAAATTTTGCACAATAAAAAAGTTATATTCGTTGATACGAGGGCGGGCCAATAAGCCCGTGACTTTGAGTTTCCTTCATCATAATTGAAATGGCAATACCGCTTCTGTCAGCAGTCAACTGTGAGTTGGCCGGACTGCGTTACACAGTTGTGAAATAGATTTACATCAGCACCTCCCTTGTGGCTTTATCTGATGATGGACCAGTTCCACAGGGTGAATTATTCATGATTCACCAGCGCCCCCGTGTGGCTTGCTAGGCTCACACAGGTAGCAATTTTTGCCATGTGTTTGTAGACATATGAGCAACTTCTTGTTGAGGAGTTCGGGCCTTCCAATCACTCTTGTATGCAATTTCCCAGCAATCAATGGAAGAAAAGGCTTAATGAGTTGATAGGCCGAAGCCCATTAAGAGCATCAGCTCTTAAACCAACTCACCCGTCAACCATCATCACTGGTTCCTTACAGTACTTTGCTGTCTATATGCCTAAATTTCATAGGAGCTACCCTAATCATGAGTAGACTTGATAACCTTTGAAGCAAATAAAGTGAATAAACTGGATTGCCTGAAAAACTTTTAACTTTCATTTTAATAAAGTAGCTATTTATGGTCAGAAGAGTCTCAAAACTTTCTTGAGGATTATAGTTATTAACTCTATGGGCTAGAAGATATTGTAGTATATCATTATAAGCACTGCAGCAATGTAAGAATTTCATTTATACTAAGTATGACATTGAACTTGAAATCTGATTCATTTGTTTACACTAAATTTCATTTCCTCAAGTCAGCAAAACTTTGATTGAATTTTTATTGTTTATGCTGGACAGCAGTAATGAGCATTAAGTATTTTTTTCTAAATTGCATTTTTTTATATGTTGGTTTGTTGCTGGAGTTTAGTGAACTTTGTAGCAATAATTATTTACACGCCCCAACAAATTATGGCACTACTGGTGCTGAAGAACAGCGGTTGCAGAGCTAAGAAACATAGAAAACTAAATAGCCATTTACAGGTTTACGATAATATACATATACACTTCATGACGAATACCTTTCATTTCAAAACAGATTTCACACAAGCTAAATTATTCGAATACTAATTTTCCACGAATAGTTTCAAAATAGCTCGAAGCTATTGAGTCCTTTTGGTCGCTGAAAACTAATTTGGAAACCATTAGTTAAAACACCATTTAACTCCTGTGATTGCACACTATTTTATATAGCATCGACCCTTAAATTTAACGAAAAGTCCGTTGCACTGAAAAAAAATCTGTGTTGAACTGAATCAAGACTATTTAAAGTAAAGTAAATGGTAATCACCCTGCGTTTAGACATGCGTGTAATCTCATGCGAGTGCTGAATATGCATTACAAAGTCTAAGGTTAGACACAGCGAATTTAATTGCCGAACTTTTTAGCAATTTTCTTTTGGAATCGCTTTCTTGTCCACACACAAAAACTTTTTTCGGCAATTCTTGAGCTTTCTCTACTTATTATTCATACAATTTACATTGTATATGCACACATACACACATGAGAGAAAAGTAAGGAATTGCTGAGTACCGGCAATTCTTTTTCCCTTCTTATTCCCCTCACTGAAAGCTTCTATAAAGTCAAGAATTGCCCAACTAACGTTGCTGTGTGTGACCTGGCACCAACGAAAATTTCTTCAGAAAACTCGAGTCTCTTGCAATTTTCTTTTCTGTTTACACATGCGACTGAAAGTTCATTTTAAATTTGTCGTCAGCACTTGAACTTCAAACAATTTGCTTCCTTCCCATACTTTGTTTCTATTTTAATTTGTCTTCTTTTTATAAGTTATAGTTGCCGTGTTCTTCATATGAGAATATTTTTAGGAAAAAGTTGGCATTAATTTTTATTATCATTATTTTATTAATATTCGCATAAAAATACATTTTTTTCCAGCACTGGCAGGACTTTAATAACAATTTTTTTTAGTATTAAGATTTGAATACTTATTTTCATTACATTTTTTATGTAGATTCAATAAATAAAATAATAAAGTTTGTCCAAATTTGGTTTGGACTTAAAAACTTTTATGTATTTTGATAGCGTATATATTTATATAAAAAAAGTAATTCAAAGTGAATTCGTAATATTGCATTTATTTATAATTATTTGTTATTATAACCTATTATATTATCTTTGAAATATCAAATTTGAATTTAACGCAATTTATTCAGTACGTACAGTACTTTTAATTTCTAAAGTTCGAAAGCTAGTTTTATTGCTTTGCTATAAAAAGGCAAAGTAATAAAACTATCAACCTTGGCATTTAACTTGGATGTTTTTCAACACTTTTAGTATTATATATTTTTAGTCTATTCTTAACCTCTCAACTGAACTCAGCTAGAAGAATTGGAATAAATAAACCTCGTATTACCAAGCGTTAAACCCCTAGTTTTTTTTACCCATATTCAACTTGGATAAAACCAATTGCCAGTTTCTGGAATTAATAATAATAAAATAGCGATAGTGGAGCGCTGCTGAATTACATTATCCTATTTTTATTCAAAGTTAAAAAAAAAATTATTTTATTGATATTAACGCTTTATAATTTAAACATTTCCGTTTATAGTATATATTAATTTTAATAAATTAACATGCAATTTACAAAAAAACTAACTAAAACTTAAGTTTTAATTTTGTAATGATCCAGTTGATTTGCTTAAAATTATTTACGCGGTAAGACTGTTTGTTTGACATTTGATTGCTTGCAAGTGCCAAAAAATCACTCACAACCAAACAAGGCTTTCACACACGGAAAGTTTACTTTGTGTTTGGTGGTGGCAAGGGAAAATAAAGAGTGTAATAGAGGCACTCTCTTTTCCCTTGCCACCGCCAAACACAAGACTTTGCAAAGTAAACTTTTCGTGTGTGAAAGCGCTAAAATTTAGCTGCGAGTAGACCAGTGAGTGCGAAAAATGTGTATGTTGTAGTATAAAAATGTGAGTGTATTGAGTTTTTCGAACTTTTACTCGCACGTCTAAACACTAGGTCAGTTATGCTAAATTTGTTGTTTTCTACCGAATCTAGCGATTTTAAAGCCAATACATCAGCAAAAAGTAGCTACTCAGCGCTTTATTAATAAAATTCCAACATAAAATTGCGCGATTAGCAAAAATAATAAAAGAGGTGTAAAATTTCGGCTGAATAGTGAGCCGCCGATCAGCCGAGTGCTTCGGTGGCAGTGGGTTCCCTATAAAAAAAATCGGCGGCGCCGCTAGTCGTCAGCTATGCTGATACGACTTGTTTCTCTGCATCTGAATCTTTTCACGGAAAAAGTAATTGTAAAATATTTACCACAGAAAAACACGACAACTGAAAGTTGAAACTAAAGAGGCCTTAAGCTGTGTAAAATTCAAATAAGGTTATGTTGTGTATAAAAACGCGTGTTTCATTCAAAATGTCACGGACTTATTGATCCGCCCTCGTACTTAGGTTTTTGTGTACATATTCGTCTGCACTATATGCCATACATACTTACTTATATACATACATACATATGTACATTGACATAAAATCGTTATAAACGAAATATATTGTAGGACCTTGAGGTCATTTGGAAATCTTTAAAAAGCAGATAAAAAATTAATTACTTGTTATTATATATTTTTTAAGCCATATACTTTGAACGTTTGTATATAAGTATGTATGTGTTTATGTATGTATATGTATTGTTACTCTATAGAAATTTGTACAAATGGCACAAAACATTTTGTGAAAAATACAAACATTTTCACAATATAATTTATAATTATACAGTTTTTAGATTGTAAAACATTTGTTTTAAATAAAACGGCGAAAAACTGCCCTAAAAAAGAAAAACAAACAATGTACGAACGAAATTTGTTTTCTGTTTACATTTAATATTGTTGTTGCAAAACAATGTTAAGCACAGCTTGTATTCAGAGGTCCAAGCCGTATTCAAATAAGCGACGGCGGCAGTTAAGTGTAAATATGGTCGTCAATTCGATGCGTATCGTTTTTGGTGCTTTTTAAAATTTTTTATGCGAAAACTTCCTTAGACAGTAGAGCTGTACCGGGTCGTTCATTTCAGTGACCGGTCACTTTCGTTCAATTGCAAAAGACTGATCCGTTCATTCATATCGTTCAATCGGTCACTTTGAACGAAAGGCACGGTGCCGACACTACAATTTTCCGGTCATTTTTCAACACAGCTCTTTAAAATAAACAAAACAAAATGGCGAAATTAAAAGTGATAAAATTTTATTGTTTTAAAAAAGAGAAAATAATTTTAAATAAAAACCATTTAGGTGGGATCAATTTTGATCAATTTCATATTCTATTTTTGGTTTATTTCAGATAATATAATACAAAAAAAAACCCCACTATTGTTAAACAAAACAACAAAAACAAAAGAACATGACATAAAAAGAATGAAAGATATTTGAACGAAAGCTATCCAAATTGCACGGCTCACTATTGAACGAAAAGTGGTCAGTTTAATGACCGGCTCATTTCGTTCAATGAGATGATCCGTTCAATTTAACCCGTTCGTGCATGAACGACACATCTCTATTAGACAGTGCGTGATGCACTTTTTTAAATTTTTCGGTGTGTTTCTCAGCACTCGGTGGCACTTTTTGTTCTATTGTACATACATATTTATACACAAGACTTTTAAGTTATAATGATGTATGTAAATGTTTTCAACATTTAGTTATTTAAAGTTCTAAATTGCAAAAACGGCTGCACGTGTTTTTCTTCACTTTTATAAGCGAAATTAATAATTGAATTAAAGCAAATTATCACCTTTTTGTTTTGCTTGTAGACTTCCTGGGGTCGTTTTCGTGTTCTTTTTAGAGACATGTTTTTACAATCTTTGTTCCTCTTTCAATATTTTATCTCAAGTATTATTTTTATTTTTTATGGTAGTATAAGCAGGGTGACCAAAAATATTGTATATACATACACGTTTTTTTTTTCTAGAGTTATTGTGAATTTTGGCATTAATTTATTAGTAAATATATTTCACTAATCCCTACTACTATTATAAATTTGAAAGTAGGGTTCTATACAAGTATTATTGCAATAATATATATATATATATATATATATATATATATATATATATATATATATATATATATATATATATATATATATATATATATATATATATATATATATATATATATATATATATATATATATATATATATATATACACAATAAAATAATTAAAAACTTTTATTGCCGTAGTAATTTTACCTTATTTAAATTTATTTTTTCGAGATGCCAACAATGTTTTCATATTTTTAACAATACTGATCACATAGTCAGCTTTTACATTTGTACAGACGACGGGCAGACAGACGAAATTTGATGGTGCGGTAACGAAAATTTTCGGTGGGGGAGAGTGTGTAGTACACGACTCTCTGTAATAGACATTTGTGGACATCAAGGCGAATTTATACAGGTGAATGCAAGCGGAAAGGCGAATTCAGTACTATGTATTTTGTTATTGTAAAACATATTGTGAATGTCATAATCAAAATTCGCCTAAGATTGCTCAGCAGAGAAAAAACTTTATATAAACGTTAAATATAAGCTTTTATAATTGTTTGTAATTAAAATCACAGACTATATTAGTTTTCCACTTTTAAATTCACACAAATTTCTTGAAATTGCACTAAATCATGCAAAAAAACCTTCAGATTAAAATGGTGCGAAAAAGTTTGTAAACAAAATTGACAGTCTCATTGGAAAAAACGCGAGAAGCAAAAAATAATCACCTGTGCTTTTAAGTTCACCTGGTAATGAATTCGCCTTGGTGGACATTCTTTGTTTCTCTTTTTAACTTTTCGTATTTCTTATGTTGTTGCTTCATATCATTATTCTCATATCAACATCAACTTCATATAAACACACTAGCTGTGCTTAAAAAAAAACAACAACAACAAAAGAAAAACGAAAAGTTTCTGTCTGTCTATTAATTTCTTAAATGTAAAAGGTTTAGGCAAGACCAAAAGAGAATTGAAAAAATGTCTGCCCATCGTCTGTACAAATGTAAAAGCAGACATAGCAAATTTTTTATACCGCACGATTTGTCAAAAACTCTGTAACACAGTTGCATTTTTAGTACTTTTTCAGCGCACATGCTTTATTTAGTTGATCACACGATCCAGTAGGATAGTGTAACAGGGCCTTAAGGCGGTACTCCAATTTTTTTATACCATCTGAAAAATATACCATCTGAATACCATCTGAAAAATATAATGGGAACCCATCAAAATACAAGTTAGTTTCGGTAATCAATTCTTCGTTTGAGATGAATGTTTTTCCTGCAAGCCATTTTTGTCAAGTGTGGAAACAGGAGAAAGTCGCTAGGAGCCAAATCTGGACTATACGGTCGATGATAAACTAACTCGAAGTGTATTTCATGTAATGTTAGCATTTTTCTAAACTTTTTTCTTATATAAATGTGGTCGTTTTTTCTAGATTGCATCAATCAATCGATCCAATATTGCAATATTTGTGAACATAAAAATAGTTCAAATACACATAGTTTATAATTGTGAAATGGTACTTTCAGGGGAGGACCTCATATTCAGTGCATTTTACTGGAACTAGGAAAATAGGTTATGATATGGAGAAAAGAGAGAATAGTGTTTGTTTTAGTTTAACTTTAATAATAACAACACGAAAGATTAAAACAAACTGTACTACAGCATTTAAAATGTTGGAATTAAATTTGTTAAAACTGACCAGCGCCCAGTGTATATACCTTCGACACTGCTCAGATTAGCAAAATTATTGTGATAAAAGTTAAATATATTTTTGACAAGCATAGCTTACCATATGTCGGTTTTAGTAGTATTGCTGTAATTTTGCTCTAATGCTGCCACCTTTTACAGCGTTAATGCACCTTGATAACAACATTTTGAACGTTGTTTTTGTTTTAAGTGTACTTGAGCGACCGAACGAACATGCTTCGTTATTCGTGAACTGAAACTTATACTACTGAAACTTATACCAACGCAAAATCTAGTAGATTTAAATTAAAATCTACGACGAAATCTACATCCTTTACACCAACGTTTTTGGACATCTAACAAGATTTCATTTTCACAAAAATAATTTATACATGCGGGCTTGACAAAACAATTTTATCACTAACTGAATACACCACATTAAAGTGTATATTTTTGTTGCAGCGTAGTATTTTTAAGTACTTTTTGAACAAAATCACAGTTTCATCGCTTGGTAGTGAGTAGATTTCATAATAGCGCATTTACACCAACTCAAAATCTAGTAGATTTGAATTGAAATCTACAACGAAATCTATATCGTTTACACCACCGTTTTTTGACATCTAGCAAGATTTCATTTGCTCAAAAATAATTTATGCATGCGGGTTTGACAATACAATATCATCAGAGACTGAATACACCAGCATTAAAGTGTGTATTTTTGTATGCATACACCACATTATAGTGCAATTTTTGTTGTAGCGTAGTATTTTTAGGTACTTTTAGAACAAAAGCACGGTTGCATCACTTGGTACTGAGTAGATTTCAGGAGATTTCGTCGAAATCTACTCGTAAAGTAGATTTCATTTTGTATGGGAAATCTCCGCAAAATCTACTAGATTTGGCTTGAAATTTCGAATGAGCAGATTTCGCTTTGGTGTAAATAGGCTATAAAGTAGATTTCAGTTTGTATGGGAAATCTTCTCAAAATCTACTAGATTTGACTTGAAACCTTGAATGAGCAGATTTTGCTTCTGTTTAAATAGACTATTAGTCCCCGAAACCCCCCAATAAGTGACGATGGTGGAAGACGGGTGGGTATGATGGAGGTCAGTATGAAAGTATTGCTGAACTTATAATCATGAGTGTCTCGATGGGCCAGTTGGTAGAGTGCTCGATTGATAGCCTCGAAGACGCAGTTGCGACGCCTGGCAAACACGCTGCGTGTTTGTTTCTAAGAAAAAAAAAAAGAAAAATATAAATTTTCTACGCTTAAATTTTTGCCATGCAGCTGGTTTATATTACTCTTGTAAAGTATATTTTTGTTTTCTCTGCTTATAAACAATTATCACCACAAAAAATTTAACCAACTGCTTTATTATAAAACATCTAAAAAGAATTTGCTATAGATAAATAAGTTTTGCACGCCGTAATTTTATACTTTGGCGTTAGCTTTACAAATAAATTTTATTCTTTCTTATTCTTATGAATAAAGTTGTTTATAATTTGTTTTAATGCAAACGATTTAGGCGGAAATGAAAAACCATCAAAATTTTTATGTTAATTCTTGCGATGATTTAAGGTGTGTAGTTTAAAGTCCAACTAGATAACATTTGTCACGTCAGCCAATCTGCACGCTACACTAGACATTTGTTAGAAAATTTTTGAATTTGCAATTGCCATATCGCTCCTTTATTGCAACATAGTCATATCTCAAAAAATGAGTTTTTCGAGTTAACAATGCAGAATTGAATTTATATTCTGCCAAAAATTTATTCAAATTGCTTTTAAACTGTTTCCTTTAGGAGATATTTTCTCAAAAAATTTGCTAAGATTTGTATGGAAACTAAAAACTTTAAATGCGTTTTTCTCGAAACGAGCTTTTTTGAGATATGACTATGTTGCAATGAAGGAGCAGTATGTATGCACAATATGTATGCCAAATATGTAGAAAAATTTGATAAATATGTATGAAAAGTACAAGTGGTTGCTGACTGGAAAATAAAATAAATCTAAAGAATTAATGTAAAAAAAAATTAACAAATTTTGGACGAATGTGTGTGTAGTGGACGTTACATTGCCTTAAATAACTATTTGAACAAAAAAACTTGTTTTATACAGTTTCACAACTTTGAGTTGGTAGCACTGCTTTATCTGACAGCCCATTTAACAGCTGATAGCTGGGTTTTTCTTAGTTTTAGATAAGAACATTATAACTATTTTGTCAAAAACAGATATCTATTTGTATAAAAAAAATGGCTTATTAAAACTGAATTTGTTACAAGAAGTGCTGTGCGTTTTTTTAAAGTTATGAAAATTTAAATCGTTATAAAACAAAAAAATAAAAAATACTTTTAGTATCAAAT
The DNA here is from genome assembly GCA_914767995.1 of Thecocarcelia acutangulata. Taxonomy (NCBI): domain Eukaryota; kingdom Metazoa; phylum Arthropoda; class Insecta; order Diptera; family Tachinidae; genus Thecocarcelia; species Thecocarcelia acutangulata. The sequence continues at coordinate 20,270,764 of OU612095.1, read as the reverse complement.
AATTGAGTTTTTATTCGCTATTTTAGCTTCTAACATTGATACCAATAAAAAATTATAAATAGCTTGCCTTATCTATATGTCGACATTTCATAGGAGCTATCCTAATCATCAGTAGACTTTGGACATTTTTGAAAGATATTCTCAAACAATAAACTTTATATCCCAACAATCTAAATAAATTGTTGAGAATTTAAAAAGAAAAATGCTATAATACCTGTCAAAACACAAAAAACAAGTTTTTTATTTATAAACGTCTCTAACATTTCTTTACACCTTTCAAACAAATGAACAGCCGTTGGTTGCTACGATTTATTTTTTGAAAGTATCGAACAGCGTTGTCAACTTTAAAATTTTAAAAAGCACCAACATGGGGAAAAAGCGCGTTATTTCAACGAAAACGCACCGAATTTTGAATTTTTTGTTTTTCATTTTTATAAATTTATTTTGTATTATAAAATTACATTTTTTGTATAAAAAACACGATAATGAAACAGCCTTTTAAACGACTACCTATTATACAATCAAACTGGGTCTGATAGCACCGCCTAATGGCATGCCATTAAATTCGCCTCTAGACCGACTCTATTAGTTTTATTAAGATAATGTTACCTTTACAATAATTATAACGATATTCTACCAAATTTATTATTATGCAATATCGTCTAATTATATTTGCTGTCGACCGAAACCAGCTGTCATTTTTACTGCCTATTATCAGGGACATAGAACACAGCTGCTTAACGTCATTAAAATTGTATTGCAGGAGCATATAACCATTACTGTCGAAAGAATTTACGATAGAATCGCACTACAAGCCTTCAAATTAAATTAATAGCAATTCTCTCAATCACCGTATACATTTCATTAGAGTTTTCGTAAGAGGTGTTTAAAAAAAAATGATTGAAATATACGAAAATTTGCCAAAATTATAATATGTGGAAGATAAAGTTTGCCATAATCAATATTTAATGCAAACGTTTTGGAAAAACTTTATAATTTATTTAATAATTTGGTCATTTCTCAATTATCCAAAAATACAAACTTCACTGTTCAGAGACTGCATTTATTGCAATATTTGACAAACTTGGCTTGATCGATTAATAGCAAAACATTCCCTAAAAGTAGCAAATTTTATAAAACGAAATGTTTCTTTTTCTTTCAACAGTGTGTATAATATACAACAGAAAGATTTTCTTACTTTGTACATATAACATGTTAAGTTTTCCACGCAAAATGAAACGTAAAAATTTTGGACACTGGACATTATAAACTTTTTTTTCCATTGAAACAAAAAGTTGAGTTAAATTTGACTCGGTGCCACCGGAATTTAAAAAACGCACCGAAAATGTAAAAAAGCGCACCCCGCACCGACTAAAGAATTTTTCGCACATATAATTTTAAAAAGCACCAAAAACGGTGCGAAACGCACCGAGTTGACAACGCTGGTATCAAAAAGCAGACAGCTGTAAAATGGGTTGTTAGTTAAAGCAGTGTACCATCAGTGCCTCGATGGCTGATTTGGTAGAGTACTCGACCAACAGTCTCGAGGTCGCAGGTTCGATTCCTGCCACAGACCCTGGGTGTTACTGCAGACAAGCAAAAAAGCTTCGCAGTTTTTGTGTTTGTTATTTATAAAAAAAAATTCTATTACCGAAACATACCTATATTTACAAATATACACCTGTAATTATACTCGCATATATACGAGTATAGTGTATAATTAAATTAAAATTAGTGATAATAATGTTCTACCCAAGATCTCTTTTGATCGTGATTCAGTTAAAATATTAAGTTAGTTATAATAGGTGGCCATCAAACAAGTAAATGTTGGAATAAACTAAAATCAAATTCAGTGCGTACACGCATGCAAAACACGACATGCGCACATTCAACCCAGCTAACAAAATGGCAAGCGTTTAATGTATTCCGTTTTATTTTCATGATGGGTAACATAATTCTCTATAACGAGCAATTCGACCTGGCCTTTGTAACTTTTTTCATTTATTTAAATGCCTGATTCCATTGTGCAGTGAAAGTAATTTAAAATCAATTCAATTTCCAGCTTTAGTGTTCTAAACTTCACTTTTTTCTTTTCTTTTCATTTCTATTTTGATTTCGATCATTAATTCACTGTGCTTGTCTTACCCAAAAACGATTAAACTGAAAATGTAGTCCACGTTAATACAGGGTGTTAAAATTTAAGAAACTAGTTAGATTTAATTTCAATAATCAATGTTTTATTTTCAAAATTTATTTCGCATGTGAAACCGAAATACTTAAACTAATACTTGTACAGAACATCAAAAGTGAAGAGTTTACTTTTCAAATCGTATTTCATTTTCATTCCACTGCTGCCCTGGAACATGTCTATTTGTCCTCAATATACGAACTAATAATAAGTATACGACCTTCACTTGTTAGTTCCTATGAGGGCTGTGTGATAACTTTGTGACTACTTGAATAAAAGATAAGGCAAATAAACATTTTATTTTTGGACAAAATCTCCTGTTAAATGAAAGCATTTAGTAAGGACGGATGGGTCCAGAAGGGCAGAAAGTGTTAGGGGTGGCGTTTACATAAAAGAATTTAACACTAAAATATCCTTCAGACTATCAGACGGATGCAGTTCTTCAGGCTGAAATATTGGCTATCATGCCGGCCACATGGCATTATAGTATTGGACAGCAAGACCGCCATCAACTTCCTGATTGGAATATACACTAATTCTAATCTAGCCCAGGAATGCTGGACATCTTTAAATAAGATGGCGAGACCTAGCCCAAAAATGGGTACGTTGACTTGGGTCCCATAATGACAACAACATCGCCAAAAAGGGGCAATCCTAGAGGATAGGGATATAGATCCCTTTTGCGGACAATCCTTATCAGCGTGTGGGAAAATAATAAAACTGTACACGCTGGGACGTGCCCAAGAAAAATTGCTCACAGAGGCCACATGCTTTATATCAATTAACCTCTAGCCGCATATTAACTCTAAGATAACGTAGGAGCTATTAAAACTGCCTAGATCTCACCTGAGTGACTGTAGCAGTCACCACTTGACATTGCCGGTTTGGCAGAAGTTGCCAAGACGAGGAAGAGGAGGAGACGATCTTTCATCTCCTCGGTACATGCCCGGCATTGGAGCATCATCGTCTAGGATACTTACGCGTGCGGAGCTTCAACCGTCAAACCGACCGCGCTAGCAGCATGTAACACTATGCATAGAGGTTTCCAACTTTTCTTTCCATCTCCTCCACTTACACTATATTCCTCTAACTTCGATGTTTCACTTCACTATCCCACTTTTCAGGCAATCACAAAGGGAATGACTTCAGGACCCAAGTAAGCTGGAAAACCTAGGATAATTTGGGATATCCAGCGGCCTGCCTACCTAACCTAAAGCATTTAGTACGACATTTTACTAATTTTTCTATTACAAAGCCCTGTAGATAGATGTTTGTTTCGCAAATGACTTCCTCAAGCGACCAAGCCATTTTTTCAGGTTTGTGCAAGATTTAGCTTTTCAAAGTTTAATATAAAAAGCCGGCCCTTTTGAGCTCAACTTGGTCCCGCTATGTTGTCTGAATGTGATATGTATCTCAGCAGATCTATTCATGACTGATCTAGTTCAAAATCAATACGAGGATTGGATGAAAGAGTCCCATCTACCTACACAGCATTTCGATATTTCTGCCAAATCATGCAGCAAAATGCTCAACGTTTTCTTCTTCTCATCCCAGAAATCAATTAATAGAATATTAAATCTCATCGCTTGTGAAAATGTAACGTCAGCACCACCAAAGTTGTATGCAACTTCCGTCGGTGCTGACTCCTAAGAATAATAGTCCTCCTATTATCATACTTAGACCATATCAGTCTTGATATTGAACAGACCATCTTCAACCATCCTGTGCAGTCCCTATAAGTTGGCGTTGTAATTGGATGTTACAAATCTTGATAATTCCATGAAATCTAATGTCCACAAACACTAGTTTCTCTGCCCTCCTATTTTCTAAGTTCCAGTACAACGAGCCCAATATGTAAAGGGTTTCCCCTGAGTTTTGCTCCATGATAAACAAAATAAAAAAATCGATTAAAAATTTTAAAATCTGAGATTTAAAACCTCCTTCTTTTTAATTGTCTGCCTATATACATAGGCTTTTAAAGTGATTTGAAATCCGCATATTTTAAAACTTCAAGCCAAATTACGCTTAATAAAATCGCCGTATTTTTTTTTAACATCTATTGTGTAAACATTGTCGTTTTCTTATTTGCTTACTTTTGCCATTTGTTGGTTTAACAACTGCCCTAAAGGTCTTGTCTGTTTACAAGTATTTTTGAATTAATTTCAATTTCTTTTGAAATCACTTCAACAGTTTTGTTTGGGTTTATTATTATTTTTTTTCTCTATTTATTCGTTTACAACCATTATGACCACTCGCCGCTATAAATGGAATGGCGAAGTGTGTTATCGAGACACGTTCAAACATGCTTGCGTTTGCCAAAGCATGCCAGCCCTATGTAGGTGTAACAGTGACATTAAGCCACTTACAAAATTACACTTAAAAAAATTGTGCTTTGAGAAGCATAAATGTACATAAAATAATGAACAGGATTTATTTATATACATAAGTATATACAAGTCTATGGATGAATCCTTATAGGCTATGACGAATAATTATTTAAATTAAATCTAATTACCTTTATGGTGTTTGGTTTAGGCGTCAAACGACAGCTCTCGTAATAGCTGTTGCTTTTACACGCTTATGTTACCGTCTGAAAATTTCGACAATGTCACACTAAATGATTATGAAGCACCCTGTTAAAGAAACAAACCAACCAGATGTTTATATCATATATGTCAAGGCGAATACATTACTAGGTGAACTTGCCAGCTCAGGTGATCGTTTTTTCCAATGATACTGCCAAATTTTTTTTCTTTTGCTTACAAACAATTTCGCGCCATTTTGATCAGATGATTTTTTTGTATGATTAAGTGCAATTTCAAGAAATTTGTGTGAATTTAAAAGTGAAAAACTAATACAATACAAATTCGCTATAAGGTTTATATAACTTTTTTCCCAGCTGAACAATCTTAGGCGAATTTATGTTTTTTTTATTGTATGTTTTACAATAACAAAATAACATAAAAATCAGTGTTGCTAGATTTTTTCTAAAATCCCTACGAAAAAATTCCTAGTGATGCAGTGTTCTGTAACTTCCACTACGAGAAACTTTCCGATTGAAACGTGTGAAAAGAAACAAAAATATTATAAATTACAGCAAACAGCTGTTTTCCTCACTATACTGTGGCTTTAACTTTTGCGGTGAGAAACAGATGTCACGTAAACTGTTATACCAGTTTAATAAACATACAATATTTTTTATGAATACAGCCGTAAATGATTATTTTATTTTTATAATTTTAGAAAAATGTACAAATTTCTAAGCAGCAGAAAGCAAAATTGGTTGATTATATGGCCAACAAGTTGCAAATGTCTATATTCGTATATGTCAAGGCGAATTCATTACTAGGTGAACTTGACAGCTTAGGTGATTATTTGTTGCTTCTCGCGTTTTTTCCTATTAGACTGTCAATTTGTTTTTCTTTTGTTTACAAACGTTTTCGCGCCATTTCAATCTTAAGGGTTTTTTTTGTATGATTTAGTGCAATTTCAAGAAATTTGTGTGAATTTAAAAGTGAAAATCTGTGATTTTAATTACAAACAATTATAAAAGTTTATATTTAACGTTTATATAAAATTTTTCCCAACTGAACAATTTTAGGCGAATTTAGATTTTGACATTCACGATATGTTTTACAATAGCAAAATACATAGTATTGAATTCGCCTTCCTGCTTGCATTGTATCATGATTGTGTCAGAGTTAATCGCAGTTGTGATTTTAATTACAAATATTATATTTATACATAAAAATTATATTAAATATAATAATATAAAAATTTATTGTATTAATATTCTCAATTAAATTTAAATTTTTTTTGTTCTTAATTAATAGATATATATTAATTAATTAAATATTTATATATTAATAAATATCTATTAATCCTATTTAGTATATAGAGTAAAAAACTTTTTCTGCACGTGTAAGCCCGATATTAGAGTCCTTAAAATTTTGATAAAGAATAAAAAAATTAAATATTATTATTAATTGAAATTTGTTTATTACTAGGTAATCACAGCAAAACAAACGGCTCCTGGTTTATATGAATGAACAAAAAAAATACAGCTGTTTACCATCCTTAAGGCAGAATTACGTTCTTTTCCGTTCTGGATCAGCTGTTTTGTTTCTGTTCAATATAAACTATATGTGCATGATTTGTTTTCACTTTTTCGTTCTGTTCTGTTGCGGACTAATCTGTTGAAAATAGAATTCAACGTTAATATGTGTACGTTGTACTTTCTTCAGGTATGAAACATTTATTTTTTATTCAAATGTATATAATTTTTTTTTTTTTTTGTCAAAAGCTAACAAAATTTTTTTCAATTAAAGATTTTTAAAAGTTAATGCATTTTGATCAATGGAGCAACTATGGATGATCAAAAGAATATTATTTTAGCGAGGAAAAAATTATATTTTGTATAAGAAGTGTCATAAACTCTGCAGATTGTGAGAAAGAAGTGATCACCTTTCTAAATTACTAATTTGTTTCTTTTTTGTTTTTTTTTTTTTTTTTTGTTTTTTCATACAACATAATATTTACTCGTACGCACATGTTTTATTCTTCATTCCAATGTTTTTCTTTTATTTATGCCCTACTGTTAGGTTAGGTTATGTTGTACAGGCCGCCAGTTTCTTGAAACCAGCCCACTTGGGTCCTTTTGGTCCCGTTGTGTTGCCTGAGGACCCAAGTGGGCTGGTTACTACTGTTAAAAAGTATAATATTTTCACGGAAAAAGTAATTGTAAAATATTTGCTACAGAAGTGAACGTCACAGAACGGCAACAGAAAGTAAAAACTAATTAGGACTTTAGAATTAAGTTACAGAATCATTCAATCGCTAGTCCAAGCGATGAAATTTTATGACAAAAGTTGCGATTATCAGATCATGAAAAGTTAGAGAATTGCACTACTGATCTGCTTCGCAAAGTGCTTATATATAACGGTAAGTATAGTGAAAAACTGGTCTTTTGGAGTTTGAACTTTAAACAGTCACAAATTTTTGGTTTCAAAGCCGATTTTTTTTTTATTTCAAAGCCGATTTTTTTTTTATTTAAATACAATCTATATTTTATCTCTTGTTTTTATTTTTTAAATTTGAATAGATTTTAAATTTAAGTAATAAATTTAATTCGTTCTCTTTTTTAATTTTTATCACAAAAGCAAAGGTGTTTCAATATAAAACTCATAATTAAAATCAATATCAATCAGGCCAAGGCAATGAATTATGTCAATATATTTATAAAATTGTTTAGCAGTTTTTTTTGAGCTTTCTTAATGTTTATTTTAAAACTACACATTCAAATTAATATTTGCATTTAATTTCATATTAAAAAAGGTGCGTAATTCACACCGGCAAAATTTAACTTAAACTTTTTCATTTCCATATAAAATGCATTATATAACAGCTTAAATAAAAACCCATTTGTTATAAAAAACAAAAATAGAAACAAAATTAAATGTTTTTATCATTAAAAAATTAAAAGTGTTAAGATTTAACAATTATTGCAAGTGACATCTCAGCATGAAGAAGCTAATTTCTAATATAAACAAATCAATTGATTTATTATTGTTTTTTATTTTCTTCAAAATTATTTGATCAAATCTAACATCCGTTAAAAAAAAAAGTTAATTACTATTTGGTAGACAAATCTATTACACGTGTTTTCTTAAAATAAATTCATGGTTTCTTTTTAAGGAAATAGTAAATTTCAACAAAATTTTTAAGGAAAAAACACATAAAACCCGCTAATAGAATGACACATGTATTTTTGAGTTTTATTGAAGGATTGTGTGTGAGCATGCGTGTGTGTGTGTGTGCTTTTATTAATTCATTTTTTTTGGATTATTCATCTTCAAAGAATTATTAATTTGTTTACTAAAATCTCTATTGCAGGGGTGCCCAAGAATTCTATATGGAAGAGCAAACACCTATACATTTAAGGAAAAATTACTTGTATTTATATTTTTTTATATATTTTTAATATTTTTTGTTGTTAAAAGCAAAACAATTTACAAAAACAAAATTTACGCTGATAACCGCTGTCGTTAATGTATTTTTCATTGCTAGTGCTGAGTGAACTAAAGAGCACAGTCTTATAGCTAAACGATTTTACAAAAACAATTGAGCACCAAGCGTATAAGTTTGGGCATATTTGCCTAATAGTATAAACCAGGGATGCCCAAAAGGTCTACATATATACGAGTAGAATAGCAAGCACCAATACATATAAACAAAAATTAATGTGACTTCATAACATTTGTTGTAAAAGCAGCAAACTTTTATCATACGTTAAACAAAAACAAAATCTATACTGATAATCGATGTCGTCAATGTTTGGCAGCAAATCATGCGAAGTTCCAAGCTGGCCATGTCTTAAAGACAGCTTAAACGATGGGTACAAGACAATAGAAAATCGTGGAAGACATGTTGACGACACCTCAAACAAATCGTTGACGAAATTTTCGAACAAATGGCCACGAAATCATCGCATCGTCGACGATTATATAAACTACATTTTCCCCTACCATGTCGTCAACGAATACATAAGTGGCAATATCGACACTACGGTTGTGTAAGCGACGAATTCCACCATAGTATCGTCAACGATTGCATAGGCGACATAATTGTTGACGATTGTTCCGACGATATATTCACTAAACTATCGTGAATGTACGACAATTATTAATTCATTTTTTCAGCTTCAAGAAGTTAGGTACTAGAGCCGAATCAGAGGGCATTTGGGAAATACATGCCACAAGTAAACTGCTTTTTAAGTTTATACAAACATTTAGCATTGTTTAAGGTAGTGTTTGCTTGTTTGCACAAATATTTAAAACAAGTTTGCATGAAAATCAAAGTTTTGTTATTCTCGCGCAAACGTATTGATGTTTAGACAACAACTTGTGTTGTTTAGCTAAATTTTGTAATTTTAGTGAAAATTTTGCAGAGTCAAGTGGTTGAAGTAGAAACACACAAACCAGTCCAGGAAAAAATTGTCTGGCCGTCCACCTCAACTCATTGTCGTGCCCACCAATTGCACCTCTCACGCTCGTCGGTGATGAACATTATACATAAACAACTGCATTTACACGCTTACAAGGTGCAACTGACTTAAGAACTAAAGCCGCTTGTAGCGTTGTCAATGGTCAGAATTGTGGCACGAAATGGCAACAATAGATTATCAATGCACGAAGAAAATCGTTTTCAGTGATGAAGCACATTTTCACCTCAGTGGGTTCGTCAATAAGCAGAATCGCCGCATTTAGGCGAATAATAATCCGAGAGTGATTGTCGACAAACCAATGTACCCACAAAGAGTGACTATTTGGTGCGGTTTATGAGCTGTCAGCATCATCGGGCCGTATTTTTTCTACAACGACGTTGGACAGGCAGTTACTGCGAATGGTGTTCGCTATCATGAGATGATAACGAAATGATTACGAAATTTTTATGGCCCCAGTTGGAAGATATAAATGTGGACTACATATATGTGGGCTCAACAGGACGGTGCCACTTGCCACACAGCTAGCGAAATAAATTCACGTGGTGTCGATGTCATGTGATTTGACACTGTTGGACTTTTTATTCGGTTTTATTTGAAAGAAATGAAATCAGTCATCTCGGATGGAGATGTGCCGCCGAGGTTGCAGGGCCGTTTGGCCGATACTTTATTCCATATGTTTAAACATAAATAATACAGTTCATTGTAGATCTTGAATTTGGTTGTCATTAACGGAAATAGTGTGCCCCAATCTTTTATACATAAGTACTTATTGTGAATGCATTTATTATTTTTTGAACGAAAACGTAACTGAACGAAACTGCTGGTTCGATGATGACTTTTGAATTTATGACGGGGATTGTGTTTCGTACTCTCAACCAGGACTGATCGATACCAGCAGCTTCCTCAGAGGTTTTCCAGCCAATTTGAAGTTTAGAGCCCGTTAATAAATATATTGAATTTAATGTAAGTGATAAACTATCTTTTTATTATCAGGAATCCCCTCCTGCAAGTAAGTTTAAATAAATTGGATTATTCCCAATCCATTTTCCTTCACTACGAATAGCGTTATTCCAGTTTGGTGACCATTTAGATCAGATATTTGATTCTAACCACAAAATTGTACACCATACATAATAAAAAGAAATGACAATAATTCCTAAATAATTTGTATTTTATTCAAAATCAATATCGACCACCCTTTATAATTGTGATTGCTTGGTGAATAATGTTTTAAACCCTTTAATAAAGAGAACAAAAAGCATGAAAGCAAATCAGTGCTGTCGGTCTGTTACTTTCTAAATAACACAGCAATACTATTTTAATAAAAACAATTTTTTCTTTAATAAATATGGTTTAAAAAACTAAAATACACACTTCGATATCAAACTAATTATCCATATAATTAGATAATTATCTGTATAACGCGATTCGAGTTTTTTTGACTTCCCAAAATCGGCATTATAATGCGCCAAAATCCCTCACTTCCCCAGAAACAATATTTTTTTTTTTTACATTTTTTTATTTATTGAATCTTCAAAATGAACTAACAATAAATATTCAAATCTTAATACTAAATTTAAAATTAAAAAAAGTCCGGCCAATGCTAGACAAAAAGTTTTATTTTGCGGGAGCTATTTCGGTAAAATCACCTATTGAGAAACATAATGGCAACCTTAATTTTCGCACTAAATCGAATAATCCTTAATAGTTTAGATATCCACGGCTAAAACGTGCACTGAATATGAAAAACCAGTTCCGATTCAGTTATCGAAGTGGTTCTGAGTTTTTTGAGAATTCCCAATGTCGGCTTCAGGAAACGTCAAAATCCACTCACTTCCCCAGAAACAATACGGCAACTTAAATTTTCACACATGTTCCACGGCAAAGACGCACACCGAATATGAAAAACCGGTTAGCAAAGCGGTTCCGATAAGCGTGTCAAAAAACGATTTATTTTTCAACATAATCTCTTTTCGAATCAAGACATTTAGTACAGCTTTGTTTTATTCCATTTTAAAGTTCTATGAAAAAACCCCTAATCTACATATGTACGACATGATGATAATTTATAAGCAGTCATTTGAAGATTATTTAACTTGTATAATAAAATTTATATTTAAACTAAATTAAATTGAAATGTTTTTTAAGCTTGAGGTCAGTTTTGTTTTTTATATAAAAATGTTTTAATTATATTCGATATTTCGTCTTCCTTCGGAAGACTTCTTTAGGAAAAATTTTTTTAGTTTTGTTTACAAAATCAAAAATATTTGAAAACATATTGAAAACAATTTTAACATACATAAAAACATTCAACATACATTGTAACAAAAAGTTAAAGTACATAAAAAGATTATTAACATAATGTTTTATACATAATTATCGATATTTAAATAGCTAATTTACTACCCTATTCTTATTAATTAAATGCCTATAGTTCTGAGCTAAACTTTCTGTATCTTTTCTAAAATTAATTCTATTAGCTATTGGTACATCAAAAAAAAGATACAGAAAGTTTAGCTCAGAACTATAGGCATTTAATTAATAAGAATAGGGTAGTAAATTAGCTATTTAAATATCGATAATTATGTATAAAACATTATGTTAATAATCTTTTTATGTACTTTAACTTTTTGTTACAATGTATGTTGAATGTTTTTATGTATGTTAAAATTGTTTTCAATATGTTTTCAAATATTTTTGATTTTGTAAACAAAACTAAAAAAAATTTTTCCTGAAGAAGTCTTCCGAAGGAAGACGAAATATCGAATATAATTAAAACATTTTTATATAAAAAACAAAACTGACCTCAAGCTTAAAAAACATTTCAATTTAATTTATAAAAAAAAGGTCAAATAATTAAGATCAAGTTTATATTTAAACAACTCATTTACAAGTAAAAATACTCAAAATGGCCAATCTTTAAAAATAACTTCTTTTAATCAAGCAAAATATCAGAATTTCGTGCTTTTTTGTTTTGTATTAAATAAGCTTTAGTCAATTCTGGCAGAATATTTTAGCAACAAAGTTCTAGAATATTAGCTATTAGTTAATGTTAATAATGTTAAATAACAAATATAATTGCTAAAGTCAATAATAAAACGCAAAAAAAAGATGATGAATAGATGATTTGCTTTTCAAGTGCAGGGGCTGGGTTAAGCTCATGGATAAGCATTTTTTAAGTGTTTGAGATTTGGTTTTAAACACTTAAAATACTTTCAGAATAAGTATTTCAAATACGCTTGTGTTGGCTTTGGAACTTTGAAACCAAATAAGATCTTTTTTAAAGACTAGACTTTTACTAATTACAGCAAAACAAACAATTTTTGCAGATATTCGTACTTGACCATTTAAATATTTGCCTTGTTGTTGATTTATGCGATTATCAAAAATTTTTATTATCGACTAGGCAGTCGAGTGGTTCGTCTTTTAAACAAAAAAAGTTGTACTCTCGGATTAAAGATTATATAAAAACAATTCAAAAAAATAATGCTAAATTTAACTCTTGCTAAAGTAAATCTTTAAGTAATATATATAGTGTAAAAAACTAAAAAAAATGCTTCGATATCAAACTAAATTAAATTATCCATATTGCCATATAATTATCCGTGTAACCCGTTAAGACAAATTTTCCATAACTTTTCGTAAAATTTCCGGTGCTGTAGCTTAAATTTTGATTCCGTATATTTTCTTTTTGTTGTGATATGGTAGCTGACTTATTCACGTATACTTTTTCTTGCAAATAGACATTTTAACATAACCCTAAAATGGGTACGTGGACATGGGTCCAACAATGGCAACAACATTTCTGACGACTTAGCCAAAAAAAGGGACAGCCCTGGAGAATAGGGACCGCTTTTGCGGACAACCATTACAGCGTGTTGGAAAAGAATAAAACTCCACACACTGGAATATGCACAAGAAAAGTGTCTCACAGAGTCCACATGCCTTATATCAAGTAACCTGTGGCCGCATATTAACTCTAAGAGAACGTGGGAGATATTAAAACTGCCCAGATCTCAACTAAGAGTGACTGTAGCGGTCATCACTGGACATAGCCCGTTTGGGAACCATGCCAGTAGACTAGGCCTACGCCATAACGACTCCTGTAGAAGTTGCCAAGACGAGGAGGAGGAGGAGGAGACGATCCTTCATCTCTCGGCACATGCCCGACATTGGAGCATCATCGTCTAAGATACTTAGGACAGCGGAGCTTCAACAGCCTATCTTGTCTGACCTCGGTCAAACCGACCGCGCTAGCCTCTTTCATAAGAAGCAACGAATGGCTAGTATAGCAGCATGTAACGCTACACTAATAGATTCCCGCCTTTCCTTTCCACTCACTCTATATTCCTATAACTTATTTTCTTCACTCCACTATCTTAACTTTCAGGCAATCACAAAGGGAACGATTACAGGACCCAAGTGAGCTGGACAACCTAGACTATTCCGGAGTATCCAGTGGCCTGCCTACCTAACCGAACCTTATTCCAAATAACCCCAAAGAAAATAATCTGCCGGAGTTAAATTCGGCCATTTGAAATCGTTTCTGCACGAAATAATGCATTCGCCAACGAGATCCCGTAACAGAGCCATTGTATCCCTTGCAGTGTGGGCTTCGGCTCCATCTTACTGAAACCGTAAGTGTAGCTAGTTTTCTCTAGCTAGCCTCAAAAAATTGTCCAGCATGGTTCGATATTCAGCACCACTAAAGGTAATTGAGGCGCCATGTGCATTTTCAAAGATATATAGACCAATGACCCTTGCGATACACCGCACAGTACATTTAACTCAATTGGAAGTGGGCAAGACGAATTCATTATTAGGTGGATGCATCGGCGAATTCAGGCGATTTCGGTTAATATGGCAACACTTCCTCTGTCAAGTTTTGTTTACCTTTTTCGGAGCCATTTAAATTTTTGTACATGTTCTTTATCAACTACTTTTGACAACTGAAGTGTGAATTCGCCTTTATACACAAAAAAAAAAATACCTGTTGTTTTTTTTATTGTTGTATTGTTGTAGCGAAGCGGCTACCTTTTTTTGTATCATAGAAATAGGCTTCATCGCTCATTCTTAAATTATAAATGAAATTGCTATCTTCCTCCTTCTTTTTATCGGAATGATATGGCATAATTAAGACGCTGTTTGTCGTCTATCGGCTTCAATTCTTGAACAAGCTGAACCTTATGCGGGAACTTGTGCAATGTTGCCAAAAACCTCTGAACGAACCTCGGCCATAGCCCCAGTTCTGCCGAACGTTTTCATATTCATGTTTCTGGACTATCCTGTGCACTATCCGCAACACATTGCATATTTTCTTCCGTGTGGACCGTCTTCATAGAAGGTGTATTACTGTAGCATGTTGTCGAATATTTGCAACCAGGCGGTTTATTGTACGTGCTCCCATTAAAAAAACGTTACATCAAAACAATTGACCTTGATTTTCAAAATAAAATTCAACTATTTTTGATAGCTGTTCTGTTCTGTAGAATCCCATGTTAACTTCCCTAAGTCTTCTTCACAAAGTTCTGATATAAAAGTAAAAGTTATTGAACATTCAATATATAACAGAAAGTTATTGAACATTCAAACCAAAGGTAGTTCTGTGCCATCCTGTACTAACCACTGTTCATCTGATTTTGAAAGAGTTATGAACTTACTTGGTTTTGGTTTATTTTCAAAATTTGTGGCATTTTTGTAGCACTTGACAATATTAACAAATATGGTTGGTGCTCGATTAACAATTAAACTAATAGGTGTGTTTCTTTACTCTACTTTGGGATCCCGCGGGATCCCAATTTGCACGAAAAGCGTTCCCGTACTTTAAAATTGGGCAAATGAGAGCGCTTTTGAGAGAATAGTATGCTTCCTCTTCTTGCACTAAACAGCCCGTACTTTTTCTTCGGGCTAGTTTGGGCAAGTAATTAAGCAATCAGCTGTTCGAAAAATAAACAATAGCAAAGAAACAAAGTTCATTTGAATCAACTCGTATACAAATCATTTCAGTGTTTTTATATAAAAATTAAATACACAGGAATGTACAAAAGACCTTAAAAGCTAAAAAGTGAAAAATATCACAGTATTTTTTCGTAAAACTAAGTGACAATTTTTTTTGCCATATCAAAACACAGCATATGTTTCTTTTTGGGCTAGAAATTTGGCTTTTTGCGTTCCCGTACTTTAGGTAAATTTTATCTGTATTTGAGAGTAACTCATGCATGCTCTCTTTTGCCCGAAACTTGCCCGGAAAGTAAAGAAACACACCTAATATCACGTATAGATTTAACCTCTTCTGATTTTCCTCTAATCAGCCGATGTTTATGGGACACAAATGAGTGATACATAAACATCACAATAAATAAATAATTCTTACTATTTATACCACCTACATCCGACCGAAAATGGAATACAACTCTCATGTTTGGGCCGGTGCCTCAAAGTCTATTTTGGGGTTACTCGACCGTGTGCAGGAGAGGGCGAAGAAGTTTATCGGTGACAGTAGGGTATCCAACTCTATTGACTCACTGGAGCATCGTCGCAGTGTGGGGTGCGTTACTCTGTTCTATCGTTACTACAATGGATTTTGCTCTGACGAGATTAGGGATCTTGTTCCCGAAACTCGCAAATTTTTACGTAGCACGCGCTCATCGTCTAGAGCTCATCCATTTGTGGTCGATTGCCCGGGGAATCGCACTACGCATTACAGAGAGAATTCGTTTTTCAGCCGTACGCTTCGTCTGTGGAATAAGTTGCCTGCAGACGTGTTTCCTGTCTGTTATAACGTTGGAAAGTTCAAGTCAAATGTTCACAAACACTACTCCCTCTTTCCCCCTCCTCACAACCTATTTTCCTAGTTCTGGTACAATGCACTGCATATGTAGGGGTTATCCCCTGAGTACTGGTCCAATATAAAAAAAAAAAAAAAAAAAAAAAATTCTACAACACGTGCTTTAAACAAAAGAAAAAAAACAACGATATCTAAAAATCTAACGGTATTAGTTAGCACTTAACTGAATTTGGGCGCAGTTATTTTAATGAAGCTGCCATATATTGTAAAAGTGTTCCATTATAACTTTGAGGCTAAACCAGACCAATTTCATTACATTTTTTTTTGCTGCAAATGGAGATAATTTCTGATAGTTTTTGTTTTTCATGTTTCTAAAAATTTTCTAGTTCATTTAATTTTAGGACCGATATTTTAAACAGCATTCTGTTGCATTATAACTTTCAGCCACCGTGTATGTAAGTTTTATGAGTGCAAACAAAATTATACAACATTTTTAAATTTCTCATTACTTTTGTTTTGCATCAACGAAATTATTTCTGTGAATTTCTTCGGTAGCCAGCCATGAAAACAGCAACATGCTTGAAAAACCCCTGGTCATTAAGAAATATTCGTAGTTTGTTATTTAACTTTAAAGTAAAATTACTTTTGGTTGGTTTTTCGTGGGGTTTTTGTCTACTTGTAACCATAATTTTTTACTCAAAAAATGTGCAAATTTTATAAAGAAAGGAAAATGCTAAATTAGTGGGAAAACCATCATATTTCAGATCTTATGCAAACATATCTATTTCGTCATTTGGACAAAAAAGTGGTTTAAAGATATTTTTACGAAATTTGTTTCCCCTAAAACTACAATATAGAAATGTTTGTGTTGCAACAATGAAACTATTTAATAATAATTGATGACTATTTTTTTATATTTCTCTTGCAGTTGTCTCCATTATATTAGTTATAGTATTGGATCTATTCACTATGTAGTGCATTTGAGTTACCGCGCCTTTACATAAGAAATTACTTTCACGAAATTTCTGTATATTTGTCTTGAAAACTTCTTATTTGTTTACACAACAAAATGAAATTTAATTTTGAAAATGTTGTCAGGCGAAAAGTTGGAAAATTCGCCTCTACTTGTCAGCATTCTTATTTTATTTGGTAACTAATTAGAGTTTCAAAACTATCACTTGCACAAATTTATGAGGCAATAGTTGAACGAAATTATCGATTAAAATTATTTGATCAGATTTTTTTATAAAAAGTTTTAATTGTATTATTTATGTATATTTAAAGAGAACATATTATATTCACATATATACAGATGTAGATACAAAAAAGTTAATTTTATAATTATAATTTTACTACAATACGGTAATATTGTATAATTCTTTATAGGTGGCAACAGTTCTTACCTCTTTGTCATTTGAGGAGTCTCCGAACAAAACGTGCTTTTTTGAATATTTTTTAGAAAAAGCTTTCTTAATGTGTTTGCATTAATTTAGGTAAGTTCTATTGGAATAAATCCGTTTTTCATAATATTTCTTCCCTTTTCATAGAAATTTTTCTCTTTAAAAAATTGTTGCTAAACAAAATGTGTTTTTTTTCTTCTATTTTAACAAAACGTACTTTTTTATAACAATTTATTTTTGTTGTCATCTGCAATGATGCAAGACCATTTGCACAAGATTGTGAATAAGGCTAGTGTGGAAAATTGGCTTAACGCACAAACGCAAGAATGTGTAAATACATCTCTGTATGTTCTGTTAGTGCAAAGTAAAAATATACTCCATTATATTGAAAATGCAATAATGCAATTCCATTTGCACAAGATTGTGAATAAGGCTACTGGTAATTTATTTAAGCGTTTCTTACTTCACGAATAAACCATAATAGGACGGCTGAAAAGACAAATAAATAATTAGTCAGTTCGTTTAGGTTTAAGCCAAATTAACCATAATTTTCTTTTGTTTAACGTCACGCAACATAATTTCTTTTATGAAATCAATTGTTTTTATATAGTAGGAAAAAAATATTAGGTTGCTAATGAAGGGGCTTTTATAACAATAATAATATTTTTTTTTTTTTTGATTTTATAAACATTTTTTAAATTAAAATTTAATTACCTTTAATTATTATTAAGTAGTTTTTTATGGCCTACTGTATGACACAAAAAAGTAGGATATAGTTTTATTACAAAAAAAAAACACTAAATCTTTTATTGCTTTAATTAGCTTTATAACTTTGGCAAATAATAATAACACTTAATTCTCTACTTTTTTTACTTAGATAGAACGTACTCGTATATGTATCTACTACTTCTGTTAAAGAGCGTAAAAATATATGCGGATATCAATCATTATATTTTACTATTTTTGGTCGCCTTGCAACACTGTTTTATGTTGCCACCAGCTGTTAATTGATGTTAGTGCTTGTACTGATGAAGCCAATTTTTTGCAAGAATTATGTAATAAAAAATTTACTTGGTTTCTTTTTAAACTGCTTACAAAGTCATTGATAGTGATCATTAAATGTTGAAAAATATGCTCAATATTAATTACAACCATTTTAGAAAAAAATCTGCTCTTAGACAACCACGATATTACAAAAACGAAAAAAAAAACCTGGGATGTGTACAGACAGTCTGTTGTTGTTTTTATATTAAAAAAAGCTTTTTCTTTAATATCAATCCAAGTAAAAAAATAAAACTGGATAAATTGGTATCAAGTTGTCTTTTACATTAAATTAAAGACATTGGACAAAACGACTTGTTTTTAAATATAAAAAATACATATAGTATATACATATGTATAAAAAGTGGTTGACACACTTTTAATACAAATAACAGACGTATAACCAGTCACACAAACATCAATATAAATAAAAATGCAGTTCTTAAGTCATGATCATGAACTTCAATAACATCATCTTCATTATCATGATATTCTTCTTTACAATTGTCAGCGTTGCCAGAAACTTTGAGAAACAAATCATCATATGCTGAAAAAAATCATAATTCGAAGAAAAATAATATCTTCATTAAAAAAAACTTACAGCGCAGTTTAAATTAGTGCGTAAGCACAACTTAATTTATTGCTTTATAAGTAACTTAAAGTGTAACGCAACACTGAGTTTACACATGCAAGTAACTTGCTATAAGTTTGGATTCTCTAAAGTAGCTTAAATTATCCAGCTCACTGAGGTCCTAAAATCGCTTCCTTTGTGATCACTTGCAATTTACTCCATTGTTTACACATGCAAGTGCAAGTTCATTTTTAAAATGCCGTCAAAAGCAAACGTTGTACGTTTGTACTACATGCTATTTTAGTGTCTGTGCTGCCAAAGTTTTAGCATAGCAACATTACAGGGGAATTATATTATGTACATAGTTTTCACAATATAAATAATAAATTTGTACTAAAAAAAAGTTTAAACAATTTTCCTTGAAAAATTCCCATTAAAATTAAATATTTATGGGCAACACTGTTTGTTGCTTTTTGCATGCAAGTGGAAAAATCACTTGCAATCGCAATCTCTTGCCAGTGAGCCCACAACTTGCAGATGCGTAAATGTGTAAAAAACACGACAATGAATTACACACTTGCGTGTGTAAACACCGAGTAAATTAGCGTATTAAAAGTGGTTTATCTGTCAGAAATCCTGATGTACATACAAAACCCAAATAGCACTTGGAAAATCCAGTTTTGACAGAGCGTAAGAGAGCAAACTTTACTCTCTTTCAGTGAAGTTAGCTTCAAAACAGATGTTTCTCATTTTTTTGGAGCAATTAGTAATCACACTTTAAGTGCTTAAAGCACAGTTAGGCATATGTTGAGGTAAAACTTGCTTCTCCAATTACACAATTGAACAGATATGTGCCTCGATGGCCTTATCTGATGAACCAACTCCACGGAGCGAATTATTCACGATTCCGCAGCGCTTCTGTGTGGTTTACAAGGCTGAGAAGTTACAACTTCTGCCATAAGTTTATGGGCATATGAACAAACGTCTTGCTGAAGAACTCCGTCTTCTAATCCCTCCTGTATGAAATTTTCCAGGAAGTCGGTGTACGGAAAGACTTAATAAGTTGGTCTGCCAAAGGCCATCAACAGCACCGCTAATTCAACTCAACTGCCCTCACCATCATGGCTGGTTTCTTACCTTACAGGTATCAGTTGCAAGACAACAGCACCTAGATGGTTATTAGACCCCGAAAATCTATAAGCACCTTAATTGTAAGGAAAGGCGAATTCCCCTCCCTGTGATTTTACGTCTAAGCCATAGCTAGAACGTTGCAGCCAAGATGTAAGCGAGAATCTCCCGAGGGCGTTGCTGATCCCTGTTCTGCCAATTAACTCTTGGTGAGGGTTTTACACGTCCAATACAATATAACAAGCGGCTTTCTAGAGTTTTGTTTTGCTGCAAAAAATGAAAGACTCATACTTCGCTATGCCCCAGAAAGCATAGTGCTCTAGTTAGACGTAAACCAAGGCAAAACCCATAAACAAATAAACAGCTGTGAAATTTACATAAGCAACTTACATATCCATATGGCCTAATCTGATGTTGTACCAGCTCCACGGGGTGAATTATTTACGATTCACTGGCGTCCCCATGTGGCTTGCTAGGCTAACGCAGGTTGTGCAACTTTGCACTATAACCAAGCCGTTTGCCTATCATTATTAATCTGAAGTTACCTCCAGAATTTTAGCTTTATTTAGTAACCAATAAAAAATTATAAATAGCTTGTTTTCTATGTTTCCCAGCTATCTACATATATGCCGACATTTCATAGGAACTACCCTAATCATCAGTAGACTGCGGAAATTTTTGAAAGATATTCTCAAACATTCATCTTTAGATTGTTGGGATATAAAGTTGAATGTTTGAGAATATCTTTCAAAAATTTCCAAAGTCTACTGATGATTAGGGTAGTTCCTATGAAATGTCGTCATATAGATAGCTGGGAAACATAGAAAACAAGCTATTTATAATTTTTTATTGGTATAAATGTTAGAGGCTAGAATAGCGAATAAAAACTTAATTGTTTTATTTAGTTACAATATTAAAACTACATGCATTTGTATAGAAAAAAAAAAATGATTAAAACTAATAAGAATTAAAGCTGAGCAAGCACTTTTCACTGAACTCACACGTTGCTTGTAGCAGTTGCAAACAGCTTGTTTTTATGCTTTTTAACTGTCTACTATATATGTCGACATTTTACAGGAGATACCGTAATCATCAGTAGACTTGGAAATCTTTGGAAATTATTTTCAAACATTTAACCATATATTCCAATATTTTAAATAAAACATTGACTGCTGTATTCGTAAAAAATATTTTATACTTATTAATGGTTTATTTGACAAACTTTCTATAGATATTTCAAACAATTTCTTAAGAATACGGCAGTGAGAATTCCAAAAGAAAAATGTTGTAATAATATTCTAATATTATCAATTGTTTGTATATTTCTTTGTTTTATTATGCTTTAAACTTGTGTAACTTCAAAACAAACACCCTGTGTACTTATATATTTATAATATTTATAAAGTTGGTAATACTATTACGAAACTTACTTAATTCATAATCATAGTTTCTATAGATTAGAAATCATCATAATAAAGAAAATCATTAACAGCCAGTTTACCAATTTCGAAAGAAAATTAATGCAAAAGAAAGCTCGCATTCGAATCAATTTGGATTAGTTTATCTCACTATTATTCGTTCGTACAAACTTATGTATTTTGATTGAGTCCGCATAGAAAGTTAAACGAACCTTTCGCTTAGATTGCGAAAGCAAGCTCTTTGTCGAAATAAAATCATTATTATGGCAACTCTGATTTTTTTAATTTTTATAAAAAAAAATCCAGACGACCAACTTGTTCGCCATCCATGCCTCTTGCTACTTGTCTAATTAAAAGAAGAGGAAAAAGTGCATCAAATCAAAAGTAGGTTTTCATTATGTGTTACAAGTTGAACCAAAAACAAATAAACAGCAACAACAAAAACAATAATAATTCAGTGAGTAAAATCCCAAATGAAATGTGCAGTTAAAAGTTTTTTTATTTTTATTTTTTTTCGCTCTCTTGTTTTCAGTTTTCTTTGAAAAGTGAATGAGCGAGTGAATAAGTGGATAAATGCGTTTTTTATGGGACAACAGCTTAATAAATTAATATTGTGCAATCTTTGTTATCAAATTGCATATTTTAAAATAAAAAGAAATAAAATTTTATTTGACTTGGAAATTAGGCAGAGGTGTTGGAAAAGCTCGTGCTATCCGATTAGAGAGAGGACAAAATTATTAAAAATGTGTTATTTGAAAACGAAATGTATTATTAACGAGCAGTATTAATTGAATAACAAGGCTTAGGAAAAGTGAAGATAGTTGAACAATTTTGTAAAATATTTAAAAAAATATATACATTAACAAGATATGCATAAGTGTAAAAAAAAAAATTGTTAGGCGTTTCTTCAACCCACGATGTTGCTGGAACAGCTGGTTAACATAACTAATTAAGACCCATAAAAATTAAAATAAAATCAAGTTAGCAAACAACTTAACAATAATTATGTATGCACATATAGATATATATATAATAATAATATATATATGGTTTTATGTGACAAATGAAGATTTAATTTATTATTTCCAATCTATAAAATTCACATATATCTACTTAATTATTCAAGTTTATTTCAGTGTTAAACAAAAAGCAGTTCTTTTAGTGTTATATACATATTGGATGTTGGATGATAGTTCAAAAAACCCACTATTATAATTTTCAAAATTTAAGTACCCTCAATAGTGGTTGGCGAATTTTGAAATACGCCTTCGCAATCTATTGCAGAAATGTCGTAGGCGATTTTATTAAGTTCACGATCCGGAAATATTCAAAGTGTAGTTTGTATGTAATATATGTAAAAGGGCTGATCAAAAATAGCCGTTAATTGAAATTTTTTCCAAAAAGTATTTATTTATTCTTCAATAACTGTCTTGTCCCCTTTAAGGCTTTGTTACACTATCATACACGATCGTGCGATCTACTAAATAAAGCATGTGTGCTGCAAAAGTACTAAAAATGCAACTGTGCAACAGACTTTTCAAAACATTATGGTTTCTGTGCGATCAGTGTGGTATATATTGTGAAAAATATAAGAATATTGTTTGTTCCTCAAGAAAAAAATTTAAGTACTGTAATGTTATGTTAACAAAAGTTTTTAGTTGTTTTATTGTGTAAATAAATTATTTCAATCATACTTGTATAATAGTGTGGCCTACAACGCCGTTTTGAAGCGATTTTTTCAAGACATTTGACACAGTTTCCTGTGAATGAATCATACGATAGTGTAGGATAGTGAATCAGGGCGGTTACTCTATGGGATTCACGGATATCAGGTTTTGATATCTGTATGTGTTTAAATTTTTATAAAATATAAAATTTTTATATCGTTACATAACGATATGCTTAATATTTAATCATTTAAATTTAATCATTTAACTGCGAGCTTAAAGGTAATAAATGGAATCTAAATATTTAAGTGGTCCTGCAAAGGATACCTGTCAAGTAAAATAGGAACACTTCTGTGAACTTAATTCATTGTGTAAACCTTTTATCGAAAAATTTCAACTTTATTTTTATTTGTATAAACTTTTTTCAAACTTTTCCAATTATTTCAATTGTGTAAATTTGTACATTCAAGCTAATAAGACTGCCGACTTGCTCCAATAATGCTTACACAGGCAAATGCAAGTGCAAGAATCCCAATTACCATTATTTTACTAATACATTCACACACCTACAAGTAGTGGTCTCACTTGCAAGTGATTTTTTCACTTGCATGCGAGCAGCAACAAACAGTGTTGCCCATAGATATTTCATTTTAACTTTAATGGGTATTTTTCAAGGAAAATTTTTTAAAATATTAATATTTCTAGTTATATAATATAAAAAAAAAACAAAAAGAAATAAACATCTATAACTTATCTTTTATTTGGAGTACAAATTTATTATATTTATTGTAAAAAATTTATGTACATAATATAATTCCCCTGTAATGTTACTAGGCTAAAACTTTATCAGCACAGACATTAAAAGCGCGTACAACGTTTGTCTTCGACGACATTTTGAGTGCGTAAACAACCATGCAAATTACAAATGTTTTTATTATTTTTTTCGATGCATTGGTTGTAGCAAACTTGTACGCAACTTGTAGCAAATTTCTTGCATGTGTAAACTCAGTGTTAAGGTGCTGGAGCTGTTACTAAATGAACATATTTTACTCTGAATTATTAATAAATATTTATATATATGTATATATAAAAAAAGTATTCCCCCTCAGATATAATACACTTATGCCAGTGTTTTTCCCAATCCTGAAACACTTCTGAAACGCATTTTTTGGTATAGCCAACAGCTCTTATTTAGATTTTTCTTTTAACCATGAGCTGAAAAGTCCCAGCCCAGGCTAACAAAGAAAACTCGGGTTTTTTTGGCTCAAAATTAGCTTTATTTGTCAACGTAATCTCCATCAAGAACAACGCAATCATTACAACACCGCTATAACATTTCAATACCACTTTTGTAGAACGTTTTTCTTTTGCCTCAAAACAGGCGTCAGTTTCAGCGATAACCTCTTCATTCGTGCGAAATTTCTTACTGACGAACATCTTTTTCAGGTCTGCGAACAGCCAGTAGTCGCTGGGGGCCAAATCTGTTGAATACGGTGGAGGTGGGAGCAATTCGAAGTTCAATTCATGTAGTTCTGCCATTGTTTTCATGGAATTGTGAAACGGTGCGTTGTCTTGAAGAAACAACAATTTTTTTTTACATATGCGGTCGTTTCTTTGCGATTTCGCAAAGAAATTTTTGCTTCAAACGCTCCATCAATGGCATATAATATTCACTGTTAATGGTATTTCCTTTCTCAAGATAGTCGATAGACACCACGCACATCCGAAAAATACCGAGGCCATAACCTTTCCAGCCAATTGTTGCGCTGGTCCACCAGCTGCTATCCACTCAGATGACCATCGTTTTGATTCCGGAGTGAAGTGATGGATCCCTGTTCCATCCATTGTCACATATCGATGCAAGAATTTCGGTTTGTTACGTTTCTCGTACACGTTATCGTTTTTGGCCAACAGCGAGCAAACGCGGCACCCACTTTGAACATAGCTTTCTCATAGTCATATGCCCATGCAATATTAAACCAACATGTTCTTTTGATATCTTTACGATGTCAGCTAACTCACGCAACTTCACTTTTCGATGCGTTCTGCATCATTGATGTCCCTACGACCACGTTTAAAGACAGCAAACCATCGTTTTGGCGTTGTTTGTGATGGAGCGGAGTCCCCATAACTCTTTTCAAGCCATTGCTTTGTTTGAACGGTATTTTTTCCCCATCAAGAAACACGACATTGTTTTTGATCCACTGTTTTGCAAATAACAAAAGTATCGCCACTCTTAGCACAATTACTCACAAACAAATAGTGAAAAGCCAAAGTAAACGGCATGCGGCAGTGGGTTTTAAATTTAATTTAATTTGGCAATACCGTTAAAGGCGGCCGAGAGGCAATGTTGAATTCAGCTTAACTTATTGTTTTGCCGCTTCAATTTGTCAAACCAAAAAGTAAAGGAAAAAATAGAACAGCTGGTTGCTGCTGTCGCAATCCGCTTACATTCACCTTTCACTATAATGAATAGAAATTTTATCAGCTGTTTTTGTGAAAGTTAGTATTAGGCCCAAGACCTTTCAGCCCATGTAGTACAATGCAATTCTTTAGCCTATATGGTGCTACGGAATCCAAATATGGGGCACCGCTTCAACATCTAGCATTGAAAAAATTCAAAGCCGACAAAATCAAATTCTTCGAACGGTTGCTACAGCTCCATGGTAAGTAAAAAACACACGAATTCCTAAGGATATGCGTGTTCCTCTGGTAAAAGACGAATTTTCAATTAAATGGAACTTTATCGAAATGCACGCAACATACTTGCTTTTGGCGGCCACACTCAGTAAAGGAGAAGGGATACACTTGCCACCATCAGAACGTTAAACAGGTGATTTTACTGATATTGTTCGGGCAAAATAAAACTTTCTTGACTAGCATTGGCTGGACTTCAACAACTTTTTTTTATAATGGGTGATTTTATAAGAACTATCAAAAATTTAAAAAAAAAACACATAAAATTCAGAAAAATGCATGAAATATTTATTTGGATCGATAGTTGGGTCGATATAATTTAATGTTTGAAGATTATTTCATGCAAATGTTGGCCGCGGCTGCGCCTCAAATGGTCCATCCGCTTAGTCCAATTTTGGCATACTCTTTCCAACATTTCGGCCGGTATCTCACGAATAATGTTGGCAATGTTGGCTTCCAGTGCGTCAATCGAAGCGGGCTTGTCGCTATAGACATTAGCCTTAACATAGCCCCACAAAAAATAGTCTAGAGGCGTTAAATCGCACGATCTGGGCAGCCAATTGACTGGTCCCAAGCGTGAAATAAACTGTTCACCGAACTCGCCTCTCAATTGGTCCATTGTTTCGCGTGCTGTGTGGCATGTGGCACCGTCTAGTTGAAACCACATGTCATGCAAGTCAAGCTTTTCCATTTTGGGCAAAAAAAAGTTTGTTATCATCGCACGGTAGCGCTCACCATTCACAGTAACGTTGTGATTCGCATCATCTTTGAAGAAATACGGCCCAATGATGCCGCCAGCCCATAATCCGCACCAAACGGTTGTTTTTTGTGGATGCATTGGTAGCTCTTGCAATGCTTCTGGCTGCTCTTCACTCCAAATACGGCAGTTTTGCTTGTTCACGTATCCATTCAACCAGAAATGAGCCTCGTCGCTGAACACAATTCTTCGATAAAAAAGTGGATCTTCATCTAACTTTTCAAGAGCCCATTCACCAAAAATTTGGCGTTGTGGTAGGTCGTTTGGCTTCAATTCTTGCACCAGCTGTATCCTATAAGGCTTCACACCCAAATCCTTCCGCAAAATTTTCCACGTAGTGGAATAACAGAGGCCCAATTGCTGCGAACGGCGCCGAATTGATAATTCACGGTCATCACCAACACTGGCCGATACGGCTGCGATATTTTCTTCAGTTCGCACTCTACGTAAGCGTGTTTTTTTACAATAGCCCGAATAGAAGCCTCAGTAGGTCGATTAAACTGACCATAAAATGGAAGAAGCGCGCGATGAACTTTCTTAACAGAGCACGCATTTTGGTAATAAAATTCAATAATTTACAAGCGTTGTTCGTTTGTAAGACGATTCATGATTAAATTATAGACCAAACTGAAGATGTTTGACATCTCACGTGCGTGAGCTGTCAAAACTAGTGTTGCCAAAGAGATAACAGCAAAAAAATCACTCGTTATTTAGTACTAAGATTTGAACACTTATTGTTAGTTCATATTTTGAAGATTTAATAAGATTTCTTAAAAATATATATATTTTAAAATCCTCAATTATATACTGTTTGAATAATAAAAAAAGAACAAACGATATCATTAAACTTTAGTAAGCAATTGTTTTCTTAAATTGTAATTTGTATGCAATTTTTGTCTTCATACTAGAACGTTTCTTAAACTAACCTAAAAAATAAAAGGTTAAGAATATTTAATAGCTTTGACTTAAAAGGCCGCCTGGTCTTAAAATCTGCAACTGACAAACAAATGCAATAGAAAAAACATTTAATTAAATTAAGTTAGATGTTGGTAGAATTTTTATTACAACTCAAACTCAAATCCTTCACATTAAGCTGAGACGTCATTTGCCAACAAATTGCTCGACTGAAGTTTAGCGTACTCGTATCTTGAGCTATTGCAAGTGGTTGTTGTTGCTGTTGTTGTTAAGAGTTTGGCAAATGTTTGTTAAAGTTTCTTTTTCATAAAGTTCATTTTATTTCATTTAATTGTTTTGCTTATGAGATTATTTATGGCTTTTGGATAAAATGACCTTGAGTTTTTCTTTTTTTGTTTTAATTAAAATACAATTATAGTTTTAACCCATTTTCAAAATAAAACATAAAATATTAATTTGTAGCTGCATTTATGTTTTTATTTTGCAATGTCTGATTTACAAACACGATTGCAGGCCATAAATTTTGTTGCCACTTACGGGTATTTCTATTTAAAACTTCCTCTCAAAATTGGGTTAATTTGTTTAAACAAATTTAACAGATAGTTTTTATTATTATTATTAAGTTAACACTTTTATGCTTTTTAGGCAATTTAAAGTTTCCGTTACAATCGCTTTAAGTGATGTTTAAAATCGCAACTTTAGTGGTATGCAATTTTTTCACACATAAAAGTCAGAGATTTAGTAAAAATTTCGTAAAATTTTATTAAAAGCTCAATTAACGTTTACGTCGATTTGGCAGACCAACTCCTATAACGTGAGTTTGAGTGATAAATTTGTTTTTTAACACGTTTTTAATTATTAGCTTCTCTTGCATGTGTTTGTAACTCTGGCAACCTCTGTTACCTAGTGTCTACATCTGCGATTAACTCTGACAAAATCTCTGAGAAAACGTTGGCAGAATGAGAGAACGAATTTCTTTATGTCCATCCTAATATATAACAAGGAGTATACGTAGTTTTGTCAATCTTATAAGACACATTTTATTCAAAAGTACATATATAATGCAAAAAAACAAATTATATTACTGAAATTTTTAAGAAATATTTTGCCAAACTAATAATCTGTAAAATTGCAATGCCATCTTTTTGTAAACAAACACTCAACAGTTGCTTTTTTAGCAGCTCTTGTTATAAGATTGTTGCTATGAGATTTCTCATAAGAAGGCTCTCCTAAAAATTATTATAAAGACCTCATTAGTGTTTACTTTCTTTTGCCGTTCTGTTACATTTTTTTCTGTAGCAAATAGTTTACGATTACTTTTTCGGTGAATATACTCAGCAGTTTTTTAAAGCACATCATAATCAGAAAATAAACATGTAAAAAAAATTTTTATAAAACTGTAATGTATGGAAAAACAAAAAAGAAAAAATTTAAATAAAGAAATGGTTGTCAAACAGCCCACTTATTTTTCACAAACTGCAGAATTTATGACACTTCTTATACAGTGCAAGGTGAATTAACGTCTACAAGGTGGCAGCGCTACGGCATGTGATAGATTTTTTTGCTAGTGGCAATATGGTAAGCCATTTACGTCATATGTATTGTTTACATGTTTGAAAGTGGAATTAGTGGTTTATTCTGAATTAAACATTTAAAAATTGTTTTGTGAGCATCAAGATAATAATAATTAATAATTTAGAAAAAAGTTACAAATATTTTTGACAAGCGTAGCTTACCACATGTCTGCTTTTGCTGTATTGTTGTAAATTTGCTTTAAAAGCCCAAAAGTGTAAAATATCACAGTATTTTTCGTAAAACTAAATGCTAATTTTTGTTGCCACATCAAAACACAGCATATGTGTTTTTGGGCTAGAAATTTGGCTTTTCGCGTTCCCGTACTATAGTTAAATTTTATCTGTATTTGAGAGAAACTTATGCATGAAACTTGCCCGGAAAGTAAGTCCCAATTTATACACATCAGGTTTTTTCGATCAATTCCGCTTTAACTTTCTTTTGAACTTGCATTTACGTTCACACACAAAATTTTTGTGTCGTCAAGTTTAAGTGTTTTTGCCTTAAAATTTTCATTTCATTCAATTTTCTGGCATTCCATTTTAAACTTGACGGTACCGCCAAGTCTGCACCCTTTTCCACCCTCTTCTCACCGTTTTCCCAAAAACTCTAGACTTGACGAGTCAAACTTTATGTGTGTGAACTGGCACTAAAGAAACACACCTGTTAATGCATCTTGCTACAGTGTGTATTTTTGGGGATATTGATAACCCGCTATAGAATAGAGTGTTGCCGCTTTAGTCAGAAAATTTAAGGCTGCTGCCTGGGTAAACTGATTTTATTTCAAATCACATGTCATTTTAAGTTTACATATGACTTTAAATTCTCATGTGATTTTAAATTTATATGTACTATTAAATTGCAGGCTTAAGACAGGCTATTTGGCAACATATAAACATTATTGAAATAAAAATACATTTTTAATAAAATCTAAATAAAAAAGTAAGATTGTAAGAATGATATAAAAGTAAAATTCATCATAATTCTGCGAAAAATTACATAAGAAGTGTCTCAACATTTTCCAACAAGTAGAGTTTGACACTTTTTTTAAATCTTGAGAGATTGTGTATACTTTTTAATTCATTGGGTAATTGATTAAATTCGTCTGGACCAGCGCTGCTTTGTTAATTCCAAACGACATCTTGAAAGTCTTAAGTTTTGTAATTGTCTAGTGTTTATTTGTGTATGAAATATATTTGGATGAAATTGTATTAAGTGATGTGTATTTTCTCGAATAGTTTTAAAAATATACATTAACAATTTTTGCTTGTATAAGCCTCTAATTGGTAAAATATTTCTAGCATGGTTTCAGGTCAACTGTAGAATAGCGTAATGGTAGATTAAAAACAAGCTTTAAGGCTTTGTTTTGAACAGACTAAAAGGACTTAAGTGACCGAGTCTCTTTACAAACATACTTATGATTTTAAATTCATATGTGATCTTAAATTCATATGTGATATTAAACTCACATGTGATATTAAACTCACATGTGATTTTATATTAAAATTTTATATTAAATTCACATGTGATTTTATCTTCACATGAGATTTTAAATTCATATGTGATTTTAAACTCACTTCTCACTATATCGTTTGGGATCGTTAAAGAGGTCTTTAAAATGTTTTTTATTTGAAAATACCTAATTTAGCTTTAATTTTTTTAACATCTAACTTAACGCATTTAATCTGTGGTAAATAAACTTTCTCTCCACGACATTCATACAGAGTTCTGATATAGAATCTTTAGCATGAAAATTAAAATCATTTCATTGCTAACAAATTATTAAGCATTTTACGTTAATTAAATAATCGTGAATTGAATATATGTTTAATTAATTCAACAAAGCATTTGGTTGCTTGATTAGTAATTAAGTTCTTTCACGCTTCTTTCCTGAGCATGTAAAACTTAAATATCATTTAATTTTCATATACAGTTTACTTAAAGAACTCCCTTTTTAAATGCTTTTGAAGTTAATATAATTTTAGTTCACGGAAACCTTCCTTTTTAAGTGCTAACGTGAGTTATCATGGCACACACGGTTTGCTTTCCTAATAGGCTTTGCTAAAAATGTATTATTTCCTACAAGTGTAATTTTGGTCCTAATGACAACAGTATTATGGACTTGCAACAGGAGATTAAAAACGGCGGTGTCTTTTGTCGATACCGTCTAGTACTATAAAGACACTTTCACTTAATACAACCGATAAAAACCAATTCACAAATAAAATACGCAGGTCAAATACTTTCGATTTCCATTTGGAAACAAATCGAATATTTTCTTTTTAACATTTTTCTTGTTTGAAATTTTTCAAATTCAAATAACAACCAATTTTTTACCAATTCCCAAAAATTTCATTAACATTCCGAAAAAACAAAATTTGAAGTATTTATGATTTTCGTGTGATCCGAAAAACTTCGAAATTTCACTATAACAAACTTTGAATTTGAAGACTATTTTTCAACATTTTTAAATGGTTAATAACTATGAAGAAGAACGTTGGAATCGATACATACATATAATAATTTTCCGGAAAACTCCGAAATTTTTTTATAAAAATTTTCAAATCTAAAATTTTAATATAAAAAAATTTGAATAAGAATACTTTTTTAATCTTTCTAAATCAAGTCTCTTTAAAAAAAATTGGAAATTTAGATTCAAAGTTATTTTTTATTCACAAACATCAAGTAAAATTCACGTTTTCTTTTCAAATTCGGAGTTCTGCTAGACCGTAATTGAAAAAAAATGATATGATATGTGCAGTGAAAAGATTTAATAAATAAATTTTTCTAAATTAGATTTTTAGTTTGTACAACGGCTTATAGTTCAAGTTTTTTTCCTTTCTTAAGTTTTTTCTTAAGAAGGATTTTTTACAACACAAATTTGCTGTGATCAATAATTTTTGATAGAAGAAGATAAGAAAAATAAAATTCAAGTCTAATAAATTTTTCTAGTAGAAAAATTACCATATTTCTAAAATTTCTCTCGAATATAGACATTTCGGAGTTTGCAGTATTTTTCGGAATACTCTTCTGCTACTTCAAATTATTATAAATTAATAACAAAATAATTATGTAATAAAATTTTTGCAAAAACCAGTAACTCACTTTTCACCGACCACATGCTGGACTGGCTTAATCCTTGTAAATATTTGTAAATATCCTGCGAACAGTTTGATGAAAATTCTCTGTGAATATTAAGCCATTTGGCAGCGATGACATTCAAATCGAATACATTCAGCATATCCTTGAGCCTTAATGTATGAGATAGATCAATGCTTGTGATTGTCGCTGTTGTTGTGGTTGTTGTTGTAGACGAAATATTTACTAGATTTAAGCGCAAATTAAGCGGAGTCATTTGATCGGGGATGAGATGGTGATAAGAAAGATTTACCGATTTGGCTGTTTGGTCAATGGCTGATAAGGAACAGGATATAAGGACTATAAAAACAGCCCACAAGAGGCTGGAATTTATTTGGGGCATTTTTCTGGTTTTTATTTTAATAATAATAATTATTATTATTTTTTGAAAGAAGGAGATTTTGAAACAAATATTTTTCTTTTGGTAGAAAAAAATTATTTTTTTGGGGCAAAAATAATATTTTTTTTACATTAAACTTTCACTTTTAGCCATAAGCAAATATTAATTAACACCATTTGTTTAAACTATTTATGTATTATTTTATTTTATTTGATTTTATTTTGTTTATTTTTCTTAGTTATAATATTTATTAACATAGTTTTTGTTAAATATATTTTCATTATAACAATTTAGTTCCTTTATTTAAGATTTTTGTATATAAGTTTTGAAATTCGTTTTACTTTGATTTGTTTTCTTTAATATTTTTTTTATATATTTTTGTATTAATTTTTGTTTATGAAAATTTTTAAAATATTTTTTGTTAAAATTTATTTTTAAAACATTTATTTTCTTTATTCAAGATTTTTGTACATAAGTTTTGAAATTCGTTTTATTTAAAATACGATTTGTTTTTTTCAATCTCCTTTTATATATTTTGTTTTAATTTTTGTTTCTAAAAATTTTTTAAATATTTTTTGTTAAATATATTTTCAAAACATTATTTATTTCCTTTATATAAGATTTTTCTACAGAAGTTTTGCAACTTGTTTTATTTAAAATTCGATTGGTTTTTTAAATTTTCTTTTATATTCGTATACATTTTTTAAAGTTTTTGTTTAAAAATATTGTAAAAATTTTTAAATATAATTTTTTTTTATAATTTTCGCCTATAAATATTTTTAAATATTTTAAAAAGATTTAAATATTTTAAAATTTTTGTTTAAAAATATTTTAAAAATGTTTATATATAACTTTTTTTAAATAATTTTCGCCCATAAATATTTTTAAATGTTTTAAAAAGATCTTTTTTAATTTTCATATTTTTTTTTTTATTCTCAAAAAGTTTTTCTTATATAAAAATATTTTTTTATTTGTACGTATTTTTATAGTTTTTTTTAAATATTTATTCGATTTATTTTTTTTTTTTTTAAATAGTCGATTTTTAATTTACGTAAGTATGTATAACTTTCTGTTAATATTTATTTTTTTAATATTTTTAAGCCGCGCTTCTTTTGTAGCCAACGACGGACGACCGTCTTCTCCGAACGTATTTTAACGAATTGCGTCTGCGCGTCTTCAGCGTTTATAAAAATATGCTAAATATTTCAACACGCACCGCAAACTCATTTAAGTTCAGCTTCACATTAAATCTCTCAACACAATACCAAACAATTGAAGCAACTGTCAGTCGGTCGGTCTGTCGCTGCCAACCAGCAAATGTCAATACTACACATACACAAAATACAAAAAGATGCAGAAAACTAAATAAAACTGTATAAGTATGTACATATGTAAATGATAAAAAGCAAAAACAACAAAAATTATTAAATGAGACGGCGAAGTCTTTTTTTGTTTCTTTTTTGGTGCTAAAATATTTTGTTCAAATTGCTTAACAATTATGGCCGAAAAATATTTGCTGCGTCTAAATGGTTCGAGAAACGAAAGTGTACTGAAAAAACCGTTTTATTTTCTTTTGTCGTTGGCGAAAAATTATTTAAAAGCTGGATAACATTTTAAGGTAGTAAGTAGTAAACAGTACTTTTAAAAAAAAATTTTCTTTTATATAAATTTAAGTTTGTTTATTTGAGTATGAGAGTGTGTGTGTGTATGTGTGTGTTTGCAACGAAATGCAGGAATCATTCATATGACTGGCATATTTTTGTTTATTCACATTATTATATGATCATAGTTTGTTCATTCCAGTCAATCAGTCTCTTTCAGTCATGCATTTATTCCCAAGTGTTCGTTTGCTATTCACAAAAAAAAAAAAACCAATCGATCTATTTGTTTGCCTTTTTAATGCTGCAATAGCTTTTGTAAATTTTTTTTTATTTTTGTAAATTTTTGCTTATTTCAAATAATAACAGCAGCCATCAAATATGTTAAAAAATAAGATGAAAAAGCATAAGCACAATTTCTGTAACAAATTCGGAGTTCTGGTATATCTTAATTTACTCAAAAATTTATTATAATATATTGAAAAACTCATTTGCAGTTAAAGTTATTAGAAAATAAATTTTTTAAAGTAAAAGTTTTTACTCCAAAAAATTTTGAACACTCCGAAAAAGTCCGAAATTTTGTCACAGCCAGTTTTAAATTTAAAAACCTTCTTTCACCCATTAAAAAAAACCAGCCAAAACTCTGGAAAATAAAATAACACTCCTACAAATTCCGAATTTCAAGTTCAGAGAAAATTTCGAGATCTGTAACCCTACTTTAAGTATCCACTGTTGCGGTGTGCCATATACTAAAATGAAAATAATTGAAAAATAATGTTTTCCAATAAAATTTTTAACTCCGAAAAAACTCCCAAAATATAATTCCAGATAATTTTTGAGATCTGAAACTCTATTTTAAATATCCACTGCTGCGGTGGGTCACACTGAAATTAAAATAGTTGAAAAATAATGTTTTCCAACGAAATATGTTAACTCCGAAAAAAAATTGAAACTCCGAAAAAATAAATTCGAATGTTTTAATTTATTTTAAATAAACTGTTAGTTAAATTCCGAAATAAAAAATTAACACTCAAGTTTCGTACTTTAAAATCAGAGAAATTTTATCACGTGAAATTTTATTTTAAGTATTTATTAACAGCTGCCGTGTGTCATACACTGAAATGAAAACAATGGAAAAATATGTTTTCCAATTGAAAATTTGTTCTCTGAAAGTTCATGGACACTCCGAAATAACTCTAATATTTTAATATTACTTTATTTTCAACTAGTTTAAATAGGTTGTCAGTAAAAACGCCGAAAAAGCAAAATAACACTCCGAAAAATTCCTTACTTTAAAATAAAAAAACAAATTGTGATCAAAAATTAAAGTTTAAAAAAAAATTCAAATTAAAAATTTTTAATCCGAAAAATTATAAAACTCCGAAAAACTCCAATATTTCAAAGAAAGAAAATGTTTACTTAAATGACCTTTTCAAACCAAATTAAATAAATTGTCAGTAAAAACACCAAAAAAGCATAATAACACTGCGAAAAACTTCTAACATTAAATTCAGAGAAATTTTATGACTTGAAACTTCAGTTTAAGTGTCAACAACTGCGTGTTTCACATACTGAAATGAAAACAATTCAAAATTGTGTTTTTCATATTAAAAGTTTTTACTCCCAAAAACTCTGAAATTTATATGCAACACAATTTTGACTTTCAGTTCAATTCAAACTCCGAAAAAGCGTAATAGCATTCCAAAAAATTCCGAAAATAATTTTATGACCTGAAACATTACTTTGAGTATCAAAAGCAAACGTATACCATATACTGAAATGAAGATAAAAAAAAAAATTTCCACAAGTTAAAATTTTTTACGTTTCCGAGCACTCCGATAAACCTTGAAGTTTAGTCAAAATTCCGAAATTTTGCCATAACAAATATATATGTGAAAACTAGTTTTCAATATTTTGAAATAAAGTTTAATCAAAAAGTTAAGAACGAAAACGAAATTTGCTTTATTTAACGCTTCCAGACATTCTGGAAAAACTCCGAAATTTGGTTATTACATACTTTGAATTTGAAGATTATTTTTCAACATTTTCAAATTAATCTTCATTAAAAACTTCGAAGAAGTACGTGCTAATTCCGAATAAATTTGTTAGAATTTCGAAAAACCGAAATTTTATTCATTTAACGATTCCGAACGCTTCGAAAACTCTAGAAATAATTTATAGAAAGTTTTTCTTATTTATACTTGGAAATAGCTGACATTCCTACAGTTCTTCGATACCAGAGAGAGATGGGAAATTTTGTAAGTCTACCTGCCACTTACCTTTACTTAGCATTAAATATTTAAAGTCGCAAATGGAAACGGTATGCTATTGAATCAGAGCTTTTGTTTATTATGAGCGAATGCATGTGGCAATGTTTGCTGGGTTTTATTGTTTTCTTTCAATTGTTAAACGCGATAAATGACGATTTGTTGCATTAACGTTACTTTTTGAGTTTTGTGAATGAATGATGCAAATGATTTTCAAACTTTTAACGAAACGAAAGACACAATAAACCTTTTAAAAACAACAACATTTTGCCATAAGTTAAAGTTGCCTTTAAGTTTTGGCTGAAACTCATTTTTGTCATTAGTTTTTATATTACGCGGGATATTTGTTCAGTACCAGGATGGTCTGTAAAACAAAACCCCCTGAAGGCGTGTCAATTTTCTAATTTCCTATCGAATTTGCATTTAAGTTCACACTTCAAATTTTCTTATTTTTTAACATTTCGTTTGAAACGTTACGGTCAACTTTGTTTCATTCTCCCAAAAACTCAAGACTTGACGTGTCACACTTGATGTGTGTAAGCTGGGGGCTAACGCTGCCATTACACAAGAAAGTACTTTCATGAAATTTCTTTATACGTATTCCAAATAAAAATTTCAATGAAATAGACGACTTTCATGAAAATTTCTTGTTCGTCTACACAGGAGAGTGAAAGTCCATTTTAAAAATGTCGCCGAGGCAAAGAGTTGCAAAATTTGCCTCTGCTTCTCTCCACTCTTATTTTGTTTGCTTACTAATCAGAGTTGGCGAACTTATTACATATACAAGTTTATGGAGCAATAATAGTTGAAAAAACCTATCATTATAAACTTTTCTATTATGTTATTTTTATAAAAAGACTTTAATTGTTTTCTTTATGTATTAAATAAACAATACAATGACAAATGATCATAATTATTTTCATAGACTTGCAAAAGAAGTTAATTTTATAATTATTATTTTACTAGAATACTGCAACTTTGTATAATTCCTTGTATGTGGCAACAATGTTTAGCAATTTGTCACTTTACTTTCAGAAAACGTCAAAAAATTTGTTTCATGAAATTTTTGATGAAAGCTGAGTGGAAAGTAAACAAAATGTGAATGTGTTAGTAAAAAAGTGTGAGTGTATTGCAACTTTCATGAAATTACTTTCCTGTCTAAACGATAGGTAACCTAGCGTTTAGACGGGAAAGTAATTTCATGAAAGTTGCAATACACTCACACTTTTTCACTAACACACTCACATTTTGTTTACTTTCCACTCAGCTTTCATCAAAAATTTCATGAAACAAATTTTTTGAAGTTTTCTGAAAGTAAAATGACAAATTGCTAAGCACTGTTGCCACATACAAAGAATTATACAAAGTTGCAGTATCGTAGTAAAATAATAATTATAAAATTAACTTCTTTTGCAAGTCTATGAAAATAACTATGATCATTTGTCATTGTATTGTATATTTAACACATAAAGAAAACAATTAAAGTCTTTTTATAAAAATAACATCATAGAAAAGTTTATAATGGTAAGTTTTTTTAACTATTGCCGCATAAATTTGTATATGTAACAAGTTCGGCAACTCTGATTAGTAAGCAAATAAAATAAGAGTGGAGAGAAGTAGAGGCAAATTTTGCAACTCTGCCTCGGCGACATTTTTAAAATGAACTTTCACTTTCCTGTGTAGACGAACAAGAAATTTTCATGAAAGTCGTCTATTTCATTGAAAGTTTTATTTGTAATACGTATACAAAAATTTCATGAAAGTACTTTCCCGTGTAATGGCAGCGTAATTCTGTCATTCGTGATCGAAATCACTATCGAGTAGAAAATAACTTCGATATCGTGTGAATTTCTAATGATGTGACTCGTTACGTAACGAGTCGAGTTATCACTTCAGTGTTGCAAAATACTGACAAAATGTGTTTTATAACACTGCCGAAAATTGTCAACAAAAATTATATGTTTTGACAAAACAAGTTAAAATTTACGAGCAACAAATTCAATAAAAATAAAAACGCAAATAAAATGGACCCAATTTTAATATATTATGCATCATTGTCTGACTCCGGTTACCCTTTATACAATAAGAAAAAAATTAAGAGAAGCGCAGATCCTTTAAATTTGCCAAACAACGAGTAAGGGCAGTCAATATTTTGTTCAAATACATCCATACCATGAAGAATGTTTATTTCACAGTTTCAAGAGACGATTCAGACTCACAAAGGAAGCGTTTAACTATTTGTTGGGCCAATTAAATTTTGAGGCACAACTTTCTACCGCAGTTCGACCAAAAATTCAATTGGCAGTCACAATTGCGCTTTTGGCTTCAGGAGGATTCCAACACTCCGTTGGAAATGGTTTTTAATTGGGATTAGCCATTTTCACATCTTTAATTGGTGGACCAGAAGCGTTCAACTTCAGAGCAAGCTCTTGCCACAATTGGTTGGCTTTATATTTCCCTTGCACAGTATTGGGTAATACACTTTTTGCCAAGTCGGTATGTACTGCCATAAAATTGGCCAAAATTTCTTTTTGTGTAAAATTAATTTTCGTTACTGCTGACCTGAAATAAAAAATTATTTATGCATTTAATTCTATATTCAAAAGAAATTTTGAACTTACATTTCTTTTATGTTCTTCTGTTTGGCGGGTTTTCAATAGTACTTTGGCTTACGAGTAAAAAGTTGCATGGTTGCATTCGAATGGTTACTCGCTATCGAATGCCATCATTAGAAATTTCGATACCTTGTACTCGATATCGAATGAGATAATGCCAAAAGTATAAAAACTCGCACATTCGAGTAAAAACTCGCTCGTAAGCGTATGATAGAATTAGCCCCCTGGCACTAAAGAGGGACTCAGAAAATACCAAGCTGTGTTAATGCCTACAAGGTGGCAACACTAGAGCAAGATTACAACAAAAACAGGCATGATAGCGACAGATTTTTTCAAAAACATATGAAACTTTTTTTACAATCATAAATTAGAAAACAAAATTTCACAATCTTAAAATATTTTTATTACTTTTACTTTTTTTTCAAATGTGTAATTTGAATAAACAACAAATTTCGCTTTTAAAAATGTAAGCAATACTTCTGCACTTGCGCATATCCTCAAAATTAAAAAAATCGCGAAATATTCAAACAGCCTTCGCATCATTACTTTCGCCATCTGTTGTCCTGTAACTGTTAAGTTTTGTTTTGATTAAACTCCAGAAGCCATTCCTTCAATTTTGTGCGCCACAAATTTGTATTGTTTTCAAGGCAAATTGAAATTATTCGAAATTTTTCCGTTAATCAACACTAGAAAATAAACAGCTTGCAATAATATTTCCCATCGAAGATGTTGAAAATAAAATTTTTTTTTATATTAACTAGTGGGAAGTTAAAAGCAAAATGAAATTTATCTCACGTGATATTAATATCAGCTAAAAAAAATCGTTTTAAATTTAATGTTTAAAAAGAAAATGTGTTACTTCGAATGTGATCAAAAGAAACGTTGATATAATAAATCTTTCTTGTTGCTGTTTTTGATAAAAATTTTCAAAGAATGTCATGCTTTTGCAAAATGCTTTAAATTGCTTAAATAAATCTGATATGCAATATACATAAGTATATACAGTAAAATTCGTTTATAAGCCACTCCGCTTATATGTAGTAGAATTAGCGATTTAGTCCAAAATGTGAAATTTTTTGGCATCAATAAATAAAATACCTGCAAAATATTTGTTACATAGTCCATTAACGCTATAGTCCATTTTCGCTTATATTCCAGCTAGATGCGGTGTGAAAAAACTTAATTCCATGCAAGTTATTAAAGATATAATCCTAGACAAAAACGGAGCACAATAATGCAACACTTTTTTATATGTACATATTTCATTTTTGACACATGTTTGCAATTTGAAATGTGTTTTTTTTTTGTCAATGAGAGCATTGAAATATCTGCTTTCAGATTTTATATAGTCAAAATAAATTATTATACGCTAATTCATTTATAATCCAAAAAGTGGCTTATTAAAAAATCTAACTATAGTCCAATCCGCCTTATAGTCCACAAAAAGCGTGCATTTGAAGCGAATTTTACTGTACTCATTTAATTTGTTTGTAGAAGTTTACGACTTTGAGATGGCAACACCGCTTTATTTGTCAACACATTGAACAGCTTCTTTACTTAGAGTCTACACCTGCGATAATATCTAAGATGAGAACGTCAAATTCAATCGCAGAGGAAATTCTGTTACGTGTAGACTTAAAATCAGTGTTATCCCAGTCTTATAATCATTTTTATGAGAGTGTTCTTATGAGAAATCTTATGGCAACGATCTTATAATAAGAGCTGTCAAAAAAAAAGATTGTGTGTGTGCTTGTTTACAAAAAGACGCCATTGAAATTTTAGCGATTATTAATTTTGCAAAATATCTTTTGAAAAATGATTTTAAATGGAAAATAATTTGTTTTTACGCATTAAATATACTTATACTATAAGGGATTACTTTTGTACAAAATGTGCGCATATATGAAAATCATATAAGATTTTATTCATCGGAAAGATGTGTTTTCTTCTCGGCTTTCATTGATATATGGATTCGTATAAGATTAACAACAATACGTATACTCCTTGTTACATATGAAGATGGACATAGAGAAATTCGCTCTCTCATTCTGCCGACGTTTTCTCAGATATTATATCAGAGTTAATCGCAGTTGTAGACACTAGGTTAGCTTGTAGCTTCTTTTTGAATAGCATGTTATTTTATGATCTTTGTAATAATCCGTATCCACCAATGTAACATTAAATACATTCAAGACGGCAGACTACCGACTACAACCTGTTTAAAAATATAATATATCGTTCATAGAACACAGACGAGCAACTCGTCTAGAAAATTTGTATGAAAGTTACTTCAAATTTTTAGTGATTTCCATATAAAATTTTTAGAGCAGTGCTCGTCTGTGTTCTATGAACAGCACATATACGTTTATATGGCAAAAGTAATATATCTATGGCGTTTTATCATAACAGCTTAAGTCGTTTTTTAAGATTTGAAACAAATACATCTAGCTTGATTAATTGCATAAGCATAACATTTTTGTTTGGCAGAATATTTGTTCGTATTATTGACGAAATTTTGTTGTAAATTTGCTTTATTTTCATTTGTTCTTAAATATAGAACAATACGACCATTTGATTTGTTGCGCAAAGGGATCATAATTTCGTTGGCTGTGTGGCAAGTGACACCATCCTGTCGAAAGCAAATATTGTCCAATTCTATATGCTCAATTTATGTCCATATCATCTCGCGATAGCGATCATTACTAAGAGTAACGGCATGGCCGACCTCATTTTCGAAGTACAACGGCCCGATCATGCCGCCAGTCAATAAGTCACACTAAACAGTCACTCTTTGTGGGTGCAACGGCTTTTCAGCACGAAATGAATTTTTATTTAACTGTCCATTTTTGCTAAACCTAACGCGCTGCTCAATTGTATGCCTCTTCATGGTTGAATCTGTCAAACTTTGAAACTAAGAAATCCCAAATTTTAGCGCTGCTCAATTGTGTATCTCTTCATGGTTGTATCTGGCAAACTTTGCCACTAAGAAATGCTGAATTTAGCGCTGCTCAATTGTGTATCTCTTCATGGTTGAATCTGTCAAACTTTGAAACTAAAAAATGCTAAATGGAGCGGTGCTCAATTGTGTATCTCTTCAAGATGTATCTGTCAAACTTTGAAACTAAGAAATCCTAAATTGAGCGCTGTTCAATTGTGCACTTCTTCAAGGTTGAATCTGTCAAACTTTGCAACTAAGAAATGCTAAATTGAGCGCTGCTCTTCATGATTGAATCTGTCAAACTTTGAAACTAAGAAATGTTAAATTAAGTTGGGCAAAAAACTTGAGGTTAGGAGTAACTCACATTTAAAATCTTGCATTATGGTTGCACTACCCTTTACTTATTGCACAGAAGAGAAGGAATCCCACGTTTGTTGTAGCAAATAAAACTCTAGGAAGCCGCATGACTTATGTTGTGTTGGACTTCAGAAAGCCGTACCAAGGGTTAAAATTGGCAGAACGGAGATCAGCAAAGCCTCCGGGAGATTCTGCTTGCAGTTCAACCCGGGCTGATCATGGTCGAGGTGCCTACCTTGGCTGAAACGTTCTGGCTGTGGTTGAAACCTAAAATGCAGAAGAGAGGTATTAGTATCCTTGATAATTGCTTGGCGTGGTTTTTTTCGGGGACTACCAACCTCCCGAGCGTCTGTTGCCTTTACAACAGATACCTGTACTGTGAAGAACCAGTGGTGATAGTTGACGGGTGAGTTGGTTTAAGGTCTGATACTTCTAGTGGGCTTCGGCCTACCAACTCATTAAGCCTTGAGCTCCATTGTTTGATGGGAAATTGCATACAGGAGGGATTAGAAGGCCCGAACTCTTCAACAAGAAGTTGCTCATATGGCTACAAACATATGACATAAACTGCTACCTGTGTGATCTTAGTCAGCCACACGGGGGCGCTGGTGAATCGTGTTGTAGAAGCTGCAGCTGTCGTGAAACTGGTCCATCATCATATAAGGCAGTTGCTAATGTAAATCTTTTTCACAACTGTACCTGTACAGTAGCGAACCAGAAGTAATGCTTAGATGGGTGAATTGGTTAAGGCTGATGTTCTTAATAGTCTTCGGCCTACTAACTTATTGCGCCTTGTTTTTGATTGACTGTTGGGAAATTGTATACAGGAGGGATTAGAAGGCCCGAACTCTTAAGCAAGAGACTAGCAAAAAGTTTCAAACTATTTGAGCCTTGCAAGTCACACGAGGGCGCGGGTGAATCCCGAATAATTCACCCTATGGCGTTGATCCATCATCAGATTAGGCCATAAAGGCAGATGCCGATGTAAATCAATTTTAGAACTGTATGTACTATTGATCTTTACAGCCATCACTGGCGAACCAATTACGACAGCTGCAGCTTCTACAACACGATTACGATCTCTATTAACTTTTAGAGTTTGGGAATTCCTTTTTGGCAAATGCTAGATTTTTTAAAACTTGAGAAAAAGCTGTTACATTTGTTTTTTAATGAGTCCATGGAATTTTTTGTTTAATGGAAATTACCAAAAACGATATCCTTGTTTATTGTCAAAACCAGAAATGATGAAAACAAAAGCTGAAATAAAGAATTCGATTACACACCATTAAAGACAAAGAAGTTCATAAAAGAAAAGTACGAGTTTAATCATAAAACTTGTTTCATACGCGTCATTTACTACTTGCGAAAATTTAAAAATATGTACATGCACAGGCATGCACACATACTTCATGTAGCCTTTAATTCCTGAACAAAGAAGTAGATGTGTCTACATGGACATGCGTTCAATCAAGTATACAGTGATGCATGCAAGTAGGCCGATCAGCCCAGTGGTAAAAATGTTAGTACATTAAGGACAAATCTTACTCAATTGCGCATTATAAGGAGTTTTCAAAATCACTACTGATTTAAAATATATACTGATATTTTGATTACTTTTCTTAGAATTTAAAACAAAATGTTCTAAAATATATTCTTAATGCAAAAAATGGGCTTTTTTATATAATTTCTATGGGCGGCGTGTACAAGGAACAATCTAATACATAAATTTTCATAAATTATTAATTTATTGAATTTTTGTTGAACTTTATAATTTTTTTTAAATTAGATTTTTGGTTTGTACATTTTACGTCGGGTTTTAGTTCAGGTTTTTCCTGTCTTAAGTTTTTTCTTAAGAAGGATTTTTTACAATACAAATTTTCTGTGATCAATAATTTTTGATTGAAGAAGACAAGAAAAATAATAATCAACTCTTTAGCTGAGGGACAACTAGCTGTTTCGTAGTCGCTACCCTATTCATCAGCACCCATTGGGATTTGAACTCGGGTCACAACGTATGTATCATGATCTGCTGCCTTAACTTAATTTTAATAAATTTTCGCAACATTTGCGGCCGTATTTTGCCTATAGCTTCCGTGTTTTCTTTGTTAGGCCGACCTGGGACTTTGCAACACATGTGTTAAACAAGGAGTTCGTCTACACTGAAAAAAATTTTTTTCAGTAATGTCAAAATTCAGTAATGTCAAAATTCAGAAATTCTCTTAATTTTGCCATTACTTTTATGAATTTTTTCATTATTTTTCAACCATTGTAACTTTTCATAGAAATAATGAAACAAATTTCATTAGATTATTTTAATGAAAACCTTCATAAAAGTAATAAAACATTTTAATAAGAAACATGACTTATATTCATTAAAAGTATGAAAGACAAATCATATGATTAGTGAAATAATTTCTCTAGATCAAAGAATCAATTTCATAAAGCACATGAAAACATTACATTAAATTAATGAAAAAGTAACATTTATTTAATGAAATAACTTCTTTGTACTAATGTAATATATTCATTAAAAATATGAAACTCCTTCATAAGTTGAAGTTATGAAGTTATTTCATTTATCTAATT
Source organism: Thecocarcelia acutangulata (assembly GCA_914767995.1). Taxonomy (NCBI): domain Eukaryota; kingdom Metazoa; phylum Arthropoda; class Insecta; order Diptera; family Tachinidae; genus Thecocarcelia; species Thecocarcelia acutangulata. The sequence goes on along the minus strand of OU612095.1, from coordinate 20,225,781 downwards.
TTATTATTCATTAAGCACCTGAAAAATTTACATTACATCAATGAAATAGTTGCATTTGTTTAATGAAATAATATCACAGCACACATTAATAAAATATTTTCACAAATGTACGTAATAAGATCAATGGAATTATTTCATTTATTCATTGATACTTTATTTCATTACAAAAACAATACTATTCCTTGCTTTTGTGAAATTGTACCTAATTGTGATAAAAGAAAATGTTGAACAAGTATTCACCAAATAAAACAGATTTTATTAATTCAAATGACTTCAAAAGTGAACCTGGTATTTAAATTTTTTAAACTATTATGATGCTGATTTGAGTATATACACATATGTACATACATACCCAAGTTCGATAGCCAGAAATTTATTTGTCATTGATCTAATGAATTCTATTTCATTGGAATTATGAAACTCATAAAACTCACATTTTAATAAAAAAAACTTGACATTTTTTAAACTGTAGCTTAAGATTAATAAATGCCCATTAATATATCTTACCAAAATTCAAAGAATTTAAAAAAAAATTAATTTTGTTGTAGTCATAAATCCAATGAGTTTTTTTAATGAAACTATGAAACTTAATGAAACCATTCATGCATATTGTGAAAAGTTTTCATTGGAATAATGAAAAATATTTAATGAAACAATTTCATTAAATATATGACGCATAATTCTCTCAGTGTATAAGGCTACAAACTTATAGCGAAAAGTCACTAATGAATCGTGAATAATTGACTACATGGATGTGGTCTATCATAAAATCGATTTGAAAACTATTCTACTATTATCCTTTCACCCGGTGTGCAGGGTTTGCCTTAGTGTTCGCTTAACCAGGGCACGCTGCTTTCTGTGGCATGGAGAAATGGGAGTTCCTCACTTGTTGCTGCATGACTTATGTTGTGTTGGTCATCCGAAAACCTCAACTCTTCAAAATACTTTTAATTATATTATAAACATTACATATTCCAATAAACTGGCACTTTGTTTTTTTAATAACGGTTTTTAATATTTAGGCAGCAGTGTTAGATAACGAATATTACTAATTAAGAAAGAAAAAAAAAAACTAATTTGCATAAAATCCCATTTTATCTCTTCAAAGCCGTTGTTGGGGTAGTCCCTCAACACATTTTGTTTTGGTTATTGTATATACGTATAAAATTGTGCTAAATTATTAATTAGCTTATTTTAAATTTAATACTGTTTTTTGACTGATTAATAATTCATAAATAATATTAGTTAAGTTCAAACCTGAAAACACGACAAAAATGTGTTGCCAGAGTTTATTTTCATCAGCGAAATGGAAAAAACCTTTTCCTTCAAAATAATTTATTCGAATAACAATAGTTATAAAATACTTTTGAAAAATCGAAATAATGGGTTTTGAAAATATGCACTTATTCGAATAGTCGAAAGATTTTTGTACAATGAAAAAATCTGATCAAAATTGAAATTTTTTCAAAAACCAAGGAAAAAATAATAGTATTATTCAGAAATTTTAGTCGAATAATTTTGTTGGCATAATATAATTTTTTATAAATTTCTTAAATGGTCGAAAAATATTTTTTTTGTAGTGTAAAAAATGTACAGTAATTCATAAAATGAGAACGGCTAAGCCGATTTCTGTAAAATTTTTAGTCAGTTGTTCGAATTTTTATGGAGAAGGTTTTAACGGAAGAAAATTTTGCAAAATCCCTCCGAAAAAAGTCTGAAAATTGAAAAATCGAATTTTTGTATGAAATTTCGTGTGAAATAATTCCTTAATGGCTTTCCAAATCAAAAAATACAAAGTGCTTAGTGTAATTTATGGAAAATGCGAATGCAGAAAATAAAAAAATTTCTCCGCAAAAGTTGGAAAATTGGAAAAATCGAAAATTGGGGCTCGCCGGGTCCGTTAGTTCTTTATCAAAACATTTACTGAGGGGAAAATATAATACTCAGAAAATTTTAACCGAATTTAATTCATTTCTTCCGCTCATATAATAAATTTTATAAATTTATTATATGAGCGGAAAAAAGGAAAAATACAAAAATATTGATAATATTTGGAAATTTTAATCGAATAATTTTATTCGAATAAAATAGTTGTTGCTATAATTTTTATAAATTTCTTTAATGAGCGGAAAAGGCGAGAAAAAATATTAGTATTATAATATTCAGAAATTTAATCGAATAATTAATTTCGAATAATATATATTTTTTTATATAATAATATTTATAAATTTTATAAATTTCTTTAATGTGCGAAAAAAAAGAAAAAAAATGATAATAACACTCAGAAACTCTAAACGAACTATTTTATTATTATGGACGATATACTTTTTTATAAATTTCCTAGTGGAGTGAAAGCGACGAAAAGTATTAATAATATTCGAAAATTGCAACCGAATAATTTTATGAGTTTTTTAAATATCATTAATGAGCGGAAAAAGTGGGATAAAAATAAAAATATTAATAATATGAAAATATTCGAAAGTTTAAATCGAATAATAACTAAAAAAGTTCACTCATTAATGATTTACATACATTAATGATTTACATACAAATACGTCTCACAGTTAGGAGAATTATTTAGTAAATAATAAAAATATTAAAAACTGGTTGTTCAGTGACAGAAAATCCTGTACAAACAACTGGGGTTATAACAATTGCATATATGTGATCAATATGTGGCAAACATTAACGTAAGAATAATTAAAGAGCTCGGTGGCTGAAGTGGTTAAAGCGGCCGTATTAAAAATACATCATGTTCACATGATCCCGAGTTCGAATCCCAGTGGGTGCTGATGAGTAGTGTGGCGACTACGGAACAGCTAGTTGTCCCCCAGCTAATGTGGTATTCAATTATTTTTTCTGTTCTTCTTTGGTCTTATTGTTTCACAGCAATTATTGTTATAATTAAAAATAATCCTTCTTCTTGACTGAAGTTGGACTCGAACTCACAACTAGTTAATCTCGTACATATGTATATAACTAAAAAATTTCACTCATTAATGATTTACATAAAAATATTAATAATTTAATAATATTCAGAAATTTCTAATCGAATAATTTAAATCAAAAAAACTTTGTTCAAGAAATATTTCTATTGCTGGCAACACAGTTTGTAAGACATAAAATGAAACCTAAATAAAAATTATACAATAAAAACATTCCCAACAACAATAATAACAACAACAACAACAAAAGAAAGGTCATTGGAAATTACATAATAAATGACTGCCTGCTGCTTGTTTTCAAACGTATGTATGTGTGTGTGAGTGTGCATATGTGTTTGTGTGACATGACAAACGTTCAACAGACTCCAAGAGATTAAAATTACACATCACATTGTTAACATTTAGCCACTGAAAATATAAAAAAATGGTACTAAAGCCATTCTACAGTGGTATGAAATTCAAACTTTTCTAAAATATATTCAAGAAACGGCCTCAACTCAAACTCATTTGAAAACCCGGATATTTTTTCTTTTCACTTCATGATACGACGTGACGTAGTAAATCAGTTTCTTTTCTCAGCTGTTTTTTTTATATTTTTTATCTTGGACCATTACTGAGAACACACAGACTGCAAATTTAAAAAGTCACTCGAACCATGGCACTTCTTGCACTTATGAGCTGGATGAAATGTGACTTGGAAGCCAGGCAGATAGCACTAAAAGCCGCGATCAGGTTGAACGTTGAGGAGCATGGACCCACAAACCGTGGGGACATGCTAATATACTGGAGATTGGAAGGGACCTAGTCCCCGATCTAATTCACTAATGCATCCCAAAACCATTCCTCTCAAGGAGCTTCGGCGACCGAATCGAGCAATTTCCCCTAAAAATCTGGATCCTTCTATGTTTACACGGATGGGTAGAGAAGAGGAGAAATGGTGGTGTGGCGTTTACATAGAAAACTCAATATTAAAATATCCTTCAGATTATCACACGGCTGCAGTGTTCTTCAGGCTGAAATATATATGAAGATATTCGGTAGACATATCATGATAGTAACGGACTGCAAGTCCGCCATCAACTCAATGATTGAAATATACGCTAATTCTAGTCTAGTCCAAGAATGCCGGACATCTTTAATTAAGATGGCGAGACATTTTAACCAAACCCTAAAATGAGTACATGGACATGGGTCCAATAACGGCAACAACATCGCTGATGTCTTAGCTAGAAAAGGGACAGCCCTAGAGGATAGGGATATAGATCCCTTTTGCGGCCAACCCTTATCAGCGTATTGGAAAAGAATAAAACTCCACACGCTGGAAGGTGCCCAAGAAAAATGGCCCACATAGTCCAAATGCCTTATATCCAGACACCTGTGGCCGCATATTAGCCCTAAGAGAACGTGGGAGCTATTAAAACTGCTCAGATCTCACCTGAGAGTGAATGTAGCAGTCATTTGAGCAACTTTTTGTTGAGGAGTTCGGGCCTTCTAATTCGTCCTGTATGCAATTTCCCAGCAATCAATGGAAGACAAGGCTTAATGTGTTGGTAGGCCGACGCCCACTAGCAGCATCAGCCCTTAAACCAACTCACCCGTCAACCATCACCACTGGTTCCTTACAGTACAGGTATCTGTTGTAAGGGCAACAGACCCTCGGGAGGTTGCTAGTCTCGGAAAAAAGCTACACACTAAACAATTATCAAGGATACTAACTCCCCCTTCCTGCGTTTAGGGGTGCCTCGATTGCCGATTTGGTAGAGTACACGGCCAACAGTCTCGAGGTCGCAGGTTCGATTTCTGTCTCAGACCCTGGGTGTTACTGCAGATAAACAAAAAAGCTTAGCAGATTTTGTGTTTATTAAAAAAAAAAAAGAAATGTTATTACAAGGTAGGCTCCTCAATCAATCATAATCAGCCCGGGTTGAACAGCAAGCAGAATTACCCGGGAACAATGCTGATCCCCTTGCTGCCAATTTACATTCTTGGTAAGGGTTTCGTAAGCCAACACAACATAAGTCATGCGGCTGTCTAGAGCTTTATGTGCTGAGGAACTCCTTCCCTCTTTACCCGAAAAGCAAAATGCCCTGGTTTGATCTAGGTGAAGGCAAAGCCTATTATCCGGGTTTAACTTTAACAGACAGTGAAGTGGTGACTTTGCCACAAAAATCATTTTTAGCGAGGAGGCACACTTCCACCTCAGTGGATTCGTTAACAAGCAGAATTGCCGCATTTGGGTAAGTAAAAATCCAGGAATGATTCTTGAAAAGCCCGTGCATCCGTAAGGAGTGATTGTTTGCTGCGGTTTACACAAGGCGAATTTATACAGGTGAATGCAAGCGGAAAGGCGAATTCAGTACTATGTATTTTGTTATTGTAAAACATATCGTGAATGTCAAAATCTAAATTCGCCTAAGATTGTGCAGCTGGGAAAAAATTTTATATAAACGTTAAATATAAACTTTTATAATTGTTTGTAATTAAAATCACAGATTACATTAGTTTTTCACTTTTAAATTCACACAAATTTCTTGAAATTGCACTAAATTATACAAAGAAATCTTCAGATTAAAATGACGCGAAAAAGTTTGTAAACAAAAGAAAAAAAATTTGACAGTCTCATTGGAAAAACCGCGAGAAGCAAAAAATAATCACCTGAGCTGTTAAGTTCACCTTGTAATGAATTCGCCTTGGGTTTACACGACCTGTTCTTGTTCGAAAAGTAAGTCGGCCCAGCAGTTACCATGAATGGTGTTCGCAATAGCGAGACGACAACTGATTTCTTGTGACCAAAAATTGAGTATACTCTTAGAGTGGTATTTGAGGAAGCTCGCTAAGGATAGCAAAAGTAAAAGCAGCGATCTTACGCTGCCCCACTGTGCTTTATTGAAAGTATATCCAGGTTAAAACCCCAACACTTTTGGAGATTTCCATTGAATAAGATTTGTAATCTGTTTGTGAGCAAATACATATGTATGTGTGTGTGTGTGTGTGTGTGCATTTATGTCATGTCGTGTTCATTTATATCTCATTTCTTGCGTATTTCTTCATACATACGAGTATGTACCATATTTCTTTTCCTTTTTTTTTTAATTTTTTTTAACAGTTTTGCTGTTAAAAATTGATTTTGTTGTTGGCTTCTTTTAAGATATTTTGTTTAATTTTTGTTTTTACATAATATGTGCCAATTTTAAGGCAAAATGTTAAAATTAAAATCAAGTTGAGTGTAGTTGAGGAAAAAAAAAACAAAACCAGGTTTGCAAACTGACAAGTCATGCCCTCTATAAAGATTTTTTACAAGCTACTTGTATATATATATATGTACTCGTATAAGTTATTGCAACATTTTGATTGTGTTATGTTTTGTATTGTTTTTTTTTTTCTTTTAACTGAAAACTTTTATTTTCTTTTTATTTTGCAGATTTTTATTTCTATATTTCTTTAGTTGATTGTGGAGTGTTTCTTTGTTATTTTTTAAATTTATGAAATGCTAAATTGCCGTTGGCAGCTTTAAAACTCCACCGGAAAAAGGTATTAGGTTTGTTTATAGTTAAAAACATATAAAGTTTTAGTAAAATATTGGGTGTTTTTTTTTAAGTTCAGGCAACACCAAGCCGCAGCATAACAATGCAGCAACCAGCAAAAACAGCGAATCAAGCAAGACCGTAAAATTGTAGAGCAACATCGTTAAACCCAAGGCGACTTTATACAGGTGAATGCAAGCGGAAAGGCGAATTCAGTACTATGTATTTTGTTATTGTAAAACATATCGTGAATGTCATAATCTAAATTCGCCTAAGATTGCTCAGCAGAGAAAAAAATTTATATAAACGTTAAATATAAGCTTTTATAATTGTTTGTAATTAAAATCACAGATTATATTAGTTTTTCACTTTTAAATTCACACAAATTTCTTGAAATTGCACTAAAACATGCAAAAAAACCTTCAGATTAAAATGGCGCGAAAAAGTTTGTAAACAAAAGAAACAAAATTTGACAGTCTCATTGGAAAAAACGCGAGAAGCAAAAAATAATCACCTGTGCTGTTAAGTTCACCTGGTAATGAATTCGCCGTAATCTAAAAGCAGAAAGCAAAAGTCAAACAAAGTCTGTAGAACGCTTAACAGCCATCCCTAAACAAGAGCGGCAAGCGTAGCTGTCAAAAGTTCTCCTGCCCGTACATTTTGTATGGAGCTTACCGAAAAAACGCGGCGGCAACGCTTTGCTATTGGAAAATCCGATTTTGACAATGCGTTTCACAATGAAGTAAGTTGCAAAGAAAAAATAAATATAAACAAAACAAAACTATAAGGACCAGTACTCAGGGGATGACCCCTACATATGCAGTGCATTGTACCAGAACTAGGAAAATAGGTTGTGAGGAGGGGCAAAGAGGGAAAGAAAGTGTTTCTGAACATTTGTCTTGAACTTTCCAACGTTATAACAGACAGGAAACACGTCTGCAGGCAACTTGTTCCACAGACGAAGCGTACGGATGAAAAACGAATTCTCTCTGTAATGCGTAGTACGATTCCCCGGGCAATCAATCACAAATGGATGAGCTCTGGACGATGAACGCGTGGTACGTAAAAATGTGCGCGTTTCGGGAACAAGATCCCTAATCTCGTCAGAGCAAAACCCATTGCAGTAACGATAGAACAGAGTAACGCACCCCACACTGCGTCAATGCTCCAGTGAATCAATAGAGTTAGATACCCTACTGTCACCGATGAGCTTCTTCACCCTCTCCTGCACACGGTCGAGTAACCCCAAAATAGACTTTGAGGCACCGGCCCAAACATGAGAGTTGTATTCCATTTTCGGTCGGATGTAGGTGGTATAAATAGTAAGGAGGTTGGATGGAGTGAAGTAAATCTTACACCGCTTCAAAAAAAAAAAAAAAAAATTCCAAAGTCTACTGATGATTAGGGTAGCTCCTATGAAATGTCGACATATAGACAGCTGGGAAACATAGAAAACAAGCTGTTTATAATTTTTTTGTTTTCGAAAAACTTTGCGTTCAACAACGGCACAGTTTTTTAAGTATCCGATCTTCTTCGAAGACCCATCTAACGTTCTAAATTGCTTTATCTTCATAAAACCCCAAGTCCTCAAAACTCCTTATGTCATCACACACAAAAATTTTTGGTAAAAATAAAATTAATAAAATTTGTAACTAAAAAAGTAATTTTCATGCATACAGGGTGTCCCTGAACTCAACGTCAAGCCGAAGCAGGACGACAGAATTGATTGTAATCATCATGAGAAAAAATCTTCACATCACTTGAATCGATTAAAGTTGGCCAATATTTTTAAATCGTTTCAAACACAAACTTCTACCACTTTCAAAAATAAAAACATGAGTAGTGTAGCGGCTACGAAACAGCTAGTTGTGCTCCAGCTAAAGATTTGATTATTATTTTTCTTGTCTTCTTCAATCAAAAATTATTGATCACAGCAAATTTGTATTGTAAAAATTCCTTCTTAGCAAAAAACTTCAGAGAGGAAAAACTTGAACTAAAGCCTGATGTACAAATACCAAAAATCTCATTTAAAAAAATTATAAAAAGTTCAACAAAAATTATTTTAAAAAAATTTTTGTTTAAAACCACGAATTCATTTACAGATCTGCATTCAAATAATTTGTTAATTGATTCAACGATTTCCTTTGTTCAATATGAAAAAAAAATTCTGTACATAGACAATTGAACATCAAATGCTGTGAAATGTAATCAGAATCAGCGTTCTAGGTCCGCTTTTAGGGTTTGGAAATTGAAAGACAGACATTTTTCTCATTCTGCTTTGAACTTGCCGAAACCTTTTACAGTTGCGAAATTAATAGCAGACAGAAATTTTTGGTTTCTCTTCTCTTTCTTTTTTGTTGTTGATGTTTTTTAAGCACAGCTAGTGTGTTTATATGAAGTTGATGTTGATATGAGAATAATAATACGAAGCAACAACATGAAAAAATGCGAAGAGAGGCAACTTCAAACGAAAAATGTCTTAAAATGTCCAGTACAGTAGAGGTTTACCGCACACTCTTCCTCTTTAATACATCGCCTACAAACTTCATCTGTCTGTTCATCAGTTTCTCAACTGTGAAAAGGGACTAGATTATGCTTTGAACGCACCCGTGAAGGCGGCCACATGTTCAAAATCATATTTGAACACGAATGTCGTAAACTAGTGCGACTCTTAACAAAACACCCTGCAAATAAAAAAGAGTTGTTATTTTTTTCAAGGTCGTTTTTTGGCTTCTAGAAAACGTTAAGACATAAACAAGTTTATGCAGAAATTTTAGTTTTCGAAACTAGATTTAATGGAATGAATAATTTTTAGTAGTGAAGAGTTAGCTATACTGTCAGGGGTTTCACAAGGAAGTGCATTAGGATCGCTTTTATCTAAAATTTATATCAGCGTTTTAAAAAATATAAGCTTTAATGGGAAATTATTTATGTACGCAGGTATAGATATATGCATTCTTTATATACATATATCATCATATCGGACAAGGCGGCTGTTGTACCTGTGTCGTAAGGCCATTGGGAAGACCTGGGGTATATAAATCCTTGGAATTCTTGCTGGCTATTTAACATGGTAATAAAGCCCATATTAATGTATGGGGCGCTTGTTTGATGGACGGCTTTAGAGAAAACCACCTATTGCAGATTCATAGAAAGGATACTGCGGTCATCTGCTTTGATGGTAACTGGTGCTTCTTGTACTACGCCAACTAAAGCACTAATTACGATGATGCATTGGCTGCCAGCTGATCTCATGGCGAAGGAAGTGGCCATGTGCTCGGCAATTAGGCTAAAAGCCAGTGAGATGTGGAAAGAAGCGACAGAAGGTCACGCTTCGATAATAGAAAGTATAACGGACCTCCCGGAGTATATTGATTACTGTGCACCAGCTCTAATGCCCGACAAGAGATTTGACGTGATCTCATCAAGGGCGGCCTCGGCAGCGAACCAAATGGGTCGCCAAGAGGACGTGCTTGAAATTTTCACAGATGGATCCAAGTCGGACATGGGAGTTGGTGGTGGTATCTTTATGCCCCAGTATCAGAGGAGGATCAGTTTTAAGCTATACGATGAGTGTAGCGTAATGCAGGCTGAAATTACAGCTATTTTGAGAGCAGCTAACTGGTTGAGGTACTATAGGGTATACGGGGTGAATATCCGAATCTGTGCTTTAAATGCTGCGTTAAATGCGCTTGTGGGTGTCTATACGACACCCACAAGCGCAGGAATGCCGGATATCTCTTAATGAGATAGCGAGACATTCGAGCCTGGAGCTTTTCTGGGTACCGGGGCATAGTGGAGTGCCCGGAAATGAGTTGGCGAAAGCCGGAGCTCGTCTACAGAGAGGGGACAATGATACGATGGTAGGAGTCCCGCTTAACAGCTGTAAAAACCAAGTGCAGCGTCAACTTGTAGGGACTGCGCAGGACAAATGGTCTGGTGAGGTCACCTGCCGAGTAGCAAGGCTGACATGGCCTGCGTATGATCGTAGTAGAACTGCGGTCTTAAAGGGTTTTCCCCGTCAAAGGTTGCGTACCTTGGTGGCAGTTCTGACAGGACATTGTCTCATAGGGACGCATGCTAGGAGGTTAAATCTTCCATTTAATGATTTCTGCAGAAGTTGAGGGGATGAGGACGAGGAGGAAAGTGTTGAGCATTTCCTCTGTCGATGCCCGGCTCTCAGTTCTATGAGAGCGCTGTATTTAGGCGGACCGATGCTGCACGGGTTAGCAGATATATCGGAATGCCGAGTGAACGGACTGGATTCCTTTATCCGGCTGTCGGGTTGGTTTGAATCTGAACCGTCGGGGGAAGTGTAAGTCTCGTGGGCTGCACTTCTCCCTCAGGCAACACAACGGGACCAAAAGGACCCAAGTGGGCTGGTTTCATGAAACTGGCGGCCTGTACAACTTAACCTAACCTAACCTATATCATCATATAACTGAGCCTAATGCTATTATCTTGTTAGAGCTTTTAAGGCTGAATAAATAGAAAAAGAATAAAAGTTGAATGTTAAAAGAAAAGTTTATCAGATTTAGGTGTATCTTTACAGAGCAGAATAATTTATGAAAATACTTCTTGAGGGAAATACAATATGCGAATCAGTAAATATCATATATCTTGTCCTTAAATTAAGTCATAATATTCTGTGGTCTAATCATATCGCTCTTTTATTGCATAAGTTTGTTTCGAGAAAAACACATTTAAAATTTTTAGCTTCTATACAAGTCTTAGAAAATTTGTTTAGAAAATATCTCCTAAAGAAAGCAGTTTAAAAGTAATTTGATTAAATTTTTGGCATTTTTAACTCGAAAAACACATTTTTTTGAGATATGACTATGTTGCAATAAAGGAGCGATATGACAGGCTTGAAGGCAAAAATCTTTTTCAGGAATTGATTTGTTTTATGGATTCACAAATAAATTACATACTAGAACGAACCTATTACTTTCTCAATCCTTAGTTCACTCGCTTCTTACATATCTTCCAATAATATTGTGCATCCAAATCAAATACCGTATTAAAGACGTTACAATCAGCTCAAAATAAAGCCTTGAAAACTGTGTTCAACTTTCCAATTAAATTTTTAACAACAAGCCTTTTCCAAAACTATGCCAAATCGGTCCTTCCAGTAAGAGGACTTTGTAAATACCAATTGCTTCTGTATGTTTTCAAATGTACGGGTATAAATAGAATTGATTCACATTCTGTTTTATTTCCACAGTACATATTAACATACAGAATGAATACTAGACAATCAAGAGACCTGAACACTGTGAGGTATCGCCTTGAGCTTATTAAACAATGCATCAAATTGAGTGGTCGAAGTGAATACAACATGTTACCAGAAGGCTTAAAAAATATGCCAGTGCTATCAACCTTTAAAAGTAAATTAAAATATTATATGTTGTGGAGACCTGGCAACGGTAAATTGCTAGTCATGCTGTTTGGAAGACCTGGCAACGCTGTTATTTCAGCAGCGAGTTGGGTGACAGTTAAAATAGAAAATGGTTGTAAAGATTTGATTGTATCGGGTGGTTAAATTTCAAGGGCCGATGTTGAATGTAAACCACATCTAAACCCCAAGTTTTTTTTTCCGAATTTTATTTGACATTTCTCTATTTCAGACTTATTCAATTTGAACCATGGAGAGATACACAATCCAACAACGTGTTAAAGTTATCCAGACTTACTATGAAAATGGGCGTTCAAATCAAAATGCATATCGTGCACTTCGTGATTTTTTTGGTCAATTTGATCGTCCAAATGTGCGTACAATCGCAAAAATCGTGGAAAAATTCGAGCAAATTCGGGTCTATAGAAGATGTGAGAACACCAGTGCATGCTCGTACAGCTCGTACTGCAGAAAATATTGCTGCTGTTCGCGGTAGTGTCGCTGAAGAGCCGTCCACCTCAACTCGTCGTCGTGCCCAACAATTGCATCTCTCACGCTCGTCGTTGATGAACATTATGCATAAAGACTTGCATTTACACGCTTACAAGGTGCAATTGGCTCAAGAACTAAAGCCTCTTGACCATTCCAAACGTCGTGAATGGGCAGAATGGTGGCAAGAAATGGCAACAGTGGATGGCTAATTTTCGAAGAAAATCATCTTCAGTGATGAAGCACATTTTCACCTCAGTGAATTCGTCAATAAACAGAATTGCCGCATTTGGGCGAATGAGAATCCAAGAGTGACTATCGAAAAACCAATGTACCCACAAAGAGTGACTGTTTGGTGCGGTTTATGTGCTGGCGGCATCATCGGGCCGTATTTTTGCTAAAATTAGGCCGGTCAGGAAGTTACTGTGAATGGTGTTCGCTATCGTGAGATGATAACGAACTTTTTATGGCCCGATTTGAAAGATATGGATGTAGACGATATGTGGTTTCAGCAGGACGGTGCCACTTGCCACACAGCTAACGAAACAATTGCTCTTTTGCGCAACAAATTCAATGGCCGTGTTATCTCACGTAATGGCGATGTCAATTGGCCACCAAGATCGTGTGATTTGACACCGTTGGACTTTTTTCTTTGGGGTTATTTGAAAGAAAAGGTGTACGTCGATAAGCCAGCAACAATTCAACAATCATAATAAAATAAAATTACAATAATTTCCTAAATAGTTTGTGTTTTATTCAAAATCAACATCGGCACTTGATATTTAACCACCCTTTATATTGTGGAGACCTGGTAACGGTGATTGTTAGTCATACTATTTGGGAGACCTGACAACGCTGCTATTTCAGCAGCGAGTTGGGTGACACTTAAAATAGAAAATGGTTGTAAAGATTTGATTGTACAAATAAACTGGATTAATAAAAACAGAATCGTGTTATTCCTGGGTATATATGTATGTATATTATTGGGTTGGTACAGGGATAGCGAGTTATTACAAAATTTAGGGTTAGTTTATAGGAGTGGACTGTATGTGTACTCTATGTGTATGTGTGTGGTGGCCTACTCCTAGTAGGCCACCACTTTTCTCACTACTATACCTTAGTTTTAGAATCTGATTAAGGATGGTGCGTCTGCGTGCGGATCAGTATGAGTGTATGTTCTTGGTATTAGGTTATGGTTGATGATAGCATGCCTGTGTAAGGATGAGTGTGTGTGCTTGTGTAAATGAGAACATCACGGTCGCCATATAGGAGCACCAAATGAAACACGGTCGGTTGGCTTGCTGGTTGGTTAACTAACTGCCGTCATTTATTCTATATATTCATGTACATAATTCATTGTAAAGCATTAAACACATTCGAGACAACAGGCTACACGAACACACGGCTACAAATGTAGCCTGTAGCCAGCTACATAATTATATTGAAGGCGGCAGCTACATAATAAACAGCTGATATTGTTTTCTTTATCTCCTTACAAATATTTACAAAATTTTATAGTAGCTATTGCTAAAAGAGTGCGAGCTACTTAGTAATCGATGTAAAAATATATATAAATATTAACAAAAATTAACTATTTGCAAATCACAAGCAAAATCCACAATTAAAATTAAAACTTCTGAAATATAAACAGCTGCTTTTTTGCATTTCAATGGTGCCACTCATAATTTTTTAAGCTGTTTCTAAAGCTATTAACTAGGTAGTGAACAGTAAGAAAAAACCAAGAAAATGCAATGAACTATTTAAAGACTAAAGTAATTTAAATGTAGCTCCATAATTTATAAACCAATATACGGAAATAATTTTTTGGCAAGAATTATTATTAACCATTTTCAATTTAGAAATATACACCTTCATATGTAAAAAAAAAACGTGTGTGTGTATCCAAAAATAATTGGTGTTTCAATGTTTTTTTAAGCTAGATAGAACTTTAAATTGTAAAAAGTAACACAAAAAAATTAAATTTTGATGAAACATTTTTTTTATTTGTTTCAGTATACTCTGACAAATCATCATGAATAGACTCACGCTTGAGTAACGCTACGAAATTATCCAAATTTACTTTGAAAATCAGTCGTCGATTCGCAAAGTCGTTTTATCGCAAAATTGTGTTCAGCGATGAGGCGCATTTTTGGCTTAACGGGTTTGTTAATAAGCAAACTTGCCGCATATGGAGTGAGACCAATCCACAAGAGACCCTACAGACTCCATTACATCCAGAAAAATGCACTGTTTGGTGCGGTTTTCATGCTGGTGGCATCATCGGACCTTATTTCTTCAAAAATGAGGCCGGAGCTCGCGTTACGGTCAATGGAGATCGTTACCGCACCATGATCAATGATTTTTTGTTTGAAAATATGGATGACATTGATCCGAAGGAGATGTGGTTTCAACAGGATGGCGCTACGTGCCATACGGCGAACGCAACCATCGACTTACTGAAATCAAAATTTGGCGATAAGTTGATTTCGAGAAATGGACCTGTCAATTGGCCTCCAAGGTCGTGCGATTTGACACCTCTCGATTATTTCCTGTGGGGCTACGTGAAGTCACTGGTTTATGCTGATAAACCAGCAACAATTGACGCCTTGGAGGCCAGCATTGTTCGTGTTGTTCGTGACATACGGCCAGCAGTGCTCGAAAAAGTGGCCCAAAATTGGACGTCCAGAATGCGCTTCGTCAAGAACAGCCGCGGTGCCCATATGCCCGAAATCATTTTCAAATGTTAATGTCACGTATTGATCTTTCGAATAAAAAAAAATTTTGATTACAATTTCATTTTTTGTGTTATTTTTTACAATTCCAAGTTCTATCGGGTTTAAAAAAACACCCTATATTATAATAACAGAAAGAAATATGTATATGAAACACTAACAAACATCTGTAATAGTCTGCAATACATGTAAGAACATAAGTTTTTGTTTCGGTTTACGAAAAATGCCAATAAAATGCAGTGTGCTACTCTATACGAAATTTCAGGTTACAAAAATCAGTTTTTATGCACGGAAAACTTTCATGTTGACTTTTGCAGGTATGACAATTTGTAATACATACCAGAAAATATATCTGTGGCGTTTTATCATAACAGCTTAAGTCAATTTTTAAAAATTGTAAAAAATGCTGCTAATTTGATTATTTGAATAAATATGGTATTCCTGCTTGCAGAAATAATATTTCGTATTATTCACAAAATTTAGTTATAATTATGGTTTATCCACTTGTCTTCTTAAATTTAGTTCTTCATTCAAATTTCCCATCAAAACGTTTTTTGATCTTATCTCGACTTAAGCTGTTATGATAAAATGCCACAGATATATTGATTACTTTTACTCTTGTGCCACATCTCCTTTTTATAAGCACACAGAGCTAAAATTACTGATATTTTAAATGACAATACTTTTTGCCAATTCTTTTTACCAAAAACAGCGCATACGAGTATATGATGAAAAAACACATTTTTAGATTTAAATAAGACTTTTTGCAATATGTAATATACTCGTATAAAGAAACAATACCTAAAAACACAAACATCGCCTGAAACTTGTCTTAAAAATGGGTGCAATCATCTTTAAAAACGGTTAACTTAAAAAGTGTTTAATAGAACTTAATAGAATAGTAAAATTCTTGTATGAATACAATTGACCTAAAAATTATTTCTAAAGCTATTTAGCTTTTTTACGAATACAATTTGTAAATTTCTTTTCAAAGAACTAATTTATTTAACTTCGCTTGATACATTGGCATCACTAACAAAGCTTTTGTAGCCAATGAAAATAGAAATTAGTTTAATTGGACTACAACGACAAAACCAGACAACAACCTGCAGCCGTGCTGCCTTGCTGTTTTCAAAATAATCATTCTCATAAGAAGACGTGTATTTTAATTTTGAGCTTTTGTAGTCGGTAGCCTGCTGTCTCGAATGTGTTTAATGCTTTAGGCGTTTTTACATAATAATGGAAGAGACAAATGGTAAAGTTGCCAGATGGTTAGTGGTGGCACTATACAAATGTAAATTTTCAATTAATAAGTTTTATTTATTACAATAAATATTCAATATTGTTTTAAATAATACAAATTCACGTTTTATATTAAAAAAAAAATTTCGTTTTAAGAAAAGTTGAGTAAATTTAAGCAACTGCTTCGGAGGTTGAAAAGTAAGTAAGTCAAAAATGTTAGTTTTAAAAAGATTAGAGCTACATATTGTATATTGGAATGTTCGAAACATCGTAACACGTAACATTTCCAATAGAATAATTCAAAATAGAATATTTTGTTAAGACAAATATATGTATGTTTAGCAAAACTAATGAAAGATAATTGACAATGATAATGAAAATGGACATAACTTAAATTCTTTATTTCAAATAAATAAAGATTTATTACAAGTGTTGAAATTTATTTTATATAATTTTCAGTATAAAATCTTCGATTTTATACAATTATTATTAAAATATTATTTACTTGAAAATATCAGTTTACTTCTTGCATATGCAAAGCAATTCTTTTTTTGGGCAGTTTTTTTATAAAAAATTGTAAAAAAATGTATAACAATTACTGTATAGAAATTTGTTACGAAAATTGTAGCTGGTTGCCTTCAAGCCTCTAAAAAGCCACCTGCCATAACTTGGCGTAATGTTATTCTTGTTAAAATTATAATTATATGGAAATAAAAGCACTAAAAAATCGTTTTAGTTCTTAAACAACAAACGAAAAAGATCCGTTTTTTATTCCCTTCAAAGAAAAGTTCTTCGCTTAAGTCTTACGTTTTGCTTGTGTATTTGTTTTTGTTTTTCTGTGGCAGCAGGAAATTTTCTCCAATACATACATACATACATATATAAATATGTACATATAAATGACGAGCATTATTTATGCGACTAACATCATTGGTATTCCCAAAAAGTGATTTGTTTGTTGGTATCCAATTTATTCGATTCATATTATTCAATTATTTAAGTAAAATTTCTTGATTATTCCAATACTATGTTTAAGGTTAAGTTTAACGGGCTGCCAGCCAGCGCCCACTTGGCTCCAATTTGGTTTGGTGTTGTTCCAATACTAACATTATAATAAATTTACTTTCTTCCACTTTGATCATGAGTATAATAATATGTGTAATAATTCAATAAAAGTTATTTAAATAAAATGATTCGAATAAATTTATTCGATTAAAATTATTCGAATAAAATTATTCGATTAAAAATATTCGATTATTGGAAAAAATTGTCTATCAATGCCATAAAATTATTATTCGACTAAAATTAATCGAATAAAATTATTCGATTAATATTATATGAATATTGTAAAAAATGTTTCGTTAATTCTAATATTCAACTTTGTTTATCAAAATACGAGTATAACTGTATAACTATGAAATAATATAAATTAATCGAATGAAATTATTCAATTATAATTATGGGGATATAGACTGCTACAAGCGCATACGTTGAGTGAAGGGGACTTACTATCACTACCAATGAAGGAGCTAGTTCAGTCTCTTGACGTACTTAGCCCGCTAGGGGACGCACAATAGACTTACAGTGGCCGATGTGGGCCACATCCCATCCAATAATAATAATATTATTCGTTTGTAGGGAAAAAATTGTCTATCAGTATTATAAAATTATTAGTTGACTGAGTTATTCGAATAGAAGTAATCGATTAATATGATAAATTATTAAATTGTTTGAATTAACTTATTCCATTATTAGAATAAAATAATTTTTATATTGTTACATAATAAAAATTATTCGAATAAAATTATGCGAGTAAAATTATTCGGATAAAAATAATCGATTAATATTACTTGATTTCATGAAAAAAATTTTTTATTACTCATGTAAAATTATTAGTCGTATATATTATTCGAATAAAAATAATCGATTAATATGATAAATTATTATATTGTTCTAATTAGTCTATTCCATAATAAGAATAAAATAATTTGTATATTCTTATATAATAAAAATTATTCAGATAAAATTATGCGAGTAAAATTACTCGGATAAAAATATTCGATTAATATTACCCGATTTTATGAAAAAAATTTTCTACCAGTCTTACAAAATTATTAGTTGACTGAGTTATTCGAATAAAAATAATCGATTAATATGATAAATTATTAAATTGTTTGAATTAACTTATTCCATTATTAGAATAAAATAATTTCTATATTGTTATATAATAAAAATTATTCGAATAACCTTATGCGAGTAAAATTATTCGGATAAAAATATTCGATTAATATTACTTGATTTTATGAAAAAATTTTCTATTACTCTTGTAAAATTATTAGTCGTATACATTATTCGAATAAAAATAATCGATTAATATGATAAATTATTACATTGTTCCAATTAACTTATTCCATTATTAGAATAAAATAATTTGTGTATTCTTATTTGAAAAAAGTTCTGCGAATAAAATTATGTTAGTAAAATTATTCGGATAAAAAAATTCGATTAATATTATTCGATTTTATGAAAAAACTTTCTATTGCTCTTATGAAACTTTTAGTCGACTAATATTATTATTAGAAAAATATTTGGAAAAAAAATTTTCTATTAGTCTTATAAAATTATTAGTTGACTAAATTATTCGAATAAAAATAATCGATTAATATGATAAATTATTGTGTTGTTTTAATTAGCTTATTCCATTATTAGAATAAAATAATTTGTATATTCTTATATAAAAAAACTATTCGAATAAAATTATGCGAGTAAAATTATTCGGATAAAAATATTCGATTAATATTATTTGATTTTATGAAAAAAACTCTATTACTCTTATGAAATTTTTAGTCGACTAAAATTATTCGAATACAAATAATCGGTTGTAATAAATTATTAAATTTTGCGAATCAACATATTCGATTATTGGTACAAAATTATTGGAATATTCTTATTTCATTATTCAAAGCAAACATATGATTATCAGATAACAAAGAAGCTTTAGAACATCATTGAAATTTATTGAAAATCATTGAATATTATTGAATATCATTTAAAAATTTGTATTTTAATATTCAAACCAAAATGTTTAGTTTCCTATAAAATGTTTCGTGGAGTAAAATTAATTTTCATTACACGAAAAAAAGAAATACAAATGCACCAAAAATGTGCGTGGACTTTAGGTGTAAACTTGTTGTCATCAAATAGTTAGTCGATTTCCAATAGACCTTCTTTGGTTTTATTTCAAGTAATTAATTTCGTTAACTATTTGATGTTTAACGCATGTTTGTCAAAGGCCAGTTAATTTCTGATTAAGAAAGACTATACCAAATCACTTGTCCAATTGTCAACAACTTTAAAGAAGAAATAAAAAACCATAAAATGTTTCTTAAAAAAATGAATATAAAAAACAACTGTTTTTGTGTTTCTTGGATTGTATTCATAAAAAGTGTCTATAAATGTCTAATTAAAGTTAACCACGATTGCGTGCTTTTGTCATATTTTATTTATGTCAATGCCAACTGTAACTGTTCAAATGATATAAACATTTACAAACTTAAGGCTTGGTTACATACAATATACTCGTACTATAAAAATATGCAAAATATTAAAATATAATTCAAAAATCTAATATATCTATGTAAATCTGAAAACAGATCAAATTAATAATACTTAAAGCAAATCGGTTTGAAGATGTTTGGTAGTTATTTGAATGAAGTATATTTTTAGGTATATTTGAATGTCAATAATTTATAGACTTAAGTGACATCCAGCTCCATAAGATTGATTAGGGAATTCAAATAATTTTATTATTATTATGGAATATTATTATGAAAAATATTTTTTATAACATTTGAATTTTCCTGACAATGCTAACAAATTGTTGGTGAAATATCGGAATAAAAATTAAAAAACCCTTACTTTTTTCCAAAACCAATATCTGAAGCTGCAAAAATTTAAATATTTTAACTATGGATTAACTTGACTCGTACCATCTGATAATTTTTGGAATTGATTAATGTTTAACTATTTTATATTATCAAAAATTTTGTTTGAAATAGCAAATAATTTTATTTGGATTAATAGAACGATAATTATTCAATTTAACAAATCGAATAATTTGATTCGAATAATGTTAATCGAATAATTTTAATCGAATAATTTTATTCGAATAATATTAATCGATTAATTTTATTCGAACTGCATTATTCAAATAGTTTAATTCGAACATTTTTAATCAAATAATTTTATTCGAATAATTTTAATCGAATAATTATATTCTAATTATATTATTCAAATAGTTTAAATCGAATAATTTTAATCGTATAGTTTTATTCGAAAAATTTTAATTGAAATAATTTTACTTGAATAGTTTTAATCGAATAATTATATTCTAATTATATTATTTAAATAGTTTAATCCGAATAATTTTAATCTAATAATTTTATTCCAACAATTCTAATCGTATAATATTATATGAATTGTAGTATTCAAAGAGTTTAAATCGAATAATTTTAATCGTATAATTTTATTCGAATGATTTTAATTGAAATAATTTTACTTGAATAGTTTTAATCGAATAATTATATTCTAATTATATTATTTAAATAGTTTAATCCGAATAATTTTAATCTAATAACAATTGGGTTTTTATTCGCTATTTTCGTTTCTAACATTGATACCAATAAAGAATTATGAATAGCTTGTTTTCTATGTCATAGGAGCAAAAATTTTAGAGAAGTTTAGAAATAGAAAAGCTTGTTTTTTGTGTTTTGACAGGTATTATTACAGCATTTTTCTTTTTAAATTCTCAATTTATTTAGTTGAATGTTTGAGAATATCTTTCAAAAATTTCCAAAGTCTACTGATGATTAGGGTAGCTCCTATGAAATGTCGACATATAAGTAGATAGCTGGGAAACATAGAAAACAAGCTATTTATAATTTTTAAATGGTATTAATCTAATAACTTTATTCCAATAATTTTAATCGTATAATATTATTTGAATTGTAATATTCAAATAGTTTAAATCGAATAATTTTAATCATATAGTTTTGTTCGAATAATTTTATTCGAATTATATTATTCAAATAGTTTAAGTCGAATAATTTTAACTAAATAATTTTATTCGAATAATTTTAACCGTATAGTTTTATATTAATAATTTTAGTTTAACAACTTTATTCGATTAATCTTATTCCCATAATTTAATTCGAAATATTTCGATTGATTAATTTTAATCGAATAGTTTTATTCGATCATTTTAGGCGAATAGTTTTAGTCTAATAATTTTATTTGCACAGTTTCAATTGAATAATATTAATTGAATCATTTTCATCGAACAGTATTAATCGAAACATTTTTTATTTTTATTAATACTATATACCAATGATCATATCGAAGGTAAGCAAATAAATAATCGATTAATTGTAGCAATTTTCGAATTAATTCATACGTAAAATTAAATAATTTTCTTTAAATAGTTTCAATCAGGTAACTTTAGACAAGTAATTTTTTTTTCGAATAATTTTAATCGATGTTTTAATAATTTTAGTCAAGCCATTTTTGTAAAATAATTTTATTTGAACAGTTTCAATCGGATAATATAAATGGAATAATTTTATTCGAATAATTTTATTCGAATAATTTTAATCGAATAATTTTATTCGAGTAATTTATTTAAACACATACTATATTCAAGTGATCAAATCGGAGATAAGCGAATATATAATCGTTTAATTGTAGTAATTTTTAAATTGCTTCATTTGTAAAGTCAAATAACTTTTAGCAATTCTTAAATAGATAGTTTTTTGCATAAAATGGTATTCGAATAGTTTTAGTTGCATAAAAACAACCGAATAATTTCATAAGAAGCTTGAAAAAGTTTTATTTAAATATTCGAAAAGAATATGCAAATAATTTAATTATTCAAATAATGATACTTGCAAGTGTATTTAATTAACATTAACATTGTTCGGACTGGTTGGATCAGCCTTTGTTCGTATATTCGTTGTTCTATCTATATCAGTTTCATTATACGATTATTAGAAAATTCAAACACTAAATCAAATCACTTTTAACAGAAAGTATTATTCGCATTATTGAAGTTAAAAGTGATTTCATTGTGAAAAATTTTTAGATGCTCGACTTTTGTAAAACTAAAAAACGGATTGAAATCGTTACGGAATGTAATTGAATTCTATAACATGACTTTATTTAAGAACTTTCTGTTATCAAGTTCAATTATCGCTCCCCTTAATGAATTCCGATATGTCGCGATTATATCACTTCGTGTGCTTTAAATTAGTTTTTTTTCTATTTAAAATATTACGATACGTACGATATCATGGACAAGGGGCTCTTGGCCTTGATATGGTTTCCTATTAAAACTAAATCCTACTCAAAATTTGGGATACCCTTAAATTTCTTATGGAAAGTCAACTGGCTGCTGGAAATTAAACTTAAATGGAAAAAATCTGTAAAATACAATAAATTATAAATAAATATATCTTAATAGAAATCTGTACCAGTAAGTCTACCAAAAAAAAAAGGTGAAAGCGTAAAAATGATTTGTTCAAGACACGTTTCTTTCCCAAGATGCACCAAAAGCCGATAGTACGAGTATCCGCAGTTTAATCTTTTGTTTGCTAGTCGTCGATGTGTCAAATAAATAAATAGCTGCAAGCAAATTTCACACATTCTCTAACGTTTAAAATGTACCAGTTTTCAAATCGCTAAAGTGGAATTACATAACACATAAAACATATTTTTAATATTTTTTAAATGTTTGTATAAACAGGGTGTCTGGTAGCGGATTTATATTGTCAAACTGAAATAAAAAACGTAATAATTGACACAAAGTTTCATTAAGAGTATTGAACGATAGAATAGAAATGTGGATTTTATTTTTAACAAGCTTTTATTTTAGATTCACTTGTATGTTTGTTTGTATTTTTGCAACACTCGAAACCGATACCATATGGGTGATTATTACATATGTACTTAAGTTTATAAAACTGTATATATTAGGAATGGTGGCGTGGTATAAATATTTAAAATAATAACTTCTTTAAATATAATGCTATTAAATCAGATCAGACCAGTCAAGTAATCTACTTTTGCCGGGATTTTAAGTGGCCAGGGAAGATGCTCTACACGGTGGCATGTCGTAATGTCCAGTGTCATAATGTCCATGGACACTGTGACACACATAAAAGTGTCATAGGGTCCATGGACAGTATGGCACTTTTGAAAATGTCATAGTGTCCATGGGCATAGAGATACTTTGCAATTGGACATTATGTCATTTTTAAAAATGTCATAAGATCCATAATTGAAAAAGAAAGAAGAATCAGAAACGAAAGCACGAAGAAGAAGAACAAAGAAAGCGAATCAGAAACAAAAGATATCGAAGAAAATGCCTTGCATTGTTTGATTACTCATAAAGGAAGTATGAAGGAAAAATCGGCGCCGATTTTTCTTTCATGCTTCCTTTATGAGTAATCTAGCAATGCAAAGTAATAAAGATTATCGAAAACTTGGTCAGCAATTGGACATTGGACATACATACATATATCATTATTTAAGGTTTCTAATATTATAAGCAATAAATAAAACAATTTTCTTTCATTCGATTGCTTATCAGATAAATCAAATTGCTTGCCCTTTATATTATTATATACGTATGTATATATTTCTTTCCAAACTTAGAACTTAGAACACGGAACACGTAATGGCAAAATTTTAAACAAATCATATCAAGTGACAAAAAGTGTTGTCGTTTTGACAACATTCGTTTTTAATTGAACAAAGCGATCTCATCTTGACTACAAGATATTCTCAATTTAGTACCGGTATTTTTGTGGTATTGCGAATAGATCGCAATTTGAGGGCGGTATGTCCACAATTTAACGTTCGCTGACAAAAATTAAAGAACGTCTTTTTTCTCGTTGTGTACCTACACGTTCATATATTCGTATATAGTTTTGATGAAGGTATTACAATTAAAATTTTCCACTTTTAAAAATTTTTGATTTTTACTTAAGTTATGGACGTTATGACACTCTGCAAAATGTCATAGTGTCCACGGACTTTACGACACCTCTCTGTTAAACATTATGGCACTGTTAAAAGTGTCTTAACGTCCATGGACCTTTTGACACTTTTAAGTTTGTCATAACGTCCATGGACTTTATGTCACTGGACGTTATGACATGTCACCGCTCTACTTAAGCTTACAGGGCGAAGATAAATTGAAAACAATAGCTGTGTTCCACGTGAATAACGAAACAGTCCGAACTAGTCCACAGTAGTCCAAAAGTGATCCAGAAAAGGAGAGAGTATTTGTTTCGTTCTCCTGCATGTATGTATGAATGTATGTACTCGTATGTCTAATTTTTATGATTTGAAAGCCATTTACAGTTTGATGTAACGCATGCATGAATTTTTTAATATTTTACCAGAAATCATTAAAAAAAATTTCCCGCTGTACAAACAATAAGAGCTAAACAATTTTATAAAACAATGAAACAATATTTTGTATATTCACATATACATATGTATGTATGTACATATGTATGTATATCTGGATATGTGTTATACTTTTCTACATATTTGTAAATATCAAATATACTATATTGTGTTAAATAACTTTTTTTTAAATTTCTTTAACAAACTATTTATTTTAGGGAAAGAAAAACATTCGGTAATAAAACAGCTAGTAAACAATCAAAACAAAAATACAAATATTTTTACATATGTTACTATATAGTACATACATATGTGCATACCTAAGTATATATAACAATTTTTTATAGTTTTATATACCTAGTAGTTGCATTTCGTCACGCTAATTTAGTCGGTTTTTTGCGGTTGTAATTTATTACATGATTATTTTATAACAGTTGTTTGTAGTTGTTATTTCTGATTTATTTACCCAATTCCGAAGAAAAGCGTATGGAAAAAAACCAACAACAACAACAACTTAATGAGAAGAGATTAGTGAAGTAGTGAAGGATGAGGAGAGGAATGGAGGTTAAGTAGTCCATCAAACTTAAATAAATATTCACTCAAAATTTTACAGGTTTTCAATTTCTTATTCTAAAAATTTTTTCTCATTAAACTTTCGAGAGCGGCCATTAGCGGTCCATCAAGCAAAATGAACAAACAGAGTGAACTTAATTGTATCAGCAACAAGCAGCCCACAAACACAGCCAGCTAAAAATAAATTTTAATTGATATTATTATTAAGATTTGTGTGTTAATCATTCTCAACCCACTCACTGTCTGTCCTGTCGACCAATAAATGGGCACATCGGCTGTAAAAACCAACAGGCGCATTATGATGGGTGCGATGGTCAAATTGATTGGCGTGAGTTTTTCAAAGACGTGAGCGTATTTAAAACTAAGAATCTTGTAAATTAAATCTGAAAAGAAAATCAAAAAGTGGCTCTTAAAATTAACAAAAAAGAACCATTTAATGTGTATGTTAATATAAAAATTAAAGCAGAAGGTTCATACCACGCGCTAAACACGTTGTCGCTTTTTACGTTTCTGGGGTACTAGACGAAATGTAGGCAGTTTACGTTGAGAAAAATTACATCTATATTGTTAAAAACACATTGTGTGTTATCTAGTTTAGAACGCATATAACGCGTGTTATAGACCTTCTGCATAACACTAAAGTTAAGGTTTTGCCTATTTATTTACTCATTATTAAAGAGAGTGTATTAAAAACTGGTGTTAAACTTAACGACAGATTGCGAATTTTCATGGTACAATAATATTGTTACAAATTTTTATAATTTCTAACCCATAGTGCATCCGTTGATTTGACTGTTATAAATGTACGTTCACATTCAAAAAATAGCATACTACACAAAAAAAGCATAATACACAAAGCAAGTGGCTGTCCCCTGGGAAAGTATACTACTCGGAGTAATTCCATTGTAATCCTGGCTGCTTGCGATGTGGCACCGTCTTGTTGATACATGTTAATCAAGCCCAAAGCAAGCAGTTGTATCATTAAAAAGTTTTCAATCATTTCGCGATAGAGCTCTCCATTCACAGTTACCCCCACACCGTTTTCATTTTCAAAAAAATAATGTCCAATGCTTTCTCATGACCAAATTGCGCACGAGACTGGTAATTTTAATAGATGCAAAGGTGACTCTTGCAATACGTTGTAGTTCATGCTTGGGCCTATCACCTACAGGCCCTCTTTCTTCGAAATCATTCACTACTCGAAAAAATAGTGCGTTTTGTCGGCACGTTTTTCTTCCACGAAAAATTTCACGTGACACTAATGAATGATTGCTTCTGAAGAAATGTTTTAACAATTAAAATTTTTTTTTATTCGAAAGATCAATACGTGACATTAACATTTGAAAATGATTTCGGGCATATGGGCACCGCGGCTGTTCTTGACGAAGCGCATTCTGGACGTCCAATTTTGGGCCACTTTTTCGAGCACTGCTGGCCGTATGTCACGAACAACACGAACAATGCTGGCCTCCAAGGCGTCAATTGTTGCTGGTTTATCAGCATAAACCAGTGACTTCACGTAGCCCCACAGGAAATAATCGAGAGGTGTCAAATCGCACGACCTTGGAGGCCAATTGACAGGTCCATTTCTCGAAATCAACTTATCGCCAAATTTTGATTTCAGTAAGTCGATGGTTGCGTTCGCCGTATGGCACGTAGCGCCATCCTGTTGAAACCACATCTCCTCCGGATCAATGTCATCCATATTTTCAAACAAAAAATCATTGATCATGGTGCGGTAACGATCTCCATTGACCGTAACGCGAGCTCCGGCCTCATTTTTGAAGAAATAAGGTCCGTAGATGCCACCAGCATGAAAACCGCACCAAACAGTGCATTTTTCTGGATGTAATGGAGTCTGTAGGGTCTCTTGTGGATTTGTCTCACTCCATATGCGGCAATTTTGCTTATTAACAAACCCGTTAAGCCAAAAATGCGCCTCATCGCTGAACACAATTTTGCGATAAAAGTTGCGCGAATCGACGACTGATTTTCAAAGTAAATTTGGATAATTTCGTAGCGTTGTTCAAGCGTGAGTCTATTCATGATGATTTGTCAGAGTATACTGAAACAAATAAAAAAAATGTTTCATCAAAATTTAATTTTTTGTGTTACTTTTTACAATTTAAAGTTCTATCTAGCTTAAAAAAACACCCTTTATAAATAATTTTACTGTTGTTGTTGCGTTCTTGGTATAGCGTTTCTTATTGTTTGTTGTTGTTGCGTTTGCATTGTTCAGCAAGTACGTGTGTGAGTGTGTATGTATATGCGTAAGAATTATATGTGCATACTCTGATTGATCCTGGAATTGTTGATAATCAAAAAGTTTATGATGATTGTAGAAGATAATAAAGAAGTATAAATAGCAGGCAGATCATCGGCAGAGGAATAGTTTAATTTTAAGCGTATACAAGATAGTCTAAGTCAGAAAATTAGGCAAGTCTAATATGTCTGCTGACAACCATTTCAGCAGATAAGCTCCTTGTCGAAAGTCTAGGATTAGATTGCATGGCAGCAGCTACAGCAGTAATAGGTTCCTGCTTCCGAACTGAGGGATCTCTATGATAAGGCCTTCTTACGATTGTGCCACGCTCGGCAAAATTCTTCACGAGACTCATTATATTCCATCTGCGCCTATACTCTCTTTGGACGGAAACAACGGACTGTAAAGCGTAAAAGCGTTGCACTATCCAAATTCTTGTTTCATTGTCCCAATTCTCCATTTTGTTAAACTTAAATATCAATCTATAAAATGCAGCAAAAATGGAACAGGTTAGTTATACAGAATATAAGTTATTACCATTTTTTTTGTATCAACTTTCATCAGCCACCCTGTAGTTTATACATTTATTAGGACACTTAGCCTCAAAAACTTTATTTTTAGAAAAATATCTTCAAATCTTATTTTGTTTTAAAATCTTCAAAATTAAGATAAAATCTACGTTCTGGCTATATCTGGCAATGCAGGCCATATATATAGATTATAGCGGTATATTAATGTAAACAGATGAGCAAAGAGTCAATGGTGTTATTTGTGCTCTTTGTCGTGTTGAAAATATTTGTTTTTGGTTTGCTCATTGTGCAAAACAAAAAAAAAAACAAAAGAAACAAAATTTCAACAGTTTTTTTTTGTTGGGAGAAATGTTTTTGTATTTTCTATCAGTTTTTTTTCTATCATTATCTCATAATGTACTCTTACCTCCATGATTGGATAAAGCCGACAAAACAGTCCAAAATAAAATACAGCACCATACAATATGAGTTGTTACAATAAGCAGCGCTTTAGACAATTTATTTACATGCAAATAGATGCTATTGAAACCAAAATAATGCAGACTAATCAAAATAAAAGAAAATAGCCAACCTTTGAAAGATTATTAATATTTAATATATTTATAAATATTTATACCCATTTTTATTTTACTTACCCACAACAATGAAAAAGATACCAATATTTAAATTGTGATTCATTTTATAGATGATGTAACCCAAACACACACCCAACAAATGGGGAATAACGAATAAACAAATATTATCCAAAATCAAATTAAAATTCACCATTTCATACAGAAGTGTTGTCCTTAAAAACAAACAAGATAAATTAAGAAATATTTTGCAAGTATAAAAATAAAAGCATTTCAGCTTTACTAACGTGTAACCGTATTCGTAGATGGGTCCCAAACCCCATAATGTGGCAGCCGCTATAGAAATGCAAAATACAGTGGTGCCAATGATGATGGAATAACGCAATTGAATTTCGACTAGCAGCATGAGCAGGCAAGTGGTTACATAAAATTGAATTTGCAATGATATAAACCAAGTCCAAGGCATGCACTTCAAAAAAAAAAAAAACAAAAAAAAAAAACAAAAAAAAAAAAAAAAAAAAGGTTATTGGTTTAAAAAGCAATAAATCAATTAGTTCATTTTACCCTCTCGGTTGTTGGAAAATAAGTGTCCATATAGAAAATATTGCTAAACATGTTTTGGGGACAATTCTTGTAGTCTCTTGAAGGAATCTCCAAAGTGACATTGTGATACAGATATTTGTCCAAAAGTTGAGCTGCATACAGAAGAAATGTGTATGAGGGTATCATGCTAAAAAAAATAATTTCAAGCATTACCTATAAGTCACTAGGATCGAAATATATTTCTAAACAAATTTTTAAATTATTGAGGCACTCAAAGGGTGGCATATATAACATAATGTCCTAATATTTTATGACAGCATAAATAGCTTGTTTGTTGTGCTTCGAAAAAAAAGATCATAAAATAATCGGGATTTTTGAAACACATTTTTTTATTTATTTATTTATTCAAATCTTATATTGCTTGTAAAATTATTTATTTAATCCAATCTTATTTTGCTAGTAATATCTGCAAAATTAACATAAAATCTTTATTTTGGCAACGCTGGTTTTATAGCAAAGAAAAAAAGAAGCCAAAAGCTATAAAAACAAATAAATTTACAGCATAATTTTAGGCTGCAATATCATATATATCATATTAATATTAAACACTATGGTCTTATTCATAAAAAATTCTAATTTTAAGAATAAAACATATATTGAGGGTTTTCACGATGGGTCATGCAAACTGAGCAAACAATGCAAATGCGAGCAAAAATAATTCTTTTCTTTCATGCAACAACAAAATATTTGTATTTGCAGTTTGCTTCAGTTTTTTTCATTTGCAATAAAAAAACCTTGAGCAAAAACAAGTGTGTAAAAATACTCAGTTGCAAAAATGTTACTGTTTAACATTTTAGCGGCATATTGTTATTTATGGAAAAAATTTATAAATCGAAATTTTTAGTGGTCTTTAAAATAGACTAGAAATCTAACAAACTATTTAAAGAAAAAAAAACATTAAAATCAAGTGCAATGAGTTTAAGTAAACCTTCAACAACCAAAGTCAATAAGAAAATGCCTAGATACAAACCAAATAAAAGATGGACTGAGGATGAAGTAAAAACTATTTTGCAGTAAATTATTAAAAACCGGATCATCAGACACAAGTGACGCAAGTTTTTCAAAATCTATTCTGTTCACTCTTAACAGCTGCAGAAATCTAATATCATCCAGTTCTGTTAAGATGTTTTGGGATCAGTGGGTAGATTTTGGGACGTAACTTGTACATCCACGGCAGCATGACAGAACTATAAGAATTTTTTCTATTGTTTCGTCCAAAATGTTCCCGATAAACTCATAGTTCAAACCTTTAAAAACAATTTGCCATTAATGCCACCTTCATATTCCGCCAACTGAACTTCATAAAGACAATTATTTGCCAAAAAGTTTATAATCTTTTCTTTTTCGCTCGTTCTTGCATTATTATCTCTTTTTTTTGACAATTTCTACTAGTGCTGCCAGAAGGTTTTTGTATAGCCAGAAAATTTTTTTTAGAAATAGGGCACATTTACACAAAAAAAAAACACAGTATGCTCACGATCAACCATAATATGCACTGAAAATTTACATGTTGCAAATTTGCATAAGGACCATCGTGAAAACCCTTATTATTTATTGTAGACTTATTGTCAAATAAACTGATAATAAAAGTTTGTATTCATAAACACTTAACAAGCCTAATATAACGAGTGATTTTTTTGCTATTATCTTTTTGGCAACACTAGTTTTGACAGCTCACGCACGTTTTGTATATTGTGTCACTGTCAAACATCTTCAGTTTGGTCTATAATTTAATCATGAATCGTCTTACAAACGAACAACGCTTGCAAATTATTGAATTTTATTATCAAAATGCGTGCTCTGTTAAGAAAGTTCATCGCGCGCTTCTTCCATTTTATGGTCAGTTTAATCGACCTACTGAGGCTTCTATTCGGGCTATTGTAAAAAAATTTCGCACCAAATTTACATTGTTGGACATTAAACCACCAACACGCTTACGTAAAGTGCGAACTGAAGAAAATATCGCAGCCGTATCGGCCAGTGTTGGTGATGACCGTGAATTACCGATTCGGCGCCGTTCGCAGCAATTGGGGCTCTGTGGAAAATTTTGCGGAAGGATTTGGGTGTGAAGCCTTATAAGATACAGCTGGTGCAAGAATTGAAGCCAAACGACCTACCACAACGCCAAATCTTTGGTGAATGGGCTCTTGAAAAGTTAGATGAAGATCCACTTTTTTATCGAAGAATTGTGTTCAGCGACGAGGCTCATTTCTGGTTGAATGGATACGTGAACAAGCAAAACTGCCGTATTTGGAGTGAAAAGCAGCCAGAAGCATTGCAAGAGCTACCAATGCATCCACAAAAAACAACCGTTTGGTGCGGATTATGGGCTGGCGGCATCATTAGGCCGTATTTCTTCAAAGATGATGCGAATCACAACGTTACTGTGAATGGTGAGCGCTACCGTGCGATGATAACAAACTTTTTTTGCCCAAAATGGAAGAGCTTGACTTGCATGACATGTGGTTTCAACAAGACGGTTCCACATGCCACACAGCGAAACAATGGACCAATTGAGAGGCGAGTTCGGTGAACAGTTTATTTCACGCTTGGGACCAGTCAATTGGCCGCTCAGACCGTGCGATTTAACGCCTCTAGACTATTTTTTGTGGGGCTATGTTAAGGCTAATGTCTATAGCAACAAGCCCGCTTCGATTGACGCACTGGAAGCCAACATTGCCAACATTATTCGTGAGATACCGGCCGAAATGTTGGAAAGAGTATGCCAAAATTGGACTACGCGGATGGACCATTTGAGGCGCAGCCGCGGCCAACATTTGCATGAAATAATCTTCAAACATTAAATTATATCGACCCAACTATCGATCCAAATAAATATTTCATGCATTTTTCTGAATTTTATGTGTTTTTTTTTAAATTTCCGATAGTTCTTATAAAATCACCCATTAGAAGGGTACAAGGCGAATTTATTTTACGAGGTGAAACTGAAAAAGCAGATGTACTACTTTTATTCTATTTGTAAAACATCAAGTGTCAAAAGCTGTTTCTGCACTGTCGAATAATCAGTAGCTGACTATAAAAATAGCCAATTTTTAATTAGTTTTTATAAACCAATTTTAAGCTATCATGTATACAATGCAAAAATTTATTTCCAATTTCGCCACCTGGTAGGCGCCGTAAATTTCAGTGTTATTAATACTACTGCGTGATATTGAAGTCTTTTTATTTCACACAAAAAATGTACAGACGATAGGTCTCGTGCTGCTTTTAATATTGAACTGAGTAAAACTGTATACTCAAATTTTATAAATTTGTAGTATTTTTTAAGAGTTCCGTTAACCTTTTTGATGAAATATTTTACTTGAACGATTTTAAGACTAGATTAAAGACATTGTCACCCATCGTGTCGCTCGTTTAAACACAAATATAAATTCCTAAACAAAAGAGGACAAATCGTGCATATATCTTCAAAGACAATGTCGTCTACGATAATTTTGCCACCTGGGAGACTTTCTATAAAAAATTTTTGACACACGAGTCGCTCAAGCAACAACAAGTCCCCATGTTGTTTTTGCACTGTTGTATTTATTGTAAACCCAGTTTCACTTGGTATAATGAATTCGCCTTGGAAGGGCAGAATCAAAAATAAAATGGTTTATTTTTTATTAATGTTGCTATTATTCGTTTATGAATACAGTTTTAGGAAAATTACACTATTATTGGTTTATTAAGTTGTTTATAACTTTCATGAGTACGGCCGATAGACTACAGCAGACTTCATAACTTCACTACAGCCAATGCTGCAACTGGCAATTGTAGTTGTGTAGTCAACTGCTGGAATATTTTAAACAAGTTTAAAGTTGCATACCTCTATCGTATAAAGCCACTATTTACTTGATTCCCTGCAAAAATATTTACTTACCTAAATAGTTTAAACACAATAAGCTTCAACACATGTTTCAATTGCTCGAAAACGTTTAATTTGTCTTTGGGCAGTGCTTTAAAAAAATCATACGACAAATTGGCGCCGCTGCAACAAAAACAGAATATCAGCGAAAGAAAACAAAAGCGTCTTTAATTCAATAACTCACTTGACTAGAAAATAAACGTCCATAACATAAGCGTAACGCTTTAGTATAGCGTCTCTTTGTTTTACCTTGTTATTGGCCAAGCCGAAATCCATGTTATTGGCCATGAAACTGTACTCGGCCACCAAATGCAACCAAATGAAAAAGAAGGAAAATATAAACATGAAACCACACAGCGGCGTAGAAGAACTCTGCACTAAATTATAAATCACATTCGGCAGCGAGACCGACTCTAGGATTTCCTCAAAGAAATACGAGTTTTGGCGGGAGACGATTTTGGGTAGAGGAGCTGAAAAAAATTTACTAAATATGTCTCTCATTACAATTTGAGGGAAATTACACTTCTGTTTACCTTTTTCGTTGGTCTTAAAACGCGTCATGGTAAATTGTTTCAAGTCCACACTTTCCAAAGTATTTTTCCAGTCGGCAATATTTATTAAAGTATTCTGTTTGATAGAGTTTGCTTTGTGGGACTGTTTCTCCTGCTGTTCAGCTTCCAAGGCAGTGCGATTGAGCTCTCTTATATAATATTTGGCTACATACACGGTCATATGTATTAACAAAGAACCGAGTAAAATTGTTCTTGAGGGAGGGAGGTGATAGAAAAAAAATTTTTAAAAATTTATATCAAACAGAAAATTTTGTTTTAAATCAGACCTACATCATTATATAGAAATTAAAATCCTCATAAATGTTATAATTATCGGAGACAATGCGATGCCTTAAATATGTCACATTGCGCACAAACACAGTGGTCGTAAAGAGATAGACTTCTAAAATGCTCTCCAGGTCAGAATTGGTGCAGGACTTGGGAAAGCAAATCATTTGTTGGATTTTTTCGAACTGAGGAAAGAAAAATGCAGTTAATAATATAAGAAATTACAGAACAGCCTAAATTAGGGTGCAAAGCTCAAAGTAATTTAATGCTTTGATTTTAGGCTATAGTAATTAAGAGCCTTAACGTTGTTCATTAGCCTCATTTACTAAAACGGCTAAATAGAAATAATAAAGAGTGAAAAACTCGCTAAATTAGTATGAAGTGAGATTACTAATTTCAGCAAAAAATAAAAAGTATTTAAAACAAATAGCTAGCTTTATTGAGAGAGAGAGTAAAGTTTACGCTCTGTCAAAATTGGTATTTCCACTTGTAAAACGTTAACGGCGAGCTAATTGGGCTGGTTTCATATATTTTGTAAGTGCATGAGTTTATTCGACGCTGGACGTGCTAGTTTAGGTTGCACTATTGGCAAGGAGAAAACCAAAGCTGGTAACGCTGTTAAGTAAGTTCTTTGCGGAAAGAACGCTATACTTGTTTTCTCACGTTCAATGTTTGATATTATTAACACTTAACATGGCTATAAAACCGATAATATTTTATGGAGTATCAGTATGGTGGAAATCACTGGACTCCGCAACCAATAGACTGCAAATTGAAAAAGTCAGTCGAATCATGGGAATACTGACCACAGGGGCCATGAGGACAACTCCAACCAAAGCACTTCTTGCAATTATGAGCTGGATGCCATGTGACTTAGAAGCCAGGCAGATAGCACTAAAAGCCGCGATCAGGTTGAACGCGACAGGAGTATAGACCCACAGACCGTGGGGACATGCTAATATACTGGAGATTGGAAGGGACCTAGTCCCCGATCTAATTCACTAATGCATCCCAAAACCATTCCTCTCAAGGAGCTTCGGCGACCGAATCGAGCAATTTCCCCTAAAAATCTGGATTCTTCTATGTTTACACGGATGGGTAGAGAAGAGGAGAAATGGTGGTGTGGCGTTTACATAGAAAACTCAACATTAAAATATCCTTCAGATTATCAGATGGATGCAGTGTTCTTCAGGCTGAAATATCGGCCATAAATAAAGCGGGCAGATGGCTGACGTTTTACAAGATATTCGGTAGGGATATCCTGATAGTAACGGACAGCAAAGCCGCCATCAAATCCCTGATTGGAATATACACTAATTCTAGTCTAGTCCAGGAATGCCGGACATCTTTAGACAAGATGGCGAGACATTCTAACATAACCCTAAAATGGGTACGTGGACATGGGTCCAACAATGGCAACACATCGCCGACGACGTAGCCAAAAAAGGGACAGCCCTAGAGGATAGGGATATAGACCCCTTTTGCGGACAACCATTAACAGCGTGCTGGAAAAGAATAAAACTGCACACACTGGAACGTGCACAAGAAAAGTGGCTCACAGAGCCCACATGCCTTATATCAAGAGGAGGAGACGATCCTTCACCTCCTCGGCGCATGCTCGGCATTGGAGCATCATCGTCTAAGACACTTAGGCGAGCGGAGCTTCAACAGCCTATCTTGTCTGGCCTCGATCAAACCGACCGCGCTAGCCTCTTTCATAAGAAGCAGCGGATGGCTAGTATAGCAGCATGTAACGCTACACTAAAAGGTTTTCGCATCTCCTGTCCATCCCCGCCCATCCTTTCCACTCACTATAATTTTCCTATAACTTCTTCTATTCACTCCACTATTTTAGTTTTTCAGGCAATCACAAAGGGAACGACTACAGGACCCAAGTGAGCTGGACAACCTAGATTATTCCGGGGTATCCAGCGGCCTGCCTACGTAACCTAACCTAACATTAACTCTTAAGCGGGGTAGACACTGTCAAAATGCTTGCTGTCAACTTCGTGTACGTGTGCTTGATACTTTGTAATTTCATGCTTGATAGCCCATCAAACATTCATTCTAATTTTGACTTTGCGGTGTTCGTATGGTAAGCATTGACTGACACACTTCAATAAATTCCAAAATAGCTTAATTAGCATCACTTGTTTTCTCGTATTGTTATTTTCTAAGAATGTTTTTCATATCAAAAATCATAATCAATCATTCATATCAAAAATCATAATCAATTCATATCAAAATAAAGAAAGCTTTTTCCAGCTTGAAATTCATTAAATACTTTTTTGTTACTTTTTACTTATTTTCTTCTTTTTATTTATTTCTTTTCCCCGACAATCATTCACAATGAAAACAAAATAATAATGAAAAGTTGTTCCTGCTTGATGGCTTGCACTAGACACATGTCAAGCATGTGACAGCAAGCATGCCAGAAACGTAAAAATTTTTGATTTTCCATCAACACTAACAAATATTCACTCATACTATTACTATCCTTGTTAAGCATGTTGATCGTGTCTATCCCCCTTTAATTCAGAATCGCAGAACAGTGTTTACACCTGAACACTGATGAAGAGGAAGTTAGCCAGACTTCAAAGCCTCAAAAATGTTTACATTTCCTTAAAAACATGTTCTAACTATAAACTCGACGCCATGTTCTGGAGACTGTTCTTCAAATAACAACTTTGCCCAAGGATTTGCATTTGTTTTCATTTAAGATTCAGTTCAAATAAGAGCTTCTTTCACAAGACCATTTACGCCGCCGTATATATGCCAATGGGATGCTACAGCTCGCCCATGACAACGCCGATTTTCATGGAAAAATCATAATGAGTGATGAGGCACATTTTCATTTGAATGGATAAACAGAATAATCGGCTCTGGGCAATGGAAAAGTCTCAAATTATTCATCAGTCATCTTTGCATCCATTAAAAGTGTCTGGCGTGCAACTTGGTCAGAAGGAATCAGTGAACCTTAATTCTTTAAAAATGAAAACGGTGTAATGGTAGCTGTCAATGGTGAGCGATATCGTGATATGATTGAAAACTTTTTAATGCTTTAGGCTTAATTAACATGTGGTATCAATTAGACGGTGTTATAACTTCCTGGTGGACCCACTATACATGGCTATATGCTCTAAAAGGCACAGGAAGTGCTCAACACTCTCTACTTCCTTCTTGTCTCTGCAACATCTACAGAAGCTATTAAATGGAAAATTTTACCTCCTCGCCTGCGTCTCTATATGACAATGTCCCATCAGGACCGCCACAGCAGAACGCAACCCCTGTCAGGGCAAGCCCTTAAGGATGATTGCCCTTATGCTATCATATATGGGCTATGTCGGCCTTGATATTCGACAGGCATCCTCATTAGACCATCTGTATTGGGCGGTCTAAACGCTGTACTTGTTTCTTACATACATCTATATCTCTTTGTTTTAGCTGGACACTGGCCCTCGCCACTTCACCCTCGCATTCACGAACGAACCTGAATGTCGTATAGGCCCCAGCTAGTGCATACAACGCAACCTTACTATCAAAACAAATTCGGATATCATCCCCGCTTACCCTATAGTACCTTAGTCAATTAGCTGCCCACAGTATGGACGCGATTTCAGCCTGCGCTACGCATCTTGTAGCCTGAAACTAATCCTTTTCTCATACAGGAGGACAAAGGCACCCCCAGCAACTTACAAGTCCGGCTAGGATACATCTATAAAGATTTCAAGCAGGTCCTCTTAATGTTATGTGCCAATCACATCCGAGATAGTGCCTGACAAAATTACATCAAATCTTGTGTCAGGCAGTAGCGTCGGTAAGCAGTAATCAATATTCTCCGGAAGGTTCACTATTCTTCTTATTATTGCGGCATGGCCATACGTCGCCTCCTTCCTCGCCCTGCCTGACCATAGCCTAATAGCGGAATTTATGGCTATTTATTTCATTATGAAATCAGCTGGTAGGCAATTCAGCATAGTGAAAAGTGCTTTCGATGGCGTAGTGCCGGAAGCACCAGTCACCATATAAGCAAAAGTATGCATTATCTTTTCTATGATTTTGCAGAAGGTGGTTTTCTCCAACGACTTCCACCACACGAGCGACTCATACATTAAAATAGGCTTAACAACCGTGTCGAATAGGTAGCAGAAATTCTGAGGAATTATTCCCTAGGTCTACCCAATGGCCCTCTAACACAAGAATAAGACGATAGCCTTACACATTTCGCTGCCAGGATAGTTTGAAATCCAGGTAGATGCCCAGATATTTCGCATTATCTGACAGCTTGAGCTCAATTCCCTTTACAGTTGGTAGAGCAAACATTGCAGTCTTATATCTTCGAGTGAAGAGTACAAGCTCCGTCTTCTGCGGGTTCACACTATTAAAATACGTGGATTTATCAAATATTTTTCCATAATAAATTTGCCACATGTCTACTTCACGACTGTCAAATACTCGTATGAACTGTCAAGACTAATGTTTAACAAAATGGCGGCAAAACAAAGTCGTATGCATTCCCGGCGCAATGCTTATATTTCGCCCAGAAAGTTTGTATGGAAGACACTCAAAGAATGTAGCACTTTTATGCAAATTTTCTAGACAAGTTGCTCGTTTGTGTTCTGTAAACAGCACATTAAATTACTGGCATGAGACTTCAACAAAGAAATTTTATTATATTGCCATCCACTGTAAATATGTAATATGTTAAGAAACAAGCAAGAGTGTGGTACATTCGGCTGGGCCGAATCTAAAATACCCTTCACGATAGACACGTATATGTATAGTATATATTACAAATTTTAACTAAATATGCTCGGATATATATGGACCGATATCGGGGAAAAATATTTTTGCCTTGTAATCAGTATTCCAAAAAAAATAAATCTTTCATGGACATTTTCATGGAAAACTTTGTTTAACCTATATATGAACCGGAATTTTCTATTTTCTGTATTTTAGTAACATTCTTTAATAACGAGAATTGCTTTTCACCAAAAAAAAAAAAAAAAATTTTTTTAAATGTTAATGGAAAAATCGGTTTAGGCTATATCTCGGGTATATATGGAACGATATCGGAAATTTTCATTTTCCATATTTATATAATCTTATTTTATTACTAAAACTGCTTTTGAGCCAAAAAAAAAGTTGTTTCAGTTCGCTTACGCGACATTTTCATGCAAAACCCGATTTGGCCTTTATCTCAGGTATATATTGCCCGATATCTGAATGAGTGTGTGAAGTTTGAAGCAAAACAAACAATTTTTTTTCAAAAATTTCCGTAGAAAATTGCAAAAAATGGTTTTTATCGGAATTTTGGATATATCTCAGCTATATGTGAACCAATATTACTGAATTTCAATAGCAAATCCATGAATCGATGGGGTAAAAGAATAGTGAAAGAAAAAAGTTTCTAAGTCTAATGGTTTTCTCAGAAACGGTATTTCAACAGCGGACATCGCTTAATCGAATTTTCCATTAATTCTGAATCAGAATATATATACTTTATAGGGTCGCAAATAAAAACTGTAGAAATTACAAATGGAATCCCAATTTTATATATACCCTTAACATTTTTGTGAAGGGTATAAAAATAATCAAATAAATTCCACTTACCCGAAAATAATTATCATGAGCGATTTCCATAAGAAAGTGGCCGGATATCAAGTGCACATCGAATGGCAAGACGTACAATTGCATTTCCGAATGAAAACGATTTAATTTGTTGTGGTCGTTAAACTGTTTCGCCAGCGAACGACAAACATTGGGATTGTGCAGGCGAACTGAGGTGCCCGAAAATGCAGCACCCGCATAATAACTTGTGGCATCATACACTTTGTTTTTATTTTTTTTTAAAAGCCGCAAACAAACATTAATATTAAATTATAACATAAAACAAAAAGTATGAAAAACCTACACTTGACAGCCCAGTATTCACCATTTCTCAGACCACCCACGTACACATACATGTCTCTGAAACATTTTTCGGTAATATTCCATTCCTTGTCACTGAACTCAAAGAATCTTATCAACGCGTAGGGACTAAAAGTTTCGAAAGCGTAATTAACGCTGGTAACAATGGCCGCTTGACCATTTGTACATTGATTTCCATTAAAAAACAATAAACAAACGATGGCGCTTAAAAACAAATTTAATAATTTACATCGATTCATAATGAAAGTTAATTACAGACTGGTGGCTGGCTGCTTTAAATAAATCATCATTTCGAGCAGACAGACAGTAAAATCACTGATTTTATCTTCACAAATGATACATATTTACATATTTGTTTTTGAAAGTCTGTTTGTCTTCATCAACAAATGAAATAAGAAATATTAATAACAAATTTAAAACAAAACTATATAAAATACAAAGCATATAAATTGCATGCAAATTATTTGCAGTATTCGCAGTTTGTGGTGCATCAATTTTAATTAATGCGCTATTCAGATATACATATATGCTGTTCACACATACACTTTTTAATTAATTCAATTATCAGTTAATTAAAAAATTTTTTAAGTGTTCATACATATGTACTTAATGTTGCTAATGCAATTAACGTTTGACAACAGCTGACAGAAAAGTTGTTTACATTTTTATTGTGAATGTTTCTTCTTGTTATAATTTTACAAAAATGGAAAAAAATTCGGCATTTGAATAGATTTTGCTTAGAGCGCTTTTACATTTGGGCAGACAATGGGCAGACAGACGAAATTTGATGGTGCTGCAACGAAAATTGTCGGTGGGGGAGAGACTAGACATTTGTGGAAATTTTTTCTTTCTCTTTTTAACTTTTCACATTTCATATGCTGTTGCTTCATATCATTTTTCTCATATCAGCATCAGCTTCATATAAGCACACTAGCTGTGCTTAAAAAAACAACAACAAGAAAAAAGAATGAAAAGAGAAACGAAAAGTTTCTGTCTGTCTATTAATTTCTTAAATGTAAAAGGTTTAGGCAAGACCAAAAGAGAAATGAAAAAATGTCTGCCCATCGTCTGTCTATATGTAAATGCAGACTTATAGCATGTTCACACGAAGGCTTATTTTCGAGGTTCGCTCTCTCATTCGTGGTTCGCAGCCCAATCTTGATTGAACCAACATGGTTCGCCATACAAAGTTTTGAGAGCGAACCTACTTGGTTCATTTTGAATCTTGTTGCGAACCAAGCAAAAACTACTATCATCTCCAAATTTGATAATAAATTATCGCTAGTTTATCTGAACTGGCTGCAAAATAATCTAAGCAAAGAAAAAAAAAAGATAATAATGTGGGTAAAATCAAAATAAACACATTGAAAATGTAAAAATTTGATACTTACATAAAGATTTAAATAAAAATTGAAAAAAGAATTAGTGAAACGTTTGCACAAAATTTGTAAACATCTGTGTGATGCAAAAAACAACCGTCTGAACACCTAGTTACGCAATAGTGGTTCAGAGAGCGAACCAAGTGTTTCATATTACCGTCTGAACATGGTATTACATTGGACATAGACGGGTTGCCACCCGTGCTTTATAATAAAGTATTGTGCGTTAACTGTACTTTATACTTTATGAAAACAATAAAGTACGCGAAAATACTTTATGTCGCACGATTTAATCTATACAGAAATCAAAATACATTCCTGTTATATCAGGCAAGGTGATGTATTGAATTAGCGATTATTTCTTAAGGCCATTTCATATCGATTTTTCGTAAAAGATAATCTGGCAACACTAACTGTTTACTTCCTTATGCTAGGAACACAACTGTGACGAACGACGAATTTCGCCCATCGCGACGAATTCGCCGACAAATATTCGTTGTATAAATTCGTCGTGTGAAGCACAATATCAACGAACACTATTTACATTCCATGCAAAGAAAACAAAAATGAATATAAATACTAAGGTGGCCATATTGAAAATAAACCTACATATATAAATACCATCCGAAAGAGGGATTTTTAAACAAATTATTTCAGGCACTTTTTATTTTGATAACATCTTCATACATATTTTACTACATGGATTAATAAAAAT
This sequence comes from Thecocarcelia acutangulata, assembly GCA_914767995.1. Lineage (NCBI taxonomy): Eukaryota > Metazoa > Arthropoda > Insecta > Diptera > Tachinidae > Thecocarcelia > Thecocarcelia acutangulata. Next base: position 20,183,715 of record OU612095.1, on the reverse strand, counting down.
TATGAAAAGTATTATATCATGAAAAATACTTTTTTATATAAGAAACCTGGTCACCTGATACTGCTTTGTTCGTCGTTCGCTGACGAAACAATTAGTAAAGAATCTATTTCAACTTTCGCTGAGTATGACGAATTTCGACCAACGCCATGATTGTGTGCATTTTCATATACAACAATGTGTTTTATTTTTGGCGACGAATATTCGCGACCAAATATTCGTCGTTCATCGCAGTTGTGTTCCTAGCATTATTTTTGCAAGGCAGCTTTATACAGGTAGTGGCAGAATTATAATAAATACAACACCAACAAACATCAACATGTATTTTGTTGGTAGAATTTATAAATAGTTGTCAAAATTTTGAAATGTGGGAATTTGATTGAAATAAATTATAATTGAAAATTTTATAATTAAAAGTATAAAAATCATATAATACCAAATTCAAAAATGGCTCTATTATAACTATTTCTTTTACTTTTTATATATTTATACCCTTCAAAAAATGTTAAGGGTATATATAAGTTTGTGATTCCGTTTGTAATTTCTACAGTTTTTTGCGACCCTATAATAATATATATTCTGATTCAGAATTAATGGAAAAGTCGATTAAGCGATGTCCGTCTGTCGGTCGTTGAAATACCGTTTCTGAGAAAACCATTAGACTTAGAAACTTTTTTCTTTCACTTTTTTTTCCCCCATCGATTCATGGGTTTGCTATTGAAATTCAGTAATATCGGTCCACGTATAGCTGAGATATATTTAAAATTCCGAAAAAAAGCCATGAATTTTTAAAATTTTGTAATGAAGTTTTTGACAAAAAAAGTTGGTTGTTTTGCTTCAAACTTCACACACTCATTAAGCATGGTGACTAAAAGGCAAAAAAAATTTTTTCTTAGATATCGGTCCATATATACCCGGGATATAGCCTAAACCGGGGTTTTCATGAAAATATCGCGTAAACGAACTTAAACAAAATTTTTTTTTGCTTAAAACCAATTCTGCTAATGAAATAAGTTTATATAAATATGCAAAATGAAAATTTCCGATATCGGTCCATATATGCCCGAGATATAGCCTAGACCGGCGTTTTTATTAAAATGTCGCAGAAGCGCCCTGAAACAACTTTTTTTTTGCTTAAAAGCAGTTCTGGTAATAAAATCAGGTTGTATAAATATGGAAAATCAAAATTTCCTATATCGGTCCATATATACCCGAGATATAGCCTAAGCCGGGGTTTTCATGAAAATATCGCGTAAACGAACTTAAACAAATGTTTAAGTTCGTACAAACCAAAAATTTAATTTAAAGAACTTAAACAACTTTTTTTGCTTAAAACCAATTCTGGTAATGAAATAAGGTTATATAAATATGCAAAATGAAAATTTCCGATATCGGTCCATATATACCCGAGATATAGCCTAGACCGGGTTTTTCATGAAAATGCTTAAACAACTTTTTTGTGCTCAAAAGCAGTTTTGGTAAGGAAATAATTTTATATAATTATGGAAAATTAAAATTTCCGATACGGTCCATACATTCCCGAGATATAGCCTAGACCGCCGTTTTCATTGAAATGTCGCGTAAACGAACTGAAATAACTTTTTTTTGCTCAAAAACAGTTCTGGTAATGAAGTAAGGTTATATACATATGGAAAATAAAAATTTCCGATGTCGGTCCATATATACCCGAGATATAGCCTGAACCGATTTTTCCAATAAAATTTATTATTATTATTTTTTTTTTTTTTCTGAAAAGCAATTCTCGTTATAAAAGAAGGTTACTAAAATACAGAAAATAGAAAATTCCGATATCGGTTCATATAACTATAACCGAGCATATTTTGTTCACGTTTTTCAATATACTATACATATACGTAACTATCGTGAAGGGTATTTTAGATTCGGCCCAGCCGAATATACCTTACTCTTACTTGTTTTTATTAGTTTTGTTAAAAATTTTTTCTGTTTTGTCAAAATTTTATGTTGTCAAATTTAATATTTTTTCACACATGAAATTTCTTTACCACAGACAAATTATTTTTCACCACAATACTTTGCTACTGTTTCGCACACGTCCATATAATACAAAGAAGAAATTGATATTATTTGTTTACTTATAATTATTTTCAAAAATTTATATTCAAAACTTACACTCAACTTGACTCGCCATCTTTTGTTTGCATTTGTTTACATTTGAGTTGTCAAATTTGAACAAAGTGTGTTCATTGGGTATTATTGTGGTAACTAAACGCGGTTGCCACAGGGTTGTATATTTAATTTTACTAAATATTAGAACAATTAACGGTTAATTGGCAATTAAGTTAATTAAAATTTTGTATGGGTAATTAAAATCAATTAAGGCGTTAATTGCAAAATTTTAATTGAAAGTATCTTGTGTTAACTGAATCTTGAATTGAAACCAATGCAAGTCCTTGTGGCCAAAGTTGTTCTTTGAAAACCAAACTCCTAAGCATGGCGTCGAATTGAGGTCGATGGATTGATTTGAACACTTTCATGAGCAGCACTAATGTTTTTAGCCGATCTTGCAGTACGTTCTGAGCCTATCGCCTACAAACCCTCTTTCTTTGTAATAAATCATTCACTACACGTTAAATAGTGCGTTTTGTTGGCACGTTTTTTCTCCCAAATATTTCACGTAACTTTCTCACCGTCACAGTAATCAATGATTAATTTTGATACATTGTGTTGGAATATTCACTTTCTGAATTATAAACTTTATTTTAATCTGGCAGCATTGTTTTATTACTTTTTATTACTACTATTCATTCTTTTTCTTCCGCCTTTTTATTTCTCTCTCCTTCTTCTCATTTCTTTCATTCTGATAAGTTCATTAATTTTTGTAATCTTAATATTTCTTAATAATCTTGGATTAAATATTATTTAAACGAAAACCTTTTTTTTTATTGTTTTATTCCGAGGAAGTTTACGGGGATCTGGATTTTCATTTACATCGTTATACTTTAACATACTTTAACTCGTATATATCTTCAGAACATTGTTTTAACGATTAAAATACATTGATTTATCGAATATTTTTCCATAATAAATTTGCCACGTGTCTACTTTACGACTGCCAAATATTAACTGTCAAGCTAAGTGTTTACCAAAATGGTGGCAAACCGCATATAGTATACCTTTCCGGCGGATACCCGGTATTAATTTTGCAAAGAAATTTGATTGATTTGACTATTTTCTTTAAATTATTGTTTCATCTTCTTATTATGTTAGAACAGTTGTGCAATTTAAGATTTTTTTTCTAAAATTAAGATTTTCTTTTTGAAAAATGAAGATTTTTCGACCAAAAGTTCTGGCAACTCACAATAACAACTCAAGTGTCATTTGTTGATTTACATCAGCGCCTGCCACTACGACCTAATCTGCTAAGGAACCAACTCCACAGGGTGAATTATTCACGATTCACCCCGTACTTCTGCGAAGCTTGCAAGGCTCTCATAGGGCGCAACTTTTTGCCATATGTTTGTAGCCATATGAGCAACTATTTATTCAGGAGTTCGTGCCGTTTAATACCTCCTGTTTGCAATTTTCCACTTATCTAAAGTAGCATTCAAGTGCCTTGGGTTTCTGAAACGGTGTAAGATGTACTTTACTCCATCCGACCTCCTTACTATTTATACCACATATATCCGACCGAAAATGGAATCTCAAAGTCTGTTTGGGATTACTCTACCGTGTGCAGGAGAGAAGCTTTTCGGTAACAGTAGGGTATCCAACTCTATTGACTCACTGGAGCACGGACGCAGTGTAGGGTGCATTAGGCTTCACCTGTGAAATAAGTTGCCTGCAAACGTGTTTCCTGTCTATTATAGCATTAGAAAGTTCAAGTCAAATGTTCACAAACAGTAGTCCCTCTTTCCCGCTCCACATAGCCTATTTTCCTACCTCCAGTACAATGCACTGCATATGTATTCCCCTTATTATTATGGTCCAAGATAAAAGAAATACAATAATTTCCAAATAATTTATATTGTATTCCAAATCAGCAGCGGCCCTTAAAATTAAATCACCCTTTATATTTCGTTGTTTTATTATGATATAAATCTATGTAGCTCTAAAAAATACACCCCGTATTAATTATTAGAGTTCAATAGAATGTTTTTAAAAATAATGTTTGTTTAATGCGCATTCTTTTAACGTTTTTAGAGCAGTTCGTCGCATTCATATTTGAACAGCTGTTTTCGCTTGTTATGTATTAGCGAAAACGAATAGAATATAATGGAATAAAAACACGATATTTTGCCTACTTTTAAATACATATTTTAATCTTCGTCTACATGTTGCCAACATGCGATGCCTAAATGTTTATACGTCCTCATACATATGTATATAAGTATTTATGTTGCAAATATGATGGCATTTGGAATATGGGAGTGTGTTTGCTGGCATGTTTTTATTACTCGTACGTTACTCCTCACAATGAAAGATGATGATGCTTCACGTTCAATATTTATTATTGTTTTTTTCTTTTTTTTCTTCTTTCCAAACATAAGGAACATAAATATTTTATAGATTTTATTTCACTTTTTTCTATTTTCTATAACAATTTGTTATTTCATTGTTCAGCTATTTTTTCCTGTGTTAAAGTATAATTACTCAGTTCACAATATTCAGCAGCCAAAGTGTACTAATCACGCGGTCTAAAATCATATAATCATATCTCATATAATTTTTTAATTTACAAGAGTTCTGATTACATTTTAATTGAAACAACTGAGCTTATTATTTCCTACACTAGCATGTATCAGGTGGTTAAATTTCAAGCCAAGTTTTTTTCCGAATTTTATTTGACATTTCTCTATTTCAGACTTACTCAATTTGAACCATGGAGAGATACACAATCCAACGTGTTAAAGTTATCCAGACTTATTATGAAAATGATGATCAATTTTCGAAGAAAATCATCTTCAGTGATGAGGCACATTTTCACCTCAGTGGATTCGTCAATAAACAGAATTGCCGCATTTGGGCGAATGAGAATCCAAGAGTGACTGTCGAAAAAACAATGCACCCACAAAGAGTGACTGTTTGGTGCGGTTTATGTGCTGGCGGCATGCCGCATTTTTGCCAAAATGAGGCCGGTTAGGCAATTACTGTGAATGGTGTTCGCTATCGTGAGATGATAACGAACTTTTTATGGCCCGAATTGGAAGATATGGATGTAGACGATATGTGGTTTCAGCAGGACGGTGCCTTTTGCCACACAGCTAACGAAACAATTGCTATTTTGCGCAACAAATTCAATGGCCGTGTTATCTCACGTAATGACGATGTCAATTGGCCGCCAAGATCATGTGATTTGACACCGTTGGACTTTTTTCTTTGGGGTTATTTGAAAGAAAAGGTGTACGTCGATAAGCCAGCAACAATTCAACAGCTAAAGGATGAGATAATTCGGCACATTAACGGCATAGAACCTCCATTAAGCCTCAGGGTCATCGAAAATTTGGACCATCGGATGGAGGTGTGCCGCCGTAGTCGCGGCGCCCATTTGGCCGATACTTTGTTCGATACATAATTGAATAATACCAATATATCATAATAAAATAAAATTACAATAATTTCCTAAATAGTTTGTGTTTTATTCAAAATCAACATCGGCCCTTGAAATTTAACCACCCTTTATAATTTATTCAAATCAAAAAATTATAATTACTCTGTTGTATCGTTACTACAATGGACTTTGCTCTGGCGAGATTAGGGATCTTATTCCCGAAACTCGCACATTTTTACGTAGCACGCGCTCATCGTCGAGAGCTCATCCATTTGTGGTCGATTGCCCGGGGAATCGCACTACGCATTGCAGAGAGAATTCGTTTTTCAGCCGAACGCTTCATCTGTGGAATAATTTGCCTGCAAACGTGTTTCCTGTCTGTTATAACGTTGGTAGGTTCAAGTCAAATGTTCACAAACACTACTCCCTCTTTCCCCCTCCTCATAACCTATTTTCCTAGTTCTGGTACAATGCACTGCATATGTAGGGGTCATCCCCTGAGTACTGGTCCAATATAAAAGAAAAAATAGCTTGTTTCCCAGCTGTGTATAATATGTCGATATTTCATAGGTGCTACTCTAATTCAATTTGAAAGATATTGGCAAACATTCAACTTTATATTCCAATAATCTAAATGAAGTATTGAGAATTTAAAAAGAAAAATGCTTTGATAATACCCGTCAAAATACAAAAAACAAGCTTTTCATTTTTCACCTTTCTCACCTCCCCCTTTACACCTTTCGACCCTGCAAGCAACCAGCAGTGATGGTTAGACGGGTGAGTTGATGCTCCTAATGGTTTTCGGCCTACCAACTCATTGAGCCTTTCTTTCCACTGACTGTTGGGAAATTGCATACAGGAGGGATTAAGACCACAAACTTATAGCAAAAAATTACGACCTGTGTGAGCCTAGCAAGGCTTACGGGGGTGCTGGTGAATTATGAATAATTCATTTCTGGAGTAGGTTCATCGTCAGATAGGGCCTACAAGGCAGGTGCTGATGTAAATCAACTTCACAGTCTAACTTTTCTTTGAGCAACTTTGCAAGTAATCACCCCCATTACAAGGAATCAAAGGCTAGAACGATATATGTTTGGCTCCTCCTCAGATTCATTATATCGAACTCTGCAAACATTTTTTATTCAAATTTACTTGTGAATTGAGTAAATAAATCTCTGGCCTATTGAAAATCAAAGTTAAGGAAAGTGAATTTAATTCCATTTAAGCGTTATAAAAAATAAAAATAAAACTAAAAAAAACAAAGCTTCATTCATACTAAAGGTCTGCATTAAAAGTCATATAATCAAAAAATAATATTAATATCAAATGAAAATCGCAATCAGCGCATTATGCGCTTTGGTTCTTGGTAACATTTTGAAACCAGATAAGACTTGCCTTTAGGTTCAAAGTCTGTGGAGATTTCTACCTAAACTTTTTTTTTAATAAAATTTTTGTTTAAAATGTCTGTTGTCCTACTCAAAAAAAAAAAAAAAACAAACAAAATTAAATTTATGTTTTTAACACTGAAATATTTATTTAATTAAATTTCAAGTTTCTTTTTTATTTATTTCAAGAGTACAATAAAACTTTTTAAAATACACATTATATAAGAACGATTTCAATATATACTTTTTCCGTCAAGTTGTTGTTTTTTTTATTCATTATTTATAATAATAATAATAATGCAAGTATATATTTTTTTATTTTTTATTATTATTATTTTTTTTTTTTTTTTTTTGAGTGATTAAATTTTTCCTTAATAATTGTTGTTACATTTTAATATAAAAGCACTCGTTTATAGTTTTAAATATTAACAAATTAATATAAAAATTAACAATAAAAAATATAAATTTCGTAATTAGATACTCAAACATTGATAATTTAATTTTGAACAAATCAAAGGAAACGAGAAAAATCGATTTCGAAATCGTTTCGTTTTGGCAAAAACTGGTTAGAATCGCTAGCGGAAAAAATTTTAGAAAAATTTGAAATGAATTCTAAAACAGCAGAAATCGAATCAGGTAATTCGAATTAAAAATCGACTTATTATGGGCAAAAACTTTTGGCATCATTAGAAAAAAGATTTTGAAATGGGTTATTAATAATTGAAAGCAAATCAGGAAGCACCAATTTTAAATCGATTCGTTTTGGAACCCATTGCAGAATCAAATTTTAAAAAGAGCTCTGAAAGTAAAACAGGAAATTCGTGTTCGAATTCGATTTATTTTGGATAAACACAGTTTAGAATATTTAGCGAAAAGTTGTGGGAATAACTGAAAGTAAATTAAGAAATTCGATTTCAAAATCGACTCATTTTGGGCAAAAACTTTTGTCATCATTAAAAAAAGATTTTGAAATCGGTTATTAATAACTGAAAATAAATCAGGAAACTCCAATTTTAAATCGATTCGTTTTGGAAAAAGAGGTTTGCAGAATCAAATTTTAAAAAGAGCTCTGAAAGTAAAAAAGGAAATTCGTGTTCGAATTCGATTCATTTTGGATAAACACGTTTTAAAATAGTTAGCGAAAAATTGTGGGATAACTGAAAGCAAATCAAGAAATTCAACTTCAAAATCGGCTCATTTTGGGCAAAAGCTTTTGTCATCATTAGAAAAAAGATTTTGAAATCGGTTATTAATAATTGAAAGCAAATCAGGAAACTCCAATTTTAAAGCGATTCGTTTTGGAAAAAAGGTTTTGGAACCCATTGCAGAATCAAATTTTAAAAAGGAGCTCTGAAAGTAAAACAAGAAAATTGTGTTCAAATTCGATTCATTTTGGATAAACACGTTTTAGAATAGCTAAAGAAAAGTTGTGGGAATAACTGAAAACAAAGCAAGAAATTCGAACTTCAAAATCTACTCATTTTGGGCAAAATATATAAAAACCATTAGTAGAAAGATATTGAAATGTGTTTTGAATAAATGAAAACAAATGAGAAGAATTTAATTCGAAATCGATTCGTTTTGGAAACCCCGTTTTCGAATCATTAGCATAAAGGGTTCGAAATGAGGAAAACGAAATCGAAATCGATTCGTTTTGGGGAAACTATATTGACATCACTAGCAGAAAAAAATCTGAATTAAATGAGCTTTAAATAAGTAAAGCAAATAAGAAAATTCGTAATCGATTCTCTTTAAAAAACATTTGGGAATCGTTTCTGTAAAAGATTTTGAAATGAATAAATGAAAGCGAATTCGTAATCGTTTCATTTTGAGAAAATCCTTTTAAAAAAAAGTCTGCAAAAAAAATTCTGGGGGGTTACTCTCTATTGCGATGTGAAAGTGAGTTCGATGCGAAAAGTAAATGCGGTAAAAGTATAATTTGGTACTCTGCTCCGTTTGCGCAAACTTTTCCGCGAAATAGTTTAAAAATGAACCAACGCTGGTACCAAAAAATAAACAATAGCGCAGAATGATAAAATAAAATGTGCGAAACGGAAAAATTAAATGCGAAAACCAAATACGAAAACGCAATACAGAGTACCAACTCTACGATTTTTCTTCCGCATCGCAATAGAGAGTAACCCCCCTGAAATGAAATTAGAACAAATGGAAGCAAATGAAAAAAATCAAATTCGAAATGGATTGGATTTGAAAATGTTGAATAAATGAAGCAAACAAGGAAAATCGAATTCGAAATCGATTTGCTTTAAACAAACGTTTTAGAATCGTTGTTGAAAAGGTTTTGAACTGAACTTGCGATAAATGGAAACCAATGAACAAAATCGAATTCAAAATCGAATCATTTTTTAATCATTGCATATGATACTTTAAAACAAATTTGATATCTAACAAGATTTTTTTTACATTTTCTAAATTCAAACATTTAAAACCGATTTCTAAGACAAATAACATAAAACCGCAAAAGAACAAGTAAAATTTTTAACTAAATAAATCTTTAACTAAAAAGCTGTTTTCTTTAATTAAATATATGTTAATAAATGTATGATTCCGCTATAAAACATTAAATGTTTAATAATGATAATTTCTTTTTTTTAATTATTATTTTTTTATTTATTTTTTTCATTAAAAGTTTGTTTAAGGTTTAATAATGTCTGTTTGTAAGTTTTGTTTTTTTTTAATATCATCATTTTGCATCGTTTATTTTTTTTTAACATTTTAATTATTATTGTCCTTTTTATTTAGTTAACATTATTAATAATAATAATCAATCAGTTTCATGCATTTGTGTTTAAATTAAATTAATTTTTATTTTACTTTTATTTCAGCAGAGTACTTCCAACGGCCCACAACAACAAACCACCAAAAAAAATATATATATATAAATCTTAAAGAAGTTAATTTTATTTTCTAGCTAATAAATGTCGGTTCCGCATCTCTACATTCTAGGAATTTGAAAATATTATTGTTACTACAGCACCAAATCAAAGACTGGAGTGTTTAATAGTCCAATCGTTGACATTAGCAGTCCATTCTGAACATTTCTGAAAACAAGAAACCACCTGCTTTTTCTCTAAAATTTCAAGCATTTACCGCCAATTTTTTATTTTATTTCATAATAAATAAATGTCTACAAATCACGTTGTTTCAATAATCGAATAAAAAAAATTTCCCCCTATTAATAATCAACTTAACATGAAAATTTCAGTAAATAGCAGCAAGAAAAAATTATATATTTGTTCAAACTGATGCTCCAAAATATTCGAATAAAAATGTTTATTCGATTAATTTAATTTTATTCGAAAAATTAAAATTGGTAATTCAAAAGTAAAAATAAAAAATATAACTTATATGGTCTAAACTAATCGAATAAAAAATTTTATTCGAATAATTGAAAAATATTTTATACAAAAAATGTAATGATATGAAAAAAGGTAAAAAAATAAAATATTAACAAAAGTTTATTGTCTAAAATATTCGAATAGAGATTTTATTCGAATAATGTAAAAATATCTTATTCAGAAAAAGTAGTAAAATGGAAAAGTTTAAACGTTAAAAACAAATAAAAATTAGCAAAAAAATATGGTTCAAAATGTGCGAATAAAAATTTTTATTCGAATAATTGAAAAATATTTTATACAAAAAATGTAGTAATATGAAAAAAGGTAAAAAAATAAAATATTAACAAAAGTTTATTGTCTAAAATATTTGAATAGAAATTTTATTCGAATAATGTAAAAATATATTATTCAGAAAAGTAGTAAAATGGAAAAGTTGAAACGTTAAAAACAAATGAAAATTAACAAAAAAATATGGTTCAAAATGTACGAATAAAAAGTTTTAATCGAATAATTGAAAAATATTTTATACAAAAAATGTAGTAATATGAAAAAAGGTAAAAAATAAAATATTAACAAAAGTTTATTGTCTAAAATATTCGAATAGAGATTTTATTCGAATAATGTAAAAATATATTATGCAGAAAAAGTAGTAAAATGGAAAAGTTGAAACGTTAAAACAAATAAAAATGAAGAAAAAAAATATGGTTCAAAATGTTCGAATAAAAATTTTTATTCGAATAATTGAAAAATATTTTATACAAAAAATGTAGTAATATGAAAAAAGGTAAAAAATAAAATATTAACAAAAGTTTATTGTCTAAAATATTCGAATAGAGATTTTATTCGAATAATGTAAAAATATATTATTCAGAAAAAGCAGAAAAATGGAAAAGTTGGAACGTTAAAACAAATAAAAATGAACAAAAAAATATGGTTCAAAATGTTCGAATAAAAATTTTTATTCGAATAATTGTAAAATATTTTATACAAAAAATGTAGTAATATGACAGTATTCAAAGATGGAACATAAAAACAAATTAACAAAATTTTATGTTCTAAAAGAATCGAATAAAAATTTTTACTCGAATAATTTAATCACGTATTTTTCAGAAAATGTAGTAAAATGAAAAAATTTTAACGTAAAAAAGAAATAAAATTTAACAAAAAAATATGGTTTAAAATGTTTGAATAAAAATTTTTATTCGAATAATTGAAAATTAAATAACTCGGAAAATCTGATAATAGAAAAAATGCAAAGGTAAAAACAGCAAAAAACCAACAAAAAATTTAAGGCCCAAACTAAGCGAATAAAAATTCTTAATTAACTCTTATTTTTGCAGCTAAAGATCGTTCTGGTTTTATATAAATTAGAATTTGTTATCATCGTTAAGAAAATTAAAATTAAATTTTTCTGACGACGCTAGCAAATTGTTTTCGAAATATCGAAAATAAATACTGTTCAATTTTTTATATAAATCCAAAATGATCTTTAACTGCAAAAATACGAATTAACTCTTTAAAAAAGATAAAATTCTTATAATACAATTATATTAAAAATGTATGATTTGAAAAATGTAGTAAAATGAAAGACGTCAAAGGCAGAAAAATAAAAGTATAAAAAATATATTAACAACAATTTATGGTCTAATATAATCAAATAAAATTTTTACTCGAATAATTTGAAAATGTATTAACAAAATGATATTTATTAACATAATTATATAAAGTAGATTCAACATCCTAAAAATAGGCGTGATTAACAAGTTTTTAAAAATTGTGCAATCTTATGTTTGCTTTCATTCAGCTACAAGTAATGCAAATTCATTCAGCTGATCTTTATTTATTACTTAAGTAATTTAATTAAAAATGCTAACACTTTACTGCAATTTATCTGTATCCTAGATTTTACAACTTTTGTTTTTTAAACACTTTTTTGCAATAGTTGTTTGAATTTCGGGACCTTACGTTTTTTTTAAGAGAACCCATTTTAATCTCAAACATTTATAGGTGTATGTTCTTAAAAACGCTGCGTTTTCAAATCGCAAACACTTTGAAAGGCGCAAAACGCATATCAGCTTATTCTGCAACCGCTACGATTGTAAAAAAGGCCTCTACTAACATTTTTCTTTCTATACGCTCTCAAAGATTTCTGTTGTTTTTCGAGTTTGTATCTTAAAAGCCTTTCTCTGCTCATATCAAAAATCAAACGTTCTTACGAGTTTGTATCTTAAAGACTTTCTTCACAAAGAAATTGATTTTAATTAAAAATCAAACAGTTTTCAAGTCCATTACATTTCGAGTTTGTGTCTTGAGTTTTTTGAAATCAATTACATTTTTTTATAATAAAAATTAAATAAAAGACTTAAGACATGCGAGCAAGTGTATGCATCTCAAACATAATTAAAGCCTAAGAGTATGCTTTGGTCTTTATTGCTTTAAAACTGTAAGAGATGACCAAATGAACTGCTGTCAAATTACTACGGCATACTTTTGCTTGTGGCAGCTTCAAAGCTGCCTTGATAACTAGCTTAAATAACATTTAATCAGGGCTGTTCTGCAAATCACTTTTTGTGAAATTGATTTGAAATCACAAAAAAGGTGTTCTGCACACAAAATATTTTTGATTTTTGTGATTTTAAAGTTGAATGTTTGAGAATTTCTTTCAAAAATTTCCAAAGTCTACTGATGATTAGGGTAGTTCCTATGAAATGTCGACATATAGATAGCTGGGAAACATAGAAAACAAGCTATTTATAATTTTTATTGGTATAAATGGTAGAAGCTGAAAATGGCGAATAAAAAAACTTAATTGATAAAATTTTTAATGTATTTTTCAATCTTTCGTCTTCCTTTGGAAGACTTCGTCAGGAAAAAAAAAACAAATTTTTCCTGAAGAAGTCTTCAAAAAGAAGAGGAAATATTGAAAAATACATTAAAAATTTGTTTAAAAAGCAAAAAAAAAAGACCTTGAATAGAAGAAATATATTATTTATAATATATAAATTAAATAAAGGTCAAAGCAAATATGATCAAGAATTTTGAAAAAAAAAGATTTTTTTTTAACATAATTTTTTCAATATGCATAATTACAATAAAAATGCTTTTGCTGATTTATTTATGATTTACAAAAAAAGAGGAAGAATTTTTAACGTTTCAAGTCAAAATAAAATAAATAGTTCAAACAATTTTGTTTTCAGAAAATTTATTTTAATTATTTTTTATTATTATTATTATTATTAGCTTATTTTTTGCTGTAAAACGTTCATAATTTGTTTCTTTTAAAGAAAATTAAGATATTAAAATATAATTAATTTGTTTTAATACTTAATAAAATAATTTAAACTTAAGCAGACACAAAAATTTAAATTTAATACACGAAATACAATTAAATACAGAAAAATAATACAAATTATAATTTAAAAGTAAGCAGTAGATTTTGTTTTTTTTTTTTTTATTTAAAAACAAGCAGAAGGAAACTTTTAAACAGTTTTTATATATATTTCAACATAAATAAATGTTTTTCTTTTGTTGCTTTAGAAAATTTAAAACGAGGTTGGAATTTGTAAGAATTTTAAAATTATTATGGACTTATTCATAAAAACTAGAATAAATTTGAAATGAGGGCAAATTTTCCCTACAAAATTTTATTAAAATTCATTTCAAAATTATTTTAGTTTTCCATGAATATGATCCTTTATCAGCTCAATTATGAATATTCTCATGGATTTTATTTCGCACGGAATTTATTCCTCATGGAATTTATTTCTCTCATTAAGTACTTTTTTCAATTGAAGATAAAGAAAAAAGCAAAATTTTGTTAACTTTATTGTAGGAATTGAAGATTTGATCCCCCTTTAGTGTTTTTTGTGTATGAAAAAAAATAAAAAAACGTCAAGCTTAATTTTTGTTCAAGGAAAGAGAAATATGAAAAAACTCGCACGGAATTTTCATTTATAATCGGGCTGTATGTGTACAAAAACTGCCCGGCTTTTACAATTCGGCAATTAATTAAACCACAACACAAGCCAAAGAGTTGTCATGATTTTTTTTTATAAGAAAAGTTTAATTTTGCCATTAAATCTTTCAGACAAATCGTTTGCTTGTGTTATGGCATAAGTGCTGAACTGACAGAAAGCTTTACAATTTAGTTTCTAATTTTTTAACTAAAAATGTAAAAAGAAATCAAACCAAAACTTAATTTATTTTAAAATTAATTTTTAAAATAACAAGATTTTACAAGACAACTAACAAAAACTGACAGAGGGGACAGATAATACAATAAATATAAATTACAAAATAAAATTTTACCATAAAAACAGCGAAATAACTGAAATAAACATTTATTGCCTGGCCCACGATGTCGATTACTAATGTTCGTCAGTATTTTTTGGATCAGGAAACTGATTTGAAGACTAATTATGAAGTTTATGTTGAAAAGTTCATCTGTCAATCGCATTAATGAACTTCGACATGTAGCGTTTAGATTACTTAGTTCGCGTTTAACCTTTTTTTTATATTCAAAATATTAGCGAACACTAGCGTCCGACATAGTGGGGCAGGCCCTTAATTTTGTAAACGAGATTCTTTAACGAAAAAACAGGGTAACTAAGCCAACCGCTAAATATCAATCATTTCTTTCATATTAAATCAATATCAAGACATCTTTTTTTTTGTAATTTTCATCAGTTTAACATAAAAATAAAGCAAATTTAATTAAATGTATGTTTTAAAAGTAAAAGGAACCTTTTTGTAAGAAAATACAGTTTAACTTGTATTTGATTACTATTATACATAATTATTATCTTTTTTATATAAAGAAAATAAATATTGAATTTTGAAAATTCCTTATTTTTGTAGACAACTAGCCATCCTTCTAAAAAAGAACTTAATTTAAATAATTTAAAGACATTTACATACAATTTAAGTCTGCAAACACATAACATTTTCTAGACATTTAAGTTTAAGACATTAAACATAAACATTAATTATAAATAAAATTTTAAATTTAGTGTAAATAATGCGAAACACTTTCTTTAAGTCTTCTTTCTTATTAAAACCTGATAAAATTTTCTTTAGGTTTAACAAATGAGTGGTAGTGAAAATGCTTGCTTGATTCGAAAATATTCGATATACCTTTTTAATATTTTATACTTTTTGAAACGAAATTCTTGAATCTGGAATTTGAGGTTTTAAGGGAAGTTTTTTGTTTTCGCTTATTTTAGCCATAAACACAGCGAGTGCTCAGCTAATTACTCACAACGTAATTTTATATATAGCGGAATTTCCAAAAATGTTTTGAAATTATGGCGCCTAAGAAGCTTTATGAGATTTACATTTAAATGGTGAGTTTGTTGCGTGTGTGGGAGTGTATATGTGAGTGAGTGTGGCCGGGATAAATTTAATAATTTATATGGGTACATAATTTCCCTTGGGTTTGTAAAACAATTGACCACGCAACAGTCGTCGGCGTATTTCGGCTGATAAAAGACGTTTTTCTTTTTGTATTTTCTTAAGGACACCCTTGTTTTCTTGTGCTCGGCGTGAGAGATATGGCAATACTTCTTGAACTGGACCATATGGTATATACTTATAGGCCGAGTAACCAGCTTGACCTGCACGGAAAAGAGAAACATAATTTTTAATTACATAAAATTGGCAAACAACATTTATAAACTTAAAAAAAAAATTAATTAAATCAGATATTAAAAATATTTTTCAAAATAATCACCCCTGTTGCGTATACAGACTCGCATATAAAAACACTCACACATTTATTGACTCTCTATCGTGAACGTTTCCTATAATTACAATTGGGAGCTATTAAAACTATGAGTATTGTTTTGTCTTTCGTTCTGTACACACGTGTTTTTCCTTGTTGTCCATGTTTTTTATACCTACATATACATACTTATGTTTATTATTAATTTGTAAAAAACTAAATTTTACCGGAATAGATAAAGTTTTGCATCATGTGTGTACGTGTTTTTTTTATTATTTTTTTATTGTCGTTTGCTTTTTTTCTATTTGTTATTATTAATTTCTTTTTTATGTTCCTCCTATGTATTTTATTATTTTACGGTGTGCGCGGTGTTGATCTAATTTTTGTTAGTCTGAGCAGTGTCGAAGGTATATACAATTTCAACGTTCTAAATGCTGTAATATTGTTTGTTTAGGTCGTTCCGTGTGTTAAGTTCACAAACACTACTCCCCCTTTCCTCCTTCTCACAATCTATTTTCCTAGTTCCAGTACAATGCACTGCATATGTAGCGGTTATCCCCTGAGTACTGGTCCAAGATAAAAAGAAAGCTATTAAAACTGTCCAGATCTCAACTAAGAATCACTGTCATCACTGGGCATTGCTCGTTTGGGAACCATGCCAGGAGACTAGGCCTACCCCATAACGACTTCTGTAGAAGTTGCCAAGACGAGGAGGAGGAGGCATTGGAGCATCATCTTCTAAGATACTTAGGCGAGCGGAGCTTCAACAGTCTATCTTGTCTGGCCTCGGTCAAACCGACCGCGCTAGCTTCTTTAATAAGAAGCAGCGGATGGCTAGTATAGCAGCATGTAACGCTACACTAAGAGGTTTCCGCATTTCCTTTCCATCCCCACCCATCCTGTTCACTCACACTATATTCCTATAACTTCTTTTCTTCACTCCACTATCCTCTTTTTCAGGCAATCACAAAGGGAAAGACTAAAGGACTCAGGTGAGCTGGACAACCTAGACTATTCCGGGGTATCCAGCGGCCTGCTTACCTAAGTCCGCTTTTAGGGTTTGGAAATTGAAAGACAGACATTTTTCTCATTCTGCTTTGAACTTGCCGAAACCTTTTACAGTTACGAAATTAATAGACAGACAGAAATTTTTCGTTTCTCTTTTTTTTTTTTTTTTTTTTGGTTGTTGTTTTTTAAGCACAGCTAGTGTGTTTATATGAAGTTGATGTTGATATGAGAATAATAATATGAAGCAACAATATGAAAAAACGCGAAGAGAGGCAACTTCAAACGAAAAATGTCTTAAAATGTCCAGGTTTACCGCACACTCTTCCTCATAAATACATCGCCTACAAACTTCGTCTATCTGCCCATCAATTTCTCAATTGTCCGGCAACTTGAGCAGGATTACTCTAGTTATTTATAAATCAAAACAAACAATTCAAAATAGAAACTTTACTTTCCAAGCCATTCACAATAGAAACTTTTACTCACGAAAAATTCACGATACCGATTTTCCGGGGATGGGAATAAGAGTGCTTACACATTCGGCAACTTAGTTGTGCAATTCTCTAGCCCAAATTCACAACGACAAAATGAAGTGCGTGATAACACTGATGAACAATTAGGTGAACCGGTACCAGTAAACGATAGAGAATCACGACCGCGTAATGTTAAAGAAATTGCCGATACGCTCCAACGAAAGACCAACGTTCTAGTGTTGATCAATTTATTGATCGTGTGGATAAATCGATTGAGGCGTACAATTTTGACAAGAAAGGTTTAATGCTAGCAGTTTTCACGAAATTAAAAGATCCCGCAAAGTTATGGTTAGACGCATCTTCCGCCTTGTAGGTTAGGTGGAACGATTTAGCCGCAGCCCTAAGGGTAGAATTTGGTATCAAGCCAGACGAAGCCGATATTCATTTTAAAATGGCAACAGCAACCCGAAAACCAGATTAGACGATAAACGAATATTGTTTCCGTATGAGCGCGTTGGGCAAAAGAAATTATTTGTGCGAATCAGCCGTCGCGAACTACAAGTAGCCATCGCAACGGTATTTCGCTTGTAGATGTGAGAGTTAATAGCAGCTTGAAGGGGGAAGAATTGCTGATATTTTAGTACAGACTTGCTTGTACTCAGCAATTTGTTTTGTTCGCTCACTTTGTTTTTGATATATTCTTTTGTTTATTTTTCGGGCCGTTCAAAACATTAAGAAAACTAAAGTACAACAGAATGAAAGTTGCGCAACTAAATTGCTGTATGTGAACATAAAAGAACGTTTAAAGGAAATAAATAAAAAAAGAAAATAAATAAGCAAAAAGTAGACTTGCGCAAGTTGTCTAATGTGAAAGCACTCTAAAAAGTTTCTTAAACAACTTACTTCATTTATTTACTTTATTCCTTTACACTTACCTAATGGGAAAGTAATATAATCACACATGCCCAACAATTGGCCGAAGCAAATGACTTTATCTTCGGGCGAAATGCCAATTTCTTTCATTTTTTCAATGGCATAACGAACAGTGTCTTCATTGTGCGAAGCCACCATAATGCCAATCTTTTTGGCATCATCTCCACTATCCTTGATTATCTAAAATTCGATTAAAGAAAAATATGTCAGTTGGAAAAAATACAAGTCCTAAGCAAAACCGCTGTCCACCAACCTTTATTCTTCTCAAGCATTCGGTTAAAGTCTTATGATACATATCAGTAGTAGCCTCAAAGTTAGGATTTACGGGATCAGGATAGCCCAAGGCACTGGCTCGGGCACGCTCCTGTTCCATATAAGCGCCGCGTACCAACTTGGCGCCAAAATAGAAGTTCTGCCGTTTAGCCTGTTCCAAATCGGTGTTGACCTTTTAAGAAAATAAAAATCATTTTGTTTTTCTACCACTTAAAAATGAAATTTTTTTATCATCACTTACCTCTCTGTAGGCTTCGCGCAAATAACATTGATAAGTATTGAAAACAATGGCTTTGTCCTTATTATATTTGCGCATCATTTCTAGTGTAATACGGGAAATAGCAGGTTGAAAATAAGTCTGTTCAGCATCAATCATAATACGAACATCCAATTCTTCAGCAGTCTGAAAAGAGAATCAAATAAAAATATAAGTAACTTCAAGTAAAGACTAGCAATAATAAAAAGGCACTGAAGATGGCGCAACGCCAAAAACGTGGCATATTTACGTATATATAATTATGTGGGTAACTGAAATGGAAAACGAACTAACAAAAAAAATCAAAACTGAGTTTTTCATTGATATTTGTACATCGCCTCACAGCACAGCTGTTTTCAATTTCTTATTCTCTTCTATAAAAATATAAAGAATGATGGTTGACCCCCTTCTGATCCTATTATTTTCTCCATACCGAGATGCCAAGCGATACCTATCTGGTTGGATCAGAGCAAGCTGAAGCAGGTCATGCTTAGAACTAAAGCATGTTTGGATGCTCACAGTCTCAAGCTACAAGAAGCCACGGAAATGAGGGAGTTGCTTATTTGTCACAAATAAACACATTCCTCTGGAAGTGGACACGGGTATTACGGGTATTATCTGGAATAACTTCATAGAATGGGAAAGACAGATACATCGATCTGCCGTTATGGAGATGATTGCGTGGACGATGCAGAACACACATTTTTCAGATGTGGCAGATGGAGGCAGGAAAGACATGACTTAGAGGAGAATGTTGGTGAAATAACACCGGAAAACGTCGTAGAAGTTATAATGGAAAGTGAGAGGAAATGGAGTCAAATATCGACTTATATTGAGAAGATCCTACGAGACAAAAAGCAAGATATAGACGTGGGCATGGCACGCGCAATACGGTAGGAACAAAGGAGGAGCACCATCCTGAAGCAAAGCAAAAGCGGTAACGGGGTGGAGACAAGGCTCAAACACAAGGGAGGGGTTTTGGTGGGTGCAAGCACCACATACCGGATACTGTGTGGTCACAGTATCTGATAATGCGTTAGATATTTTCCCTCTCCAAACGAAAAAAAAAATATTTTATCTCTTTCAAAATTTACTTGTAATAATGTCCAAATTTAAGGACTTTTTCATTTCTTTTTTACAAATAAATTTATTTCGGTTAATAGAGAACGGGTTGTCATATCTCGTCACAATTGTGCGAAGTAGTTCTGTTCATGAATTTTCATTTCGAACGATTTTGTTTTACATGCTTCAGCGTTTACTCGGTTTACTTCATTCCAACAGAACCCGTTAATTCGAAACAAACATAAAAGTGAGATTTCATTAAGAGGAAATGAGTCCACTTTTATTATCTAAAAAGGTTCTTTCGGAATTAAAATAACTTTGGATTTCGAAATTGAATTTTAAGACAGGGCTGATAGTTTTCCCTTAGAAAATTTAGTTTTCAGTGGAAAATTTTTAAAAATAATTGCTTAAATACATGTTTAAATTTAAATAATATTGAAACAATCGAATAAAATTTCTAGTAATTATTCGACTAAAACAAAAGAAAAAGTACTTATTTTAAATGGTACAAAATTGTTCGAATAAAAATTTTTATTTGGATTTTAAAATTTAAATTAATTAACCATTACGTAAAACTATTTATTTGCGTAAAAATAACTAAATGGTCCAAAATTATTCGAATAAAAATTTTTATTCGCAAAATTTAAATATATTTTAGTTATTTTTATTTTTTGGTTTCAAACCAAATCGGGCTTTCAAGGTCAATGTGTTGATCTTCTTATATAAAAGAAAAACTACATTTAGTTATCTTAATTTATTCCCGACGTTTCGTTGGGTTATTTCCAACTTCTTCAGGGGTTGATTTGTATTTTGTATGATTGGTTTTACATTATTTACTATGTAAATATATCACAGTTTTAAGCTATAGACCGGACAAGAACAAACAGGAAAATAAATATTTTTTTTTTTTTTTAATAATTGTAGTTACGAAAAAATATCACAGTCCACAATTCTCCCTAAGTCGTCAATTAAATTAAAACTGCGTTGTAGTTAGCGCTCAGATTATCAATATCCTCCTTGTAGTTTACTGCATTACCCGCTCGTTGTTTGATTCTCAAGCTTTCCAACGTATATCGCTTTCTTTCTTTGTCTCTAGGGAGTGCAAATTTTAGTTATACGAAAAAAAAAACTCCAGGTTAAAATAGATAACAAAATTAATTATTTATTTAAAATATTGATCTGAAATTAGACCAATAAAACTTTTTATTCAAATAATTGAAAAAAATATTTTGCTACAAAAATCTTGCAAAATTAGAAAACTAAAAACAAGTAAAAAAAATTATATACTGATTTAAAATTATGATGTAAAATTATTCGAATAAAAATTAGTATTTTTTAAAATTTACTTATTCACACGGGTAATAATAAATAAAGTTCTTGATATTTATAAATATATTTAGAAATATTTCAATCAGTTTTATAGTTAATAACATTGAAATTGGTACTAGATATTCGATTAAATATTCTTTCTCTATATTCTGAAGATCAAATAACCGTTATTTCCCGTTTAACCTGGATAACCAGTATGACCACCTGGATAAACGGGCTTATTACCTTCTTCCTTTTTGGTAAATTCCTTCTTTAATTTCGTTAGTTCAAATTCATCTTGTTTACTAGGATAACCGTTATTTCCCGTTTGACCATGATTACCGCCTGGATAACCAGTATGACCACCTGGATAACCGGGTTTATTACCTTCTTCCTTTTTGGTATATTCCTTTTTGAATTTCGTAAGTTCAAATTCATCTTGTTTACTAGGATAACCGTTATTTCCCGTTTGACCATGATTACCGCCTGGATAACCAGTATGACCACCTGGATAACCGGGTTTATTACCTTCTTCCTTTTTGGTATATTCCTTTTTGAATTTCGTAAGTTCAAAATCATCTTGTTTACTAGGATAACCGTTACTTCCCGTTTGACCCTGATGACCGCCTGGATAACCAGTATGACCACCTGGATAACCGGGCTTATTACCTGGATAACCGGGCTTATTACCTTCTTCCTTTTTGGTATATTCCTTCTTGAATTTCGTTAGTTCAAATTCATCTTGTTTACTGGGATAACCGTTATTTCCCGTTTGACCATGATTACCGCCTGGATAACCAGTATGACCACCTGGATAACCGGGTTTATTACCTTCTTCCTTTTTGGTATATTCCTTTTTGAATTTCGTAAGTTCAAATTCATCTTGTTTACTAGGATAACCGTTATTTCCCGTTTGACCGTGATGACCGCCTGGATAACCAGTATGACCACCTGGATAACCGGGCTTATTACCTTCTTCCTTTTTGGTATATTCCTTCTTGAATTTCGTTAGTTCAAATTCATCTTGTTTACTAGGATAACCGTTATTTCCCGTTTGACCATGATGACCGCCTGGGTAACCAGTATGACCACCTGGATAACCGGGATAACGTTGTTTACCAGGATAATCATAACTTCCAGGTTTATGAGCTGAATGACCATAGTCAACACTTGGGTAGCTATGTTGACTGCCTGACAGAACATAGGGATATCTAAGTTCTAATTTCTTAAGTTCGGAATCATCTGACTTACCAGATTGATATCCTTTGCCACCACAGCACCCCACTCTTGGAGGTGGTTGTACTTTGCCAACACTCCCACAACACCTGCCACTTTGAGGCTTGGAAGGATAATTACCTTTGTAACCTCCTCGACCATAAGAACTTCTAGAGCCTCCTGCTCTACGAGACTGTTTCGTATGACCTGCACTCACTTCAAACCGTTGGAAAATAATTAAACGAGAAAGAATTAATTAAATATTTTTAATCAAACGTTTGTTATTTGTAAAAAGAACCTTTATCGAAGGTGGCCACAAGGATCACCACCGCAATGGCGAAAATTGTATATCTCATGTTTCTCGATAATCAGCAACGCCTGCTTTTTGACTTTTGAACAGACTAATATGAATGTAAATATGATTTCATGGTTTTTATACAATTTTGGTGTTTTTCCAAAAATTGTTTTCTATTGAATTTGAGACGTAAAAAACATTTTATGGTATTTGTTTGGCCTTAAAACATGTGATGCACAAATTCAAACAGTTAAAAAAAAACAAATATATAATTCATTGACATTCAAAAATAATTGTTTACATACTCGTACATGTATTAAACCGGTGATCTATTTAGGTCTGTTCTTTATTTCAAATTAAATTTAAGCTCTTATGTATGTCCATTATTTATTCGATTATTCGTTTAAGTATACACGATTTTCATATTAAAATCACCACAATAAAAAATCGTTACCACTAAAAAACATTCGAATATTCTTCAGATGTACTTGAAATTATATTGCTTGTCCATATAAAAATCTATTTCAATATTATTCGAAAAAAAAAACTATTTCGAATAAAAAATTATATGCGACTTTCATATTAAAATTATTCTCATAAAATATTGTATCTAGTATTTATTCGAATAAAATATTATTCGAATATTTTAATTATTCAAATTTACATAAATGTCCATTAGTTATTCAAATATTCGCCGAACAAAAATAGTATTCGATTATTATTCAAATATATCTGAAATCAAATATATCTGAAATTATATTATTTGTTCATTATTCGCCGAACAAAAATAGTATTCGAATATTATTCAAATATATATTCATATAAAAAGCTATTCCAATATTATTCGCAAAACAAATTTATCCGAATAAAGCTATCCATTTATATATTTATATATTGTCTTCTTTGATCAAGAGTTATTGATCGCGGCAATTATTGTTATAGCTATAAATAAAAATATTTCTTGGCTTTAGCCAGGATTGAACTCGAGCTAGACGAATGATACCAACCCATCATCATATAATATTAGAAAAATATATACATATAACTTTCATATTAAAGTTAGTCTCATGAATTATTGTGTCTAGTATTTATTCGAGTAAAATATTATTCGAGTATTTTTCGAATAAAATATATATTCAAATACCATTATTCTATTATGTATACACGACTTTCATATTAAAATCGTAGCCCTATTTATTCGAATATTCGTCGAATAAAAAAAGTGTTGGAACGTTATTCGAATATACTTGATATCTAATATACTTGATATCTAGTGCTAGTCCAATATTCAATTACATACAAATTTATTTCAATATTATTCGTAAAAAACCTTTGGAAGAAAATATTATTCGAATAAAAAATTATATGCGACTTTCATATTAAAATTAAGCATTAAACACATTGAAGCCAGCAAATAACCAACTTCAATGTGTCAAATAGAAAATACTTGCATTTAAATGCGAGACGACACGACTGCAGTTGCCCATACTGATATGTTTGCCGCAGTCGAATTAAACTAATTTCTATTTTTATGACTACACAATAAAAACAGTGTGACCAGGGTGTAAAAAAATATATAAACACAATTTAACTCTTGAAAATATTTTATTTTCTAATATAACATAGAAAACAATAAAATTTAAATGCAGTTTTAAATAAATTAATAAACTTATTTGTTCTATTGTTAAATATGTCCACACATACCTATCCTCAAAAGAAGAAATCTTATCGAATAATTAGTATGTAGTACGAGTTGATTTACTTCACATACGAGTAGTTTGAATTGTATATCTTTGACGAAACAATTTAAAGGAGACGGGTATAAATTTTTGTTTCTGGAGTCAAATTATTGTTGGTGTTCATTTTGAAAAATTCAATTATTATCGTAAAAGATCAATTATTTAATGCTGTTCTCACTATAGATCAGAATATATGTCGACTATATTTTAAACTTTGAAATCCCGTCTAACCTGAATTAAACATAGGAAACAAAAATTGAAATTGTTAAGAATTTTTGTTAGAAAAGTACTTTTTTCATGAAAATTTTATATAAACAGAGCTCGTTCAGTAAAGCAACGGTATTTCGTAAGCCAAAAATTCTAAGTTGGCCACACTGAAGTATACTTTTATATAAATAAATTTATCTTGCTGCCGTGTTGCAGTATTTGCTGTCGTGAAGTCTGCTGCGTTCTATGTGTTTAATGCTTAAGTCTCATAAAATATTGTGTCTAGTATTTATTCAAATAAAATATTATTCGAATTATTATTCAAATTCGTATAAATTTCCATTATTTATTCGAATAATCTCCAAAAAAAAACACAGTATTCGAATATTATTCGATTATACTTGATATTATAGTGCTTTTTCATTGTTCAATTCTATAAAAATTTATTTCAATATTATTCGAATAAAAAATTATAAGCGACTTTCATATTAAAATTAGTCTCATAAAATCCTAAATCATGTCGTTGCCAGATCCTAATAAAAAATTAGTCTCATAAAATCCTAAATCATGTCGTTGCCAGATCCTAATAAAAAATTACATCCCTGATGAGGTTGGAAAATACCAGCGAAACGTTGGATGAACAAATGCAACGATAGTTTTATTATTGTTTTACTCAAGGCGAATTCATTACTAGGTGAACTTGACAGTTCAGGTGATTATTTTTTGTTTCTCGCGTTTTTTTCCCAATGAGACTGTCAAATTTTTTTCTTTTGTTTACAAACATTTTCGCACCATTTTAATCTGAAGATTTTTTTGTATGATTTAGTGCAATTTCAAGAAATTTGTGTGAATTTAAAAGTGAAAAACTAACTTAATCTGTGATTTTAATTACAAACAATTAATTATAAAAGTTTATGTTTAACGTTTCTTAGGCGAATTTAGATTTTGACATTCACGATATGTTTTACAATAACAAAATACATAGTACTGAGTTCGCCTTCCCGCCTACATTCACCTGTATAAATTCGCCTTGGTTTTACTATAACAAAAAATACCTTGAAAGCCTATCTTAAAAACAGCAGCAGAATAACAATTTGTTTGCAATAAAAAATTGGTAGTTTTTTTATTTGTATAAGTAATGATTTACGATTAATCGTATAAGTTTTTACCTCTTTATTCATTTGGATAATCGTAATATATACGATTTTAAACTTAAGTTTCAAAAATCTTGAATCCTCTACTTACCTTAACAATTGTATTAAGACGACGTATCATATTTCTGAACATTTCTTCCTCTTTGGGCGGAATTTGTGAGATCAAACGGCGCATTTGACCTGTTTTAGGATCGGGCACTCTGAAAGTATCACTCAGTTGTGAATTCTCATCGACAATACCAGACCAGGGGAACAAATGCAATATACTGCAAATATGAAAATAGATAACTAAATAAAAATTGTATCTACAAAATATATTTATTTACCCTTCTTTATCAGAGGTAACATTCTTTAAAAATTCTTGAACATTTTTGTTGTCGGAGCCCAAACTGGCATAATATTTTTCCAAATCCTTAATAGTTTTGTGATGAGTTAAAACATTGCCTTGGCCACCAACCAAATCTTCCATATATTTACGTGTGCGCATTATGACTTCGGAAAGTTGTAGCTGAAATAAGTTAACAAAAACAAAAAACAAAATTATATAAATTAGACGATATATAAAAACTATTATTTGAATCTTAAACAAGAAGCGAAAATTCGGTTTAAAACGAGTACGAAAATGAAAAGTTTATGTGAAATATTTTTGGTGAATAATCGCCGGCATATAATGGGTGATTTTATAAGAACTATCGGAAATTACAAAAAAAAAAACACATAAAATTCAGAAAAATGCATGAAATATTTATTTGGATCGATAGTTGGGTCGATATAATTCAATGTTTGAAGATTATTTCATGCAAATGTTGGCCGCGGCTGCGCCTCAAATGGTCCATCCGCGTAGTCCAATTTCGGCATACTCTTTCCAACATTTCGGCCGGTATCTCACGAATAATGTTGGCAATGTTGGCTTCCAGTGCGTCAATCGAAGCGGGCTTGTCGCTATAGACATTAGCCTTAACATAGCCCCACAAAAAATAGTCTAGAGGCGTTAAATCGCACGATCTGGGCGGCCAATTGACTGGCCCCAAGCGTTAAACAAACTGTTCACCGAACTCGCCTCTCAATTGGTCCATTCTTTCGCGTGCCGTGTGGCATGTGGCACCGTCTTGTTGAAACCACATGTCATGCAAGTCAAGCTCTTCCATTTTGGGCAAAAAAAAGTTTGTGATCATCGCACGGTAGCGCTCACCATTCACAGTAACGTTGTGATTCGCATCATCTTTGAAGAAATACGGCCCAATGATGCCGCCAGCCCATAATCCGCACCAAACTGTTGTTTTTTGTGGATGCATTGGTAGCTCTTGCAATGCTTTTGGCTGCTCTTCACTCCAAATATGGCAGTTTTGCTTGTTCACGTATCCATTCAACCAGAAATGAGCCTCGTCGCTGAACACAATTCTTCGATAAAAAAGTGGATCTTCATCTAACTTTTCAAGAGCCCATTCACCAAAAATTTGGCGTTGTGGTAGGTCGTTTGGCTTCAATTCTTGCACCAGCTGTATCTTATAAGGCTTCACACCCAAATCCTTCCGAAAATTTTCCACTTAGTGGAGTAACAGAGGCCCAATTGCTGCGAACGGTGCCGAATCGATAATTCACGGTCATCACCAACACTGGCCGATACGGCTGCGATATTTTCTTCAGTTCGCACTCTACGTAAGCGTGTTGGTGGTTTAATGTCCAACAATGTAAATTTGGTGCGAAATTTTGTTATAACAGCCCGAATAGAAGCCTCAGTAGGTCGATTAAACTGACCATAAAATGGAAGAAGCGCGCGATGAACTTTCTTAACAGAGCACGCATTTTGGTAATAAAATTCAATAATTTGCAAGCGTTGTTCGTTTGTAAGACGATTCATGATTAAATTATAGACCAAACTGAAGATGTTTGACAGTGACACAAGATACAAAACGTGCGTGAGCTGTCAAAACTAGTGTTGCCAAAAAGATAATAGCAAAAAAATCACTCGTTATAAGCTTGAGTTTTTGAATACACCAAATAACAATGTTAAACAAATAAATACATTTGATTTCACAATCCGACCAATCAAAAAGTTCATAGCTTTAAATTTCAAAAAAATATTTATTTCTGAAGTCTTTTGTATTCGATTAAAAATAACTGAACTTTCTACTAGTACAATTCAAAAATTTTGTGTTATATTTATTCGAATAAAAAATTATTCGGAACATATTATCCGTATATTATTCGAATAAAATATTATTCGATTAATTGCATATACATATATGATTTTAGTACTAAAACTATTTCAATTCGAAATTCCGTGACTTATTTTTGCGAGTAAAAAATTATTCGGGCATATTATCCGGATACTATTCGAATAATATATTCGATTATTTCGTCCTTTATTTATTCATATAAAAATTATTCGGAAAAGTTATCCGAATATTATACGAAAAAAATAGTATTCGATTAATTGCATATACACATACGATTTCCGTACTAAATTATTTCAATTTAAAAGTTTGTCCTCTATTTGTGCGAATAAAATATTACTCGGAACAAATTATCCGGATATTATCTAAATAAGATATTATTCAATTCAAAATTGTATCCTTTTTTTAATCGAATAAAAAGTTATACAAAATAAATATAGATTTCCGTACTAAATTATTTCATTTTAAAATTTTGTCCTCTATTTGTACGAATAAAATATTACCCGGAACAAATTATCCGGATATTATCTAAATAAGATATTATTTAATTCAAAATTTTATCCTTTATTTAATCAAATAAAAATTTATTTAGAGAAAATTATCTGGATATTATTCGAATAAAATATTAATTAATTATTTGTATATATATGATTTTCGTACTAAAACTATTTTAATTCAAAAATTTTTACTTTATTTATTCAAATAAAAAATTAATCGGACAATACGGGTATTTGATTAATTGCATATATAAGATTTCCCTACTAATATGTTGAATATGGGATTTTCGTTTACGTGCATATACTCGTATTAAAATTAGTATAACTAAAAATGTTGTCTATTATTTATTCGAATGAAAAAGTTTTCAGAAAATGTATCCGGATATTATCCGAATAAAATATTATATTCTTTTGTGCATATATGCGATTTTCGCATTAAAACTAATATAATTAAACATATTTCCATTTCTTATTCGAATAAAAAATTATTTGAAAGAATTATACGAATATTATTTGAATATAATACTATATTGGATTATGTTTATATATGCGATTTTAATACTGAAGTAAGTCCTAATCAACAATTTGTCCATTATTCCAATAAAAAATTATTATGAAATTTAATCGAATAATATTTATTTTGAATACATGCATTTTCGTATTAAAACTGGTTTAATTCAAAATCTCTTTCATTATTTACTCGAATAAATGATAATGTTGAATAGGTGCTTATATCCGATTTTAACATTAAATTTAGTCGAATAAAAAACTTTCTGTACCTATTGAAATTAGTCCAATTTAAAAGTTTTGAATATTACTTATTCCAATAAAAAATTATTCGATTAAGTGCACATATGCAATTTTCGTGTTAAAAATGGTCCAAATGGTTTTGATTTTAAACTTGGTTTAATAAAAATTAGCAAACATTATTTATTGGGAGTAAAAATTTTGAGTGATAAGTCACGCTTGCCGCGCTAATTTGGGTTGCGCTGTCAGTAACTGACTACAGGGCCACACTTGCAGTTAGCAACATATCGTGAAGTCTGCTATGATCTATATGTTCTATACTTAATACAAATTTAAGGGCCGATGTTGGATGTGAACCAGATCTAAACGTCAAGTTTTTTGACTGCATGCTGGAATCTTTATTATGGAGCGAAAAATGGGATCATGTGAACCACAACTAAACGTCAAGTTTTTTGACTGCATGCTGGAATCTTTATTATGGAACGAAAAATGGAATAATATTCAGAACAGTTTTAATTATGTTAGTTAGGACTTTTCTACCTGACACCAACGATATGTACATAAGTATATACTGTCCAAGAATATAGACATCTTCTCATCTGTCTTTCCTGCTCTTAAAAAGGTCTTTGGTACCCTTTCTTCTACCCAAGTGGTCAGTTAGTAGTTTAAAACTAATGCAACAATTCCTTTTTGCGTGTCAGCTTACATTTATGCACATAGTGTGTATGTATGTATGTATGCGTTTTTTTTAATCTATTAATATTTATTTATAAAATTGTTTATGACATACCAAGAGCTGAGGACGACCCAGGGCGGTTAATTTAATGGCCGTAATTCCTGTACCAAAGGTGGCGCCTAAAAATAGAATATAGAAAGAAAAATAACGGAATTAAAAAACAAAATAGCAAACAAGCAACACCTTTAAAGCTCCAACAGAAAAGACGTATGTATGTATGTACATATGTGCGAATGTACATATTTATGTAAATATGTGTATCTGTATGGACGTGTATATGAATATATCTGATATAATGTACTTATTTCCATTACGCTTTTCAAGCTTAATCAAATTTATACAAATGTATTAAATTAATGCATGAGCGTGTGTTTTTCTGTCCGCCTGTACATGTATGTGTGTATGCAGGTTTGTGCTCTGTAACTGTCAAAGGAGAGTCCATAAGAGTTGTAAATTTACAGAGTTGGGTCGTCGGCCAATTGTTTTGTTTGGCATTGAACTTTAATTGAATTGAAACATGTTATTGCCATATTATTAAATAACTATATATAATATTTATAACAATATATAAAATGTATTTTTCCGCTTTTTAATGTTTAAGAGATTTTCCTGTTTATATTCAATAAATGCTCTGAGTCATATGAGTACAATAGGAAAATGTATTTGAAGATCTGCATAGCAGTGCAATTTTATTTTAAACATTTTAAAAAATAATTACAATACTTTTAATATCTTGTTTACATTTTTACGAATTATTATTCATAAGAAATTAAAATCTATTTCAAATTCATTTAATTTTTTATGAATATGTCCGTTAATTTGTATTCGCCTTTTTTTATATTTCGTACAGAAAAAAATTTGCTATGAAGTAATCTTTTCGAATAACATATTTATAGATTTTTTACGAAATTTAAAAATAAATGTATTCGATCAAAGAATTTTCATTCAAATAAAAATATATAAATTTGCTATGAATTTTTTTTTTTTAATAACGAATTTATTCAATTTTATTCGAAATTAAAACATATGTAATCGATTAATAAATTTCTACTCGAATAAGTTATTCGCATAAAAAAATTTTCAGTGAAGTTTTCTTTACGAAAAGTTAATTTACAGAATTTTATGCAAAATTTGAAAGGAAAAATGCACTCGATCGAATAAAAATATGTATCACAAATAAACAAGTTTACTTTAAACATTTTTTAAGTAACGAATTAGATCAATTTTATGGGAAATTAAAAAGTAATATATATTCGATTAAGAAATTTGTAGTCGAATAAATAGTTCGAATAAAAAATTTGCTATGTGCTGTTATTCTCGAATAGTAAATTTATAGAATTTTATACAAAATTTAATAATAAATGTATTCGATCAAAATAATTTTTATTCGAATAAAAATATTAAGAAAATACAAATTTGCTATGAAGTTTTTTTTTTTAAACAACGGCTTTATTAAACTTTATTCGAAATTAAAATATATGTAATCGATTAAAAAAGATTGTATTCGAATAAGTTTTTCGAATAAAAAGCTTTGCAGTGAAGTTTTCTTTACGAATAGTAAATTTCTAGAATTTTATACGAAATTTGAACAAAAAAATGTATTCGATCAAGAGAATTTTTATTCGAATAAAAATATGTATCACGAATAAACAAATTTGCTATGAAGTTTTTTTAAATAACGAATTAGATCAATTTTATGGGAAATTAAAAAAACAAATTTATACACCTAATATTATACACACAATAGAACACAGACGAGCACTCGTCTAAAAAATTTTATATGGAAATCACTCAAAAAATTTAGTATCTTTCATACAAACTTTCTAGGCAAGTTGCTTGTCTGTGTTCTGTGTTCTGTGAACAGCACATAAAATTAATCCAATAAAATGTTTATTGTAATTATTTCATTCGAATAAAAATTCTTGGAACAAAAAGTAATCGAATATTATTTAAACAAATATCAATTTTAACTGCTTGTTTATTACTTATTCCAATAAAACATTATTCGAATGTTATACGAATAAAAAAATCATTGGTTTATTGTGCCGTTCATAGAAAACAGACGAGCACCTCGTTTGAATGAAAGTTACTCAATTTTTTGAGTGATTTTCATACAAATTTTTCCGACAAGTCGCTCGTCTGTGTTTTATGAACAGTACATATATTATTGTGTCACATGTAATAATATTCGAATTAAGAAATTTTGGATTCGAATAATTGTATAACAAATTTTTCATATGTATATACAAAATTCAGTGAGTGAAATAGGAGTGCACATCCCCATTCGATTAATTAATAATCGAACTAAGTTATATACATAATTATATGGATTAACTCTATTGGTTTTTGGATACGAATTATAGGTGGTTTAGCAGTTGAAATAAAAGTATACATTTGTTATTTATAAAAATTATGGATTTCGTAGCAAAAAATTTGCATTCGAATAATAAAACTAATAATATCGAATATATTTTAAAAAGAAGGTATATAATTCTAAATTAAAAAAGTTCCAAAAAATTACATTCAAAAATTCACCAACAAATTGTTATTTTAAAAATTTAAATTTTTCTTTGCTTTCGGATTTAACAAACAATCGAATAAAATTAGCTCACTTTCAAATAAGTTTTTTTGCATTATTGCTGTTATTGTATTATTTAACGTCAAACCAAGTTATCCTTTCTTTATAAACGGCGTTTTAATATTCGAATAAAAATATCTTTTCTAATTTTAGTTTTCTTTTAGACGAATAATTTTTTTTTTTTTACAATTAATAAAATATATTTTTATTTACTTCAAAATCTTTGTTATAAATAACAAATTTCGGATTCACAATTTCTTAAATTGTCACAAAAATTGTTATCAATCATAATAGTATGAAGACAATAATATGTCTAGTCATATTTATGTCTGAACAAATTAAGGTCATGATATATTTATGTTTTAAGATATTTACATTTTAATTAAAATCATTTCTATCTACAAACAAATTTTCAAATTAAAAACAACAGCAACAATAATTTTTTACATATGTACAATACATTCTACAAGCATTCATTGTTTAACAGAGATTTAAAGGAATTAATTCATTTGACAAAATTATTTCCTTTAAAAGCCTGCTCTTATTTTTTGCCAATTAATACCATTCAAACAAATCAACTCTAAACAAGATTTCACAACGTTCAAGAGAAACTAAAATGGCTTAAGAATAGATTTTGTTGGTTAGACTGTTGGTTAGCTTACCCTCTGCTATGCGTGGAGGGAAATACTTTTCATCGTCGACTGGGAGATTTTTTTTTTTGTAATTGCAACATTCATTGAACAGTGAGTATAACATGTAGTAAATTGCGACAAGGTGTGTTAGTAAGAAGAAGAAAAAACAATATAAATTTAAAATTAAATATTAAATTAAAAAAGAGCAAATAAAAAAATGAGAAAATTCGATCAAATTACAGGTTTGTAATTTAATAGTTTAATTTTTTGATGACGTTAAAATAAATATTAATTGCATTTCAATTGAGGAGTATACAAGAGTTTATTCAGGTGGCGCCCCGAGCCAGATATGATAAGCATTTCAACATTGTTGCATTTTACACACACACACGTAACACGTAAACAACCACAAACCACAGCTCACACACAGGCACATATACATTTAAACGTTTAAATTGATTTAGAAATTGTTGGGTTTCATATTTTTTTTATTTTTTGCATTTGATTGTTGTTGTTTTGTTAGTACGAACGGTGGTTTAGAACAGAACAGGAGGGGTTATTGATGATTAATTGTACCAATTGAATTTTAATTTCATTATGACAGATGCATAAAAAAAGAAAAAATAATAATAATTATTAGTTAAAGTGTAAAAACAGGTTTTTAACAGTTAGAATAAAAAGTACACAAGTTTTGAAAATCAGGTGATTTCAAACCACAAGTGGTTTCAATATCACATATGTGATTTAAAAAATAATAAATAGTGCAATAAAATATAATTAAAAAGTATTTAAATACATATGTATACATAAGTTCTGAAAACCAAATGAATTCAAATCACAAGAGATTTGAATATCACACATGTGGTTTGATAAAAATATTTAATCAAAATATAAAAAAATAGTAAGTAGTAAAATATAATAAATATGTAAATACAAATGGAAATAAAAACAAAAATAATAATGCAAACACAAATGCAAATTTTGAAAACCACATGAATTCAAATCGCAAGTGATTTAAATATCACACATGTTATTCAAATAATAGTAAAAACTGGGGTTTAAGAATATAACTAAAAAGTATCTAAATACATATGTATGTATAAATTCTTAAAACCACAGGAACTCATATCACAAGTGTGTGCTTTAATAAAAATATTTGAAAAAAAATGTGAAACAATTTTTAATTAGTAATAAAAATAAGAAGTATGCAAGTACATATGTAACTTCTAAAAATGACATTAATTTAATTCACAAGTGATTTAAATATCACTTATGTGATTTAAAAAATAATAATTAGTGCAAACTGCTTTTTAAAAATATAATTAAAACGGACCTAAATACATTTGTATGTATAAGTTCCAAAAACCACATGAATTCAAATCACAAGTGATTTTTATATATCGCATGTGCTTTAATGAACATATTTAATCAAAATGTAAAAACTAATTTTTAATACCAAAAATAAGAAGCATGCAGATACATATATAAATTCTGAAAACGACACGAATTCAAATCACAAGTGATTTAAACATCACACATGTGATTTTAAAAAATATATGTAACTACGATAGTAAAAAATTTAAAAAATAATTTTTTAACAAAGAAAATAAAATGTATGCAAATGCAGATGTAAGTTCTGGAAATCACATGATTTCAATTTAAATGTCATTTTAAAATCCCCCAAGTGATTTAAAAATAATAATTAGTGACAATGTGAAAATAATTTTGGTATTAATAATAACGAGCACGCAAAAACATACAGGTCTGTTCTAAAACTCACGTGATTTCAAAGCACAAAGCCGTTTCAAAAGTACAAATGTGATTTGTGCCTGTTCTGCAAATCACAATTTTTTGTGATTTTCGATGTGATTTATACTCTTCGGAAGCACAAAAAAACAGCTGTTTTTTGCTTCAATTTGCTGATATTTTTATTTTCAGGTTGAATTTTTTTATTCGCGGTCTTATTTGCAAAATAGGTTAATTTTGTCTTATAAAGGTAAAGTAAAATAAATCAATAAACCAAATCACAAAATAATACAACAAATCTTGCAATAAAATAATCGTATTTAGTGTTTGCTCAATTTAGTGAATTATTTAGTGTAAAATAAATAATTTTACTTAAATAATTAATAGAAAACATACTAAGTTATGTGTTATGAAATTCATAATAAAATAAGTGCGAAAATTAGGATGTGATTTCAAATTGATCTTGCAATTAGCTTTAAATTCAAAAAAATCAAAAATATATTGTGTGTAGAAAACCTTTTTTGGGATCACTTTCACAAAAAGTGATTTGCAGAACAGCCCTGATATATTAGCTTTGAAATTTCCATAAGTTTATATCACAAGTGATTTAAAAATCACACACGTGATTTAAAAAAAATAGTAATCAGGAAAAGTTTTAATATCAGCCATGTTCCGAAAAACGCGCGTTCTGAAACTGCAAAGCGTTCTGAAGAACGCTTAATTGATTTGTAGGCGCGTTTTACTGGCATTTCGGAGTTTTTTTCAAATTTTTTATATGTATATATGTATGTGGTAGTCATATAAAATAAAAAAAAAAAATTTACAACAAAGCGAAAAATTTTTCAATTTAGTTTTTTTAATTGAAAATGTGTACTTTCAACTTGAAAAGAAAACTTATCAAATTTTAATTATGAATAATTTTATTGCCTTTTACAAGCTCAGTTTTAGCAAATTCAATCAGTTCACTTCAATATACACATGCGAGTTGAAGTCGCCAATTTTAAGAGATCTGCGTTTTCCAGAACTCTTATTAGGCGATTTCAAATCGCAAAACCATACTTCTTGCGTTATACGTTTCTCAGAACACCTATTTGGCGTTTTCAAATCGAAAACGATAAATTTAAGCGATTTGCTTTTCTCAGAACATGCCCGTATCAAATATAATAATCAAAAATATTTTTGTTTGCAGAACACCTTTTTTGTGATTCCAAATCACTTTCACAAAAAGTGATTTGCAGAACAGCCCTGATATATTAGCTTTGAAATTTCCATAAGTTTATATCACAAGTGATTTAAAAAAAAATAGTAATCAGGAAAAGTTTTAATAATATATCAGATATAATAATAAAAATAATAAATAAAATAATAACAAAAATAATAAAAAAAACAGTGAAAATAAAAACTATGCAGATTCATATGCAGGATTTCAAATCACATCCGATTTTGAAATCACACAGATAGTAGATATTATAATGATAAGTATATGTGACTTTCTGAAAATTCCTCGATTTCAATTAAAAAGTGATTTTCTGAAAATCTTTGAATGTTATAGCGGACAAGCTAAATAAACTCGCAGTTTTTGTTTGTTGAAAAAAAAAATATTGATTCATTAATTTCATCATATCGCTTCTTTATTGCAACATAGTCATATCTCAAAAAATGGGGTTTTCGCGCTAACAATGCAGAACTGTTACTACTTTTTATATTGTGCAAAAATTTTATTTAAATTGCCTTTAAACTGTTTCCTTTAGGAGATATTTTCTAAAAAAAAAATTCTAAGACTTGTATGGAAACGAAAAATTTGATATGTGTTTTTCTCGAAACAAGCTTTTTTGCGTTATGACTATGTTGCAATAAAGGAGCAATATATACTGTCTGCTGCATTCAAAATTTCGTGTATTCAAAATTGCGAGTTTACAATGAAAACTTTTCTTTTCATAAACGAACAAATTTAACTCTATTTACGATTGTTATTTCTTTAATGAAACAATATTCATAACACGAATAGAGTATTACGTTGGCTCAAAATAAATTATCAAATCGTAACATTAATACAAAAAAATTGTTATATCTACGAAACTTTTTCTATCAGGGGTATGTTTTCAAAGTTTACAAAACAAATTGCTAATTCATAATTAGAAACATTTTAATAAATAGCAAAATGAACATATTTTCAATATTTTCTGATTTTCAATATTTCAACATTTTGAAAAACAAAATATTTACAATTTATCTTAAATCTTTAAATTTTTTTTTGTTTTTAAAATATTTTTTTTTGCGGCCTTCTTTCATTGTCATGCGAAATTGAAATTGAATTTGATGTACAAGCAGATTTAGGAAATTTTTAAATTTATGTTTTAAAACAAACACATGAATCTTTTTTTTTTTTTTTTTTGATTCTTCTTCTTCAACAGATTCATTATAGAAAATTTTGAAATAATGAAAATAAATTAAATGAAATAAAATAAAACTCAGACGACATTTTGTTAAATTTGTGTATAAGAAATGAAATAAAAACACTCGTACATGAAAAACGTGAGGAAAGGCTGCCAAGAAAGTTCGAGTAAATAAATACACACACACACATACCTCTATACATGCATACATAAATATTTATTTATCAGCATGTTTAATTGTAAAACATATGCATCTTTAAATTTTTTCGAAATATTTTAACAATACCGCTTTTTTTTTTTAATTTTATTATGCATTTATTTATTTATTTTTTTCCTTAAACAATTTTATTTGAAACATTTGTTGGTGGATTTGTCATTCAGATAAGTTTTTTATTTTTGCAAAATGTGTATAATATATTTAACAAAATGCAAATTGTATAACGAAAAAACAAAATTAAAATAAAAGTGAAAATGCAAAAAATATTTAAACAGATGTTTTTTGTCACACGATTTTTTAGATCGGCTGATAAAAATCGCAGGTCTTCACTTTTGAAAATCAACACGAGGGCTGCCAAGTTTTCATATTCACAAACAATAAATTAATTAACAAATGATGTTTTAATTAAGCAACTGTTTTTGTTTAATGGGGCAAGAAATTTTATAAACAAAATTTTTGTCACATCACGTTATCTATTACATTTTATTGCTAATTTTTGGTAAATAAATTAACATATTTGGGTTCTAAATTTGAATTAAGAAAGAAACATAGATAGCCTTCCTCTATTTGGCATGACTTAAAAAAACTTTATAAATTAGAAATTTGTCGCATCACGCTAAAACCTTTTATTGCTAATATTCTAGAAGCAAGTAACAGGCTTTATGTCTAATTTTGATTTGAATAAGAAAACAGAAACATGGCTTTTATTTTTTACCCCATTGAAAATATACCATGATGTGACACATAAACGAGTTTAGCGAAATGGAGTAAAATTTATTGAAAACATAATATCCAGAGCTATAAAAAACGGATATAAAATACAAATAATATATATCAACAATTCAGTTTTTGGTAAAAAGGGCACATTATCATATATGTGAGCTTTTTGTCACATCACGTTTTTACCAGCAATTTACTTTTTTTTTTTTGTTTTTTATCTAACATCTTGATTTTAAATTTGTTTAGAGATAAATAAAAAGAACATATTTGTCTTTTTTTATTAGATACAAAGACTTGCAAAATTTTTATAAAATAGAAGTTTGTCGCATCACGCTAAAACCTCTTATTGCTAATATTCTGGAATTTGGTAACATGTTTTATTTCTAAATTTGATTTGAACAGAAACATGGCTTTTATTTGTTACCCCTTTGAAAATATACCATGTTGTGACACAAAACTGTCACCAGTGAAATTAATTGAAAAATACTATACAATAAAATAAAAATTAGTATATAGCAATTTTATTAACAGTTTGTGGTTAAAATGGTACCTCTATCATATACGTGAGACTTTGTCACCTCACGTTTTTTCACTATCTGATTTTGCTCGTTTTTTTGGCTACTTGATTTTACAATTTTTTGAAGCAATAGATACGAAATATAATTTTTTGTGTTTTTTTTATATTTAGTGACATGACGTGACAAAATAATAAAATTTTTTGAAAAAAAAATCATCAAATATGTTGTATAGCAATTTTGTGTAAAACTGCTTAACAAACAATTGCAAATTAATTTAAAATTTATTTATTATTTATTTTGAAAACAATTTGTGACATGATGTAACAAAATACGTAACTTACTTTAAACAAGTTGCCATCAAATAAATATATTGTATGGAAAATATTAGTCCAGATTATCATAAATGAGATTTTTTGTCATATCACGTTATCATTATTCTCAGTTTCTTCTTCTGACGACAAAATTCTTATCTGATAATAAATTTGCTAAAAGAAATAGTCGAAGCTGAATTTTCCTGCTCACGTACAATTAAAGGAGATGAAGTGATGTAACAGAACAATTTATGTACTGATGAGCGACTGATTTAGATAATTTGTATAAAAAAGCACTAAATTTTGTAACTGCTTTCCACAAAAATGTTCCATACAAATCGCTCGGCTGTCGCCTCTGAAGAGCACATTTTTTCTATGAAGATTATTTATAAAATATGATAAATGGAAAATGCGACTTCTTCCTTTTTTACCAACTTTCTGTCTAAAATCACAGGCAAAATCATTAAAACGCACATTAAAAAGAAGTTCTTACTGCACATGAAAAATTTTATATAAACTAATTTTGATTAAAACGAGTTCATTATAAACATATCCAAATAAGTGTCACATCACGTTATTTTTTTTATTGCTTTTATTTTGGAAGCAAACCCTTTATTTAAGTCCTTGATTTAATGGAAGAAAAGAAAAGGAAATGAAAAGGAAATGGCATGATGTAACAAAAATATATATTGTTCTTAATTTGCATCACTTCTAACCCACAGTGCAGCCGTTGCTCTGCTTGCTATAAATGTGCACACACATCAACACATGCAACATAAAGCTAAAAACGCAATACATAAACAAAAACAAAAGTACATAATCTAAAGAAGGCAAAATCCAAATTAAATGAAATACCAATGGTTTTATTGTTGTGGTTGCGTTCCAATTGTTTCGCAAGCAAGCATGTGTGTATGTGCGCAGTAATTATATATGTACACCTGAGTCTGGAATGATCATTAAGCGAATAACTCTTAGCTTCATGATCACTTGAGCAGATAATAAAGAAGTATAAATAAAAGGCAAATATTCGGCAGGGGCGGAGTTCAATTTTAAACGTTGTTCAAGATAGTCATAAGTCAGAAAATTAAGCAAATCTAGTATGTTAATACCCAGTAGTATTAAGTATAAATAAAGTTGTGGAGTATTTAAGTACTATGCAACGAACAAGTCTCATTATTTCATTTACAATTGAAGAATCCTCAATGCGTTTTTAAAGGTAAAAACGTAACAATATATTTAATTTCTTGTCTAAAAGCTAATGAAGGAGCTTTTATTTTTATATTCAGTTGCTCCCAGGCAGTAAATTTTTCGACAAATCTGCAAAATATTGACATATAATTTTTTTGACCAATGAAACTCAAATATCTGATCACAAAGTATTTAAAAAATATATATATTTTTTCACTATAAAAATTTAAATTTTAAGTTCTAATTTCTATAAAAATTCTCTTGCTACATTCTAATTGAAAACATTCCATGCATTTAAAAATAAACGCTACCCTAAGTCAAGATTAGCTTTCAATGCATTTAACAGCTTTAACATAAATTAAAAGAAGATATAAAATATTACCTGAAACAGCTTCCAAACATTTAATGAATGTCTCCATATTACGTTCACAAGTTGCTTCATTCAAATAGAAATAAGTTCTAGCACTATTAACTTTATAACGACGATCGGCAAATGACTTGTCTACATGATACTGAGGCATAGCATCATCCTCTTTAATATCGCCAGCGCTCGAAACAGATGATCTAGAAAATAAAACAGATAAACGACAAATATGTTTAAATGATAGTGACTACAAAAGAAAGTAATGATATAAGTTACAAGTGAATTGTTAAAGTTTCAGAATTTAAGAAAGGAGTATAATAATTCTCATTCAGTATATAAAAAAAGACATATTTCTATGAGTCTTATGATAAAAAGGCTGCTGATAACTTCATGACGTTTTTAATTTCCCACATAGTAACTTTAAATGCAACAGTGTAGCCTTCAAC
Organism: Thecocarcelia acutangulata; assembly: GCA_914767995.1. Classification (NCBI taxonomy): domain Eukaryota; kingdom Metazoa; phylum Arthropoda; class Insecta; order Diptera; family Tachinidae; genus Thecocarcelia; species Thecocarcelia acutangulata. The sequence goes on along the minus strand of OU612095.1, from coordinate 20,142,529 downwards.
TACCACCCTTGAATTAATGCATTAAGTACATTCAAGACTGATTGTGAAAATTTATTTACCTCAGCACCTGCTTTGTCCGCCTTTTGACCAACTCGATGGGATGAGTTGTTCACGATTCACCAGCACCTCCGTGTGACTTACAACGCTCACGCAGGGCGCAACTTTTGCCATATGTTTGTGACAATAATAATAAAACTAGAGATTACGCCGTGCACTTGATTTCTGGTTAGATGATGTAGTTTAACCTATGCAAGTGTATGTATTTCAAAATCATCTAGGGCTGTGTTTGTAGTATTTCGTGACGTCATTTGACGATTTCAATTTTGTGTAAGAGTTGTCATCATCATGTACTCTATCATTCTTAAGTTTGTAGCGCCTTGCTACACAGATCGGGCCTTCTAATTCCTTCTGTATGCAAAATCCCAAGCAGCCAGACAAGGCTTAGTGGGGTAAAAGAGCATCAGCCATTAACCAACTGGCTCGTCTAACCATCACTTCTAGTTCCTTTCATTACACGTATCTGTTGCAAGACAACAGTACCTCGGTGGGTTATTAGCATCCGAAAACCTGCAATGCACTATAGTTATCAGGGAGACTTATTCCCTTTCCTGCGATTTTAGATTTAAGCCACGGCCGGAACGTTTCAAGCAAGATTTAGGCACCTTAACCACGATCAGCACCGGGATGGTCTGCAAAGCAGAAACCTCCCAGGGGCTTTGTCGATCCCCGTTCTGCTAATTAACCCTTAAGGGTTTCGGAAGTCCAACACAAAATAAGTCATACGCTTTCCTACAATTTTATTTTCTACAACAAATGTGGAGCTCTTACCCCTCTATGCTCCGGAAAGCAGAGTGGAATAGGGTAAGAGAGACAACAGAGCATTGCGGCACCAACGAATTGATCTTGAACTCGTTTGATGATACCGCAACTATAACAACTCGTATAGTGCGGTCTCTGAGAAAGCTCGACATAAACCCAGAAAAGTCATCACCGATACCAAAAGCAGTAAGTTTTGACTGTAGTGCAGCATACCACACTCTGTCAAACGCTTTGGAGACGTCCAGATCCACCACTTTACTTTCACCGAAATGATGCATTGAGTTGCACTATTTCTCCGAGAGACATGCCAAAAGATCGCCAGTAGACCGACCTTTACGAAAATTAACCAAAAAGTAATTTATACGACTCTAGGTATCTCAAAAGATAGTAGTTAACCATAATCTCCATTGCTTTGGAAAGGGCAGAGCGGTAATTTTGCAGGGTTATTTGCCTAACTCTTTTTGGGAATTGACGTTACATTAGCAGCCTTCCAGCTAGATGGAAACTCACCAACATGCTAAAGTATGCTAAAGAGGCGTGCTAAAGGCACGCAAGCGCAAGCATAGAAGAACATTGCTTTAAGACCAGTGCTAGAATACCATACGGTCCAAGAGTCTTAATTATGTCGAGGTCAGCTAAAACTTGTTTAACTGCCCGATCCCGAAAAAATATCTTTGGCATTGTTACAGATACTCTTTCAAGTTCGGGAAGCGGTTGACTGCTTCCGGCAAGTAAGAGTTGCTTGCAAAAATTTCGCTGAATGTTTGGTCATACTTTAAGAGAGTTGGAATTGATGAACTGCTCTGCTCTAGTAAGACTCTGTACTCTAGTAACGAAAGACCAAAAGGTTTTACTGCCCCGGGGAGTTGTAAGGACCTTGGCACGGAAACGCCTAAATACCCGGCACCTGAAGATCTTGCCTTTTTGCCTAGCAAATTACGGAGTGCTTCCTCTCTGGATCTAGCTGCGGGTTTGCACATTTGATTAAACCAAGATTTCGCTCTTAGTTTAATAGAAATCTTCTTGGAGAGAATGAATGTTTTCATCCCTAACAGCATCATATTTTCGACCATTATCTAGAAAGCAAAATTTCCAATTAAAATGCTCTTAAAATTGGTTGAGCTCATCGCAGCGAGCCTTTTCGCAAATAAATTTTGTTCATGTCGTAGCTGATTTCGAAACGTTACAAGGTTCAGAGACCAAAAAGCGTGCAATGATGCCAATTGCCGAAATATGCACTAACTCTGATTTGATAATTTTCAGGGTGTTAAGTCAAGAATAGGTCAAGTGAGTTTGAATGGTGCCCTTCAACACATGGAATATACGTTGGCTCGCTCTCTAATTGCTCTAAGTGGTTGTACGGAGTGATTAACTCATCATACTGGATTTCTGGAGTTGTATGACTCTAATGACGAAGCCAGGATGAGTTGTGAACATTGACATTACCAGCAAAAACGATTTGACTGCTCGAACAACCCTCCAGGATATTCGATGTGGAATTGGAGAGGGCATTGAAGCCAGAAAAAAGTGTGACCTGACTTTGAATTTATACCCAACACAGGTAAATTTTGGTCTAAATTTTAAATGAACCTTTAATAAACGTAAAATACCCTTTATGAAGCAAAAAACTTGTTTTATTTCAACCTGTTGCCGGTAAAAAGTGATGTTTGATGAAATGCAAAACTTTTTATGGAAAATTTTATATCATAAATTTTGCATGAAACAAAACAAAATATTGTTGTTTGTTAGCAATAAGCAATTTATTAAATTTAAATTATCACAATTTTCTAATACTCACTCAACTTCACGTTTCTCTGCTTCCTCTTGAGAGAGATCCTCCTCAACCGAATAGTCCAAAATCGGTTTTACACCAAATGAACGTAATCTGTAAAATTATTTCGATTTTTAATTATAATGCAGAATTATTTCTTAAAAATATCATATTAAATTTGTTAAAAAAAAGTTTGTTCTGTTGCATGCAAATAAACTTGTAGCAATTAAATGGTGGCGGTGAGGTTGCGTGCATGCCGTCGATCAGACACTCAAAAAAATATGTGCGTTATCAATCTATAATTTTGATTTCAAAACTAAAAGAGACAACACTATTATTAAATTAAGTTACCAAATTAATGATAAAACTGGTAGAATTGGTAAATTTTCTGGGAAAGGACTGATTAAAGTTACAAAAAATTTTCGAAGCGTCCTTTAAAATCAGTATTCTTAATTTTATCTAGAAATATTATTTGATTTTATTTCCTAATAATCCACTAAATTAGTGTATTTAATCTTCTTAATATTAGCAGAAGAATATCACAAGGTTGTATTATATGGGGGCCCCTTCTATTCCATCTTTACACTAATGGCCTACCAAATATTACTATTGGCAGTAGAATACATACACTGCGCGTCATCAGATTAGCACACCCCCTCAAGAATGAGATGTCGGATAAATTTCTACCGAACTCAAGGCATTAACAATAAAATATTTATTGTTGTTCATAGTTTGTTTTATTTTTAGTAAAATAAAGCCCAAAATATTGATTTATAATAGCAAAATAATTTTTTTATAATACTAAATATTTTTTTTATTTGATCTTGTTTATGTAAACGATTCTTATTTTGGCAGATAAAGATCTTTCTTTATTGGTTTTATATAAAAACTTCAGCAATATTTATTTTCGATATTTCGCATCTTCAGGAAAATAATATATTTATAAAATTAAATATTTCTTATTTTTGCAGCTAAAGATCGTTTTATTTTATATAAAAAATTCAACAGTATTTATTTTCAATATTTCGATAACAATTTGTTATCATCGTCAGAAATATTAAAATGTCATTGATGATGATAACAAATTGTCATCGATATATTGAAAATAAATACTGTTGAATTTTATATATAAAATAAAACGGTATTTAGCGGCAAAAATAAGAAATATTTGGTTAAACAAGATCAAATAATTAAATATCATTTATAAAATTATTAAAAAAAAAAAAAATATTGAAAAAACAAGATCTTTAGCAGCAAAAATAAGAATCTTTTTAATAATATTTTTTCATAATATACCAAAAATTACACCAACTTCATTTAGGATTAGCACATATTACTTATTTGATTATTTTGTTAAACACATATTATTTATTTTATCATTTAAAATCACAAACTTATTTCTTTTCTTATAAGTTAGCTATACCAAGTGATTTTACATTAATTTAATAATGTGTTAACTCTCTCTTATTCAGAATGACCTAATACATTAGATTTGGAAGTGACTCATACAACGGAGCTAGTTAATTTAAGGGAATCTCTGACCAGGCGCGCTTAATTCCTTCAATTAATTACATTTTATTGGAATACTGTCTTGCAGCGTCATATACTTGACGAGCGAGCCCTCCCCATACCTTTTCTATAATGTTAATGCCAGGTGATTACGGTGACCACTACATTAAACTAGCATTTTAACCTTGAATCTATGTTTGAACAGCTGGGAAAGTAAGGATTGGGACATTATCTTGTTGAAAATGTCATGTTAAATTGACAAACAACTTTTTAAAATGGAGAAAAGCAGTTTCAAATACAATTTGGGACGCATTTACAATCATATTTGTTGACAAAAATTGTAGATCATTTGCTCCAAAATAAGTTATGATTCTCGAGATACCATCATAGCACTCACACGACTATGAAGGCGATCCAAGTGATATTCCTCCTTGCGCAGATCGTGAAAGTAGTAATTGTAACGGTCCGGAACAGTCATCCGAAAAGAAGCAATCAGCATTTGGCGTTCAAACAAGGGTACTTAGGGGTTGAATACTTTCTTCACAAGCACCAGCTTCATGTTAAAATTCTTACCAGCCCCTGGGCTGTAAGAGCATCGACAGGTCTTGCAAATGAATAGAACACTTACATACATAAATGATAGAACACTTACATACATAAATGATGATTTTGTTTTATTTGGCCCTTCAATGTTCTGATATTATACATTCACAAGGTATGGTTCTAATAATTCCCCTATCATATATTCAAAAGATTTAAAAATAAATAGAAATATGTTGATCGCCTGTGGTATTATTATTATTTTATTATTATCAAGTGCTTTTCAACATTTCATTTACTAACAAATATTTTCGAGTGTTTATCTCGCACATGCACGCGCTAATGAAATGAAAAAAACTTATTTATTTATGAAAATTAGCGAAATAATAATTTATTGTTAATGTTTATTCCCATCATGTTTATTGAATGCAATTGTGTTATTAAATGTTTTCACAAGTAAAGAATATGAAAACTAGCGTGTGGCATAAATACGAATGGACGAGTACGAGTGTGATGCATGGCTCGGGAACAGGGTACAATTGTGAATTGTATGTGGAAAGCAGACAGCAAAAACACATATGTTACAAAAATCATTTTATCAGTTTTTATAACGGTTAAAACTACATATGTTACGTATATTTAATTGTTATATTAAACTTGAGATAATCACAATAGAGTTAATATATACGAGTATTTTGTCCTTGACAGTGTGACACAGGCGGTGTGTAAGATAAAGAAAGGTATAGAGTGTTGGCGAAAAGTGGACAGAAAATAAATTTTGCTTAAAACACACTGACCAATTCAATTTACCTCCAATTTTGTAAAGTTTTGTTATTAAAGATTAGAGGAGTTAATTATTTATCCATTTTTAAATCGTTTTTGTTTAACAGTGTCATATTTATTGAGTTTTTTTAAAGAAACATACATGCATCCATTTGTTTAAGTGGCTTTTTAGAAAACAATAATACCTTTGTGTAAAACGCGTTTGCATATATTTTACATATATTTTTTAAGAATATTCTAAATTTCCTACATTCATATGTGTACTGTCCTGGTATATCAAATATGAAATTCCCGACATTAATCTTCTCCATCAAATAATTAAAAAATAGCTTCGACCAGGTGCTTTTAGCTCTTTATATTAAGACGAACATATACCAGTAGAAAATAACTAACTATAGGTGTATATTCCCCTGGTATGATTTAATATATATATATATATATATAAATATAAACAAGTATTCAAAAAATAGAGTCAATCACGTATTTTTAGCCCTTACATACACCAATAAAAAATCTATATAATTAATAGGCAAACACGTTTTTTAATATCCCTTTTTTGGCCGTACAGTACCATCGATTTTGGAAGGATACAAGTATACTCGTATATAGTTAAAAAGCTTTTTTTGGACAGATAAGTACAATCTGAAATTCAATCAGTTTGGTTCAGTACTTTGGTAGCAATACGGCGTTTAAATTATTACTAACACTATATAAAAAACAGTCTGGCCAAATATGAGTAAAAAACAGCTTTGTATGCATATACATATGTGGGAACACTGGACTTTATATGAAAGTACAATTTTTAAGAGGACTAAAAAAAAGTCTGGTCGCTTGCGTTGACCTGTGATTCCCACTAGTAACAATATCTAAGTGTATATTCCCCTGGCATGCTATATTATATAAATAAATATAAACAAGTATTAAAAAAATAGTTACAATCACGGTTTTTTAGCTCCATCTTTTAGGGCATAGGCAAAAAATAACTATAAATGTATACTCGCCTGGTATGCTATAACATATATAATAAATAGATAACATTTTTACCGAAAGAAAGCTATCTACTGCTATTATTTGCTAAGAAAAATATTTACACTTCAGAGATTAAAGAAAATAATTAATAAATATACTCCCCTGGTCTAATGAAACAAAAAATTGGCCTTTGAAGATGTATAACATCTTGTAATTTATAAATAGCTACTTCCCTGGCCTATGCTAGCTTCAAATTTAGTAGACAAACAATAGCTCAACTCACAAACTTGTGCATTTGGGATTGCATAGTTCTGCAATTGCAAGTATAATACTCGTATATTGTAAGTATTTTGTTAATGCAATGTAAAAATATACACCTTAATAATGCACGGCTATTTGCACTAAATTATAAATTGGACTAATGTTTAGCTCTATTAGGTCTGATATGGTGTTAGCTGGTTAGTTCTCTCCCCTGGTTATTTTTATAAATGTTCAAATATTTAATCACGACTTTTTTAATTTCTTTATTAATCCGTACATGCATCAGTAGAAAACTACTATAAATATATACTTTTATACTCCCCTGGTGTGCTATAATATATTAATAGATAAATAACCATTTTGCAGAAAAGCATTCATTGTTTATACGTAAGAGATAAAAGAAAATAATTAATAAGTACACTCTCTTGGGGTACTGGAAAAACTATGTTTGGCCTTATAGTTTTTACAGCCACTTATAATTTAAAAATAGCTACTTCCCGAGTTATATGCTAGCACAAAATTCAGTAAAAAAACTATATTTAACTCTATTAGGTTTGCAATGGTATTAGTTGATTAGTTATCTCCCCTGGTTCTTATATTATAAATGGTCATATATTTAAAAATAACTTTAATCACGTGTTTTTTAACACGTTCTCTTAAGCTGTACAGGCATTAGTAGAAAACAACTAGAAATGAATACTGTGTTGAAGAGCAAGCTTTGTTGTTCAGCTCAATAACCAGCGATCGTCCTAATGTGCTGAGCATTTTTTATCGTTAAGCTATAATAATGTATACTCCCCTGGTATATTTTATTAATATTTAAGTATGTTTAAGATGAAATTTATTTCGTTCCTCCCAACAAGCAGGTAAAAGTTTGAATGTATTTTTCACTGTTAAGCACAAAAAATGTATACTCTTCTGGTATGTTTTATTAACATTCAAAGACAATAAGACTTGCATAGTGGAAATTGCGAGTTTATGACCAGAGTTAAAACTTTTGTTGCTTATCAATTATCAGCTTGGTTTTGCTTAAATAAAATTGTTCTAAATTGCCACTAAACAACAGTTTCATTGTTCCTTCTAAATAAATACGACACTGTAAAATTTTGTTTTTCATTTTGACAACCAATTTTTGATAGACAGTAAAGTAAATGTATACATGTTATCATAGACAAAGGATTATACATACAACAATGTCTTTGAATAACAATTAGTTGACATAAAATTGACTTATGCTCTTAACGAACTAGAAAATTAAAATAAAAGGAAAAACCTCTCTAGTTTTGGTACAATCGTATGACGATTCTCGCCAGCAACAAAATGTCCATAAAAAGTTGATTTCATTAACAGTTCAAACAGATAACCACCCAAAACGGCTCTGGCGAATTTCATCAACTGGATTAAAACATTTTCATATAAATTATAGTGGAAGATGGATGATTGGTTGTTGAAACGTGTGTAGTTGAGTTGGTTCATTTGTGTGAGTTTTTATAATAAATTGAGAAAAGAGGTAGAGGTGTATTTTGCAGGTTTTATAATTTGGTTTTTAGCGCATTTAAAATATTTGTTTATGGCAAATATTATAAGCAGGTTGGTATCCAAAAATTATCCACATATGTATTTAATAAAAATTAATAAATAGGTCAAATATAAAAAAGAAAAGAAAAAAACAGAAAAAAAGCATTAGTCAATTAAATAGTTTTTATAAAATTACCTTTCAAGTGTTGGTATAATTTTTATTTGATCTTCTCCAGCAACAAAATGTCCATAAAATGTTGCCTTCATTAGAGCTGTAAACAATTTATCTCCCAGTACAGTATTTGCCACTTTCATAAGCTAAAAATTTTTGTATTTTTGTTTAAAGAATTTGGAAAATTATTTAAAAATTATTTGCATATGTTTCATAATGATTTCTGCATCGATACAAAAACTAAAAGAAGCCAATAAAATGATTTCAAAAGCAGTTATCTATAGCAATAATACAATAATATATTTATTTACTTTATAAAAAAAAAAGATAAACAAATATCATACAAAAGTTGTTGAAAATAAAACTTAACAGATTACATTATAACAATATTTTATGAGGCTAAAAATGAATGGAAGATTAGTAATAAAATTTCATAAACTGCAGTTTTTATTCACAATAAAATGATTAATACCAACTGTCTGTCTCTAGCGTTTAAAACCTTTATTGTGAATAAAAGTTGGAAAAAACTTCACTGCAGCTATTTACAATAAACCTAATAGTTTTATTGTAAATGTTTAAAAGAAGTGTGAATTAAAAAAAATTTGTGCTACAAAACATTTTACAAGGCGTAAAACATTAGCATAAAATTAGTCCGCCGGAAAGGTATAATACTTTGTTTTGCCTGAAAGTTCATATTTGGCTGTCGTGAAGTAGACACATGGCAAATTTATTATGGGAAAATGAAAGTGAAAATGAAAACGACGTAACGGTAACTGTGAATAGGGAGCGATATCATAATATGATTGAAAACTTTTTAACGCTACAACTGCAGACTTAATTAACACGTGGTATCAACAATACGGCGCCATATCGCGGCATATTCCCGGCGGGCACCCTGGACATATTGCAATAAAGTGAACTCTAACATACACATAGTGGTCTAGGTACTCTTCACCAGGAGATACAAGACTCCATCGTTTGCATTGAGGTTAAGCTGTCAGATAGTGCATAATATCTGGGTATCTACATTGATTCTAAACCAACCTGGCATTGGAATGTCCAGTCAAGGGCAGAAAAAGATGCTATCGTCTTATTCTTGCGGTATTATCGCATTTTTATGCTATCATCTTATTCTGCAAAGGCTTTTCAACATGTTTAGTTCTATTTTAACGTATGGGGCACTTGTATGGTGGAAGTGCTAGGAGAAAGCCAACTACCGCAAGATTGTAGAATTGATGATGTGCACATCTGCTTTGATGATGACTAGTGCTTCCGTCACTACGCCATCGAAAGCACTTTTCACTAAATAAACTGGCGAGCCAGAATTATATTACTCTGATCTGGTTACCACGATAAGAGTGGCATTTTGGTAATGGGATGGCAATTATCTGTGCCAGATATGGAGCAGAGGGACTTTTATTGAACCCACTCCAAACTTTGGCTTCAACAAAAGTCTCATTACGAAGAAATGGACTGAATCCATCGTAGTGAAAAATTTAAAAGAGACAAACGATCTTAAACTTTTCAAGAAATTGCCAAGCTTTGATAAATAGAGAGCTGAACTTATTTTAAGACCCTTCCAACACTGACAGATGCCATTACAGGTTATTATGCCTTAAGCCACCCACACACCACATGTTGAAAAATAGACGTAAAGTTTTTTAATATGTAATTCCACATGTATTTTTTCATGTCTGTCAAATTTGTAATTTTTACAAACGATTTGTAAAATTTGCTCACAAAAATTTTGTCAGATGACTTTACTCATGGTTTTTACAGAAGAAGTTTCTGAGGTACTATACGAAATGTACAGTTTTACAATGGGAAAAATTACATCTAGAATGTTAAAAACATGTCGTGTGTTATCTACTTTAAGGAAATACCCACCCTGTACAGGTATTTCCAATACAGATATTTGCAGATTTTGCTGTGAGGAAAAGGAGTCAATCGAACACTTGATCACGTACTGTGGAGCGTTGGGACAGACGATGCTGCTAGAAGCTTACACGTTGGATGAACAGGCTTATACATTGCTAACACGTAGACATCGCTAAAGCTTATAGGTTGCACGTAAGAGGTATGAGGAAACGCAATAGATCAGTAATGGCCGCAATGCAAGGGGCCGTTTTTGGGCCACACTACACCATCAATTTCAATGATTAAAAACTGGTTTACTGGATTCCGCAGTGGTCGTACTAGCACAAATGGCAGCGTATGTTCAATTTGTCCAAAAGAGGCCATGACTACAGAAAGCATCGATAAAATCCATTGAATAATATTGGACGATCAGAGAATGAGAGTACGTAGGGTGTCCAAGTCTGTAGGCATCTCAATTGAGTGAGTACATCACATTTTACACGAATATTTCGATATGAAAAAGCTGTACGCGAGATGAATGTCCCAATTACTTACGCTCTACCATAAGCTCAATTGTTGACGACTTCAAAGAAATGTTTGGCGAAGTTCAACCACAATCTGCACAAGTTATTACGTCGTTATATAAGCGTAAATGAGACATCACAATATCCCAGAGTAGAAAGAGCGAAATTAAAACAGTGCATTTCACCGAGTGAAAGAAGGCACCAAAGAAAGCTGAAGAGTCTGCCAACCAACAAAGACATGGCCACACATTTTTTGAATGTACACGATCTCATTAACAGAGGTCACATAAGGATAGGTAGCAGGTAGTACGTGGAGCAAATGTCAGTTGCGTCGTGGCAGAGTGGAGCGTATCCAAAATGTTCGATGTCATTAACAGAGATTACATAGAGAAGGGTAATAAGAAACAAGCTTAAGAGGAGTATGCCAACCAACAACGACATAGCCGCACTTTTTGGAATGTAACCGATGTCATAAAGATAGATTACATAGAAAAAGGTAGTAGGTAGTATATAGAGCAAATGTCAGTTACGGCGTGGCAGAGTATAAACATTGGGTTTCACTGGGTGAAAGAAGGCCAAGAGTAGTCTGCCAACCAAACATCGCCGCATTTTTATGGAATGTACGCGATTTTTTAACAAAGATTACATAGAGAAAGGTAGAAAGAAGGCACCAACGAAGACCAATATAAGTATGATAACCAAAAAAGACATAGCCGCACCTTTTTGGAATGTACACTATAGCATTAACAGAGACTACATAGAGAAAGGTAATAGGTAGGTAAAGGCAGAGTAGAGCGCATCCAAAATATTCGATGTCATTAACAGAGATTACATAGAGAAGAGTAATAAGAAAACAGGCACCAAAGTGAAAGAAGACACGAAAGTGAGAGAAGGCGCCAAAGTGAAAGACGGCGCCAAAGTAAAAGAAGGCAACAACGAAGGCCTAGAGGACTCTGCCAATCAACAAAGGCATGGCCGCACCGTTTTAGAATGTACGCGATGTCATTAACAAAAATTACATAGAGAAAGGTAAGTAGGTAGGGCTAATATCAGTTGCGCTGTGCAAGAATCAAAACAATGGGTTTCATCGGGTGGCAGAATTCACCAAAGAAGGCCAGGAGGAGTCTGCCAACCGACAGTGGCATACCTTTTTGGAATGAATGCGATGTCATTAACCAGAGATTACATAGAGAAGGATAGTAGGTAGGACGTAGGGCTAATATCAATTGCGTCATGTCAGGGTCAAAACAGTGGGTTTCATTGGCTGAAAGAAGGCACCAAAGAAGACGCGATGTTCTTTAACAGAGATTACATAGAGAAGGATAGTAAAAAAGAAGGCATCAAAGTGAAAGAAGACACCAAGGAACACCTCTTTGGAATGTCAGTTGCGTCGTAGCAGAGTGGCTCCACCAATATGTTTGATTTTTCATGATACTCCTTTCAAAACCAGCATGAATTCTACCGATTGCATTGACTAATAAAGACATTGATGGTTAAAAATAAACCTAATAATGTTTTCTTTTCACTGTCATCCGTGTTTTTTCTATATGTTCATTATTATATTATTTTCGATATAATTCATTATCTTGCAGTGTTAGAGATGTTAGACTAATTTTTATTAGTCTGAGCAGTCTCGAAGGTAGATACACTGCACAATGATCACATGTAAATAATTTAATTCCATATCCACAAACACTACTCCCTCTTTCCTCCTCCTAATAACCCATTTTCGTGGTTAGAGTACATTGCATTGCACACGTAGCGGTCATCACCTGAGTACTGGTTCAAGATAAAAAAAAATACAAAAATATATCTAACGGCAACAAATCGCAAGATATTCATAAAAAAGCTCGAGAAGCCACGTGGAATAAAGGCGTCTACAAATCGCTTGTGCTGCATTGCTATTGTGCCGTGAACGGCGACTACTATTTCCGCAAAATGAAGAAAAAGTACAAGACAGAACACCCACCCACATTGATTTTATCATTTGCACGTGCTTTTGAGCACTAATTTGTCTATGGTGATTTGGCCACTGCCAAAATTTAGAAATTCTTATTGAAAAAATCCCCCTTGATGGAAATCCTTATTGTATTCGTATGTATGGTTTGCCATTATTAGTTTTCAAGAAAGATTAATCAATAATCTCAATAAATATTTGCTTATAAAATACAAGCACTTAAAAGTACGAGTACATACATAAATACATATGCATAATAAAATAAATGCAGTAATGTAATATACACATATGTACATATATACATACATATGTACTCGTATCTGTAAACAACTGACTCTTGATTATAAAATCAAAGCAAAATTTTTAAGTGCAAAAAAGTGCTTTATTATCGATTTCAAACTGACGACATTTGGTCTGCCACCTACTGAAATGAAAGACTACAAATACTCCTTATTCTTTATACCACACACAGCCGCACACAAATTATGAACTTTTTTATACACTAACAAAGTTTCCCCTAAAATAATAATTTATTTCTTAAAAATCGCATCATTCTCGATTATATAACAGCAAAATAAATAGGAAGAGGATTTATGCCAATAAACTTTAACTTTGGCAATTTAGTAGAATAAATTACCTCAGAAATAAACATTTCAATGAACTTAAAATATTTAGTGAATACTAAATATTACACAATCGATTATATATCAACCACACTGCCTGTCACTTGAATAAGGAATAACATTTTTTTAACTTTAATTAAGTCTATTAAAAAATGCAAGTTAATGATTATTTTAACGCAGTTTAAGTTTGAATTTAATAAAGTAATCATCGCTATATAAATTTTTCAGTCAAATGGCTGAAATTAAATAAAGATCGGATTTAAGATCACAAGTTTTAAATGATTTTCAAAATGGGATGTCTCAAAAAGAGATATCTAGAAAATATGACATTCACAAATCAACGATTTGTCGAATAATTAAAAATAAAAACATTGATACAGTACATAAGGGTGGAAGACCTCGTGCAACAACAACAAGAGAAGATTTCCTATCTTTTTTTTTAGGAATTTTTTACTAAATTCCCAAAAGCTATTCCTAGAGAAGCAAAAACAAAAATTTCCGTAGACGTTAGTCTTTCGATTATAAAAAGAAGAGCCCGAGAATACGGTCTTAGAAGCTACAGGTGCACCAAACAACCATATGTGTCAGAAAAAAACCGTAAAGCTCGCCTTCAATTTGCTCGATCTCATTTAAATTGGACACCACAGCAATGGAAGAACGTGTTATGGTCTGATGAATGTAAATTTAATCTCCATGGATCAGATGGAAGGAGTAACATTCGACGACCTCGAGGTGAAAAGTATAGTTCACGATATACAACCACTACAGTAAAGTATGGAGGGGGCAATATCATGGTGTGGGGATGTTTCTCGGTGTGGGGATGTTTCTAAACCACCGTTTTACTGAAACAATGCCAGCTACAATCTACAGAGACCTCTTAAGCTCATTTATGCTTTCGTATGCTGAATGGGAAATGCCGCTTTCGTGGACATTTTAGCACGGCAATGATCCCAAGCATACGGCTAGGGTTGTCAAAACATGGTTAGAGGAACATCAAGTCAATGTTGTGTTGTGGCCACCGCAATCTCCCGATCTCAACCCAATTGAGAACATGTGGATGATTTCAAAACCTAAGAAGGGGGCAAAAGTTTTCAGAAATAGAGAAGAACTTTTCGTTGAATTGGAAAAGCAGGGGAATGCAACTCACAACTAGTATATTGAAGAGCTTATTTCCTCAATGCCTAACAGATGTTCCGAAGTAATAAAAAACAAACGATATGCTACAAAATATTAAAAATTTACAGCTTGTTCGTCGATATCGAATGAAAATTTATGCGAAAAAAAACTAGTCACTCACATTCGAATCAATGTAGGTTTGTCTATGTCACTATTATTCGTTCGCATGTACTTATGTATTTTAATTGAATTTTGACACATCGTTCGCATAGAAAAAAATTAGAAAAACCCCACCTCAATTTTCTTTCGCCTAGAATGCGAATGAACTTATCCTTTCGACATCGGCGAACTGGCTATTAATATTGTATTTTTAAGTCCATTTAAGAGTTGCAAATGTTTTGAACACTTGAATTTCCAATTATTGTGTTAAAGCTATTATTTTTATCTTTTAAAGTTGCTGAAGAAAATTGTTTTCTTATTTTATTACCATAAACAAAAACTGAATTTAATAAAAAATTAAACTAAAATGTCGCTACAGTAGTTTTGATTTAATAAATTGTAATTTAGTTTAAATGCGCTTTTAGTTGCAAATGTTTTGACCACCACTGTATTTCTGTGATACTTTTTTGTGTGTCACTTGAATGAGGAATATTCTAAAACTAAGCAACCTGTAATTTATTTTTAAATTCTGAAAGTTATTATCGTCTAGCATTCAATTAGTAATGAGTACTGCCTCCAATTTTAAAAATGAGCCCAAAAATGCGATTTGGTTTCGACTTGTATCATCAAATTGTTCGAATTGAAAACGTTAAACTATTTTCTGCATTTCATTTGGTATTTCTCAATTTAAGACTAATTCAATTTGAATCATGGAAAGATACACAATCAAGACAAGGCGTTAAAGTTATTCAGACATATTATGAAAATAGGCGTTCAAATCAAAATAAAAGATATGTTGAATATGTGCGTATGTCCGATTTACACAATAAGTTTAGTCAATTAAAAACCCCTTTACACATAAAAACTTGTCCAATTTAAAAGTTTTATATATTACTTCTTCGAACAAAAAATTATTCGAACAAAAATTATGTACGTATTAAATTTAATCGAATAATATTTATTTTAAATATGTGCATTTTCGTATTAAAACTAGTCCAATTCAAAATCTTTTTCATTATTTACTCGAATAAAAGATATGTTGAATATGTTGCGTATATTCGATTTACACATTAAATTTAGTCGAATAAAAAACTTTATGTCCACATAAAAACTAGTCCCATTTAAAAGTTGTGTATATTACCTATTCGAATAAAAAATTATTCGATTAAGTGCACAAATGTTTCAAATGGTTTTCGGTTTAAACTTCGTTTAACAAAAAATTGGCAAACACTATTTATTCGAATTGAACATTTTTACAGATTAATCACACTTGACGCGCTAATTTAGATTGCGCTGTAAGTATCTGACTACCGGGCGACAATTGCAGCTTGCAGCATTTCGTGAAATCTGCTGTGCTCTATGTATTTTAGGCTTAATACAACTCTGTGAGAAAGACTTAATGAAATGGTTCCACAAGTAAAGGCTTTAAAATTAATCGTATTGGGTGGAACCACACCTAAACGTCAAGCTGTTTTTTGCATTTCATTTGAAATTTCCCAATTTCAAACTACATAATTCAATTTGAACCATGGAAAGATACGCAATCGAACAACGCGCTAAAGTTATTCAAGCTTATTATGAAAATGGGCATTTAAATCAAAATGCATATCGTGCAATTCGTGATTTTTTCGGTCAATTTAATCGTAAAAATGTGCGCACAATTGAAAAAATTGTGCAAAAATTTAAGCAAATCGGGTATGTAGGAGATGAGAAAACATCAGTGCATGCTCGTACAGCTCGTTCTGTAGAAAATATTGCTGCTGTTCGTGTTATTATGGCTGAAGAGTCGTCCACCTCAACTCGTCGTCGTGCCCAACAATTGCACCTCTCACGCTTGTCGTTGATGAGTATTATACATAAAGACTTGCATTTACACGCTTACAAGGTACAATTGACTCAAGAACTATAACCTCCTGACTATTCCAAGCGTCGTCAATGGGGTCAGAATGGCGGCAAGAAATGGCAACAGTGGATGATCAACTTTCGAAGAAACCCATCTTCAGTGATGAGGCACATTTTCATCACCGTCAATAAGCAGAATTGCTTACAGGGTACAATTGGCTCAAGAACAAAAGCCTCTTAGTCATCAATGGTCAGAATGGCGGCAAGAAATGGCGACAGTGGACGCTCAACTTTCGAAGTAAATCATCTTCAGTGATGGGGCATATTTTCGCCATAGTGGGTTCGTCAATACGAGTAAGCGGAATTGCCGCATTTGGGAGAATGATAATCAATCTAAGAATGATTGTCGTAAAAACCAATGCACCAACAAGGAGTGAGTTTATTGACTGGTGGTATCATCGGGTCAGGCAGTTACTGTGAATGCTGTTCGCTATCGTGAGATGATAACGAACTTTTTATGGCCCGAATTGAAACATATGGATGAGGATGATATGTGGTTTCCACAAGACGGTGCCACTTGCCACACAGCTACCGAAACAAAGGCGCTTTTACGCGACAATTTCAATGGCCGTGTTATCTCACTTGGTGGCGATGTCAATTTGCCGTCAAGATCATATGATTTCATACCGTTAGACTTCTTTCTTTGGGGTTATTTGAAAGAAAATGTGTACGTCGATAAGCCAGCAACAATTCAAGAGCCAAAGGATGAGATAATTCGGCACATTAACGGTATATAACCTCAATTATGCCTCAGTACCATTGAAAATTTGAACCACCGGGTGGAGGTGTGCTGCCGGCGGCCATTTGGCCCATATTTTCTTCCATACATAATTGAACCATACAAATATTATTATAATAAAAAGTACTGACAATAATTCCTATATAAATTGTGTTTTATTCAAAATCAACATCGGCGCTTAAAATTTAACCACCAAAATTTGTAATAGGGTGTCACAACAACGCCATTTTGGAGGGGTTTTTTTTAAAGCCGGACAAACTTTCAGAGCTTCATCGTGAGAATAAATTAAACGATCGTGTAGGCTAGTGAATCAGGGCCTTAATTGGAGATATATGTATCTTCAGCCCAGAAAAAAATTTTATTTGAAAGCCCAACAAGGAAAAAATTTAAATCCATTTTCGTTTTCTTTTACTGCTCACTTCAATTTCGTCAACGCTTGAGTTAACAGGTGCAAGAGAGTTCAGAGGGAACTACAAAAACAACTCTCTTCATAGACAATCTCGCGTGTTAGAATAACGTGAATCAAATATATAATATTGCATTTTTGGAAGTCATGACTGGTGAAAATTGAAACAAAATTTGTTTACTCATTTTAAAAACTTAAAAAAAGTAATTTGTTGTTTTTTTTTTTTTTTTTTGGAAAAATAATAAATAACATTCAGGTGGAAAAAAATAAAAGTATGTACCTATAATTAAAAGTTTTCTAACACTAGGCAATACGATTTTTGCCATTTAACAGGGAGGTTCGCTGTTATTGCAAAATGTTCAAATAATGCAAAATTTTTCAACTTTGTCGTAAGCAAGAGGTAGTGAGTGCAATTTTGTTCAATTCCTTTTATAAGACTTTAAAATTGTTGTATTTTTTTGCAGGGAGAAGTTTCTCAATACTGGTGTTTGCAGTTTTGGCCACTAGGGGGTGAAGAAGAGGCTTTTAAGCACCAGCTGAAAAGCACATTTATATAGAATGTTGGGCTGCCAGAAAATACGTCATCCTCTTGCTTAAAGCTTAAAAGTAAATATATATGTATGTACATAATACCACTATTATATAATATAGTTTGTGTAGGTTGATTCATTTTTCTATGTACTTGACTTAATAGACAAAGTATTGAGAAAAAGCCCCCATTATTTAAATTATTTTTTTGCTTAGATCGAACAACAAAAGAAAAAAGACAATAGAAATTTTAAACAGCTCATGAACACACGCAGACAGGTTTTAACGTTAGAAAATGTTTCTAAAAGTATCCAAAATTTGCAAATTCAATGTGTTTCTCTTAAATTTCCAACGTCACAATAAAAAAAGGCTTATATGTATGTGTGTATTGTTACTGCTGCAACCAGCAAAGTTCAAAGAAAAATATCTACCCAAGTGACCAAGTGTCAAGCTATGTACACACGGTTGTCAGATGTTACAATATTGTAAGATCTGGCAACATGCTGACAATGTAGTGACAATGAAAAATTGTCCAGCAGAAGTAAATTGTGTGTTCAGACGATCGTAAGAAAATCTTACAATTTCATTGCCAGACTGTGATCTGACAAATAATTCATCTGACAACAAAAATTGTCAGTTCACACGGTTGTCAGATTGTTAGATAAAAAAAATTGCCAGACATGTTGTAAGGCATTGCCACTTATGTATATCAACAACCATCTGTTTGGCAGTGTTGCCCATCAAACTTTTTTCTGACAATGACGTCATTGTCATATGCCTGACAACATTGTCGTCTTACAACTGATTGACAATGGTTTTTCTGACAACGTTGTAAGTTAAAAATTGGCAGTTCACACGATTGATTGACAATGGTTTTACTGACAACGTTGTAAGTTAAAAACTGGAAGTTCCTACGACGTGTACGTAGCTGCAGCGTTGTCAACGAGGTGCGTATCGCACCATTTTTGTGGCTTTTTTAAATTTGTATACGAAAAATTCTTTCGTCGATGCGCGGTGCGGTTTTTTAAATTTTTTGTGAGCTTTTCAAATTTCGGTGGTAACACAACGTTTTGCTTTAACGTAAGAAAAATATTTATTCAAGTGTCCAAAATATTTACATTTCAAGTTGAGCTATTGTTTAGTGGTCTTTTTAGGTCGGTTTTCCTTTTTTAATAAAACTACAGCTTTGTTTTGTTTAGTTTTACATCCTACGTTTCGTTGGATAATCCCAACTTCTTCAGGAATGTTTTATTGTGTCTGTTGAAAGGTTTAAAATAAATTTTTGTTGTAAATAAATAACAAATTTTGTTTTTTTTTTAATTCTTATATAAAAATAAGATTAGTTTTAACATTTTAAATGTTGATATAAAAATAGAATTAAAATGGCCTAAATGCAAGTTGCAATGCATACACTTCGTAAACGCATACGTAAACTTTCTGGCAACGTCTAATGTTCGTAATCGTTTGGCAACTCCTTTTAATGAGTATCAGCTGTCAGAATCGCGCATCATTTTTATTTTTCATGCAAACATTTTTATTAATAAAAGTTGTATCTGCTTTTTTCCTTTTTAATAAGTTTCTTTATCAATATTTTTTGAAGGTTTAGCCTGAGATAATTCCTTAGCACTTGTCAACAACATGGATAAATAATTTTGTGTTACCTCAATTTTTCCAAAAAAAAAAAAAAAATTATAAAATTTTATAACATGTGGTTGACATTTGTTTTATAAATGAGTTGCATAGAGACGTTCCTAAATGCCGATTAAATGCAGAAATTTTCTCTGCAACGCAAGGTTGTACTTAAGACATGTTTAGCATTGCATACGCATTTTTTTAAATTATGCATTGCAACTTGCGTTTAAGAAGTCGACCAATATTTTACAAAATTAATTAAAAACATATCGCACCTTTATTGCAACATAGTCATATCTCAAAAAATGAGCTTTTCGAGTTAACAATCCAGAATTGTTAACAGTACTACCATTTATATTGTGCCAAAAATTTATTCAAATTGCTTTTAAACTGTTTCCTTTAGGAGATATTTTATAAAAAAATTTGCTAAGACTTGTATGGAAACTAAAAGTTTTAAATGCGTTTTTCTCGAAACGAGCTTTTTTGAGATATAACTATGTTGCAATAAAGGAGTGATATATATATGCATACAACTAAAACTAGAGAATATGCAGAATTTGTATTATCTTTATCTTATTTTTTATTAATTGTTTCGTTCCCCTTTTATTGTATTCTAAGGTTCTTAAGTGTACGTATATCTGTTATTCTCTCGTCTCTCTTTATTCAATATTTTGATATTCTTCAAATCAGCTGGGTGTTCATTTATTCTTGTGTTCTTTTTGTTGTCCCTATGTAAAACAACAAAGAGAAATTTACCATGTAAACGTGCCTTAATCAGCATGTACAACAACTTGCCTTGCTGTTTTCATAACAATCATTCTCATATAAATGCGTGTATTCTATTTTTTGCAGGTTATATATAGTCTGTGTAAAAAAGGGACAGACCTAGAGGATAGAGATATAGATCCCTTTTGCGGACCACCCATATCAGCGTGTTGGAAAAGAATAAAACTCAACACGCTGAAACATGCCCAAGAAAGTGCCTTATATCAAGGAACCTGTGGCCGCACATTAACTCTAAAAGAACAGGGGAGCTACTAAAACTTCCTAGATCTCTCCTAAGAATGACGGTAGCAGTCATCACTGGACATTGCCCGTTTGGAAACCATGCCAGGAGACTGGGTCTACCATATAATGACTTCTGTAGAAGTTGCCAAGACGAGGAAGAAGAGGAGACAATCCTTCATCTCCTCGGTACATGCCCGGCACTGGAGCATCATCGTCTAAGATACTTAGGCGAGCAGAGCTTCAATAGCCTTTCATGTCTGGCCTCGGTCAAACCGACTGCGTTAACTTCTTTCATTAGAAGCAGCGAATGACTAGTAAATCAGCAAGTAATGCCACACTAATAGTTTCCCACCTCCTTTCCCTCTTCCTCACTCCTTCTATACCCCTATAACCTTTTATTTTTTTTTTTTTCTTTATTAACTTTTTCAGGCAATCACAAAGGGAACGACCTACAGGACCCAAGTGAGCCGGAGTTTTCGGGTACTTGCTGGAGAATCCAGCGGCCTGCATACCTAACCCAACCTACATTAAGCAGTTTCCCACCTTTCCTTTCCATCTTCCTCACTCCTTCTATATCCTTATAACTTTTAATTTTTCTTCTATTATACCCTAACTTTTCAGGCAATCACAAAGGGAACGACGTTCAGGACTCAAGTGAACTGGATTATTCAGGTAATCTTTGGAGAATCCAGCGCCCTGCCTACGTAACCTAACCTAGTCTGTAGCTTGCTGTCTCGAAACATTAATATAAGCTGAACGGAAAGTGAAGACATCCGTTGACATCCGTTTGGGCATGTGGGTTAAAATTACATCCTCTTTCTCTTTCTCTCTTGAGATTTAGTATTATCAAAGTGCAGTTGGATATAAGAGTATGTCTGTTTGTGTATGTATTTACATATTAGTTTTTAAAATTGTTTTTTTGAGACATTTATTGTTGCTTTTTTTATAGGAGTGTAATCGTATATACATATGTACATACATACACATATGTGCATATGTTTCAAGGGGGTTGCTTATTAATTGTTCGTGCTTTGGCTTGATTTCATTTGGGGGGCCTGTCGTTTCGTCTTGTCTAAGTATTTGTAAGTGGGAATATGAATGAGAAATACTGCAATTGAGAAAAATACACGAAAAAGCTTCTTTAAGAAAACCGGTTGCCGTCTTGTTGGTCAGGTACTTACTGTAATAATTATTTGCAAAGCGTTGAGCCGAAAAAAGCGATTACGTTACCAGACGTTGAAAAGTATTGCATATGTATGTACGTATATGTCTGTACATACATACCATATGTATGTAGGTAAAAAATTTATGAATATGTATCTGCATATTAGAAATTGTGTGACGTTACTATTTTCAATGAACAAGAAGCACATTTTCAATTTGTTCGCATAACTTGACCGACCTTCACATTAGCTTTTGAAAAGACTATAATTATGGACAAAAAAAAATATTGTAACAAATTTCAACTACAAAAAACACATGCAGACAATTAAGACTGCCTTGTGGGCACCCCTCAGTGGTTCTTCTGTCAAGTACTATCTTTTTTTTTTTTTTTTTGTAATGAGAATAAGTTTAACAAGGTTAATTTAAAATTGGGGTAATTGTAATTTTGTTTAAGCCTCTAGGAGAGTTAAACAATTCAGCCGGGTTACTATCATTAACCTAAGCTTGACTTTTTCGTTGTTGTTCAGGGGCAAATATTGAGGTATTGAAATGTATACATATGAAGGCTTTTAAATAAATTGTGGTGGTGTCATTTGGCATGCTAAGTGCCTATTTTTAAGCTAATATTTGGGAAAAAGCATTTGCGGTTAAAGCTTATGGGGACCGTGATCTATCTACACGTAAGAAAAATCGGTGAAAGTTTAATGTCGGCCAACTCCATCTTCAAAATTGTTTCCCAGTAGCAATTTACTTAGCACTTTCCAAAGCAATGAAAATAATAGTCAATTACTATCTTATGAGGTATTTAAGAAACATGAGTTACTAAGTGATCGCCAGCATGGGATTCGCGGAGATCGGGCTACAAGTGGTCTTCGTGCATTTCTATATGGAAAATGGTGCCATTCAAATTGCATCATTTAGGCGAAGGTAAAGTTTTGACCGAGGAATCTTCAAGGTGTAGTACTGTCAAAACTCATTGCTCTTGGTGGCGGTAATAACTTCTCTCGATTTATAATATCATGTTTTCTCAGAGACCGCACTATACACTACACTATGTTATGAGGTATCTACGTCACATAAATTACTGAATGGTCGCCGATGCTACAAGAGATCTTCGTGCATTTTCTTCTCGATTAGGCGAATTTAGTATAACTGAAACATTTTAAATGCTGTTATAACGTTTGTTTTGGTCTTTGCGTGTTGTTATTGATAGATTCAATTCAAACGTGGGAACCAGTGGTGATGGCTGACGGGTGAGTTGGTCTAAGGGCTGATGCTGCTAGTAGGCTTCAGCCTACCAATTCATTAAGCCTCGTCTTCCATTGATTGCTGGGAAATTGCATACAGGAGAGATTATAAGGGCCGAACTCCTCAACAAGAAATTGCTCATATGGCTACAAACATATGGCATAAATTGCTACCTGTGTGAGCCTAGTCAGCCACACGGGGGCGCTGGTGAATCGTGAATAATTCACTCCGTGAAACTGGCCCATCATCAGATAATGCCGCAAGGCAGGTGCTGATGTAAATATTTTTCACAACTGCTCTTTACCCGAAAAACAGAATGCCCTGGTTTGGAATACGCCAAGACAAAACCTGTTCTTCGGAAGGAAGTGAAGGAAGCCATATTATATAATTTTGCAACCATCTTCAAAGCCGCATGGCCGTGGGACATTCACTGGCGAGGTAGTTGCGCGGAATCTCTGCACCCACGAACGAATAAAATTTACATTTGGGCCATCACGTATTCACCGAATACCGAACTTTGAACAAAATTGTCAATGAGCAATTACGTAAGAGTCATTACTCTTAAAAAATATATTCACAGTGAACGCGCGATGCTCACCAGACTACTGCGACATTGTAACTGATAAGTCCGCACAATCGATAATTCCAACGGCGCCACCATCCGCCCTCACCGTTTGTTACTTTTTGAAATAATCATATTTAAAAATATAAATTTGCCAGCAGACACCCTGTATAAACGATTGTACGATCATTATGTACATACATACAAAAAATTAAACTTTTATTTTAGGCTACAGCATTTTCAACACGGCACATTTTAGGCAATACCAAAAAAAAAATAGCAAAAGGTTCAATTGATCGATATTTCAAGGTCGAAATTCTTCGTTACCAATTCATCTATGTTTTCTTTTAGCTTGTCTATTTTTAGTTTTCTAACCCTGGCAACTCCCTCTCCGTCCTTCATCATATTGTCATAAATCAGACACAGTGTCTTGTAAAAGCACAAGTTCTCGTATAATGGGTAATTTTTCATTTTTTATAATCATCACGTGAGACCGAGTGTATGCATGTAAGTACGAGTATCTATCTACCTACAGCTCTTATTTTAAAATCCACACATGTATGTTAAGACTCTCTACCGGTTTTTATTTCGTTTTCCTCTCCACCAAACGATCCGGCGTTCTAGTTAATTCAATGAGTAGTTGTTCAATTTTTTTTTTATTGTTGGGTTGTTTCTCTCATTTTGTTTATTGGTTTGTTCGTCTTGTGAGTTAATGTTTTAGTGTTTTTTTTTTTTTTTTGTTTTACGCTTTAGTAATTTTCGTTTGAATTGCAAGCATTTTTTTATATAAATCTTTTTGCTTTATTTCACTAATACACTCACTCTGGTTCCGCTGGTTTATAATAGCGAGTAAATAGTTTTATATTTAAACTTTTAATACACGGGCAAATGCCGGTAAATGGTGTGTTAGTGTGTGTGAACAAAAAAAAAATTGCCAACAAACATGTGTTGTTTTAACATAATGACTTACAGTGGTGGTTAAAAGTGTTTGGGTAATAAAAGTAACATATGTTATTACTTTAATTTACCCTTTAAAACCAACATTTTAAACAGGTGTTGTGAGTCGGAACTCACTTCTTGCCCCCGCTAATAATATTTAAAACCAGCAACCATCAACTGCTGCCTGAATAAAAAATAAAAAGAATATTGGGGTCAGGCCCAATATTGCAAGGCAGCAAATATGTGTTAAACAGAAGAAAGAACAGCAGTACCAGCAAAAACTGCTACAACCCGGAAATGGCATAAACTATAGCAATTGCTGACACGGTGGAATATTGATGTGGGTCATGAATTCGGGCACACTCAGCTATAGCTCCAGGTTTGCGGCAGCAGCGATGATGGCAGCAGCATGTATAAAAGAAAAGTTAGAATTAAGCGGAATGAGCAGTAGTTATGGGCAGTAGAGGCAGTAGTCATGGGCAGTAGAAGTCAGAAATAGCCAGTTAAGCTATTAAATAATTATAATATATCAATAAATTAAATCAAGTAATAATAAAAAAAGGGTTTTATTTAAATTTGAATAGGAATATAATATAATAGTAAATCCTGCAATTCC
Source organism: Thecocarcelia acutangulata (assembly GCA_914767995.1). Taxonomy (NCBI): domain Eukaryota; kingdom Metazoa; phylum Arthropoda; class Insecta; order Diptera; family Tachinidae; genus Thecocarcelia; species Thecocarcelia acutangulata. The sequence goes on along the minus strand of OU612095.1, from coordinate 20,117,207 downwards.
CAAGGGAACTTCCAGGATAAAATAATAACTACCAATATAAAAAAACTAACAAGTATTTCCTGCGAATCCTATGGCACCCTCCAGGAAACACTATAACATTTTGGCCCAGCCGGTAGGATAATATATAATAATAATAACAAGTATTTCCTGCGATTTCTATGGGACCCTCCAGGAAATACTATACACAAGACTTTAAGTTTGACTTACGGGAAATTATCTAAAGGTGTTGCTGAAAATGGAGAACATGCAGTAACTTATAGTGTTTTCGTTTCTACACAAAATTTGGCATTTTATTTAAACCTCTTCGGTTTTTTTGAACGAACACTGTTACACGGTAAAAAAATGAATTTTCTTCTTTTTGCATATCTTGTGTTTTGTTGCGGGCAAACAACAAATTGCACTTCTACAGTGATTGCAGAATATTTTGTTTTTTTTTTCCTTTGAACAAGGCGCATTTATACTAATGACTCTCCAAGAACAAATTAACTGTAATGATGGTTGTATTTTAAGAGGGGTTAAATGTTTGAGTTGGCAATTCTGCTTTATTGGACAACCCATTTTGTTTTGTTTTGGTTTGACATTTCATTAGTCCCCTTTCACAGTTGAGAAACTGATGGACAGACAGACGAAGTTTGTAGGCGATGTATTAAAGAGGACGAGTGTGCGGTAAGCCTCTACTGTACTGGACATTTTAAGACATTTTTCGTCTCAAGTTGCTACTCTTCGCATTTTTTCATGTTGTTACTTCATACTATTATTCTTATATCAACATCAACTTCATATAAACACACTAGCTGTGTTTCGGCAAGTTCAAAGCAGAATGAGAAAAATGGCTGTCTTTTAATTTCCAACCCCTAAAAGACATAGAAAATGTGTTCAGCCCGGCGAACATCATACATTTTCATTCCAAGAACATCAAGAGCATCCGATTCGATAATATCTATACCATCCATGAGTACAGATATATGTCAAATCTTAAGTTGTTGCGAGATTACGAGGAAGTGGAAAAGGGTACAGACTTCACCACACTGTTAAGTTTAAAATGAAATATGAAGTTGAAGACCCAGAAAATTAAGTTTGAAAAAAAATGTTTATGCTTGAACTTAAATCAAAGTTAAAACAGATAAATGAAATAAGAGCTGATCAAGTAAATATAAGAGTTGTATTAGATTTTCGGTGAGATATACTCATAGGTTGTATTAATAATAATATAATCCGTTTCAAAAAAAAAAACCGAAACAATTGAATGCCGCTGAAACATGTTGTGAGCATTTTCGCTCATAACGTTATTACTACTTTAACCAGTTACGCAAAAACTGCTTGCAACATAACAAACGCAAAATTTTATTCAAATAAGTCTTGCTATTAATGCGAAGTTGTAGCTGGTTGGAAAATTATGCCAACAAAATATCACTCCTTTCACTTCCTTAGCCTACAAGCAGTTTATAAAAGAACAATTATTCTCGCATGTTAAAACCATTAGGTGCGCAAATTTCGCTAAAATAGAATTTATTGTGAAAAAAACTGTAGTTTAAATTTAATCGAAACATTTCCCATTGCAAGAAAATACTTTCAGCTAGCGTTTAGACTCCACATGTGAAGAGCTCCAGAGCAAACGTTGCAAATTGTTGAAATTTTCTTTCGAAGTAATAGTTCTGTTCGTCAATCTCGATACTGAATTTCCATGCAAAATTTTGTTCTAGGATGAAGACAATTTTTGGTTCAATGGGTATGCAAACAACCAAAACATTTTCCTAATATCGGTCCTTTCTCAAGGTGTGACTTCTATATATGCAGAGCATTATACTGGAACTAGGAAAATAGGTTCTGAGGAAGAGGAAAGAGGGAGAAGTGTTTGTCCTCCATCTGAACCATACAACATTAAATGTAATAGGCACATAGCCTTATTTGATAATCGACCAACCCCATGGGGCGAATTATTCACCAGCGACTTCGCGTGGCTTGCAAGGCTAACACAAGTCGCAACTTTTGTCATTAGTTTGCAACTAAATGGACAAACACCTTGCTGACGAGCTCGGTCCTTCTAATCCCTGTTGTAAGCAATTTCCTATATAGTCAATGGAAGACAAGTATCAGCCCTTTACCAACTCATCCGTCTAACCATCACTACTGGTTCCTTTCATTACACGTATCTATTGCAAGACAACAGTACCTCGAGGGGCTATTAGCCCCCGAAAAATGGCATGCACCAAAGATTTTTTTTTTATATTGGACCAGTACTCAGGGGATGACCCCTACATATGCAGTGCATTGTACCAGAACTAGGAAAATAGGTTGTGAGGAGGGGGAAAGCGGGAGTAGTGTTTGTGAATATTTGACTTGAATTTTCCGACGTTATAACAGACAGGAAATACTTCTGCAGGCAACTTGTTCCACAGACGAAGCGTGCGGCTGAAAAACGAATTCTCTCTGTAATGCGTAGTACGATTCCCCGGCCAATCAACCACAAATGGATGAGCTCTAGACGATGAACTCGTGCTACGTAAAAATGTGCGAGTTTCGGGAACAAGATCCCTAATCTCGTCAAAGCAAAATCCATTGTAGTAACGATAGAACAGAGTAACGCACCCCACACTGCGTCGATGCTCCAGTGAATCAATAGAGTTGGATACCCTACTGTCAGGGAAACTAATGCCATTTCCGGTGATCTTAACCATGATCAGCGCCGGGATGTTCTGCAAGCAAAACCTCTTGGGGAATTTGCCGTTCCACGTTCTGCCAACTAACGCTTGGCAAGGGTTTCGGAAGTCCAACACGCCATAAGTCATGCGGCTTCCTACAGTTTTGTTTGCAAACGAGGAACTTCTATGCTCTAGAGAGCAGAATGCTTTGGTTAAGTGTACATCAAGGCAAAAATTACTCCCCGATGGGCAATAAATGTGACAGGAAATACGTCTACAGACAATTTTTTCTAGAGACGAACTGTAAAACGAACTGTCGCTGTAACGTGTTGTGCGATTCACCTGACAATCGAGCTAAAATGGATGAACGAGTTTGCGCCTTGGACGATGAACGTGTTTGTGTGTGGATTTCGTGAATAAGATCACTACTACATTGTAGTAGCGATACAGGGAAATGCACCCCACACTGCAGCCAAGTCCAATGTGTTAATAAAGTTAGATACCCTGCCGTCATCGATAAGCTTCACTTTATGCGGTCGAGTAACGTGAAAATAGATTTTGCAGCAGTGGCCCAAGCATAAGAGTTGTATCCAATTTTCAATGAGACATAGGTGGTATAAATAGTAAGAGATCGGATCGAGTGAAGTATATCTTAGACCGTTTCAAAAAACCCAGACTCTTAAATGCCTCTTTAAAGACATAGAAAATGTGTTCAGCCCGGCGAACATCATACATTTTCATTCCAAGAACATCAAGAGCATCCGATTCGATAATATCTATACCATCCATGAGTACAGATATATGTCAAATCTTAAGTTGTTGCGAGATTACGAGGAAGTGGAAAAGGGTACAGACTTCACCACACTGTTAAGTTTAAAATGAAATATGAAGTTGAAGACCCAGAAAATTAAGTTTGAAAAAAAATGTTTATGCTTGAACTTAAATCAAAGTTAAAACAGATAAATGAAATAAGAGCTGATCAAGTAAATATAAGAGTTGTATTACATTTTCGGTCAGATATTCTCATAGGTTGTATTAATACTAAAGAGGTCGGAGAGAGTGAAGTATCCGTTTCAAAAAAAAAAAACCTAAACAATTGAACGCCGCTGAAACACGTTGTGAGCATTTTCGCTCATAACGTTATTACTACTTTAAGCAGTTACGCAAAAACTGCTTACAACATAACAAACGCAAATTTTAATCAAATAAGTCTAGTAACTTTTAAGCCACACTGTAGCCAAATAATTAGCAAGGTTTTTTCTACAATTATATTCAATTGCTGTTTTCATTTGTTTAACCCCTCATTATGCCTCAGTGACTGTCATTAAAAGTGATTATTTAGTAAAATATTTGTATATTCATCGTGTTATTAAGATCAACGTTTAGAAAATATACAGGGTATTTAAACTTCCAAAAGGTGTTCAAGTAAGTGCCAGTAAGCAGTTGACATATTTCATTTAATTTCCAAAGAAATGCAAGTCGCTTGTATGAAAGCAAATCGTTGAAATTTGCTTGGCTAGAGATTTTAAGGAATTGAAATTCTTAAGTGTTCATTTAAGTTTTTGTAGTGGCCGTAGAAATTATATTTTTTTATCATAAATAATTTTCTTAATTTTATGCAAACTTGAAACGGGCAAACAAGAGAAAGAGAGAGAGAAAGTAAACAGCAGAGTTGTTTACTTTCTAATAGAACCCTTATTAAGGGCCTTTAAGCAATGTAAGTTTGTCTAACAGAAATCTAATGGCAATGACATACTCAATGCTACCAGTTGTTGGATAGCTGCTACTCGTTTAATGCGTTGTACTCGATGGGTTTGACCGGTAAATTTTATGGATCTAGAATTCGGAAATATTCATTTTTAATGCAATTTTTACATTAGTTAACTTTGCAGCAAATTAACAGATGTGTAACTTATCCAAGTCAGCACCTGTAACGATGGACTTGTCTGAAGGTGGACCAACTCCACACCCACTTGACTTGCTCACGCAGATGTCAGATTTTTGTCATATTTTTGTGGTCACATGAGAAACTCTCTGCTGAAGAGCTCGGGCCTTTTAATACCTTCTGTATTCTATTTCCTGGACAGTGAGAGGAACACTAGGCTTCGAGAGTTGGTGGCCCGATGTTCATAAAGAACATCAGCTCTTAACCGGCTCACGCGATCTCCTACCATTTCTAGTTCCTTACATTATAGGTATCTGCTGCAAGATAACAGCAGCTCAGTGACTTCAATTAGTTCCCGGAAATATGCGCCATAATTATCAAAGAGTACTTATAGCCCCTCCCTGCCATGTACTCAAGAAAATGGCTCACAGAGCCCACATGCTTTATATCAAGGAACAAGGGAGCTCCTAAAACTACCCAGATTTCACCTGAGAGTCACTGTAGCAGTCATCACTGGAAATTACCCGTTCGAGAACTTCGCCAGGAGACTAGGCTTATCCTATAACGACTTTTGCAGAAGTTGCTAAGACGAAGAATAGGAGGAGACTATCTTTCTCGAACATGCCCGGCATTAGAGCGTCACCGCCTAAGATATCTAGGCGAGCGGAGCTTCAATATCCTATCATGTCCGGCCTCAGTCAATTTGACTGCGCTAGTCTCTTTCGTAAGGAGCAGCTAACTTCTATTTTTCACTTCTGCCTTTCCACTTTTCAGGCAAACACAAAGGGAACAATTTGGGACCCAAGTGAGCTGGAGAACCTAAAATACACCAGGGAATTGTTCAGAGTTGTTCGCATTTGTAGTAGCTATGAAATTGTTTTAAACCTTTAAGAGATTTTTCTGCTGACTTAGGCGTTTTAGCCGCTTAGATCACGAATCATATGTAACTAGTAGTCTCATAATTCATTGTTATTTCTGAAATCTTATAAGTCTTTTGTATGATATAAAAATTATATTCAAACGAAAGCGGCAAACAAATAAATTCAAAAGATAAAAAACTATATATAAAATCGAACAGTAAAAGAACGGCCGCATTGTGCAAATATTTGGCAAAATTAACGTAACCACTACTTTTTCCTAAAATTGCGCCCACAATAAAGTAAGGAAGAAACTATAACTACTGGCTGACCGATAAACTGCTATAAAATTTTACCAAATAGCAGGCGTACTAGGATTTCCTATTCACTTTATTTTAGACTAATTCGCAGAAGAAGAGTTTACACTTATTTCGTTTAATCTTTTGCCAATGTGACCGTTCGTTAAGTAAAAATTATACCATACATAAAAATAAAATAACATCACTAAAATAAACACTAAATAAAACTCATAATCAGCACCGCTTTGGGGTTCAAGGATAAGATAGATAACAATTGCTTCGTTTATTTATGCTCAAAGCTAAGTCCAGTAAAAAGAGTAGACATGAGTCGAAAGTATTTAAAAATGTCATAAAAAGTTGGAAAACTTTGCAACCAGACGAAATAAAAGGTGGCACTCTTCATATAATCAGATGGATATAAATCTAGATTGAGATAAAAGAGTCACAGAGACTCAAGATAGAAGTTGACAAATGAGTGAAAATAAATACGTACTAGTATTTAAGTTCTCAGACAAAAACCACTTGTTCTAAGCAAAGCCAATTTTTTCAATTAACAGAAGAGCTTTGTTCACGACTTAACAGTGGGAGCAAAAAAATCTAAAGGCTAGGAAGCCAGATCCTTGTTCAAAGTTTAGTGTAAACTTAAGCTAAGAAGTTGATTTATGGCAGCCAACCGAGATAATGCGACTTTTCTGTAAAAATGGGGACTCCAACTACACACCATATGCAAATGAAAGCTGAGAGGATCCTCTACGTCACCTAGTAAGTGAGATATCTGAAATAATCTGCACCAGAAATGGCAAAAATTCTTTCTTTAGCCTTTGTTTAATTTAACGTCAATTTTTCTTCACTGGTAAGTCGTTAACAGATCTCTTGTTAATTGAAAATTTTGGCTTTGCTAAGAACGCGTGGTTTTTGTCTGAGAACATAAATACGTATTTGTTTCCACACACATTGTTAACAATAGCTTTGAACGTACTTTGATAAAGGTGTCTAAAGATGAATAAAAAAAATGATTAACCCTAGACACAAACCTTACATATAACATCATGGTTAATGCAATAACGTGGCTGTTTATTTAATTTTAAATTAATTTCAATTTGTATGAATATGATAAGAGATGAAGAAAAAGTAAATATTGGATATCACTCTTTAACTCCAAGGATGATCCATGAATAACAAAAATACAGTTCTTATGCTGTTCTGAAGGCGGCTATCATTTACGACAGTAACTTTGTCGAAGTTGGGAATTATAATAAAACACCAAATGAAGTAGTATTATATGGTTTAATGGTTTTATTATCTACGTATGTATAAAAATTATTTTAATTGTAAAGATGAAATCATGTATAGTTAAATCCACAAGACTTCACAATTCTAACTTCAACAGGCTGGTGGGCTGTCCTTTCCAATTAATTGTGGCGTGCTCGGCAGAAAATCTAGAAATGGCTGCGGAAATCAAATGGCTGCTTCGACAAGGCTGCCACCAGCTTGTTAATAAAACATATATCAAATTGGGCAACGCTGAAACAGAGTTGATAACAAAACCCCAGAAACATCCAAACGAATTTAATTCGTTAAATATGGTTGCGGGATGGTTCAAAAAAGTGGTACACGGATGGATCCAAAACGATCCAGGGTGTTGGAGCGGGAATAGTGGGGCCTAGAGCACGCAAATATATAACTCTTAGCAAAGACACCACAATATTCCAAGCGGAACTATACGCAATAAGGGAAGCGGTTGAAATACTCTCCGATAGGAAACACAAGGGAGTGCTGATAAAAGTGCTGTCTGTTAGCCAATCAGTGCTGAAGGCCCTGAGCAGTTGTATCTTTACGTCCAAGTTAGTACTGGAATGTCACAACAGGCTAAACGAACTGGCAAGCCAGAACCAGGTCACCCTGATCTGGGTGCCAGGACATGACGGCAATGAATTGGCTGACACTTATGCCAAGAAAGGAGTAGGGGGGACTTATATTGGACCCACTCCAACTTTTGGCTTCAATAAGGGTCTCCTGAAGGAGGATATAAAGAAATGGACGGAGTCCTGAACAACATTGGAACGAGACAGCTGGGTCTTGAACACTCCAAGAAATTTATAAACTTTGATAAAAAGAGGGCCCAACGTGCTCTAAAACTGGACAGAAAAAGTCACGGAACATTGACAGGTGCACTTACAGGTCATTATAACTACTACAAGCACCTGCACAGGATGGGTATTTCCAACACAGATATTTGCAGGTTCTGTTAATCACCCACTGTGGAGCACTGGGACATAGAAGACTACTACAAGCTTATATGTTAAGTGAATGTGACTTAATACCACTCCCAATGAAGGAGCTTGTCCGTTTGCTTGACATACTCAACCCATAATGGGGCAAGTGGACGCACAATAGATCAATATTGGTCGCCGTGCAAATGGCCGATGAGGGCCATATCTCATCCACTAATAATGATAATAATAACACAATAATTTTACATTACTTAAATTCTTTTCTCGAGGCACCAACAATATTCTCATATTTTTCACAATATAGTATACCACACTGATCGCACAGAAACCGTAATGTTTTGAAGAGTTTCATAAAATTTCTCAAATCGCACGATTTATCAAAAACTCTGTCGCACGGTTGCATTTTTAGTACTATTTCAGCACACATCGTGTATGATACTGTAGCAAGGCCTTATGGTATTAATTTTAGGTCATAAGATTTATCTTTTTTGTTAGGTTTCAAGATGCTCTAAAAAATTTTTGTGTTTTTCTTTTGGCAGCTAGTGCGGCTTACTTTTTTATATTTACGAGTATTGAATAATATGGAACTAAAATAAAAAATTAGTTTTGTTCGAAAAAAAGTTTTTTTTTCAGAATATAACGCTTAAAACAAATTTCAACATTGTTCTAGAATAAACGCCAAGGAATTAAAAAAAGAGAACTAATGCTTCCATTCAGAAAGGAAATAATTTGACTAATGCTAGGAACACAACTGCGACAATGGACGAACTTCGCCCATCGCGACGAATTCGCCGGCAAATATTCGTTGCATAAATTCGTCGTGTGAAGCACAATATCAACGAACATTGTTTACATTCCGTGCAAAGAAAAAAAAATGAGTATAAATACTAAGGTGGCCATATTAAAAGTAAACATATATAAATCCCATCCGAAAGAGGGATTTTTGCACAAATTATCTCGGGTACTTTATATTTTGAGAACATCTTCATACATATTTTACTACATGGATTAATATAAATTATAAAAAGTATTATGTCATGAAAAACACTTTTTTTATGTAAGAAACCTGGTCACCTGATACAATTAGAAATTAATCTATTTCAACTTTCGCTGAGTATGAAGAATTTTGACCAACGCCATGATTGTGTGCATTTTCATATGCAGCAATGCGACCAAATATTCGTCGTTCGTCGCAGTTGTGTTCCTAGCATAACTTCTGAAAATCTCATTTGTCAATAAGAAAGATGTTCAGTCTGTAGAGAAGTTTCACATGAAACTTCAGGTCTCCCCACGCCCCATATATTACAGTGCTGATTATTAATTTTACCGAGAGCTTTAAAAATGAGAAAAAGAAAAACTTAAAAATTTTGTTTACCTTCATATTATGCTCGACAAGCTTTTCACTGGAGCATATAATGTAAACCAAATAGGCGCGTATCAGCTCCCATGTCGTTTTGCTCTTGAATGCCGCAATAGGATCATTGAAACTAACATCCAATGGATCACGTTGGGGATTTTCAGGAATATTTGGTGTTGGTGGTGGTTTACGGTGAATTTTCTTGGGAACAGTTGCAACTTTGCCGTCATCTGCCAGGCTGGGCGCAGCTACAGTTTGAGAATTTTTGGCATTTGTATGAAGCCGTTGATAGAATTGATTGAATTGAAAGGCCAATAAAGTCTTGGCTAATAGAAGTTGTTGACGATTGTGTAGCGATTGTTGTTGTAGATGATAACGATGTTGAAGATGTTGTTGTTGTTTGGTGGATTTAAAACGTGATGATAATGTGGAACAATTCAATTCATTTGCATTGTCGTTATTCGAAGCATGACTCAATTGTCGTACAGAAGAAGTTGACGACCAACTTGTTGGAACTTTTGTGCTGGCAAAATATTGAAGCTTGCCAGCGCCAAAACTGCTGCTAGAACTACTGCCACTGTAACTATAAACTAAATTTGTACGTTGAGCACAGATGGAACGCAAAAACGCCATTACACACGCGCACTAACTTTGGATTCAAATAAATTGAGTTTCTTCAAGGGGGAGTTTTTTTTTCTTTTCGTTTTAAATTTTTTCAATTTCTTGGGACTTTATGGTTTTTTTATTTTTTTATTTGTCTTTTGAGTAAAAGGTCCAAATAAATTTTATTTCGCACACTTTTTGATTCACGCTAAAATAAAATTAAGAAGGAAAATCACACTTTTATTGAAAGCCATATAAAATTGTTTTTATTTTCTTAGTTATCTCTTGCTCGCTCCTGTTTACACACACACGCACACACACACATGCACAAAAATTAACATTTAAGGAAATAGAGAACAACTCGCAAAAGCGAAACTTCCGTTATTAAATGGAAATCTTCTTCTACGTTTTGCGGCGAATTCAACTAGAATCGTTAAATTGTTCCAAAATGCTACGCAATCAATTGTTTGCTTAATGTTGTTGTTGTTGTTGTTTTCTTTTGCTAACCATTTACTCTACTTACTCAATAGTACTCGTGTAGCTGGGAAATTTGTCGGGGTGTTTTGTTTGAAAATTTATTATCAAATTTGTTTCAAAAAATTTGGCAAGCAATTGATGTATTGTATTTAAAAACTGACAGCAAAATCAATAACAAGTTTTGTTTGTTCTAAAATTTTTTGTAGAATTTCAAATTGCATGTTTACACACATACACACACACGTACAGTGGCTCACAGCCTATTTCATGCTACAGAATTAAAGCTAATGTTGATATATAGAAACATTTTAATTGCATAATTTAAGCTGAATTTCTATATAAAGTGATGTCCACACCTGGCATGAGAACACTAACAGGAAATACTGTTACTGTCAGGTGTAGACTGCAAATGTTACTGTTTTCTTGCCGTCTTGACACGGCCGTTAAGACGTCTGTTTTAATAGCTCTGTTTTAACAGAAAATGACATTTCAATGTGAGAAATTTTAAAATAGTTAAATTTTAAATAGTTAAATAGCAATTATCAAAAAAAAAAGTTAAAATTTTTATTTTAAATTGCAAATTTTGCAATAAAAATACATTTTTTTCCACAAACTATAGCAAAGGGCATAAAAAGTGTTGATATGCTTTTGTTGACGGAGTTAAAGTAATGAAAAATCAAGACACGTATGCACCACCATGTAAGAATCGGGCCGTCAAAGGTTTGTTTTAACAGTATGTCTTAACAGCTTTTCATGTCTAATGTAGACAGGCAGTAATAATATGTGTAAAGAAATGCGGAAGTATCTAGGTTCCTTTTATAAGGTTCAAAAATATATATGCATATATTATTGAGACAAAAAAGGTCACAGTTTACTTCGAGCACTTTATTTAAAAAGTAAATATTTCAATGTAAACACAACCTCATGGTATCAAGCATGACAGTGGTCTTGTGTCGTTCATGAATGAATTAATTCAACTGAATGATTCTCTCTAGTGAAAGAAAGAAATATTTCTGTATTATTTCTCTATTTTTTTCATCATGCTCTTTCTTTTCATATTTCGTTTTCTTTCATTCAGTACCCGTAAACATTCAAAATCACTTATTAGTTTTATTTTGTACTTTTTAAATTTAAATCAATTTTATTTATAATAATAATATTAAATTTTAATATTTTATAATTTTTAAATCAATTTTTTATAATTTTTATATATACGTTTAAACAAATTGTGATACAAACAAATAATATATCATGATGATGTCATGATGAATGACCGCCGAGTCAAGTTGCGTGAGATTGTTGAAATGATAAACATATGATATGAACGTGTCTTCTACATTTTGCATATGAAAAATCTATCGGCAATATGGGTGCTGCGTTTGCTCAGTGTCGAACAAAAACGAGTTCGACAGAACACTTCACATCAGTGTTTGGACATGATAAAGCGTAATCCTGTTGGTTTTTGGCGTCGATTAATAACGATTAATGAACCCTGGGTCCATCACTACAGGCCTGAAACCAAAAATCAATCGAAACAATGGGTGTAAGCTGGTGGAAGTGCTCCGAAGAAGGGAAAGATATTGATATCGGCTGGCAAGGTTATGGCCACTGTATTTTGGAATGCACACGGAATATTGCGTCGATTATCTTGAAAATGGATTCGCAATCTTATTTTTCAGGCAATCACAAAGGTAACGTCTGAAGCTAGACAACGTAGACTATTCCGCGGTAGCCAGCGGCCTGCCTACCTAACCTATGTATTATGGGTTTGACCGGTAAATTTAAAATCTAGAATTTGCAAATATTCATTTTTAATGCAATTTTTACATTAGATAACTTTGCAGCAAGTCCAGAGATGTGTAACTGCTCCAAGTCAGCACCTGCAACGACGGACTATTCTGAAAGGGGACCAACTCCACATCCACGTAACTTGCTCACGCAGATGGCAGAATTTTGTCATATTTTTGTAGTCACATGAGAAACTCTCTGCTGAAGAGTTATCACAGCAAAGTATTATGATGCTTTATTGGATTAATTGATTGATGCAATCATGAAAAAAGAGCTCTATCTTCGAAACAACGCACCGGTTCACACAACATTAGATACGATGCTAAAATTACATGAAATACACTTCGAATTGGTTGATCATCCATCTTAGAGTCCATATTTAGCTACTAGTGATTTTTTCCTGTTTCCAAACTTGAAAAAATGGCTCGCAAGAAAAAGATTCATCTCGAACGAAGAAACTGTTATCGAAACTAACGCGTGTTTTGGGGGTTTCTAAAATCGTATTATTCAAATGGTATAAAAAAGTTAGAATATCGTCTTACTAAGTGTATTGGGCTAAAAGGAAACTGTGTTGAGAAATAAATGGTTTTTGAAAAAAATGTTTTTTTTAGCTTCATATCAATCTGTCCTCGTATATGTTATAAGATACTGAAAGGCTGAATAGGTAAAATGTGCCATATACTCGAATTCATTTTCGTTTATTTTGTAATTAATTATTTAAAAAACTATGCCAATTGAAGGATGGCTGTAAAAGGTTAATTTTATGTTAAAGTTTAAAAAACAAATAAATTAATTTCTTTAAATGTTAATTAAAAACTAACTTAATATAAATAATATATCTATTTTGCTACTAATTTTTGCTCATGACGTGTTTTATAGTCTCTTAAAATCGGTCGTAGTCATAATGACAAAGGATGACGTTAATGTACAAAAAATAAGAATGCCGTTCTAGGGTTAATAACTATCTTTGGGGGCATCAAAAGTAGACAAGGCACATCTAGCAAGACCAGAAATATTTCAAATTTTGTTTACAAGTCGTTTTACGCAAGAAATATTCTGATAAATATTCTATATTTAAGCTTAAATAACATCTTCAGTTGCACGAAAAAAGCTGTAAGCCACTGTATGTATATACCTACATATGTCTGTATTTGAAAAGGCAAAAACTACACTGGATTTGAAAGTGAATAAAATGAATAAAAGTATTTGCATTTAATTGATTTTTTTCTCTCGCTTTTTCACTTTCATGACTGAAAAATGTGTTAATGAATAAGTCAATCAATCAAGTGATGGATTACAAAATGCAGTTTGTAGCTAAAAATTTTAATTTACTAATCAAATTAACAAATTTAAATTTGGTTTAAAGTGCGAAACTGAGCACATGAGGGCAGAAAAAAATGTTTTTTTGCCTTCGATTTCTAGCAAAAATTTTGGAAGAATATAAATAATTGTATGCAATATATCAAATTTAAATAATAATAAAAAAGATACAGAATATGCGTTTAAAGCGGATAGGCTCGGTGCAAATGCTTAAAAAATATTTTTCGTTTATTACAGATTTATTTAACAAATTTCTGTACAAAATTTGAGAAAAAAGCCTTTAATAGCCATAATGCTATGAAATTTGCATCACATCTAATCCAGTGTGCAACCGTTGATCTGCTTGTTATAAATGTACAACACCTTCCCACAAACAAGATAAAACTAGCTACATAATTGGTGTTACCATTGTTGATCTTTTCCGACCAAATTTGGTCGGACATTATTCGTTTGGTCGGCTAAATCTTATTTTGGGGTTTTCTAGGAAATTCAACTCCAATAATTTCATATATATGTATATATTTTTTCCAACCCCTAATTTTAAGATTTTCCAACCTTGTTGATTGTGATCCTGATATAATTATTACACAGAGGAATTTGTTGCGCTTAACGGAAATTAGTTTTTTCATAGACTAAAATATTGATTTATTTTTTGATACCATATTAATTCTATTAAAAGCGGACTAAATCAGAAAAGCTTTGGTGATCTTGCTAAAGCTATGTACATACGGTTGTCAGATGTTACAATATTGTAAGATCTGGCAACATGCTGATAATGTAGTGACAGTGAAAAATTGTCCCGCAGAAGTAAATTGTGTGTTCAGACGATCCTATGAAAATCTTACAATTTCATTGTCAGACTATGGTCTGACAAATAAGTCATCTGACAACAAAAAAAAAAAAAAATTGTCAGTTCACACGGTTGTCAGATTGTTAGATGAAAAAAATTGCCAGACATGTTGTAAGACATTCACTCTGTGATTCTTCAACCGCACGGTCGTGTTTTTAAAAAAGTGAACAAAAAAAAAACAAAAAAAAAAAAACAAACCAAATAATCATTGTGCTTACATATTTTTAAACTTACATACAAAAACAATAATATATTGTATTAAATTGTATTTAAAAACAAGAACAAATTATTTTAAAATACAACGGGAAAATAAATTCATCACATTTCAGTAACTAAACAATAAAATCAATTTCAATAAAACAAGTGCGGTGGCAGTGCATTGTTATTGTTGTAATTGTGCGTTAAGATTACCTACCCAGTAGGAAAAAAATATACATTAAAGTTTTTGTTTTCTGTATGAGTAATCCCATCAGAAATAATTCTGAAAAAGAGCCTAGCGCCACCAGCAAAAATATATGGACTTCTGAAGAAGAATCTATAAGGCAATCATTGGACAATTTTCTTTCTACAAGAGATAAAATCCGCTCCTGTTCCGGCTCGCCTAACATAGATGTTACAACAGAAGATAAAAGATCTTCTACTCTAACTAATGCCAATAAACAAAAAACGCAAGTAGGCATGGATAGGTATATCACCATCACCAAACGTCAGCGAAGCCCTAAATCTGCTCAAATTGCATCCAAATCTAAAATCTCTAAAGATGCCGACACCGCTAGACCAACAGATCAAAACAGATTTTCCATTCTTCAAACGGATGAGCCAACAGCATCGTCAAAAAAATCGTTTAAACCACCACCAATTTATTTAAGAGAATCTGCCTCCAATGAACTGGTAAGAAAAATTGTTTCAGCAATCGGAGAAAATACATTTAACGTTACCTCCATCAAGCACGGCAATATTAACGAAACTAAAATTCAGGTTAACCATGAAAATGACTACCGAAAACTGTCTGACGAATTTGAAAAGGAAAAAAAAGCTTTTTATACTTATCAGCTTAAAAGCGCTAAAGGTCTTCAAGTCGTAATAAAAGTGATTGACCCTTGCGTAGACATTGATGAAGTTAAGACCGGTTTGACAGACAAGGGATTCAAAGTAAAAAATGTTTTAAACATCAGAAATCGTGAAAAGATCCCTCAACCCATGTTTAGGGTTGAATTAGAGCCAGGAGATGTGACTTTAAGGAAGAATGAAGTTCATCCTATATATAATATAAAATACCTTTTACATCGTAAAATAACCGTAGAGGAACCGCATAAGCGCTTAGGACCCGTACAGTGCCATAACTGCCAAGAATTTGGCCATACTAGGACCTATTGCAAGTTGCCTACAGTTTGTGTTGTGTGTGGAGAATTCCATGGTACAGCACAATGCAATAAGCCGAAATTCGACCCAAAAATTAAAAAATGCAGTAATTGCGGTGAAAACCATACAGCTAATTATAGAGGTTGCTCCGTCTACACCCACCTCAAGCGCTCAATGAACAACAAACCAATAATTGCTTCTAAGCCACCACAGCAGACTCAAACTTTTTCTAATAACTCTTTTCCTCCGACACGACAGTCAACCGCAGACATAACCGTTCAAAATCAAAAACAAATTTCTTATGCTAATGTAGTTAAGTCTACATTCGCAAACCCGAATCAGGAATCTAGATCTCAACCGCCCGATCAAAATTTTAGTAACCTTGAGGCAACAATACAGACCCTAATTCAAACTATAAACACTTTTACGTCGTCTATGATGACGATGATGCAGGAAATGGTGAAAATGCAATCCACCATTTTGCAGGTTATTTCGAAAAAATGATTTGGTTAAAAATATGTTTCTGGAACGCGAACGGCATCCGCCAACACAAAAATGAACTCGAATACTTCCTGATGGATAAGCAGATCGATATAATGATGATTGCAGAAACTCACTTGACGTCAACAAGCTTCTTCAAAATCAACGGCTACGTACTATACGATACTAAAGACCCCCGTGGAAGAGCTTGTGGGGGCTCTGCAATCTTGATAAAATCTAGGATAAAGCATTTTTTGTTGAACGACGCATGCGAGGACTATCTTCAAGCAACTAATATCTGTGTGGAAAATTTTCATTACAAATTCGTTATTTCATCGATTTATTCGCCGCCTCGATTTTCAGTGACGGAATCACAATATTCAAGTTTTTTCAACTCATTAGGACCTCGTTTTATAGCAGCTGGAGATTACAACGCAGAACACACTTTTTGGGGCTCACGTTTAATCACACCGAAGGGTCAAGTGCTTTTTGATACAATTTCTAAAATGGGCTTAGACGTAATATCAAGCGGACATCCCACTTACTGGCCGACTGACCGGCGAAAGATTCCTGATGTGATTGATTTTGGAGTGGTAAAGGGGATCCCAGTAGAATGGATGCAAGCTGAGCCTTCGTTAGACTTGTCATCGGATCATTCACCAACTATTATTTCAGTTCGTTTTCCCCAGGAGACTTGGTCCCCGATTAACAATTTGCATAGGACTGTCACCCGAGTGAATTGGCTGAAATATAAAAAATTTTTGAGTACCCATTGCACTGAGAATATTGTTTTAAGAACACCTGAAGATATTAATGCGTCACTAAGCAACTTTAACGAAAACCTTAAACAAGCCGCTGCAATTGGTTCTAGCGTTTATTTAACACGCAGAAACCTTCAAAATAGAACATATTCTTCAGAAATCGAGCAACTTGTGTTAGAAAAAAGAAGAGTTCGACGAGAGTGGCAACTTCGCAGATCTCCGCAACTAAAAACAAGGCTACGTGAGTGCACAAGTCAGTTAAG
Source organism: Thecocarcelia acutangulata (assembly GCA_914767995.1). NCBI lineage: Eukaryota > Metazoa > Arthropoda > Insecta > Diptera > Tachinidae > Thecocarcelia > Thecocarcelia acutangulata. The sequence continues at coordinate 20,100,029 of OU612095.1, read as the reverse complement.
AAATTTGCTTGCAACCCAAAAAACGGCTTCTCTACAAACGTATCTAGAAAGTCTGGATGGTACTCCTCAGTGCGACTATTCTTTATGGCGGGCGACTAAAGGTTTAAAAAGGCCAGTTAGAAGTAAGCCGCCCTTGCGAGAACCGTCTGGTAACTGGGCTAGAGATGACTCGGAAAAGGGTAATTTATTTGTTAACCATTTGAAAAACGTTTTTACCACAAATAGGTCTGACAATGCAAATGAGTTGCCACCTATCGTTAGTAGACCTCCTGTGCCTTTAAGATTCAATTTCCAAGAAATTGAAAATGCTATTGGCAATCTAAACCTTAAAAAAGCTCCAGGTATGGATAAAATCAGCAACAAAATGCTCGTAGAGCTGCCTCGTGTATCTAAAAGAATTGTTCTTTTTATTTTTAATGCTATTTTACGGCTTGAGTATTACCCTGCAGAGTGGAAGGTGTCCATGATAACAATGGTTCCTAAGCCAGGGAAGGATCACACGAAAGTAGAATCATACCGACCAATAAGTCTATTGTCAACAATATCAAAACTTTTCGAAAAATAGCTAAAGGCGAAGTTGGATCCAATGCTTCATAAGGTTGAATGTATTCCTGATCACCAATTTGGTTTTAGAGCGAAACATGGCACCATTGAGCAAACACACAGGTTAGTTAACGTCATAAGAAAGGCATTTGAAGATAAAAAATATTGCTCTGCCTTATTCATCGACGTCTCACAGGCTTTTGATAAAGTGTGGCACGATGGACTAATGCATAAAATAAAGTTTAACTTACCTGCAAACATACATAACCTTTTGAAAAGCTATTTATATTGTCGCCAATTTATAATAAAAGAAGGCGATTTCATAAGCCCCGCCCAGCCTATTGAAGCTGGAGTTCCCCAAGGCAGCATATTAGGGCCTATCTTATATTTGATCTACGCATCTGACATGCCGACAAGCACCAACATTCACACTTCAACATTTGCAGATGATACAGCATTCCTTAGCATACATAGTAACCACCAGCAAGCATCAATAAACTTACAGGAACATATCGACAAACTAGAGAAATGGCTCAAGCTTTGGAAAATCAAGGTTAATGAACAAAAGTGTGCCCATGTTACATTCGCACTGCGTCTAGGAATATGCTCACCCATTACTATTAACAATAAAGTAATACCTCAACACAGTGAAGTCAAATACCTCGGTATTCATCTTGACCGTAGACTAACATGGAAGACGCACATCGAGGCAAAAGTAACGCAAATGAAATTGAAAGCAGTGCAAATTAACTGGCTAATAGACAGAAATTCGACTTTGAAGCTTGATTGTAAACTTTTGCTGTACAACGCGATTCTAAAGCCAATATGGTGCTATGGGATTCAATTATGGGGCACAGCCTCTGCATCTAACATTGAAAAAATTCAAAGAAGTCAAAATAGAATTCTCCGTAGAATTACAAATGCTCCATGGTACGTTAAAAACTCACGAATCCACGCAGATCTGAACGTACCTTTTGTGAAATCTGAATTTGTGAAGTACGCGACAAGATATATTAACAAACTTGAAATCCATCCAAATCCACTTGCAGTTAATATCCTTAACTTTGGTGGTCATACCCGTCTGAGAAGGAGGGATACTTTGGCTACCATTAGAGCTCTAAACAGATGACTGAATTCTGAAATAATATTCGCATAAAAATAAATTTTTGTCCAGCACTGGCAGGACTTTAATTAAAATTTTTTTTTAGTATTAAGATTTGAATACTTATTGTCATTACATTTTTTTTATGTAGATTCAATAAATAAAATAATAAAGTTAAAAAAAAAAAAAAAAAAAATGTTGTAAGGCATTGCCACTTATGTATATCAACAGCCATCTGTTTGGCAGTGTTGCCCATCAAACTTTTTTCTGACAATGATGTCATTGTCAGGGGCATTAATTTTATACATCTGACAATTAAAACTGAGCTTACAATACCAGCCAATTATCTGGCAATGCCGACGAAGAGTTTTCTCATGATTGTCAGATGCCTGACAACATTGTCATCTTACAATTGATTGACAATGGTTTTTCTGACAACGTTGTAAGTTAAAAATTGGCAATTCACAGGATTGTAATACATTTTCAGACAATTTTACTGGCAATATTGTAAGATCTGACAACCGTGTGTACGTAGCTTAACTTTGTATTTAATTTACTTTTACTATGTGTTAGTTCTGGAGCTGCTGAGCGTAAAGCTACGTACACACGGTTGTCAGATCTTACAATATTGCCAGTAATGTTACATGTTGGGAATGGTCAATACCAATTCTATTTTACGCACATATGTGCCATCCTTTTTTTTCGTTACATTATTTTTGTTATACATTCTATACTCGTAAGTTAAAAACTTTATCGAATAAAAATTATACCTTAAATGAGAAATACATACATATATGTTTTCCAATATTAAAAAACTGGTTTTTTAGAAATGATTGTCGTATATTTTAGATCCAAGTTTGGTCGGATTGAAAATTTTTGCCTTGCATCCTTAAAGTACGTAAAATTCCAAGTAAATCAACTACAAATGATGTTGTTGTTATTCTTGCATTCTTGGCATTTCGTTTCTTACTGTTTGTTGTTGTCACTTGCTTAATGTATATAAGCATATGTGTGAATGTGTATATGCATAAGAATTATACTTGTACATTTGAATCTAGAACAGTGGTGGACAAATTAGTTTTGCACTAGTGTTAGTAAGATAATTTGAGAGTAATTTAAAGTACTGTGACAACAAAAGTATCACAGTTTCGTAAGAGCAACATATGTTTCAAAGCCATGTTACGTCGCTTAGAATAAACGAAAAAGTTCACAAAATTATTTCACATAAGTATATCATTACATTTATTCATATTAGAATGGAAGAATTCGTAATACGTCTTAATGACATTTTCTCTACACGTTTTAAATGACATAAAAGACATTTTACATACATATACATACAAACGCATTGTTTATCATAAAATTATTTTGCAATGACATTTATGCTATCTACTATATTTGAAAAAAAGATTTGCAAGCACCTACCTAACATGTGCATTCGTCAACGTCTGTTGAACGACTAAACTAAAGAACGTAAGAAAAAGAGGCGTTGCTTACTAAAAACAATTGTTTCTCCAAAATTTAGTGACTAAATGTCCACCGGTGGTCTAGAGCTATGAATCATTAAAAAGATCATGATGATTATAGAAGACGATAAAGAAGTATTAAAATTTGTGCAAGGCAGTCAGTCATAAGTCAGAAAGTAAGCAAGTCTAGTGCTTTAGTACACAGTAGTATTAATGTGCTGTTCATAGAACACAGATGAGCAACTATTCCAGAAAATTTATATGAAAGTTACAAAATTTTTTGAGTGATTACCATGCAAATTTTTTAGACAAGTCGGTCGTCTATGTTCTATGAACAGTACAAAAGTGTAAATAAAGTTGTGAACTATTTAAGTACTCTGTAACGAACAAGTGTAAGTGTCACTATTTCATTTGCAATTGAAGAATCCGCAAAAACGTAGCAGTCACATTTTTTTATGAATAAGGCGGAAAATATATTTTATGTTTATTAAGGTCTTTGTTAGACAAATTTTTTACGAATTTTTTTATCCATAAGGCCACTATACTTTTTCTTAAAGATAAAAAGGCTTTTTTATTTAAAAAAAAAAACTTAAATATAGACTATATTATATAGTTTAACAAACTAAAAAACACGCTTCGATAGCAAATTTAAAATTTTTCAATCACAATTTTTAAACATCTTCTTAAATTATCTGTATAACCAGATAATTATTATAACACGTTCTGAGTTTCTTTCAATTTCCAAAATCGGTGTTAGGAATCGCCAAAACTCCCCACGTGCCCGGTCACAATATGGCAACTTCAAATTTTGCACCAAATAGAATAACGTTAATAGTTCAGATACACGTTCCACTATCAAAACGTGCACGGAATATAAAAAAGTGGTTTCAATACGATTAGCGAAGCGGTTGCGAGTTTTTTGGAAACTCCCAAAGCGCCTTCAGGAAACGTCAAAATCCCTCACCCAACAGAATCAATACGACAACTTCCTTTTTCACCCCAAAGCTAATGACCGTTTATAGATCAAAGGCTATTCCACGGCAAAAACGCGCACCGAACATGAAAAACCGGTTAGCGAAATCGCTGCCAATTTTTTTGGGAATTCCCAAAGTCGGCTTCATGAATCCCCAAAATCCCCAACTTCCCCGGAAGTAATACGACAACATAAACTTTCACAACAAAACGGCAGCACTGTATGGACAGTTTTATATAACTACATATGTAATAATCACTTATATGGTCATGGGCTTCGAGTATTGCAAACATACCAACAAACATACAAGTGAAACCAATATAAGAGTGTTAAAAAATGTGTTCATGTGTTTTCATTTCTTTTAAGTCACCTCTTAGAGACTTCCGCGATATAAAACGTTTACAAAGAAATAATTCCATTTAATCATGGTTGTCGAGGTAAGCGAATGTATACATGTGTGTAGTACGTAAACAGTTTCCATAGCTTTTATGCCGGATTTAAATTATTTTCTATATATGTATATTTTTTTAAATAAAATTGTTTTTTAAGAAAAATTTTGCTTCTGTAACTTCTATCGCCGTTATTGCCATGCTTTTACGGGCTAGGCTGCGCACTTTTTCGCGTTTTCAAATATTATATAACATTATTTGTACAACGTTTTTTTTATAAAAAAAAAACAGATTTCATAGAATTTTAAACATTTTATATGCAGCACATGCATGTGAATACAATTATATACATACATATGTATATAAGTACATACATGTATATTTACATTAAATTATTTTAGGTTTTTTTCTTAAGTTTTATTATTAGCAAATTCGACTATTTATCATTAATCCTTAAACATAAATTTTTTATTATAGATAAATTAAAAAACTACATATTTTAAATCAAAATCAAACTGTAATTTATGTATGTATATACATATGTGCATACATATATGTATATACATATGTATTTATTGTGCACGTTTATGTAAGTTTATATTTAGAAAGTTTTCTTTCTTCAAACATTTTGCTAATGTTTGGCTCGTTTTATAGCAGACATAAAATTGATTTTTATTCACCACAATTCGCAACTTAAATCTTTTAGAAGGAAGCAGCAGAAAAAAAAACGCCTTCAGAATTGAAAAAAAAACTTTTTCCGTGAGAAATTCAATTAGAAAGAAGATAAAATTATGCAAAATAGAAGTGCGATTAATATTTTTCATCCAGAACTAAACGGTAACACTTAAAATTTTTTTTTTAGCAATTTCTTATATTCTGCAACAAATTAAATTTATTTTTTTTTTTTTTAATATTTGGCTTTAAATGGCAATTTTTTATGCTTCTTAAAACAAAAGTCGATCAATTGAATTAATTTTTTTATACATAAAAGCTTATACACACATGCTTATACACAAAATATGTATCGTGTACATGTGTAACTCAATGGATACCAAATATTAGCAAAAACAAAAAACGTAATAACTCAAAAAAGAAAAGTGTACCTTTAAAACAATTTTAATTTTTTATTAGTATTTCACTAATATTTTTATTAAATTTCACACTGTATAACAGTTTTTTTTCACACACACACAAATCGAGAGAAGGAAGAATGTATTTTTTTAACACACGTCACCCGTCCAACGCTGAACGACAACTGACAACTAGAACGTTACTAAATCGACTAAGGAAACCAGCTCGCCGCTTTTAACTTCTTACTAAATAGCAAATTATACATACAGTCTCACATATATACATAACAACAACAAGAACATGTGTGAGACGAAAAGCCCCACAAACTAAATTCATCATCATCAACTTTTGTCTCTGGGAGCCATTCACCACACAGCGAATATAAAATGTCACTCGTGTTTTAGAGAAAAAAAAAAAACAACACAACTAAAAGATAAAAAAAAAACAGGGTAAAAGGGGCTCGTTCGTTTTAGTTGCTCTCGTGATTGTTTGAATTTTTCTTTTTGTAGTTGTTCTTGTTATCGGTAGTTAATGCATGGTGATTATGATTTGTTGTTGTAATAACACTAATAAAAAAGCAAGAAAATTGATTTTAAAGTGGCCATATTTTCCTTAAAAAAACCCCTAAATAATAGGGATGGACGGTAGTTTGCAATTGCGTACATATGTATGTTTGTATACATTATGTAAACTTGCCAGCTTTTTTTTTGTATTGTAACTTGACGTCTTTTAGTTTTAAAAGTAATTGTTTTATCATATAACCTATAAACTACGCAATATAAAATAGTTTAGTGAATTCGCTCACACAATGACTGCTATATTAAAATTCGCTAAGGCCAGCGTTGCCCTTTTGATACTAAAATGTCAATTTGAACCTTTTTTATGTTTATGCCACTTTTTTTTAAATAACCCATTATGACCCTTTTTTCAAACATGAATCGTTTTATTGAGAATGTTCGAACAGCTTTTGTGTGCATAGATGCCAGATAAATCTGGTGTAATATCGTCAAATTCGGCGGAAAAAATCGTCAAAATCGTCAATATGATTATCGCAAATCGTCAAAAAATCGTCAGCTACTAAAATTAACAGCTTTTGAGCAAAATATATACATATTTATTTCAATCGGGTAATATATAGCAAAGCAATTCATGGTAGCCTTGAATAAAAAACTACAATATTTAAAGGTTTAACAACAAAATATACTCGTACAAACATGAAGTTAATATAATAAGAACACATTCATTAATTTTTGCACATAACACATTTTTAAAATATTATAAGATTTTATTTAATGAAAGGTATTTTGAAATTTTCTTTCATATAGTATATTTTATATTTATGCACGCATTATAGTACTAAACACGTCTCACAAAGAAGAATACGACAAAACAAATATTTTTGTTTACCCATAGAAGGAGAAATTATTGAAGAATAATTTTTGATATTTTATTCCAAAAATCTGGCATTTTTATATCTATATCGTAAAACAAATTGTCCAAGTTTAATAGGTTTCGTTGCTTTAATTCGGATTAAATTTTTTATCTTTTGTAATCTTTGATGAAATAACAGAACTCCTTCTCTGTCCACACTTTTGGAATTTTTAGTTTTCAGAAAAAAAACATTCTTTTATAATGCTGTAAGGATTTATAAAGTTAAAAGTTATGAGCTTCAAATTTAAGACTCCTTAAAATATGATTACACTAAAAATAACATCGCATGATATACAATTATTAAAGTTAAATTTATTATTTTTCTTTAAGATTTTTTTTTTTTATCTTGGACCAGTACTCAGGGGATAACCCCTACATATGCAGCGCATTCCAATAAGAAACCAATGTTTTATAGAACATGTGCCATAATATTTGGAATTTAAATGATGCTGCCACACTTTCATCGAATTTAAATAAAAGCAATTACTTAAGGCGTATATGTACCCTTTTCAATTCCTCTCTCCCTTCTCACCCCCAAAGTAATAGTTGCAGCGACAAAAATTGTGCAATACGAGTAATAACTGGGACTTACATAAATACTTTATATGATTAATTGTTATTAATTTATTTATGGTTAATTGTTTTTAATATATTTATACTTTATTTGATTAATTGTTATTAATATATTTATATTTTTGCTTTTAAAAAACTTGACCCATATTTTTCTTAGAAATACCCTTTTTGTGGAACTTTTTGAACATTTTCGAGGGCAACACTGATTAAGGAATCCTGTTAAGGCGAATTCATTTCTCTTATTGCTTTATCATAAGTTACGCACTACCAAATAATTTAGTTTAGTGCAAGTTAAATTAACTCACACATGAAGGGTTTCGTAGTATCCCAACAAGCACTAAGGTTTGATTTCAAATTGAAAATGATGTGAAATCAAACGTTTTCTCAAACGACAAATGTTTGATACCGATTTGAATTCTAATTGAAAAACATAGTATTCTCAACAAAGAGGGGAATTATTTTCAAATTGAGAAACTCATCTATTCTCAACTTGGTTTCAAATTTAATGCTCAATTGTTTTTCAAATATTTTTCCATAACAAATTTGCCACGTGTCTACTTCACGACTGCCAAATAATAAATTTCTTAATATTCATTTTTAATATTAATTAAAAAATATAAAACTAATAATTTAATAAATAATTTACTGCCTGGCCCACGATGTCGTTCGACATCGCTCGCTTGCATAAATACGTTTGAAACAAAAACAAGTTTTAAAATGTCGTTTTTGGTTTATATATAGTTATGCGAGCGAGCGATGTCGAGTGACTTCTTGGGCCAGGCAGTTAATAAAATGTCTTTCAATTTTTTTCGAGGACATTGAGAAAACCGTAAAGGGAGTAGAGAAAGAATACAGAACTCAAGGCGAATTCTTTTTACCAGGTAAAACTGGGATTACAATAAATACAACAATGCAAAAACATCATAGTGTTTTGTTATTGCTTGAGCGATGCGTGTGTCAAAAAATTTTACATATAGTATCATGATACAAAAAACAAGGTAGCCGCTTCGCTGCAACAATAAAAAAACAACAAGTATTTTGTTTGTGTAAAAGGCGACTTCACACTTCAGCTGTCAAAAGTAGTTGATAAAGAACATGTACAAAAATTTAAATGGCGCCGAAAAAGGTAAACAAAAATTGACAAAGGAAGTGCCGCCATATTAACCGAATTCGCCTGAATTCACCGATATATCCATCTAATAATGAATTCGCCTTGGAAAATATGTATGCATACGCACACTTGCACACTTTACTTGCAGATATGCATGTATGTGAGCAAACCGGAAACAACTTGTGACACTTGATGTTTTTCAAATAGAAAAAAGTCTTTCTCTCCGCTATATGACTTGTTTAAGGTGTTCTTAATAAAATATTTACACAACCATAAATTTATTATTATTTGAATTATACAAAAAATAATGTATTATTATTATTTTTTTTTAAATTACGATCTGTCAAACGTCAGCTGTTAAAATTTCACCCAAATTCATCGATTAGTTTATTTTTTGTAGCCGTTTGAAGTAAGCAACTTTTGTGTTTCTTGAAAAATGGAACAAAGTGAATTTCGAAACACTGTTATTCGATAGGGAAAATGGCTAGAGGCACAAGAAAAGCTCGATAAACATTACGGTTAGTCTGCCCCGTCAGATTATATGGTAAAATATTGGATGGCTGAATTTAAATGCGGCCGAACAAGCTCTGCAGCAATACCATAAACAGGGAGGCCAAAGACGAGGTTACTGAAGAAAATATCAAGAAAATCCCCAATATCATTATGAAAGATCGCCGAGTCATGTTACGTGAAATTGTTGAAATGGCAAACATATCATATGAACGTGTGTTCAACATTCCGCATGAACATTTACATATGAAAAAGCTATGGGCTAGATGGGTGCCGCGTTTGCTCAGTATCGAACGAAAACGAAATCGACAGATCATCCACATCAGTGTTTGGACATGATGAAGCGTAATCCTGTTGATTTTTGACATCGATTAATAACGGTTGATGAAACGTGGGTCAACCACTACACACCTGAAACCAAAAATCAATCGAAACAATGGGTGGAAGCTGGTGGAAGTGCTCCGAAGAAGAAGAAGACAGTGAAATCGGCTGGCAAGGTTATGGCTACTGTATTTTGGGATGCACACGGAATATTGCTTATCGATTAGCTTGAAAAAGAATCCACAATCACAGGATTATTGGATTTATTGATTGCTGCTATCAAGAAAAACCGACCACATTTAAAGAAGAAAAAAGTGCTCTTTCTTCAAGACAACGCACCGGTTCATACAGCACTAGATACAATGGTAAAAATACGTGAAATAGTGGGTAAGACCCGTTAATGTACCAAGGGATTCGGATGGTTTTTTCAAAACATGCTTGCAGCAAATTGAAAGCCAGGATGAGGAGCATTTTCATATAGCAAAAGGAATGAGTATTTCTCAATAGAAGGTGCTCCTTTCTCTACTTAAACCAAAACTAAAAAAACATTAATTTAGAAAACCGCTTAGCCCCGGGTGTCGCTTACTACTTACCGTACTGTAAGTAGTAGAAATATTGTATAAAGTTAAGTCTGCATTATGTTTGGAAATATGATTAAAAACTTCTTGCTTCACCATCCCAAACCTAATTTTTTATAAATTTTCATTAAGCTACCTTGCTCACGGTGCAGACGGGTCATACAAAATCGGAGCATCCACGGTAAGGAAGATATGGAATGAATTGCATGCTATAGCTAACTTAACCGAATAGAACCGATTAGCCCCTAATATCATACTCTTTTTATGAAAAAACTGGTCTTCCTTATTGTTTGGGGGCCATAGATGGCAAACACATCAATATTACAAATCTGCTTTATACTGGAAGTTTTTGTAGCTTCCCGACTGCAAATTATAAAGACAGTCATACTTTCTAACTTCTTCGATAATTCTTTTGTTATTGTCTATTTTTTCTTCTTCCGTTAATATATTTTTTAAACTTTTATATTTCATGACAAAAATTATAAACTTGAAAATCATGTTCTTTGTTGCCAATAATGTTGTGGCAACATCGGAAAGAGAGTCAAAATTTTACAGAATAACAAAGTCCGCAATGAAAATAAGTCTCAGTTTACACACATCAGGTTTTCTTGTTTTCTTGCTTAAATTTCCTTTTGAACTTGCATTTACATTCACACACAAAAGCTTTGTGTCGTCAAGTTTAAGTTTTTTACATTTTTTTACATTACGAGCCAAACTTGATGTGTGTAAACTGGCACTACAATAGATATTAATTTTGCGCTGTTCCGCAAAGCGGTTTTTTCCTTCAACATCGTATGAAAAACTGCACTGCAATAAATTATCGTTACATTACTCTCACTTTTTTAACGATCAACTTCAAATGTTTCATAGTATGGATGGGGACTAATGAAGCATTTAAGATTTTCCTTTGCTTTTTTTTTTTTTTAAACATGCTCTATGGTATTCTGAGGCAAGGAGTATGTTATATATATGTTATATGTTTATGCGTCAGAAAACCCTGAGTTGAGAATTGAATATACCACTGGCCGAGCTAGCCACATATCTTTGCTTTCATACTTAACTTGTGAGTTTTCGCATAAAATCAGATAGCGATCAAGATTTTTTTTTTTAATATTTTTTTTTTTTGAGGCATATGACGCGTAACACCGCTCTCCTACAAATTCAAGACATTACGAGTCAAACTTGATGTGTGTAAACTGGCACTACAATAGATATTAATTTTGCGCTGTTCCGCACTGCGGGTTTTTACTTCAAAATCATATGAAAAATTGCACCGCAATAAATTATCGTTACATTACTCTCACTTTTTTAACGATCAACTTCAATCACGTTCGATGATGATAGGCAATCAAACGAAAATCTTATTTTTAAATGAATTTGTTTATGAATTCCCAATTTCAAAACCAGTTCTCTCTTCAATATCTTCATCTGGCCACTTTATTTGCGACAAATGTTGTTTCATGGGTTTTGCAAATAATTGTGAATAAGATTTGAACGAGCGAGCGCATGTCTGTGGATATTCAGCCGAATTATGTGGTTGGACAAGTTTTTTGCTGTCATTTAATTATTTGTTGAAACAACAACAACGCACGAGTAATTGTTTTTTTTTCTTCTTGCTTTCTCAACATGTTTCTTCTGCTCGGCAATGAAATAAAACAAAAAAAATTATTCTGTATTAAATCATGCATTTCATTTAAAAAAATACCGGATTGTTAGCGAAATTTCAGACTCATAAAAATAAAACTAATTAAAATGCAATAAAAATCTCGACTTAATTTAATAATGAAAAAAATTACATGTCGTTGGTCTCATGTAGAAAAGCCCTAACTCGCTTTTTACCTGAATTGAGCTTTTTTAGGAATCCTACTACGTTTCACACAAGTACACGGGCGTAACACAGATTTAATTAAATAATTTCATGCACATCGCTCTTACATGCAATTGACCAAACAAGTTACTTTTAGTTGGTCCTAGGTATAGTTTTCATTACGATTCTTCCGTCTCCTGAAAAATTGTAATGCTGTTTGTTAGGTCCTTTCTACGTGAGACCAACGATATGTACATATGAATTGGGTGATTTTTTAGAGAATCATACCTTTCGATTTGGCAGCACTGCTGCTTTATTTGACAACATTTAACAGCTTTCTGTGCCTCGTTTCTGCAATATTAGTGAGAAGTTTCTCGCATCGAAAACTATGAAACATAAAATTCCACCGTTTCTCGACTATCGAAATAAACAGTCACCCTTATCGTGAATAAGATGGGAAATATTTGTTCCCATAAAATGTTCAATTCCCTGGAAGGGGAAATTGCTATCGTGACATTCATGTGAACTCTTTTAGTGCTATCAGTACCTAGTGAATGTAAATGTGCGTATTCATAAAAAATTAAAATGTATTTGAAATGAATTTTAGTAAAATTTTGTATGGAATTTTTGAATTAAAACACATTTCACATTCATTTAAATTTTTATGAATATGCCCAAAAATATGTAAGAGTAATAATTAATAAAAATATCAAACTGTCAGTGCAGTGAAGTTTAATTGAAATTGAAAGAAAATGTTTAGAATCCGAGCATTAATTGAATTACAGGAGGAAGAATCTCGACAACACCGAATTGCTCGTAGACATTTACGAAATGAATCTACTCCGTTGGAGTTACTTATTCTATACACAAATTGTGTTTGTACATAACTTTTTTGTTTTATTGTTTTGTTTCAACATAGTAGGGTAAATAAACAGCCATGTTCCAAGAAACGCGCGTTCTGAAACCGCAAAGCGTTCTGAAAAAGCTTGATTTTTAGGTGTTATATGGCGTTTCGGAATTTTTCGAAAAAAATACTACATGTGTTTTACATACGTATATATGTACGTATGTGGTAGTTATATAAATGAACAAATAGAAAACAAAATTATTTATTAGTTTTTTTAATTGAAAATGTGTAAAATTCTTTCAACTTTTTATTGAAATAAAAATAAAACATATTAAGTTTTAATTGTGAATAATTTTATTGTGTTTTGCAAGTTCAGTTTTAGCAAATTCAATCAGTTCACTTCAATATACACATGGAGTTGAAGTTGCCAATTTTAAGCGATATGCGTTTTCCAGAACACCTATTTGGCGATTTCAAATCGCAAAGCCATACTTCTTGCGTTAAACGTTTCCCAGAACACCTATTTGGTGTTTTTAAATCGAAAACGCTAAATTTAAGCGATTTGTGTTTTTCAGAACATGCCTGAAAGCCGCATGTATGTACATATATTCTAGAAGTGTTGAACAATAATACTCCAACAACAAAAACATCATTTGGAATAACACCAACAATAACATTGTATGCCTGCCTGCGGTTCTTTGCAGAAGGTGTAGCCAGAGGATAAGAGTTGTTGATGCCACACATCCAGGCCTGTACCATTTATATCTTCCGCAAAAGAATTCCAAACTTCAGCCAACACGTCTTTAGGGGTTTTTGCATTCTATTGAGCACAATATCACTTTGTACCTTGTTAACAAAGCTAGTCCCAAAATAGTTGATTATAAGCTTTTACATTTTAATTAAAAGAAATAATTACTTACATGATCTAGTTTCGCCAGCAAAAATGATGTAAATAAATCAAAGGGAAAAACAAAAATAATACGAGGGAAATAAATGTTTACGATTTGGTGAATTTTGGCCGAATGTGAATTTTGTTTAGTGTTATTATTCCAAACTGAATTGCACATAGAAAATGTGAATTCATTTCTAGGGGAAAAGTATTAACAATTGCAATTTTGGGAAATAGGGAATTTTTCCTGGGAATAACTGTTTACGATAGGGGTGAGTGTTTCTGTGTATGAAATCGAAAAGAGGTAACACTAGTTACGTCTTTGTTGGAATATGTCTATTAAGCAGCTGCCAAAATGCAAAAAATGAAAAGAAAATTTAAGAAACAAATGTCTAGCAGTGAATAAATAAAACAATTGAATTCAATAGTGTTATAAATAAAATAAAATTGTGTCAATCAATAACATATGTACATACATACATACATAAATAGAACCACATTAAAATCATAAAAACTTTCACACCATTGATTTTTGTAACTTAAGTTCGAATTCATTCCGCTGAATTTACCTCTAGCGAACTCCAAGTTTATGGACATGTAATCCACTAGCTTTTGCTTCCGCTCCTTGGAAATTCTTTCAATTTTCTAAAATAAATAGAAGAAATGAGAAATGAACTACATTCACTATCTGGCGTATTCATACAAAATAATTTTAAAAAACTTTATTTTTTACGTGTGTTTTTGGCTAACTGGTTTTTGTACGATATTTCTAAGTACCTTAGTTCTTCCTTAAGCTAATTGGACTTAAATTTTCCAACGTGGAAAATAACACTAATATCACATAAATTTCTATAACAGCTTTTTAATGTATCTGTTGTTATAGAAATTTTTCTGTGATATTAGTGTTATTTTCCACATTAACTAGGTTAAATGTATTGTTTTTAATAATATTTATTAAACAGATTCCCCTGATGAAGTCAACAAAAAATTGACAACACGTTGGGAAAAAAATGTAAATAAAATTGTTTTAATTTACATTGGAAAATTTAGGTCCAATTAGCTTAAGGAAGAACTAGGGTTCTTAAAAATATCGAAAAAAAAACTTTATCTGTAGTGCGATTCTGTAACTTTTATAACGATAATCGAATCGTTAAAATAATTATAACGATATTTTATCGAATTTACTATGCTGTAACATGTGTTTAAAGATATTCGCCATCGATCAAAATCAGCTGTTAATTTTATTGCCGATTGTCGATATCTTAATGACAAAAATGTTCTTGTTGTTTACGAGTATTCAATTGTTTTTTGATTAAATTGTTTCCATGAAATAAAGTGCTAATAACCTGATTTTTAATACATAAAAATATTTACTAAATACTTCAAGCCATATACATTTTTAAAAACAAAAATTTCTGTATACTGTTTTTAACCGGTGTTTTGTGTTGAAATGGCTTTTGAACGTTTGGCATTCGGACTTGAAAGGGATGACACAAGTTTGAACGCTTCAAGGGATAATCGGTGTTTTTCGGGAATTGGATAATCCCTTTGAGTTGACAGCTAATGAATTTAAAAAGTTATATAGACTATCACCAGCCTTTTTTTATTTTACTTACCTTATTACAAATTAAATAATATTTATTGTCACTTAAAAACTAAAATCACAACCAGAAAAAATCAATATGTATACATATTGTTATGGAAAAATTTATTGTTTTTTTTTTCTTTGTGGTTTTCGCTTTTTTCTGGCAGAGATGCAACGTGATGTTCATATGAATGAACAGAAAAATACAGCTGCTTACCATCGTTAGAATTAAGTTACATAATCACTTCAATCGTCAGTGCAAGCGATGAAATTTGATAACAAAAGTTGCGATTATCGGATCGTTAAAAGTTAGAGAATCGCACTACTGTTTCTTTTCATCTTCGATCCAATCTTACACCTTTTCGCTTCGTTTTCTTTTCGACATCTTTTTGCATTAATTGCTAAAAATTCTTTCTCGATCATTCCAGTTTAATGCACTTTTTTTCTTTCTTTTATCTCCCCTGCCTATCTACCTGATACTATTAGTTGTAGGCCTCAACTGTTTGCTTGTCACATTGTTGCTTGATCCGCAAAAGGGTGCACACGTCACCTACTGGATTGTTTCCTCATTGTCTACGTCGATAAACCAGAGACCATTAATCACCCAGAAATTAACATTCGAAATGTTATTGGCGGAATACAGCCGCAAAGCTGCGAAAAGTTTGGTAATCCAGATTGCGCCTTGAAAGCACCAGCCTTGGTCATATTTAAACATTCATGTCACAAAATTGTCATTGAAGTTACAAATATATTTCTTTGTTTTATTAAGATCTAAACTTGTGTTACTTTAAATAAAACACCTTGTACATATGTAATTCTTACTTTCGCTGGCTAAAGCTATTAGTATAATTTTTAACAATTTAAGTTTTATTTCTTACCGCGTGATTTTAAAATTAGTTTGTAATGCTTTCTGTTTAATAAATTTAAAAATAAAATAAAAACAAGAAAATTATAGCATTTAAAATAATTACAAGTACGTCGTACGACATTCCTATGTTCTTACCAACTTAGCGACAGTTATGCTTTAGTAGAGTTCGGAGATCTAGTAAAATTAAGATACGTATATATGTATGTATGTTCATATTAATATACAACAGTGCTGCAAAAATTATACTTCACCAAAGTGAATTGGAATCACTGCAAACATGTTCGATCCGCAGCAATTTTGTGGTCATGGTATTTTAAGCCAATAAAATCGGTGTCAATCGACACTGTATTTTATACAGAATGTGGAATTGATTTACATCAGCACCTGCTTTGTCCGCCTTATCTAATGATGGACCAACTCCATGGGGTAAATTATTTACCCCCATTCCCGTGTGACTTGCAAGGCTCGCAGGTTTTGCCAAAAGTTTATTGCAGAGCTCGAGCCTTCTAATATATACTTCCTGTATGCAATTGCCAGATAGTCAATGGAAATCAAGGCCGAAGTCCATTACGAGCAATAGTCAACCCTTAACCAACTCACCCGTCTAAACAGCACCTCGTGCGGTTATTAAACCCCGAAAACCGACATTGCTCAGTAGTTATCAGGGAAACCAATTCATCTTCCTGCGAATTAGTCAAAACGTTTCAGTAGGCGCCCAAAGCATGATCAGCCCCATCGGCCTTATCTGATGGTGGACCAACTAAACGGGGTGCATTGTTCACGTATCCATAGCACCCCTGTGTAGCTTTCTACGGTCACACAAGTCGCAATAAATTTGTAGCCATATAGACAAGCAACTTGCTTAAGCATTCGGCCTTCTAATCCCTTCTGTATGCAATTTCCCAACAGTAAATGGAGGACAAGAGTTAGTAGGCCGAAATCCAGTTAGAACATCAGCCCTTAACCAACTCACACGTCATACCATTACCCCCTGGTTCCTCACAGTAAGACAACAGCAAGTCGGGGGGTTATTAGCCACCTAAAACCGGCATTGCACCATAGTTATCAGGTTACTCATGATACACCACCGCTCCCGTTTAGCTTGCAAGGCTAACACAAGTCGCAACTTCAGCTATAAGTTTGTAGCCATGTGAAGAATCCCTGCTTTATGCAATTTCCCAGGCATCCAACTGAAGAAAAATCGTAATGAGTTGGTAGGCCGCAGCCCATTAAGAGCATCAGCCCTTAACCAACTTATCCGTCTAACCATCATTTTTGGTTTCTTACATTATCTTTTGGTTATTAGGCTCCGAAACCCGGCATTATGGGGGAAACTAATTCGGCTTCCTGCGATTTTAGGTTTAAGCCACGGCCAGACCGTTTCCAACTAGATTTAGGTACCTCAAACATGATTAGGGCCGGAATGGTCTGCAAAGCAGAACCTCCCGGAGGCTTTGTCGATCCCCGTTCTACCAATTAACCTTTGTTAAGGGTTTCAGAAGTCCAACACAACATAAGTCATGCGGCAAACGAGGAACTTTTACCCCTCTATGCCTCCATCTTTCGGGCAGTATGCGAATCTTTCCTTGAAAAAACTGGTAATCTTTTGAATCGATCCACGCATCGATTTACTTCATATGAGCGGAAATACTGCTTATCCAGGCCGTGTGCTATTGATCGAAATAAGAGATAGTCCGAGGGACCAATGACTGGAGAATATGGCGGCTGGAGTAGGACTTCCCACTTCAACGTTTCCAAGAATGTATTAACCA
The DNA here is from genome assembly GCA_914767995.1 of Thecocarcelia acutangulata. NCBI lineage: Eukaryota > Metazoa > Arthropoda > Insecta > Diptera > Tachinidae > Thecocarcelia > Thecocarcelia acutangulata. Next base: position 20,082,193 of record OU612095.1, on the reverse strand, counting down.
CTTTCGGTACATGGGGTCGAGCATTGTCATGCTTTAAATCACCTCACGTCTCACTCACTATCACGTCTCTCGTTGTATACCGGCCTTTTGTCTTCTAATGCTCGGCTCAAACGCATTAATAGCGTTCGATAACGATCGCCTGTGATTGTTTCAGTTGGTTTTAGTAACTCATCAATACACTAACCCCGAGCTGATCCCAACAAATGCTAGGCATGACCCTGGAACCGTGAATATTCGATTTGGCCGTCGACGTGAAAGTATGGGGATATCCCGATTTCCTGCGCTTGAGATTATCGTAATGAACCCATTTTTCGTCCCCAGTCATAATTCAATGCAGCAATCCCTTGCCTTCCATCTTTGCCTTACAAGTAGCCTTTCGACATCTCTCGGCTTCAACTTGCACGGCACCCAATTTCCTTGTTTCTGCATCATTTCCATGACTTTCAGCCGTATTGAGAGAGCTTGTTGCGCATCTCCAAAAACCTTCTCTCTTCCACCGCCTTGAGGGGGTCACCAGTCCCCGAGCCGTTTGGGGCTCTACTGGTAGTAGCCTTTGGGCTACGAAGTCTGGCCGGAGACTTAAATCTGGTACCACGGGAACCGGGAGCCCCAGGAACTTGTTTCTGCCCGGTTATGGTGCGGCCCTTCGGGGAGTATCGTGGTGGTTGTGGTTTGAACCCAAATCGCGGGGAGAGTGCAATTGAGCTCGGTGTGGAGTTGCATTGCAACCGGGAGCCGTGGCCCATAGATCGGAAGGCTCCACTCCTAACCAAGGGGGAGATCATGTCCAAACAACATGTGATCGAATTGGTACTCATGCATGACAGATGTCATGTATGGGGGCGCTGGTAGACGCATTGTATTCACCCGGTGATTAGATCACCGTGGGGTAAGACCATATTGGCAGGTACCCACGATAATCGTTTTCACAACTTCCACCGCCTTGCTGGTCTTCGCCGTTCTTCAAACCACTCTTGGCACGTTCTTCCACTGATAGCAGCATAGGTAGTTAAGACCATTCGATGAGCCTCAGCCGCAGATTTCTTCATATTAAAGCAGAAAATTAAAACCTCCCGCAAATGACGTTAATTTGGCTCGTAAGCTGTAACATGTAAAAGATGGTTGATATCTTTTAACTATTTAATTCTAACAAAAAGTATAAATTTACATAAAATAGTGGACTATAAGCAAATAAATATCTGAATGTTTCGGTATGAGGGTACGACTTCAACTGCTTTCCTTGTTCGTGCAAACAGGTTGCCATCTTTCTATCTCATTTTTCGAGAATAACTTAATGATGCGGACACAAATCTACTACTATTTTGATGGCGTTTGGTTTACAAATACCTAAACTTATTGTATAACATCTGCGATCTATATATTTAGACTACCGCTTACCGCTACAGCCATCTATTGCAAAACGCCAGAAGCAAATTTGTACTCCTAATAATATTTGTTCATGGAAGTCCCATAAAGAGGGCAGTTAGCTGGTAGATATGTTCACAAGAAATGTAGAGTGAGATATTTTACCCTCCTAAGAGCGACTCAGGGACAGTTACGAAGATTTTTGTGGATTTCCAGCTATTTTACCCTTCCTTTGATTCCGATGCGAAGCCATTTACCGCCATCCCACCGTCTTAACTATTTTACTCAAGCATTTTTTTTACAAAACAATAGATTTTAGCATATCCAAATCTCGTTCCTAAGATTTTCCATATAACACTAGTTCACTCCTAATATACACAACTTGATATCAACTTTAACTTTCGTCCTTGTCCTCTGAAACCAAAAAGTAAAAAAGATGGCAAATGATTATTTAAGTAATAATTTTTTTTATTTTTCCCGTAAGTTTGTGTTTTGCATACTAAACTGAACTGAGACACTATTTTTTATTTATTTATTTATTTATTTAATACTGTAACAACTAATATTATATATTTCACTATTTTTCCATTTACACCTTTTTTATATTAACTACCTTATTTATAAAAATTTTTCATATTTTTTAAGCTTTTATTATACAAATTTCTATGCAAAATTTGTCTAACAAGAGCTTAGTAAACATGAAATATTTGTTACAAATAAGGCAGTAACAATTTAAACTTAACCGCCAATTGATAAAAAAAAAACGTTTTTAATTTACACAAATGCAACCGTGTATGCTATTTTTGAATTAGTGGAATATATTTAAAGTGCGGTCTCCACCTGACATGAAAACACTAACTTTAACGCTAACTTCAAGTTAAAGTTAAATGTGGACCGCTCATGTTGAAGTTTGGTTAAAGTTATAACTTGGTTGTTAAAACATTTCATTTGGAAACTCTGTTATAACTTAAATTGACAACAGCCTGCTATTTGTAGTTGTTTTTCACCATTTTTATTTTTTTACTATGAGAAGTTATAACTCTTAACATCACTACGTGTACGCCGACTTAAACAGATAGATATTTAAACAGTAAGTTTTACTTCATGTTTTAACTGCGGTTGAAGTTAGGTGTAGACTGCATGTAAATGAACGGAAACTTCTATATCTTTCGTTTCCGTAAAAATATACTTTTAATAGTATAAAATGGATTTTTTTAAAAATGGAAAGAAAAATTCAAAACTCGGTGCGTTTTTGTTGAAATAACGCACTGTTTTCTCCATTTTAGTGCGTTTTGAAATTTCAAAGTTGACAACGCTGGGCGCAACTCAGTACAACAAATGCCTAGCGAAGTACAGTCACAAAGCACATACAAGAAATGAAAAAAGTGACGTTTTAATAAAATAAATTCAGATTTTTGGAATTTTCGCAGTCATATCACAATAGAAACAACAAAAGCACAAAGTAAACAGAGATGAAACAAAACGAAAAAACGACAAATTATATTTATCGCCTTCATTTTTCTCTCCGCGCTAGTGTGCTTTTATTCGCAAGTAGAAGAAGAGAAAACACACGTTTACTGTATGAATTGTATGAATACGTATGAATTGAGTTTTTCGTAACGTATATTGCGTTTGCAACACTAACAATGAAACAGCTGATATTTGCAAACAAATCGCAAAGTATACAACAAGGTGCATTAACGTCTACACGCTGGCAGCACTAGAGCAAAATTACAACAATACAACAAAAACAGACATCTGGTGAGCTATGTTTATCAAAAATAATTGTAACTTTATTCACAATTATAAACTATGAATGTACCTTTTCATAATTAAAAATTATTCTTATTTGAATTATTTTTATGTTCACAAAATAGTTTTTATATGTTTAATTCAGAATCAAACACTAAATTCACTTTCAAAAATGTAAACAATACATTTGACGTAAATAGCTTTCTATATTGCCAGCAGCAAAAAATTGTCACATGTCGTAGCGCTGCCACCTTGTAGATGTTAATGCATCTTGGTATACAAAGATGAAGAAGTCACGTTTCAATAAAATAAAATTAGCAGCCAAAATGAACGTTTTGTAACAAATATCGTTAAATGTTAATACGAAATAAGTGTGAGCGGAAAAATAGTAAGTGTATTAATTGCTACAGCACTTAAAGACTACAATAATTATTATTTTATAATACATCTAGATGTGTTATTATGTCGGGTATATGCACCAACGCCAACATACTCATGCATGTCTGATACAAAGCATACAGTCGAAAAGAATGTCAATTGCCCGAGATGTACAAATTAAAAATTTGATTGATGGTTTGACAAACAGTTTGACAGTGTGTAACATGTCGGCGTATGGAAATGCTAACATATCGTTTATTTTTGTTATATATTTTATTAAACTAGTCTAAAAATAGCTATTAAGAATATTGATTGAGTTTTAATTTATAATGTTTTGTTTTTTATTTTTAGTTTTAATGAAAATCTAGCATTTAAGTTCGAAAAGTATAACAAGATTTTAATGAAATATTTTGATTTTTTTCATAACTTTGTTATCAGTGCAAAGTTCAAACAAAGTTCACAAAGGCATATAGTTCAAATATAAAAAATAGTTGTCATTGTTAACCGAAAGCTTTTATAAAGAATATAAAGTAGGTCTGTATATAAAAATAGTTCCAACATTTTTCATTTCTTTTGTTTACAATAAACACAACAAGTCAATAATAAATAATTCAGTTTCTTTAAGGCTTTGATGAAAAGAAATTTTGTTACTCCAGAAAAAGAAAATAAATAAAAAAAAATATATAAATAATTTTATGTGGAAAAAATATCACTTATATTATTTAGCCTACATTATTTATTTTACTTATTATAAGTTAGTAATTAATTTTTGTTTTTAAATAACTAGCCAGTATTTATTTATAATTTCATATTTAATGTCAAATAAATAAGTAATCAATTTGCCATAAAATAATTTAAAATATTTGCACATAAACGTTGTACCAATGGCCAAATATATTGTAAAATATATTGAAAAACTGGACGCAACGAAGGAAACAGCAAACATATTTGATGCTGTACTGACTCAAGCAGTACCGAAAGCAAATGTCAGTTATTTCTATCATAATCCAATTGTATATAATAATTATTTTCCAGCTGTTGTCTGAAACTATCACTACAGTCGTCGTCATCGTCGTCCTCGTCGAAACTATCAGAATCACAATTATAGTTGGTGTGGCCGGTTTGTGTCTTATCATCATAACACCACTTCATATCTTCGCCAAATTTATGCCGATGCGCGAGGTTCTTATAGGCATGTAATTTACTGTTATCAATATACGACTCACAGGGATAACACCATACTGATAAATCACTAAAACTTAATGCTAAAGGATGTGTAGTTTCCAGATTGTGAAAAAGCATGTGCTCCATAACGTAACGTCCACACAACACTTTATGACAGCTAAGACACATCCAGTTTTCAGCCGTTGATGAACATTCATGGCATGGCAATGATGTATTTATTGCTGATTTAAATGAGGGAAAAGAAAGTTAAAAACACATAAAATTAATATTATTAAACGTTGACAAGAAGCAAGTAAACAAAACCGAATATTAAATTAAAGAAAACACATTTTACAGAGCACTAAAAGTTAAAAAAAAAAAAAACATAAATAAAAAGCGTGAACAAACCATAACATAAAAAACTGAAGCAATAAACAAGCTTATGCAGAGCAATTCTCTGACGTACAATACACGTTCAAAGAGGTTTGACCAACCTAGGTGAATTTCTAAAACAAGTACTAGTGGCAAATACCGGCCGACATAATCAACCGCATTCTTTTTTTTACCGCTCTTAAATAATGCGGTCTTATATAATAAATTGAAACCAAAGTTGGAACCAATAAAACCGAGAAATTCCAAATACACACAAATATGTTATAAACTAAAATTTGGCCACTCTATTTTTGTTCTACTTATAGATAAGTCAAACACATACACATATTTTGTTTGTTAGTGTTAGTAACAAATTAATAGCTTTATTACTCCCAAAATACTGAACCAATCCAAATGAGCTATAACAGACGAGAACAATTTTTAGTCCGAACAACTTTTTGTTCTTTTAAGAACAGACGAGACTAATTACTCCATTATAACATGTATACGTATACACCGCATTGTGTATGTATTCGTGTTTTTGTATACATTTGATTGCTTGGCTTGTATTGGTTTGTTTTGATTGTGTCGGCATAAAGTTGGATGAAAAAATTATGTCGACAAAATATCACTTTCATCCCCCCGTTCGCCTAAAAACTGCAGAGCAATTCTTCTCGTCTGTTATTGCCCAATGAAATTAAGCGGGTTTGACAAAATAATTTTCAGCCATGTTCCGAGAAACGCGCGTTCTGAAAACGCAAAGCTTTCTGAAAAACGCTTAATTGATTTTCAGATGTTCTAACAGTGCAACCTAAATTAAGGCGTAGAGCGCAACATAATTTAGCGCTTTGATTTTACGCTGTAGTAAGTAACTTAAATAAAAGCGTTAAAGTTATACCACGAACAGTATTGTGCACTAAACTTGTTGAATAAAAATCACTAAATAGATATAAAAAAAAACTGATTAAGTCGCTAAATTAGTCTGAAAGTACCTAAAATGTGACTACTAATGGCCACAAAAATTGAGCAATATTTGTTTTGAAATGAACTTTACTGAGAGACAGTAAAGCTTTCTCTCTTACGCTCTGTCAAAATTGAATTTTCAAATTGCAAAGCGTTGACGCCGCGCTATTTGGGTTGGTTTCATACATTTTCTATGTACATGAGGATTTTTGACAATACGCTTGACGCGCTTATTTAGGTTGCACAGTAAGGAACGCGCTTTTTACAAGCGTTTCGGAGTTTTTATATGTATGTATGTGGTATTTATACATATACATAACATTTGAATTCTTGATCTTGAGCTTTGACCTTTATTTAATTAAATATTTGCAAATAATTCGTTCAGCTCAAGGTCCTTTTTTTATGTTTAATGTATTTTTCAATATTTCGTCTTCCTTGGGAAGACTTCTTTATGAAAATTTGTTTTTTTGTGTGTAAATTCAATACAAAATTTGAATTGACAACAAATAAAAAAATTTTTTAATTTAGATTTTTAATTGGAAATGTGTAGAATTTGTTCAATTTTTTATTGAAATAAAAATTAAACATATTAAATTTTAATTGTGAATAATTTTATTGCCTTTTACAAGTTCAGTTTTAGCAAATTCAATCAATTCACTTCAATATTCACATGCGAGTTGAAATCGCCAATTTTAAGCGATATGGGTTTTCCACAACACCTATTTGGCGATTTCAAATCGCAAAACCATACTTCTAGCGTTATACGTTTCTCAGAACACCTATTTGGCGTTTTCAAATCGAAAACGCTAAACTTAAGCGATTTGCGTTTCTCAGAACATGTCTGTTTATCAAAGACTGAATGCACCACATTAAAGTGTATATTTCTGTTGGTCAAAGACTGAATACACCACATTAAATATTTTGGCACTGAGTAGATTTTCAGGAGATTTCGTTAAGTCGACTCATAAAGTAGACTTCAATTTGAATGGGAAATCTCAAAATCTACCAGATTTGGCGTGAAATCTCGAATAAGCAGATTTCGCTTTAGTGTAAATAGACTATTAACAATAAAATACTTTAAACAATTGAGCCCCTATGAAATGTCGACATATAGATAGCTGGGAAACGTAGAAGATAAACTATTTATAAATTTTTTTAAAATACTTTAGTTAAATAAGAAAAATTAATATTCTCCCTTAATTAAATTCTGAAAGAAGTGTGGTGATTATCTAGAAAATTCACCATAACTAAACAATTGCAGTTATCTGACAGAAACTTAAATTTTCTTAATTCTTATTTAGAAGAGTGGTGAGTTTCTAAAAAAAATTCAGCTTACCTGATGTATAGAAATTTTCAGAAATATATTATATTTAAATACGAAAAATTAACATCAATACTTAAACAAGAAAGATTATTATTTTCACTTAATAAAAGTATGTTTTACAGGTGTGGTGTTTTTCTAGAAAACTCACCATACCTAAAAATAGCAATTATCTGAAAGATATGATATTTAAGCAAGCAATCGTAAGAATTTTTCTTAATTTAATTATTATTTAAAGGTGTGGTGAGTTTCTAAGAAACTCACCTTACCTAATGTATTGCAATTTTCAGGAAAACGCTATATTTAAATAAGAAACATTAAAAAGATTTTTAAATTAATTACTTATTTATCAAAACTCAGCATAAAACGTAAACAAAACAATGGACTTTTTTTGCTACAAATCTGAACTGTGTGAACTGGAAAACTGATTGAAAAATATTCATGTTAAATGTGGTAAAAAAAAGGAGAAGTATTTGTTATTTACGAACTATACGATATGTATGAATGTACAAATCACCAAATAAAAGCAGTTAAATGTAAGTAACAACAAAAATGAAAAATCAAACCAGGACACATAGTTTTGCTTACATTTTGGTACATTCCCCGGACGCAACTGTGATAAATGGGGACAATTTTTTAATGGCACAACAGCAAACATTTCATTATTTTCTAAAGCCTTTTTTTTATAACATGAGAAGAGTTTCACACGAAATATTTCAAAGTTTGTGTTAATATTTTGTACATTAGTCGAATGTGCGCAATTTTGTGGTGGTAGCAAAGTAGATCAGACATGAAAATATTGAAAATTTGTAATAAAAAATTAATATCTCAGTACAACTTTTTGTTACATGATATACATATGTATGTAAGCATACATTACATAGTTTTTTTTTATGGACATTTAGTAATTACCTGCATGTGCTCTGTGAGAAATTCTGTTAAGGTTTTTACTTTTACCTTCGGTTTACTGCCACTTGCCTCTAACGATACATTTGTGTCTGAGACCGGAGAACCACCAGCAGCACCTTGGACATCATCCCTTGTAATATCTAAATTTTGTAAAGTAGCAGAAAGAAAATCCTCATTGTTATTTTCGCCCGATGTCTGCGGCAAACGTTTTCCAAAAGTTAAACTTTTCCAATAGCGCTGCTGAACACCAATACAATTCTGCAGAGTTTCCATACAGCTCAAATAAGCCACTGTAGGTGGTTTTGTAACGCTGCCGTTAAGATTTATTGCAGGTATGGGATCGCCAAGCAGAGATTTCGTGCACATGGTCATGGCATAAGAAATGGAATTGACATTGTAACCACCTTCCAGACAAACTACAATGCGGCCATTAGCCAAGGCAGAGAGCCAGTGTGTAAAGAGACCATATGCTTCGGGTGTTACTTTACAGCCGCCCAAAGGATCACCAATGGCAGCATCGAAGCCAGCTGATACCAGCACTAATTCTGGATCAAATTCATAGGCTATGGGCATTATGATGTGCTGAAAAGCCATAACGTATTCCAAATCGCCCATGCCTTTCTAAGATAACAAAAAAAAAAAAAAACATTTCTTTAAATACAATTTAATAAAAAATTTCAGTGTTTTTAGTCAAAAGTAGGCAATGGCCAACTGAAAAAGCAATAATCTGGCCGACTAACCTTGTTCCACGGAATGTTAACATTAAAACCAATCCCAGGCCCTTTGCCCACTGCATCATAATCAGCATCCTTGCTTTTCGGAAAGAAGGTAGCATTGTCATAGCGATGTATGCTGATGTACAATACTTGAGGATTCGATTCGAATATGTGTTGTGTGCCATTACCATGATGTACATCCCAATCCACAATAAGTACACGCTTTAAACCATGATCTCTAATGGCATACTGAGCAGCAATGGCCACATTGTTGAAGATACAAAAACCATGAGGTAGATCTGATTCTGCATGATGTCCTGGCGGTCGTACAATGCACACACCACTGCGAGCATCACCCTTTATCACCCTATCGACTACCTGCAGTACAGAGCCGGCCGCCAGGGTGGCACAATCAAATGTTGTCGGATGAAAATAAACGGAATTATATTTGGCACCCATATCCTGCAGTTCATCCTTTTCGCCAATACGACGTATTGCATTCACATGCGACCTGGTGTGAGCTAAACAAATTTCATCAGTTGTAGCGGCACGTGACTGTATATGTTGCATGCGATTTAATAGGTTGTACTCTTGATGCATTTCGAATATTTTTCTTATACGTTCGGGTTGTTCCGGATGACCTTCTTCGTAGGTGTTCGAATGTTTCAACATAAATTCATCGTACACATAACAGACGCGTATTTTTGGTGAAAATAGTTTCGTTTCTATATAGAAGAAATTTTTAGTAAAGAGACTTTAGAACAACTGGTAAAAGCATGTTACATTTTTTTGTAAAGAGGGAGGTAAAAACTAAACATTTCCAGTAAATTTAAAAAAAAAAATTATTTCGATATCGTTACAAAATTCCTTTTTTAGGTAAATTTCGTAATCAGCTCTACTCCAATAGGCGTTAAAAATTTGGCGTTTATTCACACGTTGCCAACATCGATTGAATGTTGTCGACAGTCTCTATTTTTAGCTTAGGCCTATTGAAGATGAATGTTTTCAATCAAGAGTTTTTTGATGTTTCCTTGATGTGATGACGATTACGCGCTTTTGGAATATGGGAAATTGTTTTTTATTCATGAATTTTCTATCGAAAACTAAAAGGTGGTTTAAGGGTCCATGTTGATTTCGAATGAAACACAATTTTTTTTAGGAATTATTGTAATTTTTTTTTTATGATAATCTTGGTATGGTTCAATTATGTATGGAACAAAATATCGGCCAAAAGGCCGCCGCCACATCGGCGGCACAACTCCATCCGATGATCCAAATTTTCGATGGCGCTGAAGCATAATTGAGGTTCTATGCTGTCAATGTGCCGAATTAGCTCATCTTTTCGCTAGCTCTTGAGTAGTTGTTGATTTATCGACGTACACCTTTTCTTTCAAATAACCCCAAAGAAAGAAGTCCAACGGTGTCAAATCACATGAGCTTGGCGGCCAATTGACATCGCCACCATGTGAGATAACACGGCCATTGAATTTGTCGCGTAAAAGAGCCCTAGTTTTGTTAGCTGTGTGGCAAGTGGCACCGGCCTGTTGAAACCATATACCGATTCTTCTGCCAGGATAGTTTCTAATCCAGGTATTTCGCACTGTCAGCTTGCGCTCAACCCCTGTTACAGTTGGTAGAGTAAACGATTAAGTGTTGTGTCTCCGAGTGAAGAGTACAAGCTCCGTTTTCTATAGATTCACACTTAGACCACTATTTGTGCTCCATCCTTCTATAAGCGTTAGTACAGATGTAGAGACCTCAGCATTTTACATGCTTGTAAAGTCGCATCTTTACCGTAGAAATGGATGGTGCATAGCCCTCCAAATATTTATTACAGTTTGCCTTGATTTGAGTGATGTTTTTTCGCAAAAAAATTAACTTTGTGCCAAACACAAAGACGCGAATTTTTCAAATTTAGACAAGGCAACTGACAGTTATATGTTGACGAGTGCAGTATGTTGACATTTCAATTAAAAGGCGGGAAATGCAAAAGGCCGCAGACTAATTGACCCGCCCTCTATTTTTCAATCTTAAAAGTAGCTAGTATTATAAAACAAATGTAAATTATGTTTTTGCCAGTGTAAGTAACATCATAGTAGGAAAATGTTTGACTTTGTAGCAACTTAGGTTAAAATAAACACACTGAGTAATTTGAAATAATTAAACAACCTTGTACCTCAGGCAAACCAGCGCCCTTTGTTTATCTAAAAGCAATTTCAAATAAAAAAATCTCTCAAAACAAAAACCAATTATTGAATTTTTGTTTGGTTAGGTTAGGTTTGACAGGCTGCCAGCTATTGTAAAGCCAGCCCACTTGGGTCCAGTCAGGTCCCGTTGTGTTGCCTGGATATGATATGTATCTCAGTAGATCTACATATCACTGATTTAGAACCAACCCGAGGATCGGATAAAGGAGTCCAATCCACTTACATCGCATTCCGATACCTCCTTCAAATCATGCAGCATCGGTCTGCCTAGGTACAATGCGCTTATATAAGAAAGAGCTGGACACTGACAGAGGAAGTGCTCAACGCTCTCTTCTTCCTCCTCGTCTCTGCAACTGCAGAAGTTATTAAATGGAAAATTTAACCTCCTTGCCTGCGTCCCTATGTGGCAATGTCCCATCAGACAGCCACAGCAGAACGCAACCTCCGTCGGAGCAAGCCCCTAAGGATAATAGTCCTCCTGTCATCATATCTGGGCCATGTCAGCCTTTATATTCGACAGGTCACTAGACCATCTGTCTTGAGCGGTCTGAAAAAGTTGAAGCTGTACTTGTTTCTTACAACTCGCAAGCGGGATTCCAACGATCCCTTGAATTTTTGTTGGACTTTATAATTTTTTTTTTTTAATTAATAACTTGAACTATAACCCGTTGTACAAATGTACAAACCAAAAACCAATTAGTTTTGTAGTTTTTGCCTTAAGAAATTATCTTTCCAGATACAACTTTACATGATACCACTCGGCTCGAGATTTAAGCTAATACATATTTGGATGAAAATATATGCTCACAATAACTTTTCCCACTATAAAAGAATAAAGAATTGTATAAAAACTTTTCTATAATCTTACCTTCTTTAAGCCTCTTAAGACGTAATAGATTTTTTTCTACCACCTCGGTGGGGATTTTGGGTGCTGTATTTCGTGTGGGAAACCGTTCGGGTGGCGGTGGTCCACCCACAAACAGACGGCTTACTTTATGCAGACTTGGTTGGGGATTTACATTGTTTAAATCTTCCATTGTGTAGGTGTCTTGCAGCTGCAAACACTTCCAGTAGGGGCGATGCGAATAAATGCAATTTAATATTGATTCCTGAATTGAAGGACAAGGTGGCAGTAGTTTTTCAACCAACAAAGGGCACGGTTCACCCAGCAAAGCACGCAAAGTCAAAGCGGCGCCCTCGGCTAAAGAATCCAAACAATAGCCTCCTTCCAGAACAACTGCCAAACGTGAATTGGCCAGTTTAATAAGTGGATTTATAAGATGCGTATAGAAAGCAGGTGTTACTTCCATTTCGCCTTCTGGGCAACCCAGAGCTGCATCATAGCCGGCAGAAATTATTAACAACTCTGGTTGGAATTCTACAGCAACGGGTATCAGTATTTGTTGAAATATAGCCATATAGTCACCATTGCCCATGCCAGTTTTATTAAGAGGTAAATTAAAATTAAACCCTAAGCCGGGACCGTGACCGACTGCATCGAAGTCTGATTCTTTTAAATTGGGCCAAAAAGTGCCGTGTTCAAAACGATGTATTGAAAAATATAAAACTCTAAGGAAATATATACAAAAAACATAAAATAAATAAATTTGGGCATATGAAAAATTTACCAGGAATTAATTACCTGGGATCATTGTAAAAGAATCTCTGTGTACCTTGACCATGATGAACATCCCAATCGATAATCATTATCTTATTCAATTTCAATATGTCTAAGGCGTATTGTGCTGCTATTGCCACATTATTAAAAAAACAATAGCTAAAAAGTTAAAAGTTTTTCTTAAGTTAATACCAGTTTCATTGCTACTTTGTAATTTAAAGCATGAAACTTTTTTAAGTACCCATTAAATTCAGCTTTCATAGCATGATGTCCCGGAGGCCTTATAATCGCCATACCATTTTGTATGCTGCCATTAACAACAGCTTCAACTAAATCAATTGTAGAACCCGTTGCCAATAATGACAAATTAAATGTGCTCTTAAAAGGGAAATGGAAAAATGTTAATAAAAGTTGTTAAACCAAAAAAGACCGATAGATAACAACTTACCGGGTGTATATACACAGAATCATATCGAGAACTGAAATTTTCCATTTCTTCATCGTCATTAATGCCCGATGTTCTTTCCAGCAACTGATAATGCTCATCGCTATGAAGAAGCATTATTTCATCCTTTGTAGCTTGTCTTGCGGGTAAAATTTGACAACGTTCAATTAAATTCAGTTCGCGACAGCTACAAGTAAATTATATTTAAAATATGTTTAAGATTTATAATGTCTATGATGTATACTCAAAACGAAACATAATCTAATACAAAATTTTTGAAAAACTGATTAAAAAAACTGCATGAGATAGAAAAAAATCTTTTGCTGAAAACTTATTGATAGTAAAACTGTTTAATAATAAATTAAGTAATAACAAAAATATTTTATAGAAAATATTTCAATAAACAAATTATTTTATACATAAAATTTAACGACAAGAAAATCTACTTATCCTTAGCAAAACATATGTACAGGAAGTATATCGATAAGAATCTTTGTACAAATTTGGAAAATATTTTCTATAAAAAATCTATTAATAGTGAAAATTTATCATGGAAAACTTGCAAAGAACTAATATTTTCTATAAAAAAATTTTAAATAATAATTATTTTCTATATAAAATTTATTAATAACGAAAATGTTATATATAAAATTTATCGAATATCAAACATTTTCTACAATAAATCTATCGATAAAAAAATTATTGTTTAAAATGTACCGATAACAAACATGTCGTTATTTTAGTCATTTTACGTAAAAAAAAAATTATTGATTGCAAATACTTATTATAGAAAACATATCGACATATCGATATTTTCTATAGCAAGTTTGTCGATAATTATTTGATGTAAACTATTTTTCAGTGGAAAAAAATTTTTATTCGATCGAAATAATTATGGATAATAATTATTTTTTACACAAAATTTATCGACAACGAAAATTTTGAACATAAAAATTTTTCTTCTCCACAAAGTCGATCGGTAAAAACTGGTTATAAAAAATATATCGATAACACAAATTTTTTTTATTTAATATTTTTCCGTAAAAAATTTATATATAGTTAAATCTTATTAGAGAAAAGTTATCGCCAGCAATTATTTATTAACATTTATTATTTTTTGTAAAAAATTTATCGGTGGCAAATATTTTCTATAGAAAATTTATCAAAAACAATTTACTGTAGAAATTATAGAGAGCAAAAATTTTCTTTTTAAAATTTTAAGATAGCAAAAAGTTACTCAAAAAAGTTATCGATAGCATATTAAAAGAGATCACTAGCTCAAGCAACAAACAATAAATTATAATAATACAAAACTAAGATTGAAAAAACTGCAAGATAATTAGTTATATTCAACAAATTAACAAGAGCAATTGTTACAATGCAAATCGTTGAACAAACACTTAAACAAATACTCATATACATAAAATATATACATACCGATCTAAAACGCGAACAAATCTTTCTGGACATTCTGGATGTTCACTATCCCACAGGCAACGATGCTGAGACATTGATTCATCATAAATAAGACCAGTTGGCCGTTGTGTCATGCATTTTGCATTCATTGCCTGCATGAAAAATTCATTTAGCCATTTTCAAAAAAAAAAAAAAAACTTTTTTGTTTTATCAGCGTGACAGTTCTTAACTTACATTTTGAAATATATCCTTGACTGCGGTATCTGGTTGATTTTGTTGTTGCATTTTTAATAATTTTGCTTTCCGTTTTGCTTCCATAAGCGCTGCACTTGGCTTCCGATTCTCTACTGAATTCACTGTGGCTGCGGTTACTGCTGATTTGACCATTGCACGAGTTTGTATTTTAGCTTTCTGTGCACCTCTTCGTGTAACAATTGGCGAACTCTAGAAGATAAAGAAAAGCACAGCGTTCATTTAATTTATTGGACTTTTAGTATAAATTATAATCAAGTAATCATTATTCAAACATAACTACAGGCGTATGCACAAGTACTGAGACATTTTGAGGTAATGGTATAGAATATTGATGATAGAAAACATAAATAGAGGCAAATTGTCAAAACGTTTAACAATTTTGGGCCTACAGGCTTGTTCAGAGAAATGCAAGTCGCTTAAATTTAGCGTTTTCGATTTGGAAACGCCAAATAGGTGTTCTGATAAGCACTTCAAAGAAATGCAAATTGCTTAAATTTAGCGTTTTCAATTTGAGAACGACAAAAAGGTATACTGACAAGCGTATACCGCAAGTAGTATGATTTTGAGGTTTAAAATCGGCCAATAAAGTGTACTAGTAAACACACATGTGAGTTGAACTCACATGTGTATATTGAAGTGAACTGATTAAAATTGCTAAAACTTGTAAAATAATATTTTCTTTTTCTTTATTCACAATTGAAATTTAATATGTTTGTGATTCAATATTCGTATTGTTTGATCTTGTTTATATTAATTTCTTCTAAATTCTTCCAAAGTGTTAAACATTTTTTATAAAAAACAACAACAACAAAGATCTTTAGCTGGAAGAATTTAGAAGAAATTATTATGTTTTCTTTTTATTTCAATAAAAATTTAAAAGAACTTCAATTAAAAATACCAAATTAACAGCCAGTTAGGCATGTTGAAAGTATAAGTTCTTTCGCATTCCAGGCGAAAGAAAATTAATTTGGATTTTTTTCTAACTTTATTCTTTGCGAACGATGTGTCAAACTTCAATTAAAAAACATAAGTACATGCGAACGAATAATAGTGACATAGACAAACCCAAATTGATTCGAATGTACATTTTCATACATTTTCATTCGATATTTGCCGAACAGGCTGTAAAAAATTTCACTTTCCCCCTCCTCACAACCTATTTTCCTAGTTCTGGTACAATGTACTGCATATGTAGAGGTCATCCCCTGAGTACTGGTCCCAGATAAAAAAAAGGCTTACTGAAGCCGGCTTTAGGAATTCCCAAAAAAAAAAAAAATCGTAACCGAAGTGGAACCACCATTTCAGGGGGATTTTGGCGATTCCTGAATACGATTTTGGGAATTCAAAAAACAAATTTGGAACGCGTTATACGGATTTGTTATGCCTTTTTGTTTTTTTGGAGGAACCGTAGCCAGAACATGGTATAGAATATCAAAAACTGAAACCCCATTCCCCCTTCCTATAATCAGGGCTGCGCAGTATTTGAAATACTTTTATTTGAAATACGTATTTGAAATACAAATATGTATTTTATATTATATACAGGGAAATAATTGTTACTACGGAAAACTTTTGTCTACCTTACTGTCTGTGAAAACCAGATTAGATCGACTGCAAATATAATAATTTGAAGCATTTCAGTTGTATTTTAACAAAATTAATGGAGAGCTTGGAAAAGAGATTTAATGAGTTTCTAATGCTGACACGTAAAGCAAATAGATGACGCCATTTTGGCGTCATGTTTCCACCCTACTTTCAAAATGCGCTGGTTACCAGAAAGCATCTCATTAAAAAAAGCCAACATATTCAAAACCTTTCAACAGAAACCTTGGAGAAAAATTACAAAAAACATGAAACCAATAGTGCATGCAGCAGAGAAAGTAGTTGTTGCAGTAAAGATGATGAGGATTTTATTGTTTTTATGCATTTATAGATTTTGGCAGCAGCTTATGTTCTTCAGGACCTGTAGGGTTTATTAACTCCCCAACAAGAGGTTGTTTGTCGGATGAGTCATTAAAATATCTTGTTTTTATTAAAGGAAATACTTATTTTACCGAAAATTTTAAAAGGCTTTCAATATTTTGCCAGTTTTGTCCTTTTAAGTTTTAGGTGACTATATACATAACATAGTTTACGTGCATATGTAAAATAAAATATGTATCTAAAACCAGAGAGGTATAATCTTATGAGATCGAAATACAAAAATGTATTTGTATCTTTTATATCCTATTTACACTTACTCACATCTTCCATCTTTCATCATTTTGGCAAGATGTTAACATCTTCCTATATAAAGTCTACATGAAAAAAACACAACATCTCTCAACATCTTTACAAGATATTGGTTTCTCATTTTGCTAGACTCAACATCTTTCGATTATTTTAGTGTCATCACTAAAAAAGTTTAAAGAAATTGTCAAAAATTCATACCATCAACTAGAAAATTTTTACAATGATCGGGAGCGAACAATCTAAGTAAATGGTAATTTAATTAAAAATAATATATAATTAAAAATAATACATACAATACATATATTTATAGTAAAAAAGAAAAAAAAAATCGTGATGTATGGTCTGCTGCTGACGAGAGTATGCTAATAGACCTCTGCAAGAAAAATTGCAGAATTGCGGGGTGAGAGGAAAAATTCGCATATTTTCCAGAAAATGACAGTGAAGTTGCAATATCCATTCGTAAGCTGTCTTTGAAAAACTTTGGACTGATAGTCTTGGAATATCCTTTTTAAAAAAATTACCATTTCGATTCTAAGTTGTTATTATTTATATATATATGAGCTAAAGTCTTAATAAATTATAAAGCAAGATTTTCTAATAATTCTGAAAATTGAAGCAGTTTTGTTCTCTAAGAGCTATAATTAATCCAATAAATGTATAATCTTTTAATTCCATTTTATTTAATGTTTTTTGTTTGCTCAAACACGTAAAGTAATACTTGACAGATGAAAGATGTTGAAAATGTAATATAAACAGCTTTTTTCAATTTTCAACATCTTCCACACACATCTCCAAGATGTGAGTAGGTGTAAATACGCTATTAGTTGTATTTTGTATTTAAAATACGCAGCTGGGAAGTATTTTGTATCTTGTATTTTAAATTCATTAGGTGAGCATTTTGCCCAGCCCTGCCTATAATTACCTCAATTAATTTATAAAATACTCATTTTAGTAATTTATTTATATATATTGTATTTTAGCAGTATGGTCCAAGGCAGCTTTATAAAGGTAGTGGCAGAATTACAAAAAATACAACACCAACAAACATCAACATGTATTTTGTTGGTAGAATTTACGAATATTTCTCAAAATTTTGACACCTATTCGTAAATTCTACCAACAAAATACTGGGTGGCCCAGAAAGACCGAAGTGGTGTGAATTCCTTGTAACTTTTTTATTATAATTTTTTTTTTCTTTTCTTTTCAGTATTTTGTAAAGAAGACTTGGATAATTTATAATGGAGCAATACACAATTGAACAACGTGCCCAAATTGTTGAAATTTACTTTTCAAATCAACGGTCCATTGTGTTGACTCAGCGTGCATACCGTCGTCAATTTAATGTGCGGGTTGCACCCTCTCAGTCAACAATAAACCGTCTGGTTGCAAATTTTCGAGAACAAGGAGCAGTAAGGAACCTTCCTGGTCCCGGCAGACACCGAACTGTCCACACGGCTGACAATATTCAAGTGGTACAGGAGAGTATTCGGGAGGATCCAGAAACATCAACCAGGAGACGTTCGTCACAACTGGGCCTCTCAAGGACGTCGCTGCAGCGAATTTTGCACACCATAGGATTGTTTCCATACAAAATTCAACTTGTCCAAGAATTGAAACCAACAGATTACCAGCAACGACTTGACTATGCAATTTATTTCCAGCAAAAAGCACAAGAGAATCCAAATTTTATTCATAACTTAATAATGAGTGACGAAGCCCATTTTCAATTAAATGGGTTCGTTAACAAGCAAAACTGTAGGATATGGGCTACGGAAAACCCGAGAGTACTTCATCAACGACAATTGCACCCAGTTAAGTGTACCGTTTGGTGCGGTGTTTCTTCAGAAAGGATCATTGGCCCATTTTTTTTTTGAAAATGAACAAGGTGTCGCCGTTTCCGTCAATGGTGATCGATATCGGGCCATGTTGCAAAATTTTGTAAGGCCAGCCGTGGAAAACCATCCGCAAATATGGTTCCAACAGGATGGAGCCACAGCGCACACTGCGAGGGCCACAATGACTCTTTTACGCGACATCTTTGGTGAAAGAATAATTTCTCGTAACAGCAATTTTAATTGGCCTCCGCGTTCCCCGGATTTAACCGCTCCAGACTGTTTTCTTTGGGGCTATTTAAAAGGAAAAGTTTATGTTAATAAGCCTAGGACTATTGAGGAGTTAAAAACCAATATTCGAGAAGAAATTAACAACATACCACCGGAAGTTTTGCGAAAGGTCATGGAAAATGTGTTGGAAAGAGCACATTTGTGCGAAGCAGAATATGGCCACCACTTGCGGGATATCATTTTTAATAACTAATCCAAAAATATTCCCCATAAATTTAATGTATTTAAAAAAAAAAAATTAAAAAAATATCTCTTAAATAAAAAGTTATAAGCAATTCACACCACTTCGGTCTTTCTGGGCCACCCTGTACATGTTGATGTTTGTTGGTGTTTTATTGTAATTCTGCCACTACCTTTATAAAGCTGCCTTGGTATGGTCTTGGCCTAATAGGCCTTTGGTATTGTAGACAAAATAAATAAATATAGGTATATATAAATAGTTTTTCATTTTTTAAACCGATATTTCTCATACTTTCTTTTTTTCTAAATTTTGTAACAAAATTTAATTACTTTGCTATAAAAATATGAGTGTTTTTGTTTTCTGTTTTGTTTTGAAAAATATTTTTTAACTTTTAAAATTAAAAAAAAAATAATAATAATAATAATACAATTTTGTATTTGTTGATGATGTAAGAATAAACGTATTATTTTATTTATTCTTACATCATTAGTTTTGCAAAATACGAGTACAAACAAACACCAAAACATCAGTTGCTTATAAATTTAAGAATATTCAAAGATTTTCCGTTAAATATTTATTACTATCTTGCAAACTTTAGAGTCGGCTTGATACTGAATAATTCCATTGTTTCATTCATTCTTCAAAGTGATTTGTATCAAGGTTTTTTCTTCTTTCTCGTTAACAAATGTGTTTCCACCTACTATATATGGAGATGTATGTAGTAAAGAAACTGACGTAGACGTTAAACAATCAGTATTACCGCTAACTCGAAACGATCTTGTTTGGGCGTAAAATTTTGTTAAAAGCAGTTTATTGAATGAAAAAGAGTATCAAATGTTAGTCACAACTTATTGTTGCGCATTTAAATGTGGTAGCTGTTTCGAAATTCTTAGTTGTTGAATGTTTATAAATAGTCTAGATGTGTAAGTGTGATAGTTAGTCGCAATACTTCCTCTCATTAATTTTAAATTTTAAGTGTCACCTACATTTTTCGTTTGTTTTAAAATTTAGAATGATTAAATAAATAAGTTTAGCTTTTGAAAGCATTTTGAGTACGAGTAATGGTTTCTAAAATACGCATCAGCATATCATTTAAGTTCATTTTAAGACTGAAAAGGGTTAAATAAATAAGTTTAGCTTTCAAACTATTTAGAGCAGAAGGTGGCCAAGCCCTAAGCGCTTGGTGCTCATTTGCTTTTATAAAAGCACTTAGCTATAGGCAGTGCGCTTTAATAAACGGAAGGATAAGTTCATTCGCATTCTAGGCGAAAGAAAATTGATTTGGGTTTTTCTAACTTTATTCTATACGAACGACGTGTCGAACTTCAATTAAAATACTTACAGCCAGTTCGCCGATGTCGAAAGGATAAGTTCATTCGGACTCTAGGCGAAAGAAAATTGATTTGGGTTTTTTTCTAGCTTTATTCTATGCGAACGATGAATCAAAATTCAATTAAAATACATAAGTTCATGCAAACGAACAATAGTGACATAGACAAACCCAAATTTATTCGAATGTGAGTGACGAGCTTTCTTTCGCATACATTTTCATTCGATATCGTCGAACAGGCTGATAAGTTCATGCGAACGAATAATAGTGACATAGACAAACCCAAATTGATTCGAATGGGAGTGACTAGCTTTCTTTCGTATACATTTTCATTCGATATCACCGAACAGGCTATTAGTTTTGACACATCTTTCGCATAGAAAAAAGTTAAACGAATCCAAACCAATTTTCTTTCGCTTAGATTACGAACGCAAGCACGCTGTCGAGATTAGTAAACTGGCTCTGTAAGTCTTGTAAGATACTGTATGTTCTATGACCGAACGCAGACATTTGTAGCAGTTGATAAAAATTAGATCTCCAGAGAATTAAAAACGGTAGAATACTATTGTTATCAGTTATAAAACAGCTATTACTTTCATTACCTACTTAAAACTTACAGCCAGTTTACTAATTTCGAAAGTAAATGAATGCGAAAGAAAGCTAGTCACTCACATTCGAATCAATTTGGGTTTGTCTACCTAACTACTTACTATTCGATAGCATATTCTTATGTACTTTGATTTAGTTTTGACACATCGCTCGCATAGAAAAAAGTTAAACGAACCCAAATCAAATTTCTTTCGCTTAGATTGCGAACGCAAGTACGTTGTAGAGATTGGTAAACTGGCCGTTAACTTAAAAAGTAGAAGTATGTATTTGTAAAATCAACGTTGTTTGAAAAATATGAAATAAAAAGTGTGATCCACAAAAATCGTCAAAACCAGCACTTAAATCGTCAAATCGTCAACATGCTATTTATACCATTCAAAATCGTCAAATGACGGTAAATCTTCAAATATGGCAACCACGAACAGAAGTACCTGTTTTTCGAAACCCCTCTTGCTTCTACGCCGTTAAAAAAATAGTGTTAATTCAGAAACGCCAGTCCGGAATAATTACAAATGCTTTACATCAAACAAAGATTTTTTGCAAGTCCCTATCATATTCAGCAGAATTAAAAAAAAAATTTGCCAATAGAACAAACTTATTTACATATGTATGTACATACACAGTTTTTTCATACGAAATTATAGTTCTATAGAAGCATAGGGCACGATTGTGACCCTATTAAAATACCTTCATTTATATCAACGTATGTACATACATACAATGGATGTCTGATCATATGCATGGGCATTTCTTTGCAAATAGAAATTACAAATAAGTTACCACTTACCATTGTGTTATTCTTTTGTGTAAGCTCTACACAGATAAGCTATTGTTTTGTTTGCTAGCAGGTAGTTGTTATTCTTAAAATATGAAATTTTGCTTAGTTTTTCTTTTGTCTTTCGTTTTTTTTTTTTGCACGCACTTTTTACACGTTTTGCGGAGAAATTTTACTATTACAATGACAAATCACAGACTTTTGTTGACAGTAAAGAAATACTGCATGTCAAGTTGTCCTTTTTCGTAATACTTATTTGGAAAAATATTGAACTAATTTGCAATTTTTCCTCAATATACTTTTATGTGCTCATTGTATGTGTGTAATTAGAATTAGCACAATACTTTTGGTTTCTTTAATTAGTCACAAATAGGAATCACACCCTGTATTATATTACTTTATTATAATTTTTCCTTCTTTTTCCATAAAAATATGATAGGTTTTTTTGCTCAACGTTTCATTTTTAATTCATTCAATAAAAATATTTTTCCAACTACTACTTGTTACAATAAGTGTACAAAATGTTATTTTATTTTTTTTAGAAATTATTCTATAATGCTTACACTCGCGGAAAATTCTTGTACACTCGCGACGGAGCTGAAAAAAGTTGAAAAGAAATTCTTGAAACGACGTCCATGAAAAGAAGAAAAACAAAACATTACTAGAGTTGCCAAGTTCAAAGGCAAAATTTTCTTATTTAGTATTACTGAATAGTTATTTACTTTAATAAGTTTATATTCAAGGAAATATTATGTATCAAATAATTTTGCGTATTAGAAAATATTATTTTTATTAGCGAATTTTATTAACAGTAATTATATACCAGTTGCTTGTCTGTGGCATCCTTCCAGTTACAATAAAGAGAATTTATAAACACAGATGTTTGGTTAACAATTCACAGTAGTAATTTGTTTTAAGTAAACTGCACTGCCTTACCAGCGCATTTGTCTGATATTGGCGCCAAAAAATGAGCTGCCATGACTTAACAAAAAAACTTTGTATTGATAATTTTAGTAGTGCACTGCAAGACATTGAATATGAGCAAAAAGTCAAAATTTTTGCTATAGCGGTATTCGGCACTGTTAATTTCAGCTGTTTCTTACTATTCGAGTTTATCCGGAAGACACAAGTTTTTAATAATAATTTCACATAATGTACTTTTTTTTAGTACTACTGTTTATTTACAGTATTGTTTATAAAAAATATTACAGGTTCATTAAGCTCTCATTAGACAAATTTTGTATAAAAATCTTAGGAGCTTAATAAACATGAAATATATATTTTTTTTTTTTTTATAAAAATCATGATAAAAAAGTAACATGATTTTGGTAACAGCTTTAAAAGAAAATAAAAAACCAACGTGTCTTTAAAAGTCCTCATGAAAATTGGGTGCAAAGGGTCAAATAAACTAAGCAAACCGTTTGGCAAACACATGATTTCCGCTTGCATCTAAACCATACAGATACAAACACATGCAAACGCAATTTAATCACACACGCAAACATAAATTAATTACTATTTCTTTCTTTTCAATGGTAGATGGACATTGTGTTGCGGCAATTTGCTTTCAAATTCAAATTGTTTTATAGATTTTTATAGCCTCTATATCTTTATATTTTGTTTCTATAATCTTTATTTTTATTAATGAATACCTTTTATACATTTCGAAAGATTATTACAAGAAAACAAATTCTTGATTCCCTTTGTGTGCTTCTACTTTATTTTCTTGATTCATTATGTGTACTTCTTCTTCCATCACCTCACTCTGCAAAATTTTCATTGAAATGGCAAAATTTACACATACATTCACAAATATGCTTCAAATATTTGTATAAACCAGCAAACAAATGAAGAAACCTAAAAAAATTTACATATTTGGCAAGCAGTTTTTGCAGTTTATTTGGCCCTTAAGATTCAAAAAGTTCTTAACACAAGTTTTTTTGTTGGTCACGTTGTTTTGTCCTAGATAAGTTCACGTTTTTCCCCTTAAATTTTAAGGGTGCAAAACATTAGGGACACTTGGCAGCCCTATTTATAATTTGCCTGCAGATTTACTTTGTTTTGTAAAGTGTCGGAATAAAATTGTATGAAATATCATTTATTTGTGTTATTCTTAAATAATCTTTCCAATTTGGTTTTAGGCTATGTATTCCAATGTTAAACATCAAATACCTGATTTTATATGGGAATACACGATTTATTGCGACTGTTTCATTGATATTTACAAACAAAAAACCTGCTGGGTGTTAACGCGGAATTTAAAATTTTTTGAATATTACGATAAACAACTTGTTGCTTCTATAGATCTTCAAACCACCTGTTTAAATAAACTTGGAACAGCTTTAGAAAATTACAAGGGTGGTAAAAGCAAATGGTATGAAGCTTCCACTGATTCATCTTCAACGGTTGAACTAAAACCAAACGATGTTTGTTTGGGCAAATATGTCTTTCATGCTTTAAACGTATACAAGGTCTACGTTATTATAAAATGCTGGGACAAATGTGTTGTTTTAAAAAGGCTGCCTGATTATAAAGGGTTCGAAGTCAAAGCAGAATATGAAAATGTACAGAATTACAGAATAGTGCATGGCACCATTAAATTTTGCCCAGTATTGGAGATAAAATTTCTTAACAACGACGATTTAAAAACAGATTTTGAGGATACTGTTGCCAATGAAAACCGAGATGACATACTGAACAAAAATATGGAGATGCGCCAGTTATTAGACCGCATCAGATGTGCAAAGACAGAATTAGAGTTACACAAATCCATCACTGCTAAAACATTTTGCAATGTACAAAAAAATTTTACCTTGGGTCAACCATTTATGCGCACTTGCAAGCAGGAGGAAAAACAAATATTGGGCCGATGTGGTGATATATGGAAACGTTTTACAGCTCATGAGGATTTGGTAATAGGTGTGCCGTTAGTAAACCAGTGCGCTGCACCCAATTTGAGTATTGTGCGAAATTTAAAACCCATTCTTCAAGCGAATGAGTCTCCTGACAATTCTCTGGAATTGCATTATCGTTTATTTCAGCTAAAGCTGCAGTTTGACCAACTAGATGATGTTGAAGCATTCCTAGAGAGTGAAGATGAATGTCTGCAAGAAAAAGTGTGGTGTGCAAATGGAGATTTGCAGCTGTTACCCGAATCGTTTGCTGTTCTATTAATAAAATTAAAAATATCGCAAATAATATCCCTCAAAGAAAGTCCTTTAATTTTAAGCTATGAAGTTATCAGACATGTACATGCAATGCCTGATACAAAAAATGCAACATTTACCATGCTATTGCAAATTTTTTTACAAAATCTGGACTTTCACAAAATACTTTTTGAAGAACGCCAACATTGTGAGTTAAGATTTACTCCTTATACTCTACAACAGGATTTTTTAACTATTGCTATGACTTCTTTAAGCACTAACTTGGAAATTGCGTTTAAAACTTTTAAAGACTTGGAGAATTTTGAAAGTTTTCTTCAAAAGCGACTAGATTTTCTAAAACCAAAGCTTTCGCAGTATTCTTATGTGAACAACTACAGTTTTAACTCAATCTATTACAATAGTAATCCTTCTTCATTGTGGTTTGGTAGTCTAATTCTACGTCAGAAGAAAATAACTGAAAATGATAAAAATCATTGTCTGACAAATTGGAAAATTTATTGCCAAAATAATGACAAAATGTTATTCCTAATTAAAACTTTTCTCAACGACCACCTTTCACTTGAATGTAATATCATAACTATTACGAATTCTGATCAGAAAAACACCACCGAAAGTGTGGAAAAGTTTCAAAGCGCGTTAAGCCAAGAATTGCTACAACTTCAAGAAATCACCCGCAATGATTATGATAGAAGCCAAACGGAGCAGCATTTGAAAAATATGGAAAAACTTTATAATTTGCAAATGAATACAGATATCATTGCTAGTAATATTTTGGAAAATTGAAGAAATAAAACTATACTGTGTACTCTTGTATACCGTTGGTCTGATGTATAAAAGCCCTAAACGTGGTTTCCGAATTTGAGTTTTAAGTGTTAGGATATTTAACATATACACACTTTGTCATTAAATTTTAAAGGAATAGTTTCATAAACAATGTATTTAAAAGCAGTTGTGCAAAGAAACTACAGTTTACTATAAATTCGTATCTTTATCCTAGTTTTCGACCGTTTTTTTAAAATATAATTGAAAAATGTGTCTTCTTCAGGAAAATTTTTCTGAAGAAGACACACAAAAGGGTGTCGAAATATTAATAAACTAATAATTTTACAAGTGAGCTCAACTTCATATAAACAACAATTACAGTTCATTATATTTTTTTTTCTGCTGTAATGTTGCCTTTCGACATGATGACATCCATATGTTTATATTTATTTTTAATTAAGTACTCAATTCCATCTGCTACTGAATATTTTTATACGTATCTCCAAAAATAATTTTACTAGTAATGTTAAAGAAATTTCCATTATGTAAAAAAAAAGAAAACCTAAAAATTGGTATTTGTTTAGCCCAGATGATAACTGAAGACAACCGAAACTTTAATTGTAACTTCTTTTTCGAAAAAGTATTTCCCGCCAATTGTTTTAACATTAAATGCAAAAACGGAGGAAAATAGTCGAATTAGAGTTGTAACGTTCATAAAAGAGCAAAAGTTAAAGGATATAAATTTTTGTTTACACGTATTACCGTTATAATTTTTTCATGTTGGATTATTTACATTTTATTCGAATGTTCTTACATACACATGTACATATAATTCTCCAGTTTGTTACGATGAACAACTCTGTATTTACTGCTCTACTGTGAATTATTTAATACACATTAGTAAACAGATCTGCAGCAAAACATTTTTGGTGAAAACTAATTTATTATAGAAGAAAAAAATTATGGATAAAGCTGAAACAACTCAGCCTACTGGCAATGCACGAAGGAAAATCTTAAGTGTGGCAGTATCTCAAATTCTCCTGGAAAAAGGCTTTGATAGTGTTGATAAGGAATGCTTGGAAACGCTGACAGAAATGCTACAAAGCTGTAAGATAAATTGATATGTTTGTGCAGGGTGGCGCAGAACTACTTTTATGGTCGGAATGAAATGGTATAATTAAGACGCTGTTCGTAGTCTACTTCATGAGCAATGTGCCCAAAATCCTCTGAACGGGCTTCCGTGACAGCCGCAGTTTTGCCGATAGTCTTTATTCATGTCTCTGGACTATCCTGTATACTATCCGCAAAATATTGAATATTATCTTTCGTGTAGATCGTACGTGGTCTTCCGGTACATGGAAGTTGTCTTACTGTACTATGTCGGAAATATGTAACCGGTTGGTTTATTGTAGGTGCTGAAGGTCCAGTACTCAAATTAAGAAAGCGACGATAAGCACGTTGCGTCAAACAGTTTGTGATCGCTGTTCTGTTGTGTTCCATGTTAACAAAGTTCTGAAATTAAAAATATTGATAAATTAAAAAAGTTATTGAACGTCCTACCCATAAAAGGTAGTTCTGCGCCACTCTCTATATGAATTTATAAACTGGGTTTATAATTTAAAAAAAATTAATAGTGCTCGTAGAAGTTGGACAGTCTGCTCGAAGTTATTGCGAACTCTCCGGCCGTACAATTCCTGTTATAGGTGATGTGGTTGTTTCTTTGGTAAACATGGGAGTTCCGCTGCATGGTATTGAGGCTTTTGCCAAAAGAGAAGGAAGACAAATAATAACTATGCCTGCTCAACAACAACAGCAGAAACAATTGAATTTATTACAAGCTGGCACGAAATCACAACATCCTGCTCATATTTTGCAGTACTTACCACTGTTTCCTGATCCACACGCCTACGTCCGTACACCGGTAAGTACTACATTCTTCTATAATGAAGTATTAAGGCAGTTGGCACTTGTTAAAAACAAAGCTCGATTTTATACTACCATTGAAAGTACTTGGGGAGCCTTTGAATTACTTTCAATACGTTATAAATTATATAATACCAATAAGGGTGTTTATGTAAGCTATCTTAAATGTTAAATATATTTTAATACACATTTAGACCCATAAACAACCGGTAACAGAATATGAAGCCATACGTGAAAAGGCGGCTACTCAAAAAAGAGACATAGAAAAAGCATTGACAAAATTTTTGGCAAAAACATCAGAAACTCATAGCCTTTTCGATACCGAAGACAACATGTTTCCATGTAAGCAAGTCATACTAAATAATTTCCTGAACCAATTAAAAAGCTGTTTTCTTTCTCTTTCCAGTAATAGCCTGTAAGCCGGCATTTCCTCCTTATTTAGCCGCTTTAAATCCCACTGATCAAGTGTTTGACTTTGAAGAATTAGAATATCATTATTTGGTAGCTAATCGTACAGAAGATTGTAAAGGTATAAATTTAAAACGTTTATAAATATGCATAGATTGTTAATATTTTTACCTTCTAGATGACGAGGAAAATGAAAGTGGTAATGAAGAGGAAGGAGCGGTTAATGAAGGTGACGGTAGTAATAATGTATGTAGTGTTGCAAACGCTGAAGATGCTGAGAAAAAAAGTGAAAAAGCAGAGAAGGATACAAAACCTGAAAATGATATCAAACCAAATTCTAGCACAAATAAGGCTATTCTAGAGAATCCAAATATAGACAATCCTTATTTAAGAGCTGCAACTCTGCCCAAAAGAACAAAACCTGATCCGATTTTATTGGTTGCGGCTGCTACAGCAGCAAATATAAACAATAGCGGTTAGAAGTATTATAAAAATAAATAAGTGTAACATAAAACATACTGAAGTGATTGTACTTTTTTCTAGAACCGGTTTTCGAAAAGTGCCAATTTCAGAAAACCCGGTTTCAGGTCAATAAGTAAAGAAATAGCCGGTTAATAGAATAATTATAAACATTTTTTTTTATATTGGATGAATACTTAGGGGATGACCCCTACGTATCGTTCCTTTTTTGCAACAGTCATAACACAAAAAAGCTTGTTTTCGAATTTTTAGTTTCCATACAAGTCTCAGAAATTTTTTTTAGAAAATATCCTTTATTCTTTAATATCTCCTAAAGCAAACAGAGTAAAAGTAATTTCAATAAATTTTTGGCACGACATAAAAGGTAGTACTGTTAACAATTCTGCATTGTTAACTCGAAAAGCTAATTTTTGGAGATATGACTATGTTGCAATAAAGGAGCGATATGCAGTGCATTGTACTGGAACTAAGGAAATAGGTTATGAGGAGGAGGAAGAAGGGAGTAGTGTCTGTGGAACAATAACACGGAAGACCAAAACAACTTCCATTACAGCATTTAAAATGTTAGAATTAAATTAGTTAAGACAAATTATTATTAAATTAGTTAACAACAAATTTGCTAGCAAAATAGTATTTGGAAAAAAGTAAATCACAAAAAGAACAAAATGGAAAAAAAACTTACGAGTTTCTTAATAAATCTATTTTTTTACTTATGCGTTTGCCACTCTCCAATTTTTAATGCTTGTAATATTATGATTTTTTCACGATTCTCTAAATCAGAATGCCCAAGCCCTATGCGCTTGGTGCTCATTTGTTTTTATAAAAACACTTAGCTATAGGCTGTGCGCTTTAATATACACATGTGTACGCACACAAGTGCCAAGCAACAACACTTTCGTATGCTTTGCTTGTTAAATAAAATTGGTTTTTCCTTAAATGTATTGGTGGTTGCTTTTCCATATAGAACTTTTGGGCACCACTGCTCTAAATGGTTTAACTTCTAAAAACAGAAATTTGAAACATTTTATTACTTATTATATATCCTTTTTTAAAATCTTGCATGTGAAAAAATACCAGCTGTCGATGAGCATGACGCTAGTTCATAGGGTGATCTTTGTGTTTTTTCAGGAAGAATACTCTTAAAAACCGGTGTTTTCAAATAATTGCTTAGTGTACCGCAGTCCTACTAGATTTTGCTACATATACATATGTATATAAATAGCATTTACCCCGACTTTACTGGAAACAGGTGTTTGCTGTAGCCTGTTTTGAAGCGAAACCAAAATTAAAGAAAACTATTTTATTATTAAGTCATGAATTCACATGTACATATGCGTTTTCTATTACAAAGGTTTATGGTACTTCACATTTGGATTAGTACTACTTACATTTAATAAATCTGGGCATACAACGTGTTGTGTTTTACATCGCAATTTTATTCAAAAACGTAGATGACATTTAGAATCTGGCGTTTTTTGACTGGTATTGCAAAGCTGATTGAATTATTTCTCTATTTCCTTATAATTTTTGTTTGTTAATTGAATCTTTAATGGAGATAAGTTTAAATCTTGATAAAAAATTGTCTACAGTGCCTGTCTGTCTGCTGACACCTATTTGAACAGATAAGCAGCTTGTCGAAACTTTAGCATTGAATTGTATGGCAGCAACTACGGCAGCGAACTGAGGGATCTCGATGATAAGGTCTTTTTGCGATTGTGCCGAGCTCGGCAAAATTCTTCACGAGTACCATTATAGTACATCTGCTAGGAGCAGTGCCGCCCAACGTACTCCCATATTCTCTTTGGACGGAAGCAACGGACTCTAAAGTATGATAGCATTGGACTATCAAAAATCTTGTTGCATTGTCCCAATTCTCCATTTTAGTTAAACTTAAAGATCAATCTATAAAATAAAATGGAACAGGTTAGTTACACAGAAAATAAGTTACGTTTTTTTTGGCAGCAGCTTTCATCAGCACCCAGTATTTAAAAAAATTTTGTTTTTACGGTAATTTTCCCCCTTTGTGGCTAAAATTTTAGGCTAAAAACTATCCTATAATAAGTATCGGTTTTCGAGGTATCTGCATATCAAATTTCATCAGAATCGTTTTAGCAGCTTAGACGTGAAAAGGTAACAGGCAGACAGTTACTTTCACATTTATAATATTAGTAAGGACACCAGTTTCTATGAAAATTCCCCAGCCACGATATGGAGGAAGAGAAGCAATGCTCTTGCAGAAAAGTATATGCAGGCAACTACCAAGTATGGTAGATTCATGGGCATGATATGATAAACTTTTCACTCTATACTCTAAAAATACTTCATTTACGAGCATATTTGGTATTAAAATAGATACAAAAATATATTCCCGGTTAACCTTATTGACAAATCCCGGTTTATGCCAAAAAACATACTTTTTTAAAAAGCCCTTTTTTCGCAAAAACAAAAAAAAAAAATCGGTAAAAACTATATAACTATAATAAGTATATACATTGTATTAAAATAAAAGTTGTCTACAATAATTAAAAATATTAAAATTAAACATATATTTTATAAAAAGAAGTAGAGGAACAAAACGATATTTATTCGATACACATACACAAAAATAATAATGTAAAGACAGGTTATTAAAAGAATAAAATATTAAACTAAGTTGCAATCCAGTTGCCCCATTTCGTACAAGTGTTTTCAAATTTGTTCGTTAAAATAAATAAATATTAACGACGGTCAGGTTCAGCGAGTCTTAAATAAATAAAAAAAAATTATATACAAAAAATTAATAAAGGAATAATTACATATAACATGTACGAAGGCGGATTGATATTGAAGCTACCTAGCGCTAGAAGGGGTTAGATTAGGTTAGGTTAGGTAGGCAGGCCGCTGGATACCCCGGAATAGTCTAGGTTGTCCAGCTCACTTGGGTTCTGTAGTCGTTCGCTTTGTGATTGCCTAAAAACTAAGATAGTGGAGTGAAGAAAAGAAGTTATAGGAATATAGTGTGAGTGGAAAGGATGGGCGGGGATGGAAAGGCGGGAACCTTTTAGTGTAGCATTACATGCTGCTATATTAGCCATCCACTGCTTCTTATGAAAGAGGCTAGTGCCGTCGGTTTGACCGAGGCCAGACAAGATAGGCTATTAAAGCTCCGCTCGCCTAAGTATCTTAGACGTTGATGCTCCAATGCCGGGCATGTGCCGAGGAGGTGAAGGATCGTCTCCTCATCTTGGCAACTTCTACAGAAGTCGTTAAGGGATAGTCCTAGTCTTCTGGCATGGTTCCCAAACGGGCAATGTCTAGTGATGACTGCTACAGCCACTCTTAGTTGAGATCTGGGCAGTTTTAATAGCTCCCACGTTCTCTTAGAGTTAATATGCGGCCACAGGTTCCTTGATATGAGGCATGTAGGCTCTGTGAGCAACTGTTCTTGTGCACGTTCCAGTGTGGGGAGTTTTATTCTTTTCCAACACGCTGTTAATGGTTGTCCGCAAAAGGGGTCTATATCCCTATCCTCTAGGGCTGTCCCTTTTTTGGCTAAGTCGTCGGCGATGGTGTTGCCATTGTTGGACCCATGTCCACGTACCCATTTTAGGTTTATGTTAGAATGTCTTGCCATCTTATTTAAAGATGTCAGGCATTCCTGGACTAGACTAGAATTAGTATATATTCCAATCAGAGAGTTGATGGCGTCCGTTACTATCATGATATCCCTACCGAATATCTTGTAAAACGTCAGCCATCTGGCCGCTTTATTTATAGCCGATATAGAAGGGGGTTACTCATCCGTGAGGATGAATGTTGAATGTTTGTGTTGTTTACTGTGTTATGAACCCATTTGTGTTTTGTGCTGCGGGTGATGCAGTTTCGTCGTTGTGTGGCTGCTGTTTGCTGCTGTCGCCAATGCTCCTGTTGTTCCTGATTTTGTTGCTGATTGCTGCTTCCTATCTATTGTAATTGCTGTGTTCCTGTTGTTCTGATTGTAAGTATTTTGTGTTGCAGGGGCTGACAAGTCCCCGATCCATTTAGGGTAGTAGTACTTGGGCTACGAACTCTGGTACCACGGGAACCAGGAGCCCCAAAAACTTGCTCCTGCCCAGTTATGGAGCGGCCCTTCGTGGAGTATCGTGGTGGTTGTGGTTTAAACCCATATCGCGGGGAGAGTTCAATTGAGCTCGGGTGCCGTAACCCATAGATCGGAAGGAGTTTTAGAAAGGCTCCGCTCCTAACCAAAGGGGAGATTATATCCCAACAATACGAGATCGAATTGGTACTCATGTATGGGGGCGCTGGTATACTCATTCTATTCACCCGGTGATCAGACCACCGTGGGGTAAGGCCATATTGCCAGGTACCTACGATAATCGTTTTCACAGCTACACAAACACAAAAAAACTTTTTTTTTTAAATTACGATCTGTCAAATGAAAGCTGTTAAAATTTCACCCAAATTCATCGATTAGTTTATTTGTTGTACTCGTTTAAAGTAATCAACTTTTGTGTTGTGAAAAAAAGTGAGCTCGAGCAGTGATTAAACACTATTTATTATTTCAAAGGGAAAACGGTGATAGAGACCACAGAAAAGCTCGATAAACAGTACGGTGAGTTTACTGCGTCAGATTAGATGGTAAAATATTGAATTGCTATATTTAAACGCGGACGAACAAGCGCTGCCACAATACCATCAACAGGAAGGCCAAAACGAGTGTAGTTACAGAAGAAAATATCAAGAACATCCTCGCTATCGTTATGAATGATCGTCGAACAAAAACGTGTGCGACAGACCACTTCACAGCGGTGTTTGGACATGGTAAAGCGTAATCATCACAGTGATTACCGAAACTAACGCGTTGTGTTGAGGGGTTCCCAAAATCGTACTATTCAGATGGTATAACAAAGGTCAAATATCGTTTTACTAAGTGTATTGAACTAAAGGGATACTATGTTGAGAAATAAATCGTTAAAAAAAAGTAGTTTTCCTACTTAGGTAGCTTCAATATCAATCCGCCCTCGCATATAATTACACACCTGTGTATTTTTATAAAATCCTTTGGTTCCAGTGCAATATCCTGAGGTGTTAAAAATGAATATTGACGCAAAACACGTTTACGACCTTCATCGATAAGCAAACGTGTCATATATTCACGATTAACCTCATCCTTAAAAGAAAATAAAATTATTTAGAAACATTTTTTAAAGCGTCCAATACGTCTAATACATTGGATGAAATGCATCAAGAGGCATGGTTGACCCATAAAAATCATTTTTTTTTTTAATTGTAAAGAAAAACTTACTGTAAAAACATCATATTCATCTAGAAAATAAAACGGATGATCTACGCACGACCATAACGATATTAAAAATGCAACTGTACTATAAGAACGTTCTCCGCCCGAAAGTGCTTTAGTACTGGAGACAGCATTTTTATTGTGATCCCGAGGTACAACGGAGATTTTCAGTGTCTTTTCTTGGTGATCGATATCTATAGTACCCTCGAATTCTCGCAATCTCAATATCATCTTTAATTAGAAAACGAAAAAGAAAACGTTGTTCTTCGAAATGAATTCAATTTTGCACATGGGACATACTTACACTGAAAGAAAGTTGTAAAATCACGGCCATATGTTCCTTCAACTTTTTCAAAAAGTCAAAGCGGAATTTTAAAGATTTTCTCAACTAAAAGTTTTCGAAATATTAAATGAATAAATAAATAAATGGATTAAACAAATAAATTAATTAAAAAAAAATAAAATATGTTTGACTTATGTATATGAAAAATTGCGGACAAAAACTATCGGGTCACTAACAATGAAAGCGCTTACGTGATGTAATCTAAGAACTTTTTTGGCAGAGCTTTA
Source organism: Thecocarcelia acutangulata (assembly GCA_914767995.1). Classification (NCBI taxonomy): domain Eukaryota; kingdom Metazoa; phylum Arthropoda; class Insecta; order Diptera; family Tachinidae; genus Thecocarcelia; species Thecocarcelia acutangulata. Next base: position 20,047,471 of record OU612095.1, on the reverse strand, counting down.
CCTAATGAAACCATGGACAAGAATCGATAATGTTTCCGTAGGACAGATTAATAGAACCTAGTCTAAAGTGCTGTTCATAGAGCGACTTGTCTAAAAAAATTTATATAGAAAACACTAAAAAAATTCAGTAAATTTCATATAAATTTTCTTAATGAGTTGCTCGTCTGTATTCTTTGAACAGCACATAAATATTGTTACAAATTTGTATCATATCTAACCCACTGTGCGAGCCCTTGATTTGCTGGTTATAAATTTACACACACAGCAACATAAACAACAGAAAGTTAAGAATGTAATACACAAGCAAATCATTTTTTTTTGTTGTTCTTGCATTCTTATTGTTTCGTAAGCATGCGTGTGCATGTGTATGTGCGCAGCAATTATATTTGTACATTTGAATCTTCAATAACTAGAAAGTTCATGAATGATTTTACAGGGTGGGCCAGAAGTTACCATTGGGTTTAACACTTTACAAACTTTTTAAAGTTATAAAAATAACACTTGGAGAATAAAAAATAGAGATACACAACTGAACAAAGGACCAGAATAATAGAGTTTTATTATTTAAATTCGAGATCAATTATTTTACAGCAAAGAGCATACCGTCGACATTTTAACGTCAGATTTTCGCCCTCTGAAGCAATAATTCGTTGCTTAGTTGATCGCCATCATCAACCGTGACAGATTTGCCTCGGACCGGTAGACCGCATTTAAGTCATACTGTGGAAAATATTGAACGAGTACAGCAAAGTATTAACGAAACACCACAAACATCTGCTAGAAGCCGTTCTGCTCAGCTAGGTACGTATTTTTATTTACGTCACTACAGCGCATTTTAAAGAAAGATGTACAGTTATAATCATATAAGGTGCATTTGGTGCTAGAATTAATACCCGCAGATCATCGGCAACGTCTAAATTTTGCAATTAAATTTCAAGAGTTGGCCAAAAATGAAATCAACTTTATAGAAAATTTGATTATGAGTGATGAAGCTCATTTTTATTTAAATGGCTTTGTTAATGAGCAGAACTGTAGGTTCTGGGTTTCTGAAAATCCAAGAACCAATCAAACTGTTCTGTAGAAAACTGTTCTGTGTGGTGCTACATGCTATTGTACTAGCCATCCGCTACTTTTTATGAATGAGGATAGCGCGTTCAGGTTGACCGAGTCCAGACATGATAGGCTATTGAAGTTCCGCTCGCCTAAATAACTTAGGCAGTGATGCTCTAATGCCGGGTATGTTTCGAAGAGGTAAAGGATCGTCTCGTCCTCGTCTCAGTCGTTGTAGGGTAAGTGCATTCCCCAGGCATAGTTCCCAAACGGACTGACTGCCACTGTAACTCTCAAGTGATATCTGGGTAGTTTTCAGAGCTCCTTTGTTCTCATAAAGGTGATATGCGGCCACAGCTTTCTTGTTATTAAACATATGGACTCTGTAAACCATTTTTCTTATGGCGTTTTCTTTTCTAGAAAAAGTGTAGCATTTTCAATATTGTTTTGCCAAAAAAATACAGAAGTATACAGTTTTCTCAACTTTTTTTCAAATATTTATAGTTATTGTGACATTTTCTTTTCATCTCAATAAAACTTTACTTTTAAAACTTATATTTTAAGAAAAAAAAGGGCAGCATAAATGCAAAACTTTTTCAGAAAAGAAATCGGCATTAGGCATATTCTAGCGTGTGGAGATTTTATTATTTTTCACTACGTTGATAAGGGTTGAATGCAGAAGATATTGACATCCCTATCCCCTAGGGTTGCCTCTTCTTTAGCTAAATCGTCAGCGATATTGTTGCCATTAATGGACCCTTGTCCACGCTCCCATTTTAGGATTATGTTAGAATGTCTTGCCACCTTATTTAAAGATGTACGGTATTCCTGGAAGGTTACTCTCTGTTGCGATGCTAAAGAAAAATCAAAGAATTGGTACCCTGTATTGCGTTTTCGTATTTTCTTTTCGTATTTCATTTTCCCTTTCGCATATTTTATTTTATCATTCTTCGCTATTGTTTATTTTGTGATACAAGTGTTACTTCATTTTTAAACTATTTCGCGAAAAAGTTTGCGCAGACAGCACAGAATAACAAATTATACTCTTATTTCATTTACCTTGCGCATCGCAATAGAGAGTAATCCCCCTGAACTAGACTGGAATTTGTGTATATTCCAATCAGGGAGTTGATGGCGGCCTTGCTGTTCGTTATTATCATGATATCTCTACCGAATATCTTGCGAAACGTCAGCCATGTGGTCTACATGGGTCTGGTAATTTGAAGGATATTTTAGTGTTGAATTCTTTTATGTAAACGCCTCGCCCAACCTTTTATATTCTTCTGGAACTATCCATGTAAAAATATAAAAATCCAGATTCTAAGGAAGATTCTTCGATCTGGTAGCCGAAGATCCTTGAGAGGAATTGTTTTGGGATACAATTATATCGGGTACTAGAATCTCAAGTATAGTGGCGTGTCCCCATAGTCTGCGGGTCCTTGCCCCTGTCCCGTTCAACCTGATCGTGGCTTTTATTGCTATCTGCCTGGCTTCCAAGTTATTAGTATTAGTAAAAATCTAGTAGTAAATATTTTTATTTTATGCAAAATGAAGTGATCTGACGATTTTTGTCCCAATCTATTTAGGTACGCACATAGTTAGGTATATAAGTATGTATATATGTATGTACATAAATGTGTTTTTAAATGAATAAATATAATTTATTAATAATTACCATAAGTATTGAACATTTAATGTTTTCATATGTTCCTTGGTTTACTTCTAAAGACTCTGTTTTAGTTGCAATAAGTTCTCGTAGTTCCTGAGCATCTATATTTGCTGGCTTGCCATGTTTTAATTGAGCCTTAATTTTTGCTATTTTATTACGGGTCTGTTCTAAATCTTCTTCACTATCAACACGTTCTCCCTTTTCAGCGGCTGCAGCTAAAGCGTTTTTTAAACTCTTTGATAGTTCATTTCTTTCCACTTGATATTTTTCCAATTTTTCCTTTAATTCGGTTAATTTTTGTCGTATAAGTGATTCGTTACTGTTAATACTGCGCAGTTTTAGCTTGTATTGATGTGCTAAATTCTGAAATTATAGGAATATAAATGATGAATTGGCAAATGAATGGTTTAGGAACAATAGAGTTGAAGTTATGTTTTGGCCTGCGCAATATATTGTACAAGGTGGCGCAAAAGTAATCCTCCTATCAGAAAATGCTGTAAATTTTGCGATTGGCCCCTAATGTCAGTTCTGTTTTGACATTTGTGTAGTAAACACATGCGAAATACACGTTAATAAACAATATTACGCTACACTGCTCCAGAACGCCGTATATTGGTAACAATTTATTTGACCAATAATCGGTCAATAAATAATCATGAGTGATGAGGCCCATATCCATCTTAGCGGGTATGTAAATAAAATTTACGTTTCTGGGGCATGGAAAATCCGCGTGTAACCCACGAAGAGCCATTACACTCGCTCAAAGTCACTGTATGGTATGCTGTTTTCGCTGGAGGAGTCATCGGACCTTTTTTCTTCGAAAACGTCGCGGGCCAAATGGTGAGCGCTACAGAGCAATGATCAACGAGTTCATTTTGCCGCAACTTGATGAATTGGGATTGGAAAACATGTGGTTCTAACAGTATGGTGCTACGGCACGCACTGCACGTGCCACAGCCGATATGCTGAAGGATGCATTTCCCGGGCGCCTAATCTCCCGTTTTGGCGATTTGCACTGGCCAGCAAGATCGCCTGATTTGACCGCTGCAGACTTCCTTTTATGGGGGCTTTTTGAAATCGCGGGTTTATGTCAACAAGCGTCAGACTCTTGCAGCTCTTAAAGACAATATCCGTCATGAATGTGAGGACCTATCGCCGGAAGTTTTGGCCAATGTGATGGAAAATGCTATAAAAAGGGCTCAAATGACAATCAACTGGGGCGGCGGCCATTCACATGACATCATATTCTCGGCTTGATGTAAAAAAATTAAAAGACCAAATAAAAATAATCCACAAAAAGAATCAAAGTTTTTCATTTTTTTTTAATTACAGCCAAAAAACATCGGAAAGTTATTTTTGCGCCACCCTGTACAGTGGGGAGCAGAGGTAAGCACATGTTTGTAGTTTATAGACTTGCAGGCGCATAACATTTTATTTATAAGTTAGATACTTACAAAAATATATATAAACTAGCTGACCAGGCAAACGTTGTTTTGCCTTCAAATTGTCATTGCCAATGCAAGCCGTATTGACAACTGCAAAAGCTTAAAATGGAATGTTATATCTTTCGCAAGCATTAGGACTCATTGTATCAAAACGTCCCCACCTTTAAACTTTCCTTTGAGTACTCGTTTTTTTAAAACGTTGATCATCAAATATCACCGGAAGCCAAATGACATTACAAAGACATGGTTGGCTTATACCTCATAATATTATGGTTACCGATCTGACTTTAACTAATTCTAAAAATGAGTTGAAAAACTGGGTTGTAGAGTTGACGAAGTAAAGAGAGCCATCAACTTCTACATCATCTATTCGCAAGCAGTTTAACTTTGAATCCGAAAATTCAAATCGACGACATTATGTTCAGTCAACTAAAAGTGATTTTTGTAAAATGGTTGAGTACATTGCTGATGAGCTTAGATTTTGGTTCGGTAAAATAGCAGAAAGGGATCGGTAATTAAATATTGCCAGCGTATTGGTGGCATAGACGACGATATTTCAAGATGTGATTGTTCTTATTTTCACAAAGTATCAATCCGATATGAATAATAATAGCCTGAACTTACTATTTTGTTAGCTTTAGTACATAGAACGCCGCGTATATGAAAGGAATGTATGCATACTCATTGTTCGTATTGTACATTATGGACTCGCGCTCACAGAAAATAAATTTTACGTCATACTTTAATTTTTCTTTCCTAAGAAGAATTCGCAAGCATCCACCAGATAAAAGTGAAACACAGGAACACTATTTATGGCCCATAAAAGTAACATAAAAATATTCGTCGGCTTATATTTATCTCTCATCATTGTTATCACACCAAAGAAAGGCATTTGAAACGTCAAATGGTATTGTTGAAATGTTTGGAACTTGGTGATGTTCCAAAAACCATTGAATGGAGTGGATCGGATGGAGATTCAAATTGTAGCAATTTCACTTTACGTTAGTAGAATACAGGCCAGTGGTTCCACCTGGAAATGTGGGCATCTCAACGCCATTCTACCGACACATCCATGTAGACTGCAATCGCACTTATAATTAAAAGCAGTATATTCCATGTCTTGTACAACACGACGTGGAAGTCGTATTAATCACCACGATGTTCGATTTCTTGGACTTCTTGACATCGTGCATCACATTGCAATTGGTTTTGAGGTAATCGTTCAGCTTGCGATCTCATGGCATTACCTTTGATACAATAATCGTACATAGCAAGTGAAAAATCGAATGGTCAGCGTAGAAATAAAATGACGATCGATTAATCCATGCTTTTGACTAAGTTTTGAATAATTTCATTTGGAATGTGCTGTCATTCCAGCTGTACCTGTTACCATAACTCGACTAAGTTTGATGGAGCCTTTCGATATAGTCCCAATCGTCTTTTCACAATTGAACACAATACGCTGCATATGTAGGGGTCATCCTCTGAGTACTGGTCCAAGATAAAAAAAAAATTCTCAATTGGATTGAGGTCGGGACTTTGCGCAGGCACTGCATCAGTTGAAATATTGGTCTAGTGAACCATTCCTTTACGATTTTTGAGTTGTGTTTAGGGTCACCATCCTGTTGAAATATAACTTCTTTCTCAGAGTATGCGCATATGTCAACAAAATCGAGAAAATAGTTCCGTAAGATATTTAAATAGACTTCCTTTTCATCAGTTTTTTGTAATGGACCGAGATGCCACCATGTGAGCATCCCCACAGCATGATGTTGCCTCCGCCGTGCTTGGTGGTTTATTTCGCATGATGATGTTGTATTTTCTCCTGCTACTAAAGTCTATTAAAATCTATTAAATTTGGATTTGTCGAACCATAATATACGCTTCCAGTAATCTACAGTCCAGCCCTAGTGTTTCCTGGCGCATTTTAAACGTGCCGAAATATGTTTGCTTGATAGCGCTGGCAAAGGCAACAAACATTATGGTGTGGCGATGCTCACATGGTAGCATATCGGTCCAATACAAAAAATTGATGGGATCATGAAGAAAACGGAAGTCGTTGTGCGCAGTGTCCAGTGATGACTGCCACTGTAACTCTCAAGTGAGATCTAGGTAGATTTGATAGCTCCTTTGTTCTCTTAAAAGTTTATATGCAACTCTTTATAAGTGGACCCTGTGAACCATTCTTCTTGGGCATATTCCAGCGTGTGGAGCTTAATACTCTTCCAGCCTGCTGATAAAGGTTATCCGCAGAAGAGATCCATTGGACCTGTATCCACGTACCCATTTTAGGGTCATATTAGAATGTCTCGCTAGCTTGTTTAAAGATGTCCGGCATTTTTGGACTAGACTGGAATTAGTGTATATTCCAATCAGGGAGTTGATGGCGGCCTGGCTGTCCGTTATTATCATGATATCTCTACCAAATATCTTGTTAAACGCTAGCCATCTGGTCGCTTTATTTATAGCCTATATTTCAGCTCGAAGAACATTGCATCCGTCTGGTAATCTGAAGTATATTTTAGTGTTGAATTCTATGCTATTATATTAATATTAAATATAAAAGTATGTGCAAAAGACCTTGAATACCCAAGTGTAAAAAATCGTACTATTTTTTTTTTTTTTTTTTTTGTAAAACTAAATGACCATTTTTGTTGTCGCATTGAAACACAGCATATCGCTCCTTTATTGTAACATAGTCATATCTCAAAAAATTAGCTTTTCGAGTTAACAATGCAGATTTGCAAACGGTACTGCCTTTTACATTGCGCCAAAAATTTATTCAAATTACTTTAAAACTGTTTTCTTTAGGAGATATATTCTCAAAATTTTTTTTAAGGCTTGTATGGAAACTAAGAATTTGAAATTGTTTTTCTCGAAACAAGCTTTTTTTAGTTATACGACTATGTTGCAATAAAGGAGCGATATGTTTTCTGTAAATTTTATCTCTTTTTGAGAAAAACTTGTGCTTGCTCTCATTTGCACGAATCTCACCCAGAAAGTAAAGTAACACACCTATTGTATTAATTACACTATAGTGACTTTAATGCAGCGATGGGCAGATAGCGTGTGTTGAATAAGAGAGTAAAGCCATGGAATGTCAAATTAAAAACACTGTAGAAAAACATATATTAGTTAATTTGCGTAGTTTTAAAATCATATACGCTAGAAAAAAATTGCAGTAATTTTCTTAAATATTTATTGCATATTTAAAAATTTTTTTTTAGCTTACCTGATGAGTCTCAATTTCACTTTGTATTTCTTGTAGAATTTTTGTTTGTTCTTTAAGAGTTTCTTCATATTTTTGCATTTCCATTAACTGATCCGCCTTGTTCTGGTTCGCTTCAATAAGTTTCTCTTCAACTTCCACCAGTCTTTGTTGGTTTTCTTCCATTTCTTTTTTCTGTACGCAAAGCAAAAGAAATTTTATTTAACATAAAGACAAAATAAAACTAATTCATTTTATCTATTGTAGAATAGTTCTAATGCTATGAAATTAGAAAAAAAACACAATTGCAAAAGATTGTGTTTTTTTGTACTTACCAAATACTCAATCTCTGTATTATAATCAGCATATTCGACATTTTGTAAATCTTTTATTTTATCCAGCAGTTCAACAAGTTTGTTCTCATGTTGATTTAATTTGTCACGTGCTTCTTTTATATGCTTTAGGTCTAATGGTATTTGTTTTCCCGTGTTACTTAAATCGCCTTCGAGTACTTTACATTTATTTTCTAATTCTTCTTTTTCATTCACCAAATGCCTAACAACCAGTAAATATTAATTATTAAGAATGAAATGATGATGAAAATCCATTAATTACCTTATACGCTCTTCGATATTAACTTGTATAAAACTGGCTTGTCTGATTTCAACAGTATACATGCGATACTTTGGCACCGGGAAGTATTCAAAGACACGATCTTGAGCTATCAAAACCATAATTTTATTTAAATTTTTAGGCAAATTGTTGTGATTCGAAGTAAGACTTTCGGCAATTTCTTTGCTGGTCGTTAGTAGTATTGTCTCAATGTGTGCACGATCGATAAGACAATTCATAACAACCGCATCTTTGCATTTGATTTCGTTCATAACCAAAATTGTATGTTTTGGCGGATGCACACAACCTGAGCGTACATCGTGCACTTGATTACGAAATTCTGTAGTTATGATTTGCGGACGATTTTGAGTGAATTTATCTATAATTGCTGCCAAAGTTATGCTGTCTTTTTTGTTGTTAACGATAAAAGACTTGAGCAAAGTTTGCCCCAATATATTTTCTATAACGTCACGATATTGACGCTTGGGCACTTCTACATAGTTGCCAATTGGTCCTCTGGGTAACTGGGAGAATTTACCCTGTTTGTAAGCTTTATTAATTTCGTTGATTAAAGCCGGCATATATTCACCATAAATTGAAAGTTTGTTGCCCTCGCTAGCTTTAACATTTTGGATTTGTACATTTCTGGCACCTGCAAATTGTTAAAAAGAATTTCACATTGTATAAAAACTTTAATTTTATATGTATGCTTATATAAACTAACGTATTTCACTCATGCATTCCCTTTGCTGACGTTTTATTTCTTCGATGATCTGCTCCTTTTGATTTCTGTTGTCGTTTAAAATTTTTAAATCACGTTTAAGATTTTCAATTATAGGCTTTAAATGGTTTTCGCATTCATTGCTAAAGTCTTCAATGCTTTTTTGATTTTCAGCTCGTAAAGCATCGACATCGTCTTGATTGCTAAAAAAATGTTAATCAAAAATATAATCGGTCTCAAGTAGAGTTGCAAATGGTATTGCAAATTAAAATTGCTATAGCTTTTGCAGATTTTGGTTGGTCCTGCTAACAAAGTTTCCAAAAATAGCATTTGCAATTTCGCACAACCACTTGCACCGCTCTTAGCATATCTGCAAGACCATTTGCATGCTATAGCGAACTTTTTAACACACTGTTTGTAAGTTCATTAAGAATTATTTACCCTCTGAAACGTTCTTCAATATTTTGTTTAATCTCTTCAATTTGTTTTTCAAAACGAGATTTTTTCTTTTGCAACGAGTCGATGGTCTCTTGACATCTACTTTGTACTTGGGCATGTACGGCAAGTTTGTCCTTTGTTTTTTGACAATTACTATTTTCTCGTTTATAGTCAATATTTTTTGATGCGACTATTTCTTCACAGCTCCTGAAAGAAATTAAAATTAATTGTAATTTATATACATATGTATGTATATACTTATGTTCTTTTATTTTACATTCGTACATAAAAATAAAAATTGGTAGTTTTTCAAAGAAACAGTACACAATTAAAGAACGTGCCCAAAACGTTCAACTTTATTTCTCAAAATAAACCCTGATTATATTCACATTTAATTAATTATGAGCGACAAAGACCATTTCGGCTTCGGCTGGCAAAACTGCAGGGTCAATCTACTGTCATCGAAGTACTTTTTAAATAACACTCTACGAAAGTGACTATTCTTCCACATAGAACATGGTTCTTGTGTAGATGATGCCGATACTGGAAGCTTAAAAGCGGAATGTGCTGTTTACCAACCGCTCAATAGTGTTGCAGCATTCATTGAAGAAGCTACTGTCAGGTTACCTTACTTACATATGTTTCCTTAGTAAGCAACGGGTTCTCAGTACCTACCGGTGCCTTAAAGAAATATAGTTTTCCTTTATTGTTATGTTAGGTTTAACAGGCTGCCAGGCATTGAAAAGCCAGTCCACTTGGGTTCAATTTGGTCATGTTATGTTGAGAGCGATGTGTATCTCAGCAGATCTAAATATCACTAACCCAGTTCAAAACCATTTTGTGGATCGCATAAGTCCAATTCACCTACATCACCTTCCGATATTTCTGCCAAATCGAGCAGCATCGGTCTGCCTAGATACAAAGCCCAACATTCTCTACTGCTTCCTCGATCCAACTACAGAAATCATTAAATAGAAGATTTAGTGTTTTTGCATGTGTTCCTATTTGACAAAGTTCTGAGTCTTGTGCCGGCCCCTAAGGATATTATACCTGGCCTATGGCAGCCTTGCTATGCGACAGGTTCAATGACTAGAATATCTGTCTTATGCGGCAACCAAAATTTTATGTTGTCTTGGTTCTTACAGTTCTTGAGTGGCAACCCAACTATCCCCTCTGCTACAACATTTTCCTGCACTTCACTGTGCCGCGTACCTGGAAAAGGTCCAGGTTCGAATATCTTGCTAACTCATTTAGAGATATTTGGCATTCACGAACTAAACTGGACGTCGTACAGACCACCGCTAGTGCATTCACGACAACCTTACTACCAGTACAAATTCGGATATTCTCCCGGTATAACACTGAACTACCTCAAACAGTTAGCTGGCCTCATTATAGCTATGATCTCCGCCCTGCGTTTACACTCATTTTGTAACTAAAAACTAATACTCCTGGCATACAGGCGGATAAAGATACCCCATGGCATGACCACATATCCCCTCCTTCAATGTCCCGCTTGCTCATAAATTAATCGCCGAATTCATGGCTGTTTCCTTCACCATGAGATCAGCCGGTAGCCAGTTTGACATTATGAAGTGTTTTCGATGGCGTGGTGCAGTAAGCACTAGTCACCATCAAAGCAGATGTACGTATTATCGTTTCTACGATCTTGCAGTGGATGGATTTTTCCAAATCCTTCCACCGTATGAGCGCGCCATTTGTTTTAATAGGCTTAACAATCATGTCGAATAGCCAGCAGGAATTCCAAGGATTTGTTCCTCAGGTCTTCCCGCTTCTACACAAGAATTATGTGACAGCCGTCTTGTCTGCCCTTTTACTAGACATTCCGCTACCAGGATAGTTTGTAATCAAGGTAGATATACAGATATTTCGCACTATCTGCCAGCATGAGCTTACCTTACTAGTTGGTAGAGCATAAAATGGAGTCGTGTATCTCCGTGCGAAGAGAACCTCCGTTTTCTGTGGATTCGCGCTTAGATCACTATTCGTACACCATCCATTTATAAGTCTTAGTGCAGAGCTTAGTACTTACCGAGTACTCCGAGTACTTACCTGACACAGCCACCGCTAGATAATCGGCATACGCCACTGTCTTAAACAACCTGAAGTCTAATTTATTCAATAACGAATTCAGAGCTAAACTTCATAAAAGAGGAAACAGAACCCTTCCCTATGGCTCGCACCATAACCTTATTGGTTAGTAAATTCCCTATGAAGCTCAGAATCGACTGATGGACTTTCAGTCTCACCATGGCCATTATTATGGCCCTTGATATCACATTATTGATTGAATGCGCTCTCTACTTACTTGATTTGGTTATTCATCACTAAACTGACTTCATCTTTATTTTGTATTGTTTGTAAGATTTCTTTTTCTTTACTCAGGTATTTTTCAATTTTCGCATCAATTTCTTGTAAGGAATCTTCCTTCTGCTTTACTAATAACCAAGCGCAAGCTATTTCACAATACAATAACTCATCCTAAAAATATGTATATATTTATGCGTAATCAAAATTAATTTAAACTGAAAAAAAAAGTTAAAATACCTTAAGTTTTTCAAAGCAAATAATTTGATTTAATTTTTCATTATGCTCATTTATGTCCTCACGTTGTTTGTTTAGTTTCTAGAAGAAAAAAAACATAAATTAAGATATGCATCTTTGTTTGAAATATAATAATACTAACTGTCTTGTAAATTTCCAATTCGTGCATGTGTGATCTGTGCAAATGTAAACATTCATTTAGCTTTTCCATCACCACATCAACTTGTGTGGCCTTCAGAAAAAGGCTGTAATTCTTTGAAGGTTCAAGTCTATTAGCAAAAAATATGTACATAGTTAAAATAAAATTAAAATATATATTTTTTTTAAGTTATACTTACTCCTTAAGAAATTCGCGAGCACTATCTTGATTTAAGACAAAAACTGGATTGTCAACTTGTACATTGTGATACATAAGAATGCGATGTAGATCATCTACTTTTTTGCTGATTACCAAATTATTGGCGGCTTTAATGGCGTACGTACCGGAAGAAGTTGATATTGTACGAACAATTGTTATTTTATCACCGTAAACATGTGGTTCGTATGGCTGTGGGCCATCGTTAGCAATTTCGATTTCAATTCTAGCTGTTGTTTCTCCATTCTTAATAAAACCTAATTTTATTTTGCATTTAACAGCAAAAATTTTATTTTTAATCAATTAAAAATTATACACACAATACCTTTAACACTGCTTGAGCGGTTAGTATCTTTTGCTTTGCCTCCTAAGCCTAAGACCAAAGCGGCCAGTACCGCACTCTTCCCACTGCCATTACTTCCTACCAAAAAGTTCACACGAGAATGGAAATCAACTGCCAAATTTGAATGGCACATAAAATTGGTCAAACGCATATGCAAAATTTTGCCACAGCGACGGGAATCTTCATTTATTCGCTGGCTTTGTGACTAAAAAAGGAAGTGACGTTCATATCAAAATCAAATCAAAACGTGAAAGTGAATACAAATTAAATTACAAATTTTTAAATATTCAGCCCAATTATGAATAAAAATTCCGTGGGAATTTATCACTTTTTCCTTTCCTTCAATTATGAATAAAAAAAGAAGTGACGTTCATATCAAAATCAAATCAAAACGTGAAAGTGAATACAAATTAAAATAGAAATTTTTAAATATTCAGCCCAATTATGAATAAAAATTCCATGGGAATTTATCACTTTTTCCTTTCCTTCGATTATGAATAAAAAAGGAAGTGACGTTCATATCAAAATCAAATCAAAACGTGAAAGTGAATACAAATTTTTAAATATTCAGCCCAATTATGAATAAAAATTCCGTGGGAATTTATCACTTTTTCCTTTCCTTCAATTATGAACAAAAATTAAATATGAGGTTTTTTTAATTTTTTCTCTCCATCCGTTTAATACACTAAATGAAGATCAACTCTTCTATTCTTACGGTCAAGTTAACGAAAATTGTGCTTTTCTCTTTAATTTGAAGTGAAAAAAGTACTTTATACGAGAAGTAAATTTTATGAGGATTAAATTCCGAGAGAAATAAATTCCGTGAGAATATTCATAATTGGGCTGATTAACTTAAAATTTATTGAATTATAATGGAAAAAAAAAGTTTTGGCGAAATTGGAAACAGTTACAAATCGATAGGTATATACAGCTGTGTTTTGTGTTTATTAGCTATGTACCCACGAGGGCGGATTGATATTGAAGCTACCTAGCAAGGCAGCTTTAAAAAAAAGACAGCTTTTTTTAAAGCTGCCTTGCTACCTAGCGCTAGTTGGCAGCGCAAACCCAAAAAACAATTTCTTTTTTTTTTTTTTTTTTGAAATTGCGATCTGTCAAACGTAAGCTGTTAAAATTTCACCCAAATTCATGGATTAGTTTACTTGTTGTAGTCATTTGAAGTAAGCAACTTTTGTGTTTCTTCAAAAATTGAAAAAAGTGAATTTCGTGCAGTGATTCAACACTATTATTTGAAAGGGAAAATGGCGAAAGAGACAAAAGAAAAGCTTGATAAACATTACGGTGAGTTACTGAAGAAAATATCAAGAAAATCTCGACATCGTTATGAATGATCGCCGAGTCAAGTTACTTGAGTTTGTTCAACATTTTGCATAAACATTTGTTTATGAAAAAGCTATCGGCAAGATGAGTGCTGCGCTTGCTCAGTGCCAAACAAACACGAGTTCGACAGACCCCAATTAACTACACCTGAAAACAAAATCAAACAAAACAATGGGTGGAAGCTGGTGGAAGTGTTCCGAAGAAGGCAAAGACAGTGAAATCGGCTGGCAACGTTATGTCCACTGTATTTTGGGATGTACACAAAATATTGTTCATCCATTATCTTGAAAAAGGATCCACAATCACAGGAAAGTATTATCGTGCATTATTCGATCAATTGATTGATGCAATCAAGAAAAAACGACATTTAAAGAAGAAAAAAGTAATCCTTCTTCAAGACAGCGCACCGTTGCATACAGCATTAGATACGATGCTTAAATTACGTGAAATACACTTCGAATTGGTCGATCATCCACCTTATAGACCAGATTAAGCTCCTATTGACTTTTTCCTGTTTCTAAACTTGAAAAAATGACTCGCAGAAAAAAATTCATCTCAAACGAAAAAGTGATTACAAAAACTAACGCGTACTTTGAGGGGCTCCCGAAAGACTATATTGAGAAATAAATGGTTTTTGGAAAAACAAAAAATATTTCCTACTTAGGTAGCTACAATATCAATCCGCCGTCGTATATGACGATATTTAAAAGAAGCTAACCTACTCGCTGCGACTCAAATAACAAGTTTGTATAAAACATTTGTTTGAGAAAATTAACTTGAACTATCTACATTTGCACAACGCATATTACTTATAATTACATGAATATGTTCATACAAACACTGAACAAAAATAAACTTTGAATTGGCCCGGCACAATGTTTTAAAATCTAAATAATTTTGACATTTTCAGGACAATCTGTAAAAGAATATCCTTTCTGGTTTTAAACAATTTTATTTTTTACACCTTAAAGCAAACCTAAATATTTATGTATATTATGTACATATATAGCAAACTTACTCTTACTATAGTGATAAGATTTGAATTGCTTTGTAATAATAGTTTCATTGGCCAAAAGGTTATATGTATTACAATAATGAATAAATAAAAAATAAATAAATAAAATACATTCTTTATACAGAATGGCGCAGAACTAGAACTTTATGGCGCAGAACTACCTTTAGGGCTTGAATGTTCAATAACATTTTTAGTTTATCTATATTTTTATTCAAAAAAACTTAGGGAATTTAACATGGACCACTACACAATAGAACAGCGATCAAAAATTGTTAAATTGTAATTTGAAAATTAAATGTTAAATCAAAGCATATAGATCGTTCTGCGCCAATCTGTACAAATTTCGTGGATTTACCAGCGATATATTTTGTGATAAATTTTCTTTCGAATAATTTCGACGCTTTGAGGCAATACTTTCATTTTGATTATCAACAACACCACTTGGACGATTACGCTTTTTTGATAAACTTAAACTCATTTTGAATTAATCCTCCAACATTAATTTTTAATAAACATTACTTTTTAACACAACAATATCATAAAATAAAAACTTTGGCGGTGAGTAAAATTTGTTGATGTATAGTGCTGCCAGTAGTGGGAATTTATTAGCCAAGCATTCGAAGTACACCATTGTGAATGTAGTTATTCAAACAGAGTAAGGGAAAATATGTACATATCCGAATATTTAAAAGTTGAAGCTCATCAAATTTTTGTTCATTATTATAGGCTTTAGTAGAACTTTGAATACTTTTATAGAGAAAACTTTGATTAAAAAAAGAAAAAACTTGTTATGTAAATTTTTAAGCGTGATTACCCTTGACGGCATTGCTTGGTGATCAATGATTTAAGACCATGTCAAAAAGGAGTATTCTGTTTTATTCCGAAAAATTGTCATATGTTTTCTATTTTTAATATGTTGTTTCTAATTTCCATTTGGCACATTAGCTATTTTTTTTTTTTTTTTTAATTATTTTATTATTTTTTTTTTTTTAGTTTTTTTACCAGACTTAAGCGCATGGTTAACTTTCTAGGCTGTTCGGTCGATAACTAAGTTATACTTACATTTTACAAATTAATAGTAAGTAGTAAACAGTTGGTACTACGTAATGCCTTTATGTTTTCAGCACGTAATAGAAATCCGCATCACATTTTCTCAAGAATTTTCAAAAGTTTTGTTAGATCCTTTCTTGTCAGAATAATTGGCCATTGGAATGGGTTGCCATTCAAATTGCGTCTCTTCACTCACTCTAATAATGTTTTCAAACTCAAACTACTTCAACATTTATACAAAATTGCGTACTTTCCCTAGCTGGACCTATCTCTCTTTTATTAAATTCAGGAATGATATCGTGAACATACTCTCGGGGGATAGCTTGGTAAGCGCTATGAATAATTACATGAAATTATACTAAAAATAAAACACAAAGTGAAATTATATTAAAAATAAACACAAAGTGCGAACTTTTTTACATTTATAGATCTTTTTTTTTAATGTTATTATGCACATTATAGTTATTATGTATATTATACTAATATCTTTTTCCAAAATAAGACTTGGGTATTTACATTTAAACCTTTTAATATGATTTTTTTGCCAAATTGGCAAAATGAATAAATAAATAAATAATAAAAAAAATGAATAAATAAATAATTCGACTTATAAGGTACTAACAAAAGAAGATACAACGATTTTTTTAACGACAAAAAGTAAAATATAAGATATGACTATGAAGGGTCAAATAAACTACGCAAAACGTTTGGCAAACTTAAATTTTCCACTTGCACATAAACCATACAAATACAGGTAAACGCAAATTAGTTACTTTAATATACATTTTTTTATAAATCGTTATAGCTACTATTTCTTGATATTCTGCTGCTATAATTTTTTTTTTAATTTCTACAAAGAAGTTAAACTTTTATACAATTCTAAATAAACATTCTCATCAGAAAACTTTTTCATCTTATTTGGCACTTTGGAAATCATCGTAAAAATGTAGTATGATTTAGTAAAACTAAATTTCCCTGAAGAAGTCTTCCGAAGACGAAATATCGAAAATTAAACCAAAAAATTTTTATAAAAAAAAACCAAAAGAACCTTGAGCTAGATAAATTTATTCCAATTATTAAATTAAATATTTGGTAACAACTTTAAAAGATTAAAAAAAAAATGCAGATGTCGACAAAATTAAAATAAAAACATTATCCAGACTTCGACTCGGCCAAACAATATTCTCTCATAACCACATAATAAAAAAATAACGCCAGACCTTTATGCACCACTTGCAATAGCAATTTAACAATAAACCACTTGCTCAACGATTGCACATTACTACACAGCACCAAGATTAAACTCTTCAAAAGCATACCAGCCATTAATATTTTACAAAAACCATCAACAGTATATATAATTTCATCAAGGAAGCAAAAGTCGCAATATGAACCCATATCATCTATACAAACTTACACAATTACAATTCCGCACCCCTATAGCTCCACACCCACTCTTGCAAAACTTCCACTTCACATTTACATCGAGCTGATAGCCCCAGCAGCTATGCTCTTTTCCAAATCATATTTTATTCTTAGAATTTATTCATAAGAATAAATAAAATTAAATAAATAAATAAAAAAGAAATGGCTTTAAATCACAGCATAAATCAGCTCATACATATTAAAATATACAATAAATAAATATAAATTTTATTTTAACTTGACTAAAATAGCTATTATGGATTATGTTAATTCTTTATTAAAACTAGAGCAGACAACGAAATATCTACGGGCAACTTGCTGCTAGCAATTAAAACTAAAAACAAAAACAAAGAGCTTGGCCAAAAACCTGCAGTCGTGACGTCTTGCTGTATTCAAAATAAACGTTTGCTATATAAATGCATGCATATTATGTTTGGCATATTGAGGTCGGTCGTCTGCTGGCTTCAATGTGTTTAATGCGTCATCAGTTATCGTCGCGACAGAAATCGCTTAATTTGAAAGTTTTTATTATTGTGAATAGAAGTGCTACCAATATTGTAATCAACAAAATTTCAAATTTGTTTGACGTATTTATATTAACGAAAATATAAAAACCATAAACGGAGAATAAGTTTTCTTTTGTGTTATACACTCTAAGGTTTTTTATATAAAATTTAAGCATTTAGTTACATATAAATTAAAGCAGACTCATTAATATAAATTGAGCTAGATATAACACTTAAGTTTAATACAATATACGTACATATATACAATAAACATATGGCTTCCAGCGTATATAATTTAACCTGTGTTGGCGGCAAAAAACCAATTTATGAATTTCCTAAACTTACAAACATAATTAAAGAATTGCAACTAGAATATGAACAATATAAGTATACAGTTTATCGATGTGCAGCAAAATTTGTTGCGTTGCAGAAAAAGCTTTTTAGTAAGTATGTGATATATATAAAAATGGAATTACATTTCAAGTCAGTAAATATTCCCTAACAGCTAGCAGTATACCATATAAGCTCGTATTGGCTGTCTTGGAACGTCACGGCATTGATAACGGCGATATCAATTTAATGATACCACCCTTTCAATTGACTTCTCTTATACACGATGTTTATTATGCCTGCGAAAATCTAGGACATTTTACAAAGATACCAGCATATTCCTTAGAATCTGCCACAGCAGTGCTATCCAACTTCTTTTGGAATATCTATGATCCGTAAGTTTTAAACACAAAAATCTTATAGTTGTGAAGATAATAAAATTGTTTTATAGCCACCGTCTCCACTCAATATCTTTGCTGGAAATTAAAATCACGTTTCTGCTGCTGTGCAAATTATATGTTTCCGATGAAACGATTTCCGAGTATTATAATTTATTACTGAACAAGAAATCTAGATGTGTACCGAAACTTAATTTTGTGAATTTTTTGAATATTCTAACAAAAATATTTTCATATCTTGGAGAAGGAACTGCATACGGAGGCCAAAATATACCAGATGTAATGGATCAGTGTTATGCCAGGGTAAGTTAATTATTAACGATTATTATTTGAGCAAAATGTTTTAAATATATAAATTTAAAAATCTCTTGGAATCTACAGTATCGGGCAAAACCTGAGCACTTCTTCAGTGCATTTTTTTTTTTTTTTTTTTGAAGATAAGTTATTAACATGTTTTTTTTTTATTTTGTTATTTATTTATATCAAAAAGAATTAATATTTTTTATTATATCTTTATTATTGAATAAACAAACATAAGAAATTCAGAATTTAATAAAAAAAAGTTACAATTAATAAAACAATTTCGAGAGGCCTGCCTACCTAACCTAAATCACAAAGGGAACGCATCCAGGACCCAAGTGAGTTGGACCACATAGACTATTCCGGTGTATCCAGCGGTCTACTAAAGCTCTCCTAATATTGCGTTTGGAGATTTTATTAACCTGCTGCGACATTACTTTATTAGTTAAAGGTACACTCTAATGGGCATATTCATAAAAAACTAAAATGTATTTCAAATGGATTTTAGTATAATTTTGTATGGAATTTTTGAGTTAAAACACATTTCAAATTCATTTAAATTTTTATGAATATGCCCATAAAAATGCAGCAGCTATCAAGCTCCAGTGTTAAGAAAAAGAACTTGTTAGAATTTATGCGAAAATTGTCATTATTTTAAAGTTTACATTGAGATAAAGCGTAATGGACGCAATAAGTACTTCTTTATGATTGAAGAGCGGACTTATCAAGAAATCATTTGAGTGCAAAATATTCGATCAACAGATCAATTATTATCCAGGCTAATTAAAAAGTTTTTGAAGGCTGGTCGCACATACTCTACTCATCCTAGAGGAATGTTAGGTAGGCAGGCCGCTGGATACCCCGAAATAATCTAGGTTCTCCAGCCCACTTGGGTCCTGCAGTCGTTCCCTTTGTGATGGAATGTGTTCTGGAAGAAGGCCACGTGAAACTTCGCGACTTGAAGATTCTTTAATTAAAAGGATAATCCAAAATTATCCTACCGCAACTTCTAGTCACATACGAAACCGCTTAGATTTAAAAATTAGCGAAAGAACGATTTGAAGAAACCTTTCATGTCGTCAAAAAATAAAAAAAAGCCAGACAACTGGAGGGTTCGAAAATGGAGGACAGTGCTGTTTTGTGGCGAATCTAAGCATAAGGCGTGTACGCAGACCAAATGGACAACGGTTGAATCCTAAATATTACAAAAGCACTGTAAAGCATGGATAGTCTAGGGCTGTTTCTCTGGGCAAGGGATTAAGCCAATTCATAAGATTGATGGAATTATGTTGCCTTATGATGCTGAAAAAGAAATGCCACTTAAATGGACATTCCAGCAAAATAACGATCGAAAACATAGTACATCGAAAAGTGGTTAAGTAGTACATCCAGAACAATTTTATAGAAGTTCTCCGTTGGCCTGCCCAATCCCCTGATCTTAACCCAATCGAGAACTTGTGGGAGATCGTTAACTTAAAAATCAGCAGAGAAAATTGCAAAACCAAAGAAAATTTATTTGAAGCCTCAGAAATAGCCAGGGAAGGAATATCACTTGATAGAATTAATTATTCAATATCCTCTACGACTAAAAGATGTGCGTGTGTTACCCAGTATAAACGTGCGCTTATATTTGCGACTTAAAATGTTTTTTGGATTTTAACTTTTTTTAAATTAAATTCTGAATTCCTTAAGTTTTAGTTTTTCAATAATAAATATATAAATAAATAAACAAAAAAATTTAATAAATTTGCTTTCTTAAATAAAAAAAATATCATATAAAAAGAATGTACTGATTGGGGCGCTTAGGTTTAAAAAACAGTTTAATGATGTTTTAAATCAAAAATTGTGTTCAGAATAGGCATCGATTTTGGATAAGCAGGCGAAGAAAAGTATATTTCATTTCGCCAATAAACTATTTGCCAATATAAAACTTTTGAAACCAGTCCACCTGGGCCCTTTCTTAGTCCCGTTCTGTTACCTCACCTAAGCTTTAGTTAAATTCGGGCCCAGTAGGAAAATATTTTGGGACAAAGTTTCTAAGTCAAATCTCTTGAACTGCAATTTGAGAGTTCTTTAATAATATATGTAACATCCTTTTTTATTTAGTGTCACAATTTGTCTGGTCTAAGCGAATATCAATTCCATTGCCTTTGGACAACTACCAAATCGCGCTTCCTTATATACGCCAATTTAATATCACTTATCAAAAGAATAGAAGACACTGAGAAAATAGTTCATCATAATGTTTGTGCCTCATGCCACATGGAAAAGATAACTGGCATACGATTCAAATGTCAAACTTGCAAAGATGTGTCTTTGTGTTTAAAATGTTTCGCCTCTGGCTATAGCAACCATAAGCATGTGTATGGTCATAAGATGTATGAAGTTTTTACGGAGGTAAGAAATAATAAAAGTTTTTACAAATTAATGTTAATTAAATTATTTTTTGTAATAGGATTTGCCAGCAAAAAAAATTTCACACTATTTTGCCAAATTATGCACAATATTTTTCTGCAACACAAAGAAATTAAATGAGGAAGAATCAAAAAGTTTTTGTAATACAAACGAAACAATGACCAATGATACTGAGCTTGTAACAATAGACACCCAGCGAATTTCGAATGCCTCGACTGCTAGTGTTAAAACAGCAGCTTTAAATGCTGCGACAAATTTCAAACATCTGCAATATTCCAATCAGTGTCAAACATCAAGTGTTAAAAAAATTGATGGTGAGTTAATAACTAAAAATAAATAATACTAGATACTTAATTTTGTTTCTTTAAAAAAGCTTCATTAACTTGTCTTACAACAACAACAGCAAATGCCTTTAATGTTTCTGGAAAATTGCAAATTATAATTGACAAACTTTTACATCAAAATGAGTTAGTTAAAATTAAAAAAAAAATGAAATTGTTTATTAAAATATTTTGTGTTTTAGAAAATTAGAATTACAATTGAAATGTGTGCAGACTTCATCACAACATGAACTAGCCAAATTTTTAAGCGAACACCAGCAATTTCTTTTGGATATTATAACAGAAATGCGCAACTTTTCGGTAGCCTAAATAATTTACTTATAAACATATAATTTTTAATGTTCATATTTTTATAGCAAAACACCTCATTAACAACGATCTCTTATCCAACGTCCAGCACGCCGAATCATTCTAAATTAAGCACAAACAACCAAGTCTTGGATAACTTTAGTGCTCTTCTTAATACCCAGTCTTATAATAATAATGTCATTATTAACCACTCCAATGCTTTGACTGTGCCCAAAGACAATTTAACACATTCTTGTAAGTATCCTGAGAGTGCACAGTATAAAAAATAGTTATATAAATTCTGTTATTATTATCATAGTAAATGGTGCTGATATAAATCGCAGTTATTTGGAAGCCAACAAATCTGATTACTCTATGAATGATTTGAGTTTGTGGTTAAATCAAAAACGTTTATCACCATCTTCAATGTCAACATCACAACCTTTAGGTGTGCTTACTGAAGTTATCTGTCAGGATGAACCGAAATATCATTGCGATAATGATATTTCAGAGATGCATACTCGTGAAACGGAAATGTCTAATTTTAAACTATTATTGCATAAAGTTAAAGAAATTGTTGAAGATTCTTATAGTGACAATACGGAATTATCCGAAGCTACACAAAATTTGGAAAATGTCTTAGATGCAATTATTAAAACGGAAGAGGGTAGAAGGAGAAGTTTGAACTAAATCGCATGCAATTTTTATATATGTATACAATAATAATTTTAAATTTTATTAAGCTTTAAAGACATATTTTACAAATATTTATCATATCATTTTATATATACAAAATGTTTTCATTTTTAATGCGAGAAAATAAATAGTCATGAACATATACATATTTAATACTCTGGGTACAATCGTTGGCAGCTAATTATAGCAATCAGCCCAATTACGAATGAAACTTCCATGGGAGTTTTTTCACTTTTCCCCTTCCTTCAATTATGAACAAAAATGGAGTATGCTTTTATTGTTTCCTTCTGCCCATTCGCGGAAAACATTAAAGGGAGGTCAAATCTTCAATTTCCATGATCAAGTTAACAAAAATTGTGATTTTCTTTTTAATTTTATAATTGAAAAAAGTACTTTATGTGAAAAATAAATTCCGTGAGCATATTCATAATTCGACTGAATGTTTCCATAAATAAAAACTTTCTCTAGAAAATAAAAAAATTGAACCCAATTAGAATTGAAAATTCCGTGAGAGTTTTTGCGCTTTTCCCTTTCTTTCCTCCAATTATGAACAAAAATTAAGAATGATGTTTTTTATTTAATTTTTTTTCCATTAACTGAAAACATTAATTCCTACGGTTAAGTTAAAAATTGAATTGAAAAAGTACGTCAGAAATAAATAGAATGAAAAATAAATTCCGTGAGAATATTCATAATTGGGCTGATTATAAGTTTCTAAATAATATAGTTTAAAAAAACACGTTTCGATATCAATTTTTTATTCACTAGTGTTTAAGCTCCTTTTATTATCCATAAACCAGATAATTATCTGCATCCCAAAATCAGCTTCAGGAATCGTCAAAATCCCCTACATCAACGAAAACAATATGTCAACCCCAATTTTCGCACTAAATCGTATGACCGTTAATAGTTGAGATACACGTTCCGCGGCCACCGAATATGAAAAACCGGTTTCGGTTCGGTTAGCGAAGTGTTTCCGAGTTTTTTTTTTTTAAATTTCCAAAGCCTAATGAAGGAAACGTCAAAATTCCCACACTACCGATTATGGTTCAGTTGCATGTTCCACGGCATAAACGCGTACCGAATATGAAAAACCGGTTAGTGAAGTGGTTCCGATTTTTTTTTGGGAATGCCCAAAGTGTATTCTGTGGCCCAAAGCATTTTCGTGTTTTCTCAAAATTCACCCACTTCCCCGGAAGCAATAAGGCAACTCCAATTTTCGCATAACAGCTATAACTTTATTTAATATAAATTTTTATTTAATTAAAGCAAATTGAACGCAAAATTTTTCGATGACAATTTTTAATAACAATTCGTAGTCCGGTTGTATATGGGAACTTAAAAATCTCTAGTTGCCAAAAAAAAGTAGCGGCAGTATCATTTTCTTACTTAAATTATCTTACAGCGCTGCATTTTTTACCTATATTATCTAACCGCACTGTATTATCATTACTACTACTCATAGCGTGTTCAGACATACACAATTATTGAGATTAACACAACACCTTAATTGAGCTCAATATTCCATACGAAGAGTCAATTAAGTTATTTAATACAGTCGTAAAGCAGCTCTGGGCTGGGGAAAAGCTTTCGCTTCATCGTAATTATTTCTTAAGTGCGGTCAGGCTTGTCATTGTTGTTTGCCCTTCCAGAGTTTTGCGTCTTCTCTCATTGGTTAACTGTCTGCCTCAACTAACTGTATTAGTTTACAGTTTTTGTGAGGTATTTCGTTGCTAACCACGCAGCAACTTCCTATGCGGAGGCATAGGTCGGTACAGTTAGTCACAGTGTCGCAAAAAATACTGTTAATACCATCGTGAGCAACTGTATAGTTAAATATATAAAAAAGTTATTTAACAATTAGAACGAAATTATAAAATTGAGCACAATTTGAAATACAACAAGCAGGAAGGTATGCTCAGTGAGCATAATCATTCACAATAGCAACTGAAATGTAAAAAGTAAACAAAAAAAAAAAAGCCGCTGGATACCCTGATATATCTTAGGTTCTCCAGATCACTTCGGTCCTAAATTGTTCCCTTTGTTTTTGCCTGAAAAGTGGAAAGGTAGCAGTGAAAAATAGAAGTTACGAGTTAAGTAGTGGTCGTTGGGAGGGGGCAAAGTTGGGAAACCGCTTAGTATGGCGTTACATGTTATTGTACTAGCCATCCGCTGCCCCCTATGAAGGAGGGTAGCGCGACCGAAGTCAGACATGACAGGCTGTGGAAGCTCCGCTCTCCCAGATATTTTAGGTGATGCTTCAATGCAGGGTATGTTCCGATGAGGTCAAGGATCGTCTCCTTTTCGTCTTGGCAACTTCTGCAGAAGTCGTTATAGGATAAGCCTCTCTTCTTCCCGAACGGGGAATGTCCAGTGATGACTGCCACAATGACTCTCAAGAGAGATTTTCGCTGTTCTAACTCCCTTTTTCTCTTAGAGTTAATATACGGCCACAGGTTTCTTGATATAAGGCATATGGGATCTGTGAGCCATTTTTCATGGGCACATCCCAGTGCATGAAGCTTTATTCTTTTCCAAAACGCTGATAAGGGTTGTCCGCAAAAGAGACTTATATTACTATCCTCTAGGTTTGTCCCTTGTTTGGCTAAATCGTCAGCGATGTTGTTGCAGTTTTAAAAACTTACAATTTTCATTATTGATGTTTATTGCTAAGTTGTCGATATTTAAGTACATACATAGGTTATCTATTACCTTACCTTTCTTGTTTGATTAAAAAAGATTTGCTCTATATGTCACTTTTTTTTATTTCATTTTAAAATCTCCACGATTTTCTAAGAAACACACGTCTCTTTAAATACACGTATTGTTTAAAATAGAATAAGAACACTAAGAAAAAACAACATGTTTTTATTGCTGGAAGTTAATTACAGCACTTTGTATCTTCCCTTATTGAAGACATGATGAGCTGAGCTGAGTTTGAGTAATTCTTCTTTAATTAAGCGTGTAATTTCGCGTTTAGCTTTTTGTACTGCCAGTTCGCTGCAGCTCTCAATGGCCAAATATAGTTTGCGCTCTCCTTCAGGAGGAGTTTTGCCATTGGGAACATAAGTGCCGCGCACAGTGAGACCGGCTTCAGAATACTCAGATATTTGGGCCAAAGCTTCTTTCGAGGTAACCTTCCAGCGAGCTTGCTGTGGAAAATCGTTTATTTCGAGTTCCTCCTCATATTTTGTAAAGGAATTGGGCTGATTTGGAAGCAGGCCGGATATTGCAGCACCCTCTTCCTCGTCTTTGGGTTGGTAATTCAGTTTATTGTTGAGTTTAGCAGCCAGTTGTTCCACAACAGAACGGGCGGTAATCATTGGCTGGCCACTAATGGTACCTTTAAGAATGGCATCGGTAGCAGCTTGAGTACTTAACTTGCCATCGACTCCTAAATTTTTATTAGAACTTATCTTTGATGCCAGACGTTTGGCCAATTCGAGCTTGTCGGAGCTCATGCCACCAACAGGTACAGCCGCTGAGGCGGTAGCTGTTGGAGCAGTTCCGCCAGCAATGACTGTACTGCCCGGTACGGCAGTGGAAACCATGGTTACTGCCGGTGTGGGTAAGGAGGTATCCTTGACTGTACGTTTAGCTGCAAACAATTGTTCAATTTGTTGATCAATATCTTGTTCGATATCCTCATCATCGTCCGAATCAGCCAAACCAAGTGCTGCTTTTTGAAGCTTTTTACTTTCCTTGGCGGCATTGGCTTCCTGTTCGTCAAATTTAAAACCTTTTCCACTGAAACCACCACCGGTATGAACTTTCTTGCCTTCTGCCTCTTGAGCATTTTTGTAATCGTTCCACAGTTTTTGCAACTCTTCAGGAACTGCGGACTCCGCAAGTTCCAAGGCTCTTATAATATCGCCAGCATAACGGCCTTGATCTTGAGTAAGAAAAGTCCAAGCGCTGCCCTTTTTGCCAGCACGGCCTGTACGCCCACATCTGTGTAGAAAATAAATTGTATTAGTTTCGTTTGCAAAGCAAAGTTATTAATTGAAAGCTTTTCTATTTGGGAACCTGTGTTTCACTGACGTACCTGTGAACGTAGTCTTCATAATGATTGGGAACATCATAATTTACAACTAAAATTAAATCCTTCACGTCTAAACCACGAGCAGCTACAGAGGTAGCTATCAATAAACGCACCTTACCAGATTTAAAGTCTAAAATAGTCGAATCCCTATCGAACTGATCGATTCCTCCGTGCAGACTCATGCAAGGGTATGAAGCTTTCATGAGATCGCGTAACAGAATGTCAGCATTCTCCTGTTTATCCACAAACACAATTATACTACCCTTCTCCTGATAAATACCTAACAATTCTAAAAGTTTAAAGAACTTAGCATCATCTTCCATTATGGCAACATGCTGTTCGACATCTTTGCAAACAACTGAACGTCCTCCTACGATAACTTCTATTGGCTTCTTGAGAATGCGCCGAGCTAAAGCCTCCATTTGTCGGGGAAATGTAGCACTGAACATGACGGTCTGTCTATCGGGCCTTACGTTGTCTATGATGCGCATGACTTGCGGCTCGAAACCCATATCAAACATACGATCTGCTTCATCCAAAACAATGTAAGTGACACGTTTTAAATTGGTCACACGTCCCGAATTGGCAGCTAACATATCTATCATACGCCCGGGTGTGCAAACTATTATCTCTGCTCCTCGCTTTAATTCTGCTATTTGCTCCGATATACCAGTTCCACCGTACACGCATACCGCTCGCAGATTTAAACTTTTTGCAAATTTTCTAATATCTTTGCCGATTTGCATACACAGTTCGCGGGTGGGTGCCATAATAATCGAAATGGGGCCATCGCCGTCATCTAAGGGAGGTTGATCCAAAATATGCCTAAACATTGGTAAAATAAATGCTAGCGTTTTTCCACTGCCTGTTTTAGCAATACCTATAAGATCTCGTCCAGACATAATGGCCGGAATCGCTTGACATTGTATGGGTGTCGGTTTTTCAAAACCTAGTTTACGAAGTATATCCATTTCCTTCTTGCTCACGCCACATTGTGCCCAAGTCTGAAAAAAGGTTAAATAGATAATATTAGATGCAAAAAATAAAAAATCGTCAAAAGATTAACGATTTTTATAATTTATTTATTTTTTTAGATTTCAATAAGAATAATATATACGACGTCCATACGTAGCGTTTTCAAATCGCATAGTGTGAAAGACGCACATTATCATATTCTGAAACCGCTACGATTTGCTATCGTTGTAATATTTTTCGAAGGCCTACAATGTTTCAGCTTTCTATATTGATTTAAAAAAAGCGACAAATTGTTCGCATAAATCGCCAGTTCAAAACTAAACACAAACTCAACCGAAATTTTTGAATTGCAATTTTTTTTTCTTATTAGAACTGCAAAATTTTTTCAGTTTTCTTTTATATAAAAAAGAAAACATATTAAATTTTATCTGTTTATATGTAATTTTATGTTTAAAGTGAGGTTTACGTAAAATCTTTTATATCGCTTCAGTATCGTTTGTCAATTCAAAACGCCAATTTTAAGCGAAATACGTTTTTCTGAACATGGACTATAGAAATAGGGAATTTTTCATTCCCAAATACTGGATTAAAATTTTATCGATAACAGACATTAATTTAGAATTATTTTTCAGACCTTAACAAAATTTTTCTAAAAAATATCTTTAAAAATTAACGATTTTTATAATTCTTCTTTTTTTTTAGAAAATTTCAATAAGAATAATATATAGTAATAGAGGATTTTTCAATCCCAAATTTTCAATTAAAAATTTATCAATAGAAATGTTTTATTAAGTTTTCGATAACGACTTTTATCGCTAACAGAAATTAATTCAGAATTATTTTTCAGACCTTAACAAAAATTTCCTAAAAAATATCTCTAAAATTTAACGATTTTTATAATGCTTTTTTTAATGAAAATTTCAATAAGAATAATATATAGAAATAGAGGATTTTTCAATCCCAAATTTTGAATTAAAAATATATCAATAGAAATTTTTTATTAAGTTTTCGATAACGATTTTTATCGCTAACAGAAATTAATTCAGAATTATTTTTCAGACCTTAACAAAAATTTCCTAAAAAATATCTCTAAAAATTAACGATTTTTATAATGCTTTTTTTTTTAGAAAATTTCAATAAGAATAATGTGTAGAAATAGAGGATTTTTCAATACCAAATTTTCAATTAAAAATTTATCAATAGAAATTTTTTATTAAGTTTTCCATAACGATTTTTATCACTAACAGAAAATAATTCAGAATTATTTTTCATACATTAACAAAATTTTCCTAAAAAATATCTTTAAAAATCAAAGATTTTTGTAATTATTCTTTTTTTTATAGAAAATTTCAATAAGAATAATATATAGAAATAGAGGATTTTTCAATCCCAAATTTTCAATTAAAGATTTATCGATATCAAGTTTTTGTATGAAGTTATCGTTTTATCCTAATATTCATTCTTTGATCTTCTTATATGTTAAAAAACTTATATTTTTGTAGCTTTAGATCTTTTATAATTTTTATAAAAAACTTATTAGTTTTTATTTCAGTTTCGATATTGCGACAAAAGTTTGTTATCATCCTCAGAAAAGTTCAAATTTTTGAAATTTCCTGAGGATGATAAACTGTTATTGAAATATAGAAATTAAAATAAAAAAACCGTTACTTTTTTATAAAAAAAAAAAACAAAAGTTCTAAAGCTACAAAAATATTAATTATTTATGAAGTTTTCCGTAACGATTTTTTTTCTATAATCTATTCATTAAGAGTTATTTTTCAAACACCAAAAACTAGTTTCTTTTGTTTAACATTAACAAAAATTGTCTAAAAAAATTATCTTATAAAAAAAATTATCATACGAGTACTCGTATAGAAATGGAGGATTTTTCAATCCCAAATTTTCAATTAAAAATTTATCAACAGAAATTTGTTATTAATTTTTCGATAACAGAAATTAATTAAAAATTATTTCCAAAATCGGGTTCGTGAATCCCCAAAATCCCCACACTTCCCCGGAAGCAATACTGCAACTCTAACTTTTACACTAAAGCGGCAACACTATATATCAGTTTTATATACACTTACAAGGCGAATTCATATGAACTCGCCTTGCTTATATCTATACATACATATATGTATATATACAAATCAGGATGTGTGTATGTAACGTATGGACTCCAAAAATAAAGACTGGGCCGATTTTGATGAAATGTTCAGGGAATCTTCAGAATATTCACGCGGGTGACATTATGAAGTCTAATTTTCGGTCTGCGGCGCAGGGGCGTGGCAAAGTATAATTGCGGTATTACAACAACACTAATGTTAACTTAGGGCCAGTAACGCGGAACGGGTCAGCTAGTATGCAATAATCACTTATATGGCATGGGTTTCGAGTGTTGCAAATATACAAACAAACATACAAGTGAAACTAATATACAAAGCATATTAAAAATATATAAATTTAAACAATTAAGTTTTTTATTCGCTATTTAAGCTTCTAACATTTATACCAGTAAAAAATTATACATAGCTTGTTTTCCATGTTTCCCAGCTATCTATATGTCGACATTGTTGAAATTAAACTTGTTAGTGTAAAACACCTTTGTTCAACATGAATATACTAAGTTGGTTTTGAAAAATATTTCATCGATACATTTTTCTGTTTTCGATTTTTTTTTCATTCGTTCAAAAAAATGTTATACAATAAGTAATTTTTAATTCCTTGAATAAATATTTAATACTATAATCCAATTGCGATATTATTAACTACAAGCAAGATTCCAACAGACATTTCATAGTAGCTACCATAATCATCAGTAGACTTTGGAAAGTTTTGAAAGATATTCTCAAATATTCAACTTTATATCCCAAGCTATTTATAATTTTTTATTGGTATCAATGTTAGAAGCTAAAATAGCGAATAAAAACTCAATTGTTTGAAAAAAAAATTTTTTAGAAAAAATGTATTTCCCCTTATTTAGGTCGGCGAATTTAAAGAACTTCTAAATTAGTTTTGCAGTAGATTAATGATTAAGTAATTTACAATTCACACAATGAAAGTTTTCAAGCTTGGCTTGATTTTACTTGCCGCTAGTTTTTATTGTATATTCTAAACAATAATAGCAGCAGTTTAAATAATAAGACTTGTGCCGTGTGAACGCCAAATTATGAACAACGAAGATAACTCAAGAAGAATCCCAACAAACCTTTTATTGTATGAAACGAAAACAACAACGACAGAGATTATTAAGAAAAAAAGGAACAAAATTGAAAACAGTTTCGTAAGAAATTTACACTTTCTCACCTTTATAGGTTTAGGACAACCTTTACCCTTAACTTGTATGCCTTCCAACTCCGTACGATATTTTTCAACTTCTTGTTGTGACATGCGTGCCAGCTCCGGCACTTCGACATAGAAATTTTTGCGAAATGGTGCATAATCAACACCAGAATGATCAATTTTTGCCAGTTCTTTGCGATGTTTATTGGCTAAACTAGCTGCTGTATCCTTGATATCTTCTAATTCCTCTTCACTAGAATACTCCAGGCTATCCATATTTTGTTCAATCAGCTCTCCTTTGCTATTTTCTTTTGTGGTTTTTTTCGCTACCCCAGTCAGAATGACTACTCCTTGCTGATGTTGCTTGGGTTGGGTAACAATATGGTTTATTTTGCGCACCTCTTTATCAACTTCCTGCATATAGGCATCTAAGGGATCAATGTCATCATCTTCCTTATCTTCTGCATTTTGTTCTGGATCGCTTTTCAATTTGGACTTTTCTTCTTGTTCAGCCTTTTCTAACTTTTCCTTTAATTTCTTTTGTTCTAGCTGCTGTTGCTGGAGTTTTTGCTGTTGTAGCTTTATTTGCAATTTTTGCTTTTCTCCTTTAGCATCTTCTTCCTCCCGTAACGCCTCGATTTTAGCTTTGGCAGCAATAACTATATTCTTTGATTTTAACCTGTAAACTTTTTCTTCGTCATCGTCATCTTTAGGCTTTTTAATGCGATGGAATTTAGATGGCGGTGAGTCGGGCTCTTTTTTTATTTCAACAGAGAAACTGTTGTCCTCTTCCTCAGATTCGTCTTCAAGACTCCATTTTTTAGCCGATGGTGCAGTAGTCGGTGGAGGTAATAGTGATTTTAAATCTTTTTTATTTGCTTCTAATTCTTTTAACTTACGTTCAGCACGCCAACGTTCAATACGCTCGCGACGTTTAATCATTTCTAATTCTAAACGTCTTTGTTCTTCTTCCTTATCAAGTTCCTCCTCGGATGAGGAGCTGCTAGAATCCGCCTTGATTACTATTGGAGGTGTAGGAATTGATTTTCTGGAGTGTTCTACTTCTCGTTCACGATCACGTTCCCGCTCTCGTTCTCTTTCCCTATCGCGTTCTCGTTCACGATCTCTTTCGCGCTCCTTTTCACGCTCGCGTTCCCGTTCACGATCCGATTGGCGACTAAAATGTGTGCACATAATTAATTTTTTTAATATGTACATACATATTGTACGTTCAACATATACATACATATGAGAATATTAATTTACTTACAATTTCTCGCGTTCATAATCTTTTGATTTCGTAGGTGATTGACGTCTACGTTTTTCTTCACGTCTATAGCGGTCTGCTTCTCTAGGGTCCCGTTCGTTACGATCACGTTTCCTTTCATCCCTTATTCTACTGCTGCTGCCACTGCCATTACCGTTGCGCGGAAATCGACTATCCTTTGGAGAACGAGACCTACTTCTAGAGTATCGTCGCTTTCTTTCTCTATCACGGTCGCGGTCACGTTCCCTTTCATATTCCCGGTCTCTGTCACGCTCCCTTTCACGTTCCCGATCTCTTCTGCCAATTCAATTATAACCCACTTATTAAAAACTCACATTTGTTAAATAACTAAGTATATTCTTACCCTGAACTACTTTTTGACATCTAAAGTTCTGTATAGTTTACAATAGTATTACTTTAATACAAATTGTATTTTTTTAGGTGAATTATAAAATATGTAATTTTGCTACAAATAAAATGCCGCACACCAAAACAAAACGTTTGTGTTTTTGACGTTTCTTACAAAACACAATTTGACATAATTGTCAACCCAAAAATCAAGTGTTGCTAGCATTTTTAAAATAGCGATTTCCAAGTGTACAAATAAGAATGACCAACATTAAGATACGTTTACACGATAATATCAAAATGTTTAAAATTTGTGGAAACAAAACTTAGCATATAAAATGATGCATGTCTGTTGTAAGTTTCTATTTTATTTAGGGTCATTTTTACAATCTAAAATTAAGTTGCCATTAAAAAACTAGTAACTAATTGCCGGTTTGCTTAACAGGCACTATTTAGCCAACAGTTGTAATTTGGATTGCACCACCTTTCAGTTACTTAACAGAAAAAAGTTTAAAAAGTATGGCAATCATACCACGAAAAATAGTGCAATGACGAACACAATTTTTAGAGAGAAGTTTTTTTTATTTTTTCTATTTAATTTGTAAAATTTTCTGATCACAACTTTGAAAAATAGCTATCGATAAGGCTACAATGAGTTTTTGAAAATATTTCTGCAGTTAGTTCTTCTTCATCGATTGATATAATGGTGCTATCAAAATCGATGTGATCTTTCATAAGCCTGCATAAGTTATGCAGTACAGCACAGCCCACTATTATTGCCATTGTTGTGGAAATAGATACCCGCATTCCCTGCGACAAAACTGGAAAGCGACGCTTTAGAACTCCAAAGCACCGTTCGATCACACTCCTTGTTCTAATTTGTGACTCATTGCATAACCTTTCTCCTTCGGCCTGTGGATTTCCTAGTGGTGTCATTAAATATGATTTTACTCCGTAACCATCGTCTCCTAAGAGTAAATATGTACCTAATTCTCTATTTTTAATCTGGCTTTTATTCGGCTGTTGTTAAAAATGTAACTGTCATGAGCTGACCCAAGTCATCTTGCCACTAAGTCCATTATTTCCAGATTTGAGTTGCAGATAGCCTAAATAAATTTTGTAAAGTTGTGCATACATATGTATGCAAGTATATAAAAATATCTAATTAATAGCTTGCGACATCTAAAAGGTTCTGCATTATTACCCCCAGGATATTGTATTTTAATATGCGTACAGTCTATAACGCCTATAACGTCCATAATTTGGAAACTAAGCGTTTCCGCCAATATTATCATTTAACATTTTCTTATTATTTTTCAATTTTCAATCACACTATGTACTTTTTGTTTTATTTGGAGCTGCGTTGGTAAACTAGATTTGTTCCTATATCGCATTATATAGTGCAGTTCACAGTATCTGCAAATGTTACTGTTCTGCTGCTGTCTTAACATGTCTGCTAAGACGTCTGTTTTAACAGAAAAGGAGTCATAATACGATAGTATTTTACAAAAGAAAAATAAAAAATACTTTAAAATGAAAGGAAATTGCGAAACAAAGTTCAAATACTTATTTTAGCTTAAAAATTTCAGAAAGAGCATAAAAACTGTCGATGTTTATATCTTGGCGGTACAAAAATAATGAAACCACTAATCGGGCGTTCAAAGGCGTGGTTTAACAGGACGTATTAACAGCCTTTCATGAGTAACGTAGATGAACAGTAAAGTCTTCATGACCAATATAATAATAGGTTTGTTCGTTTACTTTTACAATAAAATTAAGTAAATGAGTATGTATAAAATCGAAGATTTTATACTGAAAATTATCTAAAATAATTTTCAACATTTAAAAATCCTTTACTTATTTGAAATAACGAATTTAACTTATGTCCATTTTCATTATCATTGTCAATTATCTTTCATTAGTTTTGCTAAACATATATTTGTCTTAACAAAATATTCTATTGTGAATTATTCTATTGGAATGTTACGTGGAGAATTGATGTTTCGAACATTCCAATATACAACATGTAGCTTTAATCTTTTTTGAAACTAACATTTTAACTCACTTACTTTTCAACCTCCGAAGCAGTTGCTTAAATTTACTCAACTTTTCTTAAAACTAAATTCTTACTTTAAAATATAAAACGTGAATTTGCATTATTTGAATATAAATAAAATAATACTTGAATATTTATTGTAATAAATTAAACTTATTAATTGAAAATTTACTTTTGTTTTCATTTACACAAGCACACACACTCATCCTCACCATAACGTAATACTAATAATACACACACAGATCCATCCTTACACAGATGCATAATCATCTAACATCTCCTAATACTAAGGTATAGTAGTGAGAAAAGTGGTGGCCTACTCCTAACAACACATACAGTCCACTCCTAGAAGCTAACACTAAATTCTGTGGGACTACACCATTTTTCTTCATGGTCCTCCGTTGCCGTCAATTAAACAAGTCAACGAGAAAAACACTGTATAGACCGCAAACACATAAAAAGGTTCATATTAAATAATTGGCTAAGTACCCCCATCAAAGTCAGTATTGGTTAACACAGCTGTTGAAGAAACAACACCAGTGATCACTACCTACTTACTAAATTCACAATAAGGAGAATGAGGTAAGATTAAAAATCAACCCTTCGTATACATACAAGTACTTAGTGGAGAAACTACAAAATTTCAAACGCGTCCGTGCCGGTATCTTAAAAAATGCGAAATTAATAACCTGTAGGAGAAAGTTGTGATATCGGGAAACAAAAAATTGAACGAATTTTCATAAAAAGAGTGTGTTAGCGGCAACCAGCATTATCAAATCCGCAAAGATAAAATTGTGCACACATAAATATATGCATGTATACGTGAACGTATAGTCCGCAAAATAATGTACACATATGTACACATATAGGTGGAAACAAATAAAATAAAATACGCAAAAAGTGTGTAAAACATACATTTTCTCAGTGAAAAGTTAGAAAAAGAGATAACGGTTTAAAGTGCAGTTCCTTGAATTCATCAAACTTAACCGCATTTTGCACCGTTATAAACTGGTGTCCAATTATATACAGAACAACCCGTTATTTTGTACGTAGGTATGTATATATAGGTACATAGCAGATCTAAAGAAAGAAAGAAAGAAAGAACGAGGCAAACGCAAATAGTGATACATAAAAATAAGAAAAGAAACTTCGAAAATATTCCAATAAGAAATAGAGAGAAGTGTCAAAAAACAACATAAGGCCTAACATACACACACAAAAAATACATAACGAAGCAAAAATTTTAAGTAACAAAATAATCGTTACGCATAACGAAATTAAAATAAAGCATCAAGAAAAAAGAGCAAAAAACTTAAGGTAAATAGAATTTCACTCTTATAATTTAAAGTTATTTCAAAAAATGCGCAACAATAGCTCAAACTAATTAACTACTTAAAAGCTTAGTTCTCAGTTTATACCTATTATGTGGTTAATTTACATATTTACACTTACATAAGGAACTATACATCAATTTATATTTAAAAATACCATAAACTCCACAGAATCGTGATGAGTAAAGCCTTTACGACATAAATCCAGGGTTATATTTTATCTCATTTAAAAATTCAAGCAAAAATCAGAATTTATTAACAAATTTGTTTACATGAAAATTTAAACTCTAGTGAAAACAAACTGGAAAATTTTTCCAAAAACCTTTTTTAAACCATCCAGCCTTAATGAGAATTTAAACATTTTAAAAATTTTCAACGCTAAGGCGTGCTTAAATGAGGAAAACACTCTTATACTAGCAACATAAAGATTAACCTGCTAACAAAACCTATATACTTCGTATAACCTGTAGTGCCAATTTTCACAACCGCTAAATATTTGTTATACTCAAACTCTATTTTCTGCTAATAACAAATATTTATCTTATCTTACTCTAGTGAAAAGTTCACAACCGTTAAATATTTGTTATATTCGAACTCCTTTTTACTAATAGCAAATATTTATCTTATCTAACCCCTGGTGAATATTTTCACAATCGTTAAATATTTGCTATACTCGAACGCTATTTTCCACTAATAACAAATATTTATCCTACCTTAACCTAGTGAAATATTGCACACT
Organism: Thecocarcelia acutangulata; assembly: GCA_914767995.1. Classification (NCBI taxonomy): domain Eukaryota; kingdom Metazoa; phylum Arthropoda; class Insecta; order Diptera; family Tachinidae; genus Thecocarcelia; species Thecocarcelia acutangulata. The sequence goes on along the minus strand of OU612095.1, from coordinate 20,010,923 downwards.
CGTCAAATATTGTCTATTTCGAACGCCTTTTTGCCGCAAACGACAAGTTTTCACCTTCGCTGACCTGTAGTGGAAAATTGTCATACTCGTTAAATCGATTTATTTTCAAATATTGTTATATCCAAATATTTGTTATACTTAATTGTTATATTGCGCAAGTTAAGTGAATTTCAAAATGCCTCATACAGAAAACACAACTATTGCGCCTTTACAGAGGCAAGAAAAGTTTCTATTCCATTGCGAACATGTTATAGATTTCTGTTCAGGATTTGAGAAAGTCATCATGGTAGATCAAACTGATTCAATGCTGGAGTTGAAATTGGAAGATCTTGATACCAGATGGGCAAAACTCAAAGAATCCTATGAACAGCTTATGATTTCTCCATCATCCGAGCATACAAAAGAAATTAAAGAAAATGCCAGAACTAATTTCCAAACCGCTTCCGAAACGTACTACACCGCCAAATCAAACATTTTGGATATTTTGAGATTCTCGAAAGGTGATGAACACGCGGGTGCCACTTATCAGCCCAACCAGGGGCCACAAACAACGCTTACAGCTCAAAAACCCTCCTTTATAAAACTTCCACCGTGCGAAATTGAAACATTTACCGGAAAATACGAAGAATGGCCAGCATTTCGTGATCTCTTTACGACTGCATGCATTGGAAATGATGAAATTCCTAAAGCTCAAAAACTGTTTTACTTAAGAGTGAAAACGGCAGGCAGTGCAGGTGCAATTGTAAACAGATACACATTATGCGATGAAAATTTCGAGCACGCATGGAATGCTCTTAAATCTCGCTTTGAAAACAAGCGGGCTCTCGTGGACAATAAACTCAAGGTTCTATTTAATATACCAGTTGCTACGTCCGAAAATAGTCAGTCATTGCAGAAGATTCATTCTACGGTTACTGATTGTATTACCGCACTCAAGGCACTTGACGTCAATGTGGACGGGTGGGACCCAATTCTTATCTATTTAGTTTCAACGAAATTACCTGATGATACGTTGGCGCTCTGGGAACAATCGTTCAAGTCTCAAAATGAATTACCAACCTGGTCTCAATTGGACGAATTTTTGATCAATCGGTATGAAGTGGTAGAGCGAATCTCCTCTATTAGGACAACAAAACAGCGCTTTACTCTACCAAGCCTTCCAAGTATATCTCGGCCAAAAATGCAATCATACTCTTCTCAAGAAAAACTTACCCAAACGTGTCAACTATGCAATGGCGATCATCACATACGAGTTTGTATTAAATTTAAAAAGTACAGTGTGCAGCAGAGAATAGATTATGTATTCCAAAATAAAATTTGTAACAATTGCCTCTCCTCTGGACATTTAAAGGCAAAGTGTCCTAGCAAAAACAAGTGTTTTATTTGCAAATCCGATCACCATACGCTGTTACACATGCAGCAGAGTAGCGAATACATAGCATCAAAGGGCGAATATCCTAATCAAAGTAAAAGCAAACCTCCTAAAGACCAACATTTTAAAAACATTGAAAATATGCCATCAACTTCTAAAAATTCACACGTTCAAGCCAATTTCTCGTCAAATAGTGATTTCATTCTACTCCGAACTGCACTAATTCAAATAGAGTACGCGGGAGAACGATACACTGTAAGAGCCCTCATTGACCCAGGGTCTCAGAGAACTTTTGTATCAGAACGGGTAAGAACTTGGCTGAGTTTGCCTTACCGAAAATCCCAGGTAGACATTGTAGGTATTGGAGGTCAGGTTCAGTCTGCTAACAAAGAATGTAAGCTAACATTATTTGCTAAGCGCTTCAATATGAAATTTGAAGTTACCGCAATTGTGTTACCAAAGCTTACCAAACGAGTTCCCGCAGTCTCGTTTGAACCGCCCATATCCTCAGAACTTTCGGACCTAGACCTCGCAGATCCCCAATTCAGCACTTCCTCTCAAATTGATATCATATTAGGAAATGACTCAGAACATTTTATTAATATTGAAGGCATTAAGAAAAATGTATGTGGGAAAGCATCGGCTTATAATACCATATTCGGATGGGTCTTGAGTGGTCCAACTCAGGCACAAAAAGCACAAGCTTTCACCACCACCGTTAGCCCTAATGATAGCTCAGCTCTAAATGACACACTACGAAAATTTTGGGAACAAGAGGAACTACCACAACAGTTCATCATATCCGAAGAGGACATGTATTGCGAAAATTACTACCAACAAACAACAGCAAGGGACAAAGACGGAAGGTACATCGTAAGGCTTCCCTTCAAAAAAGAGTTTTCACAGTCTAAATTTCTTGGTCCATCGCGAATTATGGCCCTTGTACAGAACTCAAGAATAAATCAATCTCTCACAAAAAATCCAGAACTTCGTAACGAGTACAATGCGGTGCTAGAAGAATATGTAACACTTGAACATATGGAACCTACCTCTTGTCGTGAAATTGTGTCTAATGGAAAATATTACTCTTTTTACTTACCTCACCATGCTGTAGTTCGTCCCGAGCATAAAACTACAAAAGTAAGAGTAGTCTTCAACGCTTCTCGAAAGACAAAATCAGGTTTCTCCCTAAATGATATTTTATATACAGGCCCAATATTGCAATCGGACTTAATAACCGTAATTCTCAATTGGCGGAAATATCGATACGTCTTTAGCGGAGACATACAAAAAATGTACCGACAGATTCTAGTGCATCCAGATGACAGGCCCTATCAGCGAATTATCTTTCAGAAAACTGACAATACTACAGGCATAGATTATCAGCTCAAAACAGTTACTTTTGGAATTAACTGCGCACCATTTCTAGCCATAAGAACTTTGCATCAGCTTGCAAAAGATTGCCAAGATCAATACCCTAAAGCCGCAAATGTTCTCTGTAAGGAAACGTATGTTGACGACATTTTGTCTGGTGGGCATACTATAATGGAAGCCAGCGAATCTCAAACGCAAACAATTAAAGCTCTCAAATCAGCGGGATTTTGCTTAAAAAAGATAACTTCAAATAATGATCAACTGCTGTCACATATTCCAAAAGAAGATCTGTACGACTCAGACCTTCTTAGATTTCATGAAACTAGTTCCACAAAAACACTAGGAATCAAGTGGAACGCCCTTTCTGACCATTTCACTTACTCATTTTCTTCAATCTCTGAAACGGAAAAGCTCACAAAACGCAAAATTTTATCTGGGGTTGCTTCAATATTCGATCCAGCTGGTTGGGTGGCACCTATTGTTATAAAAGCGAAGCTATTGATGCAACAATTATGGTTAGAAGGGCTTCAGTGGGACGATTTGGTAAGCTCTCAAATCGCAGATACATGGAACAAATTGCTTAAGGATCTTCACAATATAGATCAAATTGAAATCCCAAGATGGCTGCAATATAGTCCAGAAGATAAAATCCAGATTCACGGGTTCTCAGATGCCTCGAAAGGTGCGTATTGTGCCACAATATATCTACGATGTCAGCGCGAATCTCAAGTGGTGTTCTCCAATCTAATCGTAGCCAAAAGCAAAGTGGCTCCCTTACAGCCAATCTGTCTACCAAGACTTGAACTCTGCGGAGCTGTATTAGCGACAAAGCTAGCAAAATATGTAATCGAATCTCTTAGCCTTTATCATTGCGAAATATTTATGTGGACCGACTCTTCAATCGTCATTGGATGGCTCTCGAAACCTCCATGGACATGGGAAACTTATGTGGCAAATAGAACAGCCCAAATTCGTGACTTACTACCCAACGCAAACTGGCGACATGTTCGTACCCATGACAACCCAGCCGATCTCGGAACACGCGGTTGTAACTCCAGAGAACTTTCTAATAGTCTCTTATGGTGGCAAGGACCAACTTGGTTAATAAACCCGCAGTCAGAATGGCCCACAACTCATAAATTGCTCGTTCATGAAATAGAGAAAAAAGTTCAGTGCCTGCAAACTGCGGTTGAAAGCACAGATGTACTAGAACTATTTTCATCTTATGCTAGAGCACTCAAAGTATTAGCATATGTTTTCCGATTTTATCGCAACAGTCTAAGAAAGTTTAGATCGGAATTCCGTCATACACAAACATCACTTTCGCAAAAAGAGGTAAAATTTATAAAGAATCGCCTAATAACATTAGCTCAAAAATCTCATTATTCGCCAGAATTTAAAGAAATCTCAAGTTCTCTGGCAATATCAAATAAAAGCTCGCTCAAAGCTCTTAATCCATTTATAGACTCTTGCAATATGTTGCGTGTAAATGGTCGACTTACAAACTCATCTCTAACATATGATGAAAGATACCCAATTATCTTGCCCGGAAACTCAAGATTATGTCACCTATACCTTGAATACTTGCACAAATTTCTCGCACATGGTGAATGTAATCAGATGTGCCGAATGGTTAAAACTGAATTCCACATTTCTCGTTTAAAATCTCGCATAAAAAAGATTATTCGCAACTGTAAGACTTGTATTATATACAAACAAAAGTCATGTTGCCAAATCATGGCCCCTTTACCTCAAGACCGATGCAAACTTACTGCACCATTTCATATTTCAGGTATAGATTTTGCTGGACCCTTTAATTTGAAAAGCTCAACGTTAAAGAACGCACCTACTATAAAAGGGTATGTATGTGTATTTGTGTGTTTCAGCACTAAAGCCATACATCTAGAAGCATGCTCAGATCTATCTACAGCTGCGTTTAATGCGGCATTCTCACGCTTCGTCGGGAGGCGGGGACTCCCTTTCAGGCTTTACTCAGATAATGGTAGAAATTTTGTAGGTGCCAGCCGGCAATTAAAGAGAGAATTCCATTCATTTATAACCTCTACCTCAACAGAAATGGCGCAAAAATATATCACTCACGGATTTGAGTGGATATTTATTCCTCCCCACGCTCCTCATATGGGCGGATTGTGGGAAGCAGCAGTTAAAAGTTTTAAATTTCATTTAAAACGTATTACAGGCTCTCAAAAATTCAACTTTGAGGAATTCTCAACGATTCTCGCTCAAATTGAAGGAATATTGAACTCTCGCCCAATATCTGCCTTGTCGGAGGATCCGACTGATTTAACAGCTCTCACGCCGGGACATTTTCTCAGAGGATCGCCTATTATGAGCTTTCCCGAACAAGAAGTTCAACAAATAGGGCTACTCAACCGTTGGGAAAGACTAAAAGCCCTGCAACATCAATTCGCAATACGTTGGAAGGAAGACTACCTTAAATCGCTTCACAAGCGTTATAAATGGCAGAATTCTTCTACAAATCTAAAATCTGGCAATTTAGTTGTAGTTATGGACGATCTACTACCCCCCGCGGAATGGCGGTTAGGGAGAATCGAAAACACATACCCTGGAGTAGATAATAACGTTAGAGTAGCTGATGTTCGAACTGTTTCTGGTGTAATACAAAGACCTATTGTTAAATTATGCCTTTTGCCATTTTTAGACGATAATAATAGTTCACAAGCTTAAGTTTAACAAGTCTCAAGAGAGTGACTTTATTGCTCTCAATCACTTTCTTTAAAAATACTCAATACATTTCTGATTCAAACCATATTCTAATAGTTGCATTTGCAACCCATTCTTTCTCTTTACATTCATTCACAGCTCAAGAAAATTTAAAAACCGCACCCAATTTAGAACAAACCGGGAGCTGTACAAGTGTAGCCTGTGTGAAAATTACCATTCAATAAGGTTCTGCCGAAGATTTCTCAATATGGACGTGAGATCCAGAAACGAAGTGGTCGACAAACACCGATACTGTGTTAATTGCCTGGCTAAAAGCCATGATCTACGAGCATGTGCATCTCTAGACACCTGCCGACGATGTGGCCGCTACCATCATACACTGCTTCATCCGAACATAAAAACCAGACTGCACAGAGGTGCACGACCGCCGAAGTCAACAACAGCCATGAACAACCTAAACACATCCAGCACTGAACCTCACAAAAAGCCAAAACAGAAAAAACCAAAGAAGGCAAAACCACCTCAGAAAGCAGCAGTACCAGATGAGCGTATTATTTCTGAAGCAATTAGGTCTTTGGCCAACGTTCTATGTGGTCAAAAATAAAATCTAAAAGTTGGTGGCCGGAATGTATAAAATCGAAGATTTTATACTGAAAATTATCTAAAATAATTTTCAACATTTAAAAATCCTTTACTTATTTGAAATAACGAATTTAACTTATGTCCATTTTCATTATCATTGTCAATTATCTTTCATTAGTTTTGCTAAACATATATTTGTCTTAACAAAATATTCTATTGTGAATTATTCTATTGGAATGTTACGTGGAGAATTGATGTTTCGAACATTCCAATATACAACATGTAGCTTTAATCTTTTTTGAAACTAACATTTTAACTCACTTACTTTTCAACCTCCGAAGCAGTTGCTTAAATTTACTCAACTTTTCTTAAAACTAAATTCTTACTTTAAAATATAAAACGTGAATTTGCATTATTTGAATATAAATAAAATAATACTTGAATATTTATTGTAATAAATTAAACTTATTAATTGAAAATTTACTTTTGTTTTCATTTACACAAGCACACACACTCATCCTCACCATAACGTAATACTAATAATACACACACAGATCCATCCTTACACAGATGCATAATCATCTAACATCTCCTAATACTAAGGTATAGTAGTGAGAAAAGTGGTGGCCTACTCCTAACAACACATACAGTCCACTCCTAGAAGCTAACACTAAATTCTGTGGGACTACACCATTTTTCTTCAGAGTAATTAAAAAAACTCTCTTGTCCAAAAAAGTTCTGGAATCTTTAATCTTTAGAAAATAAAATTTGGCTGATAAAATTACGCTTATATGTATGTACCCATGAACATAGAGGTACTGTTATAGTCAGTGTTTAAAAAACTGCTTTATCTTCCATCTAGTTTGATTTGATTTCTGCTTGAGCCACTGAAATTAACGACAGTTTTTTTATATTTGCAAAACCAAAAAACGATTAAGAGAAAGTTAAGCGAAAGTTTTAGCGGTAGCTGTTTTAAAAATTTTGATTTTGTTTTCTTTTTACAATCTTTTTTCGCTGTAGCAGAAACTTTTTGTATTTGCAAATTATAGCTTGCAAGGAATTGTAATCATTTGAGTTTACTTCTCGTGTTTTTGAATAATGTGTAATTTGTAACAAACTTCTGGTTTCTATTGAGATAACAACACACATATGTATGCACATAGTTCTACTATGGCGGCTAAAAAATAGATTTGGCATTATTTTGGAAAATAATAAATAAATATTAATTTTTAATGAAATATGTATACAAGGGTTCAATTTTATGAAACAAAAACGTTGTTCCTTTTACATTTTACATATTTCAAAAACAAATTTTATCTGTTAAATTTACTAAAATTTGGCGGCCACACTCGATTGAGAAAAAGAAATACCCTTGCCACCACCAGAACGTTAATAAAGTGATCTTACTAATATTGTTGGTGCAAAATTAAACATTTTTATCTATTATTGGCTGGACTTTTTATGTTTGGTATTAAGATTTGAATACGTATGGGTAAGTTAATATTTTGAAGATTCAATAAACAAATAAATTACAAAAAAAAACACTCGTATGTATATTAAATAATTTTTACTTTCGCAGTTTTTTATTTTAATTTCAATATTTCGATAACAGCTTATTATCATCCTCAGGTTATAAAAAAAAAATTATTAAAAAAAGTTAAAAATTTCTTACATACAGAAAATTCAAACACAAAGAAAAATTTCTTAGCAATATTAACAAATTGAAAAATAACATAATTTAAATTAATCGGTTTCCGCAAATAACACATACCCTGCTAACGATTACAACATGTTGTACCTCAACCTTGAACAAATTAATATGACACATGTTGCTCACAGAATAACATAAAAAAGCTTTACATATTTTCATAATATCCTATTAAGTAATACTTATATACACACTCAGCGTATTAATATTTTGCTAACTAAATATATATAACTATGTGCTAAGTTTTTAATGTCCATTTTAAAATTCGTTTTTTGATCTACAGGTGTATTGGTAATCTCAAACATTTCCAACATATAACGTTTCTTAAAATTACTTTCATCTTTTATTATTGAAACATTTTCAAAATGAGAGTAATGATTTAATCTGGAACAATGACAAGATTAAATCATTAGACAAGAAGACAGCGTGTCTTCTGCGAATTAATATGCCTATATTTTGACTTATGTCCTGAAATACTTGTCCTTAACTTAATGGACAATGGACATATATATGAATGTAGCCTTATATATAAATGTGAAAAAATGTATATAAATGCTAAAAATGTACAAAACTAAAACAACGCCAGTATTACGACTGCAACTGCTGACAACTATTGAAAACAAAGACACTGCTTTTGATTTTGCATTTTTTCGGAATTAGTTCTCTGTTTTCTCTTTTAAAATACAACGGAAAGATAAAAAAATTACGCAAACCGTTTGGCAAACACCCACTTTCCGTTTGGACACAAACGATACAAATACACAAATTAATCACTTTTTTTAGTTGTCAATAAGAAATACACTAAATTTACTTTTGTTTTCAATGAGAATATTGTGTTGAGGCAATTTGCTCGACATGTGAAATTCATATACAAATTGTTTTATGAATTGTTATATTCTCTATTTCTTGAGATTATTTTGCTATAATATTTTCCTTAATTTCTACAAAGAAGGTCAACTATTCCACAATTCTAAGCATTCTAACAAGAAAATTTTTTCTTGACTCATTTTTGCGCTCCCTCGCCCACATCACTCGGCAAAATTTTCATTTTAATGACAAAATAGATTCGTAAAAACATGCTTCAAATATTTGTACAAACCAGCAAACATCCCAATAAACATACAAAAATGTTTGTACAAGCCTAAAATTAAAGTGCGCACATTTATTTAAGCGGGAGAAAACAGAAACGCAATTTTTTTCATATAATAAATTGTCATCACTGTAATATACATAAAGATGAAGAAGATACATTTTTGTTGTTTCTCTTTGCGTCGTTGTACTTCTTTTGTTTTTAGTGAAAAAGTTTAGCATTTGATAAAATTTTTTTGCTTGTAATTAAACATAAAAGCTTACAAACGCAAAACTAACGTTGGAAGAATAGTCTTGACCATAAATCACAATATTTATTATATTTAAAGTGTTTTCTAAAACGGCTTCAAAATTGGCAAAATAAGGAAAAATAGAAAAATGAGTTATAACGAGAAGAATGATGGGATTTCGAAAGAAGCATGGATGGTGCGTCTGGAGCAATTTCCTTTTAAGCAAGCCGACATGAATCGTTTAATAATGAATTACTTAGTAACAGGTAATATCAATAATGTTTAAATATTAAAGTAAAGGGGCCAATTTTTGTTTTTGTAAAAGAGGGGTTTAAAGAAGCAGCAGAAAAGTTTCAAGTCGAAGCTGGTTTGGAGCCTAGTATTGAACTTAATTCATTGGATGATCGCATACTGATACGTGAAGCAGTTCAAAATGGCCGTGTACAAGAGGCTACTCAGTTAGTTAATCAATTACATCCCGAGCTATTGGATAACGATCGTTATTTATTTTTCCATTTGCAACAATTACAACTAATTGAGCTGATTCGGTAAGTTTCTAGTAGAATTAATGGTTAAAAACATAAAAATAGAAAATTAAGTGGATGTTTTTGTATACGTTATTATATGAACGTCAGGCATTACTCCAGAAGATGATGAGGTTTGTTCAAGCTCTGGATTTCCACTAAACTAGGTCACTACTTTATTTTTTAATAATGATTAGAGGTTAATTTCAAACAAAATGTTATATTAATGCAAATTTTGAAAACTTAATTTAAATTTTAAAAGAATGCCTCGTTACGAACTCACTTGACTTTTTGTTGATCCTACACGATATACCTACATATGTAACTGTTTACAGTGCAGATCTGATAAGAAATCATGCAAATCAATTTTTATCGGTAATCAACTCATTCGAGAACTACAAATTTCGTTCGGAGCTATAAGATATACTAAAAGATTCTGTGACGAACTTTTGGTTTGGGGACATGCTGGTTTTTTTTTTTTTTGACGGCTTTATAAGTATATATCGAATTTATTGGTTTTTTTCATTCAGATTCTGTGATGAACTTTTGCCCCCACTAGTCGATTTTTTTTTTGCTGCTTTATAACTATAGGGCGAATTTATTGGAATTTTTTCATTCAGCATTTCTTTAACCGTCTGATATTGTTGTCTTCTTATATTTGGCTGCCATTCTTTAGTGAATGTAAAACTGTTACGTATTTGAAACATTTTATATTCGTTTAATTGATCTCCAAGGAATTTATAACCTAATAGCGAGTTATATACAGCAACTCTAGATAGTTTATATTTGTTTCATTTATCATCATTTAAATTTGGAATTTTAACTTTATATTTAAAGGGTTGGTAAAATAGAAGATGCCTTAACTTTTGCTCAAAATAAATTATCAGAAGCCGGCGAGGATATTCCAGAGGTTTTAAATGAGCTGGAGAAAACACTTGCACTTTTGGCCTTTGAGAAACCACAAGAAAGCCCTTTTTCATATCTATTGGAGCAATCACACAGGCAAAAGGTGCTTTAAAATACTTTTAAATGTTTATATTAAAATCAAATGTTGTTTTTTTCTTAAGATCGCAAGTGAGTTGAACGCTGCAATTCTTAAATGTGAGCACAGTGCAGATTCAACACCGAAAATAATGTTTCTACTGAAACTAATCATGTGGGCTCAATCGAAATTGGACGCCAATGAAGTGAATTATCCCAAAATGAAAAATCTGGAAAATGCCCTTATTGAACCTAAATAATTGAATTTCTCATCATATCATCATGGGATTTTTCTTCATTGACATGATTTTTTAAGTTATTGGAAAAATGATAAAGAAATTAAGTAAATTATTAAAAGTTGTACCTTAATACCACTTTAATTTGTACATTTTATGTCATTCATTACTTTGTAGATGTTAAAAATATATATAAAATAAATCCGCAATCTAACAAATATAACCTATAGCACAATTGTAATAAATTTAACAAGTCAAGGCTAATAAAACAAGCGAGCATGTTTTTGAATTTGTATAAAATTTTACTAAATTTAAATGCAGCATATAAATTATACAACTTTACCAACCAAAAAGTAAGTCCATTGCTTTGTTCATTATGCCAGAGCTTTTTTGAGGTGCTGTAACGCCTGCCACTACCGAAGTCTCAGTTTGAGCACTTTTATAAGCCGTCTGAGCTAAGGGACGTATTTTTGGAGTAATTGTGTTGCTGGAAGAAATAAAAACAGTAACCAGTTTTAGCATCATCCCTTCATTCATTTTTTTTTTTAGTTTTTGGCTACCTTGTATGATTTTCGCACAAGTTTTCCTTATCAATTATAGTCTTATCCCTGCATTGAGTAACACCAATCATTATGTTATTGGCTAATATTTTTTCATTATAATTAAGAGCCTTGTCGCACTCTAATCTTGAAGAGTATTTTAGATGTACCCAATTGCCATTTTGAGATGGAAATACTTTATCGACAATAGTACCACACTGAGAAAAATGTTGCAGTATGGTTGCAGTGGCACTAGACGGAAAACCGAAAACGGTTACCCAAAATTCTGTGTAACGTGGCTGAGAAGGACATTGCATCATTAGCGAAGCATTCATTCCACCTGTGTTGTTCGCATTCGGAGTCCCAGATAGAAACGGTGACATAACGCCCATACGGGATACATTAAATGAAGTGTTATTGTTTATATATGATTCATTGAACTGCGCGTTAGGAGTGTTGGACAATTGTTGTTGCCCAAGTGGATTAATCCCAAATGTTGAACTAACACCGCTGTTATGCTGGCCCATCACTGGTGTGCCATATTGCGTTTGCTGCGAGCGTGCTGGCGTTTGAACTTGATTGCGTTCATTACGCAAGGAATCGAAAAGACCTTGCGTTGGGGGGCCAGACACACTGGCGTTATGACTTTGAGTTGGTGTTCCAGGATAGTTTGAGACATTTTGAATGGGCGGCGTTTGTTGATAGCTGCCAAAAAGTGTTTTTTGTCCCAATACTGAACGGTTGTAGTCTTGCGGAGAATTTGCTGCCAAACCACTTGGCGAAGTTGCAAATCCAAACGATACATTTCTTGCTCCCGCTTTGTTCGGAGACAATGTATTGTTCCTGGGAGTTGCAGGTGTTTGCTGCTCTCCCAACAAAAATGATGGCAGATACTGGTTTGTAGCTGGGCTACCACTGGGGCTTCCTAGTGCCATAGGTTCCATGTTTTTTACTTTTTAAATATACATATAACACTAAATAAAAACTCTTCCACACAATTAAAGCGGAATGGAAGCAATAATATTGTACACTTGACAGCTGTCAAATGTATTTAAAAAAACGAGCGGTTGCCATTTATTATTGTGAATGGACTTTAACACAAGAGCAGTGTGACCATATCGAACCACATTTATATATAAGTCGGCTGTAAAATATTGCTAAAATATATTCAAAATCGCCAAAAAATCTGCTCACGTTTTAATTGAATTCTATTATAACTATTTCTTAATTTATTCATTTTTATTTATTTATTTTTTATTAGTTTTGTTAAATTTTTTTTCTGTTTTGTTAAAATTTGATGTTGTCAAATAAAATATTTTTTCACACAGCAAAAACATAAAATTTCTTTACTACAGACCACACTACAGACAATTATTTTTTACCATAGTACTTTGCTACCGTTTCGCTCACGTCCTTAATAGTGTACTATAAGTACATTTGTATGTAAGTGAAACTAAATTCTTTGATAAAATTAATAAATGTATATTTTTTGACGATATTACATAACTAAATAGACGATATTTTCAAAAATCATTGGTATATTGACAATTTTTTTCAATAATTTTCTAGCAGTCCTTCTTTGTAAATTACATTGAAGTGCTCGTTTTACTTGGGGGTTACACGACCAAGTTTTGCCTTTGAAATTTTAATACACTCTCACTTTTTTGCTAATACATTCATACTTTTAAAATTTGATGCAAATTTGATACAAATTTGCTTTCAAATTTGATTTCCAACTCTGTGTTCAAATTTATAGGCAAGAAAACAACTGATAGCTATTTTAATGAACAAATTTTTCATTTTTGTGTTTAAAAATTCTGCCGCCATAGTTTTTTGTGCTAATTTATTAGAAAATAAGTTTAATTTGTGCTGATTAATTAGAAATCAAATGTATATTGTGCCGAAAAACATTAAATAAATTTACATGAATATGTTTGTGAGCAGAAATAATAAATACGATGATGTGTTGTGGTTCATTGTTTTATCTTTTTCTATTATTTTATTTAGCTCCACCAAGACTTCTAAGGAAGCAATTATTTTTAGTTGTTTTTTTTTTAACGCCGGCATCTTGAAAATAAAATTGCTTTGAAATTGCGTGCAGCCTACGTCACAGCTTTAAATTTTTTTAATATTTTGACAAGCAGTATATATAAAAAACTTGATACCAAGGCGAATTCATAACAGGTATATGCAAGAGCAAAAATACAACACTACAAAAAATAAATCTTTTTCAAACGTCAAGGGAAAAATATAAACACAAAAAGGAATTGAAAAAAAATATTTTAAAAAAAAATTACAAGAAAAGATAAACTTTTTATTATTTCGTGAAACTTTTAACTATTTCGTGCAAATTAAAGTCTCGGATCGTAAAGCTCGGAAAGGTGAAAAAGGTCAGCCAGATTGCGGAGGATTCTGAATGATAGGTGCAATACAAAACTAAGAAATTGTTTCAAACAATATTTTTTTTTTCAGATTTCTTTCAAAAAAATTTACAACAAAAGAAAAACATAATTATTCCGTGAAAGTTTTACTTATTTTGTGAAACTTAAAGTCTCATATGATAGAGCTTGAAAAGGTGAAAATGGCCAGCCAGATTGGGGAGAATTCTGGATGATACCTGGCGCTCAAGATACAATAATAATTTAAAAAATTGTTTTAATTTTTTTTTTTCATATTTGTTTTAATTATTTCATTGACATCTGAAAAAGATTAAAGTTAAAAAAAGTTATCAGCTGCGCTGTCAATTTCACCTGTTATGAATTCGCCTTGCTTGATACTGAATTGATAATAAATTTGATGGTGTAACTGTAGGGTTATGGTCAAACTAGTTAGAGCGCTTTTACATTTGGACAGACGATGGGCAGACAGACGAAATTTGATGGTGCTGTAACGAAAATTTTCGGTGGGGGAGAGTGTGTAGTACACGACTCTCTGTACTAGACATTTGTGGACATTTTTTCTTCCTCTTTTTAACTTTTCGCATTTTTTCTGTTGTTGCTTCATATCATTATTCTCATATCAACATCAACTTCATATAAACACACTAGCTGTGCTTAAAAAAACAACAACAACAAAAAAGAAAGAAAAGAGAAACGAAAATTTCTGTCTGTCTATTAATTTCTTAAATGTAAAAGGTTTAGGCAAGACCAAAAGAGAAATGAAAAAATTTCTGCCCATCGTCTGTCTAAATGTAAAAGCTGAGTTATATATGTAAAATTGTTAAAAATATTAAGCGGTTTTTTATATTTTATCAAATCTTTCACCTTCTGTTGTACAGATATTAACAGCACTGATGATTGTTGACGTGTTAGTGAGAGAGAAAGAGAGAGTGAGAGGAAGTATCTTGTTAGCAAAGAAGAAATCTTACCAAAACAATACTTTTAACTTGAACCTTTTCCCAAACTTTTGGTAAAAATATTTGGCCAAATTTTTCATAGATCACGTTCAAAATGAAGGCTGATCATTAAAAGTTATCAAAAAAAGCAATATACCGAGTGACAACTTGTTTCAAGGAAATAAAACAAAAATTTTAGTGTACTCTGCCGCAAATATTAAGGAAAAAAAATATGAATGGAGGAAGTGCAAAAAGAACGGGTTCAAGGCATGTTTTGGTTGTTCTTACACTATGTGTACTTTGGTACATTGTTTCATCCAGCAACAATGTTATTGGGAAAATGGTCCTTAACCAATTCCCATATCCCATAACAGTGACAATGATTCAACTCTGCAGCATCACTCTGTACAGTGGACCATTTTTTAATTTATGGCGGATACGCAAATACCAAGATATACCAAGAGGGTATTTCTTTCGTTTAATAATTCCTTTGGCTTTTGGTAAATTTTTAGCATCTGTTACATCACACATTTCGCTGTGGAAGGTTCCAGTGTCCTATGCTCACACAGGTAAAATTTCCAATGCTTACATGTAAAAAAAAAACTAGTGACGTGTGTTAGTTAAGTAGTTAACTTTTTGTATTAATACATGTTTATTGTTGTTTTTGGTTTTCTTAAATTACAGTCAAAGCCACCATGCCATTATTTACGGTGATACTGACACGTTTAATATTCCGAGAGAAACAGCCAACATTGGTTTATTTGAGTTTGATACCGATTATAACGGGAGTTGGTATTGCAACAATGACAGAAATTTCTTTTAATATGATGGGCTTAATATCAGCCTTAATATCCACAATGGGATTCTCTTTACAAAACATATTTTCAAAAAAGGTAAATAAATATCTTGTCACGATAAAACCTTCAAGCTTGTTTTTTGTGTTTTGACAGGTATATTAGAGCATTTTTCTTTTAAATTCTCAACAATTTATTTATATTGTTGGGATATAAAGTTGAATGTTTGAGAATATCTTTCAAAAATTTCCAAAGTCTACTGATGACTAGGGTAGTTCCTATGAAATGTCGACATATAGATAGCTGGGAAACATAGAAAACAAGCTATTTATAATTTTTCCTGAAGAATTTTTTTTTATTTGGTTTAAATAGTAGTGTTAATAATACTTTATACAAAAAATTATCTACTAATTTTCATTAATTAAACATTTAAGCTCTAATGACAATTATTTTTTATATGAATTATACACTTTCTTTTAAAAATATTTATATTCTCTTCATTTTTTACTTCATTCGGTAATTGATTAAATACTTGTAGCCCCATGTAAAGCAGACATCTCTTCCTTGCGGTGTTTGTAGCTCGATGAATTCCAAAACCATTTGCGTTTCTGAGGTTATACGGCTGAATTTTGTTGAAATACGTTAGCTGTTGTGTTAAATATTCTGGGGCCTTTCCTGCCTTCACTTTGTGAATAAACATTCAGTTGTAGTCTCTGTCATAAACTAAGCCATTGTAAAATATTAAGCATAAATTGTATTGGGGTATATCTGTTACATTTAATTATTGATCTCATAGCTTTATTCTGCAGTTTTTGTAGTCTTTTTATCTGAACGTTTGTACACCATGTATACATATTGTTGAACCGAATTCAAAATGTGGTTTGACAATTGCATTATATATATTTATTGCGGTTAACAAATTTTTATTTCTTATCCGTTTAAAAAAGCCAATTTTTTTACTAATATAATCCATCTTTATCTTTAAAATCCATCCATGATCTTTAAAATTCATATTTTTGTCTTATTATGAAGCCGAGGTATTTAAATTTTTTTCACTTTTTCAATTATTTTATCATTAATTTTAAAATCTGTGTTGTTGCTCATATTTATTTCCATAATTTTAGTTTTATCTTCGTTAAGTTTTAGTTTATTAATTTTTAACCATTTATTCAAATTTACCATATCATGATTCATTTTAATCTTGCATTCTTCATCAGTTTCCGATATATTATATATGAGAGCATCATCTGCATATAATATTATCTCACACTTTTGAAGAACATTAGGCATATCATTGATATATATTGTGAACAGCAGAGCGCCAAGTATCGACCCTTGCGGAACACCATATATATTATTTATTGCACTTGATTTTACATTATTCACTCTTGTTATTTGTTTTCTATTTGCCAAGTATGATCTAAACCAGTTTAATTCATTATATCTTATGCCATAATTATATAATTTTTGTATCAGAATTTCTCTATCTATCGTTTCAAATGCCCTTTTAAAATCTAGTAACATAGAATATAATTAAAACATTTTTTATATAAAAAACAAAACTGACCTCAACCTTAAACAACATTTCAATTTAATTTATTAAATAAAAAATGGTCAAATAATTAGGATCAAGTTTGTTTTTTAACATATTTTTAATTTCTCTTTAAAGGTGCTGAAAGATACTGGCATACATCACCTGCGCTTATTACACTTGCTGGGTAAATTAGCTTTATTTATGTTTTTACCAATTTGGATATATTTTGACAGTTTTAAGGTGATTCAACATCCTGCAATTGTAAGTAATTAAAAAAAAAATCTCGCCTTCACCCTTCAAAAGAAAGGGAAAAGAAAGAGACGTGTATAAATAAAAAAGCTTGTTTTCTGTGTTTTGACAGGTATTATTAGCGCATTTTTCTTTTTAAATTCTCAGCAATTTATTTAGATTGTTGGGATATAAAGTTGAATGTTTGAGAATATCTTTCAAAAATTTCCAAAGTCTACTGATGATTAGGGTAGCTCCTATGAAATGTCGATATATAGATTAGGCTGGGTCAAGAAAATTTTTTTCCTCAAATCAACTTCTAATAGCAAAAAAAAAAAACTGTCTTACTTCGTCAATAACAAACCTGTAAATTATTGCATAATTATTTTTAGTGTAATAGCCCACGCATGGACCTCTAAGTTTAACACATTAGCCCACTCATTACTTGTACTGTAAATAATTTTTTCTGTGTATTTTCATTGCAGATGTTGTAGAGGCAACATAATAATAACTGTATCCTAAGGGCTTTTAAGTTTTCTAGGACTTAAACACAAATTCACTTTACATTGGTTACACAGTACCTCTAATGGCACGTCTAAAAGTATTGAAAAAGTAATGTTTGACCTGCCTTTGTCAAAGAACATTAAACTTGGTAATATGATGGCTATTGGTTGTGATGATACTGTTGTCAAACACTGGAAAATTTAGTGGCGTAATTAAACTTTTCGAAGAATGGCTTCAGCGCCCCTTGCAGTGGGTTATTTGCGTGCTTCACTTAAATGAATTACCTCTAAGGCATCTTTTTAATAAACTGGATGGAGCTACTACAGGCCCATTTGGCCCTATTTGTAATTTATTAGGAAATTGCAAAGACTTTCCAATCATTAAATATGAAATGATGCAAAGTGAACTTTGGAAAGTAAAGATGGAAGACCTAAATTCAGATAAAAAATATTAGTATTAAATAACTATATCCGTTATTACTGGACAATGTCCCAATTATTTAGGTAACAGATCCCCACGAAAAATGTCCCACGCAAGATGGTTAACAAAAGCAAACAGAATTTTGTCGCACTACATTTCCACATCAAACCCATCGAATAATCTAAAAGTATTAACTGAATATTGCGCTAAAACTTACGCCCCAGTCTGGTTCAAAATAAAAACCAATCCCACTTGCAAAAATGGGTCAAAAATTTTTTGGAAATTGGTTAAAAGTTCTCGATATTAATTAGCAGAGTATAAACAAATAATCCTGTAATTCAACGCAACGCCTATTGCTATTAGAACTTTATTAATTCACTTTTATTTTTTCCCATACATAAGTGACCCACCCTAATATAGATAGCTGGGAAACAAAGAAAAAAAGCTATTTATAATTTTTTATTGGTATCAATGTTAGAAGTTAGCATAGTAAATAAAAAACTCACGGCCTTATGTCTAATCAAATCCTTATGCTAACTAACTAGCTGTTGAGTTTTTTGTGTGTAAATTCCCATAAGAGAAAGGAGCAAGTTAGTTCGCACAAGGTTTTTTATTATACATAAGGCCTCAATCAATGGTTATAAAATTTTACAAAATTTGAATTGAAAAAAAAATAAAATTTTACTTAATTTTTTTTAAGACAAATCTAGATTATCGTGTTATAGCGTTATTATTTGCCGATGGAGTTTTAAATTGGCTGCAAAATATAATTGCTTTTTCGGTGTTGTCGCTTGTTACACCTCTTACATATGCTGTGGCCAGTGCTTCGAAACGTATATTTGTTATAGCGGTATCTTTATTTATTTTGGGCAATCCGGTAACATGGCTGAATTGTTTTGGCATGACCCTAGCCATACTAGGTGTATTAAGTTACAATAGAGTAAGTACACAACATTTTCTTTACACATAATTTGTTACTTTCTTTAAAAATAAAACTTTCTTTTCAGGCAAAACATATAAGTAAAGATAAATCAATTTTACCCACAACAACGCAAAGTAATATAAAATATACATCTCTAAGAGATAATGTCGATCCATATTATCGTGGTTCAATAACAACAACACACAACAACAAACTGTCGAACGGTTTTAGTACGAAAAATGATGTAACGAACAGTCTTCTGGCTAATGGCAGTGTCGTGCCAAATGGAAGTACAACCAGACTTTTATTCGTTTAGTTAGTTTAATAGAAATATTTTAAAGAATTTATAAATTGTGAAAAATTACAATTAAGCAAATTTTTTCTACAGTTTTATTTGCTTCAAAACAGGTTTTAACCAATTTAGCTCTTTGGTTTTAATATACATACATTTACAAAAAAAGCTAAGCTTTATAATGAACATATTTAATTGTTATCAAACTTGACTTGATCGTTTAGCAGTTTTTGCAAAATTAATTTGTGTAATTTTGAATATTTACTGAAATAATTGTGTCTTATAATTTAAACTTCGCATATGTGATTTCATGTCTCAGTATTGTATTTTTTTTTTTTTTGTTAGTGTTCGCAATAATACACTTTTTACTTTAGTTTTTTCTTATGCTCGCAAGATTAAAAATTGTACATACATACTTACATAGGTATAAATACATATGTACCACCTAGATTTCAAAAACAATGAGTATAATTAATTATTAATATTTAAATTTAAGAAAACATTCAATTCAGTTGAATAAACGACGCATAATTTTGTAAATATAAAATCATAATAGAGAAACTGAAAAAAAAAAAACATTAAAATAAACAAACTCTGAGATTCAAAATAATTATATTATTACTCGTACAACTTACTGGTAAGGTTGGCGTTAGTTAAATGTATCTTTAGTGAGCGAATTTTTGAAAGATATTCTCAAACATTTAACTTTATAACCCAACAACCTAAATAAATTATTGAGAATTTAGAAAGAAAAATGTTTTAATAATACTTGATTTTGCTTCTTGCGTTTTTTCCAATGAGACTGTCAATATTTTTTCTTTTGTTTACAAACTTTTTCGCGCCATTTTAATCTGAAGATTCTTTTGTATGATTTAGTGCAATTTCAAGAAATTTGTGTGAATTTAAAAGTGAAAAATTAATATACATATATGTTCTGAGAAACGAAAATCGCTTAAATTTAGCGTTTTCGGTTTCAAAAACGTATAACGCAAGAAATATGGTTTTGCGATTTGAAATCGCCAAATAGGTGTTCTGGAAAACGCATATCGCTTAAAATTGGCGATTTCAACTCGCATGTATATATTGACGTGAGCTGATTGAATTTGCTAAAACTAAACATGCAAAAGGCAATAAAATTATTCACTATTAAAATTTAATATGTTTTCTTTTTTTCAATAAAAAGTTTAAAGAATTTTACACATTTTCATTAAGAAAACTAAATTGAAAAAATTTTTTATTTGTTGTAAAATTTTTTTTTCGTTTTATTTTACTACCACATACATGTATACGTATGTAAAACACATGTATTTTTTCCGAAAAAACTCTTAAACGCCAGTAAAACGCGCGTTCCTTAGAACACCTAAAAATCAATTAAGCGTTTTTCAAAACGCATTGCGGTTTTAGAACACGCGTTCTCGGAACTTGGCTAATAATCTGTGGTTTTAATTACAAACTATTATAAAAGTTTATATTTAACATTTATATAAAATTTTTTCCCAGGTAAACAATCTTAGGCGAATTTAGATTTTGACATTCATTGGAGTTTTCAAATTTATTTTTATTAAAATAATAAAAAATATAAATTTATACAAACTTGTCACTCAACTTTTGACATCTGTTTCCAACTGAATCCATTCATTTATAACCATCCTCTCGTAACCAAGTTTTTTCAACAAAGATTCGGACTGAACATTGCCGACAACAACAAAAGCAGACGAATGCACATTGTAGTTCTCAGCTATGAGTTTGCTCATTGCAATAGCTAAATACTGGCCCAAACCCTTTCGTTGAGCAGATGGTAAGACTTGCAGTATACTGGCTTGCAAAATTTTATTTTGAAAATTTTGAAATTAATAGAAAAATAAAAGTGTT
The DNA here is from genome assembly GCA_914767995.1 of Thecocarcelia acutangulata. Taxonomy (NCBI): domain Eukaryota; kingdom Metazoa; phylum Arthropoda; class Insecta; order Diptera; family Tachinidae; genus Thecocarcelia; species Thecocarcelia acutangulata. The sequence continues at coordinate 19,989,682 of OU612095.1, read as the reverse complement.
ATTTGCATGCATACTTACGCTAAGCCGGAAAACTCATTTTGAAAGATCCAGCCAACTGGTTCATGTGTAGACTGATCCATTACAGCAAGGCATCTTCCCAGTTTGATGAAACCCCTAATGTAATCCAATGAAGCTTCCTTCTTATTGGCCCAAAGGGAGTAAACCAGATCAGCATGCTGTTCTTGCAGAACAGTTTGTTTATAGCCCACGGGCAAGCTTTTGGAAAAATGTAACTGGTTTACTGTGCTCAATGGATATAAGAACATATACGAGATATATCGTTGCTCTCATGTAGAAAGGCCCTAACTAAAATAATTGCAATTTTACAGGAGAAGGAAAAATCGTAATGGTAACTGTATAAATAGGTATATCTAAAAGTAACATTTTTTGCTCAATTGCTTGTAAGAGAGATATGTATGAAATTATATAATTAAATCTTTGTGACAATGTGTACTTGTATGAAACGTAGTGGAATCCCTAAAAGAGCTCAATTTAGGGAAAATGTGAGTTAGGGCCCTTCGACGTGAGACTAACGATATGTGCATATACGAGTATGTAAGAAAAAAACTTGCATATGTATGCAGTCCTCGTATTTGTTGAAAAATACAAAGTAATTTTTAAGTTACCTTGGCGTTACAAGTTGTAATGCTTTGGATTTATTAAGAATAAATCCTTGACATTGACGAGGAATTATTCTACATCCTTTTGATAATGCTATTTTCTTAACACCTTCACTGTACTCATTGGCAACACTGACCAGTAAAGGTCTATTTTTCCAAAGTATTAAATTGGTTTTATCCAAACATTCCAATAAGTCGTCGCAATTCGGCTCCCACGTGTGAAAAGAAACGCTTTGAATCTGAAAAAAATATTAGAGGACATTTCTTATAGTCTTATGCATGGTTAAAATCCTTAAGCTAAATATTTTGCCCGAAAACTCCCGTAATAGATGTAATGTTGTGCACAACATTATTATTATTATGCACAACAGGCAGAAATTTTTCGTTCCGCGTCTGTGCCCACAGACAGTTTTGCACCACTTTCACACACGAAAAGTTTACTTTGCAAAGTGTTGAGTTTGTTGGTGGCAAGGGAAAAGAGAGTAGCTCTTTTACACTCTTTCAGCCAGTTTACCAATCTCGACAGCCTGCTTGCGTTCGCAATCTAAGCGAAAGAAAATTGATTTCGGTTCGTCTAACTTTTTTTCTATGCGGACGATGTGTCAAAACTCAATGAAAATACATAAGAATATGCGAACGAATAGTAGTGAGATAGACAAACCCAAATTGATTCGAATGTGAGTGACTGGCTTTCTTTCGCATTCATTTTCTTTCGAAATTGGTAAACTGGCTGTTTATTTTCCCTTGCCACCACCACACTCAAGACTTTGCAAAGTAAACTTTTCGTGTGTGAAAGCGGTGTTGCAGTACCCTTCAATTTCGTCAGTCTACCCAAATGTAAAAGGGTACTAAGAAATTTGCCAAGGTGCATTTATAAGATTTGCACAATCCACCAGGGGATTGACTTTCTTGCCAAGTTATCAAAAGTTGTTTACATTGTAAACAATGTGTGTGTTTCCTTATTCTACTTTGGGATCCCAATTGGCACGAAAAGCGTTCTCGTACTTTAAAATTGTGCAAATGAGAGCGCTTTTGAGAGAATAGTATGCTTCCTATTTTTGCACGAAACAGCCCGTACTTTTTCTTCGGGCTAGTTTGGGCAAGTAGTTAACCAATCAGCTGTTCGAAAAATAAACAATAACAAAGAAACAACGTTCATTTGAATCAACTCGTATACAAATCATTTGAGTGTTTTTATATAAATATTAAATAAAAATGAATGTGCAAAGGTCTTTAAGAGCCCAAAAGTGTAAAATATCATAGATTTTTTTCGTAAAACTAAATACCAATTTTTGTTGTTACATCAAACCACAGCATATGTTTCATTATGGGCTAGAAGTTTGGCTTTTTGCGTTCCCGTACTTTAGGTGAATTTTATCTATATTTGAGAGAAACTTATGCTTGAAACTTGCCCGGAAAGTAGATCTGTGCCGGGTCGTTCATTTCAGTGACCGGTCACTTTCGTTCAATTACAAAAGACTGATTCGTTCGTTCGTATCGTTCAATCGGTCATTTTGAACGAACGGCATGGTGCTAACACCACAATTTTTCGATCATTTGTCAACACAGCTCTGTAAAATAAACAAAACAAAAGGGCGAAATTATGGTTTTAAAAAGAGAAAATAATTTTAAATAAAAACCATTTAGGTGGGATGAATTTTGATTAGTTTCATATTCTATTTCGGTTTCATTTCAGATAATATAAAAAAAGATAAAAAATTATAAATAGCTTGTTTTATATGTTTCCCAGCTATCTATATGTCGACTTTTTATAGGAGCTACCCTAATCATCAGTAGACTTTGGAAATTTTTAAAAGATATTCTCAAACATTCAACTTTATATCCCAACAATATAAATAAATTGTTGAGAATTTAAAAAGAAAAATGCTCTAAATAATATCTATCAAAACACAAAAAGCAAGCTTTTCTATTTAAAAACGTCTCTAACATTTCTTAACTTACCAAATCCTGATGTAAACAAACATATGTCCCAAATTTACGAAAATCTTTATCACGATGTGTGTAAAATGTTTTACGAAACGAAACCCAATTGCTGTCGTTCTCGTGAACGTTTGATTCCTTTAATTGCTTGTTCCATTGGTATTGCGTGTATAGAAGTAAATATTGAAAACCATTGGAATCATACTTCTCTCTATATAATTCTAGCAATTCGGAAAATTCTTTTTCAGTAAGCGGTCGTAAAATATCAGATTCTAGATTGGTTTTCATTTCAAATTAATTTAATTTTTTTTAGTTAGAGAAGAAAAATAAAAAACTGCGAAACTGTAGAACTGATATCACGTAATTTTCGATTGCAACTATTTGTGTGGCAATAAAAATATGTTTGTATAAATATAAGTATGTGAGAAGTATTAAATTGATATCAGCCAGATTAGTTTGACGATAATAAATAATATACTGGGTATTCTACAAGCGTCATCTGATTTATTTGCTTGCTTTGTGTATAACCAACACTTGCAAAGAATTTTAATTGTCAACTTGCATCCATCTATCTACCTGTTGCTTTTGCTTTAAGAGCACATACTACATCCATACACACATTTCAAAATTACTCTCCACTCAGCGTCTACATTAAAACAGCTTCACTTGTATGTTTGTTTGTTTGTATGTTTGCAACACTCGAAACCCACGCCGTATGAGTAATTATTAGTTTGATATCTAAGCCTGTTTTTAGTTTTTTTTTTTTCAACTATATTTATATTATTTATTGTACATTTGGTATAGAATTGCGACTACCCATATGTATTATAATTCCAGAGAGTTTTTATTCTGCTTAAGAGAACTCAAATGAGAGCAGTAATGATACAGAACAATATACTCAGCCGGAACTTTAATGTTATCGCTCGCAGTCTTATTATAATTTTTATTAGGCTGTAATGTGTAGCAACATGTAGGTGGATTTACATAAATATAATCTTGTTGTGCAGTGTGCTGGCAGACGCATGGCGACGCTGGTGCATTTCCCCGGCTAGAGCTCGCCGTATTGTGGTGGTACTTGCAATGCGCCTGGTGTCCAATTAACCATTAAGAAAACTCAAGCCAGCCTCAAATCTGTGCTAGACATATTTCTAAGTCATATTAAAAAAACTCCAAAGTAAAGATGGAGTAAAAGAAAAATAAAAATATATATATTCAGGCCTGTTCTAAAAACCACATGATTTCAAAGCACATGCCGTTTCAAAAGCACAAATGTGATTTGTGCCTGTTCTGCAAATCACAATTTTTTGTGACTTTCCATGTGATTTCTACTCTTCTGAAACACAAAAAAACAGCTGTTTTTTGCTTCAAATTATTGATATTCTTATTTTCAGGTTGAATTTTTTTATTCGCGGTATTATTTGCAAAATAAGTTTAATTTCTTCTAACGAGTATAGAAGTTAAAATAAAATAATCCAATAAACCAAATCACATAATAATACAACAAATCTTGCAACCAAATAAGCGTATCTAGTTTTTTCTTAATTTAATGAATTATTTCGCATAAAATAAATGATTTTACTTAAATAATCAATAGAAAACACATTAAGTTATTCATTCATGTAATAAATTATAAAAGTCATAATAAAGTACGTGCAAAAATTGGGATGTGATTTCAAATTGAAGTTAGCTAACCGATTTAAAATCACAAAAATCAAAAATATTTTGTGTGCAGAACATCTTTTTTGTGATTTCAAATCACTTTCACAAAAAGTGATTTGCAGAACAGCCCTGATTGAAAGCTGATATTTACCTTTTATCCCGGCTCCAGCATCAGTCCGCACAACAGCGACGCTAATTGGTGTTTTTCCCGTTCCAAACGATGGTTTACTGCCGTATCTTTATAATTTAAGCCATCCCTAAAACTTCTTAAAGGCCTTGTTACACTATCACACAGGATCGTGCGAACTGCTAAATAAAGCATGTGTGCTGAAAAAGTACTAAAAATTCAACCGTGCAACAGAGTTTTTGACAAATCGTGCGATTTGAAAAATTTTATGAAATTTTTAAAAGCATTATGTTTTCTGTGCGATCAGTGTGGTATATATTGTGAAAAATATAAGAATATAGTTTGTTCCTCAAGAAAAAATTTAAGTAATGTAAAATTATTATGTTAATAAAAGTTTTTAGTTGTTTTATTGCGTAAATAAATTATTTCAATCATACTTGTATAATAGTGTGGCCTACAACGCCATTTTGAAGCGATTTTTTCAAGTCGGCCAGACTTTTGAACCAGTTTCCTGTGAATGAATCGTACGATTGTGTAGGATAGTGAATCAGGGCCTTAAGTAGATAATACACGATATGTTTTTAACAATGTAGATGTCATTTTTTACAATGTAAAATGGCTACATGTCGTATGTTACCTAAAAAACATTGTGTCGGTAAAAAAACATGAGCAAAGTCATCTGACAAATAGAGTGTGTTCTCTTTTGTTATGTTTAAACATCTGACATAACTTTATGCCTTGCGTACAATTCAGCGGCGGTTCACTTTGGGCGGTATAAGTAGTCGGCTTGAGAAAATTTTAACGAATTAGTATTTTAATCACCCCTATTCTGCGTTTCGATTAAGTCTCCGCATTCAGTTCCGTTGCGATCGAAAATTGATATTCTGAAAAAAAAACGGAATCGAAAGAAAAAGAAGAAGACAACAATGTTTATAAAATTAATAGCATCACTGTGGAATGTGGAAATAAAATTGCAAAATAAGCAAGTTTGTTATCATTTTCATAAATAAATGTCAAATTTAATACAAAAAGTTGTTTGTATACATAATTAAAAATAAGTTCTTAACAAAGTTTAATAAGAAAAAAGAAATATATAAGTATATACAAAAACAAGCTACAATTAATTGTTCATAAATATATTACAGTGCAAAGAATCTTGTGAAGATAAAGGTACATAATAAAAAAAAATTAATAGTATTGTGAAATAATATGGAAAGACCAAAATAAAACTTTAATAAAAATTGTAGGGGATTAATTCACTGTGTTGCAATTATTATTATTATTATTATTTTTTAATATCAATAATTTAATTTTTTAATTTCTATAACAGCTGCCTTATTGTTGGTCAGAGAGGAGAACAATATGAGATATAATGAGGCTGGAATTTTTTGTTGGAGGGCCAAGTGCATTGATGATTCCTGCAACTTCCTCCCAGAACACTGCTACTTCTTCCTTTGATCGCTGGTGATATCCACATGCAATGTCTGCATTAGATGACATTAAATAAATAATTTTAAATATTTTTTAATCGTTACTGAACATTTTATATCATTTTCTACTTACATTTTTTTAAATTTTTTAACTAAAAAACAGATAACGAAAACTTCTCCGTCAACAAAAAAAAAAAAAAAAACCACTGAAAAAAACGGAGTTCCGAACGTAATGCAGAATACATACAATCGAAAGGAGCTGAGCGGAATCGAAACGCAAAATACCCAAGTTGCCAGACGGAGAAAATTTCGATCCGAATCGAAACGCAGAATAGCCCCCAATATCTTTTAAATAATTATTTTTTATAATAATAAAGAGCCATAGACAATGTCAGATGTAAATGAACATAAACGATTGTAAGCAAATTTTACAAACCATCTGTAAAAATTATAGTTTTAACAGACATAAAAAAGTACACAATGAATTACATATTAAAAAAACAGACGTGGGTACCTTAAAGTGGAGCCCAACCATGAGATGACATCGCAAACCTATGAGTTGTATATGTATTTGCATATGAAAACAACATACTTTACATTAAGCGGCCCATACACGTTTCAATTCAATTGTGAATTGAGTTTTTCAACTGAATTGATTATTGCCAACACACTTCATAAACTGAATTGAAAGATTTTCATTCAACTATTAAATTCAATGAAATTATAGACACTTTTAAAAATATATAACGTTCTCTTTGCAAAAACACTATAAATATAAATTTTGAGACCTGGGCCAGGTTCTGCAAATATACATTTTTTTTACCAGTGAACACTCAACATAAAATTCACCGACAGGCACACTGTTCACTTGTCATTAAAAAGTGAGTCCGTAAGAAACGATGAATTTTATTGCGCTGAATGTGTTTCTTCAGACTGAATGCTATGCTGATTTATTAAATTAACTGTGTCACACAAGTTCGTTAGGAGATAGTTTTAATATTCATACATAATTCGTTTGTTTATTTTTTTCAACTTCAAAATATTTAAAAAAACCAAAATTCACCGAAGATTTTTGAGTGAACAAATTATTATTCAGTGTACACTTTAAGTGATTTTGCAAAGTTTGCTAGACTTTTGGAACATTTTCCTGTGAATGAATCGTACGATCGTGAGGATAGTGAATCAGGGCCAAAATGTGGTTTTTCTTTTGTTTGAAAAAGCAAGGAAGTCTATGTGTTTTTCCAGAATTACATACCTACATATATACATATGTATCTTGTAAACGAGATTTTGATAAATTTACCCAAAAGGAAACGAAAGGCAGCCGTGCTTATACCACTACCTTGGTAAAGCTGCCTGGATTGTAATCGTGCATGTGTTTAGTACATAATTCAAATCCCTTGTAGCAATTGAATTTGGTTACTATGGAAACACCATTAAATAAGTGTTTCTTTCTTGTTCAATTTTAAAATTTTTAGAAAAAATCTATTTCAATTTATTCCTTAAAAAATATGGTCCGCAGTAAGTGAACGTTTTTAGCTACAAATAAAAAGCTTGTTTTCAAATAATTTTCGTTTTTCAGTTACGGAAGAATTAGTGCGCAAAAAATCCGAACACAATGAATTGCTTATCAGCACCCTAGAGGAACTTTCATTGCATCAGGAAGATATTGAATGCATTGAACATTTGCAAAATTGGTGTCGAGAACTGAAAATTCTCTTATTGCAATCCAATCTAATAACAAAAATTGAAAATTTGTATAAACTTAAACGGCTGGAATATTTAAATTTAGCCATAAACAATATTGAGCGCATTGAGAATTTGGAAAAGCTAGAGTCATTGAATAAATTGGATTTAACACTTAATTTTATAGGAGAACTAACATCGATCGAAAATCTTAAGGATAATTATAATTTAAGATCATTAATACTAACAGGTAATCCCTGTTGCGATTATCCAAATTATCGGGAATATGTGATAGCAACTCTGCCTCAATTGGATAATTTGGACTGTCAGGAGATAACATTGACTCAAAAATTACAGGCAAAGCCTCACTTAAAATCTATGCGGGCCATAATTGTGCAAAAGCAAGCCGTTTATGTCATGCAAAGAGATGAACAAAAACTGCGAGTTCTGCAGCAAAAGGCAGAACTTGAAGCTAAAATGGCTAGTATTGAAGATGAAGATGAACGTCTTAAATGTTTTTGGAATGCCAAAAGCGAAAATTGCCCAGAAACACGTATGGACATTGCTAAACATCATCGCAAATCACGGGACCCCAACAATGAAACGGAAAACCCAAAAAGGCGCAAAGAGCCACAATTATTTGCGCCTTGCGGCCGTCCCTATAACATAAACAAACCACAATTGCCGTTTACTTTAAGTGATGAGGACGCTGAATATATACTGAAATTGGAGGTTTACAAGTAATTTGTGTTTTTTTATATGTACTCTGGTGCAACCTATATTAGCGCGTCAAGCGCAATTTATCTGTCAAAAATCCTCATGCGCACACAAAATGTATGAGACCACCCCAAATAGCGTGACGTCAATGCTTCGCAATTGGAAAATCCAATTTTGACAGAGCGTAAGAGAGAAAGCTTTACCGCCTCTCAGTAAAGTTCGCTTAAAAACATGTGTTACTCATTTTTTTGCCGCCATTAGTAATCACAGTTTTGGTGGTTTCAGACTTAGCGACTTTATTGCTTTCTATTATTTCTATGTAGTAATTTTGATTAAACAAATTTATTTAGCAATACTGTTCGTGGCATAACGTTAACGCTCTTATTTAAATTACTTACTACAACGTAAAATAAAAGCGTTAAATTACGTTGCGCTTTACGCCCGAAATCGGGTTGCACTGTAACGTGAAATTAAATTTCAGGTATCTTGACACGTCTCACATACAAGTCGATGTGGAAGTCAATTACATCAGAGTTGCCGTTAAAGGAAAAATATTTCAAATAGTTCTTAATGATGAAGTTAAGCCTTCGGAAGCTGTAGTACAACGTTCGCAAATAACTGGCCAACTAGTGATAAAAGTGGCTAAATTACACGCAAATGAAATATTGACACATAGAACGAAAGGTAGGGTGATTTTAAGTTTTTTTTTTTACCTTTTCAAATAAATTAAACGAACTAGAGAAAAGCTCCATAGTGAAATGTAAAAATTGTACAATATCACAAAGTTTTTCTGATAGTTTTATATTTCGCTGATTTTTACTTTTTTTCACTCTGCACTCTTTTCTTTTTTTAGAAAAAATAATCGATAACAAATTTGATAAACGGTAAGTGGGTTTTGTAATATTTTCTATACAAACAGCAATATTCACTATCGATTGATTACCAGTCATAAGCTGAAACTCACATTTCGCAGCAATGAGTAGAGTGAATACTAGGTGAACTTGCATATATTCAAACCGTAGAAAAAACTACAAGGCAAAACAAAATTTTCCCCGATATCAGTCTATATATCAGCCATGTTTCGAGAAACGCGCGTTCTGAAACCGCAAAGCGTTCTGAAAAACTCTTAATTGATTTTTAGATGAACGCGGCTTGTCGGAGTTTTTCCCGAAAAAGTACTGTGGGGTTACTCTCTATTGCGATGCGAAAGTAAGTTCGATGCGAAAGGTAGATGCGATAAGAGTATAATTTGGTATTATGTGCTGTACATACATGTGTAACCGCGTAAGCAAACTTAAACAATTTTTTGCTTAAAAGCAGTCCTGATAATAAAAGGAGGTTGTTAAAATACAGGAAATGAAAGTTTCCGACATCGGTTTACATATACCCGAGATATAGGCTAAACCGATTTTTCCATTACAAAAATTTTTTTACTTAAAATCAGTTTTGGTTATAAAATGAGGCTTTCAAAATACAGAAAACTAAAATTTCCGATATCGGTCCATATACGTATATCCCAGCTATAGCCTAAACTGAATTTTCCATGAAACACTTGATTTGTTGCTTGAAAGCATTTCTGGTTATAAAAGGAGACTACTAAGATACAGAAAATGAAAATTTCCGACTTCAATCCATATATGTGTGTATACCCCTAAACCGATTTCTCCATGAAAATTAACATGAAAGATTACCTTTTTGGCATTACAAGGCAAAAAAAAATTTTTCCCCGGTATCGGTCCTTATATATCTATATATTTACATGACTATTTTTTGAAGAGTATTTTTGATTCGACCCTGTCGAATATATTACACTCTTAATTGTTTTTTTCCTAATGAGTAAATTAAATTTTCTTTTAGGTCCCGAGAACTTACAGGAGCGGTCCAACTTAATGATATTTGTAAAAGCCATGAAGAAAAAATTCCCGATTTAATTTGAAATGTGCGGAATTAAAACACTCGTCATTTATTTAATTAAAAATTTTGTATTTTTTTTTTTTATTTTTACTTTATTATTCTTATGTACGAGTAATTATTATGTAAACTTTACATAATCTAGTTATTTTTCCGTTTTTTTTTTTATTTAATGTTTTTCATTAATCGTCATCAGTATGTTTGTGGGGTGTTTATTAAAATATTATTTTGTGTTGGAGTTTTTTCTCTTTTTTGGTGTAATAGAAAATTTGCAATAGTTCATGTTTTTTTTATTGAAAAACGCAAGCTATCAAATTCTTAACATCACTTTCGTTTTGTTATCAACTAAAGTTAAGAGGGAGTAATTGGACAATACATAAATTTGAGGGAATGCAATATAATTTTTGTTTTACATATACATATTATGAATGAGTAAATAAAGTGTGGTGAATTGTTGTTTGGGGGGACATATTATTGTTTTTGTTTGTTTGTAACGGTTTTTTTTTTTGTTTGTCTTCAAAATTTATTTTTATGTGTTCACAATCTTATTTTCTCTCTCACAGGATAGAATTGTTCTTGTTGTTGATGCTGTTATTAACTGATTTAGATATTCTTATGATTAAATTTATTTCTTTACATATGTTTCTTTTTTTTTGTTTTTTTTTATTGTTATATATTGTTTTTGTTGGTTTTGTAGTTTAAGTAAATCTAAATTGTAGTGACAATTAATGATGAGTTGGGTTCTGTTTTTGTTAATTATTATTAAATATTTAATTACTTATTACTTTTAAGATGTATCAGTTCTATTGATGTATAATTTAATTTTTGTTTTGTTGAGTTTTATGAGTATTATTATAATGAATTAACTAAACAGGGGGGAGGGGTCTGACAATGAAGATGACAAAATCTTACAAATTTAATATTCAAATTAATTATAATGTATGTATGTATATACTGTATGAATGCATCGAATGTATGTATGTTTATATGTACGAGTGCTATAATATGTTCTATGTACCGCTATGTATGGTATGTATGCATGAATATAATAAAGTTTCGATTATGCATGACAATGAACTGCACTTGCGTTGCCAGCTTTTCAAAGTGATAATGCAGTCATATAAAATGATAGTACAGGTAACAAATTATAATGCGGAAAGCAACTGTAGTTGTGGCTTTACTGTTTTTCTGGCAACCTCAAATTTTTCGGGGCTTTAACCAACCAAACTAAAATCCGTGTGCCATTCATAATCGAATGAACCATAAATAATATATTTGTGAGAAAACGATCAACAAGTGGTAAAGAAAATTTTAAAAATGTAGAGTTTAGTTTTAAATATGTATCAGGGGGAAGTAAGTTTGGAAACTAGTTTTTATACGTTTTTTTTTTCTTTATATAGAGTTTGTTCGCTTTTTGATAATTTTTTTTTTTAATTTTAATAAAAAATTCTTAATAAAAAATATACAGCATATGGTCATATCGTTTGTATGTGTGTGTGTGTTAGGTTGTAATCGTTTTTTTTTAACTATTGGTTTTACTTGTCAATTTTAATTTGTAAACAATTAAAGAGCACTCTCCATACCCACTTAACAATTATTGTTGTTTTCTTTGTTTTTTGTTGTCATATTATTTGTTGCAAAATATAAATTTAAATATTTTATTTATATCAAAGATAGAAATTAAAAAAAGCTGCTTAATTATTTTCGTTTTTTACTTTTGTATTCCTGTCTTTTGTTTAAATTGGTATATACACCACCGTTTCCTTAGGCCACACAAGATCAATTGCCGGCTTGGCACAGTTTATTCTCAAAATTTTGCACACTTTAAGGCGTATATAAAAAAAAAGATAATCTAACAATGTATTGACAATGTTTTTTCTGATAATGTTGTTAGAAAAAATTGTAAGTTCACATGATTGTTAGAAATTTTCTGCAAATTTTTCAGATCAGATCTCAGATCTGCAACAGTCTGAATAAAGCTTATATAAAAAAAAAGATATACAGTGAATACATATGTAGGAATAAAAATATGAAGGAAATGTGTATTTTTTAAATAAAATCGAATTAAAAATAAATGGGCTTATTCATATAAAATATTGTATGTTTATTAAACTGTTATATGACAAATTTCTTTAGAAACTTTGTCAAATAAGTGTTTAATAAACATACAACATTATTTATGAATACGGCTAAAAAAATTTAGTATTATTATTGTTTTGCTGAGAATTAAATTTTGTTAATATTTTTCAAGTCTAAAAAAAATAAATTATTATTTAATTTAAAATTTCTGTAGCTTTGAAATGAAAAATTTCCCTTGAAGAGATTTTTTTTTCAACAAATATTTTATATGAAAAAATATTTTTGTATGAACAAATATTTTTATATGAAAAATTTCCCTTGAAGGAATTTTTTAAAACAAATGTTTTATATGAAAACTATTAAAATGGACTCATATTTAATATAAATTGGTAAAAATACTGCTATAGTGTTAAGGTAGCAAATTCACCTCACTAGAAATTGTATTTATTGCAATTTTATAAAAATAAATTTGTATAAAAAATTTAAATTAAAAATTTCCCTGAATGAGAAATTTTTATTTACAGTAAATTTTTTTAATAAAAAGATAATAAAAAAATGTTGCCATTGAATATAAATAATTTGTTGAGAAGACCGCTATAGTGTTAAACTAAAAAATCCCACTTTCAAGTTGAAAATTTCTCTCCTTTAATCTTTTTATCAGAAATTTTTTATTAGTATATTAAAAAAATACATTTTTATATAATTTTGCAGAAAAGCGTTTGGAAAATTGCTCTGTAACTTGCAAACTAAAAGTTTCCCTCGAATTTTTTTTATTTGTAGCTTCTTAAAATAGGTTTCTTTTTAATATAACTTATCACAAAATCAGTGCCATATTTTTAAATTAAAACACTTCTGCTTTCAAAATAAAAATTTCCTTCACAAAGCTTTTTTAATGGGAATATAATTTAATTTATTTAATTTAATTTATTCTTATGAATAAATTCTAAGAATAAAATATAATTTGGAAAAGAACATTTAATAAAAATATAGTTTTGTATAATTTTAGATGAAAGCAATTTGAAAATGGTTCTGTCCTCGATGGGAAATTTTTATCTGCAGCAATGTTTTTTAGTAAAGTCGTTAAAAAAAATTTCCATTTAAAAAAGCTTTTGCTTTCAAAATAAAACAAATTTCCCTCATTGATTTTTTTTGTGCCAGATATTTTTTTAGCTAGAACTTTATAAAATTTAGTTTTTTAATAATTATTATTATATTATTTAATTATATAATTTTACACGACAGCATTTTGAAAATGGCGCTGTAGATTTCAAATTTAAAAATTTCCCTTGATGGGAAATTTTTATTTACAGCAAATTTTGTAGCAAAAAATTATTAAAATAGTTTTCTATTTGTTATAATTTATTGAGAAAATGACTTTAGTGTTTAAACTAAAAAAAATCCTGTTTAAACTAAAAAAATATCCTGTTTAAACTAAAAATAAAAATGCCGCTAAAAATTTCCCTGAATGGAAATTTATTCGCCGAAAGTTTTTAATTGAAGTTCCAAATATATAAATATTTATATATTTTTTTGAAAATAGCTCTTTAGCTTTCAAATTTAACATTTACCTCAATTGGGAAATTTTTATTTACAGCAAATTTTTGAATAAAAAGGGATTGAAATATAAATTTCATATAAGTACTCGTAATTGGGAAAGACACTGCTATAGTTTTAAAACTATAAAAGTCCTACTTTCAGGTTAAAAATTTCAATCAGCAGAGATTTTTTTATTATAATTTCATTAAAATAAATTTCTGTAGTTCATTATATGAAATTAAAAAAAAAAAACTCTGTATGTTTCCCTCGATGGGAAATTTTTATTTACAGCAAATTGTTTAGTAAACAACTTTTAAAGTTGGTTTCTGTTTAATATAGTTTGGTGAAAACACTGCTTTAGTTTAAAGCAAAAGAAGTCCTGCTTTATATTTAAAAAAAAAATCCCTTAGTGGAATTTTTGTTGGAAATTATTTTTTCAGATTTTTATTAAACTAAATTTTTACATTGTACATTACATGTTTTTTTTTTGTTTTTGAAACTTTTAAATTAAAAATTTCCCTCAATGGGAAATTTTTATTTACAGCAAATTTTTTGATAGAAAAATTTTAAAATTGGTTTCTGTTTAATATAGTTCAGTAAAAATACTGATATAACCTTTAAAAAAATCCTGCTTTCGAAATAAAAATTTCCTTTATTGAATTTTTTTTACCGGAATGTTTTTATTAAGATTTCATAAAAATATATTCAAACAATTAAGTTTTTTTATTCGCTATTTAAGCTAATAAAATTTATAATTTTTTACTGGTATAAAAATATATTTTTATATTATTTTTTTAAAGGTTCTGTAACTTTCAAATTAAAAAATTCACTTGATGGGAAATAGTTATTTACAGCAAATTTTTTAAAATTGGTTGCTACTTAATATGGTTTGGTAAAAATACTGCTATAACCTTAAAAAAAATCCTTTCCAAATAAAAATTTCCCTCATTGATTTTGTTTGCCGGAGTTTTTTTTTTATTACGATTTCATAAGAATATATTTTTATAAACCAGTCGTAAAGCAGCTCTGGGCTGAAGAACAGCTCTCGCGTCATCGTAATTATTTCTTAAGTGCGGTCAGGCTTGTGTTTGTTGTTCGGTCTTCGAGAGTTTTGCGTCTCGCTCGCACTGGTTAACGGTTTGCCTCAACTAACTGTATTGGTTTACAGCATGGGCGGGGTCTTTGTCACCCCGCCCATGCTGTGCATCCTATACATTGCAAATTTACTTTGCAACTGTATAGTTACCAAATAAATAAATAAATAAATATTTTTATAAAGGATTATATGATTTTTTTTAAAGGCTCTGTGGTTTTCAAATTAAAAATTTTCCTCGATGGGAAATTTTAATTTGCAGCAAATTTTTAATGAAAAGCTGTTAAGATGATATTCTGGGTTTCTATTTAATATAATGTAGAATATTTGTGAAAACTATAGTTCAAAAAAATCCATTGCTGGCAGATTTTTATTTAAGATAATTTTTACAGATTTTTACATACAAGTTTACACATAGTCTATATAATTACCTTTCATCGAAGGTTAGGTTATTTTAACGGCCGTATTCATAAAAAAATATTCTATATTTATTAAAATCCTTTCAAAATAAAAATTTCCCTTATTGATTTTGTTTGCCGGAGTTTTTTTTTATTACGATTTCATAAAAATATATTTTTATAAAGGATTATATGATTTTTCAAAGACTCTGTGGTTTTCGTATTAAAATTTCCCTCGATGGGAAATTTTATTTTCTGCAAATTTTAATCAAATGCTGTTAAGATGATATTCTGGGTTTCTATTTAATGTAGAATATTTGTGTAAACGCTACTATAGTTAAAAAAATTTTCCCATTTCTGGGAAATTTTTATTTAAAAAAATCCTTTTTGCCGATTTTTAAATACAAGTTTACTCGTAGACTATGTAAGTCTATGTAATTACCTTTCATCGAAGATTATTCAATATTCCCAAGAAGGGAAATTTTTGTATAAATTCTAAAGGTCGTGTTCATAAAAAATATTGTATGTTAAACACTTATTAAAAAAATTTCCTATAGAAATTTGTCATATAACAGTTCATATACAATATTTTTTATGAATAAGGCCATAAATTTCTAAAACTTAGAAATTTGCTTAAGTATCTGTTGATCAGTAGCTTCGGAAACAGTGGCTTAAATTTTTGAATTATCCTTAAAAAAAATTATTTAAAAAAGTACCTTTTTATTTTTGTTTAGTTTGTTTTTGCTTTCATTGGAATATGTCATTGTTTTGAATTTGGTTTGTATCTTCTTTTTTTTAGTAAATAAGGCTTAATTTCAATTCTTTTCTCGAGTTTTTGTTTTATTTTTCATTTTACTTAATTTAAACATTTTTTAATTTTTTTTTTTTTTGTCTTTTTTTCAAATCATCCTTAACGGAAAACGAGGTAGGATTTTTGTTGTTGTTGTATAAAAAATTGTTTGGTTATTTTATTTTTTCAGAGTAATTGCCGTTTTTGTTTCTTTCAAACTATTGATGTAGTCAAATAGGCATTAAAAAATTTATTTTTAATTGAAATTTAAAGTAAAAGCGTAAACGGAAATTGAGTTAAAAAGATGTTTGCGAATTTAAAGTAATTTGTGCATATGTGTTTTTTTTTAATTTTGTTTCTAGTTTATATAAAAAAAAAAATTAAATCACCAGAGCTATAATTTTAGGAAATATTTTTAAGAGCAAATTTTCACAATGATTTAAAGCCATGTCTAAAAGGCATGCAGCCATGTTCCGAAAACGCGCGTTCTGAAACCGCAATGCGTTTTGAAAAACGCTTAATTGATTTTTAGGTGTTCTGAAGAACGCGCGTTTTACTAGCGTTTAGGAGTTTTTTCCGAAAAAATACAACATGTGTTTTATATACGTATATATGTATGTGGTAGTAATATAAAAGGAAAAAAAATTGACAACAAATAGAAAAATTTTTCAATTTAGTTTTCTTAATGAAAATGTGTAAAATTCTTTAAACTTTTTATTGAAATAAAAAGAAAACACGTTAAATTTTAATTGTAAATATTTTATTGCCTTTTGCAAGTTCAGTTTTACCAAATTCAATCAGTTCACTTCAATATATACAAGCGAGTTGAAGTCGCCAATTTTTAGCGATATGCGTTTTCCAGAACACCTTTTTGGTGATTTAAAACCGTAAAACCATATTTCTTGCGTTATACGTTTCTCAGAACACCTATTTGGCGTTTTCAAATCGAAAACGCTAAATTTAAGTGATTTGCGTTTCTCAGAACATGCATGATGTCTTTTCTTTTGTACTGAAAATTAAAAAAAAACATGTTTTCTGCTTTTCAAGTTTTGTTATTTTTTAAATTGTTTTATTTTCATTCGGCTGGCAAGTTAACCGCATCGATAATACCAAAAGCGTAAAAAGAGACCAACGATTATTTTTAAAGACAACAATTAAAAAAAAAACATGACTTAAAAATCATCGTAAAGATGTAACATGATTTTGGTAGGAGCTTTAAAAGAATATTATAAAAAAAGGCATGACTTTAAATCACCGTATAAATCAGTCTTAAGTTGTCTTGTTATCAAAACTTAAAAAATAATTCTTTATTAATAAGGTGTACGCACGATGATTTTCGAAAAAATGAAAATTTATAATGAAAAATGAGACTCATATTTCGCAAAAAATTTTGCTTTTTCAACTGCCAAGCATATGATGAAGTGGTGAACTTGCAAAAACTACTCGCCAAATCGTAGAACTGGAAGGATCTAAATAAAATGCAATCTGTTTTCATAAAAAAGTATAATTTTGATCAATTTTATTTTAAAAAAATTTGCAAGTAAAATATATTCTTTTTAATATGTTTGCTGTGTTGCATTTGTTTACTTTAAAAATGGCGACTTCAGGTGGCACAACTAGTTTTTTCCAATACAAAACGCAAGTGCTACCAAATTTTATACATATACTGCCACCTTTTTCGATCCTTCTGCAAAAAGGAGAAAATAAAATAATAATCAACAAATTTTCATACAAATAAATATCGCTGTTAGTTTTCAATTGATAATCAGCACCATTATGAATATTCTTACAAAATTTATTTTTCAAGTACTTTTCTGAATTCAAATTAAAGCAGAAAGCTCAATTTTCGTTAACTCGGCACTAGCAATTGAAGAGTTGACGATGATCACCTTTTAGTATTTTCAGTAAATGGAGCGAATGAAATAATACAAAACATCATACTCATTTTTTTCATGATTGGAGAAAAGTGAAAAAACTCCCAAGGAATTTTCATTTGTAATTGGCCTGAATATGTTGGAAAAGTCGCATATAAACAACGAACGTTTACGATGCCCAGTGTTGCATGTGGATATTTTTTTTTATACGTAAAGATTTTTGGACAAAAATTCTGCTACCACTGTAACCTAGTGTCTATAACTGCGATTAACTCTGACATAATACCCCATATTCTATAAGGCTTCATCGTCGTCACATGAAGTCGACACAAACATTGTTTCATTTATTTACAGGCAGTTTACCAATTTCGAATGAAAATGAATGCGAAAGAAAGCTAGTCACTCACATTCGAATCAATTTGGGTTTGTCTATCTCACTATTATTCGTTCGCATATTCTTATGTATTTTCATTGAGTTTTGACAGATCGTTCGCATAAAAAAAAGTTAGACGAACCCAAATCAGTTTTCTTTCGCTTAGATTGCGAACGCAAGCAGGCTATCGAGATGGTGAACTGGCTGTTACTCGTTGCCAAAAACAATTGAATGTTATCGACGGCCTCTATCTATCGCCTAGGTCTAGGAAATATCTTGAACGCCGATCAATAGAATCTTATATCTGTATTATTGTATATACATATTTAATATATAAAAACAAATTATTTTCCAATTAAAAGGGGTTTTATAAAAGATATTTTGCAAAACTAATCATCGGTAAAATTGCAATGAAAGTCGCTTTTTTGACAGCTATTATTTATAAGATCGTTGCCATGAGATTTCTCATAAGAACGCTTTCATAAAAACTATTATAATACTACGATAACACTGATTTCAAGTCTACACTTACCTAGTGTCTACAACTGCGATTAACTCTGACATAATATCTGAGAAAACGTCGGCAGAATGAGAGAGCGAATTTCTCTATGACCATCTTCATATCTAACAAGGAGTATACGTATTGTTGTTAATCTTATAAGAATCCATAATTCATTGAAAGCCGAGAGGAAAACACCTCATGGCGATCAATAGAATATTGTATAAATTTTGTATATGTGCACATGTTTTACAAAATCAATTGCTTATAGTATATATAATAATATTTATTTAATGCGTAAAAACAAATTATTTTCAATTTAAAAGGGTATTTTTAAAGATATTTTGCAAAACTAAAAATCGGTAAAATTCCAATGGCGTCTTTTTGTAAACAAACGCATACACATCCGCTTTTTTGACAGCTCTTATTATAAGATCGTTGCCATGGATTTCTCATAAGAACGCTCCCATAAAAATTATTATAAGACTGCGATAACACAGATTTTAAGTCTACACGTAACAAAATTCTCTCTGCGATTGAATTTGACGTTCTCATCTCAGATATTATCGCAGGTGTGGACACTAAGTTAACAGAATGCTCTCTGCGATTGAATTTGATGTTCTCATCTTACACATCATTGCTGGTGTGGACATTAAGTAACCGAACTTCAGTAGTTTCCAGTTACTGAGCAAATGATAACGCAGTTCTGATAATACAGTACACAACATGGTAGTGCCGGTAGCCATTGTAGTTTTTTGTTAAATTTTATTTTTAAATTCAAATATGAACGTAGTAAAGGCAAAAAAAAATATTTCAAAATCGTTTTTATTGCATAATTTAGGTCACTGAACAAATCCCAACGACCAAAAAACTGTTGCTGGCATCCAGTGATGCCAGAAACTGTTTGTGATTTAGTGGCCAGCAGCGCTTTTATAGAAAAGTGATACCAAATCATCCTGGGTCTGCGGTATTTATACCTGAGATAAACTACAATATAAGGAGGATTTCTGGCTCAATTATAGATGTTAACCGATTTCAGCCCTATCATGAAGCAATGCGAAAGCGGTATCGGGTTGGAGACAAGGGAGGGGTTTTAGTGGGGCGAAAGCCCCACATACCGGATACTGTCTTGTCACAGTATCTGATGATGCGTTAGACATTTCCCCTCTCCAACCGAAAAAAAAATGTTATTCGATACGATAGTTAATTCTATATCGTGTGCGGTGATTAGAACCCAGCTATTTTTACGCTGTAAAAAATAAGGTATAAGTAACAGACTTTCGAAATTATTTTGTAAAACTAGTAAAACGGATGGCACAACATTGAAAAAAAAAACCTATAGCCACATAATTTTGTTAAAACTTTTGTAGGTATTTAAAACACTTATATTGAAGTGCAAGGATAGTTTTTCTATGCTACCTTCACTAAATCTTATGTTTTCTCTATGATAAAGTAAACAAAACTCGTTTATAATTTCGGTACGTGAGCTTTCGAATGAAGAAGTTCACTGTATTCGCTACATCACGAAATTGTGTTCGATACAAAAGCATACTCGATCACGTATGCGCTAATCGGCCCCAGTGCTTTTTAACTACAAGTTCATTAAAATAGAAGCATATAGACAATTTATAAGCAAACCGATTAATATTTCAGCTTCGAAAGCCAATATTAATCAAATTTATTTAAACAATTTATAAAATCCACTAAAATTTCGCCTTCAGTTTAAGTAAAAGTGTTGCCAGGCATCTGGCACCTCATCCGATATCGGACTAACTATCGTATCGAATAACATTACGACACGTGTAGATTATGGCAAAGTATGCGTATCAGACTGTAATTTAAACAAAACAGGTTGTTTAACGCTTTTATATTATTACGATACAATTCACTCGATATCGTGAGACTTGCTCGATATCGAATGCATTTGGCCTCTGGGAGGTTACTCTCTATTGCGATGTGAGAGAATAATCAAAGAATTGGTGCTCTGTATTGCGTTTTCGCATTTTTCTCTCGCAATTAATTTTTCTCTTTCGCACATTTTATTTTATCATTCTTCGCTATTGTTTATTTTGTGGTATCAGCTTTGGTTCATTTTCAAACTATTTCGCGAAAAAGTTTGCGCAAAGGGAACAGAGTACCAAATAGAGAGTAACCCCCCTGTTTTCATCTTGTTAGTTTCTTTGTTCATAATGCTAAAACTAAAGAGATTTTTTGTCGCTAGTTAAATAAATAAAAAATGTTTTTAAACGGGAAGATTTAATTTTTTTCTTTTTGCATTTCCATATCAAAAATAACTTCAAAAAAAAATTTTTTTTATAATTTTTTTTTTTTAAATTGCCCAATTAATACACATATGTACACATGTTTGTTGGTGAAAAATAAATATAAGAGTCTTAAGCAAATTATTAAAGTGTGGAATAACAAATCCAATTGTTTTTCTTTTGTGAGCGTTTGTTTCTTTTTTTGTTGTTTGATGTTTTATGTAGTATGTAACATAATTGTTCATTGTCAATAATTATATCTAATTATATTTTTGTTTTATTTTTGTACACTTAATTTATGGATAAATAAAATTATAAACGAATTTTAAAACTATAATTAAAGCTTAAAAATTATAAAAAAATAAACCCTAAACAATGTCTACGAAAGCAACTAAGAAGTATGTTAAACTGGAGTTTATTTTACAAAATCGCTACTTTTTTTTAATACAAATACTTTTTTTCTTGTTATTTGCTAAAGAAAATATGCTGAAAAATGATTAAATGTGTTTCTTCTAGATGCAATTGTGTTTTATAATATGTTTTAACCGAGAGAAAAAAAACTTTAAAATATCAAAAAATCACCACACACATTTTTTAAGTGTAGTCATCGATCGTTTATACACATTCCACTATTGTTCTTAAATTATTTCATCATCAATATTTTAAGATTCACCCTACTACACCGTTTTAGTAGTTATTGTTAAAAAAAAATAATATATATATATTTTTAAAACCAAATATATGATGATAAAACGTATAAATAATCGTTTTTAGAATTAATTGCAGTTTTGAAGTTTTTTGTTTTTTTTTTGCGTTTTTTGTTTAATGTTTTTTATATTAATTATAATTGTTAAATTTTGTTGTGGCTGTGGTTGTGGCTGTTGTAGTGCATATATGAGAATTTTTCTTACATACTTTGCCCTTTGAGCATTTTGAAAATGATGCTGGTTCTAGACACGTAAGATCTCACAAGCTTTGTTATAGCAAATTGCTATCCAATCGGGTTGAGTGGCACCCCATTGAATTTGATTGACTTCGCCTTCGGCGGCTGTATACGCTAAAATTGGATCCTCGATTGCACGTGGCATTTGCTGTATATCCCAGATCAGTGCTTGGTGATCATCACCGGCAGTGCATATATGACAGGAACTAGAAAAGTAAAAACATACATATTGATAATAAACAAAATAATGTTATATAAACGAGTTAACTTATAAAAAAATTTAGATTACGATATCATCGTTAGAACTACAAAATGCGTAATATAATTACAGCCAGTTTACACAGTTCGACTCATCAATAAAAAGTACAAAAACTGTAGCACTATTATTTTTGCGGTTCATAAAAAAAACGTAAAAGCTATAAACTTATTTTAGTTTATACAAGAAGATTTTTGTCATCGTAAATGTCAAACTTGAATGAATAAAAAATATAATAGTCAAAAGAAAAACGTATAAAAACAAAGGATACAAAAAATAAAAATAGTAATTTTCAAACAATTAACAGATTGTTTTCGATGTTTCTTATTTATCTATATGTCTTATTTATCTTATGTCGACATTTCATAGGAGCTACCTACCAGCTGGGAAACATAGAACATTTATTGAATTTTTGTTGAACTTTTTTATAATTGTTTTAAATTAAATTTTTGGTTTGTACATTTGTTTTTTCCTTTCTTAATTCCCAGTTTCCCCTATGCAAGTCTTATTGCTGAACTGATTAACTTTTGGAGAACGGGGTGAGCTATTTTACCTCATCCAGTAAACGAGTACATACTTGCATGTACTTGCAACTCGTTTTATTTTCATATTCGTATGTATACTATTCAAGCTAAAATCAGTTCAGTTTAAGCAGTAAGACTTGTACAGTGGAAACGGCAAAGAAAGTTCAAAGAACAAAATGAAAAATTGCAATCTTATTTTCTTGTATAGTGGAAATAGGCACTGAGTTTTTTTTCTTAAGAAGGATTTTTTACAATACAAATTTGCTGTGATCAATAATTTTTGATTGAAGAAGACAAGAAAAATAATAATCAAATCTTTAGCTGGGGGATAACTAGCTGTTTAGTAGTCGCTAGACTACTCATCAGCACCCACTGGGATTTGAACTCGGGTCTTGACGAATCATGATCTGTTGCTTTAACCACTCAGCCACCGAGCACTTAATTATTTTCTATCTATATTCATCAATTAACAAAAATGCATTTGTGATTCAATATGAGATTAATATAGATATGTTATAATAGAAAATAAAATATATCCAAGAGCAAAATTTTTTTTATCACATATTTCTTTTACACACTGATCACACTGTTTTTATTTTGTAGTCAAGAAAAATAGAAATTAATTTATTTTTACTGCGGCAAAAAAAAAAAAAAATCAGCATGGACAACAACCTGCAGTCGTGCCGTCTTGCATGTATTTTATATTTGACACATTGAAGTCGGTTGTCTGCTGGCGTCAATGTCTTTAATGCTAAACACAAAACTCAGTAGTTTCTTTGAACCATTTTTTCGAATAGTAAAAAATCGAAGAGTACTCCAAAACACGACTAACTTTTTTATCTGTCAAAAAAAAAACTGACAACCCAAAATGGCTGATATTACCAACATATATAACAGACATAGCAGAAAAAAGTGCGAAAATCGAACATACGTAACTCACGAAATTTGGGAATAACGGTAATTTTTTGATCAGACCTTGTGTAAGTTTTTTTTTTTTTGCTTTACAACTTGTGTAATTACTTTAAATTGAAAAATAGCCCTTACAGGGAAATTTACAAATCTTTTCTTTATATATAAAGGCAATAAGATTTAACATATAATAATATTAAAATATGTGCAATTGTGACAGTAAAAGAAGCTATTAAATTCGGATTAAGAAGCTAAAAATTCGCGAGGATGTCAATTTCAAACTTTTGTAATTATTTTAAATTAAAAAATTTTCCTTTTAAGAAAATTTTTATTTAGAGTAACATTTTTGTATAAATTTATTAAGATGATTATACAATCACGCTTAAATAGAAAATTTTATAGCTTTTCTAATTACAAATTTAGCAATCACTCTAAATTTAAAAATTTCCCTTCTAGGAAGAACTTTAAATCTATCCAATTAACTGTTTTTTATATGACATTAACATTAAAAATTAACATTTAAAACAAGTGCGTAGTTAGTTTAAATTAGAAAATTTCGTTTTTAGGGAAATTTTTATTTAGTGACATTTTTGTTAAAATCTACTGAAATAACTTTTCAATTCGTATTAAACTGAAAATTTAACAAGCTTGCGGTATAAAAATTGTTCAATTACTTTAAATTGGAAAATTTCCCTGTTAGGGAAATTTTTGTTTATTGTGCTGTTAATTTGTAATATGTAATAACATTAAAAGAAGTGCGTAGTTAGTTTAAATTAGAAAATTTCCTTTTTAGGGAAATTTTTATTTAGTGGCATTTTTGCAAAAAATCTACTAAAATAAGTTTTCAATTCGGAATAAACTAAAAATTTAACAAGCCTTGCGGTATAAAAATTTTTCAATTACTTTAAATTGAAAAATTTCCTTTTTAGGGAAATTTTCATTTAGTGTGCCCATTTTGAAAACTATTAATGTTTTAATTTGATAAGGATCATTTTTTTATAGTTTGAATAAAGCTTCCAAACAAAAAATTTCCTTCCTTGAAATATTATAATTTAGTCAAATTGAAGAAAATGTATGTAAATAAAAGTTTAGCGTGGTGTAAAAGATGGTGACAAATATATAGCTACAACTGTAGACCCATACTGCTGAAGCAGTAAACATTTGTATAGCCAACAGATTAAATAAAAAACTAGCACTTTCAGCTCTAGTAGAAGCTGTAGCTAATTAAATTTAGTAATTAACTTTAGTTTGCCGAAGTTAAAAATATCTTAATACAACGATTTGAAAATAAAACAAATTAAAACTACTGTCAAAAATTTTTTTTAAAAACAATTAATAAACATTTTACATAAGTACCTGTGCGGCGCCCACGCAATACCGTTTACGCACGCTCTATGATTGCTCAGTCTTGCAACAGGTGTACAAGGAACACGAACGTCTAATATTATTACTTCACATGAGTCCATGGCAACGGTGGCTAAATAATTTGGATCTTGTTTGTTCCAAGCCAAACGTAATAAAGCTGTATGTGTGGGATCCTAAAAATAAAAGGCGAATTAAATTTTTATACATTTTGAAAGATACATATACTCCTATAACAGATTTAAATTACCTCATATATAATTGTTGAATGTTCCAAATGTCTTAAATCAAACATACGAACGGAACCGTCTGCACCCACAGAAGCAAACATATCACGTCCACCACCAGCCCTTGAAAAGGCGATATCGTATACCTCCTTATCGTGGGCAATTAGCTGTGTTTTAACATGACCCGACACAAAAACACGGCCGTGTGGTTGACCAGTTTCTAGACCCCAAATGGTGCATGTAGTATCGATGGAAGAAGTCCCCACTAAATTTGGATCCACTTCATTCCAATCGAATGATGTTAAGGGAGCACAAAAATCACTGTTTTTATTATTGTTGAGGACACACTCTAAACGTGTGTCTGGTTCGCCGGCACGCCAAACACGCAAATAATCGCCGCTGGTAGCCAGTAGATCGGGATATATACCCTTTGAGTCGGGTATCCACATAATTTTTGTGGTTGGATATGGATGATCGAATGTGCTGCAAGAAAAAAAAAATATATTCACATTTATCGTTTTTCAAATTCAAATGATTTATGTATTACCTTTTTGCACTGAATTCACTTGTATCCTCATCCAGGCTAATGATTTGAACTTTATTATTGTATTCTTCAATAAAACTGCCAAGAGCTAAACGAAATCGCTTATCTGGACGTACACTCCAGTTCATGGAGTACAGTGGCCATGGTGCTAAATATTTGTAAATTTCTTTTCGTTTTCCCGCGGTAGCAGACATACTGAAAGAAATATAAGAAATTAAAAACAAAAACAATTAACTTTCGCTAGGAAAATTGCATTTTAAATAAATTTAAATAAAATGATTCATGTTTTAAATAGATGTTATGTACATTAGCTACTATAAATTTAATGACGTAGCTAAGAAAACTTTTTAAACCTCAAGAATATTACATACAAATTGAGAGTCGAACCTATAAGATAGTCGAATATGACCAAAGCCCTACATATCAGTACAATAATAGGTTAACTATTAGTTTCGTTCGATTTACGTTAACAGGGGAAACCGCGGCCTCGCAATTTGCTTGTGAACAAAAATGATGCTTTTTGAGTGCTAAAAGCAAACTTTTGTGTTAACCAACTCTGCTTTATGCAAAGCAGAATTGGGAATATGATTAACTCGGGTTGAGTTACTGATAATGATGTGGGGAAAAGAAATAAAATAAAAGAGGATTTATTATTTTTTTTCAATAAATCGAATAGGTTATATTTATTATTCACCTGAGTTGCAGGGTAGTGCTCGTATGTTAACAAATGGGTTGTAGTAGGGAAAAAAATGTGTTGATCGCACTAGCAGTCTTCAGGCTATCTCGATGGTAAGTTTTTTATTCAAAAAAAACCGGAAATGATCCAAATTGACACTTGGAAAGTTTCCAATTGATTAGGCTTGCCACTGCGAACAACTTTACATAGTGGTGAGTATACACATAAGGCAATTCAAATAAATAATTATTAAGTATTAAGTAAGTTAATATAATGGTAAGTATTAGATAATTAAATTCATTAACACTTCATAATTATAATAATTCATAATTAATCATTAAACTATAGGGATATATATACAAATTCAACCATAATATACTAATATAGCTATATAATATCAAATCCAAAATAGTTTTGTCCAAAGTAGTTTGGACAGCTTGAGAAGCACTTTTTGTGTTGACAATTAGGCAAATTGGCTTAATGAGAAAGTATACTAGAAAGAAATTCGACTTCTCTTTTTACCAGAGTTCTTTTGGCGAAACTTTTAAATCAATCAGCTGTTAATTGTGTATAAAAATAAATATATAAAATAGCAAACTCTAAAAAAGTGGCAAAGCATTTTGTTATTGAAATAATTTATTTTAAATTTTTTATCTACGAGGGATGTTAGATAATTCCTTGAATTTTTCAATTATCCACGCAGTAATTTTAAATGCAACGCAGCGGATTAAATATTAAAGCTACCTAAGTAGGAATATAAAATTAATTTTTTTTCAAAAACCATTTATTTCACAACATTGTCTCCATTAAGCTCAATAAGCTTAGTAAGACGATATTCGAGCTTTTTTATACCAACTGAATAATACGATTTCGGGAACCACCCAAAATACGCGATAGTTTCGGTTATCACTTCCTCGTTTGGTATGAATCTTTTTCCTGCGAGCCATTTGTTCAAGTTAGGAAACAGGAAAAAGTCACTAGGATTATAAGGTGTATGATCAACAAATTCGAAGTGTATTTCATGTAATTTTAGCATCATGTCTACGAGTAATATTGTGTGAACCGGTGCGTTGGCTTGAAGAAAGAGCACATTTTTCTACTTTAAATGTGATCGGCTTTTCTTTATTGCATCAATCAATTGATCCAATAATGCACTGTTATTTCTGTTGATTCTTGCAATGCTTGTTCGGCCGCGTTTAAATTTAGCAACCCAATATTTTAACATGTAATCTGACGGAGTAGACCCATGGTAATGTTTAACGAGCATATATTTTTTCGCTTGCAAATAATACTGTTTAATCACTGCACGAAATTCATTTTTTTCCATTTTTCAAGAAACATAGAAGTTGCTTATTACTTCAAACGACTACAACAAATAAAATAATCGATGCATTTGGATGAAATTTTAACAGTTGACGTTTGACAGATCGCAATTTAAAAATATTTTTTTGTGTGTTTGTGAAGCCATCCAGCGCTAGGTAGCTTTAACATCAATCCTCCCTCGTACACCGTAAAGGATCCCCATGCTCGTGACCGCGGATCAGAAACATTGGTTGCGGCCGGATTTGCATCAGTTATTATACATATTAATGCACTGCTCCAATTCGGTCACGTTCCTTGATTTAAATGTTTAATTTAGAATAAACCACTAAATTCACTTTCCAAAATGTAAACAATACATTTGACGTAAATGGCTTACTATATTGCCAATAGCAAAAAACTGTCACATGCCGTAGAGCTGCCACCTTGTAGACGGACGTTAATGCTAACAACTGCGACGAACGACCAATTTCGCTTATCACGACGAATATTTGGTATATAAATTTGCACAATATCAACCAACTTTTATGTAGATAACATTGTTTACATTCCGTGCAAAGAAATAATTTAAAAAATTGTTATTTATGATGGCCATATTACGAGTAAACCTGTATAAATCTCATCCGAAAGGAGGATTTTTGAGCAAATTATCTGAGTTACTTTATTATATTTTGAGAATATCTGAGGAAACCTGGCCACTTGATATTGTTTTGTTCGTCGTTCGCTGAGGAAACAATTACAAATAAATCTATTTCAACTTTTGCTGAGAATGACGAATTTCGTCCAACACCATGATTGGATGTATTTTCATATACGAGTACACCAAACCAATGTTTTATTTTTGGTGACGAATATTCGCGACCAAGACATTCGTCGTAGTTGTGTTTCTAGCATAATGCACCTTGCTGAGTTCCGTTGTGTTCGTACTAGCGCAAGTGACGCGTACATTTAAATCACCAAAAAGAAGTCACTGCGCCCGAAATCGTCGATTATGAAGAGAATAGTCAACGATTGGAAAATGAAAGTAAGTGGCTTGGTTAGCTTCTAGGCTTCTCAACTGAGCGAGTACATCATATTTTACATGATTATTTAGAGATGAAAAAGCTATTCGCAAAATGCGTAACGCGATTGCTCACACTCAACCATGAGAGCAACCATCTAGCTATTTCAAAGGAGTGTTTGTCGAAGTTAAACTGCGATCCGGACTAGTTTATACGCTGTTATATAAACGTAAACGGAACATGGATCCATCACAATACCTCAAAGACTAACTAACAATCAAAAGAGTGGGTTTCACCGAATGAAGGGGCACCAAAGAACACCAAGGAATGAACGCGGTGCCTTTCGCATAATCGTAGATTACATGGGGAGGAGTAGAATCATCGGAGAATATTACTCGAATCTTTTAGAGAAATTCTATATTTATTTAAAGCAAAATCAATTAGTTGGCTAAAAAGAATGAGCGAGTGAACAGTTTGGCATATACCTACGTATATTTTTTTTATTTAGAATGAGTACGAATGTCGCATTCGACATTGGCCCAAATACGGAACACCACGAATTCGCGATTTAAAATTTGGTGGTTTCCAAAACATGCCTGGAGTGTTCTATGTTTGTTGGTGTTCTACGTTATTTGCAAATGTTAAAGCTCAGTTTGATTTAAAATGTTTTTTCAAAAGCACAGGTAACCAATTGATTTTCCTTACATGTATATACATATGTATGCATATACATACATACGTAGTTCAAAATGTGATTTGAATATAGGAAATATAATTTGAAATGTATATATGAGTGTTTATAGTATGTAAATTTGTATGTAAGTTACAGAGGGTATTGACAGCTAAGAAAAATCAACGGTCAATGGCACTATTAGTAGATAAATAATTATATATACACACATATAAGTATACATATATGTAAGTATGCCTGGTTCGCATGCACTTGCATATATATGTAGGTACCTACATACATCCACATGCACTTGTAGGTGTGTAAAACAATACCGAGAGCGAAAACAAATGTTTATTTTAATGTCTATAATAGATTGCATTTACTTAAAACAAGAACACCAACAAAAATAAGACGTAAACACAAAAAAAAAACATATGCACAAAGTGCAATAAAGCTGAACCAAATTCCCCCGTTTACCTAACCCAGGAACATTAAACACACAACACATAAACATAGCAAATTTTTACCAGACATCTTAATTTTGTCTTCCTCATTTGACATGAAGGACAGACATCAAACACAAAATTCTTTGTATTTTGATAAAGAAAAACTAAACTTACCTAAAATTTGAATACGATCGATGCTACTGAAAATTCAAAAGATATTGGTGGATAAAAAAAGGTATCGGTGTGACTAGAATCCGATAATCCGTCTGCTCGATTTAGATTAGCAATTGAAGAATAAACTTTTTCGTGTCAGCACTACCAGCAGATGAAATTTCCCGTATCAGCAGTTAACGAAAGAAAAACTTAAAAATAATAGGTTCTCCAATAGTTGTGAAATAATTACAAAATGAAAACAAAACTTTATAGTCGAATTACTATGAGCTGGAAAAATGATTATGTATGGTATGAAAAAAAATTCCTTTTGTTCCAAAAAAAAGAAGTGAAAATTGTCTCAAATCATTTTCGCCGCTAGTCTGTTTTATTTGGTGTTGTCGGTGGACACAGGTAGTAGAGTAGGGGTGTACTAAATGCCGAACTCGATGAATTTTCACATGAATTTATGACATAAAGAAACGCAATTTTTTCACACAATCGAATTTCACATCACAAGGTAAGTTATTTTCGAACACGTTTGCGTTAATTTAATTATTTTTTTGCATTGAATTCACAATTAAAAGATTATTTTTTTAACCAGACAATGCAAGGCGAAAATGTATATAACAACGCGTACTTTTTTTTGTTAAACTAACACAGTTGTATAATAAGGTAAACAAATGTCAACTAAACTTTTAGAGCTGGCAGTACTCTTAAACTATTGCAACATATGATGGCCGTTATTACACCATAATGGTGTTACAAATGAACCGTTAACTTTATCACAGAGATTATTTCCGATCGTAAGTTTTCTCAACTTACTGCACATCTCCATTCGCAAAATTTATTTTCGAACATAAGCAATAACGCCGGCAGAATAACAGCAAAAATATTTTAATGTTCAAGCTTATGTTCTTCGGTGTGGAATACGTATTGCGTATTGGACATAAATTTAAAAATTTCGTCACGAATGGTTTCGTTAGTACGAAAGCGTAAAGATGTACATGTCCAATATACTAATAACAATAATAAAATAATGTCCAGCTCAAGGTCTTTTTTTAAACAAATTTTAATTTTAGTTTTAAATATTTCATTTTCCTTTGGAAAGCTTCATCAGGAAAAATTTGTTTTCAAAATGGTTTTTAAATTATGAAATTCAATTAATAAATAATTTTGAAAACAATTTTTTCCTGACGAAGTATTCGAACAGTAAACGAAAAATTTAAAAATAAAATAAAAATGAAAAGAAAAACAATAAGGGTTTGAGCTGAACAAATTTATTGCAAAAATTGATTAATATAAAGGTCGAACCAACTAGGATCGAGATAGATTCAATTCAAATACAAATTATTTGTTTTTATTAAAAGTGAAAATCTCCTTTAAAACAAATTATTAGTGGTATATGAGTTTATATATTAAATAATTTATGTGCATGAACAATTATATCGTATACAGCAAATTTTCAGCTGACGGCGATGTTTTTCATACAGACCGATAAATTGGCGACGAGTTGGACTTCTTTTGATTTCTATGATTAAAACAAAAGTAAACATAAAATAAAAAACCCTACAAAAACAACCGTTTTTACACCTTAAGAGTGTTTACATAATTCAGGGCCGTTTCAAACAGGAAGTAGGAAACCGTTACTATAACAAATTATGAAAAGTTGCTGTTTAGTGAAATTTAGTTTTGTGGTGTCTATTAAGTCGTTATTGCGCTAAAAGTTTATGTTGTTAAAATATATCTTGTTGCTCTTTTTTATAAATAATAATAAAAAAACTTATTTTTTTTAATGAGTATTTTTAATGAAATCCATAAAAAATAATTGTACAAAATTATTGTAGTATGTATAGGTACATAAATATTTTAATAATGGCGGCAGCAAATAAAAATTATTTTATCTCTTAGTAAAATAGTTTAATTTGAGAAAATCTTCGAGGGTAATTGGCGACCAGACTGAACTTTATTCGAGTTACCAAAAATGTTGGTTGGCAGCGGTCGACTGAAAGGGTTCGTTTGCTGTTGGTGCTGGTGGGGAACACGGCGCGGACGGAACTCAATGACACGTTCTACACGGGGAAGTGTCAGATATGTTTTGGGATACAAGTCCTGCGATTGAACTTGGGGACGTCGAGGACGAAATACAACAACACGTTGAGTTGAAGGCAAAGTTAAATGGTTGACAGGTTTCGGTGGCTTAGAAGGTTTGGGATGTGAAAGTGGACGAAAGTTAGTGGCTTTGTTGGGACGTGGTGGTGTAAATTGTGAGGCCAACGTCAAGGGCGCATTAACTATGGCAGCTGATGGAAACTCAATAAACTCTGGAGCTTTGTAAGTGTTATGGGGAGGTCCATAAACGTTTTCAGGCGGCTCATAATTATATGAAGGAGGTCCATATGATAATTGAGGTTCTGCTAGTGCAAGTTCGGGCTCTTCAGGCGGTCCATAGCTAAGTTCAGGTTCTGCGGGTGGCCCATAACTAAGCTCCGGTTCAACAGGTGGTCCATAACTAAGTTCCGGCTCTGCAGGTGGCAAATATGTTGGCTTTGGCAGTTCAAAAACTGGCTCGGGCTTAAAACCAGCAGCAGGATATGGTGCTATGCTTTGTTTAGCTGGCAAAGGTAACACAACTTTATCACTACTTGGCCCCGGAAAACGTATGCGTAGTACATGCACTCCTGGTTCAGCCGAAGTAAGAGACCAAACGGCACCTAATATTAAAACACTAACTAGATTTTTACACATCTTCATAATACAAAAGTTGATAACTTTAAATGTATATTTATGGCGCGAGTATTTTTTCCTTCCTTCCAGCCGCTCGAAACGGTTAAATTAAACTGTTAGTTGGTTTTAATTGAAATTCGATTAAATACAATATTTTTAATTAAAAATTCATTGCTTCTTGCTTCACAATGACAGTCTAACCTTCGTTGGCCGTCAAGTTAGTCATACAGTTTTGGACAGTTTACCATTTAAATAAGTTGTATTTTGGCTCAACATAATTTTTAGGTTTTAGAATTTCCCATGAGTGTGTGTGTGCGCATTTGGATGGGTAAACAATACGATAATTCATATCACAAAAAGTTGTTATTTCTTTAAGCAAACAAACAAAGCCCCTAACGCTTCAAAAAGTTTACTATTACAAAAGTGTTAGTCAGATTTTTTTTACTAAATATATTCTTTTTCTCCGGTTTTCAATGTAATTAAATTAAATTTCTAAGAATTGCTTTTAAATGTACGTATGTATATAATTTTGCATTTTTATCGGTTGTATTATTATTTTATTTTTTTCTTAGTTGTAGTTTTAGATTATTTATTTCATCAAATTATCTATTTTAATATTATTTATTTTAATATGTTTTATTTTGCTTAATGTAATCTTGTTCGAATTTATTTGACTTTATTGTACTGTAAACTATTTTATTTTATATTATTTTGTAATATTTTATTTTATTTTTACTTTATTTTAATTTATTTTATTTTATCTTATTTTATTTTGTTTTATTTTTTTTTATTTTATTTTATTTTATTTTATTTTATTTTATTTTATTTTATTTTATTTTATTTTATTTTATTTTATTTTATTTTATTTTATTTTATTTTATTTTATTTTATTTTATTTTATTTTATTTTATTTTATTTTATTTTATTTTATTTTATTTTATTTTATTTTATTTTATTTTATTTTATTTTATTTTATTTTATTTTATTTTATTTTATTTTATTTTATTTTATTTTATTTTATTTTATTTTATTTTATTTTATTTTATTTTATTTTATTTTATTTTATTTTATTTTATTTTATTTTATTTTATTTTATTTTATTTTATTTTATTTTATTTTATTTTATTTTATTTTATTTTATTTTATTTTATTTTATTTTATTTTATTTTATTTTATTTTATTTTATTTTGTTTTATTTTATTTTATTTTATTTTTTTTTTATTTTATTTTAATTTTCGTAAATTCTAAATTATAGTGAATCTTCAAATTATTTTGCCAGTAGAATATACATACACACAACTTTCGCATTAAAAATTTTGTTTGTTTGCAAAATTATTTATTTTGCAATAATTTTCTATGAAAATCTAATAAAGTAGCCTTTGCATTAAATATTTTACAATAAACAATATATTTGGCATGCCAAACAATTTAAAAATTTCCCTTATAGAGAAATTTTCACTCTATATCAACAAATTTCCCTGTTTACGCGAAACTCATTTTAAATCTGCTAAAATAACTTTCTATTTCAGATTATGTGCAAAAAAAATGAAAAAAAATATCTTAATAAACTTCAGAATAAAAAAAAAGCAATCGCTTGTGGAAAAATTTTATTCAACGTAAATTTGTTTTGTGTTTATAAAAAACAGCGCAAAAGGAAATTAAAGACTAAATGTTTTATTAATAAGTTATTAATATAATTTAATATAATTGTGTTTAATGTTATAATCACAAAAATACGAATCCCCTGAAGTAGTGAACATAAAATTCACCAAACATTGGGAAAACATGTAATAAAAATTCTGCATTTTTATTGGCATAAATAATGTTCGGTCTCATCAGTTAAATGTATACAAAAAGCAAATTAAAAATTATTATTTTTTGATTTTTCGAAAATTCGATTTAGTTTTAAAATCATACAAACTAGTAGATTTTAATGCAGAGAATTGTTTTTAAGCTCAATAAGTGGCTAATAAATAGTCAGCTATTCAAAAAATTTGCTAGACTATACATTTTTTTGATGTTCGAAAATTCGAACTCTTTGAAAACCAATCATTTAAACTTCAGCGACCCGTAAAAATGATTGACGCATGCTAGGGGTTATTTT
The DNA here is from genome assembly GCA_914767995.1 of Thecocarcelia acutangulata. NCBI lineage: Eukaryota > Metazoa > Arthropoda > Insecta > Diptera > Tachinidae > Thecocarcelia > Thecocarcelia acutangulata. The sequence continues at coordinate 19,954,826 of OU612095.1, read as the reverse complement.
TTGGAGCTACTTGGGAAACTTTTTTGAAAATTGTCTAATTAAAATACGAAAATGTCGAAAAAATATAGTAAAAAATAAAATTCGAACAAATTTGGAAAAGTAGGAAAAGATAAAAATAAAAATTTTATGGTCATTGGATGATTATTTTTCAGCCACATTCTTTCAAAACAATATAAAATAATTCGTTTTTAATTTTTCGAAAATTAGGTTTAGCTTAAGACCACGCTATATTATTCCAGTGAAATGGTTTTAACCACATCAAATGGTTATTCAAGGAGCAATTTAAAAAAAAACTGCCTGTAATTTTTTTTTTGATGTTCGAAAATCCGGACTTATTGAAAAACAATAATTTGTGTTTCAGCGTCCTTAGAAATTATTGTTACAAGTTAGGGACTTATTATTATTATTTTTTTTTTTAGTTTATTTGGAATTTTTTGGGAAACTACGTAATTAAAGTTCGAATATTTTCGAAGATTAATACTCATTGAGAAATTAAAGTTCAAAATTAGTAAAAATAAATTAGATGGTTATTGGATGATTATTTGCCAACAACTTTCTTTCAAAAAAATTTTAAAATTATTATTTTTTAATTCGAAAATTCGATTTGTATTAAAATCATGCAAACTAATAGATTTTATTGCAGTTAATTGTTTTTAAGCCCAATAAGTTATTAAATAGTCAGTCGTCCAAAAAACTTGTTAGATAATACATTTTTTTTTGATGTTCGAAAATTCGAACTTTCCGAAAAACAATCATTTATACTTCAGTGCCCTGTAAAAATTATTGAGTCAAGTTAGAGACCTATTTTTTTGAAAAATGATTAGGAAATTTCGATGAAAATTCTCTGATTAAAATTCAAATATTTTTGAAGATTAAAATTTGTTGAAAACCAAAAATTTTAAATTAGTCAAAAATAAAAATTTTAATTATTTGTTCATTAGAAGATTATTTATCTTTTAAAACAATTTAAAATTTATTTTTTTCAATATTTCGAAAATTCGTGCATACTAATGGATTTTTAAGGTTATTAAATGGGCAATTGTTAACAAAAGTTTTTGGATTAAAAATTTTTTTGATTTTCGAAAATTCGATCTTTTCAAAAAACTGCCAAAATGTCTTTTGCTTAACTTGCCGGTGATGTGCCAACCTTTCATCTTTATTTTTGTTAAGGGAAAATAGATTTCGAAAATTCGAATATTATGCTTTTATATTTCGAGTAGAGAACTTTATTAATTTTTTAATATAACCTAAAAAATAAACAATTTGTTAAAGTGTTTAATTAATTCTTTGGTAATTTTGGAATCTGGCTGTATAAACAAGCTTTGCCGGCTTGCCAAACTGGGCTTTTGTCAAGCGGGCCGGTACTGGTTTTGGTGCCTGGCGGCCTTGGGGGAAACGTTGAAACACCAAACGTGCTGGGTTTTGAAAAGTTGAGGAAACTGAAATAACAGTGCCGTTTTCGTCGATAACAAGTTCATCCAAATTCTCATCTATGTCTTCGATTTCTGGAATGGTTTCGATAATTTCGGGTGGACCATAAACTTCTTCGGGCTGATCAGCATCTTGTGGTGGACCATAAACTTCACCAGGTTGCAGCTCGGGCTGTTCGGCAGCCAGTTCGGGTGGTCCATAAACCTCATCAGGCTGAGGAGTGACGCTATCGGTAAACACAACTTCGGGTTGCTCGGTTTCGGTAGGCAAATCGAAGGGTATTTCGGGTGTTACACCTGCAGCGGGATATCCGACTGGTGCTGAGGTTGGTGCCAGCTGTTGGCGAGCTGATTGCCGCCTGCCCAGTGGCCTTTGGCGTATGGGATCAGCTGCCACACAAACAGTCAAAGCCAAGATTACAATTGAGCTGAACTTAAACATTTTCAATTTGATAATTTTTTAAGTTGTTCGTAAACCTGTTTACACAATGTTCGTTGATTGAAGTTAAGTTTGCTTGTACTGAAGATTTATGAAAAATCCTGCTTTTAAATACAAAAAATCGGAAGTGCTTGTTACCCCAACACGAGCAATGACAGTGACACTGGCAATAACGTTTAAGTCATGTCTTTTTTCGTTTTGCCGAATTTCAATTTATGACAATTAAGAAGAAGAAGTCTTTACATTATTTATGAGCGAACCGCGGCAGAGTGGTTTGCGTTCTTTAAAAGAAAAAAATAAAAAAAAAAAACGTTCGCAAAATTAATCGATTATTGATTTCGGCCTATTTTTGTTTTTGTTAATAATTCTTGAGTTTTACAAAATTTAAGATCGTGTTTGTGTTTATTTTCATTATTATTTTTCTATTCACCTCTTCCTGCACGTGATCGGTTTGCTAAGTGATCCACAGCCAATGTGTTGAAAATGTAAAAACTATTTGGGAAAATTAATATTCAAAACATAAACTTACCAAAAAGTGTAATATTATATACATATGTATATATTTTTTATAATAAATCTAAGTGCAATACATATTTTTATAATTGTTTTAATTATTTGAACTGGAGACAACCTTGCTGGAATTTGGTTTATGGTTGTAGTAAGTTCATTAAAACAAATTTTTGGTTAAGTAATTTATTTATTAATAACTCCTCAATAAGAAAGAACTAAAAATAAATTAAATAAACCTCACAATTTTTGCATTAGGTATTCGCATTTCTTTAAATTGTTGTCGAGTCTATTTAAAAAATATAAAATTTTGGAAACAAAGGACAGTAAGCGCCTGTCAGCAGCGGCTTAAAGGTGAACTGATCCCTCTGTCAAATTTTTATTAATTAACTTTCAATAATTTAAAGAATATTTTTGTTCTTATTTATAAATATTTTGTGTTTATTAAGCTCTTATTTGACAGAGGTATTATTTGATAAACATAAAAAATTTGTTAAACATAAAACATTTTTTTTCTTAAAAAAGGGAATTTATTTATATATATTTTATGAAAAGAACCAATATTTTTTATATTACAACTATTTTACAAAATAATCCGCCTGCTTTTCCAATCAAAAGTTATATTAAAAGTTTTAAAAATATTGCAAAATAAAAATTTCCCTCTTTGGGAAATTTTAATTTAATACTGGTTCAAGGTTAAAATCTAATTAAATAACATTTACTAAAAATTCTACATAGAAATTTATCAAAAACACTCTTGTTAGTCCTCCCAAAAAAATTTCCTTTACAGGTGAAATTTTTATTTAGCACATATGTACACGAATTTTTTTTTTAATAATTTCTTTATTAAAAACTTTATGAAAATAAGCCAAACAATTTGAAAACTTCCCTTAATGGAAAATTTTTATTAATTAACTTTCAATAATTTAGACAATATTTTCATTCAATACTTTTATTCTTATATATACAAAATATTTAGTGTTTGTTAAGTTCTTATTTGACAAGATATAGTAATTTGTTAAATAATTGTTTAATATACATAAAAAAAATTTTTCCCATAAAAATTACAGTTTATTTATATTTTATGAAAAGCAGCAATATTTTTTATATTAAAACTATTTTACAAAATAATCCGCCTGCTTTTTCAATCAAAAGTTATATTAAAAATTTTAAAAATATTGCATAATAAAAATTTCCCTCTTTGGGAAATTTTTATTTAGTACTATTTCAAGGCTAAAATCTAATTAAATAAACTTTACTAAAAATTCTATATAGAAATTTATCAAAAATACTCCTGTTATCCTCTCAAAAAAATTTCCTTTACAGAGGAAATTTTTATTTAGCACATACATATGTACATGAAATTTTTTTAAAATAATTTCTTTATTAAAAACTTTATGAAAATAAGCCAAACAATTTGAAAACTTCGTTAAATGCGAAATTTTTATTAATTAACTTTCAATAATTTAAAGAATATTTTCGTTCAACATTTTCGTTCTTATTTATACAAAATATTTAGTGTTTATACAGTATAGAAATTTGTTAAATAAGCGTTTAGTAAACATAAAACATATCTTTTTTTCTTAAAAATGGCAGTTTATGAAAAATATTAATATGTTTTTATATTAAAACTATTTAACAAGATAACCAGCATGCTTTTCAAATTAAAAGTTTTAAAAACATTGCAAAATAAAAATTTCCCTCTTTCTGAAATATGAATTTAGTACTAATTCAGGGTTAAAATCTAATTAAATAGCATTTACTAAATTTTCCCTAAGCGGGAAATTTTTTAAACACAATTTGATAAAATACTAATTGAGAAGTTACTTAAAACTAGCTAAAATTAAAAAAGCATATAAGTAATCAAATAGTCGTCTTACAGCAATTTTCATAGAAACTGCTATGCTATTTAATAAAATATTTTAATTTTTTTTTTGTTTGTTGTTCATACATATATGTATATTTTACATCCGGTTTTAGTTCAATTTTTTTATCTTTTGTAAATTAAGAAGAATTAATTTATTATAATACCAAATTCCCGCGAACAATAATTTTCATTGAAGAAGACCAGAATAATAATCAAACTTTTTTACTGGGTGACAACTAACTGTTTTGTAGCAGCTACAATACTACTCACTAGCACCCATGTGGATTTGAACTCGAGCTCATGATGAGCGGCCGCCTTAAGCCACTCAGAAATATTTACTTATTCTTTGTCTATAGTCATCTCTCACTGAATCATGAACTCCTTTGTTAATTCCCCATATTGCTGTTTATACAATGTTTACCGTCTCTGAACATTTATTTATTTTTTAATTATCAACACACATACATACATATGTATGTTAACAATTCTCCGTACTCAGAGAGGCAATTGCAAATATTAATTGATTAATTTCTGTTGAATTTTATGAATAAAGTTTTTAGTTTTTTTGTACATATGTACATCGCGTTCTAATCATAAATAACGATTAATATTGAAATCAGGAATATATTTTAACAATACGTATAGAGAAAGAGTACAAACAGTTACCGTTAACTTTTGTTGTGTTTGAATTTCCCACAGATGCTATTTTTGTTTTGCGTACGGATATGAAACTGTACTATCGACAATCGCAAGTGATAAAGACATTGCCAACTATTTGCATCTTTTATGCAGCAAACCAACACACTGCTTTTCACTGTTTGTTGCTATTGCAGTTTTTTTAAATGAAACTTCAGTGGGAGCAGTGTTGTCAGAATGATGATTTTACCTTAATTTTGAAGATTTTTCAAGAAAAATAAGATTGAAGATCTTTATCTCAAAATTAAGATTTTTGAAGTTTAGCTTTGTGATGTTTTTTCAAATATTCTATGTAGTTTGGCTAATTTAATAACATTAATCTTGGAATAATTTTACTTCTTAAGCCCATTTCTCCTTTATTCGATCCTCGGTTTGGTTCCAAACCAGTGATATGTAGATCTATTGAGATACATATCACATCCAGGCAACACAACGGGACCAGGCGGCTAGTTCTGTCATTCGTGATCGAAATTACTATCGAGTAGAAAATAACTTCGATATCGTGTAAATTTCTAATGATGTGACTCGTTACGTAACGAGTCGAGTTATCACTTCAGTGTTGCAAAATACTAACAATGTTTTATAACACTGCCGAAAATTGTATGTATTTACATACTTTGTATACTTGTTGTACATTAAAAACTAAATAAGCACACATACGTTCACAATAAAAATTAATTTAAATCAGTCATGTATGCGTGTTTGTATATTAAAAAGTAAGTAAATAGAAATAACAATTCAATAAATATGTATGTAAAAAACAACTATTTAACTATGTATAAGCATATGTATGTATATATGAATTTCTAAAAAAAAAAACAAAAATAAATTCTTGAATATAATAACATGTGACTTCAAATATAAGTTTTTGTGTTCTTTTAGCAATACTCATCTTTATATACATACATATACCTGGGGGCTAATTCTGTCATTCGTGATCGAAATTACTATCGAGTAGAAAATAATTTCGATATCGTGTAAATTTCTAATGATGTGACTCGTTACGTAACGAATCGAGTTATCACTTCAGTGTTGCAAAATACTGACAAAATGTGTTTTATAACACTGCCGAAAATTGTATGTATTTGCATACTTTGCATACATGTTTTACATTAAAAAATAAACACACATATGTACCTTCACAATAAAAATTCATTTAAATCTGTCATGTATGCGTGTTTGGACATTAAAAAGTAAGTAAATAGAAATAACAATAAATATGTATGTAAAAACAACCATTTAAAAAACAAAAAAATATTCTTGAATATCATAACATGTGACTTCAAATATAAGTATTTGTGTTCTTTATACACATATACCTGTATATATTTGTCATGAATTAAAAAAAAAGTCTTAAGAACCAAAAATGCTCAATTTAATTTAACTATTATTGCTATTCAAAACAAATTTTTAATTTACATTTCTTTTGTGTTTTTCTGTTTGGCTGGTTTTCGATAGTACTTTTGCTTACGAGTAAAAAGTTGCACTGTTGCATTCGAATGGTTACTCGCTATCGAATGCCATCATTAGAAATTTCGAAACCTTTTACTCGATATCGAATGAGATAATCCCAAAAGTGTAAAAACTCGCACATTCGAGTAAAAACTCGCTCGTAAGCGAATGACAGAATTAGCCCCCAGACTGGAACCAAGTGGGCTAGCTAAACCACTTGTATACGTACATAGTTATATGAGTATACATAAAAAGGGTGTCTCAGCAACTGTACACATTTTCATTCTAACATAGAAACACCTGCGTTTTGAAATAGTTGTGATTTTTTTATTAGGTTTTAAAGAAGACATGTTCCGATTATGTATAGAATAAAACATCCATCATGACTCTGATGATAGGCCGCTACACTTTTCATGAAATTTTCCAACACTTTTTCACAGAGATGTGTCTTGGGTCCGAGGTCAGGCTTTTTTGCACAAGGTGGCGCCGTGTTGCTGAATCCACATGTCGTCTACATTCACACCATACAGTTTCTGCCAAATGAACTTCGTTGCCATGTTCAGTTGGAAATGCGATTCATCCGATAAAATGACTTGTGTCTTAGCATAACTTTCAATAATAATAATTTTGCATAATTATAACGCCTTGTATTTTTGTATGGCTCTGCATTTTTAATAAGCGGAATAAATATTTGGACAGCTGCCAAAATTCAGAGTCCTACTTGCACAAAGAAATTATGCTATATTTAAAAAGTACAACTTGTAGGTATTTCTAATTTTAGAAAGAAATTTGATGGCATTTTTAATTTTTAAAATTGCATTTTTATTTTTTAAGATAAGTTTAAGATATTTTGTCTAAATTTAAGACTTGAAAAGTGTAATTTTTTCTAAAAAACAAGTCTGGCATTACTGAGTGGGAGAGATCAATTTCACAATGGAATAACCAAAACAGTTAATAATATTTTAAGCATGTACATACATATATTTTATTTGCTTATCTATTTATATATTTAGAAATAACAAGTTATTATATATACTTTTATTTAAGATATATTCTAAATAATGTTTAAATAGTGTTTGTGTTTAAACAGCTTTTCTAATAATACTCTTTTATATGTATTTCTTATACTCAGGCATTTGCTAAATTTGTGATAACTTTCTTGTAAATTTCAATACCCCGTAAATATGTTTCAGCGTGTATGAATTCATCATGATCGTGTAACAATACGGGAGTATTATTCATGGGTGAAAATCCTAAAGCTGGTATGCCAGCTTGGCGTATGTAACGGCTATCGGTGCCACCGGTAAAGATTTGAGGTTCAATTTTAAGGCCCCTGAAATAGAAATGATGATCAAAAATTTACATAAGCATAATGTAAGCATTTTGTTTTACATTTCATCGGTGGCTGCTTTAAAAGCAACCCAATATAGATTAGTACTGTCGGTGGCAGTAGGCTTAACACGTGGACGTTTTTGATCATAGCTTAGCTCAATATCACCGCCCGCTTCCTGGCACCATTTATGCAGCTGCCAAACAAAATTATTTTTATTAATTATATACATTTTTTATGCTATTTAATGCATTCTAATACATACTTTAGCTTCAAACTCTTTATGATCGACACCAAGATCCAAACGAACGTCAAAGCCCAATTTCATTTTTGGCGGTATAACATTGCTCTGCACACCGCCGGCAACACTTGTTAGATTCACAGTTGTTACATCACCAATTGTTAAATTTGGATTATTTTCCAAGCGGCGAACCTGCTCTTCACGCATTGACATCATTTTATGTAAAATATAGTGAAGTTTTTCACCAGCCGTATTTTTTAGCAACAAAGAACCATGACCGGCATTACCATTAATATGAAAATAAAAACCTTTAAAAGTAGAACAAAATTATAAAAGACGGTCCAGCCAAATGCATGATGATATTAATTGTGAAATAACTACCGTTAATTGTATAAAAGTATTAAAAAGGGTGGCCCAGTCATAATGCACGATGTTAAATGTGAGGCACATTTTAACTTCAAGTTTTTTGCTATTAGAAAAAACCTCAACGCGTAAAAAGATGAGAGTTGCCGAACTTTTTCTTCGCATTGCGTTAAAAGTGCTCTATGTGACATGTCTCATATAAGTATATATATTTTATCTCAGATGTCAAAGCGAATTTGCAATGCAAAGCGAAGCAAAAGTTTTATCTGACACGGCCTTAAAGCTGGGCTTAGCCATGATTTCGGAACATAATTTTTCTTCTGAAACATGTTCTTTTATGTGTAATTTCATGTTTCTCTTTTTGAGAGAGAGAGAGAGAGAAAGAGCTGAAGAGAGTTAACTTTGCCCGGAACAATTTTAGCTTGAATTGGTTTAATATTAGCTTTGTTCGCGGTAATTTGGGGTAAAGTCCGGTAAAATGAGAGTAAACAAAAAATACTCACAGAAAACAACAAATTTGCCAAAAATTGTTGGAACACAAAAAACCACATTTCATGCCCGAAATTAAATATGAAAACAAAAACAGCTGTTGATTATTTATACAATTTTAAAGTTCAGTGTTCTCAACTTCTAAGTTTTATAATGCGCTGAAATCCAATAAAAAAAAAACGCGTACTTTCACAAAAATACACGCAGTTGAAAATGTTTATTATTATATAAAATCAACATACAAATTTATTTTATAATATTCACTTTATTAAAAATATTTAGCTATTTTACATTTAGGAGAAAAATAACTATCGGCCATGTCACAGAATTCACTTCCGTTCGGAAATGGAATTGAATCGGTTTTTTAATTCTTCAAAAAACGAAAATTTAAAACTTTTTCGGAATGAAATCAATTCTATAAGATAATACTAGTTTCATTCTTGCAATTGGAAATGATTTTATTCCGAAAAGGTTTTTAGTTTTTCGTTTTTTGAAGAAGTAAAAAAAGAATTTAATTCCGTTTCCGAACGGAAACGTTAGTTATTTTTCGAACTTTGTTCGTTTTAAAAATCAAATTAGCTTTCAATTATTACGTTTATGCACAGACTATTAGCAAATAAAAACTATTTGCAAATTATTAATTGACTGTTTATGCGGCAATTTTGGAAAATTTAATTTTTTTTAGTATGGCTTGTGTTCATTTTGATCACTAAAATAATGTGGTTGTAACAAATTTCATATAGCATAAATTTTTTTATAGATGGTAACAAATTATTAGCAAAATATTGATGTCAAATAAAATTTTGTAAAATTTTGGTACAATAAATCGAGATTAGATCTTTTTCAATTTATTGAAAAGCCAAAACGAAATGCAAAAAATATATAAGCGACTCTCACGCTTCGTAGTAAAGTACTATTGTAGAGCTCATACATATTGTCGATTTAGTAAATCTTGGTAAATTTCAAACTTGACAACAACAAAATTCATAGATTTTTGATTTACTATATTAACAACTTTTACAATACCAAAAACCGTAGTAGATTTAGTAAACGCAGTAAGTTCATTTATTTACAACTATGAAACTGCCGGCAGTCTTGACGCCTTTTTTATTTTTTTGCTGTTAATAAAATAAATGTACATACAAATTGTTTAAAATGGAAAACATAAAAAAATAAAATAAAAGAAAATGTGAAAAAAGTTCAAATAAAAGATGGGACTAGGTATTTTTTTAAGTTTTATTTCTTTTCGCGAAACTCCCAACTGAAAAATTCTTTTGTGTATTTGTGTCGCAAAAATATCTGAACAAATGTCAGCTTTTTCGGGTTTTTACAACATTAAATTTAATACAAAGAGTGAAAACCGCTATATAAACAAAGTTTGGTAAATATGTAGCTATCAGTACAGATTGTTTGAATCCTTTTAAAGGAAAATGCTCTAAAAATTAAATAAAGGCATCGTGCATTGATTTAAAAATTCTTTGTACAATAATATTAGGGCTCTGTATCTAGGCAAACCTACCAGAGAATTGTAATCTTATCCAATTCTCAGGTTGGTTTTGAACTGGACCAGTGATGTATAAATCTGCTGAGAATATATCACACTCAGGCAACACAACGCGATCAAATTAAACCCAATCGGAATAACTTTTCAATTGCTGGCAGCCTGTTAAATCTAACCTTATCTAAAATTAACTTTGTGCATTTTGGTTGGGCCACCTTTTATAAAAAAAATACATATTATTAGCTTTCTGAGAGGATTCATAACGTGTAGATTCTAGTTTATAATATTGTGGTTTAAAAAGAGCGGCAGCATTATTTTAACAAACCTTCTTTACATTTCGTTTGCATTGCAAAACACAGGGCACATAAAATATTACTTACGCCAGACACTGCGCTCGGCATAAAATACGGGATAAACCTCAGTTGGTGAGGCTAAGCCTTCATCCAGCGAAAAGCCAATATTCAAAGCCTTAAACTCACAAGTTTCAACAAATGGCTTCATGCCAAGACCTCCGCCCATTTCCTCATCTTGAAAAAAAATAAAAAAATATCAAAATAAAATGTAAATAAAACATAATATAAAATAAATAAACATATCTCGAATTTCGATTGAATTTAAAACATATAAAACTATCACAATATTGTGATTTGTCAATAATTGTTATAAAAAACGATTGTCACAAAATCATACAACCGTTTTAAAATCACAATAGGCATACATATGTATTAAAAACAACTCAGGGTTGATAACGGTTGACAGCTAGCAAGATGGCAACTTCAAATCAGCAGTTGCCAGAAAAACAAAAGCGAATAAAAATATCAAAGAATTAATGTTGCCAGTGAGCGTCTGTAATGTCTTTAATACTTTGTTCGCTTGCCGCACGTTATCGAGCCATTAGGTGATTGTTCTGTGCTCTTTTTTATTCTCACCTGGCACAAATGATACGTAAATAGTACGCCTAAATTGCGCACCGTTACGTTTCAAAGCGCGAAGTGCACCCAAATATTGCATGCCAACACATTTCATATCCTGTGTACCACGTGCAAAAATGCGTCCCTCTTCATCAATTTCAGCTCCAAATGGCGGATGTGTCCAATTGTCTGGAAATACGGGCACTACATCCATGTGAGAGTTGAGCAAAATGGCAGGTAAACTAGGATCTGTGCCAGCCCATGTTAAAATCACTATAGGATTTTGTTGATTTACCGGATAATAAATACGCATCGGCATGTTCAATAACTGGGATTGTTTTTTCAAAAACTCCACGCAGGGTGCTACAAATGCAAAAAATATAAAGTTATTAAATAAAACGTATTTATGAGCAAAACTTGCACAAGAAATAAAAGTCAAATAAAACGTCCGACATCTCAAACTATGTGTTTTGAAACAAAATAGTTTGAAAATGTTCTGTACACACTGCTTTTAATCAGTGCTATCAATCAAAAGTGAGTGACCAATTTGAAAATGGATGTTTTTATATTACACAAAACAAAGAAAAGAAATAAAAAAAAGTAGAAATGAAACAAAAAGAATATTAATCTAGCTGGAACTACAAAAGGGAAGTACTTTTGCAGGTTTTTACCAATTTTATGCTCCTGACGCAATAACTACCGCTGAGTAGTATTTGCTTTTAAATAGACGTCAGTTTGGGCCAAACAAAGAACACTCCTAATTGAATAATACGCAGTACAAATCATAATGCTTCACACAAATCTTGGAACAAGTGAAAGCGAGACTTATGTGTTGAAAGTTTCTCGCATCAAGGCAACTCATTTTACCAGTGGAAAATTATGTACGTGAGTATGTAACTTACATATTGTAAGTATAAAATTCTTGTTTTAAACGCCTTTACCAAATCTTGTGTTTTTATTTACAAATAAGTGAAATTGTACATATATGTAAACAAATTATCACATCTCTTTATATTTTTCCAAAAACTAATTTTAAGTTATGAAATTCGAAAGAACTTCACTCTGAACTCCCACACGAAATCGTACAAATTGCTATTATGAATTCACAGTTACCCCGCTTCAACACAAGAAAAGGTCACTTTTCAAAATGTAAACAATACATTTGACGTAAATAGCTTACTATATTGCCAGTAGCAAAAAATTGTCACATGCCGTAGCGCTGCCACCTTTTAGATGTTAATGTACCTTGCTCAAGACTTTGCAAAGTAAGCTTTCCATTGTGAAAGCGGTGTTAGTGTAGCCCAGTATTTAAGCTAAGTTCGATTTAGTAATACCAACTTTTAAAGTGAAATACAACTATTGTCTGTTTACACTGGGCTAGAACACACGAGACCAATTGTTTTGACAGCTTATTGGCGAAGGAGGTGAAGGTAGTATTTTGTCGGCATAATTTTTCAACTAGCTCCAATTCCATAAAAGCAACACAAAACCAATACAGACATGCCAAGCACGCATGCATGCCACACAGCCAACGAAATAATGACTCCTTTTTTATGAGAGATATTCAATGGCCGTGTTGTCTCACGTCGTGGTGATGTTAATTAGCCGCTACGAATATGTGATTTGATACCGATGGACTTCTTCCCTTATAGATATTTAAAAAAAGTATACGTAAATAAATCAATAGCAATTTAAGAGCTAAAGGATGGAATAATTTGTTATATTAATGGCATTGAACCTCAATTTTGACTCAGTCATTAAATACATGGACCATCGGATAGAGGTATGGCAATGAAGGTGAGGTGAGCATATGGCCAATATTTTTTTCCCACAAAATTGTCATAGACCCTTCAATCACACGGTGTTATATAACTTATTTAATTTCAACACTTTAAATGCTGTGATAACGTTTATTTTGGTCGTTCCGTGTGTTAAGTTCACAAACATTACTCCCTCTTTCCTCCTTCCCATAATCTATTTTCTTAGTTCCAGTACAATGCACTGCATATGTAGGGGCTATCCCCTGAGTACTGGTCCAAGATTAAAAAAAAAAGTATTTACATATATCGTGCATTTTGGTTGGACCAGTCAATGCGATTTTGGCAGAAGGCGGCTACTAGCATGGTGTTGGGAAAGATTAAGAAGCTGGAATAGCTCAAGCGTTTTGATTGGACCACTCTTTACAATGCGACTTTTGGGAAATGCAGGGAAAGATCGGGAAGTTGGAACAATAGTGTCCATAAATATTAAGAGAGGTTTGGACATAATGTATCTTCGTATAGAATCATTAGCCTGCTATCGATTTTCTCCAAAATTTTTAAAAATTATTTTCAAGCTAAAATCATTATTTCTGATCACCAGTGTGGGCTCAGGACTAGGCATTGAACACCGGAACAGCGTCACCGAATTATCAAAGTAATCAGCAATAGCTTTGAAAGAAATATATTGTTCCGCCTATTTTTGGACATTTAATAGGCCTTTGATAAAGTCTGACATGAAGGCGATTACTCTACAAATTGAAAAATAAACTTCCAGCCAGATTCTATATGTTTTTTAATCTTATTTAAAAAATATATCTTTCTGCATTAAAAATAGTTCTTTCATTAGTGTAAGATCAGACAAAGCGATTTTAGTTGCCCAACTTTTTCACAATTTTCTTTTGAACGCGCTTTTATGTTCACACATAAAAACTTTCTTCGACTGTTCTTGTGTTTCTCTAGCTTTAATTTCTTATATTTTACATTGTATATGCACATACAAACATGAGAAAAAAGTATGGAATTGCAGAGAATTGACTACAAAGTCCCCTCTCCAGAACTGCTATAAAGTCAAGAACTGCCAAACTAAAATTGCCTTGTCTGACCTGGCACTTAAGAAGCTACTGGGGAACAGGTTATGCCTTGGCATATTCCAAACCAGTGCACTCTGTTCTTGGAGTAAGGGTAAGGAGTCCCTCGTTTGTTGTAGCAAATAAAAATCTGGGAAGCCGCATGACTTATGTTGTATTGGCTTCCGAAATCCTTACCAAGGGTATAAATTAGCAGATCAGCATGGCCCCCGTTGTGGTCCTGCTTGCAATTAAACCCGGGCTAATCATGGTTGAGGTGCCTTCGCTGGAATATTCTGGATGTAGTTTAAACCTAAAGGCGCAGGAAGGGAGAGTTAGTATCCCTGATAATTGTGTGGTACATGGCTTTTTTCGGGAGCTAACATCCCTCCGAGATGCTGTTGCCTTGCAGCAGATATCTGTACTGTAAGGAACCAGTGGTGATGGTTTGAAGGGTGAGTTTGTTTAAGGGGTAATGCCTTCTATCGATTGCTGGGAAACTGCATACAGGAGGGATTAGAAGGCCCGAGTTCATGAACAAGGGGTTGCCTATATGGCAACATATAGGCTTACCAGGCAACTGTGTTTGCCTGGTAAGCCACATGGGAGCGCTGATGAATCGTGCATAATTCACTCCGTGAAATTGGTCCATCATCAGACAAGGCAGCTGCTGATGTAAATCATTTTCACTCTCTGGCATTTAAGGATCCGGAGTAGCCCAGGTTAGTGTGCTTGGTCTAGTTTAATACACATTATTTACATACAACATTCGTCGCGTTTTTTAATGCTTGAAATAAAGATTTAATACTATTTTTTCTCTTCAGTGAGTTATTTCAACGGTTTTCTTTTCTCGTGTTAGGCGTCTTCCCGAAGCAAACACCTGTGTTGAAGGCATTGAGAAAACCTATTATTTGGAGAAAGTGAAAAATTGGTGAAAGGCCCCAGTCCCTGAAGCATTAATAATAAAACGCTTATGCGCTTTGGAGTTTTCGTTTTGAGAGTTATTATTTAAAGAAAAAAGCTTTCCCAAACATATTAGCTGCATGCGGCAAATCCACCACTCAAGAAATATAACCTTACAGTTAGTTAGTTGCTGCTTGTCTTATCAATAACATACAGAAGATAGATTATATTTTCAAGCGTATACTAATTCTTTTTTATTTCATAATTTATTAATATTTGTTTTTATATACTCGTACATAGTATGTTTGTATATAATTACGTTTCATTTGCTTTAAATTAAAAATAATCTTTAAAACTTCAGCTTCACTAGAGATCTTTAGGAAATTTCCACTTACTGTAATCAGGCCGCGGATGGACGCTCGGTATCCGCAAATATTCACAAAAATATTTAATTTCTTCGTTATTTTTCCAATCTTTAGCCATGTTTTTTTGAGTTTATAATATTATTATTTGTTTTAAATTAATATAAAATAAGTCGAAATCTTTTTTTTTAATAGATCATTAATTGTTTAATATCAATTACTAGCGTAGAGTAACTTGTTTTGTTTTTAACAGTTTGTTTTTAAAGCTTTTCAATAACGTCCGGCCAATTTGATCATTTCACTTAAACTAATGATCTAGAAGAGTTGTTGCTGGTAGTGTTCTCGCTTGCTTAGTGTGGGAGAAGTGTCTGCCCGTCCGCCCGCCTGCCTACCCTTTTGCAAATGCGATTACACTCAAGCGTTTTCATTAACTCAATAGATACTATTTTGTTGTAACTAGCAAAATTAAGTGTTTGAAACAAATTTAATTTCGCTGTTATTCGGCACGACTCTTGATTGTTGAAATGAAAAGTGACGGTTTTAAGGTGATTTATGTGGGTATTATGATACGTTCAGATACGAAGGCATTCTGCAAAGTAGCTTTGCATTTTCACAATGTGGTTGAGTTGATTTGGAAGGACCAAAAGTTGTCGATATTGTGAGAATAAACAGAATAGTCGGTGCTGGGCACTGGGAAACCCTCAAATTATTCATCAGTCACCATTAAAAGTGGCAGTCTGGTGCGCAATTTGCTCAGAAGGACTCACTGGGCTTTTTTTTTTCTTTGAAAACGAAAAAGGCGAGTGGTATACCTTCCCGGGATACCACAGGATCCCAATTTGCACGAAGAGCGTTCCCTTACTTTAAAATTGGGCGAATGAGAGCGCTTTTGAGAAAATAGTATGCTTCCTCTTCTTGCACGAAACAGCCCGTACTTTTTCTTCGGGCTAGTTTGGGCAAGTAGTTAAGCAATCAGCTGTTTGAAAAATAAACAATAACAAAGTTCATTTGAATCAACTCGTATACAAATCATTTCAGTATTTTTATATAAATGTTAAATAAAAAGGAATGTACAAAAGACTTTAAAAGCACAAAATTGTAAAATATCATAGTATTTTTTCGGCAATTTTTGTTGCCACACCAAAACACAGCATATGCTTCTTTTTAGGCTTCAAATTTGGCTTTTTGCGTTCCCGTAATTTAGGTAAATTTTATCTATATTTGAGAGAAACTTATGCATGCTCTCTTTTGCACGAAACTTGCCCGCAAAGTAAAGAAACCCACCTAATATTTGGAATTTAAGAGAAGTTGCCACACTTCCATCGCATTTAAATACAATTACTTAAGGCTGAAAAACTGAGCTTGCATTTAAAAAGCAACTTAAAGTAAAATTAACTAATTTTGTATACGAAGTCAAAAACTGGGCTTAAGTAAAATTAATGTCATTTAAACTGATGTCATAATTTATATTCGAATCATATTTTAAAATGTAATAATTGCATTATATTTTCATTCAAATACATTTATATTTTGAAGATTTTTTGTTTAGTTTTTATTGTTTTTTAATAACTTGAGCCTTTTTTTTCTTGAAAATGCCCTTTTTGTGACACCTTTTTTTTTTCTCAAAATACCCGTTTTTGTGCCACTTTTTAAAAAATTCGAAGGTAACGCTGGTTTTTTATTGCAATGCATTTTATATGAGAGTGGATCATTTAAGAGAGGTAAAGATAAGAATGCGGACAATTGCATCGACCGGTGATTCCCACTAGTTACTTTAAATTTTCCTTTCAAGTTAGACCTCGTTGGTAAATATTTGTAAATGGAAACGAAAACTTTTAGATACAAGTTCACAGATTGATAGTATTATGAGAGTATGAGTTGATACATATAAGTATTAGTAAATACATACATATGTAAGTGGATAAGTATTAAAATATCACAAACTTGTGTATGTTTCTGCTTTAAATTTATATTTCAATAATAAACTTCTTAATACTTACATGAATTCTAGCTACTAGATAAACATACAATACTCGTACTAATAAATGTAGATATTATTATATATTTTTATTATGTATTCCATTTTAATTTTTTTCCACAGACCTCAACTTATCGCGTGTTGCTATTTTATGTTTGTAGGGTTTTTGTCTCCATCCATTCACAATAATCTTGTGTACCATCACTGGCAACATGTGTCACATCACCTTGTATTATAGATAGAGAATCTCTCACTATATTTATACGTTGTTATATGCAAAGAATAATTATTTGGAAATCACTAATTCACTGTTTACACGTCAATTTAGGTTAGGTTAGGTAGGTAGGCCGCTGGATACCCTGGAATAATCTAGGTTGTCCAGCTCACTTGGGTCCTGTAGTCGTTCCCTTTGTGATTACCTGAAAAAATAATTTAGTGGAGTGAAGAAAAGAAGTTATAGGAATATAATAGTGAGTGGAAAGGATGGGCGGGGATGGAAAGGAGAGGCGAGAACCTTTTAGTGTAGCGTTACATGCTGCTATACTAGTCATTTATAGCCGATATTTCAGCCTGAAGAACACTGCATCCATCTGAAAATCTGAAGGATATTTTAATGTCCCGTCAATTTGACATAAGTTGAAAATTTAACAGCCAGTTTACCAATTTCGAAAGAAAATGAATGCGAAAGAAAGCTAATCACTCACATTCGAATCAATTTGGGTTTGTCTATCTCACTATTATTCGTTCCCATATTTTAATGTATTTCGATTGAGTTTTGACACATCATTCGCATAGAAAAAAGTTAGACGACCACTAATCAATTTCTGGCATCGCTGGTACCTGATATTTCCGTTTTCTGAGCGCGTAGGAAAAATAAAGATTCTCTTCGTGTTAAGTAGACTTTGTGAAAATTACATGAAATAGCGTCATGTTAAGAGCCTTTGACCACAGTTTATCATTTCTATATACATACATATATACATATGTATGTACCAAAGTATAAAGCGGTCGTTAAAATTATGAATCTTTATAACAAAATAAAAATTAATATATTTGTGTGTCTTAAGCAAGTAATTAAGATAAAATAAAAGATAAGAAAAACGAAATGGTATTTGTGTACATACATAAGTATGTCTATATAAATTTTGTTAGATATACATATATGTATGTATGTACATATGTATATACATAGGTTAAGTTTTCATACTAAACATTTTGGTGAACGGCAAACCAATTGACCATGCAGCTTAAACTTTAAATACCTAAGTACATTAACACACATATGTACATACCTACATATGTATTTAATTTCATTAAATAAAACTTAACTTTAGCAATCTAAAAGATCTCTAAAGATGTTTAGTTTTCTATTTTAATTTAGTTTACATACATACCTACTTACATACATATCGCTCCTTTATTGCAACATAGTCATATCTCAAAAAATGAGCTTTTCAAGTTAACAATGCAGAATTATTAACAGTACTGTCATTTATATTGTGCCAAAAATTTATTCAAATTGCTTTTAAACTGTTTGCTGTAAGAGATATTTTCTAAAAAAATTTGCAAAGAGTTGTATGGAAACTAAAAATTTTAAATGCGTTTTTCTCGAAACGAGCTTTTTTGAGATATGACTATGTTGCAATAAAGAAACGATATGTATACTTGCATATGTAAATCTAGTCACTTAAGTAGTGCAAAATCATTAAGTGGTGATTGTGGTAATACTCAATAATACTGAAAGAAAATAATAACAAAATATGCAAAATGAATTAACACTATTATAGATGAGAAATTTTTTTAATTGATAAATTGATACAAGAGGGAAACATTGAGTTGGTCAACGAAAAAATTCTCTGAATGCTTTTTTCCCACACCCACTCGTAAGTATGTGTATATATGTACATACACACACATATATCTCCATGCACAAAATCAAATTCTATTTGAATTTATAGTTTGTATACATTAGGGAGAGACCTTGCTTAAGAAAATTATTATTTCTAGCTAATGCCATAAATGCTTCAGCAAAAATGGTCGAAACTTGCATACCCCGCTAGCATTTTCAATCGTCGAAGACTCTACAGGGAAACTCATGAAGAGCGTTGTTGTTAATCGTCGACGAGCTCATTTTTTCCCTCGCACGGAAGTAATTGTTACTAAAGCTGATTCTTCTATGAAACTCTTACGCAACTCAGCAAAAGTCTCTTACGTTAGTCATATAGGAAATCGTCTGAGACTCGTGTAGATATTATCTTACAACTCATCCAGGAATCAGCCATGTAATCCTTATATGACTCATATAAGAAACAGCACAAATTCATTCGATATTTTCGTACTATGTATATATAATACGCACTGACTTATCACCATAATCACCACCCGCACTTTTTATATTCAAAAATAAATAAAAAACTATTGTACGCGGGTTATTTCTGTTTATCTATAATATAAAAATCAATTAAAAATGTGAAGAAAATAAAAGCAATAAAATTTTTAATCCTCTAACAAACATTCCAAGTTTGTGTGACGAGCATGTAAGTTAATTTGTAAAAAAAGTAGATGTTTTTGTAGATTGTTACTCGGCAGATAATCAACAGAAGATTCTTTTGGGGATTGTATGGTGAACACAATCGTCTAACAAACAACGTGTGCTAGCTGGGTATGTACATACGCATATGTACATACATACACATAAACACGTAAAAATTTGGTAATTCAAAATAATTTAATGTTACAGTTATTAGCTAATTTTAATTGTTAGTTACTGCATTAAACTCAAGCGAACCACTATTATTATCAAAATGCGCTTGAAGTTAAGGCGCAAATACAATGAGCCAAATCAATTTTTTTTTATTCCGCTCTTTGCGCTCAGCATCAAATTGAGTACGCATGCAAGGAGTGTTTAAAGAGCAAAAGAGTGCGCAAACCTGGACCTTTGCACAAAGTCTACCACACTTTTTTAGCACACATGTTATATTTGGCAGATAGCACTATATTGTAGGATAATGAACCACGGCTTTAACAAAATCCAACATATTCAATTCAAATCTATTCTCTCAGTTTTGCACGATTCTTTATGTCATATATAAATTATTATTATTTGTATTTTAATGTAGTTTTCATGTGCCTGAACTTGCTTCCAACCAAGAATCAAGGCGAATTAAATATTAGGTGGACGCATCGGCGAATTCAGGCGAATTCGGTTCATATTGCGGCACTTTCTCTGTCAAGTTTTGTTTACCTTTATCGGCGCCATTTAAATTTTTGTACATGTTCTTTATCAACTATTTTTGACAGCTTAAGTGTGAATTCACCTTTTTACACAAACAAAATACCTGTTGTTTTTTTTATTGTTGTATTGTTGTAGCGAAGCGGCTACCTTGTTTTTTGTATCATGTTAAGAATGATAGAATACATGATTACGACACCTCTCAGACAAAACTGAAATCTTCTGCGCATGTTGGTCAAATGACGTCACTAAACAATGCAAACACAGCCCTGGATGATTTTGAAATTATCTGAAAAACTACGTCATCTAACGGGAAATCATGCGCATGGCGTAATCTCTAGTTTTATCATTCTTGGCTTACAACCAAGCTCTCTCTAAATTTACTTGATATATTTTCTCAAACCATCTGTACACGAAACCAGTGTTGATCTACATGGTACATGCATATGTTCGTAGGTGCACGATTCTGCTGGCCAAATTCAGTATGAAATTTTCAATTGGGCTTAGATCAGGGCTTTACGCTGGGCATTTTTGCGCAAACAATAGATTTTGTATAACTTTTATCATATGCTTTGTGTCTCACAGGAAAATGATTTCATCAACAGGATAGGCGCTTTGATTCACAAAATCGGGCAAATGTTTTTGAAGTATTATACAAGTCATCTTAACTTTCGCTAATCAAAATAGTCCCAAGCCAGAAAGCTACTAACCTACATTTTGTAAGGCCGCCGAGGTCTGCTCCGGAAATATACATACATATGTATGTGTATATGCAAATAAAAATTGTTCTTACCACATTTTGTCTGCAACCTAATGTTGATAAACCGTTGTATGTACATATGTATATCTACCTATATATTAAAGCTTTTACATATGTATGATGCAGAGATGGAAAACCCTACATATTTTTATAATTTTTTTTTTTTTTTGCAATACGCTCTAAAGAACAAAATTGACTTATCGAACTCTCAATAGTAGTAGTAAAAAAAAAAAACGAATGAAAAAAAGCATTTTATTTTAGCTATGGCTCAACTCCCATGGTTAACTAATATAATACTTAAGGCCTAACCATAATGTGCATAGACTGGCTCAAGCCACTGTAAGCAACTGTGCGAACGCATGTAATCAAATGTGTATAACTATAATGTACTTAATGAAACTTTTCATTAAGTTTCGTCTAATGTTTAGTTGCGAAACTAAACGCATCTTCAATACGGAATCATTTATTTTCAGAAGTTTATGCGTTTGTTTACAAAAATTATTAAAATAACGAAAAATTGAAACATAGAATGTGTTTTAGCTTTCTTTCAATTTTTAATTAAACACATTACTTCAAAATTCTTTTTACTTTTTGTTTGGAAATTATTGCATACAAATACTTTGTGGTTATTTCTAATACTTTTTTATATAATTTACTCAGAAAAGACACAAGTATTACGAAGTTGAACAACAATGGGTTTAAAATCATTAAGTTCACATAAGTACATTATGGCCAACTAAAAGTCGTTTCAGATTCACATATGCATTTGACAGCCTTTTCGTTTAATTTTGGCAAAAGCTTAAGCCAATCTATGCACATTATGGTTAGGCCTTTAGTAGTTCGATCTATAAAATATGTGAATACGGATAAATTCAAAAAGTATGATAGCGCAAATTGGGAATAAGTATATACAATTACCCGTATTGAATTTGGCGTAGTCAAAAAACGATAGCTCTTGCAGTGACTGTCGAATTTTCGAATTTTAGACGTTACCGCCTAAAAATTTCGACAAGCAATATTTTGTAAATGGATTACGTTAAACTAAATGATTTTGAAACATCCTGTTAAAGGCTAAAAACATGTTTCAGAAAAAAATTTTGTTCCGATGTCATGGGTATCGGTGATCTAAAGGCCCTGACACTCTATCCTATAAGATCGTACGATTGATTCAGTGGAAAATGTTTTAAAAGTATGGCCAGCTTCGAAAATTCAAACTGGCGTTATAGGCCACACTATTATACAAGTATGATTGAAATAATTTATATACACAATAAAATAATTAAAAACTTCTATTAACATAGTAATTTTACATTACTTAAATTTTTTTCTCGAGGCAGCAACAGTATTTTCATATTTTTCACAATATATACCACACTGATCGCACAGAAACCATAATGTTTTAAAAAGTTTCATAAAATTGTTCAAATCGCACGATTTGTCAAAAGCTCTGTTGTACGGTTGCATTTTTAGTACTTTTTCAGCACACATGCGTTACTTAGTAGATCGCACGAACGTGTATGATAGTGTAGCAAGGACTTTAGTATTATAGCCTTAATCACTTTACATACTGATTAAATACAATTAAATACAATAGTACTGACTTTACCATGTCTGGATAACTGTTTAAATTTCAAGTTTTTAACAAAAGGAAAAAAAGAGAATAAACAAACGCAAACAAACATACACTCTTAAAAAGCCAACGGTAAAGAGTAAATACTGTTAGTGTTCTTTCAGAAGCCGATCCACTAAGTCTAAATAAAAGTGAGTGTACTGATTTTTTTCATACTGCTTTCATTTTTAAAACCAGCTGATTTCATACAGCAAAACATAACAACAAACATATATATGTATTTGTTTATCTAGTGCACCGTTTAATAAAACAAAAGTATATATTTATTAAGATTAATTGAAATTAAATGTTGTGTTAAGAATACGTGTACATATGTACATAATTTAATTTAAATTTTCAGAATTAAAAAGATGAGTGCTTGGGAAAATAATGAAGAAATAAAAATATTTCGGGAATATTTGCGCATACCCAGTGTTCATCCAAATATTGATTATGGTAAGTTTAACGATAATATTTTATAATCCAAGTTTGTGGTGTTCTGAAATGGTTTTTTATTTGACACTGAATAAAATTTTAGATTTGCAAATATGTATGTACACACATACATATGTATGTATGCATACATACACACACATAATATGTGTGTTTGGTAGATTTTTGAAATTAGGAAATAGTAGTTGCACTAATTAAAAGTTGTTTAAGCCACTAACCAACAACTAGCGCTTAACTTAAATGTGGAAATTTTGTTTTAAATAAATGCACACTTGTATGCATACTTATGTAGGTACATATGCACATTATATATACACTTTTGAAACATATACATACATATATATATGTAATTCATCTTAATTTTTTTCACCTATTAAAATTAACAAATAGATAAAGCAAAAATTTAAAGCAAAATTCAATAAAATTTTATTTCCAAAATTAGGAGTGCGCAAAAAGCTTGAATCCTAGCAGTAAAATATTTTTTCAAGTCTTATTTTATCAAAGAAATAATCTTCATTCAATGTGTAAAAATAGTTTACACATTTATTAGAACTAGTGGGGACCATCGGTCGACGCAATCGATCGCTTTCTTTTTTTTTTACCGCTCTTAAATATTGCACTCTCATATAAAATTCAGTGTTGAATCTAATAAAGCTGTGAAATTCTAGAAATATGATATTTGCTCATATATGGCCACACTGTTTTTGTATTACTTGTAAGTCAAACACATACACATATTTTGTTTGTTAGTGTTAGTAACAAAGTAATAGCCGTATTACTCCTAAAATATTGAACCGATCAAAACGATTGATGAATGAATTAAGCTCGTCCACTTCTGTGCAGAAAGAACTTTAAAACGATATATAATTGTTCTAAATTTCAAAAATTTTAATTGTGAGAGAAATATTTTCAAATCTTATTTTGCTCATAAAATCGTCAAAGTAAATGTAAAATCTTCATTCTGGCAACATTGCTCATACGGATTGTCATCGCCGCTCCGTTTTGCCACCATTTTGGCAAACATTAGACTTGAAAGTTCATATTCGGCAGTCGCATACAACTAGGATTACAATGGAATTACTGCGAGTAGTATACCTTCCCGGTGGAGGCAGTTTGTAGTGACAACCAGTTGAAGCAGCCAAAAATTTTGCAAATAAAAATAAAATAACATCAATTCGGTTATTACTTATCTAAATGAATGGTAGGGCAAACAATTTTTGGTTCCCTAGAAAAACGGGAAACGCACCGAATTTTGAATTTTTTCCTTTTATTTTCAAAAACCTATTTTGTATTATAAAATTACATTTTTATATTAAAAACACGATAATGAAACAGCCTTTTAAACGACTACCTATTATACAATCAAACAAAAAACTTTGTAGTTTAATTTTATCCTAATATTATTTGATCTTCTTTTATGTTAAATTATTAAAATAACATTTCAATTTTCCTGACGATGCTAACAAACTGTTAGCGAAATATCGAAACAGAAATAAAAAATGCGTTACTTTTTTATAAAAATACAACAAAAGATCTTAAGCTGCAAAAATTTTAATAATTTAACTTTATAATTTATTTAATTTGGTAATTTCTCAATTACCAAAATCGTAACAAAATCAGAGACGGCATTTATCACAATATTTAACAAACTTGGCTTGATCGATCAATAGCAAAACATTCCCTAAAAGCAGTAAATTTTATAAAACGAAATATTTATTTTTCTTTCGACAGTCTGTATAATATATAACAGCAAGATTGTCTTACTGTATGCACATAATACGGTACGTTTTTTGCGCAAAATGACACGTAAAAGTTTTGGACACTTGATTATAAACTTGTAAACAATGTAAAAAAATTTAAATAAAAAGTTGAGTTGAATTTGATTTTGTGCCACCGACATTTAAAAAACGCACCGAAAATGTAAAAAAAGCGCACCCCGCACCCACTACAGAATTTTTCGCACAAATAATTTTAAAAAGCACCAAAAACGGTGCCAAACGCACCGAGTTGACAACCCTGCACGGGAATAGCTGGAAATAAAGCAGTAGAGTTTTCAGCCCAGTAATAAAATTTACATCCAACATAAAGTTCTACTGGAACTTCCTACCACAACCAGATGTTTTAAAAATATACACAGACAATAATTACATACTTACATCCTGACGTGTGTGTTTCTTCTTGCACTGTATTTTTTTTTACTGCATTTACAACCCAGCTATCATAAAGAATGCCAAAACGTTGGCCAATTTTTTGTTCTTGTAATATAAATTTTAAAAGGCTTTACATATTCTTATACTTAAGCCCAAATCGCGTGTAAGAGTAATATCATTTCAAATGGGTTTTTTGAGTTTTCTTTAAGTTTAGGGGAAAAAGCTAAATACAATAAAAAGGCTCCTTACACACACACTCATATAATATCTGACCGATGCAACCCAACTGGCCAAAGGGTTCAAAAGAGTATTCATAATACCAAATTAAAAAAATACAAAACAACTTGTTTTTTTTATGTTTCTTATCGGTCTATATCGGTCGTGCAGACCTAGCGTGTGCCGAGGTAAGAGTAAACCACCATGGTGGAACTTAGAGATAGCGAGAGCTCGAAAAGAGTCTCGCAGACTTTTCAATGAGGCAAAAAGACTGGGAGACTGGTCGGAGTACAAAGCCTCCGTAAACAGGTTTAAAAATATGATAAGAAATGCAAAGCGGAGGTCTTGGAGATCCTTCTGCAGTGGCGTAGAAGGAGCCTCTGAGACAAGTAGGCTTCGCAAAATCATATCGACCACGCAGTCCATACCAGGTTTCATAAAGAAACAATGTGGTAATTGGACAACCAGCGGCCAGGAGACCCTTGAGGTACTCATGGATACGCATTTTCCAGGCTGTACACCCTACACGGGGGCAGGTATGGCCGTTGAACGAAACAGACAAGGAGAAGTATGTTTCTCTGTCGATAGGAACCGGGTCCTTTGGGCGTTGAAGAGCTTTGGCCCATATAAATCACCGGGTCCGGATGGTATTATACCAGCAGACTTGCAAAATAATGCGGAACTGATCATGCCATGGTTGATTCGGATTTTTACGGCCTGCCTTAAATGGTGCTACATACCGAAAACATGGCGTAGATGTGTAGTGGTCTTTATTCCTAAAGGTGGAAAGACTTCACACACAACTGCGAAGGATTACAGGCCGATAAGCCTGACATCCTTTTTCCTAAAGACGTTGGAGCGGATGGTTGATCTACATCTTAGAATGTCAATAAATCCGTGCCGTTTATCTGCATCTCAACATGCCTATACTAAGGGAAAATCCGTTGAGACTGCGTTGCATTCGCTAGTGGGGTACATAGAAAATTCTCTAGAGCAAGGGGAGTATACATTGGTGGCCTTCCTTGACATAGAGGGAGCCTTTAATAATGTTGCGCCAAAAATCATTACTATGGCTTTGGAAAGGCTGAACATTCGTCAGCCGATTATAAGTCTCATATGGAGTCTACTGACTGAGAGGGTCATAACATCTAGTATGGGACGGGCCACCATATGCAGAGTGGCAAACAGGGGTACTCCGCAGGGGGGAGTTTTATCTCCCTTCCTATGGAATCTTGCCCTAAACTCATTACTGGTGGAGTTAGACTCCATGCGTTTCAAGACTGTGGCATATGCCGATGATATTGCTGTGGCGGTGTCGGGTAAATATCCGGACACCCTCTCACAGTGTTTGAATTCCGCACTGAGGATCATAAATGGGTGGAGCACCCATAGTGGTCTCAGTGTGAATCCACAAAAAACGGAGCTTGTACTTTTCACCCGAAAATACAAGACTCCTCCTTTCGATCTGCCAACCCTAAAGGGCGTTGAGCTTAGTTTGGCAGATAGTGCCAAGTACCTGGGAATCTATCTTGATTCAAAACTGTCTTGGAAGAAGAATGTCCAATTTAGAGCAGACAAGGCGGCTGTTGCCTTGCACCTGTGTCGTAAGGCCATTGGGAAGACCTGGGGTATAAATCCTTGGAATTCTTGCTGGCTATTTAACATGGTAATAAAGCCCATATTAATGTATGGGGCGCTTGTTTGGTGGACGGCTTTAGAGAAAACCACCTATTGCAGATTCATAGAAAGGATACTGCGGTCATCTGCTTTGATGGTAACTGGTGCTTCTTGTACTACGCCAACTAAAGCACTAATTACGATGATGCATTGGCTGCCAGCTGATCTCATGGTGAAGGAAGTGGCCATGTGCTCGGCAATTAGGCTAAAAGCCAGTGAGATGTGGAAAGAAGCGACAGAAGGTCACGCTTCGATAATAGAAAGTATAACGGACCTCCCGGAGTATATTGATTACTGTGCACCAGCTCTAATGCCCGACAAGAGATTTGACGTGATCTTATCAAGGACGGCCTCGGCAGCGAACCAAATGGGTCGCCAAGAGGACGTGCTTGAAATTTTCACAGATGGATCCAAGTCGGACATGGGAGTTGGTGGTGGTATCTTTATGCCCCAGTATCAGAAGAGGATCAGTTTTAAGCTATACGATGAGTGTAGCGTAATGCAGGCTGAAATTACAGCTATTTTGAGAGCAGCTAACTGGTTGAGGTACTATAGGGTATACGGGGTGAATATCCGAATCTGTACTGATAGTAAGGCTGCGTTAAATGCGCTTGTGGGTGTCTATACGACGTCCAGGTTGGTTCAGGAATGCCGGATATCTCTTAATGAGATGGCGAGACATTCGAGCCTGGAGCTTTTCTGGGTGCCGGGGCACAGTGGAGTGCCCGGAAATATTGTGGCGGATGAGCTGGCGAAAGCCGGAGCTCGTCTACAGAGAGGGGACATTGATACGATGGTTGGAGTCCCGCTTAACAGCTGTAAAAACCAAGTGCAGCGTCAACTTGTAGGGACTGCACAGGACAGATGGTCTGGTGAGGTCACCTGCCGAGTAGCAAGGCTGACATGGCCTGCGTATGATCGTAGTAGAACTGCGGTTTTAAAGGGTTTTCCCCGTCAAAGGTTGCGTACCTTGGTGGCAGTTCTGACAGGACATTGTCTCATAGGGACGCATGCTAGGAGGTTAAATCTTCCATTTAATGATTTCTGCAGAAGTTGCGGGGATGAGGACGAGGAGGAAAGTGTTGAGCATTTCCTCTGTCGATGCCCGGCTCTCAGTTCTATGAGAGCGCTGTACTTAGGCGGACCAATGCTGCACGGGTTAGCAGATATATCGGAATGCCGAGTGAACGGACTGGATTCCTTTATCCGGCTTTCGGGTTGGTTTGAATCTGAACCGTCGGGGGAAGTGTAAGTCTCGCGGGCTGCACTTCTCCCTCAGGCAACACAACGGGACCAAAAGGACCCAAGTGGGCTGGTTTCATGAAACTGGCGGCCTGTACAACCTAACCTAACCTAACCTATCGGTCTATATGTCAGCATTTCATAAAAGCTACCTTAGTCCTCAGTTAAATTGTGAAACATACAGTTCAAAGGTTTCATTACAAGGCGAATTTATAGCTACAACATATAATTAAAAATATTATTTAAACTTTTTTTCAAGTTTCTTTAATTTATAGCTACAACATATAATTAAAAAATTTTTTTTTCAAGTTACTTTAAATTAAACCATTGACAGCCGGCAAAGATAAAAACACAAAAAAAGTTATCAACTGCGTTTTCAATTTCACCTGTTACGAATTCGCCTTGTTTCGGCAGTTTTATTAGAGTAGGCTTCCAAAGCGTCAATCGCAGCTGGTTTATTCTTGAAGACCTCAGATTTTACACATCTCCAGAGAAAATAGTGCAAAGGTGTGATATCGAACGATTTCACCAAAATAGTTTCTCAACAAGTCGATAGTTTCTCACTTGTTGCGTCGTCTTGTCGAGATCATTTGTTTAAATTTGAGGAGGCACATAGTCCCTTAACATGCTGAGGCGATAAATCGATTCGCTACGGTCTTGGCGTATACTCCCAGCTGGAACTGCTATATTTTCTTCACTACATGCTGGATGGGGTCTAACCGGTCGAATATTATCCATTAATATAGGCTGGGACTCGAACTTGCACATGGTTTTGGCAATAGTGGTTACTGTATGTCGACTATGCGCACCGTAAGTTCGTCTAGTCTCACAAAAAACATCTCTCACTGAAAGCTGTGTTTCATAATATAGGTGAACAATTTGTGTTTCATAATATAGCTGAAAAAATCATAAAGCAGTTTGATATGAGTCAGGCGTGATCTATCACCCGATATAACACCGAAGAAATTCGCCCGGACTGCTCAAAACTTGACAGTAGTCTATTAAAATATGCTGATTGATGACAACAGTGTTAGTTCATTTAAAGTTACTGCGCGGGAAATTGAAAAAGTCACGTAGTTATCTTTCCTATTAATTTTAAATGAATAATGTGTGTAATGGCCAACTGGGAGACAATATTGTTTATAACGGTTTTTTTTTTGTTCTTTGACGTAATAAGAGTATGGAATTTCTAGCAGTGTTTGTTTACCATATGCAAGTATTTATTAGGGGTGGCCTAAACCCTATGGGAAGAAAAGCCAGTTTCTTAAAAATCTTCGTTCAAAAAAAATTATGCAACAAAATTATTTGTTTCTTCTCAAGAAACATGTTTAATTGTTTTACTTTATATGCCATTTTAATAGTTACTTACATATGTATCTATATACTTTGATAATGGGAGGACAATGGACTGGAGAACACTGTCCGATAAGAGGTTTGACTTGATCTTGTAGAGCATGGTCTTGTAAGTGGTCCAAGTAGCGCACCAAGATTATATGCTACAGATTTTTACAGATGTATACTAGCTGGTCTTGGGAGTTGGTGATGGCATCTTTATCCCCCAATAAAAGCGGACGCGGAAGAGTTTTAAGATGTGTAATGAATGTAGCATGCTGAAGTGTATACGGGGTGAATATTCGAATCTGTACTGATAGCAGTTTAGGTTACGTTTAACAGGCTGCCAGCTATTGAAAAGCCAGCCCACTTGGGTCCAATTCTGTCCCGTTGTGTTGCCTGGGAGTCATATATATCACAGCAGATCTACATATCACTGGTTCAAAGCCAACTAGAGGATGGGATAAAATGCGATCAACCCACTTACTTCCCATTCCAATACTTCTGCCAAATCATACAGAATCGGACTGCGTAGATACAAAACCCTTATATGAAAAAGAACTGAACACTCAAACACTTTTTACATCCTCCTCATCTTTACAACTTCTACAGTAGTCATTAAATGGAGGATTTAACCTCAGGATCGCCACAGCAGAGCTATATGGGTTGGTTCACGAATACTGGATATCTCTTCATGAGATGGTGAGACTTTCGCATCTGAAGCTTTTCTGGGTACGGGAGCACAGTGAAGTGCCCGGAAATGTTGTTGCGGACTAACTGTGAAAGGAAGAAGTCTGTTTACTATGAGGAGATCTTGACAGCATTGACAGCCATTTCATGTATCATATAACCATTTATATCGTCATGTTTACTTCAATTGCTTTCCATGAAGGCAAGTGAAATGAGAATGAAATAGTGAAAGGATGACAACAATTGGGTTCCTGTTGGAACCAAGACTTGCGCCATAAAATGTGTTGCTAAGCCTTAGTTGGGACTTCCCAAAAATGGAACGAAAACGACATGTTAGTCTTGGTTGTGGTTATAGCTACTCGGACGAAGGGATCTTTTTGCGAATGAAGAAAATGATAATGATAAGTTATCGAAAAGAATTCTAGAAACTGCAACTGACTGCACTTGAAGGGTTGTCCATTTCTCATGTCTTATTTCAATTATCTATGTCAATACTCTGGTCTGTATAATTAAAATTGGTTGTCAAGTAATACCTCCAATGTGCAGCACCTGCATATACGGCCTAATCTTATGATGAACCAAATCCACGAAGTGAATTATTTACGATTCAGCAGCGCTCCCGTGTGAACTACCAGGCTCACACAGGTGGCAACTTTATAAGCTATAAGTTTGTGGCCTTGTAGACGAAGCGTTTGCTTAAGAGCAAGCCTTCTAATCCGTCCTGTATGCAATTTCCCAACAGTTGATAGAAGACAAGGCATAATAAGTTGGTAGGACGAAACCCATTAAGAGCATCAGCCCTTATCCAACTCACCCGTCCAACCATCACTCTGGATTCTTTAACATATAGGTATCTGATGCAAGACAACAACAGAAGGCTGTTAACTCCCGAAAACCGTCCTGTACCAAAGTTATCAGGGAAACTAATTCCGCTTCTTACGATTTTAGGTTTAAACTACAGCCAGAACGTTTCAGCCAACATAAGCACCTCAACCATGATCAGCACCGAGAGATCTGCAAAGCAGAATCTCCCGGGGGCTTTGTTGATCCACGTTTTGCCAATTTTCATTGGTACGGGTTCCGGATGTCCAACACAACATAAGTCATGCGGTTTCCTAGAGTTTTGTTTGCTACAACAAATGAGGGACTCCTTCTCCTCTATGCCCAAGAAAACGGAGTGTCCTGATAAAATCTGTTCCCAGGGGGGAGCACCTAATGTACAGTTAAAAGTTGTAAGAACCAAGTGCAGCGTCAACTTGTAAGGACAGCACACGACAAATGGTCTTATGACGTTACCTAACGGATAGGGATGGTAATATCTCCTGTGTGTGATTGTAGATTACGGTCCGTAGAGGTCTTCTCCTGCGACGGTGGCATACTATGTTGGAAATTTTGACACGACATTATCACGTAGGAATAGGAATGTAAGGAGTTTAATGTAAAAGTTGTATGATTGAGGAGGAGGAGGAAGGTAGTGTTGAGCAATTCCTCTGTTGGTATACGACTCTTCTTGCTATGAGAGCGTTGTATCTAGGCAGACCAATACAGCATAGGTTGGCAGATATACGGAATGATAAGTGAATGGATGGGAATTTTTATGCCGTTTTTGTGTTTTGATTTTCATCTGAATTGTCAGGGGTGCCTTGATCTCACAGCCTGTACGGCTCCCTTAAGCAACACAACGGGAGCAAAAAAGGAGCCAAGTGGGCTGGTTTCATGCCAGCCTGTACACCCTAATTTAAGCTACATATGTATGTATTTATATTGCAGGGTACCATCCTAATGCTTTTAATTCTTTTATATAAAATAACGTTTCTTTTTTAATTTTAACACAATAATATTCTTACCGTGTTGAAAACGAACAACCCAAGGCTTAAGGAACTTCCTTGACCTTTGGCATGCATTGCAAGAAAAATGTTTTAGTGTGTTCATAGAAGTATGGTAACACACGTATGTAGAGGTGTGTTCGCCTCTGTGTGAGGATACGGATGCACCAACACATATTCGCTTACGTAAATAAATACATTTGATATGTTGTTACAAAAATGATATGCACTTTATAATAAAATCGATTTAACCTCTAGAGAAAAAAAGCCAAAAGAGAAAAAACAAATTTACGCCTTAAGCTGGCTGATAAAGTCTGCAATAATGATTTCAAAGCCACAAACGTCAACAAATAAAATGCGTTTTCGCAAATTAAATGCTCACTATTCCTTTGCTTTTTAATGCTTGTTATAAATTAAGTCAATGTATTTTCTCGCTGAAAATCGATTTAAATAATATTCTATTAAATAAAAATAATATAATGACAAAAAAAAAATCATTTTAAAAGATTAGTGATAGTTTTAATGCTGAAATTTTATATTTGCAACAAAAAATTTATCGAAATAAACTAATCTATGGCGGAGTTTATACCATGATTTCAAGTCATGCCTCTTTGACTTTTCTTGTAAAGTCACTGCCAAAATTATTATACATCCACATGATGAACGTCTTTTAAGCAACTAGAAAGTTTTGATTGCCTCCTAGGCAATCGAAGTGAAATTCTGTTGCCGTAGATTATAAAGCCACTAAACTATTTTCTTTGAGATGTTACTACAGACGTAGTCCCTGATTTTTAAATCTACGAGTATTAAAGAAATTTTTCATAAAGAATATTTTTACCAATGTTATTCTTTAACGAAATTCTCGAATCGAAGAATACGTAAAATTTTGACAGCTGTCCATTATTTACTGCCACTGTTTCATTCATGACACACAAATTTTGGCACTGATTTCAGATTAATAATATAAGTACAGTGTGTCAATAATGAGTTTGCACGTTTAAACAAACACGGTTTGAATAATCATAAAGCGTGGTGAAATTTTAAAAACTGATGTTGATTTGGAATAAAACATAAATTAGTTTGGAATTATTATAACTTCTTTTTATTATGATAATATTGGTATGGTTCAATTTTATTAAAATAAAATATCAGCCAAATAGCCGCCTCGACTTCGACGGCTCATCTTCATCCGATGGTCCAAATTTTCAATGACGCTGCCACGTAATGTGCTGATCTATCTCATTTTTTAGATCTCGAATTGTTGCTGACTTATCGACGTCTTTTCTTTCAAATAACCCCAAAGAAAGAAGCACAACGGTGCCAAATCACGTGTTCTTGGCGGACAATTGACATCGCCACCACGTGAGATAACGCGGCCATTGAATTTGTCGCACAATATAGTCATTGTTTTCTTAGCTGTGTAGCAATATAGCTTACGAGCGAGTTCTTACTTGAACTTGCGAGATTTTACACTTTTGAGATTATCTCATTCGATATCAAGTAAAAGGTATCGAAATTTCTAATGATGGCATTCGATAGCGAGTAACCATTCGAATGTAACCGTACAACTTTTTACTCGTAAGCAAAAGTACTGTCGAAAACCCGCCAAACAGAAAAACACAAAAGAAATGTAAATTGTTTTGAATATAAAATTAAATGTATACATAATTGTTTATTTCAGGTCAGCAGTAACCAAAATTAATTTTACACAAAAAGAAATATTGGCCAATTTTATGGCAGTACATACCGACTTGGCAAAAGGTGTATTACCCAATACTGCGCAAGGGAAATATAAAGTCAACAAATTGTGGCAAGAGCTTGCTTTGAAATTGAGCGCTTCTGCTCCACCAGTTAAAGATGTGATTTTGTACACAGCTTTGTAATTTTCCACACAGTACTTTGGCTAATCCCCATTAAAAAATAATTTCCAACGGAGTGTTGGAACCCTCCTGAAGCCAAAAGCGCAGGTGTGGCTTTTTGGTGGAACTGCGGCGGAAAGTTGTGCCTCAAAATTTAATTGGCCCAACAAATAGTTTAACTCTTCCTTTTTGAGTCTAAATCGTCTCTTGAAACTGTGAAATAAGCATTCTTTATAGTACAGATGTATTTGAACAAAATATTGACTGCACTTACTCGTTGTTTGGCAAATTTAAAGGATCTGCACTTCCCCCAATTTTTCCCCCTATTGTATTAAGGGTAACCGTTTCGTCGGAGTCAGGTGATGATGCATAATATAATAATATTGGGTTCATTTATTTCACGTTTAAATTTTTATTGAATTTGTTGCACGTAAATATTTTAACTTGTTTTGTCAAAACATATGATTTTTGTTGACAATTTTCGGCAGTGTTATAAAACACATTTTGTCAGTATTTTGCACCACTGAAATGATAGCTCGACTCGTTACGTAACGAGTCACATCATTAGAAATTTACACGCTATCGAACTTATTTTCTACTCGATAGTAATTTCGATCATCAATGACATTAGCCCCCTGGAAATAATAGCATATTTGGCTTATCACACCAATGTGGCAGCACTGCAATAAACTTTTAGCTTGTTTTTATATGATAATACTGTATTATCGACGATATTGCCAAATACCGTTAATGTTTATATATTCTTCATATACTCAATTTGTATTTGAACTACTGGTATGGATAATATGTATATCTTTTCTTTCTCATATTCTTTCTTTTTTAGAACCCTGCGTAAAATTTCTGCAAAAACAAGCTGCTGATCTTGGTCTTCCAGTAACGTTATATTATCCTGCCAAAAAGTCTTTGCCTATTGTTGTTATAACATGGCAAGGTACCCAACCTCAATTGCCTTCGGTGGTATTGAATTCTCACATGGATGTTGTGCCGGTATTTGCCGACAAATGGACACATGATCCCTTTGGTGCCGAAATGGATGGAGAAGGACGTATATTTGCTCGTGGTTCGCAAGATATGAAATGTGTGGGAATGCAATATTTAGCAGCAATAAGAGCATTGAAAAAGAGTGGTGCCACCATGAAGCGAACAATTCATGCAACTTTTGTGCCAGGTATGTAAATAATTGTATGTATATAAATGGAAATGGCTTATTTTATTGAATCAAATATTATTTATCTTGTGTATTTTAGTAGAACTGGCATAAAAATTATTTTGAAAACCGCCACATTTTGTGCTTTATGGACTTTAATTTTTCTCAACTAGAACAGATAAATATTTAAAAACTCAAGATAATGAGATAATTTCTGTTTACTTTTTCAATTTATAATCTCTATTGTTGTGATTACAGTTTGATAAGATTGTTACAAATCTTCATTCTTTATTCAGTTTTATTTGAGAACATTTAATGGTATATGTTCCAGAATTTAAAAACAAAATTGCAGTATCATTGTGATAATCAAGATAAATGATAAAATTAAACCACTTCTGTTTAGGGAATTTCGAATACGATTTTTGCTAAGTACATTTTTTCCACAATACCACAAAAATATTTTCATATTTATTATACGAGTATGTATATAAGGGTGGGTCGATTTGAAAGGACCAAAACTTATCGATATGCGGCCATCGTTTTTTCACTAGCTTTTGGCATAAAGAAAAAAAATTAATTTATCTCAATATTATTTGATCTTTGTTTGTTCAATAAATTTAATTTTTGCAGCTTCAGATCTTTGTTCTTTGTTTTATAAAAGATTAACTATTAAAAATGTTTTATTTCTCGATATTTCGATAACAATTTGTTATCATCGACAGGAGACATGAAAATGTTATTATAAATTTAATTTTTGCAGCTTCAGATCTTTGTTTTTTGTTTTATAAAAGATTAACTATTAAAAATCTATTATTCCTCGATATTTCGATAACAATTTGTTATCGTCAGGAGAAATTAAAATGTTATTATAAATTTTTAATGTCATAAGTTTGTGTGTAAATAAGCAAGACTGGATCTAACGGGTGTGGAAATCGATCATGTTCTCACAATCCCATTCGGAGATTAAAATAAGATTATTATTTATTTATTTATTGAATTTTTTTTATTTCATAATTTTTTAAATTAGATTTTTGGTTTTTGTACTTTGGGGTTTTGGTTCAAATTTTTCCTTTCTTAAGTTTTTTTTTAGAAGGATTTTTTACAATACAAATTTGTTGTGATCAATCTTTTTTGATTGAAGAAGAAAAGCTGTTTTGTAGTCGCTACCAAGGCGAATTCATTATTAGGTGGATGCGTCGGCAAATTCAGGCAAATTCGTTTAATACTGCGGCACTTCCTCTGTCAAGTTTTATTTACCTTTTTCGGCGCCATTTAAATTTTTGTACATGTTCTTCATCAAATACTCTTGACAGCTGTAGTGTGAATTTGCCGTTTACAAAAACAAAATACCTGTTGTTTTTTTTATTGT
Source organism: Thecocarcelia acutangulata (assembly GCA_914767995.1). Taxonomy (NCBI): domain Eukaryota; kingdom Metazoa; phylum Arthropoda; class Insecta; order Diptera; family Tachinidae; genus Thecocarcelia; species Thecocarcelia acutangulata. The sequence goes on along the minus strand of OU612095.1, from coordinate 19,917,947 downwards.
TGTAGCGAAGCGGCTACCTTGTTTTTTGTTTCATGGCCTGAGGCGAATTTATACAGGTGAATGCAAGCGGGAAAGCGAATTCAATACTATGTAACCTGTTATTGTAAAACATATCGTGCATGTCAAAATCTAAATTCGACTAAGATTGTTCAGCTGGAAAAAAATATTATATATACGTTAAATATAAACTTTTATAATTGTTGGTAATTAAAATCGCAGATTATATTAGTTTTTCACTTTTAAATTCACTCAAACTTCTTGAAACTGCACTAAATCATACAAAAAAAAATCCTCAGGTTAAAATGGCGCGAAAATGTTTGTAAACAAAAGAAAACAAAATTTGACAGTCTCATTGGAAAAAACGCGAGAAGCAAAAACCAATCACCTGAGTTGTCAAGTTCGCCTAGTAATGAGTTCGCCTTGGTCGCTACACTACTCATCAGCATCCATTCGGATTTGAACTGTTAGTGCTTTCATGTCAGGTGTGGACCGCACTTTACTGTTAAAAGATGCTGGTTGATGGCAGCTGTGCTGCATTTAAAGATTCTGCGCGGCTAATTGAAAAATTCATGGAGTTTTCTAACATTCCTCATAGATAAAAAATTTAAAATAAATGATTTCAATACCAAAATCTTTGCCACATAAAAATGTAAAGGGTATATATAAGTTTGTGATTCCGTTTGTAATTTCTACAATTTTCATTTGCGACGCTATAAAGTATATATATTCTGGATCAGAATTAATGGAAAAGCCGATTAAGTTTCTGAGAAAACCAATAGACTTAGGAACTTTTTTCTTTTACCATTATTTTACCCCATCGATTCATGGATTCTGTAATATCGGTCCACGTATAGCTGAGATATATTCAAAATTCCGAAAAAGCCATTTTTTGAAAAAAAGTTGTTTGTTTTGCTTCAAACTTCACACACTTATTATAAGCATGGTGACTAAAAGGCAATAAAAAAAATTTTTCAGATATCGGTCCAAATATATCCGAGATATAGCCCAAATCGTGTTTTTCATGCAAATGACGCATAAGCGAAGTTAAAAAATTTGTTTGCTTAAAAGCAGTTATGGTAATAATATAAGGTTATAAAAACATAGAAAATTTCCGACATTTTTCCATACGAGTATATACCCGAGATATAGCCTGAACCGGTTTTTCCAATAACATTTTTTTTTTTGCTGAAAAGCAATTCTCGTTATAAAAAGAGTTTATTAAAATACAGTAGGACTATTATCCTTAAGGGCTTGTCCTGACGGAGGCTGCGTTCTGCTGTGGCGGTCCTGACGGGACATTGCCACATAGGGACGCAGGCAAGGAGGTTAAATCTTCCATTTAATGACTTCTGTAGAAGTTGCAGAGACGAGGAGGAAGAAGAGGCGTTGAGCACTTCCTCTGTTAGTGTCCAGCTCTTTCTTATATAAGGGCATTGTACCTAGGCAGACCGATGCTGCATGATTTGACGAAGGTATCGGAATGCGATGTAAGTGAATTGGACTCCTTTATCCGATCCTCGGGTTGGTTCTAAACCAGTGATATGTAGATCTACTGAGATACATATCATATCCAGGCAACACAACGGGACCTGACTGGACCCAAGTGGGCTGGCTTTACAATAGCTGGCAGCCTGTCAAACCTAACCTAACCTAAAATACAAAAAATAGAAAATTTCGATATCGGTTCATATATAACCGAGATATAGCTGTATGTGTCCATGAAAGATTTCTTTTTTGGAATGGTGATTACAAGGCAAAAATATTTTTTCCCCGATATCGGTCCATATATATCCAATCATATTCAGTTTAAATTTGTAATATATACTATACATATACGTGACTATCGTGAAGGGTATTTTAGATTCGGCCCAGCCGAATATACCACACTCTTACTTGTTTTATATTATTTTCTTAACAATGAACAGCTGATTGATTAAGTTTTCCCGAAATAACTAAAAAGCGAAGTTGCACTTTAGAAATTGAAGATTTATCGACCGTTTGTCATATTTTAAATTGCAATACATTTGACTTTTACTTGGTAAGAATCCAGGAGAATTCATAACAGGTGAAATTGACAGCGCAGCTGATAACTTTTTTTTTTATTTTAATATGTTTCAGATGTCAATGGCATAATTAAAACAAATTTGAGCGCCAGATATTATTCAGAATCCTCCCCAATCTGGCTGGCCATTTTCACCTTTCCAAGCTCTATGATCTGAAAATTTAATTTTCACGAAATATTTAATAGTTTCATGAAATAATAAAAAATTTTTTTTTTTCTTGTAAATTTTTGTTTTATTATATACATATTTGTTTAAACTCCTTTTTGTGTTTATATTTTTTCCTTGACATTTGAAAAAGATTCATTTGTTGTAGTGTTGTATTTATTGCTCTTGCATATGCCTGGTATGAATTCGCCTTGATAAGAATGAAGTAGTTATGCTAAACAAATTTTTGACAGATCTAATCACTTGTATTTTACAAAACTTAAAAAACACAAAATTATTAATGTGTTGGCAAAATAATTATTTTATTGAACAGATGAAGAAATTGGTGGACACTTGGGCATGGAAGCGTTTGTACAAACCGCTGAATATAAGAAACTCAATGTGGGCTTTTCTTTGGATGAGGGTATGGCTTCGGAAGATGAGACTTTTAAAGTAAGCTATGCTGAGAGATCAATATGGCGTAAGTATTTCACCATTAAAGCAATAAAATATAACAAGTAGAAAATTCCTTAAAATTTATGTTTCATTAACCTAGAAATCCACTTTAAAATATCCGGCCAAGCTGGACATGGTTCATTGCTGTTAAAAAATACCGCCGGCGAAAAATTGCATTATATTCTTAACAAAATGATGGCATTTAGAGAACATGAATCGAAACGTTTGGCTGGTGATCCGAATTTGACAATAGGAGATGTAACAACTGTCAATTTAACCACTTTAAGCGGAGGCGTCCAGAGTAATGTCATTCCGCCCTCTATGCAAATCGGTTTCGATATAAGATTGGCCATTACTGTAGATCATAATGAATTCGAGCAACAGGTTTAATATTAAAACAAAATTTTTGCTGTTGATTAACAATATACATATGTACATGTTATTTTATTTTAAGGTTCGCCAATGGTGCATTGAAGCTGGCGGTGATATTGAATTAGAATTCGAGCAAAAAGAGCCAAAAGTCCAGCCCACTAAAACCGACAAGACAAATCCCTTTTGGGTAGCATTTGAAAACTGTCTGACCAAAGATTTGTTAGTTTTATTATATAAATTAATAGAGTAATTTAAACATATATGTAAATCTTCTATTCCAACAGAGGCTTAAAATTCAAAAAATTGGTCTTCCCTGGTGGCACCGACAGTCGTCATATACGTCAAGTGGGCGTACCAGCAATTGGTTTCTCGCCCATGAACCACACCCCTGTCTTGCTGCACGATCACGATGAATTTCTCAAGGCTGATATTTATTTGAAAGGCATTGAGATCTATAAAAAACTTATACCTGCCGTCTCAAATGTCTAAAACGCACTGGTTTTTTGTTGAATGCATTATTATTACTATTTTTTTTACAATATTATTGTTGAAGAGTCTGTGAAATTTGAAATAAATATAAATATGGTGATTTGTATTTTAAATCAAGTTGTAAAATTGGTGGTACTAAACATGTGTATATGCAATAATTTGATGAACATACATATTGTTATGAAGAAAATTGTCATGGTTTGAGTTTAAATTCAATTAAATTCGAAACGACTAGAATATCCGTCCGTCGATTACGAGGACGGCTCGGAAACTTCTTAGCCTAGCACAGGAAGCGCGATATAAACAGAAAAAAGTTGAGTGTTTTAGAAACTTCCATCTCTGCTATGAACACATGTTAAATTTTGTTTCGATCTGGTAACTCCTTCATATAGAAAAGGTGTTCACAAAAGACGCATCCGCGATTTTTTTACAATGGAAAAATTAGAGATGCGTGGTGTCATTAAATATTTACATAAAAAAGGTTTATCGGGACAAGAAATTCATAATGATATGGTGAATGTATTAGGTGAAAGTGCTCCTTTATCTGCAACAGTAAAAAATTGGGTTGCTGAATTTAAACATGGTTGTACAAACATTGAAGATGAGCCACGTAGTGGACGTCCAAAAACAGCAACAACAACAGAAATTGTGCATGATATGGTATTAAATGATCGACGAATAAAAGTGCGTGCAATAGCTAATATCATGGGCAGCTCAAATGATCGATTCTATTTAATTTTGCATGAAGAACTACAGTTTTTTTTTTTTTTTTTTTTTTTTTTGTAGCGTTTTTTATTTATTGAATCTTCAAAATGAACTAACAATAAGTATTCAAATCTTAATACTAAATTTAAAAATTAAAAAATGTGATTCTTAAGTCCGGCCAATGCTAGACAAAAAGTGTTATTATGTGGGAGCTATTTCGGTAAAATCACCTATTGAGCAATCTGATGGTGGCAGCGGTATCCCTCCTTTTAAGCCGAGTGTGGCAAAATTAAATATATTGCGTCCAAGAGGGTTTGGGTGAAGTTCCAGTTTACTGACATACCTTGTCGCGTACTTAGAAAACTCCTCTTTTACCAGCGCAACACTCAGATCGCTATGAATTCGTGAATTTTTGACGTACCATGGAGCTGCAGTAATCGTTCGAAAAATTTGGTTTTGTCGCCTACAGAACTACAGATGAAAAAGCTTTCTGCAAGATGGTTGCCGCATTTGTTAACAGTCGACCAAAAACGCATAAGAATGAACATTTCTCATGCTTGTTTGGATCGTTTTAGGCGAAATAAAATGGATTTTAAGCGTCGTTTCATAACTGTTGATGAGACATTGATCCACCACTGTGCCCCAGAGACAAAAGAACAATCCAAACAATAGACTGAAGCTGGTGGAAGTGCCCCAAAGAAGGCAAAAACAAATCAATCGGCTGGCAACGGTTTTTGTGGGACTTCAAAGGTATTTGATTGATTGACTATTTGCAAAAGGGTAAAAAAATAAATTCAGAATACTATTGCAACTTTTTGGATCAACTAAATGTACAAATTCGAGAAAAACAACACAAAGAATAATAATTTTTCATCAAGATAGCGCACCAGCGCACAATAGTGTATTAAAAATGGCTAAAATCATCGAATTAAAGTACGAGTTGCTTGACCACCCACCTTATTCTCCTGATTTAGCTCCTGGTGACTTTTACCTGTTCCCAAATCTAACAAAATTATTTGCTGGCAAGCGTTTTACCTCAAATGCAGATGCAATTACAGTTGTAAACCACTATTTTGAAGAGCTTGAGGAAAACTAGTTTAATCAAGGGATAGAATTGCTAGAAAAGCATTGGACTAAGTGTATTGGAGTTTCAGGAGATTATATTGACAAATAAAAATATTTTTGAAAAACTAACTATTCTCTTTCATTGATAGGCTAAGAAGTTTCTGAACCGACCTCGTATGTAAACATAGGAAACAGTATTACCGTACCATATAAAACCGCTAAACCATTCAATGACCTTTTGACAAGAATGGTCATTGTCTTAGATAAGAAAGTGCTGCCAAACTAATCGATTACCAGTTTTATTGTCGAGAAAGTTTGAGGCATGGAGAGTGTTTGTTTGAAATTTTCTATAAAGTTCCAGTTTATTAAACTCGAATGAAATTTGGGTTTGTCTATCTCACTTTTAATCTCTCAAAAAACTATTTTATTTTAATGTTTTTCTTTTATGTCAAGCTCAAAAATAATGTTTTTTAATATATATATAATATCAAAATGAAAAAAAAATATATTCTTCAAAATTAGTAATACTCGTAAAAAAAAAAATTTAAATAATTATTTTCAATGAAGGTATTTTATTTTTTGTAGTTCAGTTTAATCAAGGCGAATTCACACCAGGTAAATGCAAGAGTAATGAATACAACACTACAAAAAATAAATCTTTCAAATGTCAAGAGAAAAAGATAAACACAAAAAGGAATTAAAAAAAACATTTAATTATTTGGTGAAACTTTTAATTTTCTCGTGAAACTTAAAGTCTCGGATCATTGAAAAGGTGTGAAAATGGCCAGCCAGATTGCGGAGGATTCTGGGTGATATCTGGCGCTCAAGATAGAATACATAATATAAAAAATTGTTTTAAATTTTTTTCCCCAATTTTGTTTTAATTATGCCATTGACATCTGAAACAGATAAAATTAAAAAAAAAGTTATCAGCTGCGCTGTCAATTTCACCTGTTATGAATTCGCCTTGAGTTTAATTTTATACAACTTGATAGATAATATATCATACCTTTACACCGTAAAGGACCCCCATATTTGTGACAACAATTTTTTACACCTGTTTAAAATGCTATTGATGTATTATAGATATATTGAACAATAAGTTGTTTCCGTTCTTTCTCCTACCCTATTTCTTATTTTCCTCAACGACCTTCTATATCAAAGTTCCAACTCTTACTCTTTTGCAGATGACAGCAGCATTTGATATTCATACTCTTTCAGTTATAGGCCCAGCCTATCCGAAATCGTTGCTAAAAGACAAAATATGAATGAACCACTGAGTAGTGATCTTCTATTAATCTCCGAATGGGGTCGCAAAAACAGGGTCGCCTTCAACGCTGGTAAGACCCAGTGCTGTTTATTAATGCACAAACAAACGACCGCTAATGCTGCTTCATCTGTATGGTATAAGTATTGAGGAATCGGGTGCTCTTGCTGTTCTTGGAATGAAAGTACAGTCTGATGTTTGCTGGAATGATCACATTTTCCATGTCTCTAAAGAAGCATTCAAGTGCCTCGGTTTTTTGAAACGGTGTAAGATGTACTTCACACCATCCCATCTCCTTACTATTTATACCACCTACATCCGACCGAAAATGGAATACAACTCTAATGTTTGGGCCGGTTTCTCAAAGTCTGTTTTGGGGTTACTCGACCGTGTGCAGGAGAAGGCGAAGAAGCTTATCGGTGACAGTAGGGTATCCAACTCTATTGACTCACTGGAGCATACACGCGCACTGTGGGGTGCATTACTCTGTTCTATCGTTACTACAATGGATTTTGCTGTGACGAGATTAGGGATCTTGTTCCCGAAACTTGCACATTTTTACATAGCACGCGTTCATCGTCTAGAGCTCATCCATTTGTGGTCGATTGTCGATAGAGAATTCGTTTTTCAGTCATACGCTTCGTAAGTTGTCTGCAGACGTTTATTGTTAATTATTATTATTATTACGATTTTCTTACACATTACATTAGTGGGGAATATTTTTGACTTAAGCCTAGTATTGAGATTGACGTGTGAAAGCTGCCTTGATAATATGAATACAAAACTTGCACGCTATTACTTACGTGTGTAAATGCAGTGTAAAATGTACATATCGAGGCCTGACTGTGGTGCAGAATAAAACTAGTATAATTTTTCGCTTTGATTTTAAAACTTCATAAGCTTCCACAACATTTATAGGCAAACAGCAAGAGAAGATGGAAATAACTATTTTACCCAGCGATTTTAGGAGCAGACCGGTGCCAGTAACGGAAGGTAATCGGAATTGTTTTATAAACCCACATGCGTGCATATGTACATATGATATACAAATGTAAATAATTTTTGCCTAATATTTTCTATAACAGACGGAACAACATTTAAAGCTGTGGAATATTTAATGATAATTTTATCATATTGCCTCTTTATTTTAACCTTTCCAATCGCCATATTATTTTGCCTGCGGACCGCAACAGTTTTTGAACGCATTGTTGTTTTGCGCCTGGGTAAAATAAGGTAATTTACATGTGTTAATTACACAAAGGATAAACAAAATAGAAAATTAAAGTTTTATGTAATTTCTTTAAAGGCGTGGTGGTGTTCTGGGTCCAGGTCTAGTATTTATACTACCCTGTATAGACGAATACGTACGAGTCGATTTACGCACCCGTTCGTTCCGTTTCAATAAGAATAGATGCTGTTGTGTATTACAGCATAGAGAATCCTTTAAATTGTATAATACAAATCTCAAATGTGCGAACTGCCACTAAATTTCTGGCACAGGCCACCTTGCGTAGTGTTGTGGGTACGAAGGATTTGACAGAGCTGTTGACAGCCAAGGAATCCATTTCAATGTCAGTGGAAAAGATTTTGGACGAAGCCACTAACAGTTGGGGTGTGAAAGTGGAACGTGTAGAAATGTAAGAAATAAATTTTTGTATGAATGTTCGTTTTGATTTTAAATACATATGTATTTATGTAAAAATGTATGTACTCGTATGTTAGTAATAGTGAAGTTTAAAAATATTCTGCAGGAAATGTCAATAGTGATTACCCATGATATAAAAAATACAAGGTAGTTTCATTCTATTTTTATTATTTGTAATAAGGATTTTTGAAGTTTATTTTTAGAGAGAAATATAAAAAGGCGTTGCCACACAGTTGAATAAGGGAATTTACTCCTAGAATGGATTTTTTCTGAAATGTGTAGTGCATTGTTCATATTAGAAAAAGCTAGAAATAATAAGCTGATGTAAGTAGGTATCTGTGGTCGTTTTGACCCACCCATGTTAGGTTATGTTTAACAGGATGCCAGCTATTGTAAAGCCAGCCCACTTGGGTCCAATTTGGTCCCAAAAACTAAAAGCACGGACTTCTGCTTATTAGTAAACTTTACGATAGCATTCAAACAAATGCCTATTTTAAAGAAAATATTACATTTAAAAGAAAATACTAGATATTAAAAACAAAGGGAAAAGTTTGATGCTTGTGGTTTAAAAATATATAAATAGTTATTTCTACTAGAATGACCCAGGATGCAGCGACAAAACTAATGCACGTAACCTTGAATATTCTTTATTACTTTCAATAAGAAAACCCTACGAGTACTTCCAAAAAAAAGTCATTATTTGTTGAAATATCAAAGTAAGCATATATAGCGAAAATTTGCATATAGGTTTCCGTCGTTTCCTTGCCTTCAAACTTGTTCTGGACGTGACTTGTTACTTCTCCAACAAATGGTGGGATATAACTATTCAGTGCATTTAAAAGAAAAAATATTAGATTTTAATAACGGCCAATCACTGACCACAATTGCAAAATAAATTGAACGTGGAATACCAATCACAATAACGGGCTTAAGATTGGAAAGTTCAAGGCAACCACAAACACTATCCCCCTTTCCTTCTCCTCATAAACTCTTTTATTTGTATCAGTACAATGCACTGCATATGTAAGGGTCACCCCCGGGGTACTAGTCCGAGATAAAAACAAAACACAATCCGATTTGCTGAGTGTAAAGCTATGTACACACGGTTGTCAGATGTTACAATATTGTAAGATCTGGCAACATGCTGACATTATAGTGACAATGAAAAATTGTCCCGCAGACGTAAACTGTGTGTTCAGGCGATCGTGAGAAAATTCTACAATTTCATTGTCAGACTATGGTCTGACAACCAAAATTGTCAGTTCACACGTTTGTCAGATTGTTAGATGAAAAAAATTGCCAGACATGTTGTAAGGCATTGCCATTTATGTATATCAACAACGATCTGTTTGGCAATGTTGCCCACCAAACTTTTTTCTGACAATGATGCCATTGTCAGGTGCATTAATTTTATACTGATTTTATACTGCATTAATTTTATACTGAGCTGACAATACCAGCCAATTATCTGGCAATGCCGACGAAGAGTGTTCTCACGATTGTCAGATGCCTGACAACATTGTCGTCTTGCAATTGATTGACAATGGTTTTTCTGACAACCTTGTAAGTTAAAAATTGGCAGTTCACACGATTGTAATACATTTTTAGACAAATTTACTGGCAATATTGTAAGATCTGATAACCGTGTGTACGTAGCTTAACAGTTTTTCAACATATACTTGTAGATTATCATCACTCCAAATACGGCAGTTTTGATTATTAACGTAAGTTTTGCTCAGGCGTCAGTCTATTCACGTTGAAATGTTAGATCAACAGCTGACAAAATGGCCGCCAGTTAAAAAGTGTTTTAAAATGTTTTGGCAACTAATAGTGTTTTGAAAAATAGCTTTGTTTTATATATATTCGTATATGTTTCGTATTATAACCACATTACTATTACTTAATTTATGTAGAAAGCAAATACATTTACCAAAAAATATGCAAAGAGCAATGGCCGCCGAACAGGAAGCAGAACGTGAAGCACAAGCTAAAATAGTAGCAGCCCGCGGAGAACTTGACGCCTCTGCCAATCTGAAAGCTGCCTCTGATATTATGCAAACCAATCCAATTGCTCTGCAGGTAAATTTATTTCAAATGAAAATACTTCTACTAATTTTGTTCCATTTCATTTCCATTAATTTTATTTATTTTTTTATTGTTAATGCAGTTACGCTATTTACAAACCTTGAATACAGTGTCGAACGAACATAATCATACTGTCATATTTCCCTTCCCTCTGGATACAATGAAGAAAGTAATAATGAAGCTAAGACATTCGTTTACTTTAGGCGAAAATCATGTTCCTGGTAGGTATTTTCTGTCTTTTACAGCCAGTTCGACGATGTCGAAAGGATAACAGCCAGTGTACCAATTTCGAAAGAAAGACAGTCACTCACATTCGAATCAAAATGGGTTTGCCTATTATTCGTTAGCATATTCTTATGTATTTTGATTGACAGCCTGTTCGACGATATCGAATGAAAATGTTTGCGAAAGAAAGCTAGTCACTCACATTCGAATAAATTTGGGTTTGTGTATGTCACTATTGTTCGTTCGCATGTATTTATGTATTTTAATTGAATTTTGACACATCGTTCGCATAGAAAAAAGTTAGACGAACCCAAATAATTTTCCATAGGGTGATTAGTTTTGTGCCACCCTGTAGAAGTTTATTAAGAAAAAATAAGAATTAGGGTAGGAAAAAGAACCGAATTCTATGGTACCCCTGAAAAAATCTTGAACTAGTTTGATAAAACCCCATCTATTGTACGAGTATTACAACTCGTACAGATGTGAAAACGATTATTAGCTGCCATGATGGCTACCCCAATGCGTTCATCAATGCCACCTTACATGATAAACCACGCATGAGTAACAATTCAATCACATGTTATTTGGAACATGACCTTCCCTTTGGTTAAGAACAGAGCCTTTCTAATATTCCTTCTGAACTCTGGGTCACGGCACCCGGTTGCAATGCAACTTCACACCGAGTTCAATAAACTTTCCCTGCAATTTGGGTCTAAACTACAACCACCACTTTACTATCAGAAAAGTTGCCCTATAAACGAGCAGGAACATATTTCTGAGGTTTCCGGTTTCCATGGTACCAGGTTTGGGTGTCCAGTCATCATATCTCAAGCACTCCTACCAGTTTCTAGCTTCAAATACTCCAGGGACTGGTACGCCTGTTACAACTCGTACAGTGCGGTGTGTATGAGAAAGTTCGATATAAACCCAGAAAAATCGTCACCGACACCAAAAACAATTAGTGTGATCATATTTCACCATATCTCACTCCACCAGATGCCTTGGAAATATGTAGAGAAGCCACCTCCTTACTTTAGCCGAAATGACGGATCGAGTGGCACCATTTAAGTCTTAGTTATTGCATTCAGATTACAACGAATAAAAAAGGAGAGGAGGAGTAGAATTCGATACCGTTATAATTTCAATACTCGAATTTCGATGCTGAATGTTATTGTCATATTCATTTATTTCTGAGCGAATGGACACACACATCAGTTTGGCGAAAAGGGCGACAATTTTGTTTGAGATTAAAACCCAGCTAGTTTACATATCAATATTAATCGGAAATTACCAAATGCGTTTGGATAAAAGAAAATAAATTAACAGCCACTTCGCCGATGTCGGGACAATTTTTCATTGTCACTACATGGTCAGCATGTTGCCAGATCTTACAATATTGTAACATCTGACAACCGTGTGTACATAGCTTAAGGAAAGCTGAGCAAGCACTGTACTGCGGTCAAAATACGTTGCTCGTGCAATAAGTGCAGTTACAAAAAAGTTTGGTTATATGACAACTTTTTATTTAACGAATGTGATAGGAATGTGACAAAGCGTGTTGCACTACATCATATAGCACAGAGTTGCATTTTTCACACTTCTGTAAGTACATACATATGTATCTTAATTATTTTTCACTTTACCTTTCAGATAATTGCTGCAGTGGTAATCTTGACCCTTCAGCTAATAAAATTAACAAAAAACTTCAAACCAAAATCGAACAAAAAGATGTTGGCATTTAGCAAAATTGGTGGTTGGTTCACGGAATTAATTTTGTTTTATTAACAAATTATTTTACTTAAATTTAAACATTTAATAAATCTTTGAAAATTTCTGTATAAATTTCTATGCCACGTAAATAAACATCCGCCATTAAATACTCATCATGATCATGCATCAATTTGGGTGTATTAGTCATGGGAGAGAAACCAATACAGGGTATGCCAATTTCACGCAAATATTGCCCATCAGTGCCGCCCACAAAAACTTGAGTTTCCAAATTCAGATTCCTTGAAGTGAATTTTCAATAAAAATAAGTAAAATAGTGAAATAATTAATTTGTTACATTCTTTTAAAAGCGTTTTGCATGGCACACCAATAGGGGCAGGTTTGATCAACTTTTGTGGGTTCAGCCGTGTCACTTCGTTGCACCCATTCCCATTCAATATTATTGCCAGCTTCAAGGCACCATTTTCGCAAGAGCTGTTCAAAATCCTTGAGATCTACATCAATGGCTAGGCGCATATCGAAACAGGCCTCTAGTTGCGGTGGTACAACATTCGATTGTACGCCTCCTTTAAGCATGGTCAAGTTGATGCTAGTAACATCACTCATTTTTAGTTGCGAATTGTTTTCCAAGCGTTTTAATTCCGAAGAGCGGAAAGTAAACATTTTATTTAAAAAGTATGCAAATTTTTGTCCAGCTGTGTTTTTCAATAGCAAAGATCCATGACCAGCAGTGCCCATGAATTTAAAATTTATTTCTGTAAATTATATATTATATTATTATATAGTATAATAGCAACTCGGAAACACTTACGCCAAATGCTGCGCTCTGCGTAATGTGCCACAAATTTGTCATCATCTGTTGCTAAGCCTTCGTCTAGGGCAAAACCCACATTTAGATCTTGAAATTCCTGCATCCGACTAAATGTCAGCATACCATATTCTCCACCAATTTCCTCGTCCGGCACAAACATAACATGAAGTGTTCGCTTCAGTTGTATATTTGAATTCTTCAATGAACGTATGGCGGCCAAATACTGCATGCCAATGCACTTACAATCCTGCGAGCCACGTGCAAATATTCTACCTTCGGCATCAATATCGGCAGCAAATGGAGGATGCGTCCAATTATCTTCAAAAACTGGTACTACATCCATATGAGAATTAGCCAATATCGAAGGCAATTCCGGACGAGTGCCAATCCAGGAGGCAATAAAAATCGGCTTTTTCAAATTATCTTTTCCATAAAAAATCTTATAGGGTAGTTGCAAAGAGTCGGCTTGCTCGATTAAAAACTTAAGGCATGGATCTAAAAGTAAGTAGAACATATATAAAAAAGGTTGGTTTAGGGCCGATGTTGATTTTGAATAAAACACATATTATTTAGGAATTATTATTATTTATTTTTATTATAATAATAATAATAATAGTATATGTAGTTCAATTATGTCCGCAACAAAATATGGGTCATATGGCCGCCGCCACTTCGGCGGCTATATGACCATGAGGCATAATTGAGGTTCTATGCCACTAATATGCAGAATTATTTCATACTTTAGCTTTCGATTTGTTGCTGGCATATCGAGGAACACCTTTTCCTTCCAATGAGCAATAACAGACGAGAACAATTGTTCTGTAGCTTGTTGGCGAACAGGGGGGTGAAACTGATATTTTGTGGGCATAATTTTTTCCAACCAGCTTTATGCCGGCACAAGCAGAAAAAAGCAATACAAATACAAGACAAGCAATAGAATGTATACAAAAACACGAATACTCGTACATACACAATGCACGTTATGCCGAATTAATTAGTCTCCCCTGTTCCTAAAAGAAAAAAAAATTGTTCGGACTAAAAATTGTTCTCGTCTGTTATTGTCCAATAATCCCAAAGAAAAAAGTCCAACGGTATCAAATCACATGATCTTGGCGGCTAATTGACGTTGCCACCATGTGCCATTGAATATGTGGCGCAAAAGTGTCATTGTTTCGCTAGCTGTGTGGCAAGTGGCATCGTCCTATTGAAACCACATATCGTCCACATCCCTACCTTCCAATTCGGGCCAAAAAAGGTTCGTTATCATCTCACGATAGCGAACACCATTCACAGTAACTGCCTAACCGACCTCATTTTGGAAAAAAATACGACCCGATGATGCCACCAGCCCATAAACCGCACCAAACAGTCACTCTTTGTGGGTGCATTGGTTTTTCGATAATCATTCTTGGATTATCATTCACCAAAATGCGGCAATTCTGCTTATTGACTAATTCAGCGAGAGAGATAAAAATTGGCTCATCACTGAAGATGATATTCTTCGAAAATTTATCATCCACTGTTGCCATTTCTTGCCACCAATCTGCGCATTGACGGCGTTTGGGATGATCAAGAGGCTTTAGTTCTTGAGTCAATTGCACCTTGTAGGCGTGAGAGGTGCAATCGTTGGGTACAACGACGAGTTGAGATGCGCGGCTCTTCATCCAGAATAATTATGACTTTACAAGTGGTCTTCATTACGATGATTTACAAGGCCGGTACGGAGTTCTTAGTTAGTTCTTCTTCTACACGGAAAAATAATTGTATAGATAAGTGTAGAAAAGGTTGTTTGTAAACAAAATATTACTATCGTGCCAATTCATAAGATTCAAAATATATTTTATGAATAATAATAACAGTCAACTGTCAACAATTCAGTAGGTATATAAACATGGTGCAATTAACCAGGTGGCATCACTAGCGCAGGTGATAATTTTTTGTTTCATAAAATTGTGGGTGAAAAAATAAAATTATTTTAAACAGTTTGAAAAAGGGCAAGAACACAATAAAAATGTTTTCAAAAATATTTTAATTGCTTAAAATGTGTTGAAAACAATTTATAAAAAAAATTATATTAATTTTCTTTGTTCGTTTTTTTTTTTTTTTATATTAACGTTTCTTTCTTCATTTTCTTCTGTTTTGTAAACATGTTTTTGACAGCGTCCGGAATTTTTACACAAACAAAATATTATGCATGTAGTACAACAACTCTTAAGGCAGAATTAGTTTGTACGTTCTTTTCCGTTCTGAATCAGCTGTTTTGTTTCTGTTCAATATAAATTATATGTACATGGTTTGTTTTCACTTTTTCGTTCTGTTCTGTTGCGGACTAATCTGTTGAAAATAGAATTCAACATTAAGTGACGGCCAGATATGTGTATGTTTTACTTTTTCCAGGTATGGAAACATGAATTTTTTATTCAAATGTATATAATTTTTTTTTTTTTTTTTTTGTTAAAAACTAAAAAAAAAATTGTTTCAATTAAAGATTTTTAAAAGTTAATACATTTTTATCAATTAAGCAACCATGAATGATTAAAATAATATTATTTTTGCAAGGAAAAATTATATTTTGTATAAGAAGTGTCATAAAGTCTGCAGATTGTGAGATAGAATTGGACTGTTTGATCACCATTTCTATATTATTAATTTGTTCCTTTTTCAAACAAGATAATATTTATGTACATATTTTATTCTACATTCCAATGTTTTTCTTTTATTTATGCTCTACTGTAGAAAACAGCTGAATATTTTCACAGAAAAAGTAATTGTAAAATATTTGTTACAGAAATGAACGTCACAGAACGGCAACAGAAAGTAAAAACTAATGAGGCCTTTATGCTGCCACCTAATAATTGCACCATGTATATAAATGTATGAACATTATTTTTGTTTCAGTTCACGGAAAAAAGTCTCCACTTTTACTTTGAACATACCTGTAATATTAAACAAATATAACAAAAACGCCGTAGAAACCTGAATTTCCATAACTTAGTGTCCACACCTGCGATAATATCTGAGATGAGAACGTCAAATTCAATCGCAGAGAGAATTCTGTTACGTGTAGACTTAAAATCAGTGTTATCGCAGTCTTATAATAATTTTTATGAGAGCGTTCTCATGAGAAATCTCATGGCAACGATCTTATAAGAAGAGCTGTCAAAAAAACGATTGCGAATGTGTTTGTGTACAATAAGATGCCATTACAATTTAACCGATTATTAGTTTTGCAAATTTTCTTTTAAAAGCCCCCTTTTAAATGGAAAATAATTTATTTTTATGCATTAAATATATACCATAAGTGATTAATTTTGTACAAAATGTGTGCATGTACAAAATTCATATAAGATTTTATTCATCGCAAAGATGTGTTTTCTTCTCAGCTTTCATTGATTTATGAATTCTTATAAGATTAACAAAAATACGTGTACTCCTTGTTAGACATTAAAATGTACATAAAGAAATTCGCTCTCTCATTCTGCCGACGTTTTCTGAGATATTATGTCAGAGTTAATCGCAGTTGTAGACACTAGGTAAGAACTCCATACTGTCTTTTACTTAAGAAAAAAAGTCAACTCATTGCTTGTAATTAAAATAATTATTCAAAAATACAAGAAAAGTAACTTAAAAATTTTGTTTATTATGTGTCTAAAAATTTAAGATAACGTCGTTAAAAATACTGGCCCGACCGCAACAAAGTTTGATTAATATTTTAGATAATAATAACACAAATAAAAAACAAAGTACATACATACATATATACGTTTATAAATATGTAATTAAAAACAAATACTATCACACATACCATAATCAACGTTTGGATGCACACTTGGAATTTTCAAATACTCCCGAAAAATTTGTATTTCCTTGTTATCTAGCCAACGATCCATTTTCGAAATGAAAATCTATATACCACTGTGCTAAAAATGTTCCGGTCAAACCAGTTAATTTGTGTTGTTAGAAAGCGACCTTTGTCGGTTAACTGAATTGCCAGCTGATTTATCACAGGTTTATAAAGCATTCGCTCCTAAGTTTTAAGGTTCTTAAGAGAATATTTTATTTAAATCAAAAACATGCAACCATGTACTCGTTTATGTGCTTTTGTGTGTCTCCAGCTGTATAACTATTTTCCATTATGTATATGTGGAAATTTTAATTAGTGTGACCATATCCCAAAATATTTTACTGCGGTCAAATGTAAAGGCCATGTTACACTATCATACACGATCGTGCGATTTACAAAATAAAGCAAGTGTGCTGAAAAAGTACTAAAAATGCAACCGTGCAATAGACTTTTTGACAAATCGTGCGATTTGAAAAATTTTATGAAACTTTTCAAAACATTATGGTTTCTGTGCGATCAGTGTGATATATATTGTGTAAAATATAAGAATATTGTTGGTGGCTCAAGAAAAAAATTTAATTAATGTAAAATTATTGTGTTAATAAGAGTTTTTAATTGTTTTATTGTGTATATAAATTATTTCAATCATACTTGTGTAATAGTGTGGCCTACAACGCCATTTTGAAGCGATTTTTTTAAGTCGGCCAGACTTTTGAAACAGTTTATTGTGAATGAATCATACGATCGTGTAGGATAGTGAATCAGGGCCTTAAGATATTACCTAACTAATTGTGAGTTCGAATCCAACTTCAGTCAAGTAGAAGGACTATTTTTAATTATAACAATAATTGCTGAGAAACAATAAGACCAAAGAAGAACAGAAAAAATAATTGAATACCATAAGCTGGGATGAGCTGGCGAAAGCCGGAGCTCGTCTACAGAGAGGGGACATTGATACGATGGTAGGAGTCCCGCTTAACAGCTGTAAAAACCAAGTGCAGCGTCAACTTGTAGGGACTGCGCAGGACAGATGGTCTGGTGAGGTCACCTGCCGAGTAGCAAGGCTGACATGGCCTGCGTATAATCGTAGTAGAACTGCGGTCTTAAAGGGTTTTCCCCGTCAAAGGTTGCGTACCTTGGGGGCAGTTCTGACAGGACACTGTCTCATAGGGACGCATGCTAGGAGGTTAAATCTTCCATTTAATGATTTCTGCAGAAGTTGCGGGGATGAGGACGAGGAGGAAAGTGTTGAGCATTTCCTCTGTCGATGCCCGGTTCTCAGTTCTATGAGAGCGCTGTATTTAGGCGGACCGATGCTGCACGGGTTAGCAGATATATCGGAATGCCGAGTGAACGGACTGGATTCCTTTATCCGGCTTTCGGGTTGGTTTGAATCTGAACCGTCGGGGGAAGTGTAAGTCTCGTGGGCTGCTCTTCTCCCTCAGGCAACACAACGGGACCAAAAGGACCCAAGTGGGCTGGTTTCATGAAACTGGCGGCCTGTACAACCTAACCTAAGCTGGGAGACAACTTGCTGTTTCGTAGTCGCTACACTACTCATCAGCACCAACTGAGATTCAAACTCGGGATCATGTAAACATGATGTATTTTTAATACGGGCGCTTAACCAACTCAGCCGTTCGAACTCACAACTAGTTAGTTAATATCATACATATGTAATAACTAAAAGTTCCCTTATTGATGATTTATACACACAAATACGTCTCACAGTTAGGAGAATTATTAGTAAATAAAAAATTGAAAACTGGCTGTTCAGTGACAGAAAGTCCTCTACAAACAATTGGGGTTATAACAGTTGCATATACAAGGTCTGATCAAAAAATAACTGTCGATTCTTTTTAAAAACAACTTAAATTTTAGCATTTGCTGCTAACTTTTATTCAAATATAGTCAAAATTAAAAATGGTTCTAAGTTGAACTGGCTCTAAATGGGTGACGAGAGCCTGTTTCACTATCTCGAATATTAACGTTCGCATGCAGTATGTCAAAAAACTAATGTATAGTCCATTATCATAATTTATTTTGACATTATATTACATCGTAATCGTTATCTACTTCCAATTTGCTACGTTAAAGCCAATAAGTTCGTCACAAATCACTTTTTCAGCGTGAATGAGGGATGCAAACGTCTATGTTCGAGATCGCGGAACAGCCCCTAAGTAAAAGAAATTATAAACTTTTATTTATTTTGAAACCCTATTACAAATTAGTAATCTTTTTTTTTAACAATTTAGTGACGTACTTATAAAATTAATTAAAAAAATTTGATGCAAAATTTTTTTAATAACGCATTTTATCTTCCATTTGGATCCGTCGGAAACTTCTATGCTGTGTTATATATTTGGTTTTCTGCATTCTCGCAATTTTGGTAAATTTTACCAATTTTTGAGAGAAACTTGTTCTTGCTATCATTTCCACGAAATTTATCCAAAAATTATGCAAACACTCCTAATATATGCAGTTTTAAGTTCAATTTAATAAGTTTTCAACAACTGACGATTAGCGTAGCTCCTATGAAATGTCGACACATAGACAGCTCGGAAACATAGAAAATAAGCTGTTTATAATACTTTGATTGGTATCAATAGGTGTGTTCCACGTGAATAACGAAACAGTCCGAACTAGCCCAAAAGCGTTCCACGTAACAATTTTTGTGCAATTTTTAGAGAAAATTATAGAGTAAATTTTTTCATTTCCTGCACAAATTAGCTCGAACTTTTTCTTTGGGTAAGTTTGGACTAGAATTGAATAATCAGCTGTTTTATGTTTACATACATATGAAACTGAAAATGTAATCAGAAAATTTGCAAATTGGAAAAAAGTCTTTGTTTAAAAATTAGCTAAAAGCAAAATGAAAGGTTGCCCAAACTAAAAGTAACGTTGTGAACTTTTAAACAGAAAATGCAATTGTTTTTTTGTTTTTTTTTTTTTATCTTGGACTAGTACTCAGGGGATGACCCCTACATATGCAGTGCATTGTACTGGAACTGGGAAAATAGGTTATGATGAGGATGAAACAGGGAGTAGTGTTTGTCGAGGTTTAACTTCAACAAAAACAACATGAAAGACCAAAGGAAACTCTATTACAGCATTTAAAACTCTATTAAGCATTTAGAATGTTGGAGTTAAACTAATTAAGTTAGTTAGTTGTTATTTGGCTTGCCATTTTATAAGTAAGTATTATAAAAATCTATTGAACATTTTACATCGCTTTTAATTTTACAGCTGTTGCCAATAATGCATATGTTTTTTTTTATATGATGCCACGCGGTTTAAGCGTCAAAAATCACTAAAATATACTGTAATCTAAAAAATAAGCAGCACTAGCATTGCAAGATGTGCAATTGCGGTTTTTTGCGTTCCAGCAGTTTTGGGTAAAATTTGCGAGTTTAGAGAGTAATTTGCTTTTTAGTCCCAACTAGTCCGAGATCTCGTGGAACACACCTAATATGAAATACAACGTTGTGCTATTCATCCGATAAGATATAATAAGAAATAAGGCTTATATATAACATAATAAGATATAAGGCTTATTTCTGTGTTGAACACAATCGAATTGAAACACTTACTAGCCAACTTGACAAAAATCAAAGTCTTTTGATTTTTCCTCAACCAATTCGACAACTGGCAAACTAATCAATTGATAAAGCGATACACGCATTGATTTGGACAATAACAGCTGATTCTGTTATCAATTGAGTTGAAACGTGTATTGTAAACAATAATTTATTTAGATTGGATATAAAGTTGAAGGTTTGAGAATATCTTTAAAAAACGTCCTACTTTTTCTACTGACATATAGACAGCTGGGAAACATAAAAAGTAAGCTGTTTATAATTTTTTAATTGGTATCGAGTTTGTATATTATTAGTTTTATTAAACAAAAAACTAAAGTTTAATTACAAGACGCACTATGGCTACATACATATACCATCTTTAATTTTTTTTTATTAATATTCTTATTATTTATATGTATATTATTTTCAAGATTATTTAAAATAGTTATATAGTCAAAAGATTTTTATTCTGCCTTAATATTTATTATTAAATTATACATTTTTAAAACTTTAAATCTATATAAATAAAAATCTGCGGCAGCATGGAGGTTGTCGTTTTTGGGCAACTCTTCTTGTAAGGTTAGAAGAAGAAGGCAAACATAATTTCTAGTGCAGTGTTTGCTTGCTTGTAGTTTTTAACGGATTTTGAAATTAAATCTAATAAATATAATAAAATAAAAAGAAATGTGTAGTGGTCGCCCTAACATGAGCCGGTAAAGCAGTATTTGATAGTGAATGAAAGGGAAAAAGAAGAAGACTGTAGGAAAGAGAGATATGTAAAGTAATTAGGAATGGGAATTGAATAGATGTTGGATCTGATAAGATGGTGGGTGAAGTCCAGGCGGGAAGAAATAATTTGGGAAGTGCAGAACAAAATGTCGGGGCTTTTTTGGTTTTGAAGTGGAGGAGAAAAGGTATGGTTGTGGTGCGGGCAAAGTAAAGTAAAGTGTTAAAAAAAAAAAAAAATAAAAAAAAAAAAGGAAAAATTTAAGAAAAATATATGTATGCTAAACAACAGGTGTTTTTGTTTATAACACCAAGATAATTAAAGTGCCAAAGAATTTTTAACCCGTGCTTTTGTCAAAGAAAAGCAAAGTAACTACATAAGAAAAATTTAAAATCATAATGGCACATATTAAGTAAAATTTTATGTGAAGTCAAACTTTCCACACATATATATAGAATAAAACAAATGACAAAGCAAATCACAGTAACTTTTATTACAAAACATAAAATTTAATTAGACATTTCCGTATTGGAATAAAAATACAAAATTTTCTGCCCCACCGTCATCGCACCATACTCCACGAGGGAACTGGTTGTGTAAGCTCCATCCATTTTGGTCATCGGCTAGGGGCCAACAAGTTCTGTTTCATCAGTGGCCAAGGATTTCACCCACCAGGCAGCAGCGACATCCGCATATGAATGGTCCACAGGTATTTTGCTGACACGAACTGAAAACGAACGGACAAACAGACATAATATTATAAATATATTTGTATTTTTTTTCAAAAGTGTTAGGGAAAACACCTTTTATTTTTTTTTGTTAATTGCGCCAATAATTTAGCGCACTTAGGCCCCATAAAGTGAGCTCATTTTTAGGCAGGCAGATTAAAAGATATACGGCAGTTTGGCCAGGTGTTCACCTGAGAAACTCTCACGGGGAAAAATATACATATATTTTATAAAACGTTTTTTGATACTTTTTACTTTTGACCCGCGACGTTAAAAGCAAAATTTTTGTGGAATATCCTACAGCGAGCCTGTACAGAAGAATAGAAAACCAATAAACATTTTAAAATTTTTCAATTGAATTTTGATAATATATATTTTGTATATAGTTTTAGTCAATAATAGTGCAGAAATGGTTATTCGAATTAGAAATGAATTTTTTGTATACAAATAATATCTTTCCTAGCTTTATTGCATTACAAATAAAACAGAATTAATACGTTTTATACCGTTTTAAATGAATTTGTTTAATTAGCTCGATGGAGTAGATTAGTTAAGCTAATTTTGTGGTAGGAGGGTGATAAAGAAGTAAGTATTGTTCAGGGATGGCTTGACAAATTTTCATCGGTCTCCAAGTCATCACGGTGAAGTTTCTCAAAGCTTCAAGTGGGTGGGCTACCGATCCTGGCGCAACATCTGCCAGAAGGAGTTTGCTGTGGAGGAAGATAAATCAGTAGGTAAGCTGTGGTGTATAGTGTTATAGGATTTTAGAATACATACCTTTTATGTTGTTTATCTGGGTTACTTAACCACTTTCGGGCCTCATCTATATTTAAATTTTTTTTTCTTAGCGGATTGTGTGGGTTTTCACGAAAGGCTGGCTTGAATATTTTTTTTTGTTGTTGTAGTTTTCTTACCGGATTGGCCGACAAGAACCACCCCAAGACGGCGAGCTTTAGCCGGAGCAAAACGCCAGCAAGTCAGCGAGGTCGGCAATCTGGCAACTCAGAATCTTGGTTTTTCCAGCAGTTATTATTTATAACTACTACTAGGTGCAGCAACAAAAATGGCGCCCAACGTGGGGCCCGAAAGTGGCTTTTGGTTAGTTTTGACCTTGAGTTAGTTATCCGGTTGCCTACAGTGTAAGTCCCGTTGAGTCAATAAGAGTCCTCAACGAGTTGCGACGCTGATCAGTCAACTGGAATTGCTTTCTTCTGGAATTAGATACAGTTTTTAATATAAATTTTTTCTGGGGTAGCTACTATTTCCGACCTTCCGCAGCCTGTAAGTCCCGTTAGATAAGATCACTCATCGTGAACGAGTTGCAACAGGTTGTGGGGGTAAGAAATGGTAGTGAAATTTTTAATTAATTTTGACTATTGAGCTTAAGCATTTGCTGAGTCAGACTAATATCATAAACTGCAAGTAGTTTTCGCTTCAGCTGGCCAAAAATATCAAGAGTCCTTTCAAGTAATTTTTTTTATTTAGTTTTTGCAATGTAAACTTTACCAGGGTATAGTAAAACGTCGTATATGGATTGCGCTTGGTTTGTCCTGATATCTTCGAGTATTGGTCTCACTGAAGATCAGTTGCACCAGAAGCAATTCAGGTAAAGTTGCAAGGAGCTGAACCATAATTCAAAGCTAACACCACAGCGGCATAACCTAAGTATAAAAGAAAAGTTGTGATTTGTTTCTCTCACAGCAAATTCAATAGATGCTTACCGATTTGTCACCCTGAAAATCCTACTGCAAGTCGGCAGCATACAATTTTGAAATTTCTTGAGTCTCTGCTAGAAATTTTCTCGTTTTTGGATTTTTTTTTATTTATTTTTTATTTTTTTTTTGTTTGTGTTTTTATAAATCATATTTTCATATTGTTATATGGTTTGTTTTTTTTATATTTTTTACGGAACCGCGTAACTATTCAAAGTTTAGCGGTTATATATATTTTTTTACATCGTTTAAGTATATGTAGCTTTTCTTTTTTTTCATTTTTATTTTTTTTTGGTTATTGTTTAGCAAGGTACGCTAGATAGTAATAATCTGATTTAAACAGAATAGCCGGTTAAAAATTTTTTTTTATTAAGCCTAAATTTTGGTTTTTGTTTTCACAATACGAAGGGTAGAAGATTTTACCTTTGCATTTCAAAGTTTTTGCGATTGAGTTATTATATTATGGTTAATACCCGTTCGCAAAGTAGGCAATTAACTTTTGATTCAGCTAGGAACGTCATGCAAAATATTCCTACTACTACCTACGCGACCACTGTAGTTTCAACTACAGCGGCGGCTTATTCTGTCCCGGCTGTTACAAACACGGCAACTACAACCAGCACAAACATATTGCCTGCAGTGCAGCAATTCCTAGGCATGGCTCAAGAAAGAGTTTCGGTACATGGATCTGCACATAATACTCACAGTACGATTCCTTCACCCGAATATAGCGACATTACTGCTAGAAACGATCAGCGACGACGCGATTCCACAGTTGGCTTGGCAGGGCCAGCAGTGAATAGTAACATAGATTTGACAGACATCAACCGTAGGCTGCTCGAACTGCAGCAATTGTTGGTGCAAAATTTGGATCGCCATCCAAATGCAGGCCAGCAGTTAGATTCCCCACCGGCTAATCCTAGGCCGAATGGGAATACGAGGGCTCCACGTCCTGTGGCGCGCGATGTCAACGCCTCTCAGAATGTTCAGGGCGGACAAAATAGTCAGTTTCACCGCTCCCCAATTTCAAATGCTTCACTAAACGAGAGGCTAGGCCATTTGAATTTCTCATTTGAGGGGAGGCAGCACCAGCCTGGAGGGCCAGACCAGCCAGTAAATGGGCAGGAGCCGCATCCAGATCAACCGGAATGGGCTACACCTCCCACCTATGGAGCACACACATACCCACCGCAGCGTGAGGCTGATGTATCAAAATGGGGTTTAAGATTTGATGGGACGCTAAAAACCATGTCAGCTGAAGACTTTATTTTTAGAGTAAATACGCTGAGACAAGATCATGATTTGTCTTTCGCTGGCCTACGCCGTAATTTTCACTCTCTGTTAGAGGGGCCAGCGCTAAGCTGGTATTGGAACCTGCGCAAATTAAATCCAATCCAAACCTGGCCAGAACTGGAACAAGCTTTTCTAAGTCAGTTCAGACGCTTTGAAAGTGAATTCCAGTTGCAAAAACGAATAATGGATAGACGCCAGGGTAGCAATGAAACGTTTGAGGACTTCTTTAACGCCGTGTTAGGGCTGAGAAATCAGCAGAGAGTTCCCTACTCGGAGACGGATCTCATTGAAATCATGAAGTCAAATCTCAAACCGGCTCTAGCACACTTGCTATTTTCTGTTAGTATTGGAAGTCTAAATGATTTTTGCCAACAAGCCAAACGGGCTGAGGACTTGCTCGGCAGTCAAAGGACTCAGCCAGGGTCTTTTCGTTCGTATGCCCCATTGAGAGTGCATGAAATTGATTATGAAGGGAAAGAAATTGTTCAGCCAGATTTAGATTTGGAAGCGTTATCAGGTACACGGGATTTCACTTGCTGGAATTGTCAGCAGCGTGGCCATACTTATATATATTGTCCGTCGCCAACAAGAAATATTTTTTGTTATAAATGCGGTCGCGAAAACGTTATCACGCCACATTGTCCGATATGTCGGGGAAACCGACGCGTGAACCAGCCACAAACGGGCCAGGCTCGTTCAACAGCAATTTAGGCCCAACCACTAACATTTCAGCACCAATAATTAGTAAGCCAATAAGTATTTTGCAGAATATAGAAAGGGAAGTATTAGCGGAGGAGAAACCGAGATGCCGTATTATAAAGCCTTTACACCAACGAATTGCCGAGTACAAAGAGGCAAAATATAGAATTTTTGGTGAAGTTTCCAGTCGCATTAGGAAGGCTAGAGAGCGGTATAAGAGACGTAAACGGGTTAGGAAGGAGATCATGTCAGCAGCGTTGTATGAAGGGCCTGATTACAGGTTTTATGCCAAAATAGAAATAAATGGGTGCGCAATAGACGGTTTGGTTGATAGTGGCGCTACTGTTTCGTGTTTGGGCAAAAACTGTATGGAATTTGTAAGGGAAGCTGGACTCGAAATAAACAAGTTTCATTCTTTGATAAAGACAGCAGATGGCAGTCCTCATAAAATCATTGGGCGAGTAAAGGCCAACATTTTCTTTAGCAACAGTACCCATGAGATAGTTTTTTATTTGGTGCCTACGCTAAGTAGGGAGCTTTTTTGGGCGTAGACTTCATACGTCAGTTTGGATTTTTCGCCAAGGTTTGCAGCCTGTCTACATATAATATTAATTTGTGCTCGGACGCCCAGCACTTTTCAGACCCAGTTGAAATGCACGATCTAGCAACAGATCAGCGCAGGCGTTTGGAGGAGGTGGTCGCCAAGTTCCCATGCTTTACGCGCAAGGGCCTAGGGAAGGCTAGCCTGGAGGTCCATACAATTGATACCGGCTCTGCAACACCCGTGAAAGATCGACACTACCCGGTATCACCGGCTGTGCAGAAACTAATGTACGCGGAACTGGATAGGATGCTTGATCTTGGGGTCATTGAACAGAGCGAGAGTCCATGGAGCCACCCGGTTACTCTTGTCCGAAAAGGTGAAAAAACCCGGCTATGCTTGGACGCTCGTAAGTTGAATGCCCTCACGGTCAAGGATGCCTATCCATTGCCACACATCGAGGGGCTGCTCAGTCGGCTGGGAGATACGTTCTATATCTCCAGTGTCGATCTTAAGGATGCGTTTTGGCAGATCCCATTAGATACATCCAGTAGGGAAAAAACTGCATTCACGGTGCCTGGGCGACCTCTTTACCATTTTACGGTAATGCCTTTTGGGTTGTGTAATGCAGCCCAAAGACTTTGCCGTTTGATGGATAAAGTGATCCCTGCGGCATTACGTGATAGAGTTTTTGTCTATTTGGATGATCTTTTGGTGGTCTCGCCGGACTTCCCGACTCACGTGTCGTTGCTAGAGCAGGTAGCAAGTTGTTTGGACAGGGCTGGTCTGACCATAAACGTCGCGAAATCGAAATTTTGTTTTCAGGAGCTTCGCTATTTAGGGTATATTGTAGGCAAGGGGAAGCTACGGCCAGACCCGGGCAAGGTAGAAACCATTTTGAAGTATTCCTATCCCAAGACAGCGAAGCAGGTACGCAGCTTTATGGGAGCTACCGGCTGGTACAGGCGCTTCATACCCGATTTTGCCACAATAGCGACACCCATCTTCGATACCCTAAAGAAGCGAAAGGCTTTCGAATTTCCGACTGAAGCGAAAAAGGCATTCGACCAACTGAAAGCGGCGCTCACCACCAGTCCCGTCTTGATACACCCGGATTTTTCTAAGCATTTTTACGTGCAATGCGATGCTTCCGACATCGGTGTTGGAGCAGTGCTTTTTCAAAAGGATGAGGATGAAGGCGAGCACCCTGTGGCATTTTTCTCCCACAAGCTCACATCAGCGCAGCGAAATTACTCCGTGACGGAACGTGAGTGTCTAGCCGTAGTGTTGGCAATAAAAAAATTCAGGCCATATATCGAGCTTTTACCCTTTACAGTGATTACAGATCACAGTAGCTTAAAGTGGCTCATGTCTCATAAAGACTTGAGCGGGCGCTTAGCCAGGTGGAGCCTGCATCTACAATCGTACGCATTTGCCATAGAACATAGGCCCGGCTCGAAGAATGTAGTGCCAGACACCCTCTCACGTTACGACATGGAGGAGATTTCGTCGACTGTTTTGAACCTTATCGATTTAGACTCAGAGTATTTTAAAACACCCAGCTATGTGGACCTGATAAAGGTAATAACTGAAAAATCTGAACAGCTGCCCGATTTAAAAGTCGTGGATAATTTCGTATATAAGCGTGCTCGTCAGTATGATGGAACTGTTTTAAACGAGGATTTCGCTTGGAAGCTTTGGGTGCCGCCAGAATTAACAACGCAAATAATTGAAAGTTGTCATAACCCGCCACAGTCGTCACATGGCGGTATAGGTAAAACTTTACACCGAATAAAAGAATATTTTTATTGGCCTAATATAAATACTCAAGTGCGTGCCTATGTTGCAAATTGTGAAATTTGTCGCGAAACAAAGCCGTCTAATGTTACGTTGAAACCGCCTATGGGTGCAGAAATAACGACGCAACGCCCATTTCAACGCATTTTCATAGATTTTTTGGGGCCTTACCCAAGGTCTAAAAACGGAAATAGTTATATTTTCATCGTTCTCGACCACCTTACAAAATACGTTCTGTTAAAAGCTATGACAAAAGCCAGTGTTAAAAATGTTATAAAATTCCTAATTTCTGAAGTTTTTCATAAATTTGGTACGCCCGAAACAATAATATCCGATAATGGCAAGCAGTTTGTTAGCCATGAGTTCGGTAGTATGGTAAAAAACTTCGGTATAAAGCACGTCCGAACGGCTTTATATTCCCCGCAGGCAAACGCGTCTGAACGGGTTAACCAATCGATTTTGGCCGCTATACGTTCATATCTGCAAGACGATCATACCGAATGGGATAAATACCTGTCGGAAATCGAGTTTTCGTTAAGATCGTCGGTCCAAACATCGATTGGTGTCACGCCGTATTTTGCTCTGTTTGGCGTAAATATGATGAGTCATGGGGGCATGTATAAGTTGGCTCGAAAGCTAGGCAGTCTGGACGACCCTGAATTAGAAATTTTGCTTAAGTCCGAGAAACTGGACCTCATCAGACAGAAAATTAGAGAAAATTTGCACAAGGCATACTTAAAGGGAGAAAAAACCTATAACACCAGGACTAGGCAAGTCAAGTTTATTCCTGGGCAAGAAGTTTTTAGACGAAATTTTCAGCAAAGCGATTTTCGCAACAACTTCAACGCAAAGCTGGCGCGCAAGTTTTTGAAATGCCGCATAGTACGCCCAATCGGTAATAGTCTTTACGAGGTAGAGGACTTGAAAGGTAAACCGTTGGGGGTATTTCACGCCAAAGATTTAAAGCAATAGTTTTAATATCTTTGGTGTACTTAGTCCCAACGGTCCCGCATTCATAGAAACTTTCGCGTATAGTAAAAAGCGGTTGCACATATGAATAGTCGATGAATGCAAGGCAAATATTTCATATTTTCAGTAACCTATACAGAGTGTATCCTACAGGTTTTTGGTCTTTGAATACGAATTCAACAAATCACTTATCTGGCGATAAAGAGACGCTATTTTTTTTGTTTGTTTTGCAAAAGCACTTTTTTTTTATTGACGTCTGTTGGCAGAATTATCGCGTTTCATGAACGAACGAACTGGCAGGATTCGGTGGCGTAATACGGCATTTGACCTGTTATACTCATCTGAAGCTTACGTTTCTAGCTGTTTACATTTGTAAACGGTCCATACCTCGAATGCCGCCCCATATGCTCTAGGGGAACTATGCCATTAAGAAGCTGGAGTGGTTAGCCATCTGAGGTAGTGACGCAAATCTTAGTCCGATCTTATAGCGGGACAAGTATAAATAAGTTCAAAGTTTGTATAAATAAGTAAAGTTTGTAAAACTAGTTGACCAACCGAGTGCCGATAACGTTGGTTCAGGAAACGAGATAAAAATGCGCGCACAAAAACCAATAGTATGAAATCTCAAAGCATTCGGTCAAGGCACAAACGAAAACATTCATACTCAATTCGCAATATCTAAACCGGTAGCAAGTATCGCAATGAATGTTTGTAGAGACGTACTTAGAATTAAGAGGAAGTAGTGTAGTTAGGGTAACAATACACCAAACAATTCTAAGTTGTCAAATTTTTGTAAATTTTTAAATATTATTGTAAATATTTTGTAACTACGTAAATATTTGAATTCTAGCAGTTACGCTTAACTTTTTGGGAAACTACAGGGGGTCTGCCCCGCCAGAACTGTAGGCCACAGGCTTATAGCTTTTGGTGGACTTAGTCCTTGTAGTTTGAAATCTCAAAAACAGGTTGTAAAGTCCTGTTGGTTATTAATCTAAACGTAAGCAAAGGCACGGCATTGGATTTTTTTAAGTTTCTATTGGATTTACTTAAATTTAGATCACATAGTTTTAAGGTGTTTTACCTATGCTATTTGGTAAATCTAAGTTGGAGCAAAATGAAAGTGTGGATTTGTTTTTTTTGTAAATATATTTACTCAAACTTGGATAGCCAAATAAAGGGGTTAGTTAAAATATAGTTTTTCTTCTTACCGCTAGACTGTTACGCTCGTAGCTGCCTGTCTTGGTCATAGCAGTCTGCGCTTCCAGCAAATGATGAACTCACCTGTAAATAAATTAATAAAAACTTGATAAGTTTTAAATTTAAAGCGTTTCCGGTTTTGAAGTTTAAACTTTGGCATAAGCATTTTTGAATTATAGATGAAGTAGGAACTTCACACCTTGCCAAAATTTGAATTTCAGGACTAGAAAGCAGTTGGCGTAATGAAATCGCGGGGGGTTTGTTCCGCCCAAACGTCATAGCACTTTGGGTGGACTAAGTCCTTGCATTTCGCAAGGAGCAGCCACTGACTTTGCTTACGTAAACTTGAATGCATTTTGGAAAAAAGGGTGCTGACCGCTTCCGGTTTATGTCAGGAAGTAGTTGCATACATACGTACACGGGTCGTATTTCAAGTTTACATATGCAAGCGGGGCCAATTAATAGCGAAAGCATGTTAAAGTTCACAATCAAATTCATAGACTCACCTTTGTTATGTTATTTCCGTCCGTCCGATATCCAATTTCTAAAGTTTGTGGCTTGATGAATATTAAAAGTAAAACAGTTATTAAAATAAAATGGTTTGAAATTACAGTTTTACTTACCTTTTCTTAAATCGTACGTGTTGTACCAGTAGCCTAGTGCCGGCGACCCTCGTCGATGAAAAGTGGCAGCTTGCTCACTCTCCAAGCTGTAGGGCATTATGGTAGCAGGCCTAAAACGATATCAAACAAGTTTATTAATTATATTACAAAGCATTACTAGCATGTGGTACGTATGTAAGTGACGGCAAGACGACGGCGTCAAACACCTCGCCGGCGGACTTTGCAAGCGAGTACAATGACGTCACACACGTACACACCCATAGATATGTATGGATTATCGCTTGCAATCACATTTGTTTTATGAGACACGGTACTCACCTGTTTAAACCCATTCCCAACAGAGAACGGGATCCATAAATTGTCCTGGAAAGAAGAATAAGCTAGTAATAAGTTGAAATTAGTAAAAATACAATATCATACTACTTACCTCCACATGCTTGCAGTTCATTGATCGTTTTCTCTTAATAGTAAACAGCGTTGGTATTTTGCGTAAAAATAAGGTGGCCAGATCAACAAAATGCTTTTACGGTGTGATACGGTCAAACCTATATTTCCCAGTAACGTAATAGGGATTACCCAGAATACCCGAAGTGGGGAAAGGGACAATTGGGGTTTATGTGACAGTAAACCACCGCCCTCCCATTCCGGGTCCATAGATGGACTGTGTAATGGTTGGGTTTGTAGTGGTCGCCCTAACATGAGCCGGTAAAGCAGTCTTTGATAGTGAATGAAAGGGAAAAAGAAGAAGACTGTAGGAAAGAGAGATATGTAAAGTAATTAGGAATGGGAATTGAATAGATGTTGGATCTGATAAGATGGTGGGTGAAGTCCAGGCGGGAAGAAATAATTTGGGAAGTGCAGAACAAAATGTCGGGGCTTTTTTGGTTTTGAAGTGGAGGAGAAAAGGTATGGTTGTGGTGCGGGCAAAGTAAAGTAAAGTGTTAAAAAAAAAAAAAAATAAAAAAAAAAAAGGAAAAATTTAAGAAAAATATATGTATGCTAAACAACAGGTGTTTTTGTTTATAACACCAAGATAATTAAAGTGCCAAAGAATTTTTAACCCGTGCTTTTGTCAAAGAAAAGCAAAGTAACTACATAAGAAAAATTTAAAATCATAATGGCACATATTAAGTAAAATTTTATGTGAAGTCAAACTTTCCACACATATATATAGAATAAAACAAATGACAAAGCAAATCACAGTAACTTTTATTACAAAACATAAAATTTAATTAGACATTTCCGTATTGGAATAAAAATACAAAATTTTCTGCCCCACCGTCATCGCACCATACTCCACGAGGGAACTGGTTGTGTAAGCTCCATCCATTTTGGTCATCGGCTAGGGGCCAACAAGTTCTGTTTCATCAGTGGCCAAGGATTTCACCCACCAGGCAGCAGCGACATCCGCATATGAATGGTCCACAGGTATTTTGCTGACACGAACTGAAAACGAACGGACAAACAGACATAATATTATAAATATATTTGTATTTTTTTTCAAAAGTGTTAGGGAAAACACCTTTTATTTTTTTTTGTTAATTGCGCCAATAATTTAGCGCACTTAGGCCCCATAAAGTGAGCTCATTTTTAGGCAGGCAGATTAAAAGATATACGGCAGTTTGGCCAGGTGTTCACCTGAGAAACTCTCACGGGGAAAAATATACATATATTTTATAAAACGTTTTTTGATACTTTTTACTTTTGACCCGCGACGTTAAAAGCAAAATTTTTGTGGAATATCCTACAGCGAGCCTGTACAGAAGAATAGAAAACCAATAAACATTTTAAAATTTTTCAATTGAATTTTGATAATATATATTTTGTATATAGTTTTAGTCAATAATAGTGCAGAAATGGTTATTCGAATTAGAAATGAATTTTTTGTATACAAATAATATCTTTCCTAGCTTTATTGCATTACAAATAAAACAGAATTAATACGTTTTATACCGTTTTAAATGAATTTGTTTAATTAGCTCGATGGAGTAGATTAGTTAAGCTAATTTTGTGGTAGGAGGGTGATAAAGAAGTAAGTATTGTTCAGGGATGGCTTGACAAATTTTCATCGGTCTCCAAGTCATCACGGTGAAGTTTCTCAAAGCTTCAAGTGGGTGGGCTACCGATCCTGGCGCAACATCTGCCAGAAGGAGTTTGCTGTGGAGGAAGATAAATCAGTAGGTAAGCTGTGGTGTATAGTGTTATAGGATTTTAGAATACATACCTTTTATGTTGTTTATCTGGGTTACTTAACCACTTTCGGGCCTCATCTATATTTAAATTTTTTTTTCTTAGCGGATTGTGTGGGTTTTCACGAAAGGCTGGCTTGAATATTTTTTTTTGTTGTTGTAGTTTTCTTACCGGATTGGCCGACAAGAACCACCCCAAGACGGCGAGCTTTAGCCGGAGCAAAACGCCAGCAAGTCAGCGAGGTCGGCAATCTGGCAACTCAGAATCTTGGTTTTTCCAGCAGTTATTATTTATAACTACTACTAGGTGCAGCAACAAATGTTTCTTATAATATTAAACAAAACATGGTTAATTACCCACAACTATAAAAATAATAATTAGAATTAAACAAACTTATTTCCGGCCTCACCGGAAATGCTTTTAATATTGCCAACCTCATTCCGTTATCATAAAAACTCGTATACCATTTAGCAACGCTAAGACGATGACAGTTTGCAAGCAAATATCAAACGTCACAACTGTCACGGCGACTAATAAATTATTGGGTTCTACCACTGTTCATTAAAAATATACAAACAAATCAAGTTCTTTGCAATTCTGTGGGAGAAAAATATATAAAACAATGGACCCACTTTTTATAGAGCCTAAATTTAATAAATCAGATACTGTAAAAATGATACAGTTATATCGGTCTCATCCTGTGTTATGGGATATAAAGGACAAGACTTATAGACGACAAGATTTAAAGGCAATTGCTTATGATGACATTGCCAAGAAGATGCACATGACGGTTGAATCTGTGAAAAAGAAAATAAAATCATTGCGTTCCACTTATACCGGAGAAAAAAGAAAAATGCTTTTGTCAAGAACGAAACCAGACGGTGAGGAATATAGAACAGCTTTATCCTGGTATTCTGAAATGAACTTTCTGGACAATTTAGTTCCATTAAGAAAACCTGTGGAAATTGTATTTGAAGTAAGTCAATAAGTGCTATTACATATCATGTAAGATTAGTGTCGAGTTTTTTGTATTTTTTTTTTTCACGCACAAAATGTGCATAGCTACACAAATTGTGTGGGATAAATATAGGTATTTGCTTATTGGGATTAGTTTTATTTACCAAATAGAAGTGGTATAGCGTACATTAGGCCAAAGCTTTATTTGTCATTGATATTATATCCAAAATATATCACAATATAGATTTGTGCTTAGGTTCTTTACATGCCCGACGTTTAAAATTTTCCAAATTTTCATAGGTACTTTGTACATATATTTGTGAATATGTGTTTAAATCAGAAGTCTATTAAGAGCGCATTTTCTTATGCCCGGCATGTACATATGCATTGCGTTTTGTCCCTTTTAAGAGTTCGTGTAGAGAAAGTCTGATCGGATCGAAACGATCTGAATATTGAAACGCTTTAATATTCATTCAAATTTCTTTCATCTTTTATAGAAACCTTCTGAAATTAGCCAAGAATCCGAACGTAGAGAAATACGCGTGGAAAGAGAACAGGTACTTAAACAAATGCCTCAAAAAACATTTTTTAAAGTTTATAAAAGTATTTCTATTTAGATCTCTAAACCCTTAAAAATAAGAGATAATCGCACTTTGTCTACACAAGTTTTGGACTCATCTAAGGGTAAGGGAGCTGCCAAAGTTCCCGTCGTTCTTTATCGTCTATTGGATAGCGAACATTGGCAGGAAATAAAAGTAACTTTAACTGATGAAGAAGGTCGTACGGATCAGCTTTTAGATAAAAAAGAATTTCAAAGTGGAATCTATAAGTTAAAATTTGATATTTATAAATATTTTATTGGGCAGAGCAAAACTTGCTTTTATCCATTTATTGAAATCGTTGTAAAATGTGTAGCAGGTCAACATTATCATATACCACTTCAAGTATCCCAATTCAGCTATAGTACATACAGAGGAATTGAATAAAATAAAACAAAAGTGCATGAAACCTAACTTTAATTATAACTTGTACACAATTGTCTTATAATTATATACCTATTTCTAGTATTAACTACATAATAAAAATCGACAACAATTGTGCTCGGTTACGCTATTAATGAAACTAATTTTTTTTCCTGTTGGTTGGAAGTTTTATTAAAAATTCGGTATTCCACCAATTTTTGTCTTGCAGAATTACGGCAAATTCTATATTTGAACTTCCAAATTGTTATATTCCGAAATAAAATTTAAAGATTAACACCGATTTACCGAGTGCAAATACAAATATATGAAGATTTTCCACATACGAATGTCTAAAAACCTTATTTCTTTTTATTTCATATACATACATGCAAAAAAAAAACGAATATACCTTTAAAAAAATTTCGATTAACATTGGATATACAAGCAATTGTATAAAAAGTTAAAGGTTGATATATAGTTTATATTATGACTTTTCCTTCTGTTAAGTTGCCATTATGTTAGGGCTTTTCTACACGATATGTATATTATCAAGGCGAATTCATTCCTGCTAGAGGAACTATGACACAATAAACTACCGGGCATGTTCTCACACTCGCAACTTTTTGCCAAGACAAAATTATGTATAACGCCAAAATTTATTATATTTAGATGTTCTAAGGCTGCTGCGTTTTGGTTTTTGTATTTTGACAGGTTTTATTAACAGTTTTCTTTTTAAATTCTCAATAATTTATTTAGATTGTTGGGATATAAAGTTAAATACTTGAGAATATATGTTGCTGTTATGAAACGTCGACATATAGACAACTGGAAAACATAGACAAGAAGCTGTTTATAATTTTTTGATTGGTCTCAATATTATAAACTAATGTAGTGAATAAAATTCAATTGTTAGTAATTTATTTTTATCGTGTGGGTGTGAAAAGAAGAACATAATAAAATTTGACAGTGTAACAGAGTACTGACAAGAAATTCGCCGATACATACACCTAATAATGAATTCGCCTTTAGCTTACCTATAAATTTTATATAGTGAATAGCCTGGCAACTCTAAAATATAATGTAAACAAAACTAGACAACGATGGTGGAAATAGATAATATTTTGGAATTTATACATTTAGTTAAATCTCATCCGATTTTGTGGAACAAGAAACACTTGTTTTACAGAACAAACATGAAAGCAGATGCTTATATTAAAATAGGAAAGAAAATGAATGTGAGTGGTGAAATGGTTAAAAGGAAAATACACTCATTGCGCGCCGCCTATAACAAGGAAAAAAGAAAAATGAAAGCAATGGGAAACTTATCTAGTTCTGGAGAGAATGAACAGTATACACCATTGTTTAAATGGTTCCATGAATTAAGCTTTCTCGACAGTGTTTGTAGTGAAGAAAACACAGGACACAACCCAATTGTGGTAAGACAAAGAACATTCGACCAAGCAGATTGCGCTGAACATAATTATAAGTATTTTCCGTTAGGCTCCCACAATTGTACAATATCTTTTAAGTTTTCTTTGTTAACATAAAAATGGACAGTTTACATTTTAATCCAACAAAAAGTTACTTGAGAAAAATGTAATACTATGTACATATGTGTCTATCTGGTGATTGCATTTTCCCGTCGCGATTCTAACAGGACACCTCACATGTGGCTACTAGCGAAGAGTTAACATCTTCTGTATAAATTGTGGAGGTGAGGAGGCGAGTGTTGACCAGTTCCTCTGTGCATTTTATCCTAATGTGCTATAGGCGGATTATATTCATCCGGTTTTCACATTAGTTCAGATTGGAATATGTGGTTGTTATGGCAGGCAGTTTAGGCTACATATAATCAGGCAACACACTAGGACCAAATTGGATGCAAGTGTGCTGGCTTTTTCAATCTAACCTTTCAAACTAGTCTGTCATTGTTTTGAATGATGCCAAACCGGTTTCATTTAGGGGAGTATGCATGTTTTTCATATTATTCTGTTGGTGAAGACATCATGTCTTTCAGAGACAACGTGAAACGAGTAGTATGCCAATGATTGCATTAAAAGCAATATTGGCTGTGAGACAAGAAATCATGTAATTAATATTGATAAATAATTTTTGTTCCACTTTGAATTCTTAAAGATTCTATGCAGGTCTGGTTGGCTTAACCATTTAGCCATTGGCATGTAGCAATATTGTCCTTTTTTGTAAAGATGTTCCATCTAAAAAGCACGTTATGTCAGCAATGTTTAATGAATTTTCTTCGTTTTTTTCAGGATGATTATGAACGCAAAAGAACACATGAAGAAGCTGGAAGTAGCGATGACAGTAATGCAACGGACAACAAAAAGAAATGTACTGATAAACAAGAAGCTCCTATTCTTGAATTTGTGAATCAACGGTTTCATGTCAAACGCTATGTGGTGCAAATACCAAAGTCGTTATTACCCATGTAAGTGATCTCTATGATTATATCACCAATAATATTATAACACTCACCATAAACCTGGACACTTAATAAATCTTCCGTCTATTAAGCTTAATCATAATATGAATAACTCTGTTAATTTCAGCAAAACTGCTGATGCGCAACAATTAAAGCAACGCTATATATCACTTGCCATTCCATCTGACTTTTTTCTTGCGAACATTAAATGGTCGGATACATTTACTCCTGAAAACCCGTTCTCAATAAAACGTCCATGTCAGTTTCATATAATGCATGATAAAGTTGAACCGCCGATTGGAGATACTCACCTGCTGGAACCAGCTGATGCTAGCTGCTTATATTCGGCCAAAGTAATGCTTTTGGCATTGCCACCGATTTATGAAATCTACCAAAATTGCTTTGAAAATAGTGCTGACAAAACCCATTCTGCTATTCACCCATGGCGACTGATAAATTTTTTGGTAGGTGTAGAGGGAGGCGTTGAGACAATGGCTATTGGTGGTCCTTGGTCAGCTGCATTGGATGGAGCAAGTCCCGATAAGGATCCAGCGGTTTTAATACGTACGGCAATACGCACCTGCAAAGCACTCACTGGCATTGATTTGTCCAGTTGTACTCAATGGTATGTATGCATTAATCCTCCCGAAAGGGGCTAACGAAACGGTTTCAAATGTTTGGAATAGATTAGGTTAGGTTATCTTTTACAGGCTGCCAGCCACTGAAAAGCCAGCCCACTTGGGCCAAATTTGGTCCCGTTGTGTCTTGTGATAGATTAACAAATAAGTTAATTTTTTCTCATTG
This sequence comes from Thecocarcelia acutangulata, assembly GCA_914767995.1. NCBI lineage: Eukaryota > Metazoa > Arthropoda > Insecta > Diptera > Tachinidae > Thecocarcelia > Thecocarcelia acutangulata. Next base: position 19,879,831 of record OU612095.1, on the reverse strand, counting down.
ATATATTACAAAGCCTCATAAGGGTTCTTAAAATTCGCCAACCAACAAAAAAAAAATATTTTTTCAGGACGCCAACGCAAAGCGTGTAAAATCATGCATTATTTCCGTTTCCTTAATACCCATAACTTCCTTCTCATAGCATCCTTCTTTCCTTTCGTAAATGGAAAAGCTAAAGAGCTAAAATTTTGCTTAAATGCTTTGGATTGGTTTGTACATGGTGCCAGCTTTAAGCTCTTTCCTCTTTTGTTTAATAACAATAAAAAACATTATAGTACGTATATATATGTAGAAGTACTTTTCTTTATCTCATCAGGCATCGTTTTGTGGAAATCTATTATCATCGCCAAGATGTTAAGGATGTAGATGACTATGTGGAAACTGTTGTTATTTATTTGCCAGATATACACTCGCTCATGCCCAACCCTGAAGAGTGGCAACTATTGTTTCAACTTTACAAAAATACTAACAATGTCGATGGCATTGAAAAAAATGGTGACTCAATACGCAACAACCATGCCGCCGTAGAGAACTCTGTACATAAAGGAACCGGGAACAAAGCAAAAGCATCTATTGTTGGTGAGGCACATGACGAAGACAGTTCAGTTGATGATGAGGACACTGTCAGCAAAAGGCCAAATGTACTTATTTCTTTGGACTTAATATCAAAACTTAAAATGAAAGTAATTTTCAATTAATATTTCGTAATTCTTACAGGATAAACATGGTCGAAAGCCATCAGTTTCGGGTCAAACAGGCAAGAGTTCTTTTCCCGTTTCTCCTCATATTATTGTACGCCCAAATAGACAGGCAAAAGGAGGCAAATTTGATTGCGTTGTCAAGTCAATGACTGTATTATTAGATTACCATCCAGATAATTTCAAAGAAACTTCTTTTGAGGTTAGTATTATTACAAACTGTATTATTTTTACAAGTTACAGTTGTCATTTGCGTCTTTTTAACGGTGATAGTCTATAAAAATGTTGAGAGTGTTGGGATTGATGGCGGCGGTATAAAGCACACTAGTTAGTCACTTTGCTTAAATTTTAATTAAAGAGAGTGATAAAAATAACAAGAGAGTTGAAAGTTTGTTGCAATGAAGATAGGGGTAGAAAGAGAGAAGTGCGTTTAGGTGAAGAGTCAGACAGATTGTGTAATTGATTTGCGTCAGCCCATGGCTTGGCAGCCTTATTTGATGGTGCACTAATTCCACGGGGTGAACTAATTTACAGTTCATTAGCGCTCGCACGTGACTTGCAAGGCAAGTTGTTGTCATATGTTTGCAGCCATATGAACGAACCCCCTGCTGAAGAACTCGCGCCTTCTAACCCCTCCTATATGCAATTCCCCAGATTGTCAATAGAACCCAAGGCTTCATGAGTTACACAAAGTCCATAAAGAGCATCCTAGTTTCTTTGGCCTTTATTTTATTCAAGAATTGCAATAAATTGTCCAGCTCAAGTTATTTTTGGCCTTATTTCTCAATATTGGAAAATAAAACAACACATTTTTTTTTAACCCCAAAAGACCTTTAGCTGAACAAATTTATTGCATAAAAATCATGTTTTTTTTTCTGCTACTATATCTTGGTTTCTTCCACAATTTAAAAAATGCTTCAGACCGATTTATGATAATCAAACCAAGGGATTCGAGTCCAATCCACTTTCATCGCATTCCGATACTTCTGCCAAATCATGCAGCATCGGTCTGCCTATGCCTACTATAATAAGAAAGAGCTGAACACTGACAGCGGTAGTGCTCAACACTAACTTCTTCCTCCTCGTCTCTACAACTTCTACAGTAATCACTAAATGGAAGATTTAACCTCGCTTGCGTCCCTATGTGACAATGTCCAGTCAGGACCTCCACAACCGTACGCAATCTCCTTCGGGGCAGGCCCCAAAGGATAATGGTCCTTCTGCTATCATATCTGGACCATGCCAGCCTTGATATTTGGCATGTAACCTCACTAAATCATCTGCCTTGAGCGGTCTCTAAAATTGTTTGCTGTACTTGTTTCTTATAGCTCCTAACTCTGCTTTTACATTTAGACAGACGATGGGCAGACATGTTTTCATTTCTCTTTTGGTCTTGCCTAAACCTTTTACATTTAAAAAATTAATAGACAGACAGAAATTTTCGTTTCTCTTTTCTTTCTTTTTTTTTTTTTTTTGTTGTTGTTGTTTTTTTAAGCACAGCTATATGAAGTTGATGTTGATATAAGAATAATGATATGAAGCAACAACATAAAAAATGCGAAAAGTTAAAAAGGAAAGAAAAAATGAAAGTCGTGTACTAAACACTCTCCCCCACCGACAATTTTCGTTACAGCACCCTCAAATTTCGTCTGTCTGCCCATCGTCTGTCCAAATGTAAAAGCGCTCTAAGCGGGATTTCAACAATCCCATTCATATCCCTTTGTTGTAGCTGGAATGCTTCGTCCGCCTCAACATTTCCGGGCACATTTCCACATTCGAATGTCTCGATAAGTCGTTTAAAGATATCCAGCATTCAAAAACCAACCTGGACGTCGTATAGACCCCAGCTAGTACATACAGCGCAGCCTTACTATCAGTACAAATTCGGATATCCTTGCCGTATATCCTGTAGTACCTTAACCAGTTAGTTGCCCTCATTACGCCTGCAATACACGACATTAATTTTGTAGCCTAAAACTCATTCTCCTCTCATACAGAAGGGTAAAATACTCCCACCATCTCCCGAGTTCGACTTGGGGGGTTACTCTTTATTGCGATGCGAAAGGTAGATGCGATAAGAGTATAATTTGGTATTCTGTGCTGTTTGAGCAAACTTTTTCGCGCAATAGTTTGAAAATGAACCAACGCTGTTACCACAAAATAAACAATAGCGAAGAATGATAAAATAAAATGTGCGAAAGGGAAAAATTAATTGCGAGAGAAAAATGCGAAAACGCAATACAGAGTACCAATTCTTTGATTATTCTCTCACATCGCAATAGAGAGTAACTCCCTTGGATTCATCTTTAAAGATCTCAAGAACGTCCTATTGACAATACGCCGATCACATTTGGGGCCGTGCCTGTCAAAATTACATCAAATCTCCGGCGAGCAGTTATCAACATTCTCCAGAAGGTTCACTATTCTTCCTATTATTGAGGCATGACTATATGTCGCCAATTTAACTAATTTGACCTTTGTTGGATAAATCGTTGTACGACACATATACACTCAATATACAGACATATATTTTTTCATGTGCTTTCAGATATCATTATTTGCTGAGCTATTCAATGACATGTTAATGCGTGACTTTGGTTTTAAAATCTTTAAAGAAATTAGTTCTCTAAAAGAAACTGAACCGGCAACCAATGAAATAACCGTAGAAAAGGACAATATGGTGGGAATAGTAGAAGAAGAATTTATAGATGACGATGTCGAGAAGAAACCTTCCCAATTATTTGACGGTTGTAAAGATGAAGAGAAACAGACACTTAATGCTTTGCAAGCAATCGAATTACAAACATCTTCTGATTTGGGTATTGACAAAAACATAATTAATCCTGAACTGCTACTTTCGTTCACCTATTTTGATACCTCTATGTGCGGTTATATCATCGCTAAGGATTTGGAAGATTTATTTGATATAATAGGCTTAAACATGCCGCGTTCCGAAATAACTAAAGTATTAAAGAAATTGAATATTTCTGATTCTTCAGAGCCCTTGCACTACCGGTAAGTTATAAAACGACAAATTTTCCCTAAACTATGAGAGCTGCTTGATAATTCCGTGATTCCCAAATCTCTTGCCCACCCAGCTTTTTCTTTAGGTTTGAAAACAGAAAATAGTCACAATAGCGTTGTTGGGGTAGCAGTTGGTAGCCCAATTTGTGAACACTTGTTCATAGTGAGCACACACTTGTGCACTCGTGCATTACCTTGATGGAACAGATACATATGTATATCTAATTGATTTGCGTCAGCACTTGCCAAAACAGCTTAACCTGACGGTGGACCAATGCTACGGGGTTAACTAGTTCACGACTCACAATCGCCCCAATTTGGTGTGCAAACCTCACACAGGTGGCAACTTTTTTTCATATGTTTGTAGCCATAAAAGCTCTTGCTGAAAAGCTCGGGTCTTGTAATCCCTCCTTTATGCAATTCCCGAGAGAGTCAGTGGAAGGCTAGGCTTTGCAAGTTGGTGGTCCGATGTCCATAAAGAACATCACCCATCTTCTTCTCCTTCTGGATACTTGCATTACAGATCTCTATTGCAAGACAACAGCATTTCGGGTAGTACAATTAGTACTTGGGAAACGGGTTATGCACCATAATTATCACCGAATATGAATACCCCATCCTTGGGATTTTCGAGCTAAACCACAAGCATTACGTTTTAGCTAAGATGTGGCCAACTCAACTAAACGATCAGCGCCAGGATTGTCTGTAAAACTAGTCATGCTGGGACTTTTTTGAGTTTCACTACCCCTCTTCAGCTGGATGTCATCAGTTCGCAAGCCGTTTAGGGTTCTATTGGCAGTAGTCCTTGGGCCACGAATTCTAACCGGAGACTTAAATCTGGTACCACGGGAACCGGGAGATTCGGAAACATGTTTCTGCCCAGTTGAGGTGATGCTTTTCGTGGAGTATCGTGGTGTTTGTGGTTTAGATCCAAAAATAGGGTTGCAAGACAACAGCATCTAGGGAACTACAATTAGTTCTTAGGAAACTGGTTATGCACCATAATTATTAGCGAATTTAGACCTAAACCATAACATTTCAGCTGAGATGCGGCCACCTCAACTAAACGGCCAGCGCCAGGGTTGTCTGTAAAACAGAATTACTTGGGAGCGACTGATCCCCATCCTTGTTCCAAAAGTCCCAACACAAGTCATACTGGGACTTTCTAGAGTTTCACTACCTCGCCATAGTAGGATGTCACCAGCCGCCATGCCGCTTGGGGTTGTAGTAGTCTTTAGGCCACGAAATCTAACCAGTGACTTTAACCTGGTACCACGTGAATCGGGAGTTTTAGAAACGTATTCCTGCCCGGTTGTGGTGCGGCCTTTCGGGGTGTTTGTGGTTTAGAACCAAATCGCGTGGAGAGTTTATTTGAACTTGGTGTGGAGTTGCAATGCAACGGAATACCAGGACACAACGATTGGTAGGAGTATTATAAAGGCTCCGCTCCAAACCAAGGGAGCTATCATGTACAAACAACATGAGATCGAATTAGTACTCATGCATGGCACGTTGTCATGTGGGCGAGGCTAGCGAACGCATTGTATCCGGGTAGGATACAATGCGTCCGTATGGTAAGACCACACGGATGGATGCCCCTGAAATCAGAGTGCCCGGATTATAAATACACCAAAATAATACCTGCTTGATGGAACAGCACAACAGTTCCTTTTTAGCCAAATATGGTAGTTTTTGCATTAAATCCATATCGAATCAGTGTAAACGTTCTGAGAAACTGACCATAACACACTCACCTTACCATTTTTTAAAGCACGATCACCAGGTAAAACTTACTGTTTTGATTGTCCACTGGTCTTTGGGGTATTTTTGAAAAAAAATCATGGAAGCATCAAACAGTCCTTTTTCTTATTATAAGCAATTGTTATTCTCTAATAATTTATTTACATTAGCAAACTTACACATATGCTAGAACCTTTGGAATCTGAATTGGATATAGAAGTTGTCAATATGGCTGATTTGGAGTCTTCTGATGAAGAAGCTGATAGTGATAACGATAGCAACTACATCACTAGTAGCGAGGATTCTGCAGACCCTAGTGCTTCCGGCATTCCTTCAAAATATACAGAGAAAGAAATAGCTTTGGCACTTATTGATGAATACTCGAAACTTCCCCAACTACTGAAAACAACAATGGAAGAAATATACAACTGTAAACGTAAACAAGAAAAGAAAATATATAAAATTTTGGCCAATAACTTGAATGCAAAACTGCAATTAATGTTAAGTGTTAATTTGGTGAAAAGAAAATTAACGTTTTTATGTAACCTCTACGAAAAAGAACTAGAAAGAAGAATGACTGAAGACGTAGAGGCGAATGCTGCTTCGCAATGGCTTTATAGTAAAATGGGTTTCCTCGAACCTCTTGTTAAAAGCAAACTAAAACTCAAAATGGTGAATATTTCTATAGACATACAAGCTTTACAATATTTTTTTAATTATATGTTGTTTCCTATAAAATTTCAGTCAAATACGAAATATTTACAGGTAAGTCAAGAATTCATAAAGTGTTTTTACACGAATAAATCGTTTTTTAATTAAACACATTCAATGGAATGAATTTTTACGGGAATTATTACGAGAACTGTTTGATAACCGTGACGTTTTTAGTTTCCCGTGCAGCCACTTAAATGCAACACTGTTACCGTCAGTGCAATAAATTTTTAGCAGGCTGCATCATTTAGTTTGTGTTTGACAGCCGTTTAAAGCAGACAACCTCGGGAATTTAGACAAAAATGAATAAAAGTGAACTTCTGGGATTGACTAATGATTAACTTATATATATTGCTTAAAAACCTTCAAACCAAGAATATTAAATAAATACTATGGCAACTCAGCACCATTAATTTCGTTGGTTAAGAAGTGTTTCACTGATTTACATTAGGTGTGTTCCACGTGAATAATGGAAACTGTCCGAAGTAGTTCAAAAGCATTCCATGTAACAATTTTTGTGCAATTTTGAGAGAAAATGAGAGAGTAATTTTTTTCATTTCCTGTACAAATTAGCCCGAACTTTTTCTGTGGGTAACTTCGGACTAGAATTTAATAAGCAGCTGTTTTATGTTTACATGCATATGAAACTGAAAATGTAACCAGAAAATTTGCAAATTGGAAAAAAGTTTTATGTTTAAAAATTAGTTAAAAGCAAAATGAAAGGTTGCCCAAACTAAAAGTAACGTTGTGAAGTTGTAAACAGAACATGCAATTGTTTTTTGGCTTTTAATTGTATAAATATGCTTATAAAAATCTATTGAAAATTTTACATTGCTTTTAATTTTACAGCTGTTGCCAATAATACAAAACTTTTGTTTATATAATGTTATGCGTTTTAAGCGTCTAAAATCACTAAAATATACTATAATCTAAATAGTAAGCAGCAGTGGTATTGCAAGATGTACAATTGTGATTTTTTGCGTTTCAGCAGTTTTTGGGAAAAATTTGCAAATTTAGGGAGTAATTTGCTTTTTACTAGCATTAGTCTCAACTAGTCCGAGATCTCGTGGAACACACCAATTTAAGTGACGCTGCACCTTTAGGTCGACCAAAAAAGGCCATCACGCCAGAAATGATCAGTAAAATTCATGGAATAATATTGGGCGATCGAAGAATGAAAGTATGTGAGGTGGTTGAGGCTGTAGACAGCCCAAGTAAGCGGGAACATCACATTTTACATGAATATTTAGACATGTGACTACTTCAAAGCGGTTATTGGCGATGTTCAACTCCAATCCGGCCGCTATAGCAGTAGAAGCAACATGGATCCTTCATAATATCCCAAAACCAAGATCAATTAAAACAGGGATGTTCTGAAGACGGCTATCAGTTACGGCAGTAACTTTGTCGAAGTGGACAATTATAATAAAACACCAAATGAAGTAGTATTTAATGGGTTTATTATCTACATATATAAACAATTTACATTAATTGTAAAGATGCAATCATGTATAGTGAAATCCATAAAACTTACACAATTCTAACTTCAATAGGCTGGTGGGTTGTCCTCTTCAATTAATTGTGGCGTGTTCGGCAGAAAATCTAGAATGGCCGCTTCAACAAGGCTGCCACCAGCTTGTTAATAATAAAAAAATATATCAAATTGGGCAACGCTGAAAGAGAGTTGATAACAAAACCCGGATACAACCAAACGAACTTAATTCGTTACAAGGGATTTTCATTCCAAACGAACTTAATTCGTTACAAGATATTTTCATTCCAAAAGAGTGTTGGGCAATGCTCAAACGCAATTCAGACGAGTTTTTACAACGTTATACAACGTTAGGCAAGACATGGACTCATTTCAATACCTAGCGATAAAGGGATAACTAAAACCGATTTGCATTGGGGGAACGTGCAGTAAATAAAGCCACGGTGTGTTTGTTAAGCAACAAGGTTGCATGTGTTTTCAAAATTCATTCAAATAGATTACCTGCAGATGTTATTCTTAGCTTTTAGATAGATACGATATTGACTTGAAGCAAAAAGAAGGACGAACATATTTGGTGAAAAAGTGCTGTTGTGCAAATTGGAAAGCTCAAAGAAAATGATAACTTTGTATTCGCTTTAAATTTAAAATTTTTAAACATTAAATATATGTGAAAATGTATATCTCTCTTTTCCTTCTCTTTTTAGAAACCGCTGGACGATCATCTTTTGTACGATCTAATTGATATTTATAAGAAGTACAGAGTCCTGTGGGATACGGACCATTTGTCATTCTTTGATCGCGAGAAACGTGATGAAATAATGGTGACTTTGGCAGGCGAGATAAAGACAAATATGAATATATCTTTAGACGTGCAGCAGTTGCAGAGGCAACTTAATTACATACACAAATCTTATTCGAAAGATAAAAGACGTAGAATCGAATGTGAAGTTACCGAAAAGGATTTCCAGCCCACATTTGCTTGTTTTTATAAGTGTCATTTTTTGGAAAACTATCAAGGCCCATTTAAGTGTTCTGAATGTAATTTAATTACTGAAACGCATTGTCAGCACAAAAGACACAAATCTGAACATGGTGGTTTAAAGTGCTCGGAATGTGGCAAAGAATATAAAGTTGATAGATCCTTAAGACGTCACATCAAAAAACATTTTAAAAAGCAATTCCGCGTTTGCAAGTATCGCTGTAAATATTGCCCTGATAGATTCGTTTCAAAACATCAACTTGATCTACATTTAACAAGTCATGAGCGCTTATGCAACATTTGTGGTGAAAAATTTCCTAATGAGCAACCGTTCCAAATTCATTTGAAGATGCATGAAGAAAAACATAAATATTTTTGTCACATATGTCAGGAGGGATTTTTCTTGAAAATCAGCCTTAGCAATCATATCAAACGTCATGTGGATAAGGTTTGTGATGTTTGTAAGAAAACTTTTTATAATTCTATATATCTATATAGACATAAGGAACGCGTGCACGGGAAACAAATGGATAAAAATAAATACAAATAAAAACGTTCTAACTGCCAAGACGAATTCAGTACTAGGTGACCTCATTAGTATAGGTGATGACCGATCAGCTGTTTTAGCAGCTCATTACGAAGCTGTTAAAATTTGTTTCTTTTTACACATTTTCACGCGCGTCATTTCATATTTCTTGTAATGAAATCTTAACTCCTTTGGCCCTGCATACTTGAGTAGCATTTATTTTCTTTTTTTCACTTGGACTAATACTCAAAGGATGACCCCTACAAATACAATGCATTGTAGCAGAACTAGGAAAATTGGTTATGAGAAGAAGGAAAGAAGGTGTAGTGTTTGTGACTTTGACTTGAAATTTCCAACGTTATAATTAGCAGGAAACGCATCTGCAGGCAAATTGTTCTACAAACGAAGTCAATGTAGAGATGAAACGATACCAGTAGGATCGCAAAGTACCGATATCTACTTGGTATCGAATAATAAGCATCGATACATACTTGTACCGGTCGATTTCTTCTTACGATTAGTGGCAGGAAAGAACACATGGAGCCAAAAATCAATATCTTCATTATGGGCTCGATCTTCTGATCCACCGACTGAAATTGGCTGTTTTTATTAGGATCCCGGAAGCGAAGATTTTTAGAACGCTGGTATTCTATCACAATAATACTTCACCCAATAGTTTGTCTTGTAACTGTCTGACACATTCAGTGGAGGAAGAAAAACTTTGTAAGACAATTTATCATTAGTAAAATCATGGACAAGATATGATGATAGTAGTACTATAATCCTTAGGGGCTTGCACCGCCGGAGGTGGCGGTCCTGATGGGAAATTGCCACATAGGGACGCAGGCGAGGAGGTTAAATCTTCTATTTACGACTTGCGTAGAAGTTGCAGCTTCCTCTGGCGGTGTCCAGCACTTTCTTATATAAAGGGCATTGTATCTAGGCAGACCGATGCTGCATGATTTTGCGGAGGTAGCGGAATGGGATATAAGTGGATTGGGCTCCTTTATCCGATTCTCGGGTTGGTACAAACTAGTGATATGCAGATTTATTGAGATACATACCACACCCAGGCAACACAACGGTACCAGACTGCACCCAAGTGGGCTGGCTTTACAATAGCTGGTAGCCTGTTAAACCTAACCCAACCTACAGTCACATAGTTCTTGTCTGAAGATAATTTAGTGACAAATTCGAATGAGTTTAGTAACTGGGCTATATATTTTAGTATCCCAAGATTGTGACCGCTATCTTACCGTCATTTTTATGAAATGCAACCATACACCCGATTCTGGTAGTCCCATTTGTATGTACGGGTTGCCTGGATTTATTTTATAAGAACTTTAAAAACAAATAAAAGTATGTAAAAATGGTGACCAACTAAGTTGTTTGCCTGTCAACAAGAAACGGGTATCTCTGACCCATACTAGTAATTTTGACCGATTGGTACCGACTTGGTACTCGATAGTAGAGCTGTGTCGTTCATGAACGAACGGGTTGAATTGAACGGATCATCTCGTTGAACGTAGTGAGCTGGTCATTAAACTGACCACTTTTCGTTCAATAGTGAGCCATTCAATTTGGGTAGCTTTCGTGCAAATATCTTTCGTTCTTTTTGTTTCAAGTTCATGTTTGTTTTTGTAGTTTAACTAAAGTGCGGGTTATTTTTTCTTTGTATTATTTTAAATTATCTGAAATAAAACAAAAATCGATTACGAAACTAATCAAAATTTATCACACCAAAATGGTTTTTATTTAAAATTATTTCTTCTTTTTAAAACAATAATTTTTTTTTATCACTTTATCATTTTTTATTTTGCTATCTTGTTTTGTTCATTTTCCAGTGCTGTGTTGATAATTGACCGGAAAATTTTAATGTTGGCCGCGTGTCATTGGTTCAAAGTGACCGATTGAACGAAATGAATGAACGGATCAGTCTTTTGTAACTGAACGAAAGTGATCGGTCACTAAAATGAACGACCCGGCACAGCTCTATTCGATAGTAAAGCGGCGATTCCAAAAGTACTGGTATTGCTATTGGTATTGAATGAAAAGTATCCAGTATTTACTTGTATATACTGGTATCGTTTCATCCTTAAGCCTATGGCTGAAAAACCTATTCTATCTGTAATGCATTGCGCGATTTCCTGGGCAAACGACCTCAAATGGATGAACTTTGGACCATGCACTTGTATTACGTAAAAATATATAGGTTTCGTAAATAAAACTCCTCAACTCGTCAGAGCAAAATCCATTGTAGTAACGAAGAACAGTGTAACAAACCGTACACTGCGGTGATGCTTCACTGAACCAATAAAGTTGGATATCCTATTGTCACCGATAAGTAACCCCAAAACATACTTTGAGGCACCGACCCAAACATAAGAGTTGTATTCCATTTTCCGTCGGATATGGGTGGTACAACTAGTAAGGGGATCGAAAAAAGCTCGTAACAGGGGATAGGGCGAATTGCATGTTTTTTCTTGTATTGCTGTACTAATAAGGACTTCTTGTACTGAACTAGCCTAGCTACGAACTATAATTATCAAAAAAGAACAAAATAAGAACATGTTGAAACCCCTGAAAAATTATTTACTTATTTTATTAATTCACTCCAAACGCATTAAATAAGTTCCTACAAATGTCTCATAGCAAGCAGTTGTTTCGCACTAAAAAATTTTAAGTAATAAGAATTAAATTAATAATTTTTGCAAAAGAAAAATTTACTAAAATTATTCGCAAGCAGAATGTTTCAAAAATTCTTTAATAATATTCCGCTTTCCTTTGGATAGCTTCTTCAGTCCAAATAATATTTATTTAATTTCAATTTGTAGAATATGTTTGAAAAAAAAAACGGTCGAAATAAAGAAATAATAAGCATTTAAATTCCTTAATATTAAAGTCAAATGACAATAAATTTTGACGTTTTGTGTCTGCAATAATTGTTAACGAAAATTCATTGACAATTATTGCAGCAATAATTGCAACCACTAGCAATAAGCTGTCTTCACTGGCTATAACACAATTTTGACGTTTGCTGCAATAAATGTTAACATATATATTGCTAATCTAGACGGGGGGTCATTTAAGTGGTGGTAAATACCAGAGTAGCCAGACTTTAACAATTTAGAACGCGAATATTCGTTGCCAAAAATAAAACACATTGGTTTGCTGTACTCGTTGTATATGAAAATTCACACAATCGTGGTGTTGGTCGAAATTCGTTATACTCAGTGGAATTTGGAATAGGTTTATTTCTTATATAAAAAAAAGTATTTTTCACGGTATAACTTTTTTTATATTTAATCCAAAAACTGTATAAAGCTATTCTCAAAATATTTTATCACAGATAATTTGTTCAAGAATCCCTGTTTCGTATGGGATTTTTGTTTTTTTTTTTTTTTTTTACTTAAAAAACAAAACTGACCTCTAGCTAAATCATCATTTCCTGCTACTTCCACTATTTCGAATAAAAATTTTTATTCGCATAAAAACATTTGAAACAAAAAAATTTTGGCATGACATCAAACGGTGCTACCAGACCCTGTTTGATCGAATAATAGTCGTTTAAAAGCTTATTTTATTATCGTATTTTTAACTTAAAAATACACTTTTTATAATAAAAAAATGTGTTTTTAAAAATTAAAAGAAAACTTCTGAATTTGGTGCGTTTTTTTGAAAAATTTCCAAGTTGACAACGCTGACATTTTGAAAATTAACTTGCACTTCCGTGTATAAACAATCGTGCAAATTGCAAGAGTTTTTATTATTTTTTTCGATGTATTGGTTGTTAAGATGTACACGCAACTTGTAACCATTTACTTGCACGTTTAAACTTAGTGTAAATGAGCCTTTTGTTGGAGCACTATTAATAGGTGTGTTTCTTTACTCTACTTTGGGATTCCGCGGGATCCCAATTTGCACGAAAAGCGTTCCCGTACTTTAAAATTGGGCAAATGAGAGCGCTTTTGAGAGAATAGTATGCTTCCTCTTCTTGCACTAAACAGCCCGTACTTTTTCTTCGGGCTAGTTTGGGCAAGTAATTAAGCAATCAGCTGTTCGAAAAATAAACAATAGCAAAGAAACAAAGTTCATTTGAATCAACTCGTATACAAATCATTTCAGTGTTTTTATATAAAAATTAAATACACAGGAATGTACAAAAGACCTTAAAAGCTAAAAAGTGAAAAATATCACAGTATTTTTTCGTAAAACTAAGTGACAATTTTTTTTGCCATATCAAAACACAGCATATGTTTCTTTTTGGGCTAGAAATTTGGCTTTTTGCGTTCCCGTACTTTAGGTAAATTTTATCTGTATTTGAGAGTAACTCATGCATGCTCTCTTTTGCCCGAAACTTGCCCGGAAAGTAAAGAAACACACCTAATAATGTAAAATTATTATTTAAGTAACTTTAAGGTATTTTTTTAAATAAAGATGTTAAACTTACATACATATGTATAAGCGTAAGTATAAATAGCTTGTGCGAATAAAAAACATTGGGACTGAGTAAAATGGGCTACCAAAAATCTGGTTACTTTTTATTTATTCGTTTTTTTTTTCTTTTTTAGTATGAAACTAACAAGTATTGTACCATTTTAGAATCCTGAATAAATGCGCGAATTTTAAATGCTTTTAATATATGTATATCTATATATACATAGTAAATTTATTTTATTCTTTTTTTAAGGGACATTTATGCCTGCTAGAAGGGTAAGCTTATGCCGCTTTATCTTATCCTACAGTTACACCATCAAATTTATTTTCAATTCAGTATCAAGTTTTTTACACATACTGCTTGTCAAAATTTAATAAATTGAAAGCTGTGACGCAGGCTGCGCGCAATTTCAAAGCAATTTTATTTTCAAGATGCCGGCGTCAAAAAAACAACTAAAAATAATTGCTTCCTTACCTAGCGTCTCCACATAGCCATATTTATTGCGGCAATTGTCAAATTTGATTGCGTCCATAAAATTTTCGATGTGTAGATCGCAAATTGCTATAGGTAGCAATCTATTGCGCAATGATTGCTCTACTGATTGCTTGAGCAGTTATTGCCAAGCAATGAGCTGTCAGTTGTTGTAATTTGGTATACAAATATAACAAACACAGTGATGTGCATACAACAAACACAGTGTTGTTCATACAACTTCTCACGTTGAATTTTGTTAGTATTTGTGATGAAGCAGTAATACGTTTACGCCATCTAGAGCAATTAGCAATCGCTATACTGTTATTCTGCCGACGTGTTTGCTTGACACGGCTTTCACACGCAGAAAGTTTACTTTGCAAAGTGTGGACTTTGGTGGTAGCACTGGAAAAAGAAGAGAAAAGAGAGCCGCGCTCTCTTCCCTGGCCACCACCAAACGCAAGACTTTGCAAAGTAAACTTTTCGTGTGTGAAAGCGGTGTGAGCTTAGCAATAAAAATTGCTATGTGGAGACGCTAGGTTAAAAAGAATAAATTTGATTTCTACTAAATCAGCACAAATTTAATTTATTTTCTAATAAATTAACACAAAAAACTATGTCGGCAGAATTTTTAAACACAAAAATGAAAAATTTGTTAATTAAAATAGCTATCAGCTGTTTTCTTGACTATAAATTTGAACACAGAGTTAGAAAGCTAATTCGTATCAAATTCGCATTAAGTTTTAAAAGTATGAAGGTATTAGTAAAAAAGTGAGAGTGTATTAAAACCCCCAAGTATAGTAAAAAGCAGCGTTTATTAGTCTTTTCCGACCAAATTTGGTCGGTTGGTCGGCATTTTAATCTTTTTGAGAAAACTAAACTTCCCTAATTTTAAAAATTTCCAAATTTGTTGATTGTGTCCCTGATATAATATGATTAAGAATAGATGTACATACATCAATTTAAAAAAAAAAAAAAAAAAAAAACATTTGAGGCAACGAATTGCGTACTCACATATTGTGAGTACCTATGAAAATAATGTTACAGATTGGGAATGGTCAATAGTAATTCTAGTTTGCGCACATATGTAAATAGGCGTTATTAAATGAATTTTTTTTTAATGTTCTGTCATCCTTTGTTTTCGTTTCAGTATTGTTATTCATTCTATAATTTTAAAAAATTTATCGAATAAAAATTGTACTTTACTAGCTTTTGCCCACGGCTTCGCTCACCTACGTGATAGTAGCTTTATGCATGCAAAGTCTCAGCCCAATTGTTTTAAAATTTACAAAATTTCACACAAACTTTCATCCCGTATTTTATGCCCTTGGGGGTAGAGTTCATAAAAATGCTTTCTTAGCGGATGTCCTACGCCGCAACATTTACCTGCATGCTAAATTTCAGCCTGCTCCGTCCAGTGGTTGGGGCTGTGCGTTGATAGATCACTATGTTACCTTTGCGTTGATAGATCACTATGTCACCTTTGAGTTAGATTCCTATGAGAAATACATATGTTTTTCAATATTAAAAAATTTGTCTTTTCGGAAGGATTTTGGTAGGTTTTAGAACCGAGTTTGTTCGGATATAAAATTTTTGAGTGGCAGCCCGGGTAAAGAGCCAGACATAATAAGAGCGCTTTTACATTTGGACAGACGAAATGTGAGGGTGCTGTAACGAAAATTGTCGGTGGGGGAGAGTGTGTAGTACACGACTCTGTACTAGATATTTGTGGCCATTTTTTGTTTCTCTTTTTAACTTTTCGCATTTCATATGCTGTTGCTTCATATCATTTTTCTCATATCAGCATCAACTTCATATAAGCACACTAGCTGTGCTTAAAAAAAAACAACAACAAAAAAGAAAAGTTTCTGTCTGTCTATTAATTTCTTAAATATAAAAGGTTTAGGCAAGACCAAAAGAGAAATGAAAAAATGTCTGCCCATCGTCTGTCTATATGTAAATGCAGACTAACTGCAGTTGTTTTCGGTATTACCATTTCGTTACATTTCAGCGACTGCATTATCAGCAATCACTGCTGCGTTGTAAGGGTTGATGTAGAGGCACAGTGAAATAACCACCTATCTAAATTAAGCAATTTAGGTAATATCTTCCACTAAAGGTAATATCACACGATTGCCGCAAATAGACCAATCTGACCCAATTTTTATTGTGATGAATTGGTGTCTAATAACAAAATTTTCGCAATCAAATACTCCGTAATCACATGATTGCGAAGAAAGATTTTGTGACAACAATTGCCGCTTATAAGTCACACTATGGATATAAATTAAGGTAATAACACGAACCAGCTGTTGCACAATGGATGAAAATGCTTTCTTAACAAAAGGAAATTAGCGTCAAGTAAACAAAAAAAAAAACAAACAAACAGAAAGACACTGCAAAAAATCTATTTACAATAAAATAATAAGTAAATTTACTAGGTACACTACGAGTTATTTAACAGTAGCGTTAAATTCCATTGAATTTAACAAAGTAAAGCTTATACAATTTATAAATGCTTACTGCAGGGATATATATTTACATATGTCTTTTAAACGTCTTACTTCATCCCTATCATCTAAAAGAGTTATCGCAAGTAAGTTTTGGTGGTGGCTAAGTCTTTTAAGGTAATTGGTGCTATACTTTTTCATTTCATCCTTAATACAAGGAACATCGAGATCATTATGAATTTCTTATATACCATGGGTCTTCTAGTATAAGCCTGAGAGTTTTGGACTGATACCTTTGAATGATGTCAATGTTGGAGTAAGAAGCTGGTCCCCATAAAGGCCACGTTACACTATCATACACGATCGTACGATCTACCAAATAAAGCATGTGTGCTGAAAAAGTAATAAAAATGCTACCGTGCACCAGACTTTTTGACAAATCGTGCGATTTAAAAAATTTTATGAAACTTTTCAAAACATGGTTTCTGTGGGATCAGTGTGATATATATTGTGAAAAATATAAGAATATTGTTGGTGTCTCAAGAAAAAAATTTAATTAATGTAAAATTATTATGTATAAATAATTAATGTAAAATTATTATGTATAATTCTGACCTTGGCCCCAAAAGCTAATACATTTTACTTGTCATAAAATTGAGTTGTTTTAGTTTTACAGGGCTGTTCTGCAAATCACTTTTTGTCAAAGTGATTTCAAATCACGCAAAAGGTGTTCTGCACACAGAAAATATCAAATCACGTGATTTTAAACCGGTTAGCCAAATGGTTGGCTTTTTGATATCACTTGGTTATTTTCTCTGTGTTTTTCAATACAAATTTAATAAAACTATTTTTATGTATTTAAAATGATGTGTTGTTTGTCGATTTTTGTAATAAAATTAAGTTTTATTCACACAGAAACATAAATGCTTGTTTTTTGAGAAATTGTTTTGCTGTGTTTACCAATAGTAGTGATTTACATTTTTTCTTTAGCAGTCAGCTGGTTTATTTTTTTACTTAAAATTCACTTTTTATTGTGGTTAAGAATATAAAACTGTAAATAAACAAAACAAAAATGTAAAAATAGCTGTTTTTTTTGTGCTTTCGACAAATTAAAAGCACGTCGAAAACCGTAAAATCACGTGATTTGCAGAACAGCTTCAAATTGTCTGCGTGCTTTCAAAACGGTTCGTGATTTGAAAACACGCTGTTTTCAGAACAGGCCTGTTAAATGAGCACTAGGCGATCTTGCATCAATCAATGTTTAGACCTAAATACTTGATTTCATTTAATTTAGGTATTTGGACTCTCTTTAAGAGAAGAAATTTTATTAAAATTTTCCATATAAACATTTTTGTTTGTTTCATTTTATTTTTCCTAAAACTACGCACATAATTAAAATAAACTAATATCCTTATCTCAGTCGTAAAGCAGCTCTGGGCTGTTCAGTTCTCGCATCATCATAATTATTTCTTCAGTTGTCCTTGTTGCTCGGTCTACGAGAGTTTTTCGTCTCCCTCGCTGCAAATTTACTTTGCAACTGTGTAGTTAATAGAAACTGTTTCAAACAAAATTTACACACCCATGTGCTGGGAAACGCAAAATGTTAAAATCCCTCAAAATCACAAATATAATTTGTTTAGCTGCTGAAGTTTTGCACGTTTTGTTTAACCGCGAATATGTGAAAGTCTGGTAGCACATGTTTTTCGTATGGTAATAAAAGCAGTTGCGCTCTCTGAAATTACCGTTTCTAAAATAAACAAAAACGCTGAGATCAAATAAAAGCAGTGTATTTTTCAATTAGAAATATATTATCAAAATAGATGAAAATAATGTAGTTTTTAAAGATAATAAGTAAAAACACATTAAATTTTACTTAGAGGCCTTTATTTCAGTTTTTGTAATATATAAGTATATATATGTAAGTGTATATTATATACATATATGTATATATAAGTATATATTATGTACATATCGCTCCTTTATTGCAACATAGTCATAACGCAAAAAAGCTTGTTTCGAGAAAAACCCATTTCAAAATTTTAGTTTCCATACAAGTCTTAGAAAATTTATTTAGAAAATATCTCCTAAAGGAAACAGTTTAAAGGTAATTTAAATAAAATTTTGGCATAATATAAAAGGTAGTACTGTTAACAATTCTGCATTGTTAACTCGAAAAGCTCTTTTTTTGAGATATGACTATGTTGCAATAAAGGAGCGATATGTATATGCAAGATCGCCTAGTGCTCACTCAATCTTTGCTAGCGAGTTGGAATAGCAAAACTTTTTTTTGTGTTTTCCAGCACACTAATTTTGGAACTAAGAAACTTAACATATTTGTTTACGAAATGTTTCAGCACATAGCTGATATTCTTTTAGAGCATTAGTTTTGCAAAGAAGAAGAAGGTGTCGTAGGTGACGACACTCCCATCGTCATTAATTCTATGGGAAATGGAAAAACAATTGTGGAATTTTTCTCGCTTGAAATGGTTGCCAGTGTTTGCAAATAACGCAACTGTTCGAAAATTGTTTAGTATTAAAATCGTATAAATCGAATAGTTTTTTAAGCCTAACCTGTAAAGCTATAGGATTTTCGGACATTACATCAGAGGCTTGTTTTAAAGCCTTTGAAGCATTCAGTTCACCCTCAGCAGCCACAATTTTGGCCTTAGCCTCACGTATTGCTTCCGCTTCAGCCGCCATGGCTCTTTGCATAGAAACTGGTAGGCGCACATCTTTTCTGCAATAGAAAATCTATTTAATGTTTAATCACACTTGATTGCTGTTGCTATGAGCTAACATTTCAACACGTTCCACTTTCACACCCCAAGGATCGGTGGCTTCATCCAAAATAATTTCAATTTTCTTCGACAACGATCCCTTGGCAGTCAATAATTCCATTAAATTGGTGGTGCCAATAACATTACGCAAAGTTGTTTGTGCTAAAAGTTTCGTTGAATCGCGTACGTTCGATATTTGTATAACAGAGTCCAAAGGATTGCGTATACTATAGTAGACCACAGCATCCACTTGTATGGTCACAGAATCTCTAGTTAGTATCTCCTGAGGATGTACATCAAACGATTGGGTGCGCAAATCAACTTTAAGAAACTCATCTATACAGGGCAAAACAAAAATTAAACCAGGACCTCGTACGCCACCTTTTCTAAATGGAACGACATATTTAAAAGAAAATACCACATATTGGAATTGAAAATTTTACCACCAACCTTAAACGTCCCAAACGAAATACCACAACTCGTTGAAAAACCGTTACAGTTTTTAAGCAAAAAAATATGGTTACGGGAAATGTTATATAAAATAGCAAATATGACAAAAGAATCAATATTTTCTCCGAAACACCAAATTTGTTGTCCGCTTAAAAAGATATTTTACTTAAGCACGTACGAGTAGATAAGCATATTCATATAGAAAATGCTAAAGATTTTTGTACGTCCAAACTTACTTGAGCACACGGGTCTACCTCTAAACTTTGCCACGTTGGGTGGCACTTCGCGCTTCATATTGTCTATTTTTGGTATAAAAATTTTCTCAGCAAATTTAAGAAAAGTGTATATAAATAAGTTTTGACAATTTCGGTAATTAAGACAGGCTTCTGAAATCCTACAAAATATGTTCAGAATATTTTCGTAATTCTAACACATTTCACACAAATTCTTTTCGTCGCCAACATTTAACGGAATAGTTTCATAGGTAAGTAACGGTTTTAAAAGTTACAAGTTGAATAAAGATTTTTTTCTTAATTTTTAAGATTTTACAAGCAAAATTAAGATTTTTAAGAATCAATATTTTAAACATTTTGTAAAAGCTATTTCCAAGGCGAATTCATACCAGGTAAATGCAAGAGCAATAAATACAACATTATAAAAAATAAAATTAACAAGAGAAAAAAACTTTTAATTATTTCGTGAAAATTAAAGACTCAGATCATATAACTCGGAAAGGTGAAAATTGCCAACCAGATTGTGGAGGATTCTGGATGATACCTGGCGCTCAAGATACAATACATAATTTAACAAATTGTTTTAATTTTTTTCAAATTTGGACGTGTGCGAAACTATAATGAAAAAAAATTTTTCTGTGGTAAAAAAATTTCATGTTTTAACTGTGTGAAAAAATATTATATTTGACAACATAAAATTTTGACAAAACAGAAAAATATATTTTAACAAAACTAATGAAAAAAATAAATAAAAATGAACAAATTAAGAAATAGTTATAATAGAGCCATTTTTCACTTTAGTATTATATGATTTTTACACTTTTAATTATAAAATTTTCAATTATAATTTATTTCAATCAAATTCCTACATTTCAAATATTTTTATTCTAATTTTATTCACCTCAGAAATGTCAAAACTTTACTTACGAGATTACTTTTCTACCGTTTCACACACGTCCTTTCTTTTAAAAAAATTTACAGAAAAATCACACCCTTAGCATTGTATAGGTCATTTACGTTTCTGCGCTCTTCTACGAATCCTCAGCTACTTATACCGAGGATTTCTTGCTAGATGGTGAAATACATTAACTTTTTCTCTGCGCATATTCTCTCATTCTAATAACGTGTTTCGTTTGAAACTTTTAATGTTTTCATCTATGCTTTGAAATACTTTGCTTTTCGCCTTCATATTCTCTCTTTGGTTATCCCACTGATTTGGACGTGTCCATTCCGCGCTAATGTTTTCTTTCTTAACTTTTCAGCTGGGGAGCTGGTATTCTAGATTTAGCTTTTTTATTTTTATTAATTATATAATATATTAATTATTTTTTATTTTTGTTTTAAACATTTTTGTATACTCAGGCTATGCTGCCTCAAGGGCCAATATAATTATATTACATCACATATAATTATATTGGCCCTTGAGGCTTTGTATTGCATAATTTTGTAAATAAATGAAATGAAATGAAAAAGAAAAAGGGTGATTTACAGCCAGTTTACCAATTTCGAAAGAAAATGAATGCGAAAGAAAGCCAGTCACTCACATTCGAATCAATTTGGGTTTGTCTATCTCACTACTATTCGTTCGCATATTCTTATGTATTTTGATTGAGTTTTGACACATCGTTCGCATAGAAAAAAGTTAGACGAACCCAAATCAATTTTCTTTCGCTTAGATTGCGAACGCAAGCAGGCTGTCGAGATTGGTTAACTGGCTGTTAAACTCATGCTCTTTTTCATAATATTCTTTTAAACCTCCTACCACCGACAATTTTCGCTACAGTACCAACAAATTTCGTCCGTCTGCCAATCGTCTGACTAAATGTAAAAGCGCTCTAACTGTGGCAACTTTGTTTTTAGTGTTATTAAACGATTACTTAAAATAAACTTAAACGTTACGAAGTACTCAAATAGGCACCACTTTTGCAACTCTAGTATTTTAGGTGTTCGGCATTTTTTCTCAGCAACTAGAAGAAAAAATTTTGAGAAAACTTAAGCAATTTGTGTAAAACGTTGAAAAGTTAACTGGAAAATGTCATACGGTGGTCAATCTAATGCCCCTTGGCAGCGAAATGCGATGCAGGGTCATCCACAATCCGATGGTTTTCACCAAAACTCGCAAATGTTTATGCAGAATAACATGGCCGCTTTTGGTCATGGCGGCATGCAAGATGGCGGAAGTACATTTCTTGGTGGCGGAGGAAATTCTGTTGCCTACCCGCAACAGAGAAGCGGTTTAAATCCGGTTGCCTTTCAGCAAAGTGTTGGCGGTCAGTCTCACTACAATTCCATAGGCACCGTAACCAAAATCAGCATGGATTGTGGTCTTGTCAATGATGAGGTATTTTTTTATCGCAATGTGTGTAAGGGTCCAGAACCCAAACTTGGCGATCGTGTAATTTTCGAAGCGAGTTATTCCAATAATGGCCAATTTAAATGGAATGCTACACGTGTTCAGCTCATGCAACCAGCTCAGCACATGATGGGTTCAAATAAGCCTACCTATAATTCGGTAGCGCCACCAAATGATTATCATCGTGGTCAGTTACGTCGAAACTCACCTAAACGCTCACCAGTTCGAGGTCGACATGAACGTGATAATCGTGAGAGGGACCGTTTGCACCGTTCTCGGGATAGAGAAGAGGTTGGTATAATACATGAATAATACAAAGTTAAACTTCATGATTACACAATTGTATGTATACATGTTTATGTATGTATTTACATACCTGAAAGAATATTGCAGAAGTGTTTTCAGTCATTGACTTACAATGAATAACAAAGAAAATCAAAATAAAAATTTCCATAATTTAATTTTTTGATGGTCCCATGTAGAAAGGCACTAACTCGTATTTTTCCAGAAATTATCTTTGAATGATTCTAATATATTTCACACTCTTCAAATGTAATTAACTTCTCTAGTTTACATATAATTCTCAAAATTATAAAAATATAGAGGGATAGAAAATTGGAAAATAAAGAAATGTAAGTAGGGAAATATGATTTGTTCTCAAAGAGGAGAGGCAAGCACATTGCAGCAACCAGCTATGACCCTTAAACTCTACCCCCTTGTAACAGATTTTGAAGGTTATTAAAGTGACCAGCGTTTAGCAGGGATGTGTTTCAGGCGCTGATAGAAAAGCATCCCCAATTAGCATCTGCCTATAAATTTTTATCGCTTACGCGTCAAAACGGGGAAAGCCAACGAAATCGTTAAAAAGTTTGATTTGGTGATGAAAATTTTGAACCAACTTGGACAGCATAAAAAAACGATTAAAAATTCTAGAATACTAGTACATCAGCAAGTGATGGTAATGTTTGAAACTCAATCTATAAAAAATGAAAGGGCAGACAGAGTTAATATGCAGCCACAAACTTACAAAATATGTGTACCTCTAAGGTTCCAGAAGTAACTGCTCCCGTGGAAGAATTCCCTAAGCGATAACAAAATTTGGGCCACTTGGAAAGATATGTCTGATTAATCATCGAAACTAATTGAAATGTTAGTAATCATTTCGGATTTAAGAAAGCCGCATGCTAATGAAAACTATTTATCAACAAAATTCAGTAAAAAAATGTAAGCTATAGACCTCTGGAAATGTTTGTGTACGTGAAATTGTGATTTTCAGCTACATTTCAATACATTCCACATTTTTTTAAATATTTCACAAGAAAATTATATGCTCTAGGTATATCTTTTTAAAAGTTTCTGGTTGAAATTATCTGTGAGCCACTATAATATACATTTGAAATACGAATGGGTTTTAGAAATGTTCATGATTCTTAAAAGCTATTTAATACCATTGTTTTTCTTATGCTTAACACATATCTCATGTCTTGAATATTTCTTGCAGGACGGACATGATCGTAAAAGGAGACGCGAAGACAATGCCCGCAGTCGTGATCGTAGTGCAGCAGCTACTCGTGGTAGCGGTCATGCGGTAGCACGCAACGAAAAGGAGCGAGGCCATCCGGAGTCTAGAAAGAAAGAACGTGAATTAGCGGGCTGGGAACGTGAGGAGCGTGAAAAAGAGCGTGCACGTGAGTTAGAGTTGCAGCGTCTTGATCCCAAGGGACGTGGTCGTCCCTTTAAGCGCTATATTGTCGAAATACCGAAGGCTTTATTAGCAATGTAAGTAATATTTATTAGATTTTTGTATAAATAAGTTTTTTTACTCTATTAGCTATTGATATTTATATAAAACAAATAATGTAGGTATATACAGCTGCTTTTTATGTTCCCTGGGGCGAAATCAACGCATACGATGTCGAGCAAAATTAATAGTAATATATCATTTTGCTATAATGGTTCCAACTATCAGTAGTCTTAGAACCCTTTGAAAAATAGGTTCGCACATTTTACTTTATATTGTAAAATTTTTTAGAAAATAATGAGAATTGAAGAGAAATTCAAGGTGGCGCAAAAGTAATATTATCAGAAAATGCTATAAATTTTGCGATTAAGCCCTAATGTCAGTTCTGTTTTGACTTTTGTGTAGTAAACACATGCGAAATACACGTTAATAAACAATGTTACGCTGTACTGCTCCAGAACGAGGAATATTGGTGACTATTTGTTTGACCCCAAGAGGAAGATGAATTTTCATTAAAAATAATCATGAGTGATGAGACCCATTTCCGTCTTAGCGGGTACGTAAATAAGCAAAATTTACGCTTCTGGGGCACTGAAAATCCGCGTGTAACCCACGAAGAGCCATTAAAACCGCTCAAAGTCACTGTATGGTGTGCTGTTTTCGCTGGAGGAATCATTGGACCTTTTTTCTTCGAAGACGTCGCGGTCCAAACGATTACTGCGAACGG
Source organism: Thecocarcelia acutangulata (assembly GCA_914767995.1). NCBI lineage: Eukaryota > Metazoa > Arthropoda > Insecta > Diptera > Tachinidae > Thecocarcelia > Thecocarcelia acutangulata. The sequence continues at coordinate 19,855,024 of OU612095.1, read as the reverse complement.
TGAGCGCTACAGAGCAATGATCAACGAGTTTTTTTTTTTTTTTTTTTTTTTTTTTTTTTTTTTGCCGCAACTTGATGAATTGGGATTGAAATATATGTGGTTCCAACGGGACGGTGCTACAGCACACACTGCACGTCCCACAACCGATACGCTGAAGGATGCATTTCCCGGGCGTCTAATCTCCCGTTTTGGTGATTTGCACTGGCCAGCAAGATCGCCTGATTTAAAGTTTTTCAAATTTTTTTTTTTTTTTTTTTTCAAATTACAGCCAAAAAACATCGGAAGGTTATTATTGCGCAACCCTGTATAATCTGATAATACATTTCAAGTACCAAAAAATAATATAAAATCGTAAAATATATATTTTTTTATATATTTACTTATTTTTAAAATACTTCGAGAAAAATATTAAATTTATCACCAGCACAGAAAAACTTAATTGTATTTCGTGTGATGTTATTTGTAATTAAATATCATTTTGTGTGTGTTATGTGTACGTTTTTTTGCAAGCTTGTAAAACTATATGATAAATGAAATAAACTTAAATGAAGAAGATTGGACATTTAAGTTTGATTCACCATAATCTGGTTATTCGCCTGGTATCGTAGTGTTATTCGATATGATAGTTAGTTCGATGTCGTATGCGATGATCAGACCCTTTCTGTGGCTGTGTCTATACATCGATGTTTTATACGTTCTAACCTAATCATCAGTAGACTTGGAAACCTTTGAAAAATAGGTTCGCACATTTTTTTTAATATCATTTAATGCAAGCCTTTACTTTATATTGCACAATTTTCAAGAAAATAATGAGAATTGAAAAGAAATATCTGATAATACTTTCAAGTACCAAAAAAAATAGTGAAATATTAATATAAATGTTGGTGAAACTAATATTTCAACGGTTAAGTCTACTGATGATTATGTTAGTCCCTATTAAATATCGACCTACTGACAGCTAGGAAACATAAAAAAATGTATATTTCTTGATAATTCATTGGAAACTTTTTTAAAATATATTTTAATTACTGTTTGAAGTTGAAAATCTAAAAATTTTCTAGAATAAAACATACAAAAAATACAGTCGTAAAGCAGCTCAGGGCTGAAGAACAGCTCTCGCGTCATCGTAATTATTTCTTAAGTGCGGTCAGGCTTGTGTTTGTAGTTCGGTCTTCGAGAGTTTTGCGTCTCACTCGCATTGGTTAACGGTTTGCCTCAACTAACTGTATTGGTTTACAGTTTTTTTTAGAGGTTATTCATTGTTAATCACGTGGAAACGTCCTATGTGAAGGCATAGGTCGTTACAGTTAGTCACAGCGACGCTACAAAAGTACTGTTAATACCATCTTGGGCATTATGGTCTATGTCACCCCGCCCATGCTGTGCATCGTATACTTCGCAAATTTCCTATAATATATGACTTCTAACAGTAGTGAAGTAATTTAAAAAAAAAAAAGTTTTCATTGAATTGTCGAGCAAATGTATGTTTTGCTTTTATATAACCGTTTTTTTCAGCCCTTTGTATTTCAAGAGGAATTTATTTTATGTTCTATTTTACTTTCTAGCAAAACGGCTGATGTACAAGATTTACGTAAACGTTACAGTTCACTTTACATTCCGTCAGACTTTTTCTTGGCCAATATTAAATGGTCGGATACTTTTACTCTTGAAAATCCATTCTCATTAAGACGTCCTTGCCAATTTCATATTATGCATGAAATGGTTGAAAATCCAAACGAACAAAATCCTGATCTCTTGGAACCGGCTGATGCTAGTTATTTGTATACGGCCAAAGTAATGCTTATGGCATTGCCACCTATTGCTGAAATCTATAAAAAATGTTTCGAAAACGATGATGACCTCGACCATCATGCTGTTCATCCATCACGTTTAATTAACTTTTTAGTAGGTGTTAAGGGACGTGTTGGTTCAATGGCTATTGGTGGTCCCTGGTCGCCATCGTTGGATGGCGAAAATCCCGATAAAGATCCTTCCGTTTTAATACGTACCGCCATACGTACATGTAAAGCTCTTACGGGCATTGATTTGTCCAATTGTACTCAATGGTATGTATGAATATTGCAAATATTTGGTTTATTTCTTTTTTTTAAATACACAATTTGTTTGAATATCATTAATTCGAAGAAAGTGGCTAATTATCGAGAGAATTGTTCTTTTAATTGAGAAAGAACATGTTCTCTTAGAGAACTGTATTATTGCAAGCGAACATCTTCGACGATGTTTTTGTTTTGTTTTTTTTTTTTTCGTAAGAAAACAAATTTTTAAATCAAACACTTCTACTATTTTCAGTTAAATTATGCTTTAATAGCACTTTTGGAAACAAATTTATTTGATTTCCTTATACAAAATTTGATTTTATACACTTGTTTTAATGAAAAATATTTATAAAATTAAATGTGATGTTATTGTTTTTTTTTTCTAACCAGCATTATGCATAGTTTTATGCCACATTCCTTATGATTTTTTTCTTTCTTTTCCATGTTTATTTACGCGACCAATTTGTTGTACTGAAACTCAAAACTAAAAATGAATAATAATTATTAAAAAAAAAAATCTCAAACAAACGAATAAATTCCAAACGAATTCAAAACTCGTCATCATGATTTTTCATATTAAATAAAATGTGATTGATTGGTGAACAACAAACCGTACTTGGACTAATATGATGGATGGCACGAATGCTTGATACATGGATGGCTTGGCTGGTTGGGCGATTTTGGGCCGGCGCTTACTTCATTCACTTACCTGGGCCTACACTTGGTGTGATGTCTTTGATTTACTTTTAACTGCTGCTTAATTTGGGGAAATATATTTATTATAACCCGGCTGCTGATGTCCTTCAACGTTGTTTTCTTTCAACTCTCCTCGATTAGGTATCGTTTTGTGGAACTCTACTATCATCGTACTGAGTATAAGAATATGGAAAAAGATGGTCCTCCACGTGTAGAAACTGTTGTTATTTACTTGCCTGATGTGCATTCATGCATGCCCACCATCGAAGAGTGGCAAACAATGACCCAAGTCTATAAAAATGCCGCCGATGATGCTATTGCTCGCCGTAAGGCTTTAGTCGCCGCTGCCGCTGCAGAAAACGCAAATGATGCCAACGAAAAATCTGAAGATGCTGAAATGGCCGACAACTCAGCACCAAACGACGAGGCTGCAGAGGAAGATGCTCAAGAGAGTTCAGCTGACAACGAAGCAGACGCTGCTGACGAAAATAATTGCCATAATGAATCGGATGAAGTCATAGCCATAGGCGATGATGACGAACAGGAAGAAAACATGGATGATTCAACTGCTTCTGCTGATGTTAGTGGCGCAGCTGCTACGGGTGATGATGCTGAGGAGGTCGGCGCTGAAACTGAGGAGCCTGCTGACGAAGAAATGGCTGAAGAAGAAAATGTAACTGACCATATTGGTGAAGATATTGTTTACGAACAGGCACAAAAAAAAAATACAAATTTACAAAATAGTTTTAAGTTTCTGTTAATTTTCATTTTCTAGGCTATAAGTAATTAACTTTCTAAACCCAAAAAGTTTTCTTTACAGTCCTTTTTGCAGTCAATGTCTGCTGGCTTTAAGACCTAGGGTTATCTAAACAAATCTTTTTTAAAATCATCTTCTCTAATTAGAAAAAAATTAGAACAAAAATTCCTTAGACTTTACACTCAAGCAGTTTAGCTTTAATTTTATTTTTTAACAATTAGTTTTTGTATTTTTGTCTCAAATACTGCCCTAAGCAAATCAATTGTGTTATTAACTATTTTATTTACGCGTTTTTTTTCCTACCAAAACAAATTTTAACTTCCTGCTTTTTAAGCAGACTTCTTTCAAAATTTTCTTTTATATAATCAATTCGGGCAATATGTATTTTTAAATTTAGCAACCATTCAACAGCTTGTGGTTGGTTTATAAATTCCTTCATTTAAATGCTCATATTTGTAATGAATGATGATGGGTCGATTATACAAATCAAAACTAATTTCAATACATTCTCATGTTGATGTTGCAGGATGAACCCGCTCCAGAGCCCACCCACTACTCTCTATTGGATTTGAAAAGCATGAAGGTGCAAGAGATGCGTGACGAACTTTTGGCACGTAATCTGTCCGAAAAAGGTAAGTAAATATATAGTCGATAATATGCACTTGCTGCTAAGTGGTGTTTAAAACTGGAAGAAGAGAAGAAAAAAGCTCTATCGTAAGGCGAATCCGTAACATTAAATTCACAGTAGTTTCCTTTTTTATTTTAGTCATAATTCGGTGTCAAAATTTCAGAAAAAAGTTTTAGTTTTTGACATTTTACAATGATTTAACATTCGTCGAGTTGTGTTGTACAAGCGAGCTATGTATTATGTAATTCGATTCGAAAGCTATTCCAACTTGCATATTGTTAACATTGCAACTCGGAAGCTAACACAAGGTGACCCAAAATTCATCATTTAATAACTTCTTCGTTTATATACAGTGGTGGCCACGAATTTAAGACACGACATATGACTGACTTGGTTGTGCTAATTTTTACAATCCTGTTATATCAAAATAGAAATTCTTTATTATTCTGTGTAACCTGTCATGTTAGGAAAAGTTACCGTTATCTTGTTTTTTATTCGCTATTTTTAGCTTCTACCATTTATACCAATAAAAATTATAAATAGCTTGTTTTCTATGTTTCCCAGCTATCTATATGTCGACATTTCATAGGAACTACCCTAATCATCAGTAGACTTTGGAAATTTTTGAAAGATATTCTCAAACATTCAACTTTATATCCCAACAATATAAATAAATTGTTGAGAATTTAAAAGAAGAATGCTCTAATAATCAAAAATCAAAAATTTGTTACTTTTTAAAATTTTGTTGCTCTATGAACATATTATTGTAAAAACGTGTATTTGAAACTGGTCACGAATTTAAGACAGTTCAGAAATATCTGGTTTTTATGTGACTTTTTTGTATTCTTGAAGCTAAACGGTGAGTAACGACTGTTTAATTTTATTTTATGTTGGAATACATCGAAATATTTAATTAGAAATGGCCAAAGGTACTTGGAGCTCCGATGCCGAGCGAAAACTGATCCAACGTCTAAAATCCGAGGGAAAAACAGTAATGGAGATATCCAAGCTCCTTAAATTTTCTAGGTGTAAGATTTACAATGCGCTGGAACACATCAAGCAACATAAAAATGTTAAACAGCAGCCTAGAGCGCGTAAAACTCCACCCCATTAGGATAGTTTAATTTATAAAGTAGCTGCTAATAATGCTTTCACGAGCTCAAATAAAAGTATTTTGGTATCGATATTTCAGCTAGGACAATAAGGAGACGTCTAAATGAAAAAAGACTTACGTGGGTGTATTGCACAACGAAAACCACTTGTTTAAAAAAAAAGTCCCGTCTAGCATTTTCGAGAGAACATTTCAATAAACCGAAGATATTTTGGAAAAATATACTTTGGAGTGACGAGTCGAAGTTTTCTCGCTTCGGCTCTGATGGATAACAGTACGTATGGCGCCCTCCAAACCCAGAGCATCACCCAAAGTACACCCTTAAATCGGTCAAACATAGTAAAGGAAATGTGATGGTGTGGACAGCATTTTTCTGGGGGGTTACTCTCTATTGCGATGCGAAAGTGAGTTCGATGCGAAAGATAAATGCGATAAGAGTATAATTTGGTCGTCTATTCCATTTGCGCAAACTTTTTCGCCAAATAGTTTGAAAATGAGCCAACGCTGGTACCACAAAATAAACAATAGCGATCAATGATGTGAAAGGGAGAAATTAAATACGAAAACGCAATACAGAGTACCAATTCTCCGATTTTTCTTTCGCATCGCAATAGAGAGTAACCCCCCTGGTATGGTGTGGGTCCCATTTACAAAATTAATGCAAAAATGGACCTGCACGTTTACAACAACATGCTAACAGACGCTATGATACCATTTGCTGAAAATAACATGCTTCTAATATGGAAATTTATGCATGATAAAAACCCTAAGCACACTTCACGTCTAGTGAAGAGTTGCTTAGAGGAAAACAATGTTACTGTTCTAAAGTGGCCAGCTCAAGCCCCGGACTTCAATCCAATTAAGAACTTGTGGAATGATGTTGAGGAATATGAACGAGCAGTAAAATTTAAAAATTTAAGCTAAAATTTAAATAAAAAACTAAGAAATCCAAAAAGCTTGGTATGCTATTCCAAAGCAACGCTTTGTGGCATTAGTCGCAAGTTTACCCATAAGATGTGCAGCTGTGACCCAAAATAAAGCATTTCTCACCAAATACTAGGTTTTTTTTTTATGAAGCTGAGCCTTACTTTAAGTTTTACTTTGCCTATGTCTTAAATTCATGACCAGGAAAAAAATTTTGTTAATCTATATATTTATTTTTATTTATTTCAGTTCTCTTAATCGAGCCCATGGGGCCATATTTATGTAAATAAAAATTCTTAACCAAATATAAGTAGCAAAATAATATTAATTTTTCTTCATAATATTACTAAAACCTTAAAAAAATTATCATAGACCCAAAAGTTTTTCGGTAAGTTGTAAAAATTATCACAAATATGTAAGTAAAATGACATGTCTTAAATTCGTGGCCACCACTGTATATATTTTCCCCCCATTAATTTTTGCCAGATTGTAAATGGTGGCTCAACAAAAATGTACGATTTTCAGTATTGTCAGCCCGGTGCGTTGTCATTTGCAAAAGATTGGATGGGGTTGGAAGTTTGATATTGAAGGTCATTAAGAAAATTTTTCTAAAAAGAATTTGCTTGTCTCTGTTCTGTAAACAGCACAATAAACGTAACATATACCTGATCAGGTGTTAATCTATCTAATATAATAGTTATTGGCCCTATGGGCTTAAGATTACATATTATGAATGAATAAATAAATAAATAATACGCTGAAAATTTGTATGAAAACCACCAAATTTTTTGAGTGGTTTTCTGAACGAGCTAATCGTCTGTGTGTAGTAATTTTGGTCCATCCTGTATGTATTTTTGAATCGAATTATGAAAAAAAAAACAAATTTTGCAAAGAAATTTTCACCTTTTTGTTTCACCTTGTAGCAATATTGAGCGATACCAAAATCATATACTTTTTTGTTTCAATATACTATTTTCCCCAATTTAAGGCGTACGCAACGTTATAATGGCTCGTCTAGCCAAAGCTTTGAACTCCGAAAAAGCCGAAGAATTGCAAAATAAAAAACAACAAAAAGTTGGCGGTCCCAAAAGGTCCCAAGAAGCAAGTAATAAATCCAAGCAAACTGAAGGTTCTCAAGCTACTAAAGCGTCGGATAAAAAAGCAGGTGATAAAAAAGTCCATGACAAGAAGGACGCTAAAACAACTAAACATCCGAATAATAAAAAATCTGTCGGCAAAGGAAGGAAAGAAAAAGAGGACAAGGATAAAGAGTTTGCCAATGATATCGATTTTGACGATATTGTTATACTCGATGAATACGATTCGAGTAAAAATAATGAGGTACGTAAAATATGCTAAAAATAACATTTATTAAAGAGTTTTAAACATGCAATAAACTTGTGGTATACGAGGGCAGATTTTTATAAATAATGTACTAAAGAGAAAAAGAAATATCCCAACAGTGAATAGGTAAGTTAAGCCAAATGGCAATAAATGAATTTTAGTTTGGAAGATGCTTCTTAAGTAAGAAAAAAACATTTTTTTTTTTTTTCAAAATCCATTTATTTCTTAACATAGTCTCCTTTTAGCTCAATATACTTAGTAAGACGATATTCCAACTTTTTTATACCATCTGAATAATACGATTTCTTGAACCCCTCAAAATAGGCATATTTTTCCTGTGAGCCATTTTTCAAGGAAAAGTCGAAAGGTTGATAAACCAATTCGAAGTGTATTTCATGTAATTTTAGCATCATATCTAATGCTGTGTGAACCGGTGCGCCTTCTTGAGGAAAAAGCACATTTTTCTTCTTTAAAAATGTTGGTTTTTTCTTGATTGCTTCAATCTATTCATCCAAAAATGAACGATAATACTTTCCTGTGATTGTAGATCCTAATTCAATATAATCGATGAGTAATATTCCGTGTGCATCCCAAAATACAGTAGCCATAGCATTGCTAGTCTTCTCCTTCTTGGGAGTACTTGCACCAGTTTCAAGCCATAGTTTCGATTGATTTTTGGTTTCAGGCGTGTAGTGGTGAACCCACGTTTTATCAACAGTTATTAATCAACGCCAAAAATCAAAAGAATTATGCTTTATCATGTCCAAACACCGCTATGAAGTGATCTGTCGATCTCATTTTCTTTCGACATTGACCAAACGCGGCATCCATCTTGCCCATAGGTTTTTCATATGCAAATGTTCATGCAAAATGTTGAACACGCGTTCATATGATATGTTTACCATTTCAACAAACTCATGTAACTTGACTCGGCGATTTTTCATAACGATATCGAGGATTTTCTTGATATTTTCTTCAGTAATCACCTCTTTTGGCCTTCCTGTTGATGGTATTGCTTGCTCGGCCGCGTTTAAATTCAGCAATCCAACATTTTACCATGTAATCTGACGGAGCTGTGTCGTCGTAATGTTTATCGAGCTTTTCTTTTGTGTTTTTTGCCGTTTTCCCTTTTAAATAGTAGCCTTTAATCACTGCACGAAATTCACTTTTTTCCATTTTTCAAGAAACACAAAAGTCGCTTACTTGAAATGACTACAGCAAATAAAATAATCGATGAATTTGGGTGAAATTTTAACAACTGACGTTTGACGGCTTCTCTATCAATCCGGCCTCGTATAAACTTAAAAAAAATCACTTTATTCTGAGTGCAATTCAAATTTTGGTTACTCACAAAATATTTCCAAAATACATCGTTTCTTTTCATATCAACAGTATTTTTTGAATAGAATAACTTGAATCACATAATACATATATGATTGTTTCGAATGGTTAAAAAAAAAATCCGTACTTATAAATATATTCGAAATTAGCTTATTACTTATTATTCATAATTAATTTATTTTATTCTTACTTCTTTTTTAGGAATCCAATTTGAAGGAAATGACCGAAAAGGAAAAATCTCATCTAATACGTCATCATACTTTGCCCACTGTTCCACATATTATTGTTCATCCGAATAGACAGGCGAAGGGTGGCAAATTCGATTGCGATGTTGTTTCATTGTCTGTGTTGTTAGACTATCATCCAGATGATTCCAAAGAGAGATTCTTCGAGGTAAGTTTAATTTTTAATAAAGTAAAGTATACATATGTTTCACATTCACATGTTTTCGAAACCATATTATAATAAATAATAAAAAAGAATTGCGTTGTGATAGAAGGATTTTAGACAATTACTCGTATGTTACCACGGCTTCGGTGGCATACCTCTATCAGATGTTGCATGTTTTCAGTGACTCTGAGACGTAATTGAGGTTCAATGTGTTTGGCTCTGGAATACATTTTGACGCATTGACTTACAACTTTTAAATAGTCCCAAAGAAAGAAGTTAATGGTGTCAAATCACAAAATTACTGCTGGCCACCTACTGTAAGATCGTAGTAATGTGGACATCTGTTTTGATGGCAAAAGGTGTGTGCTTCAGCACACCATTGAAAGCACTTTTTACAATGCTCAACTGGTTTCCATGTGATATCATGTTGGAAGAAATGGTAGTGAATTCGGCGATTAGGCTAAAAGCAAACGAGAATATTTATTAGTGTACACCGACAGAGGGGGATTTTGGCGATTTCTGAAGCCAATTTTGGGAATGAAAAGAAAAATCGGAACGCGTTATACAGATAATTATGTGGTTTTATGGATAATTTAAGGAGAAGCTTAAGCAATAGTGAACGAAAAATTGGGAATTGATATCGAGCCAAAAGCAAGCGAGAATATTTATTATTGTACGTCGACTCTACAGCCCAACAAGAGAGGGATTTTGGCGATTCCTGAAGCCAAATTTGGGAATTTAAAAAAACGGACCACGTTATACGGTTAATTATCCGATTTTATGGAGAATTTAAGAAGAATATTAAACAATAGTGAATGAAAAATTTGGAATAGATTTCAAAGCGCGGTTTTAATTTTATTTTATTGTATTTTTTTTGTTTTTTTTTTTTTTTTTTGTTCTATATTTATTATTTTTATAATTCTTTTCAGGTTTCATTATTTGCCGAACTTTTTAATGACATGTTAATGCGTGATTTCGGTTTTAATATCTATAAAGAAATTTATTTACACAAAAAAACTGATGCTGAAATCGCCGAGCTGAAAAATGAAAGTGAAGCTAAGACGGAAAAAGTCGAATCGGGTGAAGAAAACAAAAAGGAAACAAAAGAAAAAGATGACGAAAAAGAGAAAACATCGAAAAAAGATTCTAAAGCGTCTAACGGAGAGAAATCCGCAAAGGAACATAAAACTGATGATACGAATTCGATTAAATCTGAATCTCGTAAACGCAAATTAAGCACCTCAGCTTCCACTGCCAATGGCAGCAAAGATCATGATTCGCCGGCAAATGATAAGAAAATGGTTGTGGTTAAACCGCAATTATTGTTATCATTTGTTTATTTCGATACAAATCATTGTGGTTACATCATTGACAAACATTTGGAAGACCTGTTTTATATGTTGGGTCTGAACCTGTCGCGTTCGCAAATAAGAAAAGTATTAACAAATTTGGGCGTATTTGTAACACCTCATACCATTCAATATCGGTAAGCGTCTAGAAAAAGATTAATAGTCAACATTTTTACTTATTTATTTTATTTTTTCCTAATAATTATTGTGTAAAATCTGTTGTATTTTGTTAAAATTTTAGCAAATTGACGGATAAAGAAGCTTCTTTGGATTCCACACCTGCTATAGAAGATATCGATGATATACCCATGGAAAAACTGCAACGTATGGCTGCTGGCAATAATGTGTACGAATCCGTTTTCAGCAGGAATCCAGTTCAAAACCAAGTTTCCGCTATTGGAGGCGATGGCGACGGCGAACAAGGTAAGTAATAATATGTATATTATGCATCCAAATTTTCTTAAATAATTTCATTTCCATTCAAACAAAATTACCCATCTTGGTAAATTTTTAGTTTGGAGTATTTTTCCCACAAATTTCAATTGAATGCAACTTCATTTTACTCACAGTTTTTATTATTGTCTCCCTTAAAATATTCAATCTAAACTTAAACCAACAGATTAAAAAAATTCCTCCGCTAAAATTCCCCCCAGGGGGAAAGCACGACCGTCATTTTTATTACATTTTTCAAACCGATTAGTTTTTATAAGGAGTTTCCTGTTTATTTTTTTCCTACATTTTTTTTTTTTTTTTTTTTTCTATCTATAAAAATTTCACACATCAAGAAATTTTAAATGTAGCCAAAATAAAGCTGCATTTTTAATACATTTTTTTCTATAATAATAAATAGAATTTCAACCACTTAGTATTAAAGAAAAAGTTTTCTATGTGTAAATAAACATTTCCCAGCTAGGGAAATTTTCAATATAGTACAACAGCAAAAATTTCTCGCATAGTCTAGTCTATAATAAAATTTGTGATACATTGTCGCTATAGTAATTAATACATTTTTCAACAGAAATTAAATCGTTTAGATTTTATAAGCAAAAATTTCTATCTGTAAAAATTTCCCACTTTAGAAAATTTTAAATATAGCAAAAATAAAGCCATATTTTAAATAATTTTTTTCTATAATAATTAATAAATAGAATTTCAACCGCTTAGAATTATAAATGCCAGTTTTCAATGTGTAAATAAAAATTCCCTTCCTAGGGAAATTTTCAATATAGTACAACAGCAACAATTTCTCGCATAGTCTAGTCTTTAATAAAATTTTTGATACATTGCCCCTATAGTAATTAATACATTTTTCAACAGAAATTAAATCGTTTAGATTTTATAAGCAAAAATTTCTATCTGTAAAAATTTCCCACTTTAGAAAATTTTAAATATAGCAAAAATAAAGCCATATTTTAAATAATTTTTTTCTGTAATAATTAATAAATAGAATTTCAACCGCTTAGAATTATAAATGCCAGTTTTCAATGTGTAAATAAAAATTCCCTTCCTAGGGAAATTTTCAATATAGTACAACAGCAACAATTTCTCGCATAGTCTAGTCTTTAATAAAATTTTTGATACATTGCCCCTATAGTAATTAATACATTTTTCAACAGAAATTAAATCGTTTAGATTTTATAAGGAAAAATTTCTATCTGTAAAAATATCCCACATTAGGAAATTTTAAATAAAGTCAAAATAAATCCACATTTTTAACACATTTTTTCTATAATAATAAATAGAATTTCTAGTTTTCTATACGTAAATAAAAATTTCCTAGCTTGGGAAATTTTCAATATAGTACAACAGCAACAATTTCTCGCATAGTCTAGTCTTTAATAAATTTTTTGTTACATTGTTGCTATAGTAATTAATACATTTTTCAGCAGTGTTTTAGGATATTTACACTTCAACAGTTTCTTTATTAGTAATCCATTTTATAAATTATAAAACAGTAAAGTTAGGTATTTTAAACAGTTATATAAAATATTTATCAAAGGTCTCTTATAATGACATTTGGATTTTAGATTAAGATATTTTAGGGGTTCCAATACATTAATGTTGTACAAATAAATTAATCGGTTATTCAACATACCTCCGCTCAACATAATGTATTGTTTAAATCTTTATATGTGATTTATTAATCCCATTAGGTTAACAAAATGTAAATGTTTAACTTTTGGTAAATTTTTGGTTAATACGTCAGCTACCATATCGTTAGTGTTAACGTACTTTAATTGTATAATATTATTACTTAATAAATTTCTTACAAAATGAAATTTTATGTCAATGTGCTTACTGGCTGCATGATGAGTTGGATTTTTCGCTATCTGCTGAGCACTCAAGTTGTCGCTGTTAATAATTGTTGGAGCTTTCGAATTCATTAAACCAATTTCTGAAGTGAGCGTTCTTAGATACACAGCCTCTTTTGCTGCGGCTGCCAGTGCTACATATTCGGCTTCTGTGCTGCTCAATGCTACGCTTTTCTGCTTTTTCGACTCCCAAGTAAAAACGCAACCAGCTAATATATAAACAGAACCAGTGAACGATTTTCGATCTAGTGCATTACTTCCCCAGTCGGCGTCAACAAACCCTTCAATAGGTTTCCCAGTTTTGTGATAACATAACTTTAAATCAATTGTACTCGACAAATATCTCATTACATGCTTAAGACCTGCTTGGTGGTGGTTATGTGGATCATTATTATATTGTGCAAGTTTTGAAATGGAATGTATAATGTCCGGTCGAGTGGAAATAGCAATATACATTAACTCGCCTATAATACCTTGATATATGGTTGAATCAACTCGAATACAATCTTTGTTGTTGCAATAAACTTGAAAACCAGCATCTAATGGCGTTGAAGATGGTCTACATTTTTCAAACTTATGTCGCTGTAATAAGTTTTTAATATATTGTTTTTGTGATAAATAGATATTACCCAAACAACCATCGCGTTCAATCTGCATCCCCAAAAAATATTGAAGAGGACCTTTATCAATGCACTCAAAATGACTTTGTAAGTGCAGCTTTATTGCATTTATGTTATTTATTGATTTGCTGGCAATGATAATATCATCAACGTAAACACCAATCAGATCAATACAACTATTACTACAGTATTTATAAAGGCATGGTTCTGTTACACATGGCTCAAATCCATAAGTTCTTAAAACTCCATCTAATTTTGAATTCCATTCTCTGCCTGATTGTTTCAACCCGTAAATGGCTCTGTTCAACTTTACGACTAATTCGCTGTTATTGAGATCAACAAAATGTTCTGGCTGAGTCATGTATACTTCTTCCTTTAGATCACCATTTAAGTATGCAGTGCAAACATCCATTTGATGTAAGTACATATTCATTTCTACAGCAATTGCGAATAACAAGCGGATGGTAGAATACCTTAGAACGGGAGAAAACGTATCTTTGTAATTCAAGCCGTATTTTTGGGAGCAACCTTTAGCTACAAGCCTGGCCTTGAATTTTTCAATATCACCATTTTTATCCCTTTTTAAGCTAAATACCCATTTTGACCCAATGGCTTTATGGCCTTTTGGCAAACTAGTAAGTGTCCACGTATTTTTATTTAAAAGAGATTCGTATTCATTTTGCATGGCTTTTAGCCATTCCTCAGAGTATTCACTACTAAAGGCTTCTTGTACCGTCATTGGTATCATAATGTTGTCATTACTATCTTGCATTAAATTGATAGAATTATAAATTTTTCTAGGCCTACCTGGTTTTCCTGTCCGATTGATCTTTGGTCTCCCAGGCCCTACAATTTGCATTTCATCTGCACTTTCAAACTCGTCATTATTGCTGCTCGCAGATTCACTTTCATTTACTTCGTTCTTTACGTTTTGCCCATCATTTGCTGAAATATGATCTTCATCACCCACCTCTCTAACTACAGCACCTTCTTTTTCATTAGTTTCACCGTTATTTTCTCTTTTCTTTTCATGGGAAACACTTTCTCTTAGTTCATCACTCTCATGTTTACCGTGCTTGTCATCTGTTTCGTTAAAGTTATTATTGGCATTAAATTCAAATGTAAACAAATCTATGGCTTTGGCCTCGACTAGTGTTTCATCAAAACTATTTTCGAAGAAAATTACGTCTCTTGCAATAACTATTGTTTTTTGCGTTTTATCGTAAAGTCTATATGCTTTTGCTTCTGCAGAATATCCTACAAACACGCATTGCTTGCCTTTTGGTTTAAATTTTGATTTGACCCTTTTATCTAAAACAGTAGCGCTACAACCAAAACGACGAAAATACTTGACGTTAGGCCGTCTACCGTTCCAAATTTCAAACGGTGTTATATTTCCAAGCAACTTTGTTGTACAACGATTGCGTATATACGCAGACGTATTTATAGCCTCTGCCCATAAAAACTGCGGAGCTTTGCTTTCTTCAAGCATACATCTTGCCATTTCGGTCAGTGTTCTATTTGCCCTCTCGGCTACTCCATTCTGTTGGGGTGTGTAGCTTACGGTGTTTTGTCGCTTAATACCATGGTTGTCTAAAAACTGTTGGAAATCTTTGTTGATGTACTCTTTGCCATTATCACTACGTAAGGTCTGTATTTTAAAACCAGTTTGCTTTTCACTCATTTCTTTATATTTCTTAAATACGTTCAAAGCATCGGACTTTTTCTTCAAAAAATAAACGGTCGTATACCTCGAAAAGTCGTCGATAAAAGTAATAAAATATACAGAACCTCCCAAAGAACTCACTGTTATTGGGCCGCAAACATCCGTATGGATGACTTCAAGCAAACATTTGGTGCGTATATTTCTATAAGTTTTAAATGGTTTGCTTGTTATTTTACATATGCCACAAATTTTACACGAATTGTTATTGTTATTAAAATGTGTGTCAATACCATCAACTATGTTGTACTTTTGTAATTTTTGCAAATCATTAAAATTTAGATGGCCGAAACGTGAATGCCAAACTTGACGTTTTGTTATATTCATCTCATTTATTGTCATTACCTTCTCTTCTTGTATGAAGTTCGCAATAAAAATACCATTTCTTAAATTCGCTGTAAACAAAGTATTGCCATTCATTGTGATCACTGCTTTATCACCAGTAAAATTTACTGTAAGTTTCTTACTTAACATTTTACTCACCGACAATATATTGGTATGTAGTTGTGGAATGTAAAGAACATTATTGAGTGTGATATTTTTATATTCAGATTTAAGATTAACATTACCAATGCCAGTTGCTGTTACAGTTTTACCCGTAGCTAGAATAACATCTTGCTGTATATTTTTTATGTTAACAAAAGCGGAATATTCTCTGCACATGTGTGAAGAGGCGCCGCTGTCCAGAATCCAGCTCTCTTCACTGTTATCAAATTCGCCATGACTTGCGCTAAATGCTACTGCAGCATATTTATTGTTTGTGATGTTTGTACTTACATTTTTACATTGTGATTTAATGTGGCCCTTTTTTCCACAATTAAAGCATTTTATATTTTTGTGACGGCGATTATCATCATTCTTTCCGAAAATTTTGTTGTTATGGTAACTTTTAAATATTTTACCATGTGTTTTAACAGCGAAAGCACTGTCAACTTTTTCCTGTCTCTCTGTTCTTCTATCCTCTTCTTCAAGAATTTTAATTTTCAAAGTATCAAGCTTTGGTAGTATTTCTTGTGCCTCAATGGCAACTACAAAATTTTCCATATCTTCCGGCAGGCTACACAGGAATAATATGCTCTGCATGTCCTCTGAAATTGTTACATCTATTTCTTTAAGGTCATCAATGATGGTGCAAAATTTGTTGATTTGCTCAGCCATTTTTTGCTCAGTACTAAAACGAAAACGCACCAACTTTTTAAATAAATTTACCTTCCTACCAGGACCTTTTGCCTGATATAAACTAGCCAAAATTTTCCAGGCTGACTCTGCTGTCTTACACTGTTTAATGTGCAAAAGCTCCGATGCCTTTACGCTTAAGATTATTGAAGCCAATGCCTTTTGATCGATAGCATCCCACCTTGCTTTCGCTTCCGTTGACGCTTTTTCATCCATCGTAGATACAACAGCAGACCACAAGTCTTGGGTTACCAATAAACTCTTCATTTGAATTGCCCAAGTACTATAATTGTCCCCAGAAAATTTTTCGATTTGCGCCACAGAACCAGACATCCTTCAAAGTTAAAGTGTATGTACTTTTTAAATGTTGTATTTCCAGTCTAATTGAAGACTGGGCCCATAACCTGTTTTAGGATATTTACACTTCAACAGTTTCTTTATTAGTAATCCATTTTATAAATTATAAAACAGTAAAGTTAGGTATTTTAAACAGTTATATAAAATATTTATCAAAGGTCTCTTATAATGACATTTGGATTTTAGATTAAGATATTTTAGGGGTTCCAATACATTAATGTTGTACAAATAAATTAATCGGTTATTCAACAAGCAGAAATTAAATCGTTTAGATTTTATAAGGAAATTTCTATCTGTAAAAATTTCCCACATTAGGAAATTTTAAATATAGCAAAAATAAAGCCACATTTTTAATTCATTTTTTCTTTAATAATTAACAAATAGAATTTCAACCGCTTTGAATTAAAAAAATAAATTTGCCTCGTAGGGAAATTTTTAGTATAAAATATTAAATGTTTAATATATTTTTTTACAATGTCAAAAAAATTTGATTTTACGAAAACCTTTTACGAAGAACATAAATTTCCCATTTAGAGAAATTATCAGTTTATCAAATAGAAAAACATCTTTAATGCATTTTTGTTATAAAATTTAATAAAATTTTAAATAAAGTCCCAGTCAAATAAGTTTTATATAAAAATCTACTCGTCGGAAAAAATGTCCCTTCAAGGGAAATTTTCAATATAGCATAGATAAAAAACTGAATATATTTTCTTTATAATTAAAAAATTTTTTTTTAAATTTCCCTCAATGGGAAGTATTCAATTTAGCAGATATAACAATATTTTTAATACATTTCTTTTTTAATATTTAATAAAATATGAAATAAGAAGGCATTTGGTTACATATTATGAAATTTTTCACGTTGAGCAAAAATTTCCCTCCGAGGGAAAGTTTTAAGATTTAAAAAGCAATATTTTGCTTTTAATAAATTTAGACACAAAACGCCGATTAGATTTCATAGCAAATTTTCTGCCATGCAAAAATTTCTCTCCTAGGGAAGTTTTCGATATTAAATTATATAATAATATACATAGATTTAAAAAGCAAGATTTTGCTTATAATCTTTAATAAAATTAAAAAAAAACACCGGTTAGATTTCATAACAAATTTTTTGCATGTAAAAATGCAATATAGATCAGAACAGTCGTATAAATTTTAGTTAAATTTTACACAATCGATAAAATTTCATAAAAAAATTTTCTGTATGTAAAAATTTACCTCGTAGGGAATTTTCCAATCTGGCAGACAACAATCATTTTAATACATTTTTTTTATCATATTCTATAAAATATGAAATAAAATGTCAATTCGATTAGAGTTCGTTCTGATTTTTACCTAGAACACAAATTTCCTACTTAGGGAAATTCTAACTGGCAGTTATATCAATTTTCAATATGATATCTAAACAAAATTTGAAGTAAAAACTTTTTTTCGAATATATTTTAGACAATAATTTAATTCCAAAGGAAAAAAATTTCCCTGCGAGGGAAATTTTTACTTATAAGCCCAAATCATATTTTTCTATAATTTTTCTCAACATGCTAAATTAAAAATTGTGAGAATGTATGTAGGTTTAATAATAAAAAAAAGCAATAATATAATATCCTATTGAGGGAAATTTATCGGTATTGTGTTTCACATAATGACACTTTTATCAGTTAACAATCTTCAGCGGAAAAATAGTTAATTCCATTTGTTTTCATTGCATTTCTTTGCAGGACTTATAAATTTCAACGGCGCAGTTGTTCATGTGGGCAAATTGTTACATCAAATCAATCGCACTGAAAGGAACTATTCAGACTTGGAGAAGCTCCACAACGATCTTCTCAAACAGCACAGCGATTTACAAAAAGATCACAACAAGGCCAACTCTAAAGTCAAGGAATTGCAATCAGAAATAAAGAGTGTGACTCGCAAATTAACTGATACCAATCAAGATTTCTATTCGTTAAATGTAAGTAATGTTTTCTTCAATTTGCAAACGTCTAAAAAATTGAAAATTGTAATGAAAATTTCAGCGCAAATACCGCGATCAAAATGCCACTTTGTCGTACATTTACACCAGGGTATCGCCCTATTTCGTACGTGAAAAGGATAAGGATGCAAAAACGGAGAAAGAAAAGGATAATAAAGAAAAAGATAAAACCAATCAAAAAGATAATGAGAAGGACAAAGAAAAAGAAAAACCAAAGGAGGAAAAAGATAAGGAAATAAAGAAAGAAAAGACAAAAGAGGAGCCACAGGAGAAAGAAACGGTAAAAGATGAAAAGGAAAAGCCCAAGGAGGAGAAAGAAAAAACTAAAGATGACAAAGAAAAATCAAAAGAGGATAATAAAGATAAACCTAAAGAAGAAAAAGAAAAAGAGAAGGAAAAGGAAAAGCCTAAGGATGATAAAGTAAAACCACCAGAGAAAAAAGTTGCCGTGAAAGACAAGCAGCCCGAAAAAATTACTGTAGATAACAAAGACAAAGAGAAGGAAAAGGTCAAGGACAACAAAGAGCCCACAAAAACTGAAAACAACAAGCCTAAGGATACTAAACCAAAAGAAAAGCCAGCAACAACTACAAATCAAGTCAAACCAACAGCCCAGAAAACTGTTGCCGCAAAACCAGCAACGCCAGCAATCAAGAAGCTCAATGACAACAAAACCCCTGCTAAAGCAATGAAAAAAGCTGAAAATGCTGGCGCTAAAAAGTAATTTTACAAAGCTTAATTATAAAATACATTTTAAAAGATTTTCTCTTCGTACTTTTTTTTTTTCTTTTAATTAAACAAATGAAATACAAGTGTTTATAATATAAAGAAAACAATTTTCATCAGAACTATGTATTATCTCGTAAAACAAAATAAAGTAAAAAATATTTGCTTTAAACTACATATACATATGTATGTAATTAAATTGAAATTATTGTTTTTAAAAAATTTGTGCAGCGCGACTGCCAGACATTGAAAAGCCATAACATGAGTCTAGTTTCTCCTATAATGTTGACGTCATTCATGCGTAAAATAGGCACGCTAAGCGCCCCGTACACGATTCAATTCAATTGGCAATTTAGTCAATTGAATTGATTCTTATCCACAAACTACATAAACTGGCGGCGCATACGTGATCGCATAAATGTTTTTATTGGGATTACTGCAGTCGTTATCGAACCGGTACTGTTGTAAATTTGAGATTACAGCATACGATAACTAGTCACCCATATTCTGCTTGTCGGCGACAATATTATGGCAACATCAATTTAAGACGACATCAATATTAATCTTGCATTCCCTATCAGTTTTGTATTGATGTTGCCGGTTTATCGATTATGTTAATAAAACCCAACACACATCTCTAATGTACGTGTAAGTTGCTTCGTTTTATTTTCAGAAAAAGAAAAGTAGGAAGTTTTTAAATAAAAAATGTTTTTGCAACTATATTTAGACTCCAGTGACCAAGAAAACAAAACAATCTTAATAGTGGAAAGAAGACGGTTTAGTCAGTAGTAATTTTCATTCTGACCATTGATGGGCTCTTTTCCAGCTCCTCTACTAATTTTTTGAAATTGGGCGGGATTCATAATATTTTCCATTTTATTCCAATTTTTGTAATTTTAATTTTTTTGATGTTTTTACTTTAAACTCGACGCTAAAAACTGTGACGACAAAATAAACGGCAATTAAAGACAATATTGCAACCATTTTCTCTTGTAGAATATCAAATAAGTGTCGGCAGTTATCGATATATGACAATATTGTCAACAGGAATGCCGATTCGCCTCAGAATTTAAAAATCGGTGTCGTCTTGTACAAGGCGAATTTATACAGGTGAATGCAAGGCGAATTAATACAGGTCAAGGCGAATTCATTATTAGGTGGATGCATCGGCGAATTCGGTTAATATGGCGGCACCTTCGCAGTCAAGTTTTGTTTACCTTTTTCGGCGCCATTTAAATTTTTGTACATGTCTTTATCAACTACTTTTGACAGCTGAAGTGTGAATTCGCCTTTTTACTCAAACAAAATACCTGTTGTTTTTTTTATTGTTGTATTGTAGCGAAGCGGTTACCTTGTTTTTTGTATCATGATACAGGTGAATGCAAGCGGGAAGGCGAACTCAGTACTATGTATTTTGTTATTGTAAAACATATCCTGAATGTCAAAATCGAAATTCGCCCAAGATTGTTCAGCTAGGAAAAAATGTTACATAAACGTTAAATACAAATTTTTATCACTGTTTGTAATTTAAATCACAAATTATAATGGCTTTTCACTTTTAAATTCACAAAAACTTTTTGAAACTTCACTGAATCACACAAAAAAAAATCAGATTAAAATGGCGCGAAAATGTTTGTAAACAAAAGAAAAGAAATTTGACAGTCTCATTGGCAAAAACGCGGCAAGCAAAAAATAATCACCTGTGCTGTCAAGTTCACCTAGTAATGAATTCGCCTTGGGTGAATGTAAGCGAATGAAGGCGAATTCAGTACTATGTATTTTGTTATTGTAAAACACAAGGCGAATTAATTATTAGGTGGATGCATCGGCGAATTCGATTAATATGGCGACACTTTCTCTGTCAAGTTTTGTTTACCTTTTTCGGCGGCCTTTAAATTTTTTAACATGTTCGTTATCAACTACTTTTGACAGCTTAAGTGTGAATTCGCCTTTTTACACAAACAAAATACCTGTTGTTTTTCTTATTGTTGTATTGTTGTAGCGAAGCGGCTACCTTGTTTTTTGTATCATGGTAAAACATATCGTGAATGTCAAAATCTAAATTCGCCTAAGATTGTTCAGCTGTGAAAAAATTTTATACAAACTTTTATAATTGTTTGTAATGAAAATCACAGTTTATCGGGTATGTTCTAGATTCTACTTTGAAGTGAAAATAGTTTGAAATCACTTCAATTTGAAGCTTTGGTGTTCTACATTCTACTCTATACTTTTCATTTGTGTTTTGTTTTCGAACATTCATTTGTAGTGAATTGTCTGGTTCTTGAAACTACTTTTACACAAAAAGTAGTAGTTTGAAACCACTTTTTAATTTTATTGTGAAAATGAAATATTTTACAGAAAACTTAGTATAATTACAATCCCATTGAAATAAGAGGGGTAGATGACGGAATATTTATTTGAGATACAATTGTGCCTTTATTTATGGGGAAAATAAGGATAATATAATATAAAAAACTAATATTTGTTATTTTATTAACTAAAGTCGATTGGCGATATCATCTCTTATTACAGCGTTTACCGAGTCACTAACTCGTCCAAATCATCGTCACCACTTGATATGTCTTTCGTTTGCCGCCACTCGCTATATCAAACTTTTGCATAAAATGGCACTTTAAAAATTACGATCATCGTTGCAAACGGAGAATTTGTTAAACCTAACTGAAGGCCTTATCAGATAAAGCATTTGCTTCGCTTTGCGTTGCAAATTCGCTTTGACATCGAAGATAAAACATACATACTTATATGAAACATGTCACATAAAGTACTTTTAATGCAACGTGAAACGAAAAGTTCAGCAACTCTCATGTTTTACTCGTTGAAGTTTTTTTTAATAGCTCCAAAGCTGATGCACTAAGAAAACAATTAGAACCAATTTCAGAAGTTCGTCTAATCATATTTCTAACTTCTATTATCATAAGAAGTAATTAAATATAAAAATTAACGACCAGTTTTCTAGATAAACAAACAAATCGTGAGCGTTGCCAAAGTTTTCATTGTGACATTCACCTTTTGCTTTGCGCTTTTCTGCTAAAGTTTTAAACATCACGTAAAGCGGCAAAGTGTTATCTGACATGACCTTAAATTTTGTTCTTATAAAATAACAAGCATTAAATAAAAAATTTTCCATGTCGTTTTTTGGGCAAAAAAAATAATCACCCTTATTTTGTTTGGCGTAGTCGTAAAACGACAGCTCTCGTAGTAGCTGTCGCATTTACACTCTTATCTTACCGTCTAAAATTTTCGACGGCAAAATTTTGTAAATGAATCATAATGTAAAAGATTATGCTAATCTAAATGATTATGAAGCATCCTGTTAAAGAAGTGCCAAACAAATGTTTATAAATAACAAAAAATAAAAATAGTAATAATTCTTTTAATATTGTTCATTTAATTTGTGCAAATAAATTTCATAAAAATGTTGTGTTGCCTTTTACTCATCCTCTAAATATAAAGAGGAAATGCAAACATTAAACTAATTCTATAAAAAGCAGCTGAGACAGCAGCAAGTGAAAATATTTTTGCTATCTAACAAAAAAAAAAAAATGTTAGAAAATATTGTATTATAAATGTTTGTTCACATATGTTTAAAATCAGTCGAGGCCTTCGTACAACCCTATACGGAACGGGATAGTCGACCAATATAATTTAAATTTTCGCAAACGGTGTGTCCCACCGATATACTATTTATTTTTTTAAATATACATATATAAAAATTATAAATAGCTTGTTTTCTATGTTTCCCAGCTATCTATATGTCGACATTTCATAGGAACTACCCTAATCATCAGTAGACTTTGGAAATTTTTGAAAGATATTCTCAAACATTCAACTTTATATCCCAACAATATAAATAAATTGTTGAGAATTTAAAAGAAAAATGCTCTAATAAAACCTGTCAAAACACAAAAAACAAGCTTTTTCATTTATAGAATGATAGAGACGTGTATAAATGAAAAAGCTTGTTTTTTGTGTTTTGACAGGTATTATTAGAGCATTTTTCTTTTAAATTCTCAACAATTTATTTATATTGTTGGGATATAAAGTTGAATGTTTGAGAATATCTTTCAAAAATTTCCAAAGTCTACTGATGATTAGGGTAGTTCCTATGAAATGTCGACATATAGATAGCTGGGAAACATAGAAAACAAGCTATTTATAATTTTTATTGGTATAAATGGTAGAAGCTAAAAATAGCGAATAAAAAACTTAATTGTTTATACATATATAAATAAATAAATAAATACTCATTTCGAATGAGAAAATGTAACAGCAATCATATTTATGTAAAAAATGGAGAAAATAGAATTCATATTTTTGTTTGTGATATTTTTTTATTTCATCAAATTTTAGTTATCTGTCGTGAGCAAATATGTTGACGACAAATTTACTCTCTTTTGAAAGACAAATACGCCCAACACGGTAGCATTTTAATGGCGTTTTGTAATAGATTTGAAATTTGTCGTATTCACTGGCGTTTTTCGCCAATCACGGTACCATTTTTCAAAAACGCCCGTTTTCGCCATAAAACCGCAAAACACAATAAAGGTGAATATGAAACTGAAAATATGGTTCATTTCAGTACTGGGGCCAAATCACCGCATACGATATCGAGCAATATTATCGACATTTTTCATTTTGGCATCATGACATACGATATCGAATGGATTGTTTTGCAATAATATAAAAGAGTTAAACAATTTACTTTTCGCATTCGTACTTTTAGCAAACATATGGTCTTTAATCTATTAAATTTTGTTTAAATTACGATCCGATATGCATCGTTTGCCTTAATCTAGATGTATCGTAATGTTATTCGATACGATAGTTAATTCGATATCGTATGCGGTGATTAGACCCCTGGTTTGTATAAAAAAAAACAAATAAAATTGAAAACATGGTTCGTGTCAGTACTAGTTACTGCACAATTTATCCAAGTTTTATTTTCGAAGTTCAGTTCGAACGAAGGAATGAAACATACAAACTACTACTTTTTCAGAACAACAAAAATGAAAAGTTAACTTTTCAAATCATTTTTTATTTTCATTCCACTACTTTTCTGGAACATGCCGGTATATTAGTTTTTCACTTTTAAATTCCCACAAATTGCATTCACCTGTATAAATTCGCCTTGTTATCGATATACGGCAATGTTGACAACAGGAATGCCGATTCGCCTCAAAATTTAAAAATCGCCGTCGCCGCCGACAAGTTGAGTATGGGTGAATGCGAGGCGAATTCATTACTAGGTGAACTTGACAGCTCAGGTGATTATTTTTTGCTTGTCGCGTTTTTTTCAAAGAGATTGTCAAATTTGTTTTCTTTTGCCTACAAACTTTTACGCGCCATTTTAATCTGAAGATTTTTTTGTATGATTTAGTGTAATTTCAAAAAAGTTGTGTGAATTTAAAAGTGAAAAACTAATATACAGGCCTGTTCTGAAAACGGCGTGTTTTCAAATCACGAACCGTTTTGAAAGCACGCAGACAATTTGAAGCTGTTCTGCAAATCACGTGATTTTACGGTTTTCGACGTGCTTTTAATTTGTCGAAAGCACGAAAAAAACAGCTATTTTTACATTTTTGTTTTGTTTATTTATAGTTTTATATTCTTAACCACAATAAAAAGTGAATATTAAGTAAAAAAATAAACCAGCTGACTGCTAAAGAGAAAATGTAAATCACTACTATTGGCAAACACAGCAAAACAATTTCTCAAAAAACAAGCAGTGTCAATAATTTTATTAATATTTATGTTTCTGTGTGAATAAAACTTAATTTTATTACAAAAATCAACAAACAACACATCATTTTAAATACATAAAAATAGTTTTATTAAATTTGTACTGAAAAACACAGAGAAAATAACCAAGTGATATCAAAAAGTCAAACATTTGGCTAACCGGTTTAAAATCACGTGATTTGAATATTTTCTGTGTGCAGAACACCTTTTGCGTGATTTGAAATCACTTGGACAAAAATTGATTTGCAGAACAGCCCTGATAATCTGTGATTTTAATTGCAAACAATTATAAAAGTTGTTATTTAACGTTTATATAAAATTTTTTCCCAGCTAAACAATCTTAGGCGAATTTAGATTTTGACATTCACGATATGTTTTACAATAACCAAATACATATAGGGTGTTTTTTTAAGCCCGATAGAACTTGAAATTGTAAAAAATAACACAAAAAATTAAATTGTAATCAAAATTTTTTTTTATTCGAAAGATCAATACGTGACATTAACATTTGAAAATGATTTCGGGCATATGGGCACCGCGGCTGTTCTTGACGAAGCGCATTCTGGACGTCCAATTTTGGGCCACTTTTTCGAGCACTGCTGGCCGTATGTCACGAACAACACGAACAATGCTGGCCTCCAAGGCGTCAATTGTTGCTGGTTTATCAGCATAAACCAGTGACTTCACGTAGCCCCACAGGAAATAATCGAGAGGTGTCAAATCGCACGACCTTGGAGGCCAATTGACAGGTCCATTTCTCGAAATCAACTTATCGCCAAATTTTGATTTCAGTAAGTCGATGGTTGCGTTCGCCGTATGGCACGTAGCGCCATCCTGTTGAAACCACATCTCCTCCGGATCAATGTCATCCATATTTTCAAACAAAAAATCATTGATCATGGTGCGGTAACGATCTCCATTGACCGTAACGCGAGCTCCGGCCTCATTTTTGAAGAAATAAGGTCCGATGATGCCACCAGCATGAAAACCGCACCAAACAGTGCGGATGTAATGGAGTCTGTAGGGTCTCTTGTGGATTGGTCTCACTCCATATGCGGCAATTTTGCTTATTAACAAACCCGTTAAGCCAAAAATGCGCCTCATCGCTGAACACAATTTTTCATCTATAAGTTGCGCGAATCGACGACTGATTTTCAAAGTAAATTTGGATAATTTCGTAGCGTTGTTCAAGCGTGAGTCTATTCATGATGATTTGTCAGAGTATACTGAAACAAATAAAAAAAATGTTTCATCAAAATTTAATTTTTTGTGTTACTTTTTACAATTTAAAGTTCTATCTAGCTTAAAAAAACACCCTATAGTACTGGGGCCAAATCACCGCATACGATATCGAGCAAAATTATCGAAATTTTTCATTTTGGTATCACGGCATACGATATCGAATAAACTGTATTGCAATAATATAAAAAAGTTAAAGGATTTATTTTTTGTATTCCTACTTTTAGGGAACGTATGGTCTTCAATCTATTGCATTTTGTTTAAATTACGATCCAATATGCATCGGTTGTCATAATTTAGATGTATCGTAATGTTATTCGATACGATAGTTAATTCGATAGCGTATGCGGTGATTAGAACCCTGAACTCGCCTTTCCGCTTGCATTCACCTGTATAAATTCGCCTTGGATGTGCGTAAGTGTAAATACGCTATTAGGAGGGCCAAATTAATATTGTTGTCGTCTTAAATTGATGTTGCCATAATATTGCCGACGGTATTGCCGCCGACAAGCAGAATATGGGTGAATATTGCCGCCATTTTCTCTTGTAGAATATCAAATAAGTGTCGGCAGTTATCGATACATGCCAATATTGACAATAGGAATGCCGGCCGATTCGCCACAAAATTTAAAATTCGTCGTCTTGTATTGCCGCCGACAAGCTGAATATGGGTGAATATTTTTAAATATTTCGTCTTCCTTTGGAAGACTTGTTCAGGAAAATTGAATAAAATATTTGATTAATATTACAATATTTCTGGTCTATCTTGTGCCATCTGCTATTCTAGTCTTTAATTCAAATATTTTATTAAATTTTCCTGAAGAAGTCTTCCAAAGGAAGACGAAATATTGGAAAATACATTAAAAAAAGGACCTTGAACTGAAGAAATTTATTGCAAATATTGAATTAAAGGTTAACCATTGAAAAATTTATAAACAACATTATCGGTTTTAAATTTTGATTTTATTTTTATTTAAATTATTCTTTGCTTGCAATGGACGTGCTTTATTAACAAACTGCATTTAAATTGGTACGTGGTTTTTCCATATTTTGTTTTTCTTGTTACAATTAATAATAATAGATTTATAAATGGAAATAAAAAATGGAAAAAGTTGGAAAAACAATTGTGTATTTTATCAGCATTGATTAATTGTTAAAGAACTTTTATTATATTAAGCTAATTAAGTTTTTTATTTTGTTTTTATTTTCTTTACTACCAAAGAAATGCTTAAATTTAAATGATTAATAAACGGCCATTGTTATAGTACAGCGCTAAAGCGTTAAAAAAAAAAGTTAAAAAATTCATTTCAAAAATTAAGTAAAATAAAAATAAGTCTAGTAATTATTTTATCATTAAACATTTTTCAATATTAAAACAGCCTTTTCAGAAATAGAATAGTTTTGAGATAAACATGATGAGATTCTTAAATTGCATATTTTAAAACTTAAATATAAAAATATAAAAGAAAATAAAGAAAAATTTAAGTACAAAATTCTTGCAAGAAAGTAATGGCGATATATTTTTTTTAATTCTTTACAATAATAAATAGTTTTATTTTCTTTTTGTACATTAAACATTGAAAGTTACAACTACCCTCATCCTTAATGTTTCCATTATTAATAATAAAAAAAAGTAGTTAAAAAATTTAATCATATTTTTTAGTTAAATAAACAAAATTGGTATGTTTTTTTTTTCTTTTTTTGTTTTGACAAACTGGACAAGCCTTAACAGCACTTAAGTAAAAGATATTTTCAGCCCAATTATGCAATATTCTCACGGAATTTATTTCTCTCGGAATTTGTTTCTCACATAAAGTACTTTTTTCAATTCATATTAAAGAAAAAAAAAACACAATTTTCGTCCATGAGAATTGAAGAGTTGATCTCCCTTTCGTGTTTTCAAGGAATGGAGAAAGGAAAAAATAAAAAACTTCATACTTAAGTTTTGTTCATAATTGAGGGAAAGGGAAAAGTGATAAAATTCCTACGGAATTTTTATTTATAATTGGGCTGATTATTAATATTGAACACCAGCTGATAAACATGGCATTGTTTCTTACACTTTCTTTACAATTCTCATTCGATTGCTTGTTTTTTTAATTGAAAACTGATTTATTTTCTTGGCGGTGTTGTAGGCTTGTTAATAAATCATTGCTTTAAAAATTATTTTCAGACACAAAAGGGACCAAATTTGGGACCCAAGTGAGCTAATGATATACTGGGTATCCAGAGGCCTGCCTACCTAAGAATGTTTTCGAAAATGTGTTCTCTTTAAATATTCCTATTATTTCAATTTGTTTATATTGTTTTCTTCTAAATTTTCCAGCTAAAGATCTTGATTGATTTTTGTTTTTTTATAGAAAAGGTTTAACAATAAAAATTATAAATAGCTTGTTTTCTATGTTTCCCAGCTATCTATATGTCGACATTTCATAGGAACTACCCTAATCATCAGTAGACTTTGGAAATTTTTGAAAGATATTCTCAAACATTCAACTTTATATCCCAACAATATAAATAAATTGTTGAGAATTTAAAAGAAGAATGCTCTAATAATACCTGTCAAAACACAAAAAACAATCTTTTTCATTTATAATTTTTATGGGTATAAATGGTAGAAGCTGAAAGTAGCGAATAAAAAACTTGTTTGAATTTTTGTTCTCTGCTTTTCGATACTTTCAAAAAACAAATCGTAGCAACCAACGGTTGTTCATTTGTTTGAAAGGTGTAAAGAAATGTTAGAGACGTGTATAAATGAAAAAGCTTGTTTTTTGTGTTTTGACAGGTATTATTAGAGCATTCTTCTTTTAAATTCTCAACAATTTATTTATATTGTTGGGATATAAAGTTGAATGTTTGAGAATATCTTTAAAAAATTTCCAAAGTCTACTGATGATTTGGGTAGTTCCTATGAAATGTCGACATATAGATAGCTGGGAAACATAGAAAACTAGCTATTTATAATTTTTATTGGTATAAATGATAGAAGCTAAAAGTAGCGAATAAAAAACTTAATTGTTTGAAAAGGTTTAACGGTATTTTATTTTTGATATTTCGACAACAATTTGTTATCATCATCAGGAAAATTAAAATGTTATAAAAAATAAACCCTCAAACCTTTTTTATAAAACACAAAAATCAATCAAGATCTTTAGCTGGAAAATTTAGAAGAAAACATGTGTTCTCTTGTTTAAGTGCCAGTTTACACACATCAGGTTTGACTTGTCAGTAAAGTTGTGTTGTTTATGAACGAACAGGTTAAAATGAACGGATCTCATTGCAAGAAATGAGACGATCGATCATTATTTATATTTGCATTTATTTGTGTCTATAGCAAAACTTAAGTTTTAAAATAATAGAAGTACAGGCAATGGCATATTAACAATTTATAACAGAAAATAACTATATAAAATAATAGCATTGATAAAAAATGAAAAAATATTGAGAAAACTAATGAGTAAATGTAAAAAGCAGACTAACGTCAAGTTTTAAAATTAAATGTCAAAAAGTAAGAAAACTTGAAGGCAAAACAACTTAAACTCGACGACACAAAACATTTGTGTGAGAATGTATATGCAAGTTCAAAAGAAAATTGGTGAAGAAAACGTGATCCGTGTAAACTGGGACTAAGTCTTGTGTTCTATCAAATCAAATTGTATTATTTTGCACTTTATTCATATTACATATGAGCTTTAAACTTATTATAAAAATTTGTTCACTCTCGTCATTTGATAACTTTAAAAATTATTTAAAATTCCAGACCTTTTAAAAAACAAAGAAATTCTTATTTTTCTTTTGATAAGAATGTGGAGTATGAAACTTAAATATAAAAATTAACGTAATTAATTAAAATATGTATTTAAATACATAAATTGTTATTATTTTAATATTATAACGAATTGGTGTTGATTGTTGAGATTTTTCGTTTTCAGTTGATTCATTTATTTATTTTTTTTTTCAAACGCTGTTTTTCCTTTTTCTCTTTCTTGGATCAGGAGCATGTTTGTTTTACGTTTAAGCGTCTTCAACACGACCCACAGGGCGCAATACGATTCTTGGATCGGGTTCAAGCATGCGATCAGATTCTTCGGCACTGCTGAGACTGTAATAAAAATTTGCAAAAACAATGTTTGTAAGAAATTTTTTTTTTTTTACAAATTTGCCACGCTCATACAAAATAAATATTGATTTATTTATATATTAAACCCGCTAACAGTAAGATTTTCTAGTTTGGTCCAAATGGCTGAAAAACCGAATTAAATATAAACGTTGGAAAAGGTTTAGAGCTCCGGAGCTATTTGAAGAATACCGCGAAGCCCGTAGACTAGTCAATAAAACCATTTATGACGTAAAAACTTTATAATATGAAAACCGCTTCAGATCAGCAATAGACTCAAAGAAAAAATGGCAAACTATTCGAGAAATTGGCATTGGAAACAAATCTACGACAGTTTGTAATATCGACGTAAATGAACTAAATGAATCATTTGTAAATATTCCATTTATACAGCCTTTAAATATAGTTCAAACGACTGTTGCACCTGAACAACCCTCTGAACATCCATCATTACATCGCTTTGAGTTCTCACGTGTCTTCGAAGATGACGTGTTTTTATGCTGTAAATCGGTGACTTCAAATGCAGTTGGTTTTGATCAAGTCCACCCTAAATTCATAAGACTACTACTGCCTAAAATATCACGTTACATTACACACATATTTAACACCGTTATCACCACCAGCCACTTCCCCAGATGTTGGAAACATGACAAGGTCATTCCTGTGCCCAAGTCTTCAAATGAGTATCGCCCTATATCAATACTTCCATTTTTATCTAAAGTATTTGAACGACTGTTACACAACCAAATTAGAATATATTTAAATAACCATCAGCTCCTATTCAGTAAACAATCTGGATTTAGAACAGGTCATAGCTGTGTTACCTCGTTGTTAAGTGTATCTGAAGATATAAGATGCAACATCGATAATGGTGGAACTACACTCTTGGTACTTCTAGACCACTCTAAAGCGTTTGACTGTAAACCATGATATACTTTGTAAAAAGATATACGACTATTTTCATTTTTCTTCAAGTGCAACATCGCTAATAAAAACCTACCTTGCTGATCGTTACCAGTCTGTTTCAGCTGGCGAAACGGTATCAACTCCCTTGTTTGTGTCTAAAGGTGTGCCGCAGGGCTCTATTCTTGGACAACTACTGTTCACTTTGTACATAAATGATTTATCAAATTGTTTCTCACACAGTGATATCCACATTTACGCAGATGATGTACAAGTATATATTAATTGTAAAAAGGACTCAATTAATGATTGTTGTGGTAAACTTAATGAGGACCTTAACAAAATATATTATTGGGCGTCGTCTAATGGCCTATACCTGAATCCTGCAAAGTCAAAATGCTTAGTTATAGCCCAAAGGAATCAAAATATTGTGATTGACATTCCGATAACTTTAGGATATCAAAACACTTCAATTGTTGAATCAGCTAAAAATCTTGGTATAATTTTCAACAAATCTCTTCAAGGAATACCCATATAAATTCCGTTTCAGGAAAAATTTTTGCTATGCTTCGAATGCTATATCCGCTACAACACATTACACCTATTAATATCCGTGTGCTAGTTGTGAAAACGTTTCTAGTGCCCAAGTTGTTATATGGAAGCGAAATTTTTGCTTACTGTGATTCAACAAGTAAAACTAGATTAATTGTAGCATATAATGCGATTCTCCGATACGTCTACGGCATAAAAAGATATGATAGTACTTCTCAGTATTCCAAATCATTATATGGTGTTGAAATTATGGACTTACTAAGAATCAAAGCATTAATCTTATTACACAAAATTATCTACAATCAAGAGCCATCTTATTTATTTGATCGCATTCAATTTGCAAGATCCAACAGAGGAAAACAAGTCATTCAGTTAAAATATCGAACTTTAATATCTGAGTGGCAGTTCTTCATAAATACAATACGGCTGTGGAACTCGTTACCAAACCCACTGCAAAACAATGGCAACGCTTTACAATTTAAAAAATTCTATTTTCAAAGTTTTAATGTTGTATATGTTATATATGTACGTATAAACATATATTTCTATTTTTTGATATTGTTTCTTTTTGATATTATTTCTTTTCTTTTTTTTACTTTTCATTGTACAATTTCTTTATACTCACAAATTTTTGTTTGTTTTTGTAATCATTATAGTATCGCGTACTATAATTTAAAAGATTAATTTATTGTTGTATGCGATATTCAATAAATAAATAAATAAATAAAATAAATAAATAAATTATCCGACAAAAAGGAGGCGGTCTTGTATAAGTGGGCGTGATACCTGTCATACAAAGTAAATATTGATTTTTGTATATCTTGAGAATAGTTCAAGCTAAAGTTTCTAAACTTGATACGAATAACATGGTGGCCGATATAAATTATCAGACAAAAATGTACGAGGCTGCGAAAGTGGGCATGGCACCTCCCATAAAAAGGAAATATTGATTTTTGTATATTTATTTATATATAAGCCGCAAGCCTTTATTGGCCTAATTGGCAGAACTACAATACATACATCAGAATTTTGATATTATATATTACGATATTTTACATTATTTTTATCTTAAAGTTAATCGGCCACATTCATAAGAAACTTTGCATTTTCATTAAATACCAGACCAACAAAGACCCAATACTCCTCATGAATAAAGCCAAATATGTATAATATTTGCTTTTATGTTAATCCCCTCACCATTACTTGCACAAAATCAACGTATACATTTAAACTAAATTGAATTCGATATAGTTTCCATAGATCAATCATAAACTGGATAAGAATATATTTTTAAAAGCACTAATAGAATATGAAAATTTTCTGTTTGAGTAAGGAATCACTGTGTTCCACAATCTTGAGACTTTAACGTCAAAACTTCGGCTCATAATTAAAGTCGTGTACCTGGGGCAAATGATGCAATGCGTTCTATTAGATGCGCCGAACTGATACTTTCGCGCTAAATAAGCTGGATAACCAAATTTAATAGTTTTATAGAAGAAGATCATCCGTCGTAAGTCTAGGCATTGGTCGAACTCACACCCTAGAACATATGTTCGATAATTTATTACGGAGTCTCTGAAATTCAGATTGAAAATATATCGAACTATTCTATTAAAACATTTCTTCAAGCGGCTCAAATTTTCAGCCGAGGTGCAGGAGCGGTTAAGGCTAAACTTTCTAAATATAGTACGCATGACATGATGGTGGATATAAATTATCAGACAAAAAATGAGCGAGGTTGCGAAAGTGGGCAGGTACCTCCCATAAAAAGGAAATATTTATTTTTATATATTTTGAGAGCGGTTAAAGCTGAAGCTTCTAAATTTGGTACACATGACATGATGGTGGATATAAATTATCAGACAAAAAGTGGTCATGGTTAAAAAATTTCATGATTAAGTGTTAGTAAAATACTTAACTACATAGTAGGTGTGTTTCTTTACTCTACTTGGGGTCCCGCGGGATCCCAATTTGCACGAAAAGCGTTCCCGTACTATAAAATTGGGCAAATGAGAGCGCTTTTGAAGGAAAAGTTTGCTTGCTCTTCCTGCGAGAAACAGCCCGTGCTTTTTCTTCAGGCTAGTTTGGACAAGTAGTTAAGCAATCAGCTGGAAAATAAACAATAAAAAAGAAACGAAAGTTCATTTGAATCAACTCGTATACAAATCATTCCAGTGTTTTTATATAAATATTAAATAAAAAGGAATGAGCAAAATACTTTAAAAGCCCAAAAGTGTAAAATATCACAGTATTTTTTCGTAAAACTAAAAGCCAATTTTTGTTACCACATCATAACCCAGCATACGTTTCTTTTTAGGCTAGAAATTTGGCTTTTTGCGTTCCCGTACTTTAGGTAAATTTTATCTGTATTTGAGAGAAACTTATGTATGCTCTCTTTTGCACAAAACTTGCCCGAAAAGTAAAGAAACACACCTATTGTCGCTTAAACCCAAACGTGCGTATCATCAAACCAATGAATATTTTTGCTTTTACAGATTATGATTCATTATATCTACTTTTAGAAATTACGGTTTTATTACAAAACAAGCATTTACCCGCGGCTTTGTTTGCGGGAAACAGATGTTTCGAAGTGGAATAAAAATTAAAGAAAAGTATTTTATTATTAAGTCAAGACATGCGAAGTACAGCTATGGACAAAGAAATAGCGGACTTAACAATTGGAAGACAGAAAAGTTAATAATTTGATATACGAGGTGTCTGACAAAAAATAACCCTTATTTTCAAATTTCGTGAGTTACGTGTGTATGATTTTCGCATTTTTTCTCTTATAGTATATTTACACCAAAGCGAAATCTGCTCATTCGAGATTTCAAGCCAAATCTAGTAGATTTTGAGATTTCCCATATAAAATGAAATCTAATTTAAGAGTAGATTTCGACGAAATTTCCTGAAATCTACTCAGTACCAAGTGATTTTATTCAAAAAGTACTTAAAAATGCCACGCTGCAACAAAAAATTTACACTTTAATGCGGTGTATCAGTCTCTGGCAAGGCAGCTTTAGTATGGTAGTGGTATAAGCACAGCTGTTTTGCGTTTCCTTTGCGTAAATTTGTCAAAAACACATAGACCTCCTGGCTTCTTTAAATAAAATTTTAACAATTATTGGTAAATTCTACCAACAAAATACATGTTGATGTTTTTTGGTGTTGTATTTATTGTAATTCGGCCACTACCTGTATAAAGTTACCTTGGTCTCTGGTCAACAAATATATACACTTTAATGTGGTGTATTCAATCTCTGATAAAATTGTTTTGTCAAAGCCCCACACATAAATAATTTTTGTGAAAATGAAATTTTGCTAGGTGTCAAAAAAAACGGTGGTGTAAAGGATAAAGATCTTGTTGTAGATTTAAATTCAAATCTACTAGATTTGGAGTTGGTGTAATTCCGAAATTTAGCGCTAAACAACAGAAACGGCTTGACAAACATAAACATGTTTGTGGATTAATCCAAAATGTTTGATTTTCAGATAAATGTGTTTCACACATTTGTACAAACACGCAAACACATTCATAAACAAAGCCAACTGTTTGTACAAACGTAAAATTTTGGCATGTTTGTCACGCAGTTTGTGTAGTTTATTTTGTTCTTATATGTATGTACTATTAATCTTTAGAAAGGAAAGTTGATTGAATTGAGTTATTGCTTTAAATTTGTGTTTTTCTCTTAGAATAGTTATCATTTTTTAACAACTAACAAGCATTATTTTTGTGATTAGACATAAAAACCATTTTAAGATTTTAAGTTTAATTAGCTACTAGGTTAGGTTAGGTTTGACAGGCTACCAGCTATTGTAAAGCCAGCCCACTTGGGTCCAGTCAGGTCCCGTTGTGTTGCCTGGATATGATATGTATCTCAGTAGATCTACATATCACTGGTTTAGAATTGTGCGAACGAATGAACAGCTTCGTTATCGCCACTAAACAAAAAAATATAGTTTGGCCAAAGACTATAAATTTATATGTATTTATAGTCATTGATTTGACACTAGCCAATAAAAATAAAGGTCTATGTGATTCATTTATTTTGATCACATTTCAAAGAAAAGAGTTTCAGCAAGATTTATTGATGTTTAAATAGTATATAAGAGTATGGATAATTAATAACTCACCAATCTTTGTTATCAGGCATTAAATTACGACGCTCTTCCTCATCGGCACGCAACGAAGGCAACTCCGAGACCGGAGCATATTGTGTGTGCGAAACAAGAGGATCCGTGGAAGGATTTAGGGCCATTATGCCTTGACCACAACCACCATCAACATTCTGACATTGTAATTGGCGAGCCAGCGACTGTTTTTTATCGAAAAATGGACAGGGGCAGGGACATACACAATTGCGGCGCCAGTCAGCAAATTTTATATATATACCTTAAAAAAAATACCAATATGAATTATAAATAAATATTTTAATCCAAAAACTACACACACCCATTTCTGCTATACCCAGTATAATCATAAACAAACCACCCGACAGGAGACCCAAAGGTATACTGGGGCAAGGATTTACAGCTTCTGTTTGGGTTTCACTTACTTCATCGTCAGTGGTTTGTTCAATTGGCACCTGCTGTTGCTGTTGTCTCACAAATTCTTGTTCCTCAATAAAATCAGCTGCACCCCTGGCTAATATCGCAACTCCAATAGTCAGTGTAATAAGAGCAACCAACAAAAGCGCTAATTGATATTTACGTTTCCGAAATACACGTAAATGAGAGTCTATCGATGAGGCAGGCCCTAAAAAACCCAAGCCTCCCCCCGTACCATTTCCACTACCCGAACGGGGTTCATAAGAGACCGTTGTGGGTTGATAAACCGGACCGCCACAAGATGGCATTGTAATGTGTATGTTTCGAAGTGGTTTTATGTGTACGAGTACTTTTCAGTTCAAATATTTTTCCAACTAATGCAGCTAAAAGTTTTTATTAGTAAAATCGTAAAAAAATCACTATTTTATATGGTTTGCGGTTTCATTAAATAAATATATAGAGTTTCACAATAAAAACAATAATAAATAGACAACTACTACCATCAACGACACGTATTTATTTTATTTTTGTCAATATTTGTGTTCTTCCATACATCGTTTATTTATTTGTTCTTTAGTTTTTACTTTTTGAACACTCGATATATTATCCATTTACCTTCAGAACAATTATGTTACAAAATCATTTAATTTTAATAAACGAAATGCACTTCTATTTTGTAAATAAAATTTTTTTATTCTACTAGTGCAATTAAACACTTCTTGAGCTATTGAATTTTCCGACTTTTCCTCGACCGAAAAATCCGTTTCTACATAATATTCTACACACAATTGTGATTTTTATATACAGGGGGAAAAAATTTACCCCTTTCAATCAAATTTGTTTTTGTTTTCATAAATGATATAAGGTTGCCAGATACTTAAAAACATTTTTAGGTGCAAATACATACTGAATCGGCAAAGACAAAATAGGATTTTATATGAAATCAATTTTAAATTAACAAACGGTTTTGACTTTTCTGTAAATCGATAAAAGTGGGTTTGTTTCTGAAGTGCGGTTTACACCTGTCATAAAATCGCTATTCAAAGCATAACCAATTTACTATGAGGTGCGTACAGCAAATGTTAACGTTTTCTGGCTCCGTTTTAACGAAAAACCAATTTTTCGTTTGATAGCTTGTTTTTTTGTTTATAGTATTAATTAAAAACTTCAACCAATACAAATTCAGAACACTGAAAGAAACTGTAAACAAAAGCTCAAATAATTATTTAATATATAAATTTAAAATAAAAATTGTTTTTTTTACACAATCATAAAGAAGAACAACAAAAGTGGCATTCTTTACCTGTTGAGAAAAGTAAAGTTTTGATATAAATATATGTAACCCATCACCAAAATATTTAACTTGCAAAGATGTGTTTTAACAGCATACCATTACATTTTATTTCTAATGTAGATGCACCTTAATATTTATTCTTTCTATTGGAACAAAAATTCATCTTGGTTTACTGTGTTATAAGTTATTTTAAGCTATCCATAATGTAAATTAGTGTAATATCCTTACTGATTGCTTATAAACAAATTTTAAGTTTAGTAATTACTCCACTTGACACAACGAATTGAACTTATTTATCTTATTGATGCACAGACGAATTTTGATTACCTCTCCTTTCGATAATTTGTTGTTTTTATTTATTTAAAAGCATTTCGACATCTAAATTTATATAAAATATCTTTTTATTCTCTATATACCAATATTCATAACGAATGTAATTGACAGTGCAGCTGATAACTTTTTTCAATTTTAATCTGTTTCAGATGTCAATGGCATAATTAAAACAAAGTTAAATAAAAAATTTTTAAACAATTTTTTAAATTTTGTATCCCAGATTCTTCCCCAATCTGGCTGGCCATTTTCACCTTTTCAAGCTCTATGATCTGAGACTTTAATTTTCACGATATATTTAAAAGTCTCACGAAATATGTAAAAGTTGTTCTTTTCCATGGTACAATAATATATCAGGTCGAAGCGGAACTACAACAAGCCAACAATAAAAAAACAACATGGCTTTTTGTTGTTGCTTTGTGTTGATAACTGTCAAAGAAAACAAAAGAAAATAAAAAAACAAACGTATATTTTTATTCGTGTTTTTATTTTACAAATAATTTTTCAATAAGTTTTTGCATTTAAATAAATTAAATATATAAATAAAAATCAAGAAAAATCTGTCTGTTGTGCTGTTTTTGTGTTTGAAAAATATTATTGGAATTTTTTTTTTTTTAAACTTTATCAATTTGTAACCAATAATAAAAAATGTGTATGTCACAGAAAAAAAATGTCGGCCACCGTTTTGACAGGACCTATATATTATTGTACCATGTTCTTTTCTTGTAAATTTTTTATTTTATTTATTTATTTATTTTTTAATTCCTTTTTGTGTTCATATTTTTCCCTTGACATTTGAAAAAGATTTATTTTTTGTAGTGTTGTATATATTGCTCTTGTATGTATCTGGTATGAATTCGGCTTGCTATACACCATATCTATTACTTAAAATATTTGTATTGCAAAAATCAATATGTGCCATATATAAAATTTGTTAAAGAATAAAATATAAATTTTTTTATTTAAAACAAAACTTCAAATCTTGATCTTAGTTTCTTTGACCTTTATTTAATTTAATATTTGCAATAAATTTTCCTAGCTGAAGGTCCTTTTTGGTTTAAAAAAGATGTTCTCATATTTTTCAATATTTCGTCTTCCTTCGAAAGACTTTTTCAGGAAAATTTGTATCATACATTCAATAAAATAATACACAAAAATCGTAATATTAAAACTGTCCTATCTATAACATTATAGAAATGCCCAGTCAAAATACATAATTAAAAGCCGAGATGATTTGAACAGATATCCTTCTAAAACAGCTTCCTGTGATTTATTAAGCCATGTTGCAATATAAATGTAATATGTGTAATGCATATTTATTGTAATACGAGTATAATATTAATACAGAATACTGGTTATATCTGTGATTATCATACCGCGGTTAGATTATATACCGTAATACAAACGCTTGAAGCTAATACCAGGTTCTCGCAAGAACTATGTGAAATACTGACCAATAATACATATAACACCAGTGCAGTACTTTGAGGATTGATTCGTCCGTTTTGCACAAACCTATTTCCACAAAATACTGAATTGGGCTTTTTCGGTAATTATTGATATTGATTTTTGGAGTACTTCCAAAGCAAAAATATGGTACCACCCAATAAGAATTACATAATATTTTCCAAAACCCATACGGCATTTCTCTTCACTTGAGCGGCACGTGAATTTTGGTGAAGACAAAAGTTAATAAAAAGTTGCTTTTATAAAATAAAATATTTTACTTGTTAAAATCAATCTAGCAAACACAAATAAATATGTCGTTTTTAGGGGCAACACTGGCACGCTGCTGTCGTCAAATGACAGTTGGCGCGGCGCAGCATATCGCCATTTTTGCCAGAACTCAGGCTTCGCCTTTGACAACTGGAATAAAAGCGAATCAGTTGCAATTTGGATTTCTCAGTGTACGCAATTTTAGTAGTAAAGGAAAAATGGGCTTACCTCGTGTCTTCTTCGATATGACTGCTGACGGTCAAAATTTGGGCCGAATCGTCATGGAGGTAAGGGAATAGCTAAATTATGATTTATCTATCATCATTTCAATGTGCATAAGTATATTTTCAAAGATTTAAATAGTATATTTGCTCATGTTTGCATATAATTATATTTTTCCCAAACGTGTAAAAACGTGATGCACAAGTGTGAGTGTTTTATTCGTAATGAGGAGAATTTCATCCACAAATTCACGATTTTCTTAAAATATGGGCAAAAAAAAGTAAGGTTAGGCCAGAGAATATATATTAAAAGAGGAAGAAGGAAAGCAAGTTGCAATTTCCAAATTGTGAACGATGACGCTGTGTGTTTGTATGTATGAATGTGTTAGTGGAATGATTAACCAGTGGGCGCATGTGTTGGTGTGAATGTAAAAATTCCGATAAAAAGTGGCATCACTATGCTGTTGGTAGTAATGTCTAGTAAAGATAAAAAATGAAATTCTAAATTTAATCAATTCTATAGCAATTTGCCCCCATTAGATACATTGTTTCCATTTCTTTTTTATCAACCGGCCGGCTAGCTTAGAGATTCTGTTGTGTATATGTGAGTGATAGCGTTGATAATTAAAATGTTTTAATGATTGTCACTGCTTGTAAAATGTTAACCCCTTCCCGCGTGTTTTTTTTTTTTTTTACATATTAACAGCGTTCGACTAAGCTTTTTTTTAGATTCAAAGCATTGCAGCTACTGCGCTGCTATTATAATTTCATTTTGGAATTTTCCATTTCGTTCTTTTTCTTTGCATTCATTTTTATCTTCACACATGTTTCGTAAATGTTTTTTGTATACAATTCTCTTTATGTTCAATTTTAGAAATAAAAACGTGTCTTATTTTATTAAAATAGTAATACATTTAAAGTAGTTTTCTAAAAGCAGACATTGGAATTTCTGCTTTAATGCAAATGACCAGTTGTGACCTTGAGCATGAGCGCATGAGTTGTATTTAAAATACACATTTTCAAATTTTTAACAAGTATGTAGTAAAGATTGACCTGCCCTGGTATGGATTGTTGTTCTTTTTATGTCTGTTGGCTGATGACAGGAATCGTTTTATTGATTAGTCTGTAAATTTAATATTCATTGTAATTTTAAAGAAATCCACAGTTAAGCTACGAGATTTTTTTAACTTTCTGCATGTACATTGGTATGTATGTGTATACGAATGCCTTTTATTTGCATATGTATATAATTAATAAAAAATTGCTCATTTTCTGTTTTAAAAACTACTACTATCAATCATTTATTACAATAGGAAATAGTAGCGGGAGATCATACGAAGTAAATGTGTTTTCTCTTAAATAAATTTCTTATGTCATGCTATTATTAAGTTTATGATATAAAATGCTTATGACCTTAAAAAAAGAGATTAAACTGAAGTGTTTAAATATTGTTTTAGCTAAACAAATTGTATAGTGAGAAATACAAATGTATTATTATTAAGGTCATAAATTGATTCCATTGCATTAGATCTGCTGATAAGTATGGTTTGCATTAGCGAAAAGATATAAGATTTAGCACAATTTACTTAAGTACATAAGTATGCATGCGTAAGTGCATAGTATCAGAGAACGAAGCCGATCGGCTTAGCCCAAGATGCATTAATGTATACACGGTGGCAGCACTACGGCATGTGACAATTTTTTGCTACTGGCAATATAGTAAGCTATTTACGTCAAATGTATTGTTTACATTTTTGAAAGTGAATTTAGTGTTTTATTCTGAATTAAACATATACAAATTATTTTGTGAACATATAAATAATTCAAATAAATATAATTTATAAATTATGAAAAGGTACATTTATAGTTTATAATTGTGAAAATAGTCACAAATATTTTTGATAAACAAAGCTTACCACATGCCTGTTTTTGTTGTATTGTTGTAATTTTGCTCTAGTGCTGCCACCGTGTATACGTTAATGCACTTTGCCTTAGCCGTAGCCGATTGTTTTCCTTGTTGGCATAGATGCCAGATAAATCTGGTTTAAAAACGGCAATTTCGACGAAAAAAATCGTCAATATGATTATTGCAAATCGTCAGCTAGTAAAATGAATTATTTTTGAACAAAATATGTATAGGTATCAACAAAGGCAACTTTATACAGGTAGTGGCGGAATTACAATAAATACAACACCAACAAACATCAACATGTATTTTGTTGGTAGAATTTGCGAATAAATGTCAAAATTTTGACAAAAAAAAAATTCTATGTATACCATTAATACATAAATTTTTGTGACTTAAATTTTAAAATAAGATTTCATTTAATAAAAGGAACTATTATTATAAAACCCTTCTGTTAAATCGGGAATAACACCTTGTAAGTCATAACCAAAGTTTTCGATGTTCTTTAATATACAATGTTTTTTCCGAAAATGGTCTCATCAACTAATTTTTCACTATGGTTTTCTCAAGTTCCACGTACCTGGATGTAAACCTACACATTTGGAGAATGTGAGACTAATATTTTTGCTATAAACTTACGCCATAAAAAGATACATTATTCTACAGTTTTCATATTTATAGCGTAAAAGAAAATTTCCAAAATTAATAGACAGTTACTTTAACTCGTATTAAATTTCTAGTCTGTCGAATTCTACGATGAAATAAGAAAACTCTTTCATTATGTTAGGAAAGACACTTCCTTCTTTTATAATACTGTAAGGATTTATAGAAGTTAAAGTTTTCAATTAATCTCCAAATTTAGTCCCTTTAAAATATGAGCACACGCTTTTATATACAAATTTGTAAAAAATTTTACTTATATAGTTTTTTTAAGCGCTAATCACATATGATATTTTAAATTTATCTCTAAAATATATAATATATGTATACTCTAAAATAACGTATCACATAATAGGTGTGTTTCTTTACTTTCCGGTCAAGTTTCGTGCAAAAGAGAGCATTCATAAGTTCTACTCAAATACAGAAAAAAATTACCTAAAGTACGGAAACGCAAAAAGCCAAATTTCTAGCACAAAAAGAAACATGCTATGTTTTGATGTGGCAACAAAAATTGACATTTGGTTTTACGAAAAAATACTGCGATATTTTACACTTTTGGGCTTTTAAAGTCTTTTGCACAGTCCTTTTTATCTAATATTTATGTATAAATACTGAAATGATTTGTATACGAGTTGATTCAAATGAACTTTGTTTCTTTGTTGTTTATTTTTCGAACAGCTGATTGCTTAACTACTTGCCCAAACTAGCCTAAAGAAAAAGTACGGGCTGTTTCGTGCAAGAAGAGGAAGCACACAATTCTCTTAAAAGCACTCTCATTTGTCCAATTTTGAAGTACGGGAACGCTTTTCGTGCAAATTGGGATCCTAAAGTAGAGTAAAGAAACACACCTAATATTGCAGTATTACAAACATACATATATATTTACGTGCTATGAATATTACTTTCATTTCCGACATAAATAGATATTATGACAGTAAAATTGTGATCTTAAAAAATCGTCAAAAACCGACCTTAAATCGTCAAGGTGTTATTTTCAGCACCTAAAATCGTAAAATATGGCAACTATGCTTGTTGAAGAATATGTCAGATAAAACTAGATTAAAATCGTCAAATCCGGCGAAAAAATCGCCAGCCAGTAAAATTGCTTTGGAGTAAAAGATATATTTTAGTGAGGTAAACATGGCCTTTAACAGTAATTTCTTGAGGCAGTTCCAGGCGATTACAATGTGACTAGAAAACTTATAAGGAAAACTCCTAAGACCCAAGTTTTGAGTTCGTATGTATTTAAATGTCATTTAGCTTAAAGTTACATTTAAATATGAAAATCAAAATAACACAAAAAATTTGAATCAAACTTAAATGACCAACCTTCTTCATTCAAGTTTAGTTCAGATAACATATGGTTTTTATGTGCTTGCCTATGTATTAGTGCAAAAAAGGTGAACAAAACACACTTGGGCTATTGCTTGTAGAAGATATCTACATACAATATCTTATTTAATTAAAAATAATATCGCATGAGATACAATTATTAAGTTTTTCTATGCCGTTGATAAATTTAAAATTTTTCTTTAAGAATTTTTCTATTTTCCAATAAAAAACAGCTGTTGTTCTATGGAACACTTTCCATAATATTTGGAATTTAAGTGAAGCTGCTTTATCGCATTTAAATAAGATAATTATTTACCACTGAGGCCCAGTTTAAGACTGCGTATTTACATACAAAATTAGTTAATTTTCGTTTAAATTTAAGTTTGTATTTAAATGCAAGTTCAGTTTATCAGTCTTAAATAAATACGACTTAAATTTAAATGAAAATTGACTGCCTGGCTCACGATGTCGTTTCGTTAACGTTCGCTAATGTATAAAAAACAAGTGAAGTCAACTATTATACAACTAACAGATAGATATA
The DNA here is from genome assembly GCA_914767995.1 of Thecocarcelia acutangulata. Taxonomy (NCBI): domain Eukaryota; kingdom Metazoa; phylum Arthropoda; class Insecta; order Diptera; family Tachinidae; genus Thecocarcelia; species Thecocarcelia acutangulata. The sequence goes on along the minus strand of OU612095.1, from coordinate 19,810,416 downwards.
TCGGAGGCAGATAAGACAAATGATACAAGATCAAGGGTGAAGAACAGCTCTCCCGTCTTCGTAATTATTTCTTAAGTGAGATTAGGCTTGTTTTTGTTCGGTCTTTAACAATACCATCTTGGGCATATGGTCATTGTCACCCCGCCCATGCTGTGCATGCAACTGCATAGTTACTAAATAAAATACTAACTGCCTTATTTATAAAAAAAATTTCATGTTTATTAAGCTGTTATTGCACTGATTTCCATACAAAATTTGTGTAATAACAGCTTAATAAACGTGAAAAATTTTTTATAAATAAGGCTGTAAAAATATATCCAAATTTATTATATGATCGGCTGTGGCCGGATACTAACCGCCGCACATTTTTAGTAATAGCCGCCGCCGTCGAAAAACAGCATTCGGCTTCGTTCTCTGCATAGTATATGAAAATGGCATTGAACTTTTAGCAAGCGTTGCCAGTTGTAGTGAATCGTTAAAATTATATAATTTAGGCGACATTTATACCAAGGTTTAGTTAGAGTCATGTGTTTATATATTTTGGGAAAGTTGCTACTAAAATGACTGCATTCACTGTATTTTTATTATTATTTTTTTTTAATTATATATTTTTTGCTTTCCGATAATTTTTGTTTATAAAAATTGAAGTGCTTTTATATATTATCTAATATAATTCTCATCAGTTTTAATAAAAAAATTTTCCGCTAAGAAAATACAGTTATTTGATTGCTGTGTTATGTTTGTATACGTTATAAATGGGAATTTCAAAGTGCATAGCTGTTATTTCTATACCATAAACATGCACTACGATCCTATTTACGTACGTATTCATGGTTAAACGCGGAATCTTCTGTGCAGATTAGCGATTTTAAACTCGTGATTTAAATATTTTGCATTCTTCAGGACGCGAGTAAATAATAATAAGAAAATTCGGCAAGTAAAAATTCACAAGTGAAATAAATTAATTGAATCGTTTTCTGTAATCAGCATTTTTATATTTTTTATTTTTTTATTTATTTTTTTATTTTTATTAGACTGGAAACTTGCAACCCATCATAGTACATAATTTCTTTTTGTGCATATTTTACTTGAAGTAAATTTACTATAGAAAAAAAAAGACAAAATCAATGTCAAATTTTGTAAATGCTATTATTTAAAGCGTTATTAATTGTATTTGCAAAGAAATTGATGTCATGACGGTATAAATAAATGTTATCAAATCTACAATGAAATTGAATCTAAAATCAGCATTTCGTCAGCTACAATCAAATAGGCTGTTAGAGTAAAAAGAAATTGAGAACGACAAAATTTTACTCATTCAATATGTATGTATGTCTGTTAGGTATATGATTGCGTGCAAAAAAAAAAAAAACGATTTTATTGCTTATAATTTGATTTGATGAAATTGTTCGGTATGTGATTAGAATTAGTTAGCATAATTGTCTTTCTGAGCCAATTCTGCTTTTTGAAGTGTTTATTTGGAGACATTTTTGCTCTATTTATAAAATTATGAAGACTGGGGGACCAAATCACTGCATACGATATCGAGCAATGTTATCAAAATTTTTTCATTTTGGATTAACGGCATACGATATCGAATGAATTGTATTGCAATAATAGGTATAAAAAAGCTAAATTTTTTTTTTGTATTCGTACTTTTATGAAACATGGTCTTCAATCTATTACATTTTGTTTAAATTAAATACAAAATAAATAAATTGAAATTGAAAATTGAAATTACGAACCGATAGGCATCTTTTGTCATAATCTAAATGTATCGTAATGTTATTCGACACTAGAGTTAATTCGATATCGTATGCGGTGATTAGACCGCTGGTCGTTCTCTATCACTACACCGTATTGTGCTTTTTTGACTGGACAGGTTCAAATTAACTTTTCTGGTCGCATCTCACTGTATTTGAACAATATCTTACCATTTGGCCATGTCTTATAGACATCTTAAACGATGGGTGCAAGGCAATAGAAAATCGTGGAAGACATGTTGTGACGACACCTCAAACAAATCGTTGACGAAATTTTCGAACAAATGGTCACGAAATCACGCAAGAGCACACAAGCGACATTTTCCCTCACCGCATCGTAGACGATTATATACACTACATTTTCCTCTACCATGTCGTCGACGAATACATAAGTGACAATATCCACTCTACTTCATCATCGATTTGTTTTTGTTTTCTTTTTGCAATACTGCATTGTGTAATTCTTATAGCATAAAAAGAGTAAAATAATATATTAAGCGAGGGAGAAAAATTGTACTATGGCTAGCAGCTTTGTTAAACCTTTTTATTTACTTTTTTGATTGATTAGTATAATTATATTACTGTTTATTTTGAATTATTATTATTATTATTTTCTTTTTTGCAAGGTTTCTGTGTATGGCTGGGGAAACAGTTATAATTTGATATTTATCATTAATACTTATACAAATATACATACATACAAATTATGTACTTAACATTACTACATACCAGAGATCTGCACCGGTGCACTGCAACCATAAGTACACCGGTTGTTTACCCAATCATTTTCACATCCGGTATTTCAAACACTTAAAAGTTGATGCGGTGGTATTTATACTTCATAAAAATATGATAAAAAGAGCACTAATTTTATTTAGACGCTTCCACGTCTACAGTTTGGCGATTACTTTTTGTATTATAAGCAAATTGTGAGTTGAAATAGCAACTTTTATGCGATTAAGACTTTCAGCACACCAGTTTTGTGACTTCAAAACATAATTACATTCTTTTTTTTTTTGGAAATTCTAGTTTCAGTACATGGCTGTTGATGCTGTTTGTGTGAATGCACGTGTTCTTTTATAACAAGCAGATCAACGGCTGCACAATGGGTTAGAAATGATGTAAATTCGTAACAATATTATAATTTATTGGAATAAAAAATGTTATTCCTCTATCCGACTTTTATTACAATAAACTTAAACTTAAAGTCGGTCATGATTTTTCATTATTTGATTAATTTTACTTACTTTGATAAAAAATGGTGTCACTACTTTCTGTCTCGCTCGCTCATGGCAAACATGTCCACCATCTATCTCATCATTTTGCCGTAAAATTAAGAACTTACGTAGAGCTTTTGCGAATAAAAATATATTTTTAAATAAATTTTTTCATTTTAAAAATAAATTTTTAAAATGAGCTAGTAAACATCGTTTTTTTTTTTTTTTTTTTTTTTTTTTTTTTTTTTTTTTTTTTTTTTTTGAAATTAACAAGTATTTCTACCATTTTAAAATCGTGAATAAAGGTGCATATTTTTTTTTTAGGGGCTTGTCAAAGTCTACCTGCCTTATGTATAAAAAAAAATCATGTTTATTAAGCTGTTATTGCACTGATTTCTATAGAAAATTTGTGCAACAAGAATAATAAACATGAAAAAATTTTTATAAATAAGGCCGTACAAATTTAGAAAATTTTAAATTTATAGTTTAGCAATTAGCCTTAATTCTAGAAAATTTGGTGCAATTGTGTCATTATTTTTGACTGCGGTTCTAGAAATGCTATTTAGGGCTACGGTTCCAAAGTTTAAATGAACAACAATAATAAAAATGAGCACAATAACCGAAAAATTGTTACAGTTTGACCAAATTTCTAGATCTTTTTTAAAAGCCCATAATTTTCAAACTGCTGGGTATAGATTTTTTCTCCTGTCACCCTGTTTTGGCTTGACGTTGAGTTCTAAGACATTCTGTATTGTTGCACTATGTTCCTACAAGCTGTTCGTATTTTTAGTTGCTATAAATATTAGAAGTTAATCAAGTAAATAAACTCAAATTGCTTTTTCCAATGAAACATAATAAAAAGTAACGGTTTTCAAGGGTGCGCATGAATAGATAAAAATATTCCATTTTTATATGGTAACCTATTTTTGCGGAATGGAAATTTCCATTATTGTTATGTGTGATGTCGTCTCATAGTGGTGTCTGAGGTATGCTTTATAGCTAAACTTACTATTCCACGTTTCTTTTATGAATTTTTAAAATTACTAAAACTTAACAACACTTTTAATAAAAGACAGAAAAATCTTGAAATAATCATTTGTGCACAACCCATTGTGTTGTATATTTTTCTCTACAGCTCCGCAGCGATGTTGTTCCAAAGACAGCTGAGAATTTCCGTGCTCTCTGCACCGGTGAGAAAGGTTTCGGTTACAAGGGCTCCTCTTTCCATCGCGTCATTCCCAACTTCATGTGCCAAGGTGGTGATTTCACAAATCACAACGGCACTGGTGGCAAATCCATCTACGGCAGCAAGTTTGCTGATGAAAACTTCACCTTGAAGCACACCGGACCCGGCATTTTATCTATGGCTAATGCTGGACCCAACACCAACGGTTCTCAGTTCTTCATCTGTACCGTTAAGACTGCTTGGTTGGACAACAAACACGTTGTTTTCGGCCAAGTTGTTGAAGGCATGGATGTTGTTAAGCAAATCGAAGGTTATGGCACCCAATCCGGTAAGACAAACAAGAAGATTGTTGTCGCTGACTGTGGAGCTCTGTAAACACAAAGCCGCCGCCACCATCTCAACATCTAATTTGTCAACAAACAACAAAACTATTTTAATAATTGTAATTTTAAGAATAATCGCTAAAACAAATGAATGATTAAAAGAAAAGCATTTAAACAAGAAAACTTGTCTAAAGAAACACAAAACATGAAGAAAATTAAGATGTTTTCAATAAAAAAAAATTTTTTTTTTTGACTATTTTTATTTCTTTGTTTATTCTAAACACTACAAAAACATACCTAGTTTGAAAACCTTGAAAAATATTTGAATAGCCGATATAATTATATTGTTCTCTCAATATTATAACATACCTAATTAAGTACATTTATGTGTGTACCCAGAAAATTAAACCTTTTTTTATTTGAAAAAAAAAAAACAAATTAAACATTCTACTTTTTCCTATCCAAAATTAAGTTGTCTTTTTATTAAGCTTGGAACACTTACAGATATGTGCTGTGAAATGCAAAATTTTTACATCACTTGTTAGGACAAAATCGCAAATCGCATTTTCCTGTGTGCTAAAGATCGCGCGATTTGTTTGAGCAAAAATATGTATAAAATTTGGCAGTATTTGCTTTTTGTATGAGAAAAAACTAGTGACATCTGAAGTCGTCATTTTTAAAGTAAACAAATGCAACACAACAATCATATAAAAAATGTGTATTTTTTTAATGCAATTTTTTTTTTATTAAAATATATGAAAATTCTAAATTTTCTCGATGAAAATACATAAAAACAAGTCAAATTTTATTTAGACGCTTTCAGTTTCACGGTTTGATAATGAATTTTCATATTATAAGCTATTTCACTCAGAGTTCACTTCTTTATTTGCTTGCGAGTTGAAATAGCTAAATTTTATGTGATTGCGACTTTCAGCACACCACAGCACACTGACTTCAAATCGTACTCACATTTTTTTACGAAAACTAACAACACATGGCTGTTAATCATGACTGCGGTAATGCAACATTTATTTTCTTAGATCTATTATAAACTGCAGCAGCCGCCAACCATAATGAAAGGTGGCATCCATTTTGCTTCAAATATACCCTATTCTATTGCTTTGAAAAGGTTTTATTCTCACTCTTTTTTTTTATTAGACCAAAACTTTTAACTGATTTTCATGTCTTAAAAGCATAACACAATAAACTCTCCTCTTAATGAAGCTAGAAATATTTTGAAACCTGCTAAAAATCGAATGCTAATTCTGAAATTGAATGGAGTCTGTTTGAAACGTTTATAAAATAAAATCTCATATCACCTCTAGCTTTTAACTTAATATGTGGTCCTAATTTTTATACCCTCTTCCATTTTTCACATAACTATTGTATTTGTAACTAAACAGTTGCAAATAAATTTGCAAAGTATAGGATGCACAGCATGGGCGGAGTAACGTAGACCTTATGCCCACGATGGTATTAACAGTATTTCCTTTGCGGCGGTGTGACTAACTGTACCGACCTATGCCTTCGCATAGGAAGTTGCCGCGTGGTTAACAACGAAATACCTCACAAAAACTGTAAACTAATACAGTTAGCTAAGGTAGACAGTTAACCAATGAAAGTGAGACGCAAAACTCTCGAAGGGCAATCAACAACAACAAGCCTGACCGCACTTAAGAAATAATTACGATGACGCGAGAGCTCTTCCCCAGCCCAGAGCTGTTTTACGACTGTTTTCACATAACTTTTAAGCTATGTTCTAAGTATTTTAGGTTTATACACTGGGTTATTGCCCAGTGGCGGAAAGAAGGAATAAACAGGCCTGCTAGAAGGCCTTATTTGGCAGACACAAGACCTTGCTACTGCATTCCATACTCATATATTTTTTACACACGTTGTTCTAGCCAGCCAAGGCCTTCCCCGCTCTCTTCCTCAGAAGGCCTGATATAAGGCCTTTTCAACAGGCCTAATGTCTATTTAATCTGTGCTTTGTTAGAATATTTTCTTTTTCGCCTTAGCGACCTTTTAATCACTCTTTTAAATTTTTATCACAAAAATACACAATGCGACCGACCTCTAACGTATTTAAACAAAACTATTTTAAGTTTACATCTTTTTTTATTATTCTCTTTCTACATTTTCCTGTTTGCCGTTTTTCTTTGGAATTTTTATTTAAACGGTTCATAAATTTTTGTTGCTACAAACGTACGTTTGTACTCTTTATACGTATGTAGATACACATAATTAAAAACAAGCCTTCCTTTAGAAGGGAGTTAGTAGGCCTTCTATAAGGCCTTCCTGAGAAGGCACGCGAGAATGAGTATTGTTGTTTTATTACATCTATGTTGGATAAAAAAAAATGTGTAAGAAGGCCATATAAATGAGGGACTACAAAAGTTTGCCACTGGGTGCTTGTCTTATATTTGTATTGGTTTTATTTTTGGTTGAAAAAATTATGCCGACAAAATTTCACTTTCATCCCACCGTTCGCCTACAAGCTGCAGAACAATTGTTCGCGTCTGTTAAACCCCATTGAGAGTAAAAAGCAAATTACTCTCTAAATTTGCAAATTTTACCCAAAAACTGCTGGAACGCAAAAAACGACAATTGTACATCATGCAATAGTAGTGCTGCTTACTTTTTAGATTATAGTATATTTTAGTGATTTTAGACGCTTAAAACGTATAACATCATGTAAACAAAAGATTTGCATTATTGGCAACAGCTGTAATATTAAAAGCAATGTAAAATTTTCAATAGATTTTTATAGTAAATATTTATAAAATTAAAAGCCAAAATCACAGTTGCATGTTCTGTTTACAACTTAACAAGGTTATTTTTAGTCTGGGCAACCTTCCTTCCATTTTGCTTTTAACTAATTTTTAAACACAAACTTTTTTTCAAATTTTCAGTTTCATATGTATGTAAACATAAAACAGCTGATTATTCAATTCTAGTCCGAACTTACCCAAAGAAAAAGTTCGGGCTAATTTGTACAGGAAACGAAAAAAATTACTCACTCATTTTCTCTCAAAATTCCACAAAAATGTTTACGTGGAACGCTTTTGGACTAGTTTGGACTGTTTTGTTATTCACGTGGAACACACCTACTATTTCCCTTTGAACCTTCTTCGGCTGTATAAACTATGAGTTAGCTATTTGCAAATAGTTGTTATTCGCAAATAATTTTTATGTATAAACGAGACAAGTGTTAGCAAAATGTGACAGTGATGTCAATTCAATAACCTAACAGTTATTATTCGTCAATCAATTACAAAACTTTTAATTAAACAAAACACTACATGTTAAGTTGCATTAACAATTGGCTTTTAGTTACTCGAGTTAGCTTTGTATATGATTGCATTGTCTTCATTTCAAAGCAGCGATGTACATTTAGCCTGCGTTTTCTTAAGGGCCAAATAAACTACGCAAACTGCTTGCCAAACACATGCTTTCCGCTTGCACCCAAACTATACAAATATAACAGATACAAATTTAAATTAATCACTTTTTCTTTGCTTTCAATGAGAATTGTGTTGCGGCAAATTATTCGCCAAATGAAATTTACAGATACACATTGCTTTATAAATTGTTTTAGCCTCTAATTCTTGACATTTTGTTTTTTAATCTTTATTTTTTAATTTCCACAATTAAAATAAACTTTTACGCCATTTTGAACATGATTACAAAAAAGCATTTTCTTAGTTCACTCCGTATGCTTCTTCCACCACCTCATTCTGCAAAAGTTTCATTGAAATGACAAAATTTACACACACATTCACAATGTTTGCACGAAAATCAAAAATTTTTTACATGCTTCAAATATTTGTACAAACTAGCAAACACCCCCACAAACGAACAAAAATGTTTGCACGAACTTAAAATTTTGACATATTTGGCAAGCAGTTTGTGTGGTTTATTTGCCCTTTATGCTCTTTAGTTTAGTCGTTCAACAGACGTTGGCGAATGCACATGTTTGCTAGGAGCTTAGAGCTTTTTTTCCACTTACAGTAGATAACATAAATGGCAAGGCAAAATTTTTTAATGATAAAAAATGCGTTTGTATATGTTTTTTATGCCATCAAACATTTAAAGTGTGTACAGAAAATGTTATTGGAAGGAATTATGATTCCATATGAATATGAATAAATATAATAATTGTAGTGTATGTGCACTTATGCGCAACACTGTAATAATAAAACCAAAAATACAAATTGTTCAAAGAAAAATAAATCAAAGGAAATTTATGTCTGGTCGGCAGAAAATGCAAGTTCAATGTATAATTATATTTTTGTTGATTGTGAGAATTTGGATGGTAACTAAATACCATTTTTGTTTATAAATTATTTTATTGGATATACAGCAATATTGTATCAATTCTTTTAATTTTATGAAAATGATGACCACTATAAAATTGTACTATGTAAGCCGCTATTTTTGTTTAATAAAGTCAGAAATAATTTGCTATTCAAATAGACTTGTTAATTCTCACAAAAAGGGCATTTTGATGCTCGTAAGCAAAACGGCAGAAGTGCTCAGTAATACTTACCCTAACACTGAATTTATCACATAATATACTTATGTGAAAAAAGTTCTTCGGGCTTAAAATTCATATGTAGTAAACAGCGTAATAAATTGGTTCTACGTCTTTGAAACATTTATAGCTCTTACGAAACTGCCATAATAGCATTAATGTACGCGATTTAATTATTCACACGAAAATGTTTATGCTAATTTTGCTTGTCACTGTACTTTAAATTACTCTCAAATTATCTCCCAAACACAAGTGCAAAACAAATTTGTCCTCCCACTCTTCCAAAACCATTAAACACACCATGCCAATTCGTTAAATACATACATACTTAGAATAATAGTTTTATGTAAGTGAATCATACTACATATTTTTCAGCTACGCAAAGATGTGGTGCCGAAAACAGCTGAAAATTTTCGTGTCTTATGTACCGGGAAAAAGGGGTTTGGTTTCAAAGGTTGCACCTTCCATCGTGTTATACCGAATTTTATGTGTCAAGGTGGAGATTTTACCAATAACGATGGTACTGGAGGAAAATCTATTTATGGCACCACTTTTAAGGATGAAAATTTCAAACTGAAACATACTGGTCCGGGTATACTTTCAATGGCTAATGCAGGCCCAAACACAAACGGTTCTCAATTTTTTATATGCACTGTAAAAACGCCTTGGTTAGATAGCCAGCACGTGGTGTTTGGCCAAGTTATACAAGGCATGGATGTTGTTAAGAAAATTGAATCTTTTGGTTGTCCCGAAGGACGGCCAATGAAGAAAATTGTTATCGAAGATTGTGGTGAACTAAAGTAAATACCATTTTTCTTTATTATATGTACATACATATATGTAGTTAAATTATAAGAAAGATAAAATATGTATTAATTAAAATAAAATATTGTTAAATAAAACTGTAATACCCCATTCGCTCTGCATAAATTTTTTAAGCGTTTTTTCATACTTTAGAGTTTTTAAAATTTTTCTTTACAGTTGCGTGTAGATGTAGTACCGAAAACTGCTGAAAATTTTCGAGCTCTTTGTACTGGCGAAAAGGGGTTTGGCTATAAAGGTTCTACCTTTCATCGTGTCATACCGAATTTCATGTGCCAGGGTGGCGATTTTACCGCTCACAATGGCACTGGCGGCAAATCGATTTACGGCAACAAATTTGATGATGAGAACTTTATATTGAAGCATACCGAACCGTTTATTCTCTCTATGGCCAATTCTGGGTCCAATACAAATGGTTCGCAATTTTTTATAACTACAGTAAAAACGTCGTGGCTGGATAATCGCCATGTAGTGTTTGGCAAAGTAGTGGAAGGCATGGAAATAGTTAAAAAAATTGAAGCCATGGGCAGTCAATCGGGTAAAACAAAGAAAAGCATTGTTATCAGTGACTCTGGACAACTGCTGAACTAAATATGTATAAAAAGAAATCACACATTGTAAACATTTTTCTTAACTGCATCAAACTTTTATTTTTGGAAGAAAAACTTTACTTTTTTTACCTTGAAACATACATACACTATATATTTATACTTTTTCAGTATTATTTAATGGTTTTTTTTCACTCGGAGATTTAGGCATTAAAAATCCTAGGCAACCTGCCAATATTAAGGTAATTGGCCCACTGCATAATGCTATTTCACAATGGGTTTCAATAAGAGCTCCCATTACATTGCTACCAGCTACGCTGCCAATTCGTCCCAGCATTAAAGAAATGCAAACAGCCATTGCTCTGAAATTAAAACAAATCGGTAAGTAAAATGAAATCAATAAATTTTTTATTTTGGAAAAATCCTATTTAAAGTTAAACATAAACTGAGCAATTATTTTTTGTTCTCAATAAAATTTTGTAATTTCCTAAAAGTGAAACGACAACCAAACTTTAATTATTTAATACATCTAATCTAAAAGCTGCGCAAAAATATTTTTTAAATAAACATCTCACAAGACATTTTAAATACGTCCGAATCGGACAGACCTATAATTGATTTACATTGGCGTGTGGGCCAATTCTACTGATTGAACTAGTTTACGGTTTACAGCGCATCCGCGTGGCTTGCGAGGCTCTTTTTCTCATATGCTTTTTGTAACTATATGGAAAAAGCCTTTTGCTGATGAGCTTAGTCTTTGTAATCCCTCCTGTATGCAATTCCCTAGGCCGAAGTCTAGTCTCCCCGAGTAGGTGTCTTGTAGTCCATAAGGAGTAGCAGCCCATGCACAACTTTCACGTCTTTCCAACACCAGGTTCTTTATATTACACGTATCTCTAGGGCGAAAACGGCATTTTATGCTCTACCATTAGTTCCCCGAAAATTTGACATCATGCATCATAATTATCCCTACACACAAACCACAACCAGAATGTTTCAATTTCGATCAACACCAAGATAAAGTGTGCAAAACAGAACCACCTGAGGTGTGCTGATACTCATTTCGCCAATTAACCCGTCGTGAGGGGTTTCGAAAGCTCCAATACAACCTAAGCCATGCTGGGACTTCATACAATTTTATTTGCTATAATGAAGGACCCTATATCCAGAAAACAGAAAGCTCCCTGGGCGGTTTAAATCAGACAGTTAAAAAAAATACAGAATCAATATTAATTAATGGGGAATTGGTATCGACTATGTTTTCGTAAACAAGAAGAGTTACCCAAAAATATATCTACCTACATACTCGTATGTATTCACAGTCGCAGACACGGCAATCAATAGCAGGCACCTTCTTATCTCTGGTTATATGCTCAGTAGCCGTTTGCAATCAATTCACACTACGTAGAAGCTAAGAAGCACACATTCAGGGGGTAATCCGACATGTGCTGCAGTTTTATAACAAACTTTTAGTGTTTATCGAAAACAGTGTTGTAAAGAAAAATTCGTTATAGGGAAGTTAGACTGTACACAACTTCTTGGTAATCTTTAATAAACCGGATCACACTTTAGACATTTAAAACCAAATTCTAATTGTGTGGCTTTTGTGTACCGTATTCGTTAAAGTATATGCATAAATTCTCACTTACCTTAAATTTGTGGGATAAATGTCCACAACAATTGTGTTCATAACACTGGTTGCCGTCCCACAGCACAGAGTTACCGCCAACAAGTAAACGGCTACAAGAGGGATATTGATAAACAAGCTCAATACGCCAAAAGTACCACAAGTTGCCAAAATAGAGACTGTAATTAAAATTTCTATATTTACAAATATGCTCGAATGTATGTAAAAAAATTGCAAAACTTTTTGTTTGTATTAAAAGCGAGCCTATTCGAAAATGCAATGGTGCGCTTCATCTGATACACGTTTTCTGGGATACTCGAAATTGAATTAATTTATTGTAATATAAAAATCGCATAAAAAAATATCAAGTGACACCACTGAACAAGAATAAGGAAGGCTGACTTCATAATTGCAGTTTGCATTGTAGCATTCCTTGCAATATCACAAAAGGCTAAATCGACTGGCGAAACAGATTGCTCTTGTGGGGGTGCCAGGACATGGGTGTTATGGGAATGAGATGGCAGACATCTATGCCAAAAGGGAGCATTGGGGACTTTTGTTAGCCCCACTCCAACATTTGGCTCCTTAAGTAGTAGGTGAGGAAATGGACGAAGGCCATAGTGGGCAAACATTAGGAAAAGACATTGAACATTTCAAGAAATTTCTAAGCTTTCATCTGCGAATTCTAATGCAAGTCTTGTACTATGCCATCCTTAGCCAAATGGCGGAAACTTATTTTTACTCCTAATAATCAAAAAGTTTATCAGGTTATTGCATTTAAAAATTCCATTCCAAGAAATTTCTAAGATTTGATGCAAAGATGCAAAACGTGCTCTAAGTCTGGATAGAAAAAGCCCCAGAACACTGACAGGTGAACATACACGCCATTATACCTTAACCCTCTGTACACAATGGGCATTCCCAATGCAGACATTTGCAGATTTTGTAGTGCACATCGTTACCCTCTGTGGGGCATTGGGAGACAGGATATACAGGCTGCACACCTTGAGTGAACAGGACTTTCCATCATTCTCAACGAAAGAGTCCGGTTGTAATTAACCCGCGAGGGTGTAAGGAGAGGCATAATAGATCAACATTGGTCGCAGTGCAAGTGGCCGTTTCAACTCACATTCCCTACAAATAATAATACTGCTGAAGCTGCCTTAAGCAATTGCATAAAACATTCTTGATGTTGCGCACAATATGCACTCATGGTGTTTTATCGTGTACAAGGTAGCAGCTATTGATAATATCGTGAGCACTTGGCGTCAGATGTACTACTTACATTATAATAATATAAAAGTAGTTTATGTTTGTGAAAAAGTACTTTCATAATATATACTCGTAATTGTGAAAAAAGTTTCAATAATTATTGGCAGGAATAGCTCACTAGCTATCTGTTTTTGTTGGAATTTTGCTCTGCCACCCTGTAAACGTTAATACAACTTGATTATACTGTTGCATTTGAACTTTTGCAGATCAGAACAATTTCTAGTCGACCAATTATTGTTTTAATTTATCATACACGGGACTAGTTCATCTGACATTACATGTATACACGGCATTGTATGTGTATTAGAATTTTTGTATTCATTTGATTGCTGGCATGCGTTTGTTTTGGTTTTGTGGTGCTTGTGCGGATATGATGTTGGTTGAAACATTATGCCGACAAAATATCACCCTTCGCCTACAAACTTTTACCCATGCCATAGACTATGCGGCCGTCGCTTTAACATGCTGGCTTGCCGAGTTGTGTAGTGTTTTGTGCACAAACTGTGCGACATTAATTCACAATTTAATTTCCTGAAACAATCTGTTGAGTATATAAAAATAATAGCAAATCAAAATAATGTTGTACATCATGCTATTAAATTTTACAACCAGTCGATGCAACTACCCAGAAAATCAAAACTTTTTAGTCTTTCGTGCAACCGAGACACAACTTCATACGACGCCCTAAACACTTTACAATCTAAGAACCAGCATCATCATGTTGTACAATCAGTGGCATAGTTTGAGGCTTGCTTTAGAACAATTGTTCTCGTGTGTGATAAACTTTTTGCAGTGTTGCCAATTTTTGCAGATGCAGCGCATTGATGCATTTTCGTACAAACACAAGGTGAACTGAAACAAGACAGCAAATTTACACTTACATAAGATTACACGAAGCTTAAATTTTTTATTGGCAAAAATAACGCATACTAGCAAAGTAATAAAGATCACCTCCAATGAAAGTGTATGTTTGTAAGTGGACAATTCCAGCTTTGTGGTACATGCCATGTCTTGCTGTGGATTTAATATTGTAATATTTATTATAGTTGTACATATGTTATTGAAAAAAAAGTCTTTGCTAAGAATATTGCTTACCTGTGTTTCATTTAAAGTATTTGGCGTGGAAAAATTCGAAGATTGAGTAACTCTTAAAATATCACACATGCGTAAAGGTTCATCAAAATTTTTCGTATACAACATGATACTGTTGAGGACATAGGGAAACCACATATAAACACCATGTGCTGTATAGAATATTATAAATTGTATGAAGGCAGCTAAACAAGTTTTTCTTATATGTTGTCTCATAAAGAGAGGTGCTGTCTGATCCCATATTAAACGTAATACTGAAAAAACTGATTTTGGATCATCCAATGCTTTCTTGCGCACGGGAGTATCTAAATCGGGTAACAGGGATGTTATCTAAAATTTGAAAACATTTGCTTAAGTCAATAAGAATAATAAATATGTTCAATAAACTACCTTAAACTGATCATTTTGAAGTTTATTATTTCCTTGAGTATTCTGCCGATGCATGAACTTTAATACCTCTAAAGCCTCATCGCATTTATTTACTCCTACTAAATATTTGGGACTTTCGGGTAAATAACACATAAATATACCACATGCTAGACCAGAAAAGCCGCACGCAATCATATATAAACGCCAAGGTCTATAAGTAATTGCCAAATATGGTATATAAATTTGCCATTCCTGATTGATAAAAAACCAGGCCATAATTGGGAAAACTATGGCGCAACTAGCACACACTAAGGCACCACAAAGTATGGCTCTGTTTCGATTTTTAAGGCTATGAAATTCGCCTAAGTAGGCAAAAACTGTAGCGGAACCAGCCGATATCCTTT
This sequence comes from Thecocarcelia acutangulata, assembly GCA_914767995.1. Taxonomy (NCBI): domain Eukaryota; kingdom Metazoa; phylum Arthropoda; class Insecta; order Diptera; family Tachinidae; genus Thecocarcelia; species Thecocarcelia acutangulata. Next base: position 19,795,259 of record OU612095.1, on the reverse strand, counting down.
AATATAGAAATAAGTAAATATAATATATAAAAGGTTTAAAGTGCTTGTCATAAAGATATATTAAAAATGTAATAAAAATTATGATAAGAATATGCTTGTTATCAGTCAATTGCCTGTTGGTCTCGTTTAAACTTTTGCTTAAACTACTAATAATAATTGCATTAATACACACTGTTTAAAGTAACTCAAACTTATTATTTTATTTACTACACTTAATTCTATTACATGAAGAAATGTATTCTTTTCAAATTGCTAAAATCGAATTTAATAAATTATATTACACTGAGCTTACATACGCAAGTAACTTGCTACAAGTTGTGTGTACATATTAACAACCAATACGAGTACATCGAATAATATAATAAAATCAACTTGCCATTTCGATTGTTTCCACACACAAGTGCAAGTTCATTTTCAAAATGTCGTTTGTGTTACATGCTCTTTCCATGTCTGTGCTGCCAAACGTTTAGTATAGCAACATCACAGGGGTATTATATTATTTATATAACCTTTTCACAATATAAATAATAAATTTATAATTCAAGGGTTTCCTTTCTTAAGTTTTTTCTTAAAAAGGATTTTTTACAATACAAATTTGCTGTGATCAATAATAAGAAGACAAGAAAAATAATAATCAAATCTTTAGCTGGGGGACAACTAGCTGTTTCGTAGTCGCTACACTACTCACCAGCACCCACTGGGATTTGAACTTGGGTCATGACGTATCATGATTTGCTGCTTTAACCACTCAGCCACCGAGCATTTAATTATTTTCTATCTATATTCATCTCATATTGAATCGCATATGCATTTTGTTAATTGCCCACATTGTTTGTACAGCGTTTGTTGTCGCAGAACTAGCGGTATTTCTTTTTAGTTATTAACATACATATTTTTGTATTTTAATATTCTCCGTACCCGTAAAAATGTACAAACCAATAATTTAATTTAAAAATTATAAAGTTCAACAAAAATTCTATAAATTAATAAATTTATAATGTGATAAATTTAAAATATTCCCATTAAAAAAATTTTACCCATTAAATTTAAAATGGGCAACACTGCTTGTTGCTCTTTGCTTGCAAGAGAAAAAATCATTGCCAACCAAAATCACTTGCAACTGAGACCGCTACTTGCAGCCATAGATGCCAGATAAATCTGCTTTAAAATCCTCGAACTCTGAGAAAAAATTCGTCAATATGATTATCGCAAAACGTCAGCAAATGCAAGTATTTTAAAAGCGTAAAATTATAGCAAAACATTTTATGCCTGTCTTTAAACAAAAACTACAGTATTTAAAGCTATAACAACAAATATATACTCGCACAAATATAAAGTTATAAAGGGGGAAGACACGGTCGAAATGCTTAACAAGCATAGTTATAGTATGTGTGAAAATTTGTTAGTATTTGTGACAATGACGATGCTTGATGAAAATCAAAAAATGTTGATTATCTGGCATGCTTGTTGTGTCTTGTCACATGCTTGGTTGTGTCTAGCGCAAGCTATCAAGCACGAACAAATTTTTATTATTATTTTGTAATAAATTAGCTAATTAAGATATCTATAATTATGTATAAAACATTATGTTAATAATCTTTTTATGTACTTTAACTTTTTGTTACAATGTTGAATGTTTTTATGTATGTTAAAATTGTTTTCAATATGTTTTCAAATATTTTTGATTTTGTAAACAAAACTAAAAAATTTTTTCCCTGAAGAAGACGAAATATCGAATATAATTAAACCATTTTTTATATAAAAAACAAAACTGACCTGAAGCTTAAAGAACATTTCAATTTAATTATTATTTTGTTTTCGTTGTGAATCGTTGTCAAGAAAAAAATAAAAACAGAAGAAGAAAATTGTATGAAAAAGTGTCGAAAAGGAATATTTTGAATTTCAAGTAGAAATAAACTTTAATTATTGCTTCAAATTGTGAAGAATATTTTATGAAGAGAAGAAATTAATGATAATAAAAATAAACAAAGTAGTTGTGAGTTCGAGTCCAACTTCAGTCAAGAAGAAGGATTATTTTTAATTATAACAGTAATTGCTGTGAAACAATAAGACCAAAGCTGGGGGAGAACTAGCTGTTTCCTCGTCGCTACACTACTCATCAGCACACATTGGGATTGGAACTCGGGATCATGTGAACATGATGTATTTTTAATATGGCCGCTTAGCCAGCTCATCCACCGAACTCTGAAACGCGTAAAAAGCGCAGCGCATATAACACGTGGTATGGACCTTCAACTTAAAGGGCCAAATAAACTACGCAAACTGCTTGCCAAACACACGCTTTCCGCTTGCACCCAAACCATACAAATACAACACATTCAAATGTAATTAAATCACACATACAAATACAAATTAATCACTTTTTCTTTGTTTTCAATGCGAGTAGAAGGCCATTGTGCTGCGGCAATTTGCTCGCCATATGAAGTTTGCAAGATACAAACTGTTTTATAATTGTTTTTCCTCTATTTCTTGATATTCTGTTTTTTAGTCTTTATTTTTTTAATTTCCATAATAAAAGTAAACTTTTACGCCATTCTAAACATTATTACTAAAAAACATTTTCTTGATTCACTGTGTATGCTCTTCTTCCACTACCTCACAGTACAAAAATTGCATTGAAATGACAAAATTTACACACACATTCACAATGTTTGAACGAAAATCAAAAATTTTTTGATTTACGTTGAAACATGCTTCAAATATTTGTATAAACTAGCAACACAAACGAACAAAAATTTTTGCAATAACCTAAAATTTTGACATGTTTGGCAAGCAGTTTGTGTGGTTTATTTGGCCCTTAAGTTATAGGTTGCTAACAAAAATCTACTAGTACGATATTAACTTAACTAAAAACTAATATCGTACATATGCATATAACTAAAAGTTCACTTATTATATATATGCATACAAAAATCTACTAGATTTCGTCAAAACCTAGTTGCAAAGTAGATTTCATTTTGTATAGAAATTCTCGTCAAACTCAACTAGATTTAACCAGAAATCCCGTTAGTACTAGATTTGGCTGGTGGTGGGAACCGCACTTACATAATTTATATAAGTACATATTTAAAATTATAAGTAAAAACGCATTTTTTATAATACTCACAAAATGCCCACCAAAAATCGCAAGATTGCCATCATTAAAAAATTATAGGAAAAGCTGGAAACGCAGGTAAGTAAAAACGCCAAAAACAGAGTTGGTCTTATTATTCGCTTTCGTCCTTTAGTATCGGCCAAGAAACCCCATAAATGAGAACTAACGATAATGCCCAAAAAGCATACTGCACCCAAAACACCTTGTTCCTGATATGACAAATTTAAATCACAGGCCACTGCGGGCAAGGCAAAACTTAAGCCCACTGTTTCCAAAACCACATTATTCAGGATAAGACCACTAAATACTATAAGCTGTTTGTTGATTTTTCCAAAATCTGCAAGAAAAAAATTAAATTTTTTTTTTTTAGAAATTATAAATACAGATAGTTATGTATATATTTTTTTTTAATTTACGTGTCTTTGCCAAAGCTTCATCCACAGTGGCAGCTGTTTCATGTATATCTTTTTGCGTTTGTTTTTCCATTTTTTTTATATGTACATATATATTTTTTATTTTAATATAAAATAAAAGTTAAGTAGAAGCTAGTTAAAAAAATAAATTATAAAGTTATGATGGTTGGAGCAGCCGCTTCACTTTAGCCCATTTTCAAAAACACTCAAATGACTATTCATTTTGCAAAACGCGTCTTTTACCGTATTTATACCCGAGACCCAATTCTTAATAACTAGTCTTAGCTCTTATCGCGTTGTTTGTAGGCCATAGCTTTTAGTTGAATATCTTTTTGCTTTTTTTTTTTAAACTTAGTTACTAAGTACACAACATAAAACTTTTGTTATAGATGTACATATACGTGCATACATAAATCTTTTCCGCTTGTACCGTCTAGTTGTGAACTTCTATCAAATTTAAGCAAATAAAAAAGATATTTGTGGCTGCGAAATTGTTATCTTAAGCATTAAATGTATCTTAGCCTTAAAATAAAACACGAGAAATGATTCTTAGAGCTACATATATTTCCTGGGTATTGTTGAGTGGAGTAATTATACGATTTTACAAAAATATATATAAATATTTCTTATTTTTGCAGCTAAAGATGGTTTTTTATTTTTTATAAAAAATTCAACAGTACTTATTTTCAATATTTCGATAACAATTTGTTATCATCGTCAGGAAAATTAATATGTTATTAAAAAATTTTTCAATATTTCTTTAAAAAATTTAATACACTAGAGCAGGCTGTGCCTCAAATGCAGTACTTGACCCAATAGACATTCAGATCACAAAGGTGTAGCCTCATACTCACCTCAAAACTGTTGTTAAAAATTTTGCAGATTTTGATACATTTTATAAAATCTTTTAATGCCACCCATTCTAGGCTATTTTTGATAGAATTATTATTAAACAAGTGTGATGGTAGTGCGACTCTCTAAATTTCAACCATCTTCATTATAATATAATTTTAAAGACGGTAAACAGCTGCATGTTTGTGTACATGAAAATAAGCAGAAAAGTAACAGCTGATTTTGGTTGACAGAGAATCTCAATGAAAAAAAAAAATTTGATAAAATATCTTCCTAACTTTTGTAGCGAAATGATTGTCCTAATAAAAGTTACTTACATTATCGTTCTGCAGGTTTGACAAACAAGAATTGTAGCTATTGAACGGTTTTGAGGGAGATTCGGTGCTATCTTGTCCAGTTTGATCGCCCCATAGCCGCTTAAGAGGTTGTTTCATCGTCGTATTTTTAATATAAAAATATACTTTTTATAATACAAAAAGCTGTTTAAACATAAAAAGGTTAGGTTAGGTTGTACAGGCCGCAAGTTACATGAAACCAGCCCACTTAGGTTCTTTTGGTCCCATTGTGTTGCCTGAGGGAGAAGTGCAGCCTATGAGACTTACACTTTACCCGACGGCTCAGATCCAAACTAACCCGAAAGCCGAATACAGGAATCCAGTCCGTTCACTCGGCATTCTGATATATCTGCCAGCCCGTGCAGTATCGGTCCGCCTAGATACAGCGCTCTCATAGAACAGAGACCCGATCACCGACAAAGAAAGTGCTCAACTCTCTCTTCCTCGTCCTCATCCCCGCAACTTCTATAGAAATCATTAAATGGAAGATTTAACCTCCTAGCATGCGTTCCTATGTGACAATATCCTGTCAGAACTGTCACCAAGGCACGCAACCTTTGACGGGGAAGACCTTTTAGGACCGTAGACTTTCTACGATCATACGCAGGCCATGTTAGCCTTGCTACTCGGCAGGTAACCTCATCAGACCATCTGTCCTGTGCAGTCCCTACAAGTTGACGCTGCACTTGGTTCTTACAGCTGTTAAGCAGGACTCCTACCATCGTATCAATGTCCCCACGCCGTCGACGAGCCCTGGCTTTTGCCACAATATTTCCCGACACTCCACTGTATCCTGGTACCCAGAAAAGCTCCAGGCTTGAATGTTTCGCTATCTCATTAAGAGATATCTGGTATTCTTGAACCAACCTGGACGTCGTATAGACACCCACAAGCGCATTTAACGCAGCCTTACTATCAGTACAGATGTATACGGATATTCACCCCGTATACCCTATAGTACCTCAACCAGTTAGCTGCTTTCAAAATAGCTGTAATTTCAGCCTGCATTACGCTACACTCATCATGTAGCTTAAAACTGGTCCTCCTCTGATACTGGAGCATAAAGATGCCGCCACCAACTCCCATGTCCGACTTGGATCCATCTGTGAGAATTTCAAGCACGTCCTCTTGGCGACACATTTGGTTCGCTGCCAAGGCCGTCCTTGATAAGATCACGTCAATTCTCTTGTCGGACAGTAGAGCTGGTGCACAGTAATCAATATACTCCGGGATGTCCATTATACCTTCTATCATCGAAGCATGACCTTCTGTCGCTTCTTTCCACATCCCTCCGGCTTTTAGCCTGAAAAGATTAATTTTAAATTGTTTTTGCTGAAATAACACGCTTTTTCCCACCATTTTGATGCGTTTTGAAATTTCAAAGTTGACAGCACTGTTTTCTAGTTCTTGGTAGCAGGGTTGCCAGAAAAAATATGGAAGAAATCGTAAAGAATCGGACTTATAAAACTTATATTTTTATTTAAAAATATAACAAATTTTTAATGCAGGTTTATGATCTCAAATTAGCAAAAAAATATAGAAATTTTTTAAAGAATTTAGTTTTAATTAATTATATTTACTTTTAGAATGGTATTAAAAAACAAATATACTCTGATACGTAGAAATTTTTGGAAATTTTGGGAATAAATATCTGAATTGAAGAATTTCAACAAATTGAGTTTAATTCCAATATCAAAGAAGTTTGAAGAATTTAATTCCAATTAGTCTTTATAATAAAGAATGTTTTCCTTTGTTTCATTTCCCAAAGAGTTTCGTATTTTTGGCTTATTATAACTAACTTGGCAGAATATTACGAGTATATATGTTCACGTTGCAAAAGAAGAGAATAATCTCACTATCGGCTATGTTATAGAATTCACTTCCGTTCAGAAGTGGAATTGAGTCGGTTTTTTAATTCTTCAAAAAACTAAAATTTATAATTTTTTCGGAATGAAATCAATTCTATAGGATAATACTAGTTTCATTCTTGCAATTAGAAATGATTTCATTCCGAAAAGTCTTTTAGTTTTTCGTTTTTTTAAGAAGTAAAAAAGAATACAATTCCGTTTCCGAACGGAATTAAGCTCTGTGACATGGCTGTATATTTTGGAATAATTATGAATATATTGGAAGTACTCGCATTTCAATTCATATTTTTTTTATTTTTACAAAAACTGTTTAAATTTGCTTCTTAAGGCCGCGATTCACTCTCTTACACAATTGTGATATGTACGGAATATAGTACGTGTGCTGGAAAAGTAATAAAAATGCAACTGTGTGACAGATTTTTTGACAAATCGTGCGTTTTGAGAAATTTTATGAAAATTGAAATATGAGAATAATGTTAGGGCTTCGAGAAACAAGTTGATATTACGTAAAATTATTATGGTAATAATAGTTATCATTCTTCATCCTGTGAATGAATCGTACTATTTTGTAGGATATCGAATCAAGACCTTTAGATATACTTTTTGTCTCATCTATAAATAAAAATTAATGTTGTCATGCTTTTCGTATAGATCGTAATTTTTAGGACAAAAATCGTCATTTTACTAAATTTTAGCATGAACATTTATCGTCAAATCTGGCAGATGTCCTGCTGTACGTGGTTGGTACTGATACCAAAAAGGGGTTAAATAAAATATATACGCCTACTTATGCCAATTTGTTTTTCTTCATCAGTGCGTCACAAAAAACTGATCAAGCGATATACGCGTGATTTCAGAATTGTTTTTCGCGTGATTTTAATGCTGCTTCAAAAAGAAACTTTTATTGTTTTATGAATTGTTTCGCAAATATTTTGAAACAAAATTTTTTCAAATCGTCAGACGCCATATTTGTCATGGATTATTAGAACTATTGTAAAATACTAACTATATATATGATCTTAATTCTTTTATATCATTTTTATAATACAGATAGTCATATAGTAATATAACATACGCACGTATATATAAGCATACACTCAAAGAAATAACAGTTTGAAGTATTGTTAGAGCAACTTTATGTAAAGCGAATTATATTGAAAGTTTTTAATATGATGTAAGAATCTATGATAATTATATCAGAAACAAAATATCGATTGGTTTCGATTATGTATTTTGAACTATGGTTGGATGTGATATTATTTATAAAAACAAGTTTGCGTACAATATTAGTTTTTGTGATTCCATAATAATAAACTATGTATCTATTTTCAACATATGTGTGTTAAATAATTTATCAGCATCAAATGTTTGTTAAAAAAAAAAAAAACAGCACATGTTTGTTAGCAAATAATCTAACTGTTGTTGTTTGTGTTTTAACCATTGATATGTACAGATTACTTTTGTCAGTTCTTATCGTAAAGTAAAAACTTTGTTAATTTATATGTCGTTTATATAAAAAAATTTATTTAAACATAAAAAGTTGTCGTCGAAAATATTGCAGATAAATATTAAGAAAGTGTTCATAGATGCAGCAATGTGATGCAAAAAGTGGCAGCACTGCATTTTCGGCTATATGCAAAACTGCAGTGTATTTGCCGTCAGGCGAATTTATACAGGGGAATGCAAGCGGGAAGGCTAATTCAGTACTATTCAAGGCGAATTTATTACTAGGTGAACTTAACAGCTTAGGTGAATATATTTTGCTTCTCGCGCTTTTCCCAAGGAGACTGTCAAATTTTTTTTCTTTTGCTTACAAACTTTTTCGCGCCATTTTAATCTGAAATTTTTTTTGTATGATTTAGTGCAATTTCAAGAAATTTGTGTGAACTTAAAATTGAAAAACTAATATAATCTGTGATTTTAATTGCAAAGAATTATAAAAATTTATATTTAAAGTTTATACTGGGTGGCCCAGAAAGACCGAAGTGGTGTGAATTCCTTATAACTTTTTTATTATAATTTTTTTTTCTTTTCTTTTCAGTATTTTGTAAAGAAGACTTGGATAATTTATAATGGAGCAATACACAATTGAACAACGTGCCCAAATTGTTGAAATTTACTTTTCAAATCAACGGTCCATTGTGTTGACTCAGCGTGCATATCGTCGTCAATTTAATGTGCGGGTTGCACCCTCTCAGTCAACAATAAACCGTCTGGTTGCAAATTTTCGAGAACAAGGAGCAGAAAGGAACCTTCCTGGTCCCGGCAGACACCGAACTGTCCACACGGCTGACAATATTCAAGTGGTACAGGAGAGTATTCGGGAGGATCCAGAAACATCAACCAGGAGACGTTCGTCACAACTGGGCCTCTCAAGGACGTCGCTGCAGCGAATTTTGCACACCATAGGATTGTTTCCATACAAAATTCAACTTGTCCAAGAATTGAAACCAACAGATTACCAGCAACGACTTGACTATGCAATTTATTTCCAGCAAAAAGCACAAGAGAATCCAAATTTTATTCATAACTTAATAATGAGTGACGAAGCCCATTTTCAATTAAATGGGTTCGTTAACAAGCAAAACTGTAGGATATGGGCTACGGAAAACCCGAGAGTACTTCATCAACGACAATTGCACCCAGTTAAGTGTACCGTTTGGTGCGGTGTTTCTTCAGAAAGGATCATTGGCCCATTTTTTTTTGAAAATGAACAAGGTGTCGCCATTTCCGTCAATGGTGATCGATATCGGGCCATGTTGCAAAATTTTGTAAGGCCAGCCGTGGAAAACCATCCGCAAATATGGTTCCAACAGGATGGAGCCACAGCGCACACTGCGAGGGCCACAATGACTCTTTTACGCGACATCTTTGGTGAAAGAATAAGTTCTCGTAACAGCAATTTTAATTGGCCTCCGCGTTCCCCGGATTTAACCGCTCCAGACTGTTTTCTTTGGGGCTATTTAAAAGGAAAAGTTTATGTTAATAAGCCTAGGACTATTGAGGAGTTAAAAACCAATATTCGAGAAGAAATTAACAACATACCACCGGAAGTTTTGCGAAAGGTCATGGAAAATGTGTTGGAAAGAGCACATTTGTGCGAAGCAGAATATGGCCACCACTTGCGGGATATCATTTTTAATAACTAATCCAAAAATATTCCCCATAAATTTAATGTATTTAAAAAAAAAAATTAAAAAAATATCTCTTAAATAAAAAGTTATAAGCAATTCACACCACTTCGGTCTTTCTGGGCCACCCTGTATAAAATTTTTTCCCAGCTGAACAATCTTAGGCGAATTTAGATTTTGACATTCACAATATGTTTTACTATAACAAAGTACATAGTACTGAATTCGCTTTCCGCTTGCATTCACCTGTATAAATTCGCCTTGATTCAGTACATGATACAAAAAAGAAGGTAGCCGCTTCGCTACAACAATACATCAATAAAAAAAACAACAGGTATTTTGTTTGTGTAAAAAGGCGAATTCGCACTTAAGCTGTCAAAAGTAGTTGATAGCGAACATGTACAAAAATTTAAATGGCGCCAAAGAGGCAAACAAAACTTGACAGAGAAAGTGCCGTCATATTAATCGAATTCGCCTGAATTCGCCGATGCATCCACCTAATAATTAATTCGCTTTGTATACATACATATATAATAATTAAAATCCAACAAAAATTTAATTTAGTAATCAACACCGGCTTCGCTTCCAGCGTTTTTTTGCATTGGCGAATTCAGGCGAATTCGATTAATATGGCGGCACTTTCTTTGTCAAGTTTTGTTTACCTTTTTTGGCGCCATTTAAGTTTTTGTGCACGTTCGTTATCAACTACTTTTGACAGCTTAAGTGTGAATTCGCCTTTTTACACAAACAAAATACCTGTTGTTTTTTTATTCTTGTATTGTTGTAGCGAAGTGGTTACCTTGTTTTTTGTATCATGGGTGGATGCATCAGCGAACTCGGTTAATATGGCGGCACTTCCTCTGTCAAGTATTGTTTACCTTTTTCGGCGCCATTTAATTTTTTGTACATGTTCTTTATCAACTACTTTAGACAGCTTAAGTGTGAATTCGCCTTTTAACACAAAAAAAAAACAGCTATTGCTTTTTTTTATTGTTGTATTGTTGTAGCGAAGCGGCTACCTTGTTTTTTGTATCATGTTCCTGAGAATGTCAAAATCTAAATTCGCCTAAGATTGTTCAGCTGGGGAAAAATTTTATATAAACGGTAAAACAAATTTTTATAATTGTTTGTAATTAAAACCACCACAGTTTATATTGGTTTTTCACTTTTAATATCACACAAATTTCTTCAAATTACACTAAATCGTACCAAAGGATAATCAGAATAAAATGGCACGAAAATGTTTGTAAACAAACAAATTAAATAAAAAATTTAACAGTTTCAGAAAGAAAAAGAAGGGAAGCAAATAATTATCGGCTGCACTGTCAAGTTCACCTAGTAATGTAATGAATTCGCCTTGATTTGGTACAAACAAGGGCGAATAAAAATTATACAAATGTGAGATGCCATTGCGCTAGAAGAAATGAAAATTATTTTTGTTCTACTTGTGCGTGTACAAAGCTGGTTAAAAAATTATGCCGACAAAATAACACTCACTTCACCTCCATTCGCTTTCAAGCTGTCAGAACCTTTGTTCTCGTGTGTAGTAGAACATTGAAAAGTATTTGTTTTACCCTGCATTTAGACATGCGAGTAATCTCATATGAGTGATCAAGGCGAATTAATTATTAGGTGGATGCATCGGCGAATTCAGGCGAATTCGAATAATATGGCGGCACTTTTGCTGTCAAGTTTTGATTACCTTTTACGGCGCCATTTAAATTTTTGTACATGTCTCTATCAACTACTTTTGACAGCGTAAGTGTGAATTCGCCTTTTTACACAAACAAAATACCTGTTGTTCTTTTTATTGTTGTATTGTTGTAGCGAAGCGGCTACCTTGTTTTTTGTATCATGATGAGTGATGGATACGTATTATCACAACCAGTAACACCCAGAGTCATTGACAGGATGCGAACCTGCAACCTCGAGACTGTTGGTCGAGTACTCTACCAAATCAGGCATCGAGGCACTCAGTGTAATTGTGAGCGGTATAAGGATATGCTAAATTTTTTCGCACCTCAATTAGCTAGCATTAATCTTGTTGACATATAATTCCAAAAGGACGGAGCTACATGTCACAGAGTACGCACTACAATTGATTTACAAAAAAAAAAAAAAAATCTTAATGAAAGCATAATTTCATGGCATCTTCCAATTAATTGGCCAACAATATCGTGTACTTTGACCCAATTGGGCTTCAACTAGATTATGTAGTTGTCTCATGGAACTTTATAATCTTAGCTCTTAGAATATTGTCTTCAACCATAAATGTTTTTGCACGTGTACAATATGTACATACATACATACATATAAAATATGTAGTTGTCCGCTTTGTTATTTATTGGTTTGCTTATTAAACAAAAACTTGGAGCCATAGAAGAAGAATCGCTTCGACGTAGTTATTTTTAAATATAAGCTGCTTCTTTGACGTTAGAAAGTTTTTATGGGGACAATAGAAGTACATACAGCTCCGAGCATAAAAAATACTTATAACCTTGAATCAATCGGTTTCAAAACGGTAATAAATTCATATCTTATTTTAACAAATTAACAGTGTACTTTAGTTTTTGTTATAAAGTTTAAAATTTGAAATAATAGTAAAATTAAGATAATGTTTAAATATATTTTTAAATATTTGTTTTACATTAGATACAGCTATCACGGGATAATAAAATATATCTTATTAATTGCTAGAATACCGAAAATCCAAGCGGGAACTTTGTTTTTAACATGCTTATACCCAGCAGAAAACTTCTAAAGGGTTTCATCAGAAAGACTTTCTTGAAGGCCTTCTAAAAAATTATTTTAGAGCCGATACTCATTCTTGTCTGCCTTCCGATGAAGGCCTTCTAGAAAGCCTACTCTGCCTCTCTGCTGTAGGAAGAGGTACAAACGTTTTTTGTGGTACATACTCTTTCTTGCCTGCCTTTCAATGAAGGCCTTATAGACCGCCTACATTCTCCCTGCTGCTATAAGAAGGGGTACAAACAAAGAAGCCATTAGATGAAGTTCGCTAAGAAGGTCTGTTTTTTCCATAGCTCTGTCCGTTTCTGACGAATTGCTTCGCGCAAGCGGCGCATGACTTCAAGTTAGTATTCCTTAAGGGCGTTTCAGACTATCATACAAGTCTTAAGATTTTGATTGGATTTTGTGGGACAAAAATTTATTGATATTTGTTGCGACTGTCAAAAAGTCTTACGCTTTCACACCATCACACCTAAAGTAAAAAAAGAAATATGATTTGAAAATAAACAGCCAACTTGCTTAACGTCTGGTTTTAATATTTTTACTATTCGCTTTTGTAAAAAATGCAACTCTGATCCAATGAAAAATCTTATTGTTTAAACAAATTTCTAAAAATGGTGAAGTGTTATGGGTTGTCAAATCTCTTATCGTATTATTTCTCATTTTCATAACGCTTTACATTCACACTATCACACTTGCTCGTATTATTTGAATTTTTGACAAGTCTTTATACAAAGTATGAATTCGTGACTCACCACGCCGTTGCAGTCAAAGAAAACAGTGAGCGAAACCATTACATTTGACCGAACTTGACGTGCTTTTTTCGGTTTTGGCTCTTCTGGATGCTTCCATTGGAATGATTGGGCTTTTGTTTCAATGTCATAGCCATACGTCCATGATTCGTCACCTTTTTGAGAAAATATGGATCGTCGTTGACGATGTTCAACTGCTCTTGAACGATGTCCATGCGACGTTGTTTTTGCTCAAAATTTAGTAGAAAATCGAAGAGTACACAAAAACACCACTAACCTTTTTATCTGTCAAAAACAAACTGACAATCGAAAATGGCTGATATTGCCAGCATATATAACAGACATGTGTACCAACATAACATAAAAGAATGCGATCATCGAAATTACGAAATTTGAAAATAACTGTTATTTTTTGATCAGACTTCGCATGTTAACAATTCTCTTTACTTGCATGCTAAAGTATATAATTATTTTTTATTGTCTTCTTTAATAAATTTTAGACAATTTCAATATAAAAATGCAACAACTAAATATCGCTAGCTTATATAGTTGATCTTCTTAAGTCTTAGTTTTCTTTAATGAATTTAGCATTTTATTCTTTGGTTTCTCATTGTACATATTTATATGCTTTCATTATTTGTTGATCGTTGCTCATTTTGCGTTTTCGGCATTAAAAATCCCAAACCGCCTGCCAATATTAAGGCAATAGCGGCGCTGCATAAGGCTGCTTCACAGTGAGTTTCAATAAGAGCTCCCATTATATTGCTACCTGCTACACTGCCAATTCGTCCCAGCATCAAGGAAATACAAACTGCCATTGCTCTGAAATTGAAACATACACAGGTATGATATATAGCAATTAATTTCTGTTCTCAATAAATTTTTTTTTGTTGTGAATAATGTATGTAATTATAAAGCATGTAGACAGTTATTTAAACTGCATTTGACATAAAAAAGGAGCAACATGGGCTCAAATTAATCTGTTGAAATTCGTTTTCGCAAGGGATCACCGGTGTATGCTCCGCGAGCAATGCAAGAGGTGGATATGGTGTCCAAATAACAATTTCTATATATGCAGATAAGTGTTGATCAGGTTCTTGGTATCACAATGGCGAAAACTAACATTTTCGTCTGGCCACAATTTTCTCTACTTAATCTCATTACGGGCCATTTTCACAATCTGAAATTAAGTTGCCATTAAAAAATTATTAACTAATTGCCGGTTTGCTTAACAAGCAGTATTTAACCAACAGTTAGTAATTTGGATTGCACCATCTTTCGGCATTTGTTTACGAAAAATAGTGTAATAACGAACACAATTTTTGGAAATTTTTTTTTTTATTTCTGCGGCTTTCAAGCTTCAAAAATACTTTTCAAATAATGTTATAAAAAAAATGATGAACGGATAAGTTCATTGCTCGGAAAATCAGCAAGCCCTCTTTGCGAACTTGACATTTTTACAAATTTTCTTGACAGCTTTGCAATTGAAAGGCCACAATAATCACCTACAACCATCAGTAGTGCAATTCACTAACTTTTAACGATTTTAAAAGAGCATAACTTAACGCGAGCTACTGTGGTTTGCACTAACGCTTATGTGATTCACTAACTTATTCGTAACAACTCTGGTTGTATGTTAAAAAAATTTGAAATAATGTGGCAGCTTTGTTAAAAATAAAGAAAACCACAAAGAGGAACAGGAAAAAAACAAACAAATTTGCAAATAATTCCATGTTTAGGGTAAGTAAAACTATTTATATGTTTATTATTTAAAATATTTTTTGATAAATAAGATAAGTTCTCACAGAGAAAACGTCGACCGACTGTTGGAGTCTTCCGACAAGTCGTATCCCAAATACAGTGAAATTATTCTAGTAGAAATTTTAACAACATTGTTGTTAAGATAAACACCACAAAAATAATTGGTGTTTAGTTAACGCTAATCAGTCAGGCTATAAAAACAGCTGGTTTAAAACGAAGACAAAGGAAACTGCCAGAGGCGTAAAATCTCAAGGTCAATAATACCATTTGCCTAGGAGATAAAGAGTAATTTCTAAAAATCAATAATTATAACCATGATACGTACAGTTGTGGAAGTTTATATGATGTATCTCACCTAGATGTTGCAGTCTTTATATCAGCATGTACGAGCTTGGTAATGTATAGTGTTGCAGGCTTTGACAATCTATATCTTTGTCCAAATTCTTCATTACATAAAGAAAAATCATTTCGGCGCTTGCGAATTTTCTTTTTCTACCACAAGTATGTTTATAATAAAAAAATATTGCAAAAATATAAATGTTGATTTCTATTTACATCCATTTTATTATTATTTGTTTGTTTTTTCTTTATTTGAGTTCTGATTAACTGCTTAACCGGCGAATTTTGATAGGTTAAATTTAACAGCAACTTTTCTATTAAATAGTGCCGGTTAAGATTTAATTATACATTGTGAAATACATTTTTCTTTAACCAGCGGTTAAAGTCTCAATTAAAATATAATCAGACTTGGTGTAAATGGCCGTAAGGTTAGTTAACTGGGTGTCTCCATTAGCCATGAACATGGTATGAGCATCATGTCGAACATCGCAAATGGCTAATGTGGACCTCTCATGGCCATGTTTCGTTCATGCTCTGACATCGATGCTCGACCAATGAAGTAGGCCATCACGAAAAAAATTACATAAAATGGCGCCGAACTAAACACTTTGATAAGGTAAATCCGAACATACTTACGTATTCATCATATACAGAACATTAACTTAGTTTTACCTTCACTCTGCCGACGTTATGTCCATGCCATGTTCAAATCGATGGCACGTGAAGACGAGGCGTAAGGCATAAAGATCAACACGTATTCGCCATATACACGAGCATGAACGTCGTGCTATAGTGTTTTTACACTGTTTTTTAAAACGTGTACTAATTATGCTTACAGGCTTTTTACACTAACAACATCTTCATGAAACGCATGAAAGATGTTGAAAATGTGAAACACTGTTTACGTTGCTCACATCTAACATCTACTATCAATCAAAAATATTATTTTTTCAATTTTCAAACAAAACGTAAAATTTTTTGGAAAAAAATTAATTTGGAAAACAAAAAGAGGAATATAAAATTTATGTATATACTTATGTCCATAAGCAAAATGTAGGGCATATTAACAATATACTTATAACAAAAACACAACAAAAATTATTACAGAAAAAAAGAAAACAATTGACACATTATAATTTTTTTTTTAATTTTCAAAATAAATGAAATTTTTTCAGTGATGCCACAAGAATAATCGACATTATTGCCACTTTTCTAGTGATGACACTGAAAAAATCGAAAGATGTTGAATGGAATAAAATGAGATAGGAACATTTTATAAAGATGTTGAAAAATGTTGACTTTTAGTACAATGTATTTGTTATGGGAAGATGTTAGCATCTTAAAAAAACTGATGGTAGATGTTAGATGTTGTTCAGTGGAAAAAGCCTATTAGAATGCATACTTATGAAATTAAATTTATGTTTGCACGCCTGAATATTGGTTGCTATTGATTTAAATGCTATAGTTTTTTTTTTATAAAAGCAAACATGAATGGTTCTGCTATATTTTATTCCATTGAAATATTTTATTTAAAAACTATTAATTACGCTAACCGACGATTTTTTACGATTTCCTATAACCAAATTGACGGTTTTGAGGATTTTCCCCCTGAATTTGACGATTTTCAATCAGATTTATCTGGCATCTATGTCTCCAATTTTAATAACAAATTATCGCTACTTTATCTGCACTAGCTCTCACAAAAATATAAACAATGAAAAAACGAACCATGTGTGAAAAAAAAAAAAATAAAAATGTCGAATGTATAAATTTAAATAAAAATTGAAAAAAAAAGAAATAGTGCAACATAAAAAACTGCGCTAAATGTTTGCACAAAAAATATAAACTTCAAAGTGAAAAGAATAGCAGTAACTAATCTGTGATAATATGACAAGCTTGACGAAATATTTAATGTGATGTCCAGTTTTTTTATTTATTTAATGTTTAATTTACAAAGGAAGACCATGAAATAATTATACTATTTATATCCCTGATGACGTTTGGATAAAGCAAACGAAACGTTGGGAAAAAACATATAAAAAAAATTATTTAAATTTCATCTCACCATATTGAAACCCGAAGGTAATGCCTTTTTAAACAATAAATATTTATAGTAAATGGTCATAAAAAGCTAACTTAATAAAAAGAATAATCATCGTCTGAACACCAAGGTTCGCAATCGTGGTTTGGAGAACTAAACAACTATTTGTTTAGTTCTCCTGAACATGTGTTTATATAGGGTGTTTTTTTAAGCTAGATAGAACTTTAAATTGTAAAAAGTAACACAAAAAATTAAATTTTGATGAAACATTTTTTTTATTTGTTTCAGTATACTCAAAAATCATCATGAATAGACTCACGCTTGAACAACGCTACGAAATTATCCAAATTTAGCAGTTGGCAACTGACCCGTTGTTTTATCGCAAAATTGTGTTCAGCGATGAGGCGCATTTTTGGCTTAACGGGTTTGTTAATAAGCAAAATTGCCGCATATGGAGTGAGACCAATCCACAAGAGACCCTACAGACTACATTACATCCAGAAAAATGCACTGTTTGGTGCGGTTTTCATGCTGGTGGCATCATCGGACCTTATTTCTTCAAAAATGAGGCCGGAGCTCGCGTTTGTTTGAAAATATGGATGACATTGATCCGGAGGAGATGTGGTTTCAACAGGATGGCGCTACGTGCCATACGGCGAACGCAACCATCGACTTACTGAAATCAAAATTTGGCGATAAGTTGATTTCGAGAAATGGACCTGTCAATTGGCCTCCAAGGTCATGCGATTTGACACCTCTCGATTATTTCCTGTGGGGCTACGTGAAGTCACTGGTTTATGCTGATAAACCAGCAACAATTGACGCCTTGGAGGCCAGCATTGTTCGTGTTGTTCGTGACATACGGCCAGCAGTGCTCGAAAAAGTGGCCCAAAATTGGACGTCCAGAATGCGCTTCGTCAAGAACAGCCGCGGTGCCCATATGCATGTTAATGTCACGTATTGATCTTTCGAATAAAAAAAAATTTTGATTACAATTTAATTTTTTGTGTTATTTTTTACAATTTCAAGTTCTATCGGGCTTAAAAAAACACCCTATATTTGTAGACGTTCATTTTTACATTTGATCATCGTTTCTGTAATCGAAACTTTCGCCGTTGGATATGATCCAGTCATCTTCTCAACAAACTTTTAATACAAATTATGAAATCACATTTTGTTCTCAATAAAATAACTCTGCTGTAAAAGGTAATTGTAAAAAAATGCACATACAAACCTTAAATTTGTGGGGTATATATCGACAACAATTGTGTTCATGACACTTGAACCCAAGCCGCAGCACAAAGCTATAACTAGTAAATAAACGGCTACCAGAGGCATTTTGATAAACATGCTCAATATACCGAAAAGACCACAAGTTGCGAGAATAATAACTGCAAGATATACATACATATGTAAGTATATATAAATTTATATATTATGTACGTTTGTAAGCATGTATATAAGTAAATTATATAACCATACGTAAGCATCTATATATGTAAATATAAGCATGTATATATGTATGTATGTAAATATAGTGAATGAATTATTTGAATGAAAAAATTTCCTTTTCATGTCTATTAGATTAGTTAACTAGAGCACGAATGCAAATACATATGTATGTATGTATATACTTACACAAAATTGAAGGACGTTTGAATTTTTTATTGGCGAAAATTATACACATTAGCAAACAGACATAGATCAATTCCAATGAAATTGTGTGTTTGTAGGTGGATAATTCTAGCTTCGTGGTACATGTAATTTCTGGCTGCGGTCATTAAAACAAATAAAATAATTATAAAGAATAGAAAAAAAGGAATGTTAATGTCTGTCTACCTGTGTTCCATTTAAACTACTGGTATTTGGTGTGGAAAAATTCGAGATTTGTGCAAACCTTAAAATGTCACACATGCACAAGGGTTTGTCGAAATTTTGTGTGTACAACATTATATTGTTGAGTATATAAGGGAACCACATGTAAACCCCATGTGCAGTATAATATATAATAAATTGTATCAAGGCGGCTAAACAAGTCTTTCGTATATGTTGTCTCCCAAAAAGCGGAGCTGTTTGATCCCATACTAAACGCAAAAAAGAGGCAACCGATTTGGGATTATCGTCACTCTTTTTGCGCAATGGAGTATCCATATCAGACAGTAATGTTGTTATCTGCAATTTAAAATTTTTAAAAATTTATCAAAGATTTAAGCAAATTATGAAATAATGAATATCACCGTGAATTGATCATCTTTAAGATTTTTCTTGCCTTGCGTGTTTTTTTGATGCATGGTTTTTAATACTCTTAAAGCCTCGTCTGATTTGTTGACTCCCAATAAATATTTTGGACTTTCGGGTAAAAAACCCAAAAATATACAGCATCCTAGACCAGATATGCCGCACACAAGAAAATATAAACGCCAAGGCTTATAAGTAATTACTAAAAATGGTATATCGAATTGCCACTCTTGATTGATGAAAAGCCAAGCAATAATTGGAAAAAATATCGCACTGCAGGCGCACATCAAAGAGCCCCACAGTATGACCTTGTTGCGTATTTTAAGACAGTGAAATTCACCCAAGTAGGCAAAAATTGTAGCAGAACCCGCCGATATTCTGGAAATGGATACTAAAATTCAAAAATTGTACTCCTATCAAATTCTCTTAGGCCCATTACTGCAACTTGGCGTTAGTTAAAAGCAAGATATTGTCAGCCGCATTAAACACTTTTCATTGTTAGAACTTCCCTTTATACTAAAAGTAAGCGATAAGTTGGCGGGAAAATAATTCTACCCAAGAATGATAAAACTAGAGATTACGCCATGCGCATGATTTCTCGTTAGATGACATACATACGTAATTAGTTTAACCTATGCAAGAGTATATATTTCATAATCGTGTAGGGCTGTGTTTGTATTGTGTCATGACGTCATTTGACCAACATGCGCAGAAGATTTCAGTTTTGTTGTCGTAATTATGTTGCCGTAATTATGTATTCTATCATTCTTGATTCTACCTGTAACATTTAGCGTCGCTGTGACTGACTATAACGACCTATGCCTTCACATAGGAAGTTTCCACGTGGTTAACAATGAATAACCTCTAAAAAAAACTGTAAAACAATACAGTTAGTTGAGGCAAACCGTTAACCAGTGCGAGTGAGACACAAAACTCTCGAAGACCGAACAACAAAAACAAGCCTGACCGCACTTAAGAAATAATTACGATGACGCGAGAGCTGTTCTTCAGCCCAGAGCAGCATTTTGACTATTGAAGTTGCCATATTTTCTGCTCTAAGAACAATAATCAAATGGTAGTTTAAGCCACACTGTGCACTAATTATTAACATAGTATTTAAAAACAAATTTTTAAATTAGTTAATTTTTTTTATATAAATTTGAGTTGTATTAAAAAACAAGTTAATATTTTCAGTAAATGATGAAACATAACTAAGGCTTTACAACTTGACAAAAAATTACGCCAGAAAATACGGTCCTGTATGCTTTCACTTTGAATCAGAAAAGCTTTCAACAATATTAGCATACTTTTAGCAAATTTCATACATTTTAAAACAAAACCAGAGCTTCAAAAAGAAAAAAAAAAACACTGCCTTTACATACAGAAAGTTTGCTTTGCAAAGTCTTGAGTTTGGTGTTGGCAAGGGGGGAAAGAAGAGTGTAGGAGAGTCATCCTCTTTTCTTTTGCCACCTACAAACTCTGGACTTTGCAAAGCAAACTGTCTGTGATGAAACTTAAAGCTAAATGACATTTATAAACGGTTTACAACTTCTGCTTTCACTCTTGCGTTTGTAGTTTCAACTGACATAACCTAGAATATATTATGGCACCAGCTTTTTTTTGTTCTGATTTTCTTTCTTATTCGTTTAAAGTGTTTTATTTTTTCATTGAGTTTTGTATTTTCCCAAAACAGAACTGAAAAATTAAAAAGATTGCAATTTGCAACATAATTTCGATAATCAAAATTATGGCTGGCAAGACAGCTGATGTTAGATGCTTTTACAGTTCAAACACGCTCTATGCGTTTTGCAGTGCTAAATTCGAAAAGCACACAGTGTAAAAGTGGCTCTACCACTTATTTTTTTAGATTGAAGAGAGATTGTAATAATGAAAATTAATTTATGCGTTCGATAAAATCCTGCCTATACTCGTAAATAACGCCAAGTTGTAATAACGGACCTAAAAGCTAAACTATTTATGTATATTAAATCAAAAAAATTGCTGTATTTTATGCCAAGTGAGCTGGACAACCTAGACTATTCCGGGGTATCCAGCGGCCTGCCTACCTAACTTAATATATGCTAATTATTGATAACAAAAATTTAGCTTGCAGAGTATTGTAATATGGCAAGAATGCCTGAATGTATAAAATACTTACAGTACGCCATTTAGAAAACGCAAAACTGCCATCATTATAAAATTATAGGAAAAGCTGGAGGCAAATGTTACAATAAATGCCAAAAACATTGTTGGTCTCATTGTCTTCTTGCGTCCTCTGGTATCAGCTAAAAATCCCCATAAATGAGAACTAATGATGATTCCCAAAAAGCATATTGCACCTAAAACGCCCTGTTCCTGATATGACAAATTTAAATCACAGGCCACTACCGGCAGGGCAAAACTTATGCCTACCGATTCCAAAACAACATTATTTAAGACAAGGCCAGAAAATACTATAAGTTGTATATTAAATTTTCCGAAATCTACAAAAACAGTATAGGTTTCATTTGTTTGTTGGGTAATTTTTTTTTGTTTGCTTTTAACTTACAAGTCTTTTCCAAAGCTTCGTCTATGGTGGCTGTGGATGCCAAAGTTTCCTTGTGTTTATTCATTTTTATTAATTTAAATTAAATCGTTTAGAGAAGCAGTTAAAAATAAAAATAATTACGATACAATTGCGCTTCTGTTCTATTTATCCATTTTGCAGCTGATTTAAATATGTACATAAGTACTTTCTCCAAAAGCTCATTGTCTAATATTTATACCCGAGGCGTTAGACAAGTGTCTTTCTTTCACTACATGTGTAGTATATATTTTGAATATTTTGCTTTTAGAGACAATTGTTTTAAGATGTGGCTCGCTTTTATCTTTATTTATCAATGTAATTCCTAAGTACACAAGATTTGCTGTTATTGTGTTGACGTACAAAACAATAAATTATTATAAAATTTATTTGCTTTAAATTTGTATGTTTGTCTTTTTGTTGGGCTACCAAAACTAGTAACCACAATTAACGCTTACTGTTAAAAAAAAAGTAAGTACTAAAGCCAGTAGTACGATTCTGTGGTTTTTCTACATATTTCATCGCTTGCAGTAATGATTGTGGGATTCTGTAACAAAAGTGTTCTTTCTTTATAGTCTATTTACGTCAAAGCGACCAAAGCGTAATTTTAATTTTATTCATGTAAAATATATATGTGGCACCTCTGAAATTTGCATTGTTTAAATACACATGGTGTTGCTGCTGTCTTTAAAATAATTATGTTGCTGCTGAGACGGCAGCATTTGAAGCTAACTTCATTTGTAGTCGTGAAGTCTGCTGTCGTCTAACAGCCGTATTCATAAAAAAACACTAATCAGCATTTTAACAACTTTTTAGTTAAAACAGAATTTTCAGCAAATTAACACATTTTATAAAAACGTATTCATAAACAGCATTTTAGCTAAAAATCATTTTATTGAAATTTTCTATTTGTGATTGGCAACGCCATCATATGCAATTCTCATCTGAATCATAGTGCTGCGATAAAAACAGTTTTTTGTTCACATAGTAGTCATGTAAAAAAATGTCTTGTATTGTTTTTTTTTATGAAATTCGACTTTAAAACAAATAAATAAATGTCAACTCCATTTTGCCTTTCAATTAAATAGCAAAAAATACTGAGTCAGAAAAGTTTTACTTTGATTCCTTTTGCTTAACCGTAGGAAAAAATATGAATAACGAGCTTTTTTTATTATTTCGTTTTTTTGCACATCACTGATGTACATGGCATTTTATTAACGTATATTATTTTAAATAAGTAATTTGTTAGTAATAACTAAAATAAGAAGACTGGAAAAATGTAAAGCGTAATCGCTTATCTGGAATCCAGAATAAAATAGATTACTTCTTTCCCTGAAAGTTTTCTGTTGCCAGCTATTCAAAGCTTGGGTCATATTTTTTATAAAAAACACACATCTATTGTTATCAGTATCATGGGATTTCTGATAAATATGCAATCAAAATTTTCGTAGCATATAAATAAGCAATAACTAAAAAACACAAATATCACCTTAAAATTGTCTTAAAATTGGGTGCAAACAGTTTTAAAAATGGTTGACTTAAAAAACTGCTAAAAAGAACATTTTAACGTAAAATTCGTTTATAAATACAGTTTTATCGAATTTTCCCTAAAAATGGTTTGAATGGCTGCTTAACTTTTTTATGAGTACAGCCGATAGTGTTGCTGCTGTCTTTAAAATAATTATGTTGCTGATGAGACGGCAGCATTTGCAGCTAACTTCATTTGTAGTCGTGAAGTTGTGAAGTCTGCTGTCGTCTAACAGCCGTATTCATAAAAAAACACTAATCAGCATTTTAACAACTTTTTAGTTAAAACAGAATTTTCAGCAAAAAACCACATTTTATAAAAACGTATTCACAAACAGCATTTTAGCTAAAAATCATTTTATTGAAACTTTCTATTTGTGATTGGCAACGCCATCATATGCAATTCTCATCTGAATCATAGTGCTGCGATAAAAACAGTTTTTTGTTCACATAGTAGTCATGTAAAAAAATGTCTTGTATTGTTTTTTTTTATGAAATTCGACTTTAAAACAAATAAATAAATGTCAACTCCATTTTGCCTTTCAATTAAATAGCAAAAAATACTGAGTCAGAAAAGTTTTACTTTGATTCCTTTTGCTTACGCGTAGGAAAAAATATGAATAACGAGCTTTGTGGAATAACGAAAATTTAGCAGGATTGTTTGTTTACTAAGTCCGCTTTTAGGGTTTGGAAATTGAAAGACAGACATTTTTCTCATTCTGCTTTGAACTTGCCGAAACCTTTTAGAGTTGCGAAATTAATAGATAGACAGAAATTTTTCGTTTCTCTTTTCTTTCTTTTTTGTTGTTGTTGTTTTTCAAGCACAGCTAATGTATTTATGTATATGAAGTTGATGTTGATATGAAAATAATAATATGAAGCAACAACTTAAAAAAATGCGAAGAGAAGCAACTTCAAACGAAAAATGTCTTAAAATGTCCAGTACAGTAGAGGTTTACCGCACACTCTTAAATACATCGCCAACAAACTTCGTCTGTCTGCCCATCAATTTATCAACTGTAAGAGGGGACTAACGAAGGCGTTATATGTATGGACTTGCAACTCGGTTGTAACATGCAGTCTACACCTAACTTGAAACGCAGTTAAAACATAAAGTAAAACTTACTGTTTTTATATCTGTCTGTTTAAGGTGGCGGACACGTAGTAATGTTAGAGCTATAACTTCTCATAGTAAAAAAATAAAAATGGGGAAAAATAACTACAATTAGCAGGCTGCTGTCAATTTAAGTTATAACAGAGTTTCCAAATGAAATGTTTTAACAACCAACTTATAACTTTAACCAAATATAACGTCAAATTCAATCGCAGAGAGATTTCTGTTACGTGTAGACTTAAAATCACTGTTATCGCAGTCTTATAATAATTTTTATGAGAGCGTTCTTATGAGAAATCTTATGGCAACGATCTTATAACAAGAGCTGTCAAAAAAGCGATTGTGTGTGTGTTTGTTTACAAAAAGACGCCATTGCAATTTTACGGATTATTAATTTTTCAAAATATCTTTTAAAAACCATTTTAAACGAAAAATAATTTGTTTTTATGCATTAAATAATTTTGTACAAAATTAATCACTTATAGTATAAGTGATTAATTTTGTACAAAATGTTCGCATATACGAAATTCATATACGATTTTGTTCATCGCAAAGATGTGTTTTCTTCTCGGCTTTCATTGATTTATGAATTCTTATAAGATTAACTACAATACGTTTACTTCTTGATAGATATGAAGATGGACATAGAGAATTTCGTTCTCTCACTCTGCCGACGTTTTCTCAGATATTATGTCAGAGTTAATCGCAGTTGTAGACACTAGGTAATGAACTATTTTAAATAAAATGTTTATGCTAAAGATGTGAGTTTGTATATAGCAAATATAGGCACCCAATAACAAATTAGCAAAGACAAACACCAGTTTATAAAAAATTTCGATATTTTTTTTAGGGATGACAAATTTATTTTTTAACAAAGAAAATGAAAAAAACCGTTAGATCAAAATTTCAAGGTAACATTTTTCTTTTATAGTTAATGAGAATTAGGCAGTTCAATTTAATATTGCAATTACTATTTATTTATATAGAATTTGTGCATTCTTATTTTTTAGTATAATTTACAAATTTGTTAAAAAAAAAGCCGCAGCTTTAGAAACATATACTACACGACGAACTATCAGCCAGTTTACCAATTTCGAATAAAAACTAATGCGAAAGAAAGCTAGTCACTCACATTCGAATCGATTTGGGTTTGTCTATCTCACAGTTATTCGTTCGCATATTCTTATGTATTTTCATTGAGTTTTGACAGATCGTTCGCATAAAAAAAGTTAGACGAACCCAAATCAGTTTTCTTTCGCTTAGATTGCGAACGCAAGCACGCTGTCGGGATTCGTTAACTGGCTGTATGTTTGCTTTCACCGCTTTTACACACTGAAAGTTTACTTTGCAAAGTCCTGAATTTGACTCGGGGTCTCCATTAGCCATGAAATTGGTATGAGTATCATGTCGAACATCGCATATGGCTAATGTTTACCGTTCATGTTCATGTTTCGTTCATGCTCTAGCATCGATGCTCGGGCATTGATGTTCACCATGAAGTTGGCCATCACGAACAAAAATATACAAAATGGCGCCGAGGGTTCACACTTTGGTAAGGTAAATTATATTCGCCACATACAAGAACTATTTTTACTTTCGCTCTGCCAACGTTATTTTCATGTCATGTTCAAGGCGAAGAGTAAAAAAGAGATGTTTCTTTTGTGATCCTTAAAAGATGTGACGCCAGTTGATTCATTCTCAAAAATCGGCAAGCTCAGAATATTATTGCAGCTTGAGAAAAGTTTTACTTTTCTTTTTTTTCAACTATTTTCTAAAAATATTCTCAAGTGAAGAACATGGCAACTCCAGTTTATAAAGACAGACAAAGAAACAAAATATGTGAAGCAAACAAATTGTTTGAAGTTCACGTGCTGACGAAAAATTAAAATGGAAACTCAGAAATAAAAATTGCAGGAGATTCGAGTTTTTCGAAGAAATTTTTGGTTGGTAATACATATTCAGCACTCGCATAGCAACAAACAGTGTTGCCCATAGATATTTCATTTTAATTTTAGTGGGTGTTTTTTAAGGAAATTTTTTTTAATATTAATAATTTTAGTTATATGGCGAAAATGTAATATAAAAGAACAAAAATGAATAAACAAATTTTGCTCTTCTTTTTATATGCTTATTATTTCTTAATTTTGAACCTCTTTTTTTAATTTAATTTTATAAAAAGAGAGAAATATTGCCAGATAAGAGAATAAAGAAATTTAAAAAAAAAACCAAAACAGACCTTAAGCTCAAAAAATTATATATTAAAAATAAATAAACAAATATAACTTATTTTTTATTTGGAATATAAATATATTATTTTTATTGTGAAAAAGTAATATACATAATATAATTTCCCTGTAATGTTGCTATGCTAAGACTTTGGCAGCACAGACATTAAAAGCGCTTGTAATACAAACCAAGGCAAATTTATACAGGTGAATGCAAGCGGGCAGGCGAATTTGTTAGGGCCTTTCTGCATGAGACCAACGATATAATGGTTTTTCACTTTTATTTTCATAAAAATTTCTGACTTCACTAGTTCATACAAAAAAAAAAAAACTTCAGATTAAAACGGCGCGAAAATGTGTGTAAACGAAAGAAAAAAATTTGACACTCTCATTGGAAAAAAACCGGAAAAAAATAATAATCACCTGTGCTGTCAAGTTCACCTAGTAATGAATTCGCCTTGATACAAACGTACAGCGATTGCCTTCGACGACATGTTGAAAATGAACTTGCACCTGCGCGTGTGAACATGATACAAAAACAAGGTAGCCGCTTCGCTATAACAATACAACAATAAAAAAACAACAGGTATTTTGTTTGTGTAAAAAGGCGAATTCACACTTACGCTGTCAAAAGTAGTTGCTAAAGACATGTACAAAAATGTAAATGGCGCCGAAAAAGGTAAAAACTTGACTGCGAAGGTGCCGCCATATTAATCGAATTCGATAAAATTCCAAGCGTTTTTATTATTATTTTTTTTTTGATGTATTGGTTGTAAATATAGGGTGTTTTTTTAAGCTAGATAGAACTTTAAATTGTAAAAAGTAACACAAAAAATTAAATTTTGATGAAACATTTTTTTTATTTGTTTCAGTATACTCTGACAAATCATCATGAATAGACTCACGCTTGAACAACGCTACGAAATTGGGCTCTAGAGCAGTTGGCAACTGACCCGTTGTTTTATCGCAAAATTGTGTTCAGCGATGAGGCGCATTTTTGGCTTAACGGGTTTGTTAATAAGCAAAATTGCCGCATATGGAGTGAGACCAATCCACAAGAGACCCTACAGACTCCATTACATCCAGAAAAATGCACTGTTTGGTGCGGTTTTCATGCTGGTGGCATCATCGGACCTTATTTCTTCAAAAATGAGGCCGGAGCTCGCGTTACGGTCAATGGAGATCGTTACCGCACCATGATCAATGATTTTTTGTTTGAAAATATGGATGACATTGATCCGGAGGAGATGTGGTTTCAACAGGATGGCGCTACGTGCCATACGGCGAACGCAACCATCGACTTACTGAAATCAAAATTTGGCGATAAGTTGATTTCGAGAAATGGACCTGTCAATTGGCCTCCAAGGTCGTGCGATTTGACACCTCTCGATTATTTCCTGTGGGGCTACGTGAAGTCACTGGTTTATGCTGATAAACCAGCAACAATTGACGCCTTGGAGGCCAGCATTGTTCGTGTTGTTCGTGACATACGGCCAGCAGTGCTCGAAAAAGTGGCCCAAAATTGGACGTCCAGAATGCGCTTCGTCAAGAACAGCCGCGGTGCCCATATGCCCGAAATCATTTTCAAATGTTAATGTCACGTATTGATCTTTCGAATAAAAAAAAATTTTGATTACAATTTAATTTTTTGTGTTATTTTTTACAATTTCAAGTTCTATCGGGCTTAAAAAAACACCCTATATGTCCACGCAACTTGCAACCAGTTGCTTGCATGTGTAAACTCAGTGAAACCAACAAGTGACGACTTTGAACAGCATACCAAACATTTACTTTCGCATGTATTTTTGACGATCAAAAAGTGACTGATTGTGGCCGGACTAAAAAAAAACTAAAAATACTATAAAACTGGCACACACAAAATAGCCCCACCTAATAACAGTAAATATGATCTCTTTTTTAATTCACAACTTTATTATGTTCCTCTATAAGTAGTGTAACCAAATGGGGATAATAACAATGGTATATGATAATGTTGACCAGCTACACATTTCACTACAATTTCAATAAACGGATAAAAACATTCTGATTTTAAGCCGACGAAGTACTTTTGAACATCAAATTTCAATTTGTAAATTCCGGCCTGAAAACCATGTGTCTCTATAAGCTGACCAGCACGACCATCTTTGTCGGTAATGGCTTGTTTCAACTCCTGCCATTGCTGATTATCCGTTAGACGATAAACGGTTATTGGCACTTGAGCAGCTGGCTGGCCAAAAGATGTGTCTAAAATATGGGTGGACAAAGTGCGTGCATCTTTTGGCGGCACATCAGGCTGCAAGCTCTGTTTAAAAACGAAAGTTATTATATGATTAATATGAATTATTACCAAATTTAAGAACCTCTCCTGTTTCTACACGTAAACGTATGCGTTCCCATCCAGCACTCATTTTAGACTATTTATTTTATATACATATGACTGAAGAAATTTAAATGACAGTAAAAAAAACACAATTTGTCATAAGGTTTATCTTTCTTTCTTTTGAAAGCGAGAAGATGAAAACAAACAGTATAATCTTTTCTTATCTTGTACCAATAAGAACATCAGCGTTTTTATAGGGGTTTCATATAAGAATTTAATTAAAATGGATTTTATGAGTGAATTTATGGTTGCAGGAGTTTTCTTTTTGTGTATTTTCGTTTTCTTCGAATTTTAATCTTACTCACTCGAGTAGAGTTGAGTTCATGAGCTCTTTTGAGAGAGTGCTCCGTAAATAATATTTTCAATGAACGGCTCTGTTTCAGCTTTTATGATAAAGAAAAGCAAAATAATATTGGTGTAAACAAATTAAAAGTGCAACCATAAACCCAAAGGTAAGGATTAATTAAAGGTGACATTACAAATATTCAGATGTGATGAAAAATAATTGTGTTGAGAAAAAAAGTAGATTTATTTATGATGTCTCGATATTTTTATATTCATTTTTGGCCGCATATCATGTCATTTATTTTGATACAAATACAAAAATTAACAGAATTTTTGTAAAACAAAATTGTGTTGTCTAATTTTCTTAATAGTTGTATATAACATATGTATTTTCTATTTCCGTATACATATGTACCAGAAAGAAACATGAACGTAAAAGAAAACTTGAAGACAAAAGCAAGAAACATAAACTACAGAGCTTGAAGAAATGATCAGCTCACTTAGCTCCCTGTAGTGAATAGTTCAGTGATACTAGTTCGTTCGTGAACTATCCAACTCAACACTCGAGCACAAAAACACTCCCTAATTAATGCAAAAATGCTTCAGCAACAAAACGTGCAAAGCGTTTTCTATCTGTGGAAATTATCTTCGTGCATACGAGTATGTAAAATCTATATGCCCGACTACACATGCGCCTCTGTATATAGTTTCCATATAAAATTGTCACACATAATCTTGCTAAATCCGCTGGCAACGCAATTAGCCAAGATATTTATTGTAAATTCGCCAGTAATGCATTTAATCAACATCTCTTTACCTACCTAAACCACAGAGAAGAAACCTAAACTAGCGCGTAAGGTGCAAAGATCTGCAAACGGTGCCTTTTCAATAATCTAAGTACACCCGTCTTAAATCGATTTGCGGCGTGACTGGCCACCGCATATTGTTTGCACAAGTATGTTTTCTACTCGTTAGAGCTTACGTCTGTTAACTAGAGTATATAACATACCCAATCAAGTTTGTAAGCGGTGGCTGCTTGATTTGGTTTCTCAATTATTTTTTCCACATTCGGCAATCGAACTCGTACTTCTTTTTAACAACGAAAATATTATTTGTATGTAAGGATTTGCAGTCACACATTTACCTTACTCATGAGAGCATGTGTGTTCACTTTTATGTATTTACTCACTCAAACTCGGTAAACTTATTCGTACTAGGCGCGGCGTTGCCAGAAGGTTTATAAAACATCATGTTTTGGCGATCGTATTTTGAAGAAAATATTCTCATATTTTTTATTTTTACTTTAAAAAAATATATTTTTTTATGAAGCGCATTTTCAACAAATTTCTTATATTTTATGTTCCTTCATCTATAATAATTTTTATTTCTTGGTTTTATTCCGTAACCACAATAAATGCACAATTAACACATACATACATATAACCAATTGTGGACAAAATTTGGAGAGAAAATTTCAAACACCTCGTGAAAAAATTTAAATAAAGTAACATTACTATGACAATAAAAGTTTTTAGTTATTTTATTGTGTATATAAATCATTGCAATCATATTCCCCCATATTCCAAGAGACGTCATTGTCATCATATGAAGTCGACACAAAAATCTTGGCTTTTATTTACTTATTGTTAAAAACAATTGAATGTAGTTGACAGCCTCTATCTGTTGCTGACGTGTGGGAAATATCGAAGACCTATCAAATAATACATAACTGCTGTCGAAGACGAATGTATATATAACCGAGTGTTTTTTTATGTCGTCTTGATGTGATGACAATGACGCCACTTGGAATATGAGGGATTGTGTATATAAATATTGCAATGTGGTCTACAACGCCATTCTATTCTTCTACAGGGAATGAATATAAAACCATCGAGACATCATAAATAAATCGATTTTTTTTGAAGCAATTTTCTAAAGCCGGCCTTGGTCGGGCAACCAACTGAATGTGGAGTTTCTTGAAATCAGTTTATTGGGAAATTTTTGCCTCAATTCTGTCATAGCATGCGTGACTATGTGACTAGTTGCCCCATCTTGTTGAAACAAAACACGAGTTAAAAATGATTCCCTTTCGGCCCGACATTGAACCTTGAACAAAGTGCACACCACAATGTGATGCGAAGTGAATGTAATTGCATCTGATGGAGTATCTGTCGGTTAGAATTACTCCGTATTCGACAATTTTGTTGGTTAACATTGCCGTTTAAATTAAATTGTGCCTCGTCAGACATAAAAATGTAGTTCAAAACCTTTCCTCTGACAACATTTGAATGATCTTCTCGCAAAATTCCAAGCGAATCGGGAATTCTCTAGGGTTCAGTTTGTTTGTTAATTGAATCTTCTATGGAAATAAGTTTAAGATGGGGTCTCATCAAACGATTTCAAGATTAATTCAGGGGTACCGCAAGGCTCCGTTCTTTCTCCTACCCTAGTTCTTATTTTCCTCAACGACCTTCTCTACCAAACTTCCAACCCTATCCACTCTTTCGCGGATGACAGCAGCATTTGTCACTCGTACTCTTTTAGTTATAGGCCCAGCCTATCAGAGATCGCTGCCAAGAGACTAAATATGAATGATTCACTGAATAGTGATCTTCTATTGGTCTCTGAATGGGGTCGTAAAAACAGGGTCGCCTTTAATGCTCGTAAGACCCAGTGTTGCTTATTGACGCACAAACAAACGACCGCTAATGCTGCTTCATCTGTACTCATGGATGGTATAAATATTGAAGAATCGGATGCTCTTGATGTTCTTGGAATGAAGATACAGTGTGACGTTCGCTGGAATGAACACATTTTTCATATCTCTAAAGAAGCATTCAAGTGCCTCGGTTTTTTGAAACGGTGTAAGATGTACTTCACTCCATCCGACCTCCTTACTATTTATACCACCTACATCCGACCGAAAATGGAATACAACTCTCATGTTTGGGCCGGTGCCTCAAAGTCTGTTTTGGGGTTACTCGACTGTGTGCAGGAGAGGGCGAAGAAGCTCATCGGTGACAGTAGGGTATCCAACTCTATTGACTCACTGGAGCATCGACGCAGTGTGGGATGCGTTACTCTGTTCTATCGATACTACAATGGATTTTGCTCTGACGAGATTAGGGATCTTGTTCCCGAAACGCGCACATTTTTACGTAGCACGCGTTCATCGTCTAGAGCTCACCCATTTGTGGTCGATTGCCCGGGGAATCGTACTACGCATTACAGAGAGAATTCGTTTTTCAGCCGTACGCTTCGTCTGTGGAACAAGTTGCCTGCAGAAGTGTTTCCTGTCTGTTATAACGTTGGAAGATTCAAGTCAAATGTTCACAAACACTACTCCCGCTTTCCCCCTCCTCACAACCTATTTTCCTAGTTCTGGTACAATGCACTGCATATGTAGGGGTCATCCCCTGAGTACTGGTCCAATGTAAAAAAAAAAAAAAAAAAAAAAAAAAAAAATTGTCTGCAGTGACTAACTGTTGTCGAAACTCTACGATTGGATTGTATGGCAGCCACTACAGCAGCGATAGTTCCCTGCATCCGAGGGATCTCCATGATAAGGCCTTCTTGCGACTGCGCCACGCTCGGCATAATTCTTCACGATCCTCATTATAGTCCATCTGCTAGAAGGAGTGCCGCCAAACGTGTGCAAAATTGTCTGTAGTGACTGTCGAAACTCTAGGATTAGATTGTATGACATCAGCTGCAGCAGCGATAGTTTCCTGCATCCGAACTGAGGGGTCTCGATGATAAGGCCTTCTTGCGATTGTGCTACGCTCCGCAAATTCTTCACGAGTTTCATCATAGTCCATCTGCTAGGAGGAGTGCCGCCAAACGTGCGCCTGTATTCTCTTTGGACGGAAACAACGGACTCTAAAGCGTTGCGCTATCCAAATTCTTGTTTCATCATGGTTCCAATCCTCCATTTTAGTTAAACTTAAAGATCAATCTATAAAATACAATAAAAATGGGTCAGGTTAGTTACACAGAAAATAAGTTATTACGTTTTTTTTCTGGTAGCAGCTTTCATCAGCCACCCTGTATTTGAATATGGACTAACCAGAGTTGTGTTTGCTTCATATTTCAGTGAAAAAGTTTATTCTGCCATTTTCCAAACCTCTAACCCGCGTTAATGCTTAATTATGTTCTTACAAATGGTTATTTTTATGATTGCATAAAATGTATTTATTTCATTATTACATATTATATATTTTATCTTTTTAAATAATTAGTCAACATATTTTTTAATACATACATACATACGAGTACATATAATTTTCGTAAATCCAAAATAAATAAATATGTATTTATAAATTGTGGCTTTTTGTAATTAATCATGTAATTGCTATGTTTTCGTTATAACAACAACAGTAATAATAATGAAGATGCTGGCGTTTTTTTTTGTTTTGTTGTTTTTGTTATTTGTTTTTGCTGCTACTGCTGCAAATAGTGTTGTAAACGTTTTGAATTTGCTGCTAAGGTTGTCATTAAATTAAGATTTCAGGCTTTTGATGTTGCTGCTGGTTTTGCGGCACTCTGTTGCAAGTGCATTAATGTACTGTTCTGTAGCTGATTGTTTACTTGTTGCATACGTGTCGTCACCGAATGATAACATGGTCCACATAATCTGGCTGGACTAAATAGTTTTATATCTGGCAATGGCGCCCAAAATTCTGAACAGTCAGCACAAAATATTTGACCACAAGATCTGTTGTTTCGGATTGCATCACATTCAATAAAAAACATAAAAAAATAAAATTATATTATTTGTTATCATAAGATAAATCTTGCATGTGTGAGTATATATTTATAAAAATGATTTTAGCAGTTTTAAAGCCAAACAAAGCATTCACAATAAGGTTAACAAATAATTTCGCTAATGGCAAAAGTCATCATTGTCATCGTTGCCACATCAACTGCTTTAACAAATTGGCATTTCCCCTTAACATGGTTGTTAATTTGAGTTTTCACTGGTAAAAAATTCATTGTGGCGGAATCTGGCTACAGGTTAAGAAAACCACGTTTTTTCCCAAAAAAAAACTTCAACAAATAATTAAACTTTTCCGTTCTTTGCTTTTCAAAATAATTTTAAATGAACTTTGACGCAAAGAATTTGATGTGTTGCTTTGCTAAGTCAAACTAGATTTTACTGAAGCGGGTCAAAATGCTTGATGTCAACTTTGTGTACGTGTGCTTGATGCTTTAAGGCCCAGATTCACTATCCTACACGATCGTACGATTCATTCACAGGAAACTGTTTCAAAAGTCTGGACGACTTGAAAAAATCGCTTCAAAATGGCGTTGTAGGCCACACTATCATACAAGTATGATTGAAATAATTTATATACACAATAAAACAATTAAAAACTCTTATTAACACAATAATTTTCCATTACTCGTTTGCATATTCTTGTGTATTTTGACTGGGGTTTGACACATCGTTTGCATAGAAAAAAGTTTAGATTGCGAACGCAAGCATTCTGTCGAGATTGATAAGCTGGTTGTAATAAAATTACTGCTGGTTACAATTCCACAACATTTACAATAATAACATGCAATATTCTTGACCCGCAATTGTTTGGGTTTGTAAATGTTGCAGCACATTCAAAGTGCTGCCAATGCAAAATTAAAAATACAACTCTGATGTGATAACAATACAGAGTTTTCTGAAATGGTTTAAAAAATGAAGATTTACCGACCGCTTGTCAATTTTTGTATTTGGATTTCTCTTCTACTGAATACATGTTGTTTTTACACGGTAAGATTTCCTTTATTCTACACACACTTTTGACAGATCTATATATTTGTATTGCCATGTAAAGGTGCCTTTTAAAGTGTTACGATTTCAAGCAACTGCCTGATAAGCAAACTATAAAGTACACAATAACTAATGAAAATATATGCTCTAAATCATATACTTAAGTCTGCGTACAAGAACCATGTACCCAACATACTCGTATGTGCTGATTTGAAGTGTAAAAATAAACGCTATATACTTAAAGTTAAACAAACAACAACCTTTATTCATTGAAAAATATTGCTAAATAAGAAACACATTTAAGACGTTAATTTCTAAAACAACGTGATTTCAAGGCTACTCAAAAGTCTGCGTACAAAAAATAATCAAACATATTCTGCTTGTCGGCGGCAATAAAAAACGACGCCGATTTTTAAATTTTGAGGCGAATCGGCATTCCTGTTGTCAATATTGCCATGTATCGATAACTGCCGCCACATATTTGATTGCCGGTTATTTTATCATCACAGTTTTTAGCGTCGAGTTCAAACAAAAATATCAAAAAAAATTAGACTTCTGTCTAAGCACTCTTCTTTCCACTATTAATTTTTTTCTTCGTCACTGGAGTCTAAATATGGCTAGAAAAACATTTTGTATTTAAAAACTTCCTCATTTTTCTTTTTCCACAAACTTTCTTATTTTGCACAAAATTTTGTTCTAAATCAAAAGGTAAACAAAACGAAGCAACTGACACATACATTAGAGATGTGTGCTGGGTTTTACCCGACAAACACTAAGGTTTGATTTCAAATTGAGAATGATTTGAAATCAAACGTTTTCTTAAACGACAAACGTTTGACACTGATTTGATTTCAAATTAATAAACATAGTGTTCTCAACAAAAAAGGGGAAATTATTTTCAAATTGATAAATCCATTTATTCTCAAATTGGTTTCAAATGTAATTCTCAAATGTTTTTCAAAAGTGGATTGTAATGTGGAATACAAATAAAAACTAATTTTTGCTTTAAATATTTCTTTTGATTTATTTGCGATTTTTAATTTAAATTTTCTATTATTATTATTTATTTTATTACTGTTATTTTTCCTAGTCTTGAAGGACAAAATAGTTGGTTCCTCTTGGCTCTAAATCGTGCTCAAAACAGACAATCTCATTGTTTTACTTTTTTATGTTTTGCTTCATGCAATTTTACTTACTAAAGCAAATCTCACATTTAGTTCTCACAAACAAAGCACATTTATTAATCTTTTCCCGAATTCTTAATTTTTTTTGCAAATGAATTTAAAATGTTGATGTTTTTTTTAGTAATTGCTGACACATTTGTTTTACGATTGGTAGTTACACTCAAAAGCAAATTGATAAAATATTGAGTATCAAATGTTTATTTTCAAATGATTCTTAATTTAAATTAAAATGTTAAAAGCAAACTATTGAAAAAGGTTTGAAAATTATGTTTGTTATCAAATGTTAAAGTCATTTTATATCAAATGTTTGATTTCTTGTTTGTTGGGTATTAACATAATCGATAAACCGGCAACATCAATACAAAATTGTTAGGGGATGCCAGATTAATATTGATGTCGTCTTAAATTGATGTTGCCATAATATTGCGGATGATATTGCCGCCGACAAGCAGAATATGAGTGATAATTGATGAATATAAACGATCTGTTTAAACTATGTAGGTTACTAATAAAAAGTAGGACGAGCGGCATTGGTAAAACCAGTTTTTCTGTGTATTCGGAACTTATCTGTCTACATGCATCTGCTAGTACAGTTTGAGGCATTTCTTTGGATGTTATTACATGATTTCGTATATTTCTTTCCAACAGATCCCAACAGATGCTCAATAGGATTGAGATCTGATAACTGCGGAGGGGTTTTCAATTGTTTTTTGTGTTATCAAAGTAATTCCCTCAGGTATAATACACTTATGCCAGCGTTTTTTCCAATCCTCGGAACACTTCTGAAACGCGCTTTTTGGTATCGCCAACAGCTCCTGTTTCGATTTTTCGTTTATCTCCTTAGTCGTAGCAAAACGCTTTCCTTTCAGCGGTGTATTCAGTGTTGGGAAGAGGAAAAAGTCAGCGGGGGCCAAGTCCGGTGTATATGGAGGATGAGGCATGATAACGGTTTTGTTTTTGTTGGAAAACTCACGTACAAGCATCGATGTGTGAGCTGGTGCGTTATCATGATGCAAAATCCATGATTGTCTTTTCCACAATTCTGTACGTCGAAGAAAACAATGAGCAAAACCTTCACAATTGATCGAACTTGATGTGCTTTTTTCGGTCTTGACTCTTGTGGACGCTTCTATTGGGATGATTGGGCTTTGGTTTCAATGTCATAACCATACACTCATTTTTGACCTATTTGGGGAAATCTGGATCGTCGTTGTTCATGCAAAGTTGTTTTTGCTCAAAATTTAGTAAAAAATAGAAGAGCACACCAAAACACGACTAACCGTTTTATCTGTCAACAACAAACTGACAATCCAAAATTGTTTATATTGCCAACATAAGGTGTGTTCCACGTGAATAACGAAACAGTCCAAACTAGTCCAAAGTATTCCAAAAGCATTCCCCGTAACAATTTTTGTGCAATTTTGAGAGAAAATGAGAGAGTAATTTTTTTCATTTGCTGTACAAATTAGCCCGAACTTTTTTTTTGGGCAAGTTCGGACTAGAATTGAATAATCAGCTGTTTTATGTTTACATATATATGAAACTGAACTGTTCTTTGGGTAAGTTCGGACCAAAATTGAATAATCAGCTGTTTTATGTTTACGAGTATATGCATATGAAACTGAAAATGTAATCAGAAAGTTTGCAAATTGGAAAAGATTTTTGGTTTAAAAACTAGCAAAATGGAAGGTTGCCCAAACTATAAATAAGAGCCAATTTTCACGATGATTTAAAGCCATGTCTAAAAGGCATGTTTTTTCTTTTGTACTGAAAATTTTTGAAAATTAAAAAAAAGCCATGTTTTCTGTTTTTTAAGTTTTTATACCCTTCACAAAAATGTAAAGGGTATATATAAGTTTGTGATTCCGTTTGTAATTTCTACAGTTTTTTTTTGCGACCCTATAAAGTATATATATTCTGAATCAGAATTAATGGAAAAGTCGATTAAGCGATGTCCGTCTGTCCGTCTGTCCGCTGTTGAAATACCGTTTCTGAGAAAACCATTAGACTTAGAAACTTTTTTCTTTCACCATTCTTTTACCCCATCGATTCATGGGTTTGCTATTGAAATTCAGTAATATCGGTCCACGTATACCTGAGATATATTCAAAATTCCGAAAAAAGCCATTTTTTTTTGCAGTTTTGTATGAAAATTTTTGAAAACAAAAGTTGTTCGTTTTGCTTCAAACTTCACACACTTATTAAGCATGGTGACTAAAAGACAAAAAATTTGTTTTTCAGATATCGGTCCATATATACCCGAGATATAGCCCAAATCGGATTTTAATGAAAATGTCGCATAGGCGAAGCTAAATAACTTTTTTTTGCTCAAAAGCAGTTCTGATAATAAAATTAGGTTATATAAATATGGAAAATGAAAATTTCCGATATCGGTCCATATATACCCGAGATATAGCACAAACCGGGTTTTTCATGAAAATGTCGCGTAAGCGAACTTAAACAACTTTTTTGTGCTCAAAAGCAGTTCTGGTAATGAAATTAGGTTACATAAATATGAAAAATGAAAATTTTCGATGTCGGTCCATATATACCCAAGATATAGCCCAAATCGGATTTTAATGAAAATGTCGCATAGGCGAAGCTAAATAACTTTTTTTTGCTCAAAAGCAGTTCTGGTAATAAAATTAGGTTACATAAATATGAAAAATGAAAATTTCCGATATCGGTCCATATATACCCAAGATATAGCCCAAATCGGATTTTAATGAAAATGTCGCATAGGCGAAGCTAAATAACTTTTTTTTGCTCAAAAGCAGTTCTGGTAATAAAATTAGGTTACATAAATATGAAAAATGAAAATTTTCGATATCGGTCCATATATACCCGAGATATAGCCCAATCCGGGTTTTTCATGAAAATGTCGCGTAAGCGAACTTAAAAAACTTTTTTGTGCTCAAAAGTAGTTCTGGTAATGAAATTAGGTTACATAAATATGAAAAATGAAAATTTTCGATGTCGGTCGATATATACCCGAGATATAGCCCAAATCGGGTTTTTCATGAAAATGTCGCGTAAGCGAACTTAAACAATTTTTTTTTGCTCAAACGCAGATCTGATAATGAAATAAGATTACATAAATATGAAAAATGAAAATTTCCGATATCGGTCCATATATACCCGAGATATGGCCCAAATCGGGTTTTTCATGAAAATGTCGCGTAAATGAACTTAAACAACTTTTTTGTGCTCAAAAGCAGTTCTGGTAATGAAATTAGGTTACATAAATATGAAAAACGAAAATTTTCGATGTCGGTCCATATATACCCGAGATATAGCCCAAATCGGGTTTTTCATGAAAATGTCGCGTAAGCGAACTTAAACAACTTTTTTGTGCTCAAAAGCAGTTCTGGTAATGAAATTAGGTTACCTAAATATGGAGAATGAAAATTTCCGATATCGGTCCATATGTACTCGAGATATAGCCCAAATCGGGTTTTTCATGAAAATGTCGCGTAAGCGATCTTAAACAACTTTTTTTTGCTCAAAAGCAGTTCTGATAATGAAATAAGATTACATAAATATGAAAAATGAAAATTTCCGATATCGGTCCATATATACCCGAGATATAGCCTAGACCGGGTTTTACATAAAAGTGTCGCGTAAGCAAACTAAAACAACTTTTTTGTGCTCAAAAGCAGTTCTAGTAATGAAATGAAGTTATATAAATATGAAAAATGAAAATTTCCAATATCGGTCCATATATACCCGAGATATAGCCTAGACCAGGGTTTTCATGAAAATGCCGCGTAAGCGAACTTAAACAGCTTTTTTGTGCTCAAAAGCAGTTCTGGTAATGAAATTAGGTTACCTAAATATGAAAAATGAAAATTTCCGATATCGGTTCATATGTACCCGAGATATAGCCCAAATCGGGTTTTTCATGAAAATGTCGCGTAAGCGAACTTAAACAATTTGTTGTGCTCAAAAGCAGTTCTGGTAATGAAATAACGTTATATAAATATGGAAAATTAAAATTTTCGATATCGGTCCATATATACTCGAGATATAGCCTGAACCGATTTTTTCATTAAAATTTTTTTTTTTTTGCTGAAAAGCAATTCTTGTTATAAAAGAAGGTTACTAAAATACAGAAAATAGAAAATTCCGATATCGGTTCATATATAACCGAGCATATTCAGGCCACATTTTTAATATACTATACATATTCGTGACTATCGTGAAGGGTATTTTAGATTCGGCCCAGCCGAATATACTACACTCTTACTTGTTTTCTCTAATTTCTTTTTGACTCGTTTGTTATTTTTTAAATTGTTTTATTTTCATTCGACTGCCAAGGTAACCACATCGATACTACCAAAAGGGTAAAAAGAGACAAACAATTTTTTTAACGACAACAATTGAAAAAACGACATGACTTAAAAATCATAGTAAAAATGTAACGTGATTTTGGTAGAAGCTTTAAAAGAGTATTATAAAAAAAGACATGGCTTTAAATTACCGTATAAATCAGCCCTAACTTTGTGAAGTTATAAACAGAATATGCAATTATTATTTGGGTTCTAATTTTATAAATATGTACTATAAAAATCTATTCCAACATTTTGCATTGCTTTTAATTTTACAGCTGTTGCCAATAATGCAAATCTTTTGTTTATACTCGTATGATGTTATGCGTTTTAAGCGTCTAAAATCACTAAAATATACTTCAATCTAAAAAGTAAGCAGCACTAGTAGTGCAAGATAGTACAATTGTGGTTTTATGCATTCCAGCAGTTTTTGGGTAAAATTTGCAAATTTAGAGAGTAATTTGCTTTTTACTCTCATTAGTTCCAACTAGTGCGAGATCTCGTAGAACACACCTATGTATATATAAAAGACATGTGTAGCAACATAACAGAAAAAAAATGCGAAAATCGAACATACGCAACACACGAAATTTGAAAATAACGGTTATTTTTTCAGCAGACCTCGTATATTAAACAAATTGAAATAGCTTGCACGCAGACATATGTGATTATGTGTATGTAAGTACTTATGTATATTTATGCAGGTGTTAGATAAAATAAATATTGAAATAACTACTATATGCAAATAAAAATAAATGATTGAAATAGGAAAAACAAAAATAGTAATAATAATAATTATAAAGCGCACCGGCAATGATGTTTTCTTCGGCCAAGCCAAAATTCAGTTTGACAACTGGTGCAACGTGAAACGGCATGATCGGGCACCCATAAAACGCTTGTTGCATTCGGTTGTATTGAGGAACTGGTTGTAGTGCAGGATGAAGGACCGCTGGTGCTGCGCTCCTCTACAGCTTCCCAAGAACAAATTGAAGCATTTTCAACATTATCCAGGGCAGAGCACTAAAAATCCACCAAATCACATTCATTTATTGTTCGCAACGCAAATATAAGAAAATGAAAATTTCAGAGTTTAATAATCAGCAAAAATTCGCTAGTAAAATGTAACAAAAAAAAAAATAAAATAAAACATTCTTTTCAATATTCGTGGCAATCGAAATGTAGCACAATCAAATTTCAGACGATTTCATGCTGTTATTTACAACTTAAAGAAGAAGAAGAAGAAAAAAAAAACAAACGAGAAACAAAACGTTAAAAACAAAATTTTCAAAATTTAAGCCATTTTCATTTAAACAAAATGCTAAACAATTTTTACACGAAAAATAAGCTTCTTTTAAAATTAGCAAAAAGAAAAGAATCTGTGGCGCAACAAAGATTTTTTAAGGGATTTTTTTTTTATTTTTATTGAATCTTCACAATTTGAACTAACAATAAGTATTCAAATCTTAATATTAAATACAAAAAATGAACTACGGCGGCGGTTCGGAAACTTCTTAGCCTATCAATGAAAGAGAGTAGTTAGTTTTTCAAAAAAATTTTCTTTTTCAATATAATCTCCTGAAACTACAATACACTTAGTCCAACGCTTTTCTAGCAATTCTATC
Source organism: Thecocarcelia acutangulata (assembly GCA_914767995.1). Taxonomy (NCBI): domain Eukaryota; kingdom Metazoa; phylum Arthropoda; class Insecta; order Diptera; family Tachinidae; genus Thecocarcelia; species Thecocarcelia acutangulata. Next base: position 19,752,674 of record OU612095.1, on the reverse strand, counting down.
CCTTGATTAAAATAGTTTTCCTCAAGGTCTTCAAAATAGTGGTTTATAACTGTAATTGCATCTTTATGTGAGGTAAAACGCTTGCCGATTTTTTTTTTTTTTTGATTTGGGAACAGGTAAAAGTCACTGGGAGCTAAATCAGGAGAATAAGATGGATGGTCAAGCAACTCGTACTTTAATTCGTTGATTTTAGACATTGTTAAAAAACACTCTTGTGCGCTGGTGCGTTGTTTTGATGAAAGATTATTTTTTGTGTGTTGTAAGCCAGGACGTTTTTCTCGAATTTGTGCATTTAATTGATCCAAAAGGTTGCAATACTACTCTGAATTTATTGATTTAATCTTTTGCAGATAGTCAATCAATAAAATACCTTTGAAGTCCCAAAAAAAACCGTTGCCATAACCTTACCAGCCGATTGAATTGTTTTTGCCTTCTTTGTAGCACTTCCTCCAGCTTCTGTCCATTGTTTGGATTGTTCTTTTGTCTCTCCACCACTATACATCCATGTCTCATCAACACTTATGAAACGACGCTTAAAATCCATTTTCTTTCGCTTAAAACGATCCAAGTAAGCTTGAGAAAAGTTCATTCTTATGCGTTTTTGGTCGACTGTTAACAAATGCGGCACCCATCTTGCAGAAAGCTTTTTCATCTGTAGTTCTTCATGCAAAATTAAATGGACTCGATCATTTGAGCTGCCCATGATATTAGCTATTGCACGCACTTTTATTCGTCGATCATTTAATACCATATCATACACTTTGGCTACAAATTCTGTTGTTGTTGCTGTTTTTGGACGTCCACTACGTGGTTTATTTTCAATGCTTGTACGATCACGTTTAAATTCAGCAACCCAATTTTTTACTCTTGCATATGAAGGAGCACTTTCACCTAACACATTCACCATATCATTTTGAATTTCTTGTCCCGATAAACCTTTTTTATGTAAATATTTAATGATACCACGCATTTCTAATTTTTCCGTTGTAAAAAAATTGCGTATGCGTCTTTTGTGAACACCTGTTTCTATATGAAGGAGTTACCAGATCGAAACAAAATTTAACATACCGCGTTTTTTGTGCTAGGCTAAGAAGTTTCCGAACCGCCCTCGTAAGTCTAGCCAATGCTAGACAAAAAGTTTTATTTTTCGCCAATTATATTACATAAAAAAAAATCACCTATTTAAAGCTCTGATGGTAGCAAGCGTATCCCTTCTGCTCAACCAAGTGTGACCGCTAAAATTAAGTATGTTTCGTGCAAGATGGTTTGGGTCTTGATATTGTTGAACTACTCTTTTTTTATCTTGGATCAGTACTCAGGAGATGACCCCTACATATGCAGTGCATTGTAGCAGAACTAGGAAAATAAGTTGTGAGGAGGGGGTGAAATAGGGAGTAGTGTTTGTGAACATTTGACTTGAACCTTCCAACGTTATAACAGATAGGAAACACGTCTGCAGGCAACTTATTCCACAGACGAAGCGTACGGCTGAAAAACGAATTCTGCCTGTTAAGCGTTGTACAAGTCGCCAGGCAATCGGCAACAAATGATTGAGCTCTGGACGATGAATGCGTGTTACGTAAAAATGTGTGAGTTTCGGGAACAAGATTCCTAATCTTGTCAGAGCAAAATGCATTGTAGTAACGATGGAACAGAGTAACGCACCCACCGCTGTGTCGATGCTCCAGTAAGTCAATAGAGAGTGAAAAATATTTACATCAGACACACACGGGTAGCAATTCTTGTCATATGTGTTCCAGCCCTTGTTCAGGAGTTTAGGCCTTCTAATCCCTCCTGTATGCAATTTCCCAGCAATCAACGGAGGACGAGGCTTAATGAGTTCGTAGGCCGAAGCCCACTATTAGCATCAGCCCTTAAACCGATATACCCGTCCAACCACCACCACTGGTTCCTTGCATTACAGGTATCTGTTGCAAGATAACAGCATCTTGGGGTATTGTTAGCCCCCGAAAAAAATCATGCATCAATAATTATCAAAGATACTAACTCCCCCTTTCTGCATCTTTAGGTTTAAACCACAGCCAGAACATTCCAGTCAAAGTGGTTACCTCAACTGTGATCAGGCTGGGTTGAACTGCAAGCAGAATCACCCGGGGGCATGCTGATCCCCGTTCTGCCAATTTATACCCTTGGTAAGGGTTTTGGAAGCCAACACAACATAAGTCATGCGGCTTCCTAGAGTTTTATTTGATACAATAAACGAGGGACTCCCTTTCCTTCTTTACTCGAAAAACAGAGTGTCCTGGTTTGGAATATGCCAATGCAAAACCAGTTCCCCGGGCCGTCACTTTAATTTCACCGAAATTATGAATTGAGAAGCACCATTTATTTCTACGAGAGATACGCCAAAAGATTGCCAGTACTACTATTGCTGTCCTAGGAAGTTTAATTTAAAAAGGGGACAGGCCCTAGTATAATGAAATGGATTTATACTGCAATTGTAATATTGTACACCACAGATCTTTTTTAGCTATTTTTTTCAAATAAGCAAACTAAAGCAGAAATAATAAAAAAAAAAATCAAACAAACAAAAAATTATTTGGTGACATGACAACTAACCGCTGAAACAGAACTATTGTTGTCATCACTATCAACATCGGCATAGTCGCCATCATCATCATCATCATCTTTATTATCGTCGCCGTTGTTGTCATAATTCGCTTTATAATCACGTAAACGGTGACTGCAATAACGTAAACGTCTCTTTTTACGATACAGACAACAATTACGATGCAAATGGTTTAAATAATGAAATCTTTGTCTACTCTGTTGTTGATGGCAACATGTTGCTGAACAGTCATGTTGATTTTTCTGTTGTTTGTTGGTGGTTGTGTACATTTAATATTGATTTTAATACAAAAAAAAGTTAACGGGGGGAAAAAATAAAATAACTAAGAGAAAATTACAAAAAAAAAAAAAAAAAAAAAAACAAAAACTGATGCCAAAACAGTTACAAAAACGGTTGCAATTGAAACTGATGTACAGTGGCGGACACAAATTTACGACACGACATTTTACTTAGTATATATTTGTGATAATTTTTACATCTTAAGCTAAGTATTGTGTTCGTCATTTCGTGCGAAATGCTGTCAAAACTCTATATAAAAAAACTTGTGTGAAATATCTATGAAATAATGTTGCTGAAGTGGTACTCTGTTCACTTACTTATGAAATGTTTCTGGCAACATTGTGTTGTAATTGTGAAATAATATGAGTGGTACTTATTTCGCGCGAAATTTCAGACAACAGCTGAACAATGTGGTATACCTAAAACCAAGAAAACCGTGAAATTTGCCTAAAACGCGAAATAGGCACCATATTTTAAATGTCATATTTTCCGAGTGAAATTATTAATGTTGATCAACATTTTTCACAGATTTGAACAGAGTACTTAACTTTACGGAAAAAATTTTAGGTCCATGATATTTTTCTTAAGATTTTAGTAATATTATGAAGAATAATTAATAATATTTTGCTAGATCTACATAACGCAACGTATGACAAGTCAATCAAAACAATGACATAACTACCCGGATTAAACTTGGAATTGTTCCCATATTTGCCAGATGTAGCTCTCAACTTACTACTGGCTGTTCGCAGACCTGAAAGAAATGTTCGCCGGTAAGAAATTTCGCTCAAACGAAGAGGTTATCGCTGAGACTGAGAGTAGTTATCCGGTTTTTGTCCCTTCTTACCAGTTTTTTACATTCGGTGCGCACTTCTGCCGTGGAACGTGTATTTGAATTTTTAACGGTAATTTTTGTCTCGGTGGTACGGGTAATTACCCGGTCCAGTTTTTTATATTCGTAGCGCGTTTTTGCTGCGGAACGTGTATATGAACTTCTAACGGTGATTTTTGACCCGGTTGTACGGGTAATTATCCGGTATATTTTTACCGGCTTTTGGCACTTCTTACTAGGTTTTTTTTACATTCGGTGCGCGTTTCTGGCGTGGAACGTGTATTTGAACTTTCAACGGTCATTTTTGACTCTGTGGTACGTGTAATTATCCGGTTTTTGGCACTTTTTACCAGTTTTTATATTCGGAGTGCGTTTTTGCTGTGGAAAGTTTATATGAACTTCTAACGGTAATTTTTGACCCGGTTGCACGGGTAATTATCCGGTTTATTTTTACCGGTTTTTGGCACTTTTTACTAGGTTTTTTTTACATTCGGTGAGCGTTTCTGCCGTGGAACGTGTATTTGAACTTTTAACTGTCATTTTTGACCCGGTTGTGCAGGTAATTATCTTGCAGGTAAGCTTGTGACTTTCACGACCTCTGCCGTATGAGTGATTAATTACAGGGCGAGGTACAGCGTTGTCAACTTTGTAATTTCAAAACGTACCAAAATGAAGGAAACAGTGCGTTATTTCAGCAAAAAACGCAGCAAGCTTAGAACTTTTTTTTCTTTTTTAAAACCCCATTTTGTACTATAAAAAGTATAATATTTTTACATTAAAAACGATCATGAAACAACCTTTTAAGCAGCTATTAGACGGTCAAACTGGGTGTGATAGCACCGGCTGATGGCAAGCCAGCAAATTCGTTTAATAGCTAGAACTCGTGTTTGTCAAACTTGGCCTCTAGTGCGATGCCGGTACTTTTATTAAGACAATGGCAAGTTTACAATGATTATAACGATATTGCGATAACGATAATCAAATTGGGTTTTCAGCAATTTAATCAGCTGTTAATTTTACTGCCTATTATGAAGTATACAAAAAAAAAAAATACAGCTGTTTAGCGTCGTTAAAATTATATTGCAGGAGTATATGTCGAAAAAACTTGCGATTATCGGATGATTAAAAGTTACAGCATGACACTATAAAGCCATCAAACTAATGTAATAGCAATTCTATCAAACACAGTGTGAATTACATTTTTGGTTTCGCAAGCGAACAGTGAAAACCCGTTGGCTAGAGTCGGTGTCTGTGAAAGAATTTATTGATATTATACGAAAATCTGCCAGTATTGTAACAAATGCAAGATGAAGTTTATCATAATCAAAATTCAATGCAAACGTTTGGAAAAATTTAAGAATTTAATAATTAATTTGATAATTTTTGAAATTAATTACTAAAAGAGTGGTGAATACACGCACCTTCATAAACACGATCTCCACTATTCAGTGTCTGCTTTTATTGTAACGTTTGACAAACTTGGCTTGATCGTTTAATAACGAAACAGCAATTTTCATAAAACAGTAAATTTAATTAAAACAGTATTGCATTGAATTGAATATCATTTGGTGCCACCAAAATTTAAAAAGCGCACAGAAAATTTTTAAAAAGCACCAAAACCGGTGCGAAACGCACCGAGTTGACAACGCTGGCGAGATAAGAACATTGTTACACATACACGCTTTTGTAGCACATCAAACTAAATAATAAATTTAGTTAAAAACTGATTGGATTTCTTTAAACTTTTGAAAGGATGTACAATTATTCATAATTATCGTGATTGTAATTTATTGACATTTTTCTTGAATAATTTTCCTTTTGCAATTATTACCAAGTTCGAGATTGCTTGCTTTTTATAAAAGAATTTAACAAACAGTTTTTTTATTTGTTGAAAAAGTTTTCCAACGGATTTTAGGTAAATTTTTTTATAAAAAAAACATCCTCGAGCTTAATGATCTTAATATTAAAATTTTTTTCTCGTTTTTAGTTAAAAACAGCGAATTGAAAATCGCTACGATGCAAGACAATTTGCACTGTGTTTTCTTTGTTAGGCCCGGGACTATTCAGCCCATGGTTAGATGCCCTCTTGTTGTCCTGGGCGAAATATCAATACCAAAATCCGATAAAATTTCATTTTTTATTTTACGTGAGCTCGCGAGATGATTATTATTTATAAATTACGCTATCATCCCTGGGTGTAGTTTTTCGGGCTCTAGGTTGCTGTTTGACATTTTTGGTGGTACCATGCTGCTTGATGTGTTCCAGTGCGTTGTAAATCTTGCATCTACAACATTTAAACAGCTTGGATATCTCCATTACGGATTACAGATTTTAGTTGTTGGATCAGTTTTCGTTCGGCATCACAACTACAAGTTCCTCTGGCTATTTCTAATGAAATATTTCAATGTATTCCAACACATACATAATAAAACAAAACATTCACCGTTTAGCTTCAAAAAAAAAAAAATCACTTAAAACCCAGATATTTCTGAAATGTCTGAAATTCGTGGCCACTTTCAAAAACACGTTTTTTACCAATAATATGATCAAAAAGCAACAAAATGTAAAAAGAAACACAAGCGGTACTTTTTCTTAGTATTACAGGGTATATAGAAGAATAAAGAATATTTAATTTGATATTACAGGCTTGTAAAAATTATCACAACTAATGCCGTTTTCTTTTCTGAAAAAGTTTTGCATTTATGCTGCACTTTTTTTTAAATTCAAGTTTTGAAATTTAAGTTTTATTGAGATGAAAAGAAGATGTCGCAATAACTATAAATATCTGAAAAAAGTTGAGAAAACTGTATACTTCTGTATTTTTTTGACAAACCAATATTGAAAATGTTATACTTTTTGTAGGAAAGAAAACGCCATAAGTCAGTCATATGTCGTGTCTTAAATTCGTGGCCACTACTGTATATATTTTTTAAAATTTAATATTTGTCCCTGTTTTAGCATCAGTTTACTAGAATGCGCCCATTTTCTTGTGCCAATGTTTTGCATTAAACGTAATCAAACTAAATAATATTCAGAAAATTATCTAGCAACTTAAGAGCAAAATAACGGAAATCTAAAAAATCGTCTTTATGCTAAAATTTAAGCCAGAAACCAAGGCCAATTCAGTATCTTGTGCATTTGTGGTTATTTTATTTACATATTTAAAGTCTCATTCATTCAAAATTCTTAAAAAAAGTTGTATTCAGAAATCAACAATAACAACTCTGTGTAGCTATTAAAGATGTTTAGTGTTTTTATGTATACGTACGGCAACTCTGTTCTTATTTTGTTGCCATTTTATTATTAGTGATGCTTTACCTTACTGATTGCTTAAATTTTGAGTCTTTATTAATATTCCAAATAAAACAGTTGTCCTTCCTTTCTCAATAAGATGAAAAAAGGAAGGTGATTTTAAATTTACGCGGGTACTGTTTCTCTTTAAGAAAAATAGCTCAGACAATGAATGGCTCCGAAAGCAAAGTGTTTAATGCGATACGCTACAATAAAACTGTCGAAACCAGGGGAAGAAAACGTGCAACAACCGATTGCTTTGAAAAACGATTACTTCGGGCATCTAAGAAAAACTAATTAATGTCATTAAATGACGTAAAAAAAAGAACTCTGTGCACCTGTCTCAAGTCGTACAATAAGAAAAAGATGTCCAGAAAATAGTCTAATGAGTCGGTATGTGAGAAAAGTATCTCTGCTTAGCAAGCAAAATATAAGAAATAGCTTATAGTTTGCCAAACAGCACCTGTGTTACAATAATTGGAATAACGTGTTGTAGTGCGAGACGAACAAAATTAAATTTATTTGGTTCGGATTGAAAGCCTTTTGCACGTCGTCCTCCAAACAAAGCACATGATCTAAAGTACACAGGATTATACAGAGTGGCGCAGAACTAACTACCTTTATGGTTTGAATGTTCAAAAAGCTTTTTTTAGATTTTTTATTTCAGAACATTGCGAAGGGAGCTTAGGGCATTTAACATGGAACACTACACAACAGAACAACGATCAATAAGACACCTTCCATGTACCGAAACACCACGTAGGGTCAAACGGAAGGAAATATCCAACATGTTGCCGATAGTCCAGAAACATCAACAAGACGTTCGGCACAACTGGGGCTATTCCGGACGTCCGTTCAGAGGATTTTAGCCAGATGTCTCGTGTTTGCGTATAAGGTTCAGCTTGTTCAAGAATTGAAGCCGACAGACTACGAACAGCGTCTTAATTATGCCATTTCATTCCGACCATAAATGTAGTTCTGTGCCAACCTGTATTAGCTTCAACTGTTTGTTTGTATGTTTGTAAGTCGCGCATCTACTGTTATTTATTTATTTAGTAATTATACAATTGCAAAGTAAATTTGCAAAGTATAGGATGTACAGCATGGGCGGGGTGACAAAGACCATATGCCCAGGATGGCATTAACAGTACATTTGTAGGGTCGCTGTGACTAACTATAACGAACTTGTAAACCAATACAGTTAGTTGAGGCAAACCGTTAACCAGTGCGAGTGAGACGCAAAACTCTCGAAGACCGAACAACAAATACAAGCCTGACCGCACTTAAGAAATAATTACGATGACGCGAGAGCTGTTCTTCAGCTCAGAACTGCTTTGCGACTGCATCTACTGTTATATACAGTGTGTACTTTTGAGGAATTTGATATTCCGCTATGGAAGAGTGTTGACGCTTTAATGCGAAAACTAAAGTCACTGTATTCCTTCCGGGGAAATGACAGGATTTTAGCAATTGCTGAAGCTAATTTTGGATATTCCCAAAACACTCGGAGGAACCGGTTTTTGGTTCTTTTTACCAGTACAATTTGGTGCGCGTTTTTGCTGTGGAAATTCCCAAAACACTCGGAACCGATTTTTTATATTCATTTTTACGGGTAATTATCCGGTTTTTGTTGAGTTTTACAGGGTTTGGTACTTTTTACCAGTACAATTCGGTGCGCGTTTTTTGCTGCGGAACGTGTATATGAACTTCTAACAGTTATTTTTGACTCGGTTGTACAGGTAGTTATCCGGTTTTTGTCACTTCTTAACAGGCTTTTTTACATTTGGCGCGCGTTTCTGCCGTGGAACATGTATTTGAACTTTTAACGGTCATTTTTGACCCGATTGTACGGGTAATTACCCGATTTATGGCACTTTTACTAGCTGTTTATATTCGGGGCGCGTTTTGGCTATGGAACGTGTATATGAACTTCTAATGGTAATTTTTGACCCGGTTTTACGGGTAATTATCCGGTTTATTTTACCGATTTTTGGCAATTCTTACCAGGTTTTTTTTACATTCGGTGCGCGTTTCTGCCGTGGAATGTGTATTTGGACTTCTAAAGGTCATTTTTGACTCGGTTTGTGCAGGTAATTATCTTGCAGGTAATTTCTTGAACATTTTGCAGAGTTTGTACGTTTTTTGTGCAAAACGGTAGCACTTATAAACGTTCCCTGTCAGTTTTTAGTGGTCGAAAAGCTGGTATCTATACGACAGGCGCGGTTATTAACACGCTTATATTAGCTTCGCTTGTAAGTTTGTGTCTTTCACGACCTCTGCCGTATGAGTGATTATTTACAGGGCGGGATAAGAACATTGTTACTCATACGCGCTTTTTTAGCACATGAAACTAAATTATAAATTTAGTTAAAAACTAATTGGATTTCTTTAAACTTTTGAAAGGATAAAAAATTATTCACAATTATCGTGATTGTAATTTATTGACATTTTTCTTGAATAATTTTCCCTTTGCAATTATTACCAAGCTCGAGATTGCTTGCTTTTTATAAAAAAAGTTAACGAATATTTGTTTTTCTGAAAGTTTTACAAAGAAATATAGGTAAAATTTTTTATAAAAAACCTAAAATTTTCTCGTTTTTAGTTAAAAAGAGCGAATTGAAAACTGCTACGATGCAAGATAATTTGCACAAGATTCTGAATCGGACACTTGATGCTTAATTTACCTAAACTATTTATTTACTTTCTTGTCCATTGTAATATGTATTTATGATATATTGTTGGGTTTGCTTACAAGTATATTATGAATATATATTCACCTGTTCATCATTGTTGGCATTTGCACTCGCATTATTACAGCTGGGACAAATTTTCTTTAAGAGAGCCATACGCATGTCATGAATTTCACGCAGTAATACATCTTCTCGTAACTGAAATGAAAATCAAATATATTTCAAAACTTAGACATTTCCAAAGGTTCAAATTAAAGTGCAATAATGTAGTGAAATGGAAATATTTAATGAAAGAGGACATAAGACTACAATTAAGATGCAGAGGTATAGTCGAGTGTTAGCAAGTCCATTTCATCCAACGTATGGTCTTGTAGCAGCCTGTTGCCCACCGACCCACAGCAGGTCAGGTTAGGTTTGACAGGATATCAGCCATGGAAACACATCCCACTTGGGTCCAATTTGTTCCGGTTTCGTTGCCTGAGTCTGATATGAATCTTAGCAGATCTAAATATCACGGGGCCAGTTCAGAACCATCCCGAAGATCGGATGAAGAAGACCAATCCACTTATATTACATTCCAATATTTCGGCCAAATCGTGCAGCACCTGTCTGCTTAGTCCAAAGGTAAGGTTAGGTTGTACAGGCAGTTTCATGAAACCAGCCCACTTGGGTCCCGTTATGTTGCCTGAGGGAGAAGTGCAGCCTATGAAACTTACACTTCCACCGACGGCTCAGATTCAAACCAACCCGAAAGCCGAATAAAGGAATCCAGTTCGTTCACTCGGCATTCCGATATATCTGGCAGCCCGTGCAGCATCGGTCCGCCTAGATACAGCGCTCTCATAGAACAGAGAGCCGGGCACCGATAGAGGAAGTGATCAACTCCTCGTCGTCCTCATCACCACAACTTCTACAGAAATCATTAAATGGAAGATTTAACCTCCTAGCATGCGTCCCTATGAGACAATGTCCTGTCAGAACTGCCACCAAGGTACGCAACCTTTGACGGGGAAAACCTTTGAGGACCGCAGTTCTTCTACGATCATACGCAGGCCATGTTAACTTTGCTACTCTGCAGGTGACCTCACCAGACCATCTGTCCTGTGCAGTCCCTGCAAGTTGACGCTGCACTTGGTTTTCACAGCTGTTAAGCGGGACTCCTACCATCGTATCAATGTCCTCTCGCTGTAATGAGCCCCGGCTTTCGCCAGCTGTGCCTCAGTACCCAGAAAAGCTCCAGGCTTAAATGTCTCGCTATTTCATTAAGAGATATCCGGCATTCCTGAACCAACCTGGACGTCGTATAGCCACCCACAAGCGAATTTAACGCAGCCTTACTATCAGTACAGATATATACGGATATTCACCTCGTATACCCTATAGTACCTCAACCAGTTAGCTGCTCTCAAAATAGCTGTAATTTCGGCCTGCATTACGCTCCACTCATGATATAGCTTAAAACTAACCCTCTTCTGATACTGGGACATAAAGATGCCACCACTAACTCCCATATCCGACTTGGATCCATCTGTAAAAATTTCAAGCACGTCCTCTTGGCGACCCATTTGGGTCGCTGCCGAGGCCGTCCTTCATGAGATCACGTCAAATATCTTGTCGGGCATTAGAGCTGGTGCACAGTAATCAATATACTCCGGGAGGTCCATTATACCTTCTATTATCGAAGCATGACCTTCTGTCGCTTCTTTCCACATCCCACTGGCTTTTAGCTTAAGTGCCGAGCACATGGCCACTTCCTTCGCCATGAGATCAGCTGGCAGCCAATGCATCATCGTAATTAGTGCTTTAGTTGGCGTAGTGCAAGAAGCACCAGTTACCATCAAAGCAGACGTCCGCAGTATCCTTTCTATGAATCTGCAATAGCTGGTTTTCTCTAACCCCGTCCACCAAACAAGCGCCCCATACATTAATATGGGCTTTATTACCATGTTAAATAGCCAGCAAGAATTCCCAGAATTTATACCCCAGGTCTTCCAATGGCCTTACGACACAGGTACAATGCAACAGCCGCCTTGTCCGCTCTAAATTGGATATTATTCTTCCAAGACAGTTTTGAATCAAGATAGATTCCCAGGTATTTGGCACTATCTGTCAGACTAAGCTCAACGACCCTTAAGGTTGGCAGATCGAAATGAGGAGTCTTGTATTTTCGAGTGAAAAGTACAAGCTCTGTTTTTTGTGGATTCACACTGAGACCACTATGGGAGCACCCATAGTGGTCCATCTATGACCCTCAGTGCGGAATTCAAAGGGTGTCCGAATATTTACCCGACACCGCCACAGCAATATCATCGGCATATGCCACAGGCTTGAAACGCTTGGAGTCTAACTCCACTAGTAATTTTAGGGCAAGATTCCATAGAAAGGGATACAAAACTCCCCCCCCCCCCTACGCAGTACCCCTGTTTACCACTCTACATATGGTGGCCCGTCCCATACTAGATGTTATGATCCTTTCTGTCAGTAAACTCATCGTGGTCTCATGAAGACGACGTCAGAAATTTGACACTCATTTACTCATTGCAAGCAATGATTGAATGGTGTTGACAGTATCTATCTATCTATAGATTAGGCCCATCAAAGAATAGATAATTACTATCGAAGACAAGTGTATATTCAAGAGCTTTTAATGTTGTTTTGATGTGGTGACGCCTCTTGGAATAAGCAGGATTATTTGAGTAATCTTCAAGTCAAATCTGAATCATAACTTTGTTATGTTCTCGGATATATATGTATTTGTTTTGGTCTTACCTTATGTTCATGAACAATTTGTTGAAGTCTTATATTTTCTTCGCTCAGAGCATGAGCGAGACCATCCGGACAGGAAATAGTAACTTGTGGCCTTTCAGTCAGACCCGGTGGTGTCATTGGTAATGAGCGTACACCACCCGGCAATGAAAAACGAGACAGATAACTGTAACACAATTAATTTATAGTATTAATTATTATATTATAAGCATAATTAAACAAACCTGCTGTTAATTTGTTTTGTGCCAACACCAAATGCTTCACGCTTGGAATTAGACGAAGATGTACGCCTTCGTCTTTGGTTAGACATGGCAGAGGTGGCAGCAGTCGAAGTTATAGCAGTTGCAAACGGTAAGACATTGCCCGAAATTGGCGTGTCCAAGGTAGCTGCTGTTGCTGTAGTAGTTGTGGTTGTTATTGTTGGATTAAATGATTGATTTGTTGTCATATTGTTACCTGACGAGGTAGTTACATTTGCAGTTATCATTTCGCATTTACCACTAAATGAAATTTCTAATTTTTGATGTTCAGGTAATATGAGTATGCTTTCGTCCATGCTGTCGCAACCAGCATTGGATGAGACATATTCTCCGTCGCCGCTATTAAGCGCAACTAATGATGATGCGTTATTGTCATTATTGCTAATTCTGAAGTTAATCTCATCTTTATTATTGCTTAATGTTGATGAAATTGTTGCTTGCTTGAGCACAGTCGAATTGCTGCCATTAATAGTGGACAACTGATTTGGTCTTGTTGTTGCATTAATGCTGCTGCTGGGCGATGAAGAATGTATTTTTGGCAAAATATTATAATTTGTGCTAACACTAGAGTTTTTACACTTGTCCGTTGGCGCAAGAAGTTCCTTTTGCTGTGTCTGAGTATTCACTGAATTGGCAGTTGAGGTGGCGGTTTGCTTCTGCAAACTTATACCAGCATCTGTGGTATCAGTACTGTTGGGTTCAGATGAAGTTAAAGGCGTTAAAATTGTACTGCCGTTCTGTGATTTTGTTTCGGTTATCGGTACAAGAGTATCGGTGCTGGTATTTACAGAACCATGCCACATACTCTGAGTATTGTCTGCACTTCCATTTGCAGACGTTGAACCATTGCATGCTATTTGCAAAGCATCTGGGGAATTATCTGCAAAATTAATTTTTAGCATATATAATTTTTCGATAATAATGGAAAATTCAAACAAAAAAGTTTGTTGCTCTCTCACGAATTTGAAAACTTCAACAAAACCTTAGTCCTAGATGCAATAAATACTTTTACGACTGAGTCAGCCGAACAATACAAACAATTTCCAAGATGATAAAATAATTAGAAACAATCCCTAAGTTCTTGAAATCAAAAAACCAACACAACTAGCAGCAAGACTGGACAGTATTTGAGATACTTTTATTTGAAATACAAATACATATGTTGTATTTCAAATACAACTGATGCAATCATGAACACCACAAGACGATCTTGTAGACTATCTGTAAAAAGGGAAAATAGTAGATGATGGTCAGCAGAACTGTCTGAGACAAAACAGAAATGTCGTAGACTCTTCAACGAAGCTAAAAGAACAGGTACCTGGGATGACTATAAAGCTTCAGTGAACAAATACACGAATCACATCAGGAACTCGAAGCGAAGATGCTGGAGAGAGTTTTGTAGTAACGTGATTAGTATATATGATACATGCAGACTTCGGAGAATACTTTCAAAAGAACCGACAATCCCTAGCCTTATATAAAAGGCATATGGAAGTTGGACAACAAATTGCGAGGAATAGCTAGAAGAATTAGAGCTCTTCCCTGTCAAACGCCCGGAATGCGGTATATCTGGATATAACAAAAGGGAAGCTGCATTAGGTAATCAAGAGTTTTCCAACCGTACAAAACACCAGAACCGGATGGATTTATTCCCGCAGGTCTAATTAGTATCTATGATACATGCAGACTTCGGAGAATACTTTCAAAACAACCGAAAATCCCAAGCCTTATATAAAAGGCATATGAAAGTTGGACAACAAATTGCGAGGAATAGCTAGAAGAATTAGAGCTCTCCCCTGTGTCACACGCCCGGAATGCGCTATACCTGGATATAACAAAAGAGAAGCTGCATTAGGTAATCAAGAGTTTTCCAACCGTTCAAAACACCAGAACTAGATGGATTCATTCCCGCAGGTCTCCAGAACAATCTGGATCTGATCACACCTTGCCTCCTCGAAATCTATAGAGCTGCCCTAAACTGGTCGTACATTCCAACGGAATGGAGCAAAAGTAACGTAATCTTTATCCCAAAAGAAGGGAAAACGTCACATACTAAAGCAAATGAGTATAGACTAATTAGCCTAACATCCTTTTTTTTTTTAAAACGCTAGAAAGGTATCTACATAACGACCAATATTAGCAACAACACAATATCCGGCATTTTTTAGTTGTATTTTGTATTTGAAAACGCTAGAGTGGATCATAAATATCCACATAACGTCCAATATTAGCAACAACGCAATATCTTGTAATTTTTAGTTGTATTTTGTATTTGCAATACGGAGTTTGAAAGTATATTGTATTTTGCAACTTCCTATGTGAAGGCATTGGTCGCTATAGTTAGTCACAGCTATACTACAAATATTCTGTTAATAACATCTTGGGCATATAGTCTTCGCTGTTCCACTCAACATTGGCATCCTATAATTTGCAAATTTACTTTGCATTTGCAGTTTAAAAAAATAAATATAAAAATAAATAAGTTCTTACCTTCTAATTCAACACTTTGCATTAAATTTAGGCTTAAAGAAGAATGCTTTTCTATGGTTATTCCTTTAGCTGATGCTGCTGCTGCATTGTTACAAATACCATTATGACTATTTTCCAAAGATTTTGGTAGATCATGTGGCACTTCTTTCTGACGTACCGCCGGTATTGTTACGGAAGGTGTTTGTGTAAATAGATTTTGCAGTTTTGTTGCATAAGCACAGTCTGTTGTTGTGTTTGTTTCCTTCAAACTTAACGATGATCCACTGCCATTCTCTTCTACTGTTGCTATACTACTGTCTACTGAGTCTGTACCAATTGTTTCAATATGTTTGGTGATCAATTTAAAATCATCACTATCATGATTATTCAATTCGTTTGTGAGATTTTCCAGTTTTCTTGTAGTATCGTGTATAAAATTTACTAATAAATCTGGTGATTCTTCACGTTCATCGGAGTGCAAATCCGCAATTGAATTATTTTCCGAATTCGTTAAGCTGGAAAAGCATAAATAATAAATGCACGACTTTAAAGGATATTTTGCTTAACTCTACTTACCTTGGATCGACAGTCATATTTGGATCACTTGAACGTCTTGAAATACTATTTTGCATAAATCCAGCCGTTATTAAATCACCATAAGATCTTGTTTTAGACATGGAACCTAAACAATATTATTGCAATAAAATAATAATTTTAATAATTAATTTAATTCTTACTTATGGAACTTATTAAACTATCATTAATGTAGGCGGGAAAATCAATAGAAATCTGTTGATTGCCGCCCAAACTGCCTAAATACACTTCCTTCCACAAACACAAATCTCGAACATTATGTGCCGGCCATAGAACTTGATCTTTGTGAGGCTTATACAAAGGATTACGATACATGGGCCCGGACAAGAAAGACCATACCGAAAAGGTTCTTTCGAAAACGGAGTTTTCCAAACGTTCTCTGAGTGTGTTGCATAGGAAATTGCCAAACAAGCCAGAATGTGAATGCTGAGCCAATTTAATCTTTAAAATTGTTTAGAATATATAAAAATTTGATATACAAATTATTAGAATTTCAGGCGAAAAATAAACAAATATGCAAATTACCAAGTAACCCATGCTAAATTCGAAACTGCAACGAAATTGTTTATGAATTTGATGAACCAAGTCCAGCCATTGCAGGAATACCGGACAGCGTTCATTAAGCTCATCGGAACCGGGACCATGACCGCAACGATCTGCAAATTTATGACCATAACTCAGCCACTCGCGTTCAACTAAAACACGAAAACCCTAAACGCCAAACGAAAATGTATTTACAAAGAAATTTCAATAAGAAATTAACTTACTTCTACAGTGCGATAATACGGATCCAAACATAATTGTGCGGTGGCGACAATTTGAGGTGTGCGATCCCAGCCATCCGAACAGTGCACTAACACAGGTCTTCCCTTCTTCTCAATGGCATGACAAACGGTCATTGAGGCGGCCAAAAGGCCAGAAAGATGTTGAAACCACATGGTTTTCTCCAACAAACCCAACCAACTGAGAAAGTTATTTTGAGGTTATGAAAAATAAAAATAAAAAATAAACCACTATGCAAAACACTAAGCAACTTACTTGGGTACATCTGGTGGCGAGGCGCACAACTGTCTCAATGCATGAAAACTTTTGCGTATGACATGTATATTGCCCAGATTCATAAATTCAATTTCAGCACAAGGATAATATTCAATGCATTCGCAGCCGCCACCACGAGCACGATTCGTTACAGCTGAAGTATAACTGCGAGCATCCACAATTAAAACTTTCTAAAATATGAAAAGAAAACCAGGAATAAAGACAACTTCATTAAGCAAAGAAAATTTCACTTACTCTCACTTCATCCAAAGCCACCTCTTCGTGGCTGCTGTCCGGACTGGATGGTGAACTGTCTGCTGAAGGCATTTGAACACTTTGTTGTTGTGCCATTTGATTGGCATTTGACAATTGACGCATCTGCTCGCCACGATCGAAGGCACAGGCATCAGCTAGTGCTTTTAAAAGTTGTTCATCTTTGGTATTACGCCAACCCAACCAACCCACTTCCGGCTGGCTACATCTGGCTATAACAGCGCCAGATTTACGATGACGCCAAACCACTGCAGGCAAACGTCGCGAACCCCGAAAGTTGGCCACATTCTGTAAGGTCTCATCAGAAATGCAACATGGTACTAAAAGCTTCGGCGGATATGAAGGACACAATTTAAATTCATCATTAGCTTGCGAGATACGCCATGAACCGTTCAGATCGAAACCCAAACGTTCCACCTCACGCATAAAATCATCTTCGTAGCGTGACGATATTTTTTGTAAACGATCACCATAATCATTTACCGAGTATGAAGAGGGGGCTTGCCCATTATCTACGCTGCAGGCATTGCCATTTGTTTGCGTTTCCCGCTGGCCATTGCTGAGATTATCACAGGCCCACGAGCAAAACGGAAAGGCAAATATGTCTTCCAATGTCTCGGGCACACCCACCGACAACTGTATGCGTCTTTGCCATTCGGTGCACTGTTCTGCCGTCTCGAAAGAACATTTTACAGTGCTGGCATCTTTGCAGCAAATAATTAAATGAAATAAATCACGACACTGTGCAGATTCAATGAGACCCAGCGGCAGAGACGTTTCATCATTTGTGGATATTTTTTGTAAGAATATTCGATAGTTGGACAGGGCCAGAACGCCATCATCGGTACGACCCAAATATTTGACGGACTCGCCGGCAACTGGAAGGATAAGAAAAAATTATTTGTCAAGTCAACTATCAAGAGCGAACATAATTTGATAAGAGCTTAAGATATGTATATATGAATATCGGGTGATGCATGAGGTTTAATTTTCAGCGGGCATTTTTTTTTTTATAGATCACACATGACTCTTTTCAAACTGCTTTGTAGAAGTAAACTTCCTTTTTTATTTTTATCTGGGACTAGTACTCTTTGTACTGGAACTAGGAAAATAGGTTAGGAAAAGGACAACACAACGGGACCAGACTGGACCCAAGTGGGCTGGCTTTACAGCAGCTGGCAGGCTGTTAAACCTAACCTAACCTAAAAGGGGAAAAGAGGGAGTAGTGTTGGTGTTTGACTTGAACCTTTCAATCTAATACGAGGTCTGATAAAAAATCTCAGCTATTTTAAATTTTTTCAAAAAGTATTTATTTATTCATCAACAACTATCTTGTCCCCTTCAAAGTAATCCCCCTCAGATATAATACACTTATGCCAGCGTTTTATCCAATCCTCGAAACACTTCTGTAACGCGCTTTTTGATATCGCCAACATCTACTACTTTGATTTTGCTTTTATCTCCTCAACGTAGCAAAATGCTTTCCTTTCATCAGTGTCTTCAGTTTTAGGAAGAGGAAAAAATCAGCGGAGGCCAAGTCCGGTGAAAACGGTGGTTGGTTGAGGCATGATAACGGTTTTGGTTTTGATGAAAAACTCACGCTCAAGCATCGATATGCGAGCTGGTGCTAAATCCATGACTGTTTTCTCCACAATTCTGTGCGTTTCTGACGAATTGCTTCGCGCAAACTGCGCATAACTTCAAGGTAGTATTCCTTATTGACCGTATGACCTTGTGGCAAGAGTTCATGATGCACCACGCCTTTGCAGTGGAAGAAAACGGTGAGCAAAACCTTTACATTTGACCGCACTTGACGGGCCTTTTTCGGTATTGGCTCTTCTGGACGCTTCAATTGGGATGATTGGGCTTTGGTTTCAAGGTCATAGCCATACATTCATGACTCGAATTCGTCACCAGTTATGAACTTTTTGAGGAAATCAGGATGGTCGTTGACGATGTTTAACACTTCTGAACGATGTCCATGCGATGTTGTTTTTGCTCAAAATTTTGAAATTTTGGAACAATCTTTGCTGCTGCACGTTTCATGCCTAGAACATTCGTAAAATTGCTTAGCATGAGCCGAACGGTATGTCAACATCATCAGCAACATCTCTGATAGTGATTCGACGATTATCCAAAATCATTTTTTTTACTGCTTCAATGTTTTCATCGGTTATTGATGTGCTCCGGCAACCAGGACGAGCATCGTCATTGACATCTTCTCGGCCATTCTTAAACCGGTTATACCACAATTGAACTTGTGTTCTGCTCATAGTAGACTCGCCAATTGCCACAGTCACCATTTCAAATATCCTTGTGCATTTAATTTAATTTTTTACACAAAACTTACAGCCATGTTCCGAGAAACACGCGTTCTGAAAAGGCTTAATTTATGTTTAGGTGTTCTAAGAAACGCGCGTTTTATTGGCGTTTCGGAGATTTTTCCGTGTGTGTTACATACGTATATACATATGTATGTGGTATTTATGTATATAAAATCAAAAAAAAAATTTGACAGCAAATAGAAAAATTTTTTAATTTAGTTTTTTAAATAAAAATGTGTAAAATTCTTTCAACTTTTTATTGAAATAAAAAGAAAATATATTAAATTTTGATTTGATTTTTGCAAGTTTAGTTTTAGCAAATTCAATCAGTTCACTTCAATATACACATGCGAGTTGAAGTCCCAATTTTAAGCGATATGCGTTTTCCAGAACACCTATTTGGCGATTTCAAATCGCAAAACCATACTTTTGGCGTTATACGTTTCTTAGAACACCTATATGTCGTTTTCAAATCGAATACGCTAAATTTAAGCGATTTGTGTTTCTCAGAACATGCCTGTTAAGACAATTTCTTTGATCCATTTTTTCGAATAATAAAAAATCGAAGAGCACACCAAAACACGACTAATCTTTTTATCTGTCAAAAACACATGCGTACCAACTTAACAGAAAAAAAGGGGAAAATCCAACATACGTAACTCACGAAATTTGAAAATAACGGTTATTTTTATTTATCAGATCTCGTATGTGATAAGAAAACACGTCTGCAGGCAACTTGTTCCATAGACAAACCGTACGAGTGAAACTCTAATTCTCTCTCTAATATGTTATGCGAATCGCTGGACAACTGACCACAAATGGGTGAACCCTGGGGGGTTAACCCTCTATTGCGATGCGAAAGTAAGTTCGAAAGGTAACTGCGATAAGAGTGTAATTTGGTATTCTGTGCCGTTTGCGCAAACTTTTTCGCGTAATAGTTTCAAAATGAACCAACACTGGTACCACCAATAGCAAAGAATGATAAAATAAAATGTGCGAAAGGGAAAATTAAATACGAAAACGCAATACAGAGTACCAATTCTTCGATTTTTCTTTCGCATTGCAATAGAGAGTAACCCCCCTAGACTATGAACGCGTGTTGCGTTTCAATATGTGGGTTTTAGGAATAATATCTTGCAGAACTGAATCCATTGTAATAGCGATAAGACAGTGAAATGCATCCTACACTGTGTCAATAGAGTTAGATACTCTGCTGTGGCAGCGACAGGCTTTTATGCTTTCTCTTACATCCCATTCCTTAATATTTATATCATCCATTAGTTTTATTGCCAAAAATTCTTTTAATACTTACGTTCCTGAAATGGAACTTTCAGTTGAACATCTTCTTTTTCCATTTGTGGTTTAGGAAATAATTCAGAGGCTCTTATCATACACAACGATGGTGGGGGCGATCCATCAGATGCCTCCATTTAGCTACAAAGAGAACAGAAAATACAGAAATTAATTTTAATTTTTCAAGTTTTACTATTTGAAATATTTAATATAATAATATTTAATATAATAAAATAAACTTGTTTAGGACATCAGAAATTTTAAGCATCGTGGCCACACATCAAACTGTTTGATCAAAATTGAGTTTGACTTAGCACACCAACACATCAAACTTTTTCCGTCAAATTTCATTTTGAAATTAATTTGAAAAGAAAAAATGGTTTCCATTATAATCCAAATTATTTATTTATTTTTTTTTTTTTTTTTTTTTTGCAAAAAAACGTTTTTAGATTAATTTAGAATTAAAATAATTTTTTAAAATTGAAATTTTTATATACTTAAAATTAAAATTTTTTATAAATCAACAAATCCTTAAATAAACTGGTTTTCTTTAATTTTTTATTTCTCTTCGCCAGCAAAAAATTGATGTTGTCGCTGCCAAGACTACACAAAAATTAAATTTGAAGTAATTACGCACACACACACCAAACTAGCTTCAAACTTCTGCAGCGTCGTAGTAAAAAATTATATTATCTTGATTTTCTTCAAACTCATATCAAACCATACATATGTATGTGTGAAAGCGTAGATTGAAGAAACAGTTTAATGTGTGGCCATGCCGCTTTAGAGTTTACACACGAAGGTTCACTGTTTTGAATTGGCGATCAGCTGTAGCAAAATTAGCATATCCTTTAAATCATGAAAAGAGTATTCCCTCGAAAAAATAATATTCTTACACAACATTCATTTTTAACTTCATTTTAATTTAATGAATTTTTCAATGAATACGTAGTATTATAATGCAGCTAACTTCACTCTTTTAGCGAATGCGCTGGTACGAGGGCGGATTGTAGCACAAACACAACAATTTTTTTTTTTTAACTTCGATCGTATGTTCTGTGAACAGTACATACAAAGACGTATTGATATTGAAGCTCGCTAGCGCTAAATGGCAGCACAAACACAAAAATTTGTTTTTTTGAAATTGCGATCTGTCAACCGTCAACGATTAGTTTGTGTGTTGTAGCCGTTTGAAGTAAGCAACTTTTGTGTTACATGAAAGTTAAAATGATACTTTTGTCAGTCTCTGTCTTGCATGTCAAAAATGATGCTTGAACGCTACAAAAAGTTGTTGGTGCACCTTATTGTTAATGATTATGAAAAATCGATACATTACGATGACCCCAAGCGCATGAAGTCATATTTACAGCCCGGCCCAGGCATTTTGCACCACCTTGTATAAAGACTTGGGTTTTATTCAAAAAGTCACGCACTTATTGAGCCGCCCTCGTGGGTATGAATGTATATACAGTGTCGTGCAAAACAAAAGCAACAAATTTTATTAATGCGAAAAATACTTATTTATTTTGAAATAAAATGGTTTAAAAAAAAAAACAAAATATCTTAGATAAATCAGAATTATGTTTACTCAAAACTAAATGAAAAAAATTTCATTTAATTTATTTCATTACTAAAAAAAATTAACTAAAACTGTTCAAGTCTCTATGAAAAGCTGTGCAAAACAAAAGCAACACATTAAGATATTGCGAGTGATCCTTTATTTCTAATAACTGCCGCACATCTGAGTGGCATGGATTCAATGAGATTATCGAGCACTGTCTGCGGAATACACTTCCACTCATTTTCTAGACATAGAAAAAGCTCATTACGATTTTTAAATCGTTTTCCAGAAATACTCCTTTTTAGTATCCCAAAAAGGTTTTTCATGGGATTCAAGTCGGGCGATTGTGCCGGGCAATCGAGAACTTGAATCCCATTCGCTTCTATGAACAGTTTGACCAACCTCGATGTGTGTTTTGGATCATTATCGTGTTCAAACACCCAACGAAGAGGCATTTTCCACTCGGCACAGGGAACCATCTTCGTTTCAAGAATTTCTTTATACATGAAACGGTCCATTGCACCGTCGATTTTGTGAAATGCTCCAACTTCATTTGCTGAGAAATAGTCCACACCATCACGCTGCCATCCCCGTGTTTAAAATTAATTTTGCAGTTCTGTGTTCTGTGTTTGCCAGGCAAGCATCGTACTGTGAACATGCCATCTGAGTTTATTAAATTAAATTTACGATCGTCGCTAAAAAGTACGGGTTTCCGTTTTTGAACGGCCCCATTCAGATGTGTTTTAGCAAAATTTAATCCAAATAATTAAAATTAGACAAAACTATTAGTACTAATTCAAATAACACTAACAGATATCCAGTAGTTAGCTAAGCACCTTTTTTGAATATGTTTTCTGGTTAGCAATGGCTTTTTCTATGGTCTGTAACTTTTTAAATTATTTTCTATTGCACGTCTACGAATTGTGCTGTCGTGTACATTTAACTGAAGTGTTTTAACAACTTCATTGGAAGTGGCAAACGGATTTTTTTTATTAAATGCGACATATTTTTCTAGCTTCCCGCTCGGAAGATTTTCGTAGACGCCCTCCTAAATGAGTCATAGTAAGATTTCTTGCCGATTTTACTTTATAAACAATCTGCAAATCATAGATCTGTTAATATTATACTTTTTAGCAACCGAAACTTTCTTTTCTTCTTTTTCGAGATCTTTAGTCATTTGAGATTTTAAGGTTTGGCAATATTTATTTCTAGCCATTCGAATAAGTTACACCAGTGGCATAAACGTAGAGAAACTAATTTAAACAAGTAAGAGTGTGGTAAATTCGGCTGGGCCGAATCTAAAATAGCCTTCACAATAGTCACGTAAATGTATAGTACATATTAAAAATTTGAACTAAATATGCTGTTTTAATTTATAATAATGATAGTTCATTAAAATCTTTGATATGAACTAATAATTTCCATAATATGGTAATAAGAAACATTAACGTTATGGAATGATTATTTCAATATTGAATAATATTAATTAAAATTAACTCCATTTTGATCATTATATATCTTCATTATATTAATTAAAAGTAACTCCATTTTAATTAATATAATATTAAAAGTAACTCCATTTTTATCATTAAAAAAAATTAAACTATAAGAAATTAGATATTGAAAGTTATAGGTCAAGCATGTCTAAATGCATTTGCCGTTGCTTATACTCAGCAATTCAATAGACGTTTACCAATACTTTCTAAAAACTCAGAAGTGAACTGTTTTTAAGCAAAAAAAAAAAGTTGTTTAAGTTCACTTACGCGACATTTTCATGAAAACCGAGGTTTAGGCTATATTTCGGGTTTATATGGACCGATATCAGAAATTTTCATTTTCCATATTTATATAACCTTATTTCATTACCAGAACTGCTTCTAAGCAAAAAAAAAGTTGTTTAAGTTCGCTTACGCGGCGTTTTCATGAAAAACCCGTTCTAGGCTATATCTCGGGTATATATGGACCGATATCGAAAATTTTCATTTTCCTTATTTATATAACCTGATTTCATAACCAGAATTGCTTTTAAGCAAAAAAAGCTGTTTAAGTTTACTTACGGGACATTTTCATGAAAAACCCGGTTCAGGGTATATCTGGGGTATATATGGACCGATATCGGAAATTTTCATTTTCCATATTTATATAACCTTACTTTATTACCGGAACTGCCTTTGAGCAAAAAAAAAGGTTTTTCAAGTTCGCTTGTGTGGCATTTTCATGAAAAACCCGTTCTAGGCTATATCTCGGGTATATATGGACCGATATCGGAAATTTTTATTTTCCGTATTTATATAACCTAAGTTTATTACCAGAACTACTTTTAAGCAAAAAAAGTTGTTTAACTTCGCCTATGCGTCATTTTCATTAAAAGTCCGATTTGGGCTATATCTCGGGTATATATGGACCGATATCGAAAATTTTAATTTTCCATATTTATATAGCCTGATTTCATTACCAGTACTGCTTCTAAGCAAAAAGAAAGTTGTTTAAGTTCGCTTACGCGGCGTTTTCATGAAAAACCTGGTTCAGGGTATATATGGACCGATATCGGAAATTTTCATTTTCCATATTTATATAACCTTACTTTATTACCGGAACTACCTTTGAGCAAAAAAAAGTTTTTTAAGTTCGCTTATGTGGCATTTACATGAAAAACCCGTTCTAGGCTATATCTCTGGTATATATGGACCGATATCGGAAATTTTTATTTTCCATATTTATATAACCTAAGTTTATTACCAGAACTACTTTTAAGCAAAAAAAGTTGTTTAACTTTGCCTATGCGTCATTTTCATTAAAACTCCGATTTGGGCTATATCTCGGGTATATATGGACCGATATCTGAAAAAAAAATTTTTGCCTTTTAGTCACCATGCTTAATAAGTGTGTGAAGTTTGAAGCAAAACAAACAACTTATGTTTCCAAAAATTTTCATACAAAATTGCAAAAAAAAAATGGCTTTTCCGGAATTTTGAATATATCTCAGCTATACGTGGACCGATATTACTGAAGTTCAATAGCAAATCCATGAATCGATAGGGTAAAAGAATGGTGAAAGAAAAAAGTTTCTAAGTCTAATGGTTTTCTCAGAAACGGTATTTCAACAGCGGACAGACGGACATCGCTTAATCGACTTTTCCATTAATTCTGATTCAGAATATATATACTTTACAGGGTCGCAAATTAAAACTGTAGAAATTACAAACGGAATCACAAACTTATATATACCCTTTACATTTTTGTGAAGGATATAAAAATGATTTATATAATAATTAAATCACTTAGAATTAGTTTACAATGGAAATGCTTCGTTACTATTGAAAAGAGGAATGTTTTCAAATGATTTTACAATTTGTTGCTTTTGTTTTGCAAACTCTTTTTTTGACATTTGGACCTCCTCTTTGGTGGATTTTTTTAGATCGTGTTGCAGATTTTTTATTACTAATCATAGTAGTAGACAAAATTATACAAGCACTTACTTTTTTAATGAAAGATTATATGTAATATATCTATATAAACTCAAAGATGGAGTTTGTTTGCTTTGTTTTGCACGACACAGTACATGTATATGTAGGTTTTTCAATTACATATACTATATATTTTTGTCTGGCACTTAATTTGGTCAGAAATTGAATATTGACAGCAATATATACACACTTGGCCACTAAAGCCAATGAATGATCTATATGTAGAGTTTTTTAATTATTTCATATCGTATACACAAACTTACATACATACATACATACATATCTAAGAAGTGCGTAGCTAAAACATTTAAATGTTAAAATGCATACATGTACACATATACCCACTTATATGTATAAAATATATGTTTTCCCATTGAAAAATTATTTATTAAGGAGACTTAAAATCCTTAAGAGAAAACATTTTAATTATATTAATACCAAACACTTCATCATGAAATTGAAACTCACACATCCATCCACATGTACAAACCTCAAATTATTTATACATATATCTTTTTTAAATTTTTATTTTAAATATTTAAAAATTCACTACCTTTTTTTATTAGTCTTAACTTTTTCCAATTAACAACATGTGCTTTTCGCTTTAGAACTGGTAAAAGGAGAATAAGGATACACGTTGCTTTTTGGCCGAACGAATGTAACAACACTGCGCAGTTCACAAAATTCGAATAGTAAAAAACACAAAAAACAGGAAAAAAAAAACAAAAAATAAACTTGGTAGTAGAAAATATAACAACAAAAACAACAACACCACATGCACTTTTTGTTGCAAAAAGTAAGTAAGAGAAAAAAGGTTGGCTGTTTAAAATGTCATGAAGCAGAATTTGCAATAGGACAAAATGTTGTATACACACTTTTATTAATGGAATGGAATGGAATACATGATACGAGCAAGTTATTAAGTTTTACAAATTTTATTAGATAACCTTACACTTGTCTAACACTGTGTTTTCTGACACGCTTCTGCCTATTAAATTACATCGATTATGCTTTAAGTGTTAATACTTAAAGGATTGTCAAGAAATTGACAATTAAATGTGAATAAAAGGCATTTGGTTAATGAAGAAATTAAATGTGGTCGCAATGGTTTGGAATTTTAGGCGGATTCCTTTTTTGAACTGGCAAAATTTACACTCAGCACTCCAGCTCCAAAGAGTGACTTTCTACAAAAAAAAAAAAAAAAAAAAAAAAAAAATAAAAAAATTGTCAAGGATGTCCCAAAATTAATGCAAGATTTTAATAGGGTAGAAAGCAAAGCTTTTACGGCTTTATGTATAATAAAAAAAAAAAACCTTGTGCTAACTAACTAGCTGCTACATGCAAAGAAAAAGCATTTCAGACTATTGTTGTAGCAACATTACTATTTACTCTCTCATAATGTATGTATATATATTGTTGCCTCTAGCAGCATATTATGGTTTTGAATATAGTTTAATCCTCTATAAATATACGAATGTTGAGATTTCCACATTTCTATTGTTATATTTCTATAATTTTAAAATATAGTTATATGCAATAATAATGTTAAAAAAATAATAATTTGAACCCAACAATAGCTTTTGTTATGTACAATAATACACTATTTTTGTATGCAATGTATGTATCTATAACAACATATTCGTTAAACTAACTATTGTTGTTAAACATATACATACATATTTTTATTTTTTCAATTTTAAAACAATCAGTTTATTTGTGTGTATGTGGTTTTTTTATATTAACAATATTAAAAATAATGAAGACTATATAAATGTTTATTTATTGAATAAAATTATCATAAAATTAGAGGAGGTTTGTATACGAATTTATGTACATTTACAAATGCATGTATGTATGTGTATTTTTACAGATTTATTTGGCTAGAAGCAAAATACATATGTACATCAATCTTCCAGGAGCACCATATTTGGACAAATTCGCAAACTTGTAATCCATTTTTCAAAATATGAATTGGACTAAATATACTAAATAAGTTACAAAAGTATTGTTTTAATTCAAGATGTTACGTGTGTTTTTATATTTATAGCTATTTGTTACATATATAGTCACGTTCAACACTAGTACATGACAATAGAATATACAATCTTTCAAAAATATTGGCAGGAGTGATAATATTATATGGTGAGACATGACAGCTAAATTTTTATTTCAACAATAAAAGTATTAGGCCTGATACAAAAATTATAGCTTTTACCAAATATATGGTTATATGGTGTAATTTTGGTTTTTGGCTGTACTAAATTTTGTATATAAATTTCGGGTTGAAACCATATTATGTTGTTGTATTCAACCATATAATTCAACAATAGTATTTTGCCCTTAAAATATTGTCATATCAACCATATTTTTTCTTCTACGTGTATCTTTCCTTTATGGGAATTAACACACAAAAAACTTGGCAGCTAGTTAGTTAGCATAAGGATTTTGATTATACATAAGGCCGTTAGTCTTTTGTTTTTTTTTTATTGAATCATAAACTACATCAAGCAAATGTTCTGCCTCCACGGTTTTGTACGCACATACTCGTACGCATTACGAGCACGAGTGCATTTGTGTAACAGAAAGTATTGCGAAAACAGTTTCACCATGATGATGCGTACTACTTTTGGCACAAGTAAGCTGCTGTTCCTTTCGGGGAACAGGTTTTGCCTTGGCGTAGACCTAACTAGGGAACTCTGTTTTCTGGAAGGAGTTCCTCGCCTTTTTTTTCTTTTTTTTAACTCTACGATGCCGCATGACTTATGTTGTGTTGGGTTAAAATTGGCAGTAAAGCCAATGGACATTCTGTTTTGCAGAACCTAAAAATTTGGATTCAGGAAAGACCCAGTGCGATCAACATTATAACCTACAAATTAGGATTCATCAATTGGTAGTTACACCCATTGAAAATTCAGGTGAATAGTTTAATAAATTGTTCGTGTACATTTTCTGAAGATATACAAAAAGCTCTGTTTGTTTATTTCTTTTTTCCCAAAACCCCAATATAATTGACTCACCTCGAGTTGGGTTAAAATTGGCAGTAAAGCCCTCTGGAGATTCTGTTTTGTAGATCTCTCGATGCTGATCATGTTTAAGGTGCCTGCCTTTGCTGAAACGTTCTGGCTGTTGTTTAAACCTCCCCCCGGGGAACAGGTTTTGCCATGGCGTATTCCTAACTAGGGCACTCTGTTTTTCGGGTATAGAGGGGAAGGGGTCCCTCGTTTGTTGTAGCAAACAAAACTCTAGGAAGCCGCATGACTTGTGTTGCGTTGGCTTCCGAAACCCGTACCAAGTGTTTAAATTACCAGAACGAGGATCTGCATGGCCTCTGAGTGGTTCTGCTTGCAGTTCAACCCGGACTGCTTGGCGTGGCTTTTTTCGGGGACTAACATACTCCCGAGGGTCTGTTGCCTTTACAACAGATAGCTGTACTGTGAGGAACCAGTGGTTATGGTTGGCGGTTGAGCTGGTTTAAGGGCTGATGCTGCTAGTGGGCTTCGGCCTACCAACTCATTAAATCTTGTCTTCCATTGATTACTGAGAAATTGCATACAGAAGGGATTAGAAGGCCCGAACTCCTCAACAAGAAGTTGTTTATATGATCTACATATCACTTACATCACATTCCGACACTTCCACCAAATCATGCAACATCGCATGATTGCTGGGGTCATGCCTAGAAACAAATTCCTTATATAAGAAAGAGCTGGATATCGACAGAGGAAGAGCTCAGCATTCTCTACTTCCACCTTGTTTCCGCCGCTTTTTTCTTTGAAGGTACGTCAAATCATCGGTTTATGCCAACAAGACGACGACGTCCGAAGAACTCAAGAGCCTCGTCCCCAAAATCGTATTATTTAGATATTATACAAAAGTTGGAATATCGTCTTACTAAGTGTATTGAGTTAAAGGACACTACTCGTATGTAAGAAATAAATGGTTTTTGAAAAAAAAGAAATTTTCTCCTACTTAGATAGCCTCAATCCTCCCTCGTAAGTATCTAAATTATCATCGCATATGTACTCGTATATAATTAAAACTTTTTCCTTTCATTAAAAATCGATTACCTTGTAAAAGTTTTAATTGTTATCCGTAATTTTTATTCCCTTTTTTTCAAATATAAAATGGATATTTGATTGTCAAGAAACAGACATTCATATGAGATACAGCGCAATTAGTTAACTTCAGTTTGTCGGAACGATTTTTAAACACATTAAATGTTAATTCTTATTAAGCTAATTTATTTGATAAGTTATTTTTCAAAATGGAAATTAAATGAAGTCTTATAATAAGCGCAGATGGCTAATTACGAGATTTGTGATAAAAATGGTAAATTAATTTCGATACACATCGAATTTTGCTTATGAGTATTTTTAAGTGTTGTAAAGAGGAAATAAAAAAAAAATTAATCAACACTTAGAAGATGTAAATAAACAACAATGTTTATAAACACAACACGTTAACATGTTAAGCCTAGTATTGAGATTGAATGTGCGAAAAATTTTCAGCAACATTACTTATTTCGTATGAACAAATTGAGATGTACTCAGAGTACTATTTTTTCTCTTATTTATGTTTCCTTTTTAATTTAAAAAAAAGCTTTGCTTATGTTAATTCGCAGCTGAAAAAACAAATAGTCCCAGAAACAATTTTATATTAAAATATGTTGCAGATACATTTTGTGTGTTTTTCGCTTTAAAAACTCAGTACTACATTTCTAAACTTATTTCGCAAATATTTCATACGAAACCCTTTTGTATGAAATTTGAAAGAATTTCGCACGAAATTATGAACTCAATATTATTAGCCTTTAAGTATATTCAACAAGTTTACAGTCACTTAATTGATGAAATGGAAGCAAATCATGATACAATAAACAATGTATTTCCACCATTGATCACTATGCAATGCCTACAAGGGTAATCGCGCTTATATTATCGGGTGTTCCTTTTTGGTGACCACTAATTTACACTTACATGTACAGTAATGGACGAAATAATAGAGGGACAAAGTAATAAGGGCACTTAACATAAAAATTAACAAAAAGAAAATATACTTTTAAAACAAAGTCCAGTATTACAAAAAAATAATACAGTTGCAAAATAAATTTGCAAAGTATAGCATGCACAGCATGGACGGTGTGACGGTGACCATATGCTCAAGATGGTATTAACAGTACGTTTGTAGCGTTACAGTTACAGATTCAGTGTGGTTAACAACGAAATACCTCTAGAAAACCCGTAATCCAATACATTTAGTTGAGGTTAACCAGTGCGAGTGAGACGCAAAACTCTCGAAGACCGAACAACAAAATGCTGATGCGAGAGCTGTTCTTCAGCCCAGAGCTGCTTTACGACTGGGAGAGAAATATAAACATAATACAACTAAAGACGGCAACAGCAATAGTTTTCATTGTTAGTTTAAATTTTTATTAATTTCTTTTTGCATTCATTTTTATAAAATTTTCTTGAAATTTTACTGTTTGTGTTAAGACCCCCGGGGAACATGTTGGCGTATTCTTAACTAGGGCATTCTGTTGTTCAGGTGAAGAGGGGAAGGAGTTCCTCGTTTGTTGTAGCAAATAAAACCCTCGGAAGCCGCACGAATTATGTTGTGTTGGCTTCCGAAACCCTTACCAAGGGTTTAAATTGGCAGAACGGGGATCAATATTGCCCCCGGGTGGATTGCAGTTTAAACCTCAAACGTAGGAGGGGGGAGTTAGTATCCCTGATAATTGTTTGGTGTGTGGCTTTTTTCAGGGGACTGATAACCTCCCGAGGGTCTGTTGCCCTTACAACAGATATCTGTACTGTACGGAACCAGTGGTGATGGTTGACGGGTGAGTTGGCTTGCCAACTCATTGAGTCTTGTCTTCCATTGATTGCAGGGAAATTGCACACAGAAGGGATTAGAAGGTACGAACTCCTCAACAAGAAGTTGTTTATATGGCAAAAATTGCTACGTGTATGAGCCTAGTTAGCCACACGGGGGCGCTGGTGAATCGTGAATCATTCACTCCGTGGAACTGGTCCATTATCAGACAAGGTTTGTGTGAAGTATTTTGTTATAGCAGTAAATAAACAAATTATACGAGTAGGTGTTAAAAAAATTGTTAATTTGTTTTATAAGTGGAATTAGAAACCACACCACATACTAACAGGAGATGGTGGGTAAGACCGTTTTATGTACCAAGGGATTCGGATGGATTTTTCAAAATAGGCTTGCAGCAAATTGAAAGCAAGAATGAGGAACATTTTCATCTAGCAACAAGAATGAGTATTTCTCAATACTCGTACAATGTGCTCGTTTCTCTACTTAAACCGAAACTTGAAAAACATTCATTTAGAAAACCGCTTAGTTCCGGGTGTCGATTATCACTTACCTTACTGTAAGTAGAAGCGATAATGTACTCGTATAATGTTAAATCTTCAATATATTTAGAAATATGATTAAAAACTTCACCATCCCTTTCTTTTCATTAAGTTTTCTTTTCATTAAGTTACCTTGTTCACGGGTGAAGTGTGCAAATTTTGACTTGGGCATATAAAATTAGAATATACACGGTAAGGAAAGTTATTTATGAAACACGCGAAGTAATATGGAATGAATTGCATGATCTCTATGTGGCTAATCCGAATATACACGATTGGTCACAAATATCATCTTTTTATGAAAAATTATCTTCCTCAATCAATATTACAAGTATCAATATTACAAATCTTTTTTTTATACTGGAAATTTTTATAATTTTCTGACTGCAAATTCGTACTTCCCAATTTCTTGGATAAGTAAGTAGTATTAATAGTAATTCTTCATTTTTTTCAATTTGTCTTAAGAATAAGATAACATATTTTGATTAAGAATATACGGCTATGCCTTTAGTCGAGCCGGGGAAAATAGAGTTTTACTCGATATAATATTAATTTTGGATAATAAATTTCTTCGATAATTCCTTCGTTATTTTCCAGTTTTTCTTCTATCTATTTCATGACAAATTATTCAAAAACTATGGCAACATCGGAAAGAGATAGTTAAAAATTTACCAGAATAAATAAAATAGATTTTAATTTTATGCCGTTCCGCATTGCGCTTTTTACTTCAAAATCGTATGAAAACCCGCACCGCAGTAAATTGTCGTTATACTATGCTCTTAGCTGAGATTTGAGTAAAGCCTGATATTGAGTTCTAAATTTCGGGCGAAATTGTGTCAAAATGCATACAAAAGTGATTGGTACGAAATATTTGCGAAACAAGTTGATAATAATAGTACTGAATTTTAAAGTGAAAAACACGCAAAATATGTCTGCAACATGTTTTAAATTAAAATTGTTTCCGAGATTTTTTGTTATTTCAGCTGTAAAATGACATGAGTAAAGCAATACATACAGGCACACTTAAAGTTAAAAAAGAAAAATTAATAAAAGAAAACAAATGGGCCACAGTGAGTACATATGAATTTTTTCGTACGAAATAAGTCATGATACAAAAAACAAGGTAGCCGCTTCGCTACAACAATACAACAATTAAAGAAAACAACAGGTATTTTGTTTGTGTTAAAAGGCATATTCACACTTCAGCTGTCAAAAGTAGTAGATAAAGAACATGTACAAAAATTTAAATGGCGCCGAAAGAGGTAAACAAAACTTGACAGAGGAAGTGTCGCCATCAAGGCGACTTTATACAGGTGAATGCAAGCGGAAAGGCGAATTCAGTGCTATGTATTTTGTTATTGTAAAACATATCGTGAATGTCATAATCTAAATTCGCCTAAGATTGCTCAGCAGAGAAAAAATTTTATATAAACGTTAAATATAAGCTTTTATAATTGTTTGTAATTAAAATCACAGATTATATTAGTTTTTCACTTTTAAATTCACACAAATTTCTTGAAACTGCACTAAATCATGCAAAAAACCTTCAGATTAAAATGGCGCGAAAAAGTTTGTAAACAAAAGAAACAAAATTTGACAGTCTCATTCGAAAAAACGCGAGAAGCAAAAAATAATCACCTGTGCTGTTAAGTTCACCTGGTAATGAATTCGCCTTGGTCGCCATATTAACCGAATTCACCTGAATTCGCCGATGCATCCACCTAATAATGAATTCGCCTTGAAATAAATAATGTTCTATCTCAATACTAGGCTTAACCGGACATGTGTTTATTGTGAATCACTAACCACAAAAATACAGTTGATTTCGTATATGGTTGCCGCAAGAAAAAACAAAACTAATGAAAACGTTTAGTTGTTTAGTTTATAATCGATATTCATGAATAAACAATTTTATTTCATGTTAATAAATTAAAATATTTACAACTACTGTAAGGCAGATATAAAAAATTTTTGTGTGTTAAGGCCTCATTGACGTTCACTTCTATTTCCGTGAAAATAATCAGCTGTTACTGTTTACAGTAGAGCATAATTAAAAGAAAAAGATTAGAATGAAAAATAAAATAAGTACATCAATATTATCTTGTGTGAAAAAACAAAAAAAGGGACAAATAAATAATTTAGAAATGGCGATCAAACAGCTCACTTCTTTCTTACAATCTGCAGAGTTTATGACACTTCTTGCACAAAAAATATAATTTTTTCCCCCGCTAAAATAATATTCTTTTGATCATCCATAGCTGTTTAATTGATAAAACTCTCAAAAATCCTTAATTGAAACAATTTTTTTTTAGATTCCGACAAAAAAACATTGTATACATTTGAATAAAAAATTAATGTTTCCATACCTGAAAAAATTAATCACATTTCTGGCCGTCATTTAACGTTGAATTCTATTTTCAACAGATTAGACCGCAACAGAATAGAACGAAAATGTAAAAACAAACCATGCACATATAGTTTCAATTGAACAGAAACAAAACAGCTGATTCAGAACAGAAAAGAACGTACAAACTAATTCTGCCATATTCATAAAAAGTATGTTTTGTTTATTACAGGTTTATTTGACAAACGTTGTGTAGAAATTAGTTTATTTGACATATTAATGAGTTAAAATTCCCTCAAGCCGACTACTTACACCGCCTATAGTCAACGGCCGCTGAATTGTATGCAAGGCATAGAGTTCTAATGTCAGATGATTAAACATATTCCGAGTTTCCACTATGCAAGTCTTATTGCTGAACTGATTAACTTTTAGAGAACGGGGTGAGGTATTTTACATCATCCAGTAAACGAGTTCATAATTGCATGTACTTGCAATTCGTTTTGCTTTCATATTCGTATGTATACTATTCAATCTAAAATCAGTTCAGTTTAAGCAGTAAGACTTGTACAGTGTAAACAGCAAAGAAAGTTCAAAGAAGCAAATGAAAAATTGCAATCTTATTTTTTTGTATAGTGGAAATGGGCACATAACAAAATAGAACATACTCTATTTGAAATTTTGTCAGATGACTGTTCATGGTTTTTACAGATGGAATGGTTTTTTGGCAACAGACGACATGTAGGCATTTTACATTGTGAAAAATTGTTAAAACATATCGTCTGTGGGTGACTTTAATAATTATAGCACATTTATTATAAATGCGGCCGTTAATGTTTAATAAATTTCCTTAAGCATGTTACTAAAACTGTCGTTGCTGTGCGGTGCGATATATTTATTTATATTAAGTTATTTTCAAGTTTATGCAGAAAAATTCATCCATTTAAGATAAACAAAATATTTGCTCAAGAAATTCATTCTGCGTAAGCGAAGTCTATATTATAAAAAATTGTGCAAGTCATTAATAAAAAATTCTCGTGTTTAAACAGTTTGTGTTAATGCATTTTTTTTGTTTTTGTTTCTGGCTGGCATGCGTTATCGCAAAAAATAACTTGATGATTAGCGTTCGAGTATATTATTTATCTAACCTTGAAAATTGTGATCGCTTGTTGTTGTTTTTTTTTTTTATTGTTTGGCTTAAGTAAAAAAAAAAAAAAATACGTAGAGGCTGAAAATAAAAATAGAAACTACTGTTATTTAAAGATAAAAAAGTAAAATTTTGTCTGCTGAAAAATTTATGCGTACCCTATAGTTGGTAATTAAAAATGATATTGTTATTAAATTAAAAAATAATAATGAAAACAACATAATTTTTTTTTCTTCATTAAAAAACTTTGAAAGTTGATAAACTTTATGTTAAAGGCTGAAAGGTCTACAATTTCAGAAATTACAGTTACAAAAGGTGCAAATTTTTGTAAAAGTAAAATATCAGTAAAAACGCACGTTTTTTTAAGTTTTATGTGCTGTTCATAGAACACAGACGAGTCACTCGTCTAGAAAATTTGTATGAAAGTTAAGCTATGTACCAACCGTTGTACAGATTTTACAATATTGTAAGATCTGGCAACATGCTGACAATGTAGTAAAGGCCCTGATTCACTATCCTACACGATCGTACGATTCATTCACAGGAAACTTTTTCAAAAGTCTGGCCGACTTGAAAAAATCGCTTCAAAATGGCGTTGTAGGCCACACTATTATACAAGTATGATTGAAATAATTTATTTACACAATAAAACAACTAAAAACTTTTATTAACATAATAATTTTAAATTACTTAAATTTTTTTCTTGAGGAACAAACAATATTCTTATATTTTTCACAATATATACCACTCTGATCGCACAGAAACCATAATGTTTTGAAAAGTTTCATAAAATTTTTTCAAATCGCACGATTTGTGAAAAACTCTGTTGCACGGTTGCATTTTTAGTACTTTTTCATCACACGTGTTTTATTTAGTAGATCGCACGATCGTGTATGATAGTGTAACAAGGCCTTAACAATGTAAAGTAAATTGTGTGTTCAGACGATCGTAAGAAAATCTCACAATTTCATTGCCAGCCTATGGTCTGACAAATAATTCATCTGACAACAAAAATTGTCAGTTTACACAGTTGTCAGATTGTTAGATGAAAAAAAAATGCCAGACATGTTGAAAGGCATTGCCACTTATCTGCCATCTGTTTGGCAGTGCTGCCCATCAAACTTTTTTCTGACAATGATGCTATTCCTCACTGAGGAATTCTTAATAAAAAATTTTAATTAAAATTTCAATAGTGTTATAAACCCTTAATTTGATTTTTTTTTATAAAATAAATAGTAGAAGCTATAAAATGGAAAATTTCTCTTATTGGGATATTTCTTTAAGAAATTGCCCTTTTCGGGAAATTTTTTTCGAAGTAAATTTTTAATGGAAAAGTCAATAAAATGGAATAATTTAATAAAAAAAAGTGTGAAATGTAATTTTTGTGAAAGTGGTGAAAGCTATATATTAGAAAATTTATTCATGAAATTTTCTTTCTTGGCAAATTTTTTCTTTGGAAATGATTTTCAATACAAAAACTTTTCTAGTACAGTATTTTAATAATAAAAAAATAGTCACTTATTGGGATGTTGTTTGTAGTAAATTTGTTTTGTTGGGAAATTTTTTATTCCAACTGACTTTTTGTGATAAAAAATGATAAAGGCAATAAAATGGAAAATTTGCCATATTGGGAAATTTTTTATTTGGAGAGAATTTTTAATAAAATAAAACATGAAAGTTTTATTAAACATTAAAATGGAATTATTGTGAAAAAATAAAAAAAGCTATATATTAAAAAAATTTTGGACATTTTGTTTTTTGAAATTTCCCTTCTTGGAAGATTTCAATAAAATGTTATTGTAAATAAGATTATAAAGAAATTTTTCTTAAATATCAAAAATTAGATTTTACTTTTTAAAATTTCCCTAAAAGGGAAATTTGTCGTTTAGTGTAACATTCCAATAAAATGCCAGCTAAATTAAAAGTATTATATATTTAAAACAAAAAAATAAATAATTAGATAAAAAATGTTCTTATTAGAAAATTTAATGACTTGCAAATTTTTTAAATTAAATTATATTTAATTAAAAACATTTAAAATTACTTATTTCTTTTTATAATTTAACTGCAATTGTAATTGTTTTCTATTTAAACATAACCATATTTTTCTCATTAAGTGCTACAGGGCGTTAAGAATGCTATACAAAAAATTATATATTTATATACATACATACCAGTGTTGCCAGGAGATTTTTTGTGAAATCCCTACCATAGCGCATAAAACTCGTTATTTTCCCCTACAATCATAAAAATATTTCCCTACGCAATTGTTGCACAAATAAATTATTTTAATACGATTTTTATGTTTATTGCAAATTCAAACAGTCAGAACTTTTTACTAAAAAGCAAATTAGTGTAAAAAATATAACTTAAACGATTGATATGATTAAAAATGTATGTAAGTATATGTTAAGCTATATAAATAAATTCTTTCGAGGACTTGGTCTACATTCAAACTGGTATATGCAATATGTAAAAATGATGCAATATGTAAATATATTATTTTTTTACTTCGTAGTTAACAAACGCGCGTTCTGAAACCGCAATGCGTTTTAAAAAACGCTTAATTGATTTTTAGGTGTTCTGAGGAACGCGCGTTTTACTGGCGTTTAGGAGTTTTTTTTTTCTGAAAAAGTACAACATGTGTTTTACATACATATATATGTATGTATGTGGTAGTAATATAAAACGAAAAAAAAAAAATTGACAACAAATAAAAAAATTTTTCTATTTAGTTTTCTTAATGAAAATGTGTAAAATTCTTTAAACTTATATTGAAATAAAAAGAAAACATATTAAATTTTAATAGTGAATAATTTTATTGCCTTTTGCAAGTTCAGTTTTAGCAAATTCAATCAGTTCACTTCAATATATACATGCGAGTTGAAGTCGCCAATTTTAAGCGATATGCGTTTTCCAGATTTCAAATCGCAAAACCATATTTCTTGCGTAATACGTTTCTCAGAACACCTATTTGGCGTTTTCAAATCGAAAACGCTAAATTTAAGCGATTTGCGTTTCTCACAACATGCATGATAAATGCAACTGTGCAGGAGTTGGAAGAACACAGCAGCAACTAATTTCATCAATATGCGACTTTTATTCTATAATTACGTCTATTCCATTAAATCTCTGCAAAGGGGTGTATTTATGTAAAATTTGTTAAAGTCATTAACAAACTTAAATTCGGGAAAAATGCGAGTTAGGGTTTTTTTACTGAGACCAACGATATAACCAATCATTTAATATGCTTAGTTAGGAGATCTTTGTGATTGATTTTTTTTAACTTTTTTTAATTAAAAAGCTTGCAAATGAGATCTTAGAATGCATATGGAATTTGAAACTTTACGGTTTAGTTTTTTTTTCTTGCACGGCAATTGGTAGTTATAGAAAAAACCCCTCCGATTTTGATAAATTTGGCGTTATTTTGGAAAAATATTGAACGTTGTATATAAGTTGGTTGGAAATGCATCCATATCCAATTTGGGCCACAATTTTTCGTCATAATCGGAAAAATTATAATAATAACAAATTATAATGTTAACTATTCGTGATAATTTAAAAATTCCCTATAATAAGCCTAATCACACAAAATCTGCCCCTTTTTCCCCTACATGTGGAAATAAATAAATCTGTACAAAAATCGAAAACCCCTATGCTTGGCAACACTGATTCATAGATATGTATGTATATAACAATAAAGATAGACAAGACGGCTTTAACATTTTAACACGATTATTAAATAAATAAAGCACAAAATTGATACTTATATTTGTACAAAAATAACAAAACAATAAAAATAAGAAAAGAATTTTCAATTGTGTGTATTAAAAAATATATAAACAAAGAAAAAAATATATAAATACAAAGCAAACACTTTCATTTTTTAAATACATATTTTACATTTTCTAATTTTTAATGAACAGAAGAAATAAATATAAAAAAACACTTGTGTACATCATCACAAATACAACGTTATCGTTTGGTGACATTGTAAATTTTGTTGTTGAAAAGAAAGTGAAAACCTCCTCAATTTGCATGCGTTTCTTATGCATACTCGTACATACACGCACAGATATATACATACACCTAACTGTTTGTGCATTCACAATTGCATACTTGCATATTTGAATGCGTGTTAATATTAAAATGTCAACGAATTATAGTTTTTGTCTCTCCTTCGTATTAAAATTTGTGCGGGCGTAGAGAGATGCCAGATTATAATCACTAGTACTTTTTTCGGGATACAAAAATTGATGCTTGGAATTTGGAAATTTTCATATTAAAATTTGTGCGGGCGTAGAGAGATGCCAGATTGTAATCGCTACTACTTTTGTCGGGATACAAATATTCATGCTTGGAATTTGGAAACTGAACACAAAAGCTGAGTTCCAAAGCATCAAAACATATTACAGTGATGCGATTTAGCTACTATTTGAAACGGAGTTTTTTTTTCAAAAAAAACTTTGGTATTTCAAATTGGTGAGTTTTTTTTTTCAAAAAACTTTGTTTTATTTGTGACTTTACTTCATTTAAAAAATTTAAAGTTTTTGCTAGATATTTCGAAAAAAAACTTTTTTATAGAAAAAAAATCGTTTTGGGATCCCAAAAATTAGCAAAAAAGACAAATCTTCAGATCCAACAACACTGACTGGAGCTATTAGAAAAAAGTTTACATAGTATTCACACCAGCACCTGCCATTATGGCCCAATCTGACGCTATACCAATTCCAAGAAGCGCAGTATGTCACGGCTTACCAGTTTGGTGGCTTGCAAGACTTGCACAGGTAGTCCAGCGAAGTTAACAAATAATATCCAGACTTAACCAACTCACTCGTCACTCCACCACTTCTGCTTGCTTACACCCGAAGAGGTGTTGTCCTGCAACAGATTAACCAAATTAACCATGCACCATAATTAATCAAATTAACCATGCACCATAATTATCAGGGAATACTAATAACCCCCTGATGCAATTTTAGGCATAAACCACAACCATAGCATTTCAGTCAAAATGCAGCTTGGGGGCGTGCTAGTCCCCGTTTTGCCAATTAATCCTTGGTGAAGGGTTTCGGAAGGTCAAACACAATCTAATTCATGACGGGACTTACTGCTTAAGTTTTACTTGCCACAACAAATGAGTGCCCAGAAATCGGAGTACCTAATAGCGAAACCTAGCGTTAAGGGTACTTTATCTGCCAAAAACCCTCCTGTGCATATAAAATCTATGAGACCAAACCAAATAGTGCGGCATCAACGCATTGCAATAGGAAAATCCAATTTTGACAGAGCGGAAGAGGGAAAACTTTACTCGCATTAAAGTTAGCATCAAAACAAATGTAACTAAAGGGCACTTCAGACTAACACACTTTTTATTAAGACTTGTCTAAAATGCAAATAATACGTGCAAATGTAATAATACGTGTGAATGTAAAGCGTTATGAAAATGAGAATTTGACATCCCATAACACTTAACCATTTTTAGAATTTTATTTAAACAATAAGATTTTTCAATGGATCAGGGTTGCATTTTTTACAAAAGCAAATACTAAAAGTATTAATACCAGACGTTAAGCAAATTGGCTGTTTATTTTTAAACCATATTTCTTCATTTACTTTAGGTGTGATGGTGTGAAAACAACGGACGAAGCGTCAATAAAGCCACATATAAAAGTTGAAAGATTACGTTTTTTCTTCAACGAGGATTTAATTTTCTAACAACGTCCTCCCTAAGTATTAAGAAAAGCGGTAGGCAATCTAATTTAGGG
The DNA here is from genome assembly GCA_914767995.1 of Thecocarcelia acutangulata. Taxonomy (NCBI): domain Eukaryota; kingdom Metazoa; phylum Arthropoda; class Insecta; order Diptera; family Tachinidae; genus Thecocarcelia; species Thecocarcelia acutangulata. The sequence continues at coordinate 19,711,320 of OU612095.1, read as the reverse complement.
GCAAACTCAACTCCACTCAACTCTAACTATCCAACCCCTAAATATATCTCTAACCCGCTTGCCGCATTTCTTCATCTTATTGTTTTTGATAGTCGCAACAAATATCATTAGATTTTTGTTTCACAAAATCCAATCAAAGTCTTAAGACTTGTATGATAGTCTGAAGCGCCCTTAATTATTTGCGGCAATTAGAAATCACACTAGTGCTTTTATACTACTTTAGCGACTTTATCACTATTTATTATCTCTATTTAGTAAGTTTTATTAAGCAATATTAGTGAACAATATTGTTCACGGCACAACGATATCAGTCTTATTTAAGTTACTTACTACAAAATAAAATCAAAGCTTTAAACAACGTTGCACTTTACGCCGTAATTTAGTTTGCGCTGTAAGTTAGGAACACGCCAAGGCAACCTGCTTCCCAGGTGGATAAATAGTTGAGTATCTGAAAATTAGAATTCGCAGAGTTATTGGCGAAATACAGCCGGCCGCAAATGCTGCGAAAAATTTGTGAACATTATTACTCCAGATTGCACCTGGAATGCGGCAGCCGTGACGATGTGGCCGTCAAAATCATATTTAAACATTAATGTTACAAAATCTTCTATCCAATAAAAGCTGCTACATTAATGTTAAACATATTTTTCTTTGTTTTCGTATGATTTAAACTTGTGTAACTCTAAAAAATAAAACACCTTGCAAATTTCCCGAAGTTAATGATGAAACAGAACTAGGGCATGACGTTTTTCGCCATACTATTTGGCATAAAATAACGCCAGAGAATGCGGTCGTAAAATAGAATCTATTTTATTTTGGCAGCGATTTTTCTTATGCTCTCACTTTGAAGCAGAAAATCTTTCAACAATATTACCACACTTTTAGTAAATTTCATACATTTTGTAAACAAAACCAAAGCTTCAAAAGCTTTACTGTGAGGAAAATTAAAAATAAAAGAAAAAGCTTTTTTTACCTAACAAAAAAGAACATTAAATGACAGTTTGTAAAGTTGCAGCCGTCGTTTCAATTATGTGCCTGTTTTCTCTGAGAGTCGTTTTTGCTTGAAGTTGCGGACGTATTCTGTTTCATCATTAATATATACATCAAGCATACGTTACGTGTTGTTTTTATAGACATATTTTAATATTGCTGGGTATATCACTTACTAGAAATATGGTATCCCTTTCGACCTACCACACTAGTTTTCATTACATATACATAATATTTAAATAAACGCTACACAACACTGCAAACATTTGCTTAGCTCTTACAGATTTAATTTCAAACAACATGCAATACTCCACTTTCCAAATTAATAGTACCGGAAAACAATTTTTTGTTTTATCGTTTATTTATTTATTTTTTTCTTTTATCGTTTGAATGTTTGAGACTTAAAATTGATGTTAACGTAAAAAAATAAAAAGACAAATGTTATAAACACTCCTCCTTCAAGCTAGAACACTTTAACAGCTTTTCCCCTTTTTTCTTTTAACAATTAACAATCGAACGGCTCTTAAAGAAAAGAAAATAACGTTTCAAACTGCCGACACAATATGGGGTCATTATGCATCACCGTTACCGATAAACAAGAGATATACAGCCAGACGCAGACTACGGATGACGGCGACAATAGACAACCAACCGTTTATTAATGTAGCACAAGTGACACTGACTAAAACTATTGTATTCGTATTTATTGTTACAACATATTGTGGCATAAAAATATATACAGACTGGCTGACTGGTTGCTTGTTTGGTTTGTTGGTTGGCTGGCTGGTTGGTTGGTCTCTTTACGCTTGAATACATATCGTCTAAGAGTATACATACATACATATGTATGTGTGTAAGTATGTTGTGTGCATGAAAATTTAAACAGCTGACTTAAAAAAGCCGCATAGTGATAACAAAGCCAATTGAATAGAAATTAAATATACATACATAATACACACTTAAGAGAGTAAGCAGCAGCCAAGAGAGAGAAAAATATATCCATGCAGTGATGTTAACTTTTATTTTCAAAATATTGTACGAGTACGTCCCTAAAAAAACTACCGTTTTTGAGCAAAATTATTATAGGAATATACTATTTATTTGTCTGCGATATCAAAAGGCAATAAGGCCAAAATAGTATTGCTAGAATATAATATATAATTAAATTACTTTAATTAATATTTTATTAATTGACATCGATATTACCAACAACGCTATAAGACAATAAAGAACTAAATGAAACAGTGGTGCCAGGAATTCCCAGCGGCGAACACTGCCTACCACATTACTTCTCTTCAATGATGTGTGCAACACTTTGTAATCAGTGAATGCTAACTTACAAAATGTAAGTTAGCATAACAGTAGTATATGGAGTTCCCAACAATGAATAACGTTCATCTTTTGTAACACGTTTTTATGTATGTATTTCATCAAATCAAACTTTCGCTTGCTTTGTCAGATTACGCTGCAAAAATATTTATTAACAAAATAAGTGTTAAAGGTAAGAGTGCCTAGAAAATATTATAAAAAAAGTGTAAGAAAGATAAAACATTCAGTTAAAAAAAAAAAAAAAACCAGGAAACAAAAAGCAGAACTTATTTAATGGCCAAAAGCAGAACTTATTTAATGGCCAAAAAACTGAAGTACGCAGTACGTCTTCTACTACCTTACAAAGTAAGCGAGATTGTATTCGAGCTGCCTACTGCCGACTTACAAAGTATGCGAGATTGCATTCGAGCTGCCTACTGCCGACTTACAAAGTATGCGATATTGTATTCGAGCTGCCTACTGATAGCTTACAATGTATGCTAAGAAATAATGAGCTTTTGTTGGATCAACAACCCAAATCTCGCTTACTTTGTTTGCAGGTGGTAGGCGTTCACTCTACAAATGCGGCAATGTGTATGAAAATGTATACTAGGTTCCTATATGAAATGGTGTGCATTACTGACTTACAATTATGCATCGGATCATCGCTTCTGTAAGCGAAACTTTGGCCACTGGGTTGTTGTCAAAAAATCTCAGCTTTTTGTTTCAAATGAGCGAGCGAGACAGATAGTGACACCACTTTTATCAAAGTTAATAAAGGTAAGTAAAATTAATAAAATAATGGAAAATCGTGACCTAGTTTACTTTACGTTTATTGGAATAAAAGTCGGATAGGGAAACATTTATTTATATTTGGCGCTTATACATTCACATACTAAGTGTTCCCTCTGTGGGAACCACTGGTGTAAACCTAATATGTATTTATAATAGTGTTGTCAGATCGTAAGAATTGATTTTTTTCATAGTTTTATGAGATGCTAAAAGGTTTTTTTTGTGAAAAAAGTTTTTTTTTTTGGAAATTTGTACACTCTTTTATATTTTTTCACTAAAATTAAACTGAAAATAAATTTCTGTAGGAAATTATTATAAAAGATACAATTTAAAAATGTTTTTGTTAGACTATTGAGTTTGAAAATGTCCATTACTAGAAAATGTTTATAAAAAATATTTTAAATTTGCAAAATTTCTCAATGTAAGTCGTACAGCACGAAAAAGTATTATTCTCAGTAATAATCGGTTAATTGTTTTTTTTTTTTGTAGGTGGCAGCACAAACACATTTCTTTTTTAATTGCAGTCTGCCTAACGTCAGCTGTTAAAATTTCACCCAAATTCATGCATTAGTTTATTTGTTGTAGTCGTTTGAAGTAAGCAACTTTTGTGTTTCTTGAAAAATGGAAAAAAGTGAATTTCGTGCAGTGATTAAACACTATTATTATTTGAAAGGGAAAACGGCGAAAGAGACAAACGAAAAGCTCGATAAACATTACGGTGAGTGTGCTCCGTCAGATTACATGGTAAAATATTGGATTGCTGAATTTAAAAGTGGCTGAACAAGCACTGCAACAATACCATCAACAGGAAGGTCAAAACTTTCGCTTATATATTATATTTTCTCCTCTTTATAATCTTTTTTTCTAATTCCAGTGCAATGCAATGTAGGGATCATCCCCTGAGTACTGGTCCAAAATAATAATAAAAAAGAGGTGGTTGGTTACTGAAGAAAATATTGAGAAAATCCTCGATATCGTTACGAATGATCATCGGGTCAAATTACGTGAGATTTTTGGAATGGTAAACATATCATATGAACATGTGTTCAACATTTTGCATGAATATTTGCATATCGGCAAGATGGGCGCCGCGTTTGCTCAGTGTCGAACAAAAACCAGTTCGAGAGACCACTTCACAGCGGTGTAGCGTAGTCCTGTTGATTTTTGGCGTCGATTAATAACTGTTGCTAAAACCGCCACTACACCCGGAATATTGCTCATCGATTATCTTGAAAAAGGATCGACAATCACAGTAAAGTATTGTCGTGCATTATGGGATCAATTGATTGATGCAATCAAAAACGACCACTTTTAAAGACAAGGCACCGGTCTCACAGCATTACATAAGATGCTAAAATTACGTGATATACATTTCGAATCGAGTTCGAAGTGCTGCCAATGCAGCACTTTGCGTGAAATGGATGAGAAATGGTTTAGAAAATGAAGATTTACCGACCGCTTGTCAATTTTTGCATTTGGATTTCTCTTCTACTGAATACATTTTGCTTTTACATGGTAAGATGTCCTTTATTCTACACAGATTTTTGACAGATCTGAATATTTGTATTACCATGTAAAGGTGGATTAAGTGCATTGAGCTAAAAGCAGAGTATGTTAAGAAATAAGCGGTTTTTGGAAAAAAAATTTTTTGTTTCTTATTAGGTAGGTCCTATATCAATCCGCCCTCGTATTTTCAAACTTGTTAGCATTTTAAGGACAGTACGCAGTTCTTACGGAAATTCAGGTTCCCATAAGAATTGTGTGTAAAAAAAGTTACGGAATTTCAGGTTGGTAAATTCTTTATGTAAATTTCCGGATACCGGTACAGAGTTCTTAAAGAAAAGTAAACTGAATTTTTGATACTTTTTTACTATTACAGGTATGTTAAAAGTAAAAGTGGAGACTTTTTTTCGTTAACTGAAACAAAAAATAATGTTCATGCATTTATTTGCCTACGGAATTTATTAAAATGGATGAAGAATTGTTTCCCGTATATTTGGACGGTGAACATAGCATGAGGTAAGTATTTTCACAATAATTTTTCCGTGTAGAAATAAATGTATATATCCAAACGTGAATTTCTGTAAGAACTCCGTACCGGCCTTTATATTTGAAAATATTCCTGTTCTGAAAAAATAACATGATGCCGAGATAATATATTATTTTACAAATAAACATTATTCTAAAAATATATTTATGTAAGAACATACAAGGAACTTATAATGTTGTTTCTTAAAGAACCTTCATTTGGGAACCTTCACTTAAGAAATGTTTAAATTGAGTCCTAAAAATATAAAACGTCAAATACATACATATGTATGTATGTACGTATATAATTGGCTTTGAAATGGCATAATTGAAGAATGTGGTTGTTGTTGTTTTTGGCTTTAATGTAATACATTATGATTTTGTTGTGAGCAAATTACATTGAATAAAAGGACACACGTAAACACATCATCATCATCATTTTTGACCTTATTGAAAAGCAAAGAAAAAAAAGAAGAGAAAAAAGGCTCATTAGTTCGCAAGATTTTTTTTTTCCTTTTTTATAATAACTACTTCAACAATTATAAAAAGACATTTGTCTCGTTTTTGTTTGTCACACAACATTTAAACGGATGCAGTAAATGCATTCAATGAGTGAAAAAATTTGGGTCAAAGCATTATCAAAAAACCAAACCTCATCATCATTGTCATCAGCAACCATTAAATGGAAATGAAATCATAGAAAATTTTCTAACATCAATAGATTGCTGAATGACAAAAGGAAAGAAAAACAACTCTCAATAAACATGATTTGTGGTCACAAGTCAAAAATGAAAAAATATAGTTAAAATTTAAATTGTGATATATAGTTAAATGTTTAAAAATTTCTCTCGAAGTTTTCCAAACCTACTGATGATTAGGGTAGTTCCTATGAAATGTCGACACATGGATAGCTACGAAACAAAAAACAAGCTGTTTGTACTTTTTGATTAGTAAATAAGCTTAATTGAAAACGGGCATTTAATAACATTTTGTTCATTTGAAGTCAATTCTTATAAATTTAAACAATTTTAAAATTAAGTATAAATAGATTTTTTCTATTTCGCTGTGATAACTATTTTTTGAAAACGCACTTTATTGTGTTCTTTCAGTGATTTAAATGTTGGTGCGATTATAAACGTTTGCGGTAACTCTATTCCCTATTCATATATAAGTATTGGAGTAAAAAAGTGCTGCCAAGTAAATGCCAATTTAAGTGCTGTCAAGAAATGAAAAAGAACTGCACTTTCTAACGGGATTACGATACAGTATTAGCGGCCGTTACACAAATTGTTAAAAATACAGGGTATTCGGAGTAAAACGTGCTGCCAAGTAAATGCCAATTAAAGTGCTGCAAACGAACTGGAAAAGAACTGCACTTTCCAACGGGTTTACGATAGCGTATTAACTGTTTTGCGATGGTCATTACACAAACAGTTAGAAATACAGGGTATCCAGAGAAAAAAATTGCTGCCAAGTAAATACCAATTAAAGTGCTACAATCGAATGAAAAAGAACTGCACTTCCTAAAGGAATTTAGGATGGCCATTATGCAAATTGTTAGAAATACAGCATATACGAACTAAAAAGTAAATGCCAATTAAAGTGCTGCCATCGAATGAAAAAGAACTGCACTTTCTAATGGGTTTACGAAGAGTATTAGAGAGTATTAGCGGGTTTACAATGTTCATTACGCAAATTGTTAGAAATACAGAGTATCCGGAGTAAAAAGTGCTGCCAAGTAAATGACAATTAAAGTGCTGCAAACGAATTGAAAAAGAACTGCGCGATAGAGTATTATCTGTTTTTCGATGGCCATTACGCAAATTGTTAGAAATACTGGGTATCCGCCGGAAAGGTATACTACTCAAAGTAATTCCATTGTAATTCTGGCTGTATGCGTTGTGGCACCGTCTTGTAAATACTAAATGTCAATCAAGCCCAAAGTAGGCAGTTGAACACTAAAAAGTTTTCAATCATATCTCATTAACGCTCCCTACTCACAGTTGCCGTTACGCCGTTTTCATTTTCAAAGAAGTAAGTTTTAATGATTCCTCCTGACCAAATTGCACACCAGACTGTCTTTTTTAATAATGGATGCAAAGATGACGGATGAATAATTTCAGGGTTCTCCATTGTCCAGAACCGAATATTTTTATTTATATCAGTGACGAAGCTCATTTTTGGCTTAATGGTTTCGTCAATAAGCAAAATATACGGTATTGGTTTGGTGAAAATCCACATGTGCTTCAAGAATCACCATTTCATCCACAAAAAAAATAAATGTTTGGTAAGGTTTGCATGTCGGCGGCGTCACTATACCGTATTTTTTCGTTGACAATAACGATTGTCACGTTACTGTGAGTGGCGATCATTATCGCGCCATAATTACCGATTGTTTTCGGCGCGAAAATGACTTGGACGACATGTGGTTTCAACAGGACGATGCCACAAGCCACGCAGCACACGTTACAATCGATTTATTGTCGTGGACTAGTCTATTGGCCACCTCGTTCGTGTGATTTAATGCCGCTAAACTTTTTTCTTTGTGGCTACGTCAAATCATTGGTCTGTGCCAACAAGCCGACAACCTTGGAAGAACTCAGAGCCAACATGCTTAATAGCAGTGGTTACGACCGAAATATGTGACCGAGTCATCGAAAATTAGGTCTATAGAATGGAACTGCGGTGGCGATATGAACGCAGTCTAGTTCCATTGATAAATGTTTTGATTGTATTTCAAGTCGATCATAAAGTTTTGGAAATCTTTCAATTAGTTTGCTTTTTATTTTAAAAAAGATTTTCAAGTCGATATTGGAAAACCCGATATTTATGAAATCTTAAGAAAGTTAACCATAATCTTTTAAAACAAACCATGCGTAACAATAATATTTCTAATGGAGTCTGTAGCTTTGCAACACTTTTATTATTTTCATGATTTCTTTAAGTTACAGACATATGTACGAGGGCGAGCCAATAAGTTCGTGATTTTTTGAATGAATCAGGAGGTCCTTATATAAAAAATTATTTTTTTCAACATCTCCTTTGACTTCTATGAACTGAGTCCAACATTTTTCCAACTGTGTTATCTATCCCTTTCGAAAAATACGACTTGTTGAAGTCATCAAAATAGGCATTTGTGTGAGAGATGATTTCGTTGTTGGAATCAAATTTCTTTCCGCCTAACAACTTCTTCAAGTTTGGGAACAATAAGCAGTCACGCTGAGCTTAATCTAAGGATTAGGGCAGATGAGGAAGCAATTCGTGACCCAATTCATGGATTTTCGTCATAGAAATTGCAAAATGTGTGCACACTTGCATTGTTCTCGTGGAACGGCAAATGGGGTCGTTTTTTTAATTCCTCATTGAATCCAACCAATAGGTTGGTGTTGTATAATATTCTCCATTGAAAGTTTTCCCCTTTTGAAGGTAGTCAAAGTGGTTTATATCGCATGCATCCGAAAAAACGGTTGCCATGACTGTATTGGCTAACAAATCAAGCTTTGCTGTCTCTGGCGCCGATTCACTTTGAGAAACCCCAATTTTTAACTGCTATTTTGTCTATCTTGTGTTTTCGTCCACGGTTACAAAACTGCACAAAAACTCGTCCATTTTGCGGTTAAGCAACGTCACACAATCCTGGGTCGGGTTTGCTCCTGTTTGTGAGCAAACCCGTCACGCATTTTGCGAAAAGCTTTCTCATACACAAGTGATCATTCAAGATTGAAACCACTGAGAGGTCTGTGACTTCCACAGTCTCTCTTACTTTCAATCTCTGATCGGCTAAAGCCATAACGTGAATTTGTTCAATTGTTTGTAGAGACCTCAACTGGGCATCCAGCAGATTTGGCATCTTTCGTGCTTGTAGGGCCACATCGAAATTCAGTAAACGACTTTTCCTTTATCAAGCTTAGACTCAGTTTGGGTGATGTTTTCTTTCCGCAAAATAATATAGAAAATTATAATAATAACACGGAATTCACTTCTATAAATTTTCTTCTGAAAGGACGCGGTCGTCTGATATTAACGATACCAAACACAAACTTGCTCAAATTTAGGCGTATCTGAACATATTTTATGTGAGTTCCCGTTGATGGCCTAAGCCCACGGTGTTTCTATATTCAGGTGAAAAAGAAAGGTTCACTAAAATGGCCCCATGTACGACAGATTGTCACGCGCGGCCGTCCTTTTTGATCACATGTTGAATGGCGCATACTTTGAAGGCCCAACCCCACGGTGTTTCTATCACCAGGTGAAAAGTAAATGCTCACCAAAACGCCTCCATGCATGAGAGATTGTAAATGTAGACAGGAGTCAACTGACTGTTGTCTGTTGTCAGGAGCAGTATTGCCATTAAGAAACAGGATATTCAAAAAGTCACCCTCTTATTGAACCGCCCTCGTACATACATGCTTATATGTTTATCAGGCTATATAGCGTATGAAGATTGCAGTTTTGCAGTTACTATTATGTACAACTCGCTAAACAACAACCACAAACATTACAAAATTGGTGATATCTCCTTCATTCATAAATGAGCGTGTATAAAAGTATTTTATTTAATTTTTTTTTTCTAAATCTTTGTTGATATTGTTTGTGTTTAAAAACCTTAACAGTATTGAGTGTGAAAATTGAAACTGTATCGAAAGCTTAGATATCTATGGACTTCAAGTGGCATCAACATTCCATAGAGAAACATGCGTGCAACTGCATTGAATACGCACATACATACTTACATACATATTCATTTTTCTTTCCTTTTTTTATACACGAACGGTTAAAAACAATGTCATTTGATACTTAATACGGTGTCTGTCCACTAGCTGGTTAACCAATAAAGTGGTTCAACGGAATATTTGCCATCAATATGTACAATGAATAGTTTTCACATACTTTAATTACACATTTTTATTTTCTTAATATATCATTAAAAATTAATCAATATTTATTGTAGAAATAAATCTTAAGCGATGAAGTGTTTTGACAACTAAATAAAGACTACTTGTTGCTGTTAACGTTTATGTTTCCAAAATATTTTAAAATAAGTATTCTCGTAGGAAAAAACATCTTCATATTGTCATCAGTATTGTGATATTAGTATTATGCAAATAGTCATCAGTAATGTGACAACTGACATCAATCTGAATGACAAAAGTCACCAAAGAATTTTGTCATATCTCTATTGAGTATCATCAATGCTACAAATGAGGTGACATCAATTCACTGATACATTTTATTAATAATTATAATACGTCTAATTTGTCAAAATTTATTTTAAACAATCTAAAATACTCTTCACATTAGTCACGTAAATAGTTATATAGTAAACATGGCTTGATAAAAAATAACCCTTTTCAAATTTCGTGAGTTACATACATATGTTCGACTTTTTTTCTGGTATGTTAGTACACACGTGGCATCACTAGCGCAGGTGACAATTTTTTATTTAAAACGACCGGTAGTGTCAAAAGTTGTTTATGTTTACACAAAGTGAAGTGAAAAAAAAAAATAATAATATTTCAATCGTGCAAAAAAAGAAAGAAAAAGTGCAAAAAAAAACTATAAAGAACTTTTCAAAAATATTTTAATTGCGTAGAAGCTGTTTTTATTTATACAAAGTGAAGTGAAAAAATAATATTTTGAACAGTTTGAAAATGTGCAAAAGAAACAATAAAAAAGATTCCAAAAATATTTTAATTCCTTAATATGCGTTGCTGTCTTCTATGTAAAAAGAAAAATTCTAATGCTTATCGAATTTCTTCGCTTCAAAAATAATTTAATTGCTTAAAATACGTTAAAAACAATTTATGAAAATAATACAAAATTAATTTTCTTTATATACATTTTTTTTCTTCATTTTCCTCTGTTTTGTAAACATGTTTTTGACATTATGGTGGAATTTTTAAACAAGCAAAATATTATGTATCTAGTACAGCAACTCTAATGCTGCCACCTAATAATTGCACCATGTTAGTACACATGTCTGTTAAATATGTTGGCAATATCAGCCATTTCGGATTGTCAGTTTGTTTGTGACAGATAAAAATATTAGTCGTGTTTTGGTGTGCTCTTCGATTTTTGACTAAATTTTGAACAAAAACAACGTCGCATGGACATCAAAAACATGGAGCTGTTGAACATCGTCAACGACGATCCAGATTTCCTAAAAAAGGTGACAAATCATGGATGTATGTCTATGGCATTGAAACAAAAGGCCAATCATTCCAATGGAAGTATCCAGAAGAGCCAAGACCGGAAAAAGCACGTCAAGTTCGGTAAAATGTAAAGGTTTTGCTCACTGTTTTCTTCGACTGCAATGGTATGGTGTATCACGAGTTTTTGCTACAAGGTCGTATGATTAAAGCATTAAACACATAGACCACAGCAGACTACACGACTTCACAACAGCAAATGCTGCAACCGGCAATTGTAGTCGTGTAGGGCACTACTGAATTATTTTGAACACGGCAGCAACATAAATTCATATTCAAAAATTATATTTCAGTGTGGCCACCTAAGAGTTTTTAGCTTCACAAAATTTGTTGATTTACAGAACAAGATCTGCTTATATCAAATTTTCATGAATAAGTTCTTCCGTCTAACAAATAAAGTCTTAAAAAGATAAAACGGTTAACTTAAATTAAAAAAGTTTTCGTTTACTACGATTAATTCAGATTATATGGGCCTTCAAAGTTTAAAATGTAATTGGATATAACTTCTGATCTATAATGAGAACAGTGTTAAAGAAATGAAACTTTACGACAATTTATCGAATTTTTTAAATCGGAGATCAAAACTCTTAAAATTTTTTATAAAAATGTTGAATTAAAACTACTTGTACGTGATGTTAATCAACATATGTATGTATCTAATCACATCCTACTTATTTAATAAAATTAAGATTTCTTGTTTTGAGTCTAATTCATAAAAAATATTGTATGTTTATTAAACTGTTATTTGACAAATTTCTATAGAAAATTTATCAAATAAATGTTTAATAAACATATAATATATTTTATGAATACGGCCGTAAGTATGTATGCGTATATTTAACAATAGTAACTATAAATATTTATTAATTTATTTAAAACACCATTTAAATTTTATTGTTATTTTATGTTATATTAGAAAGTAGAATATTTCCGAGAGCTAAATTGTTTTTATACTCATTGGTCACACTGTTTTTATTTTGTAGTCAAGAAAAATAGAAATTAGTTTAATTCGACTGCGGCAAAAAAACCAGCATGGGCAACAACCTGCAGTCGTGTCGTCTTGCTGTTGTCTAAATAAACGTTCGCATTTAAATACATGTATTTTATATTTGACATATTGAAGTCGGTTGTCTGCTGGCTTCAATGTGTTTAATGCTTAAAAAGGAGTCCTACCTTAAAGTTATGCACCGTTTGCGCAAATCAATTCATCAGAAACGCACAGAATTGGGGAAAAAACAATCATGAAATTTGCGCCACGATAAAGCACCTGCTCACTAATCGATGCTTGTGCGTGAGTTTATAGATAGCTGGGAAACATAGAAAACAAGCTATTTATAATTTTTTATTGGTATCAATAAATATTATATGTATATGAATACAAAACTTTGAAAAATCATTTGAAGAGACTTTTAGGGATTTATTGTCTTTTAAAAATCATACAAAAAATATTTTGGCGAATTTTGATGGCCATTTTGGCGCTAAATAAATAAAAAAATATCAGCACAAAGCCGTTAAGCCGCCGCCGTCAATATTTTTAATTCGTCTTGCTTCGCTGTTCCTGTCGTTTCTTTGTCTATTGTGAATACCATGTGAGTTAAGAAAAAAAAAAACTTCACAAAATCGGCGCCAAAGCCCACGACTTCGAACTGATCGGCCAGTTTATTTGGTAACAAAAAAAGCAAAACTACATACTACAAACAAAATTTGAAGAACAAAACAAAAATAGATAAGTTGTAAACAAACTCATACATATGCAAGTGAATTATTTTATAGACATTATGTGAAACGGGCAAGTATAAAACGACCGTATATCACTTTATTTTACGAATTAATCTTAACAACAGAGAGGGTACATACATGTAAGTACATTCTATATATTTACTAAAACGTTTTTCTTCCTTTATAACAAATATAATAAATGTTTATAAAAATTGGAGTTCCCAACGTAAATAGGTGTTTTTAATCTAAAAAATGAACACTGAATTGGGTTGTTGGGAATTATGCTTGTGATGAATGGATCATAACCACTTAAGCATTTATAGTGCTCGTAGCCAGTACAATGTAATTATTCGTTTTAAAATGAATGAAAATGAAAAAAATCTTGCAGTGAGCAAAATAAAAGAATTATAAAAAGCAGTAGGTATAAAAGATGGCAATGCAATTTTATTTGACAAATAAAATGTTTTTTTTATTTTGTTGATATTATATGTATGTATACTATTATGTGCATATCGCTCCTTTATTGCAACATAGTCATATCTCAAAAAATGAGCATTTTGAGTTAACAATGCAGAATTATTTTATATTGTGCCAAAAAATTATTCAAATTACTTTTAAGTTGTTTCCTTTAAGATATATTATCTAAAAAAATTTTTCTAAGACTTGTAAGGAAACTAAAAATTTGTAATGCGTTTTTCCTGAAACAAGCTTTTTTTTAGTTATGACTATGTTGCAATAAAAGAGCGATGTGTACTCATATTGGTATACCTAATTGTGATATTATAGAAACGTTGAAGAATTTGGAAATTGAGATTGATTGAGGTATCATCTATTTAATTTATTGACTTTAAGCAAAACAAAATGAAAAAAGCGTTTCAACCAATATGCAAAATATAGCAATCGTTTTAAACAATTTATTTACAAACTATTCCTACAATGTTTACTATTTTTGGCTTTCAGTGAGCTAGCATGTACCATATGTACGAATATGTATGTATGTAGTTTTTATTTTGCTAAATAAGCTCAATGTGTTGTAAAATAAAAGCAGGCGTTTTCAAATAGCTACTTATTTTAAAAATAAAATAAAAGTTCAAATTTTTCAAGTGGCACAATTTCTAAAATGAAATAGGTACATATCTATGTACGGATGTGTGCCTGTATTTGGCTATTGTAATAAGGTACGTGCAAGCAAAGCCATATAGTAGAGCCAAAAATATGCTTGCACATTCATATACACAGTATTGCTCGAAACTTATGCAACTTTTCCTCAAAGCTAGTCAAAGATTAGTTGTCACCTAAAGCGTCCCCAATCCAATAGCGTCTTAGATTGATCAGCCCAAACTTGAATCCCTTATAAAATAATTTCAGCATTTTGAAGGACAGTATCGGGACTTACCGGTATAATTATAAGTAGAACCTGATGAATTACTTGAAATTGGAGTACGAATAATTACCATGAATTTTGAATGAAAGTACATAAAAATACAAGAATTAACAGCCTTGTGTAATCAAAATTTGCATTTTTTTTATTTGGACCGGTTAGCTACGGGATGACCCCTACATAAGCAGTGCATTATACGAGAACTGGGAAATTACGTTATGAGGAGGAATAAAGAGGGAGTATTATTTTTAGACGTTTGACTCTAACCTTCCGATATTATATGTGTAAGGAAACATATAAGCAGGCAATGTTATATAATAAAGACGTGGACACCGACAGAGGAAGCGCCCAGCACTCATCCCTAAAACTTCCACAGAAATTATTATATGAAAGATTTAATATTTTCGCATGCGTCCCTACGTGGTAATGTTCCATTAAACTCATTACAGTAGAACGCAGCCTCCATCGGGGCAAGCGCCTAAGGATAATAATTCTTCTATTATCACATTTGGGCCATATCAGCCTTGATATTCGACTGCTAAACTCACAGGCTAGCTCTGTTCTATGCAGTCCCTAAAGGTTGACGCTGTACCTGGTTCTTACATCTGTTGAGCGGTATTCCAACCATCCCAAATATAAACCTTCGTTGTATGTACATATCGCTTCTTTATTGCAACATAGTCATAACTAAAAAAAAAAATGTTTCGAGAAAAACGCATTTCAAACTTTTTTAGTTTCCCTACAAGTCTTAGAAATTTTGTTTAGAAAATATGTCCTAAAGGAAACAGTTTAAAAGTAACTTGAATAAAGTTTTGGCACAATATAAAAGGTAGTACTGTTAACAATTCTGCACTGTTAACTCGAAAAGCTAATTTTTTAAGATATGGCGATATGAAGTATATGCATTATATTTCATGTAAGTTGTGAAAAAATTTTCATCAGCACCTGCCTAGCGGCCTTATCTGATGATGGACCAGTTCCACGGAGTGAATTATTCACGATTCACCAGCTTCCCCGTGTGGCTTTCTAGGCTCACATAGGTAGCAATTTTTGCCATATGTTTGTAGCCATATGAGCAAGTGCTTGTTGAGGAGTTCGGGCCTTCTAGTCCCTCCTGGGAAATTTCCCAGCAATCAATGGAAGACAAGGCTTAATGAGTTGGTAGGCCGTAGCCCACTAACAGCATCAGCCCTTAAACCAACTCACCCGTCAACCATCAACACTGGTTCCTTACAGTACAGGTATCTGTTGTAAAGGCAGCAGACCCTCGGGAGTTTGTTAATCCCCGAAAAAAGCCACGCCAAGAAATTATCAAGGATACTAATACCACCTTCCTGCGTTTTATGATTCAACAACAGTCAGAACGTTCCAGCGAAGTTAGGCACCTCAACCATGATTAGCCCGGATTTAATTGCAAGCAGAACCACAACGGGAGTCACGCTGATCTGCAAATTTATACCCTTGGTAAGGGTTTCGGAAGCCAACACAACATAAGTCATGCGGTTTTCTAGTTTTATTTGCTACAACAAACGAGGGACCCCTTCCCCTCTATACCCGAAAAACAGAGTGCCCAAGTTAGGAATACGCCAAGGCAAAACCTGTTCCCCGGTGGGATATTCTATGTAAGGTTAGATTAGGCATGCCGATGGATTCTCCAAAGTAGTTTAGGTTCTCCAGCTCTCTTGGGTCTTAAAATCGTTCCCTTTGTGATAGCCTGAAAAGTGGAAGAGTAGAGGTGAAAAAATAGTAGTTAGAGGGATCTAGTGGTAGGAGTGGATAAGATAGGAAAGGTGGGAAACAGCTTAATGTGGCGCTTTACTAAAACCTTCATTCCGTTTCTCTACATCAACTCGCAATAGTTACATACATATAAAAGTACCTATCTACATATTTCATGGCCATATTTACCTTTGACAGACTTATTATTTTTTCTTGGCGACTTCCAAATATAATTTCTTACATACCTACATATTTACATATATTGTAAATACTATTGTAAATCAAAACAACTTATCTTTATTATCGTTTAATGTTTATGCATGTACCTGACTTGTTATGAAAACATTGTAGCTACCATGTCTTTGAGTTGTTCGAAATGTGTACAGACATACATATTTATACATACATCTAAGATGAGCATTTTATATATTATTTGTGTAGCTTGAAAATTTCCAACTGGATTTTATTTATAAGTACATATGTGCACATAACTTTCAAAAAATAAACAAGAGATGGTAAGCCTGTTCACAGTTAAAACCGGCAAAACAAGTCCAAAGTCCAATTAAAAGAACACCAACATCAATAATGCAATTGGATGCAACTTATTGAAGTGGCACTCTTTTTTTAAGAACGCCATCAAAACATAGACACAAAAATGTTTAAATTTAATGCAAACAGAAAAAAGAAATTGTGTTGTAAGAACATTAGCACTTACCCAACTACAATTATAAGGGGTTTTTTTTTTAACTGTTTAAACGGCAAATCAATCTGCAAATAGCAATAATTAAGGAGAAAAAATTATTTACAAACATGTAAAATAGGAAAAAAATCAATGATGTTCTTTTGCACTGACGTCAGTTAACAATATACACACAATAAATGATTAAAAAAAATTCACAATTTTTAAACAACTGTTAATTTAATGATTTTAATTTTTTACTAACAAGTAAATATATGCAAACAAAAGCCGTTTATAAACAAAAGATTTTTTAAGATTTCGTTTTAAAAATGTTATGCTAGTCAACAAACAAAAGAAACGTATTTATACGCGATATATACATAAATTTATCTGGATATTATTTATTACTTTTTCTTCTTATTTGCCCATTAATTTGTGTATGTGTGAATGTGTATATCTTTTTTAATTTTATCTGCTTTTATCTCGTCTTTCTTTTACCCACCGTTGCGACCTTAACGCATTCGTTCTTTCTCTTTTTTTTATTTCTACATTCTTTCAGATTTACTTATTATCAGTACTGCTGTATATAAATATTTTAACAAATTTTTGTTTTCAATTATTATTTGTTTAAACACTTACATTTTGTTTTGATGCTTCCCTTTTTCTTTTTCGCTATATACTTTGTTTTGTTCTTTATCTTGCTATATTTTTTGTTTGTTTTATATGTACTTGATTTTTTTCTTTGTTAACACTGCTAACACATGATTTATAAGATATATTCCCGTCTTAAAAATTTCCCATCAATAGATTTTTGTTAAAAACTGGGCTTGAATTTTTAATAAATAAGGTGCTTATAGTTTTTTTTCGGTATATTTCACGGTACGAATGAAAAAAAAAATCCAGAGACGAATCGGACTTCTGTTAATTTCTTACCAAATCATTCGAATGAATAAGATGTACAAGAATTTGTTGTTAGACTACGTAAATTAAATAACAGGGTGATTTGAGTAAAATATAAAGCAATATAACAGAGTACGGAAGTCTTCAAAGGTAAATACAAATATTCACCCCAAGGGTGCATACATGCATACATGTAGCACTTCTTTCGTTGATTTAGCAGCAAATTTTCGATTTAGCACTTTCCATTTGCGCATTTAAGGGCCAAATAAACCACACAAACTGCTTGCCAAACATATCAAAATATTAAGTTCGTGCAAACATTTTTGTTCGTTTGTGGGGGAGTTTGCTAATTTGTACAAATATTTGAAGCTTGTTTGCACGAAAACCAACAATTTTTGATTTTCGTGCAAACATTGTAAATTTGTATGTAAATTTTGTCATTTCTATGAAATTTTTGCAGAGTGAGGTGGTGGAAAAAGAAGAAGCATACAAAGTGTTTAGAATGACGTAAAAGTTTATTTCGATTGTGGAAATTAAAAAATAAAGATTAAAAAAAAGAAAATCAAGAATTAGAGGGTAAAGCAAGAATTTGTATCTTGCAAACTTCAAATTGCAGCAACACAATTAAAAACAAAGAAAAAGTGATTAGTTTGTATTTGTATGTGCGATTAAATCACATTTTCATGTGTTGTATTTGTATGGTTTGGGTGCAAGCGAAAAGCGTATGTTTGGCAAGCAGTTTGCGAAGTTTATTTGGTCCTTTAGCAATCTTTTGAAAATCTCGAGTACCAAATTGTTTTTAAAGGAGACCGGTTTGATCCTTTAAATTCATGCTTAGAAGATTTCTTTGTACCAAAGTCGTATTTTAATTATAACTTTGAATAATTAAATTTAAAAATTTATAAATCCTAAAATGCAGAAAGAAATATAAATTGTATGTTGCAATTTCAATGCACAATTGATTTATCAGTTACGAAAACGTTTGCCACAAAACTTTCTAAGCTTAAAAAATACACATATTTTTTCTATAGACAATATTTTAAGGAAATAAATGCTAGACCACACGGTAGGGAATATAACAACTTTAGAACATCAATGGCAATGTATGTATGTGTATGTGATATTTAATTTAAAGACTGAATTATTATTTTTGTTGTGTTTTTTAATTAAAAAATAATTAAAATTAAACAGAAAAAAAAAATCACAGTTGAAAAGTTTATTTGCCTTCATTGGTTTTATGAAAGGAGACAAGAATATAATAAAGACCAGGGCACATAGAATCCGTCGTTCGTTATTTTCCTTTTTTTAACTCACAACTATGGTACCGTATTAAGATTACGAGAAAACCTAAGCACTTGCAGTATATATAAGCACTTGCAGTATATAGTAACATTATTTTTTTTTTGCGAATATTTTCATGTCAGATGTAAATCGCACTTTAAAACCACAACAAAAACAATATGGTAAAAACTGACCGCAAAAAACAAAAGTCTCTTTAAAGCTTAATGGTAAATCCAGCTTTATATACAAATACGACCATGTTAAAACATACGTCATTACTTGTGTATATTTTTTTTTTTTGTTTGACTATTGGTTTTATTTTTGCGCTGTATTACAAATTATAAGAGGTTCGATAAATCTTGTGTTAAAAAAATAATTAACTAGGAGAACAATTGAGTTTTTTATTCACTATATTAGCTTCTAACGTTGATAGCAATAAAAAAATTATAAATAGCTTGTTTTCTATGTCTACCAGCTATCTATATGTCGAAATTTCATAGGAGCTACCCTAATCGTCAGTAGACTTTGGAAATTTTTGAAAGACATTCTCAAATATTCAACTTCATATCCCAACAATTTAAATAAATTGTTGAGAATTTAAAAAGAAAAATGC
The DNA here is from genome assembly GCA_914767995.1 of Thecocarcelia acutangulata. Taxonomy (NCBI): domain Eukaryota; kingdom Metazoa; phylum Arthropoda; class Insecta; order Diptera; family Tachinidae; genus Thecocarcelia; species Thecocarcelia acutangulata. The sequence goes on along the minus strand of OU612095.1, from coordinate 19,691,701 downwards.
TCTAATAATACAATTCTCTAACATTTCTTTACACTTTTTAAACAAAGTCTACTGATGATTAGGGTAGCTCCTGTAAAATTTTGACACATAGATAGCTGAAAAACATAGAAAACAAGCTATTTATAATTTTATTTATTAACTAGGAGACTGAAGAAGACTGAAATGTATGGAATAATTGCGAATTAACAAGATTTTTTAAGGAACCAACAGTTTGGTATGAATAAGAGCCGCTTTCACGACCTTTATTTAAAAATTTATTACAATATTAATCAAAAGTTCGACTAAATTGTATTACATAATATATGATTATATATGAATGTGTTAACTGACACAGTTTAAGAAAAAAGTAGATGTTAAATTTACCAAAAGAAAATTTGTCGGTTATCATAATCATCGGGAAATAAAATTTATAGAAATATTTAAATTTTTGTAATATGTCATATTTTTTGTTGCCAACTCATGGCGTTTGTGGTCTTATATTCCCCTATCTGTTGCTCAACAAGTGATATACTTATATATGCATGCTCATATGATGCAATATTTTAATTTGGCTTAAGGACAAATAAACTACACAAACTGCTTGCCAAACATGGCAAAATTGTAGATTTGTACAAACTATTTTGTTTATTTATGGGAGTATTTGCTGGTTTGTACAAATATTTGAAGCATGTTTGAACGAAAATCGAACATTTTAATTTTCGTGCAAACATTGCAAATGTGTGTGTGAATTTTGTCATTTCAAAGAAATTATGCAGAGTTAGGTTGTGAAAAAAGAAGCACACAAATTGAAACAAAAAAATGTTTTCTGGTAATACTATTTAGAATTGTGTAAAAGTTTACCTTCATTGCAGAATTAAAAAACAATTATTATAACAAGAGAATATCAAGAAATAGAGGATATAACAATTAATAAAACAATTTGTATCTTGTGAACTTCTCACAGATAATAAAAATTAAGTGATTAATTTGTATGTGTTTGCATTTGTATCGTTTATATCCAAACGAAAAGCATGTGTTTGCCAAATGGTTTGCGTAGTGTATTTGGTTGTTTTTTATTTATGAAGTTTTCCTTCTGCGATTTAAAAAAATACCGTTTATATTTTATTAATCGGTAGCCTTTGATTAACTAGTTAGTCCCAATTTTCACGAGGCAATTTTAGTTGCACAATTCTTATCAAATTTTCTTTTAAAATTGCTTTTATGTTCAGACACAGCAATTTTACTTGAACAATTGTCGTTTTCTATTGCTTACACTTCCTTACGCCTGCATGTACTGCATTCTCAAATTTGTCCATTTAATTTTCACTTCCTCTAAATTAATACTGCTCTCTAATTTTTGAGGTTGTCCACAATATTAAAAAAAAATTTTTCAAATGAATTAAAATATCACATTTTCGCGCCAATATTACTTTCATCACGAACAACATATCAATATATAAAAGAAACACAAATGAAAAAAATTGTAAAATTTCTGACATTACGAATGATAGCACAAAATGACTTTCCGAGTACAAGCAATTCTGTACTCATTTTTACACTCCTCACTCTTTCCTCACTTATTTGTCCACAAGCTCAAGAATTGTTCAACTAAAGTTGCCTCGTGAAAATTGGGACTTAATTTTAATTAACAGATATATCATCAAAAATCGTGGAAGCTATTATGTTTTTCATTGTAAAGGACATAAATTATTGGGACTCTACTGTATTATAACATTTTTCTCAGAAGCAAAACTAACCTTTTACAACACTGACAATTTGATTAATTCAAATACAACACTGTTTTATTGACTGAAAAAAAACAATAAAAAAGAAAATGAAAAAAGAAAACTGATAAAAGCAGTGAATTTACTTTAAACGTTGGTAAAGAAAAAGACGCAAGTGTGGAAAAGTAAATTGGGCACCTAAGATTTTGTATAATTTCTTAGAAATTAAGTTAATTTAAAAAGAGTAATAATAATTTAAATTAGTAAAATGGATTTATGGAATCATAGAAAATATTATTTTTTTGGAATATTTATGGTAAGTAAACAGAAATCAAACCAAATATGATGGACAAAACAATCAGTGTGTGTAATTAATGGAAAATCAAATTAAACACGTATGCTAGACATACTGGTTTTTTTTTATTATGCTGTTTGGAAGACCGGTAACATTTCTATCATATTTATATATACACAGATTCTTTAATAAACTAAATGTGCTATTATTGATTTAGTAATTGCTTTAAAATCTTTTAAGGTATTTTATGTGTGTTACCATCCTGCAGACAGTGAGGCGGTATCATTGACTCTTGATAATATTGATATGTCTCTTGGTAAGTTGATTTTTATGTTGCAAATTTTTTTGTGCAGCGGCCCAAGAAACGAGATATTATGTATGAATGTTAAATATCGGTTTAACATTTACAAAGTAATGATTGTCACTTATAAATTAATATAGAACCAACTGTGATTTTTAGTGCTCTTTTGTCTAAGTTACCCTTTCTGCTTGTCTGAAGTTGATTCTTTTTTGACGTGTCACTTCATGTTGTCTGATTTTGTTTTTGTCGTTGTGTGTTAAGAAAAAAAAAAAACAGTTTACGCGATGTCAAATAAAATATTATATACATACATATGTAGATAAACAAATAACAAAAAGTTATTTTTTCAATTCGAAAGTAAATTAGCTGCGTACAAGTTATGCGCGTTTAGCTTTCATTTAATTTTGTTTATTTCTTCTAATGGTAAATATCAGAGAACTGCAACGAGTGCTTGTTTTGGTGATATACAAAGAATTATACAAAGTTGCAGAATTGTAGTAAAATAATAATTATAAAATTAACTTCTTTTGCTTGTATATGCAAATAATTATAATATTTTTTTTCTTATATTATAATTTTTTGTATATACATGCAAAAGAAGTTAATTTTGTAATTATTATTTTACTACAATACTGCAACTTTGTATATGGCAACAGTGCTTAGAATTTGTCATTTTACTTTCAGAAAACGTACAACAATCTGTTTTATAAAATTTTTGATGAAAGTTGAGTGGAAAGTAAGCAAAATGTGAGTGGGTTAGTAAAAAGTGTAAGTGTATTGCAACTTTCATGAAATTACTTTCCTGTCTAAACGGTAGGTAACCTACCGTTTCGTAAGTTCGGCAACTCTGACTAGTAAGCAAACAAAATAAGAGTGGAGACAAGGCGAATTCATTACCAGGTGAACTTAACAGCACAGGTGATTATTTTTTGCTTCTCGCGTTTTTTCCAATAAGATTGTCAAATTTTGTTTCTTTTGTTTACAACTTTTTCGCGCCATTTTAATCTGAAGGTTTTTTGCATGATTTAGTGCAATTTCAAGAAATTTGTGTGAATTTAAAAGTGCAAAACTAATGTAATCTGTGATTTTAATTACAAACAATTATAAAAGCTTATATTTAACGTTTATATAAAATTTTTTCTCTGCTGAGCAATCTTAGGCGAATTTAGATTATGACATTCACGATATGTTTTACAATAACAAAATACATAGTACTGAATTCACCTTTCCGCTTGCATTCACCTGTATAAAGTCGCCTTGAGTGGAGAGAAGCAGAGGCAAATTTTGCAACTCTTTGCCTCGGTGACATTTTTAAAATGAACTTTCACTTTCCCGTGTAGACGAACAAAAAATTTTCATGAAAGTCGTCTATTTCATTGAAATTTTTATTTGTAATACGTATACAGAAGTTTCATGAAAGTACTTTCCTGTGTAATGGCAGCGTAAGATGCCTTTAAGTTTCTGCCGAATTGCCAATTTTTATTTAAGAGAACAAAGGTTCCAAAATAAATTAATTCATTGTTAAGAATGCCTGCAACGTCATCCATCGTGCGAGATTGTAAAACAGACATATAATAATATATAAAGTTTCAGCTGAATTGCCAATTTTTATTTAAAAAAAAAGTTCCCAAAATGAATTAATTCATTGTTAAGAATGCCTGCAACGTCATCCATCGTTCGAGATTATAAAACAGACATATAATAATATATAAAGTTTCAGCTGAATTGCCAATTTTTATTTAAAAAAAAAAAAAGTTCCCAAAATGAATTAATTCTTTGTTAAGAATGCCTGTAAGTTTCCGCAGAGTTGCCAATTTGTATTTAAGAAAAAAAAAAGGTTCCAAAATGAATTAATTCTTTGTTAAGAATGCCTGCAAACGTTATCCATCGTTCGAGATTGTGAAACAGACATTTAATTTTTTAAAGCAAATATTAAGAACATGTGGTTCATATGTTCTGCGTAAACAACATGTGTATTTTTGTTATTGTAATATTTTTTTTAACAATTATTTATAATATTTAATTTAATTTTGTATTGCCTTATTCATAAAAGAATTAAAATTTTTTTTAAAACTTAAACGATTTCTGTATGGAAAGTTGTCTTATTAAACTTCAATAAATAAAAAAAGATCAGTATTTTAATGAACAAGGTCTTTATTATTTATTTAATTTCCTCATAAGAACAGGTGTGTCAAGGTATTCAAATAATGTGTTTACAAAACTATTTCTTTAAACTGGTATATTATTGTATGTTAGTTGTAAATATTAAATGCTATTTAAAAATATATTGCACATGTACGAGTACTGTTATTTCTTCAAATTTATTATTTTGTACGGCTGAGCAACTACAATTCATTTTCAATAGTCAACTTACAACAAAAAGACTTGAATTTAGATTTACAAACACTGGATTGTCATTGTTATGATACGAGTACTTTGATTGCCAGATCAACCAAGGTAATTTTAGTTGGGTAATTTTTGACTTTATGGAAGCTTTCGGAGAGGGGAATAAGCAAGAAAAAATACTTGACTTCATTAAAAATCCACTGTATATAAATCTATAACAACAAATACTGGGTGTTTACCGGGAAGGTATACTATCGGGTGGTTAAATTTTAAGGGCCGATGTTGAATGGGAACCACACCTAAACGTCAAGCTTTTTTCTCCATTTCATTTGACATTTCTCAGTTTCAGACTAACTCAATTTGAATAATACACAATTGAATAACGCGTTAAACTTACTCAGGCTTATTATAAAAATGGGCGTTCAAATAAAAATGCATATCATGCACTTCGTGATTTTTTCAGTCAATTTAATCGTCTAAATGTGCGTACAATCGAAAAATTCGAGCAAAATTTTGAGCAAACCGTTTCTGTAGGGCCTGTTTCGTTTCGTTTTGCAGAAAATATTGCTGCTATTAGCAATATTGTGGCTGAAGAGCCGTCCAGCTCAACTCGTTGACGTGCCCAACAATAGCACCTCTCACGCTCGTCGTTGATGAACATTATGCATAAAGACTTGCATTTAGACGCTTATAAGGTGCAATTGTAAAACCTAAACTCATCAGGCGCAAAGAGGATGTCGATGCTATTCTTATGGAAGCAACAACCCACAATGTCCGGAAGTCTAGTTCGCAACAACAATATGCAAATGATGACTTTATAGAAGATGAAGAACCACAATTTACACCGTCAGCTTAACAAATTCTCCTGTTACAATTTGTTTTTTTTTTCTCTCCCTGTTTATACACCCACATTTTCGTTCAACTAATAATCTCGAGTAATAAATATTGTACAAAAATAGAAACATTTGATAATAACATAAAAACTTTATTCAAGACAAATTTTTTTAATATTATTTCTGTAAACATAAAAAGCATTTCTTCCATAGAAAAATTTTTGAAGTTCAGAAAACTAATAACGAGTTTTAGTACGTTGCCCAACGTTATAGCAGTTCAGGAAACATGGTTTCATTTAGAACACAAACAGATTTACAATATCCCAGGTTATAATGCAATTCATTGTTGCTGAGATGTATAAGAGATAGTTTTCAATACGTAGTCGATTTCTGTGAAAGCAAATAGAGATCGAAAAACGAATGCACCCACAAAGAGTGACTATTTGGTGCGTTTTGTGGGCTGGTGGCCGATAAACGCGCGTTTCTTACCTACCGTCTCCACGTAGCAATATGTATTGCGGCAATTGTCAAATTTGATTGTGTGTAGCCCACAAATTGTTATAGGTAGCAATCTACGAGGGCGGTTCGGAAACTTCTTAGCCTATCAATGCAAGAGAATAGTTAGTTTTTCAAAAATATTTTTATTTTTCAATATAATGTCCTGAAACTTCAATACACTTAGTCCAACGCTTTTCTAGCAATTCTATCCCTTGATTAAAATAGTTTTCCTCAAGGTCTTCAAAATAGTGGTTTACAACTGTAATTGCATCTTCATTTGAGGTAAAACGCTTGCCTGCAAGGAATTTTTTTTAGATTTGCGAACAGGTAAAAGCCACTGGGAGCTAAATCAGGAGAATAAGGGGGGTGGTCAATCAACTCGTACTTTAATTCGATGATTTTAGCCATTTTTAAAACACTCTTGTGCGCAGGTGCGTTGTCTTGATGAAAAATTATTTTTTGTGTGTTGTAAGCCAGGACGTTTTTCTCGAATTTGTACATTTAATTGATCCAAAAGGTTGCAATGCTCTCTGAATTTATTGTTTTGTCCTTTGCCAGATATAAAATACCTTTGAAGTCCCAAAAAACCGTTGCCATAACCTTACCAGCCTATTGAATTGTTCTTGCCTTCTTTGGGGCTCTTGGGGATTGTTCTTTTGTCTCTGGAATATAGTGGTGGATCCATGTCTCATCAACAGTTATGAAACGACGCTTAAAATCCATTTTATTTCGCTTAAAACGATCCAAACAAGCTTGGGAAATGTTCATTCTTATGCGTTTTTGGTCTACTGCTAACAAATGCGGCAGAAAGCTTTTTCATCTGTAGTTCTTCATGCAAAATTAAATGAACTCGATCATTAGTTAAGCGTTTTTCAGCACGCGCCACCTGTATATCACCGGAAATTTTCCGAAACGTTGTGGAAGATGTGTTGGAAAGAGCATGAATGTGCGAAGCCAAAAAAAAAAAACTACCACTTGCGTGATATAATTTTTCATACCTAAACCAAAAATATTCCCCACTATTGTACTGTGTAGGAAAATAATAATAATATTTAACAATTAAATAAAAAAGTTATTAAATATTCAAACCATAAAGGTAGTTCTGCGCCACCCTTTATAATAAGCAGTCAAGTAGAGAATTTAAACCAAAACTCGAACGAACTAAAATGGGCACCACAAAACAAATGGCCTTAATTATTATTTTTATATTTTAGTAACATTTTAATGCTTGTTTTAGTTGTTTCAGTATTAAACTCACATTCTTTGATTTTTATTTCAGCTTCCAATGAGTTGGTATTTATAAATTTCTATGCAGAATGGTGCCGTTTTAGTAACTTATTAACACCCATTTTCAACGAAGCCGCTGAGAAGGTAATTTATTTAGTTTTTCCTTTTTTTTTTTTGCTTTTATTTAATTAAACTCTTACATAATTTTTTGTTTTTCAGGTGCGAGAAGCTTTCCCAGAACCCGGTAAAGTTGTATTGGGTAAAGTTGATTGTGATAAAGAAACGAGTGTCGCGTCACGTTTTCATATTACCAAATACCCCACACTAAAAATAGTACGCAATGGACATTTAAGCAAACGTGAATACCGCGGACAACGTTCAGCAGAAGCTTTCTTAGAATTTGTCAAAAAGCAATTGGAAGATCCTATTAAAGAATTCCACAGTTTAAAGGATTTAGATGAACTCGATTCGAAGAAGCGAATTGTTATAGGGTATTTTGATCGTCGTGATCAGCCAGAATATGATACGTTCCGCAAAGTGGCCACAAATCTTAAAGAAGATTGTCAGTTTCATGTTGGTTTTGGGGATGCTGCTCAAGCTATGCATCCACCAGGTATGTTAATTTTTTTTTAAATAATTGTGTAATATGATTATTTATACAGCCCAATTACAAATAAAAATTCCGTAGAAGTTTTTTTCATTTTTCTCTTTTCTACAATTATGAACAAAAATTAATTATAATTTTTTTATTTTTTGCCTCTCTCCATTCACTGAAAACACTAAAGGGAGTTCAACTCTTCTATTACTTCAGTCAAGTTAGCAAAAATTGTGCATTTCTCTTTAGTTTGAATTGAGAAAAGTGAGAAATAAATTCCCTGAGAAATAAATTCAATGAGAAAAAATTCCGTGAGAAATAAATTCCATGAGAATATTCATAATTGGGCTGATAAATTTACTAGCATGCTTTGTTTTTGAAAATGAACTTTTTTTTTTATTCAAAACCAAAAAAAAAAAAAAATAAATAAATATACTTTATTAACAAACCTTCTAACTTCCTTATCTAATTTACTGATATGTTCTTACAAAGGAGTTGAGAAAAAACCACTAGGTAATATAACACAGAAAATTTCTTTAGGTAATTATTATTTGATTTTTTTTTTCTTTTTATTTAAACTCCTTGCTTCAAAATTTTTCATATTAAATTTTAAATTATTATTAAAGGTTGTGGATATATGTCGATTTATGCATCGAATTCAATCTTCATACTCATTCGTTTGTTGGCATAATAATGTCCATCTTAATTTAGATATAAATATTAATGTGGAAAGCAATAACCAAATACCTGTTGTTATAAATTCTACAATACATTTTTCATTAGTCAAAATTTTCACATTAAATATGTATATACAAACAAATGGTGGGATGTAAAACAAAATTTGAAAGTAGCTAGATAATATAAAAACGGTGAAACGCTAAATTTTAAATATTTACGTGAAACTTTCATCTGGAGTTGCATATTTTATTAATATAAAGAGCCAAATAAACTACGCAAACCGCTTGGCAAACACACGCTTTCCTTTTGCACAAAAAACGATACAAATATAATTCAGGCCAACACAAATTAATCCCCTTTTTTCTTTTACCATGAGAACAATGTGTTACGGCAATTTGCTCGCCATATGAAGGTATAAATTGTTATACCTTCTGTTTCTTGAAATTCTCTTGCTATAAGCTTTGTTTTTTTTTAGTTTCTACACAGAAGCAAAATGTTTGTACAATTTCAAATATTCTAACAAGAAAACTTTTTCTTGTTTAATTTTGTGCGCTTCTTCTTCAACCACTTCACTCTGTAAAATTTTTATTGAAAAGACAAAATTTGGCGCTAAACAACTCAAACATTCATGATGTTTGCACGAAAACCAAAAAATATTTGATTTTCGTGCAAATATGTTTCAAATATTTGAGCAAACAAGCAAACGCCTCCCATAAACAAAGCAAACTGTTTGTGCAAACCTAAAATTTTATCATGTTTGCCGAACAGTTTGTTTAGTTTATTTGACTCAAAACTTTTTGTTCTCTTGCACATGACAGCGTACTAAATAAAATGTACTAACTTTTCCATCCATGAACGCAAAATTGTAAGATATTGCCATATTGTGAAGAAGAAAAATGTATGTATATTATACCGTTATAGGGTTTTTACACTGATCAACATCTTCATGAAACACGTGGGAAATGTTGAAAATTTGAAACACTGTTTACATTGCTCCCATCTAACATCTAGTATCAATTTCGCTGTTAAAAACAGACATTGCATTTTATTGCTTCACTTTACTATTAAATTAAAAAGAATTCGCTAAAACCGGTTATAAGTATAACAATAAAAAACAAAACCCAAACCAGTTCATTTTATTACACTAAAAAAAGCAGGAAACAAAATTTATAACGAGAATTATCTTTTCTTTTTGTAAATTTTCAACAATTGATTTGAAATTAAAAATTTTGGGTGGTATTGTTGTTAATCTTATAAGAATTCATATATCAATGAAAGCCGAGAAGAAAACACATCTTTCCGATGAATAAAATCTTATGCCTACAAATCGTACGACAAATCGTACAAGTATGAAATTAGTAACGTGTATCATGCTGTCGTACTTGTGAAGTATACTTTGTAGTACGAAAATCAAAAAGTTTTGATTTTCGTGGGCGGAGCTTTCATAAGTATGAAAATAAGTATCGTGTATCATGCTGTAGTACAGCGAAATTTGTTTTATGAAGAGCAGATTTCATGTGTTGGATATTTTGTTTGAAATATAAAAACTATTTAAGGTCTTGTAAATTTTTCTAGCTAAAGATCGCTGTTTTGTCGCTTTTTATAAAAAAAGTTTAACAATTTTATATATTTCGCTGTTTGTTAAATAAAATTTAATTTAATAATATTTTAATTTTGCCTAAAGATGCTAACAAACTGTTAGCGAAATATCGAAAATATAAAATTGCTAAACCTTTTTAATAAAAAAAACAACAAAACAACGATCTTTAGCTAAAAAAATTTAGAAGAAATTACTATAAACAAAATATTTCTTTCAAATGAAATAGTATGAGTTGTAGTAACGTGTATCTGAAAACCGTACTACAACTCATACTTCGTTAAGTACGAAAATAAGTATCGTCTCTCACCCACATTATATGAATTTCGTTATATGCGCACATTTTGTACACAAGTAATCACTTATGGTATATATTTAATGCATAAAAACAAATTATTTTCCATTTAAAATGGTTTTTTAAGATATTTTGCAAAATTATTAATTGGTAAAATTGCAATGGCGTCTTTTTGTAAGCAAACACACACAGCTCTTATTATAAGGTCGTTGCCATAAGATTTCTCATAAGAGCGCTCTCATAAAAATTATTCTGCGACTGCGATAACACAGATTTTAAGTCTACACGTAACAAAATTCTCTTTGCATTGAATTTGACGTTGTCATCTCGGATATTATCGCAGGTGTGGACACTAAGTCAGGGAGCTGCAGCATTCGTTGACTTCCTGTCTCTGCACTTCCAAATGCTCCTGTATTAACACCACAAATTCTGAATTTGAATTTAATTTTCTTCTTTATCAACGATTTGTTCCTCAGCGAAACCGCTATGTGTGCTACAGAAGGTATTCAAGTCGCACTGAGCGGCTTCGTCCATCAATATTGATGTGTCTTTAAATTGAAGAGATATTTAAAATAAAAATTAAATAAGCCCTATCTCCCCTTCTGGACCCATCTGTGTAAACATAGAAGGATCCTGCATTGGCCCTTAAAATTTACCCACTCGATATCAAGAACGTAATTAATCAGGCATGTTCTGAGAAACGCATGGTGCTTAAATTTAGCGTTTCCGATTTGAAAACGCCAAATAGTTGTTCTGACGTATAGCACAAGAAGTATCGTTTTGCGGTTTGAAATCGCTAAATAGCTGTTCTATAAAGCGCATATCGCTTAAAATTGGCGGCTTCAACTCGCATGTGTATATTAAAGTGAACCGATTGAATTTGCTAAAACTGAACTTGCAAAAAGCAATAAAATTATTCACAATTGAAGTATAATATTTTTTTTTTTATTTCAATAAAAAGTCTAAATAATTTTATACATTTTAAATTAAAAAAACTACATTAAGAAATTTCTCTATTTGTTGTCAAATTTTGTTATGTTTTATATAACTACCACATACATATGTAAAGTTCATGTTGCATATTTTCGGAAAAACTCCGAAACGCCAGTAAACCGTGCGTTTCTTAGAACACCTAAAAACCAATTAAGCGTTTTTCAAAACGCTTTGCGGTTTCAGAACGCGCGTTGCTCGGAACATGGCTGAATACTTCCTCTTTAAAATTATTTTACTCCGAAAAACGTCGTAATTTTTCGTTTTTCAAAGAACTAAAACCCGGATTCAATTTCGCTTCCGAACGGAATTGAACTCTATGAAATGGTTGAACAATTTTATTCCTGAAATTAAAATTTATCCTATTCCGAAAATCTTTGCGGTTTTTCATTTTCTAAATAACCAAAAATCATATTGAATTCGGGTTCCGAGCGGAATTTGAACTCTGTAATATAGCTTATAATATATGCATATGTATTTTGGAACACCTAAGCCAAATTCTAAAGAACTTTCTGTTTTGTTTAAATTCCAACTATGTCATTCTTTAATTGCATTTAATATTTTTGTTGAGATTCTAAAAATGAGATGGGGAGAAAAAAAAAAACATAAAAACTTGTAATTTTATTTGTTGTAGGTACCCCAATTATTGTCTTCAGACCTGATGTTGCTCTTAGCCATGAAAATGATGAGACCTATACCGGTAGTATGAAAAATTTTGATGAATTGAAAATTTGGATTCAAGAGAAATGTGTGCCTTTGGTGCGAGAAATAACCTTTGAAAATGCTGAAGAACTAACTGAAGAAGGTTTGCCGTTCTTGATATTGTTCCACCACCCTGACGATACCAACTCTATTAAAGATTATAAAGCCATCATTGAACAACAGCTGTTAGATGAAAAACGTGAGTTTAAAGACGAATTTTTGGCTTTTTTTCTGAAAAGCTAGACAATAAATCAATTTGCTTTTCTTCTAGAAAACGTCAGTTTCCTTACCGCTGATGGCAAAAGATTTGCCCATCCTTTGCATCATTTGGGTAAATCGGAAGACGACTTGCCGCTTATTGCTATCGATTCGTTTAGGCACATGTACTTATTCCCCAATTTCAAAGATATGTACACACCCGGAAGGCTTAAACAATTTTTACAAGATTTGTATAGTGGAAAATTGCATCGGTAGGTGTCTATTTACCTTAAAAAGAAAAATTTAGAAAAATTATTTACTTATCAATATAACTTTACCTTTAAAATTTCAATATTTTTTTATAGTGAATTTCATTACGGGCCTGATCCCTCTAGTAACGACGTACAAATTGAAGTTGTAAATACCTCGCCGCCAGAATCTTCATTTAAAAAATTAGGTCCTTCTAAAAATCGTTACACTCTGCTGCACAAAGATGAACTGTAAATAAATTCTCTCTTCTCATCAAACACTTTTAATACATAAATCTTATTTATTTTATTCTGTATTGAAGAAAGTATTAAAATGTGTTTGTTCTGCTTAAATTCCAATTTCTCTCCTTTCTTTATTTACTTAAAATATAATTCTTGTTCCGACAATTTTAAGCCTTGTTTATATAGCTTTGCCTTTGTTTATTGTTTATAACATTTATTATTACAAATTATACATATAAATTATCTATAGCAAGCTCTAGCTGTATTTGTATCTATATTCCCTTTAAAATTTGTAAACTTTTTCTCTAAACAAATAGCGAATTTGTATTATTGTTTCAAATTGTAACAAATCATGTTTCCGATTTTGTTAATAAACCACCTTTAATTATATCATCTTTGATATTTTAATTTCTTTGCTTAGACGCTTTTTTCAGTTGTGAAATAATTGAGTTTTTAAAATAAGTAAATAATAATAAAAAAAAATTAATTGGATTACAACTTAATTATAATTCTTTAAAGTATAATTTGTACAATGTATAATAAAATTTAGATTTAACAAAACTTTTGTGGGGTTTTTTTATAAAATATATTACATCTGTGGCCGTGTTCTGTAACTTTGGCGAGAAGTTCTCGCGTCGAAAGCTTGTGAAACAAATTATTCCATCGTTTCTCGAAAAGTGAGAAAAAACTGCGTCTGTAACTCATGTCGAAAACTATCCAAAGTGATTACGTCGTTACGTTAGAAATGTCTGAAAATATAAAACGAAGCCGACATGCAAATTTAAAAATGAAAGCGCCAGCCACAATTAGTACCGCCGCCGACCAAAAATTACTAAAGCTAAGAAATTTTGTTCGACGGCGTCATATTATAACCGCCGGCTGTTCTAGAAAATGTGTGGTATGGCTCTAACGTTTACATTTTATTTACAAATACATAAATACATACTTATGCACAAAATATTGTAACATTAAAAAACAATTGCAATTTGTGAATTCTGAAAAAAACATTATAAAATTGTTACAATATACTTTGTTGGGTCGGAAATTAAAATTGTAGAAATTACAAACTTATATAAGTATTTCCTTAAAACTTGTTGTGTAAAGGGTATAAAAATTAAATAAAAAAAACAATCATTCTAAACTGTGTAAATATATATGTGAAGCTTAATTTAACTGCAAAATACTTATTTTTCCAGCATTATTATTCATTTAATGATGATTATTGTTATTTGAAATACTATCTCACAGCCTTTTTATTTGCGAGAAATAATGACAGTTGAAAGCGGGAAATTTTTTCGCAAAAGTTTTACAGACACAGCTTTTCTGTAAAATGGCGAGTAATTTCCTTACGTGACTGCTATTACTCACCAAGAAAAGTTATAGCTACAGTTTAGTGAGAAAAGCAGCTGTTTGTTCCAACTTTGTTTCATTTCACACGTTTCAGTCGAAAAGTTTCTCGTGGCGAGAGTTACAGAACACAGCCACTGGTTCCAGTTACATTGTGCAACGTTTGTTGCTGCGATTCATACTTTGTGGGCGAGAGCGGAGAGCGAATTTATACAGGTGACGTTTCGTTGGGTTATTTCCAACTTCTTCAGGGGCTGATTTTTATTTTGTATGATCTGGCAACACAATATAAAAATAAAATACAATATTAAATAAAAAGAATATGATTTAACAATATAATAGTAATAGATCATATTCTTTTTATTTAATATTGTATTTTATTTTTATATTGTGTTGCCAGATCATACAAAATAAAAATCAACCCCCGAAGAAGTTGGAAATAACCCAACGAAACGTCGGGAATAAATTAAGATAACTAAATGTAGTTTTTCTTCTATATAGAAAGATCAACACATTGACCTTGAAAGCCCGATTTGTTTGAAACCAAAAAAATAAAAATAACTAATTTAATTAAAAAGGTCGAAAATAATAACATAATTAACATAAACTTTTATAATTGTTTGTAATTAAAATCACAGATTATATTAGTTATTCACTTTTAAATTCACACAAATTTTTTTAAATTGCACTAAATCATACAAAAAACCTTCAGATTAAAATGGCGCGAAAAAGTTTGTAAAGAAAGAAAAAAATTTGACAGTCTCATTGGAAAAAACGCGAGAAGCTGTTAAAGGCATGGCCTTTTATCATATATGATCGTGCGATCTACAAAATAAAGCATGTGTGCTGAAAAAGTACTAAAAATGCAACCGTGCAACAGACTTTTTGACAAATCGTTCGATTTGAAAAATGTTATGAAACTTTTCAAAACATTATGGTTTCTGTGCGATCAGTGTGATAAATATTGTGAAAAATCTAAGAATATTGTTGGTGCCTCAAGAAAAAAATTTAAGTAATGTAAAATTATTGTGTTAATAAGAGTTTTTAATTGTTTTATTGTGTATATAAATTATTTCAATCATACTTGTATGATAGTGTGACCTACAACGCCATTTTGAAGCGATTTTTTTCAATTCGGCCAGACTTTTGAAACAGTTTCCTGTGAATGAATCGTACGATCGTGTAGGATAGTGAATCAGCTAATTCTGCTAATTCTGTCATTCGCTTACGAGCGAGTTTTTACTCGAATGTGCGAGTTTTTACACTTTTGGGATTATCTCATTCGATATCGAGTAAAAGGTTTCGAAATTTCTAATGATGGCATTCGATAGCGAGTAACGATTCGAATGCAACCGTGCAACTTTTTACTCGTAAGCAAAAGTACTATCGAAAACCAGCCAGACAGAAAAATACGAAAGAAATGTAAATTAAAAATTTGTTTTGAATAGCAATAGTAGTTAAATTAAACTGAGAAGTTTTGGTTCTTAAGGCTTTTTTCAATTCATATGATGATGTATATGACGTATATAAAGATGAGTATTGCTAAGAACACAAAAACTTATATTTGAAGTCACATGTTGTTATATTCAAGAATTAATTTTTGTTTTTTACTTTAGAAATGCATATATACATACATATGCTTATACATAGTTAAATGGTTGATTTTACGTACATATTTATTGAACTGTTATTTCTACTCACTTCCTTAATGTACAAACACACATACATGACTGATTTAAATGAATTGTTATTGTGAACGTATGTGTGTCTATTTATTTTTTAATGTACAACATGTATACAAAGTATGCAAATACATACAACTTTCGGCAGTGTTATAAAACACATTTTGTCAGTATTTTGCAACACTGAAGTGATAACTCGACTCGTTACGTAACGAGTCACATCATTAGAAATTTACACGATATCGAAATTATTTTCTACTCGATAGTAATTTCGATCACGAATGACAGAATTAGCCCCCAGGGCCTTAAGTTCACCTAGTAATGAATTCGCCTTGGTTTTTTAAATGTGAAGTTAGCTGCAGGTCTATTACGTATGTGCTTATCAAAAATCATGATGAAAATGTAGCATGATTTAAGTAGCTACTTTAAAAGAAAAAAAAAACAAGCATGTCTTTAAAAGTCGTCATGAAAATTGGGTGTAAGTATTAATCACAGATATAATAATATATATAATTCTGTGGTATTAATATAGTGGAAAATAGCAATTTCAATATTGCAATTTCAATATTAATATATAATATAAATCCAAATTGCAATTTTCCACTATATTATATAATTCTGTGGTATTAATTTTCTGTGGTTTAAAATAACGTTTAGCTTTTTTTTGAATGTGGCAACACAGTTAAAGGCAACTTCATATCAGAAAAAGTATATAAACACTTTGTTAGTCTATTTTTTTATACTTAATGATTTAAATGAATATAAAAATTTTGAAAGCGAGAAGTGTTTTGAATTGTGTTAAGTGTGCATGTTAAAGTTTGAAAAGCTACAGAGTTTGGTGGAAAATATTAATTCTTTTGCAGTGTTTTTGTACGAGTATATGTATGTAGGTATAAACTTACAAAAAAACCGTTATCAGCAGTAAGTACTTTTATAAATTTACAACGATCGTGAAGGCTTTCTTTGTATTGAATTTTAATAAAATGTTCCTTGTATTAATCATTTAACATAAGTATGTATATATTTGTAAGATGGATATCAATAAGACCAAGACAATTGATGGAATCAACAAACTGAATATTCGTATCTTGAGTAATAGCTCTTTTAATGTTTATAACTAACATTCAATCACATAATTTCTGAACGCTAAAATTAAGAACATCCAAATTAAAATCATCCGCAAACATAAAAGACTTAGCTAAACTAACATCCACAGAGTCAAAACAATCTAACACATATAAAGAAAATAGGACAAATAACGGAGCGTTGTGGTACGCCAGAATTAACAGAAATAATGTGATGCATTCGCATTGAAAGCAATATTCTTAGAACTTCGTTTTAAAAAGGAACCTATTAACCTGCAATCCTGATGAGGATTTTATGATTAAAGCAATCAAACGCTTTAGATAGATCTAAGAGACATGCAGTAAAATAGAATTTCGGTTATTATTTAAACGTTGGCTTGCTGTTTCGGTCAGCCCTAAAATCATTGCATATGTGCTGCAACCCGCCCTTTAAGCGTGTTGAGTATCACTTAATAAGTTATCTATAGATAAATGTTTAAGAAATTGTTCCATTATTAACCTTGATGAAGAAGGTATTTAAAAAATTAGAGCGAGTTAAACAATCTCGAATTTGTGTTCGCCTGTCTCGTTGCGTTTTGTTCGATTGCACTTACATATTTATTTTACAGGCAAATCGGGAAACAGCTCCAGTTAGAAATATAGTGGAAAATCGCTTCCACTTTCTCATTTGACATTTTCTTAGTATATTTAAATTTTCTACCGCTCAAATTAGAGGAGTGAGCGTAAATAAACTGGTAAATTCGAAAGTGTAGTTTGGATTCACGTTCTTTTTTCTTCTGAATTATCGTCTACATATACATATATAATATGTTTGTGTGTATTTTTTTATGAGAGCGCTGTATCTATGCTGCACGGGCTGGCAGATATATTGGAATGCCGAGTGAAAGGACTGGACCTCTCGAGTTGGTTTGGATCTGAACCGTCGGGTAAAGTGTAAGTCTCATAGGCTGCACTCCTCCTCAGACAATGCAATGGAACCAAAAGGACGAAACTGGGCTGGTTTCATGAAACTGGCGGCCTGTACAATCTAACCTAATATCTATGTATATATTTGTAATACGATATCGCAAATTTCTTGCATTTCACATACATATGTACATTTGTAATTTTTGTTAAAAATTAATGTTATTTTGTGTACTTGTATCTTTTTCATGCTATTTTTGTTTTATATTTTTTCATAACAACAAACGTGTATTTAACATATTGTAAAGTAAAATAACAAATAGAGAACATGTTGCGCTTAAACAATTTCTACCTCTTTTCCTTTTATTAGCCATTTCTGGTATTTGATGATCGACTTGTCTTAAAGTAAAAATATTTTTTTAATGATTTCACTTATATCATAATTAAATTAAACTTACTCTTCGTTGCTGGCATGTTGAATTGAAATTTTATTTTGTGTTCTGATGTCTTGCTCCATTGCTTTCCTTATTAACACTAATTCAAATATATTGGAATTAAAATATAATTACGTATTGAAGTACCTTCAATATTTTAACACGTTGCATGCAAATTTCACAAGTTATTGTCATGTAAAAAAAAGTTCCAATACCTACCTACCTACCCACTTTCAAAGAATTTGCTAATTTTTAACTACTTTGTATGCATAACCACATTTCGAGCGTCGAGTAAAAGATATTAATCTTGAAAAAAAAACAATTATTTTGTTTTGAGTTTTTATTGTTTTGTTTATGCATTTGACTGCGTAAAAAATACGCTATAATTATAATATGGACGGAATGTACGTAAAAAAAGTTTTTGCAATTGCTTATTTAACGTATAAAAAATCTTATTCTAGACACATAAAAACATTCGAAATACTAAGGTCACTTACTAGATACCAATAAAAAAAAAAAAAAC
Organism: Thecocarcelia acutangulata; assembly: GCA_914767995.1. Taxonomy (NCBI): domain Eukaryota; kingdom Metazoa; phylum Arthropoda; class Insecta; order Diptera; family Tachinidae; genus Thecocarcelia; species Thecocarcelia acutangulata. The sequence continues at coordinate 19,672,978 of OU612095.1, read as the reverse complement.
AGTGCCAAATTATATTTTAAATCAGTAGTCCTCATGGAGATTTGTTTAAGGTTTGAAATCACTTTTTAAAAACTTTAATATGCTTCGATCCTTCAAAAAATTTAGTAAATTTGTACTCTGATTATTGTATAAAGGAATACTGCTACTACAGCAACATAAGTGAAAGCATGGTTTTGTGCTTTTGTTGAAGCGCTCTGCAAAACAAAATTATGATTTTTTCAGATACTACAGCCCAAATCAACGAAATTCTAAAAGTCTTGTAATACTTACAATAACAAAGTAATTACATCTATCACCCTGGCAGCATTCATGACATGACCAATCTTCATACCAAATGTGTGTACAATAGGGCATATGACGTTTACGTTTGGCTTGACATGTCGATTTGGTCATGCACCGTTTCGAAACATAATATTGTTTAAGAGCACCCTGAGAAAAATAAGGTTGACTACCCCAACGTATTTCCGTGCCGCAAACATCTTCGCCAGGTTCACAAGTTTTTATTGTATTCAAACATTTTTCCACATTACCCGTCTGATTTGAGCACACATAACATTCTAAACCAGCCACAAAACTAACTGCAATGGAGTAAGATTAACTGGCTGCAGTCTTTGTTTTCATGTATAGTTAACAAACCTTGAGCAGAATAATAAAATGCTATTATTGTTATAACAGCAAATTTCCAAGCTTCCATATTGCTTTATTAAACAAATATTTAATAAATTGTTAAAATAATAAAAAAAAGTAGGATCCTAAAAGTGTTTACTAATTTTGACAACGAATAATTAACCACTCCCCACAAAAACAGGGCTGCTTTTGCTTAGTGATGACAACTGCCCAGTTAACCGGTTTACATTAAATAACAGTTTTTTCAAAATATATGTGCCAGTTTACACAAAAGAGTGCAAAAGGGTGCAGACTTGACGTTACCGTCAAATTTTAAATATAATGTCAAAAATATGAAAACTTTAAGGCAAAAAAAACTTAAACTTGACAAAATTTTTGTGTGTGAACGTAAATGCAAGTTCAAAGGAAAATTGAAGCAGAATTGATCAAGAAAACCTGATGTGTGTAAATTGAGACTATGCGATGCGAGCGAATATGTTAAGATTAACAGCCTATTTTCAGGAGACAATTTGCCTGCGCTTCAGGTTAACATGTTAACGTTTTGCATATTTGCGTTTCTCAACAGCGAATGTCATATATTATTGCTACATACATACGTGATACGTTATTTTTTTTGGTTTTTGTGGGATGATTTGTGCCGATACAAATGTCCATCGCCGAGTAATAAGCAATGCAATTTATTAGAGAAATATTTTATATCACAAACTTTTATTCAAATACACATTTTGTTTATTCTCTCTTATTCATACTTTATTTCTAGAACGGGTTTAAAAATGTTTATTTTCTTAAAACAAAATTGCGAAAAATTAGTTTTGTTTTGTCCTCCTCTTTTCTTCTGTTTCCTTTTATATTGCAACGAGCTTACCATTTTTAATGATTAAAATAAATATTTCGTGTGAACAAAAGAAACAAATATTAAATTGTAGTAGGTAGGTAACATTACGACTTGATACAACGTAAAGGCCAAGTTACATAGAATCCGTCGTACGTTATACGTTGCCTTTTGCAACTGACAACTAAGTTGAAATACCTACATGTAGTCTTATGAGCTTGGTAACACTCCGTACTTCTCCGTCAACGCAAAGTATTGAAGTTTAACAACTTTAAACGTACGTTGAGAACCTTGACAACTATCAGTTTATTTATTTTTTTTAATATATTTTGATTTATTTTTTAGTTCAAAAATAAATTAGAAATAAATTGTGTTCCATTTTCTGTGCTGCGCTTGGAAAATAAATCAAAAGATTTTCATCAAATTAAAACAAAAAACGGTTGAATTTATATCCGTTAATAAAGTACTGATTGTGCCAACTTATACTTCGTATACGTTGATGTTAGTTGAAAAAGAGACGGATAACGTACGTGGAATTCAATGTGCCCCAGCCTTAAATGTTTTCGTAAGTAAGGCGATAAAATCGAATCGTATCCAGTAAGTCCGGTTCTTGTTTGCTTTGAACGTCCCCTAAAAACGGGCTGTAATACTTAAGTCCAGAAGATAAGTGAACTCTATGAGGAAGCAATAACAGAAATATAAAAAGATAAGAAGGTAAAACATCCATTCAATTTATTATTTGTTATAAATTAACAATCGAAATTTAAGATAATTAGAAATATGCACTTTCATTCTAAGCGAAAACAAATCTCACTGACTTATGAATCTACATTACACCCAGTAAAGACCTCTAAGCAACATTATAAGGGCATCATCCAAAGATTTCTTAACATGAAGAGACAAATGAACATTAGAGCTTAAAGCCTACGTAAAGCTGCAACCATTCTAGATGACACACGAGCAATGTGAAGTAGAAATGACAGTTATCAGTAATGACACCCAGACACTAAAGATTGGTAACTATCTCAATTGTAGAGTCGGGAGATTCTTGGTTTTATCTGAATTTGCTCTAAGACGATTATTTATCATCCAGTAATTGATAGCAGCCAGTTCCCGATTTACAGTCGATTGCAAGATGTCTGAAGCAAAATTTAAAAATACGAAGAAAATATTAGATAATAAAGTTATCCAAAACTCATAATTTCCAAATTATGGACTACTGAGGTTTCGATATACGTATACATGAAATTGCGATTTTCACTACATTTCCAAAGCTATTTACGCAAAATTGATATCAAATTTTTTTTAATGTTTTTTTTAACCAGGGGCAAAGTTTTAAAAATATAAAGCCTTTAAATAAGGTATAAAAAAGACACTATAGTCAGTGTGGCGGGTGTTTGTTACACCATAGAGGAGAAATTCCCTCCTCCTGGCCAAAGGCCGGCTATGCAGAGAAGTTTTAATCAGCGAAGCAAGTGTATCTATATCGTAGAGGAGGTAATTCCTCCGTCCGGCCGAAGGCCGACTATACAGGAAAATAATTGTCAGCGAAGCCGGTGTTTGGTTTATTAAAGAGAAGAAACTAACTCCGCCAGCCGAACGCCGCCAATGCAGGGAAACTTTGGCCAGCGCATCCGGTGTTTGTTAAACCATAGAGCAGAAAATCTCTACACTTGGCTATGCCGGCCCGGTCAAAGGCCGGCTAATGCAGGGAATGTTCAGTTAGTTATTCGGTGTTTGTTATACCATAGAGGAGAAAATCCCTCCGTCTGGCCAAAGAAAGATTTATTTGAAAAAAAATTTTTTTTTAAATTTTTGTTCTCTGGTTTTTGATATTTAAAAAAAACAAATCATGGCAATCAACGGTTGTTCATTTGTTTGAAAGGTGTAAAGAAAGATAGAGAAGTGTATAAATGAAATAGCTTGTTTGTTGTGTTTTGATAGGTATTATTAAAACAATTTATTTTTAAATTCTCGATATATTTAGATTGTTGGGATATATAGTTGAATGTTTGAGAAATTTTTCAAAAAATTCCAAAGTCTACTGATGATTAGAGTAGCTCCTATGAAATGTTGACAGATATCTGGGAAACTTGGAATACAAGCTGTTTATATTTTTTTTGTGCTGGTAATTATTTTATTAGCTAATTTCCGCTCCCTGAATAATTTTTGTGTGGGCAGTTCGCTGTGAGTGACTAAGTTATTCAGCTAAACGTCATTAAAAAGTCTATTGTATTATTGTGTAGGCAAAATTGATTTTTTCTTTTGTCTGATAAATACCAGAAAAATTATTTAAACAAATATTAATACTTAAAAATTTTGTGCAATGGGAGCAGCTTTCTTTCCAATTCTATTCTTCACTGCAATTTGGGGAAGCGTTGGCATTGGTTTACCATTGATGACACCAAAAGGTCCACATCAAAATCTCATACGTTGTACACTAATGTTAACAGGAGCGACATGTTGGCTATTTTGGCTGTGCTGCTACATGGCTCAAATGAATCCATTAATTGGGCCTAAACTAAATCAACATGCCATTTATATGATTGCCAAAGAATGGGGTGATGGAATTAAGGAGGGTTAAAGTGCATCGGATAAATATAATACATATTTAATAATGTTTATAGTTTTTGTTGTTATAATTTTATTGTTTATAATTTCCTCTTCACCATTCCTGTATAGAAATTTTAGTAGCTATTTATTATATTTTTAGTTCGAATTTAGCAATACTCGTTTTTCTTTTTATTTAGTTTTAATATTCAAAAATTGTTTATATAAATTAAAAAATGTAATGATCAAATAAATTGATATTCTTATTCAGAGTAAATCTGTAGTAGATATCTTTGTTCACAAAGTAATAATACAAATTGTAATTTATCGTAAACAGGTTTGTTTTAGAAATATAAAGCTATGGGTGTTTCCATATAATTTGCACAACGGATGTTTATATACATTGGGCACTTCACGTCATCATCGTAACATTTGTGCTGTTATAAAGTAGAATAGATTTTGCAAAAAAGAAGAAATGTTGAGGTACATGCAAATAATAATTCTCGTTGATAGTGCATTATATTTAAATAAAAAACTATCTTTGGATGATTTTATAATAAATACATTTTAATACTCAACGTGACAAACTTTTTTTTTAATATGTACCTCTATCATAATTAGCAATTATTGTTACAATTAAAAATAATCCTTCTTCTTGACTGAAGTTGGACTCGAACTCACAACTAGTTACTTAATATCGTACATATATAACTAATAAAGTTTACTGATTAATGATTTACATACATATGTATATAAGATTATATTTTCATCTTTGAATACTCGCCTAACTTGAACTAAGCGTAGTAAATAAAATCTTTTTTAAGTTAGGTTGCTCTTTTTTATTTTTTAAGGCTTTTTTTATAGAGAACTTTTTTCATGAAATTTTGATATAAAGAGAACTCGTTCTGTAAAGCAACAGAATTTCAAAAAGCTAAGAACTCTAAGGTGGCCACACTGAACTATACATTTTTGTAAATGAATTTATGTTGCTGCCGTGTTCAAAATAATTCAGTAGTGGACTATAGTTTTCGGTTGCAGCATTTGTTGACGTGAAGTCTGCTGTGGTGTATATGTGTAATGCTTTATAAGAAACAAACTTTAATTAAATAAATAGAATTTAAAAACTAAAAAACACGATTCGACATTAAACTTCAAATTTGTCATTCACTGTTGTTTAAGCTTCTTTTTAAATTATTCATATAAATAACCAGATAATTATTCATTTAACGCGTTCCGAGTTCATTTTTTTTGGAATACCCAGAAATATTATGGCAACTTCAATTTTCGCCCTAAATCGAATTACCGTTAATAGTTATATATACGTTCCACGGCGCCAAAACACGCACTGAATATGAACACTCGATTCCGATTCGGTTAGCGAAGTGGTTCCGAGTTTTTGGGAATTCCCAAAGTTGGCTTCAGGAAACGCCGTCAGAATCCCCCCCACATCCTCAGAAGTCATACGGTAACATTATAAGACTTAACCGACCTTTTCTTCTCGGTACCAATTTTTTAAAATAATTTAAATTTTTTCCACAATATTTATTTATTTTTTAATAAGATCCAGGGCTTACTCTATATATACATATATATTTATAACAACAAACGTGTTTTCCATGAAGTAATTCGTTTTCTAATAATGTTTACAACATCAATGTTCGCACTAAAGCGAATGACCGTTTATAGTTCAGATGAATGATCCATGACAAAAGCACTCACCGAATATGAAAATCCAGTTCCAAACCGCTTAGCGAAGTAATTCCAAATTTTTGGATATTCCCAAAATTGGCTTCACGAATTCCCAAAATCGCCCCACTTCCCAGGAAGCTATACGGCAACTCCAGCGTTCGCACTAAAATTTGATACACCTACATACTTATGTAATAATCACTTATATGTCATGTTGCAAATATACAAACAAACAAACAAACAAACATTCAAGTGATACTAATATAAGCGCTTAAAAAAAAGCACAAGCATAGCTATCACAGCAACAAGTTTCGATCGAAAGTTATTACAATTCCACAACATCTTCTGCAGACGACAAAAATCAATGGCTTACCTATAAATGAAACCAAATCGATTGCAATGAAAATTCGAGGTCAGGGATGACATACCTCAAGCTTTATATGGCAGGCCTGATAAACTGCTTTAGCCAGCGTTAACGCAAGAAAAACAAAGAGTGATTATTGCTGGTATATTTAAATTATAATATGTAAAAAATTTCAAAATTTATTCTAAATTTGAAGAAAGATTTTTTTTTTTAAATATATCCTAAATATTTTTAGTAAATAGTACCCGAAACACCAGGCCCATACTGATAACCAGCAGCACCTGCAACTGGTGGCACAAAACCAGGTGTTCCCAATGCACCTAAGCCACCACCAATAACGCTATTGCCATAACTGCTAGAATAATAGCTGGAGGGATAACTACCATAACCAGCATAGCCAGGACGAGCATAAGGATATGCACCACTCAAACGATTATAGTAAGAACTGTAGGGATATGAATTGTAGCCACCTGTATAAGCACCATAACCACCGTAGCCACCATAACTGCCAATACCACCATAGCCCCCGTAGCCACCAGTGTAACCATTATAGCCAGGATAACCAGCATAACCATCTGAAAAACGAAAAACAGAAAAAGTTTAAAATATTTACTTATTTGTTTATTAAACTATACAGTTGCAAATAAGTATGCAAAGTATAGGATGCATAGCATGGGCGGAGTAACGAAGAACTTATGCCCATATTGGTATTAACAGTAATTTCCAGCGGCGCTGTGACTGGCTATAACGACTTATGCTCTCACATAAGAAGTTACCGCTTAGTTAACAAGGAATACCCCTAAAAACTCTAAACTAATACAGTTAGTTGACCAATGAAAGCGAGACGCAAAACTCTCGAAGGCCAAATGAATTAAATAAATAAACAAGAAAAACTGTTTTCATTAAAATGATTTAAAATGCCTTTAGTGAAGCATCTTGTACTCATCAGCAAGCCCAAAGGTGATCTGAGCTCTCCATTTGCATATAGACCACTGTTCATGTTGGACACAGTAGGAAAACTGCTTGAGAGGCTAATAAAGCCGCGTCTTAATCAAGCTGGAGGAGGGCTTTCTGAAAGACAGCACGGCTTTAGACCTAAGAGATCAACGACTGGGATCGTCAGTGACATCATGAAGGCAGTTGAGGCTACACAAACGGGGGATCACTTCAGTAGACCACTGATTCTTAGCTGCGTTGGACGTGAAAAACGCCTTTAATAGTCTGAGATGGACGAACGTACTTCAGGCCCTAGAGAGAAGAATTGTAAGAAACTCTCTTAAGGATAGGAAACTTTTATATAATACTATGGAAGATCGGAAAAGAAGGAAATTAACATCAGGCGCTTCGCAGGGTTCCATCTTGAGACCAGACCTATGGAACCTTAGCTATGATGCAATATTTCAAGTAGAAATGCCGCAGGATAGCTTTCTGGTGGGATATGCGGACGACATTGCAGCAGTCATTAGCGCCAGAGATGTTGAGGAGGCAAAAAGAAGGCTGCGGCAAGTGGGATAAGAACAAAAAGATGGCTAGATACACATGGCCTGCAACTGGCTGAGCAGATTTCCAATGGAAATCTGGGGAGAGAAAGTTCGGATACAAAGTAGAGCAAAGCCATTGTTAGCAGTGGAAAGGGTCACATCTGCATACCGTACGGTATCGGCGGGAGCGGTTACAGGTATAGCAGGTATGATCCCAATAGATCTACAGATCCTAGCACGAAGGAAGACATGGATATCATGGCAGACCATGAAGATCTTGGAAGTATGCAGCAAATATGCGAGGAAATGTTACACAGTTGGCAGTCTAGATGGAGTTCTGACACTAGGGGCAGATGGACAGAGCGTCTCATTCCTAATATCGAGAAATGGTTGAACAGACGGCATGGGAATGTGAACTATTAACTGACTGAAATGCTGTCAGGTCACGGCTGTTACCGGAGCTACTTATGCAAAATGGGCCAAAGTAACACACCCTTTTGCTGATATGAAGAAATCCTGGACGATGCCGAACACACTTTCTTTAAGTGTATTCGATGGGCGGAAACTCGTAGAGATCTGGAGATGGTAACTGGCTCAATAATGGTAGAGAATGTCGTGGACATCATGATAGTGAACGAGGCCAACTTGTTAGCGGATTTGCGATTTTGTGAAAAATTTCTGCAGACGAAAAAGCCAGATCTGGACGCCGCAGAATAAGATCATGATCAGGATCCCAGACGAAGGATAGTGAAGAGAAGGGCTGATTGAGCCATTGGGTATCCACCCCGAAGCAATGCTAAGGCGGTCCCGGGGTGGAAATTTTTATCCAAGGAAGAAGAGGGGGTTTTTTAGTCGGAAAGTTCACTGTGGTGATCAGTCCGACACAAAACGGAGGGTATGAACCCTCTGGTCAGCGCGTAACGCATTTTTCTTCCTTGCCGAAAAAAAATTCAAGTGAATAAAAATAACAAATTTTTGGACTTTTTTCTATAAACTGCTCAGAAAAAGTTGTTTAGTTAAGAGACCGCTATTGACATGACATATATCTCAAGATGTCAACCGTGGTATCACCGATCGAATAAAACTATCGACAATTAGCTAAAAATAAAGCTATCGATTGTTTTGCAGCTCTATCCTACAGCGTAAAGTCAAAGCATTAAATTACATTGCACTTTACGCCGTAAGTCCCAATTTACACGATGCAACTTTAGTTGCGCAAATCTTGAGTTTATTATAAGACGAATTTACATAGGTGAATGCAAGCGGAAAGGCGAATTCAGTACTATGTATTTTGTTATTGTAAAACATATCGTAAATGTCAAAATCTGAATTCGCCTAAGATGTTCAGCTGGGGGAAAATTGTATATAAACGTTAAATATAAACTTTTATAACTGTTTGTAATTAAAATCACAGATTATATTAGTTTTTCACTTTTAAATTCACAGAGATTTCTTGAAATTGCACTAAATCATATAAAAAAAAATCTGCAGATTGAAATGGCGCGAAAAAGTTTGTAAACAAAAGAAAAAAAATTTGACAATCTCATTGGAAAAATCGCGAGAAGCAAAAAATAATCACCTGTGCTGTTAAGTTCACCTAGTAATGAATTCGCCTTGATTTGTGGACAAATAACTAAGGAAAGAGTGGGGAGTGTAACAATGAGTACAGACTTACTTGTACTCGAAAAGTCGTTTTGTGTCAGAAATTTTACATTTTCTTTCATTTGTGTTTCTTTTCTGTATTGATTTGTTGTCCCTGATGAAAGCAATATTGGCGCGAAATTGTGATATTTTAATTCATTTGAAAAGAAATAAAAAATTAAATAGACCGGCTAAAGAAATCTAAAGTGTTTAATAATATTGTGGACAAGCTCATAAAACAGACAGTAGCATTACTTTGGAAGAAGTGAAAATTAAATGGAAACATTTCAGAATGTAGTACATGCAAAATTAAGAAACTGTAAGCAATAGAAAACGAAAGTTGCTCAAGTAAAATTGTTGTGTCTAAACATAAAAGCAAGTTTAAAAGAAAATTTGGTGATAAGAATTGCGCAACTAAACTTGCCTCGTGAAAATTGCGCTGTAATAGAGAATATGTTTGCCGTAGTTCTTCATTATCTCTTGAAATATCATTAATTTCAATTTGCTTTCGATGGCTGGAATCTTTTAATTATCAAACGCCTGGAAAATATGTGTGGCTTTCGAATCAAATTGTATTTCCCAAGTGTTCCTCTCAAGTGGCAATACTACAAATTGTACGATTTGTCTTAAAAATTTACTTACCTATGCCCAGTTTCGATTGATAGGGGTTATAGTAGCCGGCGCCATAGCCACCAACACTATCCAATCCTGTGCCATAAGCACCTACACCAGCATAACCGCCAACATAACGTTTCTCTTGATGCTTCTCTTGCCACGGACTCAGACTACTTGCAGATCCCGATAACTGCTGTGCATTGTCGGAATTTTCTGATGCCGATGCTACTAAGTCTTCTGCGGCTCTTGCTGCTATGGCAAGAGTTAAAATTATAGCACAAACGGTCTAAAACGATTTACATAATTTAAAGAGCACATTTAAATAACGTTTTTTTTTTAGTTGTTTTCAAGTTAAAGTAGTTCTTGTTGTTGTTGTTGTTTTTTTTTTTTTTTTGCTTATAAACTCCTTTAAGGACACTTACAAAACACTTCATGTTGCCTTAAATGTATTTATTAAGTTTTCCTCCAACACAAACAGCAAACAATTAACGCTTAAACTACTAAACAACTACTAATGCTCGTTTGATGGGAGTTTTAAGCTTTTATAGTGATTTTAAAAGGTGACTAAATACATTTTAAGCGGCACAAATGTATTTAGAAAACACCAGCATTGTTTTTCAAAATTTACAATTCGGTTTTTATTATCTATCACTTAGCGCATGTGTACAACAATGGCTATTAATAAAAAACACACATAGAATCTATTATTATACGAGTACTTATGTGCATCAGATATATTTTTACTTAAATTGACAATTTGAGAAGAAGAGAAAAAAACACCATAAAAATGTTTGTGACGCTTTCGGGGAAATGGTTTAATTTATTTGCCAATAAAATGCTATTTATTTAACCTCAAATTAAACTGGAAAGATTAGATATTTGGCGAGAACTTAAATGCTTCAAAAGAGTTTTCCGCAGTATACTAAGTGCTAAAACTCACGGGAACAAAAACAGATTTTTCTTGTCTTATATGTTAATACGTTTCCATTGGGTCGATCATTTCATTCGCCCAAATTACGTAATTTGTGACATGATTTCCCACATATTTTTCATACGATCAAAAGACTTTTCCGCAGTGTACTAAGTGCTAAAACTCTCGGGAATAAAAACAGATTTTTCTTGCCTTACAATACTTTTCCATATCTCTCCTTTATTGCAACATAGTCATAACTAAAAAAAGCTTGTTTCGAGAAAAACACCTTTCAAATTTTTTGTTTCCATATAAGTCTTATGCTGTTTTCTTTTCTCAAAAAGTTTTGCATTTATGCTGCACTTTTTTTCTTCAAATTCAAGTTTTAAAAATTAAGTTTTATTGAGATGAAAAGAAGATGTCGCAATAACTACAAATATCTGAAAAAAAGTTGAGAAAACTGTATACTTCTGTATTTTTTTGGCAAAACAATATTGAAAATGTTACACTTTTTCTAGAAAAGAAAACGCCATTAGAAAAATTTATTACAAAATACCTCCTAAATAAAAAATTAATAAATAAAAAAACAATTTTGCATTCTTAACTCGAAAAGCTCATTTTTTTACATATGACTATGTTGCAATAAAGGAGCGATATAAAACATGATTTGGGTCAAATCATTTCATTTACCCAATATCTCAAATGACTTACCCTGCAGTTACACCTTCAAGTACAGGGTGGCTGATCAATTTTGCTACATTAAGAAACTCAAATAATTTTTTGTAAAGTTTATGTAAACGCATAGAGGAACTTAACACTAAAATATCCTTGAGACTATCAGACGGGTGTAGTGTACTTCAGACTGAAATATCGGCTATAAGTAAAGCGGCCAGATGGCTGACGTATCACAAAATATTCGGAAGGGATATCAGGATAGTACCAGACAGCAAGGCCGTCATCAACTCCCTGATTAGAATATACTCTAATTCTAGTCTAGTCCAGGAATGCCGGATATCTTTAAATAAGATGGCAAGACATTCTAACATAACCCTAAAATGGGTACGTGGACATGGGTCCAACAATGACAACAACATCCCTGACGAAGTAGCCAAAAAAGGGACAGCCCTAGAGGATAGGGATATAGACCCGTTTTGTGGACAATCCATATCAGCGTGTTGGAAAAGAATAAAACTCCACACGCTAGAACATGCCCAAGAAAAGTGGCTCACAGAGCCCACATGCTTATATCAAGGAACCTGTGGCCGCACATTAACTCCAAGAGAGTAGGGGAGCTATTAAAACTTCCCAGATCTCTCCTTCCATTTATGTTGCATCGCAGTGACCAGCGAGTGTTCCGTCTAGTTAGGTGGCACATCTCAGTGGGTTCCTACCCTCTCACTGGGTACGAAGCACATAAAACCACTCACAACACCCTACAAATGTTCAATACAAACGGACTCAACAAAAAAAAAAAAAAAACACACAAAACTTTTACAGCTGCACACACACACAAATCCCGTCGATTCTTCAGGAGCAGATGTTGTTGCTCTGCTAGTTGACCTGCAGACAAGCCGCAATGGCTACGCAAGGTTTAAATTTAAACAATGAAATGTAAAATTCTAATTGCTAACGGACGGTAGCCGTCATCACTGGACGTTGCCCGTTTGGGAAACACGCCAAGAGACTAGGCCTACCCTTAACGACTTCTGTAGAAGCTGCCAAGACGAGGAGGAGGAGGAGACGCTCCTTCATCTCCTCGGCACATGCCCGGCATTGGAGCATCATCGTGTAAGAAATCTAGGCGAGCGGAGCTCTAGCGGCCTGCCTACCTAACCTTTGTAAAGTTTATGTAATTTATTTTTTAGTAATTCATTTAAAAAATAATACATTTTTATTAAAGTAATTCATGAAGTTTTGAAAATAATTGAATTCAAATGGCTCTCACCCTCGGTGACACATGTAAGATATCTTCTCAAAAAGTTATTCATTATTGCTTACAGCTTTGCATCGGGAATTTTCTCAATTACTGTTCGAATGGATTGCTTTAAATCATCGAAGTTTGTTGGGTTTCTTTTGTAAACTTCTTGTTTGCAATAACCCCACAAAAAATAAAGAATAATAAAAAATCAGATGCAATAAGGTCAGGAAACCTGGGAGGCCAACGGAATGTGGAGTTTCTTGAAAACAGTTTATTGAGAAATTTTTGCAAATTGTTGAAACTAAACAGAGTTGAAAGGGATTTTTTAAAGAAAAGTAAAGACAAACTCTTTCAAGATCTTTAAGTAACGGTCTCCGTAACAGTAAGACTTTAAAAATGTAAGGCCCGACAATGAACCTCGAAGAAACTGCACACCAGACTGTGATACGATGTGGATGTAATTGCATCTTATTGAGTATATGTGGGCTTGAATTACTCCATATTCGACAATTTTGTTTATTAGCATTGCCGTTTAAATCAAAATGTGCCTCGTCAGACATAAAAATTCAGTTCAAGACGTGTTCATCCTCTGACACTATTTGAGTGATCTTCTCGCAAAATTGCAAGCGAATCGGGAAGTCTCTAGGGTTCAGTTTGTTTGTTAATTGAAGCTTAATAGAAATAAGTTTAAATATTGGTGTAAAATTGTCTGCTGACACCCATTTGAGCAGATAAGCTCCTTGTCGAAACTCTAGGAATTGATTGTATGGCAGCAGCTACAGCAGCGATAGTATCCTGCGTCCGAACTGTGGGATCTCGATGATAAAGTCTTCTTGCGACTGTGCCACGCTCGGCAAAATTCTTCACGAGCCTCATTATAGTCCATCTGCTAGGTGGAGTGCCGCCAAACGTGCGCCTATATTCTCTTTGGACGGAAACAATGGACTCTAAAGCGCGAAAGCTTTGCACTATCCAACTTCTTGTTTCATTTCAGTTAAACTTAAAGATCAATCTATAAAATACAATAAAAGTGGAACAGGTTAGTTACAGGGACAGGTATCCTACATGATCGTGCGATCTACTAAATAAAACACGTGTGCTGACAAAGTACTAAAAATGTGTAACAGAGATTTTGACAAATTGGGCGATTTGAAAATTTTTATGAAAATCGTACGATCGTATGGGATAGTGAATCAGAACCTTAAATTGATTTAAGATGTATTAAATTGTAATAAACAATCGCCCCGTACAAAAAAATTATCGCTTACTTTAAAAACAATAAAATGCCTTTAATCAAGTGAACTAAATTTATTTTTATAAATTGTTCAAAAAAGGTTTTTTTTCTTAAGACCCCACTTTTGTCATAATTTTTTTTATCTCAGGATGTCTAGTTTCCATTTCTATTTTAAAATTCTGCAATCGGTTAAAAATTGCAAAAGATATAGGATCAGTGAACCGGAGTGTATATACATACATACATAGATACATACCAAGAATGATCGAACTACAGATTACGTCATGCGCATGATTGCCCGTTAGATGACGTAATTTAACCCATGCAATGGTTGCTTATTCTATCAAAATATAAATAACAGAAAAAGAAAATTTACTAATATAACAAACAAATGGTAAAATCTAAATTATATAATTATGTATATTAAATATTAATTAGTTTTATATGTTTCTATAAAACGAGTATATAATTTTTTCATATCGTTAAAAAACGAGTTTTAATTAAAAAGGAAATTAAAATATAGGGTGTTTTTTTAAGCCCGATAGAACTTGAAATTCTAAAAAATAACACAAAAAATTAAATTGTAATCAAAATTTTTTTTTATTCGAAAGATCAATACGTGACATTAACATTTGAAAATGATTTCGGGCATATGGGCACCGCGGCTGTTCTTGACGAAGCGCATTCTGGACGTCCAATTTTGGGCCACTTTTTCGAGCACTGCTGGCCGTATGTCACGAACAACACGAACAATGCTGGCCTCCAAGGCGTCAATTGTTGCTGGTTTATCAGCATAAACCAGTGACTTCACGTAGCCCCACAGGAAATAATCGAGAGGTGTCAAATCGCACGACCTTGGAGGCCAATTGACAGGTCCATTTCTCGAAATCAACTTATCGCCAAATTTTGATTTCAGTAAGTCGATGGTTGCGTTCGCCGTATGGCACGTAGCGCCATCCTGTTGAAACCACATCTCCTCCGGATCAATGTCATCCATATTTTCAAACAAAAAATCATTGATCATGGTGCAGTAACGATCTCCATTGACCGTAACGCGAGCTCCGGCCTCATTTTTGAAGAAATAAGGTCCGATGATGCCACCAGCATGAAAACCGCACCAAACAGTGCATTTTTCTGGATGTAATGGAGTCTGTAGGGTCTCTTGTGGATTGGTCTCACTCCATATGCGGCAATTTTGCTTATTAACAAACCCGTTAAGCCAAAAATGCGCCTCATCGCTGAACACAATTTTGCGATAAAACAACGGGTCTGATTTTCAAAGTAAATTTGGATAATTTCGTAGCGTTGTTCAAGCGTGAGTCTATTCATGATGATTTGTCAGAGTATACTGAAACAAATAAAAAAATGTTTCATCAAAATTTAATTTTTTGTGTTACTTTTTACAATTTAAAGTTCTATCTAGCTTAAAAAAACACCCTTTATTATGGGAAAAATACGTTTGTCCCACTGGTATGTTTCTACAACTTAAAAATTTCAGACTATTTCGTGACGTCGTTTTACCAATCTGCGCAGAACTTTGAATTTTTTTGTTCGGGTTGGCATAATCTTGTATTCTATCATTCTTGGATATATACTATATAAATCCAGAAATATATATGCCAGGCGCCACGCGTTCTTTTAAGTTATAATTTTTCGGAAATGTAGTTCTTTTATCTCTAACAGTTTGCAAAATTGAATTTGTTACAAAATTTTTAAACGATAACTGCCAATTATCAATATTAAGTTCGGAGTATAATACTTTTATCTCTAACATAATTTTGTTCGTGTAATATGAGTTCTGGTGGTCAACACAAAAATTGTTTTTTTTTTGCCGTTATCGTACAATGGCAAATAAACAAAACGATAAAAAACGTAACAGTAACAAACAAATAAACAATGGCGGTCTTTTCTTCTTTTTTGTTTTTCTTGTTGCTTTTGTGCAAACAAAAGTACAACAATATTAAATTACCAAGTTAAAAGGCTCATAAATACAAGCATTACGTTTTATGTACTATAGGTATGTACATATATTAATTTATGAAGACTTTACTTTGTTTTGGCAAACAGAAAAACACATATACACACACACACACACAAACAGCATACTTGCAAATACTTAAACACAAACATATCAATACTTCCATATGTACTACCCGTAAGTGTGGATTAAAGAAAATTTTTTGAAACACAACAAAAACAACATGTACTTAAATATTTAAAATACAAATATAATAATAATAAAAAATAAGTGAACCAAAAAAAGATGTTGCTAGTTGACAAAATATCATAAAACTTAACTCAATGACCGCCTATTCTTCCCATAACCTCCATTTATTAAAACAAAATAAAAAGAGTTTTCAACACCGACTCATGCTAAATATATTTTGTTTGTTTCTATTTGGGAGAAGGTATACTGTGGATTGAAACCAAAATTTAATTATTAACATAATGTTTGGAAAGTTTACAAGAACTGATTATCACAAGTTTAACGGCTGGGGCACATAGAATTTGTTGTACGTTATACCATGATACAAAAAACAAAGTAGCCGCTTCGCTACAACAATACAACAATAAAAAAAAACAACAGGTATTTTGTTTGTGTAAAAAGGCGAATTCAAACTTAAGCTGTCAAAAGTAGTTGATAAAGGGCGTTTCAGACTATCATACAAGTCTTAAGATTTTGATTGGATTTTGTGGGACAAAAATCTAAAGATATTTGTTGCGACTGTCAAAAAATCTAACGTACCATTACAATTTGTTTTCACACCATCCCACATAAAGTAAAATAAGAAATATGATTTGAAAATAAATATCCAATTTGCTTAATGCCTGGTTTTAATATTTTTATTATTTGCTTCTGTAAAAACTGCAACCCAGATCCAATAAAAAATCTTATTGTTTAAACAAATTTCTAAAAATGGTGATGTGTTATGGGATGTCAAATCTCTTATCGTATTATTTCTCATTTTCATAACGCTTTACATTCACACTACCACACTTGAACGTATTATTTCAATTTTTGACAAGTCTTTATACAAAGTGTGATAGTCTGAAGTGCCCTTAAAGAACATGTACAAAAATTTAAATGGCGCCGAAAAGGTAAACAAAACTTGACAGCGAAAGTGCCGCCATATTAAATGAATTCGCCTGAATTCGCCGATGCATCCACCTAATAATGAATTCGCCTTGCAACTTTTAACGTACTTTGAGAACTTTGAAAACTATCTGGTAATATTTTTTGTATATTTTGATTAAATTTTCGTTCAAAAATAAAAAAAATTAAAAAGAAATTGTGTTAGATTTTCTGTGCTGTGTCTATAATAATAAATAAAAAGATTTTAGTGAAATTAAAATAAAAAATAGTGGAATTTACATCCGTTAACAAAGTACTGATTGTGCCAACTTCATACTTCGTATACCTACTTGATGTCAGTTTAAAAAGGAGACGAACATAGTACAATGGCTTCTATGTGCCCCTGCCTTAATGATGAAATTGTTAAAGGAAGCTTATAGCATGTTCACTTGTATTCTTAGTCGTGGTTCGCGGCCCAATCTTGTTGATTGAACCAACATGATTCGCCATACAAAATTTTGAGAGCGAACCAACTTGGTGGTTCATTTTGATTCTAGTTGCGAACCATGCAAAAACTACTATCTTCTCTAAATTTGATAATAAATTATCGCCAGTTTATCTGAACTAGCTCTCAAAAAACATGTAATAGCATGTTCACACGAAGGCTTATTTTCGAGGTTCGCGCTCTCATTCGTGGTTCGCGGCCCAATCTTGATTGAATCAACATGATTCGCCATACAAAATTTTATGAGCGAACCAACTTGGTTCATTTTGAATCTTGTTGCGAACCAAGCAAAACTACTGTCATCTCCAAATTTGATAATAAATTATCACTAGTTTATCTGAACTAGCTGCAAAAAAATCCAAACAAAGAAAAAACAGATAATTAATGCGTGTATAATTAAAATATACATATTGATAATGTAAAAATTTGATACTTACATAAAGATTTAAATAAAAATTGAAAAAAGAATTAGTGAAACGTTTGCACAAAATATGTAAACATCAGTGTGAAGCAAAAAACAACCGTCTGAACACCTAGTTTCGCAATAGTGGTTCAGAGAGCGAACCAAGTGTTTTATATTACCGTCTGAACATGGTATAAGCAAAGAAAAAACCGATAATTAATGTGTGTAAAATAGAACTGCAAAACTATCAATAGTCGTCCCCATCGAAATTTTCGATAGTTTCAAGAAAAACTATCGATACTATCGTTAAGCGCTACTTTTAGCTATGAATCTGTAACTCAAGAAGTTAGTAAACATAGATACATACATATTTATATAGGTATATATAAAATCTTTACGTATTTTTATTCTATGATAAAAAATATAACTTTTAAATACTTTTCTTTTCATTTTTGCTAAACACTTCGAGCTACAGCGTCACCTTTATGCAAAGAGAACAAAGTTCTTAAAGTCGCAGTCGACAATTAGCCGCAGCCGCCAGATATAAGTTGCCATGTTTAACTAACATGTTTTATATAAAAAAAACTCTTTTTTTTATTTGAGATAAAAGTAATAAATGATATAATACACTTTAGTTTGATATATAATATGATTTATGTAATATATTTTCATTTGTAAATTACGCTATAACTATAAAAATTTAAAGGCGGCTAAGACCCTACCTGAATAAATGGCCAGAAACGTTATGCCGGCTACATGTAACCGGCTTCGTATATACGTTCAAAAATTGTCGATAGTATCACTATCGAACGAAAACAATCGACAGTTAGCTAAAAATAAAACAATCGATAGTACTATCGATTGTTTTGCAGCTCTAGTGTAAAATAAAAAAAAACACATTGAACATATAAAAATAGAATATTTACATAAAGATTTGAATAGAAATTGAAAAACGTTTTTGCAAAATATGTAAACATCAGTGTGGAACAAAAACGAATACCTAGTTTCGCAATCGTGGTTCAGAGAGTAAACCAAGTGTTTTATAAAGGGTGTTTTTTTAAGCTAGATAGAACTTTAAATTGTAAAAAGTAACACAAAAAATTAAATTTTGATGAAACATTTTTTTTATTTGTTTCAGTATACTCTGACAAATCATCATGAATAGACTCACGCTTGAACAACGCTACGAAATTATCCAAATTTACTTTGAAAATCAGTCGTCGATTCGCCCCGTTGTTTTATCGCAAAATTGTGTTCAGCGATGAGGCGCATTTTTGGCTTAACGGGTTTGTTAATAAGCAAAATTGCCGCATATGGAGTGAGACCAATCCACAAGAGACCCTACAGACTCCATTACATCCAGAAAAATGCACTGTTTGGTGCGGTTTTCATGCTGGTGGCATCATCGGACCTTATTTCTTCAAAAATGAGGACGGAGCTCGCGTTACGGTCAATGGAGATCGTTACCGCACCATGATCAATTATTTTTTGTTTGAAAATATGGATGACATTGATCCGGAGGAGATGTGGTTTCAACAGGATGGCGCTACGTGCCATACGGCGAACGCAACCATCGACTTACTGAAATCAAAATTTGGCGATAAGTTGATTTCGAGAAATGGACCTGTCAATTGGCCTCCAAGGTCGTGCGATTTGACACCTCTCGATTATTTCCTGTGGGGCTACGTGAAGTCACTGGTTTATGCTGATAAACCAGCAACAATTGACGCCTTGGAGGCCAGCATTGTTCGTGTTGTTCGTGACATACGGCCAGCAGTGCTCGAAAAAGTGGCCCAAAATTGGACGTCCAGAATGCGCTTCGTCAAGAACAGCCGCGGTGCCCATATGCCCGAAATCATTTTCAAATGTTAATGTCACGTATTGATCTTTCGAATAAAAAAAATTTTGATTACAATTTAATTTTTTGTGTTATTTTTTACAATTTCAAGTTCTATCGGGCTTAAAAAAACACCGTATATTACCGTCTGAACATGGTATTAAATATTTGCTAAAAACAACTTAATTTAAGTTGAATGGCGTGGCATTTTGGGGGTTTTCCGCTTAAATTTTAAAAAATGCGTTTAGAACACACATATGTATATTGTAATAATAGATTGTAAACAGATTGTTTTCTATGTTTCTCAGCTGGCTATATGTCGACATTTCATAGCAGCTACCCTAATCATCCGTAGACTTTAAAATTTTTTGAAAGTCTACTGATGTTTAGGGTAGCTCCTATGAAATGTCGACATATAGACAGCTGTGAAACATAGAAAACAAGCTATTTATAATTTTTTGATTGGTAGCAATGTAGAAGCTAATATAGTGAATAAAACTCAATTGTTGGAATTTTTGTTCTCTGCTTTCAAATACTTTCAAAAAACAAATCGTAGCAACCAACGGTTGTTCATTTGCTTGAAAGGTGTATAGAAATATAGAAAAGTGTATAAATGAAAGCTTGTTTTTTATGTTTTGACAGGTATTATTAATGGCGTTTTCTTTTCTAGAAAAAGTGTAATATTTTCAATATTGTTTTGCCAAAAAAATACAGAAGTATACAATTTTCTCAACTTTTTTTCAAATATTTATAGTTATTGCGACATTTTCTTTTCATCTCAATAAAACTTTAATTTTAAAACTTATATTTTAAGAAAAAAGTGTAGCATAAATGCAAAACTTTTTCAGAAAAGAAATCGGCATAAAATATATATATATTCGTTTTTAATTCTCAATATATTTAGATTGTTGGGACATATAGTTGAATGTTTAAGAATATTTACATATATTTATTTATTGAAGCTTCAAAATATGAACTAACAATATTCAAATCTTAATACTAAACATAAAAAAAAATTAAATAAGTCCAGCCAGGGATATTCTTTTTTTTTTCAACCTAAAGTGGCCGTCAAAATTAAATATGTTGCCTGCAAGAGGATTTGGGTGAAGGTCCAGCTTACTGTCAAAATTTTTACAACTATTTGTAAATTCTACCAACAAAATACATGTTGATATTTGTCGGTGTTGTATTTATGGTAATTCTGTCACTACTTGAATAAAGCTGCCTTGGGTAGTTCATTATACAAAACTCCACCCATGTAATCAATGCGTTGTTTTGATTTCTCCAATCTATATCTTGGAACACGCAAATTGCAACTGTTGCGAGTATTAAAAAATGCTTGATTTTGCTGAAAAGAGAAATTTATCAAATAAACCCTTAATAAACAAATAATATCTTTTATGAATATGGCCGTTACGTAAATATTTTTATGAAATCTTTATTTTCTTTTATTGACTCATAATATAAGTATAATATTTAATAGGTATATTAGGTGTGTTTCTTTACTTTCCGGGCAAGTTTCGGGCAAAAGAGAGCATGCATGAGTTACTCTCAAATACAGATAAAATTTACCTAAAGTACGGGAACGCAAAAAGCCAAATTTCTAGCCCAAAAAGAAACATATGCTGTGTTTTGATATGGCAAAAAAAATTGTCACTTAGTTTTACGAAAAAATACTGTGATATTTTTCACTTTTTAGCTTTTAAGGTCTTTTGTACATTCCTGTGTATTTAATTTTTATATAAAAACACTGAAATGATTTGTATACGAGTTGATTCAAATGAACTTTGTTTCTTTGCTATTGTTTATTTTTCGAACAGCTGATTGCTTAATTACTTGCCCAAACTAGCCCGAAGAAAAAGTACGGGCTGTTTAGTGCAAGAAGAGGAAGCATACTATTCTCTCAAAAGCGCTCTCATTTGCCCAATTTTAAAGTACGGGAACGCTTTTCGTGCAAATTGGGATCCCGCGGGATCCCAAAGTAGAGTAAAGAAACACACCTATTATTGACATATATTTTCAGATTTACTTATTTCGGCTACCTATGCGCTCATCAGTGGCGGATATTTACAAGATGATATTGTACTCCTTACACAATGTCATTGCATAAAAAACTTCGTTAATATATTTTTGTTAAATTTAGAGCTAGCAGGCACCTAATGAAAGTGCCTTTACAAAGTGAGTAGTTTTACCTTTCATCATTTATTTCAAATACCTTGTACATACTCGTACTTGTATATTTTCTCTACCTGCACTTGCAAAACTTCTTACCGCCTCTTAGGTGACCTTCACCGATCATGTTTAATTTCTGTGAACCAATCGATTTACACACAACACAAACGTAAATATTGTATGCAGGGCTGGGCAGTATTTGAAATACTTGTATTTGAAATACGTATTTGAAATACAAATACGTATTTTGTATCTGTATTTCAAATACACGACCGGAAAGTATTTAGTATTTTGTATTTCAAATACGTGTGGCTCAAAAATACATTTTTACAAAATACATTTATTTATTATAATAAATTGAAAACAAGTTATTTCACAAAAGCTAAAACCGTTAGAAACTACAACCATTAAAATGTTTATCATTTTGCAATACTGCAATTTGGCTTTCATTTAAACAGAGCTAATACATTTTACACTAATCGGGTGATATCAGTAAGAATTTCTATATATTTGCCACCAGCTTTTGATATACAGGGAAATAATTTTTATTGTGGAAAACTTTAGGCTGCGAGAACCAGATTAGATCCGCTGCAATATAATACTTTGAGGCTTGGAAATAAGATTTAATGAGTTTCTCATGCTGACACCTGGAGCAAATAGAGCCATATCGGTGTCATGTTTCCATCCTAGTTTCAAAATTAGCTGATTGCCAGAAAGCATCTCAGTAAAAGAGAGGCAAAAAATTCAAAATCTTGCAATAGATACCATGGAGAAAAATTGCAAAAAACATGAAACCATGACTGGATGCAGAAGAAGTAGTAGTTGAGGTAAAGATAATGAAGATTTTATTGTTGTTTTGGACAATACAGTGATCAACCTCGTAAATCAAATTTAGAACTTGAGCTTATCAGTTTTCAAAATGATAAAAGCAAGGAGCTTGATATTCTGGAAAACTACCCAAGAATCAAAAATAAATGCATTTTTAGAATTTGACAGCAGCTTGTATTCTTCAGGACCTGTAGAAAGATTATTGACTGATTGAAATATCTAGTTTTTATTAAAGGAAATACTTGTTTTGCCGAATGAATGTTTTATTTACTATCTATCAAATGCTAAATATTAGGTTTGTTCCTTTAATTTCTTAGCAAGTTTAGAACAATCATATGAATATGCATACAACTTAGTTTAAGTGCATATGTAAAATAAAATATGTATCTAAAGCCAGACGGGTACATTTTTCTGAGACCAAATTACAAATATGTATTTGTATTTTGTAGTTGTATTTTGTATTTAAAATACACAACTTGAAAGTATTTTGTATCTTGTATTTAAAATACACTACTGTAAAGTATTTTGTATCTTGTATTTGAAATACACTCCTGGAAAGTATTTTGTATCTTGTATTTGAAATACATATTCTGTGTATTTTGCCCAGCCCTGATTGTATGATACTAAATATTGTATAATTTTA
This sequence comes from Thecocarcelia acutangulata, assembly GCA_914767995.1. Classification (NCBI taxonomy): domain Eukaryota; kingdom Metazoa; phylum Arthropoda; class Insecta; order Diptera; family Tachinidae; genus Thecocarcelia; species Thecocarcelia acutangulata. The sequence continues at coordinate 19,649,656 of OU612095.1, read as the reverse complement.
TTTTTCACATCAATTGTTAACAAAGATCAACTTGTTAGAAATTTTGTTTTTGTAAAATTTCAAACGCCCTTAAAGTAAGTTTTGAGGTTGATTTTACTTGAAAGCTATTTTTATAAAAACTACATGTTTTTGGCGTTACCAAAAAAAAAGAAAAAAAAGGAAAACAATTACGGCCAAAGTAATTGTTAACAACAAAATCGTTTGTACTTCAAATTTAAGCAAACGAAAAATCAAAAACTCGCATTTTATTGGATTCTTTGACACCAGCAAAATAAAAAGGGTGTTAATTTGTCAAAATAAACGTTGACTTGAAAAAAAAAAAAAACGAAACAGATTTTGTGCTAAAATATTTTGGGTATGGGATTTAAAAAATCTTCAAAGTGTACTCGTATTGATGTCATTAATTTTGAAAATTAGTGCTAATTAAAAAACTAAGTAAAATAGTTTATTTGTTGATATGCAATCTCTTTAATGTGAAATTTACGTGATGCGAGTTTTAAAACAGTTTGATCTGCTCTATTTTTCAAAACCAATTAAACGACTTCCGTTTTAGATAAATTTTCATGTGAACAAAATATAATAAAACAAAAATTTTTTTTAATAAAAATCAGGACACAACATAATCCAAACTACGATTTGCCGTAGCCATTGGGCTAGATATTTTATCGGCAAAATTTTTAAATGGAGCTGAAAGAATTGAAGACATAAATGAAATGTTGACTTATAGAAAGTTAGGACTAATGTATAAAAAGTGAACTCTTTGTATCAAGTCCAAAGCGAATTTATACAGGTGAATGCAAGGCAAATTCATAACAGGTGAAATTGACAGCGCAGCTGATAACTTTTTTTTTAATTTTAATATGTTTCAGATGTCAATGGCATAATTAAAAAAAATTTGTAAACAATTTTTTAAATTATGTATTCTATTTTGAGCGCCAGGTATCATCCACAATTCTCCCCAATCTTGCTGACCATTTGCCCCTTTCCAAGCTCTATGATCTGAGACTTTAATTTTCATGAAATAATTAAATGTTTGTCTTTTATTGTAAATTTTGTTTTATTATATTTTTTAGTTCTTTTTTGTGTTTATATTTTTCCCTTGACATTTGAAAAATATTTATTTTTTGTAGTGTTGTTTTATTGCTCTTGCATTTACCTGGTATGAATTCGCTTTGGGTGAATGCAAGCGGGAAGGCGAATTCAATACTATGTATTCTGTTATTGCAAAACTTACTGAGTTTGCTTTTACATTTAGACAGACGATGGGAAGACATTTTTTCATTTCTCTTTTGGTCTTGTCTAAATAGACAGACAGAAATTTTCGTTTCTCTTTTCTTTCTTTTTTGTTGTTGTTGTTTTTTTAAGCACAGCTAGTGTGTTTATATGAAGTTGATGTTGATATGAAAATAATGATATGAAGCAACAACATTAAAAATGCGAAAAGTTAAAAAGAGAAAGAAAAAATGTCCACAAATGTCTAGTACAGAGAGTACTAGACATTAAACGAAAATTGTCCCACTGACGAATTTCGATCAACACCATGATTGTGTGCATTTTCATATATACCATGATAAAAAAAAAACAAGGTAGCCGCTTCGCTACAACTATACAAAAATAAGAAAAACAACAGGTATTTTGTTTGTGTAAAAGGCGAATTCACACTTAAGCTGTCAAAAGTAGTTGATAAAGAACATGTATAAAAATTTAAATGGCGCCGAAAAAGGTAAACAAAACTTGACAAAGAAAGTGCCGCCATATTAGCCGAATTCGCCTGTATTCGCCGATGCATCCACCTAATAATTAATTCGCCTTGATATACACCAATGTGTTTTATTTTTGGCGACCAAATATTCGTCGTTCGTCGCAGTTGTGTTCCTAGCATAATAGACATTGGGCTAGATCAAGCCGAATTCATTACTAGGTGAACTTGACAGCTCAGGTGATTATTTTTTGCTTGCCGCGTTTTTTTTCCAATGAGACTTAAATTTTTTTTTCTTTTGTTTACAAATATTTTCGCGCCATTTTAATCTGAAGTTTTTGTATGATTTCCGTCAAGTAGTGTATGATTTAGTGAAGTTTCAAGAAATTTTTGTGAATTTAAAAGTGAAAAAATATTACAATCTGTGATTTTAATTACAAACAATTATAAAAATTTTTATATACGTTTATGTAACATTTTTTTTAGCTGAACAACCTTAAGCGAATTTTGACATTCTAAGTAAGTTTTACAATAACAAAATACATAGTATTTAATTTGTCTCCCCGCTGGCATCACCTGTATAAATTCCCCTTGGGTTAGATATTATTGTCGGCAAAATTTTGAAATTCAATTCAAAGAATTGAAGACATGAATGAAATGTCGACTTATAGAAAGTTAGGAAACACTTATGTATAAAAAACAAACTGTATTATTTAATTGATATCAATACTAGAAGCTAATAAAGCAAATAAACTCAATTAATTTAATAAAATATTTACAGAATTTTGATAAATAATGAGATCGTGTCAGAAAAAAATTTAACCTTCTAGCGCCAAATTTTTTTTTTTTTGGAAAGAAATTGGGTTTTGATTTTTTCTAAAAGTAAAGAATATGAGGGAAAAATTGTTAATTCTGTTAAACAAAATATAGGCGTTTAACATGTCTAAGTCAAGCAAATTTTCGAAAAGTCGATTTATATACAGTGTGATCTTCACTAGAATTTTATAGCGCCCAATTTATTGTATGAAAGAATATTGTGATGTCGTTTTGAGTGGCATATAAATTGGATTGTTCAACGATGTGATTAATAATAGTGGTGCTCAAAAATATTCAAAGCATTTGAAAGGCGAATCAAGCTATTTGAGATCTTTTCATAGCTTAAGCTTAGAAAATTTATTCGCAGAGTTATCCTATACTACGTTCTTTTGGTGCCACAACATTTCTTTTTTTTTTTTTTTTGGAAAGTGTGAGATCCAATTAACTCTCCTGTTTTTCGGATTGAACGATGGTGGAATATTTGAAGCAGGAGATAGCAATTTTGCCAGTGATGCAATATCTGACATACTCACCGCTTTATTTATTGCCTCATCAAACCCAATATTGGTATGACACTCTACATCGCAAGCATCAACATCCAAATCATCGTCCATATCTACTGCATCAGTATCGCTCTCGAAATTGATTAAATGCAATATTTTTCCGATCTCTTCATCAGTAAGCCGTGACAGCTTTTGAGTTTGTCGACTTTCCGTGTCTATTAAAAATAATTTATTATTTTCTGAAATGTTCAACTTTCGAACTTACCTAATATGTTTTCTCGAGTTTTCCTAAGAATGTCTACAGACGGCTAACTTCCAAGATCAGTAAAAAGCTTGCAAGTTTTTTCTTTTAACTGTGTAAACTTTTAATATATTTTTTAAATTCACACTATTTGCAAAATAATTATTTGGTCTGAACTGCAAATGGCGATGATAGCAACTGTAGCATGATCACGACATAAATTCATTTTTTTAGCCATAACAAGAATGCATCCTATTAAAGGCATGCGATCGTGCGATCTACTAAATAAAGCATGTTTGCTGAAAAAGTACTAAAAATGCACCCGTGCGACAGAGTTTTTGACAAATCGTGCGATTTGAAAAATATTATAAAACTTTTCAAAACATTATAGTTTCTGTGCGATAAGTGTGTTTTATATTGTGAAAAATATGAGAATATTGTTGGTGCCTCGAGAAAAAAATTTAAGTAATGTAAAATTATTATGTTAGTAAAAGTTTTTAATTATTTTACTATGTTTATAAATTATTGTAATTATACTTGTATAATAGTGTGGCCTACAACGCCATTTTGAAACGATATTTTCAAGTCGGCCAGACTTTTGAAACAGTTTCCTGTGAATGAAACGTACGATCGTGTAGGATAGAGAATCAGGGTCTTAAGTAGTATATAAGTAGACGTAATTTTAGTTTTAAGAACAATTATAATTTGCATTGACTTGAGCAACAATCGGGTTGCTCGTCGCTGATATTATAACAATAAACCTAAATAAACGAAAGATTTCTTTGTCCCAATTTTCACGAGGCAATTTTAGTTGAGCAATTCTTATCAAATTTTCGTTTCAACTTGCTTTTATGTTCAGACACAGCAATTTTACTTGAGCAATTTTCGTTTTCTATTGCTTACACTTTCTTAATCTTGCATGTACTGCATTCTCAAAATTTTCCATTTAATTTTCACTTCTTCTAAATTAATACTGCTATGTATTTTTTGAAATTGTCCACATATTTAAAAAAAAAAATTTTTTTCAAATGAATCAAAATATCGCAATTTCGCGCCAATATTACTTTCATCACGGACAACATATCAATACATAAAAGAAACACAAATGAAAGAAAATGTAAAATTTCTGATAATACGAATGATAGCACAAAACGACTTTCCGAGTACAAGCAAGTCTGTACTCATTTTTACACTCCCCACTCTTTCCTCTCTTATTTGTCCACAAACTCAAGAATTGCGCAACTAAAATTGCCTCGTGAAAATTGGGAATTTCTTTTCAATTATAAAACATTTTCATCGATTTTTATTACATTTTTTTAGGACTTTTATTTATTTATTGAATCTTCACAATGTGAACTAACAATAAGTATTAAAAACTTAATACTAAATGCAAAAAATTAATTAAGTCCAGCCAATGCGAGACAAAATGTTTTATTTTGCGCCAATTATATCGGTGAAATCACCTATTTAACGCTCTGATGATAGCAAGCGTATCCCTTCTTCTCAACCGAGTGTGTTTCGCTCTCTGAACCACTATTGCGAAACTAGGTGTTCAGACGGTTGTTTTTTGCTTCACATTGATGTTTACATATTTTGTGCAAAAGTTTCACTAACTTTTTTTTCAATTTTTATTTAAATCTTTAATTAAGTATCAAATTTGTACATTTTCAATATGTTTACTTTGATTTTACACACATTAATTATCTGTTTTTTTTTGTTTAGATTTTTTTGAGAGCTAGTTCAGATAAAATAGCGATAATTTATTATCAAATTTGGAGATGACAGTAGTTTTGCTTGGTTCGCAACAAGATTCAAAATGAACCAAATTGGTTCGCTCATAAAATTTTGTACGGCGAATCATGTTGGTTCAGTCAAGATTGGGCCGCGAACCACGAATGAGAGAGCGAACATCGAAAATAAGCCTTCATGTGAACATGCTATAAAATTAAGTATGTTTCGTGCAAGAGGGTTTGGGTGAAGTCCAGTTTGCTGATATACCTTGTTGCGTACTTATAAAATTCGGCTTTTACCAGCGGAACACGCAGATCTTTATGAATTCGTGGATTTTTTACGTTAGCTGCAATAATCAATCGCAGAATTTGGTTTTGTCGCCTTTAAATATTTTCAATGTTTGACGTTGAGGCGGTGCCCCATAATTGAATTCCGTAACACCATATAGGCTTTAGAATGGCGTTGTATAGCAGAAGTTTGCTATTTACTACTCTATATGAGCATACATACTTAAAAATTATATTTTGTTATTTACGCCTCTTTCGACTTCAGGTGACGCTACTATTATACCCTGTTAATATGTACACACATACATATGTATTTATTATAGACCACAGCATTTATTAATGACTTTCAATAAACATCAATTCTTGTTCTTCATCGTATCAATCACTATTGTGATTGTGCTTTATGTTTGACAAACACTGTTGCTGGCAAGTTTTTTATTAAACAAAATCTTCTATTTCAAATGTAAACTCTTAATTTAAACTAAAACAAATAATGTTTTGTGGTACATAAATCGACACTTGTCTTTAGTAATGGGCAGTTTAATGTTTTCAAATTGAATACTTAATTATGTCATAAACATAAATATTGTGTCAAAACAATGGAAACATTTCGTTTGGACATTTAATGTCAATTAACAACAACATGTTCATTACAGCATTCAAATGTACATTATACATATGTATGTGTCTTTATTAGATCGCATTGCCGTTTTTCAACTGCTGGTCCGGTGGCTGACATTGACCAAAGATGAGGCTGCCTGCGTGTATAATGTTATGTTATATTTTGAATTTAAAATCAAATTCAACATGAATGTTTGGTGTTACATATGTAAGCATGTTCTATATACATATGTACGTACATACATACTTACATACATATGTAAATCGAAATCTATAAATTCTAAAGTCATATTATTAAGAATTTGTGTTTTGTTTTTCTTTATTTATAAATAATTGTACATCAATTATTTAAAATTTATAAGTTTAAAGACAATTTCTCATGTTAAGAACACATATGTATTCTGCGTTTGCGAATTACTTATGTGAAATTTTTAACAATCAATGTCATTGTTATGTGAACATTATTCATGAAAAAATGCCTGCCTGTTTGTCTGTCTGCTACACACTAGATGTGAAAACAATTTAATGATTCACAGACAAATTGTTCGTAATATCTCAGGGCTATTCTTTGTTTTAAATGGCATTGAATTTAATTCAACAGAGAAATTGGAAAAATCTCACAATATTCAGTTTGTTTGTTGGGTAACATTTTTAGGAAATATGATTTGCTTCTCTTCAAGGGAAATTTTTAGCGTAATTTGTAGAAACGTAGTTTTTATTAATAATGTTGCCATAATTTTCTTATTATATGAAATACAGGGTGTTTGGTAGCAGATTTATATTTTCAAACTCAAATAAAAAACGTAAAAATTGTTACAAAGTTTTATTAAGAGCATTGAACGATAGAATGGAAATGCGGATTTTATTTTTTTTTTATATTAACTTCACCTGTATGTCTGCTTGTTTGCAACACTGGAAACCCATACCATATGAGTGATTAACACATATCGCTGCTTTATTGCAACATAGTCATATCTCAAAAAATGAGCTTTTTGAGTTAACAATGCAGAATTGTTAACTGTAATACCATTTATATTGTGCCAAAAATTTATTCAAATTGCTTTTAAACTGTTTCCTTTAGGAGAACGTTGTGTCAATGCGGTCAAAGGATGCCCTCAGGGTGGAGTACTATCTCCCCTACTATGGTCAGTACTTGTTGACGACCTCATCAGGCTCCTTAACCGAAAGGGATACAAAACCATTGGACACGCAGATGACATCTGCGTGACAATCAGGGGCGATCATCCTGACACGATGGGAATGCTGATGCAAAATGCATTAGACACAACATGGGAATGGTGCAGAAGGGAAGGGCTTTCAATAAACCCTGAAAAGACGACAATTGTGCCATTCACCAAAAAAGGGAAGTAGTGATCCCTACTCTAAGGATAAATGGTATTGAGGTTGCTCCCAAGACAGAGGTGAAATATCTAGGCATAGTCCTGGATAAGAAACTCACATGGGAACCGCACCTCGTATCGGTTATAAAAAAGGCAACAACAAGCCTCTGGATTGCCAAGAAACTACTGAGTAGATCCTGGGGCCTAAGCCTTAAGATAACGTACTGGTTATATACCCAAATGGTAAGACCCACTATACTATATGGGGCTGTAGTATGGTGGGGAAAAACCAAACAGGTAACAGTCATATCAAGACTTCACAAGGTTCAGAGACTTGCATGCCTATGTATCACAGGGGCGATGAAAACCACCCCAACGATAGGCATGGAAGCTCTTTTGAACCTAATACCACTTAACGTAGCTGTACAAAAAGAGGCGGCCGTTCAGGCCATCTCAATTTACAAAAGGAAAAAATTTAAGGCAGGAAACCTTATTGGACATTTTGCAATCCTAAAGGATTTCAGAGACGTAATCGATATGTCTCAAACAAGTGACCTTATAGATCCTTCTAACTCCTTTGCCAGGAAGTTTAAGACCATCTTCCCAACAAGGGAGGAATGGAGCATGAACCCAAGATGGTTGCGGGATGGTTCACAAAAGTGGTACACGGATGGATCCAAAACGCTCCAAGGTGTTGCAGCGGGAATAGTGGGGCCTAGAGCACGCAAATATATGACCCTTAGCAAAGACACCACAATCTTCCAAGCGGAACTATACGCAATAAGGGAAGCGCTTGAAATACTTTCCCACAGGGGACACAAGGGAGTGCTGATAAAAATACTCTCCGATAGCCAATAAGTGCTGAAGGAGCAGTTGTGTCTTCACATCCAAGTTAGTACTGGAATATCACAACAGGCTAAATGAACTGGCAAGCCAGAACCAGGTCACCCTGATCTGGGTGCCAGGACATGAAGGGCATCATGGCAATGAAATGGCTGACATTTATGCCAAGAAAGGAGCAGAGGAGACTTTTATTGGACCCACTCCAACTTTTGGCTTTAATAAGGGTCTCTTGAATGAACAGATAAATAAATGGACGGTGTCCATCGTTGAACAACATTGGAACGAGACAGCTGGTCTTGAACACTCCAAGAAATTTCTAAACTTTGATAAAAATAGAGCCGAACGTGCTCTAAAACTGGACAGGAAAAGTCTCAGAACATTGACAGGTGCACTTACAGGTCATTATAACTGCTACAAGCACCTGCATAGGATGGGAATTTCCAACACAGACATTTGCAGATTCTGCGGTGTTGAAGAGGAGTCAATGGAGCACTTAATCACCCAATGTGGAGCACTGGGACACAGAAGATATAGGCTACTACAAGCTTATATGTTAAGCGAATGTGACTTAATATCACTCCCTATGATGGTCCGTTTTCTTGCCATACTCAACCCATAATGGGGCAAGGGACGCACAATATATCACCATTGGTCGCAGTGCAAATGGCCGATGAGGGCCATATCCCATCCAATAATAATAATAATAATTAGGAGATATTTCCTCAAAAAATTTGCTAAGACAATTATATGGATACTAAAAATTTGAAATGCGTTTTTCTCGAAACGAGCTTATTTGCGATATGACTATGTTGCAATAAAGGAGCGATATGTAGGTATATAAAACTGTATATGCAGTGCGAAATTTGGAGTTGCCGTATTGCTTCCAGGGAAGTGGGGAGATTTTGAGGACTCATGAATCCGATTTTGGGAACTCCAAAAAAAAAAAAATCGGAACCACTTCGCTAACCATTTTGGAACCGTTATTTCATATTCGGTGTGCGTTTTTGCCGTTTAACATGCATATGAACTATAAACGATCATTGCATTGCATATTGCTTGTGAGGAAGTGGGGGAATTTGACGTTTGCTGAAAATTGAATCGCGTTATACAGATAATTATCTGGTTATATGAATAATTACTTCAAATTTTGTGTTCTTTGTGCATTATGGTTTTGAGCTTTATGTTGTTAGTGAGGATATGCGTGTACATGTATAACAAGCAAATCAACAGTTCCCACAGTGGGTTTAAATGCGATACAAATTCGTAGCAATATATAATTAAATCGAGTTTGATTTTATTTATAATTTTATTAAAGCCTCATTTAAGGCCCTGATTCATTCACAGGAAACTGTTTCAAAAGTCTGGCCGACTTGAAAAAATCGTTTCAAAATGGCGTTGTAGGCCATACTATTACACAAGTATGATTGAAATAATTTATATACACAATAAAACAATTAAATACTCTTATTAACATAATAATTTTACATTACTTAAATTTTTTTCTTGAGGCACCAACAATATTCTTATATTTTACACAATATATATCACACTGATCGCACAGAAACCATAATGTTTTGAAAAGTTTCATAAAATTTTTCAAATCGCACGATTTGTCAAAAAGTCTATTGCACGGTTGCATTTTTAGTACTTTTTCAGCACACATGCTTTATTTTGTAGATCGCACGATCGTGTATGATAGTGTAACATGGCCTTTAATAGCAGTTCCCCAGGCTCTAGGAAATCTTAAAAATGAAATTTTGTTTGCGGATTTAAAAACGCTAATATATTTTTAATACATTAATAAAAAGTAAAATTGAGATCTTTAATATATTGTAAAGAATTTTTGGTCACATCTAACCCAGTGTGCAGCTGTTGATCTGCTTATTATAAATGAACAACACATTCATACAAACAAGATAACACTAAAAATATAATAAACAAACACAAACATACATGATTAAAAGTACGTAAAATTCCAAGTAAATCAACTACAAATGATGTTTGTTATTGTGACTTGCTTATTGTTCGCAAGCATGTGTATGAGTGCGTATATGCGAAAGAAATACATTTGTACATTATGAACGACTAGAAAATTCATGTCGATTGTGGAAACTGATAAAGACGTATAAATAGCAGGCAGGTCGGCAGCAACGAGTCAGTTTATTTTTAAGCTTTGTACAAGAAAGTCATAGTATAGTGTTTTGGTACACAGTATATCAAGTGTAAATAAGTTTTTGAATTTTTTAAGTACTTAAGTTCATTATTTCATTTACAATTGAAGAATCCGCAAAAGCGTTTTTAGGGGCAAAAACGTAACAATATTACAAAAATGTCGTAGACGTTTCTAAAATTGGAGAACTACTAAAGTGTCATTAATTTAGCGATGCCCATCCATTGTATTAAAGTGGTAAACAAAAGCAAACACAATCTTACGCTAATTAGTTAAGTCGTCAATAAGACAGCGACGAATGAACATGCGCAGGAGTGTATGAATTTATTCCTTGTTTTTTCTCTGTATTTTGCGTATTTGTTACTTTTTGTGATATAAAATTTATTAAAAATACTAAAAACATAAATTCACATATTTATTCTTTACTTTTACTTCAATTTTAATTAAATTGTATGTAAAACGATTTTTTTGATTTGCGTATTTTTTTCTCCCAGTGCAAATTTATTTACACTCAGAGCATAACTATGGATTGGGCATCACTATATTAATTACAAATTTGTTATTGTTCTCACAACACCTTCTTATGCAAATAATCTCTTCCACTCAATCTTTATTTTATGTATTAAATTATTGGTTATAGTTGTTTTCTAATTTCACTTTATTTTCTTACGGAAAATTGTTCGTACATAAAAATGACTATAAATGCGTTAAACATTTGTTTAAAAAACTGTTTGATTACTATTTTTCTTTTCTAATAAATAAATATATGTCGCTTGGAAATAAAATGCTTTCAAAGTACCAAAATGTGATAAAAATGTCCGCTTAAACAAAATAAGCAGCCAATTGAGCCATTTTATCTTTGGGTTGACGAGCACCACCGCGACCTCCTCTGCCACGACCACCTTTACTGCCGCCTCTACCACCACCTCGGCCACCACGACCACCTCTAATATTGACCGGTCGGGAGGCAACCGCTCGATGTTTTTCAACTAAATGCGTGAAATCTGCAGAGCAAAATATGCAACCGGATTTTTCTTCAGAGCCATCTTTGAATTTTGTTTTATCGGATTTGTAAAGAACTTTAACGTTTTGGGCGCCACATTCGTCGCATTTGTCATCTGCAATAAAATTTATATCAGTTTTTTTTATTAAAAGTTATAAAATAAAAACTTGTAACAAATGCTGTAAAAATTTTCAAGGGGACAATTTCCAATGCTAAGCAATTTTCAGTTATTTCAAAACTTTGGTAAAGTAAACTCCATTTAAATAACTTTCTATATAAAATTAGCTCAGAAATAATCCCTCTTATAGTAATTGGCTGAAGAAGACACACAAAGGGGTGTCGAAATATCGAGAATAATTTTGTAACAAGTGACCTCAAGCTCAAGTAAACAACAATTGTAATTGGTTAATTTTAAAAATCATTGCTAAGATCTATGCAAATTATTTTGTTTTTACATTTCTGCAGAAATTTATAAAAAAAGAACATAAAAATTACTTTTCTAATTTCCTGTGTAAGAAGCGGTGAATTGCTGGATGCATCAAGAGCACAAAGTAGCATACCTATACTACACTACTTATCTTATTATCTCAACTACATCTATACCTTTTAATTATTTTTTTAAGAAAGAATACTAATTCCACCTTTCATTCTCATTCTCATATATAACACATTGGGAGGAACCCTTGTGAGTTGAATTACGTTTATATTATCCCCAGTGACTTATAGTCTACCTAATATTTAGATTTTTGAACGAAATTTTTTTTTTCTAATAAATTTAATAAAGCAAATTAAAAACATATTTACCTTCCACAGTGATTTTAGTAGCTCCTTTAAAACAATTGATGATAACATCACATTTGTTGCAACCAATCTTCCAGCTGGGAGCCAAGGTACAGTCCAAAACCAACACACCATGCTCACATTCCACACAACTCGATATACCCAAAGTATTTAGAGAATGTTGGCAGGTGGGGTGGGTACAAGAATTACAGCCTGCACTTTTAGGCATATCCCTGAAGGGAGGATGATTATAACAATAGGGACAGAACGGATATGATCTACCCTTGGTGCCGGTGGTAAAAGCCAACAGTTCAAAATCGTCCAAAGGACATTTGAACTCTCGATAAACTTTAACGTTGCCGCCATTTGGTAACGAATAGGTCTCATCACATTGAGAACAATGTAGTCGTGCCGGTTTCGATTGTATGTATTTCATATAGCGGCGACATTTGCCGCAACGTGAGTGATTCTTACCCGACTCGGCCAGAGGCGAGAATGATACCTCAAATAAGCTATCCATATTGAAAATATGCTTAACAAAGTATAAGAACTTTGAACGAAAAATATCGATAGCATGTTTGAGCACGGCATTAAAATCTGCAGAACCTTTCGCTATAAGATTAAGCATACTTTCCACTTCGGAGCGCATGGTGGGCAGAACTAATTCGGGATCAATCTGTAAGACACAAAACAATAATTTTGTTAATATTAGTATTTTTTGCTATACACAACAAAATTACCTTTTGATAGCCGTGTACCAAGACGATACCCAATGTTGTGGGTATAAGTCTACGACCGCTTTCTATTGTCACAAAATTTCGTTGGCAAATATTATTTATATGTACCGGTATAGAAGCATCAGTACCAATGCCGTGCTGTTCCATTAGTGTGATTAGTTCAGCTTCAGTCAAATAACCCGGTGGACTAGTTTGACCATCGGCCAAACGTACATCATTAATTTGAATACGTTCTCCTTCGGCAAAAGGTGGTATGGCTTCATCTCGGCCGAAAGCCTGCCAAGTCATAACATTAGTAAAACCAGGGTCAATTAAAACATTTGCCGTACATGAAAAAGTTTCCATGCCAACACGCAGTTTAACAGTTGTCGTAACGTATTTTAAATCTTTCGATATCGTACCCAAAAAGTGACGGCAAATAAAATCGTATATCCGCCAGGTGTCTTTATCGAAGTCGGTGCGAGAAGCCAACTTCATTGGGGTAATGGGAGGATGATCTCCAGCATCTTTGCCTTTGCGTGGAGGATTCATATTGCCCAGTATGGCTTGAGCTTCGCTGCCAAACTCTGAAGAATGTTTCAAGATATGAACAACAGCACTTAAAGTAATAAAGGATTTAAAAAATAAGTGAACAAATTTTTTCTCATCTAAAGCCAGGCCACTTACTTTAAATCAAAATTAGCCGGATACTGATTTGTTTCCGTACGGGGGTAACTTATATAACCTTGAGTATACAAACGTTCGGCGATCAGCATAGCTTGAAAAGGACCAATACCCAAACCAGAACTACAAATACGCATCAATTCCACTGTGTTTAAGGCCTGAGGACGTCCCATATATTGCTCCTTGGAGGTAACACTTTCTACACTAAAAACAAAAATAAAGGTTTATTTTCGAGATACTTAATTTCTGGCACTTACATTCCCTCCTTTTGATTCTTAACCATATTTAACAGCATTATGGCAATATCCTTTTTAAATACTCGTACACGGGCCCACTCAAAACTGAATTCCGGCTGACCAGCCGTCAGTTGCAAATACCAATAACTTTCTGGCTTAAATGTCTGTATGTCATCATGACGTTTAACACAAAAGCCTAAAGTAGGTGTTTGGCAAGGACCATAGGATATCAAAGAAGAGTCCAAATCCCCATAGCGTCCCTGAAAGAACTTTGTTTGGAAGCGTGTAAAAGCGCAACCAATACGCAAGTCTAGTTCTTGTCTAGCATCTACAGATTTTGCTTCATTTTCATTAGGAAATCCCAAAGATTCCATAGCACCTTTGATATCTTTTTCTGTTATAGCGGAAAAATGGGCTCGATAAGTAACATTGCGACTATAGACGTTGGGTATTACACCAGATACAGCATCCATTACTTCATAGCAAATATTTTCACCCTCTTTATCACAATCCAACCACAAAACCAAGTAATCACAGCCTCTGGCTTCTTGGGCTAAAAAACTGCGCATATGTTGTTTGGGATTAGCTTCCTTTTTTTCGGTGGGACAGCCAAACAATTCAGCCGGATCTACTTTATCCCAGGAATTATATTTACCCACAAAATCCAAAGACATAACATGACCGCAAACCGAAGTCATGCGAAACAAAACATTTGAACCCTTGAAAAGTCCAGACCATTCATGTGTCGAACAAGAATTGCTTGTTCCTAAGAAGACAGAAGCAATAGTTTTAAATGTTAACATTTATAATGACATCATTATTGAAATAACCTTTTTTTGAAGTGTTCCTTCCATTCGATAAGATTTGTGCCAACGATGCCGCTAAAGACGGCTTCTCAGCCACCATCAACACTTTTTTCATGGTATTAACGAATTTATAACGAAAATTTACTTTTATTTTTGCTGCTATAAATAAAAATGCTTAAAAGTTTAATTAATTTTTATTAAAAATATGTTTGGCAAATTTTTTTAAGTACATACATGCATATGTACAAATACTACCGACATAACAATTCAAACAAAACTAATAGCGCTGTCAACTCAGCGTTTTTCGTCCCATTTTAAGCGCTTTTTGAAATTTTAGAGCAAAAATTATCTAACGATTTTTTCTGGAATAGCTTTGGTATAAATTGTACCACATACGATAAATTAACACTTGGTATATATTAATTATCATATACGCTGGTGAAGAATATGGAATTAATAAGTGCTGTCTGAGCCGATGAAACAAAATAAAGGGATGGGTTTTATAAATAAATCCCCAATTGGAAATAGCACAGGAAAAGATAGAAATTAAACAAATTAATTAGAAGTTATAAAAAAAATTAGAAGTTATAAATTTTACTTTTCTCAGTTTGCAATTCCTCCAGTTAATGTCTTAAAAAATATATAGGAAATAAAATTGACGACATTTTGACAAGTCTGATGGATGGTTTGTAGCCAGGCAGCTTTTTAATAGGTAGTGGCAGAATTACAATAAATACAACACCAAAAAACATCAACATGTATTTTGTTGGTAAAATTTACGAACGAACAGTTGTCAAAATTTTGTTTGAAAAAGCAAGGAAGTGTATTTGCTTTTGACAAATTTACGCGAAGGAAACGAAAGGCAGCTGTGGTTATACCACTACCGTATTAAAGCTGCCTTGGTTTGTAGCACGAACAAAGAAAGAGAAAGCTACTACTTTTCATTATAACTCAGCGGATTTCAGAAAAACAGCCTTCGTTTATAACTATGTAAAACAATCTGACAATGGAATTATTAGTTATAAGGGTTAAGGTTTTGGTAATGTCTGTTTATTTAGTTAATATGCAATTATTTTTTTATGTAATATATTTGTATTTAAACACTGTCTTTAACATATTCTAGTGTTAGTTGTTTAAATTTATTAAAACTCTGTTCGGGTTTAATACAGACTGGTAGCTCTTTGAACCTTTACAAATTAAACTGTTTTGTGCTGATTTATTTCTAAATGATAAATACGATTTCTTTTTTGAAAGATGTAAAGAAAGGTAGACCCGTGTGGAAAAGAAAAAGCTTGTTTTCTGTGTATTGACAGATATTATTAAAACATTTTTGTTTTTAAATTCTCAATAAGTTTTTTTTTAGATTGTTGAGATATACATATAGTTGAATATTTGAGAATATATTTCAAAAATTTCTAAGTCTACTGATGATAGGGTAGCTCCTATGAAATGTCAATATATAGGCAGCTGGGAAACATTGAAAACAAGCTGTGTATAATTTTTTTTATTGGTTTCCGTATTAAAAACTAATATTGTGAATAAAACTCAATATATTCCAGAAACTGGAATATATTAAAAAAGTTTAAAATTTTTTATTTTAAAAAAATTTGCATGACAAGCGTTCCCGTACTTTAAAATTGGGCAAAAAAAAGACATTTATTTATTTTGTCTGCAATACCAAAAGCCTATAAGACCAATACCGTATTGCTACAATACAATATTTATACTATATATACATAAATAAAATATTTAAATTACTGTTTTATTAATTAATTGAGATGTGTACTGCAAGAAAGAAAAAAATGGGATTTCAGTTTTTTATATTCTATTCTATACTATTATACATATATTCTGGTTCTGAGACCTTCTACGAAAAAAAATTATATGATTTTATTGAAAGTATTCGTGCGCAAAACAGCCCGTATTTTAAGGCAAGTAGCTAACCAATCAGCTATTTGAGAAATAATAACAAAATAAAATGATTTGAAGCAGTCCATGTACAAATTTTTGTAAAGCTTTTATCTATATTAACATTAAATAAAAAATGTTTGCAAAAGACCTTAAAAAATCCAAAAGTTTGAAATAATATTACTATTCTTCTGTAAAATTCAATAAATTTCATTGAAACACCAAATTATTAGAAATTTGGCTTTCTGCGTTCCCGTACTTTTTATAAATTTTAGCTCTTTTTGAGACAAACTTTTGATTACTCCTATTTGCACGAAATTTACCCGAAAACTAAAGAAACACACACCTCTCGAATTCCATTAAAAGTTTTTGATTTAGTGTACTTTATCAAAAATGCAATGTTCTCGTATTAAGTGCTTTTTAAAATGTTGGAGTTGACAACGCTGAAAATTAATAACCTATAAAAGTGTTGAGTGCTGCCACGTTGTCTCCCACGAGAAGACCGCAATTTATATTAACAAAACGCCAATTACCTTCCGGCGCGGTTACACGATCGAGTTTTTTATTTATTTCTTATTAAAGTTCATTTAAATTGAAAGCTGTGAAGTACGCTGCATTCAAATTGAAAACGATAAATTTTGAAGATGTCTGGGCTTAACTCTATTTTACGTACGCAGTTCTAAATTAAGCAAAAGGTACATAGGGTGATAGGGAATTGAAATATACGAAAATTTTACATAATAAAATTAGGGAACGTATAGTTTTCGAGATATGGGCCGAAGTTTTCGCACATATGTAAATATATGCGATTTTTCACTACACTTGTGAATATATGTATATGAACTGTATTATTATCATTTGAGAGCTTTTGATTAGATGTGTACTGCAAGAAAGAAAAAAAAAAGGATTTCAGTTTTTTATATTCTATTCTATACTATTATACATATATTCTGGTTGTGAGACCTCCTAGGAAAAAAAATTATATGATTTTATTGAAAATATTCGTGTGCAAAACAGCCCGTATTTTAAGGCAAGTAGCTAATCAATCAGCTATTTGAGAAATAATAACAAAACAAAATGATTTGAAGCAGTCCATGTACAAATTTTTGTAAAGCTTTTATCTATATTAACATTAAATAAAAAATTTTTACTAAAGACCTTAAAAAATCCAAAAGTTTGAAATAATATTGCTATTCTTCTGTAAAATTCAATAAATTTCATTGAAACACCAAATTATTAGAAATTTGGCTTTCTGCGTGCCCGTACTTTTTATAAATTTTAGCTCTTTTTGAGAGAAACTTTTGATTACTCCTATTTGCACGAAATTTACCCGAAAACTAAAGAAACACACACCTAAAATCTCGAATTCCTCTAAAAATAAATTAAAAGTTTTTGATTTAGTGTACTTTATCAAAAATGCAATGTTCTCGTATTAAGTGCTTTTTAAAATTTTGGAGCTGACAACGCTGAAAATTAATAACCTATAAAAGTGTTGAGTGCTGCCACGTTGTCTCCCACGAGAACGCAATTTATATTAACAAAACGCCAATTACCTTACGGCGCGGTTACACGATCGAGTGTTTTATTTATTTCTTGCCAAAGTTCATTTAAATTGAAAGCTGTGAAGTACGCTGCATTCAAATTGAAAACGATAAATTTTTAAGATGTCTGGGCTTAACTCTATTTTACGTACGCAGTTCTAAATTAAGCAAAAGGTACATAGAGTGATAGGGAATTGAAATATACGAAAATATTACATAATAAAATTAGGGGAACGTATAGTTTTCGAAATATGGGCCGAAGTTTTCGCACATATATGCGATTTTTCACTACACTTGTGAACATATGTATATGAACTGTATTATTATCATTTGAGAGCTTTTGATTAGATCTCTCCAGACGTACGAAATTTATTTAAAAATATCTAACTCTTTAGGTGCCAATTCAAAAAATGTGGCGTCTTTTGTACAAAGAAAAACGAAAAATTCTCACAATTGTTATCAGCTGTTCTTGAAAGAAAATTGAAACATTCGATTTGAAAGAGAAAGCAACTTCGTTCAATTTTTTGAGACTGCCAGGGAAGTAGCAAAATGACAAAATATATTAAAACTTGATCGTGCAACTCACAAGCTAAAAGCACTACCAAGCCAGAGACAATCCTTGAACTCAAGTCAAACATTGTTGCAGAAATTCGAACGTTACAGCCACAAATTTTGAAAGATGCGAAGCTAAAAACGGCGTTTTAAGACATTATTTTTCATACTTAGCGTAAAATAACTTTTTTTTATATATTATATAATCTGAGAAAAGAAATTAATAAACGCAAAAGTTATTAAACTTTTAAAACCAATGGTAAAGTCTGGCCCACCTTGTATAACCCCCTATGCCTTCATATAGGAAGTTGCAGCGTGCTTGACAACGAAATACCTCTAGAAAAACTGTGAATCAATGCAGTTAGTAGAAGCAAATCAACAACCAGTGCGAGCGGGACGCAAAGGTCTCGAAGGCCGAACAACAAGCCTGACCGCACTTAAGAAATAACTACGATGACGCGAGAGCTGTTCTTCAGCCCAGAGCTGCTTTACGACTGAGGCCAGAAGATATATCCGATTATATTATTACTTTGAAGGCCCGTCTAACTTGAATTAACGTAGCAAACAAAAACTTCTTTTAGTTAAGTTGTCGTTTTTATCATTTTAAGACTTTTTTTTAGGGCGAAAAACTTTTTTCTGCCCAAAGTCGTTCTGCAAAGAAGCGAAATTTTGTAGATAAAAACTATAAGGTGGCCACACAGAAGTATACTTTTATGTAACTGATTTATGTTGCCGTCGTGTTCAAAATAATTCAGTAGTCGACTGCACGACTACAATCGTGGGTTGCAACATTTGCTCATCTCTTTAATTTGAACCGAGAAAAGTACTTTCCATCAGAATAAACATACATAATTGGCTAATTTCCAAAAACCTTAATAAATAAAATCAATATCGTTGCGTTAAAAATGTTATTATAATTTAAACACAGACTTGTTTACTTTATTAGTTTATATATGTATGTACATATGAAAGTTAATTTAAAATGCTGTATACAAAAATATATCCCGACCCCCTACATGGAACTACAACGTTCGCCAGCAGCTTGGAAGCCAAGAAACTTATTCAGAGAATATTCCTAACGATTTCTTTTGATCATATTTTGCACTACTTATTTGTTATCTGCTTTGCTGTATGCTACGCTTAGATTTACCTGGCTCTTAATCAGTTCTGTTGTTGAAATTACTTACGAACGTTATCGTTCGTTATTGTGGGCTAGGCGTTTAATTTCGAAATTTAATTCCATTTGTTTCATCGAAAGAAAACAATGTAAAATACATATTTTCCTATGTATTAAGCTAAGAATTAAAAAAATAGTTTCGATTGGTATGCATAAATCAATATATACACATATGAATGCGTGTAGTTCTAAATTAATTTGTATTGTCATTGCTTTCAGCATCCTCAGTGATTTCCGAAGTCATGGCACTCGTAGCATTTCTTTGCGTAAAACCAATGCCACCATTTAAACCCCGGGAAACTGATTCTAATCTCTGTTGTTTTTTCTGCTTTTTTAATTTCCGTAAATCTTTAGCCAATGATTTGTGTTTCTGAGCTTTTGATGCTGTCTCGGCGTTGCTTTCAGTTTCTTTTATAACTTCACTATTACTTTCTTGTTCGCATTCAGAATTATTTTGTTGTGTATCGTTGCTGACTGTTAGATTCGTATTACGTATCACTTGTAATTTGAAAGTATTACAAAAACGTAGATAAATTTGTTGCGATTCCAGACGTACAAGTTTTCTTAAATTTTGCAAAGAGTTTAGAGTTGAGTCCGATGTTAAAACAGTCTGTAATTGTAGACGTTGATGCGTTTTATGAACAGTCAATAAAAGATCTAATAATGTTTGAAACTCTTTAGGAGAATTTTTTACCGAAGTATTCTCGCTTAACGTTTTTATATGCTGGTTTAAAGATTTTTCAATTTTGTTGAAATATTTTTTGGTCACCGTTTCATCTAGTTTGTGTAGCTCATGATTTTTGTAAAGTTGTATTAAGATTTCATAGATTTGTATTCGCCTGAAGGTACGCGTCTGCAAATTAAGACCCTTTTGTGCTATATCCTTTGCCAAATGCCAATTTTGAGGCCAACGTAATTTGAAAATATCCAAAATAAGTGTTACATTTAATACAGGATTACGGGATTTTATGAATTCTTCTGCGTATTCTTTGCAAAGATTCAATACTTTTTCAGCATTATTGTCGGAGTAAATTTTATAAGCATTCATTATGAGGAAACACGAACATTTGTTGCGCATTTTGTTTAAGATTTCATAGACATTAGCAGGAGCTTTCTTTTCTACAATTAAACGCAAGAAATCAACAAAGCTTTCCTCTCTTATGTCCAAGTCTTGCGAGGTATAATTTTTTTGCGCTGTTAATTTAGATAATACCTTTTCAACTTTTGTTTGCAGAGGCTTTAATTCATCGCCTACACAATACTCCAGCATGTTGAAGAGCGCCAACATAATTTCTATGGAAATTAGTAGGGATGGTTTTTGTTGCAAATAAATTTCGATTAAATCCAGAACCCTAATGCGAAAGTGCATTACGGTAGTGGTTTGAACGCGATAGTTTTTCGATTTTTTAGTTTGAGAACTGCTGCCTTTGGCCTTTCTCAATGCTTTGAAGGCATTGGCTAAAGCTTCGTCAAGTTTGCGCCCCTCTTCTTCTGTCATTTCGTTAAGATCTACTGATGCCATATCATCATCCACACCAGCTGCACTACCATTTGCTATTAACGCTTGAGAGATAGCATTACGCAGTCCGTCACTGGCTGTAACACCCTCCTCATCATCATTCACGTCGTCGTCATCTTCTTCGGATTCCTCTTCATCATCATCATCATCATCGCAGTCGCTATCGTCGTCTTCGCTGCTTTTTTCTTCACTTTCCTCTGCTTTGCCATTTTCTTTAATTTCATTTTCTTCTTCGTCTTCTTCTTCATCTTCTTTTTTCGTACTTAAAGGATTGTTACCATCTTTCATATCCAACATGGACAAAATCTGATGCACCGCCGTTAACGACAAATTCCCGCTTAGATGAGGGAATAAGGCATTTACTATACTGCGCAAAGCATTATTATTTTGAGAAAGTAAATGTAGAAATAGATCTACTACCACTTCTATCCAGTCCGGTTCTACATGTGCCGTCACTTGATTAATGGTTTGGTTTGTTGTTTTCTTTGACTTTTTTTGCAGCTTAGAATTTTCCCGACATTTGAGTAGATCCTCAATAGCAGAGACGGCCATTTCTGGTTCTCTTAGCAACTGCAAACCCATATTTAGCAATAAAATATTAAATACTGCTTGTAATTTATTTTTTTTCTTTTTAGTGTTTTCTTCAGTTTTAGCTCGCTGTGTTTGTGAAACACTATCAAACATGTTTTTCCAAGATCTTTGCAAAGTATCATCGAATTTCTGTATTCTAAAATATTTGGCAGCATTCTTTTTCAACATTTTTTCTTGACAAAATTCCGCCAAACCGAACAACAAGTTTTGCTCCTTTTCAATATCGTTGAATTTGCTTTGCAAACAAGTGAAGAACATATTTTTGCATTGTTCGGCAAAATCTTTGCTAAACACACCAGCAGCCTCCTTTTTGCAAATTTCTGCAGTATCAGTAACAAAAAATATGCCGCATGTTAACAAAAACTTTAGTTGTTCTTCACGCCATTGGTATGCAGATTTTGCCGACTTGTGTTGCAGTAAATTTTGCAACATATAACCGGCATTTAAACGTTCAAAGTGTAACCAATTTTCTGACGAGTTTTCGGGATTTTTAACTAAAGTTGCCAAAAATATGCTTTTGTACAAATCAAATATCTCTTTTACACCCTCCTCGCCCAAAGTGTTAATCAATTGATGGACTATGCGATGACCCGTGAACTTTTCAATGTTAAAAATACCGGGTGGCAAAATTAATCTTTTTATAGCAGCTACCTTGTTGGCATCGTTGTTCATCTTTTCGCAACATTTTGCCAAAGATTCCAAAAAGTCTGAATAAAATGCCTTTAGTGTTTCATCGTTTTTCTGTTTAAGATTCTTTAAACCCTCAATAAACATGAGCATAAAATTATCTGTTAATAACTGATGAATACTTGTTCTTTCTACATTTAAATTGTCAAGTATATCCGTTAAAATTTTTAAAGTCTCCACCTCCAACAATTTTGTAGGATTTTTTAAGCCGGGATCAACAACTTCGGTCCAAAATTGGGACAGATATTTGCTAGATGCAATGTAAGCGCCAAAACATTCAAAGGCTGGATGCGTTAGAATATCGGTGTTGCTATGCTGCCAAAATATTTTATGCAAATGTTGGAAGCTTTCTGGATTCAAAAGTTGCTTTCCTCCAAAATTGCACTTGAAAAATTTGGCATTTAAGACTTCAGGAAATTTTTTTTGTACAGAAATCAAACAGTATATAGATTGTAATGTTTGTTTAGGCCAAGGTTTTATTAACTCCTTTTGAAGCAGTGGCCACACATTTAATTCAAATTTTTCTTGAGGCAGCTAGTGTAAATATGTAACTAGAATTAAAATAATTTTGACTATTTAATTCCATTTATACGTACCGTTTCAACTATCTCACATAGAAATCCGTAACCCAGAGACGCATGATAGGTTCGATGTCTAACAGCCAATAATAAAACATTTGTTATTTGTTCCAAATCCTCACTATTTATGTCCTTTATACGACCCGAATGCAAAATAGCACCACAAACTAAAATTTTGCCAACAATAGCATCAGCGTCTTCTTTGTTTGCTATTGTAGTTCCTACATGCAATTCTTTGTTAAGGGTTTCAAATATTTGCGCCATAGTTAATTGCTCGCAATCAAAAGATTTGAATAAACCCACTAATCCAGTAAAGAATCCAGCTCGCGAAATATTCGTAGAGGCTCCACAACCACGTATTAAACGTTTCAAACAATACAACAACTCCTTTTGCCTCTAGAGTATAAATTTCATTTCTTACAAACACACCAAAATATAAATTTATTTAGTCATTAGAGAATTACCTTTTCTGCGTCCTTAGTATGTTGCATCTGCTGCAACAGGTGTACAGCTGCATCCATACGCGTTTTTTCTTCCTCACTCGTTAAATCTTTGAAACATTTGAAAATGTTAGCATCTAAGCTTTTCAATAATTTATCACTTGCAGGTGTCGTTTGAGCAGCGCTTGTCTTGTCATCACCGTGTTCTGTTTCTTTTTTCTCCATTTTAAATTTTTTTCTCGAGCTTTTGATGTCGATCTTTGATTCAGAAGTTTCTTCATCAAGGACACGTTTCTGGATTTTTTCTACTTTCATTTTATATATTTAATAAAATTACGAAATTTTGCGGCGCACGTGTTCCTCTTCTTTTAAGCCACAAAGTAGAATTTTAAGCACAGAGTATCCAAACATTGAAAGACAGTTATTGTGAATTAAAATATATTTCCCAAAACAAATGTTGCCAGATTTATATAAAAAACTAGTAAGCTAAACGCGGCAGTTTGCATATGTCGAACCTGTTCGTTCGCATAATTACCTTTTCTACGATTTAAGGGCCAAATAAACTACGTAAACCGTTTGGCAAGCACAAGCTTTCCGCTTGCATCTAAATCATACAAATACAAACATACAAGAACAAATAAATCACTTTTTCTTGTTTTCAGTGGATAATAACAGACGAGAATTTTTTTGTTCTTTTAAGAACAGAAGAGACTAATTAATCGAGCATAACATGTATGTGTGTACACAGCATTGTGTATGTATTCCTGCTTTTGTATTCACTCCCTGCCGTCAAATGAGTAGCTAACTACAAAAAAAAACCAACTTTAAGTTAGCTTGTATAGACTAACTTAAAGCTAACTACTACGCAATGCAAAATTTACATTAATCAAAGTGTATACAAACACTGCAGAGTTTCTTTTAAATGACGTTTGGAAGTATTGAGAGAACTAAGTCGATTGGCACAGAAACGGCTCCAAACCCCATAAAAAGATTTAATTTATTTGGGGTCATTACGAGTATTACAACTTATGGAGTAGAAATTGGTAGTCGGTTAGCGTCACCTTATAGTATAATTAAAAAATAAATACATAAAATTTTTCGATTATGTTGGACTTACTTATAATTTTGCATTTGTAACAATCGCCCTTAGTATCGTTTTTATATATGTATTAACATATGAATGTATACAGCAATTAACATATGAAGAGTATTTTGTTTTTATTAGTACCTTTTGTATTCTTTTAATAAAATTATTTTTATTAATATCGCTAAATATCGGCTTCATTCAGACTAAATCAACTAACGGCCACTGACGCCGTCCAATTTTAATGACCGTCGATTTTAGTTAACGTCTTAGATATTTGATTAGTAAACAAACCCGAGCGTCATCTTTTCGACTAAAAAGTGTTTGTTAAAATTATATTGCTTCCGTAAAATAATCAAAAAAATACACGATTTGTGATATTCGAAAGGTATAAAGTGTTTTTAAAAGTAAAATTAATTTAATATTATTGTGTGTGGTTGGATGTTTATTCTCTACAGATAAATACAATGAAATCAATGTTGAAGGGCCGTGGAAAACATAAGTATGCACCAAGTCTAAAAATATGTACGAATTTACAATCTTTTAAACAGATGACTGTCGATCTCTCGGCCCTCAGGATATAGAAACTGAGTTACGCAACGCCTTAAAAATAATAAAGAAACGTTATATTTACGTTCAGTGCATTAAAAATAAAAACATAAAATCACAAAATTAAAATATTTTAAATGTATATATTGTAAAATGTATTATATGCAAAAAACTGGTTTTTATCTCTTTAGAAATCAACAAATGTGCAAAATATGTGTTTAAAGTGAATTTTTTAAGTTATTAATTCATGGCCTTATTCATAAAAAATATTGTATGTTTACTAAACTGTTATTTGACAAATATCTATAGGAAATTTGTCAAATAAGTGTTTAATAAACATACAATATTTTTTATGAATACGGCTGTTAATATTTATATAAATAAATTTTTGTTTTCTATTAAAATATAAATTTTTAAAAACTGTTTTATTAGGAATAATTAATATGACTTTACTGATAACTTATAGTCAGTTTAAAAAAACTAACTTAAAGCTAATTGAAAGTAGTGAGTTTATAGCTAGCTACAATAAGTTAACTTTAAGTTAACGGCTTGGTAACTAACTTTAAGTTAATTAAAAGTAATGCAGAGTTGGACAATTGACTACTTCCTAGGACATCGCAATGTTAAAATAGTTACTTAATTCCATATAAAAGTAATCCAAGTGTCAACCACCACTGCTTGAGAAATAGTTAGCTTTAAGTTAATTTAAAGTTAACTGAATGTACGACAGGGTTTGATTGCTTGGCTTGTATTTGTATTGGTTCTGCTTGTGCCGGCATAAAGCCGGTTGAAAAATTTTTGCCGACAAAATATCACTTTGATTCCTCCGTTCGTCAGCAAACTACAGAACAACAACCGACATCACGGCACATGGAAAATGCTAGTTTAGTTTTAATTATAAACAGTAGGAAACTAGCTGCTTTAAATTCTTTTTTTTCAACTGATATTGTAACTTTGTATAAGACTGTATTTTTTAATACTATTTATTTACTAACTTATGTAACTGTTTTAAGAAGTTAGTATACATATACGTGATATTTAATTGTCAACCCTTATTTATACTTTTTACATAAATCAAAATAAATAGAAATTTGTGCATGTTGTTATATATTTATACAAATAATAATACATTTGTTGAAAAAATGGATTTCAGTGTTCTTATCGCCTCCTTAAATGAAATTAACTTCGACATCACGGTAAAAATTACATCTAAATCAAGAACAATATTCAATTGATATTACATTTTATATTATTTTGTTTTTTAAAGATGTTTCAAACTTGTAATAATCAATTTGGTAGCAAAATAATTCAAAACATTTCTATGCAGTTAGAGAATATGTATTTAATAAATAATTTAAATAAATTTGAGGATCTTAATAAAAAAGTGGTGGTATATCATCATTTTCTTCTCGATGCTAAATCACAAAAATATATGTAGTAGGGTGAGGCAACCCTGCATATTCCTTAATATAGATATATATATATAGGGACTACCCTGTTGGCAAATTTATGTTTATTGTGAATTCTACGAAGCAAAATATTGAGTTGCTTTGTGCGCGGTTTTCATGCATTGGAAGAAGGCAAATATTTTTTTTATAAAATAAAGAATTATGGTTATGTGGGGCAGGCTTCGTAAATTTGGCGTTATAGCTGTAGGAACTGGAGCTGGACTTGGCGCTTACTGCTATCAAAGAATGAAAGAGCCTCAAAATGTTGTACATACATCATGGACGAATAGTGATAAGCCGGTTAATCCAGCTGCTTTATGGGACAGCAACTGGGATTGTCGTAGCCCAAAAAGTCTTGTAAAACCCATGAAAAATGATACGCCACAAGAACAAAATCGATATAATAGTGAATTGGAAAAATCCTGTCCCAAAGCAGCTAGGCACATAATACTCATAAGACACGGGGAATATCTTGATGCGGGCGACAGTGATGATACCCATCGTCTTACAGAAAGAGGTCGACTACAAGCAAAATATACCGGTCAGCGACTAAATGAATTAGGTATTAATTGGAGTAAGGTAATAATTTCTACAATGACAAGAGCCCAAGAAACTGCCGAAATAATTTTAAAAGAGATTGATGTTGACCCTAAAAATGTAAAGAATTGTCCTTATATACGAGAAGGTGCGCCTATAGCTCCCCAACCACCTGTTGGTCATTGGATGCCAGAAGAATCGGTGAGTGCTATAGTTATAAAAGTAAATGTTTCTCGAGTCTAATTCTTTAATATAAATATATAGCAGTTCTTCCGTGATGGAGCACGTATTGAAGCCGGATTTAGACGTTATTTTCATCGTGCTGATGTCGGTGACAAGAACGATACATACACTTTAATAGTTGGGCACGGCAATGTTATACGTTATTTTGTATGTCGCGCTTTACAATTTCCACCAGAAGCCTGGTTGAGAATCAGTATTAATCATGCATCCATTACTTGGCTAACTATACAGCCATCTGGAAATGTTACCATTAAATATTTGGGTGATACTGGCTTTATACCTGCTCAGCATTTAACGTACCGTACACCGCGTGATGCCAAAAATGTTGTATAATAAGTCAATTATCCATAACATATTACACAAATTCCTTTGGCCTCTTAAATTACATAGTTGTTTGTTGCGGCCTAAAACGATACACGCCTTTTTTTTTTATTAATATATTGAAGTTAAAAAGTATTTAATGAAAATTATTGTTTAATTAAGAAATAAATGGGTAAAATATATTCTTGGAAAACCTAGTTTCTTAGAGGAAAATCCTAAACTGCGTCAAGATATTAAGCTAAAGATTTTATGAGGCATTATTTATTTCATTACATACGTATGTAAATCTGAAATATAGGATAGGATAAAAACGATAGAAAATACAACCCAAAGCCTCTGAAGAAAAATACTGTAAGAGTTTAGCCCGAAATGCATTATTAGAGTGTGAGAAAAGGACAGGAAGTACACTCCATTATCGGGCTACCCTGACCATATATAATAATTGTACTCCGTACAATTCTCCATGGTTAACTGAAAAAGCTAATTTTTTGAGATATGACTATGTTACAATAAAGGAGCGATATGTTTGGACACATTAGCTATTACACACATATGTATATAGATTCTGCATACCATAGGTAGCAATCCCAGCACACAATTTCACGACAGGTAACATTCTGCATTTCAGCTATATTTTATATGTTGCTAATTTTGGAAATTTTTATTACTTAGGTACAACAACAATAGTGACAGGAATAATTAAACACCTCCATATTCACCTGTATTCAGCACTAAACGAACAAATAATAAATAAAACAAAAAACATTAAAATTATCGTCGTTTTTTCATTTCCCGCAACAAGACTTAAAAGGGAAAGTAAATTGTAATTCCTTTTATCTCTGCTCTTGAAAATTAACTTTTACAAAGAGTATGATTGTAATGTTTTTGCATGATTTTTATATAACAGCTTTAGAAATAAAAAAAATAATACATAATTAAATATAGCATCTGTGAGCAAATATTTGAGCATTTTATAAAGCTTTACTTCATGCATACTATTATTTGTCATAATTTTCCATGCCTGGCTTCGTTACTTGCTATTGTGAATGAAAAACAAAGGCATTTATATCTTCCTTGATTCTACCGTTTTTAAGTTTAATTTATTTTATTTTCTAATAAATAGCTATAAAACAAACAAAACTTTTGCTAAGAATCTTAAATTAGTTTTTAGAACTAGATTATAAAACTAAATTTTCTTACAATTAAGTTTTTTATTCGCTATTTTTAGCTTCTACCATTTATACCAATAAAAATTATAAATAGCTTGTTTTCTATGTTTCCCAGCTATCTATATGTCGACATTTCATAGGAACTACCCTAATCATCAGTAGACTTTGGAAATTTTTGAAAGATATTCTCAAACATTCAACTTTATATCCCAACAATATAAATAAATTGTTGAGAATTTAAAAGAAAAATGCTCTAATAATACCTGTCAAAACACAAAAAACAAGCTTTTTCATTTATACACGTCTCTATCATTTCTTTACACCTTTCAAACAAATGAACAACCGTTGGTTGCTAAATTCTCAACAATTTATTTATATTGTTGGGATATAAAGTTGAATGTTTGAGAATATCTTTCAAAAATTTCCAAAGTCTACTGATGATTAGGGTAGTTCCTATGAAATGTCGACATATATGTAGATAGCTGGGAAACATAGAAAACAAGCTATTTATAATTTTTATTGGTATAAATGGTAGAAGCTAAAAATAGCGAATAAAAAACTTAATTGTTTGAATTTTTGTTCTCTGCTTTTCGATACTTTCAAAAAACAAATCGTAGCAACCAACGGTTGTTCATTTGTTTGAAAGGTGTAAAGAAATGATAGAGACGTGTATAAATGAAAAAGCTTGTTTTTTGTGTTTTGACAGGTATTATTAGAGCATTTTTCTTTTAAATTCTCAACAATTTATTTATATTGTTGGGATATAAAGTTGAATGTTTGAGAATATCTTTCAAAAATTTCCAAAGTCTACTGATGATTAGGGTAGTTCCTATGAAATGTCGACATATAGATAGCTGGGAAACATAGAAAACAAGCTATTTATAATTTTTACTAAATTTTCTTGTTAAATTTAATACATTAAAAATGCAAACGTTACAAAAGAACTAGATTTAAAATGTAGTAAAGCTTTTAATATTTTAATGAAACTTAATTTACATATAATTTAGTATTTATGTGTGTAGAGTATTTATATATGTATATAAAATAAAGTGTAGATCACCTTAATTGTCCAACAATGGCTCCTGTTCACTGGCATATTCATCATTATTTATGCCATCACCATCGCTCATTAGTCTAGCTGCAGCTATCGCATTGCTGTGTGCTATACGCTCAGTCGGGGACATATTTAAATTCCCATTCGTTTTACGGTCATAGACAAATATAACACAAGTGGATATAAGTGCAATAATTAACCAACTTAAAAAGAATAACTCCACCCAGGTGTGATCTCCATTACTGTGATCAACAATAATGCCTGCTAAAATGGTTATAACAGCTAAACCAAGGTTTTGAACAGATTGACAAAATCCATAGGCAGTTCCCAATTGATATTCGGGTATTATTAAAGCTACCAGGGGCCAAAGGCTGGCTGCCAACATTGAATAGGACAGGCCCATTAAAATCATACCAACATAAGGATTTAGCATTGTAAAGGCTAACAGCGAATGAGCGCCTATAGTAGACAGTGTAGCACAACAAATCCAAGTTACATTGCGTCCTGTTTTATCGATAACAAATCCAAACAGGGGTGAAGCTATTGCGGATATCAGATATACTATGGAATTAACATTATTGGCTTGATCGGGCGTAAAATGAAATTTGTCCATGAAAAATGATTTGCCCAAAGCAATGAAAGGGAATATGGCCACATAATAAGCCACACAAATAACCGACACCATCCAAAAAGTCACCTTAAACGTGCATATATCACTTAATTTGGCAATTTCTCCGGAAGGATTGCGATTACGTTGTAAAATACGCTCAGCTCTTTTATCCATCCAACCCAAAATTAAGGCGCATATTAAAGACATGACACATGTTGCAGCTGCCAGCAGCAAAACTACACCAATAGCCCGGTGGTCCGGATAGTATTTGGAAACAAGATTATAGATGGGCTGCATAACCCAAAAATTAACAGTACTACCAAAACGGGCCACCGACAACTGCAGGCCGAACACCATATTTAACTCCTTGCCCTTAAACCACAAAACTGCATAACTATTTTGGGCCACAGCCAATGATTCCGCACCAATGCCAAATATAAAACGTCCAATAATCATAATCCAAAAGGCACCCAATATGCCGCCAGATGCAAATAGTAATTGGCCAATTAAGAGTATAAACAAATATATAATTGTACCCAAACGTATGCCAAACACACGATCAATGAGAAATCCTCCAACAAAACATAACACCACATTGGGCCATGAATAGATTGAATATATGAGAGTAAATTGTGTTGTTGTTATGTCTAAATCTTTTTTGAAAACTTCTTGCAAGGCGCCGGGATTATCATAACAGAAATACGAGCCAAAGCCTAAGAGGCACATAAATATCAAAGCCAGAAAACGATGAAACCCGCTGGATGGATTGCAGCAAACCGAGGCACCACAGCCTGTTGGCTCTGGATCCAATTCATTATCCGGCGGTCCCTGACGTTGAGCACTCGTCGCCGTCGGTTGTTGCTCATTTTCAAC
Organism: Thecocarcelia acutangulata; assembly: GCA_914767995.1. NCBI lineage: Eukaryota > Metazoa > Arthropoda > Insecta > Diptera > Tachinidae > Thecocarcelia > Thecocarcelia acutangulata. The sequence goes on along the minus strand of OU612095.1, from coordinate 19,618,299 downwards.
TATTGGCAAATTTTCATCACTCATTTTTTTTATGTATATTTTTAAATAACGGAAAATTATATGAATGCTTAAATCCGTATTTTTAAGTCTCCTCGATTCGCTGATAGTTCATGTATAACTGCCTGCCTTTAACATTTTTGCTTTTTTGTGTTTTCTGTTGTTATCAAATGAGTAATATAGTTGATATGTATTTTCAAAAATTTCATTTTCCTTTGTTTGTATAGTTCATATTTTGAAAATGATTAAACTGCAAAATAAGCGGGTAAATTGCAACTTAAACTTTGATTGGAGGGCGTTTAGAGCTGCATGCGTATATTGAGTTCATTTGCATTAGGGGCATTCACGCTGGCAAGTAGATATGTAATTCGAACGATTTGTTTCTTGCATTTTTTTTTATTTAGATATTAAGTAGTATTATGAAATACTTTATTAATTACAATACGAAAAATTTTTAGCTAATACAAAATTATTATGTGTTATGAACCAAATTATTTTTAATAAAATTAACAACTTTCATTCTGAATAATTTTACATTTTGTTCATTTTTAATTTCATTTGGCATGGTGTTATATAGTTTCAATCCTTTGTAAAACAATGTTCTATGCATCGCATTAGCGTGTGGTTGTTGAAGCCTAAAATCATTAGCATTTCTGAGATTATATGACTGAACTTCTCCAACATATCTCGTCTGCTCTATTAAGTAGTCCGGAGCGTTTCCCGTGTTTAATTTTTGAATAAAATTTATTGCGTTTAATTGAAGTCTCTGTTTAATATTAAACCATTTTAATTTATTTAGCATATGATTTATAAAAAATACAAGGTAGTTTCAGTCTCTCAATTCTGAAGAAGACATACAAGTGTCAAAATATTGTAGAAAATAAAGAACTATATATTTTTTGCTAGCTCAACCAACAAATAATAATTAAAAAAATTAGAAGCAAGAAACCTATAATATTTTGATATTAAAAGCACGATAAAGAAGCAGGCTTTTAAGCGACTATTATACAATCAAACTGGGTCTAATGGCATATCATCAAATTTTTATTATTTTTTTTATAGCTTTTATTTATTAAATCCTCACAATGTGAACTAACAATAAGTATTCAAATCTTAATACTAAATACAAAAAATTAACTAAGTCCAGCCAATGCTAGACATATTATATCGGTAAAATCACCTACTTAACGCTCTGATGGTGGCAACGGTATCCCTTCTTCTAAGCCGAGTGTGGCCACCAAAATGAAGTATATTGCGCGCAAGAGGGTTTGGATGAAGTTCCAGCTTACTGGCATACCTTGTTGCGTACTTAGAAAATTCCTCTTTTACCAGCGGAACACTCAGATCTTTATGAACTTGTGAATTTTTTACGTACCATGGAGCTGCAGTAATCGTTCGAAGAATTTTATTTTGTCGCCTTTTAATTTTTTCATCAAAATCGTTCAATAGTTAGAATTCGTGTTTGTCCAACTTGGCCTCTAGTATGATTTTGATGGATTTTTTTTTTTTTTAAGATAATGTTATCTTTAAAATAATTATAACGATATTTTATCAAATTAATTATTATTTATTTATTTTATTAAGCAATATCATTTAATTATAATTGCTGTCGACCGAAATCAGCTGTTATATATACTGCCTATTATCAGGGATACAAAAAAACAGCTGCTTACCGTTATCGAAATTATACTGCAGGAGCATACAACCATTGCTGTTCGAAAGAATTTACGATTATAGGATCATTAAAAGTTACAGAATTGCACTACAAACAAGCCTTCAAATTCGATTAATAGAAATTCTATCACACACAGTGTACATTTCATTTGTTTTTCGTAAGCGGTGTCTTGAAAAGAATTTTTTGAAATATACGAATATTTGCCAGAATTATTATAACAAATAAAAGATAAAGTTTACCATAATCAATATTTAAGACAAACTTTTTGGAAAATTTAATAATTTGGTAATTTCTCAATTACCAAAACCGTAACTAAGTCAAGCGTCATGAACTTCACTGTTCAGAGACTGCATTTATTGTAATATTTGACAAATTTGGCTTGATCGTTTAATAGTAAAACACGCTCTAAAAGCAGCAAATTTTATAAAACGAAATGTTTATTTTTCTTACGAGAGTGTGTATAATATACAACATTAAGATTGTCTTACTATGTGCATATAACATGGTACGTTTTCCACGCAAAATGAAGCGTAAAAATTTTAGAAATTTCTTACATTAAAACAAAAAGTTGAGTTCAATTTGATTTTGTGTCACCGTAATATAAAAAACGCACCAAAAATTTAAAAAAACGCACCTTCCGCACAGATTAAAGAATTTTTCGCACAAATAATTTTAAAAAGCACCAAAAACGGTGCGGAACGCACTGAGTTGACAACGCTGATGATGAGATAACTGTTTCAATAATCATTGCATTTTCAGTCGTAAAGCAGCTCTGGGCTGAAGAACAGCTCTCGCGTCATCGTAATTCTTTCTTAAGTGCGGTCAGGCTTGTGTTTGTTGTTCGGTCTTCGAGAGTTTTGCGTCTCACTCGCTGGTTAACGGTTTGCCTCAACTAACTGTATTAGTTTACAGCTTTTTTTAGAGGTTGTTCATTGTTAACCACGTGGAAACTTCCTATGTGAAGGCATAGGTCGTTATAATTAGTCACAGCGACGCTACAAAAGTACTGTTAATACCATCTTGGGCATTATGGTTTTTGTCACCCCGCCCATTCTGTGCATCCTATACTTTGCAAATTTACTTTGCAACTGTATAGTTACTAAACAAATAAATAAATAAATCATTGCATTTTTTACCTTTTTAATGTAACATATTTTGGTGCATATGTGTCTCTTCTCACTTCGGTTGGTTTATAGCTCTGTGAATATCCTTACTATTACAGATTAACGGCCGTATTCATAAAAAATATTGTATGTTTATTAAACAGTTATTTGACAAATTTCCCATAGAAACTTGTCAAATAACAGTTTAATAAACATAAAATATTTTTTATGAATAAGGCCATAAAACAATAAAAATATTTTTCTTAGTGGCTAAATCCTAAAAGACAGATAAATAGGCCAGCAGCCTATCTTTATCTTCATATACATATCTTTAATGTTGATTTAATTGTTTTTTAAGAGATGCGAGTTTTCATCTGTCTTTTTCATATTATTTTCTAATAAAAACAAACCCAGCCTATTTACGAGAACTCAATTTGTAATTTAGTACGATTCTAATCTTCATTCAGTCTTATCATTCGGGTTTATTTCTTCGTCTATTATTATCAATGAATTCTTAATAATAAATATTATGCGCACTCTAGTTGTATATTGACAACTAAGTTTAAGTTTTGTCGCTTAGTTTTGCTTTGTTTTATTGGTCCATTTCAGTTTCATGTGTAAGAGTAGACGCGAATAATCTTCTTTATGTAATCAATAAATTATAATAATTTGTTTTGAAAACTAACAATAGGCCCTCATAATCGTAAAGCACATCATGTGGATGAATGTCCACATACATTCTGCGTACATTAGGTTTAATAGCTTAGTTTACAGTAAAATGCCGTAAATGAATAATTTTTCAGCATCAAAAAAGTACTCGAATGGAAAAGTAGTAAAAATTCGTAAACTTTAGTAAACAGCTGATAAAAATACTTCCATATGTAACAACGCACATAGGGGTAATTGCATATGTAATTAGCCAAAATTAAATTTTACATTATTTATAATTTTTTCTTGAGGTGCCAACAACATTATTGTATTTTTCACAATAAGTACCACACTGATCACACTGAAACCATAATGTTTTGAAGTTTCACAAAATGTTTGAAATCGCACGATTTGTCAAAAACTCTGTCGCACGGTTGCATTTTAAGTACTTTTTCAGCACACATGCTTTAAGGCCCAGATTCACTAGCCTACACGATCGTATGATTCATTCACAGAAAACTGTTTCAAAAGTCTGGCCGACTTGAAAAAATTGCTCCAATATGGCGTTGTAGGCCACACTATTATACAAGTATGATTGAAACAATTTATATACACAATAAAACAATTAAAAACTTTTATTAACAGTAATTTTACATTACTTAAATTTTTTCCTCGAGGCACCAACAATATTTTCATATTTTTCACAATATATACAACACTGATCGCACAGAAACCATAATGTTTTGAAAAGTTTCATAAAATTTTTTCAAATCGCACGATTTGTCAAAAACTCTGTTGCATGGTTGAATTTTTAGTACTTTTTCAGCATACATGCTTTATTTAGTAGATCGCACGATCGTGTATGATAGTGTAGTAAGGCCTTTATTTAGTAGATCGCACGATCATGTATGATAGTGTAACATGGCCTTTTGTTATGAATCAATCATGCTTGTAGTAGCCAGTCAAAACTGGACTATCTTTATTGTGCATACGATAATTATCATTATTGACTGTGATCGTTAAGTTTGTGATCAGATAAAATTCTTTAAAGAACTAAAAGAAAAGCCTAAAAAAGTACTTGAACGGGGAAAAAATAAAAATGCCTAAACTTTAGTAAATAAAGTTTAGCAGATAAAATTATGTTTATTGTAACTGGGTTTACATCAGACCTAACTAGCTGAATGTTAACTGTCAAACATCTCTTTGGCTAAATTAATTAACGTCCCAGTGAAATTTTTGTCACATACATCTTCGATCTAATACCATTGACAATGTAAGTGTGACTCATCCGAAGTCTGTATACAATTCCAACTTAGATTTACACAGCGATGGCCTAGGCCGTAAGATGTTGGATGCACTGTATACATTGTAAGCGAATATTGGATGAGTTCAAAACTATATTATTAGCATTTGTTTTCTTCTTTGCTTCTTATGTACATTTAATTTAACAATATGAGTAGAAAAAGACTAATCAGAATCGGACGCTAGTTGTTTGTTGAGCTTAACATGTTTATTTTGATTTTTTCTGTTGACACAATCGCTTACAATCGGAAGCTTTGCAAATTGTAATAACTTGTTTACCATTGGCATAGTTACCACATTTGACGATTTTGACGATTTTGGGTGCTGAAAATAACACTTTGACGATTTAAGGTCCGTTTTTGACGATTTGTGTACATCACATTTTTACTGTCATATCTTTCAAGCAACTGCATGCATACTTCCTTTTTTTAAAGTTAATTTATACAGGAAATAAAAGTAATATTTATGGTACGTAAATATACTCGTTTGTGAATATTTGTAATACTGATATATAATGTGATAGAGATGAATTTAAAATATATTATGTGATTAGCGCTTAAAAAAGTTATCAGTTATATCAGTTGTATTATCCATCTCCGGCTAAGGTATTAAGTTATTGTGAATGATGATTGAAATGCCAGAGTACGAGTATTTATTCTAAAGGGCCAAATAAACCACATAAATTGCTTGCCAAATATGTCAAAATTTTAGGTTCGTGCAAACATTTTTGTTCGTTTGTGGGGATGTTTGCTAGTTTGTACAAATATTTGAAGCAATGTTTGCACGAAAATCCATACAGAGTGAATCAAGAAAATGTTTTTTTGTAATGATATTTAGAATGGCGTAAAAGCTTACTTTTATTGTGGAAATTAAGAAAACATAATATCAAGAAATAGGGGTAAAATAATTTATAAAACAATTTGTATCTTGCATATGGCGAGCAAATTGCTGCAACACAATGGCCGTCTAAAATAAAGAAAAAGTGATTAATTTGTTTTTGTATGTGTGATTAAATTACATTTGCATGTGTTGTATTTGTATAGTTTGGGTGCAAGCGGAAAGCGTGTGTTTGCCAAGCAGTTTGCGTAGTTTATTTGGCCGCTAAGCGTTAGAAATCATCACTTTTTTGAACTTAGATATCGGATTTTTTATGATATTTATTTTTTTATTTAATAAAAACTATTTTTTTATTTATTGATGGACTCACAAAACAATTCGAAATCAAAATATTTATTAGTTGTAACGAATTTTAATTCAAACCAAAGCTATATTATCCATCTGCGGCAAAAGTATTAAGTTATTGTAAATGATGGTAGAAATGTCTGAGTACTTCCTCTAATAGCATGGAAGCATCGCTTTTTAACACGCTTCACTTGTATGTTTGTTTGCTTGTATGTTTGCAATTCTCATGATCCCTGTTACAAACAGTGCGTAATTTTGACAAATTTAATATTCCGCCACAGAAAAAAGTGTTGCCGCTTTAGGGCGAAAATGTAAGTTGCCATATTGCTTCCGTGCTTGTTCCAGGGTAGTGAGGTATTTTTGGTGATTCCTGAACCAGTTTGCTATTCAGTTCGAAACCGGTTTTTCATATTCGATGAGCGTTTGAACTTTCAACGGTCAGTTTGGACCCGGTTATACCGGTGATTTTACGGTTTTTGTTGATTTTTACTAGTTTTGTTTATTTTAAACCAGTTATTGGCACTTTTCGCAGGTTTTTTTTGAAAGTTTTGACTAGATTGTACTCTTTTTGTGCAATGCAGTAGTAAGCCAACTTTTTATTGTCGCTTAGCGGCGAAAAAGCTGGTATATACACTGCAGGAGCATATATAAGTTTGTATCTTATATGCAACCACTGTCGTATGAGCCATTATTTATAGAAAGATATAAGAGCATTACTACTCATATACGCTTTCATAGGTCATCAAAATAAAAAGTAAAAAATAAATATAGCCTGGGTTGCTTTGAGCCATATTTTTCCTAGTATTTTTCGCTCCCTATTGTTTTAAGTTTAGTTTTGAAATTTATTACTTTTTAGTTCCATATTGAAACGGGGGTTTTTAAATTTTTTTAACTATATTAGTTTAACTTGGATTTCGAATTTTTTATGATATTAATTTATTTTTTTCTGGTTTTATAATAGGTAACAAATTTGAAATCTAATGTGCATATTCATAAAAAATTAAAACGTATTTGAAATGAATTTTAGAAAAATTTTGTATGGAATTTTTGTACTAAAACACATTTCAAATTCATTCAAATTTTTATGAATTATGACGAACTTTAATTTAAAGAAACGTTATAATTATTAACCATATCCGGCTGAAGTATTACGTTATTGTGAATGATGATTAAGTTGCTAGAGTGTTTATTCTAAACGTGAGAAAGCATCCCTTATTCAACTCAGATATCGAATTTTTTTTGGATATTTATTTCCTTTATATAATAAAAAGCATTTTTTATTTATAACTGGATCTTTTACAAAGCAATTGTACATATAACAAAATCGAAATCACAATGTTTATTTTAAGGAATCCAAAAATCGAACCAAATTTATACTATCCATCCCCGGCTAAGTCATTGTGAATGTTAATTGAAATGCCAGAGTATATCCTCCAATCTTTTTGAATTCGATTTGATTTAAATTCTTGTTTTTTTTATTTAATTAATAAAAACTGTTTTTAATTTTTATTTTTGTTTATTATTGGGCGCATTACAAGTCAATTAAATAACAAATTTAAAATCAAAACATTTAAAATATTTAGTAATTATTACAACGAACTTTAATTCAAACAGTGAATAATTAAAATTAAATAAAATAAAAAATTTTCTAACCAAAAAAATATTTTTGTTTACCAAACGGCGGTATATATTTTTAAACTATTTAAAATATGTATGTATATGTAATTATGTATGTGGGTATGTGTTTTAAAAATAGTTTTTAAATGCTGCATTCATAAAACTAAAAATTATTTAATTATATAATTTATTTTATTGCACACAAAAATTAAAACAGAGGCAATGAAAATGAGCAACTAATTCGTTGTATAAACTTAATAAAATTAAATAATCAATAATGAGCACAAATAATTACGTTGTTTTGTTTTTCATATAATAAATATCATTGAATTAATTCACAATCTTTGTTAATATTAAGGCACTAAAGTTAGGATTTTTTAAGTAAAAATATAAAAAAAAATATATGAATTATGTATATTTCATAAATAAAAGAAACCCGGAATGGGTTAAAAGCTGTCGCTTTAGTATTGGTACCAAGGTTGACGGCGCACCCATTGTAAACGATTTGTATGATCGGAACGGATCTTAATGCTAGCACCTTCAGCAGCACGCACAGTTTCTTTAACCTGAAAATAATTAAAAAAATATATATATTGAAAATATTAAATTTGTTCTTTATATTTCATATACATTTTATAGGCGCTATCCTGATCGTTAGTAGAGTTGGAAAATTTTGAAAACTATATTTTAACATTTAACTACATATACATATATTCCATTATTTTAAATAAAACAATGAGCATTTAAATACTTACACTTTGCATTAGATTTTGGGCATTGCCCACCAACATTTCGGTAGCTTCGCGATCTTCATCGGAACCTTGAGCACCCAACATGGTGGCTTTAACGGTGGACAATATTTTCAATTGTGTACCAATTGTTGGTATACGTTCGCAAACTTGTAGTAAATTGGTACGTATACGACGATCTGTACACTGACGCGCCAACTCTTTAGCGAGACGAGTAACATCTTCTGAAGCTTCGGCAATTTTCTTGGCTGTAGCAATCAGTTCACGTTTGCTGCCACGCGAGTCTGATTGCACTAGGTCTGACAGACGGGCCATTAGAATGGCCATTCGTTTGGCGGCGGCAATAATTTCATTGTCCTTCGAGGACCACTGACGCACTTCTTGATGGAGGCCGCGAGCAGCAATCTGGAAATGCAAAAATTACATTAATTAAAGCCGTTCGCGACTATTTGAATTATTTTTTTTTTTCGGCAAACTAGCGTTTTATTAACACGCTTATATTAGCTTCACTTGTATGCATGTTTATTTGTATGTTTGCAATTCCAGTTATGTACAGTGTGTACTTTTGAGGAATTGAGAATTCCACTACGGAAAAGAACGTTGCCGTTTTTGTGCGAAAATTTAAGTTGACGTATTACTTTCCGGATTTTCCCCGGAAAGTAAGACGATTTTGGCGATTCCTGGAGACGATTGTTTGTGTGTTTCCAAAAAACTCGGAAGCGGTTTTTCGTATTCAGTGCGCGTTTTCGCCCGGGAACGTGTATCTAAACTTTTAACGGTTATTTTGGAACCATATATCTGAACGTTTAAAGGTCATTTTGGACCCGGATATACGGATTTTTGGCGGTTTTGGCACCTTTTGTCGAGCTTATGCGTTTTTCGTTGCATACAGTAGTACTTTTCAACGTTTCTTGCCGGTTTTTAGTGGCTGAATAGCTGGTATCTACACGACAAGAGCGATTATTAGCACGCTTATATTAGCTTCACCTTTATGTTTGCTTGCAGGTTTGTAGCTCTCGCAACTGCTAAGTACAGTATGTACTTTAGAGAAATTTGATATTCCGCTATGGAAGAGAATGTTTCCGCTTTAGTGCGAAAATTGAAGTTGCCGTATTACTTTCTGGATTGTTGCGGGGAAGTGAGGCGATTCTCGAAGACGATTTTGGGAATTCCCAAAAACAAAAACTAAACGGTTTCGAAACCGGTTTTTAATATTCGGTGCACGTTTTCGCCCTGGAACGTGTATCTAAACTGGTATCTACACGACAAGAGCGATTATTAGCACGCTTATATTAGCTTCACTTTTATGTTTGCTTGCAGGTTTGGAGCTCTCGCAACTCTTATGTACAGTATGTAATTACTTTTGAGGAATTTAATATTCCGCTATGGAAGAGAATGTTTCCGCTTTAGTGCGAAAATTGAAGTTGCCGTATTACTTTCTGGATTGTTGCGGGGAAGTGAGGCGATTCTCGAAGAAGATTTTGGGAATTCCAAAAAAAAAACTCTAAATCGTTTTGGAACCGGTTTTTCATATTCGGTGCACGTTTTCGCCCTGGAACGTGTATCTAAACTTTTAACGGTGATTTTGGAACCGGGTATAGGGATAATTATCCGGTTTTTGGTACTTTTGCCGGGTTTTTTATATTTAGCCAAGTTTGTGAGCCTTTTGCTCAATAAAGTAGCACTTTTCATTGTTTCCTGCCGGTTTTTTGTAGCTGAATAGCTGGCATCTATTCGACACGCTTGTACTAGCTTCACTTGTATATTTGTTTGTAACTCTCGCAACCTCTTTTATATACAGCACTTTTTATTTACTTTTTATAAATTTGACATTCCCCCATATAAAAGAGTGTTGCCGTGTTTAGTGCGAAAACTGAAGTTGCCGTATTGCTTCCGGGATTGTCCCATGGAAGTACGATGATTTTGGTGATTCTCGAAGATGATTTTGGGAATTGCCAAAAAACTCGAAACCGGTTCGCTGAAAGGAAATGGTTTTTCGTATGCAGTGCGGGTATTTGTACACGCTCCACGTGTATCTAAAGTTTTAACGGTCATTTTGGGCCCGGTTACACGGGTAATTATTCGGTTTTTGCCGTTTTTTTAGGATTTCGGCCGGTTTTGAGATCACTTTTCCATTTTTTTCTTAATATTTTGCCGAGTTTGTGCCCTTTTTGTACAATACATTGTTTGTTATAATTCTGAAAAGTTTTCGTATAATTCATATTTACACTGTGTTTAATAGAATTCGCTATTACATGAATTTTGTGGCTTGTAGTGCGATTCTGTAACTTTTGATGTAAATTTTTTCTACATATTTCATGCTTTTCAGTAAAGATTGTATGCCCCTGCAATATCATTTTAACAACGAAACTACGGCTGATTTCGGTCGACACGGAATATATTTAAATAATGTTGATGAACAGCAAATTTTATAAAATATCGGTATAATTATTGTAAAGATACCATTGTCTTGATAAAAGTACCAGAATCGCGCTAGAGGCCAAATTTAACAAGCACGGGTTTTAGCTATTAAACGAATTTGATGGCATCCCATTAGCCGGTGCTATCTGATTCAGTTTGATTGTCTAATAGCCGCTTAAAAGGCTGTTTCATTATCGTGTTTTTAGTATAAAAATATAATACTTTTTATAAAACAAAATGGGATTTTAAAAATGAAAAAAAAAAAAAGTCGTAAGCTTGGTGCGTTTTTGTTAAAATAACACGCTTTTTTCTTCACTTTGGTGCGTTTTGAAATTTCAAAGTTGACAACGCTGGCGGTTATTAACACGCTTCTATTAGCTTCAAAGGCAACCGCTGTCGTATGAGTTATTATTTATAGGGACTCATACGATACTCATACACACTTTTATAGTACGCCTATTATATATAAGGAATAAAAATATTGCCTAAACACTGGACTTAACATATAAATAGAAAAGTAGATTGGGTTGAAAAATATAGTTAAAATAAGTAAAGTAAGTAAAAATAAGCTTAAAACAATAAGGAGTGAAAAATACTATTATTATAGCGAAACGTTTTTCGTAGGGCGCTTTGTGCCGTAGTTTTCGTATATCAATCGCCTGGCCCTTATTTCGCAGTATATTTTAAGAGTTTCGTCGACGATGATCTCTTTTGCGTGACCTGAACGTACGGCATCACTTCCGCTTGTATGACCACAATGGAACTCAGTAAACCACTTTTTAGTTCCAGGGTGGATTTTCTGTTTCAGAGTAGGAAAGAGGAGGTTTTTAGTCGGTATAACGCTATATGCTGAGTCCTTGAAGTGATGGTTTTCAGTCGCTATGTGCTATATGCGGAGTCCAACAAACCTTAGAAGTGACTGTCTCTGTGATGCGTGTGTAATGCATTTTTGCCTTCTTAATGCAAAAAAATCTGGTTCAACCTTGGGGAGCCCCTGAAATATCTTACACCTACAGGTAGGATCTAGTAACTTACGAGGTTGTATTGTTCTAATGACTGTCAAATACATATTAAATGAAGCAGCTTGCTTAAAAATTTGACAGTGATCTATTAAAAAATGGCGACTGACGGCGGCAGTTTTGCATTTAAAACTAGTGGGCGAGAAATAAAAAAGTCAAGAAGCTATCAAACAGACCACGCATCTAAAAATGATTTAGAATTTAAATTAGATTTTCTTTGAAAAAACACAAATTTGCCAATATAGAACTACATAAGTAGATAAAACAGGGGTTTGGGCAATTAATGAAAAGCGGGGAAACCCCAAATTTAAGTTGAATCAAATCGTTTTAATTTATTTGTAGATCAGTAATATCTTGCAACGGAAAGAAAAAGTAACTGAAATGTTTTTTTCTTCTAACGGACATGTTCATGTAGTTTGTTTTAACAATTTTTCGCAATAGCTTACCAAAATCGGTTGATTGGCGTGGGGCATGGTGCGGAAGACACCTTCATCTTCATCGTCAGTTTCTGGTGGTGGTGGCCTCTGGGGAGCTAAGCCTTCTCGGGGTAGTGGTGGTCTTGGAGGAGCACGCTCAACTTTCAATACAAAATTATTATTTTCAATTCATGTTTCTTATGTTTTGTATATAGTATTACTTTGAAAGCTTACCATTTTGATTGGACAGATGTAAAGCGCTTAGTTCTGGTATAGGTGGTGGTGGCAGATCGGGCAAGGCAGGCGCTTGCGGAGCTATAGCATTTCTTACATCCCGGACATCACCCAAAAGCTAAAATAAAAGGTAAATTATCTTGTTAACAACAGATTTTTAGCTTGTTGTAACACTTACTCTTTGGAATGAGTTCTTCCAGGCTTGAGCTGCTGCTGGATCGTTTATGTTAGTAGCCACGCGTTTTGCATCACCCACCATGGCGGGCAAAGAGCTCTCCAAACGGTTAGCGGCTGCATTTAGTTTGGCTGTAAATATGGGATCTTCTGAGTTGTCAGCTTCCTGTTTGGCCACCAGTAGCACGCGATTAATTAAACGAGCAATATTCGAAGTATTATCGACCATTTTCTGAGGCTGTTTGGCATGAATGGCATCTTCACATAGTTTAGCATACATTTGCATATGTTCTTCGGAAGTTTTTATGAAATCGGCAGGATCTGTGGCCTGATCGCAAAGAGTGCGCATGCGCAGAACTGTATCGGCGTATTGTTGCTTCAAGTTTTGTAAGTGCTCATCGGCAGCCTTGCTGGCCGGGTAAGTCATGCGTATGCGACCAGCATTGATAAGCTGTGGAGTCATCGAGTCCACTTGAGCGGCTGAAGAAAGTAAAATTTCAGCAATTTTCTTATTGCCACAAGCGCCACCAGCTGCCACCATACGAGAAGTTTTCGAAGCACGATCACTAAAAGCCTGCAAGTTGTTAGATTTTTGATTGAAGTTCTGTTCACGTCCTGGAGTTCCCTCGGGCAGCATTACGGCATCGGTAAATTGTTTTAAAGGCGTGCTTACATCCATAAAGTCTTGGACTATGCGATTGACTAAGGCATTTTGTACAGCCGCTTTTAATTCATGTAATTTTTGGGTCAACTTCTTAGCCGCTTCTTTAGCTACAGGCGTGTTGCCAGCTGCCTGGCGTTTTAAACGCTCCACTTCGTCGCATAATTGCATGATTTCGGCCTTCTGATGTCCCGGGCAGCCCTCAGCTACCTTACGACCTTCCTCTATAATTAAATTAATAGCACGTTCACCCAGGCCACCATCATTAATTTCGGGATTTTGCAACCATTTAACAGCCTGCTCCAAACGACCTTTAATGGTATGGGCAGTTTGCTGTACTCCTGCCTTGTCTACACCCACCACAGCATGTTGTATTTGGGATTGCAAATCACCCAGTTTTTCACGAATACTTCGAGCCAAAGATTCTGCTTGGGGCGAGGTACCCTTACCCTCCTGCCGTAATTCACACAAACCATTAGCCATGGCGGTAATTTCGTCGGCCAAACGACGTATGGGGTAGGAATCTTGAGGCAGACAGCGTTCGGATATTTCGTTGGCATTTTCTATAATTTGACGCAAAGCCTTTTCACCTACACCGCCGCGTAGAGCGTAAGGATTGTTAAGCCAGTCGTTGGCCAATTCGGCCTTGGTGTTAATAGCATTGTTCAACTTCTTCAAAACAGTCAAATTGTCCAATTCACTGGTATCTTCATCGTAAGTGGTCAGCTGCAGAACACGTATTATTTCTTGTATTTCATCGCTCATGCGCGAAGCCAAATAGTTGCGATTTTCTGCTGCCTCTTCTACGCCTTTACCTTGTTGCTCGACAATATGTATGTAGACTTTCATGCTGCAAATGAGTATGGGTGCCAAAATTTTTACCTGTTCCAAACAGCGCACCAATATTTCACTATGCACCTGATGGGTTAGTTCCTTTTCACGTGCCCCCACTTCACGCGAAACTTTGCTCAAGCAGGGCGACAAATCTTTTAGGAATTGCACCAAATCTTCCATTGTATTGATGACCTCGGCCACCGCCAAATAGTCTAGTACACGCTTACATTCTTGTATAATCTTTCGCACTTCCGATTCGTCGAAGCAGAGCAAAAGCGAAGAGGTGCCTTGCAGTATACCGCGGCTTCCCTCAATTAGTTTTTTGCGTGCGGGACCCGAATACGGATCGCCACGCAACATATCTGAAGCTTCTTCGAGTAACTGCGAGGCTGTCTCAACGCGTTGCAATGCTGATGGCATGTCTTGACGTAGAATTTTGTCATCGGAACTGTTGATAGTTTCACGACCCACTTTCACAAGATTGGCTACGGCCGCTGATACAACTTGTACGGGTCGACTGAGATCTGGCATAGCGTTGCCATCTTCTGCCTCTTCGTGGAGAATAACTAAGCGAGAGACCTGAAATTAGATTAAAAAAAACGAAATGAAATATATCACACGTTTGAAATCGGATTCGAAATGAAAAATATGTGCAATTTTGTAAATTATAATGATATAATATACGAAATGAAATAGTTCACGCGGTTTAAACCCGATTCGAAATGAAAAATATGTGCAATTTTGTAAATTATAATGAGATCTGAAATTAGATAAAAAACGAAATGAAATATTTTACATGTTTGAAAACCGATTCGCAATGAAAAATATTTGCAATTTTGTAAGTTATAATGACTAGAACAAAAGGAAGACTTGTAGTTAGGCTGCATGAATACATTCATTTGTTTGTAAGCACACTGAAAATATAATATTCATTCAAATATCGAATACTTTAAGAGAGATTACCAAAGTAAAACAAGAAAAAACAGAAAAGAGAATGAATTGCGTTTTATAGTTGGTCGTAATAAATATATTCTGTCGTATACTCTTTCTAATTCAAATATATATTTACTCTTGTTTGTAAGAGCGAAAGCACGCAAATACAATATAACTGTTCGATAGAGTGCAAGAAATATCGAATGAATGAATGAATAAAACGATTATAATTCGAATGCACATTACATTCGTTATGCTACAAAGAAAAACATTTTGCTAAGACGTAACTTGCTTTTAAGAAATGTGCGCAATAAGGTCTGAAAATTTTAAATTGGAGTTGGTAAAAGAACTTTGATGGTATGTTATTGTACACACATACATACATACATATGTATGTATAAATACAATCGAGTGCTAGTTCGATTCATTCGAATGATAATATGTTTGAAAAGTTTTCTTCTTGTTTTCGTTTTATTTGAAAGTAGTTGTATTTGTTTCTCCACGAGTCGAGTTATTATCATTAATCGTTCGGTTTGTGTATTCATTTATTTGTTTTTACTGAAATAGAATTTGAGTCACTTCGTAGTCAGCTGTGTTGTGATACGAAACTTTATTCATTCAAAAAGCAAAGGAATATGTTCAAATGCCGTTTCAGCGTAATAATGCAGACGTTTAGTTAGTAGTGCAAGAAAATTGTTTTCTCGTAAACGTAATGCAGTGTACACTGCATGGTTCAAATTTCACTATTTAACAGAATTCAAACTTCTTAAAAATATATCATGGATTAATTTGAATATTAAGCCACAAAAACAGTATTTTTAGAAAAAAATCTTCAAATCTTATTTCGCCATCAAAATCGTAAGATAAAATCTTCGTTCTGGCAACGCTGCTTGTACGAGTACACCGCCTTGACTATGAGAAAGTTAAACGGCGGCTTTCCCCAATCGTAAACTAATGTAGTCACGGCCAGCGCTGTGAAGAATATTTAATTCTTTGCTCAATATTTACACACGCAAGTGTAAGAAACCCAATACATTACCATTTTTTTACTAATGCATTCATGCAGCTACAAGTAGTGGTCTCACTTGCAAGTGATTTTGGTTGGCAGTGATTTTTTCACTTGCATACAAGAAGCAACAAACAGTGTTGCCCATAGATATTCCATTTTAACTTTAATGGATATTTTTCAAGGTATTTTTTTTTAATATTAACATATGCTGAAACAAAATATAAAAAACAAAAATAAATAAACATCTGCAACTTATTTTTTATATGGAATACAAATTTAATATTTATATGGTGAAAATGTATGTACATAATATAATTCCCCTGTAATGTTGCTAAGCTAAAACTTTGGCAGCACAGACATTAAAAGCGTATGTATGCAAAGTGTTTTTACTGCCTGGCTCACCATGTCGTTTCGTAAACATTCGAAATAATTTTTAAGGCCAAAAAATCTATTCCGATGCCATTTACAAGCTTTATTTTTCCCTGATCTTGTATCATTTGCCTTGTCTACGTTCGATTTATCGATTAGTTGAATAATAGTTGACTGTATTGCACTTATTTTTAATATACAACATTAGCGAAAGTTAACGAAACGACATCGTGAGCCAGGCAATTAATGTCTGGTATAAAACGTTTGTCTTCATCGACATTTTAAAAATGAACCTGCACTTGCATGTGTAAACAATCGAGCAAATTGCAAGTGTTTTTATTTTTATTTTTTCGATGTATTGGTTGTGAATATGTACACGCAACTTGTAACAATGTACTTGCAGGTGTAAACTCTGTGTTAAGCTTTTATGTTTAACAGCCTGCCAGCCATTGAAAGTCAGCCCACTTGGGTCCAATTTGGTCTCGTTGTGTTGTTCAAGGTTGGTTTTGTTATTTTTACGAGACCATGAAAGTAATACCTTTATTTCCAAAATATTTTTGTTGTCATAAATCTTTTAAACAAACTGTCAGAAATGGGATTTGGCATCAGTTCAAAATCATAAAATTAAGTTTACAAAAAAATAATAAAAATAAGAGAAATATACATAAATAAGTACATATTTAGATACATACATATGTATATGTGTATGTAATTTTATAATTCAGAAAAAAACAGAAATATGAATAATATTTAAAAAAAAATTATAATTATAATATATGAATTTGTGGCTGTTATCCATATATATGTACATATGTTTTTAATATATAAATATGCATGTACAGTAATAGTGCGTTTCTATTATGCGCAAATTGAGTTGATTTGAGGTAATCATTTCGAAGTGTTTGAGTTGTGCCGGCCATACACTACACAAGTTTAGTGATCAAGCCTGGCACTTTACATTGCGTTTGTGTAGTGTAGTGGGTGTGTTTGCGCTGTTTACGCAGTGAACTGAGCAAAAATCAAAACGGTTTTGGTATTTGCTCAAGTTTTAAAACTGTGCTGTGAACTTGTATAGTGTGTGTTGAAGATGTTCTGTTCTGTGACGAGGTTTAAAGTGTAAACAATAAGTATTGGGCGTAAGCAAATATTATTGACAGAATTCCTTGAATTGTACATACATATAAAGAGGTGCCATCACTATAGCGTATTAAAAGTAGACTATAACAATAGAGTCATGGAAAATTCAGCCTACGAAAAATAAATTCTTAAAATAAAACAAATTTCCGGAAGCAAATGGGGACATAGTTTTTAAAATCATTTTTAGACGAAAGCTTAACGCATTCAATAGTTTTTTCTGATCTAATTTTTATTTTATTTTGGACCAGTAGGTACACAGAGGATGACCCCTACATATGCAGTGTGTTGTACTAAAGCTAAGAAAATAGGTTATGAGGAGGAGGCAAGAGGTAGTAGTGTCTGTGGACATTTGATTTGAACTGTCCCGCGTTATAAGAGATAGGAAACACTTTGGCAAACAACTTGTTCCACAGACGAAGCGTACGGCTAAAAAACGCATTCTCTCCGTAATGCTTTGTACGATTGCCTGGGTAATCGACTACAAATGGCTGAGCTTCGAACGATGAACGAGTATTACGTAAAAATATGTGGTTTTCGGGAACAAGATCTTGTCAGAGCACAATCCATTGTAGTAGCGATGTTCCGATGAGTCAATAGAGTATGATACCCTTTTGTAACCTATAATCTATTTCACTCTCACAAGGTCGAGTAAACCCAAAAACCCTGTGAATACCATGTTTGCAACATTTCGTTCATTTATCTGGTATTACTAAATAGAGCATTTTGTCAACATTATAATTGTCATCACTTTTGCTTCAAATAAAGAATAGATAATAAAAGCTTTAGAATTCGTATGAACTATTTTCACTCCATAAATGAACAGGTGTTAAAACTAAGGCAAGATCAATGCCGTTAAAACCTACGCTGTTCTTGTTTTTAGCACTTACATACATATAAATATTTTTAATTCATTTATTTTACTACTAAAAATCGTTATTTAATTTGTTTTTAATACAACAAATATATAAATGCATGTAGGTGTATAAAGTTTACTACCTGTTAAAATCAAAATGGAAATATTTAATATTTGTTTGCACTTTTAAATATGCAAACTTCCTATATTTTGTTTTTAAAAGTGGAGATAATTGAAAGAATTAGATGTTTTATTATAAGCCTAAAAAAGTTAAAAAAAACAGTAGCGTTTTCAATTTATAATGATTTGGCAGCACCTTTCAACAGCAAATAAGGCTATCATTTCCTGTGATTGTTGCTTGTAACGCTTAAAAGGAAAAATCTGTGTTGCCATATCACTTTTTTTTCGTTCTGTCTCCATTCCGTTTTGCAAACTTTGTTCGTCCATTGTTTAGTTTTTACATTTTATCAAAGAAAAACAAATAAATTTAAATGACATTTTTTATTAATCTCATTAAATCACTTTTAGACGCATTTGACAGATGACAGACACTTGTGATATAATAGATAAATTAAAAGAATGAAAGACTAACTTAATTGCTGTTATGTGTCAAAATTAAATTACACTTTTTAATTGTCGTAAATTTGAAAAAAGATGGACAGATTTGGCAAAAAAATATATATGTCCACACATTTGTATGCACATTCATAAATTATTAGTTTATAAACGTTTAGTGCAATGCACGTAATTTTTTTTATTTAAAAGAATGTTCGTTGTTGTGCAACGAACAGTTAATTGACTTTCCAAAAATATACGGGGTTTAAGTAATTTAGCGTGATTATATTTCCCTCTTGTGCTTTGTTAATTGATTCACTGACGCAATGAAAAGACAATTCCCCTAATTAAGCAATGTAAATGACAATTACAATTACTGCGCAATTACATACTTACATACTCGTATGTATAGCTTTATTCACAAGAATAGCAGTTTTGTTGAATTCTAAACCAAATCTGAATCTTTTAGTTTTTACTGCATCATCCTGTCTGCTGTAGCCAAGGCGAATTTATACAGGTGAATGCAAGCGGAAAGGCGAATTCAGTACTATGTATTTTGTTATTGTAAAACATAGCGTGAATGTCAAAATCTAAATTCGCCTAAGATTATTCAGCTGGGATAAATTTTTGTACAAACGATAAATATAAACTTTTGTAATTGTTTGTAATTAAAATCACAGATTATATTAGTTTTTCACTTTTAAATTCACACAAATTTCTTGAAATTGCACTAAATCATACAAAAAAATCTTCAGATTAAAATGGCGCGAAAATGTTTGTAAACAAAAGAAAAAAAAATTTGACAGTCTCATTGAAAAAAAAGCGAGAAGCAAAAAATAATCACCTGAGCTGTCAAGTTCACCTAGTAATGAATTCGCCTTGGCTGTGGCGAATGTGTTTAATGCATAACAGTGCAACCTAAATTAAGCCGTCAAGCGTAATTTATCTGTCAGAAATCATCATGCACATACAAAATGTATGAGACCAACCCAAATAGCGTGGCCTCAACGCTTTGCAATTGGAAAATCCAATTTTGACAGAGCGTAAGAGAGAAAGCTTTACCGCATCTCGGTAAAGTTCGCTTCAAAAGAAATGTTACAAATTTTTTGCGGCAATTACTAATCACACTTTAGGTGCTTTCTGAATAATTAAGCGATTTTAGCACTTCTTATTATTTCTACTTACTGATTATTATTAAACAAGTTTATTGAGCAATACTGTTCATGGCACAACGTCAACGCTTTTATTTAAGTTACTTACTACTGCGTAAAATCAAAGCGTTAAATTTGGTTGCGCTTTACGCCCGAATTTAAGTTTCACTGTTATTTAAGTTCATACTGCAGCGTAAAATCAAAGCGTTAAATGCACCGTAAACCATCACACAAAGAAATACTTTCGTAATGATTCACAATTACTTCTTTCGTGTCACATTTATCAATTAGGATCCATTCTCTTGCATAACAATAACAATTATAAACAAACGAAGAAGTATACCTACACGGGGACAATCATACATACTGCCAAATAAATATAACATAACATCTAAGTGTTAGATACACATTTAAGGCCCTGATTCACTATCCTACACGATCGTACGATTCATTCACAGGAAACTGTTTCAAAAGTCTGGCCGACTAGAAAAAATCGTTTTAAAATGGAGTTGTAGGCCACACTATTATACAAGTATGATTGAAATAATTTATATACATAATAAAACAATTAAAAACTTTTATTAACATAATAGTTTTACATTACTTAAATTTTTTCCTCGAGGCATTAACAATATTTTCATATATTTCACAATATATACCATACTGATCGCACAGAAACCATAATGTTTTGAAAAGTGTCATAAAATTTTTAAAATTGCACGATTTGCTAAAAACTCTGTCGCACGGTTGAATTTTTAGTACTTTTTCAGCACACATGCTTTATTTAGTAGATCGCACGATCGTGTATGATAGTGTAGCAAGGCCTTTACGTATACCTTAATTTCACTATAGCTTATACAGGGTGTCCTAAAACTCAACGTCAAGCTGATACAGGGTGGCAGGATTGATTGTAACCATTATGAGAAAAATCAGAAAAAATCGAAAAGAAACATTTTATTCAGTTCAAACGTTTTTTCAATCGCACAAGCCCTTGAATTTTTTTTTAATATTTTTTTCTGATGGTTACAATCAATTTTGTCACCCTGTTGACGTTAAGTGGTGGGACACCTTGTATATATGTTTTTTTTTTTGCATTAATTTTTTATTGGATTTTCAAAATGAACTAACAATAAGTATTTAAATCTTAATACTAAATATCGTCAAAATGACGATAATTCGTCAAATATGGCAATCGTGGTCACAACGTCTGTGAAATCGTATGACAACATCTTACCTAGTGTATACAACTGCGATTAACTCTGCCATAATATTTGAGAAAACGTCGACAGAATGAGAGAACGAATTTCTTTATGTCCATCTTAATATCTAACAAGGAGTAAAGCGTGTTTTCGTTAACCTTATAAGAATTCATAAATCATTGAAAGCCGACAAGAAAACACTTCTTTGCGATCAATATAATCTTAAATGAATTTTATCTATGTGTACAATTTGTACAAAAGTATATATTAAATGCATAAAAATATATTATTTTCCATTTAAAATGGGTTTTTAAAAAATATTTTGCAGAACCAATAATAATCGGTAAAATTGCAATGGCGTATTTTTTTATACAAACACACACACAATCGTTTTTTGACAGCTCTTATTATAAGATCGTTGCCATAAGATTTCTCATAAGAACGCTCTCATAAAAATAATTATAAGACTGCGATAACACTGATTTTAAGTCTACACGTAACGGCATTCTCTCTGCGATTGAATTTGACGTTCTCATCTTGGTCATGGTAAATTAACGGGTCTTATTCATGTGTTCTGTCCCTTGCCTTCCCATAACGGTACATACATAATACGTATAACAATTGATTATGAGTTATAAAAAAAAACAACAACAAAAACAAAATTGCACATTTGTTGCATAAATTATATATGTATATAAAATATTTAAAATTATTTATAAAGTTAAGACTTACCTGTTGTGCTACAGGATCTAAAATGCTTTCAATTGTTTTTGTGTGGAACACTGGCATCTTTCCAAACGAAAATTTCTTAATTTAAAAAAACAAATAATAATAATTGTGTGTTTGCGCAATTTTCTTCTGCTACCAATTAAAAAAGAATTAAAAAAAAAGAATTTGCTAAAAAAAAAAAAAATAAAATTTAATGAGAAAAAAAAACAATAAATATTAATTAGATATGGATTGTGCAACAAAATGTTGAAATTAAAAAAAAAAAAAATTAAAAAAAATTATTCAGTCATTGTATGTTGTTGGTGGTTGCAATACTTTAAAGTTATATAAAATCTACTATATTCATAAAAATATGTATGTTTGTTAAAGTTTTATTTGATAAACTTTGTATAGAATGTAGAAATAAACATAAAATATATTTTGTGAGTTGCCAAAAGTTTCCAAAGATTAACTTTTGGAAACCATTGCCTCGTTTCTGTATTACTCGCATCGAGAAATTTCTCACAAGAGACAAACGAATTGACAGAAAAACTATACGAATGGAAACAAAAAATCGAGTTTCTCACATAAATGTTTCTGTATCTTTGAGACGCGAGAATATCTGCTTTTTTTGATGTAATTCATTGGAAGTTTGTGAGTACGGGGGACCAAGAAAGGATGTGTAGTAATTGATTTGCATCAGCGCGTGTTGGTGGACCAATTCTACGAGATGAACTTATTCACCCCTTGACTTGTACGTTCCACATAGATCACAACTTTTTGTCATATGTTTGTAGCCATAGAACAAACTGCTTTTTCAAGAAGTCGGACATTCCAATCCCTATTGTATGCAACTAGGAGTCCGAAAGTTTACAACGAGCATCAGTCATTAACCAACTCATCCTTCTATCCATCACAAATAGTCCTTGCATTACGGGTATCTGTTGTAAGATAACAGCACCTCGGGGACAATAATTAGTTATCCGAAATCCAGCATGCACCATAATCATCAGGGAATAATAATAACTCATTCCCTTGATTTTAAATTGAAACCTTTCAGCGGGTTTTGTGTTTTGGACGGAGTAAGGTAGCGAGATATTAGAAAAAACTCTCCAGACAGCCAATGGAAAACAAAGCTTATGAGTAAGTAGGCTGCAGACCATTAAGAGTATTAATTAGCCCTTAACCAAATCAAACGCCTAACCAACACTACTGGTTGCTTACATTACAGGTATCTGTTGCAAGACAACAGTACTTCGGGGTTTACCAGTTCCCAAAAACCGGCATGCGCCTTAGTTATCAGAGTAAACTTAAATACCCCCTTTCCGGGGGTATTTAAGTTTAAACGCAGTCAGAACGCTTCAGCCAAAGCAGGCACTTCAACCATGATCAACACCGAGAGATCTGCAAAACAGAGTCTCCCTGGGGCCTTGCTGAAAACCAGCATGCACCAAAGTTATCAGGGAAACTAATTATTCCTCTTCACGCAATTTTAGGTTTAAACCAGATGTACGCCAAAGCAAAACCTGTTCCCTTGCGAGCAAGTATAAGGACAGTTGTGAAATTGATTTGCAACAACACCTGTCATGACGTACTAATCTGTCGATGGACCAACTCCACGGGCTGAATTATTCACGTCCTGCCTAGCTAGGCACACGCAGATCGCAACTATAAGTTTGTAGTCCTATAGACAAACCCCTTGCTTAAGAGTTTGGGCCTTCTAACCCCTGCAGTATGCACTTTCCCAACAGTCAATGAAACACAAGGCTTGAGACCAAAGTATACGAACAGTTGTGAAAAAGATTTACATCAGCACCTGCCTTGCGGCCTTATCTGATGATGGACCAGTTCCACGAAGTGAATTATTCACGATTCACCAGCGCCCCCTTGTGGCTTGCTAGGCTCACACAGGTAGCAATTTATGCCATATGTTTGTAGCCATATGAACAACTTTTTGTTGAGAAGTTCGGGCCTTCTAATCCCTCCTGTATGCAATTTCCGAGCAATCAATGGAAGACAAGGCACTAGCAGCATCAGCCCTTAAACCAACTCACCCGTTAACCACCACCACTGGTTTCTCACAGTACAGGTATCTGTTGTAAAGGCAACAGACGCTCGGGAGTTTGTTAGTCCCGAGCGTCCCGAGTACGCCAAGCAATTATCAAGGATACTAACACCCCCTTCCTGCTTTTTAGGTTTCAACCACAGACGTTACAGCCAAGGTAGGCACCTCAACCATGATCATCCCGGGTTGAACTGCAAGCAGAACCACCGGGTGGCCATGCTGATCCCCGTTCTGCCAATTTATACCCTTGGTAAGGGTTTCGGAAACCACAACAAGTTATGCGGCTTCCTAGAGTTTTATTTGCGAGGGACCCCTTTCCATCTATACCCGAAAAACAGAGTGTCCAAGTTAAGAATACGCCAAGGCAAAACCTGTTCCCCGAGGGGACCGTAGTATAAGACCAACAAAAAAAAAACGAACATGTGTAGGATGTTAAAACAATACAGCTATTAATATTATGATAATAATATTTATATTTCTATATGTCGCCAATTCGCAGGAGTAACCCTACTCATAGGTAGAAACCTTTCAATAATATTTTCAAAAATTATTTTAAATAAAATTATGAGAATTTAAAAAGAAAAATGTTTTAATAATATTTTTCAAACACGGAAATTTTTCTTTATTAGGTTTTTTACTCTTCTTAATAATATTTATTAAAAACGTTCCAAAATAATGATTTTCTTGTAATTTTTTCCTTAATATTTATATATGTATATGTAAAAATACGAGTATTTTCAAAAGTTGTATATTTTCTCTAGAAAGCTATTACTTTATTTTTAACTAGAATAATTTCACAGTTTTTGTTATTGTGTATATAATAAGTTTTTTGCATTAAATTTAGGATTATGTCAGTTTGTTATTTAAACTGAAAAATCAGCAACTTTGAAAATCAGCAAATTTAAAGTATTATTCATACTAATATTTATTTTTGTTGTTGTTTGTATATCACTTAAATGATCATTTGTTATTACTGCACAAGTATTTTGTTGAAATTTTTATGACGAATATACACATTTTTATTTATAGATTGATTTCATCTAGTACTACTTTATTTCATTTAATTTTTGCCAAACACTAGTATTTGTTTTCAAATGTATATTCTCTTTTTTGTTGTTTTCATTAATAAATTTTGTTGTTTTTAGGTAGTGTAAACATTGAAAATCATCTGTTGTATTTCATAATGATTATTGTGAATTAATTAAATTTCGTTGCCGCCATTATTGCCGCTTTTTTTTTAATTCTAATAAGATTTTTTCGAGCACCAATTTAAAATAGTTGTTTTATTGTTTTTATATTTAATGAATGTTTAATACTTTACTTTAAATGCGTTTGTAACAAGTTTAAATTAGAATAAAAATAGTTTTTGTTTTATTTTTGATATGTTTCTATGTTTTTTCAACCGTCAGCTTTTTATCTAAAATCTTACATTAGCCTCCAAGTTTTGCCAAGTGAGTTTCAGATCAATGAATACTTCACTGTTCACAAATTTTTCTTACAACCAGAAGCTTCTCATGTGACCCTGTTGTTAACAAAATATTTACATATGTATATGTACATACATACATATATCTACTTTGAATAGCACTCATACTGAGTAAGTTAAGAAAATAGAAAATGAAACCAAAAAAAAACAAAAATAAACAATTTATGTAAAGAAGTGACTAGTCTTTAACAATACAGACGACCGAATTATGGGTTTGGCTTTCAGACAAAAGAAAAACAGTAGAAATTGTGACGCCACTTCAAATTTCTTAAGATTAAAAATATATATTCAACAAAGATATGCATGCATACAAACATGTTTGTAAACATAATAGAGAATGGTTACACATGCATGTGTGAATAAAAAGATTAAGAAAATTTTATTTTTATTCACATATGCGTTATTGGCATGCTAGAGTATGATTATTGCTTTGACGCAAAGCACAAAAAAATTTTCAGAAGAAACCACATAAAATAATTAAGTTTATAATTAAAAAATAATTTCATAAAATTTTAACTATGTATTGTTTCGAAGGCAGTTGATGATACATATGTATGAATATGCTATAAAATTATATTTCAAAATTTTATTGAAAACAGATGTTTACCACTCTCTACATTGACACAGGGTGGGCCAGCAATTACCATGGGTTTTAAAACTTCATTAGCTTTTCCGTTTATGTATATTTTTATTTATTGTTTTCAGATTATACGTATAAATAACACTTGGAGAATAAATAATGAAGAACAAATAACTAGAATAATAAAATTTCATTACTTAAATCAGAGATTAATTTTAACGCAAAGAGCATTTTAAGGTCATAATTTCGGGCTCTGAAGCAATGATTCGTTGCTTAGTTGCTCGTCATCACCAACATGGCACCATGACAAAAATTACAATTGGAGAATAAATAATGGAGAACAAATAACCAGAATACTCGTAATAGAATTTTATTATTTAAATCAGAGATCAATTGTAACGCAAAGAGCATTTTGAGGTCAGAATTTCGCGCTCTAAAGCAATGATTCGTCGCTTAGTTGATCGTCATCACCAATATGGCACCGTAACAGATTTACCTCGAACTGGTAGATCACGTTTAAGTCGCACTGTGTAAAATATAGAACGAGTACAGCAAAGTGTTAACGAAACACCACAAACATCTTCCAGCGGGCGATCTGCTCAGCTAGGAAAGTCTCGTATGTCACTACGACGCATTTTAAAAGAAGATTTACAGTTATACCTATATAAGGTGCAATTGAAGCAAATTTTTAAGCCCGCAGATCATCGGCCACGTCTAAATTTTGCAGTTAAATTTCAAGAGTTGCCCAGAAATGGAATCAACTTTATTGAAAGTTCTATTATAAACGATGAAACTCATTTTCATTTAAGTGGCTTTGTTAATAAACAGAACTGTAGATTCTGGCCTTCTGAAAATCCCAGAGCCATTCATCAATGCCAATTGCACTCCATTAGGTGTACAAAATGGTGTGGGATCACAACTGAAAATGTCATTGGGCCTTACTTTTTCGAGAATGAAGATGGAAGTACTGTAATTGGAGAGCGGTATCGGTTATGATAAATAATTTCTTACGTCCTGCTCTTGAAATCAGATCTGGTAAGTGGTTGCAGCAGGACGGAGCCACTGCTCACACTGCCCGAGAAACAATGGCACTTTTAAGTAAAATTTTTAGAGAGTGAATAAATTTCAGCAATTCGTAAATTATTTGGCCAGCGCAGTCGGCGGATTTGACATCATCCGACTATTTTCTTTAGGGTTATTTGAAGGAGCGAGAGTATGTGAACAAGTCAGATACAAACCTTGAATTGAAGGCAAACATTCTAGCAGAAATTTGAACGCTACAGCCACAAAATTTTAAAGGTGTTATGGAAAACACTCTAAAACGAGCCCATCAGTGTGAAGCTGAAAACAATGGTCATTTAAGGGACATTGTTTTTCATACTTAGTGTAAAAAATTTTCCATTTTATATATTATACTCATATAAACTGAGAAAAAAAAATGAATAAACGAAAAAGTTATTAAAGTTTTAAACCTCATGGTAACTTCTGGCCCACACTGTATATGTATTTTATTTTGAATTACAATTAGGCCGAAATAGAATTTTAGCTTATATAAAGATGGTTTGCGTCTGTAACAGCAGGTAGTTATTGTTGTTTGTTTTCATTGTACAATGCTCCACAGCCGTTGTAAAATGTGTGTGGTAAAGCACATCATAAATTTTTTTAGTTGTGTTTTTGATCTACATTCTTTAAGATTCAGTTTGACATGACTTATCTATCCATAACCATTGAAAACAGCTGTTCCAACCAACCTTATGGGTGGAATGTAAACCAAATTGAATTTTGGTTTTCTGCCATATCTGTAAACAGCTGGTAGCTTTTTCGTTAGTACACATTCTTCAATGTTGCCGATTAAGATTTTTTCATTATAGAGAAAATGTTCCTAGTTTAGAGGCTTTTTGAAAAGGGTCTTCAAAGGAGAAAAGTTCGTGAAAACAGGCACGTTTTGAAAACGTACTTATTATTAAAATATATGTAAATAAATTAATTATTTTCATATCTACGTAATTTTTTTTTTTTTTAATTTTCAATCAAGAACAATATTTTTAAGGAGATTATTGTAATTTTTAGTATTTTTAAAACCAGCCATTTTATTTTTATTAACAAAGATAATAACAAAATTTTCAGACATATTGCAGGCATTTCCTTGTAAGTGAATGAATAGTACGATAATGTACGATAGTAAATCAGGGCCTTTAAAGGCATTTTCAAAAGCCCTTTTATTGAGTTTTTTTTAACGAGCTTTTTTAGGAATTTTATTTTTTAACAAAAACAAAATTTTTTTGAAACATTTTCAGATTTTTTACCATTTTTTATTAACGTTTCTAATAAAAAAGTGCTTGTTTTTTTTTTAATATACTGACTGTGTTTATAAAAATTATATAATTACCTATTTTAATAAAAATTATAAAATCTATTTTGTATAGTTTTTTAAAATTTCTACAGTGCGGTAACGCTGTTACTTACTATTGTTTATATGTATGTTAATATATAAAAACATACATATATCAGCTGTTTATGGCTATGTCAGCACTAATCGGCTGCAAAATATTGCTATGGTTATGGCTATGGTGTTGTGGTCAAGTCACGTCTAAATGAACCTTTAGTTGGAGCATACGGCATACGAAATTTGAATAATAATTTTTGCATTTTTACACTGAAATTTTGCTTCATGGCACGAATAGTGTTATGTGCAGCAAAACATTTTTAGTGAGAGGACAACGTATGGGGCGCTCGTGTGATGGAAGGTCTTGGAGAAAACCACCTACTTCAAGATCGTGGAGAGAAATGGCCGTGAATTCGGCCATCAGGCTAAAGTCAAGCGGGTAGTCGGGGAAGGCGACAGATGGTCATGCATCAATTATAGGAAAAATAGGAGACCTTCCGCACAATATTGATTTAGGTACGTTTACATGGTAATACAAGATATTTAGATTTTGTGGCAGCGTAATATTACGAAATTCTCTCCGTACTTAAAAAAAGCAAACAAAAATATGTTGTAAGTATTTTTCATGTATACATTTGTAATCAAAATATTATTATGAAAGCCTAAGAAAATTACTGATGGTTGCAATTCTACAACATTTATAAAAACAACATGCAGTACTGTTGAACTGAAATTGTTTGGGTATCTAAATGTTGTACCACCTTGAATAAATACTTGCAGTGCTGAAAATTTTAAAGTACACCTCTACTATAATGAGAACACAGAGTTTTCTGAAATGGTTTAGAAAATGAAGAGTTGCCAATTTTGGATTTCTCTCCTACTGAAGACATTTTGCTTTTACACGGCAAGATTTTCTTTATTCTACACACATTTTGGACAGATCTAAATAATTGTATTACCATGTAAAGGTTCCTTTACAGTCGTGCCTTAGTTATAGGAAGAGTAATTGACATTCCGGAGAATATTAAGTGCTCCCCGCCGACTCTACTGCCCACCAAGATATTTCATGTAATTTTATTAGATTGTGGAGAGGACATGCATTAGCTGGAGGATTCGGGAGATGGTGAAGGTACGAGTATCTTTATCCTTTTGTATGACAAAAGGGTTCACGGCAGGTGGAAATCAAGGCAATCATGAGGGCAGCTAACTGGTTGCGCTACTACAGGGTATACGGTAAGAATATCAGATACTGATGCAATATTAAGGCTGCATTGAATGCACTACGACTTCCAGGTTGGTTTGTCAATGTGGGATTTCTCTAAACGGGATAGCTAGACATTTGAACCAAGAGCTTTTCTGGGCACAAGGGCACAGTGAAGTGCTCGGTAATGTTGTAGTGGATAGTTCAAGTCAACTTTCATATATTGGCAGCTCATACGAATTCCATCGATAGATAAAAAATAAGGAATTGCTTTTGGATAGTTTCAATACTATTTATATGAAGAGGGATTCTATATGCCTTGAGAGTTGCTTTGTAAAGTAAGGGTCTGCAAATTCGAATTAACAATAGACTAGTTTAATAAATCCAAGAACACCGAAAGCCTTATTAACAGCTAGCGCAATGTGATCAAGAAAATCAAGCTTATTATCAGTGATGAGCTCTAGATCAGCAATAGCGTCATTTTTTCCAGCATTATTCCATTAATGTGATAACAGGAACATTTTCGATAAAATGACATAAGTATACCTATTAAATTTTTTTGCGTTAAGCAGCACTAAATTAAGTTTATACCACTCGTCAAGAGCTCAATAAAGGCATTTAGCGCGATAATCTCAATAAAGATGCATTGCCCAAAACGCACTTTGTATCGCTCCTTTATTGCAACATAGTCATATCTCAAAAAATTGAGTTCTCGAGTTAACAATGCAGAATTGTTAACAGTACTACCTTTTATATTGTGCCAAAAAATTATTCAAATTGCTTTTAAACTGTTTCCTTTAGGAGATATTTTCTAAAAATTTTGTCTAATACTTGTACGGAAACTAAAAATTTGAAATGTGTATGTTTAAAAAAAGGAGCGATATGTATTTCATTGGTCAGGTCATCAACGAGTCACTCATTTTCTTACCGCCATATTGAATCAAAATACCTGCATACATACTTATATTGCAGTTTGCAAATTGAAAAGTTGAATAGCTAAAAGGCAAATGTTCCTTTTGGAGAAGTGCACTTGGCAACCAACCCACAATTATTAAAAAAAATTTCATGCAAAAATGTGGGAAAAATACGTCAGACTGCATTTTTTCATGCACTAGTCTCCTTATTTGCTTAAATTATAAATTTTTTCACATTTGCTTATGGCTTCCCTATACAGCAAAAACAAAATTGTATAATTTATTTATTCAGCAGAAAATATCAATTGTTAAATATGCAAACTGAAAATATACTGACATCAATTAAATCGATTCCTACCTACCATCAATCGAGACCGATGATTATCTAACTTAAAAACGTTTACATTTTTTTTTCTAACATATGGGAAAAAATTATTTCTTTTAATTTAAATTCATTGCGATGCATAGAATTTTTAATTTAGTTTTGTACGGCTTCGAACATTTTATATCATAATTTAGAGAGCTTATTTATTACTGGCATATAACTACTCGCACATACATCACACATAAAGCAAACACATTCGTGGACACGCTGTAGCCAGCAACAGAATGCAACTCAAAAAAAATGAAATTTAACGTTATTTTAAAACAAAAACAAAAAGTTTGCAGCGACATCCCACATGAAACCCATAAAAGATTTTAGATAAAATAATAAAATATAATCACTTTTAAGAAAAGTATTAAATTTTTTACAGTTATAATTTTACAGTGAGAATTGTAACAACAGAAACAATAACAGCGTACACATCAAAGAAGAGCACCATTTAGGGACATGCATAATGACACATCAACAAACACATAACTCTGCTACTTAAAAAATTGTTTAAAGAGTAAAAGCAAATGTGGGTTAAATGAAAATAAATTAGAATTTAAAAGATTGTGTTTGCTTTTGTATAACAATGATAAATGTGTAAGATACAAACATACATGCACATACATATTCGTATATACCCAGCAAACAATAAGTAAAGCCTTTGAACAGCCTTTCACACGGAAGGTTTACTTTGCAAAGTGTTGAGTTTGAACCGTGAATTGGCCTGCAAGATCGAGCGATTTAATGCCCTTAGACTATTTTCTGTAGAGATATGTGAAGTCGCTAGTCTAAGCCGAAAAGCGCGAAACGATTGACCATTTGGAGGACAACATTCGTAGCGTTACGGCCGATATACGGCCACAAATATTGGAAAAAGTAATCGAAAATCGCACCTCCAGATTAGACTATGTCCGAGCCAGCCATGGCGGTCATATGCCAGAGTTTAACTTAAATTATAAGCCCAAAAGATTATCTTTCAAATAACGTAAATTTCATGTGAATTTAAAAAATTCATCATCATATTTTTAATTTAAAAAACAATACATTTCTTTTATTTGAGCGCTGTGTTTCATTTGCTTACTTTCAAAATGGCGATTTCAGATAGCACAGCTGGTTTTCTTTCCATAAAAACAGCAAATCTGCATAGAAAAAATGGGATTTATGATTTGGACCTTACAAGCGAATTAAACATTGTGCGTTTCTCAGCATATGGCTGCCTGTTGTGGTCTCAGATGACAGACTATTAACTCGGTTTTACAACAGTTTTTAACTATTGCCAGAAATGCAGATTCATCTTCATTTTGTAAATGTAGGGGGGTACTACAAGTCCTAAATGAATATTTGAAGATTGTTAACCCAAAAATTCAGATTTTTAAATTCCTACAGTAAAATAGTTTTTTTTTTACTACTTTTTGTTAAAGGCACGTATAAGAAATAACCAAAAGAATATCTAGTTGCATTTTGAATTCACATGGGCAACACTCTTCACTTGACAATCGTTTTTGTTGTCGTTGACCGTTGATGTGTCAGAGCGACTATTAAGTACTGTCACCTAAATACGCATTTGAACCGTGCCTTACATGTGTTTATGAGTATGTACACGCAGAGAAAATTAATTTCCTTATATTATAATTTCCTTATATTATTATAAGTACATTAGTATGTATAGGGTGTTTTTTTAAGCTAGATAGAACTTTAAATTGTAAAAAGTAACACAAAAAATTAAATTTTGATGAAACATTTTTTTTATTTGTTTCAGTATACTCTGACAAATCATCATGAATAGACTCACGCTTGAACAACGCTACGAAATTACCCAAATTTACTTTGAAAATCAGACCCGTTGTTTTATCGCAAAATTGTGTTCAGCGATGAGGCGCATTTTTGGCTTAACGGGTTTGTTAATAAGCAAAATTGCCGCATATGGAGTGAGACCAATCCACAAGAGACCCTACAGACTCCATTACATCCGCACTGTTTGGTGCGGTTTTCATGCTGGTGGCATCATCGGACCTTATTTCTTCAAAAATGAGGCCGGAGCTCGCGTTACGGTCAATGGAGATCGTTACCGCACCATGATCAATGATTTTTTGTTTGAAAATATGGATGACATTGATCCGGAGGAGATGTGGTTTCAACAGGATGGCGCTACGTGCCATACGGCGAACGCAACCATCGACTTACTGAAATCAAAATTTGGCGATAAGTTGATTTCGAGAAATGGACCTGTCAATTGGCCTCCAAGGTCGTGCGATTTGACACCTCTCGATTATTTCCTGTGGGGCTACGTGAAGTCACTGGTTTATGCTGATAAACCAGCAACAATTGACGCCTTGGAGGCCAGCATTGTTCGTGTTGTTCGTGACATACGGCCAGCAGTGCTCGAAAAAGTGGCCCAAAATTGGACGTCCAGAATGCGCTTCGTCAAGAACAGCCGCGGTGCCCATATGCCCGAAATCATTTTTAAATGTTAATGTCACGTATTGATCTTTCGAATAAAAAAAAATTTTGATTACAATTTAATTTTTTGTGTTATTTTTTACAATTTCAAGTTCTATCGGGCTTAAAAAAACACCCTTTACTTAGTATTTTTTATGGCAGCCGCAAAATGTGTATTATCATTTTTAACACAGTTTAGGTCTTTATATATTAAGGTAAAAATTTTAACATATCTATTATTACAGTTCTATTATTTTTTAATATGGTTGGATAACATTTAAAAAATATAATTTGAATACAACAGTAGCTATTTTTATATGCATTAAAGGCCTTGTTACAGTATCATACACGATCGTGCGATCTACTAAATAAAGCATAAAAATGCAACCGTGCAACAGAGTTTTTGACAAATCGTACGATTTGAAAAATTTTATGAAACTTTTCAAAACATTATGGTTTCTGTGCGATCAGTGTGATATATATTAATATAAGAATATTGTTTGTTCCTCAAGAAAAAAAATTAAGTAATGTAACATTATTATTTTAATAAAAATTTTTAGTTGTTTTATTGTGTAAACAAATTATTTCAATCATACTTGTATAATAGTGTGGCCTACAACGCCATTTTGAAGCGATTTTTTCAAGTCGGCCAGACTTTTGAAACAGTTTCCTGTGAATGAATCGTACGATCGTGTAGGATAGTGAACCAGGGCCTTTAATAGCATTTTATTTTAAACATATGTATTTTAGAGTTATTTACTGGCAACAGAATGAACTTTGTATTGTTGTTTTCATTCAAGGCATTGACATAAAACTGGAGTGATGGTGATAAGATATAGACTTCATATACATTCAAATACAAAAATGTTATTGAAAAACTAAATGCATTATATCTATAGAATTAATAGCAAACACGTTTTTAAAATCCCTTTTGTAGCCGTACTACTGCACCAATTTAGAAAAATTATTTATCATTTTAAAGTTCTTTCTACAGAGAAGTGAACGAGATTAATTTTATTTCGATCAATTTAGCATTTTAGGAATCATACGGTTATTAATTTGTAACTAATACTAAAAACTGAAATATGTGTATGTGTTTGACTTAAATACAAGTAAAACAAAAACAGTGTTGCGAAATAAAGAACATATTTGTGGGTTTTCACAGTTTTATTGTTTTCAACATTGGATTTTATATGAGAGTGCAGTAATTAAAAGCTGTAAAAAAAGAATGCGGTTGATTGCGTCAACTAGTTTAAATTAATATATAAATAAACTTTATTGTTTTTTAACTGAGTTGTTGTACGTTATTAAATTTTTCCATTTTTAAGCAGTAGGTAAGTAAATTTTTATTGAAAAGGTTAGTTTGCAAATAAATTTGTTTTGGACGTTTTTCCAGATTATTCATTGAATTTTTACAAATTGTTTTTGAATAAATGTCAGGTTGTCACTCTAATCTTGGTTTAAAGAAGAATAAATCGAATAATAAAATTTCTTATAGGCTATTTACGCCAAAGCAACTCTGCTCATTCGAGATTTCAAACCAAATCTAGTAGATTTTGGGAAGATTTCTCATACAAAATGAAATCTACTATTAAATTAGTTTTTGACGAAATCTCCTGAAATCTACTTAGTACCAAGTGATACAACTGTGATTTTGCTCAAAACGTACTTAAAAATACTACGCTGCAACAAAAATATACTCTTTAATGTGGTGTATGCAGTCTCTGGTCAACAAAAATATACACTTTATTGTGGTGTATTCAGTCTCTGATTAAACTCTTGTCAAGCACCTATGCATAAATTATTTTTGTGAAAATGATATCTTTGCTAGGTGTTAAAAAACGGTGGTGTAAACGATATAGATTTCGTTGTAGATTTTAATTCAAATCTACTAGATTTTGAGTCGGTGTAAATGTAGTATTATCTTATGAATGCTTAATAAAACGTCTATAAGGCTATTAATCATTTATGAATACAACTTTAGTGAATTTTGCTTATAAACGGTTAATGAGGCTATCATAAATTTTTATGAACACGGCTGTTAGAAAATAAAATTTTTTTCATGACAAATTGTAAAAGTTCTGGCAGCACTACATATTCCCTCAACTGAATTCTTTAAAAATGGCAAAATAATCTAAATCTATAAATATATATAACTCAAAGGTGACTGACTCAGTTAGTGTTCTATTAACGCACAGCCCAAACCACGGACGGATCGGGCTGAAATTTGACATGCAGGTCGATATTATAACTTAGACATCCGCTAAGAAAGGATTTTGATCTGCCCCGAAGGGGATAAAATAGGGGATGAAAGTTTGTATGATACTTTCTTGGCAAGCGAAGCCGCGGTAATAAAATAATATTACTGTGTGTTACCTAGTTATTTTCCTCTCTCTAAGCGGCAACACTATAATAAATCATTTCACAATTTAAGTAACAGCGTTCTAAATGTTGACAACAAACCTGTTTGTTTGCTGGGCAGGCTTGTCTGTTCGTATGGCTCTGTGTATGGTATGGTCTGGTCTGCTTGTTAAATCATACAAACAAACTTTCATTGAGTGTTGAAAAGTACGTGAGCACCAGCGAAAACAAACGAAAACAAAGTGTTACCATTTATGGGAGTGGAATACCGAAAGACGTTCATTCCATTTGAAAAACTATATAAAAACAAAGCAAAAATTAATATTTATAAAATTACTAACTTTGATACAGTTTTTGTTTGTTTTAGTAATTCATAACATGTGAATGTTGCTGTCTAGGTATGTAAGATGAGTGGGTGCGGGGAAGAGCGAAGCTTTAACGGCTTAAATGTGTTACCATTTATAACCGCGATTAAGGTTCTTTTTTTCTATTGGAATTTATGTGATTCTCTATTTTGCTAACGTTTCGTGGCTAGATATAATAATGTTTACTTAAGAATCAGACAAGCTTTTGCCAAAAGAAAAAAAAAGGAAAAAACTAAACGTGTGATAAATGTTATTTACAAACTAAGTTAAAGAACACTTTAAGAAAGGATAAAGAATGGGAAAAATTTTAACAGGGATCAAAACTAGACAGGCAAATCGAAAGTGTCGGATGGAAAATAAAAATATTAAATGATTTTATTGTGTCATAAGAATTCGAATCCTTAATGTTATACTTGCATACCTAAGCACATACATAAACGGCAGAGAGCTGCAGAATACAAGTATGGCAGACATAAAATACGAAATTGTTTTGACGCAAAGCTTATAAATATTGTTTTGGAAAGAAATATTTGTATAACTCTAAATTATTCCTAAATGGAATTTTAATAATTATTTAACAATCATCTCTGTTTCTTTCCTTAATTTGTTTGTTTTGTGCCCTATTTGCCACTTTACAACTTTGAATTTAATTTTTGAACGGACTATTTCACTGATCATCTAACTTTTACTTTCCTTTTTTTGAGTAAACTCAACACTTTCATCATCATGTAAATTATAAACATGTGCTACCTAAATTCGGAGTCGGCGATCGCAACTTTAAAAGCGTTAATTCCAATTTTCGGTTGTTATTCTCGCCCTAGTAGACATGCATCAGTGTCGAAGGTATATATACTGGGCACTGATCAGTTTTAACTAATTTAATTTCAACACTTTAAATGCTGTGATAACGTTTGTTTTGGTCGTTCCGTGTGTTAAGTTCACAAACATTACTCCCTCTTTCCTCCTTCTCATAATCTATTTTCCTAGTTCCAGTACAATGCAATGCATGCATATGTAGGAGCTATCCCCTGAGTACTGGTCCAAGATAAAAAAAAATGTAACAACAAGTTTAGTGAAAAAATTTGAGTCTAGATATTCATTGTATAATGCTGCAGTGCCAGTGAGACAAGAGGTTGGCCGAAGTGACGGAAATATCTTTGCCGTTCAGGCGTCCATAGCAAACGATCCAAATCAGTCAATTTCGCGGTGCTTTCAAGAACTGGGCGCAGACCACTTTATGGCAAATTTTGCGTAAAAATCTTTGTTTACACCCATATAAGATGAAACTGACTCAATAATTGAAGTCAATGCACCATTACACGCGACGTACGTTCTCTGATTTTTGCGTGGAGAAGATGCGCCAAAATGATTAATTTCATCGCAAAATCATCTTTAATGACGATGCTCACCTTTGACTCAATAAGTTAGTTGCGTTGGCGAATCTTCGATAATTCAGCCCTTGAAGTTGGTCCATCATCAGATTAAGCCATAATGGCAGGTGCTAATGTAATTTAATTTCACAACTGTTGACCAATTCCCCCACCGTGGAGCAGGGTTTCCCATGGTGTACACCAAACCAAGGCAGAGTCTGCTTTCTAGGGCTTAGAGTGGGAGGAATTGCACGTTTGTTCTAGTAAATAAAACTCTAATAAGCCAATCACAATCAGCGCCAAGATGGTCTGTAAAACAGAACCTTCTAAAGGCTTTGCAGACCCCCGTTCTGCCAATTAACCCTTTTGAAGGTTTCAGAACTCCCAACACAATTCAAATCATGCTGGGATTTTTTAGAGCTTAAGCTGCTAAAACAAATGATACCTGCCTACCCCTTTATATCCCAAAAATCAGAGTGCCCTAGTTGGGTAAAACCTGCTCCCCAGCGTGTTGCATATGTGTGACAAGTCTTTGCGCAAATTCGCTAAGTTCTTGACTGCAAAAGACAATGGATTATCGCGGATTCTCCTGCATACTTTCACAGAACGTGATGATACTCTTGGCCGATTTGACGTTGCTTTAACGTACTGGTGTAAACTTATTAATACCCGAACCAAACGTCACCAAACAACTGAGAGTCGACTGTAAAATGCCACCGCTTTTGCCTTAAAATTGGTTTTATATAATTTATATATAATTTTACATAACAAAAAAAAAAAAAAAGGTTTTATTACTTCGACGTGCTGCTCAATCATGCAACTCCTTAATAAACAACATATTAGGCAAGCGCCGCCACAACAACATGGCGATCACAGACCTCCAACATCTACTCATTTTAATTGAAATCCCTTTACATCTCTTTCTTTGACATTTTAAAACTCTTTTTCTTTAACTGTATTAAAGAAATTAACAAATATTTACACGTACTACTTTCTGTCCCGCAACAGAAAACTCATCATAAAATGGTTAGTTTTTTTTTATCGCCTTTAAACGTAAACGGACAGCTGCTGCTACTCTTATCTATCTGTACGAGTATTAACTTGTTTTTGTTTTTTACTCAATTCTAGTGTTCTAATTTTAGTCATAGCAAAAATATTTTAGATAAAAAGTGTAGTGGAAGAAATCAGTGTTCCCCAGGGATTAATGTTTGAATGTTCATAAATAAGCTACTTATTATTTTGTAAATGTAAACGGGGATATTGTTTCAGCTTTCAACGATATCAGTTGTCACTCTTTTAATGGTTTACTAGAAACAATTTTAATGGAAGCTGGCTGTAAAATTACTTGCTTTAGTTGTTTGTCATCAACTCCGGTGTAAAAGAATACATTGTCTTTATTACTTCACCGAGAGCAGAGAGTCTTGTTGGAATTCAATTACATTATACATATTGAATGCATATACATACTTACAAACATACATACATGTACATGTATATGATATCAAAACGTGTTGATTAAGTCGTTATTTTATACAATAATAAGTATTTGATATAAAACCTAAGGTTTAGAATATGTTGATTCGTTATCCCTTTATCAAGTGACACATTTTTGTTTTTGTATAAAAACGGTTAAATCAAAATGTTACTGTAATTGTTGTTGTTTCATTCTTTTTACTTTCTCTTTGTAATTGATAACGAGAGCAGATTTTTTTTTAATTTTGAAGATTTTTCATGCAAATTAACATTTTTGCACAATCTCCCTATCGAGAATAAGATGAGAAATATTTGTTCCCATAAAATTTTGAATTCCCAGGAAAGGGAAAATTGCTATCGTGAATATCATGTTTAGAATCGGAGCATTAATAGAACTACAGGAAGAAGAATCTCGACAATACCGAATGGCTCTTAGACGTTTATGATGAATCTAATCCGTTGGAGTATTTCTAGTAAGTAGTTTTCTTTATTGAGAACAACAAGTTTTATTTTAAACAAGAACACTATTTTTATTAAATATTTTTTAAAATTATAATTGAACAATTATTTTCAATAAAACAATTTCGTACTGGACATTTTCTTATTAAGGGTATTCAAATGAATGGTAGTTTAAATGAATCAATTATAATTGCAGGAAATAAATAAAGAAATACATATATTCTCTTCAGCCAAGATACAAAGAATTTTCCGTGAATTATTATGATTCATGGGCGACAACAAATTTATTTAAAAAAAACACAAATTAGTAATGAGCGAATGATTTGAGCGGGGGGGATAGCAAATAATATTGTTATTGACAAAAATAATGCCTTGGTGCGACAAAAATATATTGGATTTATTTTTTCTTAATGTTTATTTTTGAACAGAAAAAGGTACAAGCAAACAAATTCGGTTGATGTCTTGTTTACTTAACAAACTAAAAAATTTAGGTAAAAAATTACTCAGAATTCCAAAATACAATAAAGTGATACCATATCCGGAAGCTTAACTCTTCGAGTTATGGGTTTTTAAGCCCATAACCTTACGGTGAAAAACATCAGATCAACCATGAATATGACTGCGGTTCGTGAAAATGTGCAGGAGGATCCAAGACTGCCCATTTCCTGCTGAGCACAAGACCTTGTCTTTTGGCAAATATAAATTTAGTGCATTTGCCCCGAATCTTATGGCCACACTCTTGCAAGATCCAACTATTGCGAGATATTCCTCCAGGAAGCAGATTTTGCCTCGCTGTACACCTAATCAGGGCATTCTGCTTTCTAGTTTATAGAGATATAGGTGTCTCTTAATTGCGGTGGCAAATAAAACTCTAAGAAGCCGCATAAGTGAGGTTGCATTGGACTTCAGAAACCCTCACCAAGGCATTGGCAAAACGGGGTTCAGTACAGCGTCCAGGAGGTTCTGTTGTACCTGACGCTAATCGTAGTTGTGATGCCTGCTTCGTGACTGAAATATGCTGGTTGCGGTTTAAGCCGAAAATCTCAGGATGGGATTCTTAATTCTGCCTGATTTAGGGTGCTAATACGGTTTTCGGAGAGCTGATTATAGTCTCCGAGGTGCTATTGTCTTGCCACTTATAACTGTAATGTAAGGAAACAGAAGTGATGATTATACGCAAGATTTAGTTAAGGGCTGATGTTCTTTATAAACTTCCAGCTGCTGAAGCCTTGCTTTCCACTGACTGTCAGCGGAATTGCATGCAGGAAGGGTTAGAAGGCCTGAGCTCTTCAGCAAGGGATTGTCCGGGTGGTTACAAACATATGACAAAACATGCCTTGCAAAGCACATGGGGGCGCTGGTGAGCCATGAACTAGTTCACTTCACGCAATTGGTGCACCATCAAATAACCCGTCAAGGCAGATGATAACGCAAATCAAATACATATCCTATCCCAGGAGCACGAGGTTAATGGCAGACAACGCCGTTTGTTCTCTGAATAGGGTTCACACCATTCGGAATAGGGTCGTAATGTTGACGGATAAGTCATCTTTAGCGGCGGGATGCGTTTTCGCGTGAATGTCTATGTTAACAAGCAAAATTGGCATACAATGGATGCAATGTTATATACAAAAGTTATTATTTGGTCCAGATTTTGCATCCGAAGCAACGTTGGTAATTTTAAATGGCTTTGGCAAGGTCATTGCTGTCAACGTCGAGATGATAAGCTGTGTTTAGCCCAAATTAAATGGTTTGGTATATGTTGAAACCAGATGCCACTGGACATTTGATAAATATTGTATTCCATACAAAATGGCATGCCAAAAATCATATTTAAATTATAAAGCCACAAGATTACCTGTCGAATAAATATCTGCCGTGATGTCTTAATTCCTTGGTGGTCTTAGCACCGAGAAAAAAAATTTTTTTAATAACGCCAATAAAGGCCAACTGCAGTGCATGAATATCAATTCGATCACATAAGTACTATTTGGAACATTATTTCCTTTTTGGTCAAGAACGGAGCCCATCTCAACCTCCTTCTGATCTATGGATCAGAATAACCATTTGCAATGCAACTTCACACTGAGCACAAAAATTTGCTGCCCTTGCGATGGAGGCTCAAATAAAACCACTACACTTCTCCATAATATACACCAACATTTTTGGGGCCTCCGTTACCCCATCTCAAAATCCTCTGCTCAGACTTCGTGCCCAAATAGAACTCCAAACATTTTAAGGGCTGGTGACCTTCCTCCAAAAGAAAACAGCACACCCATCAAACAAACTAGTTCAGTTTAGCTAAAATGGACTACAAAGATCAATACAATTGCTCACAGTCATTACTCTACAACGTATAGATCAACAATTTAATTT
Source organism: Thecocarcelia acutangulata (assembly GCA_914767995.1). Taxonomy (NCBI): domain Eukaryota; kingdom Metazoa; phylum Arthropoda; class Insecta; order Diptera; family Tachinidae; genus Thecocarcelia; species Thecocarcelia acutangulata. Next base: position 19,576,505 of record OU612095.1, on the reverse strand, counting down.
ATCTTATTACATTTATAATAATTGAACAAAATGTAGCAATGAAAATGTATTACACATAAATATAATTAAAGAAGCTTTATAAGTGCCAAAAATTATACAACAACAAAACTTAATTAAACAGTAAACAAATATAACACCAACAATATTACAGTACAGAGTTAATAATTTGTTGTTATTTATGACTTTTGTGTCCCCTTCGTGTCTAAAAAAAATTAAAAATTGCTTAATGCACCTAATTTTTACTTTCTTGCAGTCAAACACACATACTAATATATATGTACCTACACATACATATATGTATGTTAAAAAAATAATAACAAAAACAAAAAAAAGAGACTGAACAAACATATCAAGAGCGAGAAAGACAGAGCAGTATAGGAAGCTAAATGGGAGATTGTGATAATCAGCGTTGCCGCCATTTATAAACCGAATAAAATCTTTCAGTATTGGTTTCACTTCAAAACAGGCTTTTGAAAACTGCTGTACGACACAAAGTCGCGGTTACAAGTTGGTAAGAGGTACATAAATGGAAGATGCACTTTAACTGATTGGAATTTTTTGTTTATTTTACTGAGAATGTAAGACAGAAATAAAACGTATACTATTAAATTTATTATTATTAATCCAATTCACATGATTTAATACCGTTTGCATTAAGATATGTGAACAAAGTTGAAGTATATTTACCCAATCTTTGTAGAAACTTACGTTTATGAATTTAAATCATAAGAAATAGCGATTTTCTTTCTTTTAACTTACATTAATATTTATTGTAAAAAATATATTATAAATGAGTTGCACGCTGTCTAAACACCGTCTGCGACGAGAGTACATCGAATGATAAACGAAAAAACCGCAAAAACAACACAGTAATATTCAAAACGGTAGATTTGGTAACAAACAAATAGTCTATATTCGTATCATATTCGTTAAATAATAGGTCAATTCTTATAGTTAATATTATTACAATAATACTTATTGTTATACACTTAGAAGTACCCCATTTTTTTACCATTTAATAATCGAGTGGATATAGATAGGATGGTAAGGGATGTCACTTAAGAGCTATAGAAAGCTTTTAGGGATTGCACTAGACAAATGGCCTAGTGAGGTTATCGGGGCTGACTATTTATCCTTAGGGGGTTTACCTCGGTGAAGGTTGCAACTCTGACGGGACATTGACTAATTTTTGAGCAAAAACAATATCGCTCAGGAGCTGTTGACCATCATAGCTGGTGACGAATCATGGGTGTTTGGCTATTGCGTTAAAACCAAAGACCAATCATCCCAGTAGAAGCGTCCAGAAGAGTCAAGACCGAAAAAAACACGTCAAGTTCGGTCAAATGTGAAGGTTTTGCTCACTGTTTTCTTCGACTGTAATGGCGTGGTGCATCCCGACTTCTTGCCACAAGGTCGTACGGTCAATAAGGAATACTACCTTGAAGTTATGTGCCGTTTGGGCGAAGCAATTCGTCAGAAACGCACAGAATTGTTAAAAAAATAATCCTGATAACGCACAAGCTGACACACTGATGCTTGTGCGTGAGTTTTTGGCCAAAAACAAAATCGCTATCATGCCTCAACTACCGCATTCTCCGGACTTGGGACCCGCTGACTTTTACTCTTCCCGAAACTGAAAACACCGACGAAAGGAGAGCGATTTGCGGCGATTGAGGAGATAAAAGAAAAATCGAAACAGGAGCTGCTGACGATACCAAAAAGCCCGTTTCAGAAGTGTTTCGAGGATTGCAATAATCGCTGGCATAAGTGTATTATATCCTAGGGGGATTACTTGAAAGGGAACAAGATAGTTATTGATGAATAAATAAATACTTTTTGAAAAAATTTAACATAACGGTTATTTTTTGATCAGCCCTCGTATGCGTAAACAGAAAATGTATTAAATATTGTATCCCTAGATCTTCGGCTTTCGACCGAAATAACAAGATTTGGGACCAACAATATAATGAGGCGCGCTGCTTTTTTTTCTAAAGACTAGCAAATAACAATAAAAAGCGTGATTTGGAAGATCAACAATTTAAATATAAAAAATATTCATACATATCTAAGTATTATTAAAAAAAAGTTCCCAAAATTATTAGAAATATATAGAAATGGCAACTCTGGTGGTGGTTATGGTCATCATCATAATTATGTTTGTGAGTCATCTGCTATTTTTTGTTTTAAGCAAGAACTTTAAAATTAAACAAAAAGAAAGCTAAAAAGCAAACTTGTTTACTTAAATGTGTACAAAGGAATAAACATATTCAACACACATACACACACACTCATTTGAATGCACCTATAGATGAGTGTATTTATTCTTACAAAATATTCTTGCCAAAACTCGAATACAGCTGCTGTTCCAGCAAGTTAAGTGCCCACCTCCCTCCCAACATTCATGATTTCTTAACAAGATCAAATTCTCCAACATTTTCGAGTATGTGCATACGAGCATGTATGCTCGTTTATATATACATATGTATGTATGTACATATGTTAAATTTATTTTCGTTTCTTTTATTTTTCATATTTCTTTTTTTGGATTTATTTTTTTCGGTCATTTAGTTATAGAGACAGTTCTTTTTTGCTTGATTCCTTTTCACTTAACTTTTTATTATTATTAATTAAAATTTTTTTTCTTTTACAGATTTTTTAATATATTTTTTAAAATAAAATTTAATTAAGGTAAGTTGACTTAAAATTTTTTTTTTTTTAATTTAAAACGATTGAAATAAAAATTTGTTTGCCTTGATTAATTTTTTATTAATAAATTGAATAATTTCACTACCCCAACAACAACAACCAATAACGTTAATTTTTTCTCATTTTTGCTACGCGCTTCTAAAGTACAACTTACTCGACCGAGAGTTTTTCACCAACTGAATAACATTCTGGTGGGTAAAGTGTCTGGTTCGTTTGTGGTGGTAGCTAATTGTTCTCCAACGTGGGGGAGCATTTTGTTTAAAGATTGTCTGTCTACTATAAAAGAGTGATTAAGCTTCCTGTAGTCACTGTCTCTTAGCTTTCCGTTACTCTATTAATTTCTCTTTTTTGTTGGCGCTTAAATAAATTAAATACGAGTGCTGTAAGATCAATGTGAGGTGAAATGAAATTCTCTTTTTTTTTAGTTTACCTTTTAATTTTATTTTACAGAAACTATATTAAAATAAAAAAAACCATGAACAATCAAATTTAAGTTTATTAACCTATTGTTTAGAAAAGTTGCAAATGTAAAGGTCACCTAGGAAACAGCAATTTAAATAAAATAAAATATTTAAGCGCAAAGAGAACTGAAGCATGTTTTGTGCTATTGTTGAAGGCAAAACATGTTTAGTTTACGTTTTATGGGTTGGAGGCGGCTTCATTTGATTTTGAATTTAGTATTGTGATTTGAATAGAAATCAGCTGATCTTTGGCGCCATTATATTTCGATATGTATTATTCATGTCTCATCGCTGAAAAAGTTCAAGATTTTTTTGATTTATTTGGTGACTTGCTTTCATGCGTCGATATAATTTTAGTACTGCCCGTAGTAATAAAAATAAATATAGTTTAAAAACCTATAAAACACGCTTCGATATCAAGTTTCCAAATTTTCATTCACTTAGAGCTTAAACAATTTTCTTCTTAAATTATCCATATAACCATAAAATTATACGTATAACACGTTCTATTTTCTTTCTTGGATTTCTCAAAATCGGCTTCAGGTACCAACAAAATCCCCCACTTCTCTAGAAACAATATAGCAGCTTAAATTTTCGCACTAAATTGAATGACCGTCAATAGTTCAGGTTCAACGGCCAAAAAGGCACCGAATGTGAAAACACGGTCCCAATGCGGTTAGCCAAGTGGTGCCGGATTTTTTGAGAATTCCTAAAATCGGCCTCGTGAATCCCCAAAAATCTTCCCAACTTCCCTGGAAGCAATATGGCAACTCCAATTTTCGTACTAAAGTAGTATCCAAGGTGCATTAACGTTTACACGGTGGCAGCACTAGAGCAAAATTACAACAATACAACAAAAACAGGCATGTGGTAAGCTACGATTGTCAAAAATATTTGTAACTTTTTTCACCATTATAAACTATGAATGTACCTTTTTATAATTATAAATTATTTTTATGTTCACAAAATACTTTTTACATGTTTATGTCAGAATAAAACACTAAATTCACTTTCAAAAATGTAAACAATACATTTGTCGTAAATAGCTATATTGCCAGTAGCAAAAAATTTTCACATTCCGTAGCGGTGCCACCATGTAGATGTTAATGCACCTTGGTAGCATCACTATACCTACTTATGCACTAATTACTCATACGGCATGGGTTTCGAATATTGCAAACATAGAAACAAACATATAAATGAAACCAATATAAGCGTATTAAAAAGGGAAGTGAACACTAAACAAAAGACATGGCTCAACAATACCTAGAAAAAACAAATATGTATAGCTAAGCCAATACTATAGAAGTACATACACACAAACATATTGTTACGAAATTTTATTCCATCTAAACCTGTGTGCAGCCGTTGATCTTTTTGTTATAAATATATATTCACTTGAAAAAGATAAAATTAAGATCATAATACTCGTACACAAACATACATGATTTAAAGTAAGCAAAATTCCAAGTTAATCAACTACATATGATGCTATTTTAGTGCTTGGCTTCTTGTTATTTCGTTTCGTTGTTTGTTATTCTTTTGTTTTAATTTTAAACTTTTTGTAAGAAAGCCGTCAACATCAGCACCATGTTATCTATTATAAAAAAAATATAACAAATAAAAGTTGAACTTTTCAAAATTATAAAAGAACTGCTTCTAATTCATATACATATATGCATTTTCTAATGCAAACTTAAGTGATGTTTATTATCCTTGAGCTATAACTTTTTTCAACTTTTGTCTTTTGGCACCGATCTCGGAAAGGCTAGTTCTTTAGCCGAAAGAGTACGAATAACAAATGCTGTTTTTTTGCTTCATCTCAAAAGTAATTTTGAAATCTGCCGCTGGCAACACTAGCACCATGTTATTTATTATAAAAAATATAACAAATAAAATTGTTCAGAACTGCTTCTAATTCATATATTTGCATCTTCTAATGCAAACTTAACTCATATTTATTATCCTTGAGCTTTAACTTTCTTCCTTGCTTATGAATTTTATTTGCATAAATTGCAAAAGTTTGAAAGTCATCTTCTTTTTTTATTCTTAAAACGAAAAATTATTTAAACGTGATATTTTTTATTAAGTCTCTGTGCACTTAAATTTTAGTGCTTTTTTTTGTTGTTGTTGGCAAAATGCAAACATCATTTAGTTAAAATGAACTTTAAGCAAATTGGTAGTTCATTCATATAATTTAATTAAATTTATTTCTTTGTTCAAAAATGGAATGAATGGAAATGTTGTATTAAAGTTTTACTGTTTAAAAGGAAATCATGGAAGAAAAAATATTTCTGAATAAAGTTAATAATATGGTAGAAAATAGATTTGCCAAATTAAATTTAAGAAAAAAAAACAGATCTAGACAAGCATCCTCCTAAGGATAAAGGGTGTTTCAAAATTTCAAAGTAATTTCATAGAAAAAGTAATCACAAAATCAAAATATGTGCACTGAGAAGCAAATTTAATCCATCCGTATTTAAGTCCCAGTAGTGTCATAAGTATGGTAAGAACGGATTTTCTTAAATCAAGTACGGTGCTGTTGACTCAAGAACGGATTATTCAAACGCTACATAGTTATATTTACATATACTTAATCCTGAATCCGTACCCTAAAGAAGCCGCAAAAGAGACTGATTTGAGAAAAACTGAGATCATACCAAACTGAACATGCGTTTGGTTTAAGAATTTTTTTGTCTTGGGCCATTACTTAGCGAATAACCGCTACATATTGTTACGAATTTTTATCGCATCTAACCCAATATGCCAGTTGTTGAACTGCTTGCTATAAATGTGCACACACATACAACATAAAGCAAAATATATAATATATGAGCTAAAAAACTGAAAATCCATGTAAATCAAGCACCAATGGTTTCATTGTTTTTGTTGCGTTCTATGATGTATACTTACTTTGTACATATGTATACGAGTATATTGTGCTTGGTAGTAAAATTTATTTTAATTGCTGAAAATAGCTTTTACAATATTTTTTAAAATACTGAATCTCAAAAATCTTAGTTTTGAGGAAAACATCTTCAAATCTTAGTTTGCTAGTAAAATCTTCATAATTAAGGTAAAATCTTCATTCTGGCAACGCTGTACTTCGTATGCGATATTACCAAAAATTAGGCACTAAGTGTTCGTACTCGGTTTGGCGATTACTTAAATATTGATATTCATTACATTAATTAACCTAATCCAAATATTAATTTTTGACTGGGAATCTATTTTTTTGCCATCAATTAATTTTCACGTAAAACGTAACGCGGTTTTGCTCAGTTTTCATTTCATTTCGTTGGCAATTAAAACGAAAAACTTTTAATAATGTTTAACCATATTTAAAAGTTTGCAAATTGTTCCGCTTTAACAATAAAATAAATGAAACCAAAAGAAAAAACAAATCTCTTAAACCCCAGCCGTCAAACTGCCAAAAACTTGACAACATGTTGGCTGACAACCATTGAAATATGTACATACATCTTGCAGCCACAACCATTAAGTTTGATAACACCTTTGTCTGACAGTCATGTTATTTTCGAAAACTTTTTTAAAGAACTTTATTTCTTAGCACTTAAATTTTAAGAGATTTCTTTAAAAGAATGTCATTCATACACACGCACATACATATGTGTGTACTTTTAATTAAAATAAAATGAGTATGAATAAATATTTAAGAAACTTAAATGTTATTTAACTTCGAGAAAACTTCAATTAAGTACACAAACGAAATCAAGTTTTCATTTTCTTGAAAATACAAATAATAGCTTTTATGGAAAAATTGTATTTAGTAAAATCAAGGTGCATTAACGTTTTTTTGCTACTGGTAATATCGCGAGCAATCAACGTCAAATGTACAAGGCGAATTCGGTTAATATGGCGGCACTTCCTCTGTGAAGTTTTGTTTACCTTTTTCGGCGCCATTTAATTTTTGTACATGTTCTTTATAAACTACTTTTGACAGCTGAAGTGTGAATTTGCCTTTTACACAAACAAAATACCTGTTGTTTTTTTTATTGTTGTATTGTTGTAGCGAAGCGGCTACCTTGTTTTTTGTATCATGTCAAATGTATTGTTTACATTTTGGAAAGTGAATTTTGTGGTTTATTCCGAATTAAATATTTAAAAATAATGATAAGTAGTTATGTGACAACAAAAACAATTCAGACAAAAATAATTTATAACTGTGAAAAAGTACTTTCATACTTTATATTATAATTGTAAAAAAAGTTGCAAATATTTCTGGCAAGCACTGCTTGCTACATGCCTGAGGGCTAATTCTGTCATTCGTGATCGAAATTACTATCGAGTAAAAAATAATTTCGATATCATGTAAATTTCTAATGATGTGACTCGTTACGTAACGAGTCGAGTTATCACTTCAGTGTTGCAAAATACTGACAAAATGTGTTTTATAACACTGTCGGAAATTGTCAACAAAAATCATATGTTTTGACAAAACAAGTTAAAATTTGCGAGCAACAAATTCAATAAAAATAAAAACGCAAAAGAAATGGACCCAATATTATTATATTATGCATATTCGTCTGATTTCGACGAAACGGTTACCCTTAATACAATAAGGGAAAAAGTTTGAGGAAGTGCAGATCCTTTAAATTATCCAAACAACGAGTGAGTGCAGTCAATATTTTGTTCAAATTATTTAAAATTTTCAAGAGACGATTTAGACTAACAAAGGAAGCGTTTAACTATTTGTTGGACCTATTAAATTTTGAGGCACAACTTTCCACCACAGTTCCACCAAAAATTCAATTGGCAGCCATACTTACGCTTTTGGCTTCAGGGGGATGCCAACGCTCCGTTGGAAATGATTTTTTAATGGGAATTAGCCAAAGTACTGTGTGCAAAATTAGTATTAGCTGTGTGGCCAATTTATAAAATTTGGTCCAATAAAGAGCCACAATGGGGTACATAGAATCCGTCGTACTTTGTCCGTTTCCTTTATCAACGTATGCAAAGTATGAAGTTGGCATAATCATTACTTTGTTAACGCATTAAAAATCCACTCAATTTTACTTTAATTGGATTAAAATCTTTTGATTAATTTTCAGATACAGCACAGAAAATTTAACACAATTTGTTTTTAGTTTATTTTATTTTTGAACGAAAAATGAATCAAAATATACAAAAAATATAAACCGATAGTTGTCAAAGTTCTCAACGTACGTTAAAAGTTGCTCAACTTTAATACTTTGCGTTGACGGAGAAGTATGGAATGTGACAAAGCTCATAAGACTACATGTATTTCAACTTAGTTGTCAGTTGAAAAAGGCAACGTATAACGTACGACGGATTCTATGTGCCCCGGCCTTAATACACCTTTTGCCAAGTCGGTATGTACTGCCATAAAATTGGCCTAAATGTCTTTTTGTGTAAAATTAATTTTCATTACTGCTGACCTGAAATAAAAAATTATTTATACACTTAATTTTAGATTCAAAACAAATTTTGAACTTACATTTCTTTTGTGCTTTTCTGTTTGGCGGGTTTTCGATAGTACTTTTGCTTACGAGTAAAAAATTGCATGGTTGCATTCGAATGGTCACTCGCTATCGAATGCCATCATTAGAAATTTCGATACCTTTTGCTCGATATCGAATCAGGTAATCCCAAAAGTATAAAAACTCGCACATTCGAGTAGTAGACTCCTGTATTTGTTGTAATTTTGCTCTAGCGCTGCCCCCTTTTAGACGTTAATACAAGTGAATAAATACGCAAACCGAATGAATAATGATCGTAACTGTACTCATGGAGAAAAAAATATAACCACAAAAAATTTAAAATATAGGGTGGTGCGGAACTGGTCAGTTTGGTTGGCTGGTAGCAGTTTTTTGGCTGGTACTGCTGTTACTGGCTTATCAGTTTTGATGTCACTTGACACCCTTTTGCTTGCTTTAACATTTAACTCACAACCTTTTAATAATGCAAGCCGGTCATTCGGCTTTCGATATTCGGCATCTCTAGGAGCCCTCCGCGACTAGTTAGGACTGTTTACCTCCAAATGGTAAAAACTAATATTTTGTATGGGAGTCCCATTATGAGCCATGTATGTTCACAGGTAATGTAGGGGAAGATATATTAGTGGTTGGGCAGTCCTACATTTTACCCCCCTAAGAGCGACTCAAACCCAATTATGAAGTTTTCTGTGGATTTTCTACGGCTTTGCCCTACTCTTGATCCCGATGCGAAGCCGTTAAGTTGTCCCACCCTGATAATTTTTTGGCTCATGCATGTTTTTACCTCGATGCCTGATGGCTGATTTGGTAGAGTATTCGACTAACAGTCTCGAGGTCGCTGGTTCGATTTCTGCCTTAGACCCCGGGTGTTACCACAGACAAGCAAAAAAGGTCGCAGTTTTTGTGTAAAAAAGAGACGTTCTCGCGTATCATCTTTTTTTAATATTAAACTATTTTAAAATTCTTCTCAAGATCTGTTATATCAAAGTTTAACTGTAGTTCTAAAGATTCGAAAAATATATTTTTTGCTCTTGTTAACTGCTAGTTAATGAAAGTTTTTCAGTTTGCCTCAAGATTGATGTTCGTTGCAGTTTTACTTTTGTTGGAATGCTGTTAACCCTTTTATGCCCAATAAATTGTATGTTTGTTTGTTTGTATGTGTATATTTTTGATTATTTACATATGTAGGTACATAAAACCGTATATGAAAAGTTGTTGCCTTAGTACGAAAATTGGAGTTGCCATATAGCTTCCGGGGAAGTGAGGGGATTTTGGGGTTTCACAAAGCTGATTTTGGGAACTCCCAAAAAAAATTCGGAAGCATTTCGCTAACCAGTTTGGAAACGCTTTTTCATACTCAGTGCCCGTTTTTGTCGTGGAACATGCATCTGGACTACAAACGGTCATTCGCTTTAGTTTGAAATTGAAATTTCTGTATTGCTTCTGAGGAAGTGGGGGTTTTGTGACTTTAGGAATCACCACAAAACTCGGAAACGCTTCGCTAGCCGTTTAGAACGTGTATCTGAACTATTAACTGTCATTCGCTTTGTACGAAAATTGAAGTTGCCATATTGTTTCCAAGGAAGTGCGGCATTTTGGTGATTCCTGAAGCTGATTTGGGAATCTCAAAAAAAAAAAAAAAAAACTCGGAACGCGTTATACATATAATTAATTATCAGGTTATATGGATAATTAGTTCTATATCGAAGCGTGTTTTTTAGTTTTTTAAACTATATTTAATGGGATTACTCAACCGTGGGCAAGAGAGCTTATCGTTGAGCTTGTTCTCATTTTTTTGTATTTTCTAGCTGTTTGTATGATGAGATTTCATAGTGTTGTCAGTCCGTAAGATTTTTTAAGATTTTGAGGTGCTGCAAATGTTTTTTAAAATTTCTTTGCTATGAAAAAAAGGTTTTTAGAAATTTGTCCTGTTAATTTTTTATTGTTTTTGAGTAAAATTGAGGCAAAAATACATAAAAAAAGTTCTTTTGGTTGAACAGCAATAAACTGGAAAACTAGACAATCGGCTTTATGTATACTGCGAAATATATTTTTTTCTACGCCCCATTGGATTCGGTCATAAAAGGGTTAAATAAAACCATTTAAAATTGTTTAACTTTCTTTATAAGAACCTGGAAGAAATTCTTACAAAATGCTATTAAAAGACATTCCTTTAGTTTTTCTTTTGACAGGACAATGATAGTTATTTTCGCGTCATTAAATGTTAGTAAACCATGAACGGTAATGAACCTCGTAAAAGTCTTGTAATGGCGCAGAAAACTCAAAACAAAAACACTGAGAACACAAAAATTCTATCAATAAGAAAACACAAGCAAAAAAATCATTAAAAGCAATAATAAAAGGTTAATAAAATAAAAAAAAATGGGCCATTACAAAAAAATAAAATGAATTTTAATAAAATTTTATGAGGAACATTTCATCTATAATTCACTTCAAATTAAATTTAATTTCTGTGAATAAGCCCATTAATATATAATTAAAAATATATGTATATAAATGCAATGCAGGAAATTTTGAATATTAAAGGTTTTGCAGTTAATTTTGTTAAATTTCTAAATAATATGAAAAGATAAGATTTAAAAATATACATATATATTTTATTGAATAACAATTTCCCATCAAGGGAAATTTTATTTTTGTCTTTTAGTTTCTATAAAATCGAAAACTCTGCATCATTTTGATATATATTTTAATCAAAATCAAAAAATCCCAATTAGGGAAATTTTGTATTATATAACTAAAACCATTTTTTAAACAAAATACCTATTTTTTATCCGAAAAACTTAGGAATTTGGGTTTTCTTACTTTATCTCACTTAAATTTAAAATTTCCTAACAAGGGAAATTTTTTCTATCATCTCTCCAACAAAGGTTATTCGCTTAGTTTTCGTTTTGATTTAAATACCAGGCTATTAGTTATTAAAAATAATTTATTTCCCTTGAGAACAGAAATATCCCATAAAGGTAATATTTTTATTTTGGATACAAAATGAAACTCTATAACACTGATGAAATCCTTATATTAAAAAAAAAAAAATAATAAAACATATTTATATTTGAAAATTGTGTTGCAAATAATTTCCCAACCAGGGAAATTTTAAAGCTGACAGCTATTTTCAGCATTTTGAATTGATTTTCATGAAAATCTCACTCTTAGTTAAAATTTCCCAAGAAAGGAAATTTTCAAATATGTAGTTTTTAATAAAATTTTCATAACATTTTTCGATAACTAAAGTATTTAGATATTCAGGCAATTTTCATGAAAACCTCATACTCTGTTGGAATATCCCAAGAAGGGAAGTTTGCAAATTTATATATTATATTTTGTGTTATTTATGATTGTATGTATTATGAGAAAATTTATTTTTATATATTATTAAAAACAATGACTTTTTCTATATATTGCACTGAATAAAAATTTCCTAGCATGGGGAATTTTTATCCTGACGGCTTTTTCATTTCTTTCGATAACATTTTGTAGCAATATTGAAAGTAAAGCTATTTGAATTCATTATCATTAATATCTCATACTCAGCTTAAATTTCCCAAAAAGGGAAATTTTCAAATTTATGTTTTTTGGCATATTTTTCATAATATGTTTGTTTAACTAAAATTATTAAGGTTATTAAAGTTTTTTTTATGAAAATCTCATAAGACAGAATTCCCAAGAAAGGAAATTTCAGAATTGGTAGTGCATTTTTCATAACATTATATTTATTTCAGGTGAATTTAATTTCGTAAAGGGTACTAAAGATGTTTTAATTTTTGAAGTATCGTACAGAATAAAAATTTCCCGGTAAGGGAAATTTTAACAGCTGGCAGATGTTTTCATGTTTTCAATAAAATTGTGCAACAAATAATATCGAAACAAAGTTTACATGAATTTATTTTTATTAAAATCTCATACTTAGCTAGATTTCCCCATGAAGGGAAATTTTAAATTTTTTAGTTTTAAGTGCGTTTTTTTCATAGCATTGTGGTAAATAAGGTAAAATAAATCCGTCTTGGTATTACTATTGACGTTTACAACAGTGCCTGATGTTCAAAATAAAACTGGAACTTTTAAAGAAGGTGGCAACATGTAAAAGTTTTTTGTAAATAATAGCGTTATGCAGCTTTCACACACGGAAAGTTTACTTTGCAAAGTCTTGGACTTGCCGGTGGCAAGGGAAAAAGAGAGCTTAAGAAAGCCACACTTTTTCCTTTCGGTATGTGAAGGTGCCCCCTGGAGACCAGGCTACTCCACTTTCTGAGGCATTTTTTGCAGCAAATAAAACTCTAGAAAGCCGCATGACTTATGTTGTGTTGAACTTCCGAAACCCGTACCAAGGGTTAAAATTGTCAGAACGGGGATCAGCAAAGCGTCGGTGATGGTGATCATGGTTGATATGCCTGCCTTGGTTGAGACGTTGTGGCCGGAAGGGGAATTAGCTTTCTTGATAAACTTGGTGTATGCCGGCTTTTAGAGAGATGTCAGCACATAGATAGCAAAAGTGAATTATTGCTTTCTCTAAAATTTACTTTTGAGGTTACAAAAAGTTTTTTTTGTTTTTTTTTTTTTCTAACTTATTTCTACTTAGCGATTTTCTACAAGGTTAGTGAACATGACACTACGTTAGCGCTCCTTTTTCAGTCACAGTGTATACAGGGATAAAAAAGTGACTTTTGAATAAAATAAAATCAGGTTTTTGAATTTTCGGAGAGATGCCAAAACGAAGACAGTAAAAGTGAGTTATTGCTTTCTCCAATCTTTATTCTTGAGGTTAGAAAAATCTTTTTTTGTTCTCTTTCATCTTATTTCTATATATCGATTTTTGTCCTATAAGGCTAGTGAACATTACTGCTCATGGCACAACGTTAGCGCTAATTTTTCAGTCACAAAGTATACACAATACAGGGATGAAAAGAGTGACTTTTAAATAAAATAAAATCCGCTTTTTGAATTTTCGGACATGCCAGAATAGAGGCAGCAAAAGTGAGTTATTGCTTTCTACAACTTTTACCTTTGATGTTATAAAAACCTTTTTTTGTTTTCTTTCATCTCTGTGTACTTTGTGACGTTAGCTGCAGGTTTTTAAACACGGGGGCTAAGCAAAGATACGATGTGATAATTTTATCACATCGTAAATATAAATTTTCCAGGTGAAAAAATTTCTTTTTGGAAACTGTTTCATTATTTTTTTTTAGTACTTTTATTTTGTTCAGAAAAAGTCATTTAACAAGGGGTGTGAGAAAAATTTTTTTGATAAAAAGGAAAATTTGCTATGTAAGAGTTTAATTTAACACTGTAATTTAACATATGTAGTTAATTCATTCAGTTCTAATTTATCTAATATTGATTTAAAATTTTAATTAATTTACACATCAGTTTATGACATCATAAACATCACCAGTAACCTTAACATAACATGTCAGATAAGGCTCGTTTGTGTCTGGAACTTCCACCAGCAAAGAAGCAAAAGTTTGTCCAATTCCACCCTCCTTCAAAAACACATTACCTTGATTTGTACTGTCCTTATAAAACAATTGAATATGTTGGATATCAACAATCACGTCTTGGGGATAAGTATAACTTCTTTTGTCAACAAAGGAATCATCTCTAAAATTTTCCAATTTATATTCCAAATTGAAAAGGTTATCTAAAAACGAAAGAAAAAAAAATCAGCAAAAGAAATAAATAAAATTCTGTCCATGTTGCGGCCATGTTTTGTGACTTTAGTGAGAAGTTCTCCCGGCGAAAAGTTGTCAAACAAATTATTCCATCGTTTCTAGGAAACTGAAAAAAAAAATGTGTTTGTAACTCATGTCAAAACCTACCAAAGAATATTACGTCATTATAATGGTACAATAACATACAGGTAGTGTCGAAACGGTGGCCGACATTTTCTGTGATGATAACTGTCAAAATTTGTTTATATTGTGCACACATAAACACACATTTTTTATTATAAAAAATTGTTCCAATAATATTTTTCAAACACAAAAACAGATTCAAACACAACAGACAGCTTTTTCTTGATATTTATTTATATGTTTAAGTTATTGCACGAGTTTTAAACGCAAAAACTTATTGAAAAATTATTTGTAAAGTAAAAGCACGAAGAAAAATAAATTATAAAAAGTATTATGTCATGAAAAATACTTTTTTATGTAGGAAATCTGGTCACCTGATACTGCTTTGTTCGTCGCTCGCTGACGAAACAATTAGAAATTAATCTTTCAACTTTCGCTGAGTATAACAAATTTCGACCAACGAACCAATGTGTTTTATATTTGGCGACGAATATTTGCGACCAAATATTCGTCATTCGTCGCAGTTGTGTTTCTAGCATTAGTGATAAAACAGCTGTTCGATTTTGAATTTATGATATTTTTGTTTCATTTTATACGTTTCTAACAAAAAGTTTTTCGTAGCGGGAGTTACAGAACATGGGCACTGTGTACTAATTTACTAAATCTAATTGAATACTGTTTTCAGTGTATATAGACTACAAAAAAAAATTAACTTACTATCCCATTTTTTGCCAAAAGTGAATCCTTCCTTTTCGTTATAGTTGAAAATTTTGAGTTGTACATCGGGATTGTTTTTTAAATAAGCCACCAAGTCCTTGACGAATAAAATTTCGAAAGTAGGCTTATGTGGCACAATTTGCGCTGCCACGTCTTGGCCAATTTCTAAGACGGCCAATGTTATTACCAGTATATTTAGTACTTTATACATTTTTTTTTTATTATTATTTTTATTTCTTCTCACAACTCAAGCTTTAATCGTAGAAGTTTTACTGATGTCTAAGCAAAAAATTTGCTTCACTTTATACTTCCGCAAACTACACCAAAAACAGTTTTTTTTTATTTACTTAATATTTATTTACTTATATTGATATTTGCTGTGCACTGACGGGTAATAAGCAGTGTTTTATTAACCCTCTAGCACATACAACACCAAATATGGTTTATAAATTTTATAGTTCTAAGTAATTATAAAAACGTCATTTCCGTTGCACAGGGTGGTGCAAAATTAAGTACCTAACACAAGATATCATAATTGACATTTTAGAACTAGACAGCCGCAGAGTATAAATAGACAAACAAGAGAGTGCTATACTCCGCAAAGGCGTGGAATAATTATGTCGATTTTTTTAACCAATAATCAAGCGGTGGTGTTAGCTCAGCGTGAATTTCGTAGTTGATTCCGTAACCTTGTCGCGCCAAATGGACAAACATTACGCCGCTTAGCTGCTCGATTCGAATAGACTGGAACCACAACAGACTTCCAAGGCGTGGTCGCCCCCGGACTGATCGTTCTGTCGATAATAACATGGCTGTTGATACTGCTGAGAACAAATAAACGTCAAGCAGACGGCGTGCCACGCCATTGGGCCACGTAATTAAAAGGCTGACATATATTCCCATACAAAGTGCAAACAGTGTATTAGGTAATGCCTGCTGATGGTCAATCGCGTGTGAATTTACTATAGAGACATCCTCACAGTGCAACCTAAACTAGGGCTTAAAGCTCAACGTAATTTAACGCTTTAATTTTACGCTGTAGTTAGTAAATAAAAGCGTTAAAGTTGTGCCATGAACAGTATTGTTCACTAAGCCTGTTTAATAAAAATCACTAAATAGAAATAATAAATACTAAAAAGCCGCTACAGTGTGGCTATTAATGGCCGCAGAAAAAGAGTAAATTTTGTTTTGAAACGTACTTTACTGAGAAATAGTAAAGCTTTCTCACTTACGCCCTGTCAAAATTGTATTTTCCAATTGTAAAGCGTTGACTCCGCTCTATTTGGGTTGGTCTCATACATTTTGTATGTACATGAGGATTTTTGACAGATAAGTTACGCTTGACGCCCTAATTTAGTTTGCACTGCCACAGCGACAATGCGGAGGAGAGTAAACTTTACTATCTACTCAGTAATGTTGACTTCAAGACAACTATTAAGGTAAAATTATGCGAACGTCCACGTTCGTTTATGCAACGGTCGTGAGTATATAAGCATACATTAATAATGTAAGTGCTTACTGAAATTAACTCTCACGTTGCCGGAACGTCTCAACCTGTTTAAAATAGAATTTGACGCCATTGTTACGTGACATTCGTAGACCAGTGCTGGAACTGTTATATGAGAGATAGTAAACTGGAACTTTTCTAATGATGCAAAAATAATATTATAATTTTCAGTTTTTGCCATTTTTATCATAATAATTATAAGAATATTATTTAATAAAATAGATTAAGTTTGAATAATGACAATAGAAACGTAAATATATGTGTGCGACTATTTCTTTAAACACAAACTTTATGTTTCTTGAAGCCAATTGGTACTTATTTGACTGTTGCATGTACGAAAACTAACTTCAAAATGCCCATCACTATGTTGAAAAGCTCAACACGAACAAAACTATGCTGTGCAATGTTTTGTTTATTTTTTGTTGACATGTGGTACGTTTTTTAAAGTTCTATAACTGTACAAACGGCCGTACGTTAAGGTACGTTAAGTTTTTCTAACATCAACGTTCGCATAACGAGTCCTTTAACCTTTTTTCTTAAGGTAATTAGTAATCAGCCTTAGCTGCTTTCAAGCCAATTTAGCGATTTTATCTCTATTTATTAAACAGCATGGCCAAAATTAGTAATAATTTTTGTAAATGACATTATATTGCGTCGATTTTTTTAACCACTGCTTTGAGTCGAAAAACATCGTGAGCGTCGAGGCGCATTTTCATATAAAAAGTTACGTCAATGCAAAAAAAAATCGTTCTTTCTGGACATTTAAAATCCACGTGTGATGCATGAAAAGCCATTACATCCGCTGAAGGCTACAGTGTGGTGAATTTCCAAGCGGTGGAAGTGAATGGACGCCATCGGTAATACAGTTACTGTTACTGGTAACCTCTACAGGACCATGATAAGCGACTTCTTACTGCCGGAATTGATTCAGCAGTACTTGGTGTGCAGTTGCTCACATAGCACGAGACTCACAGGATATTGTTAAGGAAGCATTTCTTGGTCGCTCATTTGGCGATATGGCATGGCCAGCAAGATTGCCCAATTTAACCATGCCAGTAGTGCGATTCACTAACCTGTTTTAATGCTAATAAAATTCGTTTAGAGAAATTAACACTAACATTGGTATTTTTGCGATTCTGTAACAGTTTTTAACACTATTTGCCTTCGTTTTAAATCAGCTGTTTTTGTAACCTGACTGATTAGCGTTAACTAAACACCAATTATTTTTTTTGGTGTTTATTTTAACAACAGTGTCGTTAAAATTTCTGTTAGAATAACTTCAGAATATTTGGCATAACGGTTGTCCGAAGATCTGCCTGCTTTTAGCACTCCAACAGTCGGTCGGCATGTTCTCCGTGAGGTACTTATCAAAAAATAGTTGAAATAATAACCTTATAATTAGTTGCACTTCAAGTTGCGGACTTATGACAACAAGCTTCAGACAAATGCTGCACCTAAGGAGAATATTAATAAAACTTTTTCCAGTTAACGGGAAAAATTGTACAGATCCAAATAAAGACTTCCAATACTCAAAATAATTTTTATTTATTTCATAAAAAAGTTGTTAAAAATCTAATCAGCTGGCTTTTTATTTATTTAATAAAAAAGTTATTCAAAATCTAATCAGCTGGCTTTTTATTTATTTAATAAGAAAGTTATTGAAAATCTAATCAGCTGGCTTTTTATTTATTTAATAAAAAAATTATTGAAAAACAAAATTGGATGAATAATTTTACCTTTTCGTACAACCTACTAGAAGAAATTAAAGTTTTATCTGTAATCAGCTGGCTGTGTAACACAAAATCATTATTACAAGTGTGCGGTAGTAGTGTTTTGTTTTTCGTTCTATGCACACATGTTTTTTATTGTCGTCCGTGTTTTCTATACATATATTTATTATTAATTTGTAAAAAGCGAAATTACACCGAAACAGGTAGAGTTTTGTTTTGCATCATGTGTCACGTGTTTTTTTTCTATTATTTTATCTTTTTATTGCCGTGCGTTTTTTTTCTATTTGTTATTATTAATTTCTTTTTTATATTCCTGCTATGTATTTTATCATCTTGCAGTGTGCACATTGTTGAGCTAATTTTTGTTAGTCTGAGCGGTGTCAGAGGTATATACACTGGGCATTGATCAGTTTTAACTAATTTAATTCCAACACTTTAGTTGCTGTGATAACGTTTGTTATCAAGCACCTGCCATTCTGTGCAGATGCTTCAGGCAGGTAAGTGCCCCTGTCTGTGTTCTGAGTCTTTTCCTGTCCAGTTTCAGAGCACGTTCGGCCCTCTTTGTATCAAAGTTTCGAAATTTCTTGGAATGTTCAAGACCAGCTGTCTCGTGCCAATGTTGCTCAACGATGGACTCCGTCCACTTCTTTATCTCCTCATTAAGAAGACCCTTATTGAAGCCAAATGTTGGAGTGGGAAGTCCCCCCCCCCCCCCCTTTCCTCTTTTTTGGGCGTAGATATCAGCCATCTTATTGCCGTAGTGCCCCTCATGTAATATCCAACGATATGCCACTTATCTCGATCGGACTTTTTGGTTGGGCTCCACAAGGGTTTGATTGGGACCATACACCGAAAAACACAAAAGTACTGTTATCTAAAAAACGGCACTTAAGAAAAAAATTGCAGCGTTTTTCGTGTTAAGGAGGCACGAATTAACTGATCTAGGTATGTGGCGTTCTTGGTATGTTTTGGCTGTAAGCTAGTGTTATGAAATAAGGTTATTAAAATACAGATAATGAAAATTTTCGTTATCGGTCTCTATATATCCGAGATATAGCCTAAATCGATTTTTCCATTAACAATTCTTTTTTGCTGAAAAGCAATTCTCGTTATAAAAGAAGGTTACTAAAATACAGAAAATAGAAAATCCCAATATCGGTTCATATATAACCGAGATATAGCTTAAATAAACTTTTCCATGAAAGATTTCTTTTTTTTGGAATAGTGATTACAAGGCAAAAATATTTTACCCCGATATCGGTCCATATATATCCGAGCATATTTAGTTCAAATTTGTAATATATACTATACATATACGTGACTATCGTGAAGGGTATTTTAAATTCGGCCCAGCCGAATATACCATGCTCTTATACCATGTTTCTACTACAAAGGAAAATACTTGTTTTGAGGAAAACATGTCGAAGTATTTCGATTATGTAATGAAGTGTTCAAGGCAAATTCATATCGGGTATATGCAAGAGCAATAAATACAACACTACAAAAAATAAATCTTTTTCAAATTTCAAGCAAAAATATAAACACAAAAAGGAATTAAAAAAAAATATATAATAAAAGAAATTTACAATAAAAGACAAACTTTTAATTATTTCGTGAAACTCTTAATTATTTCGTGAAAATTAAAGTCTTAGATCATAGAGCTTGGAAAGGTGAAAATTGCCATGCAGATTGGGGAAAATTCTGGATGATAGCTGGCGCTCAATATATAATACATAATTTGAAAAATTGTTTTAAAGTGTTTTTTCCAATTTTCTTTAAAAAAATTACAAATTACGTGAAACTTTTAATTATTTTGTGAAACTTAAGAAGGTCCCAGATCAAAGAGCTTGAAAAGGTGAAATTTTTTTTGAAGTCAGTTTGACATCAGGTTGTTCTTAATTTATTGTTTATTAGTGCTTGTAAATTTATATTATTCGCAAATACATTATTGAAGTGTTTACAACTGGCTTTAAGTGGTTTAAGTTTCAAAAAATATATAAAAAGGTGCGATCTAGATTAGCAGAAATTATAGAAATCCTAGGCGAGCAAGTTGCCTTTAAAGATTGAAAAGCATTGTTAAAGATAAGTGGTCCAAAACAGGCAGAAAAAGTGCTTGTATTTATCAATTGTAAATAATTTATTGTGTACAAATTTAAAGTTTTTTTTATTTAATACCCTATTTCCTAGCTCCAGTACAATGCATTGCATATGTGCGGGGCCGATATAAAAGAAAATTAATGTTGGACTGAATAAAGAAACAACAAAAACATGTGAAAAGGCTTATTAAAAGCCCTGATTCACTATCCTACACGATCGTACGATTCATTCACAGGAAACTGTTTCAAAAGTCTGGCCCACTTGAAAAAATCGTTTCAAAATGGCCACACTATTATACAAGTATGATTGAAATAATTTATATACACAATAAAACAATTAAAAACTTTTAACATAATAATTTTACATTACTTAAATTTTTTCATATTTTTCACAATATGTACAACACTGATCGCACAGAAACCATAATGTTTTGAAAAGACTCATAAAATTTTTCAAATCGCACAATTTGTCAAAAACTTTATCGCACGGTTGAATTTTTAGTACTTTTTCAGCACACATGCTTTATTTAGTAGATCACACGATCGTGTATGATAGTGTAGCAAGGCCTTAAATAACATAGTACTAACTGGTGTTTTATTGCTCTTTAGAAATTACTTGTTTAACAATATTACGTAAATTAAATACAAGATGCAGCAGTTGACTGATTAATATACCGGCCCTCGAGTGACAATAGGTAATTTTCTTTCGAAATATAATTCGTCTTTACATAAGCTGAAAGCTTTCCCAAACCTTAGGATTTAAATATTCATTAAGCTGAACGAATGGCACTGCCGGGAATATTATCATGAACAATATTGGTTCCACTACTACAATACATAGCCCTCGCTGAAAAAGAGAAATCATATAAAAAGGTTTATTACCTTAAGAACTATTAAGAAAAAGAACTTACAGTACAATAAACCATAATAGGCTTTTTCTACTGAACAACATCTAACATTTACCATCAGTTTTTGAAGATGACAGCATCTTTCCATACGAAATACATTGTACTAAAAGTCAACATTTTTCAACATCTTTATAAAATATTTCTATCTCATTTTATTCCATTCAACATCTTTCGATTATTTCCACCACTAGAAAAGTGGCAATAATGTCGATTATTCTTGTGGCATCACTGAAAAAACGTAATTTGTTTAAAAAAAAAAATTGTAAATCATAATTTATTAATCATGTGTCAATTGTTTGCGTGTGTGTTTTCTTCCTTAATTTTTTTTCTGAAATACTTTTTTCTCCGTCTTCGCCAAATTTTTTTTTTTTTGAAACCATTTTGCGTGCTTTTGTTAAATTATTTGAAAATTTATATAATAATATTTTTGATTGATACTGGATGTTAGATGTGAACAATGTAAACAGTGTTTCACATTTTCAACATCTTCCACGCGTTCCATTAAGATGCTGATCAGTGTAAAAAGCCTATAAACCGGATAGAATACCACCGATGTTCAAAAGATCACTTTTCGAATCTTCCCTGCTCAGCCGGGTACTATTGGAATCACAAAATATACATGTTTGCTTCACATAGCCAAGTTATGGAAAATATTCTTCAGTATAGAAAGCATTTTATTTGGTCAAAACCACAATTGTAAAAAATTTTTATAAGTTTAAAATCGTTTTATGATTTTTTTTTTTTTTTTTTGTTTTTTGTGGATGACAATTGAAAACCTCATTTTTCGAATTTGTCACTCACATATAATGAATAACACAGTGACTTATTTCCAGTCTGTGGTCAGACAGAAGGATTTTAATTGCCGAGCTTTTTAGCAATTTTCTTTTGGAATTGCTTTCTTGTCCACACACAAAAACTTTTTTCGGCAATTCTTGAGCAATTCTCTACCTTTTGCTTTATGCAATTTACATTGTATATGCACATACACATACACACAGGAGAGAAAAGTAAGGAATTGCTGAGAATTGCCGAGTACCGGCAATTCTTTTTCCCTTCTTATTCCCCTCACCGAAAGCTTCTATAAAGTCAAGAATTGCCCAACTAAAGTTGCTGTGTGTGACCATACACTTAGTAGTTCAGTACAAACAGTGTTGTATGGAACATTTTCGAAGTGTTTTGATCCATAACAAGTAGCTTGAGGTGTTTTGCAGTTTTCAAAACTGTATGGGAAAACATGTTTATTTCTACATGTTTTGCGCAAAACACATATGTGGAAACGCACTATAACTTGTTTTCACTGATATAAAAACAGGCACACAAAACCATATGGTAAGTGAGATAAGCTTAAATAAAGTTTAAATGAATAAAATTGGGAATTTATTGCATTTTATTCAAATTTGAACAGAAAAGTCAAAACTCTTTTGACTTTTTCGACTCCTCAATCGACTTATTGTAAATTGTAATATTACACGAGCTCCTAGTGACTTATTTCTGTTTCCAAACTTGAAAAAATTGCTCGCAGGAAAAAGATTCATCTCAAATGAAGAAGTGATTACCGAAGCTAACGCGTACTTTGAGGCGTTCCCAAAATCGTATTATTCAGATGGTATAAAAAAGTTGGAATATCGTTCTACTAAGTATATTGAGCTAAAAGGAGACTGTAAATGGTTGTTGAAAAAAAAAATTTTTTGCCTACTTAAGTAGCTTCAATATCAATCCGTTCTCGTAAATCATACATGCCGTAAATCATCCGATATATCTGTCCATGCTGATAAGCAAAACTTCCCAAATAAATAGCAACCAATGAGACAAATGTTGTTTCAAAAATGTGATTGCTAACAACTGTCAGCGCTCGGGAGTCTGTATTGCAAGACCCTGTATAAAATAAACACGTAGCGCACAAGCAGATGACCCATTTTAGTAAATAAACATCTGTTTAACGGTTCTATTGTTTAAATTTGGTTTTGTTTATTTGAGCTAAATACAAACTTTTATACATGGACGCTTATGTAAACTAGACTAGTAAATCAGCATTTGAAAAGTAAATAGAATTGTGAATTTATTTTGTACCAGCTTCTAGCCGCGACTTTGTCTGCGGAGAGTACATGCTTTCAGCCTGTTTCAACTCGAAACCAGAACGGAAAGAAAAAAATTTTATTCTTAAATCATGAATACATACATATGTATCCGTTTTGCGTAATTCACGTTTATGTTGCTGCGCATTTAGCATAGTATTACTTAAATTCAATACATTTCGGTATACGACGATTTTTGTTTTATAACTCTTGGCGAAAAAGTAAATTGCGCTTTTGAATTGGTATTCCAAATCGAATGGGAGCATTACTTTTTCCCCCCTGTAATTGTTTTAATAATACTCCATTTCGAATATATTATTTTGCAACCATGCGGCATTACAGTTCTCAAATTGATTTACGGCCTTATTTGATGACCAACTCCATGGGATGAATTATTTCCCACCAGGCTCCCTGAGTTGCTTGCTAGGCTCACATTGGTTGCAACTTTTTTCTATAAGTTTGTAGTCTTATAGACAAACTCCCTGCTTAAGAGTTCGGGTTTTCTAATCCCTCCTGTATTCAATTTCCCAACAGTCAATGGAAGACAAGGGTTAATGAGTTCGTAGGCCGAAGAACATCAGCTATTAAACAACTCATTCGTCTAACCATTACTACTTGTTCCTTACAGTACAGGTATATATTGCAAGACAATAGCAGCTCTGCGGGTTATTAGCCTCCGGAAACCGGCTCGCATCAAAGTTATCTGGGAGACTAATTCCCCTTCCTGCGTTATTAGTTTTAACCACAGCCAGAACGTTTTAGCCAAGGCAGACACCTCAACTATGATCAGCGCCGAGAGATCTGCAATGCGGAATCTCTCGAGGGGTTTACCAATTTAAACCCTTGGTACGACTCTCGGAAGTTCAGCACCATGTAAGTCGTGCAGCGTCCTAGAGGTTTGTTTGCTACAACAAAACAGAGTGCCCTAGTTTGGTCTATGCCCAAGCAAACCCTATTCCCCGGAGGGAGGTCACATAAACGATACAAATATAATTCATACAAACACAACTTAATAACAATTGCCTTTTTATTCACTATATTAGTCTCTAATATTGATACCAATCAAAATATTATAAACATTTTGTTTTCTATGTTTCCCAGCTGTCTATATGTTTCGTGAATTTTATGTTTATTTCTTCAGGGGATTCGTCTATTTAAGAAAAAAATTTTTATGAAATTAGAAAAAGTCATTTATATCCACAAAATGCCGCAACACAATCGCCGTCTACTCTTATTGAAAACAAAGAAAAAGTTATTAAGTTGTATCATAAACAGCTTATTTTCTATGTTTCTATGAGCTACCCTACTGATGATTAATCATAACAACTTTATTTACTGTTTATGCGGCAATTTTTGTTATATACAATATTTTTACTCGCAAATAACCTGCTCGTATAAATGTAGCATATGTTGAGAAATACATGGTTTTTGAAAAAAAAAAATTTTTCCTACGTAGCTTCAATATCAATCCGCCCTCGTATATACAAAAAACAAACAACTCATACCTCATATTTCTAGAGATTCTGTTGCTATAATCTTTGATTTTTTATTTACTACAAAGAAGACAAACTTTTAGACAATTTTAAGAATTCTAACAAGAAAACTTTTTCTTGATTCATTTGGCTCGTTTCTTCTTTAAACACTTCATTATGCAAAAGTTTTATTCAAATAACAAAATTTAGCGTTAAACAACTCAAACGTTCAAAACATTTGCACGAAAACCAAACATTTTTGATTTTCGAGCAAAGATGCTTCAAATATTTGAGCAAACAAGCAAACACCTCCATAAACAACGCAAACTGTCGGTGAAAACATAAATTTTTTATCATGTTTGCCAAGTTTGTGTAGCTTATTTGACCATTAACGCTTTTTTTGTTCTGTTCCACATGGCAGCGTACTAAATAATATGTACTAACTTTTCCATCCATGAACACAAAATTGTAAGATATTGCCATATTGTGAGGGGAAAAAATATATGTGTATTATACCGTTATAGGGTTTTAACACTGATCAACACCTGCATGAAATATATGGGAAATGTAGAAAATGTGCTGTAGCTGTTAAAAAGTGTTAATAAAAGACCTTTCATTTTATTTATTTATTTTATTATTAATTTAAAAAGAATGTGTTATAACCCCGGAAGCAGAGTCTTGATGCAATGAGTTCTCATTAATAGGCCAACTTTCAGTCTCATATTATAGGAAGATAAGCCTGGTAGATCTAAAAAATTTAGAAACTTTGCCACTTAACGTAAGTTAAAGTAATATGCTTAACGCAAGTTTACATGCTAATACAAGATATTTAGATTTTGTGGGAGCAAAATATTACGAAATTCTTACTTAAAAAAAAGTGAACAAAAATGTATTGCAAGTATTTTTTGTGCTTAAATTTGTGGGTTAAGTAGAATCAAAGTATAATTATGAAAGTCTAAAAAAATTACTGATGGTTACAATTCTAGAACATTTACAAAAATGATGTAATATATTATTGATCTGCAATTGTTTGTGTTTGTAAGAGTTGCACCACCTTTACTAAATACTCAAAGTGCTGTCAATGCAAATTTTAAAAATACAACTGTGACGTAATGAGAATACAGAGTTTACAGAAATGGCTTAGAAAATGAAGATTAACCGACTGCTTGTCAATTTTTGCATTTGGATTTCTCTTGTCTCTTCGAATGCAATCTTCCCCGATTTGTAGTATCATGGGAGAGCGGGTGCAGTGTAGTCAAGAAATATAGAAATTAGTTTGATTGGACTACAAGTAGAAAATTTGCATGGACAACAACCTGTAGCCCTGTTGCCTTGCTGTTCGTCAAATAATTCCTTTCATACGAGTATGAATGTATGTGTATTCTATTTTTGACAGCTTGTCGTCTGTAGCTTGTTGTTTCGGTTGTATTTAATGCATGAATTACAAAGTAAGTTTGCCGTTGGCAAAACTACCAAACAGTTTATGTGGAGGTCACATAAAAGTAATAATCACGAACAAACCCAACCATTTAATGTCAGGTAGAAGATTTAATCCCTGAAATAATTCAAGCAACAATTTTCAAGAATGAAACCATTTTCTTTATTTTTGTTTCTATTTTCTAATTTCTTCAATTTACAGAGCTTAAATAGGCAAGAACATGAAAAATACTTGTATTTATTAAGTGAAAAAAGTATATATATAAATGCTTGACTTGTTGAGAACAATAGGCGTCTGGGGAACGCACAAATAAAAGAATGGCTTGAGTTAATGACTGGCAATTAAATCAAACGACTACTCTAAAAGTTTATCACCCTCGCTACCCTTATTGTATGCAGTGTGTGTTTGTTGTAGCAAAGAGTGTTGCTGCTTTAGTGCGAAAATTGGCAGTTCCTGGAACTGATTTTGTAAATTCCCAAAAAAAAAAACTTGAAGCCGGTTCGGTACCGGTTTTTTATTGTCGGTGCGCGTTATTGCCGTGCACGTGTATCTGAACTTTTGACGGTCCATTTTGAACCGGTTATACGAACAATTATCCGGTTTTTGTTGATTTTACCGGGTTTTTATAGATTTTTGCCGGTTTTTGGTGTTTTTTGTCGAGTTTGTTTGCTTCTTGTGCAACGCAGTAGACCTTTTCAACATTTCCTACCGGCTTTTAGTGGCTGAATAATAGGTAATTACATGACAGAAACGATTGTTAACACGCTTTATGTATATTAGCTCCAATTGTATGTTTGTAACTCTCGCAAGCCCCGTTTATTGGGAGAGATAAGACCATTGTTACTCATACACGCTTTCATAGCATATCAAACTAAAAAGTAATAAATAATTTCTAATATTATATATAATTCGTCTGGCTCAAGTTCAATCCTGGCTTTAGCCAAGAATATTTTTATTTTTAATTATAACAATAATTGCTGCGATCAATAACTCTTGATCAAAGAAGACAAGAAAAATAATAATCAAATCTTTAGCTGCGCGCCAACTAGCTGTTTCGCAGTCACTACACTGCTCATCAGCACCCACTACGATTCGAACTCGGTACCATGTAAACATGATTTTATTCAATACGGCCGCTTAACCAACTCAGCACCCGATTTCGTCTATATTGTTGTTGTTCTCACGTTGATATTGTATTTTCTGTTTGCAAGTAAATGTCCTTGTTTTTACAATACATCCTTTCAAACTATGTTCTACACTTATATACAACACATGCATCCTCCTGTTTATAAACTGTGTGCCAGTTCACGGATAACGAAGGTGTTTCGTTCGTTCGCACAATTACATTTAAAACAAAAACAACGTTTAAAATTTATTTGTGTAACGAAAGAACAGCTTCGTTATCCGTGAACTGACACTGTGTCTTTTTATTTTCAAACGTATGTAGGTATATAAACCTACAAACAAGATAAACAGAATAATTTTTCTTCAAGTTTGGCCCATCGCCCTCTTTTTGTACAACGTAAACAAATATTTTGTATGGTCGTAAACAAACGCCCGAAAGTATGTGAAGGGGAAATTGTTAAAAAGGAACGGGGAGCCACTGTTGGAAAGTATTGATATAAGTTGTTTCTTTTAAGTATTGAGCATAAAAATATCGCAGCAATTTTTTTTTATCTAGTTGGTCATGTCCTGGTGCCAGAACCGCAACTATGAATTTTTTTTTTACCAGTGAACACTCAAAATAAAATTCACTGACAGACACAGTGTTCACTTTTCATTAAAAAGCGATTCCGTAAAAAACAATGAATTTTATTGCGCTGAATGTGTTTTTCAGGCTGAATGATATGCTGATTTGTCAAATTAATTGTCAATCTCACAAAAGTTGTTGAATAGATAATTTTTAAATTTACATAGGTACATAATCCTTATGTTTATTTTTCAGGTTCAAAATATTTTACAAAAAACTAAAATTCACCGAAGATTTTTGAGTGAAAAAATTATTATTAAGTGTACACTTTAAGTGTCAAAATTATTCATTCTCACCATTGCGGGCTCAAAAATCAAAAGTGAACACTGAAATTGGTGAACATTCCAAAATTCATCGTTGCGGAATTTGGCCCCTGGGCTGCCGTTTTTTGTTATTTTAACCAAAATTGGTAATTTTTTTTTTCAATGTAAAGATGCGAATATATTTTTTTCATTTTGGTTAATTTTCCCCAAAATAAAAATATATAATATGATATTATTCATATAGCATTTGTTATACTCTCAAATCAATTTTTTATTTTTTTTTATTTTAATATTGTTATTCACAAACTTTTTCGCACAACGCTCTCCGCGAATAGCAATAATTTATATAAATAAATGTTGAAATATTCGCATATGTGATATCATTAGCGACAATCTCTTCCAACTTAAACATATTTTTTATGATTTACTGTCTGTTTTTATCTGACAATTATGTTGGTTGATAAGCCATTTGATTTTTCCAGAAAATATTTAAAATATCGTGACATAATAACGCCTAATAAAGTTTTAAGTGGTTCAGAATTTTTTTAGAATCCATGTCATCTCTACCGTATTTGCTTTTTTCTTTGATTTTTCCAGAAAAGATTTAAAATATCTTGACATAATAACACCTAATAAAGTTTTAAGTAGTTCAGAATTTTTTTAGAATCCATGTCATCTGTATTTGCTTTTTTCTTTGATTTTTCCAGAAAAGATATAAAATATCTTAGCATAATAACACGTAATAAAGTTTTAAGTAGTTTTTTGTAATCCTTGTCATCTTTCCCGTATTTAATCGGAGACAATGAAGATCCTAACTCAAAGGAAAAAAATTATAAACAGCCTGTTTTCTATATTTCCCAGCTCTCTATATGTAGACATTTCATAGAAGCTACCCTAATCATCAGTAGACTTTAGACATTTTTCAAAGATATTCTCAAACATTCAACTTTATATCCCAACAATCTAAATAAATGACTGAGAATTTAAAAAGAGAAATGCTCTAATAATACCTGTCAAAATCTGACTATAATGGAATTACTGCGAGTTGTATGCCTTCCCGGCGAACACTCTGTAAATACATCGTCGGGTACAGACACTAGTTAAACATTTCTTGGCACACACTGTCTCATTCTCACATTTAAAAAACAGAATGATTATATTTGACAATGACATATGAAGAAAAACAGATCTAAGAAAAGATTTAAGACATTAAGAAGACATATTTACAAACTTCTTCATCTTTTGTTCACACATTTTTAATACATTTTGTACAAGTGTTTACATTTTGCAGTGTGTCAAGGACAATTCTCTGATGCAGAGATGGAATACCTTTTGGTTGTAATAAAATGTTAGAAATGAATTGTTAACGCCAGTATAGGACTATTTCAAAAATTGTATGTAATACAGTAAAATCCCGATAATTCTTACCCGATTAAATCGAAAATTTCAATATCAATCGATATACATATCTCCAACAATATTATCTAATAATTTATTGATTTTTTTTTTTAACTTTATAATTTTTAAATAAAATTTTTGGTTTTTCTACATTTGTACTTTTTACCTCTTTAATTTTATTTAGCAGAAATAGTCAAGGACATTTGATCAAGCTGCAAAAATTAAATATATCTAACAACCGAAAATCAAATAATATTAAGATAAAAAAAAAAAGAAATAATTTTTAAAATCGGTTCATAAATGGTGCAGCTATTTAAAACATTATTTTTTAAACATCTGCTTTTCCTCTTTTCCCCTTTTGTGGGATAACTTTCAGTATAAAAACTATCATGCATCGAAATTGGTTCAACGGCTTGGGCGTGAGAAAGTAACAAACAGACAGACAGAGTTACTTTCACTTTTGTAATATTAGCAGAATATTTCTTTGTTTTATAAACAGTAAAACAAAAGTGTGTGTGTATGTTAACAAAATACATACAATTTTTGACAGTTCCTATCAAGGTGCATTAACCAGGTGGCATCACTAGCGCAGGTGACAATTTTTTATTTAAAACGACCGGTCAAAAGTTGTTTATGTTTACACAAAGTGAAGTGGAAAAATAATAATGTTTTAAACACCTTCAAAAAGTGAAAAAAAAAACAATAAAAATTTTTTCAAAAATATTTTAATTGCGTAAAAGCTGTTCATGTTTACACAAAAGTGAAGTGAAAAAATAATCATATTTTAAACAGTTTGAAAAAGTGGAAGAGAAACAATAACAAAGATTTCAAAAATATTTTAATTCCTTAAAATGCGTTGCAGTCTGCTAGGTAAAAAGAAAAATTCTACAATGTAAAAAGAAAAATTCTACTGCTTATTGACTTCCCTCTCCTTAAAAATAATTTAATTGCTTAAAATGCGTTAAATACAATTTATGAAAATAATAATACACAATTAATGTTCTTACTATACACTGTTTTTCTGCATTTTCCTCTGTTTTGTAAACATGTTTTTGACAGTATGTGGAATTTTTACACAAACAAAATATTATGTATGTATCTAGTACAGCAACTCTAATGCTGCCTTCTAATAATTGCACCTATCATAAAAAAAGTCAGCTGACACCTCGACACTACCTTGTATATTATTGTAACGTGACCCGAGTAATACTCACCATTGTTTTCTCCTTTTGTTTTTTGGAATAAAAAAAGTCACATTTCTTTAAGATTTAAGATTAATAGAGTTGAAATATTTATTAAAGTTTTCTTTTTTTTAAATTGCGGATTTGTTTCTTTGTAATTTGGTGATACTTACATATAAATACAATTAAAAATTTAAAATTCTATTATATTATTTATTCTATGAGTTTTAATTTTCAAAGATATTTATTTATTGGTTGCAAAGATGATAAATAAAGAGAGAGCATCAGTCTTATATCATGAGAACGGTAAGAAGAAAAAAGTCAAGGACGAATTTAATTTGCCGTTACATTTTTTTTTTGTTTGCTTGACAATAGTGATGGGCAAATGAGAAAAGTGCATCGATATTTTTAAAAAGTATCAATATATACTTTTTAAAAACATTGAACAACTCGATGTTTCGTTCGAAATCTATTCTCCTAAAAATGATGTAAAAATGTTTCAAATTAAAATTTAAATACACATACATACATATCTAGCTGATTTTTGGGAGTAATTTTTTGCCTATAAATATTTTTTTAATTCAAAACTTCAAAAACAACAAAATTTTTATAGAAACAAGTTTGACTGCTTTTGTTATAATGTGAATTCGCCTTAAAAATGCACTTCGGTAAGATCGTAAATAGCCAGGCGAATTCATTATTAGGTGGATGCATCGGTGAATTCAGGTGAATTTCTTATCAGTTCGCCTTACCGACTTTGTCAAATATTATCTTGCTCTTCTCTTCACAGCCACACGATAAAAATAAATTAAATGCACATGTTTCTTATCAGTTAAGGCTAATATTGAGTTCATTATTTTGTGCGAAATTCTTTCAAATTGCATACAAAAGTGTTTCGTATGAAATATTTGCGAAATAAGTTTAGAAATGTAGTACTGAGTTTTTAAAGCGAAAAACACACAAAATGTATCTGCAACATGTCTTAATTTAAAACTGTTTCAGGGACTATTTGTTTTTTCAGCTGCGAAATAACATAAGCAAAGCTTTTTTCGCACGAAATCAATACATGTATACTTAAAATTAATAAAAATAAACATGAACAAGAGAAAAAATTTACAACACTGAGCACATCACAATTTTTTCGTACGAAATAAGTAATGTTGCTGAAAAATTTTCGCACATTCAATCTCAATACTAGGCTTTAAGGCCAAAAATTTGCCATTTACATAAACACGCTTATATCAGTTTCAATTGTATGTTTGCAACATTCAAAATTCATGTCATATGAGTGATATGAATTGGTCTCACGTAAAAAGGACCTAACTCGCATTTTCCCTGAATTGAACTCTTTTAAGGGATTCTATTACGTTTCACACAAGTACACAGTGTCACAAAGATTTAATTCTATAACTTCATACACATCGCTCGTACAACCAATTGAGCAAACAAAGTTACTTTTAGATGTACCTATTTACCAGTTTCCATTGCGAATTTTCCTTCTCCTGTAAAATTGCAATTACTTTTGTTAGGGCCTTTCTACATGAGACTAACGATATGTAGGTATATAAAGCAGCTGCATACACCGTGTTGCTGCTTTAGTGCGAAAATTGTAGTTGCCGTATTGCTTCCGGAGGAAGTGGAAGATTTTGGGGATTCTTGAAGCTGACTTTGGGAATTTCCAAACAAATTCGAAAACACTTCGCTAACCGGTTTGGAACCAGTTTTTCATATGTCGTATGCGTTTTTGCCGTGGAACATGCATTTGATCCATAAACGGTCATTCGCTTTAGTGCGAAAATTGAAGTTGCCGTATTGTTTCTCGGAAATCGAATATCCATATAACCAGATAGCTATCTGGTTATATGGATAATTTAAGAAGAAGCTTAAAGAATAGAAAATAAAAAATTTGAAATTAATATCCAAGCGTGTTTTTTTATTTTCTTAAACTCTAGTTGTTTTAGTGTTGTATTGCACCATAGCTAGAGCTGCCGTTTTTGGTAATTTTAACCAAAATTGGTAATATTTTTCTTCAATGTGAAGATGCGAATATTTTTTCGTTTTAGTTAATTTTTTCTGCCGTAAATACAGAGAAAACCTCTTCTAGCCGGACACGCTCAAACGTATTTTTTGTCCGATTATGACAGGTGTCCGCTTATAAGAAGTACATAATTATATCAAAAATGTTATTATATGATGCTACACTTCATTAAAACAATGCTAGGGTTTGAAATTTGCTTTTTTTGCAGATTATACTGCTTTAATTTATACCGATTATAGTTGAGTTTGTTAAAATGAATTTTATGTTTTTTTGTGCGTTGGAGTGCGACAAAGACGTCTCCAGCAAAATGCTTTAGGAAAACATGTTTTAATGCTTCAACATAAGAATTTATAATCAGATATTTTTACATTTCCCTTATCTTAAAATTTTTCAGACACACTTTTCTTCACAAAAGCTTTTGAAGATATTATGAACACAACTAAATTATAACTTCGAGACTATTTCAATGTAAAAGCCAAACATAGAATATTTGACATTTCACTAACCCAGTTGCTTGATTGAGCAATGGTGTTCATTACAGTTAACTTGTTTTCAAAATATTTTTAAATAAACTATATTAAATCATGCAAATGTAAGGATCTTATGGGTGATTCAAGCTTAAAAGTATGCTTTTTATTTGTTTCTTACGTGCGTCTTCCGATATTTTACAACCAATTTGAAACAAATGGTGATTTAATTTTGATTTTCTTTTATTGTAATTATAAAAGTAAAGTAGTGGCTTAAAAACTCTAATGGCAACGTTGCCATGTTATACATGTGTTTGTAAAATAATTGTTTGTGTGTTAGTTCACATAAGCTGTTATAAAAATTTCTTGTAGGGTATAATGCTAAAATATCTTTTGTATTATAATGCAAATTAAATATATATGTTTGCCAAATAAAAAAAATTATATTAAGTTTGGTAATTTTTTTTGCGCATTTGGCAATTTGTTAAAAAATTTTGGTTGTAATTAGGTTCTTGGTTGTGGCAGCTCTGATCATAGCAAATACTTTAGCAAAATTTGCCAACTACAACTTCACACACAGTTAGTTGAAAATACCGTTGTTCTCTCTTTATTTCATTTTCCTATTTTGTTATTTTATTTTGTTGTTATAATAATAATGAATATTTATAGATGTAAATATTTTTTTTTTGTTAATTAAAAGCAAAGATAAATTTTTTGATTTGAATTAATTTAAATTTGTTTTAATTAAGTGTTACAAACATTTACTTATTTGCTTAATAAAATCTTATTTGTAAAGTATGACTAGTCAATATGTTAAGGTTTGATTTTTAATTGTTTCAATAAAGAGACTAAATTTGCTTTTTGGTTCCAGTTTTAAGATTTTAAATTGATAATAAGAAAATGTTCATTTAAAGTCAAATATTAATCATTTTATTCGATAAATTAATTTTTTTTACTCAATAAGAAGTCTAAAAGTAATTGATATGTTTTTTTGTTTTAGTTTTTTAATGACTTGTGAAATTAAAGTTAATAAACAGTCGTTCCCAATAAAGCATTTAGTTTTTCACCTTGAAAAGTTTTATCAACAAAATTTATGTGTTAATGATATTTAAGTTTAATATATTTTTACTATCGTATACATATTTTACAGACGGAAAGTTTGCTTTGCAAAGTTTTGAGTTTGGTGGTGGCCAGGGAAAATATAAAGGGAGAAGAGGAAGGCAAAGGATGACAAGAAGGGCGGCAGGGGAAGGTAGAAAGAGTAAAAAAACTTTCCATAGTTTGCAAAGCAAACTTTCCGTGTGTGAAAGCGGTGTTATTTTATTTTAAAAAATATAGCCAGGTCAAAGATTATATCGCTATTCATAGAACACAGACGAGCGACTGTTCTAAAAAATTTGTATAAAAACCAATTAAAAAAATTGAGTAACATTCAAGCAAATTTTGTAGACGAGTTGCTCGTCTGTGTTCTGTGAAAAGCACATATATCACTTATTTGTCACCACGACGTGAAATTGAAATTTGATTTTTTGAATTATTGAGGATTATTCGAGAATTCACTCTTCGCTTCGTCGCCCTCAAAAGTCTTTCGACGGCTCGCTATCGACAGATTGAAAATACGCGCGAACAAATATCGGTTTTCGTAATCGAATTTTGTATTATCTCTAGTAATGAAGACACGTTGTTCTATGGTGTAAAGGCCCATTTAGCCGACCGTAGAAATTGTAACTGTAACGTAAATATAAATGTAACGCAAATGTAAATGTAGTAGCACTTATAGAACACTTAAAACCGTATTATGTGTTTTTGACATAAACTAAAAACAAAAGTGTATGTGAAGAAAACGTGTTCTGTTTTTCATTTTTATATTATTGATTGTTAAAGAAAATAATTAATTTTTCATCGTCCATATCCTCATATCAAATAAATTACAAAAAAAAGCAGATCATAGCAGTGATGAGAGTTCATAACATTCAGTACAAAAAAGTACGCAAATTGTTTAAGTGGTACCTAAAATTTCTAATGTTTCTTTTTCCGTCGAAAGGCCCTGATTCACTATCCTACACGATCGTACGATTCACTCACAGGAAACTGTTTCAAAAGTCTGGCTGACTTGAAAAAATCGTTTGAAAATGGCGTTGTAGGCCACACTATTATACAAGTATGATTGAAATAATTTATATACACAATAAAACAATTGAAAACTTTTATTAACATAATAATTTTACATTACTTAAATTTTTTCCTCGAGGCACCAATAATATTTTCATATTTTTCACAATATATACAACACTGATCGCACAGAAGTCATAATGTTTTGAAAAGTTTCATAAAATTTTTCAAATCGCACGATTTGTCAAAAACTCTGTCGCACGGCTGAATTTTTAGTACTTTTTCAGCACACATGCTTTATTTAGTAGATGGCACGATCGTATATGATAGTGTAGCAAGGCCTTAAATGTCGACATTTTTATATATCCTAGCTATAGCTAGGAAACATAAAAAACAAGCTGTTTATAATTGGTACCAATGTTGAAAGCTAATGTAGCAAATAAAACTCAAATGTTTGAGTTTTTGTGCTCTGCTTTTTGATACTTCCAAAAAAACCGTTGGTTGCTACGAATAAAGCTCAATTGTTTGTAACATATAACAATATTAAAATTAATATATATTAATATACATTAGTATATATTATATATTTTTAATTATATATTTTCATTATTACTTTCTTACATTTATATCAGCATAACTCTATATTATGAACCAATTTTTAAAACACATGTTATCGTTGGAAGATTTTGCTTGAGGAGTATATTTTTGGAAATCGGGCGAATAAATGTTGTGGTTATATATAATGTGATAGTTGCAAAAATTGTGCGCAGTGTATAAATTATGCCAACAATGTATGTATATCCGTTTTGCGTATTTTACAGTAAAGTCTTAAATTTATAAAAATATATTATGTGTGTATACAAATTAAACTACTGAAACAGTTCAATTATCAAATAAACAAAAAGTACTAAAACAGCGTTTTTGTGCCATCCTGCAATTCACAATAATATATACCATCACTGACAACATTTGTCATGTAACCTCGTAATAAAATTCGATTTTCTACAGGTTGAGACATTACGGTTACATTTCATTACAGTCAGATAAGCGTTTGTGTGGTTTCTCGTATAACAAAAACGATCAGCTGTTTCGACTACATTTACATTTCTACATTTACGGTCGGATAAATGGGCCTTTACACTTCGTCAAAATTGGATTTTCCAATTGCAAAGCGTATACACCGCTCTATTTGGTTTGGTCTCATACATTTTGTATAAGCATGAGGATTTTTGACAGATAAATTGAACTTGACGCACTAATTTAGGTTGCACAGTAACGTGGTACATATCAAGGCGAATTCATTGTACCAGATAAAACTGAGATTAAAACAAGTACAATAATGCAAAAAAGAACATGGTATTTTACTGTTGCTTAAGAGCTTCATGTGTTAAAAATAGGTATAGAAAGTATATACATGCATACATACACATACATACTTGCAGATATTCATACAGGTGAACAAAACGTAACCAACTTTTGACACTTGATGTCTCACAATTAGAAAAAAGTAGAACATCTGTTCAGTTTCAGCTGGTAAATTGAATTCGCCTTGGTTAATATGTTCTATACATACGCTTAGTGTATATATGTATGTATGCGGGTAGTCTTTTAATTTTTTTTTTTTATTATTAACCAAATTTCGCTTTCGCCAGGTGAGAATTTATAAAATATCTATACTATGTATACATGTTTCTTAAAAGAAAAGTTGACTACACATAATAAAATATTTATTATTGAGTACGAGTTTCTGTTTTAAATTTTGATTAAAGTTTCTTTTATAAGAAAAATTTGTTAAACATATTCATCATTAGAAAGTTACAAATACTGTATAGAAGAATTTGATTAAAACCGAGTGGTTGTTTTTTTTTTTCTTCTAGATTTACTCATAAGTGAGAGAAACATTTGACTTGGGTGTTGGCAATGGTGATGTTGTATTATCTTCCTCCTCATCATTTTCTTGTGAATCTTCTGGTTCACCCAAAGCATGCACAAACTCATAGAAATCTATGCGGCCATCACCGTCAACATCAACTTCTTTAATCATGTCCTCGACTAAATTCATTGAGAATAAAAACACAATAATAAGTTGTTTTTATAATAAAAAAGTTTTTAAATTGAATGATTATTATAAATTTAAGGCCTGTCGTAAGCATTTAAGGTGGCGCAAAATAAATGCATGTTCTATAACGAGTAAAATAAAGTACACAAACTGTTTGCCAAACATGTCAAAATTTTAGGTTTGTTTGTACAAACATTTTTGTTTGTTTATGGGGGTGTTTGCTGGTTTGTACAAATATTTGAAGCATGTTTGCGCGAAAATCAAACATTTTTCATTTTCGTACTAACTTTGTTAATGTGTGTGTGTGTGTGTGTGTGTGTGTGTGTGTGTGTGTATGTGTGTGTGTAAATTTTGTCATTTCAATGAAATTTTTACAGAGTGAGAAGAAACGCACAAAACGAATCAAAAAAATGTTTTCTTGTAATAATGTATAGAATTGTGTAAAAGTTTACCTTCATTGTAGAAATTAAAAAAAAATTATAGCAACAGAATATCAAGAAATAGGGGCTACAACATTTTATAAAATAATTTGTATCTTGTGAACTTCTTATCGCTAGCAAAATGCCGCAACATAATGGCCGTCTACTCTCATTGGACAATAACAGCCAAAAACAATTTTTTGTTCTTTTAAGTACAGACGAGACTAATCAATCCGGCATAGCATGTATACGTATACACAGCATTCTGTATGTTTCATGTTTTTGTATACATTTGATTGCTTGGCTTGTATTTGTATTGGTTTGTTCTGCTTATACCAACAATCAACAATATCCCTTTCATCCCCCCGTTCGCCTACAAGCTGTAGAACAATTGTTCTCGTCTGTTATTGCCCATTGAAAAAAATCTTGGGCATATGGTCTCCGTCACCAAACCTATGCTGTACATCCTATACTGTATAGTTAAATAGAAATAGGCAACACAGTTTGTTGCTTTTTGCACGCAGGTGAAAATATCACTTGCAATCGAAATCTTTTGCACGTGAGCCCACTACTTGCAGATAGATGAATGAATGTGTTAGTAAAAAAATTACGATATATTGGGTTTTTTTCACGTGCGTGTGTAAACACGGAGTTAAATGCATCACTGTTCCGTATATGGTAAAAAAGTGGCAATATTACAAATATCAAATGGTCGAAATAACAACACCACAATATATTTGACGTAAACGAGCGCAAATGATGAAACAAGGTCCATTTTTTGATTTCGTATTTATATCTCATTTGGTTTTAAGTTCCATTTAAATATGGAAATCAAGCGATAAGTGCCCAATCTTCTGCATTTAAGTTGTATCTAAGTTTAGTTCATATACCATATGGTTTTTGTGTGCTTGTATTAGTGCAAAACAGGTAAACAAAACACATACCAGTAGAAGATATTTTAAAACAGCACAATATGATAGTTAATTAAAAACAATATCGTATGAAATACATTTATTAAGTTGTTTTATGCCGTAAATAAATTTAATATTTTTCTTTAAGAATTTTTCTATTCTTCCAATAAAAAAAAAAAACAGCTGTTCTACGGAACACTTTTCATAATATTTGGAATTTAAATGAAGACGTCACATTTTTATTGCATTTAAATAAGAGCAATAACTTAAGACTGAAAAACAGAACTTACATTTAAATACGAAGTCAAAAATTGGGCCGTAGACTTGACGATGTTTTCCATACAATTTGACATAAAATTATGTCAAAGAATGCGGTAATAAAATAGAATCTACTTTATTTTATACAAATATTCTCAACAAAATTATCATACTCTTAGTAAATTTTATATACATACATATGTATATGTAAACAAAACCAAAGCTCCAAAAGTTTTGTCGCAAAGAAGCATAAGAACAAAAGATGGTGCGCGGCGATTTTCGTTTTACGAGTAAATTGAAAGGAAAAATGCTAAAAATGTAATTTTTAGATAGAGCGTGAAATTGCCACTTACTTTCTTCCTCGTCGAGATCCTCTCCCAAACACTGTAAGACAGCTCTTAGATCCGACGCAGTTATAAAGCCACGATTGTGTTTATCGAATACACGAAATGCATCTCTCAGTTCACGTTCTTCTTGATCAGCAGACGACAGACCCGATTTATCTTCGTATGCCATGTTCGAAAGAATATCAACAAATTCTTCAAAACTTACATTACCATCGCCTAAAATTTAAAGTGTTATAAAAATGTAATGTTTGCTGTAATAAAAGTATTACAATTTTTGCAAAATAAGATGCATATATAATAATATTTATTTTAATTAAAATTATTATTAAAATTATGTTTGTGTGAAAAATGCTAAATTTTTATACCTTTAAAGACGGAATTAGCAAAAGCCAGCGCTAAACTGACTTTTATTGCGAATTCCCGGATAACGAAGCTGTTCGTTCGTTCGCACAATTACATTTAAAACAAAAACAACATTCAAAATTTTGTTATTGCTTTAAATGTAATAGTGTGAACAGCTTCGTTATTGGGGAATAGGCATTTAACAATTTTGCATTAGTACAACTTGCCTGTAAAACAAATTTATCTCTTTCAAAGTGTGGCAGCGGCACAGAACTTAACGACTACTTTTAGGAACTAAACATTTTAATGGTAACTATATTTCAATTTGATCAGAGCTGCCGTTTTTCGTCATTTTAACCAAAATTGGTAATATTTCATTTCAATGTGGAAGTGCGAATATGTTTTTCATTTTGAGTAATTTTTTCTTCCATAAATACAGTAAAACCTCTCTTAGCTATACCCTCATCAAAGCGGAATTTTTATATGAAGTACACATTTATTATCTAAACTATTTTATTATATAATGTGACATTTTAATAAAACAATGTTAGGTTAGTCTACGGTTTTATGCAGATTAGACTGCTTTAATCAACTTGAATCGGTCAAGTTGAGATGTTAAGTTTCAAAATGATTTTCAATGTTTTTGGTGTGCTGGAATGTGGATAAAGTTGTCTCTAACAAAATGCCTTAAGAAAATATGGTTTAATGCTTAAATGTATATGTATTAAGAATTTATGAAATCAGGTTTTTCTACGTGTATCTTACCTTCAGATTCTTCAGAAAAATGTATCTCCATACCAGCTCTTGAATTTATGTAATGTTTTAATATAGTCATCTTCAGCATAGACGCTTTCATCAGATTTTAAAACTTCCTTAAAGCCATTTGATTGACCGAACAGTTTTATTAAATTAAACACTAATCTTTCTTGTGCGTATGTTTCATTCTCTATTTGGCAAGTTTTAAGCAAAGTAAGTTAATTTTTAAAACTAATTTGCCTTGTTTTCAATGCTACTGTCCGCTTATGAAAGGGATGTTTTAAACACAAATTTTATTAAAGTGTCCGGCTATGGGAAGAATCATTGTATGGAAAATCCGGTTCAACAAAATTTGTCCGATTATAAGAAGTGTCACTTCGAACAAGTTTCACTGTATATATTAAAGCTGCAGCAAAACTCCATAATTCTAGGCTCTATTACAACTTTAATATTATTCCAATGTAAACCGGTTGCTTGCACCAGAAAATCGTATTCTTTGCAGTTAAGTTTTATATCCAAATTTGTTCAAATAAATTATCTTAAATCATATGAATTGAGGGACCTTATTAGCGATTTAAGATTAAAAGTATACCCTTTATTTCTTTCTTACATATTTTCTTAATATAATGAATAATTTATATCAAGAATTTCAATCCTAAAAAGTGGGCTTTTCCAATTGGGTACAGCCAATTTGAAACAAATGATGCATTAATTTTTGTTTTCTTGTTGTGTAATTATAATACTTTTTAACTATAAAGTGGAAATAGCTTTTGTAAAATCATGTAAATTAGATTAAATTTATGTTTGTCAAGTAAAAAAAAAATTATACAAATTAATTTTGCTAATTTTGTTTGCACATTTGGTAACGTTTTGAAAAATTTTGATTGTAATAATTTTTTGGTCGTGGCAGCACTGAATTGGATTATAATTCGTAAAGTAGAACGTATGGTAACTTGGGAGAATGTGGCAACTTGAAATACAAAACCTCCCGTTCAAAGATACGGGCAGAATTGTCTTTCCGATAATTCATCGCTTACTTTTAGGTTACAAGGAAGTTGTAATAATAAAAAAGTGATTCATTCGACCTTTAATTAACGCGTAGTAATGGGCTGATATGCATATTATTTTATGGGATGTATCCACATCGCAAATAAGCGACTTATCAAGAAATTTTATACGAAAAACACTCTATTTTTTAGTGATTTCCATACAAATATTTCAGACAAGTCGCTTGTTTCTGTATATAATTGTATACTAACCATCAACATCGATTTCTTGTAGCATTTCTTGCAGCTCTTCAACACGTGCAAATTGTCCCAATGATCGCATTACGGTTCCTAATTCTTCTTTAGTTATACAGCCGTCGCCATCTTTATCAAATAAACGAAACGCTTCACGAAATTCTAAAATTAAATCAAACAAGAAAGCAAGAATATATGTATGTGTGTATGTACAATAATTCCAAGCGGGTAAGACAAGTTAACTTACACTTGCTACAAAAACTATCCGTACACTTGAATGTACTTATGTATTTTAAACGTCTACAAAAGTTTTAAAATATTTCGGCGTATAGTTCTTTTTACCAATGTTGTCTCTTACGTTTTACTAGTTTTTCAAAATAATTTTGAAAGTCTGTTATTTATCGATCGAGGACTGATCAAAAAATAACCGTTATTTTAAATTTTTTCAAAAAGTATTTATTTATTCATCAATAACTATCTTGTCCCCTTTAAAGTAATCCCCCTCAGATATAATACACTTATGCCAGAGCTTTTTCCAATCCTCAAAACACTTTTAAAACGCGCCAACAGCTCCCGTTTCGATTTTTCTTTTAGCTCTTCAGTCCTAGCAAAACGCTTTCCTTTCATCGATGTCTTAAGTTTTGGGAAGAGGAAAAAGTCAGCGTGGGCCAAATACGGTGCTTGAGGCATGATAACGGTTTTGTTTTTGGCCAAAAACTCACGCACAAGCATCGATGTGTGAGCTGGTGCGTTATCATTGTGCAAAATTCATGGTTGTTTCTTCCACAATTCTGTGCGTTTCTGACGAATTACTTCGCGCAGATCGCGTATAACTTCAAGGTAGTAGTTTCTATTCACCGTACGACCTTGTGGCAAGAATTCACGACGCCATTGCAGTCAAACAAACAGCGAGCAAAACCTTCACATTTGACCGAACTTGG
The DNA here is from genome assembly GCA_914767995.1 of Thecocarcelia acutangulata. NCBI lineage: Eukaryota > Metazoa > Arthropoda > Insecta > Diptera > Tachinidae > Thecocarcelia > Thecocarcelia acutangulata. The sequence continues at coordinate 19,533,622 of OU612095.1, read as the reverse complement.
CGTGCTTTTTTCGGTCTTGGCTCCTCTGGACGCTTCCATTGGGATGATTGGTTCACTGGTTTCTATGCCATACACCCACAATTCGTCACCAGTTATGACCTTTTTGAGGAAATCTGGATCGTCGTTGACAATGTGCAACAGCTCTTGAGCGATGCTCATGCGACATTGTTTTTGCTCAAAATTTCGTAATAAACCAAAACACGACTAACCTTTTTATCTGTCAAAAACAAATTGACAATCTGAAATGGCTGATATTGCCAACATATGTATATAACAGACATGTGTACCAACATACTCGTAACAGAAAAAAAGCGACAATCGAACATGCGTAACACACAAAATTTTAAAATAACAGTTATTTTTTGATCAGACCATTTATATACTATATGGCAACTTTGTGCACCAGAAAAAGTATAAATATTTTGTTTCAAAGTGTACGGGTACTTTTTCTGGCAGGAGTATATTAAAATATATTAATGAATAAATTAAAATTTAAATCAAGCCGTCTTTATAACAGATGAATTTCAGAGCAAAGCTGCTTAGAAACTAATTTCGGGTAGCTGTCACCTGATGTCGAGGCACCACTGTTGTTGCAGCTGATATCATCTTATTACACTGCATCTACAACTGCAATTAACTTTGATATAATATCAGGAGAACTTCGACAGAAAAATAAATCACTTATTCTATGTATTTAATGCGCAAAAAACAAATTATTTTCGTTTCAGAAGAGTTTTTTTTAAGACATTCTAAGACAAAACTAAGAATCGGTAATATTACAATGCCATCTTTTTGTAAACATTTACATAGCCATGGGCTGAAAAGTTCCGGGCCCAACAAAGAAAACACAGTTTTTTTTTGGTTATACATCAACGCAATCATTCCAGCGCCGCTCTAACATTTCAATGGCACTTTTGTAGAACGCTTTATCTTTTGCCTTAAAATAGGCCACGATAATTTCTTCATTCGTGCAAAATTTCTTAGCGGCGAGCCTTTTTTTCAGGTCTGCAAACAACTAGTAGTCGCTAAATTATTTTGCGCTTTAAGCGCCCGTTCAGGTTCGTCTGTTGTGTACTTCATGTCGCCGGGATACACAAAACTGGAATTGAAAACACTGTTTCCTAATTGCGATAAAATTAAACGGGATTGTATTGACAGAAAATAATCCTGCCTAGCAAACGGAAAAGTATGACCGTTACTGTATGCAGAAAGTTCAAGGCAGTAATATTTTTATTTAGCTCAATGTTTTTACGATATAAATTTGTTCAACAAATCTTCACTTACCTCTCATTTGAGCTTTTGATATGATGCGACCACCTTCACCTTCATTGGAATCACTTGAATAAGTTCGTTGTGCAGAAAATTGACGTATTTTCGATTTTCCTTTAAAGCGTTTATCACGCGTCGAAATTAACCGTAAATTGTCATCATCCCTAGAGGATTTATTACCTTTAAGCTGCGCCGCCAAGGATTCTTCGAAATAATCATCGTCCTCCTCAAAAGCATCCACGTTCTCATCATCATCAACATTACCTTCTTCTTCATCATCATCATAATCATCTTCATCATAAGCCGCCTCGTCATCCTCATCATTGTCTTCATCATTAGGTTTTTCTTCCCCATCACTGCAGTCATCTTCCTCTCCCGCCTTTCTATCGTTGTCTTCGTCTACGATTTTCTCCTGGAAATCTTTAACAGGTGTACTACAAATATTTTCTGTTAAAATATTTGCAATTTGTTTACGTTGTGCTGATGAACAAGTGGTGGCTAAATCACATGAAGAATCTGTATCTAGATCGGAAATTTGTTTTAATTTTCGTTGATTTCTTTGTCGACGATTTCGTTGGCTAGAAATGTCAACTGGTCTGTCGTTTTTTTCATTACTTTGTGCTAATGTGGCTCTTTCATCTCCACTACTAAGCGAGATGATTTTTTTACGGTGTCTTGGTGAACGTCTTCGTGCCGGAACTTTACTTACAATTTTATCAACCGATAAAGAAGGTGTTATCGATGTACTTTGTTCATTAGTCGATTTTGCATCCATGACATTTGATATATCTGTTTGTGTCTCATCGTCATTTATTTGGTCAAGGCTTGTAAACACTTCGGAAGTGTCATCGACACTTACAGATGTATTTCGGGTCTGAGATAAAAAAAAAGAATAAAAATAAAGTATATCGTATATGCTCCTTTTGTCAATGATTTGTTATTTTTGCTTAAAACTAATAGTTGAAGCCTGGTAGAAACTGTCAACTTGTGAAGGTTCAATTAAATATTCCCTATCATAACGCCATAGTCATAGCCAAGGTTACAGCCATAACAATATATACTGTCATTGATTAAACGTGTCATAGTCATAGGCAATTACAAATCTCTCAGTCCAGTTTTTCCAGTTTACGGTTATATCAAAGTAACAATTTTTTTAAAATTAGTTTTCGATTTTAGTTCAAGTTTTGCCGTTCAACTTTTCATTGGTTTCCAAGATTAGGGTTACGGTTGCAGTATGACAAAATAAATCTATTAAATTGTTACTCTTAAGATTGAACAGCTGTTTTATGTATTAGTAATGTGTAGAATATTAGAGCAGGAATAATGGGGTCTAGAGCACGCAGGAATATAACTTTCAGAAAAAACACCACAATCTTCTAAGCGGAACTATGCACAATAAGGGAAGCGGTGGATATAATTACTTTCCGATAAATGGCTGACGTGTTACAAGATATTCGGTAGCGATATCATGATAGTAACGGACATCAAGGCCGCCATCAACTCCCTGTTTGGAACATACGAGTACGCTAATTTTAGTCTAGTCCAGGAACTCCGGACATCTTTTAATAAGATGGCGACACATTTTAATCTACGCCTAAGACGGGTACATGGATATGGGTCCAACAACAGCAACAACATTGTTGACGACTTAGCCAAAAAAGAGACAGCCCTAGAGGATAGAGATATACATGCCTTTTGCGGGCAACCCTTATCAACGTGTTGGAAAACAATAAAGCTGGAACGTGCCCAAGGAAAATGGCTCACAGAGCCCACATGCCTTTTGCCAAGAACCCTGTGGCCGCATATTAACTTTAAGAGAACGTGGGAGCTTCTAAAACTGCCCAGATTTCCATTGAGAGTCACTGTAGCAGTCATCACTGGACATTGCGCCATGCCAGGAGACTTGGCTTACCCTATATAACGGGTTCTGCAAAAGTTGCGAATACGAGAAAGAGGAGAAGACGATCTTTCATTTCCTCGGAACATGCCTAGCATTGGAGCATCACAGCCTATTATGTCTGGCCTCGATCAATCCGACCACGCTAGTCTCTTTTATAAGGAGCAACGGATGGCTAGTACAACAGCAAGTAACGCCACACTGAGCGGTTCCCACCATTCCATCCTTCTCCTCCATTCCCACTATATCCCTCTAACTTCTATTCTTCACTTCTACTCTCCCACTTTTCAGGCAATCATAAAGGGAACGACTTGAATACTCAAGTGAGCTGGAGAACCTAATTATTTCGGGATATCCAGTCTGCCTACCTAACCTAGCCTTATGATAGGGAACACAAGAGAGTGCTGATTAAAATTACTCTCTGAGTCAATCAGTCCTAAAAGCCCTAAGTAATTGTGTCTTTATGTCCAGGTTAGTACTCAAATGTTACAACAGTCTAAATGAAGTTGCAAGCCAGAACCAGGTCACTATGAGGGGCATTATGGCAATGAGATGGCAGACATCTACGCCAACAAAGGAGCACTTTTGACACCCACAAGTTTATGAAACAAAAAAATTTTAACCTGCACTAGTGATGCCACCTGATTAGTTGCACCATGGTTCAGCTTGTTTCAAGCGCACCGTACTTGATTTAAGAACATGCGTACTACGAGTAACCATACTTTTGACACCACTTACGATTTATTTAAGTACAGAAAAATCAATATTTTTTCAGTGTATATTTATTGCTTATACTGTAACAAAAAAATATAATAAAATTATATTTGAGTACTCACCATTAGCTGTCGAATTTCTCTGGCAAATGTTGAACCAGTAAAGAAATTATTAACCGCTGAAAAAAGTTTTTTTCCTTCCAACTTGACGGTATAAAATTTATTTCGTTGATGTTAAAATATTTCGTCACAAATTATTTTACACTTTACACAATTATTAACAGCGTCGATAAAGTTTATAAAAAAAAACAAAATTGAATACTTTTAATTGACAGCTGTCAATTGTTTGCCAATATGTTCTCTTGTGGACTGAGCATCCAGAATACACAAACACAACCACTTGCTTAATATAAAATATTCTATTTGACTTTTTTTTTATTTCATTTACGCTGTTTATAAATTTCCTTTTTGTTAATAGGCCAATGTCAATACATATTTTGTTTGTCTAATTGGCAATAATACCGAGTGGTATTGACTGGAAACTTGTGCGTTGAACAATTATGCTGTTGACAAAAATTGCTGCATTTATGCTGCTGCTGCAACCGGCAGGTTGTGTATTTTACGCTCTCGTTCGATTTTGTTTACAAGAGGCTAAACTGTGCTTGTTAATTATAAAAATGTTTAATTGAATTTTTGCGCACACATGTCCGTTTGTTAATTATTTTAAAATGCGCTGGTTTTTGACAAATATTGGAAGTGATTTTCTGCAAAATGAAATAAAAACAAAGTGAAATAAATTTCAATACATAAATTAATAACAAATTCAATATTGAATTATAAACATGAAAAAATATAAATTAATATTGAAGCATTGCCAGAATCTCCTTTTTGGCTAGTTATACGAGGTGTGTTCAATAAAAGGTAAAAGCAAGGCGGGCGGCAATGTTAATGCCAATATATGTGCGGGATCGAGTAACATTGTCACGAGGGGTTCATTTATTTTCCGAATGATTAGTGCGCTTTTACATTTAGACAGACGATGGCCAGACAGACGAAATTTGAGGGTGCATTAACGAAAATTGTAGGTGGGAGAGAGTGTGTAGTACACGATTCTCTGTACTAGACATTTGTGGAAATTTTTTCTTTCTCTTTTTAACGTTTCGCATTTCTATGTTGTTGCTTCATATCATTATTCTCATATCAAGATCAACTTTATATAAACACACTAGCTGTGCTTAAAAAAACAACAACAGCAAAAAAGAAAGAAAAGCGAAACGAAGAGTTTCTGTATATGTAATAATATAATATAATGTAAAAGGTTTAGGCAAGACCAAAAGAGAAATGAAAAAATGTCTGCCCATCGTCTATCTAAATGTAAAAGCAAACTTACAGCCGCATTCATAAAAAAACACTAATCAGCATTTTAACAACTTTTTAGTTAAAACTGAATTTTCAGCAAAAAAAAAAACACATTTTATAAAAACGTATTCATAAACAGCATTTTAGCTAATAATCATTTTATTGAAATTTTCTATTTGTAATTGGCAACGCCATCATATGCAATTCTTATCTAAATCATAGTGCTACGATAAAAACTGTTTTTTGTTCACATAGTAGTCATGTAAAGAAATGTCTTGTATTGTTTTTTATGAAAATCGACTTTAACACAAATAAGTAAATGTTAACTCCATTTTGTCTTTCAATTAAATAGCAAAAAAAACTGAGTCAGAAAACTTTTACTTTGATTCCTTTTGCTTACGGGTAGGAAAAAATATGAATAACGAGCTTTTTTTATTATTTAGTTTTTTTACACATCACTGATGTACATGGCATTTTATTAACGTATATTATTTTAAATAAATAAAATGTTAGTAATAACTAAAATAAGAAGACTGGAAAAAATTGCTTAATTGCTTATCTGGAATCCAGAATAAAATAGATTACTTCTTTCACTGAAAGTTTTCTGTTGCCAGCTATTCAAAGCTTAGGTCATATTTTCTATTAAAAACACACATCTATTGTTATCAATATCATGGGATTTCTGACATATATGCAATAAAAATTTTCGCAACATATAAATAAACAATAACTAAAAAAACACAAATATCACCTTAAACTTGTCTTAAAATTGGGTGCAATCAGTTTTAAAAATGGTTGACTTAAAAAACTGCTAAAAGGAACATATTAACGTAAAATTCGTTTATGAATACAGTTTTATCGAATTTTCCCTAAAAATGGTTTGAACGGCTGTTTAACTTTTTTATGAATACGGCCGTTAGAGTGTAAAGGTACGTTTACACTGTGCAAATATTTGTCCAAAAAGACGTAACTACTACTTTCTTATTGAACCCTATTTTCCGCAAGCGCATGCATACAAAAAACTAAAATACAAATAAGTATTGAACGTCATTTTTAGTTCGGATAACCTTCGATTTTGCTTTTAATTAATTTTTAAACAAAAACTTTTTTCAATTTGCAAACTTTCTGATGACTTTTTGAGTTTTATATTTCTGTAAACAAAAAACAGCTGATCATGCAATTCTAGAATAGAATACAGTTATTATTGAGCAACCCTCATATGTACGCATGTATGAACGACAACCATTTAGCACTTTAGCAAAATGTCAGTTGCAATTTATGTTTATTGTCATATACATTTTCGTTAATTTTGCATTCGCATGACCTTCTACAGTTTGATAGAAAAAAGAAATAATAAATGTAAAAAATATGATTTTGCTATGCTGATAGAACCTGTGTGTGACAACTACATTTATCACACCTTCCTTCTCCTTCAGCACAATTTTAAGTATAAAAGAACAATTCTAAATACTTGTTATATACGAGTACCTAACTCTTTTTCTTTACACAAGAAAGAACTTTCATAAGATTTTTGTACACGTATTATACGCTGCCTTTACACAGGAGAATACTTTTACGAGACTTTTTCACACATTTATTAATAGAAATTTCAAGGAAAATAATAACTTTCTTGAAAATTTATTTTATTCGTTTATATATGAAGATGAAATTTCATTTTAAAAATGCCGTCGATGTTTCATATAGTATCAATAATATATTAAAAAATAATAGTTTAAAAAATTTCCTCTACTTCTCTTCATTCCTATTTTGTTTGAATGACAACTAAAGACATGTCAAGTTTATCACGTATACCAAGTTATGGAGCAATAATTAAAAAAAATTTATCATTATAATTTTGTTCATGAGATTATTTTCATTAAAAGACTTTAATTATTCTTTGTGTATCTTTAAAGAAAAAGTATTATTATACTTGTCATATGCATAGAAAAGAAGAGAAATTTGTAATTATTATTTTACTACATTATTGTAATTTTGTGTAAGCCTTTGCATGTGACAACCGTGCTTAACTCTTTGTCATTTTACTTTTAGAAAACTTCAAAAAATTGCGCTCTTGAAAGTTGTATTGACAGCTGAGTGGGAAGTAAACAAAATATGAGTAGCCACGTATATTGATGATAAATAGTTGAAATTATTAAATATTTCTAATATTATATGATGGTAGGTTACCGGCTCAAGTGTATTAGTTAAAAGGTGTGAGTAGTAAATATCAGGCATTTTCTTACTTTTCTAAACGCTAGGTTACGTAAGAAAGTTTAACGTTGAAGTTACAGGCAAAATATTGATTTTTTTCTCATAAGAAAAGCATATAGAATGCTCTAAGAAGTTACCTCCTTGCTGTCAGTTTTGATCAAAGAGCTTATTTTTAATAAAGTCAGCTTATATGTATTACCCAAGGTGTATTGACGTCTATTCGGTGGCAGCGCTACGGCATATGACAGTTTATTGCTACTTACGTATCATGTATTGTTTACATTTTTGAAAATAAATTTAGTTGATTATTCTGAATTAAAAATTATTTAGTGAACATAAAAATAATTTAAATAATATTTAGAAAATTAAAATAATTTGTACAAATGTACAAACCAAAAATTTAATTTAAAAATAATTTAGTTTTCTACTATATCGGAGCAGAAGTTTGAGACTAGTTTGTGTGGCGCGTAATTACTTCAAATTTCATTTTTATGTGGCCCTGGCGTCGTTGCCAGGCCACATAAAAATATAAAATGTTTTTGGTAAATAAGATAAAATAAGAAAATGAAAGAACAATTTTTTTTTATCGAATTCGTTGATGCTTATAAATAATTCCAATTTAATAACTTTATTTTAATTATGTGAATTTCATACAGGCACCCAAAAGGTGAAAAAAGGCTTTCACAAAATTTGGCAAGTAGTAAAACATTTTCCGGCAATAAAATCACAAAATAATTTTAAAAATGGGCGGATAATTTTAAGCGTATTTGAAACGTATTTTTATCTTTTACAATTAATGCGAGTATTAATGAATACTGAATTTTGTACATCATTGTTGCCTTGTAAAAATCCGAATTTAATTGGCCTTGGTGGCTTAAGAATTCAATATATAAATAATTAAAAATACCAATAAAAATTATAAATAGCTTGTTTTCTATGTTTCCCAGCTATCTATATGTCGACATTTCATAGGAACTACCCTAATCATCAGTAGACTTTGGAAATTTTTGAAAGATATTCTCAAACATTCAACTTTATATCCCAACAATATAAATAAATTGTTGAGAATTTAAAAGAAAAATGCTCTAAAAATAGCGAATAAAAAACTTAATTGTTTGAATTTTTGTTCTCTGCTTTTCGATACTTTCAAAAAGCAAATCGTAGCAACCAACGGTTGTTCATTTGTTTGAAAGGTGTAAAGAAATGTTAGAGAGGTGTATAAATGAAAAGGCTTGTTTTTTGTGTTTTGACAGGTATTATTAGAGCATTTTTCTTTTAAATTCTCAACAATTTATTTATATTGTTGGGATATAAAGTTGAATGTTTGAGAATATCTTTCAAAAATTTCCAAAGTCTACTGATGATTAGGGTAGTTCCTATGAAATGTCGACATATAGATAGCTGGGAAACATAGAAAACAAGCTATTTATAATTTTTATTGGTATAAATGGTAGAAGCTAAAAATAGCGAATAAAAAACTTAATTGTTTGAATAATTAAAAATAATAAAGATTGATGAAAACAAATTTGATGTGTTGCTGCGCATACATAATTTTGACCAAATAGTTTGATGTGCGGCCACTGTGCTTTAAATATAGCATCACAAACATTTTTATCGCCCATTTAGCTTCAAATGTTTTTCTATGTAACAAAGAATTTTTATGATTTTCAGAATTTTCCCCATAAAAATTTTGTTCATAAAAATAGTCAACATAATAATAGTAATAAAAATATCATATATCAAAACACTTAAAGCTGGTTTTTGTTGCTTCATTTATTATAAAAGTCGTCATTAACGCCATCTTCCAACTTTGTTGCAACAAGTTTTTATTTTAACTCAAGGACATAGAACCCAATACAGTTAAACTTCGATAATAACGAACCTGAAGGAGATTTAAAAATACTTAGTTATGGCCATTGATCCGTTGTACATGTACATTTATGAAGCGTGTTGTACAGCATATTGTTGGTCGCATGTAGAAAGGCTTTTTCCCTGAATTTTCCCTGAATTGAGTTCTTTTAGGGATTCTACTACGTTTACTACGTTTTTTTTATATTATTATTATAAGATAATTGTACAATAAAATATATTTTACATAGAATTCATTGGGCCTCAAGAGGCGACCGTTCAGGCCACCTCAATTTACAAAAGGGAAAAACTTAAGACAGGTAACCTAACATCTTGCAATCCTAAAGGGTATCAGAGATGTAATCGATATGTCTCAAACAAGTGACCTTATAGATTCGACTAACTCATTTACCAGGAAGCTTAGGATCATCTTCCCAACAAGGGAAGAAAGGGGCACGAACCCAAGATGGTTGCGGGATGGTTCACAAAAGCGGTACACGGATGGATCCAAAACGCTCCAAGGAGTTGGAGTGAGAATAGTGGGCCCTAGAGCACGCAGGTATATAGCTCTTAGTAAAGACACCACAATCTTTCAAGCGGAATTATACGCTATAAGGGAAGTGGTTGAAATACTCTTCGATAGGGGACACAAGGGAGTGTTGATAAAAATACTCTCTGATAGGCAATCAGTACTGAAGGCCCTGAGCAGTTGTGTCTTTACGTCCAGGTTAGTACTGGAATGTCACAACAGGCTAAATGAACTGGCAAGCCAGAACCAGGTTACTCTGATCTGGGTAGCAGGACATGAGAGGCACTACGGCAATGAGTTGGCTGACATCTACACCAAAAAAGGAACCGAGGGGACCCTACTCCAACATTTGGCTTCAATAAGGGTCTCTTTAATGACAGAGATGAAGAAGTGGACGGAGTCCATCGTTGAGCAACGTTGTGACGAGACAGCTGATCTTGAACATTCCAAGAAATTTCTAAACTTTGATACAAAGAGGACCAAACGTGCTCTAAAACTGGACATGAAAAACCTCTCAACACTGGCAGGTACACTTACAGGTCGATATAGCTGCTTTAAGCATCTGCACAGGATGGGCATTTCCAAAACAGACATTTGCAGATTCTGCGGTAAAGAAAATGAGTTAATGGAGCACTTGATCACTCACTGTGGAGCATTGGGACACAGGAGATATAGGCTGCTACAAGTTCATATGTTAAGTGAATGTGCCTTAATATCACTACCAGTGAAGCAGCTTGTCCGTTTTCTTGACGTACTTATAGATTAACACTAGTCTCAGTGCAAGTGGTCGATGACGGCTACATCCCATCCAATAATAATAATAATAAGTGTATTATATCTGAGGGGAATTACTTTGAAGGGGACACGATAGATGAATAAATAAATACTAAGATATTGATGAATAAATAAATACTTTTTTGAAAAAATTGAAAATAATGGTTATTTTTTGATCAGGTTTCGTATACGAGAGAACCAGAATATTTATTTAACAGAATTAAATTTTCAAAATCAATTAGAGGAAAAAGCATTATCCAACTTAGATACCGAACTCTTGTCTCAGAGTGGCAGTTTTTCACTAGCGCAATACGACTATGCAACTCACTACGATCTTATATACAGCCGTCTGCTATTAATTTAAAAAGTATTTGTTTTCAAGTGTTTAATATATACTCGTATATATATTTTTCCCCTGTTTATACATATATACATATATAAATTGTATTTCTACTATTATATATGATGTTATCATTCGTCTGGCTTAAGTTCAATCCTGGCTATAGCCAAGAAATATTTTTATTTTTAATTATAACAATAATTGCCGCGATCAATAACTCTTGATCAAAGAAGACAGGAAAAAATAATTATGGGTACTCTAAGGCGGGGGGACAAATTGTATTTAAAAATTATCTTGATATTTTGCTGTAATTTTTCGCAATATTACATATTATTAATCACATATTGTAAATTAAAATATTATAATTTTGTTGTATGTGATAATCACATTTTGAAAAATAAATAAATGAATCATACAAATTTTACGTATAAACGAGATATATATTATCTAAAACAATTTTGCCAACTGGGTACATAAGAATTCCAGAATATGTACGAGTATGTATGTATGTAAATATTTTCCCAAGATAAAAATTATGTAGAGTTGATTAAAGTTTATCTTTGTAGTTTCTTCGTTGGCTGCTCTTTTGAAATGAGAAAAATTATGCTTTCAGAATTAATGTTCTTTATATATAAAATTTCTTCAAATAATGCAAAAACTTTTGTTCTTGATGATTGAGCTTTAATAATGAAATTTTCTTAATGAATATTAAATAAATGAGAGATTTTCAAAAAGAAATTATGTGAGCAAGTTAATTTGAAATTGCCATTTATATTAAATGAAATACAATAAATTAATTTGGTCCCAAATTCATACTTCAAAGGCACATTATTACAACGTTTATACGAAGAAGTTAAATGGGTAAATAAAACTTATTTACGCGGCTCTTAATAATGAGTTCATGCAGATACATAATAAAATTAAGAAACACGTTGAGTAAATTCATAGTAAAAAATACTATGACGAAAACTTGTTAAGAACTTTTTGAACTTAAAGCAGAAGCTCAGTAATATAACAACGTTTAATATTATTATATGTATTTGTGTGTGCAAATGCAATAAACATAGATAAATAAACTAAAAAACACGAAAAAGTAAGAATTAATTCTAAAGTTGTGGTAAAGCATTAACCACATAGACCACAGCAGACTTCACTACAGCAAATGCCGCAAACGATAATTGTAGGTCTGTAGTCAACTACTGAATTATTTTGAGCACGGTAGCAACATAATTTCATTTACATAAAAGTATACTTCAGTGTGACCACCTTAGAGTTTTTTTTTTTGTTAACCACGCGGCAACTTCCTATGCGAAGGCATAGGTCGGTACAGTTAGTCACAGCGCCGCAAAATAAATACGGTTAATACCATCGTGGGCATAAGGTTTACGTTACTTCGCCCATGCTGTGCATCCTATACTTTGCAAATTTATTTGCAACTGTATAGTTATAAATACAAATACAATAAAATTTTTATGAAAAAATTACATCTCTTAAAAAAAGTTTTAAAAATTCCAATTTAACCTTTTGTTTGCTACGCTTAATTCAGGTTCGGCGAAATTTCAAAGCTGAAAATATCATCTGATATATCTTCTAATCTATAGTGAGAATAGCATTAAAGAACTGAGATTTTGCAGCAATCATCGAATTTTTCAAAAAGTAGACAAACAACAATTCGACTCGAGAAACAAAAATTTATACTCGTCTCTTTTAAAATTTTTTGCCGAAGATACAACGTGCCGTTCATAAAATACAGATGAGCAACTCGTCTAGAAAATTTGTATGAAAGTCGCTCAATTTTCTGAGTGATTTTCATATAAATTTTTTTAGACGAGTACTCGTCTGTGTTCTATGAATAGCACATAAAACTACTCGTAGGTGAAATAAAATCAACTGGTATATTTCTATTTTATAAAATTAAGATCTCTTGCTTTGAGTATTAGTATGTATGCACATATTTAACAATAGAACAAATAAATGTATTAATATATTTAAAACAGCATTGAAATTTTTTTGTTCTTTATGTTACATTAGAAAATCAAATATTTCCAAGAGTTACGTGCTGTTCATAGAATGCAGACGAGCAACTCGTCTAGAAAATTTTTTTTGCTCAATTTTCCACGTGATTTCCATATAAATTTTTTAGACGAGTGCTCGTCTGTGTTCTATGAACAGCACGTTGTACATCTTCGACAAAAAAATGTACTGCCAATTTTGGAGAGAAATTTAATTAAAATGAAATTTTTGCTTTAAATTTTTATTTTTATCTTCTTGTGTTTTCTTTTTGTAATAATTAACTGCTATGAAAAAATTCAAGCGAAAAACGTTTTAATATATTTTTTATAAAATGTATTTTTTTTTTTATTTTTTTTTTTTTTTTTTTTTGAAGTGAAGAGTTTTTGTCAAAAACGTCTGGCATCACTGCGTACGAGTATATTTAATTCTGGCTAAACATTATCAGCCCAATTATGAATATTCTCACGGAATTTAATTCTCTCGGAATTTATTCCTCACGGAATTTATTTCTCACATAAAGTTCTCTTTTCACTTCAAATTAAAGAGAAAAGCATAATTTTCGTTAACATAACCGTAAGAATTGAGGAGTTACTGCCTGGCCCACGATGTCACTCGACATCGTTCGCTCGCATAACTAGATGCAAAAATTTATTTTTGTTTCAAACGTATTTATGCGAGCGTGCGATGTCGAATGACATCGTGGGTCAGGCAGTTAATCTTCATTTAGTGTTTTCAACGAATGGAGAGAAGAAAAATATAAAAAAACCTAATACTTAATTTTTGTTCATAATTGGAGAAAAGGGAAAAGTGATAAAATTCCCACGGAATTTTTATTCATAATTGAGCTGTATAAAATAATTATGAATTACTATCGTTATAAAGGCCAAGATTAGCAAACCGAAATAAAACGTAGAAGAAAGTACGTGTATAAAGATTCGAAACAAAAGCAAAAAATGTCAACAATAAAAGACAGAATCTCTGCACACGCAATCCTATACACTTATGCACATATACATTAAAACATATCAGATACAGACTGTTACAAAGAGGATGAACGATTTGTTAGGCCTTGAATTCTCAGTAAAAAAATAGATAATTGATTCAAACTAATGCCAGATTTGTATAGTTTTGTTTTTCTTATATGAAAGGGAACGGAAACTTTTAGGAAACGCTAACACACAATACTGGAAATTAAAGTTCTATCAAGGTGTACATATCGTCATGCAAAATGCAAAAGGGCTTATTATTTTGTTAAATTTTTGTTGAACTTTTATAATTTTTTTAAATTAAAAATTGTTTGGTTTGTACATATGTACATCAGGTTTTTAGTTCAAGTTTTTCCTTTCTTAAGTTTTTTTCTTAGGAAGGATTTTTTACAATACAAATTTGCTGTGATCAATAATTATTGATTGAAGAAGACAAGAAAAATAATAATCAAATCTTTAGCTGGGGGACAACTAGCTGTTTCGTAGTCGCTACACTACTCATCAGCACCCACTGGGATTTGAACTCGGGTCATGACGTATCATGATCTACTGCTTTAACCACTAAGCCACCGATCATTTAATTATTTTCTATCTATATTCATCTCATATTGAATCACATATGCATTTTTGTTAATTGCCCGCATTGTTTGTACAGCGTATGCTGTCTCTGAACTAGCGGTATTTTATTTTTATTTATTAACATACATATTTTTGTATTTTAATATTCTCCGGACCCAGAGATGTAAGTATTAATTTGTTAAATTTTTGTTCAACTTTCATAATTTTTTTTAATTAAAAATTGTTTGGTTTGTACATATGGGCTTATTATCAGTTTTGAAAATTCTACATGAAACACAAAAACTTAAAAAAACGTGTTGTGGTTACAGATATGAATTGAATTTCTTTAATAAAGTCGATATTTTCAAAAATAGAAAACTAAAAACTTATGAAAAAGCGTGCCTTGTTGCGCTGTACTAATATCCAGTAAAAGCTCAATTTTGAGTTTTTTTGGTTTTACGCCCTTTAGCATTTTAGATGACGATATGTATGTGCATTTATGTATTAAAGTTAAATAAATTTTACAGATTATCTATTATTTTTCTTTTTACTGAAGAAAAAGAAAATAAATTTTGTCACAAGGTTTAAGGTGCAGTAATTATTATTTTTTCAACTTGTTCAGTACAACTGGCAATACTCCTATTAATGCTTCTTCTAATCGCAAATTAGTTCTGAGCTGAAGAATACAGCTCTGGCATCATCATAATTATTTCTTAAGTGCAATCAGATTGTTATCGTTGTTTGGCCTTTGTTTAACTGTTTGTTCTGAACTAACTGTATTGTTCTACGGTTCTTTTGCGAAATTTCTTTGTCTATTGCAGTACTACTTCATATACGAAGACATTTCTAGTTTAAAGTTATGTATTAAACACATTAAAGCCAGCAGACGACTAGCGACTTCAATAAAAGATATATAAAATATATGTATTTAAATGAGACGGCAACACTGCAGGTTGTAATCTATGCTGTTATCGGCCGCAGTTGAATTAAACTCGTCCCAGTTTACATTGTACAACTTTTGTCGTCAAAATTTACGCCGTTCCTACTCTAAAATTGCATTTGCAATTGCATTGTGCAATTTTCATCGCTGCAATTTTTTATTGACGTATACATGCAATGGTTCAAGGCTGACATGGCCCAGGCTGGATAATAGGGGAACTGTTATCCTGAGAGGCCTGCCCCGGCGGAGGTTAGGTTCTAGTGTGTCTAAGGACAAAGATTAAATCTTCCATTTAATGATTTCTGTGGAAGTTGTAGGGACGAAGAGGAGGTAGAGAGTGTTGAACACTGCCTGAGTCAATGTCCAGCTCTTTCTAATATAAGTTCTTTGTATCTAGGCAGACCAGTGCTGCACGGAATGTGATGCATATGTATTGGACTCTTTCATCAATAAAGCTTTGATTCTTTAATACTTTTCTCATCACAGATTAGAAGATATATCCGATTATATTTTCAGCTCCGCCGTAAAGTGGTCTTTAACTACTAAATCAGTTGATTTTTATGTAATACTTACATGTTTTAGTTTACCAAATATCTCCAGTTTTGAAAATCTAGCTTCGATTTTTTTATATTCTTGTTTATTTAATTTACTAAAGAAGTTTTTTTTTCTTTAAGATAATTAATTTACTGGTATTTGAACAAGATCACTTAATGTTTATTATTATTATTTTGTAACACATTTTTTGTAATATTTTTTTTTAAAGTGTCAACAACCAGCACCAAAATTAATATACATACTTAGTCGATGATTAATGTTTAATTTAATACAAAAATCTTCACAGATATTCAGATTTCGATAACAAAATCCTTATTTTTAGTAAATAACTCTGAATCTCTTTTCGCTCTTGTGTAAAATTTGAATAGTTGCTGGTACCGATAATAATATTTATTTTGGAGATTGGAAGATGTACTTTTTACTAATTGAATGCTAGAAGATAATCACTTTCACTTTTATAACCTAAAATTTAAAAATAAATTATAGTTTGGTTAGTTAGAAAATATTCCTTGTTCAAGTGACCCACGAAAAAGACCCACAAAAGTAACACATGTCTTTAAATAAATGCATAATTTTAGTATAACAAAATATGTATATTTTTTCTTTCTTCAGGAAACTAAAGCCAACACCTTGAAATTTGCTTCCGTAATAAATTATTTTCTTCGAAACTTTAGTTTAGGTGATATATGTCTCGTTCATACGTAAAAGTTATATGCGAATAAAAGCTATTTGCAAATAGCAGTTCAGACAGCCGAAGTAGGTTCAAAGGGAAATGGTAAAACACGTGGTAAGTTAACTTATTTTTATCTTGGACAAATACTCAAGGGATGATCCCTACATATAAATATGAATGATTCACTGAATAGTGATCTTCTATTGCTCTCCGAATGGGGTCGTAAAAGCAGGGTCGCCTTTAACGTTCATAAGACCCAATGTTGCCTATTAACACACAAACAAACGACCGCAAATGCTGCTTCATCTGTACTCATGGATGGTATAAATATTGAGGAATCGGATGCTCTTGATGTTCTTGGAATGAAGATACAGTGTGATTTTCCATGTCTCTAAAGAAGCATTCAAGTGTCTCGGTTTTTTGAAACGATATAAGATGTACTTCACTCCATCCGACCTCCTTACTATTTATACCACCTACATCCGACCGAAAATGGAATACAACTCTCATGTTGGCGTCGGTGCCTCAAAGACTATTTTGGGGTATCTCGACCGTGTACAGGAGAGGGTAAAGAAGCTTATCGGTGACAGTAGGGTATCCAACTCTCTTGACTCACTGGAGCATCGACGCAGTGTGGCATGCGTTACTCTGTTCTATCGATACTACAATGGATTTTGCTCTGACGAGAACGTAGCGCGCGTTCATTGTCCAAAGCTCATCCATTTGTGTTCGATTCGTACTACGCATTACAGAGATAATTCGTTTTTCAGCCGTACGCTTCGTCTGTGAAACAAGTTGCCTGCAGATGTGTTTCCTGTCTGTTCAAGTCAAATGTTCACAAAGACTACTCCTTCTTTCCCTCCTCCTCACAACCTATTTTCTTAGTTCTGGTACAAGGCACATACATATACCCTTAAAAATTGTTGTGTGAAGGGTTTAAAAATTAATTAAAAAGTTAAAATAAAAAAACAATCGTTAGAAACTGTAAATATATGTATTAAACATAATTTAATTTATTTATGTTTTCAGTATTATTTATCATGCATGTTCTGAGGAGCGGAAATCGCTTAAATTTAGCGTTTTCGATTTCAAAACGCCAAATAGGTGTTCAGAGAAACGTATAACGCAAGAAATATAGTTTTGCGATTTGAAATCGCCGAATAGGTGTTCTGGAAAACGCATATCGCTTAAAATTGGCGACTTCAACTCGCATGTATATATTGAAGTGAACTGATTGAATTTGCTAAAACTGAACTTGCAAAAGGCAATAAAATTATTCACAATTAAAATTTAATATGTTTTCTTTCTATTCCAATAAAAAGTTTAAAGAATTTTACACATTTTCATTAATAAGACTAAATTGAAAAATTCGTCTATTTGTTGTCAAATTTTTTTTCGTTTTATATTACTACCACATACATATATACGTATGTAAAACACATGTTGTATTTTTTCGGAAAAAACTGCTAAACGCCAGTAAAACGCGCGCTCTTCAGAACACCTAAAAATCAATTAAGCGCTGTTCAAAACTTATTGCGGTTTCAGAACGCGCGTTCTCGGAACATGGCTATATGTTATTATTTTATGATGATTTTTTTTTTTTTTTTGAAATGCTATATCACAGAAATAATGACAGTTGAAAGCGGAAAGTTTTTTCGCAAAAGTTTTACAAACACAGTTTTTTTTTTTTTTTTTTTGTAAAGTGGCGAGTAATTTCCTTACGTGACAGCTATTACTCACCAAAACAAGTTATAGCTACAGCTTAGTGAGAAAAACAGCTGTTTGTTTCAACTTATGAGAATTTCGTTTCAGACGAAAAGTTTTCCGTGGCGAGAGTTACAGAACACAGCCACTGGTCACCTGATGCTGTTTTTTCGTCGTTCGCTGACGAAACAATTAGAAATAAATCTATTACAACTTTCGCTGAGTATGACAAATTTCGACCAACACCACGATTATATGCACTTTCATATACACTAATGTGTTTTGTTTTTGGTGACAAATATTTGCGACCCAAAATTCGTTGTTCGTCGCAGTTGTATTCCTTGCATAATGGAAACACTTCGAAATGATTCCCTCAAATCAACTTAATTTGCTTATAATGGAAACGTACTATTAAATTTAATTATTTATTTTGCACATTTCGTAAATTTTTTTAAAAATTTTGGTAGGACTCGAAATAATTTTTTGAATGTGGCAGCACTAAATATAATAATACGGAGTTGAATAAATAAAAACAATTCGTTGGGTCATTCAAAACAATCCGTTTGGAAAACTTTAAGAAACGTTTAATGATAGCTCCTGGTGGGATGCTTCTTATTCTTTTAAATATTAAAACGTAAAACTATTAAGCTGAAACCCTTTTGTGCACAAGTATGTATATTTGGATTTAATCCTTTAATATATGTAAATACGTGTGTATGTATGTATGTACGCTCTTTGGATGTACCAAAGTGAATGTGTAAAAAGTAATTAATTTACAGGTACTAATGTTTATATATGCACATATGTATATTTATATGTATACATATACATATATGCATATGGATGTACATACGTATGTATATACATATATGTGTGTGTTTGTGCCTGGATGCGCTTAATTATTTAATATTCCTATTCATCATAAAATCAACACAACTTTCATACATATTTGTATCCACTATATATTTTCATTTAAATTTCGTTAAACATTTCACACGATTTGCTTTCTTTGATTTTAAAATAATTTTTTTTTTTTTTTGTTTTATTATTTTTTATATATTTATTTCTTTTTTGCTTATACTTTGTTTTGTTGCGTTTATCCCAAGTTCAAAGATTGAAAGTTCCAGTTAAACTGAAGCTGTAGTCCTCCCAATTGCATTTATTTGCTACATAACTGTTACTCGTATTAATCGGTTTGTATTCGTATGTGGAACTTATGAAATCTTTTCGTGGATTTCTTAACTACTGCGCAGCGCATAAATATCTTTAAATGCTGCATTCCTTTTTACAGGTTTAAATTTTATTTCAGGAAGTTGGAGATAAAAAAACAGGATTTAAATTTTAGTATTTGCCTTGATTGGACTCTGTTTGGTATGGTTTAGCATCAAGGACAACATAAAATTTATTTTATAATTAATACGAGTATGTGCATGCTTATGAGTACTCGTATAAGCTTTAAACCTGTTTCTAATTTCAAAAGTCTAAAAGAAGGATTATACGATTATGCACTACACAATTGCACGAATGAAAAAACACATTCCTAAACCAAAACCAAAGTTTCGATTTTGTGACTAATTCGTTACGACTAGTTGGCAAAACCTTACGATTTTGAAACCGAATTCGTAAATATTTCGTAACGAAACTGACATGACACGTACTCGTAGTTAAGAAATCATAATGAAATATAGCAAAGATTTCGTTTAGACTATTCTTTCGTAAACATTTTTAATTGACTAAAGGTCTGCACGTGATAAAATTTTATTAAAAAATAACCAAATTTATTTTTTCATCTAAAATTTGGCATTTGTCTCAACAAAACTTTATCACGTATAGATATTTATGTACATAACTTATTATTAAGGGTGTTTCAGACTATCATACAAGTCTTAAGATTTTGATTAGGTTTTGTGAAACAAAAATGTAATGATATTTGCTGCGACTGTCAAAAAAATCTAACGTACAATTACATTTTTCATTCACACCTGAAGTAAAATGAAAAATATGAGTAGAAAATAAACAGCCAATTTGATCAACGTATGGGCTTAAAGGATTTTTTGTAAACTATTTAATACTACTCGGACTTCTAAGGTCAGGACTTCTTTTTATTAATTATATTTTAAATTCATATATTATTGAATTTAAACAGAAAGTATGGGTTTAATATTGTTAAGAATTTTTATCACATCTAACCCAATGTGCAGCTGTCGATCTGGTTGTTATAAATGTACAACACATTCACACAAACGATATAAAGTTCAAAACATAATACAAAAAACAAACATACCTGATTTAAAGTACACGAAATTCCAAGTAAATCAAATAAACAAATGTTGTTATTCGTGCAAAAGACACGAACTCCGTTTTTCGTGTTTTTTCCTAATCCCTTTTACATTCGTTTGGCAAGGTGACTACATCGATACTAAAGCTATGTACACACGGTTGTCAGATGTTACAATATTGTAAGATCTAGCAACATGCTTACAATGTAGTGACAATGAAAAATTGTCCCGCAGAAGTAAATTGTGTGTTCAGACGATCGTAAGGAAATCTTACAATTTCATTGTCAGACTATGTTCTGACAAATAATTCATCTGACAACAAGAATTGTCAGTTTACACGGTTGTCAGATTGTTAGACGAAAAAAATTGCCAGACATGTTGTAAGGCATTGGCACTTATGTATATCAACAACGATCTGTTTGGCATTGTTGCCCATCAAACTTTTTTCTGACAATGAAGCCATTGTTAGGTGCATTAATTTTATACATCTGACAATTAAAACTGAGCTTACAATACCAGCCAACTATCTGGCAATGCCGACGAAGAGTGTTTTCACGATTGTCAGATGCCTGACAACATTGTCGTCTTACAATTGATTGACAATGATTTTTCTGACAACGTTGTAAGTTAAAAATGGGCAGTTCACACTATTGTAATACATTTTCAGACAATTTTACTGGCAATATTGTAAGATGTGACAACCGTGTGTACGTAGCTTAACAAAAGGATAAAAAGAGACAAACGATATTATTTGCAACATGATTTTGGTAGCAGCTTTAATATAAAAAACAAATTTGTCTTTAAAAGTCGTCGTGAAAATTGGGTGTAAGCCTATTGAGCTAAAAGGAGACTATGTTCAGGAGGGTTACTCTCCATTGTAATGCGAAAGTAAGTTCGATGCGAAAAGTAAACGCCATAAGAGTATAATTTGGTACCCTGCGCCGTTTACGCAAACTTTTTCGCAAAATAGTTTGAAAATGAAGCAACACTGGTACCACAAAATAAATAATATCGAAGAATGATAAAGTAAAATTTGGGAAAGGGAAAAATTAAATGTGAAAGAAAATACAAAAACGCAATACAGGATACCAATTCTTCGTTAACGAACCATTTTTCCTTCGAATCGCAATAGGGAGTAGCCCCCCAGAAGTAAATTGTTTTGGAAAAGAAAAATGTTTTATTCTTACTTAGGTAGCTTCAAGTCGGCCTCGTATTTTGATTTTGTTCTGGTTTATTTAATAAATTCATTTGCTGCAACTTCAGATCTTGATAAGCAAACAGTTATTTAGCTTTTTGAGCTAACGCTAGAATTATGAGAAAAATATTAATTAATGCCGGGGTAAAAATTTTACTTAATTTTGTCAGACACGGTATCGGAGCTGGTCGGTGAAGAAGTGCTGGGGATCTTTTAGGAATTAGTGGGGGCAACTTAAGCTTCCTATATCACAGAAGGATTAGCTTTAGACTACATAATGAATTCAGCATGATCCAAGCGAAAATCACGACTATAATGAAGACAGCTACCTGGTTAAGCTAATATAGGGTATATGGGGAGAATATCAGAATTTATTGTAATAATAAAGCTGTAGTTAAAAGACTAGCGGTGGTCTTTAGGAATTTAAAGTGACTGTGAATGCTGGATGCCTTTTAATGAGATTGAATCTGAAGATGTTCCAGGTGGGTTATCGCCTTGACTGCCAAACCCCACAGTGATTATGTTAGCAGGTGAAAGGGA
Source organism: Thecocarcelia acutangulata (assembly GCA_914767995.1). Classification (NCBI taxonomy): domain Eukaryota; kingdom Metazoa; phylum Arthropoda; class Insecta; order Diptera; family Tachinidae; genus Thecocarcelia; species Thecocarcelia acutangulata. Next base: position 19,511,239 of record OU612095.1, on the reverse strand, counting down.
AACTCCCACCAAAATGCTTTTATGCAACTATCGAAGTTCATTAATTAAATGCTGATTAAAAGTAAATAGTAAATAATAAAAAGCATTTTTGTAAAGAAAAACAATTTGTATTAAAAGTCGGGGACACGGGCAGCAAAAAACTCGTCATCAACATAAAATTTACGTTTGTAAAAGACATCGCGGGAAGACAAAAGTGAATTCGCCTTAGGATATGCTTTGTTTATTGTTTCATTGTATGTTATAAAACAATTTTTCTTGTTTAGAAATATTTGCTTCACTGAACACACCACACAGCTGTTCAGCCAGTTGATTTTTGTTTACAAATTTTTAATTAGACCAATGAATTATAAGTCCCACAAAAAGTATCCTAGGAAATGTTTCGCAACATTGTAGTGGGTATATCCGGTGGAGTAGATAGCGCTGTAGCGGCTTTTTTGCTTAAGGAAAGAGGTTTGACCCATTAACACCAAACTGGTTTACATATTTATTAAAGTAATTACTTTTAAAAGGTTTTAATGTTTTGGGGGCATTTATGAGAAATTGGGATGAATTTGATGAAATGGGTCAATGTTCGGGCGAACAAGATCTTTTAGATGCGGAATACACGTGTAATAAATTAAATATAGAACTTAAACAAGTTAATTATGTTAAAGACTATTGGAATTCTGTATTTACGTAAGTAACAAAATGTTTACTCGAAATTCTGTGCACATGTACATAGGTAAATACATATGTATGTAAGTACATAAGAGATGTTTCTTGACTGCTTGTAGGAATTTTCTTGAGGACTACCAAAATGGTTTGACTCCCAATCCTGATATACTTTGTAACAAACACATCAAATTTGATTTATTCCATAAATATGCCTTGGAAACTTTAGGATACGATGCCATCGCTACGGGTCACTATGCCAAAACAAATTTTGGTCCTTTTTTAGAAAACTATCAGGCAAACGAAGGTGTTCATTTACTAATACCAAAAGATCTATTTAAAGATCAAACCTTTTTCCTAGCGGGCATCGAAAGAATGTCCTTGAAGAAGACAATGTTTCCCTTGGGTGATCTCCTGAAGAATGAAGTAAAACTTAAGGCGAAACACATTGGCTTGGAACGTTTGACTAAGAAAAAGGAGAGCACGGGTATATGTTTTGTAGGCAATAGAGATTTCAAAGAATTTATTAAGCAGGTAATTTGCTTATAATTATAGTTCTTTAAAAAATTATGTTTTATTAAATTAAAATTTTAATAGTACATAACTTCAAAGCCGGGTAATTTTGTGGATATTGATACAAACGAAGTTGTGGGTAAACACGAAGGCATACACCAGTGGACATTGGGACAACGTTGTCGTTTAGCCTCATTTCTTAAACCGTATTTCGTGGCTCAAAAAAATGTTTGCAAAAATACAATTTATGTTGCTGCTGGTCATGACCATCCGGCTTTGTTAAGTGATCAAATAACTGTATATAACAGCAATTGGTTGTGCCAAGATCCCTTCAAAGATCCAGACAATCTGCTGGAATGTCGTTTTCGCTTTCAACATACAAAGCCTTTGGTCAAATGCAAAGTTTTCAGAAAATCTGTACATAACTCGGACGAACTTCTTATACTGTTAGATAAACCAATAAGAGCTGTCACTCCCGGTCAGTATGCAGTATTTTATAGCGACAAAGAGTGTTTGGGATCAGCACGTATTATTAGTGCGGCAAATTTTAAAACCAAAGCTTTAGAAAACAATGTTGTGGAAAGTTGTTGACTGGCATACTGTTAGCTGAAGTGCAAAAGAGCCTACCAGTTTTACAACTTTAGAAGATAGATACGGGATAAGTTGAGTCTTGGGGCGACATAACGTTATTAATCTAAAGTCCAGTTTTAAGCCTTTTATTTTTGTTGTTGTCTGTTGCATTTCAGGTGATTATAGGTATGTATATTCGAGTATGTTAAATTATTTCAGATTAAAGTTGTAGAGTAGAAAATGTTAAAGGTTATCTCAGGAAAATTGTCTATATTTTTGGCAAAACTTTTTTATTACTTTGTTATACTTAAAAAAAAAAAAATTATTGTAAAAATAAAAAATTTTGTAAAAGAAGTCAGTTTTGTAAATAAAAATAAATTAATACAAAAAAAAAAAACTTGGCAGAACGGAGACCAGCATGCCCCCGGGTGGTTCTGCTTGCAGTTCAACCTGGGCTGATCATTGTTGAAGTGCCTGCCTATCTTGAATGGAAAGTTGTGGCTGAGGTTTAAACTTAAAGATGTAAGATAATTGTTGATGTCAAAAATAATATAACTTTCACGTTTCATCTGCAAAACTACAACCGCAAAGGTGAAACACGTACTCGACACACCGGTAACTAACCAATATCTTGCACACAAAAAACAAAACTACAACCGCAAAGGTGAAACACGTACTCGACACACCGGTAACTAACCAATATCTTGCACGGCTATTGCTCGTCGAGCTTGGTTCGTCGTCGGTAGTCTGTTGTAAAACATTATTTTATGCACCAATGTTAAATATCAAGCAACATAAAAAAAAAATAAAGGGGCGCAACAAGAAACAAAGAGAGAGAGAAAGATTGAATCACCTTCCTTTTTCGGGGGCTAACAACCCTTCGAAGTGCTGTTGCCTTGCAACAGAGAACTATATTGTAAGGAACCAGTGGTGATGGTTAGACGGGTGAGTTGGTTTAAGGGCTGATGCTCTTAGTGGGCTTCGGCCTACCAACTCATTGAGCCTTGTCTTCCATTTACTGCAGGGAAATTGCATACAAAAGGGATTAGAAGGGCCAAAAGCCTACACGGCTACAAACATATGGCAAAAATTGTGACCTATGTGTGCCTGGTAAGCCACATAGGGGCGCTGCTGATTCGCTCCTGTGTGGTGATGATGGACTTATTCCACGTAGTGAAATTGGTCCACCATCAGATAGGGCCCTAAAGCCAGGTGCTAATGTAAATCTTCTTCACGTTCAGTATAGAAAGGGAACCACTTTAGAGCGCACACAAAAATTTAAAAAAGGTAACAAAAGAAAACTATTAACAGGTATACCCGATGTTATATACGGTTAAAAGTTTAGTACTACGATCTTTTCTCACGAAGATGATTTAGAAAATTCTTCTTGAAGATAAACAGTGCTCATCACCACCTGAACTAAGTCAAAGCTTCAATTTTTCTAGAAATATTAGAAATTTACATATTCTTCTACCACGCACTAATAATTCTGTTTTTGAACGGTCGTTTTGTTTAAGGGTATCCCGCATTTGATACTTCCTACAAAACTTTTAAGACTAAATTGGCATATATGCACTAGTCGATAGTGTGTATTTTTCTTATTGTTCCTCTCAAACTAAACTTATATTAAAATGAATTGTTGCTTTTAGCGCCTTCATACTTTGTAGGCCTTTCATACATCTTATTTTTTTTTTTTTTTTTTTTTTGTTTTTGCTGGGGAGCCATAATTGTTGTTATTGTTTATTATTTATTTATTTATCAATTTATACTCTATAAAGTAAATTTATAGAATATATTTTATAGGCGCCGGGTGACGAGACCATTTGCGCACGAATCTTAACTTGAAATTAATATAACAATAATGAAATTAAAGCTAGTGAATAGAATCTAAAATAATGAAATAAATATACTAAAAATGTTGACTTCTTATACGAAATGTTTGCAATAAATAAAAGATTAAGAAAGGAAAAAATAATTAAATTATACTTCATGTTATAATATAAATAATAGTAATTTTTATAAATGATGTTGTAGGGATAGTAGCTATTAGACGTTCCTGATACCGTGACACTCCAGGGACTTCCATATATTGGAAAGATATTTCTCAGTTGAACAATCAAGAGTCTCTTTAAGCGCTGGAATTAACTTGGAGTTGGGGCATTCCGCGAGGATGTGCTGAACAGTGAGTATTTCATTGCAGAAGCTACACAAAGTCGGATCACATCTGTCATAGTAATGATGTGTTGTAAATAAGGTTTTTCCAACCCTTAAACGACCAAGCGTGATGCATTGCATACGTGTGAAATTTTTGTTATATTTGGGTCTTCTAGTCACCGGATTAATTTGAATTCCAAAGTTCTTGAAGGGCTTTGATAAAGCCCCCGGAAAGCATGGAACATCTTGAATTTCAATGAATTTTAATGCATTTTTTGCCGCACTGTCCGCAACTTCGTTGCCTTGGATACCAATATGTGATGGAATCCATAGTAGCAACAACGGGTTGCCAGCATCTGGGAGGTGTATAATGTCATCATATAACCCATTGCAATTTTTCCTAATTGCCCTTATTGCACTTAGGCTGTCAGTGAAAATAATTGATTTTGTTCTTTTTTGAACAGCAAGGTTGATGGCAAGTTTTATTGCGTGTATTTCGGCAACGAATACCCCAACAAAGTCAGGTAGACGCTTTTCTAAAACGACATTAAAGTTTTTATTATCAAAACTTTGAACTATTGACGAAGCTGATGTTCCATTATGGAAAGAACCATCTGTGAATAGCAGAATGTTAGGAGAGAAGCGGACTATTTTTTCGGCCATCAGTTTTTTAAAGACAACAGGATCTGTGTTGCTTTTATTAAAAAAAGAAAGGCTGTCATCGACTTTCAAAAAATGATTCGTGATGAAAGCCGGCTGTGGCTTAGGAGGTATTAAAACCTTAGCCCGTTTAAGAAGGGCAATTATTTTCTCTATGGAGGTTCCAGCTGTCAATGGGTTTTCTAAGTTATTCCAAAAAGTGTTATGGAGCCCGTCGCTAGTGATTGTAATTGACCTTGAAGCCATAGCCACAGATCTTTTTTCAAGTAGAGTTTCAAAATCAGAAAAATCGGCTTCACTTCTTAATAGACTTAATGGTGTAGATCGAAGTAGACCTGATGCGGTTCTGAAACAGTTATTAATTGCAGTGTTCAGTTTGTTGATATTCTTTTTTGATGTCCAACCATACAGAGTGATTCCATGTTGAATAGCACCCAAAGAAAGAGATTTACATATGGATAGAGCCGTCTCCATATGAGGCCCTCTTCCTCTGGAACAGATTAGTCTAAGAAGGTTGTTTATTTTTGTCATCTTATTGGTCAGGTGTTTGACATGTTTATTCCAGTGAAGGTTTCTACTAAAAGCTAGACCAAGGATTTTCATCTCTTCCTCGATATTTATGCTAGAATCTCTAACATTAATGTTGGTTTCTTTGCAGCTTCGGTGTTTGCAAATGTGAAGAATCTCAATTTTTTCAACAGGTATTGAGGCCCCTCTGTTTTTTGCCCAGTTATCTATAGTTTTGTCCAGATTGTTAAGATTTTCCATCACCTTCATTGCTTCGCCAGAAGCAACAGCAAATATGTTGTCTGCGTAGATCCCGACGAAATCAATACCGGGTAAGTTTTCAAGTGCTTTAGATAAGGAGTTTGCATATATGGCATACAGAACCACTGACAAAGGTGATCCTTGCGGAATACCGTTATCTAGTTGGTAAGAAGATGACATAAAACCGTCAATCTTTACTTTCATAGCCCGATTAGTAAGAAATGATTTTATGAGTCTTATTATCTCTACTGGCATATTCCATTCATTAAGCTCAAGCAAAATTCCTGTTAGTACAACACGGTCGAAAGCCTTCTCAATGTCCTCCGAAAGAACTAAGGAGTGTTTTTTCATTTTCAAGTTCAGGCGTAAAGTTTCCTCTAATTGGTGACAAAGACTGTGAACACCGCGCCTTGGCAAGAACGCGTGCTGATTTGTACTGAGTTTGTTTTTGCAGAATTTCCAAAATCTTCTTGAAATAATTTTCTCGAATATCTTAGATATAACGGGTAGCAGGGATATCGGCCGATATCCCTCAAGTCCGTTAGAATTTTTGTTAGGTTTAGGAATAGGAGACAATGTAGCCATTTTCCAATGATGAGGGAAAGAGCCGTTCGTTAATATATTGTTGTACAGTTTGCTGAGTCTTATCCTTAATTCAAATGGAGATTTTTTGATCATGGTATAAGTAATTTTATCGCTTGCAGGAGTTGAATCTTTGAGGCTTTTTAGAACCTCATCAAGCTCCCATATCTCAATTTCGTCGATCATTCTAGTGTGTTGGTTGCTAGACGTAGTTAATTGATAGACATCAAGGTTTGCTTTATTGGTTATAATGTCACGATCAAATGCGTTGTCTGAACTTAGCGAAGACCAGAAATTGCCGAAGCAGTCAGCTATCTGCTGGGGATGTGAAAAGATGTCACCATCAATAAATATTGTTGGAAAACTGTCAATTCTGTCGCATCTTAAATTCTTCACTTTACTCCATAAATATCGAACGTCCATAGATGGATTTAAAGAGTTGAGAAAATTCTGCCAAGTAGTCCTCTTGGCAATTTTGCTCTCCCTTTTAACCTTTGCACAGGTTTTCCTGTACTCTAGAGCGTTTTGTTGGTTACGATGTCTCTTAAACATTCTCCATGCGATCTGTCTTAAACGCATAAGTTTCGAAATTGTCGAGTTAAACCAAACAGGACTGGTTTTGCATGATTGACGTTTAAGTGGTATTGATTCGTTCGCTGCACTTCTTAATATTCGACTTATTTGTGCTGCCTCTTTATTTATATTTGCTGATATTGAAAATTTTCCGTTAAAAATAGTAACTTTTTTAGCAAACAGTTCCCAATCAGCCTTCTTCTCTTGAAAACGAGGTAAAAATTTTTTCGTTGGTTGGGAATAAGTGGTGTTTTTTATTATCACAGGAAAGTGATCACCAACCTCTGGCAATGGCAAGCAATGCCAAACTAAATTGGGCGCGAGGTCTGAACTGCACATTGTTACATCAACCGATGTTAAGGTGTTGTGTGTGTTAAGAAGCGTAGGCGACCCATCATTGAGTACGACCAGCCCCTGATCATCAGCAAATTTCTCCCAGATGCAGCCGCTAAGAGAATTACTTGTAGAACCCCACAGAGAATGTTGAGAGTTAAAGTCTCCGAGCACAAGGTGTAAGGAGTTGCCTGAGGTGGGTAAACTATTGACCATTTCATGCGTAAGTCTGATGTCGCATTCTTTATAGATGTTTGTAATTTTTAAGTTTATTCCACAACTTATTGTTAAAGATTGAAAAAGAAGGTCGCCAATTGAAACATGATTATGAGTAATATTAAAATTGTTTTTAACAAATATAGCTATACCCGATTTCGCATATGTATAATTTTTGTTGTGGTGATAGACTTTGTAGCCTGGTAAATGTAAGAGATGCAAGTTATTTTCCGTAATATGTGTTTCCTGCAGAGCTATTATGTTCGGTCCATGTCTAGCAACAATCAGTTCCAAGGCATATTTGTGGATCACAAATCCTTGGATGTTCCACTGTAGAATATTGATATTCATACCACTACTATCCATTATGTTATAATTAAGTTATTTTTTCTTGTTCTTCGGTAATGTTTTTTTGTAAGTTTTGGGTGTTATTAAAGTATTTAATTCTGGGAATTTTTTATAGACTTGAGAGCAAGGAGATGTTTGGTTGGCACTCGACCAATCACCCTTTGTGGGGGTGTTGATACCCAAACCATCTTTAATGTCGCAGATGATTCCTTCCTCTGTGAGGTTTTCGTCAATTACCATCGACTTTTCGACCTCAATGTTTTGACTGTTTTCGCAAAAGAAATCCTTGTCATCACTTAAAAAGCTTTTGTCTAAGTCTCTCTGAGCAACTATTTGATTGAAAATAAGAGATTCTGTTGAAGAGTTGAGAGAAATGTTTGAATTTCTGCGTTTATGTTCTATTATTTTAGTTTTTTGCTGAGATTTTGTATTAGATTTGTTGTTCTTTTTTTAAATTGGGTTAGATAATGTGTTTACAGCGTTTGCAGCCTGTACGACTGAATTTGATATTGTGTTTTCTGCTGTAGTTGTTGGTTCATCAATAATTTCAGAGTCTTCAACTGCTGCTTTTTGTTTTTTTTCTTGATTTATTACTGATTTGTTCTTCAAAATATGAGCAATTGTGCTAGGTATTGTGGTTAAATTTACTGATGTAGTTGGTGTTTAATTTTCTCTTGGGTTTGTAACGGTTGTTTTGTTCTTTTCTGTATGCTGATTATCGGTATTTTTTAAAATATGGGCGTACGATAAGTTACTTTTTCTTTGTGGAGGTTTGAGCGTATTTATTGCTGGATTATCATTATAAATGGCCCATGCTTCTGTTGTACTTTTGCGCGTAATTCGTAAGAAATTCACTGACTTGTGCTTCCAGAAAGTTGGACAAGTAGGATCGTTTGAGGAATGGCTCTCAGATTGGCAATTAACACAAAATTTGCGAAGACATTGCTCATGTGGTGGTTGGTTGCCGCATTCTTTACATTGCTCGATGTTTCGGCATCTTTTTTTCGTATGTCCTAGTTTTTGGCAGTTAAGGCATCGCATGGGGTTTGGTATGAACTCATCGACATTAACCAACTCCCATCCTAGTTTTATTTTTTCTGGACGCTTAAATAGATCAAACGTAACTATAGCAGCACCAGTTGCTACCATTTTGTCACCATCCTTTTTCATAATCTTGTGTATTTCAACAACCTTCTGATTCTCTAGAGCCAATCGTAATTCATCCTCGGGTATGTCTATAATTTTTCTTGAAAAGATTCTACCTTGTATTGTGTTGAGCGTTCTATGCAAGGAAATCTTAACAGGGATGTTGTCAATGTAGTTAACCTTCAGGAATTTCTCAGCAATTTCATGATTTGCAACTTTTATCAATAAATCTCCACTCTTCATCTCATTGACTTCGAGGCGATCTGTAGAAATGTGATTTAAACCTTTTTCGACCTGAAAGACATTGTATGATGCTAGAGAACGTGGTATTTCATTTTCTTTAAAACTTATTGCCGAGGCAACAAGGTAGCGAGGCTTATTGCGTTCACATGGGTAGATTGTGGGTAATGGTACAAAATCGTCAGGGCGTGGTCGTTTGTTCTTATTCGGTTTGCTCTTCCCGTTGGAGATAATCTCCTGGAAGCGGTTCCCGATCGGGGGATGCACCCCGTTCATCGCGTAAAAAAAAACCAATAATCAGAAGAAAACCCGAAAAACACTTAACAAAAAGAAAAAAAAAAATAAACAGGCGTATGTAAGAAAAGTCTGTATACGAAGTATTTAACTTAAGGCCGGGGCACATAGAATCCGTCGTACGTTATACTTTGCCTTTTTCAACTGACAGCTAAGTTGAAATACATGTAGGCTTATGAGCTTTGTCACATTCGGTACTTCTCCGTCAACGCAAAGTATTAAAGTTGAGCAACTTTCAACTTTTAACGTACGTTGAGAGCTTTGACAACTATGTGGTAATATTTTTTGTATATTTTAATATAATTTTTCGTTCAAAAATAAAATAAATTGAAAAAAAATTGTGTTAGATTTTGTGTGCTGTGTCTGAAATATAAATTCAAAGATTTTAATCAAGCTAAAGTAAAATGCAGTTGGTTTTATATCCGTTATCAAAGTGCTGATTGTGCCAACTTCATACTTTGTACACGTGATGTCAGTTGATAAAAGAGACGGACAAAGTACGACGGATTGTATGTGCCCCGGCCTTTATTAGATTAAAAAAAAAACTCAATAAACGCAAAAGCACAAAAGTTCCAACAACGAACGATAAACGTATTTTAACCGAAGCGAGAAAAAACGTGCGCACTCGGCTATTGCCAGACTAAAACTGATTGTTTATTATTAAACTATAATTATACTTTTAAGTGTGGATGTAAACTAAGTCATATCCTTTTTATTTTTGCTGATCTTGGTAACATTTAATATCAGAATTGAGTATATATTTGTATGTATCGATTTTAATATCAATGGCCAGAAGTGGCTTAAAATGTTACATGAATAAAGAAAGAAAGAAACTTAGGGCTATCTATATTTGTGCCACCTTAAACAAAAATAAAACCAATAAAATTTGTGATGAAATATAATGGTAAATATGTATGTATTTTGTTTTATGTGATAAATCGATCTTTCTTTTTTATATAATAACAACTAAAATCTTATTTTTAACGTATTTTTGTTTAACAAATAATTTTCATTAAAAGCTAATTTTTCTTAACCTAAAACATATAATAAACAAAATAATTTTTATATGGAAACTTGTCTCATGACAGAATAGCAAGCTGATTTTGTTTTGTTTTTATCTTTCAGAAAAGGTCCCTAAGTATTTTTATAAACTACACAGATTAAATAAATTAAACAATGGTCACTTTTATCCTAATGAAAGTTGTTAAGAGATACAAATGATATGTTAATCCAAGATTTCTTCATTTTTTAATCGTGTTTAAAGATTTCTTTAGCAGAATAGTTAAAAAATTATAAAGAAATTATGTTAAAAGAACGGTCAGCGCATCTAAAAATCGTGTCAAATCATTTTGTCTAATTTGTATAAGAGAAGTTTCGAAGTGATCTTGTAAAATCGTAGCATTACACTTTTGAGCCGCCTGCTCAAAAGCTTTACCGAAAAAATTTTTGGGCGAATCTTCTCTCACGGGTGGTATGCCCACCAAGAGGTTTAACCCCCGTTCAGCATCGATGGGACAGCTTGCGATCAAGGGGAGATCGGGTGCCTGACGGTTACGTGTAACAGCCACATGGCCATTTAAAATAAACTTTGCCAGCAAGCTTAAACCGTAGGGGTAGGAAAAGTAGATATTTTCCTCATTGAGGATGTAGTAAAAAAATGAACCAGTTGAATGGATTTGATGGGCTTCTAAACTACTTTGTACTTGTTTAAAAATGGAGTGGTATAAAAGTTTAGCACCATCTATGCCAGCATTTAAAATAACTTTATGATTACGGCCCAAAGCATCCAACGCTTCCAGGAAGCAATCCTCGGGTGTTTTATCTTTTTTTATTGACTCTAAAATTGCTAACATAGAATACACATAATCGGCAGCAGAATAACGATTACGATAACCATATTGCAAAGTAAAAGAACCGTATATAACATCGGGTATACCATACTTCTCAGCACAGCGTTCCACCATGGAAAAGAACTCTTTTCTTAGTACCAAATCCATAGCGGAAAAAGTTTGTCGCGCATGTACTAAGGGTAGACCCATTTCCACCAACAATTCATGCAACTTCTTTTCACCTCTTAAAGTCCATAATTTTAATTTACAAGCCACATACATGGAATATCGTATCGATTCCAACACACTCCAATGACGATACAACACTAAATGCAAATCATTTTCAAAATGTATTTTTGATGCGCTTAAATTACTTTGATCATTCGTTTTGTTTGTTAAACGTGAGACATGCGATTGTATGTTATCAATTTCCAAAGTATAGGCACTGCTTTCTATTTTGCCTAAAATCAATTGTTCCGTAAAGCCCACTATGGCCCACCATAACAAATCCATATTGTCTTTAGACAATTTCCACGCTAACTCGAATATAGCTAATGCAGATGAACGCCCATAAAAACTATACTGTGTATATTCAAACATAATACGATCGCGTTCATTTTCCCAAGCACGTCTTTGGCGTTGTTTCATGATGCGTTGTTCGTGTTTTTCCATTCGAGACAGTTTTTTCGGGCGTTCAGATCTTGCATTGTCGTCTTCATTCTCAGCATCTGATTCGCCAGCACCACTGTCTTCAACTTCTTCATCGTCATCATCACCCTCTGAATCTGACTCGCAAAATATTGTTTCAAAGGTAGGTATATTTTCTTCAGTCGCGGGATCACCCAATATGCATACCTAAGAAATTCAAATAAAGTCGGTTCAAATCATGCTTAAAAATTACTATAATATAATTACCTGACGATCACTGTATATATTGCACACATCCAGTGGTCGATGGGAATCACAAATGAAAAAAGTCACATCTTCCTCTGGCTGCAATAATTCCACAATATCCACACAGCCACCACAGTTAATCAACAAAACAAATTTAACATCACCTTGATGTTCATTATAAGCCCTTTGTAAACCTGCTAGACCCATTATGGGCACCACCGAATACAGCATGTGGTCATATTTAAATAGAGATTGCAATATCTTGCTGGCACAAATGGCATCAATATCATAATTAACAATTATTAAAATTCTCTTGCCAATCAACTGGTTATAAAAATCTTGACGTAAATCCTGTATGAACATATTTTTGTGAAAAATTTCAAGATGGGTCAGTTCTATTGGTTCTCTGTCCACTTTTGTTCCAATACAAATCGTTTTATTTTATTCTCTACTTTTTCATTTAGAAATTGAATTATATTTATTACAAGTACATTATAAATATATTGTCTTTACATTTTTTTTTTTTTTTTTTTTTTTGTTTCTGCTTAAAAGAATTTTTTAACAAGTTTTAAAATGTTTATTGTGTTCAAAACAACAAAAAAGAAAAATTTTCTTCTCTTTTGTCTACATCCAAAAAACGATCCACATTGAGTTTTTAAGCGGGAAATTCATTCTTGAAAGGTACGTTCAGTTAGTACTGAGAAAAGAAATACACTGCAAAAAATTGCCTGATCAACAAAATAGAAAAATTATTGGTTTCTTTGAAAATGTTTTGGAACATAATTAAATGATTCTTAGAAACTGTCAGAATCTTTTAATACAATATCTAAAAAGCATGCCTTTTTTCTAATGCAATTTTTTTACAATGGAAAAAGGCGCCGTTAATGATGCGAGTTCAAATACGAAAATGGATGCTGATGAGTAGCGTAGCGGCTACAAAATAGCTAGTTGTCCCCCAACTAAGAAAAGTTTGATTATTTTTTTGGTCTTCTTCAATAAAGAATTATTGATCCCAGCAAATTTGTACTGCACAAAATCCTTCGTAAGAAACATAAGAAAGGAAAAACTTGAGCTAAAACCCGATGTACAAATGCACAAAAACCAAACATTTTATTGGAAAAAGGCATGTTTTCTATTTTTTACGCATTTTCCTAATTTACTTTTAACTCATTTATTTTTCATTCGACTGGTAAGGTAAATATATCGACGCTAGCGAAAAGCATAAAAAGAGGCGAAAAGGATAAAAAGAGACGAACGAAAATTGTAATAGTTATATATTATTTGTAGAAATTTGACAGTAACCATCTAATAATATAAATGGCCAATTAATCCACACAAACTGTTTGCCAAACATGTCAAAATTTTAGATTTATGCAACCATTATAGTTTGTATTGTATCTTTGCACGGAAATCAAAAAAGTTTGATTTCTATGCAAACATCCTGAAAGTTTGTGTTACCTAGCGCTAAGTTTTCCCATTTTGATGAAAATATTGCATGGTGAAGTGGTGGAAGAGAAGCACACAAAATGAATCACGAAAAAGTTTTCTTGCTAGAATTTTTAGAACTGTGTAAAAGTTTGCCTATTTTGTAAATAATAAAAAACAAATATTATAGCATCAGAATCTTAAGCACTTTATATGGCAAGTAGATTGCTACAATATAATCGTCGTCTACTCGCATTGAAAATCAAAAAAGTCATTAAATTGTGTTTGTATGAATTATATTTGTATCTTTTGTGTGCAAACAGAAAGTGTGTGTTTGCAAACGGTTTGCGGAGATTATTTTAGTTTAAGGGTCATATAAACTACACATACTACTTGCCGAACACATGCTTTCCATATGTACATCTTGAATGTTTGTGTTGTCTTTCATTTCAATGAAAATTTTGTAGACTGATTGGTGGAAGAAGAAGCGCACATAATGAATCAAGTAAAAGTTTAATTGTTATAGTTTTTAGAATTAAATAAAAACTTTGTCTTCTTTGTAGGAAATAAGAAAATCCCTACCATGTGCAAGTGTTATAAGTAGGAAAAGCAATCATTAAATTTATTATGATTATGTACATATATGTAGAAGTTGACTGGGGAAAAATTTTATTATAAGTCAGTCGATTGTTAACTGTTCAAACAATAAGTCCTTTTGCATCTTTAAATATTTGTGTAATAAATTTTGTAAAAACCAACCAACGTATAATAATAAAAAATAGACTTATCCATGGTTATGTCATTGAAATGAAAAAATTTAGCTCTAGACAACACAAGTTTTCAAGATGCTTGCACGCAAATTAAAAATTTGTGCAACCAAGTTAACACTCTTATTAACATCGGTAAATGTTTGTTCAAACGTAACGTTTTAGCATGTTTGTGCTTAGTGGCATCACTTGTTATCTACTGAATTCAGTACCTAAACGTACTCTTCAATGGCGCCAAATCGCAGTGTCAGCTGTTTTCTAAATTTTGTTTTGTGCAATACATTTCGTTATTGTTGTTGAGTTAATGAATTTTTAAATTTTAAAAATTATGGATTTTGATTTATTTGAGGCAGATGAAGATGATATTCTTTCCACCTTGAGTATTGAACCCACTCAAGTTCCTAGCGAAGCGGTGGTCAATGATATACCAGAATTCCAGTGTCAGGGAGAGGACTCCTTAAATATTCAGTTTTCAGCGGATGGTTTTATTAGGAATGCATTTTTCCACCAAAATAAAAATAAAGCAATCGAAGAGGTAACATTAAGCTCATATGAATTCCAGAGACATGAATTAAATGAGAAAACAGTAACTAATTATGTTTTTGGCGAAGCTTGGTAAATATTTACAGCACACAATGCATACAGTACGTGCTTATAATTGACATCTAAACAAAATCCTTTACAGCACAAATTTACAATATCTGTACGCCAGTGTTCATGGCCCATCGATAACAGCTGTAGAAGAAATATCCAACTACCTTAGACGCCGAAGGATAACTTTACTGTTGCATGTTGTTTTTCAAACTGGCTCAAAGGAAGGATGGACTTTTCTTGAGCCGCATCTTAAACGTTTTCGAACACTTATGAATAATTGTACACAAACCGATACTTGGAAACTAATATACTTTGCTAATAGTTGCAAAGGTAACGAATGTAACATTCCAGCCTACCATTTGTTACATGGAATTTTTGAATGGAAACTGTTAGATTTATGTATTTTATATAGATATGATTATAGTCTTAGCATAAATTTGGAAAATTCGTCCAAATCGAACAATTCTGTAATAAGCCAATATGAAAGAATTGTAGATGATTTACTGACCTGTTCTATTTTTGTTTATGCTAAAAAACGTTCGGCTGAACTATTATCCTCCTCAGCATTTCCGTGCACTTGTATCAAAGAGTTGTGGCTACTTTTACAAATTGCCTTACAAAAGTGGTCTTTAAAGACAGAAAACGAGGAGGAAAAATTAACATTTTGGACAATATTTAATAAATGTATGGAAAGAATAAAGAACAAAATGGGTAAGTTGGTATTATGTACAAAGATTTGAACTTTTAGACTTGATTTAAGCTAATTGGTGTTGAAAGAAACTACTAGTTTTTTTTAAATATCTGAAGCTCGTTAAATTTTTTGATTTAAAGTTTAAATACAAAAATTTAAGGTATTCGATAAATTTTAGTCAACAGTAAATATTTTTATATGTGAAAGTTCGTATGGAACTACCTCAATTCTGCCTTTGCTTAGGTCGTGTAAAATTGTGAAAGTTCCCAAAACTGTGAAAAAAAAACAACTCACTATAGCATTGTTTGCCGTTTAACGGAGTTAACGCTTCATTCAGCTGCAAATTGACAGAGGTCAAATTCAAAGCAGATAAGAAAAAAATTACATATAAACCCTGTTCCACATTTATAACGCCACTTCAAAATTCGTTCTTTTATTGAAAACGAAGGACAGTAGAGTGACATTTTATTCACATTAAATGCACAAAATAAAATAGAAAAGTAAAACAACGAAATTAAATTTTTTGAACAACGGTACATTTTGTTAAAAAAAAAAATAAAATTCTTGTAAAAAATATAACGGCAGTTTTTCAAAATTTTAAAAAGAAATGTTTCTTATTTTTGCAGCTAAAGATCGTTTTGATTTTATATCAAAAATCAACAGTATTTATTTTCAATATTTCGATAACAAGACCCCATTTTACAGCTCTGAAACATACACAATAAAGTTGTTTATAATTTTTTGATTGGTATCGATTCAATATTTGCAAAAAATTCGTTCAGCTCAAAGTCCTTTTTGCTTTTTTTTTAATATTTAATGTATTTTCCAATATTTCGTCTTCCTTTGGAAGATTTCTGCAGGAAAATTTGCCTGTTTGTGTATAAATTCAACATTAAAAAAAACACAAAAATTACCTTGAGGTGAACGAATTTTATGTAAATATTGAAAGCAAATAGGATCAAGAATTCAGATTGGTATCAATTTTTTTTATCCTAATTTTGTTACATTTCTTTTTCTAATACAAAAGTAATACTCTAAAAGCCTGAGGTCTCTTTTGGCTTTATATAAAAAATTCTTTAATATTTATACCAGTAAAAAATTATAAATAGCTTATCTTCTATGTTTCCCAGCTATCTATATGTCGACATTTCATAGGAACTACCCTAATCATCAGTAGAATTTGGAAATTTTTGAAAGATATTCTCAAACATTCAACTTTATATCCCAACAATCCAAATAAATTGCTGAGAATTTGAAAAGAAAAATGCTCTAATAATATCCGTCAAAACACAAAAAATAAGCTTTTCTATTTATAAACGTCTCTAACATTTCTTTACACCTTTCAATATTTCATCTTCTTTCTCGGAACACTTCTGCAGGAAGATGTTAATTATTATTATTCTTTCTATTTGTCTTTTTCTATACTCAATAGATGATTTTTCTTTAACACCTTTAAGTTATTGTGAGTTTTCCAATTGGATGCTACATGCTTTAGTGCGTTTGCATGGATTTCGTTCCAATGGCCATTATGAAGGACCCAATTATGCCAAAGTTTTGGGAGAGCATATAGAAAATTTTGATTTTAGCGAGCGTATAATACAACAGTTTTTGAACGCCAGCCCAAACGAAGAACAGTTACGCATTTTCATTGCCCTCTTGACACCCACACTCCTGCAGTGGTGGCAGCCGAAAGCAACTATACCAATGTTATTGTGGGAGTATTTTCATAAAAAATTAAATTCTTCATTTTACATTGCGGGTGCAGCACCAAGTAATTTGGCAGTAGCTTGTGGCAGCGGTCGAGCATACGTTGATAAATATCGCAACTTGCTGGAGAAGCCTCCAGATGCCAATCTAAGCAGTTACACTCTTTTCGTTTTGCTAATGGGAAAATGTTTGAAAAATTTACTTGCCGGCCAAGCCAATCATCAAGCCCAAAAACTGCTGGGACGCATTTATACCAAATTTAGCGCTCAAAAGTTTTTGGCTTTGAATGAGACTGGTATTCATCACTTAACTGAATTGTTCCTGGTACTATCGCTTTGTGGAGACTTTAACGATTTGAGCTCAAAATTGCGAGACAAACTTTTAACAATTGCCTTTGAAAAGGTAACATTGCCGCGGCAAGTGGCGGTGGCAAAAGCCCATATGGCTTTATGGATTCTAATCGCTGAATACAAATTCGATTTAACTGATTATATAACCAAACTCATGCAACAGCTGGCAGCGATACGTAATGATTTAGCTGTATCAAAAATAATGGCTGATACGCTATTGGATATATTTGATCAGGCTGATAATTTCCAAAGAGGAGAACATATTTTGATTGGTTCATGGCTGCCAAACTTTCTTAATAACTGCACACCGGTAGAGCAAGCTAGAACTCTGGAAGCGTTACATTTAATATTTTACAAATTACAAACTAATGAACAGTTGTTTTTGGATAGCAATGGCGAGCTTTTAAAGGCTTTAAACAACACTATACTACCATTTGTTAAGCAGCAATTTGTGAGTAATTTTAGCCATTGGCTGCCTATTTTGGCGGCCGATTTTTGTACGCATGCTTTTTCTGCAGCAGATGTACAAAGTTTTCACAAACTGTTCAACTACTTTACGGAACAGCATCCCGCCAATCGTCAAGCCATAGCTCAATTTTTACTCAAAGTACTGGAAACCGAGCGTAGTGCTCTTGTCGATCATACAACAATTTTACAAATTTGGCTTAAAAGTTTGGTCATTTTAACCGCCAGCAATGAAGATGTGCTCAAGCTGAGTAAAATTGTAGCCAAATTGCCAGAATTTACCACCATGACTAACATCCAAGCCGAGGAGCTACTGCAAGCCAAAGAGCCTTTGTGTATTTTTATTGCTGCCATAGGTAAAAAATATGATGACACTGCCGACTACAGCCAACGCAATCTTATAGCCAATAGTTTTAACTCTTACATACGCAATTTTGACAAATGGCTTAATAACGATTTTAAATTGGAAAAATCTGAACTGGTATTTCGTTTTTATAGCTTCTTGGCCATTGTGATATACAACTGCCCTCATATTGTTTATGTCAAATCGAAAATAACTTGCTTCTTTCACATTGCCATAACACGTTACATTTTACCCACTGCCATACAAATGGGAAAGCCACCTGAAGCCAAGCTGTCCCAACTAATACACAAAATATGGCCGGTAGTAGTGCAGGGTATAGGACGTTTAAATTTTAAATCGGATGCCTATTTAAATAAAACTTTAACGGATCTTATACAAAAATGGACACCGCATTTTAAAATTTCCACAAATGCCAAACAGGTGGCTAGACCGTTCATCAATTGCCTGCAAGGCGACAACCATGAATTATCTTTGTTTGTTTTTGAAAAACTAACCAGTCTTTTTCTGTCGACTCAACGCCGCCAAGCTGATGCAAACGCCTGTCTTGTTATCACCATATATCAGGAAGTTGTGGCTGCGCAAGCGCAGGATGACAAATCAATACAACGTTTGCTTACATTTCTGAAAGGTAGTTCTTTGGCCACCCTAGAACACATAATGATGGTCGATGAAATTGTTCCCAGCCGAGCTCTTTTATTAGATTTATTTAAACGTCTCATAAACAGTGCAGCTTTTCAGCAATCATCTGCTTTAAAACAATTATTAACTGAACATTTACGCATTTTAATCAAAAAACATTTATCCTTTTATACATTTTTTCTATTTGAATTGTTAATGAAATTAACTGCCATTTCGTATGAGTTAGTGGAGGACGTTCTACCGTTTCTGACGGATGAAATTTGTATTGTGGAAGCAAAACGCGGAGCTGGCGAAGATAATCGTATACGCGGTTGTTTAACTAAACTTTTAAAGAGCATTGAACATGCAAAGCAAAAATGTTAAAACTAATATGTATTATTATTTATGTATTTAATTTTTAAGTGGAAATTCTGCAAAAATAACAATATTTATCTATTTACATATGTCGAGTAAGATCAAAAACTGTAAGGTTTAATAAAGGACGCTGAAAAGAAAAGAAGACGTTCGCTGGACAGAACACATTTTTCATATCTCTCAAGAAGCCTTCAAGTGCCTCGGTTTTTTGAAACGGTGTAAGATGTACTACACTCCATCCGATCTTCTTACTATTTATATCACCTATTTTCGACCGAAATTGGAATACAACTGTCATGTTTGGGCCGGTGCCTCAAAGTCTATTTTGGGGTTAATCGACCGTGTGCAGGAGAGGGCGAAGAAGCTTATCGGTGAGAGTAGGGTATCCAACTCTATTGACTCACTGGAGCATCGACGCAGTGTGGGGTGCGTTACTCTGTTCAATGGATTTTGCTCTGACCAGATTAGGGATCTTGTTCCCGAAACTCGCACATTTTTACGTAGCACGCGCTCATCGTCCAAAGCCCATCCATTTGTGGTCCATTGCTCATATGTAGGGGTCATCCCCTGAGTACTGGTCCAAGTTAAAAAAAAAAGAAAAAAAAAACCTCTGATCTCTAAGTATAATTATTATTTGGCGATGAATGTTTTAAGGTTGATTTGACGTCTTTAGAGCTAGAGGGCCAGCTAGTTTCCAACACTCCGGTAATGGTAATGTCGTATCACAGTATTACTTTAGATCAGCGCTGGTCAGAAGAGCAATTAGTCAAATTCGAAACCATACAAAAAGCAAGTTCTATCAAATTTTACACATATTTTTACTCAAACAAAACTCGCAATCTTCAGCTCACAGAAAAATGCGATTTTTACCTGACAAGTGATTTCAAAATTTTTCATTTCTCAGCACATGACTGATAACTAAAGAGCTTTTTACTATATAACAACATTACTAAACAAAAATCGAGGTTATCAGCCATGTTGCGAGAACGCGCGCTCTGAAACCGCAAGGCGTTCTGAAAAACGCTTAATTGATTTTTAGGTGTTCTGAGGAACGCGCGTTTTACTGGTGTTTCAGAGTTTTTCCCGAAAAAATACTACATGTGTTTTACATACGTATATACATATGTATGTGGTAGTTATATAAATAAAAAATAATTTGACAACAAATAGACAAAAATTTTAATTTAGTTTTTTTTTAATTGAAAGTGTGTAAAATTCTTTCAACTTTTTATTGAAATAAAAAGAAAACATATTAAATTTTTTATTGTGAATAATTTTATTGTCTTTTGCAAGTTCAGTTTTAGCAAATTCAATCAGTTCACTTCAATATATACATGCGAGTTGAAGTCGCCAATTTTAAACGATATGCGTTTTCCAGAACACCTATCTGGCGATTTCAAATCGCAAAACCATATTTCTTGCGTTATACGTTTCTCAGAACGCCTATTTGGCGTTTTCAAATCAAAAACGCAAAATCTAGGCGATTTGCGTTTCTCAAAACAAGCCTGTTAGTTTTGTTAATGAAAATGTGTAAAATTCTTTAAACTTTTTATTGAAATAAAAAGAAAACATATTAACAGGGCTGTTCTGCAAATTACTTTTTGCGAAAGTGATTTGAAATCACAAAAAAGGTGTTCTGCACACAAAATATTTTTGATTTTTGTGATTTTAAATCGGTTAGCTAACTTGCAATCAATTTGAAATCACATCCCAATTTTTACACGCACTTTATGATGAATTTTATAATTTATTACATTAATAAATAACTTAATGTGTTTTCTATTGATTATTTAAGTAAAATCATTTATTTTATACGAAATAATTCATTAAATTAAGAAAAAACTAGATACGTTCATTTTGTTGCAAAATTTGTTGTATTATTTTGTGATTTGCTTTATTGGTTTATTTTATTTTACCTTTTATATTTATTAGAAGGAATTAACCTTATTTTGCAAATAATTCCGCGAATAAAAAAATTCAACCTGAAAATAAAAATATCAGTAAATTGGACCAAAAAACAGCATTTTTTTGTGCTTTAGAAGAGAGTAAATCGCATCGAAAATCACAAAAAGTTGCGATTTGCAGAACAGGCACAAATCACATTTGTGCTTTTGAAACGGCATGTGCTTTGAAATCACGTGATTTTTAGAACAGGCCTGTAAATTTTTTATTGTGAATAATTTCAGTGCCTTTTGCAAGTTCAGTTTTAGCAAATTCAATCAGTTCACTTCAATATACACATGCGAGTTGAAGTCGCCAATTTTAAGCGATATGCGTTTTCCAGAACATCTATTTGGCGATTTCAAATCGCAAAACCATATTTCTTGCGTTATACGTTTCTCAGAACGCCTATTTGGCGTTTTGAAATCGAAAACGCTACACTTAAGCGATTTGCGTTTCTCAGACCAAGCATGTATATCTTTGTATTTTTAATAATTCCGTCTATGTCTGTGCATTACTGCATTAAAAAAATTTGATTAATAAAAAAAAGCAACTCGTGATTAGGGTTAAAATCTTAAGCTTTATTTTTGTATATGGAATAATATTTAAATTCTTAAGAGAAATTTGATGTACATTAAAAAAAATATATTTCAATAATTGACTTGATTCTTTTTTTTTTTCTCGCTATTTGAAACAATCTTAAAAGCAAATTTCCAGCAATTTTGAAGGCTTATTAGGAATGTTTGTTAATATGATGTTTGCACATGACAAGCAAATGAGATTTTTGAAAAATGTGTATAGAAATCACTACAAATTTAGCTTTTTTTGTACAAATTTTCTTGACATATCCATTTGCTTGTGTTGGGGAAACATAACGTACTTAGCTCTTTAAGGAATTATTTTTTTTTTTTAACTTAAAAAATAGTATATGCAATAAAAAAAAATCATGCTATATGAAATATTCGAGGAATGTAAAGATTTTATGCTTTTTTAATTATTATAATAATTTATGCATATACATATAAAATATTCGTTGTTGCAGAAACAATAAATTTTTATGTAAATACCTACATAAATATCTACAGTTTATTTATTATTTCAGTGTCTGTCACAAATTCGAAGGCACTTTTTTTTAAAGGATACTTGTTTCATTCTAACTATTTTGTTTTATATTAATGGAATCTTTTGTAATTATATTATAAAAATATGTATATTTTTAAGGGTTTATTGGGTTTTATAATATCTGACTTTAATCATTTTCAACGGCACTTATTAAAAATAATAATAAAAAAAATACACTCACACTTATACAAACTAAAAACTAAACAAAATAAATGCCATAAAAAATTATAAATAAAAAAAATATTTAAAATACATGATAAAAAAAACTGTATATATTTATAAAAAAAATATAAAATAAATGAAACAAAATTGAATAAAAAAAAAAAAAAATTTGTAAAATCAATCGATAATGAGATAAGATTAATACGAAAAAATTAAGTTAGTAGATACCGCCAACATAAAATACACACTAAATAATTTTCAAAAGATAAAAAATAGTTTTTGTATAATAAAAAGAAAAAAAAAAAACAATAAAATACTTTCTGGATTGAGTTTTTTTGTTTCTTGACCATAGAATTCAAATTAATCGTTTCAATAGGGGTTTCCTACGGGCTAATGTTGGTCAAACCTTTGTTTTAAATTTTTAATAAATTAAAAACAATTTTTATGAGTTTTTCATTCGACGTTTCGTGTGCTTTTTTCGAACATCTTCAGGAGCATATTTTATTTTATCAGGCACTAACAAATACAATAAAATGTTTTAGTACGATGTATTATATATAATACATCGTACTAAACCATTTTATTGTATTTGTTAGTGCCGGAAAAAATAAAATATGCTACTGCAGATGTTCGAAAAAAAGAGAACGAAATGTCAAGTGAAAAACTCATAAAAATTGTTTTTAATTTATTTAAATTGTTAACAAAGGTTTGACCAACATTAGTCCGTAGGAAACCCCTATTGAAACGAATACTTTCTGGATTGTTTGGCAAACGAAACAAATTAAGTAGCTTTAATTAGAAAAAAAACTGCCATTGAAGGAATTTTTAATAGAAATATTTACGTATCAATGTTGTCTGGAATTACGCATAAGTGGCACCAACAGTGATGGTGGTCCCGCCTGTCTTAGGAAGGGATGAGCCAAAAGTTCTGCAGCAGTTGCTCTTTGCGCCGGATCACGCACTAACATACGATCGAGAAATGATTGTAATCTTGGTGATACTTTGTGAGCATTTTTCAAATTTGGTGGTTGCATGTCACGTATACGACGCATCGCCTGTAATGGTGGCTCATTGAAAAATGGCGGCTCTCCATCGACCATTTCAATCACCATGATGCCTAATGACCATATATCAACTTCTGGGCCATATGGTAAACGTGAAATGACTTCAGGTGACATCCAATATGGGGTTCCGACTAAAGATTTACGTTTTGGCAGCTCCTGTGAGACTTGGGCACAAAAACCAAAATCAGAAAGTTTAACACGTCCATCAGCTGCCAGTAGAATAGAATCAGATTTAATGTCACGATGTATGACGCCCTTAAAAATATAAAAAAAAGAAATATATAGAATTAAATAATTTATTTATTTAGTAACTACACAGTTGCAAAGTAAATATTTTTATCTGGGACCAGTACTCAGGGGATGACCCCTACATATGCAGCGCATTGTACTGGAACTGGGAAAATATTGTATGATGATGAGGAAAGAGGGAATAGTGTTCGCGAAATGTTAACGATAACAACACGAAAGACTGAAACAAACTCTATTGCAGCATTTAAAATGTTGGAATTAAATTAGTTAAAACTGATCAGTGCCCAGTGTATATACCTTCGACACTGCTCAGATTAGCAAAATTTAGTCCAACACCTTCCACACTACAAGGTAATGAAATTCATTAAAAATAATGGAACATATAAAGAAAACACGGACAACGGTGAAAAAAAAGAAGAAACACGTGTGCACATACTGCTACCTATTCCGGTGCACTTTTATTTCATACGAAATTAGTAATAAACATACATATATGTAGAAAATACGGACAACGCTAAAAAAAATAAAAAAAAAAACAAAAATAAAAAAAAAAACAAAAATAAAAAAAAACAAAAATAAACACGTGTACACAACTTGCTACCTATTACGGTGCAATTTGGTTTCATACGAATTTAATTAATGAACATACACATATTGGAAATACGGACAGCAGTAACAAAAGACGTGTGCACCTGATGAGAGACAAAACACTACTCCTTTGCAAAGTATAGGATGATTAGCATGGGCGGGGTGACAAAGACCATACGCCCAAGATGGTATTTACAGTACGTTTGTAGCCTCCACATAAGCAGTTACCACCTGGTTAACAATGAATAACCTATAAAAAAAACTGTAAACCAATACAGTTAGTTGAGTCAAACCGGTAACCAGTGCGAGTGAGACGCAAAACTTTCGAAGACCGAACAACAAACACAAGCCTGGCCGCACTTAAGAGATAATTACGATGACGCGAGAGCTGTTCTTCAGACTAGAGCTGCTTTACGACTGAGAAATTAAAAAAAAAACAAAGCATAAATAGCACATTTATACGGTGATTTAAGCTGGATTCACCCATTGTTTCCGAACAAAATTTTTGTCCGGACAAATTTTTTTTTATATGTAGTTTGACGTCTCTCTTCTTGAGAGAGAGAAAATATTTTTTACGAACAACTCCCAACTTGAATTGGTTTAATTTTATATTTTGTCCGGACAAAATTGAACTGAGATGCCAATAGGATACATTTTTTTATACAAAATTGTATTGAGTTGGCCCATCGAATAAAAAATTTACATAGTGCGAGCAGTTTTATTCTGATGAAATTTCGATTGTGGCTGGCATTAGATGTATGTACATAGTTTTAATAGTTATTAAAAAATAAGTAATAATTTTAATACGGAAATAAATGAATTGATTGCCGGAAAACTTATTGAAAAAATGAAAAAGCCAGGAAGAGAGTGTATGTATGATATAATGTGTAAAAATAACCCATTGTTCTTCTTTGCTTTAAAAGTCTTCTCACTGCAGCTCTTTTTAATTCTTTTTTATATTTATGTACTTGGCTAATAACAATGCTTTATGTATTTCATTGGCCATAAGCAAAAGCAGTTTTCTTTTTTCTATTATTATCACACAATATTTACTAATAATTGAGAATATGTAAACCACGCCAAGAAAATAAACCAAAATAATAACAAGCAGTACAACCACCTTGTAAAACTAATAGATTTTGTTTACATATGGCAGCTCTGATTTTCCAGAACATTTTTTTGCAATGGGTGAATCGTGCTGCAGAACACTCTCAGTAAAAACATTTTTCTCCAGACTTTAAAGTAGGGGTGCCCAAAGAGAATAACATAGTTACGCTCTGAGTGCACTGGGAGAAAAAGTACGCTATTCAAAAAAATCTTTTTACTTACAATTTACTTAAAATTGAAGTAAAAGTAAAGAATAAATATATGAATTTATATTTTTAGTAATCTTAATGCATTTTAAATGAAAAAGATTAAAAAATAGGCAAAATACAGAGAAAAAACAAGGAACAAATTAAAACAGCCGTGCGCATGTTCATTCGTCGCTGTATGATTAACGACTAAACTAATGAGCGTAAGAATGTGTTTACTTTTGTTTACCACTTTAATACAATGGGCAGGCTTCGGTAATTTAAAGCCATGACTTTTTTATTTTCTTTAAAAGTTACTAGCACAATTGTGTTACATTTTTATGATGATTCTAAGGCAGGGTAGGAAAAATTTGTGCTCGCAAATTAAATTATTCTTAATTCGCTCGTTTTCAAATTTGTATTCCCGAATTTAAAAATAAAATTCGCGAAAAAAAAATTCAATTTTAAATTCGCGAATTTTTTCATTGTTTTCGCGAACTTAGAAAGTAAATAAAAAGAGATTAAATTCGTTTGCGAGCAGAATGAAAAAATTTCCGAATTTAAATTAAAATTCTGCTCGCGAATTGAAAAATAAAGTTCGCATATTTAGAAATAAAATTCGTCAGAACAACTTTACAAACAAGAAAGAAAAATTCTTTAAAACATTTAACTGAGCATGATGAGAGTTGTTTTTTTTTTTTGTTTTTTGTTTTGAAGGTTGCCAAAATGATAATTTTAACACATTTTTGATGATTTTTGAACCAAAATGTGATTTAATAATTTTTTCGCCACCGAAATTTAAAATAACTAAATAATTTAAATAGAATTTTTCGAACAGGAAGTTTTAAAAAACACCAAAAACAGTGCGAAACGTACTGAATTGACAACACTGCTTTTTTGACTTCCTCGGGAATAACTTAGTGTCCACACCTGCGATAATATCTGAGATGAGAACGTCAAATTCAATCGCAGAGAGAATTCTGTTACGTGTAGACTTAAAATCAATGTTATTGCAGTCTTATAATAATTTTTATGAGAGCGTTCTTAGGAGAAATCTTGTGGCAACGGTCTTATAATAAGAGCTGTCAAAAAAGCGACTGTGTATGTGTTTGTTTACAAAAAGGCGGCATTGCAATTTTACCGATTATAAGTTTTGCAAAATATCTTTACAAAAAACCCTTTTAAATGGAAAATAATTAATTTTTATGTATTAAATATATACTATAAACAATTAATTTTGTAAAAATGTGCACAAATACAAAATTCATATAATATTTTATTGATCGCAAAGATGTGTTTTCTTTTCGTTTTTCAAAGATTTGTGAATTTTTATAAGATTAATAAAAACACGTGTACTCCTTGTTAGATATTAAGATGGAGATAAAGAAATTCGTTCTCTCATTCTGCTGACGTTTTCTCAGATACTATGTCAGAGTTGATCGCAGTTATAGACACTAGGTAATTCGCAAATTTAATTATTTAACTCTCTCCCGAATTTTATTTTTAAATTCGCTTCGTAGCTTTTTAAATTCGCTCACGAATTTTATGGAAGGGCAGAAGCTACAGTCATTCACAGTCTATTGGACAAGAAACCTTACCAGACTATCTGTCCTGTGCCGTCTCTGGGTTTATAGGTTCTAAGCGGGTTCCCTACAATACCGTCTATATCCCCTTGTTGTAACGTACCCCAACTTTAGCAATTAAAATAAAAAATTTCCCCCACCTGTGAATGTAGATATGCCAAAGCCTTTAGACACTGTTTACAAACTGTAGCTATTTGTTCCTCATCCATGCGGGAATGTGTAACAATGTCGGTTAAAGCGCCACCTTCTAAATACTCCATAACTACCCAGAGTTCGTCATTGACCAGAAAACTTGAATATGTTTCCACGATATTCGGATGATGATAGTCTCGCATTATAACAACTTCATTAAACAACAGCTCACGACGCTGCTGTTTACGTAAATCCATTTTTTTGACCGCAACTTGTCGTCCTTTAACAAAAAGAATAATTATATTACTTCTATTTGAAAACATTGGCTTGTTGATGATCTAAGAAACTTTACCGGTTGATTTATCGGTTGCAATACAAACAGTACCAGTGGAACCTTCTCCAATCTTCATGAAATTATCCAAGTTTTCGCGTGGATCGCCAGCCGAAACAACCATTTGTAGTGCAGAACGAAACTTGAGAAAAAGAAAGCAAAATATTAATCAAGTGTTTTTGTAACAGGGAAGAAAAAAATTCCTAATTTATTGCCATATCGCTTAACCCTTAAATGCCCACGGTAGTTTTTAAGATATATGGTCATATTCATTTAATTAAAATCCCTAAGCAAGGCGAATTCATAACAGTTAAATGCAGCAGGACAATAAATACATAGCAAACAGGCCTGTTCTAAAAAGCACGAGATTTCAAAGCACATGCCGTTTCAAAATCACAAATGTGATTTGTGCCTGTTCTGCAAATCACAATTTTTTGTGATTTTCGATGTGATTTACACTCTTCTAAAGCACAAAACACTGCTGTTTTTTGGTTCAATTTACTGATATTTTTATTTTCAGGTTGAATTTTTTTATTCGCGGTATTGTTTGCAAAATAAGGTTAGTTCATTCTAATAAATATAAAAGGTAAAATAAAATAAACCAATAAAGCAAATCACAAAATAATACAACAAAACGAGCGTATCTAGTTTTTTCTTAATTTAATGAATTATTTCGTATAAAATAAATTATTTTACTTAAATAATCAATGGAAAACACATTAAGTTATTTATTAATGTAATAAATTATGGAATTCATAATAAAGTGCGTGCAAAAATTGGGATGTGATTTCAAATTGATTGCAAGTTAGCTAACCGATTTAAAATCACAAAATTCAAAAATATTTTGTGTGCAGAACACCTTTTTTGTGATTTCAAATCACTTTCACAAAAAGTGATTTGCAGAACAGCCCTGATAAAAAAAAAAATATTTTGAAATGTCTAGGAAAAAATATAATATAGGGTTCAAGTAAACTTAACATATAACATATTTAAGGCCGTGGCACATAGAATCCGTACGTTATGTATTGCCTTTTTCAACACCGACAACTAAGTTAAAATATATGTATTCTTATGAGCTTTGTCACATTCCGTACTTCTCCGTCAACGTAAAGTATTATGTGCATATTAATAAAAAATTAAGATGTATTTGAAATGAATTTAAATAAAATTTTGTGTGTTTTTTTTTTTAAATTAAAATACATTTCAAATTCATTTTAATTTTTATGAATTTGTCCATTAAAGTTGAGCAACTTTTAAAGTACGTTGAGAACTTTGACAACTATCTAATAATATTTTTTGTATATTTTATTTATTTTTCGTTCAAAAATAAAATAAATTAAAAAGAAATTGTGTTAGATTTTCTGTGCTCTGTCTGAAAAACAAATCAAAAGATTTTCATCAAAATGCAATTGATTTTATATCCGTTAACAAGGTACTGATTGTGTCAACTTCATACCTCGTATACGTTGATGTCAGTTAAAAAAGGCCCGGCCTTTAGTTTATAGAAAAATGTCTACTTATTATTTATAGCTATTATAAGCATTTTTAGTTGATTCTAAACAGAGTTATATAGTAATTACAATACATAATCAGTCCAATTACAAATGGAAATTCCGTGGGAGTTTTTTGACTTTTCCCGTTCCTCTAATTATGAACAAAAATTAATTATGATGCATTTTATTTGTACCTTCTTTTCATTAACTGAAACCCCTAAAGAAAGATTAAATCTTCTGTTCCTTCTGTCAACTTAACGAAAATTGTGCTTTTCTCTTTAATTTTAATTGAAAAAAAGGACTTTATATGAGAAACAATTCCTTGAGAATATTGTTTATTAAATAAAAATTAAATATAAAAACACAAAAAGGAATTCAAAAATATATTAAAAAAATAAATATTCGTATTGTTTGATCTTGTTCAAGGCGAATTTATAACAGGTGAAATTGACAGCGCAGCTGATAACTTTTTTTAATTTTAATCTTTTTCAGATGTCAATGGCATAATTAAAACAGAATTGGAAAAAAAATTAAAACAATTTTTTAAATTATGTATTCTATCTTGAGCGCCAGATATCACCCAGAATCCGCCGCAATCTGGCTGGCCATTTTCACGTTTTCAAGCTCTATGATCTGAGACTTTAAGTTTCACGAGAAAATTAAAAGTTTCACATGTAATTAAGTTTTTCATTTATTGTAATTTTTTTTAATGGAAATTTGAATAAAAAATTTCAAAACAATTTTTTTATTTATGTATTGCATCTTGAATCCTCCCCAATCTTGCTGGCCATTTTCATCTTTCCAAGCGCTATGATCTGTGACTTTAATTTTCACGAAATAACAAAAGTTTCACCAAATAATTAAATGTTTGTCTTTTATTGTAAATTTTTTTAATATATATTTTTTTTAATTAATTTTTGTGTTTATATTTTTCTCTTGACATTTGAAAAAGATTTATTTTTTGTAGAGTTGTATTTATTTCTCTTGCATTTACCTGGTATGAATTCGCCTTGATCTTGTTTATATTTTTTTTTCTAAATTTTGCAGCTGATTTTTATTTTTTATAAAAAAGGTTTAATGGTATTTTATTTTTATGGCTTAAGAATTAAAATCACGTTAAACCTTTTTTTATAAAAAACAAAAATCAATCAAGGTCTTTCTTTAGCTGGAAAATTTAAAAGAAATAATAAAAAAAAATATTTACAGGAAAACAAAAACCTTTAATTTTTTCGTTAAACTTTTAATTATTTCGTGAAAATTAAAGTCAGTATGATCTAAACTTAAAAAGATGGAAATTGTCAGCCGAATTGAGGAAAGTTCTGGATCATACCTGGCTCTCAAGCTACAATACATAATTAAAAAAAAAATTGTTTTAATTTTTTTTTTACTATTCCTTTTACTTTTTCCATTGACAACCGGCAATGATAAAAACACAAAACAAGGTCTCAGCTGCGCTCTCAATTTCACCTGTTATGAATTCGCCTTGACACTAACTAAGCATTAAGGACCTATTTCACGATTTCTCACATTAACTTTCACAAACATTAGACGCAGTCAAGAAACACATTTATGGCTCAAGAATTAAATTTTTTCTTGTGAGTTTACGCATTCTTTGCTACATTTTCTTACAGTATGTTGCCGTTCAGCTCAAAAATGGATCGTAAATAGAAGTTTTCGCCGCTCAAAATTGCTTGCGAATGTTAAGGTTCGAAATGGTGAAACAGGCCCTAATAAAAATTTGTCTGAATCGCATTTGGGGCTTTTTGAAACTTTGTTTTTCTTCTTAAAAATCTAATAAAGTGTTATTTTTAATGAAAAAATGTATGTACTCGTACATATTATAAACGAGTTTATTTACTTAATTAGCTACCAAATATGAAATGAATATCAATCTTTTGATTGCAATACCAGCTTTACTCCACGTTTATACAAAATAAAAATAAAACATTATAAACAATTTGTTTTTTTATGTTTCCCAGCTGTCTATATGTCGACATTTCATAGGAGCTATCCTAATCATCAGCAGACTTGCAAATTTTTGAAAGATATTCTCAAACATTCGACTTTTTATCCCAACAATCTAAATAAATTGTTGAGAATTTAATAAATATAAAATTGGTCTAATAATACCTGTCAAAACACAAAAAAAAAACAATCATTTTCTTTTACAATATTAGCAGCTAATATAGTGAATAAAACTCAATTGTTCAAATTAAAAATATTTAAAAATTAATCATTTTTAGATATAAGTATACCTGTTCATGCGTTAAACGAGGTTCTTGTTTGGATTGGCCAGCAGTTGCTGTGCTACCGCCAGTTGCACTTGTTGCCCCAACACCGCTTGCTCCGCCACTCGAGCTCGACGCACGAGAAGCTGTTTTTGCGTGTAAATGCGCATTATGCGGGTTTTGATTCTGGTCAGCTGGTAAGAGTACACCACCACCAGCTGCTAATGGCTTAACAGTTTGCTGTTGCTGCTGTGTCAAGTGCTGCATTTGCTGATGATGATGGTGTTGTCCATGTGGCGGTAAGGCGGGCGGCGGTGCATGGATTTGCCCTTGTGGCGATGGATATATTGGTAAATTATTTATGCTTGTTGTATTATTGTTTATGTGATGACCATGCGAATGTGAGGATAAATGCGAATGAGTTGATCGAGTGTTGCTCGCAACCGAACCAACTGGAGAAGTTTGTTGGCCGTGCAAATGAGTGGTTCCCTGGCGAAATTGCAGGGCGTTAGCTGTGGATGGTGTATTGAAATCAGTTCGCACTGCTAATGGCATACCAGATATTCCATTTTGTGTAGACTGCGCCGCATACATGCCATGATTCATAACTCCTCCTTGACTTGTGCCAGCCATTGTATTTTGTTGCAACTGTTGTGTTGGTTTATAACCAGTGGTGGCACCAGCATTTTTTATTTGACCCGACATTGTATTTACCGTACAAGGGCTTATAGTTTCCTCGGGAACTGCTGGTGGTACATTAGCATTTCCTCGAAGATCCCTTCTTATCCGTGGCGGACTTGAACTACGCAGCGAATTTGATCTTGCTACATGAGATGTTTTCGGTAAGACTATGCCACCACCCGCCACTGCTCCTAGAGCGCTACTATTACTGTCAGCGACTATTGCATGATTGTGCAAGCCAATGCCTGCCATACCCTTACCAACCCCACTTACCCCTCCTGCTGTCGTCTGCATAGCTATGCTACTATTCAACGAAGTCGCATCCGCTTTATTATTATTGTGATGCGGCCGCACAATAGTTTTTAAATCTAAAATTTCTGTTGGTGTTATTTCGGAAGGATCCACCAAAGGAAGTGGTCGATTTGTTGATTTTAATATTTGATTGTTGCCAACAATCGATGCCCATTGCAATGGAAGCCCCACATAACGCTGCTCACGTTTATCGAAACCCGTATGCACCCGATGCTCAAAATTGCTTGGCATCGAAATAAGTGGTTTCTTCTTTTTCTTGGAAAACATAATTTCACTAAAATATAAGTAAACTTAAATTACAAAACTTCTTTTTCACACACGAACTTCGTTTTTCTTGTTTTGCAGTTGTTGACTTTCCCGTAATTGGCCTGTTTTCTTAGTAGTGACGTTAAATTAATTAGTTTGCGGCTACCGAGTAACCTGTTTTGGTTTAATTTGTTTTTTTAGTACAGGTATGACACTAGATTGCATTGTATTTGTACAGTCAGAGAAATGGTTGTTGCTCATTCTTCGTTTCTGTATTTCTCACGTCGAGAAATTTTTCACATGGAACTAGGGAATTGAAAGAAAACCGATGGGAATTGAAGCAAAAAATAATTTCTCACACACAAGTGTTTCTACAATTCTTTTTTGTGAAAACGAATTGTCAGTTGAGCGTTTTGACATAGATTATTGGAAATATGGTATAACTCGATGAAAGTATCGAGGTTACTCTTTCCATTGATACGAGAATTATTTAGTTTTCCCAAAATACGTGTCAAATTGCAAAAGTAAGCGATTTTTAGTAAAATTCGACAAAGTATCGAGATGTCTCTTTCCATTGATACCAAAATTTTATAGTTTTTGAAAAATTAAAAAAAAAAAATCATGCAATATGGAAGAATATTTGAAAAAGTAAACTTTTACTAAAAGTTGATTTATATCCCAAAATACGCGACTAATTGCAAAAATAAGCAAATTTTAGTATAACTCGATGAAAGTATCGAGGTTTCTCTTTCCATTGATACCAAATTATTTAGTTTTGGAAGAATTTTTCAAAAAATTCATGCAATATGGAAGAATATTTGAAAAAATAAACTTTTACTATAAGTTGATTTATCTCCCAAAATACGAGTCCAATCGCAAAAATAAGCGAGTTTTGTGAAAACGAATTGTCAGTTGAGCGTTTTGACATAGATTATTGGAAATATGGTATAACTCGATGAAAGTATCGAGGTTACTCTTTCCATTGATACGAAAATTATTTAGTTTTCCCAAAATACTTGTCAAATTGCAAAAGTAAGCGATTTTTAGTAAAATTCGACAAAAGTATGGAGATGTCTCTTTCCATTGATACCAAAATTTTATAGTTTTTGAAAAATTAAAAAAAAAGTTCATGCAATATGGAAGAATATTTGCAAAAAATAAACTTTTACTATAAGTTGATTTATCTCCCAAAATACGAGTCCAATCGTAAAAATATGCGATTTTTGGTAAAACTGGATGAAAGCATCGATAATCTTCCATTGATACCAAAGTTATTTAGTTTTGGAAGGATCTTTGAAAAAATGTACCAAAATTATTTCGATGTAGGAGAATTTTTGTAAAAATAAATTTTTACTAAAAGTAGATTTATCTCCGTAAATATGCGTCTAATCGCAAAGATACGTGAACTTAGGTAAAATTTGACAAAGTTGTCAAGGTTCGTCTTACTTGGGGGTTACACGACCAAGTTTTGCCTTTCAAGTTTTAATACATTCTCACTTTTTTACTAATACATTCATAATTTTAAAACTTGATGCGAATTTGATACGAAT
Source organism: Thecocarcelia acutangulata (assembly GCA_914767995.1). Classification (NCBI taxonomy): domain Eukaryota; kingdom Metazoa; phylum Arthropoda; class Insecta; order Diptera; family Tachinidae; genus Thecocarcelia; species Thecocarcelia acutangulata. Next base: position 19,477,138 of record OU612095.1, on the reverse strand, counting down.
TTGCTTTCAAATTTGCTTTCCTGTGTTCAAATTTATAGGCAAGAAAACAGATGATAGCTATTTTAGTAAACAAATTTTTCATTTTTTTGTTTAAAAATTCTGCCGCCATAGTTTTTTGTGTTAGTTTATTAGAAAATAAATTAAATTTGTGCTGATTATTAGAAATCAATTTTTTTATTTATAAGGAAGCATTATTTTTAATTGTTTTTTTTTTACGCCGGCATCTTGAAAATAAAATTGCTTTGAAATTGCGTGCAGCCTACGTCACAGCTTTCAATTTTCTTAAATTTTGACAAGCAGTATGTGTAAAAAACTTGATACTGAATTGAAAATAAATTTGATGGTGTAACTGTAGGGTGACGCATTACTTTTTGCACAGATAAAAACATTATATTGTATGCTACTGTTTTGCTTTCTCCAACTAACACATTTAACTTGTCAAATATTTATGTTTTCGCATACAAGACTACTTTTCTTCTGACAAGAAACAGTTTGAAAACAATTATATTAGTTATTATTATTTTTATGTTCACCGTACTTAAACAAGTAGCAATAACCATCCGTACAAGAAACATTGGAAAACTCTCAAAACCTACAAGTAGAAGAAATTTTGAAAAAATTAAAAAAAAATCATAATTTATTTATCATATGTCAATTGTTTGCAATTGTGTTTTCTTTATTAATTTTTTTTTTTTTCTGTAATAATTTTTGCTGTGTTTTTGTTAAATTTTTTTTAAAGCCTACATTTTATTTATAGACATGGTTATGTATCTGAATTTTATAATAATCTTTTTGTTTTTAAAATAAATTTTTTTCCAAAAAATTTTACGTGTTTTTGTTAAATTATTTGAACATTAATAAATAATATTTTTGATTGATAGTAGATGTTAGATGTGAGCAATGTAAACAGTGTTTCACATTTTCAACATCTTTCATGCGTTTCATGAAGATGTTTATCTGTGTAAAAAGCCTATTATGAATATCTTAGTCATATGTTTTTTGCACTAATTTAACTAATATACTTTATAGTATATCAGAAAGTTGTATCTGTTTGAATTTATAATAAATGCAAAAAATCGTATTAAAATTATTTGTGCAATATTTAAATGAAAAATTGCGTGGGGAAAAATTGAGGGAATTATTTTTTTGTTTATAGGGGAAAAGTGATTTTTATGCACTATGGTAGCGATTTCACAAAAATCTCTTGGCAACACTGATTAGTACTACTCAAACATACAACACTGTAGCACGCGAAACAAATTTCTGATACAAGGATAGTTTTTATTTTTTTAATTTATAAAAAGCTCTGAAAGAAAATGTCGAAAGCTCATCCGCCAGAATTAAAAAAGTAGTAATTTTTTAAAATTTTTTTAAGCGTATTAAATAAATATTTCTTCTACAGGTACATGGATAAACGTATGCTGCTGAAGCTTAATGGTGGCCGTTCAGTTGCCGGTATATTGCGTGGATTCGATCCATTTATGAATGTTGTTCTTGACGAGACGGTGGAAGAATGTAAGGATAGTACAAGAAACAATATTGGTATGGTGGTCATACGAGGAAACAGCATTGTAATGGTGGAAGCTTTGGATCGAGTATAGTACTTGGTATACCTCGTTGCGGTACATACGAATATTCCACATTTTTAGTTTGTATAAAATAAAATTAAGCACTTGCATAAATTATCTACGTACAATTAAACTTGCTTACTTTTTACAAAGTCTATGCCAAAGCAGATTGTTTCGTTAGTTAAAGAGATCTTGGGTTTTTATGAGTGCTAGAAAACGTATCGGCTGGATGTGCTGGTCATAACTAAAAATAGCTTGTTGCGAGAAAAACACATTTCAGCTGTTTGGTTTCCATACAAGTCTTAGAAAATATCTCCTAAAGGAAACAGTTTAAAATTTGAATTGGAAAAAGTAGTTTACATGAGAGTATTCGTAATTAGGCACAATATAAAAGGTTAACAATTCTGCATTGTTAACTCGAAAAGCAAATTTTTTGAGATATGACTATGTTGCAATAAAGGAGAGCTGCCTAACGCAACGTTTTATAATTTATTAAAATTACTTTTAAACTGTTTAATTTAGAAGATATTTTCTAAGACTAAATGAAATCAGTTTTCCTCGAAGCGAACTTTTTTTTAGCTATGACAATGTTGCAATAAAGGAGCGCTATGTTCCTCTAACTGTGTAACACCTATTCATATCAACCTGTGTGATATTTCTTATTTGCTTATGCTATTTTAAAATCAATTCCTAATAAATTAGGAGGAGTAATTAATTGCATTATTCATTTCAATTGCAATCGTTAAAAGAAAATACAGGCAGTGCATTGAATTTTGTAATCGAACTGAAATTTTAAAGATTATGCTTCTCAAGTCGAATTACAGCCGTAAAGCAGCTCTGGGCCGAAGAACTGCTCTCACGGCCTCATCGTAATTATTTCTTTGTTTGGCCTTCGAGAATTTTGTGTATCGCTCTCATTGGTTAACTGTTTGACTCAACTAACTGTATTAGTTTACATTTTTTTAAAGTGATTCTTTATTAACCACGCGGCAGCTTCCTATGTGAAGGCATAAGTCGTTATAGTCAGTCACAGCGCCGCTGCAGATTACTGTTAATACTATCGTGGGAATAAGATCTCCATGTTACTCCGCCCACACTGTGCATCCTATACTTTGCAAATTTATAGCCAGTCTTAACTAACTAAGCCTTTTCACGTAAAACTGTAATTGCAGTAAATGTCATTGAAAATTCAGACATTGGTACTATTGCCGAGGTAGTGATTCACTAGTACATTTAAGTAATTGTCTACACTTCGGGTACTTTTTTGAAGATGTTAATAATAATTTTATTACAAATAATTAACAAATCAAGATTTGTTTTTCCCATCAAAGATAAAAATGTGCACTTTATTTACAATGTCGCCATTCACCAAAACCAGGTGGTGACTTGGTGATGCCTTCCTTCAGGGTAGCTATCTATATAATTTAAGCTATTATCACTAAAGAAAATACAGGCAATGTCTTTCGAAATGCAACGAGTTCTAGGAGCCAATTGAATTATTTTCTGTACTTGTTAATTTTATTTGGAGGATAATAGCTCTCAAGCTTTTTCCTGGACTGCAAAACGCAATGTGAGCATTTATTTCAATTGGGAAATGAATGCAGTTTCAAATAAAAAACATGATTATCATAACCCGAGGCCATTTCCCAAAAACATGTTAAATTATAGCAAATGATCTGTAGAAGACGAACATTACGACGAACTCGAAATGAAAGTAACTCCAACTAAGAAAAAAGGGATAGAAAATTAAGTACTAAAGAAAAGTATATCAGGTGCTAAAGATCTCTTATAAATAAACATTCAAATGTTTGCAATGCGATCGTTGGCTCACAGTTTATATTTATTCTGTAGCAGGACATTTACAATTTTTACGCCACTTTTTGCCTCTTAAGCGCTTGTTAAACCAGCTTACTGTTAATGTAATAAGCTGCAGGTTTATTGAAGTAAAAGATCAATAATTCAACTAAATTAAAAAAAATTACTTTTTATTTTCACCTAAATAAACGGTGATGTCCTGTAAACTTTTACTTGGATATAACGATTGGACCGCTCTGTTTAGCAGCAGTACGTTGATTGCTAACAATTTGATTTGCAATACGATCTAAATCACGTTGTCCAATGGGGGTCAATTTACGGCCTCCATCAGGGTGTTTTTCAATAAGACGCGCATGTTCTAAAGCTTGCAAGGCTTTGCGTGCTGCACCATCAGCAGCGCGGCAGAAATGAGACGGGTGGACACCATTGCGCTTACGACCACCATAGATTTTTGTGATGGAACCAACGCCAGCAGGGCTGCGGTGGTACAAGTGACGTAAGATTGAGGCACAACGAATATAGAACCAATCAGGGTCATATGGAGCCAATTCCTTGTACTTAGCTGTTTTAATGATGTCCATTTGATCGGGGACCTTCAATTTGCCAGTCCTATTAAAACAAAACAAAGAAATTAATTTTCATATACAAACATAATCTTATACAAAATTGGTGCAAACACATTTTAATATTACTCCAAGCATTCAGAGCTAAGATACTCCTCGTACAAACTAGGCTTGAAGCGTAGTGTGAAATCACGTAATACATATAATTTTTGGACTTACTTCTTCAAGAAGATAGCGACAGCTTTAACACAAGCATGTTGATCAATATCCTTTACAGTAACACCAGGCATCTGTAAATTAAAAACAAAACTAGATTAATTCCAAGTTTAGAGCAAAAACAATGTTCACACGTTTGGGGTCTGAGAATCATTATGTATTTGTATTACTTTCACACATAGAATCACTGATTATTGCTTACAAACAAAATGATTTAACATTTTTATACCGTTTACATATAACTTAACATTTGAAAGTAAAAAATTGTCTAATTTTACAGAATTTATGAATTTCCATACCTTGCGTGTTAAAAAGAACCGGAAGAAAGGACATTTTGAGCTAAGTTGGCTGCAGTTGAAATTAGACAGAAAACGAGTTGTATTTTCGGAAGTGTTTGGTATGTGATAATTTTAATTACAATTTTAACGGTAATTTCAATTAAAATTATTTTTAATATTATCATGAAAATTATAAAAAAGATATAAAAACTGCAATATTCAATGTACAATTTTCTGATTGATCCGACTTTATTTAATTGTACTTTTTTGAGAATATTTATAAAAATGCTTTAATATTTTTCTATCCACTTATAACAATGTTTATTTTAGACTTTCTTTTTTAATTTTGATTTTAAATTACTAAATTTATTGCACACATTGAAATTAGTATTTTTGCAGCTATTTGGTTGTTTTAAACGCTAATATTCATAAAAAATGTATAAATGTTTATTAAGTCCCCATCCACACTATGAAACATTTCTAAATTCTCTTTTGAAACTACATTCGTGTCATCCAAATATACGAGTAGTTGTAACTAATGTCATGTCGAAAAGCATGAATGAAAAACTCAACAATAACTGCATGTACATGAAACAAAGCAGGTACATGTTTCCATTCTCTTTTCCTGTAAAATCAACAAATTTGAAAGTTTTACAGCAAATGTTTCATAGTATGAACGCGGACGAGGCAGCTTTAACAGGTAGTGACAGAATTATAATAATACAATAATACAACACCAAAACACATCACATGTATTTTGTTGATAGAAATTACGAAAATTTGTCAAAATTTTGTTTTTCTTTTGTTTAAAAAAAGCAAGAAGGTTTATGTGCGTGAACAAAATTTTGACAAATTTACGCAAAAGAAACGAAAAACAGGTGTGCTTATAAAACTACCCCAGTTAAGCTGCCTTGGACGGAGTCTTAAGGTTTCTTTGACGTATTTTTGTACCAAAACTTGCCAAATAAACCTTTAATTAACATAAAATATTTTTGATGAATATGGTCGATAATCTTTAATTACGAAACTTTTTATGTCTGCAGAGCCGAAGCCTTCAAAATGAAAGGAAATTAAGTTTTAAATTTAGGCTTTACAGGTTTACGATGTGAAAAAACTACAAATTCTAGTTTCAAATTAAAAGCTTATTAAAAAATAGTAGACACGTTAAAACCACAAATTCTAGTTTCAAATTAAAAGCTTATTAAAAAATAGTAGACACGTTAATGAATATATTTGTTGTATTTTGTGTATATCAAGAGATGGAATCAACAAAAAATTTTGTTTTTAGAACATTGATGTTTTAAAACTTCAACTGTTTTAAAATTTACTTCGTAAAATGCAATAATAAACTTTCTTTGTGCGTACAATGTTTTTTACAGTAGCAAAGCAACAATTTATCAATAATTTAGCATTTATTATTTTATTTTGTACAATCGTATTTTTTCCACCATTCAGCAAACATTTTTACTTTACTAATTACATTTTGCTCCTTTTGCAGGCGTCGCCATTTTTTTGGATCCAAATTCAACATGCCACCAATAATTTCTTGAGCATAATTTGAAGGAAATCTTGCTTCGTCCTCGATAACGTGTGCGAATCCAGAATCCATACCGAAGTTCACCCAAAAATATGGCAGACCTTTTGGTATGGCGCTGCGCAGTGACTTATTGCGCAATGAGACTAATTGCTTATTAACACACCATTCATATTCTGATTCTTCAATAGCTTTTTTGAAGTAAAATGGAGCCATTTCCCCTTCAGATTCTCGTATGGGAATACAATGTATTACTGAATGCAGTTGTCTATGCAATTTATTCGCAATTTCAAAGAAAATCACATCTTTATGTTGTGCCGCAAACATGCGCGTCAAAGACTTACGAAAATCATTTATTTCCGACCAAGTATCCTCGTCGATTTGAGTGCTACATGAGGCATGTTGTGTAGGCACTATCAGGCAATGCCCTTGCTGTAGACCCTGATACCAAGGTAAAGATAGATATACTTTCTCGCCAACACATATAAGCAGTTCCTTCTGCATTTTTGTCGAATCAAAACATCTATCACAATTGTCAAGTGTCTTCTCTATTTTCTGGTGTTCACGTATTGCCCGTTGTCGTTCTTTGTATTCTGTTCGAACAGAATCATCTTGTGATATTTTTTCCGCAAAAATATCTTCCAAGTCATCGTTAGGATTTTTATGTTTGCCTGCCATATTTGCAAATTGTAAATTGGCGTCGGAAGCGCTGGTGTATTTTTCCCTTTCAAACATTTGTTTTATGTCATAGCGATCATCATCAGCAAAATATCGAACTCTTTGGCCAGAATCATCATGGGTGGTAACACGTTTTGGCTTTTGTTTTCTCTTGTCGCCGTACATTTCTTTTGCACCTTTGGCACTTGATGACGATAGGGGTCTAGAGTTACCCACCTGGTCGGTATGTGTTAATAGGATATGTTCATCTTGGTCGCATTTTTCGCCTTTCGATTTAGGTAAGCTATATTGTTTACCCTTAACGTATTCAATTTTTTTACGTTCTTTAAAAATATTTCGTTGTACGCGAGCCTTTTCCAATTTTTCACGCAATTGACTTGCCAGCTCATTATTGCCCATTATTTCAGCTTTAAGTATCTTTGCGCCTAGTTCGTTCATTTGTTGATCAGTTAGAAAATCCGATGCCGTTGCACTGGGCTTTTCAATGGTGTCCTTATCAGGTTCTTCGTCACTGTCTGAAGTTTCGGCTTCACTAGGAGAGGTTGGAGATTTGTTTTTTGGAGGTGGCATTTTTTCATCTCTTTTCTTCCAACCTTTTGTTCCCATAGATTTTTGAGACGAAAGTGAACTGGTAATTTTACTACTCTTAGCATCATCTTCATCTTTTGGTTTTTGAAATGAAGGTAAACCCGTTCCGGTTATTTTCCAGTAAGGATTTAGTTCCCGAGAACTTAGCGCGGGATCATACGCATCAATTTGTTTATTTTCTTTTGGTTTGTTTTCAACACGTTCTTTAGAGTAAGTTTTCAGCATGAGAGTGTCTGTCATCCAACTATCTCTTTTTAGCGGCACTTCCGACCTTTGTAAATTTGTTAAGTCAGCATTTTTATAGTCCGACTTCTCCTTCAAACTGTCTTTATTTCCAGTTGTCTTGCTTTTATCATGCTTTTTAGATTTTTTTGATTTCCTACCGCTTTTATTAACGTTAGACCCAGAACTATCGGTATCATCAGATGTGGAGTCAGTATCACTCGTTTCGCTTTCATCTTCCGAAGAATAGTGCTTACGTTTTTTATGTGATTTTTTCTTTTTAGCCTTTTTAGAAATTTTGCATTTGTAAGACCCAGAGTGATCGCTTCTATCGCTTGTGGAATCATTTTCACTTTCTTCGCTTTCATCTTCGGAACTAGAATGCTTCCGTTTCTTATGGGACTTTCTTTTGGATTTTTTGGCTCTCTTCTTGTCTTTGCCCTTTTTAATTTTTTTATGTTCTTTGCTTTTCTTCACAAGTTTTTCTTTGACGGAAGGAAGCATCCAATTGGTTTCACCCTTCAAAAGCTTTTTAGCGTCACGCTCTGCTCTCTGTTCGGCACGCTTTTTCGCTTCTTCAAGCATGGTTTCCCGAGCTTCCCTTAAGTCCTGCCGAGCTTTTTCTTTTTCACGGGCACTTTCAAATTGAATAAAACTCATTTCGTTTGAATAAATGTGAAGAAGATTCTTATTTAAATAAACATAAAAATAAACTTTCGAAACAGCTGATTCCAATGTAAATAAAATAAGTTAAATAAAAGAAATGAAAATTTTGTAATTAAACGGGTGTTTCAGAAAAACTTAACATAAAGAAAGCACAGAACAGTGGAGAACTGACAACCAATTTTCATGATAATTTTTTCAAACATCTTTATCATGTCTTTTTTAGATTTTTTTGGTTTGTACATTTGTACAACGGGTTATAGTTAGATCTTTTCCTTTCTCAAGTTTTTTCTTAAGAAGGATTTTTTACATTATAAATTTGCTGTGATCAATAATTTGTGATTTAAGAAGACGAGAAAAATAATAATGAAATCTTTAGCCGGGGGACAGGTCAACTAGCTGGGATTTGAATCGGGGCCTTAACCATTCAGCCACCGAGCCATTTAATTATTCTCTATCTATATTCATCTCATATTGAATCACATATGCATTTTGTTAATTGCCCACATTGCTTGTACAGCGTTTGCCGTCTCAGAACTAGCGGTATTTCTTTTTTAGTTATTAACTTACATATATTTGTATTTTAATAATTCTCCGTAGCCAGAGATGTAAATTTTAATTTATTGAATTTTTGTTGAACTTTTTATCATATCATTCGTTTCAATAGGGGTTTCCTACGGGCTAATGTTGGTCAAACCTTTGTTTTAAATTTTAAATAAATTAAAAACAATTTTTATGAGGTTTTTTACTCGACGTTTCGTTCTTTTTGTTTGTTGGAAAATTTACGCACAAGAGAAAAAGGGATAGACAAAAAGACACAAACTCTGTTTTCCCAGGGTACACTTAATAAGGTAGCCTCGTCAGTCGAATCGAAGTTGTTTATATTCTTGTTCGTTTACATTGTTGTTTTCTTTACAATTTTGCATGCGCCAAAATTATTTATTGCGAAAGAAAGTTTTTATTTGGTTAAAATCTGTGAAAAGTTAGATTAAAATCTGTAAAATTTTTTTCATAATTTCACCTCTTCACTTTTTTCATATAAAATTCAATTATCTTTTGAAGCATTAAGCATGCGGTGCAGTTTTGTTTTCTTTTTTTCCACTTTTTCTTTTATATTTGGTCTTATTGCAAAAACCAAATACATGCAATGTTTCTTGAAGTGGTTCTTATTGTAGCGAAGCGGCTACTTTATTAAATATATTTTGTGCTTTTCTAATTTCTTGTTGTTGTCATTTGTAATTTTGTTATTTACATTCGTCTGGCAAGGTGATTACATCGATGCTAACAAAAGGCTTAAAAGGGACAAACGATGTCTTAAAAATCATGAAGCAAGACAGGCTATGCGACTAGTTGTACAACATGACGATGTTGGTTATTAGATTGTAAAATGTGTAGGGCCATCGTATGAAGTTGTGTCTCGGTTGTACGAAAGATTAAAAAGTTTTGATGTTTGTGGGTAGATGTATCGACTAGTTGTAAAATTTAGGAGCATGTTGTAGAACTTTATTTTGATTTGCCATTATTTTATATATACAAATGTTGCATCTGCGGTCATCTTTACTCAACAAAATTTTTTAAGAAAAGAAATTGTGAATTAATGTCGCACAGTTTGTGTGGAAAACACAGGAACACAAACAAAGGAATAAAAATTAAAAAAGAAGTTTTTATAAACTATTATAAAATATTAAATATTTTCTATTTTTGCAGCTAAAGATAGTTTTTTTTTTTGTTTTTTTTTTTTTTTTTTAGATGAAAAATAATAAATATTTACTTAAACAAGATCAAATATTAAAAAATATTATTCACAATGGTTAAGGTAGGGGGTTTTTATTTTAACTCTATAAATTTGCGCTTTTATTATTAGAAGGGAACGGTTGGCTAACTGGAACACAAACAAAAAAAAAAAAAAAACTGCTGCGTGAATTTATCAATTTCGACATTTTCATGATCAATAAAAAGAAATGCATGGAAAATTATAAAAGAAAACAAAACTTATTCATTTTTAATGGTTTGTTTTGCCATTTATCATTTGACGGCGAACATCTGATTTATTTAGAGTTATATTCATTTACCTAAACATAGCTTTTACTCTGTCCTACTTTAGAGCCGGCTTTTGAAAGTAAAGTAAGCATTTTTTCTTTATAGTATACTAAAAGTATACTTTTTATTAAACATTACTTTATATTTTTTAAAATATAGCTTTTGTAGCCCTATGTATTATGTTTGATGGTGTCTATTTCTTTTTAATTTTGTAAAATTTGTAAACATAACACCAAAAAAATTTTCCTGAAAAAGAATAAGGGCCATATCCAAAAAAACTTCTTACTTGAGCTTTAACGTATACGTTAGTTACCACATTACATTAGCACTACCATACATTTGTTAATTTTTTTTTTTTTTTTTGTTGGACCAGTACTCAAGAGATGACCCCTAAATATGCAGTGCATTGTACTGGAACGGGGAAAATAGGTTATGATGAAGAGGAAAGAGGGAGTAGTGTTTGTCGAGGTTTAACTTTAACAATAATAACATGAAAGACCATAGGAAACTCTATTACAGCATTTAAAACACTATTACAGCATTTAAAATGTTGGAATTAAATTAATTAAAACTGATCGGTGCCCAGTGTATTTACCTTGGGTACTGCCCAGATTATCAAAATTTAGTCCAACACCTTCCACACTACAAGATAATGAAATGCATTGAAAATAAATTAATAGTGATAATAGATAAAAAAAAACACAAGTACACATCTTGCTACCTATTCCGGTGCATTTTGGATTCATACGAAGTTAATAATGGACATATATATACACAATTTGCTACCTATTCCGGTGCAATTTGGTATGCAAAAACAGTACGTTAACTATTAAGCGTAGTAAGGAATTTAATTGTTTTATTCTGACAATGCCGTTCTGTTTAGTTGTAGTTTATTAAATAGTGATGCTTGAAAACTAATATTCGAAAACCAAAAAACAAATTAGAAAAAAAAAATTATTATTATTACCTTAAATCATACATTTTTATTTTATTTATTTCCCTTTCAAAATTATTGTTTTCAATACATATAAAATGTAACGTTCTAATTTATTTATCTACCAAGCGTAATCTATTGATTTTGTTAATATTTTCATTATAATTATGAATTTAAAGAAAACGTAAAGGCAACAAATCAAATGTCATTTTAACGTACAGTTAAAGTGGATTATTTCAACTTTAAACATATGGTAAGCTAATAGTTGTTTTTGGATACAACATTAGGAAAAGTTTCTTAACAACTGCTTACCAAGCTATGTTAAGTTTTTTTGCATACGGCCGTAAATAATTATTTCTTATTATACCAAGGCACCTCGAGTGAAAAACAATTATAAAATTGAATATGTTCTATTTGCTATAGAACACTGTTCTCCGATCTATTTAAAAATTATTTGAAACGCCCTGTTGTTGTCACACTTGCCCCTTATTATCTTGTAACTAATTATCATTTGAAATTTTGCACTAAAACTAATTGTTTATGAACGGAAATTTGAGGAAAATACGGTTGATAAGTAATTGAAAAAATTTAAAATGCCTTTGTATGAGACAGTAATGCAAGAAAAACCTCCAGTCGTATTAGATGTTGGAACTGCATATACAAAGTATGATTCATAAAACTATATACGTGACGTCATGTAATCGTCGTTTTTATTTTATATAGGCTGGGCTTTGCTGCGGAGGCTTATCCACGTAAAATTATACCGTCAGAAGTGATTCTCTCTGAAAATGGAAAAATAAAAAACATTTTCGACTATGAAGATAGACTCGAATTTTATGATCACATTATTGAGTTTTTGCAAACAATTTTTTTTAAGTACATATAAAAAAAAAATACTGTAAGCACCATTACTTTGAATAACCAATATTTGTTTACAGGTATCTTCTTGTAAGTCCAAAAGAAAGAAAAATTGTTATAGTCGAAAATGTTTTCGGTGAAATAATAGTGCGAGAAACTTTAGCAAAGGCATTGTTTCGTCACTTTGAAGTTTCCTCGGTTCTATATGTACCTTCACATATGATTGCGCTGTCAACATTGGCAGTTCCTCATGGTGTCGTCATAGACATGGGTTACAATGAAACAACAGTGATGCCTGTTTTCAGTGGGGTTCAAATAATGCAAGCATTTCAGGATCAGAAATATGGCGGGCGTTGTTTACATGAAGAAATAAAACGACAACTCGTGCAAGAAGGAGTGAAGGAGGAGATCCTTACTGAGCCTATACTAGAGGATATCAAAGTTCGCACTTGTTTCGTTACAAAACTGGATAGAGCACAACAATATTTAAATAAACAAGATCCACCAGCGCCTCCCAATGTAGATTATCCAATAGCTGATAATGATATCATTTCCATACCTGGAAAAGTGCGTGAAACAGCATTTGAAGTGCTATTCGAGGAAAGTAATGAACGCGACAGTTTGCCGCATTTAATTATAAAAGCTATTCTTTGCTGTCCGCTTGATATACGACGTGTTTTGGCAGAAAATATTTTTGTTGTTGGTGGAAGCTCAATGATAATTGGTCTATTGCCACGCCTCAAAGAGGAACTGCGGCATTTAGTTTCTAATGATAAGGAATATAAGGAAAAATTACATGGTAGTGTAACATTTAAGTTTCATAAAACTGTTGGGCGTCCCAATATTACCAACTGGTTGGGAGGTTCTTTGTGTGGCGGAACTGACTTGGTTAATACTCGTTCTCTCACTAAAGAAGCCTATATAAGGTTAGAACGTGTTCCTGATTGGACTTGTTTGGATGATAATCGTACGGCAGGTTGATATTAGACTTTAAAGCTGTCAGTAGATTATCTTTATGTGCTTCTTATGAAATAATAGGTAATAAATAAAAATAATTCAATTAAAATTTTGTATTGTGGATTTATTATATGCTTTACGTAGAATTCACAAGTCCGAATTTCATTTGAAGTCTGTGCTCTTCATCTTTAAGAGCCTGCAAGTTTCGTACTTTTGTATCTTCATCATCGTTTTTATGAGTATTGAAATGCGATCGCAGGTCCATTTGAAGACGAAAACCTTGCGGACATAGATCGCATTTATAAACATTATCTCCCAAATGCCCTCGCAAATGCTTTATTAAATCATTGCTTTGTGCAAAAGCTCTTTCACAGTATTTACATTTGTAAGGCTTTTCTCCAGTGTGGGTGCGCATATGCCTTCGACATTGGTCCGCTAAAACAAACCTAAAATAATTACAATATATATTTCACGAGATTGTTTTCTGATTATTTAGAATGATTTAAATTTTATGTTACCTCATTTCGCAGTAATCACATTTATGATTCTTTTCGCCGGTATGATACTTTTTGTGTTTCTTTAAAAGACAAGGTTTTACAAAGGCAGCGCCACAAAGATCACAAACATGCGATTTAATCTTATTATGTACAGCTTTGTGAGAAGCTAAGTCACTCGAACATGGAAAGCTTTTCGGGCAATTTGGGCAGACAAATGGCCGGTCAGAACCATGTCGCCGGAAATGTTGTTTCATATTACTTAAACTTTTAAAAGTTTTCCCACATTCCGAACAAAGGAAAGGCTCTTCCCCAGTGTGTGTTCTCAAATGATCTTTTAAAGAGCTCGATTGTTGATAAGCTTAAATTAAATAAATAATTATTTAATATTTTTTATATAAAAACTTCAGTAACATAATTTTGATTACCTTTTTTACAGAATTCGCATTGATATTTTGCTTTCACCAGCGATTTTCTCTGGTTTTCGACCACAGGTCTCAAATGTATTAGTTTGTGTCGTTTAAGATTTTTGCGCGATGATAAACGATTGCCGCACTCATCACAAACAATTTTTTTGTGTTCATCATCATAAGTAGAATTTGATGTCGACATATTCTTTTTAGGTTCTTCAATCGTTTGTGATTTCATTTCAGCTTCTTTTGTATCAACATTTCTTAAATGTAATCTTTTATGTCGCATTAAACTTTTACGAGTTTTTAATAGATTTCCACATTCTTCGCAGGAAAATTGTTTTATTTCATCCCATTTTATATGCGATAAATTTGAATTTACTCTAGATTCATTAATTACATTTGTAGTTTTATCATTTTCGTTATAGTTACAAAGTGAACCGCTTCTAAATCAAGTGTATTAAATCATTTATATGGAAAGCAGCGTATGAAAAACTTACCTTTTTACTTTATCGCACAAAGGTTTACTATCGCTGTCATTATGTTCATTACTCTCAGTTATATCTTGCCATCGGTAATCATCCGTTTCATATTTTATATTTTCAGAATCGTCAATAACAGGTTTACTACAAAGACCCGACTCATCGTGATCCATTGGAGGCTCAACCATTTCTATTTTCAAGATATTTGATATATTATCTGTAGGGTGGTGAACTGCAACATTTTCTATATAGCTATCCTTCAGGGCATCTTTATTAATTTGTAGTTCTACAGAAGATTCGTCTTTTATCATTTGTCGAAGTTTTTGTTCCACTTTAATGCACATTTTTTGAAATTTATAGGCACTATAACTATATGACAAACTTGGTAGCACTATGCCTGAGTAGTTGTGTTTTATTTTACGGACAATCATTTTCTTAAATTTTTACTTGGAATTAGAAAACTTTTAACACTTTGAACCAATAGTTTTACCTGCAGTGAAGTTTATATGTTCTGCGATTGTGTAAAGTGATTCTGTGCCTGGATTTCTACATTTTTTCTGATATTGTGGCCATCATTTTTATTGCCTTTTGGTGTGAAGTTAAATGTGTGTATACATACATACATATATAAACATTTGAATATACTGTATGAGCATTTGCCGCCATTTCAATACGTACTTACACATACTTATACTATTTGTTTTGATATGCCATCTAACAATAAAACTTTTAAGTGTGGAATCTGCTCTGAAAATATTGGTAAGACGCAGTCCAGTGTCCAGTGTTCGTTGTGCTTGTTATGGCTGCATTCAAACTGTTCTGGAGTTTCGGAGAAAGAATTGATGGTGTTGAAAGGCAGTAAGCTGCTGTCGTTTACTTGTGTGCCCTGCGGTAAAAATACGCGATCTGGCGGTTCTACGAGTCGTGAAGATATTGTGATGCTTAAGAGTGTTATTGAATCGTTCATTACCAAAGCTGAGGCTGAACTTGTTACAAACCGCAACAATTTATCTGAATTGAGCTCCAAAATGGATAATTTTATGGGCGTCATTGGTGCTGAACAAAAGGCAATAAGAGAAACGTTAAACAATTCTGTGGTGGGCTTAAAGTCTGAAATGGCCTTGAATATTAGGGAGTTGAAGGCGGATATAGTTAATTGCAGTAAACTGGTGACGCACGTGGATGATACCTGTTCCAAGAAGATAGCGGCTTTGGAGGATGAAAATCATATTCTTCATAAACGCTTGAATAGGGCGGATATTGTAGTGAATGGTTTGCCGAATGGCATTGTTAATCTGCTGGAGACTGTTATGAAGATTGGCTTGCACTTTAATGTGCCAATTAATGTTAGCGACATTCAACATGCATGCTACATAGGTCATGGCAAGTCCGTTTTGGTTAAATTCAGCAACACTTTTGTTCGTGATAACATTATGAAGGCGTACTTCAAGACCAGGGCAATTCGGCTGTGTGACGTTCTGGACGGAGGTGTTGATCTGAGGATTTATCTTAATGATCACTATGGACCGAAAGCGGCTAAGCTGAATGCTGTATGTGGAAGACTCCTTCGCCAGAAGCTGATTAGTAAGTTTAGAGTCTTTAATGGTGATAATTTGAAAGCGAAGCTGACTATGACAGATGGAAGTGTTTTATTTTCATCCCTGGATGAGTGTGTTGCCTTGCTTGATAGGAGCTGAATTGTGATATTTCTAATATTTGTTTTTTTTTAATATTGTAGAATTTATTGGCAAGGATTACTTTTTTCTCATTTATGAATAACGATCTCATGCGAAAATCTTTTTTTTTATTTATCAGTCCTCTTGTTTAAGTAGGACTTACTTTGAACACTTTTTGATTTTACTTTTTTTTTTTTTTTTTTTTTTTTTCATTTCACTCATTATGTGATATTTTACGGAGTAATTAATTCCATGAGGATATGTATTCATATATGGGCTGTTTGGTTACTTATATCTTTGTATAAGATTATTTATGGAAGCTATTTATGCTCATTGGAGGTCTATTTGACAAACTGTACAAATATTTGTCAGGTGGGCCTTTTATGATCATGATATATATTTTTTTGAATATAGACTTATTTATGCGGTGATTTAGAGCCATGCCTTTTTTCCTCTTTTTTTTTATTTCTTTGATAATTGTTAAATCATATATTGCTCTGTTTTGTCTTTTTTTTTTAAGTGCAAATTATTTGTCCTTTTTATCCTTTTGCTGGAATATGAGGCAACTATAAAGAATAACAAATTAAATTATGAAGAGGCTAGGATAAAAGGTACGAATACAGGCCTTGTTTACATTTATATAAGGGCAGAATGATAGGGAAAAATGTTGTTAAAACAGCCTTGCGTTTTGGACATGGCTCTGAATCGCTGTAAGAATTTGATCTATTACTGTTAATATTTAGTTGATGCTTTTGATTATTTTATTGTTGTGTTTGATTGTTTACTTTAATATCATATTAATGATTGTCTGTATGCATAGTTTGCGACACATGAATATATATTTTGGAGAATTAATTATATTTCTTTTTATCCTTCTTTTTGTAAATATTATGCTTCTTAATTTTTATTTCTTTTATTGTAGAGCTGTGTTCCCCGCCATGATTCTATATTATTATTTTAATGTCTTCTGATGAGAGTAGCGGTCTTTCTTTCGGTGGTAATTCGTACATGAAAGCTTCTCTACTTCGGTACGCTCGAAATTTTAATGTTGCTCATATAAATTGCCAGAGTATTAAACCATCGGCTGGGTTCTCTAAGATTGATGAGTTGAGAGAGTTAGTTAAGAATACGTTTTTGGACTTATTTGCAGTCAGTGAAACCTGGTTGAAACCATATATTTCGAGTCGATCGATTAGTATTTCTGGTTTCAAGTTTGTTAGGAATGATCGGTTGGGTGTGAGAGGTGGTGGCGTCGGAGTATATATATCTAAGGAGGTTAATTATAGAAAAATTTTTCAAGTCTCTGAGGTGGGTGTTTGTGAGTCGTTGTTTATCGAACTTTCTTTTAATGGTGCTAAGGTTCTTTTTGGTGTTGTTTATCTACCTTATGGTGATATCACTTCATTTGAAAGCCTCCATCATCATCTTTTTTCGAATTATTTGAACGTTATAATCGTTGGAGACTTAAATTGCAATATGTTTGACCCTAATAAATCTCGATTAATGAGATCTATGTGCCTTAGATGTGGTTTATCTGTTGTGCATAATTCTCAGCCAACGTATTTTGATGTTGCTCATGGTTCGTCGTCGCTTATTGATTTTTGGTTAGCTAGTGACATTGCTAAAGTTTGTTTTTCTGGCCAGATGAAATGCCCCTCTGTCTCTCGGCATGAACTCATATTTGCATCTTGGAATTTTAGTGTGCGTCGCCCGGTGCAATATTTTGAGTACCGTGATTTTAACAATGTTGATTGGGATGGCCTGCTCTCATACTTGAGTGGGTGTGACTTCTTGCCCTTTCATCATGGGGATGCTGAATACCAGTGTTATTTTTTGAATTCTCTTTTCAATGCAATGTTTACTTTTGTTCCAGAAGTAAGAAGGATGTGGTGTGAAAGGGAGAGTTGGATGAACTCACGGGACATTTTATTTGCTCGATCCCTGAGGGATATAGCGTTTAAAGCCTATACGCGAAATCGTGTTCAATCTAATTGGTTAACTTTTTGTAAATTGCGAAATAAGGCTAAAAACGTTATTCGTAAAGCTAAGAGAAGGCATTTTGCTAGACTTTTTGGGAGGTTAGACTCTTCTGGCTTATGGCGAGTTTTGAGGGGATCGGGATGTTTGGGTGATGATCCTATGTCGTTTTGTGGGGATGTTAATGATCTTAATGATTTCTTTGTTTCTGGGGGAGACCAACAGGGTTCCGGGATCAATGACTCTGAATCCTTGTCTGATGATGTGTCTTCTTTTTCCTTCCGCTGCATAGGGGAACCTGAGTTATGGGTGGCGTTGAATAAGGTTAAATCAGGTTCGGTGGGTATTGATGGCATATCCATTAGATTTATTAAGTTAATTTATCCTTTTGTTTCGGGATATATTTTATCCCTTATCAATACAATACTCACCACTTCGTGCTTTCCTTCATTTTGGAAGACTGCTAGGGTCACACCGATACCCAAGAGCAGAGTTGTGACTGGAGCTGATGATTTTAGGCCTATCTCAATACTTCCCTCATTGTCGAAAGTTGTGGAGCACGTTATGAGAGACCAAATACTGGAATATATCTCATGTGATCTTTACGGGAAGCAGTTTGCTTTCCGGAAGGGGTTTAACTCTACTTCTTTATTACTTTCCTTGACAGACAGTGTTCGACAGAATGTGAATGACGGTTTTTTGAATGTTCTTATTTCTTTGGATCTTTCAAAGGCTTTTAATTCTATTGATCATCTCATGCTGATTGATAAGCTGGGAAATGATTTCAATTTCGCTAGATCAGCATGTAGACTGGTTTTCTCTTACCTTACGGGTAGATCGCAATTTGTTGTTCTGAATGGTGTTTATTCGGATGTGCGTTCAATTAGGTTGGGTGTCCCTCAGGGGTCTGTTTTGGGTCCTTTATTGTTCACAATATTTATTAATAGCTTACCTAGTTCTGTCAACTCGGGTATATGTGAAACTTTTTTATTTGCTGATGACGTGTTTCTGTTGTTTAAGGGGGCTTTTGACAATGTTGTAACGTTTAATAGAGATGTCAACTTTTGTTTGGATGGTGTGTTTAGGTGGACTTCATGCAATGCTTTGACTGTTAATCCTTCGAAAACTAAAGCTATTATGTTTGGGCCTACGAGTCGTTTTACTTGTGACATGGATCTTTATCTTAACGGTGAGCGTATTAGTTTTGTTGATCAGCTTAAGTGTCTGGGTATTGTTCTTGATAGTAGGCTTTCTTTTACTAATCACATTGATGTGTTAAGCTCGAAAATTTTTGGTACGCTTCGTAGGTTGAATTCATTAAACATATACTTGCCTCTGCATGTTAGATCACGCTTATCATGGGCTCTATTAACTTCGCAGCTTTTTTATGGTATTGAGGTAATCTCGGGTACATATGGTATACTCTTGGATAGAATTCATAGGTTATTTAATGTGGTTATACGTTTTGTGTTCAACATTCGTCGTAGAGAACATGTATCGGGTTATTTTCGGAATTTTTTTGGTTCTGATTTTTCTACTTTAGTTAAGTGCCGTAATTTGGCGCTTTTTTATAAGGTCGTTCGCAGCTCTGAACCTGTTTCCTTGTGTAGTTCATTTAATTTTACGCGGTCTGCTAGAAACCCACAACTTCTTATGCCCAGAATCACTTCGTCTTTTTTTGAGAGATCTTTTAGTATAAGGATTATACGTTGGTGGAATTTGCTTCCTTTTTCTTTGCGCATTTTCTCTCATTCCAATAATGTGTTTCGTTTGAAGCTGTTGCAGCATTATGGTATGAGTACTTCTTAATTATTTTCGGGCCTACATTGCCACCGGTTGGGACCTTATTTATTTTCTACTCATATACATATGTAAGCTTACATTGAGTATGCTTGCGTAAGTATATTTGATTTTTTTTTCTTTGTTTTGTATTTTGTGGCTGGGGAGCTGATCTCTTAGTTACTACATATGTATGTAGTTTTCTATTTATTTATTATAATTTTTTTTTTTTTTTTGTTTATATGCATACATTTTTTTTTTCCTGATTTGCATTGTACAGATTTAGTTATTTACATATAGTTTTTTAGATTATTGTTATGAATATACCATGTATATTGAAGATGTACTTATTTTTTTTTTGGGCTGAATTTCTAGGTAATATTGTTATTTTGGCCATTTTTGGCTTTATATTACTGAATTGATCAAATAAATAAATAAATAAATAAAATAATAAGACTTTCGAAACAACTTTCACATAATATTTTTGGCAACATATCACCACTATCAATATTTAATTGTGATATTGTTAGCAAAAGTAATTCCATGACTGTTATGTTTTTGCACTCCACAATTTCGGGTTTATTAAAAATGGATATAACTTTACACTTTTCATCTTCGATTCCTTTATTGGTTTCTTTATCGCCATTCATACATGTTCTACAAAATTTTTCTAATAGCGTAATAGTTTCACCATTCATATTTTTTTTTTTTTAATATAAAACTTAAATAAATTGTTGCTAACTGCAATAAAAACAAAGTTTATGTTTACAAAATATTGCCAACCTTCATGCAGGTGAAAGAAAGTTGCCACATGTGTTGTTACACTTTAAAAATCTCAGGCCAGTGTTCTTTTGTTTGTTAAATTTATTTTGGAGCTTCAATAAAAAAAAATTTCTATACTTCGATTTTTTAACATTAGTTTGCATCCAATTATGGATAGATTAACCATAATGATGGCTTCTAGAGAATTCAGAAACTGCAGTTGTTCAGACCACAGTAACTGAATTACCACACATGAAGCATAAAAATTACCGGTCGGTCGCCTGTTTTATTTTAACATATAATGAGTACTTATATTTAAATATATGTGTACATAGAAAAAGGAACACTACCACGCAGATGATCCTTGCAAAAATTCTAAAATAAAAAATGTTCACGTTTATTTAAAACACTGTTAAACCTTTATAAAAAACAAATAAAGATCTTTAGCTGCAAAAATAAAAATTAATCTGAACATACATATATTTCAAAGGTTTCCAAGTGTACTGATTATTAGTTTAGTACCTAGGAAATGCCGACATATAGTCAGCTAGAACACATGCTGTATATTTTGTTTTTTGATTGCTATATGTAATATCCACAAATTCAGCTACGCACAATTGGTAACTTAAAAAAAGTACAAGAAAGTGGGTTGAAGTTGATCCCCCATAAATTCAAAATATACAAGTTTAAAAACCAATATATCGCTCCTTTGTTGCAACATAGTCATAATTCAAAAAAGCTTCTTTGGAGAAAAGCACATTTCAAATTTTTAGCTTCCATACTAGACTTAGAATTTTTTTTAGAAAATATCTCCTAAAGGAAACAGTTTTAAAGTAATTTGAATAAATTTTTGGCACAATATAAAAGGTAGTACTGTCAACAATTCAGTGTTAACTCGAAAAGCTCATTTTTTGAGATATGACTATGTTGCAATAAAGGAGCGATATGAGCATTTTTGTAGAAAAGTTTACAACTCAATTTAATCTTATTTTCATGCTTACTACTTTTAAAGACAAATAGGTAAGAAAAAAGTACCAACACCTAGTTTTTACTCATTTTATCTTCCTAAATTTATTTTTTATTATATACTCAATTCACATTTTTGATATTAAGCCTTCACGTCCAATATTACATTGTCACAATTTAGTAAACGTTAATAAAAATATAACACACAACATTAACAATAGGTGTGTTTCATAAGACCTCGCTGGACGTTGTTACATGCAAAAATAAAACGAAAACTGGTGCAAGGAGTGAAGGCGATCCTTACTAACCCTTTACTATAGGATATCAAAAATTGCACTTGCTTCATTACGAAACAGGAAAAAGCACAACAAGATTTAAATAACTAACCTCCACCAGCGCTTCCAAAGGTAGATTATCCAATTGTTGATAATAACATCATTTCCATATCCGGAACAGTGCGTGAAATAGCATTTGAAGGAAAAATTTGAGGAAAGTAATGAACGCGACAGTTTGCCGCATTTAATTATAAAAGCTATTCTTTGTTATCCGCTTGATATACGACGTGTTTTAGCAGAAAATATTTTTGTTGTTGGTGGAAGCTCAATGATAATTGGTTTATTGCCACTCTTTAAAGATGACCTGCGGCATTTAGTTTCTAGTGACAAGGAATATAAAGAAAAATTACATGGTAGTATAACATTTAAGTTTCATAAAACTGTTGGGCGTCCCAATATTACCAATTGGTTGGGAGGCTCTTTGTGTGACGGAATTGATTTAGATAAAACTCGTTCTCTCACTAATAAAGCTTATATAAGGTTAGAACGTGTTCCTGGACATTAGATTTTAAAGCTGTCAATAGATTATCTTTGCGAGCTTCTTATTAAATCATATTTAATAAATAAAAATACTTCAATATGTATTAAAATTTTCCATTATCAATTTATTATATACTTTACGTACAATTCCCAAGTCCAAATTTCATTTGAAGTCTGTGCTCTTCATCTTTAAGAGCCTGCAAGTTTCTTATTTTTGTCTCTTCATCATCGTTTTTGTGAGTATTGAAATGCGATCGCAAGTCCATTTGAAGACGGAAACCTTGTGGACATAGATCGCATTTATAAACATTATCTCCTAAATGCCCTCGCAAATGCTTTATTAAATCATTGCTTTGTGCAAAAGCTCTTTCGCAGTATTTACATTTGTAAGGTTTTTCTCCAGTGTGGGTGCGCATATGCCTTCGACATTGGTCAGCTAAAACAAATCTAAAACAATTACAATGTATATTTCACGAGATTGTTTTCTGATTATTTAGGATAATTTAATCTTTATGTTACCTCATTTCGCAATAATCGCATTTATGATTCTTTTCGCCAGTATGATACATTTTGTGTTTCTTTAAAAGATAAGGTTTTACAAAAGCAGCGCCACAAAGATCACAAACATGTGACTTGATCTTATTATGTACAGCTTTGTGAGAAGCTAAATCACTCAAACATGGAAAGCTTTTCGGGCAATTTGGGCAGACATATGGCCGGTCAGTACCATGTCGCAGGAAATGTTGTTTCATATTACTTAAACTTTTAAAAGTTTTCCCACATTCCGAACAAAGGAAAGGCTCTTCCCCAGTGTGTGTTCTTAAATGATCTTTTAAAGAGCTCGATTGTGGGTAAACTATGTTAAATAAATAATTATTTAATCTTTTTTGTATTAAAGTTTCAATGATATATACATTTTGATTACCTTTTTTACAGAATTCGCATTGATATTTTGTTTTCAATAGCGGGTTTCTCTGGCCTTCATCCACAGGTCTCAAATGTATTCGTTTGTGTCGTTTAAGACTTTTGCGTGTTGCTAAACGATTTCCACACTCATCGCATACAAATTTTTTGTCTTCATCATCATTAGATAAACTTGATGTCGCCGCATTCATTTTAGGTTCTTCAACCGTTTCTGAATTCATTTCATCTTTTGTATCAACATTTCTTAAATGTATTCTTTTATGTCGCATTAAACTTTTACGAGTTTTTAATAGATTTCCACATTCTTCGCAAGGAAACTTTTTACTTTCATCCTGTTTTATATGTGATAAATTTGAATTCATTCCAGATTCATTAATCTCTTTCGTAGTTTGATCATCTTCGTTATAGTTAGAAAAGGGTTCGCTTACTTCTTTTACTGTAGCTTTTAAAATTTTTTTTCTAAAGCATATGTATTAAATCATTTATATAGAAAACAGCGTATGAAAAACTTACCTTTTTGCCTTATGAGACAAAGGTTCACTATCGCTGTCATTATGTTCATCACTCTCAGTTATATCTTGCCATTGACTATCATCCGTTTCATATTTTATATTTTCAGAATCATCAACAACAGTTTTATTACAGAGTCCCGATTCATCGTGATCTATTAGAGGCTCATCCATTTCTATTTTCAAGACATTTGATATATCATTTGTAGGCTGGTAAACTGCAACATTTTCTATAGAAGCATCTATTAAGCTATCCTTCAGTGGATCTTTATTAGTTTGTAGTTCTGCAGGAGATTCGTCTTTTATCATTTGTCGAAGTTTTTCTTCAACTCTGATACACATTTTTTGAAATTTATAGGCACTTATAAGACTTTCCAGACAACGTTCACATAAGATTTTAGGCAACATATCACCACTATCAATATTTAATTGTGGTGTTATTAGCAAAAGTAATTCCATAATTGTGATGTTTTTGCAGTCTACAATCTCGGGTTTATTAAAAATGGATATGACTTTAAACTTTTCGCCTTCATTTGCGTTATTGGTTTCTTTATCACCATTCATACAAGTTCTACAAAAGTTTTCTAACAGCGCAATAGTTTCACCATTCATATTTTATTTTCTTATTGTTATAAACGTAAAAAATTTAAATAAATTGTAGAAAAAATTTGTTTCGCACTGCAATAAAAACAAAATATAAGTTTACAAAATGTTGCCAACCTTCAGGCAGGTGAAAGAAAGTTGCCACATGTTGTGTTACACTTTCAAAAAACACCCGATAGTGTTCATTTGTAATTTTTATATTGTTTAAATTTATTTTGGAGCTTCAATAAATATATGTAAGTATATCTCTATAAAAAACAGGTTTTGAAATACTTTTATTTTGTACCTCGGCTTTTTTACATTCTCTTTTACTCCGAAAGTATACGTAAATAAATTTGTTCAGAATAAATGAGTGTGTATGGAAATACGTTAATTAAAATCGCTATTTAAATTATAAATCATTTAATCAGTTACAAACAACGTATACCAACATAATAATGCAAAATTTTATTTTTATATTATAACTAACTTAATTTACCTACAATAAATTCCTTTTAATGTCATAGCATTAAGCTCTGCCAAATTGCGAACTTTGGTTTCCTCATCATCGTTTTTATGCGTAGAGAAATGTTCGCGCACTACTTTCACTGTAGGAAATCTGAGAGGACACAGTTCACATTGATAAACATTATCGCCCAAATGAATTCGCAAATGCTTAGTTAGTTCGTTTGATTGACAATAGGCTTTTTCACAATAATTGCATTTATATGGCTTTTCGCCAGTATGAATTCTGACATGACGCTGCAGTTTCTCGTTTGTTATAAAGCTTTAAATATAAAATACATGATGTTTAAAACAGCCTTTAAAAACCAAATTTTTTTACTTACCGTTTAGCACAATATTCGCAAGAAAATGGTCGATCATTTGTGTGATACATTTTATGTTTCTTCAAGAGAAATGGTTTCGGAAAGCCACGACCACAAATATCACAAATATGTGTTCTTGGTCTTGCCTTATGTACATCATAATGAGAAGCTAAATCAGTTTTAGTTGGAAACGACTTTGGACAGTCTGGACAGGGGAACTGTTTTTCATTTGAATGACGAAATGAATGCTGTTTCAAACTGCCGGATGATGAAAATGATTTACCACACTCAGAGCATAAAAATGGGCGTTCGCCTGTTTAATTTTAACATAATAATGAGTACCTGAATTGAACGATATATAAAATAAGAAGAAACACTTTACCACTGTGCGTACGCAGATGATCCTTAAGCATATATCCTTGTGAGAAACCTAAAATAATAATAATGTTCACATTTTAAATACGTACAGAAATGAATATGCTATTTAAATACACACAAAATTTTACCTCTATCGCAAATATTGCATATAAATTTCGGTTCTTCATTATCACGTTTTGCATGCATTTCTAAATGCTTTTTTAAAGAAATTTTTGATTTTAATTTTCTTTTGCATCTTTCACAAGGGTATAGCTGTTCCATAGATATTTGTTTATTTTCTATTTTCATATCAAAATCTTCAAAGTCCTCATCATCAATATCGTCTTTCACATCCTCCTCCTCATCATCGTAAGCAACGGATTCAAATACTTCATCATCGAACTCTTCTCTTTTGAGAATTTTAGATTTTTCAGTATTATCAGTTTTACTTTTGCGTTGTAAAAAAGATTAAAGTTGAATTTAATTATTTTCTTGCAATATAATTTAAAATGTTTTATTATATGTAACTTATCAATTAAAAAAATTAAAAAACTGATACATGTTCACTATGAGAAACCAGCGTTTATTTAAATTTTTAGAAGTTTAAGAACGATTCGAAAATGTTAAAAAGTTGAGGTGGACTGATGGAATAATGAATAAAAATTGGAAAACGGTTGTCAAATATAAGTCGTGTTCGGATATTCAGTTTTTAGGAATAAATATCTAAATCAAATATGTATTTAATAACAATTGAGTGTATTATTTATTTATTTTACTAAAGTTGTTAAGAAAAGTAAAAAAACGTAAGAAAAAAATAGGGTTTTACCACGCTTATATTAGCTTCACTTGTATGTTTGCTTATTTGCAACTCTCGCAACTCAGGTCGTATGAGTGATTTTTATAGGGAGAGATAAGAACAGTGTTAATCATACTCATGCACGCTATCATATCACATCAAACTAAAAAGTAAAAATAGTTTAAAAAACTAAAAAAAACACGCTTCAACAACGAAGCTTAAAACAATAGTGAACGAAAAATACTAGTACTATCAGTGCTCTACACGTTTGTTCTTTGGTTGTTTTTCAATTTATAGTTTTATTTCATCATCCTTTAAACTTTCTACTGTTTGCAGTTAGCTTTATTTTTCTCTCCGTCATGTTTACTCATCTACATTCGAAATTTTTATATTTCCATTAACAAATAAATATATTAAAAAAAATTTTTTCTTTTTTAATTTGGAAATATATTTTACACTTACTAGTCGCAGTCTACAAACTTAAAATATGTGAAGAGCACAATGTGCTGATTGTTTTTCAGCAACATTTTTTTTTTTAAATTTACAATAAAAATATCTATCTATACGTTACTTGCGTTTGATGTGTATTGTTCTAATATTTTTGACTCACTGATAAAAAAAAAGACAAAACTTTTGCAATTGTTCGATTATATATTCGAATATTTCAAAACATGTGAATAAATGTAAAATTTTAGACTATTTCTTTTTTCAACTTTGTCTTAAAATAGACCCATACTCTCTGACATTCTTAGGGTGTACGAACAGAACAGAGCCAATACTATTTAATTTTTCTGAAATATTAATCCAAACCTAACCTGCAGTGGCTTTATCTTCTCCAAATTACCTAACTTCTAGAACAATGTGAGGATCAGCTTTCATTGCTTACCGTGTCTTCACACAGGAAAGTACTTTCATGAAATTTCTGTATACGAGTACGTATTATACTCGTATGTAAAAATTTTAATGAAATAGACGACTTTCTTGAAAACTTCTTGTTCGTCTACAAAGCAAAGTCATTCTAAAAAAAAGAGAAGAGCAAAGAGTTGCAAAATTTGCTCTGCTTCTCTCCATTCTTATTTTGTTTGCTTACAAATTAGAGTTGTCAAGCTCATCACATATACAAATTTATGGGGCAAATTTTTTTTATGAGATTATTTACATAAAAAAACTTTGTTTTCTTTAAATATATTAAAAGGAAAAAAGTTATAATTATTTTCATATACATACAAAAGAAGATAATTTTTTAATTATTATTTTAGTATAATACTGTAATTTTCTATAATTCTTTCCAGGTGGCAACAGTACTTATGGTTTGTCGTTTTACTTTCAGAAAACATCAAAAATTGGTTTCATTAAGGCTTTGTTGAAAGCTGAGTGGAAAGTTAACAAAATGTGGGTGTGTTAGTGCAAAAGTGTGGCTGTATTACAACTTTCGGGCAATTACATACTTACTCATGTCTAAACGCTAGATTAGTAGTAATTTTAACCATTTTCAGATGTGCAAATAAGAAATAATTTAGTTTGTTAATTTTAATATAATACTAAATTTATTTAATAATTATTTTTTATTTTTGAGTCTATTACGCTTTCAAAAACCATACTGCAACTAAAAATTTGTGGTTTCCAAAATTACTGTAAATTAGTTGCCAGTTGCCATCTGTAATACGTTTTTAACAACTGGCAACGCAACTAAAGTTCGGTTGCTATCGATAATCGAGCCATTAGCCAATAACATACCTGGTTCCCAAAAACCATAACTTATATAATAAATACAAAAAAAGTTTTAAAATTTCAAGTTGTTTACCAAAACTTTATATTGGTACTAATTTCTCTCATCAGTTTTAACATAATCTTAACAATTAAGAAAAATTTTATTATTGACAAAAATCTTTTTGAATTGCTTAAACACTTATGAATATTGCGTTCTATTTGAAAAATACACCTTTCATGTCCAAAGCATTCAACTCTGTCAAGTTCCGCCTTCTTGTTTCATCATCGTCATTTTTATGCGTAGAAAAATGAAGTCTTAGGATTTTGACCGTTTTGAAACGCAGTGGGCATAATTCACATTGATAAACATTTTCACCCAAATGTAAGCGCAGATGTTTTATTAATTCATTTGATTGACAGTAGGCATTTTTACAATAATTACATTTGTAAGGCTTTTCGCCGGTATGAATGCGTGTATGGCGTTTTAGTTTTTCATTTGTGACAAAGCTAAAAAATAAAAATCAAAAATTAGCTGATATGTTATATATAACAAACCGAGATACGCATAAGTATTAAAGTAGGTCGATTTGGAAGTACCAAAATTTGATGATATTGTCGATAGCTTTTGGCATGAGGAACAAAAAAGTTTCATGACGACATATCAAAAAAAAAAATCATTTCATTTTTTTCATCAATAAATAATTCCAACTAATCAGCCATGTTCCGAGAAACGCGTGATTTGAAACCGCAATACGTTTTGAAAAACACTTAATTGATTTTTTAAATGGACTGATGGACATTACTAAATATTTAATTACAGTCGAACTTCCATAATTCGAACTTCTTTAATTCGAATTTTCTCTAACTCGAACTAATTTAGTTGGCAGTAGCGTTAAAAAAACAAGCCACATACAATTTGCCTTCTGTAACTCGAACTTCCATAAGTCGAAGTTCTCCATAACTCGAACAAAAAACATACACACGAACTCTATAACTGGAAGAATTTTGCTTGTTTTTTGTTTTAGTTGCGATTTGTATGTTGTGATCTCTTTTGTTGCTATTTTTGGTGATTTTTTTCGGGAATTACAAATTTGTTTCTTTTTGATTGCGTAAGTATCAATTCTGTGCATAATTCGGCCTAGATGATAAATGTTGAAAACGATTTTTTTGTTTATTATAATGGCAACTAAACGTGTTTTAAAATGCTTATCAATTGAACGAAAAAATATAAATTTAAAAGAGACGTCGAAGATGTATTAAAGAAAAAGGAAACAGCTGATAAATATGGTATTTCGGCAAGCACGGTCTCAACAATTTTCAAAAATAAGAAATCAATTATCAAATCGATTGAATCTGGCTTTTGTTTATGTAGTAAAAGAGTTAGAACCCCAAAATGGAAAAATGTCGACAAAGCAGTCCTCGATTGGTTTTTAGCAGCTAGAAGCCAAAACATGCCTATATCTGGTGAAATATTAAAGGAAAAGGCAAAGCGTTTTGGATATGATAACTTTACAGCAAGCACAGGTTAGATTAATAAATGGAAGCAGAGGTATTAAGAAAACGATTAATTGATGAAAAGTTCATTTAACTTAATGAATTAAAAAAAAAAGTGAATTTAAAGTAAAAAGTATTTTACTTAATTATAATTTTTTAACTATGTGAGTACATATCTTTGTTCTTTTATATTCTTAAGTATATAATTTTCCATTAGAGGCTATTTTAAATAAAAATACATAATACAAAAACCCTATATTCTATGATTCTGCAACTCAAAGTCTGCGTAAGCCGAAATTTTGTTTGGGATAATGGTTTTTGGGTTAATGGTTATTTGAGTTATAGAAGTTCGACTGTATTTCAATCTGAATAAAAATTGGCAAACGGGTGTCAAATATAAGTCGTGTTCGGATATTCAGTTTTTAGGAATAAATATCTAAATCAAATACGTATTTAATAACAATTGAGTGTGTTATTTATTTATTTTCCTAAAGTTGTTAAGAAAAGTAAAAAAAAACATAAAAAATATAGGGTTTTAACACGCGTATATTAGCTTCACTTGTGTGTTTGCTTATTTGCAACTCTCGCAACTCTTGTCGTATGAGTGATTATTTATAGGGAGAGATAAGAACAGTGTTAATCATACTCATGCACGCTATCATATCACATCAAACTAAAAAGTAAAAATACATCCAATACATCAAACTGAAAAGTAAAAATAGTTAAAAAACTAAAAAACACGCTTCGACAACGAACTAAAAAGTGAGAAATATTTTTAAAAATAAGCTTTAAACAATAGTGAACGAAAAATATTAGTATTATCAGCACTCTACACGTTCGTTCTTTGGTTGTTTTTCAATTTACAGTTTTGTTTCATCATTTTTTAAACTTCATCTCTACCGTTTGCAGTTGGCTTTATTTTTCTCTACGTCATTTTTACTCATCTACATTCAAAATTTTTATACGAGTATTTCCATTCAGCGTTGTCAACTTCGAAAATTCTAAACTCATGTAATGGAAAAAAAAACGCGTTATTTCAATAAAAACGCACCGAATTTTGAATGTTTCTTTCCATTTTTTCGTATAAATCCTTTAAATAAAAAGAAAACATATTAAATTGTATTTCCTTTTGCAAGTTAAGTGATAGCAAATTCAATCAGCTTACTTTAATATACGCATGCGATTTGAAGTCACGAGTTTAAGCGATATGCATTTACCATAACACCTATTTGGCGATTTCAAATCGCAAAACCATACTTCTTGCCATGATATAAAAAATACAAGTTAGTTTCATTCTCTCAATTTTCTTTAACAATCACCATCTGACAAGTATAAGGATTGTGACAAAATAAATAAATCTAAAATGTTGTACATACGAATCGACATATTTCAACATTTACGAGTAAAATGACAAGAAATGGTTTATTACATTACAATATTAATTGCTTTTGTTTGTTGCTTTTCCGACTCAAATAAAGAGCTGCATATTTCAAAATTGCAAAAGCACAAAATAATTGTTCAAAAATACAAATATCACATTTTTGAAGGCGCTTATCTTTTCTGGTATTTAAAAATGAAATAATTTTTAACAGAAAATATTATATTCATTCTTGAAACCAAAAATAAAATTTTATTCTGAAATATTTGTTGATTTTAGTTTTCCGAATAAAGAAAAGCCACTTTCGAACGGATTCGAATTCTGTGACAACAGTATCGAAAACCGGTAATATAGAAAATTGAGTTACGAAAAGAGACGGAAATATAAATTAATAACAAACGAACAAGGCTACAAAGAAATGTAATACCAGTAAACACAAGGTATAGTATGACTACAATAGTAGTCAGACAAATGGTAGCATCAGTGCAGTACTCGTATTCTAAAAACCAGCTATTAACATTATTTTTATTTTAATAATTAATATTAATTTAATTCAAAACTCATTTTTGGCAACACTGTTTTATTATTTGTCATTTTTCTTGCAGTAAGTATTGAAAATTCACTTACAACCAAATTTGATCGTAAGTTGGGTTGTAAGTAAGAAACATTTGTGTGTATTGGTAAAAAAGTTTGAATGCATTGACATCGTCGAACTTGCACTTGCATGTGTAAATGCTGTGTAAGAGATATGTGCACTATTATTAGATGTATTTTCAATCACATTCATATACGAGTGTGTCGTCATAAGATGTCCTGAACTCTTTCATTATCGAATTATTAAATATCATATTGTATTATAGTTTCATTAGTTTGTAAAACCTATTTTTAATCATACATGACCCTATGGGCTCGATTGATAATAAATAAATAATAAAAAATTATAAATAGCTTGTTTTCTATGTTTCCCAGCTATCTATATGTCGACATTTCATAGGAACTACCCTAATCATCAGTAGACTTTGGAAATTTTTGAAAGATATTCTCAAACATTCAACTTTATATCCCAACAATCCAAATAAATTGCCGAGAATTTAAAAAGAAAAATGCTCTAATAATATCCGTCAAAATACAAAAAACAAGCTTTTCTATTTATAAACGTCTCTAACATTTCTTCACACCTGGGAAACATAGAAAACAAGCTATTTATAATTTTTTATTGGTATAAATGTTAGAAGCTTAAATAGCGAATAAAAAACTTAATTGTATAAATAAATAATAATAATAGAAATTTGTACAAATTTTTGGATAAACGAACAGGCTTAATAATACCACAAAAATTTTGTAATATACCAAAAACTCAACTTTAAAATTTTTGGCAGGTTGTAATTTTTAACATATAATCTGCTTGCTTGAGTTCTTTTTATTCTCTAACTCCTCGTCTTTACGCGCCATCGACTTGAACATAACATCGGCAGAGCGAAAGTAAAAATAAGTTTATGTTCTTGTATGTGGCGAATACGTATGTTTGGATTTACCTTATCAAAGTGTTCGATTCGGCGCCATTTTGTGTATTTTTGTTCGTGATGGCCAACACCTCTTAAGAGGTGTGAACAAATACTTCCAACAACAGCTGCTCAAATTTGGGGACCATCGTTATTTTTACCCGATTGAGATCGTTTTAAGTGAAATAGTTTATAATGTAGTCAAAGATATTAATGATTTAATTTTGAAACAGTTTGAACAGTTCTTAGCCAATTCGAAATAAAGGGTGTTTTTTTAAGCTGGATAGAACTTTAAATTGTAAAAAGTAACACAAAAAATTAAATTTTGATGAAACATTTTTTTTATTTGTTTCAGTATACTCTGACAAATCATCATGAATAGACTCACGCTTGAACAACGCTACGAAATTATCTAAATTTACTTTGAAAATCAGTCGTCGATTCGCCCGTTGTTTTATCGCAAAATTGTGTTCAGCGATGAGGCGCATTTTTGGCTTAACGGGTTTGTTAATAAGCAAAATTGCCGCATATGGAGTGAGACCAACCCACAAGAGACCCTACAGACTCCATTACATCCAGAAAAATGCACTGTTTGGTGCGGTTTTCATGCTGGTGGCATCATCGGACCTTATTTCTTCAAAAATGAGGCCGGAGCTCGCGTTACGGTCAATGGAGATCGTTACCGCACCATGATCAATGATTTTTTGTTTGAAAATATGGATGACATTGATCCGGAGGAGATGTGGTTTCAACAGGATGGCGCTACGTGCCATACGGCGAACGCAACCATCGACTTACTGAAATCAAAATTTGGCGATAAGTTGATTTCGAGAAATGGACCTGTCAATTGGCCTCCAAGGTCGTGCGATTTGACACCTCTCGATTATTTCCTGTGGGGCTACGTGAAGTCACTGGTTTATGCTGATAAACCAGCAACAATTGACGCCTTGGAGGCCAGCATTGTTCGTGTTGTTCGTGACATACGGCCAGCAGTGCTCGAAAAAGTGGCCCAAAATTGGACGTCCAGAATGCGCTTCGTCAAGAACAGCCGCGGTGCCCATATGCCCGAAATCATTTTCAAATGTTAATGTCACGTATTGATCTTTCGAATAAAAAAAAATTTTGATTACAATTTAATTTTTTGTGTTATTTTTTACAATTTCAAGTTCTATCGGGCTTAAAAAAACACCCTATATAAATAAGTTAATTGATATCGAGGATGCAGTCCGACATCTATAAAAAATTTGAATTTGCTTAAACCTTTTCGCTTGCCATCACACAATCTTTTACTTAAAGTACTTTTAAGAAA
The DNA here is from genome assembly GCA_914767995.1 of Thecocarcelia acutangulata. Taxonomy (NCBI): domain Eukaryota; kingdom Metazoa; phylum Arthropoda; class Insecta; order Diptera; family Tachinidae; genus Thecocarcelia; species Thecocarcelia acutangulata. The sequence goes on along the minus strand of OU612095.1, from coordinate 19,443,475 downwards.
TTTAGGCGCAGGACCTAAGAAATAATTCCCAATGATTCCAATAAAAACATCGTTTTTAATTTCTGTCAACAAGTCCCACGAACAAACTTTCTCTTCGGCAATAATAGATTTGAGAAAAACATATTTTTCTAATGGGTTGGCAACCGAAGCAATCTATATACAAATTTTTTACCACAAAATAAATCGTTATCGAATATTGCTTACCCGGTAGCTCTACACCTCACGCCTATTGATTGAATATTCATCACTTAAATAGATATTTTTCATCATACAAACACTTGTTTGTATGCACATCTTTCCTGATAATGATCAAAAATTTGTGTAATGATTTTTACTTTTACTCTTATAGTGAAAGGCCAATGTAAGCGGCTTGCGGCTGCCGGCGGCAACAATGTGACCCATTTACAAAAAATTAGTTTTTTTATAAAAATATTCATACAAAATTTTCAACATGTTGAATTTAATTTAATTTGGCAATGCCGTTAAAGGCGGCCGAGCGGCAATGTTGAATTCAATTTAACTTGTTGCTTTGCCGCTTCAATTTGTTAAACCAAAAAGTAAAGAAAAAAAATAGAAAACAGAAATTAATTTTCAGTTTTGAAATTTCAACAATTGAATTTGTTTATTTATTTTGGCTTTAAAAAATATCAAAATGTTTTTTTGTTTAATCTTCGAAGCACAAAATTTTCTTCAATTAGCCGCGTTCATTTGCCTACAACAAATAAACTCAAGCGGCAAATAGAACAGTTGGTTGCCGCTCGTTGCCGCAAGCCGCTTACATTGGCCTTTCACTATTAGTTATATGCCGGAAATATAACATGTGTGTTTAACCATAATAGTGAAAGGCCAATGTAAGCGGCTTGCGGCAACGAGCGGCAACCACCTGTTCTATTTGCCGCTTGAGTTTATTTGTTGTAGGCAAATGAACGCGGCTAATTGAAGAAAAATTTGTGCTTCGAAGATTAAACAAAAAAACATTTTGATCTTTTTTAAAGCCAAAATAAATAAACAAATTCAATTGTTGAAATTTCAAAACCGAAAATTAATTTCTGTCTTCTATTTTTTCCCCTTACTTTTTGGTTTGACAAATTGAAGCGGTAAAACAAAAAGTTAAACTGAATTCAACATTGCCGCTCGGCCGCCTTTAACGGCATTGCCAAATTAAATTAAATACAATATGTTGAAATTTATGTACGAATATTTTTATAAAAAATATAATTTTTTGTAAATGGGTCACATTGCTGCCGCCCTCTGCCGCATGCCGCTTACATGGGCCTTTCACTATAAAAGTATTAATATTTTAAAGTATTTTCCTTGAAAAATACTCATTCAAATTAAAATTAAATTTCTATGGGCGGCAACACTGTTTGTTGCTTTTTGCATGCAAGCGAACAAATCATTTGCAAACGAAATCTCTTGCAAGTGAGCCCACTACTTGCAGATGCGTTAGTAAAAAACGGACAATGTATTGGGTTTTTGCACTTGCACTTGCATGTGTAAACACCGAGTTACAAAAAATAAAAGTCGAGAAACAGTAAAAAAAAATTTAATTTTGTTGCCTCGAAAAAATTTTTTTTTTCTTTTTTTTTTTTTTTTTTTTTTTGATAGTGGAAAGTTTTTTTTCCTCATGCCAAAAGCTATCGGAAATTCGATGGCACAATATCGATTGCAAAATCGTCCCCACTTTAATAAATATGTGTAGTCTGTATGTTTGTGTGTATGCACCTACCGTTTTTCACAAAACTCGCAGGCAAATGGTCTGTCATTATTATGATACATTTTGTGTTTTTTCAATAGGAAAGGTTTATGGAAGCCCCGTCCGCATATATCACAAATATGATTTTTCGGTTTGGCTTTGTGTATGATCTGATGTGATACTAAATCAGTTTTGGTGGTAAACGAGCGTGGACAATCGGGACAGGAGAAGTTTTTCTCACTGCGATGACGATTGGAATGCTCTTTTAAGCCACCAGCCGTGGTATATCCTTTGCCGCATTGTGAACACAAAAATACTTTTTCACCTACAAGATGTGTATGTGTATACGCACACACATACACGTAAATATATGAAAAATATTATTAAACATATTTAGTTTTTTTTTTTTTTCAATCTTCCTACCACTATGCGTCCTCATATGATCTTTTAGTAATGATCTCTCCTCAAACTCTGTAAAGAAAACAAAATTATAATTATGCAGATAGATTTCGATTTTGGTTATTTATTAACAAACCTTGTTGACATATTGAGCATCTGCAAGTTTGTTCTTTATTGTTGTGCATTTCTTGATGCTTTTTAAAAGATATTTCAGATTTCAGTTTTCGTTTGCATTTATCACAGGGATAAAACTGATGTTTTCCTTCGTTTTGTTTTTCTTTTAGGTAACTTATTCTTTTGGTTGCTGGTTTTTTATTCTGCTGATGGCAGTTAATTGTTTCATTTGCTTCTTCCTTAACTAGTAATTTAACATCAGAAAACTGGTTTGTTTTTGAACGTTTCGGTTTTTTAGTTTTATTACTTAAAATAGCAGAAAGTTAAGTAAAATGATTTCGTTTTTTAAAAGTTTCAATCACAACGTTTAAAAATTAAAAAAAAGAGAACAAATTATTTCATTTAAAACTAGTCAGATCTGTCACAAGCATAATTTTGCGATCTCTGTCACTTTGATTACAGTTTTTTTTATAGTGAGATGGCTGGATTTACATATTTAGCCATTTCACAAGGTCAATTCCTTTTTCTTTATATTGGACTAGTACTCAGAAGATAAGCCCACCATATGCAGTGCATTGTACTAGAGCAGCGAAAATAGGTTGTGGGGAGGGCGAAAAAGGGAGTAGTGTTTGTGAACATTTGACTTGAACTTTCCAACGTTATAACAGACAGGAAACACGTTTGCAGGCAGCTTGTTGCACAGATGATGCGTACGTCAGAAAAACGAATTCTTTCTGTAATGCGTTGTACGATTCCCTAGGCAATCGCCCTCAAATGGATAAGCGCTGGCTGATGAACGCGCTTTACGTAAAAATATGTGGTCTCGCCGGAACAAAAATTGTAGTAACGATAGAATAGGAAAACGCACCCTACACTGCAGCTGTGCTCGAGAGAGTTAAGAGATCTGAATACCCTCCTACTGTCACTGATAAACTTCTTCGCTCTCTCAAGTACATGACCAAGTAACCCCAAAATAGACTTGTTGAACGCGTTCCCGTTTTTACGACCCCATTCGGAGATTAATAGAAGATTACTACTCAGTGAGTCATTCATATTTTGCTCTCTTGGCACCAATGTCGGATAGACTAGGCCTATAACTGAATGAGTAAGAATGTCAAATACTGCTGCCATGCGCGAAAGAGTGGATAGGGTCGGAAGGTCGTTAAGAAAAACAAGAAAACTTGTCACTAGTTAAGTTATTTTACTTTATTCATAATTTTGCTCATTATAACTATATTGAAAATTATATATTAATCATATATGGCCCCATGGGGCTCGATTAAATACAAAACAAATAAATTGAAAAATTGAAATACGGTAAGAGAAAAAACCAAGCTTTGCAGTACCACTGAATTAATCTTGAACTCGTTTGATGAAATCCCATCTTTGTAGTACTCCTGAATTAGTCTTGAACTCGTTTAAAGAAATCCCATCCCCTGAGAAATCCACTTTGGCCGTCACACCACTAAATAAATTGTAAACTTGAGATTTTTTTCGGTATAAATTCATTTTTAACACAAAAATATTAATTTTGGTCTTGAAATTAGGAATGATTTCATTTTGAAAATCTTTTTGTTTTTTTTTTTGTGTTCTAAAGAACGAGTAATGGATTGAATTCCGTTCAAAATTGAATTCTGTGACATGTCTAATTATTTGTCAGTATTCGCAGAAATTTTCATTTTCGAAAAACATCTTCAAAATGTATTTTGCAGTGCAGCATGTCGCACTCTATCAACCGCCTTGGAAATATCTAGAGTCACCACTTTACTTTCACTGAAATGTTGGATTAAGTGACACCATTTCTCCGAGAGATATGCGAAAAGATCGGTGGTAGAGCGTTCCCTGCGAAGTCCACTTTGGCCGTCACTAAACAAATTGTAAGCTTAAGATTTTTTTGGTATGAATTCATTTTTAACACAAAAATATTATTTTTATTCTTGAAATTAGGAATGATTTCATTTTGAAAATCTTTTTATTTTTTCGTGTTCTAAAGAACGACACACGGATTGCATTCCGTTCGAAATTGAGTTCTGTGACATGTCTGATTGTCTTCAAGTCGTATTTTGTTTAAAATATTTTAAAAATTATTAAAGAGTTCAAACTGCTGCCACAACCAAAATATTATCACAACCAAATTTTTTTCAAAAAGTTACCAAATGTGCAAAAGAAAAAAATTATCAAAATTAATATGAATTTTGTTACTTGGCAAACATATAAATTAATTTAATTTGCATTATCATACAAAAGATATTTCTAGCTTATAATTAAATACGTGTTATAATCACCAAGCCTGAAAACAAAAATTAATTCGGCACTTATTTCAAATTGGATATAATCGGAAGATGTACTTCCTCTTGAAGATTGAAATTCTTTATATAAATTATTTTTTTCATTAATGTGATGTTTCCACAATGCAAACAAGCGACTTGTCTGAAAATTTGGTATATAAATCACTCAATTTGGTATATAAATCACTCATATCAAATTTATTGCCAATTCGACTATTCCCAAAATTAATTTTTTCTTCGGCATTCAGTAGGTGTACAATATAACTTATTAACTTTTTAACAATACTTATTTTTTAATTCGCTTATATTAGTTTAACTTGTATGTTTGCAACACTTCGAGTATTGCCATATGAGTGAAAACTGTATCTACAGTGTTGCCGCTTTAGTGCGAATATCGGAGTTGCCGTATAGCTTCCGGGGAAGTAGAGGATTTACGAAACCGATTTTGGGAACTCCCAAAAAATGCAGTACCACTTCGCTAACCGAATAGAAACCGGTTTTTCATATTCGGTGCGCGTTTTGACTGTGGAACGTGAATTGAAGTTGATATATTGTTTCCGGCGAAGTTGGGGGATTTTGGGGATTCCTGAAGCCAACTTTGGGAATTTCCAAAAAAAATTCGGATTCATTTCCCTACCCGTTATGGAAGTGGTTCACCATATTCGGTGCGCGTTTTCGCCGTTGAATTTGCATCTGTAAACGGTCATTAGCTGTATTGCGAAAATTAAGATGCCATATTGCTTCAGAGGAAGTGGGGGGTTTTGACGTTATCTGAAGCCAACTTTGTGAATTAATTTTTTGCGAAAATTTAAGCTGCCATATTGCTTCTTAGGAAGTGGGGGATTTTCACGTTTTCTGAAGCCGGCTTTAGGAATTCCCAAAAATCTCGGAATCACTACCGAATAAGAACCGGTTTTTCATATTCGGTGTGCGTTTTGGCGTGGAACGTGTAGTGAACTATTAACGGCCATTTGATGTAGTGCGAGAATTGAAATTGCCACATAGTTTCTGGGGAAGTGAGAGATTTTGGCAATTGGTTATATGGATAATTAGTCTGATATCGAAGTTATTTAAACTATATTTTTGCTTTAACTTTCGTTTGATACGATTCTTTCATTATCCTAAATTCCAATTTTTCATATACATTTAAGACGTTTTTTAAATTTATAGTTATTAAATTACGGAGCATTCTAGCAATACGTTATTGGCCTGAAAGGCTTTCTGGTGTTGCAAATGTAAATAAACAAAAATTAAATCAATATATATGTTTATTATAAAGTCTATATATTAAGAAAAATAAAATCGTTTGATAATACACATGTTACTTTTTCCACTTATTATTTTTATTTACTTCATTTCATTAATTTTATTATTATTCTTATTATTACTCTTTTTATTATTTTATTTATTTATTTATTTATTTTTTGTTTTTGTTAGTTCTGTATACTATAAACATGTTTCAAAAGTTATGCACCTCCGGCTCAGCGAAACTGTTATGTTCATTCGATTTTCAGGTACATATTTAAATATGCAAGTTTTATTTAACGAACGTTCCTTTCATTTCCAAGGCGTTAAGAGCGGCTAAATTTCGAGCTTTTGTTATCTCATCATCATTCTTATGCGTTGCGAAATGACTGCGTAAAAGTTTAACAGTTGGTAGTTTTTCAGGACATAATTCACATTGATAGATATTATCGCCCAAATGCGTGCGCAAATGTTTCATTAATTCACTGGACTGGCAATAAGATCTTTCACAATAGCTGCATTTGTAAGGTTTTTCGCCGGTATGAATGCGTGTATGGCGTTTTACTTTTTCGCTGGTAACAAAGCTGCCAAGAAAAATTCAAACATGTTTTTAGAGGAATATAGTAAATAAATATAGTTTTTTTTACCGTTTATCACAATATTCGCAGGCATAAGGTCGCTCATTGTTGTGATACATTTTGTGTTGTTTTAATAAATATGGTTTATAAAATCCTCGTCCGCAAACATCACATATATGATTTCTTGGCTTGGCCTTGTGAATATCATAATGGGAAAGCATATCGGTTTTGGTAGGAAAAGATCTCGGACAGTCGGGACAAGGAAACTGTCTTTCCTCTAAGTGACGGAATGAATGTTGTTTCAGGCTTCCCGACGAAGCAAATCCTTTACCACACACAGAGCACAAAAATGGCCGTTCGCCTGATTAAAATGTCAAGATAAATAAGTTATGGGTATGTCATAACTTTCACTCGCTATTATATCTTACCAATATGTGTCCGCTGGTGTTCCTTCAACATTGAACTAAAACGGAAAACTTAAATTACATTCTGTGATTAGTGGCATTAATTAAGCAAAAAAATTCGTTAATTATTACCTTTACTGCAAATATTACACTCATAAGGCCTTTCCTCGCTGTCTTTTTGCTCATGCATTTGTTGATGTTTTAAAAAGGATAATTTTGTTTTTAATTTTCTCTTGCATCTAGGACACGGATAAACTCCTTTAGCAATCATTTCTTTTGTTATGCCAGATTTTTTTGTTGCTGTTTTAAACTTATCATCATCTTTAACACAACCACCACCACCACGACCTTCCTTTTTTTCATCCTCACAAAAAATGTTGAATATATCATCATCAATTAGTTCCGTATTGGATTTTCTACACGCAGAATTTTTACTTTTTTTCAATTTACTTTAAATAACAAAAAAAATAAAGTAAAAATTTGTTTGTAGCTTTTTATCTTTTTTTCTTCGGATCAATATTTAGCTTTGAAAATATTTACAGATATTCTTAAAAATACAATGCGCTGTTTACAGAAGCTAGTGATTTGGCTAGAAATTTTTTTATAAAAGCCACTCAATTTTTTTAGTGTTTTCTATATAAATTTCCTCATTTCGTCTGTATTCTGTAAACAGAACATAGAACTCCCATGTTTTCCGAGTTTACAAATACATGTTTTTTTGAAGTAAATGGAAATTTTTAAATCTATTAACTGATTACAGTTAGGTTAGATTTAATATATAGTTATTTGATCTTGTTTAAGTAATTAATTCTTATTTTTGCAACTAAAGATCGTTTTGGTTTTATATAAAAGTTCAACAGTGTTTTAATTTTCCTGACGATGATAACAAATTGTTATCGAAATATCGAAAATAAGTAATGTTGAACTTTTATATAAAACCAAAACGATCTTTAGCTGCGAAAATAAGAATTAATTATGTTAGGTTAGGTTTAACAGGCCGTCTGCTATTGAAAAAAGATAGCCCATTAAAAAACCAAACAAATTTCGAAAATATCCCACTTAAAAAAAGAAAACTTTAGATTTAAATCTGTGCGCTATATTTTTGTCTGGCATGGTCGGCCATTTATCTAAAGCAGTATTTTTTTAGTTCTTTCAAAGAATTCAACATTTTAAAATTTTCATATTTAATAGTAGGATTTTTCGTTACAAAATTTTATTTTATTTTTTTTTTATTTATTTGATCAATTCAGTAATATAAAGCCAAAAATGGCCAAAATAACAATATTTTGGCCATTTTATAATAATATTTATAATATCAAACTTGTGTATTTGCATTTGAAAGAAAGTGTGAAAAGAAGTGTTTGGAAAATGCGTGTGAAATGCGCAAGAAAAAAAATTAGACTTTTCATACAAATTTTCTAGACCTGCTACTCATTCGTATACCGTAAACTGCACAATAAAATTACTGCCAGTTTACCAATTCGGAAAGAAAATGAATACGAAACAAAGCTAGTCACTCACTTTCGAATCAATTTGAGTTTGTCTATTACATTATTATTCGTTCGCATATTTTTATATATTTTCATTGAATTTTGACACATTGTTCGCATAGAATAAAGTTAGACGAACCCAAATCAATTTTCTTTTGCTAAGATTGCGAACGCAAACATGCTGTCGATATTGCTAAACTGGCTTTTTATTCAGCAGTACTTTCATATAAATTTCATAAAAATAGGTGCATATCTTTAGGAGCGGCGATTTGATCTTCGAGTATTTAACTACATGAAACACAAAATACAGGTAAGTCCTGGTATAACGAAGATATTATGTCAGATCAGCTCGTTATACATGTTATGTTGAATAAGCTGTCAGATATTGAGAAAATATTTTACTTGTGTCTAATTTGGGGCCCGTTGAGTTTGCTGAGATTCATGCGCATCACAGAAATCTACATATCCTGCACCGGCACAAATCCGAACCAAACTGAGGATCGGATAAACGAGTCAAATCCGTCTATATCGCATTCTGATATTTCTGCCAAATCAAGCTGTACCGGTTTGCCTAGATGCCACGCCTTTATATAAGAAAGAGCAGGACAACGGCAGATGAAGAATCCGTCGTACGTTGCTTTTTTCAACTGACTACTAAGTTGAAATACATGTATTCTTATGAGCTTTGTCATATTCCGTACTGCTGCGTCAACGCAAAGTATTAAAGATGAACAACTTTCAACTTTTAACGTACGTTGAGAACTTTGACAACTATCTGGTAATATTTTCTGTATATTTTGATTTAATTTTTCGTTCAAAAATTAAATAAATTAAAGAAACAAATTGTGTTAGATTTTTTGTGCTGTGTCTGAAATATAAATTCAAAGATTTTAATCAAATCAAAGTAAAATGCAGTTGATTTTATATCCGTACACAAAGTACTGATTGTGCCAACTGCATACTTCGTATACGTTGATGTCAGTTAAAAAGGAGACGAACAAATTACGACGGATTCTATATGTCCCGGCCTTTACACTCTCCTCTTCATTTAGATTTATTTATTTATTTCGCAAGCTTCTACATCAGTCATAATACGCAAGATTTTACTTTCTCGATTGTGTTCCCATGTGACTACATACCCAAACCCCGTTGTATACAGTCTTAGTTAAGACGCCCTATTATAACTGGGCTTTGTTAGCCTCGATACTCAACAGGCATTTTCGCTAAACCATCTGTCCTATGCAGTCCTTAAAAAAAAAGTTGAAATTGTATCTGGTTTTTATAGCTTTTTAGCGATGTCCTTACTATCCCAGTAGTTAATATCAAAAATAATATCATTCGTTACAGTGCATTTTCGGTAACCGAGATTCGTTATATCTAGATGAACCTACAATATTAATCAGAATGTTACGATTGGAGTGCAAGCACCTATGTTTTTATATTATCATTTTTGAAAATAGTCTCATCAGTCTGATACGCAAGACGTTGTTATTATGAGTAAATATTGCCAGTTTATGGGACACATTATTTCAATATCCCTAATAACAAAAAATCTTTCATAAAAGTCATATATTAGGTCTGTTTCTTTACTCTACTTTGGAATCCCGCGAGATCCCAATTTGCCCGAGAAGCGTTTACGTACTTTAAAATTGGGCAAATGAGAGCACTTTTGCGAGAACAATATGCTTCCTTTTCTTGCACGAAATAGCCGCAGTTTTTCTTCGGGCTAGTTTGGACAAGTAGTTAAACAATCAGCTGTTTGAAAAATAAACATAACAAGAAACTTAATTTGAATCAGCTATATGCAAATGATTTCAATATTATATTAATATCATATAAAAAAGTATGTGCAAAAGACCTTAAATACCTCAAAAGCGTAAAAAATCATACTATTTGTGTTGCCGCATCAAAATTTGTGTTGCCGCATCAAAACACTGCATATGCTTTTTTTTGGGCTAGAAATTTGGCTTTCTGCGTTCCCGTACTTTTGGTAATCTCTTTTTGAGAAAAACTTATGCTTGCTCCCATATGCCCGAAACTTAGCCCGAAAGTAAAGAAACACACCTATTATAGTGCGTATAATTTTCTGTTTATTCCGACTTGAGGGAGAGAATGTTAATTCATACAGATAAGCCGCTTTTTATAACACTCTAAAAGTTTAACTCCCTACGAACATTATATATTGACAGTACGTTCAAGATTTTTTAAATTAACATTTGTAGCGTCTATGAAAAAAAAATACGAGGCAACTTGAGTGCATAACTAAACACCTTAACTTTATAATTAAATATATAGGTATATCTTTGAAATAAAAATTCCATTTTATATGTTATATTGTTTAATTACCTTGCAATCTTTTTCGGATCCCATTCGGTGTCTGTATTATCATCGTCCCAAACTAAATCTATGCTTAAATCACTACAGCTTTCAATAAATTCTTCAGTTGCTTCGGCAGCTCTATTTATTTCCTCTTCCATTATTAACTCATCGTCTGATTTCATCGAATTTTCCTCAATAAAAGTGTCATCAAATTCAGTCTTAAAAACATCATCATCATTATCTTCAGGGTCATCATTAAAGTCATTGAAGGTGCCGTCTTGTTCTTCCAACATTTTATACAATTTTCTTTCACTATTAACACAATTAAGTTGAAAATTATACATGTCTTTTATCTTCTCTGAACATTGAAAACAAATTTTTTTTGGCAACTGATCACTTTCATCGATTTTAAGCTGCGGAATTGTAGCTTTCATTAGCTCTAGTAATTTGAATTTTTCTTTGGCTTCGTCCTGAATGGTAAAAATTGACACCATTTGTGTCGTTTTCATTTTTACTTTATTCTTGTTAACTGCTTCTGGCGGCTTGTTTTCATTTAACATGCACGTTCGGCATATATTTTCAAAATCTGTAGTCATTTTTTATTTGAATTTTTCAAGTTATTATATATTGAAACGATGAATTAAAGTTTTATGACGAAAAATAACAAAGTAAAAAATTTTCTTGACGTTTAGAGTGATGAAAAAGTTGTTTACACTGTGCTGCCAGACCATTAATATCAATATCGATTTGCAAAAAAACCATGATATAAAAAACAAGGTAGCCGCTTCGCTACAACAATACAACAATAAGAAAAACAACAGGTATTTTGTTTGTGTAAAAAGGCGAATTCACACTTAAGCTGTCAAAAATAGTTGATAACGAACATGTAAAAAAATTTAAATGGCGCCGAAAAAGGTAAACAAAACTTGACAGATAAAGTGCCGCCATATTAATCGAATTCGCCTGAATTCGCCGATGCATCCACCTAAGAATGAATTCGCCTTGCAAAAAAACTAGGTAGTTTTAAAATTATAATAAATACAAAACCGAAAAACATCACATATATTTTATTGTTAAAAATTACATAATTTGATCAAAACTTTGTCTCTTGCTTGAAAAAGCAACAAATTCTATGTATTTTTTTTTTCAAATTATGAAGCTGTAAACAAAATTTTGACAATATTACGGAAGAATCATAAAAGACAGATGTGTATATACCAATACCTGATAAATCTGGCTTCATGATACAAAAAACAAGGTAGCCGCTTCGCTACAACAATACAACAATAATAAAAATAACAGGTATTTTGTTTGTGTAAAATGGCGAATTCACACTTAAGCTGTCAAAAGTAGTTGATAAAGAACATGTACAAAAATTTAAATGGCGCCGAAAAAAGTAAACAAAACTTGACAGGGAGAGTGCCGCCATATTAACCGAATTCGCCTGAATTCGCCGATGCATCCACCTAATAATTAATTCGCCTTGATCTGGCTTGATAAGAAACAAAGTGTTTTAATATCTAGAAGGTGGCAGCGCTACATCATGTGACAATTCTTTCTTTTAAAATTGTAAACTGTAAACGTCAAATATTATGCTTAGGATGGTGAAAGTGAGTTTAGTGATTTGTTACGTCAAATATATTGTTTACATTTTTTAAAGTGAATTTAGTGGTTTATTCTGTATTAAACATTTAAAAATTTTTTTTGTGATAAAGATAATTAAAAAATTCAAACAATTGAGTTTTTTATTCGCTATTTTAGCTTCTAACATTTATAAATTTATAATTAAAAAAAAATAATTTAAAATTGTGAAAATATACTTTCATAAATTATAATTGTAAAATAAAAATTGGTATTCTTGATTTAGCTTTTTTATTCTTAATAATTATATAATATATTAATAATTAAGTTTTTTATTCGCTATTTTTAGCTTCTACCATTTATACCAATAAAAATTATAAATAGCTTGTTTTCTATGTTTCCCAGCTATCTATATGTCGACATTTCATAGGAACTACCAACGGTTGTTCATTTGTTTGAAAGGTGTAAAGAAATGTTAGAGAGGTGAATAAATGAAAAGGCTTGTTTTTGTGTTTTGACAGGTATTATTAGAGCATGTTTCTTTTAAATTCTCAGCAATTTATTTATATTGCTGGGATATAAAGTTGAATGTTTGAGAATATCTTTAAAAAATTTCCAAAGTCTACTGATGATTAGGGTAGTTCCTATGAAATGTCGACATATAGATAGCTGGGAAACATAGAAAACAAGCTATTTATAATTTTTATAATATATTAATTATTTTTTTTGTTTTAAACATTTTTGTATACTCAGGCTATGCTGCTGTGATGTAATATAATTATATTGGCCCTTGAGGCTTTGTATTGCATATTTTTGTAAATAAATGAAATGAAAAGAAATGAAAAATAAGTTACAAATATTTTTGACGAAACTAGCTTACCACAGGCCTGTTTTTGTTTTGTTCTGGTGCTGTCACCTTGTAGACGTTAATGCACTTTGGTTAAAACCTAACTGCCATTTTCATAAAAATTATTTGTATTAATTAATTTTCTGAAGAAAATTTCCCAATATACACAAAATAATTTTTTAAGAATATGGTCGTAAACATTTAAAAATAATTTTAAGGACATAAAAAACTTAATTAAAAATAGTAATTCATAATTGTGAAAAAATATTTTTATAATTGTGCAAAAGATTTCAAATATTTTTCACAAGAACGGCTCTCTACACGACTATATTTGTTGTAATTTTGTTAAAGCGCTGGCACCTTGTAAACGTTAAAACACCTTGATAAAACTTTTGCCTAGACATCACAAAAGTCGCACCCCATATGTCATAATGAAGAAAAACAAGATATCGTCGTCGGAAGAGCAAAAGTACGTACCTATCAAAAAACGAAGTCAAACTAGAGTATTTGACTGATTGTGATTCGTTAGGTTGACTTATTATATTGCTCTGGCAATTTTTAATATCCATTTAAAGTTCGTTAGTTGTTGTGCGTTAATTCTATTATTTGTTTTTATATGAAGCATCTTTTCGTAATGTTTTTTACTTCTCCCATAATTCCCAATTCAAAAATGAAAGTATTATTGAGATTCTTAGCATATTTTCTTGTAGGAACTCTTTCTGACGTTCTTTTTCTTAACTTGCCCTTATTTTGGGTTTAAAAATATACACACGAATATGAGTGCATGTCTGTACTCGCCGATCCTTCCGTGGCCTAAAAGGTATCTGCTCATCTTAAAGATTACTTCTTTGCTACTGCGAAAAGCGTAATATTTTTGATTGAAATCTTTATTTAACAATTATTCAAATTACATGTAAATTTAAAAATTAAAATAGAAAAAATAAACCAACGATCCTTTAGATATTAATAAAAACATACTTTTTTATACGCGGAATCATGTATCTCTAATCGTACAATAAAAACATATAACTTCAACTTTCGTATCAGTTATTAAGACCGTGCTCAATTTCAACTGTCTTATTTCATTACATAGGCAAATTACCTTTAACTTACATTAAAAAAAAGTGGCTACGAATCTTGGTTACTAAATTTAATTTGCAAATTTTGTTCTTCTTCTTTGCGAGCCTTTAGGTTGCGGGACCGAGTTTCCTCATCATCATCCTTATGAGTGGCAAAATGTGCACGCAAACTTTTAACCAATGGAAACCGCAATGGGCATAATTCACATTGATAAACATTATCACCTAGATGTTGCCTTAAGTGTTTAACGCAATCGCCACTTTGAGCAAAGGCTCTATCACAATACTTACAAGGATACGGTTTTTCGCCGGTATGTGTGCGCATATGTCGACGTTGCTTTTCACTTGTAACAAACCTATTTACAATAAGTGTAAACTTTAATTTAAGCAAATTATAAATCGATATATAGTCACTTGCCGTTTTTCACAAAATTCACATGGAAACGGTCGTTCGTCATTGTGATACCGCTGATGTTGCTTCAACAAGAACGGTTTATAGAATCCACGTCCACATTTATCGCAAACATGTATTCGTGGCTTGGCTTTGTGGGTTTCGTAATGGCAAATAAGATCGCCATTAGTGGGAAAAGATTTCGGACAATCTGGACAGGGATAAAGTTTCTTTTCCAAATGGCGAAAAGAATGTTGTTTTAAACTGCCGGCTGAAGCAAAACCTTTTCCACACTCTGAACATAAGAAAGTCTTTTCACCTGCAGTAAATACAAAAAAAAAAAATCGTTTTCGTAATGTTACGAGTAAAAAGACTTTGAATGAATAATCTAAGCAGTTTCTGCCTTACATACATGTATGCGTGCGTTGGTGTTCTTTGAATGCGACTATTTCTGGAAAAACTAAGAAGACAAATGTTTAAAAATTTATTAAGTACCAAGATTTTATTTACCCTGATTGCATGTGCTGCACTTTAATTCCTTTTCTTCAGTATCTTTTTTCAAATGCAACTCTTGATGTTTCAAAAGCGATAACTCCGATTTGAGTTTTCGTTGACATTTGTCACAAGAATAAAGTTCTTTGGGATTGCGCTTTACAGATCTAGTTGAACGTTTTGAAGAAGAGTTTTTTATCAGTTTTTTCTTAGCTCTTCTTTTTGAGTTTTTCTCAGCCGGTTTTCCCCTTTTATTTTCAACACTGCTCCTGCTGCAAAAAAAAAATTTTTCAAAAATACAATTAGATTTATTATTATTTATTTTATTAGCTACTAATATTTAAGTAGAAACGTATGAAAAGGAAAATCCTTATTTTTTGCGTTTGAAAAAAATAATCAGCACAGTTTTCTTTTATTTTAAATTCTCATTTTTTATAGTAAAATATTTAAATACAAACAGCTTGTTAGTTGATTGGTATAAATGCTTATTATTTCTTTATTTCGACCCTTGTTTTTTTCTTCTTAATATTGTGTAATTGATCGAGCTTAATCGCTTTCCTGATAATAAAGAACCAAAAAACCGAAAATTTTCAAAAAGCCTGATCAAATACGCAATATTAAGAAGATTGGTATACATATTACTTGTTAATAAAGTAAATAAACTCAATTTGGTAGAAGTTTAAAAATATTCAAAGATTTTCAAGTCTACTGATAAATGTGTCAGCTCGTACGAAATGTCGACATTTAGGCAGTTAGAAGACACAAACATGAGCTGTATATATTTTTGGCTAATACATGGATACATTATTTATTTCAATTAAGAAGTTTAACTACGGCTTACCAATTACTATCGTTAATTATTTTTGGTGAAAGAATATCAGACTTAATACTGTCATCTTCGGAACAATACACATTTTCAATTTCCTTTTCTTCCTCAATGTATAACCCGTTTCGGTTTAAACAATTTTTTAATATTTCGGTTTTGACACAGACATCGTCCAAACAATTTTCTGTGCTGCTTAAAATTTCGTTATCTTCATCTAATTCCAGGAGCTTGTATAAATGTTCTTCACTTTTCAAACACATCAGTTGGAATTTGTAAAAATTTATAATGTTCTCGGAACAGCTGTGACACACTTTCTTCGGCAACCTATCTTTTGCCTCCAATTTGAGTTGCGGCATTATAGTTTTCAGCAATTCTTTTAAATTCAGATTTCGTTCTGCAATTTCTTCTGGCACATTAAATATTGAAAGCATTTTGACTTCATGTGATTCCTTTGAATAATCTAAATCTGTTTGCGTAGAAGTTTGGTCTGCGTTAAAAGACATGCAAGTACGACACATACTATTATTATCCATTTGTTTAGAATTTTAGTATGCTGCCAGAAGACATGATCATTCATCAATTACATACCACCCAGTTTTTTAAGCATATACATGTAGTATATAAAATTGGTACAATACCATTATTTATTTCTTACTTACTTCATTCAGATATACATCTATTTATCTATCACCCAAACAAATTCTTCCAGCTTTGAATTTTTTTGCTGATAAGCAGGAAGAGCAGCTTACCCAACAAGCAATATACTCTAAAAATATTGTGCATATATAGGTATGTATATTCGCAAATAGAATTTTATTTACCTACTTCAGCAATGCCAGAAATGTTTAATTTTTTTTTTTAAGAATATTTATAAGTAGTTCAAATCGAAGTTTTTATTTGTACTTCTTTAATTTTCACGTTTTATTATGTTTTTATTAATTTTTATCGAATTCGTCTTTTATTTATAATGTACTCTGTGATTAATAACTTTAATCTGTGTTTACAACATAAAAACAACAACGTTTGTTTACCTTTAAACAGTGCTGCCAGCATCTTCGTTTCTTTAAGTATGGCCATATGTCGAACACCGTTTCCTCTACACATTTTGTAGTTTGATTAAAACCACAGAATACAATTAAAACATGCAAAGTCTCTTCTCTATCACAGAGTACTACTTTGTGTTCTCTGTGGCAAAGGTACAAAGTAATAATTCTGTGGTAATAATGTTGGACAAAATCTTTAACTTGTGTGATTCTTTCATTCTCTTTCAGAAAGGTTAAGTCAATTAATTTATTTTTTTTTTCTTTCATCTTTCTGTATGCCAGACATATTTCAGAATGAATGAAAATGTTTCAATTACATATCGCTCCTTCATTACAGTAAAGTCATAACTAAAAAAAAGCGTGTTTCAAGAAAAACACATTTCAAATTTTAAGTTTCCATACAAGCCTTAAAATTTTTTGTTACAAAATATCTCTTACAGGCAACAGTTTCAAAGTAATTTGAATAAATGTTTGGCACAATATAAAAGCTAGTACTGTTAACAATTCTGCATTGTTAACTCAAAAAGCTAATTTTTTCAGATATGACTATGTTGCAATAAAAGAGCAGCATAACGAATTATTATATAGCAGTCATATGAATGCACAATTATACCTACGCACATATGAAAGAAATTCATTGTGAAGATCTGAACAGCAACCACAGGCGATATTTGTTTGTTTCAGGGTTTTATTTAAATACAAAATATAAAAAGAAATCTTAATGTTAATATTAAAAAATTTATTCAAAAGTATAAAATAAAATTAACAAGATTTTCTTTTTATTCATTTCGAATGTTTACGGATTCTAAATAAACGCATTAAAAAAAATTTAAATAAAGAGAATAAGGATACGGAAATATTTTATTCTCTCACTTGAAAGAATCATTCAGTTGAAGTAATTCATTCATGAATGACACAAGTTTACAAAGTATGTGACGGGTCAGAAAGGCAAATTTAGTCTGGCAATTCTTGACTCTATAAATGTTTTAGGAGAGAAGAATAAGAGAAAAAATAATTGCCGGTAGTCAGCAATTCGATACTCTTCTCTCGTGTATGTCTACAAAGTCTACAGAGTATGAGCCAGGCCAGAAAGGCAATTTTAATTGATTAATTTTGCGATTTGAAGTCGCTAAACAGGGTTCTTGAAAAGGAATGTTGCTTAAAATTACCGATTTTAGCTCGCAACTTTGTACTGAAGTAAACTGCTTGAATTTGTTTCACAAAGAAATAACAATTTTCAGTTAAAATTTACTGCCTGACCAAGCGATGTTATTTTTATTTCAATAAAAACTTGTTTTTACAGATTTTTAATTAAAACCCCCAAACTAAAAAATGTCTCTATTTTTTGTTTGTTTTTCGTAAGCTATTCGGAAAAATGGCAGATCAGCAGTAAGGCGCGCAATCTTCAAAAGACCTAAAACTTAATTTAGCGCTTTTCAGATCGTGTTGCTGTTTCAGATCGCGCGTTTTTCAGGTCATGCCTGATAATATCATATATGTATGTCTATCAGGAAATATCATATTTCATGGCGGGAGCACCCTAAAATTAATATTCGTGCAATATTAGGTGTGTTTCTTTACTTTCCGGGCAAGTTTCGGGCAAAAGAGAGCATGCATGAGTTACTCTCAAATACAGATAAAATTTACCTAAAGTACGGGAACGCAAAAAGCCAAATTTCTAGCCCAAAAAGAAACATATGCTGTGTTTTGATATGGCAAAAAAAATTGTCACTTAGTTTTACGAAAAAATACTGTGATATTTTTCACTTTTTAGCTTTTAAGGTCTTTTGTACATTCCTGTGTATTTAATTTTTATATAAAAACACTGAAATGATTTGTATACGAGTTGATTCAAATGAACTTTGTTTCTTTGCTATTGTTTATTTTTCGAACAGCTGATTGCTTAATTACTTGCCCAAACTAGCCCGAAGAAAAAGTACGGGCTGTTTAGTGCAAGAAGAGGAAGCATACTATTCTCTCAAAAGCGCTCTCATTTGCCCAATTTTAAAGTACGGGAACGCTTTTCGTGCAAATTGGGATCCCGCGGGATCCCAAAGTAGAGTAAAGAAACACACCTATTGTATCTGATATTAGAATGTTTTCATAATTTCCTTAACAGTTTGATAAAAATATTGTTAAAACTATATTGGCACCTAAAGGAGTTAAAGGTTTTAAAATAAATTTTGTATATTCGGAACGATATATTCAAAAGATACTAAAATTCTGTTCAGAAATACAATGGAAAACTTCAAAGGTTCATAACTCGAAAATACTTGGCTTTTTCCATTTATTATTTTAATATTTAATTTTCTATCACCTAAAAACGCTTGGTTTTTTTCATTTATTATTTTAATATTAAATTTAATGTTTTATTTTCTATCACCTTATATTTTTTAGTTCGGTTTTTATTTGTGTGTGGGTGGGTAAACTAGATTTAAGCCCCAGGAAATTTAATGAGATAAATTACATAAAAATAGCTAAAAAATGTATTAAGATGATATCGAAGAACAACTAAATTTAAATAAAAAATAATAGTTTTTAGGTTAGAATGATTTGTGGAAGATATAATTGTGAACTGATATTTGGCGGAAAATTGTGCAGCAGTTGTTTATAAGAAAAAAAACTAGGCAGTCTCTTTGGACCCCAATTTAATTTGAAGATTTTTTTCAGCTTCCTTGCGATCCTGTAAGTTACGAGCACGAGTTTCTTCATCATCATCTTTATGGGTCGCGAAATGTACACGTAGTTCTCTAAGTAACGGAAATCTTAGTGGACACAAATCACATTGATAAACATTATCACCCAAATGCTGTCGCAAGTGCTTCACGCAGTCATTACTTTGAGCAAAAGCTTTTTCGCAGTACTGGCAACGATATGGCTTTTCTCCGGTATGTGTGCGCATATGACGTCGTTGTTTCTCACCTGTAATAAATCTCATATCGCAATATTCGCACTGGTATTTCTTAACACCTGTATGAATTCTATTATGCTTTTTCAGCTGATAGGCCATATGAAAGGCGGAACCGCAAATATCACATACGTAGGGTTTGTTATTAGTATGTGTTATAGCGTGGTTATACAAACCACTTGAACACACAAAACTTTTGGGACAATGCGGACATTTAAAATTTTTTTCTCCTTTATGACGTAACATATGTGAAGTATAACTGCTTAGAAGTGAAAAGCTTTTGCCACACTCTATACACAAATGAGGTTCCTCTGAAAATTAAACTTACAAATTATTTGTTTTTTTCTTAGCAATATTTATATTTTTTCTCACGTGTGTGTATCCTCAAATGTCTCCTATAGAATATGTATCTTGGATAAGCTTTAAAAAAAGTACAATTATAGAAACAAGTTATATCGTATAGAGTAAAAAGCTTATTTGAAAACTGCTTACTTTTTTCGCAGTATTCACATTTGTAGAGCCCTTCCTCGTTGGGTTGAATTTTTCTGCGGACTTTTAGGCTTTCCTTTTCCTTAGGTTTGGTTGTTCTTCTATTGTATGCTCTTCTGGGTTTCTCTTCAAGATGCTTTTGTCGTATATGCTCCCGCCAAATTATAACTCCATCTAGAATTGATTTGCAGAGCTGGCATGTAAGACTTCCATCTTCATTTTTTTCCGGTTGGAAAAAACCTTTAAATACTTTTTTTGTTGCATCATCTGAATTGTGGTTTTTGAGGGAAACATTAAGGCTGTAAAATACAAATAAACATTTATTACTGGATGCTGTTGGAAAAGGCTTTTGGAAAAAAATTCTTTATGAAGTGAGCTTGAAAACCTAGGCTATTTCGGGGTATCCAGCGGTCTGCTTACTTAACCTATCCTAACTTCAGTGCACCATTTTTACGATTTTTCAAAAATTACAACAATTACCTTTATACATAAGTTTATATATATCAAAAGAGCCAGTATAATATTTTTCCGAATATTTATCATACCTAACACAATGTGCGAGCCGTTGATCTGCTTGCTATAAATATAAACCAACATCTACAATAACAACATAAAACTAAAAATACACAAACAAACAAACATAGATGATACACAAACAAACAAATAAAGATAATGCGTTCTTATTGTTGCATTATTTTTGTTGTGGTTGTATTCTTATTTTTTTTTTGCAAGCATGTGTGCAGGAATTATTTTGTATACTTAAGTCTGGAATTCTCGTTAACTAGTAGCCTCGTGAACAATGTTGAAGTATACATTGCAGCAGACCAAAATGAAATTAAGGTCGTTCACTTCTGTGCAGAAAGAACTTTAAAACAATATATAATTTTTCTAAATCGGCGCAGTAGTACGGGTACAAAAGGGATTTTACCCGTGTTTGCCTATTAATTACATACATTACTAGCTTTTGTCCGCGGTTTCGGTCGCGTTAAAAAGTATTATAATTAATTTATACAAATGTTCATCCCCCAATTTATCAAAATCTTTTCTTAGGGGATGCTTACGTCATAGTAGATTAAAGCATGCAAAGTCTCAGCCCGATGGGTTTAAAATTGACAAAGTATCATACAAACTTTCATACCCTATTTTATCAACATCCTTTCTTAGCGGATGCATAACATCTACTTGCATAACATCATAACATCTACTAGCATGCCAAATTTCAGCCCTATTCGACCAGTGATTTGGGCTGTACGCTGGTAGATCACTATGTCAGTCAGTCAGTCATCTTTATTTATTTAGGTAGATATAAAATTATCTTCTTCTATCTTCTTTTTTAAGACAATTTCAGGAAGGTTTTATGTTACGTACCGACTTTTTTCAGGTATCCAATCATCGTCACTAGCATCACTATACGGATTTGAAAATGCCGTTTCATTGTTTTCTACATCATCTGACAAATCCCGTTTAGCTTCATCTTTAAATTCTGGCCATTCGCCATCACTTTCTTCGATCTCTTCTTTCTCCAAGCCATCAATATTTATCTGCTCAATTTCGATTTCATACTTTTCCGGTTCGAAGTCATCTGGTACCTCCATTTCTTCCAAGGATGTTTGTGGCTGAACTGAATTATTGCAACATTTATCCATTTCGAATTCCTCTAACATTTTCTGCAGCTTTTTATCTACATTTTGATACATTTCTATAAACTCATATGACACCATTAATTTCTGTATGCAATCTGAACATATTAGAGTTGGAAGATTGCCCTTAAGTTCCACCTTTATTTGCGGCTGTATGATTTCAAGAATCTCCATTATGCTTGTGTTCTGTTGATAGCCTTCGGGTGTTTCTGTGATGCTTTGTTTTTTATATTTTTGTTTTGCTTTGGAAAACTGTTTCATGCATGTTCTGCAAAAATCCTGCAAGACAAATATGTTGTTAAAAAATCCTACTATGTCTTAATATTTTTGATTTGTTTCCTTGGCATATTATTAACATTATATGAGAAAGGCATTTCGCGAATTTGGGAACACGCAAGAACATGGGCAAAACATTTTTATAGTAAGCGAAATTGACTAACCTCATTTTTCTCCCAGATAAACAAATCTTCTTTTGCTTCCGACAAATGTTTATTATCGACATTTAAAGAAGTCTTCTGGATGTTTTCAGCATAACAATATAAGTGTTTTTGAGTTTTCAAGTGACGCTCTACTGAAGACTTCTTATCGAAGGGTACTGACTTTTTACATAATTTACACAATAGTAGTACTCCATCAGTTTCAAAGGCATCAATATTTTCCGATACATACGTATTTAACAAATCAGCAATCAATTGCTCATCTTTTTGTGGTTTGTTCTCAACTTCAGAACTTTTTTCGGCTAAAATTTTGTTGTGTTTTTTAGATTTTAAGTGACGATACACCATATGTTTTGTGTCAAATGAAATATTTTTCTTGCATATTTTACAGTAGAGTTCCCTTCCATCAGTTTCAAAGACTTCACCATTTTCTGACACGTATTTGTTTAATAGTTCTGCATTTGAAAGACGTTTAATTTGTATTTTACCTTCCGGCTCAATCATAGATTTACAGTTTTCTAAGAGCTTCTGCGTACCCTGGTGCTCCTCCATACAAGTTTTTTTGCTACTTGCTTTACAATCCAGTTCTTCTCCGTCAGTACCAAACTCCTCACTGTCGTTCACAACATTTTCGTTTATAAAAGCTTTTCTTATAGTTTTTCCAATTTGATTCATTTTTTTGTGTAATAATTTTCTACATACAGAAAGAATTTATGTATTAATATATTTAACGCTCAGCTATTTAAAGCTTTGTTTTACGAGAATCTGTTATCGTAAGAAGGAATTGTTCAACAATTATAATTTTTTATTTAAATTTCTTCTCTGTGACTTAAATAATTTGTTTAAAAAGTTTTCGTTTTGTTTTGCTACTGTGCTTAAAACTAAACAGACTGTGATATCCCACCATATGATTATGTCTACACACTAACAAACCACTTCTGGGCTGTCAAAACTTGGTTGTTCTGTGTAGAAATCCTGTATTACCGACATACATAAAAGCATCCAAAAGGTGGCAGCGCTACGTTATGGGAGTTTTTTGAAGACTGATTTACCACGGTAGTAATATACGCACAGGGGCCAAATTCCGCAACGATGAATTTTGAAATGTTCACCAATTTTAGTGTTCACTTTTGATTTTTGAGCCCGCAATGGTGAGAATGAATAATTTTGACATTTAAAGTGTGCACTTAATAATAATTTTTTCACTCAAAAATCTTCGGTGAATTTTAGTTTTTTGTAAAATATTTTGAACTTGAAAAAAATAAACAAAAGGTTTATGTATGCATATTAAAATTATCTCTTCATCAACTTGTGTGACACAGTTAATTTGACAAATCAGCATATCATTCAGCCTGAAGAAACACATTCAGCGCAATAAAATTCATTGTTTTTTACGGAATCGCTTTTTAATGAAAAGTGAACACTGTGTCTGTCAGTGAATTTTATTTTGAGTGTTCACTGGTAAAAAAAATTCATAGTTGCGGAATCTGGCCCCAGCTGTCTTGTTTCCTTTGCGTAAATTTGTCAAAAACACCTAACTTCCTCACTTTTTGAAACAAAAGTAAAACAAAATTTTGACAACTTTTCGTAATTTCTACCAAGAAAATACATGTAGTCAAGGCGAACTCATAACAGGTGAAATTGACAGCGCAGCTGATAACTTTTTTTTAATTTTAATCTTTTTCAGATGTCAATGGAATAATTAAAACAAATTAGAAAACAAACTTTTTTTTAAAACAATTTTTTAAATTATTATTGTATTCTGAGCGCCAGGTATCATCCAGAATTCTCCCCAATCTGGCTGGTCATTTTCACCTTTTCAAGCTCTATCATCTGAGACTTTCAAGTTTCACAAAATAAGTAAAACTTTAACAAAATAATTAAGTTTTTCTTTTGTTGTAAATTTTTTTTGAAAGAAATTTGAAAAAAAAAAATTTTTTAGTTTTGTATTGCAACTATCATTCAGAATCCTCCGCAATCTGGCTGGCTTTTTCACCTTTTTGAGCTCTATGACCCGAGACTTTAATTTTCACGAGATAGTTAAAAGTTTCACGAAATAATTAAAAGTTTATCTTTTCTTGTAAATTTTTTTTATTATATTTTTAAATTCCTTTTTGTGTTTATATTTTTCCCTGGACGTTTGAAAAAGATTTATTTTTTGTAGTGTTGTATTTATTGCTCTTGCATGTAGTTTTTGGTGTTGTTACAAAAAAAAAACTTTTTCAAATGTCAGGGAAGAAATATTCATTTATTTTTTCTGTTTTCTTTGATCAAGAGTTATTATCAATCGCGGCAATTATTGTTATAATCAAAAAAATAAGAAATGTTCTCGGCTGAAGCCATATTTGAACTTGAACCTGAAGCATAAATATCATTATGTATTATATATATATAATAAATTTCGACTATTTATCATTAATACTTATACATACAGATATATCTTACTATACAAAAGATTATTATTCACATACATACATATGTTGATAAATAAATTAAAAATAACTGGTTGTTCAGTGATAGCAGAATGCAGTACAAACAACTAGGATTATAACAAACAAATTGCATATATTTTTTTATCTTGGACCGGTACGCAGGGGATAGCCCCTACATATACAGTGCATTGTACTGGAAGTAGGAAATGGGGAGAAATGTGATCTCTATGCGACAAATATAGACGAAGAATAATTAAAGAGCTCGGTGGCTCAGCTGGTTGAGTGGCGTATTAAAAAACATCATGTTTATGTGCTACCGAATTCGAATCCTAGTGGGTGCGACTAGGTAGGAAACAGCTAGTTGTCGTCCAGATTAGTGTATTCAATTACTTTTTCCTGTCTTGTTTGATCAAGAGTTATTGATCGTGGCAGTTATTATTATAACTAAAAAATAAAAATAGTTCTCGGCGAAAGCCGGATTTACACTTGAACCAGAGAAATATCATCATGTAATATTAGAAGTATTTAATAAAAAAAGTTCAACTATTTGTCATTAATACTTATACATATGTACTCATTTCCTTAAAATTAAATGTGATATTTCGATGGATTTATAAAATAGTTTTCAAATTTTACACAGATTTTTTAGAACCCAATTTAAATTTAATGTGCTTCTCTGCTTCCTTCCGAGCCTGCAAGTTACGTTCACGAGTTTCTTCGTCGTCAACTTTATGAGACGCAAAATGCGTACGTAGGTCTCTAGCTAACGGAAATCTTAACGGACACAAATCACACAGATAAACGTTATTATCACCGACATGATGACGCATGTGTTTGACACAGTCCCCACTTTGAGCATAAGCTTTTTGGCAATATATACATCGAAATGGTTTTTCTCCTGTATGTGTGCGTATATGATATACTAGGTTCGCACGAGTTCTAAACCTCATATCGCAATGTTCACATTTATATTTCTTGATACCTGTATGAACACGATTATGGTTCCTTAATTGATAGGGCATACGAAATGCAGAACCGCATACATCACATACGTATGGTTTACTATTAGTATGTGTCATCATATGATCATAAAGATCACTTGGGCATTCAAAACTTTTAGGACATTGCGAGCATTTTAATTTGTTTTCTCCTTTATGACGTAAAATGTGGGAATTATAGCTAACGATATTCGAAAAACTTTTACCGCACTCAACACACAAATGCGTTCTTTCTGGAAATAAAAATGAAAAATTATTTTTTTGCGCAAATCCTTTTAAATTTTACTCCAACCTGGATGCAATCGCAAATGTCTTCTATAGAATAAGTACTTTGTATAACCTTTAAAAATATAACGGAAACATTTAATTAATTAGTATTGAAAAATTTATTACAATAAAGTTTATTACTTTTTCCACAATATTCACACTGATAGAGGTGGTCTTTTTCGTTGGGTAAAAATTTTCGGTGAGCTTTAGGCGTTCCCAAATTTGGTGGTTCATTTGTTTTTTTATGATGTGCCCTTTTCGTATTTTCTTCAAGATGATTCTGCCGCATATGCTCCCGCCAAGATAAAACACCATCTAGAACTGCTTCGCACATCTCGCATGTAAGACTTCCGTCATCATTTTGTTCCGGTTGGAAAAAACCTTCAAATAATTTTTGTGTTACATCATCTGAATTGTGGTTTTTGGGGGAAACAATAAGACTGAAAATAAAAGAATATTTGATTACTGGTTGTAGCAAAGGTCGATGACATTTTTGAAAACTATTCTTGATATTCTTTAATTTAAAAAAAAAAAACTAAGACAATTACTTGATATCAAAGCGAAGTTGCCAAGAGAGCTCAAAAAAGTGGTTTAAAGTGCAGAATTGTATCTGCATCAATACATGCGTTTAGGAAAAAAACTATTATATTGTAAGTTTCTTAGATTTAAAAGTTTTAAGATTAAAAAGTTTTGTGTCTAATCGTTACAAAGACTTGAAAATCACAGTTTAAAAACTCTCTTACATCAGATGTTGTGCGCTGAAACCTATTCAAACGAAAAACAAACCTGACAATTCGGCTTACACAAGTTTTAAGCTTATTTAAATTCGATTGAAACGTATTTAAAACAGAATAGTGCAACTATTAACCAGAGAACTGTTAAAAAAACTGTTCGTGTTATAAATTTTGAAAACTTTTTTGAAATATTCTAACAGTTTATACCCAATGAATTCAAATTACTTAATTTAAACTGTGAATTAAATAAAAATAGTTATGCTACGTACCAACTGCTTTTAGATACACAATCATCGTCGCTGGTGTCACTAATTGCATTTGAAAAAATCGTTTCATTATTTTCTACATCATTTGACAAGTCCCGCTTAGGCTCGTCAATAAATTCTGACCATTCGCTATCACTTTCTTTAAGCTCTTCTTTCTCAAAGCCATCATTATTTATCTGCTCAATTTCGCTTTCAGACTTTTCCATTTTGATGTCATCTAGTATCACAATTTCTTCTAAGCATATCTGTGTCTCAATTAAATTATTACAGCTTTTATTATTATCAAATTCCTCTAAAATCCTGCGCAGCTTTTTATCTACATTCTGATACATTTCTATAAACTTATATGAGACCATTAACTGCTTTACGCAATCTGAGCATATTAGTGTTGGAAGATTAGATCTAAGTTCCACTTTTATGTGTGGCTGTACAATTTCAAGAATCTCCATTATGCTTGTGTTCTGTTGATAGCCTTCTGGTGTTTCTGTGATGCTTTGTGTTTTACATTTTCGATTCGTTTTGGAAAACTGCTTTA
Organism: Thecocarcelia acutangulata; assembly: GCA_914767995.1. Lineage (NCBI taxonomy): Eukaryota > Metazoa > Arthropoda > Insecta > Diptera > Tachinidae > Thecocarcelia > Thecocarcelia acutangulata. Next base: position 19,415,977 of record OU612095.1, on the reverse strand, counting down.
AACACGTTCTGCAAAAATCCTGCAAAGAAATGAATTTCTTGCTTTTTCAATTTTCTTGATATATTAAATTTTTTTTTTATACATATTTACGAGGATGGATTGATATTGAAGCTAGCTAGCGCTCGATGGCAACACAAACACATTTTTTTGTCATTGCGATCTGTAAAACGTCAGCTGTTAAAATTTCACCCAAGTTCATCGATTAGTTTGTTTGTTGTATTCTTTTGAAGTAACTTTTGTGTTTGTTGAAAAATTGAAAAAAGTGGATTTCGTGCAGTGATTAAACACTATTATTTGAAAGGGAAAACGGCGAAAGAGACTGAAGAAAAGCTCGATAAACATTACGGTGAGCCTGTTCTGTCAGATTACATGGTAAAATATTGGATTGCCGAAATTAAACCCGGCCGAACAAACACTGCAACTATACCATCAATAGGAAGGCCAAAAGAGGTGGGTACTGAAGAAAATATCAAGAAAATCCTCGATATCGTTATAAATGATCACTGAGTCAAGTTACGTGAGATTGTTGAAATGGTAAACATATCATATGAACGTGTATTCAACATTTTGCATATGAAAAAGCTACCGGTGAGATGGGTGCCGCGTTTGCTCAGTGTCGAACAAAAACCAGTTCGACAGACTACTACAAAGCGGTGTTTGGACTTGATAAAGCGTAACCCTATTGATTTTTGGCGTCGATTAATAACTTTGTTGGTGGATAGGTCCACCACTACAAATCGGAAACCAAAAATCAATCGAAACAATGGGTGGAAGCTGGTAGAAGTGCTCCGAAGAAGGCGAAGACAGTAAAATCAGCTGGTACACGGAATATTGCTCATCGATTATTTTGAAAAAGAATCCACAATCAAACGAAGGTTAGGTTAGGTAGGATTAAAAAAGGATCCTCAATCAAAGAGAAGTATTATCGTGCATTTTTGGATCAATTGATTGATGCAATCAAGAAAAAACGATCACATTTAAAGAAGAAAAAAGTGTTGTTTCTTCAACACAACGCACCGGTTCACACAGCATTAGATACGATGCTAGAATTATGTGAAATACACTTCGAATTGTTTGATCATCCACCTTACAGTCCAGATTTAGTTCCTAGTGACTTTTTACTGTTTCCAAAATTGAAAAAATTGGTTTCCGGGAAAAGATTCACCTCAAACGTAGAAGTGATTAGCGAAACTAACGTGTATTTTGAGAGTTCCCAAAGTCGTATTATTCAGATGGCATAAAAAAGTTAAAATATCGTTTTACTAAGTGTATTTAGTTAAAAGGAGACTATATTGAGAAATAAATGGTGTTTGAACAACAAAAGTTTTTTTTCCTACTTAAGTAGCTTTAATATCAATCCGCCCTCGTAGATGTACATTCTCAGGTTATAATGCTTTGCAATATTGTTATTTCGACCATGAAGGTTTTATATTACGGTACAAATGAAATACCAATCAAAAAATACAAACAGTTTGTTTTCTATGTTATGCTAGCTGTCTACATGTCGACATATCATAGGAGCTACCCTAATAGTCAATAAACTTTGAAACCTTTGAAAGACATTCTCAAACATTTAACCTTATATCCCTATATCCTAAATAAATTATTAAGAATTTATAATTAAACAATTTTCTATTAATACCTTTTAAAGCAAAAAAAAAGCTTTTTTTGAACACATTTCTACTATTCTTTAAACCTTTGAGAAAAATGAACAATTCACTAATTGTTTTTTAAAAGTATCGAAAAGCAAGAAAACAATTGAGTCTATTTGCATTCAAACAATTGAGTCTATTTGCTTGTTTCTATGGAAACATAGAAACCAGCTGTTTGAATTTTTAGATTGGTATCAATATTAGAAGTTAACATAGCAAATATACTTAATTATTTGTACAGATGAAATAAATAAAAACACTTATAAAACATATGGGAATAAATCTAGCTTGCGCAAGCAGCTCCAAATTAGGAATATATTTCATGATGAAATTGGGGGAAACACATAGTTTTCGAGATATGGTCCTCCAAAGCTTGCCGGAAATACAAAATTTCTTAGGAATAAAAACAGTTTTCTTCTATATCAGGGCTTTTTTCAGTTTAAAGCTTAAAACACATAGACCACAGCAGACTTCACAACTTCACGACAGCAAATGCCGCAACCGGCAATTGTAGTATATGACTACTGAAATATTATGAACACGTCAGCAACATAAATTCATTTGAATGAAAGTATACTTCAGCGTGGCCACGTTAGAATTTTTACCTTTACGAAATTCCATCGTTTTACAGAACGAGTTCTGTTTATTATACCAATCCTTCATGAAAAAATTTTTCTTTATAAAAGGGCCTTAGGTTAGGTTAGGTTGTACAGGCCGCCAGTTTCATGAAACCAGCCCACTTGGGTCCTTTTGGTCCCGTTGTGTTGTCTGAGGGAGAAGTGCAGCCCACGAGACTTACACTTCCCCCGACGGTTCAGATTCAAACCAACCCGAAAGCCGGATAAAGGAATCCAGTCCGTTCACTCGGCATTCCGATATATCTGTCAACCCGTGCAGCATCGGTCCGCCTAGATACAGCGCTCTCATAGAACTGATAGCCGGGCATCGACAGAGGAAATGCTCAACACTCTCCTCCTCGTCCTCATCCACGCAACCTCTGCAGAAATCATTAAATGGAAGATTTCACCTCCTAGCATGCGTCCCTATCAGCCAATGTCCTGTCAGAACTGCCACAAAGGTACGCAACCTTTGACGGGGAAAACCTTTTAGGACCGCAGTTCTACTACGATCATACGCAGGTCATGTCAGCCTTGCTACTCGGCAGGTGACCTCACCAGACCATCTGTTGCGCAGTCCCTACAAGTTGACGCTGTACTTGGTTTTTACAGCTGTTAAGCGGGACTGCTACCATCGTATCAATGTCCCCTCTCTGTAGACGAGCTCCGGCTTTCGCCAGCTCATCCGCCACAATATTTCCGGGCACTCCACTGTGCCCCGGTACCCAGAAAAGCTCCAGGTTCGAATGTCTCGCTATCTCATTAAGAGATATCCGGCATTCCTGAACAAACCTGGACGTCGTATAGACACCCACAAGCGCATTTAACGCAGCCTTACTATCAGTACAGATTCGGATATTCACCCCGTATACCCTATACTACCTCAACCAGTTAGCTGCTCTCAAAATAGCTGTAATTTCAGCCTGCATTACGCTACACTCATCGTATAGCTTAAAACTGATCCTCCTCTGATACTGGGGCATAAAGATACCACCACCAACTCCCATGTCCGACTTGGATCCATCTGTGAAAATTTCAAGCACGTCCTCTTGGCGACCCATTTGGTTCGCGGCCGAGGCCGTCCTTGATGAGATCACGTCAAATCTCTTGTCGGGCATTAGAACTGGTACACAGTAATCAATATACTCCGGGAGGTCCGTTATACTTTCTATTATCGAAGCGTGACCTTCTGTCGCTTCTTTCCACATCCCACTGGCTTTTAACCTAATTGCCAAGCACATGGCCACTTCCTTCGCCATTAGTTGGCGTAGTACAAGAAGCACCAGTTACCATCAAAGCAGACATCCGCAGTATCCTTTCTATGAATCTGCAATAGGTGGTTTTCTCTAAAGCCGTCCACCAAACAAGCGCCCCAAACATTAATATGGGCTTTATTACCATGTTAAATAGCCAGCAAGAATTCCAAGGATTTATACCCCAGGTCTTGCCAATGGCCTTACGACACAGGTACAAGGCAACAGCCGCCTTGTCCGCTCTAAATTGGACATTCTTCTTCCAAGACAGTTTTGAATCAAGATAGATTCCCAGGTATTTGGCACTATCCGCCAAACTAAGCTCAACGCCCTTTAGGGTTGGCAGATCGAAAGGAGGAGTCTTGTATTTTCGGGTGAAAACTACAAGCTCCGTTTTTTGTGGATTCACACTGAGACCACTATGGGTGCTCCACCCATCTATGATTCTCAGTGTGGAATTCAAACACTGTGAGAGGGTGTCCGGATATTTACCCGACACCGCCACAGCCTTAACATCTAAAAACAGCAACTTAATTAAAAAAGTTTTTGTTTGATACACTTAACTCAGGTTAGGCGGGTCTTATGCACCCCATACACGTTTCAACTCAGTGGCAACTGAGTCGGTTGTTGTCCAAATCAAAGCGTGTATGGCGTTGTCAGTTGATAAGTTTGGCAGTTGTCGAGTTGGTTGAAGAAAAATTAAAATGTTTTGATTTTTTCAAATTGACTAGCAAGTCTTTCAATTCGATTGTGTTGTGTGTGTTCCTTGATCAGGTCTCAAAATTTATATTTGTAGTGTTTTTGCAAAGAGAACGTTATATATTTTTTAAACTGTCTATAATTTCATTGAATTTAATAGTTGAATGGAAATCGTTCAATTTAGTTTATGAAGTATGTGGGCAATAATCAATTCAGTTGAAAGACTCAATTCACAATTGAATTGAAACATGTATGGGCCGCTTTACAAGTTTAAAATATAATCGGTCATATCTTGCTGTTGTCTAAATAAACGTTCGCATTTAAATGCATGTATTTTATGTTAGACATATTGAAGTCGGTTGTTTGCTGGCTTCAATGTGTTTAATTCTTAACTGCGGGTCTCCATTAGCCATGAACATGGTATGAGCATCATGGCGAACATCGCAAATGGCTAATGCGGACCGCTCACGTTCATGTTTCGTTCATGCTCTGTCATCGATGCTCGAGCACATGGCTGAGCATCGATGTTCGCCATGAAGTTGGCCATCACGAGCAAAGATACAAAAAATGGCGCCGAACTGAACACTTTGAGAAGGTAAATCCGAACATATGTACGTATACGTCACATCAAGAACATGAACTTATTTTTACATTCGCTCTGCCGACGTTATGTTCATGTCATGTTCAAGTCGATGGCTCTTAAAGACACGGCGTAACTGTCGTAAAACGTTTTCAATATTTTTTGAATACAAAATCAAGGAATACTTTGTTTTTCAAGAATATATATAAATTGCAAAGTATTTTCACTAACAGGTTTGAACCCAAGTGAGCTGGACAACCTAGATTATTCCGGGGTATCCAGCGGCCTGCCTACCTAACAGGTTTGAACTTCAACACAGAAGTAATCTAAAAATTACATATAACAAGAAAAAACAAAATTAGCTCCCAAAAAATACATATCAACTACAGTTGTCCATATAAAAATTACTGTTTGTATTATTTTGATGCACAATTTTGTTAAAACTGAACTGACACCTAAATAAACGATTTTGTATGTCCGTAAAGATATTTTCAAAAGCCTTCCAATGTTAATAATATTGCTCATAGTATGTACACAAATGTAATATATTTATACTAATATAAGGGGCGTTCGCTAGGAAGATATACTACTCGCAGTAAGTCCATTGTAATCCTGCTGGCTATATGCGATGTGGCTCCGTCTTGTTGATGCCACATGTTAACCAAGCCCAAAGCATACAGATGTGGCGTTAAAAAGTTTTAAATTATATCACAATATCGCTCCCCATTCACAGTTACAGTTAACGTTACGCTGTTTTCCTTTTCACAGAAGTAAGGTAATAATGATTCCTACTGACCAAATGTCACTTAATAGATGGAAAGGTGACTGACAACTTCAGTTTACACACGTAGCTCCAAATTAAAAAATAAATATAAATAATTGAAAAATAGTAAGAAAACATTAAGCGGTAAAATTGAACGAAACGCATAGTTTTTGAGATATGGGTCTCAGAAGTTTTCATAAATACATGCGATTTAAATTTTAAGGCCAGATGTTGATTTTGAATAGAACACAAATCATTTAGGAATTATTGTCATTTCTTTTTACGATAATATTGGCATGATTCAATTATGTATGAAACAAAACATTGGTCACATGGCTGCAGCGACCTCGGTGGCATGGGCTCGATTAAGAGAATTGAAATAAATGAAATGAAAAATGAGTTTCTATGTCGTTAATGTGCAGAATTATCTCATACTTTATCTCTTGAATTGTTGCTGGCTTTTCGACGTATACATTTTCTTTCAAATAACCCCAAAGAAAGAAATCAAACGGTCAAATCACCTGATCTTTACGACCAATTGACATTGGCACCACGTGAGATAACACGGCCATTGAATTTGTCGCGCAAAAGAGCCATTGCTTTGTTAGCTTTATGGCAAGTGCACCGTACTGTTGAAAACACATATCTTCCACATACACATTTTCCAAAACAAGTTCGTTATCATCTCACGATAGCAAACACCGTTCACAGTAACTACCTAACTGACCTCATTTTGGAAAAATACGGCTCGACGATACCGCCAGCCCATAAACCGCACCAAACAGGCGCTCTTTGTGGGTGCAATGGTTTTTTTTAACAATCAAACTTGGATTATCTATCATTCGCCCAAATGCGGCAATTATGCTTATTGACGCTTCCACTGTGGTAAAAGTGTGCTTCATTACTGAAGAGGATTTTCTTCGAAAATTACTCATCTACTGTTGTCATTTCTTGCTACCATTCCAAACATGTTCGATTGTGTATCTTTTCATAGTTCAAATTGAGTTAGTCTGAAATTGAGAAATATCAAATGAAATGCAGAAAAAAACTTAGCGTTTGGGTGTGGTGCACATTCAACATCGGCCCTTAAAATTTAACCTCCCGATATGATCAATATTGGAGTCATTTGAAAGCTTTTGAATAGATCTTCCCAAACATACAACATTTTTTGCATGCGTAAACTAGATTTAAGCTCAAATTCTACTAACCTCATATTTCTCACAGATAGACAAATCTTCTTTTGCTTCCGACAAATGTTTATTATCGCCATTTAAATAAGCCTTTTCGATTTTTTCCGCATAACGATATAAATGTGTTTGAGTTTTCAAATGCCGATCTACTGAAGACTTCTTATCGAACTGTACAGACTTTTTACACAATTTGCACAAGAGTGATTCTCCATCAGTTTCAAAGGCTTCAATATTTTCTGAAACATACTTGTTTAACAAATCTGTAATCAATAGCTCATCTTTTTGTGTTTTGTTCATAGCCCCAGAAGTTTTCTCCGTCAAAATTTGGTTGTGTTTTTTAGACTTTAGGTGACGAAGTACGGAATGTTTTGTCTCAAATGCAATATTTTTCTTGCAAATTTTACAGTAGAGTTCCTTTCCATTAGTTTCAAAGGCATTACCATTTTCTGACACGTATTTGTTTAACAGTTCTGGATCTGAAAGACGTCTAATTTGCATTTTTATTCCGGTTCAGTCACAGACGTAGTTTTCTAGAAAAGGCTGGGTTCCCAGGTGCTGATCCACACAAGTTGGTCAGATGTTACCAATATGTTGCGTTCTTTACTGAATAATTCTTCTTCATTAATTCGAAATTTTTCACTATATTTCACCACTAACACTCACAATTTTGTTTACAAAATCTTTAGGTAGTTTTATTGTTCATTAATTTTTTTCATTAACCTACCGCACACATCCATACATACATAAATTTATGCGTGTGTATGCATGTAAACATTTTTTTTTATTCCTGTTATTTATTTAGTTTTATAAGAAGCTGTTTATCAGAAGCAGTTACTATAACAAAACGACTTTTGCTTTTGGAATCTTTTCGAGTTGCATGTACTTTATATAAATACCACAAAGTAGAAATCAACACACTTTGATCCGAGGAAATTTATATCAGTTTTTCGTTGCAGTTTTCTGAAAAATATTGTTGTATTGATGCTGCATTAACATCTAAAAGGTGGCAGCGCTACGGCATGTGAGAGTTTTTTGCTACTGGTAACATAGTGAGCCATTTACGTCAAATGTATTGTTTACTTTTATGAAAGTGAATTTATTCTGAATTTTGTGAACATAAATATAGTACAAATATAAAGTGTGCTGCACGAGATCTCGGACTAGTTCAGACTAATGAGAGTAAAAAAGCAAGTTACTCTCTAAGTTTGCAAATTTTACCCAAAACTGCTGGAACGCAAAAAACCACAATTGTACATCCTGCAATAGTGTGCGGCTTACTTTTTAGATTATAGCAGGATACACTTAAATTAAATATACTTTGGATTATAGCATATTTTACTGATTTTAGACGCTTAAAACGCCTAACATCATATTAAAAAAAGCTGCGAAATCAAAAGCAATGTAAAATTTTTAATAGATTTGTATAATCCCATTTATAAAATTAAAAACCAAATAACAATTGCATGTTCTGTTTACAACTTCACAAGGTTATTTTTAGTTTCGGCAACCTTTCATTTTGCTTTTAACTAATTTTTAAACAATTTTTTTACCAATTTGCAAGTTTTAACTTTCATATGTATGTAAACATAAAACAGCTGACTATTCAATTCTAGTCCAAACTTACCCAAAGAAAAAGTTCGGGCTAATTTGTGCAGCAAATGAAAAAAATTACTCTCTCATTTTCTCTCAAAATTGCACAAAAGTTGTTACGTGGAACGCTTTTGGACTGTTTCGTTATTCACGTGGAACACAGCTATAGTTGTGAAATGGCACTTTCAAAGTTTACAATTGTGATAAAACTTACAAATTATAGGTGGGTTCCACGAGATCACAGATATTCTGTGACGAGATCTCCGACCAATGAAAGTAAAAAGCAAATTACTCTCTAAATTTGAAATTTTATCCAAAACCAATGCGACCAGAGCCAAAAAAAATTTGGAGTTAAATTGGCACCAAAATAGTGCTAAAAATTCAAAAAAAAATTTTTTTCTGTTAATGAAATCATATTTATGAGAAAATTTATTATTTTTGTTATGGTTGTTTTATGTTGCTTTGCTGCAGTTGTTGATGTTTTGTTTACTGGGTTGTATGTATGAATGTCTGTATTTTTGTAATGCCTATGTCCAGGCAGCTTTAAACAGGTAGTAGCAGAGTTACAATAAATACAACACCCAAAAACTTCACATGTATTTTGTTGGTAGAATTTTGGAAAAATTTCCAAAATTTTTTTTTTACGTTTGTCGGCAAAAGCAAGGAGTTCTCCGTGTTTTTGACAAATTTATGCAAAGGAAACGAAAGACCACTACCGTTTTAAAGCCGACTTAATCAAGAACCTTATGTCTGTTGCCTTATGTTTGTGTTATTGTTTTCTCATACTTTTGATTAATTTTTTTCAGTTTGTTTTTTGAACTGTATATTGTTATTTAATTTCGTTTATTAGTCATGTAAAAAAATTTGCAAAATTTAAATCAATATTTTATTGGACTTTTTTTTATTATTTCTTCCTTTTACTTTGTAGTTAAAAATTATGACACAAAAGAACTTAATTATAACATAAAATCACTTATAAAATAAAATTATAGAAAAACACTAAACGCGGGTGGCACATAACACGTGTGCATAATACAACGGACAAAACACTACTTTGATATTATGTGTGATATTTCGATACATTTATAAAATAGTTTTCAAAATAGTACAGACTTTTAGGTTACAATTTAAATTTAACATGTTTCTCTACTTCCTTTCGAGCCTGCAAGTTACGTTCACGAGTCTCTTCGTCGTCATCTTTATGAGACGCAAAATGTGCACGTAAGTCTCTAGCTAACGGAAATCTTAACGGACACAAATCACACAGATAAACGTTATTATCACCGACATGATGACGCATGTGTTTGACACAGTCCCCACTTTGTGCATAAGCTTTTTGACAATATATACATCGAAATGGTTTTTCTCCTGTATGTGTGCGTATATGATATACTAGGTTCGTACGAGTTCTAAATCTCATATCGCAATATTTACATTTAAATTTCTTGATACCTATGTGAACACGCATATGGTTCGTTAATTTATAGGGCATATGAAATGCAGAGCCGCATATATCACATACGTATGGTTTACTATTAGTATGTGTTATCATATGATCATAAAGATCACTTGGGCTTTCAAAACTTTCGGGACACTGCGAGCATTTTAGTTTTTTTTCTCCTTTATGACGTAACATGTGGGAATTATAACTAACGATATTCGAAAAACTTTTGCCACACTCACCACACAAATGCGTTCTTGCTGGAAATAAAAATGAAAAATTATTTTTTTGCGCAAATTCTTTTAAATTTTACTCCAACCTGGATGTAATCGCAAATGTGTTCTATAGAATAAGTATTTTGTATAACCTTTAAAAATATAACGGAAACATTTAATAAATTAGTATTGAAAAATTCTTTATAGGGAAGTTGATTACTTTTTCCACAATATTGACATTGATAGACGTCTTTTTCGTTGGGTAAGCATTTTCCATCAACTTTTTGCGATCTCGTGTTTCTTGGTTCATTTCTTTTCGTATTTTCTTCAAGATGAGTCTGCCGTATATGCTCCCGCCAAGATAAAACTCCATCTAGAACTGCTTCGCATATCTGGCATGTAAGATTTCCATCATCATTTTGTTCCGGTTGGAAAAAACCTTCAAATAATTTTTGTGTTACATCATCTGATTTGTGGTTTTTGGGGGAAGCAATAAGACTGAAAATACAAGAAAATTTTGATTATAGGTTGTAAAAAATGACGATGGCATTTTTGGAAACTATTCTTGATATTCTTTAATTAAAAAAAAAATTTAAACAAATTTAATTTCTACCAATAAAAATTATAAATAGCTTGTTTTCTATGTTTCCAAGCTATCTATATGTCGACATTTCATAGGAACTACCCTAATCATCAGTAGACTTTGGAAATTTTTGAAAGATATTCTCAAACACTCAACTTTATATCCCAACAATATAAATAAATTGTTGAGAATTTAAAAGAAAAATGCTCTAATAATACCTGTCAAAACACAAAAAACAAGCCTTTTCATTTATACACCTCTCTAACATTTCTTTACACCTTTCAAACAAATGAACAACCGTTGGTTGCTACGATTTGCTTTTTGAAAGTATCGAAAAGCAGAGAACAGAAATTCAAACAATTAAGTTTTTTATTTTTGTTTTTTGTGTTTTGACGGATATTATTAGAGCATTTTTTTGAAAGGTGTAAAGAAATGATAGAGACGTGTATAAATGAAAAATCTTGTTTTTTTTTTTTGTGTTTTGACAGGTATTATTAGAGCATTTTTCTTTTAAATTCTCAACAATTTATTTATATTGTTGGGATATAAAGTTGAATGTTTGAGAATATCTTTCAAAAATTTCCAAAGTCTACTGATGATTAGGGTAGTTCCTATGAAATGTCGACATATAGATAGCTGGGAAACATAGAAAACAAGCTATTTATAATTTTTATTGGTATAAATGGTAGAAGCTAAAAATAGCGAATAAAAAACTTAATTGTTCAAATTTAATTTCAAAAAAAAAAAAAAAAAAAAAAAACTAAGGCAATCGCATTGATATCAAGGCGAAGTTGCTAAGATTTGGGGCCAAATCACCGCATACGATATCGAGCAAAATTATCGAAATTTTTCATTTTGGTATCACGGCATACGATATCGAATAAACTGTATTGCAATAATATAAAAAAGTTAAAGGATTTATTTTTTGTATTCCTACTTTTAGGGAACGTATGGTCTTCAATCTATTGCATTTTGTTTAAATTACGATCCAATATGCATCGGTTGCCATAATTTAGATGTATCGTAATGTTATTCGATACGATAGTTAATTCGATATCGTATGCGGTAATTAGACCCCTGAACAAAAAGTGGTTTAAAGTGTAGAAATGTGAACTGGTTTTTTTGAAAGTGGTATAAGTCCATTTTTTCATATATTGAGATATTTAAGGGTTTGTGTTTGAATCAATTTAAAAATATTGGCCAACTTTAATCAGCTCGAGTGATGTTATTTACTCTATAAACCTTTTAAATTTTGTTGTGAAATAAAAAAAATTACTAAAATTATTTGAAAAACTAAACGATTTTCTTAACTCCACATGAACTTATGCCACTTTCAAAAAGAACATATTGCAAGACATAAAAATAGTAGCGTAATAAGTCCATATATTTGCAGACATAACATGCTTTACTGAATTGGATTTTTATGTAAAAAGTAATAGTTAAAATAAAGACATATAAATATACGAATAACCAAGTTTAGTAAGAGTTTATTTCAACTATTATAAAAATTATTAAGAGCTTTCTGGCGCTTACTTACCAACATCACTTTCAGACCAAATTGACGGATTGTCGTATTCTTCACAAGTATATGAATTTATTGTAACAACTAATATTACTTATTTAAACGTTTAATTTTTTAGTTTAATAGCAATTATATTTAAATAATACTTTTTGCATAATAACCAAGGTCCGTAGGATAACTATACAAAACTTCTCATCATTTCATCAGAACAATAATACCTTTTTTTTGTTAACAATGTTGTTTTTAACATTAGCACTAGATAAGCGATCAGCGTGCAATAATCAATAATAATTGCAATAAAAAAGTTGTTTTAGTTATAAACTTATGTATTAGGAATGGACTTATTCCACTTTCAAAAGAAATTTGTTTGCGATACCATTGTACAGCAAAACTGTTTTTGTTCATTTTATTTCAAATGAAATTGAAACTGTGATTATTACTATACAGAGAAGGTGTCTGTAGCTCATTAAAACTACCGTTAACTTAGGTTTTTTTAAAGTAGACTTATACCATTTTCAAAAAAAAAAGTGCATGTATCTGCATCAATATATGCGTTTAAGAAAAAAAAAAACTATAATACTCATATTGTAACTTTTCAGTTAAAAATGATAGTTTCTTAGTTTTAAAAGTTTTAAGATCAAAAAGTATTGTATCTCATCGTTACAAAGCCTTGAAATCATATTTTAGACACTCTCTTACATCAGTTGTTGTACGTTGAAACGAAGGCGAATTTATAATGAGTTCGCCTTGGCTGAAACCTATTCAAACGAAAGGCAAATCTGTAAATTCGGTTTACACAAGTTTTAAGCTTATTTAAATTCGATTGAGACGTATTTAAAACAGAAAAGTGCAACTGTTAGCCAGTGAATTGTTAAAAAATTGTTCATGTTATCAATTTTGCAAGCTTTTTCCAAATATTCTAACAGTTTACACTCAATAAATTCAAATCGCTTAGATAGACAGACGAACAAAATATTTAAATGTTCGAGTGGTATTGCAGACAAAATAAATATATAAAACAAGAAATAAATAAATCTTAATTTGTGCTAATTGAGTGTGAATTAAATAAAAATAGTTATGTTACGTACCAATTGCGTTCAAATGTACAATCATCGTCGCTGCTGTCACTAATCGGTTTTGAAAAAATCGCTCCGTTATTTTCTACATCATTTGACAAATCCCTCTTAGGTTCGTCAATAAATTCTGAACATTCGCTATCACTTTCTTTAAGCTCTTCTTTCTCAAAGCCATCAATATTTATCTGCTCAATTTCGCTTTCACTCTTTTCCGTTTTGATGTCACTTGGTATTACTATTTCTTCCAAGCATATCTGTGTCTGAATCAAATTATTACAGCTTTTATTCTTATCAAATTCCTGTAATATCGTGCGCAGCTTTTTATCTGCATTCTGATACATTTCTATAAACTTATATGAGACCATTAACTTTTTTATGCAATTTGAACACATTAAAGTTGGAATATTGGCCCTAAGTTCCACCTTTATGTGTGGTTGTACAATTTTAAGAATCTCCATAATGCTTGCGTCCTGTTGATAGCCTTCTGGTGTTTCTGTGATGCTTTGTGTTTTGCATTTTATATTCGCTTTGGAAAACTGTTTCAAACACGTTCTGCAAAAATCCTGCAAAAAAATGAATTTCTTGCTTTTTCAATCTTCTTGATATATTAATTAATGTCTTTTCATATATTTAGATGTACATTCTCAGGTTATAATGCTTTGTAATATTGTAATTTTGGCCATAAAGGCTTTATATTACGGAACAAATGAAATATCAATTAAAAAATACAAACAGCTTGTTTTCTATGTTTCCTAGCTGTCGACATCTCATAGGAGCTACTCTAATTATCAGTAGACTTGCAAAGCTTTGAAAGATATTATGAAACTTTCAACTTTATATTTCAATATTCTAAATAAATTATTGAGAAATTAAAAAGAAAATGTGTTAATAATCTCCAGTGCGAATTCATTATTAGGTGGATACATCGGCGAATTCAGGCCAATTCATCCAATTCGTCGGCACTTTGTCTGTCAAGTTTTGTTTACATTTTTCAGCGCCACTTTTTTTATTTTATTAAAAGAAATACTGAGTGAAGTGATACAAAGTTGTGAAAAATATTAAAAATGAGAACTTGTTCCGTTTGTAAAAATAAATTTCAAAAGTGAAATGAAACAGAAAAAAATTAATATCCAAAATGTTTTTTGTATCATGGTTATTATCGTTTATTTTATTTTTTATTTTATACCATTAAAAACAACAAATTTGTATATTGGATATTGGTTCAGGCTAGACCAAGGCGACTTTATACAGGTGAATGCAAGCGGAAAGGCGAATTCAGTACTATGTATTTTGTTATTGTAAAACATATCGTGAATGTCATAATCTAAATTCGCCTAAGATTGCTCAGCAGAGAAAAAATTTTATATAAACGTTAAATATAAGCTTTTATAATTTTTTATATTTAAAATCACAGATTATATTAGTTTTTCACTTTTAAATCACACAAATTTCTTGAAATTGCACTAAATCATGCAAAAAACCTTCAGATTAAAATGGCGCCACAAAGTTTGTAAACAAAAGAAACAAAATTTGACAGTCTCATTGGAAAAAACGCGAGAAGCAAAAAATAATCACCTGTGCTGTTAAGTTCACCTGGTAATGAATTCGCCTTGGGCTAGACCAAGGCGAATTCATAACAGGTGAAATTGAAAGCGCAGCTGATAACTTTTTTTTAATTTTTATCTGTTTCAGATGTCAATGGCATAATTAAAACAAAATTGGGGGAAAAATTTAAAACAATTTTTTAAATTATGTATTCTATTATCTTGAGCGCCAGATATCACCCAGAATCCTCCGCAATATGGCTGGCCATTTTCACCTTTTCAAGCTCTATGATCTGAGACTTTAAGTTTCACGAGAAAATTAAAAGTTTCACATTATAATAAAGTTTTTCTTTTATTGTAATTTTTTTTTATGCAAATTTGAATAAAAAATTTCAAAACAATTTTGTAATTTATGTATTGCATCTTGAGCGCCAGCTATTATTCTGAATCCTCCCCACTCTTGCTGGCCATTTTCACCTTTCCAAGCAGTATGATCTGTGAATTTAATTTTCACGAAATAACGAAAGTTTCACCAAATAATTAAATGTTATCTTTTATTGTAAATTTTTTTAATATATATTTTGTTAATTCCTTTTTTTTTTTTTTATTTATTTGATCAATTCAGTAATATAAAGCCAAAAATGGCCAAAATAACAATATTACCTAGAAATTCAGCCCAAAAAAAAAATAAGTTCATCTTCAATATACATGGTATATTCATAACAATAATCTAAAAAACTATATGTAAATAACTAAATCTGTACAATGCAAATCAGGAAAAAAAAATGTATGCATATAAACAAAAAAAAAAAAAAAATTATAATAAATAAATAGAAAACTACATACATATGTAGTAACTAAGAGATCAGCTCCCCAGCCACAAAATACAAAACAAAGAAAAAAAAATCAAATATACTTACGCAAGCATACTCAATGTAAGCTTACATATGTATATGAGTAGAAAATAAATAAGGTCCCAACCGGTGGCAATGTAGGCCCGAAAATAATTAAGAAGTACTCATACCATAATGCTGCAACAGCTTCAAACGAAACACATTATTGGAATGAGAGAAAATGCGCAAAGAAAAAGGAAGCAAATTCCACCAACGTATAATCCTTATACTAAAAGATCTCTCAAAAAAAGACGAAGTGATTCTGGGCATAAGAAGTTGTGGGTTTCTAGCAGACCGCGTAAAATTAAATGAACTACACAAGGAAACAGGTTCAGAGCTGCGAACGACCTTATAAAAAAGCGCCAAATTACGGCACTTAACTAAAGTAGAAAAATCCTTTCCTTTTTGTGTTTATATTTTTCTCTTGACATTTGAAAAAGATTTATTTTTTATAGTGTTGTATTTATTTCTCTTGCATTTACCTGGTATGAATTCGCCTTGGGCTAGACTTTACATAGAGTCTATACGTGATATAATATCAAATATTTTTCTATCAGCAACGTCAAATTTGATAGCAGAGAGAATTATATCACGTGTAGCCTTCAAAATTAGTATTATTGCAATATTATATCAGATATCACAATATTGTTTTGATAATATATATTTAGAAAACCATATCATGATATGAACTGTCAAAAAACGTAAACAAAACGACATAATATTCAATTTTTGAAGAATTCCCGAAAAAAGTTTAATAAAATCATTAAAATATTTATAAAAAAACGCTTACTGTTCTTTATGTTGTTGGAATTTATAAATTTGTCTAAGAAAAATACAACATTAAACGATTTTTACTGCAAAAATACTTGGCGCCATGCTAGATATGAGAGAAAATATAATTTGTTTTTTCTCGTTAATCTGCTGACGTTCTCTCTCATATTATATCAGAATTAATATCAGTTGTAGACACTGTGTAAAACAGTTTTGTATTGATGTTGCCGGTTTATCGATTATGTTAGTCAGCTTTTACATTTGTACAGACGACGGGCAGACAGACGAAATTTGATGGTGCGGTAACGAAAACTTTCGGTGGGGGAGAGTGTGTAGTACACGACTCTCTGTACTAGACATTTGTGGACATTCTTTGTTTCTCTTTTTAACTTTTCGTATTTCTTATGTTGTTGCTTCATATCATTATTCTCATATCAACATCAACTTCATATAAACACACTAGCTGTGCTTAAAAATACAACAACAACAAAAGAAAAACGAAAAGTTTCTGTCTGTCTATTAATTTCTTAAATGTAAAAGGTTTAGGCAAGACCAAAAGAGAATTGAAAAAATGTCTGCCCATCGTCTGTACAAATGTAAAAGCAGACTTAATAAAACCCAACACACATCTCGAATGTATCTGTCATTGTTTCGTTTTGTTTACATTTTGATTTAGAACAAAATTTTGTGCAAAATAAGTTTGTTAAAAAATTTTATGTTTTTGTGCTAAAAAAAATGTTTTTATTTAAAAAAAATACTTCAAACATTAAAAAAACTTATCGCATGAAAAGCGTTGTATGTAACTCGAGTTTAGAAAAGTGCATAACGCGTAGAAAGTTTGAAACGCGTAAAACCTTCAGGTGCAAATTTATTTTCTCATACGAAGTAAAACAATTATGTTACATTCATACGCGCTGGCATGTATAGGCATTCATTTTATGTAAAAAAGAACAATAACCATCCGTACAAGAAGCATTGAAAAACTCACAAACAATTACAAGCATATACCTACAATTTCAAGTTTGTATGCTTTGAGTGCATCCGCGCAGATGTGTAGTTTACACTCTAGCATATGTTTATGCCGAAACACATGCGTGTATATGCATATGTCTATGAGTGCGTGCCAACAAATCATCCGATTTCTACAATAAATTTTTACAAAGAAAATTACAAGAAATCACAAATATACATTTTTTTTGTCTGGATAAGTTGAATGTGCTGTAAGAATAAAGCAAAACAGCAATATACTTACATACAATATTCTTATTTGAGTAAAAAGTAATACGTAGCAACTGTTTTCAAAACTCTAGCACATGTTTAATACCTAAGCGATTCGTGTGCTTGGCGTTCACTATCGAACAGTATTGTGCCATACTGTTTCTATTCTTTTTCCATATATTTAATATTAACATTACAAAATTGACTAACCTCATGTTTCTCACAGATAGAAAAATCTTCCTTAGCTTCCGGCAGATCTGTAAAATCGCCAGTTAAATAAGCCTGTTCGATTTTTTCAGCATAACGATATAAATGTGTCTGAGTTCTCAAATGACGATCTACTGAATACTTGTTATCGAATTGTACAGACTTCTTACACAATTTACACAAGAGTGATTCTCCATCAGTTTCAAAGGCACCAATATTTTCTGAAACATACTTGTTTAACAAATCTGCAATCAATAGCTCATCTTTCTGTGTTTTGCTTCTAGCTCCAGAACTTTTTTCGGCCAGAATTTGGTTGTGTTTTTTAGAATTTAGGTGACGAAGTACCAATTGTTTGGTGGCAAATGAAGTATATTTTTTGCATATTTTACAGTAGAGTTCTTTTCCATCAGTTTCAAAAACTTCACCATATTGTGATACGTATTTGTCTAACAGTACTGTATCTGGAGGACGTCTTATTTGCATTTTTCCTTCCGGTTCAGTCACAATGTTGTTTAAAAATTTCTGGGGCCCCAGGTGCTGATTCACACTAGTTGTTTTGTCAGAGGTTACCAATATGTTGCGTGCTTTACAAAATAATTCTTCTCAGTTAGTTAGAAGTTCTTCATTATCTTTCACCACAGTTTTGTTTCTAAATTCTTTAGCTAGTTTTTTAAAGCTCATTAATTTTTGTAACTAAAGTACTACCTACAATATATGCGTGTGTAGTTTTTTAACGCCGTTATTTAGTTTTACAATAATTTGTATCAAAAGCAGAGTTACTATAACAAAATTCCTGATATTTTTGTATTGTTTTCGAGTTGCATGTAATTTATATGAATACCAGAAATACACTTCGATCCACAACTTTGATCATAAGCAAGGCGAATTAATTATTAGGTGGATGCATCGGCGAATTCAGGCGAATTCGATTAATATGGCGGCACCATGATACAAAAAAACAAGGTAGCCGCTTCGCTACAACAATACAACAATAAAAAAAACAACAGGTATTTTGTTTGTGTAAAAAGGCGAATTCACACTTACGCTGTCAAAAGTAGTTGATAAAGACATGTACAAAGATTTAAATGGCGCCGAAAAAGGTAAACAAAACTTGACTGCGAAGGTGTCGCCATATTAACCGAATTCGCCTGAATTCGCCGATGCATCCACCTAATAATGAATTCGCCTTGGGCGGCACTTTTTTTTGTCAAGTTTTGTTTACCTTTTTCAGCGCCATTTAAATTTCTGTACCATGATACCATGATACAAAAAACAAGGTAGCCGCTTCGCTACAACAATACAACAATAAAAAGAACAACAGGTATTTTGTATGTGTAAAAGGCGAATTCACACTTAAGCTGTCAAAAGTATTTGATAAATTACATGTAAAAAATTTAAATGGCGCCGAAAAAGGTAAACAAAACTTGACAGCGAAAGTGCCGCCATATTAATCGAATTCGCCTGAATTCGCCGATGCATCCACCTAATAATTAATTCGCCTTGCATGATACAAAAAACAAGGTAGCCGCTTCGCTACAACAATACAACAATAAAAAAAACAACAGGTATTTTGTTTGTGTAAAAAGGCGAATTCACACTTAAGCTGTCAAAAGTATTTGATAAATTACATGTAAAAAATTTAAATGGCGCCGAAAAACGTAAACAAAACTTGACAGCGAAAGTGCCGCCATATTAACCGAATTCGCCTGAATTCGCCGATGCATCCACCTAATAATTAATTCGCCTTGTTTCTGTACATGCTCGTTATCAACTACTTTTGACAGCGTAAGTGTGAATTCGCCTTTTTACACAAACAAAATACCTGTTGTTTTTTTTATTTTTTTTATTCGCCTTTTTACACAAACAAAATACCTGTTGTTTTTATTATTGTTGTATTGTTGTAGCGAAGCGGTTACCTTGTTTTTTGTATCATGACTGTAATTGCCATGATACAAAAAACAAGGTAGCCGCTTCGCTACAACAATACAACAATAAAAAAAACAACAGGTATTTTGTTTGTGTAAAAGGCGAATTCACACTTAAGCTGTCAAAAGTATTTGATAAAGAACATGTAAAAAATTTAAATGGCGCCGAAAAAGGTAAACAAAACTTGACAACGAAAGTGCCGCCATATTAACCGAATTCGCCTGAATTCGCCGATGCATCCACCTAATAATTAATTCGCCTTGGTAATTGCTGAAAAATTCTTTCTTATGATCAAGGCGAATTAATTATTAGGTGGATGCATCGGCGAATTCAGGCGAATTCGGTTAATATGGCGGCACTTTCGTTGTCAAGTTTTGTTTACCTTTTTCGGCGCCATTTAAATTTTTTACATGTTCTTTATCAACTACTTTTGACAGCTTAAGTGTGAATTCGCCATTTTACACAAACAAAATACCTGTTGTTTTTATTATTGTTGTATTGTTGTAGCGAAGCGGCTACCTTGTTTTATGTATCATGGCGCCGAAAAAGGTAAACAAAACTTGACACAAAAAGTGCCGCCATATTAATCGAATTCGCCTGAATTCGCCGATGCATCCACCTAATAATTAATTCGCCTTGATTACAGTTTTCTGAAAAATTTTGTATTCAAGGCGAATTCATTTTTTTAATTGAATTCGCCTTGGATGTATTAAAGGTGCAGTGTTGCCAGGAGGTTTTATGTGAAATCCTTAGTCAGCTTTTACATTTGTACAGACGACGGGCAGACAGACGAAATTTGACGGTGCGGTAACGAAAATTTTCGGTTTGGGAGAGTGTGTAGTACACGACTCTCTGTACTAGACATTTGTGGACATTCTTTGTTTCTCTTTTTAACTTTTCGTATTTCTTATGTTGTTGCTTCATATCATTATTCCCATATCAACATCAACTTCATATAAACACACTAGCTGTGCTTAAAAAAACAACAACAACAAAAGAAAAACGAAAAGTTTCTGTCTATTAATTTCTTAAATGTAAAAGGTTTAGGAAAGACCAAAAGAGAATTGAAAAAATGTCTGCCCATCGTCTGTACAAATGTAAAAGCAGACATCATAGTGTAAAGGTCGCTTTTACATTTGGACAGACAAACGAAATTTGTTGGTGCTGTAGCGAAAACTGCCGGTGGTGGAGAGTATATAGTACACGACCCTCTGTACTAGATATTTGTGGCCATTTTTTATTCTCTTTTCATAAGTTCTTGCTTTATATCATTACTCTCATATAAACATCGACTTCATATAATCACACTAGCAGTGCTTAAAAAACAACAATAAATTAATAATAAAAAAAAGAAAAGAGAAACGAAATGTTTCTGTCTGTCCAAGGTGCATTAACGTCTATAAGATAGCAGCACTAGACCAAAATTACAACAATACAACAAAAGCGGGCATGCTGTAAGCTATGCTTGTCAAAACTATTTGTAACTTTTTCCACAATTATGAACTATGAAAGTATTTTTTCACAATTACAAATTATTTTTATTTGAACTATTTTTATGTTCACATAATAATTTTTAAAGGTTTAATTCAGAGTAAACCATTAAATTCCCTTTCAAAAATGTAAACAATATATTTGACGTAAATGGGTTACTATATTCCAGTAGCAAAAAACTGTCACATGCGGTAGCGCTACCACCTAGTAGGTGCTAATGCACCTTGTTTCTAAGGTGATGGCCCTTACATATGCGGTGCATTGTACTTGAACTAAGAAAATAGGTTATAATGAGGTAGGAAAGAGGGAGTAGTATTCGAGAAGCTTTAACTTTAACAACAACACGAAAGACTAAAACAAACTCTATTGCAGCATTTATAATTTTGGAATTAAATCAGTTAAAACTGATCAGTGCCCGGTGTATATACCTCCGACACTGCCCAGATTAGCAAAATTTAGTCCGACACCTTCCACACTACAAGATAATGAAATGCATTGAAAAGAAATTAATAATGAGCATATAAAGAAAAAAAAAAACAAAATAAAACATATAAAAAACATATAAAAAAAAAAAAACAATTTTTATTCGCTATTTAAGCTTCTAACATTTATACCAGTAAAAAATTATAAATAGCTTGTTTTCTATGTTTCCCAGCTATCTATATGTCGACATTTCGTAGGAACTACCCTAATCATCAGTAGACTTTGGAAATTTTTGAAAGATATTCTCAAATATAAAGTTGAATGTTTGAGAATATCTTTCAAAAATTTCCAAAGTCTACTGATGATTAGGGTAGTTCCTATGAAATGTCGACATATAGATAGCTGGGAAACATAGAAAACAAGCTATTTATAATTTTGTACTCAATTCCTTAACATTAAGTGATATTTCGATGCATTTATAAAATAGTTTCCAAAATTACACAGATTTTTTAGATTCCAATTTAAATTTAATGTGTTTCTCTACTTCCTTCCGAGCCTGCAAGTTACGTTCACGAGTCTCTTCGTCGTCATCTTTATGAGACGCAAAATGCGTACGTAGGTCTCTAGCTAACGGAAATCTTAACGGACACAAATCACACAAATAAACGTTATTATCACCGACATGATGTCGCATGTGTTTCACACAGTCCCCACTTTGAACATATGCTCTTTGACAATATCTGCAGCGATATCGTTTTTCTCCTGTGTGAGTGTGTATATGATATACTAGGTGCGCACGTGTTTTAAATCTCATATCGCAATATTTACATTTGAATTTCTTGATACCTGTGTGAATACGACTATGGTTCCTTAATTGATAGGGCATAAGAAATGCAGAACCGCATACATCACATACGTATGGTTTACTACTAGTATGTGTTATCATATGATCATACAGATCACTTGGGCTTTCAAAACTTTTAGGACATTGCGAGCATTTTAATTTTTTTTCTCCTTTATGACGTAACATGTGGGAATTGTAACTAACGATATTCGAAAAACTTTTGCCACACTCAATACACAAATGCGTTCTTGCTGGAAATAAAAATTAAAAGTTATTATATATTTTTTGCGCAATTTCTTTTAAATATTCCTCCAACCTGGATGTAATCGCAAATGTGTTCTATAGAATAAGTATTTTGTATAACCTTTAAAAATATAACGGAAACATTTAATAAATTAGTATTGAAAAATTCTTTATAGGGAAGTTGATTACTTTTTCCACAATATTGACATTGATAGACGCGGTCTTTTTCGTTGGGTAAGCATTTTCCATCAACTTTTTGCGATCTCGTGTTTCTTGGTTCACTTCTTTTCGTATTTTCTTCAAGATGAGTCTGCCGTATATGCTCCCTCCAAGATAAAACTCCATCCAGAACTGCTTCGCATATCTGGCATGTAAGACTTCCATCATCATTTTGTTCCGGTTGGAAAAAACCTTCAAATAATTTTTGTGTTACATCATCTGATTTGTGGTTTTTGGGGGAAACAATAAGACTGAAAACAGAAGAAAATTTTGATTATAGGGTGTAACAAAGAACGATGGCATTTTTGGATATTTTTAATTAAATTATTTTAATTTAAAAAATTAACACAATCACATACATAGAAGAAGCAGCGTGGCCACACACACGCTTCAAACTTGTGCTGCGGCACAAGTTCTTCAAGTTCACATCAAACCATACACAAGGCAGCTGTAACAGGTAGTGGCAGAATCTATATAATAGGCAAACACGTTTATAAAATCCCTTTAGTAGCCGTACTACTGTACCGATTTAGAAAAATTATATAACGTTTTAAACTTAATTTAGCATAATTTATGTCAGAATGCTCACAATATTCATATTTTTTCCTACTAATAATTTAAGACTTATGACAACCCAAGGCAGCTTTAATATGGTAGTGGTATAAGCGCAGCTGTTTTTCATTTCCTTTGCATAAATTTGTCAAAAACACATAGACATCCTTGCTTTTTCAAAGAAAAATTTGACAATTATTCGTAAATTCTACCAACAAAATACATGTGGATGTTTGTTGGTGTAATTCTGCCACTACCTGTATAAAGCTGCCTTGTGACAACCCTTTGAATACCCTAGCTATGTATTTCACAATGGCCTTTCCAGCTTTCGATTCATCTGTAATTGCACACGATTGTCAAAACTTAACTGCTGTCCACACCTGGCATGAGAACACTAACAGGAACAGCAAAATACTGTTACTGTCTGGTGTAGACTGTAGATGTTTCTGTTTTAACAGAAAATGACAATTCAATATGAGAAAAGTAAAAAAAGTTTTAAATTAAAAGAAATTATAAAAAGAAAGGTTCAAATATTTATTTTAGATTGCAAATTTTGCAATAAAAATAAATTTTTTTCCATAAACTATAAAAAAGGGCACAAAAAGTAATGACGTGCTTTTGTTGATGGAGTTAAAATAATGAAAAATCAAGACATACGTATACTCCACCATGTAACAATCGGGCCGTCAAAGGTTTGTTTTAACCGTATGTCTTTAACAGCTTTTCATGTCTAATGTAGACGGGCAGTTACAATTTACAGATGGTTTATAATTTTTGCTTCCACACTTGCGTTTTTAGTTTATCTGATATAAGAGCAATTATTTCTCATAGCCTACTTTTGGCTCAATACACTTAGTAAGACGATATTCCAAATTTTTATACCATCTGAACAAAACGATTTTGGGAACCCCTCAAAATACGCGTTAGTTTCGGTAATTACTTCTTCGTTTGAGATGAATCTTCTTCCTGCGACCCATTTTTGCAAGTTTGGAAACAGGAAAGTCACTAGGAGCTGAATCTGGACTATAACATGGTTGATCAACCAATTCGAAGTGTATTTCACATAATTTTAGCATCGTTTTAATGCTATGTGAACCGCAGCTTTATCTTGAAGAAAGAGCACTTTTCTCTTATTTCTCTAAAATGTTTTGTATTTAAAAAAAAAAAAAAAAAAAAAAAAAAAAAAAAAAAAGTTGCCAAAAGAAGACTCAAAAAGTAAAATAATTGCAATTTGAAGCACAATTTCGATAATAAAAAAATTGCTTTACAAAATAGCTGATGCCAGATGCTTCTCCAGGGTACGCTCCAATTTAAAATTTTAGCACTGCAAATGTAGCCTGACATTTACATAAGCAATTTTCCCCGTTTACACACCATGTATGTATGCATTTATCAGTGCGAAATTTGACAAGCACACTATGAAATGTATATAATATAAATATGATGGTTGGTTAGATTTAAAAGTTTTATAAAAATACGAAAGGCATTTCATCGTTACATAGCCTTGGAAATCATATTTTAAAAACCCTCTTACATCAGATGTTGTGCGCTGAAACCTATTCAAGCGAAAGACAAACCTGAAAATTCGGTTTCCACAAGTTTTAAGTTTATTTAAATTCGATTGGGACGTATTTAAAACAGAAAAGTGCAAGTGTTAACCAGTAAACTGTTAAAAAATTGTTCTTGTTAACAATTTTGCAAGCTTTTTTGAAATACTCCAACAGTTTACACTCAATAAATTCAAATTGTTTAATTTAGATAGACAGATATATTTAAATGTTCGAGTGGTATTGCAAACAAAATAGATTTTTTGTGTATAGACATTTTTTGACAATAATTTTTCAAATGGCAAATTTTTTTAATAACATGTTAATTTTCCTGACGATGATAACAAATTGTTATCGAAATATTGAAAATAAATACTGTTAAATTTTTTATAGAACACAAACCGATCTTTAGCTGCAAAAATAAGAAATATTGACAAAATAAATATATAAAACAAGATATAAACAAATCTTAATTTGTGCTAATTTAGTGTGAATTAAATAAAAATAGTTATGTTACGTACCAATTGCTTTCAAATGTACAATCATCGTCGCTGCTTTCACTAATCGGTTTCGAAAAAATCGCTCCGTTATTTTCTACATCATTTGACAAATCCCTCTTAGGTTCGTCAATAAATTCTGAACATTCGCTATCACTTTCTTTAAGCTCTTCTTTCTCAAGGCCATCAATATTTATCTGCTCAGTTTCGCTTTCACTCTTTTCCGTTTTGATGTCACTTGGTATTACAATTTCTTCCAAGCATATCTGTGTCTGAATCAAATTATTACAGCTTTTATTCTTATCAAACTCCTGTAAAATCGCGCGCAGCTTTTTGTCTGCATTCTGATACATTTCTATAAACTTATATGACACCATTAACTTTTTTAAGCAATTTGAACACATTAAAGTTGGAATATTGGCCCTAAGTTCCACCTTTATTTGTGGTTGTACAATTTCAAGAATCTCCATTATGCTTGCGTCCTGTTGATAGCCTTCTGGTGTTTCTGTGATGCTTTGTGTTTTACATTTTATATTCGCTTTGGAAAACTGTTTCAAACACGTTCTGCAAAAATCCTGCAAAAAATAAATTTCTTGCTTTTTCAATCTTACTGATATATTAATATCTTTTCATATATTTAGATATATGTACATTCTCAGATTATAGTGCTTTGTAATATTATCATTTTGATCATGAAGGATTTATATTACGAAACAAATGAAATACCAATTAAAAAATACAAACAACTTGCTTTCTATGCTTCCTAGCTGTCGACATCTCATAGGAGCTATTCTAATTATCAGTAGACTTGCAAAGTTTTGAAAGATATTATCAAACATTCAACTTTATATCCCAATATTCTAAATAAATTATTGAGAATTTAAAAAGAAAAATGCAAGGCGAATTCATTAAGTTGAAATACATGTATTCTTATGAGCTTTGTCACATTCCGCACTTCTCCGTCAACGCAAAGTAGTAAAGTTAAGTAACTTTCAACTTTTAACGTACGTTGAGAACTTTGACGACTATCTGGTAATATTTTTTGTATATTTTGATATAATTTTTCGTTCAAAAATTAAATAAATTGAAAAAAATATGTTAGATTTTGTGTGCTGTGTCTGAAATATAAATTTAAACTTAAGGAAAATGCAGTTGATTTTATATCCGTTAACAAAGTACGGATTGTGCCAACTTCATACTTCGTATACGTTGATGCCAGCTGAAAAAGGAGACGGACAAAGTACGACGGATTGTATGTGTCCCGGCCTTAAATGTTTTCGTAATACTTTGTTACACTCTAGCACATGTTTAATAAGCGATTAGTATGCTTGGCGTTTATTGTTCTATTCTTTTTCCATATATTTAATATCAATATTACAAAATTTACTAACCTCATGTTTCTCACAGATAGAAAAATCTTCTTTAGCTTCCGGCAGATCTGTAAAATCGCCAGTTAAATAAGCCTGTTCGATTTTTTCAGCATAACGATATAAATGTGTCTGAGTTCTCAAATGCCGATCTACTGAAGACTTCTTATCGAACTGTACAGACTTTTTACACAATTTGCACAAGAGTGATTCTCCATCAGTTTCAAAAGCACCAATATTTTCTGAAACATACTTGTTTAACAAATCTGTAATCAATAGCTCATCTTTTTGAGTTTTGTTCATAGCTCCAGAACTTTTCTCGGCCAGAATTTGGTTGTGTTTTTTAGACTTTAGGTGACGAAGTACCAATTGTTTTGTGGCAAATGAAGTATATTTTTTGCATATTTTGCAGTAGAGTTCTTTTCCATCAGTTTCAAAGACTTCACCATATTGTGACACGTATTTGTTTAACAGTACTGTATCTGGAGGACGTCTTATTTGCATTTTTGCTTCCGGTTCAGTCACAGAGTGTTTTTTAAAAATTTCTTGGGTCCCAGATGCTGGTCCACACAAGTTTCTTCATCAGAGATTACCAAAATGTTGCGTGCTTTACAAAATAGTTGTTCGCAGTTAGAAGTTCTTCACTATCATTCACCACAGTTTTGTTTATAAAATCTTTAGGTAGTGTTTTGAAGTTCATTAATTTTTGTAATTAAACTATTACCTAGAATATATGCGTGTGTATGTGTATAATCATTTTTTATTCCCGCTATTCAGTTTTGTTTTACAAGAATTTATTTATCAAAAGCAAGGAGTTACTATAACAAAATTTTTAATATTTTTGTATTGTTTTCCACAAGACTATGTGATTATTACGAATTTTAAATAAATTAAAGAATTTTTCAGCAATTACAGTTTTCTGAAAAATATTGTTGTATGCATAGATGCCAGATAAATCTGATTTAAAATCGTCAAACTTGGACGAAAAATTCGTCAATACGATTATCGCAAATCGTCAGCTAGTAAAATTAATGGTTTTTGAATATACTCGTAAAATGCATTTCAATTTAGTAAAATATAGCAAAACAATTCATGGTTGTCTTTAATGAAAAACTAAACCATTTAAAGCTTTAACAACAAATATATATGTACTTATACAAATATGATGTTAACATTAAAATTAGACCCAGATCGGCTATTTAACTTATTAATTGTAAAAGTAAGGCAATTTTCAAAGCTTCTTGACAGTCGCCTTTTTAGGGACTGATGATGCGCTATTGAGCGGTGGGAAAAGTGCACATTCCACTCTCAAGCTGTCGATATCATCATCTATAGAGAAACAATCATAACTTTTCATAAGCTAGAATAGTTGCTTTAATACATTTTTAGAAAATATTTCGACGAAAGTTTGTGGCAAGTGTAAAATGAGTCACAGATCTCATGTCGACGCTGTGGATCGAGTGTTCAGGTCATCCTTTATTTAAAGACATTGTAGAAATGGCAATGAAAATGAAATAGGTTAAAATCACTGCTTTGACTCTATTTGATAGGCGTATTAAAGCCATTGGACAAGTCATTATTATTAAACCGGTGCTTACCACCCACAACACTCCTCTCACTGTATCTAGTGAATCTGATGGAAATGACAAATAAGTCATTAATATTAAAAGCTTGAACCATATTAAGTCGAATTTGTGTCTTGAGTGTTGAAGGGCATTGGAAACTCTATATCGTTTATAGGTGGAGTAACTTTTGAGTTTACTGGTGGCTTTCGTCAAATGATCCCCGGGCCACGAAAGGGGCCAGAGGAGACATGATTAACCTTGCCTTAAATCTTTTCTTTAATAGAATTTTGTTCAGAGACTGTACTTGCGAACTAACATAAGAGCCCATATTAACAGAGATGTGAATTATGATTTCCCTTAATAATATGTTAACTCTAAGCTAATTGAGTTTGTTTCAAATTACCCAGCAGGTTAAATAGTTCAAAGTTTGCAACATCTTATATATGCCGTATATTTTTGACTAGATAATAATAATATCTCTTCAGAAAATTGTTTCTACAACTAATAGCTCTCTTTGGTTTTGTTAAGGTTCAGGTACCAGAATGATAAGACTAATATGTTTACTTTAAACTATAGAAGAAAATCAAAAATCTAGCATTCATATCTATATCGTTAAATCAATTTTCCAATTAATAGACTTTGTTGCTTTAATTCGAATTAAATTTCTCGTCTTTCGAGATCTACGTCGACATAAGAAACCATTAAACCAAGGATTTATAAAAGTTAAAGTTTTGAATTTATATTCAAATTTAAGTCTCCTTAAAACATGAGCACACGTTTTTACATAAAAATTTGAACATGTGCTGAAATACACCTCTAGCATATGCAATATATGTATGTATATATACTCCCAAATAAATATTTAAATAAATGAATAATTTTAAAAAATTCTTTCTCAATCCATAAATATTATTTTCATTTCCTACATAAATTAACCTAAAAGTAAAAAGTAATGGCACTTACTTTTTTTCAACTTTTTTTAAGGTACGTTCACATTGTGCAAATATTTGTCCAAAAAGCGTAACCACTACTTTCTTATTGAGCCCTGTTTTCGGCAAGCGCAAGCATAAAAACTACTACAATACAAATAACTATGCACATAAATACACATAGATACAAACGACAAAAAGAAAAACTGTAAAAACATAACATTTTAGAAGTGCATGTTTTAAAGTTTTGTTTGTTCAAACAAAGTTGTAGGAAAAAAATATATTTTTGCCTTCAATTTTGTTTGAACAAACAAAATTTGAAATATGTTGTCAAATTTTGACGTTTTTTTTTTTTATAATAATTTCAATGGTATTATAAGGCCAATGTAAGCGGCATGCGGAAGCGGACGGCAAAAATTCAACTTTTTGCTTTGCCACTTTAATTTGTCAAACCAAAAAGTAAAGGAACAAAACAGAATTAAAAAAAAGAATTTTTTTTTATCTTCGGGTTTAAAATTTTTAGCAATTAAATTTATTTATTTATTTTTGCGTTAAAAAAGTCGAAATGTTCTTTTGTTCAAATTCCGATACATCAATTTTTCATAAATTTTGCCGCTCGTAGCTGCAAGCCGCCTACATTGGCCTTCCACTATATAACACCCAATTTTCACGATGATTTTTTCACACGTCTAAAAGTCATGTCTTTCATATTTGTGGGCAAATTTGATGGAAATGAAAGAGGGGTAAGCAAAAAGACACGAACTCTGTGTTCTTTTCCTAATTCCTTTTTGTTATCATTTGTATTATTGTTATTATTTTTCATTCACCTTCTTTCGGCAAGATGACTACATCAATACTAACAAAAGGATAAGAAGAGACAAACGATATTATTTTGCAACTACAATTGAAAAAAAGACATGTCTTAAAAAATCATGGTGAAAATGTAACATGATTCTGGTAGCAGCTTTAAAATAAAATAAAAGACAAACATGTCTTTAAAAGTCGTCGTGAAAATTGGGTGTAAATGATGAAACAGAATACGTCCGCAACTTCAAGCAAAAACGACTCTCAGAGAAAACAGGCACATAATTGAAACGACGTCTGCAACTTCACAAACTGTCATTTAAAGTTCGTTTTTGTTAGGTAAAAAAAAGCTTTTTCTATTATTTTTACTTTTCTTCGCGCTAAAGCTTTTCAAGCTTTGGTTTTGTTTACAAAATGTATGAAATTTACTAAAAGTGTGGTAATGTTATTGAAAGCTTTTCTGCTTCAAAGTGAGAGCATAAGAAAACTCGCTGCCAAAATAAAATAGATTCTATTTTACGACCGCATTCTTTGGCGTTATTTTATGCCAAATTGTATGGAGAAAATCGTCATGCCCTAGTTCTGTTTCATCATTAAGGCTTTATGTGATCTGCAATAATCGTCAAAATACTATTTTCGGCACCTAAAGTCGTCAAAATGATGATAAATCGTACAGTATGGCAACCATGTTTGTATGCAATGTGCAGTGTTGCCAGGAGATTTCGTAAAATGCCTACCATAGTGCATAGCACAGATGCTATGACGTGGAGGAGATCTCCTTCCCCTATACTCGTGGGACCAAAATGGACTTTTTTAAAAACTAACTGAGACATGAAGACGACTATGTATATAGCAATACGGACTATTACAACAATGGTACAAGGACCAAAACGCTGATTGCAGGACGTGTCTTGGGGCAACCTAAGAATACCAAATGCGTAAAAGCATCTTCGGATAGCAGTTTTGGCAGTGAGGTATCTATGGACTTTGAGCCGAACACCTCGAAGGCTGCACTGGCCCGGGCACATACCCTTGGTTTGGGAGCTGTTCATGCTAGTGATATCGCCGCAACAGCTGTCCAAGTGCTTATTGTGGGAAAGATGACTGCGAGCAAGTTTTCGGGTCATCGGACTCCACCAACAAAGGCGCTGCGAACAAGATTTCGGGCCCCCGAGTTAGTGGTCATCAGGGAAATGTGAGTAAGGCAGCTGCGAACCAATTTTCGGGTTCTCAAGCTACATTCCAGATACCTTGCGGAAAGGACAGTAAGGAAACGGCGAACTTGTTTTCGGGTAACCAAGCTGCACCTTAAGCAACCAATAACAAGTCTCAAAGGCACACAAATTCCTCGAGACGGGCCTATTTAGGGCGGCAAGCCGCCAGTAAGATTTGTGGGAAGCTGGGGAAGAAGCCAGCGGATGCCTTATCGGCAGAAGAGAAATCCCGGTTATCATGGGCAGGATCAGTTCTAGCTGAACTGCAGAATTCTTAAAGACAGTCCAGGTCCGTACCCCAGGTGTGAGGAGGCTGGCTGGTATCGGCGGCGTACAAAGCTTATGGCCTCTGCAGATAAGCAATCAGCACTGTTGCTTAAACAGGCAGTCGGTCATGTGGACAAGCCATGGGAAGGTGCCAGGCTCGATGTGGTTCATCTCTCAGAAGTTCCACGTCGTACTAGAGCTATTGCCAAGATGCCAGACATCTCTGGGTCTGCGGAGGAAATCTAACCTAACCCTTGTTCACAAAATAATTTTTAAATGTTTAATTCAGAAAAGAACACCAAATTTCCTTTTAAGAATGTAAACAGTATATTTGACGCAAATGGCATATTACCAGTAGCAAAAAACTGTCATATGCCGTAGCGCTGCCACCATGCCAATGCAAGCAGGAAGACGAATTCGGTACTATGTATTTTGTTATTGTAAAACTTCCCGAGAATTTCAAAATCTAAATTCGCCAAAATGGTTCGGGGGAAAAATCAATCTTTAATTTTTCAACATTTTTAAATAACCAAAAATGTACGTTTTGTTAAACGACTCCTCGTATACCTATTTCATTTAAAGCAGAAAAAACAATAAATATACGCATGTATGTAATGGGTGATTTTATAAGAACTATCGGAAATTAAAAAAAAAACATAAAGTTCAGAAAAATGCATGAAATATTTATTTGGATCGATAGTCGGGTCGATATAATTTAATGTTTGAAGATTATTTCATGCAAATGTTGGCCGCGGCTGCGCCTCAAATGGTTCATCCGCTTAGTCCAATTTTGGCATACTCTTTCCAACATTTCGGCCGGTATCTCACGAATAATGTTGGCAATGTTGGCTTCCAGTGCGTCAATCGAAGCGGGCTTGTCGCTCTAGACATTAGCCTTAACATAGCCCCACAAAAAATAGTCTAGAGGCGTTAAATCGCACGATCTGGGCGGCCGGTGAACAGTTATTACCATAACTGTTCACCGAACTCGCCTCTCAATTGGTCCATTGTTTCGCGTGCTGTGTGGCATGTGGCACCGTCTTGTTGAAACCACATGTCATGCAAGTCAAGCTCTTCCATTTTGGGCAAAAAAAAGTTTGTTATCATCGCACGGTAGCGCTCACCATTCACAGTAACGTTGTGATTCGCATCATCTTTGAAGAAATACGGCCCAATGATGCCGCCAGCCCATAATCCGCACCAAACGGTTGTTTTTTGTGGATGCATTGGTAGCTCTTGCAATGCTTCTGGCTGCTCTTCACTCCAAATACGGCAGTTTTGCTTGTTCACGTATCCATTCAACCAGAAATGAGCCTCGTCGCTGAACACAATTCTGCGATAAAAAAGTGGATCTTCATCTAACTTTTCAAGAGCCCATTCACCAAAAATTTGGCGTTGTGGTAGGTCGTTTGGCTTCAATTCTTGCACCAGCTGTATCTTATAAGGCTTGACACCCAAATCCTTCCGCAAAATTTTCCACGTAGTCACAAAGTAGTAGTGTACTCTGTGACGTAGTGGAGTAACAGAGGCCCAATTGCTGCGAACGGCGCCGAATCGATAATTCACGGTCATCACCAACACTGGCCGATACGGCTGCGATATTTTCTTCAGTTCGCACTCTACGAAAGCGTGTTGGTGGTTTAATGTCCAACAATGTAAATTTGGTGCGAAATTTTTTTACAATAGCCCGAATAGAAGCCTCAGTAGGTCGATTAAACTAACCATAAAATGGAAGAAGCGCGCCATGAACTTTCTTAACAGAGCACGCATTTTGGTAATCAAATTCAATAATTTGCAAGCGTTGTTCGTTTGTAAGACGATTCATGATTAAATTATAGACCAAACTGAAGATGTTTGAGAGTGACACAAGATACAAAACGTGCGTGAGCTGTCAAAACTAGTGTTGCCAAAAATATAATAGCAAAAAAATCACTCGTTATTACCAAATACTTTTGTTAGAATTGTTTGTTCCTTAATATTAAATGTCACAAAGGGAACGACTACAGGATCCAAGTGAGGTGAACAACCTGGACTATTCCGAGGTATCCTGCGACCTGCCTACCTAGCCTAACCTAATATTAAATGTGATATGTACCTTAATATTAAATGTAATATTTTGATGCATTTATTATAGCCCATTTACACCAAAGCAAAATCTGCTCATTCGAGATTTCAAGCCAAATCTAGTAGATTTTGAGAAGATTTCCCATACAAAATGAAATCTACTTTATGAGTAGATTTCGACGAAATCTCCTGAAATCTACTCAGTACTAAGCGATGCAACTGTGATTTCTTGCAAAAAGTACTTAAAAATACTACGCTGCAGCAAAAATTGCACTATAATGTGGTGTATGCAGTCTCTGAGCACAAAAAATATACACTTTAATGCTGGTGTATTCAGTCTCTGATAATATTGTATTGTCAAACCCGCATGCATAAATTATTTTTGAGCAAATGAAATCTTGCTAGGTGTCAAAAAACGGTGGTGTAAACGATGTAGATTTCGTTGTAGATTTCAATTCAAATCTACTAGATTTCGATTTGGTGTAAATGTGCTATTACGTAGTTTTTAAAATTATACACGTTTTTTGCGATCCCAATTTAATTCTAATATGTTTCTCTGCTTCCTTCCGAGCCTGCAAGTTGCGTTCACGAGTTTCTTCGTTGTCATCTTTATGAGAGGCAACATGTGTGCGTAAGTCTCGAACTAATGGAAATCTTAATGGACACAAATCACACATATAAACGTTATTATCACCGACATGATGTCGCATGTGTTTGACACAGTCACCACTTTGAGCAAAAACTCTTTCGCAGTATATACAGTGAAATGGTTTTTCTCCTGTATGTGTACGTATATGACATACTTGATTCGCACGACTTTTAAATCTCATATCGCAATATTCACATTTATATTTCTTGATACCCGTATGAACACGACTATGATTCTTTAATTGATAAGGCATACGAAAGGCAGAACCGCATACATCACATACGTATGGTTTATTAGTAGTATGTGTCATCATGTGGCCATACAGATCACTCGGGCATACAAAACTTTTAGGACATTTCGAGCATTTAAATTTTTTTTCCCCTTTATGACGTAACATGTGGGAGTTATAACTGGTGACATTCGAAAAACTTTTACCACACTCAATACACAAATGCGTTCCTTCTGAAAATAAAAATTGAAAACGTTTATTTTTTATTTTTGCAAATCCTTTTAATATATTCTCTAACCTGTGTGTATTCGCAAATGTCTTCTGTAGAATAGATACTTTGGATAACCTTTAAAAAAATTACGAAAATATTTTTAGTATTGAAAAATTGTGTGCAAGAAAGTTTATTACTTTTTTCACAATATTCACACTGATAGAGCCCTTTTTCGTTGGGTAAGAATTTTCGGTGAGCTTTTGGCGTTCTCGTTTTTCTTGGTTCATTTGTTCTTCTATGATATGCTCGTTTCGTCTTTTCTTCAAGATGAGTCTGCCGTATATGCTCTCGCCAAGGTAAAACTCCATCTAGAACTGCTTCGCACATCTGACATGTAAGACTTCCATCATCATTTTTTTCCGGTTGGAAAAAACTTTTAAATACTTTTTTTGTTACATCATCTGAATTGTGACTTTTGGGGGAAACATTAAGACTGTAAAATTCGAAAAATTTTGATTTTGTAATAAAGGTCGACGGCATGTTTGGAAAATAGTCTTCACTAAATTATTTTTAGTAAAGATACTAAGACAATCGCATAAGCATACCGATATGAATAAATTTAAAACAGCTAAGAGCACTTGTCGGACGGTGAAGTATTTAACAATTTATCATGTCATCAATTTTACAAGCTTTTTTGAAATATTTTAACAGTTTATACTTAATACGAGGGCGGTTCGGAAACTTCTTGGCCTATCAATGAAAGAGAATAGTTAGTTTTTCAAAAATATTTTTATTTTGCAATATAGTTTCCTGAAACTTCAATACACTTAGTTCAACGCTTTTCTAGCTATTCTATCCCTTGATTAAAATAGTTATCCTCAAGGTCTTCAAAATAGTGGTTTACAAGTGTAATTGCAATTTCATTTGAGGTAAAACGCTTGCCGGCAAGGAAATTTTTTTTAGATTTGGGAACAGGTAAAAGTCATTGGGAGCTATATCAGGAGAATACAGTGGGTGGTGAAGCAACTCGCACTTTAATTCATTGATTCTTGCCATTGCTAAAACACTCCTGTGCGCAGGTGCTTTGTCTTGATGAAAAATTATTTTTTTGTGTTGTAAGCCAGGACGTTTTTGTCGTATTTGTACATTTAATTGATCCAAAAGGTTGCAATAGTACTCTGAATTTATTGTTTTACCCTTGTACAGATAGTCAATCAATAAAATACGAGTACCTTTGAAGTCCCAAAAACCCGTTGCCATAACCTTACCAGCCGATTGAATTGTTTTTGCTTTCTTTGGAGCACTTCCTCCAGCTTCAGTTGTTTGGATTGTTCTTTTGCCTCTGGAGTACAGTGGTGGATCCATGTCTTATCAGCAGTTATGAAACGACGCTTAAAATCCATTTTCTTTCGCTTAAAACGATACTAAACAAGCTTGAGAAAAGTTCATTCTTATGCGTTTTTGGTCGACTGTTAACAAATGCGGCACCCATCTTGCAGAAATCTTTTTCATCTGTAGTTTTTCATGCAAAATTAAATGGACTCTATCATTTGAGATGCCCATGATATTATGATATTTAACGCACTTTTATTCGTCGATCATTTAATACCATATCATGCACTTTGGCTGCAATTTCTGTTGTTGTCGCTGTTTTTAGACGTCCACTACGTGGTTCATCTTCAATGTTTGTACGACCACGCTTAAATTCAGCAACCCAATTTTTTACTGTTGCATATGAAGGAGCACTTTCACCTAACACATTCACCATATCATTATGAATTTCTTGTCCCGATAAACCTTTTTTATGTATGTAAATATTTAATGACACCACGCATTTCTAATTTTTCCATTGTAAAAAAAACGTAGATGCGTCTTTTGTGAACACATGATTCTATATGAAGAAGTTACCAGATCGAAACAAAATTTAACATGTGTTCATAGCAGAGATGAAAGTTTCCAAAACACTTAACTTTTTTCTGTTTATACCGCGCTTTTTGTGCTAGGCTAAGAAGTTTCCGAATCGCCCTCGTAATGTCAAATCACTTAATTTAGATAGACAGATGAAGAAAATATTTAAAGATCGCGTGGCACATCTCAGTTTAAATTGATTGATTGTGAATTGAGTAAAAATAGTTATGCTACGTACCAACTTCTTTTAGATACCCTATCATCGTCGCTGCTTTCACTAATTGGATTTAAAATACTAGTGTCATTGTTGTCTGCATCATTTGGCGAGTCCCTCCTAGGTTCGTCAATAAATTCTGACCATTCAGTATCGCTTTCTTTAAGCTCTTCGTTCTCAAAACCATTAATATTTATCTGCTCAATTTCGTTGTCAGACTTTTCCGTTTTGAAGTCTGCTGGTATCGCAATTTCTTCCAAGCATATCTGTGTCTCAATTAAATTATTATAGTTTTTATTCATACCAAATTCCGCAAAAATTCTGCGCAACTTTTTATCTGCATTTTGATACATTTCTATAAACTCATATGACACCATTAACTTTTCTATGCAATCTGAACATATCAGAGTTGGAAGATTGGCCACAAGTTCCACCTTTATTTGTGGCTGTATGATTTCAAGAATTTCCATTATGCTTGTGTTCTGTTGATAGCCTTCTGGCGTTTCTGTGATGTTTTGTTTGTTACATTTTTGATTTGCTTTGGAAAACTGCTTCATGCATGTTCTGCAAAAATCCTACAGAAAAAAATATAAATATTTAATATATGGAAAATTTACTTTGCAAAGTCTTGAGTTTGGTCGGGGCAAGGGAAAATAAAGAGTATAAGAGAGCCACACTCTTTTCCCTTGCCTCCAACCAAACTCAGGACTTTGCAAAGTAAAATTTTCGTGTGTGAAAGCGGTGTTAAAATCTCAATCTCTTGGCTATTTGCAACAAACCACCAGCTCAAACACACACACATACGACAAATGACAGGTAACACACACCAACTTTAGTTAGGCAATTCTTGACTTTATAGAAGCTTTCGGTGAGGGGAATAGGAAGAATACCGGCAATTCTCTCATGTGTGTATGTGCATATACAATGTAAATTGTATGAAATAAAAGGTAGAGAAAGCTCAAGAATTGCCGAAAAAAGTTTTTGTGTGTGAACAAGAAAGCAATTCCAAAAGAAAATTGCTAAAAAGTTTAGGTGGATGCATCGGCGAATTCAGGCGAATTCGGTTAATATGGCGGCACTTCCGCTGTCAAGTTTTGTTTACCTTTTTCGGCGCCATTTAAATTTTTGTACATGTCTTTATCAACTTCTTTTGACAGCGTAAGTGTGAATTTGCCTTTTTACACAAACAAAATACATGTTGTTTTTTTTACTGTTGTATTGTTGTAGCGAAGCGGCTAGCGGTATCATGCTAAAAACTGTTTAAAAGAACCAAGGCGAATTTATACAGGTGAATGCAAGCGGAAAGGCGAATTCGTTACTATGTATTTTGTTACTGTAAAACATATCGTGAATGTCAAAATCTAAATTCGCCTAAGATTGTTCAGCTGGGAAAAAATTTTACATAAACATTATATATAAACTTTTATAATTATTTGTAATTAAAATCACAGATTATATTAGTTTTCCACTTCTAAATTCACACAAATTATTTGATATTGCACTAAATCATAAAAAAATCTTCAGACTAAAATGGCGCGAAAAAGTTTGTAAACAAAAGAAAACAAATTTGAAAAAACACAAGAAGCAAAAAATAGTCACCTGTGCTGTTAAGCTCACCTAGTAATAAATTCGCCTTGAAAGGAACGTTTCATTTTAAAAGTTTAAGAAAAAGCAAAAGTTTTGTTTGAGAAGATACATTTTTTTATTTAAATCATCAGTTTATTGTTTCAAACTTTTGATTTATTTCTCTTCGTAATTTGAACACTGTAAACTGTTGCTTTCAGTTTTCTTTATTGAAATGCGAAGTCGAAAAAATTCAAAACTGTGCAAAAGCAAAAGTTGAAAAGACTTTTAAACACTGTTCTCAGGTTATGACACTTTGTAATATTAGGTGTGTTCCACGAGTTCTCGGACTAGTTCGGACTAATGAGAGTAAAAAGCAAATTACTCTCTAAATTTGCAAATTTTACCCAAAACTGCTGGAACGCAAAAAAACACAATTGTACATCTTGCAATACTAGTGCTGCTTACTTTTAAGATTATAGTATATTTTAGTGATTTTAGACGCTTAAAACGCATAACATCATATAAACAAAAGATTTGCATTATTGGCAACAGCTGTAAAATTAAAAGCAATGTAAAATTTTTAAGTAGGTTTTTATAGTACATATTTATTAAATGAAAAGCTAAATAACTATTCCAAGTTCTCCTTACAACTTTACAAGGTTACTTTTTAGTTTGGGCAACCTTACATTTTGCTTTTAACTAATTTTTAAACAAAATCAAATACAATTTGCAAATTTTCTGATTACATTTTCAGTTTCATATGTACGTAAACATAAAACAGCTGATTATTAAATTCTAGTCCGCAAAGAAAAAGATAGGGCTAATTCGTACAGGAAATGAAAAAAATTACTCTCCCATTTTCTCTCAAAATTGCACAAAAATTGTTACGTGGAATTGGTTTGGACTAGTTCGGACTGTTTCGTTATTTACGTGGAACACACCTATTGTTATGTTGCCCATGAAGTCTGTATATTATGATATAAATGAAGTAAATATAATACACCCATAAACTTTTCTTGGCGTTTATTGTTCCATGCTGTTTCTGTTATTTTTTTGTTTTCAATTAATTCAATTTCAATAATCTACATACAGCTATGGACATATAAATGGCACAAACTCCAATTGAGCATAAATTCACGCGCTTTACAACAAAAAAGTTTCAAAAATACAAGTTTTTTTGTTTTCTTATTATTCGTTCTAAGATTAATTATCTCAACAACACTCAAATGTTCCGTTATATTTCGTTAATAATTCACCGTTATATTTTTTTTATAAAAAGTGCTAATTTTAAGTGGACATATAAATGGCACAATTTACTTAAAGAAGGCAGTTCTCGCGAAAATTTATTTCAAACCACTTCTTATTTTTCCTAGTTAAAAAATAATCGTAAAGTGTGAAAATTTTTTAAAAATGGGTTCAGGCAAACATACAACATCTGAGGAAAGGCGAATAATATGGAAACTGCATGAAGACGGAAAAAAAGTGTCAGAAATTGCTGAAGTAATGAAAGTTTCTAGAGAAAAAGTGTATAACGCAATCAAATCATGTGTTGAGAACCCCGATGTATTGATTAAGGGTAAAACTCGAAAGCCAAGGCCTTGAAAAACAAATGTGCATACGGATGGAGCTATTGTCAGAATGGCGAAAATTTATCCATTTAAGTCCTCACGACAGATAGCATCTGAAATTAACGAATATTTGGGCGCGAAAATATCTAGCAGACTTGTTAAAAGAAGATTAAATGAGGCAAATCTCTTTGGGCGAATTTCCAGAAAAAAGCCACTCCTCTCAAAAAAGAATATTTCCAAACGACTAGTCTTCGCCAGAACGCACAAAGAAAAACCTATTAGTTTTTGGAAAAACGTATTATGGAGTGATGAAACTAAAATAAATAGAATATGACCAGATGGCAGAACCTTTGTACATCGTCCTAAAGGACAAGAATGCAATCATCGGTTCACTCAGAGGACGGTAAAATACGGCGGAGGTAGCATTATGGTATGGGGTGCATTTTCTTGGCATGGCGTAGGTCCTTTTGTAAAAATTAATGGGAAAATGGACAAGTTTCAGTACCTAGACATTTTAAAAAACCATATGGAACCATACGCTTTCGATTCGATGCCAATTAAGTGGAAATCCATGCAAGACAATGACCCCAAACACTCCTCCAAACTAATAAAAGATTGGTTTAGTGCAAAGCAGATCGACGGTTTGGATTGGCCAGCCCAGAGTCCTGACTTGAATCCAATAGAAAACCTTTGGAACGAACTCAAGGTTGAAATCGCGAAAAAAAATTATAAAAATATGGACGATTTGTGGTCAGCCGCGCAAGAAGCTTGGTATGCCACACCCAAAGCAAAATGCCAAAAACTTGTGGAAAGTATGGGTCGTAGGTGTGAAGCGGTCATCGGAAATAAGGGTTACAGTACCAAATATTAACAGTAAAATACTTTTACATACCAAAAACCCAAATAATTCAATACTAAAATCAT
Organism: Thecocarcelia acutangulata; assembly: GCA_914767995.1. Classification (NCBI taxonomy): domain Eukaryota; kingdom Metazoa; phylum Arthropoda; class Insecta; order Diptera; family Tachinidae; genus Thecocarcelia; species Thecocarcelia acutangulata. The sequence goes on along the minus strand of OU612095.1, from coordinate 19,374,942 downwards.
TTTTTTCTTATATTTAGATATTGTGCCATTTATGTGTCCAGTGTTTTTCACTGGTGTTTTTTTCTTTTAATAATAAAATTTTTTTTAACTAATGAATTTTTATTTTAGTTCTTATCAATAATAAATATACTTAATAACTCTTAAAAAAAAAACTAAAAACTTGTTGCTTGTTAATTGTTTTTACCCAATAGTAGCATACGAATGAACTCTCTGTAAGATGTGCCATTTATATGTCCATAGCTGTATATTGGAACTACTTAGTTTTGACGGCCATTCTCGGTGAAGACGAAAGGATACCCTTGCCACCACCTGATTGTTAAATAGGTAATTTTGCCGATATTGTTCGCGCAAAATAAAACTTTTTTTGTCTAGCATTGGCAGAAATTATTTAGTTTTTTTATGTTTAGTATTAAGATTTTAATATTTATTATTAGTTCATATTTGGAAGATTCAATAAATAAATGTGCAAAAAAAAAAAATAAATAATCTATTTGATATTAACTTTACAATATGGACTAACCTCACATTTCTCACAGCTAGAAAAATCGTCTTTTGCTTCCGACATATCTTCTTTTGCTTCCGACAAACCGTCTTTTTCTTCAGACAAATTTTTATCGGCCTTTAAATAAGCTTTTTCAATGTTTTCAGCATAATTATATAAATGTGCTTGAGTTTTCAAATGACGATCTACTGAAGACTTCTTATCAAAGTGTACTGACTTTTTACACAATTTACACAAGAGTGATTCGCCATCAGTTTCAAAAGTTTCAATATTTTCTGAAACGTACTTGTTTAGTAATTCTGCTATAATTAGTTCATCTTTTTGTGTTTTGTTAATAGCTCCAGAACTTTTCTCGGCCAAAATTTGGTTGTGTTTTTTAGAATTTAGATGACGATTTATCGATTGTTTTGTGTCAAATGAAATATTTTTTTTGCATATCTTACAATAGAGTTCCTTTCCATCAGTCTCAAAGGCTTCGCCATTTTCTGACACGTATTTGTTTAACAGTTCTGGAGTTGAAAGACGTTTAATTTGCATATTTCCTGCCGGTTCAAGCACAGATTTAGTTTTCTAAGAATTTCTGGGATCCCAGCTGCTGATCCATACTAGCTGTTTTGTGCGACATTACCAATATGGGCTTAAATCTAGTTTATACACGCAGCTTCAAATTAAATAAAAAGGACATAAGGCGAATGAAAAAAGTTTAAGTACACTCCTCCAAATTGGAAGAAAGAATTATATAGGGGGATAGAAAATTGAAAAATACGATGAAAATGTTGTTGGCGGAAATACAGAGCTTTCGAGTTATGGACTTTGGAGTTTTTATATACCTACGAATACATGAAATGGCAATTTTCCACTACATTTACGAAGTTATTTAGGCAACAGTGGTATAGCATTTAATACATCATTTGAAAGCGTTTGATTAAATAAATTAAGTCGTGCAAACATTTTTTAATTCCATCGGTGCCAATACAGTTTTTACAAAATTTTAGATAGCTGGGGCCAGATTCCACAATTATGAGTTTTTTTACCAGTGAACAATCAAAATAAAATTCACTGACAAGCACAGTGTTCACTTTTCAGTTAAAAAGCGATTCCGTATGAAACAATGAATTTTATTGCGCTGAATGTGTTTCTTCAGGCTGAATGATATGCTGATTTGTCAAATTAACTGTGCTACACAAGTTTTTTAGTAGATAATTTTAATATACATACATAATCCTTTTGTTTATTTTTTTCAACTTCAAAATATTTTACAAAAAACCAAAATTCATCGAAGATTTTTCAGTGAAAAAATTATTATTAGGTGTACACTTTAAGTGTCAAAATTATTCATTCTCATCATTGCGGGCTCAAAAATCAAAAGTGAACACTAAAATTGGTGAACATTTCAAAATTCATCGTTGCGGAATTTGGCCCCAGGTGTCACTATGTCAAAATGTTTTTAAGCCAATAAATGGCCTTGGCAGCCAGTGCTTTTTTCTTTATTATAATTATATTTATATAATTTTAATATTAAATAAATAAATAAATAAAATGTGTTTTTTTTAACAAAATGTGATAAAAAATATTGTTAAACAATACTGGATCATTTAAAAAAATGATTTTCTCCTTAATTGTATAACATACACCGGCTTCGCTCACTAAAGTTTTTCTGGAACAAACATTTTTTATACCTAAAAGTTTATATATTTTTAAAAATTTGTCCCGGTTACTAACGATTTAAAAAAAATTTCACATATCCAAAAAGCCTTATTTAACAGCTTTCAAATGATACCAATTGCAGTTTTATGCAGAATTATATCAAAATTAGTATTATTGCAATATTATATCAGATATCACAATATTGTTTTGATAATATATATTTAGAAAACCATATCATGATATGAACTGTCAAAAAACGTAAACAAAACGACATAATATTAAATTTTTGAAGAATTACCGAAAAAAGTTTAATAAAAAAATCACAAAATCGTCAAAATATTTATAAAAAAAAATCGTTTATTGTTCTTTTTCTTGTTGGAATATAAGTTGAGTTTTTTGAAGTTATTTCTTCATTAAAAAAAAAGAATAAAATTCTTTTTTTCCTTTATTTTTTTATTTATTTTTTCTTTATTTAATTAAACCCTTTTGGTTGACAATTACTTAAGAACTAACTTAAAATAAATTCCTAAGTATTAATTAAACTTGCTGTAGGTGGTGATCACGTCATATGAATTTTGCTGACCTGGTGGAGTGTGCAGGAAGTCGTTTGATTTTTGTTTAATTTCATAAATGTTGCACAATTTGCTTTCACACGTCTCTCTTTAGCTTTAATTTAAAAGTGCTGAATGGGTTTATGTTACAGTGTATGTATGTCTGTTTGTAATATTGCATTAGCTTTTGCAATATTAACTCCTCCCTTCTCAAATGCTAACGTACCCGTTGGCAGAAACTTGGCTTCGGGCATCGACCTTCTTTTCAGGTTCATTTTCTTGTTAATTTTCCATGATGCATATGCGAGTGCAACAATAAGGGTGACAAATGCAGCTAAAGTGATTGAGTTGAGTGTTAATCCAATTTTGTTGTTTGTGTCAATTTTGGAAATTCTTTTCCTATTAGTGATCTCGAGTTCTTTAATCATTTCCAAAGAGAGAACTTCTTCTAATTCATCATTCTTTGATTTTTGCTGAAAAACGGCTGGCAACGGCTCAAAATATATTTCTTCGCGTATGTAAAAAATTTTATTTTCAATCTTAATTGTAGAGTTATGGTGTTTTATGATAAAAGTTCCAGTCAGTGTGAATTGTTGTCCATCTATCTCTATCGTGCCATTGAAGTTGTTGAGTAATAGTATACCAGGATAAATTTCTTCCGTATCCGATATGTGATCAGCATTAGTTCGTGAACAATTAGATGATTGGCTTCTTACAAGTTTACTTATACAATGATTATCGCTTAATTCTACTAAGTTATTCTTGTTACAAATGGCTTTTCTATTATATTCTTTACATTTAGATTTTATTCCAAAAATTTTCTTTTTACAATTCAGAATTTTGTCATATTGGATTTTATTGATTCTATTGTTTAATTTTACAGGTTTAAGTGTAAGTATTTCACATTCTTCTTTTTCAGTTGTAGGCAAGCTAAGAATATAAATTATCATAGAACCATTTGCGGCTATGCTTACGTCTGTAAATTCTAGTTCCTCTTCAACATTTATGTATGGTATGCCTTCATGTCTAACAATTTTTTCTATGGTTTCAATTTCAATACTTGACAAAATAAATGAATTAACTACACTGGATTTTGCCCAATGTAAAGCATATTCGATATTTAATAGTTCTTCTTTTATAAGTTGTATTTTATATTTTATCTTAAGACTAATTTCTAGCTTATTGTCTACATTAATAATTTTCATAATTTGGTTACTTTTTTCGGTTTGTTCATTTAATTTCTGTATCAATTGTTTATTTATAATTATCTGATTGTTATTATTTTCATTTAATGTTTCCAAATTTTCATTTATGATTTCTAGGTCACGGTGGTCGGGGTTTCCTGCGACCCATTTCCACGCTGAGCCTATAAAGTCAAGAGAACGTTTTTCTCTTGCTTTAGGAGAAATTTTTGCAATAAGAGTCCGAACTTGAGATACTTCGTGTATTAGGAGAGGATATAATTGATGTTCTGCATTAAGGTTATTTCTAATAGTATTTTCTATTTCAGAAGTTAATTTTGCATATTCTTCCAAATTTATTACATGAATTATCTTAAAAGATCCTTCTTGAACTCTTGCAGTGTCGTCTTTTAGAGTGATAAGTTGCGAATTCGTGTAATCGAATATTTGAAATTCCGCATGCACTAGGTGCATGGTAAGTCTGCAAAATTAGCATAGAATTTTTTTATTATATGTCTAGGTAAAGCTTTTAATTCTTAATAACAATAATAAAGATTAATTTATATTTTAATGTTGCGGGTTTTTTTTTTTTTTTTTTTTTTTTTTTTTTTTTTTTTTTTTTTTAAATTAATATTTTTTATAAATCATATTTTCTTTCAAAGTAGTGAGTTTTACAATTTTATAATACTTAAATTTAAAATCGTATGCCTATGGCATATTATTCGATTGTTCTTTTCTTGATTTACAATTTTTCTCTTACTAAATGAAGGTATCGTACGCCTATGGCATATTGCTCGATCCTTTTACAAGCTTTATCATTACTTAGCAATTAATTCACATATTTTGTTTTGTTTGATTCGTTATCATTTTTTTACATTTAGTTTTTAATTTTTTCTTAATTCTATTTAAATTATACATATTTTTCATAAATGTTGTAAAAATATTGTTAAGCTTTACGATATTGTTTTCATTTTATACGAGTTTATATTAAAATTTATTTTAACTTCTAATGTGTGACTTATGAACTATCCTTCCTGATTCTGTCAGTATTGTGTTTCCTCTATCTTCTTTTACTGTTTCTTCTTTATATCTAGGCGTTAGCTTATTTCCTATTCTCTTATTGTTTCTTACAAATATTTTATCGTTTGCGTTGTACGAACGAAAAGGTATCCTTTTCTTATTATGAAATTCTAAGTCTTTGTTTTGTTTTTCTACGAGTCTATTAACGCTGTCCTGTCGGTCTTTTTCGATTTGTTCTGGGTCTGTACTAACTGTTCGTCCAAAAAATGCTTCAACTGGTTTTTTCTTGATCGTCGAGTGAATAGAGAAGTTGTATTTGTAAAGGGATCTAAGTAGTAAGTCTTCAAAATTCCTATGTGTTTTTTCGGTTTTAATGCATCGCATTATTTCAGAAAGAGTGGAGTGAAACCGCTCTATTTGTCCATTTATTGTACTCGTATAGGGTGGTGTCTTGAATATTTCTATTCCATATTGATTTTCAAGCATAAATACTATAGGTGCTGAACTAAGAGACTTTTCGTTATCTATAACGATTTTCTTCGGGATTCCAAAAGAAATGAGCAACTCTTGAAGGGGTAATTTTATATCTTCGGTTGACCGTGATTTAACTAATTTCACTAAGGCATATTTCGAAAGCTTATCAATGGCGGTTAAAATGATTTTATTGTTTGTGTGGTAAATGTCAATGTGAACAATATGTCCGGGATATTCAGGGATAGGAGAAGGTTTCAAAATTGGAGAAGTAGGGTGTCTTTCGTATTTATTTTCCTTGCATATTTTGCATTGTTTTACAATAGCTGTGATCTTTGCACTCATATGAGGAAAGTAAAATTTATCTAGCAATTGGATTTTGTTCTCGACTGCGTTCCTATGAGCTCTATTATGTTCTTTTATAATTTCTGTTTCCTGGTCTGCCTCTTGAGTGAGATTTTCTACTTGTTTCCTAGTGTAACGTGTTCTGTATTGGGCAAAGTGTTGTGGATATATATTTTGTATTTTACCTAAAATATGATCTTCTGTGAAAATACCATTTGTCACAGAAGGATTTAAATATCGTTTTAAAATGTTTACTAAGTTTTCCTCATTAAAATCTGGTTCTATTATGATATGCTTATGGTAGGTGGGAAAAATAATTTTGAACTGGTACGAGGCTACATCGCCAGTAGAAAGAAACAACTGGTTCTTAAAAACATTTATTGGGGAATCTGTATAGGGAATAAGATTATGCGAAGAACTTCCATCACTGTGCATCGTTGGTGTAAGAGAATTGATTTGATTATTTGGAGTTCTAGATAATGTGTCTGCTACTACGTTTGATTTTCCAGGTTTGTATTTGAGTACATAATTATACTCCTCTAAAATTGCTTTCCATCTCTTGAGCTTGCTGTTGTTATTTTTATTACTTAATGCATACGTTAAAGGTTGATGATCTGTGAATATTTTTACGGCAACAGGTCCATACAAATAACTTCGCAATGTTTTCAGAGCCCAAACGATAGCTAACATCTCCTTTTCGTTGGTGGCATAATTTTCTTCTGCTTTCGAGAGAGTCCGTGATATAAATATTATTGGTTTGTCATCCTGCTCCAAAACTGCGCCTATAGCGTAATTGGATGCATCTGTAGTAAGACTAAATTCTTTGCTAAAATCAGGATACTGTAGCATTACCTCGTTAGAAGCGAGAGTAGTTTTAATTTTATTAAAGGCTTCTATTGCATCATTATCTAACGTTATTTCTTTTTTTGCTGACAAACGTTTGGACATTCGTCCTTCCTCCCCTCTCAAAATTAGGGTTAGTGGTTTCGCTAACCTGGCATAGTCCTGAATGAAGCGCCTGTAAAATCCAGACATTCCTAGGAACGATCTGAGATCCTTAAGGGTCTTTGGTATAGGAATCTTTTCTATCGCTTCAACTTTTAATGGGTTTGCTTTTATTCCATTGGGTGTTACAACAAATCCTAAAAATTCAACTTCATCGGCAAAAAACTTGCATTTGTCTAATTGAACTTTCATATTCGCCTGTTCTAAAGTGTTAAAAATAGTCTCTAAATGTTTAGTATGATCCTGTTCTGTTTGACTAAAGATGATTATGTCATCAATGTATACGAAACAAATTTTACCAATGTGCATTCTTAAGATGTCATCTAAAGCACGTTGAAAAATGGAAGGGGCATTTTTAAGGCCAAATGGAAGACGAGTAAATTCGTACTTACCATTATTGACAGAAAATGCTGTCTTTTCGATGTCTTTTTCTTTTAAAGGAATTTGGTGGAAACCGCTTTTAAGATCTATGACAGAAAAAAATTTGTTTCGTCCTAATTGCGAAAGAACTTCGTTGATTTCGGGGATTGGGTAACGGTCGGCGATAGTAACAGCGTTTAACTTTCTGTAATCAATAACTAATCTGTATTGCTTGTTTCCCTCTGAATCTGGTTTTTTATTTACAATCCAAACGGGCGAATTGTAAGGGGAACGTGATGGTCGGATAATCCCATCTTTAAGGAGTTTATTTATCTGGTCTTCGACTTCGTTTTTGAGCGACATGGGGTATGGGTAATATTTTGTATAGACTGGGGATTCCGTTGTTGTTCGAATCTCACCTGTAACTCTCGTAGTAAATGTTAATCTTTTGTCAGGTTCTGCAAATAATTTTGAAAATTTTCCTAATAATGATTTAATAACGGTTTGCTGTTTAAGGGTAAGATGGTCTGTTTTTACTTCTATACTATTTACTGATTTTGCTATTTGCTGTTTAATAGGTATTTTAATTTTATCTTTAATTATCATTAGGTCATCTGAAGTGTAAATAACTGCTTTAAGTTGTTTTAAGCTGTCGTTGCCAATAATAGCATCAAATGATTTAAGTGTTGGTAGTATAAAAAATTTAAGTTTTTCGTTCTTGAGATTAAAAAGATAAAGTTCTATGTGCTGAGATATTTCAATTTTTCCTCCTACTGAATCTGCGAAAAAAATATTTTCGTTTTGTTTAGGGTTTTTTGCTAGTGAAGGTTGAATATAGTTTTTATTTGATCCGGTGTCGATAAGAAATTTTAATATTTTTCCATCGCTTCTTTTACATTCGAAATACGGAAGCGATGAATTTGTTAACCTAAAAAATGAACATCTGCAAATTGATTTTGATTTTCGCTTGGATAATTCTGTTCCTGTTGTTCATAGTTATTATAATATTCCTGCCAATTCTCCTCATTCAGATTTTCGGGCATATTTGAGTTATAATGTTCCATATTATTTGTGAAGTTTTCAGCCTGGGAAATGTGGTTAACTCTTTGGAGTTTGTTTGGAATATTACGAGAAAATTGGTTTGATGGCGGTGGTGCACGCTTTCCTGCAAATGTGTTATAATTTGGTCTGTTCATATAATTGACATTACGCGTTTGTTGGGAACTGTCGACTTCCATAGGTATAGGTTTGGGTAATGGTTTAGGAGCATAAGGTCTTTGTGGTTGAAAATTTTGATATTGTGGAAAATGGTTGAAATTTTGTGGAAAAGCGTTGTTGAGTGAAGGGATGTTTGCTTGATTATTTATGGGTCTGTTATAAGAAAAAGGTCTAAACTGTTGAGGAATAAATGCTGTTTGTGCAAAGAAAGGTGGTTTTCTTTGCATTTGCTGCGGTGTATGCATTGGTGGTGGTTGGAATTTTCTATTTTTATTCTGGTTGTACGCGTATTGTGTCCTGTATCCCTGGTTTTCAAGTTTAAGACATAAATGTAAGGCCTGAGGTAAATCAGATGGTTCTTTCATGCCTAATAACTTTGGGAAGTCACCATTAAGTCCCTTAACAAATGTGTCTAATGCTTTGTTTCTGTAAGTCTGTGTCAAAAGGCTAAGAGCTTCCTGTCCCATGGTAAGGCTTGATAATTTGTTTAATATTAAAGAAAGGTGGTTGTATACCTCTTGGTAAAATTCGGGTATGGATTTCCTTCCTTGCACCAATGATGCAAGTTGGCATTCCAATGTCGTTATGTCGCGTCTGTCTGCGAAGTGGAGATTGAGGCAATAGATTATTGCTTTCCAGTCTAATGGAACGTTATAGGATTCTAAAATCACGTCGGCATTTCCTGTAATTTTATTTCTAATACTACTTAGAATCCCAAAATACTTTGGTGTTCCTTTCGTATTTTCATAAATTTTGAGGACGCGTTCTATGCTTTTCCTCCACGAACTAAATTCTGAAGGATTTCCGGAAAAATCCCTTAAACTACGAACAATGTCCGGTATTTTGTCTAAGTCATTAATTTGTCCCTGGTGTTCCGGTCTTATTGTCTCGTCTGTCGCGGTAACGAGTATGCTGTCCGGGTTATTTAGAGCTAAGTTCTCCTGAACAACCCTGTTTACTATATTGCTTATTAGCCTTTCTAAATCAGGTGCTGCTACTGGCTGTGATGAATTAGTGGACTGATTCTGTGCGCTAGAGCTACCAGGATTTTCTAAAATGCTAGGTCTAATGAGATTATTTGGATTAGACATATTTAAAAATTTTCTTAATTTTAAAATCGCCTTAAATTTTTACTATTTATTTACTTCAAAACCTCCTTAAATTTTACTTTTTCCTTATTTTAAAACCTCTTTAGATTTTTATTTTCTGTTTTCTCGTTGAAAATAAAAATTTCACTGTTAAAAAATTAAAATTACTAATTTTTTAATTATATTAGGGCAATTTGTGAATTAATATTTTTCTTTTTTAATTAGATATTTAAATTAAAATTTATTTTAAAGAATTTCTAAATTTTTTTGTGTTTTTTTTTTTTTTTTTTTATATTCACTCGAAAAACGATGAATTAAGTTAATATTCTTTTGTTTTAATTAAATATTTGATATTGCTTATTAGCTTTGGATTTATTTTTAAAACTTTCTTATTTTTCTTTTTAAATTTAATTTTATATTTCACTTTTATAATTAACCATTTAAAACTTTTACTTAAATATAAAGCTTACATAAAAAATATTGTAATAACCATCCCACGGCGCTGGAGAATCATCCTTTTTGCTGTCTGCTACTGAGGGTCCCGCGATGCGCACTCTGCGTGGGTGTGCGTTTCGTCCTCTTTGGGCTTTAACGCTGATTGTAGTCACTGCCTGTTACTTCCTATCGCACTGCTTAAGGGCTTTTATTAAGGACTTTTCCCTTTTTTTTTGAAAATGATAAACCACGTATGCTTCTTAAGGATCTTATGGTTTTTCACTCACACTTTACTTTTTTATTTCACAAAAAAAAAGTCCTTCGGAACGTAACGCGGTAGCGACCCTTTATTGTTGGGCGCCAGTTGAGTTTTTTGAAGTTATTTCTTCATTAAAAAAAAAGAATAAAATTCTTTTTTTCCTTTATTTTTTTATTTATTTTTTCTTTATTTAATTAAACCCTTTTGGTTGACAATTACTTAAGAACTAACTTAAAATAAATTCCTAAGTATTAATTAAACTTGCTGTAGGTGGTGATCACGTCATATGAATTTTGCTGACCTGGTGGAGTGTGCAGGAAGTCGTTTGATTTTTGTTTAATTTCATAAATGTTGCACAATTTGCTTTCACACGTCTCTCTTTAGCTTTAATTTAAAAGTGCTGAATGGGTTTATGTTACAGTGTATGTATGTCTGTTTGTAATATTGCATTAGCTTTTGCAATATTAACTTATATAAATTTGCTTACAACATTTAACGATGTTTACTGCATGGTTACTTAAAAATTGTGAAATATTATGATATTTGCAATAATATTTGGCGCCATGCTAGATATGAGAGAAAATATAATTTGTTTTTTCTCGTTAATCTGCTGACGTTCTCTCTCATATTATATCAGAGTTAATATCAGTTGCAGACACTACGTAAGGCAGCTAGTGGTTGCAATTGATGATGCAATAAGTGTCAATGAATTTTCCTTAACAATTATTGCAGACACAAAACGTCAAAATTTATTGTCATGTGAGTTTGACATTAAAGAATTTTTGAAACATTCTGCTAGCGATTAATTTTGGTAAATTTATGCAAACGTTATTAATTTAATTTTTATTACTTAAAATAAAGTATTTTTAATGGATTGTTGCATCGAGGATGTTATCAAAGTTCAAAAAGTTTTCGTGTCTTTAGGACTTTAAAAAAAAGTCCAGTACAAGACATTGGATAGGGAAAGAAATGCATGGGCTGAAACATTAAAAAAAATTTAATAATTTTTAAAAGTAGATAAAATAAAATTTTAAATTATTTTGCTTCTACTTTGGCACATTTCTTTGCATTAAAATTTTGCATTAAAATTTTGCTATTTTTGCGTTTACTTTGGCACTTTTCTTTGCAATAAAATTTTGTTCTTTGCGTTGAACTTTCCTATTCGGTTTTTTTTTTTGTAATTATGAGTTGCCACTAATACGTGTTTCCATACCTTCAACATAAGCAAAGCAATAAGTAATTTTGTACCGTTATGCCGGCGTTATTCCGAAGATATTTATTGCTAATCCAGACGGGGTGTAAGCTTTCAAATGACAATTTTGTTCATATACCGTGAGCGTCAAAAAAAAGTGTACAAAAATATTTTTTAAAATATTGTTTTTATTTGTCTTTTTTTATTTATGATAAAATTTTACATTTAGGTATTTTAAAATCAGCATTCAGTTCTATACCTTATTCTAAAAAACAGCAAAAAATATTTACAACAACAAAAATTCTAGAACAAAAATAAAAAAATAGTTCGTTATTTACTTCAATATTTGCAAATAATTCGTTCAGCTCAAGGTCCTTTTTGTTTTTTTTAATGTTTAATTTATTTTTCAATATTTCGTCTTCCTTTGGAAGACTTCTTCAGGAAAATTTGTTTTTTTGTGTGTAAATTCAATACAAAATTTGAATTGAATTTACACACAAAAAAAACAAATTTTCCTGAAGAAGTCTTCCAAAGGAAGACGAAATATTGAAAAATAAATTAAACATTAAAAAAAAAAAACAAAAAGGACCTTGAGCTGAACGAATTATTTGCAAATATTGAATTAAATAAAGGTCAAAGCAAATAGGACCAAGAATTCAAATTGTTCGTTAATTACGCGTCAAAAAGAAGTGTACAAACTATTTTAAAATGATTTTAAGTTGATTTTTCTTTTGCCTTAATTACGGCAGTCTTCTGAGCATCGATTCTACTAAATTTTTAGTTATATCAGATATATGTTTGGGGTCGTTATCCTGTTTAAATATCTATGATATCTCCAACTCCAATTCCTCCACACTGGGTGGCTCTTTGTTTTGCCAAATGTTCAGATAGTTCATCTTATTCATTATACTTTTAATTAAAACTAAATTTAAAATTCCGCTTGCCGCCATACACACCCACGCCATCATCAGAGGGTTGCTCTCCATGCTTAACCGTGGTTATTAAATTTTGGTCAGCACATTAACTATTTTTTGTTCGCCATACTTTAACTGGCCATCATCAACCCTCTCCATGCTTAACCGTGGTTATTAAATTTTGGTTAGCACATTATTTTTTGTTCGCCATACTTTAACTGGTTTTTTCTGGGCAAACGCCTCAAATTTACCTTCTAAGCGAAAAAGCACATTAGTCCAGAAACAGCTTTATGTTGATACTTTTTGGCGTATTCTAGGCGTATTTTTTATTTAGTTGGCGATATAAGTGCCAGGAATCGACCATGTAACCCGTTTTGGTGTAATGTTCGTCGTGTTGTACTGGTATTTAAGATAGTTCCTGATGTTAACGAAACTTTCTGTTATATTTCAACGGTACTTTTAAAAAGATTCTTTCCTGCATCACGCACTTTAGACTTCAGCATCTTTCAAAAGTTTTAGTCTGCCCAGCCCTGGACGACTTTCTATTATGCCGTATTTATTAACAATTTTTTTTTGCAGTAGTGTGTGTGTGTTTATAATAGAGCCAATTTCTCTGAAAAGATTTCCTTCATTCCGAAATGATATTACTAATTCTTTAACATCACTAGAAGTTTGTTTGCCCATTCCAAAATAAATAAAAATTTACTTCATACGAGGAGTTTATTATTATTTAGTTATGCACATGCAACATGTACACTTTATTTTGACGCGTAGAATTCAAATCTGTTTTTGTTCTATAACTTTTATAACTGTAAGAAATTGCTGTTTATCTTTTTATAACTAACTACAGAATAGTATACTAATATCAAAACCCCTAAAATGATAAATTTAGTCATATCTTAAAAGACTAATAAAGTACTATGTTGTAGAAAAAGTTTTTGTACACTTTATTTTGACACTCACAGTATGTATGTATGTTCACAAATGTAGTCGAAAATTGCATATACGAGTTTCCCTCAAAATCACCATTTATTATTTTCTTATTACTTTTTCAATTCTTTACCACCCTATGTATTTTTTATTTAATTTGGTGCTATATGCGTACACTAGATTTGTTCCCCAATATGTTGCGAGCTTTATGAACTAATTCTCCTCCATTAGCTCGAAATTCTTTATTATACCACAGTATTGTTTGTAAAATCTTTAGGTAAATTTCAACATTTCTTTGCACCACCCTACTACATACAATATGTGCGCGTGTGTGTATGTACGTATTTTTTATTCCTCCTATTTAAAGTTTTGCTTTAAAAGAATCTGTTTATCAGAAGCCGAGTTACTATAACAAAATGCCTGTTGTTTTTGTATTGTTTTCGAGTTGCATGTACTTTATATAAATACCACAAAAAAGTTATCAATACGCTGATCGGAAGGAAGGATTTTTCACCAATTACAGTTTTCTGGAAAATATTATTGTATTGCTACCGTGCGTGTATCAATCAGGCTGTGTAATCATAGATGCCAGATAAATCTGGTTTAAAATCGTCAAATTCGCCGGAAAAAATCGTCAAACCCGTTTTAGATACGAGTAGTTTCCTCAACTAATTTCTCACTTTATTTCTGTTAAGTTCCATGTAGCTGGATGCAAACTCACACATTTGCAGAAGACGATAAAATTCATTTTTTTGCTATAAACTTAGTTATAGAAAGATACTTTATTCCAAAAACGTAGCATTTTCATATTTATAGCGTAAAAGAAATTTTCCAAGTTTAATAGGCTTCGTTACTTTAATTCGTATTAAATTTCTCGTCTTTCGAATTCTACGATGAAATAACAAAACTTTTTCAATATATCAGAAAAGAGACACCTTCTTATCTTATAATATTATAAGGATTTATAAAAGTTAAAGTTTTGAACCCGTCTTCCAATTTAGGAGCACACGCTTTTACATACAAATTTGTACAATTTTTAGCTTATAATTTTAAGCGCTAATATACATACATATATATTTACGTACCGTAAATATTACTTTCATTTCCTACATCAATTAACTTAAAAAAATGAAGTATGTATGTAGTTGATTGAAAGATATGACAGTAACAATGTGATCTACAAAAATCGTCAAAAACAGACCTTAAATGGTCAAATCATCAAAGTCCTATTTTCAGTACTCGAAATCGTTAAAATGACAATAAATCGTCAAATATGGCAGCCATGTGTGTAATCCCACCATCTGATTTTGTTCAAGGCGATTTCATTATTAGGTGGATACATCGGCGAATTCGGTTAATATGGCGGCACTTCCTTGACAAATTTTGTTTACCTTTTTCGGCGCCATTTAAATTTTTGTACATATTTTTTAAGGCCCAATCATTTATACAAGTATAAATACTTTCATTAGGTTTTGTGAGATAAAAGTCTAAACACATTTCTTGCGACTGTCAAAAAGTCTAACGTAAATTAGATTTTGCATTAACACCATCACTTGATATAAACCAACATAGATGTGCCATCATAAAACTTTTCACAGCGGCAGGTGCGCTATTCGTCATAGGCGATAGACGTGCCGGCGTGTGAAATTCTTCAACAGTTAAAATAATAATTATGTATACCACATCCAAATTCAACAGCACAAACATATTTTATGTTCTAAATATAGCATGAGCAAAATACATTTATAAATGACAGCTAAATTCCAAATTTCGAGCTTTTTTATAACGACAAAAAATATTATCAGGGACGGCACCCCATCGGCTACGAAATAGCCGACTACTCATTTTTTAATTAGCTGGTTCGCTAAAAAACACAACCCTGATCCAATGTAAAGTATTATCGTTTTGAAAAGTTTCGAAAAACAACAAAGTCGTATGGGATTTCAAATTTTTATCGTATTATTTTTCGTATGTAAGACGGATTACATTCAGACTTGCACGTATTATTTGAATTTTTGACAAGTATTAATACAAAGTATAATAGTCTGCACTGGGCTTTACATGCAGTCTACACCTAACTTCAAACGCAATTAAAACATGAAGATAAAACTTGCTGTTTAAATATCTATCTGTTTAAGTCGGCGTACACGTAGTGATGTTAGAGTTAAAACTTCTCATAGTAAAAAAACAAAAATGGCGAAAAACAACTACAAATAGCAGGCTGTTGTCAATTTATGTTATAACAGCGTTTCCAAATGAAATGTTTTAACAACAAAGTTAGAACTTTAACCAAACTTCACCATTTAACTTGAAGTTAGCGTTAAAGTTATTGTTTTCCTGTCAGGTGGAGACCGCACTTTACCCCCCATCTAGATTAGCAATAAATATCTTCGCAATAAAGCAATAACGCCAGCAGAGCAACGGTACAAAATTGCTTATTGCTTTGCTTATGTTAAAGGTATGGGAACACGTATTTATGACAATTCATAATTACAAGAAAACTGAATAGGAAAGTTCAACGCAAAATCAAAATTTTATTGCAAAGAAATGTGCTAAAGTAGAAGCAAATAACTTCAAATGTTATTTTATCTACTTTTAAAAATTATCATATTTTTTGATATTTCAGCCCATGCATTTTTTCCTATCCAACTTTTGTACTCTGGACTTTTAAAGTCCTAAAGGCAAGAAAACTGTTTGTACAGCGTGATTACTTTAAAAACCACCCTCAATACACCAATACATTAAAAGAAAACACTTTATTTTAGGTAATAAGAATTAAATTAATAATTTTTGCAAAAAAATAATTTACTAAAATTATTCGTAAGCAGAATTTTTCAAAAATTCTTTAATATTAAACTCAAATGACAATAAATTTTGACGTTTTGTGTCTGCAATAATTGTTAGGCGAAAATTCATTGGCAATTATTGCAGCAATAATTGCAACCACTAGCAATAAGCTGTCTTCACTGGCAATAACACAAATTTGACGTTTGCTGCAATAAATGTTAACATATTTATTGCTAATCTAGACGGGGGTTATCAACTACTTTTGACAGCAGAAGTGTGAATTCACCTTTTACACAAACAAAATACCAGTTGTTTTTTTATTGTTGTAGCGAAGCGGCTACCTTGTTTTTTGTATCATGATTTTGTTCATGGCGAATTCTTTATTAGACGTATGCAACGGCGAACTCAGACGAATTTCTTTTTAGTTCGTCTTTACTCGCTTTCAAATTGTGTATCTATTTTCAAAATATAATAACAACCCATCATATAATATTAGTAATACTTTCAAAATAGATAATAGAGACCCCCAGTTATGAACATGGTATGAGCATCTTGTCGAACATCGCAAATGGCTAATGTGGACCTATCATGTTCATGTTTCCTTCATGCTCTGACATCGATGCTTGAGCATATGACTAATCATCGATGTTCGCCATGAAGTTGGCATCACGAACAAAAATACACAAAATGGCGCCGAATTGAACACTTTGAAAGGTAAATCCGAACATACGTATTCGCCACATACAAGAACATGAACTTATTTTTACCTTCGCTCTGCCGACGTTATATTCATGACATGTTCAAGGTGATGACACGTGAAGACGAGGTGTTAGACATGTTATTTTACTTCTGTTGCTAATAAGCTACACAAAAATTTATTTGTAATATTTTAAATAATTTTTTTTATCGTTTTAAAAGTTTACATACATTTACAATTTCTTGAGTTTTCCAAAATATTTTTATTTTTAACTTAGTGTAGAATGTTTTACAATATAAATAATAAATTTGTATTCCAAATAAAAATTAAGTTATAGATGTTTATTTGTTTTGGTTTTTCATATTATGTCTTCGGCATATAACTAAAAATATTAACATTATAAGAAATTTTCCTCATTAAAGTTAAAATGAAATATCTATGGGCAACACTGTTTGTTGCTGCTTGCATGCAAGTGAAAAAATCACTGCCAACCAAATTCACTAGCAAGTGAGGCCACTACCCAACAAACAGTTAGGTTTGATTTCATATTGAGAATGACTTGAAATTAAAGGTTTTCTCAAACGACAAGCCTTCGATACTGATTTGAATTCAAATTGAAAAACATAGTATTCTCAACAAAAAGGGGAAATTATTTTCAAACTGAGAAATTCATTTATTCTCAACTTGGTTTCAAATGTAATTCTCAAATGTTTTTTAAATGAGACTTGTGATGTGGAATACAAATAAAAACTAATTTTTGCTTTACAAATTCATATTTTTTTTTTTTTTTTATTTATTTGCGATTTTAAATTTGAATTTTCAATTATTATTTTTCTTAGTCTTGATATTCTTGAAAGGACGTACTTCGTTGGTTCCTCTTAGCTCAAAATCGTGCTCAAATCAGACAATTTCATTATTTCTTCAGCACTTTTTTATACTTTTTTTCATGCGTTTTGTTATATTAACACTAATTTTTGCTCACATTTAATTGCACATTGTTCACAAACAAATCGCATTTATTAATCTTCTCTCTAATTCTTAAAATGTTTTTGTTAATAAATTTAAAATGTTGATATTTTTTTCAGTAATTGCTGACACATTTGTTTTATGATTGATAGTTGCACCCAAAATCAAATTGATAAAACATTCAGTATCAAATATTTATATTCAAATGATTCTTAACTTAAATTCAAATGTTAAAATCAAACCATTGAAAAAGGTTGGAAAATTATGTTTGATATCGAATGATAAAGTCATTTCACATCAAATGTTTGTTTTCGTGTTTGTTGGGTACTTGCAGCTGTGTGAATGTATTAGTAAAAAAATGGTAATGTATTGGATTCTTTGCACTTGCACTTGCATGTGTAAACATTAAGTAAAGCTGCCTTGTTATATAGTATAAAAAATTTCGAAAATTATACGCAGTTTTTAGGACCCAAATTAATCTTAAGATATTTTATTGCATCCTTCCGTGCCTGGAAATTACAGTCAAGAGTTTCTTTGTCGTCTTCTCTATGAGATTTAAAATGTGCTCGTAAGTCCCTAACTAATGGAAATCTTAATGGGCACAAATCACACATATAGACGTTGTCATCACCAACATGCTTCCGCATGTGTCTGACACAATCACCACTTTGACTAAAATCTTTTTCACAATATCGACAGCAAAACGGTTTCTCTCCTGTATGTGTGCGTATATGACATACTTGAGTCGAGCGGCTTCGAAATCTCTTACCGCAATATTCACATTTATATTTCTTGACACCTGTATGAACACGTTTATGCATCTTTAATTGATAGGACAAACGAAATGCAGCACTACAAACATCGCATACATATGGTTTATTATTAATATGTGTCATCGCATGACCATACACATCACTTGGGCATTCCAAACGTTTAGGAAATTGCGAGCACTCGAATTTTTTATCCTGTTTATGGCATAACATATGGGAATTATAACTAGTGATATTTGAGAAACTTTTTCCACACTTAACACATGCTGACATGACATGTGTTCCTTCCGAAAATAACAGTAGAAAATTATTTTTATTAAGCAATTCAATTTGAATTTTTCCTCTAACCTGTATGCAGTCGCAAATGTCTTCTATAAAGTAAGTACGTGGGATAACCTTTAAAAATATTGCAGAAACATGTGATTAGCATAGAAGAACTCTTCATAAGAAACTTGATTACTTTTTTCACAATATTCACACTGATAGAGCCCTTCTTCGTTGGGTAAGGATTTTCGGTGAGCTTTTGGAGTTCTCGATTTTCTTGGTTCATTTGTTTTTCTATGATATGCTCGTTTCGTCTTTTCTTCAAGATGATTCTGCCGTATATGCTCTCGCCAAGGTAAAACTCCATCTAGAACTGCTTCGCACATCTGACTTGTAAGACTTCCATCATCAGTTTTTTCAGGTTGAAATAATCCTTCAAATACCTTGTTTGTTGCATTATCATCTGGGTTATGTTTTCTATGGAAAATATTAAGATAGAGTATTTTACTTTATCTACATACATATGTATATATTTTACAGGCAACAAAATAAGTACATTTGGCTTTATTGATTTATTTATTCAAAATAACATAAAGGCCACTCTTTGGCCAATTTAAAGTACAGGGTGGCTGATGAAAGGTGCTACCAAAAAAAAAAAAGCTTAACTTATTTTATGTGTAACTAACTTGTTACATTTTTGTTGTATTTTATAGATTGATCTTTAAGTTTAACTAAAATGGAGAATAGGGACAATGAAACAATAATTTGGGATAGTGCAACGCATACACGCTTTAAGGCCATCGCACGTTATAGGTTGCCTTTTACAATTGACAACTAATGCCGTTTTCTTTTCTGAAAAAGTTTTGCATTTATGTTGCACTTTTTTTCTTAAAATACAAATTTTTATATTTAAGTTTTATTGAGATGAAAAGAAGATGTCGAAATAACTATAAATATCTAAAAAAAAGTGGAGAAAACTGTATACTTCTGTATTTTTTTGCCAAAACAATATTGAAAATGTTACACTTTTTCTAGAAAAGAAAACGCCATAAGTTGAAATGCATGTATTCTTATGAGCTTTGCCACATTCCGTACTTCTCTGTCAACGTAAAGTATTAAAGTTAAGCAACTTTTAAGTTGAGTTGAAAAATAATATAAATTAAAAACAAATTGTGTTAGATTTTCTGTGCTGTGTCTGAGAAATAAATTAAAAGATTTTAATCAAATTTGATATTTAATTATTTGATCTTGTTTAAGTAAATATTTCTTATTTTTGCAGCTAAAGATCGTTTTATTTCATCAGCCATGTTCCGAGAAAACGCGTTCTGAAACCGCAAAGCGTTCTGAAAAACGCTTAATTGATTTTTAGGTGTTCTACCGAACACCCGTTTTACTGGCGTTTCGGAATTTTTTCCGAAAAAATACTACATGTGTTTTACATACGTATATATGTATGTGGTAGTTATATAAATAAAAAATAGTTTGACAACAAATAGACAAAAATTTTAATATAGTTTTTTTTTTTAATTGAAAATGTGTAAAATTCTTTAAACCTTTTATTGAAATAAAAAGAAGACATATTAACAGCCAATCAGTTCACTTCAATATATACATACGAGTTGAAGTCGCTAACTTTAAGCGATATGCGTTTTCCAGAACACCTATTTGCCGATTTCAAATCGCCAAACTATATTTCTTGCGTTATACGTATCTCAGAATACCTATTTGGCGTTTTTAAATCGAAAACGCTTAATGTAAGCGATTTGCGTTTCTCAGAACATGCATGTGAAGTTTAATTGTGAATAATTTTATTGCCTTTTGCAAGTTCAGTTTTAGCAAATTCAATCAGTTCACTTCAATATACACATGCGAGTTGAAGTCGCCAATTTTAAGCGATATGCGTTTTCCAGAACACCTATTTGGCGATTTGAAATCGCAACACCTCACTTCTTGCGTTATACGTTTCTTAGAACACCTATTTGGCGTTTTCAAATCGAAAACGCTTAATGTAAGCGATTTGCGTTTCTCAGAACATGCATGTGAAGTTTAATTGTGAATAATTTTATTGCCTTTTGCAAGTTCAGTTTTATCGAATTCAATCAGTTCACTTCAATATATACATACGAGTTGAAGTCGCCAACTTTAAGCGATATGCATTTTCCAGAATACCTATTTGGCGATTTCAAATCGCAAAACTATATTTCTTGCCTTATACGTATCTCAGAACACCTATTTGGCGTTTTCAAATCGAAAACGCTAAATTTAAGCGTTTTGCGTTTCTCATAACATGCCTGTATATATAAAAAACTCAACAGTATTTATTTTCAATATTTCGATAACAATTTGTTATCATCGTCAGTAAAATTAATATGTTATTAAAAAATTTTCAATTTGAAAAATTATTGTCAAAAAATTCCTATAGAATGCTTATCAGTAAAGATTCCCAGACATTTCATATATACATATGTACATACTTACAAACTTTTCTTAGGCGTCCAATCATCATCGCTTTTATTTGGAAAAACAGTACTTTCATGTTCTGTACTTTCTGACAGCAATAGTATACATTCATCATCTGCTGGTTCATTGTCCTTTTCATACTTTACTTTCTGTGCGCTACTTTCTGTGTTACTGATCCGTTCAATTCCATTTCCATATTTATCAAAACCCATTTCTTCTATTTTTTGTTCATACAAATCGAATTTTTTAAAGATTTCATGAAGCTTTTTATCAGAGTTTTCATACATTTTCATAAACTCATACGATATCATTAAATTTTGTATGCAAACAGAACACATGTACGTTGGGAAATTGTGTGTAATTTCTACTTTAATTTGTGGTTGTATACTTATAAGAAGTTCCATTATGCTTTTATTGTATTGACAACCTGTTGGTTTTTCCGTAATGTTTTGTTTGCCATCCATCGATTTCGCTTTGGAAAATTGTTTCAAACAGATTTTACAAAAGTCCTGCAAGTGTTTTTTTTTGTATTAATTACAATTACATCTTTGTTTTCTTTTAGCTCAATTTTAAACAATTTTAAGTTGTATACAGTTTGAATTGACTAACCTGAGGTTTCTCTAATATGAACAATTTTTCTTTCTCTTCCGATAAATGTTTACGTGAGGCTCTTCTATCGCTTCGAACCTGTTTTTGTGTTTCCGGTTGCTGATTTTCTGAGAGAAAGTTGTCATCAATGGAAATTGGCGACATGTCTACTTTACCGGAAAGCTTTTGTCCATCACTTTCAAGTACATCAGTATTTTCCGTTATGTAGTGTGGCAGCTCACCGACCGTTAACATCTCTACTAGTGATTCGCTTTTTGTTTCAGTGGTTTTGTAGGGGGAAACATTTTGATGCTTCTTGGATTTAAGGTGTCGATTTACCAAATACTTCGTATCGAATGAAATAGATTTTTCACATATTTTGCAGAATAGTTCCTTGCCATCAGTATATAGGATTTCTTTATTTTCAGAGACATATATATTTAACAATTCTCTGTTTGATTGGCGTGTTATTGACTCAGTGATTTGCGCTTTAATCATTTTTTAAATTTATTTTACTTTATAATGTCCCCAGCCGCAAATACATACATATGTATAACAAAAACTTTCTGTATATTTTAAGGTTCAGTTAGACGTGACTTATCCGTAACCATAGAAAACAGCTGTTCAAACCAACCTAATAATGTAATCGATTAGGTGTGTTCCACGAGATCTCGGACTAAAGAGAGTAAATAGCAAATTACTCTCTAAATTTGCAAATTTTACCCAAAACTGGTGGAAAGCAACATACCACAATTGTACATCAAGCAGTAGTAGTGCTGATTACTTTTTAGATTATAGTATATTTTAGTGATTTTAGATGCTTATAACATATAACACCATGTAAACAAAAGATTTGCACTATTGGCAACAGCTGTAAAATTAAAAGCAATGTAAAATTTTCAATAGATTTTTATAATCACATTTATAAAATTAATAGCCAAATAACAATTACATGTTCTGTTTACAACTTCACAATGTTATTTTTAATTTTGGCAACCTTCCATTTTGCTTTTAACTAATTTTTAAACAAAAAAATTTTACAATTTACAAATTTTCTCATTACATTTTCAGTTTCATATGTATGTAAACATAAAACAGCTGATTATTCAATTCTAGTCTGAACTAGTCCAAAGAGAAAGTTCGTGCTAATTTGTACAGGAAATGAAAAAAAAATTACTCTCTCATTTTCTCTCAAAATTGCACAAAATTTGTTACGTGGAACGCTTTTGGACTAGTTCGGACTGTTTCGTTATTCACATGGAACACACCTGATTATGTCTGCCATAACCATAACGCTCGGCTCTGGGCAGTCAAATTTTGTAAGTTTATTCAATTGCAAATGAGTTTTGCCCTAGCATATCCCCATTGGCCAAGTAGGTGTTGACGGTAAATGCATAACGCAATAAATATCAACAATCATATTCTAAAAAAAAATGTAGATGTCCTGGAGAAGTTGAAATATATTATCAGGGTATTTTATGTGTACTTGTGTGATCATTTTTTTCAGATACGCGTACGCGCAGCTGCATATATTTTAGTTTGACTTGTGGATTAAAGGATGGTCTCTTTCTATCACTGCTTTCACAACGAAAAGTTTACTTTGTAAAGTCCTGCGTTTGATAGTTTCAAGGGAAAAGAGAGTGGCTCCCTTACACTCTTTACTTTCCCTTGACGCCTCCGCCAAAATCAAGATTTTGCAAACTCAACTTTCCGTTGTGGAAGCCCGTAAAAGCTACTAAAAATGTGTTTTGAGTTCGCATATTCTTCGTATGACAAGTGTCGTATCATGTTCAACTCAGTGTGACTTATACGTACTCGTGATTATAGTTGACGATGTGTCCGTAGTTATTTGCTCGAATTAGTGTCAGCATGTGTCAAGTATACGTATTGGGTAAATATATCACTGTAATATCGGCAATTCATTGTCGTTAATATACTGCCTTACCCTGTTAAACACAGCTAGGCAAATTTTATTCAAATAGGTAATGTTGAGATAACAACAAATATTACAAAACATGGTATTGTGACTTGTGATGCTTTATGTGACAAACAATTGCACGTACATACATATACACATTTTATTTACAGACGTACATGGATATGTGAGAAATAACGCAACCTAAATTGTTGAGTAAAGTGCAAAGTAATTTCTTTCTTTTATTCTCTATATTGCAATATAAAAAACATATCCTAATAAACACCTATTTAACAATAATTCATTTAAAAAATAATAAAATAGCAATAAAACATAAATATATATCAAGAAATGGCTTAATATAAGATACCTCGATTTTTTTTTTTACTTTACAGGTGAAGGAAAATAGTGAATAAAATTAAAAAATCTTCAAAATAAGGAAGACAAAATATTACAATTTCAGAATAAATTCAGTATTCACTTTATTTTTTTACAGGTTTCTATAACTTACACAACCAAAAAATAAGTAAAACATAATTATACAAAGGACAATATTAAGCCATCGATATACGAAATAAAAATTTATATAGCTTATATTTTTAAACGTCGCGTATATTTTTTAGTTCCCCAGCCGTATAAGCGAAAAACATTATTAGTATAAGACCCCCAGTTCATACCGTAGACATTTCCAAAACCCAGCCACTCTAATCATGAATGATCTTTCGAATATAAAACAATTAATCTTCAGAATGGTACGATGTTTATTTTTGAGCGAACGTGAAAAAATGAACTCATTACAACGATAGACACCCACTTTTAATAATATGGTAAAACATGACAATATTAGGAAGATTAACAAATTGATAAAAAAAATTGCATCCCAAGAATTATCTAACAAAATCAGGCATATGCTCATGTCTTTAGATGTTGAAAAGAAATCGAACCACCGTATTAACGGCCCACTCTAATAATTTGAAGTTAGTTAAAGTAGCATTCAACATAACCTCCGAGCCAGGCAAAAACGGAGGCATAATGAGCGTATGAGTAATATCAATTTTCCGCCACAAATTGAAAATGATGTATATAGCTTAGACAACTGTCAATAATTATTCTTAGAACGTCCTAAAGCAGCTCTGGGCTGGGGAACAGCTCTCGCTTGTTGTTTGGCCTTCGAGAGTTTTGCGTCTCCTCTCACTGGTTAACTGTTTACCTCAACTAACTGTATTAGTTTACAGTTTTTTTTCGAGGTAATTCTTTGTTAACCACGCGGCTACTTCTTATACGAAGGCATAAGTCGTTATAGTTAGCCACAGCGCCGTTACAAAATACTGTTAATACAATCGCGGGCATCCTATACTTTGAAAATTTATTTGCAACTGTGTAGTTAATAAATAAATAAATACTCCTAGAAGTTTATGCTAGCTAACAAACTCATTTCCAGAATTACGAATGAGTATTTAAAAATTGTGCTGGGAATCATTATAAACTGCAAAAGAGGAATAACTTTAGACTTCGGAGCCTTAACACATAAATAATTACTACTAGACCAAATAGGAAAAAGAACAAGAGCATGGTTTATGTTAGATTCTAAAACATCAGAAAATACGTATAACTACTTAAAACCTATACAGTTTCTTTAATACACAATCTTATTTGAAGTTCTCTTTCTTCTTCCATCCGAGCTTTCAAATTGCGATCTCGAGTTTCTTCATCATCATCTTTATGTGTTGCAAAATGAACGCGTAAGTCTCTAACTAACGGAAATCTTAGTGGACACAAATCACATTGATAAACATTATCACCTAAATGTTGACGCAAATGTTTGACACAGTCATTACTTTGAGCAAAAGCTCTTTCGCAATATTTGCAACGATATGGTTTTTCACCAGTATGAGTGCGCATATGACGTCGTTGCTTTTCCCGGGTAACAAATCTCATATCGCAATATTCACACTGGAACTTTTTAATGCCTGCATGATAAAGATTATGATGTCTCAACTGGTAGGCCATGTGAAAGGCGGCACCACAAATATCACACACATATGGTTTATTATCAGTATGTACCATCATATGCCCATATAGACCACTAGAACATACGAAACTTTTGGGACATTGTGGGCATTGGTAATTTTTTTCTCCTTTATGGCGTAACATGTGAGTATTAAAGCTGCTAAGGCGTGTAAAACTTTTGCCACATTCAATGCACAAATGTGGTTCACCTGAAAAGTTAATTTATGAAAACTTATAGTGTGTTATTAAAAAGATTCTTAATTGTATTTACCAGTGTGTACTCGCATATGTGTTCTATAATATATGTAGTTTGAATATCCTTAAAAACAAAATGTAATTATTTATTTAAGCGTAAAAGGTGTAAGTATGTTTAATTTGCTTACTTTTTCCACAATATTCGCAATGGTAGCTTCCTCCCTGTTTTGTTGGAATATTTTTGGAGACTCTTGCGGCTACTTTTTTCCTAGGCTCGTTTGTTCTTCTATTATAAGCCCTTTTGATCTTTTTTTCAACATGATCCTGCTGCATATGCTGTCGCATAAGTTTTACTATATCAAAAACAGATTCGCACTGTGTACATTGAAGACCTTCTTCATCTTCAAGCTGAGAATTATCATCGATTTTATTTATTATTTGGGGAGAATTTGTTAAATCGTTTGAGTTTTGTTTATTAAGCGAATTATTAAGCCTGCAAAATACAAAAAATTTATTAACAAAATATTATCCTCAAGATACGAACACTTTTTATTAGACCAAAAGTTAGTTTTGTTAGATTTTAGTTTAATAAAAATATAGGTATAAGATACAAACCAGCTTTTTTTAGGTATCCAATCATCATCGCTACCCTCACTAATAGCACTTTCAACATTTACTGCATCTTCCGATAATTCTTTATCATGTTCTGACCACTCATCATTGCCTTTCTCATCCTCTTGTTGCTCCAAGTCATCAATATTAATCTGTTCAATTTCAATTTTATATGTAGTTTCTTCAAAGCCCTCTCCTAATTCCACTTCTTCCAAGATTTTATGTTGCTCATCTGAATTATTGTTGCAATTGTCTATATCAAATTCATCCAACATTTTTCGCAACTTTTTATCTGCATTTTGGTACATTTCTATAAACTCATACGACACCAAGAGCTTTTGAATGCATTCTGAGCACATAAATGTTGGAAGGTTTTCTTTAATTTCTATTTTAATTTGGGGTTGCACAATTTCAAGAATTTCCTTTAGGCTTGTATTGTTTGTACGGTTCGGTGGTACATCGGTAATTCTTTGTTTTTCATCACCTTGCTTCATTTTTGAGAATTGCGTCATACAGGTTCTACAGAAATCCTGCAAAAACATATAAATGTTTACTGACATTTCATATACCGCTATTTATAAAATAATGCAAGAACAAGATCAAACCGAATGAAAATTTAATGTCGAGTTCGATTTCTTATATTGAAACATTTTTAAATTCATATTTCAATTGTCATTTCTACTTAAGCTGGCCATAGACGATAGGGTGAATTAAACTGGTTATTAGAACGGGTACACCTGCGAGCTGGTCATTGATACCTGCCTTTTATATCGAGTCCTTTGTGAGGACTGCTTATCTTTAACCAGCAATGAATACTGCCTAATGATGCAGTGTTTTTATAATTTCAGCTTGAGAGATATTTTATATAAAGAAAAACCGACTAACCTCATTTATTTCTAAGCTAAAAGAGTTTTTTTCCTCAGCAAAATCTCCAGTTGACACATCACGTGAAGCCTCTGCAATGCTTTCAGTAATATTATATTTGTGTTTTTGTGTTTTCAAGTGCTGATCTACAGAAAACTTTTTGTCGAAAGATATCGATTTTTTGCAAACTTTACAAAAGAGAATTTCTCCATCAGTTTCGAAAACATAACTATTTTCCGACACATATTTATTTAGTAATTCGGCAGTTGATTGTCTTAATGGACTTTCTTTAACTTCACATAAAGCGGCAGCGGAGGCGCTTCCAAGACTTTGAGCAAAGTTATCTTTGTGTTTTTGCGTCTTTAAGTGCTGATCTACAGAAAACTTCTTGAGAAATGATACTGATGTCTTGCATACTTTGCAATAGAGTATTTGTCCATCAGTTTCAAATACTTCATTGTTTTCCGATATGTATTTCTTTAACAATTTAGTAGCCGTTGATTTGAATCTTTGTATTTTGCTTTTAGTTTTATTATTTTTTTTGTACAATATAATGTGTTTTTGAGATTTTAAATGACTATATACTGCATATTTTGTATCAAATGATACAGATTTTTTGCATATTTTACAAAAAAGCTCTTCTCCATCAGTTTCAAACACTAGCCTATTTTCAGAAACATATTTATTTAACAACTTTTTGTTTCGCATTGCGGTATCCATTTTAAAAGCTTTTTTATATAGATCTATGTGTCCCCGGGTTCTCATATGTTTATATACCAAAAACTTTTTGTGGAAAGAAACAGATATTTTGCATATCTTACAAAAAAGTTCTTTTCCGTCGGTTTCAAAGATGTCACTATTTCCCGACACATACTTGTTTAACAATTCGATATTTGAAAGTATGCTTGTTTCTTTTTGTTCGTTACAATTTTCGATATGATATTCAGTTTTAAGGTGTTGATCTACCAGATCTTTTTTCCCGAAATTTACTAATGTATTACACGCTTTACAAAAAAGTACTTCACCATCAGTTTCAAAATCGTTTCTATTTTCTGATACATATTTGTCCAAGAGATCTTTTAAAGCTTCTTTTCCAATATCATGGAATTTTGTATATTTGTCTATATGCTTTTGTGTCCTTAAATGTTGTTCCACCAGAAACTTTTTATTAAAAGATACAGATTTATTGCAAACTTTACAAAATAGCACCTCTCCATCTGTTGTAAAGACTTCGTTATTTTCTTCAACATATTTATTTAATAATTTGATGGCCGAGTCTTTCATGTTTAACCATTTGTTTTACAAACGCCTGAAATAATAAAAACAAATTTATTAACTGTAGGAGACTTAATATACATATGTACCTATATATATTTTATATCTAAATATATATTTATAATCATTGGTACTTGCAAATAGCTTACAGTAATTTTATGATCTGAATTCTTTAAAGCAATTTTGCTTAAAATTACAAAACCTGCATTGAGAGAAAAGAAGAGAGCAAACTGTCACAACATATAAATGCTTGCACATATGCATATATACTTACATTTGCATCTACGTAAATAAATACTATTCCATTCACATTTGGTATATTATAATTGTGCATATATATTTTTTATTTTACGCCACATCGAATTCACTACTTCTGGTCGTATAGGAATCCGTATTTTTATAAACATAGACTAATGTGGTTTATTACTACGGTCTACACAACTTTTTGTGCCCTGGTTATGTCAAAATTTTATTGTTATCATACTCTGTATATGCGAGCATATTTAAAATGTCGATAGGGCAGTGCGGTGCTATATTTGGTTCATGGTGCAATTACGTATACACGGTGGCAGCACTAGAGCAAAATTACAAAAAAAAAACAGGCATATGGTAAGCTATGTTTATCAAAAATATTTGTAACTATTTTCACAATTATAAACTATGAATGTGTCTTTTTATAATCATAAATTATTTTTATTTGAATTAATCTTATGTTTACAAAATAATTTGTATATGTTTAATTCAGAATAAAACACTAAATTCACTTCCAAAATTTTAAACAATACACTTGACGTAAATGGCTTACTATATTGCCAGTAGCAAAAAATTGTCACATGCCGTAGCGCTGCCACCATGTAGATGTTAATGCACCTTGGGTTATATGCTAAAAAAAAAACACAATACACTAGAGCGTTTTTTTACATAGCATACAGGAACTTATTTTAAATACAGAATTTTTTTTTCCAAATATTTTTAAAAGTATTTTTTCACCATTATATTTATTTAAACTATTTTTATTTTCACAAAATTATTTTTAAATATTTAAGTGTAAGTAAATCTCTAAATTCACTTGTAAAAATGTAAACAATGCAAAAAGCTATCACTTTGTAATTTCGTCTAATCACAAAAGCAACTTCATTTGAAACAATATGCAAGTCAAGTTGGCTCAAATGAAACCCTCAATCTTCAACAGTTTACTTGTGTACTGAAACTGATAAGCTAACTCTAGCTATTTTGAAAATAATGAAATAAGTTCTTGTTGAAATTGACATGTACAATGCCAATTGAAAAACTTGTTAATCGTTTATGGACTATCATATTTCGAAAAAAAATCAAAAAGGGAATTATTAATTAGATATGAATTTTATTTCTAACAAAAAATATAATAAAAAGAATAAAGCTTTGATAAGCTATACAAATAGTATAATAAACAGAAAGCAAAGTTCTATCTGAATTTGCTAAATATAAATATATAAGTAACAAGATTCGCGCTTCTATAAATTGTTCGCTGATAACTAAAAGCAATTGTTATACGTACATAATATACATATTATATTTTAAAGAAACTTGGTTTCCATTGCCCCAATAAAATTATTTCCGAACTACATAGTACGAAAATATAGTTAAATAAAATGTCGAAATTCTTATAAACTATTTGTACTATTTGCAATAAGTTGTTTCAGCTCAAGGTCCTTTTTGGTTTTTTTTTTATATTTTTATTATTGTATATTTCAATATTTCGTCTTCCTTCGGAAGACTTAAAATAAAAAAAAACCCCAAAAAGGACATTGAGCTGCAACAATTTATTGCAAATATTAAATTAAATAAAGGTCAAAGCAACAAGGATCAAGATTATAAATTTTAAAAAGTACATAAACATCAAAATTAAAAAAAAAATTATTTTTACACAAACAAAGTGCACGTTGTACTGTACTTTATATAAATTACTTTGATTAATATGACAGCATGACAATCATTATTTTACACTTGTACCACTTTGTGCTTGTATAATTTGTAGTAACGTCTAACTTGACATTATTAATTTAATATTTTTTTTACATGAAATCGGCATTTATAACATGACTTGTGACTTATGCCCGGTCATTTGACTGTCACTGTTCTTGTAGTATAGTTTTTCTAACTTAATGTTTACACACGCAAGTGCAAGTGCAAAAAACCCAATACATTACCATTTTTTTACTAATACATACACACACCTGCAAGTAGTAGCCTCACTTGCAACTGATTTTGGTTGGCAGTGATTTTTTCACTTGCATGCAAGCAGAAACAAACAGTGTTGCCCATAGATATTTCATTTTGACTTTAATAGGTATTTTTCAAGGAAAAATTTTTAAAATTTTAATATTTTTAGTTATATGCCGAAAACATAATATAAAAACACAAAAATAAATAAACATCTATAACTTATTTTTTCTTTGAATTACAAATTTATTATTTATATTGTGAAAAATTTATGTACTTAATATAATTCCCCTGTAATATTGCTAGGCTAAAACTTTGGCAGCACAGACATCAAAAGCGCATGTAGTACAAAGGCGTACAACGTTTGTCTTCGACGACATTTTGAAAATGAACTTGCACTTGCGTGTATAAACAATCGTGCAAATTGCAAGTGTTTTTATTATTTATTTCGATGTATTGGTTGTTAATATGTACACGCTACTTGTAACAAGTTACTTGCACGTGTAAACTTAGTGTAAATAACAAAGGGCTACTTTACCCCACGTTTTTGAACTACTTCTTGCAAAAAATCTTATTATTTGCAACACTGCTGTTTTGAAGTAGCTGCCGGACTTTTAAAAACATAAACGTAAAACCAATGTAAAAAACGTTCCCATGAATTGAAAATGTTTATAACTGGCATCATTTCTTTTCAATTTTACTTTATATGAAATATAATTCATTTTAGAATGTTATATTCGGTATGATGGTAACTATATATCACAGATATTCTGTGCTATATATTTCATAATCTCTGTTTTTAGTAATGTCAAATATCTGGCATTACTGTTTTGCCATAAATACCCTTTTGTATCAGTATGGCAAAGTCATACACATTTCAACAAGCACGTCGTAAACACACAGCAGTAGCAGCGAACAGCAACAAAACAACAACAATGAAAATACCAAATACAAATTTCCAAGAATTTTGAAAATTTAAGTGCTCCATTAAGTTGTAATTTTAAATAGAAAAATATATAAACTCAAATGAAACAATCGAACTAATGCAAAATATCTCGAAATGATGCAAAGTAGCTAGCTAATAGTAAGAATTTTGTGGTTTTTTAATGAAAATACTTTGTAATAAAAATTCAAATTCCAAGAAAAACAACACATAGAAATTAAACGGATTTCCAGGAAAAGCAAATTCAAACTCAAGTTATACATAAAGAAAATTCATATAATTGGATATGCGTATAGGACTTTAAAAGGCCTAAAAGCTCTAAATAGACACATAATCATAAATTAGAACTTAAAAGAATAGTTTTTAATTGCTACAATGACTAATTTTGGTAATAAGTGCGAACAGTTTATATTCATATGTGTATTGTCAAGTGTGTTATCTGGCACAAGATCGATCATGGCAAGAGCAAATGGAATGTATAACCATCCTGGAGGCACACATCCGGACACTGTCGAAGCTGCTATTGGAACAGATTTCAATATCACTTGTTTTATGAATCCAAAAACCTTTCCTAAAAAAAATTCATCTTGTTTGCATTTCGTAATCGGGCGAACAAACGAAGACTTACCTTGGGAAAATATGGTTACGATAAACAGCACAACCATAATATACATGGTGCGTAATGCAAGCGAACAGCAAACGGAGTACCGATGTAAATGCGGACCCGATGCCATTACCGAGACAAAAGTTTATGTTGGTTCATTGCCAAGGTCTGTCAAGGATTTTTCATGTAGAAGTTATGATTTTGATCATATGATTTGTAATTTCACAAAACCACATAATCCAATTCTAACAACATATAATGTTTCATACTATAACGAATTGCCAAATTATATTTATCAACCTAAATGCAATTACGATGATCGTAATGTAGTAATTTGCAATACATCACTAAGTGATCGATATCAAGAAATATACCATTTTATAATTGAAGCGAGTAATGCGCTTGTAAAATCGCATGAACAACATCTATTTCAATATTTTGATATAAACAATTTCGAAAAAATGATACCTGCGAAGCCAGGAGACAATATGCATGTTGAAAGTTTAACAGTGGACAGCATAAAATTGTCATGGCAAATGCCAAATTGGGAAAAATATCGCTTAAAGGGTCTGCAGTGGGAAGTTTTATTAAAACCAGAAAATTCAACAGTAATAATACGAGACGGCCCCGTAAGGGAGCATAATGAAATGCGCCTACGTCTAACAAATTTGCCGCATGCGTATTGGAATTATAAGCTAATGATTCGCGTTCGTGTCAAACATCCAGAAGCAGTTTGGAGTGAACGGTTTGAGTACACATTTCGTACTGAAGCACGCCGACCACAGCGTCCGCCTCGTGTTGATCCTGGTAGTTTTTACATAGACTCTACGGAAACTCGCATTACAGTATATTGGGAGGAATTGTTGCCGCATGAATATAACGGTGACAATTTCACATATGTTATAAATTCCGTTCAACCAGATGGAAAAACTTTGTAAGTATCAAATCTGATAGGTAACTCTATTTGGCGACAGCCATTTTTTGTATTAAATATATTACTTATTTTCTAAACAATGTATCTAATTACCTGTGTGTTTGAAAAGTTTTCAAATGCTGTCACCCCATAACTATTTTGGGAAAACAAAATCGTATTGCTTCATAGTTTTTTTTACTATTTCCACGTCCGCAAGTCTATCATTCCTTTATTGTTACTTATGGCAAGCTTAATTTGATCTGCATTTTACTTGTTATCGATATTTTACACATGTATGTACTTATGTGTGGAGGAATATCGACAGTATGGTTTATAAATCTATATACAATTCTAAATCTATATACATATGTATGTGAGAACACATCTCACTACTACGCAGAAGCTCCAGCACGGTATTTTAGAACAATCTTTGAAACAAAGTCAAACAAGCAGTAGAATATTTGGAAACAGAACAGACACTTCATAGTTTTGAAACAAATATACGACAGTGCTTGACAGTACTTAAATTCTGTTTCATAGCAAAACATCAGACTGAAGCAAAATAAACGATGGCTCATAACACAACATACCGAGTGCACTAAAACATTGGCACATTAGCATACTTTGTATACAGCACTTGTGCACTAATACAATATCAAAAACCATGAACAACAACAACAAATTTTATAAACAAAACTGAAGTAGAACATTACTTCAATGCTTGATGTTCTAGTTCAGTTGGTTCTACTTGTGTTTGGTTCTGTTTGTTCTAAACGATTGTAATACAGTATTCGTTTATGTGTTTAGAACATTTCTGCACTGAAGTATTTGTTTTGAAATGTGAAAGAAGAGGATGGATGGGTAGTACTTTAAAACATTACGATGTCTTGTTTGACATTTTCTTGTGCTTGAGCAGCTTGGGTATGATAGATTTTAGCGCAAGTCCTTATTGTTGCAATAATTTCTTTACACTTATTTCTTCGTATTTTGGACATTTTTGCTGAAATATACTAATCAAACACTATCATATACCAAAACTTATTATATAAGCTTTCAGTAATAATATACCGAAATAATTTCATTTCATTAATTTAGTTTCTCTCACATGTTATTTATAAACAAATATTTTGCAATTACTCTTATTTGTTTTTGCTCTGAAATGCATTTTTGATATACTTACATATGTATGTACCTACATTTTTTCATAAATTTTTACAAAATATGTAATTCATAAATTAGGTGATGTATAAAAGTGGTTCGTTATTTGTAGTTACTGTAATATACCTGAACATGTTGATGTTGATTTATGTTTATTTTGTATGCAATTTATCTGCATTTGGTAATGTCGATAAAGCAGTGCATTTATTATTAGTTGGCTCCCGCACTTTCTGGATAAAGTTAGTTGAGTAAAATGAGAGTAAACAAGAATTTCTCCCGTTAAAAGAAAAACACACAAAATACACGGAAAACTATATTTCTATCTTAAAATAGAAAAGAAAAACGCTGGATTAACAACAACATTTACAAAGTAAATAAAATAAAAAATTAAAGCATAACATACATAATATTATAAATGTCGTAGTAACACTCTGTCGGTTAACTTTTCACGTCTAAATAACGTATAGATGAAGAAGTCATTGTACAAATACGTTGAAGTGCGGAAAGAAGTATAGGAAGTTTTTATTCTGTAAGTTACTCCATCCAGAAGAAGAAAAAAAAAGAACTAAAATATCCGTTAAAAATAAATTTTTTCCAGATTTTTTTTTTTAATAACTGCCGTTTACTCGTATGGCCCGATTTTGAACAATCTTGCTTATTTTTTTTATTACTCTACATAAATATATATGTAATTGTAAATGAATATACAATAAAAAATATTTCCTTAACAAAAAAAAATTCAAGGTAAAAAATCTGAAAAATATTTACCATTTTTCATGTTCTTGTAGTTGTCGTTGTTTATGTTATTTGCGCCTAAATTCTTATTCTACTTGGACGGCACAATGGCACATTCTTTGTACATGTTAGCTGTTTTCGTTTACCTTCTACTAATTTAAACTTCAGAATGGAAAGTGTGGGCAGTTGATCACGGGCATTTAGAATAACAGCTTATTGCGGCACTCCAGCAATGATCATTATTACAAACAATTAATCTTCCATAGCCATTTCAGTCTCTGCTCGACAACAGACATTACTATACTACCTTTGTTAAAGGCAGAAATGTAGCGCTTACAGAGCACCGAGATATAAGATATTATGATGAGAATGAAATGGTATTTGTAGGCGTGGCAAAAACTAAAATATAAAACTAGTTTTCGAATTGCGTTTACATTATCATTAATCCTAGGGCTGACTGACACTGACTAATCAAATACACATGTCAAAAACCCATTTATATAACGTTACTTTATGCACAGGTCTGTTTGGACGATGAATCTCACGAAAAGTACACCAAGCATCTTGGTTGTGGCACACTTTATACATCCTATTTGCGATGTACTTGACTACCGTATTCCAAAACCTTTCCTCTCAAAGAGTTTTGGCTACCAAGATGAGAAATCTCTTTTAGAATCTGGATCCTTCTATGTTTACACGGACGGATCTAGAAGGAGGGAAAGAGTTTGGGGGAGGCGCCTACATAGAAGACTATCGGATGGGTGTAGTGCTCTTCAGGGTGTAGTGTTCTTCAGGCAGAAATATTAGCTATAAATAAAGCGGCGAAATGACTGACGTTTAACAAGATATTCGGCAGGAATATCATGATATCAACGGATAGCAAGGCCACCATCAACACATTGATCGGAATATATGCTAATTCCAGTCTATTCCAGGAATACCGGACATCTTTAAATAAGATGGCGAGACATTCAAATATAACTCTAAAAGGGGTATGTGGACACGGTTTCAATAACGGCAATAATATTGCTGATGAACTAGCCAAAAAGGGGACAACCCTAGAAGATAGGGACATAGATTTCGTTTGCGGACAACTCTTATCAGTGTGTTGGAAAAGAATAAAGCTACAGACGCTAACATGTGCCCATGAAAGATGGTTCACAACGCTCACATGCCTTATATCAAAGAAACTATGGCCGCACATTAACTTAAAGGGAGCAAATAAGCTCTTAAATCCATCACTGGACATTGGCATCCTCTACCTCCTTGGAGCACCATCGCCTAAGATATCTACGCGAGCAGAGCTTCAATAGCCTATCAAGTTTTGTCTCGGTCAATCTGACAGCGCTAGTCTTATTAATTAGGAGTAGTAGATAGCTAGTATAATAATATGTAACGCCACACTAAGCGGTTTCCCAATTCACTCAGAAGCTATCTCCCTCTACCTGCCAACTTTACCTCTTTATTTGAGGCTACCACAACGGGAATAAATAGGAAGCCAAGTGAGCTGGAGAGCTCATAGTATTCTAAGGAATCCAGCGGCCAGACTACCTCGATTTGGAAGGACCAATATTTGTCGATATTATACCATCGGCTTTTGCCATGAGGAAAAAATTTCATTACGACAAACAAAATTTTTTTTGTTTTACTTTTTCTCTGGCTGGTTCCATGAAACTGGCAGCCTGTTCAACCTAACCTACTTTTTCTCATGTTTTATTTTTAAGGTTTTTTTTTAGTAGGCAATAAAAAAACCGGCTGATTTATTTTTTTGTTTCAATATTACCTTTCTAAGGTGAAATTTATGTGGTGTTTGTGGAACACAAATGAGTGATACGTTAAGAAAATTTGTATGAAATATACTCAATATTTTGAGTATATGTCATACGAATTTCCTAGACGTGTCACCCATTCGTGTCTCACGAACATGCGGTTTTTGAATAATGATTTTCAATTATTATTGAATTATTTTTGAGGAAATTGAATTAATTATCAACGAAATTTGCGCACCTCGAAATAGATCTTTTTAAAATCTTCATTGCCAACAGCTATCGAAAAATCAATAGCACAATATCGGCTACTAAATCGACCCACCCTAATGTGCATAAGTAGTTATGTAAACAAAATTTTAACAAAAATGTGCACTTACAAATTGATGATATTTTATGCCAAATTTCCTCATTCGCAAAGATAATGGTTGATTGTTGAAATTAGGCAAATTTCATAGAATATAAGTATGTACATTGTATATACATATGTACTGTGCTGTTCAAAAAAATAGATTAACCATGATTTAACATCTTTGAGGTCAATAAAACATTAGAAAAACGCGACTTAAAATTTTTATTCTTTTGCTTTGGTAAAATTATAACATAAAACAGATATAACTTCAAAACATCTAAACTAGAAAATATTTTAGATATCAGCAATTTTTTTCTATTCAAAAAAATAGATTCACTAAAATTAAATAATTCTTTTTATGTACAGTTTATTCACCTTAGTCCTTGGTGGAATAACCCTTATTTTTAATAACTGCTGAGCACCGTTTTCGCATAGAGTCAACACGTCTCTGGCATGTCTCTGTTGGAATATTTTTCCACGCTTCTTCTACTAACTCCCACAACTGTTCTTTATTTGAAGGGGGTTCTCCCCGAAGAGCTGCTTTGACAATTTTTCACAAGTTTTCAATAGGATTTAAGTCCTGAAACCAATCTTTTGCTCGTTTCGATGTATGTTTTGGGTCGTTATCTTGAAGAAACACCCATCGAAGCGGCATATCCCATTTGGCGTAAGGCATCATCACGTTGTTTAGTATATTGGTATAATAAATAGCATCCATTGTTCCCTCTATTCTAAATAGAGGCCCAGTCCTATAGTAGGAAAAACAATTATTTCTAAGTAAAATCCTTCTAATTGTCGGAGTGGAAATATTAAGGTTCCTTTTTAATGGCAGAAGAGGTTGCAAATGGGGGTTTTTTCACATGGCAAAAAATTTTCTTTCCATAAGGAGCGTGATTATTGCTTTTTTTCCTCTGGTTTCTGCCTTAAACTTATAATTTACAGCATTTTGGACCATTTTATATGAACAGCTGATAATTCCTGCAATTTGTTTATAGCTTTTGCCGTCATTATGAAGTTTTTTTTATTATTTCTCTAACTTCAGGGACTGCAGTGTTTATCTCTGCCCATTTCCACTTGTGAAGTTAAATTTTTTATTTGATTTTTTTTAATATTATTATTAGAAATCAATCAAACTTACCGTTTGGTGCAATTAATATTATACAACAGGTTATAAATTTTATTATTCTATTACTTTTTCCAAGTGAATCTATTTTACTGAACACGTGTTTTCACAATGAAATTTATACTTACAATAAATTAAAGAAGAGGGGCGCCTGTAATTTTTGAAATGTAACGGTATTATATTCATAAGAGTTCAGTAAAAAAAAGTGCCGTTACTTTTTTACATATACTTCTTACTATAAGAGACTTAAAAGTAATAAACTTTTTGGAGAGCAGGTGAATCTATTTTTTTTAAACAGCACTATTATTATTATTATTATTATTATTATTATTATTATTATTATCATTATTATTATTATTATTATTATTATTATTATTATTATTATTATTATTATTATTATTATTATTATTATTATTATTATTATTATTATTATTATTATTATTATTATTATTATTATTATTATTATTATTATTATTATTATTATTATTATTATTATTATTATTATTATTATTATTATTATTATTATTATTATCATTATCATTATCATTATATAGAATTATATGCATATATAGAATTTATGCATAGGAAATCCTAACTAGCTATTAAAATGCATTAAATAAATATTAAAAAATTAAACTTAACTTGTTTTCTTGTTTAAAAATTGTACTTGCAGAGACTTCAAACCTTGGCATCAGGAAAGAAACTTAGCAAAATTCTATTTTCGCAAGGATTCATATTATCAATTCGAAATTCGCAGCAAAAATCATGTAGGCGAATCAATTGAGTCGAGTACTTTAATAATTCATCCGAAAGATCGACGAAACTTAAAAGATTTCACACCGCAAGCTATACACAATGTTTATCACGGCAATAATGGGACCTACACTTTGACATGGTCCAAACCCAAAAATTTAACACAACTTTTAAGCTTTACGGTGTTTTGGTGTTACCCGAAACGGGCTTTACCTAATGAATGCAAGGTAAGCTAGTTAACTTTAAATATGATTTCAGGTTTGCACATGATTATGGTTAAAAGCATGATTATGGAAATGTGGATATATAACGGGTGTCCGCCGGAAAGGTATACTACTCGCAGTAATTCCATTTTAATCCAGGCTGTATGCGATGTGGCACCGTATCGTTCATATCACATGTTAATTAAGCTGTAGCGTTTAGAAGTTATCAATCATATCACTATGCAGTTACTCATTCACAGTTATCGTTACGCCGTTTTCATTTTCAAAGAAGTAAGGTCCAACGATACCTCCTGACCAGATTGCACACCAGACTGTCACTTTTAGTGTATGCAAAGGTTACTGATGAATAATTGGAGGGTTTTACATTGCCCAGAACTGACTATTCTGTTTACTCACATATCCATTCAAATGAAAACGTGTCTCGTCACTCATTATAAGTTTTTCATGAAAATCTATGATTGGTTTTGATAAAATGCTTTAACGATTAAAACACGTTGGCTTATCGAATATTTTTCCGTAATAAATTTGCCACGTGTTTAACATCACAACTGTCAAATATGAACTGTCAAGACCAAATGGTTTACCAAAATGGCGGCAAAACAAAGTAGTTACCTTCCCGGCGGTCACCTGTATTTGAAAAATACCCACCACAGTTTTGTAATAGATTATTGTAAATATTAATTTATTGAATTTTTCTTGAGCTTTATAATTTTTAAATTAGATTTTTGGGGGGTTTTTTTTTGTACATTTGTACTTCAGGTTTTAGTTCAAGTCAAATTTTTCCTTTCTTAAGAAGGATTTTTTTACAATACAAATTTGCTGTGATCAATAATTTTTGATTGAAGAAGACAAGAAAAATAATAATCAAACCTTTAGCTGGGGGACAACTAGCTGTTTCGTAGTCGCTATACTACTCATCAGCACCCATTTTCGGATTTGAACTCGGGACATGACGTATCATGAATGAATGAACACTTTAAATTATTTCGTGATCTGAGCTTGAAAAGGTGAAAATGGCGAACCGTTTTGGGAAGTGTTCTGGATCATAACTGGCTCCCAAGCTACAATTCATAATTAAAGAAATTGTAAAAAAATTTTTTTTTTTAAGTTCCTTTTAATTATTTCATTGGCATCCGGCTATGATAAAAATACTAAAAAATCTTATCAGCTGCGCTCTCAATTTCACTTGTTATGAATTCGCCTTGCACCTTTCAAGCAAGTGAACGCGTGCAAAAGAAAAAGCTAGTTTTTTGTGTTTTGCAGGTATTATTAAAGCATTTTTCTTTTTTTTCTAATATTATATAATGGGTTGGTATCATTCGTCTGGCTCAAGTTCAATCCTGGGTAAAGCCAAGAAATATTTTTATTTTTAATTATAACAATAATAGCCGCGATCAATAACTCTTGATCAAAGAAGACAGGAAAAAATAATTGAATACACTAAAGCTTGGGAGACAACTAGCTGTTTGATTAGGCTAGCACCTATGAAATGTAGTTAGGAAACATAAAAAACAAACTATTTATAACTATTTAACGTTAAATAATTTTCAAATGAAATAAAATATTTCAATTTATTAAATATGACCTGAAGCCAAAACATATTTTATTAAATATTTTTAATAAAAACCTTTTCTTAGGAATCAATGCACTTTCAACAAATACCAAATCATCAATTAAATTTTACAACACAAGCTCAAAATGCCTCAGAAGAACGTATACTCAACTTGGCTGTTTCGGCTAACTATTATAAATTTAATACCGGTCTTCATTGGACCGACTGTTCAATGGATATTGTTAATACTGACTTGGTGAAAATGGAACCAGAGCTGATAGCAGCCGCAAATTCAATCAAATTGCAATGGAGTGTTGAACGTGTTTGCCCCTCGATATTGGATGGTTTCAATATCACATATTGTGAAGTGGCAAATAATGTTGTCATCGAAAATGCCACCTGTCTGCACAATAAAGTTATTTCGAAAATAGCTAAGAAATATGATAAAAAATATAGTATAGAAAATCTTAAACCGTTCACCGCATACAAAGTGTCAATGTTAATGTTTTGGCGCACTAAAAAAGGTCAACCAAGTGATCCGCAAATTGTACGCACTCTTGAGGGTGCACCCTCGCCACCCAGGCAATTACACGTCGAGAACATAACAAATACAACAGCAACCATAAAATGGCTGGAACCTACTCATCCAAATGGTAACATACGTAAATATATCATAATGCTAAATAACGATCAAATCGAAGTAAATGCTTCAATACTGACGTATCATTTGGAGAATCTTGAAAGTTTTACGGCTTACAAAGTCTACGTGTTGGCGGAAACAATCGAAAGATCAGAAACCAGTAATGATGTACATTTCATCACTGCTATTGGAAGTAAGTACTGGTGTAAATTTGTTTAATATTTCTTACTCACAGCCAACAACTTAAAACGTTATCAAAAATTTACTTTTAATCAGTTAACTTCAAATGATAAACATGTTAATTATATGTGATGATGGATTATCCGACTGTTTTCTAAAATCGGTTTTCGAATAACTCAAAAAACAGTAGCAACTTAAAAATAAATAAGTTGTTTTTTATTAAAACAAATAATAAATACAGTTTAAGAAAATAAAAACAAACACGCTTCGATATCAAACTAAAAATTAAGATTCGGTAAGCAAAACGGCTCAGAGTTTTTTGGGAACTCCCAAAGTCGGCTTCTTCCCACTTCCTCAGAAGCAATATGGCAACTTCAATTGTCCCACTAAAGTGAATCATCGTTTATAGTTCTGATGCATGGTCCACTTCAAAAGCGCGCACCGTATATGAAAAACCGGTTAACGAAAAGGTTCCGAATTTTTTTTTGGAATTCCCAAAATCGGCTACATTAATCCCCAAAAAAAGTTAAATAAAATAAAACATATGAAAACAAAATATAACAAAACTTAAATATAAAATAGAACAAAACTAAAATTAAAAAAAAGATAAAAAATAAAATACTAGATAAAATAAAAAGTAATAAAGTGTAAAAATAAAATATAAAAATAAGATAAAACAAAAATAAAATGATACAAATAAAATAAAACAAAGATAAATAAATAAAAAATAAAATAAAAATAAATAAAGCAATAAATAAAAAAAGTAAAAATAAATAAATAAATGAAATAACTATAAAGTAATCAAACAAAATAAAAAATAGAAACAAAAAACAATAAACTAAAAAATAAATAAAACATAAAAATAAAAAGCAATAAAATAAATTTAAAAAATTAAAGCAAGTTAAAAAATAAGAAATAAAACTAAATGAAAAAAATTAAAACAAGTTAAAAAAATAAAAAAATAAAATTAAATTAAAAGCAAATTAAATAAATTAAAAAAAAAAAAATGAAAAATTAAATAAAATGAAAATAAAAATTTATAAAATAAACTAAACACAAATTAAAAAAAAAAAATAAAACACAAATAAAAGTAAAGTGAAACTTAACAAAAAAATAAATAAATAAAGTAAAAATAAATAAGAACTAAAATAAAATAAGGTAAAATATAAAA
The DNA here is from genome assembly GCA_914767995.1 of Thecocarcelia acutangulata. Lineage (NCBI taxonomy): Eukaryota > Metazoa > Arthropoda > Insecta > Diptera > Tachinidae > Thecocarcelia > Thecocarcelia acutangulata. The sequence goes on along the minus strand of OU612095.1, from coordinate 19,332,105 downwards.
AACAAATAATAATAAAAACTTAAATGAAAATAAATATATAAAACATCTAGCGGAATAAATTAAAACAAAATAAAAAATAAAAAAAATTTTAAATATTTAAAAAAATTTAAAAAAAATAAAAACAAATAATTAAAATATAAAAAATTAATTAAAGAAAAAACAAATACTAAATTAAAATATGCTATAAAAATATAATAAAAATTTAAAATAAAAAAGAACAAAAATAAAAGGTAAAATAGAAAATAAAATAAAACACAAAAAACTAAGCAGAATAAATGAACAAACTAAAATATAATAAAAAATTAATTATTCTAAAAGCAAAATAGATAACAAAAGTAAAAAATAAAAAATTAAAAGATAAAATAAAAAAAATAAGTAAGGTATAAAAATAAAACATGAATATAATATAAAGCAAAATAAAAAAAAATGAAGTAAAAAATCAAATAAGACAAAAAATCAAATTAAAGATAAAATGAAAATAAATAAAAAAATTTATTAAAATAAGTTAATAAAATAAACTAAATTAATAAAATAAAAAAATAAAATAAAAAGATAAAATAAAAAAAAAATTATAAAAAATATAAAATACAATAAAAATAAAATGAAATAATACAAAAAAAATATATATAATAAAATAAAAATAAAAAAAATAAAAAATGAAAACAAAAAAAAAAAAATAAATAAATAAAATAATAAAAATAAATAAAAAAATAAATAAAAATAAACATAAATAATTAATTAGTAAAAAAGAAAAAAAATTAAAAATTAAAAAAATAAAAATATAAATAAAAAATAATAACACAGAAAAAATAAATAAAACATAAATATCAATAAATAAAAAATAAAATGGTAATAGAAAATAAAGTCATAATTTAAAATAATACAAAAACAAATTAAAATAAAATAAGAATTAAGATGTAATGATCTTCAAGCTTGAGGTCTTTTTTATAAAAATTTTTTAAAAAATTGTTTATTTAATTCAATATTTCGTCTTCCTTCGGAAGACTTCTTCAGGAAAATTTTCTTGATTTTTTTGTTTTTTTTTTTTTTATTAATTATTATAAACAAAAAAATCAAGAAAATTTTCCTGAAGAAGTCTTCCGAAGGAAGACGAAATATTGAATTAAATAAACAATTTTTTAAAAAATTTTTATAAAAAAGACCTCAAGCTTGATTTAAGAAAAAGGTCGAAAAATTAGGATAAAAAAAATAAAATAAGATTAAAAAATAAATTAAATGAAAAATATAATAAACTAATAATAAAAATAAGAAATAAATTATTTTATTTTTTATTATAAATTAAATTAAAATAAAGAATATTGGAAAATAAAGTCAAAATATAAAATAAAATCATAATTTAAAATAATAAAAAATAAAAAACTAACAAAAAAGCAAACTAAAATAAAATAATACAAAATAAAAATAAAGAATAAAAAAGTAAAATAAAAGCAAACTAAAATAAAATAATACAAAATAAAACTAAAAAAATAAAATTAAATAAAACGAGAAAAAAGTATATAAATATAAAGTATATGTAAAAAAAATTAAATAAAGAAAATAATGATTATCTTTATAATATAAAAGCAAACTAAAATAATATAATACAAAATAAAACTAAAAAAAATAAAATAAAATGAGAAAAAAATATATAAATATAAAGTATATGTAAAAATAATTAAATAAATAAAATAATGATTATCTTTATAAAATAAAAATTATCTTTATAATATAAAAGCAAACTAAAATAAAACAATACAAAATAAAACTAAAAATAAAATAAAACAAAAAATAAAATAAAAAATATAAAATAAATATAAAAAACAATAAAAAATTAAGAAAAATAATGACTATCTTTATAAAATAACAGAATTCAAGGTCAATAGACAAAAAAAAACATAAATAAAAAAAAAATAAAATAAAATAAAAAAACGAACGTAGTATACGATTTTAATCAATATTTTCTTATTTGCTTACAGCCCCTTCACCTCCAGGCATTGGGCCCAATAACAATGTGGGAAACACTATACAGTGGAGCAAACCCCTTAAACCAAGGGGTTCTATTGATTTCTATGAAGTTGAAGTTACACAGTTTCAGAACGAAGAACTAATGAAACGTCGCATTAGCATTATAAAAGATGCAACATCTTGTGAATTTGACAAACTTCCAACTTGTATCGGAGCTGAGTATAAGACAACCGTCAAGGTTCGAGCTGTCAATGTCGTTTTGCTGGCCGATAGGACCAAAACAAATTTTTATATTCCTGCGGCTAAAGATCTTCATGATAAAAACGATGACTTGCAGTGCAGAAGTACCAGTAAATCATCAGATGCTTTGCATGAATCCAATAAGACTTTGGACAAGGATTTGAATTCTGAATTACTTTACGAGTTCTATAAATCTGATTGGCAAACGTCGTCCATATTTTCCTGTTCATCCAGTCATATGAGCAAAATAACAATAATTGCATTGGTGACAACAGCCGCTTCTTTGGTGTTAATGGCGATTTTATATGTGGCACGCAAGAAATATTACAAAATGGCAAACATCAAGTGCACTTTACCCACTGGCTTAGAGACATATTTTACCAAGGACGCTGTCAGTGGATTTTCTGGAGGTGGTCATCATGCCATAAAAGAGACACGGGCAGCAGAAGATAAATGGCTGCAAACAGCTAGCATGCATGACTTTAATATACGCAATGAACATCATCATTTACTGTCGTCTTTGGGCAGTGATTCAGGTTTTTTGGGTGGCACAAATCCCAACGGTAATACCCCCAATGACAACAAATTATGCTCAAGCATGGGAATAGGAAATATTTGTGATAAAGATATAGTGAATGACGACGAAGCTACCGAGCAATATGACAAAGAAAGCTCAAATGAAAGTCTGCATTCAACAGCCAGCTCGGCCGATTCTATGGTGGATAGTTCGGCGGACGGCGAAAGTAACAATTTAGTTTTAGAACATCCACCTCTACCAGTATTCCCCAGTAACAATGGCTACATAAAGCAATCAATGTTACAGCCCTGGCAATGCGTTAATAATCCGGAAGCAGTTGCCAGCAACCTGCTACCCAATCGCCTTTGCGAACCTAATGGTTACATAACGGTGCAGAACTTAAATCAGGCTCTTGAAAATCCCAAAAATCAAACAGATTTTATGCCCACAACTGGCGGCTATGTAATGCAACAGGATTTGCAAAATTTGTTCGCCAATAAAACACTCTCAAATGCACCAGCTTTATCTATGGCCCCCAGTACAGCGCAAGAGGACACCAGGGTGGGAGACGCTTTGCAGAAGTTTAATAATGAAGGCTATACTACCCTCGAGAATCTAAATAAACTTAATAATATGCATGCTAATCAGCAACAGCAGCCAAATGAGGCCTCCAACAACAATCTCCCAGCAATTTCTTTGAACACTAATCCAGGCGAGAGCAGTAATGCTTCGAAATCTGGTGTAATTTCGGGCTATGTTACCCAACATGATTTAAACTTATTTGCTCAACGCCAGCATAATCACTGAACTAATAGGGAACTAAGAACTGAATTTATTTTTTTAACTGTATGTATGGTATAATCTATTTTTAATCTATTTTTATTTGTTTGTTTATAAACGTTAGAATTAACTGTTTGACTAACTAACAGATTAGTTACTTAAATTTAGAATTACATTTAAAATTTAGAATTACATGTTTGACAAACCAACAAATTACTTAATTAACTTCCTAAATGGCAGATAATAATTCATAAAAATTTCTAGAAACTGCGTCAGGAACGTAAAAGACTCACTGAAATATTTTTGTAACTACGTATTAAAGAGAAAAGATTTGAATAAAATGATGCGTTAGCAAGAAAGTTGCAAATGCTGTAAAAGAAAAATATAAAACGATCAAAAATTTACCTATGAACTTTTTTCCTGAAGTCAATTGTAGGTTTAACAGGCTGCCAGCCATTGAAAAGCCAGCCAGCCATCCCACTTGGGACCGATTTGGTCCCGTTGTGATAAAGTTAATTGTAAAACACCATAATTTACAGAGAGAAAATCCGTTTTTTAGTCATACTGCTCAGCTCGTCTCTGTAATAAGTTGTTGCAGGCAAATGACCACAAACACTACTCCCTCTTTCTCCCTCCTCATAACTTATTTTTCTTTATGCGGTACAGTGCACTGCATATGTAATGGGTGATTTTATAAGAACTATCGGAAATTAAAAAAAAACACATAAAATTCAGAAAAATGCATATAATATTTATTTGGATCGATAGTTGGGTCGATATAATTTAATGTTTGAAGATTATTTCATGCAAATGGTGGCCGCGGCTCCGCCTCAAATGGTCCATCCGTTTAGTACAATTTTGGCTTACTCTTTCCAGCATTTCGGCCGGTATCTCACGAATAATGTTGGCTTCCAGTGCGTCAATCGAAGCGGGCTTGTGGCTATAGACATTAGCCTTACCATAGCCCCACAAAAAAATAGTCTAGAGGCGTTAAATCGCACGATCTGGGCGGCCAATTGACTGGTCCCAAGCGTGAAATAAACTGTTCACCGAACTCGCCTCTCAATTGGTCCATTGTTTCGCGTGCTGTGTGGCATGTGGCACCGTCTTGTTGAAACCACATGTCATGCAAGTCAAGCTCTTCCATTTTGGGCAAAAAAAAAGTTTGTTATCATCGGACGGTAGCGCTCACCATTCACAGTAACGTTGTGATTCGCATCATCTTTGAAGAAATACGGCCCAATGATGCCGCCAGCCCATAATCCGCACCAAACGGTTGTTTTTTGTGGATGCATTGGTAGCTCTTGCAATTCTTCTGGCTGCTATTCACTCCAAATACGGCAGTTTTGCTTGTTCACGTATCCATTCAACCAGAAATGAGCCTCGTCGCTGAACACAATTCTTCGATAAAAAAAGTGGATCTTCATCTAACTTTTCAAAAGCGCATTCACCAAAAATTTGGCGTTGTGGTATGTCGTTAGGCTTCAATTCTTGCACCAGCTGTATCTTATAAGACTTCACACCCAAATCCTTCCGCAAAATTTTCCACGTAGTGGAGTAACAGAGGCCCAATTGCTGCGAACGGCGCCGAATCGATAATTCACGGTCATCACCAACACTGGCCGATACGGCTGCGATATTTTCTTCAGTTCGCACTCTACGTAAGCGTGTTGGTGGTTTAATGTCCAACAATGTAAATTTGGTGCGAAATTTTTTTACAATAGCCCGAATAGAAGCCTCAGTAGGTCGATTAAACTGACCATAAAATGGAAGAAGCGTGCGATGAACTTTCTTAACAGAGCACGCATTTTGGTAATAAAATTCAATAATTTGCAAGCGTTGTTCGTTTGTAAGACGATTCATGATTAAATTATAGACCAAACTGAAGATGTTTGACAGTGACACAAGATACAAAACGTGCGTGAGCTGTCAAAGCTAGTGTTGCCAAAAAGATAATAGCAAAAAAATCACTCGTTAGTATAGTGCTACCTGCCCCTGGATTTATATAACACATACAATCTTGTAATACTTGCTACTTTAAATTAGCAACCCTGTATTTATATAAGAGAAACATGCAACAAGAAATGACAAAAAAGAAGCCACGAGCTTTATTGAATGGACAGTTAAACATTAAAGTAGAGTTCATCGCCTGAGCACTGCATTCGATATCGAGTAAGACACACGATTTGGGGTGCCTCGATCGCTGATTTGGTAGAGTACTCGACCAACAGTCTCGAGGTCGTAGGTTCGATTTCTGCCTCACACCCCGGGTGTTACTGCAGACAAGCAAAAAAGCTTGGCAATTTTCGTGTATTAAAACAAAATATCGAATGATTTTATCGTAATAATATAAATACGTTAAAATTTTTTTTTTTTTTTTTTGTATTCGTACTTTTAGGAAACATATGGTTTTAAATCTATTACATTTTGTTTAAATTACGAGCCTATACGCATCGTTTGCCATAATCTACATATGTCGTAATGTTCTTCGATACGATAGTTAATTCGATATCGTATGCGGTTATTCGACGCTTGGTCCTAGATAAAAAAACGTAGTAGAATTCAAGTTTAGAGAAATTTTTTTAAAGGTCTTTAAGAAAGTCTTAAAATTTAAATAATCGTTCATACATACATATGTATATAGTGTTGAACAACTATTTAGGGAACACTTTATAAATTATTGGCCGTATGTATAATAAAAAACCTTGTGCTAACTAACTAGCTGCTATCTTTCCCTTATGGGAATTTACACACAAAAAACTTAGCAGGTAGTTAGTTAGCATAAGGATTTTTATTATACATAAGGCCGTATATCTTTAATATTTTAGGTTTAACAGGATGTCAACCATTGAAAAACTACCCCACTTAGGTCTAATTTGGTGCCTTGTGTAGATCTTACCAGATCTACACAACACTAGTCCAGGATTGGATAAAAGTACAATCCACCTACAACATATTCCGTGTGGCGTGCGTCTTAATAGCCCTTATATAAGAAAGACGGCACTGACAGTGGCAGTGCTCAACACTCTACTTCTTCCTCATCCCTACAGCTTCTACAGAAATCAAGATTAAACGCAAGATTTAATCTTAGCGCCTGCCTCCTTATGTGAGAATGTCCAGTAGAACGCAATCTCCGTCGCGGCAGGCCCCTAAGAATAATAGTCCTCCAATTATCTATCAATCCTGACCCATGTTAAACTTGATATTCAACTGGTAACCTCACTCTAAAGGTTGACGCTGTACCTGGTGCTTACAGCTTATAAAAGAAATCCCAACCATCCCATCTATATCCGCTTGTTGCAACCGGACCCCGGCCTGATGCCAGTTCTTCCGCTACAACATTTCCGGCTCCGGCCATTTTACTTTTCCCCGCGTACCCAGAGCTCCAGGTTCGAATGTCTCGCTATCTCTTTTAAACCCCCCGGGGAAGAGGTTTTGTTTTTCGGGAAAAGAGGGGAAGGGGTTCCTCGTTTGGTGCGACAAACAAAACTCTAGGAAATCATTTTCACAGTTATCTCTTTTAGACAGCCCGAGGAGCAGGCTGGGGCATAGAGGGGTAAGAATTCCTAGTAAAACTCTTAGAAGCCGCATGACTTAGATTATGTTGTACTGCCGAAGCTCTCACAAATGATTAATTGGCAGAACTGGGAGCAGCGAAGACCCCGAGAATATCTGTTTTGCAGTCCTACACGATGCTGATCATGGTTGAGGTTCCTGCATCTTGGTTGAAACAAGGAGGGGTTATTGGTTTTCCCCGATAACTATGATGCATGCCGGCTTTTGTGTCGTGCAACAGATACATGTAATGTAAGAAAACAGTAGTGATGGTTAGACAGACGGGTGTATTGGTTAGGAGCTGATGCTCTTTATGGGCATCATATGTACGATATTAACTAACTAGTTGTGGGTTCGAGTCCAACTTCAGTTAAGAAGAAGGATTGTTATTATTATTATTTTTTTTTAATTATAACAATAATTGCTGTGAAACAATAAGACCAAAGACTGTTTGGCAGTCGCTACACTGCTCATCAGCACCCATTAGGCTTTAGTGTATTCAATTATTTTTTCCTGTCTTCTTTGATCAAGAGTTATTGATCGCGGCAATTATTGTTATAATTAAAAAATAAAAATAAATTTATGCTTGCGATCGCGTGCACAAATTTTGAACGTATAGAAGAAATAAAGTTCACTCCTGAAGTCCGTTTTAGGCTTTTACAGCTTTTGCAACTCTATTTGTTTGTACAAAAAATATAGCGCTATTTCTGCTTAATTTAACAAAAACCAATTAAATTTTCAATCAAAAACGATTAATTGTAAGATCATGGTTTTAAACTACTATTAAGTCTAGTTTTAGAGAACATTTAAAATATCACGTAATGTCTAAAGAAAAAAAAATCATTATTTTCATATTCATAAACGCATATACATATTTATTGCGTGTACGATATTTCTACGATTGCCTTTTATCTATTGTGATTTTATTTTATAACTACGCATAGTTTTACTTTTGATCTGTATTACATTTAACCTTCGTTGTTTTATTAACAGCCAGTTTACCAATTTCGAAAGAAAATGAATGCGAAAGAAAGCCAGTCACTCACATTCGAATCAATTTGGGTTTGTCTATCTCACTACTATTCGTTCGCATATTCTTATGTATTTTGATTGAGTTTTGACACATCGTTCGCATAGACAAAAAAGTTAGACGAACCCAAATCAATTTTCTTTCGCTTAGATTGCGAACGCAAGCAGGCTGTCGAGATTGGTAAACTGGCTGTAACTCTTGTGTTTATTTGTAAAATACTCACCATAATATACAAATTTTGTATTAAAACAAAATTTCATTTAAGGCAAACCATTTTAGTTACGCTGTGTACCCTCTTTATGTTTCCATGCAAAATAAATTATTATTTAACATTAGTTGTGTTCATTTACTAAAAACTTTTACAAATTTGTAATAATTTTTACTAGAAAGCCCATCATTAACCCAAAAAATTTGCAACGAGAGAGCGTCAAAAGAGCGTAAAAAATTGAGAGCCATAAAAATTCTTGCAAGTTTTTACAAGTAAAATTTTTACTTGCAATAATTATTCAAACAGCTGTTTTGCTTTTGTGTTTACAAAACAGTATTTCTAAATTAAGTTAAAAATTAAAACATTTCGGAAAATTTAAGAAATTATAATTGTATGTAAACTTTTAAGCCGATTAAAAGTATTAAAAAGATTACAAATGTATTTTTGTAGTCTTTTTAATAAAATAAGAAGTCTAAGGGAAATAAACTAAGCAACACATTATCTGGCACATTAGTGGCAAAGGATGTTCCGGCAAATTTACTTGCTTGAATGTGTTTAAAGCTTCTAGGGAAGCAATTAAATTCACACTTGGATCCTTCCATTTATAATTATATTAACATTTATCTAATTTTAACCTCTAAAATATTTCTGTTTTTTTGTTTCTTTATTTTTTACAAACCAGATGTTATTTTTAGTATTGTAAATATTATGAGTACCTAGCTACTCGGTACTTTACACTTTGCAATTATGCTATGCTAGGCAGGCAGTTATAACGCATAAATACACGTTTCAATTCAATTGTGAATTGAGCCTTTCAATTGAGTTGGTTCTTGGCAACACACTTCATAAACTGAATTGAAAGATTTTCATCCAACTATCAGATTCAATGAAATTAAAGACAATTTTAAAATTATTTAACATTTTCTTTACAAAAAAATACAAATATAAATTTGGGCAATAATTTATTGTATTTTTGTTGAACTTTATAATTTTTAAATTAAATTTTTGGTTTGTACATTTGCAAGCTTTTTCCTTTCTTAAGTTTTTTGGACAACTGATCAGGAGACTCGAACATACAAAGCACAATCGAAATGAGAGACTTACTAGCCAACTTGAAAAAAAATCAAAATGGTTTGATTTTTCTTCAACCAACTCGACAACTTCCAAACGAATCAATTTAAACCTCTTGATCCAACAACCGACTCGGTAGCCAATTGAGTTTATCGCAAAGGGAACGATCTTTCAGAACCCAAGTGAGCTGGAGAATCCAGGTACTTATTTGAGAATCCAGCGGCCTGCCTACCTAACCAATTGAATTGAAACGTGTATGGGGTAAGCGCCCCTAATTAAAAATAGATATTTTATTCAAAAGTATCTAATCACCCCCGTATTTAGCATATTTCGACCACGTCTAGTACTAGATTAAATAAAATTGTGAAACTTTTCTTTATACTCAAAAAACGCCAGCCACGACAATGCTGAAAACAAATGACCACAACCACGCTCTTTTTATAACAATATACATATACACACACATACGTATAATTTGTCCGAAAAATATAAGAGTAGTTATTAAGTACTCATATATACCTATACATAACAACACTACTCTAACTTGCAAATTTTAGCTAGAAAAGTGTTCATTTTCTTTTTCACATTTTTGAGAGTAATTTTGCAAAATTTCTTGTTACTCTCTCGTTACTAGTTTTTACTAGTAAAGTAGATGAACACACCTATTATTATTAAAATTATTTACTTTAAATAATTCCATCGAGGGACATTTATTTAGGGTCTTCGAATTTTCAATAGTATTTTGACGATTATTGCAACAAAAAAAGGTGTTGGTAAAAATTAAAAAAAAAAATTGGTAAGTTCCGTGTAAAAGAGGACAAGTATTTCTCTCAAAATACAGTATAATCACGATAAAACCGGACAATTAAAAACCATGTGGTGTCCGAAATATCGAAATGTCCAAATTTACGAGACACGAGAAAAAATTTGGAAAATATTTATACAATATTCACTTTAAAATTAACTGCCTGGTCCACGATGTTATTCGACATCGACATTGGGATATAATGTTGAATGTTTGAGAATATTTTCCAAAAATTTCCAAAGTCTACTGATGATTAGGGTAGCTCATATGAAATGTCGACATACGAGGGCGGTTCGGAAATTTCTTAGAGAAAGAAAGAGAATAGTTAGTTTTTCAAAAATAATAAAGTTGAATGTTTGAATAATAAAGTTGAATGAAAATAAAAAAAAGAGGGAGTAGTATTTGTGGAGGTTTAACTTTAACAATAACAACATGAAAGACTAAAACAAACTGCATTGCAGCATTTAAAATGTTGGAATTAAATTAGTTAAAACTTGAGTTTTATTCACTATATTAGCTTATGACATTGATACCAATCATAAAATTATAAACAGCTTGTTTTCTATGTTTCCCAGCTGTCTATATATCAACATTTCATAGGAGCTACCCTATGAAATGTCGATATAAAATTGAATGTTTGCGAATATCTTTGAAAAGTTTCCCAAGTCTACTGATGATTAGAGTAGTTCCTATGAAATGTCGACATATAGATAACTGGGAAACATAGAAAACAAGCTATTTATAATTTTTTATTAATATTTTTATTTTACAATATTATCTCCTGAAACTTCAATACACTTAGTCCAACGCTTCTCTAGCAATTCTATCCCTTGATTAAAATAGTTTTCCTCAAGGTCTTCAAAATAGTGGTTTACAACTGTAATTGCAATTTTATTTGAGGTAAAACGCTTGCCGGCAAGGAAATTTTTTTAGATTTGGGAACAGGTAAAAAGTCACTGGGAGCTAAATCAGGAGAATAAGGTGGGTGGTCAAGCAACTCGTACTTTAATTCGTTGATTTTAGCCATTGTTAAAACACTCTTGTGCGCTGGTGCGTTGGCTTGAAGAAAAATTATTTTTTTTGTGTTGTAAGCCAGGACGTTTTTCTCGAGTTTGTACATTTAATTGATCCAAAAGGTTGCAATAGTACTCTGAATTTATTGTTTTACCCTTGTACAGATAGTCAATCAATAAAATACCTTTGAAGTCCCAAAAAGCCGTTGCCATAACCTTACCAGCCGATAGAATTGTTTTTGCTTTCTTTGGAGCACTTCCTCCAACTTCAGTCCATTGTTTGGATTGTTCTTTTCTCCCTGGAGTATAGTGGTGGATCCATGTCTCATCAACAGTTATGAAGCGACACTTAAAATCCATTTTATTTCGCTTAAAACGATCAAAACAAGCTTGAGAAATGTTCATTCTTATGCGTTTTTGGTCGACTGTTAACAAATGCGGCACCCATCCTGTAGAAAGCTTTTTCGTCTGTAGTTCTTCATGCAAAATTAAATGGACCCGATCATTTGAGATGCCCATGATATTAGCTTTTTCGCGCACTCTTATTCGCCGATCATTTAATACCATATCATGCACTTTGGCTACAATTTCTGTTGTTGTTGCTGTTTTTGGACGTCCAGTGCGTGGTTCATCTTCAATGCTTGTACGACCACGTTTAAATTCAGCAACCCAATTTTTTACTGTTGCATATGAAGGAGCACTTTCACCTAACACATTCACCATATCATTATGAATTTCTTGTCCCGATAAACCCTTTTTATGTAAATATTTAATGACACCACGCATTTCGAACTTTACCATTGTAAAAAAAATCGCGGATGCGTCTTTTGTGAACACCTGTTTCTATATGAAGGAGTTACCAGATGGAAACAAAATTTACATGTGTTCATAGCAGAGATGGAAGTTTCCAAAACATTTTACTTTTTTCTGTTTATACCGCGCTTTTTGTGCTAGGCTAAGAAGTTTCCGAACCGCTCTCGTATAGACAGCTGGGAAACAGTATGGAAAACAAGCTGTTTATAAATTTTTTGATTTGTGTTAATACACCATATTCCATAAGGCGTCATCGTTGTCACAACATTCTTTCATTTATTTACTCGTTGCCAAAAACAATTGAATGTTGTCGACAGCCTCTATGTATCGCTTAGATCTAGGAACTACCGAAGGCCTATAAAAGAATACATAATTGCTGTCGTAGACGAATGTATAACTGATGTTTTTGATGTCGTCTTGATGTGACGACGATGACGACTCTTGGAATAGGGGAGAATACTTTTTGTAAAAACAGTAGAAAACTAGGTGTTTCCAAACTGGCAAGGCGGCCATAAATGGGTTAAATGACAAATAAAACAAAGACGTATGCAAGACGAATTCATAACTGGTGAAATTGACAGCGCAGCTGAAACTTTTCTAATTTTTTAAATCCATTTCAGATGTCAATGGAATAATTAAAAATTTGGAAAAAGTGTGTTTATTATTTTATTCGACCTTTTGAAATTTCCAAATATTTGTTACTTTTTTTTTAGGCTCAAGATTCTTGACCTGATATCGGAATTTTCTATTTTCTGTATTTTAGTAATCTTCTTTTATAACAAGAATTGCTTTTCAGCAAAAAAATGTTAATAGAAAAATCGGTTCGGGCGATATCTCGGGTATATATGGGCCGATATCGGAAATTTTCCATATTTATATAACCTTGTTTCATTACCAAAACTGCTTTTGAGCAAAAAAAAAATTTGTTTAAGTTCGCTTACGTGATATTTTCATGAAAACCCGGTTTAGGCTATATCTCGAGTATATGTATATGGAGCGATATAGGAAATTTTGATTTTCCATATTTATACAATGATTTTATTACCAGAACTGCTTTTGAGCAAAAAAAGTTGTTTATGTTCGCTTACGCGGCATTTTAATGAAAACGTCGGTCTAGGCTATGTCTCGGGTATATATGGACCGTATCGGAAATTTTAATTTTCCATTATTATATAAAATTATTTCATTACCAAAACTGTTTTTGAGCACAAAAAAGTTGTTTAAGCATTTTCGTGAAAACCCCGGTCTAGGCTATATCTCGGGTATATATGGACCGATATCGGAAATTTACATTTTCCATATTTATATAACCTGATTTTAATATCAGAATTGGTTTTAAGCAAAAAAAAGTTGTTTAAGTTCGCTGACAAGGCATTTTCATGAAAAACCCGGTTTAGGCTATATCTCGGGTATATATGGACCGATATCGGAAATGTTCATTTTCCATATTCATATAACCTTATTTCATAACCAAAACTGCTTTTCAGCAAAAAAAGTTGTTTCAGTTCGCTTACGCGACATTTTCATGAAAACCCCGATTTGGGCTATATCTCGGGTATATATTTTGTGTTTTAGTCACCACGCTTAATGAGTGTGTGAAGTTTGAAGCAAAAAAATGTTTTTTTTTTTTAATTTCCATACAAATTTGCAAAAAAACGTGGCTTTTTTCGGAATTTTGGATATATCTCAGCTATATGGGAACCGATATTACTGAATTTCAATAGCAAACCCATGAATCGATGGGGTAAAAGAATGGTGAAAGAAAAAAGTTTCTAAGTCTAATGGTTTTCTTAGAAACGGTATTTCAACAGCGGACAGACGGACATCGCTTAATCGACTTTTCCATTAATTCTGAATCAGAATATATCGCTCTTTTATTGCAACATAGTCATAACGCAAAAAAGCTTGTTTCGAGAAAACCACATTTCAAATTTTTAGTTTCCATACAAGTCTTAAAATTTTTTTTTAGAAAATATCTCCTAAAGGAAACAGTTTAAAGGTAATTTAAATAAAATTTTAGCACAATATAAAATGTAGTACTGTTAACAATTCTGCATATTTAACTCGAAAAGCTAATTTTTTGAGATATGACTATGTTGCAATAAAGGAGCGTTATATACTTTATAGGATCGCTAATAAAAACTGTAGAAATTACCAACGGAACCACAAACTTATATATACCCTTAACATTTTTGTGAAGGCTATAAAAATATGCGAATGCAGCACATGCAAGATTAAGAAAGTAAAAGCCATAGAAAACGAAAGTTGCTTAAGTAAAATTGCTGTGTCTGAACATAAAAGCAAGTTTAAAAGAAAATTTGATAAGAATTGCGCAACTAAACTTGCCTCGTGAAAATTGTGACTAAATATTTTTTTCAAAATTCCTTTTTGTGTTTATCAGGCCTGTTCTAAAAATCACGTGATTTCAAAGCACATGCCGTTTCAAAAGCACAAATGTGATTTGTGCCTGTTCTGTAAATCACAATTTTTTATGACTTTCGATGTGATTTACACTCTTCTAAAGCACAAAAAACTGCTGTTTTTTGGTTCAATTTACTGATATTTTTATTTTCAGGTTGAATTTTATTATTCGCGGTATTATTTGCAAAATAAGGTTAATTCCTTCTAATAAATATAAAAGGTAAAATAAAATAAACCAATAAAGAAAATCACAATATAATACAACGAATTTTGCAACAAAATGAGCGCATCTAGTTTTTTCTTAATTTAATGAATTATTTCGTATAAAATAAATGATTTTATTTAAATAATCGATAGAAAACACATTAAGTTATTTATTAATGCAGTAAATTATGAAATTCATTTTGCGTGCAAAAATTGAGATATGATTTCAAATTGATTGCAAGTTAGCTAACCGATTTAAAATCACAAAAATCAAAAATATTTTGTATGCAGAACACCTTTTTTGTGATTTCAAATCACTTCCACAAAAAGTGATTTGCAGAATAGCCCTGTATATTTTCCCTTTGACATTTGAAAAAGATTTTTTTGTAGTGTTGTATTTAGTGCTCTTTTGCATTTACCTGGTGTGAATTCGCCTTGGACGTTTGCATATTTTCTACACTTCCATAATAATTTCGTTTAAATTTATTTTCGTTTTAATTTGATTGCTTAGTTTGTAAATAATTATAGATTTACATTTAAAAAAATTCTTATTTAATAATATAAATAGGTGTACATAATTTTAATATTCAGTTTTATGCGCATTTTTTGAAAAAAATTATTTCTATTCATAATAAATTTGTAAGTTTAAAATGAGTTTCTTCGCTACTTGCAACAAAAATTTTAAAATTCCAATAAGCCAACAAATTCAAAAAAAAGTAATGCATTTAAAATTTAAAAATATCAATACAAAAGTATAACAAATAGAATATAAATTAACAGATTAAAAGAAACAAAAGCCTTAACAACCAAAAGTCGGTAAGAGCGTTATTATATAAGAAAGAAAAAAATGAAAACAATTTATCTTTGAGCAGCAAAATGGAAAAAATAACGTTTAAGCCTTTTTGATTGCAAAGTCTCTTTCAATGATTTATAGCAGCGTTTATGAGTTTTTGTTTCAACATAAAATTTATAAATGGATTTATCATTTAAATTAAATTTTCGTGATAACTATTCGCGTAATGTAGCCACAACACCAGCAAGCGACTTGTCTAGAGACTATTGGCCAGCTTATAGAAAACGATTGAGCCACACATCTAGAAAACTTGTATAAATATCAGCCAACATTTGGAGTACATTTCATACAAATTTTTTTTAGACGCGTCGCTCATTCGGGTTCGGTAAACTGTACATACAATATCATGCTGTTCATAGAACACAGACGAGCAACTTCTCTAGAAAATTTGTATGAAAGGTACTCAATATTTTGAGTGATTTGCATATAAAACAGCACATATGTATATGTAAAGTACTAGATTTTTTGAATGATTTCTATACAAATATTTTAGGCAAGTCGCTTGCTAGTGTTCTGTAAACATCAGATCTTTTTTTCTTTCCTTTTTTTTTTTGTTTTTTTTTTTTTTTGTTTAAAATTAAAACTACACAATCGCAGATTTACTTATAAATTAATAAATAACTAAATAAAAAGCATCCAACATTATCAAAACTAATTCAATCAGTACAGCTTTGAAAAGTAACGATGCTACTTTTCTTGTGGATGAAAGTAATTTATAACTCAGGAATTTTTATGGTTATTGTAGTTTAGTTCCAAGTCCAGGATTCCATAACAAATCGACTTATTCGAATCGAATTGTGTATTTCAACTACAAAACGTTTAATTTTAACAACATTTATACAGTGTATTTGTGTGTGTGTATGAATTTATTACAATGCATTCTTCATAGCAGTGTTATTTTATTCAATTAATCTGAAAGTAAAGAAAAAAGTAAATAATGATAAATAATATTTTTATGTACGAGATTAACTAGTTGTGAGTTCGAGTCCAACTTCAGTCAAGAAGAAGGATTATTATTATTTTTTTTTAATTATAACAATAACAACTAGCTGTTTCGTAGTCGCTACACTACTCATCAGCACCCACTGGGATTCGATGAGTAGTGTAGCGACTACGAAACAGCTAGTTGTCCCCCAGATAATGGTATTCAATTATTTTTTCTGTTCTTCTTTGGTCTTATTGTTTCACAGCAATTATTGTTATAATTAAAAAAAAAAAAAAAAAAATAATCCTTCTTCTTGACTGAAGTTGGACTCGAACTCACAACTAGTTAATCTCGTACATATGTATATAACTAAAAAAGTTCACTCATTAATGATTTACAAAAAAATAATATTTTTATTTTACCAATAAAAAAATTACAAACAGCTTGTTTTCTGTTTCCCAGCTGTCTATATGTCGACATTTCATAGGAGCTACCCTAATCATCAGTAGACTTTGGGAATTTTGAAGAGATATTCTCAAACTTCAATATGGCAATTTGCTCAGTGTCGAACAAAAACGAGTTCGACAGACCACTTCACAGCGGTGTTTGGACATGATAAAGCATAATCCTGTTGATTTTTGGCTACGCGTAATAACTGTTGATGAAACGTGGATCCACCGCTACTCATCTGAAACCATAAATTAATCAAAACAATGGGTTGAAGTGCCCCCGAAGAAGACGAAGACAGTGAAATCGGCTGGTAAGGCTATGACCACTGTATTTTGGGATGCACAGGGAATATTGCTCATCGATAATCTTGAAAAACGTTCCACAATCACAAGAAAGTACTATCGTGCATTATTGGATAAATTGATTGATGGTAACAACAGCCATTTATCAATGTAAAAAAGCAATAGGCTTAATATGGGCATACAACCCAAAGGAGTTGTGTGGTTTTATGAAATGGTTATAAAACCAAAAATTTTCTAAGGATTATCAGCATGGTGGAAGTCACTGGACTCCGCAACCAACAGACTGCAAATTAAAAAATCAGGCGAACAATGCACCACTGACCGCAGGGGCTATGAGGACAACACCAACTAAAGCACTTCTTGCACTTATGAGCTGGATGCCAGGTGACTTAGAAGCCAGGCAGATAGCACTAAAAGCCGCGATTAGCTTGAACGAGACAGGAGCATGGACCCAAAGACCGTGGGGGACATGCCAATATACTTGAGATTGTAAGGGACCTAATCCCCAATCTAATTGACTACTGCATCCCAAATTCAAACATTAACATCTTAACACTTTTATAGGCTTCCCACGTATTGAAATAAAGAACATAAATAAATAAATTAATTAAAAGTACTCACATAATTTTTTAAAATTAATTTTACAATGGCTGTCATTTTTGTGTCTGAAACAGGTTGGTGAGGCCAGTATTTTGATTTGTATCTATTAAATCGGCGACGGGATGTTTTAATTTTTGTGATGGCATTCGTGGTAAATTTGCTATTTTTATTTCGTGTCTGAATAGCTGGTTGATGCTGCGTCCAATCAGAGATGCGGTTAGCTTTTTAAATAAGTCTTTTTTTGTCTTATCCACTTTGTTGCCTTTGACGGGTGCAGCAGCAATTTTTTCATCGAACTTCTGCACATCAGCCGTCGAAACGTTGGGAATACTTTGTAGGACTTCGGAGAGTGAGGGAAATTTAGGACGTAACAGTTCATAGAACTGTACACCCAAAGTAATAAGACTACCTTGATTAGCTTCGTGTTGGCCATGTACTTGAAGGCCACGTAGAACTGCTGTGAAAGCTGCTACAGCTTTATTGGCATCCATTAGTTGTTCGCCAGCTAGAAAACGCATAACGGGAGCACACACATTTACTGCTTTCAGATTGCAAGTACCATCATTCCAAGCAAGAGCACCGAGTAGAGTCATCAAAATGTAATTAGATGTGTTGGGATTACGCAAAAGCTTAGCACCCAAATCGCTGATAATGTCGGATAGTAAGGCAGCTTGAGCTGCTCTGGTGTGAGCAACACCATCCATGGAATGTTCTTCAGCATCCATTGTTACATCAGAAGGCAAGTTAGAAGCTGTGGCATTATTGGTACTACTGTTATCGGGTCCGATTTGTCCTCCCACTAAAGCAACCTTTAAGATTTCCAGGTATTCTCGTGTCAGTGAACGATTTAACATGTCTTCCAGAACTTCTTGAGTGTCATTCGATTGCTCTTCCTCGTTCAGTTGTCCCGACTCGTAAAGAGAAGTTATATAAATCCAACGGGATGTGAGACGATTGAACATAATGGGTGATAAATGCGCAAATATGGGCAATAAGACGCTATCGTAAAATGCAGGTGGGCAGGAATAAACAAACGGTTTGAAAAATACTCGCACAATAGGACGCAGCCGATAATCGGGCAAATCATCTAAGCAAGTGAAAGCGCTATTTATCAATGCATCGGCTACACCTTGCAGCTGATAGAGATCACGACCCAAAGAGGGGCCAGCCGATCCCATCATGTGATAGCAGCCTTCATACAGCAGAGACATAAATTGTTGCATTCGATCAAAAGGTGTTGGAGGTTTCTTGACAGACGGATCTAAGGGATCTACAGGCACTGCACAGACCCCCATTAACACTTTCTTCTCATGTTCCAGCATTGTGTGTATATTACGATAACCTTCTGAAAGTCCATTGATGGCCTCCCTTTTGAAAAGCTCATTTAGAACGCGTAACAGCGACAAGATATGTGGCAACAATGGAATGACATGCGGCGAAGCTGGATTACGACAAATAGGATTGCCCAATTCTGTAAAGCCCACAACAAAGCCACCCCTCGAAGCGCGATCAGGATCATCGGGCCACGTGCAACGTTTTATTACACCCAAAACAATATATAAGGCATCGATGAGCGTACTACGATTAGGGCCACAGGGATCATTTTCGATGGGATATATGGGAGCCTGATCCAAACCCACAAAATGCATAAAGTCCAAGGCCGACTTAAACGCCTGCGAAAACGCTGACCAGTGGGGTAAACTGTCACGCATTATTTCGCCAATAAACGCATACTGTCGTTCATAGTCGCAAAAGTGATTGGAAATAAGTAGCAAAGCCTCTTGTAGGGTCACTCTATCCATTTTACTAATGTGATGTTGGGGCTGCTGAAACAAAGTTTTTACGTGGTTGTTGATTTGGTCAAAAACGGGCAGCAATAAAAGGGGATACTTGTGACCCAATTTAACTATCAGCGAGGCTGCATGGCGGCGCAAATTCTTGCTGGCCTGTACCCGGGGTGTCAATGGCTGTTGAGGTGATGGTAATGGATCAGCTGGATCGCGAAATATTAAAGCGTTGAATATTTTCTCTAAAACTCTGGGCAACAGCGAAACTCCATTCATTGCCACACTATTATTAGGAGCAATTTGACACGATGACATGCTTAGAAATACAAAAAGCGCCGAAATACATGATAGAACTATGGATAGCGTCAAGGGATTATCAGTTTGCAGTTTTAAGCACTCTTCCAATAAACGCAGACCAGCCTGAACAGAAGGTCGCTCCGCTACCAATAGAATGCGACTGAGAACACCATCCAATACAGATACCAACGCTTCCCATTCCAAATAACTGGGATCCAAAACACTGCACTGTATATTACCTCGCTCAGAATGAGCTTTGGCCAAACGTACATTTAACCACTGCTCGCAATATGTGAAAGTTACTAATGGCTGCACTAAAGTGGATTGTCGAAATATCTCTAGAAAGTCTGTGCGGCATCGGTAAAAGAATACGGCAAACTCTTCTTCGGAATCATACTCTAAGCAAATGTAGGAAGCTGTTGTGTCAGTATTTGAGCCTCCGGCAGTAATGCAACGGGATGTGGGATAAGGTGTCTTAATTATGCGTGGTGCCACAGCATCAATTATTTTCGGAATGTATGCAATAAAACCGGTATCTTTTGAAATAGAGTCATGTTTTAAAAGAACATTCCATATTAAAGCCGATCCGTGGGCTACATTAAGGGAAGGATGGCGCAAAAGATACAACAAGCATTCTAGAAATAACTCCAGATGAGTTGATCTTTGAATGGCACCGTCCTCTTTGCCCCACATCATCACCAATTGTTGTGCCATACCGTTAAGTACCTGTACTAATTTTTTTAGAAATTGATGATTCTGTTCCAAGTTTGCAACTCTATTGTCAGCGGATATTATTTGCGATGATGAAAATATATAGCGCATGGGCTCCTCGCCGAAAAGCAGCAACAAAGGTTTACGTTCTTTAATATGACCCTTACGGTTAGTTATTTGTGAGAGGCATTCTGCAGCATTACATTGGAAAGCCCGATCGTTCAACAAGATACATAAAATTTGCAAAAGCTTGCCATTGTTGCAGGTAATATGATTTATAGATACCCATTCGACAAAACCAGTCAAGGTGAGCAGCACAACCTCCACCACGCGGCTGTGAGCATTAGCCTTTTGAAAATTTCCCTGACCAGTAGACTCGCGAAATGATGTTACATGTAGTTCCACAAGTCGTAGAAAAAACTCAAATATGTCATTCATATTATTGGTCAGAGCCTGGTACATATCCTTGCGCCTTTGATTCGATTCGATTGTTTGTAAAAGTGCCACGTCCTCTACCAGGCGCAAAAATACCAACAGCACTAATTCAGTTTGCGCCTCACCTTTTGTGCAAGCATCTGACAATTCCACCAGCAAAGTAGTCCATTGCTGCGGCCACTCTCTTTTGATCATTTCCACTATAATACGAGACACGGCATCTTTCAAATGGGATAGAGTACGGTCTTCGGCAGGTCCTACGCCCACCAACAACAGTTTCATGGCATTTTCTTTAATAAAAAGCTTCTCTTCCTGTGATATACAATTCCATTTGAATTTAATAGTATATTCCATTAATTGTAAGCCAAAATGTTTGACGTTATGAGTATATTGGCTACTGGCAAGGAATAAACCTACTTGAGCACAAAGAGGACTCTCCTCTTTAAATCTTTCACAAGCCATATAGGCTTCCATGCGGGCCTGCTGAGTTGTCTGAGGATGCATAATTAATTCTATAGCTTTGGCCAGTTCGTCTGCCAAAGCAGAAACAGTTGCATGCTGAGCCATCTCTCCACGTATTTTACTGTATGATTTACCTTCAAACTGTTGCAAGGTAGAATTTCAACAGTCTCTCAAAATATTGCAAAAATCAGACGCGTGCTGCCGTATTGTGCTGTTTATGTACGCTTTTTCACGTTGCTGCTATTTATTCCAAGTTTTTTGTTATTTTTAAGCAATATTAATATTTTTCTCATTTATAAACTCATTTCTTTGTTCGTTTTATAACATAAAATTTTTTATAAAAATATTTTTGCATAAATTTTTCGTGAAAATCACAAACCTCAATTGCAGCCACAAAATACTCTGTGATTGCAGCAAAAAAATGTGTGTAGCAAATAAAAATGGATAAAGAGTTGCCAGCTCACCAAAATATATTCAACAGAAACTTGAGCTTCAGTGAAAAATAAAACAATTGATAATAATTTGAAAATAGATTGCATTATTTAATAAAAGAATAATTTAATAATTGAGTAATAATTGGTATTATTTACAGTTTTCCATAATTTTTACGAAAACAAAATTCGGCAATACTATCATATGCCGGTGTTTTCCTCTTCATTTTGCAGGGGTATGTTCAGTGTTTAAGTTCTGGTTAATACATACATTTACACGTAGAAAAATATTTTCTTTTCATGACAACTTTAAAAATAAAACTATTCAATTTTTTCCATGAAAAGTTTACTAATTTTTTCTATTTGAAAAGTGGTGTTAAAACATTTTTCAGTTCTCATTATTTTATTGAATATAGGGGAATGTAGAGTTAAACGTTTGAGTATATTTTTCAAAGATGTCCAAATCTACCGATAATTAGGTTGATTCCAATGTAATATCGTTATCTATAGACTGCAAAAAAAAAACACAAATAATAGCTGTATACATTTTTTGATTTTTATAAATATAAGTAACTTGCGTGCTAAATAATGTAAAATACAGCTCTTTAGCTATTAAACTTTAAGGATCAAATGACAAAAACCCGTGACAAGACCTAGAATATAATTTAAATGCTTAAATTTAACTCTGGAGAAAATCAATTTTTGCACAAAATAATAACTATACAAATTATTTACGTATAAAAATTAACTAAAATAAATAAGACTTACATTTTTGCTTAAGAGGACTATTTCAACACACGCAATTTATAGATTGATCTGTTACAAACTGCTTAATTAGCTTATTAATATTTGAAAGTTTTATTCGTAGTTTAATATACTTATATTTACAATTTTAAATTTTACGTACTTCAATAGTGGAAACAACATCTTTTTTATTTAGTGTGTCAAATCTGCGCTCTCTTTTTTTCCTGCAAATGTAAGAAAGTTTGTGTTTTCCCTGAATTATGTGGCTTGTAAAATTTTTTTTACGTTTTCTAGTACCAAGACAAAAGTCACTAAGCTAATACCACTACCTGCCAAAACTTTATTTATTTACCTTAAATGCTAAACGATCAAGTTTTTTTTCAGTTTTAATTATTTATTTATTTAGCAGCAAGACCTCCAAATTGAAAAATATTATACTATTAGGGGGCTAGAAAATTGAAAAATAAGATGAAAATGTCAAGTGAGAAAGTTGCGAGATATAGTTTCTGAACTCTGAAGTTTTGATATACGTTTATATGGATTTAAAACTTTTCACTATATTTGTAAAGTTTTTTAGGCAAAATTAGTGTAATTTGAAAGTTTTTGAATAAATAAATTAGATCTACAATATTTTTTTTAATTCCACAGGATAAGTTTAGATAAGTGTCACGAAAGTGTTAATGTTAAAATACTATTTAAAAAGGAACAAATTATGCATTTATTTTTATTTACATGACGAATTCATACTAAATGCAGGAGAAATAAATACAACCAAGGCAGCTTTAAACAGGTAGGGGCAGAATTACAATAAATACAACAAAATATGTCAAAATTTTGTTTTTCTTTTGTTTGAAAAAGCAAGCAGGTCTAGGTGTTTTTTCGGAATTATGTATTTTTTATTTATTTATTTATTTGTAATACAGTCCTCCAGGGTCAAAAAAGCGCATTACTAGAAAAATATATAGTATAAACGGTAAATTCAGAATTGTTAAAATACAAAAAAATATTGTAAAATAAAATAAAATACACAACAAGAAAATTAACAAAAATTTGTTTGCATAGCTGGCCTTCGGATTCCTTGAGGGATTCTCTCCTCTATGCCATAACAAACACTATATTCTCTGCATAGCCGGCCTTAGGCCGCGCGGAGGGGATTCTCCTCTATGGTATATAAAACACCTACTCCGCTGAGGGACTATCTATTCTATGGTATAATAAACACTGGCTCCGCTGACTAAAGTTTCTCCGAAATAAAAATTTGTTTATACCTTTTCAAAGCTTGTACATTTTTAAAAATTTGTCCCGCTTCCCAAAGAGTTAAAAAAAAGTAAATAAAAAATGTTCGTAAAAACTCGTATCTCAGCTTTTACATTTAGACAGACGATGGGCAGACATTTTTTCATTTCTCTTTTGGTCTTGCCTAAACCTTTTACATTTAAGAAATTAATAGACAGACAGAAATTTTCGTTTCTCTTTTCTTTCTTTTTTGTTGTTGTTGTTTTTTTAAGCACAGCTAGTGTGTTTATATGAAGTTGATGTTGATATGAGAATAATGATATGAAGCAACAACATAAAAAATGCGAAAAGTTAAAAAGAGAAAGAAAAAATGTCCACAAATGTCTAGTACAGAGAGTCGTGTACTACACACTCTCCCCCACCTACAATTTTCGTTACAGCACCCTCAAATTTCGTCTGTCTGCCCATCGTCTGTCCAAATGTAAAAGCGCTCTATCTAATAGCTTTAAAACAATGCCAACTCTGCATAAATAACTTTAAAAATGTAACGGAAAATCGGAATTTTATGTAGATATATGAATATCGCGATTTCAGACGTCCATAACTTGGAAACTATATGTTTCCACCAACTTTCTCAATTAATAGGTATCTTTTTTTTATTCTTAATTTTTGCCCTTCTATACAATTTTTTTTCAATTTGGAGGAGTGTATTTAAATTGGGTTTGGCATTTATTAAAAAAATTCCAATACAAAAAAAAAAAAAAAAAATTAACAAATTAAAAGCTATGCAATAATAAGAAGAATAAGAAACCAGTGGGTGCTGATGAGTAGTGTAGCGACTACGAAACAGCTAGTTGTCCCCCAGCTAAAGATTTGATTATTATTTTTCTTGTCTTCTTCAATCAATAATTATTGATCACAGCAAATTTGTATTGTAAAAAATCCTTCTTAAGAAAAAATTAAGAAAGGAAAAACTTGAACTAAAAACCTGTTGTACATAAGTATGTACAAACCAAACAATTTTTAATTTAAAAAATTATAAAAGTTCAACAAAAATTTAACAAATTAATATTTACATCTCTGGGTCCGGAGAATATTAAATACAAAAATATGTATGTTAATAAATAAAAATAAATACCGCTAGTTTAGAGACAGCAAACGCTGTACAAACAATGTGGGCAATTAACAAAATGCATATGTGATTCAATATGAGATGAATATAGATAGAAAATAATTAAATGCTCGGTGGCTTAGTAGTTAAAGCAGTAGATCATGATACGTCATGTCCCGAGTTCGAATCCCAGTGGGTGCTGATGAGTAGTGTAGCGACTACGAAACAGCTAGTTGTCCCCCAGCTAAAGATTTGATTATTATTTTTCTTGTCTTCTTCAATCAATAATTATTGATCACAGCAAATTTGTATTGTAAAAAATCCTTCTTAAGAAAAAATTAAGAAAGGAAAAACTTGAACTAAAAACCTGTTGTACATATGTACAAACCAAACAATTTTTAATTTAAAAAATTATAAAAGTTCAACAAAAATTTAACAAATGATCAGTAATTAAGTTCAAGATATCTTTAGAATTTCATAACGACATTTAATGTCTCAATTATAATAACTGTCCTCAGAGGATATAAATGCATATGACATATGTATATAGGTTAGGTTAGGTTGTACAGGCCGCCAGTTTCATGAAACCCAGAAATGGGTATAATTTTTAATACATAAATATATTTTGAATATTTTTACTGAAAATATATATTATGCTCTTTCAAATTGACTTGTGTGCTTAATTTAAATATTTTGAATTATAAAGAAGAAGATTGGCAGAATAATAATCGACGGCATTGAACACACCCCACAATAAAAAAATAACAAATGAGTGCGCCGCGAAACGTGAAGACTATTAGAAGTTATAAATAAAAGAACAAATAGAATATTGTTAATAGTTAACTATATAATCTTGTGGATGCATTTAGCTTCTATTACCATTGATATTTACTATTGCAGATTTGATTATGGAGTGGCAAGAAATTGAAGTTGATGGTCGGCACACAGTAAAGTTTACAGATTTACCGTATGTGCCGTTAACGAGCCTCTCTCAACCTCCTGATACTAGCGATGAGTTTATTGGTAAGTATTAAAACCTGCTGAGGGTATTTTCGTTGAGCTTGTTTCCACTAAACATTTGTATATATTAAAAAGGTAATAAACTAGGCGGTATCTTACGTCATGGAGAATGGGGCTGGTTGGCCAGAAATTCAGTGCTACAAATTGTTTCATTGCGCAATGGACAAACTATATCAAGCTATAAGTTTTGCGAGTCCAGAGGCTATGACAGCTGTTGCATTAAATGTGTAGAAGAGATATTACCCAATAATCCTGAAATTATGTTGTTGGCCGTAGTTTTAGAAAGCTTTCGCGGCCCTGGTGGCGGCTGCAGTTATGTAGCTGTTTACTCAGTAGAGTTAAGCAAAGTTTTGCACAACATCGAGCTAAGTCTTCATCTTACTTGTGCCCGTTTCATGGAAGCATCTGTGTGTCGACGTAGTCTATTGCAAAATTTTGATGGTTGTCTCGCTGTGGGTAGTGAAGAAGGTGTCATCGTTTTATTGGACTTAAATGTGTGCAAATTAACATCAATACAAAATGAATTGCATGACGATAACTTTGTTCAGTCTCATATTGTCGATTATAGTTTGCCTTTGACAGAAATTCATCGTAATTATCGCCAATGCCAGCAAGATGGAATACATTTTGGTTTGCAAATAGAAGGTAAGTGCTTAAAATATGTATTTGCTATGCTTACTGCAGGAGAAAAGTTTTTGTCGAAGAATGAATGGTAGAGTTAATTTTTTTTTTTTTTTATCAAAATTGTATATTTTGTACGAACTTTTTGTCTGTACGCTGTCCATGTTTGATCTCGTTAACAAAATTTTTTTTAATAATACGCTTTGTATTGAAAACCAGTTCATAAATGAAGCTGTTATTAAAAAAGGTATCTTTCGGAGGGAAATATTGTCTACACAATATCGAAATCCTTTTTTATTTTGAAGCTGTCGACATGCCCTTCTAAAAGAAGAAAGCATATCGCAAATTGTTTCATAAATGGCAGGATTACTCAAAAATTTATTTCTCGGGCGGACACTATTTTCAAAGAAATAGAATATATAAATCGGTTCATAAATGATAGTTATTTTAAAATTCATACTTTTGCTCGAACATTTTGCTCCCTTTTCTGCCTCTTATAGAGTGACTTTTAGAATAAAACCTATCCTATTTTTTACATACTGAGAAATATGTTCACACTGAATTTCATTTAAATTAGTCGAGTTTAGGCGTGAAAAGGTAACCAGCAGACAGGGGTTACTTTCACATTATAATATTAGTAAGGATAATCCAAAACTTATAAAAAATATTTTTGATTATTGATACAAATCAAAAAAGGATAAACAGCTTGTTTTCTGTGTTTCCCAGCTGTCTATCAGCCGAATTATGAATATTCTCACGGAATTTATTTCTCGTGAAATTTTTTCCTTACGAAATTTATTTCTCACATAAAGTACTTTTTTCAATTCAAATTAAAAAAAAGCACAATTTTTATTTATAATTGGGCTGTATATGTCGACAGTTCATAGGAGCTGGGAAACATAGAAAACAAGCTGTTTATAATTTTTTGATTGGTACCAATATTAGCTAGAGCTAATATAATAAAATTATAACGTTTATAATTTTTTATTGGTATCAATGTTAGAAGCTAAAATAGCGAATACAAAAATTCAATTGTTCGTATTTTTGTTCTCTGCTTTCGATACTTTTAAAAAGCAAATCGTAGCAACCAACAGTTGCTACGATTTGCCATTTGTTTGAAAGGTGTGAAGAAATGTTTGAGAGGTTTATAAATAGAAAAGCTTGTTATTTGTGTTTTATTAGAACATTTTTCTTTTTAAATTCTCAACAATTTATTTAGATTGTTGGGATATAAAGTTGAATGTTTAGATTTAGATTGTATAAAAATTATAAAGTTCAACAAAAATTCAATAAATTAATATTTACATCTCTGGGTACGGAGAATTACTAAAATACAAATGGGTGCTGATGAGTAGTGTAGCGACTACGAAACAGCTAGTTGTCCCCTAGTTAAGATTTGATTATTATTTTTCTTGTCTTCTTCAAAAATTATTGATTACAGCAAATTTATATTGTAAAAAATCCTTCTTAAAAAAAAACTTAAGAAAGGAAAAACTTGAACTAAAATCCGATGTACATATGTATGTACAAAAAAAAAAAAAAAAAAAAAAGAAAAAAAACAAGTTAATTTAGCTTGTAGATGTTTTCAACATTGTGTTAAGCTTAAAATTTTTTTTTTAAAACGGTGATTTTCTTTGTTGCCTGACAGCCTAAGAAAATAAAAATAAAATACCTACTATAGGGTGTTTTTTTAAGCTAGATAGAACTTTAAATTGTAAAAAGTAACACAAAAAATTAAATTTTGATGAAACATTTTTTTTATTTGTTTCAGTATACTCTGACAAATCATCATGAATAGACTCACGCTTGAACAACGCTACGAAATTATCCAAATTTACTTTGAAAATCAGTCGTCGATTCGCGCGTTGTTTTATCGCAAAATTGTGTTCAGCGATGAGGCGCATTTTTGGCTTAACGGGTTTGTTAATAAGCAAAATTGCCGCATATGGAGTGAGACCAATCCACAAGAGACCCTACAGACTCCATTACATCCAGAAAAATGCACTGTTTGGTGCGGTTTTCATGCTGGTGGCATCATCGGACCTTATTTCTTCAAAAATGAGGCCGGAGC
The DNA here is from genome assembly GCA_914767995.1 of Thecocarcelia acutangulata. Taxonomy (NCBI): domain Eukaryota; kingdom Metazoa; phylum Arthropoda; class Insecta; order Diptera; family Tachinidae; genus Thecocarcelia; species Thecocarcelia acutangulata. Next base: position 19,303,427 of record OU612095.1, on the reverse strand, counting down.
TCGCGTTACGGTCAATGGAGATCGTTACCGCACCATGATCAATGATTTTTTGTTTGAAAATATGGATGGCATTGATCCGGAGGAGATGTGGTTTCAACAGGATGGCGCTACGTGCCATAGGGCGAACGCAACCATCGACTTACTGAAATCAAAATTTGGCGATAAGTTGATTTCGAGAAATGGACCTGTCAATTGGCCTCCAAGGTCGTGCGATTTGACACCTCTCGATTATATCCTGTGGGGCTACGTGAAGTCACTGGTTTATGCTGATAAACCAGCAACAATTGACGCCTTGGAGGCCAGCATTGTTCGTGTTGTTCGTGACATACGGCCAGCAGTGCTCGAAAAAGTGGCCCAAAATTGGACGTCCAGAATGCGCTTCGTCAAGAACAGCCGCGGTGCCCATATGCCCGAAATCATTTTCAAATGTTAATGTCACGTATTGATCTTTCGAATAAAAAAAAATTTTGATTACAATTTAATTTTTTGTGTTATTTTTTACAATTTCAAGTTCTATCGGGCTTAAAAAAACACCCTATATAAAGTTTGGAAAATGTTCGGTTATGGTGTGTGCTTGTGTACACTACTTTATTTCCATTGTAATCCTGGCTGTATGTGATTGGCATCGTCTTGTTGATACCACATGTTAATCAAGCCCAAAGCATGCAGTTGTGGAATTAAAAAGTTTTCAATCATATCATGATGTCGCCCGTCCAGTTACTGTTACGCCGATTCCATTTTCAAAGAATTAAGGTCCAATGATTCCTCCTGACCAAACTGCACACTAGACTGTCACTTTTAATGGATTCAAAGGTGACTGAATCCATTTCTGTTTCTCGCCTCGTCACTCATTATGATTTTTTCCTAAAAATCGTTTGTTGATTTTGATAAAATGTTTTAATGACTAAAAAACAGGTTGGTATATCGAATAGTTTTTGCCACATGTCTACTAGATAACTGCAGTGTCGGTCTGCTGACATTCGTTTGAGCAGATAAGCTCCTTGTCGAAATTCTAGGATTGGATTGCAGCTACAGCAGCAATAGTTTCCTGCGCCCGAACTGAAGGATTCCGATGACAAGATCATCTTGCGATTGTGCCACGCTCGGAAAAATTCTTGACGAGCCTCATTATAATCAATCTTCCGCCAAACGTGCGTCTATATTCTCTTTAAACGGAAACAATGGACTCTAAAACGTGAAAGCGTTGCACTGTCCAAATTCTTCTTTCATTATCCCAATTCTCCATTTTAGTTAAACTTAAAGATTAATCTACAAAATATATTAAACATGGAACAGATTAGTTACACATAAAATAAGTTATTCAGCCCAATTATGAATATTCTCACGGAATTTATTTCTCACGGAGTTTATTTCTCACATAAAGTATTTTTTCAGTTCAAATTAAAAAGAAAAGCACAATTTTTGTTAACTTGACTGTTGGTCTCCCTTTAGCGTTTTCAACTAATGGAAAGAAGAACAAATAAAAAACCTCATACTGATTTTTTTTTTCATAATTGGTGAAAAGGGAAAAGTGATAAAATTCCCACGGAATTTTGATTTATAATTGGACTGATTAAGTTTTTTTTGGTAGCAGCTTTCATCAGCCACCCTGTATATATGTATGTATGTCAAAAAATGAGCTTTTCGAGTTAACAATGCAGAATTGTTAACTGTACTACCTTTTATATTGTGCCAAAAATGTATTCAAATTACTTTTAAGCTCTTTCCGTTAGGAGACATTATCTAAAAAAAAATTCTAGGACTTTATGGAAACTAAAAATTTAAAATGCGTTTTTTTTGAAACGAGCTTTTTTTTTAATTATGACTATGTTGCAATAAAGGAGCGATATATACCTGATCAGGTGTTAATCTATATTATCTAATAGGATTTATTGGGCCAATGGGCCCCGTATTATAAATGAAAAAATAATGCATTCGTAGGAAATCGACTTCCAAAATCGAAAATTTATAAGATACAAAACTATTTCGATCACGGGTCGCGTAATTAGCTTGCCAGTTTTAATACAAAATTGTTCAACTAGTCATCGTCAATGACGTCAGTAACAGGCATGTTCTTGAATCATGGTGGTTTTAAATCACGATCGGTTTAAAATCATAAATTTCTTGATGTTCTAAAAATCACGATATGCTAACTTTTTCGCAGTGCTTTTCTTCTGCCAAGATCACGGTCGCAAACCCCATGAATCTGGCAATCCCAGATGTATTTTTGTACATAACAAAACAGCTGACTGCTGAGAAGTAAATTACGAAGATTGCCAAGCAAAAGTAGCTTTTTTTTATGAAAACGCTAATCTAAATCACGAAAATTGCTAAACAAAAGTAAAAATCGGATTCCTTCAATAATTTATGAATTTTTAAATTTATTTTATATAAAAAATACAATATAATTGCATAAATAAATGAAAAACATATTATATAAAGTAATCAATTATTTTTAATTTATTGCTTTCATAGAAAAATAAATACAAAATATAAGCAAGTGATTTAAAATCTGCTGCCATTTTGCTGGCCGGTTTCAAATTAAGTGATTATTAAATTTTTGTGCGCTGAACACCATTTCCGTGATTTCAAATCACTTTCATGAAAAGTGATTTGCAGAACATGCCTGTAAGTTCTCAGCATAACAAAACAGTGGCTTTCTCGAATATAAACAGTTATTTTATTTAAAATTTTCACTGAACTTAAACTAATTGCCTAGCATTTGTTTTTGTTATAATTTTGTAGTTGCAAATATTTCAATTCTCTCTCTTAATTCTTAGTTTTGAGTAAATAACTGTTTTATAAGTTAACTTTAATGTTACAACTAGGTTTTTCTAATTTAAAGCAACTATGTTTTTTTTATTTATATAAAAAAGAAAAACACAGCAGACTTTTTTTATATTAGATAAAAATAATCTTAAAATGAAAGATGTTTAGCAATAATGATCATGTTTTGTATTACTAAATGTTAGGCTAAAGTACTAAGTGTTTAATTTAAAGAAGACTTCAAATGTTTTGTTATTTACTGGCGACTGATAATTTCTACAAGAATTTTTATTAGTAGTTAGTGTTAAAATGCTGCTGTTTTTTTTGTGGTCTGAAGTCTGATTTGTTACAGGTTTTACATTTTTTAAACGAGCTTTGTTACGAATTATGTTTATTGCTAAAAAAAAGGAAAATAATGTATAAAACTACATGTAACTTCTTAGGAATTATTTTTATTACTTTTTGCTTTGTTCTCTCTTGTGTGTGATTGTTTGTGTTATAATTATATTTAGGCTTTAAAAAATTTAATTTGCATCATTCGGATTCATTGGCACATCCAACATGCCACATATCATAAATGATAAATCATCACCAGCATCGACATTTTCGAATGTAAGATTGCCAGAATTAAGTGCTGCTTGCATATAAGGCGGTATATAATTGTAGTAGTGATTTTCTGGTGGTGGCTGATGATTTTCCTCTGGCAAAATTTCCTCATAATTCATATCATTGTCGTCATCTTCAATAACAAAAGTGTTGGAAGCGCTGTACGCAGCTGACGAGGAACGAGTATTAATCGAACGTCTAGTAGTATTGGGTGGAGTGTTAGCAACTGTTGATGATGGTCCGTCCAGGTAAGGAGGTATTTTCATTAGCACTACCGTCACTATGTGTTTGGGTAAAATTTGTTTAATATTATGCTGTGTATGTAAATGTTTCACTATATTGGAACGATGCAGTTGCAGATAGTTGCATAGTGAACAGATTTTTGCTTCAATTTGCAAAGATTTTGCATCATAAGCGTAATCTTGTATTATACCTGCGCCAACCTCAGGACAGCCTTGTGAGTGATGTAGTGTTAGCAGCGATTGGGTGGGCTTGCGTATACCACAACCTGCACAACGATAGGCATATTCGCCAGTATGCATTGTATAGTGCTGATGCCAGTAACGCAACATAAAGCGTGACATTTTATTACAAAATATACAGAATGCTTCGTAGAGATTTTGACCATTTTTGTATAGACTGACCGAAGCCGTACAATTGCCCTGCTTGAGTTTTTTGATTTGCGTGGCAGTCAGTCTGGAATTGTATGTCTCGCAGCCACGATGCTCATTGACATAATGATGCACTAAACGTTGACAGTTTAAGTTACAAACAACACAGCGATCTTTATTTTTACCACTGACGGTCATTTGCGGATCAACGTTTTTAGGCCAGCACACGCGATTACCATTTAAAGAATTATTGGCATAATAATTTTCTTCCTCGTAATCATCATCACCAGTGATAAATTCTTCCTGATTTCTAGGTGGTGCAGTCCTTTTTGTAGCTCTGCCACTATGTTTAGGACTGGAAGTTATTGTTCCTATTTTTCTGATCGTTAAATTGTTTGGTAGTGTATAATACTCTAGTTGTGGCTGTGATACCTCTTGTTGCAACTCTTCTGATTGCTTATAAATGCGATGTTCTTGGGGCTCATCATCATCGGATATAACTTGAGTATTATCATTTTCAAGATTTTCTATCCAGGTGGCTTGCAACAGATCTTCGGCATCATTATTTTCTGTATACTGTTTGATACTGGTGACTGTAGCTGTTGTGGTATTTCTCAACCTTATACGTTGAATAGGAGCTGAAAAGCAGTAAATAGTTAAGTAAAATTTGCAAACAAGCAACAAAACAAGTTTTGCAGTCGGTTAAAGAAAAGAAAATGAGCTAATTTATTATTTCATTACAAAACAGTCGTAGGTATTTTTGAATTTCGTCCACATTAATAAGAGAAATTAATTGTGTTAGGTCGTATAATAGTTAAATTCTTACCATTATTTTTATTAGTTCTTTTTGAAGTTGTGGGCCCATCTATGCTCTTAGCGAATGCCTGTATAAATGCACTTTCGAATGATTTAACCTGTTGTTGTCTTTGTTGTTGCGCCTCCAAACGTTTTTGTTCGATTTTGCGTTGTATTTCCACCTGGGCTAATTTTTCATCGTCCTCATCATCAATTTCATATTCGGCTAATAAATCGTCTTCATTATAGCTAAAACTGTCGTCAATACGTTTGGTGCGTTTAGTGCGCAGTGAACGTTTACGATCATCACCCGTATCGCCGCTATCTTCATCACCGTTTTCTGAGGGCGGCTTGCCTTTTGTTTTATATAACGATTTATCCGGCGTATATTCATCTTCATCTTCGTCCAGTTGGCGTTTACGTGCCACAGTGGTGGCGGTGCCTGCTTGTGACGATATAGATGGGTTTGAAGACGAATTAGAGGAGCTTATTGGTTTTGGCAACTCCATGTTACAAGTTTTGAGGGTAACTTTACCGCTTAAACGATGGGTGATGAGAGTTACAGCTTTACCGACCGCCGTCGTACATGTTAATTCGCAAAAACGTTGACCATAATTTGTAATTTTCTTGGTGTTTTTAAAGAAAATCGTTTTTAAATCTGTCATTAATTCAATATTCAATTGATTGCTGGCATTTTGAATATGATTGTTCATGCTGGAACGCAAAGCTTTAATACGGACGTAATCCTTGTATTTCAGAGCTCTTTGCAAGAAGACAAAGCAGGAATGAGTAGGTTCAAATTGCGGTTTGCAAAATTGATTAAGGAAATTTTCCAACCATCTTGCCGAACGTCGTTCTGCTTCTGTTTCATTAGAGGTTGATCTAATATTGGGCGGGTTACCGTAAAACGCATTGGGTATAATAACATTTTTATTCGATAACAAAGCAGAGAATGCTGGAGGATTTGCTCCAGTAATCGTAGCTGGTTGGAGCTGTACGGCATTTAGAAAGTTCGATTGTGGGGTTGGTGGTGGTGGTGGTGGGGCTGGCTTTTTAGGCTGTTGCCTAATGTGAGGTGTGAAGTTATGCGGTAAACGATTTATCACTGGATTTGCTACTTTACTATTGCTGCTATTTTTATAAAAGTTTCCCTTGGCAGCCAACAAAGTACGCTTCTGAGGTGTCCTTTGCTGTTGTATGGGCTTTTGTGTGTGCGACTTTTTTGAAGAGGACTCTTCATCCGAACTGTCTAAAAGTTCTATACAATCGACTATTCGTTGCGTGGATGTTCCAGTGAAAGTGCGTTTAGTGAATGTGGGAGGTTTTTGTAAATAATTAGTACTTTTCGGTTTATTTTGTGTTATTTGTGGCACGATAGCAGCAGTATTGTTGCTGGAGGCTCTTAACTGTGTTTGAGGCGGTTTTGCTGTTGATTTACGAGCGCTTGTTCTAGTTACAATTATATTTCGGGGTACTGTAAAGCTTGATGTGGCTGTAGTTATAACAATTCTATTATCATTTTTGTTGCTGTTGTTGTTAGTTGGACTTGGAGATGTTTTGGAGGTGTCTTTTGTGTTGGCACCATCATCGTCATCGGATTCTATACAAATGGGCGAATTACGAGTTTCTACGAATTGTACTTCATCATCCTCTTCATTTTCCTCCTTTTTCTCATTTTCAGCATTTTTCGGGTCTTCCGCTGTATTTTCATTGCCACTATCTATGTTTTCAGTACTGTTAACTGCTCCTCCTTCATTTTCTTCTTCTCCCTCGTCCTTTTCTTCTTCTTCTTCTTTTTCATCATCTTCTTGTTCTTCTTTATTTTCATCTTTCTCTAGTGTCTGACTCTCATTAGAGTTTTCACTTTCCACATTTTTAACACTAACATTTTCAGTATTGTCATCGTCATCATCATTATCATCGGCCTCTTTATTATCTGTACAATTTAGTGGATCGTAAGAGCCTTGTGTAGTGCTATCTTCATCCAAATTGGGCTGCACTGATTTCGATTGTTCCTCGCTGTTTTCGGTATTTGTGATTTCTTCTAAAGCCACTAACTCTTCAGCTCCTATGTAGCTTTTGGAGGAGGTATCTTCTTTTGCATCGTCAATATATACAGACTTCTTGTCACTTTCATCATCATCCTCCTCCTCATCTCTTTCCGGTGGAGTTACGCTACTTTTTGTAGTTTCTTCTTCTGCTTCATGCAAATTTATTTCACTTTCATTATCATCCACATCGCTTTCTTTTAATGATTGTTCCTCTTCTTCATCGTCTACCTCACCATTTTGAGATATTTCCATTTCTTCATCCTGGTCTCTGCCGTCAGTTAGATCCTCAGCTTCAGCTTCGTCGGGTACAATGATTTCGTCGACGTCCTCTTCGCCAGGAATTTCAACATCTTCTACATTTTCAAATTCTTCAGCCTCGTCTTCAGTAGCCGGTTCTGACACAATGGATGTTTCTTTATTTAAAACTTCAAAATCATGATCTTCTGATTCGGTTTCTAATACGTTGCTTGACTCTAAGCCCGAATTTTCCACAGTTTTTTTCATATCTACTTCACTGTTATCCGGTTCATTTACATCACTTTCAAAAGAATTTTCAATCTCAGCTTTAGATTCTTCTAGATTTTCCACAATTTTTTCCGTTTTTTCTTCACTGTTATCTTGTTTGTTTACATCATTTGCAGAAGAGCTGTCATTATCAACTTCGGGTTTCGAACTTTCCACAATTTTTTTCATATTCCCTACACTGTTATCTTTTTCATTTACGCCACTTTCGGAACTATTTTCACTTTCTACTCCAGTTTTCGATTCTGCTTCTTCATTCTGGTTTTCATTTGTAATTTCGGTTTCAAACTTTGAATCCAGCTGGTTTGTTTCTTCAGTTACTTCAGCTTTCGAAACTTCATCGTTTTCTGTTTGAACATGTTTTTCGCTTAGTTCTTCGGCGCCTACTTTTTGCTCATTTTCATGAACGTCTGCGGTAGTTTCTTTCAAATTTTCATATATTTTTTGCTCATTTTCTTTTAAATCCCCATCTAATTCTGTTTGCTTCAATTCTTCATTAGATTCTTCGATGGCTGATGAATCATTTGTAGCTATTTCATCATTAATTGGATTCATTTTTGGGCAATTGTTCTAAAAAGAGGGAAATGTTATAAAATTAGAGTTTAAATATGCAAAGGATTGGAAAGAAAAGTGATTGGCTGATGAATTTCAAAAACACTTATGCCAATTTTGTAATAGATTAAAGATTAAGTAAATTTATTTTAATCTGTTGCAAAACGTTTGCTAGAATATTTTAGAAAATCGCTAGCCACTTTAAGGGTTGGTCAATCAATATTCTTCAAAGAAAACTTTCGAGTTCTGTGTATTAATTAATTATTAAAAGATATTTGGAAAACAAACCCAACAAATACGAAACCAAATCTTTGATATAAGATGACTTTATAATTTTTAATCACATATAATTTTCAAGCCTTTTTCAAAGGTTCTAACACTTGAATTCAAATTGAGAAACATTTGATACTCAAATCAATTTGTTTTATGAAAAAATACGAAATCAAATCTTTGATATAAGATGACTTTATAATTTTTAATCACATATAATTTTCAAGCCTTTTTCAAAGGTTCTAACACTTGAATTCAAATTGAGAAACATTTGATACTCAAATCAATTTGTTTTTGCGTGTAACTATCAAGTTTGAAAGAATCAGCACTTGCTGAAAAAAATGCAAAGAATTTGTATTTATATGAAAGTCAATTAAATGAGAGTTTTAAGAATTGCAAAAAATATGCAATTAAATATGTGAGAAATTTACTTGTAATAAGTTAAAACGCGTGAAAAACACATGAAACGTAAAGTAATAAGAAATAATGATTTTATTGTATGTTCAAGGCGCGACTTAGAACCAAGAGAAGAACTTCAAGACAAGAAAAATAATAATAGAAAATTCAAATTAAAAATGACAAATAACAATTAATAAAAAAAATAAATTCGCAAAGCAAATTTAGTTTTCATCTCCGTTCCACATCGCCATCCACATTTGAAAATTATCGCCCCATTTCGTTGAGAATACTTTGTTTTTCAATTGTATGATTGAGGCGTGACCTCAAAGAAGAATTTCAAACCAAGAAAAATAATAATAGAAAATTCAAATCAAAAATGACAAATAACAATTAATACAAAAACAAAAACATTTGAGTGCAAATTGAGAATAAATTAATTTCCCAATTTGAAAATTATTTCGTTGAGAAAACTTTATTTTTCATTTTGATATCAAATCAGTATCAAACATTTATGGTTTGAGAAAATGTTTGATTTCAAATCATCACCAACTTGTAATCAAACTTTAGTCTTTGTTGGGTGTCTAAAAACATTGCTGAATATTAAACAGGAAATTATTTTGCACAACTTGTTTTTATTAATTTTGATTTTTATAAATATAGAGTCTGAGTATTTTTCGCAAGTATTTGACGGATAATAGAAGCGCAGTGTATTTTGCAGTTTGATTTTAGTGTAATTTAAATTTAATAATTATGATTCGCCTCAAGTAGCCAGCAAAAAATCTATTGGATCAGTTTTCCTTTTTTTTTTACAAGCAATTGGTTTCTGATTTAAATATTTTTTGTTATTATAATTGTTATTTGATATTCTTTATTATAAATAATTCTCATTTTGCAGCTAAAGATCTATGTATATGTCAAACAAAAGTTAGACGGTGTTTATTTTCAATATTTCACTAACAATTTTTTAGCATCTTCAGGAAAATAACATGTTTTGTCATAATTTTGAGTTATTAAAAGTTCACAAAAGAAAAGGATACTTATAACAATAATAACAAACTTAAAAATAACATAAATTAAACTAATTCTGCCAACATTTACAACATGTAGGTTTCTCAACTTTATACAGGTTAATCAAACAAATCGCTCCTTTATTGCAACATAGTCATAACTAAAACAAACTCGTTTAGAGCCTCCATTTTATTAATAACATTTTTTTTTTAAATCTTAATAGTAATAGTCAATTGTATATATGTATGAAATATACATATGTATGAACATTAATTTTTGTTTTAGCTAACGGAAATAAGTATTTAGAAACCTAGGAAGATTATTGCTAAAATACTATTAACAGTTGTAAAAATCAGTTGAGCACCCTGTTTTTGGACCAAATGATGCACTTTATGTGTTAAAAGAAAATTATATGTTATATACAACTTGCTCAAAGGCAACGATTTCAGGTCCCAAGTAAGCTATAGAATCTAATCTACTTTTTGGACAATCTAGCGGCCTGCCAACCTGCATAGTACCTATATACAATTTTAAAATGAACAAAGACTCTTAAATTACACCTGTGCATATACAGTCACTCACATTTAAAGTCGGGCAGACGCATGAAAAAACTTTAAGTCCCAATATTTAAAAGCTGACGGAAGAAACAGTCGTTTTAATTTTGTTTATTTTATCACAAGGGTTCTTTTATTTAAAAACAACAAAAACAATTTATTCCAAGTTCTTTTATTAAATGCATACGAAGGCTTAAATTAAATAAGGTCACTTTTCAGTCTCACATTTAAAGTCGGGCAATTAATAAAAAAATTAGCATTATGTGAACATAACGCAAAATTAATATTTTGTAGATCCACCTTTTTGGGTTTCAACAGCTTGTAAGCGGTTAGGCAAAGATTCCACTAATTTTTTGCAAACCTCAGCACTTATATTATTCCATTCTTCCTGTAAGGCATTCTTTAGTTGTGGAATTGACGTACACTGCCTGTCCTGCATCCGGCGGCCTAATTCGTCCCACAAATGTTCAATAACATTGAGGTCCGGACTTTGTGCAGGGGTTTTAATAACCTTCGGACATTTATAGAGCAGCCAATTCTTTACAAAGGTGTAAAGAAATGTTAGAGACGTTTATAAATAGAAAAGCTTGTTTTTTGTGTTTTGACGGATATTATTAGAGAATTTTTCTTTTTAAATTCTCAGCAATTTATTTGGATTGTTGGGATATAAAGTTAAATGTTTGAGAATATCTTTCAAAAATTTCCAAAGTCTACTGATGATTAGGGTAGCTCCTATGAAATGTCGACATATAGATAGCTGGGAAACATAGAAAACAAGCTATTTATAATTTTTTTACTGGTATAAATGTTATCTTTTTATCTTGCTGTTCATTGTAATTTGTAAACAATTTTTTAATCAAATATGGTCCAAAAGGCTCGTTTAAATAAATAAATCAAATGAAAAATCTCATTAGATTTCTGTCTCACCAAATCCAATCAAAATCTTAAGATTTGTATGATAGTTTGAAACGCCCTTTAACTGATAACTGTGTAACTGCAGCTTCAAACTATTTAAACATAGCCCCTAGTATTAAGTTTAAACATAACCTAAAATTATGTTTTGTTTTTACTTGCACTGCAAGCATACATACATAATTCCATGCATGTGCAAAAATTAATCTTTTTATAATTAATAAAAATTAAATGTTTCAAAGCCATTTTATACCTAAAAAAAAACTTGGATTCTAAGTAATTTAAAAGGCACATACATGTATACATATGTATGTAAGTACATTAATTATGTACCCACGTACGTAAATATATTTACATGCATATATAGATATGCATGTTTATATATACATATGTATGTCTGCTCAACCTTTTGTTTACATTTCAAAGCATTTACAAAATAATGTGCCAAAACCAAAAAGGGTACAGTGTTACAATATTTTCATCCCTGATATTCTACAGTTTCCCTGCAGTCTGTTCTATTCTCTGTCACATCAACAACTTTGTGTTAAACATGTTTTTTGAAAGAATACTACTGTGTTCACACACACCTGTATCTGGCATATAATTGGAATTTCCAAGAGAATTTAAGTTGCTTTACAGAAACAGTGATTTTAAAATTTTACTAATTGCCCATTATAGGCCACTGACTCTATACTAAATGTCTGTACATACATTTGTAAGTTATACATAGCACGGGCCATAATGGTGCTTTGTGATGTCACAAAAAAAAAAAAAAAATTAGGAAGCCACACTGTGTAGCACTTAAAATGAAAGTATAACACAAAACCTTTACTTCTTCTGGTCATTGTCATTTTTTCTGTAGCATTTTCGAAAATTTTTGTCGAAAAATTATAGTTTTATAATCAAAACGAAAATTTTTGCTAAATTTTTTTTTGCATTCACATTTCATAGAGATTTTTTTTAAGTGAAAAGGCAAAATGTTAAGTTTAATTTTTTTGGTGGCACTGTACAGTGGGTTGTGGTAGTGAAAACCAAGGTTAAAATATTTGCTTGCAAAACTGTATTAAATGTGTGTAAAAAATAAACGCCAATTAAAAGAAAATCCAGCAATTTTTCAAATTTAGCAGTTGAAAGTATTTAGAAATTTTAAATTATTTTATTTAAATCATAAACATAGCAAGCATTATTAGCTACACAGACCAAAAACCATAAAAACACAGCATGCCAACAGAAAAATGTCAAGCCACAAAATTCCAGTTTTCAACATAATAGCTATTAAAAAAGCCCGATTTTTTTTTCGCATTAAAAAAATGTTATGCCTTTGCTTGCAGCTGATTTTATTTCATTTGTTTACAAATTTATGTTTGTTTTGATTACTCTAACACACTAATGCAACACGACTTTTCTTCCTAATTGTTTCATAATTTGTATTTTTTCCGCAACTTGATAAAAAAAAAAAGAAATACTAAACTTCACATTTTCGCTTAACCTAACCCACTGTATATTTTTACCCAGCAGTTTGTCTTTCTGACATAAATTTTAAGTTTTAAATACACTAACACAAGCATAAAGGAAAAAAATCCACACACAATTACAAGCGACAAAAATGAAGAGAAAAAAATTTTACCAACGAAATATTATGATTTTTTCTGCACTATTATAGTTAATTACACATTATTTAAGGTAGAACTTTGCTTTTTATCAATAATATAAACTGTCAAACAAATGACAATCGGCAATGTTTGACTTTGTGTAAAGTAAAGAATAAAAAATAACAAAAACAATTATCCGCTTATGGGAGATGATAAAACAGACACAGCGCCTCTGCTTGACACAAGCACACTACTTTTTTAATTTTTATAAAATTTTTCTTTTAGGCCACACGGTTGTATGCCAAAAGTAGTAAAACAAAGTTTTTAGTACTACACTAAAAAAAATTATGCCAAAATTAAGACAAAATCTTTTAAATATTAAACAGGTGATAAAAAAATTTTAAATAAGTTATTAATATTTATTTTTATATCATTCATATCATTAATACTTAAAAATTTTATATATTAAAAATTTTTATAGTAAAAATATAGCATATATTTTTTTCAATGTTTTTTTATTTATTATAAGTGTATGAATTTATGCTTATTTTCATTAATTCAATATTATATATAGTGTGTCCCATAATTAATAGTCAAGTCGAAACGGTGGGATAGCATCAGAAAAAATCTAAAAAAAAAAAAATTAAGTATTGCGACTGAAAAAAATTTGAACTGAGTAAACTGGGTTAAAGGCAAAAAAAAAAAAAAAAAAAACAAAAAACTACACAAACTGCTCGCCAAACATTTTAACAGCCAGTTTACCAATCTCGACAGCGTGCTGACATTCGCATTCTAAGCGAAAGAAAATTCATTTCTGTTCGTCTAACTTTTTTCTATGCGAACGATGTGTCAAAACTCAATCAAAATCCATAAAAATATGCGAACGAATAGTAGTGAGATGGACAGACAAGCCCAAATTGATTCGAATGTGAGTGACTGGCTTTCTTTCGCATTAATTTTCTTTCGAAATTGGTAAACTGGCTGTAAATTTTTAGGTTTGTACGAACATTTTTGTTTGTAAATGGGTTTGAAAATTATGGGGCAAATAAGAAAAATCTAGAAATTTGGTTAAATTAACGATAAATTTGGTTAAAACTGTTTCGGTTATTGTGGTTAATTTTAATTTTATTTAAACATATTACTAATATATGATGGGTTGTTATCATACGTCTAGATCAAGTTCAATCCTGGCTAAAGCCAACTTTAGAATCCTAAATAACATTTGCTGGTTTGTACAAATATTTAAAGCATGTTTGCAAGGCGAATTAATTATTAGGTGGATGCATCGGCGAATTCGATTAATATGGCGGCACTTTCTCTGTCAAGTTTTGTTTGCCTTTTTCGGCGCCATTTAAATTTTTGTACATGTTCGCTACAAGGTGACTTTATACAGGTGAATGCAAGCGGAAAGGCGAATTCAGTACTATGTATTTTGTTATTGTAAAACATATCGTGAATGTCATAATCTAAATTCGCCTAAGATTGCTCAGCAGAGAAAAAATTTTATATAAACGTTAAATATAAGCTTTTATAATTGTTTGTAATTAAAATCACAGATTATATTACTTTTTCACTTTTAAATTCACACAAATTTCTTGAAATTGCACTAAATCCTGCAAAAAAACCTTCAGATTAAAATGGCGCGAAAAAGTTTGTAAACAAAAGAAACAAAATTTGACAGTCTCATTGGAAAAAACGCGAGAAGCAAAAAATAATCACCTGTGCTGCTAAGTTCACCTGGTAATGAATTCGCCTTGGTTCGCTATCAACTAATTTTGACAGCTTAAGTGTGAATTCGCCTTTTTGCACAAACAAAATACCTGTTGTTTTTTTTTATTGTTGTATTGTTGTAACGAAGCGGCTACCTTGTTTTTTGTATCATGGGCTAATCTCTATTCTAGTAAACAGCAAAAAGTAAATACAGTGCTGCCACTATAAATATAAATTGACAGCAATAAGAATTAAAATTTAGCATTACTTGAGGTTTTTATTTTTTTACTCGTTTTGTTTTTAGTATGAAACTTACAACTATTGCGTCATTTATTTTTTTACTCGTTTTGTTTTTAGTATGAAACTTACAACTATTGCGTCATTTTACAATCCTGATTCAAAGCGTGAGCTTTTAATAACACTTGTTAAGGCACTTTAGTACATCGTTTTTAAAGTAGGACCATTCAAGTCGACAAATTTTAAAATCATAGTTTCACTAAAATTCTTAATTCTAGAAAACTTGGGGCAATTATGTCAATTATGTGGTTCTAGAAATGTTAGGGCTTCTAAGTTTAAATGAAAAAAATAATAAAAACTAACCACAATAACCGAAAAATGCTTGCAGTTTAACCAAATTTCTAGGTTTTTCTTACATGCCCATAATTTTTAAACTGTATATATTAAATTTTTTTCTGATGGTTGCAAACAATCTTTTTACCCCGTTTCGGCTTGACGTTGACTTCTGTATACTTCTGGTCTTGATTATTAAATACGTTAATATTAGAGTTGCATGATCTGATTAACAGTGTTGTCATATTTTTTTCAGAAAATCTTGTACTTTCCGAAGAAAAAACTTTTTTTTCGACCAGAAAAAACTTTTATATACGAGAAACATCCCCATAAACGTACAAAAATGTTTGTACGTACCTAAAGTTTTGACATGTTTGGCAAACAGTTTCTCTGTAGTTTATTTGGCCCTTTAGCAAAAAAAAAATGACAATGTATTGGGGTTTTTTCACTTGCATGTGTAAACACCAAGTTAACGCCATATTCACTTTTTTATTTTCTTTTAAAACCGCTACCAAAATCATGTTACTTTTTCACCTGGATTTTTAATCTTGATCCTAATTATTTGACCTTTTTTTTAAATTAAATTGAAATGTTGTTTAAGCTTTTGAAGTCAGTTTTGATTTTTAATATATGTCTCTTTTTTAATTGTTGTTGCAAAATAACATCGTTTGCCTCTTTTTATCCTTTTGTTACTATCGATGTGTTCATCTTTCCAGACGAATGTAAATAAAAAATTATAAAAAGATTACAAATGATAACAAAAAGAAATTAGGAAAAACACACGAAAAACAGAGTTCGTGTCATTTTGTCTACCCCCTTCATTTTCCATCAAATTTGCCCACTTAAATACGTTAGAAAAAATCTTCTTGGATGTTACACTTATTTTTACTAAATTTCGGTTTATACATCAACCATTTCTGCCAAACTTTATTTATTGTTTTATTTTTCTATGAAAAACTATGACAGAAAAACTAAGTAAACGTTGAGCAACAAAATTGATGTATATGATTCGGCCTTAATACACTATCACTTGTGAGAAACTTGCTCTCAGTTTTTCTTTCAAGTTGACTGGTGCAATTTTCGTTTAAGAAAACAGCTGCTGACAATTGTGATGAAAAATTTTTCATTTTTCTTTGTATAAATATTTTGCCAACATATGACATCTTGAAAATAAATTACTTGCAAGTTGAAACTTGCTGGTGTAATCGTGCGCACTAAAAACACAAAAAAAAAATTTAAATGAAATAAAACGAAAAATATTTGTTGGTGTATAATATTTTTATTTTCGTTTTTTGCTTCACAGCAACCCTCTTTTTTATAAAACTTTATTCACCAAGCTGTATAATTTGGGTGTATGTACTAAAAACTTGAAATGTAAAATGGCCGTGTTGCCATTAACATAAATAAAATTTTATTGCCGGTATACATTAAATGTTGCCAGAAAATAATTTGGTATAATAGCGAATCTTAAGATGGTTTTGTGGTTATGTGTTCATATTTTCTTTTATAAACTAAGTGTAGTGTTAGTAGAGGGGCTCATTTCTTTTTTTTTTTATATATATATAAATAGGTATAGTATATGATATTTAACTAAAAAATCTATATTATTTTTATTATCTTACATCAACTCCTTATTTTTCACTTCATTTTCATTTCATTTATTTATTTATTTTCGTATAAAGCTTTATTAACTAAGTTGTATAACTTGGGTGTATGTACTAAAAACTTGAAATGTAAAATGGCCGAGTTGCCAGTAGCGTATTATTACCGGTTTACATTAAAAGTTGCCAGGAAAAATAATTCGATATGATGACGACAAACTTACTTTAAGTCGCAGTGATTTAATTTGTGGTGATTCAATGTGGTTTTAATCTGTGTGATAGTAGAGCGGCTACTTTTGCTTGTCTACATATGTATGTGTGTAATATACGACATTTTGGTTTTAAGAGTTGCCAGAAAATAATTCGATATGATGAAGAATAACTTAATTTAAGTCGCAGTGATTTAATGTGGTTTTAATCTGTGTGTATTGATAGTAGGGACGCTGTTTTTCCTTGTCTACACATATGTATGAATGCAATATACAACATTTTGATTTTAAGAGTTGCCAGAAAATAATTCGATATGATGGAGAATACCGTAATTTAAGTCACAGTGATTTAATTTGTGATGATTTAATGGGATTTTAAGCTGTGTGTATTGATAGTAGGGAATCTATTTTTTTCTTTTCTTTTACATACAAGTATGTATGTATACATATATATGATATTTTGATTATATGTATATTTTTTTAGTTTTTTTATTATTTTGTATTCAAAACCATTAATTTATTATTACTTAAGTTGCATTTCACGAAATATTGTTTTATTGTATATAAATAATTATTTGAAACATTATACAAACATGTACATGGTGTGATAAAAAAATAACCGTTATTTTCAAATTTCGTGAGTTCGACTTTCACATTTTTCTGTTATGCTCACAATTCTGCGTAAAATAATTCCCCCTTACGATTTTTTTCTCAAAGAAATCGACCCGCCCTATTGTACATACACATATACATATATTGAATTCTATAATTTTTAACAAAACATTAGGGAGCTAAAACTTATTTCCATCCCGCATCTGCATGAGCGAGTAATTTTAGTATTCGAGTGTTAAAATGACATAGTAAAAAGTAAGTGCACTCGCGAGTGTAACGTCTTGCCGCAGATCTCTGATACCGAACGAACGCTTTGAAAATTATCACTTCAAATTTTAAAATATCAAAATCGATTTCTACATACATATGTATATGTAATTTTTGATTGAAGAATACAAGAAAAGTTGTCCCCCAGCTAAAGATTTGATTATTATTTTTCTTGTCTTCTTCAATCAAACATTATTGATCACAGCAAATTTGTATTGTAAAAAATCCTTCTTAAGAAAAAACTTAGGAGAGGAAAAAACTTGAACTATAACCCGTTGTACAAATATATAAACCAAAAATTTTATTTATAAATTATAAAGTTTAACAAAAATTCAATAAATTAATGAAAATGTTTAAATTATGTGCCCACCTGATAAACTACCCTTTCTATAATTATATAATGGCTTAATTTTTTAAAGTAAACTGAACAAAAATGAATGTAAAGAAAGAACCAAGTACAAAAGAGATAAAACTTATCTTTGCAGTCGAAAAGTTCCGTTGAAATAATAAAAGATCCGAAATAATGAATTAATTACATGTCCACCAGTGTACGAGTATGTATACGGAGAGAAACGAAACGAAAAACTAAAAAGTTTATTAATATCATTCTTGATATACAAAATTATTACATTTCGATAAACTTTTTAGTTTTTCGTTTTCTTATTTAATTTTATTTGTTACTTTTTTAGGCTCAAGTCTCAAGGACCTTGAGCCTAAAAAAAACAAATATTTGGAAATTTCAAAAGGTCGAATAAAATAATAAACACATTTAATTTTATCTTATGTGCTGTTCATAGAACACAGGCGCGTAACTTGTCAAAAAAAATTTGTATGAAAGTCACTCAAAAAATTCAGTAACATTCATATAAATTTTCTAGACGAGTTGCTCGTCTGTATTCTATACAGGGCTGTTCTGCAAATCACTTTTTGTGGAAGTGATTTGAAATCACAAAAAAGGCGTTCTGCACACAAAATATTTTTTATTTTTGTGATTTTAAATCGGTTAGCTAGCTTGTAATCAATTTGAAATCACATCCCAATTTTTGCACGCACTTTATGATGAATTTCATAATTTATTGCATTAATAAATAGCTTAATGTGTTTTCTATTGATTATTCAAGTAAAATCATTTATTTTATACGAAGTAATTCATTAAATTAAGAAAAAACTAGACACGCTCATTTTGTTGCAAAATTTGTTGTATTATTTTGTGATTTGCTTTATTGGTTTATTTTATTTTACCTTTTATATTTATTAGAAGGAATTCACCTTATTTTGCAAATAATTCCGCGAATAAAAAAATTCAACCTGAAAATAATAATATCTGTTAATTGGACCAAAAAAACAGCAGTTTTTTGTACTTTACAAGAGTGTAAATCACATCGAAAATCACAAAAAATTGTGATTTCAGAACAGGCACAAATCACATTTGTGCTTTTGAAACGGCACGTGATTTTTAGAACAGGCCTGATAAACAGCACATTAATTTTTAATAACATTTTAATTTTCCTGACAATGATAACAAATTGTTATAGAATTATCGAGAAATAAGAGATTTTGGATTGTTAATTATTTATAAAAGACAAAACACAAAGATCTGAAGCTGCAGAAATTAAATTTGTTTTACGTTTTCTCTAGAAACAAAAAATGGTTTGAATTCCATTTCGGAATGTAAACTCTGTGACATGGCCGATAAATTCAAAATAAAATTGAATCCAAATATAACAGATCGTCTTGTCTTATTTTCTTATGGTTTCTTATTTCTTCTTTATAAGCTATTTATACGTCTGCACAGTTTACAGAACATGAATACGCTGCGATACAAGACGTCTAGAAAATTTTTAATGAAAAGCTTTCAATTTTTATTAGTACGTTTCATTCAAACTTTCTAGACACATTGTTCATTCGTGTTCTGTAAACTACACATTCATATTGAAACAAAAAAATTTTTAATAAATTTAATTTTTACTTCCAGTCATTGACAGTCCCTCTGCCATACAATGCATACTACCAATTGATTTAATATTGGGTCTGGCTATTGGCTTAGAAGATGGTCGTTTGGCTTTATATGATTTGACGGAGTTGCAAATATTTTATGTGGCCCCGCCCAATCCCCAGGTGGCAATGTCCTCTTTAGTAAAAATGGACTTCCTAGAACCGTCAGACGATCCAAGGCCCTGCCTGTTTATATGGACTTTGCATGAAAATGGTGAAAATTTGCATGCTGTATTGCATAGTTTGATGTATGAAAAACGTCTTGTGGACGAAGAAGATTCCTTAACATATTTTGAGGTTAGATTTTAATTTGTATTTGCATAAAAACTATATCTTTAACGTTAATTTTTTCGCCCTTAGACATTTCAAGCTGGTGCGGTACGTCTGCAATTGCCTTTGGAGGCTACAAATAGTATAGCTTTAGCTTGTCAGGCCATTACTTCTGTGTCCACCAATGGCGAGGATGATACCAATTGCTTATGTGCCATATCATGGTTGTCGGTTTTGGAGGGCAAAAATAAATTATTAATTTTTGATTTAAATCAATGGTATAAAGAGGAAATGCCATTTGTGCTCGAATACGGCAAACAGCCCAACTATTTAGCTGGTTATGTGTTAAGTGGGGAATGCTGTGGCCTGCAAACTTCACTCAATCCCATTAATATTGCGCATTTTAATTCAATGCAACGTTTTGAGGAACATTTCTATCCAAACTCTTTGAGTTTTGGTAAGTTTGAATTGACTATTTTGTATTACCGCCTTATATGTAATAAAAAGTTTTAATTTTCTCTTTATTTTTCTTTTTTTTTGAAGAGAGTTTGTTATTGCATAAAGATGGCTGCCGCCGTTACAACTGGGAAGGTGCCCAAAATAGAGTTATAAACCTTTTAAGATCCAGCAATGCTGCCATTTTTCTGGAACCAAATTTCTATTTCAATGAAATCATACGTACACGTTTAATGCCTCAATTTATGGAATTGAATATAAATTCTACTTTTTCAAGGGTAAGATTAAAATTAGTTTAAATAGATTTAAATATTTATTTAATATTCAAACAATTGGGTTTATTACTTTATTAGCTTCTAATACTGATACCTGTCAAAAAATACAAACAGCTTGTTTTCTATGATTGTCAGCTGTCGATATGCCGACATTTCTTAGGAGCTATCCACGGTAGCCAATTTAGCGCTTTTCGCGCTAGATTTGTAGTTTTTGATTACCTAAAAACAGCCTTTTTTCGCTTCAGCTCCTTTTAGGTAAAATACTCTAAAATAGCGCTTTTTTATATGTGCACTTTTTTGCATATCTTAAAAAGTTCATAGTAAATTTTGGTAATTTAGAAAGTGATATTAACACCGTATTGCATAAAGAATATTGTTATAAAAGTCAGTTGCAAAATCAAATTCAAAAGTTTTGAAGGAGTATTGATCAAAAAAATATTCTTTGCATTTACAAAGACTCTCATCTATGAAAGAAGATCAACATTTTTTATTGATTTTTAAATCGATAATGCGGGAAAGTAGAACTAAAACTGAGTCATTTCGATTGATTAAAGTTTATTAATTAAAAAACTAAAACTATCGATGATGAATCTTTTCAAATCAAAAATAAAATAGAGAATGTCACTTGATACCATAACCTCCTTAATTCATACAAAATACGGGGCATACAACAGAACACTTTTCCTGTAAAAAATATAATCCCCCATATTCCGTAAGGCGTCAACGTCTTCACATAAAGTCGACACAAAATTTTTTCACGTATTTACTCGTTGTCAAAAATTATTGAATATTGTCGACAACTGCTATCTATCATTGAGAACGATAATTGCATAACATAATTGCTGTCGAGGGCGAATGTGTGACCGAGTGTTTTTTGATGTCGTCTTGATGTGACGACGATGACGCCTCTTAGAATATGGGGGAATATTTTATCTGATGTAAATCCAAACGTTAATAGTAAAAGTACTTACACTTTTATGGCTAGAAGACGACTTGAAAACTAATACTTTTATTTTAATATCTTATATTCTATACTATCACTAATTTGTGTTTTAGATAGTAAACACTAACGGCCTTATGTATAATCAAAAACCTTATGCTAACTAACTAGCTGCTACTTTTTTTTGTGTGTAAATTCCCATAAGGGAAAGATAGCAAGCAGCTAGTTAGTTAGCGCAAGGTTTTTTATTATACATAAGGCCGTACATTTCTTCTGAACTTGAACTTCAAAAATGTAAAAGTTCAGCTTCAAATTTTGGCTATTTGTTGGTTAGAAATTCTTTTAAATGCTATTTGTCAGTATAAATTTTCGCGCAGGTAATGAGATAACCAGCAAGCCCAGAACCATCGAGTTAGAAATTAATTTTTAGAAAACTTTAAAATAACATTTATATTGTTTATAAAATGCGCTTATGGTTATGAATAGTTATGAGTATTAAAAATAACCAAAATTCTCAATGCATGCAAAAGCATTGAAAACTGTAATCATTTTGAATTAACGAATTATATGAAATGCAATGTAGATATTTAATATTGTAGCCTTTGCCAAATTTCTGTAATTTTTTATAATCTAACATAAAAAGAAAAGACTTTAAAAAAATTTGTTTTTCACTTATTTATTTTTTATTTATTTACCAACTTACGTATGATGTTGATAGCCTGATTAATGATAAATAATTGAAGTTATTGAATATTCCTAATATTATATGACTAGCTTTTGCCTGTGGCTTCGCTCGCCAACAATATTTCATACAAATTTTCATTCCTTATTTTATCCCCTTGGGGATTCAATTAATCAAAATCCTTTTTAGCGGATGCCTGCGTCATAACATCTACATTCATGCCAAATTTCAGCCGGATCCGTCAAGTGATTTGGGCTGTGCTTTGTTTGATAGATCACTATATCAGCCAGTCAGTCACCTTTGAGTTGTATATATTTAGATGGTATTATTCTGGCTCAAGTTCAAATCCGGCTTTCGCCAAGAATTACATATTTTTTTTTTTTTTAAATTTTATTTTTAACAATAATGTGGTAGTTTTATAAAACGAAAAAAAAAATAACAAATAGATACATTTTTTAATTTGTTTTTTTTTAATTAAAATTTAATTTTTTAATTAAAACTTTTTATTGAAATAAAACGAAAACATGTTAAATTTTAATTGTGAATAATTTTATTTCCTTTTGCAAGGTCAGTGTAGCAAATTCAATCAGTTCACTTCAATATACGAAATGAAGTAGCCAATTTTAAGCGATATGGGTTTGCTAGAACACCTATTCAGCGTTTTCAAATTATATAATTTTAAAATAAAAAGTTTTATTAAATTTAAAAAATTGCTTTCTTACTGAGACATGCTTTAATTTATTAGGAGTCTGGTAGATTTCTTGATTTTTGGCGACTTAAAGCCAACTTTTTATTTTCCTTGTTTACAAACTCAATTATTTCGTTTAACAATTTTATACTAATTTATGCATTATTTATTCCATTTAGAATGCCAAATGTGAAGTATTGTTGTCAGCTGCTTTGGAACACAACTGTGTCAGTTTGTTGCGTGATTGTGCCAAATCCTGGATCGATGGCAGCTTTATGGGTAATTTTTCTGCAGCTACTGGCTTATCGTTGTCAACTTTGACAGATTGGATTTGGAAGAGAGCTACTTGTATTAAGAGCCGCTGCAATGATTTATGCAAAAATCTATTTGAATTTGGTGGTTATCCTTTGGATAGCAGGGAACAAAAAGAATTGGGTTTCATAACGAGACAGCTAAAGTTGCTGGCAGAACTTTTAAAAGAAATTCTCGTGTATGCCAGAAAACAAATACCCGAAAGAGGTAATTATATTGAAATATACTTATAAAAGTAGACACACCATGGTAACGGTATTAATAAGGTGGTCATGAAGTTATAAATCTTAAAATAATGACATGAAAAAATATGACTGCTGCGAGCAGGCTGTCATAATTTAAAGTACTATTTTAAATTTGAGTCAGCTGAGATGTTTACGATTTAGTTATACATAGACATATTAAAACCATAGTTTAAAAAGTCCTACTTCTTTATGATTATTTTGTTCCAAGCACAAGATTTTTATGCTGTCATAAAATATTAACACATTATGCGTATTATGACATCAATTGACTTTCCCAATTAATTTTTATTTCAAACTTAATGATGAATAATTTCAATGATTAAACTCAGTGGATGACCCCTACATATGCAGTGCATTGTACTGGAACTAGGAAAATAGGTTGTGATGAGATAGAAAAGAGGGAGTAGTGTTCGTGGGGGTTTAACTTAAACAATAACAACACGAAAGACTAAAATAAACTCTATTGCAGCATTTAAAATGTTGGAATTAAATTAGTTAAAACTGATCAGCGCCCAGTGTATATACCTTCGAAACTGCTCAGGTCAGCAAAATTTAGTCCAACACCTTCCACACTACAAGGTAATGAAGTACATTAAGAAGAAATTAATATTGAACATATATAGAAAACACGGACAACGGTGAAAAAAAACTAAAAAAAAAAAAAACACGTGTACACATATTGCTACCTATTCTGGTGCACTTTGATGTCATACGAAATTAATAATGAACATATGTATGTATATAGAAAATACGGACAACGGTAAAAAAAGAGAAAGAAAAATAAGCACATGTACTCGTACACAGCTTGCTACCTATTCCGGTGCAATTTGGTTTTATATGAATTTAATTAATGTACGTACGTACATATATAGAAAATACGGACAGCAGTAACAAAAGACATGTGCACACGACGAGAGACAAAACTCTACTCTCAGCATACTAGATAAATGCTATGCTGCTGTGATGTAATATAAGTTGTGTTCATTTACTAAAAACTTTTACAAATTTGTAATAATTGTTACTAGAAAGCGTTCATTAACCCAAAAAATTTGCAACGAGAGAGCGTCAAAAGAGCGTAAAAAATTGAGAGCCATAAAAATTCTTGCAAGTTTTTACAAGTAAAATTTTTACTTGCAATAATTATTCAAACAGCTGTTTTACTTTTGTGTTTACAAAACAGTATTTCTAAATTAAGTTAAAAATTAAAACATTTTGAAAAATTTAAGAAATTGTAATTGTATGTAAACTTTTAAGCCGATTAAAAGTATTAAAAAGATTACAAATGTATTTTTGTGTAACTTATTAGCAACAGAAGTAAAATAAAAAGTCTAAGGGAAATAAACTAAGCAACGCAGTATCTGGCACATCAGTGGCAAAGGAGGTTCCGGCAAATTTACTTGCTTGAATGTGTTTAGAGCTTCTAGGGGAGCAATTAAATTCGCTCTTGGATCCTTCCATTTATAATTATATTAACATTTATCTAATTTTAACCTCTAAAATATTTCTGTTTTTTTGTTTCTTTATTTTTTACAAACCAGATGTCATTTTTAGTATTGTAAATAAAGGGTGATTTTATAAGAACTATCGGAAATTAAAAAAAAAAAAAAAAAAAACACATAAAATTCAGAAAATTGCATGAAATATTTATTTGGATCGATAGTTGGGTCGATATAATTTAATGTTTGAAGATTATTTCACGCAAATGTTGGCCGCGGCTGCGCCTCAAATGGTCCATCCGCTTAGTAAAATTTTGGCATACTCTTTCCAACATTTCGGCCGGTATCTCACGAATAATGTTGGCAATGTTGGCTTCCAGTGCGTCAATCGAAGCAGGCTTGTCGCTATAGACATTAGCCTTAACATAGCCCCACAAAAAATTGTCTAGAGGCGTTAAATCGCACGATCTGGGCGGCCAATTGACTGGTCCCAAGCGTGAAATAAACTGTTCACCGAACTCGCCTCTCAATTGGCTCATTGTTTCGCGTGCTGTGTGGCATGTGGCACCGTCTTGTTGAAACCACATGTCATGCAAGTCAAGCTCTTCCATTTTGGGCAAAAAAAAGTTTGTTATCATCGCACGGTAGCGCTCACCATTCACAGTAACGTTGTGATTCGCATCATCTTTGAAGAAATACGGCCCAATGATGCCGCCAGCCCATAATCCGCACCAAACGGTTGTTTTTTGTGGATGCATTGGTAGCTCTTGCAATGCTTCTGGCTGCTCTTCACTCCAAATACGGCAGTTTTGTTTGTTCACGTATCCATTCAACCAAAAATGAGCCTCGTCGCTGAACACAATTCTTCGATAAAAAAGTGGATCTTCATCTAACTTTTCAAGAGCCCATTCACCAAAAATTTGGCGTTGTGATAGGTCGTTTGGCTTCAATTCTTGCACCAGCTGTATCTTATAAGGCTTCACACCCAAATCCTTCCGCAAAATTTTCCACGTAGTGGAGTAACAGAGGCCCAATTGCTGCGAACGGCGCCGAATCGATAATTCACGGTCATCACCAACACTGGCCGATATGGCTGCGATATTTTCTTCAGTTCGCATTCTACGTAAGCGTGTTGGTGGTTTAAGGCCTAACTATAATGTGCATAAACTAATTTAAGCCAGCTTAAGCAACTGTGCGAATACGTATAATAAAATGTGTACAACTATAATGTGCTTAATGAAACTTTTCGTTAAGTTTCGTCTAATGTCAGTTGCTTAAGCAAAGTACGAAACTGAACGCACTTTCTGTGCGGAATCATTTGTTTTCAGGAGTTTGTGTGTGTGTGTTTACAAAAATTATTAAAATAAAGGAAAATTTAAACAAATATATTTGTATTTAATTTAATAGAAATGTATTTTAGCTTTTTTCAATTTTTAATTACACAAATTACTACAAAATTGTTTTTACTTTTTATTTGGAAATTATTGCATACAAATACTTTGTTGTCATTTTTAGTAATTTTTTTTATAATCTACTTAGAAATTACACAAGTACTACGCAGTTGTGCAACAATGGGTTTAAAATCATTAAGTTCATATAAGTACATTATGGCCAACTAAAAGTCGTTTTTCATTCACATATGCATTTGACAGACTTTTCGTTTAATTTTGGCAAAAGCTTAAGCCAATCTATGCACATTATAGTTAGGCCTTTAATGTCCAACAATGTAAATTTGGTGCGAAATTTTTTTACAATAGCCCGAATAGAAGCCTCAGTAGGTGCGTGAGCTGTCAAAACTAGTGTTGCCAAAAAGATAAAAGCAAAAAAATCACTCGTTATTATGAGTACCTAGCTACTCGGTACTTTACACTTTGAAATTAATTTGAAGAAACAAAAATGCTAAGGCGGTTATAACGTATAAAGCGGCTCATACCCGTTTCAATTCAATTGTGAATTGAGTCTTTCAATTGAATTGGTTCTTGGCAACACACTTCATAAACTGAATTGAAAGATTTTCATCCAACTATCAGATTCAATGAGATTAAAGGCAATTTTAAAATTATTTAACATTTTCTTTACAAAAATATACAAATATAAAATTGGACAATAATTTATTGAATTTTTGTTGAACTTTATAATTTTTAAATTAAATTTTTGGTTTGTACATTTGCAGAACGGGTTATAGTTTAAGTTTTTTCCTTTCTTAAGTTTCTTGGACAACTGATCAGGAGACTCGAACATACAAAGCACAATCGAATTGAGAGGCTTACTAGCCAACTTGAAAAAAAATCAAAATGGTTTGATTTTTCTTCAACCAACTCGACAACTTCCAAACGCTTTTGAGAGGATAGTTGCTTGCTCTTCTTCCACGAAACAGCCCGAACTTTTTCTTCGGGCTAGTTTGGGCAAGTAATTAAGCAATCAGCTGTTTGAAAAATAAACAATAATAAAGAAACAAAGTTCATTTGAATCAAGTCGTATGAAAATCATTTCAGTGTTTTTATATAAATATTAAATAAAAAGGAATGTGCAAAAGACCTTAAAAGTTAAAAAGTATAAAATATCACAGTATTTTTTCGTAAAACTAAATGACAATTTTTTTACCACATGAAAACACAGCATATGTTTCTTTTTGGGCTAGAAATTTGGCTTTTTGCGTTCCCGTACTTTAGGTAAATATTATCTGTATTTGTGAGAAACTTATGCATGCTCTCTTTTGCACGGAAATTAAAGAAACACACCTATTGTAGATTTAGTGAATCTAGGTCAATTTAAAACTTGGCAACACAACAAAATTCCTAGATTTTTAATTTACTAACGGCCTTATTTATAAAAAAAACTTTCATGTTTATTAAGCTCTTATTACACAAATTTTCTATAGAAATCAGTGCAATAAGAGCTTAATAAACATGAAAAAATTTTTATAAATAAGGCAGTAAATTAACAACCTTTATACTTAACCTTACACTTAAATAAAGGATTTTTATTTTATTAAAAAAGGACCTCAAGCCAAACTTTATGTATTCAACATTAAATATTACAAGAGCAAAACAACACAAATTTGCATTTTTTTTAATTTATTGAATTTTTGTTGAACTTTATAATTTTTAAATTAGATTTTTGGTTTGTACATTTGTACAACCAGTTTTTTTTTTTCTTTTCTTAAGTTTTTTCTTTCTTAAGAAGGATTTTTTACAATACAAATTTGCTGTGATCTATAATTTTTGATTGAAGAAGACAAGAAAAATAATAATCAAAACTTTAGCTGGGGGATAACTAGCTGTTTCTTAGTCGCTTCACTACTCATCAGCACCCACTGTTATTTGAACTCGGGTAATGACGTATCATGATCTGCTGTTTTTTTAATTTTTTTTTATTTAGAATTAAGATCGTGCAGTTTTGGTTGGACCACCTTTTAGTTAAAGTGCAGCAGTAAACAGTTTTACGTTTCATTACTTTTATGACTAATAACTAATATATTTTATTATGGAGTTTATATTATATAGGTTTTTACTTTCAAATTAACGATTTTTGTACTCAAATTCAATTTTTTACAAGTCAAACACAATGTTTTGCAACACAAATTCAATTTCTTGCACTTCAAATTAAATTCTTTGCATTTCATATTAAATTTTTTCTATTTCAAATTAAAATATTTTTATTTCAAATTAAATTTTGTGTGTTTCAAATTAAATTTATTTAGCTTCGAATTAATTTTTTTGTTTATTTAGCTAAAAACTTACAGCTTTATTCAAAAAAAAAAAAAAAAAAAAAAAAACTCAATAGACGTTACATTATAAGTAAAAAATTTTGAGAAAAGTTTATGAAATAAACTTTATTTTAAATTTGAAAATAAATTGAAAAAATATGTTCTCCCGATATTTCAACTGTAATAAATTTCTTTTTTGAAAGACAAGACGATCATTACCAATTCATCTGTAAATTCCAACATTTTCATACTTTTCCTGGAAGAGTTAGCTATTCAGTAAATTAGCTGAAACCAGCACCGAATGTGCTTGGCTGGTCCTTGATAATGCTAAGATACAAAAGATAAGGTTGCAGAATCCGGGTACATTATAAATTTTCTTCCTCCTTACATAGCTACATAGGTGAGCTTAATCCAATAAAAAAGTTTTTTTCTAAAACAAAACTACCTGCCCGAAATTCATTAGCTGATGCGGATAGTAATTTGGATTTGATAACAATAATTAAACAGTCAGTCGAAACGGTAGCACCTTCAGATTGTAACAATTATTATCTTGATATGACCATGAGTTTGTCATTAGCTGCATCTGGAGAACGGTTGCAATAGGAACAAATTTGGTTTAGAAAATTATATGAAGGAAAAATTACGAGTAATGACTTGAACAAGTTTAAATAAATAAAAACTAATAAATAAAAAATAAAAACTTGAATTCGAAGTTAAACAAATTTAAATTGAAACACAAAAAATTTAATTTGAAATAAAAATAGTTTAATTTGAAATACAAAAAATTTAATATGAAATGAAAAGAATTTAATTTGAAGTGCAAGAAATTGAATTTGTGTTGCAAAACATTGTGTTTGACTTGTAAAAAATTGAATTTGAGTACAAAAATCGTTAATTTGAAAGTAAAAACCTATATAATGATCGTCAAGCTTGAGGTCTTTTTTATAAAATTTTTTTTAAAAAATTGTTTTATTTAATTCAATATTTCGTCTTCCTTCGGAAGACTTCTTCAGGACAATTTTTTTGATTTTTGTTTAATCGAAATCAAAAAAAAAAAAATTCCTGAAGTAAATAAAACAATTTTTTAAAAAAATTTTTATAAAAAAGACCTCAAGCTTGACGATCATTACATCTTAATTTAAGAAAAAGTTCGAAAAATTAGGATAAAGAAAAGTTTATATTAGATATATTTAATTTTTTTCGTTATAGTTTTTACTGATCTAGCCAACAAGCAAAGTTCTTTGTCCATGGCCTCCAATTATCAGGACATTTTATTGTGGCTATTAAATATTGGTCTTTTACCCGAAGCTTCATCGCACAATGATAAAATCAATGCCAACAGTGTTTTAATAGCATATCCCTACCAAGATCTAAAAGAATTTTATAAATCCAAACGTTCATTTTATGCCAAACTCAATGAATCGTTTATATCCAAGAAATCGGGCAGTTGTAAGCTGCTGTTCATTGATTCCCTTATCGAGCATGTGTGCAAGGGAAACATTTTACACGAATATTGGTTGGAAAATGATGGTAATGGCTTGTATCCTCCCAATTCGTTAGAAGCCATGTTGCGCGTAATGTTGGTACCCGATTTGGATTACGACAACAAATGTGCCATTTTGTTGTATTTCTTTTTGGATTTGAATATGGCCATCGAGGAAGAGGTCTACAAAGATGTGGTGGCAAATTTTATTAAATTTCCCAGTGTATTTAAACTTTCGGCTCCTTTGATCAAAACCGTGCAGGCATTTTGGAATTTAGATCATGATCATTATTTGGTAAGTTCGAAAGTCTTTGTTTTTTAATTTTTTTAGGTATTGTGTTAAAACCCAGCCTTTTGTCACAACACGCTATATTTTTTAATGTTTATACATATATTTCTAAATAGATACTTTTATAATTAATATAAAAAAAATACTAGGGTTTAAAAAATTGCCAATTTATCATATATTTGTGCTACAAAAGGAATATA
Organism: Thecocarcelia acutangulata; assembly: GCA_914767995.1. NCBI lineage: Eukaryota > Metazoa > Arthropoda > Insecta > Diptera > Tachinidae > Thecocarcelia > Thecocarcelia acutangulata. Next base: position 19,272,840 of record OU612095.1, on the reverse strand, counting down.
TATGTATATATAACGTGATGCGACAAAAAATACTTTTCGTTAAGTTATTACCGGTGCTTATAAGTATAAGGGCAGCTTGAAAGGTCAGATGAATTTTTCAGTGTTTTTTTTATTTTTTATAAAAAAATATGACATGAAACCAGTTTTTTGTCACAACACGCTATATTTTTTTAATGTGTATATATTTGGAACTTGATAATTTTATTTTTATTATTAATAAAAAGTCCAACAGGTTAAAAAATTGTAAATTTATTATATATTTGTATAACGTGATGCGACAGAAAGTTGTTTTTATTAAGTGATTACCTGAGCTGAGCTTATAAATACAAGGGCAACTTGAAAGGTCAGATGAGATTCTAGCGTTTTTGTTTTTATTTTTTTCAAAAAAAGAAATATGACATGAAACCTTTTTTGTGTCACAACACGCTACTTTTTTTTAATGTTTATATGTCTGGAATTTGAGCATTTTATTTTTAGCATAAATAAAAAATCCAAGATTTTAAAAAATTGTAGATCAGAACACACAGTTTAAAAAGTCGTATTACGAGTACATCCTGACTTTTTTGTTTGAAGCATAACATAAAATATTTTGACATTATGCGTGATATGACACCTTTTGAATCTCCCAATTATGTATTTATAGCACATAAAAAGAAAATATATAACGTGATGCGACAAAAATGTGTTATTATTAAGTAATTAACTGTGCTTATAAGTATAAGGACAGCTTGAAAGGTCAGTGATTTTTCCAGTATTTTTGTATTTATTTTTAATAAAAAAAATAAAAAAAATGACGTGATGTGACAGAATTTGAATGGAAAACTGCTTTTTAAACGCAAAAATACCCAGTACTTTTCATAATAATATTGTAAGAATGGAGTCTGGATCTATTGTGTCCTCCTATAGGGCATATACAGATTTAGTAGGTTAAAAAATCTGGTTAAATCCTCTAATGGGCAAGTCCTGTTCTCGTAACATATGGACTTGTATCAGCCTGTATTTTCTGTGCCTTAATGCTCATTCTGTACAAATACTTACAAAATAAAAACCTGTAAGTGCACCCTTCAGTGTTCTTAGACTTTTCCTGTCCAATCTTAGAGCTAGTTCGGCTCTCTTAGCCACAAAACTTGTAAATTTCTTGAAATGTTCAAGATCGTTTGTCTAGTTCCAATACTTCTCCACGATGCAAGCGGTCCATAGATTTACCTCCTTCTTAAGGATACTCTTGTTGAAGTCAGTCGGTGGAGTGGATCCTATGAAGGTCTCCTCAGCTCCCTTTATGGCAGATTTATGTCTTTTCCTGTCGTGGCACCCACGCCAGAGTAATTTGATTCTGGCTCGCCAACCCATTTAGTTCTGCAGTGACATTCCAGTTCCACTTGGTCCGATTGACTATTAGTATTTTTTATCAGTATTCATAAAAATTCATATTCAATTCGGCGTCATCGTCGTCACATGAAGGCGACACAAGCATTGTTTCATTTGTTTACTCGTTGCCAAAAACAATTGAGTGTTGTCGACAGCCTCTACATGTCGCTTAGGTCTAGGAAATATCATAGGTCTATCAAAGAATACATAATTGTTGTTGTCGAAGACGTATGTGTAACCGAGTGCTTTTTGATGTCGTCATATGTGACAACGATGACCCCTCTTGGAATATGGGAGATAATATATCCTTATGTCGCCTATAGGAACGTGGTCGTTTTGGTTTAATATCCAAATGCGGGTAGAGCTTTCGGACTCGGTGTTGAGTTATACTGAGATCCGAAAGAGTTTTAGGAAGGCTTCGCCCTACACCATGGGAGAGAGCATGCGCCATTCAGCATGTGATATCATGCATGGGGACGTCCGGATGAACGTTTTTCACCTTGTGAGAGAATCACAGCCGTCAAGGCAGGAACCCACGCTGAACATCTTCTGATTCTGTCCTCTATAGTATCCCCCGGGGAGCAGGTTTTGCCTTGGCGTAAACCAAACCAGGGCACACTGTTTTCTGGGGTAAGGGCTCCCTCGTTTGTTGTAGCAAACAAAACTAAAGAAATCCACCTGACTTATGTGGTGTTGGACTTGCAAAACCCGTGCCAAGGGTTAAAATTGGCTGAACGGGTATTTCTGCCTTGGCTGAAACGTTCTGGCTGTGGTTTAATCCTAAAATCGCAGAAGGAAAATTAGTTTTTCTGATAACTTTGTTGCATGAAGGTTTTCGGGGGCTAACAGTTCCTCGAGGTGCTATTGTCTTGCAACATATACCTGTACTGTAAGGAAACAGGAGTAATGGACTTCCGCCCAACAACTCATTAAGCTTTTGTCTTCCACTGACTCTCTGGGAAATTGCATAGGATTAAAAGGACCGAACTCTTCAGCAAGCCGTTTGTCCATATGACTACAAAATGTATAGCAAAAGCTGCGATCTGTGTGAGCATTGCAACTCAAACCATAGAGTCGGTTCCCCATCAAATAAGGCCGACAAGACAGGCATTAATGTAAACCAATTTCCACAATCTGTGTCTCTGTCCAGCGATCATTTCGGCGTATTGACGACGCTTGAAATGGTCGTTAGGCTTCAGCTCTTGAGTTAAAAATACATTTCACATTCTGTCCCCTATCGGTTATGAGGTGGGAGATCATGTAGGTGACTTAGTTTCTCGTTTTCTATAGAAATTAAAAACCGATTGAATTCCCTTTCCAAAGAGAATTGCTGTCTGGGACATGACTATATATTTGAAACACATAAAAATTCACTGATTTTTTTATAAATAGCTCCCTCATTTTTGGGTTTGATAAGATTTTATAACTATTCATCTTTTCAGTCGGCCGTGGATGAATTTATATCACCCTTCAATAAAAACCAAAGCTATCCCCAGTGGCAAGTTGAGCTGCTAATAGAAGTGCTGTTAAATCAAAACGCCGCCAACTTGGCCTTAAGAATATTGGAGTCACAGCCCTCGTTGATATCACCGCTGCTAAAACTAAACACTCTATTGGCCAATGATTTGATTTCGGAGGCATTCCATTTTGTACGTTGCAAAAATGATGACACTCTGCTGGAAACTTTTTATACACGTTGTCTGCGCAATGGCCAGTTTGGTGTTATCAGAGATTTGGCCTTAAGCGATCATGAAGGTTTAATATTGCAAAATATTTTGAAAAACATGAAAACACCAGGTGCCGAAAGTTTACATTTTGTATACTTGCTGCAAAAATCCAAATATATAGAGGCTGTTTCTTATATGGAAGAAATGTCTAACAGAGCAAAAGGCTTAAAAACTTCGCTTATTCAAAACACTCAAATGGATACCCCGAATTTGGTATTGTCGGCTTTCAACACCACCATGACACCCGTCACTCAGGGCTTGACAGACGTTTATTTTCGTATCAAAAACAAAATCAAGAAAAAAGAAATTGATAACCAATCTCCGGTACCCTTAAGCTGTCAACTTATTAAACAGAATGCCAATAGTCTATTGGGAGGCATTTATCATAGTTCCGCTTTAAGTGCTCACTTTGCTACATATTATTGGGGTGAAATGGAAGAGCAAACGAAGCAAACAAAACACTTGTTGAGTTCAAATAATGCACCTTTCTTGAGGAGACCCCAAATTGACACCAATTGTAGAAACTTTTTAAATAAAAATAATATCTCCTATCCTCAGGCGTACAAGGTGACAGAGAAACGCAGTTTAATCGAAACTGGATTGCATGAAAGTGAGCAAGATGAGTTTGAGAGACAAAAAATTGAACATAAACTCAATCCCAAAAAGAAAAGACGTTTAATAGGACAAGAAATTGTCGATGATTTATCAAATTTTATGCGTACGAATAAGACCTTGAATGCTTCGGAATTCAACTTTGAACCCAAGCAACATATGGCAGAAGAACTTGCTTCTGCTCAAACTGACTCCTTCGATTTATTACTACCTCCTTTGGCCAGCAGAACAAAAGAAATTGATACACCTAAAACTATTCAACCGGAAATTCAGAGCATTTTGAAAACTTCTGCTGCCGATTCAGGCCAACGTGGCGATCCCTCAAATGAAGAAGAAAAGAACTTACGTTTTAGGTTACCTGCCATAGAGGCAACCACTACACAATTACGGACAGAAGAAGTTGCGTTTAAGGAGGATGAACAACCAGAAGAAAGTATGGAAAAAGTAGAAGAACCGAAATCCCCAGAGATTTCACCCACATCTAAACTTTTCTCGCGCTCTGTATCAGTTGAATCTAATAGAAGTTCAAGCAGCAAATCGATAGAAAATTTCTATTCGCCTCTATCGTCGCAAAATAATTCAAAATTAGATAGTTCTAATATAAGCAGACAAAGCATTTTAAGTGGTCCACAACCCCGCAAACCTTTAGCCCGACTTTCGGTCGACCGTTTGGAAAAATCTCTTACCCCCGATAGGAAAATGCAAACAGTCGACTCTTCGCAATACGTTACTGCTCTGGAATCAAACATAAAAACGAAAATTTCTCCCCGCTGTGCTTTAGAACGTTTTAATACAGAGGCGGTCCTATGCAAGGAATCTAGTAATTTAGCTTTTGTAACAGCTAAGGAAACCTTCTCTGAACCAAAACAAGAGCAACAGGTTGCACAGGCAACCAGCGATTTCGGTGGCCGTCTCAGCTCTTCACAAGCCACATTAACAATAAGCAAAATCGATGACTTTCTACCAAAAGGATCATCATCGAAAGTTGGTGTCGCCGAACCTGTTAAAGCCACAGAAGCAGTCAAAATATCCGACTGTACTACAGTTTTGGGTTCTCTAACCACTTTGGAAAGCATTTCGAGTAACAGCACAAATAATAATTTTGCCCTCAGCAGTGCAACAAAGCCTTCGGATGAGCAAAAACGTCATATGTTGGAAACTACTTTGAGCATGAGTACGTATGATGTTTCCGTTTCGGAAAGTACATCACTGCAGCAAGCTAAATCATCTTTAATGGTGGCAGAAAAAGACACAACCATTAAACTGGAAATTGAAAAAGAGATTGAAATCACAGACAAAGAATCGGCCGAACAATTTATGTGTGAAAATGAAACGAAAGAAGTAAAAGACGACGACAAAGAATCAAGTTTACGTCTTAACAAAGAAAAATCCAATGATGTTTTTATAGTATTGTCGTCATCATCATCATCATCCGCCTCAACTACGTTTGAACAAGAATCGGAAGATGATCATGATGAAAGTGATAATGATTATGGCAAAGATGTAACAGAAGAATATGACATTGATACAGTTGACTACGAAAGGGAAGAAGAGTATGAAATCGATAACGAAGATTATGGAATGGGCGATGAATATGACGTTGATGGTGATGAAAATTCTGATACTGAAGACCAGATTGAAACCGACACATTGGAAGACTGTATGCCAGATGATTATGAAGAATATGGTCTTGATGAAGATATATCAGTGGAGAATGACTCGGACAACTCTAGTGTTAACGAAAACGCAGAATTCATACAACTTATTGAAGATTCCTCCTCAGATACAAATCAACCGCACGACAGTGATAGTGATGATGTAAAAGTAATTGAAAATGAAGTTTCCCCAGATGTTATTGAAAAGAAGGCGGTGGCAAAAGAATCTGAGGTTCCAGAAAATGCAGATATGGATAAGAATACTTCCAACACGTTACCAGTTAAAGAGGGCGAAACTCCGCCTTCCAAGACCACTGAAAAGCATGAAGAAATAGCGCCTTCATCGGGAACTGAAGTTTGCATAACTGAAATCGAAACTGAAACATCAAAACCAAACAATGCTAAAACCTCTAGCGGTCATTTGGAGGAAAAACAGGCTGAAAAACAAAAAGAGACTGGAGATAATTTAAAGGATAAGGAAAAACCGGCTGAGGCCATACAGCTTTTGGAGATCCTACCCGAAAAAGGCAACCAGGAAGCGAATGAAGAAACAACTCAAAAAAGTGCATCCACCTCTCAAATTGATGCTTTTACTATAGATTCCACTGAAATGAAAGAAACAGCTGATGAAACTAAAACACTAATTTCAAGTCCTCAAAAGAGCACAGAAAGCCTTGTCATTAATGAATTAAAAGAAGAATCAAATGTGTCGAAAGAACCACCAGAAACTAAATCTTCTGTTGAAGAGAAAACTGTAGAAAATATCGAACAGAAACCAGAAACTACAAGTGAGAAAACAGAAAGTATTGAATCCTTAGAACAGTCCATGCCATCAATAATGGAAGTATCCAATGATAACTCTTCTGGTAAAGAGAAGACAACAGAAAATATCGTAAAGAAAACAGAAATTACAAGCGAGAAAACCAAAACTTATGATACGCTGGAAGAACAGTCCATACCATTAAGCATGGAGGAATCTAAAGATGAATCTGCTGTTAAAGAGAATACAGCGGAAAATATCGAAGAAAGCCCAGAAACTACCAGTGAGAAAACAAAAACTTGTTATACGCTAGAAGAACAGTCCATACCATTAAGCATGGGAGAATCTAAAGATGAATCTGCTGTTAAAGAGAAGACAGCAGAAAATATCGAACAGAAACCAGAAACTACAAGTGAGAAAACAAAAAATAAAGACTCGTTAGAAAAATACTCATTGAGAATGGAAGATGCCAATGAACACTTCCCTGTTAAAGAGAGGACAGCAGAAAATATCGAAAAGAAACCAGAAACTTCCAGTGAGAAAACAGAAAATGATGAATTGTTAGAAGAACAATCGTTCTCGTTAAGAATGGAAGAATCCAATGAGGACTCTCCTGTTAAAGAAAATGTGGAAAACAAAACGGAAACTGTAAAAGATAAAACAGCAAATAAAAAATCGTTAGAAGGCCATTCATTGGCACTCGAAGTGCAACAAAATTATAAAAATAAAGACTCAAGCAAGGAAAAGAAAACAAGCACTAATGAACAGAAAGCAGAAACTTCAAATGAGGCAATAGCCGACAAAGATCTACTAAAAGCCCAAGAAATAGAGCAAGGTTTTCCAAAGCAGCTCTCGAAACCTGAATGTATTGCTTTTCAGGTCAAAAACGACACCGTTGAAAAGGCTAATGAAAAAATTGCAGAAATATCTGAGTTGACAGCTAAAAGTAGGAGAAAAGAGGGACCTGAAACCGAGCCCGACAATGACTCCAAAGTTTTGGAAAGCAAAACACTAAAAAGTGCTTCTGTACTGCCTAAGGAACTTGAACCCAGATCAGCTGATGCCGATTTGACACCTCGTCGAACTACACGTGGTGCATCTGTTCCTCCTCAGGCGGTTATAGAAGCTGAGGAATCTCTTAATGTAACACCACGCACGCGACGCTCTGTGAGAGCCGGTTCGTTACAACCAAAATCAAAATTAGAGGATAACGAAATGGATACACCACGAAAATCGCAAAAACTTCAAGATAACGAAGGCTCAGAAAAGCGAATAACACGTGGCTCATCGGTGCCGCCTGGCTCAGTAGAGGGCAAAATCACGCGTCGTCGTTCAATGCTCTTGGAAGCCATAAATGAAGATGGCGGTGTGCTCGATTCTCCTTCAACACGCACTCGTTTAAGATCACGTCTCAATTCAATGGAAAGTGAAGTGGATTCACCGGCAGTGCAGCAAAAACTTTCACAAAAACGCACCAGGCACGATAGTATTACTTCCCAGCCGGAAACAAGTGCTTCGATGGGGACACCTCGTTCTCTGAGAGCTAGAAGTGTGCAATCTGTGCAAGAAGGAGAAGACACTTCCCGCACTTCCAAACGCAAAAGGCGCGACAGTACTACTTCTCAGCCAGAAACAAATGCATCTGCTGGTACACCACGATCTCTTAGAAGCAGAAGTGTACTAACGGTGCAAGAGGATGATGCTGAGAGCATGCCTACTACTCCGAAAGCCTCCAACAAGAAAATCCAGTTAAAACGTCAAAATAACGCAGATGACCAAACCCTTGCTGAAGACAACGAATCAAAAGAACAAGTGTCCCCAAAAACTGATTCGCTGCCCATGTCTGATACCACTTATTCCTCTTCACGTAGACTGACACGTACTCAGCTGGCCATAATGGAAAAATCTGCCATTTTAATGAAAGCCACAACAATTTCGCCTCCTCAAACCCAGCGACCAAAATCTCGCGCTAAACGCTCTCACGCTGCAAACGCCGATAGCGACGATGCTGGATCCGTATCATCGAAGCTAAGTACAGTTTCCAGTGTTACTGGTACCAAACGTCGGGTAACCCGAAGTTCTGTCAAAGATAAGGTAATAAAAAGAGATTTTAAAATATCATTTAAATAAATAATTTAAAATTTGTTCATTTATATTAATTTAAGGATGAAGTGGAAGATGATAGCGCTAGCATTGCAAGCTCCTTGGGCAGTGAAAAACAACTCAAAGGTCGACGTTCAAAAGATAAAAATTCACCTAATACAACATTATCGACCATACCAGAGGATGGTAAGTAATTATGAGTTAACGACGAACGACACAAAAGTAAAAGTTAAACAAAATTTTGAGGTTAAATCGAATGGAAAGGAGGATTTAGTTTTCTTTTCGTTCCGCATTTGCTAGACTTACAAACATTCAATAATAAAGGCTGGTTCAACCAAAATACACGAGGGTAATTGTAAATAAAACAAAAAGTTTTCAGAGGAATTATCTTAATATATTTTATTATGACAGAAGGATCACTGGGAATTATGTGTGGCTTCGGTGGCATACCTCTAACCGAAGGTTCATATTTTCAAGGGCTCTGAGACATAGTTGAGGTTCAATGTCGTTAATACGCCGATTTAACTCAGCATTTAGCTCTTGAATTTTTGGCCAAAAATGAAATCCAACGGTGTCAAATCACATGATATTGGCGGCCAATTGACATCGCCACGATGTGAGATAGCACGGCCACTGAATTTCTCGCGTATTATTTCGCCATTATTTCGTTGGCAGTGTGGCAAGTGGCACCATCCTGTTGGAACCACATATCGTCCAGGTCCATATCCCCAATTTCTGGCCGCAAGAAGTCCGTTATCATATCTCGAAAGCGAGCACCATTCACGGTAACTGCTTGGCCTACATCTTTTTCGAAGAAGTACGGCTTCGTTGATGCCACCAGTCTGTAAACCGCACCGCACAGTTATTCTTTGTAGATGCATGGACTTTCCAACTGAAATTTGTGTACAATTCTCCCAATTGTAAACACATTTGGTTGATTATGCTGATCAAAATAGTCAAAAAGTACACGAAATGCCTTTTGGTTTGAATACTGGTGTGATCGATTATTCGACTTTTTTCTAAAACCGGTTTTCGAATAGTGGCAATTTGAAAAACTCCAGGATTAGGTTAAAAATTAAAGAAAACTCGGTTAACCGGTTTTTAAGCATTAATTTAATAATAAATTTGTAGATAAAATAGTACTTGGAAAAAAACGAGTAACTCACAATATGAAAAAAAAAAGAAGTGGAGAGCCAATTGTGCAATAACAGACGAGAACAATTTTCATTTCATTTTTATTCAATTAAATGTAATACAAGTGGTCCGAACAATTTTTTGTTCCTTTAAGAACATACGAGCATAGCTGCCAATTTGACGATAAATCGTCATTTTGACGATTTTCATGCCCAAATTTAGCAAAATGACGATTTGATGATTTTTCTTCTCAGAATTACGATTTTTGCCATACGAGAGGCTCGGCAACATACAGTTTTTTATAGATGAGACCCAAAATATATCTAAAGACCCAGGTCCAAAATTCTATTCGATTGTACCATTCATTCGTAGGAATATGCTCTAGAACTCTGACCGACTTTCGCATCAAAATGGAATTTTAGTGCCACACTATTATACAAGAATGATTGTAATAATTTATGTACATACTCGTAATCAATAGTTTTACATTGTTTCACTTTATTTCTCGATGCGCCAAAAATATACTCATATATTTCGCAATAAATACCACTCTGATTGCATAGAAACTATAATTCGATGAAAATTCTCGTAAAATTTTTCAAATCGCACGACTTGTCATGCAACGTAGTTGCATTTTTAGCACTTTTTCAGCACACATGTTATATGTGGTAGATCGCACAAAAAAAAAAAAAAAACAATTGACGGCATTCTTTATTAAAATATACTAAAACTTTTGGTTATATTTTTAAATAAACATATATTAAAAATATACTAAAAATTTGGTAGCAGTAAAAAACTATAAATAGCTTGTCTTCTATGTTTCCCAGCTATCTATATGTCGACATTTCATAGGAACTACCCTAATCATCAGTAGACTTTGGAAATTTTTGAAAGATATTCTCAAACATTCAACTTTATACCCCAACAATCCAAATAAATTGCTGAGAATTTAAAAAGAAAAATGCTCTAATAATATCCGTCAAAACACAAAAAACAAGCTTTTCTATTTATAAACGTCTCTAACATTTCTTTACACCTTTCAAACAAATGAACAACCGTTGGTTGCTACGATTTGCTTTTTGAAAGTATCGAAAAACAGAGAACAAAAATTCAAACAATTAAGTTTTTATAATGTTTTACTGGTATAAATGTTAGAAGCTTAAATAGCGAATAAAAAACTTAATTGTTTGAAAAATTTGGTAGTTTAATAAATCCGATTTTCTTTTTTTACGATATTTCGAAACTAAAACGTCGATATTTTAAAAAATTGTCGGGGTATTGACGAATTCTTTCATATTTTTTCTGGCAGCCCTGCGCTCGTGACTAATTTATCCGGCATAACATGTATACGTATACACAACATTAGGTGTGTTTCTTTACTTTCCGGGCAAGTTTCGGGCAAAAGAGAGCATGCATGAGTTACTCTCAAATACAGATAAAATTTACCTAAAGTACGGGAACGCAAAAAGCCAAATTTCTTGCCCAAAAAGAAACATATGCTGTGTTTTGATATGGCAAAAAAAATTGTCACTTAGTTTTACGAAAAAATACTGTGATATTTTTCACTTTTTAGCTTTTAAGGTCTTTTGTACATTCCTGTGTATTTAATTTTTATATAAAAACACTGAAATGATTTGTATACGAGTTGATTCAAATGAACTTTGTTTCTTTGCTATTGTTTATTTTTCGAACAGCTGATTGCTTAATTACTTGCCCAAACTAGCCCGAAGAAAAAGTACGGGCTGTTTAGTGCAAGAAGAGGAAGCATACTATTCTCTCAAAAGCGCTCTCATTTGCCCAATTTTAAAGTACGGGAACGCTTTTCGTGCAAATTGGGATCCCGCGGGATCCCAAAGTAGAGTAAAGAAACACACCTATTGTGTATGCATTAGTGTTTTTGTATACATATGATTGCTTGGCGTGGTCCAAGGCGAATTCATCATTAGGTGGATGCATCGGCGAATTCAGGCGAATTCGGTTAATATGGCGGCACCTTCGCAGTCAAGTTTTGTTTACCTTTTTCGGCGCCATTTAAATTTTTGTACATGGCTTTATCAACTACTTTTGACAGCGTAAGTGTGAATTCGCCTTTTTACACAAACAAAATACCTGTTGTTTTTTTTATATATACGTTTTTTTTATAATAGACGTTACTACAAATCGTACAAGTATGAAATTAGTAACGTGTATCACGCTACCGTACTTGTAAAGTATACTTTGTAGTACGATAATCAAAAAGTTCTGGTTTTCGTGGGCGGAGCTTTCATAAGTATGAAAATAAGTACCGTGTATCATGCAGAAGAAGAGCAGATTTCATGTGTTGGATATTTTGTTTGAAATAGAAAAACTATTTAAATTCTTCCAGCTAAACATCATTATTTTGTTGCTTTTTATAAAAAAGGTTTAACAATTTTTTATTTTATATATTTCGCTGATAGCTTGTTATATAACATTTATTTTAATAATACTTTAATTTTGCCTAAAGATGCTAACAAACTATTAGCGAAATATCGAAATATAAAATTGCTAAACCTTTTTAATAAAAAAAAAAAAAAACACAAAACAACGATCTTTACATGGAGAAATGTAAAAGAAGTTAATTTAAACAAAATCATATAATACGAATATTGATTTGCCGGCGAGTGTATTGCCTTTAAAATATTTCTTTCAAATGAAATAGTATGAGTTGTAGTAAAGTGTATCTGAAAACTATACTACAACTCATACATTCCCACATTAGACTATTAAAATAATTTTAATAAAAATAAATTTTAATCGTTTCCCCAAATATGGTGAACTCGGTAACTCTATTTTGTAAAGAGAAGACAAATTCAAAATGGAGAAAATTCGAGAAGTAAATAAATTGCTTGAAGTACACGCTTCGAGGACATTTTAAAAATGTAATTGCAATGGCATGTGTAAACTGAAAAGCGAGTTTCAAGAGATTCGAGTATTTCGAATTGTTTTTCGTTGATAATACGTATACAAAATTTGCTTGCCTGTACTTGCGGGTGTAATTTGTAGCTAAATATTGGTTATGAATACGACTTTATAAAATCTGTTTTTTGTTTTTTGCTGAAAATTTTGTTTTAACTAAAAAGTTGTTGAAATGCTGATAATTTTTTTTTATGAATACGGCTGTAAAAGTTTAACGTTTTGTTTAACTGCTATTTTTATAATTTGTTTATTTTTCATTTTATACACAGCACCCATTGAAACTAGAAAGCGCGGACGACCTGCCAAAAATTGAAGCGTTTGTGGGGGAGGACCTTTCTATCGTTTAACAATAGCAACATTTGTTTTTGATACATTTAAAAATGTTTAAAATTTTCTTTACTTGCAATTAAAATTGAAAAAAAGCAATTGTCCAATAAAAAAAAAATAAAAATTCTTTTTTATTAAATACAAATTGTTAATATTTTAAGATTATGGAGAGCATTGTGATCAAAACATTGACTTAGAAGGTTCTTAGTTGGAACTTTGATAGCGAATATAAATCTATTTGTTTTTGCCGGCTGAGTTTTCAATAATATCGTTGTAAATGAAAATACTTTAGTTTACACAACACGAATAAGTGACACGTGTATAAAATTTTCTAGCCGTATCACTTATTCGTGTCGTGTATACGGCACGTACGTTGGTTACAATTTCTTTTTGTCGTTTTATGGTTTTGTTCGTTTTAATTTTTAATAAATTTATTTCTTAATCTAAACTTAAAATTATATAAAAATAATCGAAATTATATAACAAAAGAAATCTTATTCTGAGAAAAAGTTTATATAGAATATAATTAAACTAAAGTGGAAAGTTCGTGTAACGAAGTGCTGGTTATGTTGCTCATATCCAAAGTGGCTGGTATACCGGGACTCACAGAGCCACTGGCCTCCCGAGCTGTGGTCGCTCCTATTGGCGATAAGCAGCCACCATTTGCTATCGGTTTTGGTGTTGGCGGCGTTGCCGTAGAGGGACGTATCATAAATGATGAACTTAAGGCTGTTAAAGGATTGAAACTACCGTGCGAATGATTGGGTGAAACAGGTGTGATGGAGGTGGGATGCAACACCGCCGAAATATTTGATTGATTGAAATTCAGATGTGGCGGATGCAAAGAATGCGTATGCGAGTTAAGAAACTGTATGGGTGGTGTAAGCGGACCGATTTGTGAAACCATTGAAACATGATTTAGCGGAGCACTGCGATAACTTATTGTTTTCTCTTTCTGCCAAACGAACACATTGTGGACCATGGCGGCACCACAAAATATAATACCGATGCCAATTAAAACGCTGGTTATAATGGCGGGCGTGGAATGAAAGTGGTTAAACGTATATAAAATTATGCCTATAGCAAAAGAAAAAGGTTGAAAGAATTACAAATGATTAATAAATATTTTAAAAATGTTGCTAACAAAAACAAAGGGAATTTACCTGTTAGAAAAATGGGTATAGAGATAAAGAAACCGCCAACTGCACAAGTCCGACTAGTGCTGGATTTTTCCAAATAACGATTGTCCCTGGAAAGAAAAATGTAAAAAAAAAAATATTTTAAGAGATGAAAAAAGTGTAATTTGAATAGATGGCAGAAGATAGACAATAAACGTATTGTTACAAATTTTTATCACATCTAACCCAGCTGTTAATTTGCTTGTTATAAATGTACAACACATTCACACAAACAATATAAAACTAAAAACACTACACAATCAATCAAACCTGCATGATTTAAAGCAGGGGTGCCCAAAAGTTCCATATGGAAGAGCAAACACAAGGAAAAACTACTTTTATTTAATATTTTTTGTGGTAAAAAGCAGAACAATTTAAAAAAACAAAATTTACACTGATAATCGCTGTCGCCGTCGTCGGCATGCGAAAGTGTTGTTGCTTTGCAGGTAAGAAAGAGTTCCGGATCAAAAAAAAATGTCTTAGAAGATCTTAAAGAAGGCCTTAAGGCGCAGTTGGCCGACTGGAATGTAATGTAAATGGAATGTAGTAGTAATGTCAAGTAAACTTAAAACGTAAGTGCGATTATGCAACGTAAAAAAGTGACATATGTATGTATGTGTTTTTGGAAAAATATTAACTAATGATAAAAGATTTATGGGCATGTGCACAAAAATAAAAATGAATTTGAAATAACCCAGCTAGCATACGTTGCTTGTCAATATACAATACTCAGAATAATCCCCTGTTGATTTTCTGACAAGTAACAAAAATACCTACTATTTTGTATTTTTATATGGTCAATTTTTTGGTAAATGTTGCTTAAAACGTTTTTGCTGTTTGACCTATTTTTAAATAAAAAAACATGTTGCTTTTTCTTTTTCCCGACGTTTCGTAGATTTTTTGTCTACATTTTCAAGGGAGCGTCTATTCATATAAATATAAAAACAATTTTTATAATCTAAATACATATAAAAATTATAAATAGTTTGTTTTCTATGTTTCCCAGCTATCTATACGTCGACATTTTTACTGGTATAAATGTTAGAAGCTTAAATAGCGAATAAAAAAACTTAATTATCTAAATACATATAAGTACATATGTGTGAGAATTACCTTAATTAATGTTGTTACATCTAAATTTTTAACAATATTATTTTGATAAGGATTTCAAAACAGAAAATACAAAATTAAAAACTCAACGTTAATTTAACACATCTCTGTAATTAATGTTAATGTTATCCGTGTCTTCTTTTAAGTTCATCGTTTTGTTTATGTTTTGTTGTATCCGTAAGAGCGCTTTTACATTTAGACAGACGATGGGCAGACATTTATTCATTTCTCTTTTGGTCTTGCCTAAACCTTTTACATTTAAGAAATTAATAGACAGACAGAAACTTTTCGTTTCTCTTTTCTTTCTTTTTTGTTTTTGTTGTTTTTTTAAGCACAGCTAGTGTATTTATATGAAGTTGTTGTTGATATGAGAATAATGATATGAAGTAACAACATAAAAAATGCGAAAAGTTAAAAAGAGAAAGAAAAAATGTCCACAAGTGTCTAGTACAGAGAGTCGTGTACTACACACTCTCCCCCACCGACAATTTTCGTTACAGCAGCATCAAATTTCGTCTGTCTGCCCATCGTCTGTCTAAATGTAAAAGCGCTCTAAGCTCTCAATTGTAAATCTCTTTTTCGTATTATTTTCTATGTCCAAAATTTTAACGTTATCAATATCAGCTGAGTGTCCACTTTGTAGAATGTGTTGTGCAAGTGCTGTTGTTTCTTTTTTTCTTTCTATGTCCATTTTGTGTTCTCCCATTCTAGTTTTTAAGCTTCTTTTTGTGGTGCCAATATATGTATATGCGATCACAGTTTTCGTTGTTTTTGCCATTAGATGTAATTTCATAAACAGCGTTACTTTTTTGTTCCTTCTGTATTGTTGTTTTTGTTTTTGAGAATATTGTATTTATTGTTTGGTTTGGTTTGTATGCAAAGCATATATTTGTATGTTTAATTGTTTTCCTCAGATTTCTGTTATTGATCAGATTAGGTATGTACGTGACGCTGTAGAATTTTTTATTTATTAGGGCCGTCTTGTCATTTTGTGTGTTTTGTTAAAATACAACTAAAATGCCTCCAAGTGCAGTGGATCTAATCTGGTTCTCGCAGTCTAAAGTTTTCCATAATAAAAATTATTCCCCTCTAATTATCTAAAGCGTGAGAAAAAAGCTGGTGGAGAATGTGTGGAAATTCTTACTGATATCACCTGATTAGTGTAATGTATTTGCTCTGGACAAAACAAATGAAAGCTGAATTGCAGTATTGCAAAATGGTAAATATTAACATTTAAGCTTTTGTGTGAAATAACTTATTTTCAATTTATTATAATAAATAAATGTATTTTTGAGCCAGATGTATTTGAAATACAAAATACTATTGAGTTATGTATTTAAAATACAAAATACTAAATATTTTCAGATCGTGTATTTGAAATACAGAAGCAAAATACGTATTTGTATTTCAACTACGTATTTCAAATACTGTCCAGCCCTGGTCATGAGGTATCATGATCTACTGCTTTAACCACTAAGCCACCGAGCATTTAATTATTTTCTATCTATATTCATCTCATATTAAATCACATATGCATTTTGTTAATTGCCCACATTGTTTGTACAGCGTTTGCTGTCTCTAAACTAGCGGTATTTATTTTATTTATTAACGTACATATTTTTGTATTTTAATATTCTCCGTACCCAGAGATAACAGATAATAGGAATTTTAAGTTCACTTTAAAACTTATATGCATTTTTTACATTTATTTACATATTTTACATAAATTTTTTTTGAAAATAAAGTTCTTCTTACCGTCCATCAAACATCGGTGAACGCACCAACTTAACAGCGAAAAGGAACTGAATTGCACAAACCAAAAGGCAGCAAAGATTCAAAGAGAGCGATAGAGCGCATAGCGCCAAAGTAACATCATAAACAATTATAAAATCCTCAGGCGAACTGCGGGTCAAGGCATCTTCTCGAGCATTGGGTGATATTTTGAGTAAAAATATTAACGACAACAATGCCAACAGCAGGGAAACTGGAAACAAACAAAAAATTAGATTGAGTTAGAGACAACGTTATATTTTATATGCAAGTACATATCAAGGCAGCTTTAATATGGTAGTGGTATAAGCGCAGCTGTTTTTCGTTTCCTTTGCGTAAATCTGTCAAAAACACATAGACTTCCTTGCTTTTTCAAACAAAATTTTGACAACTATTCGTAAATTCTAACAAAAAAATACATGTTGATGTTTGTTGGCGTTTTATTTATTGGAATTCTGCCACTACCGATTATAAAGCTGCCTTGGCACGTACATATGTATAATATATTACCCAAACATAATAAACCTAAACTAGTTAATGCCTCTCGGGGTCCGGGACCATGTTTTGATTGATTGATTATGGCACCATTGGGATTTGTATAATTTGTATAGTTTGTATGATTTGTATTGTTGTTGTTATTATTTGGATTTATAACGGTGGTGCTGTTGACCAAATTACCGTTACTGGTGGCATTTGCATTGGCCACCGCTGCAGCATGAGCCAAAGCGATATGTTGATTCGTGTAGGTGTGTAAATTGTTGCCAATACCATTTAGACCGTTTGGTGTCAGGTGGTTGATAATTGGCGTTACTGGTGTTGTGGTGGTTGCGGTATTTGTTGTTGTATTACCATTTCCGTTCGGTGGCAGTGGCAAAGGTATTGTCGGCGGTGGTGGCAGTGGTAGTGGCTGTGTTTGTTGTTGTTGTTGTTGTTGCTGCTGTTGATGATGGTTAACATTTGTTGTTGCGGCTGTTGTTGAGGGTGAAGCAATATTTAACAGGGTTGTTAAACGTGGTCCACCGTTCACGGCCAACGTTGATGCATTTGTTGTTGCCGTTACTGAAGTTTGTTGTAAATTCGAAGCACTAAGGGTTGATATATTTAAAGGCTGTTGTGGTCTCAAGTGAATATTACGTGCAGTATTTGTTGTTGTTGTTGTTGTATTGTTGCGAACTTGACCGTTTGCTGGTCCGCCAGCATTTGACGTATGTTTCAACATTAGAGTTGCAATGGGTAAGCATTAGCCATCAAGTTGCACTACTGTTGGCTTACATGGTGGCCAAATTGAAACTGAAAATTGTAGAAATAAAAAAAAAAGTTTGTTATTTTGGAGAAAATAAATTAAGTGCTATAGTGGTATGCAAAAGCGATTGTTAATTTAAAGTTGGTTTTATAACATGAAAATTTATATTATTTTAAGTCTATCCTCCATATTCCATAAGGCGTCATCGTCGTCACATGAAGTCGACACAAACAGTTTTTCATTTATTTACTCGTTGCCAAAAAACATTGAATGTTGTTCGACAACTTCTATCTATCGCTTAGGTCAAGGAAATGCCGAAGGCCTATCAAAGAGTGTTTTTCGATGTCGTCCTGATGTGACGACGATGACGCCTCTTGCAATATGGGTGTATGTTACATTGGCAATGTTAAACAGGGTGCCGGTTATTAAAGAGTCAATCAGCTTACTTGGTTCCAATTTAGTGCCGTTGAGTTGTAAATTGAGAAACATGAAGTGATGTTCGATTTAGAAGCGCATTCCTTAAGTTAAATTAGCAATTACATAGCAAATAAATCTAGTAGAAGTCGATAAAAAGCGATTCCGTAAGAAACAATGAATTTTATTGCACTGAATGTGGTTCTTCATGCTGAATGATATGCTGATTTGTCAAATTAACTGTGTCAATGAGAAGTGAACACTGAAATTGGTGAACATTTCAAAATTCATAGTTGCAGAATTTGGCCCCAGTACACAGGAGTTAAGTAGGGGTACTTATGGAGTGCATTGTAATGGAACTACGAAAGTAGATTATGAGGAGGAGGAAAGAGAGGGTGGTGGTTGTCGTCAGCTGAGGTAGCAAAACGATATCTATGAAATGCCAGCTCACTTAGGTCCAAATTGGTCCCGTTGTGTTGCCTGAGTGTGATATGTATCTCTGCAGATCTACATACCACTGGTCCACTTCAAAATCAGCCTGAGTATCTGACGAAAAAGTCGAATCTATTGTACATATATCATATTCAGATACGTCTGCCAATTAGTGTAGCATCGGTCTGCCTAGATACAATGTCTTTAAATATAAGAAACAGCTGGGCACTGACTGAGAAAGTGCTCAACACTCTCCACTTCCTTCTCATCCCAACAACTTCTACAGAACTCATTAAATAGAAGCTTTAATTTCCTTATATATGTTTCTCTGTGGCGTCAAACCTTCATCGGAGAAGACCTCAACAGGTAACCTCGCTAGTCCGTCTGTCCAGTGCAGTTGACGTTGTACATGAGATTCTTACAACTTTTGAGCGGGATCCCAACCATCCCATCTAAATTCTTTGTTATAACCGGAACCCGATCTTTGTCACTTCAACATCCCGGTACCAAAAAAGCTACAGGTTCAAACAGCGTTGCCAGACTGAAGATTTTACCCTAATATGAAGAATTCTCAAGTGAAATAAAATTTGAAGATGTTTTTCTCAATATTAAATAAAGCGCGGATCAATCAAAACGCATGACGTTAATTGCAAATAACGCAAAAAATTTCTTAATATTTTTTATTATAATTGAATAATCTCTGACAACCATGTGTGAAATAAAGGGTGGTTAAATTTTAAGGGCTGTTGATTTTTGAATAAAATTATGTACGGAACAAAATATCGACCAACTAGCCGGCGGCACACCTCCATCCGATGATCCAAATTTTTGATGACGCTGAGGCATAATTGAGGTTCTATGCCGTTAATGTGCCACATTATATCATCCTTTAGCTCGTGAATTATTGCTGTCTTATCGACGTACATCTTTTTTTTCAAATAACCCCAAAGAAAGAAATCCAACGGTGTCAAATCACATGATGTTGGCGGCCAATTGACATCGCCACCACGGCTATTGAATTTGTCGCGTAAAATAGCCATTGTTTCGTTACCTGTGCGGCAAGTGGCACCGTTCTGTTGAAATCACATATCGTCCACATCCATATCTTCCATTTCGGGCCATGAAAGGTTCATTATTATCGCACGATAGCGAACACCAATCACAGCAACAGCCTCATCTTGGGGGAAAAAACGGCCCGATGATGGCGCCAGCCCATAAACCACACCAAACAATAACTTTTTGTGGGTGAAATGGTTTTTCGACAACCACTTTTGGTTTATCATTCACCCAAATGCGGCAATTCTGCCTACTGACGAATCCACTGAGGTGAAAATGTGCCTCATCACTGAAGGTTTTTTTTTCTCCGAAAATTCATCATCCACTGTTGCCATTTCTCGCCACCATTCTGACTATTGACGACACTTAGAATGGTCAAGAGGCTTCAGGTCTTGAGTAAATTGCACCTTGTAAGCGTGTAAATGCAAGTCTTTATGCATAATGTTTATCAACGACGAGTGTCAGAGGTGTTATAGTTGGACACGATGACGAGTTTAGGTGGACGGCTCTTCAGCCACACTATCGCGAACAGCAGCAATATTTTCTGAATAACGAGCTGTACGTGCATGCACTGGTGTTTTCGCATCTCCTACAGACCCGGGTTGTTCAAATTTCTGGATGATATTTTAAATTGTACGCACATTTGAATGATTAAACTGACGATATGCAATTTGATTTGAACGCCCATTTTCATAATAAGCCTGAATAACTTTAACGCGTTGCTCGATTGTGTATCTTTCTATGGTTCAAATTAAATTAGTCTGAAATTGAGAAATGTCAAATAAAGTGCAGAAAAAGCTTTACGTTTAGGTGATGTGGTTAACATTCAACAGTGGCCCTTAAAATTTAACCAACCGATAAAATATCTGGCAAATGCTCACTACGGTGTCAAGCCACATAATCGTGGCGGCCAATTAATATCGCCACGATGTGGGATAACACGGGCTTTGAATTTCTCGCACAAACGAGCCATAATTTCGTTGGCTATGTGGTCAGAGACACCATCTTTTACGAACTGCATATCATCCAGGCCTATATCCTTAATTTCTGGCCACAAGAAGTCTGTTATCATCTTGCAATAGCGAACACCATTCACGTCCATTTTCGAAGAATTCGGACGTGCCCTTATCCAATAAAAACCAATTACTACATTACTATGTGATAAAATTCGTGTCTGCTCATTTTCTGTGGGAACCTCATATCGTCCAGGTCCATATTCTCAATTTCTGACTAAAAGAAGTCTATTATCATCTTGAGATAGCGAACACCATCTAGCGTAGTTGTCGAAGTATTCAAATTTTCCCTTATCCAGTAAAAAACCAATTACTACAATACTATGTGACAAAATTCATGTCTGCTCATTTTCCCTAAAAAAGCAGAGTAAATGCTGTCAATTACGAAATATCACGTTTAACACATTAGCCTTGGTTATATGTGTATTAATTTTTGAATACCTACTACTTGGAGAAAAAAATATATGTTATAATATAAATATGTCCGTCCATACACAAGTCTAACATACCTGCACGATTGTGTATGTCTGGTATTTCATAATTGATCTTGACCAGCAAAAATAGTGATTGGATTTTTACTTTTCCTTTAACTGGCAACCAAGGAAGTAATAAAACGTAGCAATTTTTTCTTTTTCTTCTTCTTCTTTTCTTATAAAGTCAAAGTCAAGAGTTTCCGTTATTTCAACTTGTACGCTATTGTTATTGTTGCAAACTTTCAATCTAAGAATACTTGCATTAATAGTTTCTTTTGTTGTTGCTTTTTGTTCCTCTCCAACATTTTTTGTCGTTTTTGTTTTGGTATCTGTTCATGATACACCGTAATGTGCAGTAATGGCAACAATTAGTGGCATTTACCTTTTATCTGCAGACATACATACATATAAACATATTGGAACATTGGATTTATGCCCCGCAAACATATTGGTGTTAACATTGGATTAGACTTATTCAAAAACATATTCTTTAACACACCTTCATGTAATATGCAATATTACAAAACCAAAAAAATAAATTTCAATAACATCAATCCAAAAATTTTAAACAGTTTGTTTTCTATGTTTCCCAGCTGTCTATATGTCGACATTTCATAGGAGCTACCCTAGTCATTAGACTTTATATTCCAACAATCTAAATGAATTTAAAAAGAAAAATGCTCTAATAAATAATACTTGTCGAAACACAAAAAAAAGCTTTTTCATTTATAAACGTCTCTAACATTTCTTTATATTTCATTTATAGACCGCTGGGAACCCTAAAAAAACAAACTGTTTATAATTTTTTGATTTGTATCAATGTTAGAAGCTAGTGTAGTGAATAAAACTTAATTGATATCAATTTTTGAACCACTCGGTCACGAAACCCGCCTTTTGACAATTTGTCTGCTACAACATTTCCGGACACTGCACTGGTTTGAACGTCTCGCTATCTCTTTTAAAAGCACGTTTACATGATAATAAAGGGTGATGAAATTTTAAGGGCCGCTGTTGATTTTTAATAAAACAAAAATTATCTAGGAGTTATTGTCATTTACTTTTATTATGATAATATTAGTATGGTTCAATTATGTGTGGAACAAAATATCGGTAAAATGGCCGCCGCCACCTCAGCGGCACACCTCCAAACGATGGTCCAAATTTTCGAGGTATAATTGAGGTTCTATTCCATTAATGTGCCGAATTATGTCATCCTTTAGCTCTTGAGTTGTTGCAGGCTTATCCATATACATCTTTTCTTACAAATAACCCCAAAGAAAGAAGTCCAACGGTATCAAATCACATGATCTTGGCGGTCAATTGACATCACCACCACGTGAGATAACACGGCCATTGAATTTGTCACGCAAAATAGCCATTGTTTCGTTAGGTGTGTGGCAAGTGGCACCATCCTGTTCATACCATATATTATCCACATCCATATCTTCCAATTCGAGCCATAAAAAGTTCGTTATCATCTCACGATAATGAAAACCATTTACAGTAACTGCCTGATCGGCCTCATTTTGCCGTCAGCCCATAAACCGTACCAAGCTGCCACTCTTTGTGGGTGCATTGGTTTTTGGACAATCACTCTTGGATTATCATTCGCCCAAATGTGGCAATTTTGCTTATTGACGAGTGCCTCATCACTGAAGATGATTTTCTTCGAAAATTGATCATGCACTGTTGCCGTTTCTTGGACCATTGACGACACTTGGAATGGGCAGGAGGCTTTTGCTCACTTCACCTTGTAAGCGTGTAAATGCAAGCGTTTATGCCTAAAGTTCATCCACGACGAGCGTGAGAGGTGCAATTGTTGGGCAAGACGACGAGTTTAGGTGGACGTCTCTTCAGCTACACTATCGCGAACAGCAGCAATATTTTCTACAGAAAGAGCTGTACTGGTGCTTGCACATTTTCTACAAACATTTCAAATTATTGACAATTTTTCCGATTGTGCGCACATTTGCACAATTAAATTGAAAAAAATCACGAAGTTAGTTACATATATAAAATTAGCTTAAACTTATACTACAAAAAAGTAAAAAAAAAAAAAACGAAATAAATTGATGAAAAAGCAAATATTTGAATTTTTTATTTTAGCACGATTCGTCATTTTCTACTTTTGGTAGAAAATGTTATTAAATTGAATTTTTGCTTAAATTTTTTATTTTTCTTATTGTTATGTTAGAATATAATATTTAATATTATAATAATTTTGCTATAATAAACAAACATTATTTTTGAGTTTGACATAAACAAATCAAAAGAAATACGTTTAAAGATTTTTTTTTCCTAAAATTAAGATTTTTCGTTTTTGGGAAATGAAGATTTTTCGACAAACATTTTTGGCACCAATGCGATCAAAGCTTTTAAACAGCTTTGGACTGTTTCGTTATTCACGTGGAATGCACCTTTCATTTTATTCAAACGTCACTTTTTTCATCTTGGTGACTTGTGTGAATGTTTGCTGGGATTGAAATAATTGTGTTTATGCAGTTTAATATTTTATTAAAGCGGTGTGCGCGTTAATATGTAATTGTGTTGATTTTTGTTTTTCTGTTTTGTGTGAAAACTTTTTAAGTTGCTGTTCGTTCGTTTATTAAGCATAAACATAAATAATAATAATAAAAAAAAAAAAAAAGAAATTGATGGTGTGAATGTTGTGCATTCAAGTTTAATGGAATTGAAATGCTTTCATTAACTGTTTTTAAGTGCTGTTTGTTGACGGTTGTTGTTGTTGTAGCAATTTTAAGTCTAATGCTTTTCTGTCTGTCTCCGTCCTCCTACTGTTTTTATGGGACTTCGTGAATTTCTTAATATTTTATTAATTTCGAGTGAAATCTAACAACTGAAAAGGTTGTAAACTTTTTTAAGCGGAGTATTATTAAAAAGCAGACAAATTGGTATTGCACACTCTAGTTAAAATTATCTGTGAGTGTGTGTGTGTGTGTTAATTAATGTTGCAAGTTTACGGATAATGCATTATATTCCATTATTATTTTATTACAAAGAATTCATGCTTATTAAAAGAAAAAAACATGATGTATTCCATATTTCTTATTAAAAGCTGTAATTTTTTTCAGAACTTTCCCATCTGTTAAGATCAAAAATGAATCTAACGAATTATGTAGTTAAATAGACTTTTTATGTTTTCTTCGATTCGCGTTTGATCGAAGTGGGAGGGGGTCATCCAGAATGCTCACTTGGGACGTGTGCGAAACGGTAGCAAAGTACTATGGTGAGGAATAATTTGTATGTGGTAGAAAAATTTTATCTTTTTAATTTTGACAAAACGAAACAACTTTTTAATCAAAGAATAAATAAAAATGAATAAACTAAGAAATAATTATAATAGAACCAAGGTAGCTTTAATAGGATAGAGGTATAATCACAACTGTCTTTTGTTGCCTTTGCGGATATTAGGCAAAAACAAATTAACTTCCTTGCCGAATTCAGGCGAATTCATAACAAGTGAAATTGACAGCGCAGCAACTTTTTTAATTTTACTGCCTATTTGTGGGAGATGTTCAAAGCAAACAAGAATCGGATTGTAGCTTGACGAATACGTAACAATTTGGGTTTGTTTACTGTACACGATTCGGTTTTATCGATTTACTTGGGGGTTACACGACCAAGTTTTGCCTTTCAAGTTTTAATACATTCTCACTTTTCTACTAATACATTCATACTTTGATGCGAATTTGATACGAATTTGCTTTCAAATTTGCTTTCCAACTCTATGTTCAAATTTATAGGCAAGAAAACAGCTGATAGCTATTTTAGTGAACAAATTTTTTATCTTTGTGTTTAAAAATTCTGCCGCCATAGTTTTTTGTGTTAATTTATTAGAAAATAAATTAAATTTGTGTTGATTATTAGAAATAATTTTTTTTATTTATAAGGAAGCATTATTTTTAAATTTTTTTTTTTACACCGGCATCTTGAAAATAAAATTGCTTTGAAATTGCGTGCAGCCTACGTCACAGCTTTCAATTTTCTTAAATTTTGACAAGCAGTACGTGTAAAAAACTTGATACTGAATTGGAAATAAATTTGATGGTGTAACTGCAGGGTTACTTACGAAAGCATTTACGTTGTATGAAGTCGTAGTGTTACCTACCTACTACAATTTAATATTTGTTTACTTTTGTTCATATAAAATATTTATTTTAATCATTAAAAATGGTAACCCCGTCTCAATATAAAAAAGGAAATAGGAGAAGGGAAACAAAAAAACAAAAAACACAAATTTCTAAAAAATTTTAGAATCAAAATATTTTTTTAACAAAAATTAAACATTTTTAAAAACATTCTAGACATAAAAGTATGAATAAAAGAAAATAAAAAAGATTTGTGTATTTGAATAAAAATTTGCGGTATTAAATAGTTCTGTAATAAATTGCATTGTTTTTTATCCGGCGATTGGTTGGTTTCATTCGTGTATGTGTGACATTTGTATCGGCACGAATCGTCACACAAAAACCCAAAAAAAAAAAAAAAAAAATACATATCATACCACGTAAGTAGCAATAATATATGACATTCGCGTCGAAAAAACGCAAACATGCAAAACGTTAACGTTTTAAAGTGAAGTACAGACGAATTGTCTCCTGAAAACAGGCTGTTAATGTGTTTCAGATGGCAATGGAATAATTAAAAGAAATTTAAAAAAAAAAAAAAATTTAATTGTTTATTGTATCTTGAGCGCCAGGTATCATCCAGAATCCTCCCTAATCTGGCAGGCCATTTTCACCTTTTCAAGCTCTATGATCTGAGACTTTCACTTTCACGAAATAATTAAAAGTTTTTTTTTTCTTGAATACAAAATATATATAGGGTGTTTTTTTAAGCCCGATAGAACTTGAAATTGTAAAAAATAACACAAAAAATTTAATTGTAATCAAAATTTTTTTTTATTCGAAAGATCAATACGTGACATTAACATTTGAAAATGATTTCGGGCATATGGGCACCGCGGCTGTTCTTGACGAAGCGCATTCTGGACGTCCAATTTTGGACCACTTTTTCGAGCACTGCTGGCCGTATGTCACGAACAACACGAACAATGCTGGCCTCCAAGGCGTCAATTGTTGCTGGTTTATCAGCATAAACCAGTGACTTCACGTAGCCCCACAGGAAATAATCGAGAGGTGTCAAATCGCACGACCTTGGAGGCCAATTGACAGGTCCATTTCTCGAAATCAACTTATCGACAAATTTTGATTTCAGTAAGTCGATGGTTGCGTTCGCCGTATGGCACGTAGCGCCATCCTGTTGAAACCACATCTCCTCCGGATCAATGTCATCCATATTTTCAAACAAAAAATCATTGATCATGGTGCGGTAACGATCTCCATTGACCGTAACGCGAGCTCCGGCCTCATTTTTGAAGAAATAAGGTCCGATGATGCCACCAGCATGAAAACCGCACCAAACAGTGCATTTTTCTGGATGTAATGGAGTCTGTAGGGTCTCTTGTGGATTGGTCTCACTCCATATGCGGCAATTTTGCTTATTAACAAACCCGTTAAGCCAAAAATGCGCCTCATCGCTGAACACAATTTTGCGTCTATAAGTTGCGCGAATCGACGACTGATTTTCAAAGTAAATTTGGATAATTTCGTAGCGTTGTTCAAGCGTGAGTCTATTCATGATGATTTGTCAGAGTATACTGAAACAAATAAAAAAAAATGTTTCATCAAAATTTAATTTTTTGTGTTACTTTTTACAATTTAAAGTTCTATCTAGCTTAAAAAAACACCCTATATGTATGTATATATTTTTTAAATTCCTTTTTGTGTTTATATTTTTCTCTTGACATTTGAAAAATATTTATTTTTTGTAGTGCTGTATTTATTGCTCTTGTTTTTGCTTTTTCAAACCAAAGTAAAACAAAATTTTGACAATTTTTGGAAAATTCTACCATCAAAATACATGATGTTTGTTGGTGTTGTATTTATTGTAATTCTGCCACGAAACAGCTAGTTATGCCCCAGCTAAAGATTTGATTATTATTTTTCTTGTCTTTTTCAATCCATAATTATTGATCAGAGCAAATTTGTATTGTAAAAAATCCTTCTTAAGAAATTAAAAACTTGAACTAAAACCCGATGTACATATGTACAAACCAAAAAAATGTTTAATTTAAAAATATATGTGATGTTTTTTGGTGTTGTATTTATTGTAATTTTTATTGGCACTACCTGTTTAAAGCTGCCTTGAATAGAACCGGTTTTCAATTTTATATTCACCCTTATTGTAAACAGTCATTCTCATTGAAAAATTCCCATTTTCCCAAAACTGCAATCGTTAATACGTTTCCCCTAGAAATGAATTCACATTTTCTATCTGTAATTCAGTTCGGAATAATAACACACAAAAAAAAATTCAAAATCGGCCAAAATTCACCTTTAAAGGCCAGTACGCAGTTCTTACGGAAATTCAGAAATTCCCATAAGAACTGTAAAAAAAGTTACGGAATTTCAGGTTGGAAAATTCCTTATGTAAGTTTCCGCATAACGGTACCGAGTTCATAACAGCCCGTCTACATTAGACATGAAACACTGTTAAGACATACTGTTAAAACATACCTTTGACGGCTCGATTGTTATATGGTGGAGTACCCGTGTGTCTTGATTTTTCATTATTTTAACTCCGTTAACAAAAGCACATCATCACTTTTTATGCCCTTTTTTATAGTTTGTGGAAAAAAATATGTTTTTATTGCAAAATTTATAATCTAAAATAAGAATTTGAACTTTTTTTGCCAATTTCTCTTAATTTGAAACTATTTTTACTTTTTCCATATTAAAATGTCATTTTCTGTTAAGACAGAGCTTTTAAAACAGACGTCTTAACAGCCTTGTCAAGACGGCAAGAAAACATTAACATTTGCAGTCTACAACTGACAGTAACAGTATTTTGCTGTTCCTGTTAGTGTTCTCGTGTCAGGTGTGGACAGCACTTAAAGAAAAGTAAACTGAATTTTTGATATTTTTTTATTATTACAGGTATGTTAAAAGTAAAAGTGGAGACTTTTTTCCGTTAACTGAAAAAAAATTAATGTTCATGCATTTATTTGCCTACGGAATTTTTGACAATTTGTTAATAAAATGGTGTAAGAATTGTTTGCCGAATATTTGGATGAAGTGAACTTAGCATGAGGTAAGTATTTTCATGTATAAATATAGCTTTTCTACACCAATCTGCACAATAATTTTTCCGTGTAGAAATAAATGTATATTTCCAAACGTGAATTTGTGTAGTGCCTTAAACAGGGTATTTTAAAAAAAGTGTCACAAAAAATCTCATATACCTCAAAAAATGCTCAAATTGACACTTTAGTATCAAAAGCGCAACGCTGGAGATGATTCGTTCACTTTAAGCCGTTCGTTCATGAACGACACAGCTCTTATAGTGAAAGGCCAATGTAAGCGGCATGCGGCAGAGGGCGGCAACAATGTGCCCCTTTTACAAAAAATTATATTTTTTATAAAAATATTCGTACATCACTTTCAACATATTGAATTTAATGTAATTTGGCAATGCCGTTAAAGGCGGCCGTGCGGCAATGTTGAGATGAGTTTAACTTTTCGTTTTGCCGCTTCAATTTGTCAAACCAAAAAGTAAAGGAAAAAAATAGAAGACAGAAATTAATTTTCGGTTTTGAAATTTCAACAATTGAATTTGTTTATTTATTTTGGCTTAAAAAAAAATCAAAATGTTTTTTTTTTATTTAATCTTCGAAGCACAAATTTTTCTTTAATTAGCCGCGTTCATTTGCCTACAACAAATAAACTCAAGCGGCAAATAGAACAGGTGGTTGCCGCTCGTTGCCGCAAACCGCTTACATTGGCCTTTCACTATTATCAAAACGAAAGAAGATGTTTAAAGCTGAAAATATTTAAGAATTAGGATAATTTGCATTTGAGCTGACGATATATATTAACGATTAAAAATATTCAAACGCTGCATTCAAAAACTGTTGTTTCAATATATGTATACGTACATACAAGCATATGTAAATATGTATGTATGTGAGTAGTATGCATGCACATATGTACTTATGTATGTTCTTATATTCTACAAGGTGCACAAAGTGCAAGGTGTTTCCTTTTTTTCGTTATAAGTTTCAGGTTGATTTGGTTTTCAACCACCCGTTGTACCTTCATAAACATATATACATACATACACACATGCATAGTAATACTAAAGGAAAAAAAAAACAGAGGAAGGAAGGAATTTATTTGCAGCAAGAAACCTCACAAAACACATGCCATTCAGATAACACGAACATTTACAAAAACAAATGCTTATATGCATATGTTTGAGTGTGTGTGTATGTTCATAGCTACATGAATACAGATGTTGCTGGTTTTCAAAGATCGGGGGAAATTTGAAGAGAAAAAAAACAGAAATAGAGTAAAATTTCTACAAAAAATGAAACAAAATTAACGCGCGCTATTTACAATTCATTCAAATAATTTTTTTTTTCATTTAAATTTGAATCCATGTGTTTCAAAGTAAGTTTGCTTGTTTGTGTGTGTGTGTGTGTGTGTGTGTGTGTAAACAACTCAACGGCAGAAACAAAATATTTGTATTGCAAATAAAATGTTTACCAAAACAAAAACGTTACAAAGAACGACAAAAAAAAAACAAAACTATATTTTGTTTATTCTTGTTTGATGGTATTTTGTTGGTAGCACTTAACGTGTTTTGCTGGGCTTGTTCGAAGTTGGAAAGAGTTTTCATACATCGAACCTCTTTAAATTGTTTGTTAATCGACCCACCAGCCGAGCGATCATTCGAAACCAACCAAACAACTCCAGAACAACTTGAAAAACCAGCAAAGCAGTTTGGAATTTCAATTACATTTAACAATGTCTGCAAATACGTGTGCGTGTGTGTATTTGTGCCTGTGTGCCGCTTAAGGCCCAATCAGACTATTATACAAGTATAAATACTTTCATTAGATTTTGTGAGATAAAAGTCTAAACACATTTCTTGCGACTGTCAAAAAGTCTAACGTAAATTAGATTTTGCATTCACACCATCACACTTGATATAAACCAACATAGATGTGCCATCATAAAACTTTTGACGGCGGCAGGTGCGCTATTCGTCGTAGGCGATAGACGTGCCGGCGCGTGAAATTATTCAACAGTTAAAATAATAATTATGTATAATATATCCAAATTCAATAGCACAAACATATTTTATGTTCTACATATAGCATGAGCAAAATACATTTATAAATGACAGCTAAATTCCAAATTTCGAGCTTTTTTATAAGGACAAAAAATACTATCAGTGACGGCACCCCATCGGCTACGAAATAGCCGACTACTCAATTTTTAATTAGCTGGTTTGCTAAAAAACACAACCCTGATCCAATGTAAAGTATTATCGTTTTGAAAAGTTTCAAAAAACAACAAAGTCGTATGGGATGTCAAATTTTTATCGTATTATTTTTCGTATGTATGACGGATTACATTCAGACCATCAGACTTGCACGTATTATTTGAATTTTTGACAAGTATTAATACAAAGTATAATAGTCTGAACTGGGCTTTATTATTATCCAACTTCCATTCCTATCCCACCAAGATTTGTTTGCTCTTTTGTTGTTGTTGTTGTTTTTTTTGTTAGCATCTTGCCTTACCGTTGTTGTTATAACTGCGGTCAATGTATTTGCTGTTGTTATTGGCATTTTAATTTTTAACTGTGAGAATACGAGCTTCCTTTGCTAGTTTTCGATGCTACGAAGAGTGCTGCTGATGATGATACGTATTTATGAAATCGAAATCGCAGACAATAAAAAAAAACAAATATTAAAAAATTACCTATAATGAACATTTTTTACATACTCACGATCGTCATGAAAATAATCACACACAAAGTCTGTTTGGGAGTATATATATGTATATGTACATACATATTTCTATACCCAGTTGACCATGCGTTTAACGTGCTATTCATAGAACACAGACGAGCAATTAGTGTAGAAAATTTATTTGAAAGCTGCTCAATTTTTGAACCAGGTCACCCTGATCTGGGTGCCAGGACATGAAGGGCATCACGGCAATGAAATGGCTGACAGTTATGCCAAGAAAGGAGCAGAGGGGACTTACAGCTATGGACATATAAATGGCACATCTTACAGAGAGTTCATTCGTATGCTACTATTGGGTAAAAACAATTAACAAGCAAAAAGTTTTTAGTTTTTTTCTAAGAGTTATTAAGTATATTTATTATTGATAAGAACTAAAATGAAAATTTATTAGTTAAAAAAAATTTTATTATTAAAAGAAAAAAACACCAGTGAAAAAAAGTGGACACATAAATGGCACAATATCTAAATATAAGAAAAAAATGATTTTAGTATTGAATTATTTGGGTTTTTGGTATGTGAAAGTATTTTACCGTTAATATTTGGTACTGTAACCTTTATTTCCGATGACCGCTTCCCACCTACGATCCATACTTTCTACAAGTTTTTGGCATTTTGCTTTGGGTGTGGCATAGCAAGCTTCTTGCGTGGCTGACCACAAATCGTCCATATTTTTATAATTTTTTTTTCGCGATTACAACCTTGACTTCGTTCCAAAGGTTTTCTATTGGATTTAAGTCAGGACTCTGGGCTGGCCAATCCAAAACGTCGATCTGCTTTGCACTAAACCAATTTTTTATTAGGTTGTAAGAGTGTTTGGGGTCATTGTCTTGCATGAATTTCCACTTAATTGGCATCGAATCGAAAGCGTATGGTTCCATATGGTTTTTTAAAATGTCTAGGTACTGAAACTTGTTCATTTTCCCATTAATTTTTACAAGAGGACCTACGCCACGCCAAGAAAATACACCCCATACCATAATGCTACCTCTGCCGTATTTTACCGTCCTCTGAGTGAACCGATGATTGTATTCTTGTCCTTTATGACGATGTACAAAGGTTCTGCCATCTGGTCCTATTCTATTTATTTTAGTTTCATCACTCCATAATACGTTTTTCCAAAAACTAATAGGTTTTTCTTTGTGCGTTCTGGCGAAGACTAGTCGTTTGGAAATATTCTTTTTTGAGAGGAGCGGTTTTTTTCTGGAAATTCGCCCAAAGAAATTTGCCTCATTTAATCTTCTTCTAACAAGTCTGCTAGATATTTCCGCGCCCAAATATTCGTTAATTTCAGATGCTATCTGTCGTGAGGACTTAAATCGATCAATTTTCGCCATTCTGACAATAGCTCCATCCGTACGCACATTTGTTTTTCCAGGCCTTGACTTTCGAGTTTAACCCTTAATCAATACATCGGGGTTCTCAACACATGATTTGATTACGTTATATACTTTTTTTCTAGAAACTTTCATTACTTCAGCAATTTCTGAACCTTTTTTCCGTCTTCATGCAGTTTCCATATTATTCGCCTTTCCTCAGTTGTTGTATGTTTGCCTGAACCCATTTTTAAAAAATTTTCACTCTTTACAATTATTTTTTAACTAGGAAAAATAAGAAGTGGTTTGAAATAAATTTTCGCGAGAACTACCTTCTTTAAGTAAATTGTGCCATTTATATGTCCACTTAAAATTAGCACTTTTTATAAAAAAAATATAACGGTGAATTATTAACGAAATATAACGGAACATTTGAGTGTTGTTGAGATAATTAATCTTACAACAAATAATAAGAAAACAAAAAACTTGTATTTTTGAAACTTTTTTGGTGTAAAGCGCGTGAATTTATGCGTAATTGGAGTTTGTGCCATTTATATGTCCATAGCTGTATATTGGACCCACAACTTTTGGCTTTAATAATGGTCTCCTGAATGAGGAGGTAAAGAAATGGACGGAATCCATCGTTGAACAACATTAGAACGAGACAGCTGGTCTTGAACACTCCAAGAAATTTCTAAACTTTGATAAAAAGAGGGCCCAACGTGCTCTAAAACCGGACAGGAAAAGTCTCAGAACATTGATAGGTGCACTTACAGGTCATTATAACTGCTACAAGCACCTTCACAGGATGGGCATTTCCAACACAGATATTTGCAGATTCTGCGGTGATGAAGAGGAGTCAATGGAGCACTCAATCTCCCACTGTGGAGCACTGGGACACAGAAGATATAGGCTACTACAAGCTTATATGTTAAGTGAATGTGACTTAATATCACTCCCATTGAAGGAGCTTGTCCGTTTTCTTGACATACTCAACCCATAATGGGGCAAGGGAACGCACAATATATCAACATTGGTCGCAGTGCAAATGGCCGATGAGGGCCATACCCCATCCACTAATAATAATAATAAATACTCAATTTTTGAAGTGATTTCCATATAAATTTTTTTAGACAAGTGCTCGTCTGTGTTCTATGAACAGCACATTAGACATCTCAAACGGTGTGCACAAAAGAATAGAAAATCATGGAGGACATATTTTTTCTGGCGAGGGGGAAAAATGCGTTACGCATTGGGCAGAGGGTCCGTGCCCTTCTCTTTGTGTCGGACTGATCACCACAGTGATACAAATTTCCACCCCGGGACCGCCTTAGCATTGTTTCGGGGTGGATTCCCAATGGCTTAGTCAGCCCTTCTGTTTATACTATCCTTTGTCTGGAATAATGATTACGATCTTGTCCTGCGGCGTCTAGAATCACGATATGCTAAAAAGTTGGCCTCGCTCACTATCATGATGTCCACGACATTCTCTACTGTTATTGAGCCAGCTACCATCTGCAGTTCTCTACGAGTTTCCGCCCATCGAATACACTTTTACTGTCTTCTTTGATCAGGAGTTATTGATCGTGGCAATTATTCTTATAATTAAAAATAAAAATATTTCTTGGCTTTAGCCAGGATTGAACTTGAGCTAGACGAATAAACACACTTAAAGAAAGTGTGTTCGGCGTCTTGTAGAACTTCTTCTTCTTATAAACAAAAGAATGTGTTGCATTTGCCCATTTTGTATAAGTAGCTCCGATAATAGCTGTGACCTGACAGCATTTGAGTCAAGTAATAGTTCACATTTCCATGCCGTCTGTTTAACCATTACTCGATATTATGAATGAGACGGTCCATCCATCTGCCCCTAGTGTTCATGCCTTCCTTCGTGCTAGGATCAGTAGATATATTGGGATTATACCTGCTATTACTGCAACCGCTCTCGATACCGTACGGTATGCAGATGTTACGCGTTAAGCAGCTGCCCTTTGCACCGCCCGTCTTACAATTATACCGATCAATGACACATGCTTTGAGATTGAGCGAGCCCTGAAGGTAAAACGCCCTCAATACTAATCCACACATGCCAAACTTATCCTTCTATACGTTAATGTTCGTTCGCATGTAGGGATTCCAGTGAAAAACTATTTGAAAACATTTCATTAGGGAGTACTACCAGACATTGCAACGTCCGACCATCATCTGTTCCTGTCAATGGCATATGCTCTGTCGGATGGCATATGCCTTTCGCATCATATAAAGATACCAAAAATAAGTTCTTCAGCAAAATGGGAAAAGGTAGTTGCTGGTGATGGGCAATACTTCAATTGAGTATAAACTACCGTTCTTTCACAATAAATATTATTTTTTTGACAAAAACTGGCGGCGAAATATTTGTACTCGCAATATTTTCGAAAAAATTGCAAATCAACCATTGAAGACCACACAAACGACAATATCACTCACGATTATACAGACTTCAATTGAGTTTAAACTACCGTTCTTTCACAATAAATATTATTTTTTTGACAAAAACTGGCGGCGAAATATTTGTACTCGCAATATTTTCGAAAAAAACGCCAAGCAACCATTGAAGACCACACAAACGACAATATCACTCACGATTATACAGAAGACAGTTCTCTTTTCTCTACCATGTTAGTCAACGGACAGTTAGAAGGCTTTGTAGCTCATGTGTCACTAGGGATGAAACGAAGCGAGTAAATACTCGATACTTTTCTTTCGAAACCAAGTACTTTTGATAACGATGCTTTACCAGCGGGTACCAAGTAGGTATCGGTCAAATATCCGTCTTATTCACAGATAAAAAAAATTGTGATGGTCACCATTTCTGCCATAATTTTATTTGTTTTCAAAGTTTTTATAAAATAAATCCGCAGAAACCGTGCTTGCAAAAGCGACGACTAAAATCGGGTATGGTCGCATTTCAAAAAAAAAAAGTACGATAGGACTGCGGTCACGATCTTGAGATACTAAAATTAATAGAACTCGTTACTAAAGCCATTCGAAAAATCTTCAGGCCAGAATTATGTGACTATTGAAGATTATACCAACGATAAATTGTCTTACATCGAAGCTATAAAGCTCTTCTTCCTCCATTGAATATGTCAGACAGTTAAAAGACAAACTATTAGGTGAATGTAGAAGAGTATGATAGAATTCGCTTTCGAGGTCCTAATTAGGACACCTCGATTTCAGCCAGTGGATCAGAAGATCAAGTCCATAACGAAGATTTTTGGCTCCATGTGTTTTTCCCTGCCACTTTATCTTTTCGATACCGATTAGCGATACAAATGTGTATCGATGCTTTTTCTTCAATACCGAATAACATATACATTGCAATCGATACCGTATCGATACCCTAGTGCTATCGTTTCATCCCTATGTGTCACTAGTAGACTATCGACTAGTCTAAAGATATTGTCTCCCATCTTCCCTTGAAATGTATTTAGAAAACTTAGCAAAAGGACAAACAGTGCAATGCTAGTATATCGAGTCGTTGACTATGCCATCTAGGACAGTTTTGTCATCTGGGATATTCACATATGTATGTATGATAATGTGTGTGCATTTATATACGTCCATGACTGTAAGTGTTTACTTGTAAGCATGAATATTCTTCTCGCATCTCAAATTTTTAACAACTTTCAGATTTAGAATATACATATGAACATAAATATGTTTGTGTGTATTCATGTAAGTATTTCTTACCAGTTTTTATATTGGGTAGGAGTAAATGAAGTTTCCTTAGTTAAATCTTTGGTCCGTAATCAAAAGAGTATGTATACAATTAATCGCAAAAGTATGCGCACAATAATAATAATTCAAAATAAACATTAATAAATTATTTAAAACAGGAGATATTGATTTTTATTATTATTTCCACATAACGCTAATATATCTAAAATTAAGAAGTGGAAATAAAAACTATGTTTAATGTTTAAGAAAAATAAACATTAAACATAGGAATATAACAAAACAAACATAAAAACTGTAATTAATTCATTGAATAATTGGCCGTTTGTATAATTCATGGAAATGATATTTTCCCTAACACAACATTATTAATAAATAAACAATGTGTAAAATTTGTTTATTATTTAAACTTTAATGAAGCACAACACAAAAATTATTTTTATTAAAACTTTGTATGTCATTACAAGTTTTGTTTTTTTTTTGTCAACTTCGTAAATTGAACATCTTGAAGCAAGAAAAAAACTAATATTAGGTATACAACGTTGCTTTCGCGTTTTCAGTAGATGGCTGTGGTCAGCGTTGTCAACTTTGAAATTTCAAAACGCACCGAAATGGGGAAAAATTTCAACAAAAACTCACCGAATTTTTAATTTGTTCCTTTCATTTTTAAAAAGCGATTTTATATTTTAAGAAGTACAATATTTGTATCTTACCACAATAATGACACAGCCTTTTAAGCGACGATGGCATGCAAACAAATTGGTTCAATATCTAGAATACGTGTTTGCCAAACTTGACCTCTAGTACGACTCCGTTAATTTTATTAAGATAATATTACCTTTACAATAATTATAACGATATTTTATCCAACTTATTATTAAATAACAATATCATTTAATTATATTTGCAATCGACCGAAATCAGCTGTTACTTTTACTGCCTATTATCAGAGACCCAAAATACCTGCTTATTGTCGTCAAAATTATATTCCAGGAAAGAATTTATGATAATCGGATCATGAAAGCTTACAGAATCTTACTACTGGCCTTCAAATTCGATTAATAGCAATCAAACACAGTATAAGCGGCGCCTTTAAAATAATTTATTGAAATATACGAAAACTTGCCAGAATTATAACTACTAAAAGATGAATTTTATCGTAATCAATATTTAATGCAAACGTTTTGTAAAAACTATAATTTATTTAATAATTTCTCAAATACCAAAACCGTAACGAATTCACCAGCCATACAAACTTCTCTGTTCAGAGACTGCATTTATTGCAATATTTGACAAACTTGGCTTGATCGTTTAAGAACACAACACTCTCTAAAAGCAGCAATTTTTATAAAATGAAATTTTTCGTTTTCTTTTGAGAGTGTGTACAAGATTGTCTTACTTTGTGCATATAACATGGTGCGTTTTCCACGCAGAATGAGACGTAAAAATGTTGGACACTTGCTTAAACTGTTTTCTTACATTAAAACAAAAAGTTGAGTTGAATTTGATGTTGTGCGACCAAAATTTAAAAAATGCACCGAAAATTTAGAAAAAGCGCACCCCGCACCGACTAAAGAATTTATCGCACAAATATTTTTAAAAAGCACCAAAAATGGTGCGAAACGCACCGAGTTGACAACGCTGGCTGTGGTAGCCGAAATAAATAGATCCTAGCTGTCATACAATAAGTAAACATAACGCCATGGTAAACGTATTGTAATCATCCGGTGATAAGATCACCATCACTACCTGTCAATATGGCCTACGACAAGATAATGATCCGAAGCATACTGCCCTTAATATATAACGTATTATATACATATTAATAACATATTATATAACGTATAACGTATTCTACTTATCAGTTTAATTTAAAACATTCATCTGGCATAACTTTTCCATTCATTGACAGTGAAACCGTTCTTTCAAATTTAAGATCACTTAAATCTTCTTCTTATTATTATTATAGTTATACAATTTGTAAACATAATGCCATCGAAATATTAGTCGGTTTGCGTCTGCGTAATAAAGTTATTCTCGAATAAACATTTCAGCTTATGAGCCAAATTCTCGTCATTTGCGGGAATATGAAAAAATCAAGAACGGTGATTTTGACTTCAAAGACCAGCATAGCAGTGGAAGAGAGGAGGATTTCGGCGATGCATAATTTGAGGCATTACTTGATCAAAGCTCATGTCAAAACTAACAAGAATTGGCGGTGATGCAACAAGCCGTTTCAAATCGCCTGAAAGTTATGAGAATGATTCAGAGACAAGGAAATTGCGTGACATACGAGTTGAAGCCGGGATATGTTGCACGGCGTTTGTTTGCTTGTGAACAGCTGCTTGCAAGGCAAAGGCGGAAGGGATTTCTGCATCGCATGGTAACTGAGGACGATAAATATTCTTCATTACGATAATATAAAGCGCAGAAAATAATGGTGATATCCCAGCCATGCTTCCACGTCGACGCCAAACCGAATATGCACGTTTTCTAGATAATGCTCAGTATTTTGGTGGGACTAGCTTGGTGTAGTGTATTATAAGTTGGTAAAACCGATTGAAACAATCACAGGCGATCGTTAGCGAACGCAATTAATGCGTTTGAGCCGAGCATTCAAAGACAAACGGCCGCAATATAATGAGAGACATTATAAAGCGATTTTAAAACATGACAATGCTCGCCTTCATGTTGCGAAAGTGGTCAAGGCGTAATTGGAAACGTTCAAATAGAAAATTTTGCCCCACCCGCCGTATTTCCGAAATCGATTTTGAGAATTTCCAGAAAAATACGGAACCACTTCGCTAATCGGTTTTTCATATTCGGTGCGAGTTTTTATCGTAGAACATGTTTCTGAACTATACCTGTGTATACAGTGTTGCTGCTTTAGTGCGAAAATTGGAGCTGCCGTATTGCTTCCGAGTGGGGGGATTTTGGCGATTCCCGGAAACCATTTTGGGAATAACAAAAATTCGGAACCACTTTGGAAATATTCGGTGCGTGTTTTTGCCGTGGTACATGCATCTGAACTACAAACGGTCATTCGCTTTAGTGCAAAAATTGAAGTTGTCGTATTGCTTCTGAGGAAGTAGGTGTATTTTGACGTTTCCTGAAGTCGACTTTGGGAATTGCCGAAAAACTTGGAACCGCTTCGCTAACCGAGTCTTAATTTTTACTTTGAAATCGAAGCGTATTTTTTAAACTATCAGGCATGTTCTGAGAAACGCAAAACGCTTAAATTTAGCGTTTTCGATTTGAAAACGCCAAATAGGTGTTCTGAGAAACGTATAATGCAAGAAGTATGGTTTTGAAATTTCAAATGGCCAAATAGGTGTTCTGGAGAACTCATATCATTAAAAATTGGCGATTTCAACTCGCATGTGTATATTAAAGTGAACTGATTGAATTTGCTAAAACTGAACTTGCAAAATTATTTACAATTAAACTTTAATATGTCTTCTTTTTATTTCAATAAAAAGTTGAAAGAATTTTACACACTTTCAATTAAAAAAAAATTAAATTAAAATTTTTTTCTATTTGTTGTCAAGTTATTTTTTATTTATATAACTACCACATACATATATACGTATTTAAAACACATGTAGTATTTTTTCGGAAAAAACTCCGACACGCCAGTTAAACGCGCGTTCTGTAGAACACCTAAAAATCAATTAAAGGCCCTGATTCACTATCCTACATGATCGTACGATTCATCCACAGGAAACTGTTTCAAAAGTCTGGCCGACTTAAAAAAATCGCTTCAAAATGGCGTTGTAGGCCACACTATCATACAAGTATAATTGCAACACAGTGAAGTCAAATACCTAGGTATTCATTCATCTTGACCGTAGACTAACATGGAAGTCGCACATCGAGGCAAAAGTAACGCAGATGAAATTGAAAGCAGCGCAAATTAACTGGCTACTAGGCAGAAATTCGACCTTGAAGCTTGATTGTAAACTTTTGCTGTACAACTCGATTCTAAAGCCAATATGGTGCATTGGGATTCAATTATGGGGCAATGCTTCGGCATCCAACATTGAAAAAATTCAAAGAAGTCAAAATAGAATTCTCCGTAGAATTACAGATGCTCCATGGTACGTTAAAAACTCACGAATCCACGCAGATCTGAACGTACCTTTTGTGAAATCTGAATTTGTGAAGTACGCGACAAGATATATTAACAATCTTGAATTCCATCCAAACCCTCTTGCAGCTAATATTCTTAATTTTGGTGGTCATACCCGTCTGAGAAGGAGGGATACTTTGGCTACCATTAGAGCTCTAAACAGATGACTGAATTCTGAACTAATATTCCCATAAAAATAAATTTTTGTCCAGCACTGGCAGGACTTTAATCACAATTTTTTTTAGTATTAAGAATTGAATACTTATTGTCATTACATTTTTTATGTAGATTCAATAAATAAAATAATAAAGTTAAAAAAAAAAAAACGCACGATTTGTCAAAAAGTCTGTTGCACGGTTGCATTTTTAGTACTTTTTCAGCACACATGCTTTATTTTGCAGATCGCACGATCGTGTATGATAGTGTAACATGGCCTTAAGCGTTTTTCAGAACGCTTTGCGGTTTCAGAACGCGCGTTTCTCGGAACATGGCTGTATATTTATTTCTTTATTTTCGGAAAAAACGGCGGCAGAAAAGTTATACACCTATGTAACAATTAAATAATAAAAAAAAAGACTTTTAATAGCAAAAGTCAATAAGTTGTTGTTTTTAGTGTTTGTTTCTAAAAAAAAATAAACTCACTTAGCTGAAATAAACAAAAATAAAACCAGTTCTGTTTAAGTTTAAAAAAATATTCAAGACCTGCATTGAAATTCTATAGGCAAACAAACATAATTCGATTCTAATCTTAATTCAAATTAATTAATTCTGTTGTTGTTAAAACTTATAAATATGTATGTTTGTATGTATGTCAATAAGGAAAGAATGTGCGTGATCATTAATTAATACATACTAGTAAAATATTTATGTATATACACAAATTTTGGAAAACAAATTTAGGACATTCCTTTGAAATATTTTTTTATTGTAAATGATTAATTGCTTAAAATTCACCTGTCAGTTTGAACTGAGATAAAAGAAAATCAAAGAGGCTTAAAATCGAAAAAAAAAAATAACTCAAAAAAGAAAGTGATAGAAAATTAGAAGGCATTCAACTAACTGGCTTTTAAAACTTCTTCCTAAAACAAGAGATGAACTTTTTTCTGGGGATGGGTATATTCTGGGTGGAAACAAGTTTTTAATGTGCCGGCATAAGTGACTTGCTCGTGGCGCACGTCATGATAATGCATTGTTAAAATCAGTGACTATCGTTAAATCAATAATGACAGATGTTGAATTTTTTCTTTATGTCATACATGATTTTCTTAAGAAACTGTTCGAAACATCGTACAAGACTCAAATTAATTTTGTTCGGTAAGCGTCCGCGTGTCTATGAGCCCTAGCAGGTAATACAGAGTGGCTGGTGGCATTTTTATTATTTTAAATACAATTATTTCAAAAAGTAACAAATGGTGGCGCCGTTGGAATTATCAACTGGGCGGATTTTTCAGTCACGCTGTCGCAGTGGTCGAGTAGGCATCGCGTGTTAGCTGCGGGGACATCTTTTAAAAGTAATGGTTCTTACGTAATTGCTCGTCGATAAATTCGTCCAAAACTCGGTATTCGGCGAATACGTGGTGGACCGAATGTATATTTAATTCGTTCGTGAGTGCAGAGATCTCACATAACTGCTTAGACTATGAATGTCTCACGGCTAGACCTTTCAAAGTCGGCAAATCGTGAAAATTTAAAATTCATACTTTAAATAATAGTCTTAATTCTAAAAAAAAAACTTTAGGCAATTTTTTAAATGCCCATAATTTTCAAACTGCATTGGATAGATTTTTTATCGGATTTTTCTCATGAAGATGGTTACAATCAATCCTGTTACCCCGTTTCGGTTTGACTTTTAGTTCTGGGATACTCTGTATCAGGACTTCGAATCTAGACACATCGCCACTGCACGACTCGGCAGAAATATCGAAATAAGATGTAGTTGAATTGTACAAGTTTGTGGTAAAAACCGACAAGAACTGGATATTTATCCATATAACCAGATAATTATCCATAGAGTGCGGTGCCGATTCGGTTGGCCAAGCAGTTTCAAGTTTTTTGGAAGTCGGCTTCAGGAAACTTCAAAATACCCCCACTACCCTAAAAGCAATATGGCAACTTCAATTTACGCACCAAAGCGAATGATCGTTTATAGTTCAAAAACATTTTCCACGGTAAAAACTCGCACCGAATATAAAAAACCGGTTCCAAACCGGTTAGCGAAGTAGTTCCGTATTTTTCCGGATATTCCCAAAATCGATTTCGTGAATCCCCAAAATCCCACCACGTCCCCGGAAGCAATACGTCAACTCCAATTTTTGCACTAAACCAGCAACACTGTATTTACAGTTTTATACATCTACAAATGTAATAATCAATCATATGGCATGGATGTTAAGTGTTGCAAACATACAAGTGAAACTAATATAAGCGTGTTTAAAATATCGGGCCGATATTGAATGAGAACCACAATTAATTGTAAAGTTTTATTTTGCATTTGATTTGACATTTCTCAGCTTCAGACTAATTCAATTTGAACCATGAAAAGATACACAATCCAGCAACGCGTTAAAGTTATTCAGGCAATGGCAAAAATGGATGGTTAACTTTCGAAGAAAATCATCTTCAGTTATGAGGCACATTTTCACCTCAGTGGATTCGTCAATAAGCAGAATTGCCGCATTTGGGCGAATGATAATCCAAGAGTGATTGAGTGACTGGTGCGGCTTCTTGGCATCAGGTTTTATTTTTTCCCCAAAATGACGCCTGTCAGGCTGTTACTATGAATGGTGTTCGCTATCGTGAGATGATAACGAACTTTTTATGACCCATATTGGAAGATATGGATGTGCACCATATGTGGTAGAGGGCTGCTTAAGTACAAGGAAAAAAGACATTGTAATATTTTCAAGTGATATCCATCGTCCTCTTTCACATTTCAAAATAAACACCTCTGTGCCAAAATGTCCTAAACACAAAACGAATGATGTCTTATAATCGTTCAAAACAAACAGAACCAAACACAAGTAGAACCAACTGAAGTAATAAAATTGAAGTAGAACTTCAAGAACTAAAGTAATGTTCTACTTCAGATTCGTTTATAAAATTTGTTGTTGTTGTTCAAGTCTTTGTATTAGCGTACAATTACTGTATACACAGATGCTGAATGTTTTTGTGCCCCCACTATGTTTCATGCTTCATTCTGATATTTTGTCTTGGTTTTTGCTATGAAACAGAATTCAAGTACTGTCAAGCACTGTCGTGAATGTGTTCCAAAACTCTGAAGTGTTTGTTCTGTTTCTAAATGTTCTACAGCTTATTTATTTTTTTATTTTTTTTGAGAGATTGTTCTTATATACAGCGCTTGGAACTGCTGCATAGTAGTAACATGTGTTCTTTAGAAAATTCTGTGAAGCCTTTTAATATGCGATTTTAAAAGGATGGTGCAACTAGCCACACAGCTAACGATACAATGGCTGTTTTGCGCGACAAATTTAATGGCCGTGTTATCTCACATGGTTGCGATGCCAATTGGCCGCCAATATCATGTGATTTGATACTGATGGACTTTGAAAGAAAAGGTGTACGTCGATAGGCTAACAACAATTCAATAGCTAGATTAGATTAGATAGGCAGTCCGCTGGATACCCCGGAATAGTCTAGGTTGTCCAGCTCACTTGGGTCCTGTAGTCAATCCCTTTGTGATTGTCAGAAAAGTAAGATAGTGCAGTGAAGAAAAGAAGTTATAGGAATATAGTGTGAGTGGAAAGGATGGGCGGGGATGGAAAGGAAAGGCGGGAACCTCTTAGTGTAGCGTTACATGCTGTTATACTAGCTAACCGCTGCTTTTTATGAAAAAGGTTAGCGCGGTCGGTTTGAGCGAAGCCAGACAAGATAGGCTGTTGAAGTACCGCTCGCCTAAGTATCTTAGACGATGATGCTCCAATGCCGGGCATGTGCCGTGGAGATGAAGCATCGTCTCCTCCTCCTCGTCTTGACAACTTATACAAAAGTCGTTATGGGATAGGCCTAGTCTTCTGGCATGATACCCAAACGGGTAATGTCCAGTGATGACTGCTACAGTCACTCTTAATTGAGATCTGGGGCAGTTTTAATAGCTCCCACGTTCTCTTAGAGTTAATATGCGACCTCAGGTTCCTTGATGTAAGGCATGTGCGCGTACCAGTTTGTGAAGTTTTATTCTTTTCCAACACGCTGTTA
This sequence comes from Thecocarcelia acutangulata, assembly GCA_914767995.1. NCBI lineage: Eukaryota > Metazoa > Arthropoda > Insecta > Diptera > Tachinidae > Thecocarcelia > Thecocarcelia acutangulata. The sequence goes on along the minus strand of OU612095.1, from coordinate 19,228,253 downwards.
ATGGTTGTCCGCAAAAGGGGTCTATATCCCTATCCTCTAGGGCTGTGCCTTTTTTGGCTAAGTCGTCAGCGATATTGTTGCCATTGTTGGACCCATAGGGTTATGTTAGAATGCCTTGCTATCTTGTTTAAAGATGTCCGGCATTCCTGGACTAGTGTATATTCCAATTAGAGAGTTGATGGCGGCCTTGCTGTCCGTTACTATCATAATATCCCTACCGAATATCTTGTAAAACCTCAGCCGTCTGGCCGCTTTATTTATAGCCGATATTTCAGCCGGAAGAACACTGCATCCATCTGATAATCTGAAGGATATTTTAGTGTTAAATTCTAAATTCAATAGCTAAAAGATGGGATAATTCCTCGCATTAATGTCATAGAACCTCAGCGTCATGGAGGTGTGCCGCCGAAATTGCGTCGGCCATTTGGCCGATATTTTGTTCTGTACATAATTGAACCATATCAATCAAGGCGAATTCATACCAGGTAAATGCAAGAGCTATAAATACAACGCTACAAAAAATAAATCTTTTTCAAATGTCAAGGGAAAAATATAAACACAAAAAGGAATTTAAAAAAAAATTATATATATCAAAAAAATTTACAATAAAAGACAAGCATTTAATTATTTGGTGAAATTTTTAGTTATTTCGTGAAAATTAAAGTCACAGATCATAGAGCTTGGAAAGGTGAAAATGGCCAGCAAGATTGGTTGGGGAGGATTCAGAATAATAGCTGGCGCTCAAGATGCAATACATAAATTAAAAAATTGTTTTGAATCTTTTTTTTTCAAATTGCCATAAAAAAAAAATTACAATAAGAGAAAAACTTAATTATAATGTGAAACTTTTAATTTTCTCGTGAAACTTAAATTCTGGCGCTCAAGAGAATTTAAAAAATTGTTTTACATTTTTTCCCCCAATTTTGTTTTAATTATGCCATTGACATCTGAAAAAAAAAGTTATCAGCTGCGTTGTCAATTTCACCTGTTATGAATTCACCTTGATACCAATACTATTTAGAGAAATGGTTAAAACTCTGGAAAATCAAAGTCAATGAACAAAAATGTGCCCATATCACGTTCACACTGCGTAAAAATACATGCCCGTCAATAAAAATTAATAATCAAATAATTTCACAACACAGTGACGTCAAATATCTCGGTATTCACCTCGACCGTCGACTAACTTGGAAGAAATTGACGCAAAAACAACCCAGATGAAATTAAAAGCCGCGCAATTGAATTGGCTCATCGGCAGAAATTCTACACTGAGCTTAGATTGCAAACTTTTGCTGTATAACGCGATCCTAAAGCCAATATGGTGCTATGGAATTCAACTATGGGGCACCGCCTCCGCATCGAATATTGGAAAAATTCAAAAGCGTCAAAACAGCGTTCTACGTACGATTACAGCAGCCCCATGGTATGTAAAAAATTCTCGAATTCACAAGGACCTAAACGTACCTTTAGTAAAAGATTAATTGGCCAAACATGCTGGAAGGTATATAACCAAACTTGAAATCCACCCAAATCCACTTGCTCGAGACATCCTTACTTTTGATGGTCACACACAATTAAAAAGAAGGGACACCCTGGCTTCCATTCGGGAGCATAACAGATGATGTCCTGTGGCACGGTATTCTGATACATTCGCTGAATCATAATTTTTTGTCTAGCATTGGCTGGACTTAAAGAAAATTTTTTAGTTATTAAGATTTGAATAATTGTTGTTAGTTCTTCTAGAAGATTCAACAAATAAATAAAAAATTGATAAAAAAAAAAAATACCAATATTATCAATAAAAAGAAATGATAATAATTCCTAAATAATTTGTGTTTTATTCAAAATCAAAAATTTCTTTCTCCAACTCTTCATTTTGACTTGGAATGCCCCTTATGTAAATATTCGGCACAAATAAATTCCTAAACAGGCATTGGTTTTCTTTTGTTGTTGTTGTTGTAAATAAAACTTACCTTAGGTTGCCAGAAATTCCCTTTTTTGCAATAATCCAATATTTTTTTAAACAGATTTTTTTTCTTCAGTTATTTCAAATTAAAAAAGAGACGCGGCGCGGCATTCCTTTGACTGAGTTCAAGTGAATTATGAAAAACTTTGAATGGAAAACAGCATGCACACCAGCAGCAGCAACAGCAGCCGTCGCAGCGTTCGCAGGAATTTTGTTGCAAGCAAAATATTATACACCCAAATTTGGATGTGGGCATACGAAATATTAAGTGCTTTTTAATGCATATGTATGTATATATGTATGTATATGATTGTATATATTTATCCAATATATACAAACCAAAAAAAAAAAAAAGAAATCAGCAAATTTTTTCTTTGCTTGGCTTCAACTAAAAATTGTTTACACGCAAAAAATAAAAAATAATGAAAGTGTAGCAAATTACATCACGTACAAAAACAATTTTCCATATTTTTCACTTTATTAATTTTTTAATAACATTTATCAGTTATTATTTTATTATTATATATTTTTTAATCGTTACATTCAAAAACAGTGGCTGCTTTTTGAATTTTGCTTTATTTTTATTTTTTTTTTAGAGGAGTGGAATGCCTGTACATATGTATGTGTAGTTTAGCAAATTGATCACCTCCTCGCTGCTCTTTACTCTTGTTTGGGCCACGAAAATTTTTATTTTCAAAACCACTTTTTTGAAATTTTTGTTTGCCTTCTTGTTTTTCCACACACACACACACACTTTTCGCCAATTCGAGCGCGCGCGTTTTTTCTTTCCAGCTTTTCAAGACTTATTCACGATCGCGTTTCCAACATGACTGAATTTGTTACTGAAATTGTTTAGCTCTGGTTCTACTACTTGTTTTGTTTTTTTGGTGGTTGGTTGGTGAATGGAAACCGGCGGTAACGGCGAACAAATGTGCATTTGTGTTTATATAGATAGGTATGTATGTATGTATATAAATATTTAGTTACCCTGCAAACATTTTCTATCGAAAATGATAAGACAAGAGTGTCAATTACATGTGCAAAACTATCATACGAATAACCATTTGTTTTTGCAATTTTTTCAAAAACTATTTATTCATCAATAACTATCTTGTCCCCTTCGAAGTAGTCCCCCTCAGATATAATCGGCTCTATTCGAGAAGTCATTTTCACCACAAATACGTGCTCGTTTCATATTTTACTATTCTAATAGTGAAAGGCCAATGTAAGCGGCTTGCGGCAACCACCTGTTCTATTTGCCGCTTGAGTTTATTTGTTGTAGGCAAATGAACGCGGCCAATTGAGGAAAAATTTGTGCTTCGAAGATTAAACAAAAAAACATTTTGATTTTTTTTAAAGCCAAAATAAATAAACAAATTCAATTGTGGAAATTTCAAAACCGAAAATTAATTTCTGTCTTCTATTTTTTTCCTCTACATTTTGGTTTGACAAATTGAAGCGGCAAAACAAAAAGTTAAACTCAATTCAACATTGCCGCTCGGCCGCCTTTAACGGCATTGCCAAATTAAATTAAAGTCAATATGTTGAAATTTATGTACGAATATTTTTATAAAAAATATAATTTTTTGTAAATGGGTCACATTGTTGCCGCCCGCTGCCGCATGCCGCTTACATTGGCCTTTCGCTATAATGCTAGGAACACAACTGCGACGAACGACGAATTTCGTCCATCGCGACGAATTCTCTGCCAAATATTCGTTGTATAAATTCGTCATGTGAAGCACAATATTAAGGAATATTGTTTACATTTCGTGCAGAGAAAAAAAATTTTTTTTAAATGAATACAAATACTTAGGTGGCCATATTAAAAATAAACCTAGATAAATCCCATCCGAAAGAGGGATTTTTGAACAAATTATCTCAGTTACTTTATATTTTGAGAACATCTTCCTAAATTTTTTACTGCATGAATTAATATAAATATAAAAATTAATATTTCGTGAAAATACTTGTTTTTTATGTAAGAAACCTGGCCACCTGATACTGGTTTGTTCGTCGTTCGCTGTCGAAACAATTAAGCTGGATTCACCCATTGTTTCCGAACAAAATTTTTGTCCGGACAAAATTTTTTGTATATGTAGTTTGACATCTCTCTTCTTGAGAGAGAGAAAATATTTTTTACGAGCAACTCCCAACTTGAATTGGTTTAATTTTCAGCGTTGTCAACTTTAAAATTTCAAAACGCACCAAAATGGGGGAAAAAGCGCGTTATTTCAACAAAAACGCACCAAGTTTTTAATTTTTTCCTTTAATTTTTAAAAACCTATTTTATATTTTAAGAAGTACAATATTTTTATACTAAAAACACGATAATGAAACAGACTGTTAAGCGACTATTATACAATCAAACTGGCTCTGATAGCACCGCTTGATGGCATGCCATCAAATTTGTTCAATAGCTAGAATTCGTGTTTGTCAAACTTGGCCTCTAGTACGACTCTGTTAGTTTTATTAAGATAATGTTGCTTTTACAATAATTATAGCGATATTTTATCTAATTAATTTTTAAGCAATATCATTTAATTATTTTTGCTGTCGATCGAAATCAGCTGTTACTTTTACTGCCTATTACAGGGACCCAAAATACCAGCTTACTATCGTCAAAATTATATTTCAGAAGCATACAACAATTACTGCCGAAAGAATTTACGTTTATTGGATCATTAAAAACTACCTAATCGTACTGTAAGACTTTAAATTCGATTAATAGCGATTCTCAAACACAGTGTACATTTCATTTGTGTTTTCGTAAGAGCCGTCTTTAAAAGAATTTATTGAAATATACGAAAATTTATATAATCAACATTTTTTTTTTTTTTTTTTTTTTTTTAATAAACAAACACAAAAACTGCGAAGCTTTTTTTGCTTGTCTGCAAAACGCAAACGTTTTTGAAAAACTTAATAATTAATTTAATAATTTGGTAATTTCTCAATTACCAAAACCGTAACGAATTCACGAGTCATCACAAATACGATCTTCTCTGTGCAAAGGCTGGTAATAATACCATATTATAATATTTCACAAACTTGGCTTGATCGTTTAATAGCAATACACTCTCTAAAAGCAGCAAATTTTATAAAACGAAATGTTTCGTTTTCTTTCGAGAGTGTGCATAATGTACAACAGCAAGATTTTCTTACTTTGTGCATATAACATGGTTTTCTACGCAAAATGAAACGTGAAAATTTTGGACACTTGAATAAGGTTTTTTCTTACATTAAAAGAAAAAGTTGATTTGAATTTGATTTTGTGCCACCGAAATTTAAAAAACGCACCGAAAATTTAACAAAAGCGCACCCCGCACCGACTAAAGAATTTTTCGCACAAATAATTTTAAAAAGCACCAAAAACGGTGCGAAACGCACCGAGTTGACAACACTGTTAATTTTATATTTTGTCCGGACAAAATTGAAATGAGATGCCAACAGGATACATTTTCTCATACAAAATTGTATTGAGTTGCCCCATCGAATAAAAAATTTACATAGTAATTATATATTCGTATTATTTGATCTTGTTTATGTATATTATTATAATTTTTTTTTTCTAAATTTTCCAGCTAAAGATCTTTATAGTAATTTTATTCTGATGAAATTTCAAAAGTGGCTGCCATTTGATATATGTATATACATAGTTTTAATAGTTATTAAAAACTAAGTAATAATTTTAATATGGAAATAAATGAATTGATTACCCAAAAACTTATTGAAGAAATGAAAAAGCCAGGAAGAGAGTGTATGTAAGATATAATGTGTATAACCCATTGCTTTTCTTTGCTTTAATAGACTTTTCACTGCAACTCTTTTTAATTTTTTTTTATATATATTGTTATATTATTATTAATTCATTATTTATTCGAGTAAATACATATAATTATATAGAAATGAAAAGATTATAATATTTAATGTAGGAAAATATAAAGTGTTAAAGGTATATAAAAGTCAGCCAAGCACGCGTTCACGACTGCCAAAACAGAGCTGTCTTGTTGTTGTGTTGCCAGACCGGCTAAAAAGTGTTTAGTATAATATGACATCCCCCTTGTTTCATTTGAAAGAAACTTCGTAATTCTCAAAGCGTTTTGGGATTTTGATCGTTCTTCGTGGCCTGGATGTTTCCCTGTTGTCTTGACCTTCTTTATCGTTGTTAATGTCTGGTGTTATCCCATTGTCACAACCTGGTGGGTTAGCTTCCTCTTGCGCATCTTGACGTAATGGTGACGGTAATGATGCTATTTCTGTTTCCTTGTCTACATCTGCTTGTTGTTCTCCACTACATTTATTAATGGACTTTCTTGTATTCGTTGAGTGGCTTTTACTAGGCTTCCTTATATGAATTGTGTTCCGTCTATACAGTTTCTGATCTGAATTGATGATACATGATCTATTTGATAGTTTTTCTGCTATTTCTCCTTTTGTCCACACATCGTCTGGATGTTTTTTCATAAACACTTTGTCGCCCACGTTCAAGTTGTTTGCTGTTTTTGTTCTTCTGTCGAAATACCTTTTGTTGCTCGTGCGCTGCTGTTCGATACGTGGTGAAACTTCCGTTATAACTTGTTGATTTGTGTTTGCGTTCGGAATTCCACAGTTTAGCCATCTGCAAAATAGTCTTTTTGCGGGACTAGAGCCGATTTTGTTTGGTGTGTTTCTCCAAATTAGAAGCATTTTATAGAAATCCGACCCTGATTCGATTGACTTTTTTATTAATTGTTTGGCTATTTTTACTGCAGACTCGGCTTTCCCATTTGCTTGTTGATGGTACGGGCTTGACGTTACGTGCTTGAATTCCCACGCCGTTGCAAAATCAGCAAACTCGGTATTGACAAAATTTGTTCCATTGTCAGTGATTACTTTTATAGGAACCCCATGTCTGCTAAAATTCTTTCTGCATACATTCACTGTTGTATTTGCTGAGAGGCTATTTAACTCATCTATTTCAAAAAAATCAGAATAATGGTCAACCGTTATTAAAAAGTGTTTTTTCTTGTTCTTTAAACTAATTTCACAAACATCCATTGATACGATTTCGAATGGTGACTTTGGTATTTCTGTTAGAACTAGAGGTTCTTTCTGCAAGTTTTTAGCGTATTTACTACATATGTCGCAATTTTGTATTTTGATTTTAATGCTTTCAGATATGCCTCTCCAATATACGGTTTCTCTAGCTAGTTTGAGGGTTGATTCAATGCCCAAATGTGGTTGGTGTAATCGGTCAAGTATTTCCTTTCGCATCGTTTTGTGAATAAGTATTCGATTTCCCTTGAATATCATTGCGTTATTGTATACTAATTCATCACGTATATTCCAGTATTCTCTGATCAGCTCATTCGTTTCGAATTTATTTTCTGGCCAGCCGTTAGTAATGGTTTCGATCAAAACGAGCATGATACTATCTTCTGCGGTAGCTTTTTGAATCTTATTAATTGTATCGTTGCTGATCCTCTTGTGTTCTACATCGCTACATTGGTCTAGTTTTTGTAATTCGTTTTCTATTTTGTAAATTTCCCATGATTTCTCTTGCTCATTTTCTTTTACTGGTGCCCGTGACAAAGTGTCCGCAATAAACATCTGGGTTCCTTTTCTGTACTTTATGCTAAAATTATATCTCTGCAGTGATAGGATCATTGACTGTAGCCTTTTGGGTGTGTTGATTAAAGGTTTTTGAAATATATTTATGAGCGGCTGGTGATCTGTCTGAATGACTACATCGTTTTTGCCACAAATGTATTGGTCAAACCTTTTACAGGCGAAAAGTATTGCCAGCATTTCTTTTTCAATCTGGGCGTAGTTTTGTTGAGTTTGTGTAAGTGTTTTTGAGGCATAAATAACAGGGTGTCCTTGTTGCATAAGCGTACATCCAACAGCAAATGATGATGCATCTGTTTGTATTGTCACCTCCATATTTGGATCGAAGAATTTGAGGACAGGAGTATTTGTTATAATTTTCTTTATTTCCTGAAATGCTGCTTCTTGTTTGCTTGTCCACTTGAATTCGCTTTTCACGTGCGTTATTTTTCGGAGAGGCTCTGTAATGTTAGACATGTTCGGAATAAATTTTCCCAAGTATGTTGCCATACCTAGAAAACGTAACGTTTCGCTCTTGCCTGACGGTGTTGGCATTTTTATTATTGCTTCGATTTTCTGAGGATCGGGTTTTAAACCCTCATCACTTAATACGTGGCCAAAAAAATTTATGCTTGTTTTACAGATTTTAATTTTGTCTCGATTTATTTTCAAATTTTCTCTCTGTAGCCTCTTTAGTAAGTTTTCTAGGTTGTTATTGTGGTCTTTCAACGCTTCTTCCATGCTGTTGCCTTTCCCAACTACAAGTATATCATCAGCAATACAAGTTACACCGTTCAAGCCAACAATGACTTGGTTTTGTCTCATTTGGAATATCTCCATAGCGGGTTTTATTCCGAAAGGCATCCTTCTAAATCGGTATTTTCCAAATGGAGTCCAAAAGGAAGTTAATTTACTGCTTTGTTTGTCCAACTCCAATTGCCAGAAACCTTTCTTTGCATCTATCGTGCTAAACACCTTTGCACCGGATATTTCAGTAAGAATTTCCTCTATAGTTGGAAGTTGATATTTCACGTCTCTCAATGCTTTATTTAGCTCTCGAGGATCGATGCAAATTCGTAATTTTTCATTTTTTCTTACTAACACGATATTGCTGGTCCAAGGAGTGTGTTCTGGTTCTTTTACAATAACATTGTTGTTCTCCATTTCGTCCAATGCTATTTTCAATTGTTCACGCAACGCGACTGGGATTCTTCTCGGTGGTACGTTTTTTGGCACAACTGTTTCATCGATTTCTAATGTTATTTTGCCGGTGAGTTTTCCTAGACCTTCGAATACATCGCTGTATTTCTTTATTATGCTATGTGCCTCTTGTTCTGCTGTATTTCGGGTAATCGTTTTGCATACTTCAATTAGTTTTAACTTTTGACATGTTTCGGCAGATAATAATGGACAGTGGTCCTGTTTTATTACGTAGAATAATAGTTGATTTTTGATGCTTTTATTCTGAACAATCAGGTTGGTTGTACCTATAGTTGTAATTTCTGTTCCTTCAATTGTTTTTAACTTTGTAGATGTTGCTTTGATTTGTATGTTTGGTTGTATGGATTTTAAGTTGTTGTATCCTATTATATTACAAGTTGCTCCAGTATCTAATTGGCTTTTAATACTTACTGGATGGTTGTTTTCGTTATATATCGTTAGATTCTTGAAGAGCCCATGTGGGTAGCCGTCTTCAACTACGTTGAGTACGTATTGGTCATCGTCTGATTCATTTTCAGGCATTGTTGTAATTTCCTTTACTGTTCCATTTTTTCGCTTGTTAGCGTTGTTATTATTGTCGTCTGTCAAGCATACTCTTGCATAGTGCCCTTTTTTGTTGCACTTTCTGCAGTATATTTTTCTTGCTGGGCAATTTTCTAAAGTGTCGTGGTACTCGTTTCCACAGAATTTACATTTTGATGGTGATCTGTTGTTTTTAGCTTGTGAATACTTACGGGTTTTTTGTATTTTATTTATTTCTACAATATTGTCTTTACTATTAAGGCCTTTGAGCTGCTTTTCAGAAATCTCCTTAGATCTACAAATTTCTATGGCCTTGTCGAGGGTAATTTCATTATCTAACCACAACCTTTCACGTAAACCATGGTCCTTGATTGAACAAATTATTTTATCAAGCAACAAGTCATCCTGTAGTGGCCCGTACTGTGCATTCTTTATAAGGCCTCTTAATCTATTGAAGTATTCATCATATGACTCTTCTTCTTCCTGTTTGGCCATATTAAATATTGCTCTGACGTATCTTTTATTTACCGATGGCGTTAGATGTTTTTCTATAGCGTTTAGTAAGTCCTTGTCAGTTCGCTTTTCTTCATCTTTTATCGGCATGTTTCCGTATCTTCTAAACGTATCACTGCCAATAGCTGTCAGTAATATAGCTTTCTTAGTCTCTTCATCTTGCTTAATAAGACCTGTTGCTTGTACATAAAGGTCCCACTGATTTCGAAAATGTTTAAAATTTTCAGAAATATCTCCCGCCTTTATGTCTATTGGCTCCGGTAGGGGGATTTGTGGTATTGTTCTTTGCTGGCTTTGTTGTATTGTTTGTTTTAATTTTTCGATCTCATTCTTCAGTTCTTGTACCTCCGTCATTGTTCGGCTGTAGTACATTCAATAATATATGTATATATGTACCTTCGTACGACGTATTATCTATCTGTTTCAGGAGACGCTGATTACTCCAACACACCTGACACCATGTTATATTATTATTAATTCATTATTTATTCGAGTAAATACATATAATTATATAGAAATGAAAAGATTATAATATTTAATGTAGGAAAATATAAAGTGTTAAAGGTATATAAAAGTCAGCCAAGCACGCGTTCACGACTGCCAAAACAGAGCTGTCTTGTTGTTGTGTTGCCAGACCGGCTAAAAAGTGTTTAGTATAATATGACATATATATACTTCGCTAATAATAATGCTTTATGTATTTCAATGGCCATAAGCAAAAACAGTTTTCTTTTTTCCATTATTATCACACAATATTTACTAATAATTGAAAATATGTAAAATACTCCAAAATAATAACAAGCAGTACTGCCACCTTGTAAAACTAATCGATTTTGTTTACATATGGCAGCTCTGATTTTCCGGAACATTTTTTTTGCAATGGGTGAATCGTGCTGCAGAAAACTCTCAGTAAAGCTGGATTCACCCATTGTTTCCGAACAAAATTTTGTCCGGATTTGGGCTGTCCAAATCGGGTGTATGATTGCATATCATAAAAAACGACGGGGTGATTATTCCATTTAATTTTTATGAACTTGCCTAGAACTCATGAATGTGTGCTAAAGAAGAAATTTTAAAATTCATATGTTTGCTGGGTACATTTATGTTTATATATTTACGTTAGTTTGCACATACATGGAGACATCCATACAGCCAGCAATTTTTGCTCAGTCTTGTTTGTGTTGCAAACCTGTTCGAGTTCGATACGAAATGTTTGTCTGGCGGGTTTTGTTTTTCCTGTTTTTATTTTTTGATTGTACGGCTGATTAACAAACAGTCTGACAGTCACATTTAATTGTTAAAATCGTTTGGGTTAAATGTCAGGTTGTAAACGATTTTTATCATTAATAAGATTAAAATTTTGACTTCCATTATGCCCGAGTCACGACGCATGCAACCTTTCTTACAAAAACAAAGAAAAGTAGAACTCAACAATCCAGGAGTAAAGCTATGTACACACGGTTATCAGATGTTACAATATTGTAAGATCTGGCAACATGTTGACAATGTAGTGACAATGAAAAATTGTCCCCCAGAAGTAAATTGTGTGTTCAGACGATCGTAAGAAAATCTTACAATTTCATTGTCAGACAATGGTCTGACAAATAATTCATCTGACAACAAAAATTGTAAGTTCACACGGTTTTCAGATTGTTGGATGAAAAAAATTGCCAGCCATGTTGTAAGGCATTGCCACTTATGTATATCGATCTGTTTGGCAGTGTTGCCCATCAATTTTTTTCTGACAATAATGCCATTGTCAGGTGCATTAGTTTTATACATCTGACAATTGAAACTGAGCTTACAATACCAGCCAATTATCTGGCAATGCCGATGAAGAGTGTTCTCACGATTGTCAGATGTCTGACAACATTGTCGTCTTACAATTGACTGACAATGGTTTTTCTGACAACGTTGTAGGTTAAAAATTGGCAGTTCGCACGATTGTAATACATTTTCAGACAATTTTACTGGCAATATTGTAAGATCTGACAACCGTGTGTACGTAGCTTGAGGAAGAAATTACAAAAAAACGCCGAAAAGTTTGGGTGAAAGATTTGGTACTTCGCTGCCAACTAGAGGGATTTTATATTCAGTTGCTCATGCAGCTGTGAAATCATGAGCCGGAGTTATATCGTAATTTTTTTGCGAATGGACTCCGAGCAATTTGATATCCTGCTTAGCTTAGTCAGTCCACTTATTCAAAAGCAAAACACCAACATGCGCCAGAGTATTTCAGCAGGTGAGCGTCTTGTGTTGACGCTAAGATATCTAGCTACTGGCGAAAACTTCCGCTCGCTACAATATCTATTTCGTATTCCAGTATCAACGATATCAGCCATTATTCCGGAAGTCCTAGATGCCATTTACAAAGTGCTGGTAGATACGTATTACAAAGCATTATAATTTTACATACACTTATGTATATCAATAACCATCTGTTTGGCAGTGCTGCCCATTAAAATTTTTTCTGACAATGACGGCATTGTCAGGTGCATTAATTTTATACATCTGACAATTAAAACTGAGCTTACAATATCTGCGAATTATTTGGCAATGCCGACGAAGAGTGTTCTCACGTTTCTTAGATGCCTGAAAACATTGTCGTCTTACAATTGATTGACAATGGTTTTTCTGACAACGTTGTAAGTTAAAAATTGGCAGTTCGCACGATTGTAATACATTTTCAGACAATTTTACTGGCAATATTGTAAGATCTGACAACCGTGTGCACGTAGCTTTAGCTTTAGAACAAAAATAGCTCGGACTAAAAACTGTTTTCGTGTGTTCTCTCAAAGCATTCCTTTAAGCCACTGCAAAATGAAAAAAAGAGAAAAAAAACGCAATTCGATACATTTCATTAGCTGTTTGGCTGATCGCACGAAAGATCTTGTTCATTTGTTGGCTCTTCTTCGATGCCTATTGTTTTTATTGTAGAAATTCGACATTCCACGCTCTCTGGAAATTCTAGTAGAGCGCAAGAAGTTAAAATAAACTTTTTTATTTTCGTGTCACAGTACATACATACATACATACATACATACATACATACATACATACATACATACATACATACATACATACGTATGTATGTACTTATTTAGTGCCCCAAGACCTTTTCTTAATTCTATATACATACATATGTATGTAGAAAAGAGCCTTAAAAGACTCGTTAAAGTTATTTAATACAAGTTCGTTTTTGTTCTTTTCTTTTTTGGCTGATATTAATAGCATAATGAGAGGTTTTTCTTCACTCGGTAGTGGCACACGATACCAGTTACTTTCGAGTCTCTCTACCACAGGCAATCCATGCAACAACAAACAGTATCTAAATAATATTCATACAGATAAAAAAAAATCTCGTGCCGCAAGTGCATTTGGAAAAAGTGTTGATTTTTTCTCTTTTTTTTTTTTTTGAAACTTTTATAATCGATTTTTTATGCCAATTATTGACGAATTTACTCTTTCTTGGCTGAAGCCACATGCCATATTCGTGTTGCAGAGTAGTTTGTGCGATTTAGCTAAAGCATTAGATTCTTTAAAGAATATCAGCAGTAGTTGTAATCATTTTTTTGAAACTGTTGTTCTCCTTATTTTTCAGATGGCTGTTACGCACAGTGCGATTATGACTTTGTTCGGCAGGTGGGGTGTTCTATAAATCGCAATCACCACACTTGGCGACAACAAGCTGCAAAAGTGCACCGAAGCGAATTACAGCTTTAGATTATATTTAGCTAAAATCCTAGATCTTGAAATAAATTGAGATTATTTCTAAACATTCCACCTTTAGGTTAGATAGACAGGCCGCTGGATTCTCCAAAAATTACCTGGATAATTTCATTTAGGTCCTGAAGATCGTTCCCTTTGTGGTTGGCGTTGTGCAGTATAAGTTTGAGTAGATGCCAAGCTAAAGTGGATGGCTAATTATAATCGCTTGAGAGTGTAATTAATAAGGGTTAGGTTAGGTTTAACTGGCTGCCAGTTATTATAAAATTAGTCTGATCACGTTGTTTTGCTGCGTATGATTTTTGTTTAAGCGTTTCAAATTTATTGAATCTTCAAATTAAACTAACAATAAGTATTCAAATCTTAATACTAAACATAAAAATAAAAAAATGTGCTTTTTAGCGGCCAATGCTAGATAAAAAGTTTTATTTTGCGGGAATTGTATCGGTAACATCACCTATTTAACGTTCTGATGATGGCCAGGGCATCTCGTGCTCTCAACCGAGTGTGGCCTGGGTGTAATATGTATCTCAATAAATCTACATATCACTGTTATAGAACCAAACCGAGGATCGAATAAAGGAGTCCAATCCACTTACATCACATTCCGAGAGCTCTACAAAATAATGCAGGAGTCCGATCCACTTACATCATATTCCGAGACCTCTACGAAATAATGCAGCATTGGTCTGCTTAGATACAATGCCATTATATAAGAAAGAGCTGGACACTGATAGAAGAAGTGCTCAACGCTTTCTACTTCCTCCTCGTCTCTGCAACTTCTACAGAAGTCATTAAATGGAAGATTTAACCTCCTCGCCTGCGCACCTATGTGGCAATGTCCCGTCAGGACCGCCACACAGCACGATAATCCTCCTGTTATCATATATGAGCTATGTTAGCCTTGATATTCGACAGGCATCCTCACTAGACCATTTGTCCTGAGCGGACGTTGACGGTGTACTTATTTCTTACAGCTCGCAAGCGAAATTCCAGGGATTCCATATATATCTCTTTGTTGTATCTGGACACTGGTCTCTGCCAGTTCATACGCTACTAGATTTCCGGGCACTTCACTGTGCCCCCGTACCCAGAAAAGCTCCGGGCTCGAATGTCTCGCTATCTCGCTTAGAGATATCCGGCATTCACGAACCAACCTAGTGTATAAAACCCAGCCTTACTATCAGTACAAATTCGGATATCATCCCCATATATCCTGTAGTACCCTAGCCAGTTAGCTGTCCTCAGTATATCGGCGATTTCCGCCTGCACTATGCTACACTAATCTTTTTTTTTTCGTACTGAAGATAAGAAAAAAGTAAGTTCAGCTTACTACTTACTATTCACACCGGATTGATAGTTTGTGAAAATAAGGTCAATCATATCTTGAAATAATGCCATCGATTCCAGCAATATGCTGGCTGTATTCAATTTACCGTCCTTTTCTACCATTTTCCCGAACCAAAATCTGAGCTCATCCGCAATGTGCATTTGGCAAAGTTACAAAAATCCTGATTAGTTGAGCGGACGTGATGTCGGCGATCTGAATTTTCGGATTTAAAGTGAAACTGCTTGCGAATTGATGATGACAAATTCGGCGTCTCTCACTACTTTCCAATATGATGTCATCAACTATACAACCGAGAATTACCTATATTGCCACTTCACAATCTGCAACTCAATGTCAGGAATGTCAGATTGGTAGTGTTACGAAATATAAACTAAAATGGCATTCAGCAATTGCCGTGGTGTACGTTCGGTACTACGACCCATTAGATTTATTCATTTTTAAATCTTTAGCTTAACATTCGTAGAATTTAATGCATCTTCAAAACCGTCCGTTTCGTGGAAACACATAAAGAAACTTAAACATGTGTGTCGAGTTGCAGAATGACCTATATGAACAAATATTTTGAAAGAAATTACTGGATATTGGCAATCGTAAATTCCACTTTGGCATTTCAACCGACTGTATTCAGTTTCCTGACGCTTTCTCTTATTTGATCGCATCGAATTGCAAGCTCATCCCCAATCTCTAACATTTCACAAAATTACAAAAATCATGATTGCTTGATGTGATGTCGTTGATCTGAAGTTTCGACTTCAATGCTAAATTGATCGCGAATTGATGATGTAGAAATCGGTGGCTCTCTTTACTTTCCAAGACGATACAATCCAGTTTTACCCGGATTGCTACCTCACAATCTGCAACTTAAGGCCGTGTCAGATAAAACTTTTGATTCGCTTTGCGTTGCAAATTCGCTTTGACATCTAGGATAAAATATATATACTTATACGAAACATGTCACATACATAGTTGCCATATTTGACGATTTATCGTCATTTTGACGATTTTGGGTGCTGAAAATAATACTTTGACGATTTAAGGTTGGTTTTTGACGATTTTTGTAGATCACAATTTTACTGTTATTTATGTCGGTAATGAAAGTAATATTTATAGCATGTAAATATATATGTACGTTTGTAATACTATACAATATTATGTGATAGTTATTTTAGAGTACACATATATTATATATGTTAGAGATGAATTTAATATACCATATGTGATTGGCGCTTAAAAAAAAATATAAGTCAAAAATTGTACAAATTTGTATGTAAAAGCGTGTGCTCATATTTTAAAGAGACTAAATTTGGAGATGAATTCAAAACTTTAACTTCTATAAATCCTTACAATGTTATAAAAGAAGGAAGTGACTTTTCTCTAAAATAATGAAAGAGTTTTCTTATTTCATCGTAGAATTCGAAAACGAGAAATTTAATACGAGTTAAAGTAACTAAGTCTATTAATCTGGGAAATTTGCTTTTACGATATAAATATGAAAACGCTAGATTTTTGGAATAATATATCCTTTTATGACTAAAGGCCTAACTATAATGTGCATAAACTAATTTAAGCCAGCTTAAGCAACTGTGCGAATACGTATAATCAAATGTGTACAACTATAATGTGCTTAATGAAACTTTTCGTTAAGTTTCGTCTAATGTCAGTTGCTTAAGCAAAGTACGAAACTGAACGCACTTTCTGTGCGGAATCATTTGTTTTCAGGAGTTTGTGTGTGTGTGCTTACAAAAATTATTAAAATAAAGGAAAATTTAAACAAATAAATTTGTACTTAATTTAATAGAAATGTATTTTAGCTTTTTTCAATTTTTAATTACACAAATTACTACAAAATTGTTTTTACTTTTTATTTGGAAATTATTGCATACAAATACTTTGTTGTCATTTTTAGTACTTTTTTATATAATCTACTTAGAAATTACACAAGTACTACGCAGTTGTGCAACAATGGGTTTAAAATCATTAAGTTCATATAAGTACATTATGGCCAACTAAAATTCGTTTTTCATTCACATATGCATTTGACAGACTTTTCGTTTAATTTTGGCAAAAGCTTAAGCCAATCTATGCACATTATAGTTAGGCCTTAAGTTTATAGCAAAAATTCTCCAAATGTGTGAGTTTGCATCCAGGTACGTGAAACTTAACAAAACCATAGTGAAAAATTAGTTGAAGAGAACATTTTCGGAAATGTTGTATATTAAAGAACATCTAACACTTTGGTTGTTATGACTTACAAGGTGGTATTCCCGATTTAACAGAAGGGTTTTCTAATAATAGTTCCTTTTTATTAAATGAAATCTTATTTTAAAATTCAAGTCACAAAAATTTATGAATAGTAACTTATGAAATTAACTTAATGTTTGTAGAAGTATATACATATATATTTGTTGTTATAGCTTTAAATGGTGTAGTTTTTTATTAAAAGCAACCACGACTTGTTTTTCTATACTTTACGCCATTGAAATAAATATTTTGTTTAAAAATAATTAATTTTACTAGCTGACGATTTTTCGACGATTTGCAATAATCATATTGACGATTTTTTCGTCGAATTTGACGATTTTAAACCAGATTTAACTGGCATCTATGGTCACATAGAGCACTTTTAACCCAATGCGAAACGAAAAGTTCGGCGACTGTCATCTTTTTACGCGTTGAAGTTTTTTCTAATAGCTTTATGCACTAAAGGCCTTGCTACACTATCATACACGATCGTGCGATCTACTAAATAAAGCATGTGTGCTGAAAAAGTACTAAAAATTCAACCGTGCGACAGAGTTTTTGACAAATCGTGCGACTTGAAAAATTTTATGAAACTTTTCAAAACATTATGGTTTCTGTGCGATCAGTGTTGTATATATTGTGAAAAATATGAAAATATTGTTGGTGCCTCGAGGAAAAAATTTAAGTAATGTAAAATTATTATGTTAAGAAAAGTTTTTAATTGTTTTATTGTGTATATAAATTATTTCAATCATACTTGTATAATAGTGTGGCCAAGGTGAATTAATTATTAGGTGGATGCATCGGCGAATTCAGGCGAACTCGGTTAATATGGCGGCACCAAGGCGACTTTATATAGGTGAGTGCAAGCGGAAAGGCGAATTCGGTACTATGTATTTTGTTATTGTAAAACATATCGTGAATGTCATAATCTAAATTCGCTTAAGATTGCTCAGCAGAGAAAAAATTTTATATAAACATTTCTTATTTTTGCAGCAAAAGATCGTTTTATGTTATGTAAAAAATTTAACAATATTTATTTTCAATATTTCGATAACAATTTGTTATCATCGTCAGGAAAATTAATATGTTATTAAAAAATTTTTCAATTTGAAAAATTATTGTCAAAAAATTCCTATATACAAAAAATCTATACACCAAGAAAAATTATTAATTCATACACAAAGAAAAAATTCTTAACAATATTATCAAATTGAAAAATTTTTAAATTGAAAACTTAAAAAATATCTATTTAATATACTGACAGAAACATTTTTGAAAATGTTTCAATTTTAAGGACGGAAAATAATTATAAGAAGCGTTACATGTTAGAAATGTTAGAGATTATAAACACACCAACAACACAGAGAATTAACTTCAAGGTAGACACAGAAAAATTAGCACAGAATTATAGATATTTAGTTAATAAGAAATTCTAGATTTGAATTGTTGTTAGGAAAATGAATGTTAGGAAAAATTTTTTTTTTTTAAATTATGTTAATAATATTTCCATGTTATTCTGTAAACAACATTTGTTTTGCTAGTTGAGAAACAACATGTTGCAAAACATGTGTTGGTTGCAGAATTAGGTTATTTTGGTTTTTATGTTATTTTTTATGTTTGTCATTATTGTTATTAATATTATATTTTTTCTTTTTTGATTTTTTAATAACCCAAAAATGTTTCTGTCAGTATATTAAATAGATATTTTTTAAGTTTTCAATTTAAAAATTTTTCAATTTGATAATATTGTTAAGAATTTTTTCTTTGTGTATGAATTAATAATTTTTCTTGGTGTATAGATTTTTTGTATATAGGAATTTTTTGACAATAATATTTCAAATTGAAAAATTTTTTAATAACATATTAATTTTCCTGACGATGATAACAAATTGTTATCGAAATATTGAAAATAAATATTGTTAAATTTTTTACATAACATAAAACGATCTTTTGCTGCAAAAATAAGAAATATTTACCAAAACAAGATCAAATAATTAAATATTAAAGATTTTATATAAACGTTAAATATAAGCTTTTATAATTGTTTGTAATTAAAATCAGAGATTATATTAGTTTTTCACTTTTAAATTCACACAAATTTCTTGAAAATGCACTAAATCATGGAAAAAAACCTCCAGATTAAAATGGCGCGAAAAAGTTTGTAAACAAAAGAAACAAAATTTGACAGTCTCGTTGGAAAAAAAACGCGAGAAGCAAAAAATAATCACCTGTGCTGTTAAGTTCACCTGGTAATGAATTCGCCTTGGGCGGCACTCTCTGTGTCAAGTTTTGTTTACCTTTTTCGGCGCCATTTAAATTTTTGTACATGTTCTTTATCAACTACTTTTGACAGCTTAAGTGTGAATTCGCCTTTTTACACAAACAAAATACCTGTTGTTTTTTTTATTGTTGTAGCGAAGCGGCTACCTTGTTTTTTGTATCATGAGTGTGGCCTACAACGCCATTTTGAAACGATTTTTTCAAGTCAGCCAGACTTTTGAAACAGTTTCCTGTGAATGAACCGTACGATCGTGTAGGATAGTGAATCAGGGCCTTAAGAAAACAATTAGAACCAATTTCAGTAGTTCGTCTAATAATATTTCTAACTTCTGTTATCATAAGATATGAGTAAATGTAAAAATTAACAACTATTTTTTTAGATAAATAAACAAATCGTGAGCGTTGTCAAAGTTTTTATTGTGACATACACCTTTTGCTTTGCGCTTTTCTGCTAAAGTTTTAGACTTCACGCAAAGCGACAAAGTTTTATCTGACACGGCCTTTAAAGTCGGATAGGTAATCATAATGTTACAAAGTATAAACCAACTACATATCTGTAATGACACTCGACTACGGTGAAAAAACTGATGAACAACTTTAAAAAAGCAAGAATGCCTAAATAAAATTATAAAGAGGAAGACGTTTTGACATCACGCATTCTAATGGCTTCGAGAAATACACAATTCCATCATTACGGCTTGCGAATTGGTGATGACAATTCGCAATGAAAACCCATGTTGCTTCGTTTTTTTTCCTTCTTACTTTTTCTTTCATAGGGTAGGTGTACCTAAGCTAGGCATGTACCAATAGTCGGCAGTTTTTTTATTTAAGCTCAAATAACTAAGTGTAACGGTAGTTACATATTAATATAATTACATTAAAATAAATTAAATTGAAATGTTTTTTAAGCTTGAGGTCAGTTTTGTTTTTTATATAAAAATGTTTTAATTATATTCGATATTTCGGGTTCCTTCGGAAGACTTCTTCAGGAAAAATTTTTCGAATATAATTAAAACATTTTTATATAAAAAACAAAACTGACCTCAAGCTTAAAAAACATTTCAATTTAATTTATAAAAAAAAGGTCAAATAATTAAGATCAAGATAATTATATTAAAATGTTAGATATATTCTCAACTCTCTATATGCAAAAACGAATTACAGCTTAGATGAGTATTTTAAGAGTTTTAAGCCTTTTTTCAGGAAGAGGTCTTCACTACATGCAGTAGTGCTTGTTTTCTTAGAAAAAAAATCAGCAAAGTAAATTTTGTAAGACAAGTAGCTATTTATATTTTTTAAAATTTTAATCATAGACGGTGTTTAATGATAGAAAACTGTTCAAATTATGTTATGAATGTGAAAAATCAAAAAGAAATATAAATTTTCTCCGATTTTTAATGATGCCGACATTAGGCACACAAAAGTTTCAACATTTTCAGTAGTTGGCATAGGGGTGCCGTCAACTGGAAAATATATGTTTTTCTTCAATTTACTTCAAATTTGAGAGAATGGTTTAATATGCAATGTACATGCTACTGAGAATATAAAAAATAAATTTATAGCCTGTTTACCCAGTAGTCGGCACTGTTTCAATTGAGTGCTTTACACCTGCCGAGAACAATGGCAAGTGCTGTCCTAAAGTCGGCAGTGGTTTTCATTACTAGTTTTTTCTTAATTTCGAATAAAAAAAATTGGCAAATTTTTAGAAACAATGCCATTTTTGAACTCAAAACTACAATATAATCACCAAAGCAAAAATATATTACCATAAATATTCCGAACGGACTATAAGACGTGATAAGCAAAATAAGATCATGTTAATTGTCACCGTTAAATATTGTATTCCACGTTCCACTATATAGGATAGGCTCCATTACGGTGTTATTAAAGATCCGGGAATAGAGCCCCCAACAGTTTTGAATAAAGCTGAAAATTTTGTATCCTCTGAGTAGCTCAGACTTTTATCAAAAAATGATGAACAAAACGCATACGACTGTCTACGGGAAAAGTAGTTTTTCAATTATATTAAACGGCATCCAAACTTACCCTTTATATAAGCTTTATAGAAAAGAAAAAAGAAAACAAAAGTTTTTTGCAGTAAGGGGTTGCTGCTCCGTTTTTGTGAACTCCTAAGCAGCCATCTAGATAGATGGTTTCTTAGAAACGGAGACTGAACGCGAAATTTTTTTATGAACATGTTCCGAATTGCGCACAGAATTTTTGAACATTGAGGGGCTATTATATTCTTTGTAGAGGGTCATAAGGATCATATGATATTAAATAATAATCGGATTATATTTTATGCGCTGACTCCAAACTTTATTCATTAATACAATTGGCCGATATAAGCATTTAAGTCTGTAAATGAAAAAAAACCGCCAGAAAATTGCAAATAATAACAAAATAAGCTAGTTTTATTTTATATACTAGTATAATAATCAATTGTTTGTACATAAATTACAATATTAAACATAAATTACAATATAAACATGCCGACAATGGGTACATAACATGTCGAAAACCGGAAATTTGGTGCCGACTACTGGTAAATGTGCTCTTTTTTCAATAATCGTAAAATTTTTATAGGTTAATAAACAACTACATATTAAAATATAACTTATTTAAACTGTAAGAACACAAATTAACGGAACGGAATAGTTAATCTTCAATTCAATACTTATATCAAATATGCCACAACGTTATTTTAAAAAACACTTACCCTATATCAATGTAAATAAAATTTGAAGGCAAAACAACGTTTGCCGGGCCAGCTAGTTTTTTATATTTTTATTTGACTGCATTTTAATTACATATCGTGAGCAAATACTTTGACGACAAATTGATTCCCTTTTGAAAGACACATACGAGTACATACGTGTCGTATTTTTCAACAACGCCCGACCTTCGCCATAAAAACGCCAAACACAATAAGGGTAAATTGTTTATTTCTACTAGATAATCCAGCAATACGCACGCAAATTTAATTTTTTTTTTAATTTTTAAAAAATAAATTTTGGCGTTATGTTTTTTTGAATTCTTTTATCATTGCATATTAACATTTTCATATGTTACATTTTTTATTTAAATTGAGGTTCTTAAAAAATAAGCAATTTAATAATAAAAATATGAAATTTTTTTTTTTGTTGCTTTTCATATGATTTGGTGATTTTTAATTTCGAATTAAAATACGAGTAATGCCTTTTTTTCTCTCAATAGTGGTGATAGGAATTTTATTTTTTTTTAATTAAATTTAAAAGTAATTAAAGTAACGATAAGTTTGATTTGGAATAAAATATTTAAATTTGGAAATAATGGTTAGTTACGGTTTGATGGGAGTAGATATGAAAATAATTTTTTTTTTTCATATTTCTTTTAAATACAAATTAGTTGTTCTAGTTTTATAGCTAAAGAAAAGAAATCAAACCTTATTTTAATATTTTAAGACTTAAAGTAAAACAAAAAAGTTAAACCCAAAAATAATATTAAAAAAAAAAATGTTTTAAAGTCCATAACTTAATAAGTGTCCACACCTGCGTTATCTGAGATGAAATTCAATCGCAGAGTGAATTCTGTTACGTGTAGACTTACTGCCAGTTCGCCGATGTCGAAAGGATAAGATCAATCGCACTCTAGGCTTTATTCTATGCGAACGATGTGTCAAAATTCAATTAAAATATATCAGCCAGTTTACCAATTTCGAAAGAAAATGAATGCGAAAGAAAGCCAGTCACTCACATTCGAATCAATTTGGGTTTGCCTATCTCACTATTATTCGTTCGCATATTCTTATGTATTTGCATTGAATTTTGACAGATCGTTCGCATAAAAAAAAAGTTAGGCGAACCAAAATCAATTTTCTTTCGCTTAGATTGCGAACACAAGTACGCTGTCGAGATTGGTAAACTGGCTGTATAAGTTCATGCGAACGAACAATAGTGACATAGACGAACCCAAATTTATTCGAATGTGAGTGACTAGCTTTCTTTCGCATACATTTTCATTCGATATCGTCCAACAGGCTGTTAAAATCACTGTTATCGCCAGTCGTGCCAAAAGTTTTGGTTAAAAAATCTTCTCTAAAAAAATCTTAATTTAAAAAAAAAAAAAATTTTTATTTTTTTTTATGGTAAACACAAAAATAGTGTAGTTTAATTCATACAAAAAGATGATTGTTCTAACATAACAAGAAGATGGAACAAAAATTTTAACATATTATTGAGTTTATGAGCCACGCAAAATTTTTAAATCACTTGTTAGGACAAAATCGCAAGTCGCATTTTTCTGTGTGCTAAAGATCGCGCGATTTGTTTGAGCAAAAATATGTGTAAAACTTGGTAGCACTGCTGTTTGCATTAGCAACTTCTAGTTGTGCCATTTGAAGTCGCCATTTTTAAAGTAAATAAATGCAACTCAACAATCATATAAAAAAGTTGTATTTTTTAATTGCAATTTTTTTTATTAAAATATATGAAAATGCTAAATTTTCTCCATGAAAATACATAAAAACAAGTCAAATTTTATTTAGACCCTTTCAGTTCTCCGGTTTGATAATATATTTTCATATTATAAGCTAATTCTCTTCATCATTTGCTTGCGAGTTGAAATAGCTAAATTTTATGTGATTGCGACTTTCAAGTACACCAATTTTGTGACCTCAAATCGTACTCACATTTTTTTCTTTTTTTGCGAAATGTGAGTTTTAGCACATGGTTGTACAATACGTAAACAAATTTTCTTGAAGAAGTCGAAATATTGAAAAAATACAATAACAACGTTTAAAAAAAACCAAAAAAGATCTTGAGCTGAAAGAATTTATTGCAAATATTATAAAAATTTAAAGCAAAAATTCCATTCCTTCAATTTTCTTTTGAAAATTAGTAGAGTGAGTAAACTATGTACGTACATATTTACATATATGCGACCGTATTCATAAAAAATTCTGTATGTTTATTAAACAATTATTTGACAAATTTTCTATAGAAATTTGTTAAAATAACAGTTTAATAAACATACAAATTTTTTCTATGAATAAGGCCGTATACATATATGTACAAAAGACTTGAAACCAAGAATTATAGTTATCTCAAACCTCATTTTATGAAATAAGCTAAAATTTTTATGATATTTGAAAATGTATTTCTCGCCTCTTTATCGCAATGGCAACACTGTTTTGCTCAATAGGCAAGGTCTAATTGACTCCTGTGGGCTGCGTTTCAATGGTAAAGAATTTCGATGTGAACTGTACGGCCACGGATGATGCCGAACGTCCTGGCCGCCCAGTAGGTCTCTATAACCAAACAATTGAAAAAATTCCCGATATGATGTTAGCCGATCAGTGATTTTAAGTGTAGGAGAATTTGTGAGAGCCACAGGCATCTCACATGGGCCAATAGTTTCAATTTTGAATTATGACTTGAATATGATAAAAGCTTTTTCACACGACTTTTCTCTTTCCTCCAATTATAAACAAAAATTAAATATGCCGTTTTTATTTCTTCCTGTTTTCCATTAACAGAAAACACTAAAGAGGGATTAAATCGTCAATTCCTACTATAAAGTTAAGAAAATTTGTGATCTTTTTCTTTAATTTGAATTGAAAAAGAGTGCTTTACGAGAGAATTAAATTCCGTGAGGAATAAATTTCGTGAGAAATATATTCCCTGAGAAAATAAATAAAACAAATTAGGCTGAATATATCTGCTTCCCAAACTTGAGAGGTTTAAATTCAACAATGACGCAAGCATCTCACAAACAAATGCCTATTTCGATAATCTCGACAAACCATATTTGTCGGAAGGAATAAAAAAAAAGGAGAAACGTCGAATTAAGTGTATAGAACTCAAAGGAGGATATTGAAAAATCCTGAAATTCACGACTTATTGACCCACCCTCCTACTTTACATATATGTATATTAGAATTCTAGGTACATATCGTTTCTTTATTGCAAAATAGTCATATCTCAAAAAATTAGCTTTTCGAGTTGATAATGCAGAATTGTTAACAGTACTACCTTTTATATTGTGCCAAAAATATATTCAAATTACTTTTAAACTGTTTTCTTTAGGAGATATTTTCTAAAAAAAAAAATTTCGAAGACTTGTATGGAAACTAAAAATTTGAAATGCGTTTTGCTCGAAACAAGCTTTTTTGAGTTATGACTATGTTGCAATAAAGGAGCGATATGTATATTAGAATACTAATGTGACGCTTCCACAACATAAGCCAGCGATTTGTCTGAAAATTTTATATAGAAATCGCTCAAATTATTGAGTGTTTTCCACATGAATTTTCTTGGCAATTCGATTGTTTGTGATATCATCAATATAAAAAATTGTAATTTGGAAAGAAAATATCTTATTTTGTTTATAAAATCTTCATTCTGGCAACGCTGGTTATCGCGGTCTTATAATAATTTTTATGAGACCGTTATTTTTTAATTTTTTGTTTGTTTAAATAACAAACTGCGAAGCTTTTTAGCTTGTCTGCAGTAACACCCAGGGTCTGAGACTGGAATTGAACGTGCGACCTAGAGACTGTTGGTCGAGTTCTCTGCCAAATCAACCATCGCAGCACGAGAAGTATCATGGCAACAATCTTATAATAAGAGCTGTCAAAAAAGTGATTGTGTATGTGTTTGTTTACAACAAGGCGCCATTGAAAATTTACTACTAGTTTTGCAAAATATCTTTTAAAAAAAAAGGAAAATAATTTGTTTTTGTGCATAAAATGCATATTTATAATCAGTGGTTACTATTGTACAAAATGTGCACATAGACAAAATTCATATAAGATTCTATTGATTGCAGTGTTCTTCTCGGCTTTCAATTTTTTATGAATTCTCCTAAGATCGATAAAAATGCGTTTATTCCTTGTTAAATATTAAAATGGACATTAAAAAATTCGTGCTCGTATTCTGCTCATGTTTTCTCAGATATTATATTTTCACAATTTCAAAGATTTCGTCGATGTGATACACATGAAATATTTCATAAAAGAAGTTTTTAGATTTAACAGGCTGCCTGCCATTGAAAGGACTCTTTGGTCCTGTAGTCTTCTTGAAAAAAGTTAATTTTCATTCAATGTTTAAGCACAGTTTTATTAAAATACTAAATTTCAGAACAAAAATATTACTTTTAAGAGAAAAATCGTCCTTCTGGCAACGCTGCGTATACTCTTTGTTAAATATTAAGATGAACGTAAAGAAATTCGTGCTCCTATTCTGCTCATGTTTTCTCAGATATTATGTGAGACTATTAATCGCAGCTGTAGACACTAGGTAGGGACAACGAAACACAAACATGACACGAGGTCTTATCCCAACTTCCCAAAACTCCAAACTTTATACTTTTAAATTAAGTTCTTGTATATATACATACTACATACAAGTACATATGTACATACACATGCATACAATGAATGCGTTTATAATTTTTTCGTTCACTAAAATAAGGTTGTATTTATTTTGTTTATATATATTTTTGTATTTTTGTGTTTTTTTTTTTGTTTTTAACAAACATTGAATGAAATTTGCTTTTTCTTCTAAAATACGAAGTTTTTAATTTTTACCTCAATCCAGATTTTATTTCCTTTTTCTCTTTTTTGCTATCGTATGTTTTAGTTTTGTTGTTTTTTCTTTAATATATAGTGGATAGATAATATAGTTAGTTTATATTTATAAAATAAGAAGTAAAAGAAAAAAAAAAACGCACACACACACATGACGTAAGGGGGTTTAGGTATGTTAACTTAAAGATAATTGATTTAACGATAACAATCGTTCAACGGCCGCATTAATGTCGCCAAAAGTTGCAATAAGAGCTGAAATTAGAAAAATTAAAAACGAAATATAAATAATTTTTTAAAATGGTTATCAAATATACAGGCGTGTTCTGAAAATCACAAGATTTTAAATTCCTGCACTTTAAAACAAGGTTAGGTTAGGTTTAACGGGCTGCCAGCTATTGTAAAGCCAGCCCACTTGTGTCGAGTGTGGTCCCCTAGGTACGCATAAAGGAGTCCAATCCACTTACATCACATTGCAAAACCTCCGCCAAATCATGTAGCATCGGTCTACCTAGATACACAGTGACCTTATATAAGAGATGGTCACCGACAGAGGAAGTGCAATTTATACTGCAGTCATTAAATGGAAGACTTATCCTCCTCGCCTGCGTCCGTAGCCTTCGTCGGAGCAAGCCCCTAAAGATGATAGTTCTCCTGTTATCATTTATGGGCAATGACAGCCTTGATATTCGACAGGTATCCTCACTAGCCCATCTGTCCTAAGCGGTCTCAAAAAGTTGACGCTGTACTTGTTTCTTACAGCTCGCAAGCGAGAATCCAACGCTTCCATATATCTCTTTGTTGTAGCTGGACACCGGTCTTTGCCTGTTCATCCGCTACTAGATTTCCGGGCACTTCACTGTGCCCGCGTACCCAGAATAGTTCTAGGTTCAAAAGTCTAGCTATCTCGTTTAGAGATATCCGGAATTCACGAACCAACCTGGAAGTCGTATGGAACCCAGCTAGTGCATACAACCCAGCCTTACTTACTATCAGTACAAAATCGGATATCATCCCCTTATATCCTATAGTACCTTAGCCAATTAGCTGCCCTCAGTATGTCCGCGATTTCCGTCTGCACAACGCTACACTCAACTTCCAGCCTGAAACTAACAGGCATGTCCCCACACTCGCAAGTTTTCAAAGTCGCCATGCGACTTGAAAATGCCAAATTTGTTTTTAAGTTTGAATGCTAAAAACACATGTTTCACCAAAGCAAATAAGCTAAAAAATAAATTGAAAATGCCAGCAACATTTATATTATGCATCTTGGGTTGAAAATGTAATCAAAGTTTGGCTCGCGTTTTAAGAACATTTTTTAAATTGCATATATTTAGCAAAAAATGTATGAAAATTCATCGAGTTTGTATTCTAGTGCAAAGAAAACAAATTTAATCTAATATATACGTTATTTTATTACTTGCTTAAGGTTTAGTTTAGTGCTAATTTATCAGTTCACTTTGGTATAGTCTTGTGATTTGAACTCGCCAAGAGTTTGGTGATTGCAATTTACAGAACACCTTTCTTGCGAGTTAAAGTCACGATCGCAAATGTCATGAGCAATCATCCTCTCATATAGGGGGATAAATATACCCCCACCCTCCGACTTGGGTACATATGTAAAGATCTCAAGCACGTTCTGGACGATATGTGCCGATCACATCCGAGACCGTGTCTGATAAAATTAAATAAAATATCTTGTCAGGCAGTACAGCCGGTGAGCTGTAATTGATATTCTCCGGATGGATCACTAATCTTCCTATTATTGAGGCATGACCATACGTCGCCTCCTTCCACGCTCCGCTTGACCATAGCCTGATAGCCGAATTCATGGCTATTTCTTTCACCATGAGATCGGCCGGCAGCCAGTTCAGCATTATGAAAAGTGCAGATTATGCATTTGCAAACTTACACATTTAAATAAAAATAATTTATAATAATTAATAATTTGTTTTTTGTTTCATCAATTTGTTTTCAATTTTATAAAATTTTTTTTGTAAACAAAAAATTTTGAAAAATTTTCCTGAAGAAGACACACAAGGGGTGTCGAAATAAACTAATAATTTTTATAACAAGTGACTTCAAGCTCATATAAACAACAATTATATTTAATAATTTATAATTGTGAAAAATACTTTTTATAATTATAAAAAAAAGTTTTTTATGTTTTCAACAAAAAGAGCTCTTTTAGAGGCATTTTTTTTTGTATTGTTGTAATTTTGCTGTAGCTCTAGCCCCCATAAGAAATCAGCTGTTCCCTCGTCATTTAAAAAAAATTCGTCATTTAAAAAATATTCAAAATCACAAACATGGTTTTAAATCACTGGGTGAGTAATCAGCCATGTCACAGTGTTCAATTCTGTTCGGAAACGGAATTCAAACTGTTTTTTATTCTTCGGTAGGTGAAAAAGCAAAAAGTTTTACGAAAAGGAATCACTTTAACAGAAATTATTAATCTTATTTTTGAAGTGTTTAGGTGACTTCATTCCGAAAATTTTTTTGGACGCTCGTCTTTTGGAAACCCAAAATACCGTCTGAATTCCATTTCAGAAGGGAATTGACTTCTACGACACGGCTGAATATATATCTTTATAGTGATTTTCAAAACATGCCAGTATTATTTAGACTTTTCAATTCTCCAATCGAGTTTTATATATTAAGTGCCAATTTCACGATAGCGAAGCTGTTCGTTCGTTCGCACAATTACATTTAAAACAAAAACAACATTCAAAATTTTGTAATTGTGCGAACGAACGAACAGCTTCGTTATAGTGAAATTGGCACTAAATTTCAAATTAGCTTTTGAGCCGATTTAAAATTCCACATAATAAAATTTTAAACTAAATAAAATACCTTGTAAATTAGCTTCACGGTTACCGAATCCCATGGCAGACAGTTGTTCCAGCTGTGATTGGTAACGCACTTCTGGCGGTTGACTATTATCGGCCGTTGTGGACATACCATTCAACATGCGAGTCATGAAATCGTTAAACAGTTGAGCATTTGGACCACCTCCCGGAGCTACAGTAGGGTTACTATCGGCCGACGTGTTAGTTGTAGTATTTGTGGTGTTCGTATCGGTGTTAGTATTACCGGGTGGTGGTGGCGGTACTCCCAGTGAGCCCACCAAGCCGGGAGCGGCAGATCTTAATTGCTCCATGCCTTGTTGTATTTGCATAATGGCATTTATGGCCTCAGGATTAGTTAACATATTCATTACTTCGGGATTTTGCATTTGGGCCAAGAACTGTGGCATCATATTTCGCACTTGATCTTGTAATTGTGGATTATTGGCCAGCAATGGACTGGTGTTAAGCATGCGAGCTGCCATATCAGGATCTTGATTCATAGCCTCAAACATTGATCGTGTGTAGGGTGCATTTAAAAGGTTTTGCATTAGCGAAGGATTTTCAGCCATTTGTTGCATAAGACTTTGCATAGCAGGAGTGTTGAGTACACCACGAGGTGGCAAGTCAGGGTTTGCTGCACCAGTGCCACTAGCATTGCCACGACCTCCCCATGGGTTTGGTAAAGGTTCGCGATTTTCAGTACCCATTTGAGGATTGGAGCCTTTAAAATGTATTTTAAATTGTTATGTTTTTACTGCACATATACATAATTTATCATTAAAACAATAGCGGACTACATATTTCACAATAACGTTCGCAAGCTTCATTAACGCTAGAAACTGATTTGAGCCAACTTATGAGCTCACGTGGCAAATTGAATGAAGTAATATTTTGTCCATAGTAATTCTGATAATGGAACACAAGTTTATTTTGTCTTCGAATGTAAGCAAATGTTAACGAACGGCATTGTGAAATAATAGACTCAAAAACTGAATAGAATATTTAATTTATTAAATAAGAAGCTGTTTTACACTATAAGTTAACTGACTGCAAACTAAGATATATTTATTTCCTGTATTCACTAAATATTTGGTATTAAACTTACCTCCTCCGTTGTCTACAAGACCAGCAAAAGGATTTCGCGACAATGATTCAGTTGCGGCATTCATCATGGGTTCTTGGATATCACGATAAATACGCTGCAAAGCATTGTAACCACCTGGCACAGATTCCAAATTGGACAATGCACGATCGTGGGAACGCATTAGTTCTTGCAACATAGATGGATTGCGTGCCAACTCCATTGTCTGGCGTAACAACTCAGGATTGTTCAGCATATGAGAAATTTCAGGATTACGTTGCATTAAATCCTGCATTTGAGGATTTGAGGTAATTAACTGACGCATGACATCAGGATTGTTCATCATTTGTTGCACCAGGGGATTATCAAGCATAGTACGCAGCATATCACCATTGTTAAGTAGTTCATTCTGCATACGGGCCTGCAAGTCCATAAAAGTGCCAGAACCGGCGCCCAAAGCCTCTACGCCTGAGAGACCACCCATGGTATTTAGACCAAAAGGAGTTTGTCTAACATCAGCTGGTGGTCGCTGGGCTGTTTCACTAGACCGGGTTTTTGCCTTGATGACCAAATGAACAGTTAAACCATCTTTAATGTTGTGTGTCTGTAGGGTATCTGTATCTTTCATAATTTTGCCGGCAAAAATTAATACCAACTGCTCGGGTTCGGCTTCAAATTTTTCAGCCACTAAGGCTTTGAACTGAAAAATTTTAAAATATTTCATGATTAGTCACATGATATGGAATGATTATATTGATTTTTTAGTCCTTATTCTTCATTTATAATATATATTTTTATATTTTTCATTCATTGGTTTTATCGTTAGTTATCAAATATATATAAACACAGATATTTTTCTACTCATTTGTGGTGGTGACCACAGAAATTGCTTACTAGAAGTTGCACTGTACCTTGACATCTAGTGTTCATGTTTACCGCCACCGTTTTGCCTACACTACCACCGCCTTTGAAAACAATCATTTTTAGACACACCGCACGAAATAAAACTCATTTCACTTCCCCCCTCAAAAGAAAAGTTTATTGTAAAAAACCAACGTGTCTTTTTGTTGTATCAATATATTTTTCTATACCAGCCACATATAATTTTAACACTTATTTTTTATGTTTTAAATACACTTACGTCTTTAATTCCAGAATCTTCATCGATTTCAATTACTTTTTTATCTTTCGGTGTTTTAACATTTACTAAAATTCTGCGGTTTCCACCTTCTGCCATTTTGTTTTTATTAAACTACTTGCACTCTTATTATTTGAATGAGTATAACTGTGAATGCCTTTAATTATTCTCTATGTAATCTAGAGCTGTGCCGATTTGCTTTTCTGAATATAAAATCACACAATTTGTGAAAATTAGTATCAATTGAAAAACTAATTCGTCACTTTTGCCCAGCGAAATAAAATAAAAAGCCAATTTAACGAAGAACGGTGTAAATTTTGACGAGTGACGAAAATTATCTTAACGAAATGTTTTTTCTGTTGACAGAGATGTTATTCTTACTGAGTTGTATTTGCAGTTGAAAAGTGATGTTAGCATATTGTTGAAATTATAATATGTTTTTAGGTTAACCAAAAAAAAAAATTCCTAAACTGTATATATTCATAGCAGAGAAAATTATACGTTATATCTGTGATTATACCATATGCTGCCTTCAATCTTACTGAATGTTTACACACGCAAGTGCAAGTGAAGAAAACCCAATGTATTAATTAAATTTAAATTAAAAATAAAAAGTTTAAACGTGTCTGTTTGATTATGTATCAAGTGAATATTTATTTTATTATAAATATAATATAAATTAAATAAATTTATATTCAAACAATTAATGAAAGGTGTAAAGAAATGTTAGAGACGTTTATAAATAGCAAAGCTTGTTTTTTGTGTTTTGACGGATATTATTAGAGCATTTTTCTTTTTAAATTCTCAGCAATTTATTTGGATTGTTGGGATATAAAGTTAAATGTTTGAGAATATCTTTCAAAAATTTCCAAAGTCTACTGATTATTAGGGTAGTTCCTATGAAATTTCGACATATAGATAGCTGGGAAACATTGAAAACAAGCTATTTATAATTTTTTACTGGTATAAATTTATATTTTTTATTTGTTTATTGTAAACATGATAGTTTAAATTTATAGTAAATAAAGTAAGTTTAATATTTTAAAACAATAAGTTTTATATATTTCCAAATTTAAATTATTTTATTATTGTTATCAGTATATTGGACATCTAAGTACATCTTTACGCTTTCGTACTAACAAAACCTTTCGGGACAAAATTTTTAAATTTATGTCCAATACGCAATACGTGTTCCACACCTAAGAACTTAAGTTTGAACATAAACATATATTTGCTGTTATTCTGCCGACGTTATTGTTTATGTTCAAAAATAAATATTGCGAATGGAGACGTGCAGTTATAATAGGCAGTGGCAGAATTACAATAAATACAACACCTAAAAACATTAACACGTATTTTGTTGGTAGAATTTACGAACAGTTGTCAAAATTTTGTTTGAAAAAGCAAGTCTATGTGTTTTTTACAAATTTACGCAAAGGAAACGAAAGACAGCTAGGCTTATACCACTACCATATTTAAGCTGCCTTGACAAAAGAAAAGTAATTAAATTATATTTGCATGTGTGATTAAATTTCATTTGCGTGTGTTGTATTTGTATAGTTTGGGTGCAAGCAGAAAGCGTGTGTTTGGCAAGCAGTTTGCGTAGTTTATTTAGCCCTTAGTAAGGCCCCGATACACTATTCTACACGACCGTACGATTCATACTCAGGACAATGTTTTGAAAGTCTGGCTGATTTTACAACATCACTTCAATATGGCGTTTTAGTGCCACACTATTAGACAAGTATAATTGCAATAATTTATATACATGACCCTAATTTATTGAACTTTTTTATTAATTGAATTGAAATATTTATTTTGAGGTCAGTTTTGTTTAAAAAAAAATGTTTTAGTCACAGCCAGTTTATCAATCTCGACAGCGTGTTATATTGAGTATATTTCATATACATACATATATTTTCCAAGCGATCACTCATTCGGGTTCCACAAACGCGACATTAATTTTTCGTAATAAACATTAAAGCCACTCTGTAAATTATTTGATTTGGCCGACGGTTGTATATTTGACGCCGTCACTGAAAATTTCTCAATTATAGCGAATTGTAATCGACTCCGATGATACTTACAGCTAATAGCATGTTCACACGAGGGCTTACGGCCAGTCTACCAATCTCGACAGCATGCTTGCGTTCGCAATCTAAGCGAAAGAAAATTGATTTGGGTTCGCCTAACTTTTTTTCTATGCGAACGATCTGTCAAAACTCAATGAAAATACATAAGAATATGCGAACGAATAATAGTGAGATAGACAAACCCAAATTGATTCGAATGTGAGTGACTAGCTTTCTTTCGCATTAGTTTTCATTCGAAATTGGTAAACTGGCTGTTAGTTTTTTATAAAAACAAATTTGGTTAAAGGCCAAGGTGTGGTTTACACAAATTGCTTGCCAAACATATCAAAATTTTAGGTTCGTGCAAACATGTTTGTTCGTTTGTGGGGGTGTTTGGTAGTTTGTACAAATATTTGAAGCATATTAGAACGAAAATCGAAAACATTGTGAGTGTGTGCAAATTTTGTCATTTCAATAAAATTTTTGCAGAGTGAGGTGGTGGAAGAAGAAGCATACGGAGTGAATCAAGAAAATGTTTTCTTGTAATTATGTTTAGAAATTAAAAAAAATAAAGATTAATAAACAGAATAACATTAAGAAATAGAGGGTAAAACAATTTATATATTGCAAAAACTTCATATGGCAAGCAAATTGCCGCAACGCAATGGCCGGCTACTCACATTGAAAATCAAAGAAAAAGTTATTAATTTGTATTTGTATGTGTGTTTAAATTGCTTTTGCATGTGTTATATTTTTAGGGTTTGGGTGCAAGCGGAACGCGTGTGTTTGGCAAGCAGTTTGCGTAGTTTATTTGGCCCTTTAGCTTTTTAATATTACTCACTGCTAAAAACAAACTGGCAACATTTTCTTAGTACACGCAGCCATATACCTTTTTATGAGTCTTCCTGTTTTTTACTTTTGACATTTTCGTGTTACCGTTAAAAGTACAGCTGTTTTTGGGGGTACACCAATCAAAACTTCCTTACCAGCTGATGAATTTATTTTCAAACAAATATTTTTTTCCAGATATGCACGTGTATTTGGTTGAGGGATAACTTTCTTCTCTGTGGAATAAGCAAAAGTATTTTTAAAAATTGTGTTTACAACTTATTTTTAAAATGGTGGCTTCGAGATTTTTTGTGGCTAATTTGCCAACAAATACAACGGAAGACGATTTACGTTTCTTATTTCAAGACTATGGCCAAATTGACAATGTTGAATTGAAAACTAAGGAAAATATTGTTGACCCGGATGATGTTAAAATAATAGCTTTTGTTACTCTTGCTATAGGAGCTGAGGAGGCACAGTATTGTAAGATTTTAAGACAATTTGCTTTCCGAGTTGAGATTTACACATAAAAATATGTATTTGTTTATCTGTTGAAGGTTTAAATGATTTGAATTGGCAAAAAATTTATGGACAAAAAATTAAAGTTTCCTTGGCCAAGGAATCGTTTTTGGAACGTTTGAAACGTGAAAGAGAGGAAGCACAATCCGCCGGTGCTGAAGTCGTTGCCGCACCTGAAAGAGTGTTTGAGCAGCAGTCTGATTTGTTAAAATTGCCACTAGAAAACAAACGTAAAACTTTTGATGTTGATGCAGAACTAGATGATGATGATGAGATTGCTCCCGAGTTAATGATGAGCAAGAAGCGTGCAGCAGGTTCTATGCATAATGGCAAAATTGTTATACAACGACTTGATGTAGAGCCTATACATGTTATTGAAACAAAACATAAAAAGAAGAAACAAATGGGCACCAACACCAGTAGCGCAGATAAAAAACGTAAGGAGTCCTTGAACAAAATGAAAACACAATATGATCAAAATAAAATAGCTATACAGCAAGCTCTACAGGGGGAGGTGGGTTTCAATATTAAAAGTAAACATACAAACCATTGAGTTTTTTATTTATTTATTCCATTTTAAAACAAGTGGCCTATTGGCCAATACTATTTTAGCTTCTAACATTGATACCAATAAAAAATTATAAACAGCTTGATTTCTATGCTTGAAAGGTGTAAAGGAATGTTAGAGATGTTTATAAATAAAAAAGCTTGTTTTTTGACAGGTATTATTAGAGCATTTTTCTTTTTAAATTTTCAGCAATTTATTTAGATTTTTGGGATATAAAGTTAAATGTTTGAGAATATCTTTCAAAAATTTCCAAATTCTACTGATGATTAGGGTAGCTCCTATTAAATGTCGACACATAGATAGCTGGGAAACATGGAAATCAAGCTGTTTATAATTTTTTAAAAGTAAACATATTTTACAATTTTCTGACTTGATAACACTTTTTTAGCATACTCAACTAGCAAATAAAATAAAATTTAGCGATGCTGAAAGCGAACCGGAAA
Organism: Thecocarcelia acutangulata; assembly: GCA_914767995.1. Lineage (NCBI taxonomy): Eukaryota > Metazoa > Arthropoda > Insecta > Diptera > Tachinidae > Thecocarcelia > Thecocarcelia acutangulata. The sequence continues at coordinate 19,191,782 of OU612095.1, read as the reverse complement.
ATGAGCATTCTTCAAAAAAATCAAAAACAAACATATTTGGTTCTGATGGTGAAAGCGAAGCTGAAGGTAATGGTTTTGAAGCGGTTGCTATGGGGAGAAAAGGTGAAAAGTTGGCGAAAATGCAAGCCACACAAAGTTTAGATCCACGTTTTCGTATTGATGCCAAATTTGTAGACGAAGATGATGACGAACATGAGAAATCTCATGCTGATGAAAATGCACCAGACGACGAACGTCAATGGCAAATGAATATTTTAGAACAGGTTGTGGGCAGAAAATTGGATACAGTAAAGAGTGCGGAGAAAAAACAAAATAAGAAAATGTTGCGCTATGACCCCTCAAAAGATGAACATCAAAAATTTGAACGCACTAAAGAAGAAGATGGGCAAATAAAGAAACCAGAACAAAAGCAAAGTAAACCTATAAATGCCTCGCAAACGGAAAAAGTTTCCAAAGAAGTATTTTATGTTGTTTCGGATACATTGCAACAATCGTTACGCAGCCGGGGAGAAGGCTTTAGTTTGTTAAACATGTTTGGTCGAGGCGAACAATTTGAAGAACGAGATGAACAGCTTAAACAATTGGGCAAAGAGAAAATTTTAGTTAACAGCAATAAAACGTTAACGGACAATCCCTTTAACTATGATTCCTCTTCAGACTCGGAAAATGAAGAGGAAAAGATGCAGGAACAAGAAAATGTTGCAGCAAAGAAAACAGAACAACAGACTGACAATAAAACGCCTAAGAAGAAACAAAAATTATTATTGGAATCGTTTTTCATACCCAAAAATGATATACGTTTAAAAGGTGAGGAAGGAGTTTTACTGCCTGGCTCACGATGTCGTTTCGTTAACGTTCGTCATGAATTTTAAGGACAAAAAACCTATTCCGATGCCGTTTATAAGCTGTATTTTTCCCTGATCTTGTATCATTTGCCTTGTCTACCTCTGACATATCCATTAGTTGAATAATAGTTGACTATAAGTCACTTATTTTTAATATTGAACATTAGCGAACGTTATCGAATCGACATCGTGAGCCGGGCAGTTAATTAATATGTTTTACTCATTTATTAACAATAAAATATGAATTTTTACAGAAGGTGCCAAATTCTTTATCTACAAGAAATCAGAAGATACTACAAATGAAAACTACGAAGAAGTTCGCAATCGTTTGAAATTACTAATCAAAACTAAAATTACAAAAACTAAAAAGAACTTGGTAAATGCTGGCTATAAAGGAAAAAGAAAAGTTTAAATATAATATGAATAATTATAGAATTTGTAGTTTACATTTTTGTTAATAGCAATTTATATTCATATAATGAATTGGTTGTTCAATATATAGTTTTAAGCAGTGTTTAAAAAACTTAACTTACAAAAGCAAAACTTTGAAAATTTGACTGTTGCTTCGAAGCAGAAGTTTTTTTGTACACTACGAATGCTTTTGCTTTTTCTTAAACTTTCCAAACAAAGAGAAACTTTGAAAAGTCTTTCGATATTTTATATAGAGTGGGAAGTTTTATTTTGTTTTAGCTTTTTCCTTTTGAAAAGTAATAATTAAGCAACAGTTTGTAAACCAAAATTAAACTTATTGCTTGGAAGTAACTGCGCAGTTGTTTTAAAGAACTTATTTGAATATGTTATTCTCTTTTGTTTTCTGCTCAAAAGAGGCAATAAACTGCCCAGTTAACATAAGAGTAGCATTTCAAAAGTATTTTATGGTTATTGTCAAAAGTTAAAGCTGCAAGAACATGTAAAGTACATTATATTTTTTACAGCAAACATGCAACAGAAAAGCAAACAATTTTAATAAACATACGATTGTTTTTACGAGAAGCCATTTTTTATATATGCATGTATTTATCTGCGAAAAAGACATGTCCACCCGAAATATATTATCAGTACCAACTAAAATGTCACGCTGTTTATAATATTAATATTGATTCTACTCGTAAGTACAAGAAAAACAAACAATTTACTGTACTATTGCTTTCCAGTTAAAATAGTTTCCCCTTACTTTATTTCCAAAGAAAACTTTTTTAAAATCATACGTCGGTATGTTCTGGTTGCTATATATTAAACAAATTTTGTGTTTGCTGGTTAGCTCTTTCACTAACGCAAACACAATTTATGCTCACTCTACATATAACTTAAAAGATAAAATTAGCGCAAAGAACCTAAAAACTGTTTAAAGAAACTTTTCATTTTAAAAGTCTAAGAAAAAGCAAACGTTTTATTTGAAAAGAGAAAAGTTTTTATTCAAATCAACAGTTTATTGTTTCAAACTTTTGATTTCTTTCTCTTCATAATGTGAACACTGTACACCATGATATAAAAAATACAAGGTAGTTTCATTCTCTTTTTATTATTTGTAATAAGGATTTTTGAAGTTTATTTTTAGAGAGAAATATAAAAAGGCGTTGCCACACAGTTGAATAAAGGAATATACTCCTAGAATGGATTTTTTCTGAAATTTGTAGTGCATTGTTCATATTAGAAAAAGCTAGAAATATTAAGCTGATGTAAGTAGGTATCAGTGGTTGTTTTGAAACTCATGTTAGGTTAGATTTAACAGGCTGCCAGCTATTGTAAAGCCAGCTAGCTCACTTGGGTCCAATTTGGTCCCAACACCTAAAAGCACACTTCTGCTTATCAGTAAACTTTACAATAGCATTCAAACGAATGCCTTTTTTATAGAAAATATTATTATATTTAAAAGAAAATACCCTTTAGATATTAAAAACAAAGGAAAATTTGATGTTTGTGGCTTAAAAATATATAAATAATTATTTCTACTAGAATGACCCAGGATGCAGCGACAAAACTAATGCACATAACCTTGAATATTCTTCATTACTTACAATAAGAAAAACCTACTTCCAAAAGATGTCATTATATGTTTAAATATCAAAGTAAGTATGTATAGCGAAAAATTGCATATAGTTTTCCGTCGTTTCCGTGCTTTCAAACTTGTTCTGGACGTGACTTATAACTTCTCTATTCAGTGCATTTAAAAGAAAAAATAATAGCTGATTTTAATAACGGCCAATTAGTGACCACAATTGCAAAAAAAAATTTGACATTCACCACAGCGTTATATCAAGAATGATGATGACTTGACCAGGCAATAATACGTTTGATAAAAAAAAAAATACCAAATCGTGTCGTCAAGAACCATTGCCACAAAATTGTTATTAAATGTTACCCCCAGAAAGATTCAAAGGCAGGCTGCAGAAGGCGCACTAAAAGCATACCATACAAAAGTGTAAAAAATATATCAGGTTGGAATTTGCAAGAAAACACATTAATTTGATCGCCACACAAAGTAATTCCATACTTTTCTCCGATGAGTCCAAATTTAATTTAAAAGGTTCCGATAGATTAAGACTGATTAGATGACTCAAAAGCCAATGTCTTATTCCACGTTATACTAAAGGCACATTGAAACATGGTGTCGGTAGCATTTTAGTCTAGGGATGTTTTTCAGGCCATTTTTATATATTTTAGATTTATGTTTGTATTTTATTTTAAAATTTTTATTTATTTTTTTTAGAAGCCACAATTTTATTATTATTTTTACACACAACTTCAAACAAAACTGAAAACAAGGGAATGTATAAACTAATACGGTAGCACAGTTTTATGGAAAATGTCACAATCCTTATACTTGTCAGATGGTGATTGTTAAGGAAAATTGAGAGAATAAAACTACCTTGTATTTTTTATATCATGCTGTACACTGTTGCTTTCAGTTTTCTTTATAGAAATACGAAGTCGAAAAAATGCAAAACTGCGCAAAAGCAAAAGTTGAAAAGACTTTTAAACACTGGTTTTAAGATCATGGTTCTTCTTTAGTATTTAAATAAAAAAAAAAGGAAACGATCGGTGTATAAAAGAATCAATGTTTTGAAAATTTTATTGGGCCAAAAGTGAGAATATTTGAATTTAGGATTATGAGCTACAATGCAGACAACAATACAACATATCTGAGAAAAATTTTGTTTTTTACCCACTCTAATGTATAAAGACCTCATTAGTTTTTACTTTCTGTTGCCGTTCAGTGACGTTCATTTCTGTAGCAAATATTTTACAATTTTTCCGTGAAAATATTCAGCTGTTTTTTACAGTAGAGCATGAATAAACGGAAAACAGGAATGAATAATAAAATATGTACATAAAAATTATCTTGTGTGAAAAAAAAACAAATTAATAATTTAGAAATGTTGATCAGACAGCCCACTTCTTTCTCACAATATGCAGAGTTTATGGCATTTCTTATACAAAATATAATTTTTTCCTCGCTAAAATAATAGTATATTGAACATCTATAGTTGCCTAATTGACAAAAATGCATTAACTTTTATGCGAGCGAAAGATGTCGAATGATTAGGGATGAAACGATACGGGTAAATACAAGTAAATACTCGATACTTTTCTCTCTATACCAAGTACTTTTGGTATCGATGCTTTACTACCGAGTACCTAGTAGGTATCGGCCAAAAATACTCGTATCGGTCAGAAATACTCTATTCTTATTGCCAGGCGAAAAAACTGAGTTGGCCACCATGTTTTTCATCATTTTATTTGTTTTCAAAGTTTTTACAAAATAAATCCATGTAACCCGTACATGCATTATGGTTGCATTTCATAAAAAATACGGTAGGATTGCGGTCACGATCTTGATATACTAAAGTAAATAGTCCAGTTACTAAAACCATTCGAATTTGTCATTAAAAATCTTCAGGCTATTGTATGTGTTAAACAGGTAGGGACATTATGACAACTTATCGTTAAGGTTGGCGATAGTTAAAGGTACCTTTATAGCATGTTCACACGAAGGCTTATTTTCGAGGTTCGCTTTCTCATTCGTGGTTCGCGGCCTAATCTTGATTGAACCAACATGCTTCGCCATACTAAATTTTGAGAGCGAACCTACTTGGTTCATTTTGAAACTTGTTGCGAACCAAGCAAAAACTACTATCATCTCCAAATTTGATAATAAATTATCGCTAGTTTATCTGAACTAGCTGCAAAATAATTTAAACAAAAAAAAAAAAAAAAAGATAATAATGTGTGTAAAATCAAAATAAACACATTGAAAATGTAAAAATTTGATACTTACATAAACATTTAAATAAAAATTGAAAAAAGAATTAGTGAAACATTTGCACAAAATATGTAAACATCAGTGTGATGCAAAAAACAACCGTCTGACACCTAGTTTCGTAGTAGTGGTTCGGAGAGCGAACCAAGTGTTTCATATTACCGTCTGAACATGGTATTAGCAGAACTGATCGATGAACTGTTCGTTAGCCATTTTTTATTACTACAACTTGCCGGTAAAATTAAATATATCTTTTTCAAAGTATGACAATAAAACACATATTCAAGACTACTTTTAGAAGGTAAAAATTGTTGTGGCAACTAAACTTCACTTTGGATGTAATTCTTTGAGTAAAAATATGGTAGTATGTGCAAATATGATAGCTTCAAATAAAAAACTTCTCGCTAAAACTTACAGGTAGGATTGTATTCCCGGTAACTTATTGCTTACTAAAGGCCTCATTAGTTTTTACTTTCTGTTGCCGTTCTGTGACGTTCATTTCTATAGCAAATATTTTACAATTACTTTTTCCGTGAAAATATTCAGCTGTTTTCTACAGTAGAGCGCAAATAAAAGAAACACATTAGATTGCAGTATAAAGTATGTACATAAATATTATCTTGTGTGAAAAATGGAACAAATTAATAATTTAGAAATGGTGATCAAACAGTCCACTTCTATCTCACAATCTCCAGACTTTATGACACTTCTTATACAAAATATAATTTTTTCCTTGCTAAAATAATACTCTTTTGATCATTCATAGTTGCTTAATTGATAAAAATGTATGACCTTTTAAAAATCTTTAATTGAAACAAATTGTTTTAGCTTTTGGAAAAAAAATTATATACATTTGAACAAAAAACTAATTTTCCATACCTGAAAAAACTAAAACATACACATGTCCGACCGTCACTTAACGTTGAATTCTATTTTCAACAGATTAGTCCGTAACAGAAGAGAACGTAAAAGTAAAAACAAACCATTTACATATAGTTTATGTTGAACGGAAACAAAACAGCTGATTCAGAACGGAAAAGAACGTATAAACTAATTCTGCCTTAATGAGGCCTTAATTCTGCCTTAAGAGTGTGAACACTATGTAGCGATAATTTTCAGCCTTGCTATTTTTCATACGATTTTGAAGTAAATAACCGCAGTGCGGAACGGCATAAAATTAAAATCTAGTTCATAGGCCATTTAGCCTGTGCTTCACTATCCTATACAATCGTGAGATCTGTCAAATACAACATGTGTGCTGAAAAAGTATGCTAGTGTGTACTAAACATGCAAATGTGTGACAGATTTTTTGGCAAAGTCGTGTGATACCTCCTCCCTTCCTTATAGCCCATTTACACTTACTCACATCTTCCATCTTTCGTCATTTTGGCAAGATGTTAACATCTTCCTATATAAAGTCTATATGAAAAAAACTCAACATCACTCAACATCTTTACAAGATGTTGTTTTCTCATTTTGCTAGACTCAACATCTTTCGATTATTTTAGTGTCATCACTAAAAAAGTTTAAAGAAATTGTCAAAAATTCACTAGAAAATTTTTACAATGATCGGGAGCGAACAATGTAAGTAAATTTTAATTTAATTAAAAATAATATATAATTAATAATAATATATACAATACATATATTTATAGTAAAAAAGAAAAAAAAATCGTGTTGTATGGTCTGCTGCTGACGGGAGTATGCTAATAGACCTTTGCAAGAAAAATTGCAGAATTCCGGAGAGGAAAAATTCGCATATTTTTTTTTTTTTTATTGGACCAGCACTCAGGGGATGACCCCTACATATGCAGTGCATTGTACCAGAACTAGGAAAATAGGTTGTGAGGAGGTGGAAAGAGGGAGTAGTGCTTGTGGACATTTGACTTGAACTTTCCAACGTTATAACAGACAGGAAACACATCTGCAGGCAACTTGTTCCACAGACGAAGCGTACGGCTGAAAAACGAATTTTCTCTGTAATGCGTAGTATGATTCATCGGGCAATCAACCACAAATGGATGAGCTCTGGACGATGAGCGCGTGTTACGTAAAAAAGAGCGAGTTTCGGGAACAAGATCCCTAATCTCGTCAGAGCAAAATCCATTGTAGTAACGATAGAACAGAGTAATGCACCCCACACTGCGTCGATGCTCCACTGAATCAATAGAGTTGGATACCCTACTGTCACTGATGAGCTTCTTCGCCCTCTCCTGCACGCGGTCGAGTAACCCAAAATAGACTTTGAGGCACCGGCCCAAACATGAGAGTTGTATTCCATTTTCGCTCGGATGTAGGTGGTATAAATAGTAAGGAGATCGGATGGCGTGAAGTACATCTTATACCGTTTCAAAAAACCGAGGCACTTGAATGCTTCTTTAGAGAAATGAAAAATGTGTTCAGTCCAGCGAACATCACACTGTATCTTCATTCCCAGAACATCAAGAGCATCCGATTCCTCAATATTTATACCATCCTTAAGTACAGATGAAGCAGCATTTGCGGTCGTTTGTTTGTGCGTTAATAAGCAACATTTCCAACTTCACTGTCATTTTCCAGAAAATGACAGTGAAGTTGCAAGATCCATTCGTAAGCTGTCTTTGAAAAACTCTGGACTGGTAGTCTTGGAATATCCTTTTTAAAAAAATTTCCATTTCGATTCTAAGTGTTATTATTTATATATATATATGAGTTAAAATCTTAATAAATTATTTAAAATTCTAACAAATGCACGTTGCGCATAAAGCAAGATTTTCTAATAATTCTGAAAATTGAAGCAGTAATTGTTTTTGCTATAATTAACCCTCTAGTGCCCAATTTTTTTTTTATATAAAAAAAATTATATTGCGTTTTAGCTTTTTCTAAAAGTATAAAATATAAAAAAAAAAATTTTTTTTTGGTTAGATCAGGAGCTATAGCGCCGGAAACCTTGACGGCGCTATAGACGGCGGTCTTGGGGTATGAAGCCAACAAATTTCAAAGCAATTTCTCTTTTTTACATTGCGAAAAAATATTTTGTTAAAAAAAAGAAACAATTTACAACAAAAGTATGTAGAAAATAAGCAATAGTTTTAGATTTAATTTTTTTTAAGTTGATTAAAAAAGGTTTGAAAAAAATATACATGAGAAAAACAGCGTTTGTTCAAGTTATTTGTGGTGAAAGTCGTAAAAACAGTCCTTGAGGTTAGAAAGACATAGGTTTATGTTACACTTTCGACATATAATTTGAGTTTCGGACTTGCAACCTGCAAACTTACAAGTTTTTTTTACCAGCGCGTGATAAAAAATGCGGAAAATGGCCGACTCCATCGTAACGGATATCTGCAGGCGGTAAAAAAGATTTTTGTCCTGTACCCCTTTTTTTAACTTCTTGGCGTGGGCGGCCTGGTGTTTTTAACAGCGAAGGACTCTGCATACAAAGTACAGATGCGATCTCTGCTTGGAAGCTTGGCAGCTGGTATCGCCTATCATTAGCATTAGGCCTGTCAATTCTGTTAAACAGAATATAGGCGTTTACCATGGCTAAGTCGAGCAAATGTACGAATAGTCGATTTGTATACTTGTTGCTCTTCACTGGAATTTTGTAGCGCCCAATAAGACCATCCATGAGATCAACACCACCCATATGGCTATTGTACTCATGAATTATATTAGGGCAATCGATGCCAACAAACCTTTTTTCGGAGCGAACAAAACGTGAAACCTGCGTTTTTAGATTTCTTTCATTTTGAAAAGGTTTTGTGCCTGCGTAGGTAGATGCGAATCGCACAGCCTTATTATCTTTCCAAAGCGATAAGGAAATATCAACTCCAGAAGCAGATCCACAATACTCTATAAAATAACCACGTGGTTATTTTTTCAGATCATTGTCGTTTGGTAGTTTACAATTCGGAATCCGATTTGAACGAATAGTCCCCAAGGAATAAATTCCGCGTGATTTCAGATATACGAGAAGAGGCAAAGAAATAAAATAGTTGTCAAAATATACTATGTGGTTTTTATTATCTGGAATGCTGCGTGATAATCGCACAACCACATTTGCTGACGCTCCAAGGTCAGGTGAGTCATTTTGCACAACATTGTCTCCTGCGCCGTAATATATCTCAAAATTATAGCAAAAGCCATAGGAATCACATAAAACAAACAGTTTTACTCCCCACTTGTGTGGTTTATCTGGCAAATATTGCCGAAGAAATGTCTTCATCTTCGTTGCGCACATTTGTTCATCTACACATAAACGTTGATTCATTGGGACGGATTGAAACTTTTCATTGAAATGACGCACGACTGGTCGTATTTTGTACAAAGGATCGTGATCATTGAAATGTAAATTACTTCGTATTTTTTCAAACTGGTTTCTGGCATAGTATTTTGGATTGCTTGGAATGCATTTGGACTTCCCCAAATTAGACGAAGTAAAAAAAAAAATTCAAAGGGAATTTGGGCGCCAAATAAGCCAACAATAAATTTACCCCGTCTAGAGGCGGTCTTGGGGACTAGAGGGTTAATCCAATAAATGTATAATCTTTTAATTCCATTTTATTTAATGTTTTTTTTTTTTGCTCAAACACGTAAAGTAATACTTGACAGATGAAAGATGTTGAAATGTAATGTAAACAGCTTTTTTCAATATTCAACATCTTCCACACACATCTCCAAGATGTGAGTAGGTGTAAATACGCTATTATTCGGTATTAAAAAAATATTCATAAATTTTTATTTATAGAAAAAATCAAGAATATTACAACTTTATTAGGTTTGTTTTCATTGTTAGGTTTGTTTTTTTTTTTTTTTTGGTGTTTTTTCTTCTTATTATTATAAATAATTAAATAATTGAGTTTTTAAGGCACTTAAATACAAAGAGTATTTGAAACTTAAAATTATATATAGGGTGTTTTTTTAAGCTAGATAGAACTTTAAATTGTAAAAAGTAACACAAAAAATTAAATTTTGATGAAACATTTTTTTTATTTGTTTCAGTATACTCTGACAAATCATCATGAATAGACTCACGCTTGAACAACGCTACGAAATTATCCAAATTTACTTTGAAAATCAGACCCGTTGTTTTATCGCAAAATTGTGTTCAGCGATGAGGCGCATTTTTGGCTTAACGGGTTTGTTAATAAGCAAAATTGCCGCATATGGAGTGAGACCAATCCACAAGAGACCCTACAGACTCCATTACATCCAGAAAAATGCACTGTTTGGTGTGGTTTTCATGCTGGTGGCATCATCGGACCTTATTTCTTCAAAAATGAGGCCGGAGCTCGCGTTACGGTCAATGGAGATCGTTACCGCACCATGATCAATGATTTTTTGTTTGAAAATATGGATGACATTGATCCGGAGGAGATGTGGTTTCAACAGGATGGCGCTACGTGCCATACGGCGAACGCAACCATCGACTTACTGAAATCAAAATTTGGCGATAAGTTGATTTCGAGAAATGGACCTGTCAATTGGCCTCCAAGGTCGTGCGATTTGACACCTCTCGATTATTTCCTGTGGGGCTACGTGAAGTCACTGGTTTATGCTGATAAACCAGCAACAATTGACGCCTTGGAGGCCAGCATTGTTCGTGTTGTTCGTGACATACGGCCAGCAGTGCTCGAAAAAGTGGCCCAAAATTGGACGTCCAGAATGCGCTTCGTCAAGAACAGCCGCGGTGCCCATATGCCCGAAATCATTTTCAAATGTTAATGTCACGTATTGATCTTTCGAATAAAAAAAAATTTTGATTACAATTTAATTTTTTGTGTTATTTTTTACAATTTCAAGTTCTATCGGGCTTAAAAAAACACCCTATACTTCATATGACACAAGTACACACATTACAAAACAACACATTCGAGATATTTTAAGTAAAAGTAATCAGAATTAAAATTAAAATAAGAAAAAGAGTAAAATAAAAATAAAATAACTTAAAATAATTAAGTAAATTTTTGGCACACAGTTTGATTTCTTTGAAGTTTTTCTTTGTTTTTGGTTAAAAAAAATTACAGCTAAAATTCTAAAACTAAAAATGAGTTCACTCCTTTAATTGTATAAAAAAAAATCTCATAGAAACTCTTAAATCTTTGGTTATATTTTTAAACATTTTGAGTATTTTTTTTTTTTTTTAATTATTATTGTTGTTGAAAACCGGTGGCAGTGTTCTGTAACTCCCGCTATGAGAAACTTCTCGATTGAAACGTGTAAAAAGAAACAAAAATGGAAATACACTCAAAATATTGAGTATATTTCATACTAATTTTCTAGACGTGTCACTCAATCGTGTCCCATAAACACCACATAAGAATTTCAAAGAAAGCAATTTGCTGGAATCAATTCAAACGTAAGGAGCAATGGGAAATGCTCAAACTTTTTTATGTATTTTGATAAGTTTTCACAAACTTTTTGTTGTTATGTGGTGTTTATGGAACGCGAAAATGTGTATGAAAAACATTCATGTGGTGTTGATGGTACACGAATTAGTAACGTGGTGTTTATGGGACACGTATATACACAATATTATGAGTGTATTCCTTACGAATCGCTCCTTTATTGCAACATAGTCATAACGCAAAAAAGCTTGTTTCCAGATAAACACATTTCAGATTTTGAGTTTTCATACAAATTTTAGAAAAAATTTTTAGAAAATATATTCTAAAGGAAACAGTTTAAAGGTAATTTAAATAAAATTTTGCCACAATATAAAAGGTAGTACTGTTAACAATTCTGCATTGTTAACTCTAAAAGCTAATTTTTTGAAATATAACTAAGATGCAATAAAGGAGCGATATGTTCTAAATGTGTTACTCAAACGTTCCCCATAAACGTCAATAAAACGTCAATAAAATTTGTATGAAATTCCCTCAAAATATTGAGTTTATTTCATAAACATTTTCTAGACGGATCACTCACTTGTGGCCCATAAATACCGCAGCAAAATATTGAGTATATTTCATATACATAGATATATTTTCCAAGCGATCACTCATTCGGGTTCCACAAACACGACATTAATTTGTCGTAATAAACATTAAAGCCACTCTTTAAGTTATTTGATTTGGCCGACGGTTGTATATTTGACGCCGTCACTGAAAATTTCTCAATTATAGCGAATTGTAATCGACTCCGATGATACTTGCAGCTAATAGCATGTTCACACGAAGGCTCACGGCCAGTTTACCAATCTCGACAGCATGCTTGCGTTCGCAATCTAAGCGAAAGAAAATTGATTTGAGTTCGTCTAACTTTTTTCTATGCGAACGATCTGTCAAAACTCAACCAAATCACATAAGAATATGCGAACGAATAGTAGCGAGATAGACAAACCCAAATTGATTCGAATGTGAGTGACTAGCTATCTTTCGCATTCATTTTCTTTCGAAATTGATAAACTGGCTGTTATATTCGAGGTTCGCTCTCTCATTCGTGGTTCGCGGCCCAATCTTGATTGAACCAACACGATTCGCCATCCAAAATTTTGAGAGCGAACCATCTGGGTTCATTTTGAATCTCTTTGCGAATCATGCAAAAACTACTATCATCTCTAAATTTGATTAAAAATTATCGCTAGTTTATCTGAACTAGCTTTCAAAAAAAAAAAAAAAAAATGTAACGCCGTGTCTTCACATGTCATCGACTTGAACATGACATGAACATAACGTCGGCAGATCGAATGTAAAAATAAGTTCATGTTCTTGATGTGGCGTTTACGTATGTTCGGATTTACCTTATCAAAGTGTTCAGTTCGGCGCCATTTTGTGTATTTTTGTTCGTGATGGCCAACTTCATGGCGAACATCGATGCTGAGCCATATGCTTGAGCATCGATGACAGAGCATGAACGAAACATGAACATGGGCGGTCCACATTAGCGATGTTCGCCATCATGCTGATACCATGTTCATGGCTAATGGAGACCCCAGTAAACAAAGAAAAAAACAGATAATTAATGTGTGTAAAATCGAAAGAATATTGAATATATAAAAATTGCATGTTTACATAAAGATTCGAATAAAAATTGAAAAAAGAATCAGTGAAACATTTGTACAAAATATGTAAACATCAGTGTGAAGCAATAAACAACCGTCTGAACACATAGTTTCGCAACAGTGGTGCAGAGGGCGCACCAAGTGTTTCATATTACCGTCTGAACGTGGTATAACGTACTCACCCTTACATTTATAACGTAACGTTGTAATCTTCTTTTTTTGTTTTCGTCATGAGTTGTTACAGTAAAATTTTTTTCTCACTTTTCGCGTAACAATGGAATAATTTGTTTCACGTCTTTTCGACACGACAACTACTCACTAAAGTTACAGAACACGGCCACAGATTATGATTTAGCTAAATTAATGTGCTGTTTGCAGAACACAGACGAACGACTTGTCTAGAAAATTTGTATGGAAAGTACTCAATATATTAAGCAGTTTTTATGAAACTTGTTTAAACAGCTGCTCATTTGTGCGCCGTAAACAGCATATCAGCCATGTTCTGAAACCGCAATGCGTTTTGAAAAACGCTTAATTGATTTTTAGGTGTTCTGAGGAACGCACGTTTTACTGGCGTTTAGGAGTTTTTTCCGAAAAAATGTGTAAACTTCTTTAAACTTTTTATTGAAATAAAAAGAAAACATATTAAATTTTAATTGTGAATAATTTTATTGCCTTTTGCAAGTTCAGTTTAGCAAATCAATCAGTTCACTTCAATATATACATGCGAGTTGAAGTCGCCAATTTTAAGCGATATGCGTTTTCCAGAACACCTATTTGGCGATTTCAAATCGCAAAACCATAATTGTTGTGTTATACGTTTCTCAGAACACCTATTTGGCGTTTTCAAATCGAAAACGCTAAATTTAAGCGATTTTCGTTTCTCAGAACATGCTCGTATAAGTTTAGAGCTTATATTGCTAGGTAAGACGGCATTTATATGATGATTTAAAAAGTATGATTTTTTTTCGTATTAAAAAATTGTGACTATCTGTTTTTCATGGCTTTGTGCCAGTTAATGTTGTTCGTTCGCATAATTACATTTAAAATAATAAAATTTTGAATGTTGTTTGTGTTTCAAATGAAATTGTGCGAAAGAGTAACGCTTGTTCAGAGACAGCAAACGCTGTACAAAGAATGCGGGCAATTAACAAAATGCAATATGATTGCAAATGATTCAATATGAGATGAATATAGACAGAGAATAATTCAAAGGCTCATTGGCTGAGTGGTTACCGCAGCAATTCATGATACCCGAGCACAATTCCGAATGGGTGGTGATGAGTAGTATAGCGACTACGAAACGCCTAGTTTGTCCCCCAGCTAAAGATATGATAATTATTTTTCTTGTCTTCTTCAATCAAAAATCATTAATCACAGCAAATTTGTATTGTAAAAAATCCTTCTTAAGAAAAAAACTTAAGAAAGAAAAAACCTGAACTATAACCCGTTGTACAAATGTACAAACCAAAAATTTAAGTAAAACGATTATTTCGAATTGAACAGTTTTTCTTCCAGTGCAAATTTATTTTCATTCAGAACGTAACTACGGTTCTCGCTTCGGGCTTCCCTAGTCTACAGTGGGATTAGTAATTGCCACAAAAAATGACTAACGTTTGCTTTGCAGCTAACTTTACTGAGAAAGAGAGAGAGAGAGACTTTGACGCCGCGCTATTTGGGTTGGTGTCATATATTTTATATATGCATGCGGATTTTTGGCAGGTAAATTACGCTTGACGCGTTAATTTAGGTGGGGCTGATAGTTTTGCGAAAAAATTGTCGTAATGCAGCTCTGGGCTGAAGAACAGCTCTCGCGTCATGGTAATTATTTCTTAAGTGCGGTCAGGCTTGTTGTTTTTATTGTTCGGTCTTCGAGAGTTTTGCGTCTCGCTCGCACTGGTTAACGGTTTGCCTCAACTAACTGTATTGGTTTACAGTATTTTTTTAGAGGTTATTCATTTTTAATCATGTGGAAACTTCCTATGTGAAGGCATAGGTCGTTATAGTTAGTCACAGCGATGCTACAAACGTACTGTTAATACCATTTTGGCCATATGGCCTCCATCACCCCATGCTGTGCATCCTATACTTTGCAAATTTACTTTGCCACTGTATAATTAAATAGAAATAGCATGATTTTTTACGCTTTTGAATTTTTTAAGGTCTTTTGCATATACTTTTCTATTTAATATTAATACAAAAGCATTGAAATATTTTGTATACGGGTTGATTCAAATGAACTTTCTTTCTTCGTTATTGTTTCTTTTTAAAACAGCTGATTGCTTAACTACTTGCCCAAACTAGCCAGAAGAAAAACTAAAAGCATCTTGTTGTCTCAAAAGTGCTCTCATTTGCCTGATGTTAAAATACGGGAATTTTTTTTGTGCAAATTGTCATCCTGCGGGATTCCAAAATAGAGTAAAGAAACATACCTAATATATAAAAAGGCCTGCCTTTTAAATCATAATGTAAATGCCGCCTCAACGCTTTTCCAATACGAACTTTCAATTGTAACGGAAATATTTTTAATAGAAACAATGGGTTGACTAATTATTGTTGTGTTTTTCGCTGGTTTCATTTGTTGCATCTGAAGCAGCAGTTGCTGCTGCAGTCGATTCAGTCGCGCTGGCGGCAACTGCAGCAGCTTCAAACGGTGCAGCATTTCCGTTGCAAATCTTGGATGTATTATCGCTTAAAAGTGTTTTATTATGGTGGGTTGTTGTTTGATGCAAACATTTGTGTTGCACTAAAGCCTCTATGGCCACCACTGTTCGTTCCAGCAAACTCACTAGTCTCTCTTCTCGAGCATCCATGCGTCTTAGTAGTTCTTCATCTCGTTTTTCACGTCTCTTTAGATATTCTATTAATTCATAGTTCGTACTGTCGCCATCGGTTGAGGTGGATAATTTTCGTTTGCCCTTAATCGAACCGCCGCCTCCACCACCACCAGCACTGCTGCAGTCGGAAAGATTGTCGGTATCAACAATAACATCGGGATGTAAAATATTGTGATCCATGTTGTTGGAGTAAAAGTTTTGAGACCTTAAAAAAGAACATAAAACAAATTTTTAGTTCAAACAAAAAATACAGTCCTACGAAAATTGTTATAAGCATGAAGAGCGGCCCAACCATAATGGACGATGTTAGTTGTGAGTCAGATGTTAATGTGAAGTTTTGTTTCCTAACTTAATCTGACATTTCTTTGTTTCAGTGTTTGACAGAAGCGGAAGAGGAAGCTTTTTATGAAAATGGGCCTTCAAATTCATTCAAAATTCAAATTTATTGCAAGTGTGCCTCGTCGTCTTCAGCCACGAGCTACACTTCTATTGAATTAGTTCAGTCCGTGGAGTAGTTCCACCGTTAGAAAAGGCCGCCGAGGTATATGCTAACGCAAATCCATTATATAGTTATCTTCTTGAGATATCTTCGATGACATACAGACCACCAATGGTGTATTCAATGCTGCCTTACTATCAGTGCAAATTCGGATATTCTCTGTGTATAGCCTAAAGTATCTCAACTAGTAACTGCGCCCTCATTATAGCGGTGAATACCGCCTGTGAATTCTGAATAACAAAGGAGATAAAAAGAGAGAAACGATTTTTTACAATAACAAAAAAAAACACATGTATCGAAAAAACAGAATTTGTCTTGGCGTAGACGAAACCAGGGCACTTCTCTCTCTTTCTTTCCCTCAGAAACAGTATGACTTATGTTGTGTTGAATATCAGAAACCCGTACCAAGGGTTAAATTTGGCTGAACGTCTATCAGCTAGGGAGTTTCCGTCTTGCAGATCTCGCGGTGCTGATAATGGTTGAGGTGTCTACCTTGGCTGAAACTTTCTGTCCGTGGTTTAAACCTCAAATCGCAGGAAGGGGAATTAGTTTCCCTGATAACTATGGTGCATGTCAGTTTGCGGGTGTTAACAATCCCCCGAGGTGCTGTTGTCTTGCAACAGATTCCTGGGGGTTACTCTCTATTGCGATGCAAAAGAAAAATCGAAGAATTGGTACTCTGTATTGCGTTTTCGTGTTTTAATTTCACATTTAATTTTCCCTTTCGCACATTTCATTTTATCGTTCTTCACCATTGTTTATTTTGTGATACCAGTGTTACTTCATTTTTAAACTAGTTCGTGAAAAAGTTTGCGCAAACAGCACAGAAAACCAAATTATACTCTTATCGCATCTACCTTTCGCATCGAATTTACTTTCGAGAGTAACCCCCCTGTACTGTAAGGAACCAGGAGTGATGGTTAGACGGGTGAGTTGGTTAAGAGCTGATGCTCTTAATGTACTTCGGCCTACCAACTCATTGAGCCTTGTCTTCCATTGACTATTGGGAAATTGCATACAGGGTCGGATTAGAAGGCTCAAACTCTTAAGCAAGGAGTTTGTTTATAGGGCTGCAAACTTATAGCGAAAGGTTGCGACCTAAGTGAGCCTAGCAAGTCACACGGGGGTACTGGTAAATCGTGAATAATTTACCCCGAAGAGTTGGTCCATCATCAGATAGGGCCGTTATGGCATATGTATGTGATGTAAATCAAGTTCACAACTGTATTGGAAATCATTATATGAATGTAAATTAATTTTGGTAGCAGAAAAGTTAAAAGACATAAAAAAGCCCAGATGTAAATCCCGTCCTTTTAATCGCTACTGGTTTTATTTTGGTTGTTAATGGGTTAATAGGAATTAATAAAAGTACATTAATGCTTGGGATTTCCAACAGTTTTTTCTATCATAATAAAACTACAGTGGGGTAGACATAGTCAAACTGCTTGCTGTTAACTTCGTGTAGGTGTGTTTGATGCTTTAAAAATTTCATGCTTGATGATTCATCAAGCATTCATTTTGCGGTGTTCTTTTGACAATCAAAGATCGGTAATCTTTATTGAGTTGCAAAACTACTAGATTTTTATTCCTTCACTCACCCATTATAGTTTGTTTGCATCAGCTGTATGTCATCTGGATTGAATTCGCCATCCGACATGGGCTCCGATCTGGGCGAATGCAATAAACTGGTATTATTAAAATTATAATACAATTTCTCTTCAATTTCATTTAAAACACTTACTTCATTGAGACATTGTTATCGCTGGTCTGTAGATTGAGTGCACCGTTACAGTCTTTTTCGTATTCCTGGGCCAGAGATTCTTTCAGGTCGTTTGCATTCACCGCACTTACACCATTCACATGGGCTTGCAATAGATTGTGAGCGGTGGCCGCTGCAGCAACTGACGCCATATTGTTGATGCTCTCATTGTTTACATCGCCTAAATCCTCTTTACGCGTTGTTTGCAGGGGCAGCGGAGAAGTGTCGTCAAAGACGGCACTGCCGCCATTAGTATTGCTTGTATCAGTGCCGCCTCCCAGCTGAGTCTCCACAAAATGATTGGGCAGAAAACGTTCCAACTTACAATTACTATTCGAGTCATTGGAATGAACAGCGGCCAGACTCTGCAAGAGATTGTGCTGCGCCACAACAGCTGCCTGTGTTTGTTTATCCAACAGTGCACCGAACTCCGCTGCCTGCCGCCGGCGGTGGTAATAAGACAATTCGTTTTGATTTTTTGCTATTAGCGCCATGCGTTTGCTATTCGAGCCCCAACATTCGCCTCTCTGTTCTTCGATTTCTTTGAAAAGGAACATGTAGGGCCAGTTGCGGCGCACATGTCTTTCGGGATTCTTTTTCAATTGGGTGTAGATTTTTTTCAAATTCTCATAGCGATTACAACACTGTTTCGCTGATCTTTTGCGTGCACTGTAGCGGTTCAGCACTTCGGCTACCATTTCCCAGACACTGGCATGATTTTTACGATTCGATTGAAATGCACTTTGTATTCGTTCTGATTTAACGATATTTAATAAAGCTATTGACTCGGGTACATTGAAATAACTTTCGGGGGTGCGGGGAGCTCGATGATGATGATAGACACTGGTGGGAGTGCGCGTTTCCTGGAAATTTTTTATAAAACAAAGAAAATTATAGATTAGTTAGCTAAAATAAAATGTTTGTTCTTAAGGAATGAAATACGAGTAAGTCAGAAATGAAAGAGAAAAGCACAGTAAAAAAATCTTGAGCAAACTTATTTATGGCAACACTTTTCTTTGCGAGAGAAGAGAAAACGATTTGCAAATAGTAACCATTTTTTTCGCCAACGACTTCTAAACTTATCGTCTATCCCACAATATCGAACGTTAACGTCCTGAAAATTGAGTTGTGACTGTTTAAACTGTAAGAAAATTTTAATTTGGACCAGTGCTCAGTAGACGAAACTACATATGTAGTAAGAAAATAGGTTATGGGAGGAGGCAACAGGGAAGTAATGCTTGTGAATGTTGGGTATATATCCTTCTACATTGTAAGTGACAGGATATAGCTCTGTGGGCAGTTTATTGCATAGACTGATCGGCTCAGGGGATAGCCGCAAATAGAAGGAAAGAGGGATTAGCGATTATGAACGTTGGATATAAATCTTTCTACATTGTGACAGGAAATACTTCTGTGGGCAGCTTATTCTACAGAAGGATCGTCTCGCTTTAGTACACTGTACCTGAAGTAGGAAAATAGGTTATGGGGAGGAGGAAACATGAAGTAGCGCTTGTAAACGTTTGCTTTGAATCTTCCTATATTATAAGTATCGGGAGTTACGTCTGCGGGCAGTTTATTTTACAAACAGATCCTAAATCTAAAGAGAGCATTTTCTGTGCAATGACTTGAGCGATTCAATCCTCCGCAAATAAATGAGCTCTGGATGATGAACGTATAATATGTTAAAACACTTGGGTTTCGGGTATGAAAACACTGCACACCCTGCACTTTTTCGGACATTTCGGGTGGTATCTTGGCGATTACTTGCCGTATGGTGGTTTCCATACGGCCCATAAAATGTCTTACGGTGTCACACCACATAATCTCGGCGGTCAATCGATGTCGCCAAATGCGATATTACGAGTTCTAGAATTTGTTCATGCCATAAAGCCAAAATCAGTCGTGTTATGTAGTCCATGGCACTGTCTACTGTCTTGTTGAAACCAGGTATCTTTCAGTTAATATTTTTCAATTACAGACAAAAAAAAGTCGGTTCTCATATAGCTAGAATGCTTCGGATTGATGTTAGCAGTTCTTCATCCGCTATTTTCGAAAATATGCGGCCCAAGCCCCCCCAGAGCATAATGAGCACCAAACAGTAGCTTTTTCCATACGAAATGTGTTTTCCACAATTATTGTTGGTTTTCCGATCTCCATAGATCACAATTTGACCTGTTGATGAAACCAATGAGCTTTATCGCCGAAGAAAACTTTGTTCAAAAAATCAGCCGTTTGGTTTAGCCCCACATCGCCATCACAAAGTGGACAGAGAAACAGCACAAATAAGTAAGAGTGTAGTATATTCGGCTGAGCCGAATCTAAAACACTCTTCACGATAGTCACGTATATATATGTAGGATGAGACAATCGAATAACTGAGTAACGGATACAACATCACGCCACTTTAGAATATTTAGTTAAAAAGACGAGACGAAAAGAGATTAAACATAACGGACTGGAATTCTAGCAACATTCCTCAATCAGCTATTGTATAATGTAGTATAAAAGACAAGAAAGAAATCAGACTTTGTGTAGCCGTCAAGCGCGAAAGTTCGTGAGCGTTAACTCATCCGAGTATTAAAATTCTAAACGAGCGTTAACTCGACATTATTAATATTATTAATAATTACTAATTAACTTTAATTTTACAAATAACTTTTAAGTATATAATAAATATTAAAAACTCAAAGGATTTTTTTTTTATTTCTATATATATATATATGTAGTATATATTACAAATTAGTACTAAATATGCTAGGATATATATCGGCCGATATGGGGGAAAATTTTTTTTTTGCCTTGTAATCGTCATGCCAAAAAGGTAACCTTTCATGCAAAAATGGGTTTATGCTATATCTTGGGTATATATGGACCGATATCGGAAATTTCCTTTTAGTCCCAATTTTCACGAGGCAATTTTAGTTGCGCAATTCTTATCAAATTTTCTTTTAAAATTGCTTCTATGTTCAAACACAGCAATTTTACTTGAGCAACTTTCGTTTTCTATTGCTTACACTTTTTTAATCTTGCATGTACTGCATTCTCAAATTTTTCCATTTAATTTTCACTTCTTCTAAATTAATACTGCCGTGTGTTTTTTGAAGTTGTCAACAATATTAAAACAAAAAAAATTTTTTTCAAATGAATTAAAATATCACAATTTCGCGCCAATATTACTTTCATCACAGACAACATATCAATACATAAAAGAAACACAAATGAAAGAAAATGTAAAATTTCTGACATTACGAATGATAGCACAAAACGACTTTCCGAGTACAAGCAAGTCTGTACTCATTTTTACACTCCCCGCTCTTTCCTCACTTATTTGTCCACAAACTCAAGAATTGCGCAACTAAAGTTGCCTCGTGAAAATTGGGACTTACGATCAGTAGTGTAATTCACTAACCTGCTTTAACGCTAATAAAATTTGTTTAGAGAAATTAACACTAGCGTTGGTGTTTTCGCGATTATATAACAGTTTTTAACACTATTTGCCTTCGTTTTAAATCAGCTGTTTTTATAGTCTGACTGATTAGCGCTAACCAAACACCAATTATTTTTGTGGTGTTTATTTTAACAACAATGTCGTTAAAATTTCTACTAGAACAACTTCACAGTATTTGGCATACAAGTTGTCGGAAGATCAGTCTCGAACTGGAGGTCGTCGTGTTCTCCGTGAGGAGAACTTATCTTATTTATCAAAAAGTATTTCAAATAATCAATTTAAAATTAGTTTTACTTACGCTGAACAAGGAATTATTTGCAAATTTGTGTTTTTTCTGTTCCTCTCTGTGGTTTTCTTTATTTTTAACAGAGCTGCCACATTATTCCAAATTTTTTTAACATACCACCAGAGGTGTTAAAAGTAAGTTATTGAACCACATACATAAGCGTTAGTGCAAACCACAATAGCTCGCGTTAAGTTATGCTCTTTTAAAATCGTTAGAAGTTAGTGAATCGCACTACAGAACTGCTTTTAAGAAAAAAAATTTTTTCATGGAAAAATCATAGGCTATATCTTGGGTATATATAGACCGATATTGGGAACAATTTTTCGGCCTTTTAACTGCCATGCCAAATAATTGTGCTAAGTGTGAAGCACGACAAACAACTTTTTTATCAAATATTTTCATACAAAATTGCAAAAAAAATGGCTTATTTCGGAATTTTAGATATATCTCAGCTACATGTGAACCGATTCTACTGAAAATAGAATGGTGAAAGAAAAAAGTTTCTAAGCCTAACGGTTTTCTCGGAAACGGTATTTCAACGGTGGACAGACAGACATCGTTTAATAAAATTTTCTATCAATGCTGATTCTGAATATGTATACTTTATAGGGTCGAAAATGAAAATTGTAGAAATTACAAACGGAGTCATAAACTTATATAGGTACCAATAACCTTAACATTTTTGTGAGGGGTATAAAAAGGGAAAACGAAATTTATTAACCAAAAAGAGCATATCTGCTATATTCTCAAATGTGTGCTCTATGTGTGTAAAATATATTTACAAATAAAAGAGCAACGATACTCGTAACTGTAAAACTCATTTAAGACCTCATGATTATTAATAGAATTATCGGTTGGCTACTTCGTAATAAAAGCGTACGTTTAATCGTTTATTATTATTATTGTTACTCGCATTATTATTACTCGCAGAGATGCTGTTGGCGCTGCTGCTGCTGCTGCTGATAAAGTATTTTTGAACAAGTACGGTACATACATATGTACGTTCTGAACATAACATTATACTGTTTTTATTCTAATTATGTTACACATATGTATGTATATAAAAAATCATATTTAGATACGTATCTGCACACATTGGAATATGTTTTGGTATGTTCGTTTGCTTGCTGCTAAAGTGATGCCAGATTGTCACCAAAAAATTAATAACATAAGCCACACAATTGTGGTAAATTCACCAATTCTTATGGTGTTTTCTTTTCTGATAAAAAAAAAAACTGCCCTTTAAATGTTTATCATTTTTTCCGATTACCATCACCCTTAAAAAGTTGTACATGTGTTATTAGCACAAAAGAACAAAAAATGCTGACAAAGTGCCATTTAATAATAGTGTACACTTAGCGTTTCAAATATATCATAACTACTTTTAACATACCAACGTTTTAATCACTATTTTTATCTTATAAAAGCTATCATCAGCAGCACCGTTGACTCATCTACAATAACAAAAGAATTTGCATAAATAAAGGGTGTTTTTTTAAGCTAGATAGAACTTTAAAAGTAAAAAGTAACACAAAAAATTAAATTTTGATGAAACATTTTTTTTATTTGTTTCAGTATACTCTGACAAATCATCATGAATAGACTCACGCTTGAACAACGCTACGAAATTATCCAAATTTACTTTGAAAATCAGTCGTCGATTCGCGCAACTTATAGACGACTTCGTCATTTGTATGGCGTACATAATCGTCCATCTGAACAAGCCATTCGTCGAACTGTGGATAGATTTCGTACCACATACTCTCTAGAGGATGCAATAACACCAGCACGTCGAAGGAATGTGCGTACTGAAGAGAATATCGCCGCTGTAAACGAAAGTGTGGAAGAAGATCCAAATCGATTCGTCGTCGGTCGCATGAATTGGGGCTCTGTCCGTCCACTACGTGGAAAATTTTGCGCAAAGATCTCGGCCTACACCCGTATAAGATCCAGTTGGTGCAGGAATTGAAGCCACGAGACCATTGTATGCGTCGTTCTTTCGCCGATTGGGCTCTAGAGCAGTTGGCAACTGACCCGTTGTTTTATCGCAAAATTGTGTTCAGCGATGAGGCGCATTTTTGGCTTAACGGGTTTGTTAATAAGCAAAATTGCCGCATATGGAGTGAGACCAATCCACAAGAGACCCTACAGACTCCATTACATCCAGAAAAATGCACTGTTTGGTGCGGTTTTCATGCTGGTGGCATCATCGGACCTTATTTCTTCAAAAATGAGGCCGGAGCTCGCGTTACGGTCAATGGAGATCGTTACCGCACCATGATCAATGATTTTTTGTTTGAAAATATGGATGACATTGATCCGGAGGAGATGTGGTTTCAACAGGATGGCGCTACGTGCCATACGGCGAACGCAACCATCGACTTACTGAAATCAAAATTTGGCGATAAGTTGATTTCGAGAAATGGACCTGTCAATTGGCCTCCAAGGTCGTGCGATCTGACACCTCTCGATTATTTCCTGTGGGGCTACGTGAAGTCACTGGTTTATGCTGATAAACCAGCAACAATTGACGCCTTGGAGGCCAGCATTGTTCGTGTTGTTCGTGACATACGGCCAGCAGTGCTCGAAAAAGTGGCCCAAAATTGGACGTCCAGAATGCGCTTCGTCAAGAACAGCCGCGGTGCCCATATGCCCGAAATCATTTTCAAATGTTAATGTCACGTATTGATCTTTCGAATAAAAAAAAATTTTGATTACAATTTAATTTTTTGTGTTATTTTTTACAATTTCAAGTTCTATCGGGCTTAAAAAAACACCCTTTACGTATGAAACAATGATGTAAAAAAGGGCATTATCTCCACCTTACTCGAAGTAAAGTGTAGGGCATGCTACATGTTTTGCCAGTTTTAAGTGCAACATGTTTTGAAAAGAACATGATACCCTTTAATAGTGTATCAAATTTTTTAGAAAAGAACGTGTTGAACTACTATATGTAGCATAGGTGTAACATTTAAATCAGAAAAGAAAACACCATTAGTCTGCTTTTACATTTATACAGACGATGGGCAGAAATGTTTTCATTTCTCTTTTGGTCTTACCCAAACCTTTTACATTTGAGAAATTAATAGACAGAAACTTTCCGGTTGCCTTTTTTATATGAAGTTAATATTTATATGAGAATACTTATATGAAGGTTAGGTAGGTTAGGTAAATAGGCCGCTTGATTTCCAGCAAGTACCCGGAAACTCCAGCTCACTTGGGTCCTGTAGGTCCCTTTGTGATTGCCTGAAAAAAGTTAGTAAAGGGAAAAGAAAATAAAAGGTTATAGGGATATAAAGGAGTGAGGAAGAGGGAAAGGAAGCAACAACATAAATTACGAAAAGTGAAAAAGAGAAACAAAAACTGTCCACAAGTGTCTAGTACAGAAAGTCGTGTACTAGATATTCTATCCCACCGACAAAATTTGGTACAGCACCATAAAGTGCGGTCTCCACCTGACATGAAAACACTTCATTGAAAAGCGATTCATTGTTTATTACGGAATCGCTTTTCATTGAAAAGCGATTCCGTAATAAACAATGAATTTGGTTCTTCAGGCTGAATGATATGCTGATTTGTCAAATTAACTGTGTCACATAAGTTGTTTAATATAATAATGTTTTAATATACATACATAATCCTTTTGGTCATGTTTTTCAAGTTCCAAATATTTTGCAAAAAACTAAAATATAATTGTACACTTTAAGTGTCACAATTATTCATTCTCACTATTGCGGGCTCAAAAATGAAAAGTGAACACTGAAATTGGTGAATATTTCAAAATTCATCGCTGCGGAATTTGGCCCCAGAATTTTTTGAAATGGTTTAGAAAATGAAGATTTACCGGCCGTTTGTTAGCTTTTGCATTTGGATTTATTTCCTACTAAATACGTTTTGCTTTTACACGGTAGGATTTCCTTTATCCTTCACTAATTTTTGACAGATCTTAATATTTGTATTACCATGTAAAGATGCCTTAAATTGCACATCTTTAGTATCTTGTTCGATTACATCCCAAAAGTGTATAACAATGGTCAACATAAGAAAGTTTGTGTATTTTTAAATTATGCAAATGAAATTTGTTTTATTTTATTTTGACTTTTATGTTTGCTTCTTGGTTAATAAATATTTCATATTATTCATATCACTTTTAAACATAGTTGTATTTATTTAAAGTAATTTAGTATTAATATTTTTAGTTATTCGGAAAAATCGCCAACACACTGACATTTTCGATCCGGCATTACCGATATTTGTTGGTACGTAATATATCTTAGATTCAGTTAGAGCAAAGCCCAACTGTAATGTGTATAGGCTACCTTACGCTTATGTCAAAATTAAACGAAAATTCTGTCAAATGCATAAGTGAATCAAAAATGACATTTAGTTGGCCATAACGTACTTATATGAACCTAATGATTTGAAATTGTTGTAGAATTGCGTACATCTAATAGAAAACCTGCACTTCTACAAGATAAGTTCATTGCGATATGAAATTTTATGAAAATTAAATCTAGCAAGATGTCAAAAAACGCTTAAGATGTTGTTGATGATTTTCATTGGATTCCTTAGATTTGAATTTGGTGTAAATACGTTCTAATGCAATTTGAACGAATTTTTCTGTTTAAGTTATTATTATTTTTGAATCAAAAGCGGTGAAAACACATTATTTCTAGTTTTTAACTAAAATCGAATAGACTTACTGCATAAAGGCCTTATTACACCATCAATACACGACCCAGCGATCTACTAAACAAAACATGTATGCTGAAAAACTACAAAAAATGCAACTGTGCGACAGAGTTTTTGATAAATCGTGCTTTCAAAACATTGCGGTTTCTGTGCGATCAGTGTGGTATATACATATT
Source organism: Thecocarcelia acutangulata (assembly GCA_914767995.1). Classification (NCBI taxonomy): domain Eukaryota; kingdom Metazoa; phylum Arthropoda; class Insecta; order Diptera; family Tachinidae; genus Thecocarcelia; species Thecocarcelia acutangulata. Next base: position 19,164,998 of record OU612095.1, on the reverse strand, counting down.
GTAAAAAATATGAATATATTGTTGGCGCTTCGAGAAAAAAAAATGTAAATAATGTGAAATTATTATGTTAATAAAAGTTTTTAATTATTTTATTGTGTATATACATATATTATTGCAATAATACTTGTATAATAGTGTGGCCTACAACTCCATTTTGAAGCGATTTTGTAAAGTCGGTCAGACTTTTCAAACATTTTCCTGAGATTTTCATTATGCGAGGAATATTAACCAACATCGCGATTTAGCGCCTAAGAAATCGATATTGATTTTGTGGATTTTTAAAAATGTCAAATAACCATACATATATTTTTTTCCAATCTTTATTGAAATTAAAAAAAAGAAAAACTCTGCCATCAGCACTTTAAAAAATACATGTAAATACCTACAAATATAATCATCTATCCGGCAACTCTCTCTGTATAGCAAAGTGAGTACTAAAATATTTACATATGTAAATGTAGTGATGATGGTTAAAGTAACAGACCCAGCCAGCCAGTAAAAATGTACAAAATTGCTGAGATGTACATAAGTATATTTAAAACAAAAATAAAATTACATACATATATACAAATCTACTATATATACAAACGTATAAATATGACTTTTGGCCATCATTTTATGGCTGTACACAGAGCAGAAGCACAGTTATATTTATAGCAGAAAAAAATGAAACAACAACAATAAACAAAGAGATGAAAATGTTATAGGGATATTACAACTCTTTGTGTTAAAGATTCTTAAATATAGGTATGTACATACATATTTACATAAGTATGTATGTACGTACAAAGTATGCATTATCCAAATAAATATGGGAATATGTTATGATGAAACTGATGTTGACAACAATGGCAAGGGAATTGAAGAAAAAAAGGTTAAAGCTTTTCAGTTAGTACAACGTACCTAAATGGATTAACCGAAATTAAATTCAATATCAGATTTTATTGTCTGAATGGAAGAAAAATGAGAAGAGGCTGTTTATGAAAAATATTGATATCAAGCTCAATATTAAACAGAATAGCTTTAATACAAAAGGTGGCTAGAGTCTGTGGATTGCAAGATGCAGATTGGAGGCAGAGAAGTATGTATGTGTCATTGATTTACATCAGCAGCTAACTTGACGGCTTTATCTAGTGGTCGACCAATTCCACGTGGTGGATAATTCACGAAGGTCAAAATTTTTGCCACAAATTTCTGGCCATATGAAGAAATCCCTTGCTGGAGAGCTCGAGACTTCTAATCCCTCTTGCATACAATTTCTCAGGCAGTCAATGGAAGACAAGGTACAATGAGTTGGTAATATAATGAGTAGCCCTTAACCAACTCACCCGCCTGGCCATCTTTCAAACAGCAACAGTACCTCGACGGCTATTAGCCCTCGGAAACCGGCATGCACCACCGCCAGAACGTTTCAGTCAAGATGCAGGCATCTAATAGGTAGTGTAACTGTAATAAATTACAGTTTGCTTAGTTTTAAAATTTGCCTTATTCAAGTAAAACACGAAGAAGTACCGCAGAAGTACATGCCTCTAAATAAAGGCATAATTTTAGTATAACAAAATATGTATATTTGTTTATTTCTTCAGGAAACTAAAGTCAACACTGTGAAATTTGGTTGTGCAAAAAAATTTTTTTTATAAACTTTAGTTTAGGAGATACACTTAACTAAAGTTAAGAAAATAAGAATAAGATACCTTATTCAAGTGAAAGGTAGTGTACGAGTACCTAGAGAGCACTGAAGCTTGAAAATATTTACTAATTGGTGGTAAAAGCATGAATAAAATCGGTTAAAAATAGAAGAGGAAAAGGTATGTAAAATCAGGATCACCAATTTTCATTTATTTTTAACACGTTTATTTAGTTTCATTTGTATGGTTGCCATACTCGAAGCCCATGCCATATGAGTGATTATTACATACTTATGTAGGTATATAGAACTATATATACAATGTTGCTGCTTTAGTGCGAAAACTGGAGTTGCCGTATTGCTTCCGGGGAAGTCAGGGGATTTTGGGAACTTACGAAGCCGATTTTAGGAATTTCAAAAAAAAAAATGGTAACCACTTCGTGAATCGGTTTAAAACTCAGGTGATTTCAAAGCACATGCCGTTTCAAAAGCACAATTGTGATTTGTGCTTGTTTTGCAAATCACAAAGTTTTTGTGATTTTCGATGTGATTTGTACTCTTCTGAAGCATAAAAAAACAACTGTTTTGCTTGAATTTGCTGATATTTTTATTTTCAGCTTGGATTTTTTTATTCCCGGTATTGTTTGCAAAATAAGGTAAATTTCTTCTAATAAATATAAAAGGCAAAGTAAAATAAACCAAATCACAAAATAAGCTTATCTAGTTTTTTCATAATTTCGTGAATTACTTCGTATAAAGTAAATAATTTTAACAATTGAGTTTTTATTCGCTATTTTAGCTTCTAACATTGATACCAATAAAAAATTATAAATAGCTTGTTTTCTATGTTTCCCAGCTATCTATATGTCGACATTTCATAGGAGCTACCCTAATCATCAGCAGACTTTGGAAATTTTTGATAGATATTCTCAAACATTTAACTTTATATCCCAACAATCCAAATAAATTGCTGAGAATTTAAAAAGAAAAATGCTATAATAAGGTACTATTAGAGCATTTTACGATTTGTTTTTTGAAAGTATCGAAAAGTAGAGAACACAAATTCAAACAATTGAGCAAATCGCAGCAACCAACGGTTTGTTTTTTGTGTTTTGTCAGGTATTATTAGAGCATTTTTCTTTTTAAATTCTCAACAATTTATTTAGACTGTTGGGATATAAAGTTCAATGTTTGAGAATATCTATCAAGCTATTTATAATTTTTTATTGGTATAAATAATTTTACTTAAATGATCAATAGAAAACACATTAAGTTATCTAATAATGTAATAAATTATGAAATTCTTAATAAAGTACTTGCAAAAATTAGAATGTGATTTCAAATTGATTGCAAATTAGCTTATCGCTTTAAAATCACAAAAATCAAAAATATTTTGTGTGCAGAACACATTTTTTGTGATTTCAAATCGCTTAAACAAAAAGTGTTTTGCAGAGCAGCCCTAATAAGCGTTTTCAAAACTGGGTTACGCTACCATTACACAAGAAAGTACTTTCATGAAATTTCTCTATACGTATTACAAACAAAAATTTCAATGAAATAGACGACTTTCATGAAAATTTCTTGTTCGTCTACACAGGAAAGTGAAAGTTCATTTTAAAAATGTCGCCGAGGCAAAGAGTTGCAAAATTTGTCTCTACTTCTCTCCACTCTTATTTTGTTTGTTTACTAATCAGAGTTGCCGAACTTATTACATATAAAAATTTATGAGGCAATAGTTGAAAAAACTTTATACATTTATAACATTATAAATTTTTCTATGAAATTATTTTTATAAAAAGACTTTTTTTTTTTTTTATGTATTAAATATACAATACAATGACCAATGATCATAATTATTTTCATAGACTTGCAAAAGAAGTTAATTTTATAATTATTATGTTACTACAATACTGCAACTTTGTATAATTCTTTGTATGTGGCAACAATGTTTAGCAATTTGTCATTTTACTTTCAGAAAACGTCAAAAAATTTGTTTCATGAAATTTTTGATGAAAGCTGAGTGGAAAGTAAGCAAAATGAGAGTGTGTTAGTAAAAAAGTGTGAGTGTATTGCAACTTTCCTGAAATTACTTTCCTGTAATAGGTGAACGATAGGTTAGTTTGTTCTATTTGTGGCAATCGTGTGATCCTACCATGAGGTTTTGCATTTAGCTATTTATATATAAATTATATAACATTAATTATATTACTAGTATATTTATGAAAAATTAAAAAGATTGTTCAATCACAACAGAAGGTTTTATTTTATGGAAATAATTTCTAAATTTTTCTTTTTTTTTTTTTGCCTATAAGTATCAGCATGAAAGACTGGATGCATGTATAAATGTATGTATGTATGAATGTATGTATGTACAATTTACTTACCATTTTTAGTGTAGGCGATGACATTGAAAAAGGTTTTCAAATCCGGCCACAAATTGCAGAAATTGTGTAGAAAAGCCAAATGATAAAATTGCAGTCACATTAAAAATTATGTTTAAGTTTGTGTTTCTTTTTTGTAGTTTTGTTTTAAAAAAAATTTACTGCCTCTTTTCAAGCATTTATTATTAAATCCTGTTCTTAATAACGTCCGTCCATCTAATCAGACGATTTATACGGCTATTTGGTTTGTTGTTGTTATTTTAATCGTTTACTGTTGAGCAGTTGATGTGCTGTTGATTGCCGAGACGACAACAATAATAATGATGGGAGTATGACGATGACGGTGATAATGATGATAATATGGCCGTAGTCCATGCGTTGTCAACTAGAATACAAAATAATAAAAAATCGTTTATAACAACAAAAAGAATAATAAATAAATAAAAAAAAGAATCTATTAATATTTAGAAGTTAACCTTTTAGCCTCTTACTGTACATTTATTTTGTGAAATAATTATAAAAAATACGGAATAGGAAAAAACCATAACATTTTCTAAATACTCATACATACATACATACATACCTACTACGTGGTATGTTTGTACACTGCCTTTAAGTATAAGTAGTAAAAATAGCAACAAAACCAACAGCTACTAGAATTTGAATACGAAAAAGGGGATTTCACAATTAAGAGACAACTTTTTGATAATTACCTAAAATTTTATTTAAATGTAACATTGTGATGCTAAATTGTTGTAAATTTGTTGGCCGATTTGAGGAACATACATTTTATTTTTGCAGTGATATAACTAGAGCTACGTACACACGGTTGTCAGATCTTACAATATTGCCAGTAAAATTGTCTGAAAATGTATTACAATCGTGTGAACTGCCAATTTTTAACTTACAACGTTGTCAGAAAAACAACTGTCAATCAATTGTAAGACGACAATGTTGTCAGGCATCTGACAATCGTGAGACCGCTCTTCGTCGGCATTGCCAGATAATTGGCTGCTATTGTAAGCTCAGTTTTAATTGTCAGATGTATAAAATTAATGCACCTGACAATGGCATCATTGTCAGAAAACAGTTTGATGGGCAACACTGCCAAACAGATCGTTGTTGATATACATAAGTGGCAATGCCCTACAACTTGTCTGGCAATTTTTTTCATCTAACAATCTGACAACCGTGTGAGCTGACAATTTTTGCTGTCAGATGAATTATTTGTCAGACCATAGTCTGACAATGAAATTGTAAGATTTTCTTACGATCGTCTGAACACCCAATTTACTTCTGCGGGACAATTTTTCATTGCCACTTGCCATTGCTACATTGTCAGCATGTTGCCAGACCTTACAATATTGTAACATCTGACAACCGTGTGTACATAGCTTAAGTAATTGTTTCAAAACGATTCCAAGCCAGTCTATGGTCTTCATTAAACAGGTGCATAAAATGTTCTAAAGAACACAGCTAACTGCTCTAGTTGGGAGCAATCTTTTATAGGGCATTTACATCTACCCAAAATCTAGTAGATTTGAATGAAAATCTTTAACAAAATCTTAACGATTTACACGCCCATTTTTGACGTGTAACCAGATTTTATTTTCATAAAATCTTTTTTTGCCAAGGGTTTGACAGCAATAACTATATCACAATGAATTCATCATGTAAAAGTACAGTTTTTTTATTGCAGCGTAATATTTTAAAGTACTATTTTGAACAAAATCACAGTTGTGTAATAGAGTACTTACACAAATCTACCAGATTTCGTAAAAATCTAATCGCAATCGAGATTTCATTTTGTATGGGAAATCTCGTCCAAATCAACTAGATTTGATTCGAAATCCCGAAATTAGTAGATTTGGCTTAGGTGTAAATAGCCTATTAAGCAAAACCAGCAAGCAATTTGTGTACAAGAATACTATCGTAACAGCGATCTTGCGACTGGAGCTAAACGCAAGTTTTCTTATCATTTTAATATTCGCAATAGGAATCCTTCTTCAACGATTCAAGCCATTAAGTAATGGGTTCATAAGTTCGAGATGGCTGGCTTAACATTATCAAAACAACTATTCGGGCGTTCTAAAATATCGAGGGAACCGGAAAACGTAGAGCGAGTACGAGCATCTGTTCGTAAAGAACCCAGATTCTTCACTCGTAAGCAGTCTGCGGTTTTAAATATGCCTCGATCATCTACGATATGCAAATGATTCGTTGTTTTTGTAATTTTTGTATTGTATATATTTCAAATACAATTACTCATTGTTATTTCTTAAAGGCTTTGCTACACTATCATACGCGATCGTGCGATCTACTTAATAAAGCATGTGTGCTGAAAAAGTACTAAAAATGCAACCGTACGACGAAGCTGTTCGTTCGTTCGCACAATTACATTTAAGACAATAACAAAATTTTAACTGTTGTTGTTTTTTTTTTTATGTAATTGTGCGAACGAACGAACGAACAGCTTCGTTATCGTGAAATTGGCACTTTATATAAAACTCTGTCAGTTGTGAATGCCCTTAATACCAATAATTTACTGATCAAGAAATGTGTTCTTGTTTTAAATTATTTTTCTATTCTTATATGACAAATATAACATAAGTATTGTATATGAAAAGCAAAAGAGAATAAAATAATTTAATCCATACATTTTGACTTTTTTTTCCTATTTCGAAATTCTACCTAAAGGTTTACAAATATAGAAATACTTCACCAAGAATATATTACACTTCCAATATGCAAAATTAAGTTCATACTTGTATTTATCTACATAATCGTACTCGTATTTTAAAAAAATTAAATAAAAAATAAAATAAAATGTTATTGGTTTCATTTGCGTTGGCCTGGGTCATATTTAAATTTTGTTGAATATTCATTGAACAAAAAAAAAGGTTTTAAAACAAGGTAAACGTTCTTTTGAAATTAAAACAAAATTACTTTAAAAAAAATATATTCTCGTAAAAAATTGTTAAGCACTGTTTAAAATAAAGAAATTTATATTTGTATGTAACGAGTGATTTTTTTGCTATTATCTTTTTGGCAACACTAATTTTGACAGCTCACGCACGTTTTGTATCTTGTGTCACTGTCAAACATCTTCAGTTTGGTCTATAATTTAATCATGAATCGTCTTACAAACGAACAACGCTTGCAAATTATTGAATTTTATTACCAAAATGCGTGCTCTGTTAAGAAAGTTCATCGCGCGCTTCTTCCATTTTATGGTCAGTTTAATCGACCTACTGAGGCTTCTATTCGGGCTATTGTAAAAAAATTTCGCACCAAATTTACATTGTTGGACATTAAACCACCAACACGCTTACGTAGAGTGCGAACTGAAGAAAATATCGCAGCCGTATCGGCCAGTGTTGGTGATGACCGTGAATTATCGATTCGGCGCCGTTCGCAGCAATTGGGCCTCTGTTACTCCACTACGTGGAAAATTTTGCGGAAGGATTTGGGTGTGAAGCCTTATAAGATACAGCTGGTGCAAGAATTGAAGCCAAACGACCTACCACAACGCCAAATTTTTGGTGAATGGGCTCTTGAAAAGTTAGATGAAGATCCACTTTTTTATCGAAGAATTGTGTTCAGCGGCGAGGCTCATTTCTGGTTGAATGGATACGTGAACAAGCAAAACTGCCGTATTTGGAGTGAAGAGCAGCCAGAAGCATTGCAAGAGCTACCAATGCATCCACAAAAAACAACCGTTTGATGCGGATTATGGGTTGGCGGCATCATTGGGCCGTATTTCTTCAAAGATGATGCGAATCACAACGTTACTGTGAATGGTGAGCGCTACCGTGAGATGATAACAAACTTTTGTTTGCCCAAAATGGAAAAGCTTGACTTGCATGACATGTGGTTTCAACAAGACGGTGCCACATGCCACACAGCACGCGAAACAATGGACCAATTGAGAGGCGAGTTCGGTGAACAGTTTATTTCACGCTTGGGATCAGTCAATTGGCCGCCCAGATCGTGCGATTTAACGCCTCTAGACTATTTTTTGTGGGACTATGTTAAGGCTAATGTCTATAGCGACAAGCCCGCTTCGATTGACGCACTGGAAGCCAACATTGCCAACATTATTCGTGAGATACCAGCCGAAATGTTGGAAAGAGTATGCCAAAATTGGACTAAGCGGATGGACCATTTGAGGCGCAGCCGCGGCCAACATTTGCATGAAATAATCTTCAAACATTAAATTATATCGACCCAACTATCAATCCAAATAAATATTTCATGCATTTTTCTGAATTTTATGTTATTTTTTTTAATTTCCGATAGTTCTTATAAAATCACCCATTATTAAACACATGCACGGTTATTATAGTGCGTTTCCATATAGGTGTTTTGCTGGAAAACACGGGTTTTGCGCAAAACATGTAGAAATAAACATGTTTTCCCATACATTTTTGAAACAAGCAAACACCTTAATCTACGTGTTTTGGAGCAAAACACTTCGAAAATGTTCCATACAACTCTGCTTGTACTGAATAATAAAAAATTTTACATTTTGATATTCATCCAAAGTGATTGAAAAACTCGAAAAAATACATTTTCATTTGTCATTAAATAAATCAATAAAACAATTAGAACATTTTTTTTCTATACACAAGAATATAATAAAAATAATTATTTGCAGAAAACCAATAATATAACTAGCTAAATGCTTTTATGGAATGAAGTTTTTTAATATCAGTTGTCCAGTTGGGGCAAAAAATAATTACTTATTTACCTATAGTAAATATAAAAACGGTCTAATGCAAGAACAGTGCGATCTTCGGTTAAACGCATAAGCGCTTTCCAGCGCAATACACAACCAATAAATTCAGCAGAACAAGAGAAAGTGTTTTAAACGCCTTCCTATTTCCCATTCGTATCATTTTTAAAAAACCCAGATGTGCTGCTTTACCATCCATGTTGTAATGATGTTTCTTTACAACCCAAGAACCACATGACCTTTCCTATGTTAGTTCACCATGCCTCATAAAATGATTTTTCCATAATCGTTATTATTCGTAACTTAGAAATATGTGCTCTAGTCAAGGAAAATCAGGTTTCATTGATAAATTCTTTCAATGTCCAGATAATTTACTCTGAGAAAAATTCCAATTTTCCATAAACCAATCTCTCTTAATGCATTAACCCAATATTATTACTAAATCCTTATCCGATATTACCAAATCCTTATACAAAACTGCCTCCATTTGATAGAGCTACCTGTACAAACTCCTTGCTGGATGTTAAAGGCTATTAAAAAATCAAAAACCATACAATATACATATATTTCCTCTTCAAGTCGACATGTGAAAATTAGCGTCAGTACACTCGCCGTTGCTAACAGTTATCTGATCTAAATAGACACTTGACATTTTCTATATTTAAAACAGTATGTAGAGAGCTATAATAGCACTCCATTGTTGTAGGCAACGACTGCAATAATTGAAATCGTCTTTTCTGTGGAGTTAAAAGAGAGTACGATGGCGACTTTTGGAATAAGGGGAGCATCATACATTTTCTTCTTGTGATTTCTTGAATCATTGCTTTACTTTTCATGCTTTTTTATTTTGTTTTACATAATACATACATAGATATATAATAATTTTGAAAAATTACAAAAACTATAAATAAATTGAATATAAGCTGATGTCAAGCTAACTTCGAAAATTCGAAACTAAAAACACTTCATATCATAATGGCAACACTTCGACATGTTTTTCTCAAAACATGTGTTTTTCTTTGCAGTGGAAACATGGTATTATTACACTCAAATCATACAAACTTTCCAGCAGTCCACAAGTTATTACAATTTGCAAAGCATCCGATTGTAAGCGATTGTGTCAACAGAAAAAATCCAAATAAACATGTTAAGCACAACAAACAACTAGCATCCGATTCAGATTAATCATTTTCTACTCATATTGTTAAATTAAATGTACATAAGAAGCAAAGAAGAAAACAAATGCTAATATGTAATATAGTTTTGGATTTATCCAATCTTCCCTTACAATGTATCGCTGTGTAAATGTAAGTAGGAATTGTATGTGACAAAAAGTTTACTGGGTTATGAAGACCCAGCTATCGGGTGGTTAAATTTCAAGGGCCGATGTTGAATGTGAACCACACCTAAACGCCAAGTTTTTTTCCAAATTTTATTTGACATTTCTCTATTTCAGACTTATTCAATTTGAACCATGGAGAGATACACAATCCAACAACGTGTTAAAGTTATCCAGACTTATTATGAAAATGATGATCAATTTTCGAAGAAAATCATCTGCAGTGATAAGGCACATTTTCACCTCAGTGGATTCGTCAATAAAGAGAATTGCCGCATTTGGGCGAATGAGAATCCAAGAGTGACTGTCGAAAAACCAATGCACCCACAAAGAGTGACTGTTTGGTGCGGTTTATGTGCTGGCGGCATCATCGGGCCGTATTTTTTCCAAAATGAGGCCGGTCAGGCAGTTACTGTGAATGATGTTCGCTATCGTGAGATGATAACGAACTTTTTATGGCCCGAATTGGAAGATATGGATGCAGACGATATGTGGTTTCAGCAGGACGGTACCACTTGCCACACAGCTAACGAAACAATTGCTCTTTTGCGCAACAAATTCAATAGCCGTGTTATCTTACGTAATGGCGATGTCAATTGGCCGCCAAGATCATGTGATTTGACACCGTTGAACTTTTTTCTTTGGGGTTATTTGAAAGAAAAGGTGTACGTCGATAAGCCAGCAGCAATTCAACAGCTAAAGGATAAGATAATTCGGCACATTAACGGCATAGAACCTCCATTATGCCTCAGGGTCAGCGAAAATTTGGACCATCGGATGGAGGTGTGCCGCCGTGGTCGCGGCACCTATTTGGCCAATATTTTGTTCCATACATAATTGAGTAATACCAATATATCATAATAAAATAAAATTACAATAATTTCCTAAATAGTTTGTGTTTTATTCAAAATCAACATCGGCCCTTGAAATTTAACCACTCTTTATTTGTTATAACTATTTGGCTCTTGTATGGATTGCCATTGCTAGTATTTTATATACTTCTATATTGAATGTCAATCATTTAAAGAGATAGTGAGAGTAGCAAATTTGTTTAACTTTGTCTTAGAAACCAAGCGCCCCACGCTTAATTCGCAATAATACAGGGTGGCTGATCAATTTTGCTACATTAAAATAACTTTTATAAAGTTTATATAATTTATGTAATTTATTGTTTTAGCAATTCATATGAAAAATTTAACATTTTTATTAAAGTTATTCATGAAGTTTTGAAAATAATTGAATTCAAATGGCCTCCACCCTTAAGCTCTAAACACTTAGACGACAGCAGACTTCACAACTACGGCTACAAATGAAGTTAGCTTCAAATGCTGCCATCTCGTCAGCAACATAATTGTTTTCAAGACAGCAGCAGCACTATGTGTATTTAAACAATGCAAATTTCAGAGGTGCCACATATATTTTTTACATGAATAAAATTGCATACACCACATTAAAGTATAATTTTTGTTGCAGCGTAGTAATTTTAAGTACTTTTTGCAAGAAATCACAGTTGCATCGCTTAGTACTGAGTAGATTTCAGGAGATTTCGTCAAAAACTAATTTAAAAGTAGATTTCATTTTGTATGGGAAATGTTCTCAAAATCTACTAGATTTGGGTTGAAATCTCGAATGAGCAGATTTCGCTTTGGTGTAAATAGGCTATTATTATAAATGTAAAAATTAAAAAAAATTTTTTTAGACAAATAAACAAATCGTGAGCGTTGCCAAAGTTTTTATTGTGACATAAACCGTTTGCTTTGCGCTTTTCTGTTAAAGTTTTAAACTTCACGCAAAGCGACAAAGTTTTATCTGACACGGCCTTAACTTCCAGTTTTATCTTGGCTTTCTGTTACGACGCTTTCTCTCTCTCAGCTTTCTTATACTGAAGAAGACATCCACTCTTTCGCGGATGACAGCAGCATTTGCCACTCGTACTCTTTTAGTTATAGACCCAGCCTATCAGAGGTCGCTGCTAAGAGGCTAAATATGAATGATTCTCTGAATAGTGATCTCTCTCTCAGCTTTCTTATACTGAAGAAGACATCCACTCTTTCGCGGATGACAGCAGCATTTGCCACTCGTACTCTTTTAGTTATAGACCCAGCCTATCAGAGGTCGCTGCTAAGAGGCTAAATATGAATGATTCACTGAATAGTGATCTTCTATTTATCTCCGAGTGGGGTCGTAAAAACAGGGTCGCCTTTAATGCTCGTAAGACCCAATGTTGCTTATTAACACACAAACAAACGACTGCTGCTTCATCCGTACACATGGATGGTATAAATATTGAGGAATCGGATGCTCTTGATGTTCTGGGAAAGAAGATACAGTGTGACGTTCGCTGGACTGAACACATTTTTCATATCTCTAAAGAAGCATTCAAGTGCCTAGGTTTTTTGAAACGGTGTAAGATGTATTTCACGCCATCCGATCTCCTTACTATTTATACCACCTACATCCGACCGAAAATGGAATACAACTCTCATGTTTGGGCCGGTGCCCCAAAGTCTATTTTGGGGTTACTCGACCGTGTGCAGGAGAGGGCGAAGAAGCTCATCGGTGACAGTAGGGTATCCAGCTCTATTGACTTACTGGAGCATCGACGCAGTGTGGGGTGCGTTACTCTGTTCTATCGCTACTACAATGGACTTTGCTCTGACGAGATTAGGGATCTTGTTCCCGAAACTCGCACATTTTTGCGTAGCACGCGTTCATCGTCCAGAGCTCATCCATTTGTGGTTGATTGCCCAGGGAATCGTACTACGCATTACAGAGAGGATTCGTTTTTTGACCGTACGCTTCGTCTGTGGAATAAGTTGCCTGCAGACGTGTTTCCTGTCTGTTATAACGTTGGAAAGTTCAAGTCAAATGTTCACAAACACTACTCCCTCTTTCCCCCTTCTCACAACCTATTTTCCCAGTTCTGGTACAATGCACTGCATATGTAGGGGTCATCCCCTGAGTACTGGTCCAAGTTAAAAAAAAAATATATATTTTTAATATTCTAATATAAAATCTTGTTAATGTTTTTGTTGAATTAATTCTTCTTTTATACAAAAAAAAAATGTCTTTAAATTGTAAAAATTTAAGATTAATTTAAAAATTGTTTCTAAACATTCTACCGTCTGAAACTAAAAAGCTTTAAATGTGGATTTAAAATTGATAAAACTTGCTTAGAAATATTAGTATATTTTGTATATTTTTTTGATAACAAAACGTTCATTCAAAAGTTATATTTTTAATATTAAAATTAACAAAAAAAAAAAACGTTATCACGCAAATGGTCAAAAGTTCACAGCTTTTATTTTTTTGATAAACTACTTGTATTGTTATTTCATTATTATTTCACTGCTCCAAAGGAGGGGGAAAACAACTTTAAAATGTATTTGATTTTTTGAGCAGTAGTTTTTAAAAAAATATTTACTTTTCGGTACAAAAACAAATATTTCAAACTTTACGTAGTCGTCAACAGAGACATACCCGGGCATGTTTTGTGTTTTCAGATCGCTGTAGTTCAGGAAGTAATAGCTATATTAACCTGATATTTCATGATATTCCCGTTAATAATGTTTTCTAACTTATTACTAAACTTGAGCGAAATTGGGCGATGCGGGCCAAGGATGTGGCCATTTTTTCATTCCTATCTCTTACACCATGTTTCCACTACAAAGAAAAACACGTGTTTTGAGAAAAAACGTGGAAGTGTTTCCATTATGATATGAAGTGTTTTTATTTTCGAATTTTCGAAATTGCTTTGAAGTATATTTTGTTTAATTAAAATATTGTTTATATTGTAAAAAAAAAAAAACTATTATATAATAACGAGTGATTTTTTTGCTATTATCTTTTTGGCAACACTAGTTTTGACAGCTCACGCACGTTTTGTATCTTGTGTCACTGTCAAACATCTTCAGTTTGGTCTATAATTTAATCATGAATCGTCTTACAAACGAACAACGCTTGCAAATTATTGAATTTTATTACCAAAATGCGTGCTCTGTTAAGAAAGTTCATCGCGCGCTTCTTCCATTTTATGGTCAGTTTAATCGACCTACTGAGGCTTCTATTCGGGCTATTGTACAAAAATTTCGCACCAAATTTACATTGTTGGACATTAAACCACCAACACGCTTACGTAGAGTGCGAACTGAAGAAAATATCGCAGCCGTATCGGCCAGTGTTGGTGATGACCGTGAATTATCGATTCGGCGCCGTTCGCAGCAATTGGGCCTCTGTTACTCTGTTTTGCGGAAGGATTTGGGTGTGAAGCCTTATAAGATACAGCTGGTGCAAGAATTGAAACCAAACGACCTACCACAACGCCAAATTTTTGGTGAATGGGCTCTTGAAAAGTTAGATGAAGATCCACTTTTTTATCGAAGAATTGTGTTCAGCGACGAGGCTCATTTCTGGTTGAATGGATACGTGAACAAGCAAAACTGCCGTATTTGGAGTGAAGAGCAGCCAGAAGCATTGCAAGAGCTACCAATGCATCCACAAAAAACAACCGTTTGGTGCGGATTATGGGCTGGCCGCATCATTGGGCCGTATTTCTTCAAAGATGATGCGAATCACAACGTTACTGTGAATGGTGAGCGCTATCGTGCGATGATAACAAACTTTTTTTTGCCCAAAATGGAAGAGCTTGACTTGCATGACATGTGGTTTCAACAAGACGGTGCCACATGCCACACAGCACGCGAAACAATGGACCAATTGAGAGGCGAGTGCGGTGAACAGTTTATTTCACGCTTGGGACCAGTCAATTGGCCGCCCAGATCGTGCGATTTAACGCCTCTAGACTATTTTTTGTGGGGCTATGTTAAGGCTAATGTCTATAGCGACAAGCCCGCTTCGATTGACTGGAAGCCAACATTATTCGTGAGATACCGGCCGAAATGTTGGAAAGAGTATACCAAAATTGGACTAAGCGGATGGACCATTTGAGGCGCAGCCGCGGCCAACATTTGCATGAAATAATCTTCAAACATTAAATTATATCGACCCAACTATCAATCCAAATAAATATTTCATGCATTTTTCTGAATTTTATGTGTTCTTATAAAATCACCCATTATTAAATTTTTCCTAGCTGAACAATTTTGACATTCACGATATGTTTTACAATAACAAAATACATAGTACTGAATTCGCCTGCCCGCTTGCATTCACCTGTATAAATTCGCCTTGTGCCAGAATTAATCACAGTTGTAGGCACTAGGTAAATTGGAAGAGGGAAATAAAAATTTATGTGTGGCGGCCCAAGGCGAATTAATGCATCGGCGAATTCGATTAATATGGCGGCACTTTCTCTGTCAAGTTGTGTTTACCTTTTTCGGCGCCATTTAAATTTTTGTACATGTTCGTTATCAACTACTTTTGACAGCTTAAGTGTGAATTCGCCTTTTTACACAAACCAAATACCTGTTGTTTTTTTTTATTGTTGTATTGTTGTAGCGAAGCGGCTACCTTGTTTTTTGTATCATGTGGCGGCCCTGTATTACTTATCAGCGTTACCAGCTAAAAAAATTTTACATTTGGCAAAAATCAAAACTAGTTACCTATTGTATATAAATTTTTGTATTACAAATAAAAATTATATATTTACTCATGTGTATATATGTAAGTATGTATGTGTGTAGATATTTCTTGTAATACAATTCTTTTCAGCATCGAGTATACAATTAATTGTGTCAAATAAAATGATTCATACTGTAGTAAAAAATTTAAATATATGTTTTACCATTTAGAAAACAGCGAAAAACACGCACATGTTTTTAATACAAAAACTTTATTGCGTTATTTAAATCGTTATTTACTTGCATACATACCCTGTTGGATAATCAGTAGCTGACTACAAAAATAGCCAACTTTTAATAAATTTTTATGAACCAATTTTAGCTAATGCTAATGCAAAAATGCCGTTTGGGGCTCTACTGGTAGTAGCCTTTGGGCTACGAAGTCTGACCGGAGACTTAAATCTGATACCACGGGAGCCGGGAGCCCCAGGAACTTGTTTTTGCCCGGTTATGATGCGGCCCTTCGGGGAGTATCGTGGTGGTTGTGGTTTAAAGCCAAATCGCGGGGAGAGTTCAATTGAGCTCGGTGTGGAGTTGCATTGCAACCGTGGGTGCCGTGACCCATAGATCGGAAGGAGTATTAAAAAGGCTCCACTCCTAACCAAGGGGGAGATCATGTCCAAACAACATGTGATCGAATTGGTACTCATGCATGATAGTTTGTGATGTATGGGGGCGCTGGTAGACGCATTGTATTTACCCGGTGATTAGATCACCGTGGAGTAAGGCCATACTGGCAGGTACCCACGATAATCGTTTTCACAACTGTCGCCACCTAGTAGGCGCCGTAGATTTCAGTTTTTATTATTAATACTACTGCGTGATATTGAAGTCTTTTTATTTAGGTACATATAAATTTTTCAATTCTGTGGAAGTTTTCTAAAATAAAATTTTTTTATGTAAGTACATATGTGTGTCAAATATTAATATTGTTTTAATTTTAATTAAAAGTGCAAGAATGAGAGTCGTTAGCAAAAGACATTTTTAAAAAAGAATGCAATGTATTTATTTAAATTATTTTTAAATTATTTCTGAAAATTTTTTGCAAAATGCAATGTAATATTTTTTGTTTGACGTAATATCGCTCCTTTATTGCAACATAGTCATATCTCAAAAATGAGCTTTCCGAGCTAATAATGCAGAATTGTTAACAGTATAAAAAAAATTTCTAAGACTTGTTTAGTTTCTTTAAAAGTTTGAAATGCGTTTTTCTCGAAACAAGCTTTTTTGAGTTATGACTGTATTGCAATAAAGGAGCGATATGTAATATAAAAATGAAGTTTTTAATAAATTATTTTTGAAAAATTACAAATAAATACGTTAAAAATGTTGACTAATTAATTTTATTACGCAAAAAAAATATCTCTCCTAAGAATGACGGTAGCAGTCATCACTGGGCATTGCCCGTTTGGGAACCATGCCAGGAGACTAGGCCTACCCAATAACGACTTCTGTAGAAGTTGCCCAGACGAGGAAGAGGGGGAGGAGACCATCTTTCATCTCCTCGGTACATGCCCGGCTTTGGGGCACCATCGTCTAAGATGCTTAGGCGAGAGGAGCTTCAATAGTCGATCATGTCTGGCCTTGGTCAAACCGACTGCTATAGCTTCTTTCATAAGAAGTAGCGGATGGCTAGTAAATCAGCAAGTAATGCCACATTAAGCAGTTTCCCACCTTTCCTTTCCCTCTTCTGCACTCCTTCTATATCCTTATAACTTTTATTTTTCCTTCTATCATACCTTAACTTTTCAGGCAATCACAAAGGGAACGACCTTCAGGACCCAAGGGAGCTGGAGTATCCGGGTACTTTTTGGAGAACCCAGCGGCCTGCCTACATAACCTAACTTGACTTAAAATTTTTTTTTTTAACTTTATTATTTTATTTATTGAATCTACTTAAGAAATGTAATGACAATAAGTATTCAAGTCTTAATACTAAAAAAAAATTGTGGTTAAAGTCCTGGACAAAAATTTATTTTTATGCGAATATTATTTCAGAATTCAGTCATCTATTTAGAGCTCTAATGGTAGCCAAAGTATCCCTCCTTCTCAGATGGGTATGACCACCAAAGTTAAGAATATTAACTGCAAGAGGATTTGGATGGAATTCAAGTTTGTTAATATATCTTGTCGCGTACTTCACAAATTAAGATATCACAAAAGGTACGTTCAGATCTGCGTGGATTCGCGAGTTTTTGACGGATCAATGGTGCATCTGTTATTCTACGGAGAATTCTATTTTGACTTCTTTGAATTTTTTCAATGTTGGATGCCGAGGCTGTGCCCCATAATTGAATCCCATAGCACCATATTGGCTTTAGAATCGAGTTGTACAGCAAAAGTTTACAATCAAGCTTCAAGGTCGAATTTCTGTCTATTAGCCAGTTAATTTGCATCAATTTCATCTGCGTTACTTTTGCCTCGATGTGCGACTTCCATGTTAGTCTACGGTCAAGATGAATACCGAGGTATTTGACTTCACTGTGTTGAGGTATTACTTTATTGTTAATAGTAATGGGTGAGCATGTTCCTAGACGCAGTGCGAATGTAACATGGGCACACTTTCGTTCATTAATCTTGATTTTCCAAAGCTTGATGCTGTAAACACATAGACGACTGCAGACAGCAAGCAGCAATCTGTCAAAAATAAAATACATGTGTTCAGATGCAAACAATTATTTTAACGACATCACAGCAGCACGACTTCACAACAGCATTTGCTGCTGCTGCCAACTTAGACTAATTTCTATTTTCGTAAGCAGCAAGAAGTAAATGCAGTGCTGCCACTATAAATATAAATTGGCAGCAATAAAAAATAAAATTATTTTGAAATATTTAATAGAAATAAACATCACATAAATAAAATAAAC
Source organism: Thecocarcelia acutangulata (assembly GCA_914767995.1). Classification (NCBI taxonomy): domain Eukaryota; kingdom Metazoa; phylum Arthropoda; class Insecta; order Diptera; family Tachinidae; genus Thecocarcelia; species Thecocarcelia acutangulata. The sequence continues at coordinate 19,146,467 of OU612095.1, read as the reverse complement.
AAATAAATTGAATAGTTTTTATAATTTTACGTGATATTATTACGTTTTCAGTCGGTAATTTTAATTTTATTCATGTAAAATATATATGTGGCACCTCTAAAATTTGCATTGTTTAAATACACATAGTGCTGCTGCTGTCTTTAAAATAATTATGTTGCTGATGAGACGGCAGCATTTGAAGCTAACTTCATTTGAGGTCGTGAAGTTGTGAAGTCTGCTGTCGTCTAAGTGTTTAGAGCTTGAGCCATTTCTCTAGTTTATCGATATGTTTCTGTAAATTTATTGATGCTTGCTGGTGGTTACTATGTATGCTAAGGAATGCTGTATCATCTGCAAATGTTGAAGTGTGAATGTTGGTGCTTGTCGGCATGTCAAATGCGTCGATCAAATATAAGATAGGCCCTAATATGCTGCCTTAGGGAACTCCAGCTTCAATAGGCTGGGCGGGGCTTATGAAATCGCCTTCTTTTATTATAAATTGGCGACAATATAAATAGCTTTCCAAAAGGTTATGTATGTTTGCAGGTAAGTTAAACTTTATTTTATGCATTAAGCCATCGTGCCACACTTTATCAAAAGCTTGTGAGACGTCGATGAATAAGGCAGAGACTTAAAAATACCTTACTTGTAGCCTACGGTAGAGAAGTGAAAATATTGTTAGCTTCAAAAAGTTAACTGTAAGTTAGTTGAAAAGTAGTCTAAAGTCGGACAACTGACTAGGAAGTAGTAGGTTATTACAACGTTAAAATAGTTAGTTGTTGAAAAGCAATTCAAGTGTCCGTCAGCACTAGTTGAGGAATAGTTAACTTATGCCGTTTTCTTTTCTGAAAAAGTTTTGCATTTATGCTGCACTTTTTTTTCTTACATTCAAGTTTTAAAATTTAAGTTTTATTGAGATGAAAAGAAGATGTCGCAATAACTATAAATATCTGAAAAAAAGTTGTGAAAACTGTATACTTCTGTATTTTTTTGACAAAACAATATTGAAAATGTTACACTTTTTCTAAGTTAGTTTAAAATTAACTCTATTTCCGACAGGGTGTCTATATAAGTACACACATACGTACATACATATATTCATACATACAAATTCAACAACGCTCTTTTCCAAAAAAAAAATGTTATAAAAATAAAAACAACAAATGAAACGAAATCTTCTTCCTGTGGTATCGAAGAATCCAACGTTTTGTAAATTCTCTCCCGTTAAACGCGTAGAATCAAGAAGAAGAAAAAGCATCTTAAAATAGTTCAAGTTTTTCAATATTTATTATACTCTTATACTACCTACCGCCCATTGCATCCCATGGCTGTGTTTTGTTAACCATTTATCTATTGTTGTTATTGTTGTTGTCACTTAATGCCTCTAGTATGTAAGTTTATGGTGCTGCGGATACATTTCTCTGTGTGTTTTTGTGACAATATTATAATTTTTTTTTGTTTTTATTGCGTTTTTTTTTTGTTACATTTTTTTTTTTTAGCTACTTGGATAGAAGAGTAACAACAACTACAAAATAATTTTACGTACTACATATCTGTAGTCTGGTAATAATGCATTATTTATAAGATGTACAGTAGAAATTCAGAAATCATCCATATACATATGTATGTAAAGGGTGTGCTAAAATTAGTGTAAAATTTGAATTTTTCGCCATTTGTGCGCAGTAAAGTGATGGAATCCAAATAGTACATTTGCACCAAATCGAAACATAGTACATACGGGATTTCGGGTCAAATATCGTCGATTTTTTTTTTTATTTATTTTTTATTTTAAGTTTATTTGTACAAAAATTTAATACAATACAAGGTGTGTTCATTTACTTTAGTAGTAAAAATTAGCAACGAGAGAGTAACCAGAAAATTTTCAAAATTTATTGATTTCTTTATTTTCGATGCCCCTTACACAAGACTTAAAGTCTTATATTGCAGTAAGGGGCTGAGGATATGTACATAATTAATGAATAAATAAAATACAACTTAATTATATAATAATAATAATAATAATAATAATAATAATAATAATAATAATAATAATAATAATAATAATAATAATAATAATAATAATAATAATAATAATAATAATAATAATAATAATAATAATAATAATAATAATAATAATAATAATAATAATAATAATAATAATAATAATAATAATAAATTTTGTAAAATTATTGTGAACTAATTAAAAATGATAAAAAAAAAAATGATTTTACTAAATAATAAGAACGAGCACCATACATCATTTAACTTGAGAAATGACAAATAATATTCTCCTTGAATTTATGTGCGTTACCAATAGTTTGAGAGCTACCTATGTATATGGGATTCGGTTCCAGAGACTAATAGCATTAATAAAGAAATGGTATTTTGAAACCAATGTTCGATGACGAAAAGTAAGAAATCGATTGCTTCTGCTAAGCATTGAGAAGCTTAAGCGTATATATAATTTTATGAATAAACTGTAAAATTCGCACTTTTAGATAATTATCGAAACTCATACCATAAAGCAAGTTAACATAGTGTGAAATATGATCAAATCTTCTAAGACCATATATGTAACGAATAATATTATTAAAGGCCATATTAAGTTTCCTTTTACTATCGCAATCATAACTGGCGTACAATTCACAGCCATACAATAAAACCGGCATTAAATAGGATTTGGCAAGAAGTATTACTCTCAAAAATGTGAAAAAGTAAATGCACACTTTACATGCAGTCTATACCTAACTTGAAATGCAGTTAAAACATGATGTTAAAACTTGCTGTTTATATATCTATCTGTTAAAGTCGGCGTACACGTAGTGATGTTAGAGTTATAACTTTTCATAGTAAAACAATAAAAATGGCGAAAAACAACTACAAATAGCAGGCTGTTGTCAATTTAAAGGCCATGTTACACTATCTTACATGATCGTGCAATCTACTAAATAAAGCATGTGTGCTTAAAAAGTACTAAAATTTCAACCGTGCAACAGACTTTTTGACAAATCGTGCGATTTGAAAAGTTTTAAAAACATTTTTTCAAAACATTATGGTTTATGTGCGATCGGTGTGGTATATACTGTAAAAAGTATGAGAATATTGTTGGTGCCTCGAGAAAAAATTTAAGCAATGTAAAATTATTATGTTAATAAAAGTTTTTAATTATTTTATTGTGTATATAAATTATTGCAATTATACTTGTTTGATAGTGTGGCCTACAACGCCATTTTGAAGCGATTTTTTCAAGTCGACCAGACTTTTGAAACAGTTTCCTGTGAATGAATCGTACGATGGTGTAGGATAGTGAATCAGGGCCTTTAGGGTTATAGTACGTTTCCATTATAATCAAATTAAGTTGATTTAAGGAAAACATTTCGAAGTGTTTCCATTATGTTGTAAGTAATTTTCTTTTTGAATTTTCGAAATCAGTTTGACGTTTGAATTGTTTGATTATATTTTATCATAAAAAAAAACAAAAATTTAATAAACATTGTGCAAAACGCTGTGGCGTTCAAAAATAAATCGGGGTTAAACACCAATGAAATAGTTAGTGATGCTCTCGTTTATTTACATATGTGTTATTTTTGGCTGCAAGATATTAAACTTTGTGCTAGGACGCGTATATTGAAAGAAACTGTTAAGAAAGCCTTGAAGCTGATTTCCTTATATGAAAACATGGGGATATGATAGAAATGCATTTTTATTAAATTGCCTTTACCATGGGAGGTTATCCAAGCCGCAGAAATTCCAGAAACCAAGCATTATTGATTTCCCCATTTGTCATCCGCATTCTTGATTGTCATGTCATGTTGCCAATAATGATAAAAAGCAATATAAATATAAGGACATCTAAGACTATTTACGACTATGTCAATAAATCTAAATATCAGACTGTGGTTATGGGTACGTAAAAATATTGGAGAAATTAGTGCATTAGCCGGCTGTGACTTGCTTACATTTTCTTACATATATTTTCCTACTTAAAGAACACGAAAATGATGCCGATGAGGTTACGTCTCAATTAAATAAAGTTCAAAAAGCAATTCTTAAACTGGTAAAAATTTACACTTGATGAATCCACGCTATGGCTACCGACAAGCTCTCGAAACGAATTCGTAAATTTGCTATAGACATCACTGCTTTGGAGAATATAATTCGCAAGCAAATAAAGTAGTTTCGCCTTCATTATAATCTTTATTGGTACAGGGTTAAGCGGTTAATAGTAAATAAAACAGTAAATACTTTATACCATAATCTTCTTTTTTTTTTGTATGCGGGGAAATAAAATGGCTTTAATACAATTAAAAAATAATAAAAAGAATAAAAAAACCTATAAAAAATGGAAAATAGTATTAACAACAAATGTTTCTTTCACTTCATCAAGAAATAAAATCAGCCATTGTGATTCTTATTTAAATGTCACTTTTCGAACTGTAACTCACTAATAATGGATGCCCCAAGGTTGCATTTGTAAGAATACCGGTAGCACAGTGCTGCACAGACAAATTTCGACTTAATTTGAAACAAATTAAGTCGTTTGAGATAATTTGATCATCTGAAAAATGTATGGAAAATCATGTCACAAATTACTTAATTTGTGTAAATGAAATGATTTGGCTCAAATCACGTATATGGAAACGTACTATTAGTAATAACCTAGCGTTGCTTGTAATACGTCATAAATTCAACTGCAATATTTTGACAGGTTAAGGTGTAAGCCGCAATAGGGGCATAGGATTCGATACAAAATAACAATCAAAACACCAAAAGCTATATACATTCAAATCTGGCATTATTTTTGGAACACCCTTTATATCCATTTAAACACATTTATTCACATTTATCTATAGAATATGCATTAATCGCAAGTATCGCATGTATGAATATGTATGATGATTCGTGTGGGACATTAGGGTGGCTCATTCAACTGAAGATGGTGAATTATTTTCTTTGTTTGGCTAGTCAATTTCAAAACAATATAAAAATGATACACGGCCACATTAAAAAAATATATATATATACAGTTTACAAAGTATTTGGACCGTACTTCTTCGAAAATGAGTTCGTCCAAGCAGTTAACGTAAATAACGTTATAATAATAAACTTTTTGTGACCGGAAATTGAGAAAATGGACCTGTAGTGCGATTCTATAACTCTAAACAATAATAGACATTGTTGTATTGTCAATGTAAAAAGTTGTTTGCAGTAAAGATTTTGTTATTCTGTAACTAACAAATAACAACGTTGACACAAATTTAAGCCAAGTGGCATCACTGTGAAAACATATGTCAAAACGCGAAAATAACAAAAGAAAACAAAAACATTGCCGTCGAAATAAGAACAAAATTTTCTTTAAATTTAATATTGTTTAATTTTTGTAAGGTAAGTAGAAATTAATGTAAATAATTAATGAAAAATGTAGAATAATATATTTAATATATTTTTTTAAGGAACTCTTCAATTCAACAGGACAAAAGTGTATATTGTTTATAAAACTAAACAGCTTAAAGACAACTGCTGTTTGTTTAACAAGAACAGCTGACTCAAACAATAACAAGTATTGCCAAAAGCAGTACAGAATAGCAAAATTACTAAATCGATTGTTTAATTTTTTAACAATAACAACTTTTGTCATAAAACGATAGAGAATCGCACTGCTGGACGATATGTAGTTCCAGCATCATGGTGCCACTTATCAAACAGTCAACGAAACAATATCTTATTTGTGCGAGATATTCAGTGACTGTGTTATGTCACGTCATGGCGTTACGTTCATGTGATTTGACGCCGTTCGGTTTCTTCCTTAGGGAGAATAGCAAAAGTATACGTCAAATGCCGAGCATTTGGCCGATATTGTGTTTCATACTTAATTGTCATAGAATTTTCTATCCATAACAAAAATTATTAAGATAATTCCTGAAAAACTTGTTGTTTTATTTACATTAAACATTGTGCGGTTTGGTTGGATCACTCTTTTTATTGGGTGAGTCAAAATCAATTTTGATTTAACGGGTGTTCGCCGGGAATTTCATTGCAATCCTGGATGTACGCGATGTGACACCGTGTTGTTGATACCACATGCTAATCAAGCCCAAAGCATGCAACTGTGGCATTAAAAACTTCTCAAGAACATCACGATACCGCTCCACACTCATAGTTATAGTTACGCTGTTTTCATTTTCAAAGAAGTAAGGTCCAATGATTCCTCCTGACCGAATTGGACACCAGACTGTCACTTCTAGTCGTTTCAAGGGTAACTGATGAATAATTTGAGGGGCTTCCATTGCCCAGAACCAACAATTATGTTTATTACATATCCATTCGATATCGTCACTCATTATGAATTTGTCCTGAAAATCGATGGTTGGTTTTGATAAAATGTTTTAACGATTAAAAAACTTTGGTTTATCGAACATTTTTCTATACTTTTGCCACTTGTCTACTTCACATCTGCCAAATATAAACTGTCAAGAGTAATGTTTACTAAAATAAAGTAGAATACCTTCCCGTCGGACAATATATAATAAGACATATATATTTACAATATATAATAAAACATATACATAGATTTAAGTGTACTTAAAATTTTTATTATCGATTAAGAGAGCAATTTATGGCTTTTACTGCTTGAAAATGGTATCATGTAAACGTTGGGCACGACGACGCTCTCTCGGACGGTTCAATTTTGGACGACTCTTTCGAACATTGCGACTTGTATCTCGCAAATAGCATGAGTAATATTGAGACCGCAGGCTTTACATATCACCTGTAAGCGATACACTGAACGATAACAACTTTCCATTATTACAACTTGTGTGTAAAATTATATTAATATTTTTCAAAATATGGCAATACTACAAAAATTAAAGTACTTTCAGGAGTTAAATTTCAATTTGACTCAGTATTGCCAGATCGTAAGATTTATCTTTTTTCGCTGGTTTTTTGAGATGCTAAAAAGATTTTTTTTAATTTTCTGTTCTATGAAAAAAGGTGTTTTGGAAATTTATGCTGCAAACTTTTATATGTTTTTAAATAAAATCCTGGTCGTCCGAGCACGTCAACAACCGACGAAAACATTGAAGCAGTGAAAAAAATGATTTTGTATAATCGTTAAATCACTTCAGAGAAGTTCCTGATGATGTTGGCATATCGTTCGGCTCATGCCAAGCAATTTTTACGAATGTTTTAGGCAGCGAAGATTCTTCCAAAATTGCTAAATTTTGAGCAAAAACAACGTAGCATGGACATCGCTCAGTAGTGAACATCGTCAACGACGATCGATTTTGCCGCAAAAAGGCCATAACTGGTTAACGAATCATGATTGTAGGGCTATGACATTGAAAACAAAGCCCAATCATGGAAGAGCAAAGACTGAAAAAAGCACGTCAAGTTTGGCAGCCATCCCTAAACAAGAGCGGCAAGCGTTTTTTAGCTGTCAAAAGTTCTCATGTCCGTACATTTTGTATGGAGCATCCGACGTTGCAAAAGAAAATAATTGTAAACAAAAGAGTGAAGAAAAAATATAAGACAGGAAAATAAATAAGCAAATAAAAAATATTTGTATTTCTTATTGGAAAATAGAGGTAGAAACTATTTTCAACTTATCTAAATAACTCATTTTTAAAACTTTAATTATTTTATTTTAATATAATAAAAAAATCACAAGCAATAATGCCGTCCGTCCAGCCGTTAAGATAATCAAGGTTGTTTTATTTAATTGTTTGATAACCCTGCTTTTATCGTTTTGCCATAATGTTACCGCTCTTGTTTAGGGATGGCAGCAGAGACCTGCGCCGTCCATTTTTATCGGCGGGGGCGGCTGATGATATATCACTCGGTGGCGGCTCAAAGCCGGCTATAGCCAGGATTTGACCGGCTAGCTTTTTTCCCTTCGGCTCTTATAAAAAATCGGCTAAAAATCAGTAAAAAATTTCTTCTAGTTCGCACGTTTAGAGCCTAAAGTTTAAATAACACATAGGTATGCACTGCTATATTTAATAAACACTTTCTTCAGTATTTTTTAGTAATTAAAACAAGCAGAATTTCTTTAATTTCTGTTTTTTTATTTTAATGCGTTAATGGACTTGATATAAGAAAAAGTAAATATAGGTTGTGTGAGAAAACAATTTTTTTTCGATATTAAACAAAATTCTGGGGCCAAATCACCGCATACGATATCGAGTAATATTATCGAAATTTTTCATTTTGGTATCATGGCATACGATATCGAATGAATTGTATTGCAATAATATAAAAAAGTTAAACAATTTTTTTTGTATTCGCACTTTTACGAAACATATGGTCTTCAATCTATTAGATTTTGTTTAAATTACGACCCAATATGCATCGTTTGCCATAATCTAAATGTATCGTAATGTTATTCGATACGATAGTTAATTCGATATCGTATGCGGTGATTAGACCCCTGTTCTTTAAAGATATTTACATATACATATAAATGTATGTATTAATGTTAAATAGTCAAACTTTATTTTAATATTTCTAATATTATATGATGATGGGTCCATCATCATATAATATGCAATATATAGGTACAAAAAAGGAAAGAGCGACTCAGAGACAATTATGAAGCTTTTTGCGGATTTTCTTTTTTCTTTTTTTGCTTTAGAGAGGCCCAAGAGGTTCTAGCAAATCCAAATCCGTAATTCCTGCCCTTAAATGTACATATATACGAGTATATTAACTGCCTTATTTATAAAATTTTGTTTATGTTTATTAAGCTCTGCACTGATTTCTATACAAAATTTGTGTAATAAAAGATTAATAAACGTGAAAAACTTTTTAAAAATAAGGTTGCAGAAATATAATCAGAACGTTTACGTAATTTATTGGTATTTCCTTTTTTTTACTATTAAAAAAATTATTAGAAAATAAACTTCCCTTTAAGAAGTATAGGGGCCCCCATCAAAACAAACTTTGCATACATTGTGCTCGTAGTTTTTAAACTTTTTTTCAATCACCTTTTGACCAAAAAAGTTCCAAACCCTAGATCCACTGGCGTTTCTTTTGTTTAAACTAATTTTGGTTTTTTCCTGGAGGCGTCTTTTAAAAATTAACAGCCTTTTATACTTTAAAACGTCGTTTTTATAATCCTTCATATATTGCTTTCAATAATAGACAAATTGCAACTATAGAAACATTAAAGCTGGCGTTAAATAAAAATACTTGCTTACAAAATCATCATACAAATAATAATATTACGTTCTACCATTTGTAGGTAAAATTTAACATAAAAAGCCGTAATTATTATAGGACTTGCACCACTGTGCTTGATTGAGTAACCTTATTAACAACGAAAAGCGAACTTTATGATTGTTGCCGTATCAAATTCGAAGCAAACAATGTTTTATTTTTCAATTTCTTTCGGTGAAAACATCACGTTAGTCCCCAAAATCGCTAGAGTATAGTTAATTTGTTCTGACGAGAAAAATTTTGTTAAAGTGTGATGCCCAGAAAATTTTGATCCATTGTGTTACGGGAATACTAATTTATTTTTTAAGCTAAGTTTAGTATTTGTATCTACAAAACGTAAAATTTGGCTTATATTTTATAATCTCGTGACCTACTCTCGGCGGTTCATTTTTAGCCGAAATAAGCCGTTAAAATTGTGGCGGCGGCGGCAATCAAATATCATCGGCGGCTCGGCTTAGTCGGCTATAGCCGCTTCGGCGCAGGTCTCTGGATGACAGTGGGTTGGTCTCATTTATTTTTTATGTGCATGAGAGTTTTTGACACATAAATTACGCTTCACGCGTGTATTTAGGTTACACAGTTAGCAGTTTTTAGCGCAACGACAACCCTGTTATTAAGACAAGAGCTTAATGAAATACACTTTTTTAAAATGATAACCTGCCAGATGAGTGCCAGCTTAATATTTAGGCCTGCATATGTACATGACACAACGTGCACACACTTACACACACACACACATGTATGCATGCAAATGTATAACTGTGACTATTAATTGTTGTTGCTGCTGCTGCTGCTGCTACTGCTGTTGTTGTTATTGTTTTTGCACTAAGTCAGTGAATACACATGTGCCAAAATTAACAAAATACTAAAACTAAAAAATTAATTATTATTCTTTTCTTTCTGTGGCTGTCGTTACTATATTTAATCTAATTAGAAATACTTTGTATTTGAAAACATTTATACATTTTATTAATGTTTTTGCTTTTTATTATTTATTAAGAAACATTTCCTTACTTTTTGTAGAAAGATAAATTCCAGATTTCCAGCTTTTAAACCATTAAGTACAAATTAAGTTTAACACATGTTTGTTTTTATTTTTCTTAAAGAAAAAAATGCTGTTGCGCTTTTTAATAGATTTGACAACAGAACTTTATGATTTTTCTTTTTTGCAAAATGTAAACATTTAATTTTCTTTTTAAGCGTTATTTTTTATGTTTGTTTTTTTATTTTATTTATTTGTTTTATAATTATTGAGTTGTAGAATAGAAATAGGTAGACGAGAGATTTGAAAACAGATTATTTTGAATATTGAGACTAGAATTATTTTCTTAAAAAAACTTTTGTATTGGTCATATTTTAAAAACAACACTTTGGTTTTATAGATATTTTACTTTTTTTTAAATTAATTTACTTTAAATTTTATTTTTTATCATTATTTTTAACAGACAATAGAGTTTTAAATAATATTAGCAAAACAACGATTTTTAACGATTTTGTGTTGGATATTAAAAGCTTTAGTATAATTTTTCTTATTTAACTAGAGAGAGAGGAGATACGTAACGTAACGATCGTTAGCTCACATATCTATCGACTGTGACTGGCAACGAAATAAACGTTGCCATCTACCACTACTTTTGCCAGCTACTATTGACTGCTCTTCATATTATACTTATCGTTGTTGTTGTTGTTGTTGTTGCCGTTATTATAATTGTTTGTGCTAACGAAAATACAAAAACAACAACAGCGTAAAAAGAATGTATATTTCGAAAACAAATTAACTACAGCAATAAAGACGAAGAACAAAAACAACAAAAAAAAAGTATCCCAAAAATAACCCCCTGCACATTAAAAAAAAAAATGAAAATATTGTTTTTTTCTTCGTTTTGCTCTCACTAAAGTCTGTCGTCTACCCAACAAACCAACCAACCGGCCAACCAACTTACGATCGATCGGTGTTTCTGCTTGTTGCTCTTCTTCTCTGCAGTTGTAGTGTTTTCATTTTGAAACATTTTGGTTTTTTTTTTGTTTTGCTTTTGTATTTAGTTTGTTTCAATATCTTTTTCTGTTGTTGTTGTTGTAGATTTTCCTTATGTTTCAGCATTTATGAACAGTATGCTCATCCATCGGTTTACGAACGTTGTTGGCTGTTGTGTTTTAAAAATAGTATTACAAACTTTTATTTCGAAACCAAACCGTATGAGTGTGTGCGTGTATGTTTGCATGTGTGCTTATTATAGTCGTACCAACCATAACATTCTGTTTCAAAATGAAATAAAAAAAAAAACACAGAAAAATACAGAAAATCAAACCAATCCATACGATGATCGTTAAAAACAAAAATTTATTTACAATACATACATATGTATCTATTTACATGAATTAAGAAGAAGCAAACGATCACATACTTGCGCTCAATCAAACTTACATATATAGGGTGTTTTTTTAAGCTAGATAGAACCAAGGCGAATTCATTACCAGGTGAACTTAACAGCACAGGTGATTATTTTTTGCTTTTCTCGTTTTTTCCAATGAGACTGTCAAATTTTGTTTACAAACTTTTTCACGCCATTTTAATCTGAAGGTTTTTTTGCATGATTTTGTGCAATTTCAAGAAATTTGTGTGAATTTAAAAGTGAAAAACTAATATAATCTGTGATTTTAATTACAAACAATTATAAAAGCTTATATTTAACGTTTATATAAAATTTTTTCTCTGCTGAGCAATCTTAGGCGAATTTAGATTATGACATTCACGATATGTTTTACAATAACAAAATACATAGTACTGAATTCGCCTTTCCGCTTGCACTCACCTGTATAAAGTCGCCTTGGATAGAACTTTAAATTGTAAAAAGTAACACAAAAAATTAAATTTTGATGAAACATTTTTTTTATTTGTTTCAGTATACTCTGACAAATCATCATGAATAGACTCACGCTTGAACAACGCTACGAAATTATCCAAATTTACTTTGAAAATCAGTCGTCGATTCGCGCGTTGTTTTATCGCAAAATTGTGTTCAGCGATGAGGCGCATTTTTGGCTTAACGGGTTTGTTAATAAGCAAAATTGCCGCATATGGAGTGAGACCAATCCACAAGAGACCAATCAAAAATGAGGCCGGAGCTCGCGTTACGGTCAATGGAGATCGTTACCGCACCATGATCAATGATTTTTTGTTTGAAAATATGGATGGCATTGATCCGGAGGAGATGTGGTTTCAACAGGATGGCGCTACGTGCCATACGGCGAACGCAACCATCGACTTACTGAAATCGAAATTTGGCGATAAGTTGATTTCGAGAAATGGACCTGTCAATTGGCCTCCAAGGTCGTGCGATTTGACACCTCTCGATTATTTCCTGTGGGGCTACGTGAAGTCACTGGTTTATGCTGATAAACCAGCAACAATTGACGCCTTGGAGGCCAGCATTGTATGTGTTGTTCGTGACATACGGCCAGCAGTGCTCGAAAAAGTGGCCCAAAATTGGACGTCCAGAATGCGCTTCGTCAAGAACAGCCGCGGTGCCCATATGCCCGAAATCATTTTCAAATGTTAATGTCACGTATTGATCTTTCGAATAAAAAAAAATTTTGATTACAATTTAATTTTTTGTGTTATTTTTTACAATTTCAAGTTCTATCGGGCTTAAAAAAACACCCTATATTAATATGTACATATGTAGTTACAGGCAACACTCGCTCGCTCTCAATCTTAATCGGTGTTGTTGCCATCCTAGAAAGGGGTTTAGATCGCGGGATTGAAAGTACAGGGTGGCTGATCAATTTTCTTACATTAAGAAGCTTAAATAAGTTTTTGTAATAGGGCGTTTACATCTATGCAAAATCTAGTAGATTTGATCTTCAACAAAATCATAACCGTTTACACTTCCGTTTTTTTTGCATCTGTTTCATATTTTTTCATTTTCATAAAATAATTTTTTGCAAACGGTTTGACAGTAATAACTATATCACAATGAATTCATCATGTAAAAGTAATAAGCTCTATTCACAATCTCGTGCAAATGGTATTGCATCATTGCATTTGCAAAAAGGTTTAGCATATTTTTACTCTACACTAACAAAATACACACCAATGCACTTGCTAGTCTTATGTGTATACGCAATACTTAAAACCTACAGTTTTTATTTGCTCTGTTTATGCACAAGTAAATTGCAAATCGATAGCTGACAATCTGCGATCCAAGCTAATTAGTTCGTAATCGCCGCTTAGTTGCCGTCGCTCATCCCGCATTCAAATAACACTAGTCGATGTCTTTATCTAGCTTAAAATCGCTTTTTCTATTAAAAAGTCCAATATCTGCTCCTTAAAGCTGTTTTCGGCATATTTATTATTGACTAAAATTTTAGTAAATTATTTTCTACTCTAATTATCAATCAGCTGTAAGTTTCGTGCTTTGCAAAAAGTAGTGCAAACTTAACCATCAGAGGTGGTTCACAATTGATAGCATATATTTGCAATTGCATAAATTTGCAATCACAAATGCAGGCTCTATTCACAATCACAAGATTGTGATTAGAGCCATAGTTTTTTTTTTATGGCAGCGTAATGTTTTGAAGTATTATTTTGAACAAAATCACAGTTGTGTAATAGAGTCTTAACAAAAATCTACCAGATTTCGTCAAAATCTAGGGGGAAATCTCGTCTAAACCAACTAGATTTCATTTGAAATCCCGAAAGTAGTAGATTTGGCCTATAAAGTTTATGTATTTATATTTTAATAATTCATTTGAAAAATAGTATATTTTGATAAAAGTTATTCATGAAATTTGGAAAATAATTGCATTCAAGTGGCCTCCATCCTCAGCGACACATGTGCGACATCTTATCCAGAAGTTATTCATTGTCCCAATTACCGTTCCAATGAATTGCTTTAAATCATCCAAACATATTAGCCTGATTCACAATCTTGTGCATTTGAGATATGATATTTATGCAGTTGCAAAAGTGAAATTTTTGGGTGTATTTTGTTGGTGTAAAGCAAGAATATACTGCATTATTGTGCAAGGTCATTTGCACAAGATTGTGAATAGGGCAATTATGTTTCTTTTGTAGACTTCTTGTTTGCAATAACCCCACAAAAAATCAGGTTTGTGCAGTGGGTGGCCAACAGAATGTGGAGTTACTTGAAATCAGTTTATTAGGAAATTTGTGTCTCAATTCTGTCATAACAAACGTGGCTATGTGAAAAGTTGAACCATTTTGTTGAAACCCAAGTAAGTAACGATCTCCATTGGCCGTAACAGTAATTCTGTTTTCTTCGAAAAAATAAGGCCCGACAATGAACCTTGAAGAAACCGCACACCACACTGCGATGCTAAGTGTATGTAATTGCATCTGATGTAGTATCTGTGGGTTAGAACTACTCCATATTCGTTAATTTTGTTCGTCAACATTGCCGTTTAAGTCAAGAATTGCCTCGTCAGACATAAAAATGCAGTGCAAATGCAAAATTTAGGGTTCAGTTTGTTTGTTAATTGAATCTTATATGGAAATAAGTTTGAATCTTGGTGCAAAATTGTCTGCAGTAACTGTCTGCTGACACCCATTTGAGCCGATAAGCTCCTTGTCGAAACTCTAGGATTGGATTGTATGGCAGCAGATACAGCAGCGATAGTTTCCTGCGTCCAAACTGAGGGATATCGATGATAAGGCCTTCTTGCGATTGTGTCACACTGGGCAAAATTCTTCGCTAGCCTTATTATTAATTAAGAGTGCCGCCCAACGTGCGCCTATATTCTCTTTGGACGTAAACAACGGACTCTAAAGCATGAAAGCGTTGCACTATCCACATTTTGGTTTCATTGTCCCAATTCTGCATTTTAGTTAAACTTAAAGATCAATCTATAAAATACAACAAAAGTGTAATAACTTAGTTGCACAGAAAATAATTTTTTAGAATTTTTTTGGTAGCAGTTTTCATCAGCTGCACTGTAGTTTTAGAATACACACACGTAATATCATAATACAAAAAACAAGGTAGCCGCTTCGCTATAGCAATACAACAATAAAAAAAACAACAGGTATTTTGTTTGTGTAAAAAGGCGAATTCACACTTAAGCTGTCAAAAGTAGTTGATAAAGAACATGTACAAAAATTTAAATGGCGCCGAAAAGGTAAACAAAACTTGACAGAGAAAGTGCCGCCATATTAAACGAATTCGCCTGAATTCGCCGATGCATCCACCTAATAATGAATTCGCCTTGACGTAATATATACATATGTACAATGCCAGTATTAAGGCGAATTCATTAATAGGTGGATGCATCGGTGAATTTCTTATCAGTACAACTTTACCCACTTTGTCAGATTTTATCATGCTCTTCTCTTCACAACCCCCCACCATCGCCCCCATCGTGCTTAAAAATAGTTTATTAGCAATACACATGTTTCTTATCAGCAACTTTTGGCAGTTGGGGTTAAAAGTTCGCCATTTACACAAACAAAACACCTGGTGTTTTTTAGAGTTGTATTGTTATAGCGAAGCGGCTATCTTGCTTTTTGTATCATGGCCAGTTTTATGAATTAAGGCGAATTCATTATTACATATGCAGTGCTTTGTAATGGAACTAGGAAAATAGATTATAATAAGGAGGAAAGGAACTTAACACACGGAACGAGCAAAACAAACATTATCACAGCATTTAAAATGTTGAAACACGAAAACGAAATTTTACCGTAAATAGGTACAGTTTTGCATCATGTGTGCACGTGCTTTTTTTTATTATATTATTTTTTTACTGGCGTTTGTTTTTTCTCTATTTGTTATTATTAATCTCTTTTATGTCCCTCCTATGTATTTTATTATCTTACGGTGTTTCTTTACTCTACACTCATAGAAAAAATCATCCTCATTTTGATGACGGCGGGTCATCAGAATCGTGACATCAATATTATGTAAATAGGCATCAGTAATGTGAAAACAGACATCAATCTCAATGACAAAAGTCATCAGCGAATTTTCTCATACAGTGAATATCATCAATGCTACAACTGTGGTGACATGAATTCAATGATACATTTTATTCATAATTAGAATATATCTAATTTGTCAAAATTGATTGATTAAAAAAAGGATAAATAGTTTCTGAATTCACAAACTCAGTCGTATCGTGTATCGATGTATTTGGAGAGACAATTTCAAATATAATAATATACATAAGTATATATAATACAGGGTGTCCGCCGGGAAACTTATTTTTTTACCACTACTTTTTTAATTCTATTATAATCCTGGCCGTATGCGTTGTGGCATCGTCTTGCTGATACCTCATGTTGGTCAACCCCAGAGCACGCAGTTGTGGAGTTAAAAACTTTTCAATCATATCGCAATATCGCTCCTCGTTCACAGTTTTTGTTACACAGTGTTCATTTTCAAAGATGTAAGGTCCAATGATTCCTCCTGACCAAATTGCACACTAGACTGTTACTTTCAATATCCAAATATTCAATAGACCAAGGCGACTTTATACAGGTGAATGCTAGCGGAAAGGCGAATTCAGTACTATGTATTTTGTTATTGTGAAACATATCGTGAATGTCATAATCTAAATTCGCCTAAGATTGCTCAGCAGAGAAAAAATTTTACATAAACGTTAAATATAAGCTTTTATAATTGTTTGTAATTAAAATCACAGATTATATTAGTTTGTCACTTTTAAATTCACACAAATTTCTTGAAATTGCACTAAATCATGCAAAAAAACCTTCAGATTAAAATGGCGCGAAAAAGTTTGTAAACAAAAGAAACAAAATTTGACAGTCTCATTGGAAAAAACGCGAGAAGCAAAAAATAATCACCTGTGCTGTTAAGTTCACCTGGTAATGAATTCGCGTTGCAATAGACTTAGATCATGATTAAGTACGTGAATGAACCAAGAAAAATAAGAAGAAATTCGCCTAAATTCGCGATGTATTTGCCTAATCGTTGTATTTCGTTACTTTTTGGGTAAACTCCGTGCCAAATTACCTACTTATGTGTGTGTATATCCGGTTGACTAATAACAAATATTTCTCTATTCAAAACGTTCAAAGTGCCAAAAAAAATAGTAAACATTTTCTGTTACACGAAATTTTCCCTACCAAAACCGTAACCGGATTCCGCAACTAATTAAAATTTTAAAAATAGTTTCAAGTTTTAGCAACAAAAGAGATTTACATTGAGTAGATTAGGATTAAATTATTTACATTTCAATTGGTAACGCCATTAAAGCAACGTTCATTGTCAATCGCCAACGTTGGATGCTCTTTGTTGTCCCGTTATTCTCTCGACGTTATTTTAGTTTAGTTTAAATGTCATCACTTGTACTTTACTTTTTATAAAAGCATACACACATACATACATACGTGCATACATTCATATGTACATCGTATTACTACGTAGTATTCGCACTCAACTAAACCAAACTAAACCGTGCACACATTAAAACACATTAATTTTAAAGATACATTTATTTTAACGTTTCACAATTCTACACTGAAAATATTTTTAACTTCTACATAGATTCGTTCTAACAGGCAGCCAGCTATTGAAACGCCAGCTCCCTTGTGCGCAATTTGGTTCCATCGTGTTATTTAAGTGTGATAAGTATCTCAGTAACTCTGCATATCACTGGTCCAGTTCAGAAACAACCCAGTGGTGGGATGAAAGAGTCAAATCCATCAACATCACATTCAAATCTTTCTGCTGTATCATGTAGTACCGATCTACTTAGATAAAAAAGAGCTTGGTTCCGACAGAGAAAGTACTCAACACTCTCTACTTCTTACTTGTCAGTTCAGAATCAACATCACATTCAAATCTCTCTGCTATATCACGTAGCACCGATCTACCTAGATAAAAAATAGCTTGGTTCCGACAGAGGAAATACTCAACACTCTCTACTTCTTCCTCGTCAGTTCAGAAGACGGATGAAAGAGCCGAATCCATCAACAACACATTCAAATCTTCAAATCCGTTCTACCTAGATAAAACAGAGCTTGGTTCCGACAGAGGAAGCACTCAACACTCTCTACTTCTTCCTCGTCAGTTCAGAATCAACCCAGTGGTCGAATGAAAGAGACGAATCCATTAACATCACATTAAAATCTTCAAATTCGTTCTATCTAGATAAAAAAAAGAGCTTGGTTCCGACAGAGGAAGTACTCAACACTCTCTACTTCTTCCTGGTTAGTTCAGAAGAAGGATGAAAGAGTCGAATCCTTTAACATCACATTCAAATCTTCAAATCCGTTCTACCTAGATAAAACAGAGCTTGGTTCCGACAGAGAAAGTGCTCAACACTCTCTACTTCTTCCTCGTCAGTTCAGTGGTCGAATGAAAGAGACGAATCCATCAACATTACATTCAAATCTTCAAATCCGTTCTACCTAGATAAAACAGAGCTTGGTTCCGACAGAGGAAGTACTCAACACTCTCTACTTCTTCCTCGTCAGTTCAGAATCAACCCAGTGGTGAGATGAAAGAGTCAAATCCATCAACATCACATTAAAATCTTTCTGCCAAATCGTGTAGCACCGGTCTACCTAAATAAAAAAGAGCAATGTTCCAACAGAGGAAGTACTCAACACTCTCTACTTCTTACTCGTCTCTACAAGTTCTACAGAAATCATTAAATGGAAGATTTAATCTCCTCGCATGCGTTTCTATATGCTAATGCCCCTTAAGGACCGCCAAAGTAGAACGCAATATGCTTCGTGGCAAACCTCTAAAAATTATAGTACTCCTATTATCATACCTGGGCCATGTCAGCCTTGATATTCGACAGGTAATTTCATTAGAACATCTGTCCTGTGCAGCCTCTAAAGTTTTTTTTTTAAATCTTGAACCAGTACTCAGAGAATATCCCCTACATTAGCAGTGCACTGTACCGGAACTATGAAAATAGATTATAAGGAGGGGAAAGAGGGAGTAGTGCTTGGATGTTTGACTTGAACGTAGCAGTAACTGCATAAACAAACGTTAACGCAGCACTTAAAGTGTTGGAATTAAATTATTTAAAACTGATCAGAGCCCCTTAGACTACCAAAAATTGGTCCAAACCTACCACACTTCAAAGATCATTCACAAGAAAATAATAATGAATACATATATGGAAAACACGGACGAAAGTAGAAAAAAGCCTCTAAAAGTTGACGCTATACCTGGTTCGTACAGCTCTTGATCCGAGATCCCAACCATCCCACCTATATCCTCTTGCTGTAACCACAGCCCGGACTTTGCTAGTTTATCCGCTACATTATTTGCCTTGGCATACATTAAACCTGGACACTCTTCTTTCTGGAGCATAGAAGGAAAGGGATCCTACATTATGTTGTGTTGGACTTTCGATACTCTTACCAATAAAATTGGCAGAATGGGGAAGAGCGAAGCTACCGAGATATTCTGCATGCAGAACATATCGATGCTGATCACGGCTGAGGCCGAAACATTCTGGCGGAAAGGGGAATTAGTTTCCTTGTAACTTTCCGGGCTAATGACCCCCCAGGTGCTGCCATGTAGACCATATCGGTGCTGATTATGGTTGAGTTACCTACTTTAAGTGAAACGTTCTGGATGCAAGGGGAATTAGTTTCCTTATAACGTTGGTGCATGCTGGCTTTCGGTGGATAATAGCCCCCGAGGTGCTGTTGTCTTACAATAGATACCTTTACTGTAAGGATATGGGGGTAACGGTTAGACGGATAAGTTAGTTAAGGGCTTATGTGCCTACGAACCCTTTAAACCTTGTCCCCCATTGACTGCTAGAAAATTCCATATGGAAGGAATAAAGAGGCCCAAACTCTTATGCAAGGGGTTTATCTATACGGCTACAAGCTTATAGGAAAAAGTTGCGAGCTGTGTGAGCCTTGCAAGGCACAAAGGGTGCTGGTGAACCATGAATAATTCATCCCTTGGAGATTGTCCATCATCCAGAGTAGGCCGACAAGGCAGGTGCTGATATAAATCTATTTTACAATCTATCTCTTTTAGAGAGAGAGAGAGAGAAAGATGGGAGCAATTCCTCGAATCGTTTGGCATTCAAAACTGTAGCAACCCTTTTTCGAGCTGCGGTATTCTGACAAGAGGCTACTATTTTATGGTATTAAGTAAGCCGGAAGCCTTAGAAACTTTGTTCTCATTCTTCCCTTCAGGTGCAACGGGGTGGCTCTGTTTTAATACCCAAATGCGAAGAGAGTATTAAACTGGGTGTGACCCTAAGATCGGCAGCAGTGTTAGAAAGGTTGCGTTCCGTTCTCCGTGCGGGAGAGCATGCGCCTATTAGAATGTGATCGAAAATGGCATCCATGCATGAAAATTCATCGTGCATGGTCTATGCATGACAGTTTGTCACGCAGAACTATCTTTGATTTTCGAAATAAAATACAACACTTTTTGATCCCTGTTCTGTTGTATAGAGTTCCAGCTAAATTCCCTAAGTCTTCTTCAAAAAGTTCTGATATAAAAAATATACTCGTAAATAAACTGCAAAAGTTATTGAACATTCAAACCATAAAGAAAGTTCTGCGCCACCCTGTATGTATGTAATTTTTTTTTTTTTTTTTTTAACTTGGACCAGTACTCATGGGATGACCCCTACAAATGCAGTGCATTGTACCAGAACTAGGAAAATAGGTTATGAGGAGGGGGAAAGAGGGAATTGGGAGGAATTGGGCCGTCAAGGCGGAAACCCATGCAAAACATCTCGTTTATATATATTCAGCAATGACAAACCAACCTGGACGTCGTATAGACCCCAGCTAGTGCATACAACGCAGCCTTTTATTATCAGTAAAAATTCTGATATTCTCCCTGTATGCCCTGTAGACCACAACCAGTTAGCTGCCTTCATTAGAGCCATGATTTCCGCCAGCGTTGGCCTTTATTCATTTTGCAACCTTAATCTAATGCTTCTATCATACTGGGGGATGAAGATACCTCCACCATCTCCCGAGTTCGACTTGGATCCATTTGTAAAAATCTCAAGCACGTCCTCTCGATGCTCCATACCGACCATGTCTAGCCGGTGAACAGTAATCCTATAATAAAGGCATGACCATATGTCGCCGGGACATGGAAGTCCGCTTGCCCTTGGATTAATTGCCGTATTCATGGCTATTTCCTTCACCATGAGATCAGCCAACAGCCAATTCTGCATTGAAAAAAGTCGTTTTGATGGCGGGGTTCAAGAAAGCAGATGTGCGCATTATCATCTCTATGATCTTCCAAAACACTTACGCTAAAATAGGATTAATTAAAGGCCATGATTCACTATCCTACACGATCGTACGATTCATTCACAGGAAACTGTTTCAAAAGTCTGGCCGACTTGAAAAGATCGTTTCAAAATGGCGTTGTAGGCCACACTATTACACAAGTATGATTGAAATGATTTATATACACAATAAAACAATTAAAAACTCTTATTAACATAATAATTTTACATTACTTAAATTTTTTTCTTGAGGCACCAACAATATGTTAATATTTTTCACAATACATACGACACTGATCGCACAGAAACCATAATGTTTTGAAAAGTTTCATAAAATTTTTCAAATCGCACGATTTGTCAAAAAGTCTGTTGCACGTTTGCATTTTTAGTACTTAATCAGCACACATGCTTCATTTTGTAGATCGCACGATCGTGTATGATGTCGCCTACTTTCCTGTCCCGCTTGCCCTTGGCATAATTGCAATATTCATGGCTATTTCCTTCACCATGAGATCAGCCAACAGCCAATTCAACATTGAGAAAAGTGATTTTGATGGCGGGATTCACGAAAGCAGATGTGTGCATTATCGTCTCTACGATCTTCTCAAGCCCTTATGCTGAAATAGGATTAACACCCATACCGAATAGTCAACAAGAGTTCCAAGAATTTCTTTCCCGTCTAGCATTTGCAATCGTGTAAGAGAGTGATGGAAATTATCCTGAATACATTTTTGACCGCGGAAGAATGTGTTTTTTAATCGTAGAAGATTCCTCACATCGAAGGAACTGTTACACGAGCTGATTCTTAAGGGCTCGTTATGCGAACGTTGATGTTAGAAAAACTTAACGTACGGCCATTTGTATAGTTATCGAACTTTAAAAAACTTACATGCCAAAAAAAAAATATACAAACCATTGCACAGCATGGTTGTGTTCGTGTTGATCTTTTCAACATAGTGATGGGCACTTATAATTATTATGATAAAAATTGCAAAAACTGAAAATTATATTATTTTTGCATCACTAGAAAAGTTCCAGAAAGGGATAAATGTGCCAGAATACTATCTCTCATAAAAGAGTTCCACCACTGGTCTACGAATTTCACGTAACAACGGCCTCAAATTCTATTTTAAGCTGGTTGAGACATTCTGGCAACGTGACAGTTAATTTCAGTAAGCACTTACATTATTAACGTATACTTAAATACTAACGACCGTTCCATAAACGAACGTGGACGTTCGCGTAATTGTATCTTTAGGTGAGATTCTTCAACATCATAGCAAGTGACTAATAAGTGTTTACTATTTATTATGATGTTTCAAGCAAACTGAACTGAGCTGTCACATCATATTCTATGTATGTACTTATATATTTACAATATAATACGGTGTATATGTAAGTGTTTTCTATTGTTTGTTATAAAAAATCTCGTCATCTTGTATTCTATCGTTTATATCCTGCATAACATTTTTGTTAGAAAAGAAAACACTTTTAAAGAAACCCAATCGAGCATATTGAACAAATTGTTTTTGTAGATCAAAGAGAAAAAAAAAACTTCTCACGGTGTATTAAAAAATTATGCGGAATTAAAGCAAAAACATAAAAGAAAACAACGTAGAACATTTAAAATAGAGTAAATTTTTTAACGTTTTCAAATGTTTACATGTGAAAGATCCTATGGTAAGAAAAAGAGCGAGAGTATGTATGTAATATATATGTACATATGTAGGTATTTCGTTGGAGCATTTCAATTTCGAAATAACAAATGTGGTTTTTACACTCAATAACAGCAACAACAATCACAACAAAATGAAAATACTTACATATGTGTAATAGGTACTAACGAATAGAAAAATTCTAACAGAATTTTGAATTATTCTAGTATTAAAAATTCAAAAATTGGATTATAAATAAATAGGCGACATACTGGCATATACAGTCACTCACATTTAAAGTCGGGCAAACATTGTCGAAAATTTATGATCTTAATATTTATGTTTTGATGAAAGATGATGCGTTTAACTTTTTTTTATTTTATCATAAAAACTCTTATTAATAGAAAAACCATAGAAATTTTATTTCAAGTCCCGTTATAAAATACATAAGAATAACAAAGTGAGAAAAAGTAAATTCTCTGTCTCACATTGAAAGTCGGGCACTTAATGTTTTGTACAATGAACATATATATGAAATATACCGTTATTTCCACTTTTTTCTTCTTTTGTCTCCAAAACAATTATTTCTTCTTACACTATCATTCGATCAGTGAAGATTATAAAAGTTTTTTGAAAAATGCCGCGTAAAATTAAACAATCCACCTTCGAAGAACGGAAAATAATAATTGCGTTGCACTTAGATGGAAAATCTGAAAGGGAAATATCTAATTTGATAAAAAAAAGCAAATCTACAGTGCATGATATCATTTCTAGATATAAAGAAAGTGGTTTGGTAGCAAATAAAAAACGCGTAGCCCGAGCAAGAAAGCTTTCACCCAGAGATGAGAGCATGATTTTAAAACAGGTGATGAAAAATCCTTTTATTTCTGCTCCAAAACTGACAGCAATGGTCAAGGAAGCTTCTGGGACGGAGGTAAACCCAGAAAGAATAAGAAGACTTGTTCGCAAGAATGACTTTCATGGCCGAGTGGCACGGAAAAAACCTCTTATAAGTAAGAAAAACCAAAGCGAACGGCTTGTTTTTGCTCGTCAATATATGATCAAAGATTTTGATTTCTGGAGTACCGTAAGTTGGAACAAACATAAAAATTTAATTAGGCTTATTATTAATATTTAGGTATTGTTTACTGACGAAAGTAAATTTAACTTATTTGGGTGCGATGGAGGAGGCAAACAAAACAAAGAGATGGAAGGCAAGAAT
This sequence comes from Thecocarcelia acutangulata, assembly GCA_914767995.1. Classification (NCBI taxonomy): domain Eukaryota; kingdom Metazoa; phylum Arthropoda; class Insecta; order Diptera; family Tachinidae; genus Thecocarcelia; species Thecocarcelia acutangulata. The sequence continues at coordinate 19,122,179 of OU612095.1, read as the reverse complement.
TTAAGAAAAACAGTAAAGCACGGTGGTGGATCGGTTATGGTTTGGGGATGCGTGGCAGCCTCAGGAGTTGGAAATTTGCATTTCATTGACGGTGTTATGAATAAGAATGTTTATTTAAATATTTTGAGAAAAAATTTAAAAGAAAGCGTAAAAAAACTCGGCATTGAAACTAATTTCCAATTTTACCAGGACAATGATCCTAAACATTCAGCATATGATCTAAAGAATTGGCTGCTCTATAACTGTCCGAAGGTTATTAAAACCCCTGCACAAAGTCCGGACCTCAATGTTATTGAACATTTTTGGGACGAATTAGGCCGCCGGATGCAGGACAGGCAGTGTACGTCAATTTCACAGCTAAAGAATGCCTTACAGGAAGAGTGGAATAATATAAGTCCTGAGGTTTGCAAAAAATTAGTGGAATCTTTGCCTAGCCGCTTACAAGCTGTTGAAACCCAAAAAGGTGGATCTACAAAATATTAATTTTGCGTTATGTTCACATAAAATGAAATAGTTTTATTTTATTTTATTCGTTTTTAGACTGACCATAATTAGCCCGTGGAAAACCCACTGTTTTTAAATATAAAAATAAGATATGGTCATAAATACTTGAACTTAAAAAAAATTTTTTTGTTGACTTAAAATTAAAAATTGTGCAAAAACTACATATAGAATGTTTGCACAAATCAAAAAGGTACGCCAGAATATTAAGATGTTGATATTTGTATGTGTGCCGTTATCCTGGTAGGTAACTTTTATTAATACTGTTGTTGCTTCCAGTTATAACAATGTGGAACCAGAATTTAGTATAGTTATTTATAACATTTTTCTTACAAAACTATGTTAAGGCAAATCAATAACAATATAATATTGTTATATCACACATATATTTTTTTCTACGTGTATGTATGTATATATACATGTGTATTTACCAAATTGTGCTTATCCGTATTGCTTTTAATGTAGGTACGCAGATTAAATTTCTCTTACTCACTACCAGGGGGAGGGCGTACAAACAAAATGTTCAAATACTCGTAGTAGTTTTTCTTCGTGTTACGAAAAGTTTTCATTGCATTTTTTCTTTTTTTTTTTTTTTGTAGATATTCCGTTTAGTCGGTAGTGAAAAATGTTTGGCTTTATTTTCGATTTGTACGTATTTCAAAATGTTTTCAATTTTTGTTTTATTGAGTTGAGGTGGCAGTGCATCCATCCATCCATCCACATATCTATCCAACGTTTGGGCAATCGTTTGTTCGTTATGTTGATGTTATTTTTAACAACAACAAGCAATACATAAAAATATATATGTGCATACATACTACTTACATATGTATGTGTGTAAGTATGTATGTAGCAACAAACGGTTCGAGATCGTTGCTACTGTTGCTGCTGTTGGTTGCTTTTAGGAGTTCACAAAAGTTCACTGAGCTAAAATAGAAAGAAGTCTGTAGTTGGTATATAATAAAAAAGAGTATAGAGAAATATAAATCACTATTTTTATTCTACAACTTATGAACATACATACATATGTAAGTATGTGCGTACGCATATACATATGTACATAATTGTATAAACTTATTTTTAGGTGTGATTAGCTAATTTATTGTAACGCTTCTAGGAATATTGTTATAAGTTTTTAAAATTATGTATACCTACATACATATGTATGCATTAAATATTTTTATAGGTTAGGTCGATAACAGAAACATAATACGTTATCGATAACAAAGGAAGGAAAATGGCATCAAAAAACAAAAAAAAAAAAACTTAACAGGACCCCCACAGCGGTATTTCTAGGTGTGTTCCACGTGAATAACGAAACAGTCCGAACTAGTCCAAAAGCGTTCCACGTAACAATTTTTGTGCAACTTTGAGAGAAAATGAGAGAGTAAATTTTTCCATTTCCTGTACAAATTAGCCCGAACTTTTTCCTTGGGTAAGTTCGGACTAGAATTGAATAATCAGCTGTTTTATGTTTACATGCATATAAAACTGAAAATGTAATCAGAAAATTTGCAAATTGGAAAAAAGTTTTTATATAAAAATTAGTTAAAAGCAAAGTGGAAGGTTGTCCAAACTAAAAATAACCTTGTGAAGTTGTAAGGAGAACATGCAATGGTTATTTGGCTGTTCATTTAATAAATATGTGCTATAAAAATGTACTGAAAATTTACAGCTGTTGCCAATAATGCACATTTTTCGATTATATGATGATACGCGTTTTAAGCGACTAAAATCGCTAAAATATACTTGAATCTAAAAACTAAACAGCACTTGTATTGCGAGATGTACAATTGTGGTTTTTTGCGTTCCAGTAGTTTTGGGTAAAAATTGCAAATTTAGAGAGTAATTTGCTTTTTACTCTCATTAGTCCGAACCCCAGCCGCCAAAGTTTCGCTTACAGAAGCGATGATCCGATGCATACTTGTAAGTCAGTAATGCACACCATCTCATATACGAACCTAGTATACTTTTTCATATACATTGCTGCATTTGTAGAGTGAACACCTACCACCTGCACACAAAGTAAGCGAGCTAGTGTGGTGTTCATCCAACAAAAGCTCATTACTTCCTAACATACATTGTAAGCTATTAGTAGGCAGCTCGAATACAATCTCGCATACATTGTAAGCCGGCAGTAGGCAGCTCGTACGTACTGCGCAATTCAGTTTTTTGAGAATATTCCATTAAATAAATTTGTTCCGTTTTTTATCTACTGCATTCTTTTATTTTTTCACTAAATATTTTATCTTTCTTGTACCTTTTTTAAATTGTTTTCTAGGTACTTTTACCTAATTTTGTTAATTAAAATTTTTGCAACGTAGTCTGACAAAGACAGCGAACGTTTGATTTACAACTAAAAAATAAAATACATAAATATAAATGTGATACAAAAGATGAATGTAATTCATTTTTGGGAAATCCATATACTACTTTCATACACTTTGTAAGTTATCATTCATTGATTACAAAGTGTTGCACACATCATCGAAGAGAAGTAATGTGGTAGGCAATGTTCGCCGCTGGGACTAGTCCGAGATCTCGTGGAACACACCTTATTTGAAAGTTAATTTGTATTATGTAATTTTTCCACTTTTAGGCCCAGTTTTGGGCTACGTATTTAAATACAAAATTAGTTAATTTTCATTTAAATTTAAGTTTTATTTAAATGCTAGTTCAGTTTATCACTATTAAACTATTGTTCTTATTTAAATGCGATGAAAGTGTGGCAGCTCTACTTAAATTCCAAATATTATAGAAAGTATTCCATAGAACAGCTGTTTGTAAGTGGAAGAATAGAAAAATTCTTAAAGAAAAATATTAAATTTATTAACGGCATAGAAAAACTTAACAATTTTACTTTACGCTAAGTTATTTTTAATAAATTGTTATACTGTGCTGTTGTTTAGTGCAAAATTAGCAACTAATTTTCGAATATCTTCTGCAGGCAATAGCTCGTATGTGTGTTTTGTTTACCTTTTTTGCACTAATACAAATGCAAATACACAAAAACCATATGGACTATGAGAAAAACTTAAATAAAACTTAAATGAAGAAGTTTGGTCATTTAAGTTTAGTCCAAATTTGTAGTGAAAATCTGATTTTCGTATTTAAATGGAACTTAAAGCTAAATAACATTTAAATACGAACTCAAAAACTGGGCCTTAATCTCATCCAGTGTTGCCAAGCGTAGGGATTTATACATAAGGAAAAAAGACAGATTTTGTATGAGTAGGCTTATGGAGGGAATATTTAAATTATCACGAAAGGTTGACATTATTATTTGTTATTATACTATTATAATTTTTCTGAACATGACTAATATGTTTATTTATTATTATTATTTTTTTTTAACTTGGTACTCAGGGGATGACCCCTACATATGCAGTGCATTGTACCAGAACTAGGAAAATAGGTTGTGAGGAGGAGGAAAGAGGGAGTAGTATTTGAACCTTTCAACGCTATAACAGACAGGAAACACGTCAGCAGGTAACTTATTCCACAGGCGGAGCGTACGGCTGAAAAACGAATTCTCTCTGTAATGCGTAGTACGATTTCCTGGGCAATCGACCACAAATGGATGAGCCCTGAACGATGCACGCGTGCTATGTAAAAATGTGCGAGTTTCAGGAACAAGGTCCCTAATCTCGTCAGAGCAAAATCCATTGTAGTAACGATAGAACAGAGTAACGCATTATTATACTGAAGTCTCAGATGGGCGGACGTACTTCAGGGCCTAAAGAAAAGATTCCGCATACCGGCCTACTTGTTAAGAATTATAAGGAACTATCTTCAGGATAGGGAACTCTTTTATAACACTACGGAAGATCGGAAAAGAAGGAAATTAACATCGGGCGCTGCGCAGGTTTCTATATTGGGACCAGAAATGCCGCAGGATAGCTTCCTGGTTGGAGATGTTGAGGAGGCAAAAAGGAAGCTGAGGCAGGTGATGATAAGAACAAAAGGATGGCTAGATGCACATGGCCTGCAATTGGCTAGGCAGAAGACTGCGCTCTTCATCCTTAGCGGATGTCATATTCCAATAGAAATTGATATACAGTTTGATGATTTAATCCTGACAACGAGGAAATTCTTTTTGAATTATCTCGGGATAAGGCTTGATTCAAAGCTAACGTTCTCAGAACAGGTTCAGTATGCTGTTAACAAGTCTACTGGTATAACAGGACGATTAAGCCGGCTGATGGCGAACTTGGCAGGTCCACTACCAGAAAAACGAAAACTTGATATGATCCCAAGAGACCTACAGATCCTAGCACAAACGAAGTCGTGGATATCAAGCCAGACTGGCCATGCAGACCTTGGAAGTATGCAGCAAACACGGCAGGAAATGTTACACAGTTGGCAATCTAGATGGAGAACATACACTAGGGGCAGATGGACGGAGGGTCTCATTCCCAATATCGAGAAATTGTTGAACAGACGGCATGGGAATGTAAACTATTACCTGACTCAAATGCTGTCAGATCACGTATTCGTTTTGTTTAATTTGAAAACTTAATTTAAGCTCATTTGCCACAGCAAATATAAAATTTGATTGCATAAACTGCTCTAATTGCTTCTTACTCTAAAAAATAGATACATACATATCGCTCTTGTATTGCAAAATAGTCATATCTCAAAAAAAGAGCTTTTCGAGTTAACAGTACTGTGCCAAAACTGTATCCTTTCTAAAAAAATTTTTCTAAGACTTGTATGATAACTAAAAATTTTAAATGTGTTTTTCTCGAAACATGTTTTTTTGCGTTATGACTATGTTGCAATAAAGGAGCGATATATATGTATATACTCATATTAATGTATGTATGTACTCGTATTATACCATCCATACCTCCTTTTTTTTTGTCTAACAGAAAACTGCTCGAATGCCGTGTAGATACAGATTTTTATTTTCCATTTTTCTTATTGTTTATTATTAAGTGAAAAGAGAATAAAACGTAAAATACTGAAACATTTATTCTAAAAATAACTCTTGATCTACACATTTCAAATAATAATGAAATAAAAAGAAACACCAAAATGTTCGTAGATGTTGTACAACTCGCAACGTTGTTTTCTTCCAACAGCGAGAAAATCGACGACGATGGCGATGATGATGATGATATTTTTCAGATTTGTGTACTGCGGTTAGTTTTCGACATGTGGAATATAAATAAATAAAATGTGCACATCCGACAAAAAGCACCAACAACCAACAGCGGCAGCAGCAGCGGCAGCAACAGCATGAAAAAATAATATAAATAAAAAAACGAAATAACAATAAAACAAACGTTATGTGATATTGACTGTTTGTAGGAGTGAACGTGCTTTTACATAAACATACATACATACACACACACTCATACTACATACGCGAAAACAGTTGTGTTTTTTTTTTGTTCAAACACCCACCCAGTTGACCAATTATCGTTAACTACTATCTTATGAAGTATCCACTAGACGCATAATTTATCAAGTGACTGATAATATGGACTTCATTAATGTGGAATTTCAGGGCAGGCACTAATATACCAGTCCCATAATATCGGCGGATGTGTAATTGATTTGAGCCAGCATCTGCCATGATGGCCTAATCTGGCAGAAGACCAATTTCACGGGGCGAACTAGCTCAGTAGTGCGATTCACTATGATTTTTAAGCCCCAATTATTTCGGTTAAAATTATTAACCAGAAAATTGACCTTTTTCCTATTCACAAGTACTTTAGCGTAGAACCGTGTTTAAAATCAGCTGTTTCAGGCAGCTGTTACATATAACCACATAAATAGTTGTTAATTAACACCCCAATTTTTTGTAGGTTTAACTAAAAAAAAGTGTTGGTTTATGTTATTTACATATTTATTTCATTAAATTTATCTAATAAAAAACAGTAAAAGGTAGTAAAAAAAAAAAATAAATCTTGAAAATAATATTTTTATATAAAACAATAATTAAAAATTTTTTTATTCAATATGTATTTCTTTTTCCTTTAGAAAACTTCTTATGGACAGTATTTGTTGATTGATCATAAAATCAAACATGTTTTGATAGGAAATAAAATAACATTATTAACATTCTACAAGCTGATTTAAATAGATTATTTAATTGGTGCAAAGTTAACCTCATGGAAATAAATCTAAGTAAATGCAAATCGATGACTTTCACACAATGTTCATCTCTTTCAACTAAGTACTTCATTAATGGTATAGAACTTACAACTGTTGCCACTACTTTAGATCTTGGAGTTTACTTTGACAAAAAACTTAATTTCAACTCTCACGTCACTTTTGTTGTCAACAAAGCAAATAATATTTTATTAAACGCTGGGCGAAGGAATTTAAAGATCCTTACATCACCAAAAATCTATTTACTACACTGATGCGGCCTATTCTTGAATACTGCTCAGTAATTTGGGATTCGCAGTATAGCTTTTATATAAAAAAAGGTGGAATCAGTCCAAAAACAATTCTTGCTGTTCTGTCTTAATCATCTCCACTGGAACCCAGCAGTGAATTTACCATCATACCGCAGCCGACTAGCTCTTATTAACCTCCCTACATTGAAAAGCCGAGGAATTACATCAAATATATTATTCTTTTTAAAGTTATTACAAGGGGATACTGGCTCAATTCATCTTCGCGATAGAATAAACATCACCTAACAGACAGCTAAGACCATACGTTCCACTGCATCTTCAATTTCATCGATCAAACTTCTTAAATGTTGATCCTTTCCGTAGAGTTTGTGGCGATGTAAACAGATTTTCTGATCTCATCGACTTATCTTACAATATTTATGTTATTAAGAGAAGACTTCTTTTGTAATATTTAAACTCTAGTGATTATATTTTAACTGTTTGTAGTTTTCTAATGAAATTTTTGATATATTAAATCTATCTATTTCCTTGTTATAATGATTTCTCAGCTGTTATTAAGCATTTAGCTGAAATAAATAAATAAATTAACATTATTTTGTAAACAAAACTAAAAAAATTTTTCCTGAAGGAAGACAAAATATCGAATATAATTAAAACATTTTTATATAAAAACAAAACTGACGTCAAGCTTAAAAAACATTTCAATTTAATTTATTAAAAAAAAGGTCGAATAATTAGGATCAAGACATTATTTTTATGTTAACTGTAATTATGTGTGTATGTATGTATGTTAAAACTTTTGATATTGTTTTATTTTCTATCACAAAAATTTTTTCGATTTTATAAGTAATCAACAAATACATTCCTTAAGAAGTTTTCTAAAGAAATTTTTAAAGAAAAACGAAATATTGAATAAAAAGCTTTTAATTATTGTTTTTTTATAGAAAGGACCTCGAGCTCATATATTATTTTTAATATATTTGTATGTATATAAAATGGTCAAAGTTACAAAAGATGAAGAAAACATATAAACAAAAAAAGAAAAAAGATTCAGTACAATAGCTAATAAAAATGAAATGGAGAGTTGCCACGTTATAACAATCTGAACGGTTAGAAAAATAAAATCCTTTACATTGGCTAAATATAGTTAGTGAATAACGTAGAGGTTAGTGCATACTACAAAATGTGTGGTTAAAGTTAACACTTCTAATTGGGGTGTAAAGTTAGTGAATTGCACTACAGGCCTCCCATAAAAAACAAGCTGTTTATAATTTTGTGATTAGTATTAATGTTAGAAGCTAATATAGTGAATAAAACTCAGTTGTTTGAAAAAGTCTTTTATTTTGCTTTCTCCAATCGTAAAAAGACACTTCGAATAAACAGCACAATCAGTTGATAGTTTGTCAAAATTTTTTAATACAGGGTGGCTGATAGATTTTGCTACAAAATGAAACTAAAATAACTTTTTCTAAAGTTTATGTAATTTATTTTTTAGTAATTCATTTGAAAAATAATACAATTTTTAATAAAGTAATTCATTAAGTTTTGAAAATAATTGAATTGAAATGGCCTCCACTCTCGTTGACATATGTATGTACGACATCTTATCAAAAAGTTATTCACCCCTATGCTGCGTTTCGATTAAGTCTCCGCATTCAGTTCCGTTGCGATCGAAAATTGGTATTCTGATAAAAAACGGAATCGAAAGAAAAAGAAGAAGACAACAATGTTTATAAAATTAATAGCATCACTGTGGAATGTGGAAATGAAATTGCAAAATAAGTAAGTTTGTTATCGTTTTCATAAACAAATGTCAAATTTAATACAAAAAAATTGTTTGTATACATAATTAAAAAAAAAAAAATTCTTAATAAAGTTTACTAAGAAAAAAAAGAAAAAGAAATATATACAAAAACAAACTAAAATTATTTGTTCATAAATATATTACAGTGCAAAGAATCTTGTGAAGATAAAGGTACATAATAAAAAAATATTGATAGTGTTGTGATTAAATACGGAAAAACCAAAATAAAACTTTAATAAAAATTGTAGTGGATTAATTCACTGTGTTGCAATTATTATTATTTTTTTTTTAATATCAATAATTAAATTTTTTAATTTCTATAACAGCTGCATTATTGTTGGTCAGAGGGGAGAACAATATGAGATATAATGAGGCTGGCATTTTTTGTTGGATGGACAAGTGCATTGATGATTCCTGCAACTTCCTCCCAGAACACTGATACTTCTTCCTTTGATCGCTGGTGATATCCACATGCAATGTCTGCATTAGATGACATTAAATTTGCCAAATTTTCATACTGCTCTGGTGTTGTTGTTTTTGTCCCAAAATACATAAAAAAACACATCAGATTCGGGTACAAAAATTAATCATTTAAAGCAAACAATAAAATAAAATAAATAAATATATTTAATTAAATAAAATAATTTTAAATGCTTTTTAATCGTTACTGAACATTTTATATCATTTTCTACTTACATATTTTTTAATTTTTTTAACTAAAAAACAGATAACGAAAACTTCTCCGTCAACAAAAAAACAACTGAAAAAAACGGAGTTCCGATCGTAATGCAGAATACATACAATCGAAAGAAACTGAGCGGAATCAAAACGCAGAATACTCAAGTTGCCAGCCGGAGAAATTTTCGATCCGAATCGAAACGTAGAATAGCCCCCATTAATTACTGCCTGGAGTATTACAGCGGGAACTGTCTCAATTACCATTCGAATGAATTTCTTTAAATCATCCAACTTTGTTGGGGGTTTTTTTTTTTTAATTCTAGTTTGCAATAATCCCAAAAAAAAAATCAGGTGCAGTGAGATCAGTAGACCTTTGAGGCCAACGGAATGTGGAGTTTCTTGAAATCAGGGGGCTAATTCTGTCATTCGCTTACGAGCGAGTTCTTACTCGAGTGTGCGAGTTTTTACACTTTTGGTAAAAGGTTTCGAAATTTCTAATGCTGGCATTCGATAGCGAGTAACCATTCGAATGCAACCGTGTAACTTTTTACTCGCAAGCAAAAGTACTATCGAAAACCAGCCAAACAGAAAAACACGAAAGAAATGTAAATTAAAAATTTGTTTTGAATAGCAATAGTAGTTAAATTAGATTAAGAATTTTCGGGTCTTAAGGCTTTTTTCAATTCATATTATAATGTATATGACGTATATGTACAGGTATACTCGTATATACTCGTATAGACAGATGAGTATTGCTAAGAACACAAAAATTTATATTTGAAATCACATGTTATTCAAGAATTTATTTGTGTTTTTTTTTTAGAAATGCATATATACATATCGCTCCCTTATTGCAACATAGTCATATCTCAAAAAATGAGCTTTTCGAGTTAACAATGCAGAATTGTTAACAGTACTATCATTTATACTGTGCCAAAAATTTATTCAAATCACTTTTAAACGGTTATTTCTATTTACTTAATTTTTAATGCACAAACACGCATACATGACTGATTAAAATGAATTGTTATTGTGAACGTATGTGTCGCTTTTTATTTATTTTTTAATGTACAACATGTATACAAAGTATGCAAATACATACAATTTTCGGCAGTGTTATAAAACACATTTTGTCAGTATTTTGCAACACTGAAGTGATAACTCGACTCGTTACGTAACGTGTCACATCATTAGAAATTTACACGATATCGAAATTATTTTCTACTCGATAGTAATTTCGATTACGAATGACATAATTAGCCCCCAGTTTATTGGGAAATTTTTGCCTCAATTCTGTCATAACAGACGTGGCTATGTGAAAAGTTGCCCCATCTTGTTGAAACCAAACAGTGTTGAAAGGGATTCGCTTTCGGCGCAATTCTGGAAAGAAAAACTCTTTCAAAATTTTTAAGTAACGGTCGCCATTGAAAGTAACAGTAAGACCGTTTTCTTCGAAAAAGTAAGGCCCGACAATGAACCTTGAAGAAACTGCACACCACACTACTGTCATGCGAAGTGGACGTAGTTGCATCTGGTTGAGTATCTGTGGGTTAGAATTACTCCATATTCAACAAGTTTGTTTGTTAATTTTGCAGTTTACAGCAAAATATGCCTCGTCAGACATAAAAATGAAGTTCAAGACGTTATCATCCTCTGACACCATTTGAATGATCTCACAAAATTCCAAGCGAATCGCGAAGTCTTTAGGGTTCAGTTTGTTTGTTAATTGAATCTTATATGGAAATAAGTTTAAATCTTGGTGCAAAATTTTTTGCAGTGACTGCCTGCTGACAGCCATTTAAGCAAATAAGCTCCTTGCCCAAAACCCTAGGATTGGATTGTATGGCAGCAGCTACAGCAACGATAGTTTCCTGCGTCCGTACCACGCTCAGCAAAAATTTTCCCGAGCTTCATTATAGTCCATCTGCTAGGAGGAGTACCACCAAACATGCGCCTATACTCTCTTTGGACGGTAACAATGGACACTAAAACGTGGTTAAATTTAGCCCTTAAATACATAGTGATGTACATCGCATGCTAAAAATTTCGTATCTCTGGATGTGGCCATTATCATGTGCTAAACTAAGCTAAACAATTTTATTTTTTATCTGTAAAAGTTTTAATAGGAACAACTCAATTTGTGATTAATTTTATTTTGGTGTGCTCTAAAAAGTGTGATTATTTATATAAAAATAGCTTTAAAAATAGCAAATAAAATTGTTTTTAGATATCAAAATATCTTCTTATAGTTTAATTTTATGTTTCATTATGAGAATTCAAGGCATGATGATTTAAATATACATCAGTATGTAAAAAATTATAAATAGCCTGTTTCCCAGCTATCTATATGTCGACATTTCATAGGAACTACCCTAAAAGGTGTAAAGAAATGTTAGAGACGTTTATAAATAGAAAAGCTTGTTTTTTGTTTTGACGGATATTATTAGAGCATTTTTCTTTTTAAATTCTCAGCAATTTATTTGGATTGTTGGGATATAAAGTTGAATGTTTGAGAATATCTTTCAAAAATTTCCAAAGTCTACTGATGATTAGGGTAGTTCCTATGTAATGTCGACATATAGATAGCTGGGAAACATAGAAAACAAGCTATTTATAATTTTTTACTGGTATGAATGTTGGAAGCTTAAATAGCGAATAAAAAACTTAATTGTTATACATCAGTATGTTTTTTTGACTGTAACTAAATTAATTTTTCTGAAACTAAGATTTTTTAATAAAAAATTAAAAATCATGCATTTAAGGGTTAAAGATCAATCTATAAAATACAATAAAAATGAAACAGGTTAGTTACACAGAAAATAAGTTATTACGTTTTTTTTTCATCAGCGTGACGTGGAATTAAATTTGTAACAAACATTAAAAACTGAATACCGTTATGTACGGTGGAATGCGAAAAAAATACAAAAGTTAAGTCTTGTAAATATAACATTTTTCCACTTATTGCACACCAGATTGGGTATCTGAATCACAGTGAGTCTGTCTTAGAGCATATGGCCAATTGGGTAGTCATACAAATACTCTCATTTTCATCTTGGTTGTGGCCTTTACAACCAAGACTTACAGTTATGATACCATATTTTATATGTTAAACACATTATCGCACAAATTCATATATATGTACGTTATTTATTTATTTATATGTTACACACACATATACACTACAACAATGTATGTGTGTGTGTGCGCAAATGTTTACTCACATCTTTATAAACAAACACCCAACATTCCTATTCATATGTTTGTGCATAGAAAAGTTCTCTAGATGTCTCTCAGACTTTTGTTTTTATTCGTGTAACTAAAACTGTTAATAACTTTTACCGTATCAGCGATCGTAAGGCAAAAATCGAAATAAATAAAAATACTTGAATTTCGTTACTCAATACGAGTAAAGTGTTGCCAAGTTTTTATGAACCCTAAATTGAAGACTCGGTTGCCAAATTAGAGCCTTTCGCGCAAGATTTAGCGCTTTTCAATATATAAAAATACGCATTTCTTTGCCTCAGTTTACTTTTACATTTGGACAGACGATGGGCAGACAGACGAAATTTGATGGTGCTGTAACGAAAATTCTAGGTGGGGAAGAGTATGCAGTACACGACTGTCTGTACTAACCAAGGCAAACTCATTACTAGGTAAACTTGACATATCAGGTGATTATCTTTTGCTTTCCGCGTTTTTTCCAATGAGACTGTCCAATTTTTTTCTTTTGTTTACAAACATTTTCGCGCCACTTTAATCTGAAGATTTTTTTTTTGCATGATTTAGTGCAATTTCAAGAAATTTTTGTTGTCAGTGACTTTAATTAAAAACAAGTATACAAATTTCTATTTAACGTTTATACCAAGTCGAATTAATTATAAGGTGGATGCATCGGCGAATTCAGGCGAATTCGATTAATATGGCGGCACTTTCTCTGTCAAGTTTTGTTTACCTTTTTCGGCGCCATTTAAATTTTTGTACATGTTCGTTATCAACTACTTTTGACAGCTTAAGTGTGAATTCGCCTTTTTACACAAACAAAATACCCAAGGCGAATTCATTATTAGGTGGATGCATCGGCGAATTCAGGCGAATTCGGTTAATATGGCGGCACCTTCGCAGTTAAGTTTTGTTTACCTTTTTCGGCGCCATTAAAATTTTTGTACATGTCTTTATCAACTACTTTTGACAGCGTAAGTGTGAATTCGCCTTTTTACACAAACAAAATACCTGTTGTTTTTTTTATTGTTGTATTGTTGTAGCGAAGCGGCTACCTTGTTTTTTGTATCATGAAAATACCTGTTGTTCTTTTTATTGTTGTGTTGTTGTAGCGAAGCGAAGATTTTTACAATCTTAGGAAGTTTTACAATAACAAAATACATAGTACTTAGTTCGCCTTCTCGCTTGCATTAATCTGTATAAATTCGCCTTGGTACTAGACATTTGTGGACATTCTTTGTTTGTCTCAAGGCGAATCCATTATTAGGTGGATGCAGCGGCGAATTCGGTTAATATGGTGGCACTTCCTCTGTCAAGTTTTGTTTAGCTTTTTTGGCGCCATATAAATTTTTGTACATGTTCTTTATCAACTACTTTTGACAGCTGACGTGTGAATTCGCCTTTACACAATCAAAATACCTGTTGTTTTTTTTTATAGTTGTATTGAGGTGGCTACCTTGTTTTTTGTATCATGGTTTGTCTTTTTAACACTTCGCATTTTTATGTTGTTGCTTCATATCATTATTGTCATATCAACATCAACTTCATGATACAAAAAACAAGGTAGCCGCTTCGCTACAACAATACAACAATAAAAAAAACAACAGGTATTTTGTTTGTGTAAAAAGCGAATTCACACTTAAGCTGTCAAAAGTAGTTGATAACGAACATGTAAAAAAATGTAAATGGCGCCGAAAAACGCAAACAAAACTTGACAGAGAAAGTGCCGCCATATTAATCGAACTCGCCTATGCATCCACCTAATAATTAATTCGCCTTGCATCAACTTCATATAAGCACACTAGCTGTGCTTAAAAAAAACAACAAAAGACAAAACGAAAAGTTTCTGTCTGTGAAATGAAAAAATGTCTGCCCATCGTCTGTCTAAACGTAAAAGCGTACTCAGCGATTTAATGTAAGTACTCTGTTTAAATCTGCGAAAAATGTTGAGCAACATTAATAATTTCACTCGGAAAATATGACATTTAAAATATGGTGCCTATTTCGCGTTTTAGGCTAATTTCACGGTGTTCTTGGATTTAGGTATACCAAGGCGAATTTATACAGGTGAATGCAAGCGGAAAGGCGAATTCAGTACTATGTATTTTGTTATTGTAAAACATATCGTGAATGTCAAAATCTAAATTCGCCTAAGATTGTTCACCTGGGAAAAAATTTTATATAAACGTTAAATATAAACTTTTATAATTGTTTGTAATTAAAATCACAGATTATATTAGTTTTTCACTTTTAAATTCACACAAATTTCTAGAAATTGCACTAAATCACACAAAAAAAATCTTTACATTAAAATGGCGTGAAAAAGTTTGTAAACAAGAGAAAAAAATTTGACAGTCTCATTGGAAAAAACGCGAGAAGCAAAAAATAATCACCTGTGCTGTTAAGTTCACCTTCTAACGAATTCGCCTTGAGGTATACCACATTGCTCAGCTGTTGTTTGAAATTTCGCGCGAAATAACCCCTCGTCTAGATTAGCAATAAATATGTTAACATTTATTACAGCAAACGACAAAATTGTGTTATTGCCAGTGAAGACAGCTTATTGCTAGTGGTGGCAATTATTACTGCAATAATTGTCAATCAATTTTTGTTAACAATTATTGCAGACACAAAACGTCAAATTTATTGTCATTTGAGTTTAATATTAAAGAATTTTTGAAACATTCTGCTTGCGAATAATTTTAGTAAAACAAGCTTTATGTTTTGACAGGTATTATCAGAGCATTTTTCTTTTTAAATTCTGAGCAATTTATTTAGATTGTTGGGATATAAAATTGAATGTTTGAGAATATCTTTCAAAATTTTCCAAAGTCTACTGATGATTAGGGTAGCTCCGATGAAATGTCGACATATAGATAGCTGGGAAACATAGAAAACAAGTTGTTTATAATTTTTTATTGAAAAAATATATGTATATTCCAGTCCGAAAATAACATTTGAGTATGTGATTCATTTTGCGCCACTCGGTATACATATGTGCAGCTTTTTAAGCAGATTTTTTATACCTACCAAATTTAGAGATTATGCAATAAATATATATGGCAACGCTGTTTGGCAGCCCTTTTTACTTTCAATATAACCGAATGCCTTAAAAATCTCCATACGAGTACGTTTACGATAATCACACAACGAATTACAAAATTCCATAAATCTTGCCCAAAAACACATGATTGTTTATGTTTGTTTAACAAAAAAAATTAAGTAAAACAAAAGTCAGGAGCAATGCTGGCAGATTAAAGAAGATCTATGGATAACACATGTTCTTAAAAGTACAGAAGACACTCACGCACACACACACACGCACACACTCAGCCCCGCCACAATATGATTAATATAGTGTACGAGTATTTTATAATTGTTTTGTAACAAATGTCGTTGACTTTTAACTGTCACCCATCGTGAAAGCAAAAATTTTTCAAAATGTGAACACATGTTAATTTTCAAAATCACTGTTACAGGATAAACACGCTCATAGTGGAAAAGGTTGTATGTGTGGTTGTTCTTTTTCTTTTTATTGTTCAAGTTGGAAAACGAATAATAGAGGGAAATAAAGTACAGTCCTCTAATTTGGGCATATATATACACATACATATCGCTCCTTTATTGCAACATAGTCATATCTCAAAAAATGAGCTTTTCGAGTTAACAATGCATAATTGTTAACAGTACTACCATTTATATTGTGCCAAAAATTTATTCAAATTGCTTTTAAACTGTTTCCTTTAGGAGATATTTCCTCAAAAAATTTGTTAAGACTTGTATGGATACCAAAAATTTTAAATGCGTTTTTCTCGAAACGAGCTTTTTTGCGATATGACTATGTTGCAATAAAGGAGCGATATGTATGTAGGCAGGGCTGGGCAGTATTTGAAATACTTGTATTTGAAATGCAATACATATTTTGTATTTGTATTTCAAATACACGACCTGAAAGTATTTAGGGCCTATTTCGTGATTTCGAATCTTAACGTTCGCAGGCATTTTGAGTGCCCACAACTCCCATTTCCGATCCACTTTTGAGCTGAAAGGCAACATAGTGTAAGAAAACATAGCAAAGATTGTGTCAACTCATAAGAAAAATATGTATTTTTGGGCTCTATGTAAAGGTGTTTCTTAAGGCCCGATCAGACTATTATACAAGTATAAATACTTTCATTCGATTTTGTGAGATAAAAGTCTAAACACATTTCTTGCGACTGTCTAAAACTCTAACGTAGATTAGCAGCCAGTTTACCAATTTCGAAAGAAAATGAATGCGAAAGAAAGCCAGTCACTCACATTCGAATCAATTTGGGTTTGTCTATCTCGCTACTATTCGTTCGCTTATTCTTATGTATTTTGATTGAGTTTTGACACATCGTTCGCATAGAAAAAAGTTAGACGAACCCAAATCAATTTTCTTTCGCTTAGATTGCGAACGCAAGCACGCTGTCGAGATTGGTAAACTGGCTGTAGATATAAACCAAAAAATTTGAATAGAAAAGAAAACAGCTGTTCATATTTTTTTATTTATTCAGCAGAGAGATGTGCCAACATAAAACTTTACACGGCGGCAGGTGAGCTCTTCGTCGTAGGCGGTAGAGGTGCCGGCAATTGAAAATCTTTAGTAGCTAATATAATAAGTATGTAAAACAGATCCAAATTTAAAAGCACCAAAATATTTTATGTTCTACATATAGCATGAGCAAAATACATTTATATACGACAGCTAAATCCCAAATTTCGATCTTTCTTATAACGACAAATAATACTATCGGTGACGGCACGCCATCGGCTAATAAATAGTCGGCTAGTAAATCCTTTTACAGCTAGTTTCCTAAAAAGCGCAACCCTGATCCAATGAAAAGTATTAACGTTTTGAAAAGTTTCAAAAAACAAAATAGTCGTATGGGATATCAAATTTTTATCGTATTATTTTTCGTATGTATGACGGATTACATTTAGACTATCAGGCTTGCACGTATTATTTGAATTTTTGACAAGTATTAATACACAGTATAATAGTCTGAACTGGGCTTTAGATGTTTCAAATGTGCGCGAACGTTAAGGGACGATGTTGATTTTGAATAAAACACAAATTATTTAAGAATTTTTTTCATTTCTTTTTAATATGATATTATTGTATGGTTTAATTATCTATGGAACAAAATATCGGCCAAATGCACCATCCGAAGGTGCAAAATTTCGATGACGCTGGGGCATAATTATGCCGTTAATGTGTCGAATTATCTCATCCTTTATACCATGTTCACACGAAGGCTTATTTTCGAGGTTCGCTCTCTCATTCGTTGTTCGCGGCCCAATCTTTATTGAACCAACACGATTCGCCATCCAAAATTTTGAGAGCGAACCATCTGGGTTCATTTTGAATCTTGTTGCGCACCAAGCAAAAACTACTATCATCTCCAAATTTGATAATAAATTATCGCTAGTTTATCTGAACTAGCTGCAAAAAAATCTAAACAAAGAAAAGAAAAGATAATTAATGTGTGTAAAATCAAAATAAACACATTGAAAATGTAAAAATGTGAAACTTACATAAAGATTTAAATACAAAATTGAAAAAAGAATTAGTGAAACGTTTACACAAAATATGTAAACATCAGTGTGATGCAAAAAACAACCGTCTGAACACCTAGTTTCGCAATAGTGGTTCAGAGAGCGAACCAAGTGTTTCATAGTACCGTCTGAACATGGTATTAGTTCTTGAATTGTTGCTGGCTTATCGACGTACACCTTTTCTTGCAAATAACCCCAAAGAAAGAACTGTAGCTGATCTGAAAAATGAAAGTTTTCCAAAAAAAAAAAAAAAAAAAAAAAAAAAAAAAAAAAAAACTGAAAACTGAAAACTCCAAAAACAACAAATAAATATTTTACAATTTAAATGTGTTTGCCAAACTTTAAACTATAAGTTAAAAATTGTAGACGAAACCATTATTTCACTTGTATAATTAAAAATAGGTTTTTGTTCTTGCACTTTTGGCTATTTTATAATAATTTTTTATTAATTTATTTGAACAAAATACGCGAAAAAATACTTTGCTGCACAAAATTGCATATTATCATAGTTTTGTTTACAAATGTCATATTTATGTGTACGAGTACAAATGTTACTTTGTTATAACTGATATAATCTTCTCTTAGAGTAATAATAGTTGACAATAGTGTCTTTACGGCTTAAGCAAATGTCAGCTGTTTCAGATTCTTTACAATATCGAAGGTAAGCTCGTTCACACTAAGAAGCTTAAAATAGTATTATATTTTTAAAAACATTTTAGGTTTACGAGTAATACAAAGAGTGATAGATAATGCTTGTATAAAAAAGTACGTCTTAAGTTATCGATGACTTTTTCATAGAAAAATTAACTGATTAATAACTTTTGTATACGAAACTAGAGATGTCTATCGGGTTTCTATAGAAAATTCAAGTTTTCAATAGGAAAGTAAAGTTATCGACGAGTTTTTCATAAAATAATTGAATTATTGAACCTTTCCTATAAAAAAGTGATGATATCGATGAATTTTTCATAAAAAATTTAGCTGATATATAAATTTTCTATACGAAATTAGAGATGTCGGTGGCTTTTGCATACAAAATTCAAGTTATTGCTAAGCTTTCAACAGGAATGTAAAGTTATCGATGGCTTATTCATAGAATAATTAAACTATTGAACCTTTTCTATAAAAAGTGAAGTTATCGATGACTTTTTCATACAAAAATAACTGATGGATAACTTTTTATACGAAATTAGAGATGTCGATGGCCTTTCTATAGAAAATTCAAGTTATTGGTAAGTTTTCAACAAGAAAGTAAATTAATCGACGGCTTTTTCGTAGAATAATTAAATTATTGAACCTTTTCTGTAAAAAATGGAAGATATCAATGACTTTTTCATAGAACAATAAACTGATGTATTCTCTTTCTATAAAAAGTCAAAGATATCGATGGATTTACCATACAAAATTCAAGTTATTGATAAGCTTTCAACAGGAAAATAAAGTTGTCGATGGCTTATTCATAGAATAATTAAATTATTGAACCTTTTCTATAAAAAAAGTTATGATATCGATGACTTTTCCATAGAAAAATTAGCTGATATATAAATTTTCTATACGAAATTAGAGCTGTCAATAACTTTTCCCTGCAAAATTCAAGTTATTTTTTTCAGTTTTCCACAGGAAAGTAAAGTTATCGACAGGTTTTTCATAAAATAATTGAATTATTGAACCTTTCCTAAAAAAATGAAGATATTGATGACTTTTCCGTAGAAAAATTAACTGATATATAAATTTTTTATACGAAATTACAGCTGCCGATGGCTTTTCACTACAAAATTCAAGTTGTTTTTTTCAGTTGTTCAGAGGAAAGTAAAGTTATCGACGAGTTTTTCATAAAATAATTGAATTATTGAACCTTTCCTAAAAAAATTAAGATATTGATGACTTTTCCGTAGAAAAATTAACTGATATATAAATTTTCTATACGAAATTGGAGATGTCGATGGCTTTTGCATAAAAAATTCAAGTTCTTGGTAAGTTTTCAACAAGAAAGTAAAGTTATCGACGGCTTTTTCATAGAATAATTAAATTATTGAACCTTTTCTGTAAAAAATGGAAGATATCAATGACTTTTTCATAGAAAAATAAGCTGAAGTATTCGATTTCTATAAAAAGTCAAAGATATCGATGGATTTACCATACAAAATTCAAGTTATTGATAAGCTGTCAACAGGAAAATAAAGTTGTCGATGGCCTATTAATAGAATAATTAAATTATTGAACCTTTTCTATAAAAAAGTGAAGATATCGATAACTTTTCCATAGAAAAATTAGATATTTAAATTTTATATACGAAATTAGAGCTGTCGACGGCTTTTCCCTGTAAAATTCAAGTTATTTTTTTCAGTTTTCCACAGGAAAGTAAAGTTATCGACGAGTTTTTCATAAAATAATTGAATTATTGAACCTTTCCTATAAAAAAGTGAAGATATCGATAACTTTTCCATAGAAAAATTAGATATTTAAATTTTATATACGAAATTAGAGCTATCGATAACTTTTCCCTGCAAAATTCAAGTTATTTTTTTCAGTTTTTACAGGAAAGTAAAGTTATCGACAGGTTTTTCATAAAATAATTGAATTATTGAACCTTTCCTATAAAAAAATTAAGATATTGATGACTTTTCCGTAGAAAAATTAACTGATATATAATTTTTCTATACGAAATTGGAGATGTCGATGGCTTTTGCATAAAAAATTCAAGTTCTTGGTAAGTTTTCAACAGTAAAGTGAAGTTATTGATGACTTTTTCATAGATGGATAACTTTTTTATAAAATATTAAAGGTGTCAGTGGAGTTTTCATAAAAATTTCAAGTTGTTGATACGTTTTCAACAGGAAAGTAAATTTATTGGCGGCTTTTTCATAGGTTAATTAAATTATTGAACCTTTTTTTATAAAAAAGTAAATTTATCGATGAGTTTTTCGTAGAAAAATTAACTGATATATACATTTTCTATACGAAATTAGAGATGTCGAGGGCATTTCCATACAAAATTTCAAGTTATTGATAAGCTTTCAATAGTAAAGTAAAGTTATCGACCGCTTTTTCTTAGAAAAATTAAATTATTGAAAGCTATTCCATAGAAAAATAAAGCTATTGGAAGCTTTTCCTATAGAAAGGTTTTCATAGAAAAATTAAGTTATGTAATTAAGTGTAGTAGCGAATGGCTTTTCTATAGCAAAGCAAAGTTATCGATAATTTCAATAGAAAAGTGAAATTATCGATTACTTTTCAATAAAAAAACTAAAATTTTTTTCTAGATAATTCAAGTTATTGATACTTTTTCAATAGGAAAGTAAAATTATCGTTCTCTAAAAATAAAAAAGCTTTTAATAACTTTTCATAAATTATTAAGCAGCAAAACGCTTTGATCCCGGTCCTTTGAAATACATACATGTATATGTACATATGTAACATTAGTTAAGGCAAACATGTGATAACAGGTGTTCATGGAATAAACATATAAGCAGATTTCTGTCATGACATTGCATGTTCTCGCAAACAATAACATTTTTATAAAAAGTACTGTTATTTACAGTTAAGTAATATTTAAAACTGAAAGGGAGGGAAATAATACTTAAAAACAAAGAGAATGTAACACAAATTGTTAGCAATATGAAGCAACAATTAAGAAAACAAAAAGAAGAGTGGCAATGACTTTAGAGATGCCAGATCGTAAAAAAGCGAGTATCGTCAGAAATGTCTCAAACAAAACAACATTTTCACAACAAACAGGCATGTACTGAGAAATTAAAATCGCTTAAGTTTAGCGTTTTCGATTTGAAAACGCCAAATAGGAGTTCTGACAAAAGAAATATGCATCCAGTTTACCAATCTCGACAGCCTGCTTGCGTTGGCAATCTAAGCGAAAGAAAATTGATTTGGGTTCGTCTAACTTTTTTCTATACGAACGATGTGTCAAAACTGAATCAAAATACATAAGAATATGCGAACGAATAGTAGTGAGATAGACAAAACCAAATTGATTCGAATGTGAGTGACTGGCTTTCTTTCGCATTCATTTTCTTTCGAAATTGGTAAACTGGCTGATGGTTTTGCCATTTGAAATCGCCAAAAAGGTGTTCTGTGCCACGTATTTGTATATTTCTCACAAGAAACAAAAGAATTGACCGAAAAATGATACAAATTGAAACAAAAAATTGGAGTTTCTCACACAAATGTTTCTGCATCTTTGAGAAGCGGGAAATATCTGTCAAAATAGCTTTTTTGACGTAAATAATTGGAAGTTTGTGAGTAAACTTGTTTCTGTATTAAAATTTTGTGAGAAGTTTCTCGCTAGATTTGTCACAAATAAAAGAGTTGCAGAAGTTATAAATTTAAAAAATATATAATTGACAAAATGGATGCCAAAAGTGTGGAAAAGGTAAAGTTTTTAAAATATTAATACACATATTGCCGTATTCATAAAAAATACACAAAATTTTTCAATTAAACCTTTATTTTGTGTAAATTATTTTTTATGAATACGGTAGATAGTGAATCTAGTTCATTTTTCATTTCTTCTTTTTATTTTAGAAAATTGAAAGAATTTCCAAGGAGTAGAAGTAACAGCTGATGGATTACATGTCCACAAACTTGGAGTTCGCTAGAGGCAAATTCAGCGAAATGAACTCGAACTTAAATTACAAAAATCAATGCTGTGCACTGCAAATATCTTTAAACTCTTTGGGTGGAAGTGAAAAAACTGTACACTATTGAAAGTTTTTATGAAATTTATTTATGAGTTGAATGTGTTTTTATTTATGTACATACATATGTTATTGACTGACACAATTTTTTATTTATTTATAACACTACTGAATTCGATTGTTGTATTTATTCACTGCCAAACATTTGTTTCTTAAATTTTCTTTTCGTTTGATAATATTTTCTTATATGCTTCTACTTATTTGTTTACTTTTTGCATTTTGTCAGCTGGAAATATTCCAATAAAGACGTGACTAGTGTTGCCTCTTTTCGATTTTATATACTGAAACGCTGTTTTTCTCGATAGTCGAGAAACGGTGGAATTTTATATTTCATAGTTTTCGATGCAAGAAACTTCTCACTGATATTATAAAAACGAGGCACTGGTAAGCGTATATCGCTTAAAATTGGCGACTTCAACTCGCATGTATATATTGAAATGAACTGATTGAATTTGTTAGAACTGAATTTGCACAAGGAAATTAGGTTTTCTTTTTATTTCAATAAGAAGTTGAAATAATTTTATACATTTTCTCCAAAATCTAGGGACGAAAAATGGTATTTTTACGATAATCCCAAGTGTAAAAAATCAGGGAGATATACCGGCCATACTTCCACATCCACGACCAAACCGAATACTCACTTTTCCAAGGTGATGCTCAGTATTTGCCGAAACCAGTTCGGCGTAGTCTATTATGAGTTGTAAAAGCCGTCTGAAACAATCACGGCTAGTCGTTATCGAAGGCAATTAATGCCTTTAAGACGAGCAAGACAAACGGTCGCAATACAACAACAGACATGATAAAAGTGATTTTACAGTGGTCTACCCCATTTTGCGAAAGTGGTCAAGACATACTGGGAAACGTTGAAATGGGCAGTCCTACCCCACCCGCCGTATTCTCCAGATGTTGCTGCTTCGGATTATTACTTGTTTGGATCAATGGCACACGGCCTGATTGACCAGCACTTTCAGTCTTATGAAGAAGTAAAAAAATTGGATCGATTTGTGGTCCGCTTCAAAATATCATCTGTTTTTTCCTCGCAGTATTCGTACGCTGCCCGAAATATGGCAGAAAGTAGTGGCCAGCAATGAACAATGTATAACCATTTTTTTACAATAAACCCTCGAATTCAATTGGTTTATTAAATACTTATCTTTAGATATCTATAAAAAATTTATTAATTTGCGAAGCAAAGAAAGAATGTATTTGAGACTTAGTTTTCATGATGTGTTTCCTATCTGTTATAACGTTGGAAAGTTCAAGTTAAATGCTCACAAACGCTACTCCGTCTTTCCCCTTCCTCCTAACCTATTTTCCTAGTTCCGGTATAATGCACTGAATATGTAGGAGTCATTTCCTGAGTACTGGTCTAATTAAAAAAAAAGTATGTCGAAGGAAATCTTTACTTCTAGTACATAAAATTGTAACCCAAAAAAAGACTTTTAGCGAGTTTTTTTTTTTTTGGCGTTAAAGCTTTTCAGAGATCTGAAGACCCTGTTTATGACGCCTTAAACAAAGAGATTTAGCATAATTTTTAAGAGTTTTGTGGTTAATGAGCAACGATTTTGCGCAGACATGAAAGTTGTTGTAAAGCACAGGCAACCAACTTCACTCATATTCTTAGACTCTTTCATTTAGTCTGCAATGTAACGGAAATAATTATCCAGCAAACAATTTAAAGCGGATATTGATATGCGAAAAACTATATGACTTTTTAGTATGCAATGGGGGTATTAATGTAAAAAAAAACCTTAAAAATAAAATTTAAAAAAAATTCAAAAAATTTAATTTAATTTTTGCGCTTTGGAAATTATTTTTTTGACGCGTTTTTTCTCTTATGCTAAAAGCTATCGCAATATTGATGGCACAATGTCGATTGCACGAAAATTCAAAGAATTGAGTTTAATTCATTATATTAGCTTCTATTGTTGATACCAATAAAAAAATTATAAACAGATTGTTTTCTATGTTTCCCAGCTGCCTATATATATTAATCAGTATTATTATTCATTTAACGATGATTATTGTTATTCGAAATACTATGTCACAGCCTTTTTATTTGCGAGAAATAATGACAGTTGAAAGCGGAAAATTTATTCGCAAAAGTTTTACAGACACAGTTTTTCTGTAAAATGGCGAGTAATTTCCTTACGTGACAGCTATTACTCACCAAAATAACTTATAGCTACATTTTAGTGAGAAAAACAGCTGTTTGTTTCAACTTTGTTTCATTTCACACGTTTCAGTCGAAAAGTTTCTCGTGGCGAGAGTTACAGAACACAGCCACAGTTATTAGTTTTATTGCCTATTCGCCGTTAAAATTATATTGCAGGAACATACAATCATTACCGGATGAAATATGTCGATAAAATTTACGATTATCGGATCATTAATAGTTAGGGAATCACACTACAAACTCTATTAATCAAACTCTATTAATAGGAATTCTATCAAGCGAACAATGAAAATCAGTTGGCTAGAGTGCGTGTCTTTTAAAGAATTTATTGAAATATATAAAAATTTGCCAGAATTGTAACAAATTAAAGCTGAAGATTTCTATAATTTGAAGGAGAAGAAGAAATAATTTCTTTAATAATTATTTGATGATTTATCAACTACCAAAGCAAGCCTCATCATAAATATGGACTTCACTATTCAGTGTCTGTAATATTTGAGAAACTCTCTCTAAAAACAGCAAATTTTATAAAGCGAAATGTCTCTTTTTCTCCAGAGAATAGGTTCAATACACAACAGCAAGATTTTCTTTTACACGGCTTTCACACACAAAAAGTTTACTTTGCAAAGTCTCGACTTTGGTGGCAACAAGGGAAAAAGAAGAGAAAAGAGAGCCGCTCTCTCTTCCCTGGCCACCACCAAACTCAAGACTTTGCAAAGTAAACTTTTCGTGTGTGAAAGCGGTGTTACTTTGTGCATATGATATGGTACGTTTTCCGCATTATTACTCCAAGTTCTCATTGTGATCCACAAAACGATTTTAAAACTTTTGGATACTTAAATCAACTTTTTTCTTACATTAGAACAAAAAATTGTGTTGAATATGATTTGATGCCACTCAAATTTAAAAAACGCAGCGATAATTAAAAAAAAAAAAAAACGCACAGCGCACCGAGTTGACAAAGCTAATAATTAACTCTTTTTAACATTAACTATTTCACTCCTTCAATCTAAGATTACCCCCCGTCTAGATTAGCAATAAATATGTTCGCAATAAAGCAATAACGTTGGCAGAACAACGGTACAAAATTACTTATTGCTTTGTCAAAGGTATGGGAACACGTACATATGTATGACAACTGATAATTACAAAAAACCAAATAAAAAAGTTTAGCGCAAAAAGCAAAATTTTATTGCAAAATATGTGCAAATTAACTTAAAATTTTATTTTATCTGGACTTTTAAAGTCCTAAAGACAAGAAAACTGTTTGCTTTGTGATTACTTTGCAAACAGCCTCAATGCACCAAGCCATTAAAAGAAAACACTTTATTTTAGATAATAAGATTTAAATTAATAATTTTTGCAAAAGAAAAATTTACTAAATCTATTCGCAGAATGTTTCAAAAATTCTTTAATATTAAACTCAAATGACAATGAATTTTGACGTTTTGTGTCTGCAATAATTGTTAACAAAAATTGATTGACAATTATTGCAGTAATAATTGCAACCACTAGCAATAAGCTGTCTTCACTGGCAATAACACAATTTTGACGTTTGCTGCAATGAATGTTAACATATTTATTGCTAATGTAGACGGGGGGTTAAGAAAAGCTGAAAACAAGTAAGTGTCATTACGGCTTAATAGAAAATGTTTGCCGGGTTTAAGTATATAAAAGTTGTAAAAGTAAGAGAGATGGAGAGAAATTTTATGTGCCTGAGTTCGAGTAACAGTATTAATTAAAAGAGACTTAAGAAAGGACGAAGAAAGTTTTGTTTTTTTTTTTAGGTTTTGTTGTTGTTGCTTTTGACGAACAAAAAACGCACATGTTAAACATTCAGGTTAACCTTTCGCCTTTAGCGCAAAGACACAACACCAACGCAACAAAATTTGGGAGTAAATTTTTGCTGAGTTTGAATACAAACAAAAAAAAAACAACAATAGAAAATATGAGTAAAATTGCCAACAACTCTTTGAAGAGCGGCAAAACAGGAGTCTTGCCTTAAAACGGAAATGTATTAATAATGATGACTGCCAAAAAGGAAATCATAAAAGGAGAGCGACATTTTACAATAATTTCTGCTTTAATACAAACAAAAAAATGTACATACATATACATATGTATGTATATAATCAAAAGAGGGAAAATCTGCAGAAAAAAATCATTTTTGAAGTTATACACACGGAAAATTGCAACCATTCAGTTTTTTCACTTGTAAAAAGGCAAACGTGGTTTTAGCAAAGAACTTTAATAACATCAAACGGAATTTTGTGTTTTTTTTGTGGGTGAAAAAAGGAAAAGAAAAATTAAATATTTATTACAGTATTAAATATGTAAAGAAAATATTTAAAAGGCAATAAATAAATTGAAGTAAAGTATTTAATAAATGTAAAAAAGTGTTTAATAAATTTTAATTATTAAAAATATATATTTTTTCAATATAGAAAGTCTAAACAAGTTATTAAATTAATAAAAATTAAGGAAATTTAAAAAAAAAATTAGTAATTTTATTTCAATAATAATATTATATTAAATTGTATAAAAAAAGAAAAATATTTAATTAAAGTGTGTAAACTGTTGAATATTGAAAAATATTTTTTCTGCCTTGTATTTTTTGTATATGAGTGTATGTGTGTGTATAATAATATATGAAGTTTTTTCCTTTTTTTTTTTTTCTTAATAACTTTATAGTATAAAATCATATTTTATTTTAATAAAATAGCAAAAAGCTTCCAAAAATTATTAAAAAGAAAGAATTTAACACATCAAGTTTTCCCCAATTAATTTTAATAAAAAGGAAGAAAGGAAGACCAAATCCCAACATAACCACAATAAGTGTTTAATTTATAATAAAAAAAAGGAAATAAACCTTAAAAAATGAAACCTTCAGAATTGCTGTTACTTTTGGAAAGGGTAATTATTAGAGTACACGTACAAATAAGAAAAAAATAATGAATAGATAAAGCATATATACCTTCTTTTTTTGTATATTTTTAAATATTCTTTTTTAAGTATGAGTAACAAAAGAAAAAGGCTAAAGCCTTAAACTTTTTCTCTTTAGTTAAGACTCCTTAAGTCTTAATTTGTTTTTCTCTAATAAGTGAGTGTAAAACGAGTACTTGTTGGCGTATTCCCTTACGTTATCCCTGGCCTTTCTCATTGCCATCTCGCTCATTTTATGTTACGAGGATATATTTACTACTTTTTCTTTTGTACCCTTTTTTTGCTTTACAAATTTATTAAAAGCAAAAAATAATACTATAAAAAAAGGCAGACATAATAAACATTCAAACTCACAAAACAAAATTTCACACATATTCTAAGTATGGAACAACCCCTTACCCCTACCAAGCTAACGAGGTTTAAGTGATAAATCATATTAAACAAAAATAGCTAAACATCTTGTATTGCTTAGACGGCCCCTTTTACAATACGTATCCATTTTCAATTAGAAAAAAAAGAAAACACAAAACATTGAAGGTTTTTTTTCCCGTCACCAAGGCTACCTTAAGCAGCTATAACTCAAGGTTTCAGGGATTACATATTATAGCGAGCGGATACATTATTGCTTTTTGCTTAAGCCACATTAATTTATGAACTTGTGGTGTTGATTCCCCTTCTCCAAATTTCTTCCTCTCTATTGTGTTTTTCCATGAGAAGTGTAAAGGAAAATGTTAACAAAAAACATAAATCCGCTTTAAATTCGTAACAAGCAATTAAAATTATGTTGAACATTGACCACCAGCCACAGACATATATGTAAGTAACGGGTGTATACAGGAACTCCCAGAATTCAACGTCAAGCTAAAGTAGGATGACAGGATTGACAGTAAACATCATGGAGTTTGTTTGCTAGTATATATATATATATGTATATATATATATATATATATATATATGTATATATATATATATATATATATATATATATATATATATATATATATATATATATATATATATATATATATATATATATATATATATATATATATATATATATATATATATATATATATATATATATATATATATATATATATATATATATATATATATATATATATATATATATATATATATATATATATATATATATATATGTGTGTGTGTGTGTGAAGGGCTAAACCAGCGCAGTACGAAATAAGAAAGCCGTTATAATAAAAGGGAGCATCATTTATTCTAGTTACTTTTCATAAAATAATTTATCAAGTTAGTTAATAAAAAGTAGCTGTTGAATATACAAGTTGACTTATAGCAATTTGTTTAAAGCTGGTTAAATTGGGTGATTTTATAAGAACTATCGGAAATTTAAAAAAAAAAAAAACACATAAAATTCAGAAAAACGCATGAAATATTTATTTGGATCGATAGTTGGATCGATATAATTTAATGTTTGAAGATTATTTCATGCAAATGTTGGCCGCGGCTGCGCCTCAAATGGTCCATCCGCTTAGTCCAATTTTGGCATACTCTTTCCAACATTTCAGTGCGTCAATCGAAGCGGAAGTGTCGCTATAGACATTAGCCTTAACATAGCCCCACAAAAAATAGTCTAGAGGCGTTAAATCGCACGATCTGGGCAGCCAATTGACTGGTACCAAGCGTGAAATAAACTGTTCACCGAACTCGCCTCTCAATTGGTCCATTGTTTCGCATGCTGTGTGGCATGTGGCACCGTCTTGTTGAAACCACATGTCATGCAAGTCAAGCTCTTCCATTTTGGGCAAAAAAAAGTTTGTTATCATCGCACGGTAGCGCTCACCATTCACAGTAACGTTGTGATTCGCATCATCTTTGAAGAAATACGGCCCAATGATGCCGCCAGCCCATAATCCGCACCAAACGGTTGTTTTTTGTGGATGCATTGGTAGCTCTTGCAATGCTTCTGGCTGCTCTTCACTCCAAATACGGCAGTTTTGCTTGTTCACGTATCCATTCAACCAGAAATGAGCCTCGTCGCTGAACACAATTCTTCGATAAAAAAAAGTGGATCTTCATCTAACTTTTCAAGAGCCCATTCACCAAAAATTTGGCGTTGTGGTAGGTCGTTTGGCTTCAATTCTTGCACCAGCTGTATCTTATAAGGCTTCACACCCAAATCCTTCCGCAAAATTTTCCACGTAGTGGAGTAACAGAGGCCCAATTGCTGCGAACGGCGCCGAATCGATAATTCACGGTCATCACCAACACTGGCCGATACGGCTGCGATATTTTCTTCAGTTCGCACTCTACGTAAGCGTGTTGGTGGTTTAATGTCCAACAATGTAAATTTGGTGCGAAATTTTTTTACAATAGCCCGAATAGAAGCCTCAGTAGGTCGATTAAACTGACCATAAAATGGAAGAAGCGCGGCATGAACTTTCTTAACAGAGCACGCATTTTGGTAATAAAATTCAATATTTGCAAGCGTTGTTCCTTTGTAAGACGATTCATGATTAAATTATAGACCAAACTGAAGATGTTTGACAGTGACACAAGATACAAAACGTGCGTGAGCTGTCAAAACTAGTGTTGCCAAAAAGATAATAGCAAAAAAATCACTCACTTCACATATGTGAAGAGCTAAACCAATAAGTACGAAATAAGAAAGTACGAAATAAGAAAGCCGTTATAATAAAAGAGAGCATCATTTATTCTAGTTACTTTTCATAAAATAAATTATTAAGTTAGTTAATAAAAAGTAGCTGTTGAATATACAAGTTGACTTATAGCAATTTGTTTACAGCTGATTATATAATATACGCTGATACTGAATTATTTGTTTAGTTATTATTACACAAATAGAACTTGACGATATAATAACGCACAAAATTTTTTAGTAATGCCGGATAACAAATTCAATGGGTCGGTGGCTGAGTGGTTAAGGCAGCAACTCATGATACGTCATGGATCCGAGTTCAAATCCGAAAACGGGTGCTGATGAGTGTAGCGACTACGAAACAGCTAGTTGCCCCCCAGCTTAAAAGTATGCAAGAGCAATAAATACAACACTACAAAAAATAAATCTTTTTCAAATGTCAAGAGAAAAATACGAGTACAAACACAAAGAGGAATTAAAAATTATAATAAAGAAAATATTACAAGAAAAGTCAAACTTTTAATTATTTCGTGAAAATTAAAGTCTCAGATCATAGAGCTTGGAAAGGTGAAAATGGCCTGGCAGACTGGGGAGGATTATGTATGATATATGGCGCTCATGATACAATAAATGATATAAAAAACTGTTTTGAATTTGTTTTTGCTATTTTCTTTTAATTATGCCATTGATATCTGAAAGAGATTAAAATGAAAGTTATCAGCTGCGCTGTCAATTTTAGCTGTTATGAATTCGCCTTGAGTTTGAGTATTTAAATTCAAAATTAGAGTTTTGTATTTTTTTATGTTAAATAAGAAATATACCAAATTTTGGTTTTGACTAAAATAAATCTTTAAAAGGTGAAAATCTATATTTAGTTTTCCCCATGAAATTTTTATGAAAGAGTTTTATTAAAAAACGATTTGTAATAAAAGAAATTGCTGATAAAATGCTTTAGTCACCCTCCCCGCTTTCGAGTGGAAATTCGACTTATTTTTAATTTAACAATAAGGATAGAAGAACAATAGCAACAAAGTTTTTTTTTCTATGGAGAAAAGCAAATCTACTTACTTTTTAATTTGTCACATTAACGACAGCCGTCGATGACTGGAACAGTCACACATATGTACATTTTCGTACAAAAATAAAGCTTTTCATTGTTCAATATCAGCCACATCGCAGTCAAAAAGTTTTGTTTATTTTTTTTAAGGTTTATTTGCGCAAAAGTCGCTTTTCATTCACATGTTCGTATGAGAGCGAACATTAAAAAGACAATGACAAAACCAAACAAATAGTTATTTGTTATTAAAAAAATATTTATTTGTTATTAAACACTGGCTGGTGGATAGGTGGAAGGGGGGGAGGGCAGTTGTAAACTACTATTTTGAAGACCTTGAGGAAAACTATTTTAATCAAGGGATAGAATTGCTAGAAAAGCGTTGGACTAAGTGCATTGAAGTTTTAGGAGATTATATATATATATATATATATATATATATATATATATATATATATATATATATATATATATATATATATATATATATATATATATATATATATATATATATATATATATATATATATATATATATATATATATATATATATATATATATATATATATATATATATATATATATATATATATATATATATATATATATATATTTTTTTTTTTTTTTTTTTTTTTTTTTTTTTTTGTAGCGTTTTTTATTTATTGAATCTTCAAAATGAAAATGAACTAACAATAAGTATTCAAATCTTAATACTAAATTTAAAAAATGGGATTCTTAAGTCCGGCCAATGCTAGACAAAAAATTTTATTATGCGGGAGCTATTTCGGTAAAATCACCTATTGAGCAATCTGATGGCGGCAGCGGTATCCCTTCTTTTAAGCCGAGTGTGGCCGCCAAAATTAAGTATATTGCGCGCAAGAGGGTTTGGATGAAGTTCCAGTTTACTGACATACCTTGTCGCTTACTTAGAAAATTCCTCTTTTACCAGCGGAACACTCAGATCGTTATGAATTCGTGAATTTTTGACGTACCATGGAGCTGCAGTAATCGTTCGAAGAATTTGGTTTTGTCGCCTTTGAATTTTTTCAATATTTGACGCTGAGGCGGTGCCCCATAATTGTATTCCGTAGCACCATATAGGTTTTAGAATTGCATTGTATAACAGAAGTTTGCAATCCAACTTCAATGTCGAGTTTCTGCCCATAAGCCAATTTAGTTGCGCTGCTTTTAGTTTCATCTGAGTGACTTTTGCTTCAATGTGAGACTTCCACGTTAGCCTACGGTCGAGGTGTATACCAAGGTACTTGACTTCATTTTGCTGCGGAATAGGTGAGTTGTTTATTTGGATAGGCGCACATGTTTGCCTACACAGTGTGAATGTGACATGGGTACATTTTTGTTCATTAACTTTGATTTTCCAAAGTTTTAGCCATTTCTCTAATATTGAAATGTATTCCTGTAAATTTCGTGAAGCTAATTGGTGGTTTTCATGAACACTCAAAAACGCTGTGTCATCTGCAAAGGTTGACGTATGGATTCCGGATGTCGTTGGCATGTCAGAGGCGTAAATCAAGTATAAAGTAGGCCCCAGTATGCTGCCTTGGGGAACACCTGCTTCGATTGGCTGAGTTGGGCTTATAAAATCGCCTTCTCTGATAACAAATTTCCGCCCATATAAGTAGCTTTCCAGAAGCTTGTGAGTATTTACAGGCAAGTTTAACTTTATTTTGTGCATCAACCCGTCGTGCCACACTTTATCGAAAGCTTGAAAAATGTCAATGAATAAAGCTGAGCAATACTTCTTCTCCTCAAAGGTCTGTCTTATGACATTGAGATTATATTGAAAAATAAAAATATTTTTGGAAAACTAACTATTCTCTTTCATTGATATGCTAAGAAGTTTCCGAACTGCCCTCGTACCTTTATACATTCGCAAATACTTAACATCCATCTTTTCAGCAAAAACAAAATTATTGTAAATTTTTAATATTCAAAAACAAACAAAACTTCTTTTTATTTCTAACGAAATTATTATTAACGACGACAATAGTAACTTACTTTTGTTGCATATAAATCAGAGTATCAAACATATCAGAAAAACAAATAATTTGTTATTGGGCATGATAAAAGCTATTGTTGTGTTTAAAAATATTTCACATTTGCTATTGTTGTATGCAACCATATTTTGAAATTTATAAATGGTAAATATAGAATTCCAGAAATACAAACAGTAACATACTCGTACTTATAGAGGAACAAATTATAATTAAACCGATAATACGATGTGTTCAATAGTAATATGTGTTCAATAGTATATGTGTTCAATAGAAATATACAGTTACAGAAAATATAATAATGTTGTCGCAACCATATGTCACACTTTTTTCTTTGCGTGTAGTAAAGTGAATAATAAACTCAGTTGTTTGATATTTAAAAACTTTACTGACTTCAAATTCAATCAAAACATTTATGAATGGAACTCGACATTGTTCGACGGGTTCGTTGGACGCAATTTTCGATGACTGGGTCACACATTTCGGCTGTAACAACCGCTATTTTGCGTTCAATGTTGGCTGTGAGTTCTTCCATTGGCAGAGACCAA
Source organism: Thecocarcelia acutangulata (assembly GCA_914767995.1). Taxonomy (NCBI): domain Eukaryota; kingdom Metazoa; phylum Arthropoda; class Insecta; order Diptera; family Tachinidae; genus Thecocarcelia; species Thecocarcelia acutangulata. The sequence continues at coordinate 19,087,939 of OU612095.1, read as the reverse complement.
TCAATGATTTGGCATAAACCGAAAGAAAAAAATTCTATCCATGTTAAATCGCACAAACGCGGTGGCCAATTGTCTTATTTTGTTTTACATTGATCTCATATTTGACTTATTTTAATATCATATTTTTTGCCTTTGTTTTATCACAATAGGTGTATGGGACCGTATAAGTAATTTTATTTCAATTAAAGTGCTAATAAACAACAACATTAAAACGGAAAATAGTCATTAGTTTATTGTTGTTTGTAACAAAAAAAAAACCTGTTAAATTGTTTTACGGTCTGTTCCTTCCTTAAGTTTTGTTTTCTCCTGTTTTTGCACTCATTTTTTTTGCCACTTTTAGGTGGATTTTGTTTTTGCAAAGGAAACCGTTTTTTTATAATTGAGCAGAAGACAACAAAAACTAGTGAAGAGCAAAAAGTGAAAAGAGACGAAATAAAAAATTTAGACATTTTTATTGTTTTAATAATGAACACACGCATACACATATACATACATACATGCATACGCAATTACAGCCAACCACCACTTCATTTGCACTTGTGCTCACACTTGCACTTGTGTACAAGTGCTCCTTCACTTATGCACCCATTACCATCTCATCGCTTTTCATGTCAAATTTATATATAATTTTTCAAATAAACTGCATATTTATTTTGTAGCTGCCGCTTTTTTCTTAATATATTTTGAAGATATGGAAATATATTAGATATAATAGAAAAAATACAATAATTTCAGGATTTTAATAAAAAATTTATTAAAAAAGGTTGCAAATAGAGTGCACCAAAAAAGATTCTCCTTAAGGCAAATATATTTTTAACAAAAATTTTGGGAATATTACAATAATCTGATACCAAATAAAAGTTTTATATTTGAAAATAATATTTCACTTTGCAATTTTTATTAAAAAAAATTCGTTCGTTCTAGCGAAGCATTTTATTCATATTTTCAGCTATACTGAGCAGAAATTTCCCAAACAAGGAAATTTTTGACTGTAGTATGCATTTTTATATACTTTTCATATTATTGGTACAAATTTTTTATAAAAATTTCGCAAGAATAAAAATTTTCTAGAAAGGAAAATTTTGTTTTGATAATTTAATTATTATTATAATTTACTTTTAATTCTAATTTACTTGCCCTTAATTCAAAGGTTTTTTCAATACATTTTTGCTTTTAAAAATGAATCTAAAATAAAAATATATTTCTTTTGGAAATTTATATTTTGCTACGTTTTTTTTTTTTTTTTTTTGATAATTTGAAAAAAAAAGTTTTTTAAATTTACCTGAACTGTAAGAGCTTTTAACTAAAATCTAGCTTAATATAAAAATTTCCCATTAAGGGAAATTTTTGCTTGGACAAAAACTTAAGTGCATTTAGTTAAATTTTCCTGTAATCCCACAAATAATGAAATTTTACATAAATGAGAAATTGCCCAACAAGAGAAATTTTCAGTTTTAAATCAATTTTTCTAATTTTTTATAATCTTAAATAAAATATTCCTTAATTGTAAAGTTCTTTAATGATTTTTTTTTTTGAAAACTTATCCAAAATTAATATTTCCTTTTTGGTAAATTTCGGAAATGTGTCAGACAACCAATTTTTTTTTCTAAAATTTAAAGAGCATCAAGCACTTGAATATATGTTTATAGGTTTGATGTAAAATTACGTTTTGGATAAAAAATCGCAAAAAGGGGAATTTTCGTTTCTCATTTGCATTTTGAGCATATTTTATTAAAATCACAGAACTTTATATAAATTTTTATATATTTTCTATATTACTTGTTCAAAATTTTTTTTTATAAAAATTTTGCATGAATAAAAATTTTACCAAAAATATCCCCTACATTTTGTTTTGACAAGAATTTAAATAGTTCTAATTTTAATTTTCTTGTTCCTAAGTCGAAAACTCTTTGATAAATTCGTGATTTTGAATATGTATCCAAAATAAAAATTTCCCTTGCGATATAAAACTGTGTTTTATAAATATAAGTAAAATGTCTTAAATTTACATAAACTTTAAAAGTTATTAATTAAAATCTAGTTTCAAACAAAAATAGCTCTTTAGGGGAAATTTTTGTTTTAATAACATCTTATGTGCATTTATTTAATAATAAATTTTACACAAATTAACAATTTCCCAGCAAAGGAAATTTTCAGTCTTAACACAATTTTTTTATAATTTTTTGTATAACAAACCCCAATTGTAACGTTCTTTAAGGATTTCTTTTACTTATCTAAAATTAAAATAACGTCATGTAAAATTGGAAACTAAAATTTCCCTTTAGGGAAATTTTCAATTTGTGCAATAAAACTATACATTTTATAAACTCAAAAAGTGCCTAACACTTACATATATTTTAAATTCTGCTTTAGATAAAAATTTTCCAAAAAAGGCAATTTTATGCTTTAAAAAAAATTTTAGTGCTTTGAGTTAAATTTTTATACAATTAAGTTTTTTATTCGCTATTTTTAGCTTCTACCATTTATACCAATAAAAATTATAAATAGCTTGTTTTCTAGCTGGGAAACATAGAAAACAAGCTATTTATAATTTTTATTGGTTAAATTTTTATATAATCCAAAAAAAAAAATATATAATTAATTTTCGTATAACCTTTATTTTAACAATAATAAATTGAAGTTATTTAATAGTTAAAAAAACTGCTTTCAAACTAAAATTTTCCACAAAGGAAATGTTTTAAGTAGCATTATAAATCTATAAAATCTATATGTTCAATAAATTTGGTAACAGTTTTCAATTTACTTAAATTTTAATATATTAGCTATGAATAAAATAATTTTTAAATCAAAATTTTCCAAAACAGAAAATTTTCGTTACGTCTAAAATTTAAGTACTTATATTCAAATTCTCATATAATCTTAAAAATAATAAAACTTAGTAGAGATTTAATTGAGATTTTGCATGATTTTAAAATTAGCCATCGAGGGAAATTTTCGGATTTAAGAAAATTTTAAGAATTTTCTTATAATCTTTAATTTCATAACACATTTCTTTAGCAAATATGTTTGAAAATTTTTGTAAACAAATTTTCTTCTAAGGGAAATTTTAAATTTGATATAAAATTATACTTTTAATGAATTTGGAAAAGTTTACATAAATTTATATGACCTTGAACTAAAACTAAGTTTTAAATAAAAATTTTCTTAAAAGGGGAATTTTTTAAAACTCCTCTAAAGGAATTTTTTTTATTGTCATAAAATAATTTCTAATATTTTTACTGAACTTGAAAACTATATCGTATACATAGATTTTAATAGCTAAGTTTTAAATAAAATTTCCCAAATAGGAAATATTTGAGTTTAAACTGAAAGACATTTTTTTCAGGGTTTAAATAAAATTTCCCAAAAACGGCAAAAACTTGCACCGAATATGAAAAACCAGTTCCAAACAGATAAGTGAAGTGGTGCCGAATGTTTTTGGGAATTCCCAAAATCGGCTTCATGAATCCCCAAAATCCTCCCACTTCCCCGGTAGCAATACGGCAACTTCAACGTTCGTACTAAAGCTGCAACACTATATATACAGTTTACGTACCTACATATGTTATAATCTCTTATATGTCATGGGTTTCCAGTGTTGCAAACATACAAGTGAAACTAATATAAGCGTGTTAAAAAAAGTCTCACACAGAGAACGCTCGATGCTCACTCGACCTCTTGACTGACAATTCTGCACAATCGATAATTCCAAAGGACCACTATTTGAGCGCACCGTTTGTTACTTTTTAAAATAATCGCATTAAAAAAAATAAATATGCCACCTGACACCCTGGACCTAACAAATACATTGCTTTATTTAAATTTTGTTATACGAATAGTTACAGTAAATACTCTTCATAAATAACCAAAATGATTAATTTATTGATTAAAAATATATTTGAATTAAGTGCAATTTCGCCAACAATTCTGCATAAAATGTGATTTACGTGCTGTTCATAGCACACAGACGAGCGAGCAACTCGTCTAGAAAATTTGTATGAAAGTTATTCAATTTTTTGAGTGATTTCCATTTAAACTTTTTTAGACGAGTGCCCGTCTGTGTTCTATGAACAGCACATTAATTTTTTACTTAAATTATGTTTCAAATTTACTTGTTAGAATCATACTATTAAATTTAAAAAAAAAAAATCATATTTTCACGCCCACAGAATTTTCGCTTAACACTTAACACGTTTCCTTTCTTCTTTTTCTCATAATTATGACGGCTTCCCAACTAATAACAGTAATAATAATTATAATCTTTTGCCAAAGAAATTAATCGTAATTTCCTTGATGATTAATAAGATTTTTTTTTCATTTTTATAGAACGTAGTAAAAATTTCTTTCTCCTACCTGTCATGCAATATTTTTCTGTGTACTCGTATGCGACTATTTGCGTGCGTTAAAGGACGCAGGAGAAAACTTAACGGGCTTTTAATTTATCAATACAAGTTCCAGGAAATGAAAATGTTAACAGAAGTGTTGATGTGTATATTGTACATGTACGAGTATGTATGTGTGAGAGATGGGGAATGTGATTGCTTAACAGGGCAAACAGTTATTTAAGTTGAGTACGAGTCAGAGAACAACTTTGAGTGATTGCAAAAAAAAATCGTACTTGCTAAACAACATGAAGACCATTTCATTCCGTTCAAATATGATTTTGTATTCAGCCGCACAAATGCGCAGTTGATTTTTAATCAGTAAACACAATGAGCGACAACTTCGCTATGTGAGTGAAATCATCGTTAAGGTTCGTGCTTGAATATAAATGAATGCGCATATAGTTCGGCATTTATTTCTTGTGTTGCAATTTTTGTTTTGAAAGAACAAAAAATTAACAGTGATTAGCAGTGATGTATTCAACAGTTTTTCTGTATGCTTCTGTTTAAAAAAAATCAAGGTAAAAAAATCATAGAACAAAAAACAAATGTGAATATGTTTATATGTATTTATTTATGAACATTTGTGCCTCGGATTTTTGAAACGGTGTAGGATGTATTTCACTCCATCCGACCTCCTTACTATTTATATCACCTACATTCGACCGAAAATGGAAAACAAATCTAATGTTTGGGGCAGTGCCTCAAAGTCTATTTTGGGGTTACTCGACCGTGTGCAGGAGAGGGCGAAGAAGCTCAGCGTTGACAGTAGGGTATCCTACTCTATTGGCTCACTGGAGCATCGACGCAGTATGGTGTGCGTTACTCTGTTTTATCGTTACTACAATGGATTTTGCTCCGACGAGATTAGGAATCTTGTTCCCGAAACTCGCACATTTATACGTAGCACACGTGCATCGTCCAGAGCTCATCCATTTGTGGTCGATTGCAGAGGGAATCGTACTACGCATTACAGAGAGAATTCGTTTTTCAGCCGGTCACTTCTCCTGTGGAGAAGTAAAAGGCTTTGCTGCAAACGTGTTTGCTGTCTCTTATAATGTTGGAAAGTTCAAGTCAAATGTTCACAAACACTACTCCCGCTTTCCCCCTCCTCATAACCTATTTTCCTACTTCCGGTACAATGCACTGCATATGTAGGGGTCATGCCCTGAGTGCTGGTCAAAGACAAAAAATAAAAAATAAAATAAAATAAAATAAAATAAAATAAAATAAAATAAAATAAAATAAAATAAAATAAAATAAAATAAAATAAAATAAAATAAAATAAAATAAAATAAAATAAAATAAAATAAAATAAAATAAAATAAAATAAAATAAAATAAAATAAAATAAAATAAAATAAAATAAAATAAAATAAAATAAAATAAAATAAAATAAAATAAAATAAAATAAAATAAAATAAAATAAAATAAAATAAAAGGCGAGTTGATTTCATTCAACATTGAACTTTGTTGCTTGATTTTTGCTGATTACAAATTTAGAATGTTTGCAAGACGAGTTGCTTTTACTCAACGTTGAACTTTGTTGACTGATTTTTGTTGATTACAAATTTTAGTGTATGAGTTAATCAAGCAAAAACATGATTTTTGTTGATCACTGGTACGAGTACGAGTACTTTATCTCACATCAAACGATAATGAGATTATTGTGCGACTAATGTTCATTTAACGAGAGCTGTTTGATAATTCCGTGACTTTGCAATTATCCACGCAGTAACTTCAAATGCAATACTGTTGCTATCTGCTACTATCTTTTACGAGACTGTTATCAAACTTAAAGCATCAGCGTCATTTAGTCTGTATGCTGACATCCATTGAAAACAGACATTCTCGTCAATTTTAGCAAAAAATTGAGAAAAGTGAATTTCGTACGTTGATGAAGCATCATTTTTTGGCTTAAAACAACCGTCACTGTAACCAACAAAGACTTCTTAAGTACAAGGTGGTACAAAATGAATCATCCAATCTCGTTTTTGAATAACTTTTTTTACTAAACACATTAAAACAGATTATTTTCAATGTTGGAAATCTTTATTTGGGCCTGTACCAAATCGGTCTGGGAGTAGCCCTTTTAACTGCTCGAACCTGGAAAAATATTTTTGGCATTGTTATAGGTTTTTTTTTGAGTTCGGGAAATGGTTGAGTGTTTTCCGGCAAGTAGAAACTGCTTGCAAAAATTTCAGCCAGCAGTTTAACCTTGTCAACCGCGTGGGTGAGTGCTTCGTCATTCTTTAAGAGAGTTGGAATTGCTGAACTAGCACTAAAAGAGTACAAGTGGCAAATGCTGCTGTCTTCCGCAAACGAGTGCATAGCGTTGGAAGTTTGATAAAGAAGGTCGTTGAGGAAAATAAGACAGACAAAAAGGTGTTACTACCTCGGGGAGCAGTAAGGATCTTGGCACGAACACGCTGTGCGTGAATAAATTTATCACTCCTAAGCACCTTGGTACAAGAAGATCTTGCTTTTTGCGTAACAAATCAGTGTCTCGATTTTTGTTTAAACGCCAATTGGTGAATGTTTCCTCTCTGGATCTGACTGCATTGTTGCATGTCCGATTGAACCAATATTTGGCCCTTGATTTAATCGAAATCTGCTTGAAGGGGATGAATGTTTTCTTTCATTCCTAGCAAGACATTACATCTTAAGACAGAGTGATTAATTTTTCGCCGCCGTGTATTAATGTCATAAAACTTTCTATCCAATTTGTTTGCTTTATCATACTTTAAGCTTTCATATGGCCTTAGTGTCCTTTTTTTTAACAGACTTCTACTTTACTTAGATAACTGTCTGGCGCAATGAGATTTAAATAGAGTCTTAGCAACTTTTGGCCGCATCTAAATGTTTATTTTAGCACAAACAGCTCATGTCCCAAAATAAAACAATAGGAATTTCCGTAATTCACAGTTGCTTACACACACACGAGCATACTTATGCACACTTGCTGTGTTGTCATATAACAGTACATAATTTAAAATCTACCACAAGTACACAAACAACAACAATAGTGTGTTTATGCCTTTAAGTTGGAGGTGGTAGGTCGAGGTGAATTAAATATGTGTCACACATTTCAACACAAAAGTACGTGAAGAAAATGTTTCGACACTCATTTTGCAACTCCATCCAGCCTTGAAAAATTTTAGACAATTTCATATAGATGAATACATACAAATAGAGTGTGTATGTATGTACGTTTGTATTTTTATTAACAGAGAGAGACATATAAATGTGAGTTTAAATTCCTTGCGGCACATTGTTCGTATCTTTTTTATGTGGGTTTTATAACAAGGTTTAATATTGTGACAGAAGGAAGGACAGAGAGAAGAATTAAAACAAAAAAAAAAAACAGAGAGGAATGGGAAACTTAATGGACTGTATTCATAGTCAGAAATAAACAGGCATATTCTGCAAATAAATTTTCAGGAAAATGATTTGAAATTACTGAAATATTGTTGGGAGCACAAAAATATTAGTAATCTCCTGATTTAAAACCGGTCAGCTCAATGGCCGTAGATTCTAAATCACTTGCTCATATTTTGTATTTGTTTTGCTATATAAAATGTTTTTCAGTTATTTATGCAATAATATTGGAGTTTTTATATAAAACAAATCTAAAAATTCACAAATTATTGAAGACATCACTTCTTTTCTTTGGGCAAGCTTCGTGATTTACTTTTTGTTTTATTAGTGCCAGGTCACACACATCAACTTTAGTTGACTTTATAGAAGCTTTCGGTGAGGGGAATAAGAAGGGAAAAAGAATTGCCGGTATTCGGCAATTCCTTACTTTTCTTGCGTATACAATGTAAATAGCATGAAACAAAAGGTAGAGAATTGCTCAAAAATTGCCGAAAAAAGTTTTTGTGTGTGGACAAGAAAGCAATTCCAAAAGAAAATTGCTAAAAAGTTCAGCAACTAAAATCGCTCTGTCTGACCATAGACTTAGCAGTCATCTGTGGCTACGTGATTCATGGGGTTTGCCCATAATTTGGCAGAAGAAAAGCCCTCTAAAACAGCTAAAATCTCGTGAATTTCAGAACACCAAAAAAATCATCTTCGTTACTTTAAAACCGTTCGTGATTTAAAACCAGGCTTGAAAATATACTTTAGAACAAGTGTGCCCAGCCCTATGCGCTTGATACTCAATTGTTTTTGTAAATGAACTTAGCTATAGGGCTGTGCTCTTTAATACACAAATACTGCGCTCAGCACTACCAATGAAAAATACACAAACAAATTCGTCTTATATATTTTTTTGTCGTTCTTCACTGCACACACCCAAAAGCAAAGCAAAAACACTTTCGCATATTTTGCTGGTAAACATTAACGACAACGATTATCCGTGTGAATTTTGTTTTTGTAAATGTTTTACTTTTTACAACAAAAAATATTAAACAAATATAGTTTTTCCCTAAATGTATTGGTGTTTACTCTTCGATATACGACTTGTGGGCACCACTGCTTTAGAACAACTAAAGTGAACTTTCTTACTTTCTTTCGACTCTAACTCATTAATAGACAGGATGTGTAATTGGTGGCAGGCACTTCAAGTATTTACTGAAGGTGGTACAACATTTACAACCTCAAACATTTGCAATGCAAGGATATTGCATGTTGTAGAATTGCTACTGTCAGTAAATTTATTGGCCTTTCATAATAATACCTTGATTATACTTATCTCACAACTGTAAACGTAAAAAACACATTTTTGTTAAAGTTTTTTAAGTATGGAGAGAATTTTGTAATATTTTGCTCCCACAAAATCCAAATACAGTATACCATGTGTAAGTACCCACCGCTTAAATGCCTTTTTCGTTTATTCACCCTTTTCTCACTTATTTTCTTACAAAAATACACGGTTAATTATTTTTTTTTTTTTCATTCATTTATTTATTGAATCTTCACAAAGTGAACTAACAATAAGTATTCAAATCCTAATACCAAATACATAAAATTAATTAAGTCCAGCCAATGCTAGACAAAAATGTTTTATTTTTCACGGTCAATATCGGTAAAATCAACTATTTCACGTTCCCTCCTTCTCAACCGAGAGTGGCCTTCAATATTAAGTATATTGAGTGCAAGACGATTTGGATGAAGTTCCAATTTACTGATATACCTTGTTGCGTACTTATGAATTCGTGAGTTTTTTACATACCATGGAGCTGCGGTAATTGTTCAAAGGATTTTGTTCTGTCACCTTTGAATTTTTTCAATGTTTGAAGCGGAGGCGGTGCCCCATAGTTGAATTCCATAGCACCATATAGGCTTTAAAATTGCATTGTATAATAAAAGTTTCAAACCCAGCTTCAATGTCGTTAACCTTCTTTTAAGTACCCATTTTGGCTAATTATCCAAAATACTGAAATTCAAACATTCCCTAATAATCCCTTCATTTATTTACTCATTACTGCCTACCAATTCACTCAACTCTGTTGACAAATTTGTCACTTGTTAAACATAAAGCGTAAATTTTTGTGAATTCAGCCAATTTGCTTTTTAACGTTCTGATACGCTTTTATTATATACATACATGCATGTACTCCTATTATTTTTTTCTATATACTTATGTATGTATAATTCTTGTGATAATGAAATTGTTTTTGTTTGTTTTTATTGAATAAAATATGTTATTTTGAAAACTTCGTTTGCGTTAATTTTTATTTTGACGTATGAAACGACTTTGATTTAATTTAAGTCCGTTTGGATAAATGCCTTCGTAAAGGTACTTAAGTGTCTTCGCATAATTACCTCTATGAGGTAATTAAACGTCTCCCCTTTAATACCTTATTCGCTCAATTACCCAAAAAATACAACAACTTGAGTGAGGTAATTAAGCGGGGCTTACTGCATCTTGTATTACGATGTGAACGCGCCCTAAGTGTATTGAGCTAAAAGGAGGCTATAAATAATAAATGTGTGATATATAATTATTTGATCTTGTTTAAGTAAATATTTCTTATTTTTGCAGCTAAAGATCGTTTTTTATTTTTTATAAAGAATTCAACAGTATTTATTTTCAATATTTCGATAACAATTTGTTATCATCGTCAGGAAAATTAATATGTTATTCAACAACATATTAATAATATAACAAATTGTTATCGAAATATTGAAAATACTGTTGAATTTTTTATAAAAAATAAAATTCGATCTTTAGCTGCAAAAATATGAAATATATAAATAATAAATGGTTTAAAAATATGTATTTTTCCTACTTAGGAAACCGCAATATCAATCCGCCCTCGTATGTATGAGATATACTTTAGCAAGTATTGAACTTAGCGCAGGACTATGAATATAGGCCAAAGATGTTAATATGGGTATTGTCTTTAGAAATTTAAGTTTGTGCTTTTTGGTTCTATTGTGCCTTTTGTTGTTGTTGTTGTTGTTTTTTCCTTATCAGCTTCTACTACTTAATGACATTACAATAGTCAAGGATGATTAGGTTAGGCAATGTGACTAATATTTTCCCATGGGCATTTAACATATTCAACATGACTGTGACTTTTTTGTTTTTTTTTTTTTTTTGTTACTTTCATTCATTCGTTTATGCTGCCATTTATCCATTTATCGTATTAAAAAGAAAACACAATAATGATTTTATTTGTTTATTGATTTATGAAAGAAAATCCTTAAAAGATTATTATAAGATCAACATTTTAAGAGCACTTATTGGCTGCCGGTTACATAAAATTTGCAACTCACAATACTATTGCTTTATTTGAGTGCACAAAGTACGAGGGCTGTTTGGTAGCTCCGTGACTGCATGAAAAAAAACAAATTTTTTTGGCATATAAGCTGGACTAAATGCGTTGGCTCAACGTATTTAGTCCAGCGTATTTCTAATGTTTTTAAGCTGCATTCACCTATTGTTTGCGAACAAAATTTTTGTCCGGACCAAAAATTTTTACTGAGAGTTTTCTGCAGCAGGATTCACCCATTGCAAAAAAATGTTCCGGAAAATCAGAGCTGCCATATGTAAACAAAATCTGTTAGTTTTACAAGGTGGTACACGCAGAGAAAATGCATTTCTTCATATTGTTATGGCAACATTAGTATGTACTCCGTAATATTTTGTATTGTGGCGTATTATTGTTTTTAACATAGTATAAGTCTTAATAAATATACTAGTGTAAAAATGTCACCGTATTTATTATTATGACTCTTTTATTTTCAAATATGGTTGGATAGAATAATAGTATTTAAAAAATATAGTTCGAATACGACAATAGCTGTTGTTATATGTATTTAAAAGTTCTTTATTTTAAACATATGTATGTTAGACCTATTCACACTTGTATGTTTACAGAATATTCATTGCTGATTTTGTTCAAGGCTTTGACATATAATTTTATTTCTGTTTTATTTTATTTTGCCATGTCAAGCAGTCAATTTTTTCGTGTGTTTAATTATTAACAAATATAAAAAATAAAAGAAAAAGTTTTAATAATAGAAATTTTTAGTAAAATAAATAAATAAATAAGCCGGTCAAGGAGAATGTTGTAAGTATATCGTCATAAATGAACAATAATGTATGAAAGCAAAGAGGTTTGTATTAGCACTTTCATATTTTCAAACGATAACAAATTAATTGTATGACTATTTGACAGATTTGCGGCCCAATAATTTACCAAAGATACCAGGAAGACGCCCAAATGCTATTGATTTTTTGAATATAAATTAGAATTAGTAATCCTTAGACAATATTTTTTAAATAAATTATATTTTACTGCAAAAAATTATAAATTTATTTAACGATGTGGCCATCAACAGTAGTATAACTGGATGTGACAATAGTAGTTTAGACGTTCACAATAATATAGACAAGAGCGATAATATAATGTGGTTGTCGTGCGAATATTACTAAAACTTTTACCAAAGATATGGTTACGTCACATAATATGGTTCTTGAATCTACTTAGTTTAGCAAGCAACATTTCAGACTGAAATCATTTTATTTGGTTGCCTTTAACCATATAATTCAACAATAGTATGTTGCCCTTAGAATATTGTTCTCTCAACTATATAATTTTTTTTACGTGTAGTACTGCTTGTTATTATTTTGGTTTATTTTCCTGGCGCATTTTACATATTCTTAATTATTAGTAAATATTGTGTGATAATATTCCATTGCTTTTGCTTATGGGCATTGAAATACGTAAAGCATTATTATTAGCGAAGTACATATATAAAAAAAAAAAAATTAATAAAAACAGTTGCAGTGAAAAGACGTTTAAAGCAAAGAAGAGCAATGGGTTATTTTTACACATTATATCGTACATACACGCTCTTCCTGGCTTTTTCATTTCTTCAATAAGTTTTTGGACAATCAATTCATTTATTTGCATATTAAAATTATTAATTATTTTTTAATAACTATTAAAACTATGTACATATATCAAATGCCAGCCATAATTGAAATTTCATCAGAATAAAAGTACTATGTATATTTTTTATTCGATGGGCAACTCAATACAATTTTGTATTAAAAAATATATCCTATTGGCATCTCAGTTCAATTTTATCCCGATAAAATATAAAATTAATGTAATTCAAGTTGAGAGTTGCTCGTAAAAAATATTTTCTCTCTCTCTCAAGAAGAGAGACGTCAAACTACATATAAAAAAAATTTTGTCTGGAAAAAATTTTGTTCGGAAACAAATGGTGAATCCAGCTTTAGTCTTACCAAATATGAGTACTGTTACGTTTTTGCTTTTAAAAACACTTTTGCGGATTATTCAATTGCGAATGAGATCACTAACATTTGTTCGTTACACACTACTTCATAATAAATACTAAAATACTTTACACTTAATACCACTGTGTATTACAACACTAGACGTGCTCACTTTTCTGACGCTGCCATTACACAGGAAAGTACTTTCATGAAATTTCTGTAAACACATTATAACGTAGCGTTTAGACAAGAAAATTGTTTCATGAAAGTTGCAATGCACTCACACTTTTTCACTAACTCACTCACATTCTGTGAAGTTAATTTTATAATTATTATTTTACTACAATGCTGCAACTTTGTATAATTCTTTGTATGTGGCAACAGTGTTTGGCCATGTGTCATTTTGCTTTCAGAAAACGTCAAAAAATTTGTTTCATAAAATTTTTAATGAAAGCTGGGTGGAAAGTAAGCAAAATGCGAGAGTGTTAGTGAAAAAGTGTGAGTGTATTGCAACTTTCATGATATTACTTTCCTGTCTAAACGTTAGGTGACTTAAGACTGTATTGTACAACGTTCAATTAAACTCTGCTTCTACCGAAGATCTGCCTGCTATTGATAATTCTAGAATTAAATGTAGAAATATAATTCTTACACATATACACACAGATGCTTACGAAATAATACGAACGCAACAACTGCAAACAATAAAGCCCATGTCACAGCAAAGCAAAAAACTCTGGCAACGCTCACGATTTGTTTATTTATCTAAAAAAAATTGTTGTTAATTTTTATATTTAATTATTTCTTATGATAATAGAAGTTAGAAATATTATTGGACGAACTACTGAAATTGGTTCTAATTGTTTTCTTAGGAGGTGTGCGAAACAATAGCAAAATACTGTGGTGAAAAATAATTTGTCTGTGGTAAACAAATTTCATGTTTTTACTGTGTGAAAAAATATTATATTTGACAACATAAAATTTTGACAAAAAAGAAAAAAAAATTTAAACTAATAAACAAATAAATAACTAATAAACAAATAAATAAAAATTAACAAATTAAGAAATAATTATAATAAAGCCATTTTTCAATTTAATATTATTTAATTTTTACAATTTTAATTATAAAATTTTCAATTATAATTTATTTCAATCAAATTCCTACATTTCAAATATTTCTATCCTATTGTCAAAATTTATATTAGCCCCTAGGGGCAAGGCGAATTTATACAGGTGAATGCAAGCGGGAAGGCGAATTCAATACTATGTATTTTGTTATTGTAAAACATATCGTGAATGTCAAAATTTAAATTCGCCTAAGATTGTTCAGCTGGGGAAAAATTTTATATAAACGTTAAATATAAACTTTTATAATTGTTTGTAATTAAAATCACAGATTATATTAGTTTTTCACTGTTAAATTCACACAATTTCTTGAAATTGCACTAAATCATACAGATTAAAATGGCGCGAAAATGTTTGTAAATAAAAGAACAAACATTTTACAGTCTCATTGGAAAAAACGCGGCAAGCAAAAAATAATCACCCATTGCTGTCAAGTTCACCTAGTAATGAATTCGCCTTGTCCTAGGGCTAGTAAAATTTTATTCACCTCAGAAATGTCAAAATTTTACTTACGAGAATACTTTTCTACCGTTTCACACACGGCCAAAAACATAACATTATTCATTCATTTATCCGTGTCAATGGAAAGCCCCTGAATTTAAATACGGACAACTCTTAATAAAAAAAAGTATTTTACAATTATTTTAATGAAATAGAAACAAAATTCTAATAAAAATATTGTAGGTCTTTGAGAAATACACCATAAGAAATTTTTATTAAAAAAATACTAGTTAATGAGTCAACTTGGTATGGTCATAAAATTGTCTGAGTAACTTAATCTCAAAGCAATAATAAAGTTAATAACTTATAAATTTAGATGTCATTATTGACGTATATAAAACAGTCACAAAAAACCCCCCGGAATTACTTTTAATCATGTAACTGTTAAGTTTGCCAATAAATTAATATTTGAATATATGGGAATTATATTGTGGTTTCTATAAAAATGGTCACACATTCAATGACAGAACAATATACTAGTGCATACTTGTGCATACACACATACACATACATACATGTATGAATCTATTTCATATAAAATATACAAGCACTGCAGAGCAGAGCTTGTTATTATCATAGCTACAAAGTTAATTGTAGCAAGATTATTCAAAGTTTATGCAGAATGAAAATTTCCCTTCAAGGGAAATTTTTAATCTTAGCAAATTTTCTTCATATCAGAAATGCTTCCACAGAAATTTTTTAAGCAAAAATTTCATTTAAATAAAAATTTTCCACAAAATTTCCCACAAAAGGAAAATTTCCATTTCCTTAATATATTAAGATGTTAAAACGTTTTCAATTTCACATTAAAGTAAATACAAAATAATTAAGATTAATTTTTATTAAATACCTCATTTCAATAAAATTTCCCCTATGACGGAAAATTTCAAAATGCAAGTTTCACCAATATTTATTGGCAATTTTTGAATATTAATATAATCAGTAAGTTGGCGGCATTAATTTTTATTAAAAATTTGTTATAAATAAAAATTTCACCTTAAAGGAAATTTTCTGTTTCCGTTGAAATATTAAAAAACACTTGCGCAAAACAAAAATATCCCCCTAAAGGAAATTTTTATTCTTAATGATATATATACATATATATATATATAGCAAAGTTTCTTCAAATTTGAAATACTTCCACAGAACTTTTTTAGCCAAAATTTTTTTTATAAAAATTTTCTCCAAAAGGGAAACTTTCCATTTTACGTTAAAACTTTAATATTTTTATAATTATCTGAAGAATGTTAAACGACAAAGCTAAATAAATGCTTATTGTAATATATACTTAGCAAAAATTTAAGCAAAATAAAAATTTCCCATAAAAGGAAAATTTCCATTTTTTAATACATTAAGATGTTAAAACGTTTTTAATTTCTCATTAAAGTAAATACAAAATAATTAAGATTAATTTTTATAAAATACCTAATTTCAGTTAAATTTCCCCTATGAGGGAAATTTTCAAAATGCAAGTTACACCAATATTTATTGGCAATTTTTGAATATTAACTTAATCAGTAAGTTGGTGGTAGTAATTTTTATTAAAAATTTACTATAAATAAAAATGTCACCTTAAAGGAAATTTTCTGTTTGAAAACTATAGAAAAATGTATTATTTTTCTAACAATCTCTTAAATAGAGACAGAATAGAAATATTAAACAAAACATGCGCTAAATAAATATATCCTCTCAAAGGAAATTTTTATTCTTAAGGCTATATTACTATACAAGTATTTAACAAAGTTTTCCTCCAATCTTAATTCGCAGAAATTTTTTAGTAAAAAACTATCTTAAATAAAAATTTCCCTAAAAGGGAAATTTTCCACTTAACATTAATAACTTAATATTTTCATAACTGTCTAAAGAACTTAAGATGACAAAGCTATAAAAATACATGTATTGAAAATTTATGCAAAATAAAAATTTCGCCTACGGAGAAATAATATATTCCCAAGTTTGTAAAAAATCTTTTTAAGTAAAATTGTCTACCTTAGCTTTATTTGGTATATGCATTTAAGCAATTTTTTACGGCCGTATTCATAAAAAATATTTTATGTTTATTAAACAGTTATTTGAGCAATTTCCCATAGAAATTTGCCAAATAACAGTTTAATAAACATAAAATATATTTTATGAATAAGGCCATTAATCTTTAGGTTTTTTTGTTTTAATTTTATACGTAAAGTTTACCTTGATGTGGAGAATTAAATTATTCGTATTGGCCCTGTGATTACCTTTAATTAAATTGCCAACAATTTAAATTTCAAATCAATACAACATATCAAAAGTATAGACTTTAAAAGGTCATTTGTAATTTAATAAACGATGCGTGAAAGGGGGAGAAGAGAGAAAATAAGTTCAATATGAAATCAAATAAACACACAACTTCTTTCCCCCTAAGAATAAGCCAAATAACGATAATGTATTTAATTTATTATGCTCTATACCAGGGGTGCCCAAAAGTTCTATATGGAAGAACCAACTCCAATACATTTAAGGCAAAACTACTTTTATTTAATATTATTTGTTGTAAAAAGCAAAACATCTTTCAAAAATAAAATTTACACTGACAATCGCCGTCGTCAGTGGTTACCAGCAAAGCAGGCGAAAGTGCTGTTGCTTTGCTCTTATGTGTGTGCAGTGAAGAACGACAAAAATATATATCGGGTGGTTAAATTTCAAGGGCCGATGTTGAATGTGAACCACACCTAAAACACCACTAAAAAGTTTTTTTCCGAATTTTATTTGACATTTCTCTATTTCAGACTTATTCAATTTGAACCATGGAGAGATACACAATCCAACAACGTGTTAAAGTTATCCAGACTTATTATGAAAATGATGATCACTTTTCGAAGAAAATCATCTTCAGTGATGAGGAACATTTTCACCTCAGTGGATTCGTCAATAAACAGAATTGCCGCATTTGGGCGAATGAGAATCCAAGAGTGACTGTCGAAAAACCAATGCACCCCCAAAGAGTGACTGTTTGGTGCGGTTTATGTGCTGGCGTATTTTCGGGCCGTATTTTTTTCAAAATGAGGCCGGTCAGGCAGTTACTGTGAATGGTGTTCGCTATCGTGAGATGATAACGAACTTTTTATGGCCCGATTTGGAAGATATGGATGTAGACGATATGTGGTTTCAGCAGGACGGTGTCACTTGCCACACAGCTAACGAAACAATTGCTCTTTTGCGCAACAAATTCAATGGCCGTGTTATGTCACGTAATGGCGATGTCAATTGGCCGCCAAGATCATGTGATTTGACACCGTTAGACTTTTTTCTTTGGGGTTATTTGAAAAAAAAGGTGTACGTCGATAAGCCAGCAACAATTAAAGCAACAGCTAAAGGATAAGATAATTCGGCACATTAACGGCATAGAACTTCCATTATGCCTCAGGGTCATCGAAAATTTGGACCATCGGATGGAGGTGTGCCGCCGTGGTCGCGGCGCCCATTTGGCCGATATTTTGTTCCATACATAATTGAATAATACCAATATATCATAATAAAATAAAATTACAATAATTTCCTAAATAGTTTGTGTTTTATTCAAAATCAACATCGGCCCTTGAAATTTAACCACCCTTTATATAAGACAAAGTTGTTAGTGTATTTTTTTATTGCTAGTGCTGAGTGCAGCTTGTGCGTATTAAAGAGCACAGCCCTATAGCTAAGCTCTTTTACAAAAACAATTGAGTATCAAACGCATAGGGCTTGGGTACTTCTGCTCCATACATACATATGCATACATATGTAGGTATATAGATTTCGTTGCTTTAAGTTGGGCATTAACTAGCCGATTGCTTTTAAAAAGAATTTAATTCCATTAGTATGAATTTCGTTTTTTATATAACGTCATAGCAAAAGACATGTTTAGACATGAATATGCTTGCAGTTATATGAACGCTAGATGTCAAATTAAGCCTTTTGGTGTTGTGGGGCTATTTTATTTTAAGTCATTTTTTTTTTCTTTTCAACACAAAGGATTTATTTGATTGAAAAGTCTCTGGTGTAATTAAAATTAAATTTATGAAAAAAAAGAGAAAATGTAACAAAATCCACATTTCAGTCAAAAGGGAATGTAAAGCGTAAGAGTTAACTTAAAAATAAAAAGTTAAAATATTGATATATAAAATATTAAATATAAGTATGTGGCGAGTTCTGGCCCAATGTCGATTTCTTTCGGATGCCCCCTGCTCTTATCCTCAGCCTACATGTTGTCTGTTATCTCAAAAACATTGCTTCTGTAAAAAACTTGAGCGAAGTCGTCTGACAAAATTTCAAATTGAGCGTGCTCTATTTTGATATGTTTAATCATCTGACATTAGAACTCTATGCCTTGTGAACAATCCAGCGGCGGTTAACTTTGGACGGTATAAATAGTCGGCTGCAGGAAATTTTCAACACATTAAAATTTTAATATGTTTTAAATAATTATTTTTTATCATAATAAAAATCATAGACAATGTCAGACGTAAATGTACATCTACGTTTGTGAGCAAATTTGACAAACCGTCTGTAAAAATTATAATTTTGTCAAACATGAAAAAATACATGAGGAATTACATATTAAAAAAACAGCCGGAAAAACATGTCTTCTGTGGGTGCCTTAAGTAATACCAGCCAATTTGACAGTTGGGGTTTGAACAATATGGACTTCATCATAATTTTTTTTCATTCATTTTATTTTATTCATTATTTTTGTATGTTTTTAGATTCTTCTCCTATGTGTATATATGTACCTGTTTTAGTTTATTTCGCTTACTTTTAGTATATATAAGTATAATAATGTAAGTATAATCATTAATATAATAAAACTTAAGATATCGCAAAAAATGTCTTGACGTTTTTATGAAACAAAAAATTTAGTTTCCATTTTAATTAACAAAAACGAAACACTCAGATGTCAACACTAATTGAGATGAACAAATTGAATTCTTCATTTAATAACAGCTACAAATTACTTGAAGCGCAAAAAATTTACACATTTACACTTACACAGTTACTCGTACTGCTTAAAACCTTCAATTAGAAATGTGACACAGACATTTATTTATATAAGAGAATTTAATGAGAGTGAGAGTTAAAGTAATTGGGTTTATAAATGTAAACTCAATTTGCTTAAAAGGACTTTTTTTGCTCAAAGATTTTAGCAGAAATAAAATGGATAAATGTACGTAATATTTACATAATTTTAAATACTTTATAGTGCGTTTCCATTACAAGCAAATTAATTCGAAGTGTTTCTATCATGTTTAATTTTCTCTTCGAATTTTTGAAATCAGTTTGAAGTTTGTATTGTTTGATTATTTAATTTCGTTTAATATTTATTTAATAGTAAGTTTTACAATTTTCTACACTTATGGAAACAAATATTGCACAGAAATGGCTTTGCCTTACATCTTAGATATTGAAAATTTTTATGAAAAAGTTATATATTACAATTAAATATTTTGTAATTTTTGATTATATATCATCGCAGGAAAAAATAAAATTTTTATTCAATAAACATTTAATATACCAAAATAAATAGAATATTAATATACATATATTCATATTAAATTATATTCAACACAACAACGATTTAACGGCAACAGTCTGTAAAATCATCCATTTTGAGTGTAACTCACCAATAATGGATGTCCCAAGTCTGCATTTGTAATAATAGTAGTCAAGGCGAATTCATAACAGGTGAAATTGACAGCGCAGCTGATAATTTTTTTTTAATTTTAATCTGTTTCAGATGTCAATAGCATAATAAAAACAAAATTGGAAAACAAATTTTAAAACAATTTTTTAAATTATGTATTCTATTTTGAGCGCCAGATATCATCCAGAATCATCCGCAGTTTGGCTGGCTATTTGCACCTTTTCAAGCTCTATGACCTGAGACTTTAATTTTCACGAAATAATTAAATGTTTGTCTTTTATTGTAAATTTTTTTTATTATATTTTTTTTTAATTCCTTTTTGTGTTTATATTTTTCCCTTGACATTTGAAAAAGATTTGTTTTTTGTAGTGTTGTATTTATTGCTCTTGCATTTACCTGGTATGAATTCGCCTTGATAGTAGTGTTTCTTTATAGCGCATTTACACCAACTCAAAATCTAGTAGATTTGAATTGAAATCTACAACGAAATCTATATAGTTTACACCACCGTTTTTTGACATCTAGCAAGATTTCATTTGCTCAAAAATAATTTATGCATGCGGGTTTGACAACACAATATTATCAGAGACTGAATACACCAGCATTAAAGTGTATATTTTTTGTGCCCAGAGACTGCATACACCAAATTATAGTGCAATTTTTAATGCAGCGTAGTATTTTTAAGTACTTTTTGCAAGAAATCACAGTTGCATCGCTTAGTACTGAGTAGATTTCAGGAGATTTCGTCGAAATCTACTCATAAAGTAGATTTCTTTTTGTATGGGAAATCCTCTCAAAATCTACTAGATTTGGCTTGAAATCTCGAATGAGCAGATTTTGCTTTGGTGTAAATAGGCTATTATAGTTGTTTTGCAAATTAAGTTGATTTGAGGAAATCATCTCAAAGTGTTTCCACTGTGTTGTAAGTAATTTTCTTTTTGAATTTTCGAAATCAAGTTGACGTTTGTGTTGTTTGATTACATTTGTAATTTTTTTTTTTTCAATAAACATTGTGCAACAAGCTGTTTAAATACAATTAAATACGCTGAACATTAATGAGCAAATTAAAGATGCTCTCGATTACGTGTTTTTTTTTTTGGCTGCGAGATATTGGAAATTGTGCCAAATCTGTTTCATCGAAGGTTGATGCCCGACTTTCTTTTAAAACGGGAAAAGCGTAAAGAAAGATTTGAAGTTGCTTTCCTTATACGAAGACATCGGGATAGGAAAGGAACGCATTCCTCTTAAATTAGCTTCAACGTGGAAGGGTATCCAAACCGCAAGAATCCTAGAAATCAAACATGTAGAGTGTAGCTTGACTTTATTGTTTTCGTCGCTTGTGCCGAAGTAAATATAGCACTGATTTCCCTAGATAAAATGAACCTGAGCGCCCACGAGTAGTATCTGTTACTAAAATTTACAACTACTGTAAGAAATTTGAATATCAGGCTGTAGTTATAGGTGCGTCCTTCAGAGCACTAGTCAGTTGTGACTTGCATACAAATGAAACTTCCCTACTTAAGGAATACGCAACCTCTTTTAGATAGATGTTTAATGAAGACGCTATGGCCACCTACAGGCTCTCGGAAGCAATTCGTAAATTTGCCATTACTTTAGAGAATCTAATTATCACAACGGGACCAGATTGAATCAGTGCCCAAGGGCACTGATCAGTTTTAACTAATTTAATTTCAACACTTTAAATGCTGTGATAACGTTTGTTTTGGTCGTTCCGTGTGTTCACAACATTACTCCCTCTTTCATCCTCATAATCTATTTTCTTAGTTCCAGTACAATACACTACATATGTAGGGGCTATCCCCTGAGTATTGGTCCAAGACAAAAAAAAAAAAAGTGGGCTGGCATTTCTACAGCTGACAGCCTGTTAAAACTAGTTCGCAAGCAAACAAAATAGTTTCATATTCTTTATTTTATTTATTGGCATTGAATAGACAAATATAAATACTTTATTTCATAATTTTAATAAAGAATAAAAAAAAAAAAAAAAAAAAAAAACGGAAAATAACATTTAGTTTTTATTAAATTCAACTTTATAAACAAATAAATCAATTAGTCTGGCAGTTGTCGAGTTTGTAAAAGAAAAATCAAAAGATTTTGACTTTTTTCAAGTTGGCTAGTCCTGCAATTCGATTGTGCTGTGTGTGTTCGAGTCGCTTGATCAGCTGTCAAAATCTATACTTGTAGTTTTTTTGCAGAAAAAAATTGTCTTTAATTTCATGGAATTTGATAGTGGAATAAAAATCTTTTAAATCAATTTATGAAGTGTGTGGCCAAGAGTCAATTCAGTTGAAAGATCAATTGACAATTGAATTGAAACGTGTATGGACCGCTTTGTTAGCAAATTTTGACAGTTGAGGTTAAAAATTCGTCATTTACACAAACAAAACACCTGTTGTTGTTTTAGTGTTGCACCTTATTTTTTGTATCATGTGTGAAATCTTCAAAATTAAGCTAAAATCTCTATTCTGGCAACGCTGACGACAAGGTTACCAAACACAAACACATGTTCTCTACATATTTCATGTTGATCCAAATTTGCTCAATTTTTTATGAATACTGAAAATTATCAGTTGAGTAGTGTTTGTTGGTTTTCTCTGGCAGTTTTTGACGGAAAGCGGAAGTGAGCGCTTTTGGTAGAAAAGGAAATGTGTGAAAGAAATGTAAGATAAGAAATAGCACACATATCTTTATACATATGTACAATATTTATTATAAGTTCTCGGAGAAATATGGATGGATGTATGTGTTGTCTGTCAAATATTTTTAGTAATTATATATTGAATGAAAAAATATATGCACATACATATTTGTTTGTAGTTACATTTACACTCAAAAAAATAAACTAAATAAATTTCATTTAACAAATTTTATTTACATTTTAAACAAGATATAATGAAAAAAAAAACTACACAACATCTGCAGAAAATGTTAATTGTAGAATATGAAATAAAATTTTCTTAAACTTTTTCGAGTGTAAGGAGAAACTTTCTTGATAGAAAATAAAGCAGCTATCAAACTTTGTTACCAAAAGTTATTAGATATCAAAAATTATAGCTATATGTCGGCATTTCATAAATGTAGAAATGTTTTAATTTTATTTAATAATTTTATCTATTTCTTCGGTACCCTGATTTGAGTTTTTAAATATTCCTTTTTGTATGCAGCTTCAGTTTTAAGTAAAAAAATTATATTTCCTTTCGAGCCAGTATTAAGCAAAAAAATTGTTTTAGAATATGTTTATTTTTATTATTAAAAATAGGAAAATAGTTCAGCAAATTGAAAATTTCCCTTAAAAAAAATTTTTAATCGCTATAATTTTTCAATAAAAATCTATAAAAAAAACCGTACTATATAAGATTTTGTAAACAATTTATTACAAAAAAAAAAAAAAAAAAAAAAACAGAAATATTATTTAATCTTAAAATATCCCTTAAAGGTAAATTTGTATTCAGTTTTTGTTAATACTAAAACTGAATACAAAATGTTTTATCACACAAGCAACTGGTTTTATTTTGTTTAAAATATTAAAATACTTTTTAATTTAAAATTTCCATCATAGGGTAATTTTTTCTTTCGTACTAGTTTTAAGCAAATAGGTTATTTTAGAAAATTTTTGTTTCAAGCCAATCAGCCAACTTTATAAAAAATATCAAAAAAATATTTAAATTTAAAATTTCCCTTAAAGGGAAATTTGTATTCCCTATAATTTTTTCAATAAAAAGCTATAAAAGCCATATCCAACAACATATAATATTATAGACGAATTAAGAAAAAAATCGATTTGCCTTAATGGGAAATTTCTATTCAGCTTTAGTTATGGTCAGAAAATTTCAGAAATGACTTATTACTATAAGCAATTTTGTTTAAAATATTAAATTACTTAATAATTTAAAATTTCCTTTATAGGGGATTTTTTTTTATTGACAAAAAAGTATACTTTGGATGATTTTTATTCAAAAAAAGCTTTTTTAATGTGCAATAGCAAACAATTCTTCAAATTTAAAATTTCCCATAAAAGGAAATTTTTATTTTTCATAGTTTTCGTTACAGAAGTAATTCAAATGACTCTCAATTAGCGTAAATAGCAAATGTAATTGAAGCTGCACAAAAAAAGTGTTCAAGGCAACAAATTCCCTCAAAGGCTTATTACTGTAAGCAATAGGATTCCTTTTGTTTAAAATATTAAATTACTTGTTAATTTAAAATTTCCTTTATAGAGAAATTTTTATTTCATACTATTTCTTGACAAAAAATTTATATTGGATGATTTTTATTTAAAGAAACTTTCTTACTATGCAATATCAAACAATTTTTCAAATTGAAAATTTCTCATAAAAGGACAATTTTTATTTTCGATAGTTTTCGTTACAGAAGTATTTCAAATAACGCCCAATTAATGTAAATAGCAAATTTTATTGAAGCAGCACAAAAAAGTGTTCAAGTCAAAAATTTCCCTCTAAGGGAAATTTTTATTTGGTTTTAGTTTGTATTAAAGAAGTATTTTAGATAATTTTTTTATTATATACCAAGGCAGTTCTAGTACGGTAGTGGTATAAGCACAGCTGTCTTTCGTTTGCTTTGCGTAAATTTATCAAAAACAGATAGACTTCGTTGCTTTTTCAAACCAAATTTTGACAACAGTTCGTAAGTTCTACCAACAAAATACATGTTGATGTTTTTTGGTGTTGTATTTATTGCAATTCTGCCACTATCTATTAGAGCTGCCTTGTTATATACCAATACAATTTTTATTTGTCAAAATATTTTATCGTATTATTGCCAAAATTTTGTTGTAATTTTGGTTTATTTTCATTTGTTCTTCATTGAAATTAGACTAAAAAATGGTTTTACAGCCAGTTTACCAATCTGGATAGCGTGCTTACGTTCGCATTCTATGCGAGAGAAAATTGATTTTGGTTCGTCTAACTTTTTTTATGCGAACGATCTGTCAAAACTCAATGAAAATAAATAAAGAATATGCGAACGAATAATAGTGAGATAGACAAACCCAAATTGATTCGAATGTGAGTGACTAGCTTTCTTCGCATTAATTTTCATTTGAAATTCGTAAACTGTCTGTTAGTCTTATTAGTCTTATTAAATTGAATAAAAAAATTTATAAAAATCTTTTAACGTTAAAATTTGCCTCGATGGAATAGTAATATTTAGCTCTAGTTGGAAAAAAGTATACTTATTGTCTTATTTTATTTAAAATATCAAAATAATCTGAATTTAAAATTTTTTCTTAAAGCAAAATTTTTAATTAGATTAAAACTAATGAAAAAATTTGTTGTGTTGATAGGAAATTTTGAGTGGGTGCGAAATTGTTGCAGCAAATTAGGTATTTCAGAACTCTTTATAGATACATACATATCTAGCTATTAAAATTTAACCGTAAATCTTTTTAACAGCGCCAAAGTGGAAAATTTCCCTGAAAGAAAAATTTTTTATTTATTTTTTACCATTGTCAATTTCTATTCAAATAAAATGAATTAATTTTAACTTATTCTGTTAAAAAGATACGTATCATGTTTATGATTGTGACACGTTTCGGTTAATTGAGTTTCTAAAAAATTGACTGCAGAATTTTTTTAAGAACATTAAAAAATGTGTATCACACTCGACTGCCATTTGCGAGAATAAAAACGCATCATTAATTTATTCTCAATGACACTTAATGGCTGTTACTCAAAAAAAAAAAAAAAATATTTAGAACAAAATCAACAACAATTTGTTGAGTTGTATTTCCACTTTACAGTAAGTGTGGTTCATTCTTGTTATTCATTGCAAATTATGTACATATGTATGTTTCTATGTGCTTATGCATGTACGTATGTATGTATATTCAAATACTTTCTACCCACTCACCAACAACAACAAATCTTTTACATAACACTTCATCAAACAAATACATAAGTACATATGTCCTTGTAATTCTTACTCCCTCGCTCTCCAACTACAACATATCTGTTAAACAGTTATATTTGAAACTCGAGGCAAAAATAGTACTCGTATGTATGTATATTTGTTTATAAAAATTCTCCGGTTAAATTGAGTTTAACCACAATGGCGTATGTGTGGTAGTGAATGGGCAGGCAACCAGTCAATCAGTCCTTTGGAACTCGTAGTAAAAATATTTGCAGCAAAATTTCATTTAGTGAAAGTCATTACTGTTCAGTTTTGTTTTCCATTCAAAAACTATTTTGCTTTTTGTTTTTTCTTTTATCATTCATACACATCAAACCAACACACAAAAGCTTCTTTTGTTTCACAATGAGGGCAACTGGTAACGACATATTTAAGGCAATAGCAACAACTTGTGGCATATTTACAGTCGTTTAGAAACACATACACACAAGCATACACACATTCATGCATCCAAGCGAACACATACTCATTGAAATAAACACTTGTTATCAGAATGTTGTACCCAACAACAAATTGACGAAAACGTATATTGCGCGTTGACTGCGGCGCTATTTTAATAAATATAGTTTAAAAAACATGCTTGGTTATAAAACTAAAATAATTATCCATATAACCAGATAACTATCGGTATAACGCCTTTCGAGTTTTTTTTTTTTTTTGAATACCCAAAATCGGTTTCAGGAATCACCAAAAACCCCCACTTCCCCAGAAACAATATGGCAACTTCAATTTTCGCACTGAATGGAATGTCCGTTAATAGTTCAGATACATGTTAGAAGGGCAAAAATGCGCACCGACTATGCAAAACCGGTTCAATTAGGCTAGCGAAGCGGTTTCGAGTTTTTTTTTTTTTTTGTGAAATCCCAAAGTTGCTTTCAGACAATGTCCGCACCACTCCTCAGATTCAATGTGGCAACTTCAATTTTCGAGCTAAAGCGAATGACCATTTATAGTTTAGATGTATCTTCCACGTCTCCAAATCGGTCAGCGAAGTGGTTCCAAATTTTTTGGGAATTCCCAAAATCGACTTCGTCTCTAAAAAAGTGAAGACAATATTGATTTCTATCACACACCTGATTATCTTATCAGGAATGACAGGCGAAACAAGGTTTGGGGTAAACCTACCTACTGTGAAACATGGTGGGGTCAGTGTTATAGTGTGGGTAGCTATGGCAGCATCTGAAGTTGGTCGACTGGTTTTTGTTGAAAGTTTTATGAACAGATATCAGTATATCTCAAGCTATTTGTGAAACGTTTAGGCGTGGAAAGCAAATTGATTTTCCAAATGCCAAACATACTGCTCATATGTTCCGAGACTTGCTTTTTTATCATTCAGGAAGACAGCTCAATACACCTCCCCTGTCACTAGACCTTCATCCAATTGAGCATATTTAGGATCAAAAAGTTGTGAAACCCTGGAAACTGCCATAACTCGGTCGTAGTTGGAAATTGCACTCAGTATTATGGATAATTTGACGATGTCTACAGCTGTGTCGTTCATGAACGAACGGGTCAAATTGAATGGATCATCTTAGTGAACGGAGTGAGCCGGTCATTAAACTGACCACTTGTCGTTCAATAGACAATTTCTTGTGGGGTTCTCTTAACATGTGGTAAGACCAGTGTTGAATTTAATTTAGCATCAAACACTAAAACCATGGCATTATCCAGCTGTCCCTCGTAGATACGAGTATTTTATGTGGTATCTTTCACGCGTGTATCTTAACAGTTGTTGTTGTTGTGACCACTGAGTGCGATTATAATTATGATTTTATTTTCGCTTAGCTTCCCTCTTCGCTTTCCATTATATATTTTTCTACTTTATTTTATTGTTTGTTAATATTTACGACTGTATATGAATGTTTATGAACAAGTGTCATTGCTTGCATTTGATTGTTGTCTAAATGAGTTTTCCTTTTATATTAATTTCTTTCCTTTTTTCCTCTACTCATTCTTAAGATGCTCTGTAGTCTTGGATACGAGTATTATTAAACTGCCTTCCATTCGCCGTCATTGTTATTAAGTGCTTGTTGCCAATATTGATTTAGGAACTACGAGTAGAAGCAATTTAAAGAGAATTGTATTTTGCATCCTTTGAAACACTTGCCTTGGATTAGCCAAGGATGCTTAAAGGATATTGATGATAGTTTAAGCTTTAAGTAAATAAGTTCTAAATAGTTAATTGAATAATAAAGAGCATTCATTTCCTGATTTTTGGAATATCCAACTCAGATCAAAATAATTTAACAATCGTCAACTTATAGTGCACGTCATTGAAGTCGATTTAAAAAAAAGTGGATGGCACTAATTATCCCATAATCCTCACTAGGTGGTAGCTCTTCTGCGATGGATATTCTTTAGAGACATGTAGATTGCTATCGCTCTAAATTCTAGAGCATACAATTCCTGCCTTGACGTCGATTTTAAAGAAATATAAAGCGACTAGCTGTTGCGCGTGGCTTCGCTCGTCTTAAGCTCTAAAAACCAACATGGACCAATTCAAACCAAATGCCATGTGGATTGGTACCGCCCCAAGGGTATCCTTGTGTCTTATTATGGTCCCCCGGGGAACAGGTTTTGCCTTGGTGTATTCCTAACTTGGGCACTCTGTTTTTCGTTTTTTGTAGCAAATAAAACTCTAGGAAGCCGCATGACTAATGTTGTGTTGGCTTCCGAAACCATTACCAAGGATTTAAACTGGCAGAACGCAGATCAGCATGGTCCCCGGGTGGTTCTGATTGCAGTTCAACTCGGGCTGATCATGGTTGAGGTGCCTACCTTGGCTGAAACGTTCTGGCTGTGGTTGAAACCTAAAAAGCAGAAAGGTTCCTTGATAATTGTTTGGCTTGGCTTTTTTCGGGGACTAACAACCTCCTGATGATCTGTTGCCAACACAGCAGATATCTTTACTGTAAGGAACCAGTGGTGATGGTTGACGGGTGAGTTCGTTTACATTAGGCAACTTAGTTGGGCGATTCTACTTTTTGTTTTTATTTATTTCCTTTTAAACTTGCTTTGCTTTTGTGTACACATACAGCAATTTAGTTGCGCAACTTTCATTTTGTTTTACTTAAATTTTCTTAATATTTTGAACAGCCCGAAAAATAAACAAAAGAAAATGTCAAAAACAAGAATGTGCAAACAAAACGACTATTAATCGTTCGTATGTACTTATGTTTATTAATTGAATTTTGAAACATTTTGATTTTGACACGTTCGCATAAAATAAAGTTAGAAAAACCCAAATCAATTTTCTTTCGCCTAGAATGCTAATGAACTTATTCTTTCGACATCGGCGAACTAGCTGTTAATAGTTTTAGTTTTTTTTTTTTATCTTGGACCAGTACTCAGTACCCTACACTGCGTCGATGCTCCAGTGAGTCAATAGAGTTGGATACTCTACTGTCAGCGATAAGCTGCTTCGCTCTCTCCTGCACACGGTCGAGCAACCCCAAAATAGACTTTGGGGCACCGGCCCAAACATGAGAGTTGTATTCCATTTTCGGTCGGATATAGGTGGTATAGATAGTAAGGAGGTCGAATGGAGTGAAGCACATCTTACACCGTTTCAAAAAGCCGAATGCTTCTTTAGAGATATGAAAAATGTGATCATTCCAACGAACATCACACTGTATTTTCACTCCAAGAACATCGAGAGCATCCGATTTCTCAATATTTATACCATCCATGTGTACAGATGAAGCAGCACCTGCCGTCGTATGTTTGTGTGTTAATAAACAACACTGGGTCTTACGAGCGTTAAAAGCGACTCTGTTTTTACGACCCCATTCGGAGATTAATAGAAGATCACTATGCAGTGAGTCATTCATATTTTGCCTTTTGGCAAGGATCTCCGATAGGCTGGGCCTATTACTGAAAGAGTACGAATGGCAAATGCTGCTGTCATCTGCGAAAGGGTGTATAGGGTTGAAAGTTTGAAATAGAAGGTCATTGAGGAAAATAAGAAATAGGGTAGGAGAAAGAACGGAGCCTTGTGGTACCCCTGAATTAATCTTGAACTCGTTTAATGAGACCCCATCTATAACAACTCGTATAGTGCGGTCTCTGCGAAAACTCGATATAAACCGAGAAAAGTCATCACCGAATTGTTAAGCTATTTATTTTGTTAGGTACTAAACATAAAATAAGTTAAGAAAGAAAAATTAGATTTGCTTCACTATTTAAATTTGTATAGAATAAAAGGGGCACAATATATAAACATATACTCATTTTTGCACCCTATTGTATACCCGTATGTTTATCATGAAAATCTTAACAAAACGGAGTGCTGTTGAGTATGTAACACATATTGCAATAAACTGATTAAGTAGTACTTTAATTTAATATGCACATATTTAATATACTCACATACATACGTACATACTAAAACTATTAACAAGGGAACTTTTGCACAAGCTAAGTATTCCCCAAAGTAGGAGTGTGCACATATTGCTTAAAAATTAAATTGCAGCTATTTTTATAAAACACAAAAAATCTACAAGACTGCACTCTTGAGAATTCTTTTATATACGTTTATGATATTGAGCAGAAAAGCGCACAGAAAGAAACGGAAGTTAGTTTTTTGTAAACACAACAGAAATACACATGCACCAACATGCACCGACATGCATTTGCACACATCCAATCAACAATTGTTTCCTTAATAAAAACAAAAACCAAAAAAGCAAAAAATTCCCACAAAGTGGTGAGTAGCAGTAGTTGTGGTAGAGAATGGGAGAAACAACAGTGTTGTGTGCATGAAGTTTATGTTATTCTAAAGCTTATAAAAACAGGACCTTGATTTCAATTCGTTTTATTTTATAATTCCACTATTCTTTTTTATTGCTCGTGCATGGCCAGCTCTTTTTATTTTTACACATACTTACTTACTTGCTCGTACATGAATATGGACACATTCGAACATGCCAACATGAACACATTCAGACGATTAAATAATTGTACAAATATCCCGGTACATAAATTCAACAATGGGCACACGTACATTTTTAATGTATGCATGGAAATTCACTTAAGTATTTTGGTGTGTGCGGGAGTATATGTGGAATCATCCAATGTAATATAAATAGTAAAATAGAAATTGAAGTAAATTTACTTTAAAACACCGTAAAGCAGCTCTGGGCTGAGGAACAGCTCTCGCGTCATCGTAATTAGTTCTTAAGTGCGTTTAGGTTTGTCGTTGTTGTTTGGCCTTTGAGAGTTATACGTCTCATTCTCATTGGCTAACTGTCTACCGCAACTAACTGTATTAGTTTCGTTTTTTTTTTTTTTTTTGAGATATTTCGTTGTTAGCCAAGCGGCAACTTCTTATGCGAAGGCATAGGTCGGTACAGTTCACAAATTATATTAGTTTTTCACTTTTAAAATCACAAAAATTTGTCGTAATTACACTAAATCATACCAAAAAAAAACTTCAGATTAAAATGGCGCGAAAATTTTTGTAAACAAAAGAAAGCAAAATGACAGTCCCAGGAAGAAAAAGGAAGGAAGCAAAAAACTATCACCTGCGTTGTCAAGTTCACCTTGTATTGAATTCACCTTGGTGCCAGCGGATTGACCGAATTCGCCGATGCACCCACCTAAAAATTAATCCGCCTTGATGCGTCACCTTTTATTTACATTAACTGAAATCGCGGCTGCCAGATTTAATAATTTATAACTACGTTGACGATTTTAAAAGTAGCATACGGAATGATGATTTTAAGATTGTTTTTGCTGAAAATTTTTAAATCAAAGTTCAATTCAAACAAAATTTTTTCCACAATTGGTTACATGTACATATGTGTAACTGTGCATTTATTATGGTTATTGATTAAAACCAAGAAATAAAAATTATTGTGAATGAAGTAACATAAAGTAAAAGAATTTTTATGAAAAAGTGCTTCATAAAATATCTATTTCTTTTTTAAGTAAAAGTTATTGTTTTTACCGGTTTTTTACTAAATATATTCAAATTAAATATGTGTTTATATTTATTTCAAAACACGATCGCCAAAACATGATGTTTTAAAAAACTTTTGGCAACGCCGTGCTTATTACGAATACGTTTATTACGAATACGTTTAACGAGTGGGAATGTTATACGTTTAACGAGTGGGAATGAGTAAATACATAAAACTGAACACATACACTCTTATGGGTAAGGTAACCTAGCATTTAGACAAGAAAGTAATTTCATGAGAGTTGCAATAAAAGTTATTTACCTTCATAAAAAATTTCATGAAACAAATTTTTTGAAGTTTTCTGAAAGTAAAATGCCAAATTGCTAAACATTGTTGCCACATGCAAAGAATTATACAAAACTGCAGTATTGTAGTTAAATAATAAATTATCAAATTAACTTATTTTGTATGTTATGAAAGGAATTATTATGTTTTTCAATGCATATAAAGAAAACAATTAAAGTCTTTTTATAAAAATAAGCTCATAAAAAATTTATAATGATAAGTTTTTTCAACTCTAATCTACTCTAATTAGTAAGCAAACACAATTAGAATGGAGAAAAGTAGAGGTAAATTTTGTAACTCTTTGCTTCGGCGACATTTTTAAACTGAACTTTCACTCTCCTGTGTAGACGAGCAAGAAATTTGCATGAAAGTCGTCTATTTAATTGAAATTTTTATTTATAATACGTATACAGATATTTCATGAAAGTACTTTCCTGTATAAAGGCAATGTTACATACAAATATTATTTTCGTTGTTAAAAAGAATTGTGGAAAAAATAATGTGCCGAATGTGGAAAAAATAATTGAGAAAGAAAAGCAAGCTCAAACTAGCCCGAAGAAAAAGTACGGATTGTTTCCTGCAAGAAGAGGAAGCAAACTATTCTATCAAAAGCGATCTCATTTGCACAATTTTAAAGTACGGTAACGCTTTTCGTACATATTGGGAGTCCGCGGGATCCCAAAGTAAAGTAAAGAAACACTCCGATTATATCACTTATGTAGACTCTATGTGAGGGTTTTAGACAGATAATTTACGCTTGATGCGTTTGATTTTAGTCGCACTGTAAGAACTCAGAATAAGGTCTTCAGCTTAAATATCAAATTATTAATTGATGCAAGTTGTAAATAAATTAAAATTTCCTGTTTTTTTTTCAGTTCAAATTCAAAGTTCCCTTGCCGCCCGGTGTCAGCAGTGCCACATTGTTACCGAAATTAATACGAACAAAAGATATTAAACAATTACAGGATGGTAATTCACAACCTTCAAAGCCAAAATTAACGGTAAGTAAATGAATCAGTCATACGCGATTGTTAACAAGAAATACATGTAAACGTTATTTGCTAAATTAAACAACATTTGTTTAAATAAATTTTGACAACTTACGAATATATATTTGCATTATATAAGATTTATGAAACAAATTACATACATACATATATGTATGTATGCTCATAATATGAAAATAATAATGTTTAATTAAATGTGTAATTAAACACAAGTATGTATTTCTATTTCATATTTATTTTAGAAATGCCTCAACACCTTAGATCTCACATCACTGGGAATTGGTTCGTGTTGTGGCACTGGCATGTATTTAGTTGCCGGCATGGTGGCCAAAAATATTGCCGGTCCTGGTGTGATAATTAGTTTTATTATTGCTGCAATAGCTAGTATTTTTTCAGGTAATTATCTTAAACATCATAATAATAAATTATCATATTAACAAATGCTTAACAGTGTTGTAAAGTGTGATACATTTAAAACAGTTTTCATTGATAGCATGAGGTTGGCAGCTCATTGTAAAAAATACAGCAAAACTATTCTCTCGCTTACCCTGCATTTAGACATACGAGTAATCTCATGCGAGTGCTGAATATGTATTATCAACGAAAATTTCTTCGAAAAACTCGAATCTCTTGCAATTTTCATTTCTGTCTACACATGCGAGTGTCTACACGTGAACTACAAACAATTTGTTTCCCAATAATTAATTTGTATTATCATTATATTATTGATATTAACGCTTTATAATTTAAACATTTCTATCTATAGTGTTAGTTTTAATAAATTAACATACAAACTAGCTAAAAATTAGGTTTTAATTTTACAGCCAGTTTACCAATCTCGGCAGCCTGCTTGCGTTCGCAATCTAAGCGAAGGAAAATTGATTTGGGTTCGTCTAACTTTTTTCCATGCGAACGATGTGCAAAACTCAATGAAAATACATAAGAATATGCGAACGAATAGTAGTAAGATAGACAAACCCAAATTGATTCGAATGTGAGTGACTGGCTTTCTTTCGCATCCATTTTCTTTCGAAATTGGTAAACTGGCTGTTAGTTTTAATAAATTAACATACAAACTAGCTAAAAATTAGGTTTTAATTTTATAATGATCCAGTTGATTTGTTTAAAATTATTTACACGGTAACACTATTTGTTTGTTTGACATTTGATTGCATGGAAGTGTTAAAAATCACTCGCATGAAAATTTAGCTGCGAGTAGACCTGCGAGTGCGAAAAATGTGAATGTAGTAGTAAAAAAATGTGAGTGTATTGAGTTTTTCGAACTCTTCCTCGTATGTCTACACTGGGTTATACAGGGTAGGCCAGAAGTCAAGGTGCTTTAACGTCTACACGGTGGCAGCACTAGAGCAACAATACAACAAAAACAGGCATGTAGTGTACCACATGCCTACTGGCATGTAGTTTCACAACTATAAACTATGAAAGTACTTTTTCACAATTGCAAATTATAGGTGTGTTCTACGTCAATAACGAAACAGCCCGAACTAGTCCAAAGTGGTCCAAAAGTGTTCCACGTAACAATTTTTGTGCAATTTTGAGAGAAAATAAGAGTAATTTTTTTTAATTTCCTGTACAAATTAGCCCGAACTTTTTCTTTGGGTAAGTTCGGACTAGAATCAGCTGCTTTATGTTTACATACATATGAAACTGAAAATGTAATCAGAAAATTTGTAAATTAGAAAAAAGTTTTATTTAAAAATTAGTTAAAAGCAAAATGAAAGGTTGCCCAAACTAAAAATATCGTTTTGTAATTTTAAATAGAATATGCAAGTGTTATTTGGCTTTTAATTTTATAAATATGATTATAAAAATCTATTGAAAATTTTACATTACTTTTAATATTACAGCTGTTACCAATAATGCAAATCGTTTGTTTATATGATGTTATGCGTTTTAAGCGTCTAAAATCACTAAAATATTCTTTAATCTAAAAAGTAAGCAGCACTAGTATTGCGAGATGTACAGTTGTGGTTTTTTGCGTTCCAGCAGTTTTGAGTAAAATATACAAATTTAGAGAGTAATTATCTTTTTACTATCATTAGTCCGAACTCGTGGAACACACCTTATTTTTATATGAACTATTTTTATGTTCACATAATAATTTTTTAATGTTAAATCACTAAATTCATTTTCAAAAATGTAAACAATACACTTAACGTAAATGGCTTGCCATACTGCCAGTAGCAAAAAATTGTCACCTTGTAGACGTTAATGCACCTTGCCAGAAGTTATATATTTTTATTTTTTCCAGATTATATAAATAACACTTGGAGAATAAATAATGGAGAGATACACAACTGAACAAAGCACCAGAATAATACAATTTTATTATTTAACTCAAAGTTAAATTATCGTTGACATTTTAACATCAGAATTTCGCAATGATTTGTTGCCTCGAACCGGTAAACCACGTTTAAGTCGCATTGTGGAAAATATTTAACGAGTACAACAATGTGTTAACGAAACACCAGAAACATCTGCCAGAAGGTATTCTGCTCTGCTAGGAGCCTCTCTCTTTCAGGTATACCTATATAAGGTGCAACTGGTGTGAGAACTAAAACCGCTGATCATCTGCAACGCCTAATTTTGCTGTTAAATTTCAAGACTGGGTCAGAAATGAAATAAGCTTTATTGAAAATTTGATTGTGAATGAAGAAGCTCATTTTTATTTGAATGGCTTATTAAC
The DNA here is from genome assembly GCA_914767995.1 of Thecocarcelia acutangulata. Taxonomy (NCBI): domain Eukaryota; kingdom Metazoa; phylum Arthropoda; class Insecta; order Diptera; family Tachinidae; genus Thecocarcelia; species Thecocarcelia acutangulata. Next base: position 19,051,670 of record OU612095.1, on the reverse strand, counting down.
ATAAGCCATAAGTAGGTTCTGGGATTCTGAAAATCCAAGAGCTATTCATCTACGATAATTGCACTCCATTACATGTACAATATGGTGTGGCCTTACTTCTTCCAGAATGAAGATGGAAGTTCTGTAACCGTAAATGGAGAGCGGTTTCGGTTTCTGATAGAAAATTTTTTGCGTCCTGCTCATGAAAACAGACCTGCAGCCGTATTTTGTAACTCGCTTAGCTAAAGCTAAAACTCCATCGCTAAAATGCTAAAAAAAAAATGTAGGGCAAATATTTTAGCGATGTCACTAAATCTGTATTCTGTAAGCCAAATTGCTTAGCTAAATTTTTATATTTTTGCCGCAGCTAATTTGCTAACTGTATACTATTTCTTTCTTTCTACTTTGATGAACTTCTGTTAAAAAGAGATAAACATAATGTAATGATTTTTGGCAATTCATTATAGTGTTACCTTACATTAAATTTTGAGTTTCCCGTAGATATTCTTAAAACTTCTCTTCAATAACTTTTTAAAATATGTTTTGAAATCTCGATTTTAAATGGTTATTGTGAAAGATCTATTCAAAATGTATTTTGTTTTAAATCAATAAATTATGAGCAGTATTTTTCCATGATACAACCAAATGGGGAATTTATGGGAAAATTTTCAAAATATGGCATCACAAAAATGTATTTGTTTATTTACATTTTAAATAAACAAAAACACGTTCATAAGGTTTAGAAAAAATTGTCTGCATTTTATAATAATAAATATTTAAAAAAGTGAAAATGAGCAGTTTTTATCGGCGTCATAATATAGGGTGTTTTTTTAAGCTAGATAGAACTTTAAATTGTAAAAAGTAACACAAAAAATTAAATTTTGATGAAACATTTTTTTTATTTGTTTCAGTATACTCTGACAAATCATCATGAATAGACTCACGCTTGAACAACGCTACGAAATTATCCAAATTTACTTTGAAAATCAGTCGTCGATTCGCGCAACTTATAGACGCAAAATTGTGTTCAGCGATGCGGCGCATTTTTGGCTTAACGGGTTTGTTAATAAGCAAAATTGCCGCATATGGAGTGAGACCAATCCACAAGAGACCCTACAGACTCCATTACATCCAGAAAAATGCACTGTTTGGTGTGGTTTTCATGCTGGTGGCATCATCGGACCTTATTTCTTCAAAAATGAGGCCGGAGCTCGCGTTACGGTCAATGGAGATCGTTACCGCACCATGATCAATGATTTTTTGTTTGAAAATATGGATGACATTGATCCGGAGGAGATGTGGTTTCAACAGGATGGCGCTACGTGCCATGCGGCGAACGCAACCATCGACTTACTGAAATCAAAATTTGGCGATAAGTTGATTTCGAGAAATGGACCTGTCAATTGACCTCCAAGGTCGTGCGATTTGACACCTCTCGATTATTTCCTGTGGGGCTACGTGAAGTCACTGGTTTATGCTGATAAACCAGCAACAATTGACGCCTTGGAGGCCAGCATTGTTCGTGTTGTTCGTGACATACGGCCAGCAGTGCTCGAAAAAGTGGCCCAAAATTGGACGTCCAGAATGCGCTTCGTCAAGAACAGCCGCGGTGCCCATATGCCCGAAATCATTTTCAAATGTTAATGTCACGTATTGATCTTTCGAATAAAAAAAAATTTTGATTACAATTTCATTTTTTGTGTTATTTTTTACAATTTCAAGTTCTATCGGGCTTAAAAAAACACCCTATATAATGAATGCACTAAGTGCAATTAGTGAATACAATAAGCTAATTGTGAAGAGCAAACTTTTATGGAATTGACAAATCTTAAAAAAAAGAATTTTTGTGTTTTGCTTCACTTTAAGTTGAAATTAATTTTTTACCTGTCATGGGCGAATTCTTCGTGCTCCTCCAAATACTGAATATATTTTTACTCCTATGTAATTCTTTTTGTTGTTTCTCCCATTATACTGTAATAATATTTTTTTTTTAACAAGTAACAATAGAAAAAAGAAAACATTTGTAATTTACTTATATTTTAGCACTTGCAAATATTCGTTGCTAAAATTTTAGCGGTTTAGACAACAATAACTACTTATTTGGCGTTAGAGAATACAAAATTTAAAATTTTAGCGATGCCACTAATCGCTAAAATTGCGGCGAGTTCAATTTTTATGTCATTGCCAAATTTGGCTATGTACGTTACAGAATTGAATTTGTGGCCAAAAATCGCTAAACCATCTTTGTAGATTTTTAGCGATGGAGCTTTAGCGTGTTACAGAATACGACTGCTGGTATGTTGTTTCAGCAGGGCAGAACCATTGGCCGAGAAATAATGGCACTTTTAAGTAAAATTTTTGGAGAGCGAATAGTTTTCAGAAATTCGAATATTTTTTGGGCAGCGCGATTGCCAGATTTGACAGTTCCCGAAAATTTGAAAACATTGTTTCTAGTCAAGTCACGCGTGGTCTTTTATTACTCATTATCAGGTCTGCTCTGAAAACCGCGTACTTTCAAATCACAAATGGGTTTGAAATCGCCATTATTTACAATACATATAACAATTTTACCATATCTTTTTATATCTCTTCTTTTTTTGTATCATACTTTTAGGCGCCTGTTATGCAGAGTTTGGTGTCCGTGTACCACATACATCTGGTTCAGCGTACATGTACTCATATGTTGCCGTTGGCGAGTTTGTTGCATTTATTATTGGTTGGAATATGATATTGGAATATTTAATAGGTGCGCATATATTTTTTTTATTTATTTAATTCCATTTTTCATTGAAAATATAAAGAGTGGTTCAATAAGAGCGGGTTGAGATGTTGATGTGAAACAAACACAAATAAATTTTTGTTTTGTTTTTTGCTTTCTGAAAGACGCACGGTTTTTTTTATGGAATACAGCATCATTTAAATGTCCACTACAGCTTTTTACGGTGGCATGGATATAATTGGCGTAATTTTCCATAACTCTACTACACAGATGCGGCTGAACGTAAACAACGGTCGATTGTATTTTATTTACATAGACCTATGACTGTAAAAAACCCTTCAGAAAAAATATCTAGCGGGGTAAAAACGTACGATCTTACCTCAATTCTTGCCACAACGCAATATATTTGCTGATATGCACCTTCAGCAACTCTCGCTGGAAAAAATATAGTGGAATAAAATCATACAAACTTCGTGACCAATTCACGTCACCTCTTCTAGAAATAAATATGCCCTCAGATCCTTTTTTCGGAAGATGCTGTGGCTCGTAGAACCATCTTGCTAGAACCACATGCCGTCTATGTATTATACATACATATCGTTGAATCTGGGCCAAAAAAAAAAAAAAAAAATCAACGCCTTTAACGGTAATGGCTTCACCAACATCTTTTTTAAAAGAATACGGAAGCCGTCATTGGTCCGTCTACATCTATATCGTTGAATTTGGGCTTCTGCTCCATAACCCAATTTGCCTAGTTCCAGTATAATGCATTGCATATGTAGGGATCATGCCCTGAGTACTGATTCCTTAAAAAAGAGAAAAAGTTGTTTTGTGATGTTGAGGATATCGGGTTAACTATAGTGGATTGATAGTATCGAAGATATATATACTGGATGCTATATAGTCGAATAAACAACCAGTACACTCCGGCCTCGCTAACACAACAAATATAATTTGTTCACGCTTTTTCATCGCAATGACAGGGAATTTTAAAATTGACTTTTCTACCTTCTATACCAAGGCGAATTCATAACAAGTGAAATTGACAGTGCAGCTGATAACTTTTTTTTTTTAATTTTAATCTGTTTCAAATTTCAATGGCAAAATTAAAACAAAGTTGGAAAAAAAATGATAAAACAATTTTTTAAATTTTGTATTGTATGGTAAGCGCCAGATATCATCCAGAGTCCTCCTCAATCTGGCTGGCCATTTACACCTTTCCTAGCTCTATGATCTGAGACTTTAATTTTCACGATATAATTAAAACTTTCACGAAATATTTAAAAGTTTGTCTTGTAAATTTATTTTATTATATTTTTTTTTTGTATTCCTTTTGGTGTTTATATTTTTCCCTTGACATTTGAAAAAGATATATTTTTTGTAGTGTTGTATTTATTGCTCTGGCATATACCTGGCAGCGTTGTCAACTTTAAAATTTTAAAACGCACCAAAATGGGAGGAAAAAGCGCGTTATTTCAACAAAAACGCATCGAATTAAATGTTTTTTTTTTAATTTTTAAAACCCCATTTTGTATAATATTTTTATATAAAAAAACACGATAATGAAACGGCCTTTTCGTTCAATAGCTCGTATTTTATCGATTCTATTACTATTATTAAGACAATGTTATCTTTACAATAATTGTACCGATATTTTTATCAAATTTATTATTCAGCAATATTATTTAATTATATTCTCTGTCAACCGAAATCAGACGTTAATTTTCCTGAATATTATCCCGTACACAAATGTACAGCTGCTTACCGTCGTTACTGCAGGGGATAGTGAAGAAATGGATCATTAAAAGTTACAGAATGGAAGTATAATATATAATATATATCAAACTATACTAACAGCAATTCTATCAAACACAATGTAAATTTCATTTGAGTTTTCGTGAGTGAACAGTGAAAATCAGTTGATTAGACTGGGTGTTTTTAAAAGAATTTTTTGAAATACGTTTTTTGAAACGTTTTCGCAAAAGTTTATAAATTTTATTAACAACTTAGTAATTTGTTAATTACCCAAACAGTAACGAATTCACGCGCCATCATAAATATGAACTTTCATATCTGTGTTTCCATTTATTGTAATATTTGACAAACCTGGCTTGATCGTTTAACATCAAAACACGCTCCAAAAGCAGCAAATTTTATAAAACGAGATGTTGCTGTATAATACAGCAAGATTGTCTTACTTTGTGCATATAATAAGTTGCGTTTATCACATAACATTTTGATTGTGCTCTGCGAAATGAAATGTAAAAATTTTGGGCACTTGAATAAACTGTTTTCTTATAATTAATTCTTATTTTTGCAGCTAAAAATTTTTATTTGTTTTTTTTTTTCTTATATTAAAACAATAAGTTGAGTTAAATTTGGTTTGGTGCCACCGAAATTTAAAAACCGCACCGAAAAAATGCGCACCCCGCACAGACTAAAGAATTTTTCGCACAAATAATTTTAAAAAGCGCCAAAAACGCACCGAGTTGACAACGCTGATACCTGGTATGAATTCGCTTTGTTCTATGTCAAACTTCCAACCTTATCCACTCTTTCGCGGCTGACAGCAGCATTTGCCGTTCGTAGTCATTTAGTTATAGGCCCAGCTTATCTGAGGACCGTGCCAAGGGGCAAAATATGAATGACTCAGTGAGTTATTCTCCGAATGGCGTCGTAAAAAACGGATCATCTGCAATGCTCGGAAGAACCAGTATTGCTTAAGGGCACTTCACAGTATCAAACTTAGTATTAAGCCTTGTCAAAAATTCCAATAATATGTGCAAGTGTGAAGCTTTATGAAAATGAGAAATAATACGGTATGAGATTTGACATCCCCTAACACTTCATCAGTTTTAGAAATTTGTTTAAACAATATGAGATTTCAATTAGATTTTTGGTTTGTACATCTGTACATCAATAATTTTTGATTGAAGAAGACAAGAAAAATAATAATCAAATCTTTAGCTGGGGGACAACTAGCAGTTTCGTAGTCGCTACACTACTCATAGTCATTATACTACAAAGTGTGATTCACAATTAACATCGCGCATTATGATTGGACCACTCTTTATAAGAAAATATGCTTTTAACTCAAGAATGATAGAATACATGATTACGACAACTTTCACACAAAACTGAAGTCTTGTGCGCATGTTGGCCAAATGACGTCACGAAGCAATTTCCCAATGCATAAACTCAGTTGTATCGTGTATTGATGTATTTGGAGAGACAATTTCAAACACAAAACTTCAAAGCAAAAACAATTTTCAAATATATTTTTTGTGAGTTTAATGTTTGCGTTTGATATTGTCTCTCCAAATGCATCGATACACGATACGACTGAGTTTTTGAATTCAGCAAATGTAAACACAGCCCTAGATGATTTTTAAATACATACTCTTTCATGGGTTAAACCAAGGCGTCTTTATACAGGTGAGTGCAAGCGGAAAGGCGAATTCAGTACAATGTATTTTGTTATTGTAAAACACATCGTGAATGTCATAATCTAAATTCGCCTAAGATTGCTCAGCAGAGAAAACATTTTATATAAACGTTAAATATAAGCTTTTAGAATTGTTTGTAATTAAAATCACAGATTATATTAGTTTTTCACTTGTAAATTCACACAAATTTCTTGAAATTGCACTAAATCATGCAAAAAACCCTTCAGATTAAAATGGCGCGAAAAAGTTTGTAAACAAAAGAAACAAAATTTGACAGTCTCATTGGAAAAAACGCGAGAAGCAAAAAATAATCACCTGTGCTGTTAAGTTCACCTGGTAATGAATTCGCCTTGGGTTAAACTACGTCATCTAACGGGAAATAATGCGCATGGCGTATTATCTAGTTTTATCATTCTTGTTTTTAACTAATAACAACTGTTAACATTTTCCAACACTTTATTAGGAACAAGTGCCTGTGCTTGTGCTTTAAGTTCAAGTTTTGATTCACTCACCGGTGGTGCCATATCGACAGCCATAGGCGATGCCATTGGTACCATATTTGGTAAGTAAATTAAATTTAAACATTTGGGACTATTGTTGTTGTAATAATTAGCGATAAGGTTGGCGTTCGTTGAAGGTACCATTAACAATTTTTCATTATTACAAAAATAAATTTATATTTTTCAGAGTATGGCAATACAAGACTAGTTTTAGAAGTTAAACATTGTAGTGTCTACTAAAGCTGGATTCCCCCACCATTGGTTTTGGACTAAATTTTTGTTCTGAACGTAGTTTGACGTTTCTCCGCTTGAGAGCGAAAGCCAAACGTTGTTTAGAATAATATCAGCTTAAATTGGTTTAATTTTATTTTTTGTTCCGAAAAAATTGGTGGCTGATTTAGTAGAGTACTCGCCAATAGTCTCGAGGTTGCAGCTTCGATTCCTGTCCCAGATCCTAGGTGTTACTGAAGACAAGCAGACAAGCTTCACAGTTTTTGTGCTATAAAAAAAGAAAACAAAACTGTGTTGCCAGCTACTTTTTTTAGGCAAAATTGTACTAGAGTGGTTCGCCTTACTAGGCCCACTTTTCTTTAAAAGTTTGTAACCCTAAAGACAAACCCCTTACTTAAGAGTTTGAGCCTGTATGCGATTGCCTAACAGTCTATGGAAGACAAGATCCAATGAGTGGTTAGACCGTAGCCCAATAAAAACATTAGCCCTTAAACATCTCACCCGACTGACCATCACTTGTGGTTCCTTACAGTACAGGTAATCTACGAGTAGCTGTTGCAAGACAATAACACCTCGGGGGGTTGTTAGCCCCCGATAACCGGTTATCAGGGTAACTAATTCTCCTTCCTGCGATTTTAGGTTTAAGCCACACCCAAGGTAGATACCTCAACCATGATCAACACCGAGAGATCTACAAAGAGAACCTCCCGGGGGCTTTGTTGACCTCAATTTTAACCCTTGGTACGGATTTCAGAAGTCTAATACAATATAAAACATTGGGCTTCCTAGAGTTTTGTTTGCTACATCAAACGATCCCCTCTATGCCCCATAAAACAGAGTGCTCTGGTTTGCTCTGCAAGGCAAAACCTGTTTCCCAAGGGCCACCTTTCACACAGAAAAATAAAATTGTGTCAGTCACCCCCTAGGATTAAAGACAATGTAAAATCAATTCGAAAAAAAAAATTTGTTTAGCCACGCTTACAAATAGCGTCCTTTTAGTAATTTGTTATGTTACCACTCGCCCCACATCATAACATTTTATATAACGGTGTTCGCCGTGTAATTTGATGGAGCAGACTCACGGTAACGTTTATCGAGCTTTTCTTTTGTCTCTTTCGCCGTTTTCCCTATCAAATAACAGTGGCATTTTTAAAAGTTGCTTACTTTAAACGACTACAACAAATAAACTAATCGATTAACTGGGGTGAAATTCTAACAGCTGATGTTTGACAGATCGCACATTCAAAAAAATGTTGTGTTTCTGCTGTCATATAGCGGTAAATAACTTCAATATTAATCCACCTCCGTCTGTGAAACAAGTTGACTGCAATCGTGTTTCCTGTCACATATAACGTTTAAAGGTTCGAGTCAAACATCCAAAATCACTACTCCCTTTTTACTCCTTCTCCTAACCTAATTTCATAGTTTCGTCATATTACATGTGGGTGCTGTGTTTCGCAGAAAAATCGTCCGAAGTGGACGTTTTAGAAGAAACTTTCCAAAAACCAAAATTGGATCGGAACAAATATTTTGCTCCGAAACAATGGATGAATCCAGATTAAGCTTTAATTTGGTTGTAATTTTTACACCGCTTTCACACACGGAAAGTTTACTTTGCAAAGTCTTGATATTGCGGCTGTGGCAAGGTAAAACAGAGAGTGTAGGATAGCCACTTTTTGTTTTCTCTTGCCACTACCGAAGTCAAGACTTTGCAAAGTAAACTTTCTGTGAGTGAAAGCGGTGGTAGAGTAGAAAGTGTGCTACAAATATAATCGTCTTATCGCTTACTTTTAGGTTAAAGAGAAATTGTAATAATGAAAAGTGATTCATGTGGCCAATAAAATCCTACCTTTAACCAACGTCAAGTTATAATAATGGGCCTTAAACTTCCACTCACACAAACGCTTTAGCCTAAAGTTTAAGCTTATTGTTTTCATTTTGATTCCTCTTTTATTAAAAGGTAAACCACCTGATTTTATAGCCTTCGGCATTACACTGATAATGACAAGTGTATTGGCAATGGGTGCCAGCAAATCGGTGATATTTAATCATATTTTAAATGCCATAAATCTAGCAACTTGGGTGTTTGTGATGACTGCTGGTTTGTTTTATGTGGATGCAAATACCTGGACAGAGCATCAAGGATTCTTGCCATACGGCTGGAGTGGGGTACGTTTTTGCTTTAATAATTTTATCACATAATAGAAACAGTAACAAACACAATGAAGCTAAATAATATTTTTTGTTGTCTAACAGGTGTTTTCCGGTGCTGCCACATGTTTTTATGCATTTATTGGCTTCGATATTATTGCCACAACTGGCGAAGAAGCACATAGTCCACAAAAAAGTATTCCAAAGGCCATAGTTGGTTCGCTAGTTGTGGTTTTATTGGCTTATGTTACAGTTAGTTTAGTTTTAACGCTGGTCGTGCCCTACGATCATATCAATTCGGGCGCCGCTTTAGTGCAGATGTGGTCATATGTGAATGCGCCCAAATGTCGTGCAGTTGTGGCGATTGGCGCCACTGCCGGTCTATCGGTGGCCATGTTTGGCTCCATGTTTCCGATGCCAAGAGTTATTTATGCCATGGCTCAGGATGGTTTAATATTTAAGTAAGTATTAAAAGAAAACTGTCAGTGTATAATAAACAAAAAATCGTTAAGGACGATTAAAAACATACAGTGGCGAACAGAAGTGAGTACATGTTCATGACATTGACTTTCGGCATTCATAAAAACAAAACTGTTTAAAGGAGCAAAACGCTTCAAGGAGTGGGAACGACAACAGTGGGGCCTAGAGCATGCAAAATAATAACTATTAGTAAGAACACTAGAATCTTCCAAGCAATAAGGGAAGTAGTGGATATACTTTTCGATAGGGGACACAAGGGTGCAACAATAAAAATACCCTCTGACAGTCAATCGGTCCTCGAAGCCCTAAGCAGTTGTGTTTTTATGTCCAAGCTAGTTTTGGAATGTCACAACAGGCTAAATAAAGTGGCAAGCCAGCACCAGCTTTCACTAGTCAGGGTGCCAAAACATAAGGGGTATTATAGCAATGAGATGGCAGATGTCTATAACAAAAATGAAGCAGAGGGGACTTTTATTGGAACCACTTCAATTTTTCAGAAATTGACTAAATCCATAGTGGATAAACATTCGAACGAAACAAACGGTCTTCAACATAAACTTTGATACAAAGAGAGCTGAACGAGCACTAAGACTGGAAAACCCTCGAACCCGAACAATACCGACAGATGCACTTGCTGGTAATTTTAGCTGTCTTAAGCATATTTTTTTTTTTCTTGGACCAGTACTCAGGGAATAGCCCCTACATATGCAGTGCATTGTACTGGAACTAAGAAAATAGATTATGAGGATGAAGGAGGGAGTACAAAAGAGACATTTCCAACACAGACATTTGCGGATTTTGCGGTGAGGTCGAGTCACAAGAACACTTTATCACCTTACAGTGGGGCGTTGAAACACCGGAGTTACAGGCTGTTACAAACTTATACATTGCGTGAACATGACTAGCTATCACTCCCATTGAAGGGGTTAATCCGGTTTTCTTGATATTCGTAGACCGTGAGGGGGTAAGGAGAAGCACAATAGATCAAGAGGCCGTTTTGGGTCCCATTTAAATAATAATAATATTGTCACTATTGGTGTATAATCAGGTAGTTTCCATTAGTTTTTTCTTTTTAGATTATCATAATCTGTGAATTCTAATGGAAGCCTCTCTTAAAACGCCAGAAACTTATTTGTCCTCCTCATAATCAAAAATTTAGTTGGGTTATTTTCAAATTCGTTTGAATAACAATTGATTTTTTAATTGAAACAGTTTAATTATATCAACGAGAGCATTAAAGAAAAAGTTTAATTTCATTTCAGACAACTTTCCCAGCTCTGGCAACGCACTAATGTACCTGGTTTAGCCACAATAGGTAGTGGTATTGCGGCAGCTTTAGTCGCGCTCTCAGTTCGTCTAGAAATTCTAGTGGAAATGATGTCAATCGGCACCCTGCTCGCTTATACGCTGGTGTCCACTTGCGTCCTGGTGTTGCGTTATCAGCCCCATAGTACTTCCCTTATCGAACTGCTGCCAGCCCAACTGCGCACCCCTGTTACAGCTGGCGCCACTAACGATCCGCACAAGACTACAGCCGAAGTTCTAGAATCAAATAAACTGACCATTAAACGGGTGACACGAGGCATGTCCGATTCCGATGATTCGTTCATTGATGAAAGTCCCGAAGGCTATTTGGGACGTGATGATCAATTTTTGGTATCAGATCGTTCGGAGAACAAATTCTATGGCGCAGTTCATGGTGCACCCACTGGTCCCACCGGCCAGGCCACAGCCTTCGATACGATGGGCCTAAACTTTATAACAAGAAAAATTCACGATTATTCGTATTTGTGTCCGGGCTTTTTTCCCTGGATAAATCCCGGCCAGGCCACCACGGAAAGTGGTAAGATTTTTTAGATTAAGCTAAAGAAAAGTAAAATTTTTTCAAAATAAAATCAACTCTGTTTGTTTTAATGTTTTTTTAATCAAAATTTTCAATTTTTTTTGCTAAAAACAAACCCTGTTCAAAATTCTAAATTTTCGCACCACCCGCAGGCATGTATGTGACCAAACTTGTTGGCATCATGTTCGGTCTCATATTCTTCTTGGATCTATTTGCGGCCATTGGCTGGTCCGGTGGTTTCGCAGCATTCATTTATTTCATTTTATTTATCGGCATATTTGTGATATTATTAATTATCTCAAGACAACCACAAAATAGGTAAAGATAATTAATTTTTTTTATATTATTATAACTTAAACAAATATTTGCATTTTACTGCCCGTCAAAGTTAATCCCGTAAATGATCACTAATACTGCCTTAAAATATCCTATTCGAAATTGTTTTCCACAGATATGCACTTGCGTTCCTTACACCAGGACTTCCATTTATTCCAGCGATTGCCATTGCAGTCAATATCTATTTAATATTTAAGTTAAGCATATTAACGTTAGTTAGGTTTACCATTTGGATGACACTGGGCTTCATCATGTACTTCTATTATGGCATCACGCACAGTACCCTCGAACAGGCCACCGATGACATGGAACTCAGAGTCGACAAGGACTATGTGAGTCAAGTTAACTTATTGCGGTTTCTTTAGATCTTTAAGAGTTTGTAATAGACTCAGGGAAATTCCCGTATTTTCCTTTGGCCTGTTATAAAACTCTCGCAGATTTCAGGAACGCAGCCAAGCACGATTAATTAATTAACACAAAAAATTTTTTAAACTAAATTTCATTCCGCAGAGTAAAAATGTCGAAGAAAAAGCTGTTTGGGATCAACCTTCCTACATGAACCAAAATCATGAACCTGTGTGGGCCAGTAAAGATAATACAAAACAAAATACAACAAGTAAGGACAGTATTTTTTTCTAATCGAACTTATACGGGCTTTCGAAATCTTCGGAGATTTTTTAACAGATTACCGCAAATTTGAGTAATTTCATTTTCACGAACTCTCGAAGATTTCGAATACTTATATAAAAACTTTTGATATCTAGTGTAGTTTTCAGACAACCTATTTTATCCATTTTATGCTAGGAACACAACTGCGACGAACGACGAACTTTGCCCATCGCGATGAATTCGCCGGCAAATATTCGTTGTATAAATTCGTCGTGTGAAGCACAATATCAACAGACACTGTTTACATTCCGTGCAAAGAAAAAAAAATTAATAATTATAAATACTAAGGTGGCCATATTAAAAGTAAACCTATATAAATCCCATTCGAAAGAGGGACTTTTGAACAAATTATCGCAGGTACTTTGTATTTTGAGAACATCTTCATAAATTTTTTACTACATAGATTAATATAAATATAAAAAGTATAATTTCGTGAAAAATATTTTTTTTATGTAAGACACCTGGCCACCTGATACTGTTTTGTTCGTCGTTCGCTGATCAAACAATTAGAAATAAATCTATTTAGATTTTCGCTGAGTATGACGAATTTCGACCAACGCCGCGATTATGTGCATTTTCATATACACCCAATGTGTTTTATTTCGCGACCAAATATTCGTCATTCGTCGCAGTTGTGTGCCTAGCATAAGAGTATGAACACAATGTAACGATAATTTATTGCGGTGCGATTTTTCATACGATTAGAGTCATCTGGTAAATATCTACGGGCAATTCGGTGTTAAGACTATTCCTCCTATAGTTCAAATAATGCTCCGATTCTAGACATTTTATTTTAATTTCAATTAAACAAATTTTCACACTTTTTCTTCGCTGCACTGACAGTTTGATATTTTTTATTACTCTTCTTACACATTTTACATTCACTACGTAGAGATAGCGCGTTCCCATGAAATTCACGATAGCACTTTCCCCTTCCTGGGAATTGAAAATTTTATGGGAACAAATATTTCCCATATTAGTCACGATTACTTTACATGTTTCATAAATAACCTTCATTAACGTCAATACTAAAATTTTATACGCCCAAGCCAAAACTTGCATACTGCACCCGCGAGCAAAGTAGCATAATGGAGAGTTAAGCTACGTACACATGGTTGTCAGATCTTACAATATTGGCAGTAAAACCGTGTGAACTACGATTTTAATTACAAACAATAATAAAATTTAATATTTAACGTTTATATAAAATTTTTTCCTTGCTGAACAATCTTAGGCGAATTTAGATTATGACATTCTCGATATGTTTTACAATAACAAAATACATAGCACATAATTCGCTTTCCCTCTTGCATTCACCTGAGTAAATTCGCCTTGGCTCAGACTCTAACTTCTATGAAGATATTTATACCATGACTTACAAGTCATGCCTTTTTTGCACTTGCATATAACAACGAGGAAAAAAGCACATTATCTATTTTTAATGGTGTTCTTTTAGAAAACCGCTTAGCCTCCGGTGTCGAATATCACTTACCTTACTGTAAGTAGAAGTGATAATGTATAATGTTAAGCCTGCAATATGTTTAGATGATTAAAAACTGCTTACTTCACCCTGCCCAAACCTAATTTCTATAAAGCTATGTACACACGGTTATCAGATATTACAATATTGTAAGATCTGGCAACATGCTGACAATGTAGTGACAATGAAAAATTGTCCCGCAGAAGTAAATTGTGTGTTCAGACGATCGTAAGCAAATCTTACAATTTCATTGTCAAACTAGGGTCTGATAAACAAAAATTGTTAGTTCACACGGTTGTCAGATTGTTAGATGAAAAAAATTGCCAGTCATGTTGGATGGCATTACCACTTGTGTATATCAACAACCATCTGTTTGGCAGTGTTGCCCATCAAACTTTTTTCTGACAATGATACCATTTTTATTTTATATTGGCAATATTTTAAGATCTGACAACCGTGTGTACGTAGCTTTACTGCACCATCAAATTTCGTCTGTCTGCCCATCGTCTGTCCAAATGTAAAAACGGCCATACCAAGGTGCATTAACGTCTACAAGGTGGCAGTGCTACGTCATGAGACACTTATTTTGCTACTGACCATTTATGTCAAATATATCGTTCACTTTTTTGAAAGTGAATTTAGAGGTTAATGCTAAATTAAACATTAAAAAATTATTTTGTGAAAATTAAAATTTCCAGTATTGGTCCACATATACCGAAGATATAGCCTAAACTGATTTTTCCATGGAAAAAATTTACTTTTGCTTAAAAGCATTTCTGATAATAGCAGGTTACTAAAATATAAAAAATTTTAATTTTTAATATCGGTACATACATACCCGAGATATAACCTAACCTAAAATTTTTCTATGAAAGATTACCTTTTTGGCTTGGCAAATACAAGGGAAAAAATTTCCCCCGATATCGGTACATGTAAGTATATCCGAGTATATTTAGTTCAAATTTGTAATATATACTATATATTGACGTGTCTATTGTGAAGGGTATTTTACAACCGGCCCAGCCGAATATACTCTTACTTGTTGAAAGTGAATTTAGTGGTTTATTCTGACTAACCCATATAAAAACTATTTTGTCAAAATAAAAATAATTTATATGTATTAATGTTAAATAGTCGAACTTTTTTATTTTTAATATTTCTAATATTATATGATGATGGGTCGGTATCATTCGTCTAGCTCGAGTTCAATCCTGGCTAAAGCTAAGAAATATTTTTATTTATAATTATAACAATAATTGCCGCGATCAATAACTCTTGATCAAAGAAGACAGGAAAAAATAATTGAATACACTAAAGCTGGGGGACAACTAGCTGTTTCACAGTCGCTACGCTGTTCATCAGCACCCATATGTATACATATGTATGTATTAATGTTTTACATATTGTATGTATAAAACATTAATACATACTTTATTGTTATAATTATAAATAAAAATATTTCTTGGCTTTAGCCAGGATTGAACTCGAGCTTGACGGATGATACCAACCCATCATCATATAATATTAGAAATATTAAAAATAAAGTTCGACTATTTTAACATTAATACATACATATATATCTCCCAGCACAGAGACTGTCAACATACATACGTACGTTGATAAATAATACAAAATAACTGGTTGTTCAGTGACAGCAAACTGCAGTACAAACAACTGGGATTATAACAAATTGCATATGTGATCAATATGAGACAAATATAGACGAAAAAATAAATAAGGGCTTAGTGGCTGAGTTGGTTAAGCAGCCGTATTAAAAATACATCATGTTTACATGGTACTAAGTTCGAATCCTAATGGGTGCTGATGAACAGCGTAGCGACTGTGAAACAGCTAGTTGTCCCCCAGCTTTAGTGTATTCAATTATTTTTTCCTGTCTTCTTTGATCAAGAGTTATTGATCGCGGCAATTATTGGTATAATTATAAATAAAAATATTTCTTGGCTTTAGCCAGGATTGAACTCGAGCTAGACGAATGATACCCACCCATCATCATATAATATTAAAAATAATTTATAATTATGAAAAAATACTTTCAAGGTCGATAATTTTGAAAATAGTTACAAATATTTTTGACAAGCATAGCTTACTACACGCCTGTTTTTGTTGTAATTTTGCTCTAGTGTTGCCACCGTGTAGACGTTAGTGCACCTTGTAATATACTTTCCCCGCGGACACCCGGTATTTTCCATATAAAATTGCCTATTTTAATCCAGTTAAATACGCTAGTGACCCAATTAATCTAGATTATTTTAAATACGCCTGCAAGCCATTTACCTGAAATATTTTAAAATGCGTTTACCGCTAAATGTTTAGACATTTTCACATAAACGTATTTTTCAAGAATTGCTTAATTTTTATATGAAAATTCACATACAAAATTAATATCTGTATTTTCCTTTTAGAATCACGTTCACATCATTCCGCCAAAACCCAAGATACAAATTCCACAAACACGCACAATACATCAAGTGCAGGAAATCCCGGAATCGGACAAACGAGTGGAAATACGGGAACCTTCAGCATGTTCATCGACGAAACACAATTTCCAACGTGGGATGATTAAAACTAATTATAACCTAAAAATAGTATTTAAGTTTTAGTTAAAACCACTTTGAATTGATAAAAACATGCATAAGAACAGAACAAACAAATAATTGAACAAATCGTTAATAACAGAGCAATGATTAGATTAACGTCAAACATTCAAGCAATCGTACATCATTCATCAAACATCAATCAAAACGCATAGAATTTACATACAAATTTACATACGTTCTCAAATACATCTCATCTATCACAAGAAAACATTTTCAAATTTCGAATTAGTTGACGAGCCTAATTCTGAAATTTTATTTGATTGTATGGGCTTATGTCCAGTTTACGCACAGAGCTCCGAATTGAAAAAAAAACTATATAGGAGGGTAAGAAATTGAAAAATAAGAAGAAAATATTAAGTGAAAAAGTTGGCGGAAACGTATAATTTCCGAGTTAGGGATCTCTGAAATTTCGATGTACTTGTCCAAACTTATGTAGGCAAAAATGGAATCATTTGAAAGCCTTCCAATAGACCTTTTTGGATATGTAATTTTTTTTACTACTTTTGGAAGCAGGACTTTGCTAAGTTATAAAAAAAAAATCATTCTATTTGGCTTATTTATTATATTATGTTCAGCCGAAGGCCGGATATATAGGAAACTTTAGTCATACCATGCAGAAAAAAGTCAGCGAAGCAGGTATATACATACCATAGAGGAGATAATGCCTCTGCCCGGCCGAAGGCCGTCTATGTAGAGAAATTTTAGTCAGCGAAGTCGGTGCTTGTTATACCATAGAGGAAAACCCCCCTCGGCTAGGCAGAGAGATTTTAGTCAGCGAAGCAGGTGATTATATACCATAGAGGAGATATTCTCCACTCGGCCGAAGACCAGCTATGCAGGGAAACTTTAGTCAGCGAAGCCGGTTTTTGTTATACCATAGAGGAGAAAATCCCTCCGACTACGCAACCCAAAGACAATTTTGTTAATTAATCCAGTGTTGGAGTATTTACTAAAATTTTAATCACACTTTCGTGTGAAAATTTGTGGGAACCGGCCTTAGTTCCCCTGCGACGGACAAGTAAAACTCTTTTTAATCTCCAATTTTAGTACAGTTCATTTATTTATAATTAAGTTTTACAAATTTCGTTAGATTTAAGTTTTACAATTTAATATTGAATGCACAAGTTTATTTTCTTAAAAATTCAGTTTATAACTTCAATTAAAGTCACAACTTTCTTTGCTTAAAAATTTAATTTATCACTTAAATTATACAAGGTTTGACGACCGCTTATCGTCCGTCGCTGTACACGTCTTAACGCCAAATGTTTAAAAAACTGTAATATCACTTAAAAGATTCTTGCATAATACAATGTATCTATTCAAAAGCTTTCGAATGATATCAATTTTGTCTAAATACATTCAGAACGGTAATAAAAAATCGCCATTTCATGTACACTTACATCAAAACTTCAGAGGTTCATAGCTCGGAAACTATGCGTTTCCGCCAACTTTTTCATTTAACGTTTCTTCTTCTTATTTTTCAATTTTCTACCCCCTATATATATATTTTTTTTTTTCAATGCGGAGCTCTGTGCGTAAACTGGACTTGTTCCCATAATTCCTTACTTCTTTTGAATGCTGTATCTAACGTATCCAAAGTGGGTTGTCATTGGAATATTAGAGTTCATGTGCCATCAATTATGTACAAATCTATACCCTCATTTTTATTTATTTCAGTTTCTTCCATTCTTACAGGGCGTAAAGCGAAATGTAATTTAACGCCTTGATTTTACGCTGCAATAAGTAAGTTACATAATGTTTACACACGCAAGTGCAAAACCCCAAGATATTACAATTTTTTACTAATCCATTCATACAGCTGCAAGTAGTGGTCTCACTTGCAAGTGATTTTGCATGCAAGAAGCACCAAACAGTGTTGCCCACATTTCATTTTAACTTTAATGGGATTTTTCAAAGAAAATTTTTTAAAATATTAATATTTTTAGTTATATGCCGAAAACATAATATTAAAAAAACAAAAATAAACGAACATCTATAACTTATTTTTCATTTAAAATACAAATTTATTATTTATGTTGTGAAAAATTTATGTACATAATATAATTCCCCTGTAAAGGCTCTGACTCACTATCCTACACGATCGTACGATTCATTCACAGGAAACTGTTTCAAAAGTCTGGCCGACTTGAAAAAATCGCTTCAAAATGGCGTTGTAGGCCACACTGTTATACAAGTATGATTGAAATAATTTATATACACAATGAAACAATTAAAAACTTTTATTAACATAATAATTTTACATTAGTTAAATTTTTCCTCGAGACACCAACAATATTTTCATATTTTTCACAATATATACAACACTGATCGCACAGAAACCATAATGTTGTGAAAAGTTTCATAAAATTTTTCAAATCGCACGATTTGTCAAAAACTCTGTCGCACGGTTGAATTTTTAGTACTTTTTCAGCACACATGCTTTAGTTAGTAGATCGCACGATCGTGTATGATAGTGTAGCAAGGCCTTAATGCTGCTCTGCTAAAGCATTCTGAAAATAAACTTGCGTGTGTAAGCAATCGAGCAAATTGCAAGAGTTTTTATTATTTTTTTCCATGTATTGGTTGTTAATATAAACACGCAACTTGTAACAAGTTACTTGCACGTGTAAACTCGTGTAAGAGCGTTGACATTGTGCCATGAACAGTATTGTTCACTAACTTTTTTAGTGCAGGTCACAACAGCAACTTTAGTTGGGCAATTCTTGACTTTATAGAAGCTTTCGGTGAGAGGAATAAGAAGGGAAAAAGAATTGCAAGTACTCGTCAATTCCTTACTTTTCTCTCATGTGTGCATATACAATGTAAATTGTATGAAACAATAACTAGAGAAAGCTCAAGAATTGCCGAAAAAAGTTTTTGTGTGTGGACAAGAAAGCAATTCCAAAAGAAAATTGTTAAAAAGTTCAGCAATTAAAATCGCTCTGTCTGACCTTAGACTTAGTAAAAATTACTAAAGGCCCGATCAGACTATTATACAAGTATAAATACTTTCATTCGATTTTGTGAGATAAAAGTCTAAACACATTTCTTGCGGCTGTCTAAAAGTCTAACGTAAATTAGATTTTGCATTCACACCATCACACTTGATATAAACCATAAAATTTGAGTAGAAAAGAAAACAGCTGTTCATATTTTTTTATTTATTCAGCAGAGAGATGTGCCAACATAAAATTATACACGGCGGCAGGTGAGGTCTTCGTTGTAGGTGGTAGACGTGCCGGCGTTTGAAAATCTTTAGCAGCTAATATAATAATGTAAAACAGATCCAAATTTAAAAGCACCAAAATATTTTATGTTCTATATATAGCATGAGCAAAACACATTTATATACGACAGCTAAATCCCAAATTTCTAGCTTTCTTATAACAACAAAAAATACTATCGGTGACGGCACGCCATCGGCTAATAAATGGTCGGCTAGTAAATCTTTTTACAGCTGGTTTCCTAAAAAACACAACCCTGATGCAATGAAAAGTATTATCGTTTTGAAAAGTTTCAAAAAAGTCGTATGGGATGTCAAATTTTTATCGTATTATTTTTCGTATGTATGAGGTATTACATTCAGACTATCAGATTTGTACGTATTATTTGAATTTTTTACAACTACTAATAAACAGTATAGTACTGTGAACTGGGCTTAAATAGCAATAATAAATAGTGATAAAGTCGCGAAATTAGTATAAAACATCTAAAGTGTGATTACTCGTTGTTTAAGCGCGTTTCAGACTATCATACAAGTCTTAAGATTTTGATTGGATTTTGTGGGACAAAAATCTAAAGATATTTGTTGCGACTGTCAAAAAATCTAACGTACCATTACATTTTGTTTTCACACTATCACACCTAAAGTAAAAGAAGGAATATGACTTGAAAATAAACAGCCAATTTACTTAACGTCTGGTTTTAATATTTTTATTATTTGCTTTTGCAAAAAATGCAACCCTGATCCAATGAAAAATCTTATTGTTTAAACAAATTTCTAAAAATGGTGAAGTGTTATGGGATGTCAAATCTTTTACCGTATTATTTCTCATTTTCATAACGCTTTACATTCACACTATCACACTTGCACGTATTATTTGATTTTTTGACAAGTCTTAATACAAAGTGTGATAGTCTGAAGTGCCCTTTACACACGCAAGTGCAAAAAACCCAATACATTATTTTATTACTAACCCATTCGAACACCTGCAAGTAGTGGGCTCACGTGCAAGAGTTGTCGATTGCAAGCAGAGTTGCCATATATATATATCGTCAAATTCGGAAAAAAAATTGCCAATATGATTATCGCAAATCGTCAGTTAGTAATGAATCTTTTTTGAATAAAATATGTATTTCAATGGGGTAAAATATACTACAACATGTAAAGCTATAACACAAAGGCTATTTCATAAGAATACATTAATTAATGTTTGTACATACCACATTTTTTAAAATAAGATTTCATTTAATCAATTGAGTTTTTATTCGCTATTTTAGCTTCTAACATTGATACCAATAAAAAATTATAAATAGCTTGTTTTCTACGTTTCCCAGCTATCTAAGTATATGTCGATATTTCATAGGAGCTATCCTAATCATCAAAGTCTACTGATGATTAGGATAGCTCCTATAAAATGTCGACATATAGATAGCTGGGAAACATAGAAAACAAACTATTTATAATTTTTTATTGATTTCATTTAATTAAATGTACAATAATTAAACTAAACACTTCTAGTAAATCGGCCATATCTAAGTTATTTCTTAAAATTTATGAGAGAAATTTATGTAATTAATTATTGAGTGTCGGCAATTATATTCCTCTGCCTTTTTCCCTTCCCGAAAGCTATAGTCAAGAATTGCTCAACTAAAATTGAAGTGTCTGATCAGGCACACACAAAGAATTACGAATGCAGTGTTGCACAGCGTAAAAAAATTAAACCAGCGATAATTTTAGTGTTGCTGAACGTATGATAAATGTATAACTTAAGGCCGTGTCAGATAAAACTTTATTACTTTGCGTGAAGTTTAAAACTTTAACAGTAAAGCGCAAAGCAAAAGGTGTATGTCACAATAAAAATTTTGACAACGCTCACGTTTTATTTATTTATCTAAAAAAAGGTTGTTAATTTTTATATTTAATTATTTCTTATGATAATAGAAGTTAGATATATTACCAGATTGACCACTGAAATTGGTTCTAATTGTTTTTTTAGTGCATAAAGCTTTGGAGCTATCAGAAAAAACTTCAACGCGTAGAAAAAATAAGTTTTCGCTTCACGTTGCGCTCAAAGTAGTTTATGTGACATGTTTCATATAAGTATCTAACTTTTCGCTTCACATTGCGCTCAAAGTACTTTATGTGACATGATTCATATAAGTGTCTACATTTTATCTTAGATGTCAAAGCGAATTTGCAACGCAAAGCGAAGCAAAAGTTTTATCTAACACGGCCTTTAAGAGCTACCAAAGAATCTGTATGGCCTTTATAGAAGCGTAAACCATGCATTTGGTCATGTGATAATCATTAGCAAAGTTGGTGTGCATGAGCTCACGAACCTTTCTAACTTGGTACGGCCAATTTTCGATAGATGGCGTTACTTTCATTCCAATGAATTTTATATATTGCTGTGACAGTTAATGCTGATTTGAATTGCAACGAAAACAGCGAAAGCATAGCAATGCGCGCAGCATACAGCTAGTACCCAACAATGATTAAAAATTTATCGAGTCAAAGTTTCTCTTGTACATCATTTATATATACATATACATACATATATTATTTAATATTCGCTGAAATTAATTATTATTACATATGTCATTCCATTCAACTAGAAAAAGAAATTTGTATATAAAACTAACAAAATCTTCTGAATTTAATTTTAACTAACTGTACATTTTTTAATACTCATTAATTAAGAATATTATATATAAATTATATACATAAATAAATAAAATTTTTCTTCTTTTTTAATTAACCAACTGTATAAAATAAAATAAACTAAACAAAAACTCTTAAGCCATTTGCTGTTATTCATTAAAATAAAACAGAAAACTTTAATATAAAAAAAATTGTTAAAAAAAATATTTGAAAATAATAACAAAACTATTTTATGCTAAATTAACCAAATAAGTAAATTGAAACAAACTATTTGCAACTTATACCAAAGAAAAACAAAATAACTAATTAAAACAGAAATTAATCCATATTTTTAAATATTATTATAATAATAACATAAAAATATATAAAATAGCCATAAAAGAAAAAGTTGTTGAAATATAAATCATTTATTTTTTAAAATGTATAAAGGGTGATATCTTAACAATTAATTTTTTTTTTTAATATAATTTGTGTAATAGAAAATTTCTGCAACTATATAGATATTCGTTGTGATTTTTTTTCTAATCATCATAGTTCGACAAATTATGTTTTCTGTTTCTCCATAATTTTTTATGAAAAAAGTCGCCAGGTGTTGCATAAAGTGTTTCTAAGACTGCCGTAATAATTTTTGTATTTTTTTTTTTATTTAGATTTCAGTTACTTATATAAAATATTATTTCTGACGAAACGAAACAAGAGTTTTTTTTCAAACCTAAAACCAATTTTGATTTTACATGATTACTTTTAGAGATTTACAGTCATGTGCTGAGACTTGATTATCGTCCATGTTCTGAAAAACGTAACCTTTTCAAATCGCATACAGTTCGAAAAAGGCAAAATGCATTTCAGTACATTCTAAAACCGTTGCGATTTGCTGGTGGTTTCAGATATTTTGATGTTGTTGTTTTAACTATAAACACAAGTTTTATCTTAAACAAATAACATTTTAATTTTCCTGATGATGATAACAAATTGTTATCGAAATATTGAAAATAAAATACCGTTAAACCTTTTTTATAAAAACAAAAATCAATCAAGATCTTTAGCTGGAAAATTTAGAAGAAATCAATATAAACAAGATCGAATAATACGAATATTTAATTTAAACAAATAACTAAATTCTAAATTAAAATGCCTACACATTTTTACGTTCTATTGTCTCGTTTATACGTACGACGTATAAACGTCGTTTCATTTGACAGATCAAAATCAGGGGCCAAATCACCGCATACGATATCAAGCAAAATTATCGAAATTTTTCACTTTGGCATCATGGCATACGATATCGAATAAATTGTATTGCAATAATATAAAAAAGTTAAAGGATTTATTTTTTATATTCGTACTTATAGGAAACGTATGGTCTCCAATTTAATAGATTTTGTTTAAATTACGATCCGATATGCATTGTTTGCCATAATCTAGATGTATCGTAATGTTATTCGATACGACAGTTAATTCGATATCGTATGCAGTGATTAGACCCCAGAACACGGAGTTATAGTGTGAAAAAAGTACCATATTATATGTACAAAGACAATCTTATTGTATTATACATCTTATCGAAAGAAAAGATATAAAAATTTGCTGATTTTAGGGTGTGTTTTGCTATTAAACGATCATGCAAAGTTTGTCAATCAACTTGTCAAATCTTACAATAAATACAGACAGAGATAATGAAGTTCATACTTATGATGGCGCGTGAATTGATAAATTACTAAATTATTAAACTTTTCCAAAATGTTTTTGATTATGGTAAACTTCATCTTTTGTTTGTTATAATTTTGGAAAATTTTCGTATAGTTCACTAAATTCTTTTAAAGACACCCACTCTAGCCAAATGATTTTCACTGTTCGCTTCCGAGAACATAAATGAAATTTACATTGTACATTGATAGAGTTGCTATTAATAGAGTTTGATGGATTGTAAATTTCTTCAACATATGTTACCTCTTGCAGTAACGATTTGTGCTCCTGCAATATAATTTTAATACGGTAAGCAGCTGTAGTAACAGCTGATTTCGGTCAACAGCGAATATAATTAAATAATGCTGCTGAATAATACATTTGATAAAATATCGTTATAATTATACAATGAAAGTCACATGATACCAAGCTATTGAACGAATTTGTTGGCGATGCTACCCTGCCCAGTTTGATTGTATAACAGTCGCTTAAAAGGTTGTTTCCTTATCATGTTTTTAATATAAAAATGTTATAATTTTTATAATACAAAATCAGTTTTTTAAAATTAAAAGAAAAATGCAGAATTTTGTGCGTTTTTATTGAAACAAAGCGTTTTGTTTTTCATTTTGGTGCGTTTTGAAATTTCAAAGTTGACAACTCTGCAGCTGGCTTTTTCCCATACAACAAGCAAGTGTTACCAAATTTTACACAAATTTTTGCTCAAACAAAATGCGCGATCTTCTGCACATTAAAAAATGAGATTTGCGATTTTGACTTCACAAGTAATTTACAAAGTTTTGCGTTTCTCTACATATGGCTGTAAAATTTTTTTTATATAAAAAATTTCATGTTTTTTTTACTTTTGCTTAATTTATTATTATTTTTTTCTGTCTGCAATAAATGTAATTTTTATTTTTATGAAATACACATATCTTTCAAAAAAGGGAACTACTATTTTAGATATATATGTTACGATACAAGAAAAATATCTTCCACCTGAAGTAAATCCCGTCAAAAGCATACAAACTATAGAAAAATAATTCATAAAACTAAAAGCACTTTACGAAACCACCTAAATGATTAAAAAGAACATCAAAATATCAAAAGCAAATATATATAAACTCAACAACTTGAAGAATACAATCCTTAAAAACCAAAATACACACTCGTATTTAAACAACAAGAAAAAAGAATAAAAATATTTTAACTAAAACATTGCTGAATTTGAAGTAGACACAAAATTAAAACAATATAAAACATACGCATGTTCAAAAGTGTGTACAGGTATAATATATCAATATAAATTTTAATTTTCCAAACTGACTTTTAATCCACAATTTACATAATTTATAAAAAAAAATAGTAATGAAGATAATAAGGCTGATTTAACAAGATAGCAGCAACAGCTTTCCAACGTATAAGCGCAATAAATAGTACGTGCTAAAGACACCTTTTCATGGT
The DNA here is from genome assembly GCA_914767995.1 of Thecocarcelia acutangulata. Taxonomy (NCBI): domain Eukaryota; kingdom Metazoa; phylum Arthropoda; class Insecta; order Diptera; family Tachinidae; genus Thecocarcelia; species Thecocarcelia acutangulata. The sequence continues at coordinate 19,026,187 of OU612095.1, read as the reverse complement.
AATACAAAAATTTAGACTTGGTAAAAAGCTGTGGAAAATAAAGGAAATCTTACCGTGTAAAAACAAATTGTATTCAGTAATTCAGAAATTCAGAGTAATACTCTATATAACGCTTTAAATTCAGCTGTCAACTCAAAGAAATTGTCCAATTTACTGATTACCCCTTGAAGCGTTCAAACTTGTTTCATCCCTTGCAAGTCCGAATGCCATTTCAACACAAAACACACGTTTTAAAAAAAATACGGTTAAAAAATTATTCTGAAATTTTTCTTTTTGAAAATGTACATAGTATTTAATAAATATTTTATGTATTAAGTTATGCATTTAACAAATACTTTTATGTATTAAAAATCAGATTATTAGCACTTTATTTCATGGAAGCACAATTTAATAAAAAAAAATACACTTTAGCGAGTGAATAAAGAACAAGAAAAGGTTTGTCTTTAAGATATCGACAATCAGCAGTAAAATTAACAGCTGATTTTGATCGACGGCGAATATAATTAAAAACATGTCACAGAATAGCAATATCGTTATAATTAGTTTACTGATGTGATAAGAATACGGAGTTTTCTAAAATGGTTTAGAAAAAAATAGAATACGGGCCACTTGTCAATTTTCGCTTTTTAATTTCTCTCCCCCACTGAATACATATTGTTTTTACACGGTAAGATTTCTTTTATTCTACACGCATTTTTGACATATCTAAATATTTGTGTTAACATGTAAAGGTGCCTTTAGAAGTTTAATTTCTAATAGCTTTTTTTACCTAATAAATTTAAAAACATTAAATGACAGTTTGTGAAATTGAAGCCGTCGTTTCAATTATGGGTATGTTTTCTCCGAGATAGCAATAATGGCCGCACACGATCAAGTTTTCTATCAACCAAAACATATAATTCTCTGTCTTTTTTTTACCAACACAATCAAACTTTTAAAAATTTAAAAAACCTTGATTTGAATTATTATTTGAAGACGAGTGTTCAATTAATATTCAAAAAAGCAGCTGATTGCTATGTTTTAAATATTAAATATTCTTCTTGCTAAAAAAAATAGCTTTAAATTTAAATGCCGCCTTAAAGGCAGCTTTCAATTTTTGTAAATTTTGATAAGCAGTATATAGGGATGAAACGATACGAGTAAATGCAAGTAAATACTCGATGCTTTTCTTTCGATAACAAGTACTTTTGGTATCTATGCTTTACTACCGAGCACCAAGTATCGGTCAAAAATACTTGTATCGGTGAGAAATACTCTTTTCTTATTGACAGACAAAAAAACTGCGTTGGTCACCATTTGTACCATAATTTTATTTGTTTTTAAAATTTTTATAAAATAAATCCATGCAAACCGTGCATGCAAATGGCACTACTAAAATCGGGTGAATGGTTGCATTTCACAAAATTTCACGGTCTTGAGATATTAAAATAAATAGTACAGTTACTAAAGCCATTCGTAAAATCTTCAGACCAGAACAATCTGACTTTATCCAAGATTATAACAACGATAAATTATCTTACATCGAAGCTATAAAGTTTTTCTTTCTTCGTTGAACGTGTCAGACAGTTATAAGACAAACTATTGGATGAATTTTGCAGAAGAATTGTTATCATAGAATTCGCTTCTGGGATCCTAATTAAGAGACCTCGATTGCAGCCAGTGGATCAGAAATCAAGTCCATAACGTAGATTTTGGTTTTTGGTTTTGTTTTTCCCAGCCGCTAAATCGTATGAAGAAATCGACCGATACAAGTATGTAACGATGCTTTTTCTTTGATACCGAGCAGGTATCGATACACTGCGATCAATACCGTATCGAACATAACTATCGATACCCTAGTAATGTCGTTTCATCCCTAGCAGTATATGTTACAAACTTGAAAGAGAATTGTAAAGAAACTGGCAAGGCGAATTCATTATTAGGTGGATGCATCAGCGAATTCGGTCAATAGGCTGGCACCAAAGCGAATTTATACAGGTGAATGCAAGAGGGAAGACGAATTCAGCACTATGTATTTTGTTATTGTAAAACATATCGAGAATGTCAAAATCTAAATTCGCCTAAGATTGTTCAGCTGGGAAAATATTTTATAAAAACGTTAAATATACACTTTTTATAATTGTTTGTAATTAAAATCACAGCTTATATTAGTTTTACACTTTTAAATTCAAACAAATTTCTTGAAATTGCACTAAATCATACAAAAAAATCTTCAGATTAAAATGGCGCGAAAATGATTGTAAGCAAAAGAAAAAAAATTTGACAAACTCATTGGAAAAAAGGCGAGAAGCAAAAAATAATCACCTGTGCTGTTAAGTTCACCTAGTAATGAATTCGCCTTGGCAGGCACTTCCTCTGTCAAGTTCTTTTCTGTCAAGCACGTGTTCTTTATCAACAACTTTCGACAGCTGAAGTATGAATTCGTCTTTTACACAAACAAAATGCCTGTTTTTTTTATTGTTGTAGCAAAACGGCTACCTTGTTTTTTGTATGATGGAAACTGGAGAGTGTGACTGCAGAGCAAGGCGAATTTATACAGGTGAATGCAAGCGGGAAGGCGAATTCAATACTATGTATTTTGTTCATGGCGACTTTATACAGGTGAATGCAAGCGGAAAGGCGAATTCATTTAATAATTGTTTGTAATTAAAATCACAGATTATATTAGTTTTTCACTTTTAAATTCACACAAATTTCTTGAAATTGCACTAAATCATGCAAAAAACCTTCAGATTAAATTGGCGCGAAAAAGTTTGTAAACAAAAGAAACAAAATTTGACAGTCTCATTGGAAAAAACGCGAGAAGCAAAAAATAATCACCTGTGCTGTTAAGTTCACCTGGTAATGAATTCGCCTTGATTTTGTTATTGTAAAACATATCGAGAATGTCAAAATCTAAATTCGCCTAAGGTTGTTAAGCTAAAAAAAAAATGTTACATAAACGTTAAATACAAATTTTTATAATTGTTTGTAATTCAAATCACAGATTATAATGGTTTTTAAATTTTAAATTCACAAACATTTTTTGAAACTTCACTAAATCATACAAAAAAAAACTTCAGATAAAAACGGCGCGAAAACATTTGTAAACAAAAGAATCAATCAAAAATTATTGATCACAGCTAATTTGTATTGTAAAAAATCCGTCTTAAGAATAAACTTAAGAAAGGAAAAAACTTGAACTATAACCCATTGTACAAATGTACAAACCAAAAGTTTAATTTAAAAGTTATAAAGTTCAACAAAAATTGAATAAATCAAAAGAAAAACAATTTGACAGTCTCATTGGAAAAAACGCGGCAAGCAAAAAATTATCACCTGAGCTGCCAAGTTCACCTAGTAATGAATTCGCCTTGCTGCAGAGTTAAAGTTGCAACAACAAAAAACTGTCACATGACGTAGCGCTGTCACTTTATAGATGTTAATACACCTTGGCAATTACGTACCCTCGAATTGCAAATGCATTGATTTGGTCAAGGCAGCTTTAATAGGTAATGGCAGAATTGCAAAAAATACAACACCAAAAAACATCACATGAATTTTCTTCGTAGAAATTACGAAAAGTTGTCAAAATTTTGTGTTTCTTTTGTTTAAGAAAGCAAACAGCTGTGCATGTACCACTACCCTGGTAAAGCTACATTGGAATTGGTGTGGCAAACAATTTACATATGAAGTCTAACATTAAATAACATTCGTTGAGAACATCTTTTGTATGTAGGTATAATACTGTAATCTTCAAGGCGAATTCATACCAGACATATGCAAGAGCAATACAACACTACAAAAACTAAATCTTTCAAATGTCACGGGAAAAATATAAAAAGGAATTAAAAAAAATATATATAATAAAAATTTACAAGAAAAGAAAAACTTTTAATTATTTCCTGAAACTTTAAATTATTTCGTGAAAATTAAAGCCTCAGATCATAACGCCTGGAAAGGTGAAAATGGCTGGCCAGATTGGGGAGTATTCTTGATGATACCTTTTTTCAAATTTCTTTTATTATTCTATTGACATCTGAAACAGATTAAAATTTACAACAAGTTATCAGCTGCGCTGTCAGTTTCACCTGTTATAAATTCGCCTTGGTTAGATTTTTTATTTTATTTATTTTCATTTTTTGGAAGATAGAAAGAAAACAAAATAAATAAAAACTGATATCAATCTTTATTATAAACGTTATAAATTAAGAATTATTTTTAAAAGACTGAATTTTCTTTAACATTAATTTTAGTTTTATTAATACAGTAGTGCGCAACCTTCTCAGTAGTTTGTAATATTTTAAAATTTTACATTTGGCAGATTTACACAGTGGGGCATTTTACATTCACCCATATTCTGCTTGTCGGCAGTAATACAAGACGACGCCGATTTTTAAATTTTGAGGCGAATCGGCATTCCTGTTGTCAATATTGGCATGTATCGATAACTGCCGATACATATTTGATATTCTACAAAAGAAAATGGCGGCAATGTTGTCTTTAATTGCCGGTTATTTTGTCGTCACAGTTTTTAGCGTCGAGTTCAAACAAAAACATCAAAAAAATTAATAAAGAAAATTAAAATTAAAAAAACTGGAAAAAAATAAAATTAAGAATCCCGCCCAATTTCAAAAATTAGTAGAGGAGCTGGAAAAAAAGCCCGTCAATGGCCAGAATTAAAAATTCAGGACTTCTGTCTAAGCACTCTTCTTTCCACTATTAAGTTAGTTTTATTTTCTTGGTCACTGGAGTCTAAATATGGCTGGAAAAACATTTTGTATTGAAAAACTTGCTCATTTGGCTTTTTCCACAAACTTTCTTATTTTGCACAAACATTTTTTCTAAACCAAAACAAAACGAAGCAACTAAGAGTAAGATCTTACTAGCAATTTTCTTTTGGAATTGCTTTCTTGTCCACACACAAAAGCTTTTTTCGGCAGTTCTTGAGCTTTCATAAAATTTACATTGTATATGCACATACACACATGAGAGAAAAATAAGGAATTGCTCATGATACAAAAAACAAGGTAGCCGCTTCCCTACAACAATAAAAAAAACAACAGGTATTTTGTTTGTGTAAAAAGGCGAATTCACACTTAAGCTGTCAAAAGTAGTTGACAAAGAACATGTACAAAAATTTAAATGGCGCCGAGTACCGGCAATTCATTTTCCCTTCTTATTCCTCGCGCCGAAAGTCAAGAATTGTCCAACTAAAGTTGCTGTGTGTGACGTGGCACTAATACATACATTAGAGATGTGTGTTGGGTTTTATTAACATAATCGATAAACCGGCAACATCAATACAAAACTGTTATACCATGTTCAGATTGTAATATGAAACACTTGGTTCACTCTCTGAACCACTATTGCGAAACTAGGTGTTCAGACGGTTGTTTTTTGCTTCACACTGATGTTTCACTAATTCTTTTTTCAATTTTTATTTAAATCTTTATGTAATTATCAATTGTTTACATTTTCAATGTGTTTATGTTGATTTTACGCGCATTAATTATCTGTTTTTACTTTGTTTGGATTTTTTTTGCAGCTAGTTCAGATAAACTAGCGATAATTTATTATCAAATTTGGAGATGATAGTAGTTTTTGCTTGGTTCGCAACAAGATTCAAAATGAACCAAGTATGTTCGCTCTCAAAATTTTGTATGGCGAACCATGTTGGTTCAATCAAGATTGGGCCGCGAACCACGAATGAGAGAACGAACCTCGAAAATAAGCCTTCGTGTGAGCATGCTATTACGCCGTGTCTTCACGTGCCATCGACTTGAACATGGCATAAACATAACGTCGGCAGAGCGAATGTAAAAAAAGTTCATGTTCTGTATGTGGCGAATACGTATGTTCGGATTTACCTTATCGAAGTGTTCAATTCGGCGCCATTTTGTGTATTTTTGTGCGTGATGGCCAACTTCATGGCGAACATTGATGCTCAGCCATATGCTCGAGCATCGATGTCAGAGCATGAACGAAACATTAGCCATTTGCGATGTTCGCCATAATGCTCATACCATGTTCATGGCTAATGGAGACCCCCCAGTTAGGGAATAAAAGATTAATACTGATGTCGTTTTAAATTGATGTTGCCATAATATTGCCGACGTTATTGCCTCCGACAAGCAGAATATGGGTGGTTATCAGTAAAGATCGTGAGCTTATTATAAAAAACTTATATTGAGTTTTAGTACTAATTTTACTAAAATCAATTTCCTATCAGATTTCAAATATTTGTAGCACGTATATCTTCCTAAGCTATCACGGCCTTTTATATTTTAGGCGACAATAGCAAAGATAAAACATACATAAACGTCGATAAATCAGAGAAATCAATTGTATGACTTAATTACGAATGGCTACCAAACTGCAGTCCCATAATATGGCAATGCAGAAGGCAATTGTAGTTGTTGCTGATATGGCAAACAGAAATTTGGATTGTTTTCTTGGCCATCGGATTGAAATTCGGTTGCCATTCGTAATCGAGGCATAAGTTAAGATACTACTTTATTTGTTTGTTGTAAGCGATCTATGATTTTTAACAATCTCATGTAAAGCAATAAAAAATTATTTACCTGTATTTTTATAATCTTCATTTTCTTTTGTTACATCGTAGCAAAATTAGAATATTGATTACTATTTTTTTTTATCTAAACTTAGCTCAGCTGTAATATTTAATATGTGTAAGATATTATTTCCCTCCATTTAATTAAATTTTTTTTTTTTTTTTTTTTTTTTTGAAAAGCTTTTTATAACTTATGTACAATAAGATAATTTTTTTAAATAAAACTTTTTAATCTTTTTATAGAATCTTAAACAACATCATATGTGTACCTTTATACAAACATACCTACAAACATTCATAAATTTTATTTATTGTGAGAAAAATAATTGATTAAAACTTTAAAAAATATTAAACTGTTACTAAAACTTTTAACTTAAATACAAACAAAATTGTTCGATTAAATTTTTTTCATTGTTTTTTTTATATATATACATACATTTAAATAAATGAATTATTACTTTATCATAGTATTAACAAAGTAATAAAAGTATAAAAATTTATTAACATTTGTTTGTTAAAATATGATAAATTAAAAGCAAAGTGTTTTAATTACTTCAAGTGTTCAATAGGCCATGTCGTTGTTAATTATGCTCGTTAATCTATACAAGTCATCAGCTGATTTTTCCCCCGTTAGTTTACAATTTGTAAACAACTGCTCTCATCTAGATAAGAAAACTAAATAGTTAATAAAGAGATTTATATAGATCTTATAAATAAGACTTGAACCGTAAAAAAAAAAACTAAGAGAGTTACAGTATACTCGCTGACATTACCTAGACTATGAGCAGAGAACGAGGTCTGATCAAACAAGCGATGAAAACATAATTGTCGAATCATTATCAGAGATGTTGCTGATATATCGTTCGGCTCATGCCAAGCGAAGTTTGTTCATAAAAATGGCTACATTTTGAGCGAAAACAACGTCGCATGGACATCGCTCGTGAATGTCAACATCTAAATTCGCTTAATATAGTTCAGCTGGGAAAAAAATTTTAAATAAGCGTTATATATAAACTTTTATAGTTGTTTGTAATTAAAATCACAGATTATATAAGTTTTTAACTTTTAAATTCACACAAATTTTTTGAAATTGCGCTATATCATGCAGAAAAAATCTTCAGTTTAATATGGTGCAAAGCGAATTAATTATTAGGTGGATGCATCGGCGAATTCAGGCGAATTCGATTAATATGGCGGCACTTTTGCTGTCAAGTTTTGTTTACCTTTTTCGGCGCCATTTAAATTTTTTACATGTTCTTTATCAAATACTTTTGACAGCTTAAGTGTGAATTCGCCTTTTACACAAACAAAATACCTGTTGTTTTTTTTTTTATTGTTGTATTGTTGTAGCGAAGCGGCTACCTTGTTTTTAGTATCATGATATGGTGCGAAAAACTTTGTAAACAAAAGAACAAAAATTTGACAGTCTCATTGGATAAAAAACGCGAGAAGCAAAAAGTAAGTACCAAGGCGAATTCATTATTAGGTGGATGCATCGGCGAATTCAGGCGAATTCGGTTAATATGGCGTCACTTCCTGTGTCAAGTTTTGTTTACCTTTTTCGGCGCCATTTAAATTTTGTACATGTTCTTTATCAACTACTTTTGACAGCTGAAGTGTGAATTCACCTTTTTACACAAACAAAATACCTGTAGTGCAATTCACTAACTTTTAACGATTTTAAAAGAGCATAACTTAACGCGAGCTATTGTGGTTTGCACTAACGCTTATGTGATTCACTAACTTATTCTTAACACCTCTGGTTGTATGTTAAAAAAAATTTGAAATAATGTGGCAGCTTTGTTAAAAATAAAGAAAACCACAAAGAGGAACAGAAAAAAAAACAAACAAATTTGCAAATAATTCCATGTTTAGGGTAAGTAAAACTATTTATATGTTTATTATTTAAAATATTTTTTGATAAATAAAATAAGTTCTCACAGAGAACACGCCGATCGACTGTGAAGTTATTCTAGTAAAAATTTTAACAACATTGTTGTTAAGATAGTGCTATAAAAACAGCTGATTTAAAACGAAGACAAATAGTGTTAAAAACTGTTATAGAATCGGGAAAACACCAACGCTAGTGTTAATTTCTCTAAACGAATCTTATTAGCGTTAAAACAGGTTAGTGAATTGCACTACTGTTGTTTTTTTTTATCGTTGTATTGTTGTAGCAAAGCGGCTACCTTGTTTTTTGTATCATGCATTCATCTTGGTCAATGATGATGATAATGATTCATCTTTATAAGTATAAGCAAGGCCCATTTATAAGATCTGTATATAGTTTTTCAGTCAACCTGTTTTTTTCATAAATTTTGTTCTTCAAGAGTTTGAACACAATCAAGGCGAATTCATTACCAGGTGAACTTAACAGCACAGGTGATTATTTTTTGCTTCTCGTGTTTTTTCCAATGAGTCTGTCAAATTTTGTTTCTTTTGTTTACAAACTTTTTCGCGCCATTTTAATCTGAAGGTTTTTTTGCATGATTTAGTGCAATTTCAAGAAATTTGTGTGAATTTAAAAGTGAAAAACTAATATAATCTGTGATTTTAATTACAAACAATTATAAAAGCTTATATTTAACGTTTATATAACATTTTTTCTCTGCTGAGCAATCTTAGACGAATTTAGATTATGACATTCACGATTTTTACAATAACAAAATACATAGTACTGAATTCGCCTTTCCGCTTGCACTCACCTGTATAAAGTCGCCTTGAACACAATGTAACGATAATTTACTGCGGTGCGATTTTGAAGTAAAAAATCACAGTGGGGAGCGTCTTAAAATTAAAATTTATTTTATTTTCATTGCGGACTTCGTTATTCTGTAAATTTTTGACTCTCTCTTTCCGATAGTTTTTGAATAGTTGGCGATTTTCAAGTTTTCGAAAATGCAGAATTGGGGGCATTAATTGATCAAGACTTGTGTCAAATTTAACAAGAGTACTTTTTATCATAAATTTATAACAAGTTTTTTTTTACAATAAATCCTCGAATTTAGAAAAAAACGACGGAAGCAAAGCTGTACCCTTTTAAATTATAAATGGAGCTAGAATCAAACTAAAAAGTGCAAAAAAAACGAGTTTTTATTTATTTATTAAACTATACAGTTGCAAAGTAAATTTAAAAAGTATAGCATGCACAGCATGGGCGGGGTGACAAAGACCATATGCCCAAGATGGTATTAACAGTACGTTTGAAGCGTCGCTGTGACTAACTATAATAACCTATGCCTTCACATAGGAAGTTGCAGCGTGGATAACGCTGAAATATCTCAAAAAAAAATGTAAACCAATACAGTTAGTTGCGGCAAACCGTTAACCAGTGCGAGTGAGACGCAAAACTCTCGAAGACCGAACAACAAAAACAACAAGCCTGACCGCACATAAGAAATAATTACGATGACGCGAGATCTGTTCTTCACCCCAGAGCTGCTTTACGACTGAAAACGAGTTTTTAATTTTTCTAAATCATATTTTAATTCATCTGTTATCAACATTTTTTTTTTTTATTAAAACTAAGATAAATTTATTGAAAAGCAAAAAGAAAAATAAACTAACAAGTTCAAATCATACCTAGTTGATATTCAAATTATAAAAGAAAATGTTTGTTATAAATATTTATGGTACATAAATTAAAATTAAGTAAGAACATATTTTACGAAACGTCCTTTTCATTCAAAGAATTCAAAAATAAAACACTTTCCACTGCCTTAGGTTCTAATCTAATGTTACCAGCTAGGGAAAAAACATTTTCGGAAGCTGTACAGCTGGCAGGAATGGTCATGATTTTTATTGCTAATTTGGATAACTTGGGAAATTTGGTAGCATTGTTTTTCCACCACAGCAATATATTGAAATCGTCTGTAAGTATCACATTCTCTTTACAATAACGTTCGACTTCATCTCTTCCGGTATTCCAACAGGGCTTTGTATTCTTCGATAATGGGCTTGTTAAAGTGGGGAAAAAGAAACCAACACTTGCAGTAGCTGGCGCTGGTATATCTGTAGTTGAGGAGGTTGATAAATTTGGGGAAAGGCGTTGATGCGCTTCAAGTAAAGGAGAACTCATCGCTGACTTGTTTGTTGCCGAAGTAGGGTTATCTTCAACACTACTTGTATCGCCCATTTCTATTAATTTTGTTATACAAAACTCTCTTATGTCGTGTAGCTCATTCAGTTGTAAAGACATTGCCGGAGGATATAAAAATAATGCAGCTTTATGCAACATATTTAAATTTGAACTCCACTTATCCAAGTGTCCTAAAATATTCAGTTTTAGAGCCGAAATAGCAGCTTGTTCAATATATTGAGGAGAACAAATAGCTTTAACTTTTGTGATCGATGGAATAACAAAACATAGTGTAGGGGACTGATTAGATTGCATCTTTTTGAAAATTGTGTCAAAGTCATTGTATATCTCGACTAAGCTCTGCAGGACAGACGTGCTGAAGTTTAACATACTTTGTGTTTCGGGATCGTCAGCAAGAATTTTATAAATTTTTGCATAATTGTCCAAAATCCATTTGACCATTGCGAAATTAGAATTCCACCGTGTTGGATAATGGCTTTTTAAAGTCGTATCGAGCAAATTCTGCATATTGCCTTTCTTAAAGTACCTAACAATTTGGTTACATGCACTTATTATTTCTTTTAACTCGTCCGTGTCATCGAAGGCATCATTTAAGACATTGGAAAAAAGATGCGCTGAACAGTTTAACCGGGTTATGCGAGTATCTTTTAGAGCACTTAAAATATTGCTTCTCCGATCAGTAACGAATACCGTATTTGAATAATCAATTACACCGAATTCTTCAAAAAGGCTGTTCAATGTTTTCCATATATTGACTGATGTATTGCATACAAAGTCCATTGATTTCATTCCTAGGGCGATGTCCACTAGTTTAAAATCTACATGGTAGTGCAATGTGGCACACAAGAAACTTTTCTTAATAAAGTTATCTGACCACATATCAATTGTCACTGCCGCCTCACCATTGATAATTAGTTTCTGTAAGTGAGGCTTCATTTCTTGCTTCTTTTCTTCGGCCATCAACTCACATTTCTGGGACAATGTCTCGGCACTTGGAATAAGACTGTCAAGATCAATATTTTCTCCGTACCTGGCACCCATTTGTATACATTTTTTAATCATTTTTCGAAACCCAGAACCTTCAACAATACTAAAAGGGCGACAGTCTTCTATCGTAAAAT